>OY728130.1:1221185526-1231185526 GCA_963277665.1 Viscum album
GCCTAATGGCCCAACAACCTAACGACTCAAAAGGGCCTAATTCCCTAATGGACAATTGGGCCAAAATGGGACTACTGTCCTAATTACCGAATGTCCTATTGGCCTAATGGAAATATTAGCCTATTGGCCTAATGAAACAAATAGCCTAATGAAATATTAGCCTATTGGGCCTAATGGCTAGTTGGCTAATTGGAGATTTTGGCCAATTGGCCAAATTCCCCAAATGCCCAAATGGCCAAATTCCCCTAACATCCTAATGAAACAAATTTGATTATTATATATATATATACTAAATAAATAAATATGTCCCAATTTTCATTTGTTTAGTTTTTTTCTTTTGTATCTTATTGTAGGTTTTATTGAAGAAGGAGATTGGAATGAATTGGAGTTATTTTTAATTGCTTTATATGTGAAGAAGTATGTCTGTTCATTTATTGTTTTTGAGGATGTTGGTGTTCTACTATTTGGAATTGATTTTTTTGAACTCTTTTTTCTACTATTCGAGAAGAAGCACTATAATTTTTTTTAAAAAAAATTTCCCGGGTTTAGCGGTCACCTATGGTGATCGCTAATGGGTGGATTTTTATTCTAGAGCACAGTGACCACCATTGGCGTTCGCTATAGGAAAAATTTTTAGGTTATCTATAGTGGACCACTATTGGCAATCGCTATATCCCTACAACGACAATCCTAATGTGAAAAATATGATTTTTCAATTTCTCATTTTTTAAAATATGATTTTTATTTTTCTTTAGAAACTTTATAACGATCATTAGTCAAAATTTTATATTTTTTAGAAATATTTTCAATTTAAAACTTGAAATTTATTACATAAATCCCTTAATTATTTAACTTTATAATTTTTTATGACCAGAACTTGAAAAGGATTCATAATTAGAATCATAATTAAAATAATTACTAAACTTTATTTCTTTCTTCCATTAAGTACAAGACAGTTGTTGTTTTTTCTTCATATCATCAGAAGGATTTGTTACCTAGGGATATTTTTTCCATTATCGAAAGGTTATTAGTCTCTTTTTTCACTTCTAAATTTCTTCATTAGATTCTGATTCTTTATTATATCTCAAAACCAACACGATAATCATATTTGATTTATTTTTTTTTACTTCTTTTCTATCCCTTCTTACTTCAATTTTTATAAAAACCATATTTGGTATGACTGGGTTTCTTACATTCATAACATATATTTTTTATATTTACCTATATTACCTTTTAACTTAAAATGATTCTTGAATCTCTTGATTTTTTTCCTTAATCATTTTTTCATAGCATGATTTTTTTATTATGGTCCCTTAGATTCATTTTCCAACTTGACTTAGATCATCATCTTTCTCTCAACTAGAAGAATATAATGAATTAATAGAATGGTTAGTAGAAAACATATTCAAATTTAAAAGCAACTCTATTTATTATGTTAGATGAATCATGATCACTATTCTTCAATTCAAGCTCATATTGTAATAGAGATCCAATCAGCTTATCTATAGAGTATTCTTAAAAAATATTTGTATTCTTCAATGGATACTTTATTTTGAATTCAAATTATTTAGAAAGGATTAAAGTATTATTTCAATAATTACATAATTATTCATGGTTTCACCGAGTGTGACCATGTTTTTTAGTGATCTTTTTGAATCTGTTGAATATATCATTCACACTTTCATCTCCAGACATTCTAAATTTCTGAAATTTAGCTATGTGAATTCCAAGTTTTAGTTCTTTTCAATTTGTCAGTTCCTTGATGAGTGTCCTTTTAAAGTCATACAAATGTTATATGTAGTTTATAAATGAATATATATATGTATATACACACTTATACTAAGATAAAAATAAAAAAATAATTCATCACTTTATAGTTTTAAAAACATATTTTTGCAGCAAAAATTTTCGGTTATAGTCTCAAGTTTGACTTCAGATATTTTTATAAGGTCATTCCATGATGGTAAAAATATTAAATACCTATATTTTTTAAAAAATTACTCCTTTCTATCTTTCCAATATCTATATTCACTTCCATTAAAATGAGTTGGTCTCAACATATTCAAGAATTCAATCTCCTGAGTGGCCATCAAACTGAAATAGATCTTTTCTTAGCCTTATTAAGGACAATGATACAAGTTTTGTTTAAATAATAAAAATAAATTTAAAACAATTTTAAAACAATAATTTTATGGATAAACCAATAAGAAATTAAGGACTATACAAGTGTATCCCTTAGATACCAAGTGATGGTATCGAGAAAAAGAAAAAAAATATAGCAAAAAATATCCTTAGGTAAGGTCATCCTTTAATAAAAAATTGTTAGGTTTAGATACATTGATGGAAGAAGGACTAGAGGGGGCATGGATATGCCTTTATTAAAATTATTAGAGTTATTAAATATTAATTTTGGAATTTGGTGGTTTAAAATTATTAAATGATTATTTTCTTAAAATAATAAGAATAGTATATATGTGAAGAGTGTATGTAGAAAAATTAAATAGAAGAACATAATAATTTTTTTATAGAATTTCAGATTTAAATGATATTATGTCTACTCTTCAAAACACCAACCAATGGAGTATAAAAACCAATTATGAAAGAGAGAGACAATTTTACATGGGAATAATCTAAACCTATATTTTTAAACAGGATCAATCCCAATCTTTTAATTTTTTGAGGATCATCCCCAAACCTACACACACAACCTTTTGTGGGGAGAAAACAGAAACCTCAGACTTTCTACCAGGAGCAGCTCCAAGAAAAGTGTTATAATTTTTTGGTCAGGTATGAATAAACCAAGGAACTACCTTTTTGTTAAGGAAAAAATAACCACAAACTAAATTTTTATAGGTTTTATAACCTATTTTGTAAAAATATATAAGTGAATACAAAATAAACCCAATCCATAATAATAAATAAAAAAAATTAGAGAACTGCTAGAGAGTTGTAGAAAGTGTTTTTATAGAATAAAAAGTTGATGCAGGCCCTTTGAATGGATTTTAATGATGAAGTCCAGGATTTCTAGAAAAAGGTACAATAAGTCTCTATAAGGTGAATGAATGATATTTTTTTCCTTCCATGATAGTTCTTCACATAGGATGTAAAACAGTTAAGCATTGGATAACTTGATTGACATAAAAAGTATGCACATATGTGATCATTCGTTATCATCATGAACTATCATATGTAATATTTTGTGCCAATTTTTATCATCCGTAAATAATTTTAAATAAAAAATATATTTGGGACTACACACTCGATAAAACCATTAGAAAACATTTAATATTAAAAAAGAATAATATTGGATTATCAGGGGGGGAGAGAGAGAGAGGGATATTATCATTACATAATACTTTCTCAAATCACAAAACAATATTAAATCACAAACAATATTAAAAAAATTAAGATTAATTCAAACCAATTTAAATTAATCCATAAAATAATATAAATATTTTTAATAATAATAGGTCATTAAAATATCCCATTAAAATAGAAAGTTTTAATTTGAAATATGAAATTAAAAAATGTCCGGTTTTTAAAATGAGTAGTAAACATGTGAAGAATATAAAAACTTAATAACACCACATTAAAAATATTAAATTTATTTGAATGAGATTAATATCAAATACTATTAATTTATAAACAATAATATCAAATAAAACAACATAAAATAATAATAATTAATTTTTAGTTTTAAAGATGTAAGTTTTATAGAAGAGAATAAAATAGATTTTGATCATAAAAAAAAATGTTTAAAACAATTAAAATCACTTCACAAGGATTCTTCACAATTAATATAAATATATTAATTCATTATAATAATTTAAATAAGTGAAATGAACATGAAACAAATATATATATGAAAGAAAATGTAAAAAAAATCATATTTCCTATAGGAATTACATAAGAGATTTTCATGTAGGAGTTTTTCTCTTTGTAGGTGAATTATCCACATAAGGGAATTGACATAGAGGATTCACATAAGGGATTCATGTATGTGAATTCATCATGTATGATATTTTATCATGTATCTAAATTTATCATGTAAGTGAATTTCTCATGTAAGGGAATTCCCCACATAACCAATTACAAAAAATTATAAACAAATTGATTTCTCAAACTTTAGACCTAAAAAGGACATACTAAAAGAAAGAATTATCTTTCATCACTTTTAACTTATAACTATAAAATTTCATTATCTTTCTAAATAATCAAGACTCATCATAATCAGACATATATATCTCATGTTATGAACAAAAAATATAATCAAAAAAGTTTTGAAAAACAAGAGAAATTAAAAAGAAAACATATAGAAATTTTAGACCTAATTTCATACATTATAGAGATCGATTCATAAGTTGGGTTATTCTAATGAAATGTAGTAAATATTCTTAGATTTAGAAAAAAATAAACTCTCGATTTGTAGTTGTGTATCTCAAGATATAGTGAAAATACAGAGGTAAACTGAAACTAGTAAATCGACTACGTGGCTAACAAAACAGCTACATGAATTCTGATTTGGCTACATGGTTTTCAAAAGGGATACACGGTGAATATTAATTTTACTATATAGGAACATTATAAAGAATATATAAATGATATTATAATTTCCCAAATGAAGTTTTTATCCCATGAACTAAAAATAAAACTTGTAGAACATGTTATGAACAATAAAAACATGAAATCAAAATATATTTTAAGCAATGAATAAAATGATATGATCAATATTAAGAATAATTTAATCAAATAAAAATAAAAATTATCTATACATTTTAATGAAATAAAATAAATACTTCTTTTTAATTATCAAAATATAAAGTGGTTCAAGGAGATACTCAATAAGATATAGTTTTCAAACAGAGTTTCCAATATTTGTGATTGTATAAAATTGTTAGAAGTCCATACAAGGATTCATAGTCAATTGAAAATGAGGGTTTATCAAGTAATAAAATCAATCACATATCTACATCATCAATTTTTTGATTGCCTTTGGAATATTTTGTATCATTTCATTAAGGATGAGGATTGGGTGGAAGTGTCATATTTTCTTAGTAAATAATGTAATATTGGTTTAATGGAATTTTATTTGTACATTTATATTATTGACGAGTTGGAACAAAATATTATAGAACCCTACTATGGGAGATCTATTGATTCAATCCATAATAATATTATTCAATGTATTATCATATGGATTTGATAATAGATACTACAAATCCAAATATTGTGAGGTGTAAAATATCAAAATATTTTATTTATGAACATGATGATGAGAATGTTAAGAGAAATGTAGAAGACATCCCTATTGATACTCAATATTTAATGAATTGTATTTTCTATGATGAGGAAGTTTCTATTGATGTGATAAGAGATGTGGTAGTTGGGTAAGAGGTAGTCAATCACCCTTCAAAGGTTCCTTTATTGGGTAGCCACAAACTATGAATTATTAACCATCCTCTATTATCGACTTCCTTGGTAGAGGGAATTTCACATTCCCAATAATTTTATTACGATTTCATTAGACCAAGTAGTGAATTTCTAGGCATTGTAGGTAATATATCTGCCTCAACTAATAACATATTACATGTTGGGAGACAATTTTAAAGTAAAAGTTTATTATAAATTATGGTTAAGAAATACTACATCGAGTGACATTTTTCATTCATGGTTGATGAGTTAAAAAAAGGTAAATACATAATTTTGTGTGGAAAATATTAGACAGAATATAAATTTCACATGTGGGTAATGTATGATATTTTTTTTCAAGTTAGAAGATATATAAGTTGGAATTACCACATACTCATGTGCACCCTAGCCAATCGTAGGATCATTCTTCACTAGGTTTGGAATTTTTTTTAATTATTACTACTGATTTGATTTGAAATCATCAAGAAATTCATGTGTATCTCATTATATAATTAATAAAATAGCTGTTCCAATACATAGTATATTATGGAAAGGATTGGATGGTAAAGAAAAAGGAAATTGTAAAAGTGTATGGTGATTAGGATGAATCATATATGGTTTTTTTCATATCTAATGGTATTATTGTATCTAGAAAATCGGTTCATTTAACATACTGAAACTACCAAGTATGTCTCCTTGGGTGACCCGGGTTGGTCAAATGAAGGTGTAGTTACATAATATATTTTGGGAATTCATTCCATGTATTTCCATGTTTCCTTATTTAAAATAATTCATCATGTTGGATGGAACTTTTATGTATGGAAAGTATATAGGATCATTACTCATTTATTCCTTATAGGATGGTAATTTCCATTATATCCTACTTACATTCACCATTGTTTTCATGGAGAAATTTGAATCATGGTGTCGGTTACTGTCCTGTACACACACCAATGTTACAAAAATCCATGGTGTGTGCTTGATATCTAATTACTATTGAGTGATTATAGATTTTTTTAACTATGATATAATTTCATGGTCAGAACCCAATACTTATCATCAAGATTGCATTAAACATATTTTCAGTAATTTCTATAATCATTTTAAAGATGAATCAATAAAGAATGTGATCATCAAGTTGGGTATGCTTTCTCAAACTTATATCAATTTGAATATTTTTTATTATCCTTTTAAATACAATCATTACACCTTGTTATAGCATATGATACACAGAAGGGAATATTCATTGAGTTGATATATAGAATTTTATGGGATAATCATGATGTGTATGACTACATGATGCATATGTTTAAGGATAAATAGTATTTGGCATATGATTTTGGCTGGAGATATGTACATATAATCACTAATATTATAGAGTGCGTAAATGGGGTCTTCAAGAGCATTCATAAAATACCTTTCATAGTCTTAGTACAAGATATATTTTATCAATGTGTGAATTAATTTTTAAAACTCTTCAACCAATATTATCAAGTGATGCAATAGAGGATGCACTTTGGTTGAAAATTCCAAAGAGACATTGATAATATTTTATAATATGAATCATCATTTAAAGTTCTATGTTTCAACCTAGAAGGAAGATTATTTTAGATAATATAGTTTCATGACCAACCATAGGAAATAGTGGTTGAGTGATAATGTTTTTACACTACCAGAAAATTTCCCTATGACCATGAAACTATAGCCATGACTAGAAGAACTATGGACATTGGGCAGTCTATGACCATAGTACAATGTGGACAATGGCAGTAGGCCTACTTTCATTTGTCTGCAGCCATGGTCTACATAGACCTTAGTGATATATGCATGTAAGAAATCCCCAATAATGTGGGAAATGTATTAGAAGGGAACATGAAAGTCCTATGGCCAAGGTCCATATGGACCATGTCCATTGGTCCCATTTACAGCCTCAATCCACATAGAATATATTTGTAGGTTTCTATAAAAAGGTCCATGTCCACACTTCACATAGAGTGTGTCCATTGGTTCTGGTTAGGGCCACAATTCATGTAATCTATAGATATAGACCTGTCGAGGGAATCCTATTTCCATGGTCCACTTGGAAAGTGGCTATTGGTTTCTATTACAACCACAATCCACATTGAACGTGTACGTAGTCTCCTGAACACCAAATGTTTTTATAAAGTATTATAATTATAATTATATATAGTTATATATATATATATAAGTATATACAATTATATATAATCATTCACAACTTAGTGGTAACATTTGATAAGAGTAATAGAATAGGTATATGGACCAAACATCCCCGACTATTTATAAATATTCAAAGGTTTCATCCATATGTATTGATGGTAGATATAGATACACTATGGACATGGTCCTGAATCATATTTCCGTGCTTTTGACCCATGGAAATAGAACGATTTTCATGTTATGTTACTGGAACATAGATACTATGATTATGGTTATTCCCAAGTACTAAGCTAACCCTATCCATAGGTCATTATAACATTTTTATCGATTAAATTATCATAAGAAACATATTTTGATCCATCATATTGGTTGACCGATTTGTTTTACTACTAAAGTGCATCTTGCATGCTTGTTTGTGATTTTCATTATTTTACCATGATTACTAATCATCGAACCATGGTCCCTAATATTACTATGTTTCACCCATGAGAAATTCCAAAATATATTTATATTATAAATGAAATTTATTAGCATCAAGAATGAGGGGTTGGACCACAATGCTCCATATATCACCTATAAGGTTACAATCATGAAAATATTTCCTAAAATAGAATGAAAGAGATCCAGTTCTCATCAGAATTGAATTTTTTTATGTATTTTATCACTATTGTATATAAATTTTATTATATACTAACTTGTTTAATCATTCATTATTAATACTGACTACATAACACATTTTTCTACTTAGATTTTATAAAACAATGTTTTTAGAAAATTTATTGCATTAAATATAAACAGTAATAATTTTATCATATGTAGATATGGAAATTATTATTTTTCTCACCTTCTAGAAAAATCATTGTTCTTATGATGGATTAGTGGATTGCCTCATTCCATCTTGGATTATACAAAGGCAACATCACTTCTATCACATCGTAGCTCCTCCTACGATCATCCTCCATCTGCAACATCCAAGGTTCTTTGGTGTATCAATGTGTGACTTCACATTTTTTGATCACCAGATCATCACTATACTTTTTGAGATATAGAGGCAAGAGGAATATACATTCTATCTACCAGAGGTAGAAAAAACCATTAACTTAAGGATGTATCTATTATGTTAGGACTTATTATCAAGGGAGAAGTTGGGACATACCGAGTTATTAGAGATTGATTTTATTTGGTATAGATACTATAAGGTGCAGTTGTTTTAGATGATGGAAAGTCTATCTTTGAAAATATTTTATGAATGACATAAAAATTTAGTCACTTAATTCATCAAGATGATGACACATAATATATTTCTAACTTGATATTTTCACATGCATACACTCTACATATTATTAGAAGTATGAACTTTGTTGATTATTATATGAAATTTATCCATCTAATGTATATACCATTACTTGAGGACCTAAACTAGACAAGGAGATTTTACATAGGTTAACGTGCCTTGTATATATATATTGAGTACTAGACAATTCATGTTACATCAAAGAGATACAAATTATCAGATGCGTTATTATTATTCAGATGTGGGTATGAGAGCATATCCCTATATTTTCTGGATATGTTCACCTATCATTGCCTATGGATATTATATAGGTCTTCCCATGTGTATGATGGTATATTTATTTATCCTTCTTATGTAAATTCCAAATCTATAAATTTATATTATGAAACTATAATTTCAATAATTTTGTCTGTAGATGGATCCAGACCCATAGATATTCAGATACTTCTAGATATGATGTATACACTTATAGACTAATTATGGATAGACTTCAACTGAATGATGTGTATTATAACTAATTATATACTTAAATTATTATCATTTATCATAAATAATTCTTCTATAAATTATATATATATATATATATTATAAGTTTCATGGATTCCATATGACGGTATTGTTCTCTAGAGTCTCCTAACTTACGACATAGTGATTCTTATTGTCATCACATGTGTTGTTCCTCTCATTTATTTTCATATAGTTGAGTGGAACCATGTCAATTGAGTTATTATTTAATTCATATTCCTTAATCCCATCCTTACACCACCCATCAAGTTTTATTTACTTTATTCCTTGAATATGTAAGGTAAATAAGACTTTTAATGGATGTGATATCATGTGTGATATATTGAGATATGGGAAAGGAATATGGATTCCTAATTATAGGGAAAAGAATATTGCACATGAATATTTCATAACATCTAGATTGTGAGCCTCAATACCACATGAAAACATTGTTATATCTTACATGACATAGGAAATGTTACCAAAACTTAGTAATAACTATTCACCCTTTTGGAATACCACTTTTATTAACTTCACTTTTTTATAGGATTCTCTAATCACATGCCACATACACATCTTTGATCCTGTAGAGAGATTCACATTTTACTAGGGATATTTTCACATAGTAGTGGTAGAGTTTTTGATCCCATGGATGATTTTTATCATGGGATTTTCTTTGATGCACCATATGATATTTATACCTAGGTCAATGTTCCATAGGATGACAAGCCTCAACTAGAAATGCCACATAATGATACGACACACTAATTAGATGTACTAGATTATCATCCAGATGATCCTCCACTTCCTATTATAGATAAGACACATCCTATACATAGTCCTCTTAATACATCACATGCTAAACATACAAATATTACATTCTTAACATCTATTTCATAGGCTAGTATTATTTAGGTTCAAAATGATTCTTTTTGTGATTTTTTTGCACACTCCATTACTTTAGCAGATTATGTTGTAGTGGTAGTTAGAGATTAGAGAGTATTTTAATCTACATTTCTATTTAGTGGTGAGATTCCTATTACATGGTAGTCATCTTCTTCCCACATGGGAAAAGGTTTTATCTAGTATATATCTTTATCCCACATGAGAGAGAGTTCTTTCCAGTAGGATTCTTCCTTCCATGTAAGATATGGTACAGATAACGGGACTTTAAATCCACCGCCAAACATATAGTAAAATGTAGATGTAGCTATACCAGATGCTACATAAGAGAATAAAATTCTGGATCATAGAAATTTACATACATGGAATAGGGGTACTATCTATAAGTTGAGTTATGACATGAAGGAGTATCTAAGACAACGATGCAGATATTAGTGATACTTTTTACACTATTCATAAATTTTGAATTGAAATCAATGTAATATGTTTGTTTTATTTTTACATGTAAATTATTTATAAAAATAAATTTTATAATTAATTAATATAATTAAGAATTATCAATAATATTATTAATCCCTCATAATGGTGCATGAATAGTAGGTCACGCTTTTGGTCTTTTGAAGGTCGGGGGTTCAATTCTCACCTGTTGTTTGACCAAATTATAATTATGCTCCCATTAATAAACCTTTCACACTACTGGGGCTTAAGGCGTGCATCAATTTTACTCAATTTCACTAAATTTTTGAATGGAGAGCCCGAGGGGTTTTCTTGTGGGGTTTTACTCAATTGGAATTTGATTCCTTGTAATTTGGGGATAGGGTTTCTATACAAAAAATATTATTATTATAATAACTAATTAATTAGTTAATTAAATTACTAATTAATGATATAATTAATCTAGACCTTTTTCTAAATGGTTTTGTGGTTGGAGGGGTTCTTTTCCATGGTGCGTCAGATGGTAGCACGATGCATTGATTCTTAATGGGGGTAACTCATAATTCAGAATGGTGACATAGTTAAATGACTATTGGAATGAGGTTACATGGATTTTGATTGGCAGAATGACATGATGTAGGTTTCTCCATTTGGTTTTCGAGCCACATGCTTGGCCTTCGAGCCACCAGGCATTTGAGTCATGTAATGGTATTCAAGCCATCATATGTAACAAAGTTGTTTGGGTCGATAATTTCCATTCCTTATGGGAATAGACGAGACTTGACCCGCTGGGGTGTCTGAGTGTGTGTTTTTTTGGTAGTCTATAATCCCCTCTACCTATAATAATAATTAAGAAATATCAAGAATAATTAATACTTGATAATAATAATTATCGATATAACTAGTTGTTAGTAATCATAATTTATCATGGAATTTATAATGTCATTTTTAATAAAATTAATAATTATAGTAAATAATATATATATATATATATATATATATATATATATATTGGGTACAATTATAATGAAGCACACACACACACAAGTCACACTCATAGGTTGGAAGGGCATGCCATAGCCCCCTAAGGGGTAGATCACCTATCAAGCCCTTATTTATTTATATATTATAAGCCCTGCAAACCTTATAATCAAGAGGCCCAAAGGACCAACTTTATCAAGGCCCAAAGGCCTAAAATAATCATTTAGACAATTATTAATTATTAATTATTTTTTTAATTGAGTTAATTATATTATTAATTGTTATTATTAACCATATTATTAATAATCACTAATTACACTAATTATATAATAAGTTGATAATTATATTAATAACTTGGCTATTATTATAATTATTTATATTATTATTTATTAATTATATTATTAATTATTAATTATGTAAATTATCTTATTAATTAATTAATTTTAATTTTTAGATGTTATTTATTTTAATTGTCTCATTTATTTATTATTTTAATTATTTAGATCTATATTATTATTAATTTCATTAATTATATTAATTATATTATTAGTTATTAATTATATTAATTATTTTATTAACTTATATATATATATATATAAACATAAAAAAATTAAAAATTTAAAAAATTTAAACTAATGAGGAGTGAACGGGGTTCAGCCCTACTATTAGGTGGTGGAGGATGAGTGAATCTTGTTCATGCATCATGGTTGAAACAAAAGCATGAACAAGGTTCACGCTTCCAGGTACCCTTATAGAAAAACACCTCAAACCCTAACCCCTTTTCTAATTAAAAACAAAAAAAATCTCTTTGTATGGATTTGGTCAAGGGTTTGTAATAGACTATAATTATAATTAATTAGTTTCAACTCTTGTGAGTCCATGATATCATATCATAAGGCCCAAATCTACCAACAATTTCCTTCTTCCCCCTTTCCACTCAACCGTGGTGGGAGAAGACAAGGTCGATCCATTAAATTATGAATGGTGGGGATGTGGACTCCATCAAGTAATCTCATAAATTACACCCTTAATTAATTAAAATTTATAATTTATCAATTACCCTCCTAAGGAAAGTGAGACAATTTCACCTTTGAGATTTTTTCATTTTGAAAAAAATATCATGTGGCACTATCTACTTCAATCTATTTTTTTTGTTTCTTTAAATAGTAATAAATTACTTTACCAAAATACCCCCATACTCATTTGATATATATATATATAATTAAAATCACTAAATAAAATAGAATAAAATAATCATAATAATAACATTTTCTTATATATATATATATATTAACATTTGAAGTAAAAAAATAAAATAATAATAATAAATACATATATTTTACACTAATAAACATAATCTAATATATTGTGTTGATGTATCACCTAAACCCTTTTCATAGATTCTCATATGATACTATAAATATAGTCAATGATCCTTTATTATGTTTATTAATGCTGCTAATAACTCATTCATTATTATGGGTAAAATCTCTCCATTAATATTGCAAAAAAACTCTATTTATATTTTCTTCTTAATACTTATAAGGAATATTGTAAAACTCTATCTCATAGTGAAATTTGACTCTACTTCTACCCATAATTTTTCAAGATCTGGGTTTCCTAGATAAAATTCTGGTCTTCACCTTTTTTCCCATTTTTATAGAGATGTTCATTCGATGTTTTTCTCAAAAACAATTTATTAGAGGAAGGTTTGATTAACCCTACATCTGATATACTTTCATGATCTTATTTATCTTTCTCACAATGGAAACCATGAAGTCTGATATTTTGATTTTGGATCGAAACACTAGATTTTCATTATAGACTGTTAAGAAGTGGGATATTCTCACATAGTTAAATCTGGATGATGTGTCATTAGGATTCAAAAATATTCCTAATTCATTGAATATAGAGAAAAATAAATACAAGGATCATAAGTAGTTCTCTCACAAATCTAATTTCATTTGTCAAATAAAATTTTATAGGATGTTTTTAAAGAGAAAATTGTTGTTGTGTTATGGATGAAATTGAAATATATTTTTATAATGAAGAGTCTTACCAGAAATTTTCATATGAATTAAAGGATATACTCCCATTTCATGTTGGGTGTTATATCTATTATGGATCATTTAATAGTTTTTAATGATTTTTTATGATCTGTTAAATATAGAGGTCAAATATAATGAAAAATATTTGGATAAACTTTCCTTATTCTATTTTACTCATTCACATGTGACCTTTACATATAAAATTATCTATAGTCATGATACACTTACTCTCAATGAATTTTATGAGGATTTATTGTCAAATGAGAAAATAAAATAGCTTGTGGTTGGTTCTAAAGCATAAGTAGTGGGTTTGGTGGTTAGAGGAAGAACAATTGAAAGGAAATTTGTTCTTTAAAAGGGCTGGTAAAAATCCAAAAAAATAAAGATAAAAACTACAATTATTGTATGAAAAACTAGAATATTAAATCTGAATGTTTCAAGATACAAAATAAGAACAAGAATAAGGGACTTGTTAATCAGAAAATAAAAAAAGAAAAAAATTCTGCTAAAACCATTGTAGTAGAGGATAATAATAGTGACGGGGAACTTCTGTCTATTTCAAATGGTGAATCCAAATTTTAAAATGTCTATATTTTTGATTCATCATGTAATTTTCATATTTGTCCCAATAAGTACTAGTTTTAAACATATGAAATTTTGAGAAAATGTGTTTTGTTAATGGGAAATAATGCATCTTGCAGGATTTCTAGAATTGGAACCATAAAAATTAAGATGTTTGATGAAATTGTGATAAGTCATACTAATGTGAAGTATGTGCCTCATCTGAAATGAAATATAATTTAATTGAGTACCCTTGATAAAAATAGGTAAAAGTACCATCACATCCTAACCTGGTTCACTCTATAAATAGTAAACAGACTAGTTTGAGACAAGGCCTCAAATGTAAATCCTCATACACCAGAGGTTGTCGATTAGCAACAAGGGTATAAAGGTGCTACAGTGGGGAGACTATACACTTTGGATTAGTAATAAATACCACGGAGGAATAAATTAATGACATAAATGGTGGAAGATAAAATAAATCTTGACAAATAATAATAAATGGACCAACTAGGCCCAAGCCAAATAATCCAACCAAGTATGAACATGACATGAAATAAATACAAAGTAGTTGAAATATAGTAGTTAATACATACATCAGGGATAGACTAAAAAATAATCAATAAATAAAATACTCAAACTCTAGAACATAGCCTGAGTATATTCTTAGCTCCTACTCCCATGACAAGTCCTATCCCAAAAGATAAAATAGAAAAGAAACAGTCCTAACTATACTAGGTGATCTATCTGGTTACTAATCAACAACCCGAATATGGTGTGAGTAAAACTCAGTAGACCACTATCAACAATGTTTAATGTAAATCTAGTCTATGAATATAAAATGTGCACTGTGAAGGTATATCAAAATAAAGCAGTAAAGTAAATATAAATCATGTCTAGCTTAGGTTACTCATTAAAAACTTGACCGACTATACATGCTTCATCCTAAGATGGAATATCTCTGAGCATTTTAAATTTTATATAATAAACTCGGTACATGAGGAATGTAACAAAGGCATCCACGTGTAATGATAATTATATAAGGTTCTTCAAGTTTTGTGGTATTAAAGATTTAGTAATTGAGGGTAATAAAAATATAATTTAAGCATAACATAATTTCATTCAACCTATGAGACCATCCAAGGAATTTCTTATAAGGAACCCAAGTGTCTCTCAAGCCATAACATAATTTCATTTGTCCTATAAGACCATCCAAGTAATTTCATATAAGGAGACTAAGTGTTTCTTAAGGCATAATACAATTCATTTAACCTATGAGCCTATCCAAGGAATTTTGTATCGGATCCTGTGTATCACTCAAGACATAATTCAATTTATTTTACCTATGATCCCATCCAATAAATTCCATATTAGAACCCAAGTATCACTCATGTAATACTATAATACATAGGAATATTGCATTTAATAATTGAACATTATCCATGAGAAAGTATCCATGATAATTTTACAATTCAAGAATGACTTTAATAATTTCATTTATAAGTACCCAAGAAGGAAAAATGACATGGTAATCCTATTCGAATTTCATTTCATTCTATTTAGTCACTCAAATATTAGGAATAAGTCAAAAAAAAAATTAGGATGGTGTTTGATTACATAGGTTTTAATGTCCTCTGATCTGACACTCTCTCACATTGGTAAAAAGAGTTGGTTATGAGACCTCAAGTACACCTCCCCGTATGCTAGAGGCTGATGACTAGTGGCGAGGGTGTGAAATGTATAATGGGGAGACTATACCCCTTGGTATAAAGTGTCATTGAAGTAAAAATAAACCATATAAAAAATCTAATTAATGTATATATGTAGCGAAAGACAATAATAAAACCCAACTTAATAATATAATAAATAATAAAGGAATAATTTAATGAAATGTGATAAGACTATATGTTATATATTACTGTCACTTTTCCATTATTTTTCATTAATTTACTGGATAATGCATGTAGTAGATGTCAAATTTTGTAGGAAACAAAGATTCACAAGATTCCTAGGAGGAAAGGTAGAAAAGCTGCAAAAATGGCCAAGTACACGTTGTGATGGCCAAGTACACGACATGTACTTGATGATCATAGCCTACATCAAGCC
This sequence comes from Viscum album, assembly GCA_963277665.1. Taxonomy (NCBI): domain Eukaryota; kingdom Viridiplantae; phylum Streptophyta; class Magnoliopsida; order Santalales; family Viscaceae; genus Viscum; species Viscum album. The sequence goes on from OY728130.1 coordinate 1,221,201,949, forward strand.
GTGAAGCTTAAGTCATGACTAACCATGATGACTGGAGGAATTTTTAGTTCACGTCGTGACTCCCTACTACACATCATGACACCAATGAAACTAAACGCCAAGAAAACCATGAGTATTCAATGTGAAAAGCCAGCTGTCTATGAGGTACACGTCATGAACCACCTGTACACGGTGTGACCATGGTAAAACATCATTAATTCTCAGAAGATACACATTCCATGATAGATATCCTCATCGAAATAATGCGGATTAAGGGTTCACTATGTGACGATCATGTACACATTGTGACCATTTCAACCTATATAAGGAGCATCTCAACAACATTTTATAAAACACATTGGGATCATTTCTCTCTCTCTTTATAGACTCCCTTTGGAATTATCATCTCTTTTTCCTCTCTAAAGAATTTAGGTTTTGTAATTTATTTACATTTTAAATCAAAGAACCGTGGATTCACTTTTCTTTAACACCTTCATTTTCCATGTTATTTCAATTTCATTTCACTCCTTTCAAGTAAGATTTTATTTAAAGTATTATTGCATCTTCATTTCATATCAATACATGTTAAATTCAATTATCATTATTATCATGATTTCTTTTATTCCTTTTATTTTTTTAATTACCAACACGAGTGGCTAAATACATCGGGGTAGTGATCAAGATTATATGTATCTAGATGCTTAATTAAATCTTTAGCTACAAACATGGGAAACCTAAATGGATTAGTAATCAAGATATAAACCAACGGTCGAACCCCATTTGTGTGACTGTACTATGACCATCGAATAGTCAAGAAAATGACCCTATTTTAATTGAAGTAAACTATGACTATGACCACTAGCTTAGAGAAATTTATGAAATAGACGCTAAATGTAATGCATCTAGGACTGTAGCTAGCCTCCTGACCATGGAATAACTACATCGTTGGTAGAACTAGAAGACTGGAACTTGGTTGACTAGTGACTACCGCTTTCTTCGCAGACTAGGCACTTAGGAACCTGCCAAGATTATAAATTGGATCACCTTTATCTAGATACTCAGACTGGATCCCAACCCCTCTTTAATCACTTGAAGTCAAACCCAAAATTAGTTAGAAACTCTCAAACTTTAGTCAACTAGTAAGGGCTCCTGCAGAGGATTTATGACCAGATCTATTTCACCCATAGAACAACATCCTCCTCATGGGATCAACCCCATACTTCTAACATACTATGCCATAGTAGTTACATAATGTTTGGGACAAATATAAATTTATAATTTGACTCACGCCCCGAGGAATTAACAATTCCCGTGGGTGGATGATCAAATTTTGGAACCTTTTATGGGGAGAAATGCTATTTTTAAGTGATTAGGATTATGGTCTAGGTCTAGGATTACCTTTCCCTCACCCCTTTCCTTTGTTTTTAGATTCCCTTGCGTCTTTTTGTTTTTCTTTTTTTTTTCACCCCGTGCATGTACTGAGGTTCTTTGACTGGTTCAGGGACTCTTGAGGCACAATATATATTGGCCTTCGATCTCGAGATCGAAAGGCATCTCTATTTTCTTCACCAGTTAGCAATGGACGAGAAATTCCACCCTATGGGAACTAACCTGGAAAACCCCAACCATCTAGTCATCCTGGGGGAACCCCCGATAATGAACTAGAAGAAAAAAAACAAGGATTATAGCTTTCCATCAATCCATGGTAGGTTCCCTAGCATTTTTTGACCCCCTATCCAAGCCCATACCTTCGAAATAAAACCTGGACTCATTCATATGATCCAGAACATGGGGCAGTTTAGCGGTCTTTAGAGAGAAGATCCACATGAGCATATTTACAACTTCCTTGAGGTCTGAGATACCTTTCAAAACCAAGGAGTCTCATCTGATTCAATAAGAATCTGCATCTTCCCATTCTCCTTATGATACTGAGCCAAGGATTGGCTAAAAATTCAAGCTCCTGAGTCAATTGCGACTTGGGACGAACTGGCCAAGAAATTTATGGACAAGTACTTCCCACCCATCTAAACCTGGAATATTTGGATGGACATTAAAAATTTCAACCAAATTGATTGATAATCTATGTGGGAAGTGTGGGACCACTTTAAAGAACTAATATGAAAGTGTCCACATCATGGAATGGATATGTGGATACAACTCCAAACTTTCTATCAAGGACTCCAGCCAGCGACACGTAATGATTTCGATGCAACCACTGATGGAGGTCTCATGTTCAAGACTCTTGAAGCCAGAAGAGTAGTTCTAGATGAAGTATCTCATAATTACAGTATGTGTCAGAGAGATCATGGACCACCATGACGTGGAATACATCAAATTTATGAGACCACAAAGCTATCAGTAGAAGTGGAAGCACTCACAAAAAATAGAAGCATTTTAGATACCAACTACTCAATCCCCTCCTACCCCTGTAATGAAATAGAAATCTTGCGATATGTGAGGTGGACCGAATTTATATCAAGATTTCAAAGTGTGATATAAAGAACCAAAGAAAGATTGTAATTATATCAATTACAATCAACCAAACCAACCATTCCCACCATAACAATATTATCAGCAAAGGCCTACTTAGAAGCAACCTGAGAACAATCGGGGTTATTTTCAACTGAGAGGACATAACTAATTCAGAGCTCAAGGACCACCAGGATACCCTCTGATGAACCCTGTACCAAGACCACAAGGTTAACAAAAACAATTCCCTCAAAAAACACAATAATTTCAGCCACCTTAGCCAAGACCTCAACAAGCACCTATGAAAAGCAATATGGAAAACCTCGTGGAGTCATTTGTGCAAAACTCTGATCAATGAATGATGACCCATGAGATAGATATGAAAAACCAAAGAGCTACGCTAAGGAACCTAGAAATGAAAATGGGTCAAATCTCAAAGACCTTATCTAAGAGATTGATAGGTACCCTACCTAGTAACACTGAGACATACCCATAAGAGGAAGCTAAGACAGTAGTGCTAAGAAGTAGAAAGATTCTATACTTCCAACAACCCAAAGGAGCAAGGATGCAAGAAGAAGGGATGAGAAAACAACTAGTACCTGATGAAAAAGATGATGAAGTCAATCCCACCTTACCTCATGAAGAAGTACCGACTGAGAAGGAATGTATTACTAATCAATAGAAGGAACCTGTGTATGTTGTCCCACCTTCGTACCAGCCACCTCTTCCCTATATGGAGAGAGCAAGACAACTTAGTCAAGAGACACAATACAAGATATTCCTGGATATGTTCAAGAAATTACATATTAACATACCTTTTGTAGAATCTATTTCCTAGATGCCCATTTATTCCAAGTTCCTAAAATACCCTTTATCAAAGAAAATAAAAATAGAACACATAGGAGTCATCTATTTAAATGAAGAATTCTCTACTGTTGTACAACCGAAAATTCCACCAAATATGAGAGACCCTAACAACTTCTCAATTCCTTGTGAGATAGACACGTGAAAATTTGGCAGAGCACTCTATAATCTTGGAGCAAGAATTGACCTCATGCCAATGAGTAATTTTCAAAATCTCAGACTCTAAGAGATCAAAGAAACAAGGGTGGATTTGAAATTATCTGATCACCCAGTCAAGTAACCTCGAGGCATTTTGGAAGATGTTCTAGTAATGGTCAAAAAGTTCATCTTCCCAGCTGATTTATTGGTATTGGATATAGAAGAATATGGTGATGTCCCCATTATACTTGGAAAACCATTCTTAGATATAGGGAAGGAACTGATTTATGTGAACCAATGAAGTCTTATCTTCTGAGTAGGAGAAGAACAAGTTGTGTTCAACCTAACTCGTGCCATGAAACCCTCAAATGATAATAAGGGATGTAATGTAATATCTCTCACCCATAATAAGGAAGACTCCATGACTAAGAAGGAGGAATTTTATGACTCTCTTAAAAAAGTAGAAGGAGATGATGACTTCAAAAAAGTCAACTTTATTGAACCACCCACCAGAGAGGTGGAACCTTCATTAATTTCATCCATAATTCATCCCAATACCTCAAAGTATTTATTTCTAGGTGAATCTTCCTCATTACTCATTATGGTACACTCTAAGTTATACACGGACAAATCACCATAAAAATACATGACCATGGATTGAATATGTTTCATAAACCATTACATGAGAACTATATAATCCTTAATTGAGTCAATATCTCGAAAATAAATTAATTGATGACTAGGAGGAAACCCAGGTTAGGAGTTAGTTAAGTTAGAATAGGACAAGTCTTCTTTAGAGTCTTATTTTGGTTTGAATAACGAGGCAAGGAAAGAATGGAGAAAAAACTAGAGGAAACCATTGAATTACACATCATGAACCCAAAGGTCATGACATGACCCTTTGTTTCCCCAAAACCCAATTTTACTCAAGGTTCATGACATGACCATAAGGTACATGTTGTGACCCAGCTTGGGTCAGTTTTTATAAATAAACTGAAGGGTCACAACCCATGAACCCCCAAACCTATGCGCGACCCTTCCTCTCCTCAACTCCCACATGCGACACCTCCTACCTTCCCCTCCTCTCCTCACGACGTGATCTTCCCTTACTTCCTTGAGTCGACCTCAAACAAACCTCCTACCCTTCTACCAACGTGTAACCTCTCCATGGTATGCACTAAAAGACCGCAGACTGAAGCTTCTCTATCATCATCAAGTTCTTCCTCTACCTCCACAAGCAAGTATCCAACTGTTAAGTGCATGCGCACTCCATCCCCCTCTCAAGATACAAGTTATTCCCCATCTACAGATGAAAATATTCATTTACACCCAGTTCTCTACTTTAAAAACCCATAACACTAGGTTAATCTCATTCAACTCCAGGCCAAACCCATGAGAACCAACAAGACACTAAATATGGTTGTGCTTGAAAAGATAAACGTTTCAGATGCCATCCTCAGCTTATTGGAGACTCTTCACATCAACAACATCATTGACGCCAGGGGGGAGACATACGAGGAGTTGTTTTCAAAGTTCTTGGACAAATTTGACATCTCAGTGGATGCCCTACACTTCAGGCTAGGTGGTAGGCCACAACAGCTCACCATGGCCCAGTTTAGTGTAGGAATCGGTATCTACACTGAGGAGTTCATGATCTCAGACATCTATCATACCTTGCTGAAAAAGATTTCTTGAGAGGATGCACCAGGCCTTTGGCATCTTATTGCTCATGACCTATGATCCTATCATGACCCCAGGCTGGAAAAGTCCACCCAACTGAGGACTCTAGACCTACGTATACTACACTGGGCTATGAGACATGTATGGTTCATGCGAGGTGAGACCCATGGAAGAATTTTTCAGCTTGACGTTCTTATCCTCTCTACTTCCATTGGGGGACCACCCATCAACATGGCTACTGATTCACTTCTTATTGCAGAGTGATGGAACAGAGGTTGCGGTGCACGCTTATGGGAGGATCATTCATCACCAGGTTGGCCAGATACCTCCATGTTTTCAACACCTCATAGCCTCTCACCTCTGTAGGACTAGTAGAGTTGATTTACCTTGTGCTTTTGCACAAGATGAGGATGCTGGTAAAGTAGGATGACATATATTTTTGGGCACCTGGAGTCCAGGAGAAAGTGCCTTGGCTGAATGCAACATAGGTGGATGATCCATAGGACTAGCCACTGATAACAGTAGCAGACCCCTCTACCCATACACTGTCAGCCCCGACCACCGCCCCATCCCAACTGCCCACCTACACAACACCACCATTGGCATCAGCCCCAACTACTACTGCTGCTGCTACCGATGATGATTTGGCCACCCAGTTCGGTCCATCTTCTAACGTTGGTCTGACCATGAAGGAGAGTTTCAGCCCAGATCACTGATTTGTATTTGGGACACTTTTTGTATGGGTAGACTACTTCCTTTCTCATTCTCTTGTACTAAACTAGGATATTTATAAATATTTTTGGCTTCCTTTTCTGTTTTTCATGGATGTTTAATTTTGATTATTTCCTTTTCTTTTTTCCTTAGCAATGTCTAGCTCTTCTGAGTCATCTGATGTCATTGACAGACCCATTCCTCTATCTGATATTCTCCAATGAGTAACCAAATGTGTCACAAAGATCTCCAATCAACTTCAGATTTTATCATTGGAAATCCACCAATAAAAACAACCACCTACACCAATGATTCCATTTATACCACATTTAATTTTTGGTAGAGATGCACCTAAAGTTGTGAATCCAGTTAAGCGACCACACGAACTTGAGGACACTACAACCAGTAGCTGAAAGAACAAGAGGAGAAACTAAGCCAAAGGGACCACTCTTTGAATTTTTTTGTCCACCTGTCTGGCTACTGACTTTAAAGTTAGCGATTAATGGGAGGAAACCCATAATTATTTTTGAGTTTTGTTTTAGTCTTGGATTTTTTAGTGTTTCATTACCATACTTTGTACAAAATTTCATTCAATAAATAAAAAATTTATTATTATTCCTTTCTTTTACACTTTTTTGTTTCTCGACTATTAAAATGTTTAAACCTGTGGATTAACATTTGTTCTATAGTGCAAGATTTTTCTACTAACATATTTTGCAGGTGCATCAAAACTTCAATGTTAAGACAACTCAGACACTCCCATGGAATACGAATTCAACTTAGGGAGCTCTTGATTCCCTCTGTTTTTAAATTCTGTCATCACTTCCATGTCAATTCAATTTTCAAAAATCACCACCACACCACTCCCACCCATTATTTCATAGAAAGTGGGGACACTGTATCCTTTTAAGTGTGTGTGTGTGTGGGGGGGGGGGGGGTATTTCTCATATTTTAATAGATATACACTTGATTATTTTTTTCTCACTATTCAAGGTGACATTTTTTCAAATTAATAAGCATGCTTCAAATTTGAATAAAATGTTATGCCCATGTAAATTAAAAATAAGGTTAAAAATAAAAATGTTTAAAACCATATTTCACCCCTACATAGAATTTTAGAATGAATACTAAGCTTAGAATTTTAATTCAAATTTGAAATATTTGAAATCATGATTAATTAACTCACTACTTAGGATTTATGCCCTTTGTAATTGCCAGTTTTTATTTTATTCTCAGTACCCGAGAGGATTATAAGCCTTTAATCTCATTTTATTTTCTGAGAATATTTCTTGAGAGATACCTGGGACATATAAACCTACTAGAAATTTCACTAAGATCTTATCAAAATGATGTCTGAACAAGTGTAATTTTAAAATGATTGAGGAGACCTTTGATAACCATTGTACCTGAGACCCACTTAACCTCTATCCTTCGTTTATCCCATAGTTTCCCTGAATGACCTATTATAAGAAAAGTTATTTCAAGCCCATTTACCTTCCTACCCTACTCTTTACAATACTTGATGATTATATTTTGAACAAGTGTGGGGGAGGAATTTAGAAATCATGGGATGCTTTCACTTCTAGAGATGTATAGTGAACTCACCTAACTACCAGGTTGTGATCCATATGACTTTTTGTTGTATCTCATTTGTATTCTACTCCGTTGAAAATTTTAAAAGAAAAGAAAAAATTGGTATGGGTTGTGTACTAAGAGGGTCAAAAATCACCATTTTTTAGACTAAAAAATCCCTCGAAGGATCATATGTTGTTAGGTAATGTATGTGATATCTATCCTAGGCATAAATTTTGAAAAATAAAAATTAAAAAGAAAAAGGAAAGAAATAGAATAAATTCTTTAGCTACTTACTTGCGGTATATATGGATCCAACATGAGCTGATGGAGTATGGACCTAACTCTCCAGATGTAGGAATTTTATCACACTTATATTGTTTCATCTACATTTTACTTTAGAGATTACCCACCTTTTTGAGCCTGGTTTTCACATTCTACCTACCTACCAACCTACAACCTCAGAGTCATCAGAACCTTGTTGATAAAAGTCCTCAATATTATTTTTATACTTTTCTTTACATAGTGGAGATGATAGAACCAGTGAAAGCCTATGGTTAGAAACATGAACTCAGAGTACGATCATACCTTACTTACATTTTTCCCTAAGTGATGAGAGAAAATCACCGTGAGTTAAATTGCAATTGGAAATATAGCTTAAAGAATAGTTAAAAGATTATGATTAAAAGAATAATTTTTTTTTTCAAAATATGAACTATAAGGCTTGACTAATTTACTAGGAAGGATTAAAACTGGAACTTGAATACTTTTTTTCTTACACTTAATTTAATTGCATAGGCATAACATGCAATTATTTCTTTGCAAATTGCTTATCCTTTTGAAATCTTTGTTGAGATATTTTTCTTGAGGACAAGAAATGATTCAAGTGTGGGAAGATTTGATAATCCTATATGTTATATATATTACTTTCACTTTTCCATTATTTTTCACTCATTTAATAGATAATGCACATGATAGATGTCCAATTTTGTAGGAAACAGAGCTTCAAAAGATTCCAAGGAAGAAAGGTAGAAAAGCTAGAAAAATGGCCAATTACACATCGTGATGACCTAGTACACAACATGTACTTGATGATCACAACCTACATCAAGCTGTGAAGCTTAAGTCGTGACCAAAATTGATGAATGGAGGAATTTCCAGTTCACGTTGTGACTTTCTACTACACATCATGAGACCAGTCAAACTGAATGCTGAGAAAGCTGCAAGGATTCAATGTGAAAATCTAGCTGGACATGTGGTACACATCATGAACCACCTGTACATGATGTGACCATGGTCAAACATCATTAATCCTTGGAATATCTTCCTGCCATGTTGGAGATCCTCTTTGAAATAACGCAGATTAAGGGTTCACGACGTGACGATTGTGTACATGCCGTGACAATTTGTTCCTATATAAGGAGCATCTCGACAATGCTTTAGAAAACATGTTGGGATTAACTCTCTCTCTCTCTCTCTCTATACTCCCTTTATAATTCTCATCTCTTTTCCCTCTCTAAACACTTTAGTTTTTGTAATTTCTTTACTTTTTCAATCAAAGATCCATGGATTCACTATTCTTCAACGCCTTCAATTCCCGTGTTGTTTCAATTCCATTTCATTCCTTTAAAGTAAGATTTTATTTAATGTTTTCTTGAATGATCATTTCATATCAGTAAATGTTCAATTCCATTATCATTGTTATCATGATTTTTTATTCCTTTTATTGTTTTAATTACTAACATGAGTAGCTAAATGTGTCAGGGTAGGGATCAAGATTTGATGTATCTTGATACTTGATTAAATCTCTAGTTCTAAACTTGGAAAACCTAAATGGATTATTAATCAGGATATAAACCAACAATCAAACCCCATTTGTGTGACTGTACTGTGACCATCAGACAGTCAAGAAAACAAATCAATCCCAATTGAAGTAAACAATGACTATGACCATTATCTTAGGGAACTTTCTACAATAGAAGCTAAACGTAATGAATCTAGGACTATAGCTAGCCTCATGACCATGGAATAGATACATCCTAGGTATAACTAGAAGATTAGACCAAGGTTGACTAGAAAGTACCGTTTTTTTCACAGACTAAGCACTTAGGACCTTAACAAGATTATAGATAGGAGCACCTTTATCTATATACTCGGACTTGACCCCAAACCTTCTTTAATCAATTGAAGTCAAGCCTAAAATTAGTTAGAAACTCCCAAACTTTAGTCAACCAGTAAGGACTCCTACGAAGGATTTAAGACTAGATCTCTTTCACCCATAAAACAACATCCTCCTTGTGGGATCGACCCCAGATTTCTACAATATCATTCCTTAGTAGTTACATAAAATTTGGGACACATACAAATTTATAATTTGAATCACTCCCCGAGAAATTAATGATGCACATGGGTGGCTGATCAAAATGCTATAATGTTACTAAATGTCATTCCAATAATAATAAAAGTAATATAATAGTAGACTCAAAAGTCCTTGGTCCCGAACCCCACGTCAGTCCCAACTCTAAACTCTAGACCATCCAGCAAACAAGTAATCAATAGCAAGGTCCTTTTCCCTTGTCAAAACTCGCATTCACATAATCTGCTTAGGTACTAAATGATATCCCAAATATGGTGTGAGTATAACTCAGTTGGTCAGCACCACCATGTCTAAACTAACTAGTCTGATAATAAGTGTCTGTAATAAATCGATAAACATGTGCATTAATTAATTCAACAATTAATAAAATACATCTATAACCTACTTCAAATCCTTACCAGAATAAATCTAAGTATTTTTTCATGACCATTCCAACTACAACCATATAACCAAGGTAAAATAAACTGATTCAATTCCATTCTGAAATATCTCTAAGCACGTCTTTTGAACATGCCAACCATCACCATATAACCATGGTATATTCACAAAAATCCAAGTAAAATTACTATATGAATTACAATATCTGGGTCAAATCTTTATAAGCATGACAACATGAGACTAGGTATATCTTGATCTCTATAAGGATTATAGCATGGGACTGGGCCGAGCTTTCTCAATATCATCATGAAAGCATATAAGTGTGAAAGTTCCAGGACTGATCCAGATATATAATCATTTCAGCATGGAACACAAGTCTTTTCATACAACATGGATATCAAAATATCACATCATAAATCACAATGGTTAATTATGTGAATTACCATTTATCTTTAATATACCACATTCAACTAAATAAAATTTTATTAACAGTTATATCAATAAGAAATAATCCAAAAATCATGGATTCTATATTAATCAATCACCTAAGATATCATGTCATGCCAAACACACTTTAAAACATTATGGAATTCAATTATATTCAAGGTCCTCTCACCAAATGGGTAGAAATAAGACTGGTCTAAATCCAATTGAACCCAAAGGAATTCAAGTATTAATCTCATTCATTTATTTAATTGATTTTGGAATACACTATGTTGGCACAATCTTAATATTTCATAAACACAGAAATTATCAAACCATAGGGTTAAGATTAATACTATTTACCTTAACTAGTGAAGAATTCAATGCTTCCAATGGAAAATTCCCATAAAAAGGAAGGTGTTGATGATTACAATGAGGTTCTAGGTATTTCTCACATAAATGAGATGTCCGAAAGGGAAATTGGAACTCCAAAATCACCTAGAGGTTTTCTCTAGGTCGAGAGGAGATGAGATGCTGCAGAATAAAATGAAAATTAAGCTACACTACATGTTTAAAATATAAGGTTGGGGAATTACATGATGTGTAATGTAGCTATAGGTTGTGTAAATATTTTTAATGGAATACCAAAAAACATGTTGTATTAGATTTATTTTATTAAAACACTTGAACAATTACACGACGTGTAAACCCTTTATAAGATGTGTAAATGTTCTATAGATATTTTTTAGCTCATTTTTCATTTAAACAACCTGAAACCCTTTTAAATTTTCTCAACTCGCCAAGAGACCATGTTAACTCTTAACCCATTTATACCCAGACTCTATTAATTCAAAAATAATACATCCCCAAAATTTATGTCATTTTTCCCAAAAGGCTCTCCATGTGGATCCTATCTGATTTTCCTGAAGTTCCCTCACAAACCAAGAGTGTGTTTATTCAAACAATAGGTATCAAAAAATATAAACAAAACCAAAAGAAAATATTAATGGAAAACTTAGAGAGAGACATACCAGAAAAAATATGGGATCTTATAACCTCCATACCATATAATAGATCATCCATGAGATGATCCAAGCATCACTGTGATGTCTGATCGAATAATTATGTCCACTGTGTTCTTATATCAGAATCCCTTTCACAGGTCTCCTATTGAAATCACTCATGATTCCACTGCACTCAAACCAACGATATTTTCCTACCCTGAAGACATTTCTCACTATGATTCTCACCCCATATTTGATTCTCCTTAATGGATGCATCAACCAAAATCTTGAATTCAGCTATATATATTACGTGGGAAGGGTCTGGATGATATCTAAGAAGCTGTGACACATGTAACACATTGTTTATGGAACTTTATCACTGTGGAAGGGATAAATGGTACACCACTAAACCGACCCTTGACACTATCCCAGAAGACCCGAAAAACCTAGGTGATAGCTTTCCCTATTTCTTAATACAATGTTTCACCAACATATTTATACCTGAAAGAAAACATTATGGACAACATTGAATTCTAGGGGTCATCTATGATGGTCAGTATATGATTTCTTAATTCTATGCATGGTCACAAATTACTATCTAATCAACTAAACCTGCTCAAATCCTCCTACACAAGACTAGGCCCAACAATTTTTGACTCACCTACCTCTAGTAGTAAGAGGTGAATGACACAAAATTCCATATAAATTCTCAAAATGTGTCATTTGGATCGATTCCTAGAATCTATTGTTATATTAAAACTCCATGAGTGCCATATGTTTCTCCCATAAACCACCAAAATCCAAAACATAGGCTCATAACATATCCTCTAGAACCTAAATATTCTGCTCAGATTGACCATCATTTTGTGGATAATAGGATATTCTTAAAAAAACCATGATACCAGAGCCTTCTGAAGACCCTAATAGAAATAAAATTTGAAATGAAATATCTATATGAAATGATACTCCTTAGAACACCATGAAAACGAACCACCTCATGCACATAAAGAACGTGCGAAGGTTTCCTGAATAGGTAAGAAGTGGGCTACCCTATTCAGTCAATCCAAAATAACATAAAACATCATTTTTATGGATTTTCCTGGGTAATACTATCACAAAATACATTATGAAATCATCCCATTTCCACTCAGGAATGGGTAAAGGCTGTAAAAGCCTAGCTGGCCTCTAATGCTTGGATTTTATCTGATAACAAGTGAAGCATCTGGACATGAAGCTTGCCACCTCATTTTTCATTCCTGACCACCAGTACTATCTACAGAGATCACGATACATCTTTGTTAAACCAAGACTCACCACCCACATAGTGGCATGAAAATTTCTCATCATCTCCTTGTGTAATCCCGTAGGAACTCATAAAGGGCCATTATCCACCACTCATCACAAGAATCTCATATTGTCTCTACATGTGTCTTTCAACTCAAAGAATTAATCATAAATGAAGTTTCCCATTTCTGGTGTATAATCCAATTCAAAGTTGAATGATTGACGATAATAGACCCACCTCCTCTTCCAAAGGTTCATATCTCATTGAAAAAAGATATACCTAAGGCTCTTGAGGTCAGTGTACACCACAAAACTCTCACCCATGAGATAGAGTCTCCAAAATCTTAGTACATGTAACACTGCTACTAAATCTAGATCATGAGTAGGGTAATTCCTCTCATGCAGTCTCAGACACTTGGAGCCATAAGCAACCACTTGATCCTCCTGTATTAGAATTTCTCCGAGTCTAACTCCAAATGTGTCAAAATACACAATATATGATTTACCCAACATAGGTAAAGTTATTATAGGTACTAAGGCCATCTAACCTTTTAGATCCTGAAAATATCTCTCATAAGAATCATACCAATTGGTTAGCCCATACATTGGCGCTACCAAACAGAATAAATCCTAGATTAGGCACTGATAAAAGCCTACTAAACCTAAAAATATTTAAATCTCAAATATATTCTTGGGATATTACCAAGATACCATGATTACAACTTTTTTTGGGTCTACTAAAACTCCTACCTTTGAGATAACATGGCCCATGAAGTTCACTTTATTAGTCCAAAAACTATATTTGGTTAGTTTGGCATAAAGTCGATGCTCTCTCAATGCACTCAAGATGATGTCAATATGTTTGGAATGATCATCTATTGACTATAATTACAATAATATTTCATCCAAAAATCACCACAAATCAGTCCAGAAAAGGTTGAAATATCATTTTTATTAAGGCCATGAATACCGCCAGTGCATTAGTCAACCCAAATGACATCACTACAAATTAATACAAGACATATCTTTTCATAAAAGAATTCCATGGTATGTTAAATGTTCTCACTTTTAACTGGGGGTAACCTAATCTCAAATAAATCTTGGAGAAGATATTATAACCTCTCAAATAATCAAAAATATCATCAATGCATGGAAGAGGATATCTTTTCTTGATAGATATCTAACTAAACCTATGATAATCCATAAATAAGTGCAAAGATCCACTAGCAATCTTGGTGAAGAGAACTGGAGAACCCAAAGGAGATGTAATAGGCTATGAAGCCTTTAGATTACAAATATTCCTACTGAAACATTAACACCTGAAGCTCTTCCAGAGTCATTATTTAAGGTAGAAGAGAAACTGGATCTACTCCTAGCACCAACTCGATCATGAACTCAGTCTATCGATCAGGAAGTAATTAATATAACTCATCAGAAAAAACATCCTAAAAATGATCTACCAATGAAGGAAAATAATCCTACTACATTCCACCATTATCTAAAGTAATAATAGATATATGATCCATGATAAAATCCAATCTGCATTGAATTGGTCCTGTATGACCATCTTGAAGATCCCACTCACCTTAGTGAGAATAAAAATCTCCTTTTGGAGATAAAAAAGTAACTATATTCCTCTAATAGTAGATATGATCTTGGTATAGATCTAACCAATCCATACCAAGAATCAATTCAAATCTTGTCATTTCCATCATGAACGTTCCCAAAAGAAATGATAACCATCAATTTCTATAGAACATGCCTTACTACATTTGATATTGTCTGACCATACTTCCAATGGCGTGTTGATGTTTAAAACACCATCCTATATTTCAACCACCAATATTAAACCATCTGAAAAAATAGAATATAGAAAATAATGATATGATCTAGTATAAAAAAAATACAAGTAAAGGTATATGATACAAGAATCACACATATAATGGTAGAAAATCCAACATCCACGATAGCTGAAGTAGTTTTCATAATGTGAAACTAACTATTTCTTCTACCCTGGGCTCAGATATGACTAACTTGAGCTATTTCCCTTGATTGGTACTACTCATGCACTGGGGTACCACGTCCCCTGCCTTTCCCAAAGTGGACATTGGAACTCCAACTATCAGCCTGTTGATGGGTATATGGTCCCCTTCCCAACTCAAGTTCTTGTTCTGATCCCCTACCACTGGTCTACCATTGAAAGTTCATACAAAACCTCTTAAGATGACCCAATCTTCAAAAAATGTGACACTCTACTATGGGTTAAGGAAACTACGGGATCTTATGACCAAACTTACCACATTGATGGAACTGGAATGGAACACAATCTTAAGATGGATATCCACTACCCTGACTGCTTTTCCCACTATTTCCTTGGTAGAAATTATCATAGCAACAATTCTTTCCTCTTGAAGAATAGTTCTCAAATCCCCCTGCGGAAACAGCCTGGCCGATGCTCGGGGCCTCTCTTAGATTCCCTTCCATGATGAGTGTCTGGTTCATCACATCCTAAAATATTCTTAAATGGAAAATGTTTACCTATGACCTCATCTCATTGCAAATACTGTCCTAAAAACATATCACCTTGGAGATCTCATCAGCTTCCAAATATAGTGTAAATCACATTAAGTTGGTGAAACGTCTAACATAGTCTAGTACTAACATGCCCTAATACATCAGATACATGAACACATGATATTTCTCATCCCTCAATGTCTCAGGATAGAAATGGATTTGGAACTTTGTATCAAATTCCTTCTAAGATATCTCATCCTACTTCCCATCTTCCTACAAAATATCCCACCAATGCTTGGTAGGTCCATGAAGAATATATACTACAAGATTCACCCACCTATCTATGGGCGTCTCAAGATGCTTGAAGATTTTCTGGACCAAATCGATCCAGAAATCAACTATCTAGGGTCCTCCTTCCCCAGTAAAATTTGGAAAATTCTATAGATGAAACTCTATTTTCATCTCAGACATCAAAGGAATGGTACGAACAGTTCCCCTTTCCAAGGGTCACATGACCATCAAGAAGCTATCATGAAGATGAACATTCATATGCTCCTCAAGAACTACAAGAAGCTCTAGTTCAGCTACGTTAGGAGCATGTTGATTTCCACTCTCATGATGCTAAAGTATAAGATGACGAGGATGAATTTTATATTTAATACAAACACACACCTTAGAGAACTGGATAACAACAAATTCAACCTCAACATGTAACTGCAATAGAGAACCACTAACTCCTAGTTTCCTTAAACATGTTTTTAATGTATTTTAGCATGAAACATAAATTCATTTTAGTTATATAGTAAACCAAATATCTCATATCATAGTAAAATAGGCAAGTATACATCACATGAAAAAATAGATATGCCCCTATCATGAACAATGCATGTTAATATATACCTATGCGCCTAATATGATGCATGTATTCTCATCTCGCGCCATACCAGGACATGAGTAAAAATATCAAGAAATAGTAACATCATAAAATAATAACCTCACACAACATGTGAATCACCCAAAGTGAAATAACATCAACAATAATAATCATATAACACAAACAAAAAGCCCATCCCTGGGTACTCAGATTTTACCACGTACATGGGTCAGATACTCCCTTACACAATGTCATTACCAAGCCCCAACAAATCCTTGTCCCCTTTATACCTTTCCCAAATAGTAAAATAGAAGAAAATAAAATATTCTCCTTTTAACCACTTTGTAACGTCCCCCGACCTGATACCCTCTCACGTGGCCAAAAAGGGTTGGTTATGAGGCCTCAAGTGCACCTCCCAATATGTCAGAGGCTACTGACTAGCAGGGGTGTGAAATGTATAATGAGGAGACTATACCCCCTAGTATGAAGTGTCATAATAGTAGAAAATAAACTATATAAACTACATAAAATAAAATTATAGACATAGTGGAAGGCAATAATAAAATCCAAATGAATAATCTAATAAATAATAAATGAATAATGCAATGGCATTCTATAATGTAACTAAATTTCATGCTAGAAATAGTACAAGTAAAATACTAGAATACTCAAAAGTTGCTGGTCACGAACCCCACATCAGTCCCAAATCCAAACTCCAATCCATCCAAAAAACAAGCAATCAACATCAAGGTCCTTTTCCCTTGTCCAAACTTACATCCACATAATCTACTAGGGTACCAAACGGTGGCCCAAATAGGGCGTGAGTATAACTCATTAGGTCAACACCAACATGTATAAACTAACAAATATGATAAAAAGTTTTTTCAATAAATCAATAAATGTGTGTATTAATTAATTCAATTATTAATAAAATACAACAACAACCTACTTCGACTCAGTGCCAGAATAACTCTGATCATGTCTTATGACCATGCCAACTAAAACCATATAACCATGGTAAAATGACCTACTTCATATCCTTGCCATAATATCTTTGAGAATTTCTTGTGAACATTCTAACCACCACCATATAACCATGGTATAGTCACAACAATCTGAGTCAAAGCCCTATAATCATTACAATATCTAGGTTAAATGCCTATAATAATTACATCATGGGACTAGTAAAATCCAACTCTCTATAAGAATTTAAATATGGGACTAGGATGAGCCTTATCAATATCTTCATTACAACATATATGTGTTTACGTTCCAGGGATGAGATTGATATATAAGAATTTCGGCATGGAACAGAAGTCCTATCATAAAAAATGGATATCACAATATCACATCATAAATCACATTGGTTAATTATGTGAATTACCATTTATATTTCATATACCATATTCAATTAAATCATAATTGATTAACAGTTATATTAGTAATAAACAATCCAAAACTCAGGGATTTAATATCAAGCAATCACGTAAGATCTCATGTCATGCTAAACACACTTTAAACCATTAGACAATTCAATTATATTCAAGGTTTGCTCACCCAACGGGTATCCATAAGCTAGGTCTAAAGAAAATTGATCCCAAAGGAATTCAAGGAATAATACCATTAATTTATTTAATTGATTTGGGAACACGCTATTTTGGTTTAATCACAATATTGAATAAACTTGGTAATTATCAAACCATAGGGTTATGATTTAGACCCCCGGCATTAACCAGTGAAGAATGAAATAGTTAAAATGGAAAACGCCGATAATATGAAAAGTGTTGATGATTTAAAAGTGGTTTTAGTGATTTATCACACAAAAAGGACATCTGTAAGGGAAGTTGGCACTCCAAAATCACCTGGAGGGTTGACCTAGGTTGAGAGGAGATAATCTGTTGCAGAATTAAATAAAAATTCAGCCACATGACATGTTTAAAATATCAGGTTAGGGAATTACATAGCTTGTAATGTAGTTACGTGTCATGTAAATCTTTTTAATAGAAAAATCCAAAACACCTTTCAAATCATATTTATTTTACTGAAACACCTAAAAAATTACATGACATGTAAACCCTTTACATGACGCGTAAATATTTTGCAGATGTCTTTTCATCCCATTTTCCCTTCAAACAACCTAAAACCCTTTTAAATATTTTAAAATTATCAATAATCTATGTTAAATCTTAACCCATTTATACCCAGACTCCATTAATTCAAAAAATCATACATCCCTAAACTTTAGTTCATTTTACACAATAAAGGACCTCCACAAATATCCTCTCTAGTTTTCCTCAAGTTTCCTCACAAATCAAGACTATTTTTATTCAAACAACAAGTATCCACGATGGAAATGAAGTTGAATAAAAATATTAATAAAAAAAACCAGAGAGTTATATCTGAAAAATAATACAGGATCTTATATATGCAAGAATGGTCATATAGAACATTTAATATCACAACCCCTAAGGTGTGGTTCAAATCAATTTCATTAGCCTCTAATGGCATCGAGGGACTCATAATCATGTTAGAATAAATATAATTATAGGAGTTTAATATATCATTAAATACTCTTTTAACCAAGAAAAAACATTGTAAATCATCACAGACTAAGTGAAACGATCTTACAAATAACATTACATTTAAATAAATTTAACCAACTAACTTACGAGAGATAATTTAACACACCTCAATAGGCGGTTTAAGATGAAATAAAATCATAATGGTTAAATGTACTTAAGAAACACTCCCTAAGGGGTGTTTCTAGTTGGGGAAGACAACCTCAACCCATTTAAAGGAGTCTAAAGAACATCAAGATTATATTCTAGGAATTTAATTTAAGGTATTTCATAATTTAGGAGTAATGCATTGAAAGTCAAGAATAAGACACAATGAAGACAATTTTATAAATTATGAGACTTTCATGGAGAAGTAATTGAAAACCTACATCATGTTTAGAAAGATTCACTTATATTATATTATTCTTTGATTCTAGATGAATGAAATAAATCAAATAAACTAGAAAAATATATTGAAAATAGGGAATATGAGCTTGCATGGAAATAAAATTTAAAATGGTGAAATAAAATGAGAAAGGAAGAAATAGGGATCATAGACTTACCTAGTGGGATCCAACATGAAAAAAATGGTAGAATAAGAGCTCAAATAGAGGAGAACTATAACATCCCGCCATTTTATAACATAAACTTTCATTACATTACACAAAACTGAGGATCTTTAAGGTCTAGTGTCTTGGAAACCAGGAACATAATACATGAAAACAACATAAAACATTCTTCTTAAACAATTGAAAGGCGTCTCCTTAAGTTCATTCTAGGTTCATTACTGCATCTCATAACCTGGGGATATACATCAAAAGAAAGGGTGAGTAGAAGGCCCAGTAAGGGAAACAAGAGGAACATTTTACATGTGAACTTGAGATACTTCAATAAGGACATGAAAAGAACTTTAAGGCATGATAAAGAAATCATGAGGCATTTCATAATAAAAATAACATTTTTCATAACTTGAAGATGTGGCTACATCATTTAACATAGACAATCATGAACATATCACCAAGGTCCATCCCCAAGGTGTCATTTGAAAATTACCAAGGTTATTCACCAAGGTATCATGAAAATTGTAATCTCTAGTGGTTACATCATTACCCAATGCATTGGAGCGCTATCAGGGCGCACCCTTAAATTTACCTTTATTATCATGTGAGCCACATATATCATCATCAAACATTTCATAAATAACCCACATAGCATAAAATAAATGGGTTTCATTTCATAATCATAACGTTTTAAAAACTGCTTTAAAGACATGATCTTTACGTCACTTTAAACCCACGGAAAGGGAAAGCGGGTCTCATGTATGTAAATCCCAGAATTTAAAATGGAACATTTTGATATATATGTGAATACACTTGTAGAAATAAGAGATTTGAGTATTAACTTTATAACATAAAATAATTTTTGAGAAAAGAGAGAGGCATTTTGAGGGGAAAATTCTGCAGCATAACAGCTAAGTTTCGGGGTTTTAGAAAACATTGAAATGAGAGGGGACATGGGTCACCCACTCATAAATGATCCATAAAACAGTAGGGTGAAAGAATAAGAAGGACATATGGACATGGTAATGAAATTTTAGGGACATACCATTTGAAATGAAAAACATGGAAGGAAAAAAGATTAGATTTCTCTTATGAAAATTCGGCAGCCTTACGGCGTCACTTAACTTCAAAAGAAAATGATTTGACAAGATCAAATAGGGTCCCTCATCATATGATAATAATAGATCAGTATGATAGATATAGAGATCATACCCCAACATAATAAAAAGGAACTTGAAAGACTTGACATGAAAATCGAACTTGAAAAATGAGAAGGGTGAAAGAATCCCTTAAAAATTCGGCAGCCTAACGGCGTCACTTAAACATTCATAAAACGAAATGATGAGAGTAAGAGGGGATCTCTCATCATATAAACATTAAAGGGCAGTAATAGGAATATAAAAGAACATCCTCTCACATAAAAACATGGAGCAGAAAAGGAATGACATAAAAGAGATTACATGAAAAGAAAGAGAGGGGTCAGATCCCTTACCTTAAAACGTGACTCTTGAAACTCAAAGGATTGGACCTTGAGGGCTTGGGGGCACCTTGGGAGGACTCCTTGGAAGGTAAGAAGACCATAACATCGTTGGGGGAGAGTTCGGAGTGAAAACTAAATGAGGAAAGGGTGGGTATTTATAGGGAAAGTGAGGGGACAAAGCATTAATGGCCAAGGGACACCTCACTAGTGGTTTTGGCAAAACCATGGACTTGCCCATGGTATTTGCCCATGGTATTGGCCACTTGGGACACCTCACACATTATCTTACTATTCATATTTTGACCATATTGAATATATACTTAATACATCATTTAATGATGTCATTAAACACCCGTAACTTAAAAACTATACTTTCACTATTCACCGAAAATTCAACTTTCTCAGAATAATCCCAAAATTTCACCTTAACCAAATATCAATGCTATGATTTCAAAAATGAACCCCATTTTATAAAAATAATTTTCTAAATATTTTTAATTTTATTTTTAAATAAATACACTATTCATCGAAAATTCATTTTTTCAGAAAAATCCCCAAAAATTACCATAACATAATATCGATGCTCTGAGTTCAAAAATAAAGTCATTTTTATAAAAATAATTTTCTAATTATTTTTAATTAAATTTTTAATTAAAAAAACACTATTCATCCGAAAAAACTAATACTTGAATAATAATTTATGAAACCGTTATTTACCCATTTTATTGA
Source organism: Viscum album (assembly GCA_963277665.1). NCBI lineage: Eukaryota > Viridiplantae > Streptophyta > Magnoliopsida > Santalales > Viscaceae > Viscum > Viscum album. The sequence continues at coordinate 1,221,223,543 of OY728130.1, forward strand.
ATCACATTACTTAATCTAGGTGTCTAAATTATATTAAAACTTTCTTTAAGTGAGATTACTAATCCATTTGGTCACATTACTAATCCTAAGCGTAAAATCACTATTCACTATTTACTATTCATCAAAAATTAAGTTGATCTTATTAGACTCCAAATTCCTTACTGAACACTTTTGTAGAAGACCATTTTTTGAAAATCATTACACATCATTAGTTATTTAGGGTTTACATAAATATTTTAAAATATCCTTTTTTCGAAATTCATCAATAAAATACATTCTAAAATTATCCGGACATTTGAAATTTCACAAACATCACTAAAGGAAGAAATCTCAATTTATTCACCTGAGAGGACTACACAAGGAAGTTAGGGTCTCGTCACATAGCCCCTTATAACACCGGCATAAGACCTGAGTGTAAGGTGTGCTATGGTGAGAGAATCTGAGGGAGGCTCAGATAACATTGCCCTAGTAGTAATCTCTACTAACTTGAACTTCTCCCATAGGCGTTTCCGTTCAAGCTTGACACGCTGGAGTTCGGCTTGGGCTTGGTCCAAAGCGAAGCCCACAAATGCTACCTCCTTCCCAAGCTCTGATAAGTGGGCTTCATAAGGGTTGAGTCTACTGGATGAAGCCATCGACTCCTCTTTCTGCATTAACCATTAACATCTTATTAAATCATTAAGAGTAAGTTAATATAATACTAAAAAAGATTGGGTCGTTACATTCTTCCCCCCTTAAGAAATTTCGTCCCCGAAATTTATACTTGAGGCCTAGTCGAAAAGGTGAGGGTACTTTTGCTTCATCGTTTCCTCAGGCTCCCAAGTCGCTTCTTCATATTTATGATTCCTCCACAACACTTTCACAAGGTGGGTAGTCTTGTTTCGTAGGACCTTGTCTCTACGGTCCAAGATCTCCACTGGCTGCTCCTCATAAGAGAGGTCATGTTCCAGTTGTACCACCTCTGGGTTTAGTACATGCGAAGGGTCGGGTATGTACTTCCTCAAGAGAGATACATGGAAGACATTGTGAACTTGAGCTAGGTTTGGTGGAAGTGCTAGACGATAGGCCACTGCTCCTATGCGATCAAGGATTTCATAGGGGCCAATGTACCTAGGGCTGAGCTTCCCTTTCTTCCCAAACCGCATGACTCTCTTCCATGGAGAGATTCTAAGGAAGACTTTGTCACCAACACCAAACTCCAAGTGTCTTCGTCGATTGTTAGCATAGCTCTTCTGCCGACTCTGAGCAGCTTTTATGTGTTGTTGGATGGAATGAACTTGTTCTGTCATTTCTTGCACAAGATCAGGCCCAAGAAGCTTCCTCTCACCAGTTTCATCCCAACAAGTAGGAGTTCTACACCGCTTTCCATACAGAGCTTCGTAGGGTGCCATCTGAATACTCGCATGGAATCTGTTGTTATAGGATAACTCCACTAATGGGAGGTGTTGATCCCATCCACCTTTAAATTCCATTGAGCATAATCTCAACATGTCTTAGAGTGTCTGAATAGTCCTTTCAGATTGGACATCAGTTTGAGGATGATAGGCCGTACTAAAATTCAATTCAGTATTCAGAGCATGTTGAAGACTTCTCCAGAATTTTGATGTGAATCTTTGGTCACGATCAGATATGATGGATAGTGGTACCCCATGCAGCCTTACCACTTCCTTCACGTATATCTTGGCAAGCTGATCCAGAGAGAAATCTTCCCGAATAGAGATAAAATGGGCTGTCTTGGTGAGACGGTCCACAATAACCCTTATCGCATTGTTTCCTTTGGATGTTTTTGGGAGACCAGTTACAAAGTCCATGGTGATATTATCCCACTTCCATACTGGTATGGGTAGCGGTTGTAATACCCCCTTAGGAAGTTGTCTTTCTGCCTTTACTTGCTGACACACCAGGCACCTTGTAGTGTAATCGGCAATCTCCCTCTTCATGTTATCCCACCAATAATGATCACGAAGGTATCTATACATCTTAGTGCTTCCCGGATGTATAGAGAAAGTAGAGCTATGAGCTTCATCCATCAGTTCTTTCTTTATCTCCGGAATAGATGGAACACATAGTCTTGTACGAAATTTCAATACACCTTCTTGATCAATATTGAAATCAGGGAACTTCCCATCCTTTACAGCCTCGAACTTCTCCTGCAACAAAGGATCTTCTTTTTGAGCCTTCTTGATCTTCTCTAGTAATAAAGGTTGAGAAATCATTTGGGATAGGGTTGATGATGTCTCTTTCCTTATAATTCCCATGTCCAGTTTTACTAGATCTTTAATCAAGGGATCTCCCAGGATCCTCATTGTTGCCAGAACAACAGGATCTTTCCTGCTTAATGCATCCGCGACTTTGTTTTCTCTTCCAGGGTGATAATGAATTGAACAATCATAGTCTTTAATAAGCTCCAACCATCTCCTTTGTCTCATGTTCAATTCTTTCTGAGTGAAAATATACTTTAGACTTTGGTGGTCAGTGTATATATCACATTTCTCCCCATAAATATAGTGCCTCCATATCTTTAGAGCAAAAACAACTGCCGCCCACTCTAGATCATGCGTAGGATAATTCTGCTCATGAATCTTCAACTGTCGAGATGCATAAGCAATTACTTTGTCATTTTGCATGAGGACGCACCCAAGCCCTTTCAGAGATGCATCGCTAAAAATAACGAATCCTTCTCCGATAGAGGGTAGTGTTAACACAGGTGCAGTAACCAATCTCTTCTTCAGCTCTTGGAAACTTTCCTCGCATTCCTTTGTCCAGATGAACTTAACCCCTTTTCGAGTCAACTTGGTTAGTGTATTAGAAAGCCGTGAAATTTTTTTCACAAACCTCCTATAATATCCCGCTAAACCAAGGAAACTACGAATCTCAGTTACTGTTGTGGGTTGAGGCCACTCCTCCACAACCATTGTCTTTGCAGGGTCAACCAAGATTCCTTCATTGGTTACGATGTGCCCCAAGAAAGCCACTTGTTGTAACCAAAACTCACACTTGCTGAACTTCCCAAAGAGCCTCTCCTTCCGTAGAGTTTTCAAAATAACCCTCAGATGATTTTCATGCTCCTCACGAATTTTTGAATATATCAAAATATCATCAATAAAAACTACCACAAAGTTATCAAGGTAGTCCTTAAAGACTCTATTCATCAAATCCATGAAAATAGCAGGAGCATTAGTCAAGCCGAAGGGCATAACAGTAAACTCATAATGCCCATATCTTGATCGGAAGGCAGTCTTTGGAATATCTTCCTTCTTCACCCTCAGTTGATGATAACCAGATCGAAGGTCAATCTTAGAGAAGAATTGAGCCCCACGAATTTGGTCAAATAAATCATCAATTCTTGGAAGAGGGTATCTGTTCTTCACTGTGATCCCGTTCAGTTCTCTATAATCAATGCATAGCCGCATTGATCCATCCTTCTTCTTCACAAAGAGAACTGGTGCTCCCCAAGGAGACACACTCGGTCGGATAAACCCCTTCTCCAACAAGTCTTGGAGTTGTTTCTTTATCTCCTCTAGCTCCACATTTGCCATTCTATACGGAGTCTTTGATATCGGTTGAGACCCAGGTACGAGTTCAATGGAGAACTCTACCTCTCTTTCTGGGGGAGGTCCAGGTAACTCCTCAGGAAATACATCCATGTATTCCTGAACAATCGGAACATCTTCAATTTGTATGCTCCCTTTCCCTTCTTCATCATCATCGATTAACTCCATAAAGAAAGCTATGGGAGGTGCTTCTAGATAGGGATCAGTTCGGGATATCTCTCCTTGGAAGATAACTGTAGGTCGTTCATTCAAGACTACTGAGATTTCCTTACTTCTGCATTTGATCTTAGCATTATACTTTGAGAGCCAGTCCATCCCTAGTATAATGTCGAATTCCATCATGGGAATGACTACTAGATTTGCGATAAGATTGAGCTCACCAAAGTAAACACTAGAGTCTCTAAATACTTTTGATGCAAGGATAATCCCACTTGGAGTCTTGACTGACAACTCTACCTCTAGCAGTTCGGGGATTGATTCTATATTCCTTGCAAACTTGGAGGAAATAAAGGAATGCGTAGAACCAGAATCAAATAAAGTACTTGCTAGTTTTGAGAGGACAACAAGAGTACCTGCTACCACATCGTTCGGAACTTCAACTTCAGTTGTTGTGATAGAGAAAGCATGACCTTGCTCCCTTGGCCTCTGCTGAGGTTGATGGTGATTCCCCTCCACCACCCTCGGATTTGGACATTGATTAGCAAAGTGCCCAAGCTGTCCACACTTGAAGCATGTGACTTCGGGTAGGGCCGAAACTATCTTTCCTCTGTCGTTAGTGTTGGGAAGTTGAGGCTTCACATCACCACGACAATTCCGAGAAATATGGCCTTCTCTTCCACACTTGTAGCACTTACCACTTCCGATCAAGCAGTTCCCCAGATGCTTCTTCCCACATTTATTGCATGTGGCATGTTGCATATGCTTTCCACCTCTTTCCTGATCAAAACTTCTTCCCAGGCTTGGTTCTAGAGTTCTCTTCTTCTCATTAGATTTGTGAGACCATTGTGTCTCCCCAAACTCTAGTTCAACTTTCATAGCACTTCGAACTATTTCTTCATAGCTATCGTAGTCCCTGTTGGCTAGATTCTTCCACAGATGTGGTCGTAGTCCGCCAAAGAATCTATCAACCTTCCCATTAGGGTCCATGACAAAGCTTGAGGTATAACAGGAAAGCCTTGTGAAGTTCATCTCATAGCTTCCGACAGATTCGTTCTCCTTCTGATTCAGCTCGAGAAACTCTTTCTCCATTTTCGTTCTCATGGAACGAGGGAAATACTTGTTAAAGAAAATTCCCCGAAATTCTTCCCACTCCATAGCTTCCATCTCTCCTCGTGGCTTCGTGTTTTTGATCAGTGACCACCACTGATCAGCTTCTCCCTCAAGGCGGTAAACAGCAAGGGTGACTTTTTCTTGTTCCGAACAATGAAGTACAGAAAAGATCTTTTCAATGGAGCTTATCCATTGTTCCGCAACCAATGGGTCAGTAGATCCACTAAATGTTGGCGGTCGTTGACGCATAAAGGACTCAACAGAAAGTTGATCCCTTCGTGGTGAGGTCGGCCTCTCAGCTTGATTCAAGTTATTACTCATAACTTGAGTCAGTTGGTTCATCATTCGCATGAATGTTTCCATTCCGGCTTCCATCGGAGGGCCGTCAGCACATGGTGCATTGCGGTCACCATCGGCACGGTTCCTCCTATTGCCCACCATTTTCTAAAAGAATAAAACCTTAGTGAGAAACTTATTTCATTTATGAATCTTTTAACTAAGACCTCGTGCTTAGACAAATATAGTTCTCTATAATTCCTTCATAATGATTAATAAAAAGCATGTGATTGACCAAACATATCCCCCGGGAGTGTCGTAACCAAGAGTGCAGCAAGGCCCGTTATTGTGCACCAGTTCCCGTTCGAGTCTAGCTCAAAGCGTTGTTTTCGGGTTTTACCCCTATGTACATCTGTGCCAGAGCCGCCTCTACCTGCTCGTATCCAGACATGGATGTATTTGTTTGATATACCACTTACTCAATACTTACCAAAATACCAGGAAGTTTTCCTATATTTAAACTTTTCTATAGGGTTATTCCTAAAGTTTTTATATCCTAATTTCCACAAATAACTAAACCATCCTTTGATACCAACTATAGCATCCCGCCATTTTATAACATAAACTTTCATTACATTACACAAAACTGAGGATCTTTAAGGTCTAGTGTCTTGGAAACCAGGAACATAATACATGAAAACAACATAAAACATTCTTCTTAAACACTTGAAAGGCGTCTCCTTAAGTTCATTCTAGGTTCATTACTGCATCTCATAACCTGGGGACATACATCAAAAGAAAGGGTGAGCAGAAGGCCCAGTAAGGGAAACAAGAGGAACATTTTACATGTGAACTTGAGATACTTCAATAAGGACATGAAAAGAACTTTAAGGCATGAGAAAGAAATCATGAGGCATTTCATAATAAAAATAACATTTTTCATAACTTGAAGATGTGGCTACATCATTTAACATATACAATCATGAACATATCACCAAGGTCCATCCCCAAGGTGTCATTTGAAAATTACCAAGGTTATTCACCAAGGTATCATGAAAATTGTAATCTCTAGTGGTTACATCATTACCCAATGCATTGGAGCGCTATCAGGGTGCAACCTTAAATTTGCCTTTATTATCATGTGAGCCACATATATCATCATCAAACATTTCATAAATAACCCACATAGCATAAAATAAATGGGTTTCATTTCATAATCATAACGTTTTAAAAACTGCTTTAAAGACATGATCTTTACGTCACTTTAAACCCACGGAAAGGGAAAGCGGGTCTCATGTATGTAAATCCCAGAATTTAAAATGGAAAATTTTGATATATATGTGAATACCCTTGTAGAAATAAGATCTTTGAGTATTCACTTTATAACATAAAATAATTTTTGAGAAAAGAGAGAGGCATTTTGAGGGGAAAATTCTGCAGCATAACGGCTAAGTTTCGGGGTTTTAGAAAACATTGAAATGAGAGGGGACATGGGTCACCCACTCATAAATGATCCATAAAACAGTAGGGTAAAAGAATAAGAAGGACATATGGACATGGTAATGAAATTTTAGGGACATACCATTTGAAATGAAAAACATGGAAGGAAAAAAGATTAGATTTCTCTTATGAAAATTCGGCAGCCTTACGACGTCACTTAAATTCAAAAGAAAATGATTTGACAAGATCAAATAGGGTCCCTAATCATATGATCATAAGAGATCAGTATGATAGATATAGAGATCATACCCCAACATAATAAAAAGGAACTTGAAAGACTTGACATGAAAATCGAACTTGAAAAATGAGAAGGGTGAAAGAATCCCTTAAAAATTCGGCAGCCTAACGGTGTCACTTAAACTTTCATAAAACGAAATGATGAGAGTAAGAGGGGATCTATCATCATATAAACATGAAAGGGCAGTAAGAGGAATATAAAAGAACATCCTCTCACATAAAAACATGGAGCAGAAAAGGAATGACATAAAAGAGATTACATGAAAAGAAAGAGAGGGGTCAGATCCCTTACCTTAAAACGTGACTCTTGAAACTCAAAGGATTGGACCTTGAGGGCTTGGGGGCACCTTGGGAGGACTCCTTGGAAGGTAAGAAGACCAGAACTTCGTTGGAGGAGAGTTGGGAGTGAAAACTAAAGGAGGAAAGGGTGGTTATTTATAGGGAAAGTGAGGGGAGAAAGCATTAATGGCCAAGGGACACCTCACTAGTGGTTTTGGCAAAACCATGGGCTTGCCCATAGTATTTGCCCATGGTATTGGCCACTTGGGACACCTCAAACCTTATATTACTATTCATAATTCGACCATATTGAATATATACTTAATACATCATTTAATGATGTCATTAAACACCCGTAACTTAAAAACTATACTTTCACTATTCACTGAAAATTCAACTTTCTCAGAATAATCCCAAAATTTCACCTTAACCAAATATCAATGCTATGATTTCAAAAATGAACTCCATTTTATAAAAATAATTTTCTAAATATTTTTAATTTTATTTTTAAATAAATACACTATTCATCGAAAATTCATTTTTTCAGAAAAATCCCCAAAAATTACCATAACATAATATCGATGCTCTGAGTTCAAAAATAAAGTCATTTTTATAAAAATAATTTTCTAATTATTTTTAATTAAATTTTTAATTAAAAAAAAACTATTCATCCGAAAAAACTAATACTTGAATAATAATTTATGAAACCGTTATTTACCCATTTTATTGAATCACATTACTTAATCTAGGTGTCTAAATTATATTAAAACTTTCTTTAAGTGAGATTACTAATCCATTTGGTCACATTACTAATCCTAAGCGTAAAATCACTATTCACTATTTACTATTCATCAAAAATTAAGTTGATCTTATTAGACTCCAAATTCCTTACTGAACACTTTTGTAGAAGACCATTTTTTGAAAATCATTACACATCATTAGTTATTTAGGGTTTACATAAATATTTTAAAATATCCTTTTTTCGAAATTCATCAATAAAATACATTCTAAAATTATCCGGACATTTGAAATTTCACAAACATCACTAAAGGAAGAAATCTCAATTTATTCACCCGAAAGGACTACACAAGGAAGCTAGGGTCTCGTCACATAGCCCCTTATAACACCGGCATAAGACCTGAGTGCAAGGTGTGCTATGGTGAGAGAATCTGAGGGAGGCTCAGATAACATTGCCCTAGTAGTAATCTCTACTAACTTGAACTTCTCCCACAGGCGTTTCCGTTCAAGCTTGACACGCTGGAGTTCGGATTGGGCTTGGTCCAAAGCGAAGCCCACAGATGCTACCTCCTTCCCAAGCTCTGATAAGTGGGCTTCATAAGGGTTGAGTCTACTGCATGAAGCCATCGACTCCTCTTTCTGCATTAACCATTAACATCTTATTAAATTATTAAGAGTAAGTTAATATAATACTCAAAAAGATTGGGTCATTACAAGAACCATCAAATCCTAATGGATAGGAAGAAAGGATCTCCCAAGTTCCACTACTATTAAAAATATGGAAATGGGAAATGGGTTTAATGGTTAGAGGATATAAAAGAAAAATGTTAATTTAAAAGGCCTTTAATGAGTTGCGTGATTTGGCCGCACAGTTTGACAAACCATGCACCAGTCGTGTGGGCCTCACTATCTCACACACCACACCATGCACAATTGTAGCACACTGTTATAAAAATCACGTGCTGACCGTACAAGTCACTCTTTACTTTTTCACCACCTTTAATGGTTACTTAGATCCCCTCTCACGATTTAAAAACTACATGCCTATAAAATTAGGGCACATGGTTTGGGGTGTATAGTTAACACTATTCATGTACCTTGGTTCATTTCCTTCCAAAACTAGGTTTTTGAAACCTAATGCTCTCAAAACTCATTTGGACTCTTGGTCCACCTTCCGGGCATTAAATCTCATAAAAAACTTTTTTTAGAGTTGTAACTCTCGGAATTCCATTCTGAAGCTCTATGAAATATTTAACCTATCCTCCAAATGAAAAACTCAAATTCCTTTAGAATTCCTCAACCAGTTCAAAACATGGGATCTTAAAACCTCCCCACATTAGTGCTTGTCATCCCAGAGAATCATCGGTGAAAAAATGAACATTACCCCACCTACCTAGGTTAAAAAAATCTTGCTCAACTAGCCGAGTTTCATTTTCATATTCCCAATGCACCTCCAATATCCACATTAGGCATATGGAACTTAAGCTGCTAAAACCCAAGAAAACACTCAAAACCACTATTGAAACACTAAAAATATACTTACCCAAGCTCTTCTAAACCCAATACATGATCACATCACCCTCTCTTTTATCAACCATCCTATGGAATTCCACACTATAAATTTTATCTTTCAATGGCTAATTTTGAAACCAATGTACTTCCATTGTTGGGATTTCCCCCCAAAAAACATCCTTATAATATTGAAGATGATCATAGAATGTTTCCCAACTTACTTTACCTAAGAACATGTGGGGAAACTACTCTCAGTCCTTGATTTGATCAAAATGACTAAATTCTAATTGACCAAGCTAGCCTGGTCATGCCAATTTTTTTTGGAAATATCCCACCAACCTTTAGAATACACTCACCTCATTCCAATGACGTGACTAATGTGGTTACTCAAAAATAACATCCAAACATTTGAGGAAAATCAAGTCGAACCATCTCTAGATGACTAATTTTGAAAACACTTTTCTTTAATAGTAGACGCATCACCAAAACATGATTCTAAAAGCATTTATCCCAAGGAATACCTAGATCATTCTGAGCACACTCACTAAATCCTATACCCATTTTCCAATGAAATATCCTAGAATATCTATACCATATTCAAAATCATTTTCATGACACAACACAACACTAGTGCATTTATGATCTATCGCACTTGGATAATCACAAGCTATCCTGGACCTAACACCCACCCTTATACTCCACCCAATTATATACTCAAACATGTAACAAGAATTTACTGAGAAATATAGAAATACATTTTTACATTTAATCCAATGGAATATGAGATCCATAATGACCCTCACACAACCAATCTCAAGGACCCATGACTCTTCTCACATGAGGGTGTCCCACCAGTGACCGATGCCCCATTCCCCCCCTTAAGAGCATCCTTATCGTAACACTAATGAAATCATATTACAATTAACACATACCTTGCCCCATCCATCCTTGGAAATAATGAATGACATAGCTAATAACTCACTCAACCTCGAGTGCTAACGTAATGTCTCCTATTACATGTTCCTGCTCCCCAAGAATGTTTTACATGGTGTTTTCTGAGTTTCAAAACATAATGAGGGTTACCACCCTCAACGGCCAATGGTGTGCTCCCCACCATCTATATTACTTTAAAATTATCCTCAATCACTACTTATAAGGAGTCCTTTCATCAACCAATGATAGAAGTTTATATAGATCGATACACATCTAATGCTCTCTTAGCATACTTAGGATGATATCAAGATATTAGACATGATCATCTATAAACTAGGATTACACTAAGATTCCATCAATAGGTGTGCATCACTCACCCAAATCTACACTCAGAAAAAAATAGAATATAATTTCCTTTGACCAAACCTAGACACCAAATCTCCTGAAAATGCATGTCAAGGTCCACCCATGAGGTACGAGTCTCATAGAACCTGGTTTATTTCTAAATTATCCCTCATCATAGGGAACTTATCTTAATTTACCCAAATCTCCAATTCTCTATTCCCAAAAGCACTACATTCAAAACCATGGATCCTCATCCCATACCTGACCACTCACTGACATTCCACCTCAAACAGTTACCATGTAAAACTGGCATGAACTAAACATTTTGTAAACAATAGGTGAGAATACCATACCAACTGGTTCAAGGACCAATTAATTATCATTTTGAGTCATCCATTTGGATGGAAAATATGACCGTGATATATTGAATGTAAATTATTAGAACTTTAGGAGCTCCCTTGGAACTTCTCTTCAAAGTAAAGCACCTACTTGTGCCATGATTTATTAAATGATCACCCACCCTATGATGTAGTTTCAAAAATTAAACCATCAACCACACAAATATTGATTGATAGGGATATGAACCTGAATAATTCTTCCCATCCACATCAGTCTCATTACATAACACTTTATGTGCTTTTTCAAAAACCCTATGGCATCATTGTTCCTATATCAGAAAGCTCGAGCATATCCTATGCATCAGTTTCGAAAGAATCATACAAAAAACTTAAATTCCTATAAAGGTAAACTTAAACTCTAGACTAAATTATATCATAGGTTTCCCTTGATCAAAAAAAAACTTCTAATCTTCTAAGGTATGATTCAAAACTAAGGGCCTCTAGGTTTCCCACACAGCCCTTCCGATCAAACCTTAAGACATGGTTACTAGATCTATCCACCTAGACCTAAGGTCTCACACATGAGAACCATATCCAATTTAATGGAATCTATTACATGACATATATAATGCCTATAAAATCTATATAAAATAGGTTAAATAGAGACAAGTAAGGAATCATCAACCCACAAGGGTCAAAACCTGTCAAGGTAGGCGTAATGACATCACCTTCTATGCCTCAACCTACTAGGGCCTAATTTTCTCCAAGAATCCTCATAGAGGATTTATCCTTAGAGGTTTATAAAGTTAATGTAAAAAAGGGAAAGTAGATAACAATCACTAGCTACCCACATACTGTAATAACCTCTTGTATTTCAAATTACCTAAAAATCACCCACCTACCCATGGGTGCCATTTCATCAACTAAAAGTCCTGCCCATCTCAAATGGTCAAATGAAAAACAATTACTATGCCTATAAACTCTTCTCAAAAGTATTCTAGTTTTCCATATCCAAAGGCACTACCATAATGGACTAATTACTTGATAAAGTATAAAGTGTATACTCTAAAACTAGGTTCATGAAAAAATGGCCACTAGGACCTACCGCCTAACCTTTAGGTGAAAATCAATAGAATTAGGCCACTTAAAACTATGGGAAACATCTATGATCCCATTCATGGTAACACAAGACAATTATAAAGCTAACCCTTACACAAGGGTTGTTCATTGAAAACACCATAAAAAGGTTTTATTTAATCCGTTAAATCAATTTATATTATTTATAAATATTAATAAAGCTAATATATATGATGTCAAGTACCAATAATAAAGGAAATTTTTTTACAATATATAATTGGAACTTTGTTTAGTTGGAATCAGATAACATTATAGGATAATTATCTCATAATTTTATTTTAAACCATTTATTTATCCGTGAGTTCTCAAAACTGGGCTCAGTTAAAGAAAATTTCAATTCCAAGTTATAGAGAAAAATTCACTTTTGGTTGTAATTGAAATTTTAATTAACCGAAGACTGATATAAAGGTTTAAAAAAACCAAAGGTCTTTATCATTTAAGAAAAATCGGTTCAATATGATACCACCGTAAACTTATAAGTATCACCATTTAAGTGGCTGAAGAAAATTTAAATAACCATCCCATTTAACATAAACACAATCTCAATGGGTTAAGTAATAGGGTATAATAAGAATATAATCATCCAATAAGGGTCAAGTCATACAAACCTGAGACCAGTTATATAGGCAACTGTTCCCAATTTATGGATTAAATGATATATGAATTAAAATTGGAATCCTATTTATGTGAAACCCAATAACAATTGATTTGTAAAATATTAATCACACGCTTAGTGGGTTCATATCATAGGCATAAAATTCCAAGATCTACCTTCTTAGGTTGGGTCAAGTTTATCCCATAATCATAACATGCAAAGACTAACCTACTCAAGTCCAGTTATGCATGAGGGTTCAATTATACAGGTAACCATTACCATGTTATGGAGGTACACTCCTTTACAAGTTGAAATTGTTATACCATTTATCTTACCTATATAACTGGAAATTTGGATTTAAGAAACTAAACTTCCAATGAGTTTGAAATTTTAATAGGATTTCATTTAGACATATATTTATAAGGCCAACCTATAAGGATGAACTTTAGCATAAAAGGATTCAGTTATGTGGGTAGTCATTCCCAAGTTATGGAGGTAATATATTCATAAGTTACAATCGGTATACCATTTAACTAACATCCATAGGAAATCATTTGAAATAATTAAAATAAATCTAATTTATTTTACATTTTAAAATTCAATTTAACTTGATTTATTATTTTAATAAACTTGAGGGTTGTTGGATATAATGTCACCATCAATATATATGGGAAAACCCTATTTAAGTTTATGTAAATACTTTATTTAACTCACTATAAAATCTAATAATATCAAGGAAATCTATCACATTATCAAAGAATACATACATATAAGAAAGAAAACACACAATTATTGTATACAAATAGACATTCTAATGACATGTGAGTCCTATATGCCAAAAATGATACATGAACACACCCCATCTATTTCCATACCAGGATAAGAGGTAAATATCCAAAATAATTAACTAGTATAAATACATAAATCACTCAAGGTTTAATAATAATCAACTATAATAGTGAACAATATAAATAACAGTCCCATCCCTGGGAACCTAATATTTCTCCCATGTGTGGGTTGGATAGTACCAGACATGTACTATTTAACAAGTAATGACAAATTCCTAGTCTCTTGAATACCATCCCAAAATAGTAAGAAAATGAAAAATAAATAAAGCTCAGATACCACTTTTTCATGTCCCAACCCGGTTCCCTCTATAAATAGTAACAAGACTGGTTGGTGATAAGGCCTCAAATGTTCCTTCTCATATGACAGAGGCTGCTGACTAGAAACAAGGTTCTAAAGGTCATATAATGAGGAGTATATACCCCCTATATCAGTACTAAATATAGAGGAACAAAATAATTATATAAATAGTAGATGATAAAATAAATCTATGATAGATAATAATAAATAGACTAATTAGGACAAATCAAAATAATCCAACCATAATTGAACATGTCATGAAATAAATAAAAAGTAGTCGATATATATCAAGTAATACAAAAACCAGTGCCAAAATGAAAAAATAATAAATAAATAAAATTCTATGACTCCAAAAGGTAACCCAAGTACATTATCATCTACTAATCCAATTCAAATTCCTATCCCATAAGATACAACACTGAATAATGAGCCAAAACCTAACATGAATTTAGGATATTTATCTAGGTAAAAGTAAGTGGCACAAATATGGTGTGAGTAAATCTTAGTAGGCCACCACCAATAATGTATAATGAAGATCCAATTTTTTAATATTAAATGTGTAGTGTGTAAGTATATCAAAAGAAATTAGTAATGTTAATATAAACAATATAGAACTCATGTTACTCATGGGACACCTGTCTAACTGTACCTTCTTTATCCTAATCTAGAATGTCTCTTAGAATTTTACATTTTATATAATAAACCCAGGACACGAGGCATGTAACCAAGGCATCCATTTATATTGATAATCATATAGGGTTCTAAAAAATTTATAGTATTAAATATGTTACAATTGAGGGTAATCCAAATAACATTCAAGAATAACCTAATTTTATTTAACCTATGAGCGCATCCAAGAAATTTTATAGAAGGAACCCACATGTCACTCAAGGAATAACATAATTACATTTTTCTTATGAGGCAATTCAAGAAATTATATATAAGTAAACCAAGTTTATCTCAAGATGTAATATAATTCATTTATCCTATGAACTCATTCAAGGCATTCTATAGTGTAACCCAAGTATCACTCAAGGTGTAATAAAATTCATTTTACCTATAATATAATTCAATTAATTCCTTGTTTTAACCCAAGTATCACTTAATTAATACTGTAATACATAGGAAAATTTCATTTATTAGTTGAACATAGGCCATGAGAAAGTATCCATGCTAATTTTATAATTCAAACATGCCTTTAATCATTTCATTTATAAGTTCCCAAAAAGGAAATGTGACATAGTCATTCCATTCACATTTCATTTCATTATATTTAGTCATTAAAACATTAGAAAAAATTCAACACACCTTAGTTGTGTGTGTATATACATAGGAAAGCATGGCCATATATAAAATTTAATATCACATAGCCTAAGGGGTGGTTCAAATCAAGGCCATCAACCTCTAATGGTGTCAAGGGACTCATAGTCATGGTCGAAGGGATTCAATTATAGGAGTCTCATATTTCATTAAAACCCCTTTTAACCAAGGTAATAATTTATAACTCAAAATTGTACAAGTGATATGGTCTTACCATACACATTACATTTAAATCAATTTAACCAACTCATTTACTATAGATAATTTAACACACCTCAAGAGGTGGTTTAAGACAAAGAAAATAATAAAAATCAAATAAACTTAAGAAAAATACCCTAAGGGGATGTTATAGTTGGGGTATACAACCTCTAACCATTTTAGGGGATCTAAATAACATTAAGGTTATATTCTAGGAATTTAATTTAAGGTATTTCATAATTTAGTATCAAAATTTGGAAAGTATGACATACATAACATTTTTTTTATCAATGATGATACTTTGAGAGAAAATTCAAAGACCACCTACCAAATTCTTATAAATATACACTCATATAATATTTAACTTTGATTCTATATGAAATGAGAGAAACCGAAGAAATTGAACAAACAGCCTAAAAATAGGGCATATGATCTCACATGGAAATATCATCAAAGAGGGTGAGAGAAAATGATAAAGGAAAAAAGATGACTCATATAATTAATGAGGGTAATCCAACATGGTGAACGACATTCAAATAAAATATTAGACTGAGGAGAAACATTAAAGCCTAATGGAGAGGGGGAAGGGAGATCCCACGATCTTCTGTTGTGAAAAATGGAGAAAGTAGAAAGGTTTTTGAAGGTCAAAGTCTAGGAGGAAAAAATTACAATTTCTAAGGCCTTTAATGAGAAACATATTTTGGTAGTATGGTTTTACAAACCTTGTGCAAACTGTGTAGGTGTCATTGTCCTATAGACCGCACATCTCATGGTTACAACACATGGTTAAACAAACCATGTTCCAACTTTGTGAGTCCCTATGTACTTATACAACACCTCACATAGTTAGTTGGAGTCCCATTAATGGTTTAAAAAAACCATGCACCTATATAATTAGGCCACATGGTTTGGGGTGCACAGTTAGTAGTGACCATGTGATTATTGTGTGCACTAGTCTGTTTCCTCCTGAAACTAGGTTTTCAAAACCTGACACTCATGAAACTCATATGGTCTCCCAAGAAGCCTTCTAGGACTTAAAAATCATCCAAAAAACATGTTTTAGCATCCCAAATCTCAAAATTTTATTTCTAATATTACTTCAATATTTATCCCATCCTCCAAACAAAAAAAAACTTAAATTCATTTAGAATTTATCAACTGATTAAAAACACAGGATCTTACATGTAAATTAGTGATGGTTTAGTTTTAAAGGTCATTAAAGGATATCTTTTTGAGATGAAAGGGAATACAAAATTTGAAAATTTATATGCTCTTCAAGGATCGACTGTCATTGGTGATGCAACTGTTTCTATTATTTATTTATCTAATGATGATATTTCCAATTTATAGCCTATGTGACTTTTTCATATGAGTTAAAATGGAATTATTTAATTGATAAAGTAAGGTATTATTGATGTTCAGGGTATCAGTAAGTTTTAATTTTGTGAGAATTGTATATTTAGGAGATAAAAAAGAGTTAGCTTCATAAAGGGCACTCAAAATTCAAATGAGGCACTTGAATACATTAATTTTGATCATTGGGGTATAGTTATATTTCCTTATAAATGTGGTTTAAGCTACATGTTAATAATTATTTATGAATTTATAGGAAATTTTAGGTTCTCTTATTGATGAATAAAAATGAAGTCTTTGAAAATTTTAAGAAGTGGATGATTATGACTGAAAATAAAACTAAGAGAAAAGTGAAGCATCTTTACATTGATAATGGACTTGAATTTTGTTCTCATGAATTTAATTCATTTTGAAAAGAATAATTTTGATTCATTTGATGATTCATGGTATTCCTTAGCAAAACGACATAGTATAATGCATGAACAAGAAATTGATAGAGAAGGTACAATGTATTCTATCTAACTCTCATTCACCCAAATCATTTTGGGTTGAAGTTGATGTAATTTCATGTCTTATAATTAATCATTATCCCTAAATTTATATTTGAAATAAGTCTACTAAATAGTTATGGTTTGGTACACCTTCATCTTAATCTAATTTTAAAATATTTGGATGTCCTTCTTAAACTCATGCAGATAATGGAAAAATAAAACCCAGATCTATAAAGTGCATTTTTCTTAGTTATAAATCAGTGTTTAAAGGATATAAGTTATGGTGTTCTGATTGCAAAAAAGATATTATTAGTAGGAATTTAATATTTTTTTGATAAGATCATGATAAGTCTCTCACCTTTTGATGATATGAGATAACATAAATCTATCACTTATGTTGAAGTTGAGATTCAGTCAGATTCTGAACCAAATTTCACATCTCAAGATAACACTAATATTTCAGCTGATATTTCTATTTATCCACCTAGATCACAATATTATATTACAAAATACAACCTAGAATGAATATTAGACCTCCATAGAGGTAGGATGACTTGGTTTCTTATAAACTAAATGTGTATGAAGGTATTGATTTGAATGAAGAACCTATGAATTATTTAGATATAGTTTGTTGTAATGATTCAGGTAAATGGATGTTGGCTATACAAGAAGGGATGGATTCACTTCCAAAATATTATACATGGGAGTTTGAGAAATTACCTAAGGATACAAAATCTATCCACTAAAAATGGGTTTTCAATATGAAATATGGAATCTCGAAAGTTAAAGAAGAAATATATAAAACATGGTTAGTTGTTAAAGGTTACATTGAGGTTCTAGGTGTTGACTTTATAGATTTCATATTTTTGGTTGTAAATCATAGTTCTATTCAAGTTTTTTTTGGGTATTGTGGCTTTACATAATCTTAAGTTGGAGTAGTTTGATGTGAAGTCCACTTTTCTTCATGACAAGCTTAAGAAGGATATATATATATATATATATAGAATATCCTGATATTTTTATAGTTTTAGGTAAGTAATACTATGCATGTTCATTGAATAAATCTATTTATGGCCTAAAATGATCACCTATATAGTGGTATAAGAGGTTTGACTCTTTTTATGACCTATTATGGTTTTGGAAGGTGTAATTATGATATTTGTATTTATCTTAAGAAATGTTAAGATTGATATTTTTTTATCTACTGCTCTATGATAATGACATGTCCATTGTATCTAAAGATAATATAAGGATTAGATGGGTTAAATATCTATTTAATTAATAATTTGAAATGAAATATTTGGGAGTTGAAAATAAAACTCTTGGCATTTAGATACAAAGTCACATAAATTTGGGAATCTTGTATTTGAGTCAGAAGTAATACATTTAGAAAATCTTTTATGGGTTCAATATGAATAATTAAAATCATATAAGTACCCCTTTAGCAACTCATTTCATAATTTCATCTTATTTATTTCACCAGTAAGATGATGAGGTTGAATATATATCTTGAGTTCCATGTTCTAGTACAATGGGCTATTTTATGTATTCTATGGTATTAACTCATCTAGATTTAGATCATGCAGTTATTTTATTTAGTATATATATGGATAATCTAGTCAAGGAACATTGGAAGGTAGTCTAGTGGATCTTCAAATATCTAGATGGGATTACTGATGAATAATTTTATTTTGTGAGATCATAGGATGATGTTATTGGCTATGTTAAGTTTTATTTTTCATGAGACATTGATATCATATGATCTTTGATAGGTTATGAATTTACCATTGGCGGGTGTGCTATTAGTTGGAAACTAACTTTACAAAAGACTATTTCTTTATCTACCACTAAGGATAAGTATATGGCTATTATAAAGGCTATTAAAGAAGCTATTTGGTTAAAGGTAATTATTATTGAATTCATTTCATATCTACAAATTTATTCACTTTATTGTGATAGTAAAATTTCAATATTTTTTTACAAAGAATTAGATGTTTCAAGAGCGAACAATGCACATTGATGTGTGATATAATTTTGTGTGAAATGTTATATTTTTTTGGGGATATTGTTGTGAGAAGGGAAAGTAAACATAAAAATTATCTATATATGGTGACTAAATCCCTTCCCACCTACCTCATTCTTAATCATTACCCCTATGAGGCATATTATACAAACTCCATTGCATAATAAAATTCATCTCTACCTATTCTTGTAGTTTTTCTTGATTTGGGGTTTCCATTTAAAATTACGGTGTTCACTTTTTTCCCTTTTTTATGGTTGTTCATTCGATGTTTTGAACAACATATTTTATCCAACTTACATAAAAATTTCAATATATCTCTATAAAAGACATTTTGAAATCAATATGACTAATTCTAGGCCCATATATGATAGGTTACTATAAATTTTAATTTTTTTTCATATAAAGAAACAAATTTTCAGTGCCAATTTACACTGTATTTTTTGAACTCTTATTGTGTATTTTTTATACACACAAAATTTAATAAAACACATACATATAGATAAATATATTTAATAATTAATGATTACACACATAATCACACAAATATATCAAAGTATAAATACACAATTTATTTTTATACATGTAAAAACACATAATGTAAATTTGTTGTGAAAAATGACACTCCAAATTATGGAGTAAAAAAGTATGGTATATTTTCTATATACACTAAATTGTTGAGTCAATAAGGTTTTCCTTATGAATTTTCCATTCCTTCATGTAAGGGAGAGATTTTTGAGTCATTAAGGGTTCCTTATGACTTTACCATTCCTCTTGTTTTGAAAATCACAAACACCTTATCTTAAGGAAAATTTCATTTTTTCCCTATATTTTACCCCTATAAGGAAAAATTTCCTTCCCCAAGGAAATTTATCATTACCATGTTTTCATGCTCATATCATAATTTTTCTATGTATAAAATTTGGATTAAAACCAAAACCTCAGAATCATATAATACTTAGATATGTGGCATTCTGTTTAAGACTCTGAATTATGGTTACAAACTCTCATGAAGTTCAACTACGAATTATGGTTACTGATTCTCATGAAGTTCAACTCCGAACTCTGATTAAGATCTTATGTAAAGTTCGACTAGGAATTCTGACTACAAATTTTGATTACGAATTTCTCTATGTTCTGACTCCGAGTTCTCTGAATTTAGACTCCGAACTCTTATGAGTTATGACTCTAAATTATCATGAACTTTGACTCCGAACTTTGTAAGTTCAGGTTCCGAATTCTTGATAAACTAGACTCTGAATTTCCTTGAAATTCAGACTCTATAATTCTATAGAATTCTGGTTCTGAATTCCTAGAAAACAGAATCCAAATATCCTTGTATTATAGACTCTGAATTCAATTTTGGTTAGACTTAGAACTTTCAATTTTACTAACATTCTAAATATCAGATTTTGGTTATGCTTACACCTATTTTGTTATAAAATTATGTCGTGCTTTCAGTTATCAACTAACTGTTGTTTGAGTGACACGTGTACAGGTCCCTCCGAAATTCAAGGAAAAATATGATCATTGGAGGAGGGAGCCGACCGTTGGAACCATGCCTATAAATAGGAGCTCATTTGAAATAGCTCGGCACATACGAGAACACACTCAAGACTGATCTTTGTCAACTGGGTTTACATGTTATTGGAGTGATTTATAGAGAGAGAGGCTCTTATAAACTCTCCGGATTCATGCAGAAATTTTTGAAATACTTGTTCAAACTTTGCTTCGTGCAGATTTGCGTAGTTTAGAGGTTCGATTTCCTTGAAATCAGAGACTTAGGGTTGTGAAGTCAGAGGTTCCAATTTCTTTACAAATCGAGGGCCTGCAGGGATAGCAATACAGATACCGATCTTCAGATTGAGGGCTTACCTAGGTTTGGGTAAGACAGACTTCCTTGAAAGTATAAATCAAGAGACCTCTTATCTAGGGTTGTTGGATACCTCATCTTTGGGTTAAAAGAGTTATTACTTGTTACTTGTTACTTGTAATATTTTGTTTTCGGCTATTTATTTTAGTTTTTTAGAAAAGTATAACTTTTATATACTTTCTTAAACTTGTACTCTAATTTTATAGGATTCTATATGCTTTAAGGTAGAATATTAGCCGGTGTAAACTTTAGTTAAGTTTCACTTCTGGAATCACTTTTCCGGAATCAAGAAAGATAATATATCTTAGAGTTGTTGTGAATTATATTATTTGACCTTGTTAAACATAACTATCTTTAAAAGTTCCAAAGGAATTTTTTAAAGTATACAATTCACCCCCCTCTTATATTTGAGCATCTCATGTTTATATATTCGATCCTACATTTGGTATTATAGAGTATATCATACTCAAACATACCATCTTAACAATTGGTATCAAAGGAATTGGTCCAATCTGAATTAATCTCATGATTAGATTCATAAGAGAATTAGTTTTCGGAATAGGATTTTCAGATTTATATATTCAGATTCATACTTTGTTTCATATTTTTCAGATTCATATATTCAGACTCATAAATTTCAGATTCATTCTTTATTAGAGATATAATATCTAGTTACTTGATTAGGATATTTTCTCTTGTTTACAAACTCTTGCTACTAAAAAGTTTGTGTGTCAAATATTTTTTGAAGATGGCAGGTTTAAATGTTGGCACCATTGATAATCTAAATCCTACCAGACCTACTATTTTTGATGGAAATGATTTTGAGTACTGAAGAGATAGGATGAAGACTTTCTTTATCGATACTAGAGTTGATAACTATCTTATACTGACTGGAGATTATAATATTCTGGATAAGGAATTGATAAACTTTACGGATCAGGAGAAATCAGAATATCAAACAAACTTCAGAGTCAGAAATACTTTATTATGTTCCATGACTAGGAATATCTATAGTCAAATATCATCATTTGAAGTTGAAAATAGTACCTAGAAGAAACTATAAGTTACACACTTCGTTACATCTAAAGTCATAGAGACAAGAAGAGCTATGCTTAGAGCTGAATACCATGGCTTTAACTTTCCTTATGGAGAACCTATAAGAAAAGTAAAAAAAAAGTTTATGACTATCGTGAATAACTTGAAATCTATGGGAGAAAAAGGTTTGGATGATGAAGATCTTATAGACAAGATCATTGATATCATTCCAAATGAATGAGAGTCCAAGAGGACAACAATTGATGAGAACATGAAAGTCACTTAGATTTCCTTAGATGAGTTGTTCAGAACTCTTCTTTAGCATGAAACCAGAATGAAGAGAGATGCTAAAAATGTTAAGAAGAAGAATAGGAATGTAGGATTTGCTATTACAACCACTTCTAAACATATGAAAGCCAAGACCCTAGAAAGAGTTACTAGATCTAATTCAAAGAAAGTTACTATTCATTCAGAATCCAGTGATATAGAAAAGTCTAAGAATGAGTTAGATAATCTTGCTTGGAGAATGAACAAGATTGTAACTTAGAAGAATCATCAGAATAAGTACAGGAAGAAAGATTACAGAGACAAGAAAGACGGAGAAGTTACATGTTATGAATGTAGAAGAACATGTCATATCAGACCTGATTGTCCCTTGTTGAAAAAGAAGGAAAAGAAGGAAAGGAATTCATAAAGGAACAAGAAGAAGTTATATCGATTAAAGCACAAGAAAAGTATTAAAACTAATGATACTTGGAGTTCTATATGTGGAGAATCTTCAAAAAGTGAATCTTTTGAATATGATTCATCATCACAGATGAATATGGGATTCATTTCCACTACTTCTTTCCCTAATACATGTCTTATGGCCAAGGTACGCTCTGCCAAGGATTTAACAAATTTATCTCTTGATAAGAATTACTATTCCAAACGTAGTACTTATAATGAAGATACTTCATCCTCAAAAAATGAAGAAATAACTTCATATGAAGAAGTTTCTAGATTTTCCAAGTTACTTGAAGCAAAAAATTGTAAAATTTCTAAGAAGTTAGGCAAGGTAAATACTAGGGAAGAAATTATTACAAAAGAGATTTCAAATCATTCTAGAGATCTTGGAGATAAAGATGAGCTATTAGAAAAACTTTTTAAAGACCTTGAGAAATCAAATTCTGTTAAGGAATAACTTTCTAAAGATCTTAAGAATGCTATTTTAAAGATAAAAGTTTTTGAGGAAAACTCTAACTCTAAGGAAATGATTCTTGAGGATAGAAATTTAGTCATTAGACTGAAATATGAAATATTTTCTCTTAAGAAACTTTTTGCAAACTTTACCTCTGGGAAGGAAAATTTTGACAAGATGTATTCTCAAATTAAACCTCAAGGAAACACTACTAGAGTAGGTTATACTCACCAAAAACCAGTTTTCAAAAACAACTATTTTGTTCCTTCTAGAGCCCCTTTTTGCACTAAATGTCAAAGTGGTGGGCATTGGAAGGAAAACTGACCCTTGAATAAAATTCAATCTCTTGGGTTTCATATAACTTATTTTTCTAAAAAAATGTGGATACCCAAAATTTTGTTGTCTAACAATTTCGGATCCAAGAAAGTTTGGATTCTCAAAGTTTAACATTTTTATTTTCAGGAAGATAAAGAAGGAACCAACAACAACAGGTGGTGCATGGATAGTTGATGTTCCAGGAATATGACTGGTAACAAAAACTATTTTAAAAAGATTATCAAGACGAAAGGAGGAATATTAACTTTCAGAGATAATTCTTCGGGAAAAATTATTGGTATAGGTAACATTGTTATTCTAAGAAAAACTTTGATTTTGAATGTTTCATTTGTTAAGGGTCTTAAGAACAACCTCATTAGCATAAGTCAGTTATGTGATGAAGGCTACCTTGTGAATTTTAGTAATGAAAAGTGCTTAGTACACAATTACAAGGAAGAGTTTATTCTTTCTTCCCATAGGCAAGAGAATGTTTACACACTAAACTTAGAAGACCATAAGAGCCAAGAATTACCTTGCCTTAGTGCAATGGAAGATCATTCTTGGTTGTGACATAGAAGGTTAGGACACTGTAACCTTAGGAACTTATGAAAACTTTCTAATAAAATATTAGTTAAGGATCTACTGGAACATGTCATTTCATAGGAGATTCATTAGTTTCTTAGTCTTACAAGAAGTAAAACTCAGAAGCACTCTCCACTGCTGAAGCTGAACATGTAGCAGTAGGAAGTTGTTGTGCCCAAGTGTTGTGGATGCAACACACACTCACAGAATATGGCATGGGTTTTAACAAAACACAAATTATGTGTGAAAATACAAGTGCCATTTGACTTAGTAAAAACCCTGCACATCACTCTCGTGCAAATCACATAGATATTAAGCACCACTTTCTTAGGGATCACACACAAAAAGGAGATATCATTCTTCAATTTATCAGAACGCAAGATCAACTTGTTGATATTTTCACAAAATTTTTACTCTTCGATAGATTTGAATACATTAAACATATATTAGGAATGATATCCATAAGGTAATATTCCTTGAATAACTTCCTGTTAAATCAATCTCCTTACAGTAATAAACTACTTTTCATAGGGGGATTACATGTACTATGAAGTTTTCAAAATTTTTTGTAGTGAAGTTTTCAAAAAATTTCGTAGTGAAGTTTTCAAAAAATTTCATAGTGAAGTTTTCAAAATTTTTCGTAGTGAAATTTTTAAAATTTTTTGTAGTGAAGTTTTCAAAAAATTTTGTAGTGAAGTTTTCAAATTTTTCGTAGTGAAGTTTTCAAATTTTTCGTAGTGAAGTTTTCAAAAAATTTCGTAATGAAGTTTTCAAAAAAAATTCGTAATGAAGTTTTCAAAACTATTCGTAATGAAAAATCCTCAGACCTGAAGCTTTTGTAACGGAAATCCTCAGACCTGAAATTTTCGTAACAGAAATCCTCGGACCTAAAACTTTTGTAACGGAAATCCTCGGACCTGAAATTTTTGTAACGGAAATCCTCGGACCTGAAATTTTCGTAATGAAAATCTTCGAACCTGAAATTTTCATAATGGAAATTTTTAGATTTGAAAATTTTCATAGTAAAGTTTTTTTTTCATATTCAAGTTCTTTTTGGAATCCAAAGTTCTTCAAGAAGAATATTCCTCAGTACAAATAATCTTCCTAGAAATCCAAAAGGTATGATTCGTTCTTGAGTTTTTCGTAATCACCTTTTTCTTGCTATTAGTTTCTTTTGTTTTTTAAAATTTCTTAGATTCTAGTTTTCTTAAATCTGAATATTTTCCTTTTAAAACCTCAAAAGATCAGATTCAACCAAATTTTTCCTTATGGCTATTATTTCAACCGTCAGATCAGATCTGAAGAATTCTCATCCATTGGATTCAAATGGGAAGTTCAACCTTCATTTCATCACCTATATAAAGGGGACCTTCGATTGTTGTCCCATATCGGTTTTCAAAGCTCCTGCGTCTCGAAGATCAGCTCCTCTACTTAAGCTCGTTCTGAATCTTTCAGAGTTACTTCAATCCAAATGTTTTTATAAGTCCCTTCTCAAGATATGTCAACTGTCAAGCTGATTGCAGAATGGAAAATTTACAGGGAGAGGTTAGTTCATCAGAACTTCTTCAATAAGTATGACTCTATAATTTCAAAGAACATCAAGCTCAATGGATGGAAAATCATAGGTATTTCAAAGAAAAGATCTCAGGATGTTTTCTATCTGGATTTTCTTATAGAATTCTATGAATCAGTTTACTTATTTAAGGAAGATGGTAGGTAAAAGTTCTCTTTCAAAAGTTATGGGAAGACTTAAAACCTCTCTTACACCAAGGCTGTGAGCTTGGTGGGGATGTCATATGAAGGAGAAGCATAATTTTGCTCCCACAATCCGCCAGAGGTTCAAGGAAGTTTTGTTAAGTCAAAGGCTATGGAGTGACTTGGGCTCAAAGATGTAAAGACAACAAAGATTGATCATCTATCTACCAAAAATCAGATTCTACAGTTATGTATTCAAGGCCTTATTGTACTGAGGAAGGATGACAAGGAAACCTTGAAGAAAAGTGACATGTATATCTTAGACTTCTTGGTTAATCTAAGGAATTTTAACCTCTTGAAGCACATTTTAATTACAATTGAGAATATCAAGAATGGTAATCTGAGAGATCAGATTATTATGTATCCCACCTTACTTTCCAAGATGATAGTTCAGTGCCTAAAATATTTCAAGATCCCCTGTAGCTCCATGCTGAGGAATTGAAAGGTGATGCTGATCAGTGATGACACTCTCAAGAGAATGAAGGTTGGATTCTCTAAAGATTCAGAAGAGTTCTATGATCTGCCAAAGGATTAGACAAAATCCATTCCAAAGAATGCTGATGAAGTTGAACCCTCTAAGAAGGCTGAGAAGAAAAGAAAGTTGAAGGAAGTGGAAGAAACAAATAAAACCCCTAAGTCTAAGGAAGTCCAATATGCACCTCCTAAACCTAAGAAGCGAAAAGCCTACCCAGAATAGGAGGCAGAAAAATGGATGGAGGATAAGAAGAATAGAAAAGTAGGGGAGCCACAGTTCGGTTTGGATCCTGCTGAGGCTAAGGCCTTGAAGGGGAAAGTTGCTGATGAGCTTGAGAAGAAGGCCAAGGAAAAGAAGTTGAAGAAGAAGATTTCAGAGGCTGAAATTTTTCAATCCCTTCTGAGGGAAACTGAAATTTCATCCGAGAATATTCTGGTGCCAAAATCTTTCCTAGTGGAATAATTACATGAGACTCTAGGTAACAAGACTCCAGAAAATCCACAAGGGAAAATTGAGGAAGAGAAGAAAGCTGCAGAAGAAGTACAAGAAGCTGAGAATAGCGGTGGTTCTGATGATGTGATTAAGCAAGTTGAAGATTATCAGGAAAAGGAAAGTGCTTCTGAGAAGTTTTCAATCCGGACTTCTCAAGCCGGATCCTCAAAACTTGCTAATCTTGGAGTGGATGAGAAAGATGAAGAAGAGAAAGTGAATAAGTTTTCAGAGGAAGAGAGTCATAATCATGACTTCATTCTTCCTGAAGCTGTTGAGGCCGGTACTGAGAAAGAGAAAGTTGATGAAGATAAGATTGTGCAATTATCTGAGAGTGAGCATGAGTCTCTAAATGAGGAAGCAGTACTAAAAACTGAAAAAGGTAAAAAAGTGGTGGTTTATACCCCAAACAAATATATTTTGAGGAAGAAATAAGCTGGAGGAACCTCTAAGAGGAAGCTGGTAGAGTTAGAGGAAGAACCATCTCTAAGTAAAATGTTTGATTCGGAGTCATCTGCCTTGGGTCATGATTTTTTTATGCAGTCCTTGAAGAAGTTGGTGGATACAATTATGATCTTTCTAGCAATTGATTCTAGATGCCAGATGCTTCAGCATGACATGAATCAAAATTAATACTCTGTATCCATGGTTATGGACATATGTGTTAAGATTGAGGCTGATCACAAAAATTTTCTGATCAACTGTGAAGCTCACAAAAAATATTGCAAGAATATGACCAAGTGGTCTAAGAAAATTGCTGTAGATTTGTAAGAGCTTGATCAGTTTCAAGAATATGTCAAGGAATATTTTGATACCAAAGATACCAAAATCAAGAATCTTACAAATAGTTTTCAGGAAAATATGACTCTAGAACAGAATGTTTGGATTCAAGATGTTAAAGATCTAAATGGAAAGCTGAGTTATGTTGTCCAGTGTTGGAAAACTGAAAAGGATCTCCGGATTGAGATGGAAGAAAAGCTTGTGAAGCAAGATTACTTGCTGAAGGCTCAGGTAGAGGACCTGAAGGCTCAAGAGGATAGGATCACAACCTTAGAAAATCAAGATGAGGAAGATCACAAAGAGCTGAAGAAGTTGAAGACAATCGTGAAAAAGCGCATTCCCAAGGAAAAAGAAACAAAATAGACTCAAATCCAATCTTTTTTTTTGTATTTTTTCCTTGTACTAATTCTTCCAATCCTAATGAAATTATGGTTTCTTGT
The DNA here is from genome assembly GCA_963277665.1 of Viscum album. Taxonomy (NCBI): domain Eukaryota; kingdom Viridiplantae; phylum Streptophyta; class Magnoliopsida; order Santalales; family Viscaceae; genus Viscum; species Viscum album. The sequence continues at coordinate 1,221,251,708 of OY728130.1, forward strand.
TTTCTTTGAATGTGTTTACTAATATTTTAGGTACCACATTTTTTTCCATTCCCTCAAACTCTTTTTGAAAATCACAAAGGGGGAGAAGGAAAAATAATTCTAAGGGTGAGAAGGAAAAAGACATCTAAGTAAAGAAGAACTAACCCTAAGTAAGGGGGAGTTTATCTAAGGGGGAGTGCTCATTGTGAGTATTTCCACATTCAAATGAAAATTATCATTTTAGAAATCTAGAATATGATCCTTAGTGTTCCAAAGCTTAAGAAGGATTTAGTCGTATTCACCATTATCCATGAACAAAGTGAGATAATCTTTAAATTTAAAAGTCTAGAAATTTATTCTAAGTCCTTATATTTATTTTTCGTAAGGTTTTTTGTACTTTCCAAAAAGGGGTAAATTGTTGAGTCAATAAGGTTTCCTTATGAATTTTACATTCCTTCATGTAAGGGGGAGATTGTTGAGTAATTAAGGGTTTCTTATAACTTTACCATTCCACTTGTTTTGAAAATCACAAACACCTTATCTTAAGGAAAATTTCATTATTTCCCTATATTTTACCCCTATAACGAAAAATTTCCTTCCCCAAGGAAATTTATCCTTACTATGTTTTCACGCTCATATCATAATTTTTCTAAGTATAAAATTTGGATTGAAACCAAAACCTCAGAATCATATAATACTTAGATATGTGGAATTCTGTTTAAGACTCCGAATTATGGTTATGAACTCTCATGAAGTTAAACTCCAAATTATGGTTACAAATTATTAGGAAGTTCAACTCCGAATTCTGGATACAAACTCTCAGGAAGTTCAAGTCTGAATTTTGGATACAAACATTCATGAAGATCAACTCTGAATTCTGATTACGAACTTATGTAAAGTTCGACTATGAATTATGACTATGAATTCTAATTATGAATTCTGATTACGAACTTCTCTAAGTTCTGACTCTGAGTTCTCTAAATTTCTACTCTGAACTCTTATGAGCTCTAACTCCAAATTCTCATGAACTCTGACTCCAAACTTTCTAAGTTTAGGTTACGAATTCTTGAGAAACCAGACTCCGAATTTCCTTGAAATTCAGAATACATAATTCTATAGAATTTAGGTTTTGAATTCCTAGAAAACAAAATCCAAATATCCTTGTATTATAGACTCTGAATTCAATTTTGGTTAGATTCCAAACTTTAAATTTTACTTACATTCAGAATATCCAATTTTGGTTATGCTTACACATATTTTGTTATAAAACGATGTCGTGCTTTCAGTTATCAACTAACCGTTGTTTGAGTGACACGTGTACAGGTCCCTCCAAAATTCAAGGAAAAATATGACCATTGGAGGAGGGAGCTGACTTTTGGAACCATGCCTATAAATAGGAGCTCATTTTAAAGAGCTCGAAACATACGAGAACAGACTCAAGACTAATCTTTGTAAACTGGGCTTACATGATGTTGAAGTGATTTATAGAGAGAGAGTCTCTTATAAACTCTCAGGATTCATGCATAAAGTTTTGAACTACTTGTTCAAACTGTTCTTCGTGCAGATTTTCTTAGTGCAGAGGTTCGATTTCCTTGAAATTAGAGACTTCGGGTTGTGAAGTCATAGGTGCCGATTTCCTTGCAAATCGAGGGCTTGTGGGGATATCAAGACATATACCGATCTTCAGATTGAGGGCTTACCTAGGTTTGGGTAAGACAAAATTTCTTGAAAGTATAAATCAAGTGACCTTATATCCATGGTTGTTGGATACCCTCCTCTTTGAGTTAAAAGAGTTATTACTTGTTATATGTTACTTGTAATATTTTGTTTTCCACTGTGTATTTTAGTTGTTGAGGAAAGTATAACTTTTATATACTTTCTTAAACTTGTACTCTAATTTTATAGGATTCTATACGCTTTAAGGTAGAATCTTAGCGGGTGTAAACTTTAGTTAAGTTTCACTTCCGGAATCACTTTTCCAGAATCAATCAAGATATTAGATTTTAAAGGTGTTGTGAATTATCTTGTTTAACCTTGTTAAACATAACTATCTTTAAAAGTTCCAAAGGAATTTTTTAAAGTATACAATTCACCCCCTTTTGAATTTGAGCATTTCATGTTTATATATTCGATCCTACATTTGGTATTATAGAGTATATCATACTCATACATACCATCTTCACATACATACGCTAGATAGTTTTTTATACTTTCTTATTGATAAAGATATTTAAAAATTTATGACTATACTAACATTTAAAAAACTATATATATATATATATAAATAAAAAAATTAATGAGTGTTTACATACAAATATATGTACGTGTTAAGTATATATCTACGTACATACATATACTTTACAAATACATACATTCATACAAATTAATAGAATAATATATATACATTTTTCACACATATATTTAAATAGAAGTAGATACATACATATATACATAAATCTATATTAATATAATCACAAAAAATATACATATTAATACAATTATATACAAATATACATATATAGAAACATATATAACTATATGTATACACATTCACACATACATACATATACATAAGTATACATACCCATAGATACATTAATATATCCCTATATATACAAAAATACATATAAATAGAAATATATATACAAATATATATTAATATACATATATAAGTACACAAATGTTCATAAACATATAGTAATATAACTATACACGTACATATGAAGATACATATATACTAATATATGTATACACATAGACAGATATGTACATATATATTAATATAAGTACATACATAATATTTGTATACACACACATAAATACATATATATATATATATATTAAAATAAGTACATACATACATAATATATGTATACACATACATATATACATACATACATATAAATATAAGTAAATACATACATTATATATGTATACATGTACATATATACATAAAAATATATTAATATAAGTATATACATATATATTAATGTAATTATTTAAAAATATACATATATAAGTACATAAAACTATAAGTATGTACATGCATTCATATATAAACATATATAAGTATTTAAAAATATAATTATTTTCAAGTATGTATTAATATAACTACATACATACATACATACATACATACATACATAAAAATTAATATAATCATACATATACATATTTATATATACATAAACATATATATAATTATACATATAATGTAAATTTTGTGGTGTAAAATTCACAATCTATATTTTACACTGTAAAATTACAGTGTAAAATTTTCATATAAATAAAGTTTATTATATAGATGTATATATCTCCCTGTGTTAAATTATACTTATAAATATTTATACTTGTATATAATTATATATATATATATTTACATATATGTAGGTATATAAATATATTTTTATATACTTATATAGATAAATAATTGTAGATAATTACATTAATATGTTTATATATAACTCTATCTATATATGTAGGCATGCATGATAATTATTTATTTTTGTATGTACTTATATTTATGTATACTTATAAATAATTACATTAATATATATATATATATATGTATGTATGTATATATGTATTCACTTATATTTATATGTATGTATGTGTATGTATGTATATATATATAATTATATTTAGATATATGTATGAAAATTTATTAAAATATACTTATAAATATTAATATTTATATATACCTATGTAAATGTATGTATATATGTATGTATATATTTGTATGTAATTATGTAATTCATATATATAAATACATTATATATATTAATTATTTTTAAGCATATGTGTTTACATGATATTTTTAAAAAAAATTTATCCATATGTAGGTATAAAATACTTAATTAATATATGTAGTGTATACAAAATAATACACTATAAATTTGAAATTAAAATATATATATGGAAAAATTAAATATCAAAATAACCTATCATATATGGGTTTAAAATTTTTCATCTCTGTATCATAATCCTATTGCAGAAAACAAATCTGAATTTCGATATCTTATAAATAAAATATATTATATGGATGTTTATGGGAAAAAAATAAAATAGTGAGATAAGAGGGAGAATATGCATGAAGGGAGTGGTCTCCAACCATGAAAGATGAGGTTATTTTGGTATATAGTGTAAAAAAATTTAAATTGAGGGAACTCATGGAATGGTAAATGAAGAGGATAATGATTCAATTATTTTGGATTAATATCCTCTTAGGTTGGGGAGTCCAGACGGATGCTCAAATCGATTGTTTGGATGAAAATTTATCTACTGTATATTCTTAATTTTTTTAATGAAACCTCTCATCCTTATTCTTCTTATATATATTATTACAACCAAATAGTTTTATTTTGGATTTGTTGATAATAGTTGTTAGTCATTTCGACACTAGCTGAGGTGGTTGTGTGATGAAGAATGAGATGATATTATTGATGTGAGGTGCACATGAAAGTTATAAAGAGACACCTTGATATCATTATATATCAAATATATGGAATTTGAAGCATTTTATATAAGTTTATGTTAATATTGGGAATATAGTTTTTTTATGATTTAAAGGATACATGGCATTGGAATGGATAAATAATCTTGAAGATCTTTGAAAATAGAGATATTTTATTGTATTTGAAATTTTTTTGGATGTTAAATTTTAGTGGATGATCAATTCTCATTTCATGTAAAAGGGAGTATTTATATGATGGAGTTACATGGACTGTGTATCAATTACATAGATCCATGTAGGAGATTCATGTTCGTTTGCAGACCACATAGAAAATACATAGAAACTGTAAAGGAATTTCATGATGTGAGAATATTAGCTAAGTAATGGAGTTCTTGAAGTAGGTTTTCATTCTTTAAATGAAGTACATAGAAGTGTAATTTTAGTAAAGTGGAAATTTATAGAAAGTATCCAAACTAAATAGAGAGTATGTGGATTCCCATAAGCAGTTCACGGGAGAGGAAATTAAGTAAAGGGAATATGTTCATATAGTATGTTATTATGGGGATATGTCATTTATGACATTGAGATTTCGATTCTAAGTAGCCTACATTTGAAGATTGTTTTCAAAGGAGGATTACAATGGAGAAAATTTGGAAAAGGCATTCCATTCGCATAACAACTATACAAGACCACTTAGAAAGTTCACGGTGGAACCCTATCATTTACCAGTAGAAGTTGATGATTTTTTAAAACTTATAATGGATAGTATAAAAACCATATATAGGTTCATGGTGACTATGAATCATAATCAGTACATGGTACTATTTAGGAGTTTGAGCTTGGTAATGTGTAGAGCGATAGGTACTTGATGCGATGAATGTGTTTGAAAAACTTCTAAATAATAATTTTTGAGATTAGTGATATTGGCATAGAAGTTTTATTATAAATAAACCAATTTTCACATTATTATTTTAGGAGAGAAGTTAAATAAGATCTATAGATTAATATTAAAATCAGAGAAGTCTAGAATATCACATAAAAGGGTAGTTCACAGAGAAAATTTATTCGTGAAGAAGATCAGTTTGTAAAGAAAGTTTATACAAGAAGAAGATAACATTTTGAAGTAAAGTGTACTATAAATAAACATCAAAAAGGAAAAAGGTATACCATGAAGCATAGTACAAAATGTGTGAAACAAATCATGAAGGAAACAAGGAAGTTCGTGAATCACAATACATGGAAAAAAACTATGTTGAGCATATGAAAGAAGAAATTTTTAAGGAATTTTTATCTGGATATTTCTAGTGGGTATTCTAGTGATCAAAGAGTTCATCATAAAATCTTTTTTAAAATTGGTTTAAAGAATGAACACGAAGATCTAAATAAAAATTCATGTGTCACATATGGTATTTTATGGGGAGGTAATAAATATGATAATCTCATTATGAAATTACCCTCATATAAAGAGAGACGTATTGTTGCAGTGATATCATGGAAGACAAAGACAAAACTCACAGATTATGGAGTTGATCACACCATTATTAAAAAGAAGAAAACTTGAGTGAAAGAATGCATCAAATTGGGTGATATGGTCTAAGTGTATTCTCACACTGAACAGATATAAACTATCATGTACCTAATATGTCAAAGAGACCTATAAGTCTATAAAATATGGAATATACTTCACCTATATAGTGTGTGGAGGTGAATAAGAGGACTTTCAACTTGGGTGAGGAGTGATTGAGCCCAAAAAGTTGTGATGGTAGTGATCCTAGCACAAAGTGACCATGACTGAAATATTGTATTCATAGAACTAGTGAAAATTATTGGATTCTAGTACAATGAAACAACACTGTGTGCATGCTCCTTAGACCAAACCTTAGTGGATAACCAAGTAAATTCTTTATGTTCTATAATTTATTTATTTTCCTACATATTTTTGTTTGTTTTATTGAATGTTTCATTAAGTGTGATAGATTAAACACAATTATTTATAATGTGGGAACAAGATCCTAAAGGAAGTCAAATAGATTAGATAGAAAAGATCAATTTGGTTAACAACTTAATTATACCCCACCCTCTTAGGGTGTCTTGGGTTGCGAATATATGGTATTAGATCCTAAAGGTTCTGTCTTTGTGTTCAACCTCAAAAGCTATTATTGGATTTTTGTAGTCATGGATTCAAAGACAAGGCCTTTTTTTAGTGGAATAAATTTTTATTATTGGTAGAAGGAGATGTTTTTGTTGGTACAAACCTATGGAAATAAAGTCATAGAATAAAATCTTTGTGATATAGATATTACTAAGAATAATGAAAGAATTGGAAATACATAAATAGAAAATATATTGACATGATCATTATACCATGAGGTTTATGAGGAGACTTTACAACATGCTACTAATTTTGTGATATGGAAAAATTTCAATCTATTTATGGGAAAATAATGGAAATAAAGAATAGAGAGGTTATAAACTCATAATCTAAATAAGACTGTTGTATTTAAAAAGGAAAGAATAAGAAAAATAATAAAAAGGCCAACGTGAAGAAAGAATTTATAATTGATGTAGAAAATTAAAAACTTATTGATAATTCTGATTCTAATCATGTTTTGGAAAATACTGATAAAATATAAAATTCAGATTCCCCCATGGAAGTTGGAGAGAATGAGGAAAATATGAAAACTATATTATGTCCTCTATCTGGTGAATGTTATTATTGTAATCAAGACAACATACACTACCTATATGAGAAAGTGGATAAAAAGGAAATCGTTCACCAAGTTATTCTTTCTTTCATTGATGATATTTATATGGAGAATAAAGGATTAATGAAAGTGAAATTGGCCTTGGATTTTTATATGGGGAATATGGGTGTAAAAATTAAGGATCAAAGTGATTTACTTGAAAAAATTTCACAATAAATTCTAAAAAATGGATACATAGAAATATTTGAAGCTAAACATCATCCTTATCAAGACACAACTTGAAGATAGGAGACAATCTAGAATGGAAGCTACCTCAAGCCTGAAAGATATGACTACCCAGTTAAAAAATAATGATAAGAATATAAAGTAACTTGAGATAAATCCTATTTTCCAAATATAGAAGTAGATGTTGAAGATTTCATTCAAGAAGATTCAAAAATAAAAATAAAAGAAATATTAAATCTAAAATCATCCCATAAGTATAAGGTTTTGGAAAATTGTAGAAACACATGCTATTAAACAATGGCAGTTAAAAATGAAACTAATATGGATGATAGGGTCACATCATGAGCACATGTCATGAAGCTCATAGGCCCATGTGGAATGAAAATTACTAAATTTATATATCAATCGAATTATGACCTCAACCTGTATGTATTTAAGGAAATATTATTTATATGTTCCAAATTTGGTTGTATAAAAAGGAAGTGCTACTAGAAGAATGTGTGGAAGGAAAAATAGTCCATAAAAAGGTTCTATACACTAGTGGGATACTAATAAAGAGACTATCGTGTAAAGAATCTTGTTATGATGGAAAATAAGTTTACTGTGTTAAAGGAGGAAAAATATAAAATGCAACAGAGGATGCATAAATCACCAATATCAGTTCACTCACAACTTCCATGTTGGATAAAAGGAAATAAAATATGGTAGAAAATTATGGAAGTTGATATGGTTGTGAGTAATAAGGATATGCACCCAAGTAAAGACTCACCATGGTTAAAAAGGTTTTAGGTGGAAGTTATGGATATTAATGGGTAACGTCATTCCAAAAGGAAAGAAGTAAAGGAAAGAGAAATAACTGTCTAATAGTGAAGGAATAATGAAAATAAGACTGGTGGTGAGACACCTTCTTATAGAAAGAAGCACCAAAAAGTTTCATAGGAGGTGCAAAAATGAAAGAAACTTGTACAAGTTAGTTTAAATTCACAACTGTAAATAATAAAAATCCTAATAAGGAGTCTATATAAAAATATAATATAGATAAAGTGTATAAATAATGCTTAATCATAGGACCATACCAGTTGGTATTGGATAGGAATATGGAAAAATCATAGATGAATAAAAGTGATTCACTTTATTTTTTGAAGAAATCCAAAGAAAAAAAGGATAATTTAAAAAACGTTTTATATAAAGAAGGTTATAAAGGTGGTTGTATATAATGTAGAACCACTATAAAAACCTGGAATAAAGTAAAATTCAATTGGTTTTTCCATGACCAACTATGATCCAATACATTAGGATTTTTAAGGCACCCCTCTCCCCACATATTTAACCATTTCTAACTATTTGTGAAGTGGTGAAATATCAAGGGGATATATGATCCATGGGGTGAAGATATTATAAAAAATTCACATATGATTGAGCTAATAAAAGATCTGACCATACAAAGGAGTCAAACAGATTTCAATTCTCATTTGGAATCAATCCTATACTAAAATAATGATTTGGTATCAAGATTGATCAAGTGATGTCAAGATTTAATCTTACCCAATAAGTGGTGTTAAAATACCTCTTTGTTTTCAAATACTAATATGATTTTTTTGTTGAGATTAAATAATTCAAATGATGAAGATCCTGATTTAAAGGGAAATGGTGTCAAATACACAACAAAAGAAAATCGTGGTATCATACTGAATTATATTCCAAACAAGTGAAATCATTCTATTTATAAAGTGGTACAAGAACACTATAAGGAGAAGAAATATTTGTGAATAAGTAACAACTTTTTTGATTTTATGTTTATTTTTCATGTTCATCATATGGTATCATGTGTTTATCAAAAAAGATTTGTATCAATTGATCCTATATGTGGTTTTTATCACATATTTATACTTTATATATTAATCATTAATGGTTTGGTGGTAGTGTGATTGCAATCATAGGATGTGACGGAGAAGGGAAAATTTCATGTTTATGGAATCTATGGAAGTATATGAGTGAAATGGATATAATTTATATTGTTAATTTAGACTCTCATTTCCAACATAGAGTTATGACTCAATAGGATTATAGGATTTGTTGATAACCTAAATTCCAACTGATAAATTCACTCATTGAAATTATATTTATGAAGAATAATGATTATAAAAGGAGGAAATGGTTCAGAGAATGGAAATTATCAATCAACAAGATTTTCAGATCATCTAAATTTCGAGTGGTGGAAATTGAGATCAATTATTCAAGTGTTGTGTCTGGTCAAAAATTGGTTACAAATGAAATACATGAAAAAGGGAAGACTGACTCAGTGAAATTCAATGAAAATATTCCAGTGTTAACATTCAGTTCCATAGGGGGTTTCCAAATATATGTTTCCCAAAAGAGTTGTGTTGGTACTAAAGGTTAGTTTGGCAGGGGTGATACGGAAAGAAAATAAATGATATTGTGAAGAAGTATTAGTTTCTCATGTTTGGTTAGATAATTTTAAGAGGAGAGAAATGATAAGGAGAGAAATGGAGAGAAATATATTTCTCTCCTACTATTGTTTTTAAATCACTCCAAAATTGGGATGATTTGGAAAGAAATGATGGTGGAGGGTTGTTAATATTTTAAAATTACAATTTTATCTCCATTTTCAACATGTATCACAAAATAATTTCTTTTCTTTTCCTTTAAAAAGATTCACCAAACAAGATAGAGATAAATCCAAATCATTTCTTTTCTTTTACTGAGTAATTTATCCAAACACTAGGAGAGAAATCACAATCATCTCTTTTCTTTTATTTTATTTTATAAAATATCAAATAATTTATTTTATTTTACTAAAATATCATCAAACACGGTGTAATATCTCCCATCAAGGGGGATTAGAGATGATAAAAGTTTCTCCAATGAGATTCTATGCGAAAGGTGGAGAATAAAATCTCTTTATCTCGATTTCTAGAGTTATATGAGAACAAATTTACCCATCATGTCTCTATATACCAATGAATATTTGATTAAATAAATTCACGTTAAAGGGTACGTAAAGGCTGAAATAAAGAAACCCATATAGGTAGATAGTTGGAAGGAAAAAACTGGACAAGAAAGACCCTTTTCATTTTATTGATAAAGGGAAAGGGAGAGTTTAATTTAACTAAAGTCCATATAAAATACATATCAGTTTTTTGAAGGTTTAGAGTCTTGATGATAAAATGGATTTCATGGTGTATTGTCAACAAAATATAAATGTGGATAATATTGCAACATGACAGTTGTGTGTTGGATTTTTTGAAAATAGTCATTGGTCATGGTGACATTAGTTGAGGAGGTTGTGCGATGAATAATTAGATGATGTTAGAGATGTGGGGTGAACATTAATGATACAAAGATACTAATTGAAATCCCTATATATCAAGGATATAAAAAATAAAGCAATTGATCAGAGGTCATGTTGATAGTGAGAATATGGTTTTTATGATGTAAAGGATACATGGATATAGAGTGGATAGATAACATTAAAGAACTTTGAAAATAGTGATGTTTTCAAGTGTTTTATAAATTTTTGGATGTAAAATATTGGATGATAATCAATTATGATTTCATGTAAAGGGAGTATTTCCATGAAATAGCTACGCAGACTGCATGTAGAGCCACGTAGGAGGTTCACGATCGTCAGTAAAATACACAACACGTATGTGGTGATAGAAAAGGAAGTTCATGGAAGAGGAATTTTGGAAATGTTATGGAGTTCATGAATTATTTTTTTGAACTAAAAATAAAGTTCTCATAGGTTTATTTTTTTCAAGGTAAGTGGAACCTTATAGTGAGTATATGAACCACATAACGAGTATATAGAGCTATATAGGAAGTTCACAGCAGAAGAAATTTGTAAAAGGGAATATGTTTATATAAATGTTTCTGAAGGGGAGATGTTGTTTAAGATTTCAGGATGGTGATTCTGAGTAATATGCAAAGGAATATGTTTTGTGAAGTAGGCTTATATTTGAGGAAATTCGGAAATGGAGTTGAGTTTGTGTAGAAAGTATGCAAGACTGGATGAAAGTTCACGGAAGAACCTCCTCATTTTTGGTCAAAAGTTGTTGCTTTTTAGTGGAATTAAATGGAAAATTTTCAAAACATGAAGCAATATATGGTGGCCATAAAGTATAACCAGTACAAAGGATCATGTGGGATTTTTAGTGCATGGAATGCGTAGATCGAGTAATATACGGTGTGATGAAGGATTCTGATGAAGGCTTGAACAATAATTTTTGAGATTAAAGATATTGGTGGAGGATTTTTCCTATAAATACCCCATTTATCACACAATTCTTATAAGATATAAGTTAAAGATGATCCAACGATTAATCTGAAAATTGGAGAAGTATAGAATATCACATAGAAATGGTAGTTCATAAAGAAAATTCATTTGCAAAGTAGATCAGTTTGTGAAGAAAAGTTATTCAAAAAACAGATTAAATAATGAAGGAAATTATACCATGAAGATATTTCTTTAAGGATAAATGAAGCTCATAAAGTATAATATATGGCACATGAAGTTTCTCATTAAGGACACATGGAAATTCATGAATCACAATACATGGTGAATGACAAACTATGTGGGACATATGTGTGTAGTGATTTTTGAGCATAAATTTTTATATGACTATTTCTCATGGGTATTATGGAGTTGAGGAGTACGTCAGAGCGTCTTTGTAAAATTTGTTCTAAAGGAAGAAGAGGAAGAGCCAAAGAATAATTCATGTGTCAAATATTTTATTTGAAGAGGAGGAAATCAATATGATAATTTCAGTGTGGAATTATCCTCATTTAGAGATAGAAGTATTCTAGAATTGATGTCATTGAAGATATAGACACAAATCATACATTGTGTATTTGATCGCATCTAATATTAAAAATAATAATGTAGTAAAGTGGAGTACAAAAAAACATCAAATTGGGGGATATGGTGCAAGTAGGGCCTCATGTTGTGTAGAGATAGACTATCACGTACCTAATCCACCGGAGATACCTACAAGTTTATAACTATAGAAGATCCATCATTGAAGTAGTGCGTAAAGGTGAAGAATGGGCCATTAACCTTGGGTGAGGAGTAACTAAGACCAATTTTTTTTAAAGGTAATGATCCTGACATAAAGTGACCAAGTCCGAGAAAGTATATTCATCAAACTGGTGAAGATTAGTGGATTATGGTACACCAACACAGTGTCATGTGTATGCTCATTGGAATAGCCCTTAGTGGTGATCTAAGTAAATTTTGTGTGTTCTATTCTTTCTTCTTTTCTTTCATATTTGTTTTTTTGGTGAATATATTATTAATTGTGACAGGTTGAACACAGTTTCTGTCAATGTGGGAACATGATCCTAAAGAAAGTCAAATAGATTAAAGAGAGAATTTTCATTTGGATAACACCCTGATTCACCCCTATCACGGTCTCTTAGGTTACAATATATATATACATATACATATATATAATTTATTACATATAAATATAATAATATACATTATATATTATATAAATTTATATAATATATATATTTAATATTTAATATATATATATTTATAATATGTAAACATATATATACTATGATATTTATAATATATAAATTTATTATTTGATATTGATTAATAAAATAAATTTACCCAATAATATAAATATAACTATTTTTTATAATATGATTGGATATATACCCCTTTTATTTGTAAAAGACAAATCTTTTTTTAAAAAGGATTGAGAGGTTACCCTTACATGACTCGGAGGCCCAAAGGCCAAGAGGACCAAAGAGACATGGCCTAAAGTCCTAGCAGACTAAAGTCCAATACATGGACCAAAGTCCTAGAGAGATAATATATATCAAATCATGTAACTTGAGAAGTGATATGCCTCCCCCTACTAGTATTCATCTTTACATGATTTTTCCTAGGAAATGTATTCCCCCTACCAAAATATGTTGCATCATGCTGGACTGATGCAGTAGGGAAGGACACACCTCTATCAATGGTATTGGAGGAGGGATATAAAATGAGTCCCAACACACCCATCTTTAATTTGACCTACCTACCTACTGATGCCTGTGATGTTCTTCACACACATCACCTTCTAGTTTCATTTCATCTTCAAACCGGTTCTAAGTGATAAAGTCACATGGAAAAGTATCCATCCACATGAAATGAGGTGGAAGAATAGATGATGAATTTCAACATGATCATCCATCAAATTGAGGCCAACCACCCAATATTTTCACTACATTTCCTTCCTGATGTGTTGAATAGATTTTTTGAATCCATTCATGTCATTTTATCCCCACCGGTGAAGACCCAGAGGTCCATACATCCAATGAACAAAAAATGGCCCAGAGTTATATAGAATGAAAGGCCTAAAAAATATCCTAAATTACTAATACTAATCCACCAGCCACCTAAACTGCCATTTACTATGAACCTATTCCCCACTACACCTCCCACCATTGGCGCCACCACAAGTAGCAGATCAAACAAAGGCACAGGGACCGTCGATGACTATAAGCGTGTGTCATGTGAAGAAGTTGTAGCTTCCTAAAGGCCATAATTACTGTACGAGACCTTATAGAAATATAGAAGAGGCCACCCATTCATCGAAGTCAACCCCACCAAATTAAATCTCCATCACTGTTGAGTCTGAGCACCACCGCTGAGAAACACGACCCAAAGCATCTGTCACACGTCCCTATGCCAACACCTATGGTCGCTTAGTCAGTCGTGGTCCACACTATATCCCAAAACCAATGGTTTTAGAGAATCATAAGAAGTGTGGGTAGGGGAGGAGGATGATGTAGGAACCATAAAAGCAGTCAAGGCCATATCTAGAAATATTTTTTCCCATCCTCCTCTAGATGTCTCTACAGATGCCACCTATCTCCAATAGTGCCATCATCCTGATCCACTAACCAGAAACCAGATTTGTGCCATCTAGAATGACTAATCTATACCACAGACAATGATCGAGAGTATCTAAGCAATAAGACCTATGGGATAATTTTTGTGCCGTTAAGATCGAAAATAATTATCCCTTTAGTGCAAAGATAATTGTAAGATAAAAATAAAGTACAAAGGTACAGAAACAAAATGAACACTAGATATAACCTGGACCCCCCCAAATGAATGGAGTAAAAAACATGGGAAAATAGAAGGATATGAATATAGTAAAATGAGTGTACAAACTCAATCAATTAAGATGAGAAAAAACTTAAGAAATTATCTCTTGGATATATGGATAAACACCTCACAAAAATAGTGCACTAAAAGCAGAAGACATGTTTCTTGAGATTTCGATGATGAAAACTATTTGAGTAGATCCTTTTTTATATCCTACCCTCACCCTCCTTTGGTATCCCATCAATTAAATTCCTTTTAACAAATTAAAAGGGGGATTAATGGTAGGGTGTCACCCTCTTTGAATAAAATGAATGCAGTGACCATCATTATTTTTCTCTCTCTCTAGAACATCTTCCAAGATATCTCCCACTTAGAGATTTTATTAAGTGAAAATCACATATTTATATATCCTTTATATATACCAAGATGCTTCCCATGTCTCTAAAAGGCTGTTGGAGGATCTACACTATCTGAACTTATCATAACCAACAACTTTCTTCAATAAATCTTCTATATTTTATTTAGTGTGAATTTTCTACATGTCCACACATCTTTCCTCCACCACATATCGAAAAAAGTGATATTGTACCCTAATGTGATTTTTCATGGAATGAAAATATGGATTCCTAGCAATGTTCAAAGAACTTTGACTGTAAAAAAAAGTAATATTCTTTTTTTTGTGCTTAAGATCCTTCAACAACCTTCTCGTCCAAATCACCTATTTGCAGGCCTGTGTAGTTTCCATGTACTCTTTATCCATCATGTATAAATCCACAATTAACTGTAACGTTTAAATCCAACTCACAACTCCTCTTGAAAGAGTAAACACATAACTATTAGTGGATTTTCTCTAGTCAGAATCACAAGAAAAATATGAATCAATATAGCCTCAGATAGTGAAATATTATCCTTCATAATATAATGCAACATATGGGGTTTCCTTGATGTATACCAGGATATTATTCACGTTTCTCTAATGATCCCTTCCTAGATTCTCTATATATTGACTAATTGATCCCACTATATGTGAAATGTTCAGTCTAGTACGAACCATGGTGAACATTAGACTCCCCACTAGTAATGCATATAACACTCAAGAAATTCCATCCCATCTACTTTACTAATTGGACTCATCATAGAGGATAACTTGAAATTAATGAGAATAGGTGTAGAAATCGACTTACAGTCTTGCATATTGAAGTATTTATTGAATTTCCTCAAATAATTCTTATATGATAGCTAAATATTTACACTATTCTTGTCTCAGTAAATCCACATCCCAAGAATATTTTTTGCGAGTCCCAAGTTCTTCATATCAAACTCCCTAAAAAACTATGCCTTTATCTCATGAATTTGATCATTGTTGGGGCCTAAAAACAACATGTTATCTAGATACAACAGTAGAATGAAAAAATAATTACCATATAGTCCCTTGAGATATGCACAATGATCTGAATTAAATCTTTTGTATATAAGGATCATGATATAGGAATTAAATCTCTTGTACCAACACCTTGATGCCTATTTGAGACCATACAAAGATTTTTTCAACCTATAAACCAAGTTCTCTTTTCCTCCTTCAACAAAACATTTTGGTTGGATCATATAGATTTATTCATCAAGATCACCATGGAGAAAAGCTGTTTTTAAAACTATCTTGTCTAGATGTAGAGTGTATGTATCACACATCACCAGAACTACTTGAATAATCATCAGTCTAATAGTAGGAGGAAATATTTCATTGAAATCAACACCTTCCTTCTAATCATATCATTTACCACCAGTATTGCACGATATCTTTGCACCTGGTTAGTTTTATCCCTCTTGGTCTTGTAGACCCATTTTTCACCAATGAAATTCCTTCTATGAGGTAATGGAACAAGATCTCAAGTATTGTTTTTATGCAGGGCTTCAAGTTCCTCCTACATCTTTACTATTCATGAAGATACATCTGGACTCTGGGTTACCCCCAAAAAATTTGATGGCTCTCCATCCTATTTTAATAAGCAATATGAAACATTTATCTTAGTGACATAATATGAGTTCTATATTGGTGCTCTTTACTCTCAATTTAACCATTATAGTCTAGGATTATCTGGTACTTGATCATCGTGCTATGATAATGTCTCAGAAGAAACTAGTTATTCCTTTGTTTCTTCCTTTACCTTGAATATCGTAGTTTCTTTACTCTCTTTATCCATGTCTTTATCAATCATCATTTTCACCTTATCTTATGCAAAAATGAAATCTCTACTGATGATAAGTTTGTGGGTAGTTGGATCCCACAAAAGATACCCCTTCACACAATCAGCATATCCCAAGAAGATATATTCCCTGGATCTCGAGTCTAACTTCGATATTTCCCAATCATTAAACAGTGCATATATAGGACTTCCAAAAGTATGAAATTGAGAATAATCATCAGGTTTACCATTCCACATGTCCATCGGTGTCTTCAAGTCAATTTCCAATGAAGGGGATCAATTGATCACATAGTAGTGAGTATTTACTACCTTTTCCCATAATGTATTGGTAACTCCTGTATTCTTCAGCATCACCCTCTTTATTTCCAATAGGGTTTTAATCATCTTCTCTTACACTCCATTATGATGAGGAGTTTATGACACTATGAACTATCTATTGATTACTTCTTATTTATAAAAAAAATCAAACTCCTTGTTTGTATATTCTCCACCATTTCCATTCCTCAAACACTTGATCTTCTTTTCAGATTTAAGAATCTTCTATGCTTTTAATGTTTTGAAGAATTCAAATACATATGATTTGATCTAGATTTTAAACACCCAAAATATCTTGGAATAGTTATCAATGAAAGATACAAAGTACCTTTCCACTTCTAATGACATAACCAGTACTTGAAAAACATCAAAATGTTTTAACTCCAAGATATCCTTTCTCCTCGCCGTTGAAATTTCAAACTTCAACCTATCTTGATTACTCAAAACACAATGCATAAAAAATGGTAAGGATGCCTTTGTAAGACCAGAAAACAACTTATGATCTATAAGAATCTTTAGTACTCATACATATATATGGAAAATATTCTAATTCCATAACATATTCAACTCTTCCATCATAGCAGTTGATGCGAAAAATATCTCCAATTCCTTGTATGTTTCACCCATAAGCACATATAATTTATTTGATATCTTCTCTGACTTCATCACCACAAGTGCTCCCTTTCAAGTCTTAATCATCCCTTTCTTGGTGTGAGTATTTATTCTGATATCATAAAATAATTTTAAGGAAAACTGTTCTTCTTAAGGCCCACCACATGGCATACTTCTTGAATGGTTTGGACCATGTTATCATGAATCTTCATTTTGATGGTGTTGAATCCATCAATGTTCAATGTATGATTGTTCCTCATGCACACAAGTCCTTCAAGGATAGTTTCATATTGACCAAACCATTCCTGTTGAGTTTTTATGTTCCTTGTTTCTCCTAAGTCAATAATCCATGCATCATCTAGATATTTTCTACCTTTAGTAGTCATCACTACTTCACAAACTAGCACATCTCCATTTACAGATGTACTTGCCACATTTACTTCAGAGTTATTATCACCACCCTTATTATTCCAAAATTCTTTGCTGAAATTCCCCCTATTACCACAATTGTAACATCTGACTTTTTTCTTCTTACTCCTTGATTTAGACCTACCATGATTCTGGCTCGCACTGGAACCGTGCTCTATCATTCTTTCTATTTACATTGAAAGATCTTACACATGGAATAAAGTTGTACATATGTCTTCCTTGTTCTTACATTGACTTTATTCTTCAAGAATTGTGGATGAAACATCATTGAATCACAACATATCTATTTGGATATTATTGGTAAGGTTGATGATAAGTTGATCATACAAATATGGAAAACTCTATAGCAGAATATCCACATCTTCAGTATCCAAAATTTTATATCCCAACACTGTAATATAATAAAAAAGGTTATTGAGGGTGTTTATGCAGTCGGTCATCGATGATGACTCCTCAATTCAAAGAGTGTATAATTTTCTATTAAAGAAATTTTTATTGTGGAGTGACTTTGCCTCATAAAAATTTCTTAGAGTATCCCAAATTTCTTTAGTTGTATTATTAGCTATAATGATTCACATGAACCCATCATCCAAAACCAAATTTATGTTGGAAATAACATTATATTCCATATAGTTCCATTTATCCTCCATCACACCTATTAGTTTCTCTCAAATCCTCTATAGGAAATTATATTTCTGTAACACTGATTTCATCTTCATTTTCCAAAATGAAATATTATTTCCATTGAATTTTTTGATCTTGAACTTCACCACCATTTGGATATGTTGTCAGTAAAAAATTTCCTTAGGCCATAACCTCACCTCTTATACCACTTTTTTGGATCCAAAATAATTATCCCTTTGATGCAATGATAATTTCAAGATAAAAATAAAGTGAAAAAGTAAAGAAATAAAATGAACACCAGATGTAATGTAGACCCCCCTCAATGAAAAGGGTAAAAAATCAAGTGGAAATAGAATGATTTCACTATGGTAAAATTCAAGTACAAACTCTCACAATTTTATGGAGAAAACACTCAAGAAATTCTCTCTTGAATATGTGGAGAAACACCTCACAAAAATAGTTCACTCAAAACTAAAGATGTGTTTCTTAAGAATATAATAATGAAAAATGTTAGAGGAGATCCATTTATATATACTTCCCTCAACCTCCTTTGGTCTCCCCACAATTAAATTTCTTTTACCAAATTAAATGGGGGAATAATGGTAGGGTGTCACACTCTTTGAATGAAATGAATGTGGAGACCATCATTATTATTTTATCTCTCCATAATTTCTTCTAATATATATCCCACTTTGAGATTTAATTAAGTGAAAATCACATTTCCAAACATCCTTTATATCTTCTAACCAATTGATCATGTCACTGTAAGGATTCTCGAGGATCTACACCATATGAACTTATCAGAACCAATCGTTTTCATCAGAAAATCTGCTAGATTTTCTTTATTGTGAATTTTCTACATGCCCAAACTTCCTTCCTCCACCACATCTCAGACAAAGTGATATTGTACCCTAATGTGTTTTGTCCTAGAATAAAAATATGGATTCCTTACAGTGTGAAAGGTGCTCTGAATTGCACCAAACAATAGAATCTTCTCCTTTTTAGGCCTGAGCTCCTTTCAAAACCTTCTCATCCAAATCACCTCTTTTCAAGCCTATATAGCCTCCATGTACTCCGTCTCCATCATGGATAAAGCCAAAACTGACTATAACTTTGAAATATAGCTCAGAAATTCTCATGAAAGAGTAAACAAATAACCCTTAGTGGATTTTCTTCAGCCAAAATCACCTACAAAATCTGAATCAATATAGCATATGATAGTGAAATCGGATCCATCATAATATAATGAAACATCTAAGATTTACTTGATGTATATTAGGATTTTATTCACTATAACCAACTATAAAATAAATAATTTTTTAAATTTTCATAAAAAATATATTAAAAGAAAAATAATTAATTTAGTTTTGTATTTAAAATTTTTAATATAAATTTCTACTATAAATATTTAGTGTAAATTTCAATAGGATATTTATTTTGAAAATATTCATGGGGAATTTTTAGTTTAAATTTCAATATAAAATTATAATTCAAATATATTAATACCTAAAAAAAATAAAAATTTTCACCAAAAATTTCCACTGAATTTTTTCACAAGAAACATTTAGTGAAATTTTCCACTATAAAATTTTAGTTCAATTTTCCTTTTAAATTTATTTTGAAAATTAAAATTTATTATGAAAATTAAAATTTATTTTATATTCTAATTATAATAAAAATTTCATTACCAAAATTATAAAGTAAATTCAAATTTAATATATTAACACATAAATAAAAAAATCAATAAAAATTAATGTCAAAAATTTTTAAGGGAAATTTCCAGTGAAAATTTTGATCGGAAATTTACTGTAAAAATTTCCACTAGATATTTCCATTACTAATTTTCTCTAGAAATTTCAAGTGATAATTTCTATAGAAAATTTATAGTTTAAAATTTCACATAAAATTCAAAAGAAAATATATTATTACATAACTAATAAATTTAAATTTTCATAATAAATTTTACATTAAATTTTTTTATAAAAAACATTTAGTGTAAATTTCCACTGGAAACTTTTAGTAGAAATTTCCACTTAAATTTCCAGTGAAAATTTTCAATGTATATTTTTTACACACTATTTGTGTGTGTATATATATATATCCTAATATAAATATATAATTTATTTTTTATGGAAATTTTTCGTGGAAAATTTTTTTGTATACAAACATGGATACATGAAAACAAATATAGCTTGATTATTAGTTGTATCTAATTAGTGTTCATCATGAAGTAATATGGGTTGTGATGAAATGATAAGATTAGCTTGATTAGAATATTTTAATAAATATAAATATTTGTTTTTGAGATAAAAATAATAGACTCATATGATAATAATTAGAGACTTATTACATAGAATGATATGTCGAATTATATCCAGGGAATGTATTACATTCATCAATATACTTAGGGGTCAATGCTTATTATCAATCAATTTTTTTTGAGGTTAGAAAGATAACTAGAATAATAATCTTCATACTTTGACACCTAACCCATGAGAGTCATTATGACTTAGATAATTAGGGTTTTTTGGGTATGTTGTTAATCATGTCGTAAGTTTGAGCATAACCAATATGTGATTTTTTACACTTGTATTATGAGTAAAGACAATTGAAAATTTATTCATTTAGACCAAGGAAATTCATGGACATGCTTAGTTGAATCACACATGATATGTTCAAACACTTATATGAGAGACATGTGATGTGCTCATCTTCTATATAAATGACATGTGATGTAATTTTTCAGAGAATCATGAAAAGATGCGATGAAATATACTAGATTAGAATTGTTCCATGTCTAGTGGCCAATAAATGTCACAAAAAAGGTAATATAAAGTCATACATATGATATATATGATACATCTTTTGCTATACATATTTTTATAGTGATATGAGTATGTTTTATAGAGATCACACTAGACCCCTTAGTAGATTGGGTAGAACTATTTCTTTTCTAGAGGTAACTTTTTTCTTACTTCCATGAAATATTGATTTTATATTTGTTGTAAATGGTACTAAAACATGTAGGGTCACATAGTTAGGAATTCAGATAAGGATAATGTTTTTAAAAAAGTGTTTTTTCTAAAATGAAGAAAGATTGATAAATCGTATCCAAAAAATGTTGGATGGATTCATAAAGGGTTGTGAATTTTGGCATAAAATACGAATAAGATTTTAGTGAAAGATGGATATTTTTGGACGTGTACTTAAAATAAATGTATATAGTGTATACATATGATTCATAGAATACATGAATAATATGTATGTATGATACATGCACATGATCTATAAACACATAAATTCATATGATGCATGTAGTATATATTGATGTGATTTATGAATACTGATTATATTATATGTTCACATGATGAATGTGTAATACATGTAATATACTTGCAAATATTTCACATATACTCATGATAAAACCTACGTTTGGCTTCTTTTTCAACACCCCCGTGTTGTCTTCATCGATTAAAAATCCATTTAATGGATTATCAAAAACATGAACTTATCTATTTAAGTTTTCATTGAAGAGTACACACCAATGGGTAATAACGTATAATGTTACTACTGATATAAGAGTCATGATATGATTGTGGATCCCTCTGACTTTTGGATCACCTATAGAGGTAGGAAACTTAAGTTTTTTCCCATGATCTTTATTAGACTACTTTCTTTAAAAGAGAATAAAGGAAGTCATTAAAAGTACATTTTGGGTATGTTATGTAAATTTCATCATAAATTTTTCAGTTCAGATTTCTACTTAAATAATAACTAAAAAATATATTAATAAATTAATAAAAAATGAATTTTTTTACTGGAAAATTGTAGTGAAAAGTTGAAATGAAAATTTTTATCACAAAATTTTAGTTTTAATTTTCACTAATATTAATACATATATAAACAATGAAAATTTCCAGTGAAAATTTATTATGTTTATTTCCAACACACCATATATTTCCTATAATAAATATACATATTAATTTTTCAATTGTAATTTATAATACATATTTCTAGTGTATACATACATAATATATTAATATAAAAAATAATATAAATTTTCATGAGAAATTTTCAATACAATTTTACATTGAAAATTTTCAATCCACATTTCTGCTAGAAAATCATAGTTCAAATTTCTACATATATTTCTAGTGAAAATTTTCAATATATATTTTTTCCACACCATATATTTTCTAATATAAATATTTAATGTATTTTTAGAGAAAATTTTCATTATATATACACATTTTTTTAATTAGTGTACACATACATGCATTCATGCATACTATTTTATTGGGAAAAGAGGTTTTGATGTGGAATGGGTTCCTCCTGTCAGTTTGACTATGGGGTGGTTTACCATTTGTCGAATCTCTGTTAGAAACCCCCAATGGTTCCCCAATCCATAGTTGGGTACATACATGCTTTCCAAAGGGAGGTAGTCATTTGGACTTTCATTCCCAATGACTCTTGGGGACTCACATTAGTCGAGAGGTTGGGAGGTCGGGCTCATCGCACCCTTTTGAGGGAAATTATTGCCTGCTATGGTACTCTCTTATATATTTAATATATGTTCGTGAATCTCCTTCTAATTCTGATATGGGACCATCTACCCTAAAAATATGACTATTGGTTAATCCTATCCTACGTGTAAAAGACTAGGGTGTGTCTAGAGAATCCATATATATGTATCCGATGTTCTTAGTCATTCTACAATAATAGGTGTTTTCTTATGTTATGAATTCATATTACCCAAAGCTTCTAAATATGCTACCACTCTAGGAGGCCATTAATATTACAAAAAGGGGATTGATCCATTATGAGGCTTCATATGTATCCTGGTTATGGTAGGAATCAAAATCCATGTAGTTCTTTGAACCCATGTAGTTTAAAATCATACAGAAAAGACTTATAGGGGTTCTCTGAGACACTGGATGTTCAAGGTCGAGTCCTTAGAAGGATATCCTATGTATCCAAATTATAGAGAGAGTTAAAGTTGTCATAGTTAATTTATATTTCTCAGTCTACTGATGGATGAGGTAGAGTGATCATCCCATGGTAATGATTGGGTCTCACTGGTTGAAATTTCATTGAAATAAGGATTATATCAAAGTGGATGTTTATTTGGGCTTTGGATTTAAGAAGGCATCCAACGTATCCTACTTATTGCAGGAATCAAAATTATCATAGTTCAATATCTCCCTTGGGACTATCCTAAATGTGGACTCCTTTTTGTAGAGGAAAATATAGAATGCCTATCTTTAGAGATTACATATTATCATTTCCATGATAGGAAAATATTCGTGATGAAAATGATATGATTAATGAAATTACCTAAGACCACGTGAGATATTCTCATTGTGAGAAACAATAGATAACAAGTAAAAAGTATCATTTCATATGTATATGGGGCTCATGCTTTGGGTAACCCCTTGGGATATTTAATATGAAGCTTGGGCCTTAGGAATCCATCCTACATATCCTGATTATAGAAGGAATCAAAGTTCTCAAAGTTCTCTTTTATCAGGCATTACATACTGTGATTTCCCTATTAATTGGGACTTACACAGCAATGAAATATGTCATCATCAAGTCTTGAGATGACCTTGTAACTTGGGGGTTATGGTGTAGATGAAATGACCAATGAAACTCCCTAATCCCACGTGAGCTGTGATTATTGTGAGAAACAAGGGATGGTAAGTGATCAATGTCACTACATGTAAAGATAGGAATTATATTCTGGGATCACCCTGGATGATCAATATGAATATTGAACCTTGAAGAGGTGGCCTACATATCCTGAATATAGTAGGAATAAGTGTCACTGTAGTTCCTTTTCCCAGGGTTTACACACTGAGGTTCCCCTACTAAATGGGGTTTACAGACCGAGGAAATATGACATCATCAAGTCATGGGATGACCTTGTGATCTTTCATTCTTTTCTAGAGGATGAAACTTGACCATGTTGATTTTTTAGAGGATATCACGAGACCTGGATATCTTATCAATAGGGCACCGCATGATCCGACTGACTTTCCTAGGTTTCATCATGAGAGCTAGCTGACACATATAGAGGGAATCACGAGAGTCAATGTGACCTATCTCATAGGGTGCCAGACATCTTGGTTGAAATTTATAGGGAGCATCGTGAGACCTATCTTTCATGCTTGGAGGACATCTGAAGAGGCATTTGACATGCCTGGGTGCTACCACGGGACTCAGTTGTCTTGAAATGGCGCCATTATATGGGTCATGTGACACATCTGAAGAGTAATACAAATCTAGGATCATGAGCCTATAGGGTCTCGTGATTTTTGGTTAGAATGCATGTGAGGTTCCATATGACTTTATTTGACATTTCCATGGGACATTACATGATCTGAATGGTATACCAAAGGAGCATCACGTGATCTGAGTAGCTTTTCCTGTGATTGTTTCATGTCTTGGATAGTCCATGAAAATCACATAAGGTTTAGCATATATTTCTTTTTTTCTTAAGTCTCCCATTTTTAGTCTTTTTTCTATCCTTATATCATGAGTAACTTATATTTGTTCAATGTTAGATTATTTTAATTCCCACATGATCTGGCGAAACGTGCGGGATGTCTTTCACACATCCTACCAAGAGTCCTTAAAGTGATCTATTAAAGATCACACAAAGTTATTTATGCCTGATGCATGATCACTCCATCTATTCACTAGTGTATTACCTAATAGAAGACTTTCCATTCGTGAGATCAACTGTTTTTAGAAATAATCTCTAATACTTGGGTGGTCCGATGCGCATGGATGTGAAAAATACAACCCTTATCTCTAAGGTCAGGGTGAGAATTTATAGGCCTCTCCACCTTGATTTTTCACTGGATTGCACGACATATCAGGTGTAGATCTAGGTTGGAGTTAGTGAAGGGGTCTGACACCACATATTTTTGTGAGTCTCTACCGTCTACTGTTCCAATGGCGTCACCTGATTTTCAGCGACCGCAAGTCCCTCTCATCAATACTTCATTTATTGGATTATTTATAATTAATGGATACTTGTTTGATCATGTTGTCATGTTGAAAGACTTCAATATTGTCACATTGACATATCTAGGGGTCTTCATGAGATCATAGTTCTTGTTGAAAGGCATCTGTGAGATGCTCAATGCCTTTCCTGAGACATTTCGCAAGGAAACGGTGGATTGTATGGGGGTCTTCATGAGATAAAGGATGCTCCTATAGAAGTCTCACAGGACCGTGCTATGGACTCTCTCATTGCATCATAGGCACATTATGACCTCAAGAGGCTTCCAAATCCTCTCCCTTTTATTATCTTTACTTTATTTTACAAAGGTTGTGGAGTCATGTGAGACTTCATGACTAATGTCAAAGGAAATTACTATATTTATTGATGATTCCCTACATGACCAATATGGGTCATATGGAGGTGCGTGAGAACTTCATGGGTAAATTAATCAATTTTTCCTTAGTGAGATAAAGAGTGAGAGAAAGGTTGTTCGAAGATGTCCGAGGCTTTCGACATGACGAGGCTAACAAGTGAAAGGGATCCCATGAGATGAAGCAGACATGTCACTGGAGTCTCAGAGTATCTTGCGAGTCATCATGGGTATGTTACATAACATTTAGGAACCACAAGTATCTCCCACATCCTCTCTTTTTATATACTTTGTTTTATTTTACAAAGTTTTGAGGATTTCAAAATTTTTCTCAAATGTTTTCAAGGATAATTATCCATCCCATTGGTGATATGTCACATGATCTTTATGACCTATAGGGGTATCCAACTTTGGACATATTTCCTTCCATTTTAAAAGGATTTATGATTGGGTTGTCAGGTGTTTATTGTTGATAAATCGCGCATCCTGGGGGAGCTTATCTTGCTACCACCATGCAACCAATGATTTTTCAAATCACCCTAATATGAGTAAGAGGGGTTGTAAAAAGGGGTTATGAGAGATCAGATGATAGTTATATGCTGTATGTGGAGTCTTTGTGTGACCTTATAATAGTGACATGTTCACTATCCCCTTGAAGTCTTGCACGATCCGTAGGTTTCGACCACCTTCTTCTTCCTTTGTTGTTGCATGGAAAATAATACCCATATTCATATATTCCTTCCTTTGTGATTTTTCCTGTTCTCATTTAGTGGGCATCAAAAAATTCTTCCCTTAGGAGAGACATCCTCAAGGATAAGAACTCAATTTTTGAGGAAATTAAATGCCTGCCTAAGTCTTTAGCAATGTCGTGAATTGGTGTCTTGTGTGATGTTTGGCCTATCGGGTACGTTTGATATTCCAAAAAATGCACTATATATGGGAGAAGGCTGGAGAGAAATTCATTCCACTAGTAACCACCTCTCTAGAGCACTCCCTCTTTTCATCTCCACCACATACCTCTATCACAAGACCACTCTACGAACCTAGATCACAATCCATGTTCATGATCCTTCGTTGCGAGTCCATTTCATCAGAGATATTCTACAAGACTGTTTCTTATTCAAGAAGATGTTCGATCCAACCAAAAATACTACTGTGGTAATTTCATGAACTTTGTATATGAGGAATGTGACTGCCTTTGAGGGTTTGATGGGATTTACCAGTTTGATTATATGATCAATGATATTTGTGTGACCCTATCTAGGTCACCTGATTTTGAGTCTCCAAAGGGGTCATGCAATTGTTCAATGACTTGTGGGGGTTATGTGACCTATGAATCCTTTAGGGGTTAGGTGATTTTCAAACAGCTTATGTGATTTGAGAATCCCTTATTGATTCATGGGATGTGCATGATACTGCCAGAACCTTAATGTCTCTGATTTTTAAAATATTTTTATTTTATCTATCTAAAATTTACCACTTACTTATTTTTATATGGATTTTGGTTCTCATCACACTTCTTGAAAGTCTTTGAATAAGAAGGCAAGATCATAAATCTCCCATCGCTATGCTATAATAGCGAGCGTGGATCCTACTTTCTGCTAAACTATTGGGTCATTCCAACCAAGTTTGTTAAAGCTAATGGGATAAAAAAATCTCGAGCTACCCCCCTTCAGATTTACTACCCCTTTATGGGTTTGGTATTACTAATGATGCTTCCATTACTCTACCAAAATCATCATCCATACCCTCTTCCTCGATCCGAAGGACCCAAAACACTTTTCAAGAGAGTATTTCTACATGGGGATACATTATCTTCCAATGGGACTATAAAAATAGTCACCTACTGACATTCGTTCCCACGTACATCAATTGGATGGATCATGCCCCTGACGAGGACATCCACATGTATCTCTCAATAATACGACAGTCTACTTCCGAACAAAAGTTTGGGTGGATCTCCAACTGGGATTTGCGATCATGAGTTAGCTGCGGACTGGACTGGAGATGGTCTTTCTAGGTTCAATATATTATTTTTGAATTTTATGGGGATTTGAAGAACATCGGAATGTATAAAGATGTATAGATATCACAAATTTTAGCTTACTGGACAAGGGTCTAATGATAGATCTATTCCATCACTGGAGCCCAGATAATAACACGTTCTATCTTACACAAGGTGAGTTTGGAATCAGTATTCAAGATGTGGAATAGATCTTTGGTTCACCTATACTTGGTGTCATTTATGATGAGTTATTTCTTCATAATCTGCTTGGGATGATGTGAAAAGGACTTCTCCTTTAACCTGGGAGTTGATTAAGTTGGATAAGAAGGCCCTTCCAAAGGGGATATGTCTCAGAGTGGATATCCCTTTTAAGACATGGGTAGAGTACATTATTAAGATGACCAGATCTGAGCCAGAGTTTAGGAATCCAAATTCCTAGCTCACGAAGGATACCCATAGTGCACCGGGCATATATTGGCCCATAGTTAAATAAGGGAAATTTAGAGAAAAGGGATGAGAATTTGTCCCCAATGTTGATCAGTTGGTCCAATTGGAAAGCTTCCTTTACATATACATGAGTGGTTACCTACTTCATATGAAGGAGAAGGGGGGAGTTGGGGTATCCTACTTTTTAATGATGACTACTATATTTGGGGAGGAGTGCAACGGGTTGACCATCCCTACATTAGCAAAAATATATCACCTACTACATCATGTTTAAAATGGAGAATACCCTTATAGGGTTTTAGAACCCTTCCAAGTATTATGGGGTTGGATATAAGTTGACATGGGAGGTTATGAATATTTTCACATTCAGGGTATCCCTAATAAATATTTCATGTCATTATTGCAATGCATAAATTGGGTAAGACCCTTTGTATTGAAATATCAAGATATCAGGGATTATATGAAACATTATGAACACTTATCTTTCAGAGAATGTGGAACACTGTAAAAAAGGGATTTTGTTGATGATGGTAAGGTTGTTCTCAAGGTACGGTCTTACATAATGTCACTCCATGAGGAATTTCTTTCTACCCATATTTATGGGGACCTTGTTTGCGAGTGCTATGTTCCATACTGGTTCAATCATCAATTATTATGTGTCCAATCAAAGTTTCTTGGCTCTGTTTATGTTAGATTATAGGAGCACCCAATGGTAGGTCACCAATTCTAGCTAATGTTTACCTAGGAAAAGACCCGTGCAGAGATACGCCTTCCTCCTCGTGACATGTCAATTAGTTTATCCTGTGGTTATGTGGATGTTTGGATTCACTCAAATTTGGGTGGAAATTATCTAATTTGGAAAGAAATGTTTTCCAACCACTAACTATTGAGTACAATCCCAGACTTAGAAAACATCTAGCCTCTAAAGGACCAAAGGCCCCAGAAGCACCTTGTAAGGAAGTCGAATTATTACCATTGCCTGAAGAAGAACTTACTGTCATGACTAGAACAAATGAAGTAATAGGGGGAAAGACCATTACCTAATTATTATTCCCCATATCATTTCAAAAATTGGTAGATTGGAAAGTGTGGAGTTCAGAGGCTGAGCTCTAGGGTTTATTGGAGTTCTCAGAGGTACTTTTGGAGGGTTCTGCTTATATCACCGCCCCTCATGGTATTACCTTTAAAGACCATTAGGAAGAGGTTAAGGCCTTTATTCAATACCTTTATAAAGCTTTGAAAATAATCTAGAGTCACCTATTTTTCTCTTCACTGCTTCACCAATTAGTTATCCTAAGCACACTTCAAATTGATGCAGATGAACAGGGCTACCCTATCTCCAAGAGAGCGATAAGTCTGGGATCACTATGGTTCTTAAGGTTTCATGGTGTCTTTGTAACATTATTGATGTCCTTCATGCATATTGACATAGTGGTAGGTTTATGAAGATCATCCAATCCTACCACCCCTGAATATACACCCTGTGGTATGACCATGGGAGAGGAATTTGGCAGTGACCAAGGAATCAATGATGAAGGGTCCTCATGTTGACAAGATTAGATGAGGGTAGTGATCATTGCTTATAAATTGAAAGTTTTAGCTTTAAAATCTTCTCGAGGGCCTTATTCAGAAGGGAAAAATAAGGAAAAGAAAAGAAAGTGACCTACATTGTCAGATCCTTCCTCCCAGAATCCTCAAATAAGTGTGGCATATTACTCTTTTTTATTTTGGATTATTTTTATAGCACATTCTGATTTTTCAAAAATGTGCAGATCCCCACCAAGTTTTCTTAGAAAAACAAGTGTATGATTCTGAGGATACGAGTGAGCATTTAGTTTCTCTAGTAGACCTTTTTCTTTCAGACTCTATCCATCAAGAAGCGAATATGGTCAAGGGCCCCGTTTAATCATGTCTTTTTCTTGTGATGGACGTTTCAATGATTGTACCATTCGACCTGATGTGGGTGAATTCATTTTTAGAGGGTATTGACATAAGTAGCTATTCTACTATTGAATTAGTCTCAATGGAATTGAGTTTTAAAGAAGGTGAATACTTCTTCAAGATTATAAACATTTCTTATTTGTGTCATATCACCTAATATCATCTCATGTTCTAACATTCATCAAGAGTGGAGAACAAAGAACATCTTCAGAAAAAGTACCAGAGGTTCCATGAAGTTTTTTGTCACAAGGAGTAATAACTTCTCCTATGCATCGGGTCAGGGTAGCGGATGTCTCTAGTGACATGACTGAGAAAGATATGTTTCTGAACTCATTCACATCTACCGTTTACCTAGTGCTACTGCATTATTCATCCTATAATTGATATACCCCCATATATTTTTTTGTAGCATCCTTGCCAAGAAGTTTAGGGGATTTGGTACCTACTCACGCAGTGGTTCCTCTGACTGGGTAAACCGATGCAACGGTTGGTTCTCTCCCCTCATCATCCAAGATTGTGAGAACTGTTGAAATAGTGGGTGCCATTGACCAAGCTAATCAGTAATTTTGATTACCATATTGTGTATACAATCAGATATACATGATATTTACTTAACATTATAGTGTATATATTTCTATTTCCACTATTTAATGGCAATTTACATAGATTAATTGTTAAATAAAAAGGTTATAGAAGATCTCATGCTATAATGAGAACCTTGAGATACTATGACATTAATCTTAAACAAAGATCCTATGGTTTAGATATATATTACTAACTGGACACAGTAGATGTTTGACTATCCGGTGTTGGTGGATCATAAGTATTGATAATTATTCTCATGATGTTTGGTGATATCTAGCAGTGAGATCATGAGGACAGACTTGTTAATAGGAAAACCACATGTTTCAGGTCTCATTGGTTGTTACTATATATGAACATGTGTATTGGTTTCTTGAATTGATATCACTACCAATGTGTTCAATTCGATCGTGTACTTTGATACAAGGTGAAAACCCAGATAATGAAATCATGGTGAGGTAGTTTGTGTTGGGTGTATATTTGGTGTTATAACATTGGTTGAATGGTCAAGAAATAATTTTTCACTTCCAGGTTGAGGAAGTAATTTATCTCAGACCTTGTTGATCAGGATGGAAGTACCTTTATAAGACCTTGGATAATTCATTCGAGGGTAAATTCATCCAGTTAGATAAGAAAACAATAAAGTAATCAAAGGGTGAAGACACAACTGTGCATTCTACTTTATGAGATATAAATACAAAGAGATTATAGTATATAATGAATGTTTGTAGGTTGGTTGTAATTGCTATGACCTCCCTTATCTCTTTAGAGGTCTTGATGGGATGCTATTCTCCATTATTGGTTTTTTAATTTTAATCACTATTATCAAGATGAGGGCCTAAAGAGTCACACAAAACTACATTTTCATGAATACACCCTATTCAGTTGAATAGGTATATCAGACATGGTGGGCCCCACTATAGGGTCCAAGTGTTGTCCAAGATATAAATCACTGATAAATAATAAATTTATATTAGTCAAGTTGTGAATAATTGGTATAGAATTTATTTATTAAATGTATTTATAAGTTAAGAAAATATGAGAAAAGTATTAATCGGAGGAATATTATTTTAATATTCTATGTTTGTTTAATATTAAGCGGGAATGATGAGTCGAGTTAAATTGCTCATGTTTTATCACATAATACATTATATATATATTACATGTATGTGATAAAATAATAAATAATATTGACACCATTTATTTCATCATAATTATTTTTTAGTGTACATTAAATAAACGGGAGTCGGGGAACCCTATCTGGTATTTAGAACCTCCACTATAAATAGAGAGAGAGGTCCTCTCTCTAGTGACTATTCATTAATTCTTGAATGAAAGCCTCTCTCTCCTCCTGATTTCTAGATAGAGAGTCTCTCTCTCAAGTGACAATCAAAGAAAACCTTCAAGCATCAAAGGAAGAGATCGCGGTGATCATAGGGACATCGATGATATCATCAGATCGCCGCACTAGCTCTTAGAATTCGATGATCATCGCTCTTGTGGATTTTTGAAGAATGCGTGGACTATCTAGAGTGATATTTCTTTAGATCATTCAAGTAATGATCATTGATGAAAATTTTTAGTCAAGCACGACTTCATATCTGAACATGAATGTTTTCTGTTTATGTGTATATTTTCAGTTTAATTTACGTGAGATCCTCCCACTGTACCGGGCTTGGGTTGTCAGAGACGAAAAGTCTTGTCTTCCCGATGATAAAACAAATTTATAATCCTTGCCCCATCAGCTTCTACTATGACCTTGACACCTACAATTTGTATCAGAGCGATCATGTAATTATTCTAAGCCAAGAAAATTAAATTTTCATTAAATTTAAGTAGAGGGTTTGAAATCAATTCCAAAGAATACAACTACGATTTGATATGAGGTCGGATGGACAAGTTACAACTATTTGAATTTTTTTATTGATCATGTGCAGTTTGATTTTGGGTATTAATTTTGATTTTTTCAACTGTGATTTTTATATTCATGATATGATATTTCCCTGGTTTTCCTACAGCACGACGATTGTTGGAATTGTGTTTTTCTGGCCACCCGTTCGTTCCAAAAAATTGTGGAATAATTTTTTTAATATAATTAAAATAATAATAATAATTATTTTATTATAATAATTTTATTATTATTATAATAAAAAGATAATTTAATGGACTTTGGAAAGTTTTAATTTGAGACCAATTTGGGTTCTGGGTGGATGATTAAGAAAATTGGCTGGACATGGGTGGTTCCACAAATACAAAGAATTAAAAACTTTTGACTTTATTTTGTTAAAAAGGAAACATTGTTTCATTAAAAAAAGTGGGTCCACCTGGACCCCCTTGTGTCCTTCTCCCTCGAGAGAGTCAGCGCTTCTCCTCTCCTCTACCGGACCTCTGCACCCCGCCAGTGCTGACAACCCATCAATGACCTTTATCCGATGACCTAGGGTTGTGCGTCGCCAGTGCTCCCCCGAGCCAACCTCCAATTTCACCGCCCCCTAGCAAGCGCTGCTCCTCCCACCCATCGGATCACCTCAGACCACCACCAGTGGTCATTTCTTCCATCCAAATCGGACGCTATGCTCCTGATCGGTGGCCTTAGCTACTCTGCAAGTGCACTCTTCACCTCAAGCCAGATATGGTAACCCACCACTGTGCATCTCCTCCCTGTTCAACAGCACCGTTGACTAATTTCTTTATGGAATTTATTTCGCTGTTTTTTTCTCTACCCTTTATTGATGGGTCAATGCGGTTTGACCCCATTAAGGCTGTTGCGTGGTTTTAATTATGTTGTAAATACGTCTTGGTTTTTTTCCTATATAAAGAAATGAAAACCTCTACAGAAAATCATCCCAATTTGGTGGTTCACAAAACATCATTTGTGTTCAAATATTTTCCTTTAATATTCTTTCCATTCTCTCTTGTATTTTCGTGTTGAATGGTTAGGCATTTCCAAAATTTAGTATCAGAGGGAGGTTGTATTAATCCACAATGTCGAACTCCGAGCCCTCATCGCCCCGAATCTCCTAGACATCATTGGAACATCCCAGACCCCTCGTTGACAGTGGTAGTGGCCCTATGGTGGTACATTGAGTGGTGAAGGAGATCGGGGGATTGATGATGTATCTGATCCTCATGAAGACAGACTATCGTGAATGGTCCTTGATGATGAAGTTCATGCTTCAAGCACGCGGTCTTTGGGATTCCATTGACACAGGCGGTGAAGAACTCCAGGAAGATCAGATGGCGCTGGAGGCCATCCTCCGCACTGTCCCACCGGAGATGATATCTATACTTGTTGTCAAGGAAACTGCTAAGGAAGCATGGTACACCATGAAGACCATGAACATCGGCATTGATCGCGTTCACAAAGACAATTTTCAAAAGCTCTGCAAGGAGTACAAAGGCATTGTTTTTCACAACGGTGAATCGGTGGATGAATTTGCAATGCGGCTCACCGAGATGGTCAACCAACTCATGACCCTCAGCGATCCGGAGCCTCAAGACAAGGTTTTTGAGAAGTATTTTCAGGCCATACCCTCCAGGTTCTCCCAAATCACCCTTTCAATTGAAATGCTTCTTGATATTTCAACACACTCTGTGGAGGAGGTAACAGGGAGACTTAAAGTGGCGGAGGTACGTTTTGAGCCAACACCCACCGCAAACGCTAGAGTGAAGCTAATCCTTACCAAGGAGGAGTGGGTTGAACAGATGAAGGAGTGGCAGATGAGGGATGGATCTTTCAACAACTCTAAGTTCGGCAATCGGCGTCGCTGAGGACCATGACAAAAGACTGGCAGTGGTAACATTGAAAATGGAAGGGATGGATCAGGATACGATGGTGGTCGTGAAGTATCAAGGGAAAAATGCCACAATTGAACCAAAATGGGTCATTGGGCCAAAGATTATCGTAGTAGAACGAAAAGGCATAAGGCCCTTCTAACCCAAGGTGATGACGATGAGCCCGCGCTCCTTATGGCAAGGTCATGCACTGCAGTACCCGATTCCCCACCACTGCAATCCGCCACCACCAATAATTTACAACCACAATGCAACCCTCTACAGCTGATCAAGACGAATGTATTTGCACACATGGATCAGGAGAAGGCGCGTGATGAAAAATTTTGGTACCTCGACACCAGTGCCACAAACCACATGGCTGGGTCCCACGCCGTCTACTCAGAGTTTGACTCTGGGATCCGTGGCACCGTGAAGTTTGGAGATGACTCTTTCTTCAACAATGAGGGGTGCAGAACCATCTTGATCACTTGAAAAACTAATGAGCACCGCATGCTCATGGGGGTGTACATCATCCAGAGGCTCACCAAAAACATCATTAGCATCAGACAACTTGATGAGAATGGTTTCCAGATACTGATCGAAGACGACATCCAGAGGATCCACGACCAGCAGCGGCGTCTGCTGGCCAAGGTGAAGTGCTTCCTTGGACGGATGTACAAACTCAAAATTGACATTGCACAACCAATTTGCCTTTCTGCAAGGGGCTCTGAGAAGGCATGGCATTGGCAGGCGAGGTATGACCACCTGAATTTTCAGGCTCTATATAAGCTCACTCAATGTGATATGGTGTGAGGGATCCCAAAAATTTATCAGGTCGATCAATTCTGTGACAACTGCCTCATTTGGAAACAGTGATGAGTGTCTTTCCCTGAAAAAGAAAAGCATCATGCAGAGAAATCCCTCAACCTTGTCCACGGTGACCTCTACAGGCCAATCACACTGATGACGGAAAGTAGGAGCCGCTACTTTCTACTGCTCGTAGATGAAACGAGCCGCTACATGTGGCTCAATATACTCAGAAGCAAGGACCAGACTCTGATGACAATCAAATTATTTCAATCCACAGTGGAGGTGGAGACAGGGCACAAGATGAAGGTTCTCTGGATGGACCGCGATGGCGAGTTCACTTCAGTGGAATTTGGTGAATACTGTGCCAAACGCGACATACAATGGCAACTCATAGACCCCTATTCACCACAACAGAATGGGGTCATTGAACTACGTAACCAGACAGTGGTTTCTATGGCTCAAATCATATTGAAGGCAAAATTCCTTACCAGGATGTTCTGGGGTGATGCTGTCTCCACTGCTGTCTTCATCCTCAACCGGGCACCAACACGTAGCCTTGGCGGGTTGACGCCGTACGAGGCCTGGCATGGAAAACGACCAATGGTGCATTTTTTACACACTTTTGGATGTGTTGCACATGTTAAGAATGTGAAACCTCTCCTAAAGAAGTTGTATGACCAGAGTACGTTGATGATGTTTGTCAGGTATGAGTCTGAGTCCAAGGCATACCGCATGTATGACCCTGCCAGCAAGCGTATGCATGTAACGCGTGATGTCATCTTCAACAAGGCAGAACATTGGAATTGGAGTTCTCATGATGAACGGGGTGTGTTGAGTAGTGAGGAGCCATTCACCATCAAACACACAACAGAATGTATGATAGGGATGACGAAGGCCGAAGACACTATCGGAGAACATGTATCTTCATTCACACCCACTAGTGCACACTCTGTAGATGCTACAACACTAGATGTGGTCAAGGTGATTCCCATTCCATCAGCAGCAGTGGAGTTTGTCTCACTACCATCCAACATGGATGAAGCACTTGACGTCGAGCACAATGACTCCCCACTTCGGTTCCACACAATTGACAACATCATCGGTTCCACAGCACCACATGGGTTTGCATTACGTGAGCTCGACATCGGTGAGCTACATTTCACTATGGCTAGTGATCCAACCTTCTTCGGTGAAGCAGAACAACACCAGTGTTGGTACAAGACGATGCTTGAAAAGATGAGGCCGCTCGAGGACAATGACACATGGAAGCTCGTCGATCTTCCCATTGACCATCGTACAATTGGTCTCAAGTGGGTCTTCAAGGTGAAGCGTGATGAGCGCGATGTGGTAGAAAAGAAAAAGGAGAGGCTTGTTGCAAAATGATACATCCAACAACAGGGGATCGAATATGAGGAGGCCTTTTCCCCTGTCGCATGCATGGAATCAGTGCAGCTCCTCATCGTAGTGGTAGCGCAAGAAGGGTGGGAGGTCCATCACATGGATGTCAAATCGACATTCCTAAATGGCGACCTCCAAGAGGAGGTTTACGTCGAGAAACCACCTGGCTTCATCATCAAAGACCATGATCACAAGGTGCCCCGACTCCGGAAAGCACTCTATGGACTCCGCCAAGCACCAAGAGTGTGGAACACCAACCTTGACGCCAAACTTCTGACGCTTGGGTTTCACAAGAGTGACTCTGAGCATGCTATGTATACTTGTGGAAATAACACTTCTCATCTAATCATCGGGGTGTATGTAGATGACTTGATCATCACGTCCACTAATGTCACCAACATCAACATGTTCAAGGTGGAGATGAAGAAGCTCTTTCAGATGAGTGACTTGATCTTTCTCTCCTACTACCTTGGCATTGAAGTGA
Source organism: Viscum album (assembly GCA_963277665.1). Taxonomy (NCBI): domain Eukaryota; kingdom Viridiplantae; phylum Streptophyta; class Magnoliopsida; order Santalales; family Viscaceae; genus Viscum; species Viscum album. The sequence goes on from OY728130.1 coordinate 1,221,289,206, forward strand.
ACCAAGGGCTCAAAAGAATTTCCCTACATCAATATTCCTATGCGGCCAAATTGTTGGAGAAGAGCGGTATAGGAGATTGCAACCCCTATCAAGTGCCGATGGAGGTCCTTCTAAAGCTAATAAAGTCTAGAACTTATGCATTGGTTGATGTCACTCAGTATCGGAGCACCATCGGCACAGACAGACATTGACTATGTGGTAGGTTACGTAAGCCGGTTCATGGAAGAGCCACATGAATATCACATGGCTACAGTCAAACACCTATTGAGCTATATCTCTGAGACATGCAACTACGGTGTCTGCTACACAAGGAAAGAAAATGATCAGTCAATCCTGTTGGGATTTAGCGATAGCGACATGGCCGATGACGTTGATGACCACAAGAGCACTACTGGGGTGTTCTTCTCCATTGGAGACAAGCCCATAACTTGGAAATCTAAGAAAAAAAGGTTGTGGCGTTTTCTTCATGTGAAGCAGAGTAAATTGCCACATCAACCACAACGTGCCATGGCATCTGATTGGATCTACTGTTAGGGGAATTTCTATACTCAGACCTCAATGCGCTGGTGCTCGAAGTGGACAATAAGTCCACCATTGCCTTAAGAAAGAACCCCATCTTCCATGACCAAATCAAGCACATTGACACCTGATTCCATTTCATTCAAGAGTGTGTTGATGGAGGAAAAATCATTCTCAAGCACACTCACATCGAGGAGTAGCTTGCAGATGTTCTCATGAAGTCACTTGGGCATGTCGGGTTTTTGGAGCTGCGCACGAAGATTGGCGTCATTGGGATCCAGTGAATGAGACAGAAATTAGGGGGTTCTTGTTGACTAATTTCTTTATGGAATTTATTTCACCATTTTTTCCCTCTCCCTTATTGATGGGTCAATGCGGTTTGACCCCATTAAGGCTGCCGCATGGTTTTAATTACGTTGTAAATACGTCTTGGGTTTTTTTCCTATATAAAGAAATGAGAACCACTCTAGAAAATCATCCCAATTTGGTGGTGCACAAAACATCATTTGTGTTCAAATATTTTCCTTCAATCTTCTTTCCATTCTCTCTTGTGTTTTCGTGTTGAACGGTCAGAAATTTTCAACAAGCGCCACTCCATTTGAGGCCACATTCTATAACTGCTGACAGTCACCAATCCACACCGATATTGAGCCACCCTCACTGGATTCCTTGTCCCACACAAGCTACTCCTTTATGCTGCCACCATCCGGTTTTCAGCCATGCACTGTCTCTCTTTTCCAGGTGAGTTCCAGCTAGCCAGCCGCCAAGAGGACACTACTACAACCTATCATGAACTGATCCACCGTAGCAATACTTGCTGGATCTTATTTTCGACCAGAGGAGACCATGTGACCTCTATCTCCCTTTTCGGATTGGCCCCACCAGATAGCTCTTACCGGTAGGTACCTGATTATCTATTTACTACATTCAGCAGGATTGGGTTTGCCTCACATTGGTCCTCAATGGATCTTCCCAACCTAAAACGAATCTGGGCAAGACCGCTTGGCTAGGAATGGACCATCACAAGCTCTAGTCATCCCAAAATAGGTTAGCACGGTTTTAGCGTGACCTGATTTGGGATTATGCCGTGTTTCGAGGATCGAGGTGAATTAAATTAATATAAATAATTAATTTAATTTTAGGATTAAATTAAAATAATTAAAAAGATTAATTTGAGGGTCATAAAAATAATTTTAATTCCTAAGGTAAATTAATTTAGTTGTTGTTTTAAATTAATTAATTAATTTATTTATTTTTTGGAATTAAAATTTAATTAATTGTGGACTGAAAAATAATTAAATTATTTGAATTATTTAATCCATTTAATTAAAATAAATCCATCAGAATTTATTTAATGCAATTTAATTTTAAAAATGTTTTAATTTTACCTACTTACTAGTCTTGAGCTCCGACCTTTCTATGTCTACATTTTTTTAATTATTTAGTTGTGTGTGATGTTTTTAATTAATTAATAATGCATGCGCATCATCATTTATTTTTCGGTCAATTTTTATAAGGGAATGTGTGTCCATTCTATTTCATGTATGCACTTAGTTTCCCTTGCCTGTGCGCAAGTATACTTGTATATTGATGAAGACAATGTAGGAAGTGGACCTCACCAAGATAAGGCGGTATTCTAAATGTGAAGTGTGTCCCACCAAGATGAAAAGTTACTCCAAACCAGTAGTGGACATACTGGATGAGGGCGTGCAACATCACGAGTCAAGAGACGATTCAGGTATGTTGCCCCTAGGTTTTTTAGATGCTTAAGACCAGTCAGGTAGTTAATTACCTTTATGAATTTATTTATTATTTTATGCATTTTATTTCATGGAAAAAAATCATAAAATAATAAATAATAAAATTCATAAAAAAGTGACATATGTTTTTTTATTAATGTTCAGTTGTGAGTACAACAACATATATGAACTAGATTAATAGAAATGGATTAAATTTTTTGATAAAAAAACATAAAAATCCTCACAGAACTATTAAGAAGTAAATAGTCTTCCATCAATCAAATTTGTGGAAAACCTGGTGTTTGGGGTGCTCTTTATGCCAAAGTTGAGGGCACCTCTTACTAAAAGGGAATTCCTATGATAGTTATGGGTTGATTTAATCAAGGTTTCAACAAAAAAGTATCCAAATATAGCTTATTATAACTTTAAAGTCAATTGTTTAGAAAATCAAGTTTATGATTTTAGAAGATAAGACTTCGCTAAACTGATTAAGGAACCATGTGTTAATGCGGTTGGCTAGACAAATGCCTACCTTGAACCCTCTAAGTAGAAACATAGCCAAATCTTTGAAACTATGAGGGGTGTTTCAGGGATCATTTATACTAGAATACTCTAGCGATAGATTATTCCAATTCTAGTACAAAGGGTTCCTAGAATTCAATAAAATAGAGGCAGACATTTAAAGATCAAATTAATGAGTAATGTCTTATTCGAAAATCAATATAAAAGAAATAATCTGCTAAAGTTTTATTTTTTTTGATATTTCAAAGTAATACCACAATAAATTTTTTGATAAATATTGGTCAAATTTAATATCCAAACCAACACTAATTTCCAAGTGTAGTACAGGTGCTTGCACATAATACTACTATATCATAAATTCAAGGTGCTGGTATTCCTATACCTGTCAAGACATCTCAGGAGGTGTGGGTGTAAAATTGTTTATAGGACACATGAATGAAGAATATGATGTTTTTTTTCATAATTCTATCATCAAAATCTGATGTTAGTTGTGGTCACTACATTAGTATATGGATGATAAGAACATGTAGTCGCATCTCTGAGAAGTTTTTAGGATAAAGTGACACAATATATGAATGGGTGATAACTACACTAGTTATGTGTAAAGTGAAAGACAATTTATGATATTTCAATGGATCCCTTTCTCATAAAATGTTCACCCAATTAATTTATTTGTATTGAAGGTTAAAAAATGAATAGGATGGAATAAACACTTTATTAACTTTTAGGTAAGGTTTTTCAAGTAGATAATAACTTAAAGAAAAAAATCTTTAATTATTATAGAGAAAAAGTTGAAAGAAAAGGAAAAATTCCAATGGCAGGTTAAATTCCAAAGGAAAATTTGCAACATATTTCAATGAAGAGGTTGGTTATTAAACATGAGGTTATTTTCATCACATAACTTAAATTATAGAAATTGAAAACACAATAATCTGAATTAAAGAAGAAAGTTACCCGCTTCTTCAGTGAATATTCCTCAATTAAATGCAATGTTTTGGTCATAATTTTTTGTTATTTAATACTATATGCCTTTCCGATATGTGTATTGAAATAGAGTAACCAAGTAAGTAACTAAAACATTATAAGAAGTAAGATGTATTCTCCAAGCAGCTGAGAAAGGGTGATTCCTAGGTCAGTGGTGAGAAACACATAACTTTTATTTTTCAAGTGATTGATTCTAATATAATTTTTTTTGATTATAACCATAACATTTATATCACATTTCCTTTCAAATAAGGAGACATAATTCCAGGTTCCGGAATGAAGGTTGTTTTTGGTGTTTCATACCTAATAAATAGTTCAATGATACTTGAATCATAGGTAATATTTTATAAATATAAAACGTAAGAATTATATAACCAGTTGTGGAAGTATAATTCTTTGTCAAGAAAAACTAAAAGTAGATGTCAAGAATATACCCAATTTAGTATTTAGACTCAGTAAATCTAAACTCCTTTGGAATTATCAACATCTTTTGTTTGGACAAAGAAACCTTTAGAAATAAAGTTATGCCACAAAGCTCTCAGAATTAGTTTAGTAAGAGAGCCTGAACTATTCCAAGGGTGAGATAGAGGTATATATACTTAGTAATATTCCTTTAAGTAATTAATGAATGGTAAAGTGAAGTATATTCATGGTAAGAAGATATGTGTTTCTTCAGGATGGTAAGCCGAAGAATATCTAGACCAAGTATTTATCGACCTAGATAATGTTGCGTAGAGTAATTCCTAAATGCACATTACCTTATTTACATCACGACATTGATGTTATTAGGGAGGATAGATGATAAGTCATACATGTTTATCAACAAAATTTTTGCATGTATTAATTCCTAAATTCACAATTTAAACAACATAGTCATGATGTATGTAGTATCAATTTTGCCACTTGCTAAAACTTCAATTATATTTCAAGGCCTGGTTTTCAAATAAAGGTGAAATTACTTAACCATATGCCAACTATTATAAAAAATAGATACCATATAAGTAATAATATGATGAAAATATATTATTTCATTAGAATATGTGTTTGTATGTAAAGAGTTTGTTAGGAAATAAACAAAATTTCATCAAGCTAAACACATTGTGCATCTAAAGTAAGAATCCTAAAGGTTTCTCAGGATATTATAGAAATCCATTTGATAGAAAAGTGGTAGTCAAGTAATAGACTACATTTCTATATAAGGGTTAACATCTCTACTTGAGATAGTGGGTGAAATATTGACTTGGGTCTAGTTAATGACAGATATGCACATGTAGTTGTCATAGGAACTAGTTGCATAAGTGCATGTGGAACATGAATGTTCAAAATACACATACTTCATAGGAAGGTTGAAACCATAGAGGTGGTTTTATATTCACCGTGTTCAGTGATACATTATTCGATGAGAATAATATTTACTACAAGCAGTATATGGAAATCAACTAAGATTAACAATAAAAATTAAAATTCCATAATAGATTCCATGTATCAAAGTGAAAAGGGGCTTATTATTTAGAATACTACGGTGAGTATTCAAGTGAATTGATACATGGATGGTTCAAGTGTAGTACTAATAAGGCTCGATTGGTAATATCAAGTCATTATGCCTAAATCCATTAGAATTTTACTTGTCATTGATATTTTTTGTGATCATGTTATTGAGAATTGTATGTCATGATCACTGTAACAACCCAGAATATTCTAAACATAATTTTATTAAAAATGTATTTTATTTAGGTGATTTATTTTAAAAATAATAATTTAAATTAACTATTTTAATTAAATTGATTATAATTTAATTATATAATGATTTTTATAGATAATTATATAGTTTTCAAATTAATTTTATTGAGTTATATTTTAACATGAATATATTTATTAACGAATTTGAATAAGAAAATTTAATTTTTATCAAAAGGGGGATTTTATTGAATATTTTAAATAAATAAATTAAAAAAACAATTTATTGACTGTTGCAATTATACTAACATTGAAGAATTATTTAATATGAAATAAAAAATTCTATACATTGAATATAATTATTTTGGTTTTACAAATTTTGATTTTCGAAATAATATGTGTATATATATATATGAAATTATAATAATTAGTTTTAAAATTATGAATTAAAATTATATTTATAAAATTATTTCTATTTTAAAACTATAAATTATATTTATATTTTAAATGTTCAAATTATATTTTATACATATTTTTATAAAAAAAATTATGATAGTTTTATTTTATTTAAAACCTGTTATATATATATATGAAATGTCTGGTAAAAATAAATATATGAGTTATAAAAGTATCAATAATAAATATATATATAATTATATTTAATTAGAGGTTATTTAAAAATATATATGTGTTATTATAAGGGTAATTTAAAAAAATAATAATAAAAAAGTGATAATGATGAAATGATTTTATTTACATAAAAGTCAAAATCAAATTAGAAAATTAGGGGGAGACGTGAAAGGAAACAAGAAATAAAATGACAATGAATAAAGAAAATGAAATGAAAAATGTGATCTAAGAAAAAAAGGAAAAAGGTTAATGCTTTTGAAAAAAATAATAAATGTGTTTAAATATAAAATTAATAATAATAATATGATAAAGTTTTGAAATAATAATTTTTATAAAAAAGGAGTAAAAACGTAATAGGGTTTTGAAGGAGGAACTGTATGGTTTGTACAACATTGTTTTCACCGGGGAGTCGGGTTCATCGGGGTCCGAGAGGAGCAGGGAGGCACGATCATCGAGCTTCAAGTTGAGCTAACCTAGGAGTCCCGGCTAAGGAAGCTTTGAGGTATGGTCACCAGTGAGATTAGTTCAAGCATCAAAACTGTGCATCGTCTTGGTCCAAGAGAAATCGCGGTTAGGGTTTCAGGGTCGTCGATGTCAAAGGAGGTCTGGCCGTTTGTTAGGGTTCAACTACGGTAGAGTGAGAACCTGTTCTTTATCTCCATCCTAGTGCGAGGTAGGTTTTCATTTTTGTATAGGTATCTGATTTTCATGATTTGAGGTCTTTGGTTTTATTTGGTTCATATTTCTCATTTTTGTATATTTCTTCCCCTATCACTTTCCTACTAACTCATGTAGATGTTTCTCTTACTATCATTTTTATCTGAAATCTATTTTTATTTTCAAATGTCTATTTCAGTCCAATTATTATACCAAATCCGTCTATTTTTTCCAATCCAAGTGAGTACAATATTTCTATGGATGTTCCTGTAGTAGTCAATGTAAATTAATTCTGTCTTTGTTTTTGAGTTTTTTTTACTCTCTGGTTTGAGTTTTGCATAGCCTTATTCACACCTATGCACCCATGTTTTAACACTGTGATGATTTTTGTCCACAGTTGTGTTGCTAGTTTGATTTTTAAGTAAGGGATTAATTTTATATTTCAAATTATGATATTTTAAATAGATATATATATCTATGTTCTTATTCCGGTATTTTTTCATATGCTTATTTATTTAAGTACATAAATTATGTTGTGTAAAAATTATTGTGCACCATATATTTTCTTTAATACTGTACTTCACTTACAACAATAATTTTTTGTTTGCTATATTGTAAGAATTTTTATTATTTAAATATATGTTCAAATTCCATATGAAATGAATTATTTTTTTTCAAAACATGCTTTAGTATACGACGTTTAATTATGGTATTTAGTGTTAATCAAAACCATGTTTTGATTTTGTTTGAAACTTATACTTTTTTGTTTAGAGTCTTTAATAAATATTAAATCTATAATAAATTTCATGATATATATATACATACATATGTAGTATATGTATATATATATATATGTGTGTGTGTGTGTGTGTATTTAAATGAAATGGTTATTTCTATCGACAAGATTCTAAAAAATGTGCATATCATCTTGTCATTGTATATTAAAATTATGGATGTCTCAAGAACATATAAACATGGACATGCATGTATGCATAACATCGACATTCTCCGTATTACAATAAATTCACGGTTCCAATTCAAATTATAAGGTTTAATTTATATAGTTAATAAGTACATGTAATTCAATGAAATTATTTTATTTTAAATGTTTCCTTTCAATTTTATGTGAGGAACCTAATTAATTATTACGAACAGTTATTGCAAATGTATTTTGGAAAATAGATTGAATATATTGATAGTTTATTCAATGATTTATGGTGAGCGATTGGTTGTAACCAAACTCGCAAGTATTATGAGATAAAGGTAGATGTTCTTTTTCATATATATATGTACATACTTACATGTAAAAATTATTGGGAATGAGTTTGAATACAATGACATGTTTTATCAAAAATTGAAAAAAAATCCAGTGAATATATATATATATATATACATATATATATAGGTAAGGAAAGCTTAAAACATTTTTATAAAATCTAGTGCTTGATCATTGTAAATATGTATGGTCATTGGGGAGTGAACCAATACTTTTCAAAGTGGGTAGACCCAGATAGCCTTAAGCAATTCAAGTGACCTTAGAATGGTGTTTTGTTTTCAGAAGCATGCGTATTGTTTTAAAAAAAACACGGGTTTATGTTTAATCAATTTTGAGGGTAATTATTTTCTAAAATGACCTTGTATTTTAAATCCATAAGTAATTTCAAGTATTTTTTTTAAAAAAGGGGTAAATTTTTATGTATTTACTAAATTGATTTCAAAGAATATTTTAAATAGGATTTATCGAAGGTTTTTAAACCCCTTACTGGGAATATTAATGCTCACCCCTTGTTTTAATTATTTTTCACAGGTTACATTGAAGTCCAATGTTTGACGTCATCATTTTTTTAGCATTCGTAGAAGCAATGTTTGAATTTTACTTTGATTAATATTGTTCCAACTCTGATATTTTGTATTTTTTATCTATTCTCAAGAACCTAGACCTGTAAAAGTTCCTCTTCTATGTAAGGTTTAAGTATAGGGACTTATAACCACCAATCATTGAAGGAGTATACATGACGCAACTGGAAAGGGATGATCATGACACATAATGCTAATAAAGGTTTCAAGTTACTGAAATCCAGTTTAGGATTGAAGTAAGTAACTGTATCATAGAATATTCATTTGAAATGTATCTTTTACATGTGTCTACTAAAGGTTAGTGGGAGCACCATAGTTTTCCAATATAAATATATTTGACAATATATGGAAAACAAATATTGGTCTTTCATTTAATTAAGACCAAGATAAAAGTAATTCTCCAGTGATTGACTTAAAGTAGCAACCTAATTTCTAGGGAATAAGATCTACTGAGGTATATCTAACAGTTTCTTGGATCTAGTTAATCATATAGATAGTAAAATTGTATTGAAAAATAAAAACTAGAACAATTCAAGATTAAAATTATTGCTAGTGTCACATGACATAAATCCCTCCAAGTTGACATGCAAAGGAATAGAAGGAGATTAAGTGTTGATTTGAGTTCCATAAACTTCAATGATGGACTAATCAAATATGTCATGATATGTAAAAGAAATTATATTTCCAACATATAATTTGTAATAGGAAAACATTATTTATATCCATGAGAACTAAAAGTAAAGCAGTCAAAACTATCTGATTGTACTTGGGAAACTACAAAATGTATATACCTGGTATGTGGAGAGGAGAGGATACTATTTTTGAGGGGACACAAACTAGTATTCCTTAGATAAATTTGATATAATATCATAATTAGGATAAGATGATGATCAATAAAATATCATATAAGATAATGGTATCTATTTATACAAATATCGAGTATGTTGTATTTTCTGAGGAAACTAAAAAGAAGATAGATGCAATGATTTATTCCAGTTCTTAGAATCACACCTAGTAAGTAAAGTATTATAATAATGTATATTATTATATTCTTACTAGAAAAAATATCAAGTTATGAAAATGGGGAAAAGGTTATACTCATGGATACCATATCTTAAGATTTTTTACTCAAGGAGATACATCACATATAGCAGAATAGAAATGTGGCAGACCCAGCAGCTAAAACCATTACTCAGCAGAAACACGATCTTTATCATGTGGGTTTCTAACAAGTATGGTTATCATGTTTTCTCTAGTACAAGTGGGAGTGTTGAAATAATGGGTTCCTTAGACCAAACTACATAGTACTTTTTATTACCATATCATGCATACAGTTAGATATACATGATTTTTACTTACCATTATAGTGTATATATTTCTACGTTAACCATTTAATGGTAATTTCCATAGAGTAATTGTCATATTAAAAGGTTATAGTAGATCCAAAGATATAATGAGAACCTTGGGATACTATAACATTAATCTTAAACAAAGATTCTATGGTCTAGATACATATTACTGACTGGACACAGTAGGTGTTTGACTATTAGGTGCTGGAGGATCATAAGCATTGAGACTTATTCTCATGAAGTTCACACTTGGTGATATCTATTAGTGAGATCATGAGGATAGATTCTCCAATAGGAACACCACATGTTTTAGGTGTCACTGGTTGTTTCAATCTATGGACATGTGTATTGGTCTCCTGACTTGAGATCATTTATAATGTGTTCCATGTGATCTTGTAATTTGATAAAAGGTAAAAACCATGATAATGAAATTGTGGCGAGATAGTTTGTTTTGGGTGCGTCTTTGGTGGTATGATACTGGTTGAATGGTTAAGAAAGGATTTGTCTCTTCCAAGTTGAGGAAGTAATATATCTTAGGCCATGTTGATCAGGATGGATGTACCTTCATAAGACGTTGTCCAATGTAGTTGAGGGTAAATCCATCTAGTTAAATCAACAAATAATAAAGTAAGAAAAGGGGAAAAAAGTGTTCATTTTTCTTTATTATATATAAATGAAGAAGATATTGTAGTACACAATGCGTGTTCAAAGGTTGGTTACCATTACTATAAATTCCATTATCTTTTTAGGTGTCTTGAAAGGGATTTTATAATCTACACTTGGTCTATGGTTTTTATTCACTTCTATTGAGATAAGGTCCTAGAGGGTCACACACAATAGCAGTTTCAAGAATCTACCCTATTCATTTAAATAGGTATATTGGACATGGTGGGACCCACCATAGGGTTCAAGTGTTGTCCAAGATATCGATCACATATAAATTAATAAATTTATATCATTCAAGTAAATAATAATGGTTATGGAATTTGTTTATTAAATTTATTTTCAATTTAAGTAATTATGAGAAAATATTAATCGAAGGAATGTTATTTTAATATTTTAAGTTCATTTGACATTAAGAGGGAATGAAGAGTCGAGTTAAATGACTAGGGTTTTATCACCTAATATATTTTATATATATTATTGGTATGTGATAAAATAATAAATAATATTGACACAGTTTAGTTCATCATAATTATTTGTTTAGTGGTTGTTAAATAAACGGGGGTCAGGGAACCCTATTAGGTATTTAGTACCTCCACTATAAATAGAGATAGGGGCCCTCTCACCAGTGAATATTAATTCATTCTTGAATGAGAGCCTATCTCTCCTACCACTTTATAGAGAGAGATTCTCTATCTTAAGTGACGATCGAAGAACACCTTTAAGCATCAAAGACAGATGATCACAATGATCATCAGGACGTCCAAGATATCATCAGATCACTGCGATAGAACATATAATTCAACGATTGATGCTTTTGTGTTTTTTTAATCTGCATGTGGATGATATAGAGGGATCCCGCTTTGGATCCTTCGAGCAAAGATCACCTACAATGAGTTTCAGTCAAGAACAAGTTCAGATCTGAATAAGTATGTTTTATATTTATTTTTATGTGGTCCGTTTTATTTACATGTGATCCTTAGACTGTATCAGGGATCAGGTCATGAAATATGACATGTCTCATCGTCCTGATGATAAAAAAGTTTTATAATCTCTGGCCCACCGGCTTTTATTGTGACCTTGGTACCTACATGAACAACCCTGTTTCCGAGTGATCTAGTTCCGAAATATGTTTTTGTTACCAAGGTAAATCTAGACCAAGGCCCTGGGTTTACATTACTTTATCAAAAAATGGGATGACATATGTGGAGGTAGATTTAGATTTTGGTGTTATAAACCTCACTAGATGAGTTGAAGGATCAATTGGGTTATCTTCAATTTAGGTTCCCTACCCTTGGTTATGAAGGTTTTGACTATTAATCCTTTCATTCTCAGGTAAAATAGGTGATCTCTATGGGAGAATATAAGAGGTCCCTTGAATTGAGGTTTTTATCTGCTAAGTATTACTCTTTAGTGAATCAAAATTGTGATAAATCTATAAATAAATCTTCTTATCATGTAGTGGAGGTGGCTGCTCATCAAGACAGAGTCAATTATAGAAAGGTTGAAACTAACCATTTCTAGTCTGAAATCAGTCATCTCCAGGTAGAACTATCCTAGTTACAATATGAATTTTAGATAATAGTAAGGACCATGCTGGAGTAGCAAGAAATACTCGATTTTGTAGAGAAATCCATACCTGATGCCATCACCAGGACAAAGGAGCTATAACATGCTATAGAGGCGGAGGATGAATCCTCCAATCAATTACACCAATATTCAGTTTCCTAGGAGAAAAGGCTTTCTTATCTTAAATAATCATAAAAGTGTATTATATGGTGGAATCATAATATTTCAATCATTATTTGAATCATATATTCATAGGAGAGACTCTGATATGTGGAGATTGCACTTTTTTCAAAATGTTGATGAACAGGTTTGCTGAACTTTACATGTGTTGTCCAGTTTCATTCATTCATGATGTGTATGAAATTTTGTTGCTTTGATATATTGGAAATTTATAGAAACACCCATACTTTGTGTTATATAAAAGAAACATAAATTCCTGGAATCAAATATTTGAATTATGATAGATCTTCTTTGAGAGATGCTCATGAATGCCCACCAACTTGAGATCCTTTTTTGATAATCTATTACAACTGTCTAGAGATTACTCAATCTGCAGAAGGATATATTTGGGTAGGATATTTATCCCAAATGGAGAGTACTCCATATTTTTTTAAAATCATTAGGCATGGTTATAGAATCTTGACTGTGTTAAGGAAATATAGCGGGCCTTGCAAGCTTTTACAGGCTAAATCACTATTGTGCTTTATTTTAGGGTCTTTTATCTTGGACCTAATATGGATTTAGTTTAGGGTATTTTAGCTTGGACCTTATATAGATTTTGTTTAGGGTCCTTTATCTATAACCATATATGTATTTAGTTTTTGGTCTTTTAGATCAGACCTAATATGGATTTAGTTTGGAGTCTTTTACCTCAGACCTTATATAGATTTAATTATGGGTTTTTTAGATCGGACCTTGTATAACTTTAGTTTAGGGTCTTTCAGCTTGAACCTGATATAGATTTAGTTTAGGGTATTTTAGATTATACCTTATATGGATTTAATTTAGGGTATTTTATCTTGGACCTTATATGGATTTAGTTTAGAGTTTTTTTTATCTTGGACCTTATATGGATTTAGTTTAGGGTCTTTTATCTCGGACCTTATATGGCTTCAGTTTAGGTTATTTTAGCTCAAAACCTATATTACTTTAGTTTAGGGGTTTTAGTAGAGACCTTATATGGATTTAGTTTAGGTTATTTTATCTTGGACCTTATAAATATTTAGTTTATGGTTTTTTTAGCTTGGAGCTTATATAGTTTAGTTTAGGGTCTTTTAGCTCAGACCTTATATGGCTTTAGATTATGGTCTTTTAGCTCGGACCAGATATAGATTTAGTGTATGTTCTTTTAGCTCAGACCTAATATGGATTTATTTTAGGGTATTTTATCTTGGAACTTATATGGATTTAGTTTAGGGTCTTTTATCTCGAACCTTATACAGATTTAGTTTAGGTTGTTTTAGCTTGGACCAAATATGGATTTTTGGATATGGTGCAGACATGCCAGGAATAACCCAAAACACACTGAGATGTTGGGTTCTTCCATGTCATTTCAAGGGCTCACAAGGATCATAAATAACTTTTTGAAGAGTGAAATATTTTATTGATGGAAATAGGTGCATATGTAAGAGAGATAGGCATGCGTTCATAGTCAAGAGAAGGTTTTTTAAAGGTGGGTATCTTTTCTAGGGGATATGGAAGATTTATGGAGGAAGTACAGTTGAGGGAGAAATACTCAGGATGCTAGGTCAACCAGGATAGTTAGAGTATGGGAAATGTAAATAATAATCTAAATGTGTTATTTGTGAATATGAGATGGGTCAGACATTCTGGGTATGTCTTGTGACATTCTGAGATTCCAGGTTCTACCACGGTGTTTTTAGGGCTCACAAGGATTGAAGCTCCTTTCTAAAAAGGAAGATATTCCTTTAGTTGGTGGGTTTTCACCCTTATAAGTTGGTAGTATGGTAAATAAAATGATGATATCTAATTATTTACAAGGTCCATGAAAGATTTATGAAGACCCAAACATCCATATTATGAGTTTGGGTATGGAAAGAAAGATATCCACGAAGAGTTATCACACTCTAGGGAAGTTCATCTCTTGATTGTGAAGCTTGATCCCCATGACTTATGGTTTCAAATATTGAGGTGTGGGACATAAAAAGGTTTGGGAATTGAGTGTCACATTCATACTTTGTGAAAAGGTATAAAACATAGTGATGTAACACTGAAGATGTCAAATCCACTTGGATAGTTTGGTATGAATATTGCAAATCATGGTCCAAAGTACCCAAATCAGGAGGATGATATGGGATAGTCATACTAGGATTAGTTTAGACATATTGAGGAGTTGAGTTCTATGATTATGATGTCAGGGATCACAAGGATTTTAATTTCCTTTTTGCAGAGTGACACATTTGGTTGACATCCATAGACACATATACAGGAGCCATATGCATGCATAGATACCCAAGAAAAGGGTCCCTTGAAGCCGGATATATTTTCCATGGGCCGTGAAATTTTTATGGTGATCCAAGACACTAAATAATGAAGTGTGACTTATGGAGGATGTAATATCTAAGAAGGGTTGACGCACCCTAAAAGTTGTGTCACCACCTAGTGAACATATTCTCACAATGAGAAGATGTGACATATCATTAATCTAACTTTTTCCTGGACCAAGGGGTCCAGTGAGCAAAAATTGGATTTTACTAGGGATATAGAGTAGTCCCTATGATATTTATACCTTATTTATTTGTACCCTAATTTTTTCATAAACTCTAGAGGTTAAGAGTTTAGAGAGTGAAGACTTTACTTTTCCTTAGGCCAGCCTTTGCAGGTTTTCAACCTCACATGTTTTTTGTCTCTTTCACTAGTATTTTAAGGTCTTTTAATTTGGACCATCATAGGCTAGTGTTTTTGGTTGTAAAACTTTGATTGAAATGTGGGAAGTTTAAAGTCATGAATCACATGGAATTAATATGGGGGATGATACAAAAGGGCCCAATTAGGATACCTAGGGTCAAGAGTACTTGAAGATCCTTTTGAGCGAGATATGAAAATGCTATAAATCATGGATCAATGTTATTGGGTCATGAGTAATGATATCGGACAATCATACTTGGATTATTTCAGACACACTGTAGTGTTAAGTGTGGGCATGATGATGTCAGGGATCATAAGGATTGGAATGTCCTTTTCTCAGAGTGAAACATTTGGTTGATGACCATAGGTACATGTTCATGTGCCATAGGAATGCATGCATAGTCATGAAAAGGGTCTCTTGAATCCAAATATCTTTTCCAAGGGCCATGGGAGGTTTATTGGGATATAAGGCACTAGAGGAATGAAGTATAACTTATAGATTGAGGTTATTTTAAAAGATGTCAGAATCACCCTGTACTCTAGTTGACTGAAGTATGTCTCTTGTGGTAATTTATAAAGAATGATAAATGGGTGATGGTCTATATAGTTTATCAAAATTTAGTGGGGATGTTTTTTTGTGAAATTTAACATCATGCAGAAAGGAAATTTTCTTTTCATTTTATCTTCATGTGGTAAGGATGTATTGTTTTGTTCAGTTTTGATGTCATGTGACCAAGTCATTTTCCTTTCAATTTAACATCACGCGGTAAGGAAATAATTTTGTCCAGTTTAATGTCATGCGATAATGATGTAGGAACCAAATTAAATAGATTGAAATGTTTTGGTTGGACCTAAGGGTGGAAGTATGGGCATCACTACGTATCTCATGATAATGAGAATAAAACCACATGTAGTTCTGAAAGGCTGTGTAGTTTAACATCATGAAGTGAGGCTGTGTGTCCCCTGATGTGAAATTATGGTACTACGGCTAGGCACATTTATGGAATTATGGGTGTCACTATATATCCTATGGTTATGGGGATCAATCCATGCACAGTTCTTGATGAATTTCCCTACATAGATTTGAACCACACACATAGAAGGGGGCATTTTTATATTTAATTTTTCTGACTAGACTCAGTGTTAGAAATTTGGGTGTTTCTACATATCCTGTGAGGATAGGAATCAAGTTGTACATAGATATTGAATGAGAAACTCTCTCTTTATAGGTTTGGACCATATAGAGAGGTGGGAATTGATTCCATTTATTATTAAAGGTGGGCCCAAGATTGTGGAACCATGTTTCACTATGTATCCCATGGTGATAGGAGTCAAGCCACACATAGTTCTTGATAGACCATGCAGTTTAACATCATGCATAAAGAACTCATGGTATGCCTTTTATAGTCTTTCATTAAAGACCAAAATGGGCTTTCCAAAAGCTATTATTCCTTGTTTGTACGGGCAATCCCTTACTGTAATTCCTAAGCTCATGTGAGATATAATATATGCGAGAAACAAAGAACAACATGGGTACCTCTCACCCTGCAGAGGCGTTTAAGAGATAGATAGGGGGATTTTGTATCATGTGGTGACTGAACCAAGATATAAGATTGAGGCATCTCTACGTATCTCATTGGAAATGATAATCAAGCCATAAAAATTTCTTGAAGAACTCTGTAGTTTAACATCATGAGGCAAGGACATGAGTTTCCTGATGTGAAGGAGAGAGGAAGTCATGGGTTAGTGCAGTTTTGCATCATGTGGTAAATATATTTTCCCAACAGTTTAGTGTCATGCAGTAATAAAATTATATCACCCAATGTGAAAGGGAAGTAATCTTATGGTTGGGACTAATAATAGGGTTTTGGGAATCACTACTTATCCTATGAGAGAAGGAATAAATACATACATAGTTCTAAAGGAAACATGTAGTGTAATGTCATGTGCCTAAGATGAACTCCATACAGTTTATCATCATGTGGTTAGGAGAAGCTCCATACAATTTAAAATTATGTGGACAGGATGAATGATGAGGCTTACTATGATGTGGATACCCATATGATGAAATCTATGAAAAGTATTTCTTGAGAAATATCGCATTGGTGGGTGGTGTAACACACTCCCCACCTGTGGTGGCCAATGAGTAGGCCCCATTATGATAAACCTTATGTATGAAATAAGGACCTTCCCACTTAGGTTTCGGATTTGGGGGCTTCATTCCTAGTATCATTAGGGCTCATATAGCCAGTAATAGTTCTCCTTATAGGAATTAATAAAGGAGAACCATTTAGTTAAAGTCCCATGAAACTCGGTTCTGATGGACCTCCAGGTTGTGTAGGGTGAACAACCTGTTCCCATCTAGCTATTTCAATTCATCCAGCCGCTTTTTCAAATTTTTATCATCTAAGAGTTTTCCTAAAAAAACTATTCGAAGTGAAGACAAATGGACCTCTATGGGAAACACAACCTCAGTCTCGTACACCAATGAGTATGGTGTTGCATGTGTGGTGGTATGGTCGGCCCATAGAGCATGGAAGAGTTTGTTCAGCTAATATTTATTATCCTTGTTCACCATATTCTAGATTATATTTGATAGAGTATTATTTAAGGCCTCTATATGTCCATTTTCCATTGCATGATAGAGAGATGAGTGATTGGACTCGATATTTTACTCATAATACAACTTCTTCAACTCCATGGAATAGAAATTTGTACTGTTTTCCATCAATATTTTGTGGGGGACACCGAACCTGGTGATGATATGGGACTTTATGAAGTTAAGGATATTCTGCATCCCAAATTCCTTAAGGGGTATCACCTCATCCCATTTGGAAAAGGAATCAGTAACAGTAAGGATGTACTTGAACTACTTAGCTATGGTTGGGGTATATGGCCCCACAACATCTATTACCTAAACGAAAAATGGACAAGAATATTTAGCTATATGTAGAAATTTTGGGGGATTATTTATGAGTTTCTAATGGATCTAAAAAGAATGAGATTTCTTGTTGAATTCCATGCAGTCATGTATCATGCTTTTCCAGTAATATAACAACCTCTTGATTTGGTAGGAGAGCCTGGTCCCATATTGGTGGGTGTTGTAAGAGCCTACATAGACCTCCCCCAGGACAACGCGAGTCTCTACTTCTTCTATGTACCTGGGGAGGATTCTTTCAAAGCCTCGTTTGTAGAGGACTTTCTGATTATTTGGACCATCCTGTAGATTAACGTTTATTGAACGACGCCGAATCTACTATATTCCATCTTGATCTGTTGGTAGAGTCCCATTTTAGAGATAATTGATTATAGGCTCCATCATTCCAAGGGTGATCATTAATTAATCATGATATAGGGTGATGTTGACCTAATTGATTTCTTACATATGAAATATAATGATTGATGAGACCATTATTCGATGCGTGATACAAAATATTGCTTCCTCCTGATCAGGGTTAGTGAGAATGACATCTATATTAGCCAGTGCATCGACATGAGAATTCTATGACTGAGGAGAATAATGAAATGTGGGATCAAAAGGGAATTATTCCATCATTCCCCTGACAAAGTAAGTGAGAAGGCCCAATTCTTCCTTTTTATGGCATATTCACTATTGAACTGCTTGATCACTAGTTCTAAGTATCCTTTGATATCTAGGTAGGCTATGTAAAAATATAGGGATAATTTCAATCCAGTGATGAGGTCTTGGTACTCATCCTCATTATTTGTATAGCCTTTGGATAGTGAGAAACAGTAGGGAAAAGATGCTTTGTTTGGATGGATAAATACAATACCAAGACCATCCCAATTGAGATTTGGGTTTTCTATCCCTTTACCAATATGACTTTGGAAGGCATCATAAAAATACATCTCCCATGTACGAGGAGTGTCATGGTCCTAGAAGACCTTCTCAACTAGAATCTTGGTGTCCACTGGTGTATTTTCTAAGGCAGGATGTGTTGCGAGGAATCATCAACAGATTTCCATTTCATGGATTTCTATGATACGAACTAAATTTTTTATTTCTAAAGAATGATTTCCCATTGGGCCAGGTGCCCAATAAACATGGGGTTCCCAATGATGCACTTAAGTAGATAGATATGAGAGACCAGATGGAATTCATGGTGATGCATGTAATGCCTCAAGTTTTGTACTCTGGAGATGAGTTCAAGGTAGTTCTTCTCAACATCATAGTATCATGTCTCAGTACCTAGAATTGTCCGACTGAGGAATTAGAGACTATTTTTTCTTCCATACTCATTTTTGTATGCGGTAAATGTACCAAATGAGAATTTTATGACAACCACATATAAGATGATTGGTCTCCCTTCCACTGATGGAATCAAAACTGGTGGGTGTAGTTGGTACTGCTTGAGACTTTAGATGGATTTTTTATAGTAATCATCCCATTGATAGGATATTCCCTTCTTAGTGAAGGGGAGATATTTTTTGGATAGGTTGGATATGAATATTCGAATGTAAGTGAGGTTCCCTTGGATCCCCCTCATTTCATTGAGATTTCTAGTAGGTGACATTGAAAAGATAGAACAAGTCTTTTCTAGGTCAAACTCAATGTCATGGTAGCTTTCCATGAAGCCAAGAAAATTCCCTAATGTCACCGCAAAAGCACATTTCATTGGATTCATATTTATAATATGTTGTCATAGATTTTTGAAGATTGTATGAATATCCATGAATTGATCACATCGGTTTCAGGATTTAAAAACCATGTCATCTACATAACATTCAACTAACTTTCATAGGAATGGATCAAAGATATTATTCATAGAACATTAATATGTGGTTCCAAAATTATTTATCCCAAAAGGAATGAATTGATAAAAAAAGATCCATCGAGGAAATTTGAAGGCAGTGGATTCTCCATATTTGGGGGTGATCTTTATTTGATTGTATCCTGAGTACCCATCCATGAAGTAAAGGGATTAGAATCCAACAGTTTCATCAGTCAAGAGTTTTGTGATCAGTAATGGAAAATAATCCTTTGGGAAATGCCAATTGAGGTCACCAAAATTGATGTAGACCCTAATCTGCTTGTTCTTTTTCTTGATGGGGGAAGATGTTGGAAAGACATCTTGGGTATTTCACTTCTCATAAAAATTTGTATTTGATCAACTTATCAACTTTCACCTCAACATTGGTGGCATTAGAGGTTTTCATTCTCCTGGATATCTGCCTGAAGCCTCAATGCTCATTGTGTTGTTATATGATGTGTAGCCACATCTAGATCCGGTCCAAGAATTTCTAATTAGTTTCATGCGAAAACATATTAGTGATGATTAAAGAATACAATATACATATATTGATCTTCTATGGGAATGAAAACATTAATCAGAGTTGGCTTCTGGTCTTCTTCTATCCCAAAATTTATCTGGTTGAGCTCATCTATGGTGGTGGAGACACCTTCATCGAATGCTGGAGGGGTGTTCCTAATATCGTCCTCATGTTCTTCCATTTTTGAGCTTGTGGACACATTTCCAAATGAAGATGGAAATATGGGGGTTTATTCGTGACTATTAGGGTGAGAGGGTCCATGAGAATAGACATTATCATCCCCTCTTTCCTGGTTCATTGTAGAGAGATGTCGAAGTTGATTGTATTTTATGATGTCACTGAGGACAGAAGGGGATTTGACCTCTAGGACTAGATCTTTGACCTTAACTAGATTTATGGGGAGTACATAATCGATGTCGAACATACTCCAGGCAATCAAAGGGGTGTCCCTCAATCCATTGGGAGCTGTAACCTATATATCTTTGTTGGACTCCTCATGTATTAATCATATTTTAATGATCACAAATCATAATAATAATTACCAATCTTATTAATGATCACAAATTTCACAAATCTTATTAATCATGTGTATTTATATTTCAAGTTATCGCATACCTTATAATGGTTAAGCTTAATTAATTTTATACATATTACATTTTAAGTCTGAATATAGTTATTTGTCTAAGTATAAGACACCGTGAAGCCATCCACCGTGAGCAAGACACTGTTAACCCTGACACCGTGAAGCCTAAGTCTCAGACACCGTGACCATGAGATACCGTGACAGAGTAAGCCTGACACCGTGAAGCAAGACACTAAGAACAGACACTGTAATCCATACACTCTGTTTGCCTAAGTGTCAGACACAGTTAGCAAGACACAGTAATCAAGGCACCATGAATCCAGAAACCGTTAGCAAGACACCGTAAGCAAGACACCGTGAAGGAGACACCGTCAAGGAGACACCGTGAAGAAGACACTATGAAGGAGACATTGTGAAGGAGACACCATGAATGAGACACCGTGAAGGAGACACCATGAAGGAGACACCGTGAAGGAGACATCGTGAAGGATACACCATGAAGGAGACACCATGACAAGGAGATACTATGAAGAAGACTCCATTTGCATAACATACTGTGACACTATTTCCTAACCCGTTTTGTCGTCTTTAAATTTAACTTTTTAACGGTCATATTTTACATCTTTAATGCACTGACATAATTAATATTTTCTTGTAGACATAGTACGAGGTACGAGGTACGAAATATGTGGAACCTGTCGAATAAAGATCATGCATTGTGAAGATAAAGAGAAGAGTGCCCAATAGAAAGATACAACAACAACACGACACACAACAACACAAGAAACGCGAGTGCACTGTACTCAACAAAAAATCAAGCCTAAGCATAACCGTGAAGAAAACATTACAAGATCTTCAGAGAAAGAATTGTCTCATTCATACAATCCAACTCTACTGAAGAACAGATGAAGTACACTGGAATCAAGAGAACATCTTCACTTGTGAAGAACACAAGCTGAACCACGACACTCTGTTTTTCAACACAAAAATTAGAGAAGGACTCAGAAGCATTTCTGTCTTATCCAAGGAGTCTAGAGCTGTACTGCTAATCACTAGAGCATTCTAAACTCACATCTAATCTCTCTTAGTGATTCTTTTATTTATTTTCGTGCAGTTTGTGTACTCTGTATATTTTACACACACACACTGACTCCTGCGATGAACTGGAGGATTTCAAAATCCTCATACCAAATTCTTTACTCATGTTTACCCACGAAAACTATGGAATAGGTCCCTGTGTGACCTGGTCATTATTTTTTTCTCACGAAAACTGTGGAAGAGGTCCTTGTGTGGCCTGGACAGTCCATGTACTGTTGTTAACCCCGATCGAGGGTGTGGATCAGAGTTTATTTATATAAACTGCTTAGTGGAAGGTGATAACCAAGTGGAGTGGATTTGGTCTCAGCTTGAGACTGAACCACTTGTTTTATATCCACTGTGCCATTTAAATTTAGTCTACTTTGTTTTACATATTTACTGCACAATCCAGAAAAACACTAAATTCACATTGATAGTTAGTCTTGGAAA
The DNA here is from genome assembly GCA_963277665.1 of Viscum album. Classification (NCBI taxonomy): domain Eukaryota; kingdom Viridiplantae; phylum Streptophyta; class Magnoliopsida; order Santalales; family Viscaceae; genus Viscum; species Viscum album. The sequence continues at coordinate 1,221,311,642 of OY728130.1, forward strand.
GAAGTTATATCAGATTTTTCTTAGTAGGATAACTTCAAAATTAATTTTAATAATACCAATTAAGATTACTGATAATTAATCAATCTTATAAGAAGTTTTTTAAATAGTCAAACTCTTATAACAATATAACCTTGATTAACTGGGCTGTATCTATTTTTGGGGAAATATTTATTTGTAAAACTAATATCTTTTAAACAATTTTTTTATATTAACTCAATTCACCCCTCCCCTCTTGAGTTAACTACTCCTAACAACATTTGGTATCAGAGGTTTCTTTATTAGGACTTTCTGTAATATTATTCAACTGTGATTATAGTTGTACTTTAAAGAACTGTAAATTTAGGTCAATTCTAAATTTCTAGCTCTTTTAAAGTAATTTGTTAGTATGGACAATATATTGGAAGGTGCTCCAACCAACAGACCACCATTATTTAATGGAAAAAACTACGGTCAATGGAAAATTTAAATGAAAATGCATCTAGAGAGTATGAGCTTTGAAATCTCATCATCCATTATAGATGAATACAAACTTCCTATGACTGATAGAATTATACGGGATGAACCTACCAAACTTTCCTAGGATAACAATTGAAAATCCATGAATGCTCTATTCTATTCCTTAGGAGATGAAGAATTTAATAGGATTTATACTTGTAAAACTGCCCATGAAATTTTGGATACCTTGTCTGTCTCACATGAATGAACATCTAGTGTAAAGGAAATGAGACTTAATACTTTTACTATAAAATATGATAATTTTAAGATGAAAACTGATGAGCCTATTTCTGATATGTATCTTAGGTTCAATGAGATTTTCAACCCAATGATTTCTCTAGGAAGAGAAGTCCGGGACAAAGAACAAATCATGAGAATTCTCAGATGTCTACCTGACAGATGGAGGGGAACCTCTGCCTCAATTAGAGAGTCATGAGACATCAGCAAGATACCTATAAAGGAACTCATTGGAAAACTGATGATGTATGTAGAAGATCTAAAAGTCAACAAAGAAGAGGAGGATGAACCAAAGAGGAAATCTGTTGCATTCAAGACCACCCTCTCGAAGCACAAAGACAAAGGAAAAATGGAAGCTTCTACAGACAGTTCCACTACTAAAAAATCATCAGCAGATAGTGATGAGGAGATGGATCAACTGGCTAGAAGATTCAAACAATTTTACAAGAAGAAAAACTTTTTCAGAAAACCAAACTTCAAGGGAAAGTATGATAAAAAATGAAACTGGAAAAAGGACTGGAAGAGAAGTGACAAATCTGATGAGATTTTATGCTATGAATGTAAGTGAAAAGGACATATAAATGATGACTGTCCGAAGCTCAAATATAAGAAGAAATATGAGGATAAGGGCAAGACGTACAAAAAGGAAATGAAAGAAACCTGGAGTGCCTCTGAGGATAGTTCAAGTGACTCCAAGAAATCACATGATGAATAGGCTAACAAGTCCAATATGTGTTTTATGACAAACACATCTAAGGTAACACAAAACTCTTCTATGCATAATTCATACTATTCTGAAGAGGAAAGTGACACTGAAAATATGACTAATGAAGAAATTTTTGAATATTGCAACATGCTTGAAGTGACATGAAATGAATTAAAGGATAAATATAAATTATTGATGAAATATCATGCTCTCACTGTAACTATTAAATCTAAACTTACTACTGAAAAAGATAAAAATTCTCAACTGATCAAAGAAAAGAATGAACTAAAAATGTCTAATGAGCAATTAAAAAGTGACTTATAAAAATTTACTAATGGTAAAAATAACCTTACCCAAATTCTAGGAAAAAAATTGCTCCTAAATATAATAGTGTCATTGGTTATAAACCTGGTAAAAGAAACCTTGGTAGAACAAATTATGTTTCAAAGTCTAGGACATATAGTTTTGTTCCCTGTTCTGGACATAGCTCAACTAGCTCGAGTCATGATACACATTCTAATGTTTCAAGTTTTTATGGACCAAATAGAGTTTATTTTTCAAATACTTTACATAATGCTTATAGGAAACCTATGAGACAAATATGGGTTCCTAAAACACTTATTACTAATGTTACTAGACCCAAAAAAGTATTGGTACCAAAATCTGTCTTTCCTTGGTCATGTTATAGGAAATTTTCTTAAAGAGCTACTAAAAAAATCTATGGTACTTGGATAGTGGGTGTTCAAGACACATGACAGGAGACTACTCATGCTTCAAGAACCTGGTAAAAGTATATGGAGGATATTTCACATTTGGTGACAATGCAAAGGGGAAGATCATTGTCTTAGGACAGATTGATAACTCTGATTCGATTCTAATTTCTAAAGTACTGTTTGTTAATGGTCTAAAATATAATTTTCTTAGTATCTAAAAATTATGTGATGATGGATATCATGTTAAATTTGAAAATGATGTCTGTAATTTCTTTAATTCTAAAGATAAATTAGTATTTTCTGCATCAAGAAATTAAAATTTTTATTTTGTTAATTTAGATTCCTTAAATTCTCAAAATGTTTCATGCTTAAGTGTATTTCATAAAGAATCTTGGCTCTGGCATAGGAGACTAGGACACTATAATGTTCACTCCCTTAGAAATCTAACTAGAAAAGGCCTAGTTAAAGACTTACCCAAACTTGAGTTTCCAAATGACAATGTGTGTAATCCATGTCAAAAGGGAAAACAACACAAAATCTATTTCAAACCAAAGAAAGAAGTTTTTACTTCTCAACCTCTCAAATTGGTTCACATGGATTTGTTTGGACCATCTAGAGTTTCTAGTTTAAATAGGAAGCACTATGTTTATGTTCTAGTAGATGATTTTCTAGATACACCTGGACCTTCTTCATGGCTCACAAAAGTGAAGCTTGATCTTATTTTACTAAGTATACCAAGTTTGTAGAAAATATTAGTGGAAAGAAAATTAAATCTTTAAGAAGTGATCATGGCCGTGAGTTTGAAAATCAAGAGTTTGAATCCTTTTGCTCACAAAATGGTTATAGTCACAATTTCTCTGCCCCTAGAACACCTCAGCAGAATGGTGTTGCAGAAAGAAGAAATAGAACCTTGCAAGAAATTGCTAGAACAATGCTCAGTGAATATGAACTACCTATTTACTTTTGGGCTGAATCTATTAATACAACATGCTACATAATCAATAGATTCTTGATAAGACCAATTCTCAAGAAGACCCCATATGAACTTTGGAATAACAGGAATCCTAAGGTTAATTACTTTATAGTTTTTGGTTGCAAAGTCTTTATTCTCAACACTAAGAATAATATTGAAAAATTTTCATCCAAAAGTGATGAAGGAATTTTCCTAGGTTATTCAATTTCAAGTAAAGCTTATAGAGTATTCAATAAGAGAACTAAATGTGTGGAAGAATCTGTCCAAATCAAGTTTGATGAAACAGATCCACATGAGCCTAGAACCATCCTAGAAAATCTAGAGGATGATGTATCAAATATGAACATCAACTCAAAATCCTCAAATAACTCTATGAAAGTGTAACACCCTGAGATTTTATGAAAAATATTCTTTTAATTTCATTAATGTCTTGTGTTGTATGCTACACCAATATTACCTTGCACTATACGCAACACCGTATTAGCTTGCAGTATACACAACACTATTCTTGGATCGTGTTACACACAATTTTGATAATAGTTATTCTACGCAACATTGAGTATATATATATATATTCAATGTATAAATGAAATATGGTTGGATTCTATTATACGAAATAACGAAGGATTCTTTCACAACATGCAACCCTGACTTGGCTTGCATTACACTCAATCACGACCTTCCTCGATAGCGTGTGTTGTACGCAATACCGGGTTTTACTAAACAACGATATATTATTATAATATTATTATGAACTAGCCGTTATGAATAGTATTAACTAAATTTTGAATTTTATAACATTATTATTCATCTTAAACATTTTCTAGAACATGGTATAAGAACAAAATAAATTTTTCGGGTAAAATAAGTATTTTTCAAAAAATGCAGTTTTGCCGCCTTTTGATGGCGCACCCACTTTAAATCTAGTTATTGACATGTTTATAAGTTCCATTTTACAAAATAAAATTATTATTTGGAATCAAGAAATAAAAATTTACTTTGGATAAATTTTTCATTTTATTCTGATGACTTTCATATTTTAATGAATAGTAAAAACACGCTATATTTTAATTAAAAACAACTTTTTTCATCGTAATATCTTATGTGGTTAAATTATAATATTGAATGGTTTTAAAGTATAAATAGAATATATTTTTACCATTTAATATAATTTATGTCATTATCATTGATTTTACCTTGAATTCGTAGGTTAAATCAATTCAATCTTTTGCAATGTTTTAAAGAAAAACCCGTTTTCTTTCGACAACGAGATTAATTTTAATTTAATTTCTGCAACTTTTATGTATTGAATTTGGAAAAATGGATTCCATATTTGGAATCAGTGGTTCCAAATTATGATAATAAGCTACTTTTTATTTTTGGGCATTGTGAATAGTAACTACGGTAAATTTTATTTACTATAGTTAAAGGTAAATCAGGTAATTAAGGGTAAATATAAGATTATGAAATTACCCTAACACTTGGAAAAATCCTATTGGATGACTAAAAGTCGACCCATATGACCTAAGGGTCGGATTAGATTCATTTAATGGACTTTTTTCCATGAAAATAATTTAATTATTATTAAAACCAAAGAAAGTAACAACATGTCACTCTCTTAAATACTATAAGTATAATAATTTTAAGTTAGTGATAAACTTCATGAAACTTAGAACATTAATAGTCTACAGAAATATAAAAAAAATTATCTACATCATGAGAATTTATTTAGAATTTTTTGGGATTAAATAATTATCATTAATTGTGACACAATAGTGATGCAGAAATTATTTATCTAGTGAAAAATCAAGAATATAGTTTTTATTAAACTAATAGTGGCCATAAAAGGCACAAAACCCTAACCAAAACTTATTGGTCATGTACATTTAAACTATAATCATCCAATGGTCGAATATTTGACCATTTGGAGTCTTATACAAGCAATTATGGCACTTATATTATTTTAAATGATGCCAAAGTTGTCACCTTCATAATTTAATAAATATAACAATTTAAATATTGTGATTTTAAGATGATAAATTCGAGTACAATTATTATTGTGAAAGGTAATAGATTTATCTTCATCATAGGATTTTATTTTAAATTTTTATGCAACAAATAAGTATATTAAATAATTATACAAAAATGTTGTAGTAATTATTTTATTAAGAGATAAACCAAATAAATGGTTTTAAAAATAATAAAATAAATATTATATGAACTATTTAATTTGATCCACTAATTTTATAGATACATATGACCTTTTATGAATCTATTAAAGCTTTTAGTTTGAACATATCTTCTGTATATATTTTATTTAAATTAAATAAATGAATAGTGTCAAAATTGACACTATTGTTATTTTATAAAAATAACATATTATAAAATTGTTTAAAAATCACAAAAATATTTAAAAATTATAAATTTAAATTTATATGGTCTATAATGTTATAAAGTAAAAAATTATGGAATATTTACAACAAATAAGTAATTAATTTGTTATAATTTAAAATTTATAATTTTATTACCACAAATAAACTTAAATAGATTAAATAAAGATAAATCAAAATGACAAGGTTTAAAATAAGATCCAAAAATGTCTAAATTTTATTGGTTGATTAGATTACAACCCTATCTCATCTAATCTTCGAATATGAGTCATTTTTGGAGGTTTTTAAGTGGGGTTAGATTTATTATAAATTAATATTTTTAAGAATTCCAAAGGTGCCCCTCTCCTCCCTTATAAAAGGGCACCTCCTCCCTCTCCTCCTCACACCAATTTGAGCCTTAAATCTCGTCCAACCCCTTATAAATTATCTTCTCCACTTCTCTAGAAACATCCTAGAGGTTCTGGTCTACTTTAAAGACCAATTTTAGTGCCCTAAGAGGAGGTTTCAAAGAGGCGTATCGAAGAAGAGGTAATTTCTTCTCCCGATTCTTTGAAGCTTCTTTCTTCTTCAACTTATTATTATTTAGTTGTTTCATTATAAAGTAATAACATCAGTATCACTAATATACTGATTTGTTATTATAAATATGAAACAACCCCATTTCACCTTCTATCCATCCTACGGAAAACAAAATCACCACGTGTGCGTACGTACGGAATACCGTCTCCACGTCGTGGTGTAATCTGTTTTTCCACCAACACCTTACATGGATGGGTATAATGGTGTAAAGAATAACTATACATAGTTATTATAACATCATACTGATTCTGATATATTGTATCATCCACTCCAATTCAATTCAATAATTATGGAAACGATATTATCGCTCGTGCGTACGTACGGACTACCGTCACCACGACGCGATGAGATTCATTCTCCATGTTAACCATTTAAGAATGATTATAAAGTATATATAAGAAATAATAATGAAATATATGACATTATAAAGCTACTAGATTTATGTATATATGTATGTCATCTACTTAATTCCATTCAACTCAATAAGGAAACGAAAACAGCGTTCATGCGTACGTACGGCCTACCGTCTCCATGAACGGTGTATTTCTTTCCATTTATCGATCTATTATATATATGTATATTCTGAATATATATTATATATAAATCATGTTTTATATTCTCTAATTATTTAATCATGATCTAAGTAATCATATGAATAATTACAAGTCAAAACACGGACGACAAATGAAATGATTTTACCCAAAACACTCTTTAACATGGAATTTACAAAAGAATGGGTAATATAAAGTCATAAGTGAACCATATATGATATCATAACAATTAATATGATTCTTTAATAAGTCAATAACATTATTTAAATCATTATACAGGAGGTTCGGATACGTACAAAGCATATCAGACATAAGGTAAGGGATAATTTTTCAAATCTCATTTTTATCCGAGATTGCTTATTCGTAAGTATTTACTGGGGTTATTGCTATCATCCATGTCCATGTTTTATAAAAATTTATTCATGTATGTTTAAAGTCCTTTTTACCCATTTTGACTTTTACCCCTTGGTATGGAAGGAATCTTCTTTTATTTACCCTACAAGGTACTTTTTTGACTTTTTTGACAAAAGTACGAGAAGAATGTTTTTTTAACGTATACAGCATGAAATGATTTTTATGGTTTTATAAAGCCCTATTTTCATGAAGGTTACTCCAAAATATTTCATGACTATTTTCAACAAAATCCTTTTCTTTTAAAATTTCATGACATTTTGTGAAAAGAAAATGATTTTGAAGAAAAAGGGATATTTTCCTCAATAATTCATTTCAAGTGTTTTATCAAAACCATTTTTCATCTAAGATGACATTATTTCATATGTGTATGTTTCAAGTATAATGTATCTATGATTTACATGGTTTCACATCTATTATTATGAAATAATATCCATTTCTTTTATATGGATTATGTGATGTTGGGATTATGTTTATGGAACCCATTTTATTTATTGGGTTTTTATGAATGATGTATGTTTATTTTGGGGCACAAGTAAGAATGATTTCATTATGATATGAGTGGGACCTATATATCCCTCCAATGTATTGGGTAAAGATTTTATATATCATGAGATAGACATGGCTGGAACGGTAAGTTAATCCGGTTCAGTGTTACAGGACTGAAACGAGGAGTGAACTCGATTCAGAATGGGACTTTGTCCACTAATATGGTCTTGGTAGCAATGCCTTGGCTACTATGGAAATCATTACATGTGCTTAATGGATGCCACAATTACATGTTTTATTCCCATTCTATTTTATCGTGATTGATGTTACTTTATGATATATGCCTTACGTACTTCCAAGATTTATGTCTTTGCTCAAGGTTTTAATGTTTAGATTTCATGTTCAACTTTTTGTTTTCAAATGTTTATGGATTGTTTTATGTTCTCTATGTTTGCCCTTACTGAGCGTTTGAGCTCACCCTTTTTTATGTTTTATTTTTCCCGGGAAATAAAGAATGGTTTGAGGTAAGGAAAAAAAGGGGAAGATCGTTATGGGAGATGTTGAAGATCTTTCAACATGATTAGTTGTTTATATTACGAGTTTCCAGAGAAACTAAACTATTACGGTCCTTGTGTGTCTGTGTTTTCTATGTATTAAGTATTCCGAAAAAGTAATGTAATGTCCATGTACATCAAGCTTATGGTCTCTATAGTTGGTATCAGAGGGAGGTTTAGTCAACCTTTGGAAACTAGGATGCGAAAACGTTAGTGAGATCCCTAGAGATATTTCTAAGGTATGTCTAGGGATGTACCCAAGGATAAGAATACATATAGGATATAGTCCTAGAACTACAGTAACGATCTTAGAATTTAACCTAAGATGTTAGATATTGAGGGTGCTCCCCCTTTACTATGTTGTTTTACCTAGTATGATTTTTGCCTCTCACACTATTCTTTTTGGGTTTTAGAAAATGGCTGGAAATAGGAAGATTCATGATAATGGAGGATATGACGGACAATGGAATGATTTTCTTCATGAGAAACCAAATGAAATGTGATCTAGAAGTCCAAACATCGTTATTATGACTAATAAGAAATCTCATAATATGATCAATAATCTCGACTTTGGTAAGTTTCCCGACTCAGATAACAAGAGAAAGATAGAGTTTCATGATGATCATAGAGGAAAGAAAGTTCAATTTCCCTCATGTAAATCATGTGGGAAGAGGCATCAAGGAGATTGTTTCAAAGGAACTGGAATATGCTTTGGGTGTGGAAAAGAAGGACACAAAGCCAGTAAGTGCAAAGGAAAAGGTTCAGTTAACACCATGGACAAGGATAATGGTATTGCTATGACATCTACAATGATTAGATGTTTTAAATGTGGAATGTATGGGAATTATGCAAACCAATGCCCTAATGGAAAATCTCATGAAGAGAATCGGCATGGTTATATGGGTAGAATTTATGTGGATGATGATGAGGAGACTACAAATGATATATGAGCTAAAAGAAGTGTTGAAGATCAGTCAGTTGTTTTAGAAGGTAGTGGAATGATTGTATGTTTATCGAGAGTTATGTTGTATAGTTAATGGTACTATGGAATAAAGAATCATCTAAGGATTGTTACACTATTGTTTTTCCTAAAAGTATTTGAAAGTATATGTTTAATGGTACCAGTAATGATGGAATGTTATTCACATATTTTTGTAAAGTAGATGATATGCGCATAATGAAGGAATAAGAAGATAATGAGATGTTTGATTGTATTCATGAGCTCATGATTGATATAAGGACTAAGTGATATCATGGTTTGAGTATATAGAATTTTGAGGATTTTGGTATGTGGAAAGTGTTAACTTTTAACTGCATTCATGTTTTCACTAAGGTTCAATGGGTATTCATTTTTCAAGAGAATACATGATTAAGGCCTTCGAACGTTTGTAATGTGACCAACAAGACATATCTTATGATATATGGGGATCAACGATGGTATTAACATTCTTCTTATATGAAATCTCTGGTAATCGTTTTCACTATAATATGACAATGGACTGCAATATTATGGATAAGCCTACAGATTGGAATGGATTATGTTGGACATAAGTTAGTATTTTTTAAGGATAGAACCTCTTTTCGATATTATTGATGGGATGATATAGTAATGTAGTTTTAGAAAAAGGACAACCTGCAGGACGGGCGATAGCCCATCGCGTCGGACAAGGATGTGGGAATCGAACCCACAACCGAAGTGCGACTGGCCTTTATCGCCTACCACTGGCCTACAGGAAGTCCCTGGTTAGTAGAAACTAGTTTTATTTTATTAAGCGGTATGATATATGAAGTATAAGTTCATTTTTGGAACAATATACGATTAATCTAACTATAATATGGACTTATAACTTTTGCTAACCTTTTGTTTGAAAGAGATGGAATGACCTATCATTCTATCACATGATCTGCTAACATATCACGAATAACAAATTCAACTTCATTTCTTTAAGGGATGAAGTGGAAATTGTTCAATTCACGAACAACAGTAAGATTGTACCAAAATCATGCAAGTATTTATTTTAATTTATCAACTTTAGGGAAATGATCTTGAAAACCAAAAATGTTGTCCTAGTTCCCTTATATCCGATGAATCAGATGGTACCTTAGATCATCCCAAATCAATAGCTTTGTGATTATTGGCTTTTTCATAGCCATGTTCTCTACCACTCTCTATCAGAACTTGATGGTTAGATTTTTCTTCTATATCCATATTTTCACCTATGTCCTCCTACGTGGAAACCCAATGATGAGTTAATTTGGGTAACTGTTACATTTCATACTTTAGTTTTTAAATCCATGTTTTGGTATTCCGTTTTATTATGTGGGTTTCTATTAAACAAACTTTCGAGTAGTAAAACATTTATAACCCCGACGAATTTCGAGGGCGAAATTCATTTTAAGGGGGGTAGAATGTAACACCCCGAGATTTTATGAAAAATATTATTTTAATTTCATTAATGTCTTGTGTTGAATGCTACACCAAGATTACCTTGCGCTATACACAACATCGTATTAGCTTGCAGTATACGCAACACTATTCTTGGATCATGTTACACACAATTTTGATAATAGTTATTCTACGCAACATTGAGTATATATATATATATATATATTCAATGTATAAATGAAATATGGTTGGATTCTGTTATACGAAACAACGAAGGATTCTTTCACAACACGCAACCCTGACTTGGCTTGCATTACACGCAATCGCGACCTTCCTCGATAGCGTGTATTGTACGCAATACCGGGTTTTACTAAACAACGATATATTATTATAATATTATTATGAACTAGCCGTTATGAATAGTATTAACTAAATTTTGAATTTTATAAAATTATTATTCATCTTACACATTTTATAGAACATGGTATAAGAACAAAATAATTTTTTCGGGTAAAATAAGTATTTTTCAAAAAATGTAGTTTTGCCACCTTTTGATGGCGCACCCACTTTAAATCTAGTTTTTGACATGTTTATAAGTTCCATTTGACAAAATAAAATTATTATTTGGAATCAAGAAATAAAAATTTACTTTGGATAAATTTTTCATTTTATTCTGATGACTTTCATATTTTAATGAATAGTAAAAACACGCTATATTTTAATTAAAAACAACTTTTTTCATCGTAATATCTTATGTGGTTAAATTATAATATTTAATGGTTTTAAAGTATAAATAGAATATATTTTTACCATTTAATATAATGTATGTCATTAGCATTTATTTTACCTTGAATTCGTAGGTTAAATCAATTCAATCTTTTGCAATGTTTTAAAGAAAAACCCGTTTTCTTTCGACAACGGGATTAATTTTAATTTAATTTCTGCAACTTTTATGTATTGAATTTTGAAAAATTGATTCCATATTTGGAATCAGTGGGTCCAAATTATGTTAATAATCTACTTTTTATTTTTGGGCATTGTGAATAGTAACTACGGTAAATTTTATTTACTATAGTTAAAGGTAAATCGGGTAATTAAGGGTAAATATAAGATTATAAAATTACCCTAAAACTTGGAAAAATCCTATTGTATGGCTAAAAGTCGACCCATATCACCTAAGGGTCGGATTAGATTCATTTAATGGACTTTTTTCCATGAAAATAATTTAATTATTATTAAAACCAAAGAAAGTGACAACATGTCACTCTCTTAAATACTATAATTATAATAATTTTAAGTTAGTGATAAACTTCATGAAACTTCGAACATTAATAGTCTACATAAATCTAAAAAAATTATCTACATCATGAGAATTTATTTATAATTTTTTGGGATTAAATAATTATCATTAATTGTGACACAATAGTGATGCAGAAATTATTTATCTTGTGAAAAATCAAGAATATAGTTTTTATTAAACTAATAGTGACCATAAAAGGCACAAAACACTGACCAAAACTTATTGGTCATGTAAATTTAAACTATAATCATCCAATGGTAGAATATTTGACCATTTGGAGTCTTATACAAGCAATTATGACACTTCTATTATTTTAAATGATGCCAAAGTTGTCACCTTCATAATTTAATAAATATAAAAATTTAAATATTGTGATTTTAAGATGATAAATTCAAGTAAAATTATTATTGTAAAAGTTAATATATTTATCTTCATAATAGGATTTTATTTTAAATTTTTATGCAACAAATAAATATATTAAATAATTATACATTAATGTTGTAGTAATTATTTTATTAAGAGATAAACCAAATAAATGGTTTTAAAAATAATAAAATAAATATTATATGAACTATTTAATGTGATCCACTAATTTTATAGATAAATATGACCTTTTATAAATATATTAAAGCTTTTAGTTTGAACATATTTTTTTTATATATTTTATTTAAATTCAAATAAATGAATAGTGTCAAAATTGACACTATTGTTATTTTATAAAAATAACATATTATAAAATTGTTTAAAAATCACAAAAATATTTAAAAATTATAAATTTAAATTTATATGGTCTATAATGTTATAAATTAAACAATTATGGAAAATTCACAACAAATAAGTAATTATTTGTTATAATTTAAAATTTAGAATTTTATTTCCACAAATAAACTTAAATAGATTAAATAAAGATAAGTCAAAATGATAAGGTTTAAAATAAGATCCAAACATGTATAAATTTTATTGGTTGATGAGATTACAACCCTATCTCATCTAATCTTCTAATATGAGTTATTTTTGGCGGTTTTTAAGTGGGGTTAGATTTATTATAAATTAATATTTTTAAGAATTCCAAAGGTGCCCCTCTCCTCCCTTATAAAAGGGCACCTCCTCCCTCTCCTACTCAAACCAATTTGAGCCTTCAAGCTCAGCCAAACCCTGAAAAATTATCTTCTCCACTTCCCTAGAAACATCCTAGAGGTTCTGGTCTACTTTAAAGACCAATCTTAGTGCCCTAAGAGGAGGTTTCAAAGAGGCGCATCGAAGAAGAGGTAATTTCTTCTCCTGATTCTTTCAAGCTTATTTCTTCTTCAACTTATTCTTATTTAGTTGTTTCATTATAAAGTTATAACATAAGTATCAATAATATACTTATTTGTTATTATAAATATGAAACAACCCCATTTCACCTTCTATCCATCCTACGGAAAACAAAATCACCGCGCGTGCGTACGTACGGAATACCGTCTCCACGCCGTGGTGTAATCTGTTTTTCCACCAACACCTTACATGGATGGGTATAATGGTGTAAAAAATAACTATACATAGTTATTATTACATCATACTGATTCTGATATATTGTATCATCCACTCCAATTCAATTCAATAATTATGGAAATGATATCATCGCTCGTGCGTACGTACGGACTACCGTCTCCACGACGCGATGAGATTCATTCTCCATGTTAACCATTTAAGAATTATTATAAAGTATATATAAGCAATAATAATGAAATATATGACATTATAAAGCTACTGGATCTATGTATATATGTATGTCATCTACTTAATTCCATTCAACTCAATAAGGAAACGAAAACAGCATTCATGCGTACATACGACCTACCGTCTCCATGAACGGTGTATTTCTTTCCATTTATCTATCTATTATATATATGTATATTCTGAATATATATTATATATAAATCATGTTTTATATTCTGGAATTATTTAATCATGATCTAAGTAATCATATGAATAATTACAAGTCAAAACATGGACGACAAATGAAACAATTTTACCCAAAACACTCTTTAACATGGAATTTACAAAAAAACGGGTAATATAAAGTCATAAGTGAACCATATATGATATCATAACAATTAATATGATTCTGTAATAAGTCAATAACATTATTTAAATCATTATACAGGAGGTTCGGATACGTACGAAGCATATCAGACATAAGGTAAGGGATAATTTTTCAAATCTCATTTTTATCTGAGATTGCTTATTCGTAAGTATTTACTGGGGTTATTGCTATCATCCATGTCCATGTTTTATAAAAATGTATTCATGTATGTTTAAAGTCCTTTTTACCCATTTTGACTTTTACCCCTTGGTATGGAAGGAATCTTCTTTTATTTACCCTACAAGGTACTTTTTTGACTTTTTCGACAAAAGTACGAAAAGAATGTTTTTTTAACGTATACGGCATGAAAGGATTTTTACGGTTTTATAAAGCCTTATTTTCATGAAGGTTCCTCCAAAATATTTCATGACTATTTTCAAAAAAATCCCTTTCTTTTAAAATTTCATGACATTTTGTGAAAAGAAAATGATTTTGAAGAAAAAGGGATATTTTTCTCAGGAATTCATTTCAAGTGTTTTATCAAAACCATTTTTCATCTAAGATGACATTATTTCATATGTGTATGTTTCAAGTATAATGTGTCTATTATTTACATGGTTTCACTTCTATTATTAGGAAATGATATCCATTTCTTTTATTTGGATTATGTGATGTTGGGATTATGTTTATGGAACCCATTTTATTTATTGGGTTTTTATGAATGATGTATGTTTATTTTGTGGAACAAGTAAGAATGATTTCATTATGAGATGGGTGGGACCTATATCTCCCTCCAATGCATTGGGTAAAGATTTTATATCTCATGAGATAGACATGGCTGGAACGGTAAGTTAATCCGGTTCAGTGTTACAGGACTGAAACGAGGAGTGAACTCGATTCCGAATGGGACTTTGTCCACTAAGATGGTCTTGGAAGCAATGCCTTGGATACTATGGAAATAATTACATGTGCTTAATGGATGCCACAATTAAATGTTTTATTCCCATTCTATTTTATCATGATTGATGTTACTTTATGATATATGCCTTACGTACTTCTAAGATTTATGTCTTTGCTCAAGGTTTTAATGTTTAGATTTCATGTTCAAGTTTTTGTTTTCAAATGTTTATGGATTGTTTTATGTTCTCTATGTTTTCCCTTACTGAGCATTTGATCTCACCCTTTTTTATGTTTTATTTTCCCCAAGAAATAAAGAAAGGTTTTAGGTAAGGAAATAAAAAGGGGAAGATCGTTATGGGAGATGTTGAAGATCTTTCAACATGATTAGTTGTTTATATTCCGAGTTTCCAAAGACACTAAACTATTACGGTCCTTGTGTGTCTATTTTTGATATGTATTAAGTATTTCACAAAAGTAATATAATGTCCATGTACGTCAAGCTTAGGGTATCTACAGAAAGAATCTGTGAAAACTTCACATTCTGGAAATTCTATGCAATCAAGTCATAATGAACATGAATCTGTTGATGAACCTGAATTCACCAGTCCCCCTTTTTCTAGAGAGGTTAGAACCCTTAAAAACCATCCCTTAGATGCTGTTGTAGGAGACTTCGAGAAAGGAACACAAACTAGAGCCTCTCTTAGAAATCAGGTTGAACACCAAGCCTTCTTGTCACAGATTGAACCTAAAAACATTGATGATTCCATCAATGATGAATTTTAGGTAATGGGTATGCAAGAAGAACTCAATCAGTTTGAAAGAAATAAAGTTTGGAAACTTGTTCAAAGACCCAAGGACACTTTTGTCATAGGCACTAAATGGGTGTTTAGAAATAAGGTAGATGAAGCTGGAAATATAGTTAGGAATAAGGCTAGATTAGTTCCACAAGGCTATAGTCAAGAAGAATGAATTGACTATGAGGAGACTTTTTCTCCAGTAGCCAGACTTGACGCCATTAGAATTATACTTGCTTATGCTATAGATATGAATTTAAAACTATATCAAACGGATGTTAAGAGTGCATTCTTAAATGGGTATATAGCTGAGGATGTTTTTGTTGAACAACCCCTATATTTACAAACCCTCATTTTCCCAATCATATTTTCAAACTATCAAAAGCTTTATATGGTTTAAAGCAAGTTCCAAGAGCTTGGTATGACATATTGAGTACTTTTCTTATTTCAAAAGGTTTTACAAAAGGAATAGCTGATCATACCATTTTTATAAAACGAATTTCTAATGATGTTTTAGTTTTTCAAATCTATGTAGATGATATTATTTTTGGATCTTCAAAAAATTCATTATGTATTATTTTTCTAAAATGATGGAAAACGAATTTGAAATGTGTTTAATGGGTGAACTAAAATTATTTCTTGGATTTCAAATCTTTCAAAACAATGATGGAATTGTTTTAACTCAAAGTAAATACACAAGAGATCTTATAAAATGTTTTGGATTGGATAGCACAAAATTTAGTGACACTCCCATGAGTACCATCTGTAAGCTGGATCTTAATGAAGATGGAAAATCTGTTGATCAAACCACTTATAGAGGAATGATTGGAAGTCTACTCTACTTAGATGCAAGCCATCCTGATATTATGTTTAGTGTGTGTATGTGTTCTTGCTTTCAAGAAAACTCTAAGGAATCTCATTTAAATGCTGTAAAGATAATTTTCAAATACCTCAAGCATACACCCAATCTAGGACTGTTCTATCCTAAAAGATAATCATTTGAACTAGTTAGTTATTATGATGCTGACTTCAGAGGCTATAAGTTAGATAGAAAGAGCACCTCTGGAACATGTCACATTTTAGGCAAGTCACTAGTATCATGGTGTAGTAATAAACAAAACTCTATTGCATTATCTACTGCAGAAGATGAATACATAGCTGCTGGCAGTTGTTGTGCACAAATTTTGTGGACGAAACACACTTTACTAGATTATGGATATCAATTCAGACATGTACCAAAAAATTGTGACAACACAAGTTCTATTAACATTTCAAAAAATCATGTTTCACATTCTAGGACAAAACATATTGATATGAGAAATCACTTTTTGAGTGATCATTATCAAAAAGGTGATATTACCTTGTAATTCATTGGAACTGAATATCAACTTGCTGATATATTCACTAAACCATTAAATTCTGAGAGAATAGACTACATCATACATGATCTTGGCATGATCAATCACAAATAGATATCTTACTGGTCTTACTATTTAATATTTTACTACTTTTTTCACTTTACTGTTTCATGTTCACGATTTCTCGGTTACTATCTCATGTTTACGGTCTCACAGTTAGCACTTTGTATTCACGGTCTGTTACTCACTGTCTCACCATGACTGAAGAAAGTTTACTTACTGTCTCACCATGATAGAATAGACCACTGACTGTCTCACTATGACGACCACTGACTGTCTCACCGTGAAGACCATTTACCATCGCACCGTAATGACTATTCATGGTCTCACAGTGACAATTATTTTTGGTTTTCTTTTAATTTGTATCACGGTAATTTTTATTTCACCACTTTTTACTTTCTCATGTTTTTTGCTTTTATGACGTTTGACATTCCCAAATGACAAAACAAAAGGGTTTTCACTCGATTCTTCACCCGAAATCTCTCCCACTCACTCCTTTCAAACCCTTTCAACTTAGCAACTCTCTCTCTCTCTCGACCATCAATGGATTCCAAGGATGAAGCATCCATATTCATCCTCGTATTAGAAGCGTTGTTCGAAGAAACAGAAGAGAGCACCGAAGCTGGCACCCGAAGGACCCCTAAATCCAAATCTGGAAAATCATGCTATTGTACCTGAAAAGGAAATTTTCCCTGAGTGGATGTTGTCTAGAAAATATCTGGTTTTAAAAGTTTTAAGAGAACAAGGTTGGCTCGAACGGTTCTCAAGGAAGTATAGAACTATTTACCCAAGGTTGGTAGCTTAGTTCTATCAGTATGTACATTTTTATTTTGATACTGGTGAAATTTTTGTTGTGATAAGTTGGGTCAATGGCCAAAGATGCTCCTTCTTGTCAAGGTTATGGGATGAATGCCTTAGGATACCTCATGAAGGAATTTGTGATGATTATCAGAGAGATCCCCCACCTACAACTGATTTCTTTGACCTAGAAACTGCACTGAAAACTCTAACTGGAAATGGCACCAAGAGAAGGGCCATAGCTACTGAACTTGATGGGGAGACAAGGCTGCTGTTGAAATTTGTTTAAAATCTGATTAGCTCGAGGAAAGCTGACTTTGTTGTCTTAAAGTATCAGGATGTGTTCATGATTCATCTTATGAAGAATGGTCACTAGATAAATCTATGCATGTATATCATTCAGCATATGTGTGAATTGATCAAGGTCACATCCAAATCCACCTCTTTGTTCTATTCTAGGATGATTTCAGCAATGCTTGTTGCCAAAGGAGTAGTTGGACCCAATGAAGAAGTACTGGTGGACTATGAATATTGTTTATCAAAACCTACCATCAGAAGGATGAAAATAAACTGGAACCCCTGGAAGAAGGAATGTGTTGAAGATAATGATAAGCTTTATGAGAAGTATAATCCTATGGATTATCCGACAAGGCCAAAGGACATATCTGATTCTGGTTTGGAACCAGATGAAGTTGCAGAGTATCCGAAAAATGAAGAAGAAGAGTAAGAGACAGTTTAAGTACCACATAGAGAAGAGGCTGATATACCTCATAGGGAAGAAGTTTTTATTGAAGAAGAAAGGCTAATTATTCCTCCTACTATTCTTGAAGAAGAACCTCCTGACCCTAGAGATGATGTTAATCTGGAAATCCAATATGAGGCTGCAAGAGAATTAATTGACCCAGAATCTGAGCAGCAAGCCATGGAAGAGGCTGTAGTAGGAAAACTCCTGACTGTGCAAGAATCAACTCAAAAAGAAGTCCCTGTTATAGAAGAAACAAATCTGGAACAACTCCCTACTGTGGAAGCAGCAAATCTAGAATAAATCCCTATTAGGGAAGATGAAAATCAAGAATAACCCTTGAAGATCAATCTATTCCTGATATAATACCCTCTGCTGAAGAGAGGATGGAGATATCCTTTCAGTTGGCTAGGAAAGAAATGGCTGAGGAAATTAGAAATGAACCAGGGGATTTAAATCAAGTTCATGAGCCTCAAGGTCCTGAAAAGGAAGCACTTATTGAGGGGGAGTAACCTCAAAATCTTGAGACTAATGAAGCTGAGGATAATGAGGCTGAGTCTGATGAAGCATCTCATCTAACTGAGTCATATTCTGTGTAAAATCGGTATATATTCCCTATCTTCTATTATGTGAGTGAATCTCAATAGGTTACTGCCCCTGGGATTGATATTTCTTCCTTGTTTCAACTGAAATCTTCCACATACTTTTCCCCTGAACCTGAACCTCAACCTGAGCCTGCACCTATACCACTTCCTGCACCTTCACCTTTACCTGAACAACAATATTCTATCATCAAGGATGATTTGAAAGTCTTTGGAGACACTATCTTAGCTGGAGTTGAGAAACTCTTGTCCTCTCAACCTCGTCTTGTGACCAAACTGAGTTAGGAAGATGCCTCACTACTTTTAGAGAAGATCATTTGGCACATTCAACCCAAGATGATTCATGAAATTAATGACATAAGAGTTGAGAATAAGTTGCTTAGTACTGAAGTTGCAACTCTGAAAAGCATGGTTGAAGACCTCCAAAAAGAATTACATTCTAGATCAGAGCCTGCACCTGTTGCTGCTTCTCTTGAACCTAATGTTTCTCACATTTATATAGATATTGTGTCCCAGATTCATCCATACCTCTTATCCTTTGATGAAAAGATTAGAGAAAGGCACACACAGATGTTGCACCACATGAGAGAGGTTGTGGAGAACCTAAACAAACTCCCTGATGAATATACTGGCTATCTTCAAAAGGTCCTGAAACATCTCAAATCTTTGACCACTACTGTTAAAGCTTCTACTTCCTCTTGTAAAACCTCTACTCCTTATTTCGATAGTTCTCTGCTCAAATCTATAGTCAAGGAAGAGATTCAGAATTCCTTAAGTGGATTAGATATGGATCCTCTATATGAAGTTGTTAAAAATAGTGATCGAGTGCTTGAACTGGTTCAAATTCACTCAAAGATTTCCAATGATGCCCTGTAGTAGATCTCTAAGAAAGTGGACTTCTATTTTAACCATATTTTCTCCAAGACTAATATGAAAAATCACTTCAAATATCTAGTAGAAAATCTGAGAATTCCTTGTAACCCAATCCTTCAAAAACCAAATTCAGAAGTTAACATAGTTTACCAGATTGTTGGACAAGTTCATGGAAAATAAAGATGATTTTGAAAAGGCTATACAGTATGGAGGAGATATTATTGCAGACTTCATTAAGATTATGAGACCATATTTTCAGGTTTAAAGCACAAAAATTGTTTCTCCAGTGGCTGCTCCTCTCAGACCTGAATTACCTACTTTCACTTCTGCCTTAGCTTCCACAACCATGTCTATTGGAAAGACTCTTAGTCAGATCAGGCCTATCATTCTTGACCAGAAATGGCCAAGATCCTCTACAGATCTAACTTTGGATCCATCAGTCTTCGAAGGTCTGCCTTTACCTTCTTTTTCTACCACTTCTATGCCTTCTTCCACATCAGCAACTGCCCCTATGGCTTCCTCTTATGCTACTGATAAAGGAAAAGAGAATGCCACTTCCTAAAGAAGCCCAATAAATTTTTTTTGATGGGGATGTCATTGATTTTTTTATTTCTACTATCTGTTGTATTCTAAACACTTTTAATGTCATATGCACTGTTTTCCCTCTATTATTTTCACTTTTTGATAATCCCAAAAGGGGGATAAGTTATTAGTTATCCCCATTTATTCAGTTATTATATGACACTTTATATGTTGTTTTTCTCTATAGTTACATCTCTCTTATACTTTAACTGAACATGTTTTGTGATCATCAAAAAGGGGGATATTGTTGAACCCCTCATTTATTAATCATGTTTTAATGATCACAAATCTCAATAATAATTACAAATCTTATTAATGATCACAAATTTCACAAATATTATTAATCATGTGTATTTATGTTTAATGTTATCGCATCCCTTATAATGGTTAAGCTTAATTAATTTTATACATATTACTCTTTAAGTCTGAATACAGTTATTTTTCTAAGTATAAGACACTGTTAAGCCAGGCACCACGAGCAAGACACCGTGAACCCTGACACCGTGAAGCCTAAGTCTAAGACACCATGGCCACGAGATACCGTGACACGGTAATCCAGACACCATGAAGCAAGACACTAAGAACAGACATCGTAAGCCAGACACTCTATTTGACTAAGTGTCAGACACAGTTAGAAAGACACAGTCATCAAGGAACCATGAATCCAGAAACCGTAAGCAAGACACCGTAAGCAAGACACCGTGAAGGAGACACCGTGAAGGAGACACCGTGAAGGAGACACCGTGAAGGATACACCGTGAAGGAGACACTGTGAAGGAGACATCGTGAAGGAGAAATCGTGAAGGAGACACCGTGAAGGAGACACCATGAAGGAGACACCGTGACAAAGAGATACCGTGAAGAAGACACCATTTGCATAACATACTGTGACACCGTTTCTTAACCCATTTTGTCGTCTTTCAATATAACTTTTTAACAGTAATATTTTACGTCTTTAATTAACTAACATAATTAATGTTTTCTTGTAGACATAGTATGAGGTATGAGGTACGACATATATGGAACCTGTTGGCTAAATCTCATGCATTGTGAAGATAAAGAGAAGAGTGCCCAAGAGCAAGATACAACAACAACACGACACGCGACAACACAAGAAACGTGAGTGCAATGTACTCAACAAAAAAGCAGGCCTGAGCATAACCACGTAGAACACATTTCAAGATCTTCAGAGAAAGAATTGTCTCATGCATACAATCCAACTCTACTTAAGAACACACGAAGTACAATGGAATCAATAGAACATATTCACTCGTGAAGAACACAAGATGAACCACGACACTCTGTTTTTCAACAAAAAAAATAGAGAAGGACTCAGAAGCATTTCTGTCTTATCCAAGGAGTCCAGAGCTACACTACTAATCACTAGAGCATTCTAAACTCACATTTACTCTCTCTTAGTTATTCTTTTATTTATTTTCGAGCAATTTGTGTACCCTGTATATTTTACACACACACACTGACTCTTGCGCTGAACTAGAGGATTTCAAAATCCTCATACTAAATTATTTACTCCTGTTTACCCATGACAACTATGGAAGAGGTCCCTTTGTGGCCTGGTCATTATTTTGTTTTCCCACAAAAACTGTGGAGAGGTCCCTGCGTGGCCCGGACAATCCATGTACTGTTGTTAACCCCGGTTCAGGGTGTGGATCAGATTTTATTAATATAAACTGCTTGGTGGCAGGTGATCACCAAGTGGAGTGGATTAGGTCTCAGCTTGAGACTGAACCACTTGTTTTATATCCACTGTTCCATTTAAATTTAGTCTACTCTGTTTTACTGCTTTACTTCACAGTCTAGAAAAACACTAAATTCACTTTGATAGTTAGTCCTGGAAAGAAGTTATATCTGATTTGTCTTAGTAGGATAACTTCAAAAGTAATTTTAATAATACCAATTAAGATTACTAATAATTAATCAATATTCTAATAATTTGTTTAAACAATCAAACTCTTATAATAGTATAACTTTGATTAACTGGTCTGTATCTATTTTTGGAGAAATATTTATTTGTAAAACTAATTTCTTTTAAACAGAAATTTTTATAGTAACTCAATTCACCCCTCCCCTCTTGAGTTAACTACTCCGACCAAAAATTTTCATCCGCCATTGGTTTCTTTCATTACTTATTTTAGAAATATTATTTAGCATATGTGGCTCTGAAATTCTATAAGGGTGAATATTCATAATGTATTATTCCAAAATTACCATTGATGGGGTAGTTGATACACTGATGGAATGTTGAAGGTATCACCAAGTGGCTATGGAGCCAAGGCCTTCCAAAAACGACATTATTTGTGGTGTCTTGTTGGATAACCACAAACTTGATGTTTGATATAAGATCCAAAAAATGAGATTTGAGTTTGATCTTCTAGGATTGAATTTTCTCACACTTATCTACACCCTTGAATGGTCATATTAGTGGGATATATTCCCTTCCCTATATCCCAATATTTAGAGGGTTTGAAATGGGATGAGATTGATCCCATAACCATTATCAATCAGATCCCTTTGGATGTTGACATTATTGAGTATTCCCGATACATATAGAGGTATGATCTTGATTAGTGAATGAGATGAAGAAACATCATTATAAGGAAATGTTCTCCACTCAATAGACCTCAACCACAACATCTTCTATCTCGAACTCCCATTGTCTCCCGAGGGATTCAACAAGTTCCTCCCTGAGTTCTTTTGAAAGATAATGTGCATCAAGTATTGAGAGTTTGGATGGGAAAATATATAACTATTTCAGAACATCGTACTTTTGAGCTAGAGGTTAGTGCTTCCCAATGTGGGGCTTCTCCTGGACATGTGGTTTAGTAGATGAGGTATTTGAGGTTTATGGGACTGGAGGTGGCGTGGAGGCCGATGGAATATCTTCTTCCAGTGGTGTAGGTCACACTGAACTTCCTCATTTCCTATGTTGATTGAATTGAACCCTTACTAGATTGAAATAAAAGACAATTGGGTACTGGAAACTGTTGGAGGGTTTAAAGACACCTCCTTTCCTCGTTTGGGATTGCTAGAGTGCTTTCCCGTGAGTCTCATCTGAATCTATGTTCTCTATGGGGATATAAATGGAATATTGTGTTTTAATGTGTCTGTGCTATCCCTTGTATCCTTGGGTTTGGTGCATGCATCCTCCTTTTCCACAGTTATATGAAGGGAAATCATATTTTGGGGCATAATCATCATCAAATAAGGATTTTTCCTAGTGCATCACATTGATAGAACCAAAGATGAGAACTTCACCGGATGAGGATTCTATTTGGTGGGACAATTTCCTTGTTACAGATGTTGCAGGTAAGAAATATTCAATAGTTAAGGCATACTTTGGAATAGAATATGATTCCTCATATTTTATTTCTTATTGATTTTGATGGTCACACCCACTTTCAAGAGGCACATTTTATGTTTCTCCCTTGGGTAGTGAAGCTATTGAGGGTCTTCATAGCTATTCTCTCAGGGTGTCATGGGCTCGATCAACCATTTTCCATGTCTTCTTGTTTTCTAATTTTTATGCATGCCTAGATGGCACTTTCCACTGACCATATTCTTCTTCTGATTGGACAACTTTTATGATGGTAACCTTCTCTGGAGAGTTATCTAACATCACATGTCCAGAATCGACCATGCCTTGATGGATGTATTTAAAGATGAAATAGTTCTGGATATTATGAACTGGCCTTCTATGGTAAGGGTAGTAGCTGGGATAGTCAGTGAGGTTGAACTCATCAGGCTTTCTAGTCTATAGAATCTTGAGAAGGTTGTTGTCCATGGATGATAATAAATTACTGGGGACTTGTTAATTTCAGAAGGATTATACTTTGTTCATCCATTCCTGAAATCCCAGGTGACCTCGATTTCTATGCGCCTCTGTCCGAGCATGATTTTGTGGTGGTTGTCACTTGACATGTTGTTCCAAGTAGTTCAGATCTTTCCTAGGTTCCTGGACAGGAATTTTGGCTGGTTTGAGAGTGATGGTTGGAGATTTTTCTCTACCTGGCCTTTTCCCTTGTGCTGAGGAAATGAATCAAGACTTGGATCGGGTTTTCTGGATGGATTCTTCTAAGAATTGGGATATTTATGAAAACTAATTGAATGTACCTAGATATTTCATGAGTATTAGTGGTGTCTAAAACTCATCCCTATGATTTTCAGCATAGAGTTCCAGTAGTTTATCCTATGAGAGGGGGATGCTGATTGAATAGGTTAAACCTTTCAAGCTTTCTATAAAATTGATAACCGTCTCATTATAATGTTTCTTGAAGTTTTTTAGGTTGATGATCATAATTTTCCTCAGTTTTTAACTAAACTGATAATGAAATTGATAGAGGAGGTCTTCCCACCCTGCAACATATCTCACTGGTAGACTATTTTACGAAAAAAGCTTGCCCAGTCAAGGTCTGTATGATACACCTCATCTTTGTTGCCTCCTGTTGATCTCGAGGGACCATAATTGGCCCACATTGGGATAAAATTGTGTGTGATGATGCTTAGGGTCACCCACACCATTGAAAGTAGAGAATATAGAATTTATGAAGTTGGGTGGAGGTGGAGTATCATCCACCCACTCAAGATATGACTTCCTCTCTAGCTGCACAGGTGCACATTACCCTTAAATGTCTTCCATTCAAGTATCAAGGGACTCAATAATGTTAAGTAACTCTAGGGTAACTATTTTTAGAGCCATATCCTGTCTATAGGGAGTGGGTGGGGTTCGATGATGTGGTCTCACTTTCATCTCCTATTGATTCTCAATTCGTCCTATGACTGAATGATTACTCTGGAGAGGGAGATTCTGTCACTATAACAGAGGGAATTCATTATCATTTTCGACATCCTCATTCATGTAGACAAGATGTCTAAATATATATCCTACTTAGTTCTCAGATATCACTCTTGTTAGTGGATCATCTATGGGAGGGAGAATATATGTGTCTTCCTGAAGATGATTCCCAAATAGAATATTCCCCCTGAGTAGCTCCTCGTTAAGCTGTCTGAGAGATTTTACATCACTCTCATATTATGAAAAATGTTCCTACATGGATGGAAAATGATATTTAGTTGTGTCATTACTCTTACCTTTGATATTGTTCCTCTATGGTGGTTGTAACTAGATATTCAGATGACCTAGATTTTGGAGCCTTCTCTGGTTCTGAGTGCATGTAGCCCTAGTTGGTGCATACAAACCACCCTCCTCTCTGGGTAAATTTTCTATATTATGGACCTCTACATTTTAATCTGGATCCAAAATGTCTTCCATATTAACAAAAACAACATTCATAAAGGCATATCGGGCAATGGTGATTGTGCCATTACTTTCAACACAACAAGTTGATTGCACTGTACCTTCCCTAGGGTCATTATTTGACCCCTTGTCCATATTGGTCAATTTTGGATTACGAACCCAAAGGGGTCTGGCCACCTTTACCATATGATCCTCCCATCTTATTCTATGAATAGTGACCCTGAGGGAGTTCTTGGTTGTGATATCCAAATGGGCCCTAACTAGTAGAGGTTTGTATTATGATGAGAGGAGTTGGTGGAATACTGACCACTGGTTGTTTCCTTCCAACCTGGAGAACACTAATCTTCTATGTGGTGATGATGATAATGAAAATTCCCCCATCCCTATGGGGTGGATTTCATCTGAGGATATCAGTGGCATTGATTAGTCCTATTGTTGAGGATCCAATGGATCTAGTTAAGGATTTTATGATTCCCGGGATGAACATGAAGATATAAATGCTCCCACCCCAGTGGGGTGGGTTGATCTAGAATCACTTCTGATGTCCCTAAGACCATATTAGGGGATAATGAACCCAGATATGATGATTCAGATTTAAATGGCCCCAGCCCAGCAGGTTGGGGTTTAATAGCAGCTACCGTGGATTTGTCCTAAATCCTCTTAGTAATTGACGATCCGAGAGGTAGAGGTGGTGGTAGATATTTCCCTAGACTAGGAGGCTAGGTTTTCTCCTAGATGGATGCTATAGACGTTGCCACTGTGACTTTTTTGATGCGGCACAATTGTGATTTCATGGGAGATGTGTGTGATGACAACCCTGGATGAGAACCATTCTTTACGAGAAGTCATTCGGAAGATCACATCATGGTCTTCATGTCTGAAATGTGTTCTTATTGGTTCAAGGGCCCTAGTTTGATGTCTTGTTTGATATCCTCTCTCTTATTTCATTATTTCTGAGCACCATTTAAGTAGTAGAATTCTATTTTAGTGACCAACTGGCCCGATCATTACCCAGTCCAATGATTTCTATAGAGTCTATAACATTACAGGATGCTGAATCTGAGGGGATTTACTATTCTAGTGGTATGAAAAAGTGAAACAATCCATACATTCCCTATCATTGAATGAAGATGCATGCTGTGGATTTAGAGATCAACTAATGAAGAGTTTTAATGCAATGACGCAAGTGTGTTGCAAAATTGTGCTATGATTTTCCAATTTCGGATCCCAATCCATGAAGATAGAAACCCATTCTAGCTAAAAATAAAGTATCTTGATTGTTAGAATGTGGCACTCATATCCTGGATAAGGGATATTTCAATCCTTCAGTCACTAATGAGTAGCCCACATATTCTGGCTTAGATAAGGCATGTACTCCTTTTCTAGTTCATCTGGGATCATATAGTTATAAGTATAGAGGGGCCAAAATATGATGGGGAGTTTTTTTTGGCTAACTCTCTCCATATGTCAATTTTGGACTCCTCCTCATCGGACTTACATGCCTCTATCTTGCCAAACCATAGAAGATGGCTCTGATGGTCTCCTACTGATGAGAGTATAGTGTTGTTGTAAGTTTATGGGGAACTATATACTGTTGACCCTGGTGTTTTGAGCACCTCTCTATATGAAGGTGTCAGAGTTTTCAACACCCATATATGTGGAGGTGTTTGGGAAGGGGGGGATTTCCGTGCTTGTGGGTGAGATCGCCTTGGGGAGGTTGACCATAGTGTATATTAGTAGTAGAGTTCCTGGGATCCATCTCCACACTACCATGAGGAGGAATATCATGATAATGAACATCTTCTACTCCCACTTTGATAGAAGTGTCGACATACCATTGTGGTGTTGAGAATATATCTCAAAAAACCCTAATGACACTGGAATTGAGAAGATATGAATGTGGGAAATCTCCCTCATCATGGTAGGAATATGGAGGCCTACCTTTTGCAGTTGTGTAGAGATATGAGGCTGCTATATGAGGGTTGATGGAACTTGTTTATAACCATCTAAGGCTATGAGAGTATGATCCTACTACTGAGAAGCTATTGGAATATGTTGTTGAGATGTCTCATTATCGATATGAATATGATCCTATCCCAAGGTATACACTATTCTCACTTGGTGAGCCTTAGTTAATAAAAGTATATGAGCCCAATCCTAATCCTTTAGGATATGTTGCTGGTATTTCTTGGAAGGATTATGAGCTTTCCCCAAGGTGTGTGCCACTCTCACCAAGTGAGCCTAATTTTATATGAATATGAGACCGATCCGAATATGCATTCCCCCATGGAATATACCAATGGAACTCCAAAATTAGATATGGGTTATGATCCTCCTCCTATATTTCCTTGGAATGATGCTGACAGAGTCATTTGTCGGCAGAAGTAGGAATATTCGTCTGCCTTTTGTGATCTGCTAAAATAGGCCCAGCAGATTCACTAATAGGAATATGAGTCTGTCCTGAGGATTGTGTCATTATCACTTGGTCATCCATTTCTAAAATGGGTATATATTCCTGGTCATCGA
The DNA here is from genome assembly GCA_963277665.1 of Viscum album. NCBI lineage: Eukaryota > Viridiplantae > Streptophyta > Magnoliopsida > Santalales > Viscaceae > Viscum > Viscum album. The sequence continues at coordinate 1,221,340,004 of OY728130.1, forward strand.
CCTTTGGAGTATGTTGCTGGAATTATTCAACAGGAATAAGAGTCTGTCCTGAGGTATGTTCCCCTCTCATGTGGTGAGCCCTGGCCAGAACCAGGATATGAGCCCGATCCTGGACCTTTGGAATATGACAGAAGAGTTCTTCTATAGGCATGTTCCCCTAGATTGAGGTGTGTTCTAATATCACATAGTTATCCCTATTTGTATCAGAAGTATGAGCCCGGTCTGATGCCTCACCCTTTATCGGTGTACGCCGATAATCCTCCTGGGTGGGAGAAAGAATGTGTGCTTGATCCGATATAACCACTTTCTCATAATGATCATAATGTTGATTTGACCTGTCTATAGGGATAGGAGTATGCAACTATTCCTTTATCTAAAATAGTGATAGAATATTTATATGGATATATTAGATGTTGCTAAAATATATTTTCATTTTATCAAAGTGTGTATAAGGATATACTTCTGCACATTTTACTTCTCCATTATGTGATAAAAGATGTATTTGATTGAAGAATGGATATGTTCCAACTTCTATCCTCTATGTGACACCAGAATATGATGATAGGCTTCATTCATAGGGTTAGGAATATGAGCCTCCCCCATGCCTTCTGTGGGAATATGCTCTTAGACTTGCTCTGAGCGGGTAGAGATATGATTTTTCTTAATGGTTCCTTACATAATATAATGGCAGGCATCATTAGAAGAATTTGGGATATAAGACCTCTTCTTTATATCCAAATTCATCCTCCTCTGATGATACTTCCTTGTTTCCAATGCATGGGCATCATAGGTGGTAGCATGTCTGGTGGTACCCTCAGCAGGCGACTAGTGGGTATCGGTGGGATAGTGCTAGCAACAGTAGTTGATAGGTTCCCTTATCAGCGGAACCTAAACCAAAAGAGATCTACATTGGGGTTCTTGATCCACCTTCATCAGATATAGAAGGTGGAAGTTGTCGCGCTCTAGGGATAATCCCTCAAAGAGGTTGGTTGCAGTGACAAAGGATACTGGCTTATCAACCACCTTCCCCGGGCAATGCGAGCTCGTCAGTTTTCATGCTTGGATAACCTCATGGGAATCTTCCATGGTCAGGATCGTACCATACTGGTGGTACTCTTGAACCTTCATGTTTTCAACCTATTATTGGAGTTTTTGAGTTGGTGAGATCATGTTTCGACCGATAGGGTTTGCAGCTATAAATGATTTTCTATAGAAAATACTAGATGATGAAGACATTGTATCAAATTGGGATGTTATTAATATCTTTATTCATGAAGACAATAGTGAACAAGGTTATAAATTAGTTCAATATTGTAGGCATAATTTTCTCAATCGGATATGCATGGTTGACATAATTTTCCTGATATTTCCGATTCATCCATTCTGCCCACTTGGACATGTCAAAGCAAGAATGGACTTATTTCATGAGAATCCTGGTTAGAGAGGATCATTTGTAATATCATGCCAGTCTAACTGCTTAGTTTTTATAGGGTATAAAAAACAAAGTGGCCCGACACATGATTATTCAGTCATTCGAGAGATTCACATCAGTCTTTCTATTCTTGTTTGCATATAGGGGAAAAATGGTCTAATGACTTATAACCCAATCAGTTGTTATTTTATATATTTATTTCAGCTTCACCAATTTAGTTTCATTGAGAAAAGAGGTGTCGATGTGGAATGGGTTCCTCCCATCGGTTTGACTGTGGGGTGATTTACCATTTGTCTAATCTCCCTTATAAACCCCCAACGGTTCCCCCATCCATAGCTGGGTACATACCTTCTTTCCAAAGGTAGGTGGTAATATAGTTTTTAGGCCTAATGACTCTTGGGTAATCGCATTGGTTGAGATGATGGGAGGTTGGGCTTATCACACCCTTTTGGGGGATTTTTATCTACTTTGGGACTCCCTTATAGATTTATGATATATTTATGAATCTCTTCCTAATCATGACACAAGACTAGTTACACGAACAATATGACTGTGGGTAAATTCTCTCCTATGTGAAAAAGACTAGGTCCCCTCTAGTAAGTCCAACTATATGTATCTGAGGTTCTTTATCATTACCTAATAACGAGTGGTTGCTTAAGTTTTGAAGTCGTATAACCGATAGTTTCAGAATATGCTTCCATGTGAGGAGGTGATTAATATTATGAGGAGGGGATTGAGCCATTATGAGGCACCCTACATATCTTGGTCATGGAAGGAATGAAAAACAACATTGTTCTTTAAACCCGTGTAGTTTAACGTTATGGATAAAGGACTTGTAGGGGTGCTCTAGGACACCAGGTGTTCAAGTTCGGGTGCCTGGAAGGACATCCTATGTATCCAGATTATGGTGATATTCAGAGTTGTCATGGTTCATTTATATTTATCAGTTTGCTTATGGACGAGGTAGAATGATCAGCCCATTGGGATTATTGGGTACCACTGGTTGAAATGTCATTGACATAAGGCTTACATCAAAGTGTATTTTTATTTTGTATCATGCCTTAGGAAGGCATCCTACATATCCTATTTATTACAGAATAAGAGTTCTTATAGTTAAATCTTATCCTTGGGACTTTCACCAAGGTGGATGCCATTATGTAGAGGAAAAAATATCATGTCAGTCATCCGAGCGTACATATTATCATTTCCCTAATAGGTGGATATCCATGATGTTAATGATATGATTTTTGAAACTCTCCAAGCCCATGTGATCTATGATCAATGTGATAAAAAAGGGATAATAAGTAATCATTCTCCTTGCATATGTATACATGGATCATGATACGTGGAACCCCTTGGAATATTTAATATGGAGATCAGGCCTCAGGGAGGCGTCCTACGTATCCAGATTATAATAGGAATCAAAGTTCTTGTAGTTCAATTTTATCGAGGATTACACACCGAGGTTTCCCTATTAATTGGGGATTACACACCAATGATGAATGACATCATCAATTACTGGGATTCCCTTGTAACTTGAGGGTTTATGGGGCAATGACATGACTAATGAATATCCCTAATCCCACGTGAGCCGTGATCACTGTGAGAAATAGTGGGTGGTAAGTGATCAATGTCACTTCTTGTAAGGATGGGACTTATATTTTGGGATCACCCTTGATGATCAATATGAATCTCGAAAATTGAAGAGGTGGCCTATGTATCCTGAATATAGAAGGAATTAGAGTCATTGTAGTTCCTTATATCGGGGCTTACACACTGAGGTTTTCTTATTAATCGAGGCTTACACACTGAGGATGGATGAAATCATCAAGTCATAGGATGTCCATGTGATTTGGCTTTCTTGTCTAGAGGATGTCACATGACCATGTTGACTTTTTCAGAGGACATCACGAGACATGGTTGGCTTGTTAAGAGGGTTTCACATGATCTGAATGAATTACCCAAGTTTCATCATGAGAGATAGCTGACACATATGGGGGGAATTGAGAGAGTCAATGCGTCATTCCTCAGAGGGTACCACACAACCTAGTTGACATATCTGGTGAGCATCATGAGACCTAGTTGGCATAATGGGAGGACATTTCAAGAGCTAGTTGACATCCTTGGGTGATACTACGAGACTCGGCTATCCTGAACTGGTGCCATTATATGGGTCAGGCGACATATATGAAGAGCACCACAAGGCTAGGATGAAGATCCCAGAGGGTCTCATGAGATCTGGGTGGCATGCCTGTGAGGTGCCATATGACTTTCTTTGACACGTCTAGGGGAATTATCATGATCCTAATGGTATACCAAAGGAGCGTCACATGATCTGAGCAGCTTGTCCTGGTGCTGTCAAATGTCTTGGATAGTCCACACAAAGCACACAAGGTTCAGTGTATATGTATTTTTATTAAGTCTACTATTTATCAGTATTTATTATAGCCTTATATCATGAGTTTCTTATATTTTTTCATTGTTATCTTATTTTAAGTCTAGCATGATTTGGAGAAATGTGCGGGATGTATTTAGAGCATACCACCAGGAGTCCTTCGCTTGATCTATTAAAGATCACACGAAGTTATTTATCCTTGATGAATGATCACTCCAGCTATTCTCCGATGTATTACCTGATGGAAGACTTCCGAGTAGTGATATCAATAGCTTCAAGAAATCTAATCTGGTACATGGGTGTGTTTATTCACCTGGATGCAAAAATACAACCCTTCTCTCTGAGGCCAGAGTAGGGATTTATAGACCTCACCACCCCAATTGTTCACCGATTTTTGTGGTGTATCTAGCAGGGATCTAGGATAGAGTCGAAAAATGGTTATGGTGCCACACATTTTCATGAATCTCTTCTGTGGACTGCTCTGATGCCATCACATGATTTTCAACGACTGTGCATCCCTCCCGTCATCACCTACTTTATTAGATTATTTCCAATTAAAAGGGATTTTTTTATCATGTGGGAATGTCAAAGGACTTCAATATTATTAAATTAATATGTCCAAGGGTCTTTGTGAGATTAGAGTGCTTATTGAAAGGCATTCACGAAATGATCGATGCATTGCCTAGGACATTTTGTGAGGCAAGGGTGGCTTGTTTGAGGGTCTCTGTGAGATCAAGGTGGCTTGTACCGGAGTCTCGTGGGATCATGTTATGGACTTTCTCAATGTGTCATAGGATCTTTATGACCACAAGAGGCTTTCACCTCCTCCCCCTATTATTCCCTTTTATTTATTTTACAATTTTTGGGGAGTCATGAGATATTTCATGAGTAGTGTAGGAAATTACTCTATTTTTTCATGATGTGCCTCATGACCAATATGGGTCATATGGGGGTGCATGAGCACTTCATGAAAAAATTCATCAGTTTATCCGTAGGGATCCAAAGAGGGAGTAAAATGTTACCTAGAGATGTTTGAGGATTTCTGAACAATGAGGTTAACAAGTGAAAGGGATCCCATGAGACAAAGTAGACACATTGCTGGAGTCTCACAATGTCTTTTGAGTTATTATGGGTGCATCATATGATGTTCAGTGATTACAAATAGATCCTTCCTCCTCCCTTTTTATCTCATTTGTTTTATTTTAAAAAGGTTTTAGGAGTTCTTGATTTTTCTCAAATGTTTTCAAGGATAATTATCCTTCCCATTGGTTATATGTCACATTATCTTTATAACCTCTAGGGGTCTCCATCATTAGACATATTTCATTCCATTTTTGAAGGATTTATTATTGGGTTTTCAAGTTCTTGATGCTAACAAACCATGTGGCCTGAGGGAGATTATCTTACTACCACCATTCTACCTTCAATTGTTCAAATCACCATTGTAAGAGAAGGAGGTCATTTCTAAAGGGGTTTTGTGGGATCCGCTACAGGTTATGCACTGTGTGTGGAGTCTTCACGTGAACTTATAACAGTCATGTGTTTGCAATCCCCTTGAAGTTTCATGAGATATGCAGGTCTCAACAACCCTCTTATTCTTTTTTTTGTGGAGAAAATAATACCCATATTCATATTTTCCTTTGTTATTTTTCCAATGCTTATTTGGTAGGCATCAACACATACATATACACGCTATTATAAATATAAAGTACAAATTACTAGTGTAAAATTTACACTACAAATTTTATCTGAATACATTCATGTACATACATACATACATACATATACTAATTTCTATTTTTATCTTTATTATCAAGTTTTTTTTGTTTTTTTAAATAACTTATACTTTTTAAAAACATTATAAAACTTCATAAATATTTTTTTTATAAAATTGAAAATGAACACTATATTTTTTATTTTTAAAAGTTATTAAAAATATATAATTATACATTTATAAATGTTTTATTTAATATAATTTTTTATTATAATTAAAATACATATATTAGGATAAAAATGATGTTATATATTTTTATTTCAAAAAAAGTAAACATATATAAACATAAATGATTGTATTATATTTTATATTTATCTTGGTTATTAATATTTTATAATAACATTTTTACTAAAAATTTAATAGTTATAGAAGGATATTATGGAATGAAACTTTTAAATTGAGTAATTTAATGTTCAATTGTTTTAACCAAAAATGCGATTGGGTGCCACTTTTACTTTTTTCATGGCGGGGAACAATCATTCTATGAAACTAGCACTCAGGTTTGAGCGTGATCCTAATACTTTTTTTTCAAATTAATTTTGGATATTTAAAATACATTAGTGATAATATTTTATTAATATGGAAAAAAATTTGGATCTCATTGAAGGATATATTAATTTAGAATAAAATGATTTTTTTGAAAAGTGAATCTCATGGAAATCCCCAGCTAAAATATCTAGATTTTATACAAGGTCATACCAAAATTGGTTTCCCTCAAACCTGATTTGATGAGTGTGGACCTATAAAAAGAAACATCGATCCTATAGAATGATAGATTTACACTCAAGACTTGACCATCATTGGTCTCCATATACTGAGACCAGTGTTGTCATCAATATTATTTCATTACTCCTCAAACCCTATGCACATCAATTAATATGGGTTACACTAAAAGAAAATACATGATTATATTTTTTAATTTATTTTCATGTAAAAAATATTCTCAATTAAAAAATATAAGTTGATTTTTTTACTTATTTTTTTTAAACATTTTTAATAATATTTTTATTATGTTTGGTGCGAAAATAGTTACGTATACATAATTACAAAACTATACGAAATTCTTGATGAATTTTAGAGAAGTTAATTTTATAACATTAATTTTACATAATATAATATATTTGAAAAAATCAAGTCCATTTCCCCCTCCTCCTAAAATTTTCTTTTAAATTTTTTTAAAAAATGAATAAAGTAATATTATAACTTAATATAAAAAAATAAACACAAAAAATTTAATAAAAAACAACAAAACAAATCAAAAAATATTGATAACTAATATCAAAATTATAAGGGCCTAAATTTTCTTGAACCCTCCCATTGTAGATTCTTGGGTGTTGAGGGGGTTTGGGGAGTGCTTGGTGGTAGTACCAAGGTTGAAAGAAGGAAGGAGATACCAGAGTTGTATGTTTTTACCAGAGGATTTATTTCATGGTGTGGCCATATACATCATGCCGTGGGAGTTTGGTTGAGAGATATTTCTTAGCATGGGGATTCATCCCAACCTGGTGGTGTAAATCGTGAGAGTTAGAGATTATTTTGTTTCGAGGAGGATGTTTGGTCGTAATGTGGTGGATGTATGTTTCAACATAAATTATTTGAGGAGGATTTCATCTAAGTATTTAATCTTACATATGGTTTTATGAATCTTAAAATTTTCATTTTTTTATTACCATAATTATAGTGGGAATGGTTTCGTCATGGCATGATGACCTAGAGGTTAGGTTTTTTGGGTTCTTCTGTATAAGAGGTTGTCACACTATGGTGTTTAGGTTATGTTTTGAGATGATCTCATAAATTATTTATGTTGTGTGAACATTTTGGTTATAATTTAACATTACTTAGCTGTATCAAATTAAAATATTTTATTTAACCTTAAATGATGAGAGGTGGAGTAAATCGAGGTGAAGATCTCCAGATTTTAGTTGATATGGCCCTGTTACGGCCTAACCATTACTTGTTAGCACGTGACATGCTAAAATTCTTGTTATTGTATAAATTTTTTCATCCCTTTGAATTCTTACAGATTCTTTCAATTTTTCTCAAACCTCTAGTAATAAAATATGAATCCATGGAGATATTAGAGTTCCCCTTGGTTGTATTTAGCACTCGCCTTCATGGTATCAACTTTGTTGTGATACGAGGTGAGTTTCTCCCAATTTATCTTGGGTTTTATTAGTTTAATTATTTCTAATGGAGTTACAAAAATTATTATAAGTATGGTTTGGGTGATTTTGGGTTGTTAATTGACATGGGATCATTCTTTTATAGGTTTATGAGGCTTACACGTGTGACCTTGGGTTTTGTGATCATCTTCCTCACTTTGTTCTCATGATATGGTTGTGAACCATTGGTTGAGGTAGGGGATTCAAAAAATTATCCATATTTAATGTGATGATGTGGGATTATTATAATATTCCACCAATAAATGGTGTAATTTTCCTAAGTAAGGTAATAATACATAATTAAAAATATGGAAGAATTGAAGGGGTGTTGTGATTCACATGAGATTATGATTGATTTATGACGGTTGCCTCATGTAATTTTATAGATATTCTGGAATATTAATGGATATGATTATTTTTATTACTTATCATATTTTGAATTCTCAAAATATGAATAAAAATATGAAGATTTTAAGACTAAGATAATAATGAATGAGGCACATGAATTAAGTTTATCATTCTTCCTTCAATTACTTAACCTGAAAGGTGTTTCTTTGAACATGTTTATTAGATTATTATAACTACTATTAGTTATTGATTATTAGGTATCTTTTGTTTAAACCTACAGATAATGAATATATCAATTCATGTAGGTAAAGGAAAAAATTGTTTATTGTAAATAAATGTTTTGGGATTTTTTAAATCAAATCTATATTTACTATAATCTTGTAAGATTTGGTGGTATAAAATTTATTTATCCATAATTTTTTTATGATGAAAATATGTTTTTTCCAATTATATATCTATAAGAGTGATCCATTACTGTGATTTTATTTTTAAACTCTTTGTAGTTGGTTGTGAAGGTGATCGGTGGTGTTTTTCCCCTCATTGTGGTGGTGGTTTGATGTTAGTGATGGTGGGATGGTATGTATGGAATTGAAAGGTGTCGGGGATGATGTTGCGGTGGTTATCTCATATTGGGAGCCTTTATTTTTGGACGTTTTTCCTATTACTTATCAAATATTCTTGGTTCTACTTGATGAATTTTTCCTGTTTCCTTCTAGTATATATATCTCTTTATATGGGATTGGTTGATTCTGATAATACAAAGAATTATGGGAGGGTAATGAACTATAATTAACTCATGTGAATTTGTGTTGATGTCAGTGATAATATAATGAGAGGGAACCACATATTGGATATGAAATAATGCTCAGAGAGAATGGTTTTTAAATTTTGAATAAAAAATTTGAAATATAAAACCAACATGTTTTTTTGGTTAAAGTATATGGTTAAACAGAATTGATGATGGATTTTATAAAATGAATGGTAATTGTTAAATTACAAAATGATTAATGATTATGAACCTTTTTGGTTGTCTTCTTAGAATGAATCGGGATTTATAGTACTAGTGATGTTTGTCATGTTTTAATGTGGGACATTAAATATATTTCATGTTTTGGGTATGATAGTCTCCCTTAGATTGGTTTTGATTTATACCATCAGTATGTTAAATTATTTCTTATGCTCCACCTCCCATGTTGTTAGGTTTAGTCGACACCCATATTTACCTTGGATTCTGGGTGATTTCTTATCATCTAGGTCATTTTAGATATGGATGGTTGACTACTCCCTCTACTATAATCTCTATTCTAGACATAGCATGGTATGTTGGAATATCCAGGATGTGGTGGATAATAGAATAGTTTTTGGACTCATACGAACTTTACTGGATCTAAGTTATTGCATACAGGTATATGTAAGCTATAGTGGATGAAGGTTATATCATGTAATTATATCAGGATATAATAGATTATGATTATACGTTTGTATTTATGAATGATTTATTATGAATTAAGTCATATTGTATACTTTATAGGGCAGTAATGGATATTGGTTTTTCTATGTAGTTATGAAGATACAATGATGATGTGGATATGGTATGTGTGCATGATTTTATGAGATGATGACATGGTTGTGATATATTTGTATACATATGTAGCATGACTTATGGAGGTGATGAGAGAATCAAGATGTAAGATGTTGGGGTGAGGATGATTAGTTTAGTGGGAAAGTGGACATGGGGTACTATCTTATATATACTTATGTTATGGTGTTACTTATTTTCTATGCATTACATGGAAATATATCCTTAGTGAGGTTGGGATATATTTCACCTGATTTAAGTACCAAGTTTATTTCTATTTTTGTTTATTGGGATTCAGTATGCTTCTTCCATTTTTTAATGATAGGTTTTGGGGAGGATCCTACTGAGTATACCTATATACTCACCATATATATATACAAGCATACATACATACATACATACATACATACATACATACATACATACATACATACATATATATATATATATATTTCTGGTCTACAGAAGCTGGATAGCGTTCGATCTAACTGTTACTAGCTCATAATGGTTGTTCATATGATTTTGGTGTTCATTGTCATTTCCTAGGCATTAATCATGATATTTTTAGTTGTTTTCACTTTTATTTAATTAAATTTATGTGTTGGGATTGATTATTTATTTATGTCATGAATTTTATTGGTCGATCCATTATTATTTCCTATGATATATTAAGGGTAATTACTCTCATATATAAGCATTTTATACCCTCAGTGATAGTATCCAACCTATGGAAAATTAGAGGATAGCTTCACAAGTCACTCCCACATTAACTACTAGCCTAATAGGGGTAAAATGGATGGAGGGGGCCATGACCAAGTTGTATTAATGATTTTGGTTGAGAGATCAGATGAAAATTGAGGATAGTCCTTACTGAATATTACAAGGGTTGGTATGGAAACAGTGTTATTTAAACTTAGTATGTGATGTATGTTTAAGATACCAACCATGACATGAGATTTTAGGTTCCCCTAATATATAATGGAAATCCCTTAAGTTTACTGGGAATAATAAGTGAAGTGATGTTGCTTACATGTTAGAGACATAATTATGGATCAAGTGTCATGATTTTTGGTTCCTCTAATTGAATTTGGAAGATAAGTTTTTTTGGATAAATCTTAATTAATGAATCCTATGTATTCCATAATCTAGGTTCAAAGATTCCCTAATGATTTTTTATTTTTTAGGTATGGATTCAGGTCAATGTACTCATCAAGTTCATATTGATGATGTTTATAAATATATTATAGTAAATCCCTATAGATTTTAATTTGAGGGATATGACTATTAGAGGATGATGCTTTAAGAGTTTGAATGCCAGAGCCTACAGAAGTAAAATTGATCCATTTTAGACTAGGAGATCGATACTTAGTTAGAGGAGATATAGACTTCTTTCAGTATGATCCACGTTTGAATGGAGAAATAGATTTTGTTTTTAGTTAATATACTATGTAGGGATTCTTATAAGTGGTTGTTTGTTTCCTCAATGATTAAAAAGAGTAAAAAATTTCATGGGAGAAGTCCCATGATCAGTTTCGAATTTAGTTTATTTCATTGATCATGAAGTTGGATTGTTGTTAGGATATTCTTACACTCTTCCTTGAGAGTTATAGTGTGTGGGAGTTTTCTATTTAGAATAAGAATATTATCTGTTATGCTTAATGAATTATTCCTAAAGAGGAGGAAAGGGTCAAGAATTTTTAGAAGGATTTATATTAAAATATCTAGTGTTATACCACACCATTTATGTTTTTTCAACATATCTTGAGGTGTTAGAGAAGGTAGAGGTTATTGAGAGGTTGTTGGCAAGGACTAGACCATTATGAGATATGATTCTTTAGGACTCTCTGAGGATCATAATTGGGGGTAGATATTCTCAGTTTTCTTTTCAGATGAAGTTTTTGATTATAGGGAGTCAGTTCCAGTCTTCTTTATCCTATTTCACCAAATATGTAAGTTCTTTAAACCCTTTCAAGATACCATATGTAGTTTTATTTTTCATTGTGATTTCATGAACAACAAAATTTTTAGTGTCTGAACTTCTTTAGTAGTAAACATGGAGCCGATGGATTTCTTTAGGCTCAGTCATTGTAGCAGTATCCTCTAAGGTAGTAGCAATATTTTTGTACTTTATACTATGATAAATATAGAGGATACAGTGTGAGTAGAGTATAAAATCCCGATGCTCCTCATCCTTAGGGTTATAGGGAAGACCAATTTCATGGAGGAGGTCACTATCAAGGCTATATAATTCTCAAAGTAGGATGTGAACAGATTCAAGCCTTAGAGTTTCTAGTTTTATGTGATCCAAATATGGAGTGATGAATCATAAGTTTATATTCTACCTAGGTTTATTCTTTATTTTATTTGATAGTTATGAACACTTATATTATACCTATCCTAGTCCATACTTTGTGACATGAGGTGAAGAGGCTTCCAGTTTCCTTGGCATTGACTATTCTGGATGGAGGTCAAGCTAGCTTGTATGATGTATGCAGAGATTGTGAGTTAATTATAGGGAAGAATCATGCCTCAAGAGATTTCATATATTCACATATGTAGCTATATAATATCATCCTCATTATGTACTAGTTATGTTCAGTGTAGGCTATTGTTGATTTCATCAGGAATCAAGTTAAATTCTTAAATACTGATGTAGAGAATTCCATGTTCGTTGTTAAATGAGACCACCATATAGGTCAAAGGAATTTCATTCTAATTTAAAATTTATCACTTCCCCTATACATATACCAAATCCATGAAATATTTCATGTATCATAGATTCATCGGTATCTTCAAGATGATTACTATGTCAATGATTGGGGATAGATATAAGTTAAAGATGATATAATGTTCATGTTATGACCTTTTGAGATTCTAGACTTTCAAGAATGTGTTTTGTAAGTGTGAAATTCCTTTGGTTAATTTCTTGTGGATTTAGAGTGGCTTGAAGTGGTGTACTTGAGAATGTGGGTCACATATACAGGCCCAATATATTGTGTTGTTTGATGTTTTATTTTTAATAAATGATATGTATGAGCATGGTTTGATTTATGAGATTATTTATGATTTTTCATATTTAGATTTCATTTTCCTTATGATAGATTGATTGTGATATTATTATAGTGAGATCCTTGATAGTAATATTGTGAGGTGGTTGTTCTTATCCCCTTACCTTCCTTTTGATTCCTAGGTTTTTTTTTGATTCTTGAGGATTAGAATCATTTGAGAGGCATATGATATAAGTGTTTGTATTTTATCAAATTATTCCCGTGTAGATTCATAGGTGTTGAGGAATTCTAGGGAGTTCCTTGTGGCAGTCATGAGGTTAAATGAAGGACCTTCCATATGAACATGTTTATATGGGAGGAGTTATTTCATGGCATTGTGGCATGTGTCACATCGTGGGAGGTTAATTAGAAGATTTTTCATGGCATGGGGATTTTTCATATCCTATGGGGTGTAATCTATGACAGTTAAATATCATACTATTTTTCTAAAGAAGTTGGGTCACAACGTGGTGGATATATGTGATGGAATAAAGAATTTGAAGAGGATTTATATTAATTGATTGATCTTATGTGTGGTTTTATTAATTGTATATATTTCATTTTCCATTTATATTTTCACGACATGAATCATGTTGTCACACCATCATGACCTGCATGTTGATTATTATGGGTTTCTCCATATAACAGGTCAATGTGTTGTAGTGTTTAGGTTGCATCGTGACTTGAACTTAGAGGATATTGTCAAGGTATGACCATATTGGTCACAAAATGACGTTACTAGGCAACATAAGATTAAAATATTTTATCAATCCTCAAATGTGAGGGAGAGGATTATATCATGGCATGGATCTCATGATTTCAGTTAAGATGGAATTGTCACCACATAATAATTAATTATCTTGTTGTGTGGCCACAAAATTTTAATAGTGGTATAATTTTTTTCATCCCATTGATTTATTTTATATTGCTATGATTTATCTTAATCCTTAAGCATTAAATAGCATTTCCTTAGAAATATTTGACTATCCCTTGTATAAATTTTGATCTTAGCTTCATGGGATCAACCAGGATTTGATTTGAGGTGAATTATTCACCTTTCTATTGGGTCTTATTCAGTAATTATTCCCAATAGAGTTGTCATAGTGGTTGGTATCTTGGTTTGTGTAATTTTGGGTATTTAATTAATAGGATATTTTAGTGTTATAGGTTGACAAGGATTAACATATACAGTCTTCTATTTTGTGATCATCTTCCTCACCTTGTTCTTATGTAGTGGTTGTGATCCTTCAGCTAAGGTAGGTAATTCATAAACTAATACTTATTTTATGTGTCAATGTTATATTATCATGATTAATATTTTATGAATAAGTGGTAGAGTTGGTATAATGAAGATAATAATCCGGACTTAAGAACATGAAATATTTGAAGAGGTGTTGTGATTCACATGCTATTATGATTTATTCATGTTGGTTGGCTTATTTTATTTTTTAGATAGTGTTAAAGCTTTATTGTTGTGATTATTATTCTTCCTTAACATATTTTAAATGATTAAAATATATAAAATAACATAAATATAATAAGATGAAGTGAATAATGAATTAGACACACAAATAATGTTTATAATTCTTCCTTTAATTTCTTAACTTAAAAGGTGTTTCTTTAAACATGTTTATTGGATGATTATAGATATTGTTAGCTTCTAATTATTAGGTTTATTTTTTAAAAAAACTTTCTCCTAATGAATCAGTTTATTTATAATGGTAAAGGAAAATTCTATTTTTAGGAAATAAATGTTTGGTGATGTTTTAAATCATATTTTTTTTCTAGAATTTTGTGATCTTTGATGGTATATCATTGATTGAACCTAGAGTTTTGTATACTAAAAATTTGTTTTTATACCATTTATACATGAAGATAATTTATCCCTTTATTTTATTTTATTTGTAAATCCTATGTGGTTGGGTGTGAAGGAAAGGGATGAGATGTTTTTCCCTAGTTGTGGTAGTGGATTAATTCCAATAGTGGTTGGATGGTATGGATGGTATAGAAATGTATCAAAGATGATGCCAAGATAGTTGGATTGAGTTGGGATCCTTTCTTGGGTGTATGTTTTATTTATTGTTTTTATGATATTACTAGTTCTACTCACTAAAAATTTCTTGATTCCTTCAGGTATATATCTACCTTGAGATAATATTATCTGAGTATTAGAATACTCAGTATTGTAGGATTCTAATGAATTATAATAAACTTATAAGAATGGGTATTGGTATTAGTGATAATATAATGATTAAAAACCATAAATTTGTTTGGAATGAATGATCAATGAGTATAGTTTTGAAATCTAGAATTTAAAATGTAAATTATAAAAGGTCCCTGGCCTTTTATGATTAAACCAGAATATATAATGGGGATTTATAATGTGAATGATAGTTGTTAAATTACTAAATGATTAATGATGCTTGTTTTATTATAATGAAATTATATTTCTAGTTCTAGTGATAACAGTTGTGTTTTATAGTTTGATATTGGATATTGTTTGAGTTTAGTGTAGTATAATTTCCTTTATATTGGTTTTGTCCTATATTATTGTTATGCTTTATTATTTTTATACTCTACCACCAGAGTCAATAGGGGAATCCAAAACCCATATTAGCCTTGGGTTTTGGGACAATTGAAAATATTTAGGATATTGTAGATATGGATGGTTAACTACTCCCACAAACCCACTATTTCTTCTAGTTGTATCATTATATGAAGGCATATCGAGGCTGGGGTGGATTACATAATAAGGTATGTGCTTATAAAATTTTTAATGACTCTCAATTATTACATATATTTATAAGTGGTTATGGTGGATTGTGTTTATAACATACACTTGTATTAGGTTTTAATGGTTTAAGGTTATAAACATGTATTTATTCATGGGATGTAATGGATTAAGGAATAGTTTATAAAACACGGACTTTGATAAATCTTAAATTTTATATGTGCTTATGGGGATATGATGATAATGTGGTTATGGTATGTGTGTACGGATGTGTAGGATGTGATGATATGATGATGTGGATGTGATATATTTTTAGTGATTTGTAGTATTCCTTATAGAAGGTATGGTAGAACTAGGACATAAGACGTTGGGGTGTTGGTGACTAGTTCAATGGGAAAGTGGATTCGAGGTACCTTCTTATATTTATGGTATTTTTATGGTGTTACCTATTTTATAGGAATTCTTGGTGATAAATACTTGGTGATGTTGGGATATATTTCACCAAAATTAGTTAATGAGTTGATTTATTTTTATTTCCATTAGGTTTTAGCATGATTTTTCCAAATTTACATGAGTGGTTTTGGGGAGGATACTACTGAGTATACCTATATGATCACCCTATATATATATATAAATATGTTTTTCAGGTCTATAATAGTTGGTTGGTGATTGAGTTGGGTGTTACTAGATCATAGTGGTTATATGTATTATGTT
This sequence comes from Viscum album, assembly GCA_963277665.1. NCBI lineage: Eukaryota > Viridiplantae > Streptophyta > Magnoliopsida > Santalales > Viscaceae > Viscum > Viscum album. Next base: position 1,221,356,186 of record OY728130.1, read on the forward strand.
GGTGTTCATGGTCATTGCCTAGGTGTTTCTTGTTGTATTTTAAGTTTCTTGCACTATATATGACATTACATTCATGTATTGGGATGAACAATTTATTTATGTTATATAGTTTATTGGTGGATATTTTTCTTATTTCCTAGGATATATTGAGGGAAATTCTTCTCATATGTATGCATTTTATACCCTCAATGCTAGCATATGACCCATAATGTAGGACCCCGGAACACCCTGAGAGGAGATGGGTGAATCAGGGTGTCAAATTTTTCTTTTAAAGTGATATATCTTGTTCCCACATTGGTAGGATCTTGTTAACACTATTTGATATAACTGTGTATTAATTAAATATTCACATGTAGAGATACAACACAATAGTTTTACTTGGTTCACCACTAAGGGCTAGTCCAAGGAGTATACGCCACCCATGTGTTTGTCATACCTAAATCCACTAATCTTCACTAGTTATGAAATACAAAAGTTCAAACACAATCACTTTGCTCTAATAAAACTACCTTTACAAGATTTTAGGGACAACACACTACCTCCCTCAAAACACTTCTATCAACCCCCTAGCTCACTGCTTTGAGTGAAGGTTTACTATTTGGACCAAAAGGGGATTAGATGCCCTGAAGGGGATGGGGGGGTGAATTAGGATTTGGATATTATTTCTAAAATTATTCCTTCCCCAATGGATCTTGACCTATTTATTACAAGGGTAACTTTATTTGATCTCAAGTTATTATGATGATATTATTATTTCATTATTTATATAATTATGAAGAAATAAAAGTAAAGCAGGAAAGTAAACACAAAGACACATTGATTTTACTTGGATCACCCTCACTAGGATATATCCAAGGAGCATGAAACTACAATATTCTGATGTATCAAATCTACTAAAGCTCACTTCCAAAATGCAAGGTTCTTACAAGATCACTTCTATGGTAAGGCTCATTTCCTTTACAAGGTTTGAGATAGATCACTTCTATACCGAGGTACACTTCTTTACAAGATTTAGGGGCATCTTATTACTTCCCAAGGGTTACTCCCTCAATCTTCATTATGTGGCTCACTACTAGTGGAAAGGATCACATTCTTACTTTTCCTTTACTCACTAATCCAAAAGGACCCACAAACATTTTATGAACATGTAGGTCCCTTATTTAAACATAATGAATGCATCCTAAAATATAGGTAGATTCTATATTTAAGTTCTATGTTCATTCACATGATGAATACCACTTTACCATAGATTCACCAGGAAATCCTTTATGAACACTTTCATGATGCTCACTGACTTCATGAAGATCAAAAAACCTTTTCAAAAAACCCAATTAATTACAAGTATAAACCACCTTTGTGAACCCCACAACTTTCATGAAGCTCACCTCTTCTATGAAGCTCAATTAACCTTCAGGAATCAACCTCCTTTCATGAAGATCAAAAACTTTTAAGATGCTCACTTAACCGTTTTGAAGTTCACAAATGTTGGTCAACTTTTTATAGCCTTCTTGAACATCAATAAATTAGTGATGCTCACAAATTTTGGTCAACTTCGATATCCTTCATGAAATTATATTCTTTATGGGATTTTTTGAAAGAACAAACTTCTTGAATCACCTTATCAAATCCAAAGCCTTTGAATCATCATTAAGTCTTGCTACTTTTCTGAGGGGTAGTAGCCTATTTATTGGTGTTTCCTCTCATTCTAGAAGCTTCCATCCACATAATCACCATTTATAAAAGCTCTCCAATCTCATTCAAGATTCTCCATATTTTCATGAAGTACCATGGGAATTTCCCATTTGCGAAGATTCTCATAATCATGGAGATTACTGTCAAACCTTTTGCGCATTCATGATGGTCCACTCTTAATGATCCATACCATCAAGAAATACCCTTTACAAAACCCATTATTTATGAAACTCATTCCATTAATATATTTTTATAAGGACTTAAAAGAAATATAATTTCTACAATAATAACCATCCTCCAAATTTTGGACCCAAAAAATTTGGAAAACATTGGGAAACATCTTCACCTTGTGTATGCAATTTTTTTTTCTACTTCCTGTGTATCCATTAATTTTTCTTGGATATTTGTAAACATACTATGTCAACCATATATTTGAAACTCCAAAATTTACCATGGAAAAATACCTTTTCAACAAACATAATCAACCCAAAAAATACTACAATATTAACTTGAGGGATTTTTTCCAACACTTAATTAGTTTAATTACTTGAATGTTGCATCAGTATATTTCTATTTAAGTATTTGTCCCTAACTAGCATGAGAATATTCTTGTACCATATTACTAAGTTGATGCACTTGAAACCACTATTCACTTAAACCAGATGTTCTATACTGTTGTTTGTGAAGCTCCTTCCTAAAACAGAATTCCTTTGTAGAACACTAATTCATCGCAGAATAACAAGTCATCGTGAAATTCCTTTTTTAGATACCTAAGAATTTTTCAATATTAAGAAAATATTTTCATTATGTTCATGCTTACAATGAATACATGATTTGTGAAGATCTTAGAATTTTTAAATTTAGAGAAATTCATCATTTTCTACAATTATTTTATTTTCAAATGAAGTTGGGGTAGCCGCCTATTTATAGGATTATCCTTTCAAGAAGATCTCAAGATCGCAGTATAATTTTCATGAAACTCCAAAATCCTATTTGAAAATATCTTCTATTCAAAAATATCCAGTTAAATTTACCCCATTCGTGAATATTATTGTAGTTATGCAGAATCACCATCAACCAATCACACACTCACAATGAATTTCATAGTCACAAAGAACACCATCTTTTGGTCATGTATTAGAGAAGATACATACCTTCATTAAGATTAACCTTTTGATAAAACCAGTCTACAGGAAACCCAATTATTTCGAAACTTATTCCTTTACTATATTTTAGAAGAGTCAATCCCAGAAAAAACATTTCAGGAAGCTTGATCCTTCCTCTTTATTTTGAGCCCAAAAATTTGGTAACCACTGGGAAATGATGCCACCTTCAAAATTGTAGTTATCTTAAAATGTAAGATCACTTTCCTTGTAAACTCTTGAATCAACCTAGTATGGATTTAAAACATACAAAAACTAGAATCCATTTTGAGTAATGAAAATATTTAGTTCCAATAATACCCCCCTTTGTGTTTTTTGGAAGTATGTATATAATTTCAATAAGGCACCGGTTGCTATGAAAACCTTATAGGTGAGAAATAACTCATCCAACACTCTAAGTCTATGTTAGAAAATATCGGTTTAGATAACAGGTGGGGAGGAACGAATTGGGTTATCATGTTTTGGAATGCTTAAATATGTCCAAGATAAGCTCTGATAAATATGAATTGTTTCCTTATTACACCTAGTCCACATCGTGTCATAGAAACATTGCATACTATTTCCTCATAACACCTAATTATCATCATGTCATAGAAGCATTGCATGGTTTTTCAAAATCATGAAATTATAAAACAATTCTAAAGTTGAATTTATCTATTATCACATTTTGGAAATAAACCAAAAGAACCTATATTTGTACTTATATATCTTAAAAAAACTCTTTCTAAATCATATCTCCCCCATAAGTCTATATCACTTCTATAAAAAGATAAAATTTTTTAACTCAAATTGGGAGAGGGGACCAATTGTTAACTCGTCATGCATTGGGAGGTGGTTGAAAACCAAGGTTCAACTGATATTTCTCAAATGCATGTGTTTCTAAGGACTTAGTTATAATTTCAACCACTTGGTCATCTATTACAACATGATCCATTTTAATCAAATATTGTTCAAAATTTTCCTTGATGAAGTGATATATGATCTCAATATATTTTATACAAGTGGGATGAACCAAATTCTTCCTAAGACCGATCAAAATCTTATTATTATAGTGAATCACCATCGATTGTTTCACCACATCAAAAATATCATTCAGTTGTTTCTTCATCCACAATAGCTGAGTACGAGCCTTTGTAGCAAAGATATACTATGATTCAGTCATACTAAGAGAAGTGATTTCGTTTTTCTTGATCAATAATCACACACATTTATTTCCAACGAATATTGATTTACCACTTTTTTGACTTTCTATCCACCACATATTTAGAGCATTCAACATCATAAATTCTAATATTTCTTTATCTCTTTGTGTAGAAAAGCATAATCCAAAATTGAGCGTACCTTGAATATATATCGGGATTATTTTAACTAGTTCCAAATGATTTTCCTTCAGATTACTTTGAAATAAGACCACTAATAATATTTAAAAGATGATATTTGGATGTGTTTTTGTCAAGTATAATAATCTTCCAATTATTCTTCTATAAAGGGTGGGATCTACAAAAGTCCCATCCTGATGATTTCTATGTTTTGTTCCAATTGAAATCGAAGTCGACATTGGTTTGGAGTCATGCATATTGAATTTATTCAGAAGCTATCTTGAATATTTTTTCTTATAAATGAATGTTTAATCATTATTTTTAATCACTTGTATCCTCAATAAATATGTGAGTTCACTAATCATATAAATTTTATATTCTTATTTCATGTGATTGGAAAATTATTCCACTTATCCCTTATTTATTCCACAAAAAATAATATCATACACATACAAAAGCACTATAGATTGATCTTTATGAGAAATATTAACATATAGATTATGGTTGAGACCTCCCCTTTTAAATTTTAGATTCTTTAGATAATAATAAATTCAATAATACCACACTCATAGTTCCTACTTCAGATCATAGAGTTCCTTATTTAATCTATAAATATTTATTTCATCATTACCAATAAAAAACCCAATAGTTGTTCGATGTAGACTTCTTATTCAAGAAAACCATTTAAGAATACTGTATTTAATTACATATGATATAATTTTTACCCTATTTGAATAACCATTGAAAGAAAGATCCTGATTGACTCCATTCTAGTAATCAGAGAAAATTTTTCTTCAACATTATTTCCTTCAATCTATGCATAGAATTTACACACCAGGTGAGACTTATTCCTAATCAGATTTCCATTTACATTCTCATAGAATTTGTTTTTAAATATCCACTTTGTTCCAATAAAATTTTGGTTTTCAGGTCTCTTTACAAGATCCAATGTCTAGCTCTTGTAAATCTGATCCAATTCTTCATTCATGGCCCTAACCCATGATTCATCCTTTACTTCTTCTTCAAACGAGGTTGGTTACAAAGTTTATAGGTTGGAAAAATGTGTTTCATTACTTATTCTCCTTGTCTATGTGGGTGCTGTTCCATCCCCAATGATGTTGGATTGATCAATTTCTACTATTCTATTTCTCTTATGAGTTTCTGATGATGTTTCTTTATCCATGATTTTCTATTCTGATTATTGTTCTAAATTATTGTAATTTTGTGATCCCTAAATGTTTTACAAGCCTTCCACTATTTAATCCTTTGATTATATACCTTTTACACTTTCTTATTCATATTCTCTCAAATAATCATATGAGCTCTTATAGGTATAAATGGTTTTATCTTCAATGATATTTACACCACCACTTTCCAAAATTATTCCAATAAAATTACTGTAACAGATTTAGGATTTAATATTGTTTAAATATCCAAGGAATATTCCTTCATATTAAGAATCACTACACTTAACTTGATTTCCTTCTTTGTTTCAAATGAAACATTTACTTCTAAAAACATGAAAATAATTCCGAGTGGTATTCCTTCCATATCATAACTCATATGATGTCTTGGTTTCTCCTATAAAAAACCCTATTTTATTTTTATTTTACAATGCTATTTGAATAGCCTCTTTCCACTAATTATGAGAAACACATCTCTCAATCAGAATAGTTCTAACCATATTGTTCTCCTGTCGATTTATATGTTCAACAACTCCATTTTTCTATGGGGTTCTAACTAGAACCACCTCATGATTTACTCCATTTTTTTATAAGTAATTTTAAAATTCTATGGACGTGTATTCTCCTCCATTATCATATCATAGAATCTTGATTTCACATCTAGTTTAATTTTCACCAATTACATGATAACTCTTCATAAAATCAACCACATGTTGTTTAGTCCATACAATAAATAAATAATACATTAAACTATAATCATCAATAAAAATAATGAAGTACCTATCTCTAATTGTTTCATCCACATTTATTGGACCACATACATCTATGTGGATGAGATTAAGAATATTTGAAGCCATTTTGTTCTTCGGATGATATAAAATCTCTACAATCTTTCTTTGCATGAAAGAATCACATGTATTTTTTTGTTCATACTTCAGATTGGGATTATCAATGACTATCTTCAGCTTAGATATCTTTTCCATTCTCTTTTTATTAAATTGACTCAACCTCCAGTGGCACAAGTTGTTTTCTTCTTCAATTGTTAAGTAACAAATTATCACTTTACCATCAATATGGTTTAAATTTCCATCTTTTTTTCATCCTTTAATGTGATAATTACATGTGTTTACTTTGATAGTTCTACTCTTTTGATTAAATTTCACTATCAATCCTGATTCATAGAGCTGACTCATATAGAATATTGTGACACAAACCATCCACATAGAGAACTTCAGTTTTCCTAAGCTCATTATTTTCTAATTCTGTACCTCCAATGACTTTGATCTTTAAAGCACAATTATTTCCAAATCTCACTATTCCATCAACATTTTTCTTAACATTATTTTGAAAATATTCATTTTCTATAATGTGGGATGAAAATACACTATCAAGAATCCAGGTGCTACTATTATTTGTAACTTTGAAAAATATTTCTTCAAGGATGGATTTCTCAATTTTTTTCCCTTCCATGAGATACTTGATTTGGGAGGAGGAAAAATTTATCCTTTAAAATATCTTTTCAATATGAATGGTTTCATTATAATCATATTATTCTTCTAAAGTATAATATCTATTTATAAGAGTAACTTCACCTGGTTGGAGGGTATTGACTTTTCTACAAGTTCTGTAGGTAATGATTTCACCTTTCCTCTACCTACAATGAAAAAATTTATGGCCATAGTTAGAACAGTGAAAAAAATATACATAAAAACTATTTATTCTATATGATGAAGGATATGGAGTCATTTTCCTTTGTTGAATTCTAAGAACTTCCCTATTTAGATATCTTCTTTTATCTTCACAATATGAAATGTTATGGACTTAAAAGACATAAAATTGACATTTCATAAGAGGAAATGTCTTTTCAATTCCATTCCTCCTCATGTACACTTCTTTAGTAAAATTATTTGACTGAAAATAATCTCTGGATACTTGAGGATAATTTTCATACCTTTTTTACATTTTATTTGAGGTTTTCTTTGTTAGGACATAAGGTGACTTTGTGATATGTCCAGCTTTTATCTTTCCTTTATTTAAACTCATCTCATTTTCAGTCTTTGATGTTTTAACATCACAAAAAATTCCAATTTTTAGTATACATGTAGATCTATTATCTTTAAATTCCTTCTCTAATCCTTCAAAACTAAATTTAGATATTTCTAAATGCTCTGCATAAGAGAACCATCTAAAATATAATTTATTCTTTGTTTCCCTTAATTTTTATTTAGTTTCCAATTTAATCCTTAGATTAAAAAATTATCTTCAATTCCCTCAATTTTCTTCGACTTATCCTCTATTATGGATGTAAGGTCATTGCTGATGTTTTCTTACTCTTCAATCATGAACTTAAATTCCACAACTTATTATAAGTTTTCAAGAGTTTTTAAATGTTCTTCTACCCCTGATTCTAGTTGATCAATTTCCACTTCAAGATGATCGATATACTCTGATGAATCTTCTAGAATGACTCTCATATTTCTGTTTCTTTTTCTTTGAATATCAATATCATCAAGAGAACCCTCAAGTTCCACCTTGATATTAGAAACACCAATCAATTGATTATATTTATATTTTTAAGGTTCAACCTTTTCAATTATAGCCATCATGGCCTCTTGGGTTTCTGATATAAAGTCTAGTTATTCATCCTCCAAAAATTAATTATCATATTTTTATTCTTTATAGAAGAAACTATTTATCTATAATTTATTTCCGGATTTAAAGTCTACCTTTTAGGGAGACCCAATTTTGGGCTTCTTCATGATTCTACTTCACATTCCTCATCATCGAACATACTTGATCATCAAGAGGCAATGAAACCAACTCTATGACATTTAAAACATGACAGAGGAATATTTAGTTCAAATATCCCTTTTTCATATCTTTAATTTCTTATAAAAAAATAAGTTTGTTTTCATCATTATCTTTGTCAATACTATCTTTAGAAACCTCAAGTTTTTTCATGAATTTAAATTCCATTTCCTTTCTTACTCGAGTTGTTGTATCTTATGGTTTGACTCTCATTTCATAATCCATTAGACTCCTTAGTAGATAATTAATAGAAATATTAGAGAGATCCCCTTCCTAAAGGGATGGAACTTTTGAATTGTAAAGTAGGGGAAGCCCTATAAAAATTTTCTTCACAATTTAAATATCTTTTATTTATTCACCATGTTCTTGAATTTCTCCAACAAATTTATCAATTTTATTAAAAAGGTATCTTCATTTTCATCAGGATGAATTTTCAGACCATCGAACCTATTGTAAAAAACTTGGAGTTTGGCCTCCTTAACTTTTTCATCACCTTCATATATATTTTATAGGTTATCCCACATAGACTTTTCTGAAGTGAACCCCTCACCTTTAAAAAACATTTAATCAGATAGAGTTTTAGGAAGGGCATTTTGTTCTTTGGCATCTGCATCAAGAATTTTCCTATCTATTTTAATTGTAGAAAGACCAATCTTATCCGTGACCTGAATCCCATGTACAGTGGAAAAAATAACTTCCATACCAAGGGATCTCTGATGAGATCTCATACTATTATTCCAAATCTAGAAGTTTCTTCCATCAAAGAGGGGTAATCCCCTGACATTAACTTAATTCTCCAAGAAAACAATAGAGGATAGATTTAACCATAACAACCTATATGCTATGATACCAATTGTAGGATCCCAGAACACCCTAAGAGGGGAGGGGTGAATCAGGGTGATTTTTTTTCTTTTAATGTGATGAATCTTGTTCCCACATTGGTAGGAACTTATTAACCCCATCTGATGGAATTGTGAAGTAATCAAACATTCACATGTAGAGAGACACCACAATAATTTTTCTTGGTTCACCACTAAGGGATAGTATAAGGAGAAAACACCAATAATATATTATTCATACTTAAATCCAGTAATATTCACTAGTTATAGAATATAGGTGTTCATACATAGTCACTCTATGGTAAACACATCGACTTTAGAAGATTTTATTTAAAACACAATTCCTCCCTTAGAAAACATCCATTAAATCCCCTAGATCACTAATTTGGGTGAAGTCTTAATTATTTTATCAACATAAATGTTGAATTAGTTGATTTCCATTTAAGTCTTTTTCTCTAACTAGAACAAGACCCTTCTAGCACCGTAGTCTTGAGTTGATGCACTTGAAATCACTATTCACGTAAACCATATTTTCAACACTACTTCTTGTGAATCTCTTTTATGAAGCTCAAAACCTTCAAAAAATAGAATGTATTCATGGAACATTAAGTAATCACAAAATAACCAGTCATTGTTAAATTCTTTTTCCAAGACACCCAAGAATTGTTCAAGACTAATAAATTCTTTTCATTATACTTAGGCTCAAAATTAATAAATGATTCAAAAATCTCTGAACCTTTAAAAATTAAGATCTATTCATCCTTTTCTCCAATTATTTTCATGTCAAATGAACTGGGTGTGGATGCTTATTTATCAGCTCAACCTTTCAAAAAGATTCCAAGATCTCAACATATTTTTAATGAAACTTCAAAATTTAGTTCATGAATCTATTCTATTTGAAAAGATCCAGTTAAATTTAACCAATTTGTAAAACTTCTCATAGTCGAGAAGAATCACTATCAACCCATCTCACACTCACGATGCTTATCGTAGTCTCGAAGAACATTGTATTTCCATCATACATTCGTGAATATCTATACCTTCCTGAAGCCCATCCTTTTTTAAAACATAGTTTGTGTGCAACCCAGTCATCATTAAACTTATTCATTTACCATATTTGAGAATAGTCAATCCCAAAAAACCAAATTTCATGAATTTTTCTCTTTCCTCCTAATCTTGAGCTCAAAAATTTGACAAAAACTGAGAAATAATGCCACATTCAACACTATAGTTAGATTAAACTATTAGATCACTTTCCTTGAAAACTCCCTGATCAACCCAATGTTGATTTCCCAAAAAAAAACTAGACTTCATTTCCAACAATAAAAATACATGGTTCCAACACATAGCCTATTATAGGTGGGATTCAAGGGTCACTTATACCTTCACTTCTAGTCCAAGAGGGATACCAGTGGAGGGTGTTTTTAGAAAAATTAAACTCAAAAATATGAAAATTAAATGTTAATATTAATCACTAAAAAGACTACAACAATATGTGAAAGTAGACACATCAGTGAAAATAATTTTCATGTGGTGATTAAAGTCGATTCCAATAATAGATGAAATGATTGAAGAAAATTTCTCCATGTATGACTACATAGTGCCAATTCAAAAGATTTTTTTTCGATGTCATTGATAAATCATTTTCTAAACTATACATACCATATAATCATTATTGACTATTAAAAGTAATATTTACAACATATTCATTTTATACACCAATTATTTAGTAATTAACATAAAAAACTATGAACGATGACTTTCATCATTGGTTATTGAGATAAAAAAATATTGAAAGTTAATATTCCACATTAGTTATTTAAATAACCAACTTCAAATATTAAAAAATACTAACCCTAGAGTTTAGTTATTTTATATCCTTCACTTTAGTTTAATTTTATCTCCATATTTTCACCCTTACTATTGTTTATCCCAATACCCACCATTATTATATATAATATTCAATGTGTCCCTATCACCCTCCATCGAAATCACTCTTGTATCCCCCTTAGTCGATCTCACTACCCTCTCCCCTCTCCACCATTCATACCCATGGTTCCCCCTCTTTCCTTTATCTTGCTCACTATATCTTTCTTTAACCTCTCACACTAGGCCACCACTGAACTCTTCCTCCACTGAAAAACTCTTGACTATTCTCTATCAACCAAGCTCATCTTAGTATGATTTTATTTTATTTTATTTTATTAAACAAATAATTTTATGATTCCTTTGATTAGGTTTGGATTTTTTGTTAATATTTTTTTTGATATTCCTTTGTGTTGTTCATTTATGTTGTTTTTATTAATTTATTTATATTTTTAATTTTTTTAAAAATCATATATATATATATATATTATAACATATATTAACTTATATTCATTATTAATGAAATATATATTTATCTATTATATATATCTATAGTAGAGGAACAAATATTTCACTTATAATTTATAAAACAAGAAAATTACTAAAACTATAGATAATGTATATTTTCAAACATTTCGTTCATGTTATCCCATATTCATCATCATTAATATAAGTTTTTTTAAATTATCGTATTTATAATATATTATTGAAATTTAAGGTAAAATTATTAAAAGTTAAATAGTTTATCATATTAGTTTAAAGTAAATTTTAATTTATAACTTCAGTCTATAATAACTTTTTTTACGGTGATCATGAATTGTATCTAGATCAATGCATGTATAAATAATGATAAATATGGGAAAGGAAATAATCAATTCTTTTAAATAGCTAAACCAAATGTTATAGACACATAACTATTTTATTTACCATGTGTGAAGTTTTGAAATAATAGAAAATTAACATCCATAGGAATCATAAATCATTTAATTTTAAATACTTTTAATTTGAGTTACAATCATTAGTTCGAGATTGATGAAATAATATAAAATTAAATATCTAAACATGATAAATATTTTCATTTTTTGATTCCAAATCAAATAGAAAAATTAATTCATGACATCAAAGTGGAAGTCATTAAGTAAAATCAAACAATTGAGTGATATATGGTGAGGTTGAAATCCCAATTGTATCAAGGTAGTATTAGATTTATAGTTTTTTCATGATGTTGAGATTGGTTAAACAAAAATAAATAAATGAATATAAAGTTAAAATATTGAAATTGATACTTCCAAATGGTAATGATTTACCATATTTTGATTGTAATTCTAAAAAAATATTATGTTTGGTGGGATTGGGGAAAAAGAAGATACATGCATATCTCAATCAACATGTGATATATATAAAGGAATATGAAGGTTTTTTAAAGTGTACTAAATGTGGGATATTACATTATAAAATATCTCTTATTGATTCATCTCTTATGTAGGCATGGACCCCATTATTAAGGAAATTTGGTATCTTATAATAATCCCACATTTAAATTATTTATTTTTGAATAAAAATGATGATAAGAGGTTAATATTATTGGAATTGGTTCCCTACAACTGACTATTTCAAATAATTTATTTCCAGAATATTTGTATTCTTGAAAATTAACTTATATCTTATCACATAATGGTTATTTTTATACATGAATTATACATGATAATTTCATAAGGGTTCCTGTCATGCCAAAATGTCTTGGTAGTTTCCTGCTATGATGGGAACCTTGAAGTGCTATGATAGTATTATTAAAAACACGTTTTATGGTCAGATGAAATTTTATGATGGGACAAAGATGATACACCCTATTAGGGGTAGGGGGTCATAATAAATTTATAATTATTCTCATGAATTTTACCCTTAGTAATCTTCAAGAGAAGGAGGTTATGGGATCATGAACTATATTTATGATATCTAAATTTACATGTGTCGTTGGATATTCCTACATGTAGACATGTGTAACGGACCTTAGAATTTAAGGTTATTATTACTGAATATTATGAGTCACATAATCTGATGTATTGATGAAAACAATGATAAAATATGGTCATGATGAGGTAGGATGCATTGGGTGTGTCATGATTGATAATATATTAATGAATAATGCAAGAATGAATTTGTCTCTTATGTTATTTAATAAAAGTTTATATTCCATGCACTTTTATGGGATTAGAATTTCCCAATCAATTCCATGGACATGAAATTATTTTGAAAGTTAATTTACAAAATGAAAAATAAAGAGACAATAAGAACATAGGTTTATGAAACTAGTATACAACTTTATTCATTAAAAATATAAAGACAATGGGATTATATTATACAGTGTACATTCGTTTGAGGTTGTATGTCATTGTGACATGAAATTCTTTTTCTATGGGTTCCTTGGCATGTTGTTGGACACCAACCTTGTACTTTATACAGTATTTCATAATTCCATTGATCCAAGAGAAACACATACTATGTGTATTCATAACCTTAGTTAGATTCCATATAATTTTTCTATGTTGTATGAATATTATTCTCATACATGTTTTAATAATTTTTCATGTTTGGTTGATCAGAAATATTCAATCAACAATTAATTAAGAGAATATATGTGATTATAATATTAAATAAAAATTTATTCAATATTTTAGTGAATGTAATATTTATATATTTATCAACAAATAATTACATGATATTTATTTATTTAAATTAATATTTATTATCTAAGGTCTGATAATGATCGAGGAGGAAATGTGGATAGATTTAAGGTTCCTTTAGGAAATGATATATTAAATATAATTTTATGATATTTATTTATCCACGAATTTAGCACATATCAAGTAAATAATAGTAATATATTATTATTATTATTATTTTATACATGGGGTCTTCTAGATAGTAGGTTATTGTTCAAGGGACTATGTGAAATTACTAACCCTAACCTAGATCTATAAATACTTGATTATATCATTCTCATATTTTTACTCAATTGATATCCACCATTGTGCACAATAAAGTACGGATAGAATCCTATCAAGACCTATGGATATCTTACTCTAAAACAATCCCAAGAAAAGAGAGTGATATTCCTCCACTCTATTGACTTTAGAGAGAAAAAATATAATCCTTCCACCTCAAAGTGATTCGTGTGGTGATTAATTTAAAACGAATCAAGTTTATAATATTTCATCATATCACCTAATTATTTATAAGACGATGTTTAGAGGTTTGTGGAGCATGTATGGATCACCACTAAAGAGATTATACTCTTTAATCCTTTTGATGCAATGTTGTATCACTAAGAAGTGGTAAATCAGATCATAAAAGAATAAAGTATTATAACATGAGGTAATTATTAATTTATATAAATTATATGTGATAATCCTATCTCATGGATTTCAAGGTTTCTATTTCATATATTTCTAAGGAGAAATAAAAAGAATTCAATGAGATTACACTATTAGGAGCATGCCTGATCATTCAAATTGTCCTCAAAACCTTCAAGTGGTATTAAAAAGGTTACATAATAATTTATAATTTTTATTGTTTGTTGATAGATATGAAATCATATTGTTATTATTTTATTTTAATTGATTTGTTATTTTAATTTTACAGTCAATATTATGAATTATTTTACATTCATATGATCTAAAATTGATAAATAATAGATCAATAATAAATTGAGGTTTCATTGGGAGGTGCTAAGTGTTCTAAAAAAATGACATAGTTACACAATGTGTAACTAAAAAATACATGCTGTGTAATGAGGTTCAACATAAATGGACTAGTTGTGAGATACATGGATCACTAAATAAAAACTAGTATAGAGAGTATTTAATACACCTCATGTTTCCTACATAGAATATCATGCAACTTTAGGGACTACACACCATTTATCCTACTTACACATTATGCAGTCATACTTAGACCACCTAGAAATTTCAATGAATACTTCGTGTTCAATATACATGTCACACAAAATGTAAAGACTTAAAGTGAATCAACTTAAAGTTAATAATTCCACACACTGTGTAACCCATATACACATCATGTAACTCATTAATGTACATAAGTTATGCATGTTGAGCCACCTAATCAAGTTATATAGAGACAAAAAAATGAGATATACATGGTGTGAATCTTGTTATTACACACAATGTAGTCTCCCAATAATGAACATAAATAAATTATGTGAAAAATTAATTAATTATTACATTAAAACTAAGCTTCATAATTAACAGATGGTGTGCTACTATTTTAGCCTCTGAGGAGGTGTGTTCATGGGTTTGGAAAAAAATGAAAAGAATGGTCTGACAGGTAACGAGTATTCATACATTATTATAGAGACTTTCCCATTACTATCTTTGTTTCGACCCAATCTATGTCGTTATCCTTTAAGGGGGATTGTATTGATCCTATGGGGATAGGGTAGTTTATCCTTTCTACATTATGAAGGAGGTGCCACAATAAAATGGTCCAAATGGGTGATTTCATGGGGTGAAGTATTTCTACAATGGATCCTCCTAAGATATGAATTCCTAATGTGGTATCCAAAAGGTTTATTCATGGAGCCATAAACACCCAAAAACCCTGGTATCCATGATTCATGGACCCGCTTTCCAAAGGCAGGCGCTCGTTTGATGACGATTTGGCCAACGACACTTAAAGACTCCATTAGTCGAGAGGACGGGAGGTTGGGCTCATCACACCCTTTTGGGTGGGAATTATTTCCTATTATAGGACTCTATTATAGATTTAAGTCATGTTCATATGTTCGTGAGTCTTTGGTTACTACTCAAAGAGTGTATCCACAGGCTACCACAGGTTTACAGGATCATCATAAGCATACATGAATTTGATGATATAGATGAAATACTGAATTAAGCCATGAAATAAGGTGCTCTGGAGTTTATCGTCATCTAGGGGGGGACGAAAGTTGGATTGATTTTGGGATCGGACCCATAATATGGGATTCCTACATATCCTTAGGAGGGGAATCCAATCCCACATAGTTCCATAAACTTGGGGATTACACATGAGGGATGCCCATTTGAGGGGACATGATTGGGTGGACACTTTTGGATGGGAACCCCTTTTGAGCTCAAGACTTCAAAAAAGCATCTGATATATCCTAGTTTGATCAGGAATCATAGTTCTCCTAGTTTAGGAGGGTTTGGTTGTGTGGATGTTGTGATCATCACAAATGTCCAAGCCCACGTGATTCATACTCATAGTAAAATACAAGAGGACATGAGAGATACAACCAACCAAACACCTCCTCCCCTATTAATGGGAGAGGGTGGACCTACAATTGAAGAAGATGAGGCCATGGTGGGTGAGTGTAAAAAGCTATGAACCATTTAATGTGGGGTGACATTAGGGGTCATGTGGCTAGACCCTCAAAAGGTTAGGGACTTACCTCAGTGGGAGTGACCCAAAACACATTCTAGTAAAGGGGAGGAATGTTGCCTCTCATACCAAGGAAGAACAAATATAATTACTTCAACTGATTACCATTCCTCATTGAGTGGAAAAGAAAGTGATCACCCTTAATCCCTAGAATGGGGAGGTTCACATCAACATCCCAATGTTGGACTCCAGGTTAACATGGGAATGTAGACTTACAGACATCCCTAGAGTCTGAACCATTATGGGGAGAGCCTTCATGAATCTTCTTACCATGGGTATGTAGAATCAAAGGGGTGTGCTAATGTTCCTAATGATCTAATCATATGGGTCTGGTGGCATTGGAGAAGGCTTTGTCCTGATGCTGGGGGACTAGTTCACAGAGGGGATATGGAGGACTAGACCGTAATAGAGGGGCAAGGTTGAAGTAGAAGGGAAGGAGACCTAAAAACACACCATTCTGCGTACTATTTTCTCATATGGGATGGGGGGAGCTCTGTATACCATAGTGGTATGCGGGTGGAGGGGTCTTTCTTGTACCGAAGTTGTACGTGAGCTTGGGAATGGACCACCACGCACCATAATGGTACACAGTCCTGGATATGGTCCACCATACCACTTAAGGTTCCATCAATGTACTGATAAAGTACACGACACATGGTTCAATCTATATAGCGATGCACTATTCAGAACCCCATATTGAAGTAGGGTCCTAGAACCTACCATTCGTGGGGAGTCCATTCACGTGGAATGTGTGGTTCACAATTAAACTATTTAGGTTCACATTTTTTCCATCATTATTAGGCTACCTTTTTATGGTTCATGAAAGATTATACCTTTGGAAACATGGTTTGCGATTTCGACTTCATTGATGATTCAAAACTGAAGCCAGAATCCTCTTTGAATTCCTTTTTCCATCCTCAGGTTTCTCCTCCATGCTTTATTCATCCCTCTTTTCTCAATTCCTTATGTTCTCCTTTTATTGAGAATTGGGACAAACATATATATGGGAATGAAGCACCATTTACATAATCTCATGAAGAGATATATCAATCTATAGAAGACTCGGCCAACTGGGTTTTGCAGAGGCTGTGGTTCGTGAGTCATGGTTTATGGAATCTTCTTGATTTTCTTCATTCACAGACTATTGAGTTCACAAGACGGTATACAGATATCCTTCACGCACTTGATTCAACTAGAAATTTGATTCATGGGTTCCTGGGTTTGCTGGTCATTTCTCTATAGGCCAGTTCCTCACGGGTCCTTCCTCAAACTAGTGGTTCACGGTTCATGCATTCCGTGAACCCTTCTCGGTGACGGTGCACATGTCACTTAAAACGTTTTGAGAAATTCAATTTCTTCAAGTTTCTTCTGATTTTTCAACTCATTTTTTATCCATTCATTTTACTGAACCTCTAGGAATACTTTCTCCCTTCTATAAATTGATTATGAGACTATTGTATTCACTTTTCTAAGTTTTAAGGACCCTACAAATTCCCCTCATCGGAATGGGGTCCATTCAGAATGAAGAGGAGACTATTTCGATTTATAAGCGATCCTAAAGTGAAAAGGTTTTTGGTTGAACAAATAAATACAATATGATGGGACCACACCTTTGTATAATGTCCCATGTTATTTTTCTTTTACTGTTTCTCATAGAGAAAAGTTCTCTCGACCCCCCCTCAGCTTTCTCTACATCCATATACTATCTCTTTTGCGAAATTTGTATCTATGAACAACATTGTACGTACCGTGAACCGAAATATTCACAATTTCTTCTTCCTGTGAACTAGATTTGGGGTTTTGTGAACTGCATTATGGAATTTAAAACTAAAATCCAGACCTCCACGTAGGATAATGCTACACAGTTTGTGTTGCCCGCACACCAAACTTAAACTGGAGAAATGAACTTTAAGCCTTAATAATCTGAACAAAAAATTTTAAAAAGTAACTTTGAATATTGACATGGTGAGGCCCTAGTTCATGGTTTCTTCTTTTTGTGAATCCTTATGTTCATTGGAAAATTCTCCATGGACTAGCACCTCCCATGTATTTCACATACTATGGCTGTACACAGTATAATATTTTCATGTACCATAGCAGTATGCGGGGATTGCTTCTGCGTATTGTGAAGTACGTGGGAAATGGATGCCGTGTACTATATTTGAGATCAGTACACAGATCCCCATAAAAACACTCTTTTAAGTCCTTTGACCTTTTTTTGTGGCCTTATCCAACAATTTTCATTAGAATGAGTTTTTATGGACTTTTGGATATTTATGTGCAGGCTTCAATGGCTCTTTCACAGATTTTGATGAAATCGACCAAGATAAGGGAAGCCATGGTTGAGAATAATGAGGACCATCTATGATCCTACCTTGTTCCTCGTGAAAGCTTCCTAAAAGTCTTGCTTACTCCAGATTTCCAAGCTTACCCATTGTCTATTTAGTTTCCACTTTATGGATTTGGTCTTCCTGATGACATTCCTTTTCCATTGACTGACCCCAATACTCCATTAATTCTTCTAGAAGCACCAAAAATTCATGATCATTATAATATTTCCTTAATAGGAGAGGTTGTGGATACTATGATTCACAAAAATGTGTCCATATTAGAATACTCATCTTGGACTCAGGGCGATCGCAGGTGTCACCACACTGCCTTGAGACTAGTCACCCAGGAGTACCCATCCATTATAAACCTTTCCTGAGAAAACCCTAAGGGTGGATGGAGAACCAAATGGGACTGTGAACCAGAGTATGTTTATCCAACAAATGGGCTTGGGAATTCTTGGTACACCAAACCTTTTT
The DNA here is from genome assembly GCA_963277665.1 of Viscum album. Taxonomy (NCBI): domain Eukaryota; kingdom Viridiplantae; phylum Streptophyta; class Magnoliopsida; order Santalales; family Viscaceae; genus Viscum; species Viscum album. The sequence continues at coordinate 1,221,375,300 of OY728130.1, forward strand.
AGAGTCCCCTGACCAGTTGTAGGCGGTGAACTTATATCCGGAAACCTGGGTCTTTCAGTTCGCAGCTTTCTCTCCAGGTGAAATCCTTCCTGGTCTACTGATCTATTGGTGTTCAAGAACCAAAACCTTACATTTTTTTCATAGGGATGTGGGAATCAGCTTATGGGACATCCACCATCTTGGAGGGCTCCCCATCCTTGGAGATTTTTTTGAAGAGTTTCTTCTAGCAGCTACTACTTAAGATGATACCGACCATGTGTCCCCATTGACAATGATCGTACTGGTTATGGAGTGGGGATTACTTGATCACCCCCTCCAGGTTTTCTCTCTTATCCCATTTGAGGCTTGGATAGGGTTATTTCTACAAGTGAATGGGCTTAAGCTGAGAGATACCCATAGTCAGACTCATCCATCCTATCAGTATCAATAGATTCCAGGGCCATATTGTGCTACCCTTGAAGCATGATGATATACTACCTGGGGATATGAGCTTCAACCAGATATACCACCTACACATAGATTAGCAGGATTCTTTGCCATGTTTTTGAGTGGATGGATCTTCACATCCTACAATGTATATACCGAGGTCAGGGCTTGCACTATGATGATGGCGGGTGTACAGGTAGAGGGTCGACCAATTAATCTGGACACTCCTACTCTAGCCCGACTTTATGAGTTGTTGAGGTAGATACAAGAAGTTAAACTTCCGCATCGTCTGAGCGGACCATTTCAATTTCATCATGGGTGGATGGAATAACACTTTCCTTTCTATGAATATAGACACACTATGAGGGTTCCTTGTTTTGACTTTTAACCCACCCTTCTCAATATTTCCACTGTTCATCCTAGGAATTTAAGCATTAGAGATGTATTCGAGATGCTGAATGATACTTCTCGCTTCTCATTTGCACTGTAACCCACCCCTCATGGGTCCTTAAAGAGTGACATGGGAATTTCTTCAGAGGATCACTCATACATTATGCCACTTCAGGATGGGATGCTCACTGCTCGCATAAACCGAGTGACCATTTGTGATCCACACCCCCTTACTGGTTCACCATGCAATTTGAGTGCCTTCAAAAAATTGCACTTCTTCATACCATTCAGTTAAAGGGAGAATCCTATATCATAATTATTCACTAGTTATGGCTTATGATGATGCAGGAAGGTGCCGAGGTTATCATTCCCAATATAATGGGATCCACTTTTCTATCGTTGGAATATGCCCAACTGTGGGTGGGTTGTTACCTTGATGGGGTGCTGAGAAGACCAATTCGATGGGTCCAGAAGCCTCTAACCATCCTTCGCCCCATGTTGAACCTGAAATCCATGCCATATATTTCTTCTCCTATGATGATTGTAACAGCTACATCTTCTATTCCTGTCCCTCCAGTGGTCACGATGGTCACACTATCTGTTCCTGCCCCTGTGGTGAGAAGACGCTCGATCCGCTATCAGATGCGCCTGGAAGGGGCTTCATCAGTGCGATATATCTTGGTGGGGAATGATTAAAATTGGTCCTCTATCTTGGATACTTCCAATGACCCTAATGAGGATATCCCTAGTAGAGTTTCACCTGATACCCCCGAAGTTATGGCTAGTGCTCCACGTCTGGCTCCAGCGGTCGAACAATTTGAGGGTAAGGAGTTCCCCCCATATTTTTTAACCTATCGTAAGTCCCTTACCACTCATGTAATGAAACTTCCCATCTATATAACTTTTGAAATGAGGAAGGACCAAGGCCCTTGTTCCATGGGGAGGCATCTGGTAGTGCAAAAATAGGTTTGGTATCAATTATCCACCATTTCCACAGAAACACCTCTCGCTAGATTTACTGACAAGACAGACAACTTCTGATGGTTATTTACCGAGTTGGGTTCTAGTGGCTTTGATTATCAGCATCTACGTCATCTCATATACTGTATTTTCATAGACTGGGAAGACCATGATTCTTTTGAGGATAAAATTTCCAAATTCAATTCTTCCCCTCATCTGGTAACAACCTTACAAGATGTTTCAGAGGAACTCGATCACCTAACGGTCAAATAGGCGAAGGCTCATGATTTGGTGATCATCCAAAAGGAGGAGCTACGAGAATTATAGGATCATATAGAAAGTTTTAAGGATCAACTGTCCTCTTTAGGTGCTAATTATGAATCTATCCAAAAGAATGGGTGGGACCTTGAAGTCGTTAAATAATATGTGCCTGATGGTCAAGGTTGAAGCAGATGAGAGAGCTTTTTCAGAAAAACTCTTGATGGTTCGTGACAGCTGCTTGCCTTTTTTCTAGAAAGGGTGATCCAAGAAATATTGTAACATCCCCCAAATCAGGATGTGTACTCATTTTCCTTAGATACTACAGCGAGACTCTGAACTATGGATGTTCTTCTATTTCTTTTGAACTAAATGGAACTAATTTTCCTTCAAATGCTTCTTATTTTCCTTTTCCTGTCATTTCAATTTATCAAAATCAATCATATAAACATTATTTCAATCAGATATTAATTTTAAACCATGATTTGATACTAATAAATTGAAATAATTGAATCAGGATCTAATTTTTTCCTGAGTTGCAGGACTTAGCGATCATAGTTCGACTATTTCTAGGGTTTCACAGAAAACCTCGTGAACTTTTATGTCTTTTTTATTATCAACCTAATTATTTCCAAAGATTGTTTGATATGATATTAGAGGGTATAACTTGATTTTTTCCTAGGTCACCCTTTGTAGGTTTTCAACCTAATAAGCTTTATGCCTCTATTGATATCTCACCATTTTTTCTTTTGTTTAAACCATACATAGTATAGGTTTAATGAGATGATACTCAACTTTTATCTAAGGTTTCCATTTGTGGGTTCTCACTCTGGTGAGCATTGCATATTTTTCACTGGCAGTTTATAGTCCTTCTAATTAGATTTATTAATGATGTTTTAGATCAAATATTTTTATCAAACTTGATAGGTTAGGGGCCCCAATTTGGGATTCATTAGCTGAAAACGTCCTAATAACTTCCAGACATGAATGAGGGATTTTCTTAACCCTAGATTTGTAATTTTTGGATATTTATGTGTCTTGAGATCCACTTTAGTCATACGGAGGTAGGAGATGACTCTCTTGTGGATGAATTATTCATTGATGGATGACTGTCTTGTAGGAATCATATGCAGAGATAGTTGGAAATGATTTGAATAGTAAAACAAAGGTGTTCATAGGACATTGCCCTTCCATCTACGATGGCCTGGGAGGATTTGAAACACTTTGAATTTGTTTTGTAGTTGGGGGCCATAGTGGGTGGCCTTCTTGAGGGATGATGTCTGAAATTATTACGGACATTTATATTATCTTTGGATGGGAAAACGCTAACAAAATATTCTTACTTTCATACGGATATCCGGTGAATGGTCAGTTCAATTAGAAATATTTTTCATGTCTAGGCATTTGAAAAGGGAAAGATATATAAGATATTATCCAAAGGGTTTTTCCAAATTTGGGGAGTTATATGGGACATAAATGTCATACAAGCATATAAAAACTAGAAAGGAATATCCTGGGGATAAATTTGCCTTTGGTTGATGGCCATTTTGTAGGCAACATGTACAGAGCTTCTAGAGCATGATGTGCATAGTCAAAAAAGGCATCCACATGAAAATGTAATTCCATCTCTGATGGCTATAAAGGATAATGGAGTTAAGGAAATTTCTGAACACGACATATTACTTTTGATAAGGGGTGTGTCTAAGCATGAAAGGGTGAATTTATTTTGGATAAAATTTTCTAGGGAACCTAGAGATAAGTGGGGGAATTTTTGTTTCATATGAGGATCAACTTCATGCATATGGATAGGGTATCTTTATTTTATAGAGGCCTCAAGAGAGACCAGAGGTGAATCAGGATAGAATGTTATGATATGTCTAGGACATGGGTAGGAAAGAGAATGTAAATCATGAATCTAAGGTCTCCTAAATCTAGAGGGATGTCACAAGGATTGGGAGATGTCAGGCGTACTGAGATAAGAGAGGAATCTCTTGGGAAATAATTTTCCTTTGATTGATGGTCATCTTGTAAGAATCATATGTAGAGCCACCAGGGTATGATATTTATAGTCAAACCAAGGTGTCCACATGACAGTGGCATTCCATCTTCGATGGCCATGGAAGATTATAGAAATTGAAGATTACTCAAAACACAGAGTTTGAGGTATGAAAAAAGTGTATCCAGATACATTAAAAACATTCAAGCTATGATTCAATCATGGGATCAAGTATCCCCTACATAGATCTGGATCATACACAGGGTGAGGCATTCATCCTATCTTTGGAGCACCCTATAGTTTAACATCGTACAACCAAGACATAGGGTTCCTTATGGGGAAGGGAACCATGAAATTCTTTTTAGGGTCATGCTTCTAGGACCAAATTCTTAGACTAATTTTCCATGATGTCATGGTGGATATTTTACTGCGGTCCATAATATCACATGAGATATGATTGGTGTGAGAAATAAGGGATTACAAGGATTCTGGATCAACACTTAAAAAATAGTAGGGAGAATTTTATGCTTAATAAATGCTCTGCACTTTAATGTCATGCAGCCAGGACACTTATGGCCTTTCAATTTAGCATTATGCGGTAAAGAAGTTATGCTGTGTAGTTTAGGGTCATGCAGTGAGGAAATTATGCTCTTCAATTTAGATTCTTCAGCGAGGACAATATGTTCAGCATTTCTGGGTCATGCAGGGAGGATATTATGGTGTGTATTTTAGAGTAATTCACCTCGGACATTATGTTTTGTAGTTTAGGGTCATGCATCGAGGACATTATGATGTACAATTTAGATTCATATAGTAAGGACATTATGCTATCACAAAGACAACAAATAGATTTAAGTTAATCATGGTCAGGATATTTTGGAATTCCTTAGAAATGAGTAATGATAGGAGGTGTAATCCATAGCCTCATGGGGCCCTTGGATCAAACGGAATAACATGGGGCTTGAAATCCATTGGGTGTACTGAGGTAGGAGAGTAATCTTTGGAGGAAGAATTTGCCTTTGGTTGACGACTGTTTTGTAGGAAACATATGAAGAGCCACCGAGGCTTGATGTGAAAAGTCAAATAAAGGTGTCTGAAGGACACTGGCCTTCCATATTAGATGGTCATGAATTCTTATGGGGACCCAATATTTCATGGAGTACGGAGTTTGATAAATGGGAAAGATTTTTCTGCGGAATTTAAGAAATATCCAAACAATGATCAGCCATGAACTACTGAAGCTTCCACATAGATCCAACTCATATGTAGGGGGAAGCGTGATCTTTTTACTCTTTATGAGTGTAAAAATTCAAAGTTGCAATTTTCTTCATCTCTTTAATTTTTTGGTGCAAGAGATTGGGGGAATGTTCGAGATCTCGTAACGTTGATAATTGAGCCTCACATGACTCTTGATGAACCTTGCAGTTTAATGTCATGCATTTAGGACCTTTCATAGATTCCCATGTACAAGTCTGACCTATGGACAGAGGGAGGAGAATTTGTTTTTGATTGGTGGCTGGGTCGGGATGCCAAATTTGGGAATCACTATGTATCCTACAGGGGAAGAAATATAGCCATATGTAGTTCTCAATGTTCCCTACAGAGGTTCAGTCCACATGTAGGGACATGAGAGGGCATTTGTTTTGTTAGTGGATGGGCCAGTATGCCAAATCCGGGAATCACTATGTATCCTGTGAAGGAAGGAATCAATACATACGTAGTTCTGAATGTTCCCTATACCGATCTGACTCAGATGTAGGGGTATTATCATTTTGGTTTCATTCGATACAAATGTTGGGTATATCATATTCCTCTATAGTTTGTTTATGTAAGGGAATCCTTACCACCGATCCTAAGATCACATGATTTATACTCGATGTGAGAAACAAGAAGTGATAATGATTTTAGGGAGATAGAGGATACAATAGAGGCCTCTTTTTTGGTTAGTGGATGGGTCGGGATTCCAAATCCAGGCATCAATAAGTATCCCACTTATTAATGGGAATCAATATGTACATAATTATTTAGGGACTGTGTAGTTTATCATCATGTTATTAAGACAATTTATGATATGCAGTTTATTTTCTTGCAGCTTAGACACTATAGTATGAAGTTTAGATTCATGTAGTGAGGACAGTGGCATCCCAGTTTATTTTTTTATTGTAGGGAATACTACCATACAATTTAATATCATGTGGTTAGGATGATAACTCTTAATTTAGGGTTATAGAGTTTTGACCATGGGCTTCACTATTACGTGAAGTACTTCTTAAGAAACCCTACGTTGGTGGGAGCCATGATAAGATGTCCATCCATTGATATCTAGGAATATTCTCCATTGGAATAGACCCTATGCATGACATATTATCCCTCCCACTTTGATTAAATATTTGGGGGCTTATTATTGAGTATCATCTAGGTTATAAGGACCAACCACATCTCTCCTTTGAGGAAAGACCACAGACAAACCTTTTTGTTGAAGGATCGTGCAATCTGATTTTGGTATACTTCTAGATGGTTCAAAGTGTGAAGCATTTTCTCATCCAACTGATCCAACTCATTAAACCATCTCTATTATTTCTCATCCATGGAAATTTTATAAAAAATTTCCACATAGTTTGATGACACTTGAATTTCAATAGGAAAAACTGCTTCTACCCCGTATACTAGTGAGTACGGGGTTTCCTAGGTGGTAGTGTGGGTTGTGGTTCAGTAAGACCATAAAGAATGAATGAGATTTTCTGGCCACAATTTCTTATCTTTATCTACCATCTTTTGGAGTATGTTAGATAGATTCTTGTTGAAAGCCTTTATCTGCCCATTGGCCACTGCATGGTAGCAGGATGAACAGTTGGCTTTGATTCCATAATCTTGGTATAACTTGTCCAACTTAGTAGATCAGAATTTGGGGCCATTTTTGATCAGTATTGTTTAAGGGACACCAAATTGGGTAATGATGTTGGCCTTTACAAATCTAACAATGCTTTTCACCCTGACTTCTTTAAGGAGTAAGACTTCTGCCCATTTGGAAAAGAAGTAGGTTGTTGTGAGAATGAACTTGATTTTTTTGGCTATGGAGGTGGGATATGGTCCCACAACATCCACCACCCTAGTGGAAAATATCCAAGAGTACGTATCTATGTGAATTAGCTTCAGAGGTTGGTGAATAAAATTTCAATGAACTTGGCAGAAATGACACTTCTGGGGGAATATGGAACAATCTCGTATCATAGTGGTTTAATAGTATCCAAGCTTTCAAATTTTATGGGAGAGCTTGGTTTCTGATTGGTGCACTCCATAAGCTCTAGCATGAACTTATTTCATGATGACATCAGTCTATTCTACATCGATGCACCGATGAAGGACTCTTTCATGGATTCATTTGTAGAGAACCTTTTCTTAGTGTACAAGATAAAGTTGACTACCCACCCCATGATATGTTCTCTTCCAGTCCTATCTAGTTGAAGTTACCCCCTCTAAAGGTAATTTTAAATGGGAGTCATATATCCAGTGGTGTGACCATAATGCTAAAAAATGGGGCTATTTTTATCAATTTCCTCCACATTGTTCTGAATAAATGGAAATACCATCCAACAGTGGGAAATTCTAATAACCATTTCATCCCATTCTGGATTAGCCAGGTTTGAAGCTGCACTTGCCAATGTTTTAGATTGATCATTTTTCAACTGGGGTACAAAGGTCAATGTTGGATCTGATGGAAATTTTATCATCAGTTCTTGGACATGGTTTATCAAGGGGGCCAATACTTCTTTCTTAATGGAATAGTCACCACTGACCTATTTGATAACCAGATCTGAATCACCTTTTATCTTTAGGCATTCAGCTTGTGCATGAAGTTCCATCTTTAGACCTGCAATGTTGGCTTGGTATTTTGATTCATTATTTGTGAATCCCTTCGAAAGAAGGAAAGAGTAAGGAAAGACAAACTTCTCAGGGGATATGAGTATAACTCACATCCCTACTTTGTTGAGCTTGGTATCCTCTATCCTTTTCCCTATTGGGCTTCTAGAAGCACCGTCGAAGTACATTTCCCATGCCTGGGAGCATTCTTCAATGGAGAACACTTATTTATCCGAAAGTTCCGCATCCAAAAAGGTTGTTTCATTTGGGGGGTTCTTTTCCAGGAAGTCTTTTAATGCCTGGAATTTGATGGCCTTCTGGGGCACGTGCCGCATGTTGAACTACTATATGATAACTAACCACCATGATAGGAATCCATTTAGCATGAGACAACTGAGGATATACTTGAGTGGGTTGTATTGAGAGACTATATGGACCTCGTGGTGGTGTAGGTAGTGCCTGGATTTCTAAACCGTGAAGATTAGGGCTAAATAGTTCTTTTTAATTCTTGAATATTGAGTCTCAGCATTGATCATTGTTCGACTGAGGTAATAGATATTGTTCTCACTATCGGTATCATTCTTATACATGAGGAAAGGGCCTAATGACCATTCCAAGGAGGTTGTGTACAAAATGAGTGGCCTCCCCTCAACTGAAGGAATCATCACCAGTGGTATTAGAAGACATCTTTGATATTGTCGAATTCTTGTTGACAATAATTATCCCACTCATACGTAACCCCTTTCTTCATTAATCTGGTGAAATTTAAACATTTAACCATAATGTTGACTATGAAGTCCCATATGTGGGACATGTTCCCCTAGAGATCTCTTAACTTAGTGAGGTTGTGAGGTGGAGACATGCCAAGGATGGATTTTGTATTCTCAAGGTTGGCTTCGATGCCGCAATGGCATACGACAAAGCTGAGGAATTTCCCAGAGTTAATGCTGAAGGAACACATTAAGGGATTCATCTTTAAACTATGATGTCAAAGTTTTTTGAAGGTATTTTCATGATATGTCAAGTGGTTTGAGAGCTGTCGTGATTTAACCACCATATGGTCAACATAGCACTAGAAAAATTTTCCCAACAAGGGCTTGAAAATGAAATTCATGGTGCACTGATATGTAGTGCTGACATTTTTTAGACTAAATGGCATCACCATATAATAGAAAAATCCTTGAGGGGCCCTGAAATCACTATATTTTTATTATCCTCGGGCCATTCAGATTTGGATGTATCTAGAATAGTCATCCATGAAAGAGAGGGCCTCATATCTAGTGGTTTCCTCCATCAACAATTCTGTGACCGAGACCAAAAAATCATGTTTCTAGTAGTGCTAATTGAGGTCCCTAAAGTCGATGTATACTCTAATATGTCCATTCTTATTTTTGATAGGGATTATGTTGTCATCCAGATTGGATATTGGACTTCCCAGATGAAGTTATCATTGATTATATTGTTAACTTCAGCCTTTATTTTTCTAGCATGTATCAGGTGGGTCCTTCTGGCTGCCTGCTTATAGCCATGATGGTATTCTAGAAGACCCAAATTATGAGTGGATACCTCAGGATTGAGGCCTGACATTTCTGTGTTTTTCCAGGAATACACATCTCATTTCTTCTTTATAAAGGATATATATGCTTCTTTCTACTTTAAGGGAATAACCACACTTATCAAAGTGGTTAGTGGGTCATCTTCGGCGCCCATGTTTATCTCTCTATGTTCATAAATTGTTGTGGAGAAAACTTCTTTGAATGTGGGAGGGGAATCTTTAAGGTATTATTCTTCATCATCCTCGTCATCATATTCTTCCTCTTCTAATGGTGAGAGGATTATCGAGATGAACTCTCTGATGTTGGGAGAGAAATTTTTTCCTGCCTTAGTGAGTAAGGTGGGAATGGTTTGGGGTCCTGAGGATGGTTCAAGAGCATCTTTGTTAGGGATTTCTATGAAATCATAAAAGTCAACCCTTTCTTCATCATATTTAGACTTGGAGGCCATAACAGAGATCATGAAGATGACTGAGTCTGTATCCGAGCTTGAACTTATGCATTCAACTTGGTTGATGGGTAATACACACTCTTCCCCAATCTATTAGAGGGGATCAGTGAGAACCATTTCCAATCCATTCGGGGCAGTGATTTAGTCAACATCATCGAAGAAATACTACTTCTCTTTTAGTGTATAGAACCCTACATTGATGTAGGGTGACTCATAGGATTTTTATGAGGATTTATCAGTGTGAAATATCCCATTTTTCCCATTAGAGCAATATTTGACGCACTGATGGTATAATGACTGAATTGTAACATGATGATGCAGCCAGGGCCTCCCTAATAGGATATTGAAGGCATTACTTTTCTACACTACTAGAAACATAGAATTAGACATGAGGTCTCCAAGAAATTTTTTAAGCATGATTCGTCCCAATGGATTTTGATCACTTTTGTCATATCCCAACATAGTCATGGTGTAGGATGTTAAACTATCTTTATCATATCCCAAATGAAGAAGTGTTTAAAGTGTGAGGAGGTTGAATCCAGAGCTGTTTTTGATGAAAATTCTTCAAACATCAATGCCTTTTATCTTTCCGGACACATATAAGGGGTTTATGTGCTCTTTAATGATGGCGTCTTCATCCTTATCTATGAAGGAGATAACGAAATGGAATTTTTCGAGATTGGTCACCGTACGATAGACTTCGGCCACAACTACTTCGGCCTCAAATTATTGGGGACTTAGTAAGGCTTCGATGAGTGTGTCCCTCAGGTCCGCGGACAGACTCAAGACATCCAGGATCAATAACTTCACCGATACTAAGGCTAGCTGCTATATAATATCATATTTCTTATCTAAAGGTTGACACTTCACGTCTTAGGGATTTTCTTTTATGGAAACTTTAGGGTCTTGAGCTATGTACATAGATGGTATGGCCTCTGTGACAGGAGAAGGTGGCACTACGGTACTTTCCAAGTTCGGCCGAACTGGACTGCCTGTACACCTTGGGTGATTTGATATAAGTTCTTCCTCCAAAGGATACTCCAAGATTTATGGGCCTTGATTTCTTCCAACAGGGGTAGAGGAACATTCCAGTTCCTGTTGTGTATGTCGGTGGGTCCTTCCATGAGTTTCTTCAATGTTAACGGTTTGAGATAAGGTGTGGCTAGGAATTTGACTCCTGCCATGATTTTTCCTTCTAGGAAACCCTCAGCCTCTATGGACTCTTCCTCCAGCCCTCTGGTTGGATGCGAGGAATTCAAGTTCGAAGCCACAGTCTCCATCAGATAAGGGGTCCATCAAATTAATGACATTAATGAAGCTGAATATCAATTCTTGATCTGACAATGCTTATGTCTGAATTTCTTCTTTTGATGGTACCATTTGGTAGGGCAGTGGCCATTGTGCCATGTTTTTTGGCATGAAGTCTGAAAGTGTCAAGATCGGGTTTGGCTTTGGTTCCATCTCATCTTCTTGCTCTTACTTTCTGTCCTTCTAGCCCTCATAGGGCTGCAGGGCTGAGGATTATGGCTATGTTGCATTAGGAGCTATTGGGGGCATGGTTGGTTGCTTAAACTACACTTGGAGGATGCCATGAGCATGGCTGACTATCTTCCAAGTCATCCAACTCTCAAAATTTTGACCCATTTTTCTGGTTACTGCTTGCCACTCTTCTTCATCTCTTAGGTCTAAGGTAGACATATACACCACTTGTGTTGGCGGTGGACTGAACTTCCCTTGTCCATAATCTACCATCTTTTAAAGGAGATCCTTGAATATGAAGCACTGCTGGATGGTGTTCCCTAGTATCTAGTGACAGGTAAAATAATTTGGATGGTCGTTGAGACCCACTTCATCGGCTCTCTTTGGCACTGATATCCAAAGCAAGTTGCAAATCATAAAAGCTATGCAGTAGCTATGGAATTGGTCATCTCATAATGATTATAATTTATTTCTTCACTCCTAAAAATGATTTCTTTTAGAGGAATTTCACTCATCCTTCCATGGAAGTGGTGGTTGTTGGCATCCAGGGGGTCCCACATGGTTTGGTGGAGGCCTCACAACTAGAGCTGGTGCTAGGGGTGGATTAATCATGACAAAATCCACTTTAGATTTTCCTATTATATTTCCTGAGGCTGATGGGACCACTCATGACTTGAGATTGGTCCACTTTAAGGAGTCTTCTATCCTTTAGGAAATGGTCGAGAAATCTTAGAACCCACTTTCATACATCCTTGGGATGAGTGGTGTTTGAAATTTATCACGGAGGTTATCGGTGAACATAGCGAGAATTTCATCATGGGGGAGTGAATAGTTCTGGGAGTAAGTCAGGCCTTTCCATCTGGTAATGAAGTCTGCAAATCTTTAATTCTCTCACTCCTTGGAGTCATGAGATCACTGACCACTGTCTTAGGCAATTCCAAGCTGAACTAGAAGGGAAACTGTCATTGGAGGTCCTCCCAGCCTGTGATCGAGTTAGCTGGAAAGCTAGTATACCATACAAAGGATGAACCCTGCATGGTTCACATGAATCACCTATGTTTTACTACTTGTTGCTACTCTGTAGTTCCCATCATGGGATAAAAGTAAGAGGCATAGTGCATTAGATACTGTCCCAGGTATCCAAAGCCATTGAAAACTGGGAATACAGGGTTTTTGATGTTTTGCGGTAGTAGAACGTTTCTCACCCAATCAGGGTAGGGCTTCCACTTTGGTTGTATTGGAACACAACACCCTTCTATGGCTTTTAGTCGAGCTGTTAGTTTCTCGACAGTATTCTGGATCCCTTGATTCATATCCAGCCAGACTTGAGTTTGGGCGGGTGTATCAAGGGCCAAAGATGGATGTGCTGATGCTGTTAGAACATTGCGCGATACCTAGCCAGGGGTATCCATTGTGGGTTAACCTGAATATACTCTGGATTCTTTCCTAGTTTAGGGAAGTATTGATGTGATTTCGGGGTCATATTTGAGTAGTTTTATGGTCCCAGTGCTTTATTGGATAGAAATCCGAGCTTGACATCATTTACCAGGATAAGTTCCTATGGAAGGGGAACCTGTGATGGGAATACCTTTTGACATTCCACATGGGGAACACATCTAGCAAGATAGCTCCCTTGATGCAGCTCTACATTAATTCCCCCAAGCTCTTTCATTTCTTCATTCAGTTTGGTGAATCATTTCTTAAGGTTGAGGGACATATTCTCAGGGGAGGATGAGGTGGGTCATAGACAACCTGAAATTTATTCTTCTCCGTGTTGGGATTTCACAAGGGAGGTAACGATGGATTAACTAAGGGGGAACCCAAATTTTGGACCGCTCTCTGGTTCTGGGTATGTACACCATCCGACTTGGTGTGGGATTCCTACAGGAGGGAATTATCTTCTCTTATGTCCTCTCCCTTTGTATCATTTACTATGAGATATATGGGGTTGATGTTTTCCATGTTCACTAATGCATAATACATTAGGGGTGGTGTACTCGGTGCTAAATCGCAGGAAATATTTCTGCATCCTTGGTTGGACTTTCTCCTTCCATTTTGTAGTATTCTTGGGTTTCTTGGAAAAAATTGACCTGAAGGGAGCCCTGATCTGACCTTGTAACATGACTTCATCTCAGTGGGTATGAACCACGAGATGGGGTTGAAAGGGTGACCTCTATACTCACTGTTCTTTCCAAACAAGAGAAGACTAACGCCCATTGTGTAGGAACATGAGGTAGAAATTCCACCAGCCCTGTGGGCTGGGGTTGCTCCCGTTCTTCTATTGATGCGCTATGGCCTAGATTTGTTGGTCTTATGGGTGTATTTTGAGTTAAAAATGCCCCAAATCCTATAGATTGGTTCAGTTCCCGTATTGCAATGGTAGCCACCCCTATTTCCACCTTTTTTATTTCACGCACTCTCGTGCGGGTGTGAGATGTGTATGGCACTGGAACCGCTTAGGATTTATGGGTTTTTGAAGACACGAGCACTGATTGTTAGTTGGATTCACTTAGATAGAGAGCATGATGGATGTTCTCAGTTGCCTGTCTCAGAAGATTTTCAATGGCTTGATCTTGTCGGACCCAATGCTTTTGAGACTTACTCCAGGTCAATTTTTGTTGAGTACTCCATATTTCCTAAGAAGAGATTTCATTTGATTTCTGCCTTTGGGTAATGATATTAAAAGATGTCATTTTCAATGAGATTTGATGGATGATAATTGGGGTGAATTGTAGAGATCCATGTTCTCTCCATCCATGAATATAAACTCCAGATGGGGCATCACCAATGAGGTAACACAACTTGTGCAGTGCATGGAGGCAAGCTAGTTTAAGGTTTTTTCTTTCAGATTTTTTATCATGGATTTTGTGCCGACGAGAGGGCTTCCAGGCCGATTAGATGGTGGATCTCTCTTAATATGTTGACATGGTATGCATACACTTCATAGGTCAATAAATTTTCATTTATTTGGAAAAGATTCTTCCACATATCGAGGTGAATGTCTTGCTTGAATTCTTCAGACAACTCCCTTGGTATGGCGAAGTGAGAAGTGGTTGTAGGAAAATATATCACTGGTATATAATCCTTAGCTAGTTTTCTTCTCACGATCAAAATATATTATTGTTGTTCTTCTGGGGACTCGTCTACTTGATATGTACAACTAGACTAATTCTTAATAATTTCATTCTAAGTATCATACTGGTGGGAGCCTCATTGATATGTGAATGACATGAGGGTGGCACAGAAGATGAGTGTGGCCCCAGACTATCCTATGGTTAAGAAAGGATACCACTTTTCATAGATGGAGTTCCTGATATTTCAGACTCCATCTTCCTGAGTTGCTCAGTAGAGGAGGGATTTCTCATATTTGTCCCAACTAGGGGAGGGCCTTCTTGCCTGTATGAATTTTGAATGCAGGTAGGACCTTCGCAATCAGTGCCGCAATGGAAAGGGATACCATTTTCAGCTTGATGCCTAACCTCGAGGAGTGTCCCTTTGGCATATACCCAAGGGAGGACCTTCAGGTAGGGATATAATGAGGGGAGGACCTTCTTGCTACTTGATGTCACTAAGGGGAGGACCTTCTTGATGACTACTATGATGGCTAGGACTACTATCACAACTTTATATCTAGCTACAAGGCTAATTTTTGTAGTGTACATCCTAGGGAGGGCATTCAAGATATGCTATAATGAAGGGAGTACCTTGTCATTTCTTGATGTTACTATAGGGATTTCCTTCATAGAAACTACCATTTTTGGGAGGGACTTCACAATGACTGTCATCATGGCGAGGACTACCATCATGAATCGACATCTGACTAAAATAAGAAGCATATCTACAATGTATACCTTGGGGAGGACCATCAGGGAAGACGACAGCAAGGGAAGGAACTTATTTCTATCTAATCATCAGGTCAAGGGGAGGGATACCCTGACACACATCAGAAGATAGGCTCTCGTGATCGATCATTCCCAGACCATAGAGTGATCCCCCATGGGTTATCTGGGGAGGACCTTTAGAGTTGCAGGTAGAAACATTGTGGGGTGGGACTTCACAACTACTTCTTCCACTTCCATAATTTTGTTAATGTACTGATAGGGTCTTGATCCTTAATTGATATATATTTAAGGTGTCAAGAACCTGAGCTTCCAATAGAGTAGGATTATGTATGTGCTATTCATTTTCTGGTTTCCTTTGGCCTATTTCATTTTTGGACTCTCTCTTGATGGTAACCAGGGCCGTATGCTTTTGGTAACAACCATTATATATGGGTCCCTATCTTCTTGGTTCTCATGATGCTACTGGGATATGACAATGAACATTTTGAGTTTTGGTAGGGATATATGCCTGCCATAGATTGGACACCATATTGGACCGACGTCCCCAGTTGGAACGAGTATTTTTTCCCATCCCGGTTGTTTGTGTATCATGGGATATTTCCATCGACCCTACAGTTCTAGAGAAGGGATACATAACTACTCTAGAGTGACTAGAACACTTTTCAATCAAGTCATTCTATTCAAGGAAACCAGGTTGTGGGCCTGGTTCCTCGTCTTTGCCACTGATGCAATGATATCTTGGCATGTTTGGAGGATATGGTCTATAATATACATCTAGTCTTCCATCATTGTCTAGATGTGATGAGATGCATCTTTGGATGTAATGGGTATAAAGTCCCATTCTGATGTCAGATCAAGAGTTTGTGCCTGCTCCGGTACTCCATGGGTTTCTAGTAGATACTAGCAGTTCTCTTGTTCCAAGATAGAGGAATGAGTCTACTGTTGATTTTATTCTCTAGTTGCCACCATATTTGACTGGTGTGATTCATATTCGTGAGCATGGATTTTTATCTACACGCTTGCCACTGTATTTGTCTCACGGTATTTGATTGAATCCATAGGAATTTGAATCTTCTCATATTTTCTTACCACCCTATTTGGATGGAGGGCTTGATATGCATAAGTAAGTATTTGTTCCTACCAATAGTTGGTTTACATCATATTTTGATGAAGGGATTCTAGTGCATCTAAAGATATATGCATCTGCCTATAATGTTCCACTCGATCTGTAAGATAGGACCGATAATCACTCGAAGGAACATGAACGTGCACATATTATGCCAACCTATTTCTGTGATGGGCTTTAGTGGAGGGGGAGGATTTGTATTTCTTCCCATTGAATGCCACCACGTTTGTATGGTGGAGTTTCTCCTTAGGAACCAGGGAGATAGCGTGTTCCAGGTTTTATATTTTCCACCCTTGGCAGGAAGACCAATGGGCCCAGGTATTCTGGACTTCAGCAGGCTCCCTCGACATAAGTTCCTCTTCAGTGCGAGGAGACTTGGTCACCCGGTGTTGGCGATGACACTCTTTGGTCGGGGCCCATGAGTTGGACTCTTGTGTAGCTAAGATTAATTTTTCAACATTATCTTCCTATACCTTCCTAAGATAAGGGAGTTACTTGTTGTCACGTTCCATGGATAGGATCCCAAAATGGTTCGAGACAACCACCAGGGCTACCTTGTACTGTGGCGTCAGCCGCGACTGAGGAGGAAACCAACATGATTTTGCATAACAGAGGGATTGTCTTGCAGTCTCCATTTTAGAGAGAGTACCATTTTAGTGGTAATCTTTGATCAGCATGTTGGATACCCAGCGTTGAAGATGCTATGTTGGCGAGGGGGTCCTGCTCTTCATTAGGGCTCTGGCTACCAGCGGGTTCGCTGAGGAGCATGTCGGCACTAGTTTCCACGGTGTCATTTGGATTGAAGGTTTCTCTGTGGAATCCTGCAATATATATATATGACATATATATAAAACAAAACCCTATCAAAGTATCATATCTTGAACATATTCATATTTGATAATTCAACTTGGCCTCTTTATTTTTTTTGTGAGGCGAAGGGGCTTGAGTTGGGGTAAAATGCCACCTTGGTTAAGGATTCACATCAGGTTCACCATTTCTATTTCATTCTCCAAGGTGGTGTGTTCATAGGTTTGGAAAAATTCAAAGAATGGTCTGACAGTTGACAAGCATTCATCCGTTATTTTAGAGACTTTACCATTTCCATATTTGTTTCAACTTAATCTACATCGCTATCCTTTAAGGGGTATTAGATTGAACCCATAGGTATTGGGAAGTTTATCCCTTCTTCATTACAGAGGAGGTACCATAGTCAAATGTGTTGGGACCAAGATGGATGAAGAAAGAAGTTTGAAGAGTTATCCTTTGCAGAGTGTTGTATTTTGTTGTCAAAGAAAATAAATCAATTCACTTTGTAAAAGGACCATAAACTATGACGATGCTTTGTTGATTTGTATTTCACAAATATCATAAGTTTGGAGAACTTGTGATGCAAGCATTATGAAGGATTGAGGGAGTAAAGAAGTGTTTTTTGAAAAGGAATGAAAGTGGAATTAACATCAAGAGTGGCGCGCAAGTCAAAAATGGTGCGCAAGTATTGTCGCGCAAGTATATGTGGCATGAAAGTAATAATTCAGGATCATCACATCAAAATTTGACAAAGGAAATAAAATGGCGCACAAGTTAAAGATTGGTGTGCAGGTCAAAAAGTGGTGCGCAAGTGTGGCACGCAAGTATAAGTGGCACGCAAGTGTATGTTGTGTGCAAGTCATATTTCAACATCATCATATCAAAATATGACAAAGGAAAGAAAGCGGCGCACAAGTGATGAAGCGGTGTGCAAGTGATGAAGCGGCACACAAGTATTGGTGAACAAGTCCAGGTCATGCAAGTCACAAAAATGCCTATAAATAGACAACTCACCTCCTCATTTTTTAATGCTCAACACTTAAGAGAAAATTTGAGCTCTGAGCGCGCAAGTAGTAGAGAGTGTTTTGCCGCGCAAGTGTTGCCGCACAAGTGTTTCCGCGCAAGTCTGCCGCGCAAGTTGTGGTGTGCAAGTAGCAGTGCCCAAGAAGAGGCGCACAAGTTGTTGGCATTCTAGTATAGGGCGCACAATTGGAAGTGGTCATGCAAGCTCTTTTTCTCTAGGGGTTCCTTCCAGCTTCTAGGTAGGAAAGTGAAGATCTGTACTATAGAGAATATAACTGCTCAATTGTAAAGAAGAACTGAAATATTGTAATTCCCTATTTGTGGTAAGAGGGTGCACACATGCTTGCAGATTGTTTTCCAAGTGCTACATGAGTGTAAGGCTATATCCTACTCATTGTATTCCACATCAAAGGATTGTTTTCTAGTCGATTGTGTGGTACTGGATTATTTCTGTACCATACCAAGGACGTAGCTACTCTTATTAAGTAGTGAACCTTGTAAATCATGTGTTCCTGTGATTGTGTGTGTTCAGCAGGGAAGAAACTCTTTAACAGGAGGCGAAGGTTGTTTAAAAAATAAGAAAACTTAAAAAGTAAAAATATATCACTGATTCACCCCCTCCCCCTCTCAGTGATACTTGGATCCTGACTGGGAACTTCAAAATGGTCCCAGTTAGCAATTTCATAGGGCTAAGTATTTTTGAAATCAGTCCTCTTAGGATATGAATTCCTTAGATGGTCTCCATCAGCTTTATTCATGTAGCTAGAAACACCCAATGATGCTGGTATCCATGATTCATGGGCCTTCTTTCGAAAGGTAGGTTCTCCTTGGATGAATATTTAGACAATGATACTTAAGGAATCCATTGGTCAAGAGGATGGGAGGTCAGGATCATCACACTCTTTTGGGGAATAATTATTGCCTATTCTGGGGATCTCTTATGATTTAAGTCATGTTCATATGTTCGTGAATCCTTGGTTCATTCCTGAAGAGTGTATCCACGGGCTACGCATTGTTTGCAGGATTGTCATAGGCACACATGAATTTGAATATAGGGAGGCAATGTTGACTTAATCCATTCAATAAGGCACTCTAGAGTTTATCATCTTATAGGGTGGGACATAATATGGATTTATATTGGGATTAGACCCATAAGACGAGCTTCTTACATATCCTCAGGAGAGGAATCAGATCCCATTTTGTTTGGGAAACTTGGGTATTATGCATGAGGGATGCCCATTTGAGGGGGAATGATTGGTTAACTCTTTTGTAAGTGCACCCATTTTGAGGTCGGGCCTTCAATTAGGCATCCTACGTATCCCTGTTTGACCAAGAATCGATGTTATCATAGTTCCGGATGGGTTGTCTGTGTGGATGTTGTGATCATCAAAAATTTCTAAGCCCACATGAGTCATACTTGGTGTGAGAAATAAGAGTATGTGAGAGATGTAACCAACCACACACCTCCTCTCCCACTGATGGGAGATGGCGGGACTATGGCAGAATAAGCTGAGGAGAATGTGGGAAAGGGCATGGAGTAATGAACCCTTTAATGTGGGGTGACATTAGGGGTCATGTGGCTCGACCCTCAGAATGTTAGGGACTTACCTTAGTGGGAGTGACCCAAAACATGTTCTGGGAAAGGGGAGGAATGTAGCATCTCATAAAAAGGAGAAACGAATATAATTACATCGACTAATCAATGTTCCTCATTGAGTGGAGAAGAAAGTGATTACCCATAATCCCTAGAACAAGGAGGTTCATGTTAGCATCCCAAGGTTGGACTCTAGGTTACCATGAGAATGTAGAATTACAGACATCCCTGAAGTCCAAGCCATTATAGGGAGAGCTGTCATGATTCTGCTTACCATGGGTATCTAGACTCCAAGGGGTGTGTTGATGCACCTGATGATTTGATCTTATGGGTCTGGTGGATTTGGAGGAGGCTTTGGCCCGATGTCGAGGGACTAGTTCGTGGAGGGGTCATGGAGGACTGGACCGTAATGGAGGGGCGAGGTTGGATCCGGAGGGAAGGACACCCAAAGACACCCCATTACACATACTATTTTCTCATGTGGGATGGAGGAGCTCCACATACCATAGTTGTATATGGGTGGAGGGGTCATCCATATACTGAATCTGTACGCAGGGCTAGGGCATGGACCACTACACACCATAATGGTACATGCTCCCAGATGCTATCTGCCATGCCACTTTGGGTTCCATCCTTGTACTGATGCAGTACATAGTGCAGTGTTCAATCTGCATAGCGATGCACTATGAATAACACAATATTAAAGGAGGGTCCTGGAACCTATCGTTTGTGGGGAGCCAATCCATAAGGAATGTGTGGTTCGTGATTACACAAATTAGGTTTGTGGTTTTCCCATTATTTATAATTTTCATATTTTTGTGTTTCACTACTGATTATACCTGTAGAAATGTGGTTTGTGATTTGGACTTCGTCGATGATTCAAAACCAAAGTTGGAATCCTCTCCAAATTCTTTCTTCCAACCTCTGCGGAGGCTGTGGTTCGTGAGTCATGGTTTGAAGAACCCTACTGATTTAATTCATCTACGAACTACTGAGTTTGTGAGACCATATTTATATGGCGTTTTCAAACTTTATTCTTCTAGAAATGTGATTCATGGGTTCCTAGGTTCATTGGCCATCACTCTAAGGGCTAACATCTCACGGGTCCTTATGCGAACTGGTGGTTCACGGTTCATGCGTTCCGTGAACTCTTCCTAGTGATGGTGAGATGGTCACTTTTTTTTGAGAAATTTAATTTATTCAAGTTTCTTACGATGTTTTCTACTCTATTAAATCCATTCATTTTACTAAAACTCTAGGAATGCTTTCTTCCTTATGCAAAGTGATTGTGGGAGTATTTTTTCCCTTTTAGAAGTTTTTAGGAACCTACAACTACTATGTAATAGGGTTTTAAGATTATATAAATGATCAATTAATTTTTCAAAAAAATTCACTATAATGGTCAATGTAGTTACTATACGTATTTAAAGTAGTACACACACCATGTGGGTAAATGTGTGTCCAAATGTCATATATTCCATATTTATTACTTGGTATTTCGATATATTGAATATCATGCTACTAAACCACATAAATTTTCATGTATTCCAACTTTGCATGTGAGTATTTAACACATGAATAGAGATGATAAAGTTAGTTACATGCCTCTGGACTCCCAATACACAACATGCACTTATTTAATTTCAAATAAAAAATTAATTTCATTTTTTTAAATTATGAATGATCTAATTTCCTGAACTATTTCAATGGAAATTAATATATATTTAAAATTTTAATTAATAAGATAATTATTTGGGTTAATTGAAGGATATTTTATCTCAATAAAATAATTAATTGATGTGAATGTAGGAAAGTGTAAAATTATGTATTTGTTGCATGTATGGATTATCATGAACTTAGACTAACCAATGTATCTACTTGGTTTATTTTAATTTAATTATTATTTCCTAGGTTTCATAATAATTATTTTATTAAATTAACATAATGTCTTATGAGTCATAAACCCCTCAATTATATAAGGGAATGAGTGCCTTTAGTTTCTTTTATTTCAAACCCCATAACCAATCCTTTATTACCCACAACTTTGTGTGAATAAAATATTTTGAAAGGATGGAGGTCTAAGGTGAGTGGAGGTGGTTAGAGTTTCGAGATGAGGTGAAACCAACCTAGGAGTTACATTATAGTACAACTCGAATATTTCAACTTTAACCAAAATAAAATTTACAAAGTTTTATCCCTAGGTTAAGGGGTTAATTTATCATATGATAGATAAACTAACCATTATATAGGATTATAATCATTAAACATTTATTATTTTATTTCTATAAAATGTATGGTTAATTATTTATGGTGATGAATTATTTATCACGATTACATAAATAAATGAATCAACAAACATGCATGACGGAATCAAAATAATCAGATTATTCATAAATTAAATATAGACATGGTTAATCACAAAAGTAAAATATACTTAATATTTACAAGAATGTAATAAAATTAGATAGATAATTTATATATAAAGATACAATCCCACAAATAAAATATTATGCCAGAAAATACTTCCGCCACTTAGGTTGAAATCAAACCATAGTTCAAAGTGCTTAAAGAACCTCTGTTGGGGTGATTTCAATTATCATTGATTTTTTATTTTTAGATTTAGGTCAACTTAACATAATTTTTATTAATGTTTGATCTTCTCTGTGAGACTTAGTATAGCTATTACGAAAGTTTTGAGGAAATTCATGACTTGGATCTTAAAATTGGGGAGTCCACTGAATGGATCAAGGATTTTCAAGTTAATGTAGCAGATTTTTTTTTTCTAACTAAATACCTTTGAATAGATTGTTAGACCCCCTTTTAGGTAATGAGAAGGGGTATATGGATCCTTTCCACTAGAATATTCACATGAAAGGATATTCTAAAACCAATGTTGAGGGATATTTTGATTTGATATAATAGTGGGATATAAAGAAATAAAATTTATTACATCATATCTTAATGTAATAAAGATAATAATTAAAATCTATTTTTAATTAATGAAGAGTATAACAAGTGAAATAATTGTAACATTATGATATTTTATAACACAAACCATTTCCTCACCAAAAAAATATTTCCAAGGGTTGTATTGTTATTTTATACACTGAAATATTATAAGAAAATTTAAACTATGTGCTAGAATTTTTTATCTATGTTCTTACACCTCATAAGTGAAAGTAAAGGTGAGATGGATTCTTAAAGAATATATAAGGGGATTCCCCAACTGTCTTTTTCATTAGCATATCAATTATTTCAAGAGAATTTATAATTCAATATAAGAATATGAATTCTTATACCATGAAATCTCATCTACCATCTCTTAATAAAGAGAAAAGAGTCTTTGTATAAATTATATTGTCACTAAACTAAACTATTCTAAAATATAAGAGGGTATTTAGCTATTGATATATTTTTTAATATACTAAAGTAAATTGATCAGTTAAGGAATTTTAGGCTTTCACATGGATAAGAAATTATCCATTAATTACATATTATCATACTTACTTACTAGGTTCTCCTAATTAATTTATATTATGAGGGGAATAATATTAATCAATAACTTAGTAACATTATGACTAAGATTCTCCTGATAAATTGGGATTATAGGGAACTTAGTTCTATAACACTTATGATGAATGATATGAAAATGATATGTTCAAGAGTCTATAATAGACTATTGGTCAATAGTTCCATTACAATGTGTTTTAAAAAGGAAAAAGATTCAGAGGCAGTGCGGTGGAAATATTTCCATTTTCTTCCCACACAAATCAAAAGGTTATTTGAAAAGAAACTATAATAAATTTAAGAAGAAGTAATTAGTTTCATCCCATTAATAAATTTATTAATTATATTATATAATATTTTTATTTCACTTCTTCGGTATTTAGGAATTTTTATTTTCAAACAAGAATCAAAGAAGAAAGGTCCTTTCTCCCTGTGGATGAGAAAGGGTGATTCTTATGTCAGTAATGAGAAATAGGAAAAAACATTAGAAGATGTTTGGTGAGTTTTCCTGGTGTAAAATAAAGGGTTATTAGTATGTCAATAGTGAGAAACACATGAAGTTATAAGGTTTTTTATTCTAGTGGTTGATAAATGGTAATTCTTATATCAACAATGAGAAACTTGTTTCTTATGATCACCAATTAGATTGATTCTAGTTGAATTATTATTTCAGTTAAGTGTTATAAAAAATTTATCTCCGGGCACTATTGAACACAACACAACACTATTTATTTTTAAATTAACAATGTTATGGTAAAATATAATTAATTAATAGTTCAATAAAAATTGAGTCATAAATATACAACATTGGAAATAGATGATGAATATAAAATTATAATAATTTCACCCAATTTTGGAAAGATAATTTATAGTCATGTAAGTCTATAAGTTTTCATGTATATACCTAGTATGATTTTTAGACTTTTTATATTTTAAACTCTTAGTTATATGAAATACTTATGTTTTAGATTCAAAAAACTTTAGATATAATCGACAAAGATTCTTCGTTTAGTTTAGCTAGTATGTATGTACTATTCCTAGGAGAATTTAGAGGTATCGAAGTTCCAAAGTATCAAATAACAACTAAGAGGGCGGGGGAATTAGTTTTTTACATTTATAAGTTTCCATATTTTTAAAAACATAACCCCCATAAGTTGTCAACGTTTAAATCCTTATCATATTTGAGTAGATACTCATGCATGAAAATGTAGGAAAGTAAGTAAATCACACAAGAATTACAAGGTTTGACCTTAGTGTGAGAACCTACATCCTTTCCATAGACACTCTTATGGGTCTATAGAAATTCACTATTATGAAAAAGTGAATAAAATTTGAGAGAAATCCCATTAGACACATTCTATATCCTAATAGGAATGATTATACTAAATCCTATTAGTTTAAAAAGTTTTCTTATAAAAAATTGATACAAAACAAAAAAATAAATAAATTTCTCAAACTACTCCACAAATGCTCTATCTAGAATCCTCAGTCTGATGTGGCTAGGTCTGATTCTCTCAGTCTGATGAGGATGGGTCTGATAGAATCTATCTGATGAATTCATTATGATGGAATCAGTACGATGAACCCATTTTCAATCTACATTACTCAAAATCTACTCAAATGATAAATATTATCTTCCTAAGTTTGATAAAAAATCTTTCAGGTGTACAAACTTCAAATGTGGTCTCAGTCTTGAAAGATAACTTATATATGAATTTTCTACCTCTCTAGATTTTCTTCTCAAATGAAAAGTTACAAAGTATGAATGTACTATACTTTTATTTATAGAAATATTATAAAAAATCCAGGAAATTGAATTTTTTCCCACTTAATCAAAGTCAAAAACATTGAGATCTACAAATATTTGAATTTCATGTTTGACCAATTCAACTCTTCAGAAAGTTTATGTAACATTATTGAGTTTTCTCCATAATTCTTCTTCTCAGAATTCTTAACTTTTCTTTAGAACAATGGAACTTCCTCAGCTCATTATGATATGAATTTATTCCTCTGATCATTATTATATGACTTTATAAAAGAAACTTAGTCTGATTTGACCTTCCTCCTCAGAGTCAGTCAGATTGACTTTCCTCCTCAGACTCAGTCCGATAGATCTTTATTATGATGGACTTTACCATTACAATGGATTTTCCATTATAATGGAATGTATTCAATGGTGTATTCAATTAGAAACTATAGAATTCTACAACATTATTAGATATAACTCATTCAGACTTATGAAATCCTCTGTTCTAAATACTTCTGTATCCAATAAAAACTTTATTTTGATTTTTGGAACCGATACAATCATTACAATTCTTCTGTCTCTTAAAAATATTTTATCATGATAGTTTTCATTATTTATGATAACTTCATGACCAGTAAAGAATATTATAGTTAACATAGATAAGTATTATGACTTCCCTTACTTTCAACACCTTCTTTCTTTCTAAACAAAACCGAATACGATTGTCTTCACCTATTTTTCCACTTTTCTTCATAAGTCTTGCATCACAAGTGCTATAGAAAAATTATGATATTTGAGAATTGAAAAACAGTAAAGAAACTTATGAATTCAGGTTAGAAAGAAAAGAAATTTCTAACTCCTAACATCACTATCTTTATTCAACTTATTTAGCAACATGATGAATTCCTCACTATATAAATTATAACTTTTTAATCAATAATGAGTCTGATGATTCTTGATCTTATTGTCAATGGATCATATTCTGATGGTGTCTCAGATCAACATATTTATAGAACTTCCATCTTCTATCTTCCTTACACATTCTACATCTAGTACTACTCAGTCTGAAAGCCTGTGTTTTCAATATAACTTTCTCAAATAAAAAAACTTTCCCCCTTTGTATTTTGGATTCTAACATTCAGAAACTTTCAATTTTCTTACAAAAACCCATTTTGATAGACTAGGTATGATCCTGAAGAATAAAAACATTATTTTAAAAAAATGTTAGTTGTCAAAAAATAAAAAACTTCATTAAAAAAAATCATAAAAAAGGATATGAAATATCTACATTTAGATTTTTTGACAACATTTGTTAAAAACTTTCACAACTCACCATTTTTCAAACACTCAAACTTTTTCAAAATTTTTTTAAAACAAAACAACCTTTAAAACTTTTATTAAAACAAAGCCTTTCTCAAAAGAGTTTGTCCTAACACTACACTACTAGATAAATTAATTTTTTTTAAGGAATTCCATCCCTCAGTTAAAATTAAATTTTTGTATCCATTTAAAGATAAAATTACCCTCACTTTAATCTTTTCTCACATTTCTTCTATCTCCCTTGATTGTTATCCCCCATTATCTGAAATCCTCAACATTAAATTCATAAAATAAAGATAAGTAGAATATTCTTACAAAGTACAATGATGTTAATTTATCTCCCCCTTTTTCAACATAATCTAAAGCATAGAGGGGGATTTAATTATGATATTTAGGAAGTCATTAGAGGAGGCTGAACATATAGTTACAACCTCAACTCAAAAAACCTTTCTTTTTTTTTTCATTGCCTTTGTAATGATATCGTTAATTTTATACTTCATTGAGATATATTTTTAGCAAAACATATCTAAAAAAAATTCTCTTTTATAAAGTGAAACTTTATATCAAGGTTTTTTTATCTTGAATGTTGGACATGATTTTTAAAAATATAAAGTTCCCTATGATTATCATAGAGTATCATTAATGGTTTATAAACTTTTACATTTAAATATTCAGGCTGACCTTTAATCCACAACATATAAGTACAAGCCTGAGTATACCCAAAATATTCTAAATCTTCTATGATCAAAGTTACTAAACTTTGTTTCTTACTATACCAACTTACACAACATTAACCTAAGAAAATTGTTTATCTTGAGGTTGATTTTCTATCATTAAAATATCTAGACCAATCGGTATCTGTATAACCAGGAAACTTAATCTCACAATTTATTTTATATAACAACCCATGTGAAGTTATTCCTTTTACATATCTCAAAATTATCTTTACTACCAACATATGGGATTATTTTGGATTACTTTGATACTTGACACACAAATTTATAGCAGAACCAATATCAGGCCTTGAGGCTGTAAGGTGAAGTAGAATTCCTATTAGCTTATGAAATTATTTATGATTCACACTTTTTCTAGACTCATGTTTACTGAACTTCATCCCCATTGAGATAGTATTAGAAATATATTTTTAATCTTCCATACCAAAATTTTTCAACAATTCCTGAACTTTTAAACAAAGGAATAGTGTTAAATCTAATAACATTAATATCTCAAAGTTCCTTTTAATTTAGTCAAAAAAATGTTTTAAAAACATCTCCACTATCTGAAGAAAAAATTATATCATCCATATAAACAATTACAATTAGCATTCTAGATTCAACATATTTCACATATAAGTTTCTATCAACTTTTCCTCTATAAAATTTAAACGTTATCAAAAAAATTAAATATTATAATACCATGAACATGGATATTGCTTTAGCTTGTACAAATATTTATTCAATCTACAAATTTGTTTTCATCCTCATCAAGTAGAAATCCACCATGTTGTTCAATGTAAAATTATTGTTCAATTTTTCTATTGAGAAATAATAACTTAACCTCCATCTAATAAACATTGTACTTCTAATTTCCATCCACTACTAGAAACATTATAAAAGTTTATAAACTTGTAATGGGGGGAAAGGTTTTATCAAAATAAACTCCTTCAACCTATTCATAAGCTTTATAAACAATCATATCTTTGTTTCTTGAAACCTCTCTATGTTCATTTAACTTGTTTTTGTAAACCCATTTTGTTCTAATAACATATTTACCTTTTGGGAAAGGAATAAGTTTCCATGTTTTATTTTTCTCAATTTAATCTAAATCTTCATTCGTATAATTCACCCATTCTTTATGTTGAATAGCTTCTGAAACTGATTCTGGTTGAACTTTTAAGAGGAGTGAAGTTCTATTTTCTAATCTCAGCTTTATTCTAGTCTGAACTAGATCCTTCTAATACCCAAGAATATTTCCAGTATCAATATGTTTTTATAAAGCAATAAATTTCATATTTTCTCTTCCCACTTCACTTTCCTCATTACAAGATTCATATGAATTTTCATGCACATTAATTATCTCATTTTCATTTTCATTAGAAAATTTCATCTTTTATTCCTCAACATTCTCATCAAATTTCATTAAAGGAGTTGGATTCTGAATAAATTTTACCTCATATGAATCCACTAACTTTTGTAAACATTTGTTAAAATATTTATTACTTCTTTCATTGGGATAATATCCCATAAAAGTTCCTTCATTGACTTTCTCATCAAACTTTACCAAGTCCAAAGTTTTGATTTTACGTAAACATAGACTTCCAAAAACTTTAAAGTAATTAAATGTGGTTTTTTTGTTATAACAAATTTAATAAGAATCCATGTTGGATTTTATTCTCAACAAACATGTGTTATGAATACGTAAAATAGTAATAATAACTTCTCTCCCATATAACTTTTAATGTTTGTATTATACTAACATGATTCTTCCCATTTACACTAAAATTCTATTCTACGTTTCTGCTACTCCAAACCTTCTTATAGGAAGTGATATTTTATGCCAAAAATTATAATCGCTATTCCCATAGATTCTATAACACCAAAAAACATAAAATATTGATTTTATATTTGAGTATGATATTTCTCTGTAGACATATTTTTGAGGTTGATAACTTCCTGCTCTAATATACCCTAGGTATGAACCATCTTTACTTCTAAGTGAGTTTTCAAATTTTGTATATGTGATAGGTTTCTTACATCCTTTATCTACCCAAAAAATTTCATCACTTTTATTATCAATTGAAATGTTATTGAAATCATATGAAAATTATTTTTGGAGGGTGAGGAATTCACCTAATTCTTTATCTGAGCTTTCTCATCAACTTTAGAAGTCTCAAATTTTACTTCCGAAGCATTGTTAAAGTTTTCATACATCTTCCTAAAGTAAATTTAATACTCTAAAAGCTTTTACTGAAACTTGTTAAATTCTTATTCCTTAGCTTCTAGCTTCTTAATTATATTGTAAACCATCTTTACCTATTCATAAATTTTAAATTTTTAACTTAAGATATCTTGAATGTATTGTTGCTTCTGTTTGATGAACTCTTTTCTTCCTTTAGTAAATTATTCACAATCATTATTTATTACTTTTATTTCTTTCTTGGGAGTTCTATTTTGGTAAATACATGAAATAATTTATCTTCTGATTTGATACACTCTATATGATTCTTCACCACCTTCTTCACTATCTGAGGAATATTTTTTTCTAAACTTTAGCAATGAAGGTTTTGAATTTTTCTAAACTTTTATCTTCCATATAATTATTATCAGTTGATTTCATTTAATCTTTTTTACTCAACATACTTATTTTTTCTCTTGTGAACTTATTCTTATATATTTTGGATGTATTTTTTTCTTTAGAACTTTAGTTACACTTCTTCCATCATGGTTTTTTGTTAGAATCATCTTGATATTCTCCAACGTTCTTCTTGAAGAAATTCATAGCGTGGTGTCTAATTCCACCAAAATCAAAACTTTTGAGAGTAATTTTACCTGCATAATTTCCTCTTCATCTTCAATAGTGATTAGATTTAAGAGACATTATTTTATCATTCAATTGACCATCCTCTTTATATTCGGTGTAACAAGGATCAACATCTTCAACATCTTGTATTTTTATTTTTTTCATGTCTTCAAAATCCATTTCATATTTCATCTTCTTTTTGAACATTAAGAATTTCATTATTTCAAATGAAATGATAGAGTTATACAATTTATCAAGAGATAAATCATCCTTATCTTCTAAAGATTAAATTTTAGAATCAAACCTATCCAGAAAGATTCTCATAAGTTTCTTCACAATTTTAGAATCATCCAAGACATCTCTGAATCCTCTAATGTTAAAAACAATTTCATTTAATCTTTTGAATTATTCATCAATAGTTTCTTCATCTATCTTTCTTATGTCTTCATAATTACTACACCATATTTGTAGCTTTTCTTCCTTCACTTTATTAGTCCCTTTGAAATTACTTTCTAGGCCCCACATACTATTTTTATGTTTTAATAACGAACACATTTATATAAAAATTTATGATAATGATATAAGGATATAATTTATAGCCTTTCCATAAAATTTAGTATTTATCTTCTTAGAAAAATTCATCACCACATCATTCTTAAAAGAAGAAAACCCAATTGTAGCAGCATCAAAAACTTCCAGGCCAAGAGATAAGAGATAAGGAGTCAACCTATTTTTCCATCTTTAATAATTTTTTCCATAAAATGTATTGATTAATCTGCTATTGAAAGAATTAAGATTATCCATGATAAAGATTCAACAAGGGAAGATTGCTATTATACCAATCAATGTTTCAAAGGATCGAATAACAAATGGGAAGGGGTGAGGGGAAGAATTGGTTGTTCACTTTTATAAGTTTTGATATTGTTAAAAACATAACCCATGAAACCTGTTAAAGCTTATATTATTATCATCTTTTAGTAAATACTGATGCATGGATAAGTAATAAAGAAAGTAAAGCACAAAAGATTTACAATGTTTGACCTCAGCGTGAGAACTTACATCCTTTATATAGCCACTCCTATGGGTCTATAGGAATTTACTATTATTAATAAGTGAATACAACTTGTGGAAACTCCCTTTAAAAATATTCTATATCCCAATAGGAATGATTATAATTACTCCCATCAGTTTAGAAAGTTTTATTACAAGAAATTGATCAAAAAAATAAATAAATACTTTTGGTCAAAATGATCAAAAAATGCTCTGTATGGAATCCTTAGTCTGATGTGTCTAGGTCCTATTCTCCCATTTTGATGAGGATGGGTCTGATGGAATCAATCTAATGAATTTAGTTTGATGGGCTCAATACGATGAGCCTATTCTCATTCTGTATTACTCAA
This sequence comes from Viscum album, assembly GCA_963277665.1. Taxonomy (NCBI): domain Eukaryota; kingdom Viridiplantae; phylum Streptophyta; class Magnoliopsida; order Santalales; family Viscaceae; genus Viscum; species Viscum album. The sequence goes on from OY728130.1 coordinate 1,221,406,559, forward strand.
ACTCTTCTCAAATGACCAGTCTAATCTTCCTTAGTCTAATAAACAAAAATGTCAGATGTCCATACTTTTAATGAGGTCTCAGTCCGAAAATATAACTTAGACACGAATTATACAAAATTATTCCTTTTCCACTCTCATAAAAAGTTACAAAGTATGAATGTACTATTATTTTATTTTTTGGAATCATAGAAATATAAAGGCGTGATACTGAAAAACTTTTCCCACTTACTCAAATTCAAAAAATATGAGATATAAAAATATTTGAATTTCAATTTTTACCACTTAAAGTTTTAAAAAATTGTTCTTGAACCTTATTGAGTATTCTTTGTAATCAGTATTCTCAAAATTCCTAACTTTTCTTCATTATGATCAAAATTCCTCAACTCATTATGATGGAAATTCCTCATGTAATTATGAAGGAACTTCTATAGCTTATTATGTCGTAACTTCCTCAGCTCATTAATATAGAACTTCCTTAGCTCAATAGGATGTAACTTCTTCATCTCATTATGATATGAATGTCTTTTTCTTCTCATTATGATCTGAATTTCTAAAAAAAGTCAGTCTGATTCGACTTTCCTCCTCAGAGTTAGTCCAATTGACTTTCCTTATTAGACTTAGTTTGACGGAAATTAATTACAATGGAATTTACCATTATGATGGATTTATTATTATGATGGATTTCCCATTATTACGGTAAGTATTAAATGATGAATCCACTTAGAAAATTTTAAAATCTTCAAAACATATAATTTATAACTCATTAGACTTCTGAAAACTTCTATGCTTAGTACTTCGGGACCTGATATAAAATTTTTCTTGATTTCAAGAATTGATATAATCTTTATGATTCCCCTATTTATTCAAAATATTATATCATTAGAGTTTTCATTATTTTTGAGTACTTCGTAGCCAAAAAAGTATCATCTTATTAACATAGAAAAGTATTATGACTTCCCTTACTTCTAGAACCTTCTTTATTTTCAACCAAAACTCAATAAGATTAGATATAAATATTCTCCCCCTTTTCTTTATGAGTATTAAATCACAAGTGTTACATACAAATTATGATATTTGATAATTACATACCAGTAAATAATATTTTGAATTTAGGTTTGAAATTAAAGAACTTTATAACTCCTGACGTCATTGTCTTATTTCAACTTCTTTAGAAACATTTTGAGTTCCTTACAATACAACTTCTGACTTTATAACCAATGTTGAGTCCAATGAATCTTAAACTTCATGTCGACAGATCAATGTCTGATTATTCATTTGATCAAAAACTTTACAGAACTTCCAGCTTCCATCTCCCTTATACCTTCTGCGTCTGGTACCACTCATTCTGAAAAACTCTTTCCGGAAAATAACTTTCTCAAAGACAAAATCTTTTCTCCCCTTTGTATTTGGATTTTAACATTCAAAAAATTTCACATTTCTTACAAAAACCCATTCCGATGGATTAGGTTCGATCCTAAAGATCAAAAACATATTTTACAAAAAGGTTAGTTTTCAAAAAATAAAAAACCTTTTTAAAAAAAACATAAAAAAGGTTATTAAGGTATATTCATGTATTCTGTAAAATTTATTTAAGAATATTAAAGAGTTATTAGTGAAATAATAAATGAATTGGGAAAAGTATACAAGATTTTTTGAGATGGTATGTTGAAGTACATATTAACCAAGTATTCACCGATAATTTAATTAATATTGAGGGTTTTTCTAAACTCACATAGCCATATTCAGTTCTTATGTATAAGGTAAGATCTATGAGGAGTATTATATATATATATTATATCCTTTAATCATTCCTTTTAATTTTTTTTTATAAATAGTAGTGTTAAAACTAACCATATGCCATGTATATATACTAATTGATATCATATAAGTTATTATATAAAGAATTTTTATTATGGAATAGACTTAATTGTTTTTATGGGATCCATTTGTAAAGTTTGTGAAAGCATAAAATATACACCATAGAAAAAAAAAAGTTGAATCTAAATTAATGATCCTACAACCACTAAGGACATTAACAACTCCATATTAGAAAAGGTATTAATCACACCAACTGTATTTATTAGAGGAGAGTATATATATTTTGAGGGATTGGGAGAAATAAGGAAATTAGTTGAATCTTGTCTATTCATGAAATTTTTTGTAGAATAATAATTAAACATTATAATTATTAGTAGGAGATTTTTTTCTAGAGACACATACTGTGTATAATGGTTTAAAATATAATGGTGGTATTATATTCACTATGATGGGATCTATATTATTCGATAAGAACAAATATTACAGGAAGTAGTAAGTTGTAACTAGATATAATTGAAAAGTTTATATGAACTCAAAATGGATTACATGTACCAAGATTTATTCTATATTTTGGTGTTTGATGTAAATATATGGGTGGGTATTTAATAGAAATTGTACATGTATGGTAAAATGAAGATACCAATGAGTATAAACTAATTATACCAAACCATAATGTTTTAACCCATTTGAATTATACTTTTAATAACTATTATTATCATTATATTATGCAATTAATTTCCAGACCATTCCCTTTTATGGTAACAATATAGAATATGTCTATATGATGTGGCCAAAAGGTTGTTGACATCAATGAAATCCAATATGGAATGAAAATTTCAAGGATCCATTTATGGGTTGGATGAAGTATAATTATCATAGCATATTATTTTGAAACAAAAGATTTCTAGTTGTCTATAAAATTTTAGTGGGATCACTATAGGTTTCCATGATAGATATTTTTGAAAATATTTGAAGAACATTTAATTAGTTTTATATTAATTAAGAATAAATATAATTTCTTTATAAATGACTTAAGAATCAACCCATGTTCCAAGGAACACAATATACTAGATTATATCAATGGTTCACTTAATCTATGTCATAATACAAATTTCACATTACATTGAAAATATAAGTTAGAATCATTTATCAAAATTTTTTCTAGTGTCATATGGTATTATTGTGATGAATAAACTATATATGTGACACCCCAAGGTTTAGAAAAAAGTAAATTGAAATGAATGAAACATTGTTTTAATTACATAGTTATAATTATCCTTTAAACATAATTGTTCCCACTTCTGTGTTTTGAATTTCAAAAAACAGCCATACACAGTTGCAATCAGTAAGTTTTTTAGAGTCTGATAAGACCAACTTAATTTTTGGGGAATAGTAACATACCCTTATGAATATTAATTTTACCCATATGAATAGCAACCTCACCTATGATATTATACAGATAATATTTAATTGAAGTCATGATATACCCATATCTTGGAATAAGTAAATAAATGTTTTGAAATTGTTATTTTTGGAATAAAATATTAATTTATTTAAAAATTAATTTAATCATATTTCGAAAATTAATTTGAAAAAATGGAGTTAATGTTTTAATTCTAAATGTCAAATAATGGTTAGGGTGAATTTTTGGGAATTTTCTAAAATACCTGAATTCTTGATGAATAGTGAAATATGATAATTTAAAAATTAAGCTAAATACATGATTTATGGTGTCATGGATGATGTTTTTCTGATGTAAGAACACTTATCTCTAACACACATGCACTTATTATTATTTTTTGTTTATAATTATAACTATTTCTTCTCTTGTGGAAAATATTAAAATAATGATTAAAATAATGTAAAATTCCTCCTCTCATCCATTATAAATACCACCCACCCCTTCTGCCTCCCATACCTCTCAAGCCTTTATCCTTTACTAATTTAGGACCAATACTAATCCTAAGATCCTTACCCACATCCAAGACCTTCTAGTCTCACAAAAAGGCCAAAACCAGAGGCCTTAAGGAGGATCTCAAGGAGAAGATACCAAGAGGCAAACTTCCTATTTTATTTTCTTTTTTTTTATTTTCTTTCCTATTCTTCTTCTTTCCTAAAAAAACTTATCCAAGAGGAATTAATAATCCGTAATATTATATATATTCTATATTTTATCATGTTTATGTAAGATTCACCATTATACTTTTTCTCATCTCCCACTTATTCTAGAAATTAAAACACCGTCTGTGATGTGTCGATTTACCGACATCATGGACGATGTGATTTAAATATCTATTAATTCATTCAAGGGTGGTAATTAAACCATTATTATGGTTGAAACAGATTATAATTTATGTATTACATATTATATAAGGTTCTGGAATCATTTTTTACACATGTTATTAATTTATAAAACAAAATGAGTTCATTATGATCAAAGAATTGCCAAAATGACCTAAACAAATATCAATAATGTTTTAACTTATGAATCATTATCATATCAAAATTAAAAAGGATAAATGGTATAATTTATATTTATTAATTTATTTAAATACAATTACATTTCTATTCTAGATTTTCTCTTCCAATCGACTAGAATATCCATCATGAACCTATCATGGAAACCATGTGAAGAACACGCCTGAAAATAATGGAATTAACAAAATATTATTAGTGAATGGGTTGAATGATGTTATAAAATGATCATTAAAGGTGTTATAAACATGAATATGTTTCTGTAAAATATTAATAACACTATTTTAACCTTCATACATGAGGTTTAAACACATTTGAGTGAAGTCGAACCTGAGGTAAGGGATCATATCTTTCTAAATTTTATTCCAGATTCTCTTCTATGTTATGCTCTTTTATTTTTAATTCATAAGGATGTGGTATATTTTAAAACCTCCCCCATACTACCCTTAAAATATATTTTTGATGATATACCCAATTTCTATCTCATTAATTCCTCTCATGTACATTCATTACCATAACGAAATTCTATAAGGGAATTCCTAACTGAATTTCCATTCTTTGGGTTAACTTTCTCCTTTATTAATTATGTGGTACTCAGATTCTTTGTGTGATGATTTTTTTTATATTATGTTTTATTATGTTTATATATAGTGTATACACATATCCATTTTATTCTATTAATTCTCACTCCAATTATATTTTTAAGGGACTTTCCTTTTAAAATACTTTTAAAAGTCCCTTTAATGAAATTCAAAAAGATTATTTATATGGAATGAGTAGTTCTACTGATTTAATGATGCTTTATTAAAATGATTTTCCATTATATTTTGAAATGGTATTTTTTTGATGAATATGATTTCATTATTATGTGCACAGTTTTTATATTTCAAATGTTATTTGTTTTATGAAAAAGGGAATTTTGAAAACATTAATCTGTTTTGCTCATGGGTTCAAATGAGTTGTCAAGTGTTTTATCCATGATATGTTCCTTGAAAATAGTTATGTTGGGTTTATACCATTATATCTAAATACATGTTGGATTTATACCATTATAGATCAAGATATGTTGGGTTGAGCCCATTATAGCTCAATATATGACAGGTGAGCCACATTATAGCTCTCCAATGAATTGGGTACTTCAGAGATGGAAGTTGACCGAATGGTTATTCCAAGTGTAAGGGTGAATGTAAGAGTGATATGGTAAATATTTCCCAAGGAAAATAAATTATTTCTCTATGCATACGATTTTTTTTATGATCATGGGTTTTATTATTTTTTATGTTATCACTTGACTAACGATTTCTTTCTTTATATCCCTTACTAAGTTTTGTAATAATCCCAAGATTTTAAAATGTTTTTCACAAGATATAAGGATTGGTAAGATAAATATTGGATTATTTATGAATGATATGGAGTGTTGTTAAAGAAATCATATTTTAAGTTTTAGTATTTTATATTTTTAAAAAATAGATACTGTTTTTAGTGGAATCCTCCAAGAATGAATGCAGTATGTTATGTATATAAGATATAATAATTATCCAAAAATCTAAACCTGAAAAGATCCTCAATGTGTAATAATATATGTTCTTGACTAAAATTCACAATTAAGTAATGTTTTATGGATGGGTCCTTATAATAAATTATTAAGAGTACTTTAGAAATCTATCTCACTTGACATGATATTTACTTAGGTTTGATCTTTCTTGTGAATAAATAATAAAATGAAAATATCAAATAATAATAAGAGAACTTCATAGGCTATAATTTAGAGCTATCAAAAACTGGATGAGTTCATAGTAATAAGATAAATTAGAGTACTAGTTTTAAGGGGATATAAAACAGGTCTTATTTAGATTAATTTTACTAGGAATCATAATAATTATAAGTTAATATGAAAGGGTAATGCTTATTGAATATTTTAGTTTTTATATATCCATTCAACCAAATACTTTTTGTCTAATGATTTCTCTTAAGAAGAAAGTATAGAAATGTTTTTTAGAAATATTGAAATTGTAATAAGATATTAATATTCAATTAAATTATAATATATTTTAAACTATAGTATTATCTAAGATGCCAGGGGTGAAAAAGGACAAAAAAGAATATTCAATTTGATATCATCCCTTGATTTATTTTCTCAAAGAGATGAGGTCACATTAAGAAGAAAAACCATGGGTAGCATGATGGCCTTAACAGCTATAGCCAAATATTTATAGAATCATGTTTATTATGTGAGACTTACTAGTTTTAGTTTGGAGTTTATTCTAGTGAAATGGGAGTCTTTTAGAGTTTTTCCCTAGAACCAACTAATTTTAATAATAAATTACCAAAAAATTTATATTATTTAATATTAATTTATATCTTATCATAAAATTATTGTTCTTCTTTGTGAATTCTATGTGATAATGTCTGAAGGTAACTTGTCACATAAAAAAGGCCATATAAGTTCCCTAATATGACGGGAACATTGAAGTGTTGTGATTTTCTATGGTAAAATGAAATTTTCTAATGAGATATATATATATAATAGAGGATTTTATGGTTAGAGGCTCAAAAGACAATGAGATTTATTCTCATGGAGTTTATCATTGGAAATATCTAAGCGAAGAAGGTTACGAGAACTTAAAAAACCAGTAGGAAATACACATTTACATATGTCATTTGATGTAACTATATTAAAATGTGTGTAAAGGGGTTTAGAATTTAATATTATTATTAATTAATATCATTATTCATGTAGTTTTATGTGTTGATTATAGCTGTGATGTTATTTTCTTGCAAAGAGGTAGGATATGTTGGATGCATCATGACCGATATTACATTAATGAAAAATGAAAGAAATTATTTTTTCATTATATTATTTAATGAAATTTTATATCTTCAACCCATTTATGTGAATAAAACTACTTGATTAGGTCTATTCCTAAGGAATTATATTGGCATGTTCATTTCTATAAAGTCAAAGAAAGAATCATCAATAATATTAGTTGATGAAATTATTATGAAACTTGCTTGATTAGGGATATCAAGATAAAGGGATACATTTTTATGAGGTTTTATATTGTTCAAATGTAAATTATTTCTCTGTGGGTGTCTTGGCATATTTTTAAACTCCCACCTTGGAATTTAGGAGGTATTTTCTAATTCTATTGATAAAGAGACCTAGATGGTCAAACACAAAGCTTATTTGAAACCTAAGTTAAATTTTATATTTATTTAATATATAGAATAAATATTATTACCATAAGTGGTTTAATAAATATTTATATTTGGTTGATCACAAATATTTAGTCACTAGTTTTTTGATAGAATATATCTTAGTTGAATATTTAGTAAATAATTATTTTCTACTTTAGTAAATATAATTTTTATCATTTAATCAGTGAATCATATAATGAAATTTATTTATTTAAATAAATTTTAATTATTTAAGGCCCAATAAGTATGTAGGAGGAAATTAATATAGATTTAAGAGTCTAGTAGATAATGAAATATTTAATATCATTTAATGACATGCATTTGTTTTCAATTTTAGCGCATTTCAAGTAAATAATAATAATAATATATTATTATTTATGACATGGAGTTCTCTAATGATTATTTTATTGATCAAGGGTTTATAGGTAATTAATAACCCTAACCTAGCTCTATAAATGATAGATTATTTCATTATTCAAGGTTTAATCAAAATATAGCCACTATTGTGCACAATGAATTCTAGAGAGAATAATCTCAATCCTTAGAGAACGATTCTTATAAAATGATATCAAGAATGGAGAGTGATTTTATTTCTCTACCCTCAAAAAATTAGATAAAATAGAAGAATAATTCTACCTGGAATTGATTCTCATGGTGACCAACATTTAATGAATCAAGAATTATAATCTTTTACGATTTCACCTGGGAATTTCAATGATGATTTTTGGAGGTTCATGAAGAATGTGTGGATCTGTGTGAAATAGATTCTACCCTTGATTTATCTCACCATAAAGATGGTGTTCCAAGAAGTGGTTAACCAAATCATAAATGAAAAAATAGTTCCAAAATGATGCAGTTCTTAATTTACTTAAAATAATTTTAAATTACATGTGATGATTCTGTCTCATAGATTCTAGGATTTCTATTTATTTATTTCCCAGAAGAAATTCAAAGAATTTGAAAATTTTCCATTGTTTTTTATGAGTCCGTTTACTATTTTTATAACCTAGAACCATCAAATATAACATAAAAATGAAAATATATGATAGAAACTATGTCATTCTACCAATTCCACATAAGAGAATTTATTAAAAATTTCATGATTTTGGAAAATAAATTATAAATCTCAAAATGGGGAAGATGATATTGATGTTTATTTATCAACACAGATTGATGATATAAAATTTTTATGAGGGGAAAGGGTTAAAATATTTAATCCATATAAAAATGAATTTATTTAATTATGTGATATGATAATTTTCATTATAACTAACATCCCTACATATAGGGTTTTTTTCATAAATTAGTAAGGAAAATAAATCATGCCTAATTTGGGAATAAGGGACTTCAAATCATTAACTAATAAATTTAAGTAAGATAATATACATGGGTTATCAAATGATTCTGCAAATGAATCTCCCTCATTGAATATTGGAAAAATATATAATGGCTTACAAATATATTTTGATTCTCCACATTATTTTAAAATTGATCAATATTTTGATAGGGTACAAACATTAACATTGATAAAAAAATAATTTATAATTTAATTACATCTTGTTTATATATTTATAGGAAGACTGGGGATATATTGAATAAAATATTGGACTTAGTATCCATGGGAATACACATGGAGTTATCTAAAATCCTTAAAAAATTGATATACTATATTATGACATTATATACATTATCTTTGAAATAAAATGTTAATTTTTTAGTATTTAATGGGTTTTTAAATACCTCAAGGATATCTTATAAAGGTTATTTTTAAAAAAATTAATATATTTGAAGTTAATAGGAATTAAAGCACATGATTATAAAGTTATTATGAAACAAATATTACTTTCTTTAGTTTATGGAAAACTACCAATGCTTGTTATAATTTATATCATCATACATAATTATATTTACAATTATATTTTTAGTAAATATATAGATCCAAATTCATTATGTGTGTTTTAGAATGAAATAAAAATTATACTATTTATCTTGAGGTGTATTTTACACCATCATGTTTTGATGTAATGGTACACTTTATGATACATTTTGTGTGATAAATAAAATTATATGGACCCATTTATTTGCATCAAATGTATCCTTTGGAATAATATATAATTTATTTTAAGGGATTCATCTATAATACGCATTAACCAAAAGCATATATTATTAAAAAGTATATGTTTTACGGAAGTGGTTTAATTTTTGTATGAATTACTTATCTAAAGTTACTGGAATAAATGGTTTTCCAAATTAGACAATGTTAGAACTTGTGATAGAAAAGGGTGAGAATGTTTTAATTTAATTTTATATGTTTAAAGAGGTTTTTGGATTACTATAAATTATATTTATGATTCTTTGAATGTTGAGTGATGTATTAAAGATATTTGGGGAGTTTTGGATTTTTTTATGATGAAAAAATCATTGTAAAATATGCATGTCCACACCACAACTCTTGTTGAAAGGTTAACAGGGACCTGTAAGAATGAAATCATTTCTTAATGGTTGGAATTATAGCACATTGGGAACATTCACACTATAATGTAGACCTTATGGGAAATTTCAGATGATCTTTTTTATATATAATCATATGTATTTCTTGTTGAGACTAATATGTTTCGAGTTTTTATAATATTTATAGGGAGTATGGTAAATAGGAATTTGTATTTCATATGGTGTTATCTTTTTTTGTTAACACATAAATCAATATGTTATAGAAGGAAGAATACTAATATTGGATGATTGTTTTTCTATTCACAAGGTTTAATACATATGTTAGTTTTCAAGAGTAAACATTTTTTATTATAATGATGAAGTGTGAATTCATGATCGATGTATCAAACTCATGATGGAGGTGAATTACCTTGAGTTTCATTTGGTAGGTAAAGATAACATGAGTAAGTGAGCACATTAAAACCATAGATCTTCTATGAGTAACATTCATAGACCTTCTATGTATATAAGAAATCATCAACATGAACATTACATGCATATGATAATCGACGACTTTATGGATCTTCCATCTACTTGAAACTTTATTATAAAGAAGCATAAATGTTCTATGAGTGAAATTATTATCTATTATTTTATGTAAATTACATGGATATTTCATGAAAATGAGATGTTGGGTCAATAAGGTTTTCCTTATGACTTTTTCCATTCCTTCATTCATGGGAGATATTTATAAGCCATCAAGGATTCCTTATGACTTGATCATTCCTCTTGTTTTGAAAATCAAAAACACCTTTTCTTAAGGAAAATTTCATTTTACCCTTGTTTTACTTCCATAAAAAAATTCCTTTCCTAAGGAAATTTACCCCTACCTTGTTTTCATTGTTCATATCAATATTTTTATTAAGTATGAAAATTGGATTCATATCTAAAACTTTGGAATCGTATAATACTTAGACATGAAGAATTCTGTTTTAGGATCTGAATTATGGATATGAACTCTAATGAAGTTCAACTCCAAATTTTGGATAAAACTCTAATGAATTTCTACTCTGAATTTAGGATACGAACTCTCATGAAGTTTCACTCTGAATTCTAGATACGAACTCTCATAAAGTTCCACTACGAATTCTGATTACGAACTTCTCTAAGTTTTGACCCTGAGTTCTTGGAATTCAGACTCCGAACTCTAATGAGGTCTGACTTCGAATTCTCATAAACTTAGACTCCGAACTTTGTAAGTTCTGTATCCGAATTCTAGTGAAATCAGACTTCGAATTTCATTGAAATTCAGACTCTCTATTTCTACAGAATTTAGGTTCCGAATTCCAACAAAACAGAATCTGAATATTCTTAAGTTTATAGACTCTGAATTTATTTTTACTTTCATTATGAACTTTAACCTTTTCCATTCTGAACTTTCATTTTTTACTCCATTCCGAATATCAGTTTAGTTATTCTTACACTTGTTTTATTAAAAAATGATGTCGTGCTTTATGTTATTAACTAACCGTTGTTTGAGTGAAACGTGTACAGGTCCCTCCAAAATTTAAGAAATAATATGACCGTTGGAGGAGGGAGCCGACCGTTGGAGCTTCACCTTTAAATAGGAGCTCATTTGAAAAGAAGCAACAGCACTTGACAGAACTCTGACATCCATGCTTACATACTGTTGAAGTAATTTCTAGAGAGAGAGGCTCTTATCAACTCTCAAGCTTCGTGTAGAAATTTTGAACATCTTGTTAAAACTTTTCCTTGTTCAGATTTTCTTTGTGCGACTCCGATTGTTATTGTGTATAATCGAGGTCTTACGGGGATAGGAAGACAGAGGTTCCAACACCTTGAAGTTGAGGGATTCCTTGCTGAGGAAGAAATAGGTTTCAACACCTTGAAGTTGAGGGCTTACTTGCTGAGGAAGACAGAGGTGCCGACTACCTGATAGTTGAGGGATTGCGGGGATAACAAGACATACTCCGATATTCGTATCGAGGTCTTACCCTGGTATGGGTAAGACAGAATTTCTTGAAAGTATAAATAAAGGGACCTTTATCCAAGGTTATTGGATACCCTCCTCTTTAGGTTAAAAGAGTTTATACTTGTTACCAGTAGTTTTACTACTTTGTTTTCCGCTGCATTTTTTCTTGATAAGGAAAGTATAACTTTCTTACACTTCCCTACTTGTACTCTGATTATATAGGATTCTATACGCTTTAAGGTAGAATCTTAGTTGTTGTAAAATTTTGTTAAGTTTCATTTTCGGGATCACTTTTTTGGAATCTAGAAAGTCTTTAGAACTCATAGAGGTCTTGTGAATTATCTTGTTTAACCTTGTTAAAAATAACCATCCTAAAAATATCCTAAGGAAATTTTTAAAAGGTACAATTCACCCCCCCTCTTGTATCTGAGAATCTCATTCTTATTTCAATCCTACTTTTGGTATTATAGAATATATCATACTTAGTCACATACCATTATTAAAATTGGCATCAAAGGAGGTAAACTAATACCATGTACTAATCTAACAATTGGTATAGGAGCATTTGGTTCAATCTGAATTAATCTCACTATTAGATTTAGAAGGTAATTCTCAGAATAACATTTTCCGGATTCAGGTTTTTCAGAATCTGTTTTTCGGATTCATATTATTCGGATTCATATTTTTTTTGTTTGGATTCATTTTCTTAATGTTACAATATCTAATTTCTTGCTTAGTATATTTCCTCTAGTTTACAAAATCGTACTTCTAACAAGTTTGTGTGACAAAGATTTTCTTAAGAATGGAACGAATAAATGTTGGATCTATTGACAATCTTAATCCAACTAGACCACATATTTTTTATGGTAATGATTACGAATATTGGAGAGATCTCATGAAGACATTCATTATCAACACTGGGGTTGAAATTTTTTTCATTCTTACTGGTGGATACAAGATCCCTGATAAAGAAGTAAGTACCTTTAAAAACCAAGAAAACCATGATTACCAATTTAACTATAAGGACACAATAATTTACTTTGTTTAATGACTAAAAATATATACATCCAAATTTCATCTTGTGAAGTAGCAAATTCTATATTTAAGAAACTTGAAGTTAGTCACTTTGGAACTTCTAAAGTAATTGAGACCAGAAGAGCCATACTTAGAGATTAATATCATGGTTTTAGTTTTCCTTATGGTGAACCCATATGCAAGGTGAAAAAGAGATTCATGACTATTGTGAATAATTTACAATAAATGGGTGAAAAAAGGTTTGGATGATAAATCTCTTGTTGAAAAGATTATTGACATCATGCCAAATGAGTGGGAATCAAAAAGGACTGCAATTGATGAGAATAGAAAGGTCACTCAGATTACCCTTGATGAGCTGTTTGATACTCTTCTTCTGCATGAGACTCGGATGAAGAGAGATGCTGACATTGTGAAGAAGAAGATTGGAAATGTCAGTGTAGCTTTTACTACTACTTCCAATCATCTGAAATCTAAGACTCCTGAGAGACTTACTAGATCTAGATCTAAGAAAGTTTGTATCCATTCCTAATCTAGTGGAAGTGAGTCTTGAAAAAATGAATTAGAAAATCTTGATCAAAGGATGAACAAGATAGCTAGACAGAGGAACTTTCAATCCAAACACAAGAAGAAGGAAAAGAAAGAAAATAATTATGGAGAAGTTACATGTTATGAATGTAGAAGAACAGGTCATATCAGACCTGATTGTCCCTTGTTGAAAAATAAGGAAAAGAAGGAAAGGAATTAAAAAAGTAACAAGAAGAAATTACACCATTCAAAGCACAAGAAAAGTCTTAAAGTTAATGCTACATGGAGTGCTAGCTATGGAGACTCTTCAGAAAGTGAATCTTCTAAATATGATTCATTAGATCAGAAGAATATGGGATTCATTGCTACTACTTCTTTCCCTAATACATGTCTTATGGCCAAGGTATACTCTACCGAGGCTTTAAAAAATTTATCTCTTTATAAGAATTACTATTCCGAACATAGTACATCCAATAAAGATAATTTATCCTCATAAAATAAACAACCTTCATATGAAGAAGTATCTAGATTTACCAAGTTACTTGAAGAAAAAAATTGTAAAATTTCTGTGAAATTATACAAGGAAAATACTAGGGAAGAAATTCTTATAAAAGAGATTTCAGATCTTTCTACAGATCTTAGAGATAAAGAAGAGATTTTAGAAAAACATTCTAAAGACCTTGAGAAAGAAAATTCTGTTATGGAAGAACTTTCTAAAGATCTTAAGAATGCTATTTTAGAGATGAAAGTTTTTGAGGAAAAATATAACTCTAAGGAAATGATTCCCGAGGATAGGAATTTAGTCATCAGACTGAAATCTAAAATATTTTCTCTTAAGAAGCTCCTTGAAAAATTTACCTCTGGGAAGGAAAATTTTGACAAGATGTATTCTCAAATTAATCCTCAAGGAAACACTATTGGAGTAGGTTATACTCACCAAAAACCGGTTTTAAAAAAAAACTATTTTTTTCCTTCTAGAGCCCCTTTTTTCACTAATTGTCAAAGTGGTAGGCATTGGAAGAAAAATTTCTCCTTGAATAGAGTTCAATCTCTTGGGTTTTATAAAGAATATTTTTCTAAACAAATGTGGATACCCAAAATTTTTTTTTCTAACAATTCTAGATCCAAGAAAGTTTAGATTCCAAAAACCTAAATTTTTCTTATTTTCAGGAAAATAGGGAAAGTACCAACAATAATACATGGTACATGGATAGTGGAAGTTCCCGGCATATGATTGGTAACAAAGACTATTTTTAAAAGATTATAAAAATGAAAGGAGGAAAAATAACTTTTGGAGATAATGATCAGGGAGAAATTATTGGTATATGTAATATCATTCTTCTTGAAAAAACATTGATTTCAAATGTTTTATTTGTAAAAGGAGATATCATTCTTCAATTCATCAGAACACAAGATCAAATTACTAACATTTTCACAAAATCTTTACCCTTCTATAGATTTTAATACATTAAACAGAAGTTAGGAATGATAACTATGAAGTAATCTTCCTTCATTAACTTCTTGTTGAATAATTCTCCTTATAGTAATAAACTTTTTTTTCATAGGGGGAGTACATATTCTTATAAGTTTTTTCAATATTTTTCGTAATGAGGTTTTTATATTTCTTATAATGATGTTTTCATATTTTTCGTAATGATGTTTTCATATTTTTTCGTAATGATGTTTTCATATTTTTTGTAATGATGTTTTCATATTTTTCGTAATGATGTTTTCATATTTTTCGTAATGGAATTTTCAGAAATAAAAATTTTCATAATGATATGTTTGGAAATGAACCTTTTGTAATGTAATTCCTCGGATCTTAAATTTTTGTAAAGGAAATTTTCGTAATGAAAATTTTTGTAATGGAAATTTTCCTACTGAAACTTTTTGTAATGAGAATTTTCGTAATGGGAATTTTCATACTCATAATTTTCATAATCGAGTTTTGGTACTAAATTTTTTTTCAATTAAATTTCTTTGATCTTAAGTTTTTCGTAGTAATTTTTTTATAGTGATTTTTTCATAGTCAAATTTTCTTTAAGAAGATTATCACCAATTACGAATAAACTTTCTAGCCAATCCGAAAGGTATGACTTCCTTACTTATGTTTTCGTAATCGTTTTTAGTTTCTAGTAGTTTTTTTTTCTTTTAAAATTTCTCAGATTCATTTCTTCTTAAATCTGAATGTTTTTCTTAACACCTCAAAAGATCGGATTCAAGATTTCCTTTTGGGAATGTTTTCAACCATCAGATCAAATCAGAGAGTTTTTCAACGGTCAGATTGCTTTTGGAAGTTGAAAGGGCACCACCGTCTCCTATATAAAGGGGACCCCCAATGTTGTCCCATATCTATTTCCAAGCTCTCACGTCTCAAAGATCTGCCTCAGTTCTTAAAGCCCGTTCTGAATCTCTCAGAGTTCCTCAAATCTAAATATCTGTAGAAGCCACTTCTCAAGAAATGTCTACCACAAAGAAAATCTCAAAATGGAAAGTATTCATGGAAAGGTTGATCCATCCAAAATTTTTCAAGTATGATTTTATCATCTCTAAGAATATCAAGTTAAATTGTTAGGAAGATGTGTGAATATATAAGACAGGTGTTCAAGACATGGTGTATCTGGAATTTCCCATAGAGTTTGATGAATTAGTTTTCTTCTTCAAGGAAGAGGGTAGAGAAAAATTTTCTTTTAAGAGTTATGGAAAGACCTAGAAACTTACTTACACCAAGGCTGCAAGCTTGGTGGGGCTGGTGTATGAAAGGGAAGCTGAGTTTTTCTCACACAAACTTCCGGATGTTCTAGGTAGTTTTGTTAAGGTAAAGGCCTTACAATGTATTGGACTTGATGATGTCAAGATAGCCAAAATTTCTCACCTATCTTCTAACAAATGGATTCTTCAGTTGTGGGTACAAGGTTTTTTGTTACCAAGAAAGGGTGACAAAGATACTCTCAAGAAAAGTGATATATATTTCTTATACTTCTTGGTGAATCTAAGGAAAGTCAATCCGATGAGGCATGTACTTGTTACAATCAAGAACATCAAGGATGTAATTATTAAAGCCCAAATTATCATGTATCCTGCTTTACTTCCAAAGATGATAGTTCGTTGTCTTGAGTCATTCAAGATTGCATGCAAATCCAAGTCTCGGAATTGAAAACTTATCCTTGTTAGTGATGAAACTCTGAAAATAATGAATATGGATTTTTCTAAGGAGATAAAAGAGTTTTATGATCTTCCAGAGGAAGAGGCAGAAGCCAATCCGGAAAATATTGAAAAAGTTGATCCATCTAAGAAATCCAGGAAGATGAGAAAGGTGAAGGAAGTAGAGGAGACATTCAAACCTATTAAAGCTAAGTAAGCTCAATGCACACCTCCCAAACCGAAGAAACAGAAAGCGTATCCGGATGAGGTGGTTGCAAAGTGGAGGGAAAATAAGGAAAAGGGGAAAGAAGGGGAGCCTCAGTTCGAATTGGACCCTACTGAAGCCAAGCCTTTAAGAGAGAAGACTGTTGAATACCATGAGAAGATAGAAAAAGAAAAGAAGATGAAGAAGAAAATATCTGAGATTGAAGATGTACAATCTCTTTTGAAATCTATAGAAATAGCTTTAATAGTATTCTAGTACTGGAAACTTTCCTTGTCCAACCTTTACCTGAGACTCTGGGGAAGAATTTCTTCACTCTGGAAAAATCTAAAGATAAAGAAGTTGTTGAAGGAGTAGAAGAAGAAGAGTAAGTAGAAGAAGAAGAAGTAGAAGAAGTTAGTGGCGATTTTGATGATTTGATCAAATAAGTTGAAGAATATCATGATAAGGAAAATCCATCAGAAAATTTACCACTCCGAACATATGAGGCTGAGTCCTCAAATCTTGTCACTCTGGGAAAGGGAGATGATAAATATGGTAAGAAATATGAAGGCAAGGAAGAAAAGAAAGAGAATGAGTTGTCTGAGGAAGAATGCTATATAAATCACTTTGTTGAGGAAGGAGCAGAGAAGGAAAAACCTGATGAAGACAAGATAGTTCAATTATCTAAAAGTGAGGAATAATCTCCAGATGAAGAAGCCATTCTGAAAGTTGATAAGGGTAAGAAAGTGCTTATGGACACCCCAACGAAAGATATCATAAGGAAAAATCATGTTGGAGGATCTTCTAAGAGAAAGCTTGTGGAAATTAAAGAAGAAAAATCTCCGAGAAAGATGTTTGATTCGGAGTCATCAGCACTGGGATACGATTTTGTTGTTGAGTCTCTAAAGAAATTGGGGGACACAATTCCGATATTTCCTACAATCGACTCCAGATGCCAGTTGCTTCAGCACAGCTTAAATCAGAAGTCAGAATCCTTATCCTTGGTGATGGATAAATGTGTAAATATTGAGGTAGATCACAAAAATTTCCTTATCAATTATGAGGTCCATAGAAAATCATGCAGCAAAATGACATTATGGTCAAAGAAAATCGATGACGATTTGACAGATATTGATACCTTTCAGAATGATGTAAAAGAAGGTTTTGATACCGAGGATTCCAATATGAAGAATCTTCAGGATATGTTGACCCTTGAGAAAAATACTCGGAATCAACAGGTGAAAGATCTAAATGGGAAGCTCAACTCTATTGCTCAAAGCTAGAAATGGTAAGGAGATCTCCGGATTGAGATCGAAGAGAATCTTGTAAAGCAGGATGAAGTTCTTAAGGGTCAGTTTGAGGCTTTGAAGGCTCAAGAGGATAGGATTAAAGCCTTAAAAAACCAGCCTGAGGAGGACTACAAATACTTAAAGAAACTTAAAGCCCTTCTGAAGAAGCTAATCCCTAAGGAAAAAAGAATACAAATAGACCATTCTGATCTTTTGTTGTATTGTTTTTTTCCCTTGTACTAATACTTCCAATCATAATGGAATTATTTATGCTTGTTTGTTTGTATGTCCTTACTAATGTTTCAGGTACTTTACTAGTTTTCCATTCCCTCAAAATCTTTTTGAAAATCACAAAGGGGGAGAAGGAAAAAGAACTCAAAAAGGAGAAGGAAAAATCTAAAAGGGAGAGGAAAAATTTCTAAGTTAAGAAGAACTAACCTTAAGTAAGGGAAAGTTCTCATTAAAAATCCCTCATTCAAATTAAATCTCTCATTCCGAAAATCTATAATAAGATCCTTAGAGTTTCAAAGCCTAAGAGGGAGTTAGTCGTATTCACCATCGATCATAAATAAAGGAAGATAAGCTTTAATTACAAGTCTAGAAATTTATTCTAAGTCATTACATTATTTTTCTTAAAAGATGTTTGTGCTTTCCAAAAAGGGGGAGATTTTTGAGTCAATAAGGTTTTCCTTATGACTTTTTCCATTACTTAAATCATGGGAGAGATTGATAAGTCATCAAGGTTTCTTTATGACTTGATCATTCCTCTTGTTTTGAAAACCACAAACACATTTTCTTAAGGAAAATTTCATTTTACCCCTGTTTTACTTCCATAAGGAAAATTTTTTTTCCAAAGGAAATTTACCCCTACCTTGTTTTCATTGTTCATATCAATATTTTTCTTAAGTATGGAAATTAGATTCATATCTAAAACCTCAGAATCGTATAATACTTAGACATGAATCATTCTATTTTAGGATCCGAATTAGGGATATAAACTCTAATGAAGTTCAACTCCGAATTCTGGATACAAACTCTAATGAAGTTCCACTCCGAATTTTAGATAGGAAATCTCATGAAGTTTCAGTCTAAATTCTGGATACGAACTCTCATAAAGTTCCAATCCGAATTCTGATTACGAAATTCTCTAAGTTTTGACTCTGAGGTCTCTAAATTCAGACTCTGAACTCTAATGAGGTCTGACTCCGAATTCTCATGAACTTAGACTTCAAACTTTCTAAGTTGTGGATCCGAATTCTAGTGAAATCAGACTCTGAATTTCCTTGAAATTCATACTCTAGATTTCTACATAATTTAGGTTCTGAATTCCTAAAAAACAGAATCTGAATATTCTTAAGTTTATAGACTCTGAATTTATTTGTACTTTCATTCTGAACTTTAACCTTTTCCATTCTGAACTTTCATTTTCTACTCCATTCCGAATATTAGTTTAGTTATGCTTACACTTGTTTTATTACAAAACGATGTCGTGTTTTCAGTTAATTACTAACCTTTGTTTGAGTGACATGTGTACAGGTCCCTCCAAAATTTAAGGAAGAATATTACCGTTGGAGGAGGGAGCTGACCGTTGGAGATTCACCTATAAATAAGAGCTCATTCGAAAAGAAGCAACAAAACTCAAAAGAACTCTGACATCTGTGCTTACATGCTGTTGAAGTGATTTCTAGAGAGAGAGGCTCTTATCAACTCTCAATCTTGGTGCATAAAGTTTGAACATCTTCTTCAAACATTGCCTTGTTCAGTTTTGCTTTGTGCGACTCCGATTGTTACTATGTACAATCGAGGGATTTCGGGGATAGGAAGACATAGGTTTCAACACCTTGAATTTGAGGGCTTCCTTGCTGAGGAAGACAAAGATTCCAACACCTTGAAGTTGAGGGCTTCCTTGCTGAGGAAGACAGAGGTTCCAACTACCTGATAGTTGAGGGCTTGCGAGGATAGCAAGACAGACTCCAATCTTCGTATTGAGGGCTTACCCTGGTGTGGGTAAGACAGACTTTCATAAAAGTATAAATCAAGGGACATTTATCCAAGGTTTTTGGATACCCTCCTCTTTGGGTTAAAAGAGTTTATACTTGTTACCAGTAGTTGTACTACTTTGTTTTCCGCTGCATTTTTTATTGATAAGGGAAGTATAACTTTCTTAGACTTCCTTACTTATACTCTGATTATATAGGATTATATACGCTTTAAGGTAAAATCTTAGTTGTTGTAAACTTTAGTTAAGTTTCATTTTTGGAATCACTTTTCCTAAATCTAGAAAGTCTTTATAACTCATAGAGGTCTTGTGAATTATCTTGTTTAACCTTGTTAAACATAACCATCCTAAAAATTTCATAAGGGAATTTTTAAAAGGTATAATTCAGCCCCCCTCTTGTATCAGATAATATCGTTCTTATTTCGATCCTACGTTTGGTATTATAGAGTATATCATACTCAGTCACATACCATTATAACATGAGAATCAACCTTTTATGAGGATATTAATTGAACATGAATCTTCTGTGAGTGAAGAAGAAGATTTTATAAGTTCATCATGCATGAATGAAATGTTACTTTAATTCATGAAAATTTATTGAGAAGAAATTAAAATGGTGGTTGTTATGAATTTATTCAATGAATAAAAACACAATACACAATTTAACATGTTTCAAGCAATTTTTTAATGAAGAGAATGTATAAGAGAGGTTTGTGTCAATGTTTTTCAGCACAAAAAATGGATTCCATGATCTAATTAAATTAATATTTAGATTAAATAATTAATATATGAAAATAATTATGGAAATAAGTAAGTGGTCATATTTCATTTTAGATAATTATGATCTAAATAAATTACTGGAAACATGATGCAGTATTGAAAGAATAAGAACTCGTGAGCTTTACAAATTGCGATTCCATAATCGAGACTCATGTATGCATGAATATTAATAGTTATTTATTAATTCATTAAAATTTAAATGGATTGATGGATTAGTTTTAAATCCATGTCTGTTATTGTATATTAACATACAATTATTTTTCATAGTTATTATTGGCCAAGTTGTGTGATATTGCTAACTATCATGGGAGTTTTAAAAGTCAAAGTCTTCAAGAATTTTAAACAAGAAAAAGTTAAGGCTAAAGATTACAGATATTTTATAAGACCATGAGGGCTAAGTTCCAAGGGTTTGAAATTAATTATATTCCTGGAAATTCAAAATATTTCATTTATATAGTATTTCAAATACATATGGAAGAGAAGAACATGTGATGAAGTAATCAATTATGCATTATATATATTAAATATTTTTATAGATCATGGGTATATTAAGGATATTGGTATATATAGTTATAAAATAAAAAAATAATAAAAATGAGAAAATAATAATAGAAGAGGTTCTTGTATGATTCTATGAAAGAAATTAAAGAAGAAGAAGAATTGACTTGCGTAAGTGCTAATGCAAATAATCCAAGAAGCACAATGATAATTTATTGAATTCTGTTGGTTAAATTTGATTCCATTATTGAAAAAATATTTATCAAATCAATTTTGTGATGAGAACATGCACTTTAAAATGACTACAATGAAATTAAATTGATGGATATACACTACTTAATTTAAAGAACAAGTATTGTTTTTAGTGGACTACATGATCTTATATTGTTTCTAGATCATTGAATAGACTTATTACTCTTATTTAGTAGTGAAAATTTTAAATTTATATGTTTCTATGGGTGTTCTTATTTGTTGTGTTCAACAAATTAATTTATCCCTAACAGTAGGCCAAGGTTGTTTTAAAAGAAGAAAACATAAAAAGCATCGAACACTGATCCCCCCCTCAATGGCCAATACAGTTGGTATCAAATGGAGGTCAGTTCATTGAATCTAGGATGTTTTATGTTTAAAGAATAAGAATATTTACATGGATATTCAAAAATCGGTTAATGGTAAGGGGATTTTTGTCTTTTATAAGAATAATTATCATATTTGGAAGGACATAATGGAACCCTATGTTTTATCCATTTTCTATGAATTTCTAGAATCTATTATAGATATTTTCAATCCTCCCACTGATGGTGCTCCCTTAAAAACAATGTATGAGAAGAATATATAGAATAATGGATAATCCAAGAATTTTATTCTTTCCTCCCCCTCTTAATAAAAGTGAATTCCTATGGGTGAAAAGAATTGAAATGACTAAAAGAATCTGAGATAAGTTGAATATTATTTATAAAGGGAATATTAAAGTGAATAAAGATAAGTTAAAAATTTGGATATTGAAATATGAAGACTTGAAAATGGGATATAATGAATCTATTGGTGACTTCTTCACAAGAGTTAACGATATTGTAAGTACCTTAAGAATCCTTAGATAAAAATTGGAATAGTCAATAATTGTTGAAAATATATTGATAAATTTTCTAGATATATTTAATGTAAAAGTGTCATATTTAGAAGATAGGGATCCTAAAATAATCTATATGGATTATTTACAAGGTATTCTTATTATATATGAGATAATAAAAGACAATTCTATAAAAATAAATGAAAAACCTGATCATGAAATCTTCTTCAAAGACAATAAGAAAGAAAAATTCAAAGAATGTTGTTATTGAGAAAGAGGTTAATAATTCTATTTCAGAGGATTAAGTGAGTAATAAGTTTGATAAATTCAAGTATTTAATTTAGATAAATGTAAAAATATTCACAATAAAGTATAAATTAAAGTCACCATTGATGTTCATTGACTATGGATCCATTGGAGACTTTTCATCAATTTATCCAAGACTAAAGGAAGATAAAGATAGTGATGAAGATGATAATGTATAATAATACCACTAAAGTAGAAGGTATAAAAATAAATTTTTTATTCAATAGAAAGGAATAATAATTTATCTAGATATAAAAATATATTGTTTCTCCAAATGTGGGGAATATAATGGAAGTGAAGAAGAAGTGGAAGTTGAAAATTCTAGTGATGAAGGTGCTGAGAAGTTTCTTATTAGAAATTTGAAGGATGAGAGTTTTTTCAGTGATTAAAGTAGAAAAATTGAATAAGATGAAGAGGAAACATAGATATAATTTATGTTAAAGAGAGAAATGAAATAATTTATCTTGCAAATTAAATATCGATAGAAAGAGAATAAGAAGTTAAAGAAATACATTAAAAATATTAACAATCAAGAAAAAATGCATGAATAATTAAAATATAGTATTCTAACAGAGTTTGAAAAATTGAATAAGTTACTTGATTAAAAAAATATTCAATATCAATCTTGATGAAAATATTAGGGTTAAAGAGAAATAATTTGACCATGTATGACATAATCTGGTTGATCTAAAAAAAAATATATAACTTTTTTATATGTTGGTAAAAGAAATAAGGAGTGTGAATATTATAATGAAAAAAATATCATCCTTAAAATCTAGTGATAAGGATAAAGATATAGGTAAAGGGTTTGGGGAAAAGAAAAATGTAAAAAGGGTCATGTATATTTCTCAAACAAGTGAGTTCCAAAATTATATAATTTTTGAGAAATAAAAATTTAAATTAAAAAGTGATATAGATAGGAAATATAATAAAGCGGATAATAAGTATAATAAAAATAAGAATATTTTTGGATCCTTCCAAAAAAAATCACAAAAAGGGTACAATATTGATTGTTAGAATGATATTAGAAAAGAAATACATTATTCTAGAAAACATGCAGTTTTCAAAGGAAAATAAGATTTTTCTGGATATTGTTGGTGTTTTATAGGATTAAGAAATACATGGAATAAAATATATATTAATCATAAAAACTAAAATTTATCTAAGAGGTATTTTAGGTATAGGTTGAGGGGGAGTCATCCCACTCAAAGAAGACATACTCAAAATCAATTTCAAAAATTCAATTTGAAGATTGAGAATTGATTCCAACCTCTTGAAACTCTATGTGATAGGTGTTATTATCTTGGAAATATTTATAAATGGTTTACTTTGATACATCCATCTTATTATAACTTTGATGATAAAACTCAGAAGCATTAAGGGAAGGAATAAAAGGGAAAATAAAAGGTTTTTGTGGTTGATGCTGCACTCAAGGATATAAAAGGAGAACAAAATTGAATTTTGTACAGTTAGTGTACTTGACACATGACAAGAGATTTGAATCTATTCAATAATGTGACAAACTATAAATAAGGAATAATGAATTTTTTAAATGGCCAGCATCTCACAATAAATGGTATTGAATGTCCTATCATTGGAAAAGAAAATTTGAAATCCATAAGTTATTTATTTGTTGATGGGATGAAACAAAATCCATTGAGTGTTTCACAAATTTTTGATGAAGTAAATGAAGATATATTCTGAATATATGCTTTTATTATTAAAAATTTTAAGGATGGGGAAGTTGTTAAAATATTATTGTTAACTAAGGTAAACATGTTCCGGGTTGCTAATACACATAATTCATGTTATCTATACGTGGGGGAAGAAAAACAATTATGGTATAAAAGGATTAGATATATATTCTAGAGAAATATGAATAAGTTAACACATATAGTAAGTTTTCATGATGTCCATTAATTGATATGAATCATATAATGGTGTTGTTAAATATACCAGAAAAGAAAAATTTCAAATTCTTTAAACAAGAACGTTGAGTTACATACATATCATCCCTTAAAACTTATTCATTCTGAGATATATGGAACTATGAGGAAGAAATATATAAATGTATATAAGTATTTTATTTCCTTTATTGATTATTTATCTCATATTTCATGTATTATATTTTTAAAAACTAAATTCGAGGCTCCCAAGGTGTTAAAAAGATTTAAAAAAAGAATTTTAAGGGAATGTGGCTACCCTATAAAGAAAATTCCAAACTAATAATGGTGTTAAATACACGAGTGGTATGTTTGAAGGTTATCTTAAGAATAATATTATTCCCAATGAGATTTTTTTAATCATACAAACCACAAAAATATTGCGTGGATAATAGAAATAATATAAGCTTAGTTGAGATAGATAAAACCATATTGATTGAATGTGACACTTCCCAATTCTTTTGGAGAAAAGTTATTACTACAATAGTTCACATCCAAATTTGCTGATTTTATAGATAAAATTATAACATGTCTTCATACGATATGTATTATATCAAGACCACATGTTTTAATTACTTAAGGGTTTTTAGAATCCCCATTATTTTCAAAATGAATGGTGAGAATATTGGGAAGTATTATTAAAAAGGTGTTGATGACATATTCCTTACCTACCCTCTAAATGTGAGGTGTTATATATGACACAACAAGGAAACTAGAATACTTATTAATTAAGTTTATGTTAAAGTATTGGAACATTCATAAATAAAACCTTTATAGTCAGCTATAAATATAATAGAAAGTGAATATAAATCCAATTATATTAAATTACTTGTTAAAGTATCAGATAGAAATGATGATATAGAAGTGATACATGATCAAGATACAGATTCAACTATTTCATGTGATGAGGTAAAATTGTGATTATCACATATAAGGATGATGCAACAAGTGGTGGTTTAAAATATCATTGGGGATCAAGGAAAATAGTTTCAAACCAGAAGAACATTGAGGACAGTTTCACATATATCTTTATTTTTATAGGTTCATCCAAGAGATAAAAAAAGTATTAAAGTATTAAGTTTGGATTAATTTCATGAATAATAAATTTGATTAGATTTATTAAAATTATAGGATATTTTACCCAAACCTAAAGATAAAAATGTGATTGTAAAAAAGTAGTTTTTAAGGAACAAGTTGAATAAAAATGGGGAATTGGTAAGAAACAAGGCAAGACTAGTTTGAAATAGATATTCATAGGTAGAATATATTGACTATGATAATAACTTTACACCAGTTAAAAGACATTAAATAATCAAATAATTTTGTTATATTTCTTCACAAAGGAAATATTAGATTGTTAAAATGGATGTCAATTATTTATTTCTCGATGGAGAGATGGAATAAGAATTCTATACAGAGTATCCAAGTGTTTTTTTTCTAGTAAAAGAAGATAAATATGTGTTTAATTTAAATAAGGATTTGTATGAGTTATGGAAATCCCCAAGGGCTTGTTATTATAAGTTTAATTTATGTTTAAATAAGATTTAATTCAAGAAGGGAAGAGTGGAAAATAATATCTATATAAAATAGAATCAAGAGGTTTCTATCAATGGTATTATTATTTTTTGATGATATCCTATTTGTAGGGAATAATGAATAATAATATGATGGGTTTTCTAAAGATTTCAAGATGTTGTTTGAGGTTTCTATTTCAGGATAAATAAGGTACTTTCTTAGATTGTAAATATATTAATAAAAGGATCATATTTTCCTATCACAAGAGAAATATACCCAAGACCTACTTCAATGATTTGGCATGAAAAATTAAAAAAATATTTCCTAATCTATATAAGTGGGGAAAAAGGTGTCTGAGGATGAAGTTGGATGGGATGTAAATTCTAAAGAATTTAGAAAATTGATTGGAAGCCTCTAATTTTTAATAGCATCTAGACTAGAACTAGTTTATGCTATTAAACTTTGTGGTAGATTTTAAAGTGCACCAAAAATGTCACATTTTTTTGGGAAAAGAATTTTTAGATACATTAAGGGCGCTATAGATTATGGGATAAAATATAATAGTAAGGAAAAGTTGATTAATTTTGTCCAGATAGATATAGACCAGTCCGGCTATATTGATGATAGAAGATCCATATCTATTGGAGTATTATTTTTTAGAGAAAGATGAGTGAGTTGGCATACAAAGAAGAAAAATTCAGTGAATCTCACCACTACTAAAGATAAGTATATAACCATTTAATCTATAATAAAATTCATGTGGATGAATATACATTTGGAAGAATTTTTGTTGGATGTGAAACTATCACTTCTCTTGGGTTGTGATAATCAAAGTGTTATCAATCTCCCAAAGGATCCAGTATACCATTCAAGATCAAAGCATGTTGATATTAAATATCACTTAATTAAGGAGATTATGGAATGAAATGGAATAAAGTTAGAGTTTATAACTATTTGAGAGAAGGTGGATAGTATTTTAATTAAACCATTGCTGAATATTGATTTTATGAAGCTGAGGTTGATTAGGGATGCTCAAACTCGCCCTCTTAAAGGCTAATGTATGTGTTTTTATTCCCTATTTCCTATTTTTTTTGTATATTTCTTAAAAGTGGGATAAACATGAATACATAATAAATTAATTGACATGTGATTTACCTATTTAGGGATATCATATATTTAGGGGTATTTTTTAAAATAGTTACACTGTGATTTTAGCATGTGTGATATATATTAAATTGTTTAATAGATTGTTATAGTGAGTTCAGAAATTGTTTTTTATAGGTTATAATTAGTTTATTTATAAAGATATGATGACAATGTTTTTATTAAATAAATAAGTTTGGGATGATTTTTTATTAACACTTTATAGACAACATGGTATTATTATTGAATGATTCTTTTGTACTACACTGAGATAGCTCACATAGGCATAGAATTGTTTGATAGTGAACCATATATTGAGTTTCAGAGTTTTAGTTATATATGTTCCTTGGTTGACAAAAAAATAGAAGTGAGGATTTTGTTAAGACCAATATTTTTTAATTTTTTATTGTATAGGTGAATAAATTGGTGAATAGTAAATGAGAATGATTATATTGTTTTATTTTATTTTTAATACATAAATCAGAAAGTTATAGAAATAAGAATACTCATATATGAAAATTTTTATTTTTTTATAAGGTTTAATACATGTTCTAGTAGTGAAGGGTATATATTTTTTATAATAATAAAGAAGTGAAAAGTCATAGTTTATGTATAGACCGCATGAAGGCAATGAATTACTACAAGTTCCACATGTTAGGTGTAGATATTGTGAAAAAGCAACCACAAAAAACCACATATCTTTTGTAAGGAAATTGTGTGGAACTTTCTTGTATATGATAATATTTTATCTTGGACTTTCCATGAATATGAGAAATGATGACTGCATAGATCTTCCATATGCATGGAACTTCCATATGAATAATCAAATATTTTCCATGAGTGGAAGTATTATCCGTGATTCTATGTGAACGGTATGAATCCTCATTAATAATGGGCATGAGCCTTCCATGAGGATATAAATCAAGCATCAATCCACTAATAGTGAAGAATAATATTTCATAAGTTCAATTTACATGAATACAATGTTACTTTTATTCAAGAAAATTTATTGTGAATAAATTCAAATGATTCTAGTTATGAAATTATTCGATGAATAAAAACCTGATACTCTATTTAACATGATTCAAATAGTTTCTTAAAAGAATTGAAAGCAGAATAGAGGTTGTATGAAAAGTTTTTCACCATAGTAGAAGGATTCCAAAATCTATTTAAATTCATATTTAGATGTAATATTGAATATATTAAAATAATCATGGAAACAAGTAAGTGATCACTTATAGTTTCAAATAATTTTGATCCTAATCAATTACAACAAATGTGATGAAATATTGAAAGAAGAATAATTTACAAGATTTGTGATGAAAATGGAGATTCCATGACCGAGTCTGGTGTATGCATTAATATTAATAATATACATCTTAATGCATGAAAATTATTGTGGAACAAAGGATAATTTTTTAATCCTTTTTATTTATTGTATATTAACATGCATTTATTTTTGTGCAATTATTGTGTGTCAATTTGTTTCCATTTTTAATTATCATTTAATATTTAAAATTCTGAATTATAAGGAATTTCAAATAAAGTTTTGTTAAGGATTAAGATAGTGGATATAGTTAAAGATGGTGAAGAATGAGATCCAATGGTGTTGAATTACTGATAATATTACTAATTAAAAATAATTTAGTCATATGATATTTTGAATACATATATAAGAAAATAACATGGGAGATGTTACTA
This sequence comes from Viscum album, assembly GCA_963277665.1. NCBI lineage: Eukaryota > Viridiplantae > Streptophyta > Magnoliopsida > Santalales > Viscaceae > Viscum > Viscum album. The sequence goes on from OY728130.1 coordinate 1,221,435,625, forward strand.
GTATTGTAAGATATATATATATATATATATTTATAGTTTTTATACATCATGGGTATATTAAGGATGTGAGTATAGAGAGTTATCAAATAAATAAACAAGAATAAATAATAAATAAGAAGAATATAAAAGGTTATTACATGTTGGTATGCATGAAATCAAAGAATAATAAGAAGTGACTTGCATAAGATAAAGTGTGAAGAATCCAAGAAGCATAGTGATGATATGTTGAAGCCTGTTGGTGAAGTTCTATTGCGTTTTTGAAAAAATATTTATCATATCAACTCTCTAAAGAGTTCATGTACTTTCAAATGACTACAATAAAATTCAAGTGATGGATATAACCTAATTTTTGTAAACCATAAGGATTTTTGTAGTGTATTGTGTGATATAATATTGTTTTTATACTATTCTATGGAATAACTACTATTATTGAGTAGTGACCCTTGTATATTTTTATGTTCCCATGGGTGTACTTGTTTTTTGTGTTTAGTATAGGTATTTCTCCCTAATAATAGGTGAAGAAAATTTTAAAATAAGAAAACAAAAAAATAATTTACCATTGATTCACTCTCCCCTCCCAGTGGTCACACAGTTTTGACTAGTCCTTTCACTGAACAAATAAAATAGGTTGTGTTGTAACACCAAGAATATCATCGTAATGACCTCCCCCTGTGAAACATTAGTACAAATATAGAAAAATATAGTTAAATGAATCATGAAATGGTATACTATATCATGTAGTGATGGGTATGGATTGAAAATATATTATTTACTAGCCTCATTATTTTAGGGGAGTCACATTCATGTTTGGATATAATTTTTAGAGGTACTCCTAATTTAATTTCATCACAAAATAATGTTGACCATAAAAACATGATTTATAGGATTACAAAATGGTTTAAAAATTTTATTATTTTCTAAACCTAGGGTGATTGGATGACTACTTGGTGGTTTTAATTTAGAACATAGGGATGGTTTTTAGGGCCAATAAACATGTGACATTAGTCAATTTTGATTGCAAAAAATTTTAAATAATTTTTTCGAAGATAGGAGAAAAGGTGTTGATAAGATACAACACTGATTGAATAGAAATGACATATATAGAATTGGGAGAGAAGAACTCCCACCATGTGCAAAAATATGGAAGTTCTATATTTTTATGGAGGATATTGAAGAATAAGAAAAACACCCATATTGATTGCTATTGATTATTTATATTTATATTCTTGAGAGAAACATTCATGTCACAATTTTTTTGTATATATTATTTGAAGCGGTGTTTGGATATGAAAAAGGAGGGTTTGAACCTTGGATTGGTAGTGAGACATTTCTAAACATTGTAACCACAATAGTGTATAGTGATTTTGGTACATCAAAACATATTTAGAGTATTCTCCTTTGATATATCCCATATTAGTGAAATAAGTAAACTCTTAATGAATCTATATTTATTTTTATCATTTGGATGTTTTAAATGTGTACTTAAGTTTAATAGTTTTACATGTACTTTCTAACACAATAATAATATACATTTGTGGTTATAAGTCTAGAGAATAATTTTAAAACAAAATTCACCCACTCTAAGTGTGAGATCCCAAATTCTTAAAGAACCTATATTTATTTTTTTCTATGGATTAGTGGTGATGAGAAAGTGTTGGGAGGTGTTCTATAGGATAGGGAAGTGTTTTAACCATTTTTAGGTTCACCACACTATGGTAGAGGGTGTGGTGTAGGCTGTTTTAGACTTGGGATATTAGTGGTTATCCATGGGACTAGTCATGTGGTTCTAAGGATGCACCAAATTTAGTAAAATTTCTTGGTTGGCCATAGTGTTGGGTGTTGTAGTTGGGTGGTCATTCTATGTGAAATAGGTAGCTTTATAATGCCCAAGAAAGGGTGTAACACTATTTTTGGTGTTTTGAGAGACCATAAGGGTGAAAATGGGATCTAGAGATCACTACATTGTGGTTATATTCTTGGTGAGGAGAAAGGGCCCAATACTTTTATTCTATTCTAAAGTGGTTCGTTGTGACAGACATCAAAGGAGCCAACAGAGCTTAGAAAATTCCATGGCCTAGTAATTGGTGATAGTCAAATCTGGTTTTTAAAACGTGAAAGAAAGGGGGAAGAAACAATGGGATATTTAGATTTCATTTAAATGTGGGAGACCATATTGTAGTGGGATGTATTTACATTATTGAGATTCCATTTTAGATTCCTCAATAAATATAGGTCCTAACCAACCTCATCTTGATTTTCTTCCTTATCCTATAAAATTTGGACAACTCAAGGCTGCCTTGGCACCATTTGATCGTCTCTTTTTTAGGATTATAACCTCTTAGATCATGGATAATTGAGTTATCTGGAATCAAGGTACCGTGTTCTCCCCTTTATCTCTTTCATTATCCCCTTTTATGTCTGAATCTTCATTATGGTGAAACCATCTATTTTGAGATAAGTTATGAGTGTTATTTGGTGTGGATTTATATGGGTTTACTCCAGTGGTTTTCCATTTGGTCTTGGTGGATTTTTATCCCCCAATTCTCTCATTGAGAGCATGGTTCTCTTTGAATCACCAATTGAGGTATACGATTTGAGTTATCTATTTATTTTATATGTATATATGATATTATATATCTTCTTTTTTATTTTTTTGTGCATGGTAAGATTGTTCTAAAAAATATAATTAATTAGTCAAAATTAATTAATGTGGGAGGGGATATTTCAGTTGTGATTAAATTTTTTTCCTGATATTTCTTTTCCTTGATTGTGCATATGATATTTTTTGATATAAAATGTGTTTAATTATGGGAATATATTTCTTTATTTTTAAATATAATTTTTTAAATCACCTCACATGAAAATGTTAAAGCCCTTAAATATGTTAATTTAATAGTGTTTGTAAATGAAGAATTTATGTGTTCCCACTTTACTAGTGAATCTGATTTAATGTAATGGATTGCGTGATGGATGAGAATAATGGATTCCTTTTTTATTTTTACTTTTGGGGATGTGGTGATGATGTGTGATATGCGATTGTGGAGTTTTTATGGAAAGTTTTTATGGTGCTGTGATTTGTCTTTGTAGTCACCCTATAATTATGGAATGCTTTAAAAGTGGTAAGTTCTAATGAAATGATATTGGGTTGGACTAAATGGTTTTGGAATAGAAATAAATGAATTATGGAATGGTAAATAGGATAATGATGTTAAATTTTATTATATTAAAGTTGTAAAATAATATGTAATTGGTTATTAATTAATGTGGTTAAATGGGAACTATTAAATTGATGTGCGGTTGTGTGCTTTCTAAGTAGGATTGGATGGTTGGATGGTGTTATAGAAGTGATGTTGGTGTACTATTTTGGTGAGTTGGAGGTTTTATTATTTGAGTGGTTTGAATGTATGGAACTATAGGTTGGGATTGTGTGTAACTATTATATATTATATTTTCCTTTTGATTTGTATATATACCCCACCTGAGTTATGTGTCTACACTGATGTCCAAAGGTTTTAGGTTCCACATGTTTTACCTAAATATCTAGGTTGGTCAGGATATATGGATAGATACCCCCTCTTACCCAATCTCTATTCCATGTGATATTTTTACACATGGATTTTTATGGTTTAAATATATAGTGAACTAGATTGGATGATTGATGAGGGGGTGAGGTGGATCATGGTGGAGGTCACAAATGGTAGGAGGAATGATTGATGTTGATATCATTCATGTTCAAGATACCCTACTATTCTGGTTTATGGTAGTCATTATGGGATAATGGGGATCAAATATTTATGGTATAGTTTGAGAGTTAGGTATTTGACCTTTTGACGAGGTCTGTGTTGTTATGAGGCTATTGAATATAGAAGGGATGGGAGTGCTAGGATGTACAATGTTGGGGCATGAGAGTGGAAAATAAGTGGGGAAGCGATGTATGGTGACTTTTCGCAATATTATTATTGATATATTATTATACTTGGATGTTTTATTTGGTGAGTGAGCCTTAGTGAGGCTAGGAACTAATTGTCCTGAAAGGTTCTTGTTGATTCTGTTGTTCATTAACTAGGGTATTAGCATGATCTTCCCACATTTTCATGAGACCTATGGTATTCTACTACTGAGTATACATGTTATTATCACCAAACATATATATTAATTATTTTCTAGGTTTCTCGGAGGATATTGGGAACCAATATGGACACTATTGGCTTGGTTGTTGGAGTTATTATTGAGTTGTTTTCATAAGATTATCTTTTGGTACTTTACTTTGTGGATTTTGTTTGTATTCACAAGAAATTTCTTTCATTTTGGGATATTATGGGTTTTTATTTTTCTTTTTTTATACAATTTTTAGTCGTTGATATCTTGTCTTTCAATATTACTTTTTCTACTAAGGTTAATTCCTCCCATATGTGTGACTTTCTTTATAACCTAAATGCTAGTCACCAAGCTAGTTTCAATTGGAGGTGGGTATTAGAGGTTATCATCCCTCTTCATTAATTTTCATCCCAGGAGGGGTACCATTAGAGGGAGGACATTTTTATAGAGTGGTATCAAAGGGATATGTTGAGAGATATGATGGATCTTGGGGTTAGGCAATTATGACGACTGGTAAGGAAATAATATCTATATTTTTAGGTGTTTGATATATACTAGGGAGACTGGATTAGACATTGGGTTTTAGGATCCCCTGTGATTTGATACAAGGAATCTGAGATCATTTAATGACCAAGTGATGTGGTGTCACATTTAAAGTAGATACCTAGGTGAGGTATGTGCATCATTGTTGTTTGGTCTTGTGATTTCATGTGGTGAATTTTTAAATTTAAAATGAATTATATTATATAAACTTAAAATTTCATAGTACCATACTTAGTAAATCCTTGTTTTTCCATTTTTTATGGATCTTAGACATCTTCCACGTGTGTTTTAGGCTAGTGAAGTTTAGTAGTATGACCCAATTTACTGACAAAGGATCAACCCAACTAAAGATGATGAGTAGTAGTAAAGTATATGGTGGATATGATCATGATAATGTAAATTAAAGGAGGACTATAATGATAGATAATTTATTTGGGTTCCTTAAAGAGGATAATTATTAGTACTAGATCTCAAATTCTAGGGCCTTCAAGGTTTTTACTAGGACAGAGCATGCCTCAGGAGTTCCCTTTCTAATCCTCCAGAGCTAGTGTCTCCCATGAATTTTATGGGAGGTGGGGATATTGGATATTGTTTTATGTCTATCGGGTCCCTGGTTAGCACTAGCATCAGTTCCTGATGTTCTTTGGACCTCAATATGGTGGTGGTGGTCAGGTTCAACATCAGCCTCAGTGGTATGGGAGGTATTATTGTGCTTCTCTGTGGGGAGTTAATTAAGTAAGTGGATAACTTTAAGATTTCCCCTATATTTAGGGACCCCATGTTGAGTGTGGAAATGGATATGTTTGTAAATAGAGATTTATAGGATCTAGGTGTGGATTGTTTCATGCCATAGAGATGGAAACAATAGAGGGGAAAAAGATCATAAAAGGTATTATAAACTTATCATATACTATTGTGTATGATTTATTTTGATTCTGAAGCCTTGAAATAATTTTTTTTACCTACCTTATTCAATGATTTGGGACTATACATGAAGTGTTTTCTTATTCTATTGATGTTAACTACACCAGTCAAATGACATACATACTTGATTTATGTGTTCCAGGTGTGTAGACTGATGATGGAGAATCATTAGTCATGAGAGGATTTATTTTTTCTACATATATAACTATCTTATGTCATCCTCTAAATGGATTAGCTATATTCCATACATACAATTATAAATTAATTTTCTAGGAAAGTTGAATTCTCTATTGTGGATAGTTAGTGTATGGTTTTCATCAATGAGAAGGGTTATTATATGGGTAGTAGGCATGTGGAACTCTATCATTCCATGATTGTATAATTATTGGTGAATTCAATGGGTGTTTGGATAGTGGAGGATCCCATAGTTTAGGAATTTCTAGATGTTTTCCCCAAGGAGGTTGTAACAGTACCCCCTCAGCATGATGTCGAGTTTGGGATAAAAATACATTCTAGTGTATCTTTGATTTCAATGTATCCTTATTGTATGGAACCTTTTGAGTTGTTGGAGGAAAATATTTAGAAATATAATCTAACATAAAAGTGTTTAATCCATCCAAGAGTATCATTGTGTGGTGCCCCATTATTATTTGTCAAGAAGGTGGGTGGTAGTTTGAGGTTGTGTATAGATTAATTAAGAATTAATTAGGTGATGATTAATAATCATTACCCTCTCCAAAGGATTATAAATATTTTTTATTTATTTGAGATGAAATAGATTGTTTTGTAGGATCTATATGTGATATTTGTATCATCTATTGAGGGTAAAGAAGAAATATTTCTTAAATAATACTTTTTGGTGCTGTTGTGGAAACTTTGTGTTTGAATTTATATCTTTTTGAGTCACAAATTCACCAGAAGTGTTCATGGAAGTAATTAACTTCATATTCCATGAGTTATTAGACTATTTCATATCGGTGTTCGTTGATTACATTCTTATATACTCAAAGTATAAATAGGGGCATGATAAGCATTTAGGGATCATTTTTGTAGATTTTTTAACACAAACAAATATTTGGTAAATTTTCCAAGTTTAAGTTATGGATATGAGAGGTGTATTTTCTTGGGAATTTGGTGTCTCAATATAGATTATTAGTTGAACCTTTGAATGTTGATGTGGTTGTTTCTTGGGTGGAACCTAATAATATGGTGAAGGTTTATAATGATATTATTTTTTAGGTTATTAGTGGAAGTTTTATTTTGGTAGTTTCTTAGATTGGATCACCTTTTATATATTTTAATAGGAAGGGCCTTGATTTAATTTAGGCTGATCCATATTGGGTATCTTTTAACCACCTAAAGGTGCAGTTGGTTAGTACCTCAGTTATCTGGTTTCCTAAGGAGCGGGTGATGTTGGAGGTGTTCTATGACACTTCCTATTTTGTTCTAGGTTGTGTCTTAATGAAGAAACACGATATGATCTTCTATGGGTCCATAAAGTTACTCCCTCATGGGTGTAAATATTCCACCGATAATTTATAATTGGCAGTAGTGGTGTGTTCCCTGATGTTATGTAAACATTACCTCATTAGATAACTCTTTGTGGTCTTCCGCACTCACAAGATTTTTAGGAATGTTTTATATCAGAAAAATATAAATCCACAACAGCATATGTGGAAAGAGTTTCTATGGGAAAATGACTTTGAGATATCCTATAAATCATGTAAAGGGAGTGTTTTGGTTCACCCACTGATTAGGAAGTCTCATAAGGATGTTGTTCAAGAGTCTAGAGATGCTTGGAGGGTATTGGAGGAGTTGGCATCCATTCACCTAGATATAAGGTTGGTTGGTGGTCAAAGCTATATTTTCCAAAAGGTGGTGAAGACTTCTTTAATTTAGCAGGTGGAAGTGATGTGAAATCAAATTTTTCTAGGTGACGACCCTAAATGGGGGTTAGAAGATTACCAATATTGGTTAATGACCAATAGAAGATTTTTATCCCAATGGTGACGCATTAGGGAGTCCTTCATGATTTTAATATCTCAACACTAGTGGGGCACCTAGTAGTAACCAAGATGAATCATAGTTTCAGTACAAAATTTTGGTGGAATATGATGAAATGTGTCAGGGTAGAGTTCATGGAATGGTGGTTGGTACGGTAGCAGGTGAAGGCATAACATCATATTCCTTGTGGTTTGAAGTAGTCTTTGGAATTATCCAAGTGAAAGTGGCAGGACATATCAATATAATTCATCAAAATATTACCTCATAATTAGGGATGATATCATCATATCTGGGTAATTGTAGATCGAATGATAAAGTAGTCTCACTTACTAGCAATTAGGGTTTTTAGACCTATGGACATTTTAGTAAGGAGGTAAATGGATGAGATTGTGCAGTTATATGAAGTTACAAGTTCAATTTTGTAATATTTTGATGGTAATTTTTCCTCGTGATGATAGAGAAAGTTGAAACATGCTTTTGGAACTTAGCTACACCTTAGCTCAACTTTCCACACATAGATAGACGGATAGACAAAGAACATCATCTAGACACTAGATGATATGTTATAGTCACACATATTAGATTTAAATAGATCTTGAGAAAAGAAAATAACCTTGTTTGAATTCACCTATAACAATATATACCATTTATCCATTGACATGGTAAAATTTAAGGCATTGTATGAGAGGTCATTTGAATCCCAGCTATGCTATACTGAAGTTAGAGAGTCATATTTTCTCAGTTACAATGTGGCATAGAGTATGAAAAAAAAAGTTATAGATGATTTGAGATTAGATGAAGATAGTGCAAGACCATCATAAGTATTATTTGGGTCGGAGGAGGAGGCCCTTGGAGTTTGATGTTAGAGACCATGTTTAACATCCTCAGACCCGCACACCCAGATCCATTGATAAAAACATAATCCAGCCAAAGCATGAAAAATTAAATGGAAATATTGGATCACTTATATACCCAATGAAATTTTAGGTTTAGAGTTTCAAAAAACTAGAAAAATCTCTTACAAGAAATAATCATGTCTTTAAGTGATCATTTTTCTTACTATACACAAATTTTCTTATTTTATTATAAGTCTTAAACATCTCTCGTTGAATTATCCACACATGAAACCCTTATATATATAATTAATTAAAGTACGTGCTTCATAACTGAAGGAAAATACACGTAATAAGGGTGAGTTCAAATTCTCTATACGAGTAAACATAAGAATTAAAAATTTAATGTCATTAGCGAGCAAAATATTAACATAAGGATATAATTAAATAATCAATGTGCATGAGCATAATATAAGATAATTTATACCCATAAAAACTTGGATCATGAATCATAAGACATGGCATAAATATTTAACATAAGACTAGAGTTGTGTGTTTTAACAATCATGAACCATGTGAAAATAATACTTGATCAAAGTTACCTTTAAAAACTCAAAACAAGTATAGAGAAAAAAATTTGGTAGCTTGGAAAATCATTATCATATCCCTATTATAACCAATATTACAATTAGAATAACTTATCTAATAAATTAAAAAAAAACTTAGGAGGAACCTATAACTGGTTAAATCCATCTCTTTACACAATGCATTAGAGGGCTATAATGGACCCACCTATCCTTGGTTTATAATGGAACAACCCATACCACCCATCCTTGGTTTATAATGAAACTTCCCTTAAATCAACCATACATATTTCCAAGTACTATAGAATGATCAAAACATTTATAATTTATCACTTTTCAATATAACAATTGCTATTTTTTTTCACAGATTGATTTACCCATGGAAAAGAAATGGATTCCATGTTAATCTCTTTGAAACAATCATAATTTATCTAAAGAAATAATAAGGAGAGTATCATTACAAACTATAACTAGTGTATCATAATTAATATCAAGGGTTATTATCATTGATGAATAGAAATACCATTAAAATATCATTAAAAATATTATTGAGGAAAATACCATTTTTCCAATTTTAAAAGCAATTTTTAAACTAAAAATTTCTAAAATATTATGGAAAAAATTTTCTTTGAAAATATAATTTAAAAAAAGAGGATTTAATGAAAAAGTATTCATGATGGTGAAAGAGGGTGTTAAAGACACATATGTTAAAATTAAGAATTCATTTCACACTTTGGTAAAGAAAGTCAAAAGGTTACATATGAACAAAGTTAACAATATTCCTTTTTAAAACCTTGGTAAATAAAGTTAAGAATTCTTGAAAATGACCTTAAGAAATAATTTAAGTGTAAATAACTTAATATTTTAATAAAAAGGGATTTTCCTATTCCTTAAAAAAATTTAGTGTAAATAAGAACATTCTATATTTTTTTAGAAAAGATGGATATGAAAGAGAATGATTCCTGATCTTAAAGAAGATACCAGATCAGTATCAATTACAACTAATTTTCATGATGTTTCTATAATAAATAATGGAGAAAAAATAAAATTAAATAATTCAAACACATTCATAACTATAGGAGAATAAAAAATATATTTTTCAATAAAATAATCACATATGATCCCTCCTAAAGGAACTTTTAACATAGATAATCCCAAAATAAGATGAGATTGTATAATAAAAATCCTTACTATTTTAGTAACTTGTGGGTATTAATCCTATGAAATAAATGACTTAAAATGAAACTTTAAATATAATTAATATAAGGATATCCATGATATAACCTATTAAGGGGTATTATATACAACCAACACTAGAAAACTAGGCTATAGCCACATACCTATAACCATGGTTTTCCAAAACGTCGGCTAAAGTTATTTTGTACCAAATATATAGACACATTTTTATATAAAACTGTGGCTATAGGGTATATTTTCAAAGGCTATAGACATAGTTTTTTGAAATCATGGCTATAGATTTTTATTCGTTCCACAGCTATAACCATGTTTCTATAAAACCATTCCTATAAAGTGTTTCTGCAAAGGATATAGACACAATTTGTGTTAAACAATGGCTATAAGGTCTTTTTCCTAACCTATAGCCATAGTTTCTATAAAAACATGTATATAGAGTTTTTACATAGGGCTATATCCACGATTTCAGTAAAATCATGGCAATAGAGTTTTTATCTAAATAGATATAGCCACAGTTTGTGTAAAACCATGTCTAAAGAGTTTTTTTCAAGGGATATAGCCACGATTGTCCAAAAAAATGGCTATAGAGTTCTTTTTTATTTTCTATAGCCACGGTTCCTCAAAACCATGGCTATCGGTCTCGCTCCCTTGCACAGGATAAAAATTTACCCATGAAAAAAATAACAGTATGGGATATAGTTATGGTTTACATGCTATAACCACAATTTTTAATATGCATACATACATACATACATACATATATATATATATATATATATCATATACCCTAAGGGGTCTGTGGTGTAGTGTTAAGGTGTCCAGTTCACATAGCGGAGGTACATAGATCAGATCCTACTGGGCGCACATTTTTTTGGGCTTTATCCACGATTTACATGGGTTATAGACATGGTTGAAAACCATAGCTATTGTTCTATTGGCATAATAGATAACTATGGTTATAAACTAATTTACATGGTGGATAACTATGGGGGCTATAACCATGGTTTGTAAATATGTGGAAATATCTCTATTTCCATGGTGTACAACCGTAGCTATAGCCCAAGAAAACCATGGCTATAGCTTTTAGCTATAGCCATGCCAATATGTTTCATGTTTACTTGGAAGCATGGATATAGATTATAACCATGGTTTTTACCCCTATATCCATGGGTTTTTATCATGTATATAGCCAAAATTTCAACTTGTGAACTAATATAAGAATATAGGTGAATAAAATAAACATAATTCCAAAAGAAAGAAATTTTCAGATGAATATATCTTATAAATGTCATATCATTGATTTGAGAATTAATTAATGGAATGATTATGTGTAACAAGTATAAATAAAAAAACAAGTTAAAATACAAAATAAATCAAACAATGGTCATTTCTTACATAAATTGGAATAATATAATCAATGAAAAAGTGATATAACCCAATGAATGAAAATTGAGTTAATAAACCCCTTACATTGAGTCCCGACTCACTATGTACATTCTTGAACTTAGGTATAATAAAACTATAATAACCATTTAATATTTTAGTAAACCTTTTCTAGGTTTATTTACATATAATTAAACCATTTATTTTTATTTATTTCAATGACCAATTTAATTACGTAATCGATTAAGTTCACATTGGTAGTTTTGAAGGCTTTCGGTTCATAGTTACAAAACGACTTTAGTATGTTGACCATGGTCAAAAAAATAATTATTTCATCACATAAAGAAGAATAATAATATAATAATTCTAATTCTAATATATTAAATAAAATTATAAAACCATAGATGAAATGTGTACATAAAAAATGAATCATATCACTTCATGGATGTGGTAATCTACACGTACGCATGAACAAAATTTTCATTTTCAAAACAGATGGAAGAGTTAGAAAATAGATGATGTATTATAGTTAAATAATTATAATTCGGTCATGAATATCATATATATATATATATTAAATCCATCATTATACCTATCCATGATAGGTAGTGATTGAAAATTAAACACATCACTTTGTTGAGGTGGTAGTCCACACATATGCACAAATGATGTTTTCATTCTCAATTTGATGGAAAAGGAAATGAAAAGGTGTTTTAGAATAGTCATAATAACATATTAGTATATAAGATATACTTATGTCATTATATAATCATGTTTTAAGAATATTTTAAGTATATATAATGAGAAGTAAAATAAAAATTCATAATGTAGATTTATACCTCTTCTTTGGAAAACCACATTTTTCTTACAACTTAAGACTCCTAGGTTGGTATTTTTCTGAGACTAGATACTCTAGTATAAGGAGATTAATTTTTAGGAGAAACTTGGTTTGGTAATGGATAAACTATAGTACTCAAAAGGTATCAAGGAGAGATAATAGAAGGTTCCCTTTTATAAGTGAGGGGACGGGCACTCTTAGAATTACTTAAAAGTATTAAATTAATATAAATTAGTTTTCATGTAAAATTGAAACCAAATTTATATATTTAGAATATAAAATGTATATGAGTATAAATAATATCATATAATAACATTTATAAATGTTTAGGTTATTTTTTAACCCTTATCTCATAGTTTTAATCCTCGTTAACCCTTTTGATGATTATTATGATATCAAATTTGTTGTATTTAAGGGTTAATAAAGTTACTATAATAGGAATAGTAAACCATTAATGTATAATTTTTTATATTATTGACCATATTCCATTAATTTGGATAAAGGTAAGATTTTTATGAATTTTAAATTATTAAATAAAATATTATTTAACACAATATACCATTATAGTCATTTTCAGGACTATTCACATAATTTGAATTTAATTACATTATGATAGTAATGGAATTTAGATAGAAATGTTTAAAACAACACTAATATGTCATATTTATCTAAAATAATCATATAAAAAATAATTCATCCAAATTTTATTAATTTTATTTTTTATAAATAATTTAACTAATTTTTTTATTTCTTCCACAAATACTATTTCAGCATTGTGTAAGCATTAAAGATAATTATTTCATCAATAAAAATTAAAAATAATTTACCATGATAAAAAATATAAAAAATATTTTAAATAAAAATTTTGATCCTAATAAAAACTATTTTTTATCCATATAAAAACATAATTGATATAGTAAAAAAAATAGAGTGAAATTTTGAATTTATCCTCTAATTAAAGTAATATTAATTTTATAATCAAAAAAAAGTTTCAAGAAATTTCCAAATTGTTTACCTTTTTTTGGTCAGAGTGGAACACTCAAGAGGGGGTGGATTGGTTTTCAAATTAAAAATTTAGTTGAAATTGATTTAAAAAAGAAATCCATTATTTAATAAAAAGACCAAGTTAACAAAAACAATCGAATTATATAACTTGATATTTTCAAAACGATTCATAGAAGTTTGATCATAACATAATTAAAAGAATTTTTAAAACTTATATTAACTTTTGAGATAGTTTTACTTGAATATAAAACCTTATATAAAACAAAAACTAATGTAAAATATCAAAGTGAAGTTTTTTATATAGTTTAGAAAACATATACAGATTAGTTTTGAGAACGGAGTAAAGAAAAAAATAACACAGAAGAAATAAAAAAGGGGTTTACTCTCAAGAGGATACATAATCCCCTACACTTGAAAATCACTTGCTAACAAGTGGTTTATTATAAAATAAACTAATCCATAACCTAGATTAGGTTTTACACAATAGTGCATAAGGCTATCCAGGCTTCATAAAGACTCCTCCATAGATCTACCTAACATAAATAAATAATACACACTAAATACATGCATTCCAAGCTATATAAACTCTTTCATAGTTCTACATTGGGGTAATAGATAAAAAATGATAGAGAGTCTGTCTTTAACTATCCATTTTAGTGCAGAAGTTGGTTCTAAAATACACAAAAAAATACCCATATAACTTAGAAGTATGAAAATAGAGTAAGAGAAAGATAAATAATTTATTGTAGAATAGTATGTTGTTCTGTTGTTATATTAGTAGTTATTTTATTCTTGTATTTATATTTTGATTTGTAATTAATGTGCAAAGATGTTCATAAGTTAGAAATTTTCATTATTGAATAATTATTATTAATTTGTTAATAATTCATTTTATTTATATGAAATAGTTTACTCACACTTTATTTAGGCCATATATTTTACACCCCCTTTGGGAATATCAAAAATAATTCATAAAGGGTTAAAGATTAAAGAATAAATAAATTTAAAATAAAGAATATACAGTAAAAAAGAACATATCCATAAATAAGAACGAGATAATATTTCATCAATTATTCCAAAAAGTTTTATATAGGCCCTATCTGAGCCTGAGCATAATTTGAGTCCTCAAGATCTAGATGTGTAAAAGGGTCAAATAGATCCTTCTCTTTTCCAATAACAAGTGAAGGAGTAGGAGTGGTTTGAAGAATTATAAGAAGGAAAAGAATGCATATTACTTTGGAAATTGATTTTATCTGAACAAGGGATTGAGAAACTATGAGAACAAAAGGTCCTATTGGAGGTTTAGGTGAGGCAGACATTGGAATAGATAAAGAGGAAGAAATTTAAACTGAGGTTGATTCTTGGGAAAAAGTGGTTGAGACACCAGGTAAAAGAAAAGTAGGAGGTTCTAGAATAAGATAATTAGAAAAAAACATGGAAATATCTATAATTCTTATGTTATTAAACATATATCTTGTCCCATGATCGATAACATTCAATAACTCCTCATTCTCTAACATGAATTGATTTAACAGAGGATTCATCACCAATAACTTCTCTAGAATGGTTTTAAATTCATTTTTTAGATATGACATCATCAAATCTATTTCCAATGATAGTATATGATTCTTAAGATATGACTTAGTATAAATAATTTTGAGACAATAAATTATAACACCATTGATTATACCTTTATCCAGAGTATTCTTAATGGATTCATTTTTAATCAAATCACACAAGTTTTATCCATGAGAAGAAATGTGTATTTGTACTTAATTTCTACCATCCTTCAAACTCTCTAAGATATTTTTAATCTATTAATTAATCATCTTTTGAATTAAATACTCATCATCATTAACTAAAGAAAGAGGATGTTCTTGATTTTTAGTGGAAGGTTTGGATGGGATGGTCATCACTAAGATATATCTTTCATCAATTATAGACAAAATATCTGATAGATCAATTTTCTTGGATCTAATTTTAATTTTAAAAAATTCCATTTCTATCATGAAAGTTAATTTTTTTTGTGAATATAGTCTATTTTCAAAATACCCTGGACTAGATGTGTGGAAAAAAATTTTGAATCTGGTATGCAATATCTTCCTCTCAGTCATGAGTATTATCCCAACTGATAATCATAAACACTTACTTTAATACATGAAAAAGGTCATTTTTTGAATTGAATGAAGTTTTCATAGGTTATTATAGAGGGATTTATAGAGGAAGACCCATATTATTAAGATCAAGAAGTACGATCTTGATCATAAGAATATTTATAAAGAAAGTCCTCTTTTGGATTAAAAGAGTGATCAATTAACTTTGGAATCTATATGCAAGATTTTTTTTGGGATAGAAAATACCAGGATGTCTCTCAAATTACATTAGAGAAGAATTATATTCTACTTAATAATATTCCATGAAAATAACTTCTCTTTTGAAATAAGAATCATAAACAAGAACTTATTGAGAAAGATTCTCATGAAAATCTATTGGAAAACATGGCGTAGCCAACAACTTCAACCAATCTTCAGAAGAGTCAGCTATGATGGGTCATTTTGAAATAGGAGTATAAATATTTGTATCAACTAATATTTATTACCTTACAAAAATAACAAGAACATGTTCATATATTCTTGGATTACCATCATTATTTCCCTCAACATCACCTAAAGAAGATATACCCATATGAAAAAGAGGGTTATCTGGAGGGGTCTCATCTTTAGAAGGAGAGGAATAAAAAATTAGAGCTCCTCCTATATAAAACATAGGTATCCTAAACTCTACTATAAGATACATGTCATTATTACTTTTGGAATATGTAAGAGCTTGTCCCGACATCATAGATATGGGTACTCTATCCCCATCAAGAGGTGTATATTCTCTTATTGGTTCATCTATCAAGGAAAATTCAGGATTTTTACATCTTCAATTAAAACTTAAGGAATACTTTGAACTTCATATGTAGAAGATACCTATTATATCATAGGTTCTACCTCATTTGGAAATTAATGGAAAATATTCCTTTCTAATAACTCTTTAAGAGATCTTCTGGATTCCTTAAAAAAATCCATACCTTCATATTAATCCCCATAAGAGGAGTAATAACCATCTACAATTTCATCTGGTTCCAAACCAGGATAAATTATAGATGTGAGAATGGATTGAATTTTTTTTATAGTGTCTCCTCATAAAGGATCCATATCATTTTCCAAGTATTCCAGCTGATCTTTATCATCTTATAGGTGATCCAATTCAAATAGACACCACTCAAAAAACATTATCCTTTCAAATCCTATAGGGACCAATTTTATTTTTGTTCTCTAAAAATTGAAATAAACTTGAGATAAATAAGTGTGTTAAAACATAAATATGGTTTAGTTAAATCCTCCATATATCTCATCTTGAAATGAGGAAGAATAATCTAAATTAATTGAACAATTTGATAAAAAACAACAAATCTTGATATATAACATAACTGAAATCCCTATTCCTTGGAAAGATAGAGTGCTAAATAAATTTCAATAAAATCCTAAATTCTTCACTTAGATCATTTGTGACTAGATTTCAGTAGTTCCTTTCATCCATTATATCCTCTATTGTATTCCCTATATGGAAAAGGGGATGGTTCACAAGGTAAGAGATCTAATAGTCCTCATATTCTCTAATATATGGTAATATTATAAAGCCATCCTAGAGGGTAGAATTGAACTCACATTATTTACTATCAATAACTGATCGAATCACATCCTCATACTATCCATATTAGAAAACCATATTCATATAAATATTTTTTACTATGCGAGGATAGAATTCATAATTTTCATTTAAAAACTAACTAGTCTAGTTATAACACCAAACAACTCTTCACAACAATGAACATATTTTATCTATACCACTCAACATAAACTTATGTGTCAAACATGACTTCATGTTGTAACATATTCATATTTGAAATATTTTTAAAATTAATTGAGTTTGAATTGTTTTTCTTGAAAAAATCCAGAAAATCCTTTCCAAATGATCTCTTCATCTCAACTACGTAGACTGAGAATTGTTATTTGGGAGCCTGGTATTTAGAGGAAAGGTTTGAGAAAGATGGTTGGAAAAAAATGGTATGGTTAAGTTGAATGTTTCTTAGGTAATTATATGAAATGTATTATTGAATCTTATGGTGAATGCATTGGACTTAATCAAATAATGGGTGGGCCCAAAATTATAAATATCCTCGATGCATCAAAAAGTTTTATGAGACAAAACAACTTTGGTTTTGTTGTATACCTCTCCCCATATCAGTATAGTGTCTTGGAACAAGGCCTTAACAACATGTTTTTGATGTTATCCATTATTCATTCCCTCAGTATGATATTAGTAATTACTTATATCCATATTTTCATTTACCAATATAGATATATAGTTCTCTATGTTTTAATTGACTATGGATTAATTTAATTTATTTATTCCTTCCATATTATGTATACCATTATTATATTTTTGAAAACTCAAGTTATATATTCCCCTTATTGAGAATTTGATCTCACCCCTTTCTTATGTTTCCATTTCCCAGGTTTTGAATAAAATTAATACACTTGACATGATTATAAGGATAAAATGCATGGAATAATTTTTGGGAGATGTTAATGAATCATTAGGAATTATGTAATTTCATATATAATGAAAAAATATATGTTTCATACAAATAACATGGGCTTTCATAGCTATTGTTTTTTCATAATTCTATAAATCTATAATGCTAAAAGGGACTGGGAATGTATGTAACGAAATATTTTATTTATTTCATGTAATTATGGTATAGTTATGTCTAATAATATTTATTTGGTATCGAATATAGTATGAAAAGTCTATGTTTATGGCACTAGATATGGGAGTCTGTTTCTGGGGCGTCATAGCCAGATTGTCTATGGTGTTCGGTGTTGTACTCGGATGGTCGTCCTATGTGAAATAAGAATCTTGTAAATGAGAATTGAAGTTTTTGGAAGTGGTTTTAGTGTTTCAGAAGATCAAATGTGTGAAACTGAGAGATGGATATCACAAAACCATGGTCATGGATGTGGTTAAGAGAAAACAACCATGACTTTTGTGCTACATCATAGTAGCTAGTCGTGGTGGGAATTAGAGGATGCATCACTGTAGAGACCCTAAGCTTGACGTACATGGACATTACATTACTTTTCTGGAATACTTAATACATTGCAAAAACAGACACACAAGGACCGTAATAGTTTAGTGTCTTTGGAAACTCAGAATATAAACAACTAATCATGTTGAAAGATCTTCAACATCTCCCATAACGATCTTCACCTTTTTGTTTCCTTACCTAAAACCTTTCTCTATTTCCTGGGAAAAACAAAACATAAAAAAGTGTGAGCTTAAATGCTCAGTAAGGGAAAACATAGAGAACATAAAACAATCCATAAACATTTGAAAACAAAAACTTGAACATGAAATCTAAACATTAAAAGCTTGAGCAAAGACATAAATCTTGGAAGTACGTAAGGCATATATCATAAAGATAATCAATCACAATAAAATAGAATGGGAATAAAACATTTAATTGTGTCATCCATTAAGCACATGTAATGATTTCCATAGTAGCCAAGGCATTGCTTCCAAGACCATCTTAGTGGACAAAGTCCCATTCTGAATCGAGTTCACTCCTCATTTCAGTCCTGTAACACTAAACCAGATTAACTTACCATTCCAGCCATGTCTATCTCATGAGATATAAAATCTTTTCCCAATTCATTGTAGGGAGATATAGGTCCCACCCATCTCATAATGAAATCATTCTTACTTGTTCCACAAAATAAACATACATCATTCATAAAAACCCAATAAATAAAATGGGTTCCATAAACATAATCCCAACATCACATAATCCATATAAAAGAAATGGATATCATTTCATAATAATAGAAGTGAAACCATGTAAATCATAGACACATTATACTTGAAACATACACATATGAAATAATGTCATCTTAGATGAAAAATGGTTTTGATAAAAGACTCGAAATGAATTCTTGAGGAAAATATCCCTCTTTCTTCACAATCATTTTCTTTTCACAAAATGTCATGCAATTTTAAAATAAAAGGATTTTGTTGAAAATAGTCATGAAATATTTTGTATGAAGCTTTATGAAAATAAGTCTTTATAAAACCGTAAAAATTTGTTCGTGTCGTATAAGTTAAAAAAACATTCTTCTCGTACTTTTGCTGGAAAAGTCAAAAAGTACCTTGTAACGTAAAAAAAGATTCCTTACATACCATGTGGAAAAAGTCAAGAATGGGTAAAAAGGACTTTAAACATACATGAATACACTTTTATAAAACATGGACAAGGATGATAGAAATAACCCTAGTAAATACTTACGAATAAGTAATCTCGGATAAAAATGAGATTTGCAAAATTTATCCCTTACCTTATGTCTGATATGCTTCGTACGTATCCGAACCTCCTGTATAATGATTTAAATAATGTTATTGAATTATTACAGAATCATATTAATAGTCATTATATCATATATGGTTCACTTATGACTTTATATTACCCGTTCTTTTGTAAATTCCATGTTAAAGAGCGTTTTGGGTAAAATCGTTTCATTTGTCATCCGTGTTTTGACTTGTAATTATTCATATGTTTACATAGATCACGATTACATAATTCCATAGTATAAAACATGATTTATATATAATATATATTCAGAATAAACAAATATATAATAGATTGATAAATGTAAATAAATACATCGTTCATGGAGACGGTAGGTCGTACGTACGCATGAATGCTGTTTTCGTTTCTTTATTGAGTTGAATGGAATTAAGTAGATGACATACATATATACATAAATCCAGTAGCTTTATAATGTCATATATTTCATTATTATTGCTTATATATACTTTATAATCATTCTTAAATGGTTAACATGGATAATGAATCTCATCGCGTCGTGGAGACGGTAGTCCGTACGTACGCACGAGCGATGATATTGTTTCCATAATTATTGAATTGAATTGTAGTGGATGATACAATATATCAGAATCAGTATGATGTTATAATAACTATGTATAGTTATTCTTTACACCATTATACCCATCCATGTAAGGTGTTGGTGGAAAAACAGATTACACCACGGCGTGGAGACGGTATTCCGTACGTACGCACGTGCGGTGATTTTGTTTTCCGTAGGATGGATAGAAGGTGAAATGGGGTTGTTTCATATTTATAATAAGAAATCATTATATTAGTGATACTGATGTTATTACTTTATAATGAAACAACTAAAGAATAATAAGTTGAAGAAGAAAGAAGCTTGAAAGAATCGGGAGAAGAAATTACCTCTTCTTCGATACGCCTCTTTGAAACCTCCTCTTAGGGCACTAAGATTGGTCTTTAAAGTAGACCAGAACCTCTAGGATGTTTCTAGGGAAGTGAAGAAGATAATTTGGCAGGACTTGGCCGAGATTTAAGGCTCAAATTGGTGTGAGGAGGAGAGGGAGGAGGTGCCCTTTTATAAGGGAGGAGAGGGGCACCTTTGGAATTTTTAAAAATATTAATTTATAATAAATCTAACCCCACTTAAAAACCTCCAAAAATGACTCATATTCTAATATTAGATGATATAGGGTTGTAATATCATCAAACAATCAAATTTAGACATGTTTGGATCTTATTTTAAACCTTATCATTTTGATTTATCTTTATTTAATCTATTTAAGTTTATTTGTGGTAATAAAATTCTAAATTTTAAATTATAACAAATAATTACTTATTTGTTGTGAATTTTCCATAATTTTTTACTTTATAACATTATAGACCATATAAATTTAAATTTATAATTTTTAAATATTTTTGTGATTTTTAAACAATTTTATAATATGTTATATTTATAAAATAACAATAGTGTCAATTTTGACACTATTCATTTATTTGAATTTAAATAAAATATATACAGAATATATGTTCAAACTAAAAGCTTTAATAGATTAATAAAAGGTCATATGTATCTATAAAATTAGTGGATCACATTAAATAGTTCATATAATATTTATTTTATTATTTTTAAAACCATTTATTTGGTTTATCTCTTAATAAAATAATTACTACAACATTTTTGTATAATTATTTAATATAATTATTTGTTGCATAAAAATTTAATATAAAATCCTTTGATAAAGATAAATCCATTAAATTTAACAATAATACTTTTACTCGAATTTATCATCTTAAAATCACAATATTGAAATTGTTATATTTATTAAATTCTGAAGGTGACAACTTTGGTATCATTTAAAATAATATAAGTGTCATAATTGCTTGTATAAGACTCCAAATGGTCAAATATTCGACGATTGGATGATTATAGTTTAAATTTACATGACCAATAAGTTTTGGTCAGGGTTTTGTGCCTTTTATGGTCACTATTAGTTTAATAAAAACTATATTCTTGATTTTTCACTAGATAAATAATTTCTGCATCACTATTGTGTCACAATTAATGATAATTATTTAATCCCAAAAAATTCTAAATAAATTCTCATGATGTAGATAATTTTTTTAGCTTTCTGTAGACTATTAATGTTTGAAGTTTCATTAACTTTATCACTAACTTAAAATTATTATACTTATAGTATTTAAGAGAGTGACATGTTGTCACTTTCTTTGGTTTTAATAATAATTAAATTATTTTCATGGGAAAAAGTCCATTAAATGAATCTAATCCGACCATTAGGTGATATGGGTCGCCTTTTAGTCATCCAATAGGATTTTTCCAAGTGTTAGGGTAATTTTATAATCTTATATTTACCCTTAATTACCCGATTTACCTTTAACTATAGTAAATAAAATTTACCGTAGTTACTATTCACAATGCCCAAAAATAAAAAGTAGCTTATTAACATAATTTGGACCCAATGATTCCAAATATGGAATCCATTTTTCCAAATTCAATACATAAAAGTTGCAGAAATTAAATTAAAATTAATCCCGTTGTCGAAAGAAAATGGGTTTTTCTTTAAAACATTACAAAAGATTGAATTGATTTAACCTACGAATTCAAGGTAAAATCAATGCTAATGACATACATTATATTAAATGGTAAAAATATATTATATTTATACTTTAAAATAATTCAATATTATAATTTAACCACATAAGATATTATGATGAAAAAAGTTTTTTTTAATTAAAATATAGCGTGTTTTTACTATTCATTAAAATATGAAAGTCATCAGAATAAAATGAAAAATTTATCCAAAGTAAATTTTTATTTCTTGATTCCAAATAATAATTTTATTTTGTCAAATGGAACTTATAAACATTTCAAAAACTAGATTTAAAGTGGGTGCGCCATCAAAAGGCGGCAAAACTGTATTTTTTGAAAAATACTTATTTTACCCGAAAAATTTATTTTGTTCTTATACCATGTTCTAGAAAATGTGTAAGATGAATAATAATGTTGTAAAATTCAAAATTTAGTTAATACTATTCATAACGGCTAGTTCATAATAATATTATAATAATATATCGTTGTTTAGTAAAACCCGGTATTGTGTACAACACACGCTATCGAGGAAGGTCGCGATTGCGTGTAATGCAAGCCAAGTTAGGTTTGTGTGTTGTGAAAGAATCCTTTGTTGTTTCGTATAACAAAATCCAACCATATTTCATTTATACATTTAATATATATATATATATATATATATATATATATACTCAATGTTGCGTAGAATAACTATTATCAAAATTGTGTCTGACACGATCCAAGAATAGTGTTGTGTATACTGCAAGCTAATACGGTGTTGCGTATAGCACAAGGTAATCTTGGTGTAGCATAAAACACAAGACATTAATGAAATTAAAAGAATATTTTTCATAAAATCTCGGGGTGTTACATTCTACCCCCCTTAAAATGAATTTTGCCGTCGAAATTCGTCGGGGTTATAAATGTTTTACTACTCGAAAGTTTGTTTAATAGAAACCCACATCGTAAAAAGGAATACCAAAACATGGCTTTAAAAACTAAAGTATGAAATGTAACGGTTACCCAAATTAACTCATCACTGGGTTTCCACGTAGGAGGACATATGTGAAAATATGGATATGGAAGAAAAATCTAACCATCAAGTTCTGATGGAGAGTGGTAGAGAACATGGCTATGAAAAATCCAACAATCACAAAGCTATTGATTTGTGATGATCTAAGGTACCATCTGATTCATCGGATATAAGGGAACTAGGACAACATTTTTTGTTTTCAAGATCATTTCCCTAAAGTTGACGAATTAAAAGAAATACTTGCATAATTTTGGTACAATCTTACTGTTGTTCATGAATTGAACAATTTCCACTTCATCCCTTAAAGAAATGAAGTTGAATTTGTTATTCGTGATGTGTTAGCAGATAATGTGATAGAATGATGGGTCATTCCATCTCTTTCAAACAAAATGTTAGAAAAAGTTATAAGTCCATCTTATGGTTAGATTAATCATATATGGTTCCAAAAATGAAATTATACTTCATATATCATACCGTTTAATAAAATAAAACTAGTTTCTACTTACCATGGACTTCTTGTAGGCCAGTGGTAGGCGATAAAGGCCAGTCGCACTTCGGTTTTGGGTTCGATTCCCACAGCCTTGTCTGACGCGATGGGCTATCGCCCGTCCTGCAAGTTGTCCTTTTTCTAAAACTACATTACTATATCATCCCATCAATAATATCGAAAAAAGGTTTTGTCCTTAAACAATACTAACTTATGTCCAACATAATCCATTACAATCTTTAGGCTTATCCATAATATTGCAGTCCATTGTCATATTATAGTGAAAACTATTACCATAGATTTCATATAAGAAGCATGTTAATACCATCGTTGATCCCCATATATCATAAGATATGTCTTGTTGGTCACATTATAAACGTTCGAAGGCCTTAATCATGTATTCTCTTTAAAAATGAATACCCATTGAACCTTAGTGAAAACATGAATGCAGTTAAAAGTTAACACTTTCAACATACCAAAATCCTCAAAATTCTATATACTCAAACCATGATATCACTTAGTCCTTATATCAATCATGAGCTCATGAATACAATCAAACATCTCATTATCTTCTTATTCCTTCATTATGCGCATATCATCTACTTTACAAAAATATCTGAATAACATTCCATGGTTACTGGTACCATTCAACATATACTTTCAAATACTTTTAGGAAAAACAATAGTGTAACAATCCTTATATGATTCTTTATTCCATAGTACCATTAACTATACAACATAACTCTCGATAAACATACAATCATTCCACTACCTTCTAAAACAATCGACTGAGCTTCAACACTTCTTTCAGCTCATATATCATTTGTAGTCTCCTCATAATCATCCACATAAATACTACCCATATGACCATGCTGATTCTCTTCATGAGATTTTCCATTAGCGCATTGGTTTTCATAATGCCCGTACATTCCACATTTAAAACATCTAATCATTGTTGATGTCGTAGAAATACCATTATCCTTGTCCATGGTGTTAACTGAACCTTTTCCTTTACACTTACTGGATTTGTGTCCTTCTTTTCCACACCCAAAGCATCTTCCAGTTCCTTTGAAACAATCTCTCTGATGTCTCTTCCCACATGATTTACATGACGGAAATTGAACTTTATTTCCTCTATGATCATCATGAAACTCCATCTTTCTCTTATTATCTGAGTTGGGAAACTTACCAAAGTTGATATTATTGATCATATTATGAGATTGCTGATTAGGCATAATAACGATGTTTGGACTTCCAGATCCCGTTTCATTTGGTTTCTCATGAATAAAATCATTCCATTGTCCGTCATATCCTCCATTATCATGAATCTTTCTGTTTCCAGCCATTTTCTAAAACCCAAAAAGAATAGTGTGAGAGGCAAAAATCATGCTAGGGAAAACAACATAGTAAATGGGGAGCACCCTAAATATCTAACATCTTAGGTTAAATTCTAAGATCGTTACCGTATTTCTAGGACTATATCCTATACATATTCTTATCCTTAGGTACATCCCGAGACATACCTTAGAAATATCTCTAGGGATCTCACTAACGTTTTCGCATCCTAGTTTCCAAAGGTTGACTAAACCTTTCCTATGATACCAACTGTAGAGACCCTAAGCTTGACGTACATGGACATTACATTACTTTTGTGTAATACTTAATACATAGAAAAAACAGACACACAAGGACCGTAATATTTTAGTGTCTTTGGAAACTCGGAATATAAACAACTAATCATGTTGAAAGATCTTCAACATCTCCCATAACGATATTCCCCTTTTTTTCCTTACCTAAAACCTTTCTTTATTTCCTGGGGAAAATAAAACATAAAAAAGGGTGAGCTCAAATGCTCAGTAAGGGAAAACATAGAGAACATAAAACAATCCATAAACATTTGAAAACAAAAACTTGAACATGAAATCTAAACATTAAAACCTTAAGCAAAGACATAAATCTTGGAAGTACGTATGGCATATATCATAAAGTAACATCAATCACGATAAAATAGAATGGGAATAAAACATGTAATTGTGGCATCCATTAAGCACATGTAATGATTTCCATAGTAGCCAAGGCATTACTATCAAGACCATCTTAGTGGACAAAGTCTCATTCTGAATCTAGTTCACTCCTCGTTTCAGTCCTGTAACACTGAACTAGATTAACTTACCATTCCAGCCATGTCTATCTCATGAGATATAAAATCTTTACTCAATGCATTGGAGGGAGATATAGGTCCCACCCATCTCATAATTAAATCATTCTTACTTGTGCCACAAAATAAACATACATCATTCATAAAAACCCAATAAATAAAATGGGTTCCATAAACATAATCCCAACATCACATAATCCATATAAAATAAATGGATATCATTTCATAATAATATAAGTGAAACCATGTAAATCATAGACACATTATACTTGAAACATACACATATGAAATAATGTCATCTTAGATAAAAAATGGTTTTGATAAAACACTTGAAATGAATTCTTGAGGAAAATATCCCTTTTTCTTCAAAATCATTTTCTTTTCAAAAAATGTCATGAAATTTTAAAAGAAAAGGATTTTGTTGAAAATAATCATGAAATATTTTCTAGTAATCTTTATGAAAATAATTCTTTATAAAACTGTAAAAATTCGTTCGTGCCGTATAAGTTAAAAAAACATTCTTCTCGTACTTTTGCTGGAAAAGTCAAAAAGTATCTCGTAACGTAAAAAAAAGATTCCTTACATACCATGTGGTAAAAGTAAAGAATGGGTAAAAATTAATTTAAAAATACATGAATACACTTTTATAAAACATGTACAAGGATGATATAAATAACCCCAGTAAATACTTACGAATAAGCAATCTCGGATAAAAATGAGATTTGCAAAATTTATCCCTTACCTTATGTCTGATATGCTTCGTACGTATCCAAACCTCCTGTATAATGATTTAAATAATGTTATTGACTTATTACAGAATCATATTAATTGTTATTATATCATATATGGTTCACTTATGACTTTATATTACCCGTTCTTTTGTAAATTCCATGTTAAAGAGCGTTTTGGGCAAAATCGTTTCATTTGTCGTCCATGTTTTGACTTGTAATTATTCAT
Source organism: Viscum album (assembly GCA_963277665.1). Taxonomy (NCBI): domain Eukaryota; kingdom Viridiplantae; phylum Streptophyta; class Magnoliopsida; order Santalales; family Viscaceae; genus Viscum; species Viscum album. Next base: position 1,221,462,707 of record OY728130.1, read on the forward strand.
ATGATTACTTAGATCACGATTACATAATTCCAGAATATAAAACATGATTTATATATAATATATATTCATAATATACATATATATAATAGATCGATAAATGGAAAGAAATACATCGTTCATGGAGACGGTAGGCCGTACGTACGCATGAACGCTATTTTCGTTTCCTTATTGAGTTGAATGGAATTAAGTAGATGAAATACATATATACATAAATCCAGTAGCTTTATAATGTCATATATTTCATTATTATTGATTATATATACTTTATAATCATTCTTAAATGGTTAACATGGAGAATGAATCTCATCGCGTCGTGGAGACGATAGTCCGTACGTACGCACGAGCGATGGTATCGTTTCCATAATTATTGAATTGAATTGGAGTGGATGATACAATATATCAGAATCATTATGATGTTATAATAACTATTTATAGTTATTCTTTACACCATTATACCCATCCATGTAAGTTGTTGGTGGAAAAACAGATTACACCACGGCGTGGAGACGGTATTCCGTACGTACGCACGCACGGTGATTTTGTTTTCCGTAGGATGGATAGAAGGTGAAATGGGATTGTTTCATATTTATAATAACAAATCATTATATTAGTGATACTGATGTTATTACTTTATAATTAAATAACTAAAGAAGAATAAGTTGAAGAAGAAAGAAGCTTGAAAGAATCGGGAGAAGAAATTACCTCTTCTTCGATACGCCTCTTTGAAACCTCCTCTTAGGGAACTAAGATTGGTCTTTAAAGTAGACCAGAACCTCTAAGATGTTTATAGGGAAGTGGAGAAGATAATTTGGTAGGTTTTGGCCGAGCTTGAAGGCTCAAATTGGTGTGAGGAGGAGAGGGAGGAGGTGCCCTTTTATAAGGGAGGAGAGGGGTACCTTTGGAATTCTTAAAAATATTAATTTATAATAAATCTAACCCCACTTAAAAACCTCCAAAAATGACTCATATTCAAAGATTAGATTAGATAGGTTTGTAAGCTCATCAACCAATCCAATTTAGACATGTTGGGATCTTATTTTAAACCTTATCATTTTGATTTATCTTTATTTAATCTATTTAAGTTTATTTGTGGTAATTAAATTCTAAATTTTAACTTATAACAAATAATTACTTATTTGTTGTGAATTTTCCATAATTGTTTACTTTATAACATTATATATCATATAAATTTAAATTTTTAATTTTTAAATATTTTTGTGATTTTTAAACAATTTTATAATATGTTATTTTTGTAAAATAACAATAGTGTCAATTTTGACACTATTCATTTATTTGAATTTAAATAAAATATATACAGAATATATGTTCGAACTAAAAGCTTTAATAGATTCATAAAAGTTTATATGTATCTATAAAATTGTTGTATCACATTAAATAGTTCATATAATATTTATTTTATTATTTTTAAAACCATTTATTTGGTTTATCTCTTAATAAAATAATTACTACAACATTTTTGTATAATTATTTAATATACTTATTTGTTGCATAAAAAATTAAAATAAAATCATATGATGAAGATAAATATATTACCTTTCACAATAATACTTTTACTCAAATTTATAATCTTAAAACGACAATATTTAAATTGTTATATTTATTAAATTGTGAAGGTGACAACTTTGGCATCATTTAAAATAATATAAGTGTCATAATTGCTTGTATAAGACTCCAAATGGTCAAATATTCGACCATTGGATGATTATAGTTTAAATTTACATGACCAATAAGTTTTGGTCAGGGTTTTGTGCCTTTTATGGTCACTATTAGTTTAATAAAAACTATATTCTTGATTTTTCACTAGATAAATAATTTCTGCATCACTATTGTGTCACAATTAATGATAATTATTTAATCCCAAACAATTATAAATAAATTCTCATGATGTAGATAATTTTGTTTACTTTCCTTAGACTATTAATTTTCGAAGTTTCATGAAGTTTATCACTAACTTAAAATTATTATACTTATAGTATTTAAGAGAGTGACATGTTGTCACTTTCTTTGGTTTTAATAATAATTAAATTATTTTCATGGAAAAAAGCTCATTAAATGAATCTAATCCGACCCTTAGGTGATATGGGTCAACTTTTAGTCATAAAATAGGATTTTTACAAGTGTTAGGGTAATTTTATAATCTTATATTTACCCTTAATTACCCGATTTACCTTTAAATATAGTAAATAAAATTTACCGTAGTTACTATTCACAATGCCCAAAAATAAAAAGTAGCTTATTAACATAATTTGGACCCACTGATTCCAAATATGGAATCCATTTTTCCAAATTCAATACATAAAATTTTCAAATATTAAATTAAATTTAATCCATTTGTCGAAAGAAAACGGGTTTTTCTTTAAAACATTGCAAAAGATTGAATTGATTTAACCTACGAATTCAAGGTAAAATCAATGCTAATGACATACATTATATTAAATGGTAAAAATATATTCTCTTTATACTTTAAAACCATTCAATATTATAATTTAACCACATAATATATTATGGTGAAAAAAGTTGTTTTTAATTAAAATATAGCGTGTTTTTACTGCTCATTAAAATATGAAAGTCATCAGAATAATATGAAAAATTTATCCAAAGTAAATTTTTATTTCTTCATTCCAAATAATAATTTTATTTTGTTAAATTGAACTTATAAACATGTCAGAAACTAGATTTAAAGTGGGTGCGCCATCAAAAGGCGGCAAAACTTCATTTTTTGAAAAATACTTATTTTACCCAAAAAAATTATTTTGTTCTTATACCATGTTCTAGAAAATGTGTAAGATGAATAATAATGTTATCAAATAAAAAATTTAGTTAATACTATTCATAACGGATAGTTCATAATAATATTAAAATAATATATCGTTGTTTAGTAAAACCCGGTATTGCGTACAACACACGCTATCGAGGAAGGTCGTGATTGCATGTAATGCAAGCCAAGTCAGGGTTACGTGTTGTGAAAGAATACTTTGTTGTTTCGTATAACAGAATCCAACCATATTTCATTTATACATTGAATATATATATATATATATATACTCAATATTGTTTAGAATAACTATTATCAAAATTGTGTGTAACACGATCCAAGAATAGTGTTGCGTATACTGCAAGCTAATACGGTGTTGCGTATAGCGCAAGGTAATCTTGGTGTAGCATACAACACAAGACATTAATGAAATTAAAAGAATATTTTTTCATAAAATCTCGGGGTGTTACAATCACAGCTTGGACCACACTATGTTCTAGTTCCTAGTGAGGGTCAAATTAGGTTTTTAAAATAACTAAGAAAGGGGGAAATTTCCACGGGGATTCAAATATCCATTAACTAAGGGAGACCCTAGATTAACGATATGTTTCCATGATATGGAAAGGTCATTTGATATTTCCCTACAAATAGAGGACCTAAAATCCAATATATTTATTCCTTTAATTATCCTCTTTATTTTATCCAAATAAAAACACCTTGGAACCCTTTTATCATCACTTTTTATTATTCTAGACTCTTGGATTGTAGAGAATCAAGTTCCCTTGAATCAAGGTAAATTTGTTTCCCATTTATAAATTTGGTTCTCCCATTTTTTGTATGGATAATTTTTTAGAGAAACCAACTATATTGGGATGATTTTGGAGAGCGGTTTTGTGTGGATTATCTTGGGTATATTCTATCTTTTCCCATATAATATTCGGAGATTTTGATCCCTTGATTATTTTATTATGAGTGTGGTTATTTTTGAAGTGTGAAACGAGGTAGGGGATCTGAGTTCACTCTCTATTTTATATGCATATGTAATATTATAATTTTATTGTTTCATTTTTTTATGGATGGTAAGAGTTTTTAAAATAAAGATAATTAATCACACATAATAAATTAAATGGAAATATTAGATATCACATATATTTTTCTTGTTTTCATGATATTGATTTTCATTTAGTGTGTGTCTGATATTATGGACTATAAAATTTATTTTATACTATCAATATATATTTTTGAAATATAATTATTTAAATAACCTCACATGAAAATGTTAAATATATTAAAGATGGTAATTGATCTATCTGTGTATAAATGAGGATTTGGTGTGTTGCTACTTCTCTTGTGAAGATGATTTGATGTAATTGTTTGTATGATGTATGTGAATTTTAGTTTCTAACTTAGTTTGAATTTTGGTACTATAGTTATGATGTGTGATATATAAGAATGAATTTTATATAGGACTGGTTGATGGTGTTGTTACTTGGGTTGGTAGTTAACTGGTAGTCATAAATGTTTTTGAAATATGGTAAGTTCCAATTAAATGAACTTGGGTTGGACTAACTATTTTGGGGTTGAGAATAAATGAAATATAGAATAGTAAATGGGATAATTATGTTTAATTTAAATAGGTAACGTTGGTAAAATATTATGTAAGTGGTTATTAATTAAAGTGGATAAATGGGAACTATGAAATTGTTGTGTGGATTTGTGCTAGGTTAGCGGGACTATATAGTTGGATGGTGTTATGAATGTGATGTTGGAATTATATTATAACATCTCAGGCTCAAGAAACCCAAAGTGGGTAGTTATATTACATTATTGGTACAAAGTAAAATAGTTCCAAAATGATCAAGTAGTTTTAGTAGTCTTGTAAGACTAGATACATACATACAATACATAAAAACATAAGATACCAAGCGACCATATTGTGAGAACATGATTAGACCATCCATCACACCCCTAAAAATCACATATAGTCATCCTATAGGTTTTCTGGGTAGAGTAAAATAGATAAGGGTGATATTATATTCTCACTATAGACTATAATATTGTGGAATCTTACATAACCTAATCGCAACATAAGTGATATGGTAAGAATAAATGAAAAATGAGAAGCCACAATCAATTGAAAATTGAGGACATGCTATATCCATGATAATAAATGAAAACATGAATAATGTAACATCCTAACCCTAGAAATATATATCTAGTGCAATATTTTAACACACTTTCATGTTTATAAGGAATCAAGTCCCGAAGGACTGATTAGTTTAGCAGTCCTGGAAAATAGATTACATACATGAACTTTACATCACAATTTATAACATAAAAACAGCATAGATAATACTTTATGAACACCATTTTCCCATATCTTAACCCTACACATCAATCATAAAACACTTCTTGGAATCCTGGGAAAATAAATCATAAGAAAGGGGTGATATCAGATGCTCAGTAAGGAAAAATAATATAGTAGAAGCTAATACAAATAACCATAAACCTTTAGGGAAAGGTACAAAATTAGAATACAATCCTTTTAAAACATTATCTTCAGCATAATATAGAAATAATAAATCAAATAATTCCATTTAAACATTTACATGGATATTATACTAGTCGAATAATCACATGTAAAATAATTAACTAGTCTCATAACGAGGTAATGCATAATGCCAGACATCATAACCACTACGTCAAGGCCTTGTGCTAAGACCGTTCACAAATATCCTATCAAGGTCATGTGCTAAGAAACTAGTTTTTCTCATGAGACCTAAAGAAACATCAAGGGGATATATCAGGCCCTACCCATCAATTATTAAGTCCAATGTATTCCTTATATGAAAGGGTGTAACATAACATAAATATTCCTATTAAAACTGGCCTACAAAATGTTGATACTTTAACTATAAACCATGAATGGTATAAAAATAGAACATCCATAGTCAATCATATCATAAATAATTCAATATAATAAATAATATTGTTTTATAATAAATCAACCTCAATCAATAATAATATATAATAAATGGTGTTGACTTAAATGAAAATAACTAGTAAAAATCTTTTAGAGAAATATCCCTTTTTGGAAATCATTTAAAAGTAAAACAATTTATAAAGGAAGTAATTTAAAATAGATTTTTGAATCAAATTGTTCCATACCAATTTGAATATTTTAAAAGGAATTAACATTTTAAAACAATTATGTCAATATAAATAAATCCTTAAAATAATTTTAGAAACATGGACATTAATTAAAAATATTTAGAAAAATAAATCATTAAAACATTTTAAATGAAGATATATTTAAAGTTTCCCTTCCATAAAACCATATAATATTCCTTTTCATAACATTTTTATGAAACATGGACATGTGTGATAAATATTTCCCATTAAATACTTACACATAAACAATATCATATAGTAAAGATATTGATGAATTAACCCTTACCCTAGGTCTGATACTCTCCGTACGTATTAAAAAATCTTGTATAATGTTTCTAAACACATTATTATCATATATAAGAATCACAATAATATTTATGATATCATATATTATTATTTTATAACTTTATATTACCAGTTTATTAAAAATTCCAGATTAATGAAACATTTTTGGTAATGATTTCTTTTTTTAGCATACGTATTTTGACTTTTTATTCTTGATCGAATTAATTAGATAATAATTTAATGACTTACTAAATGTAAATTATGATTTATATATCATATGTATTATTTATATAAATATATATAATATATTTATAAATAAAATGGAACACACCGCTCATGGAGACGGTAAGTCGTACGTATGCATGAACGTTGTTTCTGGTTTCTTATCATATTGAATGGAAGTAAGTGATTGAAATATATGTATATATATATATATCATTCCAGTAGACTTATTCTATCATATATTTATAATTATTAATAATACATATTTTTTATAATCATTTTTTGATGGTTATATTGGAGAATGAATCTCATCGCATCGAGGATATGGTAGGCTGTACGTATGCCTGAGCGACGATATCATTCCTTTAATGATTAAATTATATGGAAATGGATGGTATATTAATTATATATAATCATAATAATTCCATATTCATTATTTATGTCTATTATAATCATCCTTATAACCATCCAAATAAAGTAATTTGGAATAAAAAAATTATATCACGATTTGGAGTCAGTAAGTCATACATACGCACAATAGTGATATTATTATTCGTAGGATGGATAAAATAATGAATATAGTTGTTCCATGATTATATTAATATATAATTATATATATGATACTATTTTTATTACTTTTTTATGGAAATAATATAGTTATAATAAGTATAAGAAGAAAAGAACTTTGAAAGAATAGATAATACAATTACATCTTTTTCGGGTGATTCCTTTTGATTTGAACAAAAAGGCTCCTTAGGATAGATCTATGCCCAAATTTTGGCATCTAGGATGAATTGATGGATGTTTTTAAGATAAATGGTTAGGTTTCAACTGAAAATAAATCCTTTATAGGCGTGAGTTAAAGAGAAAAGGATGTTCCCTTTTATAAGTGAGGTGAGGGGAACTTAAGGAAATATCTTGAAATATTAAAATATTATAAAAATATTTTCAGTTTATAACATCTAAAAATTGATTTATTTCTAGTAAAATATGATTATGGGTCTAAATACTCTCAAAAAATAGGTTTTATACTTGTTTAGGTCATAAAATTAACCATATATTTTAGATTTAACTATTTGTAAAATAAGTTAAATCTTACCATGCCCTCTTGTATTTTTATACTACATGGTTGATATCATTACTATAAAATTCCAAGAGAATATAAAGTGGATAATTTATGAAATTTGTATCAATATAAAAGTTATTTGGATGAAATTTATTTTGTTATGATTTCTATATCATTTGATAAAATAGTATTTATTTTAAAATCTCATTTATGTCTATTTTGACACTATTTAATACATCATTTTTGTTAAAGTCATAGAAACTTTATTCCTTGGAAAAAATTGAATTCAATCATAAATAATATTTAAATTTCATCCATAAAATTCTTTTATAGCTTCAATATGTTCAAATTATATTTATTTTAATATTTATAAATTCATTTATTTGAATCTTTCATTAGTGAGATAATCACTACATCATCATTGTGTCATAAATAAATATATTTTTTAATGTAAAAAAATTATAAATAAAATATCATTATATATGATTTTTTAGATTTATAATCACTATTTATAGACATAGATATCATTTATATAACCCTATATTAAAATTTATTTAGTAAAAGATTCATATTTCTGTTATATTTCCCTTTTCTTTAAATTAAATATTCTAAAATTTCATTTTCACACCCAAGTGGCTCCCAGATTCCAAACATTCGGCTTAAGGATCCTCAAGGTAGAATATGTCTCATCCAATAGGATTATCAAAACTTGTTAGGGTAGTTTTATATTATTATAATATTATTTTTTACTCTTATTTACCCGATTTACCCTTTAACCATGGTAAATAAAAATATTTACTGAAGTTACTGTTCATAATGTCCAAAAATAAAAGGTTCCTATCTACACAGTTTGGAACATATGATTCCAAATATAGAAACCATTTTTCCAAATTCAAAACAATTAATTGGTGGAAATAAATTTTAAATTAATACCTGTTGTCAAAACTAGAAAGCAGGTTTTTAAGAAGTAAAAACTACCAAAAGATTGACATGTGTTTATATTCAATAGAAATGTAAAATGACTTCCAATGACCTAAATTATATTAGATGATAAAAATATAATATAATTATACTTTAAAACCAATCAAATTTATAATTTAACACTATAAATTATTTTGATTAAAAAGGTTGTTTTCAATTAAAATTTTGCATTTTTTACTATACCTGAAAATATGAAAGTTATCAGGAAAGTACAAAACATTTATCCAAAATAGATATTTATTTAACTATTATAAATAAGAATTTTATTTCATAAAAGTGAATATATAAGTGTCAAATATTGTATTTAAAATGGTTCTCCATTAAAAGGTAGAAAAACTATATTTTTTCAAAAATACCTCTTTTATCTGAAAAATAGAATATTTTTTTATATTTTGTATAAGAAACACATACGATGAATGTTAAATTTATATGGTAGATATATAATTCATAATTTGGTTAATAATATTCATAATTTCTTTTTAAATGTATAGTTTGATAGGTTATGGTCTGCTCGAACTCGGTGTTGCGTATAACACAAGACATTGAATAATTTAAAAAGGAAGCATACTGTGGAAGTTTGGGGTGTTACATTATCCACTCCATCAATAAATTTTGTCTTCAAAATTTGAAAATAGGATTGAAAACTTGGGGTTTTACATTTCAAAATATCTCAATTGAAATCCCACATCGAAAAATGGATTCATGAAGACTCTATTTTAAAATAAAGTTAGTATAAAGGTTACTGAAAATAACACATACTAGGGTCCCATGTAGGAATACATTAATATGGAAGAGAAAAATAACCATCACATTCAGATGGAGAGTGGTAGATAATATTATTAGGATAAGGTTAACAATATGAAATCCATAAATCTACAATGATCTAAGGGACCATTTGATTCATCGTAAAAGAAAGTACTAGGAAAACATTTTTGGTTTTCAAGATCCTTTCCGTAAATTTTAATAACATGAGAATAAATTATTAATTGATTTCAATAAAATATTAGCATTGTTCATTCCTTGAAAAATTTCTACTCCGTCACTTATTCAAGGAAAATAAGTTGAATTTTTCATTTATGAAGTGTTGGATGATCATGCGATTCCTAAATAGAATGATAGGTCATTCCATCTGTCTCAAAAAAAAGTTAGCACGAGTTATCAGATATGCATAAGTCCACCTATAATGAGATAATAAATTAATCAAACAAACATCAAATGGAGTATAACTTATACTATCCATCAATAGATAACCTTACAATCATTCTAAAAGATGAAAATCTACAAGTTTTGATAGAGGTGAACCAAATCATCTTAGTATTTATCTACCATATCTTATAGGGAAGTTCTTAGTTGTCACATTCCAAATATGTGAACAACTTAATCAGGTATTCTATTGAATCACGGTAACAACCTGAATTATCAGATATCCTTATTGAAAACATTCATGTTTCCTTATTCCCAAATAAAGTCAATTATTCTTTAAGTCTAAAAATGTTGTAAAATTCATCCATGATAGAATAACCCTTTGTCAATAAATCCATAATTAGTTCTCAAGTAACTAGCATCATCCAATTTACTTATTCAAATCAAAGATTTCTTTATCCAAACATTATTATCTTAACATAAGGAACATATTAAGGGTTATATTTACTTTAATCATATGTTCTCCAAATATAATCTTACCCTTAAATCATTTTTATTATCCCTTATAACTATTCAACATATTATTTGAAATCTTTAGCAAAAACACAAACTGAATGATCCTTATATAATTCACTTATTCATAATTCTTGGATCCAAATACATAAAAACTGCAATCCTTCCAATTTAATGATTGGCATGGAATATGTCCTCCCAGGGTTTAAAGGTATATTATTATGTCTGATCATTGAGTTGGGTAATGCCCATGATTTCCATAGATGAGACATTAAACTCCATAAAAATTTGTCACTCTAATATCCTTTTCCCCATAGAGATAACATCTTCCCCTTCATTTGAGGTATTCCTCAAGGTATTCTTCCTTTCCTCTTAACATGTAGGAAAACGAATCTTCTTTCCTTTACGCTTATTAAAATTTGATCATTTATAAACATTCATCTTCCTCTTATGCAATGTGTTAGGAAATTCATCAAAGATCACATTATTAATCATATATCAAGATAAATAATTTGGAATAATCCCAATATCTTTCTCTCGAGTCATTATCCAATTGTTTTCTCAAAATTACCATATTTTCCCGCAAACTCAATGTTAATCCAATTCCTTCTGGTTTCATCTATTAACTAAGACCAGAAAGCATAGGGTGAGAAACACATCTCATTGAATAAATAACATAATCAAGGGAAGGTAATTTCAATTTATAACATCTTAGGCTTAATCTTATGTTATCCATGACCGTTACCAAAATTCTAGGGGTTCTTCTATACTTATCCACAAATATATCTTAGGGTTATGATCCATAATCAATGTTTTCTAAATCTATTTCCATGGCTGTTTCTAAATATCCTTTGACACAAAATGTAATTCCCTGAACCCAAAAACCTAGATCTGGTGCATTATTTTAATACATTGTCATGATTACAAGGAATCAACTCCCGAAGGACCGATTATTTTAATTGTCTTGGAAAATAGATTACATACATGAACTTTACATCACAATTTCTAACATAAAAAAACATAGATACTTCTTTGTTAATGCCATTATTTCCCAAGATTAACCATACTTCTCAATAATAAAACAATTCCTAGTATCTTGGGAAAATATAAAATAGGGATGGTGTGAGCTCAGATGCTTAGTAAGAATAAAAAATATAGTAGAAGATAACAAAAATAACCACAAACTTTTAAGGAATGGTACAAAATCAAAACACAAGAATGTTAAAAAGTTATCTTCATCATAATATGGAATGAATAAATAAAATAATTCCACTTAAACATTCACATGTATATTCTACTAGTCAAATAATCACATGTAAAATCAATAACTAATCTCATAACGAGGGAATGCATAATGTCGAACATCATAACCATTATGTCAAGGCTTTATGTGAATACCATTAAAAAATATTCTGTCAAGGCCTTGTGAAAGGACACTAATCTATATTATGATACCTATTGATGCATCGAGGTGATATAGTGGGACCCTCCTATCACTTATTAAATCCATTTCATTCCTCATATGAAAAGGGTGCAACATAACATAGAAATTCCTATTAAAACTAACATATGAAATGTTAATAATTTAACCATAAACTATGAATGATATAAAAATAGCACATCCACAGTAAAAAATATCATAACTCATTCAATATAATATGGAAGATTTTTTTTATAATAAATCAACCTCAATCAAGAATAATATCCAATAAAGGATGTTGACATAGATGAAAAAATCAGTAAAACTCATTGAGAGCAATATCCCCCTTCTTTGAAATCATTTATAACTCTCACAATTTATAAAGAAATTTATTTAAAAGATATTTTTGAATCATATTGTCCCATACCACTGAGAAACTTGGGAAAAGGAATTAATATTTTAAAACATTGATGTCCATATAAATAAATCTTTAAAATCATTTTGAAAACACGGACATTAGTTAAAAAGATTTAGAAAAATAAGTCTTTGAAACATTTAAAATGAAAATATAGTTAAAGGGTCCCTTCCATAAAACCATAAAAGATTCCTTTTGAGAAAATTGTTATGAAACATTTACATGTATGATAAATATGTTCTATTAAATACTTACACATAAGAAATCTCATATAGTAATGAGATTGAAGAATTAACCCTTACCTTATGTCTGATATTCTCCGTACATATCTGAAACTCCTTTATGATGTTTTTAAACATATTATTGACTTATATCAAAATAATAATAATATTTATGATATCATATATGATTATTTTATGACTTTATATTACATGTTTATTAACAATTCCATGTTAATGCAACATTTTGGGTAATGATCACTTTCTTTATCATACGTGTTTTGACTTGTTATTTATTATCGTACTACTTAGGTCATAATTTACTTACATAAAGAATGTAAAATATGATTTATATATCATATATATTAAGTATATAAATATATATAATATATTGATAAATAAAATTTAACACACTGTTCATGGAGACGGTTGGCCGTACGTATGCATGAACGTTGTTTCCGTTTTCTTATCGTAATGAAGGGAAGTAAGTGAATGAAATATATGCACATATATATATATACCATTAATATAGACATATTATATCATATATTTCCTAATTATGAATAATATATATTTTTTATAATCATTCATGGATGGTTGAAGTGGAGAATGAATCTCATCGCATCGTGGAGACAATAGGCTGTACGTACGCATAAGCGACGATATCATTCCTTTAATGATTAAATGATACAGAAATAGATGGTATATTAATTATAAATAATAATAATATTTTCATATTAATTATTTTTTTCTATTATACTAATCATTATATCCATCCAAATAATGTAATGTGGAATAACAAATTACTCCATGACATGGAGACGGTAAGCCTTACGTATGCTTGCATAGTGATATTATTATTCGAATGATGGATAAAATGATGAATATAGTTGTAAAATGATTATATTAGAATATGAGTATATATATGATACTGTATTTATTACTTTGGTATAGAAACAACATAGAGAGAAGAATTAGAAGAAGAAAAGAACTTTGAAAGAAGGGATAAAATGATTGCCTCTTCTTCGAGTGTTTCCTATTGATTTGAACAAAATGGATCCATAGGATGGATCTATTCACAATGTTAGGCATATAGGATGAAGTTATGAAGGTTGGTAGGATAAATGGGTAGGGTGTTTCTGAACCAAAAGGCTTTAGAGGTGTGAGTTAAAGAGAGAGGGAGGTTCCCTTTTATAAGAGAGATGAGAGGCACTTTAAGAACAATATTGAAATATTAATTTATTATAAACATATTTTAGGTTTCTGATAGAAAAAAATTGATTTATTTTGATTTTAAGATGAGGATGGGTCTATATCCTCTCAAAAAATAGGTTTTAGACATGTTTAGGTCATAAGATTAACCTTATCTTTTAGATTTAACTCTTTTTAAAATAAGTTAACTCTTACCATGCCCTCTAGTATTTTTATACTACATGGTTAATATCATTACTATAAAATTCCAAGAGAACCTAAAGTGGATAATTTATGATATTTTTATCAGTATAAATTTTTTTTGGGTGAAATTTAGATTTTTAGGATTTTTATATCATTTAATAAAATAATATTAATTTTAAAATCTCATTTATGTCAATTATGACACTATATAATACATGTTTTTTGTTAAAATCATAAAAACTTGTTTCCTTTGAAGAAAAGTAATTAACTCATCATTATTATGTCAATGTAATCCAGAAAATACTTTTATTGCATCAAAATTTTCAAATTATATTTATTATAATATATATAAATTCATTTATTTGAATCATTCATTAGTGAGGTAATCAATGCATCATCATTGTGTCATAAATAAATATATATTTTTAATGTATAAAAATTATAATTAAAATACCATGATGTAGTAAATATTTTTATATTTTTAATGACTATTTATAGACATAGATATCTGTTATATAACCCTATATTAAAATTTATTTAGTAAAAGATAAATGTTTTTGTTATATTTCAATTTTCTTTAAATTAAATATTTTAAAATGTCATTTTCACACCCAAGTGGCTCCCAAACAACAAAAGTTTGGCCTAAGGATTCTCATGGTCGAGTATATCTAATACAATAGGATTATGAAACATGTTAGGGTAGTTTTATGTTATTATAATATATTTTTTTACACTTATTTACCTGATTTACCCATTAACCATGGTAAAGAAAAATAATTACGGAAGTTACTATTCATAATGTCATAAAATAAAAGGTACCTATCTATACAATTTGGACATTCTGATTCCAAATATGGAATCTGTTTCTACAAATTAAATACACATAATTGGAATAAATTAATTTAAAATTAATTCTCGTTGTCATCACCAAAAAGTGAGTTTTTAAGAAGTAAAAACTATCAAAATACTGACATGTGTTTATGTTAAATTTAAATTTGAACTACTTAAAATGACCTGAATTATATTAAATTATAAAAATATATTATAAATATACTTTTAAACCACTCAAATTTATAATTTAACACTATAAATTATTTCAATTAATTTTTTTTGCAATTCAAATTTATTATTTTTGACTATTCCTCAAAATATGAAAGTTATCCGAAAAGTACCCAAACTTTATCAAAACTATATTTTTATGTCCCTATTATAAAGAAGAAATTTATTTAGTCAAATTTAATATATAAAAGTTTCAAATATTGAATTTTTTCTTATATTTTTTCTAGGAAACACCTAAGATGAATGTTAAATTTATATTGGATTTGTAAAATTCAAAATGTGGTTAACACTATTCATAACCTCTTTTTAAATGGCTAGTCAAATAGGTCATGGTGTGCTTGAACTTAGTGTTTTTTATATCCCAAGCTATTGAATTATTTAAAAAGGAAGCATACCATGGAAGCTTGGGGTGTCACATTATCCCCTCCTTCAATAAATTGTGTCTTTTCAATTTGAACTCAGGATTGAAAACCATGGGTTTGACATTTCAAAATATCTTAGTTGAAATCCTAAATCAAAAATTGGATTCATGAGGCCTCTATTTTAAAATAAATAAATGTAGGTATGAAGGTTATTGGAAATAACACATACTGGGGTTACTTGTAGGAAAACATGGATAAAAAAGAGAAAACTAACCATCATGTTATGATGGAGTGTGGTAGATAATATTATCAGGAGAAAGTTAACAATCTGAAATCCATAAATCGATGATGATTCAGGGGACCATTTGATTCATCACAAAAGAAAGTAATAGAAAAACGTTTTTGGTTTTCAAGATCCTTTCCCTAAAGTTTAAGAATATTAAAAGAAATTCTTACTTGATTTCAATTCAATCTCAACATTGATCATTCCTTGAACAATTTCCACTTCATCTCTTATTCAAGGAAATAAAGTTGAATTTGTCATTTATGAAGTGTTGGAAGATCATTTGATCCCTAAATATAATTATAGATCATTCCATTTGTCTCAAAAAAAAGTTATCACTGGTTATCACATATGTATAAGTCTACCTATAGTGAGATAATAAATTAGTCAAACAAACTTCAACTAGAGTATAAAATATACTATCCATAAATGGATAACCTTACAATCCTTTGAGAAGATGAAAATCTATAACTTTAGAAAGAGGTGAACCAAATAGACTTAGTATTTATCTCCCATATCTCATAGGGAATTTCTTGGTTGTTATATTCCACACATGTGAACACATTCATCATGTATTCTCTTGAGTCATAGTAAAAACCTGAATTATCAGATATCCTTATTGAAAACATTCGTGTTTCCTAGTTCTATAACATAGTTGATTATTCCTTAAGTCCCAAAATGTTGTAAACTTCATCCATGATAGCATAACCCTTTGTCGACAAATCAATAATTAGTTCTCAAGAAACTATCACCATCTAATTTAATTATTAAAATCCAACTTATCTTTATACAAACATTATTATCTTAACATAATGAACATATTAAGGGTTATCTTTACCTTAATCATATGTTCAAAAAATATAATATTACCCTTAAATCAATTTTATTGTCTGTTATAACTATTCAATATATTCTTGAAAATCCTTTGTGAAAAACATAAACTGAATACTCCTTATATAATTTACATAATCATAGTTAATGGATCCAAATACATAAATAATTCATTAATTCCAATTTAATAGTTGGAATAGAATAGTTCCTTCATTGGTTTAGAGATAGATTCTTATGTCTTGGTATTGAGTTGGGTAATGCCCATGATTTCCATAGATGAGACATTGAACTCTATAATAATTGGTCACTCTATAACCCTTTTCCCCACAGAGATGACATCATCCCCTCTATTTGACGTATTCCTCAAGGTTATTCTTCCCTTCATAGTAACATGTAGAAAGCCTAATATTATTTCCTCTATGCTTCTTAAAATTTGAATATTTATAAACATTAATATTCCTCTTACATAATGTATTAGGAAAGCCATAAAATATCACATTGTTAATTATATATCATGATAACTGATTTGGAATAATCCCAATATCTTTCTCTCCATTCATTACCCAATTTTGTTGCTCAAAATCACCATATTTTCCATCAAAATCAATGTTAATCCAATTACTTTTGGTTTCCTCTATTAAATAATACCCAAAATCACAGGGTGAGAAACTCATCTCAGTGAACAAAACCACATAATCATGGGAAGGTACTATAAATCTATAACATCATAGGTTTAATCCTAGGTTATCCCTGATCGTTACCAAAATTATAGGTGGTTCTTTTATACTTATCCTCAAATCTATCTTAGGTTTATGATCCCTAATCTAAGTTTTCTAAATCTATTTCCAAGGTTGTTGGTAAACTTCCTTTGATACCAACTGTAATGACCCAACCCCAGAAACACAGAGCTGATACATTATTTTGGCATGATTAGAAAAAATCAAGTCTCGAAGGACCGATTAGTTTCGCATTCTTGGAAAATAGATTACATAAATGAAATTTACATCACAATTTCAAACATAAAACACCGCATAGATAATCCTATGATAATGCCATTATTTTCCTAGCATTACCCTGCATATCAACAATAAGATATTTTTTGGAATCCTGTGAAAATAAAACATAAGAAAGGTGTGAGATCATATGCTCAGTAAGGATAAACAATATAGCGTAAGTTATCAAAAATAACTATAAACTTTTAGGTAAAGGTAAAAAATTAGAACACAAGACTTTTAAAACATTATATTCAGAATAATGTGGAAATAATATATCAAATAATTCCATTTAGACATTCACATGGATATTCTACTAGTCGAATAATCACATGTAAAATCAATAACTAATCTCATAATTAAGGAATGCATAATGTTGGACATCATAACCACTACGTTAAGGCCTTGTGCTAAGAATATTCATAATTATTATATCAAGCACTTATTCCAAGACACTATTTTGTCTCATGAGACCTACCGATGCATTGAGGGGATACAGCAGGCCCCACCCATAACTTACTAATTCAATGCATTCCTCATATGAAAAGTGTGAATCATAACATAAACATTATTATTAAAACTAGCATAAGAAATGTTAATACCATAACCACAAACCATTAATGGTATAAAATTGCACATCCAAAGTCAAACATATCATAACTAATTCAATATAATATGGAAATTTGTTTTATAATAAATCAACCTCAATCAAGAATAATATCTAATAAATGATGTTGAATAAGATGAAAATAATCCAAAAAACTCATTAAGAGAAATATACCTTTTTTGAAATCATTTAAAATTTTCACAATTTATAAAGGAATTAATTTAAAATATATTTTTGAATCAAAGTGTGCCATACCAATTTTAAACTTTTGAAAGGAATTAACATTTTAAAACAATGATGTCCATATAAATAAGTCCTTAAAAACATTTTGAAAACATGGACATTAATTAAAAAGATTTAGAAAAATAAATCTTTAAAACATTTAAAATTATTATCTAGTAAAATGGTCCCTTCCATAAAACCATAAAATATTCCTTTTGAGAAAAATTTTATGAAACTTGGAAATGGATGATAATTATTTCCCATTAAATACTTACACATAAACAATCTCGGATAGTAATGAGATCGAGTAATTAACCCTTACCTTTGGTTTGATACTCTCCGTACGTATCCAATACTCCTGTATAATGTTTTTAAATGTGATATTAACTTATATCAGAATCATAATAATATTTATGATATCATATATGATTATTTTATGACTTTATATTACCTGTTTTTTAACAATTCCATGTTAATGCAACATTTTAGGTAATGATCGCTTTCTTTATCATATGTGTTTTGACTTTTTATTTTTGATCATATTACTTAAACCATAATTTAATTACTTCTAGAATTTAAAATATGATTTATATATCATATTTATTCTGTATATAAATATATATAATATATTGATAAATAAAATTGAACACACAGTTCATGGATACGGTAGGTCGTACGTACGCGTGAATGTTGTTTCCGTTTTCTTATCTTATTGAATGGAAGTAAGTGAATTACATATATGTACACACATACACATATATAATTCTAGTAGACTTATTATGTCATATATTTTATAATTATGAATAATATATTTTTTTTATAATCATTCTTGAATGTTTATTGTGGAGAATGAATCTCATCGTGTTATGGAGATGGTAGGTCGTACGCACACACAAGAAACAATATCATTTCTATAATGATTAAATGATATGGAACTATATGATATATTAATTATAAAAAATCATAATTATCTAATATTCATTATTTATTTCTATTATAGTCATAATTATACCCATTAAAATAAAGTAATGTGGAATAACAAATTACACCACGACATGGAGACGATAAGCTGTACGTACGAACACATTGTGATATTATTGTTCGTAAGATGGATAAAATGATGAATATAGTTGTAAAATGATTATATTAAAATCTCAATATATATATTATACTGGATTTATTACTTTGGTATGGAAAAAATATAGAGAGAAGAAGTAGAAGAAGAAAATAACTTTTAAAGAAGGGATAAAACGATTACCTCTTCTTCAGGTGTTTTCTTGTGATTTGAAAAAAACATCTCCATAGGATTTATCTATTCCCAAAGTTTGGACTCTAGGATAAATTTAGGGAGGTTTTTAGGAGAAATGGTTTGGGTTTTTAAGAACAAAAAAGATTTATAGGTGTGAGTTAAAGAGAAAGGGAGGTGCCCTTTTATAAGAGAGGTGAGGGGCACTTTAGGAATATTTTTGAAATATTAATTTATTATTAAAATAATTTCGGTTTCTAGTAGATCAATATTGATTTATTTCTAAGATAAGATTATTATTGGTCTAAATCCTATCAAAAAATAGATTTTAGAAATTTTAGGTCACAAAATTAACCTTATATTTTAGATTTAACTATTTTTAAAATAAGTTAACTCTTACTATGTCCACTTGTATTTTTTTACTACATGGTTAATATCTTTACTATAAAATTACAATAGGAATTAAAGTGGATCACTTATGAAATTTTTATCACTATAAAAGTTATTTGGCTAAAATTTAGTTTTTTATGATTTTTATATCATTTAATAAAATAGTATTTATTTTAAAATATCATTTATGTCAATGTTGATACTATTTAATTCATGATTTTTGTTAAAGCACTAAAAAATTGATTCCTTATAAAAAATAGAATTAAATAATCCTTAATATGTCAATTTTATCCAAATATTTTTTTTATATCATCAAAATTTTCAAATTATATTTATTTTAATATTTATAATTTCATTTATTTGAATCTTTGATTAATAAGGTAATCACTGAATCATCATTGTGTCATAAATAAATATATATATGTAATGTATAAAAATTATAAATAAAATACCATGATGTAGGAAATATATTTATCTCTATAATGACTATTTATAGACATATATATCAGTTATATTACCCTATATTAAAATTGATTTAGTAAAAGATACATGTTTATGTTATATTTCCCTTTTCTTTAAATTAAATATTCTAAAATGTTATTTTCACACCCAAGTGGCTCCTAAATGCCAAAAATTAGGCCTAAGTATGATAAGGGTCGAATATATCTCATACGATAGGATTGTGACACATTTTAGGGTAGTTTTATATTATTATAATATTATTTCTTACCCTTATTTACCTGATTTACCATTTAACCATGGTAAATAAAAATGATTACTAAAGTTACTATTCATAATGTCAAAAAATAAAAGGTAACTATCTAGAGAATTTGGGACTTTTTATTACAAACATTGAATCCAGTTTTCCTAATTAAAAACATATAATTGGAAGAAATTAATTTAAAATTAATTCCCATTGTCAAAACCAGAAAGTGGGTTTCTAAGAAGTAAAAACTTTCAAAATATTAACATGTGTTTATGTTCAATTTAAATGTGAAATTACTTAAAATGACCTAATTTAAATTAAATTAAAAAAATATAATCTAATTATAATTTAAAAACACTCAAATTTATAATTAAACTCTATAAATTAATTCGATTAAAACGGTTGATTTCAATTAAAATTTAGTGTTTTCACTATTCATCGAAATATGAAAGTTATCAAAAAAGTACCAAACATTTATGAAGACTATATTTTTATTTCCCAATTATAAAGAGGAATTTTATTTCGTCAAATTGAATATTTAAAAGTGTCAAATATTGGATTCAAAAAGGGTTCTCCATTAAAAGGTAGAAAAACTACATTTTCTGGAAAAATCCCTCTTTTTTCTGAAAAAATTCATTTGTCATTATATTATGTCTAATAAATACATAATATGAATGTTAAAATTATATGGGATATATAAAAGTCAAAATGTTGTTAATATTATTCATAACCTTTTTTTTAATGGCTAGTTTGATAGGTCGTGGTGCGCTTGAACTCGATGTTGCATATAGCGCAAGCTATTGAATTATTTAAAAAGGAAGCGTGTCGTGGAAGCTTTTGGTGTTACAAATAAGAATAATAATTGATATCATACTGATAGAATGAATAATTATATAAATCATAAACTTGTAGTTATGGCCTTATGCGAAGCCATTTTCCTTTTATGGGAAGCAACATTCACCAAAACCCAACCTGCTTTTTCTCACAAAACCCATCGATGCATAAAGGGGAAATATAATTCTAGGACCACCCATTTCTAGATTAATTCCAATTAATTCACCATAAGAGATATCAATATCTTTCATATCATTACCTAAGGAACCTCTTATTGAATAAAAATTAGTTACCTATATAATAATAAATATGGAAATCAAATATTTCACTGTTAAATAGAATAATGTGTATATCTAGGAGAATATACCTTAATAAACTTTGAAGTAACGGTTATTAGAAAACTAACATTAGGTAACCTTATCCATGAATTAAAGTGGGAATGTTACTTTTAACATTTAGTGTTATCCATGAAGGATAGTAATTGGGTTTAATATTTTTTATTGGTAGGAGGCTAAGGAAATGTTAAGAAAAATCCTTCATCATGTCTCATTAAGAGCATGTTAATATTTCAAAGAATATCTCCCAAGAGTGTATTTCCAACTTTTTAGTCTTAGGACCACTCATCATGTATTAGGCTGATGATGTAGTCAATTCTCAACCAACCCTTTTCAGGTTATTACCCCTAGAAATATTACACCATTTCACCCACTTTCAAGTATCTATAAATTGATGGATCTTCTAAGAAATTACACACACTTTTAGTTTACCAAATCTTAGGATTGTTTTTCCACCATGGAAAAGTTAACTCTTGAATAAAAATAATATGAGAGAGGTATAAATAAAATTTTTAAATACATTAAATTTCATGATTAAAATGGAAATAGATTTTCCATTTCAATTTATGCACTACATAGATGAAAATAGCTGGTTTTTATAACATGAGTCCAAAAGAATGAAAATTGAGATGGAGAAACCCCAATTATGGATTGAATTGAAATTAAAACATAAAATCTTGAAATATAAGACTTAAAAACGATCTAAAAATACCATGAAAAAAATTCATGATATAACATCTAAAATGGTTATTATATGCACCATATAATGAAAATTGGGTGCATAATACAAAACATGTCTCAAAAAGAGGAATTTGAGATGGAAAACCATTACCTCTTATCCTGAATTCCTCAAACATACATTAAAGTCATATATCATAAACACACACACACATATATATATATATGCCTTTATTTATAACCTTAATAATTTCCATTTTTATTCATACACTTCATAAATATTCATTCTCTTTATGAATTTTCTCAATTTTCTACATCAGGTGATATATTTTTGATTTTTTGTATTAGTTTAATAATAGTGGTGTTCATATTATTTATTATTATAAATTTATTCATTAATTGGTCATTAATTATTTTTTATGAATGAATTATAATACTTTTTTTGATTTTTTGAATCCTTTTCATGAATGTTTTAGTCTTTATCCTTGAAGATGAAATAAAAAATAATCATGTTTCGGTGATTCTTGATGATTACAGTGTGTTTTCTTAATTAATAAAATAAATATTTATATGACATTTATAGAATAAAAAAACTATATTTACAAATTTATATCATATTATAATATTAATTATTTTTCCATAGTCATTCATGATAGAAATTCATAGTATTGTTCATGTAGGCTGTTAAACCAAACCAAACATGAACATACCCTGATTTAATAAATTATTATGAGGTGGTTTTTTTGTAATATCCTTATACCAAGTGAATAATTATATTATTTAGTTTTTATTAGTATGATAAATCATAATTATATGGAATTATAATAAGATTTAATAGATTTTAAAATAATACACATTTTTAATAAACATTTATCCTCTTAGTATAATTATTTTAAATGATTAAATTAATGATGATATTTATTGTTCATATAATTAATAAGATCTCTAATTTTTCATACCTAAACCATAATGATTTCATAAATATAATATTTATTCTTTAATACCATACTTATATCCAACTCTTAAAGAAGGTAAAGGAAAACAAAACATGTTTTGTTGTGGAGGTGGTAGTCCGCACAACACACATACACTAGTTTTGTTTTTCTTAATGGAAATGGTATATGAATAAATAATGAAAATAAAATTAATATAGTAATATTTTATTATATAAATTATTTAAATATCATTATATTAGTCTGGATAGAATAAATCTGAAATGATATAATTATTAATAAAACTAAGTAGTTGGTACTACTCACATTGGGGAATTGGATTTTCATTGGAAGTCTTCTTGAATTTAAAGGTATTAGGTTAACTATGCGATATCAAGGGATTATATTAAAGGGATATGGTTTAGGGAGATTAAAATATAATATTTTCAAGTGATAATTCTAAATATAAGCAAGTCTTGAAGTGGTGAAGGTGTTTCACTTTTATAAGTGAAGGGAAGGGTAATTTTGGGAGTAACCCTTAAATTTTCAATAATATATGGTTACTATTCAAGTATCAAATGAACAAATAGACAAAAGAAGAGAATAGAATGATTTTGGGTTGAAAATATCCTCAAAAATTTCTCCTTTATACAAATTTGAGTGA
The DNA here is from genome assembly GCA_963277665.1 of Viscum album. Lineage (NCBI taxonomy): Eukaryota > Viridiplantae > Streptophyta > Magnoliopsida > Santalales > Viscaceae > Viscum > Viscum album. The sequence continues at coordinate 1,221,486,453 of OY728130.1, forward strand.
TTAAGAGTTTGTTTAAACTTTTAAATTTTACCCAAATTTACTTTTACCATGCAATTAATTTATATCCTTATTAATTAATTTCAATGAAAATTTTTAATATTAAATATTTACCTAATTTTATTCCTACAATTACATATTTGAAATTATTTTTTTTCAAAAAAAATTTATTAAGGTTTGAAAAGTTAATTTTAAAATAAATACACTTAATCATGCAAGAACCCTTTTTAGAGAAATAAAGGTTTTAATATTTAAATTTATATATATAATGTAATTTTTTAGATATCGATTTTAATAACATACATTAATTAATTAAAAAATAAATAAATTATATGAGACTTTTAATTAAATTTAAGACTAAATTTTCCAAAAAAAATACTTGATTCAATGAAATGGCCAAAAATAAGATTCATATTAAAGTAAAATTTTAATTAGTTATAAAAATGTTTGCCATAGGTTTTTTATGTTCCAAGAATATTACAAAATGTGTAATATTTTTCATTAAATTAATATTTTATTACTTAAAATATTTTCTGAACTTCTATTCCATTATTATCTAAATATAAAGGCATACAAATCATAGGTTTTGTAATAAAACACATTTTTGACTAAAAATAAGACATTTTTATAAAAGTTTAATTATTTGTACTAAGATAATTTCAATATTTTGAATTCAAAAATCAAGTTAGTTTAGTTAATTTAAAATTATTAAATTAATATTTTAAATAATTTAATTAACAAAGTCCCTTTAAAAGGTGGATTATGTGATAGTTCAAGATATGGTGGTTACTTGCTATAGTAGAGTTTCATGTGTTACATTCTCCACGCCCCCTTAAATAATTCCATCGTAAAAATTGAGATATATATATATATATTTGATTTTTTGGTACACTTTCCTTATAGCTTCTTCAGGATCCCAGGTTGCCTATTCTAATTTGTGATTTATGAAAATCACTTTAATCAAAAGAGATGTCTAATTTTGTAATACTTTCACTCTCACACCAAGAATCTATATAGGCTCTTAATTTTAAAAAAAAGTTAGGCTCCAACTTTATTTTTTCATATGTGAGCACGTGTTAGATTTGGCCTGTATTTCATTAGTACTGAAACAAAAAATACATAATATACTTTAGAAAGGTTGGGTATCATAACCAATAGTTATTTTATAGTCCCAATTATTTCTAATATTTCAAAATTCCCAATGTACTTGTGGCATAAACTCCCTTTGTTACCAAATCATACAAATCCCCTCCATAGTGAAACCTTCAAGAATACATGATCCCCAACTTGAAATTCTAATTGTTTACATTAATTATCATAAAAATACTCTTTTTATACTATGGGATTAATTAATATGATCCTAAATATTATATAATTTATTAGTTATCACCTCCATTAAATCAATGAAAAATAAATTGCTTTATCAAACTTCTTTACAACTGGTTGAAGTATGACACCTCTTTCCATATAATGCTTCGTATGGTTTTATTTGGATGCTTGAATTGAAGATATTATTGTATGTAACCTCCAAAAAAGGTGAATACATATACATTATACATTTTAAGTCAAGTGAACTTGATATCAACATGTATTTCAATGTTTGGATAGTTCTTTCAGAATTCTTATCAGTCTAAGGATGATAGGCAGAGGTTAAATGTATCTATGTTTTGTGAGAACTTTGAACACTCCACTAAAATTTTGATATGAATAGAGGGTCATTATAAAATACAATTGTTAGTGGTTCCCCATTAATCATTATAATTTCATTGATATAATGTCAGGAAAGGAGCTCAAGGGTTTGATCTTCTCTTATCACTAAGAAATGGGTAGTCTTAGTAAGATGATCAATGACGACCCATATATCATCACCCTTCCTTGGATTATTTGGGAGTCCAGTGAAAAATTATAATGTAACAATATCCAACATCCATATCAATATAATTAGAGGTTTCATGAATCCATTATAAATTTCTCTTTAAGCCTTTACTTGCTTGTATACATAGCATCTGGACACATAGTCTGTAATTTCCTACTTCATTCCATCCCACTGGAAATGTTCTCTTAAATCCATATACATATTTCTTCTACTAGGATGTATAGATAAATTTGATCTATTTTATTCATCTAGGATTTCCCTATTAAAATTTGATATGAATGAAACAAACGACCACTTCCTAAACATCAATACTCCATATCTATATATAATGTTTTTCAATTTCACATCATTCACTAATTTAATATTCCTTTGAAATTTATCATAATCCTATTAGGAATTATATATACTTTCTAGAAAGTATGGTTTAAAAACTACCTAGAAAATTAATTATGGATCCCCTTTTCCATAAATGACCATATCCATATTTAATAGATCATTACATATGGGATCTTTTTCAATCATCATCATGGTCAGAAATACATGGTCTCTCATACTCAATGCATCATCCACCATGTTTTCCTCTATTCATGTATTTTCAAATACCTTGATGCATAGAAAATCATTCTATCATTCTATATAAGGACACAACCATGTCATTTCTTTGATGCATCACAATAAATTACAAATTATTCCTCAAATTATAGTAAAGTTAATACAAGTGTATTAGTAAGTCTTCTATTAAGCTCTTCAAAACATCCCACACATTCCCTATCCATGTAAATTAACCCCTTTATGTGTTAACTTAGTTTATAGGTTGGATGACTAGAAAAAATCTTTAACAAACTATAAATAGTAACCAGCTAAGCTTGGGAAACTTTGGATCCCAATTATGTTTATCGGTATAGGACATTATTTTAACACCTTTTCCTTTTAGGGGTCAACAGATATTCCATATTTGTAGATAATATGTCTAATAAATGAAACTTCTTTGAGCCAAAGTTAAAACTTATTATACTTCCCATACAATTATTTTTTATGAGTGTCTCCAAAATTATTTTCTAATGGATCTCATTCTCTTCATATATATTGTAGTATATCAAGATATCATCAATGAATACCACCAAACATTTATCAAGATACTTATTAAATACTCTATTCATTAGATCCATGAATATAAAAGGAGAATTAGTCAATCCAAAAATCATTATCATAAACTTATAAAGTTCATACTATGTTTGAAATGTTGTCTTTAGTATATCATCCTTTTTAAATCTCAATTGATGGTAACCTGAGAAAAGATAGATCTTTGAAAATAATTGGGATCCTTGAATTTTATCAGATATGTCATCAATTCATCGAAAAATATTCTTATTCTTTATAGTGATGCCATTGATCTCTCTATAATTTATGCGCGATATCGTGGACCCATACTTATTTTTCATGAACAAAACTAGTTATCCCCATGGTAAAACACTAGGGAATATAAATACATTTTCACTCAAATATATCAGCTATTTATTTAACTCCATTATTTTGATTTTATAAGGAGTTTTAGATATAGGTATTGTATTAGGAACGAGTTCAATGGTGAACTCAACTTCACACTTTGGTGGATGACCAAGTATTTATTCTAGAAAAAAATAAATTAAATATTTTAATTTGGGTAAATCCTCTATTCTCATGATACCTTCAAACCCAGTTATCATGATTGATCTTCTTATTTACTCATAATTTTAACAAGGATAGCTACTAAGGGAGTATCCAGGAATGATTTAGATAATTATGTTTCCCCTCTGAAGATAATATATTCCAACAAATCATTAAAAATGATAATATATTTTTCTTGGAATAAATTTTTTCATTATATATTGAAATCCAATCCATACCAATGATCATATCAACTTCAACAATATGTATAATAAGGATGTTTTCAAATTTGGTATGCCCAAACATCATAATTGGAACTGCCTAACATATATTTGTTTCTATAAGAATCCCATTTGGTGTCGTGATTGATAAATCCATTACTAGGGTTCGAGGAAAATATCAACTGTTTTTTGGAAAAAATAGAAGATATAAAATAATATGAAGATCTAGAATCTATTGAAACGTTAGCTAAATTTAAGGCAAAATTTAAGTACCGACCAATACATCATTATGAACTTCGACTTAAGCTATGGTAATTTCATAATATTATCCTTTATCCATTTTTAATTTGTGAGGTAAATTACTTTAACATTTTAGGAATTGTTTTTTATAATTCCCCTTATCCCTATAGTAAAAGCATTTAACATCAAAAACTTATAACTTGACCTTTATTTGGTGAACATGATGGCATGTTTCTCCATACTTATAACAAATTTTAGTTCCCTTCTTGCATACCGCAGGGTATATCTTCCCATAACTATCACATGTGTGAAATATAATCCTTCATTTATTCCCCTTAGACACATTATTCTTCCCATGATTCTCTACTGACCTTTTCTTCTAATGATTTCTCTTGAATACGTACATCCTAAAGAACTCTTTTAATATCTTAATGAAACTTGAGAGTATATCCTCATATAATGAAAATGTATGATAGAAAAACACCCTTAATGGTTTCATCTTTAACCCATCAGAGAAATGATCAATATTTCATTCCAGTCTATGTACATAGACTATAGCATGCCTAGCTGACCCTATAAATATGTCCTCATATTCAACAAAATTGTAAATCCTCCTTTTGTCTCAGATTGTCAAACCACATTTTCATTTCTACTCATTAATCACAAGGAATTAATTTTTCCTATAATTCTTTATTGAAAGTTACTTATTCCATGAAATTGATCTAATGTTCCACTTTATTGTTTTAAATTATCGACCATAATTGGTCCGAATATCCCTTTAGATGATAGACCACCAGGAATAATTTTTCCCTTTCACTACTTCCCAAAGTGAAAAAGATCTTTCTAGAGACTTCATCCATTTTTTATCTACCAATGGATTAGTATTTCCACTAAATAATGGAGGCTTATATCAAATAAAGTTATCCAACATAGTTACACCATGTTGTGAATTAGTTGGATGCTCTATGATGGAATGATTTCTTTTATAACAGGTATTAACTACCCCAATATGGTTAAAAATTGATTAGACTCAACTCTAGATCCGTCAACTTATTCAGGGAGAATATACCAGCATTGAATATGGGTGTTGATATGGTTCCCATTCCTCCCATTATTCTCTATCATTATTTAATGGCATACACATAATTTTCTCATGATATTGAATTATAAAATACAATTACTATTTTGTTTTCTAGTGTTTTACCTATAAATCTTGAGGGATATTCATAGTATTTGTGTTATCTTCTTTGGTTTATCTAAATCTAGTCCCCATGGTTTCTAAAAAATTCATTTGATATAAAATTTAATATCCCAGACTCTACCCAGATCCAATAGTTATATTACATTATTGGTATAAAGTAAAATAGTTCTCGAATGATCAAATAGTTTATTAGTCTCAGAATATAAGATACATGCATTTATTACACTTGAAAGGATAAGATATAAAACAAAAAAAATTGTGATAACATTATTATATATTCCATAATATCCCTAAAAATTACACATAATCCTCATTTAGGTTTCTTGAGAAAAAAAATAAATATTAGTGAGCTCAGATGCTCATTAAGGAGTAACATACAATGGAAGATTACATAACATAAACTTGATATAAGTGATATGGTAAGAATAAATGAACAATAATAATCTACAATCAACTAAAAATTGAGGGAATTATATATCCATGATAATAAATTAAAACATGGATAAAAATAATCATTGATATCATACTAATGGAATGAAAAATCATGGGCATCAAAATCTTGTTTTCAAGGCCTTGTGTTAAGAAAATTTACCATCACAGGAAGAGAAATACACCAAAAGTAAACCTGTCTTGTCTCATGAAACCTATTTATGCAACAAAAGGATGTATAATTATGGGCCCCTTCTGTTAATTGATTTAGTCAAATTCATACCCCCTAAGAGTTATCAAGACCTTTCATACCATTCCTTAAAGAACCAAAAACTTTATAAAACTTGGCTATCCATATAATTATTATTATGAAAATAAAATAATTACACTTTAATATAAAAATAATGATATCTAGTAGAATATCCAATAATTGACATGGAAGTCCTGAGGTATCAGAAAAGTAACACAAAGTAACATTATCATAGAAATATAGTGGTGTGGGTAATTAAAATGTTCGGGGTTATACATAAGAGATAGTAATTGGGTTGGACAATTTTCATTGGTTGGAGACTAAGGAAATGGTTAGAAAAAACCTTCATCATTTTTAATTAAGATTATGGGAATATTTTGAAGCATATTTCCAAGGAGTGTCTTGCAAAGTATGTAGTCTTAGGCCCACTAATCATGAATCTGGGTGATGATTGATTCAATGATCAAATAACCATTTTTGGGGTGATTACACCTAGCTTTATCCATTCAATATATATATATATATATATCCAATTTCTAGTATCCATATCCGTATGTATTTTCTAGTAAATTACGCACACTTTTACATCAGCAAAACTTAGGATGATTTTTCCAACTTGGAAAAGGTAACTCTTGAATAAAAATAATATTAGATACAGATATAAATATAAAATTTTAAATCCCTTAAGTTTCATGAGTAACATTGAAATAATTATTCCCTTCTAATTTATGCACCACAAAAAATAAAATAGGTAGTGATTATAACATGAGTCCCAAAGAATGAAATTTGAGATTGGAAAAAGCCCACTTATGGATAGAGTAGAAATTAAAACATAAAATCTAGAAATATAGGGATTAAAATTGATCATAAAATACTATGAATAAATTAATTTCATGATATAACATCTTAAATAGTCATTATATACCCCACATAAAGTAAATTAGGTGCATAATACAAAATATGTCTCAAAGAGTGGAATTTGAGATGGAAAAACATTACCTCTTATACTAAATTACTCAAACGCACTTTAAAATAATTTATCATAAACATATAAATATTAATAACTTAATTAAAGACTTTAATCATATCCATTTTAATTTATACTCTTCATAAATAGTCATACTCTATATGAATTCTCCCGATTTTCTATATCAGGTGATCATAGTTTTGAACATTTTTACTAGTTTCATAATATCACTATTTATATTATTTATTATTAAACAAATTATCATTAATTTGTCATTAAAGTTACCATTATTTATTTATTTTAATAATTTATGATGTTTTAAATCCATTTCATGAGTGTTTTATTCTTTATCCATGAATGAGAAATCAATAATAAGAAATTTTATATGATTCATAATGACCAGAGCGTGTTTTATTAATTCATGAAATAAATATTAATATAAATTTCTAGAAATAGAAAAACCATATTTACACATTTTTATCATATTATAATATTAATTATGTTACCATATCCATTCATGATACAAACTTATAGTATTTTTTGAGTAGGTGGTTAAACTGATCCAAACATGAACATACCCTTATCTAACGAATGATTATGAGGTGAATTTTTCAATATAATTATACTATGAGAATAATTCACTTATTTAGTGTTTATTAGTGATATAATCAATAATTATAAGTAAGTATAAGAATAATTAATGAATATGAAAATATTCAACATTTCAAATAACCAATTTTCCTCTTCATATGCTTATTTTAAATGTTTAAATTTTCAATGATCATATATTGATCAAATAATTAATAGGTTATCTAAATTTTAATACAAAAACCCTTAATAAAACTGTAAAAAATCATATTTATACTTTAATTTCATCCTTATATCCATTCTTGTATGGTTGTGAAGGAAAAAAACACATTACGTCATGGAGGTGGTAGTCCATACAATGTAGGAAAAACATATCTATTTTTCATAATGGATGAGATATATGAATAAATAGTGATAGTTAAATTAATATAGTAACATTTAAGTATATAAATGATAATTATATCATTATATTAGTATGTATATAATAAATCTTAAAGAATATAATTAAGTATAAAATTAAGTAGTTAATAATACCCATGTTAAGGACTTGAATTTTCATTGGAAATTTCATTAAATTATAAGGGAATATGATAACTTGGATTTACTATGGGATTAATTTCATGGGATAGGGTTATATAGATAGTGAAATGGTAGAGTTTTATATTATAATTCTAAATATAAGTTAGTCTCAAAGTGGTAAAGGTGTTACCCTTTTATAAGTGAAGGGATGTGTAGTTTTGGGGTGTTACACTTACATTTTCAATAATTGAAGGATAATATTCAAATGTAAAAGGAGAAAAATGGACAGAATAGGAGAGTAAAATGATTTTATATTGAAAAAAATCTCAAATTATCTTTTTTTAGTAAACTTTTTGTTATTTATAGGGTTTTTTATTTAACATTTAACTTTTACACTAATTTAATTTTACATTGGTATTTAATTTCTAACCTAAGTAATTAATTTTAATAATAAAGATTAATATTTAAATTTTTCTTAATTTAATAACTATTATTTAAAATTTTAATATCATTTTATCAAATAAAATTTATAAATGTGTGAAAATTTAATTTTTAATTAAATACACTTCATCACTTAAAAACGTTTTTTTATAAAAAACAATGTTTTTAAGATATAAATGTATATATATAATATAAATTATTTTTGATACTTATTTTGATGAAATAAATTGATTTATTATAAAATAAATAAAGTATATTATGCCTTTAAAGAAATCTGAAACCTAATACCCCTTAAAAATACTTCATTCAATGAAAATACCAAAAAATAGTTCTAATATCGAAGAAAAATTCTAATTAGTTCATGGAATGTATACCATAGGTTTTATAAGTACAAATAATATTATAAAATGTATAATTTTATTTATTTAATTAAAATTTTATTAATTTAATGTCTTTATAACCTTATATTCTATTCTTATATAATGGTAAATTCATAAAAATTACAAGTTTCATGAGAATAATATTTTTCGACTAAAACTAACCTTTTTAAGAAAATGTTCAAAATTTCATAATAAGATAATTTCAATATGATGAACTCAAAAAAATGAAATTATCTTATTCAATTTAAAATTATTAAATTAATCTATTAAATAAATTCTTGAATAAATTCACATTAAAGGGCGCATTTCTTGATAGTTCAGAATACAGTGTTTACCTAATATAATAGAGTCGCGAGTGTTACAATGTTCATAGTGATGTGGTGTCTGTAATTGTTGGGTGTTTAGTTTTGTGGGACCATAGGTTGGGATTGTGTGTAAATATTATATATTTTATTTTCCTTTTAATTTATATATGCACCCCTCCTGATTCGTGTGTTTAAAATAATGGTGAAAGGTTTTAGGTTCTAGGTATTTTCCCCAAATATCCTGGTTGGCCAGGATGGATGGTTGGATACCCTACCATACCTACTCTCTCTTCCATGTGATGTTGTTATGAACATGATGTGACATATTGGTAATATAGTGCAGTATTATTGATGATTTATGAGAGTATTATGTGGTTCATAGTAGGGGTCTTGTATGGTAAAAGGAGGGAATCAAGTTAATGTCCTTCACTTTCTTAATACCCAACTATTCTAGTTTATAAATATGATTATGAGATTATGTGGATTTTTTGGTTTTGGCCTGGTTTATATCTAGGGATTTCCCATTATGACATGTCTTGTGATGATGTGAGGAAGATGGATATGGGAGGGTATAGATCACCAAGACGTATGATGTTGGGGCATGAGAGTGGAAAAACAGTGGGGAAGTGGTGTGGGGTGCCTTTTTCTTGATATGTTTCTTATTATTTTATTATACTTGGATGCATTATTTAGTGGGTAAGCCTTGGTGATCCTAAGAACTAATTGAGGTTATAGGTTCTTATTGATCCTATTTTTCATTCATTGGGGAATTAGCATGCTCTTCCCATATTTTCACAAGTTTCTTTAAGCATGATCCTGCTGGGTATGCATGTTATTCTAACTATGTGCATATAAAAATTATTTTTTAGGTTTACAATAGTACTTTTGGAACCAATATAGTCACTACTATATTGGATGTTTGAGTTATTGTTGATTTTCTATAATAGGATTGCCTTTTGGTAGTTTACTTATAGGATTTTGTTTGTATTCATATGACATTTCATGTATTATGGGATATTTTGGGGTTTTCAATTTCCTTGTGTTATGGAATTGTTTTGTGGTTACTATCCTACCTCAAAATCCTAAAATTTCTATTAAGGGTATTGTCTCCCATATGTGTGACTTTCTTTATACCCTCAGTTCTTGTCTCCTACACGAAGCCTACTGGATTCGGGAATTAGGGATAATCATCTATATTACTTCATTTCCAACCTAGGAGGCATACCTTCATAATGAGGGGGTGGTGACACCTTGGGTGTGTTCAAGATTTTGTGGTTGTAACAAGTTGTATTAGTTCCATAAGGTTATTCTTGGTGAATCTGTCAATAGAATATTATTAATATAGAGAATAATATGAAAGAAAATGGATTTCAATTGTTTGATGGATACGATTATCAAATTAGAAAGAATTTAATGAGATTAAATTTATTATCTATTGGTATTGACTTATTCTCTACATCTATTCATGGGACACAATTGAGTGATCCTGTAGTGTTTTCCTTGACTGCAACATATAAGATGTTATTGAATGATGCTGGAAAGTCACAAAATGATATATCTGATTCTTTATAAAATCAGATATAAATAAATGTTATTTTTTTCACGTCATCAAATTAAATTTGGGATAAATTATACTACACCTATGAAAAATATGTCAATGTGAAAGAGGTGGAACTATAAGTGCTATGAAAATGGTTTGATGACTTGAAGATACTTCCCAGTGAGAATATCAATGGATTCTTCAACCGAATTATTGATTTTATTAGTTCCATTAAAGTTATTGGTGATAAAACTAAATACATAGATATATTAAAGATAATAATATAGATATTTTAACCTTTATAAAATAAAAATGTGTTAGATCTTGAGGAAATAAATTTAGTGGAGTGCTCACTTGATGATTTTAAAAGCGATTTGGTAGCATAGGATATGTGTATGAAGTTTAATTTAATGATGTATCAACCCTATTTTTGATCATTTGATCATTCAAATTAATTTAAATAATATTTTTACGGATGGTGACTAAGCAATTTATTTGATTTTTTTCCACAGAGATTCAAAAATAATATATTAAAAATAATATATATTTTTAGTTTGTGGAAGAACATTCAGGGGGATAATTCATTTCTTTCATATTAGAGCCTCTAATAAGGAATCATATACCACTTTTTCATCCAAAACATGGTTTTTACCCTAAGATCAGTGTAATCTATACTCCCATCTACATCCCTATATTCTAACCACTACAGGTAGAACTAATTAAAAAAATTAATTTTATAAAATTAATTAATTATTTATTTATTTAGTTAATCATCAATTATCGAACTAATTCCTACACCACTTTAAATTTATTACTAATGTCTCTTGCTTGGGTTATTCACCTAAAAACATATTCTTGGAGAGGTAGTGAGATGTATATTTCATGATGATTTTATGAACATGAAGAATTAAATTTTTATTCATATATAATTGATGAAGCTTGAATTAGAAATTCTCTTAGTCAATGATAAATCCATTGGCATGGTAGGGTTTTTTTATTTATATAAATACATACTAATTTCACCTATTCTTTATTATTGGAGGATTTGCACCTGAAAAATGGTGTTTGACATTACTAAGAAAACCAATTAATTTAGATCATATTATTCTTCATCATTTTACATTATATTCTTCATGGTTTATCCACTAGTTATTTCTAACCTGAACTAGTGAGATATTGAGATCCAATTATTTATATCGATAGTTTTTTCATGGCATCAAGGATAAGAGAATGCTAATTCAATGAAGAGAATCGATGGATCATGGGATGGTGTGACAATGTGAAACCATCATAGTGTGATGTAAAATTGATGGGGGTCTATGAAAAGTATTTTTGAACCCGGTTTCTAGTGTAGGATATATTCAAATTGTCTATAAAATATAGAATATCTATATATGAGTAATTGGGTTATGTTTTGGGATTAGTAGGGGGAGAGAACGAGGGAAAAAGTTATGTTCATAGCATAATATAGAAGCTGGGTGAATAATATGACTACACATAATGTAGGTTAGATAAATTCACACCACGTAACTCCTAATATATGGTTTATAGGGTTTATAATAATTTATGGATCAAACAACATGTGTCCTAGGTACACACAGCATGTTCCTATAAGCTAACTATTGTTTCATGTATATGGAGTACACACCTAGGTATCACTTAGGACACACACTCATTGTGGGTCAAGACTAAATGTCATATACCTTTAAACATTCATGACTCAACCTCCCCATAAGTAAACATCGAGTTATTTGGCTACATCTACAAGTCTTGTACTCTCTAGGACACACTGATTATTTCATCCTTTACACAACATGAGCTATAACGGTATATCCCATATAGCTAGACCATTACATGACATATGTTGAGGTAGTACATGAAATAACTATTTTTATGGGATATATGTCATGTACCCCTATATTAAATATCATTTACTTTTATACTATCTATTTATCTTTGTATCTCCATGCACGAGACTCAGATTTGGGCATACAAGTAGTCCATCCTGAATTATTTTACATGTCAGATATTTTGGAAACCTTATACTCAAATCATAGGTGAGATACAAGTTCTCTATGGTTTCATAGGAAATAAATGAGGTTATATGATTATATTATCCTTATTAGGTCCATAAGTTCATTGATGGGGATTAGGCATGATGATCCTAACATTTAGAGGTTAAGTACATTTCTCTCATATTCTGCGTGATACTATCATTTTTTGTTCTCTACTCCAATCTAGTGTGATCCACTCAACCATTTTTTGTGTTACTCTCATCTATTGTGTGACACTCGATGAGATAAAATATTTCTTTATGGTTCAAGATATGTGATGTAGGGTTTTTGATTTGGGTAATTTGGATTCTTGATGCCACATATCGGTTTCTCCTATAACTTGTTATAAAAAGTGAGACTCTCTATATTTACAAGAATGTTGTCATTCTAGATATGTCCTTGGTGATGGAGATATTATTTTAAGGGGTATAAAATGTTGGAACTATTGGTTGTTTTCATATAGGAGATAGGTAATCAGTTGTTTCAGGCCATCATTATGCATCAGGGTCACAATATAAGAGGCTTTCACATGAACAAAATCAATATAGATTACCATACACTTAAGATTCATGCAAAGGATCCAGTCATCCAAGTGATAAGATTTTCTATGATTTTATAGGTTGAGGTCATATGGTGGTTTCCTTATCAAATTGTTCTGTAGAAAAGAAAATCCAATCAGTAGATAGACCTTTGTGTCAGAGGCAGCAACATGATCAACGACCTCCTATAGGTAGTTAGGGTGATCTTTTGGGAGGTGGATTTTGTATAAGAGCAAGAATTACACTAAAAGGTGGAGCTGGAGGATGATGAAACTATGAATCACTTCAACCACTTCTACCCACATGCAGTCAAAGCCAGGATTAGAGGGATAATGTAACATCCCAAGTAAGTAATGAATAATAGATAGTTTTATCTATGTCTATTTATGAATTAGATAGTGTTTTAGAGGCTTAAAATGAGAATAAATCCAATCTTAAGCATGGAATACACTAATATTTTTAAAAGATTATTTTACTGCCTTTTGATGGCAAACCATTTTTAAATCAAAATTTTGACAATTTTATAATATCTATTTTTCAAAATGAACATATTATTTATTATTGGGACTTTTAAATTTACATTGGATAAATTTTTGGTATTTTTCTGACAATGTTCATTTTTTAATGAATAGTGAAAAATACTGCATTTTACATCAAAACTGCTTTTTCATCAAATTTAATTATATGGTTAGATTATATTTTTAATTGTTCTTAAAGTGTAATCTGAATATATTTTTACCATTTAATCCAATTGTGGTCATTAGGATTAATTTCACTTTGGAATTGAGCATAAACTAATGCCAAACTTTTCATAGATATTGTTTCAAAAAAACCCGCTATTTGTTTTGACAACGGGAATTATTTTTAAATCAATTATTGAAATTTATGTGTTTGGAATTTGGTAAAATGGATTACATATTTGGAATCATAAGGTCTAAATTATGTAATCAAGACTCTTTTGTTTTTGGACATTATGAATAGTAATGATGGTAATTATCTTTAATTATCTTGATTAATGAGTAATCGGGTAGGTAATGATAATAAAATAATATCATAATAAACAAAATGACACCAACATGTGTACTAATGCTACTGGTTGTCTCATGGAAGACCATGGGATGCCTTGTGCCAAACTTTGGGACCCCACGGAATCACTTTTGTGGGAAAGTGACTTGTTATCTTTTTATTTTTTTAAAGAAAGTAAATATAACAAGAATGTATCACCTGATTAAAACATTTTTAATTTTGTCTACATATATGATATTTTGGACTATAAATATTCATTGAAAATCTAAAAATATTTCCTATATCATATTAGTTTTTTCATAATTTTTAGAAATTAAATAAATTAAATTATTTATGACCTAATGATGATGCAGTGATTACCTCATTATTTAACGATTTAAATAAAATGAATAGATAATGTAAAATATATGACCTAAAAATGTCCAAAACATATTGGATTGGTGGATTTGTAACCCTTATCACCTTATCCTCTAATTATATTAATGAGGGACCTTTTAAATCTGAAAAGCATTTTATGATAAAGTAACCTTTTATAACTTTCCAAGAGTGCCCCTCCCCTCCTCTTATAAAAGGCCCCCACCTCTACCTCCTTACCCAAACTTCCAAAGACTTTGGATTGGACAAAACCTGCCCATTTTGTCTCTCCACATCCCTCTATAACTCGTAGAAGTCTCACTTTGGTCAGAAGTCTTCCCAAGGAATCCTTTGAGCTCAAATCAAAAAGAGTTACCCGATTTAAAGGTAGTGTCTTCTCTTGTGTTCTTATGTTTATTTTGCTTCTCCAACCGCCTAAACTCTTTTTATTCATTTATTTTATAAAAACTCTAGTATCTTAAATATACTAGGATGTTGTTATAAGAATTATTCGAGCTAAAATTACACACACCAACATCTAATGGTTAAAGAACATACTGTTTCCGTGGATGGAGAATTTCTACCTCACGAAACGATGATTGTTCAATATTCTTTTTACACCTTAAAAGGTGGACATTAAGATGACACTATATTTATATATGATATATAATGTGTTTATGTTTTACTTAAGCTTAAGTATTTTTCATTTATGGCATACCTTTGTGGTTTCCATTATGGGTAAACGCGATATCTTCATTTTAGGAAGTGCGGACTACCGCCCCCTCAAAGTGATTTGATTCGTTAATGCCATATGTGGGATGTATAAAGGATGTAATTAATGATATTATATATGATATTATACTGTAATTATAATATACCTTTATATCATTATGATTCCATTCCATAGAATACGAAATAGAAATGAAAGTAGCATTCATGCGTACGTACGGCTTACCGTCTCCATGAACGGTGCATTTCATTTCTTACCTCTAAACGTTATGTAATATTATAAATGCATGTATATAATGGATATATATGATATATATGATATCTACATCATGAGTATAACTCTGGATATAATGGATATTTTCCTACATGAACAACTTGTAAATATAAGAAGTTCACTTTTGACTCAAGTACCAAATATCGACAAAACGACCGTTATTAACATAAATGATTACATAATGTTCATAACATGGTAATAAGTGATATAAAAGGAATAATGAACTTCAAAAAGGTTCTTAATCAAGTATAAATTAACTCAAGTTTATTATTCAGGACATTAAGGAGCAATCGATTCAAGTCAGACCCGAGGTATGGGACTTCGTCTCAATCTCCTTTCATTGAGGCATATTTTGTTTTATACACAACCTTCTTTTATACGATATATAAACCCTTCGACTTTTATGTTTATCCAAAAGGAATCTTTTTTATACGAAGCATTTTACTAAACGACAAAAGGGAATGTTTTTGTCGTACATATGCGGTGACAACGACTTCTCCGCCGCCGTGACCATTATTTGAGTTTCGGCTTCCTCTACAAGCCATACCTTTTTTTAAAAGAAAAATAAATACCATGTTTTACTTTTATTTTATTTTGGTATTGAAAATGGTTTTCATAATGTTTTTATATCAATGTGTTGTATTTATATCTTGTGATTGAAAAGTGGAAATGTTATGTTTCCTTTATGCATGTTTTATGTGATACGATTATGTTATGGTTCTTGGGCATTGTTATGAAGATGGGTGGTTCCGTGATAAACTAAGGGCGGGTGAGCCTGATATAGCTCTCCAATGTATTGGGTAATGTGAAGGAGTTAAACATTAAGGTTTCTCCGAAGAGATTTAGGGAATATACTGTGATGGGTTTTCCAAACGTAACCAAGAGGGTTACTCCCTACGTAAGAATGTTATGAATGCCTCAAGTTACCTTTATGTTTTATGATTTCTATGATTTATTCATGATTTGATGAGGTATGTTAAAGTGCTTATGTTTTATGAGTAAAGTATGATTTCATTGATTCTTATTTATACATGTACTCATGTTTCCTTTCCATATTTTTATATCCCTTACTGATCTTTTTATGCTCATCCCAAGTTTTTGAAATGATTTTCACAGGTCAAGGGAAAGGTACATGATGAGATGATAGTGTCAAGTAAGTGTCAAGAAAGAATCCATGTTTTATTTTAAATATGTTTCCATTGATGGGGAAAATGAATACTATCTTTTATGTAACCACTTTGTTTAAATGTGGAATGTAATGCAAGTTTTATGATCTAATTCTCTAAAACTCTAAACCTGAAAAGATCATCAATGTGTAATATTGTAATAACTCAAGATTAAGTAAGGTTTAAGGCTGGGGCCTTATAGATAATGGTTAGGTATGCTACCAGATAGAGCCAATGGAGAGTTATAACCAGGTGGTGCTCGACATGATCTGGGATATGATCTGTGTGTCCTCTAAATTAGTAACCATACTAATAGGAATTGGTGAAAAACATTACTTTGTTATTTCATCCCTGGTTAGAGAGATAGATATTTTGGTGGATCCCCTAGCCCAACGATGCGACTAGAGACTCCTATTGGAATTGATTCCATTCTCACCCACATTTACTAATAATGGAAATTATTCTTATAGGAGGGAAGTTTTTTGGACCCATTATAGGTATGATGAAGTTGTATAATGTATTCCATGGTATGGAATGGTTATCTATAATACATTATAGGATTGACTAATTTTGTTAGAGATTGTAGTGTTTTTAAGATGATGGAATGAGATTATATTTTTTTTAGTGAGTGGGACCTTCAGTTGAGATAATAAAGGCCTAAAAGTAGGATGTTATATATAATAAAAAAAATTAATTTTAGAGCATGAATCTATGTGTGGTTGATACCTCAATTGATCAACTTCTTGTTGTGGTGGAGGTGTGCATGAACGATTTCCCCAAGAATGTGCCAAGATTTCCACCTAGTCAAGTAGTTAACCTCTCTATTGATCTACACCTAGATTCCAATATGATATATTTTAAAGCTTATCATATGTCTTCATATGATATTTGGAAGATGAAGGTGATATTGGTGGAATTTATAAACAAATGTTTCATCAAAACAATGTGTCCCTATAGGAAACCTTGTAGTTGTTCACCAATAATACAGAAAAGAGATCGAGGATTTTTATTGACTATCACTGCCTAAATTAGGTGGAAATCAAGAAAAATTACCATCTATCTATGATCAATGACCTAATAAAACATCTTAAGGGAATGAAGTGGATTTTGAGGATTAACCTCATCTCTGACTATAACCAGATCCACTTTCATGAGAATGATATACCAAACCTGAATTTTAGGTATTTCTTTGGACATTACAAATTTCAAGTGATGAAATTTGGTGTAATGAACACCCCAATTAGGTTCATGGAGCTTATAAACAAGATCATTTATCTTTTCTTTGACTAGTTTATGGTTTTCTTCATCAATGAAAACCTCATATATTTATAATCATTGGAAGATCATATAGAGAATCTACAAATTTTCCTCGATTGGCATTGTGAGCACTAGATATACTACAAGATCATAATGTGTCATTTTTATATTCAAGTGTTCCAATTCATTGGGAATTTCATCTCAGTGGGAGTAGGTGTCATAAAATAAATAATGATCGATGTAGTGTTATTTTGGGATCTACCCAAGATCAAGTTTTAGGTATAGTGTTTTCTTGGGTTGGTGGGGCACTATATGAGGTTTTTTAGAAGAATTATATAGTATTTTGGGCTCCATGAATTCCATTATAAAAAATGGACATTCATTAAATTATTCCAAGAAATTATAAATATATCTCAAGGAGATTAAGTGGAGTTTGATGAGTTTTTATATGATGAAGTTTTCATAGGAGGGTCTCGATTACATGACTTTATATAATATATATGGAGCTGGGCTAATTTTGGGTTGATGAAATGGTTGGAAATGACCAATTATTGGTGAATATAGTTGAAGTATCCTAAGACTAACTACACCACCCATGATTTAGAGATTTTTGTGGTAGTGTTTTCCTTATGGAATTTTAGGTACTACCTTTTGGGTGAGTAATTTATAGTCTATATGGATCATAAGATCCTTGGGTATATCTTTTTTTAAATATATGTTAGCTTGAAGTAAAGGAATTTCTTGAAGTTCCTATAGTACTATGCCTTATATATTGTTTATACACCAGGAAAAGGAAAATTGATTATTTATTCCCTACATTATAAGGTTTAATTATATATTTTTTGGAGAGGATTATGTGTATTTGGACTTGTTATAATTTTCATTAGTAGATGATAGAGATGTAGATTATCTCTAATCGATGGAAGTGAACCCTCTTATTATTTAGTGCTTGAAGGAGGCAAAGACAAGAGATATTGATTGTGAAGTTTTTCATGATAAGATATTCTCAGGTGATGCACCATATAGATATTATAAATGGGGGATCACATAATCCACATTTGAAGATGGATAATGCTTTATGAAACTATGTTTGAATAGGTATTGAGAGAGTTCCATAATTCAACCTTAGCCATACATTATGGAGTAAAGAAAATGTAAAAAGAATTTATGTGTCAATTCTGTTGGGTGGGTATGAAATAGATTGTTTTTGAGTTTTTCTCATTATTACATGCCTTTCAGTGGGTGAAGGTGGTTCCCTAAGTCTTGTTAGGTTTTTCCCAACCCCTTGATGTTTTAGAGTGGAAGTGGGATGAAATATCAATAAATTTCATGTTGTGTATTCCTAGACCAGTGAGAGGCCATACTAATATCTAAGAGATCATGTACCAACTAACCAATTTAGGAAACTTACTTTTTATTAAAAATAATATTTCAGTGGGGATATTGGGACACTTTTACATGGAGGAGATTATCTGGCTTACTGGGATACCCTCAATGATTGTATCGGAATGAGATACTTGATTCAAATACTAGTTTTAGAGGTGGTTTCATGAGGTGTTTGAGACCCAATTATGTATGAGTATGAAATTGCACCCTCAAAATAATGTCCATATCAAGAAAACCATTTAGGTAATCAAAATCTGTTTAAGGATTATATGTTATACTTTTTATGGATCTTGGAGGATCGATTTTCATTAGTGTACTTTTCAAAAAAAAAAATACTACCACTCCACTATTAATATATAACCTCTCTAGGACCTATATGGGAGACCCTATAGGTTACCCTTACACTTGATAGATGTAGGAGAGTGTTTAAACCATGATTTTATGAGTTAGATTTGTTAACAATATTTGGTTAAGAAGCACTGAAAGTGGTTAATGAGTTTCATGGAAGAAGAATTGATTTATCTGGATGTTGTAAGGTTAATAGAACCCAAAGTTTCAATATGGTTTTGTGAACTATTAATTGAAAAAAATGAATATATATGTTGAGAATATGGCATTATTATGAAAAAGTAATTATTATTAAAACTAATAAAAAAGTTTTTTTAGCCAAATAAAATGATGGTGTCTTAGAGTGGAGAGCATTGGTGAATAAAATACCATGCAAGGTCAAGGAGTATATAGGGAAAAGAAAATAGTGGAGATCCACTAAACAAGTTGGATCAATGGATATAGGTGTATCATGGTGTGGTTATATGTGATTTATATGGGATTTTTATGGATTATCTTGGATTATTAATCAGCACCCTTGAGTCCTTAATTCATACATGGGATATTCTTAAAATATATGCACTCTTTATCTATTATAAAAAAACTAGACACCCATTATTCCCACTCGAGATGGAATATTTCATCATCTTTAACCTTTAACATGGGTTTTTTCATTTTTATGACCACAAAAATCACATCACACCTAAAAAAGTCAACCGTAAGTTGTTTAAATGAATAGATGAAGTGTTGGAAAAGATGATCCTAATGATTGTAGTGAATTCTATGTGAAGTGTTTGTCATTTTTAAAGTGTTTACTTTGAGTTACTTTTCCCCATGAATCATATTAGGTCAAGTGAAGTATGTATATGGAAATAGATGGTTTTCAAGGATTTTTGGTGGCCCCATAGTGGTGGACATAAACTATAAAAACCCTTTACCTAATTATTTTAATTAACCGATGTCGAGATCAAGAAATAGAGAGGGATATACTAAGATGAGGGTGGATTGATATTTTTAAACATTAATAGATATATATCAAATGATACTATATTATGTATCATTCTTGTAAGTGAAACAAAATTAATGCCATAAAAAACATTTATGTGCAAGACGGATACCAAGTCTTTTTAGGTGTACAGAGAAAAATAGATGATTTTTTCATAATCATACTTATGTGAAGATAATTTTTAGAAGATCATACATGATATATTATCTGTATGAGGATTGTTTCTCAAGATACAATTATTGATAATATCATTAAATTTGTAATGGTTTTATAAAGTTTAAGATGCATGAAGAAGAAGATACATACAATGAAGACAAACTGACTAGTATAGTTGTGTTACAAAGAAGGCATATTATTCTCCACACTAAAGTGTACCATGAAGAATTACCTTGAAAAATGTTGTATTTTTATGAAGTGAGTTTTTTTGTGAATATTAAGAATAAGGTATAAGGTGGTTTCATGTACTGGTTGTATAAACTATTTAAAACACTAAATAATAGTGTTAAGGTTCCATGTGATCTATTTTTACAAAAAATAGTTTCATTAAGATACTTTAGAGGAAGTGGAAGAAATTATAGTTATTACATTTGGATTCCATGCAATAAGATATGGAAAATTTTTTATATGATTTGAATTAGTAGATAGTGAGTAGGATTCTTACCTTTTCAGTATATTGAGTTAGAAGAAGGAGTAATTAAAGAGATAATTCCAGTCATGGAATTATCATCATCTGGGATAATGTTTTTTTATGGTTTGAGGTAAGAAATTGAATCAACTTTTATTTATAAGTTTTTGAATTTATCTAGTTTGAATAAGTAAGTGGATGGTATATTAGATTTCATAGTGAATCTATATGTAGATGAAGATATAATGATTATGTGAAAATAGTGATAACCTTGATGTGACCCACAAATCTATAAACTGATCTTTTCCTTCACTAAATTAGTGATCCAAGTGAAGAATAGGGAGAGTCCCTTGAGTGAGGAGTAACTGAATCTTAAATCTTGTAAAGGAAGTGTTCCTAACATAGAGTGACTATGAAAGAAATATTATATCAAAAAAACTAGTAAATTATAGTATATTTTTTCATATATACACATCGTCGATATGTACTCCTTGGATTTTCCATTTGTGGTGAATAAAGTAAAATATATTTGTTTAGTTTATACTATATGTTTTTTCATATTTAATTATTTTGGTTATTGAAACATTAAGAGTTATAGGTTGAACATGGTAACCACTAACACGGGAACAATATATGAAAAAGTAAATCAAATTAGTAAAATTAAAAGTTTAATTTGTACGACAAACTGATTGAACCACTTATCAGGGTGTATTTGGTTAAAAAAGTGGAATTATAGGTAAATGGTTCTAACTTAGTGTTAAAACTGGTATTTTTTTTAGGATATGTTGAAGTAGTGTTATCACTTTCTAAGGTTCATTTATCTCAAAATAGAATCTTAAAGTTATAGATAAGAGGAATAAAAAAATCAAGAGAATAAATCATAGAATATAAAACAGAAAATTGAACATGAAGGATTTTGTTGAACTAAAAAATAACTTAAAAAGGATCTTAAAGAATTATATATACAGTAAAAGGGAAACTAGAATATTGTAGGACTATTGAAATAGTACTATGTGTATGGTGAAGAACTTAATGTTGAACTTTCTCGGATTATAAATATAGTTTTAGGTTATAATACAATTCATAAATAATGAAAATTGAATTAGAAATTGGAATAACATGCTAAGGTGATCAAGAATCTAAGTAATTTTGTTTAATAATAGAATTATAAGATTGAATCACTTAATGATGAATATGATATAATTAAAAGGATAAATTTTTTGGATCCCTCAAAATTTTAATTTTTTGAAACAAAAGCCTTTAGAGGATTAAATTTGGATATGAGCCACATGCATATTATGAGGACAGAAATTATGAATAATTGGAAAAGGTTCAAATAAAGGGTGTTCAAAAAAAATATTTAGAAAAGGATTAAATATTTTGAGATTTTTTCAGGGAATCTTATGATACTATAACAAGGTAATTAAGGTATTTAATTAAGAAATAAGTGGAAATAATACATCTCTTTAATTAATTAATGGTTGAGAAAAATTAAGATATAGAAACATACTCAGTCAAGGAAATAGAAGAGAAATTAGATTCAATATAAAAAGTCATGAAATTCAGAATGAATATGAAGAATGATCATCTAAATGTTAAAGAATAGAGAATAAAATATTTGTATAATGTTCTACTAATAGAAAAGGTATATGATGATAAGATACAAAAGTTGAATAGTGAATGTGAAGGAAGGGTTAAAACCCTTAAGGAATTGAAAAATTCTCAATGTCTAGAATGTCTTGAGTTAGAAGTGAAGTTAGAAACCTAGAAAGCACCCAAGAAGAATTTTTACAAGATATCGATAAAAGGGAAGATGTTATAGTTGTTTTTTAAAGGAGTTATATATTTATGAATATTGAAACTAATTTAGAAAAATATATTGAGATCATCGACTGATCAATCTACTACAATCTCATGGAAAATTATAATCTTATGTCCTGATAAATCTATTTTTATAAATCCAATTTCATCCTCTAGGGTGGGATATAAATCAAAATTTGAGAAAAGTGGATGGATGATAATTTCTAAAAATTAACAACTGCATCCAAGGTGGATGAATCCATGTATAAGAAGTACATCACCTCAAATTTTGTTAAAATTAATTTCTCTATTTCCCAAGAAAATAAAGGAATCATATTTATCTAGACTGTATTTATAAGAAATAAATGAATATTTTTTTTGACTATTAGTGGTTATATTTAATGTTTTGATATAAGTATATAGAATATTGGAAAAACATTCCATTGTATAAAAAAATATATTGATGATATTTAGTGGGAGAAAATATTAAGAAAATATAAATTTTATTGAATTGGTGAAATGTTCATAAAAAATAAGAAACATTTCTACCTTGTGTAGATAAGAATGTACTGAAGGATTCTATAATTATTGCAATAAAATATTTCACAATTATGGGGAGTTATTGTATATACCAATCAAGAAACACTCATATTTGAATTAGTATTAAAGAACACAATTGAAGAAGAGGAAAATAAGAAATGGAAATAAGTCTTCCTTGGTGAAAAATCAGAAGGAAATAGCTGAAAAAGTGTATCCAAGAATAATGTTTTTAATAATTCGACACGAATTGAGAAAATATTTTTTTTTGTTGGTATAAAATTCCACATCATGGACCATTATAAAATATCCAGTAAAATCATTTCTAAAGTGAGGAGGTTGAAAATAAATATGGAGTCAATCCATAAGAAAAATAACAAGATTCTTTGTTATAATAAATATAAGAAGAAAAATTCAAATTCATAAGATTTTATCTAAAATGGGTTACCCTAAGACTGCTATAGATCTATGTGGAAGAGGTTTTTAGGAATATAACAAATAATTACATTAATTGGTTACTTGGGAAAGATGTTTTTTTGAATAACATAGAGAAAGAACTTATAAATTATTGTGATGAAAATAATACTATGAAGAATAAGTCCACACCTAAAAAGAATATTGAGAATATTCTTCAATAATTTATAACCATATTTCCAAATCAGTTGGAATGAGGAAGGAATATGAAACAGTAATAAAATAATGAAAGTTATTTTCCTTCGATTGTAAAGAATCTTAATCCAAAGGTAGTTATGAATTCCAAAAAATAAAATAAAATAAGTTGTATAAGTGGTTCCATGTAGAATAATACCAATATGAAGTATGGGAAGAAATGGTTTTTCTACAAAGACCAACTATGCTCCTTAACATTATGATGATTGAGGTACCCATCTCCACATGAATTTTAATGTTTCTAATATATGGAAAATGTTGTGAAAGCTTAAGGGGGAGATACAATTGATGGGATAATATGGGATAAAAATAGAATACATATATTAAAAGGAATAAATTAGACCAAACTTTAAATATATTGATCTTATATTGGAGAGTTTTCAAATATTATTTGATATTTCCCAGGGTATGAAACTACCATTTTATATTGAAAGGTGAAATCAGACCATTTTCAAGTGATATACGAAAACTAGAAGGAGAGGAAAAATAATTAAGATAATTAGAAACATTAATATATGATATATTTATTTTTATTATAATAACAATTTTTTTCATAGGATTTGTTTCAAGATACTAAGAATCCACTATAAGAAATATCTTTAACAAAAACTCTTTTTCCAAGATAATTTTTTTTAAATACCGTGTCAAGAGTTGAAATCATTTAGGGGAATTCAGTGATAAGCACTCTAAGGATACATAGTCTTATCTGAAAATTAATTTTCCTTATTAAGACAAGAAATCATGATATATCATGTGATATAAATTGATCCAACATGTTATAAGACTCAAACACTTTTTTTCACTATTGATTATCCATTGATGGTGTGGTGTAAGTGTATTCTAGATCACATAAGTTTTGAGTGATCATGATAAATATTTTATGAATATCTAGTGATTTATATAGATATTATTATTATTGTTAATAAAAACACTTTTTTACTATATCAAGTACAAACTTAGTATACTTAGAGGAGTTTTTGACATGTCATTTTCAAGGGATGAAATTAACTCATTAGAATTAAAAATAATAAATATAACTATCATATAAAAATGATGTACAAGTTAAAGTGACAATGAATGTGATAATATAGACGTTTTAATGTGTTAATGGTGTTAATATAAGACACTTTGATGAAATTATAAATGGGGATCAAAGTATCAATTAATCAGAATTATAGGAGAAAGTGATGCTTTATCTAAAAATATTTGGTACAGAAAGAATGCTGAAAAAGGGGAAGTGATTCTGAATTTGAAACTTCAAAGATATTAATGATACCTCTAATGGAAGGAGAAATAAGGAGCCTTTATATTTTATTGAAAAATATGGGGGAAGAAAAATAATTAACATTAAATCCATACTCGGTATTGAATATGATAAAATCATAAGAAAAACATATTTTTTTATAATTTATCATCAAAAAATCCCAAAGGTGTGATTATTGTCACCATGAGTTTATCATTTTGAAATATTAAAAATATTTGGTTAGGTATGAATTGATTTTTGTGAATGATTTTAATTAGAGAAGGATTGATTAATCTATAATTTAGATTATTAATAACACATAAATTTTCTTGGTTGTATTGTGCATAAAGAAGAGAAAAAAATAAATATATATGTGTAGAAGATGTGATTATATTTAAAAAGAAATTATAATATATAATTAATAAAAATAATGTTTCCTAGAATAAGAAAACTATAGGAGATTATAGTGGGGAGAATTGGTGGACAAAATATCCTGAATGAACTAGGAGTTTGTGGGGAAATGGACATAAGTGGAGAGCCACCATGTGGGTTGGGACGGTGACAAAGGGTGTAGCATGGGTTAGTGAAACCTAATTCATTAGGTTTATCTATAGATTATTATGGATTATTAATAATCATAGTAAATTTATTAATTCTAATGTGGGATAGTGTTAAAATATGTGCACTATTTTTCTTTTTTTGAAAACATCCCACATAAGTGATTCCCACTCGATTTGACATATTTCATCATATTTAAAATAATCTATGAGGATTTTCATCAGTTTTGATATTTAAAATGTCATTTAAACTACAACAGTAAACCATGGGTTTCTTGAAGGCATGAAAAATGTGCAGGACAAACAAATCCTAGTGAATAAAGTGCATGTTATATAAAGTTCGTATCATTTGTAATGTGTGGAGATTGAGATACCATTTTCCATGAAGCTGATTGATGTAATAGAATTAGTTCAATGGAAAAACATGGTTCACTCTAATTTTTGGTGGTCTTGAGGTGGTGGATTTCATCTATAAAACCCCTAATCATTACTATTTTCATTAACATATTTTAATATTGAGAAATAGAGAGGGATATATAAATAGGAATGTGGAATGATCTTTTTACATGTATCAAGTGATACTCGATTATGAATCATTATTGTATCTAAATAAAAAATAATACCATGAATGAAATTTCATGTACATGAAGGATACTATTTCTAATGAGTTTCAAAATTAAGAAGAGATAATTTTCACATATTGGTACTTACACGAATATATTTTTGAGAAGACAGTGGATGATTTGTTATTTGCAAGAGGATTGTTTCCCTAGATAGAATTATTGAGAATATAATGAAATGTGTAATGGTTTCATAATGTAATAATATACTTGATGGAGAATATACATGTATTAAAGGTAAATGAACATGTATATCTGTGAAAAAAATAAGATAGATAATTCTACATACTAAAGAGCAGCATCAAGAAAAACCATGAAAAGTGTTATATTTTAATGAAGTGTGTTATTTGTGTAAATATGAAACAAAACCTTCAAGGTGGTTACATTTATTATAGGTTGTGAGAATTATTTGTATCAAGAAATAATAGTGTGAAGGTGTAATGTAATCTATTTATAAAAACAAGTGATGTTGGTAGCTTACCCTAGTTGTAAAGGCTCCATAGAATCCTGCATCAGACCTGCGTTCAAATCCTGGTGGGAAATTTTTGTCATAGGTACTATAACAGGAACTGTAGTGACACTGTAGTGGCATGGTACTATAGAAGGTTTTGTAGTGGGTGTATTGTAACAACATTACTATTCATTCTAATGGGTTTTCGGGCCACAAATTATGGTCTTTGGTCCATTAGTACATCTAGGGGGTAGTGACACATGAATGATATGGGAAGGTAGTGATGCATACATGATGTAAGAAGAGCCTTTGGAATATAAAATGGTGGGCATATAGGCCATGTACTAAGATACTTTGGTTCATATAATGGGATTCATACCCACTATGCCTTTAGGCTAAAAATTGACATTGTAATAAAGCGACTAGTTGGGTGGGTTATCCCTAGGTGAGTACGACTAGTCGTTCCATCCTATGTGTGTTTGTTGTGTGTAGTATTTGGATGTAATTTTACCCTTAGGTACCTAAAATATAATATCATTATACAAACAAGTAGTTTTATTAAGATACTTTGAAATAATTTAAAGGAATTCTTGTGATTACATTCAGATTCAGTGTTGTAAGATAAGGGATATTATTGATATATATAGAATTAGTAGATAATGAGTAGGAATCCTATCTTTTCATTATTTTTATTTAGAATTAGTGATTAAAATAAAATAACTATCTTGAAATTATTATCATATGTCTGAAATTTTTGATATAGTTTGAGGGAATACACTAAATAATCTCTAATTTATAAGGTTTTGCATTCATCCAATTTGAATAAGGAAGTGGGTAACATATTATATTTCATAGTGTATTTATATGGTGGTGTAGATGCAATGAGTTTTTGTTTACATTGATAACCTTGAGGAGACCCTCATACCTATAAAATGGATTTATACTTTATATAAGTAGTGAGATGAGTGAAGAAGAGGGAGTTTACCTTGGTTGAGGAGTGACTCAACCTTACATCTTCTAAAGGTATTGTTCTTAGCATAGAGTGACTTTGGATGAAACATTATATCTTCTAAACTTGTGAAGTATATTTATTTTTTACACATTGACACGTCATTTGTGTGTGATCTTTGGATATATCCCTTTATAGTGAACCAATTAAAATCATAATATCTTGTATATGCATTACTTTCCATTATATTTATATTTTTTGGTGATTACAACATTAAGAGTTATAGGATTAACATAGTTCTTTCTAACACAGGAAAAATATCCTAAAAGGAAATCAAATGAGTAAAAGAAAAAGTTCAATTTGGGACACACCTTTATTGACCCCCCTCTTTTGGGGTCTCGTTTTCTTAACATAGAGTCATCACTGATAGGGATAAAGTTGGTGTGGGTAATGATGGAGAAGTTTTACATGATCTAGAAGTGGATAATAACTACTCATAACTATCAAAAATCATACATGAACTAGCGACCGTGGACTTTGGAGTTTGAGAAGGGAGATTATGTGTTCCTGAAGATCTCAACATAATGTGGTTTATAGAAACTTTTTAAATTATATAAGTAATCCCTAGGGTTCATCGGTCTATTCTAGATCCCAAATAAGGTGGGTTAGGTTTCTTAATTCTTAGAATTTCCCCTATAATTAGACTAGCTTCACATTATCTTCTACATATCATAACTAATGATATATATGCATAACCTATCAAAAAACATTGATTGGGGTGAGTTGGTCATCAGGCACATGAGATAATTATCACAATACCCATTAATGATTGAGAAAAACATGAGTGGACTATTTTGGGATGATCTATTCTGTTGGTTAGTGTTTGTTGGTGTCATGATAACCTCCAAGATAGATTGTGTGACTCTGAGAACCAGATACATATTCATTACTCTTACCATTCTGAGTAGGTTGTACTTTTTATGGTGAAAATACTTAATAGTGAGTAGGATGTAGTGATCTTATTTTTTTATCATATAATCATTTAAAATATTTTAAATAATTTTTTTGAGATTGGTCACTGAGAAGATTCTTTGATTTTGGTGTCATCGTGCTTCAAAGATAATATATTAAAAAAATATTTTTTTTAGTTTGTGAACATGAGATTATGAGAAAAATGATTTTACATCACATCATAGACTCAGATATGAAATAAAAGATTGTATTTGTGCTTCGAATAGGGGTTTTCCATACAATTAGTGTAATCTCCACTGGTATCAAGATCCTTAGATTTGAGTTGTTGTGGGTAGAATTAATTGATTAAATAAATTAATCAAATGCAATTGATTGATTGATTGATAATAAATTATAGAGTTAATTCCCCCTTTAAATCCATTATTAACCTCTCTCACTAGTGATAGTCATAAAAAAACCATGTATTGAGATTGGGAGTGTGTGGGAGAGATATTAAGGATCTATAAAACTCAAAGAATGAGATTTTTCTTCTAAAATAAACAACATTGACTGACATGGACATTCTATTCATTAGTGATTGATCTATGGGTGAGGTAGGGATTTTTCATTTATATATTGATCCATTATTCATGATTTTGAGAATAGATTAATTATTCCTAAGTTAATTTCTCAAATTCATGGACCTGTATATTTTTTTTACATTTATTTTTACCCCAATAATTATACATTCATGCTGTTTTACATATGTTCTTCATCATTGGAGAATTTTTTCCCAATGTATGATTCCATACCTTGTGACCAACACTAAATAATCTATATTGGATTATTATTCAACATTTCCCATTATATTTATCATGGTTTCACCACTAATCATTCATATGAATGGTATTTTGATGATTTGAACATATATTAATTAGTTATTAAGTTCTGTATATTGTGAGCGATGGGGTTTTCCATGGATTTAAGGATCAAGGAATATTGATTCGATTAAGAGAGATAGTGGATCATGGGATAGTTTGATGGTGCAGGATCATTAGGAAGTGATGTGAAGAATAGAGGGGGTTCATGGGAACTGATTTTTAACAATGTTTTTAGAGAAATATGGATGAAAAATAACTCCCAGAGTCATAACATACATGGTTGATGCATTTGGATAAGATTTGGGATTAATTCATGGAAATAACGGTGATGAAAAAAATGTTGAAAGTATACTATAAATTGTTTTGAAAAGAATGAGACTACATGGAATGTATTTCAAATGAACACATGTTGTATACCTCCCTGGTTATAGCATATAGGGTTTTATAGAAGTTTAGTATCATACAGGGTGTGACGAAGGTACACACGTGGTGTTCCCCTAAGCCAACTAGTATAGAGTGCTGGGGTTGTACAAGTCCAAGTGGTCCTTTGGCCTCACACATAGTGTGGTTTTGGACTACATATCATGTAACTTTGGTCTTTCATGACTCAACCTACCTGGTAGTACACACTGAGTGAGATGATTGATTCTATTCACTATTTACCCTCTAGGATACATTTTATATTTTATCCTTTACATGACATGGGTTTCATAGGTACACACCAAGTAACCTACTTGTTCCAAACATCATGTACCCTTTCATACAAACCATGTAGGTAGGAAATTACACACCATTTAGTGAGGAACTACATGACCATACTTTTTCTAAGAAGAAAAATGTCATGTACCTCTATAGTACATGTCATGTACTTGTCCAGTCATTGTCATGACCCGCCTTCACCAAGATGAGGGAAGGGACAATGAACTGCCAGACCCTTCATCCTTCAAGTTAAAGGAGAGATAATGACCCCCGAGTCCCGCCTTCAATAGGACCTTGAGTTGATACTATAACCAAGTTTATATAATCACATGTAATATGGAAGGCATTACCCTTTTATAGAAAAATATCATGAGATAATATGGTAAAACCCAAACAACTCGAAAACTAAAAGTAAGAGTAATGCCAAAAATGCATTTCCACATGGATTTTCAAAGTAAAGTGCTACAAAAAAAACAGGAAAACTCCTTAGGAAAGTACCAAAAGAAAGGAAAAATAGCCGAAACAACAATTGTCCTGATGTCTGAGCTAGTATGGTCCATCATGGTCCTCAAAGTCCTCTTGCAGACTTGAAAGAAGATTAATATACATAGGGTGAGTATACATGTATACTCAGTAGGAGAAACCAAAATATCTCATGCACAAGTGGGGAGGAATTATAATGACCTATGAGAAATAGAGGTAACCAAAACACCTAGTAAGAAAAACTATCCACCCAGCCTCACCAAGGCACATGCCCTAAATAATGCAAGTCGGGTAAAGTAATAGTAATAGCACATCGATATTTGGGTACCCCACACCACTTTCCCACTAGTTATTTAATACATCCTATGCATCAGACCTCCCCCACAGGTTCCACTGTAGTCCCATTGTCTCTCCAATAACAACCTTATGAGTCATCCCAACCGTACATCTATCATGCCTGCAAACACTTGAGCCACCACATCCATACAAAGCCACATCCAGAGACACCTAGGCCAAAAAAACCACTTCCATGCCTGAAGAAACCTAGGCCTCAACAACCACTTCCACTTCTGAAAATACTTGGTCCTCATCCTGAAGACACTTGGGAAACAAACCTACCCACATACACCTAGTCCAACCACCATAACACACCCTTCTCGAAGAGTCTTGTTCCATAATGAACCTTAGGTCATCAAAGCCTACCCGAAGAGTCTTGGGATACCTGGGAGAGGGAGTAGAAAGGATCTAGTAACCATCCACTTATAAGAATGTTGGAAACAACACCCTTCCCAATGAAATGGGGGTATTTGGCATGGAGTGATCAACATGTATGATGTGTGTATAAGAACCACAAGAACAAAATGTTATACATATAGAAAAACAAGTACTAATCCCAACCTAAGGGTTCTGAAATATAAAACCAGTCCATATGCACCCACTCTCATTGTTATCCCTACATGCACAAATACAAAACATCCACAACCAGAGCAAAACCCATTTCTAGAAAACAATCCCCCATTGTACCTGTTCTCATTTCATGTTCAAGTGATTTTAATTTTAAATAATTATTCACTAACAGGAAACTAATCAAGCATAACCACATTCCAAAAACAACAAATGAAAAAATAGCCAAGCATGCTTTTACACATTCACACCTGGTTATCTTATAAAGTCACAAAAACAAAAGGGATCTGTGAGATCCATCAAAGTACTAGAACCAAACCAATAACCAACATACTTGCCCCACACAAAATCAAATTCAAAAACCAAAAACCCTCGAACCAGAGGTTCCATTCCCATCCACATCACCCCACACGACATCAAATAGATCCACCACACATATCACCAGAACGTATCAAAGATTTCCTCGAATTTAACCATACCATTCATTCAATTTCATCTTTATGTTTGGTTAATTGGGGTGATCAAACAATGATTATTGTTCATTGGGAATCCATTTAATCAACCATGTTTACGCAATTAACCAGTTTCCATGTTACAGCAGTTTAATCACATGATTTTCTAGAAAACAAAGCATCATTAGTGTGTAAGAAAGGACCACCAACAGCCATGAGTTTTAGTGGGCTGAAGCCCATACAATTCAAAACATAAAAATGAAGATAAAAGAATACATCCACATCATCATCATTCACACCCCTTCATTTTTAAAAAGACCATATATTATCTTTGTTAATGTTGTTTTCATCTACGTCTTGAGGGAACATCATCATACCCACCTCACATGATGCACAATAAAGAGAGATGGATGAAGAGACCCTACTTTTATGATCAAGGATCGTTGTTTTCTCCTTGCGCCAAGAACAATGGTCGTATGAGTAGTAGGAAAAAAACTCAACAAAGTCTGTACGGGAATGGCATCAGTATAGGTACACAAATCATCTCTTGAGGAAGGAATTAAGGTACTCCATGGGAAGGAAAATGACCAAGGGGGAAGAAGATATTGTTTTGAAAAAGGTTGGATCCTAGAGTTACGGGATGTGAAATATCAAAGTGCTAAAAAAACAAATCAAGGTTTAACCACGTGGCTAGGTGGTTTCACATGTTTGAATTAATTGATAATTTAGTAATTCTCATCAGAGATGGTGGAGATAACACCTATGAGTTAATATATTTTCTTCAAAATAGGAAAACACGTAATATGGGTGAGACTAGAAGTCATGAGAGGATGGAAAATGTGGCAAGAGTGTAAAAGTGATTAAAAGCCACATGTTTTGGTAAGTCAAGGGTCACCCCAATCTTAATGGATTTAAAACATTATATATGGGCTTTAAAATAGACTTAAACAAATTTAAAGGGGTATTAAAACCTAAAGGAGACGTTATGGGAAAACAGGGGAAAGAAAACCCGACAACCCCCTATGACACCATTCGGGTGTGGCACCGATCGATGAGACCAATCGGTGACACCCTTCCACCAACACCAATGCCCTCCTGACTCACCCATGGTATTCAGGACAACTCAAGCACCATAATTCGACAATGTAATTGACTAGGAGGGTACATTCCATTACATCAGATACCTCTCAAACTATTCTCATCCTCGATAATCAAGACTAAACCCGAAGAAAAGAGAGGGGTTTGAACAACCACCTCATAAGATACCTCTCAAGGAAAAATAGCATCGAGTTGTTCCAAGGCTGGAAAAAAACTTTGACATCTGGGAACACCTCTCCCTCATATATCTCCTGAACAACCACATATACACTATCACCCCTCCCCCTCAAGAAACCATACAAACATATAAAGGTCACACTATCCAGACCCACATATTAGGGAGTCTCTTTTCCCATGTCAAGATACTATATGCTTTGTGTGGCACTAACTCACCTACCCAGGCTTAATCACATCCACCTTAATGCTTCTTGATTAGTTATTTAGTCCTCCCCTCTCCATATTCAGGACATTTCACACACATTTAAAGAATTAAGAAAAAAGTCCCATATTATAGCAAACAAGGTCAACCATAACACCACAACAAGGCACAAGAAAACATTAGAGAAAAACTCAAAATAAATTTAGATAATGGACACACATTTGTGCCTCCTGTTCCTAGGTACTATCCTCAAGGCCACCGTGCCTCCAAAACACATGAATAAGGGAATGGTCCACCCACGGATCACCTTCTCCTTACGATCCTTGATTCTCACTAGTTACTCCACGAATGTCATGTCATCCTCAATATCCAACTCTCCTAAGTCTAGGATATACGAGAAATAATGTAGATACCAATGAAGCTGAGACACATGGAAGACATCATGGACCATCTATAGTGGAGGTGGTAGCGCCAGCTGATAAGCCACATCGTTGACCCATCACAACACCTCGAAGGGTCCGATGAACCTGGGAGAAAGCTTACCCCCTACCGAACCTTCTATTTCCACACTGAGGGGAGATATTTAAGAATACGTGGTCCCCGACCTTGAACTCCATGGGTCTCCTCCTATGATCGACATACGACTTCTTCCCGTCCTAATCTACCTTCATCCTCTCACGCAAAATTTGAACATTTTCTGTCATGCTCAACAATACCTCTGGGCCAAGAACACTTGCCTCTGCAACCTCGATCTAGCACACAGGTGAACGAAATGGCCTCCTGTACAGGGATTCAAATGATTCCATGCCAATAGAAGTGTGATAAATATTATTGTAATCAAACTCTACTAAGGGAAAATGTCATAGTCATGATCTGAAAAAGTCCAAAACACATCCCTGTAGCATATCCTTCAATGTCTGGATGGTCCGCTCTGTCATCCCATATGTATGCGGGTGGAAAGTAGTGCTAAGGTGTATATGGGTTCCAAATTCATGCTGCAATCCCCTCCAGATTCATGAGATAAACCTGTTTCCTGATCCAAGACAATGGAACTCCAAACTCTATGCCACCACACCAGCTCTTTCACATATCTCTGTGCTAAGGCACCCACCGCACTAGACTCCTTGATCACCATGAAGTGATTTTATTCTTTCAGCTGGTCTACCACTACCTAGATAGCATCACACCCTCCTAGAACCTTGGGTAGTCCTATGATGAAATCCATCAGGATACCAACCCACTTCCACTTAGGGTCATATAATGGCTGCAATAAACCTCCTGAGATGCAGTGTTTAGCCTTCACCTACTGACACACTTGGCACGTTTCCAAAAACTTCACTACTACCCATTTCACCCCAAGCCACCAAAACTATTCCCCTAGGCCTCAGTACATCATGGAAACTCCTGGGTGTTCCGCTAGGGGTGAGTTATGGAACTCACAGAGAGCTCCCTCACGCATCATCTCTCGAAAAAACAACTTCCCGTGCAAAATCATATGATTCTGACCATCCTCCAACCACCATTATTGAGAATTGCCCTAGTCAACCCTATTGTGCATCACTTCACTCTCTAAGTCTCCCCACTAAGACTCCTCCACCTTCCACAACAGATGGGATTACACTGTCATCAGAAATAGACAACCTCTACCTCCATCCACCCTTACATTCAGATGTAAGGAAACCAACTCCTCCATTGTCATCCAAGAATCCATAGATTCTTAAATAGATTACCTCTATGGCTTTTTACTCAAGGAATAATCCACAACATTCCCCTTACCTTCAGTGTAAGAGATCTCAAAGTCATAGTCCTATGGAAACTCCACCCACCTTTGTTGCCGCAAGTTCAGGTCCCGCTGGGTAAAGATATGCCTCATACTCCTGTGATATGTGAATACCACAAAGGGATTACTGATAAGGTAATTCCACCATAATATCAATGTGAACACTAATGTTGTAAGCTCTAGGTCGTTGGTTTTATAGTTACGTTCATGAGGACGTAACTTCCTAGACCCATAAGAGATCACTCCCCACTACTACATTATCACACACCCCAATCCTAGACTTGAAGTATCACAGAACACTTAAAACGTTACCCTTACTCTTGAAACCTCAGCACTGGGGAAATGATGAGCTTCCCCTTTAGATAAATGAAGGTCGTATGACACCGCTCACTCCAAACAAAAGTCTGGTATTTCTTAATGATGGATGTCAAAGGCGATGAAACTCAAGGGAAGTCAGGAATGAACCTCTCGTAGTAACCTTATAGACCCAAGAAAACTATGAACCTCTTCCACGTTCTTGGGTGCTTCCCATGAAACAACTTCTTCGACCTTCGATGGGTCCACTGCTATTCTCTGTTGGGACACCACATGTCCAAGGAAGTTCACCTATCATATCCATAACTTTCACTTGGACAACATCCCATACAACTGGTGGTGTTAGAGGGATTCCAAATCTATCCTTATATTCCCAGTGTGAGCTTCCTATGATCTTGAGTAGATTAGGATTTCGTCGATGAAAACAATGACGAACCGGTCTAAGAACTCACGTAAAACAGAGTTCATGAGCCCCATGAACACAACGGGTGTGTTCCTAAAACCGAACGACATGACTATGAAATCGAAGTGACCATACCTACACATGAAAGTAGTCTTTGGGATATCACCATAATTCACCCTTAACTGGTGATACCTAGACCGCAGATCGATCTTAGATAACCAACCTGATCCCCTCAGCTTTGCAAAGAGATCGTTTATCCTCGAGATAGGTAACAGTTCTTGACCATTACATGATTTAGTCTTCAGTAGTCTATGCACAACCAGAGACCACCATCTACCTTATTTGAGAACAATACTAGATCACCCCACGATGACACACTTGGAAAGTCAAAACCCTTATTTATCATATTGTTAATGTAAATCTGTAACTCCCACAACTTAGAAGGCGTCATCCGATAATGATCCATCGAAATCGGATGGGCGTCAGGTTGTAAGTCTCTCCCAAACTCAACATCACATCAAGGGGGTAGAGTCACAACCTCCTTAGAAAACATGTCCAGGAAATCTATGTCAAATCTCAGAACTTCCATCATCTATGAGTCTGCTGATTCCACTAAAAATTCAGCTACCAAGGAAAGAAGGGGCTCTACATTCCAAATTTTCTCCTGGTAAACTTGTTCACCCACAAAATATACACACTGGCTACCCATATATGATAATACAACCATTCTCCAAAATAATTTGATGAAAACATTTAAAAAGACAACCATTAGATTCCTAGGATGACATCGTTTGGAAACATTTTCAGTATAAAGAGATCGTCGCTTGACTGATGCAGCCCCAACATCAGTCCGTATCCTTGAAAAACATCAAACAAGCAGGTTTGACCTCTAATAGGGGCATGGAGAGACTTTCTACATCTAGGTCCAAGGAATGGGCTAGACTATGTGCAATAAAGGAGTGTGAGGCTTCAAAATCAGACATGGCACAATCTGGAGTACTAAACAAACTGATCATACCTTGAACGACCTCCAACCCTACTAGGACTGCTTCCTCTATGGCGTGAAACTTCCCACTCCCAACTAATCTTCCCCTCAGCTATCGGCCACCTCCCCGACCATGCCCTGGTCAAGGTACCTGAGGAGCACCATGAGGTCAGCCTCCTCATGCAACGTCTACTCTTGGAGGAGCAGGAGCTTGCTGCCCCTACTGTTTCTACTGAAAAGGTATGGCTGGAAACTGATACTACTATGGTGGGCACTAAACCTCCCCACCACCACCATACATTAATTAGTATGGAAAATGATTTGGAAGGTTCCCACAGCTTCCATAGATAAATAACCTCGGTTCTAGGATCGTAGAGAAAGGGCAATGACTGGGAGATCGAAACCGAAACTATTGAGGCCTGCTCTCTATCGGACAAAACGTGGAAAGTCATGATTCTAGAGGCCTAATGCTAATGAAATTCCCCTTTGAATAAATCAACTATATCCCTTCTCATAGAACACCTCCCAATGTGCACATCCTCTTCACCACTTCATCCTTCTTCTGGACCTATAAGTACGTCGGTAGAGTGAATGGAGTGACAACATACTATAGAGAAGGTTGGAGTGACTCATCTCAGCATCTCGTCAGAGACTCCTCATCTGGAAAGAGTTTAGGAGAAAAGGGAAGGAGGTCCTTGAACTTGATCCCCAACTCCCTTACTAACATACTCTCTTACTGTAGGGAGAGAATCTCTTGCCCCTTTTTATTCTTCATCAAAGAAGAATGGAATTCCGCACAGAAATCCTTCTCGAAGTCAGCCCACAAAACTTTAGTCTCCATACTCTCTCCGTGGTAGAGCGTCCACCACTGATGTGATCCTACCCTCATCTGACTGACTACCAATGAAACATAGTACTCCCTCAGGGCACAGATCAAGGTAAAGGTGATCGCCAACTCCTCAATCTTTCCCTTTGTGTCTAAGTCGGAAACACTTCCCTCGTACTTCCCAAGGGTCTTCCACTAGAAGGAATGTAGAGTCTTCTGCAATTTTTCATCCTCTTATCCTTAATAAATCCTCTACTAATCAACCAGATCAACTTTCTAGGCCTCGACCTCCCGCACTACCCATGGATGTCATTCAGGTGCCATAGGTGTAAGGTAAACAAGAAATGCCTAAGCCTGAGTAGTATAGAAGATTCCTTTTTAAAATTTACTTAAACTTTTTAGATATTTTAAATTAAAAAAATTCCGAATACACACAAGAACACAATTTATTATGATGCATGTACCTTTTCTAGGGTCTCTACCCAGCAATAAATGTATCCTCACCTGGTCATTCTGTAGGCCTAGAGTCCTTACATAAGATCACGAGGGGCCCCAAAATCCCTTGTCCAAGTAGGTCTTCCCTAGCCTATTTCACCCACCAATATTTCTTGACACTATTCACCTACCATACTATGAAATCCTCACTATTCCAAACCCCTAAATCCATACTATCTCTCAACCATCACCATTGATACCATTCTATCATGATCTTCCTTCACCAAGAAAAGGGAATGGACAACATCCTGCCAGACCCTTCCTTCTTCAACTTGAAGGAGAGATAATGACCCCCCAAGTCCCAACTTCAATATACCCTATATTGGATACTAGAACCAAGGGTATAGAATCACATTTAATATGGAAGTCATTACCCTTTTTATAGAAAAATATTAGGAGATAAGATGGTAAAACCCAAACAACTCCAAAACTGAAAGTAAGAGTAAAGCCAAAAATCCATTACCACATGCATGTTCAAAGTGAAGTGATATAAAAAAATAAGAAAAATACATAGGAAAGTAAAAAAATAAAGGAAAAAATAACAACAATGACAACAGTCTTGACATCTAAGCTAGTATGGTCTAGCACGGTCCTCAAAGTCCTCCTGGAAACCTGAAAACAATTTTATATACGTAGGGTGATTATACAGGTATACTTAGTAGGAAACATTGAAAGTTGTCATGCACAATTGGGGAGGAATTATAATTCCTCATGAGAAATAGAGTTAACAAAAAAATTTAGAAATGAAAATTATCCACCCACAATTTACAACATAAAAATGAAGATAAAAGAATACATCATCATCATCATTCATACCCCTTCATTCTTTCAAAGTCCATTTATTATCTTTTTTAAAGTTGGTTTCATATATTTCACGAGGGGACATAATCATACCCACCCATCATGGTGCACAATAAAGGGAGACGAAGGAAGAACCCCTACTTGGATGATCAAGGATCGACATTTCCTCCTTGTGCAAAGAACTATTGCCGCGTGTGTAGTAGGGAAAAAACTCCATGAAGGATGATCGAGAAGGGATCCAACACAGGCGAACAACTTGTCTCCTAAGGAAGTACTTCATGTAAACTAGGGTAAGGGAAAGAACCAAGGGGGAAGAAGACCATGATCTGATAAAAGGCACGTTCCTAGAGTTACAGGACGTGAAATCTCAAAGTGCTAAAAAAAGAGATCGTGGTTGAACCACATGGCTGGGTGGTTTAACATGTTATAATTAATTAAAATTTTAATAATTCTCCTAATATATGGTGGGAATAATGGATGTGAGATAATATATTTCCTTCAAACTAGGAAAACACATAACAGGGACAAGACTAGAAATCACAGGAGGCTGGAAAACGTGGAAATGGTGTGGAACTGATTAAAAGTTACATATTTTGGTAAGTCAAGGGTTGAACCACTCTTAGAGGATTTAAAACATTATTTATGGGCTTTAAAACAACCTTAAACTAATTTATAGTGGCATTAAAACTTAAAGGAGATGTTACTGTAAAATTGGGGAAGGAAACCCCGAAAACCCCCTTGTGAAACCATTTGGATGCGACACCGATTGGTGAGACCGATCGGTGACCCACCCATCGGTGACACCCTACCACTAACATAGATGCCCTCCTGACACACCCATGGTATCCTGGACACCCTAGACACTAGAATTCGACAATGTAATAGACCAGGAGTCTTCATGCCATTACATCTTGAAATCAAATTTAACGAAGATAATAAATAGACTTTGAAATAATGAAGGGGTGTGAATGATGATGATGTTTATATATTATTTCATCTTCAGTTTTATATTGTTAATTTTATGGGATTATTACCATTTAAAATAATGGTCGTTGGTGGTCCTTTCTTATGCACTAATGAACCTCTGTTTTCTCAAAAATCCTGTGATTGAACAGATTTGATATGGAAACTAGTTAATCATGTAAACTTGGTTGATTAAATGGATTCCCAATGAAAAAAATCCTTTTTTGATCACCCAAATTAACCAAATGGAAAGAAGGAATTTAATGAATGGTATAGTTAAATTTTAAAACTTACTTGCTTTTTTCTAGTGATATGTGTGGTGGCTCTGATTGATATCGTGTGGGGTGACGTGGATAGGAATGGAACCTCCAGTTTAAGGGTTGTTGTTTTGTGGATATGTTTTCATGTAGAGTGGGTATGTTGGGGCTTGGTTTGGTTATAGTACTTTGAGGGATATCATAGATCCCCTTTGTTGTTGTGAATTTATAAGAGAACTGGGTGTGAATGCTTAAAATCATGCTTGGTTATTTTGTTTCAGTTGTTTTTTTTGGCTTGTTCTTATTCCTGATTTGTTTCATGGTAGTGAATAATTATTTTAAATTAAAATCACTTGAACTTGATAGCAAGAACAGGTATAATAGAGGATTTTTTTCCATAAGTGAGTTGTGCTCTGGTTGTGGCTATTGTGTATTTGTGCATGTAGGGATAAGAGTGAGAGTGTCCGTGTATAGACTTGTTGTCTGTTTTGGAACCCTTAGGCTATTATGAGTGCTTTTTTACTTATATGTATAACATTTATTTCTTGTGTTTCTTATACGCACCCCACCCATGTTGAGAACTTCATGTCGAACACCCCCATTTCATGGGGGAGGGTGTTTTCCCAACATTCTTGTGAGTGGCTAGTTATTAGCTTCTTTCTTCTCCCTCTCCAAGGTAACCCAATAATCTTTGGGTAGGTTGTGATGGCCTAAGGTTCATTATTTACAAAGACTCTTTAGGAAAGGTGTGTTGTGGTGGTTGGACTATGTGTGTGTGGGCATGTTTGTTTCCCAAATTTCTCCTAGATTAGGCCCAGGTGTTTTCAGGTGTGGAAGTGATTGTTGAGGCCTAGGTGTCTTCGAGTGTGGTAGTGATTATTATGAACCAAGTGTCTGTGGGCGTAGCTATGTGTGGTTGTGGTATCCTAGGTGTATGAGGGAGGGATAGATGTGTGGTTTGTATGGCCCATAAGGTTGTAGTTGGGGAGGTAGTGGGACTGTAGTGGAACCGGTGGGGGAGGTCTGATGCATAGTATGACTTAAATAACCAGTGGGAAAGTGGTGTGGGGTACCCAAATATTGAAGAACTATTACTATTACTTTACTTGAATTGTGTTATTTGGGGAGTGTGACTTAGTGAGGTTGGGTGGATGGTTTTCTATGATAGGTGTTTTGGTTACCACTATTTTTAATGGGTCATTAGCATGCCTCCCCACTTGTGCATGATATATTTTTGTTTTCCCTAATGAGTATACATGTATACTCACCCTATGTATATATAACTGATTTCAGGTTTCCAATAGGACTTTGAGGACCGTGCTGGACAATTCTAGCTCGGACGTCAGGATAATTGTTGTTGCTACTATTTTTTCCTTTATTTTCATACTTTTCTATGTCATTTTCTCGTCTTTTTTTAGCACTTTACTTTGAACATGCATGTGGGAGTGAATTTTGGGCTTTACTCTCACTTTTAGTTTTGGAGTTTTTTGGGTTTTACTATCTTATCGCCCCAAATTTTTCTATAAAAAGGGTAATGTTATCGATATTACATGTGATTTTATACCCTTGGTTATAGTCGCTACTTCGGGGCCTATTGAAGGCGTGACTTAGGGGTCATTATATCTCCTTCAACATGAATAAGGAAGCGTCTAGGATTTTTCTGTCCCTTCCCTCATCTTAGTGAAGGCGGGTCATGATAGTCATTGTGGATCTTTATATCTCATTGACTAGGACTTGAATTTGGGAAGTTAGGCAGTCCATTATAAGTGATTTTTTATGTTGGATGTGATTATACCCTTCAATTCATTATTAGAGATGAGATATGTATTCCCTACACCATTAAAGGTTATGTGTAAGGTGATACAAGAATCTTAGACTTCTTATTTTTGTAGATTAGATAATGGTGATCTAGCATGGAGGTCAGAGAATTCAGGGGTCAAGTAACTCTATATCATCTATTTTGTGTTACTCTATTCTGCTTTGTGATACTCTCATATTCTCCCATATGTTGCTTTCCACTCTCAACTATTGTGTGCTACTTGAAAATATGTGGGTCATGATTTGTGGTTATAGAGAGGTAACATGGTTTGATTTACTTGGGTAGTTTGGATTAATGAGGTTGCATATTGATTTATCTTATAGATAGCTATAAGAAGTAGGATTCATTCATATTTCTTGGGTTATCTCTAAATCATATGATGGATTTTGGGTTTAATGGGATATTAATTTTTTCTAGTCTTCTGACTTTGATTTGGAAATTTTTATTATTATTTGATTTTTGGTTATGGGGATTATAATTGGGCATGTATAAACTCATCCATTCATGGGTTTATTCACATCCACATGTCACGCCTTATAAAAATTATGGATAGTTTTGTGATTAGAATGGTGTATATGGTGTTATAAGATATTAGTGGTGTCGAGAGGTGATATTATTGGACAATGTGCACATATTAAGATAGATTTCTATAGAAACCTCTTCATTTTAGCTATCTAGAATGGATTTAATTTTATTTCATTGACTGTGTGTCTTCACTTTTTTCATTACGGATTATGTTCTGGTTTACCTTTATGGATATTAGCATGTCACATGCATTATATATTTTTATTAGTTTAATTTATATACTAGTGCATTATAGAAATGACACCCATTATGTGTGATATGAATATTAAATGATATTTTCTATCACCTAGAATATTTGATAAGGGTTTTTTTGTGGAA
Source organism: Viscum album (assembly GCA_963277665.1). Lineage (NCBI taxonomy): Eukaryota > Viridiplantae > Streptophyta > Magnoliopsida > Santalales > Viscaceae > Viscum > Viscum album. The sequence goes on from OY728130.1 coordinate 1,221,530,016, forward strand.
CACATGGCTTACCTCCATCTAGGAGGGGTCTTAGTGGGTTGAGTCTTGTCAAATGATGATTCATTCATCCAATGAGGTGGAATTTAAATCCATATAAAATTTTGATATTTATAAAGATATATGTAGAGAAGATTATGTTCGTGATAAATTTATATCACTTATGGAAATTAAATTTGAGAGTGACAAAGAGAGATTTGAAGGAAAGTTTTCATTGACTTTATTTTAAACTATAAGGGTTGTAAATACTACTACAATATGTACAATGATGCAAGAAAATGAATATATTGTGTTTTATTACACACATAATAGTAAAGGAATTTTCCTCCAAAATAAAAAAATAAATCTAGAAAAATATCTAGAAAGAGGATTAAAAATAAAATCATGGAAATAAAAGAAGAAGATGGTGATGAGATTAAATTTGAAGAAGCTGAATCAACATTAAAATTAGATTCCAGAGGTGGTTATAATGTAATTGGTCAAGAAAGGTCAAAATGAAGCTAAGAAAGAAAAAAAATTTAAATTTCAAGTGATATAACATTATAACATAAAGGTTATATTGAGGTGTTGAATTATCAAAACCTGAATAATAGGATAATTAGTGGATTTTTAAAGAGTATTTAGATAATTTAGACCAAATCGGAGAAAAAATAACTTAATTATAGAACATCATGGATGATAAAGGGATTAATCATGAAAAATAAAGTATATATTATGCATTTTAAGCTAAAAATTGAATAAAAAACTATTGTAATTAATGAAAATAATACCAATATCAAGGAGCGGGTGAAGTATATTAAAAACTTTTAAGATGACTTTTTGATATTGAGGAAGAAGCATGATAATAAAATAAATGCATGGAGTTCAAATAAGAAACTGATGTTTAGGAATTTAAAAGTTAGATAACTAAGGGAAATGGTTTAAAGAAGCATGATGAGTGTCAAGAATAGGACTAATGATCAAATTCCCAACAATAAGGGTAAAATTGGGATTGTTTTTGAAGACCAAACATAAAAACCTTGTAAAAACGTGTTAATGATATTTGAAAGTAAAAGGTTGGTGGTAACTATAAATTATCACTAGATTATAAAAAATAGAGGATTTATTTTGAGGATGAAAACATGTAGATTAAAGTACATAAGATATTATCTCTGATTAAGTGTTAATTTTGTGGCCAATTAGGCCATACTATGACTCATTATGAGAAAATTGAATGTTACCTAAAAGGATAAGCACCCATTATTCAATAATGAAGAAAGATGACATATACTTCACTATATAAAAGAAATTATTTTTATTTTTATTTTCCATTATTTATGTTTGGATCATGATTCTATTGATTACAGGTGAATAAGAAGCGAAAACAACTTCTATGGAGGTCGAATGAGAGTGAATGTAAGAGAAATAAACATATTTCAATAATAGAATTGATTTTATTCATTGTAATAAGAAGAGTATGATTACATAACCAATTTAACAAATAGTAAGGGGAGTCTATAACACCCCAATATTTTAAGAATTTTATATTCAAATAAATTTAATTTCATCAATATCTTGTGATCCAAGCATCACAGAGTTTAAACGAACAAAAATGCACTATTAAAATATTATTATTTAATGTGAAAGTTATCCCCAAGTTGTTGGATGGTAGGGTGTGAATATGAAAAATTAAATAATCAAAAAATTATGGTTTGAAAATTTATAAAAAAAAACATTGGTTAAAAATTTATTATAAATTAAAATAAAAATAATTTGAAAGTTAAATAAATATTTTTTAAAAAAACTATTTTTATGTGAGCAATTAATATTTATCTAAAAAAATTAAATTAGAAAATATTGGTTAATGATATTTATAAAATTTATATATTATATATTCATTCAATGTTGTATCATTCATATTATATCCTTTTATCGACAAGGGATATGAATAAATCAAATTTTTTTCTTAAAATTTTCTTTTTCTAAAAAAGTTTTCATCCAATTTGGTGCACATATTTTAAAATTATTTTTTCCAAATTTATAAAATTTATTTTTTAAAAATTAAGTTCATTTTTAAAATTAAAATTTTAAAATTATCTTAAAGTAATTTTTTTAGAATTTTCTGAAAAGATTAATTTTTCAATGAATAGTAAAAAATACTAATTTTTATTTAAATATCCTTTTTGTTTTAAAAATTTTCATTGTTAAATTTTATTTAAAATACATTTAAAATTAAAATTAGTTCATTTATTTTATTATTAATCTAATTTATATCAATTTAGTTAATTTTATGTTGAATTTTGATTCAAAAACTTCATATACTTAAGAAAACGTTTTCTTTGGAAAATCATTTTTTGCAGAATTTATGGGTATAATTTTAAATTAAGTTCAACTAAATATGTTAAATGAATGTGATAAAATGGATTTATATTTGGTATCATAATAATTAATATTTTTTAATAAATTAAAGTTAATCTTTTTTCATAATTGACAGTAAAAACACTAAAAATCTATTATGATGGTTAAGGTTAAAACAAGTTTACTGGGGGTTAAACTAAAGAGATAATGGTTTGAATGAAACAAAAACTTATTGAAACACCGTTGGTTGGTTTAATTGGTACCATTAACTTATCATATTATAATATCAACCATTTTTTATCATTACATCCAATAAAGTGACATGACATTATTTTAAAACATAAAACATTTACAAGTGTGCCACTCACCATAATTATAAATGGAAACCCCCTATCTGATGCTATCCACGCTTAAAGAGACATTTAGTTCATCCAATACCTAATAAAATATCTTCCTTACATCAATAACCATGACCTAGATACCATTTTTTGATAAAAATACCATCTTAAGAAGGAATTAGTTATAAACCTATAGAGGATGTCTGAAAAAGAGGTATAGTTATTAACCATGTGTTTTCATTTTATTTGTTCTTATAAATACTAAAAATAATATTAAAATATTATTAAATATTAAAAAATTATCATACATATATTAATATGTTATTATTTTAATTTAATAATCTATATTCATCTCCTTTTATATCAAATGGGAAACGAAACCAATGGTCTTGTGAATGACAAACTACCTTTTCACGAACCGATGAAATTTCTTTTCAATCACAACCTATCAAGATTAGATATAATGATGGATTTAATATATATATATATATATATATATTATATTTTTTAAATAATTATACTTTTGGAAATAAAATATTATATCTACCTTCGTACCTTCAAATCTGTTGGAAAACGATAACGTTGCTCGTGTGTACGTGTGGACTACCACGTCCACGAAGCAATGTGATAAATTCTGCATTTTATTTTCAAATGTGGAGTAATAAGGATATAATATTTGAATATATATCATATATATGTTATAAAAATGATTCTTTAAAGGTTAATTATTATTTACATTTATTTTTATCCATCCATCAAAAAATGAAAACAATGTTCAAGCATACGTACAACCTACCATCTCCATGAATGGTGTCGTTCATTTTTTCATATCCAATTTAATGGATAAATATAAATATGTATATAATTAATATATATGGAATTTATATCATTATTAAATTATATATGTTATATAACCATGATCAAATTATAAGGATTCAAACCACTGAATAAAAACATACATGAAAATTGAAGCAGATATCACCCAAAACCATGATTTAAATAAAGATAATTAAGAAATGGGTGATAAAAGGTTATATATAAATAATATATGAGTATGTTTATAATATATATATATATATATATAAAATCTATATTTATTATAAAATAGCTTCAACACGTATGAAGGAAGTCATACCTAAGGAAATGGATTTTCATCTCACTTTTATTTCTGTGTGACACAAGCCATATTCACCACTTATTTATTTTATGTGTTGTATATACTACTCATTCATGTATTTTATAATTATTATTATTTTAATTTTTTTGATTTAAACATCCATATAATTTTCTTTATTTTATTGGGTTTATGATTCAAAATCTACCAAAGTGGAAAGGGATTTGTGTTACACTCTCATTGTTTATCAGGATTGTTTCTTATTTTGTTTTTGAAGAAAAAATACATTGATAAAACTCTAAATAATATCATTAGTTTTATTTTTTATAGTTATTTATGGTTTATAATTTTTTTACTTTAATTTTTTTCTCTTTATTTATCCAAGATGTAGAAAAAATATTTGTAAGGTAAATCGACTATATTTATCTCTTCGGTAAAAAATCCATTTTGTTCCATATACATGTTTTATAAAAATCTTTTCAAAAAGGTTTTAACTATTATCACATTATTGTTTAAATAATTTTTTACCCTTGTTTTTTCAAAAATGTTTTAAAAGAAATATTCTTTTCATTTTCTAAATGAAGAACTTTTTGAATTTTTACAATAATGTGAAAGTAATGTTTTATTTTAACTTACATGAAATGAATTGAATTTATCATCTTCATGACCACTCAATGATTTTAATCATGGTTTAAATGTTTTGATAGTTATTTTAAAATAATAAGTTTTTAATAATATTTTATAAATTTTTGTATTTAAATGAATTGGTTTCAAAATGTAATTTTTATGTTCCTCAAGAAGGTTTTTAATGATATTTTTTTATATTTATATCCATAAATCAGAACAAAATTTGGTGTTCTTATGATTAAATAGGGATGTTATCCAATTTTACTATCATTATTTATTATACAAATTGTTTATGATTATGATGATGAGATGTTTTTGAAGCTCATTTATTTTCCATGGGTTATGCTATGAAGGATTGATGAAATGTTTATGAAATTAACTTTCATTTCATGGGTTTTGATATGATGGCATGATTACTAATATCATGGAACACATTTTTATGGTTTTAATTAAGTTATGGGTGGTCTATAAAGTATATAATCATATAATACATTAGATAAAGTATAATATCCCATGATATAATTATGGGATGCAAGTTGATGTAGTTTATCCAATATGGAAAACAAGTCAATATGCTCGATTTACTATGGGATTAAGGTGGTTATACCTATTCTGTTAGGATATGGGAAATAGGTAGGGATGACTAATCTAATATGATTTTACGGTCATGATATTTAACCTTGACATATGAAAAGGTTTCTATAATTATGATGGTGCCACACATTTATGACATGAACTTATGGTTCATGATTTATTTATGATGATTTCCCCTATCATAATTCATGATTTTTTGAAATGATAAAGATTTATACAATGAATCATGCTGATTATCTTTAATATATTAGGTATGAAATTTATAATTTAAGGCTATGATCTTATACCCTTATTCTTATCTTGTGCTTTTATAGATCATTGATTAATATCTCCCATGTTTACCCTTACTGAAAATTTGAGCTCAACCCTTATTATTTATATCTTCCCTAGGTTATGAAGTATGGTTTTATGTAGGGTATGTCTACAAAGAGTAATATATAGGTATATCTTTAGGGATATGTTGTAAAATAATCATGAATTAAGAATATTATGTATCTAGTATCCAAATACACTAAACCTTTATGATCCTCAAACATGTATTAATGAAATGTGTTGAATATTCATCTAAAAAGATGTGGTTCTTATGTATGAAAAGTGGAGGTTTCTATAATTGGAATCATAGTAAGGTTTATTCAATATTTAGAAACTAGGGTGTGACGTCCTGAAACTAGATTCCACTTATAGGTTCCCTGAACCTGGGTTTTCAGATGGCCTAATCCACATATCCTTGAATGCGAAAGGATTATGACTAATAGTGAGGGACTAGGGTGTGTTCATGGGTAAACTGTTACTTTATTACCATAGTGTATCATAATACATAAATAAAAAAACAAGAAAATTGTGGAATCAGTATAAAAAGATGGCACAATAGAAGCAGACAAAAATAATGAATATCAGAAAAAATTGGTAGTAATACTTAAATGATAATGATAATGTATTCCATGAAAAAAAACTGGAAAATAGGTATTAGGGATGTAGGAAGTATTACTATCCAAAATAACAAAAAAGGAATCCAAAAACTATCCAAGAAACCTAAGATCCATCTCATCCATCTGCTACCATGATCCATCCTAAAGAAAGTAAGCAATCAAGTGTCCAAGGTAGGACACTTCCCTTTCTCAACACATGTATACATGTAATCTAACTGGATAGTAATCAAAGCCCAGATAGGGTGTCATATAAATCTCAATAGGCTACCACCAACAACATCTATAAAATCCAGTCTATGTAATATAAACTGAAAAAGTTTTCATGGATGCATATATATAAAACATAAGCAGTACAATAATGAAAATACTTAATTACCCATTTTTTCCTTAGATGGTGTCTAAAAATTTAATCATTTAATTAATTATTTATGTTCTAATTTATATAGTTAAGTCTAGTGAGGTATAACTAGAACTGACATCCTGAATGACAATAATAATGATATCAAATCCACGATATGACAAGGAATCCATGATGATGATAATAATGATAGGGATCTAAGGTAATAAGCAAGTTATCCTTTATCTCAAGGGTCAATCCAACATAGTAATAATATATATCCTGGTTAAATTGGTAAGAGTACAATGAAAGGGGCATCACCCAAGGCATTCCACAATAATGTAATTCTAACTGAGTCTAAAGAAATAATCCAATGTAAAAGGGCATTCCACGGCTCCTCGGGTATTTAGATGTCACACTAGTTTCAAGGAGTGTATATAATGCATCATAATAATGATAATGGATGGATCCAATTGTGTCATACTGGGAATCCATGAGTAGATAGTGATCAGGTTCTATGGTGGGTATCACCCTTGGAAATTGGCATCCTTGAATCTGAATTAAGTTCACAAGTGCTCAAGGAATTACCTTGGGAATCCAAGGCTATATCAAGTATGAATAATCCTATAAAAATAAATAGGTTGATATGAACTGGGAACCTTATACTTGATTCATTTAATAAGTTATGCCATATAATCACACTATTTGATAAGTCATTTGGTTTAATTCATTTCCTTTCATTAGTGTGACAAGATGAATAGGGAATGCAACTATTTAGTTCATATAATTATTATTCAATTCATTATGTTCCCTCCACTACCTAGAATTAGAAATGGAAAGGGGTACTACAGATGTGGAACCAAGTCATTCTATTACATTTAATTATGAAAATTAATATTTATAATATACTTCCATTTCCATTTAAGATTGATTTATCAAGTTGTAGAACATACCATAAAAGGTTCAAGTGATGAGAATATGTATAAAAATCATTTATAATTATTTAATTTAATTTAATCACTTACCGTTATCAAGTTCAAGTCAAGGAATACCCAAACAGTGGCACAAATAATCACCCAGAACCAATATAGGCATAACAAATGAAAGCACGCTACTTGGGGTGGTCGACGTTGAGGTCATGGCCTCCAATGATGGATAAAATATATGAAAATGACCTTAGAACATGTCTATAATGACTATAAGAAAGGAACATGAATTTATTTGGCTACGCCTGATGAAATCGGCACACAAACACAACAATTTATAAAATTGTGGAACTTATGGGATGAATTATAGAATACCTATCTTAGGCTTATATGACTCTCCTCATCTAGTATCAACCTTTAGTTTTTCCAAGATTCTAAGAGATATAATGAACATATAGACACCCTGAAAATAGGGCATATGATTGAGTATCTAAATAGCATCATCGATAGATTGAAGAATGGTGAATGTTTAAAAAGGAATCGAGTACTTACTGATGCACATACAACATGATGAAAATGGATTGAATTTGAGTTTGTATGGTGATATGGTATAAAAAAATATAAAATTTCTTCAAAGGGGATCTATAAGGGAGAATAATCCCTCCACTGTCCACTGAAGAAGAAATGAGATTAAGTGTTTAACATAGAATATCATGAAGGGAATTTTGGTAAATTATTATGCAAAATCAGGGTGGCATAGTTTTGATGAATATATGGCCAAAACATGCAGCAAACATGGACCCTCTTCTTGATAAGGGGAACCCTAATGACCAGGCCCCATGATTAGGGAAACCATGTGCCAACCGTGTGAATCACCTCTTCTAAAAACTAGAAACATTTCACATGGGTGAGCGGCCCTAGGAGAATAATTAATGAAAAACATGTCCCCTACATTCTTCTATGTCCAGACCCACATAGATTGCAGAGACAATGCAAGATGGGTTTCACAATTTCTACTAAACATTCAACCTAGTGTTTTTCTCCATCACTCGGGGTTCCGAGCTCTGAACAAGTCTCGTACAGCCCTGAAACCTTTACAACCTCATTTAGAATCTATAGTAGGCCCAAAATAAAAAATTAGAAAAAATTTAAAGGGATCAATACCTGAGTGAAAAAAGGTTCTTAAATTCTTCCCCCTTAAAGAAACTCATCCTTGAGTTCACCTCCCATGAATGGTTTAACACTGTCGGAGAACAAATATAGCCACTGGGCACATACGTCAGCCTCCCACTACCAAGTATCACTATGTCCATGGTCATGCTTCCATAAAAACCATACTAAAGGTACATACCAACATCATAGAGAATTATTTCTCTAGTCAATGACGTCTATATGATATTCCTCAATAGAACCATCGACATCTAGCTCAACATCCACATGATCAAACGTATGAGACATGTCAGCATGATACTAGAAAATCTGTGAAATGTGGATGATTTTTTGTATGTAATGGTACCTTTAGGGTAATATCAACTAATAGCTGCTAGACCAACTCTCTTAGAATTCTAAAATAGCATGAAAAATCATGTAAATAGATTCCCTTGACTCCACATCCATCTATTCCCAAGCCTAGATGACACCTGCATAAAAAATGATCCCCAACCTCGAATTCTAGAGGTCATCGATGTTGATCGATATATGATTTCTATCCAGACTGATAAATATACAAATGATTTCCAATCATCTGAACCTACTCTGAAGTTTCCTTCACAAGATGAGGACCTAGTAGTGGTACCTCTCCTACCTCTATCCAACATAAGGGTGAATGTCATGACCTATTATACATGACCTCAAAAGGATCCATCTAAATTTTCTACAGAAAGATATTATTATAGGAAAACTCAATGAGAGGGATAATCTTCTCCCAAGAACTGATGAAATCAAGGATTCATAATTGAAGCATTACCTCTAGAACTTGTATCATCCATTCTTACTAGGCATTGGTATGAGGGTGAAAATTTGTTCTCAGAACCACCTCTGCACCCATAGCTTTCTGCATCCTCTTCCAGAACTGTGACATGAAACAAGCATCCCTATATGCAACGATAGTATGAGGGACTCTATGTAGTTGTGTGAAATCACAAAAATATAATCTTTCCAACTCATCAATTGATAAATTCTCCCAAATAGGAAGGAATTGGGCTACTATCATCAGTATGTAAATGAAAACCCAAACTATTTCACTGCCTCGAGGCAAACTTGGTAAAAAGTCCATGGAAACATCTTCCCATTTTAATTATGGGAATGGAAGTGGCTATAACAAGTCTAGTTCTCACTGGTACTCCACCTTCACCTTCTTATTGGTGGAAAACCTAGGGATAAAACCTGATATATGGATTTTCATCCCAATTGACCAATACTAGCATAAAAAATCTTGATACATCTTGGATATTTCTGGATGAACTGGCCATTTAGAAGTGTGGGACTCACATATACGTTCCTATCTAATATTTTATTGAACCTAGATACATATATGTATATGTATGATGTCATATCTATCTATAGAAACATCCAAATGTAGGTCATCTATAATAATTCTCTCTAATATAACCAAGCCTTCATGATCTAAAAATTACATGCTCTTCACATTCTCAAGGATGGAAGAGGAAACTATCAAGGCCGAGGGATATGAATTATCATGACTACAATGAAAATATTGATATAGCTCATTAAATAAGGCCATTAATTTCCATTCATCACTATATTCATGTATAAATTGTGGTTTAGTTTTCTAACTTAGTGCATCCATTACTGCATTGCCTTTTCATGGCGTATAATCAAGCTCAAAATCAAAGGACTAAAGATATTCAAAAAATATTCTGTATATATGGTTCAATTCATGCTATGTAAATATATATTTGAAAATATTGTGGTTAGTATACACCAAAAATCACTCACCCATCAGATAGTGTCTCCATCAACATAAGTCATGGACAATTGCTACTGGATCAAGGTCATGCATCAGGTAGTTTCTCTCACAAGGCCACAACTTCCAAGATCCATATGCAACGAATCTATCCTCCTACATCATCACTTATCCCAATATGATGCTGGATTTATCATAGAATAATCTAAAGCCTCTTCCAGGATCTATCTAAATTAGAATAGGTTCTAAGAAAAGCCTTCCTTTATCCTCCTAAAAGGATTTCTCACATTCTTTTGACCACAGGTACTTAACACCCTTCTTTATAATATCAGTAAGAGGTGAAAAAAGGAATGATAAGTCCTATATGAAATTCCTATCATATCCATCCATCCCCAAGAAAATTATTATATCAAACAAATTCTTGGGATGATCCTAGGAAACCACAACACTCGCCATATCTGGGTTGAAATATACTCCTGATTCTGATATAACATAACCCAAGAAGTGAACTTTTTTGATCCAGAAGTAGAAAATATAAATCTTGGCATAAATATGATTCTCTCTTAGTGTATTAAAAATAATCTAAAAGTGATTATCATGGAATATATGAGTGTGATAATACACAAATATATTATCCACAATGACCATGACACAGGAACATAGATAGGGGTGGAACACCCTATTCATCAAAGCCATGAAAATGAAATGCACGTTCATAAGATAAAATGACATAATGATATACTCATAAAGACCATACTTTCTATAAAAAGTTATATGAAGTGTTTCTAAAGGTTTGACTTACACTTGATGATAGAACACTCTTAGGTTGATCTTAGAGAAAACCATAGCTCCTCAGACCTGGTCAAAGATATCATCTATTCAAGGTAGTATAAACTAGTTCTTGACCATAATATGGTTCAAATGTTTGTAATCCATGCATAAATGAAGGGTCCCATCCACCTTCTTAGTGAATAACATGGGTGGACCCTAGGAATAATTACTATGCTATATAAATTCTTTGTCCTGTAGATCCTCGAGCTACCGCTTGAGCTCCTAGAGCTCAGTAGGTTCCGTCTTATATGGAGGAATGTAAATTGAAGATTATTATGGAAAAATATTGATAGTAAAATATACCTATATCTCAAGAGGTAAGCCAGGAAATATCTTTAGGAATGATGTACCTGAAATGATCCACTATGGAAGGAAAATATTCTAAGTGTACTCCCTGATCATCCATCAAGAGACTATAAATTTGTGTAGTCACTAAACCAAGTCCATGATGCTTTGGTCTAGCTATACTATCTAGGAAATCCCACTAAAACTTTTATGTATAACTATTAATTTATCATGATGTAAAATATACTCTATGATGATAGAACTCTATAAAGGTGTGATACAAGACCAACCAATTCATATTGAGGATGAAATTGGAGCATGTCATATCGATAAAAAAGAGATACTTTAAGAAATGGTAACAACATAACTCAAGGGAATTGTTCCTACATTGGTGTATTCCCTATGACCATACTCCTAATGGTGTATCCAGGGTCATTACACCACAATAATACTAAATTTTAAGTCCTATAAATTCCATGAGAGACAAAGAGATGGAGTGTGAAACACCCATATAAAACAAAGAATATACTATAATAGAGGATACTAGAATAATACCTCACATTATAGATGTTACTACACTATGATCCTCAGGTATCGACTGTAAAGCATGAAACTACTTGATCAAAGGCCCTGTTCCATAGATGAACTTACCTAAGCATGCCCGCTCTTATAGTGATGATGATCTGGAGTCTTGATACCATGGCCATGACCTCCTCCTTGTATAGTCCTATTGGTTCTACTCCAACTCCCCACTTTCCACAATGTAAAATATCCTAACCCTGAAGGTGGATTTGGAGAAGATCCTATTTCACTAGAATTATATGGAAAGGTCTGACAAAATCTCTGAAGATTCCTTATACGGTGGCAAGAAAGACACTCCATTATGTCTCTATAGCACTACATATTTAGATTCCCCTACCGTCCACATTGACGGAATACAATAGAGATTACCTACAGTTACACTGACCAAAACTACAATAACATGAAACCTGGAGGGAACATTTCCTACTAACAAAATAGCTAATAGACTACCTTGTAACTGATCCTCTATGCCCAATACTATTGATATCCATCATGTTTTACTCAGTGATAATAGCCCAATTGAATATTTTAGAGAATGATGGTAGGAAAAAAAAGTTCACCTGAGTATGAATGTCATATGGAATCCCTTCCTCAAAGAATATAGCATGTGAAAGCTCATCACTGGCTAGAAGTGGTAAAAAATGATATAACACAGTAAAACATTCTGAATACTCCATAACTGATATAGAACCATAATCTGGATTCATGATCTCTCTAGCTCGATTATCCCTCATCATTCGAGGAATGAAGTGATCATTGAAACTAAGTCATCCCAGATCATGGCTTAATGTCCACCAGCTTGGGAAATTACATCCCACCAATTATTTTCTGAATCATGGAACATATACATAGAAAACATGAAACTCTACTCTATAGGTGTCTCTAGATACTCAAAGATAGAAAGATTGGCCTCCATCCATGACTCAGTAGCCTATGGATTGCTATCCCTCGAGAAGTTAGGAAGATGATGTTATGAGAAATCATGTGTCAGATAATCCATTGTAGGTTTAGTTCATGGATCAACCTAAATGGAATGCATTATACATATAAAACTATGACAAATCTAAGTGTAAGTGTCCATATTAGGTATTTCAGGTAGTGCCTCACATGGAATTTAATGACTCAAATTTTTCTTGTGTTATTTTAGGATATTGTATGGATTATTTTTGATACTAGGTGCTGATATGATGTGTGATCCCGAGTCTTGGTGCGACTGGAATAAATGTTTGAAATATATAAAATATATTAAATAGAACACACACATACACATAGTTTACCTAAATAATTGGAATAAATTCTAAACGAGTTCTCAGATCAAAAATCGAAGGGCACTGTTGAGTTTAGATTATGAGTTTCACCCTAGGTGTGAATTAACCTTGTTCGGTGTGGTCCGTTCGTGGAAAATTTATTACAAGCACAAAAAGGAATAAAATAATAAAATAAATTATTTTATTTAATTAAATGATGAAACAACCTAATGTTTATTTTAAATACATGTTTTTGTAAAAAAAATTGGTTAGCCACATATCCTTTGAAATTGTTGGAGAGGCTTTCGAGAGTGTGGGATGAGATTTAATTTGTGAATGGTGGCCAGATCAATGATTAATGATCAAAATAGGATAGAATCGAAGGATATCTCCAACGAATATAACACTACATCATTCTTCATCAACGATTGATCCAAATCAAGGTAGGAAATTTGTTTTATTTGTTTCTATTCCACATTCTTGATTCCTACAAAAAAATATAGATCAATCGTCCAATATATTGATATTTGGATCATGCATATTTGCAGGATGAGTTTATTGTGGGGTGATTTTAGAGAATTACTTTTAATCAATTGATTTTATGATTGTTTTTATCATGTAAATTAATCAAGATTGACAATAACATCAATCAAGGTTCATTCCTCTCATTTTTTTTTCATTTATCCCCCGGTTCTTCATTAACCGTAAGTGTTCTTCATTTGTCCCGAGGTTTGATATATGTATATAAATTGATCCTTTCACACCTGTTTCTTGGTGTAACAATATGAAACCATAGATCTGGGACCATCATAACTCAACAGAGGTGCTACGGTAGTAGCGGGAGGAGATAAAATGACATAGATACTTGATATTTGTGTTCTTCAGTGTGAAATGAAGAACGATGAAAAAATATATTTTTAGTCATATTGAGGATAAAATATTCTTATTCAGAGATGGAATGGTTCTTCGGGCCTTGATTCTTGATTTTTAGGTAAGGAACAGCTGTAATTGGTGGCTGAAGTAGTGGAGAAGATATGCGGATTATATATATGGAATTATGGAAAATTATGAGTTACACGGTGTGTATGTTGGATCTACACACCATGTAGGCCCCATTTTGTAATGGATGGGGTTTTAGGTATGAGTTAAGGATCATAAAATGTGTGACCCTATCACATGGAATGTGACCTCTCCCTTGAGACTCGACGTGTACCTTGGAGGGTACAAGACATGGGTGGGAGTATATGGGTTGGGGCATGATATGTACTCCCCCACATGGACACAACCTGGACTAGGTACACAATTATGTCATGTGCTGATACATGGGATAATCCATGCACTGATACACAAACAAATGTACATGGGAAATAGTTTTGTACTGGAACACGGGTAGACTACATGAGCATCCTACATGCCATGTACTTCTAATTAGACATTGCTTGAGACATGGTCCGTTTACATGGGTAGGACCTGAGGTCAAGGGACATGATGTGTGACCCCTACTACACACCATATACTCTTTTATACACGTCTTGGAACCCTTTTCCTCTATATCTTGGAATTTTTTTATAGGGTGTGTTTCCCATTTCCTTTCCCCGAGTGTTAGTATGGAATCATATCATACTCTTTTAAAAACAATCCATTCAGCATGACTTCTTGGATAGATTCATTAGAAGCCCTCCATGTGACTTAGAGTGTGAACCTTTATTCATCTTTGTGCCCTAGGTGGAGTTCATGGTATTGTGGTGACTGACACTACATGGGAACTAATACTATACTTAGAGGGTTAATCCAAATTGAGTTGTTGGTATCACCCCATAGAATTGGGAGTGATACTCATCTATATATCATATCTATTCAGACATTAATTGTGGAATTCTAATGATGATACTTGATGAGCACTACCTCTCAAATAAACGTCATCAGTGCTTTCATACTTAGGAGTGTGTTCTACCGGATGAGTACTTTGTGGACCCTTTGAGATGATATCCTAGGATGGTATACTAAGATTGTGACTTTCATTTAGACTATGTGTCTCTATGGATCACACCTATATATTCTTGTTTTATGTGATTTAGACATATACATATGTAGAGATGATTGTATTTTCTTTTGTTGTATGATTTGTGGTTTCAGGGTGTCATATTGAGTATTTTTATACTCACCAATGCATGATATTTTCCTGTATGTATCATATCTCGTGTAGATTATCAACCTTTAAATAGAGTTCTTGATAGACCTGACTAGACAGTGCTTAGTGAGACCAGATAGACTGAGGTGTGTTCCTGCGGTATTTTGATAATAATCCCAATTTTCTTTCAAGTTGGACTTGTGTTACAGTCTTTTTGGAGGGCTTGTATTTTTTCCTGTTAACTTTCCTTTACTTTCTATCATACTTTTCTTGTGGGATTTATATGTATTCATGCATGGCTATTCTTTTTTTACTTATATTTAAGCATTTTATAGGATTAGAGAAGTGTGCATGTGTATAGGTACTTTGGATAAGGCCTCCCATGTTAGTGATATGACTTCTTAGTGCTAGTGTCCATCCCCTGACCTATTGGAGGTGGGTTTGGGGAGTCGTAACATGGGCCCCATTGGTATAGGTCATGATAGAGTTGTATCAGAGCAGTCAGTTCTACTTTATGAAAAGAGTCTATGATATTGGTTTGGAGCAACAACTTTAGGTTCTTCAAGTTCGGATTTTAGGCTAGGGACTCTAGTGTTGGTGTGAAAGCCGATGTATCTATTCAACAAGACTCTGAATACCTACTTTTGTCTTGGTACACGATAACATTGGTTGTAGGGAAAATAATGTTACATAAATCATATAAGAATCTATTTTATTTTCCATGTCCTTCTCGAGCCATCTCTCCAAATATATTCATTTACTATAGTTTATCTTGTTTACTTTCAATATGCCTCTATGACGTATGCCATATAGGATTCAACATCATGATAATGAGGATGATCCCCTTAGTGATGAGGTATCAATATAGAGACCGGTTCCTGATATGTTACCTTCAGGTAGATCACTAGCTATACTTACAACTATAGAGTAGAATGTGGTACCTATAATACCAGCGGATGAGGTGTAAAGGTTGAGAATCCTTCAAGAGTTTCATCAATAGATACCCCTTAGGTTATGAGGAAAGCCCATACCATAGAAGTGTGAGGACCATATTAAAAAGATCACCCATGTTTTCCATCAAGTCAAGACACCAACAGATCAATTGGAAGTACTGGCAGGGATCCTTCTTCATGGATCAGTCGAACGATGATGGGGTTTAGTGACCAAAAATTTTGACAATGTGAATTTACCATGGTAAGAGACTGAGTTCCTTTTCAAAAAGGCGTTCTATCCAACTACGTTGAGAAATTCTTGTATCTAGGAGCTTCTGTAGCTCCAGTAGGGATGCATGATAGTAGATGATTATTCATTGAGGTTTAATAACCTCTCTAGGAACTTAATGGATATGGTTCATGACCAGTTCTTCAGGGATAAAACCATCATGGTAGGAATTTTTAGAGAACTCTAAGATGGAGTGATCCTTTTATACATTCCTAACTATTCTGGGGTGCTAGAGAGATCTATGTTGGTTGAAATTTTATCCAATAAGCAGTTACAGCTAGTGGTTTTCAGTAGTGGGCATTCAAAAGTAGAGACCTTGACAGTAGGGAGTCGATGCCAGTCTCAATGACCTAGACATGCCCTAAATTTCATGAAGATGTCGCAAGATATAGAATCTAAAATTCAGGGCTCATAGGGTGGTTCCAGTTAGCCTATATGAAGGAAAAACTACTCATGTGATGGTTGAGGACATCCTTCACGAGATTTTATGAACTGTCGTACAACCAACAGAGAGACCATGGATGGACTACCAAGGAATAGGTAATAGAATTTTTATGTAGGTTCACAGGGTGGAAGACATGAAAGAGGAGCTGGGATATCTAAAGGAGGTGATAGACTCTTTTACTTATTACCACCACCACCCCTAGGTTGTCTATGCAAGGATTAGGGAGTTGGATAATAGGGGTGGGGACAATTGCAGGTGGTTGAAGCTTACGACCCAGAGGCTCTGAGAATGATTCGAGGTATGATATATGTATTTTGTACCTTATATGTAGTATGTTTTCACATGGGTTCTAGTCATTCCTTTATTTCCACATACCTTTTATGATACATAGAGATTTCAGTTGAACCCTTGGCTCGACCTTTACGTTGGGAGACTCCTACTAGAGAAGACTAAGTGATCACACTCCTGTGCTAAAAATTTGACCTGGATCTTAGAGGTGAGAGTTTTAATTGGAATATCTTAGTATTATCATCAAGATTTTATGACTTCATTGTCACTGTAGTCTAGTTATCCATAGTTCATGCCATGATTGACTATTTTAGATGATGGATGCAGTGGGTCCATAGTTAAAGAACCATATTTTCTTTTGTTGATGAAAACAAAACCCATGCTCTAGAGGATGGACTCACATATAGGAGGGTTTAGCTGATTACTCATTAGTTGGTTAGACTAACCCTTGGTGAAATGAATGTTATGATTTCCAAATTTCCTACAGTGGTGGTGGAGTATGAGGACATATTCCATGCGGATGTTACAGGTTTTCCTCCCCATTGAGAGATATAATTCTATATTAATCTACACTACAGGACAACACTGATATCTATGCCAACATGTCAGATGGATCATATAGATCTTCACAAGATGAGGGTGAATTTTGAGTACTTATAGAGGAAGGGCATTGTTAGACCCAGTGTTTCACCCCGGGCATCCCCATTTTTTTCCAGAAAAGAAAATGGGCGTTTGAGGTTGTATGTGGACTACAAGTGCTTGAACTAGGTGAAAACGAAGAAGAAGTATCCAAAACTAAGCGTCGATGACCTCTTTGATCAGTTGAGAGGAGATTGAAGGTTCTTTAAGGTTGAACTTAGTTCAGGTTATCACTAGTTTTGTGTATGGGATGAGGATATATTGAATATGAAATTCAGATGTTTCTATGGTCACTATGAGTACTTAGTGATTCCCTTTAGCCTGACGAACACCCTAGCCATGTTCATTGGACTCATGAACCTGATCTTTCAGCCTTTCTTAGACCTATTTATAGTATTCTTCATCGATGATATCTATGTGTGTACTAAGAATTTGAGGAGGATAACGCAATACACTTGAGGATAGTTCCAGATATACCTTTAGATAATAAACTTTACATAAATATCTCAAAGTACCATTTATGTATTTAGGCGGTCCAATTTCTAGGACATGTTATCTCAGTAGATAGACTAGATGTGGACCCAGCCAGGGTCAAGATAGTGTTGGATTGGGATCCACCCATGATAATGATGGAGGTGTGGATATTCCTTGAGTCATAAACCTATTACTCGATATTCATACCTGGTTTATCCAGGTTATTGATGACCATGAAATCTTTTACTTGAAAGGGTAAGCCTTTTGTGTGGATGAAGAGGTTCTAGCAGATTTTTTTCATTTGAGGCAGAGTTTAACAATTGGTCCCATATTGATATTTCTCAAGGAGGGTGTTGATTTTTTAGTGTTCTGAGATGCAATATGAACCTATCTTGGTTTTGTTATGATCTAGAGTCAGGTGGTGATTTCTTGTGGTTTATGTCAGTTGAGACCACATGAGTAGAAATGCATGTCCCATGATCTTGAGTTGGAAACAGTAGTCTTTGCACTAAATATGTGGTGACAATACCTAATGGGTGATTAGTTTATCTTATATTTAGATCACAAGATTCTCAAGTACATCTTCTCTCACAATGATCTTAACTTCAGACAGAGGTGATGACTAGAGTTCCTCTAGGATTATGACTTTGAGGTTGTTTATATTTATAGTAAAGGGAATGTGGTGGAATATTATCTCAACAGGAGATATTGTTTTCAGTTTCTAAACAAGGAATCAGAATTGTTGGCCTCGTTGAAATTATCCTTTTTGGATGTTGGTGGAGAATCTTACCTTCAGTTGATGGTTGTTACCCCTCTTCTTCTGAATTGAGTTAGGGAGGCATAACTAGGGTATACTGACTGTGAGACCCTACAGATTCAGATATCCACTAGATATGCTCTTCATGGATTTTATAAACATGAGGAGTATTTTATTCTCTTTAGAGGACACACAATTGTTCTAGTGACATTTTGAGAGGAGGTTATAAGGGAGTTTCATATGTCTCATTTGGTTGTACATCCAAGTGTGTAAAAGAGGTACTAGGACCTCCAATGTCAGTTTTTTTGGATAAGGATGAAGAAAGGATTTTCAAAATTTGTCTCATGATTCCTTACTTGTTATAAAATGAAGTCTAAGAACCAAGATCCAGAGGTCTTAACTCAAACCCTTGAGGTTTCATAGTGGAAGTGGGATGGTAGATCCATGGACTTTATGAAGGGATTATCAGACATGTTTAGGGGAAATGATTCCATCTTGGAAAATCATAGACTGACTTGCTAACTCAACCCACTTCTTAGATATTAATGAGTAGAGTTTAGTAGAGAGCTTGGGAATCCTCTACATTCATGATATAGTCTAACTCCAAGGAGTTAAATCGATTATTTTTTATGATCATGACTCTCATTTCATATCCCGATTGTTAAAGTGATTGTTGGAGGCATTTGGGGCTCTATTATGCTTAACCAAAGTGTTCTACCCCCAAAATGATGGCCAGAATGAGTGGACCATTCATGTTCTGGAGGATATTCAATGAGCTTTCATGCTAGACTTTTTCCATATTTTATAGGATCACCTACTACTAGTGGAGGTTTACTAAAACAATAGTTAGCATTCCACCATCAGTATGGAACCATTTGAGGCTTTGTACAATTGACTCTATTGGTCACCAATTTGCTGTGATGACCTAGGAGAGTCAGCAATCATGGGACCAAATTTGGTGAAAGACACTACTAAGAAGGTGTAGATCATCCAGGAGTGGATAAAGGCTACACGAATCTGTTAGATGTCCTATACAGATAGAAAATGGAGGCCTTTGGATTTTGAGGAAGGATACCATGTGTTTCTACAAATGTGGGTTTTATCCTAGGTGTGACTTAACCTTGGTCGATGCGGGTCATTTGAGGAAAATTTATCATAGGATATAAATAAATAAAATAATAAAATAAATTATTTTATTTAATTCCTTGAAGTAGAAACATACTTTTTATTTTAAATACATGCCTAAGGAAAAAAATTTAGGGTTATCCGAATAACTGTATAAATTATTAGAGATAATTTTGAGAGCATGGGGAGAGATTCTGTTGGAATACGACAACCATATCAAGGTTCGATGACTGGAACAGGATGAAAACAAAGGATCTCACCAATGACTAAAATACCTCATCATTATTTCATAAAGATTGATCTAAATTGAGGTAAGATGAATGTTTTACTTTTTTACATTCCCCAATCCTAATTATTATGAAGAACATGTATCAATCAACCAATAGATTAATCTATAGATCATGCATATTTGAGGGATGAGTTTATTGTGGTATGATTTTTGGAGAATTACTTTGTAATGATTGATTTATTCATTATTTTTATCACAAAAATGAATCAAGATCAACATGAACATCGATCAAGGTTCATTCCTCTCATTTGTTCTTATGCTTTTCCCCCTAGTTCTTCATTCACCATGAAAATTCTTAATTTGGCACAGGGATTAAAATATCCCAATTATCAATTTTTACACACTACTTTCATGGAAAAACGTTATAATATCATATATATGGGATTGGAATGACTAAACTGAAGTACGATGGTAGCAGCGACAACGGATTGGATGACGTAGATACTCGATTTTCATTTTCTTTAGTGTGAAATGAAGAAAAATGAACAGATCCATTTATGAGTAGATCAAAGGAATGAATCATGTTGTTTGGTGATGTCAATGTTCTTCGGGCATTGATTCATGATTTTACAGTAAGGTAAGGCCAGAATCGGAGACCAGAGTAGTATAGATGATGATCAAACCATAAATTTAGAATTCTCAAAAATAGTGAGTTGTACAGTGTTTATGTCAGATCTACATGCCATGTGGGCCCCCCTCTATGGTGGATAGGGTTTCATTTAGGAGTTAAGGATCACATGACGTGTGACACTATAACATAATATTTGACATGTCCCTTAAGTCTCATCATGTACCTCCAAGGGTACATAGACACAAGTTGAAGTACATGGGTTAGAGCACAACGTCTACTCCCCCATACAGATATGACAAGGATTAGGTACACGGGCTAAGCCGTGTTCTGGTACACGGGCACATGTACATAGGCAAGATCCATGTACTAGCACACAGGTAGAATAAACAGGCGTTCTATACACTATTTACTTATATACAGACACAACTTGAGAGATGGTCCATTTACAAAGGTAGGACCCAGGGTCAAGGGGCCCAACGTGTAACCCCTACTACACACCATATACTCTTTTATACATGGAATAGAGCCCTTTTCTTCTATATATTAGAAAAAATTAATTAAGGTGTATTTCCCTTATCCCTTCCAAGAGGTTTAGTGTGGAATAATCTCCTACTCCTAGGATACCAATCCCTTTATCGGGACATTTTGAATAGAGTTGTTGGAATACTTGCATGAGGCCGATAGTAAGATCCTTTATTCAGCTCCATTATCTAGGTGGAGTTATTAGTATTTTTATGACCAAAATTACGTGGGCGTTGATCCTCTACTTATAGGGTTAATCTAGATTGAGTTATTTGTATCACCCCATGAACTTGGGAGTGTTCCTCATCTATGTATCATATCTCTTTAGAACATAAGTGTGGATTTCTAATGGTGAGAACCGATGAACACTACCTCTCAGATGGGTGTCATCAATACTATCAGACTTATTATTGTGTTCTCCCAAATGAGTTATATGTGGATTCTTTGAGATGAGAACCTAGGTTGGTATATTTTTTTGTGGAGTATGATTAGATTATGTGTCGTTATTGAGTATATCTAGATATTCTTGTTATTTGTTATGTATCCATATACTTTTATTGAGTTGACTATATTTTCATTATTGTATGCATTGTGGTTTCAGGGTGTCCTACTGAATATTGTTATAATCACCCCCATATGGCCTTTTCCCACACGTGTCTTGTCTTGTGAAGATGAACAAACTTTCAATCGATTCCTTGATAGACCATGACTAGATGATTCTCAGTGAGACCAAACAGACCAAGGTGTGTTCTTGCAGTATTCTAACAATAGTCTTAGTTTTCATTCCGGTTTGACTTGTGCTACAATATTTTTTGATGGGCCTCTATTTGTCCCTGTTTACATTCCTTTACTTCCTTTCATACTCTGGTTGTGGGATTTATATATATTCATGCATGGTTATTCATTTGTTCTTATGTTTCCGCATTGTTTAGGCATAACGATGTGTGCATGTGTATAGGTAGTCAGGATAAGGCCTCCCATGTTAGTGATATCCCTTCTCAATGATAGTCTCTATCCCTTGACCTATTGGAGGTGGTCTTGGGGAGTTGCAACATGGGCCCCACTGGGACGGGTCATGGCATGGAACTCTTGGTAGTAAAACTGGTTGATCAAGGCCCACCACATTTAGATCATGGTCTCCACCACCCTTTTGGAATTGGACATGAGGACATCATGGCAGCATAGGTCTAAAAATGTAAATAACATGCCTTAGAACAAGTTTGAAGTAGATATAACCACTATCATAAGCACAATGTAAAAAATAAGGGATCACTACCCATGGTTCACTACCCCAACTACCTGTTTAAGAGCATAGTTATTAGTAAGTGTTCAAGTTTAATTATACTTGTTCTAGTAGGGGAATGGTCAATATCACATTGCCTCTTCGTTTACTGGAAATCATTTATTTTTAATTCCTATTTTATTATACAGTTATATCATATTTTGGTTAAAATAGATTTTTATTCCCTATGAATCATGGCCAATAAACCTTGTCATTGAGATCAAAACCCATTTAAATTCTAATTAACCAAGTCTATATTCATTCTCATAATGTAAGAGGTTATATACGATGGCTTGATTAGGTAAAATACCCATTACAACCCATGAAGGCCCATACACCTCATGAATTAAAATTGGAATTCACTCAATCATTACCAAAGAAAAACATATGCATAATATAAGTAAAATAGAATCACTCAATAATCACAGGAAAACACACAAATTAAAGATATGAGATGAACCTATATGGAATTGAATACGAATGGAATGTGGATTCTTGGTGCCTATAACGATTCATGATTGATGCTACTTACCCTCATCTCATTGGGCTAAGGATAAAATGAAAACATCAATCAGAATAATAATAATAACCATCACATAACATGTGTGTCACCTAATAGTAAATAGATATCAACTATAATAGGAAAAAGTATAAAGACAGTTATAATTCTAGGAAACTTAGAATTTACCCAAAACATGGGTTAGCTACTCTCAAGAACATATTATAACCAAATTCAAAAGTGTTCATAATCACCTGTCTATTGTCTCCAAATACTAAATCAGGAATGGAACCACTCAAATTCCTCTTTGTAAAGTCTTGAACCTGGGTGGTACTCATAGGTGCCCTGAGCCTAGTTGGCCACATGGCCGGAAGCACATCTCGCCAAATGCCTGAGGTTGCCGAAAAGCATTGAGGGCCTAGGGTGTGTCCGTGAGGAGAATATTACCTCCTTAATAGAGTGTGTCACATAAAATTAATATAATAATAGGTAAATAATGTAAGTAGTATAAATATATGGCACTATAGAAGCATACAAAAATAGTGAATAATAGAAAAAACTGGTTTTAATACTCAAAATCCGATGATAATGCATGTTATGTGTATACAAAAATGGAAAACATGTATACAAGAAATCTAGCAACATTACATTACTAAATAAGAAAAGAAGGAATACAAAACCTTTCCAAGAATCATGAGCTCCATATCGTTCATCTACTACCAAGATCCATCCTAATGCAAGCAAGCAAACTAGTGTATAAATTGGGACACTCCCCTTTGTCAACAACCATATACATGTAATATTTCTAGGTACCAATGGTGGCATGTATAGGGTGTGAGATAAATCTTAGTAGTCCACCACCAATCAAGTGTATAATATCTAGTATGTGTAATATAAACTAAAATAGTGTGAATGAATTAATATATATAAAAGAAAAGGAGTAAAATAATATAAATACCATAGTACCTGTTTCTTCTTTAGCTAGTGTCTAAGCATGTAATCATTTCATTAATTATTTATATTTGAGTTTATATAATTAATTCACATGAGGTTTAACCAACACTGAAATCTTAACATTATAATAATAATGATAACAGATCCAAGATATAACTAGGAATCCATGATGATGATAATAATGAAAAGGATCCAAGGTAATAACCAAGGAATCGATGACCTCATGGGTCAATCCAACTCAGTAATAATCTAGAGTCTAGATAAATGGTTAAGAGTGTAATCCAAGTGGTATTGCCCAAGGAATTACACAATAATGTAATTCTAACCAAGTCTATGGAAATCATCTAACTTAAAATAGGATAAGAAATGACTTGGAATAAGAGTGTATACAAGGTTCCTCATGTCCTTAGACATCACAATGGATCCAAAGAGTGTATCCAAGGCATCATAATAATGATAATTGAGGGATTTTATGGTGTCATACCAGGTATCGACATGTAGAAAAATTGGGTTCCAATAAGGGTCACACCCTTGGAAACTGACATACATGAATCATAATGGAATCCATGAGTGCTCAAGGAATTACCTTGGGAGTCCAAGTCTAGCTCAAGTCTGACCACTCCTATAATAATTAATAGTTCCATATGGAGTAGGCACATTATAATTGATTCATTTAAAATAAGTCTTATTCAACCATTTAGTTCATATAAGTCTTATTCAATTCCTTATGTTCACTCCACTTCCTTCCACTAGGCATGGAAGGGGGTGATATAGACGTTCAAACAATACATTTTATTAATTTTAATTAGGAAAATTCATATATATAAAATAATTTTCATTTCCATTTAGGATTGATCTATAAATTTATAGAACATACCTTAAAAGGGTAATGTGATTAGAATATGTGTAACTACCATTTAGAATTAATTCATTTAATTGAAACACTTACCTTTATCAATGTCGAGTCAAGGTACACCCAAACGGTGGCATAAATAATCACCAAGAACCACTATAATCATAATTAAGGAAAAATTCCTACTTTCTGTGGTTTATGTTGAGGTCATAACCTCAAATGATGTATAAAATATGTGAAAAGGGTCTTAAAATAAATTTCTAATGACTATAATCAATTTAAATAAATTTAATAGGCCATTCTTGATAAAATAGGCACTCACACATGACAATTTATAAAATGGAGAAACTTAAGGGATGAGTTATGGATGACCTACCTTAGGATCATACAACTCTCCTTATCCAGTGTCAAAAATTAGTTTTTCATGTATTATAAGAGATATGAAGAATGGATAAACACCGTGAAAATAAGGCATATGATCCTACATCTAACTATCCTTTTTGATAGAAGGATGAATTAAAAATAACTAAAAAGGAATTGAGTACTTACCAATTCACATCCAGCTTGACCAATGAGGATCAAATTGGAGTTTGGATAGAGATATGAGATCAAAAAATATAAAAGGTCTTCAAAGGAACTCAATGGGGGAGAATAATACTTCTGCAATAAATTGGAGAGGAAATGATAGGAAGGGTTTAACATAAAAAATAATTAATGGAATTTTGGTATATTTTCCCATGAAAAGGGGTTGCACGGTTTTGCTACAAGGTTGGCCAAACCATGCATCAACTACGGGCCTTCTACTGTGAAAAGGGGGAACCCACCTAGTTATGCCACACAGTTAGTGGAACCATGTTCCAACCATGTGAAATACCTCTACTAAAAAATATATACATTTCTCATGGTCATGTGGACCCTAGCACATGGTTGGGGAAATTGGTTTTCCCTAATTTCTCCTATGTCCGGCCTTGCATGGTTAACTGAGACCATGTGGGCTATGTTACATGGTCTCTACTAACAATGTAGCCATGTGTTTTTCTCCACTGACTGTGATATCAAGCTTTGATCAATCCCCAAACACCCACAAAAACATAAAAACTCATTTGGCATCTATAATAGGTCCAAAATAAATAATTAGAAAAAATTTAAAAGGATCTACAGATGAGTGAAAGACCTTGTTCTTACATAGGGTTAGAATTTTTTTTGAAAACCTAGGGATAATTCTGAGTATAAGATAACATCCTAATGTTTTGGTAATAAAGGAATTGTGTTGTTTTCCTGAAAATATATCCCTATTCAACTACAATAATTAGTCATTTTTTAACATATATTCATCTAGGGGTTACGACCTTAAAAATATTTGGTAAAGTATATCTTGGACATAATTATGGTTCATGGTGAGTGTGCGCTAATAGAACACCAAGTTTGACACTCCTAAAGGATATTATTGGGTTAATTCACATTTTATTTATGAACTATTATGAATTATTTGAATAAATGATGACCATGGATGAACTAGGTTAAAACTAAGGTATAATAGGATGAAAAGAAGGTGTCAAGATATAGAAACTCTATAAATTTTTCTTGATTATATGGGTTGAATCTATGATTATTGTTTATTACACTTTTCTTTTTGGTTTTAGTCAAGGGATGGAACTAGAAGACATCATTTTAATAATGAATTTTATGGAAAATTCAAATACTTTCCACCTGATTAAAAGAATTATATAGTATAAGGAATGAAAAATCTTGTTTCTATGCTCAAACAATTTTCTCATGTCCTGAATCATCCTATGATTACAATTGATCAAAGGAGGGAACAATGTACTATTGAGTCATTCATTAGGAAACAACCACAGTTTTTAATGGGTATTTTGATTCACTAGTAGTTGAGTAATGGATCAACACCATTTAGAATATATTTTTTGTTCTCTAGTATGCGGAACATGAACAAGTAATCCCAGCCATTTATCATTAGGAAGGAAAATAAAATCAATGGTGGAACATTTTTAAAAATATGAGACAAGAGGATGAAATTTAATTTATGTAATGAGATGAGTTGAAGAGGATTTTTTTAGTAATTAATTCAATCATAATATTAATAAAAATATGGAGAATTAATTCTTTGAGCTTAATAAAAAGGAGGATGAATCCATTGCTACTCATGAGAAAAATTTTACAATACATGAAAGGTTTTACTTTGTTTTAATCTTTATCCTTGAAATAAAAGTTGATCGATTCTTTAGTGGCTTAAAAAAAATTCTAAAGGATTTACCTTTAAGAAACTTTATTAGAAATGAATAAATTGTTCGATTTGTAGTCAACGTAGAAATGAAAATTAGGTATTCTCACCATTCCCATGATTTTGATAAGAAAAGAAATATTGATTCTCATGAAAACTAAAATAACTCACATAGTGTAAATAAATTCCATCTATCTACATTCTAGAAATTTGGTAAGATACATCAAAGGAACAACTTTAATGGTACTAGGAGGTGATTTAAATGTTGAAAGTTGGGTCATAAATCCTGTGAATGTTGAAATCCAATAAATGGTCTGGTTAATACAATAGAAGAGAATAAGACACCAACTAATGCATCACCCACTATCTAATTATTCAAATTCAAAGAATATGGGGATTCTTCTAACTAGTGTATGAATTTGAAGGTTTTTTATTATGATCGGTGTTAGAATCCTCTTAAGATCAAAATAAAGGGAAATATCATGGGATCATGACTACTTAATTTAGTTACGAGAATGATGTGGTAAATGGTACACTTATTATCCACCCTAGAATAACATATGAATTATTTGATTTTGGATCTACCCAATATTCTATATCTAATGAATTTTTAAAGGGTATTTAATTACCAGATCAATGATTAGATATTTATTTAGTGGTGAAAACACCTAATGGTATGTTAGTCACATATCATGTCTATAGTTTCTCTATGATTAAAGATTATGGGAAAGTGCTTCTTACAAATATTAGGATTCTCCCAATAGTTGAATTCGATGTGATTCAAGGAATGTATTGGTTTTAGTTATATGGATCAAATATCAATTATTGAGGAAGTAAAGTCACATTTTTAATCAAAATGAACACATGATCATTTATGAGTGCAAAGATGAATATGAAATTCCAATGGAAATTACTTCTATATTCTAGGTTTTAATTTCTACCAATGAAGGATACTTGTCTCAAATGGTTGGGGAGAAACTCAAAATGTAAAACATTCCTATTGTCCATGAGTTTATGTATTTTTTATAGAATAATTAACTGGCCTTCATCTAATTTGTTAAGTTTAGTTTTCAATAAAACCCATACCTAGTTCTAAACATATTTCAAAGACTCATTTTAGAATATCCCCAATTATGTTTCAATAATTGAATACGAAAATATATGATAATTTTGATACGGGATTTATTCAGCCAAATAAATCACCTAGGGGTGCAGCAATTATTTTTTTAAGAAGAAATGTTCATTAAAATAACAATTTATTGGTTATAAATAACTTAACAAAATCACAATCAATAAAAATTATCCTCTAACCCATATCAACAATTTATAGTGATTCCATTTCTTCATAAAGATATTCATGTTACCTTCATGGATTTAATGAATAGAGTCTTTAGATATTACCTTGATCATTTTTTGGTAGTCTTTATTGATGATATTATGACATTTTAAAAGATCAAGGAAGAGCATGAAGATCACTTGAGAATTGAAATAAATACCCTAAGGAAGGAGAAGTTGTATGAAAAATTAAACAAGTGTTAATTTTGGTTTAAACAATTTCATTTTAGGGGCATATAATCACATGTGAGGGTGTTTCAGTAGATCCTTCAAAGAAGTAAGTTATTGTGTAATGTCCCAAAACAACCACGATTATTTATATTCATAGTTTTCTTGATTTATATAGATATTATATTTTATTTTTAGATAATTTATCATGTATTTATAATCCACTCACCACATTAAATCAGAAGGGATCTAAGTTACCTTTTATAGACGAATGTGAATAAAATTTTAAGGAATTGAAGAGAAGGTTAGTCAGCATACCTATGCTTGCATTACCGTATTGTGGATAAGGGTTAGTAATCTATAATTTTGAATTGAATAGGGGGTTGGGATGAATTCTCGTGTATAATTATATGGTTATAACCTATGTATCAAAATAATTGAAGGTTCATGAGAAAAATTACCCCACTCATTATTTGGAGTTAGTTACGGTAAAATTTTCATTAAATATATAAATGAATTATATTTATAGAGAAATAAGTGATATATATATATATATTAATCATAAAATCTTAATATATATTCACTCAAAATGAGATGAATATTCACCATAGAATATGGTTGGAGGTGATAAAATATTATGAATTCTTAATACATTTCCCACTAGAGAAAGTGAACAAGGTATCAAATTCTTTAAGATGAAAGGATCATGATATCTTATCTTTGATGAGGATAAAAAAAGATCCAATATTTTTTTATTTGAGAAGGATAGAATTAAAATCTATAAGGAGTGAAAGAAATATTATCTTTCTCAAATAAATTTCCAAATATCTATCCATGTAAGGTTTAAAGAGTCATAAAAGGAAGATGTAGAGTAACAAAATATGGTGAGAAATATTCCCAATTTCATCCTTGATTATGGTGGAATGATAAGTTTTATAAACTGTGCATGTGTCCTATCAATACAAGGTTTTAATAAAGAGCTATTGGATGAATCTCATAGTTAATCATTCAAAATTTATCTTGTAAGTATGAAGATGTATAGAGATCTGAAAAAGGATTTAAGTTGGAAGAAATTGAATAGGGATATTGTAAAATATGTATCTCGGTGCTTGAATTATCAACAAGTTAAGCATAAGATACAAAAATCTAAGGTGATGTTATAACTATTACCCATATACAAATCGAATAGGAAAACATCAACACAGATTTGGTCATTAGACTCTCCAAAACATCTAATGGACATAATGATTTTTGGGTTGTAGTGAATCACCTTATGAATTCAGCACACTTCATCACTTTCATTTGATTAACTCTATCCTAATAATATTTCCAGAACATGCATTAAATTAGTGTAAATGTTTTATATATTACCAAATTACATTTTATATTATTGGGATATGTGGTTTACTATAAGTTTTTGGTAAATTATTTGGAAGAATCTGGATATAGAGTTTTGTTTCATCAACTCTCATCATCATAAAGAAGATGGTTAGTCTGATAGCACCATTCAAACCAAAGAGGACATGTTTAGATATTATTCAATAGAATTAAAAAGTGGTTGGTACCAACCCCTTCATCTAGTTGATTTTTCATATTGTAATAGTTTTCACTCAATCATTGAAATAGATCCTTATGAATCCCTTTATGGAAAGAAGTATAGAACTCTAATGTTCTAGAATGAAGTTGGATAAAGAAATCAATTAGTACAAGAGATAGATGAAGAAATGTAATAGAAGGTCAAATCCACTCAACAAAACATAAGAGAAGTGAAATTTTGATAAAAAAGTAATGCTGACAATCATCAGTGAGATTTAGAGTTCAAAGTTGGTGAAAATGTGTTTATACTAATTTCTACATAGAAAAAGGTTTTGAGATTCCATAAGAAATTAAAGATGATCCCTAGGTATATTATACCCTTCAAGATTTTTGATCAAGCTGGGATGGTATCTTGTTGTTTTGTGCTTCCACTGAATGTCGTTCATGTTCACAATGCATTCCATGTATCTCTCATGAGGATGTATATACATGAACCTTTACATGTATGAAAACAAAAGTTCATACAACTAGAAAAATATCTATATTACAAGGAAAAATAAAAGGAGATTCTAGATTGCAGTGATAATGTTCTACCAAAGAAGACTAGTTAGATGGTTAAAGTTTGTGGAAAAACCACCAATTTGTAGAAGCTATATGGGAACAAAAG
This sequence comes from Viscum album, assembly GCA_963277665.1. Classification (NCBI taxonomy): domain Eukaryota; kingdom Viridiplantae; phylum Streptophyta; class Magnoliopsida; order Santalales; family Viscaceae; genus Viscum; species Viscum album. Next base: position 1,221,561,084 of record OY728130.1, read on the forward strand.
GATATGATGAGGCAAAAGTATTCCCATTTTTTTATTTGATTAATGAAATTTCAAAGATGAAATAATTTTTTAAGGGGGGTATAATGTAACACCCTGATATTTTATAAAATACTTTTTAAAATAAACTTTATATATTCGATAGCTTACACTACATGGAACAACGAGTTTAATTGAAATGTGATATATTATGAAAATATTATTATTTAATGTGACAGTTATTTCCCAGTCATTGGATTGGTAGATATGAATAGTAATAAATAAATTATAAAAAACATATGGTTTAAATATTTATAAAATATATTCATTGGTTATAAATTAATTATAAATGAAAATAGAAATCATTTTAAAGTAAAAGAAATATTTTTATGAAAAAATGTTTTTATGTGCATAATGTGTTTTTATATTAATAAATTTAATTAGACACTATTGGTGAATTATTATAATAAAATTTATATATTATATATTCAATAAAATTTTTTATCATTCGTTTAATTTTTTTAGTCATGGGATGATAATAAATCTATTATTATGCTTAAAATTCTATTTTTATAAAAAGTGGTTTCGTCACGTTTTGCACACATATTTTAAAATTAATTTTTTCAACTTTTATAAAATTTATTTTAAAAAAATATCATAATTTTTTAAATCAACATGTCAAAATTATCTTATTGTGAATTTTTTGCAAATTTATGAAAAGTTTAATTTCTTGATTAATAGTGAAAAATACTTATTCTTATTAAAATCACCTTTTCATTTAAAGAATTTACAATGGTAATTTTTGTTTTAAAATGGGTTTAAAGTAAAATTAGTTTAATTATGTTATTATTAATACAATTTATATAATTGGAATTAATTTTATTTTAATTTTTTCAAAAAAACTTTTTATACTTAAGAAAACCTTTTCTTCAAAAAACCTCTTTTTGACATGTTTGTGGGATTAATTTTAAATTAAATTCTAAATTTTTTTGAATTAAATTTCATAAAATATATTTAATATTTTTAATCTTAATAATAAATATTATAACATAATTATAACATAATTTTTTTAATAATGGCCAATAAAAATATAAAAAATATGTTACCATGGTTAAGATTAAAACCGGTTTACCGGGGGTTAAACTAAAAATATATTGGTTAAAAATAAATATAAACTTTATTAAACCCATTTTCTAGTTATATTTTTAACCTAACCTTATTAACTCTAAATATGATCTATTTAGATCCTTTTTTCCAAGAAAGTGACATGACATTATTTTAAAACTATGAAAAATTACTTGTGTGTCACTCACCTCAATTATTAAAGGGCACCCCATATCCTCTTTTATACACACTCCAAGAGCCTTTTGGTTTGGATAATACCAACCCAAATCTATTAATTACATCTACCTTATGACCTATAGTCCCTTATTTTTTAGGAAACCATCTTAGAGAGGCTTTAAGTATAAACATAAAGAGGTTATCCGAAGAAGAGGTATAGTTCTAAAAAATTTGTTTTCATTTTATTTATTTTTATACCTCATTCCAATAATCATAAAACATCACATAAAATATAATTCTATTATATTAATGGTGTAAACTATATTTATCTCCTCTTCCATCAAATTGGAAATGAAACCATCGACCGTGTGTACGGCGGACTACTGCCTCACGAACTGATGTAATTCGTTTTCTATCACCGCCTCTGAAAGGTGAATATAACGATATATTTAATATATATATATATATATTATTTATGAGATAATTATACTTATTTAATTATAATATTTCATCTACCTTTTTACCTTCCAATCTATTGGAAAATGAAAACATCACTTATGTGTACGTGTGTACTACCACCTCCATGAAGCGATGTGGTACATTTTTAATTTTATTTAAACATGGATGATAATAAGTATATATTTAATGTATATATATGATATCTATGATATAAAAATTATTCTTTAAAGGTGAGTAATTATTCAATTGTTTTGTTCCCTCCTTCAAAAAAATTAAAACAACATTCATGCATATGTACGACCTACCATCTTCATGAAAAATGTAATTCATATTTATATATCTAATTTTATGGATGGATATATATATATATATATAATGAATATATATTATATTTATATAATTATTAAAATTCTATATATTATGTAACAATTATAAAATTACAATGACCAAAACTAAAAGACCAAAACATACAAGAATAACAAAGTATTTATCACCCAAAAATTGATTTAAATAAAAGACTTTTATTAAAATAATGATAAAACATTATAAGTAAATCATATATGGTTTGATTTATATGACTATGAATATTAAATATATTTATTATAAATCTATATTTATTAAATTGGAGGTTTGAACATGTTTTGAGGAATTCAAACATTAGAAAATGGATTTTCATCTCACTTTTATTTCTATAAGCCACATGCCATATTCACCACTTTTTTATTTTATGTGGTGTATATAATTCCCATGAATGTATTATATGATTATTATTATTAATTTTTTTGGGATATACATATACATATTATCTTATTTATTTTGTGGGTCTTATGATTCAAAATTTCCCTAAGTGGTACGGGGTTTATGTTACATCTCATTGTTTATGAGGTATGTTTTTTATTATGATTTTAATGATGAAATTTATTGATATACCCTTGAAGAATCTCATGAATTTTATCCTACTATAATTATTTATTGGGAATCCATTTTTTTATTTCATTTTATTCTCTTTAATTACTCAAGATATATACATAATTGTTTATGTAAAATTCAGTTTATTTTTCTCTACGATCAAAAATACTTTCTCTCTTCCATGTCTATGTTTTCTAAAAATGTTGTCTAGAATATTTTTACTATTCTATAATTACTTTTAAATCCTTTTTCACCCTTGTTTTAATTTTTAAAAAATGGTTTAGAAGAAATATTCTTGTCATTTTCTGAATGAAATACTTTTTTGACTTTTTACAATAATGTGAAAGGAATGATTTATTTTAACTCATATGATAATAATTTGTTTTTAATCACCCTAACCGATAAATTATTTGAATATTCCTTTTAAAAGTTTCTATAGTTCTTTTTAAAGAAATATTTTCCATAATATTATGTAAATTTTTTGATTTTAAAGAATTTATTTCTAAATAGAAAGGTTATGTTCCTCAAGATTGTTTTTAATGATTTTTATGGTATTTTTATTCATAAATGATAGAAACCTTTGGTGCTTCTTATGTTTAAATGGGGATATGATCTAGTTGTATAATTCTTATTTTTTATCTGGATGGTTTATGATTATTATGATGATATTTTTATGAAACCCATTATTTTTTAGGGGTTATACTATTATGGATTAATGAAATGTTTATCAAACCCATTTTCATAACACAGGTTATGATGTGATGATATAATTAATGGAATAATAGTACATATATGTAAGGTTATAATTATGTGATGGGTGGTATCAAAATTATCAATCCCTACAATTAATTGGGTAAATTATTATATCTCATGAGATAATTATGGTACGAAATTTTATGTTCTTTACCACTTTGGAAATAAATTCAATGTGCTTGATCCACTATGGTATGTCGGTGGAGATTCCTATTCTGTTATGTTATGCTAAATAGTTTGGGATTCCTAATCCACTCGAATTTTTTGGTCTTGGTAGTTAAACATGACATACAAAAATGGTTTCTATACTCATGATGGTGGAACACATTTATGACATGATCTTATAGTCCATGATTGATTTACGATGATTTATTACTCTTAGGATTGATTCCTTTTTAAATGATAAATCTATATACCATGACTCATGTTTATGATATTTGATGGATTGGGTATGAACTCTATATGTTATGTTCATGTTCTCATAACATTATTTTTGTCTTATTATTTTACTTGATCATTGATTGATATCACCCATGTTTACCCTTAAAGAGCATCTTAGATCACCAATTATTATGTTTTCTTTACCTAAGTTATGAAGAATTTTTTTAAGTAAGTTATATATATGAAGATTACTTAATGGGGATATCCTTGTTGGAGATTATGAATATATTTTATGAAATAAGAAAATTGTGTATCTAGTATCTAAAGATAGTAAATCTTTACAATATTCAAGTGTAAATTTTTTAAATTTATTGAATATTAATTTAAAAAGATGTCATATTTATGTATGAAAATTTGGGCTCACAATAGAGACCATATCATATATCAACTCAACTGATAAATTATTTTAAGGAAAGTTGGTAATAATATAAGTATATTATAGAAGATATTTCTCTAAAATCAACAAATAACTATATTATATAGATATATATATTCATGATAGTTGGTGCTCATCTCTTATGATTGAGAAAATAAATATTTTGAATAATTTGAAAGGTTTTGTTGATGGAATGTTTTTTCTATAATGATGGATCTTTTAAGATAAAAGGATATGGAAATATGAGGCTCACCAGATAAATACTAAAAAAATATGGTTGAACTCTATATGAATATAATTTGACAATATCACTTGAGTGTATGTTAACTATTAAACCCAGGACTTGAATTCACATTAAATCAAAAGGGATACTTAATCAAAGTAAAAAAATTTAAATTCATGGATGAAGGGTTAGATAATGAATAAAAACTTGTATAAATACAACTACTTTAAGAACACTTATCTCCTTACCATGGAATAAAATAATATCATGTTGAACCATGGGATTATAAACATATATAAAAAAATAATAGAGATATTTTTAAAGTTAAAGGACGTAATTGGTATCTTTAATTTTAATAGTGAATAAGAGACAATTTTGTATCCTGTTATGAGAGGTAAAATAGTGATAAACCCTTATAAATAAAGAAGAAGTGATATTCAATATTTCTTTATTTGATTTATATAAATGTATACAGTCTAATGACACATCATAGAGTTCAAAGGAAATGAAATTTCATTCCATTTTTATATAAATAAAGAAATATTGGTTGTATTATCTTCATTTAAAACAAAAAGTATATGATGAAGTTAATTATATGAATTCAAAAAAAATTGAAAACAAAATTAGAAGATTGATCAAAAAACATTGATCGAATAATTTTACCGAGTATGCTTCTATCAAGGTAGAAAATTGTTTGGAGAAGCATGAAATCAAGCATAATTTCTCATCCATGATAACTCAACAATAAAATGATTTAATTAAATGGGGGAACTATATAGTGAATAATATGGGGAAAACACTACTTATCAAGAGTGGTACCTTGATAGATTATTGGAGTTAAGTGGTGTAAGTGGTGGTGTATACACAAAATAAAGCTATCTTAAGTATTAGACTGAATATAACGTCATATGATACATGGAATAGTAGGAATTCATCACATAAAATAGTTAATGGTTTTTGAATCAATCTTGTGATGAAAACGATATTGACACAAATTTTGAATGTCCTCAAAATTCAACTCATGATGAATATTTCAAAGATGAATATGAAGAAGAATAATTTTTTTAAAATATTCAATCATTCACTCAAAGGAGGACTATGTGAGATAGAATTTAAGAATTAAATATCATCGGTGAAAAATCTAATCCAACCCAAATATATTTGAAGAAAAGTGAAAATAAAACTAAACTAAGATCCTATGAATTGGTCATATGATCAAAATATCCTTAGAACAAAGTGTGTTTTAAATAATAAATATTATGATCGTTGAAAGGTTATCTAAAACAAGGTAACCTTAGTTTTTAAGGGTTTTTCCCAAATCTATCTCATAGATGTGGAACGAAATTTTTTATCGTAATTAGACTTGATTCATTGTGGATTTAATATTATTTCAAATGAATATAAATAAAAAATTTTAAATAGAGTTCTTAAAGAAGAAGTACACATTAAACATCTTTTGTGTTTTCAGATTATTGATGATGAAGAAAAATATTATAAATTTAAGAAGTATTTTTATGGATTGATATAATCACTTTAGGCTTGGTATGATCTACTAGACTCATACATAAAAAACTAAAAATAAAGAGAGTTGGTGTGGATCAAAACCTCTGTCAAATCAAATAAATAAGAGTGTACCATATTTCTTGTCTATGTTGATGATATCATTTTTTATATAATAATATTGAAATGAATTAAAGATTTTACTAAATTTATGAGTTTTTTGTCTGATATATCTATGATTAGAGAGATTATATATTTTCTATATTTGTAAGTGAGACAAAAAATAGGGATATATATTTATTTTAAAATAAAAATATACAGAGAAGTTGATATAGAGGTTAAATATTCATGATTGAAAAAACATTTTAACCTCAACCACCGTTGTAACCAAACATGGAAAACATAAATATGGAAAAGTTATGGATCATAATTTATAATAGAAAATTATAAGAATGTTTTTATTCTTGATAAAAACAGGACATCATATTGTATATTGTACTTATTTCATAACCCAGTTTAAGAGTAATTTGAAGGAAGAACATCTTAAAATCTAGGAATATAATCATACGGTACATTCAAGAAATTCTTGATTTTGAGTTTTAATTTTATATAGGGAAATATTTAGAGTTTATTGCATATTTAGAATCATATAGAGATAGAGACACTGTGGATACAAAATCCAATAGAAAGAAGCATTATCTGTTTGTAAGAAGTTCATTTAATGGATAAGAAATAATCAAGGATGAAAATATCTTAGAATAGATAAAGTGAAATATATTTCAAATACAAATTCATGATATTAGTTAATTTGGATAAAAAAAATTGTAGGGTCTTGAAGAATAAGTAAAGTTGTCTATGGTGAAATATTATCACAAGAAGAGTGCCATTGAATTTAGTAATAATATGGTACATTACTCTTTTACAGATAACATAAAAATTCAATACCATTTCATTATAGAAAAATTACACCAAGGAATTATTAATATATATTATTCTAGAAAAAATTAAAAACTGGAAGACATTTAAAAAACCCTTTCTCCACACTAGAATTTGAGAATCATCAGTTAAACCTAGGTTTTCAACCACCTCCCTCATATTGTGGAGGCTCAAAAATTAATTTCTTCCCAAAGGAATTTATTGTTTAACTCATAACCCCATGTTTGAAATGAAATGATCCCATTTAGTGTATTATTAGGGGGGTCAATAGTATTTGGATAAATTTAATGAATTTTTTATCAATGGAATAGTGATATCAATGTGGTTAAACTATAATATGGAGAACGATTCCCATATCAAGTGGAAAAAATTTACCTATGAGGGGGAGTAATCCATTTCAAAAGATATGGGGAGATATGATCCATGTGGATGGTAATGAAATTAAAAGATGAATAATGTAAAGGTGAGTTAGATTGAGAGTCTTAAAGCATAACAACAAGTGGGTTCATAGAGTTTATGTTACAAAGTTATCTAGGGTAAGCATAGAATTTCATAAAATATGTTAGCTTGGATATGAAAAACTATTTTTCAAATATTTTTTGTAATCTTTCAAAAATAGTGATTTAGTACAATTTATGATTCAGAACTGAATTTATATAAGGGTGTTGGTACTAGGTTTCTATACAATATCATGTGGAAGAAACTTGGATCATATAATAATAATTGTGAAGAATCGTAAGAGTAACTATGATTTTTCATAATAGTATCCTAGATATTTTAAATGTTGTGTAATATTTAATTAATGAGTTTTTAGGGAATAAAATATTCACCAGAGGTTGAAATTTGAGGTAGTGAAGATATTTTGGTAGTTGGAGGCAGCCTTGATCAAGCGGGGGTCAGCCATAAATATAAAAAGTTAGGGGGAACAATATCATCCAAATAGACTTGACTATATATATATGGTTTGGTATACTTATACAATAACAGATGTAATTGTTTATTTTAATTATATTTTGAATAAATAACCAAATTATTTCTAATGTGGAAAATTCCATTCCTAAACCACGTAATCTTTCATGTTGACTTTTCTATTATGATTGTGTTTATGTTTTGGTTGTTTACATTAAAAGTTCTATTTATTTTACAGTGTGGTGATTTGTTTCATGGATGGGGTGATCAGTATTCCCAATTTTATATAAATAATTTTAGGCATCTCTATATTCTGAAGTTCCAAACATTATTCAGTAATTTATGTTCTAGAATGTATCCTATAGATTATGGGGCACGAGACAATCTGGTTGTATAAAAACTTGTGGTTAAAAAAGTATCTATTAACTTTTTTTTAATAGAAAACTCTTTTAGTAATAAATATATATTTATGCTTTACATTTAGTGGGATTTCAGTTTAGAAAGAATGGAATTAGAATAAGTAATAGTCTATAATGAAAAATTATATAGCTTATATTTTAGATTCTAGATAATGAAAGTTAAAGATTACTTGTACTAGAATGATATTGAGATTCTATGATTGGAGTCAAACTGAAAGAAACAGAGAAAGAAGAATATGAAAAGATATAAAGGATTAAACTAGAAGTGATTTAGATGATGTTTAAAAAAACATGTTTCAACATTTAGGAGGTGAATACCAGTAAGAAATTTCTGAATAATCTAGCTAATATATATTAAAACTAACCATGATGAAAACAATCTTTCTAATGTACAAACTATTCATCACGAATACTATAGAAATTAAGTCTCTAAATAATTATGTTAATGACTTCAACGTGATTCAGTTTTAGTTAGACTCAGTAAGAGTGAATTTTATTAGGCTAGTTTGGGATATGATTCTACTTTCTTTAATCCCAAAATTTTGTGACATAATGGTTAAATATTTTTATAATACTAGTGGTAATACCAATATATTTTTTAAGAACACATGTGATCTCACCACCAATAAAAATATTATATAGGAGAAATTATTGGAACCAGTAAAAACCATGTTTGATGTAGAATCTATATGAAGTTCCATTCAATGGAAAGATCATAAGTATAGTAAATAGAATAAGTAAAGAATTTGAGGTAAATTTACTAGATGAGGACCCTTATACTATAATTATAGGAAGAAGTGAAACCTGAATAAAGATTATAGAGACCATATAATAAATTATGTTATAAGTTCTTATGAATGTTCCACAAATACTATATCTATTAAAGAAATAAGTTTACTACTAAGTGACTTAATTTTTTTAGAATCATGTAACATTGATTCTAAGGATTCATTTCAGTATACATTTGAGAGAAGAAGCATGAAAACCTATGTTTTTGAAAGGTTTGACAAGGTTTATCTTATAAATTATGAGCTACTAAAATCCTATGAAATAGTGATATTAAATTCAAAATTAGAACCAAAAGATTGTTGGAGTTTCTAGGATTTATGTTTATACTATGTTTTATAAGAACCTAATCTCAATAGGATATCGGGATGAAGTGGTTTTCTATTCAACCTAAATGGAAGGGCTGTGGAAAAACACATAAGAATCCATGGTGGATTCCAATGTAATCAAAGAAAAAATATTGTATCTAATGAGAAATTTGGATGGAGAAATAACTACTCAAAGCATCAACTTCTGTAAGTATATATTTGTGTCATTTTTATCTATGTAATATGATTGAGAAGAATATATGAATCTTTGTAGATAAAGGAATACTGAATATTGGTTACATTAAGTATTAAACATGTGAGAGGTGTATAATTATAAATTAGTGGAAAGTATAATTTTTTATAAATGAGTGGATACCCAATTCATAGAACCTGGATCTTGTTTTCATGGATGTTTAGGGTAAAACTCTAGTTCACTCTCATGGTGGGTCATTGTACTATTTTTCCTTCATTAATGATGTAACTTGAAAAGAGTAGGTGTTTTTTACTTTAACATAAATATGAGGTTTTTATAAAATTAATTTAATGGAGATACATGGTGGAAAATGTTATTAGAATGATGATTAAATAATTAAGTTCCAATAATGGAGGTGATAATGAAAGTAGAAAATTTTGACGATTCTATTGAAATAAAGGAATTTGGTTTGAGAAAACTATACATGGGACACTAGAGAAAAATGAGGTGGTAGGATAGATGAATCAAATGATTAATGAGAGATCAAAGGGAATGAGAGTGTATATAGGTTTCTTGAAGAATATTTTTTGATAAATCTGTTATATTTTCCACTAATCTCATAAATCTAATTTATTCCTCAACACTGGGGTAGGAGATTCCAAATGAAATGTGGATGGGAATGCGGGTTAAAGTTTATCACCTGAATGTTTTTATAAGGATCACATATTTTCATATTGATACCATGGAAAGGGATAATCTAGATACATAGTCTTAAGCATGTTTATTTATAGGGAATGATGATGATTTTTTTGTTGATCTTGGATAATGACCATTTGTGGGTTATTAGAAGCCTAAATTTTCACTTCAATAAGAAGATATTGTGGAAGGATTAGAACTTAGAAGAAGATAAAAATGAGATAAATCATTCAATTGAGCATGCCAATGTTGATCTAAAATAAATACTATAATTTCTAAAAATTCCAGTAAGTAAAAAAGTTCTAGAATATCCATCAAGTGAATAAGTAAAAGAAGTATAAAAATTCTCCAAGATTAAGGATTATTGGGGAATATATTCAAAAGAAAGTGTTCTAGAAGGAACATAAGATCAAACTAAATTAAGGGGGTATTTCAGAATAAAAAACTGATATAATGGTTCAAAAACTAATACTTATTAATTAATTCTTATAGATGGAGGAGAAAACAATAAACAAGAATAAGATAGAAGTATTAGTAACTTAAAATAGTGGGAGTTATCAAGGAAGGAATAGATGGATGCCTTGTATAAAAATAAAACATGGAAATATAAATAAGTGGGTCTGTTATTCAACAGAGAAACCATTGTATATAAAATGGTACAAGTCATGGTTATTTGTTAATGGATTTCAAAAATTTAAAGGTGTGGAATTGTCAGTAATATTTTCTATAGTTGTTAAATAAAAAATAGTCTAGATGGTTCTTAAAATTTCTACATAATAATGGTTTAATATTGAACAAATTAATTTGAGAATTTCATTCCATCATGGTGACTTAGAGAGTGTGAAATTTATGAATTTTTTTGAAGGTTTCCTGCAAAAACAGAATGAATGGCTAGTATGAAAGCTTGAATAGTGTGTTTATAGAATAAAACAAGAACGCATGTAATGAAACTAGATATTCAATTCATTAATAGAAGAGAAGGGTTTCATACAAAGTAATTAAAATCATTAATTATTTAATAAGGTGTTAAATGATTAATTTTTTATCACACTTCTATTGTATGTGGATGATATACTCTTAGTATGTTAGAACATGGCACTGATTATGGAGATAAATGATGACTTTTACAAATCGCTTGAGATGAAGGATCTTGGTGAATTTTAGAGGCTTTTGGTGATGTAGATCAAATGATATTTGAAGACTATAACTTTGGTCTAGTATATCTAAATATTATGAGAATGATTTAGTATGTTCGAATTGAAACCTATAACTATCCCATTTTTTTATAAATTTCAATTTTTCCAATGAGAATGTACTTAAAATAGAAGTTTATTATAAGTGTATATCTAAGGTTCTATTTCCATAAGAGGTTTTAAGTTTAACATATACCATCATTTTTAAGTGGATGGAAATTTCAAAAATAGTGGGAGTTGTTAATAGGTGCATGTGGAATCTAGAAAAGTTATACCAGAAAATGGTAAAGTGTATTATTTGATATCTTAAAGAAACCAAATAGATACAATTTGTTTTAAAAATAGAAAATATATTACAAGGTTATGATGTTATTTACTTTGGCAGATATATAAAAATGTAGAACAGTACCATATGATTTGTGTTTACTAGCAATGGAAGGCCATAATATGGATTCCAATACTATAGCAAATAGTTTCACATTATACTATAGAAGAAGTGTATATATGCATCCTGATATTAGGGAATAAGATACTTTGAATGAAGTATTTCTTGGAGGAACTCCAAATAAAGAATGAAAATAAAATGTTATTCTATGATAGTTATAGTATAATCTATCTTGTGGTGAATATGATGTTTCACTCATGGATAAAACACATTCAGTTGAATTATCACTTTATAAAAAATATTTTACAAGAAAGTGTGATGGAATTTTGGAATATAGGTGAGAGTTAGAATCCAAAATATATAATAATAGAATATATAATATGGAAATGTTTTATGTGAACTTTTTCCTCATTGGGAATTGAATAATCAGAATAAATAATTGGATATCCATTGTGAGTTGTTATGGGAGAAAGCAATACTAAAATTACCTAAGTAATATAGAGGACTCAATGAAGCTAGGAAAATAGTATTCAAGTGAGAATTTGATAATATTGAATATAAAAAACGTTTTTTTCTGAAAATATTTTGAAGATTATGATTTTTTATTTTTTAAAAGTTTGGATTTAGAACCGAATATAAATAGGGTAAATTTTAACAGGTTTCAGGAAAAAAAATAAAGTCAATAACAACATGTACTATTTATGATTTACTCAAATAATGTTCAAAAGTAACTTATATGTCAAATAAGAGTATCCTAGAGATTTTAAATTCTATATAATATTACACTGGTGTGTTTTTGGAGCATGCATTTTACGTCAGAGGTTTAAAATTTAGGTAGTTCAAATTTCTGGGTAGTTAGTTGTGGAATTTATCTATCATGAGTTATCTATAAAGATATTACTATGTTGGAATTAGATAAACATGATATAATTGTCTATATATTGTTGATTGGGGTTAAATGTATTGTAACTGATGGAATTGTTCCCTTTTTCATCCATTTTTAATAAAAAGAAAATGTTTTTCTCCCATGGAGTAGGGATAATTCTGAATCACATAATCTATTGCATTGTATTTTTTTATGTGAATTTGTTTCCATTTTGGTGTTTTGTTTTTAATGTTATATATATATTAGAGTACAATTATTTGGTGCATTTATGGGGTTCTTTGTCTTCTTAGTTCCAGATACATATTTTTGGTCACTTATTTTCAACACCAAAAATTTTCCACATAGGCTTAGATTGATTGGTTACTTATTGTATTATACTTTGGTTATATTGAAGTCAATGATCATTATCGATGATTTGTATTTATAACAAACATAGTGTGGATGTTGGTACCACAACTGTTCAAAAAAGAAGTATATAGAAAATTATTCTCTCAAAGAGTGTGAATAATGGAATTTAATCTTACAGGTTATAAGAGGCATTGGATTTTATAAAAATCAAAATTTTCATGGAATTAAGACTGGGAGAAATATATAATAAATGTGGAATTGTGGAGTTTATTTTAAAAGGAACAAAAAATCATGTTGTATTGTGAGTGTTCACACCATAACTCTTGGTAATAGGTGGAAGATGATCTGGTAGAGAGAAATCATGTCATAATGGTTGGTGTTACACCCTTTTGGGAACAATCACATCCAAATTTTTACCCTATAGATTATTTTTATCAGGATATTTTATAGAGAGTCATATGTCAACCTATAAAAATATTTGTTGTCTTTGAATCCATGTAATTTTTCCATAATGGCCTTACCCTGAGAAAAAGTACTTCCATTCTGGATGAATCTGAATAAAGGTAGCACACCTCAATATATTATGTCATGTTATAATGGGTTTTATTAGAAATATATAAATATAAAAATTATGTGATTTTAGGGGGTTAAAATTTAAGTTAGGTCATTATTTTTTGAGGTACCCATAACCGAAGATTGCCATTCTATAATAAAGACTATCCTGCCATGATTTTTGATATTACAGAACGATTTGAAAATTTGATTTTTTTAAAATATAGAATTATTAGATTGCTTTTTGGAGATGTTAATTGTTCTATTATTTATGGTTTAATGGGATAATCAATAGATAACATGTGAAAATTTTGAATAGGATGAATTTGAAATTTTTTCTGAAGAGGGTAGAAAAATTTTATAGAAGAGACAACATAGACAGAGAAAATTTTAAATATTAGAAATTGGGAGATAATAACTACTACTACGTGGAACACTATTAAAGATATATATTTTTAAGGATGATATTGAATTTAAATGAAAACAGCCCCACTGCTTAGTGTTGATCATTTCCAGTGATATTATTGAAAGAGACTTATATGTCACATATTTCTTGTATCACTTATTTGAAGTTGTGCATGGATATAAAGGAGGGAGTGACCCTTATATCAATAATGATACATTAATAAACATTATAATTATAATATATCATAGTTATTTTGGTATATTGAAACATTGTTAGTGTATTCTTCTTGGATGTATCCTTTACTAGTCAACCAAGTAAAATATTTTTCACTCTACATTTTTTTCATTTGGATATTTTGAATGTGTTCTTAAGTTTGATAGGTTCAACATGTTCTTTACAACATAAGAATAAGATTTATTTTTGGTTGGATGTAGAGATCAAATTCACACCCCAATTCTCCCACACTTAGGGTGTTTTTAGGATGTTTTGATTCCAACATAAGTGGAACTCACTGGTCTTCCAACATTTCACAATGTGGGAGTTAGTATTATTTGAAAGGGAATCTGTGGCATACAATTAATATTAATGAATAATATATATTTGGAATAAAAAATTTTATTTTCAACCATATATAACACCACATAATAATGTATTGAAATTATGTTGTCTAATTAGAAATGGTTTTTGGGTTTCAAATGAGAATATAAAACATTCATTTCATTGTTTATGTAAAACAAGATTAATTATGAGGCTATGTCATAAACAATGATATTTTTAGTTAACAAACCATATTAAATGTGGTCAGAAGGTGGGAGTATGGAATTAATGGTTATACAATTTACATGAAATATTATAACTAAATGGTATTATGTAAAATAGTATAGTAGTGGTTTTCACTGAATCAATGAATTTTTTTGAGTGAAAAAATAAATACTTGATATATATATTAATTTCATATTTTCAAGATATTGAAGATATATGGGAGGTCAATTACATGAAATTTCAAGAACCTGTGTTTATGATTAACCAATATAATACTAACAGAGTTGTTAAACATAATGAATTCAAATTTACACTTATAGATTTGAAAAAATTATATTATAAAAATAACCTCTTTTCATGAAACACATGTAAAAGATGTTTTTTTTATATTTTTGATCCATAAAAATATTAATGGCCTCTCATTTTATAGGGGTAAAAATATATTTTATTGATGATAATATTCATGATGTTGTCAACTTATGTGAGATTTATTAATTTATTCCATGGATATCATAGGAAAATAGTGACCAAGGCATATAAAATATTCTTTATATGTAAAATAATCACCAAAAATGATATGGTAAAATAATGTTTCAATGATATTATAACAATTACAACAATTAATATATATTTTAGTTTAATTTTTTTATTCCTTTCAAACATAAAAGTTTTTTAAAAACTATTGTGAATAACTATTTAAATTTTACATTACAACTTAAGAAATTATATATATATATATATATATATTAAATTTCCATTCCATTAAAAATATAATTTAATTTCACATATTTGTTTTCCCTATTTTTTTCTCATTTCCCATATTTTTGATAAATTCTTAATAGAATCTATTTATTATGTAATAATTGTTTGATTAATTGATTTATAAGGATTTACTAGATTAGACTACTAGGTTTTCTTATATTTTATTATAGTATAATACATCTAATGTACATATATATGGATTTACATGTTTACCTAGTTCATCACTTACTCGTAGTAAAGAGAAAATGACCACTATGGATATTGATAATAATAACACTTTTTTTGTTCTAAAGGAAAAAAATATTTATGATTTTCATTGAATTTCAAGGATGAATAAAAGTAAACATCTTTTTTCACTAATAGAAGAGTATTTACTAAATGA
Source organism: Viscum album (assembly GCA_963277665.1). Lineage (NCBI taxonomy): Eukaryota > Viridiplantae > Streptophyta > Magnoliopsida > Santalales > Viscaceae > Viscum > Viscum album. Next base: position 1,221,576,925 of record OY728130.1, read on the forward strand.
AACAAGATAGAGTATGAGACATCATTGTGGTAAAATATCTAATATGTAATTTTTTTATATTTATAGTGTTTATAAACTATATTATATAATAATTTTTTATATTCACTAACATATGACATTTTATATCCCAAATATAAAATATATTAGGTTAAAATGGTTGTCTTATTACATAAATAGATGAAGATATATTAAATATTTATTAACTTTATATTATATTTTTGTCTAAAAATGATAATTCCTGCAATGATTACAGATTTCTAGATGATGATACATGGAAGTAATTTTCAGCTAGAGGATAGAAGGATGCATTTATGCTGAGTATAATATTATTTATTTTAAATGATTATTTATCACATTATTAATAAAATAAAAAATTATTGATTCAATAATTCTTAATTAATATTCATCAATTATATCTCACTAGAGTAAATAGGTGTAGAAGATATACCCGCAAACTTTTCCTAATGGTGGGTATACATTATTGTAATAAAAAATTGTCATTTATAAATTAGAGTAGTTAAGAAATAATTCACCTAGATAAATGGAGTTTTATTCTCCCTCTCACCATAAATAATGTAAAAGTATAATAACAAATAAATTCATATGTCAAACAAATAAATTTAAAGTGGAAGCCAAGAAGAATATAAAATTTGTTTTAAATTATTTATGTCAATTTGTTTTAATTTTATTATAATGATATGGATTTGATAATTTAATTATGGTATACCATTAAAAATAAATATATATAGGGGATATTATTACCTAGAGGTAGAAATAATATCCTTGAAACAACTTCATGAAAGGATGAGCACTCAAGTTGTACAAATATTTTAGGTTGATGTTAGTGTTGAAATTTTCCTAGGGGATCTAAATATTTACATGAATAAGGATATAATAATGGTTGAAATATGTAATTTTAAAAGTAAAATTTTGGATATATATTCATCAATAGAGTATTAAAATAGATTAATTATTCACTAAATGTTTTATGAGATGCATAGATAACGTTTTCTTGAGCATCCCTCTCCTCCACCCCGCATTTTAAATTTGAAATTTTAATGGGAGTTATATATTGGGGTATCCTAGTATGATATTGTAGAATACTGTATTACAGATAATAATAAGGATAAAATACATCAAAGGAAGGTATTAATAGTATATGTATTCAAATCATTCAAGGGTGAAATTTTTCTAATGCTTATGTTTTGGCATGTGTTTCATGCAAGATTGTGTCCTTAGACTAGTCATGATCCTCATTTCCCCAAATTTTATCTTTCTAAAGCCATATAAGTTTCACCAAAATGGTTGATGAAGTAGGATCCTTGATAAAAATGGGATGGGGGGATGTTTTATCTTCTTTCATGGATTACTCCTTGGGGTTTGTTTATTAATCTTAGTCTCACTAACAAATCTAAGACATGTTTGTGAATCTCATTCCTGATTTGATCATCTAGTGGACACTGGTTAATTACACAACCTGATTTATAGTGGTGTGGCTAATTGTAGATGGTGTTAATATGGATATTGGTAATTCTGGGAATCTTTAGAAAAATTCATCATTTGTGGTCATAAGGGTATATTATTCTTATGAAACAAGTAATATTAAGTGAAAACATTGAGACATCCTATGATCATCACACAGAAACATACACATGTTGTGTAAGGAATCAAAGGATCCTTGCCTTTGGAATCTTTTTCTCATCAAACTAGGTGAGTTATTAGGCTCTTCACCTGAGAAATGTATGGAGAGATCATACTCTTATCACATAAGGTGCACTGGGATCATTACCTAAGGATATATTTATGATATATTAGGAGGGTTATAGGTTCAAATCCGAGTAAAGGAGATAAAAATTTTAAATTAGATTGGGTGATACACATGGTTTAAACTCTATTGGGGATGATTAATCTTTATTGTATAGTGGAGAATTTCATGGTTTAAATCCTAGTGGGGGATGTTAATAGTATAAAGTCCAATGGGTGATGCTCATGGTTTAAAGCCCAGTGGTGGATTCCCATGGTTTATAGCCCGGTGGTGGGACGATCATGGTTTCATGTATAATAGTGGATGATCAAGTTTTAATGTACAGTGTGGGATGATCATAGTTTAAATTATAGTAGGTGATTCTAAAAATTTAAATTCTATTGGGTTACGCTCATTGTTCAAAGGCTAGTGGGGGACACCTATAATTTAAATTCCTATGGAGGACACTAACAGTTTAATGCCTAGTGGAGGATGGTCATGGTTTAATGTCTGGTGGGTGATTCTCTTGGTTTAAAGTGCAGTAGGGGATGATCATGTTTTAAAGTCTTTTTGGGTTTAATCATGGTTTAATGTCTAATGTGAACACTTCCCATATATATATATATATATATATATATATATAAATTCATGTATTGGGCCAGGAATAGGTTATAATCCTATGGTGATTCCAAAATCTAGGGAGAATTTATATTTATGGTGGTAGATTTGGTATATTAAATAAATATGATTAGAAATTAGAGTTCCTGACCCCTCTCTGAGAAGGTGAGATGAATATCATATGTTTTTTGGGAGACAGTGAAGTCATCTCTAGATCACCACCTATAAAACAACACCCTTATGAGCATATACTTCTATTTTGTTTATTAAAAAAACTTATAAAATTATCCTCAAAAATATATATAAGGGGGTTCAGGTGGTATCAAGAGTTCCTGAGAGGTTTTGATGTCTGGATTTTCAAGATTTTAAGAAATTGTACATGGTGCATGATTTACAATGGTTTTGTGCTAATTGTGTACGAAAACTGTAAAAGAAAAAAAGGGATTATCAATTTTTCTTAATCCCCATGAGGTGGGGGGGGTCTTGAAAATGTACTAATGCATGAAATATATTTTAGAGGCATCCACACGGTGTTTATAATATTTATCCAAAAAATTTTGTAGGGTTTTGTTACAATTAGTTGGGATTACAAAATTTTTTCATGGTTTTTCTAACTATGTGACCTAGTAAAAAGTTGTGATTTTACCATTTCCATTAAAAATCTTACCCCTTTTAACTAAATTCCCCCTATTTTGTAAAAAAATCACCTCCCACGCACCCCTTTCAACCCTCTTCCTTTCTAGTGAATTTTCTTCAAACCATGTCTATGTTGGATCACATTTTGTGTGATAAAATCCTCAAGGTATGTTTATGAATATCTTACTCCCCTTTACATCAATCACAACCTTTTAGTTATGTTTAATAGTTTTTATCTAGTTTCTCTAACATTTTTGGATTTTCTATACTACTCAGTAATATCTTGTTCTAATCAGAATCAAGGGTCAATATTGAGTTTGTTCCCCCTCATAGACCTAAAGTAGGTGGTCCTTAATTATTTCTTATAGTCACCCTTATTTTACACAAGTTTTGTGAGATTTTTCAAAAGTTGGGTCACAGTTCATGAATTCTAATTTTTTTCTAATCCTTAAAGAATGACCTTGGAATACTATAGTACCTTTTGAAATAGATATTGTTTGAGAATGTGTTCATTTTTGTAATTTGAATTTGGTTTTAAAATGTAATTTTTATTTCATTTACCAAGTATTTTTAAATGAAAATATAATTTCAAAACTGCTATGGAACAGATCTTGTAAAATGAGTATGACCCTTAATGACATTTATTTTCATGTATTAAAGGTAGTGTTGATGAATATTTTGGTTAAATGGAAGTTGGGAATTATTATGGAAATATAAATGATAGTTTATACTAATGTGATTTTACTATTGTGGTATATAATAGAAATCATGGATATTATAAATAAACTTGTGGTGAGTGATTCCCTCAAGTGCATTCTGATTATTATGGTTAAACCCAAGAATGTTTCCCCTAGGTGGATGCTAGTTATATTGTTAATACTAGGGTGAAAGCTACCCCTAGTTGGATGCTTATTGATATGGTTTAACTCGGAGGGCGAGGGGGAACACATCCTCATAGGTGGAAACCAGGACCTCCAGGATGGGTATATTTCCACTGGGTTTTAGATAGAATCTAGGAAGGGTATATTTCCCTTGATCGGGTGTGGTTGGGTAGGTGTGATACCCAATAGATGTTCAGAGACATTATATAATGGATGAAGTAGGTGGGTAAAACATCAAGTGATAACATGGATCCTAGGTTCATATTTTATTTATTTATTTATTATTATAGATATTTAAATTGTTTGTACATGTACCATCACATACACTTCAGTTTTAGATTGGATTATTTAGGGACACCATTAGTGGTGAACTATTGATCCATACTCACACCCAATTTGGGTCTCTGTTTAGTTCTTGAGAATATTTCATGGATGTATGTTGGGTTTAGGTAATGTGATCGATGACTAATTCTTTACTATGTGATAGGATGGAGCTAGAATTAGCACCGAGCTAGATCTGGTCCTTTTTTTGATCATACCAATTTACTATGTTTTATATTTTTTTACCCATTGTATGTGACTCGTGACATGTAGTCTTGACTGTATTATATCATCCTTTTTGTTTATTACTTGAAAAATGTGAAAATTATTTATTGTATGATTATCATCTGGTGATATTAAGTATTTTATGTTATTTACATTATTTTCCACTATTGTTTAACTTTAACCGTGAGGGTATAGTATCTCATTACACCAAATGATACTGAATAATGATTAGGATCTGATTGTTGGAGTTGGTGGCCTATAACCAACTAATTTGTACTTTATTCATTAATAAAATCCTTATCACATATTGATTGTTCTTCTGCATGATAATGCAAGTGATAATGTCCCAATGATAGCTATTTCATTAAAGGGTCATAGCGGATTCCTGCTATGATGAGAACCCGGAAGTTTCATAACATTGTTCTTGAATATATGTTCTATGGACGGATGATGTTATTTGAGGGACAAAAATAATACAGACCATTAGGGGTGAAGAATTTTAAAACTTTGAGGCACCTTCTCATGGTGCGCGCCCTTTTTTATATCCAGGAAGATATTATGAGAACGAAACCCGCCAGTAGGAAATACACATTTCATAGTGTCATTGGATGTTCTTATCTGTGGACGTGTGTATTGGTCCTTAGACTTTATGATTATTATTAAGGGGTATTACAACTCACACACTGAGATGTATTGACGAAAACTGCGACGACACACTGTTCGTAGCGAGGTAGGATACGTTGGGTGCATCACGAGTAATACCGCATTAATTGATAATGTGAGAAAGGATTTTTTTCATTCTGTTCCATAACGGAAGTAGATATCTCAGGACCTTTGATTGAATTGATATATCCTAAGTAAATCCATATCCATGGTATGGAATGGGTATGTTCAATTTTGAAAAGTCTAAGAAAGAATAATCGAGCCCATGGGCTAATGGCACTAGCATGCAACCCGTTTGATTAGAGATATCGAGACAAATGGATTATATTATACGGTAAGCATTCGTATGAGGTGACACGTCAATGCACCGTCAACTTCTTTCTCTTGGGTGTCTTGACCCATTGCAAGACAGTGATCTTGGACTTTAGGCAAGCCCGCCTAATGCCAACGAGAAAGAGACCTAGAGGGTCACACACTATGTGTGTCCATGTATCTCACTTAAATTAATTTAACAAGTTAAATAAATATTATTCCTGATGATAGTTTAATAATTATTTAAGGATGCCTGATAGCATTTATTTACACACTAGTTATTCGAGATAATATATTGTGGTTAAAATAATATATTTATTATCGAGTAATGCGGTTACATTTATTTAAGAAATAAATAGCCATTACTCAAGGTCTAATAAATGTGGTGGAGTAAATAAAGAAAAATAGAAAATAAAATTACATGCCATGTATATAAAATATACATGTCGTGTAGTTTTATGGAAAACGAGTACACGCCGTGTATTAATGATTACATGCCGTGTAGCTTTTCTAGTCAGGATTTTGAGGATATAATATTGTTTTATTAAATGATATTTATTATAATCAGTGTGGGCGCATGTCAAGGAATTAATAATTCGACATGGGGGTTTTCAATAAGAGTTAATGAAATAAATAAAATGTGTAACATGTTAATTTATTGTCATAAATATATAACCTCAAACCAGATTATAAATATCCTCACAACCCCAACACTTCTCCCCAATCGTTGTGCACAACAATTTTAGAGAATTCTTTCAAGGCCGAAAGAACTACTTCCTCCAAGAACGCTCTCAAGATTGAGAAAGATCCTCCTCTATCGGATCAAGGAGATCAAAGGTAAACATCGCAATAGAAGGTTCTTCCATGATAGCACCCAGAGATCCCTTCGGTGACATCCAGAGATGTGTGGCACATGTGTGGATCACCACTAGAGGAACCCTACACTTGGATTCTACGACGCAATGATGGATCACAAGATCATGACCGGAGACATCAACGAAGAAATAATTCCACCAAGGTAATTCTTGTGAATTAATTAAATTAATTATAACCAACATATGATGATCCTATCTCTATGGTTCCAAGACTCCCACTTTTGTTTTTCATTTTTCGTTCTATTCTGAAGATCCGACATTTTATATCATGATAGATATCGGTTTGAACGTTTTTTAATACTAAAGTCAAAGTTGGGCCACCCCACTAACGTTCTTCTGCATCGCTCGGAACCTACAAGTGGTATTACAGGGGTCATATCGTTGATTATAATTATTTAGTTTTTGGTTGGTGTTTTACACATTGAATAATTTAGTTGTTTCAATTCAAGTTAATCATTCTTAAAAATATGAATCTCGAGATCTGTTACTCCCCTCTCATTTCTCGTTCACCTTACAGAAATGAATTTTTTTAATTTTGATTAAAATAAAATAGAGGATCTCATTTCGAGGTGCCAAAATCTCATGGTCGTACAACACCAGAATACATGATGTGTATTCAGAAGTACACGTCGTGTAGTGTAGGTTCAATGCATTGACTAATCTTCCAAATCAGGCCATGTATTGGATCCTATCTAAGTTCTTTTATGACACCATGTATTGACCAGGAATAGGTGGAACACAGTTCTCGGATTACATGCCATGTGATCTAACTGAATATGACAGGTAGTCCCTTCGGGTTAGGGTTAGACCATGTACCCCATACACGACTTGCCCGGCTGGAAACCGTGTAACGCGGATACTACACGACGTGTGTCCAAAAGAACATGTCGTGTACTCCGAAAATTTCCTAAGTACATTAACACGCCATGTCCCCAGGCGGGTACTTCAGATGGACAGTGAAGAAAAGTACATGTCATGTAGTTGGAACTACACGCCATGTACTCACCCACATTACGCAGATTTATTAAAATTTATTATATTATACAAACCCTTGAGATGTGTACCATGGTACAGGCATAAAGCTGAGGCACAATACGTGATAGGTGTTTTAGATATATGTGTTTAATTTGACATCTACGTAATGAATGGGAATTCACCAGGTTTCCTCCAAGGTACAAGTTACGTACAAGGATAATTTTAATTTATTTAAAATTATGATGGTTGAGAATCTCAAGGAAATTTAGAAAAGGGTTTAAGATAAAAGGATTGATTAATTAAAGATAATTAATTGATTCGAGAGTGATTTATCTTAAACAAGAACGATTAAATAATTGAATGATAGTTTTATTTATGCGTAAATATCATTGCATGTATGGATGATCATGAGCTAGACCAAGACCTTTGTATGTGAATGGTTTCTTTTAATATTTATTTAAATTAAATTTGTTGTCCTGCAAGCCTTCTCCTCATTAATATGTAGGGCATGCGCGCCCAAGGATTATTTTATGTAAAAAACCCTTTTTACCCCTCACCTATGTGTGAGATAAATGCATATGTAGTAGATGGAACTCCCAAGCGGGTGGAGGCGGCTCAAGTTAGGAGCCATGGTGAAACCAATCCAAGAAGATACAAAGGTGTACAGGTGGAAAGCTGTAAACAAAAACCCGAAAGGTTCAAGGTATTTCTCCCCTAGGTCTTGGGTTAGTTTTTCAACCTCTAGATAAACTAACCAACAGAACAGGATCATGATAATACTATTTATTTTATTTCTGTCAGTTTCATTGTTTATTTATTGTGGGTGTGTTGTCACGATCACACAATTAATGAATTAAACAATCATGCAAGATGGAACTAAAATAATACCAACTTATGCATAAATATTATCTTAGACATGGTTAATCACTTAAGTATATCCCACTTAATATTAACAAGAATGTAATCAAAGATAATAAAATGGAAATTTATGTATAAGGATAAAATCCCTCAAAAGAAATATTATGTCGGTATAACCTTCCATAATCTTGGTTAGAATCGAACCATAGTTTAGAGTGCTTGGCCAACCCTAGTTTGGGTGATTTCAATTATCGGGGAATTATAATTCAAGATTTTGGGTTGACTAAACTTGGTTCACATCAAGGGTTGAATTCCATAGTAGGACTTGGTGTGACCAAGAGGCAAAGTTTGAGGAAATACAAAATAAAAGGATTTCAGGATTGGGGAGTCCACTCAGTGGATCAAGGAGCTGCGAGTTAATGAAGTTGGAATTTAGAATTCCTACCTAAAACCCTTCAAGTTTCTTGACCAACCCTAGTTGGGGTAATGCGAAGGGAAATATGGATCCTTTCCACTTGAATATTTAGGTAACAAAATATTTCGAAGTCAATGATGAGGGCTATTGGATTTCGATAAAATAGTGGGAGACCAATAAGTATTAATTTATTTATTTGTCTCAATTTTTATAATAACGTACTAAACCATGTCTCATCTTAATGTGTAGAAAGGACAAGAAAAATGAATTCAAACACATCATTGCGAACCATACTCGAGAAGGAAAAAGTTCTCACTGAAACCAATGTCCAGGAGTGGCAGAGGCATTTACGCGTCATCCTTCGCAACAAAAGGAAACTGTATATGCTGGAAGAGCCTATTACAGTTGCGCCTGGAAAGGAGGCCAGTGATGAGGAACTATCTCTCAACATTAAAAACATGGATGATGCCACATATGTCCATTGTTTCATTCTATAGGCCATGTACAATGAGATCTTAAAGCAACACGAAAACACAGACGCATATAGCATGATGTCTCACCTTAAGGATCTCTACAAAGAGAAGGCGAGACAGGAGAGATATGAGATCTCCAACGCTTTGTTTACAACTAAGCTTGGAGAGTCTGCGCCATCTGGGCCTCATGTAGTCAAGCTTATTAGCTACATTGAATGCCTAGACATCTTAGGGATCATGTTCTCGGATGAGTTGCGTACAAATCTCATCCTATCATCACTACCCAAGACCTTCTCTAGCATTATTGTCAACTACAACATGAGAAACAATGAGAATAGTCTATCGGAACATCTGGCCTTGATTTTCCAGGTAGATAAGGACATGGGGCGTGACAAACCCATAGTCCTTATGGTGAATATAAAAAGGAAGAACAAGGCAAGGGTGCCAAAGATATATAAATGGTCTGAATCCCCCGGGTACCATCCCTCCAAGAAGGGGAAGATCCAGAGGCAGGGCAAGGAATGGGAGGCAGTGTGTTTTTCATGTGGCAAGCAAGGCCACTAGAAGATGAAATGCACCCAGAAGCGCGGGGATGCTAAAAGTGTGTTTGTTATCAAGTGTAATATTTATATTTCTACACATTTGGTATTAGATACAGCTTTTGGGGATCACATCTGTATTAAAATGCAGGAACCAAGTAGGTTTAGAAAGATTGCCAGAGGAGAGGTGGATCTTAGAGCTGCCAATGGAGTAAGGCTGGCTGTGTTAGATATTGAAAATTACCACCTCTCATTGCAAACTGGCATGATTTTGGTTTTACAAAACTGTTATTATGTTCCTAGTGTTACCAAGAACGTAATTTCTGTATCTTGTTTGGATATGGATGGATTTATTTTCATGTTTGGAAATAAGGGTTGTATCATTTATAAGAACAACATATGTTATGGTATGGCACATTTAAATAATGGTTTGTATGTATTATGAAAACCAAGGGTTGGAAATCGATAATGAAAAAAACTCACATGACTCATACATCACCCAGTTGTGGAATCACCGTCTTGGTCATGTAAATGAGAAGTGCCTGACAAAGCTCTGCCAAGATGGCTATTTAGACTCTACTAAGCTAAAACCACTTGATAGATGTCACACTAGTTTACAAGGAAAAATGACCAAGCCGCCTTTTGGTGGATAGGGTGAAAGTGCCACAAAGCTTATAGGATTGGTACACACGGATGTGTGTGGACCAAATCTAGTAGAAGCTAGAAGTGGATATTCTTACTTCATTACTTTTACTGATGATTTTAGTATATATGGCTATTTCTACTTAATGAGGTATAAGTCAGATGCCTTAGAAAAATTTAAGGAATTCAATAATGAAGTAGAGAATTAGCTTGATAAGAAGATAAAGAAACTTCAATTGGATCGAGGTGGATAATATCTGAACAAAGAGTTCATCGATCTTCTATGGGAGTCTGGAATTCTATCTCAGATCACTCCTCCTTATACACCACAGTGGAACGGTGTTAGTGAGAGGAGGAACTGAACCTTGTTGGACATCGTGAGGTCAATGATGAGTCATGCAGATCTTCCATTATCCTTTTAGGGATATGCATTACAAACTGCAGCATACACATTAAACCGAGTACCAACTAAGGCGGAAAATGGAATTCCATCCGAGTTCTAGAATGGAAGGAAACCCACTTTGTCGAACACATGTGTATGGGGATGAGAGGTGTTTTTTAAGGCCTTCTTAGGCAACAAACTATCACCCTAGGGCATGAGGTGTGTCTTTATAGGATATCCAAAAGAAACGAAAGGATATTACCTATATAACCCTTCAGACAAGAAAGTGATTGTCTCTAGAAAAGCTGTATTTCTTGAGAGGGGGCACATCCTCAAGAAGGATAGTGGGAGCAAGATTGACTTCGAAAAAGTTGATGCTCAAGATACATATTACTTGGTACAGGAACAAGTTCCATAGGTCCCCGTGGAAGAGGTTCTAGAAACACAAGTATTGCGTAGGAGCTCAAGATAGGTAAGGGAACCAGAGAGATTTGGTTTCCTAGTCACCGAGGATGGTGAATAATTATTGTTGGACAATGAAAAACCTCTATCCTATAGGGAAGTAGTAGAAAGCTCAGAAGCTACAAGATGGCTATAAGCTATGAAATCTGAGATGGATTCCATGTATCAGAACCGAGTCTGGGTTCTGGTCAATGAGCCAGTTCATGTAAAGACTATTGGATGAAAATGTGTATTCAAGAGAAATATGGACACGGAAGGTCAAGTTATCACCTATAAAGCAAGGATAGTGGCTAAAGGATTCGAACAATGTCAAGGAATTGACTATGATGAAACCTTCTTGCCAGTTTCCATGTTTAAATCCATAAGAATCATACTTCCCATAGCAGCTTACCATGACTATGAGATTTGTAAAATGGATATCAAAACAAAATTCCTTAATGGGAACCTTCAGGTAGATGTCTATATGACACAACTAGAAGGGTTTGTGACACCAGGTGAAGCCAAATGGTTTTTCAAGTTACAGAAATCCATTTACGGATTAAATCAAGCATCCAGGTCAAGGAATATTCAATTTGATGAAGCCATAAAGGAATTTGGGTTCATTAATAATGAATTTGAGCCATGTGTTTATAAGTGGTTTAATGGGAATGCGATCGTTATCCTAGTAGTATATGTTAATGACATATTGCTTATTGGAAATGACGTACCAGTCTTACAGTCAGTTAAGGACTGGTTGAACAAGTGTTTCTCCATGAAGGACTTGGGTGAAGCAGCCTACATTCTAGGGATCAAGATCATTCATGATAGATCCAAGAGGCTGTTTGGACTAAGTCAGAGTACATACATTGACCAGATACTAAAGAGATTTAGTATGGAACAATCCTAGAGGGGATTGGTTCCAGTGTCACATGGCCTACATCTTTCTAAGAAAATGTGTCCTGGGACACAACAAGAGAAAGAAATAATGAGTAAGATCCCATATGCTTCGGCTATAGGATCCATCATGTATGCCATGTAATGTACCAGGCTTGATGTTGCCTATGCACTAAGCATGGTAGGCAAATATCAAGCTAATCCATGAGATCAAAATTGGACTGCTATTAAGACTATCCTTAAGTATCTGAGAAGAACTAAGGATATGTTCCTGTGTATGGAGGAGAAGAGGAGCTTGTGATCAGAGGGTATGTTGATGCTAGTTTTCAGAAAGATCATAATGATCTAAATTTGCAATCTGGATATGTTTTCTGTCTCAATGGAGGAGCTGTGAGCTGGAAGAGTTTAAAGAACCCAGTTGTCACCGATTCTACAGTAGAGTCTGAATATATAGCAGCTTCTGATGCATCCAAGGAAGCTGTTTGGATTTGGAACTTTGTCCAGGAGCATGATGTGGTGCCTACTAGTAAAGATCCCATTACATTGTATTGTGATAATACTGTAGTGGTGGATCTTGAAAAAGAACCAAGGTCACATTAACAGAGAAAGAACATACTCTGAAAGTATCACCTCTTGAGGGATTTCTATCAAAGGGGTGAAATTACAGTGAGCAGAGTGTCCATGGAAGAGAATGTGGAGGACCCCATGACTAAAGGCCTATCTCTGCAGAAGCATGAATATCATGTGAGAGCTAGCGGGTTAAAGGTTGTTAGTAGTTAGATCTAGTCCAAGTCGGAGTCTGTTGGAGTTGGTGGCCTAGAACCAAATACTTTGTACTTTATTCATTAATAAAAACCTTATCAAATCTTGATTATTCTTCTCCATGAAAATGCATGTGATAATGTCCCAAGGATAGTTGTTGCATTAAAGGGTCATAGCGGATCCCTGCTATGATGAGAAACCGGAAGTGCCATAACACTATTATTGAATATATGTTCTATGGATGGATGATGTTATTTGAGGGACACAAATAATACAGACCATTAGGGTTGAAGACTCATAAAACTTTGAGGAACCTTCTCATGGTGTGTGCTCTTGGTAATATCCAGGAGGATATTAGGAGAACGAGACCTGCTAGTAGGAAATCCACATTTCATAGTGTCATTGGATGTTGTTATCTGCGAACGTGTGTATTGGTTCTTAGACTTTATGATTATTATTAATGGGTATTACAACTCGCACACATATATGTATTGAAGAAAACTATGATGACACACTATTTGCAGTGAGGTAGGATAAGTTGGGTGCATCATGAGTAATACCACATTAATAGATAACGCGACAAAGGATTTTAACCTTATGTTCCATAATAGAAGTAGATATATCATTCCCTTTGATGGAATTTATATGGCCTAAGTAAATATATGGCCATGGTATAGAATGGGAAAGTTTAATTCTGGAAAGTCAAAGAATGAATAATTTAGCACATGGGTTTATGGAACTAGCATGAAACCTATTTGATTAGAGATATCGAGTTAAAGGGATTATGTTACACGGTAAGCATTCGTATGAGGTGACACATCAATACAGCGTCAACTTCTTTCTCTTGGGTGCCTTGACCCGTTTCTAGACAATAATCTTGGACTTTAGGCAAGCCTGCCTAATGCCAACGAGAAAGACACCTAGAGGGTCACACACTATGTGTGTCCATGTATCTCAGTTAAATATTAATTTAACAAGTTAAATAAAGATTATTCTCAACCATGGTTTAATAATTATTTAAGGATTCCTGATCACATTTATTTCAACACTAGTTATTCAAGAGAATATATTGTGGGTGAAATAATACATTTATTAGAGATTGATGCAGTTACATTTATTTAAGAAATAAATATCCATTACTCAATGTCTAATAAATTTGGTCGAGGAAATAAAGAAAAATGGAAAATAAAAGTACACGCCGTGTATATTAAATATACACGCCGTATAGTTTTATGGGAAAAAAGTACATGCCATGTATTAATGATTACATGCCGTGTAGTTTTTTCAGTCGGGATTTTGAGGATATAATATTGTTTTATTAAATTATATTTATTATAATCAGTGTGGGAGCATGTCAAGAAATTAATAATTTTACATGGGGGTTTTTAATAAGAGTTAATGAAATAAATAAAACACATAACACATTTATTTATTGTCATAACTCTATAACCTCAAAGCCGATTATAAATATCCTCACAACCCCAACACTTTTCCCCAATTGTTGTTCACAATAATTCTGAAGAATTAATTCAAGGCTGAAGGAACTACTTCCTCCAAGAATGCTCTCAAGACCGAGAGAGATCCTCCTCCATCAGATCAAGGCGATCAAAGGCGGACATCATTAGTAAAGGTTCTTCTGTGATAGCACCCAGATATCCCTTCGATGACGTCCAGAGATATGTGTCACACGTGTGGATCACCACTAGAGGAATCCTATACTTGGATTCTATGACGCAACAATGAATCACAAGATCGTGACCGGAGACATCAACGAAGAAAGAATTCCACCCAGGTAATTATTGTGAATTAATTAAATTAATTATAACTGACATATGATGATCCTATATCTATGGTTTTGAGGCTCCCTCTTTTTTTCACTCTTCATTCTATTCCGATTATCCAGCATTTTATATCATAAAGGATCTCGGTTTGAATGTTGTTTAATGCTAAAATCAAAGTTGGGCCACCCCACCAACGCGCTTCCACTACACCTGGAACCTACACCGATGAGATATCATGGGGAGACTATAACCTCATGGTTAGAGTTCAAAAACAGTGGGTATCCCAAAACCTCTAGTAGCTCGGGATCTAGTTAATGATGATATACCATGTGAGATCCTCCTACAAGTTATACAAACATTAGAGAGGGGACCAACTTATGTTTTTTAGTCAATGTCTGATCATACTCATGAGTATCCACATTGGAACCCTTCAATTTTCACTAATGAGGGTGGTCCGCAAACATAAGATCTGTGGATGGAGTCTATAAAAACCATAATTGACAACTTAGAGACACCAAAAGAAAAGTGGATGAAGTTATCTATGCACATGTTTCATGGCACAACATTCTAGTGGTGGTACATATTTTCCAATGATTTAAGTACATTGTGATAACCTAAAATGATTTCCAAACATTCTTCTATAGCCACTTCTTCCTATAAACATTTCTTTCATACCTGAACCATGAGTTCATGAGGCAATACCAGGGAAGACATGATATTTTTGGATTATGCTACTCATTTCACTCAACTTAAACTATCTATCATGAACCTAGTGGTTAATGAGTTTTCTAGGGCTAAACACATTGAGGATGAAAAATGGTATGAGATCAAGGTCTAGGTAAACTTCATCTATTTTTCCTCCTTTTCATATATCATAATCCATGACATGATCACATAAAAGAATATCTATAAGGGATATAAAAATATATAAATATATTCTTCAAGGAAGAGTAGTACTGTTAGTGGGTCATTTGGAAGTCAGAAGTGATAGTTGGATAACTCATGATAGGGAAGCTGAGGTCAGTCAAGGAAGGCTAGTAACTCCTTTTATCCTTTCCAAGGTAATGGTGATGTACGATGTTATCAGTGTGGTTGTAGGGGAAATGTTTGTTATTAGTTCCCCCAACCACCTATATAGTGCCATATATATAGGAATAAGGGTCACATACACCATTTTCAAGGGTTTAGTTATATGGTAGTGGTGGTATGGGTGCATGATTAGTCTATAGTTTAGAAACTGGGGTGACTACCACGCCACAACCACTAGAAAGTATGAATTCTACAATATTTTTAGGCTGTAGTGGTTCCCATGGGGATTAAAGTTGAGGAAAATAGGGATAATAGGGAAATATGACTCATGGAAGGTAGGTTTAAATACATGGCCATGGGATGGGGTAGTATCATGCATTGGAGCCTATTAATATAGAGTATGATACTAGACTATCAACTATTCACATATGATTTTGGTTGTGTCTACTCTTACTTTTTCTTCTTTTGACACATGGGAATCACAATAATTTATATCTGCTTATTTTTTTTGAAGGATTGGATTATATATCGGAATACCTATATGGTGTGGTTTTATTCAATACATAGTTGGGTATGAATTTAGAGGGGATTTGGAAGTCTTATGGTTATTCTATAATCGTTGACCACTTTCATTTTCTCTGGGACTTCTTCATGCTAGAAATGGGTTCCTTTGATGTGATTTTGAGGATGGACTAACTCATTAAATACTTAGGCCAAATTTACTGTTATCATTAGCATACCTCTCTCACATATCATAATGGTAGAAAATTTGAGTATGTGGGAGAGTGGAAAGTCCATGTAGATTGTGTTAAACCATACCCTTAATAGTTATACAGTAGAATGACCCAATTGGCTAGTATCATCTTCGATGGGTGGGAGACACACTAGCTTGTTTTTACTCTTATATTCAATTTATTCCAAAATGTATTTTCTATGTTTTTTTCAAGTTAACACCCTACAATGGAATCAAGTCCATGATAAATATTTTTCTAGGAAAGGGACCTATTTTCATGCCTTTTTATAGAAGTTTTATAATAGAGTCTAAGAATCGAAATATCAAATAGAGGATTTTGAAGTAAAAGGGTTCATCAGAACAAGTACTTCCCCTTAGGGTGATCCAGTTTTTTTCTACAATAAGGATGATGAAACCTTGAGAATATGTTTGGATTATAGGTGGATTAAATAGGTAATAGTTAAGAACTAGATCAAAGACTTTTGGGTTTTATCCAAGATAAATCTATGATTAGGGTGTCAACATCTCAATGTATGACCATCTGAAATTCCATACACAACCTTTCAGAGAATGTACAGTCTATATGAGTACCTCTTTATGTCCTTAAGGATAATGAATAAACATGTGGTCTTTATGGATCTGTTGAATAAATTCTTTCATATGTATCTAGACTCCTTTTTTCTTAATTTATGTCATCCTGGTGTACTAAAAGTCTAGATAAGAGCATTCTAGGAATTTGGAGATAGTTTTGAGCATGTTTTTAGGTTAGTAGCTTTCTAAAAAACTCTCTAAATGTTAGTTTTGGTTAGATCAAATGAATTTATTGGTCCATAATATTTGATAGGTTGGAGTTTTAGTAGATACTAATAAATTCGATGTTTTTATTTCTTGGGAGAGGCCCAAGAATGTCTTTAATATCTATAGAAACCTAAGGATATATGGATACTACAGTTAGTTTATCTAGGACTTCTCCTGCTAGGATGTACTTCTTATGGGACTAACAAAGAAGGGGAAGGGGTGGAAGTTCATCTAGTATGATGCTTGTGAGATAATATTTCTAGATATAGATAAGAGGCTAATATCTATACCAATCCTCACCTTACCTGAACCTAAAAAAGATTAGACCATATTTTGTGATGTGTCAATTATTAAATTTGGGGTGGTACTTTTATAATATGGGAAATTAGTAACTTATGAGTCCATGTAGATGAGGACACATGAGCGAAAATACCCAACCCAAAATTTGGAGCTTGTATCAGTGGTACATGCCATGAGGTGTTAAAAACACTACTTATTGGGGGAGAGGTTTTTCATTTATATATATTATAAAATTTTGAAATACCTCTTCCCCCAGTGTTACATAAATCTTAGGTAGAGTAGGTGGGATGTGTACATGAAATCATTTAAATTAGAACTCAATTACACTCCTAGAAATGGAAATGTAGTGGTAGATTATTTGAGTGGAAATACACATCCCTATGTTATTTAGCAGTTCATTTATAAGTGTAAGATCATGAATTTGTTTACATAGTTTCACCTTGATATCAAGGAGTGATAGAGAAGGGAAATATTGGATTCCATCTTCATTATGTCTTCACTCCTTTATTGGGCAAAGGAGAGTAGGTTTTTTAATTATGATTGTCTAGTAACAAGGGATAATATTTATGGTTTGGATCCCCTCTTGCATTTTCCTTGGGTGATGATGAGATCCTATATGTCTGAGGTCAAGTGGTAGTTACCATGAGCATGTATGAGGACTTGATGGGGGAATTATAGTCCTATATATGTCTTTTAAATCCTAGGATTTCCAAGATTTATCATGAAATTAATGGGAAATATTGTTGGATGTGTATGAAGATGGAATTTACTAGTTTTGTTTCTCGATTCTCAACCTTCCATTAACTGAAATCCTAGCGTCAACACCATATCACTCTTATCCAAAAATTTACCATTCCATAGTGGGAATTGGATGATTTAATGGAGGTTTTTGTGATGGTTTGACTGAGTAATCCTCATGCGAATGATATATTTTGGGTTATCTTTGATCTCTTTATGAAGGTAACTCACTTATCACCCATTGAGGAGTCTTATATAGTTGATGATCTAGGAAGGTTATATGTATGGGAGATATTACACCACTATAGGCTGCCACAGATCATCACAGCTCATAATGACCCCCATTTCACCTCAATATTCAAGAAGGTCCTTTAGAAGAAACTCTGATTAAAGTTACATATGAGCACAATTTAAAACATGAAAATGAATGATCAATCAAAGTCTGTTATACAGGTAAGAAAGGACATGATTTGATCATGTTTATAAGATTTTTTTGTCTCTTGGGAGATCCATATAGACTTAAAATAATTTTCATATAATAAAATTTACTAGGAATCTATTTAGATCGCTCCATTAAAGGACATGTATGATTAGCTGAGTTGATTATCCCTATACTGGTTGAAAGCTGGTGAATCTGCGATTTTTGGGATGAGCTTAGTATAGGAAAACTATAATAAAATCATCTTGATCTGGAATCAGTTGATAATGATTAGATCATGTAGAGAAATTATGGTGAATAATGATGAAATCCCTTGGATTTCTTAGTTAGTAACAAGGTCTTCTTACAGGTGTCACTGAGGTAGGGTAAACATTATATTTGGAGGTAGGGAATGTTGGAACCGAAGTTAACCGAGCCTTTAAATATCGAGAAGATAGTCATCCCTTTGTATTACAAACAAGATATTATATAGAGGTATGTAGCAATGCATGATGTGTTTCACATCACTCATATTTGGATATATCACCCAGAACCATATTATGTTATCAATGTTGATGACCTCAAGTTGTAAGATCATGCTTATTTTGAAGAGCATCCCATTTGTGTTGTCAACCAAATTGAAAATACCCTTCAAGGGATGGTTATTTATTTCATATGTTTGTTATAGAAACATGGGTATAACTTGGAGGAAACTTGGGAGAGGGAGGTGTATGTTCAAACCCAATGGTAAAAACTTTTTATCAGGGAGGAAAAAGGATATTGGGAGGCTAGATTGAGGATGAGCTAACTAATTGTGTGGAGTTTGTATAAAATCACCCTTCATAAGAGGTAGGTCTCTTATAGATTATACCAAACCCCTTGAATTGTACTTAAAGAAATGTATAATGGGTTGTAGTTGGTTTTAGGAGTTCTTGGGAGGTTTCAGGGTTTAGAGTTTCAGATATTTTTCAAATTGGATAGGGTTCAGGGTTTGCACATAATTGTTTTATCAACCAGGACCCCAAACCATGTAGGGTAAAGGGAGGATAATGGTTTTTTAAATCATGTGATGGGGGGAGGTCTATAAAATATGTGAAATTTAGTTTTTTTGTAGAGGTTCCCATAGGATTTTCACACAGTTTTTCTAACCATGCACCAAACCCTATAAAGGGTGGTGTTTTATATAGTGGGGGTCACATGTTTTTTCCAACCATGTGGCTAAACTGTGTGATGTAGTAAAAAGTGTGGTTTTTACTTTTTTTTACCTTAAAAAATCTTACAACACCCACTTTTTCCCTCTTTTTGGACAAAAATCACCTCCCACATACCCTTTGATCTTCTATTCCCTTTTGGTGAACCTCCTTCAATCCTTGTCCATTTTATTTCTTGTTTGGTGAGATTAACTCTTTGAGGTATTTGTATACATCGATTCCACCTTTTTTTCTCCATATTCAATTGTTGTGTTATGTTACATTGGTTTTATAATGTTTTTATGGATTTCAAGGCTTTTCTCCCTAACTCCAAATTCTCCCATTCTATTTAGAATCAAGGGTCAATATAGATAATGTGAGCACTCCTAGTCCTAAGATAAGTTGTACCAAAGTATTTTCCAAAATCATCTTTATTTTCACCAAGTTTAATATGATGTCACTCAAGTTGAGTCTCTATGTTTTACTTTTAATTTTATTCTATGCATTAAAATATAACCATATTAGGATATATCTCCCATTTTGAAATAGATTTTTTTTGGAGAATGAGTTTGTAGTTGAAATTTGAATATGGTTTGAAATAGATATTTTATTTCCTTTAATAAGTTATTAAAAATAAAAATATGCATTTAGAACTGATAAATGTTTTTTATTGGATTATGGAAAATGGTTATGAACTTTGGTAAATTTTATTTTATTGAATTAAAGGTTGTGTTCATGAAGGTTTCAAATAAATGGAAGTTTGTAATTTTTTTAAAAGTTGAAATGGTAATTGAAAATAATGTTTTTTTACAATTTTATAGTATTATGGAAATGTGGGATATTATTATTAAACATGATCTGAATTCTACCATAATGTGTAAAATGGTTATTATGGTTAAACTCAGAATAAAACATTCTCTTTGGTGGACAACAGTTATTATGGTTTGAACACTGTCTTCAGGTGGATACTGATTGTTATAGTTAAACTTGGGGGTGTGCACGACCCCCAGGTGGAAGTTAGGGCCTCAAAAATGGGTATATTTTCCACACATGTCGAGAAAGACTAAGGATGGGTATATTACAAGTCATTGGGTGTGGTTGGGTTGTTATGGTCTCTATAACATGATAAGAGACATCCAAAACTGGCCAATGAAGGTAGGTCTCAAATGGCTGAGTGTTTGTAAATGATATTTTCTTCTAGAAATAAATATCTATCATATTATACACATATAATACATAAAGAAACCAACAAGACCTTTTTTATATTAATGAAAATAAATACATTGGTTATTTAATAAACCCAATGTAATGTGAAATATTAAAATGGTGCAAAAAATATAAAATATAGAAACTAAAATAAGAAAATATGGATCACCCAAATCTACTACAATCACCCTCCCATGAAAAATAGTATAGAAAAGTAAAAAATATATTATAAAACTATTAAAAATATTAAAAAATGGAAATATAGAACCTTGGGATGAATTGCGTTGAATATTGAGAGAAATAATTAAGTGGTATATATAGAAGGTAATGTGACAATTGATATAGTAATATGACCATTGTAATAGTAACATCACCAGTGGGAGTAGTAACCTGACCATTGGGAATAGTAACCCGACCATTGGAATATTAATTTTACTTCAAAATATTAAATTTTGATATAAATAATATTTATCATGATTAATTTATTTAAATATAAATTTTATAATGCTAAAAACTAAATATCATTACAAAAAAACTCAATGAAAATATAAGAAAAATTTTAAATGTGCATTTTAAAGTATTTCATAAACATAATACTTTATATGTTAAAAATTAAAATTACCTAGTTTAGAAATTTATTTTGATAAAATTAATATCATATTTAAAATTAGAACATTAAAATTAAACAAGGGTGATTTTTTTGGTACTTTTCTAAAATACTTCATTTTTCAGGTGAAGAGTAAAAATACAAAATTTTACATAACCGATGTTTATTAAATTACATCATTCATGATGTAATAATTAAATAATACTTTATTGAACTTTAGTTTCAGAAATTATTTGTTTTATTTCATAAATGGTACATTAAAATTCAATAAACATAATTTCCAAGCATAAAAAACATTCAAAAACCAAAAGTCAAAAGTGATTCTTTAAGATAACAATTTCTATTTCTTTCCACTTTCCTTTTTAATAAAATAATGAATTGTAATTATAAATGGGATTTAAAATATTAAACACATTATATTATTTTTATATATGATTTAAATTATAAAAAACCCACTATTACATGTTCTACCATTGGTATAATATTTTATTCTAAAAATACCCCTCTCCCCAAGTATAATTGACCCCTCTCCATTCCCTTGGAAAACCACTCCCCACACACATTAAAAATATAATTATATACTCAAATTCTACATATCAAGACCATTAAAATACTTAGGGACATTTTTAAGCAATACAACTCCTACAACAAAGGGATTTATATTATTGTACAAGAGAAGCTACATTGAGTAGAGTGTACATATCTATTAACCCTTCCCTTTTTTTCTTCTTCTCTTTATTCTTTTTCACAATTTATTTCAGAACCATTTAAAACAAATTAGTTATTTAATATGTTAAAATTATATTAATTATGAAATATTACTATAATTATCATATTTATGACTAGTATAAATGTCATACTTAACTTTCCCACTCTTTCGACAACGTCCCGTTAAAGGTCAGTTAACAAACTAAAGATACATTGCCAAGACAATTATTATAAAAACCTTCATTTGTTGATAGTATTAATTATATATAATATATAAATAATTAACTACATGTTTTATAATATTCTAGAGTTAGTCATACCTTTCTATAAATGAATTTGAATGAAAATAGATAAATCAAAGGGAAACATTAAAATTTTAAGAAAAACATGATATCAAAACACATCAATTTAATAAAATGATATTAAGAAATATAAAAAGATGAAAAAAAATTGAAAAAAATTGGTAAAAATTAAAATAATTCACTTTTGTATCAATGTTTTAATAAATATATGTTTCTTATTTAGGAGGTACAAAAGTTATGAAATAAGGTGTGAATAAAGGTATAAGATTCTCAAACCCAACTCCCTTTCATTGGGTTATTCCTATTCATGAGAAATTTTAGTGTCGATATTATTTTAATGATTATTAAATATAATTTTATTGTTCTTCCCTTTTGTTTTTGGGGACATAAATGTTCACAATCAGATCTTATGAAAAATAAAAATATTTTCCAAAAGAATACCTCTTTCCAAAACATATCTTGACACCTCTTGACTTGTTTCTTCTTTACTGAAGAATGATGATTATTATACCAATTATGATTTTCAATTTTCATTTGGGAACCCTAATTTTATTCATTTAATTATGATTGGTTAAATCCATATGAAACCCATTCCTTTCAAGGCGTTAATTTGTGACTATGATTGAAATTAATTCTATATCGCATGCATGATTATATAATTATTATGATATGATGAGTAGGACCAAAATTATATATCCCTATAATTCATTGGTTAATGTGATTTATCTCATTATATAATGTGTATTATTCATGAACATGATGCTATATTTTTTTCATAGTGATGATGTTATGATTATACACATATGTTATGCATGAAAATGATGCCAACTTTGTTCACAACTTTGTGTTGTACTTGACCACTAAGACATGATGTTTCATTTTTTATTACTCATTTTCCTTAATATATCACATTTTTCTATCATTAAGTTGATGTTTATCCCATTCTTATGATGTGATGATGATTTTTATACTTACCAGTGTTATATTACTTCGTTTCCCTTATTCATCCTTTTACTAGTATTTTTTCTCACCCATTTATTTTATTTATGTCCTCTTGTGATAACATATTCTAAGGAGAACTTTAGGACCAATAATAATATTTATAAGATGTAATTAAATAATTTTTACGTTATATTATGTAATATTTATATATGATCCCAATTTTCTCAAAGCACTAAACCTTTTGAACCTGGATTTGTAACACTATTATGTTGTTTATCTTTAAAATGATGTAATAGTAATTTAAAAAAATTAGGATCAATATAGTTGGTATCAAATCATTATTGAGTTAATTTGGGAATTATTATTGGAAAACATTAGTGAAATTCCTTAGGATAAGGCTCTTAATATATCCATGAATCTTTTTTTTGAAAAGGCTAAAGGTAGGGATCCCAATAGATATTACTTTGAATTTAACTATACAAAAGTATGAATTATTTATTAATTATTTGTTAAATTTTTATTTTTCAAACCTATTTTATTTTTTAACATAGTGGGAACCAAGAGAAACTAAACCAACAACCCTTATGAAGGATAATGAAACAAGTGACTGAACAACATCCCAAATTCCATGAGAGGTGAAATTAAAAATTTAATTGGAATGATTATAGAATTGTCTCAGGATATGTATAATATCATTATCCATGTGTAACATCCTCCTTTACCCAAGAAGGATCAAATATCCATTGATTCCATAATATGGTAATGACCATCGAAATATAGGGGATCTTTTGATCCACTTGTCATATAAGAGTGGGTCAACTTAATGAATATGATCTTTTTTATGGTCCATTGTTCTGAGAAGGAGATGGTGACTCTAGAAATCTTTCATTTATATGGATATTACAATAAATATATGGTATTTATTAATAACACTAATCTAAAGGTTGAAATATAAGATATAGAGTGGGAAGAATTTAAGAAAATATTTCTTATCAATTATTTCCCTTGAAATATTCAAACAATAATGGAAATAGAAATAATAGAGATGAAGAAAAAGGAAGGTGAATATGACATGGATTATGAGGAAAACATAAAAAGTGTTGAATGATACCACATATGTTTTTTTATAAAAATGATTGAAATATAGATATATTATTTAGTGGTTTAAAACCACACCTTCAAAAGGATATAACTATCAGAGACTTTGGGAGTTATGAATAAGTGGTTCGATGTGATCTCAAAGTAGATATGGAGTTCAAATAATGGTTCCATGTTCATGGGAATAATAATATAAGAATATAACATCAAAATGGTGGGTCAAATGAAAAATGAATAAAGTGGATCCAACCACCCATGTGTCAAAAATGTGGGAAGAAGCATTATGCAAATTTCCTAAAAGGAATAAGGAAATGATTCAAGTGTGGGAGAGAAGGCCACCATGATCATGAATTTATAAGAGACATGAATAAGTCAGCCAAAATGATGGGGGGAAGGAATTAACCTCCTAATGCACCACCTATGGTTCAATGATTCAACTTTAGGGAGTAAGGGGACTATGTAAGTGAGTAAAGTAAATCAAAGGTCCATGAGGGTAATTACTGTCAACAACCACTAAAGAAAATGGAGTAAGTGAATGATTAGTCCATAATTATTATTGAAGTGGAGCATGAAAATGAATTCATATAAGTTTCACTTCAGAATAACTCTAGAATGGAAAAAAAATTATTTGATTCTTGTTATAATAATTCCTTTATATATGTCAAGTTCGATATAACTATTGAATCAAAGCTAAGATATCATGAATTAGAAGTGGCTGTAAAAACATTTAGGGGATGATCATTAGAACCCACGTGTTGGACTCTTCTCCTATTGGTGTATATGGGAAGATTCTTCCAGTGAGTCTCATAATACATCCTTTGGTGGAATTAAATGCTATATATGGAATGAACTGGATATATTTATGTAGATAAGAAATAAAATGTCCATAAAATGATATCTCTTTTCATATACCAAACCATCCAATGTTGTTTTACAAATAAAAGGAAGTCCATGAGTCTCGTTTAAAAAATCCATCAATGGTGTGGGTGTTAATTCCCTTTGGAGAAGCATACCATTCTTAAATAGTTGAGTCAAAGAAACATATCATCCTAGAGGAAATTCCAAATTTTAAGGAATAAACTAGTGTATTTTTTGAGGAGTTACCTGTAATTCCCCCAGATCATGAGGTAGAGTTCTCAATAGCTATCATACTCAAAGCCACTCCAATATCAAAATGACCCTATAGGATAGCCTTGATCAAACTGGAAGAGTTAAAGAAGCAGTTTACAGAAAACATATAAAAGGGGTTTATACGACCCGGTGCATCTCATTGGGGTTCTCCAATGATCTTTATCAAGGAGAAGGATATATCAATGAGGCTATGTATTGATTATCTAGATCTCAAAAAGATCACCATAAAGAACAAGTACCCACCTCCAAGTATTGATGACTTGTTTGATTAGCTATGGGGAGCTAAGAACTTCTCAAAGATGGATATTTATTCTAGATATCATCAACTTATGGTAAAGAAGGAAGATATATAGAAAACAACTTTCTATATAAGGTATGGACACTATGTGTTCATAGTGATTCCCATAGGACATACTTATGCCCAAGAAATATTCATGTATTTGATAAATAGAGACTTTAGAGGATACCTAACAAATGGAAGTATTTGATAATGATATTATCATTTACATAAATAGAAATAAGGAACATGTGGAGCATCTAAGGATTGTTCTGGAAACATTAAGGATGGATAAAATGTACACTAAGTTCATAAAGTGTGACTTCTGGATGTAGAAAGTCACATTCTTGGGGCGCGTGATTAGAAGTGAGGGAATTTATATAGACCCATAAAAAAGGAAATTGAGGAATGGATCATACCCACAGTGTCATATAAATCCATAGTTTTTGTAGATTTTTTAGGTACTGCAAAACATTATTGAGGAATTTCTCATGATTTTCTATCACGATAATTAAGTTAACATTGAAAGTGGTGAAGTATTTCTAGATAAGATAATGTTAAGAATGCTTCAAGGAGTTCAAGTAGAGGATAATAAATACACATATACTCACACTACAACAAGTAGAGAATGTGTTTTGATATACAATGATGCTTAAAATAATGGTTTGGGGTGTCTACTAACAAAAATGATAATGTGATAGCCTACACCTTGCGATAGTTGACCCTCCCTGAGAAAAACTACCTGACACATGATCTGGAGCTAGGAGTTGTGATTTTTCCTTGAAAATCTAGTGACACTACCTTTATAGTGATAAGTGTGACATATATACTGATAAAAAGATTCTAAAGTATGTATTCACACATAATGACCTCAACATGAATCAAATAATATGGTTAGAGCTTATTAAACACTAATATTCCTCTATTCATTACAATCCAGGAATGGTGAATAAGGTAACTATTTCTCTTAGCAGAGAATAACCTATTATTGTATCCATGATGAAGATTGAGATAAAACCTATATTCTTAGATATACAAAGGATAGATCTTTAAATCATAATGGCATGGAATACATCCTACCTTTCCCAAATTATTTTCCAATCATCTATCTAAGATAAGATCAAGGTGGCAAAAAGGGATGATCTAGAGCTACAAAAGAAGGTGAAGGATATAAAGGAAGGGAATCTACACGAGTTCCACATCTATTATGTTGATTTGATTAATTTTTCAATGAACCTTTATGTGACTTCATCACCATTGATAAAGAAGGATCTATTGGATAAAGCACATAGATATTGTTTCTGCATACATCCTAGAAGTACCAAGATGTACTATGATCTTCCAAAATAATTCTAGCAGGACAACATAAAGAGGAATATTGTAGATTATATCTAAAGGTGTTTGGTATATTATCATGTTAAAGTATAGTGATATAAGTCCAAATGGATGATGCAACCATTTTCTATAGCCACATGGAAATGGGAGACTGTCACAATGGAATTTTTCACTGGTCTCCCAAATATATCCAAAGGAAACAATGCGATATGGTTTATGGTGGATTGAAACATCAATACTTCCCACTTTATTGATATTCAGGGAGATTTATCACTTAAAAAACTTACCATGATATATGTGAAGGAAGTAGTGAGGCTACATGGGGTGCCACATTTGATGATATCTGATCATGATCCAAGGTTCACATATAATATATAGATAATTATTCAACATTATTTGAGTACTGAATTGAATTTTAGCAAGAACTATCACCTCTAAAATTTTGGCCAATATAAAATAACTATTCATACACTCGTGGACATTCTATGAGCATTATCAATGGAACTAAAAGGTGAATGAGATAAACATATCCTATTAGTTGAGTTATTATGTAACAAGAGCTTCCACTCAAGTATTAAAATGGATCAATTTGAAGCTCTATATGGAAAGTGATGTAGAACTCAATATTTTGGGATGGAGTTGGTTAATAGAAACTAATTAGACTTGATCTTGTGAAAGAAATTATAGATAAGGTTCTAT
Source organism: Viscum album (assembly GCA_963277665.1). Taxonomy (NCBI): domain Eukaryota; kingdom Viridiplantae; phylum Streptophyta; class Magnoliopsida; order Santalales; family Viscaceae; genus Viscum; species Viscum album. The sequence goes on from OY728130.1 coordinate 1,221,604,873, forward strand.
CCACCCAACAACATATAAAAGCTGCTTAGGGTCGAAAAAATAGCTATGCTAAAAAAAATTTAAGGGACTTAGAGTTCAATTTTGGAGACAATGTTTTCCTTAAAATATCACCATGCAATATATTTGTGTGGTTTGGTATGAAAGGGAAGCCTAGACCAAGGTAAATTAAACCCTTTTAGATCCTCAATTTCATAGTAACTGTGGAATGTCTTCTTTTACTTCCCCAAAATATGGATCAAGTTCATGATGTGTTCCATGTATCACCTTGGAGAAAGTAAATACCTGATCCCTCACATGTACTGAATCCCAAGGTGGTATAACTGAAGAATAACCTCTCATGTGAAGAGTAGTCATTGGAGATCATGGATCATAGAGACAAAGTTCTATGCAACAAGACAACTCACCTTGTCAAAGTGTCGTGGAGAAAATATAAGTATGAAGAGGTGACATGGGAACCATATAGAATAATGAAATAAAAGTACCCTCATATATTATTAGATAAGATTATAAGTTATGTTTTGATGATGGAATTTCTAAATCGGGTGGGGGGGATAATGTAACAACCCATAGTTTATAAATTATATTTTCTTCTATAAATAAATGTCTATTATATTATACATAAAAAATATGTAGAGAAACCAACTAGAAATTATTTTATTAATAAATATTATTACATTAATCAATTATTAAACCCAATAAAATGACAAATAAACAAAGAAAAAAAATATAAAATAGAAAAGCTAAAATTGGAAAATACGGATCTTCCTAATCTACTAGAATCACCCCTCTTAAAAAACACTATAGAAAAGAAATAAAATATTAGGAATCCAACAAAAATATTAGAAAATGGAAATATAGAACCCTGAGAGTAATTGATTTGAATATTTCATGAAATAAATAAGTAGTATATATATGAGGTATTGTGACATTTGGAATAGTAATGTGACAATTGGAATAGTAACATAACTGTTGGGAATAGTAACCCGACTGTTGGGAATAATAACCAGACTGTAAGAATAGTAATTTTACCTCAAAATAATAAATTAGGATATAAATAATATTTATCATGATTAATTTATTTAAATATAAATTTTATAATTCTAAAAAACAAATATCATTTTTTTAAAACTCAAAGAAAATATAAGCACATTTTTAAAAAACTGTATTTTAAATCATTTCATAAAAATCATAATTTTTATATTAATAATTAAAATTACCTATTTTATAATTTTATATTGATAAAATAAATATTATTTTTGAAACGATCACATCAAAAATAACCAAGGTTTATTTTTTGGTAATTTTCTAAAATACGTCAATTTTCAGCTGAATAGTAAAAATATGGGTTTTTACATAACCAACGTATCTTAAATCACATCATTCATGATGTAATAAAGAAAAAAATACTTTCATTAACTTGAGGTTAGACCATGATATATTTTATTTCATAAATTATTCATTAAAATACAGTAAACTTAATTTCCAAACCCAAAATAATTTTCCAAAACCTAAAGTCAAAAGTGATTCCTTAAAATAGTAACTTTTCTTTCTTTACACATTCCTTTTTAATAAAGTATTTAATTCATATTATAAAGGTAATTTAAAGTCTTATACCCATTATATTATATTGATATAATATTTATATTGTAAAAAATCACTATTAAATGTTTTACCTTTGATATAATATTTTATTCAATATTTTACATTGCTGATTCTCTTAGAATTTTAGTGATTATATATTTTTGTGTGAAAAGTATAATACCTTCCTATATATTTCATGAATATGTGATTTTCCTATAATTTTGGGATGAGATAAAAAAGGCCTAATAATCGTCATTTACCATATATATTGCTAAATGATTCTATGATGGGACCTTGGTTGAATGAGTGTTAGTGGTCCTACATAGGTATTATATGTAGGAATGTATTGGGTTTTTAATCGAAATAAAATCCCATTTAAAATTTGGTTTCAAAAATGATTTTGTTTTCAAAATGAATTTCAAGGGGAAAGTGGTGATTTGGGAAAAATTTTTGTGAATCTTTTTGACTTTGTCTTTAAAGTAATTCTCTTAGGCCTTGATTTTAAAAGTGTTTTGGTCTGTTTGAACCCATGTGGGTGACACCTGTTTTACAGGATTGTGTGTTTTATGTGTTCCCATGAATGATATTTCCCTCATGTATTTTTTATTGTATGATGCTTTTTTCTATGTGTACAAGTCAATGATGTGATGTTATTTTTATCAAAGTTTTTGGTAGGTATGGATAGATACGAGGACACCCTTTAGGGTGAAAAATAGACCTAGAGAGAGAACCATTGGGATTGAGTAGTGATATACTTCATTGTGGAGGTGTTAAATTAGTGAATATGGTTTATTTGGATGGCCCTGAGGGGTTGGAAGGTGAAATCCTAAGGCTATCCTGAGAGAGTTGTGATTACGATGAGCCATAATTCTTGGGTGATTAATGTGATGATGGTGTGATAGGATTGTTGAGATCTTTTCCTAGACATGGTGAGCCAGTGAGCAGTGAGATAGGTTGTGTCCTCTGTGTGTTATTGCATCAATTTTCTGACTGTATTCTTGTGATAGGTTAAAGATTCTGGTGGGGGATAGGATCCCAAGGCCTTTCTTCACTATGAGTGAGTTGTTGTGGGTGGGAATATCATAAGGGGTAATCTTTATTATATATGATGGTTTGGTCATCTATGAGTGAGATTGTTGGAATGACCATAATTTTCCATCCATGTGTGAGATGGTTGGACCCCATGAAATGACATTTTCTCATTCATGAGTGAGATTATTAGACTCAGGATGTGATAACAAATAGTGGGACCACCATCAGTGAGATTGGGTCCAAGTTCTAAAGTCTTTTATCTTGTTAATGGATTACCCTACATTGAGGGAGAATAAAGTCGATGGTTATTGATCTAGACTTCCTTGAGTAAGAATGGATATCTAAATTCACAGTGTGAGATCATAAATGGATGACACCCTACCCAGTGTAATTTTGTATTTTTCAAGATTTTGGTACATGGTGAATTCCTTTCAGCATGGAGCTGAAGTATGAATGATCAGGGGTTTCTTGGTATCCTGGTTAGTACATGATAACCTAACATGTATGTGTGTATGTACAATGTGGGTTATATTTCCATGTGGTTGTGTTGGATGAGCATGAATAAAAACCTCATATATTATTATATATATCATTCATATCCACTTGATCATAGTAGTGCTTAATACAGTTGAGGTGTTGGAGATTCCTAATGGGTCATTGGAATCACCCATAACTATTTATATGGAACATGTTTTGATGTACATTGTTACACCTTCTTGTTTATTTCCTAGAAATAAGTATCTCTTGGAGCTGGAAAAGTGGTTCAGTTAGTAGGTCATGAATTCCAAGGATATAGTAGGATGATAACGTGAGTTGAGATAGAGGTCATGTATTTTTTTTTGATTTTATTCTGTATCTACTGGCCAGTGAGCCATTTATTATATATGATTCATGTTATGACATGTTATTTTCTACTAATTCTCTGTTTTTTGGTGTATCATATAGTCTGTTTACTTATTTTTTTATTCAAGACTACAAGGTCCCATTTGGCTCAATGTTTTATGTCTATAGGCCTTTGAGATGTCTGTTATATAGCTAGGTCATGCTGAATTTTCAGTAGATTTAGGCATGAACATTGGTATTATTATTGAGAGTATTTTCTCCTCATGATTATGTTAGTGCCTTTCCTCTAGTAAACAACCTCTATCATAAAGGGTGGTGTGGTTGAGTCACGTGGTGACCCCCACTAGATGTCTTTTAGGAATTCCATATTGGGGTGTTATGACTTAGATTCCACTAACTTTATTTGAAGATGAATATCCAGAAGATGACTAAGACTTTCCAAGACTGATCTAACAACACTGACACACATCATGAAGAAGAAAAAAAATATAAGTTCGGCCAATTGTGGCTTCATGCATGGAGGAGAACTGAAGCTTGAAAAGTGTCTCATCAAGGAGGCCGACATGCACCAATTATATTTGAAGGAAGAGGAATATCAGTCAATTTTTTACTTATAGGATGAAGATTTTTTATTAGGAAGGGTATTATAAGTTATCCACAATTTCATCTATTAAATTAAAATTTTATTCACAATTCATAGTCGACGTAATTCCTCAATGAGATTCAAACATCAAATCAATCCACAACTTTACAAACCATTTGTGTGGGATTCAAAGAATCAAGTGTAATATCGAAAGAATTAAATAAACTCAGGAGGAAAAAATGACACCAATTGGAAGATTGGTTTTGTGCATTATGTTGGGGAAAGCTTTAATCCAAGGTGGCACTAGCATACACAATATATTCAAATGGATATGAGATATTGAGTCTGAAGATTCAAAATATGATAAGAGTTTTACAGGCAAAAGTCTTGTCAATCCTGGGTAGAAGGAGTTTTTCATTAGTTTTTATTTTTTTTAGTATATCTTATTTTCTAAGGATAATATGGAATTTGAGTGTGGAATATGATGATTTATGATAAATGAAACAATTACTTCAATCAGATATGTGGTAATAATGTTGTGTATTTTTTTTAAAGTAAAAACAGTTATGATAGTATGATAAGATAAATACTCTCTCAAGCATGAGAAGTATATGAAGGCCATGATATCCTACATGTGAAATTATAAAATTAGATCAATCAAATTAAAGTAAATGTTTTTTCCATAAAAAGGAATCATGTGTATTGATTATCAAGAACTAATTCTAGAACTTCTACAAATGTATTTTTGAACAAAAATCTCTAGAATAGAGCATAGGATCTGGGAGGTACTAGTTTTTCTTCAAGGGGGAATAATGATCAAATTATATAGGGATTTGGTATTTGAAATCAATAGATAATAACGCTTTCTTCTTTATCTACCCTCTTTTTGTATTCCTATATCTTTTTTAATTGTGTTTTCATTTATTTTAGACATACATTGTCACTATACCCATTAAGGATAATGAAATTCTTGTCATTTATATAATTTTATATTCTTGAATTCAAATCTCAATATTACACTTTATTCTTCTTAGGCATATCACATTCAATTTACTTCATTATTTTGGTTTATGAATGAATCGATAAAAACCAATTTCAATACTCTTTTGATTAATTTCATCCACTTTTGTTTATCAACAGATTGAGTATTATGGAACTCAAAAATAATGGACAATAAATATCAAATTATAGTTATCTTTATTGAATGAATAATCTTATTTGAAAACCATTATCTTAAACAACATTCATCAATAGTGTTATTTAATTAAATTCATTCTTAATCACATTTCTTTCATGTCTCCTACCTTAACTCATTTCTTAGTCTTTAACTATATTAACACCACTAACTTATTTCACCAATATATTTTTTCACTCAGCTTTCTATAGTCATGAACACCATTTAATTTCTTCCAATAATTTATAAATTTAGTTATACTTTTTTTATCACCCTCTTTCCCTTCAGTTCGACCTTACATTCCATTATAGTTGTGAGAGGAAAAAATATAAATTTTATATTTATAGTTTTTGGGACCAAAAAAGTCTTCATGGAATATTTGAAGGATTTATGTGTCTATAAGGTCTCAATTAAAATAAATTGATCAATTTCATGAAAACTAAAAGTGTTAATGGCCTGGAGCTATGAAGAACCCTATTCCTCTCCATAACACTCTATATAGTGCCTCCATAAATGAAAGTTTTTTTGTAGGGTGAGGTGTGACATTTAAGCACCCAAAAAATGAAAGTTTGTTCATGGGTAGAGGTTTGAAATTTAATCTCCCCACAAAAAAAATTTCTTTATGGGGTGAGGCATCATAGTTTGGCCCCCCATAAATGAAAATTCATTTGTTGGGTTAGGCATCCCCTCCTGGCCACCCAAAAACCACTATCCTTTATAGTATGTGGTTCTTAATTGTCCCAATCTACCTATTAATGGTTACATTCATACCCCTATAAAACCCCCACATAGATATAGATAAAATACATGGAGAAACACATGAGAACCGAGAGAGGAATAGTTTGAGAAATCAATTTTAAATAAAAAATCATTTACCACATTTCACAAGGTAAGAAAGGGAACTCACCCGACCACCCAAAAAGGGTGGTCACCCATATAATTACCCTTACACTTAGAAAAAATACTTTACATAAAGCTATTAACATATAAAAATCCTTTTTCGAACCATAATCTCATTAACAATATGTGGATGGAGTCTTTGTGAATCACCACCCCTTATAGAAAATAGTATGCATGATGGAGTCCTTAAATCTTAGAGCCCTTCCATGTAGAATTTGGAATTACCAAAGCCCCCCAAATTATTCAAGAAACTCTCTCATTTATCATCTTTGGTGAAGTTATTTCCCATAATTGTGCACCTTCATGAACTACCAATCCAAGGCCTCTTCCAAAGCTTCCAGATATGTGTGATCATAGTAATGAGCACACCAGCGTGTACTCTCAATCATATGTTCCTATAGTAAACGAGTTCATATTGTTGACATACCTAATAGGGGGCCCTTGGAATGTTTTTGGCCATAAATTATGGTGGTAATGAGGATACCAACCTTAGGTATGGTGTAAAGTGAATTCTTGGGACAACCAACTAGATCTCTGGCCCGTAGGCCCACCCACTTCCTCTATTTCACCTATTAAAAGGGAAGGAAGGGAGAATCTTAAATAGGTAATTCTTCCTAGAGTAATCCTATATTCTTTCATGTAATTATTATCTTTATAGGTACATAATTCATGACCCTATTTACGAAAACAAGAGAGGGGATGTGCACTAGATCCATTTCTCTCTCCCATAGGCTAGTCCTCTTCCACTAGAAGATGAAGGTTATTTTGTGGTTTGATATATATTTTAATTTTTCATATTTCTCATAATGATCATGAATCATGTGGTCTTTGATGAAAGTTATGATCATGATATCTTCATGATCAAACACTTCTATCAGGAGGATATTTCCTTTCCAGATTGTCCTCTCGTTACACCAATGGGCCTCCTGTTCAGTATAAACACCATAACCATACATAAACCTTTAAAGGGACATATTCTCAATGAAGCAACACATATGGGACTCCTTCATTGGTTTTATTATCAACCATATTAAACTATGTGGGATTTTATTTATTTCTAAATGGGATATATAATAATCCTCCTTGATGTTCAAACCCAACAGCCCAAACTCACCATAATCTTATCTTTCCCATATCCCAATTAGGGTCATATCCAACTCAGAGGGCCATATTTCTTATGATACCTTTACATCACCATATTTATTGGTATACATTATATGTAATATCAAGCCCGCACTTGGGAGTCTATATCCATTCCATTTCCTTTAGACCACTTTGACATAAGTCGTAAACTAGCCATGACTAGGAATCATTTTCTTAGACATCCTTTCCACACGATGTTAAAATGAACAGTTTAGTCCTCATCATGTGAACATAAAAGGTATGATGTGTCTAGTTAAGTGGAACCAAAATACATGGGTTTTGATTCCTTACATAAGGATACATAGTAATCCCATATCATGGGCCCGATCCCAAAATCAAAACAACTCCCATATCCCTATATTACAATAAATTCTAGAGTGCCCAATGGGTGGATTAAAACTGACATCATAACAATAAATGAAATAAGAATCTATAATCCATTTACAAAAGGGTTCGATCAATGTTGAACTAAAAATAAATACAAATGTCTACATTGATTAATAACCTTTCATTCATATAGATTATTATAAATTCAACACATGAGAATAATTGTTTTTTAAAGTAAGGGTGACATGTTCCATACATTGGATTTAAAAAAAATCATTAATATGTATTAAATATAAAAGAGAGTCCTAAAGTAGTGAATAAGTTCTCCCAAAAGGGTGTGATGATCCCAAACTCCCATCATATCGGCTAACACATTTTCTAATATGTTATTGGCAGAGTCCTAGTAATCACTTGCGTTTAGAAATTATGACAACATCAAATCAAAATAAGTGTAGGTATGAAATATGTAAAAAACAAAAAATGGTGAACCCAATGTGAATAATCAACCAAGATGACCACTTTTATCTCTTATTAGACCCCCTTTTCACCCAAAATGATAGAGGACCAAACATGGATCCAAAAAAATCAATTATGCATGTGTTTATTTATTGAGATGATGATTTGATATGGAATTATTGTTTGTGTTTGTCATATTTATTTTAGGAATATTTGATAAGAAATCTCTTCAATCCAATGGAATCCTTCCAATTATCCCAAATGTACACATTAGCTACCTCACAAGATGAGTCCTCATCTATCCGGAGGACACTGTCACCAAAACCGTGTCTCCAGCATCAGGTCTAAAATGAACTAGTTTAGAAGTACCACCTAAATGGTACCATAAAAACCATAGAGGCTAATTGAAAATACCTCCAAATCATGAATCCCCACTAACCATTTTCTAAAAAATGGTTTGTTTACCAGAAGAATATGACACTAGTTTTTGTGTCATATCATTTCAGGATCCTATCCTTGGAACGCTGTAACAAATTCCCCACATATCTTTGGGTGGTTGATTAGGAGGCTACTAACGAACTCATACAGAAAACACATGGATACCACCAAAGGGATCCTACCAAAAACCAACACCACCAAAACCGCTTGACATAAAACCATCATCATGATGGGGGTTCAACCCTTGGGAGTCTATCCTAGGTCACTCAGTCCTAGGCACTTAGGAAAGCCTTCCGAGGGTACTGACCAGACCATTAGATTTGGTGGCCTAGAACCAATTTCTTTTTACATTATTATAAACATGTATCCATGGATTTTAATATTAATAAACACCTTATCACATATTGATTGTTCTTATGCATGACAATGAATGTGATAATGTCCTAAGGAAATCTTTTTCATTAAAGGGTCATAGTGGATCCCTACTATGATGAGAACCCGAAAGTGCCATAACACTATTCTTGAATATATGTTCTATGGACGGATGATATTATTTGAGGGACACAAATAATATAGTCCATTAGGGGTGATGAATCATAAAACATTGGGGCAAATTCTCATGGTGCGCACCTTTGGAAATATCAAGGAGTTTATTATAATAATGAGACCTGCCAGTCAAAAATCCACATTTCATAGTGTCATTGGATGTTCCTATCTGCGGAAATGTATATTGGTACTTAGACTTCGTGATTATTATTGATGGTTATTACAACTCGCGCACTTAGATGTATTGTCAAAACTTATGATGAAACACTGTTTGCAGTGATGTAGGATATGTTGGGTGTGTCACAAGTAATGCTGTATTAATAGATAATGCAAGAAAGGATTTTTCCCTTCTATTCCATAATTAAAGATGATATCTTAGGCCCTTTTATGGAATTTATATAGCCTAAATAAATTCATGTCCATGGTAATGAATTCTCAAGTTCAATTCCAGGAAGTCAATGAAAGAATAATCGAGCAAATGGGTTGATGGAACTAGCATACAACCCTCTTTATTTAAGATATCAAGACAAAGGGATTACATTACATGGTAAGCATTCGTAGAAGGTGGCATGGAATTGTGTCATTAACTTCTTTCTATATGGGTGACTTGGATTGTTTATAGATGTTAATCTTGTAATTTAGGTAGGTTTCGCCTAATGCCATTGAGAAAGAGTCCTAAAGGGTCACACGCTAATTGTATCTGAATATCTCAATTAAATATTCATTTAACAAGTTGAATAAAGATTATTCCCAATTCTGGATTAATAATTATTAAAGTATTCCTAATAAAATTTATTTAAACACAAGTTATTTGAGAGAATATATGGTGGGAAAAATAATATATGTATTAGTGAGTAATGTAGTGAGATTTATTAAAGAAATAAATAGTCATTATTCAAAGAATAATAAATATTGTGGAGAAAATAAATAAAATGGGAAAACAAAAATAAACACCGTGTATATTAATTTACACACCATGTAGTTTTTATGGGAATTTGTGAGAAATAATATTATTTATTTAATTAAATAATATTAATTGCAATTATCTGGGTGCATGTCAAGTAAAAATAATAGTCAAATGTTATTATTAGACATGGGGTGTTACTAAGAATTAAATGGAATAAATAAATGCATATGGGTAATTATTTTATTTAATTATAAGTATTATAAATCCCAATTAAATTATTCTCATCAAGCTTATCCATTCTATGTGCTTGTGTACAATTAATCTATAGAAATCTCTCAATCCAAGATATAATTCCTTTCCTCCAAGAATTCTCTCAAGTTACGAGAGAGATCCTCCTCCAACGGATCAAGGAGAGCACATTGGTAGAGACTCTCAAGGTGATCGAAGGCAGACATCGCAAGATAAATCTCTTCTGCACTAGCACCTAGATATCCCTTAGGTGACATCTAGAGATAGGTGGAGCTTTTATGGATCACCACTAGAGGAAGCATACACTTAGCTTCTATGACGCACCAATGGATCACATTATATTATGAACAAGAACATCAACAGAGAGAGAATTCCATCAAGGTAATTCTTGTATTTTAATTAAATTAATTATAACCAACATATGATGATCCTCTCTATTCTTCAAAGGCTTCCCTCTCTCTTTTCCATGCTTCATTTTATTCTGAAGATCCAGCATTTTATCACGGTGAAAGATCTCGCATTGATTTTTGTTGATAGTAAAATTAAAGTTGGGTACACCCATCGACGCACTTATATTGGGAATAGAGCCTACAAGTTGTATTAGAGTGTTTATATCATTGATTATAATTATTTAGTTTTTTTTTGATGATTTACACATTTAATAATTTAGTTTTTTCAATTCAAGTTAATTATTCTACAAAACTTAATCTCGAGATCTATTCCTCATATTTAGTTTCTCGTTCACCTTATAGAAGTGATATTTTCTTTTAATTTTGATTAAAATAAAATATAGGATCTCATCTGGAGGTTATAAAGGTTCCTGGATGTACAACACTAGAACACATGGTGTATATTTGGTAGTACAAACTGTTTAGTTAAGGTTCAATGCATCAGGTCTGGTCCACCAAACCAAGTCGTTTCATTAGAGTTTGTCTAAGTCTTAATGACTCCATGTGTTGACAAGGAAGAGGTGGCATGCAGTTTCCTGATTACAGGGCATGTGGCCCACTGGGCATGGTGTGTAGTCCCTTCGAGTTAGGGTTGGACCATGTACCCCGCACACAACTTTCCCTGCTATAGACTGTGTAACACGGATACTTCATGGAATGTGTACCATTAGACACGCCATATACTCCAAAGATTTCCTAAGTACATTTACACGTCGTATCCCCATTCATATACTTTGAATGGATGGTGAATGCTAGTACATGCCATGTAGTTGGAACTAAACTCCATGTACTCATCCAAATTATGAAATTTTTTTAAAATTTATTATTATATTATACAAACCCTTGAGACATGTACCATGGTGCTAGTGTAAAAGATGAGGCACAACACATGATAGGTGCTTTATATATGTGTTTTAATTTATCATCTACGTAACGTTCATTTCTACTCATTGGGTAGTTATGAATGGTAATTCACCAGGTTTCCTCCAAGGTACAAGTTATGTACAAAGATAATTTTAAATGAATTTATTTGTTTAAAATTATGATGGATGAGAATCTTAAGGAAATTCAGTAAAGGGTTTAAGATAAAAGGATTGACTAATTAAATATAAATAATTGATTAGAGCATGATTTATCTTAAACAATAATGATTAATGAATTTAAAGATAGTTTTATTTATGCATAAATATCGTTTCATTTATGGATGATCTTGATCTATACTAGGACCTTTGTATGTGGATGGTTTCTTTTAATTTATTTACTTAAATTAAAGTTTTTGGTCTATGATCCTTCTCCTCATTAATATGTAGGGATTTCATTCCCAAGATTTCTTTTATATAAAACCCCATTTTACCCATCACCTACGAGTGAGATAAAATCATATTTAAAGGATGGATCTCCGAGGCTAGTGGAGGCGACTCAATTTAAGATCCAAGGCAAAACCAGTCCTCGAAGATACAAAGGTGGACATGTGAAAAGCTGTAAAAACAAACCCAAAAGGTTCAAGGTGTTTTCTTCCCTAGGTCTTGAGATATTTTATCAACCGCTAGATAAACTAACCAATAGAATAATATCATAATCATGCCATTTATTTTATTTTTGTTAGTTGCATGCTTTATTTATTTTGAGTGTGTTGTCCCGATTAAACAATTAATGAATTAAAAAAGCATGCAAGATGGAACAAAAATAAGACTGACTTATGCGTAAATATAATCTTATAAATGGTTAATAACTTAATTATATCCCAATTAATATTAAAAATCATTTAATATAAGATAATAAAATGGTAATTGTGTGTAAGGATAAAATCCCTCAAAGAAATATTAAGTCGGTATAGCCTTCTCTAAACTTGGTTAGAATCGAACCATAGTTCAATGTGCTTGACCAACCCTAGTTAGGGTGATTTCAATTATCGTGGAATTATAATTCATGGTTTTGGGTTGAATTGAATTGGTTCACATCAAGGGTTGACTGACACAATAAGAATTAGTGTGACCAAGAGGCAAAGGTTGAGGAAATCCAAAATAAAAGGATTTAATGATTGGGGAGTCCACTCAGCCGATCAAACAGTTGTGAGTTAATGCAGTTGGAATTTGGAATGCCTACCTAAAACCTTTCAGATTGCTTGACCAACACTAGTTGGGGTAATGAGAAGGGAAATATCGATCCTTGCCACTAGAATATTCCAGAAACAAAATATTCTGAATTAAATGGTGAGGTCTATTAGATTTCAATAAAATAGTGGGAGAGTAATAATTATAAATTAATTTATTTGTCTCAGTTTTATCATCATAAAGTACAAAAAGATTTTCTCATTCTAATTTTTAGAAATGAAAAAATGACTTCAAAAATATCATTTCAAACCATACTCAAAAATGAAAACCTTCTTAGTAGCACCAATTTGCAAGAGTGGCAGAGGCGTTTACGCATCATCCTTCAGCACGAGAGGAAATTATATGTGGTGGAGGAGCCTGTTCTATTTGTGCCTAGAAAAGAGGCCAGTGATGAGGATATATCTCTATATATTAAAAGTTTGGATGATTCAAAAAATTTATAATGTTTCATGCTATCGTCCATATTTAATGATCTCTTGAAACAGCATGTAAACATGGATGTGTATAGCATGATGTCTCAACTTAAGGATCTCTATCAATAGAAGGTGAGGTAGGAGATATATGAGATCACCAAAACTTTGTTCACAACTAATATTGGAGATTCTATGCCAGTTGGGCCTCATATAGTCAATATTATTTGCTACATTGAACTCCTGGACATCTTAGGGATTAAGTTATCAGATGAGTTGCATACAGATCTCATCCTACCATCACTGCCCAACACCATATCTTGATTTATTATCAACTACAACAAGAGAGACAATTATAAGATTCTATCGGCACATCTGACCTTGATTGTACAGGTAGATAAGGACATTGGGCGTGACAAACCCATAGTCCTTATGGTGAATAAGAAGAGGAAGGACAAGGCATAGGGGCTAAGGGTTTATAAATGGTGTTGGAGCCAAAACTTGGGAAGAATAAGAACAAGAGGAAAGTCTCTGGGGCTACCTCACGAAGACCTTTCACGGAGCCCCATGGCCCCGCGCCCCGCCGCGGTGCAAGGAGGTGGGATACTCCATGAACCCCTTTGGCATTCACAACCCCACCACAGAGCAAATATGCAGGATGCTCCGCGAACCCCTTTGACGTTCGTGACCCTTCCGCAAAGCAAGGATGTTGGAGGCTCCACAAACCCCTTTTAAATTTGTGACCCCGCCCCAGAAAAATGAGGCGGGATGCTCCGCAAACCCCTTGGGCGTTCTTGACCCCGTCACGGATCAAAGAGGTGGGATGCTCCGTGAATGAATTTGGAATTCGCAGCCCACCGCGGAGAAAACTCTATCTTCATGCCGAGCGAGATCTGCTTCACAGAACCTCTTTCCTATAAATACAGGTCTCCCCTCGAGCCCAAAAGATGGATCATTCGACCTTTCACCTTCTTATCTCTCAAATCATGAATCACTTCTTGCTCGATGAACCATGTGCTTCTCAAGGTACTTTTGCATTGCGAAGTGCCTCCCCCTTTCCTTTAATTCAACCCCTCTTCTGATTGGGATGCCTTTTATAAATCCCACAGGCCTTTGCGAAGGAAGGGGATCCCCACAGGGACTCGGGTCGTCATGAAGCATTTATTCTTTGTGAAACACCCTCCATACACACATGACCCACATGCTAATGTAGGGTCACTATGTTTCATGAAGCACATTTCTTCACAACACCTTACTTCACGAGGCACCCTTGTTTCGCAAGGCATTTCTTAGTGAATTCCTTTCCACTTCACAAAGCTCCTCCCATATGCACCTATTACCTATCCATCTCCTAGGAGACTTCACTTCATGAAGCACATCCCTTTATGAAGCCCCTCTACTACATGGAGCACCAGAGCTCTATGAGGCTTCTACCTATGAACTTCTATGACCTGCAACTCATTTTCATGTGTAACCCTCCAAGTTTGCATGATGTAACTTCAATGTCCCTTGGGTAGTGCTTCACAACGTGTTGCTTCGCCTCATGCTCCTTCTCACAGGCATGCTAACGGCTATTGATTATTCGCATAGCCATGCTAACGTGGACCCCCAATGGGATCACCTCTCGACACTCCCTCCAACGGAATTTCCGATGCCTTCCATCCCCCAAGGGTGGGTGGGTATCAGTTATGTAAGTCCCAGGGGTGCAGGGCGTAACCACCTCATCCGAGATGTAGGAAGTTAAACTGCCAAGAGTCAACGTCCTCAGCACATGACATTAAACTGTGACCTCGCCCCATGCCTCGGATATGAGGTTCCCCATCTCGGACATTCTATACGCCCACTGGTCTCCATGGGAGTGAAATAATTTCTCACTTGGAATGGAATCCTCTTTATGGGAGCGGCATCCGTCTATGGGGAAAGGGAAACAACCCTGGTGTAAGCCGCTAGCTTTCCATGTAGGAGGCAACACCCATGCTCCTCCTCTCTTCCTGGGTGTCAAATCCCTCCCCGCTGGGAGTTGTCACCACCCAGGCCTCCTTCCTGGAGTAAGACCCAATCTCCATCACCTTGGTCTACTAACCATGCGTAAGCCCCTATTTTCTCTTTGGGCTGCTAAATATGTTTTATCCCCACTCCACTTCCATTGGATGCACCTTTCACGATGTGATCGTCAGGTCTTTGTTGTCCCTTGTTTCTCACACTGAGCATGACTCATGTGGCCTTAGAGCTAGCATCGACCATGACATCCTCTCCAGGTAGCCTACAGTGTAAGCCCCAACGCTACCTGAACTATGAGGTCTTTGATCCTTGCCAAGGTAGGGTACGTAAGAAGCCTCCCTGAGGTTCAAGCACACCATCCATTTGTCCCAACCATCCTCACATCAGTTCACCAGACCCACCTGAACTATATGTTCTTTGATCCTTTCCGAGGCAAGGTACGTAGGAAGCCACCCTGAGGTTCATTCCCAACACTCGGTTGCTCCGACCCCCTTCCCGTCGTTTCGCCCACTCCTTTTAATCTACGTGGTCTTTGATCCTTACCAAGGAAAAGTACATAGGAAGCCTCCCTGAGGTTCAACCCCACCATCCATTGGTCTCGAAATTCCTCATGTCAGTTCACCAAACTCACCTAAACTATGTGGTCTTTGATCCTTGCCAAGGTAAGGTACGTAGAAGCCTCCCTGAGGTTCAAGCCCAATACTCAGTCGCTCCGACCCCCTTCACATCGGTTCACCCAAACCCACCTGAACTGCATGGACATTGATCCTTGACAAGGAAAGGTACGTAGTAATCCTCCCATAGGTCCAATCCCACAATCCATTAGTTCCGACCCCCTTCACATCGGTTCCCACACCATTCTGGACTATGTAAACTTTGATCCCTACCAAGGTAGGGTATGTAGGAAGCCTCCATGAGGTTCAAGCCCACCATCTATCTGGGCCCCAGGTTCTCTTTCACGTTAGTTCACCCCTGTCCTGCATGACGTTAAACTGTGGACCTCAATCAGTGGTAAGTCGTTGTTCCCCAAGTCAGCGGTAAGCCGTTACACCCACCCGAACTACGTGTAATTTGATCCTTTCCAAGGCAAGGTACATAGGAAACCTCCTAGATGTTGAATCCGAATAACTATTGGACCCCCGGTCCCCCTCCACATTGGTTAACTGACTCCCATCCCACAAAAAACTACATGGGTTTGATCCATGTCTCCTAGATAAGGTATGTAGGAAGCCTCCCGAAGGTTTGACCTCGTCCAATGGTAAGCCGATGTGACCCCATCCCGCGGTAAGCCGTTGTGACCCCATCCAGCAGTAGGCCTTTGTGCCCCCAATCAACAGTAAGCTATTGAAGTCCCCAATCGATGGTAAGTTTTATTTAGATGAACTACATGAACTTTCATTCCCTTCCATGAGGATATATAGGAAGCCTCCCTGAGGTTCAAGCCCATCCCTCATGTCTCATCCAGATCTATCCCTCGATCCTATGTGTTTCGGGAAGGTCATGCCTCAACCCAGAGGTTCCGATTCCTCCGAGTCCCATCCATGTGTCCATCCTTGTGGTTCACCTCCTCAAGTGTCCCATCATCCCACCGAACTACGTGGACTTTGATTCTCTGGAACGGGGATACGTAGGAAGTCTCTTCAAGTCTCAAGACCAAAATCACCACCGTCCTCACATCAGTTCCATCTCATTCTCCCCCTACTTCATTAAACCCTCCATTATCCATCCTGATTCTTACCTAGGCCACCACATCCTTGTGGGATCATGCCACCTCATTCCCCATTCCCATTAATAACAAAAACCAGGAAGCTAACAACACATTGGACCCAACATCAGTGTTCCCTCCAGTGGTTGCACCAATCTAGTCCACTCTTATCAGAGTTCTGATCAGTCTGATCTGTCTCCGTTAGACGTTAAAATTGCGGCATACCCTGTGTTAAGAATTAGAAGTTGAGAAAAACATCATATAGATGCCTATGACATGAAATTTCCCATGTTCGACGTGGATGAATCAGGCTTCTGCACCCTGTAGAAGCCCTATAATAAGGGGAATAAAACCAGATGCACCAGTGTCCTAGCATCTAGATATGATAGTGATGTCTAACGTGACTACTCTCTTGATCGATGGTTGATGCCCTGACTGTACCCTTTGGAATGTCCCTATAGATTCAGTGTAATTAACTGGTGTCCATGAAGATATAGCATGATGAAGAGTTTCATGAACAACGTCATAAATCTATAAGGGAGACCCAGACTAGGTGACGATTTCTGAGGAGGAATCCCCAGAAGGAAGAACCGACATCCCATCATCCTGTTTTGATAAAAGAGAAAACGTCCCTAAACAAGGAATGAATGCCGCCCGCCTTTGGAAATCGGGAATGTGGGGAAACAAACAGTGTCGTCATCCTCCAACAAGATGAACGTGCACGCCCCAGAAAAAGCGTCAGAAACAGAAATTGTGAACTCGACGTGAAGATCTTCTTTTAAATATGGAGATTAGTAGTGTTCAATAAATCAGTGGACTAGCATGTCACCGGATCCAGCTACCTGGCGTCGGGTCCCACCAAGAAAATAGCGGGCCTGGCATGAAACTCACCAGAAGTTGGGTCAGTCAAAACATTGGATGTTCCGGTCTGCAACGTTGTCAGTGTGGATCCGTCTTAACTTCCATGGAAGATGGAATGGCGTTGGGGAACTGGTCATCGATTACCTTTTTCTTTCAGCACTGAGGAGTTAATCTCCCTGCTTTCAAGGAACCAAGATGCTGCACCCAGAAATCGGTCACCGCCTGCACACTGATGCAGAGGCAGGGGCAGTACCAGCACGACAGTCCTGCGCGGTTTCGCCTCTTTTGCGATGGTCTCAATAGCCACGACCACTGGGCACCTCTACCCCATATCTCCCTCAGAGTTCATCCAATGAAGGGTGATCAATTACCTCGTACGCCGATACGAGGAGGAGGGTATTATCCGAATGTGGGATATGGCTCACCTGGATTTAGAGGCATCTGCGCCTCATCGTCAATGCCTCTGCCGAGGGCCGCATAGGGAACGACTGCTCCCCACTCCAACATATAATCATTTTGGGAGCCTCTCCCCGAAATGTCTCAACAACTCCCTACCCTATGCCGATGAGGTAGGGGATATCCGGGTTAGCCCAGCTAGGATCCCATTCCAGGGGCTCCTAGAAAGGGCTCTCACCAGACCGTGTCAGCACCGATACCTAGTCTTACTTGCTGAGGAGCAGGTAATCCATGTACCTTCACCACCAGCTCTGGTCCGTCTAGCTCGACGCCAGCGTCAGGCACAAGCTGAAGAGGATGTCCGCCAAGGGGCATTAACGTCATCGACTACTGTGGCCCAAGCCACTACTGAAGCATTTCACCAACTCCCTGTGTACGCTGAGTAGGGACATTCAAACACCCGACCTGGATCGAGGCCCCAACCTCCCCACAGGCAGGCTAGGTCGAATCTCTTGGTTTCCAGCACAGGTAGTGGCCGCCGCAGACTAACCCACAGTGATGCCACCCAGTACGGAGGACCTCCTCGTACCATTATCATGGAGAACACGGGCCTTCCCCGCTTCCAGGCTCGACATGGAGGTCTGCCCGGTGCCACCTTCAATCCAAATGAGGGTCCTCCCCACGGTGGTGACGCTCAGTATGGATGTCTCTCATGTTCCCACTACACCAGATATGAAGTCATTCCTCAAACCACAGACCCTTGGTATGGGGACATTGCACATCATGTCACTCTCTAATGTGGGGACCCTCCCCATCCCCTTGTAGTAGCTGGAGAAGATCCTCCTCACCCCAGTAATCAGAGGAGTGAGGGTCGGTTTCACTTCACCAGCGCCCAACACGGAGGTCCTACCCATGTTCAGCTTGACCATTACGAGGACCCTCCTCATACTGATGTCACCGGGGGAAACAAGAATGTAGGTCCTCCCCATGCTCCTATCGGTTATAGTGGAGGTCTTACCCTCTCCAGCACTACCCAAAAGAGGTCCCCCCCATGTACCCTTTGATATCTTTCTCAGTGCTCCTCACACCCCGGCTTACTCAGGTAGAAACCCTCTCTGCCCCAGCACCAGTATGGCTGAAGGACCTCCTCATGTCAAAAATCTACCATATCTCGAAGAGCCATACAGGGGTAGGAAGGCGGGTTGTCACCACCATAAGAAGAATTTTGGGAAGG
The DNA here is from genome assembly GCA_963277665.1 of Viscum album. Classification (NCBI taxonomy): domain Eukaryota; kingdom Viridiplantae; phylum Streptophyta; class Magnoliopsida; order Santalales; family Viscaceae; genus Viscum; species Viscum album. Next base: position 1,221,624,222 of record OY728130.1, read on the forward strand.
TCCGAACGGAGATCAAACTATTTTTCTTCTCAGACTTCGAAGTAGAGTACGAATCAGCATAGGAACCCTCCCCTCGCTCCTCTGTGTCAAGGGTTGGGGCTGGAATGTGGTGCATCAGCCTAGTACTCACAGAAAGCGAGGTCCATCGGATTCCCACCTCCCTCCGCAGGTATATCCAGGAGGAAGAAAATTTGGCAACCCTGTAGGTTACGGTCGTGCAATCACCACCGTCGTCACTAGAAGAACTCTCTACCTTGACTAGAGATCACAGAGAGCTATTCTGGGGACTGATGGAGGGAAAGAAGTAGCACGGCCCATCGCCAGTAGCTCTAGCCCCTACACCAGGAAATGCGGCCATCAGCCCATCCTATCGCGATGTGGTGGATAAGTCGCTACACTCTTTGGAGGACAGCCCAAGATGCGGTGGTTTTTCAGCTCGCTCGCCGTATTCTCCACCAGCTAGCCTACCGTCCCATTAGTCTAATTCGGTAATAGTACCAATTCCTCAGCCGAATCTAGTTGACTAGTGGGGAAATAAAGGGCCAGACCCTAAATCCGAGCCAAAGAGCTTATGGAATATCCTCACAGCATACCACTTCCGTGAGATGTTTTGGCTCGTGGTAGTGCCGAATTTCTGTACGCCATAATCCCTCACCCCATAGGAAGTTGAGTGTTTCCATCAAACCCTTTGGGCGATGCACTTCCACCTTCGTCACCAGCGTGTGGATTATTCGAGGAGCTGAGTGCATTTTAAAGATATTGGTGAGCATTTCCGTCTAGTTGATTTAGCCGCACTCCCTATGGACCAGCGCCCTGAGTCACAAGGTCACCATATAGCCCTCCAATAGTAATGCATTTAGATTTTCAAGCTACTCCTCAAGATTATCAAGGAGGATTCCCCCCACTAGCAGATCCGTGGCTGGGGGTAATATGATGCCCTACTCTTCAATCCAATCCAACGGAAACCAGACTTGCTAAGTGACATTAAAGACATACCCCCAGGTAGAGTCGTGGTCAACATGGCCACCCTATCAAAAGAGGAAAATGAGATGGAGATCCTGGATGGGGACCTCCCCCCTGAAGGCATGTCATAGCTACTGGACCCCTCGGGGAGGGTTACTCATCAACAGAGGAGCCTTTTGGGTCTCCCTGCGCCCATAGAGGAATTAGTCCTTAGAATAAGTCGCGGTAAGGGTAAAGAGCATCTCGGAGACACAAAACCCTCTGTCCCATCCGGCTCAGTGCAGAAGACAGAGGAAGACCCCAAAAAATCCGGGTTACATCTGCAACTTTCCAAACAGAAGAAGGTGGTCGACGACCTCCTCGCTGAACGCACTGCAGAGTGACGACCAGACTACGACAATCCTAGGCCAGGGTAGTAGGGGTAGGAACAACTTCCCCTTGACGAGCTTCCTCCAAGTGACCCTGACCATCCTGCCCCCGCGGACAGGGTTGAAGTTGGAACTTACGGCAAGAGGGTGCAATATGTCTCGCCAAACCCTCTGGAATGGCGCGACAATCCAAGGGATCCAGCTCGGGTTCCCCTAGCTGCCCCGAGGGTCATGCCATGAGCCGCTCCACGAGCTGCTGGGCCTGCTTATCATGTTGAAGAACCCTCCAATGCACTCATGGTTAGGGATCTGATGTGACTCTATTTCTACATAGTTTTGCCACATCTTTTTACACAATTTTTAATGATTTAATTAATTATTTAATTAATTTTTACTAAATAATTGTACTTTTGTATTATTATAATTAGTTTTGTTAATTAATCAATTTTATTATTAATTATGTATTACTATTCCTTAAATTAATAATTTTAATCTTACTTAACTTTTATAATTTAATTATGTCTTATTTAGTTTGGTTAATTTTCATCTGCTTGACTTTTTATTAAACTAACATTTTTATAACACAATTATTTAATCATTGTAATCCTATTTATTAACCTTGTCTTTATTTTAATATTTTATCTTCTAATTTTGTTTTATTAGAATAGGTTAACAATGTTAAATAATTTTTCAAATTGTGCTGCTAATTACTTAAGATGAGAATTTCATTATAAATTAAATAAGTAGTTCGCTTTTATTTTTATGTATTCAAATAGTTATTTAATTAATTAATTTTGAGTATTTAAACATTAATTATTTAATCTTATGTATGCAGTTTGATTATTCATTCATTATTTTTTGATTTCAGTCTACCAGTGAGGTAGACAAGAGCTATCAGAAACCTATTGGGTCACAGATGCTCTTTATTTTTATTCGCTGCTACCTTGTAATGAATTTATATAGTATTTTAAATTTAAGTCTTTTATCATTTTAGATTAACAATTATTCAGTTTATAATTTTAGTGTTGTCAATTAATAATTTTAATGTTTTAAAGGTTAATAAAACTCGAGTTTTAAATTAATAGTGTTTAGAATTCTTTTAATTTATTATTTTCAATCATTTTATTTATATTACATATGATTTAATTTTAAGATCAATTATTACGATTAAAATTTTTGAAGTTCACCGTTAGTTATTTAATTTTTTCTAACGGTGACCCGCTAAGTTAAAATTGACAGTGAGTTTTATTTTATTTATATCGGTAACCTTTAACACCACCGGTGCCCTTTTTATTTTTTTTATTTTTTATTTTTTTCTCTACCAATAACCTTTTATTTTTTTAAATCGGTGACACCCCTGTGTCGTTGCTCTGTTTTTTATACTACAGATAACCTTAATTGATATTTCTAATGGTGACCTATTTTCCATATCGATAGCCCTCTTTATTGTTCTATCGGTGACCCTCTATCTATTCTTTAACAGTGAGTCTTTATTTTTTATTTGAAATGGTGACCATTTCCCTTGCTGTTTATCGGTGAACTTTACATCGCATTTCAATCTCACCCTCACCTCACCGGTAGTTTTCTTCGACCAGTGCCTGCCTTCCACCAACACATATAAATTATACCAAATACCACATTCCAAGAAGAACATATTTAGACTCAAACCAGATCCATGCTTTGATATCACTACTGATCAAGATTTAAGACTTATAGATCTAAACCCAAGAACTTTCTTGGATGAAATCGGAACTGCCTCCTTCAGTTTCTGACAACCGCCACCTGCTGCCGAGGGCGGGCATTTGCACCACCCACTGAAGCCATAAAAGAACCATACATTCCACCATTTCAGATCCGCTAAAGACAACCATCTCGCTACTGCTTTCCAAGATCTAATTCCGCCACAAGAGGAGCTGCATGAGGGAGCTGGTGTGCCGAAATTCATTGTGGTTCTGTTCATTGATGAATGAGATTCCACCGCGAAGAGGATCCGCATGAGAGGAGCTGCCAAGGAGGAGTGTGCCACTAAGGAAGACCCGATGCCAAGCCGCCATGTAGTAGAGGGGAATAATTTCCACACCGTGGTGAGAAAAATAATAAACATTAATAATTATAAATAAATAAATTAAATAAGATATTTAATAAAATAGAATTTTTAAACATAAATAAAATTTTATGTAATTAATTGATAGTTATTTCTAAAATCAAGTTAGAATAGATTATTAAAAATCTTATTAATTATAATTTAATAATACGTATTAATAATTATTTAATAATACATTTTGTTTATAAAATAAAATACTAATAATAAGTTATAAATTAAATTATAGTTAAACTAAACTAGTTGTCTTAAAATGTTAATAATGTAAACTTGCAAAATAATAGTAAACTTAATGTTTATAATTTACTTTAGTAATGTTAATTAATTAAAATAATAATAACTTGTAAACAATTTAAAATCAAAATTAATAATTAATAAGACATTTTATTTTTAATAATAATAATAAGTCTATTACTAAAAAATTCGATCAACTTATAATACATAAATTATCATAATTTATCTGTAATAATTAAATAATAACTATTTAATAATAAATTTCATTTCATTATAATTAATTAATAATTACTAGTTTGTAGTAATATTAATAAAATTATTTATTTAATAACATTATTTAAAAGTTTATTAATACTCTTAAAAAACTCTTTAATAAACTAATTTCTTAAACTATAATTCTTTATTTCCTTAGCATTTTAATTGTTTTTTTTTTCTTACGTAGGTTCATTCAAGAGTCAAAAACACGCTCAATTACACTTAACTAACTCATCCAGAGTTAGTTACGTGAGGACAACTAACGTGACATGCCAGTCATTAAAAAAACACATGTGTGCGGTGCATTTGTGAAGAACTTTTGAAGTCAGTGGTAAATGTTCAGTGACAAGCAGTAGAAGACAACATGATACTTAATCAGAGCAGGAAGAAGAACGATAGATAGAGGAGAGACATTGATTTGAGTGGGATATTATTGAGTAACATTCATTCGACACATTGAAGGTGCTAGTACCTAGGAGAGGAGACCAGAGGGTGACTCTGAAACCACTTCTTGGAGCTGGAAGAGTCCAAGAGAAGCAACAGTTCATGCTAGCAGAGGGAGTTTACTTCCTCTGTCTTCTTTCAATTCTTCTCCTTTTTAATTGAATTGTTTTAGTATACTTAATATAAATGATTTCTAGCTAAATTTTTTGTTCGGGGATTAATTGAAGTTCTACTGGTTACTTTTAAACGTTCATTTTCACTTCATATTTAGATGTATTCAGTATTGATTGGCGAGATCGATACTGAATTCATTAAATTACAATGTTTCACTAAAGTTTAATTTCAAAATTTCACATTCAGTTGGTGAGATTGATTTTGGAAACACTTTTCAAAAGATAATAGATTCAGAAGACTTCAAGACTTACGGTGAGTTTCTCTTGCTGTTAATTTTCAAATAGTTCACAGTTGATTAATTTCAGAGTGGCGAACTCTTAAATTGGTTGGCTTGTGTGACTTAACTCCTGGCGAAGGAAGTGAGTAATAATCTTTTCAGTGGTACTCTGCAACAACATATAAGTGAATTGAAACACCTTCAAAACCAGTAGAATGGAGATTACTCCCGGAGCGTTTTAATAGATTTTCCTTTTATCAGTGTTCTATATCTCTATTATTCAATGTTTTCTACTGTCTCTAGCCTCAATATAGTTTAAATACATTTTTTAAATGTTCTGTCACTCTAATGATTATAAAAAGAAAGATAATAAAAATATATATAAAAAGTGAAAAAATAGAAAATTCACTCTGCTGCTAACAACAGTGGAGTTTTATGTTTTTTAAGAAGATTAGTGGCCAAATTTACCTTCCTTGTGGGTTCAACCCTGCTTTCCACATATAAATTAGTTAGTAGGATTATAAATTTTAAACTTTTACTGACTTCAATGACAGTACATGTCAAGTTTTTGGTGCCGTTTCTGGGGAAGGCATGATCCATTACTCTAAAAAAACACACATATATAAAAATATTTAAAAAAATTGAAAATTGTAAAGAAAAAAATATATGTTTCACTTTTTGCTAAATTGTTACTACTGAGTACTGTCTACTATTTTTTTATGAGAACAAGACACTCTACTCTTAATCTAGAGCCACTGAACGTAGAAATAGAAAAACATCTCACTACTCTAAGAATGAAGAACAAAACTGAAATGGGAAATTTAGATAATAGAGTTCCTGCACCTAATAACTATCAAAATCATCAAAAAATCATAGAAGAAAATGAAAGGCCTAGGATGAGGGAATTCCGACTCCCAAATGTTTCAAGTAATACATCTTCTATTAGACTGTCTCCTAGGGCCATAAATTATGAACTTAAACAATCACACATTTATCTATTGCCTGCTTTGAATGGGCTCTCTAATGAGGACTCCCTTGCCATCATTAGAGACTTCTATAACATTGTGCATCAATTACCTATTCTAGGACTCACAGATAATGAACATAGAATGAGATTCTTTCCCTTTTGCCTTAAAGGGACTGCTATAAATTGGTTTCTAAGTCTATATGAGAACATTTTTTTTAACTAGGATCAACTATATAATTCTTTCATTATGAAATTCTATCCCCAAAGATTAAAATTTGAACTTAGAACTAAAATCACTAGTTTTTATCAAGAGGATGGAAAAAAATTCATGAGCTTGGGATAGATTCATGGATCTGCTTAGGTAGTGTCCCCATCATCAACTCCCATCACACCTTCTTATGGATACTTTTTATGAAGGGTTGTCCTCCTCTAGACAGAATCTAGTAGATCAAGCTACTGGTTGTAATTACAATGATAAAAAAGATGAAGAACTTATAATTTTTTTAATAATATTTGATAAAACACTATTTTATTGAATATTTTATTGATAATAAATGATATAATTTCCTCACATTGTGTTAAATATGTTTATTTATAAAATATTTGGGATTAGATCATTCATTTGAATATTTGATGAAAATTCTAGTTTTACCCTTTATAGTTCACTGTAGTATTTCGAATATAAATATTTTTATATTTATTATTTGAATTTAAAATTTTGTAACAGTGTTCCTAACTTAATTATCTACAACTTGTATTCAGGACACTAGAGCTAAAGAGTTCATTTGATTGTTGAAATTGGGCCACGAAGTAAAAGTTGGGCTGAGCTCGCCAGAATGGAGAAGCTTCTGTATATCGGACATAACTCCTTCATATGGGCCTGTATTGAGCCCAAATTTGGATAGGAGATAGAAGACACATATCTTCACATTTTATTCTTCTGTAAGGTCGGCCAATTCACGCATTTTGGTGGACAAATGGGCGGTGCAAGTTGGAATAAAATATTTGGCCGAATTTCCACATTCACACATGAAACCACTTGTAACCTCTCCTCCCCTCCCCTCTATAAATTGGAGCTTTTCTCATTTGGAGGAGTTGGGACGTGCATTGGGAAGTTGATGGCAGAGGATAAGTGGATCCACTCCAATTCTCCAACCATTTCAATAAGGGTAGCTCTTGAAGCAAGGATCCCTTCGATGAAGCCTTCTTCTTCTCCTTCATGTTGTAATGATTTTGTTTATGTAATAAACTTCTTTGTTCTTCTTTTATTTCTTCTCTTTTCTTATGTTTTGTTTAAATTTCTTCTTCTCTTAATCTTCCTAATTGGGCTGGAATTCTTGAGTAGAAGCGTTATTGGGTTATACCCATTTTAAACCTTTGCACATGCAAAACGCTTCTACGATGATTACGCCACCCATGGAAGAGTAGTCTTTTAGTAATCGATATATCTTCTACCCTATTCATTTAATTATTTTGAATCAATGAGCTACTGTAATTCAATTAATATGATCCATGAATTGTGTTTTTAAATTGTAAGAAACTAAGCAAGCAATTGAACAATTAACACAAAAACACGCGAGGTCGGGATTTTGTGTAAATTGTGAGAGCGCGATCTTAATCGGTAATACAAGACCACACGGGATAAATTTGTAGAGTTCAAATATAATCCCTAAACACAATTCATCCTCATTTCCAGAATTGATATGTGCCTTAATTTACCACTGACCATAAGCTAATCTTAGAACATCAATCAAAGCAGGATGCTGCGATTGCATGTTCTGAAGTTAGCCTAGGGTTAAATTCACATCATCTTCGTGGTAAAGTTAATTCTCATAGGGTTCAGGATTTAACAAATTAAGGGATCATAATTAAGTGAATGTTAATTTAAATGATAATGATTAATAATAAAGTGAAGAGGTAGATTTAGATCGATTACGTCTTTTAAATAGATTTTTAAAAAAACATCTTCTTGTTGTGTCATTTTAATCAAAATTCATTTCAAAACTAAAAACAAAAAAAAAATACAATATTCTTCCAGCAAACTTCTTCAAGATTCATAAACTATAAACAACCACCCTCATTATTTCAAGTATTGTTTTTATTCTCTTTTATTTTACTTCTAGAATACCTCTAAAAATTGTTTTAATTCACTTCCTCCTTTGAGAGACGACCTTGGTCAGCCACTCTGCTGCACCTAAGTACCCCAAAATCATACTAATCATTTGAGGGCGCCCACGACAGCGCTCTATCAAATTGGCGCCATTTCCGGGGAGGCAAGTAATTATTTCAACTAATTAGAGGTATTTATTTTATTTTACATTTTATTCTCTTCCTCTCTTCTTTCTTCCTTCTTTACCCAATCTGATTTTTCTTCCTCTTCTTTTATTTTCTTCTACTTCTTTTTGGACCATCAACTCAAACTTCTCATTTTTATTTTACTATGGTCCACTTTCTTTCTTTTCATTTTTATTTGATCTATGACACGAACTAATCCCGAAGATCTCTTAGATCTTGACCCTGAGATTGAACGCAGCCTTAGGGCTCGAATCAGAAATTCTCAGTCTACGGGAAGTTTCAATATTCAACCAGTTGGTGAATTCCTCTCTTCTGGAAACATTGAAATTGGAAGCTATTCAAATTCAAACATAAAAGAGGAACCAATGGCTGAAAACAATGGAAATGAACTTAATAGAACCATTCGAGAATTGGCTTCACCTGATATTAACTATCAACCAAATTGTATTGCATACCCAAACCTCGAATCGGACTTTGAACTAAAATCGGGTTTAATTCACTTACTTCCAAAGTTTCATGGCCTCTCTGGTGAGGATCCCAACAAACACCTTAAAGAATTTAATGTTGTTTTCTCAACGTTAAAACCAAGAAATGTTTCTGAAGATCAAATCAAATTAAGAGCATTCCCATTCTCACTTGATGGAGCTGCAAAAGATTGGATGTATTATTTGCAACCTGAAGATGTAACATGTTGGAATGATTTGAAACGTCTTTTCTTGCAAAGATTTTTTCCAGCATCAAGGACAACATCCATTCAAAAGGAGATATCGGGGATCAAGCAAGCCCAAGGGGAGTTAATGTATTAGTACTGGGAGCGATTCAAGAAGTTGTGTGCAAGTTGCCCACATCACCAAATCAGTGAGAAACTACTCATCCAGTACTTCTATGAAGGACTCACACCCATGGAGAGGAGCATGGTGGATGCTGCAGCTGGAGGAGCATTAGTGGACAAGACACCAGTAGCTGCACAAGCATTTATTGACAAAATGGCCCAAAACTCTCAACAATTCGTTGATAGAGGTACACCACATGTTCGAGGAGTACATCAAGTAAGTCCTTCTTCTCTTGAAAGTCATTTGATTGATACTAAGTTAGAAGAATTGACAACTATGGTGAGGCAGATTGCATTGGCTCAAAAGACATCCCAACCCCCTACTTCAAGGCCATGTGGCATTTGCACTGAGACAAGCCACCCAACTGACTGTTGCCCACAACTACAAGAGACAGAAGATTGTGCAGCAGTGTTCCCTGGGAGACCATTTCAGCAGCAACAACAACAACCATATCCCCAAAAGAAGTTTGATATAGTATACAACCAAGGGTGGAAAGATCAGTCGGACATGAGGTATGGCTCTGGACAACAACAAAGGTCACCCTTTCAACAAAACTTACAGCAGCCTCCGCTTTACCAGCAGGGTTTCCAATAACCCCAAAGGAGATTTGAAGCTCAAACATCAACAAGTCAGAAACAAGGGAATCATCTACCAAATATAGATTCTAATATTGATGATCTTTTGAAGCAAATTATTCTTAATCAACAGAATGAGATGAAGAGTCAAAGTTCGGAGCTGAGGGAGTTGAAGACTCAAATGAGCCAGATTGCCACCGCCCTCCATGAACTTGTGAGTAAGAATTCTGGAAATCTACCTTCCCAACCCACTCCAAATCCAAAGGAGAATGTTAGTGCCATCACATTGAGAAGTGGGAAGCAAATGAATGATACATCTGGACCTACCATTCCACCGGGATTCACCTCAACTCCGGAGAAGCCCCATCCCATACCAAATGATGAGAAACCCAAGGAGAAAGATAAAGGTAAGAAAAAGGTTGATGATCTTCCTCCTAAACCCCTTCCATTCCCAAATAGAGTTGTACAAACTAAGAATATGGCTGAATAGGCAATGCAAAAAGAGGTTTTGGATACATTCAAGCGTGTCGAGATCAATATCCCTCTACTTGAAGCCATCAAGCAAATACCGAGGTATGCAAAATTCTTAAAAGAACTGTGTACAAATAGAAGAGGGATAAAGGGAAATGAGTGGATCAACCTTGGAAGGAACGTATCTGCACTCATCACACCAACCATGTCAATGCCAACGAAGTGCAAGGATCCTGGGACATTCACCATACCATGCACCATAGGGGAGTTACACTTTTCTGATGCACTTTGTGATTTAGGTGCTTCCATAAATGTGATGCCTCACTCTGTATTCTCTTCCTTGCAGGTTGGTGAGTTGAAGCCAACAAGAGTAGTGGTGCAATTGGCGAATAAAGCTACGGCATATCCAGCGGGAGTCCTTGAGGATGTACTTGTCCGGGTAAGAGACATGATCTTTTCAGCGGATTTCTATGTTCTTAACATGGAGGATGATCAGGTAAGTTCTCATTCCCCCATTATCTTAGTTAGGCCCTTCCTCAAAACTGCAAAAACTATCATAAATGTCAATGAGGGTACACTTTCCATGGAGTTTGGAGATGAAGTTGTGATATTTAATGTTATGGATTCCATGAAGTATCCCTCAGAGGACCATTCTGCTTTTGTTATCTCCCATTTTGAACCACCAAGTAAAAACATCATGGAATTGGATTGTCCTATGCTTAGGGAGAATCTGAGTATTGGTTCTAGTTTGATGTCTAATAGTGCTTCCACACCCGTTTCTAAGGAACAAGACTCTCTAAGATTTGATTTTGAAATGGAATCATATTCTGATTTTGATCATGTTCACTCTAATTATGAAATGGCTGTTGAGTATGCTGATGGATTTGATGCTTTATTCTTTGATTTTGATGATGTCTATTCTGATACTGATGCTCTTTGTGCACATATTTCAGTTCCTTCAATGTCTCCATCAATACTACACCCTCCTTCATTAGAACTCAAGCCATTGCCACCAAATCTGAAATACTCATACTTGTTGAGTGGTGAAAGATTACCTGTTATCATTGCTAACAATCTCCCTTTTGAACATGAAGAAAAGCTTTTGAATATTTTGAGGGAGAACATCAGGGCGATTGGGTGGACCTTGGCTAACATATCAGGTATTAGCCCCTCCATTTGCATGCATAGGATTCTCTTGGAGGATGGGGCTAAACCGGTGAGACAGCCACAAAGGAGACTCAATCCCACCCTCCTGGAAGTTGTTAAAAAAGAAGTTGAGAAATTGCTCGAGGCAAGTATAATCTTTCCCATTTCAGATTCTCTGTGGGTAAGTCCAATTCAACGACCACGTAAAAGGAGTTTCTTGCTGTCATATTTGCTTTAGATAAATTCCGTTCATATTTATTGGGCTCTAAAGTTGTTGTTTTTTCTGACCATGAAGCTTTGAGGTACCTCCTGAAGAAGCCAGATGCAAAGCCGCGACTTATCCATTGGATGCTCCTTCTTCAAGAGTTCGACATCGAGATAAAGGACAAAAAGGGATCAGAGAATTTGGTGGCGGACCACATGAGTAGGCTTACTCACACACTAGAGGATGACACCTTGGACCAGGTACCACTTCAGGACACTTTCCCTGATGAACATCTCTATACCATCTCAGGTACGCATCCTTGGTATGCTGATTTAGTTAATTACATTGTTTCCTCTGAAATCCCAGCAAATTTGAAGAAGCATCAAGTCTGAAAATTAAAAAGTGAGTCTAGGTTTTATGTGTGGGATGATCCTTACCTCTGGCGCATGTGTAGTGACCAAGTTATTAGGAGGTGTATTCCTGATCATGAGTTTGAGTCTGTTTTGCAATTCTGTCATACACTTGCATGTGGTGGACACTTTGGACCCCAACGGACAGCTAGGAAAGTTTTGGAATCTGGATTATATTGGCCTAGTTTATTCCATGATGCCCATGTTTTTTGTAAGTCATGCACTCGTTGCCAACACACTGGGAACATTTCTAAGAGACATGAGATGCCCCAACAACCCATACTATTCTGTGATATTTTTGATGTGTGGGGCATTGATTTTATGGGTCCTTTTCCTAGTTCATTTGGATTTTTGTATATTTTGGTTGCTGTTGATTATGTGAGTAAATGGGTGGAGGCCAAGGCCACCAGGACTGACGATTCTCATGTTGTAGTGGATTTTGTCAAGGCTCTTTGGAGTACCAAAGGCCATCATCAGTGACCAAGGGACACACTTTTTCAATAGGAATTTTGCTTCCCTCCTTCGAAAGTATGGGGTGACACACAAAACATCAACACCATACCACCCCCAAACAAATGGTCAGGCTGAGGTTTCAAATCGTGAGTTGAAACAAATCTTGGAAAAAACCGTGCAGCCAAATAGGAAGGATTGGAGCAAGCACTTGGATGATGCATTGTGGGCTTATAGGACAGCATACAAGACCCCCATTGGTATGTCCCCATTTTGGATTGTTTTTGGGAAAGCGTGTCATCTCCCCGTGGAAGTCGAGCATCGGGCATATTGGGCTATAAAGAAATGTAACATGGATTTGGCCCAAGCTGGAATTCAAAGGAAGTTGCAAATTCAAGAGCTTGAGGAGATTCGACTGTCATCATATGAGAACTCAAGGCTCTACAAGGAAAGATCAAAAGCAGCTCATGACAAAATGATCCAACAAAGAGAGTTTCATGTTGGAGAGAAAGTCCTTCTCTATAGTTCACGACTGAAGTTGATGCCTGGTAAGTTGCGTTCCAGATGGTTAGGTCCTTATATTGTGTCTAATATTTTTCCTTATGGTGCAGTGGAGATCACACAAGAGGACACTGGAAGGAGATTTACAGTCAATGGGCAACGTTTGAAGAGATACATTGAGGGACATCCTACTGATGCAGTGGATTTTATCACACTGCATGACCCCATCATCACTTGATCACATCAGGCTGTTCCTAACCCTTTCACTTTTATATTATTTGTCCTATTTAAAAATTCTGAATTTCATGTGCATATATCATCTCATAGGTTCACATTGAGGAAAATGCAATATTTTAAGTGTGGGGGAGGGAACCTTTTAGTTTAGTAATTTCAATTGCTTTCCTGTTCAAAAAAAAAACCCAAAAAATTGTGTGTTTTTCAAAATTTGTGTGTTTATTTTACAATTTTCTGTGTGTTTTTGAAAATTTTGGGCTGAAATGATTCTCATAACCATTTTTAAATCCATATCAATAAGTGAAACAATTTATCCCTTGAAACTAAGATTAAATGAATGCTGAAATGACTTTGTTTCAAGTTCAAATATTTAGTAATTTCATGAAAAGTACGCTGAATTTTGAATCCCATGCCAATCTCACTGTCTTTATATTTGAAATCACTTTCCTGTGAGGCTTCTAAACCATTATTTTCATATTCTTTACATTCACCTCACTTCTTGAGAGAACCAAACCATGCTTGATTTAACCAGAATTTGATCTATTCCTGTCAAAACTTGAGGGTTTGAGGTACATATGTTTAAATGATTGAGGCATTTGTTTGGTATTAAAGCCCCTATTTCAAAGAATCATTTTTTATAATGGCCTACCTTGAATATTTAATCCTTGTATCCCTTAGAAGCCATGCATATCCTATTAGGTTAAACCACATTACAAGCCAATTTTCCCTATCCAACCAACTCTTGAAGTGAAATTGCATAATCTAGTTGAGCTTAAGTGTGGGGGAAGTTGTCTTGGGTTTTGCCACCACATTCTGTGATACTTTGGGTGGAAAATTAAATTCTGAAGAGATGTGTTTGCTGCTAAAGAAAGTCATTATATTGAAAGCTGTGCCTTTTCTAGAGCTTTCATGACAAGTGAAGCTGTGCCTTTTCTGGAGCTTCTAATTGAGGTGGAAAGCTATGCCCATCTGGAGCTTTCAAGAAAATCATGTTTGAGAAGATTGAAATTTTTTATGCTGAAATGATGAATGGTGTAAACCTTTCATGACTTTTCATGATTATGGAGCTGAATTGATACTATGGGGATTGAAGAAAAGACCATATTTAAGTGAAAATTAGATTAATGCAATTTTGCTTCAAAAGAGTCAAGCCCTCCTCATTCAGCCTCAGAGTTTTTCACATCTTAATCCTACCAACCAAAAGCCACAGAACAACCCTGAAAAGTCCTCATGATAAACATATGTCCTTGAATCATATCGGGTAGCGATGTAGGAATCTATCAAGCCTATGGTGACTCTTGTATGAGTTTGGATGAGAAAGACATTGCAAAAAAATTGATATTTGAGTGATGAGAGAAAATTCAAGCGAGGTAAGTGTTTTGTGCATGAGCGGATAAATGAAGTGGAAATATATTGAATGATATAAATGGAGAACTTGAAATAAGGTATTTTATGAGGCATGATATCTTTTGATTCTTGGTTTGAAATTGATTGATCTTAAGGATATGTGTTTTAAAATTGGTTTTGATTTGATATTGATGTTTACTTGATATGAGGTTTTGCCCAGGTGTGCAAAAGGGTAAGTGTGGGGGAGTTGATAAAACACTATTTTATTGAATATTTTATTGATAATAAATGATATAATTTCCTCACATTGTGTTAAATATGTTTATTTATAAAATATTTGGGATTAGATCATTCATTTGAATATTTGATGAAAATTCCAGTTTTACCCTTTATAGTTCACTGTAGTATTTCGAATATAAATATTTTTATATTTATTATTTGAATTTAAAATTTTGTAACCGTGTTCCTAACGTAATTATATACAACTTTTATTCAGGACACTAGAGCTAAAGAGTTCATTTGGTTGTTGAAATTGGGCCATGAAGTCAAAGTTGGGCTGGGCTCGCCAGAATGGAGAAGCTTCTGTATATTGGCCATAACTCCTCACATTTGATCCTTCTGGAAGTCCGGAAAATTCACGCGTTTCTGTGGTCAAATGGGCGTTTCAAGTTGGAATAAAATATTTGGCCGAATTTCCACATTCACACTTGAAACCACTTGTAACCTCTCCTCCCCTCCCCTCTATAAATTGGAGTTTTTCTCATTTAGAGGGTTGGGACGTGCATTGGGAAGTTGAGGTCAGAGGATAAGTGGATCCACTCCAATTCTCCAACCATTTCAATAAGGGTAGCTCTTGAAGCAAGGATCCATTCGACGAAGCCTTCTTCTTCTCCTTCATGTTGTAATGATTTTGTTTATGTAATAAACTTCTTTGTTCTTCTTTTATTTCTTCTCTTTTCTTCTGTTTTGTTTAAATTTATTCTTCTCTTAATCTTCCTAATTGGTCTGTAATTCTTGAGTAGAAGCATTATTGGGTTATACCCATTTTAAACCTTTGCACATGCAAAACGCTTCTACGATGATTACGCCACCCATGGAAGAGTAGTCTTTTAGTAATCGGTCTATCTTCTACCCTCTTCATTTAATTATTTTGAATCAATGAGCTACTATAATTCACTTAATATGATCCATGAATTGTGTTTTTAAATTGTAAGAAACTAAGCAAGCAATTGAACAATTAACACAAAAACACGCGAGGTCGGGATTTTGTGTAAATTGTGAGAGCGCGATCTTAATCGGTAATACAAGACCACATGGGATAAATTTGTAGAGTTAAAATATAATCTCTAAACACAATTCATCCTCATTTCCAGAATGGATATGTGCCTTAATTTACCACTGACCATAAGCTAATATTAGAACATCAATCAAAGCAGGGTGCTGCGATTGCATGTTCCGAAGTTAGCCTAGGGTTAAATTCACATCATCTTCGTGGTAAAGTTAATTCTCGTAGGGTTCAGGATTTAACAAATTAAGGGATCATAATTAAGTGAATGTTAATTTAAATGATAATGATTAATAATAAAGTGAATAGGTAGAGTTAGATCGATTACGTCTTTTAAATAGATTTCTAAAAAAACATCTTCTTGTTGTGTCATTTTAATCAAAATTCATTTCAAAACTAAAAACAAAAAAAATACAATCTTCTTCCAGCAAACTTCTTCAAGATTCATAAACTATAAACAAACACCCTCATCCTTTCAAGTAGTGTTTTTATTCTCTTTTATTTTACTTCTAGAATACCTCTAGAAATTGTTTTAATTCACTTCCTCCTTTGAGAGACGACCTTGGTCAGCCACTCTGCTGCACCTAAGTACCCCAAAATCATACTAATCATTTGAGGACTCCCACGACAGCGCTCTATCAATATTCCACTAAATTCACAACATAAAAAATCAAGAGAAAAAAGAGTCAATAGGAATGTTAATTCAAACACTGGTTCAATGAATGAAACTTAAGCTCAACTTGATGAAATCACCAACCAACTTCAATATTTAATGAACCAGAACTCTAAACAAACTGTTAACCAACTAGGATGTCAAAATAACAACCAATATTTAAGGGAACAGTTTGTCTAGTGTGTTATGTTTGGTCATTCTAAAAAATTGTGTCCTAACTTTGATATGTCATCCCAACAATAAGAAAATTCAAACTTTGTTAACTATAGTCCTAGAATGCCTCCTAAAGAAGATCCATTTTCAAAAAATTATAATATAGGCTATAGGAACCAACCTAATATTTCCTAAAAATATCAAGGCTTAATTAAACAATCCACTGCCCCTAATTACTCTAATCAATCAAGGCCAAACTTTCAGAATCAACAGAGGGGTGAGTCTTCAAATGTACAAGGGAAAAATGATAGTCACATGTCTTCTAAGCTTGATCTAATCTTGAAAAAAATCAAATCTCAAGAATAAAGATACATGACTCAACTTTCCAAACATCAAAATCAATATGAGTCAGACAAAATGCAAACTGATGTTAGAATGCAAAACATGGAAAAACAATTAGGTCAACTTGCTAGGGATTTTTCATCTAAGGAAAAAAGTAGACTTCCTAGTACCACTGAACTTAAACTTAGAGAGAATTTCATGGTTTTTGTCACATGAAAATTCCCAAAATGAAAATCTGTTTCAATATGATAATAAAAATATGCTTTGCACACATGCGGGAAATTCACAGAAAAGTCTTGAAAATGATCAAAATTTGAATTCGTCACCTAAAACTCAAGCTGAAACTTCATCTAAAAATCAAAATAATAAAGGAAAAGAAAAACTTGAGGAAGAGTTGAGGGATATACCTATTGTTTTGAAAAATTTTCCCCACCCATCCATTTCCCTGAGAAGTTGAAACCACAAAGTAACACCAAGGCCAAACTTCTTTTGTTCCTTGGTCTCCTTTCTAACTTCAAGTGAACATTCCTTTCATTTAAGCTCTAATTAAAATACCATATTACTTGAAATATCTTAAGAAAATTGTTTCTAACAAAAAAACTCTGGAAGAATTTTCTACTTACAACCTCACTGAAGAGTGTAGTGCGGTACCCCAAAAGAAAATCCCTCCTAAATTGAAATACCCAGGTAGTTTTTTCATACCTTGCACACTAGGAAATTATGATCAAATCAACTGTTTGTGTGATTTAGGTGGTAGTATTAATCTGCTCCCATACTCACTGTTTCAACAGTTGAGGTTGGTTGATCTTCAACCCACCACAGTCATACTACAGTTAGCTGACAGATCTTTCACTCATCCTGTGGGTAGGGTAGATGATTTACTAGTTGGGGTTGGGAAGCTGTTTTTGCCTGCAGAATTTTTAGTCTTAGATATGGACTATTATAAAGAGGTTCCCATAATCTAAGGTAGGCCCTTATTGGCCATAGGTGGTGCTATTATTGATGTTTATAAGGGTCAGTTAATCTTTAAAATTGGATAACAACAAGAAGAGTTCAATGTGTTTAAAACTGTTAAAGGACCAATGTTTTCTGAAAACTGTTCAATGCTAGGGTCTTTAGAGAATGAGAACTAAATTGGAAATTTTGATGAATTTGAAAATCAATCCTCAATTAAAGAAAATAATTTTGAAGCTAAAAATCCTATTGATTCTGTTTTAGAAATTGAAAATTCTACTCAAACTTCAAATCTGAATTTTTTTTCGGAACTGGATAACCGTCCAGTTTCTACTGTGGAAGAGTCCTCTTTTACTGAACATAGGAGCTTTCTGAGTGAATATTAGGGTGTATCTATTAACACCAAACTTTCTGAACATTTTGATGATATTGAGGGAGAACTTATAAGACAACTAGATTATTCTTCTCTGATTAACTTGTTGAAATCTGATCTGGAAAATCTGGACAGTGTATTGCCCACTTTGGACAGCAACACTGTTACATCTGAATTTGAACATGAAATTGAAAATCTTTCATCTTTCAATACTCCTTACAAGAAGTATGTTGAATATCTCAGATCTCCCAGGTCTAAGAGTCTTCCTTCTAGTATAGAACCACCCATTCTTGAACTAAAACTAATTCCTGCTCATCTTAAATATTCATTTCTGGGTTAGAACTCCACTTTTCTTGTATTAATTTCTGCTGAACTTAATAAAAACCAAGAAGAAATATTGTTGAATGTTTTTGAAAAATTTTAAATCTGTCATAGGCTGGACAATAGATGATATCAAGGGTATTAGTCCCTCATTTTATATGCATAAAATACCTATGGAACTAGATCATAAGCATAGGGTATAATGTCCAAGAAGATTAAATACTGAAATAAAATAAGTCGTGAGAGAAGAAGTGATTAAACTGCTAGACACTGGAATGACATATCCTATTTTTGATAGTGCTTGGGTCAGCCCTGTCCAGGTTTTCCCCAAGAAGGGAGGTTTCACTATTGTTAAAAATGAAAAAAATGAACAATTCCATGTTAGGAAATCCACAAAATGGAGATTTTGTATTGATTATAAGAAGCTTAATGCAGCCACTAGGAAGGACCATTTTCCAATGCCTTTTTTAGATCAAATACTTTAAAGGATTGCTGGAAATGATTTTTTTTGTTTTCTAGATGGGTATTCTGGTTACAACCAGATTCCTATTGATCCATAGGATCAGAAAAAGACAACATTCACATGCTCCTTTGGAACATTTGCCTATAGGTGGATGCCCTTTGGGTTGTGTGGAGCCTCAGCCACCTTACAAAGGTGTATGATTTCTATCTTTTTCGATATGATTGAGATAATTATTGAGGTTTTCATGGATGTCTTTTCCATTGTGAGTATTACTTTTGATATTTGTCTGGGAAATATTGAGTTAGTCTTGGAGAGATGCATTGAAACCAACCTTGTTCTTAATTGGGAGAAATGTCAATTCATGGTTACAAAAGTTATAGTGCTTGGTCATAAAGTGTCCAAGAGAGTTCTAGAATTTGATACTCCTAAGATTGATGTTATTCAAAAATTTCCTCCTTCTGTAAATGTTAAAGGTGTTAGAAGTTTTTTAGGGCATGTCGGTTTCTACCGTAGATTCATAAAATATTTTTCTAAAATAACTAATCCCTTGTGTTCTTTGATGGTCAAGGATGCACCTTTCGATTTTGATGAAAAATATTTGAAATCATTTAATTTTCTTAAAGAGAGAATCACTACATCACCTATCATCACTACACCTGACAGGAAACTACCTTTTAAACTTATGTGTGATGCTAGTGACATGGATGTAGGTGTTGTCCTTAGACAAAGGAAAGATAGGAAAACGCATATGGTATACTATGCTAGTAGATTTCTAGATGATTCCCAAAAGAATTATACTACCATTGAAAAAGAATTTCTAGCTGTTGTTTTTTCTCTTGAGAAGTTTACACAGTATCTATTAGGTTCTAAAGTCATCATTTTCACTGATCATTCTACATTAAATTATTTGTTGTCTAAGAAGGAAACTAAACCCAGGCTGATTAGATGTATTTTGTTGCTACAAGAGTTTGATTTATAGATTAGGGATAAGCAGGGAGCTGAAAATTTAGTTGTTGATCACCTATCTAGACTTCCTCTTACCCATTTTGAAAATCCTAGGGAGATAAACTCTTCCTTTACTAATGAGAAGCTTCTCACTCTGTCAATCAGGCAATCTTCTTGGCTTGCATATTTTTCCAACTTCCTTGAAGTAGGTGTGTTTCCCAAAAATATATCCAATAACCAAAGAAATAAATTCATTTCTGAACTTAAATATTATCTTTGGGATGATCCTTTGCTATTTAGGAGATGTGCTGGTGGTATTCTTAGGAGATGTATACCTAAGGAAGAGGTTATGCCTATCTTAGAGAGTTGTCATTCCTCGCCTTGGGGAGGTCACCATGGTGGTGAAAGAACTGCTCCAAAAGTCCTACAACATGGTTTCTACTGGCCTACCCTTTTTAAGGATTCTAGGAGCTTTGTGGTTGGCTGTGATAGATGTCATAGGTAAGGTAATGTTGGTAGGAAGCAAGAGTTACCCCAAAAAGGAATTCTGAAAGTTGATATTTTTGACGTCTAGGGTTTAGATTTTATGGGTCCATTTCCATCATCTCATGGGAATGAATATATTCTTGTTGCTGTAGATTATGTGTTGAAATGGGTCGAGGCAGTGGCACTTCCCAACAGTCAAGCCAAATCTGTAATAAAATTTGTGAATAAGAACATATTTACAAGATTTGGAGTCCCAAGATCTTTTTATAACTGATAATGGAACACATTTTAAGAACTATAAATTTAAATCTTTGATAAAAAATATGGCTATGTTCATAAAACCGGTACTCCTTATCTTCCACAGTCCAGTAGACAGGTGGAAATTTCTAACAAGGAACTTAAACAAATACTTGAGAAAACTATGTCAAACTCTAGGAAAGACTGGTCTCTTAAATTGGATGAAGCTTTATGGGCTTATAGAACTGCTTTGAAAACCCCAATAGGTATGTCTCCTTACAGGCTGCTGTTTGGGAAATGTTGTCATTTACCTGTGGAGTTGAAATATAAGTCTTATTGGGTAGTTAAGGCTCTAAACATTGACTTTAAGAGTGTTGGTGAGAGGAGATTACTTGAACTGAGTGAACTAGATGAGATTAGGAGAGAGAGTTATGACAATTCAAGGATTTATAAATAGAGGACTAAAATATTTCATGAATCTATCATACAAACAAAATAATTCAAACCTAGAAAGAATGTCCTTCTTTTTAACTCTCAACTTAAATTTTTTCTTGGAAACCTGAATTCCAAGTGGTCTGGACATTTTACCATAGTGATAGTGCTAAAGAATGGAGATGTTAAAATTGTATGTGAAGAGAATAAACCCATGTTAGTCAATGGTCACAGAGTGAAATTGTATTTTGAGGGACAACTGAAGGGCTTGGCTGCCTTCACAGTTCTTAAAAAATGTTCTTGAATAAAGTCTGGCTGAAGACTTTAAAATTTAGTGCTGCATGGGAAGAACCCCATGGTCATTTTTGTCTTTAATTTGTTTTTTTTACATTGAATTATGTGATGTTGTTGTGATTTGTTTTTGTGAAATACATGTTACTGCTTGTTCTTTGTTTCTTGGTTATGTCTCAGGTTGCTACTTCTTGTGTCAATAATGGACTGGAATTTCCAGGATCATTTTTGGACAAGAACTTAGTCAGGGAAGTACTTCAACTTTCTGCATTTATTTATACTCTTGTTTATGATTTAAAAAGTATTCTTGTATAAGAAATTCTTCTACATAATTGCTTTAAATCTGCTGCATATCTTGCATAATAAAAAACTTTTGCTGCATGTCACTAAGTTGAATTGAAAAATTTTGCATGTACCTCTTACTTTAATTTGAATTTATTTATAAATATTGAAATAATCTTTCACTATATGAAATAAAGCGTTGGGGGTATATGCTGTTGGTCTTTTGAATCTTCTTTGGGTTGAGTTTTTTTAGCATGAACTTTGTCTGCTGTGTTGATTACCCAACTGAATTAATTCTGCTAAACTTGCTTTCACCCCAATTCATAGTGCACTTACACTTCAAATTTATTTTTGATCTGTATTGAAAATCTTTGTCACTAGACTTAAATATTAATGTGTGTATCTGGATATGAACCTGCTGTTTATTTATTCATTGTGGGAAACAATATTTTTGAACTTCATTGAGACCCTTAATACATGTTATAAATCTACTTAATTGGAAATCTGTTTTGAACCTTAATTGATAATTGTTTTTCTCCATGTTTAGAAGTCAACTTTGGGGAAAATTTTGGGTTTTAAGTGTGAGTGAGGGGGTCAATTTTTGACTGTGCTAAACTATGTCTTAATGAAATCCCATCAATTCCCACTTCACTTAAAACTTTTTGTCAAAAAATGGGTAATTTTTTTCAAAATTCTTGCACAATATTAAGATGTACACTGTACTCAATTGGTTCTTGCCTATGGACAGTATATCTTTGGTAGTTAAGTTGCGCATTGACTCTTAAATTAATGATAATGGATGATTTCTGAGTGATCTTACTTATTTATTTGATGGAAATTCATTTTAGGAACTACTTTTGAAAGTTATATGGGTATCCTTTTAATGGAATTATGATCATAACCCTTGGAACTGGAAGTTTGATTTTGATTCTAAGGGCCTCATTCATCTTTTAATTATTAAAAGTAATCATCTTAACGAGCCAATGTAAATGATTTTTATATAAAACTTTTGGAACCGAAGTAGTCTGGGCATTTGGGATCCCACGGTGAGTATCTGAGACCCTAGATGTTTGGTGTGTTTCGGTTAACTTTAAGCCCTCCATTCACCTTGAATAA
The DNA here is from genome assembly GCA_963277665.1 of Viscum album. Classification (NCBI taxonomy): domain Eukaryota; kingdom Viridiplantae; phylum Streptophyta; class Magnoliopsida; order Santalales; family Viscaceae; genus Viscum; species Viscum album. The sequence continues at coordinate 1,221,646,765 of OY728130.1, forward strand.
GTGCATTGCACAGTTCTTAGCACAATGATACATGGCTTGGAATAAATAAATAGTCTATGGTCAAAAAAAGTTCATTAAGGTGAGGGAAATGATGAACGCCAGACGAAGGAGGGATCAATTGGTTTATATAGGAGTCATTTAGGCTGTATCATTAAGGTGATTCAAAAAATATTTATTTATTTTTGGAACCTAGGATTCTGTCAAAGTACAAAGTTTCCCGATTAAGGCCTAAATTCTATTGATATTTTACCTCATGTCACTCTTGAAATTAAAACCTGATCTTGGATTGAAGTTAGTCATCAAGTTGTATCACATATGAGGCATGGCATCTTCTTTGATTGATGGTCTTTGCTTTCTTAATTACCCTTGAGTATTTGTTATAGGAAAGATTCATATGAGTAATTCATTTTCTAAAAGCCTACTGTATGTTTTTTCCTCTATGTTTTGAGTGCTGGACATGTTACATTTTGAAAAAAAATGATCAACACTTCACTATATTTCAAAGATAATAAGACATGGGATTGTTTGAGGACAAACAATGCTTAAGTGTGGTGGAATTTGATCTGGCTCTATATCTACATAGTTTTACCACATCTTTTTACTTAATTCTTAATGATTTAATTAATTATTTAATTACTTCTTACTAAATAATTGTACTTTTGTATTGTTATAATTAGTTTTGTTAATTAATCAATTTTTATAATTAATTATGTATTATTAGTCCTTAAATTAACAATTTTAATCTTACTTAACTTCTCTAATTTAATTATGTCTTATCTAGTTTAGTTAATTTAATTTTGCTTGAATTTTTATTAAACTAACATTTTTATAAAACAATTATTTAATCGTTGTAATTATATTTAATTAACCTTGTCTTTATTTTAATATGTTATCTTCTAATTTAGTTTCATTAGAATAGGTTAACAATTTTAAATAATTTGTCTAATCGTCCTGCTAATTACTTAAGATAATAATTTCAATTTAAAATAAATAAATAGTTCGGTTTTATTTTTATGTATTAAAATAGTTATTTAATTAATTAATTTTGAGTATTTAAACATTAATTATTTAATCTTATTATGTATCTTGATTATTCATTCACTAATTTTTTATTTTAGTCTACCGGTGAGGTAGAAAGAGCTATCGGTAACCTATTGCCATCGATGCTCTTCATTTTTATTCGCTAATACATTGTAATCAATTTATATAGTATTATAAATTTAAGTCATTTATCATTTTAGATTAACAATTATTCAGTTTATAATTTAAGTGTTGTCAATTAATAATTTTAATGTTTTAAAGGTTAATAAAAATCTTGTTTTAAATTAATTTTTTTTAGCATTCTTTTAATTTATTGTTTTCAATATTTTTATTTAGATTACTTAATTTTTCATTTTAAGATCAATTATTACATTTAAATTTTCTGAAGGTCACTGTTAGTTATTTATTTTTGTTCTAACGGTGACCCACTAATTTAAAATTGACAGTGAGTTTTTATTTTATTTGTATCGGTAACCTTTAACACCACCGGTGCCCTTTTATTTATTTATTTTTTTCTCTATCGGTAACCTTATATTTTTGTCTACCGATGACACCCCTGTGCTGCTGCTAGGTTTTTTATACTACCAGTAACCTTCTATCTATTCATTAACGGTGAGCCTTTATTTTTTATTAGTAACAATGTCCATTTCCCTTGCTGCTTACCGGTGACTTTTGCGTCCAATTTCCATCTGACCCTCACCTCACCATTAGTTTTCTTTGACCAGTGCCTCCCCTGTTTCTCACTGCCACGCCGCTACCAGAGCTTCTTCCCAGCCTCAATAACTCATGCCCCTAAAAATTCCCAGCATCTCTTCCACCAATGCATATATATAGAACCAAATACCACATTCAAAGCAGAACATATTTTGACTCAAACCAGATCCATGCTTTGATATCACTACAGATCAAGATTTAAGACTTATAGATCTAAACCCTAGAACTTCTGTGGATGAAATCAGAACAGCCTCCTTCAATTTCTGACCACCGCCACCTGCTGCTGAGGGCGGGCCTTTTCACTGCCCGCTGAAGCCATAAAGGAACCTGACATTCCACCATTGCAGATCCACTGAAGCCAACCGTCTCACCACTGCTTTCCAAGATCTAAGTCCACTGCAAGAGGAGCCGCGCGAGGGAGCCGGTGCGCCAAACTTTGCTATAGTCCTATTCGCTGTTGACCGAGATTCCGCCGCGAAGAGGATCCACATGAGAGGAGCTGCCAAGGAGGAGTGTGCTGCTATGGAAGAACCAATGCCAAGCCGCAATGGAGTAGAGGGGAAGAATCATCGCATCACTATGAGAACCCAAAGCCACCTGAGATGTGGAGTCGTGCCACACCTGTGTGGTCCGTTGAGGTTTTTAGAGGAGGGAGCCACTGGTACTGCTAGAGACAAGGAGAGTTGTCGCCCGCTGCTACTGGTGTCCATCTCTGTAACTTGCAGGGGAAGAGGCCACTGCCTTGTTTCAGCACCGAAGAAACCCTCCCCCCAGTTGTTGTGCGCTGATATTTTGGAGGGGAGAAAGAATTTTATAAAAAACTAACTAATGAATTAAAACAATGTTAAAATAAGAACTTGAACTGAAAAATAATAAACATTAATAATTATAAATAAATAATTTACATAAGATATTTAATAAAACAGAATTTTTAAACATAAATAAAATTTTATGTAATTAATTGATAGTTATTTCTAAAATCAAGTTAGAATAGATTATTAAAAAGCTTATTAATTATAAATTAATAATACATATTAATTATTATTTAATAATAAATTTTTTTTATAAAATAAAATACTAATAATATGTTATAAATTAAATTATAGTTAAACTAAACTAGTTATCTTAAAATGTTAATAATGTAAACTTTCAAAATAATAATAAAATTAATGTTTATAATTTACATTAGTAATGTTAATTAATTAAAAATAATAATAACTTATAAACAATTTATCTTCAAAATTAATAATTAATAAGACTTCATATTTTTAATAATAATAATAACTCTATTATTAACAAATTCAATCAACTTATAATACGTAAATTATCATAATTTATCTTTTATAATTAAATAATAACTATTTAATAATAAATTTCATTTCATTATAAGCAATTAAAATATAATTACTAGTTTTTAGTAATAGTAATAAAATAATTTATTTAATAATATTATCTAAAAGTTTATTAATTTTCTTAAAAAAACTCTTTAATAAACTAATTTCTTAAGCTATAATTCTTTATATCCTTAGTATTTTAATTTTTTTGTTTGTTTTTCTTATGCAGGTTCATTCAATAGTCAAAAAAATTTCCAAGTACACTTAACTAACTCATATGGATTTAATTACGTGAGGAAAACTAACGCGACGTGTCATTCGCTAAAAAACGCACGTGTGCGGCGCATTTGTGAAGAACTTTTATAGTTGGTGGTAAATGTTTGGTGACAAGCAGCAGAAGACATCATGATACTTAAGCAGATCAAGCAGCAGAACGAGATATAAAGGAGAGACGTTGATTTGAGTGGGATATTCTTGAGCAACATTCATTCGACACATTGAAGGAGCCAGTTCCGAGGAGAGGAGACTAGAGGGCGACTCTGGAACCACTTCTTGGAGCTGGAAGAGTCAAGGAGAAGCAGAAGTTCATGCTAGCAGAGGGAGTTTACTTCCTATGTCCTCTTTAAATTCTTCTCCTTTGTAATTGAATTGTTTTAGCTAAACCTTTAGTTCAGGGATTAATTGAAGTTCTACTTGTTACTTTTAAATGTTATTTTTCACATTATATTTAGATGTATTCCGTATTGATTGGCGATACCGATACTAAATTCATTCAATTTCATTGTTCCACCATAGTTTAATTTCAAAATTTCACATTCAGTTGGTGAGATTGATTATGGAAACACTTTTCAAAGGATAATAGATTCAAAAGAATTCAAGACTTACGGTGAGTTTGTCTTACTGGTATTTTTCAAATAGTTCACAGTTGATTAATTTTGGAGTGGTGAACTCTTAAATTGGTTGGATTGTGTGACTAAACTCTTGGCCAAGGAAGTGAGTCATACTCCTTTCATTAGTACTCTGCAACAACCTATAAGTGAATTGAAACACCTTCAAAACAAGTAGAATGGAGATTACTCCCCGAGCATTTTAATAGATTGTCCTTTTATCAGTGTTCTATATCTCTGTTATTCCATGTTTTCTACTGTCTGGCCTCAATCTAGTTTAAATGCATTTTTCCAATGTTCTATCACTCTACTGCTTGTAAAAAGAAAGATAATAAAAAATATATAAAAAGTGAAAAAATAGAAAATTCACTCTGATGCCGACAACCGTGGAGCTTCCAGTTTTTTTAAGAAGATTAGTGGCCAAATTTACCTTCCATGTGGGTTCGACCCTAATTTCCACATATACAGTAGTTAGTAGGATTATAAATTTTACACTTTGACCGACTTCAAAGACATTACAGGTTAGGATCCCCGTAAAAATAGGGACCCTCGCCCTGATGACCCAATGACGACACTCATTGCCCGCCTTGAGGTGTTGGAAACGCGACAGGTGGCACTCCCACCTGATGGAAAGCCATATCCGACGTGGGTGGATGATATGCCAGCACCCCTGGGTTTCGGGAATCCCACATTTTCTCCCTTAAACAGAATAGGGGACTCGCTACAACCCATGACCCAATTTACCTCAAGGTGTGGCCCCATGGTGAGAACTCCAGTGCAGCAGGAAGCCGCCAAACTACACAGTTTTGTGCAGACATTGGAAGGCCCTGCGTTTGTCTGGTAAAGCCAGCTCCCCATTGGAATGGTGACCAGATAGGAGGACCTCTGTAGGCAATTCCTCTACTAGTTCAGCTTCACCACGTGGAAAATGAGTATCGCAGACCTCTTCAATTGCAAGTAGAGGCCCGATGAGCACGTCGCCGACTTTGTCGCGTAGTGGAAAGGACTCACGTATTCCCTTGAATTGTCATTGAATCAGAAGAAATTACTAACGATGTGCATAATAAATGTCAAGATGGAGTCGGTCCCCTCTCTGATCACCCAGAACTATCCCGAGGGATTTCGAGACTTCTCTGATAAGGCCCAGAGCTAGAGGAAGCCTTACAAAAGGATAAGTAGGCATGTCTGTTGCCTCCAGCAATCCCCGTGAGAAGGACTTCCAAGACCGAGCCCGCTGCAGTGACCCAAATAGTGGCCCCCCAAGAAACTAGAGTTGTTTCCAGTGGATCTGCCTCTACAACCTCACAAAGGCCCGCCACCGCAGGCACAACCTCCAGCCCAGCAGTGGCCGCCTCAACATCGGCAGGTTCCCCCGTGCAATGCGTCGCCACCGTACATGCAAGAAAACTGAGTTCCACCTCCTCAGCAGGCTCCTCCAGCCCTGCATTAGTGTCAAGCTCCAAGGGACCCCTTTTCGGAAAGGAGAAATTAGACCTACTCATTCAATGAGACACAGGTCCCCGGTTACTTCCGTAGTGCCTTGGAACATGGGATTGTGCATTTGCTTGCGTGTAGAAGACCGGAAGAGGCAAAACTTACGGATCACCCTAATTACTGCCCCTATCACTGAATCTCGAGGCACAATCTCAAGAAGTTCTATGTGTTCAATGACTGGATCCAAGACTGGGTCGACAATAACATAGTCAGGCAGGGCCCAGCCTCGGTGCAGGTAGCATGTGTCTCTGTAAGGCCAGACAACAATAGCAACAGTGAGGGCGAGTGGCATCTGGTTTCTAGTTGTGGATCCCAAAATTATGACAACTGGATGGCTCACAAAACAGTCTCCCATGCCCATGGTGTCATTCAGGCACTCCTGAATCGGTTAGAGCCTTTAGAGGCTACAACAACCACTTCTACATCGTCGTCTTAGCCGACCTCTTCCTAGAAGAGCAAACACTGGTGTCACAAGGGAAAGAAAAGTCCCCCGCTGATGCCATCATCATCCCGCACTCTCAGCAACTTCATTCCTGTGGAGATGGAGATCCCTCCCAGAATCCATCCAGCAGTGGACAACTCTTCAAGTGACGGTCAAGGGTACGCATTGGTTAACACTGTAGAGCTGGTAAATCCCTACATGATTCCTGACAATGAGGAGCACCAGGCGAATCCTCCCAACATCCCCAGTTATCGCCATTGTCGACAGAGCCGTGTCTATATGGGCCATCAGAGTGCCTCGATTATAACTTCCAGCCAAGTTGGGCATGCTACCGAAACCAAGAAACAAGCTTAGCGTAGAGCTCAACATGCGCAACCTTCTCACTTGGTGGCATTAGGACCGACTTCACCGTCATTCTTATTGCTGGATTAGGATGAGCCACCTCGACCATGCTGTGACCAGCCACACCCAACTACATGCCAGTCTTAGCTGTCTAGCCATCATCTGGTAGCCACTATGTAGGCCTCGACCAGTGGGTAGCCAGATGTTCCCAGTACCAGTCAACCGCCGGTCCAGTCGGTAGGGCCCACCATACCTCCTGCCATAGAGTGACCCCCTTCAAGCAGAAGTTCACGCATGGAATGGAAGTATGATGATCTTAAGCATATTTCTAGTATCTCAGCAAGGCTCTCCATCCTTGAGGCCCTTCTCCTATCGTCATATATGCCTGAGGTCCTCGCTGAGGCTTTAAGAAGCCCCTCCTGTTTGAGGTGAAAGTAGCAGCTGTAAAATATTTTCATACTGAAGCGGTCAAGAATGCTGAATGCCATGCCATTATTTCATTCTCTTGAGAAGATGAAGGCACCCCCATACAAGGGAACATTCACCCACTATACATCACTGGATAGTTCAATGGTGTGGAGGTTCATCACTGTCTTGTCGACACAGGCTCTGGAATTAACCTAATCTCGACTCGAACACTGCGAAAGCTGGTATTGTCTGAAGATGATATGATTCCATCTAACCTAAGAATCCAAGGTTATGATATGATTTAACAGACGCCGGTCAGTAAGATCCATTTGAAGACTCAGTTTGGTGGCCTAGTTTCCATCACCGAATTTATGGTAGTCTCCTAGGACCCCGCCTAAAATGCGTTGATGGGAAGGCCATGGCTCCATCTGCGTGCGGCGATTCCATCATCATCTCACCAGTGCCTCAAGTACTCCCTTAATGGTCCAGTGGGAGTGCTTCAAGGTGAAACATATCCCTTTTATTCTTGTGAGGCCTACTATCTGGATGCCAACTATTACAAGAGCATGGACAAGAAGATTCAGACCAACGAGGTCGATCATGCCATGGCTGCAACCGACCCGTGGATAGATCTAGATGATGCCTACGTCTTTCCAATCCACCAATAGGAGGCTACAACCCCGATCATGGGATATTGGTTCGTTGTGTCTGGGATGAGGGGGGGAAACATTCCCAAGTCTAAGTGATGATATAAAATCACCTCGTACTCATATTCAAATCAGGCTCAGGTGAGCCTAGAGCCTCCTACCCCCATCAGGTATCAGGATGTCCGCCCCATGGCAACGAAAATACGTCAAACGTGATTGTTCGATTGAGCTAGAATTAATTGAATCAATCCAAGGATCTATTATTAGTTTGATATCATCAAGCGTGGCTCCTCGGGCCAAAGGCCTGATGGGATCGGATAAATAGCCTTCATCACTATGGTTGCGGCAACACAGGGGTCCTCCGATGTGGTGTCTATTGCTGCTCAGGCGGGTACCAGCCTCCCATCGGGATCTACTGATTCATAAGTGACTCCTATCACTGGGGATTCTACATCCAAAAGTGAAGAAGAGGGTTTAGAGGATTCTCCCCTACCTTTTAAGAGGGCGTCTCTACCACAGTTGACAAGTTGGTACAGGTGAACCTCGGCAGCAAAACAGAACCGAGACCCACATTGATTAGTACCGCCATGCCCCTTGAGGAGAAGAAGCGGTACATAGACTTTCTGAAACAACACTGTGATGTGTTCACCAATAGTAATGAAAAGATGAAAGGATAAGATCCTCACGTAGTCGTCCACCGCCTCGGTCTCCCTGTAAATCATCACTGGTTCAAGCATCCTCCTAGAAAGATGCACCCTTCTCACAGTGCCATGGTAGAGGTAGAATTTGATAATCTCATCAGAGCCAATTTCATTAAGGAGGTCCAGTACCCCAAATGGATGGCCAATATTGTGCCAGTCAGGAAGTAGAACAGACAAATCAGAGTCTGCATTGACTTCTGGGATCTCAACCGTCACTGTCCGAAGGACGATTTTCCCCTTCTTGTGACAGAGTTGTTAATTGACGCTATAGCTAGATTCCAATACCTCTCCTTCATGGATGGGTACTCCAGGTACAACTAGATACCAATTTCCCCTGATAATGAGGAGTTCATATCCTTTAGGGAGCCACAAGGTACTTTCTGTTACCAAGTCATTCCCTTCAGTTTAAAGAATGCAGGTGCCACCAGCCAGTAGGATATGCATCGCATATTTAAGACGATCCTTGGGACATTGGTAATATGATATGTGGAAGATCTGGTGGTTAAATCTTTCCAGCATCAGGACCACCTCAAAGACCTTGAGAAAGTGTTCTGCTTCCTCCGTTCCTGTCACCTGAAGATGAACCCATTGAAGTGTGCCTTCGGGTCACCTCTAGAAAGTTTCTCAGCTTCGTTGTCAGATAGAGGGGCATTAAGATCCACCAAGAGAAGATCAAGTCCATTATCTAGATGTATCATACAAGTAAAATCCAGGATATTCGAAGTTTCCAAGGCCACATAGCCTGTATATGCCGATTCATCGCGAACTTGGCTAGCATGTGTAAGCCATTTTATCAGCTCATGAAGAAAGGCACCACTTACAAATGGGACGAAGAGTGTCAGATTTCTTTTGAGAAGATCAAGCAGTATCTGATCCAACCTTCAGTCTTAATGAAACCCATATCTAGAAATCCATTAGTCCTTTATGTGACCGCCCTAGTATGATCTCTCGGCACCCTTCTAACCCAGGAGAAAAATTATTGGACAGAGAACAACCTTTACTACCTCAGCCGTATGCTCCTCGATACAGAGACCAGATACTCACCCATAGAAAAGGGCTTCCTTGCATTGGTATTCATGGTACAAAAGTTGCAACATTACCTACAACACCACAAGGTATATCTAGTTTCCCGGGTAGACCCACTGAAGTACATTTTGAACCGTCCCATGTTGACAGGCTATCAAGCTCAGTGGGCTGTAATCCTCCAGCAGTTTGACATTAGGTTCATGACCCAAAAGTATATCAAGGGACAAGCATTGGAAGACTTCCTTACTTCCCATCCAACCCCCGTGGACCAGTCTCCGGACCTGGATTTCCCGGATGAGGCGATCCTCTTGGTAGACCACACCTTGCCGTGTTGGCAGATGCACTTCGATGGTGCTTCCCGAAGCCCCACCGGCAGGAGGCTCAATGATCCCAAGCTCAACAGGGTAGGTTTCAGTATCGTCTTTACTACCCCAGCACAATCCATTCTGTCGTACTCATTCCTATTGTCAGAATGCTGCACCAACAATGAGGCAGAGTATCAAGCTCTCATCACTAGCCTCGAGCCGGACCTCGAGATTGATGTGCCCCATTTGCATATGAAAGATGATTCCAAACTAGTCATCAAGCAAATCAACGGTGAATATATCGTCAGAAATCTAGAGCTCATACCATTTTTGGAGTGCACTCCCCATTTAATGGCCCAGTTCCTATCTTGAACAGAGGTTAATTATGTCCTTCGGTCATAGAATGGTCGAGTTGACGCCCTGGCTGCATCACTTGCAGAACCCAAGTAGAATGATCTGATTATCCACATGGAACATCGGAGAGTCATTGCTCTTTTCTACCTAGATTATGAAGATAGCCTATAGGTGAGCCATCTTACCATAAGAGCCTCCACTTTAGGATCCCCAAATGCAGTGGTTTAAGTGACTCCTGATTGGAGAGACCCCTTCGTCAAATATCTCCAAAATAGTTACCTCCTGGCTGATCAGGATGATCACGAGTGAATCCAACACCGCGCGCTATAGTTTACCCTCCAGAGTGGTATCATCCTTGATCAGATCCTCTACAAGCATAGGTTTGGTGGTGTTCTCCTCCGTTGCATCCAAGGAGTCAAGATTTATCACGTCATGGAGGAGGTTCATGCCGGTTTCTACGGTGCCCACCAGACCGAGCTGAAGCTGTCTCAACAGATCTAGAGATAGGGGTATTTTTGGCCATCCATGATCCATGACTGCATCGAGTTCGCAAAAATATGCCATGCATTCCAGGTTTATACTAACTTCATGCATCAGCTGACAGAGCCTCTCCACACTACCAAGTACTCTTGGCCCTTTGCGGTATTGGGACTCGATGTTGTGGGACCATATCCACCGGCAACAACTTTCCAATGTAGATTCATCCTAACAACTACAGATTTCTTCTCTAAGTGGGTAGAGGTAGTTTCACTAAAGGAGGTCAAGTCCTGTTCCATCATTGAATTTGTGATTTCCAACATCATCTATCGATTTGGAGTCCCTCATGCCATTTTCACCAATAATGGAATGAACTTCCGAGCAGCTGAGCTGAAGAAGTTGTATGCTAAGTACAATATCCCTTCTAACCATAACTCCCGATATCATGCGAAAGCAAATGGATAGATCGAGGTGTCCAACAAAAACCTCTCTAACATTTTGCAGAAAATGGTTGGTCAGAACAAGAAGAGTTGGCCGGACAAGCTCCCCAATTCCCTCTGGGCTTATCAAATGATGACTTGTAATTCCACATAGGTGACCCCGTATTCCCTAGTATATGGAACACAGGTCATCCTGCCCATCAAGATTTAGTTGCCTTCATTAAGCACAATCATTTATAACCCCATGTTCCAGATAAAGTAGCTGAAATCCACCTAGCCGAGCTAGAAGCACTTAACCAAAATAGTCTTCGTGCCCTACACAACCTGGAAAGACATCAGAACAAGATAGCCAGAGCTTTCAACCAGAAATTTTTCCTCTGTTCCTTCTTGCAAGGTGATTTGGTATTGGCCATCATGAAACCAATGATACCTAGCTGGAAACCACCCAAGTTGGAGCCCAAACGGGAAGAACCTTTCATTGTTCCCAAGTTTTACTCCAATGGTGCGTACTCACTCGTAACCATGGATGGTGAGAATATAACTCCTCTCACCAATTCCAAGTTCTCATGTAATACTTTTCCTAAGCCAGTGGGTCTGACATGACCCTAAACTATTCGGTCCCACACTACCCTAAACTTCCTAGTCATACATGACTTTAAACTATAAAATGTCCCGCAGGATGTTATACTGTATGTCATCCTACAATATGTTAAACTAAAACCTTAGAACTATGTACAACTTTATTCCCATCCTCATGAGATACATAGGAACACTCAAAAATTTCATCTTGAGTCCAGCCCCCAAACTCTTTTCTTTGACTATCCCCCCTAGGGGTAGACCTCCTAGAGGATCCTTACATGACGTAGTAGAGGATTCTTTGGCCCTACTCATGTTAGGATTATGATTATCACACACTGTTCTCACTCCTTATTATTCTAGTCTTCCACGTCCTCACCGCATGACGTTAAACTTAATTGCCTTTAAGAACTACGTATAGCTTGATTCCCATCCTCATGGGATATATAGGAATGCCCAGACATTTTGTCTGTTGTCCCAAACCAAACTTCAGAATTCCCCCTTGGGTCAGGACACATGGTATGGTATAGGATTTTTTCCAAATTCATGTGGATCTCATCTCGATCCCGCCATACGTCCCGCTCCCCAGAAATATCCATCACTTTTACAGCCCTGCTTGACGTTAAAATGCAAGGGCACAACTATGCTTCACCCACTCCTATGATTGGGAATAAATCATCTTTCACATCCAAAAAACCCCCCAAATGGCATGGATGCTTAGCCTAAGGGGTCTCCTACCACTTCGGGCAAACACCTATGGGGATGTTGAGAAAAAAATTGATACAAGTCCCGCGTTGTGAATATGGTTAGCGGTCGATGCTCATTTGTGGTCCCGTTTCAAGTCACACTATAAGGACGATGTGTTTCAAACATGGTCAGTGGCTATACTTTGTCATTTTAACCACCCCCATAGACCCCAAACATTGAATGTGGTGGTTTATCCAGCCCACTATATCTTCAAGTTGTGATTCCCTTCAGGCGATGCCAGCTATGAGACCCTTATATGATAGGGAAAGCCGAATCTGGCTCCTTGTTTCCCACACCATGAACTGACCACGTGGGTTTAGGAGCTGTGATGAGGCGGTAACCTCACAAGAGGTCATATGGATACAGTTTGCCAAGATTCCTAGCCTCAGGTCCTTCGACCCCTTCGGGCCCCTGGCCCAAGTTCTCATTAAGGATTGTGTGGTGTGGTACAAACTCATGTCCTCATTCACGTCGGGCTATTTCTCCATGCCACATATATCCCCTTGAGATACCCCTTCCTTTATTTATCAACCGTTCTGCGAGCACAAGCCCTACCATACTTGGAATGACCCATAATTTGGGTTTCTGTCACCCTCTATATCCAGAAGGGCCCATGAATGACATGGATGCTTGGCCCAAGGGATATCCTACCATTACGAGCTAATGACCTCGAGGATTGTGAGAAAAAAGTTGATACAAGTTTCATGTTGCGAATACAGTACACGGTTGATGCTCAATTGTTCTCCCACTTCTGGTCACACAAGGGTGAATACTATGTTTCAACCTGGTTGATAGTTGTCCTTTATTATTGTTTCCACTTTTGTGGTCTTCCATAGGCACGATGATTCTCCCTTTCTGTCCCACACATATGAAATTATACTAGGCATATACGGCCTGAGCTCTATGATCCTAAACTAAGGTCACCTTCATCCTCACTATAAAATGTTAAACTGCAAGATGGTCGTGACGTTCTGTCCATGGTCCAGCCTCAAGCCCCTCAGCCTATTTGGGCCCCTGGCCCAAGTTCTCATTAGGGTTGTATGATGTGGTGCGGGATTATGTTCTCATTCACATCGGGTTACTCGTCGTGCCTTACACATACCAGGATGAGATACCTTACCCCTATCTTCATCCTCACTGCAAGACGTTAAACTGCAAGCTGGTCGTGACATTCTCTACATGGCCCAGCCTTAGGCCCCTTGGCCTTTTCAGGCACCTGGACCATGTTCTCACTTAGGGTTGTATGGTGTGGTGCATGATTGTGTCCTCATTCATGATGGGTTACTCGCTATGTCATACACGCCCCTCGTTTGGGTATCTGGCCCTTATTTGCATCTTCCCTTTTCTAGAACTATGTGTGTCTTGATTCCCATCCTAATGGGATACATAGGACCACCCAAACGTCTAGACTTCAGGTCCAGACCCATCTCTTAGAAACCTCCCTATCATTTTGTCCATTTGGCCCATGTTCTTCTAGAAGAGGGGTATACAATGTGGTATGAGTTCATGTCCTCGTTCATGTAAGATTTATAACAACCATGTTGTATATCTCTCTCTCCTAATTGGACTTCACTCCCTTTCCCTACTATCTTCTCTTTGAGTTGGCCGCCCTTGAGTTGGGTCCCTCTGTCCTCTTCGGCGATTCACCAATTGGACCATGAGTACTCTGGTCTAGAACCCAGAGTGTCAGATTCTATGTGGACATGATTTCTCCCATTTTTCAGGCTTCGTGTTCCCCTTCATTTGGGATTCCATAATCTTCCACACCTGAAGGGACCCCCAAATGGCATGGATGCTAGGCCTAAGGGCTCTCTTACCATTACAGGCCAATATCCTTGAGGGTTTCAGAGAATAAATCGATACAAGTCCCACATTGTGAATACGATCAATGGTTGAAACTCATTTTTTGTTCCCATTTCAGGCCACATGATATGAATTTTTTGTTTAGAACACAATCAATAGTTATCCTCCACCATCATGTCATCCCCTTAAAGCCTTGAATGGTGGTTACTTGATTAACATTATTTTCCATCCCATCGTGTCCAAATGGAATTTTGACACTCTTGGAACTATCCCTTAGTTCGCATTTGCATGTTAGGAAGAAAAAATTTATGGTAAAAGCATTATTTGGGGATCTGTACTGACTTCCCTTTAGAGTGCATTCCAGGTATTGCAAAAAACCTCTTTCACCCTTGTTTCCAACACCAATTTTGACTCACGTGGGCTTGGGGATTGAGTTGAGGTCTACACTTAGTTGGAAGGATTTCACTCCTATATGGTATGAGCTCTAAGACCATAAACTAAGATCTCTTTTAGAACTATATACAGCTTGATTCCCATTCCAATGGGATACGTAGGAATGCCTAGACATCTTGTATTTGGGTCCAGCTCTAGTTCCACTAATTTATCTCTTCTATTCTATATTCATGGATTTAACTCTTATGGTAATATGTGGCATGGTATGGGATTATGTCCTCATTCATGTCGGGTCTTCATTAACTGCACCATGTATGACCATTTCTAGGAGTTATCCCCCTACTTCCTACCCCACATGACATTAAACTTTATGTAGTCTCGCATGACGTTAAAAGGCACCTTCTATTACTACATGTGGCTTTATTACCATTACCATGGGATATATAGGAACATACTGACATATAGCCTTCAGGTCCAGCTCAACTGAGATCTAGCCTCTACTATCCTATATTCTCCAGCCTTTTCTGGCCCCTCGGCCTGAGGTTTCACTCACAGAATCATGCAAGGTGTGATGTGGACCACATCCTCATTCACATTGGTTATGCTTTATCACACTGTGCACATTCCTTCTTGAACCTCATCTCTCCTATATAAATCTAGGCCATATGATGTTAAACTATGTCACCTGGTCCCATCACATGACTCTAAACTGTGAAATTATCATCCTGTCCACACGACGAAAAACGGCGATGCATCATGGTGTCCTCACTTGAGCGGACATCATGTTTGGTATCAGTCACATGCCATACCATTTGTCAATTCCTGCATACAACTTGATTCTTATGGTGATGCCTAGACTTTCTATCCTAGGCCTATCACTTAACAAAAAAACCCATTCATCCTAAAGGAAAAACAATATATATCAAATACCGCTTCTTTTGGTGCAAGGGCCAGAACCACACAACCTTATTATCTGTAGCACCGGTATCCTACCTTTCCATCCTTAGAACTATGTGCAGGTTGATCCCCATATTCATGGGGTACATATGAACGTCCGTTCACCTTATCTCGGGCTCAACCTAACTTTTGTTTTCGATCGCTCGACATGAAACCTCCTCCAAGAAGTGCACGGTGAGTCGGACTAGGTCCTCATTCATGTTGGGTCTAATAATTACATCACTGTGTGTCTCTCATTTCCTACCATCAATGGTCTAAGCTCTATGAACATAAACTAATACCACTCCCCATCCTTTCTGCAAGACAGTAAACTGCACAACATCTTTCAGAACTATGTTTGGCTTAATTCCCATCCTCATGGGATACATAGGAATGCCCAAGCATTTTTGTCTCCAGGTCCTGCCCCAGGAATATAAAAATCATGTCCCTTCTTTTTTGGCCCCTTGGCCCGAAGTCATTTTGGAAAATGTTGTGTGGCGATTACCTCTTAGGTTCTCATTCACGTTGGGGTTTTCAATAGCCTAACCATGTGCTTCCCGTATCTTTTCCCAGTGTGGTCCGAGTAATATGACCCAAAACTAATATCTCCCTATAGGAAATGCACATCATGTTTGGATTTTTTTCCACCCTGCGCATAATCCATTAAATCAATCCTCCCTTAATGGTCCACACAAGGACCTTAAGTTGAAAGCGTGTGACCCCAGGACCCTTTTCCTTAGGAAGGGACTCGACTTCCTCAACCTGATGTGTCCCATTTTCATACTCAGATGAGTTTTGAAAAAGAACTCGAAGTGTGGAATTTTCACTAGGACATTCCCCTCATTCCATGTCCAAGCATCGTGAGCCTGTTATTTGGATCCTCATCCTATTCCACATCCGAAAGGACCCCCTTCACGACCTGGTCTCATCTCGCATCGGCTCACCTACCATCTCGGGCCAATGTCCCTAAAGACCCCGGGCGACATTTGTGACAAGTCCCTTGTTTCAAACATAGTCAGCGGTTGACCCTCATCTATCTGTCCCCATATCAGGCTAAAATGATATGGATGATGTGTTTTAAACATGGTCAACAACCATCCCTTATCATCACACCACCATCATTGTGGTCCAGATCTCGTGCTTTAGGATTCACATATTTCCACTTCCTTATGTTCAAGTGGAATTCCGACATACTCATATTTACTTATTCATGCACCTAAGTACATTACATGGACGAGTCAACATCATTGGGAAGAAGTTCAATGAGCATCCCCTCACCCCTAATGTGTTCCTTCCTATGCTGGGAAAGTCCCACCACTACTTCTTATTTCCCACATCGAGCACGACTCATGAAGGATTAGTAGTTTTGGTAGGATGTGTACTAGTGTAGAAATTCCATGCATGCCCTTAATCATCCCATATGACGTTAAACTACACTCTCAGAATGACATCCATATTGATTCTCATCCTCATGGGGTATGCAGGAATGTCCAACCACTTTGCTTTGGGCCCAACCTAATTTTCACTTTTGGTCCCTTGACCTGAAGAGCTTCCTTCAGGGATATGTGGTCTGATCCAGACTCCAAGTCCTCATTCACGTCAGGTTTATAGCTACCACACCACAAACTCCCTTCTTGGTATCTTCCCTTTCACTCCATATCCTATTGTATGATGTTAAACTGCACGAGTCTATATGTCCTCAATGCATGACACTAAATTGTGGTTCTACCCTAAACAAGTTCAGGATGCCCTATGTTAATCATGGGATGTGTCGGTTTCCACTCCAGAGAGGATTCTCCCTACCAGTTTTGGTCTCTGACCACAATGTTCCCCAAGAACTACATTTGGAATGATTCTAATCTTTATGGGATACGTAGCGATGCCCAAACAATTCACCTTGGGCCCAACCCTAGGGTCCTTAACCCTCTTGGACCCTCAAACTCGATCACAGTCCACTCTCTATGACCTTAAACTAGGAGCCTACAGTCCATGTAACGTGACTTTACTGTTAACCATGGTCTAGGCAATATGGCCTTTAAACTATGTGCACCGTCTTTACTGTATGACGTAAAACTAGAGGTCCTTCTAGGTCCTTACCAGAGATATCCTATTCGGAAGTATGTTTGATCCCTGGTCAGACTAATGTACCCACCTAATGTGTTTCCACCATGGGGGTGTACTTTCAAGAGTGTTGGACTTCAGTCGAACAACCCATTACTCCACTCTCTACGCTTTGCATTCCCTATATTCAGATCCTCATCCTCTTTCACGTCTAGAGGAACCCTCGTAATAGTATGAATGCACGGTTTATGGTTGTCCTGCTATCCTGCGCTAACATTTTCGAGTGAGAACCCATGTTTCAAACATGGTCAGTGGTCAGACCGCATTTGTTATCCACATTTTAGGCTAACGCAATAATGATACTGTGTTTCAAAAATGGTCAAACTTCATTCTTAATTGTCATACCATCACTACAGTGTTCTCAATCTTGGGTCTTGTGATTCACACCTTCCATTCCCCCTTGTTCCGATTTATTCCAGCTCCCCTGGTCTTACCCCATTCGTGCACAAGAGCACACTGGGAAAATGGTAATTCAACTATTCTGAGAGCTTCATTCTCCAGCCAGGTCTCCCCCATCTCTTCCCAGAAATCCATGTTGGTTTTTCAAACCCTGGATGCCCAAAACTTGGTCAGCACTCTTATGTTCATATGAAAAAACATAATGATCATCCCTTGCTTCTCACATTGGGATCAACCCACGTGATTAGGGATTTATCACTGGGTGTTTCACGAATATAAAAGATTCGTGTAAAAACAACACTAATAATAGAATCATGCATGCTATGGCATCAAATAATCAAATCATGAAAGTATGTTATAGTTTTTGTGATATCTACAACACCTAAGGGTCTATCCCTCCCATGGACGAGTTAATCCAGTCAAAAGACAGTTGCAGCTCTGCCACACTCTGGCTTGTGGCGTCTAGGATTTGCTACAACCTATTCACTTCCCGCTCATCCTCAGCAGCGGTAGGGCACAATTCATCAGCCGTAATTTGGGCCCACTCTACGTCGGTCCAGATGATGGTCATCTCCTCAAAGGCTCGCTTCATGCCCTCTTTGGCCTCTGCCAACTGGGCCTTCAATCGCAATATCATCTCCGATTGCGTGTTAAGGGTGGCTGAGTGCTCATCCGCCTAGACCTACAGCCGTTGAACCTCGTTTTCAGCCTCCCAGAGCTTCTATATGTTCACTGATTTCCTCTACTTCCATCCCACACCAAGACCACGATCATACTCTCGAATATTCTCCGCTATAAGATCTCAGACGAACATGTGAAGATGCTGGGCGTCCACTCCCCCAACACACAGTTCACACAGTCACAAGTGAAGTTTGTCCATCTCATCCATCCATAGTGCTTGGAGGTGTCATTAATGAATCCCTTGATTAGCTTCCATGATCGGCGATGGACTATTTTTCTGTCCTCTTCATCAGAGGCCATCTTGTCCCAGTCAGCGCGGTTAGCAGGCTCATATGCGGAGAACGCCCTCAGGAACTCGTCTGCAGGGTTCGCATCTGGCGTTTGATCAGGCACAACAAGACCTGGGCTATCTGATCGATCCTCATTATCGAATACCACCTCAATAATCTTGGGAATAGCCCCGCTGGCGGTCCCAGCTATGATCGAGAGTACCGCAGTTCGGTCAGTCTGGATATCCGCCGCCACAATCACCAGCATTCCCCTGGGAAAGGCACCGCTAGAAGTCCCTACCAACCTCACCGGAGATGCCCATGCCAATTGAAGAACTGCACACACCAAAAATAAGAATGTATGTTAGTTGACATAGTCAATTGGTGACATCCATGAATTTGGAAGAAGAAACTTATAGAGGTCGAATTATTGGTCTCGTTCTTGGGTTGATGTTATCGGGATCCCAAGGTGTGGTCTCCCATATATTATCGGAAGATATAAAAGCTCTGGAGGGGTCACCTCAGGTTTCCTAACCCTAATGGATGTAGCAATTGATGCAGCCAAAGGTGTGGATACCGAATGCCCTGCATCTGCATCCACTGAGGGACAAGAATGAGTTATGTGTATGAGTTCCTTCTGTATAGTTCAGATGTTAGTAAGGAGTCCAGACCTGGAAGCATACCCTGAGTAAGGGGATCATGATTTTACCTCAAGGGCCTCTGAAAACTCTTCAATGTCCGAGTCTTGATCACCAACATCACCCTCCTCCAACGGACTCCCTCTACCAGCCTCATCCCTCCAGGGGGACTTGTCAAATTCTTCCAGTAGAGGGAAGCGCTCTCTCAGTTCAACTGCTGACAGTTGAGGAGGGACCGTATGATCCAGCAGCACCATGACACGATCTATCATTGGATGTGTGGCACCCTGGGAATAAAAAAAGTCCTCCAACTCTACCAGGTATTACTCCACCTCCACCCGGTACACATCAAATCCAACCCTGATATGGTTTATCCCTAGAAACTCCATCCCGAGATGGTTCAAGTGTTTCCACATCTCAGATGGGATGAGGAATTGCTGGTTGATATCCCAGATATCCCATGACTCCAAGATGACAACATTCTCTAGCATGTCTATATGGCGCTACCTCTTCCCCAGATCCTGGGTGTGTATCATATGGTGGCCTCCCCTCTGGATGATTCTGTTCTTCTCGAACCACCGGGACCGCTACCGGTGTTGGATCTATCGCTGCTGCCTCACCCTCAACTGGTGAGAGTATCACCGCCATGGTATCCCCACCACCATGATATTCCCTTACTGCCTTCTAGCCCTGGCCTTGAGGTTGGGGAGGCTCACCATCATCAACCCGAACAGTTGGCTGCTTCATTATCTCCCTCGGGTAGGCCACCTCCCAACTTTGGACATACTTTTTTACCAACCTGAAGACAACAGTAGGTGGAGTCTGCTCATTCCTGATCTTCCCATCTTCCCATGTGAACATGAACCACATCTGCCTCATCATACATGGGTTTTATTCGTGGTGCACCCCTAGATTGACTTGCGGGGTCAGTCGTTGCATACACCGAAATTGATGGGAAAATCGGTGCAGGGTGTACGGCTCGCATAGGGGCTCACAACCCACCCTTTCCACCAGGACTCCAATTCAAAAGGCTAGGAGATAGGACTTGTGCTCTTCTATTCCTTGGTCTTCATCTATAAAATCACCCATTGGCAATATAAATGGGTGAAAGTTGAATTCTTCCACCTTCCACACCCGGTTCAGTACCAACGGTGTGGTCAGCCTTGCTGGAAAGCTTCCCATGACGTTCAGAATAGAGGGGCTGAAGTTTGACCCCAAAGGCAAGATGGGGTTCGGGTACTCATAAAACCCCCTAATAGGTGCCACTATCCACCCATACAGGAGGTGGAATGGACCGCATATCCTCTGCGGCCTCTTACCCTCGATGATGTGCCACAAAATCTTGTATTACTTGGAGTGCATCAGGATCCTGAGGTTGACTCGCCCTCCTATCGCCAACATGGATGCCATGATGAATGTTCTTGGTCTCACACCTATGTTTTTATCCCTCTCTGGTAGGATCCTACCATAGATGAGAGCCACGATGAATGCCACCAGCCTGACTATCGGCCGTTGCTTGGTGTTGACGCTAAATCCACAGGTTTTCCACTAGCTGTCCTCCAAGATCCGCCATTACAAGTGCTCCTTTCCTTATTGAGCCCCCTTCGGGCAAGTCTAAGGCCTCACTGAAAACTGCCTGTCTTCCGGGAAGTTCAGAAACTGCTTGAACCACTGCTCGAAATGGACATCCCTTTTGGCTTCTTTGTCCTCTCCCAACACCATCTCCATCAACGCCATCACTTGCTGTGACATTTTCTATGGATCCTCCCACGCACCCTTGACGGGAAGGAATTCCTCATACAACACCCCCAATATCAAGACCCCTGAGATCTAGTGCATGTCCCACAAGTTGATACTAACCTCCCTGTGGTGTAGGTGGAAGGTACTGGTCCTCGATGACCACCTACTTAGCAACTCCGAAACCAGCTGCTTCGGCTGACAGATGTGAAACTGGGAGGCCCAAGACACATCATATAGGCCCACTCTCCTCAGCACAGCCCCAAACTTTTCACATGAGGAACCTACCCAGTAGGCCTAGACCCAATCATCTGTGAAGTTGCCGCCATGGCACAGGTCCCACTTTTGAGACCATCCCTTCCCCGGGTTCCTCAAGGTTGCCTTCTAGATTGTCTAGTATAGAGGGGGGATGTCTCCAGCTGCAATTCCTTCCCATACACATTGTTCAGGTGGTTATACAGGCAGTCATCATTGATGGGCATGGAGTCTTCTCGGGTATGGCCGTCAGCCGCCCTGAACCATTGGCGCTGACACAGCGTACTCCTGAACCAGTAAGCTGGCTAATCCCTAATTGCTTCAGGAATGAAGACGTCATCCCCCATACCAAATCCTTACAAAGACAGCCTCTTCCAGAGTGGATAGTTCCTGTGGCTCTCCGATAGAATCTCCACTAACGAACTGTGGTTAGAACGTATGGCATCCCGCCATTTTATAACATAAACTTTCATTACATTACACAAAACTGAGGATCTTTAAGGTCTAGTGTCTTGGAAACCAGGAACATAATACATGAAAACAACATAAAACATTCTTCTTAAAAACTTGAAAGGCGTCTCCTTAAGTTCATTATAGGTTCATTACTGCATCTCATAACCTGGGGACATACATCAAAAGAAAGGGTGAGCAGAAGGCCCAGTAAGGGAAACAAGAGGAACATTTTACATGTGAACTTGGTATACTTCAATAAGGACATGAAAAGAACTTTAAGGCATGAGAAAGAAAATCATGAGGCATTTCATAATAAAAATAACATTTTCCATAACATGAAGATGTGGCTACATCATTTAACATATAAAATCATGAACATATCACCAAGGTCCATCCCCAAGGTGTCATTTGAAAATTACCAAGGTTATTCACCCAGGTATCATGAAAATTGTAATCTCTAGTGGTTACATCATTACCCAATGCATTGGAGCGCTATCAGGGCGCACCCTTAAATTTGCCTTTATTATCATGTGAGCCACATATATCATCATCAAAAATTTCATAAATAACCCACATAGCATAAAATAAATGGGTTTCATTTCATAATCATAACGTTTTAAAAACTGCTTTAAAGACATGATCTTTACGTCACTTTAAACCCACGGAAAGGGAAAGCGGGTCTCATGTATGTAAATACCAGAATTTAAAATGGAACATTTTGATATATATGTGAATACCCTTGTAGAAATAATAGCTTTGAGTATTCACTTTATAACATAAAATAATTTTTGAGAAAAGAGAGAGGCATTTTGAGGGGAAAATTCTGCAGCATAACGGCTAAGTTTCGGGGTTTTAGAAAACATTGAAATGAGAGGGGACTTGGGTAAACCACTCATAAATGATCCATAAAACAGTAGGGTGAAAGAATAATAAGGACATATGGACATGGTAATGAAATTTTAGGGACATACCATTTGAAATGAAAAACATGGAAGGAAAAAAGATTAGATTTCTCTTATGAAAATTCGGCAGCCTTACGGCGTCACTTAACTTCAAAAGAAAATGATTTGACAAGATCAAATAGGGTCCCTCATCATATGATCATAAGAGATCAGTATGATAGATATAGAGATCATACCCCAACATAATAAAAAGGAACTTGAAAGACTTGACATGAAAATCGAACTTGAAAAATGAGAAGGGTGAAAGAATCCCTTAAAAATTCGGCAGCCTAACGGCGTCACTTAAACTTTCATAAAACGAAACGATGAGAGTAAGAGGGGATCTCTCATCATATAAACATGAAAGGGAAGTAAGAGGAATATAAAAGAACATCCTCTCACATAAAAACATGGAGCAGAAAAGGAATGACATAAAAGAGATTACATGAAAAGAAAGAGAGGGGTCGGATCCCTTACCTTAAAACGTGACTCTTGAAACTCAAAGGATTGGACCTTGAGGGCTTGGGGGAACCTTGGGAGGACTCCTTGGAAGGTAAGAAGACCATAACTTCGTTGGGGGAGAGTTGGGAGTGAAAACTAAAGGAGGAAAGGGTGGGTATTTATAGGGAAAGTGAGGGGACAAAGCATTAATGGCCAAGGGACACCTCACTAGTGGTTTTGGCAAAACCATGGGCTTGCCCATGGTATTTGCCCATGGTATTGGACACTTGGGACACCTCACACCTTATCTTACTATTCATAATTCGACCATATTGAATATATACTTAATACATAATTTAATGATGTCATTAAACACCCGTAACTTAAAAACTATACTTTCACTATTCACCGAAAATTCATTTTTTCAGAAAAAATCCCCAAAAATTACCATAACATAATATCGATTCTCTGAGTTCAAAAATAAAGTCATTTTTATAAAAATAATTTTCTAATTATTTTTAATTAAATTTTTAATTAAAAAACACTATTCATCCGAAAAAACTAATACTTGAATAATAATTTATGAAACTGTTATTTACCCATTTTATTGAATCACATTACTTAATCAAGGTGCCTAGATTATTTTAAAACTTTCTTTAAGTGAGATTACTAATCCATTTTGTCACATTGCTAATCCTAAGCGTAAAATCACTATTCACTATTTACTATTCATCAAAAATTAAGTTGATCTTATTAGACTCCAAATTCCTTAATGAACACTTTTGTAGAAGACCATTTTTTGAAAATCATTACACATCATTAGTTATTTAGGGTTTACATAAATATTTCAAAATATCCCTTTTTCAAAATTCATCAATAAAATACATTCTAAAATTATCTGAACATTTGAAATTTCAAAAACATCACTAAAGGAAGAAATCTCAATTTATTCACCCGAAAGGACTACACAAGGAAGCTAGGGTCTCGTCACATAGCCCCTTATAACACCGGTATAAGACCTGAGTGTAAGGTGTGCTATGGTGAGAGAATCTGGGGGAGGCTCAGATAACATTGCCCTAGTAGTAATCTCTACTAACTTGAACTTCTCCCACAGGCATTTCCGTTCAAGCTTGACACGCTGGAGTTCGGCTTGGGCTTGGTCCAAAGCGAAGCCCACAGATGCTACCTCCTTCCCAAGCTCTGATAAGTGGGCTTCATAAGGGTTGAGTCTACTGGATGAAGCCATCGACTCCTCTTTCTGCATTAACCATTAACATCTTATTAAATCAATAAGAGTAAGTTAATATACTACTCAAAAAAAAATGGGTCGTTACAGAACGGCTCTGTATTAACTCCCCTAGGCCCATGTTGTTCGCCATATCCTCCCTTCAGGAAACGTCTGCGAGGACTCCCCTGGTAGCCTCATGATGAGACCTTTAGTTTAAATTTTGTGTGTTTCCTATGTTTGGTTCACAAATCCCTTTCACAGAGTAATGTCAGGGATCTTGTTTACAAATAATGTTTATGGAGCCTGGCCCCGACCTTCAAAATAAATTCACTAAGCGTTGTCACAAAGTCGAAGAATCGTTGTGCGCCACGAAGAAGAAGGCCCGATTCACAAAGGGAAAGCACAGAGTATGTGGAGATTTGTGAATCGAGAGCACTAAAAGCCAAAATCTTTGAGGAAAGAATGGAAAAAATAGAGGTCAACTCCCCTATTTATAGGCGACGACCTTCAGAGCTTCGTAGCACATCCATACCGTGCTGATCTTTTCAGAGCGCTCAGACTGTACATCGCCTATTTACCTCATGAGCTTCCTTTACAAAATAGCTTTACGGATGGCCAAGGTATTTTGGCAATTGACCCTCAGACTTTGACCCTTGATTTCTCCTCATCTCCAAGTCTGAGGGGGGTATTTGTTGGTTCCAAAAGTTGGGAAGAATAAAAACAAGAGGGAGGTCTCTGAGGCTGCCTTGCGAAGACCTTCTGCAGAGCCCCATGGACCTGTGCCTACCACGGAGCAAGGAGGCGGGATTCTCCATGAACCCCTTTGATGTTCATGACCCCACAGCATAGCAAATA
Source organism: Viscum album (assembly GCA_963277665.1). Lineage (NCBI taxonomy): Eukaryota > Viridiplantae > Streptophyta > Magnoliopsida > Santalales > Viscaceae > Viscum > Viscum album. The sequence goes on from OY728130.1 coordinate 1,221,671,850, forward strand.
GGCGAGACGCTCTGTGAACCCCTTTGACGTTCGCGACCCCACTATAGAGCAAGGAGGTGGGAGGCTCCGCGAGCCCCTATGAAGTTCGAGACCCCACCGTGGAGAAATGAGGTAGGATGCTCTGTGAGCCCCTTTGATGTTCGCGACCCCACCACAGATCAAAGAGGCAGGATACTATGTGAATGAATTTGACGTTCGCGAGACCTCCACAGAGCAAGGAGGCAGGATCCTCTGCGATTCGATTTGACGTTCGTGACCCGCCGTGGAGCAAACTCTGTCTTCATACTGAGCGAGCACTACTTTGTGGAACCTCTTGCATATAAATTCAAGGCTCCCCTTGAGCCCAAATAATGGATCATCCGACCTTTCACCTTCTTAGCTCTAAAATTGTGAAGAACTTCTTGCTCGGTGAACCATGAGCTTCTCAAGGTACTTTTTCATTGCAAACTGCCTCCCCCTTTGCTTTAATTCAACCCCTCTTCTGATAGGGATGCCTTTTTCAAATCCCACAGGCCTTCATGAGGGAAGTGGATCCCCACATGGACTCAGGTCATCAAGAAGCATTTATGTTTTGTGAAACAACCTCCATACACACGTGACCCACATGCTAAGGTAGGGTCAATGTGCTTTGCAAAGCACACTGCTTCACAACACCTTGCTTCGTGAGGCACCCTTGCTTTGTGAGGAATTTCTTCATGAATTCCTTTCCACTTCACGAAGATCCTCCCATATGCACCTATTCCCTATGCCTAGCCTAGCTGACTTCACTTCGTGAAGCACATCCCTTCATGAAGCCCCTCCAATACATGGATCACCAGAGCTCTACAAGGATTCTATCTATGAAATCCTATGCCCTGCAACTACTTTTCCCGTGCAACCCTCCAGGTTTGCATGAAGTAAATTCAAAGTACCTTGGGAGGTTCTTCACAATGCGTTCCTTCACCTCATGCTCCTTCACATAGGCATGCTAATGGCTATTGCTTCTTCACATAGCCGTGCTAATGTGGACCCCCAATGGGATCACCTCTTGACACTACATCCTATAGAATTGTCGATTCCTTCCTTCTCCCAAGGGTGGACGATTATAGGTTATGTAAGTCCTAGGGGTACAGAGTGCACCACCCTCGTACGAGCTATAGGATGTTAAATTTCCAAGCACCAACATCCTCAACACATGACATTAAACTGTGACCTCGACCTGTGCCTTGCATGTGAGGTGCCTCGTCTCAGACATTCTATATGCCCACTGGTCTCCAAGGGATTGAAATCATTCCTCACCTGGAACTACATCCTCTTTATCGGAGTGGCATCTATCCATGGGGAAAGGGAAACCACCTTGGTGTAACCCCTAGCTTTCCTTGCAGGAGGCAAAAAACCTACTCCTCCTCTCTTCCTAGGTGCCAAATCCCTCTCCCACTGGGATTTGTCACCACCCGATCCTCCCTCTTATAGAAAGAACCAATCTCCATCACCTTGGGCTGCTAACCATGTGTAAGCCCCTATTTCCTCTTTGGGCTGCTAAATACATGTAAGCCCCACTCCACTTCCCATGGACACACCTTTCACGACATGATCTTCAGGTCTTTTCTATCTCTTGATTCTCACACCAAGCATGAATCATGTGGGATTAGAGCTAGCATCGACCATGACATTCTCTCCAAGCAGCCTAGAGTGCAATCCCCAACCCCACCAGAACTATGAGCTCTTTGATCCTTGCTAAGTCAGGGTACGTAGGAAGCCTCCTTGAGGTTCAAGACCACCATCCATTGGTTCCGACCATCCTCACATATGTTCAAAAAACCCACCTGAACTACGTGGTCTTTGATCCTCACCAAGGCAAAGACCAACACCCGATCGCTCTGACCCACTTCACGTCGGATCATCCAATCCTTCTAAACTACGTGGTCTTTGATCCTTGACAAGGCAAGGTACATAGGAAGCCTCCATGAGGTTCAATCCCACCATCCATGGTCCTGACCATCCTCACTTCGGTTCACCAAACCCACTTGAACTACGTGGTCTTTGATCCTTTCCAAGGCAAGGTACATAGGAAGCCTCCCTAAGGTTCAAGCCCAACACTCGGTCTCTCCGACCCCCTTCATGTCAGTTCACCCAAACCCACCTGAACTACATGGACTTTGATTGTTTCCAAGGCAAGCTATGTAGGAAGCATCCTAGAGGTTCAACCCACCATCCATTGGTTCCGACCCTCCTTCACGTCGGTTGCCACACCATCCTGAACTATGTGGACTTTGATCCCTGCCAAGGTAGGTTACGTAGGAAAACTCTATGAGGTTCAATCCCACCATCTATCTGGGCCCCAAATCATCCTTCACGTCAATTCACCCCCGTCCTGCATGATGTTAAACTGTGGAACTCAATCAGTGGTAAGCTATTGTTCCCCCAGTCAGCGGTAAGCCGTTACACCCACCCAAACTACGCAGACATTGATCCTTGCCAAGACAAGGTATGCAGGACACCTCCCTGAGGTTCAAGACCAACAACTATTGGACCCCAGGTCCTCCTACATATTGGTTCACTAACCCCCATCCCACAGGAATTATGTGGGTTTGATCCTTGTCTCCTAGATAAGGTCGTAAAAAGCCTCCCTAAGGTTTGACCCCATCCAACAGTAAGCTGATGTGACCAAATCCTGCGGTAAGACGTTGTGACCCCATCCAGTGGTATGCTGTTGTTCCCCCAATAAAAAATAAGCTGTTGAATTCCCTAATCGATGGTAATCCATCTTTAGATGAACTACGTGGACTTTGATTCCCTACCACGGGGATACGTAGGAAGCCTCCCTGAGGTTCAAGCCCATCCCTCATGTCTCATCCTGATCTATCCCTCAATCCTATAGGTTTTGGGAAGGTCATGCCTCAACCTGGAGGTTCTTTTTCCTCCAGGTCCCATCCATCCGTCCATCCCCACGAGACACCTCCTCAGGTGTCCCATCGTCCCACCAAACTATGAAGACTTTGATTCCCTACCATGGGGATATTTAAAGAGTCTCTTCAAGGATCAAGACCAATATCACCGTCGTCCTCACGTTGGTTCCATCTCATTCTCCCCCTACTTCATTAAACCCTCCATCATCCATCCCGATTCTTACCCAGGCCACCACATCCTGGTGGGATCATGACACCTCATTCCCCATTCACCTTAACAACAAACAGAAATCTAACCACCCATTGTCCCCAACATCAGTGTTCCCTCTAGGGTTTGCACCCATCTGATCCACTCTAATCAGTGTTCTAATCAGTATGATCTATCTCTTCTAGATGTTAAACTCGTGGCATACCCTGTGTTACACATGAGAAGATGACGAAAACCTCAGATACATTCCTAGGGCATAAAATTCCCCACGTTCGACGTGGGATGCATCAGGATTCTGCACCCTTGAGAATCCCTATAATAAGGGGAAGAAACTTAGATGCACCAGTGTCCCAGTGTCCATACATGCCAGTGATGTCCAACGTGACTACTCCCCTAACCGAAGGTTACTGCCCTGATCGGCCCCTTTGGAATGTCCCGACAGAAGTAGTGTAATTAACTAGTATCCATGAAGATATGGAACTAGGAAGAGTTTCATGAACAATGTCTTAAATCGATCAGGGAGACCCAGACTAGGTGACGAGTTCTGAGGAGGAATCCACCTAAGGAAGAACTTACATCACATCATCCGGTTTCGATCAAGGAAAAAACGTCCCTTAATAAGGAATAGATGCCACTCACCTTTGGAAAGAAGGAATGAGGGGAAACTAACAGTGCCATCATCCTCCAACAAGACGGACACGCGCACCCCATCAAAAGCATCAGAAACAAATGGTCTAAATTCCTCAAGAACCAACCCTCCAAGAAGGGGAAGATCCATAGGAATGGCAAGGAATGGGAGGCAGTATTTTTTTCATGTGGCAAGCCAGGTCACTGGAAGAGAAACTACACCCAGAAGCATGGGGACACTAATGGTTCATTTGTTATTGAGTGTAATCCTTCTATTTATACTTATTGGGTACTATTTATAGCATGTGGGGCTCACATATGTATTAAAATTAATAAACCATGTAGATTTTGAAATATTTCCAAAGGATAGGTGGATCTTCAGGCTGCCAATGGTGCGAGGCAGGCTACGTTGGCCATTGGAGATTACCATCTATCATTTCCAACTGGGATGCTTTTGGTTTTACATAACTTTAATTTTGTTCCTAGTGTTACCAATAACATAATTTCTATATCATGTTTGGATATGGATGGATTTATTTTAATGTTTGGAAATAAAGGTTGTTTATTTTATATGAACAATTTATATTATGGTATGACACATTTAAATAATGGTTTGTATGTATTAAAATATGAAAACCAGGTTTTGGAAATCGATAACAAAACAAAATCACATGAGTCATACAACACCCAGTTGTGGAATCACTGTCTTAGTCATGTAAATGAGAAGCGCTTAACAAAGCTCTACTACGATGGCTATTTTCACTCTACTGAGCTAAAACCAACTGATTGATGTCATTCTTGTTTATAAGGGAAAATGACCAAGCCAAATTTCAGTGGACAGGGTGAAAGGGCCACATAGCTTCTAGGATTGGTACCCACAAATGTGTGTGAACCATTTCTTGTAGAATCTAGTGGTTAATATTTTTACATAATTACTTTTACAGATGATTTGATCAGATATGGATATATCTACTTATTGTGGTATAAGTTAGAGTCCTTGGAGAAATTTAAGGAGTTCAAAAATGAGGTAGAGAATTAACATGGGAAGAAGATATAGAATCTTCAATCTGATCAAGGTGTATAATATCTAAACCAAGAGTTCATTGACATTTTTCTTCAGTCTGGGATTCTATCTCAACTCACTCCTCCTTATACACCACAATGGAATGGTGTTAGTGAAAGGAGTAATCACACCTTATTGGACATGGTGAGGCTGATGATGAGTCATGAAGATCATCCATTATCCTTTTGGGGACATGAATTACAAATTTTATCCTACACATTAAACCGAGTACCAACTAATGTGGAAAATGGAATTACTTCTGAGTTATGGAATGGAAATAAACCCATTTTTTCACACACACGAGTATGGGGATGAAAATCGTTTTTTAAGGAATTATCAGGTAACAAACTTCAACCTTGGGGCACGAGGTGTATCTTTATAGGATATCCCAAGGAAACGAAAGTATATTACCCATATAAGCTTTCAGATAAGAAATTGATTGTCACTAGATAAGAATTATTTCTTGAGAGGGAGCACATCCTCCAAAGGGATAGTGGGAGAAAGACTGACTTTAATGAAGTTAATGCTCAAGATACATAGGAGTTGGTATATGAACAAGTTCCATAGGTCCCTAAGGAACAGGTTCCAGAAACACTAGTTTTGCGTAGGATCTCAAGATAGGTAAAGAAACTAGTAAGATTTGGTTTCTTAGTCACTAAGGATGGTGAATCATTATTGCTGGACAATGATGAACCTCTCTCCTAAAAGGAAGCAATAGAGAGCTCAAAAGAAGTAAAATGTATATAAGCTATGAATTCTAAGATGTATTCCATGTATCATAATAAATTCTGGGTTCTAGTCGATGATCCAGTTGATGTCAAGCCCTTTGGATGCAAGTGGGTATTCAAGAGAAAGCTGGACATAGAAGGTCAAGTTGGAACCTATAAATCAAGGATAGTGGCTAAAGGATTCAGATAGTGTCAAAGAATTGTCTATGATGAAACCTTCTCACAAGTTTCCATGTTTAAATCCATAAGAATCATACATTCCATAAAATCTAACCATGACTATGAGATTTGGAAGATGGATATCCAAATAGAATTCCTTAATGAGAACCTTTAGAAACATGTCTATATAACACGACCAGAAAGTTTTGTGATTCCATGTGAAGCCAAACGAGTTTGAAAGTTATAAAAATACATTTATGGATTAAAGAAAGCATCCAGGTCATGGAACCTTCGATTTGATGAATCCATAAAGGAATTTATTTCATTAAGAATGAATGTGATCCCTGTATTTATAAGCAGTTTAATGGGAATGCACTGATTATCCTAGTAATATATGTTGATGAGATATTACATATTGGAAATGATATACCAATCAAATAGTCAGTTAAGGACTGGTTGAACAAGTGTTTCTCCATGAAGGACTTAGGTGATGTAGCCTACATTCTAGGGATCAAGATCATTTGTGACAGATCTAAGAGGATTCTTGGAATAAGTTAGGGTACATACATTGACCAGATACTAAAGATATTTAGTATGGAACAATCCAAGAGGGGATTGGTTAAGTGTAACATAGTCTACATATTTTTAAGAGAATGTTCCCTCAGTCGCAAGAGGAGAAGGATAGGATGAGTAAGATCCCATACGCTTCAGCTATAGGATCTATCGTGTATTCTATGTTATGTACCAGGATTGATGTTGAAATTACACTAATAATGGTAGGTAGATATCAAGCAGATCCAAGAGAACATCATTGGACTGCTATTAAGACTATCCTTAGGTATATGAGAAGAACTAAAAATATGTTCCTAGTGTTTGGAGGAGATGAGGAGATTGTCATTAGAGGGTATGCTGATGATTGTTTTCAGACAGATCAAAATGATCTAAATTCACAATCAAGATATGTTTTCTATCTCAACGGAGGAGTTGTGAGCTTGAAGAATTCAAACCAGCCAGTAGTTATCAATTCTATACTGGAGATCGAATATATAGCGGCTTCTGATGCATCTAAGGATGCCGTATGGATTTGGAACTTTGTCTAGGATCTAGATATAGTCCCTAAAAGTAGAGACCCTATCACATTGTATTGTGATAATACTATAGTGGTGGATCTTGAAAAATAAGAAATTTCACATCAATGGACAAAGCACATTCTCCAGAAGTATCACCTCTTGAGAGATTTCTATCAAAGGGGTGAAGTTTTAGTGATCAGAGTGTCCATGAAAAAGAATGTGGTAGACCCCATGACTAAAGGCATATATCAGTAGAATCATGGATATATTGTGAGAGCTATCAGGATAATGGTTGTTAGAAATTGGCTCTAGTCCAAGTGGGAGTTGTTGGATTTGGTGTCCTAGAACCAAATACTTTTTACTTTATGATAAACTTGTATTCATGGATTTAAATATTAATAAATAACTTATCACATCTTGATTTTTCTTCTACATGAAAATTCATGTGATAATTTCCCAAGGATAGATATTTCACTAAATGGTCATAGAGGATCCCGACTATGATGAGAACCTGGAAGTTCCATAACACTATTCTTGAATATCTGTTCTATGACCGGATGATGTTATTTGAGGGACAAAAATTATACAGGCTATAAGGGGTAAGGAATTATAAAACTTTGAGGCACCTTCTCATGGTGTGAGCCCTTGGTAATATCCAGGAGGATATAATGAGAACGAGACTCGCCAGTTGAAAATACTCATTTCATTGTGTCATTTGATGTTCCTATATGCAGATGTGTGTTTTGGTCTTTAGACTTTAAGATTATTATTTAGTTGTATTACAACTCGTTCACTTAGATGTATTGATAAAAACTGTGATGAAACACTATTTTCTACAAGGTAAGATATGTTGGGTTCATCATGAGTGATACTTCATGTTGTACATCTCGTTCCCCTCGTTGTTTTATTTTCATGATCACAATCACCCTCATATTTATCTAATTCTCTTTCAAGTGTTTTTGGTTGATAGGAATCAAATCAGGTGGCCAAGGAATTGGGCCAAGAAAGAAAGAAGGCAAAGTGGACTGAAATCCAGACCACCGGCCAGCCGGTAGCACACCAGCGGCCAGCCGGTGGTACCTGCACTCAAAGGGAAGCCACTGCCTCACCACCGGCCAACCGGTGGCCAAGCACCGGCCGGCCGGTGGCACCCAGACTGAACAGGGTTTGCTACTGCCTCACCACCGGCCAGCCGGTGGCTCCACCACCGGTCAGCCGGTGGAGCCTGGACAGAACAAGTCTCCCTTTTCCAAGGCACCGGCCAGCCGGTGGCCCTGTACCGGCCAGCCGGTGGAGCCAGTCAAACTAGCCGTTGCAGTTTGACCAGGCTGGCCCACTTGGCTCCCAACGGCTCTTTTAGCCTCTCCAACGGCTCCGAAGCCTCCCCAAGGGTTCCATGCCTATAAATAAAGGCCAAGGAAGCCCCGGACATCTACCAGAACTATTGTGAAGCCCACGGACATATTTTGCATCAATTGGCCAACCTCCGGCGACTTCCTCCAAGGGAACCCCAAGTGCTCCAACAACTTCCACATCCAAGGAGCTCCTTCAAAGAAGCTTGGAAGCAGCCTTCAACATCTCCAATCATCAAAGGCGCCCAAGGCTTCTCCCAATTACGGTTTTTATTGTTTTATCTATTTTGAGCTTTAAAATTGGGTTTGTGCCTACAAACCCCAAACCCTTTTCTCATCCCCCTTTCTTTTGGGTTTCACACCACCACTAAGGTGTGAAGAGGTTCACAAGCTTTTCCTTTAAAAAGCTTGAGAAAAAGGTGAGCTATCCTTCACCTGTAAGAAGGATAGTGGGTTCTTGCTAAACCATCAAAAGCAAGTGGGTTCTTGCTAAACCACAAAAGCAAGCTGTAATAGGTCCTAGTGCTACCTCAAAGCCTAGTGGGTTTCTTGCTAAAACCATTGAAAAGCAAGCGGTAGGAATCTCTCAACGGTTGAGTTGGGAGCGGAGACGTAGGCCGGGTTTTGGCCGAACTCCGTTATCAATTTCGTGTGTCTTGCCTTCTTTATTTCCGCTGCATTCTTTACTTTGATTTTAATTTGTTAATCATTTTTTAAAAGGCAATTCCTCTTGCCCTCTTCCCTCGTTTATTCCGATCCAACAATTGGTATCAGAGGGAAATTTGTGTAATACCCTAACCGGTTACAAATTTTAAGATCCATTAAGATGGCATCAACCTCTTTCGCCCCCGAAGGCTTTTCTTTGGGTCGGGCTCCATTTTTTGATGGGACCGACTATAATTATTGGAAAACCCGCATGACCACCTTTTTGAGAAGTATAGGATATCCCATTTATAAAATTGTCATGCAAGGTTACACCCTCTCCTCTCCCGATGAATCCAAATGGACCCAAGCCGATATTAGAAATTTCGAGCTTGATGGCAAAGCCATGAACGCTCTACATTGCGGCCTTGACCGAAATGAGTTCAATCGAGTTTCCACATGCACCTCCTCACACGAAATCTGGAAACTATTGGAGGTTACCCATGAGGGGACCAACAAAGTCAAGGAAACTCGATTGGACATGTATCGTCAAGATTTTGAGTCATTTTTCATGCATCCTCATGAATCTATTTCCGATATGTTTACTCGCTTTACTGACGTGTGCAATGGTAGAAAATCTCTTGGTGATGATGTTTCAGCTGAAGCAATGGTCAAGAAGATCTTATGGGTCCTTCCGAGCTCATGGGCACCAAAGGTGACGGCGATCCAAGAGGCTAAGGACGTCAAAAATATGCCGGTAGAGGAGCTCATTGGATCCCTAATGACCTACGAGATCACGATGAGGAGGCAAGCTCAAAAGGAGGGCACACCAATCAAGACACCAAAGAACATCGCCCTCAAGGTACAAAAGGAAGAAAGCTCCTCCTCATCATCCTCTTCATCTTCTTCATCTTCAAGCGGCGATTCGGAAATGGAGAATCTCGCCCGCCAAATGCACAAGTTTATGAAGAAGCATAAGAAGAAGAAATCCCGCAAGCACCGAAAGCAAGAACCCACCGAAAAATCCGAGCCCAAGGTGAAATGCTACGGGTGTGGCCAAAAGGGGCATTACAAGCCCGATTGCCCACTCAACAAAAAACGGGCCGCGCAAAAGGAGAAAGGAAAGAAAAAGGTCCTCAAAGCGACATGGAGTGACACCTCCTCATCCTCCTCCTCCTCCTCCTCAAGCAACAACGGTAACAAATGCCTAATGGAATTCCATGAGGTAACATCTTCCGACTCCTCCTCTTGTTCTTCAAATTCCAATTCTTTAAATCATTTATCTTATGAAGAACTCTCACATGCTAGAGACCAACTTGAAAATGGTTTTCATGAACTCTCTTCAAAATTTGTCGCTTTAAAAAAGTCTTTCAAAAAACTTTCCTCCGAAAAAGACCAACTTCTCAAAGAGAAGGAGGAACTCACCCTTAAAATCCAAAATTTTCCAAATGTTGATTCTATGGAATCAACCATCAAAGACCTAAGGGAGACCCTAGCTAAGTTCACCAAAGGGGAACAAAATTTGAACAATCTCCTAGGTTCCCAACGAATATCTAGAACCACCAATGGACTTGGTTACACCAACCAAGCTTCCTCCTCCCATGCACCCACTATTTTTGTAAGGGGGAGCTCCCAATTTAAATCTTGCAACTATTGTAAAAAACCCAGGCACCTCATTTATGAGTGTAATTGCAAAAATGCCCGGTACGGCCAACCCAAATCCATTTTTTATTCGGACGAGTTTTTTAGGAGAAGACCCGCTATGAAACAAATTTGGATTGAAAAATCCCTTTTGGCGAGTCTCACGGGACCAAAATTTGTCACGGTTTCAAAAACCGCTCCCCGGTGATTAGTTGTTTTTATTTAGGGGGAGTTAGGTTCTTTTAAGCTTTTTGTGTATTCAAAATTTTTCATTTCAATTTCAACACTTGGTTTCAATTTTCACTCAAAACTTTCGATTCAATCTTTCATTTTCAACTCTTGGTTTCAATTGGTTTTTGATTCAAAACTTTCAATTCAAACTGTTATTCAAATTTTTCAATTTAATTTTCAAAAATTCCAATTGATTTAAAAATCTTGATTTTCAATTTGTCCCTCAATCAAGTTTTATGCCCCGTGCTATTTTGATAATCACAAAGGGGGAGAATTTCTTGATTGATTGGGGGAGAAACCTTTTGATCATGCTTAGCATTTACTTTCTTTATCCTTTAAGCATGTCTTTCTTTTATGTATTTTACATTAATTGTTTTGGTGATTGTGATCATCAAAATAGGGGGAGATTGTTGTACATCTCGTTCCCCTCGTTGTTTTATTTTCATGATCACAATCACCCTCATATTTATCTAATTCTCTTTCAAGTGTTTTTGGTTGATAGGAATCAAATCAGGTGGCCAAGGAATTGGGCCAAGAAAGAAAGAAGGCAAAGTGGACTGAAATCCAGACCACCGGCCAGCCGGTAGCACACCAGCGGCCAGCCGGTGGTACCTGCACTCAAAGGGAAGCCACTGCCTCACCACTGGCCAACCGGTGGCCAAGCACCGGCCGGCCGGTGGCACCCAGACTGAACAGGGTTTGCTACTGCCTCACCACCGGCCAGCCGGTGGCTCCACCACCGGTCAGCCGGTGGAGCCTGGACAGAACAAGTCTCCCTTTTCCAAGGCACCGGCCAGCCGGTGGCCCTGTACCGGCCAGCCGGTGGAGCCAGTCAAACTAGCCGTTGCAGTTTGACCAGGCTGACCCACTTGGCTCCCAACGGCTCTTTTAGCCTCTCCAATGGCTCCGAAGCCTCCCCAAGGGTTCCATGCCTATAAATAAAGGCCAAGGAAGCCCCGGACATCTACCGGAACTATTGTGAAGCCCACGGACATATTTTGCATCAATTGGCCAACCTCCGGCGACTTCCTCCAAGGGAACCCCAAGTGCTCCAACAACTTCCACATCCAAGGAGCTCCTTCAAAGAAGCTTGGAAGCAGCCTTCAACATCTCCAATCATCAAAGGCGCCCAAGGCTTCTCCCAATTACGGTTTTTATTGTTTTATCTATTTTGAGCTTTAAAATTGGGTTTGTGCCTACAAACCCCAAACCCTTTTCTCATCCCCCTTTCTTTTGGGTTTCACACCACCACTAAGGTGTGAAGAGGTTCACAAGCTTTTCCTTTAAAAAGCTTGAGAAAAAGGTGAGCTATCCTTCACCTGTAAGAAGGATAGTGGGTTCTTGCTAAACCATCAAAAGCAAGTGGGTTCTTGCTAAACCACAAAAGCAAGTGCTACCTCAAAGCCTAGTGGGTTTCTTGCTAAAACCATTGAAAAGCAAGCGGTAGGAATCTCTCAACGGTTGAGTTGGGAGCGGAGACGTAGGTCGGGTTTTGGCCGAACTCCGTTATCAATTTCGTGTGTCTTGCCTTCTTTATTTCCACTGCATTCTTTACTTTGATTTTAATTTGTTAATCATTTTTTAAAAGGCAATTCCTCTTGCCCTCTTCCCTCGTTTATTCCGATCCAACACTTCATTAATAGATAATGCAAGAAAGGATATGTCCCTTCTTTACTATAATGGATGATGATATCTTATACCCTTTGATCAAATTGATATATCCTAAATAAATCCATAGACATGGTAAGAAATAGGCAATTTCAATTTCGGAAAGTCAATAAAAGAATAATCAAGCACATGGGTTGATGGAACTAGCATGAAACCCACTTGATTGGAGATATCGAGACAAAGGGATTACATTTCATAGTAAGCATTCATAGGAGGTGACATGTCATTTCGTATTTAAATTCATTATCTATGGGTGCCTTGGCATATTTCTACATGTTAAACTTAGAATTTAGACCGGATCCACCTAATTACACTAAGAAAAAGGCTTAGAGAGTCACAAAATAAGTGTATCCAAGTATCTCAGTTAAATATTCATTTAACAAGTTGAATAAATATTATTCTTGATTCTGGTTTAGTAATTATTCAAGGATGCTTTACAACATTTATTTCGACACTAGTTATTTGAGAAAATATATTTTTGATGAAATAATAAATTTATTAGTGAGTAATGAATTGATATTTATTTAAGAAATAAGTAGTCATTATTCAAGTTCTAATAAATGTGGTGGAGGAAATAAAGAAAACAGAAAAAACAAAAATACACGCTGCCTATATTAATATACACTTGTGTGTAGTTTTTCTAGGAATTTTTGAGAAATAATAATATTTATTTATTTAAATAATATTAGGTGTAATTCACAGGGTGCATGTCAAGTAATAATAATAGTCAGATGTTATTATTATACATTGGGTCTTAATAAGAATTAAATGAAATAAAAAAAATAACTATGGGGAATTAATTTATTTTATTCTATGTATTATAAATCCCAATTAAATTATTCTCATCAATACTAGCTGTTCTCTATGGTTGTGCACAACAGATCTGGACACAATTCTCAATCCAAGAGATAATTCCTTTCCTCCAAGAATGCTCTAAAGTTACGAGAGATATCCTCCTCCATCGGATCAAGGAGAGAAATTTGGACGTGACTCTCAAGGCGGCAGAAGGTAGAAATCACAAGTGAAGGCTCTTCCACGCTAGCACCTAGATATCCCTTTAGTGATGTCCAAAGATACGTGGAGAATGTGTGGATCACCACTAGAGGAAGCCTACACTTTGATTCTATGGAACAATAATAGATCACATTGGATCGTGACTAGAAACATCAATAGAGAGAGAATTCCATTAAGGAAATTCATGAAATTTAATTATATTAATTTTAACAAACATATGATGATCCTCTATATGGTTCTGGAACATCCCACTTTCCTTTCTGTTCATTGTTCTATTCCAAAGATCTGGCATTTTATCATCATTACAGATCTCAGATTGATTATTGTTAATGGTAAAATTAAAGTTGGGTACACCCATTATTTCACTTCCACTACACCCAGAACCTATATAGAAAACAGGTAATTGGACCCGACCTATGTTCCCTCCAAAGAATACCATCAAACAAATATATTTCCAACCCTTTAATTTCACACATGTCCCATCCCATCATGTTCACCAGCTTAATTTTGTGTCACCTAAAAACCAACTAGAAGATCTCGACTACAAATAGAAGGAATACCCATATCTCTGCCTCTGTACCTGATTATTATCGGTATATCCTTGAAATAAATAGAGGATGAGGAAGGAATAAATCCCTAATCTAGATATATAATGGTCATATATTCCCTTTTGAGATGCATATGTCACCCCTTATATCCAAGAAATGTTGGAGGAACATTCATATATTCTTTTCCACATTTTACAAGATTTTAGGATAAAATGATTGCAATGGTGGTGATTAGAAGTTGAAAAAAAAACTCACGTTTTCATTTTAGGTGTCCCTTAAATATAATATGATTGACACTCAAGAGAAGCTGTATATCCCTACTGATGTCTAGGAGTATTGTAGTCAAAATCATATAATAAATGGATAACCTGCTCGAGCCCCTATCCCCATTCCAACAAGAGGTCCTTGGTCTATCCTAGTGTCCATTATAGGGAAAGAAAATATCCCTTAAAAAATTCCAAATAACTATTGAAAAATTATGGTAGAAACATGGGAGATAATAAAAAAATATTAGGTATATGAAATTCATCACCCACAGTAGGAGGATCCAATCTCTCAGAGGAAGAAATCTAAAAAGAAGCCCCACTAAGGACGATTGGAAAATGGGTATCTAGTACATGATCCTACTCTATATAATGATATTGTTCTTGAATAACTTAGATGTTTATATATGGTCGATCAAAATCCTACTCACCTACACCAAATTATGGCGATAGTAGTGGAAATTATGAAGGTCCTCCTCACAATCTTACTTCTAGAAACTCCATAGGTACTCCAATGACATCTTACCATGAAGGCTTACTTCTTGTCTAGAATATGATTTATCTTGATAGCCCATATTTTGATGAGTTTCATGGTAGCCTTCTGCATTTCTGAAAGATCTAACCACAAGAAGGTCCTCCCTAGGGTATATATTATAGACTTTATCCCTATAGTTAGATGTTAAACCATGATGGTAGTCCTCTCCATAATTCCATTCACTGCAAAGTTACTCCCAACAATGACAATTTATTTCATCAATAAGGTCCTCCCCTTGAAGAATCAACTCTGAGAAATACCTCCTATCACATGTACATGGGAAAATGAGACTAGTCATGCCTAATTTTTTTTCATTGAAAAGTGATATTCATTGTCAACAAGAATTCAACCTAAAGAAATTGTAATTATTCGAACCACCCATGGATTTCCTTCCTTTAAATACAATATAAAAAATACCTATCGACCTTATTGTTTACAATAAAGAAATGGAAAAAATTTCTACTTTAGTTAGATCTATCTGAGGAACCTCTCTCAAAAGATGAAGTATACATATTCCTCATGAGGAGACAATTAGTGAAGGAAAATATAGAAACAATGTTATATACTTTATCCACTCCACAATTCATCATTCCAGAGCCACTATATAATGATTGTGTTCATGAAATCCACCTAAATATATAGACCACTCTTCATCATTTAAAAAAATTATTACCTTACGATGAATATCAAAGTCAGGTCAAGGTAATAGAAGAGATGCACCATCAAATCAACTTGGTGGCCCTACAAGTTGTACAGAAATCAAAATTGGGAAATTTTAATGTTTCCTTTAGCATGCATTCTTAGATTCATTAAAAGGACAATTTTAGTTGATCACTAACACCCCATCCAATGTTCATGTCAGAGGATGGAGAAAACAACGGGTGTTTCATTTTACCTCTCTCCCCGATCAATGAAGTCCCCCAAATGGGACATCATGTAATTTCATATCCCAAGGTAAAAGTTAATAAATAGAATATTCTCATACATGGTTTTCTCAACAAGAATTGGACCCTAAAATTTCTCAAAATCATCAATCTAGAAGAGAGCGAGCAATTGAAAGACTCTTTCATGAAGAATCTAAAAATATTGAGCAAGTCTTCTACTTAAGGGAATCCAATCATCATACCACAAAAATGTCTCTGGAATAAGGTTAATTAGGTGTGAATCATAAAATACCACCAACCCATGTTCTTTAAAATATTGTTAAATAATAAAAATGACCAAAATAGTTACAACTACGATAGTACAGGAGTAACAACAAATCGTAAAGATGGTGAAATTCTTAATACAACCATCAATTCCAACAACTCAACCCTCAAACATTATGGAAGTATAATAGAAGAACCACTATAACACAGGTCTGGGGACATTTTTATCTCTATCTCAATGAATATTAGTATTTTCTCAGTTGGGAGGAGTTCCAAAAAATGAATCTTTCCAATTAATCCCATCTCGTGATGTCATTTCTTCTTTAAGGATGCTAACAACAAAATTAACTAGAGGTTCCCTTCAGATTATTGTTCACTAGACAACATTAAAGGTATCATTGAAAGAATTGATTGGCTCCCACTACAGTCACAAATAAAAAAACTATTAAAATAAAAATTGATCCTAGGAATCAAAACTCTTCTAGGGACACTCTTAGACTAACCGATTCTCTAATTATTCAAAGACTGATGAGATTATTGCAATGTAGTTTTCATCAACAAACCTCATCAATACCATTTCAAAAAATACAATAGATCACCAAGTCAATTCATGAGAATAAGAGGAATATATATCCATTCAAAATATAATCCACAACAAAATAGTCAAAAAAATTCATACAAAAAAACATAGGATTTCCCAAAAATTTTAAACTCTTATGAATTCTATATTTACCCCTCAATGGGAATCAATTAATGAAAAGGACAAGGCTTTGATTTAATCCCACTTGTTTCTTGAGGATGTCGAACCCCTCATATTCGAGGAAATACTAGATCAATATAAGACAAAATTGAGATAAATGAAGAGGCTTAATGCTGAAAAACTTTGGGGTAATATTCCCATCAGATATGTTCTCAAAAAAGAACCTTATTTCACTCCCTCAACTAATGTACCTCAACTAGAATAGATTGTCTTTTTAGTGAAAGTAGATTAACAATGTTCAATCAAAGTAGGATAAATACAACCACTTTAATTGGATCCAGTGATAGTTGAATACTGAGAATATCATATGTTGTCTAAACAACCATACCAATGTCATTCAAGTTACAATCATCTAGCTCAAGCATAAGTGCATGTTGGAATAGCACATTTGGTTTAGCCTATTTTCCCCAATGATCTATTAATTTATTTATTGGTTATTCCCATAGAAATTTTTGACACTATTGAATAATTGGTATCCCTACTAGAAGCTATGGATGGACAATGTAAACCATTGTAACTAAAAAAACTTACCCTGAATGGGTAGATGGGACACTTCCCCTGCCCAATTTCAGAAATTTGATATTTCCAACAATTGGTGATTAAGAAGATCTAGATCATCATCTAATGTGTTTTTATCTCAATGTATCCCCATGATGTGAATTTTACTTCAATAAGAACCAACCAAGATCCTATGTTTTTAAAAAACTTGCAAGGAGCAGGAATTATATGGTACACTAGTTTACCCATAGGGTCAATCAAGGGATGGTAATACCTCCACTGAAAATTTATTTACCTAATCATCTCAACGTTGTAGAAGAAGATGTTACTGAAACTCTCAAACTAAAAATTTTATGAAAATGATAGGGTCTCATACAAAATTTATTAATAGATGTTTCTTACTTACTCCTTTAATTTTTAATTTCCAAGATAATATTTCTTTTGATTTTACATAGAAAAATTCCATAATGAGTTACAAACACCACTTATTCCAGTCAAGTACACAGGTGGGTTCTGAGACCTTGATGCAGTTTCAAAAATATTAGAAGACTCCATCTTGTGAACCAAATATAAATCCCATGTAGTACCAATAACCCAGGTAAAGGAAATATGAAAATAAGATACTATAATTTTCACTCTAAAACCATCCCTTATACCAGATACTACTCCAAACCCCACACCGTATCATGAATCAACCCCTCTATTATGGTAACAAAAATAGAAAAAAACTTTTTGGGATAAAAGGAGAGAATTGAAATTCTCCCAGTTTAAAGAACTGTAGAATAAAGCATACTCCTTCCGAGATGATTGAGTTTTTGGTTATTTATTAGTATTGTTAAAAAATAACCAGTTAAATCTAATATAACATTGAATACCCAATCAAGTTAAACATTAAGATCACCTAAATTATTTACCCTTTGAATAAATTTTAGGTCATTCCATCAGGGATTATTTCATTTTAAAATATCCCTAGAAAATAATGTTGACCATGAACAAGTGAAACTAGGAAAACTAAAAACACAATTAGAATATGTTTCCACCCTCGTTAAAAAAGGAAGAGGGTGAAGATCATGAAGTTACCAACAATAATGCTCATAAGTTCATCTACTGGATGACTAGAAAAATAGTCAATTAGACTCATAGAATTTTTTGAGTGTAGTAAAAATAGACAATTGTTCTCCTAGTTGATTCAACTACTATATTTCCCGCTCCTTCAACTCCACAACACTGAAAAGGTCAATATTCTAGGAAATGGCATGGTCTAAAGGGTGGAAAATAAACACTGGAAAATGAACCTACACTAGGGATAGGTTATCCTTGACTCTCTCGATCTTAATGCATTTAGTCCTAAGAGAATAGGTGTAACCCCACCAAGTGGTACAATAGGAAACAACCCATAAAATTGAGTCCTCATAAAATAAATAACCAATATTTGGTTCCATTAATGTCATTAATTTAATGGAACCCTTATATAATAATGACTTTTATTATCAGACTGCACTTCCCACAACAAATTATGGATATATGAATTGAGGCTATAGGGGATGAGGAAATAAAGGGAGGCACAACCATGACCAAAAATAATTTCTGAATGCATCCCTAATTGAGATATTTATGTTGTTGAAACCCAAGGGAAAACCCTTTAACAAGTTGAGAAGGAGCATGAAAATTATTCCACACATCATTTAAAACCAAAAAATTTGGAAGACTAATTGATAAATAGGAGAAAACCTGACTATCCTAGGCAAGTGGGTAGGCTGGTGCAACTCGATTCAATAGTAGAAAAAAGTTCTTCCACATTTTTTCAATAACTTTCCCCATATTCCATAGGTATGTCAGCTCAAAAAATGACTCCAAGGGAATAGATCCACATTGTTAGATATAGAACTCTTACCCAAATATACAATATCTTGAAGTAATTGGATATAGTTACATTAAATATTTCAATTCTAGATGCCCTCAATCTATCAAAGTATATGTGGGAAGAACTTATAGCGACTATGTTATTCTCTCAAGAGTTTAAAGATGAAGGTTCTACCATTTAAGTATATCATGTAGATGTTGATCATGTAGAATGAAATATAGTTATCTACTTAATAAAGTAGGACATATATGATGTTATACTAGGACACATCAGTCCCCTGTACATATTTCATAGATTAGATAACATTGAAATATGTTGAGATTTCATTGACAATGGGTCAGGAGTCATCCAAATTCCTGTCAGAATGCTTCACCAACTAGGCTACACTAAAGATGATATATCCCCTTACACTATAATTCTCCAAGGTTATGATGAAAGAAAATATAAACACCTTATCTTTATTAAGCTCAAAGCTCAGTTTGGTGTTCTGGTGTTCGACTTTGAGTTTTTAGTAATCCGAAAATATACAAATCTCAATGTCTTATGAGTTAGGCCTTGGTTTCATTAACATGAAGTGATCCCTTAATCATACCATAAATGTGTTAAATACTATAGAAATGTGATTATTGGGACATTCTATGGTGACCAATATCTATTTATGTATTTTGAATCCAAATATATTGATGTAGGATTCTACCAGAGAGATGGGAAGAAACCCATAACTAAAGTTGATTGTACCATTAAAAATTGTCTAAAAATGGACCCAACTAACCAATTCAAAGAACTATATGATGAATATGTGCTACCTATTAGTCATATAGAAGGCATAATATTATATTTAGATACATTCTCACTGGTCTTCATGATATTTTCTATATCATTTGAACCTGAGGGGGTTAAAAAAATAAATTATTCCTCTATTGGTAGTGATACCTTAAAATAAAATTATACATCCTTATCCTCATAAATTTAGTAAGACATTACTATATCAGATAAACCTAATGATTTCATGAAATCTCTATTGGAGGCTAACTCTCAAGACACTGGAATTTCTCATGACCATAATGATTCCCCCTTTTCTTCTTTCCCTTCTAACATGGACATAAAGAAATAGGAAGATAAAAAATAAGAATAGGAAGAAAATGACCTTTGATACACTCCTCTAGAATATAAGGAAGGATCCTTGACTGTTGTTGATGAACATTGAATGATAAATATGGGAACATAGTAGTATCCACAACCAACACTGATTAGTATATCTATGGCCCTCAATGAATAGGATATTTACACCACCTTTATGAAGTAGCACTAAGATGTGTTTTCTTTGAATTATAAATAGATGTCATTTATTGATACTAATGTGTCTAACCAACATATAATATTTCCAAAACACCATTGCTGTAAAAAGGAGGAATCTATAAGAACACATATGAATCATGCTACCGACGTTGAAGCCGAAATTGAAAAACTCATCAAATACAATTTCGTTAGGGAAGTTAAATACCTAAAATGGCACACCAAAATTTTCTCTATCAATAAAATTAATGGGAAAATTAGGTTTTTATTGACTAAATAAATCTCAACTAGAAATGTCCAAGAGATGAATTCTTGGTTTTGATTAGAGATCTGATGATCGATTGAGAAGATGAATATCAACCCATTTACTTTATGGATGGATATTTATGTTATAATTAAATATTAATGTCCCCAGAAGATGAAGAAACCACCACCTTCAATATCTTATAGGGAGTATTCTACTATCGGGTGATGCCTTTTAGTTTATCGAATTCCAGTGATACCTATCATCCTTTCATGAATCATATATTCTAACCCTTCCTAGGAAAATTAGCTGATTGTTGTGTTGTTGATCTGGTGGAAAAATAAAAGAAATTTGATGAAAACCTTGAGGATATGGATATCATTTTCAATAATATTCAAATAAAAAAACTAAAAAATGAATCCTAGAAGATATTATTTTGACGTTACTTCAAAAAAATTTCTCAAATTTATTTTATGCCATCATGGAATCTAAGTTGATCATGATAAGAATAAGGTAATTATGGGTATGCCACCTTTTTGAAACCTCAAATAGATTAGATGACTATAGGGGCACCATACCTACATTTTATGATTCATAGAAAACATCAAGGGATTGTGTTTTCTCTTCACTAGGTTGATGAATAGAGGGTTCATGTTTTAGTGGAGTGATGACTGGGAAGAAGAATTTGATAGACTCATGAAATATCTATGGATCCTACTAGTTTTTATTCCACTTTTTGAAAGAAAGATGCTCATCCTATATGTGATAGCCCTATAATGGTCGATGGGTACCTTCCTTTTGTAAAAAAAGATTCTCGTAGTGAAATTTAATCTTATATATTACACATCATTATATTCGTCCAAATAACATAGTGTTGAATAACAAATTACACCACGACATGGAGATAGTAAGTCGTACGTATGCACACATAGTGACATTATAATTCATAGGATGGATATAATAATGAGTATGGTTGTACCATATTTATTAATAATATATATTTTTATAATCATCGTTGAATTATGAACCTAGAAATGAATCCCATTGCGTCATGGAGATGGTAAGCCGTACGTCCACACGAGCGACAATATCATTTCCATAATGATTAAAATGTGTGGAATTGAATGGTATATTAATTTTATAGAGAAATTAGAATGTTATTTTCATTATTTATAAACATATTACACATCATTATATCTATCCAAAAAACATAGTGTTGAATAACAAATTACACCACGACGTGGAGTCGGTAAGTCATACTTACGCACACATAGTGATATTATAATTAATAGGATGGATAGAATAATGAGTATGGTTGTACCATATTTATAATAACATCACAGTATGTAGAAGGTACTGGAGTAATTATTTTGGTATGGAAATAACAAATAAATAGATAATGGAAGAAGAAAATAACTTTGAATGAGGTGATAAAATAATTACATCTTCTTTGGGTGTTTCCTTTTGATTTGAACCAAAGGGATCCTTAGGTTGGATTTAGGATCAAGGGAATAACTCTATATGTTATAGACTTTATTATGTTATCCAAACCATGCTTGTCCCTCAGACTTATTATTAAGGTATTGAGAAGAAGTTTTTTTAATTGATTTTTCCAATTCAGAAATTAAGGCGGTAGGTAAAGAACCATGAGGTCCATTTGATCTATTGAAAATAATATCTCAAATATATCCTTAATAAGCCCATATTGACTGGATGTTTGATCTGATGAGCAGTCATTCTTTAATAGTTAAACAACCAGTTCATAACACAGATGATTATAAAAGGGAAGGACTTAGAAAATTTCCTAGCAGAATATCCTTCTTTGGAAGAAGTGCTGATGAGTATCAAAATTATAGATGAGGAAATATTATCCATTCAGAAATCTACTTGAATGTAAGAAATATACTTTGAGGGTGTATCTAGACACCTATTCATAAAAATAATTTAATAACCCAATATCAACAAAGTCGGTTTGGGAATCATTCTCATTTTTCTAGAAAATCAGATATACCTTACTCCTTGATGATATCAGAAGGATTCACTAATAATGAGGTTGAATAAAAATCCCTTATTGTAGGCTTCGATATTTATTTGAAAATATTGGTGATCCACCTAAGAATAATTGGTGATTCTGAGTTGGTAATTAAGAAGATAATGAAGATTATTCCACCAAAGAAGAAGAGTTAATCCCCTTTACAAACCATGTCTGAGTATTGATGGTAGAATTTCCCTATAATCCAAAACTAACTCATGTCCCAAATTCCAAAAAAAAACTAATAATTATGCATTAGAAAATATTTTTTTAGCCTTAGAATATCTATATTATGATGAAATAGTCATCAGTATCACCCATCATAGAATAATATCACTATTTTTACGAAGTGGAATGGAAGAGATGAGTGAGATAAATTACACCCATAATACAGGTAATGCTAAAAATCGGTGTAAGAAAACCATCTTAGAGTACATCCAAAATAGGCCCCTTCTTTTAGGAAAAGCTGAAAAATAAAACATCCTTTGATGGAAAGTCAATTTCACACTTTATAATAGCCTAGGTCATCAAAAAGTTCTTTATAAGAAAAGATATGATGGAATTATCCTTAGTTTAATTGACATAGAGGAGATGATTTACAATATGGGGTAATTTAATACAGGTTCTTGTGGTTCCCATAAGTCAAGAACCAATATTTCTCACAAAATTAGCAGGATAGGATATTTAAGGCCTTCGATAATGTAGGATTGCAAAAGAATTGTAAAAAAAATGTTGTTCCTTCTATGTACTTTCCAACTTCATCCATCAACACCTACAGTAGTACACAACTAAATAATCTTGGCCATTATCTATATGGGGGATGTATGTTGTAGTGATGTAACCTCTATCCACGACCAAGTAGTTTAAGTATATATTTATTTATACCGAATTATTCCCTAAATTGGTTGAGTAAAGAGGTCTTAAGGAAGTCAGGTTCAAACTTATCATCAAATTCATGAATTTGAACATCATCACCAGATTTGATTTCCCCCAAAAAATACTGATAGAGAATGGCACCAAATTTTTTCTTCTTAATTGAAAAAGTTAAACCAATAGTACAACATCGAGTCCAACCATTATTCATACCACCATGTGGTGGCAAATGGATAGATATAGGATTTCAATAAAATTCTATAAAAAATTCTCTAGAAAATGGTGTATAGAAAAAATAACACATGGACTAAAAATATTCTTCAAGCCTTATGGGACTACCAAACCACATCCTGTACTACTACACACACAACACCATATTCGTTGGTTTATAGAACATTGGCAGTGATTCCACTTGAGGTCCAATTTCCCTCACTCAAAATAGCTATATGTGAAGACTCTCAAATGATGAAAAATCATAGAAGCAGTTTGATGAGTTATATAAACTCAACGAGAAAAGGTTTTATACCCTATATAATTTGTAAAAATACCAGAATTGGATATAATGGTCCTTCAACAAGAAGGTTCTCCTCCATTCATTCATTCAAGGAGAATTGGTTTTTTCTCTGAAGACTCTAGTGATACCTTGGAAGAAACCCCAAAAGATTCTACTAAAGTGGGAATGAACTTAAATCATACATAAAGACTTTCCCAATGGAGCTTAATCATTTATAAAATTTTATGGGTAACATACTACACCCCTACCAATGCAATATTCCTTAATAAATACATTGTGTGATAGAGAGACACCGACACCCCCACAACATGATGTTCAACTGTGCATCCAATTTATTTTTCACAATTAACTTAAACTGTATGATGTTATTCACTATTTCATGATGTTAACTTGAACTGTAGGTATTTTTATCCTAACATTAAAAGGAATGAAATATCATCTTGTTTACATGATGATAAACTATATGATATATGGTCCTAAATTCAAGACCATAGAAGGCACCACACATGGTCCAAGTTGTACAACCTAAAACTAATGAACACAATAGTAAGAGTTTTAATACAATAAACAACTTATCCTAACATCCTATTCACAAGATGTTATACTGTTTGACAATGTATTTGTCACATGACTTAAAACTGCATGGTTTAAATCCTTGTTTCATGACGTAAAGCTATATAACATTTTAATTTAAGATTGAATAGATCAAAATCATTGATGATAGTCTCCTACTACAACTCCACTCTAAAACAATGCATGGATTTATTCCCATATCTATGGATTATATAGTAACAACTAGACCTTATTTATAGGGCCTAAATACGATGTAAAGAAAAATAACCTTTCTTTTAGATGTAGAAAAATATCTTTGTAGGAGATTCCATACTCCATGGATAATGATGGTTCAAATGCTTCCTTTTTGCTCAGACACACTCCTTCTACACATCATTCTCCTTTTCCTGGGAAATTTAGAATCTCTATAAGATTTCCTCAATTATCAGTAATAGAATGTAAGATTCCCAAGGGAGCCTTTTTTTGATTATGCATAATATTTATCAGTTTGGATTACATAACTCCCCCTTAAAATTCTTATCAACCCGAGTCATATTTGTTCTCAAGATATGACTTTTCTATATCTAAAACCCCAAAACAAATAATGCTAAAAACTTCTTTACAAACTTGGTCCATGGTCACTCCTTTCATAGTTGTCCCATGTCATTTCTCTTGATCCAAGAACCCCCAAGATCTTAGTTTTCAATTTCCACCCTTAGGTTCAAAATCTATCAGAAAATCTATAACCCTATAAGCCTTATATCACTCATAGTTTCCACAACATGAGGTAACATTTATCCTATATATATGATATTAAAATTTATGGTTTCTTATAACTACATGTGGCTTGATTGTCACCCCTATGAGATACAGAGAAATTCCTAGATCCTACCATCTCCAGCCACCACAATGTAAAAATGAAATTTTTTATCTTTATTATAATACTCCATGTGGTAAAAGAAACCTTTTACACTAAATTTTTACCACACCGAGCATAGATCATGTGGGATTAATAGTATTGGTAAAGTCCTTCCCTCATGATCAAGGCACATTAGTTCTTGTCCATGTTAATATGGTCTTAAATGAAAGATGTTAAAATGAATTCCAAATGTTTTTACCAAATTATGTTAAACTATATAGTTGAAATATATTATAAGGCATAAAATTATGAATTTATATGTACCTCTCCTAATATTACCATTATCTTGGGTGTTGGTCTCCTACCACCCCTTTCTCACAGAACTATGTTGGGATTGATTATTGTTTTGATGGGATACATAGGGACACATATATCCTACATCCTAGACTAGAAGCAATATAAAAATCTCCCCACTCTATTATGTATGAATTTGAACTATATAGGGAGTCCCAATATATATTCTCACCCCACTCATGATCCCTTATTCAAAAAAAATGAACCCTCTCCATAAAAAATTTTGATCAGTGTGGGGAATATTTCGAGAACTATGTATGGATTTATTATAGATCTATAAGGATACATAGTGACTCCTAGACACTATGTCTTGGTCCCATGAGTAAAAAAATACCTCTACCTATGTATGGTTCATACCCACATAGGAAAAGTTTCCCCCCATTCTTGAATATTTTTTACATGAAATGCTCCCTCCATACTCATGAACCTTCCATCCATAAATAAAACTCTATATATATGAAAATCCAAATCTCCTTAATCATTCCTCATCCATCAATAATTTAATATTATATTTATGAGGACACCTTTCTTTTTACTATTCATAACATTCCATAGTTTGGATCTCCGTAATTTTCCCTTAAAAGCCCAATCAACTAGTGGAATATTGATTCTCCAAAGAGAACTCTTCTATCACTATAATCCCTAAAAAATTTATGCTTAAAATAACTATTCGAACATGGTCCATGGTCATTCCTTGCATACTTATCCCATATTACTTCTTGGATATGAAATTAACTAGATTATAACTTACATTTTCCCATCATCATATTTAAATGACGATGGAACATTGTCGGTCAGAACACCGTTGAATGGAAAATAATTAATATTTTCGTCAAATTCATGCAACTTAAATCCACAAAAATCATGCACCCCCACAAAATAATGTTAAACTATGTATCCCATGTCTTTGTAAAAATGATGTTAAATTTTACAACACTCATCCAATCCAAACGACATTAAAATGTAAGGTAAGATCCCCCTCACATGAACCTAAACTATAGAACCTCAAATTCTATCCCACATGACTTCAAAACTACTTGGGTTGAACATATATTGGGGACTATTTCATACTTAAAACTCAACTTGACCCATGTATATGTCTATGGCGCACAAATCATCTATGCCATAGAATAGTATTACCCCATTTCTTGTGTATGAGTTTGATCTACACTAATGATTCTGAAACATGTTCCTCAGTTTATGAAAACATGATAAGAATAGAATTAAAATATCCCTACACCTGATTTAAATTTATTTAGGGAGTTTCATCTTAAAGGAATACAAGCCTCGTTTTGGATACTACACTCACAACTATTGGTCAAATCTATTCGAACTAAAACAAAAATTACATTGATCAGTCCCAAAAGAACCTAAACTACCAATAAAAATAGACATAAAACTCACATGTTGGATACCAATAAATGGAATCTTAGAAAAAATTCAAGACTCATCCCTCTAGGTCATATGATGTAAACAAAAATTAGATCATTTTTCTATTCTAATTATTTCATGTTAAAGTAACAAATATAACGACATTCTAAAAAATGATCCAATTCTAGTATTAATGTTAATATTTTAAGGGAATATTTTAATTAAGAAACAAATAATTGAGAAAAAAATCCCTTTTCATTTCATATGTTATGGAGACAGAGGATCATCTACATCTTAGAGTCTCTCCTCAACATTATTTGGAAATGAGAAGTAAATGAAGTGACTACAGGGAAATTTAATCTACTTTATTCAATAGATCTACTAACTCTTGATGTGAATTATTAATGCCATGCTAGATTCTATTTCGCTAAATTCTACATCACCTAATGGATGAATTTTCTTAAAAAAGGCATTTATATTTTGACTTTTTAGTTTGATGGATTCTAGCCCCATATTTTGTATGACGGTTTTACCTTTATTCTATTCACATGAGCCTTATAATCTCACTACTCTAAAGTCTATATAATGAACCAATAATAATGTTATGCTTCCTCAGTATCCAATTGATGCATCTTAGAAGAAGTATCCATTAAAGACTCTTTATGATGATTAGAAAGATAAAACTGGATAAGATAACATTCATGATAAGCTAACTCCACTTGAGAAATGAGAACTTAGTGAATAAAGATGTGAAAATGTCAATAATCAAACCTTCATATGTCTAATATAGGGAAGATTTTATGAAGTTTTTCCACTTTATAAAAAATATTTTCTAAAGGTGTATCTGTGATGATAGTGTAAACTTGGTTCTAATCCCATATTCACACGAATTGATATTCGATGAATTCACTATGATCCATATCCTTTTGAATTGCTGATATGGGTATATAATCTATAATTACATTTTATATTTATAGAACTAATAAAAATTGTGACATTAAAGGGGGATTTTCCTTTACCACTACCTCCTATTTAATTTAAGAGACTAAAAAGGAATGTTTGGAGCCAATAAATGGAATGCACAATAACATCTCATGGGGATTAATGTCAGTAAGGATTATAATAGTGTCAATAAAAAATTATGGGTATGTACCACTCCCAATAAAAGGGAAACTTGAATATATAAATCCCCCAAAATTATTCAAACATCAGGATGTATGTTTTTCTTCTTCTAATATTAGTGAATAAATCATGAAAAGAAAGGATCTCAGGGAGGTTAACAGTTTATGAACCCATCAGATAGGTTCCACTAAAATTCCATTTGGATTGTGCTACACCTACATTTTGGAATAACTCCATGAAAAGTTAGTCTAATATTTCACATAAGTTAATGAAATTTCATTCAAGAGTCCTCACACATCATCTTTAACCATTATTGGTGGAGTATCATCATGTGTTATTCCCTTTCAATACTGGATAGGGTTAAGAATTCAACCTCTTTTAGACATAAATGTTGTTTTGAAAACCTATATGTATAATAACTCTCTTAAATGGTCACCCCTCTACCTATGAAATTAAAATCCCATATAATAATAAGATTATATAGGAATATTATTCTGAATTTCCTCCACCATTATATATCACCACTCCAGAAGGTGTCGAATAAGGTATGAAAAAAATGGGTGAGACCATTTAACAACTCAATAGAATCGTCGATGCTTATGGATGTATATACAATTAAAAAAATGTTGATCATCATGGGGTGAAAGGTAAAATGATGGATCATTGTGTTATACTAATATTAGTAACATTGAAAGTGTTCTTCTACCCATCCAAATAAAAATTAAATGGGTCATATAAGGCGATGCATGGATATTATATAATATATAAGACTTAGAAAAATTATAAATACAAGAAAGATTGGGTAAAATGGGTTGAAACGTTATACTCAGAACTCTTTCTTGCAGAAATATATTTATCTAGTTATTGAATGGAATAATGAATGAATGTGAAAGGGATGACCTAGTCATTTCCCTAATGCAATTAGTAAGTCTCTCAAAAATGAGGAAAACTATTCGGTATTTTCCTAGGTGTTAACTACATGAACTCATCATATATATTACCAAGAATGAGAATTCCCCCTAATCAATGAATATCCCACAAATTGATCTCAACTTCACCATGAAGTATGTGGAAGGTGATGGTCCTTTAACACCAATTAAAGATTAATTTAGAAAAGATATTGGTTTTAGAATATACTGTGAACTGGGAAATCCATGACACTTGGTACAAGTTAATGACCTCCAAAATTTCAGGAAATTATGTATAATTCTGACGCACCAAGAATTCCTAGGACCATTCATCAGAAAACTCCATCCACACCTAAAATCCTATTTTTGGATCAACCTTCTAGTGTAATTGCCTCAAGAAAAGTTATAACGGATGGATAGTCTTGAACATGGGAATAAAAGGATATGTTATGATAATGTTGATTACTTTTATTCCTTGAGGAACTATTTAGAGTGAAAAAAGTTTCATAACCCTATTCAGAAATAATGTGTCCTATTGTGGAAATTTTGAATTGAAGATGATCCAAGGACACCTCAAACAAAGAATGTTGATTTTTTTGATTATCTGGTAGAATTAGAGAATATTTTTGAAGGCCAAAATTGTACATTGGTAATCTATTAGACAATGGATAATCCAAGATCTATGGAGAAAGAAGAATCTTCAAAATACCTTCTTGAGGGATGATATGATGTCAGAGGATGGTTTCAATATTACCAGAAATAACAATTCCCCCCTCAATAAAAATCATCAAAGCAGTCATCGGACTAGGAATATTTTTTTTTCAGGATTCATTTTATCCCTATAGTATAAAAAATCATGAAAAATATGTCAGAATAATTAAATTGAAAAAAAGACCCTGCATAGCATGTTACGCGCACCAAGTAAAGTCATAATTTCAACATGTGGAAAATTTCATTGCTACATAGAAATAATTAAACCAAAAAATAAGGATATTAGTTTCTAGAAAATACATGTTCATGAATGTGATCCTTATTTATGAAGAAAAGATCTATCTGTAAATGAAATGATATGAAAAGAGATATGCTTTTCCGAAAAGCTCGTACTAACTGTAAAGTGATTAAACTGAAAGGTGACAAACGAGTCGAGTCTGGAACCTTTTATAGGCGTGGGTACATATCTAGGTCAACATGAACCCCATAAGTCATCCATTCAGACTAATTTCTTCCTTGAAATGGGATCTTATTCATTCCAATCATACTGCATTCTAATGGGGGGCATTTTGTTGTGTCCGGAAAAAATTTCAAGGAAGATCAAAAGAATTTTATGCATATATAAGGTCTAGATTAAAATAAATTTATCTTGTTTAGAAATATTAAAATGGTTAATTTTCTAATTAAATGAAGAATCATTTTCCTCTAGATAACTCTCTGCATGGAACCTCCACATCGAGCCTTTACATAGAGCTCCACATAGTTCCCCCGAAAATAATTTTTTTTACTGGGTGATGTGTGACAGTTAAGCCCCCCCCCACAAATAAAAATTCATTTTCTGGGAGGGTTGTACATTTATGCTCTCAAAAAATGAAAATATTATTTTCAAGGTGAGACATCATATTTTGGCCCCCCTATAAATGAAAATTCATTCGCATGGCGAAGCTTCCCCTCCCATCCACCCATGAACCACAATCCTTCACGAGAAGCTATTCTTCATTTCCATAGTCAACCTAGGAATGGTCACATCTATAACCCTATAAAACCCCCACACAAGGACACGTGAAATAAATAGATAAACACAGGAGAACAAAGAGTGGAATAGTCCAAGAAATTGATTTTTAGTAGGCAATCATTTACCACATTTCACAAAGTAATAAAGGGAACTCACTCGACAACCAATAAATGGTGGTATACTTAATAAGAATCTATATTCATAGTAAAAATAATTTTTATAAATCCATAAACATATGAAATCATTTTTTGGACCACCATCTTGTGAACTATATGTGAATGGAGTCTTTGTGGATCACCATCATACATAGAAAACAATTTGTGGGATGAAATCATTTAGTCTTGGTACCCATCCACATATAACTCATCCTTAACATAGAAAATATGAGAAATATTCAAATAACTCTCTTTGTTAGAATCTCTTATGAATAATTTGGATTCAAATGTTCCTCTTCATGAACTACCAAGGAAAGGACTCTTTCAAAGCCTCTAGATATGAGTGATCAGAGTAATTGGGAGAGAGACATATCCTCTTGATCATATATTCCCATGGTAAATGAGGTCATATTGTATACTTACCTAATATGGGGGGTACTTAGAATGTCTTAGATCATACGTTACTATGGTAATAAGGACCCCAACCATAGGTATAGTGGCAAGTGTCTCTCCGACCTGGGTGGCTATATCTGTAGCTTGTAGGCCCACCCTTTTCCTATCTTTCACCAATCAAAAGGGGAAGAAAGAATAATTTTAAATAGGGAATACCTTCTAGAGTAATCCCCTTGTCTTAATTTTTAGATGTATCTATACATGTATATAATTCACAGCCTTGGTAATGAAAAAAATAGGGGAAGTTTGTGCTATAGCCCTTTCTCTCTCCCATATCCCTGGTCTCATCCACCAGAGGATGAAGGATATTATGTGTTTATCAGATATTAAACATCATCTAGTTTATCAAACCTATCATGAATTACATGGGATTAGAGGTTTGTTATGATTATGAAATCTGTAATATCAAATACTTTTCTTTGGATGATATTCCCTTTTCAGATCTTTCTCTCACCACACAAATGGTCCACCTATTCAATATAAGCTCCAAAACCATGCATCAAACATTAAAGGGATATATTCTTGATGAAGAAACAACTATGGGCCTTCTACATAGGTATAATACCCAACCATACTAATTTAAATGTGATTTGATTCCTTTCCAAATGATATACGTAGGAATCCTCCTATAGGTTCAAACCCAACACCCAAAATCATACTAATATTCTAGGGGCATATCCCCAGCAGAGTCATATCCAACTTGGAAAGCCATATTCTTTCTAAGCCATTTTCATCACAAGAATGATTGGGATATGTTCCCAGTAAGATCATACCACCACCTAAGAGGCTATATCACTTTCAGGTCCTTTAAGAAACTTTAGTATAAGTCTTACACTAGACATAAATAGCAATCTTTCACCTAGACGTCCTAGCTACCTAACATTAAACTACATGGTTTGTTTCTCATCACGTAACCTTAAAATCTTTGATGTTTCCTTTTAATTGGAACTGAACTATGTAGGTTATGATACCTTTCTCAATGATATGTAGGAATCCTATCTCATGGGCTCGATACCAAAATCAAAACAATGCATGTCTCCCTAGATGCTGATAAATTACAGAGAACCACATTGTGTGGCTTAAAAACCACATCCTAAAAATAAATGAAATATTAGTATTTAATAATTTTACAAAAGGTTACCATTTATGGATAACCTTATATACATACAAATGTCTTTGTCAACATAGAACCTCAAATAAATATAGATTATTCTAAAATCAACTCATGATAATAATTGATTTATAATTCAAGGGAGACTTTTTCCTTACTTGGGATATAATAAAGGATTCATGAATATGTATTAAATGTATAAGAGAGTCCTATATTAGGTAATAATTCACCCTAAAAGAGTGTTATAAGCCCAAACTCCTATCCTCTTAGCCAACATGTTTTCTAATATGTATTTTGAATAGTCCCATTGATTGTCTACCTTTAGAATGAATGTCTACATCAACTTGAAATGAGTGAGGGTGTGAAATATATCAAAAATAGTATTATAATGAACAATTAAAATTTATAACTATTTCCAAATAAGGTTTCATGTTGAGTTTATTAGGGTTAAGAAAATGAAATATAAATCAAATGATTCAAAATTTTAAATAATATGTTGTTTTTCGTGTTTTTAAATTTGAAATAATTGTTAATTTTTTGAAGTGTGTGTATAATATTTCTATTATTTAATTTTGTACTGCTGAGAAATAAATAGACCACTTATAGTGTTGGAATAAAAATAATGAGATTTATTTTGTTTTATATTGTTAATATATGAACACTTATTAGTAGTGTGTCTATAATCAGCCATAGTAGCCTTATCACATTAATGTAACACAATACATTTATGATCCAAAAAATGATCAAATTTAAAATCAATTGGCATTAAAGGTAATTGATAAATTTGAAAAATATTATGAATAAGAAAAAAAATTAACATCACAACGTGAAACTAGGGTGTTTCTTAAAAATATAAAATAACATTATGAATTTAAAGAATTCACAAATTAAGAATAATATGTTGATACAAGAATCAATTTATTTAATGAGGAAAATAACTCAATTCACCATGAAAATGAGAATATTATAGAAAATCAAGAATATGAAAAAACTATTATTATTGAACCTAATAATGATAAATTTATAGAAATATATTGTACCAATACATTAAAGAAGTTTAAAGTATGGAATAAGAAGAATATACTACTATTATTTTTTCACTAAACAAGTAAAATTTAAGAATTTTAAACCTTTGGTTTCTTGGGTAGATAATACACTTGATAATGAAAATTCAAATATTAAAAGATATTCATCATATTTTTTGTAAAATAATGAAAATTGATCTATATTTGGAAATTATGGAACCTTTAGAAGAAAATAGAAAAATTAAACTCTATGATTTTGTGAAAATTAAAATTGATTTCCAATGTAATCTTATTTATTTGAGAATTGAGCACCCAACACTTTTTCAATTTTTTTGATATTGAGGAGAAGGAAGTTCCCTTTATGTAGAAATTAATTGATAAACTCTTACTCTCTTATCTTCTCACTAATGATTCAACTATTGAATTATTTTAATAAAATGGAAAATAGTATTGAAGAATTTAGATAAAATTGTTTTAATTATTAATCTCTTGAATATGAATTTCTTAGAACCAAATTGAAAATTACCACCTAAATTTAAATTGAGATGCTCTAATGATTTTTATTTATATTATTAATTCATTGAAATTCAATATGAGTATAGGATTGCGCACACATAATTAGCTTTAATTAATGTCTCATATTTTCCATGTATTATTTTTTCATATTATATGGATTATTTTTTAGGTGAGGCGCTAAGACGATGTGCGATTATGAGTCCTAGTGTGCCTGAAATAAATGTTTCAAATATATTATATATATTAAATAGCATGCATACATGGTTTTACTGAAAAAGAACTTCTAAATGGGTGTGTGAATCAGAAATCCGAGGGAACCTTTGATTTCAGATTGCGAGATTTACCATAGGTGTAATTTTACATTAGTCAGTGCATTTCATTTGTAGAAAAGTCGTCGCTGGTGCAAATGTGAATAAAATAGTTAAATAAATTATTTTATTTCATGTTTTCTAACACAATGATTAACAATATTTTAAAATATTTATACGTTGGAAACACAAGGCTAGCCACATAAACCTGGAACCGTTAGAGAGCCATTGGAGAGATTTTAGATAATTCTCTCAAGAAAACAATGATGAGATCATGGATTAATGATCGACGCACATAAAACTCAAAGGATATCACCAATTAACATGATGTAAATTATGTATTCACCAAAAATCAATCCGGATCAATGTAGTGTTGGTATTTGATTTTATTCTTCCCATTATTGATTTCTACGATGAACATGATTCAATCAATGAATAGATTTATATGTGGTTTGACCGATATGTAAGATGGGTTTATTTTACTGGGGTTTTTTGGAAGAATATCTTTAGGATTGTTTATTATTTAATTTTAATTCTAATGTAAATGAATCAAGATCAACAAAAACATCGATCATGGTTCATTCCTCTTATATGTTCTTGTGATTTTCTCCCCCCGTTTTGTGTTTTTCATGGGAATTTTTTTGTCCTATGGCTTAAAAAATCCAAATAATTTGATCATTGCACACTCATTTCGTAGTAAAACAATTATAAATTATAGATTTCGGATCAGAATTACCTCAAGGAGGTGTGACAATATAGATAAAGCAATTTGAATGATGATGGATACTCAATTTCTTGTTCTTCTTCATTCTTCAACACGCAACAATGAATGGTGATTTGATCTATTTTCTAATAATTTCATATAATGGAACATGTTTTTTGATGATGAAGAGTCTTGGATGATTGTAATATTTGATATCATGGTGAAATGATTTCCAGATTGAATAACGGAGGATCCAGTTTAATGTAGGTGAAGATTTTGGATTCTAGAAAATATCGAACAACATGGTGTGTAATACATATCAATACACTTTTTGGGGAAACCTGAGTGGAGAGTTGGGTTTTTAGAAGAAGTTTAATATCACTCAATGTGTGATACCTATCACACGGCGTGTGGTCTCTCCTAGATGACTCAGCGTGTACTTTGGGAAGTACACATGCACATGATAGTCTACACTGTAAGCCTACACATTGTGTAGTACTACATGGACATGACTTTATAGCACATTCCATTTACACGGACAGGGTTTGAGGTCAAGAGAAACAACATGTGACCCATACTACTTGTAATGTACTCTTTTAAAAATTTCTTGGAGTCCTTTTCCTTTATATATTGGACATGTTTTTTTTTTGGGTATGTTCCCCTTATCCTTTCTCTGAGGGTTTGTATAAAATCGTATCCTACTCTTAGTACTATGATCCCTTCAGCAGGACTTCGTGGATAGAGTCATTGAAATCCATATGAGAGGCCTAGAGTGAGATCCTTTATTAATCTTCATGCCCAAGGTGGAGTTCTTGGTATCTTCATGATCAACACTATGTGGGCATTGATCCTCTACTTAGCAGGTTAATCCATATTTAGTTGTTAGTATCACCCCATAGACTTGGAAGTGATCCTAATATGTGTATAGTATTCTCATTAGAATATTAGAATGTTATCTATCATGATGATAATTGAAGATTAGTACCTCTCAGAAGGACATCATCAATGATATCAGGGTTAAGAGTGTGTTCCCTTAGACGAGTACTTAATTGAATAATCAAGCTAGAATCCTAGGTTGGTATACTATGACTGTAACTTAACTCTAAATTTTTTGTATTTATTAAGTATATCTGGATATTCATGTTATATGTGATGTATACATATAACTATATAGATCTGACTATACTCTATTTTTTGTATTATTTGTGGTTTTGGGGGTTTCTTACTGAGTATTGTTATACTCACCCCATTATGAGATTTTCCCACACGTGTCATGTCTTGTGAAGACAATCAACCTTTTTACTACATCCTAGGTATACTAGAACCATACGGTACTTATTGATACTAGACAGACCAATGTGTGTTCTTCTAGCATTCTGATAGCAGTCCCAGTACTTACTTTCATGTTGGACTTGTGTTTCCAGACTCATTGTGGTGGGATTGTATTTGGCCCTATTTACATTCCTTTAATTCCTATTGTACTGTAATTATGATATTTAAACAAATACAATAATGTTTTTTATTTGTTTTTATATTTCATAATTGTATGGGATTAGAGATGTTTGTGTGTGTATAGGTACTTAGGCTAAGGCCTCTCATGTTAGTGGTATGTCTTATCAGTGCTAGTCTCCATCCCCTAGCCTATTGGAGGCAGGCTTGGGGAGTCACAGAATGGGCCCCTCTGGGACACTTCATGAAAATGTTGTATCAAAGTAGTCATTCCTCTTTAGGATAGGGAGTCTATGATATTTTTTAGGGGAACAATGTTATTTGTTTCGGGTTCATCTTTCAGGCTGGAGACTCCAGTATTGGTGCGAAAACTGATGTATCAATACACAAGGACTTTTATCACATTATTTTAATGTTTATACATGATAACATGGTATGTAGGGAAACATTTTCATGCATCATAAAATAATGGGTTTCAGTTTCCAAGTCCTTTTTGAGTTAGCTATCGAGATATACTCATTTTCCATGGAGCATCTTGTTTTTTTAGGATGACAACGCAATGTATGACAGCTAAGATTCAACATTAGGATCGTGAGGATGATTCCCTTAGTGATGAAGTGCCAACACAAGGACTACTACCTAATATGTTACCTACATGTGGTGCACCATCCATAACACTACCTATAGAGCAGCATCCGGTACCCGCAGTACTAGCAGACGAGGTGCATCGGATAAGCGCACTTCATGAGTTTCAACAACAATGACCCTTAGGTTCTGATTTGTGCTCGACCCATAGGTAGATAAGGACTATCTTGATGTGGTACCCAAGTTTTTCACATATTTAGGATTCCAGCAGATCAGATGGTGGTCCTGGAAGCAATCCTTCTTCATGGCTCAGCAGGGCGATGATGGGGTTTAGTTACCATGTCTTATAATGATAAGACACTTCTATGGATAATGTTTAAGATAATTTATAGAGAGGATTTATCACCAACTACTATGAAATATATACATATCTATAAGATTATTTACCTCTATTATGGTATCATGACAATAGTTGAGTATTCATTGAGGTTTACAAACCTCTCAAGGTACTCAATATATATGGTTTGATATTATTTCTTCAGGGATTAGACTTTTGAGTAGGGTCTTATTAGAGACATATGAGCCATTTTTATCCCTCTGTGCATTACTACCTATACCGGGGGTGCTAGAGTGAGATTTGAGGGTTGATAGTTTCTTGAATGAGATGATATAGCCAGTTGTTATTTGCAGTGGGAAAGCAACTCGATAGTAGGGAGCCGACGTCAGTCTCAGGGACCTAGACACGCAAAATGTTTTAGGAGGAGGTCCCAGGACTTATAATCAATGGTGTAGGGCTTGTAGGATGGGTCCATTAATCCCAAATAGAGGTGGTGCTACTCATGTGATGGAACATGACATCTCACCTGAGATTTTCCACCCACTGTACAACTAATATAGAGACCATGGATGATCCAATGAGGTAGAGGATTTTGTAGGAGTAGGTAGGATTTTAGAGTGGTGGACATAGTTGAGGATCAGGGATAGTATAATGAGGTAGTCTATGTTTTGACTTATTACCACCACCACCCCAGGTGGTCCACACTAGGCTTAGGGAGCTGGAGGAAAAGGTTGAGGATAGCTAAAGGTAGTAAAACCTCATGACCTAGATGTTATTGGAATTATTTGAGGTACGAACTGTGTCTTTTCTACCATATTAACATTAATAATAGAAATAGGTCCTATTCATTACTTTCATTCCACATACCTTGTAAGAGAATTAGATCTTCTAGTTAAACCTTTGGCTCGACCCTCATATTTGGAGACTAATACTATAGAAGACTCAGTGATTCGGTACTTGTGCCAAAAGTGCGACTTGAATCTTGGAGGAAAAAGTTTCTGTTGGAATCTCTTGGTAGTAGAATCAAGGCCTTATGATGTCATTCTTGGTATGGATTTGTTACCTATAGTTCATGCCCATATTGAATATTTTAGGAGAATGGTGTGGTGTGTCCATAGTGATGGAACCAAATATTCCTTTCTCAGTGAATAGGAAACCCATGTATCATAGGATAAACTCATGCATAAGGGGATGAAACCAATTACTCATTATTTGGCTAGCTTAACCCTTGGTGTATTGGGTGTTGTGAGTTCCCAGTTTCCTACAGTAGTGGAGGAGTACGGGGAAATATTACTTGGGGATGTTCTAGGTATACCTCCCAACTAAGAGATATACTTATGCATTGATCTACACCTAGGATGACACTAATATCTATGCCATTATATCGAATGATTCCAATAGAGCTTCACAAACTGAAGGTGTAGTTGAGGGACTTTAGGAGGAAGTGATTTGTCAAACCTGGTTTTTCACCCTGGGCATCCCTAGTTTTGTTTTCCAAGGAGTAATATGGGAGCTTGGGGTTGTGTTTCCTAATTATGATTGAACCGGGTGACCATGAAGAATAAGTATCCAATAATAATGATTGATGAACTCCTTGATTAGTTGATAGGGTAATGATTGTTTTCAAAGCTTGAACTCAGATCATGATATCACCAGTTCCATGTATGGGATATAGATATACCAAAGACAACATTCAGATGTCACTATGGTCACTATGAGTACTTGGTTATTCCCTTTTTCATGATAAATTCCCCAACAGTTTTAACGGGACTCATGAAACAGATCATTCAGAATTATTTTGATTTATGTATTGTAGTCTTCATCAATTATATCATTATATACTCAGTATATGGGGAGGAGAACAAGAGACACTTGATAATAATTTTGGACATACTACGAGAGAACCATCTTTATGGAAATATCTTGAAGTGCCAGTTCTATATTCTGGTAGTTCACTTTCTAGGAAATGTTATCTCAAAAGATAGAGAGGTAGTGAACCCAACCATGGTAGAGGCAGTGTTAGCTTGGAATCCACCTTAGAGAGTGACCTAGGTGAGGATTTTCCTTGTGTTGGAAGGATCTTATTAGATATCCATACCTTATTTATCCAGGATATAACCACCCATGATAGCTTTGTTTCTAAATGGACAACCTTTCATGTGGACATAGAGGTTCTAGTAATACTTTCTATAGATGTGGAATATTTTGACGAGTGCTCTCATTGTGAGATTATCGAAATAATTTTTAGAGTATGTAGTGTTATGTGATACATTAGAATATGGGCTTGGTTTTTTTTGATGTAGAGGAAAGTGGTGATTACTTATGGTTCACACTAGTTGATACCACACGAGCATAACTAAGAGACCCATGATATTGAGCTATCAGTGGTGGTCTTTACTTTTAATATGTGGTGAAACCACATGATTGGAGAGAAGTTTACTATCTACTACGATTACAAGATTATTAAGAATATTTTCTCTCATAAGGATATCAACTTGAGATAGAGTAGATAACTAGTGTTCCTCTAGGATTATGACATCAAAATTTTCCAAACTCCTCAGAAGAAGAATATGATAGAAGACTCTCTCAATAGAATATCTTGTTTTCAGTTAGTGAAAGAGGTGTCAGAGTAGTTTCTCTCATTGTAGTTATCCCTTGTGGATGTATATGAAGTAGTTTAACTCCAATAAATGATTGTTACCCATCTAGTTTTGTAGTGATTCAGGTAGCCACAACCTGGGAATACTGACTACGAGACCCTACAAACATAGATATCCATCGGACATGCCCCTTATGGATATTATAAAGTGTGAAGCATTTCATTATTTTCAGATGATACACAATGGTACTAGAGATTTTGTAGGAGGAGGTTCTTAGAGTGTTTCATGCATCTCCATTATTGGTACATCCAATTGTGGAAATGATGTACCAGGACCTTTGATGGAAGTTTTGGTTGCTAAGGATGAATAAAGGAGTTGCATAGTTTGTATTTCAATTCCTTACCTATCGAAAGGTGAAGGATGAACACTAAGTTACAACAGGTTTGGATCAAACCCTTGAGGTGATATAGTGTATGTGGGATGGGATATTTATAGAATTCATGATAGGATTACCATGTACGTCCAGGGGGCATGATTCCATCTGGGAAATCATTGACTATCTCACCTAGTCAGACCACTTCCTAGATATACGAGAGGTGAGTCCAATAGAGAAATTGTGATGCCTTTACTTTTAGGAGATAGCTGGACTCCATGGAGTTCCATAAACAATTGTTTCTCATCGTGAATATCAATTCACATCTTGATTGTGGAAGGGAATATAGGAGTTGTTTGGGACTTAGTTATGATCAAGTCCCCCAAACTAACGACTAGACTAAGCGTACCATTCAGGCTATAGAGGACATGCTGGAAGCATGCATGTTGGAATTTGGATATAATTGGGAGGATAACATTACATTGTTGTATTTTTCATACAAAAACAACTACCATTCCACCATAGGTATTTAACAATTCTATGCTTTGTACAGGAGACCCTACAGATCACCACTTCACTAGACTGACCTAGGATATTCAACACTCATGGCCCTGAAGTTGGTTCGATCTATATAGAGAATGTTTAGATCATCCAAGAGAGGATGAATACTTCATAGATCTTTTAAAAATCATATGTTGATAGGTGAAAGAGGTATTTGGAGTTCAAGGAGGGAGACCATGTGTTCTAACGGGTTTCACCTTGATGTGGATTACATAGATTTGGCCGAAGTGAAAATCTATCTCTAAGGTTTATTTTCCCTTTATAGATACTGATTAGAGTTGGAGAGGTGGAATACCTTTTAGCCCTACCATCATTTTTATACTAAGTACATGATGTCTTCTATGCATCGCGGCTAAGGAGGTACGTGCATAACCCATCACATTTTATCGACTGGGGAGAGATGAACATAGAGGATGGAGAAACCATTGTTGAGTACATGGTGGAGATAGAGGATTAGTATGAGAGGAAGCTTCATGGGTAATTTATTCCTTTACTGCATGTATAGTGGAAGCATGTGAATCTCTTGGGGATCACAAGGGAGCGGGATGCTCATATTCTTGTTCAGTACCCACATCATTTTGAGTAGCCCCTGTTTTGTCTTTTCGGAGACATAAAACCCCAAGGTGGGGGAATGCATTGTCTGTGATTTTCAATGTATTATTTTTGTATGTTATATAGGTTATTTCTGAGACCAGGCGTTGAGAAAAACTGTGATTCTGAGGCTTGGTGTGCTTGAAATAAATGTTTTAAATGTTTGAAATATATTAAATAAAATGCACACACTATTTTCTTTAAATAGTTGAATAACTTTTAAATGGGTTTCTAGATCAGAAATATGAAGAAACTATTGAGTTTAGAACATGAGGTTTACCTTAGGCACAACTTAACATTATTCGGCACATGCAGTTTATCGAAAAGTAGTCACGTGCACATAATGAATAAAAAATTAAAAAAATTAGTTTGTTTCATGGTTATTGACATAATTATTAACAATATTTAAATAGATTGTTATGTTGGAAATATAAGGTTATCTTCATAACCCTGGAACCATTGTAGATCAATTGGAGAGATATTTGGATAATTCTCTTAGGAAAACAATGACAAGATCGTGGATTGAAAATCGATGCATATTGGATTCAAAGGCCCATGCCAATGAATGTCACACAA
Source organism: Viscum album (assembly GCA_963277665.1). NCBI lineage: Eukaryota > Viridiplantae > Streptophyta > Magnoliopsida > Santalales > Viscaceae > Viscum > Viscum album. The sequence goes on from OY728130.1 coordinate 1,221,713,951, forward strand.
CTTTGTTCTTAATCAGTGATATATTTGAATCAAGTTAGGTCATATTTTTTGATTTGATTCTTCCCCGTTCATGCTTTATATGATGACCGTGAATCAATCAATGAACATATTGATCTGTGGTTTGATCAGTATGGATGATGGGTTTATTTTGTGAGGTTTTAATGGGAGATTATCTTTTTGATTATTGATTATTCAGTTTTCATTATAATTTGAATGAATCAATATTGACATAAACATTGATCAAGGTCTGTTCCTCTTATAAGTTCTTATGATTTTCTCCCATGCTTCATCGTTATTCATAGGAATTATTCATTTGGATCATGGTTCGATGAATCCTAATCAATCAATTTTTGAACACTAATTTATTGGTGAAACAATCTGAAATCATTGATCTAGGATCGATATGAAAAAATGGAGATACAATGATGGAGTTGATGTGATTCAGACAACTGTGGATACCCAATTTTTCGTTCTTCAATGTTATTCAACACCTAATGAGGAATGATGATTTGATCCATTTTATGAGCTTATCTAATTAATGAACACATTTTTTTGACAATGATGAGGCTCAGATGAGTTTATAAATTTGATATCCTAGTGAAACGATCACCAGATCGATGTCTGGAGGTTCTGGAGGAACACATGGGTAGATATAGGATTCAGAAAAATCCATAACAACACAACTTGTAATCCACATCTACACTTCGTATAGCCCCCTATGTAGTGAATAGGGCTTAGGGAGGATGTTAAATACCACACGACATGTGACTTCTATCACACGGTGTGTGGTATCTCCAATATAACTTGGTGTGTAATATGGGATGTACATGGAGACGAGGTATACTACACGAACATGACTTGATTACATGGTCCATTTACATGAGAAGGTCCTAGGGTCAAGGGACACAATGTGTGAACCCTACTACACACCGTGTACTCTTTTATACATGGATTGGATTCCTTGTCCTCCGTATTCTAGGAAAGTTCCATTAGAGTTCATTCCCCTTATCCTTTCCTTAAGGATTGGTATGGAATTGTCTCCTACTCCAATGACTATGATCCCTTCAACATGACTTCCTAGATAGAGTCCTTGGAATCTCTCTGAGAGGTCTGAAGTGATATCCTCTATTCATTTTCATTCCCTAGGTGGATTTATTGGTATCATTGTGACCATAAATACATGGGAATAGATCTTATACATAGATGGTTAATCCAGATTTAGTTTTTTGAATCACCCAATGGCCTTGGAAGTGATCCTCATATGCGTATGATGTTATCTTCAGACTATAATCATGTTATTTCTTAAGATGAGACCTGATAAGAAGTACCTCTCAAATAGATTTCATTAGTGGTATCATACTTATATGTGTGTTCTCCTAGATGAGTACTTCATAGAGTCTTCGAGTGAGAATCATAGGCCGGTATACTATGGTTGCGAGTTGCCTCTAAATTGTGTGTCTTTGTTCAGTATTTATATATATTCTTGTTGAATGTATTGTACAAATATACCTGTGTAGAGGTGACTGCATTACCTTTTTTTATGCCTTCTAGTTTTAGTGTTTCCTACTAGGTATTATTATACTCACCCCTATACAACCGTTTCCCACACATGTCATGTCTTGTGAAGATGATGGACCTTTTGAGAGAGTCCTAGGAGGACCTAGTCTAGACGATTCGTATTGAGACCATACAGACCAAGGTGTGTTCCTATGGATTTTCAGTAGTAGTCACAGTACTTACTTTCAAGTTGGACTTGTTTTTCCATAATCTTTTTGGTGGTCTCGTTTTTGGACTGTTTACTTTCCTTTACTTCCCATCATAATCTAGTTATTATATTTAGATGTATATGTCACAACTCGACCCATACTGGGGCTCGAGCCGCAACTACCCCAATCCCGCCACCATAGGCCATGGGCTGACAACCATTTCTGAAGGCATAATAAACTCAAGGAGGCCTTTGAATTAGTAGATGTACACACACACACACACACAACCAACTCAATGCAAAAGTACAGAGGGAAATGAAAAAGAGATACAACACTACTATATATATAAACCAAAAATATGCATCAACCTTTAAATAGTACAAGTACAGAAAATTAATCTAAAAGGGAAAGGGACAAAATAAACACCCAACTATAAATTTTGTACAATTTGGAAACAAGTGGAAAATTAGAATAGTTGAGAGAGCCCCACTCCTAGAACCCAAGTTATGGACACTGCACGCGGTCCAAGCACTATGTATCCCTATGGTCCACTAAAGTGACGATCAACCTATTTGTTGCATGCAAGGGAACACCAAGTGTGGGAAAAGATAATGAGAGGGTGAGTATAAAAATACTCATTAGGATGCCTTGAAGCCTCAAGAGTGCATAAAATGAGGTGCTAAAGAGGGTATAAGTAGATAAAACCTGGTACAATAAAAGAGTACAGCCCAACCCAACAAAGAAGTGAAGTATGATAATCCAAACATAAGGAGCTATAAATGGTGAGAATATAAACTTCTCATAAATTATTCACTACCTACAATAAGAGAGTAAACTCATCCAACCATGAGAAGCTAGATAGGGAAAGCACATGGCATACCTAAAGCATCTTTTCCTCTCATGGGAGGAGAGTAACCAAATCCCAATGCATGAGTATAGAAAATACAATATATATATATATATATATGTGTGTGTGTGTGTGTGTGTGCATGTCGGTGTGTGTCTCTCTGTTTGTGTGTGTTCTCAACGAAACAAGCCCCAATGAGATAGTATGGGGATATTCAAATTACTAGCTCTACCCAGAGAAAGAGTCACCAACCATCCCAGAAGTAACCACCATTGATTCCCAACATCCTATATGTCTATTCTGAACTAAAAGTCAAAGGGGATCAATCACCACATCTTGATACTATTCGATTTTTGTGGGTCAGTCTCACCCACATGGTTTTACGTTGCATTACAAGGACACATCTTGGTGGGAAAAGTGACCATCTTTCTTGAGAGTCCAAATTATCATCAAACATGTATCTTAACTATGCCACATAATTTAAAGACTGTGTTGTAAATTCATGACCCAACTACCTATCCCCACTAAAAGGTTTACTCAGAAGAGTCATCAGAAAACCCACTGCCCAGCCCAGCAGGAGAGTTTTCTCAAAAGAGTAACTGAAGAACACCACTGCCCAGCCTAGCTAGAAAGTAAGCCTTGAAAGAGTAACTGATAAATTCCACTGCCCAGCCTCACTGGAGGGTAATCCCAAATGGGTAACTGGCAAAGGCCACTACCCAGCTTTGCTGGAGGGTAAGCTCAAAAGAGTGACTGGTGAATGACACTTCCCAGCCTCGCTAGAGGCTAATCCCAAAAGAGTAACTAGGAAACTCCACTACCCAACATCTCTAGGGGTTAATCCTGAAAGGGTAATTAGTGAACTCCAATACCCATATGAACTAGAGGGTAAGATGAGATTTCTCTGGTGATTCTGAAACCATCACTTCCATCAATGTCATCATTGAGAATAGCCTCAGATAAGAGCCTCTTCCAGAACATTGAGCATCACCTCAAATAGGCATGGATCTCAGAACATCTTGCATCATACCTCTAAAGCCACTACAGAGGGAACTTTCATGTTCTATGAAACATGATACTCAAGATAGGTTACTCGTAGGTCAAAATACGTTTTCATAAGAAAGAGATACGAGAGAGAGAATATTCGTACAGTGGTTCATGGAACGTGTGGGGAGCACACAACATGTGACCCCACCAAATCATCTGTTCTGGTACTTAGACACACTAGGGTACTAAACTGTGATAAAGAACCTACAAGCTATTCAAGTGTTCTTCTAGAGTACACAACACCTCAAGTCCAAAGGCTGACGAGGGAACATTTCTCATTACTGATCTGAAGGAAAAAACATAATTCTACCAACATGCCTCTTGAAAATTCCCTTGGATAACCAAACAAATTACACTATTGTGATCCTTGTAGAAAAGTGCACAATATCAACTATTTATTCACCCTAAATGGACTCCCGGTGAAGAAGATGCATTCCACCGTGATGTGCACACATAGTGCCCCATGAGGCCCACACCTCGATCCTGAAAAACATCACATGGATCATTCCATTGTGATCCCCTCATAAAAATACATGGAATTGACTATTCATTCATCCAAAATGGAAAATCGATGAAAAGGTTTCTTTTCACTGTGAACGCCTAATCGGTGCCCCATCACTACTGACCACGAAAAGTCTTTTCACATCAAAAGGGATTTCACCATTGCAATCCTTATGAAAAAAAATTCTAGGTAGACTATTAATATTCCCCAAACAAACTTCTGATGTAGAAGTTGTAAAACATTGAATTACATTCAAAAGGATTCTAATGGGTCCCATGCCTCAGTCCCAAATTTAGTCGGGAAGATCGCACCATTGTTATCCACATGAAAAAACACCCAAGATCGACAACTCGATCATCCAAAACGAATACCCAGTGGAAAAGTCAAATTCTGCCGCAAACTCCCAAAATGATCCTCATGGGGCATGCACCCATATTTCGGTTTAATCTCCTGAAATAAACCTTTAAAAGTATGCCTCAACTATAGGGTCACAACGCCTTTGACAACGCATCAATCGGACGTCAGACGCAGGAGTACTGTTCGATACAAGTTTACTGAATAATAATAATTATATTATTATTATTATTATTAAAAATGGATGTTTCATGGAACCAAACCTCAATCCTAGGACAAAAATTTCTTGAATTAGCCTCAAATGTTCTACCTTGAATCAAGGGTCTCGTGGTTATAGACGACACGCAATACAGTCCCTCATAAAGAAAGTTATGAGGGTTTTAATAAAACCCTTCATCCAAACCATCCTGGATCGACCCAAACTGGATGATCTAGAATGAACCACCGGGCTGCTATGGCTCTATCACTATCCACTATGACTACCATGCCATCCTCCACCACTCTGCCGCTCGCCAGATCTGCCCTCGCCATAACCGCCCTCACCGGAACCCGCAGCAAAAAAAATCCAAGGATCACCACTGTCACTTTGGTGGTCTAAAATGTGATCCGAGACCAGATCTGGAATCCTTGGGATGAGACCTTTACAACACCATCCTCCACTCGACAATTTGTTAATGTTTTTGTGTGGAGAAAAGTAATCACCACTTTCGCTCATCTATGCACTTCCGTTGACGCCCGAAACATGAACCCAAGAACAGATTGAGACTCCTCGGGTCGAGAGATTCGCAAAAATATTCCTTTCTCATTGGTTCATCGATGATTTGGCGATGTGAAAAGTATGTGGATGAATAATCCGAAGAACCAAAAATCATAAATTTAAACATACAATAGCTATTGTTTGTTTGGAAATTGTTAAAGGATTCCATATTAGTGAAAATGAATAGAATTCAAAAATGAAGACAAAATATTCAACCGGGGGGCTTCCGAATCCAAAATACATATCCTACCTCAAATATGGTTCTATCATTGTGTTCACTGTGCTCTGATCTATCAGCGTCTAAATTTTCTTCACTATCTGACAATATTCGGATGTCGAATCACCATCGGCCAGAGCTTCTTCGTCCGAGATGGAAAATGAGCTAACTATGCTCATTTACTCAATTACCTATTTATAGGAAACTATTGGTGGACGCAAAATCCAAATCTCCCATTCCCTCACAACTGAGGTCACCTCTGGAGTAAACACCACGATACGAACTCAACAGTGGTCTCATATTTCTAATATGATTCCCTTTTTGGTAGTTATTCAATGTAGCGTTTCAAATAAAACAATTTAATTTAATTATTTTATGTACGGTTTGGCCCTATGGGACCTTTTTCTACTAAAGGCTTAAGCCGACAAAACTTATACCCTTCCAAGGGAAAACGGTGCGCTCCTAAATGAACCATGGCCTCAGATTTCCATTCTGAGTCAGTGTTTGAGAGTTATTTGGTTTTGAGCTATTAAATGAATGGATTAATAAATCAATTCATCCATTTAACATACCAATAATGAGCGTGGGGTTCAAAAATCCCATGCTGACATATTTTATGTCACACCTAGGGTAAAAACCACATTCCATACCCAACAGTGGTATCATATTTCTTCTATTATCAGCCGTCTAAGATATACCCTATTTCTATTGCGTGAATAGTATAAAAACACATAATATCTTTGCATAATTTATTTCGTGCACACGGGGGATCATAATTTCATTTCATCTCAGCATCATGATATGGAAATATATGTAGAAATATTTAAAACTATGAGTTCACATCCTTGGAAAACATTAACATCACCAGGCCATCACAACATGTGAACCAAAGGGATGGTCTGTCCTCATAAGTTCTTCTCCTTCCGAGGATGTGCATAGGAACACACACGTAGATCATCAGCTGTGACATGTGGAATACGTCGTATGACCACTACAACTATTGGGGGTAGGGAAAGGTAGTAAGAAACCTCTCTATATCCTACATGATTCCAAATATCCTGATGAAACAAGGGGAAAATATTACTACCCCGGACAGACCTCTATATTCCATGTCGGGACTAGAATCAGCGTTGTCCCTAGAATAGGGTCTCGTGATTACCTCCTTCAGAATATCTATATGGTGAAACACCCAAGGATATCTGGTCACACAATTTTCTTGTTGATTCTTCACAACTGAGTCTCTCAAACACACTCAACTAGTGAAGGGGTCAACATTAATGACTGATGAAATGTTATACCCTCCTGTTGTACCAGGGTCGGCTATAGGGAAGCTAACTGCTATGGAACTTCCTACACCTAGAAAGCATGGGATTTCCTACTAAGGTAATCTACTACAACATTGTTCATTCCAAGAGTATAGACTATCTTGATTTCATAGTCCTTCATTAATTTGAACCAGCACCACCATCTTAGGTTCAAGTCTCTCTGGGTGAAGATGCACCTAAGACACTAGGGGTCTGAGAAACCCACAAAGCGCTCTCCCAAAATAAAGAGTCTCCATATTCTTAGGGAAAAGACTACCACTGCCATCCCCACATAGTGAGTTGGGTAGATCTATTTATGGGGTTTCCATTACCTTTACCTATACTTAATAACAATATCAAGATTGATGTTGAGCACATAAGGTACCAATGAATAGGGAAGGTGAGAAAACTCATCTAACTGTAAGATTATAGACATAAAAAGCATGTGGAATACCCCATGCATCTTTTCCCCTATTTTAAGGAGAGTAATCCCCAAAACAAGAAATATTCCAAACCCACTAGTGTAACCTTAAGAAAAGGGAGGTCCAACAACAAGACTCAAATTGAAAATCCAAGAACTACTTCTACACTCCACTTCACAAACTTTCCATGAACACACATGTCAAAGAGATTCATCCACCAGACCTAGATACTATCCTCTTTGGGTGGAACTGAATCTCCATCATAGTTTTGATCACGTCACAAAAACACATCTCAATGGGGGAAGGACCCCTCTTTCTCATGCATTCAAAGCTACGTTGAACAACACTTACATAGGGTTACACAAACACCCCGCAACACCCTTAGTTATTCTTCAAGAAAGGATTTGTAAGAAAATGGTACCTCACACAGTGTCTAAAAAATTCTACTTAAGAATGTAGAAAAGGCACAAAGAATACCTCTTGTTGTCTCATGTGTTGTAGGATTATAGACATCCATATCATGTAGCTACTCATAGCCTTGACCTCTATCTCCTTGATCCTGATGTTGGCTATGTAGTGGTGGTGGAAGAACCTCGCAACGTCATCCACCAACCACAATTCTTCCAGATCTATTACCATCACTACCTCCCTAAGGACCACCTTTTCCTCACCTGGGAGATCCCTGATCATGACACTAACTCTACCATGGAGGTGCATCTACCGACTTCTTGGAAAGCTTAGCACAACTATTCGGGTACTCTCACTCCATGTGACCTTGCCCGTTATTAGCATTGCACTAGACCTCCCTTGGATTTCTAGGTACTCTACGGTGGCCCCAAACACGTTCTTGAGTCTTATCAAGTGAAGGCCTCCTACATTGAGGGCCTACCAACTGATATCTGCTAGCTGTGGCAGGCATCCCATCTCTGTTGCGCCCACTTCAAAAACTGGCCAACCGACACCCCTCTGACAGAAAGCTCTCTGTCACTAGTTCCTACTCTAGAACTTTGAGATAGGTGAGGATGCATAAGGGGACTATGATGGAAAAAATATCCTCTACAAATACCCTGATCAAACTTCTGTTCCTAGAATTTTCCATCATAGAAAACGTACAAAGAGTACCGAGTAAGGTATGTGAACCTAGTTGCGTACTCAGCTACCATCATCCCTCCCTACTAAATCTCTATTATCTCATGAAACCATAATGAGTGAATGTCGGAGGGGTAGTAATATTCATGAAATAACTTTTGAAAGTCATCCCACAAGAGTGTTGACTCATCGTACATATAAGTAACCTGGCTCTACCAACACCAAGTTTATTCATAGAAACAGACTGGCCGTCAAAGCCACAATTTAATCTGTTAGTTTTCGAACAATATTAAAGAGGAGAACCACTGAATCTATCCAACCCTTCACTTCCTGAGGGTATGGATCACTGTAGAACCTTGGCGGTGATGCTGGAACTCACGGAGTGTGCTCAGCCTGCGCTCATCATCAGCCTTCATTGCCAGTACTAATTGCTGCTCCATAGATAGAGGTGATACTACATGTACTCCTGGAGAAAGTGAAATTGTATGATGGATCCTGAACTAAGGTCTCATCACTCATAGAATCATCATTATGAACTGAAGATTGTATCCAGGCAGGATATCATTGCGGAGGAATCCTGAATCCGATCAAGGAATACCATTTTCAAATGAGCACATATATATCAACAATGACTGGGGATATGACTCAAGAAGGAAAATAAAATACTCCATCCTCTATGATGCATGTACCAATTTTCAATGAAACAAGTGTCTCAGCATGCTGAGTCGACAAGCGGGTAATCAGGGTCCTGGTCATTGGCTACATCATCTACTGGACCATCACTGGACTCCCTGGCCCGAGAGCTTCTCACGAGACATGTTGAAACTATTTCCATAAAACCCAACCAATTCCTTTTTAGGGATCATCTAAACAATATCCCAAGGAATGAACCACCTTTGATACCACTTTTTCATGTCCCGACCCATACTGGTACTTGAGCCGCAACTACCCCAAGCTTGATTCCATAAGAGAGGGGCTAGTGACTAGTGTCAAAGGCATAATAAACTTAGGGATGACTTTTCATTTGTACTTGAATATACACACACACAACCAAATGAATGAAAAAGTGAGAAGGAAAAGTGAAAAAAGATACAAAACTACAATATATATAAACCAAAAATATGCATCAACCTCTGAACAGTACAACCAAAAAGTGACACAATCCAACAACAGGTGCAAAATTTGAACAACTTAGAGAGCCTTGCTCCTATATCCCAATCTACGACCACCACACGTGGTCCAAGTACCACATATCCCTTTGCTTCTATGATGTCACGATCAACCTGTCCATCGTCTGTAAGGTTACACTGAGGGTAGGGAAAGATCAAGCAGGAGTGAGTATAAAAATACTTAGGTGGATCACTTGAAGGCTCACGGGATCAGTAAATGAGGTACTGAAGAGGGAATAAGTAGATAAAACTAGGTACAATAAAAGAGTATATCTCATCCTAATAAAGAAGTGAAGTAAGATCATACAAACATGAGGATCTAGAAATAGTGAGAAAACGAACTTCTTGTCAAGTCTTCGCTACCTACAGTAAAAGAGTAAACTCATCCAACCACGATAAGCTATACATAGAAATCACGTGGTATACCCCACGTGCCTTTTCCTCTCTTGGGAGGAGATTTACCGAATCCCAAGAAGTGAGTATTGAAAATACGATATATATATATATATATATATATATATATATATATATATATATATATATCTGTGTGTGTGTGTGAATGCTCAACCAAATAATCCCAAATGAGATAGTAAGAGGATCTCCATATCACTAGATTAGCCTAAGAAAAGAGTCGCCAATAGTTCCAAAAGTAACCACCATCGATGCTCATCATCCCATACAACTACCCTGAACTTCAAGCCAAAGGGTCTCAATCACCGCACCTTGATACTATATGATTTGGGCGGGTCTGTCTCGGAAGAAAGTTTTTAAGATACATTACAAGGACACATCTTGGTGGGAAAAGTGCTCCACTTTATTGAGATTCCAAAGTCACATCAAACACATCTCATCACTATATCGCATAGTAGAGAGTTCATGTAACAAAGTCATAAACCAACTACCCATCCCCATTAGAAGGTATGCTGGGAAGATTCATCAGGAAACCCACTACCCAGCCCAACTGGAGGGTTTGATTGAAAGACTAACCAGTGAACACCACTGCCCCATCTCACTGGAGGGCCTTAAAAGAGTAAATAGTGAATGCCACTTCCCATCCTCGCTGAAGGGTAAGACATAAAGTGTAACTAGTGACCGACATTTCCCCACCTCACTGGAGGGTAAGCCTGAAATAGTAAACAACAAATTCCACTTCCCAGCCACACTAGAGGGTAAGCCCGAAAGAGTAACCAGTGAACACCACTACCCAGCCTCACAGGAGTGTAAGCCCAAAAGAGTAACTAGTGAATGACACTTCCCAACTGTGTGGTAGGGTAAGTTGAGATTTATTGGGTGATTCTGAAACCATTACTACCATCACTATCGTCATCGAGCATCACCTCAAACATGAATTGTACCCAAAACATTGATTATCACCTCATATTAGCTTCACAATCAGAACATCTCGCATTATACCTTGAAATCCACTACAGAGGGCACCATCGTGTTCTACATGGAAAAAAACTCCAGATTGGATACTCACTGGCCAAAATTAAAGTTCAGAAGAAAGATATATGAGAGGGAGAATATTTGTAAAGTGGTACATGGCATGTGTGGGTCCCACACGACGTTTGACCCCACCCCATCATCCGGCTAGGTACCTAGCCATACCCGAGTACTAAAATGTGATCAAGTACCTACAAGACGTTCCAGTGTACTCGTAGAGCACATGACATATCTATCCAAAAGGATGACGAGCGCACATTGCTCATTACTGATTTGAAGGTTGAAAACATAATTCTTCCGACATGACTCTTGAAAATGGCCTTAGATAATAAAAAAATTACACCATTGTGATCCTTGCAGAAAAGTGCACAAAATCGACTATGCATTATTCTGAAACGGACTACTGGTGAAGAAGCTACATTCCACCATGCTGTGCACACATAGTTCCCTATCTGGCCCATTCCTCGATCCCAAAACAATTCTCATAGATTATGCTATTTCGATCCTCTAAAAAAAACATACAGGATGAGCTATTAATTCATCCAAAACAGACAATCAGTGAAAATGGTTCTTTTCACCGCGAATGCCCAATCGACGATCTGTCACTACCAATCGCAAAAAAGCTCCACACATCCAAACAGATTTCACCCTTGTGATCCTTGTATAGCAATATGCAAGGTAGAATATTTATTTTACCCAAAAGGACTTCCAATGAATAAGTTGTAAAAAACTACATTAGGCTCGAAAGTCATCCTATGGGACCCATGCATCGGACCTGAATTTAGTCAGGAAGATTGCACCATTGTGATCCTCATGGAAAATCACAAAAGATCAGCTACTCAATCATCCAAAATGGATATCGGGTTGAAAAGTTACATTCCCTAGAAAATTCCTTAATCATGCCTAATGGGACCCACAACACTGTTTCGATTTAAGTGACCAAAATTAACCTTGAAATATCTTCCTCAACTCTGGGGTCCAAACACCTCTGACAGAGAATCAATCAGATGTCGAACGTAGAAGTACGGTCCGATATAAGTTTCCCAAATAATAATAATTATATTATTATTTTTTAAAAAGGATGTTTCATTTCATCTAACCTTGATCCTGGAACAAAAAATTCTTGAATAATCTTCAAACAATATGCCTCTAAGAAAGGGTCATGTGTCCATATACGACACGCAAGAAGGACCATCAGAAAGAATATTATGGGGGTTTTAATAACCCCCCTGTCTGAACCAGCCTGGACCGGCCTGAAACGGCCAGTCTGCCATGAACCACCACACCACTATGGATCCTCCTCCATTCAGTACACCCATTTTTTCATTCATCGTGCCTTTCATGCCATCCTCTGTGGGCCTCTATACTCCCCCACTCACTGGATCCACCCTCACTGGAACCCGAAACAGAATACTTATGCGTTCCAACAGAGTCACTCTAGTGGTCCAAAACGTGATCTCAGACCAGATCTAGAATCCTCGAGATGAGACCTTTACAGTGCCAGCCTCCACTAGATAATATGTCATTCTTTCAGTGTGGAGAAAATTAATCTCCCATTTTGCTTACCACTACACTTCCCCAGGTTCCCAAAACATGAGCCTGAGCACAATTTGAGACTCATCCGGTCAAGAGCTTTGCAAACATATGCCTTGATTCTCAATTCGACGATGATTTGGAGAGGAAAAAGGTATGTGGATGAAGAACAAGAAGAACTTAAAGTGAAGGCAATCAGAAATTTAAATAGACGATGGTATTTGTTGTTTTTCCATCATTAAAGGATTCCATAGCAGCGAAAACAAACAGAAGTCGAAAATAGAGATAAAATATTCAACCGGGGGGTTGTATAATTTGAAATAGAAATCCTACCTTGAATCTGGTTCTACCATTTTGTTCGATGTGCTCTAATCTATTAGCATATGATGTTTTGTCGTGATCCTATGACGTTCGGACATCAAATCACCGTGGGATATAGCTTCACTGTCTGAGGGGGGAAATGAGCTAATTGTGCTCATTTCCTTAATTCCCTATGTATAGAAAACTGATGGCAGACGTGAAATCCAAATTTCCCATGCCCTGACAACTAAGGTCACCCCTTGGTTTAAAACCATGCTATGAATTCAGCATGAGTATCATATTTCCAATCCAAGTCCCCATTTGGAAGCTATTTAAAGTAGCATTCCAAATAAAATAAAATAATTTAATTATTTTATTTACAGGTTTTGCCTTTGGGACATTTTTTTACATAAGGCTTGCAGCGACAAAAATTATACAATTCCTAGGGTAAAAAGTGCATTCCAGACTCAACTATAGCCTTAGATTTCTGATCTGAGTAACCATTTGAGAGTTATTTGGATTTGAGATATTAAATGAATGAATTAATAAATTAATAAATTAATTCATCCATTTAATGTACCGATAATGATCAAGGGGTCCGAACATCCCACAAAGACATATTTTATATCTCCACTAGGGTAAACACTGGATTCCAAACCCAACTGTGGTCTCAGATTTTTGATCTGATCAATCATTTAAGAGATATCAAATTTTCATTGTGTGAATAGTACAAAAAACACTTAATATATTTGTATAATTGTTTCTGGGCACACTGGGACTTTGAATTACACGTCGTTTCAATGCCCAGCTCTGGAAATATATGTAGAAATATTCCAAAGTCTTACACATTGAAAACTGAGTCTCTACAGTATAAATTCACGGTTTTTAATTTTTTTATAAATTTCACCATTGTATGGGCTTGGAGATTTGTTTTTGGGCACAGGTACTTAGGCTAAAGGCCTCCCATTTTAGTGATATTACTTCTTGGTTCTAGTCACCAACCCCTAGTCTATTGGAGGCGGGCTTGGAGAGTCACTTTGGGGGCCCATATAAGACAAGTAATGAAATTTAAGAATAATTAATTCTTTTAATATAGTGATTGATGAGTTTATGTTTTCAAATGAGGACACTATGGAAGGAATTCATAATTTGGTGAAACATGAATTTAAATACGGAAATAAATTAATTATTCTTTAATTTAAAATCATTATTCAACTATTTGGGTGATGAATTCCATTTAATAACAGAGAATAAATATAAAGAGTTTTTATTATTGATATTCAAATATTTAAAACCTACTCAATGATTTTTAAAAAAACCCTTTATAAATATATTTCCAAGAACTCAACCACTTTCACCTCTATTTTAGAGTGTTTATAAGTAAAATATGAGTTCAAGTGTTATGATAATCTTGCCGAACCCCTTAAAATACCTTCTTTACTACTTTCCCTTCATTATTTTTTTTGAATTTGAATGTGTTCCATAAGTTAAAAGCACTTCTTTTTTTTTTTCTACCAAGAGTAACTCAAACAATATTTTTTTAGTTGATGGTATATAAGGCTTCTTAGAAGATTTTGAGGTAGTCATATCATTTACCCTCAATCATAAAAGTCTTGAAAAAACTGATGTGATCAGATTTTGCGAGGTTACATCTATTTATATGGGAGATTTCCTTGAGAAGTCCTTCACTCCTAATAAGTGTTTCCAAGGGATATTTTCATCTATACAAGAAATAGGTTGTAAACCTAGAAGTGTATAATCCTGGTTAAACAATTTATTACCTAAAAATAAATGGGAAACACACATATAATTGTTTTTATTTTGGAAACCACATATTTAAAGTTACTATGGTTAGTTTTCTTGGAGTGTCTGATTGGGGACATTTGACCTTTCACTTTATGGTAGGGAACAAATTATTTAAAAATAGTTACTGTGTATGTTTCTTTTATTTTAAATAAAAATTCATCTATAATTTTTTACTATGATTCTATCTATTCTCTTTTATATTTGTTCCCATGGCCTATAATTTAATTTCCATAACCTGTCACTTTTTTTGGTATCATTTTAATGATTTTGAATGAATGCAATTATTTATTAAACTATTTTATTTTTATAGGAACCTAAATGGATTCTAAGTAAAGATAATTTTTTCATGAGAGTCTCTCAATGAGGTTTTCTATAAAAGAAACATCAACCAATTGATAGGGAATGTATTATTTATATTATATTACTTCTTTAATTATTTATCTATTTATAATAGTGAATATTCTTATTTTAGTTGGATTAAGATTTAAATTTACTTATTATTTTGTTTAAATATACTCATGGTTTGAGTTTAATTATGGGGGGGTACTAGGCAATATAAACTCTTAATTCATGCTAAAACTAAATGATATATTTTAAGTAATATTCTTTATTCAATACATGTAATTGAAAATTATTTAGATCAAGTCTTTCAGTTTGGTGTTAACAACTTAATCACAATTCTGGTTATTTATAAATTCTTGAACTATTAGAAACTACTACCGTTCGATGAAAACATTTCCAGATATGTAGATTTGTAGAGATTCATTATAAAATTATTTTTTTATGTCTAAAAAAAAGACCTTTTAAATTCTAATTTATTTATCTTAGGTGTTATTTATAACTTTGAGAGGATAATTAAAGACTATAAAGAAGAAAATTAAAGAATTTTCAAGGATAAGAGGAGATAAGTGTTGAAAATTAGGCAATTAAGGATATTTATCGAAGGGGAAAGATGGGTTATGTAAAATTATGAGCTCAAATGAATGAATATTCCACTTTCATAGGATTTTTTTATTATAAAATTGGTATATTTAATTTTCCTAATATATTTTAAACTCATATATTCTAATTTGTGAGTTTTGGTTTTTAAATAGTCTTGAAAACTGATTAATTATATATTGGAACCACTACTAAAACTTGTTGGTCACAACTACCATTTTGACTGTTATTGTATGATAAAATTATTTCATTAATTATTATTTTTATTTACTTTTGAAAATAATTTTTTAATTCAAGGTTTAAGAAAGATATTTCATAGAAAATTTTCAATTTCATAGAAAAATTTAAGTAGTAATCAGTGGAAACCTTATGCATGATTTGTTTTTTTGGATAATTATGATGAGTGGAAAATGTGTTGTTTGGGTCTTATTATAAACCTAAAACATCATTTCTCTATATTGAATTCAAAATAAACTTTTAAATTTAACTATTTAGATATTTCTTCTACCTTAGATTCAACATTGAGGACAATGTTTTATTTTAAGTTTGGAGGAGGGGGATTAAAATGTGATAAACTATGACTTAATGTTTTAAATATCCATATACGTTAATTTGTATCATAATTGATTGTTTTTAAATTTATTTGACACCTTAAGTGGGTAAAAAGTTCTCTAATGTTTAGAGGATATTTTTCACTTTTAAGGGGTTAGTTTTTTCTATTTCTTTAGGGATTTATTTAGGTATATGTTTTTAATTTATCTCTTGGAAACTAATTTATTTTAGTAAAATATTGTGGGTATGTTCTACAATTTATATTCAATTTGAAATTTTTGATTGTAATTAAAATAATAAGGATTACCTTTTAAATGGGGTATAAAATGAACTCATAATCCTTATGAACTCTATATTATTTAATATATAACTAATATATGGTTTAGTTATTCATTTTTTTTAATTATTAATCTCACCAATACATTTTATTGTGTATATTATTCATTGTTAAATTATGTGAGTCCATTTACATAGTTAAAAAGGTATGTTTGAAAAAAAATTGGAATTAAAAAATGTTTATTAAATTTTATTATTTTTTTTAAATTTTAATCATTTTTCTAAAACAAGAAACTAATTTTTTAATGAACAATTTTATTTTAAGAAGGAAATAAAATTTGTTACATAAGAGGGTCTACAAGGGAAATAAATTTGAATACCAACTCATTGTTGTCACTTCAATTTATTCATATTGAGATTGCGTCTCTTCCATTGAATTTGAAATGTATATTTTTTGATGACAAGTAATATATTAAGTTTTATATAAATTTATATAGCCTCATTTTTTACATTTTTCTACACCATTTATATAGAAATATAAATTTTTTTTTATATCAAAATGTTCTTTAATTAACAATATTTAGAATTATAATCATTTTTTGGAGGTCATTGTAATCTATTGAATATTTATTTGGGAATGTGAATTTTAGGTACATAATTTATCAAATGTTTTTGATTTAATATCCTTTTATTTTTAGAACAAAAAATCATATTGTTATTTATTTTAAATTTAAATTATAATTTTTTATTATATTCTAAATTATTTTTGGGATATGGAATTAATTTCCTCAAGTTACATGTTTTTTATTTAGAAATATGTTTTTGGGAACACTTTTATTTTTAATATATTGAAGTTTTAAATTTATTGATTTTTTTAAGAATATTGAATTCTCATATGACTTTTTTTCCATAGGATATTTTGAAATTTCTTGTTTTATTATTTACTTTTTAAATTTTCAGGTGGATCTCATAAGATATTCTTTAAGTGTATCATAACATATTTTTTTATAAAGAAAATTATGTATAAAGTTTCCCCTATAAGAGAATTTATAACACATAATGAGAATTCCCCAAAAGAGAGTCCTACATAAGATGATTTTACTCACATTATAAGATAATTTCCTTCACCAATTTTGGAGCTTGTTGTTAAATATAATCGTGGTCAATTAAATAAAACATAGGTTGTTAAAATGAATAATTGGTTGATGTTGATCAATCCCAAAGCATCTGTTAAAACCAAAATGAGGGCACTTGATTTGTAGCATGCTTGATAATCATCTGAACCGATCTTGAATCCAACTTACTAACATTGAAAAAAAATCGATCAATCTATAAGCATAATGGAAATTTGGAGTGACCGAGACATCAATATTTTGTTCCAAGATAAATATTATGTAAGGATCTTCATAAAAAAGTGTCTCACCTTGAAGGCCAACTGATAGTATGTGGATAAAATTTCATTTTAAGATCTAAAGTCATTGGGGAACTCATGTTGTGAATTTCAATTTTATACTTCTTCATCGATGATGGAATCTTGAGTAACTAATATAGAATTCAATGTTTATCAATAGATGTGAATATTAATATTTATAATATGGTTGAGATATTCCTATCACGATTGAAGAACATAGATTTAAATCATGAAAAAGAATAAATAAAATCTTAAATGATTTTTATTTCACTCAGAGAGGAGAAATAAATATTAGAAAGTGGCTTGATGATGAGGATAGGGCATAATGATTCATTTTGATGGAAGAAGAATATTTTTAGTCATTTTATTATAGGATTGAATTATATAACGAGTAAGTGACCTCAAAGTTAACCATCATTATGGTTGTGAAAGTGATGATCTATGCACACTACTTTATCGATAAAATGCCTTAATGATATTTCAACCTCAAACTAAGACACACCTTTGTATATCATTTGTGAGGGTTTCATCGGTCGAAACCATAAATAGAGGGGCTAAAATTAAATTAGGATGTAATACTAACATCAGCTTGAATATGGATGTCAAGCACTATGGTGGGGTGAGATTAAATCTATAGTGGCATTGTAATACAAAAAATATTAAAATTTATAGATGATTTTGAGGCTGAATATTATAAATTTGATGATATTTTGACCTGCTTATGTCCATTAAAGCCTATTAATGAGCATATTTTTACTAGTTTTTATTTTGATATGCTAGTGTGTTCAATAATTATAAGATTTTGTTTTTTATGGAGGCTAATTATTAATGAAATCTAGATATTTTAATGTAATAAATAAAGTGGCAGATTAGTTGTGGAGTTTTTTTCTAAAGAAACAATAGTTGTAGTAGTATGATAAAATAAGTACTCTCAAGTAGGGACAATATATGGAGACCATGATGATCGACATGTGAAATTGAAAAAGTAGGCCGGTGGGTTTTTATTTAAAAATAAATCACATTGGATAATTTCTAGGGATTTATTTAATAATTCCTAGAGAGGGGGTTTGTGACTAATAAATCCAGATTAGAGGTAAGGATCTTGGAGGAAATATCTATGATTCAAGGACAAACAAGTCCTGAAGTAGATAGGGTGGTGGGATTTAAAACTGATAGAAAATAACTCTTTATTCTCCATATCTCTTCCTACTATATTTTTAAATTATGTTATCATTAATTATAAACATTGACTATGACTATACTCATTAACAGTAATTCAATTTTTGTCTCTTATTTCATTTTTTATTCTAGATTTCAATTCTCAACATTAATATCCATTCTTCTAAGGCGTCTCTCTTTCAATTTTTGTTGTTGATTTTTTTGATGAATTATTCAATGAAAACCAATTTCAATATTATTTTGAGTAATTTATTCTAATAATTCTTATCTATATATTGAATAATGTGGAACTATAATGAATATAAATTCAATATCAAAAATAGTTTCTTACTTGAATGACTCATATTTTTTTAAACTATTCTCTTGAACATAATTTATCCACAATATGCTCTAATTTAATTACTTATCATTAAAATTTCATTCATATACCTTGCACTGACTAGCAGATTAGGTTTTTATCATGTTAACATCACTCACTTATTTCTCTGTTTTATTATTTCACTCACTTTTATCATAGCATGAACATTGTTTAATTAATTCAAGTAGTTTATACATTTATGTATCACTTTGACCAATCTCTCTAATTCCCTTGTGTTCAACCCTTATTTCCACTGCACCAGAGAGAGTAGAAAAATATAAATGTTATTTTGATAGTACAAAAACCTATCAAAAAATAATATAAAGTCTTTTATATGTACACTTGATCAATGTAGACAACGTTTGATCATTAATTATCTTTCATGATTCAACACAAAAAACATTAATATGGGAATATTTTATCATATAATACTATAAAAAACATTTTCATATTAATATAAATTGTATTAAATATCGAAAAAATTATAGTTACAATGTGTTAATAATCATAAATTCCAAAAGAAAACTCTATTTAACACATCAATAACTAAATAAAATTTTGGAAAGCATGAGGCTTTACGGTTGAAGATTATTTTTGGATATTCATATTTTGGAAATAAAATGAGGAAAAAATTGTTGTGATTAATTTATAGAATGAAAAATAAAGGATGTACAATTTAAACTCTTAACATGAGTATTATCCACATCAATCTGTTTCTACTCTATTTGTTAATACATTTGATCTACTACGCATTGGTGGTGTGAATGTATAAAATTTTTACTAAGATTTATATTTTAATGTTTTTATTCATTTTTATGTTACAATTTTATATTCATATTACCTAATACCTATCATTGTAATTCAGTTTATTGTTTACCAACAAAAGTAATAAAATTTTAAACTAGTAATACCTCTTTAAAAGGTAAGTGTTCGGTATGGGTTTTGTAACCTAATGAAATGGATGGAACATTATGTTGTGACTCTTATATAATAGAAATTTTGTAATAGGGTTGTAAATAACATTAAAAAATCAGTATAGCATAGTGTAATCCAGACATCTCAAAGAGTAAGATATGATATGAATAGTGGTATAAAATTTTATAACCAAACCACTATATAAATACAGTTTCCTTTATCATTATTCTTACACTCACATGAATTTTTATTACTATCAATTTACCCCTTATTAACCTAAAATCATGGGATTATACAATATAATAAATTCTAGGAGTTTATTATTTCATTGTACCATTTGGATCTCAATATTTGGTCTTTACAATCAAATTTTTCAAGAGAAATATCTTTATGAAACTGTTAGGATCATTTTCAAACTAATCAAAATCGATTTTGTTAGAAAGAAGTTGGAATAAATTTTGTTTTATAGAATTTTTTTGTAATTTTTTTTCTTAAATAATATTCCATACTAAATTTTGATTCAAAATGATAAGTTTGGAAAATTTAAATGTGTTTTTTAGTAAAATAATATTTTTTTATACTCCATATTTATGAAATTAGAGAACTATTTGAAATCTTGTGGTAACTAAACATTTAAATGAAGGGTGATTCTTTAAAAAGATTTAAATTTGATCTGGGATGATAGGAATATCATATTTCTAGTGAAAATAGAAAACAAAACCTTGATTTATAACATGGGTTTCTTGAATCAAGGTCATAAGACAGAGGTAGAACAATGATTGGTGACTACTGGTGAATACACACAATATTATCAAAAACATGAACAAAACCTAAAAGATGAGTGTCTAAAAGTTGAATTATCAATGAGTCAAATTGTTTAATCCCCTTTTGAGAGGTTAGTATTGTTAGATACTAAATCTAAATATAATAAATGATTAAATAAATTTTTTATGAAAAGGTATTCATGCATGTTTATTAAAAGAAGAATTTACCATGTATGAAACACTATAATCTTCCAAGGATTTTCATTATGATATCTTAAAGTAAGAATTCACATGTTTCGAAGCTATTTAATAACAATGGTAATGATAATGAAGTTATCATTGGAGAATATGGATTAATTATAGGAAAAAGAAACATAAATTAAAATGAATTGAGGATTCATAATCATATGTAATTAAAATAGTTAAAAGAAATAAAAGAGACTCTCTTCCATGTATTAAATGAGATCTAATCACATATTTAAAGAATTATTTTATGTTTATGGTTCTCTTTTAAAAATAACTTCCTGTTAATATTCTCTTTAGAAGACAATGTATTCCTATATATCTTCCCAATAATTTTAAATAGGAAGTACTTTGAAAATTTCTCAGATATATGGGACATGGATTTGATATTTTTGATATGTTATTTTTACTATTGGCGTCTTGATATTAATAACATATTGATATCAATTGTGTGGTCTATGAGTTTTTTTGTTCCACCTATGATGCAACCACTTCTGGACCATATTACGAGTTTCATTTTTTGAATGTCAGTTTTCTCTATTTGGAAGACCATTGGTTATGAATATGTTATTATGGTATTTTATATTTTTTTTTCTAATTCTAGTAAAGTGTTTTTAATGAATTTTCCTTATAATTTGATTTTTTTATTACATTTATGTACCATTCAATATTATTTTATTATTTCCCTCCAAAATAAGTCAGATTTCCCATAAATGTTTCCTTCATTGTAAAAGTTAAAAAACTATAATTTTATGGAAAAAAGTGACGTGGATCTATTTTTACATAGTTTTTCCACATATTTTATTTAATTTAAATCAATTTAATTAATTATTTTGACACTTTTTAATAAATAATGGAACTTTTGTATTTTTATCACTATATCTTTTAATTAATCAATTTTATAATTAAAAATGTTTTTCCAGTCTTTTTATATAGTCTTTCTAATTATTCCAAATTTATTTACATAATTTTTAGATAAATAATATTAATTTGGTTTACTTTTTAATAATTTTAAATCATTACTATTTAATTAATTTTCATTTTTATTTTCAGTAATCAAATATAGTTTTTTATTTAAAACTTTAACCTTTAATTTGGATTTATTTAAATAAATTAACCATACTTATTAACCAGTTCAATTATTTTTCTAAGTAAATAAGTTTAAGTTAAAGTTTAATTAAGTACTGTGTTTTTAACTTTAAGTTTTCATTTCGTCATATAACTATTTAAATTTGTCGTTTAATATCTTTAGTTAATTTTAATTATTTAAATTTTATGTCTCTAGATAATTCTTTTTATGTGTTTTTCATTTACTTAGATATTTAATCAATTAATCTTAATATTTATTTTCTTATTTAATAATCTAGTCACCTTTATTTTTAATTTTTTAAATAATTTAGTTATTTTTTAGTTACAGTTAATTATTTAATCTTAAAAAACATAGTTAAATTCTCTTTTTTGTTAATTAATTAATGTTTTATCATTTTATTATTTACTTTAAATTATATTTTTTATTGTTAACATCCCATTTTGTTCTATCGGTGAGTGACACAGTGATCCCTTGTCACACCAAAGTTTTTTAAAACTATCGGTGAGTCATGACTCACTGATAATTTGAAACAGCATCGATCTCTTTCGACTCACCGATGTTGCAACACGCCAATCCTTTTCATCGGTTTCAGCCTATTATTTCATCAGTGTCTTATTTTATTTTAATTATCGGTGAGTTAATGAATCATCGATGTTTTTTTATTTTAACTAATGGTTTCTCAGGACGCGTCAATGTTGCGACTTACGGATCTATTTATTTTCTCCCGTTGCAAATGATTTTTATTCCTTTAATCGGTGAGTCATGACTCGCCGATGCAAAACTTCCATCGGTTTCACGTCAAACCGATTAATCTTTATTTTAATTATTGGTGGCTCATTTTTATTTTTATCTTTCGGTGTCTTATTTTTATTTTATCTATCGGCGAGTCATGACTCTCCGATTCCATCCTTCTATCTGTCTCACCCCTGACATCGACACACCGATGCTGCTGATTCTTGACACACTGATTCCTCTTTATCCTCATCGGTATCGCATCCCTCATACCGAGGTTTCTGTTTTCCTCCCACACAGCTATTTATTTCCATCCTTCACCTCTCCCCTCATGCCGCTTCTTTGTTCTTCTCCACAACAACAAATATTATCCCTTTCTCCACTTCCATTCCAAAATAAGTTTACACAAACAACAAACTAGAAAATAAAACTTTTATAGTTTCACACTAGAATTTCAACCAGTTCTGAATGAACCTACCCAAGCCATTCCCGATTCACTGAGTAGAGCTTCCTTATTGCCGAAAATTACCCACTGATCCACCGTCATCACCTTGAGTTTGAGCTTCCTCCATTATAGGAGTGAAGATGAGGTTCACTGCTGCTTACCAAGGATAAGGATAAGCTTTTGTTGTCGAACCTTGGAAGAAGTTTCGCCATCGCTGTTCGCATGTGCCAGATCTGGAGAAAGAACCAGCACTACTTGGGTCTCAAAGGCTGACCCAGTCCGGTTAGCTGTATCGCATCGCTTGGAAGAGTAGGCCGCTTCCGGTCTGCTGGAGGTGAAGCCGCTTGCTGCAGTAGATGAGGAGGGTTAGTCTGATTTCTGTGAATCCTTCCAACTGAGAGAAGAACTATCGAGTCAGACCAGATCTTCACTACAACCGCTGGAATCTACCCTAGCTGAGTTCGAAGCTGGCCACCGTGAAGGAGATCAAGCTTCGCATCACTGTACATCGTCGCGGCCTTTGGGAAGAAAAAACCCTCCCTGGTTGCGCTGATTTGGGGGAGGGGTTAATTGAAATTAAAAAAACTAACTTAAAAAAAATTAATAATAAATAACTATAATAATAATAATAATATAAATAATAATAATATAAATAAATTAATAATAATAGAATAAAATACAAAATTAAATAATTAAATAATTAAATTAACTTTAATGTTTAATCTAAATTAAAGTAAGTAAATTTAATACTTCAATGAATATAGTAATTATAAATTAAATTATTTATAAATAATATAATTATGAAATATATCAATTTTTTATAATTTTATAAATTGTAATAATTAATTTTCAAAAAAAAAACTAAACTCTGATAATATAATAATTACTAAACTTTTAATTTAATTCCTTTAATAATTAATCACTTTCATAAACTAATTATATAAATAATAACATGTAACAACATTAAATTAAATAAGTTAATTAACAAATAAAATAATAACTGATAATTATTAATTTAAATTTAATAACTTCTAATCATTCTTCAATGAAACTTTTTTTATTATAAAATTTAACATTTAAACACTGATTCATTCAATTATTATTCTATTATAACTATGCCAATTCATTAAAGAGACAGGAAAACGTCCAGGTTCATTCAACTAACTTAGTGTAAGTTAGTTACGAGGGAAAAACTAGCACGACATGCCAGTCATGAAAAAAGACACGTGTGCGGTGAAATAGTGAAAGATGAATTCATGTCGGTGAGGAGTTCTGATGACATACAGGAGAAGACAATGGCTACTTAAAACAGAGCACACACCAGATTCGGGAAGGAGACTTTCATTCATTCCACAAACACACCAGACACAGAAGTAGAGTAAGAACCTTGGGGTGAGTTTAGGAGTAGCTCTCAGAGGACCCTTCCTTGGAGATCCGAGGTCTAGGAGTAGCAATTCATGATAGTAGAGGGATTTTCTTTCCTCTATTTTCTTTCAATTTTTCTCCTTTTTAATTGAATTGTTTTAGTACACATAATAGAGATGATGTATAGCTAAGTTTCTAGTTCAGGTATATATTTAAGTTCCCCATATTATCATTAAATTCTCATTTCACTTTATAATTTTAATGTATTCAGTATTGATCGGTGAGATCAATACTAAATTCATTCAATTTAACTGTTCAATAAAATCTTAATTTCAAAATTTCATAGTAAGTTGGATAGATTTATTGTGAAAACAATTTTTAAAAGATAATAAATTCAGAAGTACTTCGAGACTTACGACGAGTTCGTCCTGTTGTCATTTTCAATTCGAACTTTTCACAGTTAATTAATTTTTGAAGTGGAAAACACTTAAATTGGATGAATTTTGTGACTTAACTTTGGGCAAGGGAGGTGAGTCATACTATTTATAGTGGTACTATGTAACAACCTATAAGTGAATTGAAACACCTTCAAAACTAGTAGAATAGAGATTTTTCCCTGAGAAGTTTAATATATTATTATTTTTATCAGTGTTCTATATCTCTGTTATTCCATGATTGACAACTGTTTCTAGCTTTAATTTATTTTTTAAACATGTATTCTAGTGTTCTGTAACTCTACTTCTTATAAAAATATAGATAATAAAAAATATGTAGAAAGTAAAAATAAAAGAAAAATCACTCCACTGATGACAACAGTGGCATTTACCAAGTTTTTTTAGAAGACTAGTGGCCAAATTTTCCTTACCTATGGGTTCTGCCCTACTTTCCACATATATAGTAGTTAGTAGGAATATAAATTTTAAACTTTGACTGACTTCAATGAAAGTTTAGGTCAAAAGGTCAGTTTTTTTAGTCTATAAAATTTTCCCAGAAGGTGTTGTGATTAGTTTTATATGTAGATTATTATTTAAATAATAACTCTTTAATATTGGTTGTTTAAATAAATAATTTGAGAAATATAAAATATTAACCTTTTATATTGATTATTAAGATAACAGATGTTAAAAATAACAATTAAGGATTCCAATTACAGAAGAATAAATATTATAAATTACATAAAAAATTCATATATTCTATTTAAACACAATATGCGACAAAATAGTGTTCTATTTCATCCATTTATTTCATTAAATTAATTTAATTATTTTGAAAAAATGAAATTAGTAATTTGCGATCCTAATGTGATCCCAACATTCTCTTCTCATCACAATATCATCTTACCGTGAACGATATAACTTAAAAAAAACTATATTATTCATACATGAACCATAAATCATTGTTTATCAATTATATATTTACATGTTATAGATTGAATGATCTAAATCCATAAAAAGAACCCATGATCGTGGGAAGAAAACAAATTTAATTCAGATGGAAAAAACCATTTGATCTTATTCTTCTCTCTCATTTCACAATCGAAATATTGATAGAGGATATATCATGAATGAAATTCACACTACGGATTCTACAATAAAATTTTAGTTCTAAACTTAATTTGAATACTTAGGTTGAACTCTCATTAATTACATTTGAGTCCTTTAAAGAGAGTTAATCTTAAAAACTACCAAAAATTTAATTTATGATCTTTTAAAATTATAATAAATATCCAAAACATTTCTCCCCAATATCTGAGGAACTTTAACATGTCTTGCGATGAAATATGAACCATTGAGTTCGTTCGGAAATATATTTAATAAATCTTTAATAAATAATATTAATTTTAAAAATTTGTTTTTTCATATTCATTTTTTATACTTAAAAACATTCAAACAACCTGTAAAATAAATTCAATTCTCAATAATCTAACATTAATATAGTATAATTGAATTTATTAATTATTATTTTGAAATCATTCAAATATAAATGTTCATCACCCCTTACATGTGGCCCCCACATTTTTCTAAACTCTAATTCATCTAAATTGATGAAACTTATGGATTCACTTTGTATATGAACCTAGAGGACCTTATCTTAATAGTAGTGAGTCCCACTCATAAAAAAGAGAAGTATATAACAATGATTTTTCTCCTAAAGAGATAATTATATTTTATAGTAATGAAAACCTCACATGAACACTTAATGTGTTATACAATCTCTTTGTCTCATGATGTATCATAAAGTAGGGTGAATACATTGGTTCATAATCTATTTATGATTTATTTGTATTTGTTTGATTTTATTGGATATACTTTTTTCCATCTACCATGTCCATCAATTTAGTTAGGGATATATTATACCATTCAAATGGATAATGTTATCTTATCCCTTTAATTGGAATAGAAAAATACTATCTAGACCATTTAATAAATTTTATACCACCAGAAACAAACCTTACACAAGATACCTCACAAAAACATAAACTATCTTGGTTTTCATTATCAATAAAATATTTTGATCGAATGAAACACATTCGTAATGATATCATGTCAAATGAACAATATACATTCTCATAAATAGAAACATCCAAAGACACCCAAAACACGTGGGGTTTGTATCAGTGGGTTACTCTTCATGAATCCATTCTAGAGATCACTAAATGTTATCTTCATGCCAAGAAATATCAATTATTATGATCCCTAAACACTTAATAGTCATACATTATCTATTTACCATAATCATGATGTATCTAGACCATATGAAATATGTTTAAGATTAATATCATACTATGTAAAGGTTCTCATTTAAATTGGGAACCACTATAACCTTTTAATTTGATAAATAATCCAAGGTGATAACTATGTAAATGATGATAATATCATACAATATTCACACACCAGAAATTCATCATCGAATGACTACACTGGTAGAAACATTTCACCAAAAATAATCCTTGTAAATTCAATTTACCAAAACTATAAAGAAAACATTTTCACCCTAATCACCGAACATATATGCACATACTCAATCCAGTTTAATCTGACTCACAGAAACATTCACAGTAAAAAATGAAAGAAATGAAATCATGTAAATGATTCAAAAAAATTTTATATGGTTTAGAGATTAATTCAATATCCCTGAGAAAAGTACTACACACATTGATTTCATTATAAGTAAAAATTTACAATTATTGTGACTATGAAACCACTTCGATCAATAAGATGAGTAATTCCATGACAACTCATGAAAGTGGTCCTATCCCCTTATTTAGAAAGTTCTAATCAGTCATCTAGTTGTATCAACACGATAAAATCAAATAGATCCACCTATTTCACTATGAAACTACTGATCTAGTGTTATATTCCACAATTTGACTAATTTTAATTGATAAGAGAACAATATTTTTTTGCCCCACTCATCCACCATAAAACTAGTTGGATGTAATTAAATAACAGAAACTACCTCCTTAAAGTGATATAAAAACTTTTAAGCATCCAATTTCTGACCACCAAGATGAATCCACCACGAATTTTTAATTTTGAATCAACTCAAACTATCCACTAAAGATTGTTGTTATTTATCTAATAAGGATGAATGGTTATCTGGAGTTTCTCCTTCCGATAAAATGACATAAAATTGAGAATAGTCTTCACAAATACCAAAAATATCACACTTGAAGTATGATTTTAGGATTCTATATCACCCTAAAACACTTTGGAAAAAATGTAAAATTCATAACTTCCTTTTCATTCAGTGATCCTAATCATTTCCATCCCATTAACCCAAATCAAACTAAGGCACAATACTAACTCAAAATCTCAAAAACTAAACCCTTTATAAACATTTCATCCATATTTTCATCTAGATATCATCCTCAACCCCAATATTCCATATTTAGGTAACTTTTAGATGTAACAGTACATTAGGTTGATGTGTTTTTGAGTCAAAAGTCTCACTTAACCATTTGTTTTGAAATATAAATACACTTCATTAATTATTTTATTTAAATTTATTTTTTTATATTTAATGTATGTAGAAAAAAATTGATAAAAAATATCATTAATTTGAGGTTTTAAAAAATAATAAGGAATCAAGGATTTATGAAAATTCAATGATCTAAGGAATTTTGAAATACTAATGGTTTGAGGTGTCATGAAAAATTGGTAACATGAATGATTGTTTCACGGTTGTATGATTACTGTAGATGTTCAAAATAAAACTATTGGTAAATATTTAAGGATTCCAAATTCCAGAAAAATGAATATTAAAATACTACTCATGTTGTTACAATTTAATATGATGTTTAAATCATATCGTTGGAGGATTTCCTATAAATCGATTTATGATTTGAAAAACAATAGTATGATACAAATTACAAATCGCACACTTGAAAAAGAGATTATGTTGATATTTTGAAGTCATGCAACAACTTGTTTCTATAATATCATATGATAATTGTAATTTTTCTTTATTAATATTCTAATAAGATTTTACATGTGTGCCATTTCATTATAAAAGCTATTGGTGTTTCTTATTATGTTAATTTAGTTTTCAATTGTATTGAATAAAGGCTTACTTGTATGGATTATAGAGTTAAGATTCTAGTTACAAATGTGGGGAAATAAAAACTAGGCTAATCAAGGTTTTCCTAGCATATAAGATATATGTATCTGGTGTTTTTCATTTGAAATACCAACAGTTTGTAGTTGAGGAATTCATGGGTTTTTGGGGATCTAACTATTGATAGTTTTAATTTTGAGGATACCTTGAAAACGTATAAGTTTTTGAATACTATTTTGGTTAATGTGTGGGTTTAATACTATATTTAAAGGGGTATTTGATTTATTAAATTGTACTCAACATTACTTTTTTATTTCCATTACACTAAATATTTGATGACTAATTGGTAAAAAATATTACTTTAATTTTCTATTATGCTTATTAATTTTATTGTTAGTAGTGAAATATTGATTGTTCTATATCAATTGTGTTTACTTTTATATTACTATGATTGTTTTCTGGGTATATCATATCTCTGTATTTCAAATAGTTTTAATATCCAGTGAAGAATTTTCTTTAGATATTTTAAACTAACCCCACACTTTTAGTTTATTTCTATCCTTATCTTGGACAAATATTTACTATCAGAGAAAGAAACTAAGTTTGAGACTAATTATGAGATAAATCTATTATATTTCCACTACTTTATCATATTTATAGATTCTAATTTTCCTTATACTTTAATTTCATGGAGGAAATATTTTTTTATGACGGAAGTAATTATGAATGTTGATTTTTTGGTAAATTTGAATCAAAGTAGACCACATAGTTTGGATGAAAATTATTATGTGTATTCAGTAGACAATATAGAAATATATGGTATTAATAATGGTGTTTGTAATTTTTTTAAGCCCACTAGTTTTCATAAACCCACACCAACCAAAGGTACCCCTCTCATGCCTATGATAAGAGAAGAATGATAATGACCACTCAAAGACCACCTCCAATAATCCATGATTTGATGATAAGCATCAAGGTTATATTGAACATACAAATGTGAGGAATTCCCCCTAATAGAACACGTGGAAGCAAAATATAAGATCAGTACACTAATAAAATCCTACCCTAATATAGTATAAAAAAACCCATGTTCATATATGTAATATCAAACAAGAATGAGGAAACTATAAAGGAAGACTATAATTTCTAAAAGATAAACACGATAGTGACCACAAATACCAAACTGATCCTATAATACCACGAGCAAGTAGTATCCATCCTAGTCTCCAACCGACTAATGATAACCTAAAAAATAGTTTATATATATATAGGGTGAGAAAAATAGGCTTACTCAGTAGGATCAACCCTGGATCCTCTTCTAAAAAATATAAATAAAGCATACTAAATCCTGGTGAAGTACAAGTGAAACTAACTCATCACTTAAATAGGTATATTAAGTTGTCAACCTCACTATTGATAACTCTAACCAAGTATCACATAAAATATATCATAGGTTATAGTTATAGAACAATGGTACCCTATTAATGCTTTCTCTATGGTTTGATACTCTGACCCAATATCGTACCTCCCGAGCCATCTCACTCCAAAGGAATCTATCCCAAAGGCACTTATTCCAAGAATCACAAAATCAATCTCATGCATAACATCATATAATTATCATATCCACATCTCTATATAGTAAATTAGTAGACTCCAAGAGACACTAAATCCTGAATGGTGTGTATTATACATCAGTTATGTATCATTAGGAAAACATAATATATCATTTTATTTATGACACTAAAAAATGATAACATTGTTCATGGATGTGTGGACTTCCGCCTCCACAAAGAAATGTGTTTTTTTATAACTAAATCATGTGGATGATATATATAAGTATATTTAAATAAATAGTATGATATATATGATATTGTGGTCATTTTTGAAAGATAAAATAGTGCGTACTTTCTTTTCATAATGATCATTAAAAAATGGAAACATTACTCATGTGTACATATGGACTACCATCTCCATGATCATAACATAATTATTGTTTCATAACTATATTTCATGATTGGTTTTATGAAAATATAATTGATGTGAACATATGTTAATTATTTCACAATCATTGTTCTATAGATGTTTAATAATTACCTCTTTGACCAATGGTCAACCTACCGAATTCTTTTTTGACACATAAGCTAAATATCACTAAAACATATGTTTTAAACCTAATTTATTGAGTAATTATATATGAAATTAAAATAATATAAATAAAAGGGATAATAAACTTGAAAAGGTTTCTTAATAATGTAAATAATTAACATAATATTATTATTCAGGAATATAATGAATGAACGTGACAAATCAAACTCAAGGTAAGGGACTTCATATCAATTTCCATTCATTGAGGCATATTTTGATTTTATGAATATATTTTCTTTTAAAAGGCGTATATATATCCCCTTTAAATTTTTATATAATTAATTTATATATTATTTAGTTATTTTTTAGTTTTTTAGTGTTATTATTTATTAGGGATTATAATTAAAATATTTCCAAAGTGATATGGGACATTTATCTAAAAAAATTATGTTAATGTTTTCCTTTTAAATCTTCTTTTATTTTATATCTGTTTTGTTAAATTTATTTTATTATGGACATAACAGTTTTATAAAGGATATATTTTTTTTTTAAATTTTTTTAGAAGAAATTAATCTTTTTATGTAAAGTTTAACTTTCTATACAGACGAGAAATGAAATGATCTCTTTTAACATATACAATGACAATGACTTTTTCAACCTTTGTAATCATTATTTGAAGCTTTAATTCCTTTATAATATTTATTATTTTCTTAAAATAACACTCCTTCCATTTTTCTAGTTATTTTGGTATTGAAAATGGGTTTTCAAAATAAAAGTGTCTTTTGGTATTAAAAATGTGGTTTTAAAAGAATTAGGTATTTTGATATAAAAAAGCGATTTTTATATGAGTTTAAGAGAATTTTTCAAATGTTTTATGATGATAAAGTTAATGAATAAAATATTTTATTCATGATTTGGTCCTTTGAATTTGTTTATTAAGAGTTGATCCCCATTATAGCTCACACGTGATCCTGTTATGGCTTATATGATGGGTCCACCCAGATAACACCATGTGAGGCTATTGCAGATTTCATGATGGGTGTGTCCAGATAGTGATCCCATGCATTGTTTAATGATTAGGTTCTATGGAGAATTATATTATATATTTTCCATATATTTATTCTTATTTTTAAGGATTTTCTAGGGGTTTTATAAGGGTTCTATGAGATTATTTCCAAAGTAACATATATGAATTTTCTATGATTGCTAATGAGTTTTCATGGAAGTCACAAACTTTAAAAAGGTAATACAAATGATCTTTTTAAAAAATTATAATTTAATTTCAAGGTAAAAATTTAGGCGTTTAATAAAAGGGTTTTCATGTTTTTCACAATACTAATAGTTTTATTCTTTCTATGTATCTTACTGAGCATTTTGTGCTCATCCTATGTTTTTAAAATGTTTTTATAGTATTTAAGAATGGTTAAGGGAAAGGAAGAGTTAAATTTTAATGTCATGAAGATTATTCTTGAAAATAAATCAAATTTTTAAATGTTTTATATGGTAAAAAATGGACACTGGTTAGAAGTGTGTAGTATTTATTATATGGTATTGTTATGTATGGGTTATGATTTAATTCACTAAAACTATAAATATAAAAATATATTAAAATGTAATAGAATGAATTATTGAATTATAACTAAAAATTATATAATGTTTAAGGTAGGGTCCTTATACACTATGCAACCACAAGACATGATCCAAGGGAATAAAATGCAATCAAAACCCCTTCTCCTAGCATTATTTCATCTCTATATGCCTCTCCTCAAAGGTTGAATTATCCTCAATGTCAATCTCACCATAATAAATGATGTGGGAATCATCCTGAAGATAAAGGAATAACTAACACACATGAATGAAATCAAATATCCAGCACATTTATTAGAGAAGTATTATTTGATACACCATGGATCTAATGTGATCCAACACCTCAAAAGGCCCAACAAACTATGGATAAATATTACTCCCATGACCAAAACATTGAATCACAGGATGTGGAGTCACCTTAATTAACACATGATCCCCAATATCAAAATCTATAGGTCTTATCTTACGACTGATATAAGATATCTTATAATACTATACTAATTTTATACTTACATGAATTACCTAAACCATCTCTATCATGTTCTTCACTAGATCTATCCTCATAATTACCAAATATTCGACCCTAGTCCATCACAATGGATAATGGAAAGGTTGGATATAAAAAACATGAAATAGGGCTATACCAATGGTCGGTTTAGAACATTTTTTATAAGAAAACTCAACCAATAGAGGATTCCTCATCCAGAAACAACCAAAATACTAGACATAATAGCACAATATGACTTCAAGAGTTTGGATGATATACCATATCTGGTCATCCATTTATAGATAAAAATTAGTGATTATGCACAATTAAGAATCAAAATTGTATTGGATACTTCTCTATACCCTGATGGTAAAATGGGAATCATGATCAGATATAATCATCATTGGGACTCTGTGTAGTCTCACCAACTCTTTTAGATACTACCTAGAAAAACCTCCACTGAGATAAACTATTTAACCACTATAAAGTGGGATGATTTTATCAAACTGTGCACTATCACTCATATAGAATCAAAGAATATCTGATCTCTAGGTAAACCAGTAAAGTTTTTTATCAAGATGTTCTCCAACTTATAATGGGGAATATCTAAAAGATGTAGAAAACCAATGAGAACATGGTGATCAGATTTTTCCTTCAAGAAGACTATACATTGGAATAAAAACTCTGGAACTGCATGCCTCAACACATGCCATCAACACTATCCCATTAGATCTAAGTACATTGTTTTAACAGTAGGATGTACCGCCAAAGGTGAGAAATGTAACTCTTAGATAACTATACCATTCATTTATAAGGGGATGAAAATATTCCTCTATAATAAAACCATGTGTTATTCATGTTTAGACCAACCGTCAAGTTCATCACCAAAAACAACTCCGTCTCTCCAGACCTCTACCTTAGAATCCACTGACTAGGACTCTTCCACATGTTATAGTAAATATGGATACACTATCATCTAAAAAATACAAATTCTGTATTAAACCTCTCTTACATCAAGATGCATCACTAAGAGATCTTATATCATTATATAGGAATCTTTAGATTCATGAATGATGTCACTACATGACTTATTTCTTAGCACATCCATTAACAAATTACCCTTTCCAAGTGTATATGAAATCCTAAAGTCATAATCCTGTTTGAATTCCATCCACCATTTTTATTTTAAGTTCAAGTAATGCTGGTTGATATCACACCTTAGGCTCTTATGATCAGTACAAACCAAAAAGATCTCATCGATGGGGTAATTTCACTAAAAATTGTTGTCAATAAAAACTATAGATAACTCAAGAATATGGGTGGAATAATTAAGATCATGGGGACATAAATACCGAGATACATAATAAAAAAATAATATCTAATTCATCAAAACATAACCCAAACCATGTAATCAAGTGTCACATAAAACCTCAAAATGAACTCCCTCTGATGCAAAACAAAGGAAAAGAGAACTGAACAACTTCCCATTTAGTTACTCAAAGACTACCTGACACTGGTCAGTACACAAGAATGCATTATAAATTTAGTAAAGTCTATAAGATGTGTCTTAACTCAAATTTTTTTTTCTACGAACCTACTATAATATCATATAAGACCAAGGAAACTATGCACCTATAAAATAGTCTTGGGGGATATATAAGAAACAATTTACTCCATCTTTAAAGGATACAAAACTACACCTTACTAGGAAATAGAACACCCTAATAAATTAACTTCATGATTCCAGAACCCACACATTGGAAACTCCTTCAACAACTATTGAAAACAAAGAATTAAAAAAATGGTTCACATATTCTAAAAATGATCCTCCTTAGATTTTAAGTATAAAAAAATATCATCAATTAAAACCACCCTGAACTTATCCATAAACTCCCTAAACACATTGTTCATTAAACCCCTAAACGTGGATAGAGAATTCATCACACTGAACAACATCACAACAAAATTGTAATACCCATAATGACATTAGAAATTAGTCTTTAATATATCCTCATCATTCACCCACATATAATGATATCTTGACAATAGATCAATCTTTAAGAACCAACTTTATCCTTTCATGTGATTGAATAATTTCTCAGTTAAATGGATAGGATAGTTATTCTTCATAATCACATGGTTCAATAAACAATAATCAATATATATATATGAAAACTACCATCATCCTTCTTCGTGAACAATAATGGTGCAGCCCAAGGTGACACACTTAGTCAAACCAAACCTCACTATAATATATCGTCTTACAACACTCACAAATTTCAAAACTCATAATGTGCCATCCTATATGGATACATCAATATTAGGGATATATCTGATTTTATTTCATTTAGAAAATTGATCTCTCATTGAATAGGAAATGCTAAAACCTTTTTAAGAATAACATCATGGTACTCTTCCACAACTCTAGGAAACTCCTTTGGTTGAACCCCCAAAAAATAATAATTATCTCATAGGTTAAGGAAGATCGGGATGGAAAATTCTTCTAACCTATGTGAGGGTCTTGATCTTTAATGAACACTGCTAGTTCTCTATATGCATTGTAGAAAACAACCTACCTCCTCCAGTAATCCATAATGGTATTCACCAAATAAATACAGTACATACCAAGAATGATGA
Organism: Viscum album; assembly: GCA_963277665.1. Lineage (NCBI taxonomy): Eukaryota > Viridiplantae > Streptophyta > Magnoliopsida > Santalales > Viscaceae > Viscum > Viscum album. The sequence continues at coordinate 1,221,750,069 of OY728130.1, forward strand.
AATATGGATATATCATTAAACTTAGGATATATCCCTAAGAGCAGTGCTTCCCCTGCACTAGATCACACTCTCTACATACTTCATACAGATAACTTTAGCCTCCAGATGGCCTAGAAAACAACAAGGGAACTAGAAGCATCTCCCCATCAAGTACCAAATCATGGAATATTATAAGTGATATGAATGATTTTGTATCCCATGAATAAAAAAAGGCATGCATCCAAGTTGAAGATAAGAAAATGGTACCTTGACCAACATATTACTCTCCCAATGATGCAAATTATAAATTATAAAGCTAAAAAATACCTAGTACATTACCTATATGACCATTTTGATGACCACCTTTGTGGATGTGTTCTGCTCTCTAAGGAAGAGGAACATCATAGGGTTGTCTCTACCCAACCTATTTAATATTTGATGATCCTAAGCTAGAGCATCTTATTGCTACTGCCTCAACTAAAACTGCCTCAAAAGAGGAACATAGATTAAAACACTAGGTTTATGCTGCCTACCAGTAATGGTTAAGCATTATCACCACTGATGAATACTACCTCCGCATGAGAAAAACACATCTGATCTCTTGGAAAAGGTCTAATATCCCCCACCCTGTAGAAACAAGTTAACAAGGGATGGGAACTTCCCCTATTTATCCAATGTTTCTTCTATTGAACTAACAAGGAACCCTAGACCATAGATCTTATTTATGAAGAATCCTGAAGACTCCTCTCTTTTGATGAATTGGTTTTGGACAACATCCTCTCAACAACATATATTCTATCTAGTACCTCATGATATGTTGATAAATTAAATGGGTCAACTTAGAACTAGATCTCTGTACATAAAGACTCTTTGAAACACCATACCATGGCATCCACATATGGAAATAGGTCTAATGCATATCAATAAAGGGTATTGAAATATATCTTGAACTTTTCCGCACCGGAACTCCCTTTTAGAAGGGTATGAATCTCCTGGTGAATAGATGCATTCACTGTTGAAGAAAGAAACTCTACTTGGAACTGGTTTATGAAATTATCCCATGATACTCTTGAATCCTTGTTATCACAGAAGAATAATATCTAGAAATACCTCTCTACTCTACACAAAATCATCATTGACAATGAAACCCATTGTTCCTTTTGAGAATGTATTAAATTAAATGCTATCAAAAAATCCACTTGTTAGTCTTCTGTCTCTATGTCAAAAATAGACCCCTCATACTTCTATAGACTATGGAGTGGAAACTATCAAAGTATCCTCTTCTGAGTGTTTTCATCATTGACCTACACTCTTAAAAGATCAGCTGGAATATCTTATTGAACATCATTAGTGTGAACCTGATGAAGATTTTGACCTGGGTCAATTCCTATAAAATGAACAAATGGTTAGACTCCTATAACATGAATATGGAATATTTATGATTAATTTTTTTAATTTTAACTTATCCAAAGGTCTACCCACTTTAAACATAAGGGTAATAAAGAATAATAATTTTTTTTACTAGGTCTCTACCATGAAACTAGTATCACTTCATATAATAGACTCAGTAAAATTAATTGTCTATGAAACAGATCCTAGGGGTCCTTAAATACCCATGTCTTATAAAATATTTCTTGTTTATATAGCTTACTAAACATAGATGGAATTGTTTTCCTACCAACCCATGAAATCCTCACATATTATTAACTCTAAACATCATCCTATCCCTCTACTTAAATCTCTAAAAGCACTCTATCATGACCACCTCCCCACAAAGGTACCCCTCCCGAACCACTGATGCGTGAAATTGGACAGTAACCACCCAAATTTCAACTCCAATAGTCCATGGATTTGTGAAAATCATTGAGGGTATAATTTAAATAAAAATTAGAGCCATCCCATCTAAGTGAGTATATATAAGAGATACGAAATGCAAGTAATAAAATAATTGAATACTCATATATAGTATAATAAAACCCAACTACATACATGTAATTTCATACACGACTAAATAAATTAATAGGAAAACTACAAGTCAAAAAAGATAAAATTGAATGCGACCACGAAACCCATATACCTTCTATAAAACCATGAGATATTAATATCCAGACCAATCTTGAACATACTTCTACTAAACTGATGAGTAGTTTATATATGCATAGAGTGAACATAATTTTTATACTCAGTAGGATACTCTTTAGATCCTCTCATGAAAAATATAAAGAAATCCTACTAATGACCAGTGAACAACAATTGAAACTAACTTTTCACTTAAATAGGTATACTAAGTTCAAACTGTCCCCATGGATTACTCTCTCCAATTATCACATACAAGAGATCATGTATTGTAGTATTAAAACAAAGGTACCCTATTAATGCTTCCCCACTGGTTTTCCGATATACACCAACAACATAAGTCATGGTCTATCTATCAACAAAATAAGCCAACCCAAAGACACATGAGATAAGTATCACAACATACATCTCATGTAGCACATCACCTCATCATCCCATCCACATCCCTGTAATGTATCCATGTTTCTTATGAGAGACACCATATCCTATATTTCATGTATTATACATAGTGTATTACATCTCAAACCATCACAATCATATACCATGTAATATACCTTGAGCCATCACAACCCATACACATCATACCTATAATAGCCCTTTGGATTCCATATCCATAGACACATGTGTGTGGAAGAACCAAAATCCATTACATCACTCTAAAAACATATATTGGGAAAAATAACCATTGTTCACACCAATACATAATACTACCAAGATAAGATAGTATGGATGGATGGGGTAGTTAGACATCAATCCCTCTCTAACCTAGATGTTGGGGAAAACACCCTCCTAGATTCCACTATGTGTCATTTTCCCTAACTAACATGGTTGGGGTAGCATCTGAAGTCATAAAACATATAGGATATAATATATCTTATAACCCAAATATGAGATTAACTTAGTCCTAGGATCAACTACCACTATCTACACTCAGACAACCAAATTCCACTACTAGGTACTGGATATCCTATATGTAAAAAAAGAATTTAAGGAACAACATTCAAATTATTTATTTACATTTTATCAATTAAACTTAATTTAATTAATTCATTTTCCATTTATCAACATTGTCCTAATTTAATTTCACTAACCATAAAAGTAAAGTCCTTAACCTATAGGCATAATCCAAACTAAGTCCATGGTTTCTCAAGAGTAATAATATTGCATTCAAACAAGCACTAAACTGATGGGTTTAAGATATTTAATTAATCATTATTATAATTAAATAATATTAGGTACTATATGAAACATCATAAGATACTATCAAATATATTCTTATCAAAGTACTTATAGATACCTCAATTAGTGGGGAAAGAAATTCAAATAAATAAGTTACCTAGCCATCCAGACCCTAATCATAACATTAACAAACAAGCATCCTAGAATTAAACATAGTGACAGGTAACCCAACATCAACCTATTCCATTAAATTACTTGTTATCCCTGACACCCTCATGAATACCACCATCATCTCATTGTTATAGGAGTCAACTTATTCAATAAACATGGGCTCCCCACCTATATCTCATTATCCATCCTAGGATCACATCACATTTTACAATAAGGCTCATGTCCAGAGAAAAAAAGGAATAAAATAACTAATAATATCAACATGTCAACTTGGAACTAAAATAAGGAATTTTCCCTTTATATATAAATGGAATAACTCATCCTGAGACATAAGGCAATCAAACTTTACAAGAAAGAAAGTACTGTCATCCTAAAAAAATTATCTTCATCAAAAACTAGATTTATTCTATATTGATTTGATTGATTCAATTATTATGGGTTATTAATATGAGTAACCTAAGAATCAAATATAATAAGATATAATTTATTTAAATAGGATCCCTAGAATCAATTATCATTCCAAAAAAACTGTGAGAAGTACAATTCTCATTTTATATGCCTTTTATTCTTATCGACAACAAGCTTAACAACATAGGCTCTTTAGCTAATTTCATTAGAACATAGAAGAAAAAAATTAATTAGTAATTTATCATGCATCAATTTTATTACTATAAAATTACAATAACAATGGTTATATTAAACATTCCTCATTATGTTATTTATCCATTCATAAATTACTAGATTTACGTTCTTTAATAATTTCATCATTTTAACACATGACAACCCCAATAATAAGAACATGGTAAAATAATAATAATAAAAATGATAAACAACACAATATAGATTTCAGCCTATATAGTAAATCAAGAGGCAACACATCATCATGGTGGATGAACACAAATAATCACTATCCATAAACCAAACCTTTTTATTATCTAGTTTATCCTTTTTTAGGGTTAATTCTAATACCACCAAAATAATCTAAATAATGGTAAATTTATATTTCCACTTAAAATAAAGGATAAAAATCAAATAACCTAACTCAAAAGTGTTAGAATTATTTGATGAGGATGGAATAAGAATGAGGATCTCTCTTCACCTCTCTTGCAAGTAAACTATGATCTCACAAGGATATAATTCATTAAACACACTAAAAACCAAAAAATAAACTATATTAGAGTGATAGAGATCATATTATATAACATGGAAATAATAAGAAGGATGAGATGATATAAAACGGAGGAGAAACCACAAGAAAATAAGTGAAAATTTACTTGTATCACCATATATTGATCTCTGGATGTTGGGGATAAATATCTTTAAAAAGTGGATTCAAAGCCTTTGAAAAACTCTATTAAGAACCTTGGTGTTGAGAGAGAAAATTGGGAGAAATGTGGTTTCTAAAGGGGGTTTGGGTATTTATAGACACCCTTAAAAACACCACACCATGATGTACCCCCCTACACCATACTGTATTTTGGGTTGACATGGTACATATTATGACACAACATTAGGGACCACACCAATGTCTACCCAGTCAAAGGCATGTTTGTGGAACATGATGCTTGAAATCGACCAAATCCTATATAACTTTTGAGGAACTATGGTAGGTCCAATACCACCACATTTTAGAGAATGTTTTCCAAGGAATGGTATTACATAATATCTTATATCTCATGACACAACTACCACTAAAATTAGAAAAACCTCTTCAAACCTCAATGCCAAAACCAGAACCTCCACAATGTAGCCACTCGATCACCATAGAGGTCCAACGCCATAGCCTTACTCTACACCATAACCATTCCAAAAATGGAATTATATCTTAAATGTGACCATACACTATAATGTCCATGGTTGCAGTGTTACACCATGCTACACTACATATAATTGTTTTTATCTAATATTTTACAATGAAACTCCCCTTCCTAATCCGTGAGCCTCCTCTTGTATTCTCCAACATCTTAACTACAAAATGGGAAGGTATAACATGACCATATCCCTTAAATCATATAACTATCATAATATTCATATCATATATAATTAAAAACCAAAGTAGAGATAAAATAAAGGAAAGGGACAACTAAAAATCCATAATATGAGATACCTCTCAAGAATCTCTCCATCACAGGAGGTCACCCACCTCACTAATAGGAATCTAGTAAAAAAAACTTAACAACAAAAAAAAGAACCCAACACTCTTCTAAGGGAGATACCACCCAAACCAGAGAATGTACATAACAAATCATTAAGAGAAACTATATCATAACCAGAAAATGTCAATATCCATAAAATGAGAAATGTTACAAGAGAAGTGATAAAAAATAAAAACCCTGGGTACATAACATGCATTTATAAATTGCATTCCTTAGTCCCAAAATACACTCCACCATGTAACATCCCATTTAATGATATAAACAATAATATTCACATTTTTTAATATAATTTAGATATTCATATTCATTATAAAAATTTTAGGTAATATTTAAATTAAAAAGTAAATAGATTTAATTAAAATAATTTGTTATATAGTTTTATTTAATAGATTAATTTATAAAATATATAATTTTAATTTTTAAAAAATTAAATTTAATTTTTTAAATCATCATATAAAAACAAAATTTGGTTAAAATTCTTGTATTTTTAAGAAAATATTGATTTTGTAGTGAATAGTGAAAAATACCTATTTTTGTAAAAATGTATTTTCATTTAAATAAATTAAGAAATTTAAAAGGACCATTATGTTGTTGATTATGATTTAAAGTAAAATTAATATTTTTTAGTTATAATTAATATACTTATTTACATTTTAATCAAATTTAAATTTCATTTTAGAATAATTTTGTTTTTGGGTTTGAAGATGATATTTGTCTAAAAACTACTTTAAAATGTATAATGTTTCTCTATAATAATTAATTAATATAAAACATAAATAGGAATGTTTTAAATTAAATTTATAAATTATATATCAATAAATATTAATTAATATTTATTAAATGATAATTATTAATTATAGAGTTAATAAAAAATCATATTTTTCTTGAAAAATATATACTTATTGAAAAAAGAATTTTCATAGTGTCTCTAGGTTTTATTTTAAATTAAAATACTCTAATTATGTGAATTAAATTTTGTAAAATGGATTCTATTTAAAAATCATAATTTATATTATCTAATGATTTAAAACTAGTTTTTGGACATAATGAATAGTGAAAAGAATAAAAATTAATTTTCACAGTTAAGGTAAAAATATATTTATCGAGGGTTAAACTAAAAAGATTATGGTCAAAATGATGTAAAAGCTTATATAAAATATATTTGTATGGATATATTTAAACCTTATAGTGTATAATTCTATATAGTGGTCCATTTTTTAGCCTTGTTTTTGGTGAGAACTTGGGTACACCTTTTTATTTTCCAAAATTATAGTTGTGCCACTCACCTCTATTATAAAAGGACACCCCATATCCTCTCACATTCACACATTGAATCCATTTTTATTTGAAAATACCTACTCAAATATCCTCTTTAATTACCTAAAAAATACCAAGATCCATTATTTTGATCATAAATCCATTATATTAATTATTTTGGTTATTACCTAAGGAGGTTACCCGAAGAAGAGGTATCATTATTAACCAAGTGTCCTTATTTTATTTCATCTTCCACCTCTTTTAAAAAATTATTATAATATAATAAAACCAATATATACCATATAATTAGATGGTATTATTTTAAATTAATATCCTAAATCTATATCATATTCCATCAAATGAGATATGAAATCATCATTTGTGTGTATAATGAATTACCGCCTCATGACCTAATGTCATTCATTTTCCATAATCGCCTCTCATGGATTTTTGTAATGAAATATTTAAAAAAAATATATATATATATATATGATATTTGTAATATATTTATACTTATTAAGCTATGATATCACATAAAACTTCTTACTTCCCATTCTGTGGTGGATACAATAATCTCACTCATGTGTACGGTGGACTACCTCCTCATGAAATGATATAATTCATTTTTACACAAACACTTTACATGGATGGTAATAAGAATAAATTTAATTAATATATGTTATATAAATAACATAATAATGATATTAATTTCATATTTATCATTATTAAAAGGTAATATATCATTTTATTTCTTACACTAAAAAATGATAACGTCATTTGCAGACATGTGGACTACCGCCTCTATGAAGCGATGTGAGTATTTTTTTCAACACTAAATAACACGGATGATATATATATGTATATTAAAAGAAATAATATAATATTTATGATATTAATGATATTACTATCATTATTTAAATATAAAATAATGAATAGCTTCTATTTATGATGATTATTGAAAAATGGAAACATTACTTATTCGTACTTAAGACCTACCATCTCCACGATTATAACATAGTTCAATTTTCATAATCATATTTCATGATTGGTTAAAATAATAATAAATTATGTAAAAATATGATAATTTTTCAGGATTATTATTCTGTATATGGTGAATCACGACCTCTTTGAACAATGTTCAACCTATTTAATTAATTTTTTGAAATATGAGCTAAATATCATCGAAACATATAATATATACTTAATTTATTAAGTAATTTAATATGATATAAAAGGAAGTTAAATAAAAGTAATAATAAATATGAAAAATTTTCTTAAGAAATTAAATAGTTAATACAATTTTATTATTTAGAAATATAAATAATGACCGTGTTGAATCTGACTCAAGGGAATGGACTTCGTCTCAATTTTCTATCATTGAGACATATTTTGATATTATGAACTTATATTCTGTTACGAGGTGTATATAATACCCCTTTAACATGTTATATCATGAATGTATCTTTTATTATTATGGTATTTTATGTTTTGTTTAATGTTATTATTTCATGAGGATTATGATTCAAATATTTTCAAAGTGATAAGGGAATTTTATTTAAAAAAAAATTCTTTTAATTTTTTCCTTATAAATCACATTTTCTTCCATGTGCATGTTTTTAAAATAATTTTTTATGGATATGAGAGTTTTATAAAGTATTTTATTCTTTATTTAATTTTTCTTTCAAAATGGAATCTTTTTATAAAATGTTTGGCCTTCTTTACAGATGACAAAAGGAATTTTTTTATTTTAACATATAGAGAGACAACAATTTTCCCATTTCCATAACCATTATTTGAAGATTGGATTCCATTAAAATATTTCTTATTTTATTCAAATAAAAAAATTCATTATCTTTTTATGGGTGGTTTTTCATTTAAAATGGATTTTTAAAATAAAAGGGTATTTTGATATTAACAATAGGTTTTTAAAGTAATATGTATTTTGATATATAAAAGTAATTTTAATACGAATGTAAAAGAGTTTTTGAAGCATTTATGATAAAGTTATGAAATCAAAAAATGTTTTATTCCTTATATGATCCTTGTTTATAAAGGGTTTATCCCCATTTTAGTTCATGGGTGAGCCCGTTATTTCTAATATGATGAGTTTTCCAAGATATAACCAAGTGAGTCTGTTATGGATTATATGATGGGTACACCAAGATATAAATCCAATTCATCGGGTAATAATTATATTATTTGGAGAATTATATTGAAATTTCGTTGAATGGTTATTCCAATATGTAAGGTTTCTATATGGGTTCTTTGAGGGTTATATGAGGTAATGTCACAAGGAAACTACATGAAATTTATATAATTTCAAATGAGTGTTCATGAAAATCATAGTTTTTCTAAAGGTAATATAAATGATCCTTTTAAAATAAAGATAATTCCATTTCTAAGTAATTTTTTTTGTTTTTTTGGTGAATTGTTTTCCTGTTTTTTCATATTTTTCACAAGACTGATGGTTTTATTCTTTTTATATCTCTTACTGAGATTTTTGTGCTCAACCCATTTTTTTAAAATCACATGATTTAATGATGGTTAGGGGAAAGAAAGAGGCCATGTTTAATTTCTTGTGGATTTTTCATGAAAGTAAATCTTATTTTGTTATAAAAATTTTATATACTGGATAAAGTGGATACTAATCCAAAGTTTCCACATTATATTATATGTTTTGTTTTTCAAATATGAGTTATGACCTAATTATCTAAAACTATAAACCCAAAAATATCCTCAATCGTATGAGAATTAATTGTTCACTCAAAACTCAATAATATGTATATTTTAATGTTATGTATTTATAGTTGGATTCATAAGACCGTTTAGATTATTTTAGAGTTTAAGATAATGATAATAACATTATCTTGAAAGATTTTTCCTTATTTTTAAGTTGAAATGATTTAGAATTTAAATATTACCATATTTATTCATCAAAATTGTGTCTATTCAGAATGGTTTTCTATATAGTCAACATGGAGGATATTATGGGAAGGCACCAAGAGGAAAATATCCTTTCAAATTAGTATCCTTATATTGTTGGAATTGGAATTGGGCAGTTTTTGTAGTGATGTATCCGTAGGCCCAAGTTATAAATGGTGGTAGTATCCATTAAAGAGAGGAACCTGATCTAAAATTAACTAACATGTGAAGAATAAATAATTTCATTTGATAACAACCCTATCATTCAGTAGATCATCTGATCCAATGGTAGCTTAAGGATGGATTAATTCTATAAAAAACAAATTCAATGTCATGGGATATTTAGAATGCCAAAAAGAAACCCTTACTATTTATCGTTTTGAAGTGGAAGTTGATCGATGGTGGTCTTTGGTTAAGAATATCAGGGATAAAGATAATCTTGATTCTCGAGAATGGGAAACATTTATGGATCCAATTTTATGAGAATGGTCAGTGCATACCTGATTTTTTTGGGAAATTAATAGTAAAATTAGAATATTTTACCCTATATCAAAATCAAGTCTATAATAATAGTTGAGAATATGAAAAACTAAAATATATGAGAAATTTTTTTATTGTCTTGAAAAATTTGAGATAGAGTTATCTGACACTTATATTCCCCATGATGATGAAGGTAAGAAGATGTCAATATGACATGAGATGGGGAAACATACAACAAAAAAATAAAGAGGTAAGAAAATTTAGTTCCTATATTTTGGTATGTGTGGTAAAATAAACAATGTAGAATGTCTTATAAAATTAGGGAAGTGTTATCGATATAGAAATTTTGGCCATATGGCCTGTTATTATAAGGATAAGAATCCTAAAAAAGAAATGAATTAAGTTAATGACATCCACGCAATGGTGAGATGTTTTAACTGAAATGAGTTGGTTCGTTATATTGAAAAGTGACTGAAGTTTGTAAACAAGGATGTAAATAATAAATATTAAAATAAAAAGTTTTTGGTAAAATATTTTTACACTACTACAGTTGATGTTGGGTTATAAATTGAAGTGGTAAAATTTTTGTTACTTGTGTATTCAAATTATGCCAATATCTAGTTTCACTCTAGATTTTCACATTATTTCATTATAATATTTTTAATACTAAATTTGGAATATCACTACATGAATGTAAGATATAATTTTTTGTGAAAACAATAGGTTGAAGTATTTAATCAACCAAAATTTATAGGCATATTCCGATTGTTATCAACGGGATGGTCATCACTACAAATCTTGTTGAACTTGTCATAGTAGAGTTTAATAAAACTTTTTGTTATGGAATGGATTTTATTTTATCATTACAAGATATATTTACTATCCAATAATGTTTTATTCAATTATTTAATTCATTTTATAACTTACTAAGAAGCTGAGAAATTTATTAGTGGTGTTTTTGAAAGTTACATAGATAATATGGTCAAAAAGAAAGAAACTATTCAAAAAATTGAAGTGGAACTAGTGAATGTATACATGAATGTTTTCTAGATAATATTCTTGGTGTTATTACTGAAAAAGAGATTGAATTTACTATTTAATTAGTTCCTGATTCTAAACCTTTTTATAAACCCCCATATTGAATGGCTCAAGTGGAACTTTTAGATTTGAAAATTAAACTATATGAGTTATTAGATAAATGTTTCATTTGACCTGAAACAACACCATGTGGTGCACAAGGTTTTATGTAAAAACGTAATATGGTTCAGTGATACATTCCATTGAATATAGATATTTGAATAAAATCCCTATTAAGAACAACTACCATTTTCTGCATATCAATGGTTTGTTTGATCAGCTCCAAGGAGTAGAGTATTTTTTGAAGGTTGATCTCTGGTTGGGGTAACATCAGTTGAAAGTGAAGGAGGAAGATATTCTAATGGTTGAGTTTTAGATAATATATAATCATTATGTGTTTGTAGTTATTCCCTTTATGTTCTCTGATGCACCCAATATATTTGTGAAGCTTATGAATAGGGTTTTTTTATGATTTCTTAGAGAAGTTTGTGGTTGTTACTATTAATGAATATTATGTATATTCTAAAATTTAGTAGGAACATTAAAGACACATAGGGATTGTTTTTCAAATATTAAAATAAAATAAATTTTGTTGAAAATTTTGTTGGTGGATTTTTGTTTTTGTAAAAAATATCTTTCTGTGGACACATTGTGTTTAAATATGACACAATTATTGACCCTATGAAACCAAAATTTGTTGAAGAATGGACATGACCCAAAAATAACATAGAGATTCATCATTTTTTATATTAGTGGATTAATACTGAAGTTTTTTTTTCAACAATTACTCATTTTTCTATACCATTAACTAAGTTAATGAAAAATGGAGTTAAATTTATCTAGAAAAAATATTGTGTTGATTGATTCTAGGAACTAAGGATAATATTGGTGAATGATCTAGTTTTGTACCTTCATTCCATAAATGGTGAATTTTTCATCTACAAGGTTGATTCATTGAATGGAAATAATTTTTTTATAATGTATAATTATCAGGTAATTACTTATGCTTCACATTAGTTGAATTCTAATGAGTTAAATTACTATACACATGATCATGAATTTAATTTCTTGGTTTTTAGATAAAAATTTAGAGCCATCATTTTTATTTAATAAAGCGTAAAGTATATACTGATCAAAAAAATTTGAATTATATATTAACTTTGAAATAATTGAATATGAGATAGAGAAGATAACTAGAACTAATGAAAGATTATTATTTCCAAATTCCGTACCATCATAGAAAATAAAATGAAGTGGATTATGATTTGATTCCAAAAAATAATATATATTAACCATGCTAAATTTGAAATGTGACCCTTTTTTTAATGATTTGATAAATTCTGGCTGATTAATTTTGGATGCAAGGACACCTCTATTTTGTTTCTAGTTTTTTTTTGTTTCAAACTTTTTTAAAAATAGTTAAGAAATATCAGAAGGAAGATCATGATTTGCAAGAAATGGTAAAATCTATTGAGAAGGGTAAGTTAGCTAATTTTAATATTGATAAAGAATGTGTTTTGTGATATATAAAATGGTATTGTATGCCTTTTGATTCCTAGTTAAAGAAATAGGTTTTGATTAAATCTCATAGTTCTCCATTTTCTATTCATTTAGGTAAAATTAAGATATACAATGACCTTCAGGAGTATTAATGGTGGGATGGAATGAAAAGTGAAATTGATGACTTTACTATCATGTGTTTGACTTGTTAAAAGGTTAAAGAAGAATAAAAAAAACCAAATGGAATTCTTCAACCTTTTCTATTTCTAGATCTAAAATTAAAAATATATCAATAGATTTTGTGGTGGGATTACCAAAGACTCCTTGACATAATAATATGATTTGCGTTATTATTGATCAATTAAACAAATCTACGCACTTCCTTCCCATTCGAGACACTATGACTTTATATCAACTTTCTTGAATATATCTAAATGAGATAGTTTGGATACATGGATTTTTACTCTCCATTATATGAAACAGTGATCCCAGGTTTACATCAAATTTTTGGAAGGACATCAAATGTTATTGGGTACAAAATTGAATTTTAATACACATTTTCATCATTAATTTGATGGATAGTCTCATAAAAAATTAAAAACTTTTAATATATGTTTCATTCTTATCATATATATTACTAGGGATGTTTATACCATCATATTTATTTGGTTGAGTTTTTTTATAACAATGGTTTTTTCTAGTATACTGATGGAACAATTTGAGGCATAATATGGAAATGGGGCTCAAATGCTTTATTTTTGGGATGGATTAGTAGAAATGAAGTAGATGTTATAATATTTGGTATATGAAATGGTCAATAAGGTATAGTTGATTCAGAATCATATGAGTAAAACTTAGTTAAGGAAGAAACATTATGTGGATAACTAGATGCAAGAGCTTTCTTTTGAGGTAGGTGATCTTACTTTTATTAAAGTATGTCCATGGAAAAGAGTTATAAATTTTGTTAAAAAGGATACGCTAAGTCCATTTTTCATTAGTCCATATAAAATCATGGATAATTTTGGATTAGCTTCCAATCGAGTGGAATTATCTCAGAGTTCATCCTAGCTACACAATGTTTTTTTATCTCAATGTTAAGAAAATATTTGACAGATTCATCTCATATTTTTGAGCCCTGAAGTAGTTCAGTTAGAAGAGAACCTTTATTATGAGTAACATACTATTCATAATATTTACCATATAGATCATGTATTATAGAATAAGTTTATTCACTAGGTTACGGTTTTAGAGAAAAACCATATATTTGAAGATGCAACATGAGAATTTGAATATGCTATGAGGGAAAGATGTCACAACTTTTTTAATAAGTGAATAAATTTGTGAGGGAAAAAATTATAATTGAGGGGGGGGGGAGAATGTATCAACCCAATTAATTATAGATTAAATAATTTTCATATTTATTAGTACGAATTATATATTTATATTAATTTTAAAAATATAAATTAATTTTTTAATCAAAAAAGAAATAGTTTTAATTAAACTCTTTTGTCAGAAGTTTTTATTAAAATATTATATTATAAGTTATATAATTTTCATTTGAATAAATGGGTTTAATTTTTATAATAATCATATTAAAACTAACATATTGTTATTTTTTTTTCTGTTTTTCAGAAATAATAGATTATTCATTAAATGGTGAAAAGATAATTTTCTATAAAAATATATTTTCTTTTAAATAAATTATTTAATTTAAAAGTTACATTATGTTTTAAATATGATTTAATGAAACATAAATATTGTTTATTTATATTTAACATAATTAATTACATTTTTATAAATTTATATTGGATTTAATATATGTTTTTTTGGATTTAAAAGCATTATTTTTCTGTAAACTATTTTAAAATATATAATATTTATCCATTTTAGTTAATTAAGATAATACATACTTAATATTGAATTAAATGGAAATTATATATTATATTTCAATAAATATTTATTTGAATTCATACAATTTTTATTTTTCGATATAGAGTTAATATAAAATTATCTTCTGCTTGAAAAATAAACTTCTTGAAAACCAAATTTTTCATCATGTCTGTATATTTGTTTAAAAATAAATTTGCTAATTATATGAATAGAATTTGGTAAAATTGGTTAAATTTTTTTATCAGAATAATTTATATTATCTAATAACATGAACTTAATTTTTGACCATAATGAATAGTGAACAATGTAAAAATTAATTACCATATTTAAGGTAAAATGGATTTATCAGGGGTTAAAATAAAACAATAAGGATTAAAATGATCTAAAAAGTTTTATAAAATATATTTTATGGAAATATTTAGACCTTATAATGTATATTTATCTAAAATGAACTATTTTGGATCCTTAGGAATTTGAAAAATGTGGACACACCTTTTTATTTTAAAAAATTACAAGTTTTCCACTCACCTCACTTATAAAAAGATACCCCTCTCCTCTCTTCATCACTACTTAAAATCCCTTTATATTTGGAAATATCTACCCAAATATCATCCTTAATTACATAATAAATACCTATAAACAATATTTTTATCATAATTCCATATTAAGATGGATTTTTATGCTTACATAAAGAGGCTGCCCAAAGAAGACTATTGTGCTTAACTGAGAATCTATATTTTATTTCTTCTTCCACCATATTAAAATATTATTCAATTTTGATTATATTATATAAAATAATATATAAAATATAATGATATTTTATTATTTTAGTTTCACAACCATGATCCATCTCCTCATCCATCAAATGGGATATAAAATCATTATTTATGTGTACGAGGACTACCTCTCACCAACCAATGTCATTCGTTTTTCTTCATCACCTCCCATGGATTTTTGTAATTATGGATTTAAAGTTTTTATATGTATATATATAAGATATTTTTCATATAATTATAATAATGAAGTTATTATGTCATATATACCTTCTTAATTTTTATTCTCCAGGGGATATGGTAATATCGCTCAAGTGTATGGTGGGCTGTCACCTCACAAAGTGATGTGATTACTTTTTCACTAACGATTTACATGGAAGGTAATAAGGATATATTTAATGAAAATATCTGATACATGTGACATAATAATTATATTAAATACATATGTTTCATGTATAAAAGATAATATATCATTTTCATTCTTATACTAAAAAACGATAATTTTGTTCATTGATGTGTGAAATACCACCTCCATGAAGCGATTTGATACTTTTTTGTCACTAAATCATATGAATGACATATATAAGTATATTTAAATAAATTATATGATATTTATGATATTATGATAAAATTTAAATATAAAATAGTGCATACCATCTTTCCATAATGATCACTGACAAATGGAAACGTTAGTCACGCGTACATACGACCTACCATACCCATGATCACAAAATAGTTCAATTTTCATAACTATACTTCCTGATTTGTTTTAAAAATATAATTGATGGAAACATAAGATAATTATTTAATGTTCATTATTCTGTATATTTTAAATAATGACCTCTTTGACCAACGGTTAACCAACCAATGTCATTTTTGACACATAATCCAAATATCATTGAAACATATGATGTAAAATTAATTGATTAAGTAATTGAATATGACATGGGAAGAAGTGAAATAAAAGTAATAATAAACTTTAAAAATTTTCTTAAGAAATTAAATAATTAACATAAGTTTATTATTAAGGAATATAAAGAATGAATGTGACTAATCAAACTCAAGGTAAGGGACTTCCACTCAATTTATTTGAGGAATATTTTGATTTTATGAACATATATTATTTTATTAGGTGTATATACAACCCCTTTGAATTTTTATATCAGGAATTTATATATTATCATGTTATTTGAAGTTTTTATTATTATTTAATAGGTCTTATGATTCAAATATTTCCAAAGTGAAAAGAGAATTTTATTTTTTCAAAATTATTTTAATGTTTTCTTTATAACTATATTATTAATCCATGTCCATGTTTTAATTGTAATTTTCTTATGGAAACGAGAGTCTTATAAAGAATATTGTTTCTTTATTTTAATTTTTTTGAAAAAAATTATTCTTTGTATGTAATATTTTTCTTTATTTACAAATGAAAAATGGAATGTTCCATTTCAATGTATACAATGACAAATAATTTTCCATTGGTGTATCCATTATTGGAAGCATGGATTCCTTTACAGTAATTTTTTCTTAAAAGAAACCCTCATTCCCTTTTATGGGTATTTTTGTATTAGAAATGGGTTTTTTAAAATGTAAGTGTATCTCGGTTTTGAAAATTGGTTTTCAAAATAAACAAGTATTTTGATATCTGAAAGTTATTTTTATATGAGATTAAAATATTTTTTTCAAACATTTTTTGATGAAAAGGTGAAATATTAAAATGTTTTATTATTTATATGGTCCTTTAATCCCACAATAGTTTAAGGATATAAATTTAAATTAATTTTTTTATTTTTAAAAATTAACCTTAAGTTAATTAATTATCAATCCATTAATCAAAATTAGTCAAATTTAATTTTATTAACCATAAAAGTGAAGTCCATACCCTCCATGCATAATCCAAACTAAGTCTACAGTTTCTCAAGAGTAAGACCATTGAATTCGAGTAAGCACAACCCCCCTGGGTTAAGAAATTTAATAAATCATTATTAACATTCTATAATTCTAGTTACTCAAGAAAACATCCTAATCTACTATGAAAGTGATTCATAACTAAGTAATTTCAAATTGTACAAGAAGTATGGAATGAAATGTAGATAAATAAGTAATATTGTCATCTGAAACTTAAGAAAAAAGTTCACAAACAATCATCCCAACTTTAAACATAATAATGGGTATGCCTAACATTAACACTTTCCACCAATTCTAGTTCAATCCCTAACACCCTCATAGATATCCCCATTTATATCACCATCACAGGCATCAAATACTTCCCCAAACTCACCCTTCCCCAACCATATCTCATCATTAATCCTAGGCTTACATCACATTGTACAAAAAGGATCACTTGGATATAAACACAGAAGGAAGTAAAAAACAATAACTTGGTTAATAGAGAAACTTGACCTAAAAACATGGTATTTAGACTTTATATATAAACAAGATCACTCTACCCCAAAAAAACATCAAGAATTCCTAAAAAATTAACACTATCAACCCCAAAAAACTATGTTTATTAGAAAAATGTTTTTATTCCATATCGAATTAAATTATTCGATTATTATGGTTTAAGACTACAGGTTATCTAAGGCATCATTTATAATAATCTATCATATATTTAAACATGCTCCTTAGAATTAATTAATGTTTCAACAAATTGTGAGGAATACAATTATCATTTAACATTCCTTTTATTATTATATGAAAAAATCATTATAGATTTAGTGATATATATAATTTCATTTTAACATGGAAGAATAACTTTAATTAAACATTCATCATGCATCAATTTGGTCACCATCAATTATAAGAACATCAATTTCATTAAAAATGCATCCTTAAGTTCTTTAGCCAATAAAAAAATAACAAACTTTATGTTCTTTACCAGTTTAATTATTTTGACCCATGTTAATCCTAAGAATAACAAAATTTTATACAAAGCATAAATAATTATAATAATCATAATATATACAGAACACTATCTAGTAAATCAAGAGGAAACCAATCATTACAGAGGAAGAACACAAATGATCACTTACCATAAAACAATTATTTTCATTGTCCAATTTATCATTCATTAGATTTATTTCCACATCTATTGAAATAATATAAATCATGGTAACATTATAATTTCATATAAAAAATGCATAAGCAATGAATCCCTATCCTAAATAACATGAACGTTCTTTGATGAGAACAAAACATGAACATGGAAGTCTGATCACCTATGCCCTAAGGAAACTATGATCTACTAGGGATGTCGTGCCATAGAAAAACCTAAAATAATAAAATAAAATCCATTAGAAATGTGGAGATCATTCTCCAGAGCATAGATGGAATAAGTGTGAGGAAATGAGATCAAATAGAGAATAAATAAAAATAAAAGAAGAGAAACTCACCTTGGATCACCACAGATCAAACATTGGAAGTAGGGGATTAATAATTTTGAAAAGGGGATTCATATCCTTTGAAAAACTCTATTGGGTACATAAGGGTTGATAGATAAAATTGGGATAAAATTGGGTTTAAATGGTGGTTCCGATAGTTATAGAAACCCTGCAAAACACCACACCACCATGTAGCCCGCTACATCATGTCGTAGGTTGGGAAGATATGTGACATATTAAAAAATAGTGTGATGGACCACACTATTTCCTATCAGGTCAATAAAATGAATTAGAAACACATCATAGATCATATATACATGAGGGAGCACTATAACATAGCAAGGACCACCAGACTATAGAGCCTATATTCCAAAGAAGGGGACAACGCTGAAACCCATATCCCACGACCCCAAATTGGAGGAACCTACTCAAATCCCTATAATGTAGTTAGGACCACCACTCCATAGCCACTTGGATTACAAGTATGTCTATATTCCACAACCTTCCTCTACATTGTATCTATTTGAAAAATGAAAGTGTCTCCAAAATCCCTATTCTCGGGACCCTATGTCATAGCTAGCCATACTAAACTACAATATATAGTCTAATGACATAACACATGGATCCATGACATAAAATCCTATATAGATTATATTCTAAAGAATAACTCCCATGAATTCTCTTGGATTCTCTTCTTGGAACCTCCAACACCTCAACCACACAAAGGGAAGTGATACTAGGATTTGGGTCATTACATTAGTAGCAATAAAATTACAAATAATGACGTTTATATTTTTTTAGAGATTAAAATCTTGGATTTCAGTTGAATTTTCATTTTAAGAATAAATTTATATTTTCATTCCAAAGAAACATTTACATTAATGTTTTACTTATCAAAATCTAGTGATATTTTAATTAATCATGAAGTAATCACTTTTTATAAAGTTCAAAAAACCAATAATGTTATACTGAGGTTTGATTGTCACAATTTTTATTTTTCTACCAAGTGCAATAGTTTATTAAATTAATAAGAGATTTATTATAATCATGAATATCCTATTTTCAATTGGTTTAAATGAATTATTAAATGATTATTTAGTTTCAAAGGTTGTAGATATTCTTCCCAAATAATGGGAATAAAAAAGTGCAGCTATAGATAATACAGAACATATTTATATGATAATTCCTAATGACTTAATTGGAACTGTCATGTAATAAAGTATAATATTAAATTGAGTTTTATAAAAAGGAAAAAGCAGGAATAAATTTTCCTTTATATCTACCATAACATTAAACTTATAGATATTGTAATGATAAACCAAGTACATCTAGATGTAAAATTTATATTGATCTATGTGAAGGAGAAATTACTATATTTTACAAAATAATGAATTTGTATATTATAAACAAATTACTGAAAAATTACTAAAATGACATGAATGAAAAATATAAAAAAAATGATTATATAGAGTCTATTTTTTATTAGTGTAGAAAACTAGGTCAAATTTTACCTAATTTTCCTAAAAAGAAAAAGAAAGACAAAAAATATTCAAATAAATATTCTAAGAAGAAAATGTTGAATGATTTCTTAATTTAATTAGATGAAGTCGATAATGATAACACAAATATTTTTTCTAAGTTGGATAAGTTGAATAATAAGTTTACATATATGATAACTGGGTTAAAAAGAAAAAAATTAAATTTAATTCACTGGAAAATCATCTCATGTCAGATGACTAGAAGAATAAGTGTTCTGAGAATAAATCAAAGAATGTATATTTTCCTCATGATGGTAACATGATTGTTAATTTAAGTCAGAAATTAAAATTTTGAAGAAGTTTTTTACTATGTTTATAAATGAAAGAAATTATATTAAAAAGTTTTAAAGACAATTGAGAACCAAAATAACATCAATTGGATTGGATTTTAAAACCATTAATAGTTTAGTATACTAAAAAATTACCTTCTTCCAAGTAAATCCCTATTTTGTATAAAATATAACAAATTAGGCCATTTCATGGAAAAATATCCATTGAACAAAATTTAATCTTTTGGAAGATAAATAGAATTTATTTCAAATAAGAATACTACTTATAGGTATCTAAAGGAAAATAAAGTATGAATTTCAATGAACTTTTTTACTAATTATACTAGATCTAAAAAGTTCTATTTATCATGAAGATAATTATAAATACTTGAATGCGCTATAAAACTACAATTGAAAACCTATTTCCAGTACCTAGTATTTATTTTTAAATTTATCATAACTAATTTTTTATGTTACCTATTCTAGATAGTTTTCATTTTTTTAATGTTTTTTAGAGGTATAATTAACTATATTATTTAGGTGGATTGTTTTATTTTTAGCTAAATTTTAAAGAAATAATTGAAATTTATAGGGAGATTATAATTTTAATGTTAGTATTTATCTAGAACCTATTAGAAAGAGTAATATTAGACCAATTAAATAGTATATAACTTATATATAGTTGTATCGTTATTTATTTTAGTGGATATTTTTCTGTAGTATTGTATACTTTTTGTTTATTTATCAGAAAAAATATTCTTTTTTTATATTATTAAAACAAATATATTTGTAAAAAACTTATATTATAAAAAGAAATTTGAAGTTATATATTTTAGAATTAAATAATACATTTCATGGGATCATGTTTAATCAATGGTATTCTAAAAGTTTCTCAAATACTTATTTAAAGGTGTTGATTTAATGTTTAGTGGAGACATTCACTATAGAATAATTTCTGATATCTCTCTTATTTTTAGAATAACTATTAATTTTATGATTCTGTTATAGATTCTTATATAGACATTGGACTCACAGTTATTTATTAAATGAGAATGCTGAAGAATTTAAAAAAAATATATAGGAAAGATCCATAATAAGCCTTATTTTGGATTTGATAAAGAAAATAATAAGGCCTTAAGTGAAGATATTTATTAGTGTTTAGATATGGAAAAGAATAAAAAACACATTATATGAAAGTGATATAGTCTCAGATTTCTATAATTGTTATTCCCTATGTTAAATTTTTTGAATATATAGTTGAAGAAGAGAAGTGATTGAAAATAAAGCATTATTTAGAAGGAAAGGTAAAAGATACTACAATAGAAGTACATTAGAGGTCACCCTAAATTTATTTACCTCATTAAAAGGTTATAGGATGAGATGAAAAATATGTTAAATATATTATTTAACTAGAAATTAATCCATTATAAGTTCATAGAAATCCATAAGAATAAATTCATTATTTTATGAATGATTCAAGGGTTTCCAAAATATTGGATGTTTTAAAAGAGAAAGATTTGATGAGCTGGTTGAAACACCTATTATGGAATTAATGAAATATATATTACTTAAATAATATTTTTTTCTTAATTATGTAGAAGAAACTTTATCAAATTAAAAGAGATTACTTAAAAAATCTATCTCCTTAGAAGAAGAAATAATTTCAATCTCAACATTATTTAGTTCCTCTATTTGAAGAGAAAATTATTCATATAAAGTTTAAAATGGTCAAAATGGAATCAATATTAAAAAAATTTAAATAATTAGCATATATAGAGGATATTTATTTAGAGAAGGATAAGAAACTAGGATATTATTTTCAAGATAAAATATTAGTTTTTCATGAGAATAATTAAAATAAATAAAAATCAGATATTTTTTTGGAATCAATTGTCGGTATAGGAACCAAAATAATTGACCATAAATCAAATTTTTTCTTTTGCCACTGTTAATTTTTTTGACAATATTAGTTATACTTTTCCATAATTAAGTGATAATTTTAGTCTGATATAAAGAAAAATTACCAATTTTTGAGATTTCAAATAGAAAAAAGTTAATTTATTTGATTTTTGAAATAAATAAAATGTTGGAGTTCATTATGGAGGAATATTAAATTCATTATTTGAGGTTGTGAGACTCCTCTAAATACACGAAGTCACAAGATAAATATATCAATTAAATTACTGATCAAATTTCTAGTTTACATCTTGATTATGATATCCTTTTGGAGAAGATAGAATAATTCATTAAAAATTTCAAACAAGAAGGAGAAAAAAGAGATGAACTTTAAATATCTATCAAAGATATAGAACCTATAAATATTTACCAAAATAATTATATTACTAATAAAAATTCAAAAATTAATGCTCAAGAATAAAAGTGTCAAATGTTTTCATTAGAATATGAGTAATTGGCTGAGAATATTCCGAAGTTAAAATATTAAAAGGTAACTTTTGTTGAAAAAGATCAAAAGTTTAAGATTAATAATGAGTTATTGATAGAACAAAATAAATACTTGAAAAAGATAAAACATATGATAGAAACATCTATTAATAAAGATTAAATTTTAAATTATCATTGTCTCTACTATTTCAAAACACATATTAAAAATCAAAATTTTAGTTTGAATTATTTTATTATTTAAATATTATAATTCTTATCATAGACTATTATTTCTACTTATCAAATGTTATATGTTTCTAATTCCTTTGATGAACGGTTATTGGATCTAAAATGTGTTTAAAGGGTTATTCTATATCAATAATTTATATGAATGGAAGTTTTAACATTATAATTTCAAGTATATTTAAAGGGGGGATTTAATAATTTTTTATTATATGTTTATTTTTTTGATAATATAAAGAGGGGAGATATCTAATAAAAATTAAAGAATTAATTTTCGAAAGATACATTTTAGGTTTTTTAATGGGTAAGAGGGATTTTTAGTGTTTTTTCAAAGTGGAAGAATTTATTTCTAAAAATATTTGGTTGTTTTATTTTAGAAAGGTATTGACTTTATTAGAGGAAGATAAGTTTTTATTTTAAAATTATTTATTTCTTTATTTTTCATTCATTTTTTTTATTTTTAAAAAATAGGGAGATTATTGAGTCAAAAGACTCACATTACCATCTGTTTTGAAAATAACAATACACTTGAAAAAGTATTTTATTTGACTTCTTTTATTCCTTATCATTGTTTTATATAGAGAAAAAAATGATAAAAAATACAAATAGTCTTAGGTTTTATGAAATATTGAAGGATTTAAGATTTTTAAAAATTTTAATATCTAAGGAATTTTAAAATACCGACTGTTCTAGGTTTCATAAAAATTAGGTAACCATAATGAATAAATCAACGTTTATAATTAATGTTGTGGTGGCTAATAAACTCATAGGTAGATATGGATTTTAGATAATTTCTATAGAAGAGGAATGGTAAACTAATTTTTCTTCTATTACAAGTGATCCAGAAGATTGTGGAATCCAACCATTGTAATATTTCCTATAAATAGATTTATTATTTTAAGAATGGTAGTATGATATAATTTATAAATCAAATACTTGAGAAATACCTTGTATCTATCATTTGAAGTGGTGAAATCACTTAGTTCTTTGAGAGATTATGGTCATTTTAATTTTTCTTTATAAGTGTAATACATAGAGTTTATGTTTGTGATATTCCATTGTAAAATATATTAATTTTTCCTATTATATTCATTGAGTTTTTGATTATATTGATCAAGGGACACTTTTTATGATTGATAGAGATGATATTTTGGTTTTTGAAGTGATGAAAAATTGATCGGGCTAACTGATTTCATCCGGGTAAGGAAGAAAAAGGGTTTTGGTGTTTTTAAACTAACATATCGACAATTTCACTATTAAGGGGTTCTTGTGTTTTGGATGATAGACATATAGATAGGTTTAAATTTGAAGATTCCTTGAAAAATATTTATTTTCAATCATATTATTTGGATAAATGTGTTTTTAATAATATCCTTTATGGGGAACTGGATTTTTTAATATGTACTCTACACTTTTTTATTTCTATCATACTAATTATTTTATCGATAATTGATAAAATTAGATAGTTTAATTATCCTATTTCTACAATATTTTTTTCGGTTATATTGAAAAAATAATTGTTCTATATCAATTTTTATTACTTTCAAATTACTTTCATTTTTATGGGTGTATTGAATTTTTTATTTCGGATAGTTGTAATAGTTGAGGAGGAAAAAATGTTATCCCTTTTAAAATACATTTAAACCCCTCTTATAGTGTTTTACCCATTATTATCTTGGACCAAAATATGCTTTGGCCTCATATATAACACAATTTGTTTTTCCAATGTAGTAAAATATAACTTTCATAGTAGAGAAATGTAGTTTCCTAGAAGCTTTTGAGATCCTCAATTAGAAAGTTCAACCACACTATTTTCTAACTTTCTTTCATTACCATGAAATTCATTTCGTCTACTATAAAGAGATAAATCACCAATTTCTACCTTAACATCAAAGTGACTATGGTATCATTGAATATAAAGACCATGAATCTCAGTCTCCTCCGAATTTTGTGTCAACATTCTCAATAAATCGATCGTTCTATCCAAAGTAAAGGGTTGTATCTTCCATTCCTTTAATATATCTCCGGATCCACTTAACAACTTCCCAATGTTTTTTCCTCATATTAAGTATGAAATTAATAACATCCCCTATTTCATGAAAAACATCAGGTTGATTGTACACCATTGAATACATGAGAATTCCTACTAATGATGCATAGAGTATTCTAGACATGTTCTTCACATCTTCCTTCATTTGCGGTGATTTTTCATTTATGATCTTGAAGTGTTTGGAATGAAGAGATGAAATAGATTTGAATCCAGTCATCAAATTTTGTTGAATGATATTCTAGAAGTAATATTTCTAATATAAGACCAAAATTATAATATTTACATCTTTCTTGATCCACATGACCATAGTATTCTCCAACTTTCTATGTTTCTTCATTTCAAACCTTCATAATTAGTATTTTTCTCCTTACGAACCCATTGAATTGATAGATCTACTAGTATCATATCATCCATATACAAATAGTAGAATGATGAAATTATCAGAAATATTATTGATTTGGTAGAAATATTATTTGAGTTACTTCACATGAAACGTTTCTTCTATATGAAAGAGTTTAAATTAAGGTTATACTAGATTGAAACTTATTTCAGACCATATATAATTTTCTTTAGTTTTCACACCAGGCCCTAATTTTGATGATCCAAAAAACAAAAAGTTTTCTTAATATAGGTTTATTGATATAGATACCCCTGAAAAAAAGTTTCCTTCAAATCAATTTATTAAATAATTAATCCTTTTGAATTAGCTAAATAGAGAATATTTATAATGGTAGTATGCTTTACTACTAGAGAAAATATATCAAAAAATTTGATGCCCTTATTTTTTTGAAACCCTTTGACCAAAAAACTCACATTATAAATTCTTCTTCCACAAGAACCATATTTTAACTAAAAATATAAATTTTATTTAAGAGACTTATTTATACTTAGGTGGATCTATCATCTCCGAGGTTTTATGTTCTTAAAGATAATCTAACTCCCCCATCATGGATAACTCTAACTTTCCAGAATCACTAAGGCTAGTTGCTTCTTCCAAGCTCTCTAGTTCTCCACCATCCGTTTAATTTAAGAAGTTAAATTCATATATATACCCCTATAATAGTTATATATGTCTTTTATTCCTTTTATATGTAGTATGATTCTAATCACTCTAGAATCGATACCATTGATTTTCATCCTCCACAATTTTATACTAGGACCCACCTATTCTTTATCTTTCAAGTATATCATTTATTGGTCTCATTATAGAACACCCTATTCTTCTATCTTAACTTTTATAGAATTTTTGAACATAGAGTAAACTAAAATCCATCTAGATTCTTTATAACTTGATAACCTTTAATGTCTGTATTTAGATCAACTTGGTCTAATGTTTAAACATTTCCATCAACTTTTTTTCCTCAAAATCCCACTCCTTTAGTAGAACCTGATCATTAAAGAAAAAATTTCTTCTCTAATTATTTTTATTTCATCTTAATTTGAATGTTAAAATAATATATTTTGATCACCATATTCCCCAAAGAAACATAGATGAGATTTTGACTCTTGCTTATCTCAATATTTGGAATCCGCATGTGTGTAAGATACACTTTCAAATAATTTATGTTGAGATAAATCAAGTTCAATTTCAATAAATTTATATTGAAACAATTCATATCCCAGTGGTTCATAAGGGCTCTAGCTGATTACGTATATTGAATTATTTACTAATTCCACCTAAAAGTCCTTGGGCATTCCTAAATTAAACTTCATACTCCATTCCTTTTTTATTAAGGTATGATTCATCTATTCAGATATGATATTTTTTAGGAATTAGAAGTATATATATATATATCATTCATAATGCCTTAGTGTCTATAATGTTTTTTTTGAAAACTACTTCAAGAGTACACACCTCCATTTTCCAACTCAATAATTTAAACTTGGATCTTTTATCCCTTTAAACTGTATATTTTCATTGAACAAAGAACCCCAAAACTTCTAATTTTTTTGAAGAAGTATAATTGTAATTTTCTCATATATTCATCAGTTAATGTCACAAACTATTATGATCCTCTATGATATTTTATATTTCAAGGTCCCCACACATTCGTATATACTAGCTCTAACATATGTAGTTTCAATGTTCTTTAACTTAGGTTAAATATATATTATCATTTATTGTAGATTATAGAACTCTTGAAACTTATAAAATTTGAATGATCTATATTTATTATGAATTTTGATACTAAAATTTTCACAAAACTTCTCACCGAGGTTCCCAATCTAGAAATTCCAAAAATCCAAACATTCAGAAGTTCAAGTTCTAGCAAGTTTATATCCCACTTATATTCTAGTAAAATTGTAACACCCCAAGATTTCATAGTGTGTTATTTCTTCAAAATAATTCAATAACTTGCACTACACGCAACACCGAGTTCAATCACACCATGACTTAAAAAAAAAAGCCATTCAAAAAATTTTATGAATAGTATTATCTAAATTTTAAACTTTATATAATCCTTATAATTTTAGAATCCAAATTATGAGTTTCTTAGACATAATGTAAGAACAAATTCATTTTTAGTATTGTACTTTTACCAACTTTTAATAGTGAACCCATTTTAAATAAAATATTTTAAACTTTTTGAGTAAAGGGGGACATCAAAAAAATTTAAAATGAAACATCCCAAGCTTCTACGGTACGCTTCTCTTTGATTAATGCGATAGCGTGTGTTGTACGCAACACCGAGTTCTAACAACCAATCAAACTAGCCGTTATGAATAGTAACACCTACTTTTTAAAATTATATATATTTTATATTTCAAAATGGACTTCATTTTTGGATCCGGAATATCTAATTTAGCATAAGGTGAAATTTTGGTACTTTTCGGATAACTTTCATATTTTGATGAATAGTGAAAATTACTAAATTTTAATTAAAAACAACTTTTTTAATCAAAATAATTAATAGTGATAAATTATGAATTTTAGTAGTTTTAAAGTATATTTAGAATATATTTTTACCATTTAATATAATTTTGGTCATTGGACATAATTTTACAATTAAACCGAACATAAACAAGTGTCAATCTTTTGATAGTTATTATCTCTTAAAAACACGCTTTTTGTTTTGACAGCGGGAATTAATTTTAAATTAATTTCTGCCACTTCTGTGTTTTGAATTTAAGAAAATGGATTCCATATTTTGAATCAGGATGTTCAAATTGTGTAAATAGGTAACTTTTATTTTTAGACATTTTGAATAATTACTGCGGTAAATATTTTATTTACCATGGTTAAGGGTAAATCCGGTAAATAAGGGTTAAAAAATAATATTATAATAATACTAAATTACCCTAAAACGTGTCTTAACCCTATTGGTTGATACATGGTCGACCATGGGCATCTTCGGGTCGATTTTGGGACCCCATGGATCCACTTGTAAGTGATAATGACACTTTATTTTAATTAAGTTAAAATGAATACAAAAATGACACAAGCATATATCTTTTAGCAAAATAATTTTTACATAGGGTTATATATGTTTTATTTTCAATTATAAATATTCATTAGAAATATAAAAAGATTTCCTACATAATTATATTTTATTTATAATTTTTAGACATTAAATAATTTATTTTATTTATGACACAATGATGATGCAGTAATTACTATAATAGTGAAAAATTAAACTAATTGATATTATAAATAGCCAAATAAATATAATATGAAACTTTTAATGAATTAAACTAATTATATAGGATAATATGATATATTAGGATTGATTTAATTGACTTTTTTCGAAGTAATCAATCTGTTATGAGTTTCACAAAAATCAACTATTGAATAGTGTCAAAATTGACATAAAAGAGTTCTTAAAACAAATATTATATTATTAATTGATATTAAATTCCTAAAAATCTAAGTTTCGTCCAAGAGACTTATATCATGATAGGTTCATAATTAATGGACCACTTGTGGGTCTTTTGGATGTATATAGTAAGTTTATTAACCATATTATATAAAAATACAAAGAGACATTGTAAAAGTGAAACTAATTAACTTAGAGTTAATACTTAAAGATAAGGTTAATATAAGTACCCAAACCTGCCTAAATTCTATTGGTTGAGTTGTTTTCGACCCATACCCACCTTAAACTTTAAATAATCAACTTTTGAGCCATTAGAAACCGAATATGAATTTATTATAAATTAATATTTCTAGCTTTTCCAAAGGTGCCCCTCACCCCTCTTATAAAAGGGCACTCCTCCTTCTCATTTATTCACACCTTCAAAGCCTTTTGGTTTGGCCAAACTCTGCCCAAATACTCTCCCAACTTCCCTCACTACAACCTAGAGGCCTTATTTTGATCAGAAAGCCAACCTAAGGAGCCCTTTTGATCAAATCAAAAGGAAGAGCCCGAAGAAGAGGTAATGATTTCACCACCCTTTTCCAAGTTCATTTCTTCTTCCACTTCTTCTTCCTTTGTTGTTACCATTCTAAAATAATAACTCCAGTATCTCACATATACTGTGATGTTATTATAAATATGGTACAACCATATTCAGTATTCTATCCACCCTTTGAATAACATGTCACCATACGTGCGTACGTACGGCTTACCGTCTCCACGTCGTGGTGTAATTGTTATTCAATATATTATTATTTGGATGGGTATAATAATGATGTTAAACTCATGTAAATAATAAATATAACATGTTAATTATTCTGTATATATGATATAACATCCATTTATATATTATTTTAATATCAAAAGAATGATATTGTCGCTCGTGCGTACGTACGGACTACCGTCTCCACGAACGCGATGAGATTCATTCTCCATCGTATCCATTCAAGTATAATTATCATTTGATGATTTAAAAATGATGTTTAAGGACTTGATATAATTCTGGATATGAATAAGATACAACAAACATGGCTTATGTAACAAAACATATAAAAGAAAATGAGTAAGTTCAGACCCGAAACAACGATAATACTAAGATATTATTATCAAATCAATATTAAAAGATCATATATGATATCATAATAATGTATATGATTATTTTATAATTTAATAACAATTATTTCACCATTATACAGGAGGTTAACCTACCCCAACCAAGGAAAAGTACAAGGTAAGGGTTATTTCACAATCTCTTCATTATCTGAGGTTGTTTATACGTAATAATCTACTGGGATTTCTTTATCATCCACATCCATGTTTCTTAGAAATGTATTTTAAAACATATTTATTATTTACAAGAATATGGGTGAAAGTCATTTATACCCTTGTTTGACTTTTTATAAGAGGTTTATAAAGGAATCTTTCCGTCGTTTTCAAAACAAGGTCCTTTTTAACCTTTTCGACCGAATTATGGTAAGAATGTTTTTTTAACTAATACGGCGGGTGCGGCTATTTTCCGCCGTTATAAGATTTTCAAAGCTTCCCTTACAAGCTTATAAGAATATTTTCAAAGAAAATGTTTTATTTTATATGGATCTTAAATGATTTCAAAATAAAAGGAGATATTTCTTTAAAAAGAATTTTGATTTCATCTATGTCAACATCCTTTGATGGATTTTAAGATTATTTGAAGTTGATTTATTATGATACAAAACTTCTATATTGTATTGAAGGTTTTGTGATATGTTTGACTGTGGATGTGCTATTTTTATACCATTCATAGTTTATGGTGAAAGTATTGACATTTCGTATGCTAGTTTTAATACGAATGTTTATGTTATGTTTAAACCTTTTCATATGGGAATGCATTGGAATTAATATGTGACGGGTGGAGCCCGCTATAGCTCCTCGATGCATCGGTAGGTCTCATGAGACAAACTAGTGTCTTGGCACAAGGCCTTGACAAAATCTTATTTGTAGTCTTGGCACGAGGCCCTGACTATGTGGTTATGATAGTCTGGCATTATGCATTCCAACATTATGAAAGTGGTTATTGATTTTTGCATGTGATTATTCGATTAGTAGAATATCCATGTGAATAAGTAAATGGAATTATTTCATTTTATTTATGCCATACCATGTTGAAAATTCATGTTTGAAAGGCTTTTGTTTTAGTTATACATTGCCTTAAATGTTTATTCTTATTTATGAAAGTTTCCGCTATATTGTTATCCTTACTGGGCATTTGAGCTCACCCCTTTTCTATGTTTTATTTTTCCCAGGAAGTGAAGAAGTAAATTATGAATGACCTGCAGGGATGTTATGTGGGGATATGAGTGTGGATTTATGGAGACATTATGTTGTTGTAGTAGTTTTTCATTTTATGATGTAATGTAAAACTTATGAATATATCTAGTGTTTCCAAGGCTACTAAACCAATCGGTATTTCGAGATTTGATCTTTCTTGTGATCATGCCAATGTTATGTAATAATGCACCGACTCTGGGTAACTAGGGTCGGGGCGTTACAGTTGGTATCAGAGGAAGTTTAGTACAAACCTTGGAAGCTAGATTTAGATAAACTTTGATTAGAGCACGTAGACCTAAGATGAACTTTGAGGATTAGTATAGAAGAACTTCCTAGAATTTTGGTATTGTAGAGATTTTGTGAGTTTTCCGAGCAATACATCCCTGTCTGGATATGATCAGGTAGAGGCGGCTCTGGCACAGATGTACCTAGGGGTAAAACATGAAAACACCACTTTGAGCTAGAATCGAACAGGAACTGGAGCACGACAACGGGCCTTGCTGCACTCTTGGTTACGACACTCCCGGGGGATATGCTTAGGATAACTCTCATTTTCTTTACAAATCATTATGAAGGATTTATGAGTATATAATTCCTCAAAGAAAACATTTTTATGATTATGGATTATATCCATAAATAGTTCAATTTATGTTAAGTGTTTTATAAGTATGGGATTATGTATTTTGATTCATAAACTGATCTAGTATATGCCATTGTTTAGAAATGGCGCCCAGTAGAAGGAATGAGAACTCCAGAAATACACATGATCCAAAGAGAAGGAAGGATCATATATTTCATGGTCTTAAGCTAGAATTTATAAGAGAAATAGTCTCCCATGTATTATCATCATATGAAGAAATAATATCATGTGTTGATAAGATAAGTAAAGAGTTTACTAAGTCATAAGGCTTTGAAGGGAAGAAAGAGAAGAAAAGGATGGAAGAGAGAAAGATGGATAAAGGGAAGAGGGAAAAGAAGAATTTTCCCATATGTGGTAACTGTGGAAAGAAACACCCTGGAACTTGCCTGAAAGGAATGAGAGTTTCTTATAAGTATGGAGGAAAAGGGCACAAAGTACGTGACTGTAAGGGTAAGAAAATGGTTTTAAATGTACAATGCTTCATTTGAAAGGAGTTTGGACACTACACGAATATATGTCCCAGTCATCAGACTATGCCGCAAATGATGTTATTGGATAATAATCAAGTTATGATACTACCACATATGAAGAGGAATGATTAGAGTTCTTATGTTGATTATGTCAATTGAGTGTTGTATCAACAATGTACTTGTTATAATAATTATGGAGTATATAAGGATTGTACTGCAGTACTATTTCATTAAGGACTTGAGATTGTGTGGAACAAAGAAAAGTGACTCAATAGCAGGATAAATTTTTGGAAAATATATGGTTGAGATAATGATAAATCATAATATAGTTCTGATACTGAGGTAGTGATTTTGGAATAATATGTGATTGTTTTGGATAAATTATATTGGATATTCTTGAATACCTTGGAACTGATTAATGATTTGTATATTCCATCATTGTTGGGGTTTAAAACATTTTTGGATTAATGAAGTATATCCAGCATTCTATATGGAATAAGGGAGCATGAATGTAATCAATAAGGAATATGGTAATACATGATGAAGGTATTCATATGCTATTAAGGGGTAAAAAGGATCTATATTATGTTTAACTTCCTTATAAATGTTGGACTGTGAGTTTGGACAGAAGTATTTTGGATAGTTCTAGTTTGGATTATTTTGGATTGCCATAAAAGGACAACCCGGAGGTCGGGTGGCAACCCGTCGCGTCCGGCAAGGCTGCGAGACTTGAACCCGCAACCGAAGGGCGACAAGGGTGTATCACCTACCACTGGCCCACGAGATTTCCTGGATTAAATAATGTAGTTTTTATTAAAAGATCTTGTAGATGAATTATAAATTCATTTATTTTGGAACCCTATACGAATAGTGTAAATAGAATTTTTTTTACATTCTATTATCTTTTAGAGTGAAAGATGAGTTTTTGGTAGAAATTTATTAATGGATAAAACTCTAATTATAAAGTAAGTATATCTCCTTATGATCTTAGCCAATCTCATAAATAAATTCCTCAATATTAAGAAAATCAACTTAGAACAAAAATGTTTTCCTAGATGGTACCTTAAATCATCACTAATTTATGGCTTTGGGATTGTTGGCCTTTTCATAGCCATGTTCTCTACCACTCTCCATCAGATAATTGATGGTTAGATTTTTCTTCCATATCCATATTTTCCTACATGGAACCCTAGTATGTGTTATTTTCGGTAATCTTCATACTTTCGACTCTTTATTTTAAATAGAGGCCTCATTAATTCATTTTTCGATGTGGGATTTCAACTAAGATATTTTGAAACGTCAAAAATGTGTTATCCTAATACCCTATGTTTTGTTGAACCGATGGTATTTCAAATCATCATAGATTGATGAATTTAAGGACCTCAATTTTATACTTGTTTGTGATTGATGATCTCAATCACTACCTATAAATATTTACGTTTTTCCTCCAATTATATGTCTCTAATTGCCTCCAATGTTCTGCTAATCGAGATCATAATTTGGTGGTGACCCTTTCATTTCTCTTTTCCTCATATTAAGACGAAATTTTAGTAACCCAATTTCCGATGTGGGTTTTCCCAAAAATATATTTTCTATTTTCAACCTTTTATTTTCGAAGAACAATTTCAAATTACGAGGACGCAATTTATTGAAGGAGGGGAGAATGTAACACCCCAAGATTTCATAGTGTGTTATTTCTTCAAAATAATTCAATAACTTGCACTACACGCAACACTGAGTTCAATCACACCATGACTTACAAAAAAAAAGCCATTCAAAAGAGGTTATGAATAGTATTATCTAAATTTTAAACTTTATATAATCCTTATAATTTTAGAATCCATATTATGAGTTTCTTAGACATAATGTAAGAACAAATTCATTTTTAGTATTGCACTTTTACCAACTTTTAATAGTGAACCCATTTTAAATAAAATATTTTAAACTTTTTGAGTAAAGGGGGACATCAAAAAAATTTAAAATGAAACATCCCAAGCTTATACGGTACGCTTCTCTTTGATTAATGCGATAGCGTGTGTTGTACGCAACACCGAGTTCTAACAACCAATCAAACTAGCCGTTATGAATAGTAATACCTACTTTTTAAAATTATATATATTTTATATTTCAAAATGGACTTCATTTTTGGATTCGGAATATCTAATTTAGCCTAAGGTGAAATTTTGGTACTTTTCGGATAACTTTCATATTTTGATGAATAGTGAAAATTACTAAATTTTAATTAAAAACAACTTTTTTAATCAAAATAATTAATAGTGATAAATTATGAATTTTAGTAGTTTTAAAGTATATTTAGAATATATTTTTACCATTTAATATAATTTTGGTCATGGGACATAATTTTACAATTAAACCGAATATAAACAAGTGTCAATCTTTTGATAGTTATTATCTCTTAAAAACACGCTTTTTGTTTTGACAGCGGGAATTAATTTTAAATTAATTTCTGACACTTCTGTGTTTTGAATTTAAGAAAATGGATTCCATATTTGGAATCAGGATGTTCAAATTGTGTAAATAGGTAACTTTTATTTTTAGACATTTTGAATAATTACTGCGGTAAATATTTTATTTACCATGGTTAAGGGTAAATCCGGTAAATAAGGGTTAAAAAATAATATTATAATAATAATAAATTAGCCTAAAACGTGTCTTAACCCTATTGGTTGATACATGGTCGACCATGGGCATCTTTGGGTCGATTTGGGGACCCCATGGATCCACTTGTAAGTGATAATGACACTTTATTTTAATTAAGTTAAAATGAATACAAAAATGACACAAGCATATATCTTTTAGAAAAACAATTTTTACATAGGGTTATATATGTTGGATTTTAGATTATAAATATTCATTAGAAATATAAAAAGATTTCCTACATAATGATTTGTTATTTATAATTTTTATACATTAAATAATTTATTTTATTTATGACACAATGATGATGCAGTAATTACTATAATAGTGAAAAATTAAAATAATTGATATTATAAATACCCAAATAAATATAATATGAAACTTTTAATGAATTAAAATAATTTTCTAGGATAATATGATATATTAGGATTGATTTAATTGACTTTTTTTGAAGTAATAAATCTGTTATGAGTTTCACAAAAATCAACTATTGAATAGTGTCAAAATTGACATAAAAGAGTTCTTAAAACAAATATTATATTAAAATTGATATTAAATTCCTAAAAATCTAAGGTTCGGCCAAGAGACTTATATAATGATAGGTTCATCATTAATGGACCACTTGGGGGTCGTTTGGATGTATATAGTAAGTTTATTAACCATATTATATAAAAATACAAAGAGACATTGTAAAAGTGAAACTAATTAACTTAGAGTTAATACTTAAAGATAAGGTTAATATAAGTACCCAAACCTGTCTAAATTCTATTGGTTGAGTTGTTTTCGACCCATCCCCACCTTAACCTTTAAATAATCAACTTTTGAGCCATTAGAAACCGAATATGAATTTATTATAAATTAATATTTCTAGCTTTTCCAAAGGTGCCCCTCACCCCTCTTATAAAAGGGCACTCCTCCTTATCATTTCTTCACACCTTCAAAGCCTTTTGGTTTGGCCAAACTCTGCCCAAATACTCTCCCAACTTCCCTCACTACAACCTAGAGGCCTTAGTTTGATCAGAAAGACAACCTAAGGAGCCCTTTTGATCAAATCAAAAGGAAGAGCCCGAAGAAGAGGTAATGATTTCACCACCCTTTTCCAAGTTCATTTCTTCTTCCACTTCTTCTTCCTTTGTTGTTACCATTCTAAAATAATAACTCCAATATCTCACATATACTGTGATTTTATTATAAATATGGTACAATCATATTCAGTATTCTATCCACCCTTTGAATAACATGTCACCATACGTGCGTATGTACGACTTACCGTCTCCACGTCGTGGTGTAATTGTTATTCAATATATTATTATTTGGATGGGTATAATAATGATGTGAAACTCATGTAAATAATAAATATAACATGTTAATTTTTCTGTATATATGATATAACATCCATTTATATATTATTTTAATATCAAAAGAATGATATTGTCGCTCGTGCATACGTACGGACTAC
Source organism: Viscum album (assembly GCA_963277665.1). Classification (NCBI taxonomy): domain Eukaryota; kingdom Viridiplantae; phylum Streptophyta; class Magnoliopsida; order Santalales; family Viscaceae; genus Viscum; species Viscum album. The sequence continues at coordinate 1,221,786,785 of OY728130.1, forward strand.
CGTCTCCACGAACGCGATGAGATTCATTCTCCATCATATCCATTCAAGTATAATTATCATTTGATGATTTAAAAATTATGTTTAAGGACTTGATATTATTCTGGATATGAATAAGATACAACAAACATTGCTTATGTAACAAAACATATAAAATAAAATGAGTAAGTTCACACCCGAAACAACGATAATACTAAGATATTATTATCAAATCAATATTAAAAGATCATATATGATATCATAATAATGTATATGATTATTTTATAATTTAATAACAATTATTTCACCATTATACATGAGGTTAACCTACCCCAACCAAGGAAAAGTAGAAGGTAAGGGTTATTTCACAATCTCTTCATTATCCGAGGTTGTTTATACGTAATAATCTACTGGGATTTCTTTATCATCCACATCGATGTTTCTTCGAAATGTATTTTAAAACATATTTATTATTTACAAGAATATGGGTTAAAGTAATTTATACCCTTGTTTGAATTTTTATAAGAGGTTTATAAAGGAATCTTTCCGTCGTTTTCAAAACAAGGTCCTTTTTAACCTTTTCAACAGAATTATGGTAAGAATGTTTTTTTTAACTAATACGGCGGGTGCGGCTATTTTCCGCCGTTATAAAATTTTCAAAGATTCCCTTACAAGCTTATAAGAATATTTTCAAAGAAAATGTTTTATTTTATATGGATCTTAAATTATTTCAAAATAAAAGGAGATATTTCTTTAAAAAGAATTTTGATTTCATCTATGTCAACATCCTTTGATGGATTTTAAGATTATTTGAAGTTGATTTATTATGATACAAAACTTCTATATTGTATTTAAGGTTTTGTGATATGTTTGACTGTGGGTGTGCTATTTTTATACCATTCATAGTTTATGGTGAAAGTTTTTACATTTCGTATGCTAGTTTTAATACGAATGTTTATGTTATGTTTAAACCTTTTCATATGGGAATGCATTGGACTTAATATGTGACGGGTGGAGCCCGCTATAGCTCCTTGATGCATCAGTAGGTCTCATGAGACAAACTAGTGTCTTGGCACAAGGCCTTGACAAAATCTTATTTTTAGTCTTGGCACGAGGCCTTGACTATGTGGTTATGATAGTCTGGCATTATGCATTCCAACATTATGAAAGTGGTTATTGATTTTTGCATGTGATTATTCGATTAGTAGAATATCCATGTGAATAAGTAAATGGAATTATTTCATTTTATTTATGCCATACCATGTTGAAAATTCATTTTTGAAAGGATTTTGTTTTAGTTATACATTGCCTTAAATGTTTATTCTTATTTATGAAAGTTTCCGCTATATTGTTATCCTTACTGGGAATTTGAGCTCACCTCTTTTCTATGTTTTATTTTTCCCAGTAAGTGAAGAAGTAAATTATGAATGACCTGCAGGGATGTTATGTGGGGATATGAGTGTGGATTTATGGAGACATTATGTTGTAGTAGTTTTTCATTTTATGATGTAATGTAAAACTTATGAATATATCTAGTGTTTCCAAGGCTACTAAACCAATCGGTCTTTCGAGATTTGATCTTTCTTGTGATCATGCTAATGTTATGTAATAATGCACCGACTCTGGGTAACTTGGGCCGGGGTGTTACAAAAATATAGTTTGTAATCCTTTAAATATATCTCTATGACCAAAGAACCCCAATTTAATTTCCACACTCTATTTAATTTTTTTTTTCTATATCCAACTTTATCCAACTATCATGCCAAAATCTGATTCTTTTGAAGAACTAGAATATTTCTAACTCATTTAAGCACAAGTTATATACCACTATTCAACAATATTTTTACATTGACCTAACCCACAATGATATGACCTTTATCATCAATTATATTAACTCTTCTAAAGCTTCTGGACACATAATTTTATATGAATCCCTTTTCACAAGTAGAGTCTAAAGATGCATCTGAATCTATGAAAAAAATTCTACAAGGGTATTAACTCTTAAAAATCGATTTTCACTACTCCGAGTAGCTAGATTTCTAGAATTAAAACATCCAAAATTTTATCTTCTAGAATTTCTATTATGCTCAAAAAAATTCATCATGAGATAACCACTATTACAATAGTACCAATAGAAAGGGACGAGTCTAGTATGTTCTCTTCTAATTATATCTATTCAATTTCCATCTAATCATCTTCGTCTTCTTTTATGAGGTGATCACCCTCTTCTATCTACATTTAATGCCTCACTATAAAGTGAATGAATCCCCCTCCTCCATATATATTTATTCAAAATAAATTTTCATTCATCCTAAAATACTATGTCATTTCTTCAGTTGGATTTTCCCACTACCATCGCCATTCTATCCCAAGATTCTAGTATTAAAGATACTGAAAAAATGGCCTAGAAATCATCCATTAAAGTCACCTTCATGGACTCGAGATGGATTATAATCAAATTGAAATAAATAAATTTATTGATATTAGAATTTCCTTATAATTTATTCATTTTGTGTAGTCATTTCATTAAGCATACATTATAGAGTAATGTAGAGTTATCATACATGTCTATTAGTGTTTCGATAACCTGTAATATAGTATTCTTGTACCAGATGTTTCTTTCCCCTAGAATGCGTGTTCTAGTTAGGAATCACTACTTCCAGACAGTTTGCATCAGATTTATATATGGAACCCGAGACACCCAATAGTTATGTATCAAAAGGGAACTACTATTAAAAGGAAGGCATTCATTAGGTTTTTTGACCTGAAATACTTAAGAATTCACATTGGTCGAGAGGATGGGAGGTTGGGCTCATCACACCCTTTGTGGGGAATTGTTTCCTACTATGGGAATCTCTTATAGATTTAATATATGTTCATTAATCCTTATTAATTTACCAAGTGTAATGTGGGTTTCCCTTAGAATTTTCAATCAGTTATCTAGAATGTTTATAATTCACAGTCATCTGTATGTATTCTTTGTTCTTCATCAATGGAGGTATCTATATGTATTTGAGGTTCTTCATCCATGTAATCCTCTCATATACTATATAGAAATTCTTTGGTTATTATTATTTAAATTCTAGTTTTGACACCACTCAGTGGGGTACTCATGAATTTGTGGTCATCCAGGTAGAGGAATGTCACTCTAGAATTTATCGTCATCCCAGGAGATGAAAAATTACATTGGAGTTTGTCAGAATCAAGGGAGATGAAATTTATTTTGATGTTGGGATCATTCCCATAGAAGGGGTTCCTTTTTATCCTCATGAAAGGAATTAGAACCCTTACAATTCGGTACCACCTAATGGGACACATCATAGCTTTTTTGGGTAGTGAGATAAGGATCTAACCATATAGTATAATTTCATGTGGTAAGTAAATCTAGGTGGAAGGTTCCTAGTAAAATCTTGGTGTGGTATTTATGTCGAAACAGCCCAAGTAACTTGGAAAGGATATGATTTTCCAAGTTAGATTATACCTTGCAGGGAATGTGGCTTAGAGAAAAGAGGGTTGATTTAGATTATTGGGTTTTAACTTCAAGAAGGCTTCCTACATATCCCACATGGATGGAAACCAAAGCCCACATCATATGGTAAGTCTCATAAGGAATTATGGTCCTTTGATAAGATTAAGTTGGGGCTTACTTCTGAAAAGGATGCCCTAGTAAATTTGGGGTTTTTATTGGGACAATATTTTGAGGAGGATATCCCTTGATCTCGAACCTCTGGTAGATGTCCTGCGTATCTTAGTTATATCTGGAGATCTTGTAGTTCAAGATATCAGGTGGATTATGGGGATTTTGTAAAAATCACAAATATCTAACTCAACATGAGTCATTATTAGAGTGAGAAACAAGATGACGTGAAAGATTCAACAAACCACTCACTTTCTTCTTCACTGATGGAAGAGGACGAGCCTATGGATAAATAAGTCAGGGTGTTGGAGGATGAGGGCAGAAAGTAATGAACCTTTCAAATTGTAATGAAAGTTAATGTAATTAGGTCCAACCCAAAAGGCTAGGGGATTATTCCAGGAGGTATTCATTTTTAGGTTTTTTTGGGATTACTCCAAAGGTGAATTCCCTTTAAACATTGGTTGGGGATTACTCCTAAGGAGAATTCACATTGATGTGGTTTGGGGATTACTATTAAGTAGAATTAATATTTAGATTTCATTGGGACTTACTCCTAAAGATGATGCCCATATGAGCTTTGGTTAAGGATTAATCCAAAGGAGGATTCCCATTGAGCTTTGGTTGGTGCTTACCCCTAAGGAGGATGCCCATTGAGCTTTGGTTGGGGCATACTTATAAGGAGGATTAGAATTGAGCTTTGGTTGGAGATTACTCTTAAGGAAGATTCACATTTGAGATTTATTTGGGTATTATTCCTAAGGAGGATTCCTATTGAGCTTTGCCTGGGGCTTACTCTTATGGAGGATGCCCATTGAGCATTTTTTTGGGATTATTCCTAAGGAGGATGCCCATTGAGATTTGGTTGGGGCTTAATCCTAAGGAGGATTCTCATTGAGCATTGGTTGGGGCATACTGCTAAGGTGGATTCCCATTCAGCTTTGTGTGGGGATTACTCCTCAAGAGGATGCCCATTTTAGGTTAGTTTCTTAGCTCATGAGGTCCTTAGATCAGGTCCTTAGCTCAGGTCCAATCGTTGGTCCGCAATGCAGGTTCGTTGCGTAGGTTCGCTATGCAGGTCCGCTACACATGTCATGGGTGCATGTCCTAGGATCACGTCCTTGGATCATGTGTCTTATTATAGAACCTGATGGGTGTATGATCCAAAATTATCCCTTTAATCATCTCTTAACTCATGTTTAAGAGATCTACATGGGTGTTTTGGAGGACCTATGTGAAGGGTGATGTGCATTGAGAGCTTCAAGGATTCTTTCAAATTTTCAATCTCTGAAATGTAGAGCCAAAGGGTACTATTTATAGGAAAATTGGGGACCATGGGTGGAGGAGTTACTCTATGCAGGTCATTTATGCAGGTTCGTTGTGTAGGCCCTCCGTGTAGGTCTTGTTTGCTGGTCCTCATCGTAGGATCTCCGCACAGGTGAGGAAAATCCCTTTAAAAAATTTATCCATCTTTTGAGTGCCATAACTTTTGATTTGTAAGTTAGTTTGGGCTTCACAACTAGTCAAATAGAATCTCTTTAAGATATCTACACTTATTGAGATAGTGAATACATAAATTATTCTAGAAAGAAACTCATAAATTGAATTTAATATGTAGACACTTATTTATAATCGATCATGGAAATCCATAACTTACTCTTAGAGATGTGGTTCTTTCCTCTTATCCATCACTCTGGAGCAGTCTCACAGAAAATGGAAATCCATCCACGAATTATTGGGAAACGTGCATGAAACACATTCTATGGTTTTAAAAAATTCCCCCTGTAATTAGATTCAGTCTGAATGAAAAGGAATTTGGTTCTAAGTTAATAGTGGGGCACTTTGATGCTCTCTAAGATCATTTGGTGGAATTTGGAGCTACGTCAAGCATGTAATGATGCTCAAATGTTTTCCTAATCCATGGGGTCTAGCGAGCATATTTTTACTATTATTAGAATTATATGTAAAACCCTAATATTTTTGTATTTTGAATTTTATTTCTTGATATTGAATAAAAAATAGATAATATTGGTCTAGTGAGCTGAGACTTGAATTTTTTACAGAGTTCCATTTTCTGGTTTTTAGCCTAGTGAGCACCATGTCTCTTTTTTTTGGTAGTTTAAAGTCAAGCTTGTTGGACTATAAGTCTAATTTTTTAGGTAAAATAGGTGTGATGATGAATTTTGAGATTATAACTCAAACAAATCTTGAAGGCTAGGAATTTCATGATGTTTTATTAGGTACTTTCAAGTGGAATCTTGACTAATGTTTTTTATAGTCACCAAATCTAAAAATTTAAGTATCAAAATAGAGGAGGTATCTTCCAAGAATAAAGTTACCACTATTTGAAAAACCTATTATGGGTGTTGTATTATGTAGGTAAATCAATGGAATATGCTACATACCCAAACAGTGGAATCTATTGGTTGACAGGCCCATTATTTTAGTGACTTACGTAAGGCCAACTGGGGCATGTACTGTATTGTCATGTAAAGTAGTTCCTAGAAATTTTGATATTCTTTTACTGATTGAGAAAGGGGGTTTAAGATTTTGATATCCGAAGAACACAATGGGTGTATTTACCAAGGAATGATGTCTAATAATAATAAAAAGGGCCATCTATTCCAACATAATCCATGATTGAGAAACCACACCTACACAAATTTGATGTATGAAGGAGCGTACTTTTCTCAAAAAAGGGATTTTTGATATGATGTTGTGTAGTTTCAGGTCTTACTATAAGGACATTATGATGTGCATTTTCAATTCATTCTACAAGGACATTAAAATATTTTTGATAATATGCTATTAATTTTAATGTCATCCAGCAAGAAAATATAGTGTGTTGTCTAAAGTCGTGCAACAAGAATATTTGTGGGCTATGAGGTTTAAATTCAAACAGTAAGGACATTATGTTGTGCAGTTAATTTCATACAGCAAAGAAATTTGGGGGTTGTGCAATTTAAGGTCATGCAGTAAGGACATTATGCTTTTTCGATTTGAGGTATTTATCTTTTAGTGATGATTTTATAGTTCTCTTATTCTTGATAATTCATTTGTAAATATGCTACCATATTCAGGTAAAGAAAGAAATAATTGTAAGCTCTAGTTTAGGAATTTCAAAATCTGAATAATGACATGGGAAAAGGGATAATAGAATTTATAGGGGTTCTCTTCCATGAACGAAGATAACACTATTTGAAAACCCATTATGGGGCTGTATTACATAGGGCCCACTATGGCATGTGCTGCATAGACAACCAGAGGCATCCCTATGCTGACATGCCCATTATGTTGGAAACTTTTATGCAAGGACAACAGGGGAATGTACTATATAGTTAGGTAAAGAATATCTCAATAATTCTGACATTGTATTTCTAAAATCTAAAGAAAGTTTATGGAGATTTAGATTTTCCCAATAATAGAGTTTTTTATAGAAAAAATCACCTGAACATAGAATGAGTATTTTCAGTTGTGATTTCAATTGAATAAGATAAAAAGGATCTCTGTGAAGCTCTGATCCAAATGTAGAAAGTATGGTTCCTGTAGGTTTAGTTCATATGACTAAGACCATATATCATAGAAATAATAGAGGATTATGTGATTTAATGGCCCAAGGACATTCCAATATTCTGTGGACATAAAAATATGAAAAATGTAAACCACTGTATTAGAGGATTTCAGGTTAAGATAGAGGATATGATGAAAATAAACAAAGAATGACCACTTTAAATTATAGGGCTCTTAAATACCGTCATTAAATCAAAAATGGACAGAAGAGGCTTCTCCCAAGAACGAATTTACTGCTATTTTATAATTCGTTTTATGGGAGTTTAATTATGTAGGGCCAACTAGGGAATGTTCTATATAGCTAGACAATGGCTTATTTGGATGACATGCCCATTATGTGGGTACTAATGCAAGGCCACCTAGGGACACATACTTCATAGTCAGGTAAATTTTTTTCAAGTGTCAGACATTCTACCACTAGAATCTAAGAAATAGTATGAAGATCTAAATGTATTCACGATTAGAAGTATCAAATTTTAAATGGACAATGTCCAATGCACAAGGGATGTATTTGGAATGATATTGGCCCAGATTTTGGAGTCCCTTACATATATATGACTCATATGTGTAATGGGGAAATCTTTTATTTCTTTTGAGGGTTCTTTAAGGATAGGATCCAAAATAAAAGTTCCTATAACTATTTTTGATTATATACAGAAAGGGAAAATATTCTTTTATCCCATGGTGAGTACTAGGATCTAAGGCCTAGTCTTCACTACCTATCTTAATGGGATGATAATCAAGCCACAAAAAGGTCTTATCAGATACAAGTTCATGTGCTAGGTGTGAAAATTTTTGGGATTTCCCCATATAGATCTGACTCATACATGAGAGAATAAAGGCCTTTTAATATCATACTGTAGATGGTCCCATGATGAAAAATCTATACATCACTATGTATCTCGTATAGATAAGAATCAAGCCACACATAGTTCTTGTAGGTCCATTAAATTTAACGTTATGTTTTAAGGATGTGAAGTGACTCTGATGTGAAAAAGAATATTGCGGTTGGACTAGGGGATAAGACCCAAGTGTCACTACGTATCATGTTAAGGAAAGAATCAAGCCCCATGTAGTTCTTAATTAATTTTTAACCCACCCTAACTAAATTCACAAGTGAGGAATAATAGGGGTTTCTTGAATATAATTTCATACATATGATGAGAACTTGTATTGATCCCCTCATATAGGTTTGAATCACACATGGGATAAAAGAGGCATCAATTGCATGATTTTGTGGCTGGGTCTTAGATTGAAAGTATGGATGTTAATATTAATGTCATATGGATGAGAATCAATCCATATATAGTTCTTGAGAGGTTTCCCATGCAAGAATGATCCAAACATAGTGAGTGGAGAATTTTTCTTAATTTCGGCTAGACTAGAGATAGTTGTTTGGGTGTCACTACATATCTCAATAGATTGAGAATCAAGACGCATGCAGTTCTTTGTGATTCTGTGAATTCTAATGTCATGTGGTAAGTATGAAGGTGAACTGACATGAAATGATTACATATCTCATGAAAATGAGAATTGAACCACACATAGTTTTTTAAATATTGTGTGGTTTATTATCAATTAATAGGAACATTTTTTATCTTTTATATTCTTACATCCCGGACCATTGATAACCCCAAATATTAATTGAGATTCCTTATATATATACAGAGTATTTCTTTACTCAATTCCTAAGCCCACATGAGTTGTGCTCAGTGTGAGAAACAAGGAGTGGTAAAATATTCTTTTGCAACAAAAAGGTAAAGCAAGTTAAATATATGGGTATAATTATTGAATGGTGGTTGAGCAAGGATATAGGTCCATGAAGTCACTGGATATATTTCTTGGGGGAATAATCAAGCCACATGTATTTCTTGAAATTGTTCCCCATATCAGCAAGTTCTAACATGGGGAAGAGTGATTTGTTTATAATTTCCACACAGACGGTTCACCTAAAGCAGGAAGCCTTGGTATTACCATGTATCTCATTGAAATGAGAATTAACTTACAAATTCTATAAAAGGTTCATATGAAAATCTGAATCATTCATGGGGAAAAGGAAAGGGGCTTTCTCTTACAAAATTGTGGATGGTCCCATGATTTGAGATCTGGGCGTCTATATGTATCTTATTTTAATAAGAATCCATCCATATGTAGTTCTTGATGGTTCTACATGTGCAAGTTTAATTCATACTAATAGGGGTGAAGGGGTTTTTTGTCTTGGTTGGGCCCAAGATTAAAGATTTGGTTATCTCTACATATCTTATTAAAATAGTAATCAATCCATACTTGGTTCTTAAAAATATTTTTCCCCACACTGATTTAATCTGAAATGACAGATGGAGGATTTTGATACATTCCAGAATAATAATTAATCTCAAGACACAAGATGGTATGATAATCAAACCATGTATTCTGGAATAGTGATTTGTATAAGTTGGTTTATATTCAGGAATAAGGGAAATAAATTTCTTTAGGGTTTCAACTTGTCCCAAGATTGGAGATCTAGGAATAACTACGTATCTCATTGAAATGAGAATCAATTTGTGCTTAGTTATTGAAGAACCGTGTAATTTAACGTCTTGAGGCAATTACCTAAATCACCTGATATGAATAAAACTTTGTGGTTGGACCATGGAACAATACCCAGGTGTCAGTACATATCATTCTTGGGGAAGAATTAAGGCACATGATGTTCTTAAAAAAGGGTCTCTATACAGATCTGATTCAAAAATAGGGAGAAATGGGGATCAAGATCCACTAAGGAGTGGAAAATGATGTGAGTAAAGATTGTGCATGGAATCTACTCTAATCATCTTTTAAGGGACCATAAGGAATGAAAATTTTTGGTATCTTGGGAGATTTCTTAGAATCAAATGAAGGATATAATCATACATTTTAATGTCTTTTTGGGAGAAAAAATGGTTTCTTGTAGTTTAACATCATGTGATAAGGGATAAGGTGATATGAAGTTTAATATTATGAAACATGGATGTGTATGGTGCTATGAATTTTAACATACTAAGAATAAGACAATGGTTTCTATGAAGTTAAATTTCATGCAACTAGGACAAGATCTGTGAGATTACACAAAGTATTTCTTCAAGAAACTTGCTTTGGTTGGAGTTGTAATCAGTTCCTTGTCCATTGAGATTAAAGAATAAGATTCATTAAAGTAGAACATATGTATAGAGTAAGGTACTTACCCCTTTGGCATAAGATTTGGTGGATTATTTCCTAGTATCATTGGAGTCCGGATGAGTTATACCAGTTCTCCTTGAATAAATGAACAGAGGTGAAATTTGTTATTAAAATATCATACTATTCTATTCCGATAGACTTCTAAGAGATTAATGGTATGAAATCTATTTTTGACAAATCATTCCAGCTCATCTAATAACTTAAGGGAATTCTTATCTATAGATAATTGGTCAAAAATGGAAACTCATAGTGAAAGAAATTAATTTTAATGGGTCGGACTACTTCTGTTCAATATACCATTGAGTATGAAGTTTCTCCCGTGGAGGTATGGATAGTAGTTATATAATCCTGCAAATCATGCAAGAGTTTACAAGGAAAATATTTATTAACTTTATCTGTAAATACCTATAAAATTCAAGGGAATTTTTTTTTTAATTTCATTTGGGATTTTACAAGAACACAGTTTCTGACGGCACCTGATTCCGAGGCCCGGTGTGCCCGGAATCATTTTCCAAAGTTTGGCTCAGGTACGTTCAGTGAACGAAGGAGAGGGTTTTCCTAACTTTTGAAATGGTGCTCGGAATCGAATTCCGAGGGCACCGATGGAATCTCAACACTGATAATTGCTTAAGAACACTTTATCCGGAGTTGCATTTGCTCGGGTGAGGTTATTAATTAATTGGGTTAACTAAAGAATAAAATAAAATATTGTGCAACCAATATTATTTTTATTCTAACTAGTGTTAACCTAGGCATGGTGGTTGGAGTGGGACCCACTGATATCCTAACTCCTAGGTAGGATATTAGTGAGGTGGGGCCCACACAAGCCCCACCCCCTTTATTTTCCTTTTTACCTCCCACATGCATTTATTTATGTAACTCACCCACCCCCCTTTTCTTAAATTCCAAGTCAACTCTTGCGTTTAATTGGATTATTAAATGCCTCATTAATTGGTCAACGTTCTATAATTAAATTGTGATTTAATTTTGAATTTCAAATAACAGATGGCATGAGTAATAAAATAAGGAAACACCTTATTTTATTATTGTTGTTTCATTGTGTGAGAGGGATTGGGAGAGGAATTACTCGAAGCCTTGAATCTTCATCTTCTTCATTAGAGAACGCGAAGAACGACGAAGAGCGCCGGCCTTCGACGGAAGACAGCGAAGAACACTAGTTCCCCAGAGATTGACGACGCGATGCCGTGTACCGTGATGCCGACGATCCTCCTTCCGCGACGCCGTCATCTGCGACGTCCCTTCCCCACGGCGAACCTTTGTTCCACAACGCTTGAGGTAGGGGTTAATTGTTTTTGCCCGTGAATTTATAATTTTCCGTTCATTGACTTCTATTTGGGCCACCTGTTATCGTAATAATGGGAGGAGGTCGGACCGCACGAACACGTCCGACCCTCCTTCCCCTTTGATGATTGTGTTTTTTGCGGTTTGAAAGAAGGTGGCGCGATGCAACGACACCGTGCGGAAACATGGGGAAATGTGGTGAAGATGCCTTGCGCCGTCGAGCCGAGCCGTTGGGGCCAAACGAACCCGCGGATGGAGTCGGGCTGCAGCGAAGGGGGCGCGGCGCCGTCGCTCCGCGCCGGAGAACCACGAAGACACCGCGGCGGAGGGGTGTGGCGCTGTCACGCCGCGTCGGTCGGACAAGTCCGCGGCAGTGTAAGGCCGAGCGGCCAGAACTGTCGGCCGCTGACACCTCGGAGGGGCGGGACCCCGGCGGTCTCTCGGCAGCAGCACCGGCCGACTTCTAAGAAACCGGGGGTCATAACCCCCAGCTGGCTGAAGGAGCGGCCCCCCACCTGGGGGCCATGGTTTCTCAATCATGGGGGCAGCGCCCCCCCCCCCCCCCTGTTCTGCTCAGCTCGGCGCCGGCCGAGCTGGCCACGCGGGCCGCGTGAGCATGCCAGGCCACCGGCCGCCCAGGACGGGCCGGGCCGCGCCCTAATGGGCCGGAACCGGACCCCAGTTCGGGTCGACCCGGTTTGGGCCGACCCATGGGGTCTCGGGTCGGGTCGGTCTCGGGCCCAAAACCCCCTAAAACCGGATAGGTTCGTTCTTTTGCCCATATATTGGGCTACGGACCTCCGATCGACGCATCGTCAACTGTGATGGGATCCTTGGATCGAGATGTTCGTTTCAGTATATTAAACTCAAGGTTTTGGAGAACTTTGGGTACAGCTGGGTTGGTTCGAGCACGAAACCAATCAGGCCCTCGGAGCGAAAATGCTTATAACTTGAGCTCCGGACGTCCGATTGACGTGACGTCAACTTTATTTGATTACTCTTAGTGAGGCAGACCTTTTGGATTACTACGATTGAGTTTTAAAAGCAGTTGGTGTGCATTTGGGTTGGTTTTGACTTAAAAACCAACTGGGCCCCTGGGACGAAAAAGCCAATAGCTCTCAGACCGAGCGTCCGATTAACGCGCCGTCTGTCATGTTGAGTTCCTCTTTTCGAGAAGGAACTTTGAGATACATCAACTCCGGACTATGTGTCAGTTGATGTATAGACCCCTTGTCTCGTGTAGCGAACTCTCCCAGAACGAGCATGCTATGTGCGGGAACCCTAAAGCTGGCTGCGACTACGACTGTGAGGACTACACTGAAATCCTATGTGGGTTTGGCAGCGATGAAGACCGTACTGAAATCCTATGTGGGTTCAACGGTGATGAAGACTGCAATGAAATATTATGTGGGTTTGGCAGCGATGAAGACTGTACTGAAATCCTATGTGGGTTCGACGGCGATGAAGACTGTACTGAAATCCTATGTGGGTTCAACAGCGATGAAGACCGTACTGAAATTCTATGTGGGTTCGACGATGATGAAGACTGCACTGAAATCCTATGTGGGTTCGGCAGCGATTGAGACCATACTGAAATCCTCTGTGGGTTCGACGACAATGAAGACTGCACTGAAATCCTATGTGGGTTCGGCAGCTTGGCTGGTTTAGTATCCTACGTGGGTCCGAGCTTAGATGAATCAGTGGCTATATCTGATCAACTCTATCACCGAAGAAGTATACTTGCGTTAGATGAGTCTCGACTTCAATCAATATCTTCAATATGTTTGACTTACTATCCTGTGTGGTTTGGGTTGTACTCCTATGTGGACGTGATCGAACTTGGGCTCATATATTGGAGCCAAAATGGAATTGATGACTTAGGTATATGTATGGGCATATACCTAAGTAGTGTTGGATGTTACTTCGTGATTGTATCTTTCCTTTGTGGATTACCCTTTGTGGATTCTGGGAGACCTTCAGGGGTCTCGGGTTCCCTAATGAGTAGCGTATACTCACCCCTGCACGGGCTATGCCCACACTACGTTGTGTTGGATGCAGACGACGAACATCGCTGATCGTGGTTGATACTTGTGAAGCAAGTCGGTACCTGGAGGTGGACCACTGGGCGGGACATACATGGAGTGGACGGCCGGACCCGAGGAGCTGAGGATGCTATCTGTACCCACCCTTCAGGTGGGATTTCCAGTGGACATCTCGACGTTGCTACTTTACTTTCAATTGTTGTACTTTCTTTCCAGTTGTACTTTACATTCATTTTGGGTTTGTATTCTGGCCCACTTACTTTTCCGCACTACTTTTTGTACCCAGTTTTACTTAGTGTTTACTTCTGCTTTCTTACTCTGTGGTGTTTGTTTACTTTATAAAGGCAATTCCTTCCTCTTTTTGTTAAGATTTATGCCTTGGTTCTAGTCGCTAGCCCCTGGCCTATGGGAGGTGGGTTTGGGGTAGTTACGGCACGGGTCCCGAGGACGGGTCGTGACAAATTGGTATCAGAAGAGTTCGGTTCTACCGTAGAACTCAGGACTCTGATCTTTCTTCTATGTGAAGCAATAGTTTTAAGGGTATTGAGTGTGGTTATCAGTCCAGGGAGTCCAGTGTTGGTGCAGCGGACGACGTATCCGTACAAAAGGACCCTGACTTCTGATTTCTAACTCAATGCATGAAAACATTGATTGCATGTGTGTTTCAAATGTTTTCATTGTGATTACTTTGTGTCAGCTCACCAGGTATACTGTTTTAACTGGGGCACACCTGTTTCTTTCAGGATGGACCCACGATGATAGCCAGCTAGGGTTTCGAGCGTTGAGCGAGATGACAGATCACCGAGCGACGAGGCCTCGGTGTAGGGCCCTTTGACAGCAGAGGCACCGGTGGTACCTCTACCCGCCGAGCCACCGATGCTACCAGCCCAAGCCGCTGATAGTGCATGTCGCCTTAGTGCACTGCACGAGTTTCAGCATCAGAGACCGCCCAGGTTCCATGGGGAGATGGACCCTCAGGAAGCCGAGGATTGGCTGGAGGCGGTTGTGCGAGTTTTCAGGTTAGTGGGGACACCAGCAGACCTCATGGTGATCCTCGCAGCGAGCCTCCTGCACGGGGCAGTAGGCAGATGGTGGAGCTTGATGCTCCAGGTGCATGACGGGGCATCACTCTTATGGATGGACTTTGAGAGCCTCTTCCGCTCAGAGTTCGTCCTAGCCACCCTCCGTGAGGTGCGCATCCAAGAGCTTCTATAGTTGCGGCAGGGCATCATGACAGTCGCCTAGTACTCAGCAATATTTACCGAACTCTCGCGCTATTCGACAGACATGGTACGTGACCCATTCCTCAGGGCCCGGACCTTCGAGAAGGGACTGTTCCATGAGATCAGGGCATCGATGATCTCCCTAAGCATTCCGACACAGGTAGAAGTACTGGAGAGATCTCTTCTCATAGAGAGCTTTCTTACCAAGCCTATGCCAGTAGCGAGACCTACCGCAGGGCGGCACGTAGCAGAGTCGTCTGCAGCTGGCAGTCGACGGATGTCACAGGGGTCCAGGCAGACCGAAACATCAGGTAGACGACCTTAGAACACTGGCTCAGAGGTGCGGGGCACAGGGCGCAGAGCCAGCCTTCCGAGGAGCAGACAGTGGTACGCATGCGGCGGGCAGGGCCACATGGCTCGTGACAGCCCGACCCGCCGTGCAGTGGAGCGACAGATGGTTGAGGGGTCACCTAGGCAGAGGCATAGGGTCGACCGTGGTGGTCCTCCGAGATTAGGAGGATGAGGCAGGGGAGCTAGCCGAGCAGCAGGTGGTGGGTGACGCTTTGAGGCTTTACCACCACCACCACCAGGAGGCCCACCCCGACCACAGGGAGTTGGCGGGCAGAGACAGGATCGGCTTCAGGCAGCGGAGGGATATGACCATGGTGCGCCAGAGATGATTCTAGGCACTATCTGTGTATACTCCACCCTTTCTTCAGTTCTTATAGACACAAGAGCAAGTCATTATTTTATTGCCGCTACCCTTGTTTGGAGCTCAGAGATTTCGACGGATCCGTTGGCTCGATCCTTACGGCTAGAGACTCCTACGGGAGTAGACTCGTCAATTACACACTGGTTCCAGCAGTGTGAGCTTACTCTAGGAGGTGAGAGCTTCAGCTGGGATCTTCTTGTAGTGGCGTCGAGGCCTTAAGATGTCATCTTGGGCATGGATTGGTTATCTACAGTCCATGCTCATATTGACTGTATTCGGCGCAAGGTGCGGTGTGTTCGCACCGATGGGAGCAGGTTCACCTTCATCGGTGAGAAGGGATCCTTTTCAGCATAGGATGGACTCACGTAGAGGAGAGGACATCCCATCACTCATCAGTTAGATAGCGTCATCCTAGGAGCAGTTGACGTACAAAGTTCTAGTTTTCCTGTAGTGGAAGATCAGTATTCAGACGTTTTCCCTGACGACATTCCAGGACTACCTCCTCACAAAGAGGTAGACTTCTATATTGAACTGTACCCCGGGACATCCCGGATATCCACTCCAACATATTGGATGGCTCCCACTGAGCTTCGAGAGATACGGGTACATCTGGAGGACTTTCAGGGTAAGGGATTCATCCGACCTAGTGTTTCACCCTGGGCTTCCCCGATATTGTTGGCCAAGAAGGCAGACGGGAGCTTGCGACTTTGTGTCGACTATCGTTGCCTGAACCAAGTGACCCTGAGGAACAAGTATACGCTACCGAGGATTGAAGACCTCTTCGATCAACTCAAGGGAGCACGGTGGTTCTCAAAGATAGACCTTAGATCAGGCTATCATCAGCTCAGAGTTCGAGACAAGGACGTGCAGAAGATGGCCTTCAGATGTCGGTATCGCCACTATGAGTTCTCGGTTATGCCTTTCGGCGTAACCAATGCTCCAGCAGTGTTCATGAGTCTCATGAACAAGATATTTCAGCCATACCTCGATCAATTTTTCATGGTCTTCATCGACGACATATTGATTTACTCGACCACTGAGGATGAGCACACCTACCACTTGCAGGTTGTACTAGACATACTCTGAGAGCACCAGCTTTATGGAAAGCTCTCCAAGTGTCAGTTCTAGTTACGTGAGGTCCACTTCTTGGGACATGTCATCTCTAAGGTGGGAGTTGCGGTAGATCCTATGAAGATCGAGGCAGTGCTAGCTTGGGATCCACCTAGGAGCGTGACAGAGATGCGGAGTTTCTTGGGGCTAGCTGGGTGCTACCGGAGGTTTGTGCCTGACTTCTCTAGAGTTGCGGCACCACTCTTAGCTTTGATAAAGAAGGGGAAACCCTTTGTGTGGTCAGACAGATGTCAGCAGAGCTTCCAGGAGCTGAGGCAGAGATTGACCAGCATGCCTATCTTGAGGCTACCGGAGGAGGGAGTAGGCTACGTAGTCTACTGAGATGCATCAAGGACCAGACTCAGATGTGTCTTGATGCAGGAGAAGGCCGTGATCACCTATGGATCACGTAATCTGAGGCAGCATGAGCAGAACTATGCTACCCATGACCTGGAGTTAGCAGTAGTGGTCTTCGCTCTGAAGATGTGGCGACACTATCTGATGGGAGAGCACTTTACAGTCTACTCTGACCACCAGAGTCTCAGATACATATTCTCGCAGAAGGACCTTAATCTGAGACAACGACGATGGATTGAGTTCCTCCAGGACTATGAATTTGAGATAGTCTATACTCCTGGAAAGGGGAACGTAGTAGCTGATGCTCTCAGCAGAAGGACGGGCATTCAGCTACTCGGGGAGGCGACGAAGCAGCTAGCCACTTTGCAGATATCCTTCATGGATAGATATGGAGCAAACTTTATTCAGTCACTCACAGTCACTCCTCCACTACTGTAGTGGGTCAGAGAGGCACAACGTGGGGACACTGACTATGAGAGGCGACATGCGCAGATATCCTCAGAACAGGCACCTGATGGATTCTCTGTAGGAGGATAGCACGACGTCCTTTTTAGAGGACGTATCATGGTACCAGTTGCTTTACAGGAGGATGTGATGAGAGAGTTTCAAACTTTCCTTTTAGCGGTACATCCAGGAGTGGCGAAGATGTACCAGGATCTCAGACGGCAACACTGGTGGCCGGGAATGAAGAATGCTGTGGCATAGTTCGTTTCTCGATGCCTCACCTGTCAGTAGGTGAAGGCAGAGCACCAGGTACCAGCAGGATTGGTAAATCCCTTGGAGGTCCCAGAGTGGAAGTGGGATGGGATATATATAGATTTCGTGACTGGACTTCCACACACTTCCAGAGGTCACGACTCCATTTGGGTGATTGTAGACTGACTCACAAAGTCGGCCCACTTCTTACCCATCAGAGAGAAGGGATCAGTAGAGAGCTTGGGACGTCTCTACATTCAGGAGATTGTACGAATTCATGGTGTGCCATCATCTATCTTCTCTGATCGAGATGCTCGCTTTACTTCCCGGCTTTGGAAGGGGTTGGAGGAGGCATTCGGGACACAGCTACGTCTGATCACCGCCTTTCACCCTCAGATGGATGGTTAGACAGAGAGGACCATTCATAATCTCGAGGACATGCTCCGCAAATGTGTCCTCGACTTTGTTCATAGCTGGGAGGACCACCTATCCTTGGTGGAGTTCGCGTACAACAACAGCTACCACTCCAACATCAGGATGGAACCATACGAGGCATTGTACGATAGACCTTGTAGATCACTCTGTGCTGGAAAGACCCTAGGGAGTCAACACTTGTGGGACCAGAGATGGTCCAGGCCATGACAGAGAAGGTCCAGGTCATCTAGGAGCGGATGAGGACAACTCAGAGCCGGCAGAAGTCTTATGCTGACAGGAGGCGGAGGCCACTGGAGTTTGAGGATGGCGACCACGTCTTCTTGAGGGTCTCACATCGATGTGGATTACGGAGATTTGGCCGAGACGACAAGTTATCTCCGCACTTCATTGGACAATTCTAGGTCCTCAGCAGGATAGGCAAGATGGCTTATCACCAGGATCTACCACCTCAGTTGCACCGGGTGCACGACGTCTTTCACGTATCTCAGCTGAGGAGATACGTGCATGACCCGATGCATATCATCGACCATGGGGATTTGGACATTGACGATGGGGAGAATTTTTTAGAGGTCCCGGTGGAGATCAAGGATCGACATGAGTGGGTCCTATGTGGATGGTCGATACCTCTATTGCACATCAGATGGAAGCATGGGAACCTCCAGGAGAGCACTTGGGAGCGGGAGGATCAAATGCGTGCACAGTACCCACATTTGTTCCCCTAGTTTATGATGTATCTTTACAGGGACGTAAATACCTGAGGTGGTAGTAATTTAAATACCCACAAAATTCAAGGGAATTTGTTTTTCTTAATTTTCTTTGGGATTTTACAAGAACACAGTTTTTAACGGCACCTGATTCTGAGGCCCGGTGTGCCCGGAATCATTTTCCGATGTTTGGCTCGGGTACGTTCAGTGAAAAAACAAGTGGGTTTTCCTAACTTTTGAACCGGTGCTCGGAATTGAATTCCGAGGGCACCGATGGAATCGCAGATCCGGTAATTGCTTAGGAACACTTTTTCTAGAGTTGCGTTTGCTCAGGTGAGGTTATTAATTAATTGGGTTAACTAAAGAATAAAATAAAATATTGTGCAACAGATTTTAATTTTATTCTAAGTAGTGTTAACCTAGGAATGATGGTTGGAGTGGGACCCACTGATATCCTAACTCCTAGGTAGGATATTAGTGAGGTGGGGCCCACACGATCCCCACCCCCTTTATTTTCCTTTTTACCTCCCACGTGCATTTAATTATGTAACTCACCCACACCCCCCCTTTTCTTAAATGCCAAGTCAACTCTTGTGTTTAATTGGATTATTAAACGTCTCATTAATTGTTCAACACTTGATAATTAAATTGTGATTTAATTTTGAATTTCAAAAAATAGATGGCATGAGTAATAAAATAAGGGAACACCTTATTTTATTATTGTTGTTTCGTTGTGCGAGATGGATTGGGAGAGGAATTACTCAAAGCCTTGAATCTTCATCTTCTTCATTGGAGAACGCGAAGAACGAAGAAGAACGCCAGCCTCTGACGGAAGACGACGAAGAACGCTAGTTCCTCGGAGATCGACGACGCGACGCCGTGTACCACGACGTTGACGATCCTCCTTCTGCGATGCCGTCTTCTGAGACATCCCTTCCCCGCGACGAACCTTCGTTCAAAAACACTTCAAGTAGGGGTTAATTGTTTTTCCCGTGAATTTTTCCTTTGCCATTCATCAACTTCTATTTGGGCTGCCTGTTATCGTAATAACAGGAGGAGGTCAGATCACACAAACACGACTGACCCTCCTCCCCCTTTGATGATTGTGTTTGTTGCGGTTCGAAAGAAGGTGGCGTGGTGAAATGGAACCATGCAGAAACATGGGGAAATGTGGCGAAGATGCGCGATGCTGTCATGCCACGCCGTTGAGGCCAAACGAACCCGCGACCGGAGTCGGGCCGCAGCGAAGGGGGCGCGGCGCCGTCGCGCCGCACCAGAGAACCACGAAGAGACCACGACCAGAGCGGGGCCGCACCATCGTCGTGCCGCGCCGGTTGGACAAGGCTACTGCTCGAAGGCGCGGTGGTGCAAGGCTGGGAGGCCGGAACAACCGACCGCCAACACCTCGGAGGGGCGGGACCCCGGCGGTCCCGCGACAGCAGCACCGTCCGACCGGAACGGGCCGATGGGATTCCAAGAAACCGGGGGTCATAACCCCCGGCTGGCCGAAAGAGTACCCCCCCCCCCCCACGTGGGGGCCGCAGTTTCTCAATCAGGGGGGCAGCGCGCCCCCTGTTCCCCTCAGCTCGGCGCTGGTCGAGCTGGCCATGCGGGCCGCGCGAGCGCGCCAGGCCACCGGCCGCCCAGGCCGGGCCGGGCCACGCCGACCGGGCCAGGCCGCGCCCACCGGGCTGGGCCACGCCCTAATGGGACGGAACCGGACATGGTTCGGGTCGACATAATTCGGACCGACCCAGGGGGTCTCGGGCCAGGTTGGTCTCGGGCCCAAAACCCCCTAAAACCGGACATGTTCATTCTTTTTCCCATATCTTGGGCTACAGACCTCCGATCGATGCACCGTCAGTTGCGATATGATCCTTGGATCGAGACTGTCATTTTGATATATTAAACTCAAGGTTTTTTTAAAACTTTGGGTACGGCCGGGTTGGTTCGAGCACGAAACCAACCGGGCCCTCAGAGCGAAACACTTATAACTTGAGCTCTGAACGTCTGATTGACGTGCCGTTGACTTTTTTGGATTCCTCTTAGTGAGGAGGACCTTTTGTCTTACTCCGCTCAAGGTTTGGATGCAGTTGGAGTGCGGTTGGGTTGGTTTTGACTTAAAAACCAACCGGTCCCCTAGGACGAAAAGGCCAATAACTCTCAAACTGGGCGTCCGATTGACGCGCCGTCTGTCACGTTGAGTTCATTTTGTTGAGACGGAACTTTAAGATACATAAAATTTGGACTACGTGTCAGTTGATGTATCGACCCCTAGGATCGTGAAGTGGACCCTCCTGGAATGAGCATGCTATGTGCGGGAACCCTAGAGCTGGCTGCGACTGCGACTGTGAAGACTGCACTAAAATCCTATGTGGGTTCGGCCGCAATGAAGACCGTACTGAAATCCTATGTGGGTTCGATGGTGATAAAGACTACAATGAAATCCTATGTGGGTTCAGTAGCGATGAAGACCGTACTGAAATCCAATATGGGTTTGACGACGATGAAGACTGCACTGAAATCCTATGTGGGTTCGGCAGTGATGAAGACCGTACTGAAATCCTATGTGGGTTCGACGGCGATGAAGACTGCACTGAAATCCTACGTGGGTTCGGCAGTGATTGAGACCGTACTGAAATCCTCCATGGGTTCGACGGCATTGAAGACTGCACTGAAATCCTATGTGGGTTCGGCAGCTTGGCTGGTTTAGTATCCTACGTGGGTCCCATCTTATATGAATCAGTGGCTATATCTGATCAACTCTATCACCGAAGAAGTATACCTCTGTGAGCTGAGTATTGAATTCAATCAATTTCTTTGATATGTTTGACTTACTATCCTGTGTGGTTTGGGTTGTACTCTTATGTGGACGTGATCAAACTTGGGCTCAGATGTTGGATCCAAACTGGAATTGATGACTTAGGTATATGTATGGGCATATACCTAAGTAGTGTTGGATGTTACTTCGTGATTGTATCTTTACTTTGTGGATTACCCTTTGTGGATTCTCGGAGATCTTCGGGGGTCTCAAGGTCCCTACTTAGTAGCGTATACTCACCCCTGCACGGGCTATGCCCGCACTACGTTGTGTTGGATGCAGACGACAGACAGCGCTGATCGTGGTTGAGGCTTGTGGAGCAAGTCGGTACCAAGAGGTGGACCACTGGGAGGGACGTACACGGAGTGGATGGCCAGACCCGAGGAGCTGAGGAGACTATCTGTACCCACCCTTCAGGTGGGATTTCTAGTGGACGACTCGACGTTGCTGCTTTACTTTCAGTTGTTGTACTTTCTTTCCAGTTGTAATTTACTTTCAGTTTGGGTTTGTATTCTGACCCACTTACTTTTCCACACTACGTTTTGTACCCAATTTTACTTACTGTTTACTTCTGCTTGCTTACTTTGTGGTGTTTGTTTACTTTATAAAGGCAATTCCTTCCCCTTTTTGTCGGGATTTACACCTTGGTGCTAGTCGCCAACCCCTGGCCTATGGGAGGCGGGCTTGGGGTAGCCACGACATGGGTCCCGAGGACAGGTCGTGACATTATCCCCCATCTTTTGGATTATATTTGATAGGGTCTTGATGAAGGTCTCTATCTATCCATTGGATACTACATGATAGTGGAATGAATGATTGGATTTGATATTGTGTTTCTGATATAACTTCCCTACCTTAGCATAACAGAAATTGGTACTGTTGTCCATAAATATGGTATGAGGGACACCAAATCTGGTGATGATATTAGCTTTGAAAAATATAATAATGATTTTTCCCTAACTTCTTTAAGAGGTATTACCTCAACCCATCAAGAGAAGAAATCTGTAGCAGCAAGAATATAATTGAAATTCTTAGTCATGGCTGGAGTATATAGTCCCACTACATCTATTCCCCATGTAGTAAATGGACAAGAGTATTTATCTATATGTAAAATATATAATAATTTATGTATAAAGTTGGAATTCACTTTGAAGGGATTCCACTTCTTAGTGAAATCTGTGAAATCCTACACCATTGAAGTCCAAAAGTATTCAGGAATCTAGACTTGATCAGAAAGACTTTTCCTAGACAAGTGGGAACCATAGGCTCCTACATGTACTTATTGCACGGAATTAGATGTTTAATCCCCACCAATGCATTTTAGAAGAATTCTAAGCCTCATATATAGAGGATATTCTGGTTATTTGGGCCATCATAATGAGTGAAATTAATTGCTCATATCATGATCTTCTCTCTTTTAACTATATCTAGTAGAATTACCCCATTTTAAAGATATTCCATGTTCAGTTTTATATATACCATGGTAGGACCAAATGATATAGGAATGAAATTTATTTCCTTGATTTCCTATATTTTGATTTCAAAAATGGTGAAACCACTTAACTATGAGAAATGATAATGATATTATCATCCAAATTTGAATCTACTAGGGTTATAGATGCACTTTCCAATGCACCAACTTGGTCATTTTATGATTGCAGGACATAGGAAAATGTTGGTTCCGAGGAAAATTCTACAATTAACCCTCAGAAAAAATCACACAGGGGGATTAGTTTTTCTTTTCTAATGGTGTAATCTATGATGATTTGTTTCATTACAAATTCTGAATCACCCTTCACCTTTAGGTGATCCACTGGTAATTGTTGTGAAAATTCAAGGCCTAGAATGAGATCCTGATATTCTACCACATTATTGGTACCACCATATGATAATAAGAAATATTATAGAAAAAATACCTTCTATGGGGAGATAAGAATAATCCATAACCCATCATTGTTGAGATTAGGGTATTATATTATCTTCCCCATTGAACTTGTAGAAGCACCATCAAAGTAAATTTCCAATATATAGAAACTATATTGAATAAATAATATTTCCTCATTAGGAAGTTCAGTATTCAATGATGTCTCTTCCATAGATGAGTGTTCAACAAGGAAGTCTTCTAAGGATTGGCCTTTTTCTGATTTCTGAGGAACAAAATTTATATAAAACTGTTGTAGAATAACTTCCCACCATGCCAGATGTCCTGTAAGTATAAGACGTCTGAGACTAAATTTGAGTGGGTTATTGGGAGATACCAAGTGGACGTCATGATGTTGTAGATAGTGACTCAGTTTCTAAAATGCAATGATTAATGCTAGCCAGATTTTCTCAATATCTGAATATCGAGTATCTACATTGATTATGGTTTGATAGAGACAGAAAATGTTTTTTTCATTTCCATCATTGTTATTTTTCACAGGTAAGGCACCTAGTGATCTCTCCAATTCTATCACATAAATAACGAGAGAATTTCCTTCAATAAGTGGAATCAATATTGGTGATCTCAATAGGTATTTCTGGAGGGTATCAAATGCTTCTTGGAAGTCATTAGTATATTTATATGTGACCACCATCTTTATTAATTTTGAGTAGAGAAAATACTTTCCTTTCATATTGGATATGAAGTGATAGATATAGTCCAAGTTTCCTTGAATTCCTCTCAACTCTTTCATGCTTTGAAGAGGTGACATACCAAGGATATCTTTATTTTTCTCATGATCAACTTTGATATTGAGATGACATTAAACTTAGCTGAGAAAGTTTCCCAAGGATACCCTAAAAGCACATTTCATGTGTTTTATCTTTAGATTATGCTAATGAAGATTGCTAAATATGGTCTCCAGATCATTCAGGTCATAAAAATATTGTCTATATTTTACTACTAGATTATGAACATAGAATTAAATAAATTTTCCCAATATGGGTTTGAATATGTGATGTATTTCACATTTATATGTCACGCCACCATTCTTCAAGACAAAGGGAATTAACTGATAAAAAATATACCCTGAGAGGATCTGAAGGCTATAGATTCCTCATCTTCTTGGGCCATATGAAATTGGTTATACACAGAGTATCCATCCATGAAAGAGAGAGATTTGTAACCAGTTGTTGTATCAATAAAAACATCTGTGTTTGGAACTGGGAAGTCATCTTTGGGACAATGTCGATTGAGATATCGGAAAGCAATGCAGACTCTAATTTTTCCATTCTTCTTTTTAACTAGTCCAATATTCTCTAACCACTTTGGATGTTTCACTTCTTGGACGAAATCATCTTTGATAAGTTTTTTGACTTCAAACTCAATCTTGGAGTCATAATTCAGGTGTGTTCTTCTTGCTTCTTATTTGTATCCCCAATGATCTTCTGGTAAGCCCAAATGATGGGTGGAAACCTCAGGTTCAAGGCCTAGAATATTTTTTTAATTATACAAAAACACATCCCTATGTTTCTTTATAAAGAAAGTATACACCTATTCCTCTTCACAATTCACCACCTCACTATTCAGAGCGGAGCATGGATATTCCTCTGTATCTAGAATTATTTCTCTGAGCTCATCCACCATTGTGAATATGCCTTCCTCAAATACTAGAGTGGTATCTCTATGATCATCATCTTCTTCCTTCTCACATGTTACCACTTCTTTCTTTTCTTGAAGGGTAGGTGATGAAGTAATACTTTCATAGCTATAAGAGGAGTTTTTATTTGGACATCTAGAAGAGGAGGAAACCGTCACTGACTCAACTAATGATTAATGGTTTCTTTTGAAGTTCTGAAGGGAATATGATGGAATGAGAATCAACATCCCTGTATTTCTCCATGAGTACAAAAAACATATTCTAGAAAGGATGACGAAGAATACACCTAACAATGTTTAGTATATGGAATGATGAAACCTCCATTTAGGATTTCATTATTGTTTGGTGAATAAATGATTTCTCCTATGTTTTTAGGATCAATTTTCATCACTAACATTATGGAAACCATTAAAAAAATTATTGGATTTGGGTCCACCCTTTCAATTTTATTAATTGAAAGTATGTAATATGCACCGAGATGCTTGAATGGGTTATCTGGGATCTTTTCTAGACCATTTAGAGCATTCAATCTTATTAAATCCTTTTTTTGTGGACTTTTTCCCTTTGTGTGATAGAACTATTCACCAACATAATGAAACTCACATGTTTTTAACGGGCCCTATCATCATGAAATGTCCCAATTTGGCCATTGAAGCAATACTTGAGACATTGGTGGAATGATGAAAGAACAAATACATATTAATGTAGTAATGACCTTCCTAGTAGAATGTTAAAAGCTGTGTCTTGCTGGAAAACCATTAAATTTGAATCTGATAAAAGATCCCCAAACTATGTTTTAAGTGTAATCTCACCCAAAGGTTTTTTTATTATTGACATAACCTTGCATAATTAGAGTAGAGGGAGACAAGTCAGATTTAGTGATACCCAACCAAAAAATTTTATATATGGGAATGAAGCTGACTCATGAGCCATTATCAATGAAGGCTCATCAGATGTCAGTATCGTTAACCCTACCAGATAAATACAAGGGCTTGATGTGTCCATGTACAACATCATCCTCATAAATGT
The DNA here is from genome assembly GCA_963277665.1 of Viscum album. Classification (NCBI taxonomy): domain Eukaryota; kingdom Viridiplantae; phylum Streptophyta; class Magnoliopsida; order Santalales; family Viscaceae; genus Viscum; species Viscum album. Next base: position 1,221,813,175 of record OY728130.1, read on the forward strand.
CTATTAACGATTGAATGCATGACATTCTACATGACCATTCTCTATACGGTATACATAAAGAGTAGAAACCTTGGTCTCAAACTCTTAAGGGCTTGATAGAACATCAAAAAGTGCTTACTGAAGATATTTTGATAAATTTAGAGCATTCAAGATTGATAATATGGCCGTTACATGGGCTAGTTTCTTCAAAATTCCATATTTATGGTCAAAAAGTCTATGTTTTCAGCATAGATATGTTGTTTTTCAGGTTCCTTAGAAATTGATGCTTCTAATGCAGATGGACCATTTTTTAGGGTACAATCTAGAAATATTTTTTCTCATGGTAGGTTATGCTGGAAAGGTCAACCCAAAAATCAAGAAAGTGGTGGTATATCCTCTAATTTTTCATATAAGATAATCATGTTGGGTCTAACCCTATCATGTGTGGGAGAATTACCTTGTTTTTTTGAGCCTGCTGAAGGGATCTCCCATGTTTTTCTATAGCGTAAATGTTTTGAGCAGGGGATTAATTGAAATAGTAGATTCTAGCATATCCAAATCTTCCCATGTATCCTCAACCTTGATAATTTCTTCCCCCAATTCCCTAATAAATTACAGGAAAGTCATGTTAATAATCATAATCATAGTTTTCCTAGGGATCCATTAATTTAATAAAGTTAATAAAACCAAAGATCTACTCCCCATTTGATGAATATTTTTCATGAGTGGATAATTCTTATTGTTTCATTTTTTTGGGGTGGTGCCCATGCTTTGGAGACATATGGCATGAAATCCCCTAAGGTCAAGGAAAATATTTTCCTTGAAACAAACTCATATTCTTCCAATTCATCCTTATTCTTCAGGTCATTCTCCTTCTTTGATGATTGGACTTCCAAGGACTGGGATTTTGATGAAGTCGAATTTTCTATAGCATAAGTGGAAGGAGGCATAGTTGGTTGTTTCAATTGTGTTCATAGAATGACATGAGTTTGGTAATAATTTTATTAACCATACATTAATCAAACTTCTACACATTCTTTCTTTTGACATCCTACCACTTTCCTTTTTTTAGATCAGTAATAGTCTCGCATGCTACCTAGGCTAGTGAATTTTTCAGCTTCACCTGCCTGGAGTCCCCCATCTTTATAGGAGTCATTTAAAAAAACACTCTTGGATAGGGTGACCCATCATTTCATGAAAATATAAATAGTTTTGGATATCGTCATCTCCTTATTTGTTCGTATTCTTGTTCCTTGGTAACTGGATTAAATTGTTTTCTAATGCTGAGATGAATTAGCTGGGGACTTGGTCATTTTAGAAATATTATACATTGTTCATAAATTCCTAAAACTATCTCCACCATTTATCTTCTAGATCATCTTGATGAGTCGGTCATTGCTTCTAATGCTAAGAAGGTAGAGTCTTATGATATGATGAGGTCATTGATGTTGGGGCAGGTACAGGTTCTTGCTTGAATGTAACTATAACAGCCTCTTCTTGTCCGGTTCTCTTTCCCAGAGTTAGTGGGATTATATGAGACTTATATTTGGATTCCAAAAAATTGAATTCTCTACTTTTTAAGGGATTTAAGAAAGGTCTTGAAACCTTATTATGTATTTTACAGGGATTAGTGGTGTGTGTAACTCATCATAGAGATTTTTCACACATATTGGAAACGAATCTTCTTGAGGGAGTTGTAGGTTTCAGGAATATGTTTTTCCTTTACATATAGGAATTTAATATGAAACTCATTCATTCTCCCCTAGTTTTTAGTTTGTATGATCAAAGACTATTGTCTTATGCAATGTGGAGCTGAATTGGAAAATTAATTTTTGATGGAGGTCTTCCCATCCAGCAATCGATCTAGACTGTAAACTTTTATACCAGACAACGGTCGCCCCTTGAAACGATTTAAAAAAAAATATGAGCTTTACTACTTCATGTTGTTGAGGGTTCCCCATCATTGGATCAAAGTAAGAAACAAAATGCACCATGTTCTACTCTTGATCTTATGAACTGTTAATGATTATAAATGAGGTATTTGCAAAGTTTGGAGGGCGAGGAATCAGATCTACCAATTTGGGTTAAGACTTATGTTTTGATTGTATTAGTGTGCAACATCCTTAGATAGATTCCAATATAGTCATAATTGAATCAATGGTATTTATAAGAATTTGATTAATATCTGGCTGAGCCATGACCTATATAGGTACAGAAGCAGGAGCCTAAATTGGTGTGATGACTGGTAATACCACTTGTGGTGGAGATACTGGTATTTTCCTTGGATAACCCATGGGGGCATGCTTGTAAGGATTTTATTGACCCTATTATGGTTGTGTACCCAACATAGTGAATTCATTGTCTACACCAATAGTTTCTATAAAACCTATTTGCTGATTTTATTCTACTAGAAGTGCAAGCTAAGAATATTCTAATGGAGCATGTATGGGAGGACTGATTCTTCAGTGTAACTCTACATTGAGTCTCTATAACTCCTTTATTAGCTCTTCTAGTTAAGAAAATATTTCTTCACATGAAGGTTATTGACCTTCTCTAGGGGGAAGGTGAGACATGGTTTGACCCTTACCTTTCTTCCTGTAAGGTGCCTTATGAAAAGGTGGAGGTGGATTATTTAAGAGGATGCCTTGATTCCAATAAAGTCTTTTATTTATGATATTCATGCCTCCATAATTTGATTCAATTTGGATCATATCAACAATAATAAATTCCTATTTTGATTCCCCCTAACTAGACCCATTTTTGTAGGATCATCCATGATGGAACTAATGACATCCACAAATACATAACACATTAATGGAATTCTCTCAGTATCTTTGTGAGAACGACTTTATCTGCTCCCTCTAAAAGACATTATTATCACATATACTAGTCCATTTGGAACTATTTAGTGGACATTAATCTTAATAGAATCCTAATATAGTTCAGTTATGCATTCAATTTGCAGATTATTTCGTAACTGGGAGAAAATTGACTTCTACTAAGGATGGGATTGGGAATGTGAGAAAGCCTCCAGCCTTACGGGATGGAGCTGTTCATGTTATTCTTTATAAAACCTTTGAGATCTGTTTGTTGACTATGGGGGTTCAGCTAAAAAATCCCCCAGCCCTGCGGGCTGGGGTGGCTCCTGAACTGCTATGGCTAATATCAGAACAACTTCTTTTCTGATCATATGAATTCGGGTCCAAACATTGGCTGGGTGAATTATCCATAACTCACTTAAATCACCTATTTTGGAATAACATTGTGATATCTTAGAATTTAATACAATATTATGGATTCCATCCTCTAAATGGGATGCCTGCTCAATGTTATGTGATTATTGATGCAAAAGTATCTCAATAGCTTTCTCTCTTTGGTCCTGAATTTGGGGAAAGCCAGTCGAGACCTATTCAGGATGAACATTTCTTTATTCATAAAAATAATTTGTTTGTTGTAGCTAACCTAGGGAAATAAAATATCATGAGACCACATTTAGTAGAATTTACTGGTTTTGGAGCATAGTGAAATGCAATGCTCCATTTGCACTCCATCCTCTAATATGAACACCCGATGGGGTTTCTATGATCAATTGTCACAACCTATTTGATGAATCAAGGAATGAAAATTGAAGGGCCTCTGATTTCTTCTTGATTGTTGGATTTTAGTAAACCCACAGAGATGCTAAGTCAATTTGGCAGTGCAACCATTTTATTACCTTAACACGACTTTGATATTAATCATCTGGTAATACATTGTCTTTTAGATAAAAAAGAGTCTTCTATATGTTGAGGTGGATATCAAGAATACAATATTCTACCAATATACCTAGAATATTATATTGAGAGGTGAAAAAAGGATAGAATATTACTAGGATTTCACGCTTAGATAGTTTTTTCCTCATGTTAAACATATATTCCTTGTCTTTTCATGAGGTTTCTCAACCTGTTCTGACCATAGTGGATGCTTATAAATTACTTTACCACAAGTAATGGGATTAGTTAGAGTTTTATCTACTATATTATAAGGAAAATGAACCAAGGTAGGTTCGGATAATGACCATATACTTAGGATGTCTTCTTGATGAGAAAGTATTTCACTTGTCCATAAAAAAGCATTAGACATTAATGGACTTATTTTTACCAGAGCCTCAATATAAGATGGATTTCTCATTAATACATTATCTGTTAGAGGATTCTCTTAGAAATGAGAATCAATACTGCAAAGAGAGCTTTAACATCAAATTCCATCATAGGTAGGACCACCATGGTGGATTATAGAAAAGGATAAATCCTCTTTCTCCTTGGTCTTCTATCCACAATGAGGGTTTTCGTGACTCTCATCCAGAGATATGTTCTCAAGATTGACTGAATTTTCATGAATGAAGCCTTTATAATGAAGTGCTTGATGAGGAACTTTATAATTACTAATACTACATCCGTAATTTGGTAATGGGAGGGTAGGATCTTGAGCTGCAATAGATAAATGTCTAAGGGATTAAAGAACTCTTTCATTAAGAGGATCCATATTGCCAATTGACTCTCGATTCTACAACTATGCTTGGTAAGACTTCTACTCAGATGCCCTATTATATGTATTTGGGGCCACTTTCTGGGAGAATTGGTTATCATGGGAAGGTGTATGTGCCTACCTTGGAGTATCCATCAGAATATGATGATTATATCCAATTGAAAGAGGTGTATATTCATGATCCCATTATCTATATGATATAGGTAATGTTACCCATATCCCTCATGGACAAGAACATAGGTGTTTTTTTGCTCTGGGATGACATGCTGATTAGTCACCTTAGGTATAAGGACAAAATTATGTGTTCATCCCTCTAGTACTACATATGTTTACGTTATGATATTTTAGAAAGCTTCCAGGACATGGGAATGATTTTGGGTCTGCCCTTTATCCATTTCCAAAATGTGTTTGGTGACTTCAGCTGCCAGAATGGGAATATATTTCCATTATGTATTCGGAGTAGTTGTATGTACCAACTCTTTCCCTCTCATTACTATTAGTGGATAATAATAGTAATCATTTGTAGGAGAATAGAGTTGAGTCTTCCCCAAGTTTCTCATTAGATATTTTCAACTGAATTCTCTAGGTGCTGCCAAATGAGATTGTTGGTAGGCTTGATGGATGCTGGTGGGTGTATATGCGTACTGGATTTCTTTTCAAGAATGTTAGGTTTAATTATTTAAGTGTTTTTCAATGAGACAATTTTAATTCTTGGGGATTGCAGGAAACTATATGTTCCTACTTACAAGTTGTCTCCACAGTTGGTTGGTGGGATTCCTTCAATGTGGTCATAGGAGTCTACGGACTGGATGATAGATTTTAATAAGGTATATGTGCCTTTTCATAATACTCCATAATATTTGAATGGAAATATTGGTTGGGAACCACCAGATGAGTCTACTATCTAGAGTAATTATTGTTGATTAGTGTATGTGTTTTCTCGTTGTTTTCCACCAAACAAGGTTAGTGGACTTATCTGAAGAGGGAATATATAATAAACTGCTCCCTGTTGGCTGATAGGTGGTCCTAGTGGTTCATCTTGCATGCTGGAGTTCAGGGGACCTAGGCTATACAACTAAATATAACACCCTCATTATGTTAAGGGTTTTCCATCATGTGATGTTTGTGGGGGTGATTGTTGGACGAAGACCTCAGAAAGGACCCCTATGTATTTTGGACGAGACCGTAGGTTGCCTCTTGGTCGATGTCCCTCAAATAGGGGACAGATTGGGGATTTTATTCTGGGGATAAACTCTCAAAACAGTTGAATACGGTGGGTGGAACCGTCTACTTCTAGATCACTGTTCATCATTGATCAGATGACTATGGGTTATTATTTACTTGGAGGTACTATTGGAAAGCCTCTATGGTTTTAATAATATTGTGTTTATGATACTATAATAACAATGCATTGGAGATCCAAATTTTAAGATACTATGTTGGTGAAGGCATCCTTCAGGCGAATGATGATCCAATTTGAGCAGCAGTCGGGGCATTTGCAGGTGCAAACTTGAAGGAATCCATTTTGGAATGAAATTAGTTATTGGAAAGAAGGTGCCTTGGTTATGGATTCAAATTGCGTTCGCTATTTTTTGTTTCCATAAAAATGTGTGTTCTAGTTATGAATCACTACTTTTGGATGGTTTTTATCGGATTTATTTATGTAGCAGGTGAAACCGAATAGTTTTGTATCCAAAGGGACCTATTTCCAAAGACAGGTGTTCGTTAGGTTTATTGACATACGACACTTAAGAACTTTCTTTGTTTAAGAGGATGGGAGTTCAGAATCATCACATTATTTTTGGGTAAATTAATCCCTAATATAGGAATTTCTTATAGATTTAATATATATTCATGAATACTTATTAATTTACCAAGTGTATAGTACACTTTCCTTGAAATTTTCAATCAATTATCTAGCATGTGTAGAATTCAGAATCATCCATATGCATGTGAGGTTCTTTATCAATGGAGGTATCTATATGTACTTGAGGATCTCTATCAATGGTATCCGATCATATAATACTTAAATTTTAATTGGTTATTCTTATGAAAATGTTGGTTTTGAAGTCACTCAGCGGGGAACTCTGGAAATTATGGTCATTCAGGTAGATAAATGTCACTCTGGAATTTATTTTCATCCAGGGAGATGAATCTTTACTATGGATTTTATCATCATCTAGGGAGATGATATTTGTTTTGATGTTGGGATCATACCCTTATATGGGATAACTACATATCCTTGTTAAATGAATCAGAACCCTCATAGTTCAGTGCCACTTAATGGGATACATCATACATTTTATTGTCATGAGATAAGGGCCTAACCATACAGTTTAATGTCATGTGGTAAGGACATCTAGGTGGAATGTGCCTAGTAAAATATTGGATTGGTATTTATATACAAACAAACTAGGTAACCTAGAAAGGAAATTAGTCTTCATGTTATATTATTCCCTTCCAGGAATGTGGTCCAGAGAGAACAGGGTTGATTTGGAGTGTTGGGTTTGAACCTCAAAGAGGCTTTCTATGTATCCCAGTTGTACAAGAATCAAATCCCACATATTTCAGTATGTATCATAGGGGAGTATGGACTTTTGAGATTATAATTTGGTTATTAATATTTAAAAGTATTCCCTAGTAAATTAAGGGTTTTGATTGGGACTATCTTTTGAGGAGGATGTCACTTTAGCTTCAGCCTTAGGTAGGCATCCTACAAATCCTTATTATAGAAGGAATCATTGTTCTTGTAGTTCAAGAGATGAGATTGATTGTGTAGATGTTTTGATCATAATAAATATATAATCCCACATGATTTATTGTCAGTGTGAGAAAAAAATTGAATGTGAAAGATTCAAAAAACCACACACTTTATCCTTTAATGATGGAAAATGTTGGACCTACGATGAATGAATCCGGGGAGATGGTGGATGAGGGAACATAGAAATTAACCATTCAATATAAAATTAATGTGAAAGTCATTAGGTTTGAACCAAATTTATAGGGTCTTATTCCACGAGTGATGCCCTTTTAAGGCTTTGTTAGGCTTACTCCGAAGGAGAATTCCCATTGAACTTTGGTTGGGGATTTCTCTTAAGGAGTATTTCCATTGAGGTTGGTTGGGGCTTACTTATAAAATGAATTCCAATTGGTCTTTTTTTTGGGGCTTACTCCTAATGAGGATACCCATTTTTGCTTTATGTGGGCCCTATACCTAAGGAAGATTACCATTAATCTTTGGTTGGGGATTACTACTATGGGGGACTCCTATTGATCTTTATTTGGAGATTTCTCTTATAGAGGATTCCCATAGAGATTTTGTTGGGTCTTACTCGTAAGGGGGTTTCCCATTTCAGCTTTGGTTGGGTCTTTCTCTAAAGAAGGATGTTCATTGTGATTTTGTCAGGGCTTACTCCTATAGAGAATTCCCATTGAGTATTGGTTGGGGCTTACTCTTAAGGAGGATTCCCATTGATCTTTGGTTGGGGATTACTCTTAAGAAAGATTCCCATTGATATTTGGTTGGGTCTTACTCCTAAGGAGGATTCCCATTGAGCTTTGGTTGGGGTTACTCATAAGGATGATGCCCATTGTAGCTCATGTTATTAGCTTAGGAAGTCTTTAGCTTAGGTCCTAAGATTAGGACCACTGCGTAGGCCCACAAAACACGTTCGTAGTGTAGGTCCACAACACACGTTCATCATTGATCAGATGACCATGGGTTATTATTGACTTAGAGGTACTATTGGGAAGCCTCTATGGTTTTAATAACACCGTGTTTATGATACTATAATACCAATGAATTGGAGATCCCAATTTTAAGATACTGTGTTGGTGAAGGCATCCTTCAGGTGAATGATGATCCAATTTGAGCAGCAGTTGGGGCATTTTCAGGTGCAAACTTGAAGGAACCCATTTTGGAATGAAATTAGTTATTAGAAAGAAGGTGCCTTGGTTATGGATTCACATCGTGTTCTCCATTTTTTGTTTCCCTAAAAATGTGTGTTCTAGTTATGAATCACTAATTTTGGATGGGTTTTATTGGATTTATTTATTTATCTGGTGAAACCGAACAGTTTTGTATCCAAAGGGGCCTACTTTCCAAAGACAGGTGTTCATTAGGTTTATTTACATACGACACTTAAGAACTTTATTTGTTTAAGAGGATTGGAGTTCAAAATAATCACATTATTTTTGGGTAAATTAATCCCTACTATAGGACTCTCTTATAGATTTAATATATATTTATGAATCCTTATTAATTTACCAAGTGTACATTACACTTTCCTTGAAATTTTCAATCAATTATCTGGCATGTGTAGAATTCAAAATCATCCGTATGCATTCGAGGTTCTTTATAAACAGAAGTATCTATATGTACTTGAGGTTATCTATCAATGGTATCCGATCATATAATACTTAAATATTAATTGGTTATTCTTATAAAAATGTTGGTTTTGAATTCACTCAGTGGGGAACTCTAGAAATTATGGTCATTCAGGTAGATTAATGTCACTCTGGAATTTATTTTCATCCAGGGAGATGAATCATTACTATAGATTTTATCATTATCTAGGGAGATGATATTTTTTTTTGATGTTGGGATCATACCCTTATATGGGCTACCTACATATCCTTGTTAAAGGAATCAGAACCCTCATAGTTCGGTGCCACTTAATGGGATACATCATACCATTTATTGTCATGAGATAAGGGCCTAACCATACAGTTTAATGTCATGTGGTAAGGACATCTAGGTGGAAGGTCCCTAGTAAAATATTGGATTGGTATTTATATAGAAACAAACTAGGTAACCTATAAAGGAAATGAGTCTTCATGTTATATTAGTCCCTTCCAGGAATGTGGTCCAGAGAGAACAAGGTTGATTTGGAGTGTTGGGTTTGAACCTCAAGGAGGATTTCTATGTATCCGAGTTGTACGAGAATCAAATCCCATATATTTCGGTATGTATCATAGGGGAGTATGGTCTTTTGAGATTATAATTTGGCTATTAATATTTAAAAGTATTCCCTAGTAAATTGGGGGTTTTGATTGGGACTATCTTCTGAGGAGGATGTCACTTTATCTTAGGCCTTAGGTAGGCATCCTAAAAATCCTTTTTATAGAAGGAATCATAGTTATTGTAGTTCAAGAGATGAGATTGATTGTGTAGATGTTTCGATCATAATAAATATCTAATCCCACACGATTCATTCTCAGTGTGAGAAAAAAATTGAATGTGAAAGATTCAATAAACCACACACTTTGTCCTTTAATGATGGAGGAGGTTGGACCTACGATGAATGAATCCGGGGAGATGGTGGATGAGGTAACAGAGAAATTAACCATTCAATGTAAAATTAGTGTGAAAGTCATTAGGTTTGAACCAAAATTATAGGGTCTTATTCCATGAGGGATTCCCTTTTAAGGTTTTGTTAGGGCTTACTCTTAAGGAGGATTCCCATTAAACTTTGGTTGGGGATTTCTCCTAAGGAGGATTGCCATTGAGTTTGGTTGGGGCTTACTTATAAAATGAATTCCCATTGGTCTTTTTTGGGGGCTTACTACTAATGAGGATACCCATTTATGCTTTATGTGGGACCTACACGTACAGAAGATTACCATTGAGCTTTGGTTGGGGATTACTGCTATGGAGGACTCCTATTGATCTTTATTTGGGGCTTTCTCTTATAGAGGATGCCCATAAAGATTTTGTTGGGTCTTACTCATAAGGGGTTTTCCCATTTCAGCTTTGGTTGGGTCTTTCTCCAAAGAAGGATGTTCATTGTGCTTTTTTCAGGGCTTACTCCTATAGAGAATTCCCATTGAGTATTGGTTGGGGATTACTCTTAAGGAGGATTCCCATTGATCTTCAGTTGGGGATTACTCTTAAGGAAGATTCACACTTAGATTTGGTTGGGGATTACTCTTAAGGAGGATTACCATTGAGCTTTGGATGAGGTTACTCCTAAGGATGGTGCCCATTGTAGCTCATGTTATTAGATTAGGAAGTCTTTAGCTCAGGTCCTAAGATTAGGACCACTGTACAGGTCCTAAAAACACGTTCGTAGTGTTGATCCACAACACACGTTCGTAGTGTAGGTCCGTAGCACAGGTCCATAGCCTAGGACCACTACACAGGTCCATAGCGCAGGTCCGCAGCGTAGGTCTTGGTTTTAGGTCCTTAGATCATGTGTCATGTTTTAGACCCTAATGGGACTATGATCCAACTCATCCCCTTTAATTCTAACTTCACTCATTCTTAAGAGAGATAACTGAGATATTTGGTGGACCTGGGCAAAGGGGGCTTTGCAATGAGAACTTTAGGACTTTTTACAAATTCTCAACCTATCAAATGGAGAGCCGAAGGGTCCTATTTTTAGTAAAATTGGGAGCCTTGGGTGGAGAAGTTAATCCACACAGGTCCTCTATGCAAATCTATTGTGTAGGTCCTCTATGTTGGTCTTTTGCACTGGTCCTTAGCACAGGTCCTCAGCGTAGGTCATCCGTACTGGTGAGTAAAATCCCTTTATAAAATTTATGTATCTTTATATTGCCATAAATTTTTATCAGTAAGTCCATTTGAGAAACCCAACCAGCCAAATCGAATCTTCTAAATAGATATACAATTCTTGATATGGTGAATGCATCAGGTCTTCTCAAAAGAAACTCAAAAATTGAATTTAATGTGTAGAATTTTTTTTATCATAAATATTTTAAATCAATGACATACTCCTTGAGATGGGGGGTCTTTCTATTAATCCCTCGTTGTGGAACATTCTCATAGGAAATGTAAATCCAACCATGAATTCTACATCAATGTGCGTGAAACACATTATATCATTTCAACAATGTTGAAGTCCACATTTCATGCCAAAAACATCCTCACCAAATTTAATTCCTTTTAATCCATTCTTTCCCATTATACATTCTCCATTTACATTAGGTTAACTTCCTAGAAAAAAACTTATAATTTCTTATATATGATCTATTACTCTAATTTAATCCTTCAGAACCCAAAATCCATTCTATTGAGTTTTTTAAACTAGAACTTACTATATTTTTATTTTGTAACCATAAAATATAATGATTCTCATAGAATTAAAAGAAATATGAGAAACTAAGAATGATACCTAAGCTTTTAATAGGTAAAATATTAAGAATCTAAGAACCTCCAGCTACTTTGATTCCAATTATTGTTAATCTTTGATAAAATTCATACATCAAAATTTCATCATCAGAAGACCACAGTAGGAAAAAAAATTCAATGAAAGGAATCCTTTCCACTTAAATATAATAGAAATAGGAAGTAAATACCTTTAACCTAAACACTATAGAGAGTTTCACATAATCAATCTTGTTTAACCCAAATCAGAAAAAAATATCATGAAAAACATAAAAAGAAATGAAACCAAGTAAAAGACACAATAATATTTTACATGGTTTTGGATTTTTTCCTACATCCAAGGGAGAATCACTAAAAACTTTCATTTAATTACAAGTATAAAGTTACAATCACTATTACTAGGTAAAAATTTATATTACTAAAATAATTAATTCTATGACACCTTATAAAAGTGGCCCCACACTGTCATAAAGAGTGCCTCACCTAGTAATTGTGTTGAATCAAATTCCTTTAATCATGGAGATCCATATGTTACATTGTGAAACAATAGATTCCCTATTTCGTTCCTCAGTCTAACAAATAATCACTGATAATACACTGAAAAAACTACTATAACTAATTCAAATATAGACACTACCTCCTTCTAGTGATCACAAAAATATTATAAACTATAGGTAGATGACCACCATAATGTATCAATTAGAAATTCAAAACCTCTGGTCAACCCATGTCATACACAGAAGATTTAATCCAGTACTCTAACAAGGCTAATGAGTTCTTTGGAGTTTCTCCTTATATTAAACTGACTTTAGCTCAAGAGGATTCTTCACATAACCCAATATTAAATATTTTACATAGAATAAATAAAAAATTTATGGTAAGAATAAATACATCATAACTATCATTATAAATGATATGGTTATGAAAAATTATAACTAATGTTGATTTTAGGATATCCACTCACACAATAGATCACAAATATTATTTATTTTGATAACTAATGAGAAAAGGCCAAGATTATTTTGTAAAAAATCACATTTGATATCCGTTAATTAATGAATCACATGTTTAGTGATTGTTTATGATGTTAAATATTTAAATAAAAAATTTGATTAATAATTTTCAATAATATTGATTGTTGTTAAAATAATATTTACTTTTACATTTACAATGACACAACAATATAATCGATATAAAAAATTAGAAATAACTAATGTAAAGAAACTCGAAAATGAATTTTTGGTGGAATAATTGAAAAAATAAATTAGGAATTAAATGAAATTAAATAATATTTATGTAGGAAAAAATGGTCTAAATTAAATTTATAATTTGAAGTTTAACCCAAATTGTTTTATAGGAAAAATTTTTAATTGCATTTTCATAATTTCAGATTTATAATCGTTAGAGTTTGAAATCATAATAATATTTGATAATGCTATGTGAAATGTGTATCATTAATATTATAGTTTAAATTATTTATTTTAATATGTATATAAATTAATAATTTTATTTAATAGATGTAGTTTCTTAATCAATTTAATTTACACTATTTAGTATTTTTTCCATACGTGTTTTATAAATTTTGTAGTGATACTACATTTCTTGTAGTAAAATGCTACTGGAAACTTTGGAAAATATGAAAAATATTCTGTATGTAAAAAATTAAATAGATGATTATCCATAATTTTTATACATGGTTTTAAAATCTTAACTAATAATTTAATAATACTAGTAAATTTAAAAATACATATTCATGAAAACATAGATCAAAGTCACATTAACAAAATATATTTTAAAAAATTTTAAACAAAAATAATGGAACCAATTATATTTAGTAACTATACATGGAATTATTTCATGATTAATTCATATATTTTATTTTTTAACACCTTGATATTTTTAAAATAATATTATGCTTGGTAGTGTATATAACAAACACAACTAAGGTTATACGAACCCTGAAATGTTATTATTTAAATATGACTATTATAAAATAGCCATTAATTTGGTGTATATTAATAGATGTAAAAAAATTATTACATATATATAAATGTACAAATCAATTAAAATTTATTTATAAATTATTATTAAATAACCACTCACTTTTTTGTAAAGTCATTTTTTTCTTTAAAAATGTTTTCTTCAAAATATGGTTTTTATTTCTTTTTTTGTGAGAGAATTTTAAAATTAATTTCTAAAACGTTTAGATATTTAATTTGATAAAAAAGTATACCATTTTTGAAATAATTATTTCATAATTACCTTATAATTAATTTTTGATAATTTTTTGAAAAGATTTATTTTTTAATGAATAATAAAAAATACTGATTTCTATTGAAAAAATTATTTTATTTGAAAGTATTTACAATGTAGAATTATAGTTTGGATTAGTTTTAAAAGTTAAGTTCTTCCAAATTCTTAAAAATAATACAATAAATTTCATTAGATTTATCATTACACTTTAATTTGGTATAAAAACATTTTTAAACTAAAAAATGTATTTTTTCCGGAAAATGCTTTTCCTCCTATTTTGTGGGTTTAATTTTGTAATAAATTATGAATCTTATATGAATTTAATTTGATAAAATATATTTTTATTTAGAATTTGAATAATTAATATTAGGTAATAAGGTCAACTTAGTTCTTGGTCATAATAAATAGTAAAAACAATAAAAATATGTGGTCATAGTTAAGGATAAAAAAGCATTTCCAGGGGTTAAACTTAATAGATAAGGGTTTATATGGCTTTAAAAATTGTCTAATATCTATTTTATGTACTTATTTCAACCATATATCATCTCATATGTGGATATTTTCCATTTTGGAGCCATTTTTCTTAAAAAATAAAATAATATATTTTAATCTTTTTAAAAATTTCAGTTTCATCCTCTCCCCACTTGTAAAAGGAAACCCCCTATCATATCCTCTTCACACTTCAAGAGCATTTTGTTTCATAAAATACATATCCAAACACATTTCTAAAATACCTAACCACTTCTTATGTTCCCTATTTGATAAAAACCTATCCTTTAAAGGATTTAGGTATAAAGCTAAAGAGGTTGTCTGAAGAAGTTAAATGGTTCTTAACTGAGTGTTTTCATTTTATTTATTTTTATATATCCTAAAAAATATTAGAAAACTATGATAAATTAATAAAATCAGTATATTATATATACATATATTTTTTTATGTTAATGGAATAAACTATATTCATATCCTCTACCATCAAAGAATAAATAATACCATCATTTGTGTCTCCGAAGGACTACCATCATGTGAACCAATGTAATTGTTTTCCATCACCAAAAATATCTCAGAGTTATAACTATTGATTTTATTTATATATATTATATTCATTAAATAAATATATTTTTAAGGATAATATATCATCTATTTTCTTACCTTTTTTCCATTGAATAATAAGAATTTAATTTTTATGTACGTGTGGATTACCACAACCATGAAAATTTGATTAGTTTTATTTGAGTTCATTTAAATATAAAATATGATATTTATGATATTATAATAATTAATAAAACCTAAAATTTTTATTAACTTCTTTTACACTTTCTCTTTGAAAAATTAAAATTCTAGTAATGTGTATGTACGTCTTCTAATCTACATGATTGTAAAGTAATTAATTTTTTATTACAATATTTTAAGGTATGTTTTAAAAGTATAATTAATGTATAATAATAATAATTATATAATTATTATTATTCTAAATATTATTGATTTAGGGCCTCTTTGACCATAATCAATATACGAAAGTCATTTTGAAATTATGAACTGAATATCCTTAAAACACACGGAGTAGAATTAACTGATTAAGTAATTAAATATGTATTTAAAATAAATGAAATAATGGTTTAATTATAATGGATTAAAAGTATAAAATTTTATTAAGACATAAAATTACTGATATAATTTTATTATACATGTGCTAAAGGACATACATAAAAAATTTATAATCGAGGTAATAGATTTCATCTAAATTTCCCTTTATTGAGACATATATTGATGTTATACAACTATTTAATCTTATACGGTGTTTATACTGATGATTTTAAATTTTTTATCATGAATCTTTCATTCTTCATGTTATTTAAACATAAAATTCAAATTATTTCATCCAAGGAGATTTTACTTGAAGGTTGCAAAGCAATAATGGATTTCGTAACTCAATATCATTTCATTGGGTTATATTACTTCCTCATTTCCTTTGTTGTGAAAATATTATATGTGTAATGATATATGATTATTTTTTATTGTATTTCTGAATATTTTATATGGATTAAAATCTGTTACACATAATAAATCCATTAATTAATTCTTAATTTAGTGATATGTTCCTTTTAAGGGATATTCATCTAAAATTGTCTTTATTTGGGACATAGGTTAATATTATGAACCCAAATTTATTTATGTTGTGTATATTCCCCCCCTTGACATGTTATATCTTTAATATCCATATTTTTTAGATACTTAATGATTAATTTTAAGTTATTATTTTATTGGTATTATGATTCAAAAGTCACCAAAGTGGTAAGGGGATTATGTTTCAATCATATTTTTAATCGGGATTGTTTATACATAAACATAAATTAATAAATTTTATTATCCTAATTTGATAAACAAATTCAATTTTTATCCTCCACTAAATATTTTTAGAATTTTTATTTTTAAGTACCATTATTCCTCTATTTTCTATACAAAATAGATCAAAAACTATTTTTATGAAAATACATCATTATTTTCCATCTTTTGGTCAAAAAACCATTTTATTCCACATAATTATTTTATGAAAAAAATTCAAGATTGTTTTTTCTTATTATTAAATTATTTTTTAATTTTATTTTTACTCATTTTTTTTGAATTTTTACAAAACGTTTTAAAACTAATCATATTTTTATTTTCTAAATAAGTTATCCTTTACCGAATGTATGAACAATATATTTGATTTAAAAATTATATCATAAAAACATTTACCATAAACATGATCAATAAATGGTTTGAATGTTCCTTTTTAAATTTCTTGATTTATTTTTGATGAAAATATTTTACCTAAAATTCTGTAATCTTTTTTAAATTTATTTTCAAATTTCAATAGTTATTTTTATCAAGAATTTTTTAATTAGTTTTTAATGGTCCTTCTATTCATCAATAATAATACCAATTTATTTTACTTACTCACCACTAGGGATATGTTTTAATGATACAATACTTATTATATATATTGATGGTTTATAATTGTCTCAAATATGTTTTCAAGGAGTTCATTTCTTTTCCACAGTTAAATCATGTTTTAAAAAAACCATAGTCATTGTTATATAGAAAAATGTAATATTTTAGATTTTAGGTTTATGGTTTGATTCTTGTACATTGTTAATAAATACAGGTGTGCTCAATATCACTCATTATAAAGGAAGATCCTGATAAATATCTCCAATCCATTTGGTAAAGGGAAAAAGGTGAGTGGTTATAGGTTTCTCCTATGACATTATTTGAATTTACTGGATAGGATGTTCCATTTTTTAGAGTGATTATATGAGTGATATGAAAATGATTTTCCAAGTTACCTAGATATTTTAATTATTCTTGAATCATATTCTAACAGATCATTTTCTTAAATATTTTTTCACATGTCTCAAGATTATTGAAATATATTACTCTTATATTATATTATAACTTTATGCCATGTCTTATGTTTTATTTTATGGGGTTTTATTAGTATAAATTAATTTATGTAATTCTCATGAAATTTGATTGTGTAATCATACACTTATGATGATCTTATGATCAAGAATAACTTTAAATTTGTAATGCTTTTGTTTACCCTTGCTGGGAATTTGAGCTTAACCATCATTTGTTTCCATTTACCCAATTTGGGAAGAATGAGTTTATGTACGTTTTTCTTAATAAAGCTACAATATGTGAATAACATAGTTAGAGATGATGTTTCTTTTTATGAACTAGTTGTTTATGTATCTACATTTTTATATAATAGTTTTTCTAAATTCTCTAAAAATCCAAACCTAAATGGTCCTTGTGTATGTAATTGACCCAATATTTAGTTTTTATGTTATATATTTTATGGGTTTAAAATTGTGTCACCATTATCCGTATCAAATCGCGAATTTTAAATATTATGTTTTTGCACAAAATATGAGAGTATTGTTTTGTGGCTTCTATAGTTGCTATGAGAGGAGGATTCAGATAACTTTAGAGATTATGATTTTTTTCATCTCAGGTTAACTTAAGAGTTATGGATACAATCATGGGTTTACTAGTTTAAGGTTATTCATAAGTTCCAATGCATCGAAACCCCATTCAATATTTTATGTGATGGGGTTTTAAGTTGATTAATGATATATTAGGAGAAGTTTTATTGGGATGAGGTATATATAACCCTTAGGTTTAACATAAAGGATTATTTTGGAATAATACTATTACATTTGTGGGGATATAAGGATAAAGGTATGATATAACCATTTAGGATTGAAATTTATTTAATCTTAAGGTGTTTGACGTTACTTTCGATATGGGGTTTTTTACTTATAGAATTTTTTAAGCTAAACCATTGGTGTTATTGTGTAAATTTTGAAGTTAAATGTGTTGTTTATTAATATGAAAGTTAATATATTTTGGATACTATCTTACCTTGTGGTAACCATTTTAGTTTTGGTTTATATATAAAGGTATAAGGAATAAATTTTTATGCTTTTTTGGATCATTTGATTCATTAGTATTTTATTTTAGTGATATGGGCATTAATAATTCAACCCGTATACTCATCATTTGAAAAAATGACATTATGGTGGAAATTAATTAAAGGTTGAAATTATACTTGTCAAGTAAGTATATTTCCATATGTTATTTTTTATATAATAATGGAGTTACTAAAATATAATAAAATTAGATCGAAATAAAATTTTTATCTTATTACATTCATTTCTGATGATCAATAGTCCTTTTCACCCCTCATTGGTTTATGGTTTTATGGTCAATAATGTTATGATGATCATTTAATTTATTGTGATCAATGTTCTATATCTCTATCCATCATTATTTGGATATTAAAATTTTCCTCAATGTCTATATTTTACTTCCCAAAAATTTTCTCCTATTTAGAATTATAGTTATGTATTATTCCATATGAACTTCATATTTCACTTTTCCTCTTTTTAAAATGAGGTTTTATAAGCCCTTTTTATGATGGGGGTTTTCAATAATGTTATTTTCAAATGTTAGACCCTTGATTATCGAGGTCAAGATAAAATTATAGGGAAATAATTTATTAGTAGGGGGAGAATATAACACCTTTATGTTTATAAGATAATATTATTTTTGATAGTGTATATGATAATAATAACTAAATTTAACAAACTGTGAAATATTATTATTTAAATATGACCATTTTAATATATCATTAAATTATCGGTTATTAATAAAAGTAACCAAATTATGAAATATATATATTGTTACTAATTAATAAAAATGTAATGATAAATTATTAGTTGATAATCACAGAATTTTTAGCAAGGTCATTTAATGCTTCAATAATATTTTTTCTTCAAAAATGTGTTTTATTTATTTTTGAGACAATATATTATAATTAATTTATGAAATGTTTAGAAATTTTATTTGATAAATAGTAAATAATTTTTTAAATCATAATTTCAATATTATCATAGAATTAATTTTTGAGAATTTTATGAAAGTTTCAATTTTTTAATTATTGCTGAAAAATTATGATATTTATTGAAAAATGTATTTTCTTTTCACGTTTTTAAAATGTCACATTATATTTTGGATTAGTTTTAAAATTTAATTAGTTTATTTTGATAATATATTGTCTAATATATTTTATTTCAATCAAAATTATACATGAATTGGTATAAAATAATTTATACTTCGAAGGAATTTTTCTTAAAAACTATTTTTCATTGCATTTTACATCTTTAATTTTAAATTAAATTAAAAAATGTTTGTAAACTAAATTTGATAAAATTGTTTATATATTTTTAATCTGAATTTTTAATATTAGATAATAATTTAAAATTAATTTTTGGAAAAAATGAATAGTAAAATGATAAAAAATTGGTTGTCATAGTTCTGGTTAAAATAAGATTATCGAGGATTAAATTAAAGAGATAAGGGTTAAAATGTGTAGAACAATTGTCTAAAACCTATTGAATGGTAATTTTTTTGGTCTTATAGTATATCATATTTAAAAATAGTTAATTTTTGAGAAATATTTATTGGTCAATACATTAATATATTTTAATATTTTTTTAAAATTCCAAGTGTTTCCTCTCTCCCACTTATAATTGGATAACCCTATCCTCTACTCTCCACACTTCATGAGACTTTTTTCCAGAAAATACTTTTCCAAATACCTTTTTCACATTAATACCCATTTCTTATAGGACTATATTTTATCATAAAACCTACCAAGTAAGGTTTTAGTTATAACCCTAAAGAGGTTGTTAGAAGAAGTGGTATAGTTCTTAAATAAGCTTATTTATTTTATTTCTTATTATACCTAAATAAAATATAGTTCATTACAAATAAAATAATAACATAAGTATATTAAATATAAATAAATGTTATTATATAAATTTAATATCCTATATCCATCTTTTCTTCAATCAAATGGGAAATGAAACCATCGCTCATGTGTCTGATGGATTTCCATCTTGCGAACTGATGTAATTTGATTTCCACGAACACATCTCACAGATGGTTATAATGATGGATTTAATGTATATATATGAAATTAATGACCTAATTATAATTATTTAAAGATAATATATCATCTATTTTCTTCTTTTCTATCCATTTAGAAATAACAACGTCGTTCATCTGTACGTGGGGATTACCACATCCACAAAACAATATGAGTCATTTTTTATCACCCAATCACATGGATGGTATATATAAGTTTATTTAAATTTATAATATGATAATTATGATATAATAATAATTATATAGAGTTAAAATTTTACTTAACCCTTTCCCTCATGCTCTGTGAAAAATGATATTGTTACTCATGTGTACGTACAATTTATCTTCTCCATGATTGTAATGTAATTAGTTTTTCATAACCATATTTCATGGTAGTTTTTAAAATTATAATTAATGTAAAAAAATGATAATTATTTCATGATAATTATTATATATATTATGTAATAATTCCATCTTTTATCAAGGTCAATATATTGTATTTGTTTTGAAATTATTAATTGAACATACTCTAAACACTTGAAGTTGACTCAACCGATATAGTTATTAAATATACCAATAAAAAAATAAAATAAATGGTTTAATAGTAAGGTATTAAACTTTTTAAATGTTAATAATAAATATAATAATTTATATAATTTTATTATACATGTGTTAAAGGACTTAGATATAATGACTAGACATGAGGCAAGCAGTTTCGTCTCAAATTCCCTTTATTGTGGAATATTTTAATGTTATACACCTAATTTATTTTATATGGTTTATATTCCAAAACTTTAACATGTATTATCAGGAATCATTAATTCTTAATTTATCTTTTGATAAAATTCAATTTTTTTAATCTACGAGGATTTGGCCTGAATTTTACAAAGTAGTAAGGGATTTCATAAGTCTATTAAATTTGATTGGTCTGTATTACCTCTTAATTGTATTTTTTATGATAATATTATATGTGTGTAATTTCCCTTGATTTTTTATATTATTTTTCCACTGGTTTTATGTTGATTTAAATTTCATACAATTAATATCTACATTGATTAATTCTTAATTCAATGACATGATCTTTTTAAGGGTCATTTGTCTCAAATTCTCTTTCTTTGGGAGATATATTTTTTTATACACTAAAAATATTTTATATGGTGTCTATACTACCACTTTTAAATATTATACCTTAAATATACACATTTTCATGATATTTAATGATTAATTTTATGTTATATTTTCTTGGGTTTTATGATTGAAAAGCTTCCGAAGTGGTATGTGGTTTATGATTCAATACCATTTTTAATCAGGATTGATTATGTTTAAATATCCCACGATAAATTATATGATCCTTATTTGATAAAACCATTTATATTTTAATTCTCATATGTATATTTATATAATATAGATCTTTAATTACCATTCTTCCTCTCTTTGGTACTCAAAATGGTTCCAAAAATGTTTTTACAAAAAGTCGACCTTATTTTTCTTCTTTTAGTTAGAAAACCTTTTTATTAAATATCCATGTTTTCTAAAATGATTAAAAAAAATTCTAACTATTTAAAATGAATATTTAAATTAGTTTTTACCCATCATTTAATTTTATCAAATAGGTTTGAAATTAATATTCTCGTCATTTTATGAAAAGACACTTTTTATCGAAGGTGTGAAAAAAATCCATTGTTTGAGAATTATGTCATGAAAAAAAAACTATCATCAAAATGTCAACTAAATTCATTGTATATTGAAATAGAATTTTCCAGGATTCTTTTTAAAGAAAATATATTTCCTATAATTTTGTAATTTTTTAGTTTTTAAAATTAATTTTCAACATGGAAAGGGTATTTTCTTCAAGAATTTTTAATGATCTTTTTATATTATATGTATTATTAAATAACAAAAACCCTATATTTAACTTATTATCCATGGAGGATATATTGAAATGATACCATTTTTATTCTTTCTCTAGATGTATTATGATTGTTTCAAATATATTATCATGGAACCTATTTCTTTTTAATAGCTAAACCATGTTATGAAAGGAAAAAAAGATATTATCTTATTTAAAAATGAAACCTTTCTTATGTTATGTTTTTGTTATTATTATTGGATTTTTTTTATGATGATGGATGAACTCGATATAGCTCATGATGATGGGAGAAAATGATATATTTTTCCAATTATTTGGGTAAAAGGATGGAGTTAACCAGTTAATGGTTTCTCTTAAATGATAATTCTAATTTACTAGGTAGGTTATTCCATTTTTAAGAGTTATTATAAGAGTGATATGAAAATGATATTCAAAGTTAAAAAACATTTTTATTTATGATTACATAAAGTTCTTATGGTTCTTTTTATTAAGGTTTGTTTTTAAATGTCTTGTGATTATTGACATACATGAATTATGTCTTATGTTAAAGCTTTATTCCCTCTCTAATTTTTTAGGATCCATATTTTTGCGGGTATGAACTCTCTTATGATAATATAACCCACTTTGATCATGTCATCATACTATTATAATCATTTTATTATCACTAATGATATTAAAGTTCTAATGATTATATTTAACCATACTGATATTTTTGGATCACCCTTCTTATGTTTCATTTTCTTCATGTTGTGGAGAAAGGTTTTAAGTATTTTATGCCTAAGAAAGGTAATTTATGTGATGGACATAGTTGGAGATGATTTAGATTTTTTTGAACTAGTTGTTTAGGTATATATGTTTTATGTAACTATTTTTAATAAGTCTATAAGACTCTAAGCCAAAACATTCCTTGGGTACATAAGTGACCCAATATTTGTGTTTGATGTTATATGTTTTGAAGGGTCAAAATTGGTTCATGTTTATGGGAATCAAACCCATAAATATAAAGATTATGTTTTTTCATTTGATTTTGGAGTGTCAGTTCAAGGATGTTATAGATTGATCCTCTCTAATTCCATGGTATGAAACAGTCCCCCAAAAAATGTTATTTTTTTAGTTGTAATGATAGAATACTTTCTATACCACCATCACCTAATGTTAAGACCCATAAAGATATAAAAAATAACACATGGAATTTATTATTACACTTTTAATTTTCTTTCTCTCATATCAAATGTCTATATTAGATTCTGTATTAAATAAAAAACCACCCACTCTCTATTGGAAACACCCTCCTTTCCCACTCCCAACCCCCTTAACCCCACCAAGCATTAAAACAAAATTTTCCACCATCCCACCACTTTACTCACTATCTTCTATAAACAGGAAAATATCTTACCACATATTCACAATGATAAAATTTCTTTATATAATCCCATTTACATAATTTGTTTCAACCTTCACTCCCTTAATCCCCTATCCATTACACCTAAGACTCTACCCTTATTTGGTGGAGGAGAACTCTTTATAATGCTAACCAATCTAGGGTGATATCTTTATTGGAGGGATGAAACCCCTATAACTATTGGACATGAAACACTCACAACCTCCATATTCAATATCCATGTTCTCAACCTCACCCACACTAATATCACTAGTATAATTTCACTCCTCATCTTTACCTCTCTTAATTTCCACCTCAACCTTGATCTGAATAATAACTACCTTTGAGGATCTATACAAGAATCCATATACTATTTTTCTAATTTATCTACAGTATCTATTTACTATAACATATTTTAAAACACTATAATTGATTATATTTTAATGATTTAGTAACAAGGGTTCCTTGTATTATCCTACAATAAGATAAAAATATCAATTAATTCCCACTTATGTAATTTGAGAAAGTATAACACACTTTATTCTAATATAAACCAAATCTATAGATCAAATACTCATAAAATTGGGATTTTAGTGTCTATAAATTTCCATATAAAATAAATTAACAATATAATAAGTCTAATTAAACCTTTTATAGGCCACATAATAAATTTTACAACACTTTATATTTGTATAAATCAAATCCTGATTTTAATTCCTCTTGAAACTTAGATCTTAAGGTATCACCATGACCTATGGTTTTGAAAAAACCACATCATACAACCAATTCTTCCAACCATGGGTTATTTGATAAATTTTAACATATTAAATCTCTCCAAAAACTAAATACATGATTAAATACATAATAAAATTATGATGTTATGATTTCCATTTATGTTTGACTTGATAGAAAATTTCCACATAGGACCAATTCCTGGTTCTATAGGTTACTTGATCAATTTGATAATCCTGAATATATTTCCAAAACAAATATATTCCCCAATAAAATATCATTTATTAATGGTAAGATCCCTATTTATTTTTAAATTTCTAAAAAACAACCTCAAAATACCAATTCTTACTTTCATTGGCTACTTGATAAATTTATGTTAGCTCTTTTTCTGGTAAAATAAACTATTTGGATCAATTTATTAAGAAACTGGGATGGTGAAATATTTTTATTATCTTGAAATATTATAATACAATATTAGTGCTCCAATTAATAATAGTGTAGGTAATTTAAGAAGTTTTATATTTTGTATATTACTTGATAAAAAAATTTAGGATCCCTTCCAAAAAATTATTATAATTTGAATGAGACTTATTTGATTTATATATTAAAAAACAAACATAAAGTGTCATGTACCAACCCGAATACCTTGGTACACTATAAACTAATCCTAACATGAAATATCCTGAAGGGAATTATAGATCCCTATATGTTTAATACTATCACCTGGAATCATATCAACAACCAAAGTGAATGGGGTTTCCACAAGAACAAATCACATATACATAATAGTATAAGATAAAACAATAAATAGTCAATATTCTAAAGACTCCTTAAGGATTAAAGTACCATATATACATAGATAAACATCCCAATGTAATACATCATCTAAAATATGACATAGTATCCTTCAAGGAAATATATTTTGATATTTGTGTAATAAGTGGATCATAACATCATTGGTCACTATCATCACTTCAGGGTCTCATGGATCAAACACAGCCACCACCTCTAAGTCGCACATTACCGTTTCTTAAAACTTGTATAACATAATCTATAAATTCTTGAAGGAAAAGGTAGGGTGTGAGATAAACAACATACTAGGATCTCACTAAGTGTTCTATAAGTATTTCCAATACAAAAAACCATTTTATGCTTCAAATTAAAAAATACAAGGTATAAAAAATCATTTCACATTTATCTGTCAAAACATGATTTCAAATATAGTATATGGAAGATATATCAAAATGGATTAATGAATATTTTCTTAAATAAAGTACATGAATAAAACAATTTTTTAGTCATGGGAATATCATAATAAAATAAAACCAAGAAAAATGTTCACAAGACCTGATATAAGTAAGTTTTTAGCTATATGATCCTTGCATCGCTCAGTAAACCATCACAAATCAGAGTGTGTGCACATATCCCTAAGGATCTGACCATATTCAATCAACACCCAAAGGGTAAATTATTCTGAATTTTTATTTTTTATAATTTTCATCATCAATCCATTTTATAGATATTTAGAGTCATATCATTCTTATCCTAATAATCCTCTAACTTCCTCAGATCACATATAATTTCAATCAATCAATCATTATAAAGATCATTCAATTAAATAAAATTCATCATTCAATGTTCAAATTATAAAATTTAGGTTACAACATGAAATTTCAATTTCAAAACCAAACAATAGGTTTTTATCATACCCATTCCTTGAAAAACCATATTTCATTTCAATCCATTTCCTCAAGAATCCATATCTAATCATTTCAATAAATCAATTATCATCTCAAGAAAGTTTTCTCAAAATTAAAAAAATTAATAAATCTCTTTAATAAGGTTTTTAATTACAAAATCACTTTCATTTAAAATTATTCATGAAAATTTACTGAATTTCAAGGAAATAAAATAATATTTCATTTTAGATCAAGAAATACAATTGAAATTTCATTTATAGGGAAAACCCTTGTAGAACCACCTTCCTTTAAACACATAGTCAAAAAACAAACCATATTAGGAATACCATTGGTATAGAGATTGATTATTAACAATCATAGATATTAAATCATTTTATATGAATATTCAAACACATTTAAAAAATACACTCATGATGACTGTAATAGTTTAGTGTCTTTAGAAATGTGGAAAAATAATCTTCTATCATGGTGAAATATCTTAAATATCTCCCTTAATGATCTTCCCCTTTAGTACTCTTACTTAATACCTTCCTTCATAACCTAGGGTAAGAAAACATAAGAATGAGGTGAGCTTATATGGTCAGTAAGGTTAAAAAAGGAAGATATGTAAGAAAAACATGAGCATAAGGGTATGAGAACATGATCATATCATTATAAGATCATACCCTTCATATCAAAGATCATAAAGAAGGGTCATGGAATAGATATTGGTAGTTTATAAGACAAAAATCATAAGATAATTAATAATAAGAACCATTTGATCATATAATTTTCATACGATATGGATTTTTGGAATACACATTAGCTTATAACATTATTAATATATATAAGTAGAAAAAGGTTCACTAATTAAATTAATGAAATGAAATAATTCCCTTGAATAAACTTTTGGACATGAAACTAGGTACATGTATAATACTGTGAAAATTTAATTAGGTTTTTGATTAACATTGGGAACATGTAATTAGGTTCCCACTAACCTTATGGACATGAAACCAGGTCCATGCATAACATTGTGATCATGTAACTAGGTTCATGAATAACATTATGAACATATAATAATGTTCAAACATAAACATATAGACACAAAACTAGTCAATGCATAACATTGTGAACATGTAACCGGATTTACACATAACATTGTTAATATATAGTTTGGTTCACAAATAAACATATGGACAGGAAACCGAGTAAATTTATAACATTGTGAACATGGAATTGGGTTCACACATATAATTTTGAAAACATAATAAGGTTCCCTCATAACCTTGTGAATATGTAATTTGGTTAGAAAATAACATGTATACTCATGAATCATCCATCATTACCCAATACATTAGAGGGAGATATTGGTCCCACCTATCACATAATGAATTCATGCATATGTGTGCCAAAAAATTACAGATATTCATAATATCATAACCCATGAATTAAAATTGGTATTACAAATACTTCATATACATTTACCAAACCCATTATTAATACATTCCATGAATAATGTGAATGAATCACATCGCTTTGAGGAGGTGGTAGTCCACATGTCCACAAACGAAGTTATTGTATTCCCAAAAAATGGAAAGCATGATGGTTTGCGTTATATAACAATTAAAGAAAAATAAATAAAAAATAAATATTTTATATATAATATAAAAATGTAAGTAAATCATAATTACCAACCATGAGAGGTGGTAAATGAAAAAAAATGACATTTTTTCACGTGGCGGTAGTCCACTATACACACAAATGGTAATTTCATTACCCATTTGATGGAAGTGTGGGTAGGTGTAGATACAAACCATAGAATAAAATAATCTCACTATATTTAGGATACTTATTCTATTATATTATAATGGAATAATAATAAATTAATGGGTGGAGAAATAAATAAAACATAAATGCACGTTAAATAGAATTGAATCTTTTTCAGGTAACTCCTTTCTGTTTTCACAAAAGGGAATCTTTGGTTGGATTTCTTTTGAAATTTAGGCTTCAAGGATGAAGGTACGAAATTTGGAATATTCTTTTTTAAGTGAATTTATGAGATAATGTCTCTTTAATGGTCTGAATAAGTGAGGGTAGGGGTGAGTGCCCTTTTATCTTGGAGGAGGGGTATCATTTTTGTAAATATAGAAAGGTAAACACTATTGAGTGGTCGCCTTTAGATCATTTTCGACCAATAATTTTATATTTTTTGTCCAAGGGGGTATATGGTCGAAATATGTCCATAAAACTTCTTTTGGACATGTTTATAGGGTGTTTAAACCCTTAAGTTAATGTTTAACGAATAAGTGAAGTCGTTTTTTCCTTAATCATTGTAATAAATTTTAATTATTTTCAATAATATATTTGGTAAAAAAAATTTAACATGCTAGATATTATAAATTTTTATGATTAAAAATATAAAATCCATTTTTCTAAATTCTAAAAATTAAATTTTTAGAAATTAACTTAAAATTAATCCCATATACAGGACAAGACAACATATTTTTAAAGAGAAAATTCACAAAAGTTTGAAATAATTTTAAATATAATTTGAATGTGAAATTATATACAATGACCTATATTGTATTTTTTTGTTACATATTTTTACTAATTATTCTTTAAAACTAATTTAAAATATATTTTTACTATATAAATAAATTTTATGAAAAAATAGTTTTTAGTTAAAATTTAGTGTTTCTTTACTATTCATATGAATATGAAACTTCTCTAAAAAATACCAAAAATTCACACAAATTAAATTTTGGTATCCCTATTTTAAAACTGAACTTTTTTAAAAAAGTTATCAAATTTTCATAAATAATATTAAAAATGGGCTTCAATTTAAAAGGATGTAAAATTACCTTTTATAAAAATACATCTTTTTATTCATAAAATTTGATTTATTATTTTATTATACCTATAAAATATATTGGATGAGTGTAAAAAATTTGATTATATATAAAATATATATATTTTATCAACAAAATTCATGAAAAGTGGTTTGTTTAATTTATTTATGTGAAATGTTGTTTGTATATAGAATAATAGTTTTATTAGAAAAGGAATTTATTTATTCTCAAATAGTTCTTACTTTCATTTCTAACTAATTGATAACCAAAGGATTATGTATATATATATCTGTGTGTGTGTGTTTTTAAACCATAGTTTCATAATTTAGTTAATCTCACTCATATCATCCATTCTAATGACTAGGTGATATATATTTTTATAATAATATTAATAGTATAATTTAGTTTGGTAAAACATTTCATGCATGTAATACAATAAATTAAAGGGAAGTGATATTATGTGTAACACAATACAAATATAGTGTTGTATGTATTTTAAGATACTCTAAGTGCTTCATGTAGTAAAATATTAACTTGGCGTTTTGTATAACACAAGCCAAACATAGTTCTTTCATATAACAAAATCTATATTCACAGTTGTGAGAAATGAAAAAATATAAAAGAGATTAAATTATTTTGAAAAAAAGTCACAAAATCTTGGGGTTTTAAATTCTACCCCCATTAAATTTTTTATTTCCCTCAAAATTAATCTATGTAATTAATGCTTTAATACTTGAAGGTTTCTTTCTTAGAAACCCACAATGTAAATATGAATAGTAAAACTTTCATTTAAGAAATAAAGTTTGAACCAAACGGTTAGACAAAGTATCTCATAACCTGTTTTATATGTAGGTGAAAATATGTGGGTACTGAAAACATGTACATGGAAGAGAAATATAACTATCATTTTCTAATGGAATGTGATGGAGAACATGGTCAAGAGAATGTTAACGATCAAAAAATACATAAATTTGCGATGATTTGAGGGACCAATTCATTCGTAAAAAATTATGGTACAAGGATAAATTTTTTTGTTTCAATATTATTTTAAAAAATTTTATGAGAAATTATAAAAAATATATAATTACTTGATTTCAGCATAATATCACCATTTGGTTGTTCTTTGACCAATTTCCACTTCATCTCTTATTCCAAAAATTAAGGTAAGTTTGTTATTCATGAAGCACTAACGAATCATAATATCCCTAAAGAGTGATAAGAAATTTCATCTATCTTTAGTTATCATCATATAAATTTGTTTAGCATAGGTTATCTAATATGCATTAATCCTCATGTGGTGAGATAATACTTTAATCTCTACAATAACATTTGAAGTTTTACTTAAGCCTATCCATAAATGGTCAACCTTGTAACTATTTTAAAATATGAAAATCCAATACTTTAGAAATAAGGTCACTAATTAAGATTAACATTAATCCACCATATATCATAAATTATATACTGGTTTTCACATTCCAAACATGTTAATACCTTCGTCGTATATTATTCTAAAATACGGTAATGACTTTAATAACATAAATCCTTTTAGAAAACATCAATGATTCCTTATTCCAATGATTACTTGATATATTCCTGAAATAAAAGAATTTTTAGACATCATCCATGATGACATAGATCATACTTTCAACAAATTAATAATAAATTCCATGGTAATCTGTACTATCCAATTTACGTTTTTATATATCAAGCATCTCTTTACACAATTTTCTCAATATTCAGAACACATTAATGGTTAACTTCCCTTAAAAAAATATCACCTTTCCATTAAATGACCTTCTAGGTCATAGAAACCATTCAATATATTATTGAATGTCATTAATGGAAAACATTTTCTTAGTGATTCATATAACATAAATATTGAATTCCAATACATATACACTTCAATCATCCATATTTATTCATAACCCATTACATAGGCTTCATCATCTTATTCCTTAATACCCCTTTCCAAGAAAATAAAATATGAATCATATCTTAAGGTTTCTCAACCTCAATATAACCAAACTTCTTATGTTTATTGTAAAAATTAATATT
This sequence comes from Viscum album, assembly GCA_963277665.1. NCBI lineage: Eukaryota > Viridiplantae > Streptophyta > Magnoliopsida > Santalales > Viscaceae > Viscum > Viscum album. The sequence continues at coordinate 1,221,844,103 of OY728130.1, forward strand.
ATAACATCACATACCTTCCACATGTCAGTTTCAGTCTCTTTAACCTCAGTAGTATAACCAATACTTGTACCAACTTCTATAATCTCTTAATTAGATTTCCAATTTGGTCATTGTTTTTTATTATTCTCATATTTTCTACATCTAAAAATTTTAATGTAACCCTGTTCCTTTTAGTTATTATTTTTTACAATGACTAGAAAGAAAAGTGTGAGAAACATTTATCATATCAGAAAACCATATAATCAGGAAAAATTACATATAGGATGCCTAAATCATGACACTTTATTTTAAATATAAGACATATTAGACTTATCCTTAGATATATCTCTAGAAATATCCTTAGAAATATCAGTTGGTATCTTACTAAAATTTCTCATCCTAGTTTCCAAAGGTTTACTGAACCTTTATTGGGATATAAACTATAACAACCTATGCTTAACATAAATGGATTTTAGATCATTTTTAATGAATATTAAACTCTCTACAAAAATACATGCTCGAGGACCATAACAATTTAGTGTCTTTAGAATCATGGAAACATAATATTCTATCTTGATGAATGATCAAAATCATATACTTTAAATATCTTCTTCTTTTGTAATCTTAATTAAAACCATTCTTCATAACCCGGGGAAAAGAAACATAAGAAAGGGGAGATATCAAATGCTCAGTAAGGGTAATCAAGGGAGATATGTAATCATAACATGAGTATAAGGGTATGATAATTTGACTATACCATTATAAGATCATACTTTTCATTTCAAAGATTATAAACATGAGTCATGACATTAATATTGGTAGTTCGTAAGACATGTGACATAAGATAATCAATAACATGAACCATGTGATCATATCAAAGGAATGATACCTAGATTTTTGGAATACACATAATATTATAAAAATATGAACCTGTATAATTAGAAATAAGTTCACTCATTAAATTAAGGACATGAAATCATAATGTCACATAAAATTATAGACATGAAAACAAGTACATACATAACATTATAAACATGTCATAAGGTTTACACATAACATTGAAAACATGCAATCTGATTCATGAATAAACTAATAGACATGAAACCATGTCCATTCATAATATTGTGAAAATGTAATAAGGTTCATGCATAAAATTGTGAATATTTAATCATGTTCATGAATAAACTTATGGACATGCAAATTGGTCTATGAAAAATATTGTGAACATGTAATCATGTTCACACATAAAATTATGAACATGTAACTAGGTTCACTTAAACATGTGGACATGTAACTAGGTCCATGCATAACATTGTGAACACATAATCAGGTTCACGCATAACATTGTGAAAACATAATATGATTCAATCATAAAATTGTGGTTATATAATTAGTTTAACACATGAAATGTATACTCATGAGTCATCCATCATTTACCAATGCATTAGAGGTAGATATAGGTCCCACTAATCACATAATAAAATCATAAATATGTTTGAAAAAAGGTTATAAACATTCATAATATCATAACCCATGAAACGAACTGGGTATTATAAACACATCATCAAATCATAACCTACAGAAAATAGATAGGTTTTATAATTTTTTAATCATAAAATTACATATGAAAGTATGTGAGGTTCATAAACATTTCATCATGGTTCAACCCATGAAACAGAAGCTGGTTTCATAAGAAACTTGCAATCATAGACATAAACCATTCAAAGAAAGAATAATAATGGTTTCCTTAGATTATATCCCCAATAAATCATAAACTATTTCAAATTATTTCATCATAGATGTAGGTGGATATTTTAAAGACTATAAAGAGCATTTATTAATGGAAATAACCATTCTTTTAAATTATACTAAAAGATGGAAAATTTTCAAAATCCTTTTTTTGAAAATAACCTTTTGAAAAAATAGAAGGAATTTTTTAAAAAAATTTAATTTTTTTAAAAATATAACATTTAAAAAAAAATTCTTTGAAAATATTTTCGAAAACGTATAAAGTAATCTTTTCAAATCATTTAAAACACTTCTTGAACATAATTTTTTTTAAAAACAATTTAATTGGAAAAAAATTTAAAAATAATGACTGTAAAAAATATTAGGGAAAACATTTTTATTAAATGATTCAATGTTTACAACTTTCAAATTAATATTCAAAGAAATTATGGTCATGACGACAAATAAATCTATACATGGAGAACATTCCTTTTTAACCTAAAATGTTTAGAAAAGTTCCTCGATCAGAAAATGAAAAACGAAGTTCCTCTTTAAAAACCATGGTTAAAAAGGTAAAACATGGGTAAAATGTACTCTAAATATCATATGAGAATTCTTGAAAATATTTTAATACATTTTTAGAAAACATTTTTGTGGAATAACACAAATTTCCAACCATAAAGATGAATAATGTATGATTTTTTTTAAAATATTAATAATTTTAAATACCAAAGATTGAAAAAATGGTACAATTACTCCAATATATAACAAATTCCCATAGAATAATAAAATTCATGAGATTTATTGACATATATATCCTAATATTTTATTAATGAATGTATATTCATAAAGAATCTTAATAAACGATGAGATTATAATAATAAATTGTTACATTGTTAATAAATTTGAATCATAATTCCCATGAAATAATAATGTTACATGAATATTGAAATATCATGAAAATTATTATAATCATGATGTAAAATCTCAATGGGAAGTATATACACCACATAGAATAATATAGGCGTATAACATGACATTTGTCTCAAAAAAAGGAAAATTGAGACAAAATTACTTTACCGAGTTGGTAACTTTTGAACTGTAAAACCCTATGAAATATAGATCTTAAAATTCATATATAAAGGAATATAAATTTAATTATAAGGATCATATAATAAATTCATGTTAATTATATAAATCACAAAAAATAAATGAGTGGGAAATAAGGCATAAGTCACACAAAAATAAAAGTGAGATTGGAAATCATCTTATTACTTGAGAAATTTTTGAATCACAAGATACATGAAAGAATAACATAAATTGAAAGTTTTAATATCATTAAATAAATAAATTAATTATATAACATGTAATAAGGAATTATATACACCATAAAACATGAATAATTGGTGAATATAACATCTATCTCACATAAATAAAAGTGAGATGGAAAAACATTTACTTTAAGTCTTTAATTTCTTAATAAAAATTAAAACCTATTATTTAATAAATATAATTTTGTTATAAATATAAAAAATTACCATATTATCATATATCATAACATTTATGATTTTATTATGACTTTAAATTACCCATTTAAAAACAACTCTATATTAATGTTAAGTTTTGGTTGATAATAACTTTGTCTTTCATGTTTGTTTTGACTTTGTTATTATTTATCCTCTTACATAGATCATGATTTACTTATTTAAATAATGTAAAACATGATTTAAATATATTATAAATTCACTATATAATTATTTATAATAGTATATAAAATATATAACTATGAAATTTAATGCACCATTCATGGAGACGTTAGGTCGTACGTAGGTATAACCGTTGTTTCCGTTTACTTTTCGTATTCAAAGAAAGAGTGTAAATGAAATATATGTATATATATATATAATAATTACATTATCATTATTATTTCATATATTTAATATATGTTTAATAAACCCAATCTTAATAAATTCCATATTGATTGTGAATGAATCACATCGCTTTGATGAGGCGGTAGGCCACACATTCACACATTTATCTTATTCCCACAAAATAGAAAGCAAGAATGTATGTCTTATATAATAATTAAATAATAATATATACAAAATAAATATAATATATTTCCTACAAAAATATTATTTAAATCATAATTATCAACCATGATGGGTGGTAAATGAAAAACAAATGATATCATTTCGTAAGGTGGTAGTCTGTTGTACACAAGAAAGTTAAGTTTGTTACTCATTTAATGGAAGTGTGTGTAGGTGTATGAAGAAAATGTATCAAAAAAAATATATTTTAATTAATGATAATTATGTTATTATATAATTATAGAATACGAATAAAAAATAGTTGGAGAAATAAATTAAACAGAAATCCACATTAAAGAACATTACTACTTTTTTGGGTAACTTCTTTTGGATTGCATCAAAGGGTCTCCTTGGTTGGATTTATGCCCCAAGTAAGGATTATAGAATGAAGATAGATAATTTAGGAGCTTATTTGTTTCTAAGTTTTTATGAGAAAAAGTGTCTTCGGAGGTGTGAGGATGTGGGGGGGGGGGGGTTCCCATTTATAGTGGAGGAGGAGTGACATTCTTGTAAATATGAAAAGGTAAACACTATTGGGAGGTCTCCCTTACATCACGTGCCTATAATAATTTTCCATTCTATATAAAATGGATTATATGGTAGAAATATTTATATAAACTCGTTTTTGGACATGTTCTTATGGTTTTTCACCTTATGTTAAAGTTTAACCACAAAGTAAACCCTTTTTTACCTTAATCACTAAAATTAATTTTAATTTCTTTCCCTAAACTTTTTTTGTCAAAAAATAAGTTTAACTGACTAGAAATTATAAATTATTATTGTTTTAAATATTTAGTCCATTTTAAAATTATAAACACATAATCTCCAGAAATTAATTTTAAATTAACCTTGCAGATGGGATGAAAAAGTGTTTTTTTAAAGAGAAAATGTCCAACAGTTTGAAATGATTTTATTTTTAGTTTCAATGTAAAATTGATTAAAATTACCAATATTGGATTTATTTTTGTATAATTAAACTAATTATTCTTTAAAACCAATTAAAATATTATTTAACTATATTAATAACTTATATGAAAAAACAGTTTTCAATTAAAATTCAGCATTTTTTCACTATTCATAAAAATATAAAACTTCAATAAAAAGTATCAAAAATTCACCTAAAGTAAATTTTTGTATCCCAATTTCAAAATTTAATTTAATTTTTTAAAATAAAAATTTTAAAATTTTAAAAAATTACACATAAAATAAGTTCTTCATTAAAATATAATTAAATTAACTTTTAAAAAAATACATCTTTTTAATTATAAAATTGGATTTATTCTTATCTAATACCTATCAAATATATTGTATGAGTGTGAATTTTTTTAATATATAATATATATAAATATTATTAAAAACACTCAGCAAAATTGGTTATTTTAATTCTGTTGAGATAAAATATTATTTGAACATAGAAGAATGGTTTTCTTAAAAAATGAATTTATTTATTATCAAATATTTTTTACTTTCATTTATAACTAATTGATAAAAAAACTATAAATTTAATATATATTTGTAAACCATAGTTTCATAATTTAGTTAACCTCACTCATATATTCCATTCTAAAGGATACATGATAATTATTTTAATAATAATATTAATAATATATTGTAGCTTGGAAAAACATTTTATTGTGTGTAACACAAGATAATGAAGGGAATCGGTATAACACAAGCCAAACATATTATTGTGTGTACTAAAAGTTAATCTATGTATTGTTTTTAGTGAAATATTAACTTTTTTTTCTATATAATCCAATCCAAACTTAGTTCTTTCATATAAAAAAAGATATATTCAGTGTTTTTTGAAGTGACAAATTATCGGAAGGATTAAATTAATTTGAAAAAAAAAAAATCACAAAAACTCGGGGTGTTACAAATGGAGAGTTTATGGTAAGTAGAATCTAGAAGGAATCCCATGAATGGAAACCTAGAAAATAAATTTTCTAATCTATCAACATTATGGGTACTTTTTAATCTCAAATAAAGAGAGAAGGAAAAACATAGGATTCCATATTAGAGGTGTTTCAATTAATAGGGGGTCCATTACATCGATTGATGATTCAGTTCAAGAAGTAGGGAAGTAAGAGATGATAAAGATATCCCTGGATACCTTCCAAAAGCTAAAGGCATGAGTGTGGTCTAATGGGAGGAAGTTAGAATAAAAATGGGTTTAGTATTTTTAAGTATGGAAATCAAAATAACATATCGCAGCATTCATGACCATAGTGGAGGAAATAAAAATGAAGACAAACCATAGTGAAATTCAAGTGAGTATGTCACATCCACTCCCAATCAAACTGAATCCTCGATCAATAGTTTATACCTTTATCATATCATAGTTAACCAAGTTAACGTTACAACGAATCCCAAAAACCATGCCATAAATACATTCGAAATAGAAGAGACACCCCAAATGACTCCTATACTCTAATTCCCCTTCATAATGAAACCATTATGAAATTGGTAGTGTCCTAAAATGTAATACATTATAGCTGGATAGTCCATACTAGATACATTCTCTCCACATCATAGGATCCCTCCTATATGGTGTATCTCCCTTCATAAATTCTCAAAAAAATATAATATGATATCTTTAACAACACCCAAAAAAATATTATCATTTAAATGAGATAAAATATACTTGAAAGATAGTAATAAGTTGTTACATATTAGACCAATATAAAATTTTCCTCATTTATTTAACACTCGAAATTACACCAATATGAATAATAATTAATTATATGGTGATCTTTATCTAGTGTGGTTATAATTTTTGAAATTAGTGACCCTTAAAATATCCAGAGACAATATTTTAGGGTAGATCCTACCAGTGACAGGGGAGGTAATTTAGATTTGTGTGATTGGAATTTCTTAAAATTAATTATAGGGAAAAATAAAAAATAATCGGGTTAAATAATATTATTATCAATCCTTCATTAAAAAAATTCCTATTTGAAAACAACCCATTTGAAATTTCAATTATCTCTAATTTGGATTATCATAAAAATATATGAAATCATTTTAGTTATATTCTTCCATTCTAAGCGAGATAACATTCATAAATATGGTACTTGAATTTAAGAAAGAGCACTTTTGAGTAAATATTTATATTTATTTTCATGTTACTATATATCCAAAGACTTAACTCAAACAAATTTTATTATAAGGGATATACCTCTTTAATTATATAAATTTTCATGTTTAGAAATGGTGAACCTCTCACAAAATTAGTTTTTTGGCCCGATACTTTCAAATTTTCACACTATATTATACTTAATATATTTTTATGTAAATTAAAACAAATTATGTGGTAGGGTTCATTATTTTTAAGATTTTTAAGATTCATTTGATTATTAGTAAAATAATTCTGAATTATATGGACATTTTACGAAGTTATAGGTATATCCCGCCAAAAATAAGATTAATTCTCATAAAATAAAATGAGAAATATATTATTATAATTGTCTCCTATACTTCAATTTTTTTTTCTTGTGTTTACTAGGATATATATATATACATTAATCAACTTGAGAGTAATTTAAATGTGAAAATATAGAAAATGAAAAATGAAAATTCATTTTCTCTATTAAATTTGAATAGTAAGATACTACATGAGTAAATACAAAGGAAAAAATGAATTTGAATAGCAATATTTTATTGGTATGAGATGATATGGAATATTTTATAAATTTGAGTTTATAATTTTTCATGTTATTACATTAAATAAATTTTAGGTGAGATAATATAATTTGTTAAGATTATTTAAATACGAGGTTTAAGAATTAAAAAAATGACACTTTATAACAATGTCAAGAATTTTGTTTTTTATTACATGTTAGACATTTTGTTTTAATTTTCTAATTTTTTGAAAGAGATATCTTGAGAAATATAGTAAATAATATCGATGAGGCCTACAAATTATATTGATAAAAATTTTATTTTTTTTCAAATGTGTTAACTATGGATTATCTTTCACACTTCATGATTTCATACATCCAATAATTCATTAAGAAAATATCCAAAAATAAAATTCTTAATGATGTTAAATTTGAGTCACATATATATATTTACATGATAAAAAAATTTCGGAATCTAGTATCATCCACATTAACTAAATGATTTTCACATTGGGATGTGGAGCTCCAAGTAACCACTTTAATTGACATCAATGCAAGAAATTTTATATAATTAGTGCATTTTCCATTATATTCGATGGATTAATGTGACTATGTCAATTGAAAATTTTCAATTTTTAAAACATTCATTACATTTTTTCAGAAAGTTTACTATGAATAATTACTACTATATTAGTTATAAGGCTATATCATGCAACATTTTAGAAGGGTTAATTTAATTATAATGTAATTTTAAATGTTTTACTATCTCAAAACTCAATATAATAATAGTTTTTTTATATATTAAGATAATTAATATTTTAATATTTTGATATTATATACATTTTTTAATAATGATCCTATATAATGAAATAAAATGAGAATTTTAATATCGATATTTTTTTAATTTCTCAATAGAAGTGCCCATAGGGAGGTATTCTTATGATATTATTATGTTGTTATATTCAAATTATTCATCATAAACATCATTATAATCTTGAGACATTAAACACTCCTAAAATAGGTGGTAGATCAATTATCCTCTATTATAATTAATTGGAAATAAATGAAATATTTGTATCTCTTTTTAGTATCAAATTCCTATTTATAACCTAATAGCCAGTGTTGAAAAACAAAAAGACATGTTTCATGAGTTATTTAAATATAACATCTTCCATATAAATAAAAAATATTCTAATATATCACCCATAGTGATTATTTTAAAGAATATATTTGTATAGGTAAAAAGGAATTTCATAAACAATGCAATTCAGATTTCTATTTTTACTCATTACTAGTAAAATCTATGATTATTTTGTTTTTAATACACTATGAGGGTATTGTATATGTCTTAAAAAATTAATTGGGATCATGGATAAGAAACTTGGATTTTTTAGTGATCCCAACATTAGGATCTTATTCTTTTAATGATACATGTTCTATTATGTAATAATTTTCTATAAGTAAAAATTTTTAATAATAAACATAAATGTCTAAATAAATTTTTATGTATAAATGGTGAAATATATTGAAAATAAAAATAAAATCCAAATTAGACATACTAACATTGAATGAATTTAATTAATTTAAAAAATACCTAAATGAAAGAAAATATCCCTAATATATAAATTTATTTAAAAACAATATGAACTAGATATAATAAATTTATAATATACTTTATAAGGTTATTTAATAGAAAATATGAATTACACCTAATGATAATTTTTTTGATAAAAATATAATTTTTTTATCCTAATAAATAATCTACAATATAAGTAACATTTTATAACTTATTCATACATTTTTATCTATCTAAATAAACCATCAACCACAAAAATAATTTTCAAGAGACTCTTGTATTATACAAGTCCCTATAAAGCTATATCTCAATATACTTGAACTTTATACATCAACACTCTCATGGAGTTATACATTTTTTCATGCACTTCAAAAACACTCTCTGGATAGAATTTATCAAGGTATGTAATAAGTTTCACCTTTAATTAATTAAATTTACTATGTGTGAGTCTATGATATCATTTTGAAATTACCTATTGTACCACACTATTTCATTTCCTATTTTAGTCGACCATTGTGGGATAAAACATGATCAATCCCCAGTAAACCATATTGAGAGAAAATTGGGTTTATAGACCACAAGGGTGGTGGTGGTGGGAATCATTTTTTTCATTTTCTCAAAACCAGTTTATGGGTTACCAGTAACCATACAGGAACTGTTCCAAATCACAAACAAACACCCCAACCACATATTCAACCATCCAAATTCAAAATTCAAAGATCATTCCATCATTTTAAATGCGAGTACCGAGGAGTCTCGGGTAGAAGGTCACCTCGATCCACACCCCTGCAGCATTAGCCAAACCGCTGGCAACAACCACCATAGTTGCCACAGCAGACGACGACGAAAACCCTACAACCAACGCTGTCAGACCTTCAATAATGAAACAACACCACTCACCGATTTTAATGAGGGAAGAACCCTCATTACAACTCATCTTCATAACCAGCATCACCAGAAGCTCACGAACAACATTCTCCAAGGAACCGATCCTCAACCGACAACAAATCCTCAACGAAAACTCGAAACCAACAACACAAACTCAACCAGACCATCACCTCAGGACATCACAAACTCAGCAGAAGAAACCACAAACCGCACCCAAAATAAACAATGACAGGAGAGAAAATAGGGTAAGAAAACCATCACGAATCACTTCGGAAGGAAGTCCCACAAAAAATCAGAACTCGTCGCCGCCAACCAGAACGCCCAAGGAAGCCATGACGAAAATCCAATCACACACCAGAGAAGAGGTGGAAAATCACAAGCGGCAAGAGCTGGAACTCGGCTGCAAACCATCACCGTGCCACCATGGGGAACCCAATCCGGAGAAGAAGGGATTGGGTGAGAAATCAAGCCAGCAACGACGAAAGAGGTTGAGACGCAGAGTCCGCAGAGCACACCACCAAAATAGGAATCCACCGCCACGAGCTCCCGAGCGCGAGGATAGACACCACGCCAACCCAAGATGAAGGAAGGAGGCGGCGGAGAGGAAAAACCCTATATCACAGAGCCCCTTATGGGTGAATCCTTTTTTTAGGAATATAGAGTCTAACCTATATATTCTCATACCAATTGACACAGATCTATAATTATAGAAAATAAACACAATAAATCATCCAAAGAATACAAATTATACATAATTCTATTAATGTAATTTATATTCATGTATATGATATATATATATATGTATAAGAAAAACTTCAAATTCTAAAGATCTTCCTTCAATTATATGAAATTATCTCAAATTGAATCTTTGGATCTATTTCTATTTAACAAGGTTTTTTTAGTCTTCACAAGAATATAATATGTTATAGTTTTTTATGTTGAATCCATCTATAAGAAGACTAGATTTATATTTGTGACCTTATAAGAAGGTGAGATCTCTTTGTTTTGTTATCATATTCATATCACTTGATTTATAAAATTACACAATAGGTGACCAAGTATATCTATAATCATACAAGCCTTAGAGTTTATGGGTATCTTTCTGTTCACTGTTAGGAATATCGATGAATCATGGGTTCTTATTCACTACTATAATGAAGATTAGTAATACTAATTATAGATTTTTGGTTCTTGGATAAATCATTGATATCATATTATAGTTTAAAAATGATTTAACTTTCCTTATTGTGATTTTGGCAGTCTCGTTTCCCTAATCTGAAAAATAAAACACCCTGAGATTTTAAAATATATTTATCATTAAAAAATAAATGTTAATGATATATTTTGAGGTTTTAAAACCTGAAATAATTTAAATAATGATTATAAATTAAAAATTAGTAATATTAGATAGTACTTAAATGAAATACAATCATCGAAAATAATTTCTAATTCCCTTAAGAAATATTATTGATTCTAAAGAACTATTTTGAAATATATTGTTTATGAAACTTGTTTTTGTCATATATATTTTATTTATAAATTAATTCAGAGTATCAAACACAAGAAAAATTATCATTTACACTTGTATAAAATTAATTAATTAATTTTCAATTGGTTATAAATGAAAATAAAATCATTTGAAGTTAAAAAATAGATCTTTCTTTTAAAAAAACTTATTTATAGAGAGAAATGTGTTTTTATAATAATAAATTAAATTTATCACTATTTATCAATTATTTAAATGAAAATTTTATATAATATATTAAAAAATATATATTTTAATATTATTTTAATGTTTTTTACGAGGAATTGAATAATAATTAATTCAGTTTTATGATTAAAAATGCATTTTTCTAAAAACTATTTTCGTTAAATTTTACACGCTTATTTTAAAATTAATATTTTTCCATATATTAAAATTAAATTTGATAAAATGGTTTCAATATTCCGAATTACACTTTTCAAAATAATTGAGTTCTCTTTAATTTTTTTCATAATGAATAGTAACCATGGTAAAAAAATTCACCTTGGATAAGGTTAAAAAGGGAGAACTAGGGAGTTAAACTAATTGATAAGATTTAAAATATCATATAAAATAGTCTACAATTGATTGATTGATAATATTTAGGAAAAAAATTATCTTATCCTATAAATTTTGGCTATATTCTTCCACTAGAGATGACATATGACAGTATTATATTTTAATGTTTTAAGTAGTTACAAGTTTTCAATCCACCACAATTATAAAATGAAACCTACTATACTCACTCCTTCACACATTTTGAGCATTCTATCATATAAAATACCAAACCAAATATCTTTTTAACTTACCAAAACATGTCTTAGAGATTCTATTCTTCCTATAATACATTTCTTTTAAGGATTAAGGTGTAATCCTTACAAAGTTTCTGGAAAATAGATAATTGTATTTACCAATCCATTTTATGTTCTTTTCATCCTTAACCTCATAAAAATATTATATAAAATATTAAAATGATAAATTAAATATAATTACTCTATATAATTTTTTTAAGTTAATGTTATGAATATTTTAACTTACTTTCCACCCTCTGAGAAATGATAACGTCATTTGTGCAAACATTTAGACTACACCTCCATTAAGCAATGTGATTTTATTCATGTCTTCCATAGATTAATGTTCATGTGGGTTAATTTAATTAATATATACGATATATATATATATATGTTAAATTATTATTATTATGAAGAAATATTATTATATAACTTCCTTCATTTTCATTCATTTCAAAAAAAAAATACTTTATTTGTGTGTACGTATGTACTATCATCTCCATGAAGAGATGCAATTAATTTATTAATAAAAATTTATATGAATGTTTATAAAATCTTATATCAATAGTAGTTTTTTAAATTATAACATGAATAATATTCTATAGATGATTAAACCATGACTAATGACAAAGGACATGAACTGTCAAACGAAAACATGCATACGAAAAAAGAATAGTTAACACAACAATGTTGATTTTAATGATGAATTGTTAAAAATATGGAAATGGAAATTATAATGTATTTTATATTTTAATATAATTATGAATATGGTATTTTTATTGATTCCTAATAAATATAAATTTTTTATAAATTAAATAAATAATGTGTATAAAGAAATTAATGGGCTGAGGTAAGGGTTTATGTTTCCATCTCATTTTTAACCAAGAGAGTTTATGTTTGAATATCCTTTGGGGGGAATTATATACTCTTTATCTCCTAAAGAACATATATTTTCTTCTAATGTGGTTATTTATGGGGTTTTAATGTTTTCCTTTAATTATCCTCTCTTTGTATCTTCAAATGATCGAAAAAATGTTTTTACAAAAAGTTGACTCTTCTTACTCATTGGTCAATAAACTTATTAGTCAAACTCCATGTTATTTAAAATATTTTAAAGAATGTTATTTTATAAAATCTAGTTATTATTTAAATTAATTTTTGTACATATTTAACTTTCTTTAAAAATGATTAAAACAATTATAATTTTTTCCAAATATGTTATTTATGAATTTTTACAGAATGTGTGAAAGGAATATATGTTTTAATACTTACCTCAAAAAATATTTCCATATCATTATTGAATTTATTTAATTAGATGATTAATTTAATGGTCTCTATGTTTATTTTTGGAGAAAATAATTTTATCAATATTATATGATTTTTTATTTAAAATTTTATCAAAATGAAAGGATATTTTTATCACATTTTCAAAGATCATTTGATGATTCTTATAATTCACTAAAGATTTTTTAAAAACACCATCCATGTTTTTTTAGATGGGTTATAATTATGTGTTGTTAAAATTCTACGGAATCTAGTTTCTTTTCCATGGGTTATACTATGATGAATTGATAAATGTTTTTATGACCTTATAGAATACATATGTATGGTTTTATTTTGTGGAAGGTGGTTATGTTATGTCTCTCCAAATAAATTAGGTAATGATTGATATCTCAAGATATAATATGAAATAGTATGGGGAGTAAACCCATTCTTCGAATAAAAACAGGTTAGAGAGTAAACTCAATCTAGTATGGAATTTATCCATTATGTGATGATGGTCATGACAGCGAGTCTTGGATAATGATGTGATTTTTTATGATTATAATTATTAAATAATTACTATAACATGTTATGATTATTATGATATTCTCTCATAGATAATGATCTATTATTGATGATTCCTTACTCTTGTTACTCATGACTTTTTGAAACGATAAATCATTATAATATAACTCATGATTTAAGATCTACAACTTATTGGGTGTGAAATTTTGTATGTTTTATTATGATATCATACTCTTATTATTAACATATGATTGCATATGATCATTAACTGATATATCCCATGTTTACCCTTAATTATAATATTCACTCAATCATTCTTATGTTTTCATTTTTTCAACGTTTTGAAGATATTTTTTTAAATTTGATATGTCTAAGAAGGGTAATATTAGAGAAGAAATTTATGGGAAAATTTTAAAATATTTCATGAAATAAGATGATTATTTCTCTAGTATCTAATAAAAATAAATCTTTATGGTTCTGGGGAATGAATTATTATTTAATATATTATTTTAAAATCAATAATGATTAAATATTTATGTATGTTTTTCTTGGGTTTCCTTATCTGTTATCAGTGCATGGTTTAGTTATTTTTACATATTATTTTACAAATAATATGAAGACAGAACTTTATATTAGCAATAAAGAATTAAAATTGATATGGAGTGAACTTAAAAGTAGAATATGTTAATAAAAAGGTGTCATAATTAATGAAATAACAAGAATGGTTTTTATAATTTAATAATTTCACACTCTAATTATTTTTTATTTATTCTTATAATACACTTTGTGTCTTCAGTAAATAGATGGAAGTACGAGGATTAATATTGGAATTGAATGTGGTGGATAAGGAAATGATTATACTCTTGAGAAACTAAATTTTATTGGAGACATAAATCATAATTTTATTCTCATGTAACTCTTTCATTCGATGAATCATGGTGAAATTCCAAATGAGTAAAGGATGGACCAACACACCATTGAGTATTCCATGACGCAATATCCACCTTCATTTAGTGGGCCCTATGATGCAATTGTGGTTAAAAAATAGATCAGTACCATTGAAAATGTATTTTTAGTTCTAAAATTTATTAGAGTATGAAAAATTTAGTATAGATATGTATCATTTGGAAGGAAAATAATACCATTTGTGGAATCTCACTAAAAGTAGAAGGAAATGGGAAAAATTCACTCCATATAATGAGAAGAATTTTAGAGTGTATTTTTCATTCATAAATACCCCACACTCATCACATGAAAATGGTAGGGGAATTATTTAATCTTTGGTAGGATGATGATGAATCTATTGGTTCCAATGAGGGACGTTTTACAAGTACAGTGAGGTAATCTTCTAGTTTTATCATCATCCATGAATGTAAAATTTATTAAGACTTTATATTCTTAAAACCAAGTATCCAAAGGGTTTTTTCTATAAGGTATTTCTTTTTTATAAATAAATTATTAGACAAACTCTCATGGTATAAAAATAAAGTTGATATTCCCATTATTCTCATGGTTTTGATAATAAGAGAAAGAAGGAGTTTTGAGGAAATTATAATAATAGAACCCATCGCGGAAAGAAAATGAATTATAATTAATTCCAAAAGTATGGAAAGATGTATGGTTGAAATTTTCTTAAGGGGACTAGTAAATGTTTCATGTACGAAAAGTAAAGTGATTGAAAAATTGAATGTGATAGTGATATCAAGAGGTAAGACAATGAAATTAGTGTGTAGAGATATAAAAAAATGCACCACCCATAATGAAATTCTATTACTATAATGATTATAATAATTATGTCAAATAATTCTTGAATCTAACGGTTAATGACAAAAATTAGTGTCAATAACCACTTCATCCAAGAGAAAAAGGGAAAACTCATGAAATGACAACTAACAAAGTGTTTCATGGGAATTAACTCAAGAAATGTACACTTATTACCCATTATAGTACTAAAATTATCTTATTTAAATATGGTTTACCCACTCTTTTATATATAAATAATTTTTTAAGGGTATCACTATAACATCCTAGGTAAATAAAGAAATAATACATTTTTAGAATTATTTATATTTGTGAATTAAATATTAATTTTACTTTAAAGGGGTTGATATGCTCGATGGCATACTCGATAAGCAACAACGAGTTTCTTTGAAATCTTACGTCGCACACTAATAATATAATAATATTATTTTGAATGTAGTTAATTCCTATCCATTGTATTGGAGATAAAGAATATAACTAACAAAAATATGATTATACATGTTTATAAAACGTTTTTATATTTATCCAATAAAATTTAGAGGTTTAAAATGTGAACTAATCTAATTTTAAGCACAAATACTCTAATATTCTTTAAAATGTAGATTTACCGCCTCTTGATGAAGAACCCTCTTTAAATATAGTTTTGGTCACATTTTTTTGTTCTTTTTGGAAAAATAAAATTAATCTTTATAATTAGCATATCAAGATTTACTTTGGATAAATTTTTGGTATTTTTCTGATAAAATTCATTTTTTGATGAATAATGAAAAATACAGTATTTTAATTCAAAACTGCCTTTTATTATAATTTATTTATACGGTTTGATTATATCTATAATTGGTTTAAAATTTTAATTAGATTATATTTTTACCATTTAATACAATGTTGGTAATTGGAATTAATTTCACTTGGAAATTGGACACAAACAAGAGTCAATCTTTTGATAGTTAATATTTCTTAAAAACACACTTTTTTGTTTTGACAATGGGTATTAATTTTAAATTAATTAATCAAACTTATATGTTTTCAATTTGGTAAAATAGATATCATTTTTTAATTATGAATATCAAATATAGCTTAGGCTGAATTTTTTGTAGTTTTCTAAAAAACATCATTTTTGGCTGAAAAGTGAAACCACTAAGTAGTTGTTAAAAAACTGACTTTTTCATTTAAATGGAAATTTTCCACTTATTTGAATTGAATTTTATAAATCCTAAATAAATTATTGTTATTATTAAGTAAAATTTTGTTCAATAAGATGATTTTTTTGGTGAATAGTGGCTTTTGACTTTTATTTACCAAGGTTAAAGGTATATAGGGTAATTCAAGATAAAAAGAATATCATAATAACAAAAAATTACCTTAACACTTGACCAATATTTAATTAATGAGTTATGGAATACCATGGTAATACTTGGGTCTATTTTGGGATCCCATTGAGCCACTTAAGACTGATAATGGCACTTTATTTTAATTAAATTAAAGCGAAGACAAAAAATGACATAAACAAATATCGTTTAGTAAATTAATTTTTACAAAGGGTTATATAAGTTATATTTTCGACTATAAATATTCATTGGAAAGATAAAATGATTACCTAAATCATGGTATTTATTTTATAATTTTTAAACATCAAATAAATAAACTTATTTGTGACAGAATAATGATGCAGTGTTTACCTCATTAATAAATTATTTAAATAAATAATATTATAAAGATGAAAATAATATCCAAAACCAGTTCAATTCTTATTGGATGATTTTATTTCGACCATGATTCATATTATCATAGCCTATAATATGTTTTTGACCTTTAGAAATCGAAAATCATTATATAATAAAATAATATTTTCACACTTTCCTAAAGAGCAACTCCTCCCCCTTATAAAAGGACACCACTTCTAACCCATTCCTCACACCTCTAAAGCCTCTTTTCTTGTCCAAACCCTACCCAAATAAGCTCTCAAGATCCCTATATTCCACATATAATCCTTAACTTAAGCATAAGTCACTTTAATAAGACTTTTTGATTCAAACCAAAGAAAGTTAAACGAATTAAAGGTAGTGATTTCTCTTAAATTCATTTATTTTATTTTAGTTCTCCAACCCCTAAATTCTTTTTATTATTTTCTTTTATAAAAAAAAAAAGAATCCAAAATCTACTAGGATTTTTTTATGATAAGGATTCGAACTACACATTCAAACACCTCCATCTAATGGGTAAAGAACATATTGTTTCTATGGATAGCAAACTAACTCCTCACGAAATATTGATTGTTCAATTATATCCTACCGCCTCTCATGGTGGACATTAGGATGGAAATATATTTATATATGATATATATTATGTTTATTTTTCCTTTTTTAATTCTTTATTTTTCATTTATTTCATAACTTTATGGTTTCTATTATAGGTAAACGCCATAATTTCATTTGAGGAAGTGCGGACTACCGCCCCCTCAAAGTGATATGACTTGTTAATGACATATGTGGGATGTATAAATGATAGATTTAATGATATTATATATTATATTATACTATAATTATAATATAACTATATATCATTTTGTTTTAATTCTATTGAAATAAGAAATAGAATTGAAAGTAGCGTTCATGCGTACGTACAACTTACTGTCTCCATGAATGGTGCATTTCATTTATTATCTCCAAATGTTATGTAATATTATAAATATATGTATAAAATGGATATATATTATATATATTATATCTAAATCATTGATATCATTCTAGATATAATGAAATTTTTACCATGTGAATAACTTGTAATTATAAGAAGTTCATTTTTGACACAAGTACCAACTATCGACAAAACGACCATTATTAACTTAAATGATTAAATAATTTTTATAACAAGGTAATAATTGATATAAGAGGAATAAAAAAATTTAAAAAGGTTCTGAATAAATTATAAATTTATTTTATTTTATTATTCCAACGATTAAAGAACAAATGGGTCGAGTCGGACACGAGGTAAGGGACTTCGTCTCAATCTCCTTTCATTGAGGTGCATTTTATTTTAATACATGATTTTATTTTATATGTTGTATAAACACCATTTAATTTTCCTTTCATTTAAATGGAATCTTTTTCTATGAAGCATTTTACTAAATGACAAAAAATAAATTTTCTTTTAACATATGCGATGACAACAACCTTTCCACCGCCGTGAGTATTATTTGATATTTGGATTCCTTAGAAATCCATAATGTTTTTAAATGGAAAATAAATACCATATACTCTTTTAAATATTTTGGTATTGAAAATGGTTTTGATAATTGATTTCTTATGTCAATATATTTAAATGATATTTTGTGGTTGAAATATGGAAATGTTATCTTTCCTTTATATTTGTTTTGTGTGTTACAAATATGTTATGGTTCTTGGGAATTGTTATGTATATGGGTGGTTTAGCGATAAACCTTGGGTGGGTGACCCTGAGATAGCTCTCCAATGGATTAGGGAACATGACAGAGGTAAATGTTAATGTTTCTCCAGAGTTATTTAGGGAATATACTGTGATGGGTATTCGAAATGTTACTCCCTACGTAGCTATGATATCTAAAATTTAAGTATGATATGGATGCCACAAGTTACCTTTATGATTTATTTTTTCTGTGCATTATTCATAAATCTTATTATTTCATAAGGTATGTTATATATCTTATGTTATGTATGCAACGATGGACTAATGTTTTCTTTCTTTGTTTTATAACCCTTACTGAACTTTTTATTCTCATCCTAAGTTTTAAAATGTTTTTCAAAGGACATAAAGATGAATATGATCAAGGATGGGATCAAGGAAAAGTCATGATATCTAAAACATGGGACTAGACATGACTCTTTTTTTCAAGGGTTTTTATTTTATTAAAAAAATTGAAATTGAGTAGAAGTGTTTACCTTGTAATTTTTGAGATGTAATGTAATAGTTATGGCCGAATTCTATAAAACTCTAAACCTAAAAATATTCTTAATGTGAATTATTCCTTTAATTCACGATTATTTAATGTTTAAGGATGGGTCCTTATAGTTGGTATCAAGGTCAGTTTAGATAACATTAGGAGTTAGGGTATTGTTGAATTAATATCCATAAATTATGTTATGTTAATATTGAAATGATATAGAATTTACAGATTACCATGTTTCTTCGCCTAAGATATTTCTATGTTCAGAAAGGTTTTCCATAGAGGAAAAATGGTAGCTATTTTGAGATGATATCAGGAGGAAGAAAACCTTCCAAATCAGCAACCTGATATAGTTGGAATCGGAACTGAATAATTTTTTGCAGTGATGACACAATTTACTTAGGATATAAATGGTGGTGGTATCCACACACAAGATCAACTAGATCAACCACAGAGAAACATGTCAGTAGTGGAGCATTTTATGAGGCAACATCCCCCATCATTCAGAGTCATATCTGACCCTGTGCTAGCTGAAGGGTGGATTAAAGCACTGGAGAAATTTTTTAATGTCATGGGGTGTTCATAACATCAAAACATTAGTCTCACTGTTTAACATTTTGAAGGTGAAGCTGATCAGTGGTGGTTGATGGTGAAAAATATCAGGGATAGTGAGGAGATTGATGCTCTCGATTAGGATGAATTCAATGGTATGTTTCTTGAGAAATATTTTCCTAATGTGGTTCTTTTTAGGATGGAAAAACAATTCCTATAATTGAGGTAGGAGGATGACATAGTGGCTGCTTATGAGGCAAAATTCACTTGACTGGAAAGGTATGCTCCAAATTTTCATTAGAGTTCTTGATAGTAAAATCAACCATTTTTACTCAGGATTATATCCAAATTATCGAAGGGATTTATCTTCTTGTGAGTCTAAAAGTTATAAAAAATTGTTCGATGTGCAGAGAAGGTGGAAATGAAGTTTGTCGATGATTAGGTGTTCTTTGAAAAACAACATAATAAGAGGTCAATGTGGCAGGAAAAAGGGAAAAACTCTTCAAAAATGTATGATGGTGAGAAAATTAAGTTTATAGTTTGTGAAAATTTTGGTAAAAAGCATGTTGGGGAATGTCTTTTGAATTTTGGTAAGTGCTACTGATGTGGTAAAATTAGACATAAGGCTCGTAATTTCACTGAAAAAGAGCATGGTAATGGAAAGCCAAAATCTGATTTTCAATCAGTAAAATGTTTTTAGTACAATGAAATGAGTCCTTATACGAATGAGTGTCCAATGAAGAACTCAACTGAGGGAAAGGAACCAGAATACAAGCATAAAGGGGTGGTGAAGTCCTTTTCAACTACTTCAGCTGATGTTGGACCATCAAATAAAGTAATATCAGATACACTGTTTGTTTTTTTAGATTATGCCAATGTGTTTTTGGATTCAGGGTCTACACATTTGTTTATTTCTGAGAATTTTTCTAGTAAAAAGGGAATTCCATATCAAGATATGAATCCTGAACTTATGGTAAAAACATTTGGAGGAAATGTTGCAAAAAAAAAGAAATCATAAGAACCTTCCTATCCTTGTGTGCAGAAAGAATCTACCTACAAACCATATTATTTTGCCTCTAGTAGAGTTTGATGTTATTTTGGGTATGGATTGGATTTCTATTTATTAGGCTATGATTGACTCCAGAGCTAAAGAGGTTTATTTTCAAGATGATTTTTAGTTTGTGTACAAAAAATGAACCCTTGATTTTGATAACATATCATGAAGCCGAGAAACTATTAAAAGATGGAAATGAATGTTACCTTTCACATATTGTTGAATACAGAGGAACTGTTCAATTTATTGATGTTCTAGTGGTAAAAGAGTACCATGATGTTTTTCTTGATGATTTTCCTGGTATTATACCTGGTCGGGAAGTTGAATTTTCTGTTGACATAGTTCTTGATGCTAATACAATTTCAAAACACCCTTATCAAATGGCTCAAATTGAACTTTTAGAGTTAAAGAAGCAATTGTAGGAGTTATTTGATAAAGGTTATATTCGACCTAGCACATCACCATGCAGTGCTCCTGTCTTATTTGTTAAATAGAAATATGGTTTAATGAGACTTTGCAATGATTATAGCGCATTGGATAACATCACTGTTAAGAAAAAGTCTCATTTTTCTCATATTGATGATTTGTTTGATCATCTATAGGGATCTCAATATTTTTCGAATATTGAATTGAGGTTGAGGTACCATCAGTTGAAATTAAAAAAAGCAGACATTATGAAGACTATGTTTCATACTAGATATGTCCATTATGAATTCGTAGTTATGCCTTTTTGTTTAACCAATGAACCTACTATATTCATGGATGTTATGAATAGAATTTTCCATGAGTTCTTGGATAAGTTTGTGGTTGTGTTAATTGATGATATTTTTATTTATTCTAAAAGTAAAGAGGAGCATA
This sequence comes from Viscum album, assembly GCA_963277665.1. NCBI lineage: Eukaryota > Viridiplantae > Streptophyta > Magnoliopsida > Santalales > Viscaceae > Viscum > Viscum album. Next base: position 1,221,866,232 of record OY728130.1, read on the forward strand.
AAAGCTATTTAAGGGTTTTCTTGTAATCCTTAAAATAAATGAAACTATTTGGGAAATTTATCAAGTGTGAGTTTTTGTTACAATAAATTTATTTACTTGGTCACATTGTTTCAAAAAATGGTATAACTATTGATCCTACTAAAACAAAAGCTGTTGAAGAATGGCCAAGTACCACAAATATAACTAAGATTCATAGTTTTTGTGGTTTGGAAGGTTATTACCTGAGGTTTGTTTAGAAGTTTTCATGGTTATCTTGTCCAATGACTAAGTTAACTTGAAAAGGTGTTAGGTTCATTTGGACAAAAGAATGTGATGATTGTTTTTAGGAATTCAAAAGAAGATTGGTGAATGTTCCAGTTTTAGTACTACGTTCCAGAAATGGTGAGTTTGTCATTTATAGTAATTCTTACTTGAAAGGACTTGGTTGTTTCCTTATGAAGAATGATCAGGTAACTGATTATGCTTCACGTCAGTTGAAACCTAACGAGCTAAATTACCTTAAACATGATTTGGAATCAGCTGCTGTTGTTTTTGATTTAAAAATTTATAGGCATCATCTGTATGGAGTAAAATGTGAAATATATACTGACCACAAAAGTTTGAAGTATATATTAACTAATAAATAATTGAACATGAGATAGAGGAGATGGTTGAAATTAATCAAGGATTATTATTGCATGATTCATTATCATCCAGGAAAGGCAAATAATGTGGTTGATGCTTTGAGTCAAAAAAATAATGCTTCATTTACTATGCTATGTTTGGAAGGAGATCCTTTAGTTTTTTATTTCATGATCTTCAGAATAAAAGTTTTTGGTTTAGGAAATTCTTCTGTTTTGTTTTAAGTGTTAGTGAAATCATCTCTATTAGACAGAATAAAGTAAGCGTAGAAGGAATACTGTGAGTTGCTGAAAAATGTAGAGCTGGTTCAGAAGGGTTTTTTACCTAAATATAAAAATGATAATGATTGTGTTTTGAGGTTTGGAAAGAGATTATATGTGCCTTATGATTCAAAATTGAAGAACGAGTTGTTATGTGAAGCTCATAGTTATCCATTTTTAGTTCATTCTGGCAGTACTAAGATGTATAGAGATATTTGGGATTATTATTGGTGGGATGGAATGAAAAGTGATATTGTTGATTTTACTATAAAGTGTTCGACTTATCGGTAGGTTAAAGCAGAGCGGTAGTTACTGAAAGGGATGCTTAAATCTTTACCAGTGCCAGAGTAGAATTTTAAAAATATATCCTTGGACTTCATTGTGGGATTAATGAATACATCTTGAAGTAATAATTCAATCTGAGTTATTGTTGATCGGTTGACTAAATCTACTAATTTTCTTCCTATTCGAGATACTTTGTCTCTAGATCAACTTTCTCAGTTGCATATTAAAGAGATAGTCAAGTTGTATGGAGTTCCCCTCTCCATTGTATCTGATCGTGATCCCAGGTTTACTTCTAACTTTTTTAAAGGCCTTCAGAAGTCATTGGGTACTGAATTAAATTTTATTACATCTTTTTACCCGCAATCAGATGGGAAGTCAGAATGAACAATTCAGACCTTGGGGGATACGTTACGTACTTTCTCAAAGGATTAATAGGGATGTTGGGACCAATATCTTTCTTTGGTTTAATTTTCTTATAATAATAGTTTTCATTCTAGTATACAGATGGATCCCTTTGATGCATTATATGGGAAGCACTGTCGAACTCCATCATTTTGGGATGAATTAGGTGAAAGGAAGTTGATAGGACCAGAATTGGTAGAAGAGATGGAAGAAAAAGTTCAGTTGATTTAGAAGCACATGGGAATAGCTCAGAGAAGGCAGAATAGTTATGCGGATAATCAGAGGAATAAGATTTCTTTTGAGATAGGTGGTAATGTCTTTCTCAAAATTTATCCATGGAAAAGTGTGATGCATTTTGGTAAGAAATAAAAGTTGAGTCTGATGTTCATTGGACCCTATGAAATCCTAGAGAAAGTTGGACTAGTTTCTTATAGAGTGGATTTACCTCCAAGTTTACCCTAGGTACACATTGTTTTTCATGTTTCAATGTTGAGAAAGTATATGCCAGATCCATCTCATGTTTTAAGTCCAGAGGTAGTTTAGTTGGAAGTGAGTCTCTCATATAAGGAACAACTGGTCCATATTCGTGACCAAAGAGAACAAGTGTTTTGGAATAAGGTAATTCACCAGGTAAAGGTTTTGTGGAAAAACTATATGTTTGAAGAGGCAATGTGGGAATCTAAAAATGCTATGAGTGATAAACACCCCGACTTATTTGATAAGTGAATAAAAATTGCGAGGACGCAATTTCCAAAAGGGGGAAGGATGTAACATCCCATGTAAATAAAGAAATAATACATTTTCGTAATTATTTATATTTGTGAGTAAAATATTAATTTTACTTTAAAGTAGTTTGTATGTTTTATGGGTTACCTGATACGCAATGACCAGTTTCTTTGAAATCTTACATTGCACACTAATAATATAATAATATTATTTTAAATGTAGTTAATTCCTAGCCATTGTATTAGTAGAAATGAATAGAACTAACTAAAATATGATTATACATGTTGGTTAAATGTTTTTACATTTATCCAATAAATTTTAGAGGCTTAAAATATGAATTAATCTAATTTTAAGCATAAATACTCTAATATTCTTTAAAAGGTCGATTTACCGCCTTTTGATGAAAAAACCTCTTTAAAAATAGTTTTAATCACATTTAGATGTTATTTTTGACAAAATAAAATTCTTCTTCAGAATCGTGACATCAATATTTACTTTGGGTAAATTTTTGGTATTTTTCTAAGAAAATTCATTTATGATGAATAGTGAAAATACTGTATTTAAATTCAAAACCGCCTTTTAATATAATTTATTAATATGATTTTATTATCTTTTTAATTGGGTTTAAAGTTTAATTAGATTATATTTTTACCATTTAATCTAATGTTGGTCATTGGAATTAATTTCACTTTGAAATTGGACAGAAACAGGAGTCGGTCTTTTGATAGTTAATATTTCTTAAAAACTCGATTTTTTGTTTTGACAAAAAGAATTAATTTTAAATTAATTAATCCAACTTATATGTTTTGAATTTTTTAAAATAGATATCATTTTATAATTTTTAATATCAAATATTTCTTAGGCTTATTTTTTTGTCGTTTTTGGAAAAACTTCAATTTTTGATGAATTGTGAAACCACTAAGTAGTAGTTAAAAAACCGAGTTTTTCATTTAAATGAAATTTTACCACTTCTATGAATTGAATTTAAAAAATATGACATACATGGTTATTTTTTGTTAGAAAATTTTGGTTCAATAAGTTGAAAATATTTTTTGGTTAATAGTGACTTTTGACTTTTATTACCGTAGTTAAAGGTAAATAGGGTAATTCAAGGTAAAATGAATATCATAATAATACAGAATTACTTTAAAACTTGTCCTAAAATTATTGGATGAGTTATGGGAGACCATGGTAATCCTTGGGTCTATTTTGGGACCTCATTGAGCCACTTAAGAGTGATAATGACACTTTATTCTAATTAACATAATGTATAGACCAAAATGACACAAACAAATATCTATTAGTAAATTAATTTTTACGAGGATTTATATAAATTATCCTCTCGACTATAAATATTAATTGGAAATATAAAAGGATTTAATACATCATGATATTTTTTATAATTTTTAGACATCAAATAAATAAAATTATTCATGACACATTAATGATGCATTGGTTGCCTCATTAATAAATGATTTAAATAAATAATATTATAATGATTAAAATAATATCTAAAACAAGTCAAATTCTTATGGGATGATTTTATTTCGGCCATGAGTCATATTAAATTCGACCTTAATATGTTTTTTACCTTTATAAACCGATAATAATTATATAATAAAATAATATTTTCACACTTTCCTAAAGAGCCCCTCCCCCCTTATAAAAGGACACCACTTTTAACCCACTCCTGACACCTCTCAATCCCCTTGGATCATCCAAACCCAACCCAAATAATCTCTAAATTTCCCTCTATACCACCTATAAGACTTAAATTATGCATAAGGCACTTCCAGAAGTCTTTTTGATTCAAAACAAAGGGAGTTCCCCGAATTAAAGGTAACAATTTCTCTTAAATTCATTTTTTTATTTTACTTCTCCAACCCCTAAACTCTTTTATTATTTTTTTTATAACAAAAATAGTATAATAAATATACTAATATGTTTTTATGAGAAATATTATAACTACACATTCACACACCTCCATCTAATGGGTAATGAACATACTATTTCTGTGGATGGAAAACTAACGCCTCACGAAATGATGATTGTGAAATTATATCCTACCGCCTCTCATGGTTGCCATTAATATAGAAATGTATTTATATATGATATATATTATTTTTATGTTAACTTTATTCTTCTATATTTTTTATTTATAGAATAACTTTATGGTTTCTATTATGGGTAAATGCGATAATTTCATTGGAGGAAGTGCGGACTACCGCCCCCTCAAAGTGATATGACTTGTTAATGCCATATGCGGTATGTATAAAGGATGTAGTTAATGATATTATATATGATATTATACTGTAATTATAATATAAATATGTATCATTATGTTTTAATTCCATTAAAATTATAAATATAAATAAAAGTAGTGTTCATGTGTACGTACTACTTACCATCTCTATGAACAGTACATTTCATTTCTTATATCCAAATGTTATGTAATATTATAAATACATGTATATAATAGATATATATGATATATATGATATCAAAATCATGAATATCATTCTGGATATATTGAACTTTTGACCACGTGAATAACTTGTAATTATAAGAAGTTCATTTTTGACTCAAGTACCAAATATTGACAAAACGACCATTATTATCTTAAATGATTACATAATGTTTATAACATGCTAATAAGTGATATAAAAGTTATAATAAAATTGAAAAAGGTTTTTAAGAAAGTATAAATTAACTTTAGTTTATTATTCAAGAGATTAAAGAATGAACAGGTCATGTAGAACACAAGGTAAGGGACTTCATCTCAATCTCCATTCATTGAGGCATATTTTGTTTTAAAACATAATTTTCGTTTATACGATGTATAAACACCTTTTAATTTTCATTTAATTCAAAGAGAATATTTTTCTAGGAAGCATTTTACTATACAACAAAAGAGAATGTTTCTTTTAATATACGCGGTGACAATGACCTTTCCACCGCCACAAGTATTATTTGATATTTGGCTTCCATAACAAGTCATAATGTTTTTTAAAGGAAAATAAATACCATATACTCTTTTACATATTATGGTATTGAAAATGGTTTTGATAATGTATTTCTTATGTCAATATATTTAAATGATATATTTTGATTAAAATGAGGAAATGTTATCTTTCCTTTATGTTTGTTTTGTGTATTGTGAATATGTTATGGTTCTTTGGCATTGTTATGTATACGGGTGGTTCTATGATAAACCTTGGGTGGGTGAGCCTGAGATAGCTCTCCAATGCATTGGGCAACGTGACATAGGTAAACATGAATGTTTCTCGTAATAGATTTAGGGAATATATTGTGATGGGTATTCCTAATGTAACTCCCTATGTAGCTGTGATAGCTATAATGTAAGTATGATATGGATGCTACAAGTTACCTTTATGATTTATGTTTTCTATGTTTTATTCATAAATATTATGATTTCATGAGGAATGTTAAAGAGCTTATGTTATGTATGAAATTATGGACTAATGTTTTCTTTGATTATTTTATAACCCTTACTGAGCTTTTTATGCTCATGCCATGTTTTGAAATGTTTTTCACAGGACCTAAAGGTGAATCGGGTGAAGGATGGGATCAAGGAAAAGTCTTGTTGTCTAAAACATGGGACTAGACATGACTCTTTTTTTCAAGAGCTTTTATTTTATGATAAAAATTGAGACTGAGTAGAAGTGTCTACCTTGTAATTTTTGAGATGTAATGTAATAGTTATAGCCTAATTCTCTAAAACACTAAACCTGAAAAGATCCTCAATGTGAATTATTAATTTAGTTCAATATTATGTAATGTTTAAAGCTGGTTCCATATAATAACATCACCACATAAATTAATATATGCTGAATTATCAGAGAAAACTCCTAATGTTACAATTATTTCATCTAAAGTCCATAGTTCATGTCCAATAGAAATTTTTGGGAATGTGATTCCCAAAAATATTTTGATTTTCTCTTTAGTTTTATTTGAATTTATTTTATGCATGGATTGACTTTATTTATATAGATCCCATATCAATTGATGGGGAATGGATGTGTTATTTTTATTCTGAATGAACAAATGATTTTCCATTAGTGTGAGGGTGAATATGAACATAAAAATTAAATTACTTTGATTATATGGGACTTATTACCTATTCATGAGAGGTATTTATCTAAGGTAGTTAGGGATAAACTCAAATTTTAAGATATTCCTATTTGGTGGGAATATGATAATATATTTACTAAGGAGTTTCTTAGCCTTCCCCTAGATAATTAATTTGTGTTTTGAATAGAACTCATACCTATAAAAACATATAATCTGAAGAATACTTACATAATAGACCTGATTGATCTGTTGGAATTAGGTGATAAAATATAGGAGAATCTTGATAAGTGATTAAATTTTCTATGTTCATTACCCTAGGTGCACCAATTTTTAAAAAAAGAAATATTGGTTAATATGTATTTGTTTTTATTATCTTGAACTTTACAAGATGACTATCAAGAAAAAGTATAATCTAATTTGTATTATTTTTTTGATAAATTGAAATTAGATCAATACTTTTCAAAGATTGAACTCTAATATTAATATCATAATTTGAGGGTCAAAAAGGAGTACATATCATAAACAAGATTCTATAAAAGTTATGTGCACTATGAATATATAGTTATTCAAATGGAATTACAATTTCCCAATATATCGTCATGGATATAATGAATAAAGTCTTTTAAATTTTACCTTTAATAGAGTTTTTTAGTCTTTATCGATGATATTATTTTATATTTAAAGATAATGAATGTTCAAGAAGACCATTATAAGATTGTGTTTAAAACCTTGAGTAAGGAGAAGATATATACCAAATTTAGTAAATGTTAATTATAAATTCCAAAAATACTTTCTTTGATCATATAATTACAAGTGAGGAGATATTTATGGACCTTTAGAAGGTCTAAGTTATTAATAATTGGATTAGAGTAATCACATTGACTGAAATATGTAGTTTTCTTGGTTTAATTTGATAATAATGATGATTTTTGAGAAATTTCCCACAATTATAAAATACATTAATTTAGTTGATATGTAATGGAGTTGAGTTCCTTTGGAATTATGAATGTTAATAGAATTTCAAGTTACAAAAAAGAAGACTGGTGAGTGTTCATGTGATAACACTACCATGAAATGAATAAGGGTTTTTGATCTATTGTGATACATTAAAAAAGGGAATAATATTTTTTATAATTTATAATGGAATTAATGTAGCTTATGAATCTCTAAAAATAATGTATTATAAGAAAAATTAATCAACTTATGATTTGAAAATAATAGTGGTTATTTTTTATTTGAAGATATGGAGGAATTATTTTCATGGTGTAAAGTGTGACATATATACTGATCACAAAAGATATAAGAATATATTTACATTGAAATATTGTAATAGGAAACAAAAAATATGGTTGTAACATAATAAATATTTTTACTGATCAAAACATCACCACCCTAGGAAGGCGAACAAGGTGTTTGATACTTTGATTCAGAAGGAATGTGATTGTTTATCCATGATCAGGATTGAAATTGGTCCAGCAATTATAGATTTTTAGAGGATGGATGTTTCAATTATAAAGAAAGGAGAATTATCATATCTTTCCCATATGAATGATCAAACATCAATTCATGTGAAGATTAGATAGGCGCCAAATCAAGATGTGGAATAGTAAAATAAGGTAATGAATTTTATAGAGCTCAACCATGACCATAATAGAATGATGAGATACAAGAACCGAGTATGTGCCCTATTAATACCGTAACTGAAGGAGTTATTTTATGAATCTCATAGTTCATCATTATCTATTCATCCTAGAATTATGAAGATGTATAGAGATATTAAATAGAATTTATGGTGAGACAAAATTAGGAGAGATATCTGGGAGTATATATCTTGGTTCACAGTCTTCTAGAATGTTAAAGAGGAGAGACATAAGTCTAAGGGAATATTAAGTATTACCTAAACCTGAGTAGAAATGGGAAAACATTACCATGGATTTCATCATGGGACTCCCAAATGAATCTAGGGGGGATAATTTTATTTGTGTTATAGTTGATCATATTATAAAATCATCACATTTAATTACCATTAAAGAATATTTCTCTCCTTATTAGCTCACCCAGTTATACATTATGGAAGTGGTGAGATTGTGTGGAGTTCCGCTATCAATTGTATTAGATAGAGTTTCAAGGTTCGTATTGATATTATAGAAAATTATTCAGAAATATATGAATGTGTAGTTGAGAATTATTATTTTATATCATCCTTTGGATGATGTTATGTCAGAAAATACCTTTTAAACCCTAGAGAATATATCGAGTTCATGATATTAATAATTAAAAGGAAGTTGTGAAAAATAACCTACTTTTGTCAAATTTTATTACGATAATAGATATTATGTGAGTATTCATATGACTAATTATGAAGTCCTATTTCTAAATAATAGAATAAATACAAAACTTTTGGATGAAGATATGGAAAAAAAGCTATTGGGGTCAATGCAAGAGGAGGAAACAACAAAGACGTTTAGAGTTATTTATAAACACATCTAGGAAGCTCAAAGTGAATTGAAAATTTTTATAGTCAATCATTAGAGAGATCTAGAGTTTAAAGTTAGTTATAAGGTATTCTATAAAATATTAACTTGGAATAATGTTATGAGATTTGGATATAAGTGAAAGATAAACCCTAGATATAACGGTCCCTTTGAGATTCTTGATTGCATTTGGATGGTAGGTTATTTCTTGGAACTTATAATAAACCTCTACAATGTTCATGGTGTCTTCAATGTTTTTATTTTGAGTATGTACATATCTGATCCTTTTTTAGCATTGAATTTATAGATACTACCACTAGGGGATAATCTTTTTTATAAACAATAACCAGTAGAAATCATGGATTGTAGAGATAAAGTACTACGAAAAAGACCAATAATCTAGTTATGGTTTTATGGAGGTATAAAAAATTAAAGGAAATAATGTGGAACCCAAAGATGTTATGATTCATAGGTATCCTCATTATTTTTAATTTGAATTATAGAATTTTAAGGGTAAAATTATTATAAGGGGGTTTAATGCCACACCCCTATATTTTAGATTATATTTATCTCTAATAAATAAATATTTTTGATAGATTTTGAATATCACAACCGTAAACTTATGTGAATAATTATTACATATTATAAAATTAAGAACACTATAAAGTATTTAAATGAAATATAACCATATAAAATAATTCACAATTAACTTAAGAAATACTATTTGTCCAAAATAACTATTTTGAAGAAAAAAAATTATGTGATTTTTTTGTAATGTATGTTTCATTTAAAGATTAATTAAGAGTATTAAAATTATGAAAATTTATTTTGTTACATAGGTATAAAATTAATATTGCCGTTTTTAATTGGTTATAAATTAAAATAAAATCATTTGAAGGTAAAAAGAGATGTTTTTTGAAAAAAGTTATTTTATGCTTTTAATGATCTAATCTTATAAAATTAAATTATTCACTATTTGTGAATAATTATAGTGATATTTTTATATAATATATGAAATAAATTATTTTAACATTCATTTAATGGTTTTTACTAGGAATTTAAAAAGACTAAATTAATTTTTATTATCAAAAATGTATTTTTCCAAAAATATATTGTATGTTAATTTTTTGTGAACTTATTTTAAAATTTGTTTATTCCGCTTATAAAAATTGAATTTAATAAAATAATTCCATATTTTGAATCATATTGTACAAATTTTGGAATTATTCCACTTTTATTTTTTTCCATAATGAATATTAACTATTGTGATTTTTTTACCACGGTTAAGGTAAAAAAGGGTTAGAAAGTGGGTTAAACTAAAAATTAATGATTCTAATATAACATTAAATTTTATAATTTTTATTTTTTTAAGTAATTTATAACAAAAATAATATTATATTTAAATATTTTTTCATTTGGTTCCATGTTTTACTTGAATATGGATTTATTATATGTTAATGTTATAAGTATTTACAAATTTCCCACCCACCTCATTTATAAAGGGGAACCTATTATCCCCACTCCATAAAATTTGATCCTTTGAGATCAGAAAATACCTACCCAAATATATTAATAACTTACCTTACCATTTTATAGACCTTATTTTAATAAAAAATCCCATCCTTTTAAAGGATAAATGAAAACAAAAGGAGGATTTCCAAAGAAGAGGTAATTGTCCTAACTGATGTATTTCAGGTTTTTTTCTTCCATAAACTCTTCTAAATATTCTATTAAAATATTGAAAATATAAAATCTGTATAATTAATCTAATAAAATGTTTATAAAATTATTTAACAACTATTTTATACCACCTTTCCATCTTATGAGAAATTATAATCTCATTCATGCGTTTGTGTGGAATACCTCCTCCACAAAGTAATGCGTTTTGTTTTCCATATATACCATACATGCGAGGTAATATAGAAGTATTTTATGAATATATATAAAATTTATGAAATTATTATGATTTTATAAATATATAGGTTTTACTTACTATTAATTATTTCAATTACCTGGAAAATGAAAACATTACTTGTGTGTATGTATGTGCTATTGTCTTCATGAAGTGATGTAATTAATTTTTCCTAAATAACTTATATTAAGGGCTATATAAGTGTATATTATGAATAAATATGATAATTATTATATGAATAATATTTTTATATGATGGAACCATAAAAATTTGAAAGGGATCCATCAAACCAAAACATTTATGGGAACATGGAAATTAACACTTGAATTATGATTTTAAAAAAGAATTGTTAATATTAAGTAATCAGAAATTATAAGTGAATTTTATATTATAATATAATTATGAATATAGAACTTTTAAATATTTAAAATAAATATAAATTTATTATATAGTAACTCAATAGTGTTTATAAAGAAGGCAAAGACATGATCTAAGGTTTTATATTACAATCTCATTTTTAATCAGTAATGTTTATACTTTAATTTAATTAATAGAAATTATATTATATGAATATTTTAAACCAAATATATTTTATTATACACTAATTATTTAAATTCTTTAATTTTTTCCTTAATTATCCTTTATTTCGAAATTAAAATGACATAGAAAATATTTTTAATAGGATTCCACCTTATTTCATGTTCGGTTAACATACATTTTCTTCTATATATATTAACTTTCAATGTTTTTACAAAATATTATATTCTTTGATAAAATTATTATTTTTATTCATTCCCAATCATTTATGAAATTATTTTAGAAATTATTTATATTAATTTTTATAATGTTTTTTTAATAGGTTATTTATGACCTTTTATATAATGTGTGAAAGGAATTTTTGTTTTAATATTTACTATAGGAATGACTTTTCTCACCACCATGACCATTATTTTATTTGAAACATACTTTAAAAGATCACATTTTTGTTTAAAATGAAAAAAGTTTTCATAATAATCTAGTAAATTTTATTTCATATTTTATCAACAGAAAAGTATATTTATCACATGTTTTCAAAGAAAGGTTTATATATTCTTTTAAAGGTATTTTTTGTCTATGTCATCATAATTTGATGTTAATTATTCATGAAAAGATATATTATTTAATAGTACGATCTTTGTTATTTATGTTTATCAATTATGATTATATAATGTTGAAACATTTATCAATTCTATTTGTGTTATATGGGTTATGCTATAATTAATTGATGAATGTTTCTATAATATTATGATACACATATGCATGGTTTTCATTATGTGATGGTGGTTTCATTAAACCCCTCCAATTAATTATGTAATGATTGATATCTCATGATTCAATATGAAAGATTATTGAGATTAAACCCATTCCCAATTTGAAAAGAGGTTTAGGAGTAAACCCAATCCACTATAGGATGTTGTCCACTATGTGATGGTGGTCTTAACAGTGATCCTTGTCCAATATAATGATATTCTATGATTATAGTTGTGAAAACTTTCTATGATATGTTCTTATTTTTATGTTATTCTATCATGAATCATAATATATTAATGATGATTCCACACTCTTATGACTAATGACATTTAAAATTCTAAATATTTATTTTATGAATATTGATTTATGATCTATGACCAATTAAATATGAACATTGTATGTTATGATCATGATCTCATACCCTTATGCTTATCCTATGCATTCATATGATCATTGATTAATATCTCAATTTTTTACCTTTACTAATCTTCTAATCTCACCCTTCTCTATATTTACATTTTACCTAGATTATAAATAATGATTTTAAGTAGGGTTTATCTATGAAGGTTATTATAAGAGAAGAACTTTGTGGGATATTTTGAATACCTTTCATAAAATAAGTTGATTATGTATCAAGTCTCTAAATATACTAATCTTTTATTGTTATAGGGTGTGAATTATTATGAAATATACTATTTTTTCAACAAAAATGATGAAATATATATGTATATTTTTCTTGGTTCACCTTAGGAAAAGTGATATATTTAACCTACCAATCAATTTATTTCAAGACAAAGAATTATAATTTATTATTGTTATTAGTATCCACTTTGTTAATTAAAATTTTTCATGATTTATAAATTAAAATAATTTTTTATTTTACATGTAATTATTATGATTATTTATAGATATATGTTCCCTAAAGCCACAACATACATACGGTATATTCTATGTTATATTACATTGAATATTATGGAATTTTCATTAGTTGTGTAGTTGGACACTGGAGAAATATTACACCGAATATATAATTTATTAAACCATTTCATAATATGAAATGTGAGGATGTTTTTGAACTCATATGATGGATTGATGAACTATACATATAATTTATTCATATGCCATAATACATGAATAAATGAAATAACATCCAAGGGGCATCCTTTCTGTTATATAAATCACTGTCATTTGATGGTAGTGTGTGGTGTGTGTTCAGATGACACTTCAACAAAACTAAAAGATATCTAAATCTCCATACTTCTTCATCCTCATCATAATGAGGTTGTATCACACTGTTGAGTGAAGGAGGATTTAGAACAAATGATTCTGCTCAACCCATGGATACGTATGAAGGAGGGAGATTTTAATCTTACAATTTTGTGATATACATAAAATTCATTGGATAAATATCATGACAGTTTTGGGGAATTCATTAGTAAATGGTTCACATGTATACAATAGTTCTTCATTTACAGTATTTACATGGTTTCATATTTATTCCAAAGATAATCCTACAATATGTGATTTTTTTCTTCCACTACTTTGATTAAGTTTCAAGAAACCCCTATAGAAACCCAAAAAACATATCATAGTGATCCATGATATCAGTTTATTTATAAAACTGTGTTTCTAAAATAAATAGCCTCAAAGACAAGAGCATCATGTTTTCCACAAAAACAGATTGGCCAGTCGATCACCACACCATAGAGTTAGCCATTTTAGACCATATAATATCTATATCATTAAGAATTAACACATGAAAAATGTATAGCTAGTATTAATAACAGAATCGTGAGAAAATCATTTCAGTTCATCCATTATGTGTTAACATATGAAAAACAGCCAACCAATCTTCACCATGATTGAAGTGTGGATATCCTATTGTAAAAGTACCAAGTTTCTTCAAAATAGCTTTAAAAATAACACAAGAACATAATATAATATTTGGTGGAATTATTTTCTCTTATTTAATTTGGATACATAAATTTAAGTTACCATGGGCACCCCCATGACCTAGCGTGATACATAGTGCTGAGGGAAAACTGTTTCCAAATATTTAATTCTAAACTTAATTAATAATTTATTAATGGTTTATAAATTATAGTAAAAAATATTTTAAGGATATTTATAATTAATACAATATGTTTTAATTAATAAATTATAGGGGATTTATAATAAATTAAAAAATGTTTTTGAAATATTTATTATTTAATATTTCTTAAATATTAAATTTTAATAATTAACATACATTTTAACAAATTATATAGCATGAATTAAGAAATTTTAATAATTTTTTTTATTAATATATCAAGATATTAATTTATAAAGTGTTTATAAATTACATAAATAAGGGCAAAATATAAAGAATTTCTATTTGATTCATGAATTTTTCATAATTAGTTGATTTCAATTGTTCAAATTATGAGGCCTTATTTGAAATATTCTTTAAACCACATCCAAAAGGTTTCTATGATTTATTTTATCATGTTTTAAATAATGTTAAGTATATGATATTTAGGTTTTTTAAAATGTTTAAATAATAGAAATTATATAATGGATTGTTTATAATTTATGAAAATATCATATATTTAATGTAGAAATTCAATGTAATGAATATGAAAGAGTTTATATTGGAATAAATATAACATGTTTGTATTTAAAATTATGGAATGTTCATAATGTTAAATATAAAATTATAAAATGTTTTCAATTAGATTTTATTTATGAATTGTTCATAAATGATTATCTCATGTTTAATTGTTTTAAATGTTCATTTATTTAATGGTTGTTCCCTTTTTTATTCATACTTATAAAAATTTTATATTATGAATAATGTATAATTTAGTTTAAATGTAAAAATGGTACTTGTAAGTAGAGACCTTAATTACATGCACTATGTGAAAATGAATTTAGTTTTTGAAGTACCTTGACCTCAGTTTTTAATTAAATATATGTACATGGATTTAGTTTTTGAATACAGTTTATGCCTATTAGGATTTAGAGTTTTGTTGAATTTAATTATCTATTGAGTAAATTTTCCTTGGGTAGAAGAACTTGGGGTCATACGAACTATTAACCTATAGGATTATGCCTTGTCTTGAAAGGTGAATGGGGTTGGAAATAAATTTCTTTAGGATTACTCATATATATATTATAAATCATATAAAACTCTAACCCATCACATAAAGGGTTCATGTACAATATTCATGTGATGTATTTAGATATCTATGAATATAATTGACTTATATTTTTAGGTGATTAAAAAAAAATTATGTGTTGTTTAAATAGTTAGACATCAGTGAAGTATGAACATATTAGGTTGGTGTTGGGAATATAATTTCAAACTAAATTACTAGGACCATGATTACATAATATAGATTAACATGTGATAATATAGTGAGATTAAAAATTGCCTTAAAATACTATGTGTGAGATTCCTTTAAAAGTGAATCTTATAAAAACCACTTTCATTTAAGTAGATAGGTTAATCTCTAGTAGGGTGACACTAGTTTTTCTTATGTAATGAAATCAAGTAAAAGATAACACTGGATCATCCTAGGTTAGGTTATAACCTAATAGGGTTCCTTGGTATTATATTTTTTAGACAATTCTTGGCGTTTAATTTGGGTTAAACTTTACCAGGAAACCCTTAGGAATGATACTATATGAATAGATTTTAGTGAATTTATGTGATGGATTTTGACAAATATTTTTCCACTCAACTATCCAAGAGTAAACAATGTTGTTATTAGAATATTTCCCTACCTAAATAATTAATTGGTGAGCTAAATTCCTTATAATGATCAGTATTTAATGAAATATGGATATTGGACAACTAAAAAGATATTATGTTTGGGGTTATCATTTTAATGGGAGAATATTTAATAAAATTAATTATTTAATTCTTATAAAACATGATACACATTTGATAAAATATTATATTATAGATAAATGAGATCATTATTAAATATGAAATAGATATAAATCCATGAAAATATAATCTAAATGGCTGTAGATATCTCAAATGGTATTGAAAATTGATAATTATTCAAAATAATAAGAACATTTTTATTTGTTGGAACAACTCTTTACTGTGAATGAAACTAGTGAAGTTGTTTAATAAAAATATTTATATACCGATGAAAAAAATATAATAGATGTAAATGAAGTATAAACAGTCATTCTAGTTTCTATGGAGCCTAACATATAAAAAAAACCATTCCATAAATGTCTATCAAATGATAGATAACCAAAAAGGCTTTATTAGGATAAAGAAATGCTTGAATGATATTATGTTTTTAAAGGTATATTTTGTTGAATATTGATATATTGAACTTTAGTCTCCACCCATATACTCAATATGATTGGGTATGAGACACCCAATATAAAAATGACTTTATTATACATAGTATCCATAATTAATGAAATCCATTACCTAATAAACTCATCATAATAAGAATTGAGGGGTTCAATATCTTTGGTGACTAGATACCTATGATAATTATTTCACAATTATTGTGAAATTTACCCATAATTTCATCATACTTGATCTTATTTTTAATATATCACAACATAAAAACATTCATATTCCCTAGGAAATAGAAACATGTGAAATGGGTGAATTAAAATGGCCAATGAGGAGAAAAATAAACATATCAACATGTTACCAAGTGTGATATCATAACCATATGATAAAAAATTATTTGGATAGAAATTTCATATTAAAAGAACATGGTATCCTAAAAATAGTTCACATGGAAAGATAAGAGAACAAATAATCTAAAATGATTAAACCTATAGCATAGTTAGTGATTGGGAAAACGATGTACCCACCCCAACCCTAGTAGTATATATGAAAATAAAATTCTCAACATCATTGAAAACTCATTCAAAGTATTCATATTCATAACCTTGGGAAATAAAAAAATAAGTATAAGATCAAAGTATCAGTAAGGGTTATGTACCATAGAATATATTGTGAATAAATAATAATTACAAATATATAATGTTAAATAACTAAACATTAATTCAAATTTAATTACTCTTATATCATGTTAAGATAATGTTTAATCAATATGGAAATGTAAATAATTGAAAACACAATCCATTTAATTAATGAACTGAGAATAAAATGCAACCATAGATAATATCATATAAATAATATCATGGATAGTATTAATTAATGAAATCTAAATGTAGTAAATAATTAATTATTAGATTACGTGTCTCTGGATCTTGATACCTATATTTTCATGACCATTCACAAGATGGTTTAAAACTAATGTTGAAACCCATTTAATTTGGCCAAATGTTTTGTCTCATGTAACCTGTAAATTCATCGATAGGATATCTATAACTGGGCCCCAACCATGTATAAGTTTTAAATCAATCCTCATATATTGAATAATTTATTTAATTAATGAACAATATTCCTTATCATTAAATATCCGTATTGAGTGAAGGATACTGATTTATCAATATTTCCCCAGTTAAAAAAATAATAATCAAAGTACACACAATATATAAAAATGGTATAAATTTTTAGAAACAATAACATATCTTAAAATATAATATGTATATTTATGTTTAAATTAATTATTAATGAAAAATTATCAAAATAAATTTATTGTTTCAAGATAATGTTAACAATCACAAATGAAAGTGAGATTATACAATAAGTTTCACAACTTGGTAATTTGAAATTGAAATCCACTTGGATGAAATAATTAAAATTGAAACATAAAATACCATGAATTATGAATTAATCATGATATTACTTGTAAAATGGGTAGTATATACCCCATATAAAATAAATTAGGTGTAGAACATTATAATACACCTTAATGAATGTAACTTGAGATGAAGTCCATCACTTCATGCTTCCTTTTGGTCAACTATTATTTGAACTCTTATATAGTGGTTTTAAACTTGTTATAAACTTATAGAAGAAACATATTAATATTTAGAATATCATATATAATCCTTTTAAAAATACTTATCATTTGTTCATTAATAATCCTTCATTATTTTCATTGTTTTGGGTGTAAATTTCCTTGTTTTATCATTCAATATTTATCAAGAAATATATGATTATTATATATATTATATTGTTTAATAATAAATAGAATAATAATCATTAAATAATAATTATATTTAATCTTAAATTATACTTTTAAAACCAATCAAGAAATATGGTTTTTAGAAATGAAGTTTGTTTTGATCATGGGGACAGTAGGCCATACGTATGTAGGAGTAACATTTCCATTTTCCAATGATCATTTTAAAAAGAAGTTAAGTGATATTTTATATTAAATTAATTATCCTAATATCATAAATACAATATTATATAATTATATATACAATATATTTATTTTGGTTATGAAATGTGAGTCACATCACTTCATGGAGGCGGTAGTCCACATGTACATGAACGATGTTATCATTTTTAATTGTGTGAAATGGTAAGAAAAAAAATGATATATTATCTTTAAATAATGATAAATAAATAATTATAATCAAAATTATGTCTTTTATAAGTCATATAATCATTAAATTTATCTTTATCACCTTTCATGTTACGTGTTAGTGAAAGATGAATTACATCACTTCATGGGGCGGTAGTCTTACATACAGACGAGCGATGTTATAATATCCCCTAATGAATGGAATGTAAAAAAATATATATTATATAATTACTAAATGGGTATAAGTGTGTTTTTAATATCATATATATAATTTATTTCTATCATCAAACCCATCTGTGAGAGGCAGTATTGGAAAAATGAATGACATCGGTTTCCGAGGCGGTAGTTTATAGTAAACACGAAAAATGATTTTATAGGACATTTAATGAAATTTGAGATGGTTTTAATTCATAAAATAATTTTAAAAACATCCCATTATATATAATATAATTTTTTTATTTTACTAACATTTTCTAATAATAGTTTAATGAGGTGAATAAAGAAATAATATAAAAACGCTTATTGAAGAACATTTCCTCTTCTTTGAGTGTCCTTAGGTTTGCACCAAATTCCTTCCTAAGATGAATTTATGGAAACAAATAAGGCTTATAGGATGTGAAGAATTTGGTTGAAAATTTATTTATTCAAGAATTTGAATAACCAAAAGGTTTTGAAGGTGTGAATAAGAGAGGAGAGTGAGTGGCCTTTTATAAGTGAGGTGAGTGGCACATTTGTAATGTTTTGAAAAGATTCAATCACACCCAAGTTCTTACCATGAAAAAATCTTCCCGAATGGTTCATTATAGAAAGTACAAGATATAAGGTGGAAATATTTTGAAAATGGGTGTTTGAAAATTTTGTGGGTCATTTTAACCCTTATCTTATTAGTTCAACCCTAGTAAATCCATTTTTACCTTAACCACACTAATTATTTTTTATTGTTTTCACTATTAATTTTGGTAAAAAATTATACTAACCTTATTATATATTATAAATTATCTTTAATTAAAATAATAAATCCATTTTTTCAAACTCAATTCACATAATAGGTAAAATTTAATTTAAAATTAACCTTATAGACACGATGAGAAAGCATGTTTTTAAAGAGACAATATTCAAAAGTATTTAAAGTTTTTGTATAAAATTAAATATGAAAATGATTTCAATAACATAAATTGGATTAATTGATATATAATTGAAATAATTATACTTTAAAACCAATACAAAAAATAATTTAATAGTATAAATAATTTAAAGGAAAGGGTAGTTTTTACTTAAAATTTAGTATTTTTCATTATTCATCAAAAAATTAAACTTTTCAAAAAAATTCTATACTAATCACCCTGATATAATTTTTATATGATGATTTAAATTTTTTTTTAAAAATATATTATATAAAATTTTAAAAATAAATTTTAAATTATGCGTGAAAAGGGATATTAAACTGTCCTTTAGAAATAATACCGCTTTTTCAGAAAACATTTCATTTTCTTTTAAATGATAATTATTTTATTTATAATAAATATATAATAATAATTTTTATCATATAGTTATTAATATTCATTACATACAACGTAAAATATTGGTTATAACTATTATTTTAAATAATAATATTTTAATAATATTTCATATTTCGTTGAAAGTCAGTGTTGCCTGTATCACAAGCTAAACTCAATGTTGTGTGTAACACAAGCTCAAATATGTGTTTCACATACTAAAAGATATTGATGTGATTGAATTTATTTAAAAATAAATATATCATAAAGTCATGAGGTATTATATTTTCTTCTAATCTTAGTGTTTCATGTTGAATATTCTATCGAATATAATGCTATTCTTTTAGAATTTTTATGGAGTTACATTCTCCCCACCTTAAATAAATTGTTTTCTCACAATTTATGTATGATCTCAATAATCAATGTTTTGCAATTTGGTAATATCATTGTTGATAAACCCACATCATTAAAGGGTTTATAAAATATCTTCTTAATGGGTGTGGAAGGTATGCACAATGGTTATATCGAATAATCCCACAACTTGGATTCTAGGTATGAAAAAATAGGTGGGGAATGCAAACATGAACATGGAATATAATAATAACAACCAAATACTAATAGGGAGTTATAGAGAACATTGATCAGAAGAAAGTGGGTGATCCATATAAGGATAATGACCACAAATCCCTAAGCCATGGAGGAGTGAAAAGGTTTATTGATATCCTAAAAATGATGATAACAAGATAAAATTTTATTTCCAAATTCTTTTCCTAATGTTGAGGAATTCATTTTTCATCTAGATTAAAAACCTGTGATAATGTACTTACATGATATATATCAATTTCATATAACATATATCATATTTTGATTGTTCTTTGAACATTTTCAACTTCCTTTATTATAATAATAAATGAATATCCAAAATGATTTTTTTATTCTTGAAGTATTAAAAAACACTTTTAACAGATCGTACGATCTATAATAGAATGATCAATCATTCCTTCATTCTCTGGTAGTTATTCTAAAAAAATGGTTAGTATAGTTTATCTTGTGTGTATAAATATTCCTATGGTTAATTGATACATTAATCTATAAAACCTCATCCAAAGTTCAATTTAAACCATTTTATAAAATTTTAACTTCTTGACCCATTTGAATGGATCAATACCCAAAACATTAGAAATAAAGTTACTAAATTTTTAAAAGGAAATTATCATTAATCTCCCAAAAAACCTCGAGTAGCTCTTAATCTTCACATATGAAACATGTGAATACCTTCAACATCTATTCTCTTGAAACATGGAAATAACCCGAATTACCTTGAAATATTTTTGAAAACATGCATGATTACTTGTTCCTTTAGTAAAACACAGATTATCAGATATATTCCTTAAATCCAAAAATTTTGTGAGATCTCTCAATATTAGTATAAAACGCTTTGTAAAAAAATCAGTAATCATTCCTAAGGTATTCAGTACTATCAAATTTACATTATCCAAATAAACCATATCTTTATCCCTAAATCACTACCTAAATATCAATAAAATAATAGAGGTTATATTTCCCTCAATCAAGTGTTTTCCAAGAAATTAAACATTCCACTGAATCATTTTTCTTGGTTATAAGTGCTATTCAATATAGAGTTTCAAATCCTTAATTAAAAATTACTACAGTATAATACTTATACATTTAATACTTATTATAACTAGTATATCCTTGATAAATCACTTTTAGAACATAATCAAAGGATCCAAATTTGATAAAAATTTAATCATTCCACTTGGGGTATATAAGTAGCATCAGCTTAACCTTTATCCCATCGGTTCTTATAAGTTAAATTAACTTGATACTTGTAGAATTAATTTTCGTAGTGCCCCATATCCTTACAGTGGAAGCATTGATCATTATAAATTTCATTATTTCCCTTGTAATCATGAGTTTGATATAATTTCTCTCCACACTTTCTTCAAACTCACATTCTATTTAAGAAAGTACTAGTCTTTTTTACACAATTATCACATGTTGGAAAATGATACTTTCCCTTTTTTCCATTATCTACATTTTCACTACCTTCCTCCTATTATTTGTTTTTCTTTCAAATACATAAGACTTGGATAATTTTTTATCTATCTTGATAGCACATAGAACTATTTTATCATAGGAATAAAATGTTTGTAAATGTATCTTAACACTTTAAAACACTTTCTTCCTCCTTTTTCCTTATGATAAGGACCTTTATATTCATTTAAATTTATCTCTAATAAGGGAAATATTTTTCAAATAATGTACCCTTAATTATTACAATTCCTTGAGTTCAATTTGTTAACCCACTATACTATTCTGGATCAACTACCACCTCTGATCAACACCACCTTTGAGATAATACACTGCATGTGTAGACATTTTCTTTTCATTATATCCCAAGGCTATAAATATCATTTCTATAGAGTTAATCCATTGTTCAGTTACTATTGGATTAGTAGTCCTACCAAATTATCGGTAATTATGTACCATAAAGCAATTAGAAAAAAGAGAATCTTGCTATGGAAGAGGTTACTCCATTTGAGCAAGGTTATTTTTCGTAAATTGATTAATCTTCACAAATATATCTATAATCTTTTGAATTACAGTAGCAGTTATATTGGATTCCTCAACATGTCAATCTCTATATTGGCTATGAGTGTTTATACCCTTCTTCCTTCCATGTAAAATTTATAAAAAAATCATATACTGGATACTCTCATAAAATTATAAATTATAAATCATAATTTATAGTTCCAAAAATATTGTAACACTGGGAATAAATTAAAATTTATTCATCATTAACCTCCAAATCATAATCTTGTTTTCTTTGGGGATATCATTATTTTGAAATCATACATAATGTATTATAAACAAGATGTTCATTATCCTCAGAATATCCCCTATGACTGTCAAACTAGGTGCACATCAAGGCATGTTTTTGTGCACTAAGTGATGATTGAGTCCTGCCTAATTCACCCTTTTCAGAGTTTTTACCCCATGGTACATATGTTCCAGAACCACATCTACTTTAAGTATCTAGATAGGGATGTATTTCAAGAGAAATCTATATAATCTATACATTAAAAGAACATCAGTTTTTTATTCTATACATATACTCAAATTCTATCATAGGGTTATATTATATAATTTTTGTTTTACTTAATTTTATTCTTATGTTTTATACTAAACATTACCTAATACCAACTATATTGACCCCATACCCAGTAGATCATATCCGGTTTCTAATTTATTAAAATGGCATAGAAACAAAGTGTTAAATTACAAAGGAATGGATAGTTTAGCACTTTTTCACAACTAGATAGAAACATGATACACATTTTATATTTTTAATAAAAAATAAAAAATATTACATAAAAAAATAAAATGATCAAAATCATTTAAAACTCATTTAATGTATTCCTCTTTATAACCATGGAAAAGAAATAAAAATAATGGTGAGATAAAATGATCATTAAGGGATATGTATAGAAGAAGATATCCTGAATCAAAAAGAATAATAAAACCTGAATGGTAGATAACTGAACACACATTTCATTTGAATAACTTGGTTATCATGGTTAGATAAGTCATAATTAATATTGAAGGGTAAATAATAAAAAAACATGACATTTAATCAATAAAATAAGATTGAAATGAATTCATATATATTATCATAGTAAAAATATCTTTTATAATAATAATTATGAAATTTTGAATTAAAAAATTATTAACTATTGGAATTCATGTCTTAGGAATAAGATACCTTAATCGTTAATACCTTTCAAAAGAAGATTTAAAACTACATGTAGAAGCCCATTTAATTTTCTCATCTTTTGGGTCTCATGATAAATATAGACGCTTTAAGGTAATTTCTATTTCTAGGCCCCTCCCATGTTTAAATGTCCAAAAAATCCTCATATATCAAATAATCGATTTAATTAATGAACAACGTGCCTTATCATCAAATATCCATATTGATTAAAGGATATAGAATTATTAATATTTCCCCAGTTAATCAAATATATGTCAAAGTAAAAACCATACATAAAAATTGTATAAACTTTAGGAAATAATCATATTCATTATACGAGAATATTTATATTTATGATAAATTGAATTTACAATGAAAAATGATCATAAGAAACTGATTGTTTCAAGAGATAGGTAATGATCACAAAAGAAAGTGAGATTGTACAATAACTTTTACCACATGGTAATTTTCAAGTCAAATCAATTTTGATGAAATAATTAAAATTAAAACTTAAAATACCAATAATATGAATTAATCATGATATTTCATGGAATTTTCTTAATATGTTTTAAAAAATATATTCTTTTAAAAACGCCTGTGTTCAAAATATTTAAAAAAATTCACCTCAAAGGTAGCACCGCAGATGACTCCTTTGGCATAGGATAAAAGGTGGCATCCGTGATGCCACATTTCCACTAAAACAACGAAAAAAATTAATTTTTTTTGAAATTATTATTTTTATTTTTTGTTTTCTTTTGTTTATATATATATATATATATAAACAAAACAAAACAAAAAAAACCAAAAAAAATATTTCAGTAGAATTTATACGCTATTTAAAATCCAGCAGTACTATCATCACAACATTCTAGATTCTAACAGAAGCTCTCACCCAGGGTTCCCTTTTATAAGAGAGCATACCCTTGAAATCATTCTGCATTTCCGATGTGGGATTCTGGTTCTCCCTTTCCTGCGCAGAACATTCTTGCATTTCTGATGTGGGATTCTATTTCAAGTACGCGACTTTGAAAGACTATAAAATATAATCTATAAGTCCAATATAAATGAAACTTAAAACATGGATTAGATATATAAAAAAAAGGTGAAAATAAAAAGAATTTCATAAAAAATGAGGACAAAAAATAATTTATATGCTTTCAAACCCACCTACATGAAACATAAAAACTTTCAAGTACTTGACTTTAAATACACCTATATGAAACTTAAAACTTTTTTAGGCATATGACTTTGGAAGCTTATAAAATATAAACTATAAGACCGATATAAATGAAACCTAAAACATGGATTAAACATATAACAAATAGTTGAAAATAAAAAAATTATAAAAAATGTTCATGAAAAATAATTTTAAACTTTCAAAACCACAAACTTGAAACTTAAAAATGATTCAAGTATGTGGCTTTGAAAGACTATAAAATATAAACTATATGACTGATATAATTTAAAGTTAAAACATGGATTAAAAATATAATAAAATATTAAATTAT
The DNA here is from genome assembly GCA_963277665.1 of Viscum album. Classification (NCBI taxonomy): domain Eukaryota; kingdom Viridiplantae; phylum Streptophyta; class Magnoliopsida; order Santalales; family Viscaceae; genus Viscum; species Viscum album. The sequence goes on from OY728130.1 coordinate 1,221,891,537, forward strand.
TAAATTAATATTATTAATAATTAAATATATAAAAAATAATTAGTTAATTAATAATTATTAATAATTAATTATATAATAAATAGCCTATTAATTAGTAATATAATGACTTTTTATAATTACAATTTAATAATTATAATGAAAAATTATAATTTATAACTATATTACTAATTAACTAATTAACTATTAACTAATTAATAATTATATTTCTAATTAACTAATTAATTATTATATTGTAATTTTTAATAAATACTAATGAATAATTATAATAAATAATTATAATTTATAATTATATTACTTATTAATATATTATAAAAAGGACCTCGACTCTATCTTTCTCAAAAAAATTAAATAATTAACTATTATATATTTAATAATTATATTATTAATTAACAAATTAATTCTTATATAATTTATGATTAATAATTACTAATTAACTAACTACAATTTATATAATTAATAATTATATTACTAACTAACTAATTATATTACTAATTTACTAATTAATTATTAATAATTAGTAATTAACTAACTAATTATTATACAAATAATAGTTATATAATTTAAAATTATGTTATTAATTATTAATTATTAATTATTAATTAATACTTAATAATTAATAATTAATAGTTATAATGAATAATTATAGTGAATAATAACAATGAATAATTATAATAAAAAATTATATTAATAATTAACTAATTAATTATTATATAATAATTTTTAATAATGACTAATTAATAATTATAATGAATGATTATATTACTAATTACCTAATTAACTATTATATAATTAATAATTATATTACCATTTAACTAATTAATTATTATATAATAATGTTTATTAAATACTAATTCATAATTATAATTTATAGTTATATTACCTATTAATTAATTGCAAAAGGGCATCCACTCTATCTTTCTCAAAAAAATTAACTAATTAACTATTATATATTTAATAATTTTATTATTAATTAACTAATTAGTTATTATATAATTAATGATTAATAATTACTAATTAACTAATTACAAATTATATAATTAATAATTATATTACCAATTAACTAATTTAATTATTATATAATTAGTAATTATATTACTAATCAACTAATTAACTATTAAATAATTAATAATTATATTAGTAATTAACTAATTATATTATTAATTATATAATTATATTACTAATTAAATAACTAATTATTATATAATTAATAGTTATATAACTAATAAATATATAAGTAATTAATAACTAATAATTAATAATTATAATGAATAATTACAATGAATAATTATATTACTAATTAACTAATTAATTATTATATAATAATTTTTAATAATTACGAATTAATAATTATAATAAATAATTATATTACTAATTAACTAATTAACTATTATATAATTAATAATTGTATTACCAATTATGTAATTAATTATTATATAATAATTTTTAACAAATTCTAATTAATAATTATAACGGATAATTATGATTTATAATTATATTACTAATGAATTAATTCTAAAAAGGGCCTCAGCTCTATCTTTCTCAAAAAATTAACTAAAAAATTAACTAAATAATTAATAATTATTATACTAATTAACTAATTAGTTACTATATAATTAATGATTAATAATTACTAATTAAATAATTACAAATTATATAATTAATAACTATATTACTAATTAAATAATTAATTATAATATAACTAATAATTATATTACTAAGTAACTAATTAATTATTAAATAATTAATAATTATGTTACTAATTAACTAATAATATTACTAATTAAATAATCTATTATTATATAATTAATTATTAATAGTTACTAATCAACCAACTAATTGTTATACAATTAATAGTTATATAATTAATAATTGTATTAATAATGAACTAATTAATACATAATAATTAATAACTAATAATTATAATTAGTTATTATAGTGAATAATTATAATTAGTAATTATAATGAATAATTAAAATTAATAATTATAATGAATAATTATAATATATAATTATATTACTAATTAACTAATTATCTATAATATAATTAATAATTATATTACCAATTAACTAATTAATTATAATATAATAATTTTTAATAATTACTAATTATTAAGTATAATGAATAAATATAATTTATAATTATATTACTAATTAACTAATTAACTATTATATACTGAATAATTATATTACTAATTAATTTTTTAATTGTTATATAATTAATTATTAATAATTACTAATTAACTAATTAATTATTATATCATTAATTATTAATAATTTTAATTTAATAATTTAATAATTTATTATATGTTTAATCGATGTTTTAACTTTAAATTATATCGGACTTATAGTTTATATTTTATAGTATTTTAAAGCCACATACTTAAATCATTTTTAAGTTTCAAGTAGGTTGTTTTGATAGCTTATATATAATTTTTCATGAACATTTTTTATGAAATTCTTTTTATTTTCAACTATTTGTTATATGTTTAATCCATGTTTCATGTTTCATTTATATCGGTCTTATATTTTATATTTTATAGTCTTTCAATGTCACGTACTTGAAACATTTTAATGTTTTATATAGGAGTCTTTGAAAACTTATAAATTATTTTCCATCAGCATTTTTACGAATTTTTTTTTAGTTTCAACTATTTGTTATATTTTTAATCCATGTACTAAGTTTCATTTATATTGGTATTGTAGTTTGTATTTTATAAGATTTTAAAGTCACGTACATGAAACTATTTAAGATTCAAGTAGGTGGTTTTGAAAGCTTATAAATTATTTTATATCATTTTTTTTTTGAAATTATTATTTTTTCAACTATTTTTTATAAGATTAATTTATGTTTTATGTTTCATTTATATTGGTCTTATAGTTTATATTTTATAGTCTTTTAAAGTCACGTACTTGAAATAGAATCCCACATCGAAAATGCAGAATGTTCTGCGCAGGAAAGGAAGAACCAGAATCCCACATCGAAAATGAAGAATGATTTCCAGGGAATGATCCTTTATAAAAGGGAGCCTAGGGTGAGAGATTCTGTCAAAATACAGACTACTGTAATGGCAGTACTGTTAGATTTTAAACAGTGGATGAATGCTGCTGAAAATTTAAATTCTTTTTTTTATATATATATAAAAAATAGACATAAAAAATTTTAAAATAAAGAAAGTGTAAACCTTTTAATTTTAGTAGAAAGGCAACAACAGGGTTGCGGCCTTTCACTCAAAGCCTTAAGGTGGAAACTACCTTGGCACCTTTAAAGCTTATTTTTTTTAAAAAATTAACCTAACTAGTTTTTATAAAATATTTTAAAAAAACGTGATTCAAGAAACTCTATTTCATGTCAAAGGGGTTGAATATATACCGTATAGAAGAAAATAGGTGTATGACATTACAATATGCCTGAATGAATGGAAATTGAGACGAAGCCCTTTGTCTCACGCTTCTTTTGGTAGGTTTTTATTTAAACACATGTATTGTAGTTTTAAACATGTTATTATCTTATTATATAACCATATTAATATTTATAATATCATATATTATTCTTTTATAACATCTTATCACTAATTCTTTAATAATCTTTCATTATTTTCTTTTTTTTATGAGTTAATTTTCTGGTTTTCTCATTTGTTCCTTGTCATTAAAGATAATTTTCATGCATATATTATATATTTTAATCATATAACTAATAATAATCATGCAATAATTTTTATATTTATACATTAATTATAATTTTAATATGAATCATGAATGATGGGTTTAAGAAATTAAGTATGTTACAATTAAAGAGATGGTAGGTTGTATGTTTGCATGAGTAATGTTTTCATTTTCCGATGATCATTATAGAAAGGTGTTAAGTAATATTATATCCTTAAATTATAATAATAATATCATAAATACCATATTATATATTTTTATATATTTTCCATATAGTGTGTTGATGAAAGTTGTGTCACATCGCTTATTGAAGGTGGTAGTCCACACGTACATGAATGGTGTTATCATCGTTAAGTGAGTGAAAAGGTAAGAAATAAAATGATATATTATTTTTTAGAATGAAAAATATGTTAGGTATAACATAATTAATTCATTTATATCTCATATAATAATTAAATTTATTCCTATAACTTTCCATTTTATGTGTTTGTGAAAGATGAATCACATCGGTTCATGATGATGTAGTCCATCCTACACACAAGTGATGTTATTGTATCCCCTATGGAATTGAAAGTAAAAAAATTATATATGATATAATTATTGAAGTGGTATAATTATTTGATAAATATCCTTTATATAATTTATATCCATCATTATACATAATTGTGATATGTGGTAATGGGAAAATGAATTACATCGGTTCATTAGGTGATAGTCTGTCATACACACAAGCAATGATTTCATAACCCATTTTATGGAAGTGGAGATGGTTCAAGGTCATGAAATTCTAATAAAAAATTATAAGTATATTTAATATAATGAGGTGGTTATATCATCATGTTTTATTAAGAAATTAATTAGGTGGAGAGAGAAATAAAATAATTACGCTCATTGAATAACATTGCATTCTTTTCAGGTATCCTTCATAGGTTTACACCAAATGGCTTCTATAGTTGGATTTATGAAGAAAATAAGGCTTCTATGATGATATTAGGAAACTCATAAAGTTATTTGGGTAGGTATTGGTAGAACCAAAAGGGTTTAAAGGTGTGAATAAGAGAGGAGAGGGGTGAAATTTTATAAGTGAGATGAGTGGAACACTTGTAATTTTTTTAAAATGATTCAATCACACCCACATTTTTTATCATGCCAAAAGCTTCCAAAATGGGAAATTATATAACCTAGGAGTGATAAGTATTAAATATAGCAATCCATTGTGTGTTGAAAACGTTTATGAGTCATTTTATCCTTTATCTTCTTAGTTTAACCCCAGGTGAATCCATTTTTACAATAACCGTGGTAATTAATTTTTTTCATTTGTTTTTATAATTCATTTTGGTAAAAAAATTAGTATAACATATTTGAAATAATAAATTATTATGATTAAAACAATTGAATAAATTTTTTCAAATTAAATTCAAAAAATTGTCAAAATTTAATTTAAAATTAACCCCACACATGTGATGATAAAACGTATTATTAAAGATAAAATGTTCAAAATTTTATAAAGTTTTTATATAAAAATTCAATATGAAAATGATTTCAATGAAATAAATTAGATTAATTGATGTATAATTTAAATAATTTTACATTAAATTAAATTAAAATTAAATTTTTTCTTTAAATTCAATTAAAAATATAATTTAACATTATAGATAATTTAAACAAATGGGAATTCATTAATTAAAATTTAATATTTTTCACTATTTATCAAAAAATGAAACTATTCTAAAAAATCTAAAAAATTTACCTGAAGACATTTTTGATATAATGATTTTAAAAATGAAGTTTATTATTTTTTGTTTTTTGTCTAAGTGTTTCGGAAGTTAATTTTAAATTATGTGTGCAAAACATGAATAAATCATCCTTTAGAAACAATACAATTTTCAGAAAACTTTTCTTTTTTTTATATTTTAAATAATTATTATTTTATTTATAATCAATAGATAACCAAATTTTTTATAATTTATTTAGTATTATTCATACCCTGCAAATTAATGTCTATGTTATTACTATTATATTAATTAATAATATTTTTATAATATTACAAATTTATTTTAAACTGGGTATTGCAAGTAACATAAGTTAAAATCTGTGTTGCATCTAACACAAGCTAAAATTTTTGTTATGTGTAACACTATATAAAATCATTTTTTATGTTTATTTGAAAAAATATATTCTAAAGTCTCTAGGTGTTATATTTTATTTTAATATTGGTGTTCTGTGTCACATAATGTATCAAATATAATGAAATTCTTTTAAAATTTATGAGGAGTTAAAAACCATGATAATTAAATCATGAGCAATGGAGCATTACACAGTCACTAATCAAAGGATATTGGTACTAACATAATAATTGAAACATAGTATTTTGAAAACATGGTATTTAAATAATTGGTTTTCAAAATAACAAAGGTTAACATTGGTGGTAAGTGAAAACATGGTCTTGAAAGAAAGATATATTTAAGATAAATAAACAATAAAGAAGATCATAATTATTAAAAAAATAATAAAATTTTATTAAAAATAAAATCATTCATGGACATGGTTTTGGATTAATAACTCATTTTCCTAATTTATATAAAATTAAAAATCATATGTAAAAACAGATTACTTAATTCAGAGTACATTAAATGTGAAAGTTCAATAGAATCTGCAAAACTCAAAGAATGTGATTTGAGGTACCAAAATACCTTAACATTACTCTTGATCCTACAATTAGTTCTCAAACCTCCATAATCATAAATGAAAAAAATATCAATTACTTATTTTATAAATTTATTAATATATATTTCTATTTTTAATAATTCTCTACTTTATTTTAGGTTTCTATGAATAGGTGTTGATTTTTTGTACTAATTTTGTAACAGTCATTTTGGAATTTATTATTTTCAAAAATTCCATAGCTAAAAATCCATTAAAGTTACAAGAATTTATGTTCCATAATGTTTTTTAATATTATAATTCCCCTTTATAAGGTGTTGTTGTGTTTTATGAATGATCATTTATCGATACACTAGTTTCAGTTTATTTTCCATTATCAATGGGTTATAATATAACAATCACTAATTAATTTTTCTATTCCATAAATATTTATAGTTTAAATATATAATAATCATATATATGATTAAATTATAAACTAAAACCAGATATAAATGTGGTAGAAAAAAATAATTCATCCTTCCCTGGAGGCGGTAGTCCCCACATATGCATGGATGATGATTTCATATATTAAATGAAAATATAATAGAAAAATATGGTTCCTCATTTAAGGCTATTAAACATGTCATATATATAATACTTATTTATCAAATTAATCTTTTATACAATCCATTACATGAGGTCAATAAAAATGAAACGTGTTTATTTTTGGTGGTGAAATTCCACACACACATACGATTCACATTTTTATTTTTCAAAAATGGAATAGTGGAGGGTAGTTAATGATTATGCCATAATTATTATAATATTTAAATATCTTATTTTTATTGATATTAAAATTTTAATATGGTGTAATGTATTCTTATAAATAATAATTTCATATAAAAAAATAGAAAATAGAAAGTAGTGGTTAGAAACTTATACCTTATAACTAGGATTATCTCATTTGTGAAGGGGGTTAATCCTTTTAGGGGTGGACATTTTAAAAGAAAAAACTCATTAATATTTCTAAGAGTGTTTGTGATATGTTTGGTAACATTTTTTTCCAAACTTCTGGGGTTGTGGTGCGAGGGGAGATGAAGAGAGGAGAGTCCCTTTTATAAGTGAAATGAGATCAAATTTTCATAAATCCCCTTTTTTTAATAATGGGAAGTAAATATCAAGTAATGCGGCTCCAAAATTGAGAAAATTGAATTGGTTAAGTGATAAATTTTATAAAGGCCTCATAAAACATTCTCTCACATTTCTTTAACATGTTTTAAGTCATTTAATCATTGTTTGTTACTTTTACCATTTTGGATTTTACTCTGATAACTAGTTTTTAGAAAGTAACTAATACTTTATGCATAAAAATAATATGGTAATTATTATATAATTTGTACCTAAATATTTCAAATTTTAAATCCTTTTAATTTGATTCAACATCTTAAAGTAATAAAAATTAATTTTAAAATAATAGGAATATAATGTTGTAAAAATAATTTCTTAAAAAAAATATTACTTTAGTTCTAAAATAATAAATATAGGTCTATAAAATAAAATTATTATTTTTAAATTGATAATATGACTCAAAAAATTCATATTTATTATAGAAAAAAGTTTCATAAATTTGAAAATCATTCTTATAAACTAATATTTCTATAAAATTCATGTAATTGTGAAAAATAATATATCTCACTATTCACCTATAAATTATTATTTTTAAATATAAAAAAATAAACTTTAGCAAATAATTACATGATAAATCCAAGAAAGTGATTAATTTTTTCAAATTTTAATCCTGAGATTCATAAAAAATATTTTATAATAAAAACATCTAATACAGAAAAAAAAATTTATAGGAAAATTACTTTTGGTATGTTTCCTATTCTTCATCCCATTTCCTGTAAATTACTAATTAAAAAATTTTAATCCTTTATTTATAACGAAATATATTATACTTGAAAAAAAAATAAATTTTATAAAGAAATATTTTATTAGTTTTATAGATGCATTGTTGAGTTGATATTTCAAGTAAAGTTTATTTTTTTGTTCTCTTTATATATATTTCATAATTTCATTACCACTACTTATTTATTCCAATTATATGTCTATATTAAAATGGTGTATATTTTTTATCTTTTTTATTACAAGTGGAACAAGATATCAAAAAAAATTATTTATTTAAGGAGAAATATTTTACTAAAACTTGGGTCATTACATTCTACCCCTTATAAAAATAATTTCATCCTAAAAATTTAATTACATGGAAGAAAACAAGTGAGGGTGATTTTTTCTCATCACATTCCTAGGTTCCCATGCATCATCCTCAATCTTATGATTTCTCAACAAAACATTGACGAGATATGTGGTATTGTTTCACATAGCCTTGTCTCTTTGATGTAATATTTCCACGGGTTGGTCCTCATATGAAAGGTAATGCTCTAATTGTATAACATCTAAGATTAGTACATGTGATAGATCTGGTATGCACTTCCTCAAAATTGATGTGTGTTACACGTCGTTTAATTGTGAGAGGTATAGATAGCATGTTAGGATATAGGCTACTACACAAACACAATTAGGGATCTCAAAGGGTTTGATGTTTGTTGGGATTAACTATCATTTCTTCCCAATTCTCATAACCCACTTCCAAAGTGACATTTTAAGGAACACCATTATAATGACATTAAACTGTATATATCATAAAATATTATTTGTTTATGTCTTATATTTACTTTTTAACTCTTTAATATGTTTCTAATTAGTTTTAACCTTCTCCATTATTTCTTGTACAAATAGGAAATATACCATCTTCCTCTACCGATCTTCATCCTAACATACTGGATTATAATATATCTTCTCACAAGGAACCTTATATTGTGTCATCTAATTTCTATAATAGAAACTATTATTATATGAGAACTCTTTCATGGGGAGGTTTTGATCCGTACTTCCTTGGAAATCCATAGAACAAATCAACACATACCATTTAGAGGATGAATGGGCCTTTCAAATAGAGAATCCATTTAAGGATGAAAGGTAGTGTTGAAACATTGATTTATCTCTAATTCATTCAGAATAATTCTTCATAATCATGAGGTAAACCTAAAATCCCAATCAGATATAATGTATAGTGGAACTCCATGCATCATTATCACTTCCCATAAACATATCATGATGAGTTGGTCAGTGGAGAAATATTTTTTAACAGAAAAAATGAGATGACTTTATAAGGTGATTGACTACAAACCGAATATCATTATGATCTTTATTCATTTTTAAGAGTCCTATGATAACATATTTGGTGATTTTTCCCATTTATATACATGTACGAGTAATAATTAAAACATACCCTTATAATTTTGGTCTTTAACCTTAACTTTATGAACTATAAACAATCAAGATACATAATTTGTAATTTCTATCTTTATATTATCCCACTATAAGTTTTGTTTTTGGTCTCTATTAATCATTGTTAATCCTAGATTAATAGGCAATGATGATCTATGTGGATCAAACGAAATTTTCATTTTCAATTCAAGATTTGATGGGACATGTATTTGAGTTCCAAACCATATAAAACCATATTTATCAAGGTTGAAATATAGAATATTCAATACCTTTTTATAGATTTACATCATCGTTAAGTGATTCATTCACCTTTTCATGAATGAATTGTTGGGAACTAATTTGGGTAATATTGTATTTTTTTACCAAAACTTATGAACTCAAGATTCATCATTTTCAAATCCACGTGTAATGGGACTTTTTTATTCCTCATTAGGGATAGGGTAGCATGATCTTTTCTTCTTAGAGAATCAACCAGATTATTTTCCTTCCTATGGTTGTAATGTATTGAATAGTCATAATATTCTATCAGTTTCAACCATATCCATTGGTGTATATTCAACTCCTTCTATGTGAATATATCTTTCAAGATATTCTCACTAGTATATATATATATCAATATATTCTCCATAGTGATAATTTTACCAAATATTTAATGGAAATATCACTATAACAAGCTCAAAATCATGTGTTTGTTAATTTTTCCCATCAGTATGTAATTGGTTTGAAGCATAATAAATTACCTTATACTTCTAAATCAGGATCTAATGAAAACCCTTTTTAAAATAATCACTATATATTATAAACCCTTACCCACTATAAGGTAATATATGCACAAAAGTAGTGACTAAACTATTTTTTAATTCCTTGGATGTTTTATCACATTACTCTATCTAAAGGAAATTTACTCCCTTACATTAACTTAGTTAGTGGATTTGATAACAATGAGAAATATGTCACAAAGAATCGATAATACCCTCTTAACCCAAGAAAACTATAGATCTTAGTTATAATGGTCAGTCTGGGTCAATACGCAATACCATCTTGGATGGATCTACTGATATGCCTTTAGTTGATATTACATAACCTAATAATGATACTTCCTATGTATTGAATTTACACATACAAGATTTAGAATATAGTTTCTCCTTTTTCAAAGACTTTAACCCAATATTGAAATTATCTTCATGCTCCTCCACAATCTTTTAGTATATAATAATTTCATATATAATGAAACCCATAAATTAATCATGGAATTAATTAAAGACTCTATTAATTATATCCATAAATATAGAAGGAGAATTGTCTAGTCTGAATGTAATTACTATATTCATATGGTCTATACCATTTTCAAAATTATATTTTGGATATATGTTTTATTTTGAGCCCTAATTTATGATATCCATATTGAAGGCCAATATTCAAGAAGTATTCAGATCCAATATGATGATCGATCAGGACATAGATGCAAGCTAAAAAATATTTATTCATAATTGTGATCTTGTTAAGGTTGTTATATTCAATTAAAAGCTACATTGTTCCATCATTATTCTTAGAAAAGAGGACTAGTGATCCCTATTGTGAATCACTAGGGTGGATAAAATTGTTGTCAAAATTATCTTTTATCTACTACTTAAATTCATCTAATTTAAAAGAAGCCCTCCTATACAGACTCTTTTAGATATGCCTATATCTTGGTATAAGTTAAATCAATAACTTAACCACATGTTCTAGTGTAAGACTTGGTATTTCATCTAGAAATATATTAGTATATTCTCCTATAATGGGAATTTCATCTATTTTGAATTATTATTTGATCATTTTAATAGAAATCCATCATTGTTTGGTATCATAAACCACATTATAAATTTAATTCTAAGTGGAGATCATCCATATGTTGATCTATTAAAATAGTATGATCTGTGATACAAAATAAGATATCATTATATGGATTATTGATATGGGATTTATGCAGGGATATCCAATTCATACCCAATATTATTTAAAATTCAACCAAGGGGAGAATAATTAGATCTTCAAGAAGTATCTTTGTGAAAATTTTGATCATAGGGAATTTATATATATTTTAATGCTATCATCATTCCTTAAGATGTTTTCACATATAGTTCTATATCCAGATATTGAGGTGATGATTCGATATTCTTAGAAATACTGTGTAAAATAAAATAATATAAAGAAACACAATCAAATAAGGTATTCACATATCTTGAATGAAGAATAAGTTTACCTCACATCACTTCATTGTCATGTTCCATCTTAGTGATACTAATTGTGCATGATCTCACTTGTTCGTGGGGTTTTGGATATGGTTGGGGCCCATTATATTCATTATCTCTATGGTTAGAAAATTGATTCATATAGTGCCTAAAATCCTTGCATTTGAAACATTGAAGAGTGGATGGAGAATTAGTAGGGACCTTCTTCAATAATGTTGGACCTTTGGGACTATTTCATCATTCACATGGTTGATGGCCAACTCTATAACATTTAAAACATATTATTGACCCTATTAGGTAATTTCCTTGGTGTATCATCCCATATTTCTAGATTTAATAGAGTTAAATATTATTTCCTTACTAAAATTATCCATTTAAGTTCCCCTAATCCTCCATATTCTATTTCATATCTCTAAATTTATAGGAGTCTCAGGATTACATATCCACCTTAAATTCACATCATATAATATATTTATATATAAAAAAGTATCTTATAGCTAGTTCCCTTCAGATACATTGTTTAAGGTAACTAAAGAATCATTAAATCTTACTCTTAGGATCTGTAATAATGATGGATCATGGCTTTCATGTCTTGGGAAGTTTAGTTTGTAAGTGCCAATTATTTATCATCCTTTTTTTCCAATCTTAATAATTCCATCTCCATATTTTTGTAAACAGTTCAAGTGAAATACTTCATGAAGAAAAATTTATTGAACTCCTTTCATACTGTAGAACCCACATCCCCTTTCTCAACTATATTCTTAATTATTATCCACTATTGGTCATCATTTCCTTCCTCACACACATTTTTAATTTGATTCCTTTTTCTTATATACATATCTAAGACCAAAATGTGTTAACATGAGTGATGTAAATTTAAAATAATAGGTGTATTGTCATTAATAATAACATAAAAGTTATTACACCTTAAAACATTTCACCCTTTTACATCACAATTCTATAATATAATCATTTAGTTTAATCTATATCAATCCTTGGTTACATTATTTTGGGTTATTTTATATATATCAACCTAATCATTCAATGTGACTATGGAAAATCCTTCATAGAGGTTCATAAAGAGAATATGATCAACAAAAGTATATCCCCTAAGAGAGGAAAGCTAGGTGTACAATTTGGACTCTTTTTTATGCACTGGGAGAATTTTTATTTAATAGTGAACACAAAATTTTTAGGGTTACTACCCCTAAGTACATCTCATCAATATCGTACATCCAATTTTAGTATCCCGACAGAGATATATTTATAGTAAAATAACATAATCAATAATTTACCAATATTTAATGATATCATTATATACTTAGACTCATCTCTAGGGGTTTCACTGAGGTTATCTAACACTAATGAAAAATGTTTCTAAACTAATCTCCAAAAATAATTAATCCTTGATTTGGTAACAATTATGGTAAACCAATATAAAAATTCATCTATTATACATAATTTCTATAATTAAAAGACTACATTAAATAATAAATTTAAAATTACTTGAATTGATAGGTTTAGTGTATTTAGATATTGGAAACATAATCTACTTATTTTATAATTCATGTGACCATTTCCCTATAATTTCATTGTACTTGATCTTCTTCTGAACATCTCAAAAGTTAAACATATACACAATTCATGGGAAATGGAAATATAATAAATGAGTGATATTAAAGTCCTAGTAAGATAAAAATAAACATATCAACATGTTTCCTAGGGTGAGATAATAAGCATGTGAAAAAATATATGCAGGGGATAAATCTTATATTCAAAGAGAATGGTATCCTAAAAATATTTCATATGGGAATATAAGGGAACAAATAATCTCAGATAATCAAATATATTACTTGGAATAAAGACTATAAAATCATGAGAAATAAATCATGATACAAGGATTATAGAATAGTTTCATATAAATGGATTTTGGAACTAATATTAGGGTATAAAAACACTATGGATCAGGCTTCACCACATGATTTTTTATAGAGGACCAATTATCACAACTTTTTTACCATGGTGGATTGGGAATCAAAACATGTTTTCTACAGTAGATTAGGATTCATAAAATATTTCCCATTTTTAATCGATCATCACAAATATTTTTGACATTTTATCATGAGATTTAAACATTTACCCAATGTATTATAAGGATATATATGGCCCAACCATAACTTAAAGATTAACCATTCACACGTGTTCCATAAGAAAAAAATCTAATTATCACATCATTAAAAACCAAAAATAAGAATGCTTTTCAAATAAAATTTCAAAAGGCATCAGATAAATAACCATATAATCAAGATCAATTGATACCAAATTCTATCACCCAAAATAGGAACTTCATAAAACCATTTAGAAGGTGATTTATAAAAAATTACATCATGGAAAAAACATCCCAATTAGGATAAAGAGTAAAATGGATGCCCATATAATAAAAGTGAGTTAAAAATATTATCTACAAAAAATAAAGTATGAATATCCCATGAATTTATACATAATATTATTTCAAAATAATAAAGGATAAAATTAACATTATGTGAAAACATTCTCTTGAAAGAAATATCCATTTAAAAAAATCAATACAGAAGATGATGAGAATTATTCCAAATATATAATAATTTTTGTAAAATAAAATCATTAATAGAAGGAGATTTTGATTAATACCTAATTTCTCCAAGGTATGTCATATTATAAATCATATATAAAAGTATATCATTTAATATAGGGAACTTTTAATGTTTATTTTAAATAGAAACTTTATAACTCAAAGAAATAGATTTGCGTTATCAATGTCCCCTGCCTTTAATATTGATCTTTGAGTGAGTCTTTAAACCCCATGTATCATAAATATAAAAATATTAATTACTTATTTAAGAAAACTATTTATCTAAATTTCCATTATTAATAATTAACTTCACATATTAGATTTTTATGAATAAATGTTAGTTATTTTTAATAATTTTATAAAATGAGTATCTTAATTTATTTTTTTCCTGAATTTTATATTTAAAAACCTATGAAAGGTTTGGTAATTTATGTTCCCTAATGTATTATAATGTTATAGTTTCTTTATATGAGATTTTTTTGTTTCATGAAATCTAATATGGTGATGAACTAGTTCCACATTATTTATATGTATCGATGGATTATATTATAGTGATCATAAACTAATTTGTTTTTTATAAATAGTCACATTAAAGAAATTTAATACTCATATATATCATATATATATATTAATTAGAAACTAAAACTTTCAATTAAGGAGGTAGAAAAAAAAACAAAAAGCATTGATTCAAGGAGGCAACAGTCTGCACGTACGCATAGATGGTGATTTCAACATTCAAGGAATAAGATAAAAAAGAAATATGGTTATTTGTTTTAGAATATTTAAAATTTCATATATTCATAATTATATATTTAATTACCCTTTAATACCATTCATGTTAGGAGGTTAATGAAAATGAATCATGTTTATTCATGGAGATGGTAGTCCAAACACATGCATGATGCAGGTTTTCATTTCTCAGAAATGGAAAAGGGGAGTGTGGTTAATTCTTGTATCATAATTATAATAAAATTTTAGTTTAATAGGTATAATGATATAGTAATTTTAATGTTGAGTAATTATGTTTAAGGAAGACAATTTTAAATAAATAAATAGAAAATGTGAAAGGATAGAATATAATTTTATACCATACTATTTGGATTATCTCCTTTATGAAGGGGGTTAAAATTTTGATGGATGAAATTTTGAGAAGACCAAAAACTATAAAAGGTGTATTTTAATATATAGGATGTTATTTGTTATAGTTAGGGTCAAACACAGGGTGTTGTCCCATGAGGGTAAGTGAAGAGAGGGTTTCCCCATTTATAAGTGAAAAGGGGTGACATTTTTGTAATTAACCATATCATTTTAAAAATGGGAAGTCACACTCAAATAAATTAGATCCATAATTGAGAAACAAAATATATATTTGATTTTATAAGCTCAATAAATTCATTAAACACACATTCTCACACATGTTTTAAACATGTTTAAGGTCATTTACACTTCGATTTTTTAATTTCAACAATTTATCTTTTCCCATGGTAACCAATTTTTACTTAAGTAACTAATCCTTTATAATTAAAAATAAAATGGTCCTTATTAAATAATTTATATCTAATAAATCTAAATTTGAGATCAATTTAATTTGGTTTAGCTTATTAAATTCATAAAAATTTATTTTAAAATAATAATTATCTAATGTATTGAAAATAATTTATTGAGAAAAATATTACTTAAGTTATAAAACATTAACTATAGGTTTGTAAACTGGAATTAATATTTTTAAATTTATAATATAAATAAAAAATTCATATTTTCTCTTGAAAAGGATTTAATAAATTTAAAACTAATTTTTATAAACTAGTATTTCTATAAAATACGTGGTATTTAAAAAAATAGTATTTTTATCTATTCACCTAAAAAATAAATCTTTTTAGAAAAATATAAAAAAATTATCTTAAGGAAATATTATCATGATAAACATAAGATGGGTTTAATTTTTGAAATTAATAAACTAAAATTTATAAAATTTATTTTTTAATTGAAAATAAAAAATATATTGAAATGCTATTTTTAAAGGAGAACAACATTTTGTATGTAGTCTATTATTCTTATCAATTAATATAATTTACTAATTGATATATTTTTAATCCATTATTTATAAAAAATATATTATAAATTAAAAAAAGAAAATTTTATCAAGAAATATTTTATTTGTTTATTGAAAACACTTGTTGAGTTGAAGTGAACATTATTTTTTTGTTCTCTTACATATATATCATTATTTTTATTGGATTATACCGATAAAGAAAAATATAAATAGTTACATTTAGCTAACATTAATAATTAAATATCACTATTTCTTATAGGATTGTACCATTAAAATTATAAAGTTAATTAATTTTATCGTCCTAAAAGAGATTAGTGTGTGGAGGTGAAGTGAAATGTAAAAAGATTCATTAGTTACTATAATAGAGTATATGTCACTTTATCCTTAATGGGTTTAGGATATAATGGTAATGAAATTACTTAAAAGGTATATTTTTTAAAGAATTTTTGAGAAAAAAATTTTATGTAAGGAGTTTTAAGGATGATGATAACACACTTAGAAAAGAGTTCAATGTAAACAATAGAAGTAGATATCATAAAATTTGATGTTATAAAGTTAATAGTTTTGAATATGTTTATAGAGTTTAACAATTAGGAATATGTTTCCTAAATCTCACCATTATTTAAATTTTATTACATCATATATGTTTCTCACTAAAGAGTTAACGGGAGGGTTTTATTAGATGGTAACATAAATATTTTTTTGGAATTACATATGATGTAATGAGTTAGAAAAAAACCCAAAAGTGAAGCGTACATAAGATTGATATGAAATTATTTCATATATGATATTATTGGTAGGTTCTTATGTTAGGTTTGTTAAGTATTATTAAAATAATTTTTGGATTATTAAAAAGTATTTTATTTTTGAAAATATTTATTTTATCATTATTTCATGTTGGTTGCTTAAATGTATATATAGATATACATTTCATGATGTGTAATGATAAATAACCGGTCAAATTATGAATTTTAGTTATCTTAAACAAATGTTCGTCATAGAGTTTAATAAGTTATGATAAAACCATAAGGTTAGTGTGAGTAGGATAGTTCCATATACTTACAAAATATTCTCATGAGACATAAATAAAAAAATAATACTCTTTATGTGTCTTGGATGAGCCACTAAATATAACACATGGAGTGTCATATAGATGTCTTTAGTGTATTAGTAATGCGTGGATGATATTTGATTCCCCATTACCTAAGGATGGTGAAATAACATTAATGAGAACCATCAAAGTTTATTACCCTATGTATGCATATACAAGGTTGGTTTGGTATATTTTTGATCATGTTGGTGGTTGGATATTAAACAAGACATGATTTTTCCTCTCATATATCGTGTATTGCATCTAGAACCTTGATTGAGATAGACTATGTTAGTGTGTGGTCTCCTCAAGATATTATATATTTATCCTGATAAGGGAAAAGTGATTTTCATATCCATTAGGGTGAATAACATATGATGTATTAATTGAAAAAATAGATTCTACACTTTGAGAATCAAGAACGTATAAGTTGGATATAAGGAATTGACATGCTATGTGTACCATGGTCCCTAGATGTTTTAGAAAAAGAGAAAATATGAGAATTTACATTTAATATGATGCAAAATTTTGTATATAGGTATAGAGATAGATGTGTTTGATATGGATAACACCAGATCCCTTTTTATATTGAGTAGAATAGATTCATTTTTAGAGGCTGATATTTTCATACACTTTTGGATCCTATGATTCATAATTTTATTCAATGTTAAAAAAGTCCCATGGGGTCACGATTTTTGGTTTACATAGCGAGATACTCTAATTTTTTTTAGTTTCAATCCAAAAAGTTCTTTGGATGGTAATTCACAAGGTATATCATATGATGTGATATATGGTAAATATAATGATAGATTTAAAAAAGTGTTTTGGAATATATCCAAAAAAGAGTTTTGATATGATTTTACTTTTTATTTTATATGAAACAATATAAGGTTAAACAAAAAAATGTATGTCAGGATTTAGTTTAAGTGAGAGATTAAAGGTGATATATACCATAAAGACAAAACACATATGAAGTGAATGGATTTTTTATTTCGTGTCACTGTCTTTGGGTTCATTACTTGACATTAGAGAAATATTCGATATAAGATATTATTTATTGATCATTTTTATAATATGAAATGTGAGGGAGGTTTTTCATTCATAATATGGATTCATGAACTATCTATATCAATTATTCATGTGTTATGAAGAATAAAAAATTAAAAATTCACCAAATAATCATCCTTTGGTGTCCTATAAATCACTCTCATTCGATGGTAGTGTGTGGCACATGTTTTCATGATGTTTAGACAAAAATGCTAGATGCCTGAAGCTCCCTTATTCTTCCTCATTATAGTAAAATGAGGTGCTAGAACACCATGGATTATAGAAGGATCTCATTTATATGATTAAAAATTCTTCTCGACCCATGGATACCTAAAAGGTGGGAGGTTTTCATCTTCCACTTTGAATACCATCATCAAATACATTAGATGAAGATCAACGAGGTTATGGAGGAATATTTATGGAATGGTACCCATGTTTAAAGTTGTTCTTAATTTTTAATATTTAAACTATTTCATATTTCTTCAATGGTGAGTCCAATAATTTTGTAGTTTCTTTTTTCTTATACTATTTGGATCAAGTGTTAATCAAACCTTATAGAAATCCAAAAAATTTCTATATAATATTAGTGAATTTGTTTAATTATTCATAAATTAATTATTGTGATCTAGCTTATGTTTTATCTAGGATGGTCTATCACTATCCACATATTGAACTTTGTATTTTTATCCCATACTCAATATAATTAACCCAATATTTAAAATTGATTTATCGATATCCCTTGATATTGAAATTTGGGTTGTAGATCATTGTGTGTATTTGATTAGGTGATCCATACATCATCCACCTAAAAAATCTCTTGTCGTGACCTGACCTACCAGGGCCTGCATGGATGGAAATAATTTGAGTTTGATTCCCCAAGCTTTCCTTAAATAGGATAGTTATTAGAGACTTGTTCCAAGAAGGCATATCACACACATGGGAGGCATTAGAATAATGTACTAGTATACACACATACATCTCTAAATACCCATTCAATGTTGAATGGAAATAATAACTGATACCATAACACATGAATAATGTCTATTCCACATCATATTATGAATAAAACAGTGAAATAAATAAAGGGTCCAAATACAATCACACCCAAAAGTGAAAAGTAGTCCAACCTACTATGTTGGGTTGTAATTATATCAAATTAAACACCTGATCCAACTACAGTCAATCAAGATGACCATGCTATTCCTTCTCCTGGTCTTCTTAGGACTCCATTAAATGGTCTCTAATCTTCATAATATATTAAATGTGTTAGAATATCCTATGAATTGCTGATTATATCAATAGAGTATGAGACATAAAAATAATAAACCTAGATATACTCAAAATAAGCTCAAGGTCTCAACCATACTACTAGACATAAGATTCTTCTAGATGTTTCAAGGTAATTCTAATCCATGAGATTTCACTCCATAATACATGTAGTCACTAAAGGATATCATCTGATAGGACACGATCAGTTGTTATTTCTAAATAAGTACTCACTAGAACTATAAATTTATTGATATTTAGTTAGGGGATTAAACCTAAGGCCACTGGGTGACACCACAAACCCTAATGGATTATCCGACTAGAAAATTGATTGATGCCTAATGCATGGAAGTCACACTAATATTAATATACATTCCTACGATGAAAAAAATAATAGAGGATCCCATCATGGTATCACAAATAGATACCCTTGACTCTATCTAAGACAAGACCCATTGAGGGTATCAAAATCCTATGTTGAGGATGTAATTCCACATTTTACCAATATATAGAAGGAATAAGGGATCACACTCAATTGATCCGAATTTATATAAAATATATTGAGGACCTAAACATTACTTGTAAAAATACCACGTTTTTCATTGTGGATGGGGGTTATATGTAATGCCTTTCCTACTCGGGGTCTGCCTATGTCTCATAGTCTTACATGGAATGTATTCCTCCCTACACATTTCGTGTCTATTGGAGGTACATGACATATAGAGGTCGGGTCAACACTCAAAATTCTACCAGCCCATTCCCATGTACATTTTGATGTTCCCATGTACATTGGGTCATTCTCATATACTTTGGGTCACACCCGTATACCTGGTCATGTCCATGTACTAGGGCACACTTGTATACTCTGATTGTTCCAATGTGCTTGGGCATATCCAAGATCATGTGCCCCTATAGTACACGTTGAGCCACCAAAAATGGATTTCATTGATTATTAAACATGCCCCTCATCATGTAATATTTAATTTTATAAAACCCCTAGTAGTTGCTGGGAGGGTAAAAAATGGTGCATTTTATTCAGACTATACATTGTGTAGTTGATAATTTTCCAAAAAAACCTGGTTTTCCATGCAGTTTCTCCATATACTACTGTGACCTCAAATTATTCAACGAATCTCATTAAGGAACTCAGATATGAGTTTGACCATCATAAATCCATCCCAATGTCAAGATTACATCCTTATATCCACTCCAAATACAACATTTGTCGCACCATACCATCATCGTATGCCAAACTGGTAAAACATTGAATTTTGATCTGATCCAGATTCAACTCTTATCATCCTCTATTTATATCATACCTCATCTAATTCATCAATTGTAAACCCGGACCCATGGTATCAATATTTTTCATTGAATAATGGATTTTCAACGGTCAAATACATAGTATTAGTCGAACCACCATTTAAAAGAAATAACTATGATAAAATTTATAAGAATAGGGGGATAAATCCATGAAACACCAAAGTGTAAAAAGATTGTCCATTGTTTAGGTTAGACTAAATTTGTTTCCATTATTATGGTGAATTAAGAAAAACAATAATAAGAAAAATCAATT
This sequence comes from Viscum album, assembly GCA_963277665.1. Classification (NCBI taxonomy): domain Eukaryota; kingdom Viridiplantae; phylum Streptophyta; class Magnoliopsida; order Santalales; family Viscaceae; genus Viscum; species Viscum album. The sequence continues at coordinate 1,221,913,070 of OY728130.1, forward strand.
CCTTATAATCCCAAGAAGATAAAACCGAACCTACAAGGCAGGATCGACCTGTAAATAAATCTGTTAGTTGATTGATTCATATACATATTAGAATAAATAAATATAGAAATAAACTATTAAAATAAAATTTCATACCTATATTTAGGATCAATAACTTATTAATAATGAATATGTTTTCTCATCATTTGTGAGTTCTACAAGCTTGGATTGGCTGAATAATTCCTAATCCTTGATCTATCAGTGGTAATCTAAGAATAAACCAAGAATGATCCTATAGTATATCCTCTCAATCCCTATGGTTATAGGGATAACCTTAGCTTCTATACATAGTAAGATTTTATTATTACAATATTAGGCCAACACTTCAAAATAGTAAATAAATATATTAATTTTATTATTTACGCCTATCAAATAACTTTTACAAAGTATCTAGTGAAAATAGAGATTATGTCTTGCCTAGGGTAAAACCCATGTTATATATTGAGTATTAGTATCATATTTCTAATCGAAGACACTATTCAGGATTTATTCCATTATTTAAAAAAAAACCTTAAATTACGTGAAATAATATATTTTTTTTATTAAATCATCATTGCAGCTCACCAGGCCTTAAAATCTCCTGTCATCTCTGTTCCTAACTCTGAAAAAAATTCTTAATATATTCCAAATTCATTTAAGGATAAAATAGGTTCATTACATCACTATCCCCCATGTCTTCACTTTAGATGACCATCTTATAATGGTTATTATAACTCATTTGATTATATTCATCTATCTATTATACCTTTTATATGATCTGTTATGTCACCACCTCATGCCAAGAGCCCCCATCATCCCCCCTGTCACTTTATTCCTCAAGGTATCATCCATTTAATAATTCCATTTTGAAAACCACAATAAAATATATATTGAGAAACAAATATCCAAAATTAAAGATTTCTGGGACATCGTCCATGAAAGATATAAGGAACCAACCTTAAAAAATCCATAAAATTGATTCTTTAGAAAAGAATTAATTTCCTTTCATTCCTAGAGATATTTTAGGTTAATTGTTTTATATTATTAGTTCATCACCATTACATAAATAAATATTATAACACAAATTGGATGCTACCACTAAGTTTCCATTTTTTTCAAAATACAAAACATTTAAAATAAAAAATGTTTTCTTTTCATGAAATATCTTCAAAAATTTTATCCTGAACTCATCCTTATCCATAATAATCCTTAAAACCTGTGAAAAAATTTAAAACATGGTATGTGTAAATAAATATTCGTAATGGATCTATAAAATGAAATAAAGAAACTTTTTATCCATGAATACACTTAAATATTATCCTTTAAAAATAAACTTTTTACTCAAAAGAATCATTTTCATACCGAATAAATCAACTTATTTAAAAAAATATTTTCATAACATTTTTAATATTAAACCTTGAAGAAAAAATATAACTCACTATGGATTCATTTCAATCATGAAAAAATTATTAAAAATTATACATTTCATCCTTAAAAAGAATCATAAACTTCCATATAAACATAAAATCTATATCTTACCTTGTGAAATTATAAGATTTAAATGAAAAAATAAAGAAAGAATAGATAAATAATTCAGGTGAATTGAGGAATCATTTTCATATCACTCTTTCGATAATTTTTACAAATAACCAATGCATTAGAGTGTTGTATTGGGCTCACCCATTCTTGTTGTATAAGGGAAAATCCAATAGATGGTCTGTAATGTAACCACCCATCCTTGATTTATAAAATAGCCACCCATAATTGGTTTATAATGGAATCATTAATCATCCTAAACAATTTTCAATAACCATAATATAATCATAAAAAATGAAATATTTCAAAAAAAAATATTATTTCACCCATAAGAAAACATTTTAAGATATGAAAATATCAATTGCATTAAAAACACATTTTTAAAATTATCAGAACAAAATGAAGGAGGGTTTTTATTTGTATAAAATATGAAATCTTGTAAAGAAATTTATATATTAAATGATGGTTATTGTTTAATTATTAAACATTGATTTTTTATGCATTAAAATAGAAAATTCCTTTTTTCTTTTTTATCAAAACATTCCATATAACATATGAAAAAAAATCCTTTTTAAAACTTTTGAAATAAAGTAAAAAGAGACATAAAAATTTATTTATGTCCATATATATCCCTAAAATTATTCTATGAAGATATGCATGAGAGAAAAATATTTGTAAAATAAATCATTAAAACATTTAAAACAAGAGTTTTAAGGTAAAATGTTCCTTACCACAAGTTTGACTTGTCATGTACATTATTTAAATTCCTAAATAATATAATTATTCAATTTAATTACTTAATTAATAACCTTATTCATGTCTATTATTCATTTATTTTTGTATAATACCTTGTTATATGTAGTTACATAATCAATTAATTTCACGTCAGATGTTTTGATAATATTTAGCTCATATGTCCAAAATAACATCGGTAAGTTGAATATGGTCAAATATTTCATTATTAAATTATATATAGAATAATAATGATATAATTTTAATTTTTAGAAATGAATTATATTTTTAAAACAAACCATTAAATATTATTATCAAACATGAATTATGTTATAATCATGGAGATGGTAGGTCATACATATGCATGAGTAATATTTTCATTTTTTAATGTGCTTGAGAGAAAAAAGGTAGATATATAATTTTATCATTAAATAATTATTATCATACTAAAAATATCATAATATTTATTAAAATTCACTTATATATATTATCAATTTTATGTGGCTAGGAAAAATGAATCACATCTCTTCGTACAGGTAATCCACACACATGCTTAAATGACATTATCATTTTTAATGGTATGAACAACATGAAATATTTTGATATATTAGATATAAATATTGATAAATATTTCATAAATAATATATATATATATACCTATATATATATTAAATTTTTCATTATATCTAGACGTGAGATGCAGTGATTGAAACTAAATTAAATTTGTTTGTGAGGTGGTAGTCTACCGTACACACAAATGATGGTTTCATTTCCCATTTTATAGAAGAAGAATGATATAGATGATTCCATTAACATAAAAAAATTTATTAATATTAAATATACTAGTGTTATTATTTCATTACTTTTAAAGAATATTTTATGGAGGTAGAAGAAGAACTAAAATAAAAATGCTCAGCTATAATCTATACCTCTTCTTTAGATCCATATTTAAGTTTATAACTAAATCCTTACAAGGATGTTTTTTTTTCAAACAAATACCTCTAATGGATGTTTAAGGACTCTTGGAATGAATTTTTTATGTATTATTGAACTAAATGGCTCTTGTAGTTTGTATATCAGATGAGAGGTGGTGTGATTTGATAATCGGGGGAGAGGACACAGTTAGAATTTTTAAAAATATTAAAAATATTTTAATGCAATTATCAAGAAAAATGGATCTGAAATGTAAAATTTATTAATAATACATTATATATGGTAAAAATATATTCGTGAAAAGTAATTTAGACAAGTTTTTAGGTCATTTTAACCCTTATTGCTTATGTTTAACCCCCAGTAAACGTGTTTTAACTATGTATAGGGTATCTTATTTTAAATATTTTTTATTATTCATTATAAAAAAATTGTGTTCCACTTATTAAATGATATTAATAATTATTATTGAGAATATGGAATAAATTTTATTAAATATAATTCCTATAAGTGGATGAAATTAATTTAAAAATAAAACTGAAAACACGATGAAAAATGCATTTTAAGTATAAAAATGAATTTATATCAAATTAAAGTATAAAATTAATTAAAAATAAAATAATATCATTGATAATAATTTAATTTAACTAATTTTATTTTAAACCATTAAAAAATTAACTTGGTAAATTATTGAAATAAAATACAGTTTTCAATAAAAATCAGATTTTTTTACTATTCATTAAAAAATCTAAATTTTGAGAGACTTAAAAAGAATTAATCCTAATATTTTTTTACATGATTAATTAATAAATGAAGTAATTTTTTTCAAATTCATCATATATATTTTGATAATCATGTTTTAAAATTAAATTACATAATGCATGAAAACCCTCTTTTGTTAGAAATAAATCTTCCCCCCTTTAAGATAAAAAATATCATAATATTATTATAATGAATATAAGAATATATAAACTGATTATATAATATTAATAATACAATAAAATGATTTATCTTCACATTACATGAGTTGTTATAGAAGACCTGCAATTGGTTCCCTCATTATTCTAGTGAAAAGAAACTCGTGGTGTACCATTCTTATTGAGATCTATCGATCTTATCTATAAGGGGATTATTTTTCTATATTTTTATTGACATTATATATCTTTAATACTATAAGTAAGACTTAATAGGAGTTTTCTCAAGATATAAATACCATTTTAAATTAAATAAAACTAGTATGTACACTTTCCCATTTCATTTCAATTAGTATTTCTAGTCCCAAGGCTTCATTTATCTTATGATTTTACGAGAAATAAAATACTTGTATGGAAACTAAAAGTGGTTGTTTTTTTGGAATATATATACCTAGGTGTAAAAAAACAAAAAGTTATTACTGGATATTGACATGAATTATACCTGGTGTAGAATAAAGTGTCCTTGTTTCACACCTGGCTTGACACTCCAAGGGGATATGATTTGATTAATCACAAGATCCATTAAAACATAATTAATGACAAATTGATTAAGTAATTATTTATTTTTGATGTTATAAAATGATAAAATACATGATCCAAGAATAATAATTTGAGAATAAGGGCATCCTAAACATAGTTATCCTATAAGACACGACTTTACAATTAATTTTCCCATTAAATTAAATTATTTATTAATGATTTATTGACTTGTGTTTTTTAAAACCATTATATTATAGAAATTAATGAGAACTATAAGAAACTAGAAAAAACCCATTTGAGGGACAATTCAGATATTTCAAAAATGACATTCCTAATTAAACGTGTGTTGGAGTTCAAAACATCATATAAATTACTTCCTAGTTATATATAGGCTATGAACAATAACATAAAACTTATGGAACATATTTTTTCAACCAAGAAGTATAAAATGACCATCAAATATTTTATGTTATAGTGACCACTGACATTTATGGATCTTTTGATCCACCTTTTATATAATAATGGGTTAACTCAACAGAAAATATCTTTTTGTGCTCCATTTTCTGATAAGGATATGGTTTCTCTAGTTTTCTATTGTTTATATTTATAGGTCGTTCAATTATTGGTGTGGATAAAGAATGTGAATCCAAAACAAGAAATGGGAAAAATTTAGTGGTAATAATTTAAGAAGATATTTCTTAACAATTACTTCCTTTGAACTCTTAAAACAAATATGAAGAGAGAATTATTACATCTTTATAAAAATGAGGGTAAACTTCTTATGACTTATAAGGAAAATTTTAAAAGGATTTCAGGATAAGACTGAGGTTTTGTTATCAACAATGATAGAAAAAATATATAGATTCTTCAGTGGTTTAAAAACATTCCTATTAATGGTTCTATCAATCCCATAATTTTTGATTTATGAAGAATTATTTCAATGTGATCTCAAAGTAAAGTTAGAGTTTAGAGAATGGTCTCATGGATATGAAGATAATAAGAGAATAATGGAGTTTAAAGTTGGGGAATCAGATGATAAAGATGGAAAGAAGATACAATCACCCACATGTAAAATATATGGGAGGAATCATCATGGAAATTTCCTTATATGGATAAGGAAATTAATTAAGTGTGGCATAGAAGTCCATCATTCTCATGAATATCGAAGAAACATGAAGAAGACAACCAATGTAATAGATGAATTCAAGGAGCCTCACATTGCAGCACCCATAGTTTAAATATTTAACTATATGAGGAAATGATATTATGAAATCTAGTGCACTAAACAAAGGGTCTTTGAAGGTAATTTTAATGAGAAAACACCAAACAAAAGGGAGTAGTGGATAGATTATTCCATCACTATTTCTGAAGAATGGGAAAAGTTATTTTTTTTTATTTTGGTTCAACACATTTCTTTATATCCTTCTATTTTTCTATAATTGTTCAACCACATCCTTGATTATTTGAAGTTGAGATATCAAAAAAAAACTAGGGGTGAGTTCATTACAACCCAAGTGTTAGGCACTTCTTCTATCATCATCCATGGGAATATTCTTCTAATGAGTCATCTAATTCTTCCCTTAGTATAATTTTATGCTATATTGGTCGTGGATTTCCTCTCATTATATAGAGACCAAAAAAATTGTTAGTAATAGTAAATATCCTTTATTATTCCAAAACATCCCATGTTCATATAAAAATTTAAGCAAATCATGAATATTTTATAGGTAATCCATCCATGGTGTGGTTGATGATACCTACTAAAGAAATATATCTATCTAAAATGGTTGATTTTAATGAAAGTATCAACCATGATGGTATACCTATTGTGAGGGAATATAATGATGTATTTCTTAAAGAGTTTCTAAAACTTCCCCCAGATCATTAGGTAGATTTATCAATATAACTTATTATGATATACATTGCTATCTCCAAATACCCTTATATGATATTATAAATAAAAATGGAGGAGTTTAATAAGTAGTTGCAATATCATTTAGAAAAAGTGCTCGTACACATTTTTTCATCACCTTGGGGGTGCACCAGTGATATTTATTAATAAAAATTATGGATAAATGTGTCTATGTATCAATTTCTAGCAGCTCAATTAGATATCCATAAATAAAAAGTATCACTTAAAATGGATTTATGACTCCTTTTATCAATATAAAATAACTTATTACTTCTCAAATGTCCATTTTCATTTTGGATATCATCAAATGAAGGTGAATAAATATGATATTCAGACTACATTATTCCATATAATTTATAGACATAATGTGTTTATAGTTATTTCTTTTAGACTTACTAATTCCTTAAAAATATTCATGGATTTGATAAAAATATTTGTCAGATACAACCTTGAATTTTTTTTGTAATCTTTATTGATGATATTCTCATTAACTATAAGAGAAAAGAGGAATATCAATAGTATCTAAGGATTATGTTTGAAAAATTATGAAGGAGAAAATTCATTCTATGTTCGCTAGTGTGACTTTTGAATAAAGTCCTATTCTTGGGGAATGTGATCACAATTGAGGGAATTTTTGTAGACCCTTAAAAAATAAAGGTAATTGAGGAATGGTTTAGATCCTAAAGTTTCAGGGAAATCCATCGTTTTCTTTGATTATATGGGTAATAGTGATTATTTTTTAAAAATATCTTTGGGGTCTCTAGCCTAACTAAGTTAACATGGAAAGGGGTAAAGTATATATGGATATAATAATGTGAGTAATTAATTAAGGAGGTAAATAAAAGACTAATCACTACTACTTTTCTCACACTAACCTCAATTGGAGAAGTGTTTTTGATATACATTGATTATTCAAAGAAATTTTTGGGTTGTGTACTCTTGTATATTGATTAAGAGATAACCTATGCCTCATAATAGTTGAAGATCCATGAGAATAACTGGCCAATGCGTGATCTTTAGTTAGCTATTGTGATCTTCACATTGAAAATTTGGCTCCACTGCCTCTATGGTGAGCATTTTGACATATTTTAATATAAAAAGACTATAATGTTTATATTCACATAAAAATGTCTCAACATGAATAAAAAAAGATAGATAAATATGGTCAAGTACTATGATTTCTTTATTCACTACCATCATGTATATTAATATGGTAGATGACTCTCTTAGTAGAAAAGAACCTATAATATTGTCCATGATGCAGGAAAATAAAGAACCTATCTAAATGGATATGAAAAAGGAAGGATCTAGAAATCATAATAGCAGGGATGATTTCCTACCTATCCAAAATTATTTTCCAATCATATATCCAAGATAAAATCAAGGAGTCTTGATTGATACTTTTGATCTTTAAAATAATGTGGAATCTGTAAAGTAAGGGAATCTTAATGAATTCCACATCTATAAATATACTCCCATTTTGTTTGGAAATAGATTTTGTTTGAATTCACCACTTAAGATAAATAAATAGCTATTTTTTATTGCACATAGATTATATTTCCACATCCATCCAAAATGTACCAAGATGTACCATGATCATTGAGAGTACTTGAGGTGGGATAACATGAATAAGAAGATCTGTGAGTAACCTGTAAGTTCTCATTATGACATAAAGTTTAGGTAAAGAAAGAATATTCCAAGGAGATGATTCAACTGTTTCCCATATCCATATTGAAATATGAAAACATCACCTTAGATATTGTCACTGGTCTCCCAAAGGCAACCATAGGAAGTAATGTTATATGGGTTATAGTGGATCGACACACCAATAATTTCCACTTCATTTATACTTGATAAGATTTATCTCTTGGAAAACCGTCGAAGACATAGGTAAAGGAAGTGGTGAGGCTGTATGGATAACTACTTTTGATCATTTTTATCATGATCCACAATCCACTTATAAATTTTCTATAAGTCTCCAACATGCTCTGGATACTAAATTTAGCTTCAGTACAACCTACCGCCCCCAAAATGATGGCCAATAATAAAGTACCATTAAAAACCTTGAGGTCATGCTTAGAACCCTATAATAGATATTCACATGAGTATGGAATCAATATATCCCATTAGTTGAGTTCTTAGACAATAATAGATTCTACTCAAGTATTCAAATTTCCCCATACGAAGATCTATATAGGAAGCAATGTATAACACAAAGATGTTGGGATGATGTTGGTTAACAAAGGATACTTATAATATATCTTATTTATGAAATTATAGAGAAATTTAAATCAATCCAACAACATATAAAATATTCTCAATTTCAATAGAAGATATATGTTGAAAATTTTCAAACAAACTTGATGTTTGATGTTAGAGACAAATTCTTCCTTTGAATTTCACCATGTAAGAGATTAATTTATTTTCAAATTAAGGGAATGTTCAAACCTAGGTACTTTGGCCCCTATGAGATCATTGATCACATTAAAGTGGTTGCCTATTGACTATAACTTCCACCAAATATGGAATATGTTCTTGATGAGTTCCATATATCTCTCTTGAGGAAGTACATATAATATCCCTCACATGTATTGAATCTAGAAGTGGTACAATTAGATCATGAAATATCTTATGAGGAGAAGTTTGTGAATATTTTAGATTATACTAATAGAGTTCTATATAACATGAAAAATCACCTTGTGAAAGGTCTATTGTGGAGCCATACATATGAATATGTGACATCAGAACTGGAGGAAATAATAAAATAGAAGTACCCTCATCTATTCTCAATTGAGAATATGAGTTAAAATTTATAGGGAAAAATTTTTGAAGGGGGAAGAATGTAATGACCAGGACTTTATAAATTCCATTTCCCCCTAGATAAATGTGTGTTATACTATAATGATTATTATTATAAACATAAATTAAATAGAAAAACCAATAATTATTTATTTTATTAATATATATCATTAAATTTGTTAACAAAAAAACCGATGAAAATTAAAAATATTTTAATAGGATAAAAAAATAAAACAGAAAAACTAGAATGGAAATATTTAGATTACTATAATATACTAGAATAATTGTTTCTATGAATAAAAATGTGGAAACGAAACAATATAATAGTAAACAATTTGGATTTTTAGTAAAGTATAATATAGAATATTGCAATTAATTTTAGTGAATGATGTATGAATGAATGTAGGGTTATTTATAGGTGGAAATATGACCATTTAAATAATAATGTGACTATTGGAATAGTCACCTAACTGGAAGGAATATTAACCTAATCATTTCAAAAATTAATTTGACCAAAAAAATATAAAATAAAATATAAATATTTTTAACATGACAAAATATAAATATTTTAATTCCATAAAATAAATATCAATAATAAAAACAAAAAGAATCTATACCCAATTATTAAATAAAATATATTTTATTACATTTCATAGAGATAATAATTTTTTATTTTAATAATTAAATTTATCCAAGATTAAAAATTAGATTGATAATTTTATTTTCATTTTTATAATCATAATGTCAAAATTACCCAAGGGTGAATTTTTTACAACTTTTTGTAAAAAATAAAATTTTAAGTGAAATGTAGAAATCTAGTTTTTCAAAATACCACATGTTTTAGGAAATAATAATTATGTAATAAATGAATTAATAAATACTAAATTGTTTATCTTAGATTACAATAAATTTAATAAGGTAAATTTTTCATTTAAAAATAATAAACTTAATTTACAAAAAAAAAATTAATATCCAAAGTCTAATAGACTAATGTTTCCCTTTAATTGTTTTTCATTTTTATACTTTCCTTTTGATTAAACTAATAAATTTGAATCATTAAATGTTATAATGTCCTAAAATAATTTTATTTTATTAAAATATACTTCATAATGTAAAAAATATACTTATTTTTATGTTTACCTTGGATATAATAATTTATTCATTATTATAACTTAAAAATACACCTCTCTATAACTATAGAAACCCCATCTCCCTCCCCTTGTAAACCCGCTTCTATATCAATTATTAAACCAAAATTATACCAAAATTACCTATATTAACCCCTTAATATCCCTCAAGATTATTTAGAGCAACCCAACTCTAATTATTCTTGGATTTTAGTGTTGTGAAAAAGAAACAATCTTGATAATATGGTAAGGTTTCATCAACTTTTCTTCTCTTATTCCTCTTATCTTTCTTTTTATTTATTCCTTTAAAAAATATTATAATATTAATTAATTATTATAGAATAATTATATTAATAATTTTTACCTACTATAATGATTAAATTTATGACATATTTTATGTCATTCATCTCTTCCTCCTCTTACATCCCATCAATGGTCGATTAACCACCTATGAGGAAATTTTCAACTCTCAAATCATCACCAACTTCATGGATAGATAATATGAATATTATATAATATAATAAATATGTAATTAAATTTATTTTAATATTTTGTAATTAATTTTACTTATGTATAAATGGCCTTGAATAAAAATAACACAATCAAAACAAAATAAAATTACTTAATATAAACATGACCTCAAAACAATTCATGTTTAAAAATTAGTATTATAAAATAGAATCCAAAAATTATAATGTATTAATAGTGAAATAAATTAATATAATTATCCTCTATTTTAATATCCTAAAAATCATAAGTTTATTATAAAGAAGTTCTAAATGGCATGAAGCCTCACATGATTTCAGGTAAGGGGATTCTCAAACCCAAGTCCTTATTTTTTGGTTATCTCCTCTTTCAAATTATTTTTAGTATGGAAATTACAAATAATTACATTAAAATTTTATGTCAATAATATGTCAATTATATTTTGGGGATATACATGTTATTACCCAATCAAAATTATTTTTAATCCAATTTCATAGGTATTTTCAAATGAATTAATTTTCCAAAAACATTACACTGACTTATGTTGAGTTATTTTTTATCCACTCAATAATGATGATATTTTATGCCAAAATATAATCTCCAATATTTAATTTGGAATACCAAAAATGTATTCAAGAAAGTATAATTTATGAAACATTTTTTAAACTCATTCATTTAAATGGGTTTATTTCATGATTATGATTGATATATGTTCTTTTCCTATGTAGCATTAATGAATATGAGCGTTATATGATGTAGAATGTGGGAAAAAAATTATACATCCATCCAATTCATTGGGTAATGTGATGTATCTGAAAAGATTATATTTATAAATCATGAAAATAATGATAGATGTTTTTACAATAATAATGTTATGACATATGCACATATGTTATGTGTGAACATGATGTTAGCTTTGTTCATAAATATGTGTGGTATTTGAACACTATGTTATGATGTTTCATTATTATGAATATTCACAATTTTATTCATTTTCAAATCATTCCATATTGATTATAATGATGATCCCATGATTATGGTAAAATGGCGATGATTATTTTGATCACTCATCTATTATTGATTCACGTATATAATTCCTCTTATTTATCCCTCCCCTTCCTAGGATTTTTAGATCACCCATTTATTTGATGTATTTCGTTAGGTGAATTCATGTATTGTGGATAACATGATATATTTTAGAGGATTATAAAGAAGTAATTAAATAATATTCATCCTTTTATTTTATACAAGTGATAGACATATTTTTTGGAATAAGCATGTCATAATTAGGGTATAGATAAATTTGGATTGTTTTATAAAATAAATTATTTTTAAACAAATAGTAAAAACATTGTTATGTGTTTTTGGAATATTTTATGACTTGATAATTATTTAATAATGATTAAATAATTAATATATGTGAATATGTGACATAAAATAAATTATTTTATTAATATAATGAATTTTAATAATTTAAAATTATTTTAAAAACCAATAAAATAACTTTCGAATGTCTAAAATGTAATTTAAGGTTTTGGAGGAAATATTTTGTAGGAATATATTTTTACAAGACGTAAGTAATATAAAAAATTAGATATCAGTTCTCTCACGAGAAAATTTAAAAAACATCACTTAAATATCCTAAATCATTAACTAATAACATGGGTAATCCAATTGTTTCCATTAACCACAACCTGTATTTTAAATACCTATATTTAAAAATTAGTAAATAATTCTCCTCATTTTTCTATAAATACCCACCAATACACCCCCATCTAATTTACTCACAGTCTCATTATCACATATAATACTCTATTAATCTCCCATTAAGCCTTGATGAATAACCCAAGCTCTCAAGGATTCACCATCTAAATATAGGAAATGGAACTTAATGTAAGGGTCCTCAATCCTCCTCTTTCTATTTCAACTGTAATATTTTTTATGATATCATTTAATTATTTTTTATATACTGATTTGATTGTAATGACACATTATTATCATCCATTTTATATATATTTAATTATATATTACTTATATTCTCTCATTATATCGTTCGACTAATCAATTATTATGAAAAATTAAGGGCTCTTAACCTCTTCTCTACCACTATTTTTTCAATAAACACATTAATATTTATTTTTAGTGATAAATATTATTATGGTTCATTGTTATCGATTACTAATTATATTATTAATGACATATAATCATTCTATTTAATTATTCCTCCTTTAAAATATGGTGTAATTCTCAAACATTCCCTTAAAAACAAAACATACTAAAATTTTGGTAAAATAAAACATGTGTAAATTCCTAGTAATGAAATATTTATATGGATGAAAAAAATTGGATGTAGACTCCAGAAAAAATTCACCAAGGCGTAACAACCCTAAAAAAGTTTGGTTTAGTATTAATTCAATAATCTCTCTATGCACATAAAGTGTCCCTAAATGCACAACGAGTTTGGCACTCATGGGGGATTTGCTTTGAATGATTCATATGATCTTTATAGGCCATAATAATGTGTTTTAATATATTTTTATGGTATATATTTTTCATTATAGGGTATAGTTCTCCATCATTTATTTGATCTTTTACAATTTTAAACTATTAAGCTGAATGAAAAATTTCCATTTTTGTAAAATTTATTTTTCTTCATCATATACATGTCCCTATATACATGTGATGTGGTGGAAAAAATATAAATTTTAGAGATGATCTATCACTATATTTGACTTATCTTATCATCAAATCAGTATAAATATTATTCCAATTCCCATGCCATGTGTATACCATTGTATACATATTTTATTTGAATTGTGTTCACCTAGATACCCATAAATTAGCTGATTCAGGAAATTATTGAAAAAACTATATACAATCTATCTATATAGTGTAAATACCTCAGTTAATTATCTTTATAAAAGGGTATTTACCTGGAAAGGTGCTTAATTTAATTTGACACCTATTTAATTTTGACAAGAACATTATGTTATTATTATTTATGGACTTACGAATGTTTTCCTTATGTCAAACACATATGCATGTACATATTGTGATGTGATGGGTGGTCTAATAATTACATAGCACACTAATCTACTAGGTAATTTTTTATATCTCATTCGTTGATTTATAAGTGATTAGGGAGTAAACCCAATCCACTGTGGGATTCTATCCACTATGATATATTTTCCTAGTAGTGAGCTTTGACTTATTCTTTTATTGTCAGGTTTAATATTCTTAACACATTCATAAAATTCCAAGATCCTATGATATCTACATCATTATTGAAAAGGACTTATATTTTGTTTCATGAATTATGATCCACATTTTTATCAGATAATATTTCATTATGATGTGCTCTTGTACCTTGATTTTTTTCTCATACCCATATGAGTATCTTATGTTCTCTTATGATCTTTGAATTTTTATCGCTTATGTTTACCGATACTGAGAATTTGAGATCAACCATTATTTTTTCCCATTTCTCCCGGAATTTATATGAAGGGATATGTGTAAGATAGATACACGTGTATAGAATTTTGGAGAAATAAATGTATTTTTTATTAATAGTTTATGATGTAAATGTACAGAGATCCCAATGACACCGAACTTTTGATTGTGGGAGTTGGTTGAATTTGAAGTGTTATATTAAAAATATGTATACTTAGCACCAAATTTGGATGTATAGGTCAAGGGAATATCATTTGTTATCAGAGTAGAGTTTGGTTATTTTTTTCAATTCAGATTCCAAATATATTGGTATAGTTCCTTATATAGAGAACCATTTTATCGATACAATTAGGTTAAGTATAACTAGTTTTAATAAATAGATTTAACACTTTATGGAACATTATGATAAGTTATATTATAACCATGTGATATTTAATGTTAAATATGACATTGGAGAGATATATTTATAGCTCATGGAAATTATAGAAAATATTAACATGAGTTTAACAATGATTTAATGTTAGATTTTGAAACTTATTTAAGAGGGTAAAATGTATCATCCCAGATTTCCAATGAAAATTTTTATAAATAAAATTTCTTCAATTATAAATTTAAATTCTCTATGAATTTATTTAATTTTGATATATATTTTTTCACATAAATTTTTTGCATATTTTTTTGGTAATATTTAATTTTATTTATATTTTTTGTCCATAAAAACGTAAACACATTGGTCGAGCAACATCTTATCACCATTGGATAGGTTATGGTGCTCAAACCCATGATCGAAGGGAGGAAAGGGTGCAATGATTACAACTAGCCTATATATTGTGATGGTTTCATTTTCTATGCCTTATATATATATATATATAATTATATACTTTTTTTATATTCACAATTCCATTATATATATACTTTTATAACTTCATATTCTTTTGTAGTTTTATTTTCATATAAATATTTTAATTAATTCATTATTATCTAATTGTAACATAGTATGATACTTATTTTTAATGTCATAATGTTTTAACATATTGGAAGTAACAACATATAACTTTTTAAGTGAAACATATGATGAATGGTTAAATATTATTTTTACTCTAAAATAATACATTATCTTGCATTTTAATTACATTATAAATCATTTTATTTCTCAATGGATTTTATCATATTCTTTGTACACATTTTATTAGTAAAAAAATATCCTTTTGAAATATTATCTATCAAGTTTTATAATAAAATAACATTATGAAATATTTTTTTATTTTCTTGTGTAAATAAAATTTATCTTATTTATAGAGTATTATTATCATAAATGGTTATCAAATCTTGATAATTTAGTTTTTTGAAAATTTAAATGCTCATTGACATTGAATTGTATTTATAAAATTTAAAGGTTATTACAGTAAAACTGTTTTCTCAATTATGGAGTTAGAAGCTAAATTATACATAATAAGAATAATAATTTAATAAAATGTAAATATTATATATTTTTAAATAATTATTTATCAATAATTTGTAAATTAGTATATAATAAAAATGTAAATTCAATCACTAAAAGCAAATTAAATACATTTTATTAAAAATAAATTGTTTACATATACAGTAATTTTATTTAAAAGTTAAATATCAAGTATTTAGGATTTTAATATTATAGTTTTTTTTATTTTTATATTCATCACGTTGAGATTAGTTTACGGTGAAATTTTGACTATTTTCTAAAATATATTATTCTTTAGTGAATAGTAAAAATATAGTTTTATGTTGTCTATATATTTTATGACCTCATAATTATGTAATAATGATTTAAAAAAAATATAAGTTAATACAGAACTAAAAAAAATATTTTAATAAATTTAAATATTTTAATAAACCTATAAAATAACTTTCCGAAGTCTAAAATGAAAACTGATGTTTTAAAAACATTATTTTGTGGAAAAATTATATCCACATAGACAAAGTAATACTAAAAATTGGATTTCGGTTCTCACATGAACAAAACTAAAAATGAACTCCTTAAATATATAAAACCATTAACTAAAAACATGGGTAATACCATAGTTTTCCATTTCCCAAAACCTTGATTTCCAAAGCCTATTTTTAGAAACAAATAAACAATTATCCACTTTTTTCTATAAAATAACTAGCTCTCCACCCCATTTCATTCACCCCAAAATAATTATCACATCCCAAAAAATCTTATAAAAATATTATACCCTTTAATGAATTCCCCCAAGATCTCAAAGAGTTACTCCTCTAAAGTTAGGAAGTGGTGCATAATAATGTAAGGGTCTAAGATCCTTCACATTTCTATTCAATTGTTATCTTTTTATTATAATATCATTTTAATTTTTTTCTAATAATTCCGTGATTGTAATTACATTTTATTATCATCCATTTGGAACACTATTTATTTTATATTACCTATCTTTTTCATTATAACCTTTTATATTCATTTTTTAAGCTGAAGTAATGGTTTCTAACCTCTTCTCTACCTTTATTTTTTCAATCATTATATTTCATTTTATTTTCAAAAATAAATTCTATTATTATTCATTTTTATAAATTTATTAATATATTATCAATGACGTATCATAATTCTCTTCCATTATACAAACTTCATATTCCATTATAATACTCAAACATTCCCTTAGTTGTAAAACATCTTAAATTTTAGTAAAGTGAATAATGTGAGATTTACTAACAATGATATCCATTTATGGATAAATAATAGTTAATAAATGATTTATAATAGACTCTCTAGGTGTAAAAATCTTGAAAAATGTTGGTTGGGTTTTAACTCAACCATTACTCGATGTACACCAAGTGGTCTTAACTGCACACCTATTTTGACACTCTGAAGGGACAATCTTTAGATGATTCACATACTTTTTAAAAGACACAAGGAAGTATTTGAATATATTTTTATGGTAAAAGGTGTAATTTAAGTGGATACTTCTCTATCATTTCATTGGTTTCCTAAAATATAAAACTATTAAGCTCAATATCTATTTATCATTTCTATTAATTTAGTATTTTCCCTATGTCCATTTTAATTCATAAATGTTATAGGATGGAAATGAAATATTTATTCTAGGAATGATAAATAAATACCATTATCATGAATTATAATTATATATTAATAGTTAATCTTCTAATGAATTTCCCTTGCGTATACCCTTGAATGCTTCTTATGTTTGATGGGTGTTCACTTAGATACCTATACACCGATTGACTGGGAAAATTATTGACTAAACTATATACCTTTTATCGATATGGTTTAAATAACTCATATTTAATTATCTTTATTGAAATTTATTTATATATAAAGATACTAAATTTTATTTTATAAATAAATAATTTCCCCAGGTTAATCAAGTTTTTATTATTGTTACATTTATGAATTTTTTCCTTATGTATCACACATATTCATGAACATATTATGAAGTAATGGGTGGGCCCTAAATTATATATTCCTACAATGTATTTGGTAATTGTTTATACATCATTATATGATATTTAATATATTGGTATTATAACCAATATATTGTGGGACTCTATTCACTATGTTATATATTCATGGAAGTTATCCTTGACTTATGCTCATGATGTTGTGTTTTATATCATTTACACATTATTATGATTTCATGATCCTATAATATCTAATTAATTATTCTAGAGTCCTTATGTTATGTTTCATAAAAAGTGATCCATGTTTTATAATGTATTATTTCCTTATGATGTGCTATTTTAACTTTATTGTGATCTTGTACAACATGAATATCATATTTTAAATTATGATATTTGATTGTAATAATTTATGTTTACCCTTAAAAAGAATTTGATATCACCCTTTTTTTATTTCCACATTACCCTAGAAATTTATATGAAGTCATATGTATAGGATAGATACATGCGTGGAGAATGTTTTTGAAATAAATTCTCATTTTTGAGATTTTAATATATAAATGTACTGTATTTAAAAAGACATTGAACTTTTGATCTTAGGTGTTTATAGTATATTAAAGGACATGTCAAATGAATGTATGTTTGGAGCCAAATCCATAAGTACTGATCAAAGGTGTCTCATTTGGTATCATATTAGAGTTTAGTTATTTTTTCGAATTAGGATTTGGAATATTTTTGTATAGATCCTTAGATAGATAACCATTTACCCTATAATACCAATATAAGTATTACTAGTTTTACCATGTATGATTAAAATTTTATAGACCATTATGTTGAGTTATATTATAATAATTCCATAGTTAATGTTGAAGATAACACTAGGGGAATATAATTATGTCTCTTGGAAATTATAGGAAACATTAATAAGGGTTTAAAAATGATTAAAATTGTGAGGATGTGATTTATTTGATGGGGTTGAATGTAACATCCAAGATTTAAAATGAATTTTTTTATAATTTTTATTTCATAAATTATAAATGTAAATTATAATTGAAATTCATCCTTTTTTGATATATTCAACACCTAAGTTGTTTTCTTATATATTTTCAAAGTATAATAGAATTTCATTTATTAAAATATTTTATTAAATTGTGGGAAACCAGTATGTCAGGAAATAACCCTTCATGTCAATTGAGGTATTGGGGCTCGAACCCACAACTAATGGTTAATGTAGCATGGTACATGTTTTTAAAATCATAATGTTGTAACATATTAAAGTTAATTTCATATAAGATTTTAAGTTAAATATATGATGAATGATAAATTTTCATTTTAACTCTAAAATAATAATTTATCACTATTTTTTAATTACCTTATAACTCAATTAATTTTCCAAATGGTTTTTATCGTAATCTACGTACATATTTTATTAGATAAAAATATTTTTTAAAAAATTAGGTATCATGTTTTATAATAAAATAACTTTGTGAAATATTTATTGTTTTCATTTTAAAATGTAATTTCTCTTATGTATAGAATATTATAACCATAAAATGGTTATAAAATCATTACAATGATGTTTTTGAAAAAACCAAACGTCCATTGATAAGGAGTTTTAATCATTGATTATAACAGTAATTGCACACAAATGACTTTATTAATTATATATTTAAAAAATAACATTAACTTAATTGGAAGAAAATTTTAATAAAATATAAATTTTATTTGTGTATAAATAATTAATTTTCAATCATATATAAATTCTGAGATAACAAAAAATATGAATTTAATCACTCATAATAAAAGAAATAGTTTTTTGTTCTCATTTTTTTTACTATTTATTAAAAAAATTATTAAAAAGTTAAATATGTAATATTTCTAATTTTAAATTTAAAAAATAAACTTAATTTTTAGAATCCACACGTCAAAATTAGTTTAGTGTAAAAGTTTTTGTGTCCCCTAAAATATTTTTTAATAAATCATAAAAATAAATCTATGCTTATTCAATATACTTCATGACTTCATATTTACATAATAAGTAATATAACTGAATACATGACCATAAATAAATTATTTTATTAATATAATTTATTTTAATAAATTAAAATAGTTTTCCAAACCTATAAGAAATTTACAAAGTAGAAAATGTAAATTATGGTTTTAAAAATAATATTTTGTGGAAGAATTGTAATTATATACTCAAAGTTATTTTAAAATTGGATTCAGTACTCTCTTATAAAAATTCAAAATACTATGAAATAAATGCCCAGAACCATTTTTTAAACCAATGGGAAAGTCAATGGTTTCTACAATCTAGATTTTCACAACATATATTTAGATATTAATAAATAATTATCCTCTTTTTTCAAAAAATACTTACCCCTCTGCCTAATTTCATTCACTCCCAATCTAATTATCTCATTTTACCTTATCTTAGTATCTCATTATTCCCTTTGTTGAATCCTGAAAACACTAAATGATACACCCCTGTAAACATAGAGAGTGGTAATTAATGTAAGGGTCATCGATCCTCTTTTTTCCTTTTCAACTTCAATCCTTTTGTTTTGATATAATTTAATTTATTTTTTCATATAATTTTATGATTTTAATACAATGTTATTTTTCTCAATTTTATATATTTTAAATGAGATATTACTTAACTTCTCTTATTATATACTTTACATAATATTTAATTATGCTGAAGCAAGGGTTTATAACCACTTCACTACCATTATTTTTTTCAATAATTCTTTTTTATTTTATTCCCAATGATAAATTTTATTATGATTCATGGTTATAAATTAATTACTATATTATCAATGAACGATTACCATTCCCTCCCATTATACCACCTTCACTAGTCGTTATAATTCTAAAACTTTCCAATGACAATAAAACATCCAGATATATTGGTATTTTTTTTTGATTTCATAGAATTGGAATCCTTGTCTGGATACAAGTAATTGGGTAGAACTATTAACATATATTAACCTAGGTGAATAATTATAAAAAGGTTATTTGGGTATAAACCCAGTATTTACTCTATTCACAACAAGTGGGCCAAATGAGACACCTAGTTTGAAACTCATGGGGGATATGATTTGGATGATTCATAATCTTTTTACAATTCATAATGAATGATTTGGATATATTGTTATGTTAAAAAAGTGTCTATCTAGGGGGACTTCTCTATCAATTATTTGGTTCCATATAGTTTCAAACTATTAAGCTAAATGAATATTTACTATTTCTATTGAATTTATTTTTTTCTTTATTTACAAGTTTTTATATACATGTGGTGTGGTGAAAATGAAATATCTATTTCAGTAATGATTCATGAAATCCTTTTTATTTCCTTATTATCAATTATTCATATCAATTCTGCCAATATCTTTCACTTTTTGTATATCCTTGTATTATCATTTTGTTTGAGGTGTGTTCACCTAGATACCCATACATCTATTGATTGGGGAAATTATTAACTAAACTATATACCCATTATCTATATATTATAAATATCAAATAGTTCATTTTCACGATTAATGGTTATTTACTGAAAAAGACACTTAATTGCATTGGATAACTGTTTAATTCATATTTGTTCATAATGTTTTGATTATTGATGGATTCTTAAATGTTTTCCTTATGATGAACACATATGTATGAACATATTATGATGTGATGGTTGGTACTGAAATTATATATCCCTCTAATTAATTAGGTAATGTTTTATATCTTATGAGATGTTATGTAAAGGACTCAAGAATAAACCCAATCCACTATGTGGCTCAATACACTATGTTTTGTTATTTTGGTAGTGAGCCTTGACTTATTCATAAGACTTAATGTTTTATGTTTGGTTAAAATTATTATGATTCTGTAACACCCCAAGTTTCTCTAAAAATAAATGGAAATGCATGGAACTTTAATTTAAGTAGATATTTTTTACAAGACTTTAAAACATAACATTTCCACTTCTATGTTTCGAATTTCAAGAAACTATTACCTACAAGTGTGTTCAGTATGTTAATTGGAGTCTATTGGAGCCAACTTGTTTTTTTGGTGAATAGTAAAATACCCTTATGAATGTTAATATGAATAGTAATATGACCCTAATGAATAGTATATTTTATTATTATGTTATTTTATTAAGGCTTTAAGATAATAGCATCTAGTTTAATTTTTCATTCTTATATAGAAGTAGTTACAGAATTAGAACTGTTAAATTTTGAATTAAGTGTGATTTTATTTAAAAATTAAATTAATAATATTTAGAAAATTATTTTCAAAAATTGGACTTCATTTTTGAAATCTACATGTCGATAAATGGTTAGGGTGAATTTTGGGAATTTTTCTGAAACAGTTGACTTTTCAGTGAATAGTAAAAAAATAGAGTTTTAAGTTTCAGTGTTTTAATGACATCATTAATGATATAATAATGATTTCATAAATCTGGTTTACATTTGTATAGTTAAATAATATGTGAGGTGTCCCAAGTGTCTTATACCACGGGAAAATACCATGGGCTCGCCCATGGTTTTGAAAATACCACCCATGAGGTGTCCCTTGAAAATTATTAAAATATTCCTATACTTTTCCTATAAATACAAACCCATTCCATCATTGAATTCATTACCAATTAATCCTAAATGAATCTATGGCCTCATTATCTTCATATAAGTCCTCCCAAGATTTCTTCAAGCCCCCAAGGTCCCAACCTTCATGTTCTAAGAGTTACTCTACAAGGTGCGAAAATTCTCAATTTCATTCTTTTTTCCTTTCATGTTCTCTTTTATGTGGTATAACATTCAAGTTTCCATAACATGTTCTTATTTAATTCTTATTCTTGATCTAATATATATTATGATTCATTTATTTAAGGGTGAACCTTGTCCCCTACCTTTTTAAAATTTTCTAAAACCATGTTGCGTAGCCGTTAGGCTGTCGAATTTTTGTAAGAGATTCCTCACTTTTTCTTTTATTTTGAGTTACTTCCTGATTCTTTCATCAAATATCCTTACCCAAGAGGCATAAAATCTCCATAAATCATTTATATTCATTTTTTATCATGTTTATGGAAAATTACTCATCATTATTCTTTTCCTATCCCACTTATTTAAGGTATAAAAACATTTTTCGTGATGTGTCGAATTACCGACATCGTGGACGATGTGATTTCAATTTCCATTAATTATTTCAAGTCTGTTCATGAAACAATTTATATGGTTGAAATAGGTTATAATATATGTTTTATGACTCACCCATGGTTCTGTAATTATTTTTTACTCATGGTTCTAATTTATAAGATAAAATGAGGTTGTTGTTATTAAAGAACCACTAAAATGGTCTAATAGAACATCATTGATGTTTTAACTTATGAATCATCGTCATATTAAACATAAAAATAATAAATGGTATAAATTATGGTACTATACCTTTCCATTTCCAATTCTATAATTTCACTTCCATTCAACAAGAACATACATCATGAACCAATCTTAGAAATCATGTAAAGAACTCACCCAAAAACAGTGCAAGGGGAAAAATACTAACAATTAAAGGGTGAAATGATGTTATGAAATGATCATATAAGATCTTTTAAACAAGAATATGTTTTTGTAAAATATTAATAACACTCTTTCAACCATTATACAGGAGGTTTAAACAAGTTGTAAGTAAGACAAACCTGAGGTAAGGGAATTCTTAACCCGATTTCCATTCTTTGGGTTAACCTTCTACTTCATTATTTGTGTTCTATTTAAATTGTTTTTGTGATGGGTTCTATTTATATTATGTTTTATTATGTTTATGTACAGTATATATACATACTCCATCTAATCTATTAATTCCCTCTTCAATTGTATGATCTTTATAAGGGGTTTTTCTTTAAATATCCTCTTTTTAAATTAGGTTTTAAGAAATTACAAAGTAATGTTTTTATGATATTATTAATGTTTTATGATTATGTTTTGTTTCTTGGGAATTATTTATGATGAAGGGTGGGACCTATATATCCCTCCAATGCATTGGGTATGAGTATGTTGTAGGTCGGCCGTATGGTTACTCCAAGTGCAACTGCAATGGTTACACAAAGTAAGGTAGCCATGAGGGTTACAAATTTTAAGGTAGACAAGAATGGTTAAAAGATTATGTAATTAATGCCCCAAGATACCTTTATGATTATATTTATGTTATCATGTTTTTTTGGATCTTTTTTAAATCTCATGTTACACAAAGTAAGTATATATGGGTGACAAGAATGTCTTTTGAAAATGCTTTCATATGTTACGAGTATTCATGGACTAATGTGTTCTTTCCTTCTTTTCCATCCCTTACTACGATTTTGTGCTCATCCCAAGTTTTTAAATTATTTTTCACATGTTAATGGATGTGTAAGACAAGGAAGGAAGCCATGTTAAATGTTGAAGAATTTTTAAGGAGTCTTGTTTTATGTTTTAATGTTTTATATTTTGAAAATAATGGAAACTGTTTTTATGGTATCCACTCTGTAATAATGTGTAATGTTTTGAAAGTATTGTCCTAATTCTCTAAATCCCTATAATTGAAAATATCCTCAATGTAAAAGATTTTTTTTTGCTAAATTCAATATTATGTATGTAATAAGGTTGGGTCCTTATAGTTGGTATCAGAGGATGGTTTAGATAAATTTTGGGGTTAAGGTGATGTTAATAGAATACCATAAATGATTTTCACTCTATGTTTAATTTGAAATGTTTTAGCATTTAAATATTACCATGTTGCTTCATCTAAGACATGTTTGTTCAGAATGGTTGTCTGTTGAAGGAACATGGATGATGAAGAGGAGTGACACCGACAGAATGAAATCCTTCCGGAACTACAGACCGGAATGGTAGGGATTGGAACTAAGCAGTTTGTGATAGTAATGGCTCAGATAATGTAGGAAATAAATTGTGATGGAATCCATGAAAGAGAACCAATAATGGCAACACAAAGAAACATGATAGTAGTGGAACATTTTATGCGACAACATACTCCTGCATTCAATGGATCTTCTGACCCAATAGCAGCTGAAGGATGGATCAAAGCCTTTGAAAAGATATTCAATGTTATGGTATATTCATAAAATCAAAAGACAAGTCTTGAAATTTATCATTTTGAAGGGGAAGATGATCTGTTGTGGTCAGTGGTAAATAATATCAGGGGTACAGAAGATTTTGATGCCTTAGAGTGGGATGAATTTAAAAGTATTTTCCTTTAAAAATATTTTCCTAAGGTGGTGCGAATTAGGATGGAGAAGAAATTACTTGAATTGAAATAGAAGGAGGAATATTCAGTGGCTGTGTATGAAGAGAACTTCACTCGATTAGTGAGGTATACACTAAATCTTATTCTGAATCCAGATAACAAAATCAACTTCTTTTACTCTGTATTGAAGCCATGGTATCGAAGGGCGTTGGCCTCCCGTGAATTCAAAAGTTTTGAGAAACTTGTCTGTTGTGCTAAGAATTCCAAGATAGAGTTTGCTGATGATCATGTGCATTTTGTAAACAAAGAGAAAAAGAGGTCCAGTTGGAAAGAAATTGGTAAGAATCAACCAAAGTAATCTGATGGTAAGAAAATCCAATTTCTATATTGTGAAAAGTGTGGCAAGAAACACCTTGGGGAATGTCTTAGAAAAACTGGGAAGTGTATTAAATGTGGTAAGTTTGGAAATATGGCCCGAGATTGTAACGAAAATGATCCAAACATTAATACTAATAAGAATACTGTAAAGTGTTTTAAATGTAGTGATATGGGTAATTATGAAAATTCCTACCCAAAGAGAGATCAAATGATTCAAATAAGCCAAACTACAAGCATAAAAGTGTAGTGAGATCCTTTGCGACTTCATCAGAAGATGTCGGGCCATCCAATGAAGTTGTATCAGGTACATTGTATTTTCACTCTGATTTTTCTAAGGTTTTTTTATATATGGTCTACGCATTCCTTCATCTCTGAGAAATTTTTTGGTAAATTGGAAATATCACCTCAAAAAATGAGACCTGAACTAGTTATTAAAACACCAGGGGGAATGTTATAGAAAAGAAGAATTATAAGAATCATTCTATTGTGGTCTGTGGAAAGACATTACCTGCAAACCTTATTGTTTTACCCCTAGTTGAGTTTAATGTTATTCTGGGAATGGATTGGATTTGTGATTATCATGCTAAGATTGACTGTAGAGCTAAAGAAGTTGTTTTTCAGAAAGAGTTTCAGTTTGTATACAAGAATGAACCCATATAATTGATAACATATCAGGAAGCTGAGAAACTATTGAAAGATGGAAATGAAATTTATCTTGCTCATATTGTTGATAATAAGGGAACTATTCAAATTAATGATGTGCTAGTGGTAAATGAATATCTTTCTGTTTTTCCTGATGTGTTACCCGGTGTCATACCTGATCAAGAAGTCGAATTCACAATTTAATTAGTTCCTGATGCTAAGCCAATTTCAAAACCCCCATATCGTATGGCTCAAATAAAACTTATTTAATTGAAAAATCAGTTGGAGGATTTTATTAACAAAGCCTTCATTCATCCCATCACATCACCATGGGGAGCCCCTGTTTTGTTTTTTAAAAAGAAAAATGGTTCCATGAGACTTTTCATTGATTATAGAGCTTTGAATAACATCACTATAAAAAACAAGTATCCTTTTCCTCATATCGATGAATTGTTTGATCAGCTCCAGGGAGCTCAATACTTTTCCAAGATTGACTTGAGATCCGAATACCATCAGCTGAAGGTGAAGGAGGATGACATCCCGAAAACAGCCTTTCGTACTAGATATGGGCATTATGAATTTGTTGTTATGCCATTTGGATTAACTAATGCACCTTCTGTATTCATGAATCTTATGAATAAATTATTTCATGAGTTCTTGGATAAGTTTTTGGTTGTATTTATTGATAAAATTGTGGTATTTCCTAAAAATAAAGAGGAGCTAGAATAAAATCTAAGGGTTGTTTTACTAACATTAAAAGAAAAGAAACTATAGAAAAAATTCATCAAGTGTAATTTTTGGTTGAAATAGATTTATTTTCTTGTGAACATTGTAAATAAGGATGGAATAATAGATGTTACTACAAAAAAAAATAATTTTATGAATGTCCAAGAGCCACAAATGTTACATAGATTCATAGTTTTCTTGGGTTATTAGGTTATTACAGATGGTTTTTTAAGAACTTTTCATGGTTATCTAGCCCGATAACTAAGTTAACACGGAAATGGGTTAACTTTTTTTGAACAGAGGAATGTGATGTTTGTTTTTAGGAACTGAAGAAGAGATTAGTGAATTCTCCAGTTTTGGTCTTACCTTCTCAAAATGGTGATTTGGTCATCTACAATGATGTTTATTTGAAGGGACTTGGTTGTGTTTCGATGCAGAATGATCAGGTAATTTCCTATGCTTCGAGATAACTAATACCTCATGAGCTAAATTATAACACACATGATTTAGAATTTTCAGCTATGGTTTTTTATTTAAAAATTTGGAGGCATCATCTATACAAAACCAATTGCCAAATAAATACTGACCATAAAAGTCTAAAGTATAAATTCACTCAAAAGGAATTAAACATGAGGTAGAGAAGATATCTTGAAATGATAAAGGATTATGACTGCACGATCAATTACCATCTCAGAAAAGAAAAAAAATTAGCGGATTCCTTGAGTCGGAAACATCAAGCATCATTAACCATGTTATGTTTAGAACATGATCCCTTGATTAATGATTTAATGAATTTTGGTTTAAAAGTTGTTGGTGCTGGGAATACATCTGTTTTGTTTCAGGTTTCAGTGAAGTCTTCATTTTCAGCAAGAATTAAGCGAGTCCAGAAGGAAGACCGTGACCTACAGAAAAAGGTAGAATTGGTTAAAATGGGTAGTTTGCTAGAATTTAACCATGACAAAGATTATATCTTAAGATTTGGAAAAATGTTGTCTGTGCCTTGTGATTCCCAGTTAAAGAAATAATTGTTGTGTGAAGCTCATAGTTCTCCATTTTCAGTTCATCCTGGTATTACTAAGATGTACAGAGTATTTCAGGATTATTATTTGTGGGATGGAATGAAAAAAGATATTGCTGATTTTACCATGAAATTTTTGATGTGTCAATGGGTTAAAGCAGAGTGGCAGTTAACGAAGGGAATGCTTCAACCATTTCCAGTGCCAGAGTGGAAATAGGAGAATATATCCATGGAATTTGTGGTGGGACTACTAAATACTTCTAGAGGTAACAATGTGATTTGGGTTATTGTTGATCAGATAACAATGTCTGCACATTTTCTTTCTATTTGAGATACAATGACTTTGGATCAACTTTCTCGATTGCACCTCAAGGAGATTTTCTGTTTATATGGAGTTCCTCTTTCCATTGTATCTAGATGAGATCCCAAGTTCACTTCTAAATTTTTTAAGGGACTTCAGAAGTCGTTGGGAATAGAGAAAAATTTCATAATAGCTTTTCATCCTCAATCAGATGGGCAGTCAGAACGAACAATTAAAACTTTAGAGGACATTCTTCGAGCATGTTCAATGGACTATCAGGGAAGTTGGGATCATTATCTTTCTTCAGTTTAGTTTTCTTATAATAACAGTTTTCATTCCGGTATTCATATGGCACCTTTTGAGGCTATGTATGGAAAGATGTGTCGGACTCCAGTGTTTTGGGATGAAGTCATTGAAAGAAAGTTGATGGGGCCAGAATTAGAAGAAGAAGTGACTGAGAAAGTGAGGATGATCCAGTAGCACGTGAGAAAAGCTCATAGTAGGTAGAAAATTTATGCAGATAACATATGGAAAGACTTCTCTTTCGAGTTAGGTGACCATGTTTACCTTAAAATATCTACTTGGAAAAGTGTGATGCATTTTGTTAAGAAAGGGAAGCTAAGTCGACAGTTCATCAATAATTTTGAAATCTGGAGAAAGTTGGAACAGTTGCATACTTCGTAGCTTTGCCTCCGATTTTGTTTCAGGTACACAATGTTTTTCTTGTTTCGATGTTGAGAAAGTATTTGCGAGATTCATAACATGTCTTGAGCCCAGAAGCAGTTCATCTGGAAGAGAACCTCTCTTATTAAGTGTAACCAGTTCAGATTCTTGATCGGAGGGAACAAGTATTGAAAAATAATGTAATATACTAGGTAAAGGTTTTGTGGAGAAACCACATGGTTGAAGAAGAAACATTGGAGTCTGAAAAACTATGAGGGAAAAGTCCCCTCAGTTGTTTAATAAGTTAATAAAATTTTGGGGATGCAATTTCAAGAAGGTGGGGATAATATAACACCCCATGTTTTTCTAAAAATAAATGGAAATGTATGGAACTTTGTTTTAAGTATATATTCTTTTTAATATCCTTTAAAACATAACTTATCCACTTATATGATTTAAATTTCCAGAAACTGTGATCTACAATTCTGTTCAGTATGTTTTTTGGAGTCTATTGGAACCAACTTGTTTTCTTGGTGTATAGTAACATACCCTTATGAATAGTAATATGAATACTAATATGACCCTAATTAATAGTAAATTTTATTTTTATTTTATTTTATTAAGGCTTTAACATAATATAATCTAGGTTAAATTTTCATTGTGATATAAAAGTAGTTACAGAATTAGAATTCTTAATTTTTGAATTAAGTATGATTTTATTTAAAAATTAAATTAATAATATTTAGAAAATTATTTTCAAAAAATGGAATTCATTTTTGAAATCTACGTGTCAATAAATGGTTAGGGTGAATTTTGTGAATTTTTCTGAAACAGTTGATTTTTCAGTGAATAGTAAAAAATACAGTTTTATGTTTCAGTGTGTTAATGACATAATTAATGATATAATAATGATTTACTAAATCTGGTCGACTTGTTTATAGTTAAATAAGATGTGAGGTGTCCCAAGTGGCTTATAACATGGGCAAATACCCTGGAAAAGCCCATGGTTTTGCAAATTCTACCCATGAGGTGTCCCTTGAAATTTTTTAAAATATTCCTTTACTTTTCCTATAAATACCAACCCATTCTTCATTAACTTCATTCCCAATTCTGCCTCAATGAATATCTGGACTCCATACCTTTATAGTAGTACTACCAAGGTTTTTTCAAGCCCCCAAGGTCCCAACATTCAAGTTCTAAGGGTTACTCTACAAGGTAAGAAAATTCTCAATTTCTTTCTTTTTCCATTCATGTTTTCTTTTAGGTGGAATAACATTCAATCTTCCATACCATGTTATTATTTCTTTATTATTATAAATATACTATATATTATGATTAATTTATGGATTATTTACACTTTTACCCTCTCTTTTTAATATTTTCTAAAACTATGTTGCATAGCCGTTAGGTTGTCGAATTTTTGTAAGAGATTTCTCACTTTTTCTTTTATTTTGAGTTCCTTCATGATTCCTTCTTCATATCTACTTACCCAAGAGGCATGAAATCTACATAAATAATGTATATTCTGGATTTTATCATTTTTATGTAAAATTACTCTTCATTATTCTTCTCCTCTCCCACTTATTTGAGGAATAAAAACATTGTCCGTGTTGTGTCGAATTACCGACATCGTGGACGATGTGATTTCAATTTCCATTAATTCATTCAAGTTTGGTCATGAAACCATTTATATGTTTTAAATAGGTTATAATATATGTTTTATGACTCACCCATGGTTCTGTAATCATTTTTTACTCATGGTTCAAATTTATAATACAAAATGAGGTTGTTGTAATCAAAGAACCACTAAAATGGTCTAAACGAACATCATTGATGTTTTAACTTATGAATCATACTTATATTAAACATAAAAATTATAAATGGTATAAATTATGGTACTATAGATATTTAAATACCTTTCCATTTCCAATTCTGTAATTTCACTTCCAATCAACAAGAACATCCATCATGAACCAATCTTGGAAATCATGTAAAGAACTCACCCAAAAACAGTGCAAGGGGAAAATACTAACAATTAATGGGTAAAATGATGTTATGAAATGATCATATAAGATGTTATAAATATGAAAATTATTCTATAAAATATTAATAACACTCTTTTAACTATTATACAGGAGGTTTAAAAAAGTTGGAAGTAAGACAAACCCGAGGTAAGTGAATTCTTAACCCGATTTCCGTTCTTTGGGTTAACCTTCTACTTCCTTATTTATGTAATATTTAAATTGTTCGTGTGATGGTTTATGATTATATTATGTTTTATTATGTTTATTTACAGTATATATACATACTCCATCAACTTTATTAAGTCTCTCTCCAATTGTATGATCTTTATAAGGGGATTTTCTTTAAAAATCCTCTTTTTAAATTCGGTTTTATGAAATTAAAATGTAATGTTTTTATGGAATTATTCATGTTGTATGATTATGTTTTGGTTCTTGGGAATTATTTGTGATAAAGGGTGGGACCTATATCTCCCTCCAACGCATTGGGTATGAGTAAGTTGGAGGTCGGTCGTATGGTGACTCCAGGTGTAACTACAATGGTTACACAAAGTAAGGTAGCCGTGAGGGTTACAAATTATAAGGTAGCAAATAATGGTTACAAGATTATATAAGTAATGTCTTAAGATACCTTTATGATTATATTTATGTTCTCATGTTTTTTGTAGATCATTTTTAAATCTCATGTTACAAAAAGTAATTATATATGGGTAAAAATAATGTCTTTTTAAAAATGCTTTCATAGGTTACGAGTATTCATGGACTAATGTGATATTTCCTTCTTTTCCATACATTACTATGCTTTTGTGCTCATCACAAGTTTTTAAATGATCTTTCACAGGTTAATGGATGTGTAAGACATAGAAGGAAGAAATGTTAAATGTTGAACAATTTTCAAGGAGTCTTGTTTTAAGTTTTAATGTTTTATATTTTAAAAAAAATGGAAACTATATTTATTTTATCCACTCTATAATAATGTGTAATATTTTGAAAGTATTTTCCGAATTCTCTAAATCTCTAAACATGAAAAGATCCTCAATGTAAAAGGAAGTTTTTTTCTTGACTAAATTCAAGATTATGTATGTAATATGGCCGGGTCCTTATAGATTCAATGATCTCATTATATTCCCTTATTTATACCAAAACCCTTATGTTTTATTCACGACTTATGATCGGTGTTTTATCAGGTATGATTACCTTATATTTGGGGTTTTTACCTTAATTCTGTTATCATTCCCATATGAATATATTATACTCACATATTGTAACATCCTAGGTAAATAATGAAATAATATATTTTCATTTTAATTAACATTTTGTGAATTAAATATTAATTTTAATTTTAATTGGATGCTATGTTTGATGGTGTTCTCGATACACAACAACAAGTTTCTTTGAAATATTACATTGCACACAAATAATATAATATTATTATTTTAAATGGAAGTTAACGCCTAGACATTTTATTGGAATGAATTAATAAAAATAACTAAAATATTATTATACATTTTTTTAAATGTTTTTTATATTTATCTAATAAATGTTATAGGATTAAAATGTGAATGAATCCAATTTTAAGCAAAAGTACTCTAATATTCATTAAAAGGTCGATTTACTACCTTTTGATGGAGTACATTTTTTGAATCTAGTTTTTTTTCACTTTTATATGTTATATTTGACAAAAAAATATTATTCTTTATAATCAGGGCATAAAAATATAATTTGGAATAAATTTTGGTATTTTTCTGATAAAGTTTATTTTTTATGAATAGTGGAAAATACTATATTTTAACTCAAAAATAACTTTTAATATAATATATTTATATGGTTAGATTATATTTTAAATTTGTTTTAAAGTTTAATTAGATTATATTTTTACCATTTAATTTATTTTTTTTTCATTTGAAGTAATTTCACATTGAAATTGGATAGAAACAAGAGTCATTCTTTTGATAGTTATTTCTTAAAAACACGCTTTTTTGTTTTGACAGAAGGAATTAATTTTAAATTAATTCTTGCCACTTCTGTGTTTTGATTTTGGTAAAATGGATTCCATATTTTGAATCCTAATATCCAAATTGTGTAAATAGGTAACTTTTATTTTTAGACATTATGAATATTTACTTCAGTAAATATTTTATTTACCATGGTTAAAAGGTAAATATGGTAATTAATTGTAAAAATAATAATCTAATAATAATATTAAATTAACCTAACATGGTTCATAATCTTATTGGATGATACATATCCTACCATGTTCATCCTTGGGTCAATTTGGGGACCCCATGGGGTCACTTGGAGTGATAAGGACACTATATTTTAATTAACTTAAACGTGAAGGCAAAAATGACATAAAACAATATCTTTTAGTAAATATATTTTTACATGAGGTTATATAAGTTATCTCTTCAAATATAAATATTTATTTGAAATCTAGAATGATTTACTACATAATGATATTTTTTTTATAATTTTTATATATAAATAAATTAAATTATTTATGACACAATAATGATGCAGTTTTTACCTCATTAATAAATGATTTAAATAAATAAGATTATAAAGATTAAAATAATATTCAAAACCTATCCAATTATTATTTGATGATTTTATATTGACCATGAGTCATCTTATCTTGTACTTTAATACCTTTTTTACATTTATAAACTTAAAATCATTACATAATAAAATAATATTTTCACACTTTTCTAAAGAGCCCCTCCCCCCTTATAAAAAGTCATCATCTCTAACCCGTTACTCACACCTCTCAAGCCCCGTGGATCATCCAACCTTGGCCCAATTAATCTCAATACATCCCTATATTCCTCCTAGAATCCTTCCCCTAGGCATAAAGAAATTCAATTAAACCTTTTGGTTCAAACCAAATGGAGATACCCGATTTAAAGGTAATGTCTTCTCCTAAGTTATTTTGTTTTATTTTCCTTCTCCAACCCCATAAACGTTTTTTATTCCATTATTTTATAAAATCAAAAGTATAATCAATATAATAGGTTGTTTTTATGATAATTATTCAAACTACACTTACACACACCTCTGTCTAATGGGTAAAGAACATACTGTTTCTGTGGATGGTGAACTAACACCTCATGAAATGATGATTGTTCAATTATATCCTACCACTAATTATGGTGGCCATTAATATGGAAATATATTTATATGTGATATACATTATATTTATATTTTTTATATGCTTATTTATTTTTCATTTATAGAATACCTTTATGGTTTTTATAGTGGGTAAATACGATAATCTCATTTGAGGAAGTGCGGACTACCTTCCCCTCAAAGTGATATGACTCGTTCATGACTTACATGGAATATATAAAGGATAGATTTAATGAAATTATATATGATATTATACTGGAATTATAGTATAACTATGTACCATTATGTTTTCATTCCATTAAAATATGAAATATAAATGAAAGTAGTGTTCATGCGTACGTATGGCTTACCGTCTCCATGAACGGTGCATTTCATTTCTTATCTCCAAATGTTATGTACTGATATAAATAAATAAATATATTATATATATAAGATATATATGATATCAAAATCCTTAATATCATTCTGAAGATAATGGACATTTGACTACATAAACAACTTGTAAATATAAGAAGTTCATTTTTGACTCAAGTACCAAATATCGACAAAATGACCATTATTAACTTAAATGATTAAATAATGTTTATAACATCGTAATAAGTAATATAAAAGGATTAATAAACTTTAAAAAGGTTCTTAAGAAACTATAAATTAACTTTAGTTTATTATTCAGGAGATTAAAGAATGAACGGGTCAATTTAGACACAAGGTAAGGGACTTTGTCTCAATCTCCTTTCATTGAGGCATATTTTCTTTTAATACACGACTTTATTTTATACACTGTGTAAACAACTTTGAATTTTCCTTTCATTCAAAGGGAATCCTTTTATATGAAACATTTTACTAGAAAACAAAAAAGAATGTTTCTTTTTAACGTAAGCAGAGACAACAAACTTTCCTCCGTCACGAGTGTTATTTGATCTTTTGCTTCCTTAACAATCCGTAATGTTTTTAAAAGAAAAATAAATACCATATACTATTTTACGTATTTTGGTTTTGAAAATGGTTTTTGTATTTATTCTTTCAAAATCATGTTCAATATCATGAAAAGATGTATTGTGATTGCAATTTGGGGATGTTATATTTCCTTTATGCTTATGTTATGTGTTATGACTATATTATTGTCCTTGGGCATTGTTTACTTATATGGGTGGTTCCATGATAAAACTTGGGTGGGTGAGCCCGATATAGCTCTCTAATGCATTGGGTAACATGAATGTTTCTCCTAAGATATTTATGGAATATACTGTGATTGGTATTCCAAATGTAACTCTCTACATAGTTGTGATAGCTACAATGTAAGTATGATATGGATGCCACAAGTTAACTTTATGATTTATGTTTTCTATGTGTTATTCATAAATATTATGATTTCTTGAGGTATGTTAAAGATATTATGTTATGTATGTAATGACGATCTAATGTTTTCTTTCTTTGTTGTATAACCCTTAATGAGATTTGTATGCTCGTCCCATGTTTAATTTTTTTTCACAGGACTTAATGATTAATAGGGCCAAGGATGGGATCAAGGAAAAGTCATCTTATCTAAAACATGGAACTAGACATGATTGTTTTTTAAGTGTTTTTATTTTGTAAAAAAAAGGTAACTGAGTAGAAGTGTATACTTTATAACTTCTGAGGTGTAATGTAATGGTTATGACCTAATTATCTTATACTATAAACCTCAAAATATCCTCAATGTGAATTATTCATTTAATTCATGATTGTGTAATGTTTTATGGTCGTGTCCTTATAGTTAGTATGAGAGGTCAGTATAGATAACTTTAGGAGTTATGGTATTTTTAAATTAATATCCATAAATTAATTTATGTTAATATTGAAATGATATAGAATTTACAAATTACCATGTTGCTTTGACTAAGATATTTCTGTGTTCAGAATGGTTTTCCACATAGGAAACAGGGCAGCTATGTTGGGATGACATTAGGAGGAAGAAAACCATCCAAATCAGAAACCTAAGATGGTTGTAATCAGAACTAAAAAGTTTTTTGTAGTGATGGCACAATTGAATCAGTCTATAAATGGTGGTGGTATCCATATACGGGATCATCCAGATCAACCATTGAAAAACATGTCAATAGTGGAGCCTTTTATGAGGCAACATCACCCATAATTGAAAGGTTTATCTGACCCTGTGCTAGCAGAAGGGTGGATTAAAGCACTGGAAAAGATTTTTGATGTCATGGGGTGTTCAGAACATCAAAAGTTTAGTTTCCCTATTTACCATTTTGAAGGTTAAGGTGATCATCAGTGGTCAATGGTAAAAAATATCAGGGATAGTGAGGAGATTGGTGCTCTTTATTGGGATGAATTCAAAGGTATGCTTCTTGAGAATCATTTTCCTAAGGTGGTTCATCTTAGGATGGAAAAACAATTCCTGAAATTGAGATAGGAGGATGACTCGGTGGCTGCTTATGAAGAAAAATTCACTCGACTGGCAATGTATGCTCCAAATTTCATACAAGATCTTAATAGTAAAATCAACCCTTTTTATTTAGGATTAAAGCCAAAGTATCATAGGAAATTATCTTCTCGTGAGTTCAAAAGTTATGAAAAACTTGTTCTATGTGCGGAGAAGGTGAAAATGGATTTTTCCGATCATCAGGTGTTCTTTGAA
The DNA here is from genome assembly GCA_963277665.1 of Viscum album. Classification (NCBI taxonomy): domain Eukaryota; kingdom Viridiplantae; phylum Streptophyta; class Magnoliopsida; order Santalales; family Viscaceae; genus Viscum; species Viscum album. The sequence goes on from OY728130.1 coordinate 1,221,949,662, forward strand.
AAACAACAGAATAAGAGGTCAAGGAGGTAGGCGAAATGGAAGAACTTTTAAAAAAAGTCTTATGGTAAGAAACTTAAGTTTACAGTTTGTGAAAATTGTGGTAAAAATTATGTTGGGGAATGTCTTTTGAATTTTGGTAAGTGCTACCGATGAGGTAAAATGGGACATATAGCTCGTAATTTCACTGAAAAATATTAGGGTAATGGTATGACAAAATCTGGTTTACAGTTATTAAAATGTTTTATGTTCAATGAAATGCATCATTATGAAAATTAGTGTCCAACAAAGAACTCAAATGAGTGAAAGAAGCCAGAATACAAGAAAAAAGGGGTGGTGAAATCCTTTGCAACTACTTCAGCAGATGTTGGTCCATCGAATGAAGTAGTATCAGGTACACTGTTTATTTGTTCATATTATGCCAATGTGTTGTTTTATTTGGGGTCTACACATTCGTTCATTTCTGAGAATATTTTTAGTAAATTTGAAATTCTATATCAAGATATGAATCCTAAACTTATGGTAAAAACATCAGGGGGAATTGTTGCGAAAAAAATAAATTATAAGAACATTACTATCCTTGTGTGAAGAGAGAATCTACCTAAAAACCTTATTGTTTTGCATCTAGTTGAGTTTGATGTTATTTTTTGTATGGATTGGATTTCTGTTAATCATGAAAAGATTTACTGTAGAGCTAAAGAGGTTTCTTTTCAAAAATATTTACAGTTTATGTACAAAAATGAACCCTTACTTTTGATAACATATCAAGATGCTGAGAAACAAGTAAAATATAGAAATGAATGTTACCTTGCACATATTGTTGAAAAAAAAGAACTATTTAGATTAATGATGTACCAATTGTAAATGAGTACCTTGATGTTTTTCCAAATGAGTTGCCTGGTATTATACATGATAGAGAAGTTGAATTTACTATTGAATTAGTTCCTCATGATAATCTAATTTTAAAACCCCCTTATTGAATGGCTCAAATTGAACTTTTAAAGTTAAAGAAGCAATTTTAGGATTTATTAGATAAAGGTTTAATTGAAACTAGCACATCACCATGGGGTTCTCCTGACTTATTTGTTAAAAAAATATAGTTCAACGAGAAATTACATTGATTATAGAGAATTGAATAGTATCACTATTAAGAACAAATATTTTTTAACTCATATCGATGATTTATTTGATCAGCTCCAGGGAGCTTAGTATTTTTCAAATATTGACTTGAGTTCGGGGTACCATCAGTTGAATGTAAAGGAAGAATACATTCCAAAGACCATGTTTTATACTAGATATGGCCATTATGAATTTGAAGTTATGCCTTTTGGGTTAACCAATACACCTGCTGTCTTCATGAATCTTATTAATATATTTTTCCTTGAATTTTTAAATTTGTTTGCGGTTGTGTTCATTGATGATATTTTTGTTTAATATAAAATTAAATTGGATCATGAAAGTCATTTAATGATTTATTGAAAAACATAAAAGAAAAGAAACTGTATGGGAAATTTAGAAAATGTGAGTTTTGGTTTCAACAAATTTCTTTGCTTGGTCACATTGTTTAAAAAAATGGAATAACTGTTGATCCTAAAAAAACAAAATTTGTTGAAGAATGGCCAAGACCCACAAATATAACTGAGATCTATAATTTTCTTGGTTCTGAAGGTTATTACTGGAGGTTTGTTGAAAATTTTTCACGGTTATCTAGCCCACTGACTAAGTTAACTTGAAAAGGTGTTAAGTTCGTTTGGACAAAATAATGTGATGATTTTTTTAAGGAATTGAAAAGAATATTGGTGAATGATCCTATTTTGGAACTACCTTGAAAAACTGGTGAGTTTGTTATTTACAATGATTCTTCATTGAAAGGACTTGTTTGTGTCCTTATGCAGAATGATCAGGTAATTTATTATGCATCACATCAGTTGAAACCTCATGAGTTAAATTACCCTACACATGATTTAGAATTATATTTTGTTGTTTTTTCTTTAACAATTTGGAGTTATCATTTGTATGGAGTAAAATGTGAAATATATACTAACCACAAAACTATAAAGTATATATTCACTCAAAAAGAATTGAATAGGAGATAGAGGAGATGGATTGAATTAATCAAGGATTATGATTGCACGATTCATTATCATCCGAGAAAAGAAAGTAAAGTGGCTGATGATTTTAGTCGAAAAAGTAATTCTTTATTAACTATGATACATCTGGAACAAGATCCTTTGGTTTTTGATTTGATGAACTTTGGCATAGAAGTTGTTGGTGCTGGAAATTATTATATTTTGTTTTAGGTGTCAGTGAGATCATCTCCATCAGAAAGAATTAAACAAGCGCAAAAGGAAGACAGTGAGTTGTAGAAAAAGGTAGAGTTGGTTAAGATGTGTAAGTTACCTGAATTTAACACTAATAATGATTGTGTTTTGAGATTTGGAAAGAGATTATGTGTGCCCTATGATTCACAGTTGAAGAATGAGTTGTTATATAGAGCTCATAGTTCGCTGTTTTTAGTTCATCCTGGCAATACTAATATGTACATAGATCTTCAGGAGTATTACTAGTGGGATGGAATGAAAAGAGTTATTGCTGACTTTACTGTGAGGTGTTTGACTTGTTGGGAGGTTAAAGCAGAGTGGTAGTTACCAAAATGGATGCTTCAGTCATTACCAGTGCTAAAGTGGAAATGGGAAAATATATCCATGGTCTTTGTTGTGGGATTACCAAGGAAATCTCGAGTTAATTTTGCAATCTGGTTTATTTTTGATCGATTGACTAAATATGATCTTTTCCTTCCAATTCAAGATACTTTGCCTCGAGATCAACTTTCTCAGTTGCATGTTAAAGAGATAGTCAGGTTGAATGGATTTCCCCTCTCCATTATATCTGATCATGATCCCTGATTTAATTCCATCTTTTGGAAAGGCCTTCAGAAGTCATTGGGTATTGAATTAAATTTTAGTACAACTCTTTATCCTCAATTAGATGGGAAGTCATAATGAACAATTTATACCTTGTAGGATATGTTACATTCTTTCTCCATGGATTTCCAGGGATGTTACGACAACCATATTTCTTTGGTTGAATTTTCTTATAATAATAGTTTTCATTCCAGTATACAGATTTCTCTGTTTCAGGCATCATATGAGAAGTGGTGTCAAACTCCAGCTTTTTGGGACGAAGTAGGGTAAAGGAAGCTGATGGGACCATAATTGGTAGAAGAGATGGTATAAAAGTTTTAATCGATTTAGAAGCACATGAGAATAGCTTAGATTAGGAAGAAAAATTATGGGGATAAACAGAGGAAGGATACCTCTTTCTAGGTATGTAATCACGTCTTTCTCAAATTTTCTCTATGGAAGAATGTGATGCGTTTTGGTAGAAAGGGAAAGTTGAGTCCGATGTCTATTGTACCTTATGAAATCCTAGAGAAAGTTGGATCAGTTGCATATAGAGTGTATTTACCTCCAATTTTATCACAGGTACATAATGTTTTTCATGTTTCAATGTTGAGAAAGTATATTCCAGATCCATATCTTGTTTTGAGCCCAGAGGTAGTTCAGTTGGAAGAGAATCTCTCTTATGAGGAAAAACCAGTATAGACTCTTAACTAAAGAGAGAAAATGTTGTGGAATAAGGTAATTAATTAGTTAAAGGATTGTTGTAAAAACCATATGGTTTAAAAGGCCACGTGCTAATATGAAAATGTTGTGAGGGATAAATACGCTCATTTATTTGATAAGTGAATAAAATTGCAATGACGCAATTTCCAAAAGGGGGGAAGTATGTAACATACCAGGTAAATAAAGAAATAATAAATTATCATTTTAATTAATATTTTTTGAATTAAATATTAATTTTAATTTTAAAGGAAATTCTATATTCTAGGACATGCCCGATACACAACAACGAGTTTCTTTGAAATCTTATGGTGCACACTAATAATATAATATTATTATTTTAAATGGAAGTTAACGCCTGGCCATTGTATTGGATAGAATGAATAGAACTAACTAAAATATTATTATACATGTTGGTTAAATGTATTTACATTTATCTAACAAAAGTTATAGGCTTCAAATGTGAATGAATCCTATTTTAAGCACAGATACTATAATATTCATTAAAAGGTCGATTTAGAACCTTTTGATGGAGAAACATTTTTAAATTTATTTTTTTGTCACTTTTATATGTTATATTTGACAAAAAATATTATTCTTTTGAATAAGAACAAATTAATATAATTTGGATGAAATTTTGGTATTTTTCTGATAAAGTTCATTTGTTTGATGAATAATGGAAAATACTGTATTTTAATTCAAAACTGCCTTTTAATCTAATTTATTTATATGGTTAGATTATATTTTTAACTGGTTTTAAAGTTTAATTAGATTATATATTTTCCATTTAATCCAATTTTGGTCATTGGAAGTAATTTGACATTGAAATTGGACATAAACAAGTGTCAATCTTTTGATAGTTATTTCTTAAAAACACGCTTTTTGTTTTGACAACAGAAATTAATTTTAAATTAGTTTCTGCCACTTCTATATTTTGAATTTTGTAAAATGGATTCCATATTTGGAATCAATAGATTCAAATTGTGTAAATAGGTAACTTTTATTTTTAGACAATTATGAATATTTACTTAAGTAAATATTTTATTTACCATGGTTAAAAGGTAAATCTGGTAATTAAGGGTACAAAAATAAAATTATAGTAATATTAAATTACCCTAACATGCGTCTTAATCATACTGGTGGATATATATCCGACCATGGGCATCCTTGGGTCAATTTTGGGACCCCATGGGGCCACATTGGAGTGATAATGACACTTTATTTTAATTAACTTAAAGTAAAGGTAAAAATGACATAAACAAATATCTTTTAGTAAATAAATTTTTACATGAGGTTATATAAGTTATCTATTTGACTATAAATATTAATTTTAAAGATAAAAATATTTATAACATTGTGGTATTTGTTTTATAATTTTTAGACATCAATTAAATTAAATTATTAATGACACAATAATGATGTAGTGTTTACCTCATTAATAAATGAGTCAAATAAATAAGATTATAAAGATTAACATAATATCCAAAACCTATTTAATTATTATTGGATGATTTTATTTTGAACATGATTCATCTTATATTCTACTTTAATAATTTTGGAACATTTATAAACTGAAAATCACTATATAATAAAATAATATTTTCACAATTTCCTAAAGAGCTCCTCCCCCCTTATAAAAATCCCTCATCTCTAACCCATTACTCACACCTCTCAATCCCCTTATATCATCCAAATTCTACCCAATTAAGCTCCCTACATACTTATCTTCATTCTGTAAGCCTTAATATATGTATAAGGTAATTCAATTAAACCTTTTGGTTCAAACCAAAAGGAGATACTCGATTTAAAGGTAATATCTTTTTCTATGTTATTTTGTTTTATTTTCCTTCTCCAACCCCCTAAACACTTTTTATTCCATTATTTTATAAAAAGAGAAGTATACTCAAAATAATATATTGTTTTTATGATAATTATTCAAACTACACTTACACAAACCTCTGTCTAATGGGTAAAGAACATACTATTTTTGTGGATGACGAATTAACACCTCACAAAACGATGATTGTTCAATTATCTCCTACCACCTCTTATGGTGTCCATTAATATGGAACTATATTTATATGTTATATATATTATATTTATATTGTTTCTTTTCTTCTTTATTTTTCATTTATATAATACCTTTATGGTTTCCATAGTGGGTAAATACGATAATCTCATTTGAGGAAGTGTGGACTACCACCCCCTCAAAGTGATATTACTCATTCATGCCTTATATGGAACATATAAAGGATAGAGTTAATTAAATTACATATGATATTATAGTGGAATTATAATATACCTATGTATCATTATGTTTTCCTTCCATTAAAATATGAAATAGAAATGAAAGTAGCGTTCATGCGTACATAAGGATTACCGTCTCCATGAACGGTGCATTTCATTTCTTATCTCCAAATGATATGTACTGTTATAAATACATATATATACTGGATATATAAGATACATATTATATCTAAATCATTAATATCATTATGTAGATAATGTTCTTTTGACCACATAAACAACTTGTAAATATAAGGAGTTCGTTTTTGACTCAAGTTCCAAATATCGACAAAATGACCATTATTGACCTAAATGATTACATAATGTTTATATCATGGTAATAAGTAATATAAAAGGAATATTAAACTTTTAAAATATTCTTAAGCAAATATAAATTAACTTTAGTTTATTATTCATGAGATAAAGAATGAATGGGTCAATTCGGAAATGAGGTAAGGAACTTCGTCTCTATCGCCTTCCATTGAGGCATATTTTGTTTTAATACTTGACTTTATTTTATACGCTGTATAAAAACCTTTTAATTTTCATTTCATTCAAAGGGAATCTTTTTCTATGCATCGTTTTACTAAATGACAAAAAATAATGTTTTTTGTTAACGTAAACGGTGACAACAACCTTTCCATTGTCACGAGTATTATTTGATCATTAGATTTCTTAAAAAGACTTAATGTTTTTAAAATAAAAATAAATACCATATACTCTTTTCAGTATTGTGGTTTTGAAAATGCTTTTTGTATTTATTATTTCAAAATCTGGTTCAAAATATTGAAAATATATATTGTGATTGAAATTTGGGAATGATATCTTTCCTTTATGCTTATGTTATGTGTTATGATTATATTATGGTCTTAGGGAATTGTTTACGTATACAGGTGGTTCCATGAGAAACCTAGGGTAGGTGAGCCAGAGATAGCTCTCCAATGGATTGGGTAACGTGAAAAAGGTAAATGTGAATGTTTCTCTTAAGATATTTAAGGAATATATTTTTATGGGTATTCCAAATGTAACTCCCTACATTGTTGTGATATCTATAATGTAAGTATGATATGGATGCAACAATTTACCTTTATGATTTATGTTTTATATGTGTGATTCATAAATCTTCTGATTTCATGAGGTACGTTAATGAGATTATATTATGTATGTAATGATGAACTAATGTTTTCTTTCTTTGTATTATAACCCTTACTGAGCTTTTTATGCTCATCCCAAGTTTTGAAATGTTTTTCAGAGGATATAAAGATGAATTGGGTCAATAATGGGATCAGGGAAAAGTCATGCTATCTAAAACATGTAATTAGACATGAAACTTTTTTTTAAGAGTTTTTATTTTTGTAAAAATATGGTAACTGAGTAGAAGTGTCTACTTTGTATCTTTTGAGATGTAATGTAATAGTTATGACCTAATTCTCTAAAACTCTAAACCTCAAAAATCCTCATTGTGGATTATTCATTTAATTCAAGATTATGAAATGTTATAAGGCTGGGTCCTTATACATATGGTCTTTTATTGTTATAATTTATGTTTAATCTTACTAGCCATTTGAGATCAAACCTTCTTATATTTCCTTATTTCACTAGGAATTTCTATAAAGGTATGTGTATAAGAGGGATACATTTGTGAGAAAAATTTGAGAAAGAAATAGACCTTGTGTTGAGATTTAAAGATATCAATGTACTTATTTCTCAAAGATTGCGATCTTTTGATCTTGGGTGTTGGTTTTATTTGAAGTGATGTAATAAAAGCTTGTATGTTTAACACCAGATCTAGAATTGTGGTTATAAAGTGTCTCAAAATCAAATTGAGTGAGTCTCAATATATCCAAAATTAAGGCATGTCAAACAATAGAGTAAATATACTCTATTTTTTTGGGGATTTTACAGACTTCCTCCCATTATACAGGCTCATAATTTGTGACCATAATAGATAACTTATCTAGGAATCTATGGATATACATTATTAGTAATTAATCTGATGACTTTGTGGTGTTTATAACATGGAAGTATTCTATAAAAAATAAAATTTAGATAAATATTAATTCCATGAGTACTAATAATAACCTTTAATATAAATTGACCTTGTTTATAGATTTTTGTGAAGATATGGGTATCACTATAAACCACACCATGAATGAAAATACCCAGTAAAACAGGTTGTAAGAGAGCATGGACGATACTATTTTGGAGTGGGTTCAAAGAAATATTGAATGCTCAAACTTACTGAAATAATTTTTGACTAAGTATTCCATTATTGGAATATTATAGCCCAATACTTGGAAAAATTCAGGAAAACTTCTAGAGGATCATTCTATACACTAAGCTAAAACTAGTGTGGTTCAATAGTGTTAATGTAGAATTAGATACTTTTACATGATTATTACAACAACTTTAAGCTCTTCTTTTAATGTTATAATGTTTCCATGGAGTAAGGTAGATGTATCCTCACTCCCCTGGTTCTCCTCTCACTTTCGGTGTCGCCCTCTCCTAGGGTTTCAACATGATTCTTCACCGGGAGGTGCTCTCTCCAGGGTTTCCACTCCCTCCTTCCATGACTATTCTATTAGGGGTTCCTCAAATTTTATTTCTCTATATGGGTTTGATTCTTCTTCTTCTGGGGTTTCGATCACATCTCATGGCTACTCTGTGACTGGTTCTACCATACCATATCCCATTTCTGATCCTTTAAGGATTTCTTCTCAGTGGTTTGGGAGGGTCTGGTGGTTGCGGTTATTTCACTAGGTCTCCTAGAGCCACAACCATTTTTGGATATTCTCTCTTCTTTGGGTTTTTTTCTATCCCTGGCCCTTTGACTTTGTTTTAGTGGTTTTTTGTTTAATCTTTGTCTTCGTCAACTATGACATTCTTGGTGCTTGTTTTCCTCTATATCGTTGTGGTTCTGTTTGTGATGACAGGCTTCACAATCAGTTTGGTGTGGTCTTCAGCAGGATGCTTGGTCATAGATTTAATGCATTTGAAGTTGATGATGGTGGTATCTTTTTTATTGATTTTTATTCATGTAAGGGAGGAGGTTCTTGTGTAGGTGCGGCTCGTTGTGGAACCCTTCGCCTGCTCAAACTCTGCCCTAACTCTAAGGTACATCACCCCCTTCTAAGATGATCTGGTAAGATGGATCGAAAGGGGGTTTTGGGAGGTGTTGTTAGAGGAGCATATGGATCAACGGGCGGTTCACTAGCATTTCATTCTTCTCCTTTAGTGCTTCCATAGGTTTTCTTTGGATGGTGTTTTTCTAGCTCGGTCTGGTTTGATGGAGTTGATGGTGAAGCTTTGGTTTCCAGTTGCCGGTGTGGTTTTTTGCGTCTGTCGGCGTGCTATGAATGGGGGCATGTTGATGTTAATGGTGACCTATTTATGGGTATGACAGGTCAATGGATGATTTGGACCCGATGTATCTAACATATGTGGCTCGCGGCTCAGTATCTCACAGACCGATGGTTGGTGGGTGGGATTGAGTTTCAAACTCAAATTTCCACTTCAAATTTTATAGATTTTCTTTAGGTGTCATTGTTTTTAATTTTAAATTAGTATAATCACTATTTTTGAACTTTGGAATGTGTTTTTTGTGTTTTTGAACTTCAGAATATGTGGTGTCTATTTAGATAGTTGGAATGCGCAGTTCCCACTAATCCCCAAAGTGGGTTTTTAGAAAATATAAAAAAATGGATTACAGGTATTACACCAACTTTAAAATTGGAGAAAATTCCATTATAGCTCCATATAATTTCTTTCACTGGTCATTATAGAAAATTTTATAAGGACACAACCTTAACAAATTATATAATATTGAGTTTTAATCAATTATTTTCCTTTTTATATTTCAGGGATCTTTATGTTTTACAATTTTAGATAATTCGACTATTACATATCACACCTATATATTACAAAGTGTGCACATCTACTCAATATCTATTTTTACAATAATATAAAACCTTTAAAATGAAATACAATTAATTTTTATGAAATATATTTCCAATTTTTATCATAACCTTGTCCTTGTCTCCACTCATCTTTAAAACCTTGTGAAAACATTTCAAAACAAGGGATTATAATGAAAAGCTTAGTAAGGGACATATAAGAAAGAATTTTTTTAGTCATATAAAAGAAATTAAAACCCATAAATTTCTTACCTTTATCAAATATTATTTTAATATGTTAAATAATTCACATCCAAATGAAAAACAGACACCTTTTTTTTCAAAGAAAACATTCAAAAACTCATAACAAGAAAATAAAAATCCATTTTGGGAGAGTTATAGAGTTATATTTATAATCCATATCAGTAATAATAGTATCCCAGTTAAATATATAGGAGGAACCACCAGGTTTTACTCCATCCTTCTTTCTTGTGATATCATGGAACATTGTTCAAGGCATTGGAGAGATATAAATGGTATAACCCATTATATAAGATATATTCTGCTCAGACTTACATGTAAGGTATATCAGCATCAAATATTTTTATAAGTTGATCAAGATCACATTATCATTATATATAATGATAAATTTACATATAAAAAACATTTTTATTCTTTCACCTTTTAATATAAAACCCTTGAAAAACAATTTTTAACTCATATGGAATACATTTTCAGATATTGAAATAACCTTTCCTTTTAAAAACAAATTTTAAAAAATAAATTAATTAAAAAAAATTTAATATGGATTTTCTTTGAGAAAAATTTAAATATTATAAAATCATCAAATCATAAAATATTGTTTGTAGTAGTAGGAATGACCATTGACGTCGTATATGCTAAAATAGATCATTTATTTTACATTTTGCAATGAAAATAAAAATATTCCATATAAAATATGTAGAAATATTCCTTTTGAAAATATTTGAAAGAAATTAAAATTACCTAAAAAATATCATTTATATTTATTTTATTATCATGTAAATAAATTCAAAAATAAATTTAATAATATGACCATGAAAGAAAATATTTAGAAAATAAATCATTGAAGCTTTTACAATGGGGGTTTAAGTAAAATTATCCCTTACCTAGAGTACTAATCATCACATATTTTATTTATATTTGTGAATAATAAAATTATGTCAATTATTTAATTTTTTAATAACTTTTTAAGTGTTTATTATTTATTTTATTTTATTTATTACCTTTGAATATTAAATTATATAATCATTTAAGTTCATGTCGGATGTTTTGACAATATTCAACTCATATATCAAAAATGACTATGGTAAGTTGACTATGGTCATTGACGTCATTATCCCAAAATCTAAATAATACTAATCATGAAATAATTATCAAATATATACATTAATTATAATTTTAAAACCAATCATGAAATATGGTAATGAAAAATTAGGTATGTTACAATCATAGTGATGGTAGGTCATACGTACGCATGAGTAACATTTCCATTTTTCAATGATCATGATGGAAAGAATATAATTATTATTTTACATTTTAAAAATTATCAAAATATTATAAATAAAATTTTATTTATTTAAATTTACTAATATATATCATCCATGTGATGTTGTGATGAAAAATATATGGCATCGCTTCGTGGAGGTGATAGTCCACATGTAGACAAGAACAACATTATCATTTTTCAATGAATGGAATTGTAATAAAATAGGTGATATATAAATTTTAAAGAATAATAATTATTCCAGTAATATCATATATATATATATATATAATAAATCCATCATTATAAACAGTCATTAGGGGTGGTTATAAAAAGAAAATTACATCGGTTTACAAGATGGTACTGCACCCTATACATAAATGATAGTTTTGTTTCCCAATTGATGTAATAAGATATGGATATAGTTTATTCCATTAATTTAATAACATTATAATATAGGGAAGATACTGATGTTATTTTCTCATAATGGTTGAATAATAGTTTAAGGAGGCAGAATAATAAATAAAACTTAATTGCATGGTTAAAACTATACCTCTTCTTTAGATAACCACTTTATGTTTATTCTTAAACTCTTACATTCTTCTAAATATTATATAATTAAGGCCTCTAGGATGTGATATGTATTTAATTAATGTATTGTTTTAGGTATTGGATAAACTATAAGGTATTTTAAGTATGAAGAAAATAGGAGAGAGGTTTCCCCTTTTAAAAGTAATAGAAGGTTCATATTTTCAATTACATAAAATAATCAATAAATATAAGTTAATTTTCCTGATGAAATGGATTAAAATTATATAATTATAATATAAGTTTATTATGGGTATAAATACTCTAATCCAATTAAATTTTGAAATTTTTTCATTCTATTTTCACACTCATCTCTTTGTTTTAGCACCTTGTTAACTCTCTTGACACTTACCATGGTTTCAAAAAAAATTTACACAAAAGGAGTCAATAAAGTTACTATAAAAGGAAAATTATGTAATGAACTGTCCCAATAAGGCCAATATGGCCCATGGAAGACTGCTCCGCCACAACCCCATGTTCACCTCCATAAGCTGGGTGTTAGCAATAAGCACTGAGAAGGAATAACTAAAATGGGAGGTATTTGCCTAAAACACCTATATTTACACACCCAACCTGCACTTTGAAGATGTTAAAAGGAGTAATAATAAAATATAGTTAAATATAGAGTAAAAAATCATGCTTGTATTGTCCTCCTGGGAATACAAAAGAGTAACAATGTAATTCAAAATGTAAAGGGATAAAATACACACCCACCTAGAAAAGATATCCTAACCTGATGACAATTGTAATATATAGCTTGTAGAGCTAGGATCCTAATATAAAAACCCTGACCACCATACATGGTCTATAAAACCAATTATCCATACTCTTCTTAGAAATCACAACTGATATGTCTATAATCTTAATAATACATGACATGTGTGGGAAAAGACCATGCATGGGTGTGTATATACATACCCAGTGGGATGATCTAAAAACTAAAGAGGGGGAAATTTAGGATATAATAGAAGTAGTAAAACCCAAAGTAAGAGGGAAATGAAACCCAATAACATACATATATTATCATAAAATAAACCTAGATGAGAGATAATGGGGATCTCATTCTCAAACCTCAGCCTAGAAAGATGAGTCTGCCTACAGCTCCAAAGGTCTGTCATTGATGCCTCTTACGCCTCCGAGGTGGCACATTTACGGGTGGTGAGAAGATGGAATGAAGAGGATCATCACCCATACATTTTTCTATAGGGACGAGTTCCAATAAAATTTATCATTCCTTTTCCTCAACCCGTTCAGCATCATTATCCTTTAATAAAGGTTGAATTAACCCTGCGAGAACCGTCAGTCCCAGTGGGTGATCACATGCGGGTCAAGCACTCATGAAATCAGTCCTTCTCAGATATAACTTAATCGGATGTTCTCCAATGGGATTAATCGTGGATCCAAGAATTACTAATGGCCTTGGTATCCATGATTCATGGATCTGATTTCCAAAGGCATGTGCTTGTTGACTGACGATTTGGCCAATGACACTTAAGAACTCCATTGGTCGAGAGGATGGGAGGTCAGGCTCACCGCACCCTTTTGGGTGAGGATTGGTGCCTATTCCATGACTCTCTTATAGATTTATATTTTTTTTCATATGTTTGTGAGCCCTTGGTTCATTCCTAAAGAGTGTTTCCACATGCTACCCTTAGTTTGCAAGATCATCGTGAGCATGCATGTGTTTAATGCCATAAAGGTGTTGCTAACTTAGCCGGTTTATAAGGTGCTCAAGAGTTTATTTTCATCCAGGGGACCAATGGCGACCTAATGTTGGGATCAGGCCTACAAGTAAGGCTTCCTACATATCCTCAATAGTGGAAACATAAACCATGTAGTTTGGAATGTGTAGGGCTTACACATGGAAGATGCCCATTTGAGGGGGGTAGGGTTGGGTGGACCCTTTATGGATGGGAACCCATTCATGCTTGGGCCCTCTGGTAGGCATCCTACATATCCTATTTTGATCCTGAATCAGAGTTCTCGTAGTTCAAGATGTGTGGGGATTACGCATGGAAGCTTCCCATTTGAGGGGGGCATGGTTGGGAGGACCCTTTATGGATGGGAACCCATTCAAGCTTGGGACTTCTGGAAGGTGTCCTATGTATCTTGTTTTTATTAGGAATCAGAGTTATCGTATTTTAGAATGTGTAAGTCTTACGCGTGGAAGATTCCCAATTGAGGGGGCATGGTTGGGTGGACCGTTTCTGGATGGTCACCCATTTGAGCTTTGGCCTTATAGAAGGCATCCTACGTATCCTATTTTGGTTAGGAATCAGAGTTCTCATAGTTCATAATGTGTGGGGATTACTCGTAGAATCTGCCCATTTGAGGGGGGTATGGTTGGGTGCAAACTTTATGGATGGGAAACCATTGGAGCTCGAGCCTTCTGAAAGGCATCCTACGTATCCTGTTTTGACCAGGAATCAGAGTTATCATAGTTCAAAATGTATAGGTCTTACACGTGGAAGCTTCCCATTTTATGGGGGCATCGTTGGGTGGACCCTTTCTGGACGGGCACCCATTCGAGCTTGAGCCTTCTAACAAGCATCATTCCTATCCTTTTTTGATTAGGAACAAGAGTTTTCATAGTTCAGAATATTTTGATGTTGTAATCCTCAAAAACCTCTAAGCTCACATGATTCATGCTTGGTGTGAGAAATAAGAGGATTTGAATGATTCAACAATGCAAATTCCTCTTCCCCTATTGGTGGGGAAGGGAGAGCCCATGGAGGAAGAGGTCGTGGTGATCGTGGGTGAGGGCACAAAGTGATAATTCTTTTCCATGTGGGATTTCATTAAAGGTCAAGTGGCCTAGCCTGAAAAGATTGGGGACTTAACTCAGTGGTAGGTCCCGACAATATCATATGAGGTATACTATATTTTAAAGTCATATAGATCGGACATTGATTAACTATAGGATAATCATGTTGGGATGTTCAGATATGCATAGAATATGAGAGGGAAGGAACATGTAAACCACGATTCTGGAGGATTTCAAAGCAGGGAAAATGATATAAGGCATGAAATCAATTGAGTCATATAGAGGTATGAAAAGACTCTCCTGAGGATGAATTTTTCATTGGTTGATGGACATTTTGTAGGCACCATATACAGAGCCACCAGGGCATGATGTGCATAGTCAAACAAATGTGTCCATAAGAAACTATCCTTCCATTTCTGATGGCCATGGAGGTTTATGAAAATCTGAAATCACCCAGTATACTATAGTTTAAAGTCATATATCTTAGACGAATACCGTAAAGTTTAATTTCATGTGGTTTCGAAAAGTTCCACACAGTTTAACTTCATGTGGATAGGATTATAACTCATAGTTTAAGTTCATATAGATTGGAACATAGAGGGAAGGAGCCATTATTAACTGAAGGATAATCAGGCTGGGATGTTCTTACATTCCTCAAACATGAGAGGAAAGTAATGTGTAAACTGCTACTTTAGGGATTCTCAGATCAAGAGAAATGATATGGGGCATGGAATTCATTGGGGGAATACAGAGGGAGGAAATGACTCTCCTAAGGATGAACTTTCCCTTGATTTATGGTCATATTATAGGCTTCATATACATAGCCACCGAGGCATGATGTGAATAGTCAAACAAAGGTGTCAGTAGGACACTGTCCTTCTGCTTTTGATGACCATGAATGTTTATGAGGATCCTGAATCACCAGAGACACGGAGTTTGATGGATGGAAAGGATGTGTTTGGGAAATTAAGAAACACTCAGGATGTTATTGTCCATAGAGTTCTTGGTCAACATGGCATAAGAGGAAGGTGATAGGGATTTTCGAGAGGATTATGAGGAATTTATCTTCTCATGGTATTTAAGGGACAAATGTTTGGGTAGCATAAGGGAGGAATGGAAAATATCGTCAACCCTACCTGAAAAGTTCACGGTGTGACTGCCCATTTTTCATGGGGATCAATGACAATAGTAAACGGTCCAGCCCTAATGGAAAAGACCAAAACCCGTCAGTGATTCTGAGTGAGGGTGCGGGGGTGCAACCCCCATGGTATGGACCGGTGGGTGCGATCTTTTTTCCACATAAGGCTATTCATGTAGGAGCTAGCCGTGTAGGAGTTGGACAAGTAGGACGGAACACGGAAGAGTTGGCCGTATATGATTGTACGCGAAGAATCTTTCCACGAGCTATCTTCCACATAGGGGTTTTTTATACTATCTTCCGCAAAGGGGAACCCACGAGCCATATTCTTCATATGGGCTCCCGCATAATGTTTTCTGCATATGGGAATCCATGAACTATTTTCTGCATATGGGAATCTGCAAACCATTTTATTATATTTTTTATCGGTTTTCTAGTTGGCTGCTGAGGGTCTACCAAATATGGTTTGTGGGGAGGAGCTTCACAAATAGTTTTCTGTATATGGTTTACGATATGGATTTCATGAACTTCTTATTGTTCGTGGTATGGAATCCGCAAACTACTTCATGTACGAGAGACATTTCGCCCACACCCTCTATGTTCTTTACACCCTTTTCACCCATCCCAGAGCTATATCCCTGTGTTATTTTTTTCCCTTCCCTGATTCCCCTAGTGTTACTTTTATAGAGTCTTGGGTAATCAGTATATGCGGTACGCATGACACCTTATCCAGAAGCCTATAGAGGAAATCTAGCTTGTAGAAGACTCGGTCAATTTAGGGTTTGTGGAGGTGTGGTACGCCGTCGACATCTCATCAATTGGGAACTACATTGTTCACAAGGATGGTACGTCGGGCGCACTTCCATCGGGTTCTCTATAGAAAAAATGGTTCATAGTTGCTTTGGTTCGCAGGTGGCAATTCACAACAGACATTTTCATTCACTGTATAACGCCTCGCATATCGGCACTCCGTAGGCCTTCTGTGTACTAGTGTTTCATGTTTAATGATTTCACTATCCTTTACCGGTGATGGTATGCGGCTTGGATGGATTCATTTACGAAATTTTATTTCTTCACATCTATCCTAAATTTTTCAATCCAACATGCATCCATCTTCCTCTCCTAACTTTTGGGAGTGTTTTCCTTCCCTTTTCTAAAATTTAGGGACTATAAAAATTCAACTATTAGAATGGGATCTAATCTGAATGAATAGAATTCTATTCTGACGTAGAATCAGTCCTGACATGAATGGTAAGATAACACTCTAATTTTTTTCCTAATCCAATTGACTCAGTGAGCGTAGTTTCTCTATTTCTTGGGATTTATGAAAATCCCCAAAAACATTGGGCCCCTTTATTAATTACCCTAATTTTTTCCTAATATTGCTTAACACGAGATTAGCGATCATAACATTACTTTTTCTTAGGCTTCCCTTTACAGGTTTTCGACCAAACAAGCTTTATGCCTTTTCTGATGGATCAATGTTTTTTTTTGTTTTTTTAACAGACCAATACTTGACTTTTTCCCATAATTTCCCTTTTGCATACTTTTCCTCTAGAATGTATGGTGTCTTTTTCACTAGCAATTCACTATCCTCCCATCCAAACTTATTACTAATGTTTTCAGTCGAAAAACTTTGACCTGACTTAATGGGGTAGGGTCCTGACTTGGACCATCAAATGGAAATGTTCTAATATCCTTCAGAAATGGATTAGGGATTTTTATTGACCCTTAATTTATGGATTCTCGACATGCGTTAGGATCATGAGATGGTTTAGGCATACATACGTAGGAAAGGACTCTCTCATAGACTAATTTTCTTTTGATTGATGGGAATTTTTGTGGGCAATGCAGGTAGATCCACTGGGGCATGATATGCATAGTCAAGTGAAGGTGTCCCTAGGACACTGCCCTTCCATCTCCGATGTCCTGATGGGATTTGAAACATTTTGACATTATTTTGAAACTAGGATCCATAGGAGGTGGCTAGCCCAAGCAGTGGTGTCAGAATACATTAGGTGCATTCATGTCGGCTTTGAGTGGGCAAATGTTCCCGCACGTTTTTCTCTTTCATGAGGAAGAGCTAGTGAATGGTCAGTTCGATTAAGAGTCCCCATTTTCTCTATTTTTCAATGGGGTATATAGAAAGAGGGAGAAACACAAGTCACCATCCAGGAGTTCTCCAAATCTAGGAGTGTTAGAAGAAGTGAATGTCATTTGAGTGTATGGAGGCTGGGAAGGACTCTCCTAGGGACATATTTTCCTTTGATTGATGTCTATTTCTATGGGCGATGTATGCAGAGACACCAGAGCATGATATGCATAGTAAAGAAAAGGTGTCTTCATGACATTGGCCTTCTATATCTGATGGCCTTTAAGGATTATGGATATTGGGAACTTTCTGAATACGGTGTGTGACCTTAGACCAAGGGTGACACTAATCATAAAAGGAGGATATTTAGCTAAACTTCTTCTAGGAAACCTGGAAATGAGGGGGGACTCTTCCTTTGCATGAAAATCAAAGTCAAGTATATGGATGGGATATATTTTAGAAACCTTAAAAGAGGCCAGAGATGAACCCGTCCCGTATGCTCCGATATATCCAGGATGCGTGAAAGGAGGAGAATGTAAACCATGACTTTGAGGGCTCATGAATCAAGAGGGATATAATGAGTCTTGTAAGCCATTGGGCATACTGAGGTAGGATAGGAATCTCCTGGGGAAGAATTTCCCTTTGATTAATGACCATTTTTATGGGAGACATACAAAACCACCAGGGCAAGATATGAAGAGTCAAGAAAAGGTGTCTACAGGAAACTGGCCTTCCATCCCAGATGGCCTTGGAGAGTTATCGGTATTCAAGATCACTAAAATAACAGAGTTTTGAATATGGTAGGGTTGTATCCAGATATATTGGGGACATTTGGGATGCGATTTACTCATTGAATTATTTCCCTTACATTGATCCAACTTGTACACAGGGTGAGGTATTTGTTCTAAATTTGGGATACCTGGTTGTTTAATATCACATGGCTAGGGCATAGGGTTCATTTTGGGGGAGAGAACCATGGAATTCCTTTTAGGTTCGTGCTGCTCGGAACAAATTTTTGGTCCATTTTCCATAATGTCATGATGGATCTCTCGCTAAGATCCCTAATCTCACGTGATCTATGCTCGGTGTGAGAAACAATAGATCTCAAGGATTCCAGGTCATCGTATAACAATAGTAAATTCAACATTAGCGGGAATTTATAGGCTAAATCCATTTATTTGTAGTTTAACGTTGTGTGGTGAAGATGATTTTGTCCTTGCAGTTTAATGTCATGTAGTGAGGATGATTTTGGCCTTACAGTTTAACGTCATGCTGTGAGGAAGATTTTTGCCTTGTAGTTTAACGTTGTGTGGTGAGGATGATTGTGGTGTCATAAAGGTCTTCAAATGTTTCAGCTTAATCACTATCAGGGTGTTCCGATGTTCCTTCGATGTGAGTGATGATCGAATGCGTAAACCATAGTCTTGGGGGAAACATGAATATGGAGGGATGACATGGGTCTTGAAAGCCATTGGGTGTACTAGGATAGTATAGGAATTTCCTGATGATTAATTTTACATTGATTGACAGCCATTTTAGTGGGTCACATATATTTATCCACTGGGGCATGATGTGCATAATCAATCAAAAGTTTCCACAAGACACTAGACTTCCACCCTAGATGGCCCTGAATGATTATGAGGATCTGAGTTTTTCCGAGGTATGGAGTTTGACAAATGGGAAAGGTGTGCCAGGGAATGTGAGAATACCCAGACCACGATTAATCATGACCTACTTGGAGCTTCTATATAAGCCTGACCCATGTGTATAGAGGGAAGAAGGATCTTTTGACTTTTCATGATTGAAAGTCATGGGAAGAAAGGGGTATTTTTCTGGTGGCAGGGCTAAAATGTCAAATCCAAGCGTCACTACATATCTTGTGACGACCGGAATCAAGCCACACGTAGTTCTGGATGTTCCCTACGAACATTTTTTCAATGTGTTAGGGACACTTGAGGTAATTTTGGTTTCACATGATATGGGTACTAGGGCTACCAAATTCCCATACGGTTTATTTTCTCAAGAGAATCCCTACCACTGATCCTAAGCTCATGTGAGTTATACTCGATGTGACAAACTAGGAGTGGTTATAGAGTCTCCTTCGCAAGTGTAAGGAGATATAAAATATGGTGGGAAAATTTTCATTTTAATTCTTAGTAGGGATGGACCAAAATTGGGGATCGAGGCGTCACTACGTATCCTGTGAGGGCATGAATCAAGTTGTATGTAGTTATGTGTGTACCCTCATACCGATTTGGCTTAGTCTAAAGGGTAGGGGAACTTTCATTATACCCATCATGGTATCCAGTTCTGCCATGTTACCCCATGGTTGACCTTCATAAGAGAATATCTATCACCCATCCTATGCTAATGGGAGTTGTACTCGATGTGACAAACAAAGAGTGATAATCATTTCTTCCACAAATGCTCGTAGATAGGGGGTGTGATGGAGGCATTGGTTTATGGGGGCTGGTCCAGGATCGAAGATCAAGGCGTCACTACGTTTCCTATGAGGGTAGGAATCAAGCTGCCCATAGTTCTATGAGAGATCATGTAGTTTATTATCATGCAATTAGGTTGTTTTGTGATACATAGTTTAACCTCTCACAGCGAGGACATGAGTCATAGTTTATTATCATGTTTTAGTGACTAGTTCCTTACAGTTTAACGTCATGTGGAAATGATGAAGACTCATAGTTAAAGGTATTAGAGTTTGGACCTTGACATTGGGGGTTACCTTAACATTGTGGGGAATTTTTTATGTCTCATATTTTAGGGTCATAGAGCTCAGACCTTAACATTGTGGGGAATTTTTTACGACTCATAGTTTATAGTCACAGAGTTCAGACCTTAAAATTGTGGGGAATTTTCTTACGACTCATAGTTTTGGGTCGTAGATCCCAGACCCTTATGATACATAGTTTAACATCTTACATTGAGGACGTGAGTCACAATTTATTTTTGTGTTTTAGGGAAAATTTCCTAACAGTTTAATGTCATGTGGAAAGGATAATGAATCATAGTTTAAGGTCTTAGAGTTTGGACCTTGACATTGAAGACATTCTTTATGACTCATAGTTTAACGTCGTAGAGATTAGAACCTGGCATTGGGGACACATTTTTTGTTGTTTTTCTGACTCATGGTTTAGGTTCATTGATTTCAGACCAATACACAGGGGCATTTTTATGTGATGTATTTCTTCAATAACTTTGCATATGTGGGAGCCAGGATGAGTTGTCCGTCCATTAATATCAGGGCGTATGCACCACTGGAATAGACCTTTTGTATGACATATGTTCCTCCCCACATTGGTTCAAGATTTGGGGGTTTCTTCCCTAGTATCATTGTGGTTATGAGGAATAACACCATTTCTCTATTTAGGAATGATCAAAGGCGGACCTTTTTATTCAAGGCACATGAAATCAGATTTTGGTAGATTTCCAAATGGTCAGAGTGTGCAACCTTTTTTTTCTAACTACACAAATTCATCAAACCATTTATGGGATGCCTCATCCATGGATAGCTGACCATAAATGGCCACATGAAGTGATGGAACTTGGATTTCAATATGTAACACCGACTCTACCCCATATATTAGTGAGTACGGTGTTGCCTATGTGGAAGTGTGGGTCATGGTCCGGTAAGCCCACAAAGCATGAAGAAGCTTATCTAGATACTATTTCTTATCCTTATTGACAATATTTTGAAGTATGTTGGACAAAGTCTTTTTGAAAGCCTATATCTTCCCATTGGCCACAACGTGATAGAAAAATGACTAGTTGTATTTGATTATATACTCTTTGTATATCTTTTCTAGCTCAGTAGAGAAGAAGTTGGTGTCATTGTCCATCAATATTGTTTGAGGGACACCAAATATGGTGATGATGTTTTCCTTCACAAAGCTGACGATGTTTTTACCCCCGAATTCCTTAAGGGGTATGGATTCAGGCCATTTAGAAAAGAAGTCAATCATTGTGAGTATGTACTTGAATTGTCTAGCTGTAGCGAGAGGATATAGTCCCCCAATATCCATCACCCAGTCAACAAATTCCCAAGAGTACTTAGCCATGTGAAGAAACTCTCGGGGGCGGTTTATGAAGTTAGCATGAACTTGGCTAGAATGAAACTTCTTGGTGAATAACGCACAATCCTATATCATGGTTGTCCAGTAATACCCAAGACTCTGAATTTGGTGAGAGATCTTGGTCACTGGCTGTGTGCTCCACAAGCTCTAGCATGCAATTCTTTCATGACAGTTGCAGTCTCTTCTACATAAATTTACCTGAGAAGGACTCTGTCAAGGCCTCTTTTCTAGAGAAACTTCTATTGGTTTACCCCACTGTACAGGGTAAAATTTATTGCCCATCTTTGGACCTTCTCTATTTCATCCCTAATAAATGGGAGTTCCCCATTATGAAGGTAAATTGTAATGGGTGTAATTCAACCAGTGGTATGACCATAAGGATCAGGAATGGGGATAATTTCATCAATTTCCTCCATATTTCTCTAGATGAATGGAAATACCATCCGACAGTGATCAATGCTAATGACTATTTCATCCCAGCTGAGATTGGACAAGGTTGTGGCTACATTTGATGAAGCATCGTCTTGAGTATTCTGTGACTAGGGGACATGAGTGAACGTTGGTTCTGATGGGAATTCTGCCATCAGTGCTCGAACATGGTTTGTCAAGGGAACCAATACTTCTTTTTTAACAGCATAATCACTGTTAACATATTTGATGACTAGCTCTGAATCACCCTTTATTCTTTGGTGTTTGGCTTGTACATAGAGTGCCAATTCCGGGCCTACAATGAGGGCCTAATATTCCAATTCATTGTTCGTATATCCTTCCCTAAGAAAGAAAAAGTAACGAAATATGGCCTTTTCCAGAGATACAAGTACGACTCCCAGCCCCAGTTTTTTGAGTTTGGGATCCTCCATCCTTTTCCCATTCTGGATTCAAGAAGCACCATCGAAGTACATTGTCCACATCTAGGGTTATCCTGGATGGTAAAAACTTCTTCATCTTGAAGGTCTTTATCCCATAGTTTTGTTTCTTCTGAGTGGTGATTGTTTAGGAATTCTTCTAACGCATGGACTTTGATGGTCTTCTGGGGCATGTACCATATGTCAAACTATTGTAGGATGACCTCCCATCATGATATGCATCCATTTAATATGATATAATTGAGGATATAGTTTAGCTGGTTGTAGTGGGAGACCAGGTGGACCTCATGGTGCTACAAGTAATGTTTGGGCTTCTGAACTGTGAATATAAGGAATAAAAAGTTTTTTCCAATCTTCGAATACTGATTTTTGGCATCGATCATTGTCCGGATGAGGTCGTAGAGGTTTTTCTCACTATCAGCATCATTTTTCTTCACGACGAAGGTTCCTAATGACAGTTCTAGGATGGTTACGTATAAAATGAATGGTCTCCCCATGACTGGTGGCATGAGCATCAGCGGGATTAGGAGATATATTTTGAGGTTTTTAAACTCTTATTGACAATCTTTATCCCATTACTATGTAAATTCCTTCTTCATGAGCTTGGTGAACGGTAAACATTTACCTACTAGGTTGGATATGAAGTGCCGAATGTAGGCGAGTTGCCCCTATGGACCTCTCAACTCAGTGAGGTTGCGAGGTGGGGACATGCCTAGAATGGATTTCACCTTCTCGGTGTCGAATTCGATTAAATGTTGGAAGAAGATGAAACCGAGGAATTTTCCTGTAGTAATGCCAAAGGCGCATTTTAGAGGATTCATCTTTAAACTGTGTTGTCTCAATTTTTTGAAAAAAGATTCAAGGTCATCCAGGTGGTTTGAACACTGTTGTGACTTAACCACCAGGTTGTTGACATAACACTCGACGAATTTTCCAAAAATTTTCTTGAAGATATGATGCATGGAGCATAGATATGTGGTGCCGGAATTCTTTAGGGAAAAGGGAATAACTTTGTAATAGAACACCCCCTGAGGGTACCTAGAAGCGGTAGCTTCATTGCCTCATTGGGCCTTCCAAATTTGATTATATCTGGAATAGTTATCCTTGAGGGAAAGGGCTTCGTACCTGGATGTTTCATCAATCAATAATTTAGTGATCAAGACCAGGAATTCATCTTTTTGGCAATGCTAATTAATGTCACTAAAGTCAATGCATATTCTAATTTCCACATTCTTCTTCTTGATAGAGACTATGTTGGCCAGCCAAATCGGATATTGGACCTCATTTATGAAGCTGTATTTTATCATCTTGTCAACTTCGGCCTCTATTTTGGCAGCATGGGTCATGTGGGTCCTTCTGGATGCCTTCTTATAGCCCCAGTGAAATTTTGGTAATCCCAGATGGTGGGTGGCGACTTTAGGATCGAGGCCTAGAATCTCTGTGTAATTCTAGGCAAACACATCTCGATTCTTCATTAGGAAGGAGGTGTATAACTCCTGTTCCTCAATAGGCATGGAAACACTGATAAGAGTGGGTCGCGGTTCATTTTTAGTTCCTCGATTTTTCTCCCTATGTTCATCGATTGTGATGGTAACACCTTCTTCAAATACTGGAGGGGAATCTTTGACGCCTTCTTCCTCTTTTTCTTAATTTTCATCATCTTCATCATGTTCCTTTTTTGATGGAGAACAGATTTTTGAGATAGTTTCTCCAATATTGGGATGGAAATCATATTTTTCATTAGTGTGGGAGGAAAGGGTAGTTTAATGTCCTAAGAATGGTCCAGAATCATATTTGATAGGATTTTACTGACAACATGGGAGTCAGCCCGCTGTTCCGTGTCTTTTGACTTCATGGTCATAGCAGACACCATGAAGAAAATTGAGTCTATGTCCAGACATGTACTTACGCAGTAAACTTGGTTGATGGGTAGCATGTACTCCTCCCCAAGCAGCTGGAAGGGGTCAGTGGGAGCCATCTACCATCCATTTACGACATTTATCCAATCAATGTCGTTAGTCGAAAGATGTTTTCCTTCCAACTCATAGAACCCTTCATCGATGTAGTGTGACTCACAGAACTCAAATGGGGATTTATTAGTGTTAAAATTCTTTCTCTTCCCATTAGTGCAATATTTTATGCACTGATGGTATGAGGATGGAATTGTAGCATGCTGATGCAGCCTAGACCACCCTCACAAAACATTGAAGTTCATACTTTTCTGCACCACTAGGAACTCAGAATCTGATATGAGATCTCTAAGCCAAGTTTTAAACTTGATTCTTACCTATGGTTTTTGATCACTTTTTTCACACCCCAGTAGAGTTGTAGTGCATGATGTCATGCTATCTTCATCATACCCCAGTCAATGAAGTGTTCTATGTGGGAGGAGGTTAACTCCAGAGCCATTTTTGAAGAAGATCCTCTGAACATCAATTCGATTTATCATGAAGGACAAAAAAAGGGTTTTATGTTCCCTTTTGTGATGTCTTCTTCATCTCTATTGGTGAAGGATATAATGGCATGAAATTCTTCAGGATTGGTCTCCATTCAGTATACTTCGGCCATTTATATTTTAGCCTCAAAATCATGGGGACTTAACAAGGAATCTATAATTGCCTCCCTATGATTTGTAGACAAACTCAACGTGCCCATGATTGATAGCTTTGTTGGTACTGAATCTAGCTACTTTAAAATTTCATACTTATTCTCTAAAGTTCAGTGCTTCTCATCTTGGAGATTCTCTTTTAAAGACACATTAGGGGTTTGTGGTTTGGAAGTAGATGGTTCAGCCTATATAGCAGGAGTCGGCAGTGCTGATGTCCTTTCCACATTTGTCCAAACTTTTCTGCATGTATACCATGGGAAGTTCGATACTTGTTCTTCCCTTGATGGATATTACAAGATGACTGGGCATGGGTTTAATCTGGTGGGGGTGAAGAAGCATTCTGGTTCCTGTTGTGTCTATTGGAGGGTCCTTCTGCATGTTTTTGTGATTTTAACAGTTTGGTTTCTAGCATGGCCGAGAATATGGATCTTTCCATGATCATACCTTCAGGGAAACCTCCGGCATCTGAGGCCTCTTTATCTGACTCTCCAATTGGGCATAGAGAATTTGGGTTTGTGGTCGTAGTCTTCATTAGAGAATAGGTCCATCAAGTGAATGACATTAAAAGAGCCAAAGATCTGTTCATGATATGATACTGTTTCTATCTGATTATCTCCTTCTGATTGTGCCGTTTGGTGGGGAAGTTCCCATTGAACTTTTTGGTGGGGCGGTGCCCATTAAACTAAGTATATTGTCATGAAGTCCAAAAGTGTCAACACTGACTTCATATTTGGTCATCTTATTGCTCTTTCTTTCTTCCCTTCTGGCCTTTAGAGGACTGCGGGGCTGTGGAGGATGGTTGTGATGTATTAGGAGCTTTTGGGGGGCATATTAGGTTGTTTCAACTACTCCTAGAGGATTTCATGGACTCAGTTGATGGTCTTCTGTGGCATATAGTTGTCAAAAATTTTCTCCTTCTTTCTGGAAACTTTTTACCTCTCCTCTTCCTCTCTTGAGTATGAGGTGAAAACATACGCCACTTATGCTGGTGGTGGGCCCAACTTGACTTGCCCATAATCCACCATATTTTACAAGAGATCCTTGAAAAAAAATCATTCCTGGATGGTGTGTCCTAGTATCCATTGGTACAGACAATATTTTGGATGGATCTGAAGACCCACTTCATTGGCTCTCTTTGGCTCTGGAAGTCGAAGAAGATTACAATTCATGGAAGATATGAAATAGTTGTAGACCTGTTCATCTTAGAATGAATAAAATTTATTTCTTTGTTCTTCAAACTGATTTATTTTAACACCTTGGAACTCATCTTGCTGAGGCGGGGGTGGCTGTTGGTGTCTAGAAGGTCCTACATGGTTCGGTGGGGGCCTCATAGTTGGAGTTGGTGCTTGGGGTGGCTTAAGCATGATAGAAGTCGCTTCATCTATTCCTGTTCTTTTCCCAGGGGCCGATGGGGTCACTCAGGACTTTAGGTTAGTCCATTTCAAGGAGTCCTCTATCCTTTGGGCAATGGAAGAGAAGTCTCTAAACCCATTGGAGTACTTCACCAGGATGAGTGGCATTCACAATACATCCTGAAGGTTATCGATGCACATGGAGAACATCTCATTATGGGGGAGTGGCCATTTCAGGGAATATGTCAAGCCTTTCCATCTAGAAATTAAGTCTGAGTCTCTCTTGTTCTCTTGATTCTTCCAATTCAGGAGATCACTGACCATTGTCTTGGGCAGTGTCGAACTGAACTTGAAGAGTAATTGTTGCTAGAGGTCCTCTCAGCCTATAATTGAATTAACTAGCAGGCTAGTATAGCATAAAAAAGCCGAGCCCTGCAGTGTTCGTATGAATCACCTATGTATTATGGATTCTTGCTACTCTGGAGTGCCCATCATGGGGTAACAATAAGAGGCATAGTACATCAAATGTTGTTCTGGGTCTCCTGAAGCATTGAATACTGGGAATACAGGGTCCCTAAGTTTATTGTTGGCAGAACATTGCTTACCCACTGGGGGTAGGGTTTGTGCTCTGGTTGTATCGGAGTGCTCCACCCCTCCATGGATTATATTTGAGTTGTTAGTTGCTCGATTGTATTTAATATCCCTTGATGTATATCCTATTGGGCATGACCTTGAGCTGGTGCGGTAGGGGCCATGATTGGGTGTGCCGGCGCAACTGGAATTTGGGGTGGATACCCAGCTAGGGGCATCATTTGAGGGTTTACCAAGATATATTCCAGTTGCCTTCTCGGTGGGGGGGAAGTTTGATGTCCTTTCGGGACTAGGGTGAATGGCCTTCTGAGCTTGGATTCATTCACTGGAATGAGTGACTGTGGTATGAGCACCTCTTCTGGGAGCACATGATGATGTTCCGTAGAGGGAACACATCTGGAGAGATAACTCCCTCAATGTATCTCGACATTAATTCTACTAATCTCTTTAATTTCTTCTTTCTACTTGGTGAAACTTTCCTCAAGGGTGACAGACGCATTCTCATGGGGGGAGGATGCTTGTCATAGATGAATTTTGGATTTATTTTTATCATTTTTGGAGTTTCCAGGGGGAGGTAATATCGGGTTGACTGAGGGGGCACCCAGATTTAGGACCACCCTCTAGTTCTGGGTATGCCCACCATCAGGCTTGGTGTGGGATACCTCTAGGAGGGAATAATATTCCTTCACATTATCTTCTCCTACATCGTTTCCTATGAGATATGCGGGGTTTACATTTACCACGTTCAATGGGGCATACCGTACTGGGGGTTGTGTACTCGGTACCGAATGGTAGGAAGGAATCATGTGCCCTTTATTAGAATTTCTCCTTCCATTCTACGGTATTCTTCAGGCTTCATAATAAAGATTGACCTGAAGGAAATGCTGGTCATATCTTCTAATGCGCCTTTGTAACGGAGGCTGAGAACCACGAGATGGGGTGGAACGGGTAACTCCTCTGTCCATCATTCTTCCTAGGCGGTGGAATACAGAAGTCCATCGTGCGGGGATTTGAGGAAAAAATTCCCCCATCCCTATGGGATGGGGTGGTTCCTATCCTCCTATCATTGCGCTATAGCCTGGATTTGTTGGTCTTATGGGGGAATTTTGATTTTAAAATTCCCCCCAGACTTTGGGCTGAGACTATTCACATATCGCGGTAGTAGCCACCACAATTTCTAGCCTTTCAATTTCATGGACTCACATGTGGGTGTAAACCGAATATGGAATTGGGCCTACATGGGGTCTATGTCCTTTTGAATACATGGGCACTACTTGATGGTTGGCTTCCCTAAGGCAGGAAGCCTGCTGGATGGTCCAGGTCACCTGACTCAGATGTTTTTTGATGGCCTGATCTCTTCGACCCAAACACTTTTGAGGCTTACTTCAGGCTGTTTTTTGTCGAGTATCCCATATTTCCTAATTAGGGTTTCATTCGATTGTTTCTTATAGATGATTAAATTGCAGGATTTCATTTCCATTGGGGCCCACTGTATGAGGCATGGGGTGAAGTGTAGAGCTCCATGTTCTCCCCAAACCCGAATTTGAACTCCTGTCAGGGTATTTCTAATAAGGAAACACAATTTATGCAGTGTGTAGAGGCAATATAGTTCAAGGTTTTTCTTCTGCCTTTATAATTATGGCTACCTTGTGGACAAGAGGGATTCTAGGTCAATCAGATGGCGAATCTCCCCCATCATTCTGACATGGTCTGCTTACCCTTCATAGGGTAATAATGTATCTTTCATCATTCAAAGAGTTTTCCACATATTGAGGTGAATGTTAGTAATGCATTCCTTTTACAATTCTCCTCGTATGTCAATGTGAGAATTGGTTGTAGGCCAATACATCACTAGTATATTATCCCCATCTAGTTGTCTTCTCAAAAGTAACATATCGTGATATTTTTCTTTTGAAGGATCATCTACATGATATGCCAAGCTCGAATGCTTATTAATAATTTTGTTCCAAGCAACTGGGCTGGTGGGATCCTTATCGATTTGCAGACTTCATAGGGGTGGCTCAGAAGATGAGTGTGGCCCCGGTCCTTCCTCTGGTTTATAAAGAATATCACTTATTATAGACAGACTACCCAGTGTGTGAGACTCATTTTCAAGAACCTCCGCATAGGAGGGAATTATCATATTTGTTATGGAAAGGGGAGGACCTTCTTTCCAGCATGGATTTTGGTTTCAAGGAGGACCTTCACAAGTGGTTCTACGATGGAGAGGACTACCATTGCAACTTGATTCCCAGCCGAAGGAATTTTCCTGACAACATGTACCCAGGGGAGAACCTTTATCGAGGGATTTAGCAAGGGGATAACCTTCTTACTACTTGATGTCACTGTGGGGAGGGCCTTCACAACAACTATCATTGTGGGGAGGGACTTCAGAATGACTATCATCAAGGTGAGGACTACCATCATGACTTGATATCTAGCTATAGGGAAACCTTTTGTAG
Organism: Viscum album; assembly: GCA_963277665.1. Lineage (NCBI taxonomy): Eukaryota > Viridiplantae > Streptophyta > Magnoliopsida > Santalales > Viscaceae > Viscum > Viscum album. The sequence continues at coordinate 1,221,979,532 of OY728130.1, forward strand.
TGCGCATCATGGGTATGACCTTCAGGATTTAATACAATGAGGGGAGGAACTTCTCATTGATTGGAATTACTCTACGGAGGACCTTGAGAGTAACTTCCTTTGCGGGGAGGGACTTCCTAATGACCATCATCATTAAGAGGACTACCATCATGACTTGATGTCTAACTACATGGAGAAGCATATATATAGCGTATACCCTGGGGAGGACCATCAGGGCGGATGAGAGAAAGGGGGGACCTTCTTGTTGCATTATCTTCAAGTCGTGGGGATGACTTCCCAGATGCGCATCAAGAGATAGGCTCTCATGATCGATCATTCTTGACCCATGGATTAATCCCCCGAGGGTGCTCTGTGGAGGACCTTCAGGGATGATGGTAGCGAAATTGTGGGGAAGACCTTCAAAACTACTATTTCCACTTCTATAATTTGGTAATAGAATGAAAGGGTCTTGAAACATTGGTGATATATGTTTGAGGGCGTTAGGAACCCCATATTTCAGTAGAGTATGATCATGTATGTGCTCTTCATTTTTTGATTTCCTTTGGATCTTTTAATTTTTGGGCACTCTCTTGATGTTAATTGGGGTCATATGATGTTGGTAATGGACTTTATATATGGTTCCCTATCTTTTTGGGTCCTGTGACGTTGTTGGGATATGACGACGAACATATTTAGTTTTGACAGGGATATATGTTTTCCCTAGAGTGGCCACAACGTTGGACCAACATCCCCCATTTGGAACATGTATTTTTTCCCAATCTAGTTTTCCATATGTCTCGGGATATTGCCGTCAACCCTTCTAGACTAGAGTAGGGATGCATAACTTCTCTGGAGTGACTAAATCATTGTCCGAGTGAGTCATTCCATTCAAGGAAATCGGGTTGTGGGCCAGATTTCTCACCTTTTCTATTGATGCAATGATATCTTGACATGTTTGGAGGATATAGTCTGGAATCAACATCTAATCTTCCATAATTATCAGGATGTGCTAGGATACATATTTTCTTAGAATGGTTATAAAGGCCCAATCTGATGTTAGAGAAAAATTTTGTGCCTGCTTCTGTCCTAGATGAGTTTCCAGTAGATAATGGTAGTTCTCCTATATCGGGATAGTGGAATGAGTTTGTCACCAGTTTTCTTCTCTGGTTGCGACCAAATTTGACCAGTGGTCTTCAGACCCATGAGTAGTGATTTTAATCCACTTTTTTCCACTGTATTTGTATCACAGGCTTTGTATGCATCTGTAAGAATTTGAATCTTCTTATATTTTCTTTCCTCCCTATTTAGATAGAGAAATTGAAGTTCATAAGAAGTTGTTTGTGCATGTGTATATCCTTTTTTGCCCTATTTATATGAAAGAATTGAAATGCATCAAAAAGTATTTGTGCCTGTGTATAAATGGTTTCCACCCTATTTTGATGGAGGGCTTGTTGTGCGTCAGCAGATATCTGCATCATCCTATAGCTAGCTACTCTGTCTGCAAGGTAGGACCAACGAGCACTAGTAGGAACGTGTGTGTGCTCATATTGTGCCACCCTATTTCCATGGTGGGCTTGAGTGGAGATGGAAGAGTAATATGTCTGCCTATTGAATGTTGTCTTCTTAATACTATAGAGATTCTCCTCAGGAACTCGAGTGATGGTGTGTTCCTGGTTATATATTTTTTCCTTTGGTGGACATCCTGAGGGGCCCGGGTCTCTTGGACATTGGAAGGTTCCCTCGGCAGAAGACCCTCCTCAGTGGGAGGAAGTCTGGTCATCCGGAGTTGGAAGCGACGCTCTCTGGTAGGGGCCTGGGGGTATGAACCTTGTGCAGTTGATATGAAGTCATCATCATTGACTTCATCTGCCTCCCTAAGCTAGGGGAGGTAGTTTTTGTTGCGTTTCGGAGACAGGCTCCCGAAATGATTTGAGAAGACCATAAGGGCCTCCTTGTGTTGGGGTGCCAATAGCGGCTGAAGAGGCAATTAGAAGACCATTGAAAACTGGAGGGTTTTCCTTGTGTCCTCTAGTGTGGGGATAGTACCATTTTGGTTGTAATCCCTAATCAGGTTATTGGATACCCAACATTGAGGACAATAGGTAGGTGAAGGGGCCCTGCTCTTCATTGAGGCCCTGACTGCCTTCGGGGTCACTGATGTGTGTGTCTTTATGGGTTATTGGGATTCCATTTGGATCGAAGGTAACTTTGTGGGAACCTACGATATACATATATTACATAGAAACCACAAAACATAATCAAAGTAGAATTCCTTTAAACATATGCATATTTGGAAATTCAACATGGCCCCCTTTTCCTTTTCTTTTGCTGCGGGATGAGGGGGCCTGAGACGGGTGAGACCGTCACCTTGGTTAAGTATTAATGTCGGGTTCAACATTTTTTTCGCCTCTAAGGTGGCTCATTTTTCACATACCGGGTCAAAAAAATGGTCCGACATGTAGTGTCCTTTTTTTATTTTATCATTGGGGTAGAACCACCACATTGTATAATGATTCACATCAGGTTCACCATTTTTGTTCTACCTCTATGGTGGCACATTTTGCTTGCATCAAGGAAAAAAAATGGTCTGATGTGCAGTGTCCTTTATTCTTTTATCTTTGGGGTAGAACCGCCACCTTTGTTGAGGATTCACATCGGGTTCATCATTTTTTTTCTGCCATTGAGGTGGCGCATTTATGTGCACTGGGGTGAAAAAAATAGTCTGACATGAAGTGTCCCATTGTCTTTTATCATTGGGGTAGAACCACCACCTTGGTCAAGGATTCATGTCAGGTTCACCATTTTTGTTCCACCTCTGAGGTGGCGCATTTATGGGTGGTGCAGAGACAACATGATGAGGATCTTTACAAATCCCTTTTTTATAAGGAAGGGTCTTTTTTTAATTTATCATTCCTTTGCCTCGACCCTTTAAACATCATTATCCTTTAAATAAGGTTCAATTAACCCTGCAGGAACTGTCAATCCCAACAGGTGATCACATGGGGGTCAAGCACTCATGCAATCGGTCCTTCTCGGATATAACTTCCTCAAATGGTCTCTAACGGGTTTATTCGTGTATCCAAGATTACCCAAAGGCATGGGTATCCATGATTCATGGACCTTATTTCCAATGTTATATTCTCATTGATTGATGACTTGGCCAACGACACTTAAGGACTTCATTGGTTGAGAGGATTGGAGGTCTGGCTCACCGCACCCTTCCAAGAGAGGATTGTTGCCTATTCCAGGACACTCTTATAGATTTAACTCTTATTCACATGTTCTTGAATCCTTGGTTCTTCCCTGAAGAGTGTGTCCACATGCTACCCTTAGATTTCAAGATCTTTGTGAGCATGTATGTGTTTGATGCCACAAAGGTGATGCTAACTTAAAAAATTTATAAGTCACACTGATGTTTTTCATCATCCAGGGGGGTGGATGGTGACTTGATATTGGGATCAGGCATACAAGGAAGGCTTCCTACGTATCCTTGGGAGACGAATCAGAACCCACATAGTTCTGAATGTGTGGGGCTTATGCGTGGAAGTTTCTAATTTAAGGGGGAAAGGTTGGGTGGACCCTTTATGGATTGGCACCCATTCAAGCTCGGGCCTTCTGTCAGGAATCTGACGTATCCTATTTTGATCCAGAATCAGAGTTATCATAGTTTAGGAATTGTGGGGCATACACATGGAAGTTTCCCATTTGAGGGGGGCATGGTTGGTTGGAACCTTTATGGATGGGCACCAATTCGAGATTGGGCCATCTGGAAGGCGTCCTACATATCCTATTTTGATTAGAAATCCGAGTTCCCATTGTTCAAAATCTATGGGGCCTACACATGGAAGATGCCCATTTGAGGGGGGGATGGTTGGATAGTCCCTTTATGGATGGGCACCCATTCGAGCTTGGGCCTTCAGGTAGGTATCCTACATATCCTGTTTTGATCAAGAGTCAGAGTTCTCATAGTTCAAAATGTGTAGGGTTTACGCGTAGAAGCTTCCCATTTGAGGGGGGCATGCTTGGGTGGACCCTTTTTGGATGAGAACCCATTCGAGCTCGAGCCTTATGGAAGGAATACTATGTATCTTGTTTTGATCCAGAATCAGAGTTCTTGTAGTCCAAATTATGTGGGTCTTACTCATGTAAGCTTCCCATTTGAGGGGGGGGGGGTCATGGTTGGGTGTAACCTTTATGGATGGGCACCCATTCGATCTCGGGCCTTTTGGAATGAGTCCTACATATCATGTATTGATTATGAATCATATTTCTTATAGTTTAAAATGTGTAGATGTTGTAATCTTCACAAACCTATAATCCCACGTGAGTCATTCTCGGTATGAGAAAGTAGAGGATTTGAAAGATTCAATAATTCACTTTCCTATTCTCTTGTTGGTGGGGAAGGGAGAGCCCAAAACAGAAGAGGTCAGGGCAACTGTTGGTGAGGGCGCAAAGTGATGAACCTTTCCATGGGGGATGGCATTAAAGGTCACACAACCCTGTCTCTGAATATTGGGGACTTACCTCAGTGGGAGGGCCCTAGAATATCATATGAAGTATATTATACTTTAATGTCATACAGATTGGATGATGATTCATCTGAGTATAGTCATGTTGGGATGTTCTGACATGCCTAGAACATGAGATGTATGAAACATATAAACTATAATTCTGGAGGATTTCAGATCAGGAGACATGATATGAGGCATAGAATCCATTGAGGCATGCAGAGGTAGGAAAAGACTCTTCTGAGGACGAATTTTTATTTTGTTGTTGGACGTTTTGTAGTCATTATATGCAAATCCACCGGGGCATGATGTGCATAGTCAAAAAAAGGTGTTAGCAGGACATTGGCCTTCCATTTATAATGGATGAGGAGGTTTATGAACATTTGAAATCACTCATTATACTATATTTTAAAGTTATATATCTTGAAAAAATACTGTACAGTTTAATTTCATTTGGTTTGGACTAGTTTCATATAGTTTAATTTCACGTGGATAGGATGATAACTCACAGTTTAAGGTCATAGAGTTTGGACCATGGAGGGAAGGATCCATTATTAACTAAAGGATAATCGGTTTGGGATGTTCTGACATGCCTCGAACATTAGAGGGATGGAATGTGTAAATTGTGAATTTAGAGATTCTCATATCCAGAGAAATGATATGGGGAATGGAATCCATTGAGGTATACAGATGTAGGAAAGGAATCTTCTGAGAATGAATTTTATTTTGATTGACGACCATATAGTTGGCTTCATATGTAGAGCCACGAGGGAATGATGTGCATAGTCAGACAAAGTTGTATGCGTGACACTGACCTTCTGCTTCTGATGACCATGGAGGTTTATAAGGATCTAGAATCACCAGAGACACATAGTTTTATGGATGGAAAGCATGTGTTCAATCATTTAAGAAACACTCAAGATATGATAGTCCATAGATTTCTTGGTCAAACTGGTATAGGAGGCAGGTGATAGGACTTTTCGGGTGGTGCATGAGGAATGTCTCTTCTCATGGTATTTAAGGAATGGATGTTTAGGCATCATAAGGGCGGAATGGAAAATGTCGTCGACCCATCTCGAAAATTTTGCGGTGAGACTATCCATTTTTTATGGGGATCAGTGACAATAGCAAACGGACCGGCCCAGAGGGCCGAGACTGTAGCTCAGTAGTGATTCAGAGTGGTGTTGTGGGGGCGCAGCCCCCACGGTATGGACCAATGGGAGCAGAATTTTTTCCACATAAGGCTATTCACGTAGGAACTGTCTGCATAGGAGTTGGTCGTTTAGGACGTTACGCGGTAGAGTTGGCCACATATTATGGTACTCGTAGGAGCTTTCCCCAAACAGTCTTCCACATAGGGGTCATTTGTACTATCTTCCTCATATGGGAACCCAAAAACCATCTTCTGCATATGGGTATCCATGAACCATCATCTGTTTATGGGAATCCACATACCATTTTTAATATATTTTTTATTGGTTATCTGGTTGGATATTGAGGTACATCTGAATATTGTTTGTGGGGAGGACCTTCACAGATAGTTTTCTTCATATGGTTCCTAGTATGGGTTCTGTGAACCTCTTATTATTCACAGAATGGAATCCACGAACTACTCCATGTGTGGGAGAAATTTTCTCCGTACCCTCTATGTTCTTCACCACCTTTTTCCCATCCTAGAGATCTATCCCTGTGATTTATTTTTCACTTCACTGATTCCCCTGGTGGTACGTTTCTACATTTCTGGGGAATATGTATCTTCGATACACATGGAACCATCTCCAGAAGCCCATGGAGGAAATTTGGCCTGTGGAATACTCAGTCAATCCATGTTTTGTGGAGGTGCGGTATGTTGTCAGCATCACCTCATTTGGGAACCATATTGTTCATGGGGATGGTATGCATGGAACACTTCCATCGGATTATCTCCAGCAAAAATGGTTCATGGCGGCTTCTGTTTGAGGGTGGAAATTCACAGAAAACATTTCTATTCGATGGCCAATGCCTCATAGTTTAGAACATTGTAGGAATTCTCCGTACTATTTGTTTTTGTTTTATGATTCCTATATCCTTTACCGGTGATGGTAGGCGGCTGGGTCAGATTCCATTGAATAATTTGTTTTCTTTACATATCTCCTCAATTTTTCAATCAAACATGAATCCATCTTCCTTGCCAAACATTTGGGAGTATTTTCCTTCCATTTTCTAAATTTTTAGGACCCTAGAATGCCCAACATCTCAGTGTTTGTTCGAATAATCCATGAGGAGGGCGCGCACCTCACTACAACTCCAAAAAAGTGAGTTACAAATAAAAATTCCCCTCATTGATGCCCAACAACATACACAATAGGAAAAGAAACCATGGGGAGGGGCTCGCACTCTGCCACTACTACTCACTACAACCGAGGGATCCATAGCTCTAAAAAATGCATCTCATTTTACCTCACCATGAAAAGAGTGGAGGGGAGTGCATCAAAAAATAGTTACCCATAGTTGAGTGATACTTGACTCTAATAAAGGACATACATTCCATTGGAGTTTGAATACATGGGAGTTCCACTTCATAGGTAGAGAACTCACACCATGTGGTAGTAAAGGGAGTAATAACCCTATATCTATGAACAATATAGGGAACTCATAAACTTGTGAAATAGGTTATTACTAACCCCATGGATGGAGGACCTGCACTATAGTGTGATAGGGGTGTACAATCATTTCCTGTAAGAAGTGTATAGAGGACCAACACCCTAGTGAGATAAGGATACATCATCTCCATGAATAGTGGACTCGAACCCTAGTGTGATAGGGGAGTACCACCTCTTCATGTATAAAGAGTATGGAGGACCCACACTTTGATGTGATAGGGGAGTACCATCACCATGGAGAGATGAATCATACCTTGGTATAATAGGGGAGTGCTGTCTTTATTTGAATAATGAGTATAGAGGAACCACACCCTTGTGTGACATGGGAGTATCATCTCTATCTAGAATATCTTATTATCACCCCAGATTACCACCATCTTAAAACTTTTCCTAAATAAGTTTCATTCTAGTAACATCTCACATTGTATCTCAAAACCCACTTCGAAGGATACCATCACATTCTACATGAAAAAAAAACTCAGAATAGGCTAATTGTGGGCCAAAATAAGATCCAAACAAAGAAGATACGATACAATGAAGCTGTAGAGGGAATTTCATGGTATATGTGGGGATCCATATGGTGTGTGACCCCACCTCATCGCCTTGATGTGTCTTTTATGGGAAAAGATTAGTGTCCATGACACCATACATGGTTTGTGTGGGTCCTGTAGAATATATCTCATCCACTTGGGGCCTAGCCATGTTATCGTAGTTATTCTCATGTATATCAGGTCGTTCGATGTACCAAGTCATTCCTAGGTACCTGCACATGCTTGTTTACCCCCAGAGTACACGGTGTGTCCTCCTACACGGGGTCCTCGGTGTGTAAAGCTAGAACACACCATGGCCACCCAGGGAGGATCACATGGAATTTTGGTCCTCCTACATAGCGTGTCATATTTAACTGTAATTGAAACCATATACAATGTTTAAATCTATATAATATGCTCGGTGCTCTTCCACACTACACAGTGTATAGTCACATTTTCCACAGAAAAACTGGTTCTTCATGCAGATCCTAGATCTGCCACTTCTACCATGAGATGTGCATATTAACCACTATAAAACAATGTTAGTTGAATTTATCCAAATATTCAGGCTCTCTAGTGGAATAAAATCATTACCCGATGATTCCCTCTAATCCCACAATGTTACGCATCACCCACCAGTCACAACCACTTGATCTCATCACCTCTCCAAATCATGGAACCACAAAGAATCACCTAAAATCCATGATCCATCCCAATCCATACTCAAATCACTAATCTATTCATCACATGAATATATTATATGAATCTAGGGGTTCGATCATGCTCAAAACCCACTGACAATGATAAACAATGGTCTCATAGGAAAACAATGACAAATGTGAAGAACATTGGAGGACAATGAACATAAAAAAAGTGAATTAATCATTTTCCAAGAATTATTTTCCAATGATTATCAATTAGAGATTAAAAGGGGTGATATCATGTGGAACATGATATATTTATTTTATTAAAAAAATAACTAAAAATAGGGATCATGTGAAGGGAGTTCAACCATATACTCATATTTTTATTTTAAGACTACATTCAAAAGATATTTTCTAATTTTGGAGATGGATACAATAAAATAGTACATTGAACATGTAGAGGTTAGGCTTGAAGAAGTTTAGGACGAATCTATTTTAAAGGATCTGACAGGATGAGATGCTAACTATCCAAAATGATCTTTCAAGACAAGTGGGGGACCATGTGATTTACAAATAATTATGTCTTAAAGAAGAAGATTATAACTCTTCTTATTACCATTTATGTGTCAAAGAGACGAATATTTCCTTTATCCATAATATTCACATGGAATATAGATTGTATAGTAATGGTCTGGACATAGTGGCAGGTCTGATGGATTCACATTTAAAAAACATGCTTGTTGAACCCAATCCTTCCATGCTGGTTGGGTACCCAATTAGACAATCATACATCCTTTATTTTATTCCAAGGTTAGTTTCTGATATGATCAACATTTTCCCTCATAACATCACTGAGGGGTAAGAAGCGTGGAAGGTGGTCTATTCCTTGAATTCTGAGAGATTACTAGGTCTTGATAAATTCCAATGATCCCTATATGTGTTCTCTTATGATATCATCAAGTTGGATCTTGTGGATACCATCCATGTTTTCTTCATGGGCGTATCCTTAAAATGGAGTCTTATGCTACAATCATGGTTCTCATTCTAAAATTCAAAAAACAATCGTCCATCAAGAAATTTAGACCCATAATTATGTGAAATGTTTTCAATATGGTTCTCTATATCATGATTAATAAAATAATTTATCTACACTTTATCAACTTAGTATTTGAGGAACGACATGGATTTATTAAATTCATATCTATCTAAGTGGGTATTAGCCTGGATCAGAAAATGGTCAAAGTTTTCAACATTATAACTCCCAGATCCAAAATTGAAATCAATGTTGATATAGATAAGGAGTATGATAGCATTTATTATTTTTTCACCATCAATGTGATGTCAAATATGAATTTATCCAAGGAATTTGTTGACTTGTTTTTTCAGATTTTATATTTCTCCATGGGACTCCATTATTTTGATGGGAAATAAGTGTGTTTTCTTTAAGTTATTTAGGGGTCTCAGGTAGTGAGATACCCTTTCTCTAAATATTTTTATCCTAGTTCAATATTTTATTAGTATATATATCACAAGGATTATATCCAATGGACGAATTTCTTTTTTTTTCGATGCAAGTAAAATCTTAATGGTATTTCCCATCTTCTCTCTTAAAATAATATTTTGATATTTTTCAATGGTAATGCATGATATATATATATATATATATAATCTTAATAAAATATTTGGGAATTACACCAAGTAGAGTGGATAAATTTTTAAAAAATATAAAATAATGTCAATATTTATACCCAATTCTTTGAGGTGAGAATTAATAATAGTATGGACTCTCATGGATTTAGTTGACAAAAAAATATTTTGGAGTACTTGGGGGCCCCAATTTCACCGATAAGGGTCTTTATTCGTCACTTTGATAGGTTGGTTGAAAAAAATATCTATTCACATCCTAAATCAGAAAAATAATTTTCCTTTATTTGGAGGCAACATTTGTATCATTAATTTTGTATACACTTTAATTACCATGCATTTTCATTCCACCATATTTGTTCCCAAAAAAGTGATAAGAAGGATGGTTAATATCATGACTAAATTTATCTGGGATGTGCATGATGAGGGAAATTACAAATGGGTGGCATGGGAGTGGATGAAAAAAATATCTAAAGGTAGGGGTATTAATCTTAGGAGTATCGAAGAATCCATTCATTGCATGCAGGCTAGGTTGGTTTGGGAGGAAATAGAGGGTGGATCTAGGTGTGCTAGGTTAATTTCTCTCAAGTACAGTTCAATCCTGGATGATCCCAATTGTTGGAGCTCGGGGGGGGGGGGGTTGGAAAATAATCTATGTTAACATTTATAAACTCTAACAGTACTAAAGATGAATTATTGGTCCTAGTAATAATAACATCTGGTATCAAAACAAGATAGGTATGTTGTTGGTATTTCTAGGTTGCCCGAGTCCTAACATCTCTTTCTCTCAAGAAAAAAGGTACCCATTTTTTTCCATTTGGTTCTAATTCTATACCAACATGATATATTTAGGTATATTATTCTAAATAACTAGTTATTTAAACTATTTTTCATGAACTCTTCATCTGAAATTTTTTATGGAAAGTCAAATCATTCCTTGAGGAATGATTTTCTGTACAGGGTGAATAGTGGGGAATTCTTTAGTGTGAGGAGAAACCTTAAAATTTCTTATTCGATGTATGGTGTATCAGGGCTCATGAAGTTACTAAAAATAAGGAATTCATGCATAAGGGAGTCTTCCTAGCTTCATGGGGTGCATGTTGTAAGGATCCAAAGTTTGAAAAAATACTGCATTTTTTTCAAATTGAATGGGCAGGTGAGGTGTAGAGAAAACATGGACAAATATTTGTCTTTAACCACCATAATTTAACTATCAATGATTTAATTTCTTTACCAGTCATTGATTGATGTGAACAATAAAAAAAATTCAAAGGAATTTATTCTATTGGAAGGGTGCTGGACCATATAGAATACTTGGAATAAGGCTCTCCATGAAGGTTCTTATAGATCCTGGATGACGGTGGTGGATAGATCCCGAAGAATGGAATTCGAACATGGGTTACTGTATAGTCACTAGGTCCAAAATCCCTCCCTATGAACTCTCCGGGATGGTAGAATGTCCCCCACCATGTTTCAGGGTGTTTGAATTCAAGGAAGATGGTTGAAATGGGACCCTCCTAGCTAAGGTCTAAAACTGAACACTAACGGTTCATGCATGGATGGGATCAAACAGGGAGGATGGGTATTTCCTAATCCTAGAGGATAATTTTTTTTCATCTTCCTATGTTTTCTATTATTAGGAGGATTACATTTGAACATAATCCCATGCAATTATAAAAGGTATTTTTCTCATCTAGGATAGGTACATCTTCTCGGATTCCAAGGAGATTGATTCCTTGATTATCCAAAACCTTATTCATGAGACTACCCATACACCTTTGTCCATCATCTAACTCATCTGAAGAATTAAGTTTATTCAAAATGATTAGGTGGAGTTTCATCACACTTAGAGATATGGTAAAATGTATGTTGATTTTCTTTCCTCCCAAAGCACCCAAGTAGATCACTTCTTTTATTTTTTCTAGTTTGGTATCCCTTCCTTTTGGTTGTGTGGGTCTAGTGAGGTTTGATGCCCAAGGCTTACATTATTTCCATCCTCCATGACTTTCCATTTATGGTGTACTTTTATCTATTTCTAAAAAAAAATTCATACTTTTGGTGAAATTTTATCATGATATAAATATATTTAATATTTTTAAAATATCAATTCTGGGTTCATAGGGACTCAGAATCTGGTGTTGCCTCAGAGCCTAGCTCCAAAAAAATTTCTTAATATATTTTAAAGTTTTATAAGGAAAATTAGATTCTATAAAAAATTTATCATAAAAGATCCATGTTTGATATATTAAACCATATCTAATTCACTTGGTTGAATATGATATTTTTATAAATTTTAAATATTTTATTATATAAAATTATTTATGTCATTTTTTGGAATTATTCATTTAATTTGACTTTTTAAACAACATGACAACAAAAGAATTTCAATATAATCCTTTAACACATAAGAAATATGTTATATTTATAAAAACCTTCATGTAACATAATAATTCAATCAAATTATATTAATTTTAATTTTTTTAAACATTTATTTTATTTTTCTATTAATTGAATATATATTGTGTTGGTATTGCATAAGCATTTAAAGTAATTATTTAATCAGTAAAAATTATAAAAAAAAATAAAATGTTAAAAAATAATTTATATTTCAAATTAACTTTTATAATGAAACATAATTTTTCATCCCAATCGAAAAAATTATAGATATTAAAAGCAAGAGAGTGACATTTTTGACTTTATGTTACATAAAATAATATATTTGTTCTAATAAACAGAAATTGGATATAAATTGCCACATTTTCAAATCAAGGATTTTTGAAATTGTAATACACTTATTAAATAAAATAAATACCAATTTTAAGGAGAGTTTTAGTATTTATCACATTATTTTTTTCCCAAATTACCTGATTTACACTTATGAGGGGGACAAATATTTACTGCGGTTAATATTCATAATGAACAAAAATAAGACTGCCCTAATTAAAAAATTTATACCTTTTAATTAAAAATATGGAACCTATTTTTCATGATTAAATATATATAAGTTTCTGAAATTAATTTAAGACTAAAACACAAAACATAGTGAAAAATAGTTTTAAAAAAAATGTGTTCTTGAGCCCAAAAATATAGTTATCCCAAAATCAGGTAGAAAGATGATTTAAATATAAATATTTATATTATATATAATGAAATAATACTTATGTTACATTGAAATCAAATTCATATCATAATGAGACTTTTAGATCACTTATCTTTATTAGAAGAAATACGAGTTTTATAAAAAAAGGTGTTTTCCACTATTCACTAAAAAATAAATATGTTCATAAAAACCCAAAATTCCACCTTGAGATAAATTTGATACGATTATATAAAAATATATCAATTTAACAAAATAACATTTTTTAAAGTGGTATAAATTAATTTTATTATCTACTCCCGAAAAGCAATGAAATCCATTTTTGAAGATTTTTCATGAACCCTAAATTGGATTTACTAAAAAAAATAGTTATTGTTTCCTAAAAATTAATACATAAATTTATATTGAGTATAACATTTATATGTATTTAATAATTTTGTTAATCATTTTCATAGCCACCAATTTAATGGGTAGGTTATAATAATCATATTTAAATATTAATATTCCATGGTTCATTTAAGATCAATGTTGTGTGTTCTATATGATATCGATCATAATGTTCTTTGAAATATGGGGTTATTAAAAAGTATAACCACTATATTGATTGGATCTATAGAAACCTGGATTATATTAGCACCACATTGCTTTATGATCTCATTCAAGCTAGGGTTTTTGTACATTGAATTTCTCTTAGTAATCTTGATCCTGAAATTAGTGAAATGAATCTACCTCTATATGAAAATAGGGATTATTATCAAACCATGTAAATAAGAATTTATATGATCATATACTTGTTCTTTTCTTTATATCAATTTTTCTATTCTTCTTTATAATTGACTATCGTGGACGCTCCTTGAATTTTTTTAGTATCCACCACAATAGTCTACCTTATTAACCAATGACCATCTACTTATAGTTTGTTTAATACCCCAAATGATCATTGAATCAATCAAACACATTCCATTAGACACTTGAGAGTCTTTGGGTGCACTTACTAACTCACATTGAGAGAGATATTCTTTAACCCTGAATAATTGAATTTATATTAATAGGTCAACTGAAATGGGTGATTTCCTAAAAACTCATGGTTAATGAAACTAACTTATAAAAGTTCATAATTATCCAAGATATTGTGTTTCATGAGTTAGTCTCTCTTAAGATGAAGATTCCAAGTAATTATAGTGTAGATACACCCCAAACATGGAATATTGATATTGAATCACCAATAAAAATGTGTATCTTATTGAGGTTTCTCCAAATGATACTCAATCTGATTCTCATTCAGATTCAAATTCTGAAACTAGGTCAAATAGTGAAACTATTATAATATTATTGATTACCATATCAATATAGATCGAGTTAAATGGGTCATTAAATCTTAATCTCAACTCATCCATACTGATATAGCCGCTATTACAATCCATGTTTCCTAGGATGTTTGTACTAAGGATCTCTATAACTGTAAGATTTATGTTAATGATAGTAATCCCAAACATTGGACCACTTCCATGATTGATGAGATTTGTTCCTTAAGATTAATTCAACTTGATTTATTGTTAATATGCCACATGGTTCAAACATCATTGCATGAGTGGATTTTCAAAATAATGTAATATAATACATGATTTGATAAAATTAAATATAATGATTGGTTGTAACCCTAGGGTTTTACTCGATGAGGATGTGTTTATTATTCTAAAATTTTACCTCTTATAGTTAATCACTCATTAATACAAATTTTTTTGGTTATACTCCATACCATGATCTTGACATTGAATATATTGGTGTTAAAACTGATTTCATATATGGTTATCTTAATGATAAATTGTAAATGAAACCTCTGAATGGGTTTTCCAATGAATTAAAATCAAACTAATTTACTTCCACTCAATAAATCTTCATATGGTTTAAAATATGTCCCATAGAAATTGTATAAAAAATTAATTCTCTCAAGATGTAAAATAATTTTAATTATTTCTATTTTTATATTATCATTTATTTCAAATATATCATAAAATCCATTCATTATCTATTATTATTAAAATATGATATGTTTCTTATCTATCATGATATTAAATTGATCACCAATGTCATGTCTGAATTGAATTATTTTTTTTGAAATTAATTATTTTTGTTATTATAAGAAAATTATTGGTATGTAAACAACAATAGATCATAAAAACAATACTCTTTACATGTATCAGTACTCATATATTGTTACGAGCCTCAAGGTACTTTTTTAATTCTTTGAAACTTATTAATGTTCTTTTTTCTCATTGTTTTGGACTCTCACTATCCTAATCTCACATCACCATTGCTGATATTGATTTCATGAGTAGATTACCTTATGCCAATGTTTTTTTCAATATTATATATTCCATGATTTTTAACAGAATATACATTTCTTTCTCTATTTATGCTCTAAGAAGGATTGTGATCAATATAGTAAAGACACATTAAAATTAACTTAAATGGTTAATTATGTATACAGTTTTATACTATTTCAATATCAATTTTATTTGGTATAAATTTATATTTTGGTGAATTGGTGACTTTCTATTCTAATTTTTTACTATTATAGCAATATTGACACAAGATATTCCTTTAATGATTGTATTTTTAATACTCGTTGGGGCCATATATCCATGAAATGTAATATAAAATCAACAATGGTCCTCTAAACCACTAATATAAATATATTTCACTAATTTATTATATTAATTAATAAATTTATATTAAAAGTTTTCTGTTTAAACTATATTTATGTACTTCAGGTATCGTAGTTTATTATGATAGTTAGTCAGTTTTATGTTTGTCTAAGAACCTATTTTTCCATGGTATGGACAAACACATACACACAGAGAGATATATAAATATAAATATATTAGGGTTCATTTTGTTTATGAATTCATTGAATTTGGAAAAGTGTGTGTTAATAAGAGTCTTGCCAATGACTACTGAAATGATAGTTAGAAAAATGATATGGAATTATATTTAGGCACTATTAATATATACTTAATATGGATTCACTTAAATGGTGACATGTTCAAGAAAATCACCCTTAGTTTCATTTATAAATGGTGGAATTTTTCAATTCAGATGCTTTGTGATTTAAAATTAAACCTAATTATTTAATTTTTATAAAATTATTATTATTCAACTATAAAATAATAATTAATTTATTTAACTATACTAAAACTAATTGTTTGGCCATATCCCTATTTTATATAGGCTGGTCAATATCCATGAGCAACATGTTTGTAATTTTTCAACCCATCCTCAATATTTTCTATCCATGATTTAAATTTGTGTCTTTTATTTCCCATGATCTTTTAATTTTAGTTCAAACTCTATGTGTTACTTTGATTTTCTAATATATGCCTCATCAACCCAATGAATAGTTTGCCTATGTGTATAACACCCCACAAATTTTATGGTATATTCCTCTTAAATACATTCTATTCATTAGATAGCCTATATTTCATGAAGCATTTAGTCTTTTGTGAATCAAAACATTATAGGAGAAATCTATAAGATATCCATTAAACATAAATTTTCTACTTCTATGTTTTGAATTTCAAAAAACGGTCATCTAGAGTTGACCAGTTAGTCATTTAGAGTCTGATAGAACCAACTTAATTTTTATGATGAATACTAACATACCCTTATGAGTAGTAATATTACCCTTATAAATAGTAAATAATGATAATATTTTATTTTCTTAAGGTAATAATATAATGATATCTTGATTAATTTTTCAATGTGATATAGAACTAATTATACCTTTAAAATTGTTATTTTGCAAATTAACTATGATTTTATTCAAAAATTAAATTAAAAATAGATGAAAAAATATTTTCAAAAAATATAGTTCATTTTAAAATTCTACATGTTGAGAAATGGTTAGGATATGTTTTTGGGATTTTTCTAAAATACTTCAATTTTTCGTGAATAGTAAAAATACAGTTTTGAGTTTTCGGTAGTTTAATGACATCATAATGATGTAATAATTAAATATAAAAGTCTGGAATAATTTTTTACATTAAATTATGACATGAGGTGTCTCAATTTTCAAAAACCATGGGAAAATACCATGGGAAACCCATGGTTTTTCAAAAAAACACTAATGAGGTGTCCCTTTTAATTAATAAACCCCCCTAATTACTATAAATACCCACTCACCCCACTTCATTTTATTTAATTAAAAAATAATTATCCTCGAATATATAGTAGTATTACCTCCCTAGGAGTCCTCCCAATGTGTCCTCAAACACCCAAGGTCCCAACCTTCATGTTTTGGGAGTTACTCTACAATGTAAGAGAATCAACCACCCTTATTTTTTCTTAAAGCTTTAATTTATGTTTTCTATCTTATTTTCAATTGGATTATGTTGGAATATGGCATTACATATTCCCCTTAATACCTATTCTATTTATAAGTGATGACATATCCCCTTTATCTCGTCAAACTATTTTATGAAATTTTAAGTGACGCTGTTAGGCTGTAGAATTTTCATAAGAGATTTTTCAATTTTTCTCTTATTTTGAGTTCATTTCTTTTTTACTTATTTCCTCACCTCACTTCATCAAAATGATATTATAATTACAGTAAATTACATTAACTAGAATTATATTGTGCTAATGGAATATTTCTCCAACATCTCTCTTTCCCCCTCTTTTTATACTAAAAATGAAAACACTGTCTGAGAAGTGTTAATTTATCACATTCAAGGACGATGGGTTCTCAATTTATGTTACCATCTTCAATTCTGGTCATGAAAACATTTTTATGGTTGAACCATATCATAATATATTTATTTCATCTCATTAATGTTCTGGAATACCTAGACACTCATAATATGGAATAATACTACAAAACAAGTTCATTGTACACAAACCCGCTAAGCTAAATCCAAGCATTTATCAATAACATTTAACTAATGATTCATCCTCAAGTATATAACCCAGAATCATTATAAGATCATTTATATCTCTTTAATTTCACTAATAATATATATTAACAATTCTTTATGTTCAACCACATTTCAAATAAAATTCCATTTATGAATACAAGTAAACGAATCCTGAAAACCAAGGAAGAAAATGTTTCCAAAACAATAAAATTGAACCTCTTAAAACCATAAAAAGGGCCATGAATGAACATAATAAGGTTATAATAAATACATTACATGCCTATGAGGTTCTGAAATTATTAATTAATGAAAATAAATTTTATTATTCAGGTCATTAAAACAAACGAATAACACACTCGATCATATGGTAAGGGGTTTCTTATCTCACTTTTAATTCCGTGAGATTTCCATTGTTCATCACTTATTTCTTGTATGTGGTATATACGTACTTTCATTTTATATATAATAAAATTATTATATTTATATTTATGGTATTAAATTATTCATTTAATGTTTATTAAGTTCTGTTCATATGATTCGACCGATTACGTTGTGGTAAGGGACTTTGTCTCAACTACCATTTTGTTGTGACTAACTTTTTATTGTGCACCTAATAATCCTTATGTGTTGTACCTACTACCTATTTGAGATCAATTTTCTTTTAAAATTATATTTATATTAAATATCCATAGTCTCATATCATGGATATGTTTATTGTCTAAACTGTATAACATTTTACATATGGTGTATAATTGAAAAGTTATTTTAACTATGGAAATATTGATAAATCCATATTCTCTACCCAGTAAAGATATTGAAATGGCATATTTCTCTTATATTGAATAAATTTATGAAGAATTATTTGAACATGAAGTGGTGGGTGGGGCCCACTATAGAAATTCGATGCATCGACATGTCTCATGAGACAAATCTGTTGGCGACAAACCCTTTGAGTTTGTTTCCAAATTTCAGATGGGTTTCTACACACATAATTAAACCGTTTTAACAGTATTATGGTATCATGTTCCAGATACATGATTTCAAATTAATAATAATTCTCTTTATTCATTATCAGATATTACTATCCATGTGGTTTTCACTATGAAAAAATCTATGGATGCAGTTTCATTCTCAGTTTATTAATGGTGTTAGCTTTTCATTTATTCATAATTCCATGTTGATTACGTCAAATTATTTACAATTAAGTTGTTATTGATTCACGATTCTTATATTTGTAACCCTCACTAGGTGTTTGAGCTCACCCCTTTCAATTTTTTTCCTTCAATAGGTGATGAAGAGGAGATCATTTATTGAGTTTATGTGGATGTAGTTTTTAGTTTTTGTTATGTTTTTTATTTTTTAACCTTTTCCAATATAATTTGAGTTACATCTATATATCTAGTTTCTTCAAGACTAATAAACTGATCATTACTTAAATATTTTTATTCCTTATAACCATAATAATATAACAAGTAATGCACCGACTCTAGTCTAGAGGGTTCGGGGTGTTACCGTTGGTATCAAATGAAGTTTAGTAGAAAGCTTGGAAACTAGAGTAGGAAATTTATGGTTGGGAATAAAGCCCTAAGGTAGTATTTGAGGATAAACATAAAATAATATCCTATCATTTTGGTAAGGAATAGATTATGTGAATCCTTATAGAAAATATATCCATGTCTAGATATGAGCAGGTAGAGGTGCCTCTAGCACAGATGTACCTAGGAGTGAAAGCTCCAACAAGGAGTTTCAGGCTTGACCTAGGGTATCTTGGTAAATGACAACGGGCCTTGATTCACTCTTCGTTATGACACTCCCGAGGGATATTTTTAGGATAATTCATATTTTCTTTACAATCCATTATAATGGATTGAAATGTAAATTATTCCTCAAAGAAACCATGTCCTGATTACGGGATTATCCATGCGTAGGATCTCAATTTATGCTGAGTATTTTGTTATGTTACGATTATAAATTATGAATCATACCATAATCTAGTGTGTGCCATTATTTAGAAATAGAATCTAATGGTTGAAGGGGAATCAATACTCATGGGTAATGTAGGTATATCCCCACTGATCATGTCAATATGGTCATTGTTAGAGCATATGAGATCATGACCATATTTGGAAAACTTACTCAAGTTGTAATTAATAACCATTCCACAGCTGTGTTGGATCATTTCATGTAGAAAAGCCCCCATATTTCAGCGGGACTACTAATCCAGCGGTTGCTGAGCAATGGATCAAGTCCCTTGAAAATATATTCAATGAATTTAGATGAAATAAAAATGAAAAGTTGATACTTGCAGTATATTTTATCAAGGGAGACACTGATCAATGGTTGTCCTTGATTTAGAATACCACAGAGGAATATAAAATAGAAGATATGGAATGG
This sequence comes from Viscum album, assembly GCA_963277665.1. Taxonomy (NCBI): domain Eukaryota; kingdom Viridiplantae; phylum Streptophyta; class Magnoliopsida; order Santalales; family Viscaceae; genus Viscum; species Viscum album. The sequence goes on from OY728130.1 coordinate 1,221,999,883, forward strand.
AGTAATTTTAAGGAAATATTCTTTGAAATATATTTCCCTCCTGAGCAACAAACTGAAATGAAGAGGAGATTATTTGGCTTAAAGAAAAGTGAAGAATACAGTGTTGCAGAGTATGAGGCTACCTTCACAAGGCTAGCCAGGTATGTCATAGATTACACACGTGACTCGGTAGACAAGATTGATCATTTCTTTGAAGGTCTTAATCCATGTCTTCTAATGGCACTGGATTCTCAAACATTTTCATTATATGATGAAATTTTATCAAGTTACATCAACACAAAGAAGTAATTTTCTAGATCAAACTAGTTCAAGGGAAACCAAGATAAAAATCAGTACTCTAATATACAAGGGAAATGTGAAGCACCAAAGAAGAACAAGGGAACAAATAAATTCTCATTATGTGAGAACTGTGGAAAGAATCATCTCGAGAAAAGCTTGAAAGGCATGGGAGTATGCTATAAGTGTGTAGAAAAGGGTCATCTATATCATGAATACAACAGGAAGAAACAATTTGATGATATTAAATGCTAAAATTGTAGAGAAATGGGACACTATGAAAATGAGTGTCCAAAGATCTAAGTTAAGATGCCTTAAAAAAATCCAAGAGAGCAAGGGAGAGCTTACAAAATTACAACCATGGAAGTTGAAGTTTCTAATGATATGGTGGAAGGTACTTTAATTGTTTCCTCAAACATAGCCAAAACTTTATTTGATTTTGGATCATCGAATTCATTTATATCTTCCCAGTTTTCCAAGAAAGTTAGACATGTCCAATTTGATTTAATAAAGGAGTTATCAGTCAAAACTCATAGGGGATGCATCATTGTAACAATGGCATGTTAACTAGTCCCCCTCATGACACATAAATGTGCTTTAGTTTCATACCTTATCATCATACCAATGAATAAATTTGATATAATTATCAGTATGAATTGGCTGTCAAAATATGATGTGAATATTTATTGCAAGAAAAAAGGAAGTCACAATTTTTCAAAATGGTGTAGAATCTCTTATCTTTAGAGCAGAGACCTTTCCATCTGATTCTTCTCTAGACCCACCCCCAATAGCTCTATTTAATGCAATTCTTGGGGATGAAGAGAACCCAATATCTATAGGCAAGGAAAGATATATTCAAATTGAATATGTGCATATAGTGAATGAATATATTGATGTGTTTCCAGAGTATTTACATAGAAATCCTCTAGAGTGGGAAATTGAGTTTTCCATTAACTTAATTCCTTGTGCAAGAACTATATCAAAGACCCCCTATAGAATGGCCAATTTAGAGTTAGTGGAACTAAATAAAAAACTAGAGGATTTGAATGAAAAATGATTTATTCGACTTACTGTTTGTCCAGGGGGAGCCCCAGTCTTGTTAGTAAAAAAGAAAGATGGATCCATGAAGATATGCATTTATTACAGGGAAATCAATTCAATAAAATAAAGAATAAGTATCCTCTAACTCAGATTGATGATTTATTTGATCACCTTCGTGGATCCCAATACTTTTCAAAGATTTACCTTCAATTCGGATATCATCAGCTTCATGTGAGGAAGGAAGATATTCCTAAGACAACATTTCAAACCAGGTATGGGAATTATGATTTTACAGTAATGCCTTTTGGACGGACTAATGCACCCTATATTTTCATTGATTTAAGGAATATAGTTTCCATGGAATATCTTGATAAATTTGTTGTGGTATTCCTCGTTGATATCCTGGTATACTCAAAATTCTATAAAGAATATTAGGCTCACTTGCAGATTACTTTGAAAACTCTTTAAAGATGTAAATTATATTGGAAGTTTAGCAAGCGATAATTCTGGCTACAATCAGTTTCTTTTCTACTCCATATTATCTCTAAGGATGGAATCCCAGTTGATCATGTGAAGACAAATGCAATCCAGGATTTTTCCATGCCAACAAACATGACTAAGGTATGTAGTTTTATGGGATTATCAGGATACTATCGGTATTTTGTTCAGAATTTCACCTGACTAGCTAACCCGCTAACCAAGATCACACGTAAAGGAGTTAAGTTTGTGTGGACAAAATAATGTACAAAATGTTTTGAAGAATTGAAAAGAATATTGGTCAATGCTCCAATTTTGACTCTTCCATCTGGATGTGATGGATTTGTAATATACAGTGATGCATCAAAGAATGATCTAGGTTGGGTCCTTATGAAAAATGCTATTATTATTGCTTATGCATCAATGAAGTTGAAGACTCGTGAGAAAAATTATCAAACACATGATATTGCGTTAGTAGTTGTAATATTTTCTCTGAAGATATGGAGACATTATCTTTATGGTGAAAAATATGAGATATACACAGATCACAGGAGTTTGAAATACATTTTCACACAAAAATAAATCAATATGAGGCAAATGAGATGGATCGAGTTACTAAAAGATTACGATTGTTCAATACACTACCTCTCAAGAAAGGAAAATAAGGTGGAAGATGCATTAAGCAGGAAATATTATGGTCTTCTCACTCAAATGACGATTAAGAGAGATCCTATATTCATAGATCTAATAAATATGGATATAGGAATTGTTAAGGAAGGGAAAAAATCTTTTATCTTTCAAAGGATTTCTAAACCATCTTTACTAGAGAAGATAAAAATCACTCAATATGATGATTAAAATCTACACAAAAATATTATTGCTGTTAAGGATGGGAGATTGGAAGACTTCATGTATGAGGAAGGAGTTATAATGTCTGGGAAGAGGTTATGCGTTCCATCAGTACATGATCTAAAAAGGTAACTATTAGACGATGCTTATAGCTCAAATTACACTATACACCTGGCTAGTATAAAGATTTATAGAGATCTGAAATAATATTTTTGGTGGGATTATATGAAGTGAGAAATTGCTGACTACCTGTCAAGGTGTCTAATTTGTGAACAAGTGAAGGCAAAGAGACAAAATCCTAGAGGAGTGATGCAACCCCTTCCTATTACTATTTGGAAGTGAGATAACATTATGATGGATTTTGTCACCGGACTACCGAGGACACCTAGAGGGAATGATGCAATATGGGTAATTGCTGATCGTCTCACAAAATCAATAAATTTTCTTCCTATAAGAGAGGATTTACCACTTGATCACCTGTAAAGACTTTATTTTAATTAATTTGTAAGAATTCATAGTGCACCTATATCGATTGTCTCTGATCAGGATCCCCAGTTTACATAAAAATTCTAGAAAAGTCTCTAGAAGGATTTGAATACTGAGCTTCGTATGAGTACTGCTTATCAAACTCAAATTGACAGACAGTTTGAAAGGACTATTCAAACTCTAGAAGACACGTTGAGGTCAGGATCTCTTGAATTACAAGGTATGTGGTATCCATACTTGCCTTTGGTTGAATTTTCATATAAAAATAGTTTCTATTATAGTATTCAAATGGATCTATATAAATCATTATATGGAAGGAGATGTCGAAATCCAACTTGTTGGGATGAAGTTGGTGAGAGGAAACTTATAGGACCAAAACTTATTAAAGAGACCATGGAAATGGTGAAGACAATAAAAGACCATATTAAAGCATCCCAAAGTATCCAGAAGAGTTATGCTGACAACCGGATAAATGATTTGGAATTCCAAGTGGGAGATCATGTCTTTCTAAAAGTATCTCCATGGAAGGGTGTCTTAAGGTTTGGAAAGAAAGAGAAACTGAGCCCCAGGTACATCAGATCATTTGAAATTATGGAAAGAATCATAGTTGTAGTTTACCTTTTAGAAATGAAACCAAGTCTATCCAAAGTTCATGATCTGTTCCATGTGTCATTGTTGAAGAAATACATGTCATACCCAAGGCATTTACTCACCTATGAAGAAATAGAACTGGAACCTGATTTATCATACTGTGAAGAGCCTATTGAGATTCTTGACATTAGGGAGCAGGTATTGAGAAATTAGATGACTCATCTAGAAAGGTTTCTTTGAAAAAACCAGAATATAGAGGAAGCAACATGGGAACATGAGGATGTTATGAAGAAGAACCACCCACATCTTTTTTGTGGGATTTATACATTAATTTTTGAGGACTAAATTTCTAAAGGATGGAATAATATAACACCCCAAACATTTTATGGTATGTTCCTATTAAATAAATTCTATTCATTAGATGGAATAAATTTTATGAATAACTAAGTCTTTTTTGAATCAAAAAATTATAGGAGAATGTTATAAGCTATCCATTAAACATAAATTTTCCACTTATATTTTTTGAATTTCGAAAAACAGTCATCTAGAGCTGTGACCAGTAATTCATTTGGAGTCTGATAGAACAAACTAGATTTTTTGATAAATAGTATCATACCCTTATGAATAGTAATATGAATAGTAATATGGCTTTTATAAATAGTAAATAATGACAATATTTTATTTTCATAAGGTAATAAGACAATGATATCTTAATTAATTTTTCAATGTGATATAGAACAACTATACCTTTAAAATTTTTATTTTTGGAATTAACTATGATTTTATTTATAAATAAAATTAAAAATACATATAAAATTCTTTTTAAAAAATGGAGTTCATTTTTTAATTCTACACATTGAAAAATGGTTAGGGTAATTTTTTTGATTTTTCTAAAATACATGAATTTTTTGTGAATAGTAAAAATACAGTTTTGAGTTTTCAATAGTTTAATGATAACTTAATGATGTAATAATTAAATATAAAAGGATTTTAGACTTCTGTATAGTAACTTATGACATAATGTGTCCTATGTGAAAAAAAACATGGGACAATACCAAATTAAAGCTCATGGTTTTTCAAAAACCACTAATGGGACGTCCCTTTTAATTAAGAAAAAACTCCCCCTTAATTACTATAAATACCCACCCACCCCACTTCGTTTTCTTTCATTTTGAACTCATTATCCTCGAATATTTGGTAGTATTACCTCTTTAGGAGTCCTCCCAAGGTTTCATCAAACACCCAAGGTCCCAACTATCATGTTTTGTGAGCTACTCTACTAGGTAAGAGAATTAACCACCCATCTTTTTTTTCTTAAAGCATTTATTTATGTTTTCTCTCTTATTTTCAATTGTATTATGTTGGGTTATGTCATTACATATTCCCCATAATTATCATATTATTTATGAGTGATTAGATACCCATTTTCTTTCATAAAACTATTTTATGAAATTTTAAGTGACGCTATTAGGCTGCAGAATTTTCATAAGAGATTTCTCAATTTTTCTCTTATTTTGAGTTCAATTCTTTTGTACTTATTTACTCACCTGACTTCATAAAAATGATATAATAATTCAATTACATTACATGAAATTGAATTATATTATTATAATGGAATATTTCATCATAATTCCTCTTTCCCCCTCCTCTTATACAATAAATGAAAACACCATCTGAGAAGTGTTAATTTATCACATTCATGGAAGACATGTTCTCAATTTAAGTTACCATCTTCAATTATGGCCATGAAACAATTTTTATGGTTGAACCATATAATAATATATGTATTTAATCTCATTAATGTTTTGTAATCCCTACACACTGATAATATGGAATAATAATATAAAACAAGTTCATAGAACACAAAACCGCAAAGCTAAATCGAAGCGTTTATCAATAACATTTAACTAATGATTCACACTCAAGTATATAACCCATAATCATTATAAGATCATTTATATATTTTTAATGTCACTAATTATATATATTAACAATTTTTTATGTTTAACACATTTCAAATGAACTTCCATTCATGAATACAAGTAAACGAATCATGAAAACCAAGGAAGAAAATGCTTCCAAAAAAATAAAATTGAACCTCTTAAACCCTTAAAAAGGTCCAAAAATGAACCTAATATGGTTATACTAAATCAATTAAATTCATAGGAGGTTTTGGAATTATTAATTAATGAAGCTAAATTTTGTAGTTCGGGTCATTAAAACAAATGAAGAAAACACTCAATCATAAGGTAAGGGGTTTCTTATCTCACTTTTAATTCCATGATATTTCCATTGTTTGCCACTTATTTCATATATTTGGTTTATGTGTACTTCCATTTGATATATAATAACATGATTCTATTTATATTCATGGTATTAATTGATTCATTTTATTGTTATTATGTTATGGTCATATGATTCGACCAATTACATTGTGGTAAGGGACATTGTCTCAACTACCATTTTGTTGTGACTAAGTTTGTATTGTGCACCTAATAATCCTTATGTGGTGTACCTACATCCCATTTGAAATCAATTTTCCTTTGAGATTATATTTCTATTAAATATCCATAATCTCATATCATGGATAAGTTTATTTTCTAAATCGTATACCAATTTACATACGATGTTTAATTGAAGATTTATTTTAACTATGGAAATATTGATGAATCTGTATTATCTAATCTATACAGATATTGAAAAGTCATATTTCTCTTGTATTAAATAAATTTATAAAGAATTATTTGGACATGCAGTGGGGGTGGGTCCTTCTATAGCCCCTCGATGCATCGACAGGTCTCATGAGACAAATCAGTTGGCGACAAACTCTTCAAGTTTGTCTCCAAAATTCAATTGGGTTTCTATCCATAGAAAAAACCCGTTTTAATGGTATTATGGTATCATGTTACAAATAAATGATTTACAATTAATAATAATTCTATTTATTCATTATCATTTACTACTACCCCAGAGGTTATCACTATGAAAAAAATCTATGGATGCAGTTTCATTCTCAGTTTATTAATTGCATGAGTTTTTTATTAATTCACCATTCGATGTTGATTATGTCAAATTGTTTAAAATTTATTTATTAATGATTCATGCTTACACTATTTTTAACTCTTACTAAGTGTTTGAGATCACACCATTCAATTTTTTACCATTAACAAGTGATGAAGAGAAGATCATTTATTGAGTTTCTGTGGATGCAGTTTTTAGTTTTTTTATGTTTTTTATTTAGTAACCTTTTCCAATGTAATTTGAGTTACATAAATGTATCTAGTTTCTTCAAGACGACTAAAATAATTGTTCCTTAGGGATTTTTATTCCTTCTAACCATGCCAATATAATAATTAATGCACCGACTATGGTCTAGAGGGGTCGGAGTGTTACAATGCTTGTTCATTTAAAAAAGTCATTGTATAATAGTTATTATAGCTCATTTGATAACTGTTTTCAACCTGTTCATTCTTCTATATAATATTTTATGTCATCCCCTTGATCTCGGTGCCATAATAATTTCCCATTGACCACTTTATCTATTAGGGTATCATCTATTTGATCATTACCATTCCAAAAAAATAAATTTGAGTGGGAGGGATGAATGGACTGATGGAAGAAGTTTTCCATGATCCTTATAGTGTCATAACGTTTTAATATCATGAACTAATTCCCTCTTCATTTTATTGTAAATATAATCATGAAGTACCACTCTCATGGAGATCTGTTTCTCTTTTTTTTTCACAGGAATTATTTTTTTTCTTCTTTGTGACATTACATACATTGAAGGATAAACCAAATCCTTTGTTAAAAAAAATTAAAGGAATAAATTCCAGTCTTTGAAAAACTTAGATGGTCTTTAAGGACTAATTTCCTTATATAAAGAAAATTAAAAAATAATTTCATAATATAATCATTTGGGGAAACTATTTACCAATCTATTCATTATTTGGAGGTAAATAATGTTTTTTTGTGTTAGACAACACCTTCATTGAAATATTTTTGAAGATATAATTATTGAACAAAATACGTTACTCAAATTATTTTTCATAAAAGAATTATTCTAGACAACATCTTCCATGTAAAAAATTCAAAAGAAGACGTTTTCAAGGAAAGTAACTTCCTAAAAAGGATTGAAGAGAAGAGTTTATTGGAAATAATTCCATCTAATATATGAATATTTATTTGTCTTTTTATTCATATATAAAAACTAATTAAAAAAAGTTTAAATAATATTTATGTTTTTGAATATTCAGTATTACTTAATTTAGAATATTTTCCAAATATTATATAAAATATTAACTAAGATCCCTTTTATAAGGGTGCGGTCCTTGATATATTTTTCAGGTTTTTGATGTGGTATTCAGAAACCGATTTTCTAGTATTAAATGAATAATGTGTTATTTATAATAAAACATTAATGGTTTAACTATTAATGTCATTAATATTATTAAAACTATAATTAATAATGGGAAAATGTTTTTAATTGATGTAATTAATAATCTAATTAATAATATAAATATAATTAATAATAATAAATTGAAAGAATATTAATAATATAATTATTATAACTAGGTGCCTTTGGGCCATGATGAAGGGGACTTCAGTCAATCAAATTATGGGAATTAAAGCTATAAAATTGTAATGGGTGAGCTGTGGAGTGGTTCAATGCTTGGAGGGGGTGTGGTTGATCTTGTTTTCCAGGAGATGTCTGAGTTTCTTTATTTCCCTATAACCTCCATGAAATTAATATATTATTAAAAAATAATGTTTTTCGTCTTGTAAATTATTATTATTTATTTTATTTTTGAATAATAATAATAATATTAATCCCGATGATAATAATGTAAATAATAATATTTTTAAATAATAAGTATGAGAATAAATTATTTTTGACATAATATTATATTTTATAAGTGGATTGAGCCATGATTGAGTGGTACTCACTTCTAGCCTCCAAATCTAAGAGACTAGTGTTTGAATCCTGGTATCCCCTTATAGGTATTTTTGGATTGTGACACAGTTAGGCGGGGATGTAGAGTTATGAAAGCACATTGAAACAAGCAGACCGATGTAGAAAATGGGTACAAACCCAATTACAGAATGATGCAGTGAAAGACTTTAGGTCTATGCAATGATATTTCAATCCAACTTTGACATCAAGTGAAATTTTAATGGGTTAGATTGTATGTGGGCCTATCATGGGGGGAGGATTGAGCTTTAATATACCCTCGGGTGTGTGTGTGTGTGTGTGTGTGTTTCATTTTCATTTAACCCCAAATACTAGAAATGGTCCAGGACCCAGAGAACCTTCTCCTAACAAAGTTTATTGAAAAATAAAATACAAAAATTAAATAGAAAGGACAGGGTCAAACAAAGGAAAAACTATCATCCAAAAACTAAAAACATAAAATAAAAACCATCTCTATAATTTAAGATTTCATCAGCTTACTCCCATTCTGACTATGAATTATTCTAATTGAAAAGAATAAATTAATTTTCCTTGAGCTTAACCTACATTAGAGTGAGCTCCTTGGGAGAAGACCTAGAAGATCCGCCACACCCATTACTGCCTTGCCCCCAGACATAGTTTTTAATATGACAAGCCTATTTCCACGTCTTAGTTTGTTTCCAATATCCTTCTAGTTCTTATCTCTCATAATGAGGGATATTAACGATAATAATCTTTAGCAAGTGATGGGATTCCCCATGTGAATCATTTTTCATAAAAGAGGAGACATCTACCTCCATATTATTCTTCCCTTTTCCAAATAAGGGAAACTTCTACCCTAGTTCTTCATCGACTTCATTCTTCTTAGTCTGATCAAAGTTAGTATAATCCTGCAATGTCTCATCAATTTGGACCAGTCCTAGTTTGGATCCAATAAGGACATCCTAGAAGGAAACACTTACACCTTCAATGCCTTGACTACATTCATCCATTTTTTCATCAAAAATAGGAGAACCAATCTTCATTACAGAAGGAGATGCATCTTTTTTTAGGTTTGACACTGCCATATTCCACTTTAAGGCATTATCTATAGATGTTCTCCTCTAAGAAGCAGTGTGATTATTCATAGTGTCTTTCTTCAAAAATTTATTACCTTAAGGATCATAAGTACTAGCATGTTTGACTTCAATACTTCGAGCATTCATGCAGTTGGAGATGTCATGCCCTATAACCTTTCAGAACATACAAAATGATGGGATTAATTCATATTCCAATTCAAAATCAAATTTATCACAATTTTCTACAAGATTCATAGAATCAAGAAAAGGATTTATTATGTTAATGTCCCCAAGGACTCTTGAAAAGTTCCCAATTTTCCCTTCAACAGTGTTTCCATCCATCTTAATGGGTGCACCAATATAGAGGAAAATATCGTTAAGAATAATAGGATGCCAACACACCCAACTGAGACAAAAAATTATAGTCCTTATCTCTACAGTTGTATGTTTTTTTTCAAGCGGTTTTAAAATCAAATCCCATGTAAAAATACGAAGGATCCTGGGATTAATAATATAAAAGGTGGGACTCCAAGAAAAACCCCTATTATCTGCATTAGAGAATATTAAATATAAGTACCCTCTTCCAATAGGAACAATCCACCACTTAGAAATTCCCTATGTCTAGGAGAGATGTGATTTATCCTCCTAAGTATTTAACACTTTATTACGCATACCATGAATCAAAGCACCCAATAAGGGAAAATTCACATTCATTTAACCTATCTTAAATAGCATGAGTATTTTTAATGACTATAAAGGTCCCATTATCAGATATAGAAATATGATTCTCCACAATTTCATTAGAAAAATCATCATCTTATAAATTTGTCTATATAAGGGCCTCAGAAAAAAAGAACAACCCTTCCACAAGGGCTTTGGCACAAAATTCACAAGATCTGGAATCACTTATCGACTTGAGCACTCAACCCCCGATGCCATTTAAATCCTTTCCATGACATAAGAAGCTCTATCAGGATACATATCAGTCCCTCTTGAACTCTCCAGTAAAAACTCTGCCGCAACTCCATTCTTCATGCCATCTATAGAAGCACAAACTGGAGTCAAAATGGGCCCTCCCAAACTCACCAGTAAGACACACCCCACCACTGCTCCATGATTATATTATATTATAATTGATACTTTATTAATATAATACATTAATAACTATAACTTTAAGATATAATATATTAATTACTATTACTTTATTAATTATGACTTCATTAATTATGACTTAGTTATTACTACTATATATATAATTATTAATAATGTTATAATATGTAACATATTCAATAATATAAATAAAAACAACTATCAATTCAATTAAAATTTTAAATATTAGGATAAAAAAATCAGTATTTTCAATTATTAATATAATAACAAATATAAATTATAAATTAATTAATAAAATAATCTATGATGTAGATAAATTAATTTTTAATACCTAATTATAATTTAATTAAAAAAATTTAATAACATAGTTAATAAAATAATTAGTAATAATTAGTAACAATTAAAAATAACTATAAGGGTTTTATATAATCTAATTATTTATATATTTAATAATATTTAATAATACTATAATTTATAATATCAATAATTATAAATAATCATTAAGTGAAAAAATTATTATGGAAAAAAAATTAAATATAAATTATGGGGAATAAAAAAATATATGATAGCCCAAAAAGACATTTCTAACATGTCATAATCAACTACAACGATCCAACCCATTCCCATACACATGATCAATATCTAGAAACCAAATGATACAGCTTGGCAGGATAGAAACAACACTAACTAAAACTAAAGTAACAAAAAACCAACTCAAGTCAAGCCCACACTATATTAATGAAATAATTTATTTCTCACCACCACACAGCTCACCCCACATTGGCCACAATGAACAAGGAATGATCCATATGAGAATTTGGAACCTAAAATATATAGGTGTGAGCTAAAAAGACTAGTATGTCCCCACAACCCACTAAAATAATAAAATATATTCTTAAAGTAATTCTTTAGTGCTAGTATTAAAATAAACTACAAATTATGATTTCCAAATATAATGCATAAGAAAAAACAAACATTTCCATAATCACTACATAAAACAATTCTCCTTACTTTCCAAAACTGAACACACATGTTTTCAAAACAAATCCACCAGCCTATATCATTTCAAAACAACACACACCCATTACCATTTCTTAAAAAGTAAACCACTTTTATTATAAAAATGTAATGGATACCATTTTAGAACATTTAACTATTTGAATCCACTAATAACACAAAATCCCATATTGAAATCCACTCAATGAACTCACACACATGAAACTTTATATCCAAAATATGTTTTTGAATCGTATTTGAAAACACATTTCCAATGGAAAAAAACTCAACACCCACATGGGTCTAGAACAATGAGTAGTCACCATAAATTTCAAGAATATAATAATTAAATAAAAGAAACATAATAGGAGGTTCCATAATAATGAAATTAGGGGAAATGATACAATCAAGAACTAGATCAAAGTCCGTTCAATCACTAATCAACCAAATAATCAAATTCATTGTGGTCCCTACCCTAAGAATAATAGCACGTGAAGAATATACCCATATAAGGGTATAAAAACCCAAAATAGATACCGAAATGTGATAAGTACGTCTTTTCATCCAACTATCACACACATGACTCATAGTAATGAAAATCTACACCTAGCCCTTGTGCCTAGCATGACAGGTGCACCACTATCAGTGTATGAACCAACTAGAAGAATAAGCTAGATCTTCAACTTAGTACTCAACATCCCATAAAAACAAGGATGTCACAACCCCCTCCCCCAACATTTACCACTATTTGGATAGAAATTGGAGAAGGGAGATGGGTACTACCTGATTCCCACCTCTAGTAGGACCCAGGTTTGAGACTAGCATTGACGGTATAATAAACATGCATATGGGAGGAATTATCCTCTAAGAGAACATGCCGAAGTGATATATTAGAAGGATAATCCAATAAAACCATGATTATACATATATAAAAATAAATCTCATGTGAAGAAAATTCAATATCATATAATACTATGAAAACTAAAAGAAAAACTACAAGTATAAAAAAGGTAAAAATGGCAGCGATAAGGAAGCCAAACAACTCCTTCAAAACCACGATATAGGGATATCCAGCCTAATATCCAACCTTCTCAAGCTATCCTGAAAAACTTTTATATATACATAGTGTGAGTATAATAGTATACTCAATAAGATCATACCCAGAGCCTCTCTTGCAAAACATAATGAAAGAATGCTAAAGCACAGTGGTAAAAATTCAATATAACTCATAACCTAAATGGGTATACTAAGTTCCCAGCCTCAAGATGGATAAACCTCACCATGTATCTCATATAAGAGATAATATAATATAATAATGAAACATCATGGGTTACCCCCTTCTACTTTCCCAATAGTTTTCCACTCTTCCCGAACGTCACACATCATGTGTTATCTCTCTCCAAAAATAATCCACCATGAAGAAAGCTTGGAAATTCGTCACATCATGCACATCGTGCATCACATAAATACATCATCCCATACATATATCCATATCTAGTAACCAATTAATTTTTGAAATATAGTACATAATGTGTGATGTGTATCATATATCAAGTATTATACCTTAAGAAATTATAACCCATACACTTAGTAAGCACCTCAAGACATTATAGAATATAAATGTAATTCCCATAATAATACTTTAGATACTCTAACTATTAATACATGTGTTTGAAGTAACAACAATCCATCACAACCCTCTACACACATATATGAAAAAACTTAATATCTACCAAACCCGCACAAGTAACTATTAAAAAAGGGATTGAGGACAGAGGGGGTAGTCAGTCATCCATCATGCCACCAGGATGGTGGAAAAAACACCCAACTAGACTCCAATTGATGTCAATCAACCTAACTAACATGGTTGGGGAAGCATATGAAATCATATAATATACAGGATAAAACATAGCTCACAACCACACTATGAGAATAACCTAGTATCATAATTGATATAGCTAATATTTTCCACATTTTTTAATGAATTTTAATTCTTTTAATCCTCTCAAATTATCAATTTGAACCTATATAGATCAATTTGGGAATTATGATGTGTTTTGAGAAAAATTGTGAAAATTTCTTAATTCTATATTTTTTATAGATTTTTATGTCAAGGGTATTTTGGCCATTTATTTAAAAATATAATTCCAAATTTATTGATTTTTTAAAGTCATTTTTTAATTCCCTTAAACATTGTCTTCTAGACCAAGGGGTGATTCGAGCATCTAGAGGACCAAAAAAATTCAATGAAGATGGAAAATTTTCTGGTTGCACAGCATGTACCCCACCACCATAATAGAAGCCCATTATGGACTATACATCTCCAATTGAGTTTATTACACTTATAATAGAACAAAGACACATTTTAGAATCTTTAAAATTAATTTTAGGGAGTTTTGAAGTCATTATAGTTTATATTGGATGTTGTACTTTTGATGGAAGATTTCTAGAACCTTTATCCAGAAAAAGTAATAATCAATTAATAATTTATAACATATACATACGGTGTCCAAATGAGCTGACATTTTTAGAAGACACACATAATATAGCGGGCAACAACTTTCATGAAAGGGTCCATGTGTGAATAGTTCATTTAATGTGTCACAAATGTGACAACCTTTGGAGTACATATTATTTATATAAAAGTAGAGGATTTTCTACCTCTCAAATCATTCCTTCCTATCCCCAAATCATCCGAGTCACCAAGAAGAGGAGGAAAATGGATATTTAGAAATTTTATTTCTTTATTTTATTTTTATTTCAGTGTTCTTTTACATGTATCACATTCATCTTTTTTAGTAATGTGTTTCCCATTTCTTCTTCCATACTTCTTTTTCTTCAAAATCTAATTATCTCATTCTCTCACTTCCCTTTCTCCATTGTGATCTCTAATCACTTTTCAATGGAATGTGAATAAACCGAGGCTTGGTCCTGGGAGAGGTTTCATAGTGTTATTCATTATTTCACTTCAAAGTCAAAATGTTTTAAATCTATTTGTGGTGGAGGCGGGAATATTGTAGGGGTGCAGCGGTTGTCCACCACGACACTATTTTCAAATCCATCTCTTTTTATTGATTAATTAATTTTCACTCCCTTCACATAGGGAAACCCTTAATACAGTGGGGTTGGGGTCTCCATAATGGATAAAATGAAATATGGTGGATCCAGGTCTTTTTGGGATAACATTTTTGTTGGAGGTGTTATCCTAATTGACTATTGGAGGAGGTGTGGTTTGGTGTGCCGAGGATATGCTAAAATCACAAAATATTTAAATAAAAAGAAATTAATTCATTATTGAGGTTTCATATAATGAATTATCAAATTGAATTTAATAAATAAATAAATAATGAATGAACCCATGTTATCCAACCTTAGGACAAAGTTCTTTCTTCCCTAATTTCATTTTGTCAGCATCTGCATCTTCATTTAGATTGATGTTTTTAATTTCATTATTTTAATTTCACTTTTTTTCAAAACTCTTTAAACCAAAATTTCCATAAATAATATATAAACACAATAATAATTATAACAGTTGAACTAGAATATGTAATTGAACCAACTACAATTCTCTTCAAGCGAGATGACCCTAGTCAGCCACTATACTGTATTAGGAATATAAATTTGCTTTCTCCATGCCACACGATAGGCGTCCGTCAAAACTATAATCATTTCCTGGGAGCTATGTAGTTATTTAGATCACTTTTTCAAATTTTACATTTTTTGTAAATATTTTTCTTTGTTTTCTTTATAAAAAAATCTATAAAAACAATTATTTTCCCATGATGTATTCAAATTCCAATTTTTATGCATTGGAAGATTACTCACAGGTGAAATATCAAGAACCAAAAGTGGATTATAGACATCTAAATGATTGGGTGGATAAGTTTGGAAATACTTTGGATGATTTGGGGAGGAAAATATAAAGATAGTTTGACTATGATCATATTTTAATTGATCAACCCAACCCTGAACCAGAAAAAGAACCTGAGGTTGTGGTTGATGAAATTTCAAAACCCATCATTGAAAAATCATAAGAGGTAAATGTGGAGGTACCTGAATACTCATTCATAATCACTCAACCAATTCTACCTGAGATAGATGAAAATGAGTAAGACTTTCCTGTTGATCCAAATTTGGGAGATCTACATGAATTGGATAAATTCTAGAATGAATGTGAGGAAATACTTGATCTCCCCAGGCCTTGTAAACAAAAAGAGCCAACACCACTGAAAGAAGACACCTCCCAAGTGGTGGAATTTGAAGTCAAGATGGAGGAGCCTGACTACCTACCTCCATCTAATAAATATCGACGCCAAGAGGCACTTTCAATTAAAGATGAGGTTAAAGATAAACTAACTCATGGAGATGATAAAATACTAAAATAAAACTATTTTAATTTTATTAAAAATAATTTGATTATCAAACCTAATAATTTTGAATTTTTAGATTCGTTCATATCATATTATACCCTAGAGGATGAAGATGAAAAAAAGATACACCTACTTAGGAACACATGGAGCTCCCAGATGACATTGAATATTCACTAGAGGGAGTATAAGAAGAGAAAGATAATGTTGAAAAAGTAACAATGAAGGAGGAAGAGGTTCCATACATCGTTATAACCCCACCATTCAAGATTTACCACACTTCTAAGGGGGAGGATCTGGTTAACACTATCTATGGAGTCCTCTTCAAGAAGAACAATGAACTGCAAGTTGGGATGAACAACATATGGTGGTTCATGACAAAGAAGTTCCACCCAACATCAGATTATGTATAAAAATGGGTACTACCCAATGGAGGTATTAAAAATTTAGAGCCCACATGGGGGATCATACCAAGATTTATCTTTACATGATTTTTAGATTTAAATTTAATTTTTTGAGAAGTAGTTCAGCATGCAGCCCACTCCTTCTTATATTTTTGATAATTGATGACAAGATCCTTGATATTAAGTGAGTAAATATCTTTTGTAGGTTAATAAATAGAAAAATGAATCCTTAAATAGTGAAAGAGAAGTACTAATCTTTATGGGAAAGTGGGTTAATTAATATTTTTTAAAATTTTAAAATCATTATATATTTTGGTACAAAACATGTTTTAATACTTAATGATAAGATTTTCATGCCCACACTTGAATTATTGCCTCACTTGACTTATTTAGGATTCATGAGTTTCTTAGGAATCCTTTGATTCCATGTTTTAGATATCAATGTTAATAATATTGAATGAGTAAAATAGAAAATCAGATGATTAAAGTGAACCATGGATATTGAAAGGATGACATATGATTAAAGGGAATTATTTTATTTATATAAATAAAATTTCCCAACCATTTTTCATGCTTTTACATTCTGAAATTCATGTGAACTAATTTTCTATTATTAATCATGAATTGAGTGATTGTATAATATTATATGTCTCATTCTTGATAGTATTTATAGACAAAGTACTTCCAATTTATTTTTAGGCATATTTATTGAGCGATCGTGGTAAATGCCACTGACCAGAACTTGCATTTGAACTTATCGAATCTATGACTATGAAATAAAACTTTTAAAATGATTGAGGCATATTTTGAAATTTTCTTATACTTAAATAAAACATTTACATCAATCCTTCCATTAGCCCATAGAGACCATGAATGACCTTTATAGGTATGATCCATATTTCAAGAAATTTTTATTCATTCCTAACCTATACTTGGTATTTGCATGATATTTTAAAAATGATGTGTGGGGTGAAGGGAATCATGGTGGAAGGGATGTTATACATTATAAGGATAAGTGTGGGGGTTCTATTGTGGGAATTGTAAAATTTTGTGGAATAATTCATTGTAATTCATTTTTTACCTCTCTTGAATTAAAAAATGAAAAAAATGACAAAAAAACCCAAAAAATGAGACAAATGTGTTGTGATTTGGGAAAAGCTAAAATAAAGATTTTCTAGACTGATGACCTTCTGATCATCTGGGATCTATTTATGGATGTGGGGTTTGATCTAATAATAAATTTCAAAAAAATGAAAAAATTACATATGTAAGAAAAGATATGGAAGATGGTGAACAAATCATTAATTACTCTTACTTGATCATAATCATTAAATTGATTTTTGGGGAAGTGGGTGTAAAAACATTGAATGGGAGAATTTAATTAAATTTTTTGATATAATTAATTGTAATTAAAATATAAATCTCATCCTTAAGCCTTAATTTTTAAGGAATCAAATCCTACCAACCTTATAACTCATAGTGATTTGAACCTTTACGACAAGTCCTTTGGATTTTATGTGCCTTTTATCTTTACAATGTGGAGAAATTAGTTATTATACAATATTATGGATAAGGAGAATGTTCTCATTTTATTATCATAACTCTAATTTATATTTATCATGATATATTAGAGGAAACATTAAAATATGAGATAAATCATGATTTGACATGTTTAATAATAATTAATTAAGGAGATTTTATGAATGAATGGATAAGTTTCATCATTCATTAAAGTGGAAAAGTAAAATATATGAATTGAGTGTTTCCTTGAAAAATTAGAAATTAAATTTATACATCATGTGGATTTTTGAAAATTTTATTTGGCATTGAAAATTGTTTGATTTTATTACTTTGGAATTTGAATATCGGTAACATTGGTGCCCTTTCAAATTTAATGTTGAGATTTTATGCTCAAGGACAAGTTTGGTTTATGTGTGGGGGAATTGATAGATCTAATATTTTAAAAAACTTTGTATGAATATAAATTGTTTTATTCTTCTTAAATTATATATTTGAGCTTATATGGATCAATTTTGGATTTATGATGTGTTTTAGCAACATTGTGAAAAGTTCTTAATTCTTGATTTTTTTTTCAGATTTTTACTTCAAGGGTAGTTTGGTCATTTATTTAAACATATATTACCAAAATGATTTATTTTTTTTTAAATAATTATTTAATTTCATTCAACTTTTTCTGTTAGACTAGGGTCTTATTCAAGCATCTATTGTCCCGAAAAATTCAGTGAAGTTGGAAAATTTTCCTGGTGCACAACAGGGACCCCACCACCGTAACAGAGTTGCATCTCATCTTACACACCTCCAATTGAAGTTATTCCACCATTAATAGAACTATGACACATAGGAGAGTCTTATAATTTAATTTTAGTGTGTTTTTAAGTCATTAAGGTTTCCATTGGATGTTATACATTTGAAGGAAGCTTCCTGAAACCTTCAAATATAAAAAGTAATAGTGAAACAATAATTCATAACTTATACATACAGTATCCAAATGAGATGAAATTTTGAGAGGAGATGATAAATATAATTGGAAACAACATTTAGAAAGGGTACCTCATGTTAACCCTCATTTTATTATTTCAAATATGTGACAAAATTTAGAGGATATATTTTCTCTATAAAAGTATAGGAGATACTACCTTTAAAATTATTCCTTCACATCCCCACACCATCCAAGGAACAAAGGAGAAGAGGACAAAGTCCATTTAGTATTTTTATTTCTTTATTTTATTTTTTATTTTAGTTTTATTTTACATATAACACATTCAATATTTTTATTAAATTGTTTCTCATTTCTTCATCCATCTTTCATTGTCTTCAAACCCAAATTATCTCATTCTCTCTCTTCACTCTCTCCATCGTGATCTCTAAACACTTTTCAATGGATTGTGACTAATATGAGGCTTGGCCCTAGGGGAGGTTTAATATTTTTCTTCATTATTTTAATTAAAATTAAAATTATTTTAAATATATTTGTGGTGGTGGAGGGAATATTGCATGGGTAACTACTAAAAATATGGCTTTTAAATCAAAAAAAGTGCCTTTAACAACACTAGAAAAGCACTGTTAGTACCAAAAAAGATAGGGGGTCCCCTTTTGAAGTTGTAAAAAGAACTAATAATGGGTTACCTTTATCTGCACTAAAAAAGCGCAGATAAAGGTCCCCTTTTATCAGTGTGTTTTTAGGGTGGATAAAGGAATACTTTATCCGGGATTTTTTAAGCGCTGATAAAGGAACCATTTACCAACACTATTTTGAGCACTGATAAAGACCCCCCCATTATTAGTGCTTAATTAGTGCTGATAAAGGCCAAGTTTTCTGAGAAAACCCAGAACCTTCATAGAACATGCACACCTGATAGAATACCTACACACACAGCACAACACATCACATGTACACAAAATATGTGCACCAAACAACACATACACACAAAAAAACCATAGATGAACAAAATAGAATGCACAAGAGATTTAAAAATGGTGTGATATACATTTAATTGAAGTCATGAATACCAAAAAAACATGACTATATACATTTCAAACAATGTCTTATATGGATAAAATTATAATTATCTAAAAAATAGTTAAAAAAATTACTGTTTCATCCTTTTTGTATCTTTGATACCCTCTCAAAAATTTTCATTCATGGTATTAGTTATCGAACAAAGAATCTGAACTCAGGAAAAAAAATTCCATCTATATATTTAAATAAATATTATGTTAGTAATACAATAAGGAAATAAATTAAAAATTAATATGAAAGAAAACATTAATAAAATGTCAATTTTTAATGAAAAAAGACACATTTGGGTATGTAGGGGGCCATAAGACTATATGATACTTGGAACCTAACCTTGATATGGCTAGGTAAGTTGCCATGATAATCTACTAGAGTAATGAAAAGGAAAAGGTCCACAAAGTCTAATAATTAATGATTTTTAGAGGTTTCATAGTGTATGGACTTGCCCACATTCTCTTCTTAGTCCTCTTAGAGGAAGAAACATCAAAATATAAATTGAGGTGCCAAAGATGGTTCTAATGGAGGCACAAATGGTGATTCCTTTGGATCAGAAACAACCACATCCATGAGCTCCATTTGACTTGGAAATCCCTAATCATCAACCTCTCAGTCTCTTTTTGAACCAACTTTGGCCACCGTGTCCCTGGGAATGTAAACTGGAGAGGTGGTAGGTGACCAAATTTTACCAGCCTCTTGAAATATCCGAGAGAAAACAGATAAAGGATTCTCCCCCATGATGATGGTGACCGCTGAGCCAGTCCCTCCCCCGCCAGAGGTGGAGAGACCTTCGTCATCCTCTAAGAGAGTGATGACCTCTTTATCCCCTTTAGAAAAACCCGATATTCTTCCACCATTCCAACAGAGATTCATATTCCCTAAGGTTATCGAGCTCTATGCAGGGAGCCCTCATCTACCATTATCAATCAAGAAGTTCAACGATACCTCAATGCTCCCCAATCTATCCCTCGTAGCGCATTTCCCATAGAGAAAATCATTGATGGAATCCTTTTATAGGTTTTTTTCGGTTCTTGGGATCTACAATAGAGGGAGACAGTGGGTATGCTCGACAATAGATGCATCTTGATCTTTTTAACATTAGAGGAAGACATAATAAATGCTTAGACTTGTGCAACTCATAGCTGATGCAGGTATCGCTTCTTCCTCTAAAGATGGTCTTATGACTTACATATGGAGTGAGACTCCCCTTCAGTGGTGGTCTGGGTGAGTTTCCCAAATCACCCCCTTCCTTTTCAAAATCCTTTGATCATTAGGATACTTGAGAACCTTGTAGGGAGGTATTTATCCTCTGATCACCAAACCACTGTTGTGTGCCATCATGTTAATCCCAGTGTGTGTGTTGAAGTGGATACCTCAAGGAAGCCTTCTGAGTTCATTTGAATTACCGTATGACAAGAATACGGAAGTAGACAGTGGGTCGTGTATGAGTTGTGGGCTTACTTCTGTTCTAGTTGCAAGAGTTTGGGACACTCTTCGATGACATGTAGATGTGGGTCTGAACACCGGATTTCTACTAAGCAGAATATGTTCCCAGGTGAGGTTGTTGTTCATGAAATCCCCTTGGGGGTCTCTTGTAGTGTCAAAAATATAGAGAGGAAATTTAATACTCTTAATCAATCTCAGTTATAGGGTACCAAAAGTATAATTTTGTAGGAGGCAAGAAGGGGGTGTCCAAGAAAGATGTGGGGAGACCTATTAGCACTGAGGAGTTTCAGTGTGAGGCATGGGCTTCATGGAATGGATATAACTATGGTTATAACCTTAATACAGGTCTGGAGAGCTCGGACTCTCAGTCTCCCTTTCAAGGTGGGGATGTACAACCAGATAGAAATCTTAATTCAGTTGTGGAACACATTGTCTCTCATGTTTATGAGCCTCCATGTGAAGAAGTCACGGTTCCAAAGCCAGCTTTGTTTTCCCAGAGAAGGAGGTCCACATGGATGATACAATGACATTGTATAGTGATGAGGCTAAACTTCCAGGGAACATATTGCAGGATTTGGCCTTCCTGACTGATGTGGTGCCTCCACATAACAATGGGATTCTTGAGGAGGGATGTGTGGTTGATCCACTTTAAATGAAATAGGTCCACCAACTATCTTCAGCAATGTCTCAACCTAGAAAAGGGATTCTAGATTAGGGGAGTGTCTTGGGCCCCTTCGACCCAAACATTTTTTGTTGAAAACCCCCATTGTATCTAAAGGATTCATGTATGGGGTAGAACATGCAGAACCCCAGTGAGCTGTGAAACTATTTTGGGCCAAGGCCCCCCACAAAAAACCCTGGGGATGAGTTGAAAAACCTTTTTGATAGTCTTCTTGTTTAATATCAAGTTCTGTCTCATGAGGAGGATGATTCAGGTGACGATAGTCATAGAAAACACTCAGTGGATAGTTGGGACCGTTTCCATGGGAAATTTCTAACATCCCTAGAAGGATGAAGGGACTAAAAGGGAATTCTGGCCCCAAGAAATGCATTGTGGTCCAGGTAAAAAACTCAAGGGATGTAAAGACTATTCTTACATTCCCAAACTAATGTAAACCAGGTCAGGCACGAAAGGTGGGAGCAAGGAAAGCAAAGACCTACAAGACGGGGAAAGTGGTGATCCAAGAAGAGATCAAAACTGATGGAAGAAGAGGTAGGAGACTACTTGAATCTCATATTCCAATCCAAGGAAGAAATGAATAAAAAATTCCTTTGTCTTAATGCCTAAAATGAGATGATTGTAAGAATTTATTAATGAAGGATTCAAGTTGAGTCCATCGAGGAGATGGAAGTGTGGATCAACAAGCATGACCGAATAATATCTCAGGGTTTCAGTCAAGGAAAAATAACCCAAGAATAATTCATTTAGACAATGGGTAGGATGGTTACCCACCTCTAAGAGCTTCTCAGGGAGGATCCAAACACACAGTTTAGTACTTTTCACTAAACTATCTCCCAAAGTGGTATGATGCTTACCACTCATAGAATATCTTTTAGTTAATCCAAGTCTATAAAACACCCTAACATATGGCTAAAATATAGGCTTAGGCTATAGTATCACCCTTTACATTATTGGTATTTTAAATGGTTAGTTCTCTGTATGGTATAAAAAACCTGATCGTACTAGTTTACCTTTCTCTTGATCTCCTAGTTCTTTAGTGTGATTAGCCAGACCCCACTGATAATTTATAGAAATTTCCTAAAATGTTAACTTGAAATGTTGTGAGTATTAAGTAACTCATATCTACCAATTTTTCCCCCATCCATCCCCACCGCAGTTGTAAGGGGCTGAATTTACTTGACTCCTAAAATCATCGCACCATAGATCTTCTTAATGTCCCACATACTGATGTCGAACTCACCATATATATATAATGAAATGTGTTCATGTATTGACTCTATAAAATGAACAAGTCTACCATCAATTTTTTTAAATAAGTAAAGTTTTGGTAAGCCTAAATTGATTAATAAAATCCTATATTTTTTAGGTCAACCAATAACTCGGTGGTAGTACACTGAACCAAGAAGGGACAACCCCAGTTCATCCCAAAGCTTCCACCTAATCGAATAACCCAGCCAAATAACAACCCAAACATCTAATTTGATATAGAATTGTGCATTTTTTATATGTAAATAAGGGATTTAATCTCAAAATCATGTTATAACCCTTTAAAATCAATCCACACAGGCTTCAAAATTAAGTGCATTACTTGTTCAAAGTCATGTGATCACATGACCATAATAGAATCACGTGATCAACTGAACATGGGAGATTTATATGATTACATGACCCTTGAAGCTTTATGCGATCATGTAAATAAGATAAGAATATAAAAATCATGGTTCAATTGAATTAATTTGATTATGTGATTTGTTTATATTATTTGATCATGTTATGAGATCACACGACCAGTTCACATGAAGCATTCATTCAGAGGAGCTTATATGACACAATCACATAAAGAGGCTTATGTGAAATAGAGAAAAAACATAAGATTTTTTATAGAGATATGAATTATTGAGTCATTAGTGAAATAAATTTCCCATTACACTCATATCTATAGGAAATTTCATGGAATACGAAGAGTATCTTAGAATAATAAAAGAAAAATAGAAGCCCAAGGGAATCATTCATGTATTCACTTCTTTATAAAAAAGTCATTTTTTCTACTTCTGGAATTTGTATGTGAGGTGTGTATGGATCTAGTCATTGATGTGATGCAAGTTCTATATGTGGTGCATATGCACCTAGACTTTGATTGACATGCATATGTATATATGATGTGGGTTTATTTGAGAAATTATTGAGATATAAGATCTATAGAAAATGATTTTACTCTACAAACATCAATATTACCTCTATGATTGAGCAGACATAGCGTCATTGCTCTTCCTACAAATCCATGTCACATAGACAGATATATTCAAAAAATAAACTAACCCTACAAGGAATAATGAAAATCAAATCAACATTTAATTATATATCTTTTTGTTAAAAGAGACATAATATATCGTAACACTACCTTTACATCCTTCCAAATGGTTTCTTTTTTCCAAATATAAGCTAATAAAAAAACTAATGATTATGTGTGCACTATAAAAATATTGGTTAACTACATCTTAGAATAACATCTGATATGAACTTCTGATCTGGGATCCCCATGATTCTCTAATTCGACACGATCTCTATGATATCATCACTCAGTGTTCAATTTTCCTTCTCTTCCTACACCCATTTACCTAGTTAATGGGCGCAGGAAGAGACTGAAAATTGAAGGTAGAATGATGATATCATAGAGATGGTGTCAGATAAGAGCATCATGGGGATGCCAGATGGGACGTTTAGATTAGATGATATGTTAAGAGGTAGTTAACCAACAATAATGAAGAATCCTTAGTTTTTTTATTAAATTTGTGAGTGGTGCACAACCAATATTCTTCCAACACACTATATCATTAGAAACAACTACATAAATGACCAAAATATAGAATATAAATGATCCATGTCATAATATTTTAGGTCTAGTGGTTTTGGAAACATTAAAACATAAAGAACTAGTTCATTAGAGTCTCTAATTATGTAATGCTTTACTAGAAAGACAATAGATTTATAAAACCATTATTCATAACCTAAGGATATAAAACATAATAAAGGGTGATCATATATGCTTAATAAGTGTAAAAAATGGATATATCAATGATCATATAAGGATAACATAAGTATTAGTAATTCAATTTCCTTTTATTTGTGTGCAATCTTCCATCAAGTATGCTACCCATTCATTTCTAAACACATCTATATCATATTGTGAATATGAGTTTTTTCTACAGTCATGGTAGTACAAAAAAATATAAATACACAAAGGATTAATAAATATTTTTAATGAACTCATAATTATTTTTTAAAATACCACTTTAAGGATTCTTTTTTGTTGATGAAATATGATCTCTTTCATAAGTTTACAAACATAATAACCACAGTCTTTTCCATTTTTTTTTGTTTTGGACACAATAAAAACATCAAGAAAAATAAGTAATTTTTTTATATGTGTTTTGATAGTTCAATATTATTATATATACCATGATATTTTTTCATTTGAAGATCTTGTAGGAATTCTTGTCCTTAGGCCCAGGATTATTCCATAAAGTAGATGATATTGATACACCACTCTATCATAACAGAATCCTCATTAAAAGATAATATAAATTATATAACTAGATGTTTAGTTCTAAAATGTTGGATCTAGTGTTCTAAAAATTGAAAAACTCCATCATGCATGGTCGGTTTGTTGCATATCCAAGCATTGAATCCAAAAACAATCTTTGGAGTATCTAAATTTACTGCAATCAGCATCCAATGCTGCTGAAAAACACAAAAAGGAATAAGTAATATAAGAAATGAAAATACAGTTGATATGATTAAATATATAGTTTTACCCCAGAATCATTGGTATTAAAAAGAGTCGATAATTTGTAGTTCTTTTTCAAACAATTTGAGCAGGGATGACATTATTTTATCCTCTTTATTAGAATTTATGTCTTCTTTTGAAGAGGTGATGTAAGGACTAACGATTCAAATTTTTTGTTCATGTGGAAATCCCTTCAACTATTTTTGATATATACACCTACCAACAATATGAAATTTATTTAGTCCTAATTATTAAAGTATATCAGCTTTTGTAAAATCAAATTAGGAAAACATACCTCATCTATACATTTACAATTGAGGCGCCTATCCATTCATACCTCAAGATTTCATTTAAATTTTCAGCACTAATGAAATATGATTTTTCCTCTCCATACATATTTTTTTTTCAAAATCAACTGTGTGGGCATTATCATCTATCAACTTTATATCCATATGAGCATGAAATGATATTAACAATGGACATAGAATGAGTGGGGTTAAGGTGACCTCTAAAGATCATTTAAATCATTTGGTTAACCCTTTAAATAGTTTTGAGATGATATTTCATTTCACCCCCTTCTATTTTTCGTTCTATAATAAAATTAGTTAGTTTAAACCTTTTTTCATTAAAAGTTAAAGGTTCCGCTTGAAAAATAAATTGGAAATGGATACCTCCTTGTCGTCATGTTTTTTTACATGAATTGACGACCAAGTGATGAATGTTCAAACTACTTTTTCGACTGTATGAATATCTTCATCATCACTTGGAATAGGTATCTCAGCACTTGGCCCATTAGCTATGTTAATAGACACCCTGCCACAATCTGTTGGATTTTTTCTATTGTGTAGCATGTCATTATTCATACTGAACATTGTAGCCCTTGCTACAAGGTGATAGGTGGGAGTTGATAGATATAAATCACAATCATTTTCACTAGATAGAATATTAGTATAGGAAAGGTATCAGTGTCTATGTGATTCAAATTTCACTGAAACAATTATTATAACATTGATTACGTCAACTAAGTCAGGTTTTTGAGGGGAATGGTTTGCCTCAAAGCTGGGGGGGATCTTCATGCATGGCTTGTTTTTGTGTTTTTTCTTCTCTTCCCCCCACCATAATCATGTTATCATCTCTCTTTGGTATTGTAAATCTTCTTGAAACATAGATCTCTTTTCGCTCATATTTTTCATTTCCTTAGTTTGATCCTCTTCTTATTTTTCTTTCTGAAATTATGTTGGGCATGTCACCCCAAAACCCTCACCTTTGACGCAACCATACTGTTCTGGTTGCTTCAAGGCCGTTTAAAGTATTTCTTCATCTAGTGCGGGTGTTGTTGATTCCTATGACTATGTTAGAAAGAAAATATAAGGAAATAAGTAGTCATTGATATGTAATAGAGATTTAAAGAAAACCAAATTTATATTATGTCATACTTACACATGTTTCCCACACTTTTTGTGTGTTTTCATCTATCAGTATACCATCTTTATTTACATGAGCCTCCTTCCATAGAACATGGTGTGGGATGGAAGTGGCTTTCGATTTCGATTCATAGATCTTCATATAAACAAAGGAACATGGTTATGGTCTTGTTTTATGTCACATAAAATTATTATGATAGATTTAAAATACGTACCAATTTTTTCTCATGTAAGGTGTACCCTATCCTTGCTTTATGGTAGTGGTATGCTGGTTTTACTGCTCGTTCTTTTTTTTTCAGCACTCAGTTTGTGTTTCATAAATAAAAAACTGTCAATAATAGAGATAAATAGAAGAAGCATCAAACAATTTATTACCATATTCTATGTACCTGAAAAGTTTTCTCTCCATGATAGTTGCTAAAAGAATCCCACACTCCTTGGGATATCAAGTGTGCATAAAGAGGAGGTTGGTACGAATTGATTTTCCCTTCATCATCTTTAAGATGATATTTCGTTAAAATTGTGTGGAACCCTCTATGAATCCTTCCTGCAACTCTTAATACATATTCTTTATGCTAGGAATATACATTAAATTTACTATACAATAGATGATGAAGAGTAAGTCAATGTTTTAGTACTTTATTTTATTTTAATAAATTAAAGAAATGGTATCATAATGTTACCATAATATCTTCTTACATTAGTGTCTTAAGCTCGGTGACAACATTGTGCCACGACTATAAATCAATTGTCATTCATTGCTAAGTGAAGATTCTAATGTAGCTAATAAATATGGATTTGTTTGGGTTAATATGTTGGCCTCTCTTATTCTATCCACCTCATATTTCTTTCCTTTTGATTTTCCATAAGGAATTTGGCTAACACTATCAAACTAAGATGCTCTTGTTTTTTTGCACCGCAAGGGTTTCATTTCCTATCATTTACTTAGAAGCATCATCATTATGTTCCTCTGGAGTGCTAGCATCGACACTCGGACCAAAATCAACAGGTTGAGAAACGTTTTGTACCTCAACACTAGGACTAGCAACAACAGGTTGAGAAACATATTGTTGCTCTGCACTAGGACTAGCAGTAGCAGGTTGAGAGACCTGTTGTGCCTCAAGATTGGGTGTATCAACAGGTTCAGAAGTCATTATCTGTAGAAGTGGTTTAACATTTAATTTATATTACATAAAAGAAACAATGAACATATAATAACATAATGTAACACAATGTATATTACAATAAAAAAATAACCTGATTATTGAACACTTTTTTAAAGGATTAAGATATTTGACCCCTCTATCGACTATGTAAATCCCTTCATTGTTGTCTCCTATAACATAAAAAACGTTTTCTACATTAGGACTGTTACGAAATGATTGTGAAGTCCCAATGAATGGGTCATCCTCTATTTAACTTTCATTTGAACCTTCAATTGTTTTGGTCGATAATAGAACAATTGACTAGTTTCGGTTTGCAGGATCTTGAAAATAAAATACTTGTACTGCTTGTGATGCCATTATAAGTGGTTCGTATTTCTCCCATTACTTACTGAAAGAAACTTTCACAAATCCCAATTCATCTATTTTAACATCACTCTTGTTATCAAACCATAGGAATTGAAAAATTGGCACTTGGAATTTTGTATAATTCAAATCCCATATTCTTTTGGTGATGCCAAAGTAAGAAAAATTCACATAAATTGGATTTCTGTACTTAGCACCAGAAACATGCATCACTCTAGCCACAAGTGTAATCCCAATATTCAGCATGGTAATGTTTTCATCATGTTCATTAGTATAGAATGTATAACTTTTAACCACATAAGAATTATAAGATAATATATACACACTTTCTCCTCCAGCTAGCCATCAAAGTCATTCTGAAATTGAGTCAGGATTTTCATCTTACTTCATAAAAATATGGTTCTAAAACTATCCTATAAACTGTCAATTATGTGTATCTAATATACATTTTTCATCCCTAGAAAGATTCAAATCCCTAAGAATTTCTTTGTGGGTTTGAACATACAGTTCAACGTCGAAACTATTATGCAAAACGTAAAGGTGGGCCTGCTCCTAATCTGTAATATTGATAGTCACAACCTCTCTTCCATAAATTCCTTCACCCTCAAGCCACCCAGTGTGATGAGATTTAGGTAGGCCAATTATTTCGACACGAGATAGGTGTTCAATACAGAATTCAATGGCTTCCTCAACAATATATTCCTCCTCAATACAACCTTCTGGCCAAATTCAATTTTTGACATACCCTTTCAAAATCTTCATATACCATTAAATGTGTTATATCCGTATATAATGTATAAGACCACATAGTCAAATCCATATCAGCAAATGAAAGATCAAATGAACTATCATATAAAAGAGTGTCAGTGGGAAGAACATTTCCAACTAACATAATATGATGAAAATTTCTCTTTCCAAAATTAGAAATTTCATCTTGTCTATAACTTTGATGCATATATATTTGAAGAAGAAACAAAGGTTTGTTAATGTGTGATAGAAATTCTTGGGAGAAATTCAACTTAAAGCAATAATAATTAGATCTTGCATCAAAACAAGGCAGTCATGTGATTTCAGACCCTTTAACTCTAAATCTCTCATTGAAACGATGTTCTTGATATTAGATGAATACCCCTCTAAAACCATTATGTCATTCAGGAAGTTGAAAAACTAATATCTCTCCTACCTGGAAAGAGTGTAAGTAGCAGGAGGAAGAACATTTCATTTTTCACCCTTCACTGGTGCCAACTCTTCTTATATTCCCATGTCAACCATGTCCAATCAAGCCTTAATTTTATCCTTTGTTTTGCAGGGTGTATTTAGAAATATTCTGATGACACTATCACATATATATTTTTCAACATGCATAATGTCAAGAAAATTTCTAACATATAAAAAATTCTAGTATGGTAATTCAAAAAAATTGATCTCTCTTTCCAACCGATTTTCGTAAGGTTTTTCAAAAACGTTTTAGAAAAAGTAGTGTCCATATATTTTACATTTGAAAATAATTGAGATTATATTTGTGGAGACAGTGATGTAAATTCTTCTGAAATTCCAATGAATGCTGTTGTCCAATATCGGTACTTATGTCTTTGGGGTAGAAATCTGTAATGTCCTAGAAACATGATTTTCGATGAATGTTTCAACATAATTGACTGTGTACCTTGTTCGCAAATGGGACACACTTGAGTACCTTTAATGCTATATCAAGAGAAATTTCCATAAGAATGAAAGTCATTTATCATCCCATACAACATGGATCTCAATGTTAAATATTTATTTTTGTAAGCAGCATAAAACGTAACACCTAAATCCCACAATAATTTCAAATCCTTGGTCAATGGAGCCAAATAAACATCAATATCGTAACCAGATTGTTTTGGTCCAAATATAAACATAAATAACATGATGCATTTTCGTTTCATGCATAACCACGATGGTAAGTTATAATTTACCAACATAACTGGCCATGTACTGTGACTACTTCTTTGAAAACCAAAAGGATTCACTCCATCTGTAGATAACACAATACACAGGTTTCTTGGCTCATTTCCAAATTCAAGATACTCATGATCAATTCTCTTCCACTAAGGAGAGTTTGTTGGGTGAATTAGTTTCTCATATTTAATTCTTGTATCTGCATGCCATGCCAATTGTCTTGCAGTGTCCTCACTTCCATATAGGCACCTACACCTTGAAATGATTGGAAAGTACCATACAAATTTCTTAGGAATGGATTAATCTTTCTTGTAATGAGAAGCACCATATTTTGTTCATTCACTAAGTGATTAGTGGTCCTTGAAAAACAATATACAGTTATTCGAGAAAGTGTGCATTCATTCAGAGGTCATACCCATCGAGCGTAGAATTCGTTTGGCATCGTATGTTTGGATTAAGAGCTCATTATCTTTTGGGATCATGTAATTCATGAGAGAAATTAGTTCTATAAAACTTCCATCACTCCACCTATTGCCTTATTTCAAATTATAAAACTTTATCATGACTGACAATGCTATATATTTAGTGTAACCAGCATACAATTGTGCCTTTGAACAACTCTTTAACTTCTCAAACAATTTTTGGAAACCACAAAGTTCATCTTCAACTATCCTTGTCATTTCCACAATATGATCTTCATCAACATTCACATCTATAATAACATCCACCATACTATCGTCTTCATTGTTCACGCTTGTAATCATATCAGATGATCCATAAAATGCAGTGTTATCCCAACCACTACCTGCATTCATTTTTCCTTGTGTTTATTCCAACATGTATAACATCGATCTATTCCCTGATAGATTAGGTGTTCTTCCAACTCCTCTGGACTAATTTTCCTTTAATAACAATAGCGTAAACATGGAAAAATTATTTAAGAAGGGTTATATGCATGATCTTTTGAAAACATGATAAACTATTTCACACCATCTTCATACTCCTTTATCAACTGATTAGCATTCACCCATTATTTATAAATATTCATCCTATTTGATATAATAATATTAATATTTAACAAAATAATTACACAAAATATGTTCAACTAGGGTCATCATCCAACTATACTCAATGAAAATAGCTATATGGTAAACAATACCCTTACCTCTCCATGCATTACTCAGTACCAAAGTGGATCACACCCATCTTCCCAACCACCTGATCAATGGAACTATCTATGAGAAGCCCTTGCACTAGAATGTTCTAGTATCCCACATGTGATCTATATGCATTGTTGTAAACTAGTTTTTTAGTGTTTCTCTAGAAACATAATGTCTGTAGTCAAGAACGGTGGTACTAAACTAATAGACGGTCTGATTTTCAATAGAGTTCTTGTGGGTGGAAGGATTCATTACATGTTTTATTATGGTTATTTGATTAGGGTGTCCAAAAAGTGTCTCATAGTGTCCTCTAGTGAAGTGGTTTTCTATGTTTTAGTGTAATTGCATTAGTAACAAAGTGGTGGTGACATTGAAATGGGTAATGTTTGGATTGATATTCAATGGTGGAAGAACAACAACATAGAAAAAAAGCATAGAAATCATGCCAACAACCGCAACACCATACAAACAAACAATCGTTCTCACAATCTCAATTCCATACAAACCAAAACAATCACAATTTCATATTTTACAAATCATACTTTATTAAATTATTATTTTTTAATTCAGGGGTTATCATTGAAGTTTTATCATCCTGGGGAATTCATTCATTGGTCAGTATATGTAAATTACCAATTTTTATATTCAAATACTCAATAAGAACCAACCAACATGCAATTCATTTAGTGCCCAAACAAGGAACACCGATAACCATGATTTTCTATGGGGCGTTTAGCCCATACATTTCACAACATATCCATCAATATCAAATAGTAATAACATGCGAAAAATAGGAAACCAATGAGCAAGAAGAGAACACTCATCACAAAGGTATCATTCAGCGTGCAATAAAGGTGTGTTTGTGGTAGAGGAGAGCCGTGCATCATAAAAGATTTCCAACAGAAAATAAAACATAAAATGGGAACTCACATGTTAAACAATTTTATTGGTCAATGGTAGGATTTTATTTTCCATCTATGATATCTTCTTCTTGTTTATTTATTTTTTGTATATATAGTATTTTCCTAGATGTTCAAATTATGAATGGGACATGTCTACTTTATAGGAGAAAGATCATTTTTAATTTACTCTAATTTAGGGGTAAAATATTCCACATTAATTGTATTTTTTTCTTTGGGAAGCGTTTCTATCCTGTAGGGATCATGAACGCCTCTTAGGTTAGTGGAAATTATGGTCAGTTGCTGGTTTTGATACAAGTCTGCGTTGTATCCTTACAATTCCAATTATAATTGATCTATGTCTATTTAAATATAGGATTGGGGGGTCAAACTCTAATATATAGAAGGAATAAGAGAGGTAAAAATTATCTTAGGCTCTCCAATACAAGTGATGAAATATGAAACATACACCGGGTGAGGGAGAATGACCCAAGAGGAGAGGAGGGGGACATTGGTGTAGCGCAGAGGGATTATAAACTTATATTTTTTCTGTATTACTAATGCTATGCTTTTCTCTCATAGATCATGACTGATTATTGATGATTAACCACTATTGTGAATATTTTCCATTATTTTCATAAACTTTTATTCCATGACTCATGTTTATGTTCTATGAAATATTTCCTATATCCCTGATAATTTATGTTTTTAATCTCATACCCTTATTCATATACTATTATCATGATTTATTATTGATTGATATCACCTAGGTTTACTCTTATTTCTCATTTTATCTCTCCCTTTATTATGTTTTCCTTCCCCAGGTTAAGAAGAATGTGTTTATATAGGGTATACCTAAGAAGTGTTATCTTTGGGAAATATTAAAGATCTTTTACAAAATAAAAAGATTATGTATCAATTATTCATAGAGATTAAACCATTATGATTCTGGTGTGGATCATAATGATATGTATTTAATATTCATCAATTTTTTTTTAGTATTTATGAATGAAATGTATGGGTCACTATATGGAACCTGAAATATCATTTGTTCTACCCAATGTTGTCAACTCTGTAGCAAGCATCTGAACTCGCCCAGGTCCTTTAACTCAGTAATCCTAAAGAAAACTACTTGCATGGATACATGTTTCCTAATTCACATAAGGGTGAATATCCTCCACCAACTCAAAAATATTTCTACCACCCAAAAAAATTAATCACCTTGTTAAAAATCATAATGAATTAGATTAAACTATTCATATTGTTTAACATGAATTTGGTGGGATGATCTATGATGGCCACTTCGGAAGGGTTTCTTTGGAAGAGATAATGAACATGATTTTCACAAAGGAAAAAACAATTATAGAGGTATAGGTTGAGGACTGTGAAATTTTATCTCTAGGGAAATTAGAAAAAGGTAGTTGAGACCAACTCCTTACTAGACAACACATAAACTACTTTGAAAACTGAGAAAATCCATCGATATACTTTCCCTTTGATAATTTTTGATGGCTTCACACTTGTGATGAATCGTTTTACACTAGAATAATATCTATTACCCTATAATTTTATAGAACAAAAAATACATTGGCAAAGTAAATGGGGTGAGTTGATGTTTGATCTCTAGTTGTGTTTCCTAATAAAAGTACCACACCCTAGAATCCTTTTAAAGAATAATTTTATAAGTATGGAAAAGAATATTCTTAAAATAAATTCCAAACTATCATATATTGGATCTCCTCTATTAGATAGAAAAAACACATATCATTGTTTCTCCTTAAATTCCAAATAAATGAAATTATCTAATGACTAACTACAAAACAACTCCTATGATATCTATGGATCCTCATAACCACCAAGAAACAAGATCCATCCCTAATGAATAGATACCCAAAACAAGATAATAAACAATGGAACCCAATATCCCTTTATATAAATAATAAAAAAACAAATCTAAAAATCCTCTAACCATATATCTATCTTCTAATTATAGATATTTACCTCATAATTAAATAAGAACTAATGATGAAACTCACAAAATGAATTCCTCTAAGAGTTATCCTAATTAGGGATCACCCTTATATAGTCAATTGAAGCATCCTGAATCAGCCCACCTAGCTCAACCACAAGTATAACCCTCTTACAATAAAACTACATATAACAATGCATGGAACAATACATAAAACATTGGTAATGGTTTGAAACCACCGAACTCAAAGTGGAGTTGAACCCATAATAATGCTCAACTACCATATCCTAATCTAATTCATGATCGATACAGATCCATCATCCATATTTGAAACACATGAGGAGGCGGTCGTGGAGGAGGAGGATACATCAATGGCCATAGGAGGAGGAGGAGGAGGAGGAGGCAGCGATAGTGGAGGATAAGGAGAAGTAGGGTCATAGAGGAGGAGGGATCATGATAGAGGAGGAGGATGAGGCAACGATTGTGGAGGAGGAGGAGGTGGATGGTTGTGGTGGAGGAGGAGGACAAGTCAATGGAGGCGGAGGAGGATTAAGAGGAGGAGGAGTCGTGGCACAGGGTTCAGCTTCTGAGAAGGCTTGAATGGTGCGACGTAGGTGGGGCCTATTAGGGTTATTTTATAATAACTATTGGAACCTTTATCTGCGCTACTTAAAAACCCTTATAAATATAATCCTTTATCAGTGCTAAAAAATTGTAGATGAAGCACCTATTTATCAATGCTAACATTTTTGCAGTGATAAATAGGTATTTTATCAGCGCTTTTTTATTACTGATAAAGGAACATCTTTATCGGCGCTCAAAAAGCACTGATAAGACAAATATTTATTCGCACTAAAATTATAGCACTGATAAATACTTATTTTAGAAAAAAATATATATATATTAAAAAGTATTATATATTTATAAATAAAATAAATATATTAAATATATTAAATATATTAAATATAAGAAATATAATAAATAAAATAAATTAATCTAATAAATCACTAATAAATATAAACATCTATTAAATATATTTATTATTTAATGTAATTTATTATAATCTTATAATTATATAATTATATAATTATATATATATATAATATTAGAAATAAATTTTTCAATTAAAACATTACATATATATATTTGAATTATTTAAAAATATATATTAATTATAATCATTTGTTATTTAGTTAATGTATTCAAATAAAAATTATTTTTTAATATAAATATAATAATTTTATATAAATTAATAATAAAAACATTTATCAGTGCTAAAAAAAGTGCTGATAAAGGGTAAACCTTTATCAGAGCATGTTTTAGTGGTGATAAATACCCACGCCTTTATCAGCACTATCTGCTTAGCACTAATAAAGGGCAGTGATTCTCTTACCCGGTTTTGTGGTAGTGGGTGCAGAGGTCGTCCACCATGACACTATGTCCAAATAAATTTCTTTTCCTTGATTAATTAATTTTCCCTCCATTCTCTTAAGAAAACCCTTCATATGGTGGAGTTGTGGTTTTCATAAGGGATGAAATGACATATGGTGGAGCTATGTCTTTTTGGGATAGCATTCTCGGTTGAGGTGTTATCCTATTTGACTATTGGAGGAGTTGTGGTTGGGTGTGCTGGAGACTTGATAAAATAACCCACTATTTAAATCAAATGAATGTAATTCATTATTCAGGTTTCAAAAAATGAATTATCAAATTGAATTTATATAATAAATAAATAATGAATGAACCCGTGTTATCCAACCCTAGGACCAAGTTCTTTCTTCGCTAATTTCATTCTGTCAGCATCTGCATCTGCATTTAGATTTAATATTTTCATTACATTATTTTAATTTCTCTAGTTTTCCTAAACCCTTAAACCCTTTGGTTTCAAAAATAATACAAAAACAAAATAATAATTAGAATAGTTGAACTAGAAGAATTGATTGATCTAACTGAAATACTCTCCAAGTGAGATGACCCTGGTCAGTAACTATGCTGCATTAAGAAAATGAATTTTATTTTTCCGTGTTCTATGATAGGAGTGTGTCAAAACGGGCACTGTTTCAAGGGAGTTAAGTATTTATTTCAATAACATTTTCAAAATTAACATTTTTATAAATATTTTTCCTTGATGTCTTTATAAAAACAATCTAAAAAAACAATTTTTTCCATTATGTATTGAAATTCAAATTTTTATGCATGGGAAGATTACTCATAGGTGAAATATGAAGAACTAGAAGTGGATTTTAGAGATCTAAATGACAAACTAGATAGGATGAGAAATAATCTATATGATTTGGGGAGAAAATGGAAAGAGCATCTAACTATGTTTGTGCATTAATAGAGCAACCCAACCCAGAACCAGAAAAAGAACCTGAGGTTGTGGTGGAAGAAATTTCACAAATCATCATTGAAGAATCAGAGGAGGTAAATGTAGAGGTACCTAAAGACTCAATTAATCCTCACTCAACCGATTCTACCTAAGATCGATGAAAAATTAGAACATAAGCTTACTAAGACAAATGTTAAAGATCAATGGGAATTGGATAAATTTTGGAAAGAATTTGAGGAATTACATGATCTCCCAAACCCTTGAAAAGAATAAGAGCCAACACTATGGAAAGAAGATGCCACCCAAGTGGTGGAATTTTAAATCAAGATGGAGGAGCCCGACTACCTACCACTATCTAATAAAGATAGACTCCATGAGGCACTTTAAATTAAATAGGATATTAATGATGAAACAACTCACAGAGTTGATAAAATCATAAACTCAAACTCTTTATATTTTATTGAAAATAATTTGAGTATCATACCTAATAGTTTTTAATTTTATGATTCGTTCATCTCGTATTACACCCTAGAGGATAAAGATGAAAAATAAGATGCACCTGTTGAGGAACACTTAGAGCTCCAAGAAGAAATTGAATATTCACTAGAGGGAATAAAATAAGATAAATAGAACATTACACAAGTAGAAATGAAGGAGGAGGAGGTTCCATACTTCATCCTACCCTGCAATGCAAGTTATACCACCTTACGAAGGGGATAGATCTGGTGTAATTTATCCCTCGAGTCCTCCTCAAAAAGAAAAAATTACTACAAGTTGGGAAGAAAACAATGTGGTGGTTCATGTCAAAGAAGATCAATCCACCATCAGTTTTGGATAATAGAAGGTACTTACCACTGAAGGCAGTAAAGATTCAAGTCCCACTTGGGGGATCATACCACGATTTATCATTACATGCTTCTTATATTTCAATTTCATTATTTATGAAGTGGTTTCACATTTGGCCTAATCCTGATTACCTTTTTTAGCATTAATGACATGATCATTTTTCTTAACAGAATAATTATCATTTATCTTTGTATAAATAGGTAAAGTAATCCTTCAATAGTGGATGAGAAGTACTCAGCTACACGGGAAAGAGAGTTTATTGTTAATGTTTAAACTTTTAAACTCCTTACATTTTTTGTTCCAAAACATGTTTTGAGCTTTAATGATAAGAGTTTCATGCCCACACTTGAATTATTGATTTACTTGACTTATTTATGAGACACGAGTTTCTTAGGAATCATATAATTCCATGTTTTATATTTCAATATTAGTGATATTGAATGAGTAAATTGTAAAATTGAATGTTCAAAGTGAATCATAGATATTGAAATGATGACTCATGATTTATCAGGATTTTTTGATTTATGTAAATGAAATTCCCTACCATTTTTCATGATTTTAATTTCATGAATTCATGTGAATTTATTTGTTATTATAAATAATGCCTTGAGTGATTTTCCAATATCATATGTCTCTTTCCCAAGAATATTTGGAGATCAAGTTATTCCTATTTATTCTTGAGTGTATTTATTGAGGTATCTTGAGACATGTCACCAAACAGAACATGCATTTAAACTTGTCTATGCTATAACTATGTAAAAACACATTTAAAATGATTGTGGATTCTTTTTAAAATCCCTTATCTTTAAATACCATATTTACATCAATCGTTATTTTAGCACATAGAGACCATGAATGAACTTTATAGGGATGATCCTTGTTTCAAGATATTTTTATCCATTTCTACCCTACTCTAGGTATCTTCATGATATTTTAAAGATAATGTGTGGGGTGAAGGGAATCATGGTTGAAGAGCTATAATACATTTTAAGGAAAAAGTGTTGGGGTGTTAATTTGAGAATTTTAAAATGTTGTGGAATCATTCAATGTAATTCAGTTGTTTCCCCTCTTGAATTAAAAAAAATGAAA
Source organism: Viscum album (assembly GCA_963277665.1). NCBI lineage: Eukaryota > Viridiplantae > Streptophyta > Magnoliopsida > Santalales > Viscaceae > Viscum > Viscum album. The sequence continues at coordinate 1,222,039,122 of OY728130.1, forward strand.
AATTGACAAAAAACCCAAAAAAAGAGAAAACGGGTTGTGATTTGGGGAAAAAAATAACTATTTTCCAGATTGATGATCTTCTAATCATATATGGTTAGGTGATGGATGTGAGGTTTTATCTAATAACAACATTCAAAAAAAGTACAATGGTAAAAAACAAATTTCAAGATAGTGCACAAATCATTCATTATTCTTACTTGATCATAACCTTTAATTTGTGTTTTGGGGAAGTGGGTGTTTCTACTTTGAAGGGGAGAATTTCATTACACCTTTTGATATCATGCATTGTACTTAAGATATAAACCTACTCCTATAGATTTAATTTTTAATGCATCAAATCCTACCAACCTTAAGCCTCATAGTCATTTGAACCTTTACTACAACTCCTCATGATTTTATGCACCTTTTTCTTTACAAAGTAGAGAAAGTAGTTCTTTTACAAGATTATGGATAAGGAGAATGTTATCATGATATGAAAAAAACTATACTTGATTTGTATCATGATATATGAGAGGAAAGATTAAAAGGTGAGGTAAATCATGATTTGGCGTGTTTAATAAAAATAAATTAAGAAGTTTTAATGAATGAAAGATAAGTTTCATCATTCTTGAAAAAAGAAAAGCAAAATATATTAATTGATTAGTTCTTTGAAGAATGAGAAAATAAATTGATACTTAATGTTTATTTTTTAAAATTTGGTTAGTAACTGAAAATTGTTTGATTATATTACTTTGGAATTTGAATATTGGTAATATTGGTGCCCTTTGAAATTCAATGTTGAGATATAATGCTTAAGGTTAGTCATGGTTTAAGTATGGGGGAATTAATAGAGCTAATATTTTCCATAATTTTTGTATTAATTTCAATTGTTTGATCCTCACAAATTATAAATTTGAGTTTATAGGGATGAATTTTGGATTTATGATTTGTTTTGAGAAAAATTATAAACAATGTTTAATTCTGGATTTTTTACACAATTTTACATCAATGGTATTTTGTTCATTTATTAAAAAACATAATCCAAATTTATTGATTATTTTTTTGAAATAATTATTTAATTTTATTTTTCATTGTCTTCATGAACATGGATTAATTTGAGCATTTAGAGTCTTGACCAATTCAATGAAGTTGAGAAATTTTCTAGGCGCACAACATGGACCCCACCATTGTACCATTTGTTCATCTTATCCTTCACAACTCAAATTATAGTTATTCCACCTGGAATTGAACTAAGACACAAAGGTGCATCCATAAAATTATTTTGAGGGTGTTTTGAAGTCATTAAGGTTTCCATTGGATGTTATACTTTAAAAGGAAGCTTCCTGGAACCTTCATCCATAAAAATTAATATTTAATTAATAATTCAAAACATATAAATATTATTCTCAAATTAACTGAAATTTTGGGAGGAGGCACGCAATATAATGGGGTACAATTTTCATGAAGGATACCATACATTAATAGTCCATTTATTATTTCAATAACATGATATCTTTTGGAGTACATATTCTTCTTATAAGAGAGGATCTCCTACTTCTCAAATCATTACTTTCAATCCCACACCATCTAGGGCACCAAGTAGAGGAGGACAATGGTCATTTATGAATTTTATTTCTTTATTTTCTTTTTATTTTAGTTTCTTTTACAGGTAACACCTTCATATTTTTTATTAATGTGTTTCTCATTTCTTCTTCTATCTGTTATTGTCTTCAAACTTTAATTATCTCATTATCTCTCTTCCATATCCCTATCATTATCTCTAATCACTATGAAATGTAAAGTAACTAAACCAAGACTTGTCCCTAGGGGAGGTTTCATATTTTTCTTCATTATTTCACATAAAATTCAAAAAAATTAAATATATTTATTGTGGAGGTGTGAATATTACATGGGTGTGGTGGTCATCCACTACCACACTATTTCCAAATCCATTTATTTTCCTTGATTAATTAATTTTCCATCCCTTATCCAAGAAAAACCCTTAATACAGTAGAGTTGGGGTTTCCATAAAGGTTGAAACTACATATGGTGAAGTTGGGTATTATTGGGATATTATTCTTGGTTGAGGTATTATCCTAGTTGACTACTATAGGAGATGTGATTTGGTGTCCCAAAGGCATATAAAATCATGCACTATTTAATTCAAAGGAAATTAATTCATTTATGATGTTTCATAAAATGAATTATCTAGTTGAATTTAGATAATAAATAATGAATGAATGAAACCATGTTACACAAACCAAGGACCATGTTATTTCTTCCCTAATACCATTCTATCAGTATCTTCATCTACATATATATTTAAAGTTTTAATTTCGTTATTTTAATTTCACTATTTATCCCAAACCCATAAAACCATAGTTTTCATATATAATATAATGAAACAAATAGAATTACAATAGTTAAACAAGAATAAGTGTTCAAACTGACTATAATGATTCTCAAGTGAGTTGACCCTGATCAACCACTATGCAGCATTAGGAAGATAATTTTTTTCCATGTCCTATGATAGGCATGCGTCAAAACTGGCACCATTTCTGGGGAGCTAAGTAGTTATTTTGGTCAATTTTCCAAAAATCACATTTTTGTAAATATTTTTCTTTATTTTCATTATAAAAAATTCTAAAAATACAATTCTTTTTTCCATGATGTATTCAAATTCAAATTTTTATGCATAGGAAGAAAACTCACATGTGTTATATCATGAACCAAAAGGGGATAATAGAGATCTAAATGGCTGATTGGATAATATGAGAAATACTTTGGATGATTTTGGTAGGAAAATGGGAAAGAAATTTTACTATGTTCGTGCATTGACAGAGAAACCCGACCATAAACTAGAAGAAGAACTTGAGGTGGTGGTGGAAGAAATTTCACAACATCTTATTGAATAATAGGAGAAGGTAAATGTGGAGGTACCTTAAGACTCATTCATCCTCACTAAACCAATTATATGTGAGATAGATGAAAATGAGGAAGACTTACCTACTGAGAAAAATTTGGGAGATCAACAGAAATTTGATAAATTGTGGAATGAATTTGAGGAACTTCTTGATCTCCATAAGCCTTGCAAATAAGGAGAGCTAGCACTACTAAAAAAAGACACCACCCAAGTAGTGGAATTTGAAGTCAATATGAAGGCTCCCAACTACCTACCTCCATCAAGAAAATACTTACTCCAAGAGGCACTTTAATTTAAATAGGATATTAAATCCGAACCAACTTAGGGAGATGATAAAATATTGAACTCAAATTCTTTGAATTTTATTGAAATTAGTTTTAGTATCAACCCTAATTGTTTTGAATTTTCATATCCATTTATATCATATTACGCCATGGAGGATGAAGATGAAAAATAAGACGCTTCTATTGAAGAACACTTGGAGATCCCAAAAGACATTGAATATTCACTAAAGGGAATAACAGAAGAGAAATAAAACATTGCAGAAGTAGAAATGGAGGAGGAGGAGGTTCCATACTTCATCCTACTCCCACCATGAATGTTGTATTACATTGCAAAGGGGTTGGATATTGTGTAATCTATCCATGGATTCCTCCTCAACAAGAATAAAGAAATGTATGCTGGGAAGAGCAATATGTGGTGGTTCATGTCAAAGAAGATCCACCCACTATCATATTATAGATTACAGCTGGTACTGTCCACTGGAGGCACTAAAAATTCCGGGCCCATATGGGAGATCATAATAAGATTTATATTTACATTATTTTTAGATTTCAATTTCATTTTTAAGAAGTATTCCAGCATATTTCCCACTTCTTCTTACCTTTTTGAGCTTTAATTACATGATCCTGGTTCTTAAGTGATTAATTCCCTTTTGTAGGTTTATAAATGGGAAAAGGAAGCCTTAAATAGTAGCAGAAAAGTATTAAGATTTATGGGAAATGGAGTTTATTTTTTTGTTTAAACTTTTAAACTCTTTACATTTTTTGGTCCATAACTTGTTTTGTTCTTTAATTATAAGAGTTTCATACCCAGATATGAATTATGTCTTTAGGAGACATGAGTATATTAGGAATCTTGTGATGCCATGTTTTGGGTTTCAATGTTAATGATATTTAATGTGTAAAATGGAAAATTGAATGTTTAATGTGAAGCAATCACATTGAAATGATGACTCATGATTTAAGGAAATTAGTTTATTTTTTAAATGAAATTTCCCTAAAAAATTTTAAACATTGAATTTATGAAATTCATGTGAATTTATTTGTTATTAATAATCATACCTTGAGTGATTTTACAATATCATATATCTTATTCCCGAGAAGATTTCAAGACCAAATACTTCATATAGATTCTTGATAATATTTCTTGAGCGATCTTTGGACATGTCACCAGCCATAATATTTATTTTAACTTGTCAAAGTTATGACTGTACAAAAACAGATTTAAAATGATTGATACATATTTTGAAAATCCATTTTTCTTCAAGGCCACCTTAACATAAATCCTAATTTTATCCCATAGAGACCACGAATGAACTTTATAGTTATTATCCATGTTTCAAGTCATTTTTATCCATTTCAACCCTACCCTTGGTACTTGCATGATATTATAAAGATAATGTTTTGGGTGTTGGGAATTAGGGTGGAAGGGATTTAATACACTATAATGAAAACGTGTGGGGGTTATATTGTGGGAATTGTAAAATTTTGAGGAATTATTCATTGTAAATCATTTTCCCATCTCAAATTAAAAAAATGAGAAAAATGACAAAAAACCAAAAAAATGAGAAAAATGGGTTGTGATTTGGGAAAACCAACAAATCACCATTTTCCAGGCAAATAAACTTCTGATAGTATGTCTTTAGGTTATGGATTTGAGTATTTATCTCATCATAACTTTTGAAAAAAAAAGATAAAATAAGTAAAAAGGTTAAAAAATATATTCAAGATGGTGTAAAAATCATTCATTATTCGTACCTGATTATAAAATTTACTTTGAGTTTTTGGGAAGTTGATGTTGCTATGTTAAAGGGGATAATTTCATTACACTTTTTGATATCATGCATTGTACATAAGAGATATAAATCCTCTTGGAGCCTTAATTTTTAATGCATCAAATACTACCAACCTTAAGCCTCAGAGTCATTTGAACCTTTACTACAAGTCCTCATGATTTTATGTGCCTTTTATATTTATAAAGTGAATAAAGTAGTTATTTTAAATGATTATAGATAAAGACCGTGTTCTAATGATATAGTCATAAATATATTGGATTTTTATCATGATATATGAGAGGAAATATTCAAAGGTGAGGTAAATCATGATTTGTTATATTTAACAATAATGAATTAAGGAGATTGAATGAATGAAAGGAGAAGTTTATTTATTTTTCCAAGGGGAAAAGTAAAACATATAAATTGATTAAATATTATAAAAATGAGAAATTAAATTGATACTTCATGTTTATTTTTGAAAATTTGATTTTTCATTGAAAATTATTTGATTTTATTACTTTGGAGTTTGAATATTGGAAACATTAGTGCCCTTGGAAATTTAATGTTGAGATTCTATGCTTGGTGAAAATCATGGTTTAAGTGTGGGGGAATTGATAGAGATAATATTTTCCATAGTATTTTTATGCATTTCAATTGATTTATTCCACCAAAATTATCAATTTGAGCTTATATGGATAAATTTTGGATTTATGATGTGTTTTGAGCAAATTTTTGAACAGTGCTAATTTTATATTTTTTACAGATTTTTACATCAAGGGTTTTTTGGTCATATATTTAAAAATGTTATTCCATATTAACTGATTATATTTTTGTTAATACTTCATTAATTTCCTTCAAATGTTTCTTCTAAACTAGGGTCTGATTCAAGCATCTAGAGGCCCGAAAAATTCAATGTTGTTGGGATGTTTTCCGGGAACACATCATCGACCCCACCACAGTAATGGAATCCCATCCCCTCCTACACAACTACAACTAAGGTTATTATAGCTGTAATATAACTAGGACAAATAGGATCATTACTAAAACAAATATTATTGAGTTTTTAAGTCATTAAGGTTTTCATTGGATGTTATACTTTAGAAGGAAGCATCCTAAAACCTTCATCCATAAAAAGTAAGAGTAAATTAATAATTTATAACATATACATAAAATGTCCAAATGAGATGAAATTTTTAGAGGATATTCTCCATAAAATTGGGAAACAATTTCTAGAATGGGACCATGCATGAATCTTCCGTTTAATGTATAAAAAACACGACTACTTTCAGAGGAGATATTCTGCCTATAAAATGAGAGGATCTCCTACATCTCAAATCATACCTTCCCATCCCCACAACATCTGGGAACCATGGAGAGGAGGCCAAAGGCCATTTATGAATTTTATTTCTCTATTTTGTTTTTATTTTATTTTTATTTCAGATGTAACCGATTCCAATTTTTTTAAAGTGTTTCCCATTTCTTCTTTCATATTTCTTTTTCCTCAATCTCTAATTATACCATTCTCTCTAATCCTTACCTACATCATGATCTCTTATCACTTTGTAATGGAAAGTGACAAAACCGAGGATTAGACCTAAGAGAGGATTCAGGGTGTTATTCATTGTTTCACTTTAAATTCAAATTTTTTTAAATCTATTTGTTGTGGAGGTAGAAATATTGAATGGGTGAGGTGGTCATCTACTACAACACTATTTCCAAATAAATTTATTTTCCTAGATTAATTAATTTTCCCTCCCTTATCTTAAAAAAACCATTCATACAATGGAGTTGGGATTTCTATAAGGGATGAAACGATATATGGTGGATCCAGTTCTTTTTGGGATAGCATTCTTGATTGAGGTGTTATCCTTGTGGACTATTGAAGGTGATGTGGTTTGGTGTGTTTGAGACATACTAAAATAAAAAATTCTTTAAATCAATAGAAGTTTATTAATTAATTAGGTTTCATAAAATGAATTATAAAATTGAATTTAAACAGTAAATAAATAATGAATGAGCTCTTGTTATCCAACCCTTGGACCAAGTTCTTTCTTCCCAAATTTCATTATGTCAGCATCTATATATGTATTTAGATTTAAAGTTTTCATTTCATTATTTTAATTTCACTATTTTTTCAATACCCTTAAAACCATCATTTTCATAAATAATATAAAAACACAGAAAGAATTATAATAGTTAAACTATAACTAGTGATTGAATGGACTAAAACGCTCCACATGTGAGATAACCCTGATCAAACACTATACAACATTAGAAAAATAAAATTTCTTTTGCCATTCCCTAGGATAAGTGTGCCTCGAAACCAACACCATTACTGGAGATCTAAGTAGTTATTTCAATAACTATTTCAAAATTCACATTTTTTAAATATTTTACTTCCTTTTATTTATAAAAAAATCTAAAAAACAATTTTTTTTAATAATGTATTCAGATTAAAAATTTTATGCATGGGAATATTACTCGCAGGTGAAATATCAAGAACCAGAAGTATATTATAGAGATCTAAATGATTGGATGGATAGGATAACCAATAGTCTAGTTGATTTGGGGAGGAAAATAGAAAGAGAATTTGACTATGTTCATGCGTTAATATATTAACCCGGCCCTAAAATAGAAAAATAACCTGAGGTAGTTGTGTAAAATATTTCACAACTCATCATTGAAGAATTAGATGGGGTAAATACGGAGGTACCTAAAGACTCATTCACCTTCACTCAACCATTTCTACCAGAGATATATGAAAAAGGGGAAGAATTTCTATCCAATAAAAACATATGAGATCAATAGGAATTGGATAAATTCTGTAATTAATGTGAGGAACTTCTTGATCTCCTCAAGCCTTGAAAAGAAGAAGAGCTAGCACCATTGAAAGAAGACACCACCAAAGTGGTGGAATTTGAATTCAAGATGTAGGACACTGAATACCTACATCCATCCATTAAAGATCAACTCTCGGAGGAACTTTCAGTTAAATATGAGAATAAATCCAAACCAACTCATGGAGATGATAAAATCTTTAACTCAAACTCTTTTTATTTTATTGAAAATAATATAAGTATCAACCCTTATAGTTTTTAATTTTTAGATTCATTCATCTTATATTATGCCCTGGGATATGAAGATGAAAAAGAAGATGAACCTATTGAGGAACACTTGGAGCTCCCAGAAGACATTGAATATTTAATAGATGGAATATAAGAAGAGAAAAATAATGTTTCACAAGTAACAATGAAGGAGGAGGAGGTTCCATACTTCGTACTACCGCCACCATGAAAGATGCACCACACTACAAAGGGTGAAAATCTGGTGTACTCTATATATGGATTCCTCCTCAAAAGAATAAATAATTGAATGATGGGAAGAACAACATGTGGTTGTTGATGTAAAAGAAGATCCACCCACAATTAGATTATGGATAATAGCTGGTACTTCCCACTGGAGGCATTAAAAAATCCTGGAAAACATAGAGGATTATAGAGAGATTTATCTTTACATGCTTTTTAGATTTCAATATTATTTTTTAAGAAGTAGATCATCATGTGGATCTCTCCTCCTTATCTTTTTTATCATTAATGATATGGTCCTTGTTCTTAAGTGTGTAATTCTATTTTTTAGGTTTATAAATGGAAAAAGGAAGCCATAAATAGTAGAAGATAAGTAATAAGATTCTTGGGAAATGTAGTTCATATAAATTGTTTAAACTTTTAAAATCCTTTCAATTTTTGGTTCAAAACATGTTTTGAGATTTAATGATAAGAGTTCCATACCCACACTTGAATTATTTCCTTACATGACTTATTTAGGATAAATGAGTTTCCTAGGAATCCTATGATTCCATGTTTTAGATTACAATGTTAATGAGATTGAATGAGTAAGATGGAAAATTTAATGTTTAAATTAAATCATGGATATTGAAATTATGACTCATAATTTAAGGGAATTAGTTGATTTTTTAAAAATGAAATTTCCCTATCATTTTGCTGCCTTTGAATTTCTGAAATTCATGTGAATTGATTTGTTATTATTAATCATGCCTTGAGTGATTGTCCAAAATAACATGTCTCATTCCTGAGAGTATTTCAAGGCAAATTTCTTCCTATTTATTCTTGGTAATATTTCTTGAGAGATCTTGGGACATTTAACCAACCAGAACTTACATTCGAACATGTCAAAGTTATGACAATGAAAAAAACACATTTTAAAAGATTGAGGCATCTTTTGAAAATCCAAAATACTTAATGAACACATTTTAAAAAATACTTATTTAATCCCATAGAGATAATGAATTTATTTTATAGGGATGATCCAGGCTTGAAGGAATTTTTATCCATTCCTACCCTACTCTTAGAATTTGGATGATATTTTAAATATGAACTGTAGGGTGAAGGGGATCCTATTGGATCTGATATTATACATTCTAAAGAAAACGTGTGGGGGTTATATTTTTGTAATTGTGAAATGTTATGTAATAATTCATTGTAATTTATTTTTTCCCCTCTTGAATTTCAAAAAATGACAAAAATGAAAAAAACCCAAAAAATGTAAAAAATGGGTTGTGATTTGGGAAAACAAAAAATCACTATTTTTTATACTAAAGATCTACTAATCTTATGTGGTTAAGTGATGGATGTGAGGTTCTATATAATCATAGCATTCGAAAAAAATAAAAAAGTACAAAAGTAAGAAAATATATTAAAGATGTTACACAAATAATTCATTATTCTTACTTGATCATAACCTTTATATTGAGTTTTAGGGAAGTGCGTGTTTTTACTTTAAATGGGAGAATTTCATTATACTTTTTGATATAATGAATTATACTTAAGAGATAACTATACACCTTGAGTCTTAATTTTTAATGCATCAAATCCTACCAACCTTAAGCCTCAGAGTCATTTTGACCTTTACTGTGAGTCCTCGTGATTTAATATGGATTTTTGCATTACAATATGGAGAAATTTGTCATTTTACAGACTATGGATAAAGGGAATGTTATCATGATATGGGAATAACTATATTTTATTTTTATTATAATAAATAAGAGGAATGATTCAATGGTAAATTAAATCATGATTTCTATTCTCAATAATAATTAATTAAGGAGATTGAATGAATGAAAGGAGAAGTTTCATCTTCCTCAAAGGGGAAAATTAAAACATATGAATTGACTGTTTCTTTTAAAAATGAGAAATTAAATTTTTTACTTCATGTGTATTTTTGAAATTTTTTTTTCACATTGTTTTTTTTTTGATTTTATTACTTAGTAATTTGAATACTGGTAACATCAGTGCTATTTGAAATTTAATGTTGAGATTTTATTCTTGAGGACAAACATGTTTTAAGAGTGGGGTAATTGATAGAGATAATATTTTCCACATTTTTCTATGCATCTTAATTGTTTTGATCCTCCCATATTATCAATTTGAGCTTATATGGATCACGTTTGGATTTAGGATGTGTTTTGAGAAAAATTGTGGAAAAGTACATATTTCCTGATTTTTTACAGATAATTACTTCAAGGATGTGTTGGCCATTTATTTAAAAATATAATTCCAAATTGATTGATTATTTTTTAAAATCCTTATTTAATTTCCTACAACTTTGTATTCTAGATGAGGTGATGATTCAAGAATCTAGAGGCTCGACATATTCAATGAAGTTGGAAAATTTTCCAGGTGCATGTCGTGGACCCCAACACTATAATGGAATCTCATCTCAGCCTACACACCTCCAATTGAGGTGATTCGACATGGAATAGAACTAAGGCACATATGCAGGTCCCTAAATTTAATTTAACATAGTTTTGATGTCATTAAGGTTTCCATTGGATGTAATAATTTTGAAAAAAGGTTCATAGAACCCTCATCCAGAAAAAGTAACAGTAAATTAATTATTTATAACATATACATCCTGTGGAAAATGAGTTAAAAATTTTAGAGTATTTTCTACACATAGTGGGGAATAACTTTAATAAATGGGATAATGAATTAATCAACTATTTAATCTGTAAAAATCATAAAAAATTTCAGAGGACATATTTTTCCTATAAAAAGAGAGGAGAATATCCCTCTCAAATAATTCATTCCCATCCCAACCCCATATAGGGCACCAAGGACAGGAGGATAAGGTCTATTTAGTAATTTTATTTCTTTTCATTTACTTTTCTTTTACATGTAGCATATTTATCTTTTTTATTAAAGTTTTTCCCGTTTCTTCTTCCATCATTCTTTGTCTTCATACTCTCATTATCTCATCCTCTATCTTCCATCTCACCATCATGATATTTAATAACTTTTTAATAGAATGTGACTAACCCGAAGCTTGACCTTGGGGGAGGTTTCATGGTGTTTTTCATTATTTCACTTCAAATTCAAAATAATTTAAATCAATTTCTGGTGGAGACTAGAATATTGTATGGGTGCAGCGGTTATCCACCACAACACTATTTCCAAATCCATTTATTTTCCTTGATTAATTAATTTTCCCTCCCTTATCTTAAGAAAACCCTTCATACAATGGAGTTGTGGTTTCCATATGTGATGAAGTGGAATACAGTGGAGTTGGGTCTTTTGGGATATCATTCTTGGTTGAGATATTATACTAGATGACTATTGGAGGAGGTGTGGTTTTGTGTGCTAGAGACATGATAAAATCACACACTCTTCAAATAAAATGAATGTGATTTAATAATTTGGATTCATAAAATTAATTATCAAATTTAATTTAAAGAATAAATAAATAATGAATGAACTCCTGGTATCCAACCCTTGGACCAAGTTTTTTCTTCTCTAATTTAATTCCTTCAGCATTTTAATCTGCATTATGATTTAAAGTTATCATTTCTTTATTTAATTTCACAATTTTTTCAAAACACTATAAACCATAATTTTTTAGAAATAATGTAAAAAAATAATTAGAATGGTTGAACTAGAAAAAGTGATTGAACTGACTGCAATACTCCTCAAGTGAGATGACCCTAGTTAGCCACTGTGCGGCGTTTGAAAAATAAATTATCTTTTTCCATGCCCAACGACAGGCATGCATCAAAACCAGTACCATTTCTGGAGATCAATTTAGTAATTTCGATCATTTTTCAAGATTCACAATTTTGTAAATATTTTTCTGTGTTTTATTTATAAAAAAATCTAAAAAAACAATTTTATTTCCATGATGTATTCAGATTAAAATTTTATACCTGGGAAGATTACTCATAGGTGAAATATCAAGAATGAGACGTGGATTATAGAGATATAAATGACTAGTTAGATATGATGATCAATTCTCTAGATGATTTGGGGATGAAAATTGAAAGTTCATTCGACTATTTTCATGCATTAATAGATCAACCTGACCCTGAACCAGAAAAAGAACTTGAGGTAGTGGGGGACGAAATTTCACAACTCATCTATGAAGAATCATAAGAGGTAAATGTGTAGGTACCTAAATAATCATCCTCACTCAACCAATTCAACATGATATAGATGAAAAAAAGGAATACTTTCTTTTTGATCCAAATATGGGATATCAATAGGAATTGGATAAATTATAGAATGATTGTGAGGAACTGATTGATCTCCAAAATACTTACAAATAAGAGGAGCCATCACCACTGAAATAAGACACCACTCAAGTGGTGTAATTTTAAGTCAATATGGAGGATCCTGACTACCTACCTCAATCCAGTAAAGATCACCTCCAAGAGGCACATTCAATTAAATAAGAGATTAAATCTTAAAAAACTCATGGAGATGATGAAATCTTGAACTCAAAATCTTTTAATTTTATTGAAAATAATTTCAGTATCAGTCTTACTAGTTTGGAATTTTCAGATTCGTTCATCTAGTATTACGCCCTAGAGGATGAAGATGAAAAAGAATATGCACCAGTTGAGGAATAGTTGGAGCTCCCAAACGACACTAAATGTTAACTAGATGGAATAAAAGAAGAGAAATAGAATTTTTCACAAGTATCAATGAAGGAGGAGGAGGTTACATACTTTATCCTACCCCTATCATGCAAGTTATACCACTTTTTGAAGGGGGAATATCTGGTGTACTCTATCCATTGATTCTTCCTCAACAAGAACAAAGAACTACATGCTGGGAAGAACAACATGTGGGTTTTAATGTCAAATAATATCCATAAATTATCAAATTATGGATAATAATTGGTATTTCCCACTGGAGGCAGTAAAATTTCATGGACCACTTAGGGGATCATAACAAGATTTATCATTACATGATTTTTAGATTTCAATTTCATAAGTAGTTCATCATGAGGCCCACTCATTCTTATCTTTTTTATCATTAATGACATGATACTCATCTTTAAGTGAGTAATTTATTTTTTTAGAATCATAAATGGTAAAAAAATCCTTAAATAGTGCAATACCAGTAATAAGAATCATGGTAAAGGGAGTTCATTTTTATCATTTAAAATTTTAAACTCCTTTAATTTTTTTGTCCAAAACATGTTTTGAGATTTAATGATAATAGTTCCTTGCCCACACATGAATTATTGCTTTACCTGACTTATTTAGGAGACATGAGTTTCTTTGGAATCCTATGATGCCAAGTTTTAGATTTAAATGTAAATGAGATTGAACGAGTAAAATGTAAAATTTAATGTTTAAAGTGATGCATGAATATTGAAATAATGACTCATGATTTAAAGTAATTAGTTTATTTATTTAAATGAAATTTCCCTACCATTTTCATGCATTGAATTTCTGAAATTCTTGGGAATTGATTTGTTATTATTAATCAAGCATTGAGTGATTGCCTCGTATCATATGTCTCATTCCCAATAGTATTTCTAGACCAATTACTTCCTATTTATTATTGAGCATATTTATTGAGTGATATTGGAAAATGTCACCAAACATAATTTTCATTTGAACTTGTTGAAGTTATGACTGTGCAAAAACACATTAAAAATGATTGAGGAAACTATTGAAAATCCCTTATCCTTAAATAACATTTTTTAACAATCTTTCTTTTATCCCATTGGGACCATGAATGACATTTATTGGAATGAGCCATGTTTCAAGCCATTTTTATCCATTCCTACCATACTCTTGGTATTTTCAAGATATTGAAAAGATGAAGCATGGGGTGAAGGGAATCATGGTGGATGGGATATTATACATTGTAAGGAAAATGTGTCTGGGTGATATTGTGGGAATTTTAAAAGGGTGTGGAATATTTCATTGTAATTTATTGTTTTACTCTCTTGAATTAAAAAAGAAACAAATGACAAAAACCAAAAAAATGAGAAAAATGGGTTGTCATTTTTAGAAAATAAAAAATCACTATCTTCCAGACTAATGATTATATAATCTTATGTGGTTTGGTGATGGAAGTGATTTTTGATCTGATCATAACATTAAATAAAGAAAAAATGTAAAAAAGTAAAAAAATATATATATATATTCAAGATGGTTTACAAATAATACATTATTCTTACTTAATCATAACCTTTTCATAGAATTTAGGGGAAGTGGGTGTTGATACTTTTAAGGGGAGAATTTCATTACACTTTATGATATCATGAATTGTACTTAAGAGACAAACCTCTTCCTTGAGACAAAATTTTTAATGCATCAAATCCTACCAACCTTAAGCCTTAGAGTCATTTGATCCTTTACTGTAGGTCTTCATGGTTTTGTGTGCCTTTTGTAATTACAAAAAAGAGAAAGTTGTTATTTTACAATATTATGGATAAGGATTGTGTTCTCATGATATGAGAATAACTATAATTAATCTGTATCATGATAGATGATATGAATGATTTAAAGGTGAGGTAAATCACGATTTGGTATGTTTAATAATAATGAATTAAGTTTCTTGAATAAATTAAAGGATAAGTTTCATCATTATTGAAATTAGAAAAGTAAAATATATGAATTTATTTTTTATTTAAAAAATGAGAAATTAAATTGATACTTCATTTGGATTTCTGAAAATTTGATTTGGCATTTAAATTGTTTTATTTTATTACATTGGAATTTAAATATTGGTAAAAATGGTTCCCTTTGAAATTTAATATATAGATTTTATACTTAAGTACAATCATGGTTTAAGTGTGGGTTAATTGATAGAGATAATATTTTAAATATTTTTTATGCTTTTAAATTGTTTTAATCCTACAACATTATCAATTTTAGCTTATATGGAACAATTTTCGTTTATGATGTGTTTGGAGAAAAAATGTGAAATGGTCTTAATTATGGATTTTTTAAACATTTTTAAGTCAATGATATTTTGGTAATTTATATAAAAAACAATTCCAAATTTATTGACTAGATTTTTTTTTGAAATAAATATCTAATTTCTTTCAACATTATCTTCTAGACTAAGGGCTGGTTAGAGCATCTAGAGGCCCAAAAAATTCAATGAAGTTGGGATGTTTTCTAGGTGCATGAAATTTATCCCACCACCATAATAGAATCCCATCTCATCTTACACATATAAAATTGAGGTTATTCTATATGGAATAGAACTATAACAAATATTTTCATCTCTAAAATTAAATTTAGGGTGTTTTTAAGTCATCAAGGTTTTCATTGGATGTTTTTCTTTTGAAGAAAACTTCCTGGAACCTTCATCTATAAATAGTATTAGTTAATTAATAATACATAACATATACATACTGTGGATAAATAAGCTGTAATTTTTAGAGAAGATGTGGAATACAATGTAGAACAACTTTCATGAAGGGGACCACACATGAAGGGTCCATTTAATGTTTCAAAAAACATGACAACGTTTGGGGGACAGATTCTACCTATAAAAGGAGAAGATCTCTTACCTCTCAAATCGTTCCTTCCCATCCCCACACCATACAGGTCACCAAGGAGAGGAGGCCAAGGTTTATTTAGTAATTTTATTTCATTTTTTTTTAATTTTAGTTTTCTTTTACATGTAACACATTCATCTTTTTTATTGAAGTGTTTCCCATTTCTTCTTCCAACTTTTATTGTCTTCAAGCTCTAATAATCTCATTCTCTCTCTTCCCTCTCTCCATTGTGATCTCTAATAACTTTTCTATGGAAAGTGAAAAAACCATGACTTGGCCCTGGGGGAGGTTTCATGGTGTTCTTTATTATTTCACTTAAAATTCAAAATTTTATAAATCTATTTTTGGTGGAGGTGGGAATATTGCACGGATACGATATTCATCCTCCATGACACTATTTCCAAATTCATTTTTTTCCTTGATTAATTAATTTTCCATACCTTATCTATGGAAAAAACTTCATACGGTGGATTTGGGGTTTCTATAAGGGATGAAACAGAATACAGTGGAGTTGGGTCTTTTTAGGATAACATTCTTAGTTGAGGTGTTATCCTAGTTGACTAATGGAGGAGGTGTGGTTTGGTGTGCCAGAGACTTGCTAAAACTACACACTATATAAATAAAAGGAAATAAATTAATTAATGAGGTTTCCCAAAATTAATTATCAAATTAATTTAAACAATAAATAAATAATGAATGAACTCATTGTATCGAACCCTGAGACCAAGTTCTTTCTTCCAAATTTCATTATATCAGCATCTGCATCTGCATTTAGATTTAAAGTTTTCATTTCTTTATTTTAATTTCACTAGTTTTCCAAAATCCTTAAAACCATCATTTTCATAAATTATATAAAAACAAAAAAAGAATTAGAATAGTTGAACAAGAATAATTTATTGAACCAAACACTATGCTTCTCAAGTGAGATGATCCTGGTCAGCCATTATTTTGTATTAGGAAAATAAATTTGATTTTTCCATGCCCTGCAACAAGAGTCAACTCTAGATAATTTCACTCTGACTCCAGACTACCAATACAGAAACAAGATATCCTATGAGAACAAAATCATTTAAATTAGATACATTAAATTACATATTTTATTTTAAAAATTCACTTTGTGTTAATTAATTAATTATCCAATAACAAACCAACAAAATTATTCCAAATTTCATTAACTTAATCATAAGAGTGAAGTCCATTCTGTCAGGGAATAATCCAAACTGAGTCCAAGGTTTATCAAGATTAATATCCTTTCATCATTTTCATTTCATCATTACCAACCCCATAAGTTAATAATTATTTATTCATTATTAGCATAATTCCATAATCCATGTAATATAGGAAAACCATCATAATCTATCACCAAGAAAAAACATGTAACCAAGAACATCAAGTTACCTCAAGCAGTAGGGAATGGAACGAAGATAAAAAAATAAACCTGAAAAATGGTATTTAAATAGATTCATAAGCAATTATCCCATCCCTAAACATCACATCAATGGGTAAGCTTAGATTCAACATTTTCCATCACCTATAGTTTCATAACTGAAACCCACATGCATATGTAATTGCATCTCACCATAACTGGTGTCAACTATTTCCACATCATTTAAGCCTCCCCACCCACATCACACCAGCCATCCCAATATCACCCACCCCAATCTCACATCACATTTGGGCCTCCCCACATCATATCACATTTCATAATGAAACTCGCATATATATCAGATCAGAAAACCCCATAAATCAAACAATAATATCCAACAAGGAAATTTAATCCATAAAACAATCCATCCAGCCTCCCCACAAAAATGAAATCTCACAACTCTAAAATCAAGGCACATAGAATTCAAAATAAGTTTTGAAATTCATACCCTATCAATTATCTTTTATCATAGAACTGATTCTTATTCCATCTTAAATTAACCAATTAATTAATCATAGGTTCCAACTATGGGAAACCAAGGGCATCAAACAATAACAAGCTATCAAAAATAAACATGATCATAGAAATAAAACCATTCCCATTATAATTCTTTTTATTATCAAAAATCATAAGCATGCTTCACATTATTTATCAATACCCTTAATCAAATTGAAAAACAGCTTCAATTAAACATGGTAATTAGATCAATTTGATTATCATCAAATTAAATCACCCACTAAATTACAAACATACCACTTCTTTAATTACTATAGAAAATTAATTTTCAAATAATTATGGATTTACATTCTTTACCAATTTCAAAATTCTACTCCAAGAATAATAACATTCTAAAAAAGAATATCAATGATAGTAGACTATCAAGAAAAAGAAGAGGAAACCTGTTATAATGGTATAAAGCATCAATATGTGATCACTACAACCCATTTCTTTATTAATCTAGTTAAAATATTATTAGGTTAATTTAATATACATCTAAATAGAAAAACCATGATCAATTTATAATTTCATGTAAATAAAATAAGATAAGTAATGAATCCCCTACCTCAAAGGCATTAACGTTCATCACACAATAATAGACCGACGTTATGGATCTCTGATCACCTCTACTGCAAGAAGCTACATTCATATAAGTATTTCACAGAAAAAAATACACAACAAAAACCATGAAAACTATTTTATAATCATGGATATCAAGTCCTATAGCATGGAGAGAATATAGGGGGGAAATGAGATCAATTTGGGATATCCACTAGAAAATGAAGAAAGAATACATCTAGGATCACCACGGATCAAATACAGAAGGTCGAGAATCTATTCCTAATGAATGAATCCCAAAATATAGAAAAGGGTTCCAATTTAACTCTTGTAATCGGAATAAGGGGTATTGGGTTTGAGAACTCATGAACCACTACATGATTTATAGATGTGTTTCATAGAAAATTTACATGGGGTGTAATAATTTTAAAATTATGTAAATTTAAGGTTTTATATCTCACTAGAAAATGCATCGTCTCAAACCTTTTAATCCCATACTTAATACACATTTTGAACCAGCCTCACATAGTCAGTGACCCACACATACATAGTGTGTAACAATTAAACATAATGTACTCTACTTTCTCTTATCTTTTTAGTAGTTGAACCCCTCTAGACCCAATCTATCTATCTTCTGAGCATCATGAGATTTCGAAGCACAAAAAGGGTCATACTACAAAGATCCAATAAAGTACATTACATACGTGTTAAATAATTATCATCCTCAAGAATCCAAAACCAAACCCAAAGATAAAATGAAAAGGGGTCATCCGAACAACCACCTCATGAGATACATCTCAAAGATCTCACCATCACAGGAGCTCAACCCCCTATTCGTAGGAACATCGAAAAACCACACAACATGAACAACTAGATTCTAAAAACAATCTTGGGAGAGATTCCTCTCAAATGAGATTAAATCCACAATAAGTGTCACGACCCATCCTTGGGGCCCGTGCTGTGACTACCCCAAGCCCGCCATCCATAGGCTAGGGGCTGGAGACTAGCACCAAAGGCTTAAATCCCGATAAATGGAAGGCATTTCCTTTATAAAGTAAACAACACACAACAGAGTACGCAAGTGAAGTAAGACTATGTAAAACTGGGTACAAAATTAATTGCTGAAAAGTAAATGCGACAGTATATAAACCCAACTGTAAGTACAATACAATTGAAAAGAAAGTACAGTAGCTGAAAATTAAAGCAGAAACATCGAGTCGTCCTCTAGAAAACCCACCTGAAGGGTGGGTACAGATAGTCTCCTCAGCTCCTCAGGTCTGGTCGTCCACTCCGTGTACGTCCCATCCAGTGGTCGACCTCCAGGTACCATCCAGCACCAAAAGCCGCCACCTCGATCATCGATGTCACTAAAACAAAACCGGCCCCTAGCGGCGGTTTTTTTCATTTGGCGGTGGTTTAAACCGCCGCTATAGGGTTTGGCGGCAGTTTACAAAAACCGCCGCGAAAGTGGGCGTCGGCAATCTATTAGCGGCGGTTTTTACTATTTCGCGGCAGTTTAAGAAAAGAGTCGTAGATGCTTCTTTTCGCGATGGTTTTTGTCCATTCCGCGGTGGTTTTATGCGTAGATGATACTTTTTTTTCATGGCGGTTTTAACCACCACTATATTCTGGCGTTTGATGCGCCTATGTCGCGGCGGTGAAAACCACCACTAAATTTAAACATAATACATTTAGCAGCGGTTATAACCGCCACTAAATACTGACCAATAAGGCATTAGCAGCGGTTATAACCGCCGCTAAATACTGACCAGTAAGGCATTAGCGGTGGTTAAATTCGCCGCGAAATGTTGACCTGGAAAAAAAATAATTTTGCTCCTACCACACCACTGCCCTGAAAAACAAATCAAACTAGAATATTGAATAGGAGACACCATACAAACAAATAACATGGTAGTATTCATTGAAAAATAGGATATGAGAAAATGTTGTATGTTATGGAGTCCAACCTAAGGAAAGGTATGTATCACAATTTGGTGAGTAACCAATCCATGTGACCCCCAAGATGTATATGTGTTTTTAGGTTCTTTAATTTCTTATGTGTTTTAAGAAGGGTTGATTTATATTATATGGATACTAATACTCTATATAATAAATGGTTATGAATTTGGTACAATTTATGTTATCATGCTAACCATGGTGATGTGTAATGATATGTAATTGGTTATGCTCTAAGTTGGCCGATATAACATCCATGGGTGGATTTTGATATGGGTTGGGTTTTTTTAACAATGGATTTGTGTTATGGGATAGAACAAATTATGTTTATATGGGTATAGAATTTGTTCCAAAGATGGATGTTTGAGTAGTTATAGAATGTATGTTATGGTATGGTTTGTTGTGTGTTTTGGGTTGGTTGTTAATGCCTACTATAGAAAATGGGTAAATTGTGAATTGGCGTGTGTTTTAGGTTGGACAACACGCTAATCGTGCATGGTGCTTGAGAGAGTATGGTTTATGATCTTGTAGGTTATACATGATTCCTATTGAGGATTTGAGTTATGTCATTGGATATGAGATAAGAGTTTCATGTATACATCCCAAGATGGTTATCATGTTACAGGTTGGATGGGATGCATCATGATATAGTTGTTATTGACTTCGTTAAAGAAAATAGGTTTGAGTTTTTTTAAAATTTCAACAACTTATCTAATGTTTTCCTAAATACCTTATTGGTGGAATTATACTTAACCAAACCAAATGATATTGATTTTTCACAATAGTTATTATCATAAGATAATGTCATTAATATATATGTGCATGTATGTGATCTTTATCCTTCAGGGGAAGTATGGTGTGTCGATTTCTAGTTAGGATTAGTAACCTAGATTTCATAGTTGGATTGGGTATGGGATTTGTGATATGCATGAGAACCCTCGAGTGGGTATATTGGCCTATGATTTTCCTCGTGATATTTGAGATGGGTTCATAGATGCTTCTCCATGAGTTGTATCCTATATAGGATGTGACATGTGAACTAGGGTTGAGAGAGACTAGTAATATTGAGATGTATCTTGGGATATTGGTGATTGGAGTGTTCTAATCAAGTGAAATAGCGATTCTCATTTCCACCTGATGAGGGTTTTCTTGTATGTATGTAATCCAAGAGAGGACTTATCCTAGGTCTATGAGTTCATTAAAAAAATGAAAGTAAGTTTAGATACTTTGTTCTATAGTGATGGTATATAGGTGGATTGTGGTTTGGTATTCAGTTAGTAATATCATTGTATTTGGTATTGTAAATGTAAAAGCATGGGTAGTTCTTGTGTTTTGTTAAGTCTAACATGAATAATTGACATGGTTATTTGGGGGATAAGTTAAGTTAAACTATGATTATTTGGATGTTATTGTAATGATGCATATTAGGTGTTTTAATAGAGTGTATACATGCTTAGATTCATGTTATACTGATAACAGTTAAATTTAGGTATTGTGGGAGGCTTCCAAGATACACTCTTTCCATGTCAGTAAGAGCGTGAGTTCTTTATCAGCATAATTGGTATTTTGGTTGTATAGTCTAAGATTATCCTGTCAGGTGGGAACTTATTCATGCCTGTGTAATGTGTTGTGGCTCATTGGGCCTTGATAGTGATGGTATGAATTGGGCTTACACAGCAAGGATACCCAGGTGCTGCTATGGAGCAACAATGATATGAATGGGACTTACACAGTTGGACTGCCTAGGTACTTCTATGAATCAGTTATGGTATGGATCGAGCTTACACAATGGGGCTACCCGAATGCTGCTATATAGTAGAAATGGTATGAATATGGGTTACATATATGGTATTCTCATTGGATGTGGTACCAATTCAAACACAGGACTAAATGGAATGATTTATACCACACTCGAGAAATCAAGACATAAAATGAAACATCATAAATAAATAAAATGCATAGAAGGAAACATGAGAAATCAAAAAAAAATGTTAGGATATGGAAATGTTTGGTGGCAACTATGTGCCACATACATGTTACATATACAAACCAACCATTCGCATACTTGTTCAACACATCAACAACACTACTACTCATCATCTGATGTTGCATCATCACCCTCTCCACCTTTATCTCCACTACCTACTGCCACCTATAAGAACATTATATTGAAAATTAAATATTGTTGCATATTTATAATTAAACTTAAAACCAATTAAAGTGTGCAAACTAAATGATTTTTATTTTTTTGTGATTTACCTGCTCACCACTAGCCAATGCACTACCACCGGGGGAATATCTGCTCATATGCTGACATATTTCAAGCAACTCTTTCTGCAAAGCATATATCTGATCCCCCTGCTGGTGAACTGTGTTTTGTAGAGAAGAAATCTCCCTCTGAGTATCTTCAGGTATGAAATGACTATAAACAGGAGTAGATGTAGCCGAAATCCCTGATGGCCTGCCAAAGACCTCAGATGGTACGGGTCCAAAACCCATCCCGCGCACTCTACCAGGATACTCCTTCCCAAGGACTTTACCAACCGGGTCATCCTGGGAGACTGAGTAGGATTGCTCAGGATTGACATCCCATATTTCTTTAATTTTTACCTATAAATAAAATATCAATATATATTAAAATAGTAAAAACTGATAATAAGTTATTATAATAAATAATTGACTTCATACCCCAACTTCTCTGGAAGGTTCATTAACAAAACTTCCATCTGTTTTTTTATGAACATCCAGCCACAGTTCTGTTCGGGATTCTTCATGCCCTAAACTTTGTGACTGCATTAAACAAATATAAATCAACAATTAAATATGTTAAATAGATAATATTTTCTTATAAATATTTAAACTAATTAAAAGATTACCAATGACATTCGGCTTCTAGAAAAGCTTTTTGAGCCTGTAGTGTGCGGGATGACCTGTTTTTGCTGGTTTGATGCATTCTGTCTTGAGAGATCCTGAAATAAATAAAATTCAATTTAACAGTAATGTATTCAATGTCTATCTCCTCTTCATGTACATGTATAAATGTAAAATGAGGATAATATAATAATATATATTTCAATACCATCCGCTTCTCATCACGATGTCTATCGACAAAAACTTTCCACTGTTCTTTTGGTACCACACTGGGTAGCTTCTCATATATCTGTTGCACAGTCAACTAAGTATCATTGGCATCACACCACAACCTCCATTTGAAATCTTTCCATTTTTTTCCAAGAATTTTCAATGTCCACTTCCGTGCTATCACATCAGCAACGGTAAAGTGGAAGAACATCTGTATACAGAAATTAATTTTGAATATATTAGTAACATGACATTAAATTAAACCATAAAGTAATAAAATTACCTTTATCTGAGAATCAAAAACTTCATTTTTCCAGTTTGGAGGCATATGCCTCCAATCATCATATGAAATAGGCAGGGAAATGGGCTCTACTGCCAGCTGACCTATAATATGACCAAGTAAACCTGCGGCGTCATCCGTCGGGACCCCATAAGAATCAAATGGCACCACTATCTTCTCTCCATTCATGTTCCAAAAATCAGAACTTTTTAAGTGTTTTTCCACGGTTGCATTTTTTTCATCTGCAATTAGTAAACAATTACTATAAACAAAATGCAATAAATTAATTTAATTAAAATTTGTACCTATGACTGTGACCCTCCAGAATTTCCATGATGAACTGGAAGGGGCGTGTCGCTGCCCCGCTTCTGAGGCTCTTGTAGGGGGAGGCGATGACTCATCCTCTAATGAGACATCCACTGATGGTGTCAGAGATGGTGCAGGGGGAGATGATGCAGGGATGTAGGCAGCTGCTGCCTCAGATGCCGTGGGGACAGACGGATCGTCATCTGTCGCAGAAGTAGATGAAATGGTGTACCACTTCTTCCTTGGCATTCATGTCATTTAATCAAATAAAATTAAGTTCAGAATATATATTTCAAAAAATTTATGCAGAAAAAAATTAAAAATGATAATAGATACCCAGTACTAACAAACAAGATATATATAACAATGATAATGAATGACTATAGAAATGAAACAAGTGGTTGCTGAATGAATAAATAATTGTACATACAATCATTTTCCCCTTCAATCATGTCGGTTTCCTGCTCCATTGCTTCATCCACTTCATTCATCCTTGCTAGACTAATATTTTCAATATCATGATGGACAAATAATTCTGCTTCCTGTTGATGATGAAATTAAATTGCAGAGGTCAAATCTTCCACTTTATCACCCATATCATACAAATCTCTTTGTATTACGTGAGTAACTACACTCCACCCTTCATCCACAACATCATTCACATAATATACCATTTTTGCATGCGATGCTAAGATATATGGATCATGAAGTTCATGATCACCAACATCCATCAAGCGAGAGAGGTTTACAGAAGTAAATTGCAAGGAATATATTTTAACACCTCTGATAATATCGACCCATTTGCATTTGAATAAAACAACAGAAAAATTCCCATGGTAGTTTAATTCAATAATATCATGCAACTTTCCATAGTATTCCACTTCATCAAATGTAAATATACCACTATTCTGTGTTTTCAAACCCATTTCTCGATCGACCGTACGAAATCTAAAACCATTCACATTATAAGCGTCGAACTTTATAACTTGTTTTATAGGATCTCTAGCAAGAAACTTCAAATCTTCTGACAAGTCTGATCGAGTATCAGTATTCATGATCTGAAAAATAAAAATATAATTTAATAGATTTTCAAATTGTATGTGTCAAACTAATATTCATATTTATTGCAATATTTATAAACTTACACGTCGTGCAAACCATTCTACCAGCTCTTTATTCACAGCTTTCGTTATATATTTTTCATTTCATGTTCGGCCTCTCATTCGTCTCTTTGTTTATATCCTCAACTCTTCAAAAAATGGATTTGCAATTTCCCTATTCAGTATCACATATCTAGGTGCCTGTAATAACTCCAATTCTGTCAGTGTTGCGTATGAGGTCCTCCCAACAGATAAGCCAATAGCAAGAAATATTTTTGATTTCTGATGCATTTGAGATTGAGTTGATGTGTCGTCAACACGTCCAACTCGATTAAATCTTGTCTCAATATCATCCAAATATCTGGAACAAAAGGTGAGACACTCCTCGGCTAAATAGCCTTCAGCAATAGAGCCTTCTGGTTGAGCTTTATTTCTCACGTATGCTTTCAAATTCCTAAGATATCTGTGAAAAATAATAATAATATTATGCATTTATTTAAATTCCAAATATTGTTTACTTAACTGGAAACATATAAATAAAATACCTCTCAATTGGATACATCCATCGATAATGAACGGGGCCTCCTAATTTAGCTTCGTCAACCAAATGCACAGTTAAATGCATCATGACAGTAAAAAACGATGGAGGAAAGATCATCTCCATTGCACAAAGGGTCAATACAAACCTCTCTTGTAGGTTGTCAAGCTATAAAGGATGTAGAGTTTTCTCACATAATTGCCTGAAAAATGTGCAGAATTATAGTACAACAACAGTAACTTTTTCAGGTAATAATGTACGCAATGCCAATGGTAGTAACTGTTGTAACAAAACATGTGAATCGTGACTTTTCAATCCATATAACTTACGATTCTTCAAATCAACACACCTCGAGATGTTACTCGAATACCCATCAGATACCTTCACATTCTTTAAAATTCGAAGAAACACATCTTTATCCCTATTTTTCTTTGAAAAAATGGAAGGATCATACTTTTCATTCTCATCTGGCCAGAGATCACGTTTTATGTTCATTACTTGTAAGTCTTTGCGAGCATTGAGATGATCCTTCGACTTTCCATGCTCATTAAGTTATGTGAAAATAAATTATCACATACATTCTTCTCAATATGCATCACATCAAGATTGTGGCGCAAATAATTAAATTCCCAATACGGAAGTTTGAAGAATATACTTTTTTTCTTCCATTGTTGCGTTCTAATTTCACTTGACGATGCACTTCGCACTCGTTTTCCGCTATCAGTCAAATGATGAACCTTCCCAAATTCTGTTTTAACATTTTCAAGCTGTGTCAATATTTCAGAACCGGTTAACAACTTTGGAGGTGGTCTACGATCAATGGAACCATTAAATTTTGATTTGTTCAGCCGAAATCTATGAGATGCATTAAGAAATCTTCGATGGCACAAGAAGCACCATTTTCTACTGTGAGGTAGCCATTTGGGCTCGAAATCAAAGTTACAAACAAGACAAGACAAACCCATATAAGTGTTCCAACCAGATAAATTCCCAAGCCTAGGGAAGTCACTAATGGTCCACATTAAAGCAGCATGCATTTTGAACATTGTTTTAGAAGAAACATCAAATGTCTCAACACTGTTGCTCCATAACTCCTGCAATTCTTCAATCAAAGGCTGCAGGTATACATCAATATCATTTCCAGTCATTTGTTTTCTAGGAATAATCATCGAAATGATAAAAGATGTTTGTTGGATACACATCCACGGAGGCAGATTATAAGGGATCAAAACAACTAGCCAAATGCTATAACTCGTACTCAAAGTCCCAAATGGGTTGAATCCATCGGCAGCCAATCCCAATCGAACATTCCTAGGATCAGCTGAGAAATCTGGATGTAATGAATCAAATGTCTTCCAAGATTGGGAATCTCGTGGATGTCTCATTAACCCATTATTGTTATTATCTATAGAATGCCACTTCATGTGTTCGGCGGTTTTTGATGACCTGGATAATCTTTGCAATCGAGGCTTCAAAGGAAAGTAATGCAAAACTTTTGCAGGTGTGTTCCTTTTCTTCATCTCCATGAAATTATGTTCAGTCATACTTCCAACATCACCTTTTGACTGCCATCTAGAATAAGAACATTTCTTACAATTCTGTCTACTTGAATCCTCTCCCCAGTAAAGCATACAATCATTGGGACACGCATGTATTTTTGTATAATTCAGACCAAGCTTGTTTACAACTTTTTTCATCTCATAAAATGATTCTGGGATTTTTGCTTCAAGAAATGCATCACAAATCAATTCCAATAACATGGACATTGCCTTATTTGTAATTCCACATAGACATTTGATATGGTACAACTTCAGCAGAAATGAAAGCTTTGAATATTTCAAACACCCACTATACAACTCCTGATTTCCATCATCAAATAAATAATGAAACGCATTTTCCTCACTGAAGTTTTCCCTTACATTTGGCTCCATAGAATCAAGAGGAGGATCCAATGATATGTTACAATCTTGATCTGCTTGTGTTACAGTCTCAAAACATCACTTGTCACGTTGCAATTTGTAGAACCCTCTTCTGGTTGTTCTGATGTGTTTTGATGCTCATAGTGGTGTCTTGCAGTGCCGAATGCATCATTTATGAGGTTTTGCATTTCATTTTCCATTGGAGAAAAACTTGGGACCTCATTCTGTGGATTAACATCAGTCCTCAATCTTTCTGTATTGTTTGATTCTCCATGCCAAATCCAACACAAATATTGATCAGGGAATTGCTTCAGTATTAAATGTTCATAAACTTCATCTCACTTCAAATATGTTCTAAATTTACATTTAGGACATGGACATCTTATTCTCCCTTCAACGGATCGATTAGAAATTTCAAAATCTAAAAACTCATTCAAGCCCTTTACATATTGAGGTGTGTTCCTCGGTAATGTGATCCAGCTTTTATCCATGTATATCACAATGTGCCTACACAAAATATACGATAGTGTAAGATTACATAAACATAATATAATAAAGATGAACCATTGATCATAAAGTATGCATAATATAATAAAGATGGTTCATTGATCACATTTACCACTTCATACCAACCGAACAAGTCTGGTCCATAAGAGACAGCGTCAACACCTCATTGAGGAGAAATAAGAATATCGGGTTACACACATATCATAACACTATCTACCCAACTATTTTTTATGGTTTCCAATGGGATATGTTTACAGAACATGAAGCACCTAATTAATTCATTATCCATGATAAGACATGTCGTTATGGACCAAATTTACAAGGGAGAGAATTCACATGGATTTTTGTAAAATAAACCATTGGAATTGAAATTGGTCTATAAGATGGGATTTAATATATTGAACATATCTATATTCTTGGAAAGAGTTTAGGTCTAAATAATATTAAGTGATATCCCAATGGAACCAACTGCTCAATATAAATTCCAAGAAATTACTCAAATTGTGGATGGATATTCTCACTTTTAGTAATGAATACAGGAATAAATGTAGGAGAAATATATAAACCACAAAAAAAATAATCCACAATTACTATGCATGACTTATCCGTCGTTTATGAGAAGAAATCAAAGAATCAAGGAAGAAATAAAAATTACCAAAGTCGAAAGGGGTAGCGGGGGGTGCTGGGGGGTGTGGGGGTCGCCGGAGGCCACGGGGGGCATGGGGGTGTCAGGGTCGCCGGATGGCACAGGGGGCGCGGGGGGCGCGGGGGTCTCCGGTGGTCGAGGGGGGCGCCGGGGGGTGCGGGTTTTGCCGGAGGGCACGGGGAGTGCGGGGGGTGCGGGGGTCGCCGGAGGGTGCGGGGGGCGCAGCAGTCGCCGAGGCCAGGGGGGGATCGGGGACGAGGGTTTGGGAACGCGGTCACGATGGGGGAAAGGGTCGTGGTGTTTTAAAAAAATTTGGGTTTTGCGGCGGTTTATTAAAAACCACCGCGAAACCTTCACCGAGAATGTTTAGCGGCGGATTTGTGAACCACCGCCACAAAACAGCCGCTAAACCCAGTTTTTTTTATAGTGTGTGCATCGTCTGCATCCAACACAACGTAGTGCGGTTATAGCCCATGCAGGGGTGAGTATACGATACTCAGTAGGGACCCCAAGACCCCCTAAGGTCTCCTAGAATCCATGAAGGATAAACCAAAAAGGAAAGATACAATCACGAAGTATCAAACAACCCTACTTAGGTATATGCCCATACATATACCTAAGTTTTCAATATCATTCCATCTCAAACTCTCGATCCCAAGCATAAACAGTCCAAACAGGAAAGAACAACCCGATCCACAAAGAAAAACACAAGCCGATCCACATAGGATAACACAATCCAGTCCACACAGGAAAGCACAATCCAGTCCACAAAGGAAAACACAACCCAGTCCACACAGGAAATCACGACCCTTTCCACACAAGAAATCACAACCTAGTCCATAAAATAAAGTAGGTCAACCACATCGATGTTAAATATTGAAAAGTCAAGACTCATCTCACATAGGAATACTACTTTTGAAGAGGGGTGGAGATGATTAGATGTAGCCTCTGAATCATCTCCTTTGCCGAACCCATGTAGGATCCCAGTAAAGAAGTCGTCACTTCCAAACCCATGTAGGATCCAAGTATAGTAACCATCACTACCAAACCCACGAAGGATCCAAGTACAGTCATCATCGCTGCCGAATCCACATAGGATCCAAGTACAGTCTTCATCGTTGTCAAACCCACGTAGGATCCAAGTACAGTCGTCATCCCTACCGAACCCACGTAGGATCCAAGTAAAATAGTCATCGTCGTCGAACCCACGGAGGATCCCAGCATAGTAGTCATCGTAGTCGCTACCAACTCTAGGGTTCCCGCAAACATCATGCTCGATTCTAGGAGGGTCCGCTCCATGAGCCAAGGGGGCGATACATCAATTGTCAAGAAGTCCAAAGTTGATATACCCAAAAGTTCTGTCTCATCAATAGGAACTTAACGCGACAGATGGTGGTAAATTAGACGCCCAGTCTGAGAGATAATATTGTTTTTCTGTTCAAGGGGCCCGGTTAGAAATACGCTTGTTTCTAAACCGTCAATTATCCAAAGTCATCCAAAACTCACTTAGAGCATCACAAAATAACCGTCTCGTCGTAAGGGTCATAGAGTCGCAGACGGCGCGCCGATCGGACGTGCGGTCTTTAAGTTATAAGTGTTTCCTCTCCAAGGGCCCGGTTGGTTTCGTGTTCGAACCAACCCGGTCGTACTTCAAATGAAACTGGTTAACCAAACCGGTCACACCATTGCGATCCATACTGAAAAACACACGAGATGGACTATACATTGGTCCAAAACAGATAGCTGGTGAAAAAGTTTCATTTCATCGCAACACGAGCGAACCAGGCCTCGTAAGGCCCATGCCTCAACCTTGACTTAAATATCCAAAATTGTTCTTGAAACATCCGTCATAATTTCAGGGTTGCAACGTCGTAGACAGTTCGTCATTCCGACACCGTATGAGAGAGATATGTCTGATACAAGATCCCGTAATAGTAATAATATTATTATCATTGGGTGTTTTGTCGACCCGAGCCACGAACCAAAATTTAGTATCGAACATTAGACTTGAATTGAACATCTTAAAGACTGGATTACATCGCCACTGACGGAAATCCAATAAGACATCACCGCATGAGTTATACCAGGTCAAAGATTTAATAATAATATTAAATCTATTATTTTCTCGAGCGCTTTGGGTACCCGATCCAAAAAACTGAAAAAAGATATTCAATATTGGACTCATAAATTCCGTCTCGAAGTCAGGGTCGCACTGCCACTGACAGTTCGTGAAACCGAGATCGCACGAAGAAGATGTGGACAAAAAGTTGTTTTATCATCAAAATTAATAATAACAATATTTTATTATTATTATTATTAATTACTTATTTATTTATTTTTCGAACTCCAAATTCAATCACGTTGGAGCCTTCTCTTGCACGCTAGAAATCATCACCAAATTAGAAGCACCTCCTTTACTTTGACTCCATGCCAACCACGCCCCACCTTGATTGGCTTTCCTCTTCTTTTTTTTCTTTTTATTATTTTCCCATTTCATTTTAACATTCCCTCTCCAATCTTCATTCTCCTTCACGACTCTGTTCCCCCAATCAACCAGCCTTCTTCCACACGACCAAAACCGCACCACCTTTTGCTGCCTGCGCCGCTGCCCCTCTAGCCTACCATGTCGCTGCCACGCAACCCAGCCGCACCGTCGGATGCCGCCTCGGCCTGCCCTGCCTGAACCACACACCGTCAGGCCGATAATCACACTGCTATGTCACCCCTTCTGTGGGTTTTCGCATCTACGACCTATGTATGAAAATTTTGATGAGAATAGAATCATGATCCTTGGGTCAAGATCTCAACGTTCTTATATCGCGCTCAACAAAACATCGATGTTTTGACGCGCTTAATTATTTGGTGCGAAAGAACACTCAGAGAACGTGCAAAGAATGAAATATAAAAGGGTCATGGACTATGTGCGGATGGATGGCCATGTTTGTTTGGCCATAATCTTTGAGAATCAAGAACACAAGTAATTGGTAAATAGATATTTATAACACTTCATGATTTTCAATCTCAAGATAAACAAGAAGAAATAATTTATTCGACCCATTTCTTTTTGAACCGAAAATTAATTCATTTAATTTGTGTTCTTCATTAAAATTCAACCGGGTAAAGAATTCAAAAAGATAAATCCTAAAAATATATGCTCAAGATCGAGGACATAAACCACATAAATGAGTAATATACAATATTCCCCTACCTCGCAAAGATGTCGCACATCATTGATCTGTGGAAGACGAATGTCACGGTAGATGGCATTGTGAAGAATGGCGTCGCAGAGAAGAGAAAGGAAGACGCGTCGTTCTTCATTGGAGGCATTCTTCGTCGAGGGAGAAAGTCCTTCTTCGGAGGCATTCTTCATCGAAGAGGGTGGTGTTCTTTCTTTTAGAGAAGAACACCCTTATATATTCCTCCAGAGCTCTCACCAAAATCTCAACCCAACAAATGCCCAAAATAAAATAATATATAAGCTATTATTTTATTCTCAGAAGTATTTCAAAATTCAAACAACTTAATTTAATTAATTGAAGAGTTAGAATTCATTGATTAACTTGTGTTGGAAAACATTTAAGAGGGGAAGAGGAAGAGGAAGAGTCCTCATAAATAATAGGGGAATTTAAGGGGGGTTATGGGAGATGAGAGGTTGGGGATCATGTGGGCCCCACCTATCATTTATCCACACATGGAAGTTGGGTGGTTGTGGGCCCCACCAACAACTTCCCATGGGAGAGTTTAACTTCCAAGATATAAAAATAAAATTGTTCAACAATTTTATTTATTTTAAACTAAATCCCCAAATAATAATTATCAACCCGCTTAAAACGCAATTTCGGTAAAGGTCCCCTTAAGAAATTATCAACATTGCGAGTTTATCGGTGCCCTATAATTTCAATTCCGAGCATCGGTTTCAAAGATAGAAAAAAAACTCACTCGTTCGTTCACTGAACACTCCCAAACTAAACTTTAGAAATAGATTTCGGGCACACAGGGCCTCGGAATTAGGTGTCATCAGAAGCCACAGACTCGTAAAATTCCAAAAAATTAAGAGAAAAAATTTCCTTGAATTTTCTGGGTATTTGCATTACTCCCATGTCATAGCTTTACGTCCCTGTAAAGCTTCAACACACACTAGGGAAAACAAAGGAGGTACCGAGCACACATCTGAGCCTCCCGCTCCCATGTGCTCTCCTGGTGGTTCCCGTGCTGCCATCGAAAGCGAACATGAGGAATCAACAGTCCTCTTCGGACCCCCACTCTTGTCGATCCTCGATCTCCACTAGAACCTTCGTGAGTGTCGTCTCATCATCGATGTCCAGCTCCCTGTGGTCGATGATGAGTGAAGGGTCATGCATGTATCTCTTCAGCTGAGATATGTGGAAGACGTCATGCACCCGGTGCAATTGTGGTAGATAGGTCAAGCGGTAAACCACCTCGCCTACCCTTATGAGGACCTAGAAGGGTCTGATGAACCATAAAGATAACTTTCCGCTTCGGCCACATCTCCGTAGACCTCGTTGAGGTGAGACCCGTATAAAGACGTGGTCTCTATCCTCGAACTCTAGAGGCCTTCGTTCCTGGTTTGGAACTGAAAACTGAAAACTCCTGCTACCACGAGGGTAAGGTTGGCTGACTCAAGTGTGATCGGCCGCACCCTTCTATGAATGATTTTATCCTGATTTTCCGATGTTTTCCTTTTCTCTGACCAAGGAAAACCCCTTCCCAACGTTGTAGATAAACTACAACCCTTTTGCATAATACCGTCAATCTTTGTATGAACTGTGGTTGCCCAGTCCATACTCAAAATAATGTTGTAAGTCCTCGACACTACCACTAAGAGGTTCCAACCGAAACTCCCACCTCAAGGGTCGTATCACACCGTCGGTGTAAGTGTGATTATCGAGTCTCCTCCCAAAGGTATCTCCAGACGTGAGGGTCAAGTCAACGGCTTAACCAGAAACTCTAGGTCTGGGACAAGATTTGTGGAAGCTAGGAATGATTGGTACCTATGTCTATTGATACGGAAGCTAGTAGTTGACATAGACCATACCTTAAATCATTCTTAGAGACCTTGGGCCACACTCCTTGAATGCATGTAGTTATTCTCTTCCCCTGCCCTCCAGCTCCCTGAGCCTGTAGAGGACTACAAGAGTGGGTGGTTGTAACATGTTGAAATGTACACCACCTCATACTGCACTCCTAGCTCTGCTTCCACGTATGTTGCTCTGGAGATTCATCTATCCTTAACACTTTCTCTTATTGAAACATTTTTCATGCCTATGTCTCTGAGACTGGCGCCTGTTCCATGCTATTCCACTGCTAACATTCTCTAGCTATATCAGTTCAACCAAAAAAATTCAACCACAAAGGTTTTCTATACCATTATAACATAGGTAGGAATGCATAGAGGATAAGGTGCTGGCTCGGATATCCTTAAACACACCACGCTCAGAGGTTCGAGCTCTATAGCACTGATGGAATCATATTCATTGAGTACCCAGAATGATCAGTACGCCTCGATGAATACTCAGCTACCAACACGTCATTCTGCCATGGCTGTATAAGCTCTAGAAAAACTCTCAGCCACCTCCTCAAGCCAGTCCTCATCCGCCTAAGTGTCTGGATCACCTTAGAACCTAAGGGGTCTCTGATGATGAAACATGTGTAAGGTAGTAAGCCTACATGTGTCACCTACCGGTACCGCCTGTTGTAACTACTGACCAATAGGTAGTGATGTATAGGTGACACACAACCCGAAGGTACTATTTCAGGCATCGGTTCACGTACCGATGACAAATCACTATGTGGACCAACCTCATGGTCATTAACTGGGAAAAAACTAGTAGCTAAGTCCACCATCTAGTCCTCTGCTGCCTGGGAATCTGTCTCGTCTCGTAACCTCAGAGGCCTCTGCTACTGGAACTCGTGCAACGTGCTTTGGTGGCGTGCACTCTCTACTGCTGGGGCCAGTGGTATCGGTGGCCCAGTGGTTAATGGTACCGCAGGTGCCTCCGCTGTAATGGGGCCCTTCACCGAGGCCTCGTCGCTCAGTGGGCTGCCATCTCGCACGTAACTCGAAACCCTTGCTGGCTGCCTTTGTGGGACCATCCTGAAAAGAAATAGGTGCGCCACAGTTAAACAATATACCTGGTGAGCTGACACAAAGTAATCACAAAGAAAACTTTTGAAGCACACATGCAATTAGTGTTTTCGAGCACTGATTCGGAAATCAGAAGTTAGGGTCCTGGTGTATGGATACGTCAGCTGCTGCACCAACACTGGACTCCCTGGACTGATAACCAGACTCAATACTCTAAACACTATTGGTTCACAAAAAGAATGATTAGAGTCTTTAGTTCTGCGGTAGAACCGAATCCTATGATACCAATTTCTCACGACCCATCCTCGGGGCCCGTGTCGTGACTACCCCAAGCCCGCCTTCCATAGGCCAAGGGCTGGAGACTAACAAAAAAGGCGTGAATCCTAATAAAGGGAAGGCATTGCCTTTATAAAGTAAACAACACAAAACAGAGTACGTGAGTGAAGTAAGCACTATGTAAAACTTGGTACAAAAGTAAGTGCTGAAAAGTAAATGAGCCAGTATACAAACGCAACTGTAAGTACAATACAACTGAAAAGAAAGTACAGCAGCTAAAAATTAAAGCAGTAACACTGAGTCATCCTCTAGAAAACCCACCTAAAGGGTGGGTACAGACAGTCTCCTTATCTCCTCGGGTCCGGTAGTCCACTCTGTGTACATCCCATCCAGTGGTCCATCTCCGGGTACCATCTAGTACCACAAGCCTCCACTTCGATCAGCGTTGTCCATCATCTGCATCCAACACAACGTAGTGCGGGCATAGCCCGTTCAGGGGTGAGTATACGATACTCAGTAGGGACCCTGAGACCCCCAAAGGTCTCCTAGAATCCATGAAGGATAAACCAAAAAGGAAAGATACAATCACGAAGTATCAACCAAACCTACTTAGGTATATGTCCATACATATACCTAAGTTGTCTATCTCAGTCCGTCTCCAACTCTCGAGCCCAAGCACAACCAGTCCACACAGGAAATCACAACCCGATCCACAAAGGAAAACACAACCCAGTCTACACAGGATAGCACAACCCAATCCACAAAGAAAGCACAATCCAGTCCACAAAGGAAAACACAACCCAGTCCATACAGGAAAGAACAACCCTGTACACACAGGAAAGCACAACCCAGTCCACACAGAAAAGTAGGTCAACCACATCGATGTTAAAGATTGAAAAGTCAAGAGTCAGCTCACACGGGTATACTACTTTTTAATAGGGGTGGAGATGATTAGATATAGCCTCTGAATCGTCTCCTATGCCGAACCTAGGTTGTATCCCAGTACAGAAGTCGTCGCTGCCGAATCCACTTTGGATCCAAGTATAGTAACCATCGCTGCCGAACCCACGGAGGATCCAAGTACAGTTGTCATCGCTGTCGAACCCGCGGAGGATCCATGTACAACCATCATTGCTGCCGAACCCACGTAGGATCCAAGTACAGTCATCATCGCTGCCGAACCCACTTAGGATCCAAGTACAGTCGTCATCGCTACCGAACCCACGTAGGATCCAAGTACAGTCGTCATCGTCGTCGAACCCACGGAGGATCCTAGAATGGTAGTCATCACAGTCACAGCCAGCTCTAGGGTTCCCACACACAGCACGCTCAATTCTAGGAGGGTCAACTACAAGAGCCAAGGGGGCGATAAATCAACTGTCATGAAGTCCAAAGTTGATGTATCCCAAATTTCTATCTCGTCAATAGGAACTTGATGCGATAGACGGTGCGTCAATCGGACGCC
Organism: Viscum album; assembly: GCA_963277665.1. Lineage (NCBI taxonomy): Eukaryota > Viridiplantae > Streptophyta > Magnoliopsida > Santalales > Viscaceae > Viscum > Viscum album. The sequence goes on from OY728130.1 coordinate 1,222,075,560, forward strand.
CGGTCTGAGAGATAATGGCTTTTCCGTTCTAGGGGACCAGTTAGAAATATGCTCGTTTCTAACCCGGTTGATATCCAAAGTCGTCCAAAACTCACTTATAGTATCACAAAATAACTGTCTCGTCGTACGGGTCATAGTACCGCAGGCGGAGCGTAAATCTGACGTCCGGTCTTTAAGTTATAAGCATTTCCGCTCCATGGACCCGATTGGTTTCGTGTTCGAACAAACCCGGTCGTACTTCAAAAGACACCGGTTAACCAAACCAGTCACAGCATTGCGATCCATACCAAAAAACACATGATATGGACTATACATTGGTCCAAAACGGATAGCTGGTGAAAAAGTTTCATTTCACCGCAACACGCGCGAACCGCGCCTCGTGGGACCCATGCCTTGACCTCGACATAAATATCCATAATTGGTCTTGAAACATCCTTTTTAATTATTTGGTCGCAACGTCGCAGATAGTTCATCATTCTGACACCGTATGAGAGAGATATGTCAGATACAAGATCACGTAATAATAATATTATTATTATCATTGGGTGTTTCATGGACCCGAGCCATGAACCAGAATTTAGTATCGAACATTAGACTTGAATCTATCATCTTAAAGACTGGATTATATCACCACTGAAGACAATCTAATCGGATGTCGCATGCATGAGTTATAGCAGGTCGAAGATTTAATAATAATATTAAATCTATTATTTTCCAAGCGCTTCGGGTAACCGATCCAAAAAACCCAAAAAAGATATTCAATATTGGACTCATAAATTCCATCTCGAACCCAAGGTTGCACTGCCACTAAGAGTTTGTGAAACCGATATCACATGATGAAGTTGTGGATAAAAAGGTGTTTTATCATCAAAATTAATAACAACAATATTTTATTATTATTTTTAATTAATTAATTAATTATTTTTCTAACTCCAAATTCAATCACGTTGGAGCCTTCTCTTGTGCGCTAGAAATCATCACCAAATTAAAAGCGCCTCCTTTTCTTTGACTCCATGCCAACCACGCCCCACCTTGATTGGCTTTCTTCTTTTTTTTCTTTTTATTATTTTCCCATTTCATTTTAACATTTTCTCTCTAATCTTCATTCTCCTTCACGATTCTGTTCTCCCAATCAACTGGACTTCTTCCGCACGGCTAGAACCACACCACCTTTGGCTGCCTGCGCCGCTACGCCTCCAGCCTACCATACCGCTACCACGCAACCCAGCCACACTGTTGAATGTTGCGTCGACCAACCCTGCCTGAACCACGCACCGACGAGCCGATAATCACACCGCTATGTCGCCCCTTCCGTGGGTTGTCGCATCTCTGATCTAAGTTCAAAATTTTTGATGAACGTAGATTCACGATCTTCGGGTTGAGATCTCCATGTTCGTATATCGCGCTCAACAAAATATCAATTTTTTGACACACTTATTTATTTGGTGCGAAAGAACGCGTGGAGAACATGCAAAAAATGAAATATAAAAAGGTCATGGACTATGTGCGGATTGATGGACATGTTTGTTTGGCCATCATCTTTGATAATCAAGAACACAAGTAATTGGAAAATAGATATTTATAACACTTCAAGATTTTCAATCTCAAGATAGATGAGAATAAATAATTTATTCGACCCATTGCTTTTTGATCCGCAAATTAATTCATTTAATTCGTGTTCGTCGTGAAAATTCAACCAGGTAAGGAATTCACAAAGATAAATCCTACAAATATATGCTCAAGCTCGAGGGAATATACCACATAAATGAGTAATATACAATATTCCCCTACCTCGCAAAGACGTTGCATGTCGTCGATCCGTGGAAGACGAACGTCGCGGTAGATGGCATTGCGAAGAATGGCGACTTGGAGAAGAGAAAGGAAGGCATGCCATTCTTAATTGGAGGCGTTCTTCATCAAGGGAGAAAGTCCTTCGTTGGAGGCGTTCTTCGTCGAAGAGGGTGGTGTTATTTCTTTTAGAGAAGAGCACCCTTCTCTATTCCTCCAGAGCTCTCACCAAAATCTCAACACAAAAAATGCCCAAAATAAAATAATAGCTAAGCTATTATTTTATTCTCACATGTATTTCAAAATTCAAACAACTTAATTTAATTAAGTGAAGAGTTAGAATTCATTGATTAACCTTTGCTGGAAAACATTTAAGAGGGTGAGAGAAAGAATAAGAGTCCTCATAAATAAGAGGGGAGTTTAAGGAGGGTTATGGGAGATGAGAGGTTGGGGCTCATGTGGGACCCACCTCTCATTTATCCACACATGGAAGTTGGGTGGTTTTGGGCCCCACCAAATACTTCCCATGGGAGAGTTTAACTTCCAAGATATAAAAATAAAATTTATCAACAATTTTGTATATTTTAAACTAAATCCCCAAATAATAATTCTCAACCCACTTAAAACGCAACTGCGGTAAAGGTCCCCTTAAGAAATTATCGTCCCTATGAGTTCATCGGTGCCCTCAGATTTCAATTTCGAGCACCGGTTTCAAAGATAAAAAAAACCCGGTCGTTCGTTCACTGAACGTACCCGAGCTAAACTTCTGAAATTTATTCCGGGCACACCGGGCCTCAGAATTAGGTTCCGTCAGAAGCCACAGATTTGTAAAATTCCAAATAATTAAGAAAAAAATTTCCTTGAATTTTTCGGGTCTTTACAATAATAAATATGAGGAAACCATCTCATAAATAAAAAGGTCCACATCGAAAAAATGAACAATGTTACAAGATAAGATCTAAACATCTAATAGCTTGGGGTACTAAGTGCACATCTATGAGTCACATTCCAAGGTACACTACCCCATTCCTTCATGCTACCACAAGACACAAACCATAGTAATAGCATGCATATGACACACTTTCTTTTGAAGGTCCTATATCCCTATAAGAAAATCCTTGAAGGTCACATCATTTCCAACACCGATCTCACCCCTATAAATGACATAAGAGTTGTTATGAAGATAATTATGAAGATGTGACACGTGAGAAAAATCATGTATCTATCTCATCTCTAGAGGAAGTTCTATATGATATTCCATGAATCCAACACAAGCCAAAACCGTGAAAGGCCTAACTAACCAAGGAGAAACCATACACCTATGACCAAATGTTCACTACCCATAATGAGGATTTTCCTTTAAGAACATATGATATCCAACATCGAAATCCAGTGGAATCCTCCTATGATTAGTATATAATTTTTGATGATTATTTTATACCTTCATCCTCTCCCAAATTATCTAAACCATCTCTATTTAATTTTATACTAGTTCTGGCCCTAGAATTGCTTCCTCTATGATCCAAGTCTAGATCAAAAAAAAGAATTACAAGAATTTCCTTTAAAATATTTAAATTGTTCCATAACAATGGTGGATTAGAAACTATTATTTTAGGAGAACTCGGCCAAGGGTAGGTTCCTCTTCCATGAACCTTAACAATCTATGTCACAAGAGCACAACATATCTTCAAGAGTATGGATGGTCTACACTGTCTGACCATATTTGTATGTGGATGAAAAGTAGTGCTAAGACATAAATAAGAAAAAAAAATCACTATGGATACCTATCCACACCCATGAGGAAAATGAGGATATATATAAGGTATGATCATCCTTATGACTCCGTTGAGTTTCAACACCTCCTCCAGATACTAGATCAAAAAAAGTACTACTGTGATTGACTCCAAGATCCCTATAAAGTGGGTTGATTTCCTCAAATAATCCACTATCACCCATATAGAATCAAAACCTCCATGATATCTTGGTAAAATTGTAATGAATTCCATTTATATGTCATCCCACTTCCACTAGGAAACATTTAACAGCAAGTGAAAACCACCAAGAACTTAGTGCTCAATATTCAACTTCTTCCAAACTAAACATTGAGAAACAAACTTTGAACCTACATGCATCCACATAGGTCACCAAAACCAACCTCTCAATGCTTGTTACATATTTTTTACATTGGGATGTAAAACACTTGGTGAGCTGTGGAACTTAGAGAAAACAATCTCACACATCTCCTAAGGAATGAAAATATTTCTCTAGAACAACACTCTGTGTTTCATATCCTTAGAATAGCCATCCGGGGCATCACCAAAAACCACTCGGTATCTCTATAACTCCACCTTAGAATCCACTAACTGGGAATCCTCCACTTTCTACACCAAAGATAGGTGCATTTTCATCTTTAAAAGGTAATCTTCTCCTCCAACCTCTCCCATCACAGATGTTTCACAAAGAGTTCTTTGATTAGTCTCTATAAATCTCTAGATTCTGGAACGATATAACCATGTGAATTCATAATCAGCACCAATGCTATAACATTTCGTTTTCCTAGCCTATAAAAAACCTCAATGTCATAATACTATAATAATTCCATCCACCAACAATGAAACATGTTCCAGTCATGTTTAGAGGAGACATAACTCTAGATATTATGGTCAGTAAAAACCACAAAATGAGAACTAATGAGGTAATTTATCCAAAAAATAAAATAAAACATGACTTCAACCAACTCAAGACTATGGATGGAATAGTTAATCTTCTGAGTATGTAACTACCAAATCCCATAAGAGACTATGAATCAAAATTATAGGAGAATTCATCCCAAGATAAGAAGCAAATAATCACAGAAAACCTCAAACTAAAATCTTTCTGAAAGAAAACATAGTATTGGAGGGATGAACAACTTCTCCTTTATGTACTCAAAAGTTACAGGACACTGGTTATTCGATAAGAACACCTGATCTATTAGGGTCAAGGCTATCAGAGGAGTCTCAACCTGAGATAATTCGACTACAAACCTCTGATAATAGTTTACCAGACCAAGGAAACAATGCACCTCTTATACTATCTTGAGGGATACCGAAGACACACAAACCTCTATATTCAAAGGCTCCATAACTTGTAGAGACTCGAGTTTTGGCCCTGTCAGGCATTGTAATATTTCTACGAATAATTCCAGAGCTATGTGCAAAGACAGCATGCAATTCTGAGGCTCGGTGTGCCTGGAATTAATTTTATTAAAATATTAAGTTTTTTTATACTATGCACATGGAGGGGGTGTGGTATCTCCTAAAAGGTAGCTCAGAACGGTAATACGATGGCACAGTTACATCCAGAATGTGTCGTTTACCCTAGGTGGGGTGTAAACTTTACTGGTACGGGCTTGCTATGGAAAATGCCACCAGGGGCGTTTTCATGAATAAATATAAAAGTTCATTTATGAGTGTCGGCTCGAATAACTTCTGAACAAAGTCTCGAATTGAAAATCTAAGTCTTTCGTTGCGTTCATAATGGCGTGTTTACCCTATGGTCGACCTTACTTTTGTCTGTATCGGGCATCAGGCGGAGGTGAGTTGAGAGATGGAGATATTTTGAAAACAATATAAATATCTCCCCCACTTGGACATGTCGTGTACAGCGAAGAAGGTTCATCATTCCCCCTCCTCCTCCTCCCCTACGACGACGAATCAGTGACCGAATCACGTGATCAAGGTGCCGTCAAGCTCAGATTTTGATGGAGGACGCTCCAGGATCGCGCAACGGAAGCTTTGAAGCATGGATCTAAGTCAGAATGTCGGCGTTTCGCCTGTGAGGTAGACAGTTTGAGTTTTAAAAATCCCGGACACTGTTTATGTGTTGGTTTAAATCTTTGAAGCCTTATATTGCTTTCTTGTGGCCTCTTGTGGCCGGATCTGTTGTTTCAAGGGCGAAAACAGGTGTTTGGGGTGTTTTGAGGGATTTCCCGTCGGAAAACCCATAATACACCGCGTGTGTTCCAGGGGTACACGCCGTGTGTTATTCCTATTCGGGAATACAAAGTTTTCACGAGTACACGCCGTGTAGTGTGTGGCCATGTGACTGGTTGTGTGAGAAGAAACACAGAATAAGGGTTAATAATGAATGCATGCCGCGTACTTTGAGTGCACGCCGTGTACTTTGAGTACACATCGTGTAGTGGTACTCAGGCATGTGTTTTAGTGAAAACGAACACGGGGTAACTTTTTGTGAACAGTACACACCGTGTATAGTAAATTACACACCGTTTACTTTTACACAGGCAGACCCAATGTGTTTTGGCCATGTGCTCTGGCCATGTACTTTTCCGTTTTTGAACTTTGGGGATACCTTGGGCCCTGGAAGTCAGAATTGGGCATGTGAGTACTCAATCATGTGTGTTTTTTCAAGACGATCGCAATGGTGTGATCTGTTCAATGATTATCGGGATCGAGGCATGGGCCCCACCCGAGCTGGCCTTGGTGAATAGTACATTTTTCACCGGGAGTCTGTTTTGGACGAACGTGTAGTCGATCTCATGTGTTTTTCTGAGGGGATCTCCATAGTATGATTTTCATGATGGGTTTTAGGATCGTTGTGTGGGCCCCGCATGGGATAGCTTTGGTGAATAGTTCCTTTTTCTCCGTTTTCCGTTTCGAGCGAGTAAACAGCCTATCCTACGTGTTTTTCCATGTGGGTCGCGATGGTGGCCTCGGTATCAGCCTTGGAAGTGAGCAGTGTGGAGTTGTTGCAGGTCGCTCGGGTCAGCGATGTTTGGACCATCAGTGGTTGCGGGTAATCCCTTGGTTCGTTTCTACGAGGGTTCACGTGGCATCACAACCTTAGTATAGGTTTGTGATCCTCTCGATGGGATGTTTAATCTATTAGTGTTGTGGCATCCCTCTGGTGGGCCTAGAGTAGAATCCTCTAGCATCGTTACCCTAGATGGGGTTCTAGGTATCGCTGTGACTACTTATCCACGAGCGACGATCCCCTATCTAGCAGTTTAACCCTTTAGGGTTTGTGGCATCATCAATAATATGATCCCCTATGCAGTGGGCCATGCTCAGTAGGGTTGTGGCATCATCGGGTATACGATCCACTGCCCAACATGAGGTTTTAGTAGGGTTGCGGTATCGTTGGTTATACGATCCCCTACTCAGCACATAGTTTCGGTAGGGTTGTGGCATTTTCAGTTCAATCCCCTACATCGTGAGTTATACCAGATAGGGTTTTGGTATCTTTGTGACCACCTTTACACTTGTGAAGATCCTCTATCTGAGTGACGTGTTTATGTCGGGCACCAGATCGAGTTTTGGTATCTCCCAGCTGATCCTGGGAGTGATCTCCCATCTGTGAGATCTACGAATGCTAGATCAGGTTTTGGTATCCCCCAACAGACCCTGGGAGTGATCCCCTATCTATGAGAACTTCGTATACCAGTGTGGGTTTGGGTATCCCCTAGTGGATTCTAGGAGTGATCCCTTATCCGAGTAGTTTGGTGTTTATGTTGTTTCAGCGAAGTTTTCTCAGTGACGGTATCCAACGAGCACGGTCTCTCGGGTGAGCATATGAGATGTTTGAGTGGGACCCGATAGAGTGTATCTCTCGGATGAGTGTCATCTAGGATGACAATGATCATGGGGTTAGTTCTTCTGGCAGTGTACAGTTCCTAGTGATGAGGTCAGTACCTCATGTGGCTTGGTGCGTGATCTGAGTATATCTGGATGTTCATGGTGTATGTATGGTCGTACACTTGGATTGAGCTGACTAGTTGTGTTTATCCGAGGATGATCACAAGATGGAGTTTCTCTCTCGTCTGGGTTCCCTCTAGCTAGGATGAGTATACTGTTGCCTTTCAGTTGCTCTCTCTTTTTTGGGTTTTTGGGGTGCCTACTAAGTATTGTTATACTCATCCCTACACGGGCTTTTCCCATACATGTTTCTGTCTTGTGCAGACCACAGGCCTTTCGAAAGAGTCCCAGGAGGACCCGGAGCTGGAGGAGCTGAGTGAGCGGGTTTGATCGGGGTGTTTACCGGAGCTTTGCCAAGGAGCTTAACGACATGTGTTTTTGACAGTGTTTTCCCTCCTTCTGAGCAGGTTGAACACTTTTGTAGTTTTCCTTTAGTGGGCCCTATTTTTCCCTTTTGTACTTCTGTTGTACTCTGGTAGTGGGATAGTTGTATGCATGCAATTACGTTTCAATTTTATATATCTCTACATTGTTTCATGGAGGTGTAGGTGGATGCGTGTGTACAGGTACCTTAGGCTAATGCCTCCCATGTTTGTGATAGCCTACTCGGTGCTAGATTCCATCCCCTAGCCTATTGGATGCAGGCTTGGGGAGTCGCGACTCGAGCCCCGTTGGGTCGGGTCGTGACACAACTACTCCCGAATGGGATAGGGAATTCCCCAATAAACCAACTTCATGAGCCCATTACTCACGCTTTGAAAACATCCCAAATAACTTCTCATGATGAAGATCTCCCAAAACAAAATTCAAATGATCTACATTCTACTCCTCATATGTGGAGTACACAAGGATTTAATCAATGAAAACGACCATAAAATTATACAAGAACTCTCTAATTTCTGCATTCATAAACCCCATGAACACGGATTGAGTATCCATAACAAGAAAAGACATCATAATGAACTCACAATTCCCATTATGAAAATGTAAATTAGTCTTCTGAATATCCTCACCCTTCACCTGCATCTGATAATATCCTAACCATAAATCAATTTTTGAGAACCAAATTTTTCCCTTCAACTAATAGAGTAAATTATCATTATTTGGAATAGGATAGAGGTGCATCACTATCACTAGGTTCAAGTATTTATAATTGATACATATCCTCAAACTTCTATTGAACTTCTTCACAAAAAAACTTGTACACCCTAGGGGGAAACACTCTTCTAAACCAAACCTCACAACAACAGATTGTCGAGTCATACTCTCATATCTCACAACTCAAAAGGCATCATCCTATGTAGAGACATTGAGATATGAGGCACTCTTTATTATAGCTCAATCCCAAACTTGATCTCCCATAATGGGGGTAACACCAAAACCTCCTCTGAAAATACATTCGGGTACCCTTCCATAGCACTATGAAACACCATATACAGAACCTCCAATGATCTCAGCATCATCTTGGCCATAAAGATGATAAGGATAGAATATTCCTTTGACCCATCGAAGGGTATCACTCACAAAAAAAACAACATTGGATCTCTATCAGCATCAAAAAACAAAACGTGCCTCTTGAATCAATCCATGATAGGCTACACCAAATACATCCAATAAAAAGTGTGCATATTTTTATATGGATGTATCAATAAACATGGGAAATATTCCCAATAGTTTTGTTGCACCAGCACTAGCTCACGATATCTACTTACTTCATATAAGTCATCTCAACCTCCAACAAGTGTATTCAACACCAAAAGAAATGGAAGCCCTTCTAACTCAAGTCCCAAAGAATGGATAGGGATATGTGATATAATGGAGTATGTTACTCCTAAATCAAAAAAATAATGCACCCATGTAGAAAACAAGCAGTGGGTACCGAAAACGACATCTGGCTCATCTGGTGCTCGCAATGAAAATGAATGAAGCTGAACAAGAACTTCCTCACAACCATTTTAACACTACTAACGGCCACCTCTATAGTGGCACTATGCTCTATGAGGATGAGGATCATCTTAGGGTTGTACTCTGCCTTCCTATCTCTTATCAACTAATCCAATACTAGAACATATTGATATAGCCACCTCACCTGAAATGGCCTCAATAGGGGGATTTGAAGTGAAATATATAGCATAATCTGATTGACTATAAATTTTGGGCACTATATCTACATATGTTCTTGGAATCCACATGAAAAACATATATTTGATCCCTTAGCATAGGTCGGAGAGCCACTTACCCAAGAGAAATGAGAAGATGAGGGTTGGAACCTACCCCCAACTAAGCAAAATCTATTTGTCCTGATTAATTGGAACCCCAAATCACAAATATGCTTCATGAGGAATCCATATGAATCTCCTCTCATGATGAACCTGTTCTTGAAAGAATCCTCTCGATAACTACTTTTCTCACTATCACCTCAAGATACGTCTTCAGCATAAACAAGGTGATAAGGTACTAGATCTCAAGTTGTAAATCCTCCTCGAAATTCCTTACACTGGCCTACTCATCTGGAAATAAGTATAAATAATATCATAGATGTGTACTAAAATGGATACCAAACTGTCACACATAGAAACTCTCTTATTGAAGGGTAAAAATCTCACGGGGATTGGCCTCTTTCACGTTCAAAGAAAGAAACTCTTCTCGGAATTGGTCTCGGAACATCTCCCATGAGACTTTTGACTACTCAAGATCCCTAAGGAACTATATTAATGACTACCCCATTTCTCCACAAAATATCACCATAACCAATGATTCCTACTGCTCCATACGAGCTTGGATCAAACTAAAATTTATCTCAACCTCCTCTAACCAATCTTTTGTGAGTGAATCTAAAATGGAGCCCTCATTCTTCTTTAAAATCTGACACTAAAACACTCAAAGTGTCCTCAAATTTTAATCATCATCGACCTCTACTTTGTGATGATACCCTAGATCATATTTTTTATACTCTTAGGTGCGAACTTGACAAGGAATTTGACCTAGATCAAGGCCTATAAAAGAAAAAATTGTTAGACTCCTAACCCTAGAATATGAAATACTTAACATTAATTAATTAATTAATTTTTATCTTTCTAATGTTTTAACGTAACCCAAGGTCTACCCAATTTTAAAATTAGGCAAAAAGAAGAATGATGCATGATCATTTCGTTGGTGTCTAACTACGAGAAAAACTATTTTTGCGATGGGTTATTTGCGACAGGAATAAATCCCGTCCCAAATAGTCTGTTGAAGAGGTTATTTTGGATGGGAAAATCAACCCGTCCCAAATAACTAATTATTTGCGACGGGCCTAGGTGCCACATCGCAAAAACTTATGCGCGGTTTGTCACGGTTTGCGCGCCAAACTGCGCGAAGGGTATTTGCGATGGGTAGGCACCACCCGTCGCAAATACGAGGAGGCGGTAAACACTAGTTGCGATGGGGGATCCCCCGTCGCAACTAGTTCAACTACCAGGGGCTATTTGCGATGGGTCCCATCACAAATAACCAACAGCAATAAAAAACCTATTTGTGATGGGACCCATCTCAAAGAACCTTTTAACCGCTGACAGTAATTAATGCGTCCAATGATATTTGCGACGGGACCCGTCACAAATAGTCATGTCACAACTAATCTAACTTATATATACCCCCTTCTATTTTTTCTTTCCTCCTCCTCAATTCCTTCTTTCTCTGCTTCTCTAAACTCTAATTTTACAGTGAAATTTTTTCAGAGTTGGTTTTTTTACGAAGAAGTTGTGAGGCCGTCTACAATTATAAGAGATCAAGTTTAAAGGTATTTATGTTTTATTTATTTTAGTATTTATTTCATATCTTTATATTAATTTTAATTATTCTTAATTAGTTGTAATTAAGTTAAATTTAAATTGTTTTGTCATCAATATTTATTTGTAGAAATAAAATTAAATTATTAGTACCAATTCTTAGCAATTAGTAATAATTAATAATTATTAACAATAATTAGTAATGAGTATAAATAATTAGTGGTAATTAGTAATTAGTAGGGGTATTTTACAGTAATTAATAGTAATTAACAATAATTAGTAATAATTAGGAAAAAATAGTAATAAATATTTACAATTACTAATAAATAATAAGAATTAGAAATTAATACTAATAATCAGTAAAACATACTAATAATTTGTAATAAATACTAATAATTAATAATAAATACTTATTATTAGTATTTATTACAAATAAATAGTAATAAATACTAATAAATTGTAAAAATTATTAATAATTAGTAATAATTAGTAATAAATAGTAATAATTAGTAATAATTAGTAATAATGAGTAATAATCAGTAATAGTTACTAATAATTAGGTAATATTAGTAATAAATACGGATAATTATTAATAATTATTAATAATTACTAATAATTAGTAATAAATACTAATAATTTGTAATAATTAGTAATAATTTGTAATAATTTGTAATAATTACTAATAATTTGTAATAAATACTAATAATTAGTAATAAATACTAATAAAAAATATTAAATACTAATAAAAAGTAATAATTACTAATAATTAGTAGTGAATACTAATAATTAGTAATAAATACTTATAATAAGTAATATATACTAATAATTAGTAATAAATAGTAATAATTAGTAATAATTAGTAATAAATAGTAATAAATAGTAATAATTACTAATAATTAGTAGTGAATACAAATAATTGGTAATAATTACTAATAATTAGTAATAAATATTAATAAATACTAATAATTAGTAATAATTATTAATAATTTGTAATAATTACTAATAATTAGTAATAAATACTAATAATTCGTAATAAATACTAATAAATAATATTAAATACTAATAAAATATAATAAATACTAATAAATAGTAGTGAATACTAATAATTAGTCATAAATATTAATAATTAGAAATATATACTAATAATTAGTAATAAATAGAAATAAATACTAATAATTAGTAATAAATTGTAATAAATAGTAATAAATAGTAATAAATAGTAATAATTTGAAATAAGTAGTAATAATTAGTAGTAAATAGTAATAAATAACAATAAATAGTAATAAATAGTAATAATTAGTAATAATTAGTAATAATTAGTAATAATTAATCATAAATAGTAATAAATAGTAATAATTAATAATAAATAGTAATAATTAGTAATAATTAGTAATAATTAGTAATAATTCGTAATAATTCGTAATAATTTTAATAATTAGCAATAATTAGCAATAATTAGTAATAATTATCAATAATTAGCAATAATTAACATTAATTAGCAATAATAAGCAATAATTACCAATAATTAGCATTAATTAGAATTAATTAAGATTAATTAAAATTAATTAGGCTTAATTAGGATTAATTATCAATAATTATCTATAATTAGAAATATTTAGGAATAATTAGGATTAATTAGGAATAATTAGGAATAATTAGGAACAATTATGTTTAATTATCAATAATTATCAATAATTACCAGTAATTAAGATTAATTAGGATTAATTAGGATTAATTAGGATTAATTGGGATTAATTAGGATTAATTATGATTAACTAGGATTAAAAAGGATTAACTAGTATTAACTGGGATTAACTATGATTAAAAGGGATTAACAAGGATTAACTAGGGTAATAATTAGTAATAATTAGTAATAACTAGTAATAATTATGAATAAATAGGAATAATTAGGAATAATTAAATATAATTAAAAATAATTAGGAATAATTAAAAATAATTAGGAATAATTAAGAATAATTATGAATAATTAGTAATAATTAGGAATAATTACTAATAATTTGGAATAATTAGTAATAATTCGCAACAATTAGTAATAATTGGCCATAATTAATAATAATTAAGAATAATTTGCAATAATTGGAAATAATTAGCCATTAATAACAATAATTGGCATTAATTAGCAATAATTAGTATTAATTAGAAATAATTAGAAATAATTAGCATTAATTAGTAATAATTAGCAATAATTAGCATTAATTAGGATTAATTAGGATTAATTATGATTAATTAGGATTAATTAGGATTAATTAGGATTAATTATCAATAATTAGGATTAATTATGAATAATTAGGAATAATTAGGATTAATTATGAATAATTAGAATTAATTACGAATAATTATGAATAATTAAAATTAATTTGGATTAATTTGGATTAATTATCAATAATTATCAATTATTATCAATAATTAGGATTAATTAGGATTAATTAGGATTAACTAGGATTAACAAAGATTAACTAGGATTAACTAGGATTAAATAGGATTAAATAGGATTAATTAGGATTAATTGGGATAATAATTAGTAATATTTAGTAATAATTTGTAATAATTAGTAATAATTAGGAATAATTAGGAACAATTAGGAATAATTAGGAATAATTAGGAATAATTAGCAATAAAATAAATTTTAATAAATTGTAATAACTTAGCACAATTTCTAGTGTGTTGATGACACTCCTTTTGCTCGATGACTCTTCTCTTTTCAACTCTAACCAACTCAAAACATTATGAAATGTATACTTCTGTGTATGCATATCCAATATTTTATGCATGAGTTTGAATATGCATTCGTAGGACCAAATTTTTCATAATGGTTTTAGGCGGTGATAGTTGCAAGAAGATGATTCACCAACGAAAAGGGTTCTATTTTGTTTGGAGACCCATTTACGTTCTTTTTTATCACACTGAAATCATAATGAAGAACCTGCTCGGAGGTACACTTATAAATTCTCGTATACATGAGAATGAATATGAATACCTCTAAGAAGCTTCTTCATTATGATTTCAGTGTGAGAAAGTTTCAAGTAAATGAGCCGTCAGACAAAATTGTAGTTGTCAATCCACTAAAAATTTTGACTCCTGTATGTAATTGTAATTATTAAGAAATAGTTTTAAATATTTATCTTTTTTTTTGGATAGTGTTTTTTTAATTTCAAATTATTCAGAAAATATTAATGATTTTATATTTGGTAGAAAAATATAGAACATGGAAGTCGACAAAAGTCATTATTAGATGATCTCGCTTGGATAAATCAATGCAGAAATCCAAAAAGTTCTGGTTTAAATCCTATATATATTAAGGGTGTTTTAGCTTTCTTATCATTTTCATCATCAAAACTATAATTTCTTTCAAAAGTCACAATTAAGTTCCCTTATAAAAAAAGGTGCTCTGATAATGTTTGAAACATTTGACAAAGTTGGGGGTTATCACTTGTGGTTTGGTTTGCAACCAGATTATGTTTTTTGGTATCAATATGGTAAAAATTGTTCCAGAGAAGATTCTAATAACTTGATTTTCTATCCATCACAATATCAAAATTTATGACATGATTTTATAGGTCCATCTGTTCAACAAACTAATACTCAAGATGATATTGATTTATCTCCTGATTTGGCACCATCTGAATTTTATGAGTTGTTGAGGTCTGCTGAGGATACATTATATCTTGGTTGCAAGATAAGAAAATTAGAAGTGGTTGAAAATTTTATGGCTATTAAATTAGATAATTAAATGTCAAAAAACTATTTTTATAAGATATTTTTATTGAATAAAACACTGTTACCTGAAGGAAATGTGTTTCCAGAAAATTATAATGAGAGCAAGAGGTTGCTTCATAATTTGGGCCTTAGTTATTGGAATATTCATTCATGTGAAGATGATTGCATAATATATTATTGTGAAAATGAGTCATTGGATAGTTTTCCCACATGTGGACAATAGAGGTATAAAGAAACACAACTGGGGATGTCTGGATCGATTCCTGTAAAACAATTGAGATGTTTTCCCCTTACAATCAGGTTTCAACATTTATTTATGTCTCGAAACACAGTGGAAATGATGTCATGGAACAAAACCAACATTTCAACTGATAAAATCTTAAATCATTCATATGATAGTGATTTATAGAAACATTTTGACAGACTACATCCGTATTTTTCTTTAGAAGCCCGAAAAGTGTGATTGGGTCTTTCTACTGATGGTTTCTGTCCATTTGGTTCTTATGATAGTCAGTATTCATGTTGTCCTACATTTATAACTTCGTACAATTTACCACCATGGATGTTGATGAAGGATCCCTATTTCTTTTTTACCTTATTAATCCCAGGACATCCAAAAAAGAATATTCATGTTTATTTGAAACCATTAATTGATGAGTTAAATTGATTGTGGAATAATGGTATTAGTACATATGATGTTGTTGCAAAAAAAAATTTCAAATTAAAAGCTGAATTGATGTGGATGATTAGTGACTTCCTGACATATGAAATGTTATCTGGATGGAGTACACATGGTCTGAAATCATGTACTTACTGTATGAAAGACAAAAAATATTTTATGATCATTATTGAAAAAAAACCTTGCTATTTTGACTATAATCTCATATTTCTTCCAACCGATCATCCTTTTTAGAGGAACAAATATCATTTCAGAAAAGGCACAAATGAAAGCAATGAACCTCCAAAAATGTTCTCAAGTACAAAGTTAAATTCAGGTGTATTTTCATTACATCCCATCACATTTGTTCCAACAGTAAACCAATAGAAAATTCTTGGATTTGGGAAATAACATAATTAGATAAAACAGAGCATTTTTTAAATCTTCCATATTGGTCTAATTTTTTGGTCCACCACATGTTGGATGTCATGCATATTGAGAAGTGTTGGGAAAAAATACCTCAAGGTAACATTGAATCATTTTTGGGTTGATTGTGTTTGTTGAAAAAACAAGTTTCCATGGTGAATTGTAGAGTTCTAGAGAAGTTGTTGACAATCCATGTTGACAAATAAAGATAAAAAAGGAACTACCGATTTGGAGGTGGTACAAAAGAGTAGTACAAGGTGGCGATGTTTTCCAGTGTCTGCCAAATTTTTGTGGTCCAAAATTTGGAGTTTGGTGAGCATCATGAAAATAGGATTTCCATGAAGATCATATTTTAATATGGAAAAGGTATGAATTTCGAGAAGAGAGGCTTCATAATTTGGAATTCATGAAGACCAGAAGAATTATGGCTGTGATTCTTCGCGATTACGTCAAAGCTTCGCGAACGGTAGAGGTTGAAGTGCGTCGTGGTGGTGAAGGGCTTTGTGAGGGAGCTTCACAGCGAAGGCATGAAATAATGTTGACGGTGATACTCCATGATTACGATGAGCTCTGTGATCGGGAAATTTCCATGGTGCTTCGCGATTTTGAGAGAACTTCGGCAGAAACTTCGGAGCATCGCGATTTGTGATGACATGGCATTGACTTAGCTTCAAAGAACCGTAGAAGCTAAGTATATTTCCACGACTCAAGCTTGCACGCAGTTATTGTGTATGAATTAGTAGCTTGATGATATGGGCATTGAATTTAAGTCTCTGATCGGAATTGAGTGTGATAACTCAAGTGCTATAAATCTCAGCAAAAATCTCGTCCATCACTCAAGGAAAAAGAACATTGAGATAAAGTATCATTTTATCAAGGAGATGGTTGAGCAGGGAATTGTGAAGTTGGAGTATGTTCCTATAGAACTACAGGTTTCAAACATTCTGACAAAGGCCTTACCCAAGGATGCGTTTGAAAGGCATCAACTGGCTCTGGGAGTTTAGTCGACTCTCCTCACTTGAAAGAGTGTGGATGTGGATCAACACCAACTCTACCCATGGTTTGGTGTGTTTTTATCTAATGTTCTAATATGTGTTTTCTTACCAATGTCTCATACTACAAGGGAGTTCCCTTTGGGTTCGTTGATAAAGGGGGGGAAATAGTGACTCCTCAAGGGGGAGAAACTGCCGAAAGTAAAGGGATAAAATGTCTTTGTCAAATACACGGGGAGAAGCTGACAGGTGGAGCAGCGAGATAGGGGGAGTGCAATGAGATAGGGGAGCATTTTAAATCTGACGATGGTAGAAGTGATCGATCAAAGAATAGATATCACAACAGGTGAGGATCGTGATAAAAGATGAACAGTGATGTTGGAATGGTGCGGGAAGGTCTCTAGCTGTCACCAATTGGTATCGGTATGGTTCAAAAATTGGTATCAATTATGAAACTGGTATCAGTTTGGAATTGAAAATTGGTGTTTGACATTAAGTGATTCATTGATGAACATTTCATACTACTCTTTTTTCTCACATAGAGAATTGCTCATGTGGGCTTAGAGTACGTGTTAAGTGATTCCTTGAACGCTATCAGAATCGCAAGAGGCGAATGTTGGTAACAGCTGGAAGGAGATTTAGAGAAGTATCAAAGTACAGAAAATTATTCTGAGAAGAATTTTGAAGAGTTTTCAACAAACCCAAAGTGGGATACTGTTGGGAAAAAATCCCTCAAGGTAGCATTAAAGCATTTTTTGGTTGATTCTGTTTGTTGAAAAAGAAGGTTTCCATGGTGAATTTTCGAGTTCCAGAGAAGTTGTTGACAATCCATGTTGACAAAGAATGATGAAAAAGGAATGTCCGATCCGGAGTCCGTACAAACGATCAGTACAAGGTGGCACCGTTTTCCAGTGTTTGCCAAATTTTTGGGGTCCAAAAATTGGAGTTTGGTGAGCATCGTGCCATGAAGATCATATTTTAATATGGAAAAGGCATGAATTTCATGAAGAGAGGATTCATGGTTTGGAATTTGTGAAGACCAGAAGAATGATGGCAGTGATTCTTTGTGATTACGTCAAAGTTTCGTGAACGGCATAGGTTGAAGTGCATCGTGGCAGTGAAGGGATTTGCGAGGGAGCATCGTGGAGAAGGTGACAAATAATGATGACGGTGATGCTCCGCAATTACAATGAGCTCCACGATCAGAAAATTGTTGTGGTTCTTCGAGATTTTGAGAGAATTTCAGCGAAAACTTTGGAGCGTCGCGATTTGTGAAGACATGGCATTGGCTTCATGCGGAAGGATCGAGGGTCGGTGGAATCACCTATAAATAGAGGTCGACCCCCTCGAGCGAAAGAGAGATAATTTTTGAAGAAAATATTTTGCTCTTAGTTCACGAAGGTGGATTGTGAAGGTAGTGTGCTTTGCGAAATATAGGATCTTCGTGGTGGCTATTCTAGTTCTGCAAAGGTTGCGAGCTCTGTGTTGGCTCAGTGAGCTTCGCAAGGGAAGTCACTCTGCGACGACTTGAGCTTCACGAGAGTGCTTCACGAAAAGGCAAGAGCTTCACGAAGGCTTGTTTGAGCTTTGTGAAATTGGGAGTCTCGCGAAGTAGGGTGCTTTGTGAAGGTATTTCTAAAAGAATTGCCCAATAGTTAAGAGGCAAAGGGGTATTCATCGGTGGATGATAGTTGGACTTTAACAGAGCATCTATCTAAAGTTGAGGATGTGTGTATTCATGAAAATAAAAAGACATAAAGGTCTATAAATTGTGAGTGGATTCCTTCTAAGTACAGTGTGCATAGGAAGAGGAAGAAGGTGATCCTCTCCACTGGCAGTGAGCCAGAAAGAGAGAAACAAGGAGGGACCCTTGGGAAAGCAGTGAACTGACCCTAAACTTTGTAAAGGCAGTGAGCCTTGGCATAGAAGTGATCTAGCCCAAAAATTATTGGCAGTGAGCCTTAGTGGATTTGGTATAGTGGAACGTTGCCATTGTATTCTCCTTGGACGTAGACCAGTGAGGGTGAACCAAGTAAAAAACTCTATGTCTTCATGCTTTCTTCCGTGAATTGCATTTAAAGCATCATCATCAGATAAAGAAGAAAGTAAGTGGTCGTAATAAAAACACAAGTGGAAAAAAAGTGACCCTTGTAATAAAGAGGTCAAGATCTAGTGGGGTAGGAAGAATTTATAAATAAAGAATATCCATACCCTGATCCCCCCCCCTCTCAGGGTATATAGGCCCCTTTTGGTCCTAACAAGAAAACTGTTTTGATAATTTATTTCATACAATTTTTGATACACCAGGTAAGACCAAAGATAATGTAATGGAATGATTAGATCTTGCCCAAATTTTCAGATGACTGGAACATGAACTATTTCAAAATGTTAGATCATAGAGGTTAATGAATCCAAAATCAGTTTATAAACTGTCCAAAGTTATCCACTTATTATTTTTTCAGTAGATTGCAGATTTGAGTCTTTGAGATGGCTATGCTTCTAATTTTGGAATATGTGTTAAGAATGGTCATATTAACATATTAAAAGGTAATGATTGTCATGTTATAACGGTGATAATTATGCCAATTGGATTTATAGGTTTGTTGAATTCTATGATTTGGGATTTGATAACAGACATATCATATTTTTTAAAGACATTTGATTGAAAACAAAAGACCATGATGCACTAAAAAACTAGAAGACGATATTATTGTAATTATATGTAAATTGGAAAAAATCTTCCAAACATATTTATTTGACTCAATAGAACATCTGATATTACATTTTCCACATGAAGCTAAATGTGGATGTATGGTACAGTTTCGATGGATGTACCCATTCGAGAGATGCATGCATAAATTGAAGAAAAAAGGATGTAACAAAGAATCCGTTGAAGGATCATTTGCTGAAGTTTATTTACAAGAATAAATTTCTTTTTTTATTCTCTCATTATTTTTAATTTTAACATACCTATAAACACAACTGCATGGGATAGAATTAGGGGAATGTTGATGATGAAATGGACAATCAATTATCAGTTTTTAATCAGCCATATCTTGGCTTCAATGGTGTTCATGAATAATGGATTTCAGATGATGAACATATCAGAGCTCAAACATATGTTTTACTAAACTATGAAGAAATGAAATATATTTTACTGTGAGTTCTTATATCACTTATTATAAAATTTATGTTACCATAAGTAAACTTATTATATTTTTAGGTTATATGATAATCATATTAAGAAACAGCTTCTGAAAATTACATCAACTGCTCTTGAAGAACACCTACCAAAAAAAATTTCTCAGTGGTTTCAAAAATTGGTAACATAAATTATTGATTGTTTAATATATCAATTCAGATTATTATTTATTATATTGATAATTGTATTAAAAAATTTTAGGTGTCTCAACACACTGATAAAATTGTTAAGTGTCTGTGTATATTGAGTAACCCACCATCCAAAATGGTTAAATATTATAATGTATATGTGGTGAATGGTTTTCAATTTCATACACTTGCATATGAGGATCAAAAAAAAACAATGAACAATGGAGTTTCCTTGAGAGGATCAAATCATAGAGAAACTGAAGTTAGCTTTTATGACATACTGGATGAAATTATTGAATTGTGTTTTCTAGGGAAAAATTACATAACAATGTTTAAATTTTGGTGATTGGATACTGAGAGAAGCTTGCATGTTCATCTGATTCATGGAGTCTTCGATATTAAATATAAATGTCTTCTTTTAGTAAATGAACCATTTTTACTGGCTCAACAGGAACATCAAATATATTACACAAAGTATTGTGCTACTTCAAGAGACCTGAGTGATTTGTGGAGCATAATAAAAATTAAATCTTAGAAAAATTATTTTTCTCAAACTGAATGTGGTTACGATGAAGTACATGGAATTGAAATTTTTAAAGAGACTACTCAAAATCCATCTTTTTTGAAAAGAGACCTGAATATTGATGATGACACCCCACAATTAAGGGTTGATGGTGATGATGATATTAATAATGTTACAAATGAATTTGAAATGGAAAGAGTTGATGAGACTGAAACTCATATGGATATTGATGATGCTGATGATGAATATGAAGACATTGACATTGTTAGATATGAAGATGATGGTGAAGGTGAACATTGACACGGTTAAATGATAGTTATAATCATAACTAATATATATCTATATGTAATAGTTATTTTCAACTATCTGCTAACAATAATCATTTTGTGTTTCAGATGGACCCTGATCTATTTTTGGAGTTGGAGGAGGCTGAGCCACCTTTGGATGAAAAGGATTTCGGATCATCTAACCCTCATCCTACTGGTGGTTCAGGGGGTTCATGGAGGGGGCATGATCTTTAGTAATTGATGATTCCTGACCCTATCACCAAGCGATGTCCATATCTTGGATTCGATCCATACACACAGAGGTATGGTAACCTGTGTATTTTAGTTAGATTTAATTAATAAATTTATATACTAATATTTTTATTATTTTTTATGTTTTCATAGTTTTACGCATGTAGCTATTGGACATGGGAGCTCTATCTTGAGCAATTATTTTTCTCAGTCATGGATCACATGAGAACAAATTCCCGTTGACGTACAGCTTGGAATGTTCAATCATTGGCTGGTAAGTAAATAAATAATATTTATTTAGAAATTTTTTTCATTAATAATATTATATTATAAATTATATTTAGGATTTATGGTATCCCATCGATGAAAGCATGTGTGACCAAATCCACGAGGCATGGGAGGTGTCTATGAGCACACATTTTTGTCAGTTTTTTTGCACAATTTGAGAAGAACAACCATTAATAAAGGAGGAGTGACAGTATTTGATGATTCATGTAAAGAACACTGAATAGAGTACATTTCATCTCACGTTTGGGATGGTTTATGTTCACACTAGTTGAGTGGTGTATCTTAGAGGATATCTTCATTGGACCAGCAGAACCAGGGGAGATAGGAGGTAACACATCGAGCTGGTAGTCGTACATTCAATAGGCTTAGAGAACATCTGAAAAGTATATTTTTTAAAAAATTTATATAACATTAAATATAAGAAATTTATTTTATATTCATATAAGATGTTGAGAATCCTGATATTACATATTATGATGTTTATCAGAGAATGTACAGTGATCTAGCCACTGGAGAGATTAGAGGTGATTGTCAGCATCAGATTATAGTCAGTATTATTTCTTTTTCAGTTCGAAAACTAACTACATATAATATTTTAACTATTTTAATTTCAAATTGGAACTGAAGGGGTCATGTGAGGTCGTTCCCTCTCAGACATGGGCTGAGAGTCAGGCCGAGATGGCTGATCAGACTAGTGCCCACCATTTCGATGAGGCAACATGGATGCAGGCGACCTAGTATGCCTTCAAGAAGGGAAAAGTAGTTGGTATCGGCTCTCATTTGACTCTTGAGACTTATTATGGTAATACTATGATGTTGATGTCCATCTCAAGAAGAGCTTATGGAGAGGCATCGTCTTTTGGATCATAGTATCAAGAGGATTTGCGAGCTCAAACTGAGCTTATAGAGAGTTTTTAGAAGCATCAGAAAATGATGCGTCAGTAGCAGCAGCAGCATGAGGAGGACATGTGTCGATGGTAGTGGCAACAGTACAAGTAGATGGAGTACAAGCACCATCTGACACATAGTTTAGGGATGGAGTTTCCTCCACCATCTCCTATGGCTCCTTTAGCTCCTCCAGCTCCTCCAGCTCCTCTAGAAGACTATCCCCCCTGTGATTTTTTTTGTTCTGTTAAAAATATTTGAATTCAACATTTGTTCTAATATGAACCATTTACAGTTTCTATCTTTTATATTTGTGCGAATATTTCATAATTTAATTTTTTTACTATTTTTAATATTTTATTATTTTATTATTTTTTATTAGTATAATATTTTTAATTTTTTTTATTTTACTAATAATAGTAATAATAATATTGTTTTATATTTTTATATTTTTTGTGAATATTGAGAAATTTAATATTTTTTTTACTATTTTAATAATATTAATATTAATTTTTATTGATCATAATTATTTTTTATTTTATTAAGTATTTGCGACGGGACCCCATCACAAATAGATTATATATATAATTTTTAAATCTTATTTACGACAAGTTACTTTACCATCGTAAATAATTTTTTGCGATGGGCCCATCAAAAAAGGTTTATGTATATATAACATATATAAACAAATAACTGTTTGTGATAGGAAAACAGGCTCGTCACAACAACTTTTTGAGATAGGTTCGTTGCAACATGCTCTTTATATATAATGTATTTAATTGAAGATATATTTGTGACATGAAGCGGTCCCATCACAAATAGTATTTTTTTGTGACTGGTCTGTCGCAAAAAATACAAGTTGCGACGCCATTTTCTACAATGGGATATTTGCGACGGGACCCTGTTGCCAAAGATTTTTTGAGAGTGGATTCCATTGCAAATAGCACATTAAAAATGAAGAAAATTCTAGTAGTGTATACCCTAAAACCAATATCACTTCATTTAGTTGGCTCAGTAAACATAATGGTCCTTGCATCAATTCAATGTGGTCCCTAAATACTCAAATCTCATCTTGTATCATGTTTCTATATCACTGAATAAACTTAGGCAACACCATTTCCCTACCAACCCATACAACCTCACCTGTGTCTAACTCCAAAATACATCCAATCCCTAAACCCAAACCTTTGATACTATTCTATCACAACCCCATCCCATGAAAGTGTACCCCTCCAAGACTAACAATGAGAGAAGGAAGAAAGTGTCTGCCTAAGTCATGGATCTAGTAGGCCTCAGGTTGGAGACTAGGACTAATGACATAATAAACAAGAATATGAGAGAAAATACCCTCTAAAAGAACATGGAGAAGATATAGATTAGAAGGATACTCCAATAAACACCCACTTAGACATATATATCAAGAAATATTGAGTGAAAACATTCAATTCCATACTGTACCACAAAAAATGAAAGGAAAACTACAAGTACCAAAAAGATAAAAATGGAAATGACCACAAATCCCAAAGAGATCCTACAAAACAATGACATAGTAATATCTAGCCTTATATCCAACATGATATTGATGAACTAAAATATATTTTATATGTATGTTTGGGGAGAATAATAGTACACACAATAGGATCCTCCTCTGAGCCTCTTATAAAAAAGATATAAAAACTTGCTAAATCTGAGTGGACAACCGTGAAACTCAATCATCACCTAAATAGGTATACTAAGTTATCATTATCACTAGGAATAAATATCACCAAGTATCTAATATAATGGATCATATAATGTAATAATGAAACATCAAGGGAATTCTGCTCCCTCTTCCATGCTGGTTTGCTGCTCGACCCTAACGCCACATGTCTTGAGTCATCTCTCTGCAAAAATAAGCCAACCAAAAGACAGCGAGTAAAAGAATCACATCATTAATCTCATCCATCACATCAACACATAATCCCACACACATATACATATATAGTAACCAACTAGTTCCTGGAAGCCACCACAGATTGTATGATGTGTATCATACATAAGGTATTATACCTAGATCCATTGCAGGCCAGGTGCCATGTATGTACCTGAAGACACCATAGCTTATACATGTCTTACCTATAATAATACTTTGGATACTATATCAGGTAATACGTGTTTGTGAAATTACCAAAATCCATCACAACCCTCTATGAACATATATGGGAAAACTAATCATTGTGGATACCAACACAAGTAACTACCAAAAGAAGAGAGAGGGGGAAGAGGAGGCAGTTATTCATCTATCCTCCCACTAAGTTGTTGGGGAAAAGACCCACTCAAAGACCACTGGGTGTTATTTTACCTAAAAAAATTTGGTCGGGAAGCATATGAAATCATAGAATATATAGGACATAATATATCTCATGAGCACATTAAGGGCATAACCAAGACTTCGAATCAAATGTAGATAACATCACTCAGACTCTGTACTTCCACTACTGTGAATAAATATCCTATAATAACAAAACAATTTAAAATAGATACATTAAATAACTTATTTTAATTAAACAATTCACGTTACATTATTTAATTCATTATCAATTAATTAACCATCAACATTATTCCACATTTTATTACATTAATCAGTAGAGTAAGGTCGATTCCCCCTAAGAATAATTCAAAACAGGTTCGTGGTTTATAAATATTAACATGTTTTCAGAATTTCCATTCCATCGTTACCAAACACATGGGTTTAGAATTATTTATTCATTATTAGCATAATTTTATAATATAGTTACTTTATGAAAGACATCCTAAGCTACCACCGAGTGGAAACATATAACCAAGGACATCCAACTACCTCAATAAGTGGGTAAAGTAATGCAGATAAAATAAGAAACTTGACCAACAGATATAAAACATAAGCGAGCATCCTATCTCTTAGCATTACATTCATGGGTAAGTGTATATTAAACCTATTATATCACCTATGGTGTCACGCCCAACACCCACATTCATATGCCGACGCATCTCACTATCACTAGTGTCAATTTTTTCCACATAACCCAGGACTCCTCACCAACATCACATCATCCATTCCCGACGTAGCCATCCAAGGCTCAAATCACATCTGAGACACACCACCCTATATCAAATCTCAAAGTGAAGCTCACATATTGATCGCATCAGAAAATTAGTATTAATTAAATAATCATATCCAATATGGTAATCTAGACCCAAAATAAGGTATCTATACTTCACAAATAAATGATATCTAACAGATCCAAAAATAAAGGCACTTAGCCTTCATAAGAAGATGGAAAACATAGGTCCTATAAATAATCTTTTATGATATAACTAGTTATTATTACAACTTTAATTAACTGATTCACAAAACATGGGTTCTAGCTATAAGAAACCTAAGGAATCAAGATATAAAAAGCTATCAAAACCTAAAAATGATCTTATAATTAAGACCATTCCAATTATCATACCATTTATTATAAAAAAATATTAAACATGATTTACATTATTTATCAATTTCATTAATCATGGTGAAAATTATCTTCAATTAAACATGAATATTGCAATAATTTGATAATCATATAATTATATCAACCACTGGATTACAAATATGCCTCTTATTTAATTACTCTTTCCAATTACTTATCAATTAATTCTGGATTTACGTTCTCTTATAATTTGAACATGATACTCCAAGAAAAAAATATGATAAAAAAATAATAGAATAGATATTAAAATATCTATAAAAACAAGAGGCAACCCATTATAATAGTGTAAAGCTTCAACATGTGATCAATAAAACCCATTTCTATATTAATTTTATTAAATCATATTTAGGTTAAATTCATTTCCAGTAAAATGGATAAACCATGCTAAATTTATGATTTCATACGAATAAAATAAGAGAAGAAAAGAATACCCTACCTCGAATGAATTAATTTTCCTCACATGAGAAAATATCAACATTACATAAATCCAATCACCTATCCTGTAAAAAACTCAATCCATCCAAGGGCACCGAATCACAAACATACCAACAAAAAACCAATAAAACTCCATTAGAATCATGGATATAAAGCTCCATAGCATGGTGATAAAAAATTGGAGTAAACGTGATTGATCTTTGAGAACCCACTATAAAATTAATAAAGAATTAACCTTGGACCACCATGGATAAAATACATAATATTGGAAGTAAGTCTTTGATAAAGGAATCTAAAAATCTAGTGGATGGAACCATTGAATTTTCTGGAATCAGGAGAAGGGGTGTATGGTTTTAGAACTCTCGAGCCACTACACCTTTTATAGACATGTTGCACAGGGAATTTACATGGAGTGTAATAAATTACATATTGTATAAATTTTACGTTTTATATCTCACCAAAAAAAAATGTATCCTTGAACCTTTTAAACCCCAATTTGTTACACATTATGAACTTGCCACACAAAATCCATGAACTGCACATACACAACCTGTAAACATTACATGTCTTGTAATATTCATTATCTCATCTTTTTAGTTAGTGAACCCCTACATACCCACTCTAGGACTCTTCTGACCACCACAATATTTGAAAATACCCAAAGGGTTTGAATACATAGATTCAGGACCTTACAAAATAAGTGAGTCATATAATCAAACAATCCAAGTCTATCCACAAGTAATAACCATAACTATACTCACTATTAACTCCAAATGATGTAAATACCAATATCCACACATAAAATCAACTCAATGAATAACAATCACATTCCCACATAATGGGAGAAACAATAATCACATGGTGATCACAAACCCACACATGGGTTAAACAAGATAGGGAAATCAAGGGCCATCTCCCACCTTTTATAAACCAATGTTCCAACATGTCCTTTAATTCCAAACTATGGCCTGGAATGAAAAACCTTGTCTCGCATCATAATATACTTTCCAAACAACATTTGAAAACTAATGGAAAATTCCAATACATTTAAAACATTTCATGTTCACCCTTAAACAAGGGATCTCTTCTTTGAATGTCAATTTTTTTTCCAAATACCTTCATTTCCATAGAAATATTTTTAAGAAACCAATTAAAATTTTTTAAGAGGATTAATGAAAACACCCCTTTCATTTAAAAAATTTTAAATATACCACTGAACAAGGGTCTTACTATTTAGAAACCAAAATAAGGCCAAAATGACAACTATTATCCATAGAACTATTCAAAATGAGCCACCATGGAATTTCATAAAAATAAAATTACATAATTATTTTAAAAAATCATTAAAATCTAAAATATAACACCTTTATAAAACATTCTTAGGTAAAAACCTCTATTAAAATATAAATTATATTTAAATCCTTTGTTTTCATTCATTAAAAACCAAAATCGAGTAAAACTTTTTCACAACGTGGAAACCATTTCAAAAGACATGTGGTGAAATCAAAAAAAATATCAAGTACTGTGTGGCACTATAGAAATTATTGTAGCATATACTGTTTGGTATTGTAAGAGCTAGGAATAATTCACCTTAGACCACCAGTTTGGGCTTGGAGTCCTTAAGGCCTTTGGGCCACCCAGACCTTCAAGTCAGTAGGGATTTCGGGCCACATTCAAGGTTTTCAGGCAACCTCAAGGCCTTCGGGCCACATGCAGTTGCACCAAACAGATTCTACAAAAAAGAAGGAGCATCCCTAGAGGAGGATTCAGAGCAGGCACACTCACCATAGTAGAACTAATGGATTGGGAAATAATGAGAGGGTATGGATATGCCATTTTGACCAGCATGTGCTTGCATGGGATGCTTATCCCTACAACCATGCAAAGGTGGAGTGCTTATAACACGATGTATATGCTAGGGAGGGGCAGTTCCTTGTAGTTATAGTTTGGTTGAATTCCGAAAAGACCTTCGGGTCATGTAATGTATCTTAAGCCTATGGGTCATGTAATCTATGAACCTACGGGTCTTGTAAGTGTTACCCCTCATCCCTTGAAATAAGGGTTATCAAAAATCAATTAAAAAATGAGGCCTTCAGGCCATTCGACAAGGAAAAAAGAACAAATCCAAAGCACCTCAGAACTCATTGCATTCCATGGAAACCACACTCACAAGATAATAAATGGGGTCTATAACCCCTAAAAATATAAATACCCCTCATTACATCCACCAAAAACCCTTAAATCAATACATTTTATAACTAGAGTTCATGGGGAAATCCAAATCCATGATATAAGAGTGTGAGATTGTATAAGGAGGTAAAAAGGTGATGAATTCACCATAAAACTCTTGTAAAACACTAAAGGAAGGGTAAGGATGGGGAAATGAGGAATGTGTAACTCATCCAAGATATCCCTTGGGGTTGACTGACATTGGAGGGGATAAATGGTGGTGAATCCCCTTAAAAATAAAAAAAGGATATTTTGGGGAAAACCACAAAATTTAAGCACCTGGTGAGGCTGTATGCTTTTGCTCCATGGTTTTCAAAATCGTGTGACGACCATGAACTTTCCACTACCTAATCTAGGAACCACCATGTACGGTTAACCTTGATAGGCCACACAATTTGTACTAACCATGTGCCTCAACCATTACATTCCCTAAACCCTGTATGTCCTCCTAAGGTACCCCATGTGATTTTATGACAAAGCATTTGGGATCCATGCAAACGAATCTATCACCACTTACACAAGCACTACACTATTAGTAATAACCATTCCAGCTAATTATTCTCCTATAAAAAAGGCCTCCAAAAATTAAAATCTCATCCTGCAACCAACCGAAACTCCACGCTACTCAATTGAAGATCAAATTAGACTAAAAAAAAGATATAATTATGAAAGGGGTGTCACATAAATAATTAGATTATACATAAAATTTATAGTAATTATTTAAAAATGATTATTAAAATATTAATTATATTACTACCAATTTTATTATTTTTTAGAGGGGATTATAATAAACTAAACACACACATAGACATTCAGGAACCACAATAGTTAATGCCTCATCCCTCCCTATTGGGATTGATAATCACCCACATGACCTATTTTATTACAAGTATTTTATGGACTCATGGGCCAAGATAAAATGTCCTAAAATACTAGTTTTAAATGTTCCTCATAGAGCCTTTGAAATAAATTGCAAACATTATCCTGAGGTAACCTAAATAATACAATCCAAAAAACCAAATGTCACACCACCACCCCTTAAATAGTTATTTTAAATGTGTATCCAGTAAAGGATGTTATGACCCCCCTTGTCAAGTTGTTTCACTTATACTGGTCTAACACACCATGGAATGAAACCACTTTCATCCCAAATTTCCATGTGGGGGAGGGTCAAATGGTATGTTTCATCACACTCATCTCACTTTCAGGACACCCACCTAACGATGCCTGTGTGGCCCCTCATGACTCCATCAACGTCTTTCTCCACATCAATTAACTGATCACACTATAGATGAATTCATGTGGTAAGAAACCCATTAAACATACAACGGAGTTCCAATGAGTATATATGGGTAAATTATAGGTGTCAACACACCTATCCATATTTCGAGGTTACCCACCCTATAGAACTAGCATGTCATAATGTCATACCAACTTCCAATTACCTCAATCCATATTACATGTCACATAACACCACCTTCTTAGTTATAATTGATATAATAGAGGCGTAGAATGCATGGACAAGAGGAATCGTGGACCAAAGGCCCAAATGTACCAAAATCCCAGCTATGAATAGTATATGTAGCTACTAGAGTACCTCTATAAATAGTCCCACAACCTGAGGATTGAAATTTTTAATATCTTAGAGATTATATACATAAAATTATTATTTTAAAACACTTGAAAACATTACTCCATAATCACACTCTTCTAAACCCTTTTATAGAAATATCACATTATATAATCATCTTTATAACCTAAGGGATAAAAATATAATAAAGTTGTTTTCTTAGATTCTCATTAAGGAAAAAACATATCACATTTTGTCAAATCATAAACATAAAGGATAGTAGGAGAAAGAGTATAAATTACTTATTAAAAGATCATAAGATTGTGAATAATAATCATAAAACATAATATCACAACATAGGATCATATAAATATCATTATAGAATCATAAAATTTATGACAAGTCCCAAACCAAATATTAATAATTATAAAACATGTGAAAAAGAAATAAAAGAATGAAATTATTTAAAAATAAAGAATAACATGAAAACCTGGAATATCCTGAAAATGAAATGAATCTTCATAATTTAGCATAACATTATAAACAACTTGGAAATCTGTAACAAATATAAGTGAATCAATTGGATCCTGATAATAGAACCAACACCCTGACACTACATGGTTATTAGGTCATAGCCACCAGGAACCCCCAATTTCCCTACAGACACATGGTTCCCCACCTCAGGCCCACCTATGTTACCAAATGGATCATCAAACTAATGATTTCTACCATAAGAAAACACATATTCTTTTAGTGTGTTTTTTCCTCACTCATAGTCATGTTGGGAAACATATTAGGAGACCACCCATCCTGATCACTTCATTGTGCTAAGAATGTATAAATGTGTTGTTTTAATTAGGTAGGATCCCAAAAATAATGGTTCACCTTGTGGACATGAGTCATACTATTTATCCTTTTAACCCTTTATCATCTTGGGGTATTACACCCCCCCTTAGAGCACAATGTCCTCGTGTTGGACCATATATCTCAACCCAGACAATGACACTACACTTCAAGCTAGGTTCCTACTCTGATAAAAATTTAAGAATTGGGACCTACTAATAGCACTAACATGCCTCCTTAACATGTTCATTAGGTCCTAGCTAACCAGGAACCACCAGTTTCCCGATAGACACGTGTTCCCCTAACTGGGGCCCACCCATGTACCCAAATGGATCATAAGACTAATTAATGTCCCAATATCCAAAACATGTTCTTTTAGTGTTCTTTTTCCTCAATCACACATGCCCTTGGAAACTTCCCATGATGACACCCATTGTGATCACTAACCCGAGCCAAGCATACTTAATTATGGAGTTCTAATAAGGTAGGCTCCTAAAAAAGGGTCACCTTGTTGACACGAGTCATATCATATATCATTTTAACCCTTTATCATTCTGTGGTGTAACAATATGAATAAGAAAACCTTTTTGAGAAAACTCATTATCTTCATGCCTATGAGAACAAACTCAGTTTTTCAAAATTTAAAAATGTGAGAAAACTCATTATTCACACACCATTTTGAAAAAACTAATTATGTCTATGTCTAACTATATCATGGGATATAAATATAAAAAAATTCATTTTAGGGTGATATTGGACTACAACCATCATCGAACATACATATTTGTGCCACTAAAAATTAATCATCATCATATCTTAAAGATCCCATGGAAAAAGAATGGATTTCATAAAATTTTCAAAAACATCACATATGATGAAGATAAGAAATCATAGAATTTCAAAAATGTCATTTCAAAAAAGTGGTCGTATCATAATAATATATAGAGGGTGTAAAAAAATCACTTCATGAGAGATAAATTATATAAAAAGAATATATGTGAAAATGAAATTTTTTTCACAATACATTTTAAATATTTTTATAAAAGATGAAGTGAAAATTATATTAAATTTTTTTTTCAGAAAATAAATAAAAGAATTTTTTAAACCATATTATAAATATTTACAAATAAAAAAAATCCATTAACCAAAAAAACCAATCTAATAAATATATTATATTAAATAATCGAATGAAATGACTTTATGATATTTTTAGGTAATTTTAATGTAAAAAATATCAGAGAAATGTTGAAATAATTTCATTTAACAAAATATATAATTGAAAATATAAATAATATAAAATAAAAATAATACATGAATTTCACTAAATAAAAAACATTCAATAGGAAAAACATGAACATGTAAGAGAATGTTCATTAGTAAGAACGAGCGTAATTATTAAAAAAATTAAACATTTATTTTGGAAAAAGATTATCAATGAAGTGGTTATTCATGATGAATAGTAATTTCACTAGATAAAAATAATAAATAACTTTTAAAATTGGGAAGCTTCAGGATCCAATAAATCTTGAAATGTATATTCAATTAAAAAATATAATGACCCAATGAATCAGAAATTGGTTTGATGAAAACCATACCTTGAATTCCTACTTAGTGGATTACACTCTAACCTCTATCATAAAAAACATAAAAAAATTAATTAATTATTTTATAACCTTACTCATTTTGAAAAATTTTATAAATTTCATTTATAATTATTCTCTATATGTAAATTATATAGTTATTATCTATTTTCAGTATTGAGTGTGAGTAATATTCATTGTTTTGAACTAGGTGCGTAACTACAGTTTTGTTCTTCATTATTCTACCAAAGTTCATCCATACCAGATAATATAAGGTAGTATAATTTAGTATTTATAATTATTTATAATTTTATTATTTTATTCTACAGTAGTTTTTGGTTACAATCCTTAAAGATGAATTTAGAGACTAGCATGTTTCAGTGATTTATAACAAGCAATTGTTGGTATCTTAATTAGTGAGTTTAATATTAATGTTACCCTTAAAAATAAGAAATAAAATAATTATTTACTTATTTACATCACATATCATCAATAATTATGTTCTCATAGTCACCAATCATATTATTTTATATCATTTTTCATATTGGAAGCTAGATCGACCCAAACATGACTTAGTGGAGGTGATGGTCTACAAAACATAGGGTTAATATTTTAATTTCTTGAATAATGAGATGAAAAATGGTGGATTATAATTTTTCTCTTCATAGAAATAATTATATTATATTTTTTAAATTTATTCCTTATTTGCACTTTTATAATAAGTAAATATAGGCAGCAGTAAAAAAAATAAATGTGACTTCATGGAGGCAGTAGTATGCACAATGCAGAATAAAAATTTCATTTTTCATAATAGAATAGGGGAAATGTGATTAATAGTTATTAATTTAGAATAGTAAAATTAATTTTAAAAAATATTTATTTAATTACATAGTAATAATAAATTTTTATTTTGAAATGTAAGATAGAAATGAAAAGAAGATAATAAAAGAGTACTCACATTAGAAATTGTATGTTTTCCTTAAAGGATTTCATGGAAAAAGGGGTTATAAGACAATATATTGTGACAAAAAGAAAAATAAAATGAATAATGTTATAAATTAAGTATTATAGGTATTTTTTAGGTGGAGTATTAAGTCTTTTAGTGGTCTTGAAGTGGTGGTGTGAGAACCCATATTAAGTGGTGATGATGGATTTTTTTTGTAAAAATTTCAACTTAATACAATTAAAGTACTTGTTTTACATACAAATAAGACTCTAAAATGGATTATAATTGAGCTTGGAATAGATAAGGTCGATCATCCCTTAACCATACATTTCAAAACCTATTTTTAAGTCCTTTATTTATAGAAGTTTCACTTTTACCATTTTTACTTTCACTTTGGTAGCTAATTTTTACCTAAGTAATTTAATTTAAATACATGAAAATAAAATGAACCTTATTAAATAATGTGTGACTAATTATTAAAAATATTAAAAATATTTTTTAATATAAAATTTACATATTTAAGAAAAATTAATTTTTACATTAGCATATGTATCATGTAAAAACCAGTTTTCTGAAAAATTATATTTTAAAGCGTAAAAATTTATGTCTAAAATAATATGATCATTGTATTTGATTTTAATTATAAAAATTGTTTTATAATAAAACAAATAAATTTTATGTTTCATTTAAATCAATCGAAAACCTAATTTTACTTAAATAATATTTAATTAAAAGTAACGATAAAAAATAGATTCTTTTATTGAAAAATAATAGATATGTCTATGAACCGTTAAACATGGGATTTTTAAATTTTAAATATATATTTTTCATAATTAAATTAATATTTGTAAATTTTAAAGGTTTTATAAACTTATATATCTTTCTCATATAATTATAAGGCCATAAAATCAATAGTTTTGTTAAAAATCATATTTTTCTCTATTTACATAGAAATAAACTATTTCAAAAAAAAACAAAATTTCATACTAAGATAATTCTGAAATTTTAAACTAAAAAATTATAATAATTTTATACAATAAAATGTTTAAAATGTTAAAATTTATTTTTTAAATGAAAATACAATGTATAATGAAAACTATTTTTATTGAAAAAAGAAATTTTGAAGCATCTAGCATTCTTAATCCTATTTTTTATGTATTTATAATTTATGGGTTTCTTTAATATATATTTTTGGTTTTATTCTTGTTATAATTTTTTCCATCATTTTTTGGATCATTTTAGTTCATTTCATTATAAAATAAACGCTACTCACATGGTATTTAATTATAGGAAAGTATTTACTAAAATCACGGGTAGTTAAATTCCACCCCCTTAAAAATAATTTCATCCTCAAAATTGTATTACCTAAATGAAAAAACTGTAGGTATTTTTCTCTTATCATATCCTTAGGTTCATATATATTTCTCTCAAACTTAAGATTTCATCACAAAAATTTTACTTGAGGGGTTTCTCAATTCTTATAACCTTTTCTCTTTATTCCAATATTTCCACAGGTTGTTCCTAATTTGAAAGGCCATTTTATTATTATACAGCTTCAAAGATTAGTACATATGTGGGATCTAGAATTTAATTCCGAAAAAGTAATACATGGAAAACTTCATGCACATGGGATATGTGTGTAGGGAGTGGTAATTAGTATTATATAACCCCAGCATGATCAATAATATTGAAAGGACATATATATATTGGGTTTAACTTCATATTCTTCAAAAATCATATAAACTTATTTGAAGAATATTTTTGAAAGATCACCTTGCCAACAAATTTAAAATTTAGATCTTTTTTATGATTATATGTATGAATATTCTTTTGACTTTTTGTTGTTTCCATATGGAACTGAATGGTTTGAACATTATTTATAATTTCATGAATAAGTTATGGAACAATATTCTTCCTCTCTCTAACTTCATATCATTATGTTGGAGTCCTATATCTTCTCCCTTAAAGATCCTTATACTCTATTATCTGAAAGCTAAAATGGAAACTATTGTTATATGAGAACTCTATCAGTAGTAATTGTTGATCTCATCATTATTGGGAATCCATCGAGCAAGATCTCGACATGACCTCAATAGTTTGAATGGCCCTATTGGACAAACAGTCTTTTTGAGGATGATAACCAGTGCTGAAACATAGCTCTATCTCTAATGATTTTTGAATACTTATCCTTAACTTTGAGGTAAAATGTTATTCTAGATCATATATAATTGATATTGATACATTATATATACTTACCACTTCCCTTATGGATATCTTGGAAATATTGTCAAGAGTGAAATCGTTTTTGATGGAAATAAAATGTCTTATCTTCATAAGGAAATAAACTACAACCCAAATAGCATTATGACCTTTATATATTTCTTAAGTCCTATTATGAAATATATGGTGATATTTTCCCTTTTCCATACTGCTATGGGTTATGGTTTCAATGTACACTTATAACTTTTTTCATTTAACCTTAACGTGTTTGCAAACCAATAATTAAGATACATATTCTATAATTTCTATCTTCAAATTATCCCACCATAAGATTTGTTTCAGATCACTATATGTCTTCATACTTCCATAATAAATAGAAAATAATGGTATATATGCATTATCTAAATGTTCCTTATTCAATTATAGTTTTTATAGGGCATGTATTCAGGTTCCAAAACATATAAATCCATCTTTATGAAAGTTCAACTCCATAATATTCACTACCTTTTTATAACCCTACAATATATTTCTAGGATTCCTTGATTACCATATGGATTTAATGATAAGTATTTAGTTTCAAAAGATAGGATTTATGTATTCCCATTACGATCTATGAATCCATGAGTAATAATACCTTTTAAATCCTCTTCATCCATAGAGTAACATGGTCTTTCTTGCTCAAAGAATTTCCCAGCTTATTTAGCTTCCTCTAGTGGTAATGTATTGAGAAGTCATAATCTTTTATCAATTCCAAACAACTACATTAGAACATATTCAATTACTTATATTTATATATATATATATATATTTCTTTAAATTATGATCTGTACATATATTATACTTTTCTCCATAGATATAATTTTACCAAATGCTTAATGCAAAGATCACTATTGCTTACTCTAAATCATGCATTGGGTAATTTTTATCTTGAGTATTTAATTAGAGTGAAGTATAAGAAATTTCATTAACATTGTGCATTGGGATGAAACCAAAACCATTTTTTACGTATCACTATATATTAAAAACCCTTCCCCATTGTTGGTTAATGTAAGTATAGGAGTGGGGACCAACTTCTTTTTTAGTTTCTTAAAACATCCCTCACATTATTCCATATAAAGTAACTTTAGTCCCCTTCTATGTTAACTAGATTTATGGATTTGATATCCATGAAAAATTTCTCACAACATTTCATTAATACTCTATAAACCTAATAGAACTATGGATTTTGGTTTTAGGGGTTGATATAAGTCATTTATCGATAACTTCCA
Source organism: Viscum album (assembly GCA_963277665.1). Taxonomy (NCBI): domain Eukaryota; kingdom Viridiplantae; phylum Streptophyta; class Magnoliopsida; order Santalales; family Viscaceae; genus Viscum; species Viscum album. The sequence continues at coordinate 1,222,112,754 of OY728130.1, forward strand.
TAATTTAAAGATCAAAATATATTCCCTTTATAATAATTATATTACCCATGAATGATACATTATGTAGATAGTATTTATACTTGCTAAATTTTCTATACAGTTTCTACCTTCATAAGTTCTTGAAAAAAATTTGGTACTGATATTCATTATTACATCCCCCAATCCAATGCTCTTTTATGTGGACTAATTAGGTTTGTTACAGGACCTCAAGCATGCCTCCCCATAATCCAAAGGCTACCGACTAGCAATGGGGCTATGATGAATATAGTAGGGAGAATATACCCTCTGTTAAAAAGTTAGAACACATAATAATAATGAATAATAATAAATATCATTGCAATATAAAATAGAAAAAATAGTTAAAAATAAAACTAGGAAGTAAAAGGAGGAGCCAATAAACTAAAAATAAAGAATAATGTAGTGACCTAATGAAGGAATCCAAATTTCAAACTAAAAACAATAAATATAAAAGCATCAATAGACACAATAAACTCAAAATACCTTGGTTCCAAACCCCATTTTTTCCCATCTCCATACTTCATCACACTTTGCAAGAAATAATCAAAAAACAAGGTCTATTTACCTTTTCCAAACCTACATGCATTTAATCTTCCCGGGTACCATACGGTGGCCTAAAAAGGGTGTGAGTAAAACTCAGTAGGCTAACAACACCGTGTCTAAAAAAACTAGTTTTTTAATGAGTGCATGCAATAAAGAAAAAAATCAGTGTATTAATTAATCATGAAACATGATATATAAATCAACATGCTTTACCACATAATTTTATTTTCTCTGAGCATGTAACACAACCATCCCAACCATATCCATAATCCATGGAGTAACCACATAACTAGGAAAATCCCTTTGTATAAGAATTTTAGCCTCTGAAAAAAACCATATATATAAGTGTTTTAGTATCAAACTGGATCAATCCAACTATATAATAATTTTAGCATATATCATTAGGACAATCTCACTATATAAGAATTTCTGGGCCAATACCGCTATATAATCATTTCAGAATGTTTCACTGGTCCAATCCCACAATATAATAATTTCAACATTTAGTAAAATCCCTATATATAATTATTTCATCATCATTAGGAATATGCCAATATATAAACATTTCAACATCCAATATGAAAATCCAAAATAGTAAGGATATCACAATACCCCATCATAAGCCTCAATGGATAATTATGCAATTTACCATTTTTATTCCAATTAAACCTTAATTTATATATTAATTTACCAATTTTCATATGAATGTCCTATAATCTATCACCAAATTGATTTTATATCAAGAAATGACTTTAAATCCCATGTCATTCTAAACATACATAAAACCATTATCCAATTCACTATTAATCAAGGGTTCTCTCACCCAATGTGTAACCACAAGTTATGTGGCGAAGCCATTGAATCCAAAGTGATCCAAGAAAAAAACTATCAGGTGATTTATCATAATTAATTATTAAATTAATTTAAGTTCATGTTATATTATCGCAATCACATTATTACACATACTCAAGAAATTAAATAGACCAAAGGGTTAGGATTTATACCACATACCTTTATCCAAGGATTAATCAATGCTTATGATCAGAATTTCCAACAAGAATAGAGGTGAGGAAGATCACAAGAAGGATCCTAGAGCATACCAAATCATGATAAAAACTAAAAAAAATGAAGAAAAAAATATTTAAACCATAACAATGGTGAGAATATAGAAGAGAGGAAAACCTAAGTAAAACAACTCATCAAGAATCAAATGCATGATCGGGATATACAAAAGTGGAGAGGAGACTCCAAAATCACTTCGAAATAACCTTAGTCCCAAGGGGATTTCATAATGAAAAATGAAAATTATAAGTTCACAAATGATGTGTAAATGTATTACATGATGAGTAATTTTCAATTTAAGTGTACAATGAAAATCATGTCACCTCAGGTGATTTTAACCCTTCTCAAACATTACATGTCGTATAGTTTTGATTCATAAAGTACAATAATTTTACACCATGAACCAGTACACATCCTAAATTCACTTCACAACATCTTCCAGGTAGTAATTACACATAACTTAACCCATTTACAAAATGTGTAAATTCCTTGCAGACATATTTTCAGCTCAAATTCCACAAGAGTGCTTGAACCATCTCTGAAACTATACAATCTTAAGGAAACCCCTTGTTAACTCATAAAAAATATTTATACCTAGAATCTATTAATTAAAAGAAACATACATCCCCAATCATTAGACCAGTTTCCCCAATTAGAATCTCTATCTCTGAATGAGACTGAACCAACAAGATTTAAAGACAAGGAGAACCCAAAAAATAGGTATAATGAAAACTAAAATAGGGACGTACCTAGAAAAAGGAAGGTTCTTATATCCTAAGAATCATATAATAGCTAATCCCGAATCTTCTCCAAGAATCACTATGGGGTTTAAGAGAAAAAGTATTCCCAATTTTCTCAAATATCAGACTCCCTCTCTTAGGTATCCTATAAAACATATCCATTCATCCACATCACTCAAACTAGAGGTATTGTCCTAACCAATAGTTACTTATGAATACAGTCCATAATCTATCATGGATTCTCTTCAAAGGAATAATCTATAAAAATATATATATACTCAATTTTTACCATGTGATAAGGGTAAGGATAATATCTCTGAAGCATCAATATGTGAAACATGTGGTGCATGGAACTATAGAATTGTGGAAGGATAATTGCTATGCCATTGAACCAACCTTTCCCTCTATCTCAAACATATTGATCAACCTCATCTTTTCCTTTCCCTATATCATGTTATAGTGTTTCATGAACCTAGATGACACCTAAAGGAAAATATGGCATCCAACCTAAAACTCTAGAGGCCATTTTTGATGGTCAGTGTATGATTTCTTCCTGCTATGTGTAGTCACTAACCACCACCTGATCAACAGAAAATACTTAGATGTCTCCTATAAATGAAAAGTTCCAATTAGTGTTAACTCACATACTTCCAACCAAAAAAGAGGTGAATGGAATTTCCTACCATACAACATCTCAAAAGGATCTATTTGGACCAAATCTAGAAAGCAGTAATTATATGAAAACTCCATGTGTTCCATATTCTACTCTCAAGAACCCCCAAAATCCGAAACAAAAGATCGTAACAAATCTTCTAGAATTTTAATAGTCTATTTAGATTGAATTTCATTCAAAGGATGATTGGATGTGCTCAAAATAACCTGTGATCCTAGAGCCTTCTAAAGGCCCTGCGAAAACTACAACATGAAATGATGATCTCTATAATAAATGATACTCCTCAAAACACTGTGCAACTAAACTATATCACACACAATGAGACTCCCTAGATTATTAGTAGTGATGGTATCATGGATAGGCAAGAAGTAGGATACCATTGTTTGTCAATCCTTGATCTCCCATAATGCATCATTCTTATGGGTTTTTCTTGGTAATTCTATCGAAAAATTCATAGTGAAATCATCTCACATCCACTAAATAATGGGAAGAGATGAAACAACCCTGTAGGAATATGATGCTAGGATTTCACATATTGACAAGTGAAATATCTCACTAAAAATCTCGATACCCGCATCTTAATTCATGACTACCAGTACTATCTACAAAGATCATGATACATTTATTTTCAAACCAGGATTTACCAACCATCTAGAATCATGGAAATATATCATCAAATTCTTGTGACAGCCCATAAGAAGCCATAATCATCCATATAAAAGAAGAGAAATACTGATTCCAAGATACCATCCCGTTAGTGGATCCCCACTATATTAACTATCAATTAGAACAAATATTTCTAGATAAGATAACTTATCTACCTTGATTCCATTAAGAATCACTGGTCTGGTAAATTTTGAAGTTAGAGCTACTCATCCTTGATGCTCTTGATAATATAAATGCATTTATGTAAAGAGATACATCATCTACCACTTATCATAATACTCACGTACAGCCTATGTATGTGTTCTATGGTTCAAATAATTAGAAATTATGATTACCTTTCCAAGTCTATAAGACATCTCAAATTCTAAATACTGAAGATATTCATTTGGCCTCCTCTGTCAAAGGTTCAGGTCTCATAGATAAAATATATACCTGAGTATTTTTTGTTCCATTTTTACCAAAAACCTCTCACCCATAAGATAATTTCTTTAGAATCATGAGGATTTTACCACCAAAACTAACTCTTCATCACGAGTAGGGTAACTCCTCGCATGTAGCCTCATATGTCTTGAGCCATATATAATCACTCAATCCTACTAAATCAGAGCTCCTCTTAGTCCAACTCTGGATGAATCACAATACATGGTATAATATTTACCCAACATAGGTAAAGTGAGGATAAGTGTTGAGGTCAACCAACCTTTTATCTCCTCAAAATCTCTCTCACAATTATCTAACCAAATAAGTTTTACTCCTTTCTTGGTCATCCCTGACATCAGTTCTTCAAAATGGGAGAATTCATGGATGAAGAAATGATAATAACCTTATAAACCCAATATTATATGAATCTTGAAGACATTCATAGGTTTATCCCAAGATACCACAACTTCATCCTTATTTGGTTCCATATACACTCTTGATTCAGAGATGGCATGACCAATGAAGTGAACTTTATCAATATAGAAACATTATTTGGTTAACTAGGTGTAATGTTGATGTTATCTAAATGTAATCAAGATGATGTTAAGATGATGGGCATGATCATATGCTGACTGGAAGTGCACTAAGATTCCATTAATAAAAACTACAATAAACTTATATAGAAAAATGTTAAATATCAAATTCAACAAATCCAGGAATACCATTGGTGTGTTCATCAAACCAAAGAACACCACTACTTACTCATAAAAGCCATATAATCTCCTAAAATCAGTCCAAGGGTATGTCTAATGGTCTCACCATAAACTGGTGGTATCTTGACCTCAAATCAATCTTGGAGAAGATCTTATCACCTCTTAGCTGATTAAAGAGATCGTCGATGTGTATAATGGGATATTGGTTCTTTAACATCATCTCATTAAGTCTATTATAATCTATATATAACTCAAAATTACCATAAAACTTCTTGTAGAAAATAATCAGAGAACCCCATGGAGATAAACTGGGTCATATGAAACATTTATCTTCACAGTATTCCAACAAGAATTTTATCTCCTAAAGATCTGTTGGTACCATTATATAATGTAAAAAAGAAACTGACTCCACTCCCAACACCAACTCAATCATAAACTTGATCTCATTATTGGGTTGAAATCTATAGAACTCATTAGTATAAAAAATATGAAAAAATCAACCTCTGTAATAAAATAATAATGTAACATTACAACACCATTCAGAAAAAGACCATCAATCCTAGCTGTGAGACAATCCAATATACATTTAATTGGTCCTTCACAAATAGCATGAAGATCCCAATCTCCCTAGTGAAAATATTTGATTCCTTCTGGAGATATAAAGTTAAATATACTTTTGTAACAGTTGAAATGAACATGGTATAGAAATAACCAATCAATAGTAAAAATCATTTTTAAATCTATCATTTAAAAAATATATGCTTCCCATGAGAAATGATAACAGTCGATCTTTAGAGAACAAACCTTTTAATGTTTGATATCCTCTGAACACATTCCCAATGGTGATTCTATAGTTAAAACACTATCCAATAGTTCCACAACCAAGCCCAAAACATTTTAAAAAAGAGAAGATAAAAAAGTAATGTGATTCTCTTGTATAAAAATGGAATGGTAGATGATGCAAGAATTGTACCATTGATGTTATAAGGTCCTATATCTATAATAGCCATAGTATTATACAGAGTGCACATGAATATCCCCTCCACCCTAGGATTCATTCTGACTACCCTAAGATATTACCTCTATATGGTACTATCGTTCCAGCACTGGGGTACCACGTCCCCTTCTCGGCCTAAACATCATATAGAACTCAATATACCTTTAAACAAAAGTGTATCTGAGTCCTTCCCATACTTTGGCACTGGTCCTACACCACTTACACTTATATTATATTATAATCCTCTACAAATCTTATAGATATGACCCAACCTAACTCAATCATGGGATTCAAAAGTGGGGTATGGATATTAAGGCTTCTTGTGTCCCAACTTGTTAGACTAATAGGAATGAAATGAAACAGTATCCTGAGATATTTACCCACTTATATAACTACTATTACCACTATTTACTTGTAAATAACTTTCATAAAGTCACTTATTTCCACAATAATATGAGTTTTTAGTTTCCCCTACTAAAATAGATTAGACGCTACTTGGGGCCTCTCTCAGATTTCATTTTATAACGAGTTTGTAATTCACCACTTATGAAAATATACTCAAGATAAAGACATTAAACTATGAACATATCTCATTGTAAATCTCATTCTATAAATTCCTCATAGTGTAGATCTCATCAATAGATAAATATGGAACAAATCATTATAGTCATTGAAACATTCAACTTTATCCCTCACTAAAATTCCATCTTATTCTAGATGTATAAACTCGAAAACATTCTCATCCCTCAGGTTATTTGGATAAAAGTGGATCATGAACTTCACCTCAGATTCCTTCCAATTCATCTCCACTTATTACCCATATTTCTATAGAAAATCCCACCAATTATTGGAAGGTCCATGAATCATATATGTAACAAATATTAACCTCCTATTTGTGGGTGTCTCTAAGTGCTTGAAATTTATCTGTATTGACTTAATCTAGAACTCAATTGCCTAAGGGCCTCCCTCCCTAGTGAACATTGGATTAAATTTTAGTTTAAACTATCTCTACATTTCATACATTGAATAAACGATGCAAAAAAGATCTCTTTCCATAGACCACATGACCCTCATAAAGCTAGCATGAAGATAAATATCCATCTGATCCTTAGGAGCTACATGAAGATATGTCTCATCTACGTTAGGATCATACTGATTTATAATATCTTTAATCTCAAATAAAAGATGATGAGGATTAATTTTCCAATAAAGAAAAAGACAATCCTTTGAACACTGGCTAGAAACATGTTTAACCTCAGCAGGTGGAGAAAATAAAGAACCACTGAATCATGGGCTCTCTAAACATGGATTACAAGTGTTTTATCATATCATAACATTTATTTTCATTCTTTTTATCATATATAACAGGTATCTCATATATCACATGAAATAAATATTTCCTTATAATGAACAATGTAGGCCAATATATATCCATATGTTTATATCTTAATTCATGGATACTTATCTCACACCATACGGGGCCAGGGGTGTAAATATTAAAAAACAATAACATCATACGAAATATGAATCACTGGGGGTGAAATTTAATTGCACATAACAAGAAAAAATCATAAATATAAATCCCATACTTATGAAATTATATTTTCTCTCATACATGGGTTAATTAATCCCATGCCTAAGTTCATTACCAAGTCCTTAAAGATCCTAGTATCATGTATAAATTTACAAAATATAAATAAATAGAAAATAAAAGCCTCCTCTGATAAAAATTTGTAACATACAATAATCTTTCACTCTCTCATATGGAAAAAAAAAATTTAGTTATAGGACCTCAATCATGGTTCCTCGTATTCCAGAGTCCACCGACTAGTAGGGGATGATGAATATAGTTGGGAGACTGTACCCCTCGTATGTAGTAACAATACAACCGAATAATCAATAATAATAAGCATCATAGTAATGAAAAATAGTGGAAACAATGAAATATAAAAATACATAGTAAAATAAAGAGCAAATAAACCAGTAATAAAGTATCATGTAATGAAAAGATGAATATAGAAAAATAAAAAACTAGATAAAAATTAAAATAACAGAATCAAATGGCATAATAAAGTCAAAATACCTTGGTCTCTAGCCCTATGTTAGTCTCGTTTCCAATATACATACCTTTTAGTAAGAAACAATCACCAACAAGGTCCCTTTACCTTTTCCAAATCTACTTCTAGGTAATCCAATAGGGTAACATACAGTGCCCCAAATAGAGTGTGAGTAAAACTCACTAGGTGGACACCACTGTGTCTAAACAAAACTAGTCTAATAATAAGTTCATGTAATAAAGTGATAAAAATATATATTAACTAATTAATTAGCACAAAAAATAAATCCACTTTCTTCAAAACCATGCCGGAATGTCTTTAAGCATATAACACAACCATTCCAACCATATCCATAAATAGTGAAATAATCACATAAATGGGAAAAGCCCTATGTGTAATCATTTCAGCCTTTGTAAAAATCTCTATATGTAAAAATTTTAGCATCAAAATAGGACAAGACCTTTATATAATCATTAAAACAAATATCACTAGACTAATGCAACAATAGAAGAATTTAAGAATGCCTCCTTAGGCCAATACCACTATATAATCATTTTAGCATGTCTCACTAGGCCAACCTAGCAACATAATAATTTTAGCCTATGGGAAAAGCCTTACATATAATCATTTTATAATCACTAAAAACTTCCCTATATATAATAATTTTATCATCAATCACAACATTTCATAAAATCAAGGATATCACAATACCACATAACAAGCCTCAATGGTTAATTATAAAAATTTCCATTTTCTTCTAATTACACTTTCCTTTATATATCAATTTGTCAACCATGATATTTATAACCCATAATATACTACCAAAGCAATTATATAATAATAAATAACTTACAATCCCATGTCATGCTAAACAATATTTAAACCATTATCCAATTCATTATTAATCAAGGGTTCGCTCACCCAACGGGTAGCCACAAGCTAAGTCGCAGAGCTATTGAATCTAAAGGTATCCAAGAAAAAATATATCACAAGATTTACCATAATTCATAATTAAATAATTTAATTCTCATTTAATGTTAGAACAATCACATTATTACACGTATTTAAGTAATTAAACATACTGTAGGGATAGGATTTAGACCACCTGCCTTTTCCCGGTGATTAAGAAATGCTTCCAACCAGAATCTCCAACAATAATGGAGGCGGGGAAGATCACAAGAAGGAACCTAGGTCATACCACTTCAAGATCAAATCCAAAACCAACCATGGTAAAAATATTTACACCGCAAGAACATAGAGAAATAGAAAAAAGAGTAACATTAAGTGAAAACCCCACTAGGAATCAGATGCATGATTGGGACATCTAGAAGAGAAAAGGAGGCTCCAAAATTGCTTATAAATTGCCTTAGGTCCAATAGGGGAGAGCTTCACATGATGATGAATGAAAATTATAAGCACCTGGTAGTGTTATAATCATTGACCCAGAGTTATAAATGGCATATTAATGTATTACACAATGTGTAATTCTCAATTTAAGTGTATGTCAAAAATAATTTTTCCTCATGTGATTTTAAACCTTCCCAAATATTACATTTCATGTGATGTTGATTCATAGTTTATAATCAGTTCATTCCGTGAACCAGTCCACAACCAAAATTCATTTCCCAACATTTTCCCGGAAGCAATTACACATCATGTAACCCATTTAGATGCCATGTAAATGCATTATAGATATATTTTCAACCCAAAATATACAAGAGAAACCAAATAACCTCCAAAACATTCTAAACTTTTGGAAATACCTAATGAACTCATCTAACATGTTTCTACATGGACTCCATTAATTCAAAAAAAACATACTTCGCTGAACATTATGTCATTTTCCTTAACCAGGCTCTCCATATTTGAATGAGCATCAACCAATAAGGATTAAAGATAGGGAAAACAGAAAAAATGAGGTTTAAAACAAACTCAAATAGGTACATACCAAGAAAAACATGGGATCATACATTCATTCTCATACTTACTATTTGAATTTATAATAATATTTTCAATAAATAAAACCCTATATTGATCAAGTTAGTCTCTCAAGACTCTATTTATTAGATCCATGAAGATATATGGAGAATTAATAAGTTCAAAGGGAATCATTATAAGTTCATAGTGTAAAAACCAAAAACACACACTCTTGGATCGAGTGCTAAAAATACAAACATTGCATTGATAACTTTGCTAAAGATAAATGTGACCTCATTTTTTCTATCAAAACCTTATAAAATAAAAAGTAAATATTGGATAAATTACATACCCATGGAACTTTTAGGTTTACAATTTTAGAGAATTATGATACATACTAACATAATCATTACTCAATACTTCAATAGAGTATTTTTTACCACAGTACACTGCTTTTTTATATTCATATTATGCCTTTAATATACACCAAAAGGTTCATAAAATATTAAACCTTTATTGACTCAAATAATTTTTCATCATTATTAATAACATAGGGAAAACCAAACATATGTATGGTGATATCAAATGATCAATAAATGTAAATGTAAGCATTAAAAATTGAATTTCATCTAGGGGATTAAGATGAGCGCAAGGGTATAATTTCATAAACATAGTACACGAGGATAATATAGGTAATTCATACCCATAATTATATGGATCATCAATTGTGAATAATGGAATAAAGATTAAAAAAATCTAGGACTCATTGAAATCGGCAATAATGATCCATGTAATAGAAATCATGATCAAAGGAATCATTAAAACATGTATATTTTCACCAATAATAAGTAGAAGAAATTTTCTTTAAACATAAACTCATTATCATACCTTGAAAAAAATTATTGTTTTTTGTAAAAAACTATTACAATTAAAGATAAAAGATGTAGTTAATTTGGTTAATTATTTCTATATCACTCTTAAAATCACTCTTACAAATGGAATAACCAATATGGTCAACTTCTATATGCAATGCATTGAAGGTTTATTACAGACCCACCTATCCTTAGTTTATAACTGAACAACCCATACTTGGTTATTAAAGTAACCAACTATCCTTGGTCTATATTGGAATAAACCATCATTATAAACACTTTTCAAGAACCATAACATGAAATAAGTTTATTGAGATTGCATCTCATCATAAAAAACATTTAAATACCCATTATTCATTTTATAACATGATTAACCTAGGGAAAAAATAGCTTCTATGAAAATATCATTGAAATAATCATAATCTATCTCGATAATTAATGATCACGGTATCATTATAAAATACCCCTTATGTATAATAAGAAACATCAATGGATTTTGTCATTAATTAATTGAAATTTCATTAAAGGATCATAAAAACATTCTTGAGAAAAATACACTTTTCACATAGAAAATCAACTTTAAAATTTAAAAATTCATAAAATATTGTGAAAATATTTTTCATTGAAAATAAAATTGGAAAATTATAAATGAAATTTAAAAAAATATAATGGTCATGATGGTGGTAAAATTCGTTCATCTTGTAAATTCTTAAAATTAACATTCTTTTCAAACATTTTGGAAATGGAGTCTAAAGTGGCCCATTTAGAAAATGTTAACAAATCTGATTTTTAAAACCATTTAAAATAAGGTCAAAGAACATTTGAAATATCTTTATAAAATTAATTTTTTTCAAAAAACAAACTTTTTGAAAACAATTTATAAAACATGGATATGGAAGAGGAAGATTCCTGATCTAAATGAAGATATTATATCAGTATCAATTTAAAATTACTTTCTTGATTATTATTTAATTAATAAGGGAATAAATAGATGTAAAAAATGTGAAATAGATTTATAACTTTAGGTGAATAAAATATATGTATTTAAAAAAAAATATCAAATGCCTTCTTCCAAAATAACCTTTAACATAAACAATCTTAGAAATAAATGATATTGTAACACAAATCATTTTCCACATTGGTAACTCTTCCATAATAAACCCAATTATTAATAACAAAAAATGAAATGTTAAATATGATTAACATAAGAAGATTCATAATATAACAATTAAAATGGGATGTATATATTCATATCTTAAATATATATCCCAAGGAAATGGAATTTGAGATGAATAACCCTTACAATGTTCATATCATTGAATTGAGAATTAATAAAAAAAGAGATTATGTGTAAAAAATGTAAATCCACACAATAAAAGTGGAAATAAAAAAATAAAATAAAATTCATTTCACACATAATATTGGAATAATAAAATAAATAAAAAAGTGATGCAACCTAATGAAATTAAATTAAGTTAAAAAATCCTACAACTTGTTAACTTTAAAGTAAAATACACATGAATGAAATAATTTTAATTGAAAATTAAAATACCATGATGTATTAATGATTCATGATGTAATCAGTAAAATGGTAGCATATACATCTCATTAAGGAAATTAGGCTCAAAACATTAAAATATGACCCAATGAAAGAAAATTAAAATTAAATCTCTTACCCTGACTCCAAAACTCCCAAGTATGTCCTTTAACTCAAGTATAATATACTTATATCAACTATTTTCTTATTTAAGAATATTTTAAAGGTTTATTACTTTATTATAACCTCATTTTTATTATTTATTACAGTGAAATATCTAATTACTTAATTTGTAAATACGATGTTGGGTGTTTTGAAGAAATTATGATCATAATTTCAAAAAAAATTGGCATGTTGACCATGGAAAAATGGGTTGTAACACATGAAGAATTTTAAATAAAACTATTATTGATATTTTATTTAACATGAAACCTTGAGTTTAAATGAACTACAATATAGTATTACAATATTAATATTTAAACATGACTGATATAACCTAGATGTTAAATTGGCGTGTATAAATAGTGATAAATTATTTTTGAAACATATATAATGGTCTAAATCAATATAAATTTACATAAAATTTATTAATAAATAATCACTCAATTTTAATAAATATATTTTATTCTACAAAAAATATGTTTTCCTTTAAAAATTATTTTTATTGATTTTTGTGAAAAAATATTATAATTAATTTTTATAAATTTTAGAAATGTTATTTTATAAAATAAAGATCCTTTTTATATCATATTTTTCATATTAACTTAGGATTAGTTTTATTATTTTTTAGACAATTTTGATTTTTCACTAAATAGTTTAAAATACCGATTATTGGTAAAACCGTCACTTATTTTTGATAATTAATTAATTTAAAAGTGTCATTATTATTTTTATTTTATTTATATGTAACATAAATATTATTTATTTATATATCATCTAATTAATTAAATTTAAATCATCGTTATATATAATTTTAAAATAAGTTTATTTTTATGCTTTAAAACACATTTGTCTGAAAGTTATTTTAAGTGCACAATGTTTCTCTATTTTAACTAATTAAAATAACCATTAATGAAAAATGAGTAAGATGAAATTTTTATATTATATATTTATAAATATTAATTTTCAATAATTTAAATATAATTAATTTTCATATAATTTTAATAATATCTTCTTATTCTTGAAAAATATTTTTTTAGAAAACCTATGTTTTCGACAAGCCTACAGTTTTACTTTTAAATTAAATTCTTACACTTCTATGAATTGAAATTTATAAATTGGATTATATATTTATTATAATAATAATTAATATTATATAATAGTTTAAACATAAATTTTGGATATAATGATGAGTAAAAACGGGAAAAATATGTTACCATGGTAAATATAAAACCAATTTAGCAGGTGGTTAAAATAAATAGTTAAATAGAATAACATGTTTATTTTGAATTTTAGAGTTTTTTATTAGACTTATCTCTCATACAAACATTTATTTTTCAATTTTTGAGACATTTTTATTGAGATTCACTTCCAATTGTTGAATAGTTTTGGTTATTTACATGAATGCCACTCTTCCCCCTTATAAAAGGGAACCCCGTCTATTCTCATTTACATGCTTAAAAAATAATTATTTCATAAAATACCTTCCCAAATACCTTAATAATTATCTAAACACATCATATAATTCTTTTTTTATCATATATTCAATCTAGGTAAACCTTAGGTATAATTCTAAAGAGGTGGTATGAAAAAGTTGTAATTTTCTTAATCAAGCATCATTGTATTATTTATTCTTCCACCTCCTAAAAATATTAATAATTCATGATAATATAATTAAATAATTATATCCCATGTATAAATATTTTATTAAGGTAACTTTATAATCTAAATCCATATCCACTTTCATCAAATGGGGTACAAAACCATCGGTTGGGTTTATAGTGGAATACAACATCGCGAACTGATGTAATCTGTTTTCCATCATCACCCCAGATATCAATTTAAGATAATGGATTTAATTTATATATATGATATTAATAAAATATTAATCATTATTTAAAATTACCATATCATATAATTTCTTACCTTACTATGCATTGAAAAATTATAACATCATTCTTGTATATGGCAGACTATTGCATCTCAAAGTGATGTGATTCATTTTTTTATTATTGTATCCAATAAATAGTATATATAAGCATATTAAATAAATAATTTGATATTTATGATATTATTATAATTATTTAAATAAAAAGTTATACTTAACTTCTTTCCATAATGATTATTAAAAAATAAAAATGTTACACATGCGTACGTACAACCTACCGTCTCCACGATGGTAACATAATAACTTTTTTTATAACCATAATTCATGGTTATTTAAAAAAATATAATTTATATATAAAAATTATAATTATTTCATGACTTTTATTTAGTATGTAATATAATAATGAACTCTTTTACCATGGTCAAGACACTGATTTCATTTTTAAATTATGAATTGAGCATCCCGAAAACACTCAATGCGGTCATAACAGATTAAGTACATAAATATGTCATTCAAAAAAGGAAAGAAAATAAGCTAAATATAATGGATTAAAAATGTAAAATTTTATTATTAAAAAATTCATTGATTTAATTTTTTATAGAGGATATAAAGGACATACATGACAAAGTCTGGACTCGAGGTAAGAGTTTCTTCTCAAAACATCCTTCTTTAAGACACATGTTCTTTTATGAACCTGTTTTCTTTTAAATGGTGTACATACTAACCATTTTCATATTATATCGTGAATCATTCATATTTCATGATTTTTTATGCTATAATTCATTTATTTTTTATGGGAGTTATGATTAATTAGTTACTAAATCGGTAAGGGTTTATGTTTCAATCTCATTTTAATTGAGATTATTTATGATTGAATTTACATTGTGGGTAATTATTTTATCATTTTATAATAAAACACTTCAATTACTTCATAATATGTATATTAATGAAAATTTCAAGTAATAGTACCATTTTACCCCTTTTTTAATATTAACTATTAAGAAATTGTTTTTAAGAAAAGATGACTTCATTTCTCTCTTCGGATGAAAATAATTTTTCTAATATATCCATGTTATCTAAAAATGTTTTAAAAAAAGTTTTCCAAATTCACCAGATTATTTACTAAATATATTTATACCCATGTTTGAAATTTTGAAAAATATTTTGAAATTAAACTTCTTTTAATTTTCCAAATGATTTTTTTAACCTTTTTATAACAGTGTCAAAAAATGTTTTTTAACTTATATAAAAAATATAGAATTACCTATGGGAATTAACACTAAATTATTTTAGTATTACTTTATAATTTTTCGTTTTTATTTTTAAATTATATTTCATCTATACTGTTTTGTACATTTTTTGTTTTTGAAGAAATGATTTCAATGAGAAAGTTATATTTTCCTTAATATATATTCTATGTAATTTAAAGAAATTTTCATGAATGAAAAAAAAATTTGATGTTATGGATATCTTAATAATTATGTATATTTGCCTCTAGAATATATACCTATATTATTCTCCCTTACTATTATGGGGTAATACATTCTTTATATCTATATATCAAATGCCTTCATTAAGAAATTTCATTGGATTATGGTATTATACAACATTATGAAAACAATTTCGTTATATGGGTACTTATTATGTTTATGCATTATGATTGATTTAATAATGTAGAACACAAAATAATTTACATTAAAATAAATTAAATAGGTGGGACTATAATTATATACCACTATAATTCATTGGGTGATGTTTTAATCTCATGACAAATTATGTATGGGATTGTTGAGTGAACCTAATCCATTATGAGACTATGTCCACAATGTGATGTTTCCTTTGAGGTTATACTTTACTTATGTTTATATCTTTTTTATGTTACTTCAATATTTCAGATGCAACTATGGTCTTATTATATCATTTACTTTATGTTATTCTCTTATGTGATTACTCTTTATCCATCTCTTTTTTGATATCATGTTATACCTTTGTCCTGCATGTTATGTTTCCTTGTTATATTTATTCACTTACAAGGATTTTTATCTCACCCCTTTTTTCAATTAATTCCCAAGGTTATCCGACGTATTTTTAGGATCCCACAAGGATTTGGGATCTCATTATAGAGAATAAAAGAATGAAAATTAATTTTAGTCTCACTTGGATATATTATGAACCTAGTCTTTGAAAGACACAAGGCATCTTGATCATTGGGTTTTAATTAATGTATTTTTAAGTACAAAATAATGTATTATTTTGGGTAAATTCCTTGGGTCACTATAGTTGGAATCAGAGAAAAATGTTAGTTAACCTATGAAAACTAAGATCAAAATTTTTTAGTGAGAACCATAAGGATAAGTCTAAGGATAAGAATAAGGATAAAATAATGTATATATGCAATGGCCCGGAACTCTCCGGTTCATTATTTTGTGAAAATGTGGTGTTATAGGTGTTCTAGAAGGTTAAGGTGGCTTGGGGTGCGTTTGGGTGGACTTTTAAGGAAATCTAAAAGGAAATAGCTTTTGGACGGTTGGCATACAGTTTGCCTAAACCGTGCGGCCAAACCGTGCAAGGTTGGTCTTGGAGGTAGTGGCTAACGTACGGTTAGCACACGGGTTGTCTAACCATGCATACTAACCGTACGAGGAGTGTTTGATGAGGCAGAAGCTAACACATGGTTATCACACAGTTTTTTAAACTGTGCGGACTAACTATGCGGGCACTTAAAGTTAGATCCTAAAATTGTGGATCTAACTCGTTTAGCCTTTAATCACCTTGTTTAAGCCCCTAAGCAGGTATAACTCTGGATTACTCTCCCTTGAAGGTTAGAAAACCTCTCCCAAGCATTTTGGAGGTGATCCGGAGGCTTATCTTTGCGAATCGAAGACGGTTTCTCGAGGTATGTGATCCTTTTTGTGTAGTTTCTTAGATCTACCTAGATCTACTCCTCCTCCTCTCTCAGGATCTTACATCTATGCATGTTATGGGTATATCTAAGTTTGCGGATGTTGGTTATGATTATCTTTGGTCTTGGTTGTGTTAGGAGAAGAGATCTAGGGAGGATCCTTGGTGAATCGGCCCGGTCTTCTTGGGTGTTCTTCAAACATTGTGGTTTTCTTCAAAACCGTTGAGGTAGGGGATTCGTGGGTTCTCTAGTAGTTTATGTGAAATCGTAGAGTTAGCATGATTTATCCCTTTGGATCAAAATGAAATTGAACTAATTAAATACTTGAACCAGATTAAAATAATTGGTTTGATCATATGTTGTTTCTTTGTACCGTGATAATGGTTTGCCTCTTGATTAGCTAGATAGTGTGATATATATGCCTTCCTTGTAGGATGTTGATCTTGCGGAAATTGATAAAGAACGTAAAGCTATAATTAGTTGATAATTAATTGGATAAAGATAAATTGGCATGTAAATTAATCCGGTTTTGGTTGTTGTGGATGTTGTTCCAACTTGGTGTTAATCAGTTTGAGGCCGATGGTGTGTTTAATTCAGTTGGTTGGTAAACATGAAATATGTTGTTTCTTGTTGTTTAAAGGTCGGGTGCCTTGTAAAAGGGCCAAGAGCCCAATTTGATGTGATGTTTTTTTTCCTGCTGCTTGTGCTATGATGTGACCCTGGAGGGGTGTTGTGATATGTGGAGGCATGGAGGCCTTGTGGTTGTGGAAGCGGATGACGCCCAAAGTGGTGAGATGCATCAGTTTATGCATGTGGGTGTCAGGGAGGACACCGAGGATGATGGAAAGGGATGGATGAGGTTGTTGGATGCTTGATTATTCTTGGTTGTTTATCTGCTTTACATTTCCCCACTACTCAAGGTAGCTGGTCCTGCTAACCCTTCTTCTGAAAGGGGTGAAGACATGTGGGGAATGCCACGTGCTTTCCGCGTTTATCCTCTCTATGGGGAATGGGTCTACGCTCTTGCTATAGGCGGCACAGACTCGAAGGGTAGTACATCTACTCACTGTGATGAGACCCTTGTGTTTAGTAGCATAAGATGCTTTTCTAGAATGCCTGGGAATATGGGAAAGTAATTCTGTAATGAATGTTTGAATAATTGATGTTAACCCATGGGGTTGGAGTTTGTTGAAACTTAATGATGAGGTTGGGAACTTTTGAAGGGACAATGGAATTTTTGGATGTGGTGTTAATGGAAATTTAATGTGGAATTTTTCTTGGTTAATTAATGTTTGAAGAATTAATTAACGTATAGTGGAATTGATAAAGAGGGAATGAAGTAACCTAAAAAGGCTCTTTAAATGGTTGTGTGCTTATAGGATACCTAGTATTAGAAGTGGCAACTCGGAGTCCGAGAGACATTAGCTACATTTGTGTCTAAGACTAGGTTATTCCCATAGTGTGGTTGTGAGTTATAATATATTCTATACTTTTTTTATACTCTACTCCACCCTGTCAGTAAGGGAAACTGACACCCTGGGGATTCTGAGCCCTGGGAGGTGTTTTTTCCAACATTATGATGGGAGGGTGAATGGCTGGATACCCCCTTTGACCCCACTCTCTTCTCTTGGTAGATACTAGTCCCATTAGGCCCAGTGGTTAGTTTTCCCCAAATATGTGTGTAGAGGGATGTAATGGCTTGTGGTTATTTACACACATATATTCTGGATATAGTATCCTATGGACTACTATAGGTGTAATGTGTATAGGCTGTGATGGTTTGAGGATCCTTACTCGGTTTATGGGCTGTAATGGATTGAGGTATAACACCTGAAATATGATACATGTTATGCGAGCTGTGGTGGCTCCCAAAAACTACCTGGTTACTTTTGGTTATGAGGGTGGTGTGGTGCTTAGCCCAGGTGTTTGCGGGCAAGCCTTTGTGTTTCACGTGGTGCAGATTGTGGAGCTTAGCCCAGGTGTATTTGGGAAAACCTTTTGAGAGAGATTCATAAGAAGTATGTCATTGGGTCAAAGAGGAAA
This sequence comes from Viscum album, assembly GCA_963277665.1. NCBI lineage: Eukaryota > Viridiplantae > Streptophyta > Magnoliopsida > Santalales > Viscaceae > Viscum > Viscum album. The sequence goes on from OY728130.1 coordinate 1,222,131,961, forward strand.
ACTATTGGGGAATTAGTAGCGGGGTACCATTGATATTCTTTACTATATGAAATATTCTGGTATGTGTTACTTGATGAGAGTATCCTTGGTGAGGTTTTGAACTTTGTATACCTGTTTAGGTGATGATTTAGTTTCACTTGTTGTTCACTGTTCTTTAGCATTATTTCTTTACTTTTTCATGAGATTATTCGGGGAGGATCCTACTGAGTATACTGTTATACTCACCCTACGTATATATAAACTTTTCTTTCAGGTCACTTGGAGAAGGTTGGAGATCAAGCTGGTTACTACTAACTTATGGTTGGAGGAGCTGTTCGGGCTTGTGGTCGCTGCTGTTTTTACATTATTTTTGGTACTTGTAGTTTTCCCTTTCAGTTTTAGTACTTTTGCATGGAATTTCATACATGTACTTGGGTTATTCTATCTTTTCAGTTCTGAGTTGGAGTTGGTTGGTGTCTTTCTTATCTCTCTCTTCCGCATGTGTTCTCTTAGAGGGTAATGCCTCTCATTTGTGTGTTTATTATACCCTTGGTGCTAGTCCCTAACCCAGGGCCTACTGGATGCGAGACTCAGGGGTCATTATCTCCCTTTTCACATTGTCGGCCCAGGAGGGGTACACTCTGTGGGGAGGGGGTCATGACAGAGTGGTATCAGAGGTCTGGTTGAGGGACAAGATGTAGTTTAGAGTTAGGCACTTGTGAGGTTGCATGGGTTGGTAGGGAAACAACGTCATTTATGTTTAGCAAGTGAGGTAAAAACTGGATACCGGCTGAGACATAGGCATTTAGGTCCCCCTATGATATGATGCACATACCTTTAAGTTTACAATGGCTACTAAACAAGGTGATTCTAGTTGCAGGGTAGAGACCTAGGAAAGGGCCGTGAATCATTCTTCTTTGTGCCTGTGTTTGAATGGGTAGACCTTGGGATAGGTTAACCTAAAATGAATAAAAACGAAAACAATTAATTAATAAATGTTGGGTCTTCAATATTTCAGGCTTAGGAGCTCTATGTGTTGTTATTTTGTAGGTATGGCTCCAGGTTGACGTCCCCATCAGGTTTGCATAGAAGATGCCCAGCAGGTCATTCCAGCAGGTCGGCATAGGGTAGAGGTTGACGACGAAGACACCTAGAGTAAGATACTTCGAGAGTTTCAGCGCCAGAGTCTGCAGAAGTACGAGGGATCTATTTCAGATGCATTCACGGAAGATAGGTTAGAGGAGGTTGAGATAGGCTTCAGTTCGATCCGTTCTCAGAAGGAGCACTATGTGTCCTTAGCTGTGACGATGCTGCATGGAGAAGCAAGGTAGTGGTGGTTCTTGTTCCTCGAGGATCGTGAGGAGTTAGTGATCCCATGGGAGGAGTTCCAAGACAAGTTTAGAGTCAAGTTCCTTTCCTCAACTATAAAGGCGTCCAGTAGCCAGGAGCTTCTTACCCTTCGACAGGGGAGTTCCAGTGTTTGGGAGTTTGGGATCCGTTTCAGGAACCTTTTACGATATGTTTCAGACCTGTTACCAGACGAGGAGGTCAGGGAGAGGAATTTAGAAGAGGCATTGCATCTAGATATCCAGCGCCAGGTCACTCCCTTTATGCTGAAGACATATCTCGAGGTGCTGGCGAGGTCTGAGGTTGTCGAGAGGACTTTGGCCAAGATTGGATCATCATAAGAGGGGAATCATCATGATTCCTCATGAAGCAGAGCTACGGTCCGGGGTACCCGGTTTTCAGGGAAGAAGAGTTTCCATTCAGCCGGGGGTAGGTCCCAACCCTTCACATCTCGTTCCAATGGATACAGCAAATCTCATGCTTATGACAAGGGATCAAGTTATTGTTTTTCTTGTGATGGTCATGGACATCAGTAGTGGGAGTGACCAACCTTTCAGAGTGGTCATCATGCGTTGGGTGCTACGCTCCAGGTTCCTCCTTTGAGGTAGTTCCGGAAGAGGCAGCAGCAGTAGCAGTTTGAACCAGATTTAGATCAGCAGAGGGGAGATACGGCAGGCAGAGGATAGCCCCATGATGCTCCCCATCCTCAGAGAGTGGAGCACGGCCATGGTGGTGGTTGTCATCAGTGTCAGAGAGGCCATAGAGGGGGTCGTGGTCAGCTTCTTGCTCCAGCGTTGCCAGTGCCAGACAAGCCAGATGTCGTTCAAGGTACCGTTTTCTTGTTTTCTACCTTGGTGTATGCCTTGTTTGATTCAGTAGTGACACACTCCTTCATATCACCTACCCTTGTCCATGCTTTGGGACTTGAGGTAGAGACGATTCCAGTGCCCTTGGCATTTACTATGCCAGTTGAAGGTCGAGATGACTTGTTTGAAGTATATAAAGACTGTGAGCTAGTGTTGGGGAAACACCGCTCTTGGAGATATTTCCTATGTTTAGGGATACACCTATATGATGTCATCCTCAGCAAGGATTGGTTGTATTTGGTGCAGTCTATCGTGGATTGCTTCAGGAAGAAGGTTGTTTTATTTGGTGCGGATGGAGAGCCAGTGGTGTTTGTTGGTGAGAAAGATCCTTGAATAGGTCACAGGCGCGTTCCATCCTTATCATCCATGGCGGCTGAGATGATGTTGATTTCTTCAGAGGTTCAGCAGTTGGCGTTTCCTAGGGTCGTAGAGGAGTACCCTAATTCTTTCCCAGAAGAGGTTGTATCATTACCCCCTCGATGAGAGATCGATTTTGGGATCGAGCTACAACCAGGATCTTCTTCTATCTCTATTTCTACATATAGGATGTCCCCTTCTGAGTTATAAGAGCTGCATATACAACATGATGGTCTATTGCAGTGCGGTTTTGTTTGGCCAAGTGTATCACCGTGGGGTGCACCAGTTTTGTTCATGAAGAAGGCTAAGGACAGTTTGCATTTGTGTGTCGATTATCATTTCTTAAACAAAGTGAAAATAAAGAATCCCTATCCTCTTCCGTGGATAGATGATTTATTCGATCAACTGAAGGGTGCAGGTTGGTTATCAAAGGCTAACTTGCGGTCAGGATATCATTAGATGCGTGTGAAGGATGAAGATATCCTGAAGACTGTTTTATGTTGTTATCATGGGCATTATTAGTTTTTTATAATTTCGTTTGGTGTGATGAATACTCTAGTAGTGTTCATGGGGTTGATGAATGTTGTGTTTCGTGTGTTCCTGGAAATGTTTGTGGTAGTTTTCATCGATGACATCCTTGTGTACTCCACATCTGAATAGGAGCATACAGAGCATCTACGAGATATTTTGAGAGTTCTTTGTCAACATCAGTTGTTTGGGATATTTCTAAGTGTGAGTTTTGGGCTCAAGAAGTTTGTTTCTTGGGGCATGTTGTGTTCCAACAGGGAGTAATTGTGGATCCATCAAAGATTGAATCTTTTGTGTCTTGGGCAGCCCCCAAGACAGTGTCAGAGGTGCGAAGTTTCCTTGGTATTGTAGCTAATACAAGATGTTCATAGCCAATTTTTCATGGGTCGTGACTCCTCTAAGAGCTTTGACCAGGAAGGATATGGGTTTGTAATGGACTGATCAGTGTCAGGCAGCTTTTGAGTATCTAAAGGAGAAGTTAGTAAGTGCTCCGGTCCTTTGTCTTCCATCTGAAGGAGTTTGGTTTCATGTCTTCTGTGATGCTTCACATCTAGGGTTAGGTTGTGTTCTCATGCAGTATAGGTCACTTGTTTCTTATGGGTCTCGGCATTTGTGTCCCTATAAACGCAACTATGCCACCCATGATCTTGAGTTGGTAGCTGTGGTGTTTACTCTGAAGTTGTAGAGACATTACCTCATTGGTGAATGCTTTGGGGTTTTCACTGATCATACGAGTTTGAGGTATGTTTTCTCCCAGTGTGACTTGAAATTACAAAAACGTCAGTGGATGGAGATATTATAGGAATACAACTTTGAAATATCGTATACACTTGGAAAAGGGAATGTTGTGGCTGATGTGCTGAGCTGAAAGTTACGTAGTAATGCTGTGCATGAATCTGGTGATTCCTGGAGAGTAATTGAAGAACTGTCAGCATTACATCTTGATTTAGGAGAAGTTGGAGGTATATGATGTCTTTTTCAAATGACAGTGTGGTCATCCCTAGTGCAGAAGGTGGAAGATTCCCAGTTGGGGGATCTTGAGGTGGAGGTCTGGAGAGACCGCGTTGTTTGTGGTGAGGCCACTGATGGTTGGTCTGAGGATGAACAACACAGGGTGTTGTATCATGGAAGGATTTTTTCTCCCTTGGTGATGTGTGAGACGGTCCTCAGAGAGTTCCATGGTTCTCCTTTAGAAGTGCATCCTGGTGTGAAAAAGATGTACCAATCCTTGAGGAGTCAGTTTTAGTGGCCTGGGATGAAGCATGCAGATTCAGATTTTGTGTCTCGATGTTTAGTTTGCCAGAAGGTGAAGGCCAAACACCGTATTCCTTGTGGTCTTCTCCAGGCATTATATATTCCTTAGTGGAAGTGGGAGGACATCTTAATGTACTTTGTTACCGGTTTACCTCAAGCTCTGGGAGGTTATGATGCTATTTGGGTGGTAGTGGATCATTTAACAAAATCATCCCACTTTATAGAAATCAAAGAGTCAATCTCAGTGAAATTTTTATCGAGGCAGTATTTATAGGAGGTGGTGAGACGTCATGGAGTCCCTAAGATGATCATTTCTGATTGAGATCCTCATTTTACCTCCAGGCTGTGGAGAGGTCTCTAACATGATTTCGGTTCTCAGCTATGCCTTAACACTACTTTTCATCCTCAAACAGATGGTCAGATGGAGCGAACCATCCAGACTCTTGAAGTCATGTTTCTCTCTTGTGTTCTTGATTTTAGAGGTTTATGTATGAGACACTTACCCTTGGTTGAGTTTTCCTTCAATAATAGTTTCCACTCCACCATAGGTAAGGTGCCGTTTGAAGCCTTGTATGGCTGACCTTTCTGTTCTCTGTTGTGATGGACAGGGTTTAGAGAGTCAGCAATTCTCAGACCAGAACTAGTGCATAATACAACATAGATGGTTTAGGTGATTCGTGAGAGGATGAAGACAGTGCAAGATCGTCAGAAATCTTATGCCGATCAAAGGAGGTGACCCTTGGAGTTTAATGTTGGGGATCATGTGTTTCTAAAGGTGACTCCCCGTCGTGGGCAGCGAAGGTTTGGTTAGGGGAGTAAGCTTTCTCCCCACTTTGTTGGGCCTTTTGAGGTGTTAGCTCATGTTGAAGCAATGGCGTATTGAGTAGCACTTCCGCCTCAGATGAGTCGGATACATGATGTTTTTTATGTATCACAGCTATATCGTTATCTTTATGATGACTCCCACATCATCGATTGGGGAGAGATCTATGTTGATGATGATGAAACCTTTGAGGAGAAACCTGTGGAGATCCAAGACTGCAAGGAGAAGGTGTTGCGCGGGCGTTCCATCCCCTTAGTTCGTGTCTTGTGGCGACACGGTGGCATGGAGGAGAGTACCTGGGAACGTGAATCACAGATACGTACTCAGTACCCAAAGTTATTTGATGTTTAAATATTTCTATGTATCATTGTAACTTATGTGGTTGTGGAACTTTCATGTTTATGAGATCGATCCCTTTGTTTCTTTGGTGGCTTGATCTCTTTTGAGAGGTATCTCGGTGGGTGGTGGTTCAGACCCTGTTTCGTTTTCTCTTTAGGTGGGTTTTAGATCCTCGAGGAAGAAAATGTTTTGAGAGGTATCTGATGTAATGGACCAAACCACTCTGGTCCATTCCTTTGTAAAAATGTGGTGTTAGAGGTGTTTTGGAAGGTTAAGGTGGCTTAGGGTGCGTTTGGGTGGAATTTTAAGGAAAGATAAAGGGCAATAGCTTTCGCACGGTTGGCGCACGGTTTGCCTAAACCGTGCGGCCAAACTGTGCAAGAATGGTCTTTGAGGCATTGGCTAAAGAACGGTTAGCGCATGTGTTGTCTAACCGTGCGGACTAACTGTGCGAGGAGTGTTTGATGAGGCAGAAGCTAACGTACGGTTAGCGCACAAGTTGTTACACCTTGTGTAATAACAATGCAGGCACTTAAAGATAGATCCTAAAATTTGGGATCTAACTATTTTTTCCTTTAATCACCTCATTTAAGCAACTAATAAGCTATAACTCTGGATTAATCTCCCTTGAAGGTTAGAAAACATCTCCCAAGCATTTTAGAGGTGATCTGGAGGCTTTTCTTCACGAATCGAAGCCCGTTTCTCTAGGTATGTGATCCTTTTTGTTTGGTTTCTTAGATCTACCTAGATCTACTCCTCCTCTTCTCTTGGGATCTTAGATCTACACCTATTATGGGTAGATCTAGGTTTGTGGATATCATTTATGATGAGCTTTGGTATTGGTTGTGTTAGGAGAAGAGATCTATGGAGGATCCTTGGTGAATCGGCCCGGTCTTCTTATGCATTCTTGGACTGTTGTGGTTTCTGTCAGAACCGTTGAGGTAGGGGATTTGTGGATTTTATAATTGTTTATGTGCAATTGTAGAGTTATCATGATTTATCCCTTTGGACCACAATGAAATTGAACTAATTAAATACTTGAACTGGATTAAAATAATTGGTTTGATCGCATGTTGTTTCTTTATACCGTGATAACGGTTTGCCTCTGGATTTGCTAGATAGTGTGATATATATTCCTTCCTTGTTAGCATGTTTCTCTTGATGAAATTGATAAAGAACATAAATCCAGAATTAATTGATAATTAATTGGCTAAAGATAAAGAGTTATTTAAATGAATCCGGTTATTGTTGGTGTGGATGTTGTTCCAACTTGGTGTTAATCAATTTGAGGCTGATGGTGTGTTTAATTCAGCTGGTTGGTAAACCTGAAATATGTTGGTGCTTGTTGTTTTAAGGCCGGGTTCCTTGTGAAAGGGCCAAGAGCCCAATTTGATGTGGTGTTTTTTTCTCATGCTGCTTGTGATGTGATGTGACCCTGGAGGGGTGTTGTGATATGTGGAGGTATAGAGGCCTTGTGGTTGTGGCAACAGATGATGCCTAGAGTGGTGAGATGCATCAGTTTATGCATGTGGGTGTTAGGGAGGACACTAGAGATGATGTAATGGGATGGATGTGGTTGTTGGATGCTTGTTGATTATTGGTTGTTTATCTGATTTATGTTTCCCCACTGCTCAATGAAGCTGGTCTTGGTTACCCTTCTTCCTAAAAGGGAAAAGACACACAAGGTATGCCACATATTTTCCGTGTTTAGCCTCTCCAGGGAGAATGGGTCTACGCTCTTTCTATAGGTGGAACATACTTGACGAGTAGTACATCTACTCACCATGTTGATCCCCTTGTGTTTCGTAGAACATGATGATTTTATAGAATGCCTGGGAATATGGGAAATTAATTCTGTAATTAATGTTTGAATAATTGATGTTAACCCATGGGGTTGGAGGTTTTTGAAACTTAATGATGAGGTTGAGAACTTTTGAAGGGACAGTGGAATTTTTGGATGTGGTGTTAATGGAAATTTAATGTGGAGTTGTTCTTGGTTAATTAATGTTTGAAGAATTAATTAACATTCAGTGGAATTGATAAAAAGGGAATAAAGTAACCTAATAAGACTCTTTAAATGGTTGTGTGCTTTTAGGATACCGATTATTAGAAGTGGCATCCCAGAGTCTGAGAGACGTTACCTGCAGTTGTGTCTAAGACTAGGTTATGCCCATAGTGTGGTTGTGAGTTATAATATATTATGTACTTTTTGTGTTTCTATATGCTACTCCACCCTGTCAGTAAGGGAAACCGACACCTCAGGGATTTTGAGCCCTAGGGGGTGTTTTCCCCAACATTCTGATTGGAGGGTGAATGGCTGACTACCCCCATTGACCCATCTCTCTTCTCTTGGTAGATACTAGTTCTGTTAGGCATAGTGGTTAGTTTTCCCCATATATGTGTGTAGAGGGCTATAATGGCTTGTGGTTATTCACACACATATATTCTGAATATAGTATCATATGTATGACTATAGGTGTAACGTGTATAGGTTGTGATGGCTTGAGGATCCTTACTCTATGTGTGGGCTGTAATGGCTTGTAGTATAATACCCGATATATGATACATGTTATGCGAGTTGTGGTGGATCCCAGAAACTACCTGGTTACTTTTGGTTGTCAGGATGGTGTGGTGCTTATCCCATGTGTCTGTGGGTAAGCCTTTGTGGTGCACATGGTGCAGATTGTGGAGCTTAGCCCAGGTGTATTCGGGCAAGCTTTTGGAGAGAGATTCACAGGACGTATGTCATTGGGTCAAAGTGGAAAACCAGTGGGGAAGTAGTAGTGGGGTACCCTTGATATTCTTTACTATATGATATATTCTTGTATGCGTTACTTGGTGAGAGTATCTGTGGTGAGGTTGGGAACTTAGTATACCTATTTAGGTGAAGAGTTAGTTTCACTTGTTGTTCACTGTGATTTAACATGCTTTCTTTACTTTTGCAGGAGAGGCTTCGGGGAGGATCCTACTGAGTATACTGTTATACTCACCCTATTTATATATAAACTATTTTCAGGTCTCTTGGAACAGGTTGGAGATCAAGCTGGTTACTACTAGCTTGTGGTTGGAGGAGCAGTTCAGGCTTGTGGTCACTGCCATTTTTACTTTCTTTTGGGTACTTGTAGTTTTCCCTTTCAGTTTTAGTACTTTTGCATGGAATTTCATACATATAGTTGGTTTCTTCTATCTTTTCAGTTCTGAGTTGGAGTTGGTTGGTGTCTATCTTATCTCTCTCTTCTGCATGTGTTCTCTTAGAGGGTAATGCCTTCCATTTGTGTGTTTATTATACCCTCGGTGCTAGTCGCCAACCCGGGGCCTACTAGAGGTGGGACTCAGGGGTCATTATCTCCCTTTTCACATTGCCGACCCAGGAGGGGTGCACTTTGTGGGGAGGGGGTTATGACAATATAAAAAATCCACAATAATTTTTGTAAAGTATAAAATAAGTGGGTTCAGAGAAATTACATCCCTATATAGTTAATATAAGTGGATATAGATCTAGTGTAGTTATACCTAGGGGTAATAACTCTAAAAATGGAGCATTGAGCTATATTTGATTATCAATTGATGCACAATAATGTTCCTTTCTGTACAACTATTTTGAAACTTCTGAGGGATATGCTTTAGAAATTCAAAAACTCTTTATAAACCATTCTGATGTACTTGAAAAAAAATTTCTAGTTAGAGAACCTAAAAAGAATCATTACCCTAGATAACCTATATTGAAACCTAGATACTCATAATTCAGGATATAATTATTATTTATATTTTATTCCTACTATGTTTGTAAGTTTCCATTTTGTACATTTATAAGTTACCGTATTCCAATATTTTTTTATTTTTTTAGTTAATGGTGTGAAATAGGTGAAATCATCCCAAAAACCAATGTGATGGGAAATGTAATGACTTTATTAATGAAATTACTGAACTAATGGTATTGGTGGTTAAATAAATTTTGATTATGCGAAAATGATTTATCACGAATTACGATTAACAAATAGAACATAGTTGAATTTACAAACACATAAAAGAAGAGAGGAATGGGGTCTCATGGATGTTCAACTGTTAAAGATGAAAATTAAAAGAAGTTTTAATGTCCTACATGTCAGAAATGTGGGAAGAGGAACTAAAAAATCCTTAAAGGATCTGGAAGATGCCTTATGTATGATAATGGAGGGTACAATATAGATTATTTTTGAACTAAAATTCAGATTTTGGATAACAATATGTAACGAAATAAAGTTCAACCTAAGGCACCACATCTAGTTCAATGTGGTATATGTGGGGAACATATTCATTATCTAATTTAATTCACTAATCCAAGGATTAATTTTTAAGGATCTATGTAATTAAAATTATTTAAAATAAATTATTGAAATGTTAGGGTTTTTAAATTTGATAATCATATTGTAAGATTGTTTTATATTAATGGTATTGGGTTTACAAGTATCATGAAACTTTTGAGGATCATTCTATAATGTTTTTTCTTCAAGTATTTGTAAGAATATATTGAATATAAATAATGAACTATAAATTTTATTTAATGGTAACGTGATATTTTTTGGAAAAACACATGATTGATGAAAATATAATCTTTGATATATACTTAATTTTAATGTAATTATAATTAATTAATATTTCTTGGTTTTTTGGAAAACAAATATGTATAGAATAATCAGTGGTTAAAAACATATTTGTTTATTAATTTTATTTTGAGCATGTTCATCATATTTTTTGGAACAGTATAGGTATTATAAAAATTTTGTTCTAGAGAAAGAAAAACCTTAATGTTAGGATACAACCCATCAAATTAATCAAGGTCATGGGGCTTTAACCCCCAACTAAATGCCGATAAGAGTACATCATCTACCACTGACATAAATGATGTACTGGTAAGTATAAAATTTTTGTTACTTAAATATTTGGTTGATATATATTAAGCTGATTTTGGGAACTATATTATATGATAATGTATTTTAAATTGTTTTTGATTTTTAGGTGATTAATTATATTTTGGGAAACATTTTATTGGGTTGAAATATAAATAACCTTTACATTTTACATAAAGGACCATTTAATAAGAATACTATTATTATTTTTATGATATACGTCTAAAGGGTATAAGATAACTTTTGAGGTTAAATCCTTCATTCTTCTAAATTTATTGAGGTTATTTTTTGATATAAGATTATTTATAATATATGTTAAGACTTCATCTTCTGAAAAATAATCCCTCAAATATAGGAAAAGTATCTTGAAACAAAAGTGGTGTCATATTACCATAATATTCTACAAATATATGGTCCTTTAATTCATCATAGATTTATTATTTTGTGATTATTAACTTTATCTTGATCTTTCATAATTTTTATCACTGATATTTGTCACTCTTCATAATTATTTTATGATTTTATTCCATGTACATATTATCAAATCACACTAATGGTCTTCTAATTTGAAACCTAGTAATATTTTATTCAATATGACCTTTGTATTTACATTTCCTTCTTTTAAGTGGATTTTTTGTTAACCCTTTTTATGATGTGGGTTTTCCATAAAGGAGTTTTCAAATTTCGAACTATTGATTACGAAGAATGAGTTTAAATTATATGGAAGAAATTTATTTATGGTGGGTAGAATGTTACACCTTGATATTATAAAATAACAATATGTTCGATAGTGTATTCAATACACAACCCTGAGTTTAAATAAACAATGATATAATATTGTAATATTATTATTTAAACATGACTCATATAACTTAGTCGTTCAATTTGTGGGTATGAATAGTATTAACTGATTGATGAAATATATATAAAGTTCCTTCTAAATGTAAATTTAGTTAAAAATAATATATAAATATGAAATCAACTATGTTAATGATATAATATTCTATAAAAAATATGTTTCCTTCAAAAATTATTTTTATTTATTTTTATGAGAAAATATTATAATAAATTTTTGAAACATTTTTAAATATTATTTCATGAAGTAAAAATATTTTTTAAAATAATCATATCAATATTAACTTAGGATTAATTTTTTTCTATTTTCATAAAATATTGATTTTTCAATAAATAGTGAAAATACCATTTTTTTGAAAAACTATCATTTATTTTTAATAAATAAAGTAATTTAAAAGTCACAATATTCTTTTAATTTGATTTAAAATTAATATAGGTATTATTTAGTTGTATATAATCCAAATAATTTCATTTAAATAATATTTATACTGTATTGTAATATAAGATCATTTTTAGGATTTGAAACACATTTTTCTAAAAACTATTTTAAATTGAATAATGATTTTATATTTTAATTAATTAAAATACCCCTAAACGAGAAATAAATTAAATAAAATTTATAAGTAATAGAAATATTAATTTAAATTAATTTAAATATTTTACTTATCATATAGTTATTATCATATCATCTTATTCTTGAAAAATTTATTTATTGGAAGCCCATTTTTTCGACCCATCTATGGGTTTAGTTTTAAATTAAATTATGAAACTTATATGAATTTAATTTTATAAAATGTATTCCATATCTATAATAATTGAGATTAATTTTATATGATAAATTTAACTTACTTTTTCCCAAAATGTACTGTAAAAATAGTAAAAAATATGTTACCAAGGTTTATATAAAACAGGTTTATTAAGGGGTTAAAATAAATTATTAAATGGAAAAACCTATTTAAAACATTTTAATTTTTAGTTTTATATGTATTTCATAGAATTATATTCCCCCCAATATTTTATTTTTTAATTTTTAGTCACTTGTTTTGAAAGTGACTTCCCATTATTAAATAGTTTTGGGTATTTAAAAGAATGCCATTCATCCTCCCTTATAAAGGGGAACAACCTATCCTATCATTTCCACACTTCAAAATCCAATTATTTAAGACAATAAAAACCCAATTACTTTACTTACTTATCTACCCACATCCCATAATCCTTGGTTTGATCATAAATCCAATCTAGAAAGACTTTAGGTATATTCCTAAAGATGTGATCTAAATAAGAGGTAATGTTCTTAACCGGGCATCTTTGTTTTATTTCTTATCTAAAGTCCTTGAAATATTAATCAATCTTGACAATAAAATAAAATTAGTATTTACCATACACTAATATATTATTTTTTTAATTTAATAACCTAAATCCATTGACACATCCATCAAATTGGAAATGAAACCATCTTTCATGGGCACGATAGACGACTGCCTCACCAATTGATATAGTTATTTTTTCATCATCAACTCGAATTTATTTTGAATATAAAATATTTAATGTTTATATATTATATTCATTACATATTTATTATTCTGTAAAATTAAAATATCATATACCTTCTTACCTTACCAACCATTGAAAAATGATTTCATCGTTTATGTGTATGGCAGACAACCGCCTCATGAAGTGATGTGATTATTTTTTTTGTTACCGCATCACATGGATAGTGTATGTAAGTGTATTTAAATAAATAATATTATATTTATGATATTATGATTATTCTATAAATATAAACTAAAACTTAACATATTTTCATCATGATTGTTTTCAAATGGAAATGTTACACATGTGTATGTATGACCTACCTTCTCCATGATTGTTACATAATTCATTTTTTTCATAACCATTATTCATGGATATTTTTAAATGTATAATTTATGTATAAAAATAATAATTATGTAATTATTATTATTATTATAGAGATTATTAAATAGATATACCTTTGACCATGGTCAAGTACCGATGCCATTTTGAAATTATGAATTGAGGATCCTCAAATCATTCAATGTGAACATAACTGATTAAGTAGTTAAATAAAAAATTAAAATAAGTGAAGTAAATAGTATAATAATAAGGTATTTAAACTGATTTTTTTAATAAATTAAATATTTATAATAAGTTTATTATGATGTAAATAAAGGACAAACATGATAAATTCTGGAGTCAAGGTAATGGCTTCGTCTTAAAACTTTCTTCCTTGTGACACATGTTGTTTTTAGCATTTAATTTTTTTTAAATAGTGTATATAATAAAAATTTAAATATTATATCATAAATTATTCAAAATTAATGATATATTTATATAAAAATAATTTATTTATTTCATAGGAGTTATGATTTCAAAGTTACCAAAGCGGTAAGGGTTTATGAGATTTAATCTTATTTTATGCAGGATTATTTATGATTAAATTGAATTTTTATGAAATTATTTTAAAATTGTATAATAAAACCATTAAATTTTATTCCCCTCTGTTAGATCATGAAATTTTCAAGTAATAGTTCCATTTTCCTCAATTTTTTACTTAAAATTATTGAGAAAATGTTTTTAAGAAAAAATGACTTCATTTCTCTCTTTAGTAGAAAGCCCTTTTTATTCCCTATCTATGTTTTCTAAAAATGATGTCAAAAATGTTTTTAACATTATTAAAATAATTTATTATAAAACTGTTTACCCATGTTTTAATTTTTACAAAATGGATGGAAAGTTATATTTTTATCATTTTCTGAATGAGGAATTTTTAACCTTTTCACAACATTGTGAAAACAATGTTTTTAACTTATAAGGTATTTATGGAATTACCCACCATCACAACCACTCAATTATTGGAAAATTCCTTTATAAGTTCCCAAGGTTCATTTTAAATAAATTTTTTATAATATTATAGAGATTTCTATATTTTTGTGATGTGATTTCAATGTGAAAAGGGTATTTTCTTCAAGAAGTATTCCATGTAAAATATTAAAGACATTTTCATAAAAAATTAAAACCTTGTATGTTATTGAAATATTCTAAATAAAATATATCCATAATGCACATGTAAATAAATTTTATTATACCTTAATTCCATGGGGTAATATATTCCTTTTGTTTATATCTCAAATTACTTCATTAAAAAAATTTCTTCGATTATGAAATGACACAAGATTATGCAACCCATTTCATTCCTTGGAAAATTTTTAGGTTTATGCCTTGTGATTTATTTCCTTATGTGGAACACATATACATGTACATGAAATGAATACTATGGTTGGTCTTGGAGTTATATTTCCCTCCAATACATTGAGTTATTTTTAGTCTCATGATACATCATGTATAGTATTACGGAGTGAACCTAATCAATCATGGGACTTTGTCTACCATGTAATGTTGTCTCAACGGTTAGCCTTGTCTTATGTTTATGTACGATTTATGTTTCTACAACATTTCCGATATTTATATGAACTTATGATACTATGTTCATTATATTATTATCCCATTTTATTATTATTTATCCTTCTATCTTATGATATCATGTTATAACTTCGAATCACATATTATATTTCCTTGTTATATTTATTCCCCAACTAGATTTTTTAGATTACCTCTTTTTTCTATTCATTCCCTAGATTATCCCATTTAGTTTTAGGATCTCAAAAAGATTTAGGATATCATAATGTAAAATAAAATAAATATTTTTTATTTTAGGCTCATATTTATTTATTTTGAACCTAGTCGTCCAAATACTCAAGGCCTCATAATATTTATGTTGAAATTAATTGATGGTTATATTAAAAATCATATAATAATATGTGAAAAGGATTTAGTCACTATATGGGTCATTACCCAACCATATATTGAACATTAATCATGATATAATTATCATTTTTTACATAAATTATAATTTTAAAACCAAACATGACATATCATTATGAAAAACGAACTTCGTTTTGGTCATGGAGATGGTAGGTCATACGTATGCATGAGTAAAATTTTAATTTTTCAAAGATCGCAAAAGAAAAGAATGTGAGTAGTGTTTTAACCTTAACGAATTATCATTATATCATTAATACCATATCATTTCATAAAATACAATTATATATCATCCATGTGATTTTGGTGATTAAAAGTGAATCACATCGCTTCATTGAGGTGGTAGTATACACATGTGTACGAATGACGTTATCATTTTTCCTATTGGATAGATATTTAATATAATAGATGATATATTAATTCTCAAGAATGATAACTAAGTCATTCATTTAATATATTTATATATATATATATGTATATATATTCATTAAATCAATCATCATATAAATCTATGAGAGGATATGATGGAATTTTTTTATTGATTCGGGAGGAGGTAGTTAGCCGTACACACGAAGGATAGGATTTATTTTAAAATCTTGTGATATTAAACCCTCCCCGCCCATATTTAATAAATTATTTCATCAAAATTTTAAATTTTTCTCAGTAATTAAGAGTTTGAAATTTGAAAATTGTTGATTGGAAACCCACATCATAATTTATTTTGTTAAAACTGCAACTTGAAAAGAGAGAAAGGGAAGTATAAAGGTCATCTAGAAATAATAAATGATATGTTTCCAAATATAATATCATTAGTTGGAGGTGAAGACATGAGCATAGAAAAAAATCATAATTTCCAAATAATGAAGTACATTCATAGAGATCATTGATCATAAGAAATTGAATGATAATGAGAAAGATAACGACCAAAAAATAATAAATCAAAGAGGTGTGAAAAAGACCATCGATTCATCAGAAATGAAAGTGATTGAATTTTATTTAAAGACACTCTTTCCAAGATTTGTGTAATTTTTTATCATACTAAATAATACCATAATGAAATATACTTACTCTCGTAGTATAATTTCATCCTTAAATCAACTTCTACCATAATATCATCTTTTCCTAAAAATGATGATTATTCAAGAAGATTTTTTACGCCTAGAGAACTAAAATTAACATTTAATGGATCACATAATCCCAAAAAGGATAACAAAATATTCCTACTATAATTAGAAATTTATAAAAACCAAAATATTTTAAATAATAAATCATAATTCTTAAAATGAATAATCCTTCAAATAATGAAATACAAAATTATTCTACAAATACTCAACAATAAAACCCAATGGGAAACATAGATCATATGATAAATAAATTAGTTTAAAATTCTAAAATATATTCTCAACAAAGTATTAAAACCAAAAAACAAAATGATACTTACTACTGATATTAATTTAACAGTTTTATTTAATCAAAAAATTTCAGTCATAAATTCATATACCCAAAATGGTATATACCCAAGTCATATAATATCCAAAATATGAAAATCATTTTCATAAATAACACGAATTACCATAATGCTATATTAAGATCATATATTCTTCAAAAATATAACTTATTCATTAATCATTAAATAATACATTATGATAAACCTTTGCTTTACATAAACCTCACCCAAATAAAATCGATCCAAAAATATCATTAGTCACCTTAAAATTCAATCAATTAAAACCTCAAAAGGTGTGTCTAATACTTTGAAATTATGATCAACCTTAAACTTATAAACTTTTTATGGTAGTCATAAATCTTAAAATAGCCTCTATTGAAATCATCCTAACCCCTAACGTTATCAGAAACCTACTCTAATACCAATTTTGATAGCACCAAACCCACACTCCTAGATCTGGTGCGAAAAAACACAAACTTTACATTTATTGACTTTATATCGATAATTGTGACACAATTATTTTCATCCAAACCTTACAATATCAAAAAGAAATATTTTATCACTTATAAAGACAAGTATCTTTCCCATTTAGAGTTTTAGATAATTATAAAAATGCTTACATAATTAATAATCATGAATTCGAGAGAGTGTTTTTTCCACTAGAAACATCTTTTAATATTCTATATTAAGTCTCAAAAATCTCCCACAAATTTCTTCAAACACAAAACCTTTCTATAGTTAAATCATTTATCAACATTATTCATAACTTGGGGAAGTAGAAACATAAGAAGGGTGAGATAAAATTATCATTAAGGGTAAATATGATCATTAATAATTTAATATTATCAGTGGGAGTATGATAAACATAATGGTATGGGAACATAATCATAGTGTATGAGCATAACATATTGGAATTAATGCCCAAAAATACATGGATAATCAATCATGAAACATGGAATAAATAATTAATCAATGAAATAGTAATTGAAATCAATAATCATGGTCTATGTGATATCAATATCGATTAAACGAATCATTAAAAACCCATAGATTTTCACCCATAATGAGTAGAAAATACTTTAATTTAAACATAAAATCCTTATAGTACCATGTGAAATCATAATATTCCTATAAAAACCTGTATTAGGAATAGATAAAACATGTAGGAATATTGGGGAATCATTTCTATATCACTCTTACAATCACTGTTACAAATGGAATAACCAATTCGGTCGACTTCTATACTCAATGCATTGGAGGTATATCATAGACCCACAAATCCTTAGTTTATAACGAAACAACATTTCATTTGTTAATAATGTAACCACCCATCCATGATCTATAATGGATCATAAATAATTTCCATGAACCATAAAATGAATAATGTATATTCCAATTTTATTTCATCATAGAACTCATAGAAATATCCATTATTCAGTTCATAACATGATTATCCTATGGAAAAAGAATGGGTTCCATGAAAATATCTTTGAAAAAAATATAATCTATCCATATAAATAATGATGGTTGTATCATTAAAAATTATCCACAGTGGAGAATAAGTAACAACAATGGCTGTTAGCATTGACAAACAGAAATACCATTAAAACATCATAACACATTCTTGAGTAAAATAACTTTTTCAAATTGAAAATAACTTTTTAAAACAATTTTTTTTAAAAATATTGTGAAAATAACCTTGTAAACTTATTAAGGATGATTTAGATCAAATAATGTACATGACTGTGGGAAAATACATTCATGTTTTAAATGTTAAAAATAAATACCCTTTTCAAACTTTTTTAAGGGAGTCTAAAGTGACCAATTTGAATAATGTTGAAAAATAACCTTTTTTAAATCTTTTAAATGGAAAAAATACCATGTGAAATAGCCTTAGTAAATATTTTTATATAAAAATCATTTTTGAAAACATTTTAGAAAACATGGTTAAAGAAGAGGAATATTCTTCATCTAATAAAAGATAAAAGATTAACATCACTTACAAACAACATTAAATATTTCTATTTAATCAATAATGGAATAAATGGAAATAAAAAATGTGAACAACATTGATAAATAAAGGATATTAAAAGAGATCCAGTTCACGATAATAGTATCATATTATTTCTTCTAAAATAAAATTCAACATAAAAAATCTTGGAAAGAAATGAGATTATATCATAAAGACTTTTCCACTTTAGTATATTTTAAATCATAATAAACATGAATAATTACTCAAAATAAAATGTTAAATATCATAAAAATAAAAATATCGATAATATAAAATGTCAATGTAAAAGTATATACACCTAAAAAGAGATGATAGGTACATATCATAAACGAATATCCCAAGGAAAGTGAATTTGAGATGAATAACCCTAATAAAAAACTTATCATTTAATTGAGAATTAATCAATTAATAGATTATGTTTAAAAAATTTAAATCCATGAAATACAGGTTTAAATATAAAAAAATTCAAACAAAGGTCATTTTAGAGATAATCTTGGCATAATATAAAAAATAAATAACTAATATAACCTAATGAAATGAAATTGAGTTAAAAAATATTTACCACTTGGTAAATTTCAAGTAAAATATCACTAGATGATATATATTTACTTGAAAATTAAAATACCTAGAATTATGATGGAATCATGATATTACATGTAAAATAGGTAGTATATACACCTCATAAAATAAATTAGGTTCATTACCTTAAAATATGACTCAATGAAATGAATTTGAGACTAAATCTCCTACCTCGAGCCCAAAATTTCCATGTATGTATTTTAAATCCTATATAATAAAAATATATTGATTATTTAATTGGTTAATTTTTTTAGTTTTATTAATTTATTATTAAACTATTTTTTTCATTTATTATAATGACATATTTAATTAATTCATCAGTTGAGTCCGCATTGGGTATTTTGAGAAAGTTCAGTTCTTAATTTCAAAACGAATTTGGAATGTGGAACATGGTAAATAGGTCATTACACCACCATATATAGAATAATAATCATGAAATAATTATAATTTTTATACAAAAAATAAAATTTTGAAACCCATCCAGATATATAGTTATGAAAAATGAACAATGTTACATCCCTTCGGAGGGTAGGTTGTACGTACATATGAGCAACAATTCTGTTTTTCAATGATCATTAGGAAAATAAGATGAGTACTATTTTATACTTAAAAATGGCTATTATATTATTAATACAATATTATTTCCTCAAATACACTAATATATATCCTTTATGTGATGTGGTGATAAAAACCTAATCACATCGCTCTGTGGAGGTGGTAGTCTACACGTACGTATGAACAACATTATCATTTTTTCTAGTGAATGAATAAATGATATATTACTTTTCTATAATAAAAAATATGTAATGAATAACACACACACACACATATATATTTATATACATATATTAATTCAATCATCATAGATAGTAGTGAGAGGTGATGATGTAAAATGAATTATATCAGTTCCCAAGGCTATAGTTCGCCGCCCACAAGAATGATGGTTCTATTTCCCATTTGATAGAAGAGTAAATGGATTTAGGTTATGTAATAAACATAATAACATATTATTATATAGTAGATATTGTTTTTATTATATCATCACAATTGGATGATATTTTTAGGATGTGTAAGAAGAAATAATATAAAATGTTCAGTTAATAAATATATATCTTCTTCAGAAAACCTCATTTTATTTAAACCTTAAGATCTATAAGGTACGTATTATTACCAAAATAATTCATAAATTATGTTTATAGGGATTTAATTAATGTATTTTGGGATGGATTTTATATACCAAAAGTATTTTTATGTGTGGTGAAATGAGAATAAGATGTACCCTTTTATAAGAGAGGGGAGGGGAACTCTTAAAATTTATAAAAATAATAAATTAATATAAATTAAATTTGATTTCAAAATAGTTCCAAGTTGATAATATTATACAATAATATTTTTATGAGTCTTAATACTCTAATTACATAAAATTTCAAAAGTTTTGGGTCACATTTTTAGCCTTAATTTTTTTAACAATTCATCAACTCTTTTGGAAATTGTGGTGGTATTAATGTTTTTTATGATTATAGGATTAATATAGTTAATATAAACTAAAAAAGACCCATAAATGGAACATTAGTGTTTTAATTAATCAAAGCACACTCAATGGGATGGAAATAATATTTTTATTAGTTTTTAGTCATTTAATAAATTTTTATTTAATATAAAATAACCTTAATGTAAATTTTGGATCTATTCATTTAATTTGACATTTAGAACTATAAGTAAACAATGGAATTAGAATAAAATTAGTGAAAACAATTATAATATTAAATTTATATCCAAAAAATAATGTAATACAAAAACTAACTCAGATAATATTATTTTTCAATTTTTATATTTTTTATTGAATTTATTACTACTTTCACAAGCACGGTGTTATTGTTTCATAATCATTTAAGGCCATTACTTGTTTAAAAAAATTAAAAAAAAATCCCTAATGAAAAAAAATAATTTATCATTTAAATTAGTTTTTATAATCATAAATATCATTTATTTATACCTATTTCAAAAATTTAAAGGTAATAAATTAAAGAGAATGAAATTTTTTACTTTTATGTGTATATAATAATATAAAGGGTCAAAATCATATTCGAATTTAAATAAATACCATATATTTGACTTTTTTCATGATTATGTATGATATATAATCGTCCAATAAAATTATTTAAAGTGTTGTGGTCATTATTTATTCCTTAATATTTTATTTTTAACCTTAAGTACCATATTTATCCTTTACCGTGATAAAAAAATTACTAAGGTTGTTATTCATAATGGCCACAAAAAGGGAACTAATTAAAAAATTTGGACCCACTGAATAAAATTATTGAATCCATTTCTCAGAATTCAATTTCTAGAAGTGTAATAAATTATTTTTAATAAAAATTTATAAAATAAAATGAAAAATAATTTTTCGAAAAATGTGTTTTTCAGCCCAAAATTTAACTTGTACCAAAATTATTTATAATGATGATTCAAAAGAAATTAATTATATTATATATAATTAAATAATTATTATTTTCCTTTGAGAACAAATTCAAATAAAAATTATACTTCTTAATGGAAGGAAAGTGAAGGTTTTACAAAAATCCAATGAAAAATAAAACATTTCAAAAAAATACCAAAATTGAACCCAGATAAAATTTTGATACAATGATTTAGAAAATGATATAAATTTATCAAATCAGATTTTTTAAAATTTCAATAAATTAATTATAATTTTATTTAAAAAAAATAAATCATTCAATGTTTAAAGAAGACATTTGTTTAAAGAATAAAATGGATTAAATAAAACAATTGAATGATTATTTCCTAAGAATTAATCAATAAATTTTTATTTATTAGAGCCTTTATATATATTAAATATTGTAGTTAATCATATTCATAACCATTATTTTAATGGATAGGTAATAAATTCTTGTTTATAAAATAATATTTCATGGTTCTTTTAGGCTTATTATTGCATGTCTTGGATGCTGTTCAACATAGTATTTATTTTAAAATTTTGGGATATTACAAATAGAATACATAACTCATATAAAAATTTGTCTTGGAAATAACCTCCCTTTTGACCCTTACCTAATGGTCTATAGATCAAAGTTTTATCTTTGAGATGTATCAAGATCCTCAATATTGATCGATCATATCATCAATATGGGATATTGGATATATATTCTTGATCATGATTTTGTTAAGCTCTTAATAATCATGGAATATACAAATTTATCTATCCTTCATTTTTATAAAGAGGAATGGTGAACACCAGGATGAAGTACTAAGGTTTATAAAACCCTTTTCTATATTATCCTACAATTTCTTCTATAATTCCTTAAATTCAATGGGAGCCATTTTATATGGAAATTTTAAGATAAGCATTGATCCAGGTATCAATTCAATTTAAAACTCAACCTCATGCTCTAGGGGAAGGCCAACCAGTTCATCTAAAAATTCCTCAGTATTCTCTATTAAAATAGGCAACGATCAATTTTTATTTCTCCCTAACTATTTGAGTCAATATTCCCCATATGTTGGGTATCATAATCCATATTATAGAATTATCTTCCATAGTGAGTTTATAATTATCCTTACATTGATACTTGATAATGAGTGGATTTGGGATATGAAATAATATTTCCTTATCCTATTGATTGGTATGTGATTTATGTAGGGAATGTAAATCCACACCCAATATTATTTAATATTTAAATAAAATAACAAAAATTATATTCTTAATAAGAAGCATCCCATAAAATATAAATCATAATAGATTTATATATCATAGATTCGATCAATGTGCCACCAAGGGTTTTTACATATCGTTCAATGTCCATTTTTTAATATTATAATTACATATTCCTAGAAAATAAGTGATATAAAAAATAATTTGAATAAAAAAATAAAGTAATTTTAGATCTTGAAAATAGACCAAGTGTACATCACTTCATTATCACGATCCACCTTGGTGGTAGTGATGACAAATGCCCTTCCTCATTCCCTTAGTTTGGGAGGTTACTATGACCTATTTTCTTCAGTGACCAGAGCGTTTAGGCATTTATTTTTAAAATGTATGAAATCATTTCACATGAATCATTATAATATGAGTGAGTAATTGGTTGTGACATTTTTATCTTATGTTTCATTAATCAAACTATTTTCATTACTTTAATAGTTGTGGGATAGGTGTCCAACTTTACCAAACAAAAAACACTTACCTGATCCCTAGAAGAAATTACCAATTTTCTTCCTCCTACATTTATTTCTTGTATAAAATTAAACTATATTCCAAAAAAAAGTATCATCAGAGATTCCATGATACTCCACTTTCCTTTTTGAAGATCCTTCAGGTTGATTTCGTAATGTTGGTTGTATTTATAATCAATACTATGTCTGTAAATGTTTTTTTTATTTAGGTCAAAGTAAATTATTTTGTATCATAAGAATGTTTGAGCTACTTTTCTTTACAATTAATTTGTAATATTGATGATCTTAAATGTTCCTAAAATAATGATTACTAAAAAGTTTTCATGGTTCAATTTGAAGTTTCTAGAAAATTTCAGTTGTAAAAAGTTCATGATATGATGTCTTTACAAAGTAAGAAGTTACAATGTTTTATTTTTTTCTTAAAAAACATAATAAAAAATCTGTTGAATTTATATAAATCCATAAAATGGGGAACTATTAAGGTTACCAAAAATAGCGTAGTGGAACATGCTTACTATAAATTTATGGTTTGTATAATATTTGAATAATTAAATTCATGACATTTCCTGTAGGAAGTAGTCTTCAATATTGACTCCATCATACCAAGAATGATTATATGTGGAATTTATAACTATATTAGGAGACGAAAACATAGTATATTACTTGATATAATAGTTCATTCAAGTATCAAAAAGAGTGATGTTTCTTGGTAAGTTTCTAGGATGATTTTTTGATGTCAAACATATTAGATAAAGCTAGTCAGATAGAGTAAATACAATTTTTTTGTCAGACTAATTCTTGCTGATTGAACTCTGAACAAGGTTTAATCAAATGTAGGATGATCATACAAAGATGTTATAATTCATCAAATAGATCAATTAAGATAGTCTTATATGAGTACAACTGATAGAGGAAACATGTGAAAATAATATAATAGATGAATCCTGGGTATACTAAACCAATAAGATCAAACAAACAAGATTGGATAGAGGGAAACTAGACAGGTAAGAACTAAAAGAAGACTTATTGAATATAGGGGTCCTTATAGAGGAATCATACAGAGGCTTGAGAAAATTTATATAAATTTTCTAAATTCATTAATTGAAATGATTTTAAGATATTATTTCAATATTCATAAATTAATCCATTACTTAAGGATGTTTTAAGAGAATTTGGAAATTAATATTTAAGGATATTATTTCAATATTCATAGAGTTTTAAGGATGTCAAATTAAAGTTGCGTTGAGTTGGAAATTTAATATTGTGACTATTCCTTATCTTTTATTTTATAATAATGTATGATTATTTAAAGGGATGCAGGATCATTGAGAAATTACTAGTGGTATTATCATAAAGTAGAAGTGTTTAGTTGTTTTTTCAGTTTTGTAATCCATCCAATGAATCACTTGGTTTAAGTAGGGGATGATGATAGAACTACAACATAGTTACATTTGACAGACCATTAGTGGATAAAGGTGTACCAAATGGACTTGAATCAGATTGAGGCATATCATAAGGAGGTGCATTGGGTATAGATATATTGGATCGAGAAGTGTATGATAGAAATTTTAGACATAGTTATTGTGAGATAAATTAATTTTTTTTTATTTTACTATCTCTAGAGGATAATAAAACATTGTAACTAGTGAGAGATAGTATAATTTTCTAATAGGTTATTGAAGGATATTAATGGGAGTTGGCTGAGTTTTATTCACTTCATTATATAGTAAAAATATTTTTACCAATGGGAGTAAAGATGCCAATGATTTAGTCTCCTACATTTGGGGAGAACATTTTAAAAAACATGTACCTTTAATTAATCACTTATATTTAAAAATTAGTAGGGTTGAGTTATAAATTTGGGAGGATCAAAACGCTAACAATATTAATGGGTAAATTTCATTAGAAAGGAAATTGTAAAAGATTACCATTGATTCATCCCCCCTCTCAATGTTCTACAAATTCCCAAGAACTTAAAGTTGCATCTTAAAATATAAGTTCACCTTTTAAGAAACTCATATCCCTTATCATGGATAATCTCAAATCAGTTTAATGAAAAAATATTCAAACATTCAAATTCAATAATTATCATAGATGTAAAAATATAGTAATTTCTTATCTTCTATCTCTTGTCTTAGAGGTGAATGATGCCACTAGAGTTGGGTTTCCACCTATTGATACATATGTTCCTATGATATTTTCTAACGAAATTAATATCAATGATAATAGAAAATTATAGGTTTGTATTCTTATATATGTGTCATCAAATGTTTCTATAAAGGTAATGGGTCTCAATAAAGAAAAGAAAGCTTAGAGAAAATGTGAAATAATCTTTGTGGAAAATATACAAGTTAAGGAACCGATAAAACTAATATTTTCACTTATTTCATGTGTATTTTATAGATTTAATACCCACCAATTTATAAAATGGAGTTGAATTTCATTATTTTTTATTTTTTGGGGAGTTTTGTGGATAGATGTGAAAAATGCTTAATTATATTATTTTTTTAGTTTTCTATCACTTATATATATTGAGCATACATTTTTCAATATTTATCCAAATGGAGTGAGTATTTTTTAGGTATCATTTATTTTTTATATTCATCTTCGTCTTCTAGACATAGTACTAATTCTAATTCTAAGAGCTCAAAGTAAATTAATAAATGTGGAGAACCATTTGGTACTATAGAATGGATAGATAGTCATTAAATAAGACCTAACTTGGGATATATGACAACAAATGATTTAATTAAAGTTATAATTGAAATATGGATTCAGTTTTTAAGTCCAAATTAAATTTAATAAAGAAATATCTCATTAAGGTATCTGATTAATGCATTAATGTAAAGGAATGTGAAGTGTTTTTTAAGTGAAAAAAATTGACTAATTAATTTGATTATAAAATTTTCTACATATGTCCAATGGTGCATAGATTTTGAGGGCCCTGGGAAAGATTAATAAAATGAGATAGTAACAACATTTATTAAGATTCAGATTCCATAATCAGTCATTTACTAGGTTAAAAAGTCTCATACATTCAATGCGTAGAAACTAAAATAAATTTTTTTATCCCTCAACCCTATAAATATGAGTATCCACCTCTATAAAAAGGTATTGAAGGGAAGAAGAAAGAAGGGATATGATGGATAATTGAAACCATTAATTTCTAATTATTTTCTATTTTCTCTTTTATTTGTTCCATAATTCTCTTCAATTATTCATTCATTTCTATTACCAATTATATAAAGAGGTAAAACTTTTGAGTGATGAGGGAAGGGTGAGTTTTCCTTTTGTAATGTATGAGTATTGTGCTATAATTTAATATTATATTTATATATTTAATAATTTATATTTTAACTAATGATCAATTATATTAATGAATTTTTTAGGGTTTTGGTGTTATTCATTATTTACAAAATTGTTTGAAGTTATTTAAAATCCCTACACCCATTTCAGATGCTCATGATTATGTAGATTGTGTTGGGTTGTAAGTGTCTAGTGATCATTGGCACGAGTGTGGAAGAAGTGGGGTTTTTTATAGTTTTATAAGGTACACCAATTCTAAATTGGGACATTCCATAATATTTTAGGAATGGTTTACTAAATTTCACGGAAACATGAGTGGTTTCCATTGTTGCCTCCAACCAAGGGCGATTGAAAACTCGATCGAGGATTATTTCATCTATCATTCAATCAAAAGGGAGGTATATAATTTTTATGACTATGATGAAATTGAAAAGGATAATTAAAACACAACACTTTTACATTCTCTGTCAATATATTTTCAAAATGTTATATTATTTATTTCTTTCATTTTAAAAATCAAACAATTTAAAAATACCTTGTTCTCTAATTTAAAGTGATAAACAAGATTGTTGTGTGATCCACTCTAGAAGAAACCATTTTTGACCACTATAATACATTTTCACTTATGAAATAATTTATTTTTCCACACCCCATGATAGGAACATGTCAAAACATAGTGTTGTTGAAGAAGAGGTAGAACCAAAAATATAATTGTAAATATACTTCCATTTTCAGTTTAATTTTTTTAAACAAATTGTTTAACTCACCCCGGTATTTTGAAGATGGTGTTTTTTTCTTTTCTAAATAGATTAGAGGATCATGAAGTTGAATCCTCAATGAGGGGGAATTCAAAGAGATCATTTATAACCTTAAATAGGTCCTTCAATACTATGTATTAGTGGAATTGGATTGATAATTAACTGAACACTAGGAGGAATTCCTAAAAATGTAACAAGTAATTGTCGAGAAACAAAAAGATTATTTATTGTTTCCACGGAATTTTTATGATGAAATTTTATAAGTGTAATATCAAAGAATTTTTTTTTGAAAATGGTATAAATGACCAGTTTCAATGTATTTAATAGAATATATAGGATTTTAAGAGAAAAATGGATCAAACATCATGTTAGTATCAAGAGAAAACCAAACATCAGTTAGTGGTGGAAGATATTTCCCCATACATTTTTGAAATATAATAACCTAATAAGGTAAGGGAGGAGATACATGAAGATCAATTAGTCCTTTATCAACAAATTATAGATGATATTATTAAATTATTTTTCCTATTAAAGTATGTATGAGATATCAATAATATTTGGATGAATTATTGAATGAACCAGAGGTGAAAAATTATCTCCCCATCCTTGAAAAGGTAGAATATCCAACACCATAATATCGCTCTCCAGATTTGGAAGAATGTGAAAGAATGTTCCAGAATATGAAGAGAATATTGAGGATCCTGAATACTTACCTTTTCTAGTGAAATTCAACATCAAGAATAAGTATCCCCTGAGAAAGAAATTGAAGTTGATCCAATCAAGGAAGATAAAATTTTTATGGACGTTTTCACTCTCATTTATTAATGATAAATGGATTATTAACTCCTTTTTTAAAAAAATTCTATATTCAGACAACTCATGTATTCCCATTGAAGAAGATGATGAAAAATAATATGCACTTGAATAATAACAAATTGGGCTCCCCAATAGTTTTGAACTTTTATTGGAGGGAGTGTGTTGGAAGATTATAGTGAATATTCATGTAAGAAATGAATTTAACACTACTTTACATGAAAGGGATGAATTTTATATTGATTAATTTTTTATTCAATTCACTCAAAAATTAAATTCTAACTGATTTTCCCCTTCCTAAAATTCAATATGTAGAACTTTAAATATTAAATCCCTAGATGAAGTTAATGTTTAATAGACTAAATAAGTTGTGCTAAAAGAATAGGATAACCTATTCATTTTCCTTCCACCAATATATGAGATGAAATAAATTAAATTTTTTATAGATTTAATATATTCATTATATGGATTATTCTATAACCATTCAAAATATAAGAGCACTAAAAAAGATGTTTTGGTGGTTCATGAGAAAGAAATTCCACCCACCTTCATATTGGGGATAACCCACCGTAACATCCTATATGGAGGGAATCAAAACCTAGGGCCCAATTTGGGAATTAAAACATGATTAACCTTATTTTATTTGCCTTTCAAATTATATTTCTATTTTCTTTTCTTTCAATAAATTTCTTCTGATATCTTTTCTATGTTTTCTTGTAGGTTTTTGGTGAGCAGCACTTAGAAGAATAAATCAACCTTGTACTACCAATAAATCAGGTCATACCTCTCTTTAAAACTTACATTATTGTTGTAATTAAATTAAAAATATAATTAATTGTTAAATATAATTAAATTAATTAATGAAACTATATCATTTAAGTGTGGGAGAGGGGACCATTGTAGTTTAGGATTTAAAAATTTCTATTTTTTTAAAAAAAATATTTTTTAATTTTGTTATGTGTATTTTCTAAATTTTGTTTTCTTTAGAAATTTATAAGCTAAAATGATTAAAATTTTCATTTTTTAACCCATTTCAATGATTGAACTAAGTTATTCTATGAAACTAAATATAAATTAATGTTGCAAATGGCTTGAAATGACCTTAAATTATTGAATCTCATGACACATCTCATAGTATTTATCCTTGAAATCATCTTTCTATGAGTATTTTGAAACCTTTTTTATACATTATTTTCATTCACATAATTTCTTGAGAAAACCAATTCATACTTGATTAACAATAATTT
This sequence comes from Viscum album, assembly GCA_963277665.1. Lineage (NCBI taxonomy): Eukaryota > Viridiplantae > Streptophyta > Magnoliopsida > Santalales > Viscaceae > Viscum > Viscum album. The sequence continues at coordinate 1,222,161,393 of OY728130.1, forward strand.
GATTTATCTAGATCAATACATGAGTGTTTTAGGTATTTTTCTTAAATTATTATGACATTTATTTGGTTTTAAAATCCCCTTATTCAAGAAAATATTTTTGTATTCTAGTCTTACTTGTACTTATTATCCTTTTTTATTATCATCCATGAATAAACTATTATTTTAGCCACATTAAAAGATAATTTCCCTATTCAACCTGCTTTGGAAGTGAATATTCATAAGATAGTAGAGCTTAATTGTGGGGGAAACTTTCTTATGGTTTGATATATCATTTAGTTATATATTTGGTAGAAAATATATTTCTTAATAAAAATGTTTACTTTTGAAAAAGTTATTCTATTAAAAATTTTAACTTTATAGAGGGTTTTAAGAGTAGGATTCTAAAGAGAAAACTTTATTTTATTGCATCTAAAAAAATTAAAATCATAATTTTCTACTAAAATATAGAATGGTGTGAACCTTAGTTTAATGTTTCATGATTATTGTATCTGATTTAATGTAAGGTGAGTGTGGAGGATACTATACTTGAGTGAAAATTGGAATTATGCAATTTTGTTTCAAAATGAGCCAAAACCTCTATATTCTACCAAGGAATTTTTGACATCTAAAATCCTCTAGGAAAAATCAAAGAAACATACCTGAATTTTACTCATGATAAAAACTTTTCCTTGACTCACAAGAGGTGGAGGTGTAAGCATTTATCAATCTTATGGCGACACTTTCATGAGTTCAGATGATAAAATCCATATTGAAAATATTTATTTGTGTGATGAGAGAAAAATCATGTGAGGTAGGTATATTTTAAGAATGGGAGGAGAAATGGAATGTAAATGGATTGAATGATATGAATTGGGAGAATAAAATAATTTTTTTGAGGGAATATATCTTTTATTTATAAGAGTTAAATTTTTGGATCTCATGGGTATGTGTTTTAAATTTTCTATGATTTGATTTTGATTCTAACTTGTCCAGGAGTCCAATTAATATATATGGTGGAATTAATAGAGATAATATTTCCATAATTTTTCCTGTGTATTTCAATTATTTAATACCACAAATTTATTAATTTTATATTAATTACATTATATTAGTATTTTTTGTGAGTTTTTATCATAAATGTGAAAAATTCTTAATTCTAAAAATCTTCCATTTTTCTACCACTACTATATTGAGAATAATTTTTTAAATATTATTCCACATGAAGAGATTAATTTTTTCGCCTTCCTTTATACATGGGATTAAAAATATTAATATAGACATAATATTAATTAAAAATTCAAGATACTTAAATACAATAATCAATATGGAAAACCATTTGGCCCAATATAACAGACCACTCCCCATTAAATTATTTTAAACTCTAGATAAAGAAAAAAATTAGTTTATTCGAGATAAAAATGAAATTATAATCCTATGTTCATTTCCTTGTCAAATTCCTTAGATAAATCTCTCATCAATACATCTGATTAATGTGTTAATATGGGAGAATATGAAGAGCTTATTCAGATATAACAATTTTGATTCATTAATTTTATTATAAAATTTTCTACATGTGTCCAAATGAATTAATATTTTCAAAGAGAATTCATAGGAGAGAGTGTGAAATTTTTTATGAAGTATCTATTTTAATAATAAGTCGTTTACTAGGTGAAATAATGTAAAAATATTAGTGGAAAGAAACTTCATAGAAAAATTTCCATCCCTCAAATTATATATTTGTGTATCCACCATATTTAAAAAAATTTGAAGAGGAGGAGAAATAAGGTATGTTATAGAGAATCGAAACATTGAATTTTAACTAATTTTATATTTTTTATATTCTTATTACCATATTTATCTTCCCTTCATTATTCATCTTTATTAACCTTTATATGAAGGGATAAACTTTTAAGTGATCGTAGAAGGGGGGTCTCCTTTTGTAATATTTGAGTTATATGTTATAATTTAAAATTATATTTTTCTGTTAAATGATTAAGGTTTTGAGTGATTCCAATTATATAAATATTATTTTATTTATGGTTTTTGTTTCATTCATTGTTTATGGATTTGGTTTATGTTTTTTATATACCCTCTAACTGGTGCATCTTGTCTCAATTGAGAAGATTGTGTTTGGTGGTTAGTGTCTAGTGATAATTGGAATTCGGGTGGGATAAATGAGTGGTTTATTGGATGATAAAGAGAACCAAATGCAAATTAATACATGTTTTATTAGCTTAGTAATGGTTTAATGACTTTAATACACACAAGTTTGATTTCCATTTCTTTTTTCAACAAAGGGTGATTGAGAACCCATTCAAGGAATCATTAATTTATCATTCAATCGTAAGAGTGATATTATTATTTATATACGATGAAGACACTAAAAATGTTTATTCAACATTGACCCCATCACCTATTTCATGAATATTTTTTTAACATATTATTTAATTTATTTTTTTGATATTAAAAAGAAAATAATTTTAAAATACCATTTTCTCTAATTTAATGTAAAATAATTATTTTTGTTCACTACACTCTAGATAAAACCCAGGCTAACTACTATACTTAATTTTAACATAAGAGATAATTTATTTTTCCACACCCAATGATAGACATGTTTATGAATGACAACATCAAATTTGGAGATGTTTGAATATATCAGGATTGAATAATATAAAAATATTGATGACTACATCACCAGAGTTAATGAAATCATTAGAAAAATAAAATCATTTAGGTATTTTTTATAATATTCATCTATAGTTAAAAATTATATGAGGAAATTTCCAAATGGTTTTGAATCTAAAATCTCTAATTTATGAGGAAAATATGATTTATCTATTTATGAATTAAATAACATTAATATTTCATACACAACAATGAAATATCTAAATTTTAAAAATAAATTTAAAAAAATATAGTTTTTGAAGCTATAATGAAGCTAAAAATATAGGAACCTAAAAATGAGGTGATCAGTCTTAGTGAATCAAAAGATAATAAATATATTAATAAAATGAATTATATAATCATTCCCTTTATCTCTAAAAATTAATAAAAATTATAACACAAATAAAAAAAACTCCGATATAAATGTATTATTCATAGAATAATCGTACACATTTCTATGAATTTACCAAATAAGAAACATATATATAATGATGATGATTCTGAAGAAAACCCTTATAGGAATATGTAGAAAAAACTACCAAGGGAGATAAGTACTTCATTGAAAGTAAGAGAAATTACAATTGAAAAAATAAAAGATCTGTGTTGAGTAAGAAGGTATAGTATGACTCTACTGAAAATAAATCTTCCAAAGATAAAGAATCATGAAATTTCAAAACCATCGTGGGTCATGTTGAAAGAAATTAAGACACTTCAAATAGTGAATAAGAATAAGGTTATTAAACCCATATTGAATATAAAATTTGATCATAACTTGTGGTATGTTGTGATAAACACACAAAAGTAAATAATATAATAATGGAAGTTAGAAGAATAATAAATTAAAAGAATAATTTCTTCCAATTAAATATTCTTATATATAATAAATTAATATTCTGAAGATGAAAGTTATAGAAAATGTAATGGTAGTGAATGATATTGATTAAAAACATACTGATAAGGAAGATCATCTGTGTAAGACACTATCATGAAGTATAGAGGTTGAAAATACCTTATTTAATATAAATAATAATATTAATAAATATTTTTAGGTAAAGGATAAAACATCTCAAGATACTGTAATAACTCATCCCAAGAATCAGGTGATCTCTAAACCCACTAAATTTAAATATTCATCTGATTATTCCAACCTTATATGTGCAAGAATAAACAATAGGAAATATTGGTTTGAGAAGGGATTTGATAAATACATCACATCAATAGAGGTTAAAAGTAAATATTTAAATAATAATTACCCAATCTAAGGGAAATAATGTACTATTGAGTATTTGGAATCTCAAAAAAAATACCACAAGGAAAAAACATAATTCTATAAAATATCATGATTCAATATATAATTTTAGTGTTATGGAATATATGGTCATAGGGTGTAAAATTAGTGCCATAATTTGTGTCTCCCTAGGTATAGGAAAGAAATGATGGAGATTAATATTGTAATAAAATAAGGTAACTCTATAAAGATACATGAATGATAAAAACGAAAGTCATCCAAAGTAAAAAATTACTTAAGGAAAAACCCGATTTGATTTATTAGAGGAAAATTTAGGAATCTATGACCAACTGGGACACATTACTGAATATTATATGGTTACACTTCTAGGAAAAATTTCTTATACTGAAAAAATAAAACGAAGTTGTAAAAAGTAGTCAATGATTTTGTTTCTGACACTGATATAAAAGATAGAAAAAGTAATACACCCTAGATTTGTGATTTTTTGTATTCCTCATAAATGTTATATGATATGATAATATTGAGAAATATTGAAGAGCATGAGGGAGGATTAGTCACTTTCATAAACAATAGTTTCTTAAAAATAAGTGGAATTTTTATGACAAAGATTGATGCTTAGAAGCTAGAGTCAAAGGATGTTTCATTTATTAATTGTATTAAGCACAACATAATGATTGTAATTATGGTAATGAATTAGTCTTATGAAAATAATCATTTATCATATAGTGTTTCAAATATGGTAAAGCTTTTACTAAGTGAGAAATAACCAGTGGGAATCTATTTTGATTCTCGATCTGTTGATTTCTTGTTATTTAAGTAATGAGGATAAATAAAACTATGGAACCAAACACTTGGGAATCATGTTTATAATAGAATAAGAAATATTTCAAAGAAATACATTATTAGAGACTTACCTCAACTAAATATAAAACATGAAGATGGTTGTACAATACCCATGAAATAAAGGATTGTTATTGAAATACATAATAAATGTATAATTCAATCCAATATACCTTTGGGGATCATAGACTCTGATGAGTCATCATTAAAAGAAGGATGATTTTTTTGCCATTTTTTCTTTCATTGATAGAATAAATTAGATGATCAGTGTAATGATTAGGAAATATAAATCAGAGGCTGTAGACTTCTTTAGAATTTTTGGAAGGTATGTTGAGTAAGAGTTTGGTGTATATATATTGATGTTGAGAAAAAATAATGTAATATATTACAAAAGTAACTCATTTTAATCATACAAAAATAGAAATGGAATAAAATATCGATATATTTATCCCCACACTCATAAAAAAATTAGAGTATAAAAAAGTAAAATTAGATGTTTAGTTGAAATGGGAAGATTTATGCTTGCTGAATATAAGCTTTCAAAATTATTCTAAATATAAGACATAAGTACATATTTTTATCTTAAAAATAGATGTTTTATTTGATCGAAAAAAATTACTTCTTATGATATGTATTATAAAAAGATACTTAAAATGAAATAAATTTAGGTTTTTGGGATCCCATTCTTACTAAAGATCAAAAATCTATATTTCGTAAAGTTTGATGAAAAGTTAAAGAATGTGATTTTATGGGATATTCATCCAATGGAAAAAGTTAAAAGTTATTGAATAAATGACTACATAAGAGGGATTATTCATTTGATTAAAAGATAATTGAAAATCAGTCCACCGAAATAAAATTTATTGAAGATGATTAGAATGATGTAGAAAAATATAGAATGATAACTTCAAGAGAAGTTAATGAGAAGGAATATGACTATGATACTAAAATTATGAAAAGATGATTCTGATCAGTCTGATTATAAGGAAAGTGATATTAGAAGAAACCCAAAAAAAATACATACTTCTCAATAACAAGTTGAATTTGGTAATAACATTGTATATTAGGAAGAACCAATATAGATCAGATTGAAATTCATGCTTCAAAATGAAACCTAACATATCTCAAAGGTGTAACCACAATCAGTTTTTGAAATAGTTGATCATAAATAATTATTTAATGAAATAAATTAAGAGTTAGATCAAATTGATAAGAATGACACCTAGTATCTAGTTCCTCGAATTGAGGGATGAATCTTTTAGGAAAAAATGGGTGATCATAAATAAACTCAATAAATAGGGAAATATTTATAAAAATAAATTTTTGTTAATTTTAAAAGTTTACTCATAGGTGTAAGGTGTTTATTTCGAATAAAAATTCTCTCTAATTATAAGTCTTGAAACTATCAGAAGGTATTTGGTCATTGATTCATATTAAAATTAAAAATTCTACGAGATGGATGATAATTAATATTTCATAAAAATGATAAATTGAAGAAGAATCTTACATTAATAAATTCAATGGGTTCATACTTGAAAATTATATAACCATGTTTTATAATCTAAAGAAATAATTATATGGGTTAGAATAGTCCCCTAATTACCAGTAGTAAAAATGTAATAGTTTCTTAAAGAAGTTGATATTTTATATGTAAAAATTTTATATGAACTTATATATAAAATATAGTACCCTGATTTTCATTGTTTACAATGAAGATATAAAATTTTCAAGTAATATGGATAAGTATTGTTAATAATTTTATGACAAAAATAATATAAAATTCTTATATTTGAATGACCAGAGAGTTGAATTTATTTATTGGATTACAATATCAATAAAAATAATGATAAATCCTAATCTTATAGGAAATGTATTCCACTGTCTTGTTATAAATGTTTGGAATAGAAGGCTCAAAAGAAGTTTATACTCCTATTTTATCTTAGGAAATGTTTTTTGAACATTCATAGTAAAAAAAATATGTTATTTTGAGAACAACAGAATCAGAATACATTGACATCACCCAAGATTATACAAAATGATGTGGTTGAAAGTCTAACTAGAATATTTGATGGTGATTATTGAAAAACCATTAAGTATTCATTTTTATAATCAAATCTCCATTGATCTCCCAAAAAATCTTGTGCAACATTTCAAATCAATGCACATTGATATTAAATAGTATTTCACTAAGGAGAAATTTTCTAGTAGAGATGCAATTCTTGAGTATATTTATATGAAAGATAAAATTTCTACTGTTTTCACCAAATCTATTCCAAGGGAATAATTTGAGGAATTGAGGCTCAAACTACATGTTCCATGTCTACCACCGACTTAATAAAGTTCTTAGGATGTCCTCCAAGTTGCTTTGTATTATATTTTCAAAGGCGGATAATAAGTAGAAAGGAGTAAAAATCATTTCTCTTTATTTTGGGAATCCTAATTTGGTGTTATCATAGAAAAAAGTAGATAGTAAAATTTATGAAAGTTATAATCCATAATTTTAGAAGATTCAGTGGGGGTTATCAATATCGTAGCTATAAAATTTCTTTTCACTGAGTGAGGAAATTCCTCCAAAAACATTTCTTAATCTTGATGTGTGGTGTGGGGACACTATTTATGGGAAAGGGTGTGGTTTGAAAATAAAATTAAAAGTGTTCAGAATGTTTCTGAGGAATCTAAATGGTGATATTAAATATCCTTTAGATTTATTTTTTAACATTGGTTTTATTTTTTTTGTAAATATTTTGTTTTAAAATGTTTTTACATTTCACATGAAAGTATTATTTTTGTTTATTATAAAAAAAATTGAACAATGTTCCATTCCAACTAAAAGGATTCCTTAATTATATTAAATACTCCTCAAATCATGATTACTAAAAGGTTTCCATGGTTTAAGAAAACATTTTGGGAAAAATAAAGTTATGAAAAGTTTAAGATATCAGGTGTGTATAAATTTATAAAATACAATGTTTAAGCTGTGGCTATAAATAAATCAAGAGATGGTGTGATTAAGTCATTAGATAGAGAATAATGAAGGTTAGTGGATTGAGTTTAGTGATACTATATTACTGGATAGATACATGTTGTACAAAATTAGAAGAATTTAATTCATGATGGTTTCTACTATATACAGGTGTATCAAATGATCATGAACTATATTTGGATGTATTAGATAAAGGTTAACTGGAAGTATACGTATCGTATAGAGACATACTAGATATGAATTAAAAAAAAGACTTATTGTGAACTAATTTCAATATTTTATTACTCTGTTTTCTCTAAAGGATAAGAAAAAGTTATAACTCATGAGATCCAGTATAATTTTCTATCAATAGATAGAAAGAGATTTATGTGAGTTGGATCAATTGTATTAAATTCATTATATAGTAAAACTTCATGGATATATGGGAGTCGACGCGGTAATAATGTAGTCACCCATATTGGGGGTGAACCTATAAAAAAATTTATTCCCTGATTTTGTTTTGTATCTTTTGATATGAGTAAGGTTGAGTTATAAATGAAATAGAATTTAATCTATATCAATTTTGAGGGGTTGATTTCAACATAAATGAAATTTTAAAATAACTCCGCTGATTCACCCCTCCCCTAGATGGAATACAAATTCCTAGAACATCTTTTTTCTTTTCCTCTAATTAATAAGAGGTTACATTTTCTATATCTACATTAAGAGAATATTAAACAATATCTTCATAGCTATGAAAGTCTCTTATGGATACCACCCTTTGAATACTAGGTGTTAATATATTAAAGAAGTTATCGATTTTAATCTTAGTATCTTAGATTAAACTAAAGGCATGCCTCATAAGTCTTGTGAAATTTTCTTCATAATTTCCAATATATTCATCCTATTTTTTATTCAATTATAATAATACCTCTTATATTTTTATATAAAGTATAAGGCCCCAACCTTAAACCTTACTTAATCTTGAGTTATTGCAATATTACACATTGAGGATCTTTTCAGGTTTATAGTTTTAGAGAATTAGATCATAAAACTTGCATTACATTCCACATTTAAACAAAGTGGTTACATAAAAGATAGTATTTATTTTTCCCATAAATGGAAACATATTTAAAATAAAACATGGATTCTTTCTTGACACTTACTTGACACTATCATCACATCATGTACCTTTCTCTTGACCTATGGAAATCATTTCAAAAACTTGGTATGAGCATAAAAAGCTCAGTAAGGGTTATAAAAATATGGAAAGGAAACATGAGTTCATATATACATAAGAATGAAATCATACTTTACCCATAAAACATAGGAACTTTAATATACCTCATAAAATCATGAATAAATCATAGAAATCATAAGACATAAAGGTAACTTGAGGCATTCATAACATTATTACGTAGGGAGTAACCCTCTTGGTTACGTTTGGAATACCCATCACAGTATATTCCCTAAATTTCTTCAGAAAATATTAACGTTTAACTCCTTCACGTTACCCAATGCATTGGAGATCTATATCGGGCTCACCCGCCCTTATTTTATCACGGAACCACCCATCTTCATAACAATTCCCAAGAACCATAACATAATCATACCACATAATACATGCATAAAGGAAACATAACATTTCCACATTTCAATCACAAGATATCAATACAACACATTGATATGAAAAACATTATGAAAACCATTTTCAATGCAAAAATAAAAGAAAATTAAAACATGGTATTTATTTTTCATTTTAAAAAAATGGTATGGCTTGTAGAGGAAGCCAAAACTCAAATAATGGTCACGGCGGCGGAGAAGTCATTGTCGCCACATACGTATGACAAAAAAAACATTCCTTTTGTCATTTAGTAAAACGCATCGTATAAAAAAAATATTCCTTTTGAATAAGAATAAATGTCAAAGGGGTTTATACACCTTATAAAAGAAAGTTGTGTATAAAACAAAATATACCTCAATGAATGGAGATTGAGACGAAGTCCCTTACCTCGTATCCGACTTTACTTGATCGTTCTTTAATCTCATGAATAATAAACTAGAGTTAATTTCTACTTGAATAAGAACCTTTTTCAATTTCATTATTCCTTTTATATCATTTATTACCATGTCATGAACACTATGTTATTATTTAAGTTTATAACGGTCGTTTTAATGATCATTGGTACTTGAGTCAAAAATGAACTTCTTATATTTACAAGTTTTTCACGTAGTCAAATATCCATTATATCAAGAATGATATTAATGATGTAGATGCCATATATATCATATATATCCAGTATATACATTCATTTATAATATTACATAATCATTTATAGGTAAGAAATTAAATGCATCGTTCATGGAGATGGTAATCCGTACGTACGCATGAACGCTACTTTCATTTCTATGTCATATTAATGGAATTAAAACTAAATGATAGATATGTATATTTTAATTCCAGAATTATATGAATAATTTAGATGTAACATAAATCATATATATCCATTATATATATGTACTTATAATAGTGCATTACATTTGGGGATAAGAAATGAAATGCACCGTTCATGGAGACGGTAAGCCGTACGTACGCATGAATGCTACTTTCATTTATATCTCATAATTTAATGGAATTAAAACATAATGATTCATAATAGTATTATTATTCCAGTATGGTATAATATATAATATCATTAAATCTATCCTTTATACGTACCACATATGGTATTAACGAATCAAATCACTTTGAGGGGGCGGTAGTCCGCACTTCCTAAAATGAAGATATCGCGTATACCCATAATGGAAGCTATAAAGGTATTCCATAAATAAAAAATATAGAAGATTAAGGAAAACATAAACATATTACATATCATATATAAATATAGTGACATCTTAATGTCCACCTTTGAATGTGTTAGAAGAATATTGAACAATCGTCGTTTCATGAGGCAGAAATTCGCCATCCACAGAAACAGTATGTTCTTTAACCATTAGATGTAGGTGTGTGTAAGTGTATATCTAATGCTTCTTATAAAAACATACTATTATATTTAATATACTGGATTTGTTACAAAAGAAATGAATAAAAATAGTTTAGGGGGTTGGAGAAGGAAAATAAAACATAAGAACACAAGAGAAGACACTACCTTTAAATCAGGTAACTCTTTTTGGTTTGAGATCAAAGGCTTCCTTGGGAAGACTTGTGCTCAAAGTGAGTCTTCTAGGAGTAAGAGAGGGATGTGGAGAGACAAAATGATCAGGGTTTGGCAGAGCCAAAAGCATGAGAGGTGTGAGTAAGGAGGTAGAGGTGGGGACCTTTTATAAGAGGGGAGGAGGGGCACTCCTGGAAAGTTACAAAATGTTACTTTATTTTCAAATGATTTCGGATTTTAAAGGTCCCGCATTGATGTATTTCTAGGATTAGGTGATAAGGGTCCGAAATATACTCATACAATAGGTCTTTGACAAGTTTAGGTCTTAGAGTTTACATTATCTTTTTATTTTATTTAAATCTTTAAATAACGAGGTAATCGATGCATCATCATGATGTCATAAATAATTTAATTTAATTAATGTCTAAAAACTATGAAAAAATATTATGATGTAGGAAATATTTTTATATTTCAATGAATATTTATAGTCCAAAATATCATTTATGTAGACAAAATTAATTTTTTTTTACTCAAGTGATACATTCTTTGTTATATTTAACTTTCTTTAAAAATAAAAAGATAAAAAGTCACTTTCACACAAAAGTGATTCCATGGGGTCCCAAAGTTTGGCACAAGGCATCCCATGGTCGGTCATGAGACAACCAGTAGCATTATGACACTTTTTGGTGTCATTTTTTATTATTATGATATTATTTTATTATCCTTAACTTCCTGATTACTCATTAATCAAGATAATTAAAGATAATTACCGTCGTTACTATTCATAATGTCAAAAAACAAACGAGTCTTGATTACATAATTTGGACCTTTTGATTCCAAATATGTAATCCATTTTACCAAATTCCAAACACAAAAATTGAAATAATTTATTTAAAAATAATTTCCGTTGTCAAAACAAATAGCGGGTTTTTTTGAAACAATATCTACGAAAAGTTTGGAATTAGTTTATGCCCAATTCCAAAGTGAAATTAATCATAATGACCAAAATTGGATTAAATGGTAAAAATATATTCAGATTACACTTTAAGACCAATTAAAAAGATAATATAACCATATAATTAAATTAGATGAAAAAGCAGTTTTGATGTAAAATGCAGTATTTTTCACTATTCATTAAAAAATGAACATTGTCAGAAAAATACCAAAACTTTATCCAATGTAAATTTCAATGTCCCAATAATAAATAATATGTTTATTTTGACAAATAGAGATTATAAAATTGTCAAAAGTTTGATTTAAAAATGGTTTTCCATCAAAAGGCAGTAAAACAATCTTTTAAAAATATTAGTGTATTTCATGCTTAAGATTGGATTTATTCTCATTTTAAGCCTCTAAAACACTATATAATTCATAAATAAACACAGATAAAAATATCTATTATTAATTACTTGGGATGTTACATAAAGAGTCAAAGTATAATACTTTGGAAACTATATTGTTAAACTCTTCTAATTTTATAGAGTCCACTTCCTCCTTTTCCATCACATTCATAATGAGTTTCCACCACTAGTGAATATCACCTCATAAATGAAGAAGACGAAAGTTACCTTCTCATGGAATGAGGATTTGAAAATATGAAATTTATTTCCTATCGCATTAACCTGCTACTCAAAAACAAGTATATTATAAGACATTCTAAAAGAGAGTATATTTTTCTCATGAAAGACTCTATATTGAGTTATTATTTCATTGGTGTGTTTGGTATCTCAATAAAATTTTATTTGATACTCACAGCTTAAGATAGTTTGGGGAGAATTTCAATGTGTTTTTTCATCCCAACCTCAATGTCACTAGTCTTACCAATGGGATCATCTCCACATTTTCCATTTCACCCATTTTTAACAATATTCTTTTGTGTTCCCACCATTACCTTGACTAAATGAAAATCAGGAATTAGTATACTAAAATTAATGAATGTACATAGAAAGAAACTTTAAACATAGAAGGAGGATTTGATAAATAAAGTGCATATGTTATCCTATGAATATCTAGTATTTAATTTAAGTTATGTAAGTTTAATTTTCTATCTTAACTAGAAATATATTCAAATCCTTAATATTGGTTCATAAAGAGAATGTATATTAACCAAATAATATCCCCTATGAGTGTTAGACAAGGTGTTTAGCTAAGCCTTCTTTTTTCCACCAGGTAATGATCGAGTTATTATCCAATATGTCCTTTTTAGGGTTACTACCCAAGGTACACATGGAATAAAGAATGTATCCTATTTTAGTATATAGTCAGGGATGATTTTTTAGGAAAACCACACAATCTCTATTTTACCAAAATTTTAACATTCTATTTTATACTTAAACATATACCTTAGACTTATCCTGAAATATTTTAATAAAATTCTATAAAATAATCCCTAAAATAACTAAAATAATCATTAAAAATAAATAAACCATTCATTAAATACCAACTATAGTAATTTAAGGTAAACATTACTTTAATAATACATTTATTTCGTGATTTAGATAATAGATCACTCTACAAGTCGCACAACATGAGGATTGAAAGGTTTAGTGTCTTTGATATCAGCAACATATACAAATTATTTAAAAATAAATAAAAATATTAATCCATAATCTTCCTCCTATAAACTATTTTATAAAAATCTCACATGATATAATAAAATTTATAACCTGGGGTATGAGAACATATGAAATAGGTTAGTTTAGAAACTCAGTAAGTAGAAAACAAATTATAATGTATCAGATCATATACATGAAGAAGAAAATAAGTAAGAAGAGAAATATCTTATTAAAAGATCATAATACCATGAATGATAATCATGAAACATAATAAAGAAATATAGGATCATAAAATGGTCGTTAAGGAAGAATAAAAATTACAACATGGATCAATAAACATATCAATAATCATAAAATGTATGAGAATTACATTATAGTGTAGAATAATTTAAAAATAAAGTGTAACATGAAAATATGAAATGTTATGAAAATAAAATACATCATGTAGATGTGGAATAACTTTATAAACAATTTTGAAATGTGGAAAAAACATAATCATAGGAAAACCATCACGATAAAACTCATTTTTCCCCCACATTTGTGAACAAACACATTATGCTCATTCATGGAAATGTGAGAAAAATCATTATGCTCGTTCCTATGTGAACAAACTAATTAGGTTCATGTCTGACGATCACATGATATAAAAAGATAAACCAATGCATCTTAGAGAGATATATGACCCCACCTTTCATCATCCATACATATTTGTTCCACTTAAAATCAATCATTTTCAAATCTTAAAGTACCCATGGAAAAAGAATGGGTTTCTGAAGAGTTTCAAAAAAATCACATAAAATGAATGTAAGAAATCATGGGTTATCAAAAATATAATTTTATAAATGAAATCATATCATAATAAAATATATAAGGTGATCAAAACATCACTTCTTGAGAGATCAACCTTAGATGAAGAATATAAGTGAAAATACAAAAGATTTCACAAAACCTTAGAATTTTTTTATAAAATATGAAGTGAAAATTACATTTAGAAATGATTTATTAGAAAGTAAATTTAATACTTTATAAAAACATATTATAAATATTTTAAAATAATTAACCTTTAAAGATAATTAAAATCAAGCTAACAAATCTGGAGTGGTAAATAATAAAAATAAATGCCTTCGTTAATATTTTTATATCATTTTAAATAAAACATAACCAATTTTTTTAAATAATTTTATTTAAAAATGATTAAAAAAATACGAATAATATAAAAAAACTTTGATTTCATTAAATAAAATACTTTTGAAAGGAAAACATGTACATTGAATAGAATATTCATTGGCAAGAATATTAGTTATTATAACCATCATTATACTATTATTTTGGAAAAAGTTTTATTAAAGAAGTGGTTATTGATGATAAGATGTAATTTCTTAGGAGAAAAAAGAGAAAATAACATAAAAAATATTTAAATTTTAGGATCAAATAAATATTGGAAGTAATATTTAAGAAATAACTACTATTACCAAATAAATCTAAATTTATGTCAATGAAACTTTTACCTTGAATTACCTCTTATTTGATCGCAATATAAGATATTTTAGAAAAAAATAACTATATTAATAAAATATTTAAAAATATTATTTATATCCATAAAATTTTATAAACATCATTTATAATTATTATCTACATGTATATTATCTATTTATTATCTATTTTCAATATTGGGTGTGAGTTATCTTGATTGTTTTCAACTAGTTTCGTAATAACTTCTTTGTTCATCATTATTTTCAAAAAATTTATCATTATCAGATAACATATAGAGCTTAAATTTATTATTTATAATTATTCATAATTCTTTCTAATTATTTCTAATTCTATAATTTCATTCCTTGTTTGTTTTGGTTACAATCATTAAAGATGAATTTGGTGGTGAACATAATTCAATGGTTTTTGACGAACGAAAATTGATATATTAATAAATTAATTTAATATTAATATTACCATTAAAAAATATAAAATTATTATTATTTTCTTATTTATAAAATATTTTATTATTAATTAAGTTCTGATAAGAATATGTGATATTATTTGATATCTTTAATATGGTAGGTGGTTACACCGACCCTAATATGAACATTCTATAATTAATAGAAGATTATTATTAAAAAAGTAGTTTATGATGGAATAATATAATTATTGAATATTATAAATGATATTTTTTAGTTAATTTTACGATGGTGAATAAATTTTATGAAATTTTAATAAATAAATAAAAACTTGATGAAAAAAAAGATATGATACTTCTTTGTGGTAGTGGTTCGCACAACGCACAATTAACATTTTTATTTCTCAAAGAAAGATAGGTAAACAAGGTGTATTATAATTTTTATATTCATGATCATAATTATATTATATGTCTCACATTGAATCCTTAATTTCACTTTTATAATCATCAAATAGAGTTTGCTGTGAAAAAACATAAGTCATCGTTTCATGGAGGTGGTTATCCGCACAACACAAGAACAGAAATATCATTTTTTTAATATAAAATGTGAATGGTGGTTAATGGTTATTATATAGGAATAATAAAATTAATTATAAAAACAATAATATGTTAACTATAATGGCATTATAAAATTATATTTTTTAAATTAATATATAATGGAAAATAAGTTAGGAAAAGAGTACTCATGTTAAAATCTGTGTGTTTTCCAGGGAGGATTCCTTATAATTGTAGGTCATAAGAAAATATATTGTGAAAAAGGATGAAGTAAAAGGAAAGGCGTTATAAAATAAAAATAAGGGTACTATTTTCATATGGAAACTAATTTTTTTGAGTGGTCATGAAGGGGTAGTGAGAAGTTCATTTTCTAAGTTGGTTGGATTACATTTTTGTATATATTTAGACATAATATAAAAAGAGAATATGTTTTACATGTCAATAAGACTCCAAAATGGATAATAATGGATTTAGTAAGAGGTAATTTCAATAATATATCAACTATTTATTTTCAAAAGTTTTTTAAACATGTTTTTAAGTCATTTAGTAATATAATATTCACTTTTACCATTTTTGGTTATAATATAGTAACAATTTTTTGTCAAATTAATTTATTTTTAAATAATTAATATAAAATATACCTTATAATATAATTGTTAACTAATTATTCTAAATATTTAATCCATATTATCATATAAAGTTTATGTTGAATAAAAAATAATTTCAACATTAGTGCATGTAAGACATAAAAACTTGTTTTAAGAAAAGTTTTATTTTTAATACTAAAATTTATGTGTAGAATAAAATTATCCATATATTTTATTTTCAGGATAAAAAATGGTCTATTATGAAAATTAATTAATTTTATGTTCCTTTTAAAGAAATAAAATATTTAATTTTACCTAATGAATAATTAAATAAAATTAAAGACAAAAAATAGTTTCATTTGAGGGAAAATATTACTTATGTTTATAAAATGTTAAGAATAAGTTCTATAAACTAAAAATATAAAGTATTCCTCAATAAATTAATATTTTAATAATTAATATGTTTTGTAAACATCTATGTATTTCTTATATAATGATAAGGTCATAAAATTTATAGTTTTGGTTACAATATTATTTTTCACTATTTTACTAAAAATTAAATACTTTAGAAAAATTAAAAAAACATACTAAGACAATTTTGACATTATAAATAAAAAATTGGTAATATTTTTATATAAATAAAATTTATTAAATTTTTAAATTTTTATTTTAAATGAAAATAAAATATATAAAGACAACTACTTTTGATGAAAAAATAAACCATTTAAGATTTAAGTGTTCGTGATACTATTTTTTATAAAATTATAATTGATTACTATATTTTATCTATTATAAGTTTTATTATTTTCATAATTTTATTGTATAATATGTTGTGGGTCATTTTATTTTGTTGTTTTATGAAAGACAATCTACTCACATGGTATTCAATTAAAGAAAATTATTTATTAAAATATTGGTTCATTACATCACCCCCTAAAAGGCAAACCCACACCATAAATAGACAATTGTTATTTTAAATTTTGAAGGCCCGACATTTCATGCCCCGTAGGACCCTTCATCATAGTCTAGAGGCCCCATGCATACACCTTGCATTGTGTGAGTATGTACCAAGATATGCACCCTTGAATTCATCATTACCTCCTTTAACAATCATAATTTGGACAAAACTTATCCCAAGGGAGGCTGACAGGATGCGGACCCTGGTCATATAAAAAATTATGGGGTGATTTTTCCACCCTGGAAAGACACAAGCCACACAAAATTATTATTAATTATTACTATAATTATTATAAATATTTAATAGTATAATTAATTTTTTTTAATAATGTAATTAATAATATTTAATAATGGTAACATATTTAATAATACTAAATAGTAATTATAAAAATTATTTTTTAACATGTAAATGTTGTTTTTCTAAATAATAATGTTTATGTAATGTACAATATTTTTTATTTTTTATATTTATGAAATTATTTTCATTTTGAACCATTTTTTATATCTTTAGTCTATGTTTTCTATTTTGAAAAGATTATACAAATATTTTAAATTTTATAAAACTTAAAAGTTGACTAGTTGGAACCTAAAAAGTTGTTTTATGTTTTAAGTATATGAATTTTAAAGTTAAAAAATATCAACTATAAATAAAATCTAAATTAAATATAAACATAGATTAAAAACATATAAAATAATTAAAAATAAAAAAAATCCTCAAAATAATATTTAGACAATATTATAGGTGACACAAATTTTTTTTGCCTCAAAACAAAAAATTTATACTTTAATGGAAGTAGGTGACTATAAAAGCATATAAAATATAAATTATGAATGCATTCGAAATGAAATTTAAGTCATACACTTAAGATATATAAAAAAATGAGAATGAAAATAATTTCTTAAAATTAATAAATAATAAATAATAAATTGTAATATTAATATATTACCTAATAATAATTAATTAATTAATTAAAAAAATAATATCTTCTATTTAATAATAATAATTATTAATATTAATATTAATAATAATAAAATTCACAAATGGAATTTAGGTCCATTTTATGGGCCTTCAAGGCTATTGGGCCTTTGAACCATGCATGAAAGGCCTCCATGCCATGCATGCAGGGCCTCTAACCATTGATAGAAAGTATAAAAGTGACATGGAAAGTCTATTTGAAAATCCCAGCACATAATTTAGGTGGAACAATCATGGAAACATTCAAGTGTCATTGGTTGGGAGACCTCGAAAAAGGGATGGGTGTTTTGGCACCTATCAACCAATCATTCATCAACATGAGTTTTAGATCTGGGATGGATGGGTACCCTATAAAGTGAATCTTATCATAGTAATACTAGTTGGATAATACAAATAAATAGGTAGTAATGGGGCACCATACATGCATCTTTGGGTAGGAGGCCCGAAAGAGAGATTGGTGTGTTGAACCCAATCATGTGACCATCTTCTCACACACTAATTTGGGGGCAGAGGGGTGTCATGTCATAGTGCATTGGGGGATGTATAATGCAGCAACTGAATAGTGGTGAAATGCATCATCCATGAATTGTAACATGGGTGAAATGAATCTAGAAGGGGATTATGTCTTGAGACTGATGTCACGATATGACGCAAGTTACTCATGTGGAGCTTACAGGTAATTTTCCATATGAGCCACACTTGATTGGGCCTTTTAGCTATGTGCCTTCATATCATGGTTTTCTGGTCCAATAAAAAGTGATTTCAAAGCCACAAGGCCTTCACACCATTGAAAATTTAATAAAATAGGTCGAGTGAGTGTTTTTATTCTTTTTGGGGAGGGATTGGGATTGACCCATTGGGGTTCCTAGGTGTTTGAGTTGTTTGTAGTTTGTAATCCCCTCTAATAAGTTTAAATTGTTATTAATAAAAACATAGTAAATAATATTATTTAAAAAATTAATAATATCATATTATATTAATAAAGTCATTATTAAATAATATTATAAAATAACATCAACATTAAGAATATTGATAAAATAATAATTAACAATGTATTAATAATTAATATATTATTTGTAGGAAGTCATGGTAATTAATATATTAAATTTATAAAGGATTAATGATGACTTAATAATTTCATAATAAATATATGAATTAATAAAGACAAAATTAAAACATAGACTAAATACAAATAAATATAAAAAAAGTTTAAAATAAATTATTAGTAACATATTATATATTAAATATTATTAAATAAAACATTAATTAAAAAACTTATACACATAATTTTTATATAATGATAATAATACTGAGTGCTATTATTATTATTATTTAATTTAAAATTAAAATATAATATAATTTTTTTAATAAATAAACAACAATATTTTAAATGTAATAAAAATTATTATTATTTAAAATATTTTATTTAATAAAAATAATTTTTTAGAATACTACTGTTATTTATATTATCATCATCATTCTTATTTATGTAGAAGATCAGGTTTTTGATCTCTAGCATTTGAGGTGGCTGGGTGACACATGGGGTTCTTTGTGGGAGATGTCATTCTCATGGGGTCTTAAAGTAGCTTTTTTTGCAATATTACCTCTCACTACTTCATTGGATTTGAGATATTTCAAGAAAATTAGGGTGGATTCATCAAGTTCCACTAGAAGGACCATGGATTCTAGCATAAATCATTGTAATTTTTTATTTATGTAGGATGGTATTTCTATTGGAATCATCAATAGAGGTGATAAAACATGAATTGTTTCAAATCAAGTAGTGATTATAGATCATTTTTTGTCATGCAAATTCTCCCTCAATGCACTTATGATTTTATCTTTGGGAAGAAATCCATGGAAATTGAATGACCTCTTTGGTCGATTATCGATCATATGAGAATTGATGGAATTTAAGTAAATTCCAATGGTGTGTGAATTTTTTCACATGGTGTTCCCTTATGATGAGATAAAGATGAGAGTGTGGGAATTGGTTCTATAACATCCCATACTCGTGCTCCCGAATCTGGTGTAAAGACATAATCATTACATTTTTTCCTTTGATACTGATAATTGTGACCAAATTTTAACAATCCAAAACATAAACATCAAATAAAAATATTAGATCACTTACATACCCAAGGACCTTTCAGGTCTAGAGTTTCATAGAAATAAGACAAACTCTTACATAAAAACACCAATATCTTTAAGTGGTTACTTTTCCCACTATACCTATATTTTTATATTCTACATTAACTCCTTAATATCTCTTATAAAATTATTCATACATCAAACATATCATGACCTGATTCATTTAACATAAATTTTCATAACCTTGGGAAAATGAAAACCTAAAAATGGTTATATCAAATGCTTGGTAATGGTAAACATAAGTATTAACATTTGGAAAATACAAAATGCATATAAGGCTTTTATTACATAATTAATGTGTATGAGCAAAATAAAAGAGAATTCGTACCCATAAAAATGTGGATCATAAATCATGATACTTTTCATAAATATTTAACATATGACAATAGTCATATAATTACATAATGACGAGCCATGTAAATACAATACTTGAGAAAAGGATATCTTACCTTCCCATCTAACTCCCTCACTCTTCCTTTTAAATATATGGATCCTTTTCCAATTCATTGGAGAGATATATCAGGCTCACCCATATTATAAGTTATACCAGTCTCACCCATCTTATAAGTTATATCGGGCTCAGCCATCATATAAGCTATATCGGGATCACCCATAATCATGAACTATATCAGTCTCACCCATCATCATAGATAATTTCCAAGTACTATTCATGACTAAAAAATTTAGAATCTTTCACTTTTTAATATAACACCCTTGAAAACAACCATCATTTCATTATATATTGGTCAAATTTTAGAAAATAATAAGGTTTCATGAAAATATATTTAAAAAATAATTATAGTCCATCCAAATAATGAATACGGATGGTATCATAATGTAATTTTACTATTTATGTATAGGAATGATTGAAGGTTATGTAAATAGATAAAAATAACTTTAAAATAACCTTTATAAATTTTCTTCAAAAAGAGGGAAAATACCATTTTCTTTCAATACCTTTACAAAAATAGAAATTCATAAATTATTGAAAAATAATTTTATTTCAATAAAACCGTGAAAAATTATAATGTATGATTAAAATAATATAATTTGCGTGACAGTAAAAAAATAATTCATGTCATAAATTTTAAAAATAAACATTCTTTTCAAACTTTAGTAAAGAGAGTCAAAAGTGACTAGTAGGGAAAAAATTAATAACTTTCTTTTTAAACCTTTCAAAATATGGTATAAGATCATGGAAAATAAATTTAATAAATCATTCATGTTTATAGAAAAACATTATTCAAATAATATAAATAACATGAAGGTATATTTTGGGCAAAGGTCATTAAAAACATAAGAACATAATTTTTAAATAACACTCCCTTTCTAGATTTTGAAAACAAAAAAAACATTCGAAATAATGAACATAATAAGAAACATTAAATACCTAAGTATAAAAACTTTCATTATATTATATATAAAGAGTAAATTGACACATAATACAATTTAATATAGGTTCATTAATCAAAATCATGTCATATATAAGGAATTTTTGGGTGAGAAACCCTTGTAACTTGGTTAATGATTGAATTAAAAATAATTCAAAGAAGAAAAATAAATGATTATATAAAACCCATAATTTTAAGGATTCAATATGAAAATACACATTCATGATGTGTTAATTACACCATATAAAATAAAATATTTTGTATGACATGAATTATATCCCAAAAAATTGAAATTGACTCCATCAAAACCCTTACATGGTTTATAACATTTGAATCAATATAACATGAATGGGATAACATAAAAGAAAATTTAAATATCATTATAAAATATTAATTCATGATATAATATCTTAATATATAGTATATAAACCTTTTAAAATTAATTAGGTGTATAATAAAATACATTTCTCAAAGATACAAGTTCAGATGAATAATCCTTTCAAAGATCATGTCGTTGAAGTTAGAATTAATTAATGAAGTGATTATGTGTAACAATTTTTTTAAAATGAAATATGTAATAAAAAATTGGTAATTTCACCCATAAAATAGTTAAAACATAGTAAATTAAGTATAATTATAACCCAATTAATGTAAATTGAGTTAAAAAACCCATTATCACTTTAGCATTGTCTCTCTTCCTCCATAATCTGTGAGTAACATCAGATGTGATTTACTCAGTCTTCATTACTTTAGACCAGCCCTAATTATATCCCTTCATTCCAGAGATACTGTTCCCTTTATATTCTTCTTTCATTTCCCTCATTCTTATTGATAATAAAAAATAAAATTTTTTTGTTAAAGGGAAATTGAGACGAAATCTCTCACCTCTAATATAAACATACCACATATTTACTTTAAATCCAATATAATAAATTTACATCAATTTTTCAATTATTTATGAAACTTCTCTATGTTTATTTCATAATAATTAAACAATTAATTTATTTTATTTCAATTCAATATTTATTAACTGAAATTGATAATTCCATGTCCCATGTTTTGAGGACATTCAGTTCATATTTTCAAAACGAATTTGATATGTTGAACATGGTCAAAGTGGCCATTGTTCATTGATATCTATAATAATAAAAATCAAATAATTATAATTTTTATAAATTAATTATTATTTTAATGTCAAAAAATAATTTTTTAGTGAGAAATTAATTACTTTACACTCATAGATATGGTAGATCATACGTACGTTTGAGTAACGTTTCCATTTTGTAATGAACTTGAGGGAAAGAAGGTAAGTGTAATTTTAACTTTATATTATGATTATTATTTAATAATATCAACCTATATTTTTAAATACATATATATATATACACTATTCATGTGATTTTACGATGAAAAATGAATCATGTCTCTTTGTAGAGGTGGTAAACCACATGTACAAATGAGCGACATTATCATTTTTCAATGGAAGGAATGGTATGAAAATAAATGATATGTCATATATATATATTGATAAATATTTATTTAATATCTTATATTTACTTTAAATCCATAATTATAACTAGTCATGAGTGGTGCTAATGGAAATAGAATTACATCGGTTTGTAGAGGTGGTATTCCGCACGTAAGCGCGAATGATGTTTTTTCCCAATTTGATTGAAAAAGTGATGGAAAATAATTATACCATAGTCTAAATAAAATATAATTATATATGAGATATTGATTTTGTTATATCATCATTGTTTAATAATATTTTATGGTGGTTTAAAAGAAGTAAAATGAAATTGCATAATTAAGAGTTATACCACTTCTTTATAAAACCACCTTTGTAGGGGATGCTCTGGTAACTGTTTAAGACATTAAAATATTATAAAGTCACATTAATATGAAAGTGGTTATGAATTGTCTTAATTTAGAATTTAATATGATATAGGGTTTGAATAAACTTATCTAATTGGATTTAGACTTGTTTTTACATAATTTTAACCCTTATCTCTTAAGTTTAACCCTTATTAACCACTTTTATCTACAGTATCACATTTTTCATTCATTAAGGGTTATAAATTTAATTATAAGGTAAAAATTGGTTTATAAACGGTTCATAGATGAATGTTTTAACCATTTTTTCTCTTAAAATATTTTTATGGTATTTAAATCATTAAATGAAATATTATATAACATAAATTATCATTAATATCATTTAATGAACTATTCACATATTTTAACCTTCATAACATAATTAGAGTTATGTAATTACAATATTAACTCCTTAAAAATTAATTATACATTAATATTAACCATAAAATTTGTGTTATACCGTAATTCATCAAAAATATTACTATCGATGTTTTTAAAACATTGAATTTAATTTTCTACTGGTTGTACAAGTATCATGACATTTTTTTATAATTATTTCAGGAAATTATATAATCACTATAAATTAAAAATAAACACAATCAAAAAAAATAATTTTGTTATTCTTAAAATAACTTTAAATATTCATTCATAACTTATTTTTATCCCTATGTGAATATATAAAATTAATTTAATGGCAAGAGAGTGAAATTTTGTACTATTCATTGCATAAAATAATATATAAGTCATTTTCAAAGAATAATTCCAAAAATTTAAAATAAATCAGAATAATTGATGAGTATGGTTCAAAAACACTCATAAAATAGATAAAATTCAACTCTTAGGGTTATTTTTAGGTCTTACGACATTATTTTTCACTTTAAGTACCCAATTTACCCATACTAAGGTAAACAATATTTACAACAATTACTATTCATAATAACCAAAATTAAAGGGGACTAATTTATAAATTTTGAATGTCTCAATTCAAAATAATTAATCAAGTTTTTAAAATTCAATCTTTCAATGTGGCAGAAAATGATTTAATATAAAAATGAAAAATGCAATAAAAATTAGTTTTTTTAAAAAAATATGGTTTTAAACATAAAAATGAACTTATACCAGAATCATGTATAATGGTGATTCCTAAGTATTAATTATAGTATTTATAATTAAATTATCATAATATTAATTTTAGGAATAAATTAGAATCATAAATTACATTATTTAATTAAGATAAATGGCAACTTTACAAAAATCAATATTTTCATTATTTATTGAAAAATAAATATTTTCAGAAAAAAATTGAAACTTTTCACCCTAATATAATTTTGTTTTTATGATTTATAAAATCACATCATTTTAATCAAATAAAATTTATAAATTTGGAAAAATTAAATATAATATTCCCCCACAAAAATAAATAAAAACCATTTTTTAATAGAACATATTATTGAAGAATAAAATTACTTTACTGAAAATGGAGTGTTTATTTCTTATACGTTAAATGAAAATAATATGATATAAAAAATTTGTAAATATTGTTCATAATGTGGTTATTCTTTTTTATTCCACAAAATTAAGGACTATGTTATAACAGTCACATTTAAAACTTTTAATATTTTTCTATATCACAATTCATTTATTGATTGGTGTTGTGTGTTAAGTAAGCTATTGAGCATAGTGTTATATGAAAATCTTGATGTGTTACATTTACCCACCCACACACACACTGAGTAATTTTCATCCTTAAAATTTGAACTTGAGGTTGGTAATCTAGGGTTTGACACTTGAAAATACCTTTGTTGGAACCCCACATCATAAAAAGGGATAATAAAACTTCCTCCTGAATAAAAGGAAAGCTAAATATGATAGTCATCTGGAATAACACATTACTAGGTTTTAAAATAGGATAAATTTAGTGGGATTTAAAAATATGGACATGGGAAAAAATTGATGTCCAAATAATGATAGAGGGTGATAAAGAACAATAATCACAAGAAACTTAATGATCATGCTAAATTAGTTGACCATAAAACCATAAATCAATGAGGTGTGAAAAAGACCATAAATATATCATAAATTAAGGTAATATGATAAAACGAATATGAGATATTTTATATATTTTTTAGGAATTACTTTTCTATCTAGCCTAAGTACATAATAAAATATAGTTTCATGATTATTTCTAAATCCAAAAATGAAATTTCATCCTTTGGTTGCATGTTTCAATTAGTATCCACCTTTATCTCATCATTTAATTCAGATGCAGAGTATGAATATTTAACGAATGAAGCACTAAAATCATCGTATGATTGACCATGATGTATATAAAAGGATAAATTTTTTATTTCGTTCTTTATTAATACCACAATGAATAGTAAACTATAAAATAAAAAAAAAATGAATAAATGTTAATATGAAGAAATAATAAATTAATCTCCAATGTTCAATAATGACACCAAAGGTTAAAAATATATCATTCTATAAATAAGTAACCCTATATCCTAGTTAAACATAATAACCTCGACATTAAATAATTTTTTATCCTCAAAGGTTGTCTCTGTCCTTTCTACTTATATCCTCAAAAATGTAACATAATTATTATGAAATTATCTAATATATTAAACCTAAGGGTTATATATACCTCAATCCAATAAAACGTCTCCCTAAATATCTTTAATAACTATGAAATCCCATCACTTACTACCTAAAAATGGGTTTTTATGATTTTGAACATATGATCAAACTTAAACTTATAAATCCATGATAGTATCCATGTATTTTAAGATAATATCATATAAAATCATCACAATCTCTAAATTTATATATCACGTTTTATAGTACCAACAATAATAGTCCCTAAACAACACTCTATGATATAGGAAAAAACATAATTTTTACATTTCTATCTTTGATACCAATAATCATGACACAACTTTAGTCACCCAAAACATTAATCATCATACAAAAATATTGGTTCACTTACAAACCCAATTACCATTTAGGTTTAAAATTTTAAATAATTAGTACAAACTCTTAAATAACAATACCCATGTATTCAAGTGATTTTTTCCATCATACAGAACTTTTCATTTTCCACCTTAATTATTCAACATATCTTATACAATTCTTCACACATGAAACCTTTCTAGGTATAATTCATTTAAAATAAATATTCATAACCTTAGGAAATGGAAAACATAAGGTTGATCTCAAATACTCAGTAAGGGTAAACATATGTATTAACAATTTATTATCATCAGTGAGAATTATATGATCATAAAGGTATGATAAGATTATAAAAATTCATGAGAATAACATAAGATAATTCATATACATAAAATACTAGAACATAAATAATGAGACATGGAATAGAAATTTAAAATATTATAGGATTCATATAAGGTTACCACATCCTTTTAGTGGTGTCAACCTCTTCTCCCTCTTGCCTTAGGGTTTCCCCGTCAGTAATTTGGATGTGGGAGGAGTCTCCAGTGCCTTCCCCCTCCACATCCCCACTTTCCACTTGTCTTCTATCCTCTTCCCCCTTTTTATCTTCCTTTTTTAAATTCACTCTAGTTTTTCCTTCTCGGCGGTGTTCTATTTTAGATTTTTCAATGGACAATGTGAAGATCAAGAAATGATCAACCTTTTCTTCGGTGTCAATTCTAGGTGAAATTTTTTATGTTGATAGATCCATGGTGGGCATTGGTGGTCTTTTAGGCTGTTTTTGTTGTTTCCTCCCTCAGCTTCTGATACCATGCTCTGACCTCTCATTCTTCTACAACACTATATGTCAGATCTAGAGCAGTGGTAACTGTGAGATTTTGGGATTTTTGGGTTGTTGGTTGGATATTATTTCAAGCGTTCTGGCTCTTTTTTGTTCTTATTATGGAGGCTCTGGTTCTCATACTCATCAGTGATGATGCCTTCACGAGCCCTCGGCCATCCAAATTCTTCTCTAACCTCATGTTTCCTCTGCTCCACTCCTATTTGGATATGGAATAGTAGTAACATTTACGGTTTTGTAAGGTGATTCTAGACGGACATCAATGCTTCAGGTGTGTCGCATTTTTTGAGTGATCTTCTCCTTTTATGGAATTTTCTCGTATTAAAGGGTTTGTTTGGCGTTTATCCCCCACTATCATCAGAATGGTCTTTTGGTTTCTTCCATGTGTTCTGGTTCTTTTTGGTGTTCTATATTTATTTTGGGGTTTGGTGGCTCGTTGTGAAGGTTATCGTCGCATGTCTACGACGGTGATACGATGATGTTGGTCAATGAGAATGAATGTGTTTTATGATTTCCTTTTCAATATTTCATATGGATTATATGGTGTTTTGAAGATGGTGATGGTTAGGGTGGAGGTGAAGGTGTACTTGGCATCATTAGGTCGATCTGCTTCATGTTTCAAGTTACCGGCTCTGATGGGGGTGGGGCGATGACTGCAATGGGTGGAGATGTCAATATGATGGAGGCCAGCGAAGTGAATTAGTGTAACGGGTGATGTTGATTTTTCCTGTATAGAGTTGTTGATTTCTCAAGATTGGCCTATGGATGCAGCTGGTAGCAGTCATGTTGTGGTGTTGGGTTTGAGGGTTGGACTTTGTTTATTTTCAAATTTCAAACTTTGATTGATCAGTGTTTGAACATTGATAGAGGAATTTTGAAATTTGGAGTTTGTTTGAATGTACGGTTAACACTAATCCATAAAGTGACTTTTTATAAAATTAAAAAAATGATTTGAATGATATGATTTATATAAGTCAACAATCGCGAGCCATGAAAAAACAATCCTTGTGAAAAGGATCTATTAGAACTCATAAAAAGCATAGAAAAAAATGTTGTTATCTAGAAACATTATCTTCATAACTCAGCTTCAATCATGTTAGATTAAACTAGATTTTAGTTAAATCTATATGATAAACCTCACTTTTAACTCCCTCTTTATATCCTTTAAATACATATAATATTATCCAATGTATTATAGAGCTATATCAACTACACCCATAATATATTTTTTATCGTCCTTACTCGACATATAAGCATTATTTGGATCACTAATCATCATGAGCTATATCAGGATCACCCATTATCATCAATACATTCAAAGTTATTTTCATGAATAAATCACTTATAAGCTCACATTTTTTAACATATACACTTTTAAAACAATCATCATTTCTTAATATCTTCGTTAACACATCGAAAAGACATTGGTTTCATGAAAATATATTTAAAATAATCATCATAAATCTTCTAAAAATTAATTTTAATGGTATCATAATATCATAATACTTTTTATATAGAGTAATTATTAAAGGATATTTATATAAATAAAAATACCTTTAAAATAACATTTAAAACGTTTATTTTAAAACATGGAAAATATCCTTTTATATTAGTACCTTTAAAAAAATAAAAAATCATAAAATATTAAGAAATGTATTTTATTTTAAAACAAACATTATAAAATTAAAAAGGTTATATAAAATAAAATAACATTCATGATATATGGAAAATCTGTTCATGTTCTAATTATTAAAAACAATTATTCTTTAGAGCCTTTTTTAAAGCGAATCAAATGTGACATGTGAAAAAAACGTTAACAAACATCCAGTTAAATATTTTTATAGAAGGGAAAATATAATGTAAAATATATTTAAGAAATAATTTATGTTTATAAAATGAAATTATTTAAATAATATAATTAACATGGGGGAACATTTTGGTTAATGGTCTTTAAAAACATTAGAACAATGTTTTTAAATAAAAACATTTTTATGCCCTTTAAAAAAACTATTTTAAAGCAAGAAAATAAGATGGAACATAAAATAACATGATTATTAAAATATTCATGATATTATATTTCAGTAGTTATTGTATACACTATATAAATTAATATAGGTCTATCAATCAAAATTATTTCTCAGAGAAGGAAGTTAGAGATGAGAAACCCTTGAAATTTGGGTAATGCGTGAATCAAAATCCTATTAAATGAAAGAAAATGACATGATTTTATTCAAACCAAAATTTATATGAAATAATATGGGAAAGTAAATTCATGGGATAGTAAATTCACTATATAAAATAAAACATGGTGTATAACATGAATTGTATTTCAAAGAATTAAAATTAAGACCATGAAAACCATTTCATATTTTATAACATTTGAGTCAATATGTAATGAATGACAGATCATTAAAGGAAATTTAAATATTCTGATAAAATATTCATTCATCATATAATAACTCAAAAGGAATTATATACAAATTATATAAGGATGTAGGTGCATAATATATGACAGAACTCAAATAAAAAAATATTGAGATGAATAATCCTTACAAAGATCATATAATTGAAGTAATATTTAATCAATGATTTTGTTATTTTTAATAATTTTTAAACCATAAAAAACAAGTATAAATAAAAAAATACAAGTAGAAGAAATTTCACACATGATATTCTCATAACATAATCCATGAATTAAAATTATAACATAATGAAAGAAAATTTAGTTAATAAACCTCTTATCACTTGGTAACCTTCATGTCAAATCCCTTTGGATGAAATAATTTTAGTTATAAAATTAAATAACAATTATTATTAAGTATTTATGATATTAAATTTAAAATGTATGTTATATACACAATATAAAATAAATTCGGTGTATAATATTAAAATATGCCTCAATCAAGGAAAATTGAGACGAAATCTCTTAACTCAAGTCGAGACATTCCAAGGATGTCCTTTACATCCTAAATAATAAAATGATAGAAATTATTTAATTGTTTAAGAAACTTTTATAGGATTATTCCGTTATCATAGTTCAATTTATTTCATTTATTTCAATGACATATTAAATTACTCAATCGGTTAATCCCATATCAGGTATTTTGAGGATGTTCGGCTCATATTTAAAAAACTACTTCCATATATTGACCATGGTAAAATTGGTCATTATTACATAATCTATATAATTATAATAATATTATAATTATCTTTTTTTACATTAAAAATTCTTTTAAAACAAACTATGAAATGTGTTTATGAAAAATTAGTTATGTTACAATCATGGAGACGGTAGGTCATACGTACGCAATTGTAATGTTTTCATTTGTCTACCATAAATGGGGGAAAGAAGGTAAGTATAATTTTATATTTCAAGAATTATGATTATATCATAAATATAATATTATAAATTTAAATACACTTATATATATCATCCATATGAGGCAGTGATGAAGAATTAATTACATTGTTTCATAGAGGTGGTAATACACACGTACACATGAAGGTCATTGTTATTTTTTGATGAATGGAATTGTAATTAAATTGATGATATATTATTTTTAAATAATGATAAATATTTCACTAAGATCTTTTATATACATTAAATATGACATTATAACCATCCATGAGAGGTGGTGATTGAAAATGAAATACATCAGTTTATGGTGGTTGTAATCGACATGGATGCATGAACAATGTTTTCATTCCCCATATGATATAAAATGAGATGAAAAATTGTTTTTCCATAGTATTAATAAAATATGAATATTTAATAAATAATTATTATATTATATTTTCATGTTTTAATTTTTAGTTAAAATGATATATTATTAAAATTAACTCATCCAATAGTATTTAAATAATTTTTAAGGTCATTTTAGAACTTATCTCGTTAGTTTATCCCCCCTTTAACCCTTTTTATACATAACTATAGTAACACATTTTTCAATCATTAAGGGATATAAATCATCTTCTAAATTAAACAAATTTAGTTTATAAATGGTCTATGGATAAAATTTTAGAAAATTTAATATTATACTTTTTCTATTTAAATATGTTTATGGTTTTTAAGACATTTAATAAAATATTATATAACATATAATATCATTATTATCATTTTAAGATCTATTAACATATTTTAAATTTAATAAAATCATGAAAACTAGTAAATTTGGATATAAACTCTTTAAAATTTAATTATAAATTATTATTAACCATAAAAAACATTTTACACCATAATTAGTCCAAGAAATATTACTTTTGGTGTTTTTAAAATAATATACTTTAATTTTTAACTACTTGCACAAGCACTGTGTTAGTGTTGTATATTAATTTAAGGAAATTATATAATCACTAAAACCCAAAAATAAATTACCAAAATAAAATTAATTTCACTATTCTGAAAATAACATTTAATATTCATGCACATCTTATTTTTATCCCTTTTTAATATAAAAATAAATTTTAAAGTAAGAGAGTAACATTTTTTATTTCTCATTACTTAAAATAAAATATGTCATTTTCAAAGAAAAATGGAAAACAATTTCCATAAATTTAAATATTTTATAAGGATTTCTGAATCTAACTCATCCAATATCTTAAAAGTAAGTGATAGTGTTATTTTTAGGCCTTATCACATCATTTTTAACCTTATGTACTTTATTTACACTTTACAAAGTGAAAAATATTTATTATGGTTATTATTCATAATTAATAAAATTAAAGGGAAATATCTAAAAATTTAATCCTAAAAATTAAAAATATCGATTACATTTTTTAAAATTAAATATATTATAGAGGAAGAAATTATTTTTAAGATAAAAACACTAAATGTAATGAAAAATAGTTTTTTAGAAAAATGTGTTCTTAAACTCAAAAATGAACTTATACCTAATTTAGGTATAATGATGATTTCTAGGTAAATAATTAGATTATTTATAATTAAAGGATACTTATGTTATTTTAAATTTAAATAATACTTCTAAATTACTTTATTTAATGACCAAATGATAGTTTTATAAAAATGATTATTTTTTCGTATTCACTAAAAAGTCAATCTTTCCAGAATCTCAAAATTTCACCCTAATATAATTTTGATATTTTGTTCTAAAAGTGCTATCCCTTTTATAAAATAAAATTTATAATAGTTTAAAAATATACTAATAATATTCACTCATAAAAATGAATTAATTTTTTAAGGAAACATATTCTTGAAGAATAAAATCACTTTACTAAAAGCAGTGTACCAATTTCTTAAGAATTAATTAAAACATTTACATTATATAAAAGAATTATACATATTTTTTTATAATTTTTTTTATTCCTATTCATATCACCAATTTAACATCTAGGTTATAACATTCCCTTTATCACTTTTAAAAAATTTATAGTATACCGTAATTCGCTTATAGTTCGGTGATGCGTTTTAAGAAAGATATCGAGCATAATGTTATTTCAAAATATCAAGGTGTTATAGGTTCTATTACTCTAAACCTAATTAATCTTTTCATTAATTAATTATATCCTCAATTTAACCCATTAACTGTTAATAACACTTTAATTTGAGCTTGGATTCATGTGTTTGGTATGGACATGATTTTATAGAATCCCTAGATTTTAAATGACATAGCATCAAGAGTTATTGTTCCAATCAAGAAGTATTGATCCACTGAAGAAGATAGGTTTAGTTACACTACTTGATTCTTAGTCAAGGTATATTTGACTATGTTGTAGGTTATGTTGAGAGGTAATCTGTATTCAACATATAAATGGATTATTGAGTTTATATATGTTCATAAAAAACTAGAAAATTGAAAAGATTAAATTGTATTGTTGTTAAATGTAAAATGATAAAAATATGATTTTTTCTTACAATATAGATTGGAAAATAATTTAATTAATATGAAATAATCAAGACACATAAACAAGTTTGAAGTGCCCCAGGCTATATTGACTACTGAGAGGGGAGGGGTGAGTCATTGGTTTCTTTTTATGAACTCATTTTTCATTTCAATTCAACCTCTTGAACTTTTTAAGTTTATTGATGCACTCAATATCATCTCCCAAACTCACCTTTTCTGGATTAATAATAATATAAAGAGTAAGAAATAATATTTATAAGGTTGGGTATAAATACCTACCTATTTCTATGTATGTTATTCTCCACAATATAGATTCTCCATTATACTTTAACAACAAAAAATTGATTAAAATGGATTTCATCTCAAACTTAAATACTTATACTACAGCTTTAACCGATAAACTCTTTTTTTTGTCGGTACCAACTAAAATGATTATTTCTTTAGATCCAACTGAGATACTCTTTCTTCAACTGGCTCCAACCTGAAGACTTAAACTACTCTAGAAACCAACCAGAATAATTCACCTCTGAAAAAGGATTGATCTACTATAGGATGACCATTAATATTCCTCCATGATATTGCAGTATCTAACATGATCATGTACACTTCAATTATACTAGACTGTTAAAGAATATTTTTTTGGCCTTTATTAATTAATTATGATCACCTTTAATGACTATTTTCTTTAGTGTAATAATGTTGTGTCTATTCTTCTTTCTGTCTAAATTCACGGCCTCAATGTAATGTGTGAAAGAGGAGCACAAAATATTCTTACATATTTTATACAAGGAAAATAATTTCCCAATATCAATTCAAAATAAATTCATGCATGAGCTTCCTATAATCCAAAACTATAACACATATATTTGTATTCATTAATATTAACTTCTTCTTAATTATTTTTTGGGTAGTTCTTAAGGTTTCTAATCATGAATGTAAGCATTCATGCACAACATCTACCTTGTCCTTTAAATATTCACACACTTCACCTAATTCTCATGCAAGCATGTTATGATGAGAATATGTATTCCATGTGTCATGAAATTCATTCAAATAAGAGGTGTGTAAACTATCTAACTTGTGTTTCTTTACACACACTTTGTACAAAAACATACTGTCATTCTCATCTGAAACAAATAACTCAAGAAAAATTTTATTTTAAAAAATAAAGTTTGTTGTATTCCTACAAAATTATTCTTTCTTATTGCAAGAAAATGAAAATGGGTATAATATTTGGATGTGTGAAATCTCTTCTTCATGAGGCATTGTGTGTGTGTATACTATCTCAATGTCTCGACCCTCTTCATACAAAACTAGTCAACATTGGATCAGGATGCTTCACACAAACCATATACATGCCTAATAAACTATCCCAATATGGATTCATGAAAACAAATTTCTTTATGAATCATTTCTAGATTGTTTTAAAAAAATTGAATTCTCAATGAATCCTTCTTCACGTAAGATAAAATGTTTCATGGGACTCTCTACCTTTAACAAACCATTGGGGTTTAGGGTGATCTATTTATATTTGAAAAAACAAGATCATTATTAATTAAATGGAAGAATACCTTCAGTTGGGGGTATTTT
This sequence comes from Viscum album, assembly GCA_963277665.1. Classification (NCBI taxonomy): domain Eukaryota; kingdom Viridiplantae; phylum Streptophyta; class Magnoliopsida; order Santalales; family Viscaceae; genus Viscum; species Viscum album. The sequence goes on from OY728130.1 coordinate 1,222,196,424, forward strand.
ATATTTATAGTAAAACCTCATCATGACTTTCACTAATTGAACATCTCATTTAATGTTTCATCAAGACTATATATATAACCCCATAAATTCTACTGAGTCATGGTCTTTATAATACCTAATGATATAGTGTATTTAAAATATATTTCACCGAGTTTTAAGTTGTCTCATATTATATGATGAACACCTCACATGCATGCCATGAATTACACACACATGACCTTTTCTAAAATCTTAATCTATATCCACTTCTCAAATGGAATCTGCGATTATCCTTTACATTCATCCAAAATATTTTCTTCAAATTTTTTCACATTAATGTAATACATTAGACTGTGTGAATTAATTCTTTTTGATCTAAATGCCTCATCCTCTCTTTATCTTGATCACTACACAAGCATGAAGTGGTCAGGCTTGATTGAAGGATGTCTAGATGTGTTCTGGAAAATAAGAGGTTCTAAGAGGAAGAAAATTGATGAGATTGATCATACTTACAATATCATCATAATTGGATTGAACCTATTATATGTTTCATTTTAATTAAATGTGAACAATACCCATTCTTGACCAACCCACATTGAGTCCTGCATATGTCTCGGGCATGGTATATCAATCAAAGCATGCTTATAGCTAACAAAAAATCCTGAATCCCTTGTCATTGTGTTTACTTTCAAGGTGGAGCCACCTCTTCTCCCTCATATTATGGTCCTTACACACAGGCCTATGTGAGAATGCTTCAAAACCAACCACACCCCCTTTTAGTTTCCCTTGTATCAGATCCCTCATTATGGGTGACCTTCATGTCCCACGTGTGTTGAAGTTGAGACTGGCTAGGGATGGCCCTTAGGTTGGCCAGTTTTTCAAGTCTTCCCCATTTATATTAATTATAAAAAATTCATATAAAAAATCCTAAGTAATAAAATCAATACAAAAAAAATTCTAAAATCCTCTTATCTTATTCTCTATTTGACTAGTTCCTGGGTGCTGGACAAGAAGAAGTGAAATCCAGTTTCTTAGGTATGGTTTTTGTGGTGGCCTACTAGACACTATTGGATGCGAGGAACAAGGGTAAAGAGAGAATTAAATGGTCACATGCTTTTCTTCAAATCTGTGTTAGGTCGTTGGTGGTGGAGATGGGTGCACTCAATAAAAGGGGGGGGGACAAATACTATTTTTTAGAATGATCATTCCTACATCCTGTGTGCAAATAGGCTCAGTGGTGCAGTAGGGGTGGAGGGTATACTAGAAGGTCCATGACTTCGAGATTAAACTTAATGTGGATAGATATTTTCTAGAAATAGTTATGAGAGGGGGTGGCCTTTTTAGGGACAACAGGGGTTAAATTATTATTCCTTTTAATGCTTTTTATAGTGAAGGTACGTCTATAGGAGTTGAGGCTCGTGCTATGGACATTGGTTTATCACATTGAAGGAACTTCAATATGGAGATATCCAAATTGGAGTCCGACTCAGTTGTTCTAGTTGGGCTACTACAGAAAAATGGTAATGTTTCATGGGAGTTAATGTATATCATCAGGAAATTTAGGATGCACCTTAATTAGGGAACTTCTATTCTTCACATGTGGAGGGAAGGGAATGGTGCACCTCACGCTCTTGCCAACAAAGGTATGTCTAAGGAATGGTTGATTTTGTACACTATCCTAGGTTCCTTACCTAATGAATATAATATCATTAATGGAGGTGATGCTCTAGGTCTTCAACAATTCTTCCCTATGTGATATGGGCTTGTACTTTTCATGCTTTTAATAAAAAATTAACTTTCAGTCTTATCTTATTCTCATATTCATCATGAAAAATATATATTATATTTTTTAATTTCCTTCATCAATTCATCTTCATTTCCTCATGCAATAAAATTAATTTCATGGAACTAAAATGTTCTACGCTTTTTATATCAATGTGTGAACATCTTAGAACATGACTTTAAAATTTAACATCATTTATATAGTTGTCAAATTTTACAAGGAGAGTTGTCCAAGAATGAAATCCAATTCCATTATATGGATCATGGAAATAACTCTTAGAATAAAAAATTCTCATCATTATCTTAAAAAAATACATATTGACCTATTATTAACAAAAAATGAATCATTGGTCCCAACAATATCCCCATTTTTATTTTATTGTCAATAACCTTAGTATACTTTGTAAGATTTTATATGTTTGCTCAAAATTTTCTCCCCCTTATTGGAAATAAAATGAAATGTAAATGTTTTGATTTTCTCAAAATATTTTTATACTCCCATTGAAGATTATTTATTGAATACCTTTGAGATAGGGATGACATCACAAGGTTCTATTCACAAATAACCTTTAGTTAATCAACTCTAATTCTACATAGGATAACCCTGTGTGGAAAATAAGAGAGATATTAACAAGATTTTTCAATGATTTCCATAAATAACCATGAATGTTAAAACATGATAATAATTTCATAAGGTGTTGTAAATAATCAGATTTATTAATTACAGGTAAAAACATTCACATACTTCAACAAACACATCGAAAAATTCCAGTGAAAAGATAAATCTACCCCTTTATCACAAATTTTCATTAACCAAGAACTCCCCCTTAATTTATATGATAAAAAATTTTAGAATGAGGGATAGAAGTGTTATTGGAATACCTCATTATTCGAGTTGGAAATTTGTTTATAAATTGTAGCTTTAATGAATTTACATGTTTTACTCATGATTTAAACCCCTTAAGGGATGCACTCTTTCCTTCTATTCATGAAAGTAGGTAAACTCAATGAAAAAAACATTTACATTATATCCAATTGGGATAGCATAAAAATTATTCTTAAATTCACTAAATATTATCTCAAAACTAATTAAATTATAGGAAATAATGAGGGGGGAATGTTTTTTAGATCCAAATTTCTGACTAAGATTTTCCTCTCAATCTTGGTTTATTTCTTCTTAGACTTAGAATCATTAGATAACAATCTATATTTTTATTATTGAATACTTTTCCCTTTCTCCACATAGGTAATATCTCCTAGTGGTATTTTCACTATTACCACCACAATGTGTGATATAGTTCTCCTATATATAATATCATATGTATCTCCTATTGCAAGATTCATTCTCTTAAAGGCTTCTTCTTATTCGGGAAATGTGGTTAAACATCCTATAACACTATGTACAAATTTATTACACCTATTACATATAAATTCATTAATACATAAGTTTTCATTTTTTGATAACCACTCATGAAATTATTCTCCTTTATAAGGAATCTTCATTTTTCCTTCAGCATTAACATTTTCTTGTACTTATTCTATATTTCCATCTAGCACCAAATTTATTGTAAAAATAACAAGAATGTATTTGAGGATGATGAAATATTTTTTAGAGTTTCCTCATAGATTAAAATTAATTTCTCCACTTGATATAGGAGAGGATCTCTCATTATTATTCATAGTGAATGTTGGTTTAACAATATTATTTTTTTGTTCATATCCCAAGGATAACTTGTCGGATTTTTTATTCTATAGATTTCACTTCGTTGGTGTAGGAATTTTATTTCACTTTTATATGATCTCCCTAAATATATTCTTTTTGTGATTCTCATGATTTGGAAAGTTGTTCCAAAAATCTAATTCCATGTGTCCAAATTTCCATTGACACCAACAGTAGACCCCGATCCCTTCTCTATTATTTTGTGGTGTATTTTGTGTAGGTTAAACTGATTGTGAAAGTTGATTATTTTGAGTGGAACCATCACTCAATAGAACAATTATTTGGGAATATATATTTATGTTTATTTTCATATCAATACTTGATTTAGTGGATTTAATATCCTTTTTTACCATCCATACTTTCAAAGAGTTTTGTTTTAAACCTATACCAACACTTAAAACATCATTAGTATATTAAACTATTTCTATGTTATGGGATACCTTCTTCTTAAAGGATGTTTCCTTTTTATTTGATAATTATCCCATTCTCTTATCGGATTCATGATCCTCTAATAACACCAATGTATCAACATATCTTTTCATTGTAATATAAATAGTTATGTCTTGTGGTGATTCCTAATTCATTAATCTCACCTCTAGCTCTAAGCACTTCATATTGAGGGAGTTATTCTCTTCCTTAGTTGATCTCATATTAGATTCTCATTCCTCTTTTAGCTAATTCACTTTTTCTTCATGTATATTTTAAACTTCATTCAAATAAAATTCAAGATCCTTTACCCTGTTAGGTTTTTCCTCTAATTGAGTGCATTTTATAACAATAGAAACTTTGGGCATACTTTAAAATGGATGGAAAGATTATAAAAATAAAATCTAAAGGATTTCATTCTCAAAAATACTTCCTTTCTATTCTTCAACGACTTTATAGTAAATTTCATTTCAATGCTAATTTGTTTCTTCCTTTACATTCACAAGTTTTGTGAGAGTATTTAGCATGACAACCCTTTTAACTAATGTATATTCCAGGCATCAAATTCTTCTTACAAATATAATTTTTCATTTTGAATAGACTCAAAACATCCCCCAAAAAAATTTACAACATATTTGGGGAGTTTCATTAGATGCACTTTAAATTCAGAATGATGAGCACTAAGTGATACATCATCATAATAGCTTGATCATTATTTGTTATAATTATCATAATGTAAAGAATTATTACAAGTTACACCTTTCATATTAGCTCCAATTTGTGGTGTATCTTCATTTACACTGAGATTCTTCGTCAACTTCCTTGCATGTCTTCTCTTCTTATTCTTTTGAGTCTTGGAAAAATTCTACATCAAATGTTACTCACTTATTTATAGAAATATAAACTTTATAAAGCACTCAGTTTGATCAATAGAGGCAACCTAGGCTCTGATACCACTTTTAGTTCCCCATGCCATATTGACCATTGAGAGGGGAGGGGCGAATTAGTGGTTTATTTTTATAAACTCTTTTTTCTTTTCAATTAAATATCTTAAATGTGTTTATGGTCATGTTCCTCTCAATATTATCTCTCAAAATCACACTAATACAAACATATCCTTTAACTGTGTTGGTATTTATCAGTGCTAGAAAAAAACTGATAAATGGAATATTTATCAGTACTAAGGAAATATATGATAAATTTAACCTTTTATTTATGCTTTATTTTTATCACTAATAAAGTGTATCCCTTATCTGTGCTGATAAAGGGTAACATTTATCAGTGCATTATTTTTAGCACTGATAAATATTTATTTCATCAGTTATTTTTTAGTGATGATAAAGTTCAAAATAAATAAAATGAAATAATTAAATTAATTAAAAATAAAAATTGAATTTCTTACGCAAAATATTAAAAAATTTATTAATTAAATAATTATTGATAAAAATGAATAAATTTATGATGCATTATTAAACATTAAACATTTTATTAATTATATATTTATGATAATTAATGTTATTAAACTGTATATCTTAAATAAATAGATATATATTAATGTATATAAATATGATTTATATATTAAAAAATATTTATGTACTTTACATTAAATTTTCATATATTTGTTGAATAATGGTTTATAATTAAAAATTAATACGAATTAAAAATATTGATTAATTGCATATTACTTGACATATAATGGAATGTCCTTTTATTTTTCAATTTAACATAGATCAAATTTATGTTATATTGATTTCACATATACATAATTAATGAATTTTTATATCCAATTCACACACCTAAAACTTATCCATTTTTTCAATATTGTTATAGTGTTCTAATTCTTAATTTATTCAATTTCACTCATTTTTAACGTATATGCATGCACTAAAAATTAGATATTCATTAATAATATTAAAAATATATTTTTTGAAAAATATTTATAAACAGATACATTTATAATTATACATTTACAATATTTGTACAAATATATATTTATAATTATAAATATATATATATATTTCAAAGTATTTATATAATTTTAATAAATTAATTATATATATTTTAATAATTATAAAATTTATAATAAATTTACTTAAATACTGAATAAATTTCTTATATTTATATTGATATATATTTTTTAAATATATATATATATATATGTGTGTGTGTGTGTGTATAATTATATTAATATATAAATATTATTTTTTTAAAATAGTTCTATAATTATAAATAAATAATTATAAAATTATAATAAATATATTAAAAAAGGAATATATTTACTTTATTTTTTTATATTTTTTTTTGTACATATAAATATTTACAATTTTTTTATAATTATAATTATAAATACTTTAATAAAGCTTAAGTAATAAGTGTTGATTAAAGCCTCTTTATCAATTATTTCTTTGAGCTGATAAAGATGAGACCTTTTCAGCATTAAACAAAGTACTGATAAAATGAACATTTATCAATGCTATATGTTTAGTGCTAATAAATATTGGTTATATTAGTTCTCTTTTATTGCTAATAAAGATCTACCTTTATCAGCGCTTTTTTATACGCACTGATAAATGTGTCTCGATCTAATTCAAAAACCCTAAATATTTTCGAACCTGTCACGATATTATAAGCTTTCTGTGGAATAAACCTATCACCAGTGGTCCTCCACAGTGAATCGAAGCTCAAATCACACCACTCAACTACCTCCATTTTCTTGAACAACTCATCTAACATCCAGTGTTTGATTGTAGTTAGGGTTTCCAAAGAGGGTCTTAGATTTTCATCAACCTAGAGAGGTAGTCCATATGAATTTCTTTTTTTTATTTTTTGTTTCATTTTTAATTTCTTCTTGAATGATGTTGTTTTTTTTGGTTCGGTGATTTTATACTAGAAAGGTCGGACTTCTGATTTTCTTAGTTTCCACCTTTGATTCATCTCTTGATCTCTCATTGAGATTTTATTGTTTCTGGACTCAATAGTGACACAGAGAGTAAAATAGTGTTTTGTAGGTTGTTTTATTTTTTTTACATTCACAAATTGATCACCCAAAGTTGTCATGCACATTTTTAATTCTTTAATTTACTAATGTATTACATACATGTGAAATTTTTGAAATTTAAACTGGGGATTCTTTGTGTGTGAGGGATTTGAAGGTAGGTTGTAGGATTTATTTTATATTATAATGATTCATTTCTATTTTTTAATACTTATCTTGGTTGGTGTGTCAACATAATGTACGGATTCATCATGGTAGTTTTTATTTAAATTTTTTTCTACTATATTTATTTATTTTTTTGGCCAAATCATTCCCATTTTTTTATTTTCCATTCCCTGGTGCTTGTTCCTAGCTTGAGGGAGATTGATAATGTCCCTTGGACACTATAATGGGCTAGCTCGGGTGTTTGATATATGGTTATCTTGGGTTTGTTTTATAAACTATATCTATTTGTAAATGTGTTGAAACTTATCTCAATAATCCAATATCATATGTATCTAAACATTTAAAAAAATTATTTTATTTTTCTCTATCTTTAGATTAATCCAACATTATTTATGAATCTTGTAATAATTTTTCATGAAACATTATAACTTGATGTTATGTACTATTTTACAACTATATTATAATTTTCCATCATCATCCTACTCCCCTCTCTCAATAATTTTCAAAACAAATATCCTTTTTAGATTACCCCTTTCTATTTATATTAGTTTTATTCAGACCTATATACCACTATAATATATTATAATTTCTTGCTCGGAAATATAGATTTTCAATAATTTCACCTCCTATGAGTATTTATTTAACTAATAACATGTATATTTTTATGGAATCACTTTTATACCTAGCTATATGACATGTAAAAAAATAGTATGTCAAAACAATTTCATATAAAAATGTTTCCATATAATGAATCTCCCATACTCTGTGATATATATTGAAATTATACCGACAAAAATTAAAAATTTATTCAATTTTCAACGGGTTTCAACATTGATTTTAAATAATATTTTTGAAATATATTACACACTTCCCTTAAATACATGGATTGGGAAATAAATGTATTATGAATTCCATGAGACACCTATAAAAGAAGGAAAATATAATCTCACTAATCATCTACATTTAAACATTGGTCATTATTAATGTATAAAATTATTATCATCATTAATATCTTCAACCTCTAAATATTATGTCATAAACATTGATAAACACTTTCAATATATCCGTAAAATTAATTTTTATTTAATGATTACGATCAATTCTTCAATTTTTTTAAATTAAATTATCTTTAATAATTCATCTAACCTTCAATACCAATATCATAGTTATTATTTCAATTATTTCATCAACTTTTTCAATTTACACATAATATTCACATATAAAATAATGGGAAAACTATCTGTTTGTTTTATGTAATTCTTAGTCTTGTAATCTTTTAGTAAATTCTAATTTTGCATCCAGTTGGAGTACCTTGAATTTCCTTGGGATAGGTCGTTGTGGTGATATTACATCCCAATAGTCATGAGAGGTTTTTAAATATTGATATACCATTAATTTTAAATTTAATAATTCCTTAGGTTGATACATCACTTATTCCAAGACATTTTTTATATTCTAGTTGATGGAATGAGAATTTATTATTCTTGATTATAATATTTGAGTTTCTTTTTACTCCTTAATTGAATATGTTATATTTTCATTTGTTTATGGGATTTAAGAAATATTTAATGTGGTGTAATTATTTTCTTATTCTAAATTACCCATTCTCTTCAATATACTTAAATTCATTGAAATAATCAAATATTTAATTTCCATTATTTTAATTATCTATAAATTTCTCTTTTGATAATGAATATACTATCTTTGTTTATTTATATGTTGTATAATGTTTATCTTTTATGAATCCAATAGTATGGAAATGAACCAAAAATTGATGCATGATAATCATTTGAAAAATGAATATGAATATGGAGTTAAAGAGTTCATTATGATTATAATAGAGCATACTGAAAACCCTTCAAAAATCCTCTATATGTGATTAATTTGTTTTTATTCAAGAAAAATTAGTCCAGAAGTGTTAGAAGAATATTGATGTCCATTTGGATGCATTTATCAATGGAGTAAAAAAATTATTGGTTGCGCATCACTCAGAAAGCTAAGAACAAAACTAAGTATTATCTATGCACTTCACTAATGTTGGTTAACTATTACTTATCATAGCATCTGACCTAAAAATTCTACCCGACATCACCGTGATGATCTCATCCCATGCATAGAGATAAACAAACTAATTATATTATTTCAAATTGAGTGAAAAATTTGTATAATGAGATAATTAATTGGGTATAGGTTTTGTGGAAAACACATATGATTGAAGAAGAAACATGAGAATTAGAAAATTCAATGAAGGGAAAAATAATACTATATATTTAAATAATGAATAAAATTGTGAGGAATATAAGGGAAAGTGAATGTTGAATGGTTATATGAGAAAGTTTGTTGGAGAGCATGTGTTGGATGAGAGCATCGTAGGGACACCCAGAAATAAGTTCAAGTTATATGCTTTATTAAGCGGTAGTTAACTATTTGTAGTAAAGTGCATAGAGAATACATAGTTTTTTTACTAACATTGTGAGTGACACACATCCAATCCTTGTTTTGGATCCATTAATTAATGGATCCAAATATACATCAATATCATTAATTTTATCACGGTTTCATGAAATCCATATTATCTTATAAACCATAATGATGTGTACAAAGAATCCTTATTTTTGTTATTAGCTTATATCTAGACCAAAGAAACCCTTTGGAAAGATATAAATGTAATGTTACGATTTACTTTATCAATTTTTCCAAATAATTATATAATGAAATGTTGATTTAATATTCATTATTTCTTATAGAGTTTTTTATTTTATAATATCTATGTCCATGTTTCATGCCTTTACAGGAATAGCAACAACACTTTCTCTGCTCAATCACAGAGGTAATCATGATGTTTTCATGGTAAAATCGGTGTCTATAAAATTAATTTGTGTTTCATATTTATTATTACTTTATTTATTTTTATTATTACTCACATAATAATTTTTTTCTTAGGCAGGTGGATTATTTTGTTCGAGTTGGGGTACTCTTTCCATCTTTCATGCCTTTATGCACCAAAAAATTCACATAATTCTTCTCCCCTAAAACCTTTTCACCCTTTTAGTGTTGTATTTATCACTTTCTTTCAAGTTATTTCCACTTCCTTTATAGGAAGAGAAATTATGTTGCCTCTACTCAATTATAGAGGTAATATTGATGTTTCATAGTAAAATCATTTTCCATCTAATTAATGTATTTTTTCATATTTATTGTTGATTTATTTATTTTTAGTACTACTTACATAATAATTATTTTCTTATTCAGGTGGATTATTAGGTTCGAGTTGGGGTGCTCTATAAATATTTCATTCTTCTTATCCCTTAAAATAAATTCACCCATATAGTGTTTCATTTATCACTTTATTTTATGTTCTCTCAATTGCCTTTATAGGAAGAGAAACACCGCTACCTCTACTCAATTACAGAGGTAATATTGATGTTTTCATAATAAAATCATTGTCCGTAGATTTAATATATTATTTCATATTTATGATTAATTTATTTCTGTTTATTATTACTTACATAATAATTTTTATCTTATACATATTGTTTGTTATGTTAGAGTTGGGGTGCTATGTCAATATTTCATCCCTTTCTACACCAAAACATCCACAAACTTCTTCTCCCTCAAAACATTTTTCTTCTACAGTGTTATATTTGTCACTTTCATTCAAGTTATCTCTAATTACTTTTAATAAAGATTAATGAAACTACTACACCTCTATTATAGAGGTAATCTTTATGATTTCATAGTAAAATCATTATCCATATAAATAATTTATAGATAAATATTTATGTTTTATTTATTTATTTTTATCATTACCCACATAATCATTATTTTATATACATGTTAATTATTTTGTTCAAGTTGGTGTGCTCTATCCAATATTCATGATTCTTCTCCAAAAACCTTTTCACCCATGAAGTGTTATATTTATCACTTACTTTATAGTTCTCTCCATTGCCTTTGCAAGAAGGGAAATTCCACTGTCTATTCTCAATTAAAAAGGTAATATTGATGTTTGTATAGTGAAATTAGTGTCCGTAGAATTAATTTATTTTTTAATATTAATTTTAAATTAATTTCTTTTTAGCATTCCTTACATAATAATTGTTTTCTTATATAGGTGAATTATTTTGTTTGAGTTTGGGTGTTCTCTCTATCTTTCATCCCTTTATGCACCAATAGTTCAACATACTTCTTCTCCCACAAAACCTTTCACCCCTATAGTGGTGACATTTTTCACTTTACTTCATGTTCCTCCAACTACTAAATCCCTAGGGTAATCTTGATGCTCGCAAAATAAATTCATTTCAATAGAATCAATGTATTATCTCATATTTATGTTCAATTTATTAATTTATATTATAACTCGTTATAATTGTTTTATTATACAGGTAAATTATTTTTTTGAAGTTGATGTGGTTTGTTTGAATTTTCTCAGGCAGGGTTGGTAGTTCGAAGCTACTCGTGTAGTGTTTTGGGACATTAGGATGTGTAGGAATCAACCACACCTCAATTGAACACACAATGTGACTCTTATGACTCCAAGTTCTTATTTCTATTTTAAATTGACATTAATTTTAGTAAAAAGGGTACTGATGCAATGTGTCTATGATTAGTTTGAAATTAAAATTTGAAATTAATGTTTTCACTCACTGAAAACTGAGAAAATGCACTCTGATTTTCTTAATAACTTAGGGAATCAATTCAAAAATAATTTGTGATGTGTAGGAATAGGTCTCATGTCAAACCAATATGAGATGGGATCTGTTTGAGTCAAAGTGCATGTTCCTTATTTAAAATTTCATTTTAGTAAAAATACAATTTATGCACTTATAACTAACCAAACACATTTATATTATATTTATACTTTAAGACAATAATCCATATGTTATTTGTAACATGTAGGAATCAGATGCACCTCAATCTGTAGTATGGTGTGACCGGTATAACTCTAAGTGTATATTTATTTAAAAGTTTCATCAAATATATTAAAAAAAACTAACCTACTCTAAACCTAAAAACACAATCATATTATTTTTATACTTTATGAAAATGATCCATAAATTATTTGAGACATGCATGAATCATCCACACCTCAATCTAACACACATTGTGACTGATATGACTCCAAGAGTGTGTTTTTATTTAAAATTGACATCAATTTTAGTAAAAAGTCCTGCTAACCTACTCAATACCAAGAAAACCTATTCAAATTGTTTAAATACTTTATAAAAATAATATTCAAGTCATTTTTGAGGTGTAGTATTTATCCTTACCAAAATCCAATACAAAATGTGATCGGTATGAGTCAAAGTGCATGTTTTAATTTTCAAATGACATTTTAGTAAAACAAATACAAGTGATTTAATCAAAACCAAGAGAACACATTCATATTATTTTGATAGTTTAGTAAAATGATCCATATGTAATTTGGTATGTATAGAAATAATTCGTACCTGAATCTGACGCACAATGCGGCTGGTATGACTCAAAGTTCGCCATTTTATTAAAAAATTTCAACAATTTACTAAAATGGATAATTTTCATACTCTAAACTGAGAAAACACATTCTTGTTGTTTTGATACATTACTGAAATGATCAATAAGTCCTTTTTTACATGTAGGAATCAGTCACACCTTAATCTGATACACGATGTACGCTGTATGACTCAAAGTGTCCATTATCAGTTAAAAATCGGTATTTAAGTTTAAAATGTGTCCCTCACTAAAAACAAATAAAACACACTTGGATTTTATTGATAATTTAGGAGAAAAATCCATAATTCATTTGTGATTTGTAGGAATCTATTTCATGATAAACAGATATATGATACGATCAGAATCACTCAAAATTTTGTATTTCTAGTGTAAAATTACATTCTAGTAAAAAAAGGAAACTAACCTACCCAAACCAAGAGAACACATTCATTTTTTAATGTAATTTAGGAAAATGAACCCTAATTCATTTGATATATTTACGAATCAGACTCAACTCAATATGATGCATGGTAAGACCAGTATGACTCCATGTGTGTCTTTTAATTTAAAATAGACATCAATTTTAATAAAATGAACACTTTCTGTTAATTTATTTATTTATATTATTTCTAAAATTTGAATTTCCTTCTTATACATATGTGTTATTTTTCTCAAGTCGTGGTGATTTTTTCGGAAATAGCAAGAGTCAGTCGAGATTAAAAGATAAAGGAACATTTTTTTCTCTGAATTTATATAATAATTTGTATTTATGTAATTCAATGAACCAATGTTTGAAACGTCTATAATATAGTTTTTCTTCTGGTGTGTTTTTGGTGTTGTGGTGTGATGTAACAGCACACTATAGTGGTGTTGCAGTGTGTTGTTGTAGAACACTATAGTGTGGTCCCTTATTATCACTTTTAAAAGCTCTCATAAGGGTCTAATTTATTGTCAATCATAGAAGTGCTAACAAAGGTCTATTTTACCATTTATTTTTCATGGTTGATAAAATATCAAGGCTTTTAACCTCTCTAATGTAGTCAGTGATTTTCTAGCACTGATAAAGGTCATTTTTATAATAGTTAAAGGATTTTTTTTCTAGTAGTGTCACCTAGTGTGGAGTGATAACAACATAAAGATTAGCACAATGTATTTATAGGTTTTGGAATTAATACCTACTCCTTTCTATGTTGGTTATTCCCCCCAACATTAACTCTTAATTATACTTAACTATAAAACAAGTTATTACAATGGATTTCAACTCCAACTGAAATAATTCTACTTTGGATCCAACCAAGAGACTTTATTTGCTTTTGGATCCAACCAAAAGACTTCTTACATCAGTTCCAACTAAGAGTTTCCTTATACACCTAACTATAACCAGAATACTTCAACTACTCCAAACACTAACTGGAATACTTAACCTAAATAAAGGATTGATCCACTATAAGTTGATATTTAAGTTTCCTATAAAAGATTTTAGGATCTTACGTTCTTGTGCATATTTCATGTATCATTGATAGTCAAATAATATTTCTATCACCCTCGCTCAATTAAATCAGATCACCTATAATTATTAATTACTTTAGTGAAATAATAGCCAGTCTATGATTCCTACTCTCTAAAGTCCTGACCTCAATATAATGTGTGTAATAGGTGCACACAATATTATTAAATATTTTATGAAAGGAAAATACTTACACAATATCATTTCAAAGCCATTTAATGCATTACTTTGATGGAATCCAAAACCCTAGAACATATATTTATATTATTTATTATTATGTGATTCCCAATTATGTTTTGGGTAGTTATTACGGTTTGTACATATTAATGTAATCATACATTCACCATGTCCACCTTCTCCATTAATTCTCCACACACATCACTTATGTCTTATGTATTTATTTCATCACATTCATGTGTATTCCATGTGTCCTAAAATTCAATCAATTAATTGGTGTGTAAACCTTCTACCTTGTGTTTATTAATAGAAACTTTGTTTACAAAAATATGTTGTCTATATTTTTCACAGAAAATAATTTGGGAAAACTCATCTTTAGGAAAATCTAGTTCACTGGCTTCTTATACTATTCTTCTTCCCAATTTCATGAAAAATATAATGGGTTTTATAATTTTATGTGCACAAGATCTTTTTTGTAAGATGCAATGTAAGTATAAACTGTCTCGGTGTCTCAACCCTCTTCCTGAAAGACATGAAATCACAGTATTAGGATTCTTCATGAAAAAAGGGAAATCTATAAATTACTATCCCAGGATGGGTTCCAGAAAACAAGTTTCTTCATGAATTATTTCATGTTTGTGGTGAAAACGTTGAATGATCGCATAATCATCTACCATTCAAGCTAAAATGATTCATGGGGTCTCTATCTTTTGTGAACCAATGGGGTTTAAAATTCTCTATTTTTCTAAAGAGAAAAAATATCTCTCTCAAAGAATTGTCACCACAGTCTTGGTTGAGGTTATACAATATTTATAGAAAAACCTCATCATTCCATACACCACTTAAACATCACATTCTAAGTCTTATAGAGACAATATTCATAGTAACATAAATTATATGAAGTCATGGTATTAATAAACACCATGTATATCAGCGTATCTCAAATATATTTCACCATGTTTTATGTTGCCTCATCTTACGTGAAAAACACCTCACATTCTTCCATGAATCACACACCCTTCTCCTTTTATGAAATCTCAATGTCTAGAAAAAACTCAAATTTTTTCTACAAGTAAAATTTTCATTCAGCTGAGATATATTCATTTCATTATTTACATCAATGAAATACATTTTATTATGCGCTTTAATTATGTCTGATCTGATTACCTCATCCCCTCTCTGTCTTGATCATTAAAAAATCATGATGATATTGGGCTCAACAGAAGGACATTGGACATTGTTTTGTCATATAATAGATCATCGATGAGGCTAAAGTAGGAAGACAATCAATGTGATTAATCATATGGTCGAGATCGGCTTAATCAAATGGCACCTGTTATCTGTGTTATTTTAAAAACACGGTAAAAGTAGCTGCACTAAGCCATCCTACATCATATTTTACGTATTATTGGGGTATAATATATGAATAAAATTATGCTTATATCTGGCCATAAATCTTGAACCACCTACCATCGTGCTGCCTCGAACGGAGGTACCACCCATTCTCCCTTTCACTTTGAGCCTTACAGACAGTCCAATGCAGGCGTGCTCCTACACCCACCCATTTTTCCTTTAGATTGGCCTTGGATTTTCTCCCTTGATGTGTTTGACCTTCTGGTCCCAATGTGTTGAGTTCAATCCAAGCTAGGTCCAACCCTTAGGTTGGCCAATTTTTTAATTAAGTACCATTTATATTATATAGAAAATTTCCTAATTAATAAATTCAATTCAAATCCAATTCTCAAATAAACTTCTCTTTTTATTATATTTATCATGAAATATATATATTTTATTTTTTCATGGAATTCATAAATTCATCTTCACTTCTTCATCAAATAAAATTCATCATAGTGACATCAAATATTCTACATGTGTTGTATCAATGTGCCAACTTCTTAGAACATGACATTAATAATTACGATCACTTCTACAATTTTCAATATTTATAACGAGAGTTGTCCAATAATGACATCTAATTCCATTATATGGATTTCTAACAACTCTCTAGGCATAACCACTTCTCATCATCAGATTACTAAACACATATTGATATATCATTGATAAAAATGCAGCACTATGCCCAACATGGTTTCAGAAAAATGATACAAGAATTGAAAAACACTTTAATAGATTTAAAATTAATAGTATCAAAATGAAACATCAATAATTATTAGATCCAATCCAAACAAATAAATATTACTACCAAGAACCAGAATGATTAACAAAAACAATTATCAAAGAATGATGAAAGGAGTGTGGTAAAAGGGATACAATGATTTTTTCGTACAATTGTAAAATTGAATGAAAAGAACCAAGAAGGGGTGATGGGATTTCACTATATAGGATACCATGGTAAAATTACAAATTTTGACTCATGCAAAACAAGTATTAAGAAAAAAACCTAATATGATATTTATAGGAGTGAAAAATCAATATAAATAAATAAAGTGCTTATTAAGTCAAGTTCTTATTAACAAGAATTCAAATCTAGTCCTTTATGATTATAGTAACTGATCTAGATATCCATCAAATTTATGGTTTTAAAACCATATGAAAACTAGATATTCTTTAGGATCAAACTCCCAAGAACCATCATGGAACCATCTTGGGTCTCTGTAACTCCTCATCACTGAAACTCCAATTGATATCCCATAAAATCATTGAACAAGTATGTAAACTAACCTAACATTATCCACAAGATTCGGAACATAGAATTCCACTTTTAGTGGTGAATACCACATCTCGAATCACTGAATAAGAATCCCCTCTCATCCAACCAGTGGTCAATAACAACCCACTTTGTGAGTGAAAAAAATCCACAAATCCAATGATTCATGTGTGGTAAATTGAGGCCAGTTATTTAGTTATAAAAAAATCACATCCACTACATACATGGATGGATTTAATGACATTAATTAATCAAGAATAAAAAATTGATTCAAAAAAACAAGAAACATAGTACAACATTACCATAGAATAAGGGAATCCTTGGATTGTACATAAAATTCCTCTACAAAAAAGGATAATCCAAAGAAAATATAGGGATAAATAGTTTCTAAAAATCAATCTAATTAACATATAAAGTTAAAAAATAGGTAAATGACATTGATATAAGTGAAACCGAGGCTATCCAAATAAAAAACACCCAAATTTATTTTCATAAAAAATCATTTTACAAATAAAAATGGATTAATTTTTTTAAAAAAAAACTACCTTGTAAAATAATTACACCATCTTAAACTCCAAACATCCATAAACCACCAAAACTATCCATTTATTTTTGAAATCATGCAAAAAAATCTAAGAAAAATATGACATCAAATATTTCTAGCCGAACTATGAATTGGTTATATATAAGGTGTGTATCAATGTGATATGCACTTTCCCCCTATCAATTACATTTAATTTAACATTATTTTAGACATGATCATAATTAAAAAAAAATCTAAACATGACTGTATAAAATGGACTCACTTTCACATACCAAAGTTTCATGATTCACAAACAATAAGTCCCTATTTCTCACTCATCAACCATAAGATCCTGTAAGAGAAATAGTTCCCATGGAACATGAAAAAATAGAGTAGTACCCATCCTCAAATGAATCCAAGGAAAACAAAAATAAAAAGATATCCAAAGAAACTCGAAGTGAAACATTTATTTTAAAAATATTAGTAGCAATGAAAACCATCATTAAAAATGAAAAAAAATAAACCAAACCTCATATATATGGATTTTAGAAAATAAACCATCCCCTTAACCTATATCTAGAACCATCCCATAAAAATCACCACCTTAAGGGAAGACACTACCTAGAAATGTGAAACACTGGTAACCAAATTATAAACCCATACCATTGTAAAAATCATTTAGTCCATGTATTAAAGTCAGTCTCAAAACCATAAGATAAAAAAATCAATAACCAAGGTTATCCAACAATCATCCTAATGAAATACTCTAAAATATTGATAACTAATAACATCAGGTGACCAATTCCAAAGTACCCATCCAATATCGTTAAATAGATACAAAAAACACCATCATGAATCCTATTTTCAAACCAAGAGTTTACCCATGAACCTACTTCTCTAACCACTACCCAATGCATCACTATTCCCACACCTAGTTATCTCTCAAAAATACCAGACCTCCTAAAACATAAAGGAAAAAACATGGAGTTGAACCAAAAAAACTACCCCTAAAGCTCCCCTAATAAACTATAGAACATCAACATTATTGACACCAGGAAAAACCAAATTTTATTGGGCCCCATTTCCCTATGACCCATTCTTCACAAGACAATATTTTTAAAAATGACTTGGCTTACCACACAGATAAGACATAATATTCTTAGATTGGATCTTACCTCTCTTATTATCCTTACTATTTTTCTTCCCTTAACCCCTATGGTCTATTATACCCACGAAACAAATCCCCCCTCTCTCTGATCTTATCACATTCCTAGCCATTAATTATTTTGAATGAAGAGGTGGATTAACTCTTCATAATGTCAAAAAATCATTACCATACATCATGGAATCACACATATTATGGTAATAACAATATAATGAAGTAAAAAGGATAATGTATTGATCCACACCTACAATAACAACATCTATGTTGTATTTTCATAATAAATCATTATTATATTTATTTATATTTAACCAGATGTAAGTCCCATGATTCATCTTAAAAGTAAAAGGTCATAACTATTCAAAAATACTACCAACATGAGATTTGTTCATGAAACAATTTTCAAGATTAATACATATAATAGATATGGGGTTCTCACATTTCACCTCATACAACACATGATTACCAAAAAAATAAAAAGAAAACAGTGAGGATTCACTAACACATTATAAGAAAACTCTTTATAGGAAACATAAGGTTATCGATTTATAGATAATGTGATGGTATTCCTCTTGGGACTACTAAGGGTGTCATGTTAACCATGTTGGACTAACAAAGAATTCATTTTAATAATCCATAAACTAAAATCATTTCCAACTTCAAATTTATTGATTTCAAATTTTGATGATGTTGTCACTAATAACAATTAGTAACTGATTCCAATTGTTTTAGGATATATTTATTGTTAGTTTTCACCCAATATCTAAATAGATTATTTACATTAGGGATGTTTTGGAAAAAATAAAAATTCTAAAAGATTAAATGTTACTATTAATAGATGTCCAATAATAAAAATGTCACGACCCGCCCTCGGGGCCCGTGCCGTGACTACCCCAAGCCCGCCTTCCATAGGCCAGGGGCTGGCGACTAGCACCAAGGCGTAATTCCCGATATCTGGGAAGGCATTGCCTTTATAAAAGTGAACAAAAAGAACCATAGAGCACAAGCGGAAGTAAAACACTAAGTACAAAAGAAAGTGCTGAAAAGTAAATGGGCCAGGATACAAACCCAAACTGAAAGTAAGTACAAATCGAAAGGGAAAACAGCAACTGAAAAGTAAAAGCTGCTACTCCGAACTGTCCACTGGAAATCCCACCTGAAGGGTGGGTACAGATAGCTCCTCGGCTCCACGGGTCCCGCCGTCCGCTCCGAGCATGTCTCGCCTAGTGGTCCACCTCCGGGTACCGCCTCGTCGTCACGTCCACCTCTGGGTACCGCCTCGTCATGAGGTCCTCCTCTGGGTACCATCTCTTCATATAGTCCACCTCCAGGTACTGACCAGTCCTCGAACACTCGGCTTCTGTCAGCACTGCCCATCGTCTGCAACCAACACAACGAGGTGCGGGCATAGCCCGTGCAGGGGTGAGTATAACGATACTCAATAGGGACCCCGAGACCCTCAAGGTCTCACTAATCCAACAAGGATAACCACAAAGAAGATCTCAACAGATAACCTCTACTTAGGTATAAGCCCATACATATACCTAAGTTATTAAGTAACCCATCTCAATCATGAGGAAACACAAGGATTGTGAAATCAACGGATAACCACTACCCGGGTATATGCCCAAACATATACCAGAGTTAGCAAGTGACCCATATCAATCATGAGGTAAACACAAGGTCAAAAGTCTCAGCTCAAACCAGGATTTTCATTATCGAAACCGTAACTACTGAAGAGCTCCGTCTATGGAGTGTACAGTGGTCCTGTCATGACTCCGATGTACTTCTCACTAACCTAAGACTGCTGAGGTACTCCTCCTGTCGAGTACTGCGGGTTTGCGGCCAACTACCGGGCGCTCCGTCCGCTGAGGGTCTGTCGCCAAATACCGGGCGCTCACCCAGATAGCCTACTGAGGTACTCCTCCTGACGAGTACCGCGGGTTTGCTGCCAACTACTAGGCGCTCCGTCCGCCGTGGGTCTGCCGCCAAATACCGGGCGCTCCGTCCACTGGGCTAGTCGACTCACTCCAAGTCGAGTCGGTCAAGCAGTCGTCAGGTCTCAGCCGGCTACACGGTCTCCGTACTCCGCACGCTCGTCTCCGGGAGGGTCCGCTCCATGAGCTACAGGTCGATACTCCAAGTATCACAAGTCCTGCAAAGAAATATCTCAAAGGACCGTCTCGTCACAGGGGTCACAACGCAACAGACGGCGCGTCGATCGGACGCCCGGTCTGTGAGTTATTATCCTTTTCGTCCCAGGGGCCCGGTTGGTTTCGTGTGCGAACCAAACCCGGCCGTATCTCAACTGTACCCTGAACTCCCATAGGGTATACTCAAAGGGACCGTTACTCAACGTAATCACCAACGCCGCTGACGGTTCGTCAAACGGACGCTCAGTCAGAAAGATATCAGTTTTTCCGATCCAAGGGCCCGGTTGGGTTTCGGTGCGATCCAACCCGACCACTATCCATCTGCATCCAAAACTCGGGCGGAGGATGCCAAAAGTTTCGTATCGTCAACAGAAACTCAACGCAACAAACGGTGCGTCGATCGGACGCCCGGTCTGAGAGTTATTGGCATTTTCGTCCCCGGGGCCCGGTTGGTTTTTAAGGAAAAACCAACCCGACCGTACTCCACCTGCGTCCAAACCTCGGGCGGAGTATGCCAAAAGATCCGTCTCACTAAGAGGAACACAACACAGCTGACGGCACGTCAATCGGACGTCCGTAGCTCAAGATATGTGTGTTTCCGCTCCGAAGGCCCGGTTGGTTCCGTGAACGAACCAACCCGGCCGAACTCAAAGTAATCCGAAACCTTGAGTGCGATATACTGAAACGACCGTCTCAATCCAAGGATCGCGTTGCCGTAGATGGTTCGTCAATCGGAGGTCCGAGGCTCAAGATATGGCCAAAAGACCGAATCTGGTTCGAAACGGGGGGGGGGGGGTCCGGGTCCGGGCCGACCCGGCCCGACCCCCCCCCCCCTGGGGCGGCGCGGCGACCGCGGCGGCCTGGCGGCCTGGCGCCACACGAGGGCGGCATGCGGGGGGATCAATTCCCCCGCTTCTTCAAATGGCGGCGTGGAAAAGACGCGCCGTTTTTGTCAATCAACGCCCCCCCTCCTGGGGGCCCGCTTTGAAGTGGATCCAGGGGAGCCGCCTGCCCCCCCCCCCTCATGGAAACCGCCCCCCCTCATTAAGAGGGGGGTTTTTATGAGCCGGCCGGGGAATTAATTTCCCCGGTTTACTGGCCGGCCGGGGAATTAATTTCCCCGGTTTACTGGCCGGCCGGTTTTCTCCAACGGGACCGGAAAATCCGGTCCCTTCTTCGGCTTCCGACGCCGGCGGCCCGGCCGCCGGTCTTCTCAAATCGCCGCGGCCCGGAACCGGCCGCGGAATTCGTCATCCGGCACGGTGCGACAGCACCGCGCCCCTCCGCCGCACCTCGATATTCTTTCAACGCGGTGCGACGGCGTCGCGTTCTTGTTGTTTCTTCCATGGTGTCGCGCGACGGCGTCGCGTAAGTTAAACGTACAATTATCCGCGTGGTGCGACGGCACCACGCCACCTTGCTTCCGCCCGCAAGAATAAACAACATGAACGATGGAGGGGGGTTCGGCCGTGTTCATACGGTCCGGCCCCCCTCACGTTAAACAATAACGCAACTTAAAATATTTCAAAGCCACACGTTAGACTTGCTAAATTCTTGATCAAGAATAGAATAATTAAACAATAATCAACAACCCCTACCTTGGGTATATGTTCGATGATTCGTCAACGTCCGCGGAAGACAACGTCGCGGAGGTCGGGCGTCGCGGTCGTCGTTCGTCAAATCCGTTGACGAAGAGATGCGTCCGATGTGATACGTCGTTGGCGAAACCTTGTACGCCGACGAAGGTTGTCCGAGGAAGAAGCAGTGTTCTCTCTCGTTGACACGGAAGACGAAGAAGAGCGGAGCGGCGTTCTTCGTCAGAACATGAGCGTTCTTCGTCAAGTCTTGAGGAAAGTAAAAATAAAAAGAAAACAACGAACTCAAGAACCCCTACCTCGATAGTCACACGTTGACGTAGTCGTGGAATATCGGTGTCGATTACTTTGATGTCGGAGGAAGAGTCGTTGTCGATGGCGTTCGTCGCGGGAAACCGTTGCAGAAGAGATGATGCGGAAGAAGAACGTCACGTCGCGGATATGGCGTCACGGAAAAAACCGTGTTCTTCGGCGAAGAAGTTCTTCGTTGAAGAACGACGTTCTTCGTGTTCTTCGTCGAGGTTGAAGAAGATGAAGAAAACAAAAAGAACCTTCCCAACTCTCTCAAGGAGACAAAACTAAACCCAAAATAATATAAGACTCTATCTTATTTTATTAACACAACAACACACTAGAATTTCAAAAGTTTGAAATTCAAAGAAGAGATAACTCCACATTAATTAACAAATTGTCATGTTAATTAAAGAGGGGTTAAGGGAGTTTGAGGGAAGATGTAAAGTTAGGTTTCGTGTGGGCCCCACCACACTTAATCCTCTCAAGGGTGGTTAAGTGGGTGTGGGTCCCACACCTAACTTCCTTTGAGAGAAGTTAACTATTAAGTTTAAATAAAAATTGTGTTTACATATTTTTATTTAACTTATTCTAATCTCCCAAAAACTAACTCTCAACCCGAAACAAACGCAACTCCCGAAAAGGTCTCTTTAAGCGAATATCGGCGCTGCGAGTTCATCGGTGCCCTCGGATTTCAATTCCGAGCACCGGATCAAAAGTTAGAAATTCCCGCTCATTCGTTCACTGAATGTACCCAAGCCAAACTTCGAAAATTAATTCCGGGCACTCCGGGCCTCGGAATCAGGTGCCGTCTGAAACCGCGCTCTTGTAAAATTCTAAAGAAAATTAAGAAAAAAAAATTTCCTTGAATTTTACGGGTATTTACATTACTCCCACCTCAGGGCTTTACGTCCCCGTAAAGATATAACAAAAACTAGGGAAACAAATGAGGGTACTGAGCACGCATCTGAGCCTCCCGCTCCCATGTTCTCTCCTAGAGATTCCCGTGCTGCCATCTGATGCGCACAAGAGGAATCGATCGCCCACGCAGGACCCGCTCCTGTCGATCCTCTATCTCCACCGGGACTTCCGTAAAAGTCGCCTCACCGTCAACGTCAAGCTCCCCATGGTCAATGATGTGTGTCGGGTCGTGCACGTATTTCCTCAGCTGAGATACGTGGAAGACGTCGTGCAGCCGGTGCAACTGAGGTGGTAGAGCCAGGCGATAAGCCACCTCGCCAACCCTGCTAAGGACCTGGAAGGGTCCGATGAAGCGCGGAGATAACTTGCTGCCTCGGCCAAAACTCCGAATACCACGTCGAGGTGAGACCCGCAAGAAGACGTGGTCGCCATCCTCGAACTCAAGTGGCCTCCGCCTCCTGTCAGCGTATGACTTCTGCCGGCTCTGAGCTGTACTCATCCGCTCCTGGATGACCTGGACCTTCTTTGTCGTGGCCTGGACCATCACAGGTCCCACAAGAGCTGCAAGATTTCTTCTTTGCCGAAAAGAGAAATCTGGTCTCATCCCCTGGATGAACCACATTCTTTGCCTAAAACAGTCAATCCTAACATGGATGATACTAATCCATACCAAGGATGACGTCGTAAGGCCTCGACGCTACTACTAAGAGATTCAACCGTTACTCTCGCCTCCAAGGGTTGAGTCACACTGTCGGCATCAGTGTGTGGTAACTGGGTCTCCTCCAGTAGATGTCTCACAAGTGAGGGTCAAGTCAACAACCAAAACTAGAACCTCCTAGTAACATCACGAAAGAGGACATGAACGAAAATATCACAAAGGTATGCGTCTTTTATTATTGCAGCTCATAATACAAGATGCTACACAAAAGCAACAAGGAACCAGAAGTACAAAGGATGTATCCACTAGTTCTGCTCCTGTCCATCAGCTCCCAGAGCTCCATGATCGAAGGCCTCGGCTGCCTGAAGCTGAGCTCTCCCCTGCGGTCGGGGTGGACCTCCTGGTGGTGGTGGTGGTAGAGCCTCAAAGCGTCGTCCACCACCTGCTGCTCGGCCAGCTCCTCTGCCTCGTCCGCCTCCTCCCTGCAGACCACCACGGTCGAACCTCTACCTCTGCCTAGGTGGTTCCTCATCCGTCTATTGCTCCTCCGCATGGCGGGTCGGGCAGTCACGAGCCATGTGACCAATCCCGCCACAGGAGTAACACTTCCCACTCTCGACACGCCTGGCTCTGACTCCACCCCGGCTTCCCCGCACAACTGAGCCTGAGTCGTGCAGTCGGCCACTGGTAGGTCTGGTCTGCCTGGAACCCTGAGTCATCTGTCGGCTACCTGCTACCGAAGACTCCGCTACGTGCCTCCCTGCGGTGGGTCTCTGTGTTGGTGTAGACTCAGCAAGGAAGCTCTCGATCAGAAGGGCCCGCTCCAGTACTCCTGTCTGAGTCGGTATGCTGAGGGAGATCAGTGATGCCCTGATCTCGTGTCTCAAACCCTGCTTGAAGGTCCGGGCCCGGAAGAAGGGGTCCCGTACCATGTCTGTCGAGTACCGAGAAAGGTCGGTGAACCTCGCCGCGTACTGAGCGACCGTCATGCTGCCCTGCCGCAGCTGCAGAAGCTCCTGGATACGCACCGCACGAAGGGTGGCTGGGACGAACTCCGAGCGGAAGATGCTCTCAAAGTCCATCCAAAGTAGAGATGCATCATCGTGCACCTGGAGCATCAAGCTCCACCATCGTCCTGCTGCTGCGTGTAGTAGGCTCGCAGCGAGGATCACCATGAGGTCTGTTGGTGTCCTCACTAGCCTAAACACTCGTACCACTGCCTCCATCCAGTCCTCTGCTGCCTGGGGATCCGTCTCCCCGCGAAACCTGGGCGGTCGCTGGCGTTGAAACTCATGCAGTGCGCTGAGGCGACGTGCATCGTCAGCGGCTGCTGCTGGAAGCATCGGGGGCTCGGCGGGTAGAGCTACCGCCGGTGCCACTGCTGACAAAGGGCCCTGTACCGAGGCCTCGTCGCTCGGTGGGCTGTCGTCACGCTCGACTCTCGGAACCCTAGCTGGCTGCCGTCGTGGGGCCATCCTGAAAGGAGACAGGTGCGCCACGGTCAAACAGTATACCTGGTGAGCTGACACAAAGAAATCACAAAGAAAACTTTGTAACACACACGCAATCAATGTTTTCGTGCATTAAGTCGGAAATCAGAAGTCAGGGTCCTGGTGTACGGATACGTCGGCCGCCGCACCAACACTGGACTCCCTGGACTGATAACCACACTCAATACGCTAAACATTATTGCTTCACATAGAAAAGATCAGAGTTCGCGGTAGAACAGAACTCCTCTGATACCAATTTGTCACGACCCGCCCTAGGGGCCCGTGCCGTGACTACCCCAAGCCCGCCTTCCATAGGCCAGGGGCTGGTGACTAGCACCAAGGCGTAATTCCCGATATCTGGGAAGGCATTGCCTTTATAAAAGTGAACAAAAAGAACCACAGAGCACAAGCGGAAGTAAAACACTAAGTACAAAAGAAAGTGCTGAAAAGTAAATGGGCCAGGATACAAACCCAAACTGAAAGTAAGTACAACTCGAAAGGGAAAACAGCAACTGAAAAGTAAAAGCTGCTACTCCGAGCTGTCCACTGGAAATCCCACCTGAAGGGTGGGTACAGATAGCTCCTCT
The DNA here is from genome assembly GCA_963277665.1 of Viscum album. NCBI lineage: Eukaryota > Viridiplantae > Streptophyta > Magnoliopsida > Santalales > Viscaceae > Viscum > Viscum album. Next base: position 1,222,222,695 of record OY728130.1, read on the forward strand.
GCTCCACGGGTCCCGCCGTCCGCTCTGAGCACGTCTCGCCTAGTGGTCCACCTCCGGGTACCGCCTCGTCGTCACGTCCACCTCTGGGTACCGCCTCGTCGTGAGGTCCTCCTCTGGGTACCATCTCTTCGTATAGTCCACCTCCAGGTACTGACCAGTCCTCGAACTCTCGGCTTCTGTCAGCACTGCCCGTCGTCTGTAACCAACACAACGAGGTGCGGGCATAGCCCGTGCAGGGGTGAGTATAACGATACTCAGTAGGGACCCCGAGACCCTCAAGGTCTCACTAATCCAACAAGGATAACCACAAAGAAGATCTCAACAGATAACCTCTACTTAGGTATATGCCCATATATATACCTAAGTTATTAAGTAACCCATCTCAATCATGAGGAAACACAAGGATTGTGAAATCAACGGATAACCACTACCCGGGTATATGCCCATACATATACCAGAGTTAGCAAGTGACCCATCTCAATCATGAGGTAAACACAAGGTCAAAAGTCTCAGCTCAAACCAGGATTTTCATTATCGAAACCGTAACTACTGAAGAGCTCCGTCTCTGGAGTGTACAGTGGTCCTGTCACGACTCCGAGGTACTGCTCACTAACCTAAGACTGCTGAGGTACTCCTCCTGTCGAGTACTGCGGGTTTGCGGCCAACTACCGGGCGCTCCGTCCGCTGAGGGTCTGTCGCCAAATACCGGGCGCTCACCCAGATAGCCTACTGAGGTACTCCTCCTGACGAGTACCGTGGGTTTGCTGCCAACTACTAGGCGCTCTGTCCGCCGTGGGTCTGCCTCCAAATACCGGGCGCTCCGTCCACTGGGCTAGTCGACTCACTCCAAGTCGAGTCGGTCAAGCAGTCGTCAGGTCTCAGCCGGCTACACGGTCTCCATACTCTGCACGCTCGTCTCCGGGAGGGTCCGCTCCACGAGCTACAGGTCGATACTCCAAGTATCACAAGTCCTGTAAAGAAATATCTCAAAGGACCGTCTCGTCACAAGGGTCTCAACGCAACAGACGGCGCGTCGATCGGACGCCCGGTCTGTGAGTTATTAGCCTTTTCGTCCCAGGGGCCCGGTTGGTTTCGTGTGCGAACCAAACCCGGCCGTATCTCAACTGTACCCTGAACTCCCATAGGGTATACTCAAAGGGACCGTTACTCAACGTAATCACCAACGCCGCTGACGGTTCGTCAAACGGACGCTCAGTCAGAAAGATATCAGCTTTTCCGATCCAAGGGCCCGGTTGGGTTTCGGTGCGATCCAACCCGACCACTATCCATCTGCATCCAAAACTCGGGCGGAGGATGCCAAAAGTTTCGTATCCTCAACAGAAACTCAACGCAACAAACGGCGCGTCGATCGGACGCCCGGTCTGAGAGTTATTGGCATTTTCGTCCCCGGGGCCCGGTTGGTTTTTAAGGCAAAACCAACCCGACCGTACTCCACCTGCGTCCAAACCTCGGGCGGAGTATGCCAAAAGATCCGTCTTACTAAGAGGAACACAACACGGCTGACGGCACGTCAATCGGACGTCCGTAGCTCAAGATATGTGCGTTTCCGCTCCGAAGGCCCGGTTGGTTCCGTGAACGAACCAACCCGCCGAACTCAAAGTAATCCGAAACCTTGATTGCGATATACCGAAACGACCGTCTCGATCCAAGGATCGTGTTGCCGCAGACGGTTCGTCAGTCGGAGGTCCGAGGCTCAAGATATGGCCAAAAGACCGAATCTTGTTCGAAACGGGGGGGTCCGGGTCCGGGCCGACCCGGCCCGACCCCCCCCCTGGGGCGGCCCGGCCGGCCGGCGGCGGCGGCGGCGCGGCGGCCGCGGCGGCCTGGCGGCCTGGCGCCGCACGAGGGCGGCACGCGGGGGGATCAATTCCCCCGCTTCTTCAAATGGCGGCGCGGCAAAGCCGCACCGTTTTTGTCAATCAACGGCCCCCCTCCTGGGGGCCCGCTTTGAAGTGGATCCGGGGGAGCCGCCTGCCCCCCCCCCCCCCCTCATGGAAACCGCCCCCCCTCATTAAGAGGGGGGTTTTTATGAGCCGGCCGGGGAATTAATTTCCCCGGTTTACTGCCTTCCGGCCGGCCAGCTGGCCGGCCGGTTTTCTCCAACGGGACCGGAAAATCCGGTCCCTTCTTCGGCTTCCGACGCCGGCGGCCCGGCCGCCGGTCTTCTCAAATCGCCGCGGCCCGGAACCGGCCGCGGAATTCGTCATCCGGCGCGGTGCGACGGCACCGCGCCCCTCCGCCGCACCTCGATATTCTTTCAACGCGGCGCGACGGCGTCGCGTTCTTGTTGTTTCTTCCATGGTGCGCGCGCGACGGCGTCGCGTAAGTTAAACGTACAATTATCCGCGTGGTGCGACGGCACCACGCCACCTTGCTTCCGCCCGCAAGAATAAACAACATGAACGATAGAGGGGGGTTCGGCCATGTTCATGCGGTCCGGCCCCCCTCACGTTAAACAATAACGCAACTTAAAATATTTCAAAGCCACACGTTAGACTTGCTAAATTCTTGATCAAGAATAGAATAATTAAACAATAATCAACAACCCCTACCTTGGGTATAAGTTCGAGGATTCGTCAACGTCCGCGGAAGACAACGTCGCGGAGGTCGGGCGTCGCGGTCGTCGTTCGTCAAATCCGTTGACGAAGAGATGCGTCCGATGTGATACGTCTTTGGCAAAACCTTGTATGCCGACGAAGGTTGTCCGAGGAAGAAGCAGTGTTCTCTCTCGTTGACACGGAAGACGAAGAAGAGCGGAGCGGCGTTCTTCATCGGAACATGAGCGTTCTTCGTCAAGTCTTGAGGAAAGTAAAAATAAAAAGAAAACAACGAACTCAAGAACCCCTACCTCGATAGTCGCACGTTGACGTAGTCGTGGAATATCGGTGTCGATTCCTTTGATGTCGGATGAAGAGTCGTTGTCGATGGCATTCGTTGCGGGAAACCGTCGCGGAAGAGATGATGCGGAAGAAGAACGTCACGTCGCGGATATGGCGTCGCGGAAAAAACCGTGTTCTTCGGCGAAGAAGTTCTTCGTTGAAGAACGACGTTCTTCGTGTTCTTCGTCGAGGTTGAAGAAGATGAAGAAAACAAAAAGAACCTTCCCAACTCTCTCAAGGAGACAAAACTAAACCCAAAATAATATAAGACTCTATCTTATTTTATTAACACAACAACACACTAGAATTTCAAAAGTTTGAAATTCAAAGAAGAGATAACTCCACATTAATTAACAAATTGTCATGTTAATTAAAGAGGGGTTAAGGGAGTTTGAGGGAAGATGTAAAGTTAGGTTTCGTGTGGGCCCCACTACACTTAATCCTCTCAAGGGTGGTTAAGTGGGTGTGGGTCCCACACCTAACTTCTTTTGAGAGAAGTTAACTATTAAGTTTAAATAAAAATTGTGTTTACATATTTTTATTTAACTTATTCTAATCTCCCAAAAACTAACTCTCAACCCGAAACAAACGCAACTCCCCAAAAGGTCTCTTTAAGCGAATATCGGCGCTGCGAGTTCATCGGTGCCCTCGGATTTCAATTCCGAGCACCGGATCAAAAGTTAGAAATTCCCGCTCATTCGTTCACTGAATGTACCCGAGCCAAACTTCGGAAATTAATTCCGGGCACTCCGGGCCTCGGAATCAGGTGCCGTCTGAAACCGCGCTCTTGTAAAATTCTAAAGAAAATTAAGAAAAAAAAATTTCCTTGAATTTTACGGGTCTTTACAAAAAAATAATGTTTATTTTAGTCTAAATATACAGATAATAAAATGATTGAAAAATAATGGATTTAGAAATAAACACAAATAGATTCAAGAAAAATTATATAAGAATTGAAAAAATAAATAAATATATTCAAAATTAATGGTATCACGATGCACCATCAATAATAAATACAACCAGTTTAGATAAAAGAATAGAACTAACCAATGGATAACCATCTTGAATTTATGCACCTCATTTTCAATGAAAAAATGGTTAATCTTCTATAAAATCATTGAACCAACAAGTAACCTTACCTATCTCTCTCCACTGTAAATAGAATATATAATCCCCCTTACAATAGTAGAAACTTCCCCTCGAATCATCGAACAAGAAACCCCTCTCATCCAACTAGTTGTCACCACCCCCTTTGAGAATAAAAAAACCATATATATGAAGACTCGTGTGAGGTAAATTAAAGAACAAACCGCAGTTAAAAAAACCAGATCTTCTAAACACGTGGATGGCCATGATGTGGTTTAATAATGAAGAACTCAACAATGATCCATAAAAACTTTGACATATAGTGTTTTCATACTTTCCCACAAGGGATCGAATAAATCACACCAAAACACCTCTTTGAGAATGGAAAATACAAAGAAAAACTATGGATAAATAGTAACCACAATATCTAATGGATCTAAGGATAAGGTTAAAAAATAGAGGAAGCACATGGATAATAGTGAAAAACTATACATCTAGATAAAAAAGGCCTAAAAGTATTTTTATAAAAAATATTCTACAATTTCAAATGAATTATAAAAATCATAGGATGAGACACCTATTATGAAAATCTTCCTCTCCACATCTAAGGATGATTTTAACTTTTAATTTATTTATGAATGATTTATATATTTTTTTACCATTAATCCATCTATTGGGAATCCAAATGAATAAATGATTAAAAGGTAACATTTTTTCTTATTGATTGTAACATCCTCTTTTTATTTTGATCTATGAGATATTTTGAAATTATTAAATATACATTCCCATTATATTCTTCTCTGATATGGGTTGTTAAGAGGATTGATATTAGAAGCTAAAGTTACAGGAATTAGTGGTTTCAATTTTGAGAAATAGATCAACCTTGGGGTAGTTGGAAAACAGCCACTATCCAATAAATTTAACCCACCTACTAGCTGGTGGGGTTTCAGTAAGACTATTATCTACTAAAAAATGCACTATATCATTGGTTTCCAATGCTTAATTCAAGGTATTATTCTAGGCCCACTAGTTAGTCGGTGCATCCAATCCAATTGTGCAATTAATTCACCCCATAGGATTTTAATCCCATATAGTTTTGACCCCCTTTAACACTAATTTCCAAACCTAATGGCCTTATTTATAATTTTAAGACTCCTATTTTTATATTAGAACTAATATTCTTATCCCCTTGGATATAATTGATTATAATGATTCTAAAAATATTAACCTGTGAGTTTTCTTTATATCCATTCCAAATCCTTATTCCTCATTAAGAGATGTGCAAGGATATATGTCAGGTCTATGAATTCCATGAATATCTAATGTTGTTTCCTTCCTGTCTTTATATTGTTGGTGGATCTAGTGAGTTGAAATTATTTCTTGATTGAATTGATATTTATCATTAATAAAGAACATTCTATGGGTAAGTGTTCAACAATCACATTCCTAAATATCTTCTTAATGGTAGATTTATTATGGATCCTTAATCCATTGATGATAACATGGTATAATGGTGGAGGATTAAGAATTTCAATGACAACACCCCTTGAATGGAGCAATAATTATCAAGAATAGTAGAGTTTTTGGGTAAATAATCATTTAATAATCATCATTATATTTTTTTCTTCTTGAATCCATTTTCTATTGATAGATTGATGATAGATCGATGGTCATTTTTTAGTCTCAAGTAAATATTATAGAGTAAATGATGAATTAATGGTCTATTATTCAATTGACAATGGGTCGAGTGAATTTTAATCGCTTCCTTTGACATGCCTTGGAATTGATTTCGTTGAAAAATACTAAAGTCATGTGATTCTAGAACGAACTTCTTTACTTGGAATTGTCTTGAGACTCTATTCTAAAACTCTTTCTTGATGAAATAGATCCCAAGTTAGACATTCATTGACATGAGATTACATTATCTATGGGTGTGTGACATCTTTTCCTTAGATCCTTAACAAACCTTAGAGTTATTTATCAAAAATATTGAGGTGGGAAGTTACTTAACATTTTTGTCCCTTTTATTCCTTTATTGGATTGGTTTTATATTGTGACAACATATATTCTTGATTGTGCTTTATGGTGTTTTCTTGTGGGTGTTTTTAACCATGAGACCCATTTATGACACATGATTCCATGAGTTTTTCTATTGTATCTTTTTACCATGATTGATGATGATGAGATGATGTTATATGTTTCTACTAATTTCTCACATTGATATGTTTTGATTTACCATGTATGATTTACCATGTTATGTTTGTTACAATGAATTTTGTTTTACTTTATACTCATGAAATATCGGCCAACATGTTATGATCACTCCTTGAGGAGGAGTGCACTCAACAAGATGTGATTATGGAATTGGATCTACATAGGGTAAGAAAATGTTCACCTAGTGTCCCATCTTGTAACTCGTTGTCATGAGGATTCTAAGTAATGATCCAGAACATGATGTCTTGTATATGTTGAGTAGTATGTTGACTAAATGTTTTGGGGATACCAAGTAACATATGAACAATAATTGTGTATTATTTTTGTCACTTTTGACATCCATACAATTATCTTTCTGAATGGGAGATGAAATAGTTATGGTTGGGGATCTTGGTGGAATAGTTATCACACAGGTACTAGGTACATGATTGATATGGTTATTTTTACATTTATTATGATCATATAATGCAAATTTTTTACATTATCACATTTGTTAAGGATCCTTTGGTGGTTTACTACTAGGTTTTATTACTCACAGTCTACATTTTTACCTCAATATCTATGACATCTTCATATATAGGGATCACAGTAAGGGAAATGGGGCCATTGTATATAGCTGAGTCATGGAGCATAGAATTAGTGGAAGAACTAAGAAAGTCTCTAGAGTATTCCAATGAGTTTTATTTATTTATTTAACTTCATGATCATATATTCTAGTTTGGATTTCCACTTTGAGAGACTATTTATTTATATTTATGACATGTGTTCATTTTGATATTTAGTTTTACAAATTTTATTCTTATTATTGTATTTTATTATATTATGTTATGTTTATTATGCATCATGATGAAATGATGCTAAGAATATAGTCTCCCCACTGACGGTGTTCAAACTCACACTGCTAGTTCACAATCTATTGTGTATGGGGAGGCACAAATGATTTCATGGCACTCTCTATATTGAACTTAGTGGTTCCAGTAATAGTGTTGAAAATGGTGTTATAGATTATTTTTCTTCTTTTATTTTTGAACAACCTAGAACATGGTTAAAAGGAGATAGGTTTTGTGGAATTTTGGTAGGGTATTTTCAATGTTGAATACCATCTTATGTGTATCGTGCCTCTAAGTTACCATTGACAATATTTTTGTTACTATTTTATAAGGATTTGAGTGTTCTAAAGCATCATAATTTGGCATGTTGGTTGAAATTATATATATATATAACTATTGTTTTGTTGATTATTAGTTCCTTAATATAAATACTTGAATTATTGTATCTATTTTTTAAGGACTTTTATTCTTTGATTGAGTGATATATATGTATCTTTTTGTTGTGATATACTTTCTTGGATTAATTAGATGAACTTAAGATTATTGTTATTTTTTATGTGTATATGTTACTATGACTAACGTACAAGGATGGAGATCCTTGGTTAGTGAAGTGATGGATATACCTTGGGTAACACCCCTATTTTTAGGAAATTTTTCCTTTTATTATATAATTTAAATTTATATACACTTGGATTGATATTCAAGAGTTTCTATAATGTTTTAGAATGTTTTGGAAGTGTTTATAGAGGTGTGTGGTTTGATAATGGTTATAAGAAATTTTGCACTATCTCCATGAAATCCTACAAGGTGGTGTAAGGAGTCACTTGGTTGGGACATGGTTAGAACAAGATTTTTACAAACCATGTGCATGATAAGAGAAACCATGTGAATAGAGATAGTGGAAAAATTATGGTTGCTGTATGGATTTTTAGACCCTGTGAGCCAACCATGTGAGTGGATAACCTTGATAAAGTAACATCACATGGTTAGTTCATGTTTTTCAAAATCATGCATCATAATCAGGCAGATAATTGGGTGATGTATGGTAGTATGCACTTGGTTAGCACCTGGTTTGAAAAACTGTGCAACCTAACCATGTGAATTTTGATGAATTCTATGAAAATTAATTTTTAACTTGGATTAAGGCCTTGAAAACCCTATTTTTCTGCTATTCTTCCAGGATCATGAAATTTTCTCCTCTTCTAGGTTCCCTTGATGAATACCTTTATTCCTAAAGAATGATTTGATGAATATAGTCATTTTATATATCTAGAATCAATTTTAAGTCCTAATTTTATATATTCCTTCTTAGGTATACTCTTCTCTCACTTTAATTTTCAGATATAGTATTTAACATATTTTTCTATAATCCTTCATGAGTTATTGGTGAGATCATTCTAAATGTAATAAAGGGAAAACATTATTCAAGGTTTGATCTAGAGGTTCTATGTTTTTTTTTCATTTTCTTTAACCTATGTGAGGTAGATACCTTTGTTACATTCCACTCATTCTAGAACATGATTTTTTGGTGTTTAAATTCCTTTTTTATGGTTTTCTTGGAAAACATAGCTTGGTTTTAGTACCTAAATATTTTATTTTTTAATGAATTAATTTATATTTTCGGTAAAATTATTGAAAAAATGGTTTTCAAAAGGGATGTTATGTGTGGAATAATTGATATAGCAACTTAGCATATACGGAGGCACATGTTCATTTGCATTTGATATAAAGTATAGTCATGAAGTACTAACATAAATGGGGGGCTGAGTATGGTCATGAAGTGACACTAGAAACGTGGATCACCTAGTTATGGATATGTGAAAGGATGGATCACCACTCATGAGTATAGGGAGGTCCATGGTATACAGGAATATGTGTGTGTGAGTGTGAACATGGGATTATTATATCAAGTGTTAATAAATGGTTATGAAACATTTTTTAATTTTTTCATACATGAATCTTATTTATTGATTTTTAATAAACTATATATATGTTTCTCCCCTATTTTATAAAAAAAATGTTCTCAAATGTTCTTATCAAGGCGGAATGTGTTGTAATGTTTTTAGGGATTAGAAACTAAGTTTACAGTCACCCCATGCTTGCTCACTTTGGTTTGTTTTAGATATTTTTTATTGCGATATAGGTAAGGGATAGGTGTAACATTTATCTACTGGTGTATCATGATGCATTGTCCTCATTTCGGTGTTCAGTCCTTGGATTTCTCTCTTGGTGTTGTTGGTGTGATTCCACATTAGTGTTGTTGTGTTTGGATATCCTTTTTTTCTTTCAATTTATTTTATTACTTTGTAATATCTACTATGATGTTTTTATTAATTTGGTTTCCATTTTTTTATATTTTTATTAATCATGAACCATATAGTTAGTTTAAAAGTTTTTATCTTATCTTGTTAGGTTATACTAGGTTTTTAGGGAAAATCAACCCCAATGTTTAACTAAGCCCTAAGAATTTATTATCGGCATTTGGTGTATTGGGGAAGTCACCTAAGGTTAGTAGAAAATATGTCCCATATATAGACAATAGGTTGGGGAATGACGTTAAAAATGGTATCAGTCTTTGTTAGTGTGTTTGTATTTTATTATGGTAGCAAGGATATAAGAATTTCCAAACATGAAATGTATAGCATAAAAATATGTAGATATCCTTTTTTGCATTGAACTTGATGTTACCATAGTGTTTTGGGTATAAAATAGTTCTAAGACACATCTAGATGTGTTGATATCTCATCATCATGGTTTAAGCTAATGATTGTATCATATCATTTGTTAGTAGTGAGACATTCCACTAGGACTGCATTGTTCATATTATGCTTGTTAATTTTTGGAAATTGAATAAAATGGATAAAATGGTGTATTTTTCAATGTTAGTTATAATGATTATTTCCTATGGTGATTTTGAATTTTCTAATCCTCAATTATTAGCAAGTGATAACTATATGGTGTTTCATTTCAGTTATAAAAAATGGAATCATATAGAAGTAATAAAAATTGGTAGGAAGAGTTTGTGGAAAACATGGTTGTACCTAAGCCATAAGGGATCCAAAAATATGTGTAGATCATTTCATAAGATTTCCATACTATTTATAAAGGAAATAATTATTATTATCCTAGGAATGTTGATAATTCCATGATGTTTCAGAAATAGAATCCACATATCTTTCAAGAGGATTCCAAATCTGAATAGGTGGAAGTGCGGATCGATACAATAAATCAAATGTTGAATTTTTATGATACACCAGCTGAGATAAAGGTAATTTTAAAAAAATATATTCTAGAGGTTCCTTCATGTCAATGGTGGTATTTAAATCTCTAAGAAGGAGTTGAAAAGGTCATATATGGGGAGGCTTGGAATAATTTTTTATAAATTATACCCCCATGCAGTGAAGATAACCCAAACTACATATTTATTTTTCCTAAATAAAGAGAACCTATCAATGAATGAGTATGTTTCTATGTTTATGAACATGTTTTATTCTATATTATATAATATATATATATGGGTTATAGGGTGATAAAATAATAAATGGATCTTATTTTGAATCATATAAGAGGGGGTATTTTTTCTCCATTGGAATAGGTGGTAAATCTTATTCTAGGAAAAAGAATAAGAGGAACACTTATTCTCAAGAAGGTGACATACTTATGTATTAGTACACTGAATCAGTCAACATTCCTCTAAAACCTAAAATCAAGATCTTATTTTTTTGATGTAGTTCACATGACAATAAATGTGGGATTGTATAGAACTACCTAAAGCTTGTCACAATTTTAATTGGATCATACATCTATAGTGTTATTGTCATAGATAACCAAATTATATTTCTAGAGATATATCTCATATATCTCAAACATCTTATGCATTAACTATATGAAATTTCTAGAATATTTATCATCCTTATAATTGATAAAGAAAAGGTGATTCTATGAACACCATGAGTCCTTAGGTAATGCAGTCTCAATAAAGAAGTAGGGATCAATGGGTGCAAGTAATAAACTGTACGGTGTCGAGAAAATTATTATGGATTGTGAATATAGTCATTCAATGTCATGAGGTATTATCATCTTAAATTCTACTCTTATGTAATAATTTTTCTATAAGGGTGTTTCCTACTCTATTATTTCTTATCATGTTATTGATCATATGGGATTACATGGTGAGATGATTCCTCATGTCCTAAAACTCTAAAAAACACCTAACCAATTGGATTATTGAGCCTTTAAATGTGTCTCATGATCTATAACTATTGATGAGGATTAGTTTTTTTTTGGGATTTATATGTTCTTTGGATGGATATATATTACCGCATTTTGGATATGGATTGGTTGATATACTTCAACACCAGCATCAATTGTTATGTCCTAAGGGTTAGATTCACATATTAGGATGTTTTTTACATCCATTTAGTGGATATTTCAATGTGAATTCATTTATAGTATGACTTTGGAACCATTGGTTAGGTCCATCTCTTAAAATTTGGTAGTAGTTACCTTAGTGTCTGCAGATGAAATCACACATTGGGATTTTATAACTTTTTTTGAACAATTTCCTAATGTGTCTTGAGATAATTTATCTAGGTTTCCACCTAAAAGAGAAGTGGAATTTATGATTTATCTCTTTTAATGAAACAATATTATTTCACTTCAATATTATAGGATGGAACAAACTAAATTAAGGTAATTTAAGGTTTGGTTACAATTTTTGGAAAGAAATGGGCTGTTTCATCGGTTTTTTGAGGTGTGGAATGGGTTCCGCTCATTAGGATACCATTAAAATATTTCCCAAAAACACAAAATGGTTCCCCCATTTTTATCTGGGTATGAAACCTCTTTCCAAATATCGATGTTCATCTGGGTTTTTAGGCCTAATGACTCTTGGGGACTCAAATTGGTCAAGAGGATGAGAGGTCATACTCATCACACCCTTTTGGGGGGAATTATTGCCTCCTCTTAAAATCTCTTATATATTTTAGATATGTTCTTATATCTCTTCATAATCTTGATATGGGACAGGATACCCTAAAAAAATTATCCTTCAGTTTGTTCTATTGTTAAATAATGAATGAGAGTCTCACTGAAAAACCGGGGGGGTGTGCTCTTATTGGTGAATCCATCTATATGTATTTGGGGTTCTTTATCAACACCCTTAATGGTGAGTAAACACTTTATCTGCTGAATTCATATGACCAAACGCCTCAGAATGTGCCTCTATGTGAGGAGGTGATTAATATTCTGAAGAGGGGATTGATCCATTCTGAGTAATCATACAAATCCTAGTTATTGAAGGAATAAAAATACACATAGTTCTTTAATCTTGTATAGTTTAGTGTCATGAGGAGAGGCCATATGCATGGGTACTAAGACACTAGATTCTTGATCTTGGGTATTAAGGATATGTCCAACGTATCTTTTTTATGGAAGGAATCAGAGTCATACTATCTCAAGAATTCCATTGGGATAACCCCAAGGTATATACCCTTATATGAGGGGTGTTCATACTATACCACTCATCGAGTCTTACATACTATAATTGTCTTGGTGAGTAGATATTCAAGATGTGTAATGAGATGTTCATTTCCTCCCCCTAATCCCACATGAGCTTTTCTCGATGTGAGAAACAAGGGAGAATATATTATTAGTCTCATGGAATATATATATTTAACTTGTATCTTGGGAAAGTCCTTGGGATATTTTGTATAGATCTTCAGCCTTGGAAAGTCTTTCTATATATCCCACTTATAGCGGAAAAAAGAGTTCTCATAGTTCATTTATACCTTAACCTGTTGGTAGGATAATATGTATGACCACACATGGATATGTTATAACAATCCTTAATGTTTTAGGAATGATAGGGGTTCATACCAATATGGTTTCCCTATTTATTGGGGAAATACCACAAGATGTCATTAATTGGGGATTATTCACTAAGGTTTCCCTTGTAAAATGTGGTGTATAGTATAGATGCCATGATCAGTGAAAATACCTAATCCCACATGATCTATGCTCATTGTGAGAATCAAGGGTTAGCATATTATCAATTTCCTTACTTTGGAAAATGGATTGGATACTGGGATCACCCTGGATGACTAATATAGAGCTCGAACCTTGAAGATGTGGTTTACATATCCTAAATGTGATAGGAATCATAGTCATCATAGTTCCCTTTATATTGGGGCCTAAAAACATAGGATAACCTTATATTTGGGGATTACACACTGAGGATGGATAGTGAAATAAAATCCTAGGATGCCCTTGTGTCTTGGCCTGTTTTTGTCGAGGGTATTACGTGACCTAGATGACTTGTCTGGGGGACATTGAATGATCTAGTTTTATTGTCTTGGAATCCATGACAAGACCTATCTTGACACATATGGGGGTGTTTCAAGAGTCATTGTGACATGATTTGAAGGATTTCATATGTCTTGGAAAACATCCCTAGAGGTCGTCATGAGACCTGGTTGTCATGTCTGGATAGTGTCGTGTATCTTAGCTGACTTTCTTGTAGGGCGTCGTGTGAGCTTGGTTTTTATTCCCAGATGCAATGACAGGACTTGACAGATATGAGCGAACACCATTGTATGAGTCAGGCGATCTATCTGAAGGATGTTACAGGGCTTGGGTGATAGACCCATGAGGTTTTATTAGACCCCGGTTGTTCCCCTATGGGGACCGTGTAACTTTATTTTTAACACGTCCATATAACTTCATGAGTCCCAAAAACCATACTAATGGAAATTCATGAGATTTAAGTGATGAGTCATGGTATTTTCTAATGTCCTTGTATGACTCGTGTGAAGAGAATGAGGTCCAACGAACTTGTCATTCATTTATGTCTTCCAATTTTGATCTTGGTTTAAACCCTTGAATTGAGAACTCCTTAGGCTTGTTTAGTATTAGTTTATTTTGATCTAGCTAATGTGTGGGGTGTTCTTCACAAGCCCTACCAGTATCCCCTCCAATGATCTATCAATGATCACATGAAGTACCTTTTGTATGGTGCATGATATATTTGGCCGATCGGAAGAACATAAACTAATGGAAGGTTGGCCAGATGCGTGATCAGTTTCACTAAGAAATATTTTCTAGCGCCAACGTGAGACTCCAAGAGTTCTTCCATGCATAGTCATGGTGAGCTCTTAGATCAAAAATCCAAACCTCCTTGAGTTTTTATTGTAAAATTTATAGGCCTCCCCCCACACATTTTTTAGCTCTTTTTGCAGTGTATCTGGCACAAGTCTAGGTTGGAGTCAGGGAAGGGGGATAGCATCACGCAGCTTCGTGAGTCCTTTTCGTGTATTGTTCCAAGTTCATCGCCTGATTTTTAGAGATCATAAGTCTCTTTCATCAACATCTCCTTTATTGGATTAACATTTACTAATAAAGACTTGTTTGATTATGCAGGGATGTGAACTGATTTTTCATCGTGTCCTCTAGACATTCCTAATAACCTTCCTGAGATCCAAGGTTCTTGTTTAAAGGTGTTCGTGAGATTCATAACGACTTGTCTGGGAATATCTGCGATACAAGGATGGCTAGTCTATGGGTATCACTAGACAACAGTATGGAAATACATGGCACACAACATTTATTTCAATGACTATGGGTGCCTTCTACCTTTTCCCTCTTTTATTTCCTTTGTGTTTTGTGATAGATGTTGGGAGTCTTTCGACATTTCATAAGCAATGTCAAGGAAAATTACTCTATTTTTTTGGTGATTCTCAATGTGAATGATATGGGTGATATGGGGGTGGACAAGAATATCATGAAAAAATTCATATAATTTACTTTAGATCATTAATGGGGAAATATAGATTTTCTAGAACATACCCAAGGACCTCTGTACGGTGTGGGTGACAAGACAAAGGGAATTTGTGAGATGGTGCAAACATGTCGGAAAAGTGTTTTGGTTCCTTTCGAGTCACTAGGGGTGAATCTCATGTCATTTAATTACTATGATCACCTTTAACCTCCTCCTTGTTATCCCCTTTGATTGATTTTTCAAAGGTCTGTGAGTTTCTTAAATTTTCCTTAGTAATGGCAAGGACATTTACATGATTTCCTGATGATGCTTCATGTGACCAATGTGGGTCGTATGGGGGGCATGAGCATGACGTAGGAAAATATATCTATTCGGAATTTATGTTACAAAGGGTAAGTGAAGAGTCTTATGGATATACCATAGGACCTCTGTATGACAATGATGACATGTCAAAATGCTTTCGTGAGGCAAGGTGGTCATGTCGATGTGGACTTGCAGTGCCTTACTGATTTTTGGGGGTGAGTCACATGTCTTTCAACAATCATGATCACCTCTATGCTCCACACCATTATCCCCTTTATTTTATTTTACAATTTTCTAGGGGCCTTGAGAGTTATTTTTGTTATCCTAAATGAATTTTAGTCTTTCCAATGATGCTATGAAGCATGATCTCTTATGACAACTAGGGGTCTCGAAACATTAATACTTTTCTTCTTTATTTTCAAAGGACTTGGATGGTTTTTCAAGTGCTTCTAAATGAAAAACCATGTGGCCTGGTGAGAACATTCATTCCCCATCACACAACAATTGGTTTTTTGTGGGGCCTTTATAGGAGTTGGAAGGTTTACAGAAGGGGGATCCATGGGGTCTATCATAGGTCATGCCCTATGCGCGGTGTCTTCATGTGACATTGAAATAGTCACGTGATCATGAGTCCTCTACAGTGTCATGCACTCCTCATGTCTCAACTCTATTGTTTTTGTGGGGAAGGTAATAAAAATATTCTGGTATTTATTCCTTTATGATTTTTCTGATTCTTATTTTTTGGGTGCCAATAAATCCCCCCCCCCCTTTGGATTAATGTCAGTATGGACAAGGACTTGGTTATAAGGATAAATAATGCCGACTTGTGTATTTTTAGGTGCCCCAAACTGGTTCATTGGGAGATTTTTGATCTACTAGGGATCATTTGGAATTACAAGTATTGTCTTATATATGGGGTGGGTGTAGAGATACTCATTCCACTGACCACCCCTTCTCCAGAGCACTCTTAACCTTGCCACCATCATAAGACCATGTTTCAAACCCTGATCCCAAGCCCCACATGCGAGTTATGTTGCAAGTCTATTTTATCAGAGATCCTTCCCAAGAATACTCCTTGTTTAGACACTTTCCTGATCTGATCATGAACAATACTTTATTAATCTCTTAGATATTGGCTACGAGGGCTATGGTTGTTTGGAGGTCTTTGTGAGATCCACTGGTTTGATCACTCAATCACATGCAACTTCTCGTGACCTTTTTTAGGTCATGCAATTAGGAGTCTTTAGGGAGGTCATGTGGCTTGCATGTTTCAATGTGGGTGTTATGAAACCCATATGTTCTCTAAATTTTAGGTAATCTATGAACTTATTATACGATTCAAAAAGATCTTACTGAGTCATGAGATGGTCATGATGTCACAAGAACATTCATGCCTTTATTTTTTGGACAAGATCCATTGTTTTCTTCTTCCGACATATGTCACATACTTGTTTTCAGATCAATTCTAGTTGTCATCAATGTTCTTTAGCTACATAAAATCAAAGGGACATGATCACCAAAAATCATAATGATGATCCTCGATATCATAAACATATTGATAATGAGAGTATAAAAGGAATCCTCTGAACCAACCTCCAGAACGTCCCTTTTTCTCATCTACTCCCTATGTATGAGTTTGGTTTATAAGATAATGCTATCATTCCCCCCCATGGATATCAATATGATATCATGTTAATTGTCTAATTCACTTGACTGAATTCAGACAACAATTTATGAGGATGGTCAGCTGGTTACACCTCAATCCCATGTTTTATATTATCTATTTCTCAACTCTCCTCTAGGTTTAGATGACTATGACTTCACTCAACAACCTATCTCTTAGAGTTATTCGAGTATAATCGCCTCTCATAGGGAACTTTAGGTGGTATTTGAAATGGTATCTTTTCCTTGGTGAAAACTTTTATAATGAATGGGAATGGTCATTCTAGGTGAGGCAAAGCAGTTTGGAGTTTTTTTATGATCTATATAGGGTTCAACTTTACAAAGGTGTATGGAAATCTCAATTTTTCATCTATAACCAGCCTGATCTCCTTCGAGAGATGATTATCCATTGGTTCCCTAGTACCAATACATTTCACTTATCCTATAGTAAAGTAGGAATCATCCTCTGGGATATTTATTAGTTAGGTGGAATTCTCCCCCTTGGAGAAATGTATGATGAATTTCTCCCCACAGTGGATGTTTGGGATGACCCCCAACATACCCCATTTTTGTCAAGGGAGATGGTTATCATTGTAAGGAAAAAATTTCCAAAATATATTATGATTTGATTTCTTATTTATTTCATGTATTGGATTAATATTTTCCTATGCAGTAGCAGAGTTATGTTGGCCACTATTATACCCCATAGGTGACCCTCCTAACAAGTCCTTGACATTGGTGGCTCATTTCGGTCCATCTTAGAAGCTGGGGATTATACCTCGTGGGGATATTGTGTGAACTCTAAGATCTCTCTAAACTTGGGACTTGTAGGTTTCAAATCCATGTTCTTAAATGGGTGGCTCTTCCCATCTAAGCACATACAATCAAGAATCTGTGTTATCATGCTGGTGATGGAATCATGACTTATAGAATAGTGATTCCGTAAATTGGAAGTACTGTTCCTTGAACTCACTTCTCAAATGATGGGTCATATTCAACAGTGTAACACCCTTTATAGGATGAGTGGTCCATTATAGTTCATATTTTTATGTATAGGGGAATATTTCCATTATTATGAATATTATAACGCTTCTAGGATCTCATACATCATATCCCATCTCAGATTTTTGTATATATATAAGTTCGAGGCTATGCACCTAAGACCAAAAAAGGTCTAACGTGCACTATATCAATCTGATAGTTTTCACTTCGCTTCTTTTTGTGCAATGGGTGGCCCGATCATGGATGATATCAATAGTTATCTTGATGAAAGATCACATATCATATCCCCTTAGGATGGGGTCCTCATATCTAGTGTGTATGAGTTGTTCATTTGGGATCCATACACACCATATCGATTCACTCGATGGCTTGGTTTTGATCAGATGGTTTCATCTATCCCCTTGGTTAGTGTTAGAGTGGAGTGACATCTTGGGGTTATCAACCAATTTTGGGGGATTCTGACATGTGAAGACATTGAAGCTGAGATTATGATTCAACCTCATGATTTTTCTTCTATCTTCCTTACCGAGGATTATGCCCAGGAATGGGTAAAAAAAATCCTAATGGTATGTTAGGTCAGCTGGTCCTTCATGTAGACACGCCTCTTGTGTCACCAATGTCTCTATCTGTGGTTTCAATAGAATTCATTGAAGACCGAGGTGAGGCATCAAGAAAGCGACCTCACTCAGATAACGACCAATCGGATGGTGAAACTGATTTCATTGAGGAATAAAATCATGCATGACAGGTTATAGATGGTGTGCCTATTGAGGTAAGATCTTGTAGTGATTCATCTCTTATTTCATCATCGATACAACTAGTTGGCCATCCTTCTTCTGCATTTACCACATTGGCTGCATAGGCTCAATCATGTCACAGACTAATCTATGAATGAATTCATACCTTGAATATCGATACCCCCTTGGAAATATTCAGAAACCAAGGGGAATTCCTCCAATACTTATTTCATGACTTAGGGGAAGAAAACTTTGATCAGAAACCCATGTATGAAATTATGTAGCAAATCATCTTGGGTTAAAGATACTTGTCCATGAATGAAAAGGATCGAATCAATTTTTTGAGTGAGTCTCCCCTCATTCAACAAATGAGGGAGATGGTTCAGGAATTAGAATTGGGTATCCAATTACTATATGAATTGTAATCACATATGGATGCTTAGACTACATAGGTATGGACGTATGGAGATATTATTTCTCATCTAAGGTATAACCTTTTGGCCTCGTCAACCTCATTGGACACTACTCAAGGGAGGGTTAAATAATTGACCACCCCGGTTGAAGCTCTCCATCCTAGGGAAGAAGTGGAAGAAGCAGTTAGAGTGGAACTCCAACACTCAATTGATGCCTCTCATAAGACTTTGGTCGATCTTTCCAGTGTTGTTGACCACCTTTTTCATGAATCTTTTTTTGTATTGCACACACATTTTTTCTGATGGAGCCTTAGAGAGAATATTAAATTTGGATATTCCTCCATTATTTTCATACTATGAATGGATGAGTTGTCTGATCTTTCTGCAATATTATTCTGCTTCTATTTTCTCATTATGTGTATGATGTCTTGTGCTCTATCATTTTTGAAAATTCCCATCAATACCGATCTCTTTCCTTATATTGTTTGAACATGAATGACTAGAATTGAATGATTGAATTCTAACATATTTCCCCTAATAGACTCCCATGAATTCCTATCATCATATTATTATTTATTGATAATCTATTACAGCTATCTTGAAACCATTTTTTTTAGAGGGACAACCCTTATAAGATATATTCCCTGAAGGGGGAGTGATTTTCCTTTTTTTAAACTCTATAGGCTTGTTTTAAGAAACTTGATTATGTCAAGGCCATATGTCTAGCCTTATAAACTTCTATGAACTAAATTGCGGATGTGATTTTATTTATGATATTTTAGCTTAGACCTAATATTTATTTAGTTTAGGGTGTTTTAGCTTGGAGCTGATATCACTTTAGTTTAAGGTTTTCTTATTAGACCTGATATTTCATTAGTTTAAGGTATTTTAGATTGGATGTAATATTTATTTAGATTAAGTACTTTTAGCTCGAATCTAATATCTCTTTAGTTTAAGGTCTTTTAGCTTGGGTATAATATCACTTTAGTTTACAGTGTTTTAGCTCAGACTTGATATGTAATAATAATATATGGTGTATACATGACAGGAATGACCTAAAACACACTAAGGTTTTGGGTCTGTTCTATGGTGTTATTGAGGCTCACAAGGATTGGAAGGCCCTTTTTTAGAGTGACCTATTTGGTTGATGACCCTAGGTGTATATGCAGGAGCCATATGCATGAATTTATAGTCGAGAAAAGGCTTATTGAAGTCGTGTATCCTTTTGAGGGGATATGGAAGATTCATGGAGGTGATATTAGTTGATCGAGAAATGATAGGGAAGTTGGATCCACCTAGATTGATGGATTATGGGTGGTTTAAGTCATAACCCAAAAGAATTAGTCCATGAATATGTGCTGATGTAGACTTATTGGGTATTTCCAATGACATTATAAGATTATAGGTTCTTATGTGGTGTTTATAAGGCTTATAATGATTGAACCTTCTTTCTATAAAGGATAAGATTCCACTAAATGGAAGGTTGAGGCCCTTATGTGGTGGTATCATATCACGTGAAATATGATCTCCACTTCTCTTTGAGGTCCATGTAAGGTTGGGGAATACTCAAACATCTAGATGATAAAGTTGGATATGGAAAGAAGGTTATCTAGGAAGGGTTCTAGCACCCTAGGGAAATTTATCTATTAAATCATGAAGCTTGAGTTATATGCCTTCTGGTTAAAAATCACATGGTGTTAGATATCATATTATATGGAATGAAGTGTCATAGTCCATCCTCGAGAAAGGGTATGAAACACTATGACATAACATCGATGATATAAAACTTGCTTATATAGTTTGGTGCAGGGATTGTAAATCATGACCTAGAGTGCTCGAGTCAGGAGGACGAGCTTGGGAAGTCATAAAAGAAGTGGTTCATAAATGATGAGGTGTTGAGTGATTCCATAATGATGTCAGGGCACATAGGGTATATAATATCCTTTTTTAGATAGGCACATTTGGTTGATGGCCATAGGTTCATATGTTGGACCCATATTAATATATGCATAGTCAAGCAGAGGGTCTTTGAATCTAGATATCCTTTTTGAGGGCCATGGATTTTTGTGATGATTTGTCACACTCCAACTAATGAAGTGTGATCTGTGGAAAGTGTAAAATCCAAGGAGGTTTCAAGCACCCTAAAAGCTTTCTATCACCTAATGAACTAATTCTCAAGGTGAGGAGGTGTGACAAGCCATTACTATAACTTTTTCCTAGTCCATGGGTTTCAGTAAGAATATCTTGGATTTTACTAGGGCTAATGGTTAGACCCTATGATATTTTATTCCATATATATTCATGTCCTAATTTTTTTCCTAAACATTGAGAATTAGGATTCTAGAGGGAGGAGACTCAAATTTTTCCTAGGCCACACGTTACTGGCTTACTCCGTAATAGGTTTTGTGCCTCTTTAGTTAGAATTTTAGGTTATTATTATTTGGACTATTATAAGCTAGGGTTTAAGGTTGTAGAGCTTTGACTGAAGTAAAGGTAGTGTATGGTCATGACTCACATAGACCTATTATGGGAGCTGTTACACAAGAGCTTAATTATGATACCCAGGGAAAAGAGCACCCCAAAATCCTTGAAATTAGGAAATGGAAATGTTGTAAATCATGGATTGAGGTTCTCGAGTCATGATAAATGATATGGGATAGTCATACTATCACGAACCAAATTTGGTCGCCACCAATACCGGCACAAAACCCGACCCGTGGCAAGGCCTGAAGAGCCTTCCTTATCCCCATGGGCTAGCACAAGTGCCCAGGAATCATTTATATTGGTTTGGGAATGATTTACCAGAATATGTATACATAAAACATTAAATACATTTGGTATGATTAATATGAAAAATTCATACCAACGTGGTTTATACAAAAACCCCGAACTGAATACATAAGTTCAAATGAAATACAAAAGCTCTAAATACCAAAATAAATAGCCGAAAAATATCCCCAATGACTCCACACGACAAGGGATCGACACCCACAAGTTGTCTCCACAACTCCACCCCCAAGGACTCCACATGACAATGGGTCATCACCCACAAGCCGTCTCTACAACTCTACCCCATGGATGGGAACTAACACCCCGAACCGCCATCACCCAGAGCCCTCCCTTTACCTGAGTCTAGAATAATAAAGTCTACTTACAACAAATGGGTGTAAGTAGGGTGTGAAACTAAGCCCAATATGATTCCACCCAATGATTCCAAATATCATGAAGTAAAATGTGAAAAGGAATGCAGTTTTAATATGAAATGAAAAGCGGTGACAAATTCCAAGAAATGCAACTTTCAATTGAAAATGGTTTTCAAGATAAAACATTAAGAATGTTAACACATTTAAATGTTAATATTACATACTATATTATTCTTCCAAAAACACCCAAATAAAAGGGAAAACACCACAAATCCAATGAACAACAAAATCGGGAACACCCCTATGCACTAGATAATCTTGGCCCCATGTACCTTGTACCTTGATGTAAAGTAGCCATTGTGAAATTTTTTCTCAAGAACGAGCCACTAATATGGAACATACCCATAGCCTAGTGGTCCCAAATCATCATCCATATAGTTTAGTTAGAGTTGTCGTAATCCAAATTCTAAGTGAAATAGGGATAAAACCCATATGGTCCAATAGTCGTACTTGTACATATCTGACCCACCTAGGTACTCGAGCTTCCCCCTTTGTGCTCAAACAATTTCAGCAAGATAAATAAAACCATTTTCATATAAACCACCAATACTGGTCACAAAAAAACAATACAGTATCTATACACATTTTAAACCACTTAAAACACACAATGAAACACTTTGATTTTTAAATGAAAAAATCTATCAAAATCTCGCATTGTTTTGCACCCTAAACTCCTTGAAAACCCCAGTTTGTACACTATGTGCGCACTTGTAAGTTACCAAAATATAAATTTTATCCCAATAAATTTAAATTAAACCAACAAATAAATTTTAGGGAATCCCCAAGTGAACCAAGAAATGACAACTTTTTAAAACCTCCATTTACATACAAACATGGCACTTAATGTTCACATGTTTCACAAATACCATTAAAACCCATTTTCTCAGAAACAACCAAAGGGGATAAACATTAAAAACATTATTCTCAGCCTTATTATAGTTCAATAAAAACAACTATGTATTTATAGGGAATCCCCAAATAAACCAATAAAACATTTCTTTGGAAAAACCCCAATTTCACACTAAATTGGAATTTAAAATTAAATTGCAATAAAAACACCACTAAAACTAATTTATTAAGAAATAATAAAATTAGATTAACCTGAAATTATGATAAATACATCATGATAAAACACAAATATTGCATAAACATTGGAATAACCTACCAAATCAAAGGAAACCCCTGAATCACCATGTGAAAATCAAGTCATACAACTGCCACACCAAGTGGGACATAGATCGAACATAAAACTACAATAACTGACCTAGAAAACCCAAGGATAAACCCTAGGTTCGAAACCCTACCCTCGGTTATTTGGTACTTCAAGATAATTGAAAGAAACTTTATGGAAAGGTGAGGAACTATGGAGGAGAGACACTTACTTGAGATTCTTTGAAGTTCCTCAAACCAAACCCCCTTTAAAATGGGTTTACAAAGAGGTTTTGAGAGACTAAGAGGGATTCAATGGTTTTTAAGATCGATGAGAAGGATTAAGGGTCAAATTGGTAATTAGAATGGAGGAAAAATTGTACGAATTGAGAGAGTTATGAAGGGAAGAAGTTACCTCTTCACATCTGGATGATTTGAGAAACCTTATGAAGTTCTGCACTAATTCGTGATTAATACAAGCTCCAAAGAGGGGGAAAATAGGATGGGTGCGCTTTTGGGTCTAGTGGGTTTGGGTGAGACTTGGAATCACCAAAAAATCCTTAAAATTGAATAAGTTATTAATTAAATAAATTTGTTTTTTAACTGGAAATGGGCCTTCGGGATGGCCCAATTCCTTAAATAAAAACCCAAATCCACCATTATTATGGATTACTAATGGTTCCAAATATCAATGGCGGTGTTAATAGGTAAGGGTATGCTATTTTGAAATTGGAATGGGTGAGAAATATTAAAAAATAAATAGATATAAAAGAAACAAAATTGGTTTTAAAATCTTGAAATGGGCTCACGGTTTGGCCCAAATCATGAAAACTCACCCTTTTCTCAAAAAAAAGAATGAAAAACCCCCAAAAATCAGGAATGGAAATTAAATGAAAAATAAATTTAAAATATTTCATGTATGTGGAAATTCTCCCCACCATGAAAACTTTCTATCCTGCAAAGTCAACATGTATATTGATCAAACAACAGGAATAAATAATCTTCTTCAACCCATGACTACTACTCTCATGTCTCATGTGTATCATTACCATGCTACCAATGAACCAGGACTAGTGAAATATACTTCCATTGAATCACCTTCTCTTGGGAGTCCAATATTTGCACTGGCTACTCAAAAACTGACAAGTCAGGCTCTATCTCCAGTGATTCCCAACTTAGCACATGGGACAGATACAGCTTGTATTTCTTCAACTGGGAGATGTGCATGACATCATGGATAGATTTCAACTGAGAAGGTCAAGAAAAATTGTATTCCTCATTTATAATATGCTCTCTGAGCTCAAAGTTCTTGACATACCGCGACATCAGCTTCCCTTGCTTCCTTAATTGACGATGGCCTAGATGAGGGGCCACTTTCAAGAATACCTTATCACCCACAGAAAACTCTAGGTCTCAATGACTTCAGTAAGTATATGATTTATAGAGACTCTGAGCTGTCAATAAATGATGCATGATTAACTTGACCTTCTCATATGTCTCTTGCACCAGACTCGGCTCCAGCAGAGATGTCTCAGCTACCTCATCCCAACACAGGGGGCCGACAAGAACAACCAAAGAGAGCCTCAAAATGAGCCTTTCAAGTCATGGATTGGTAAATTTTATTATAAGATAACTCATCCAACCCCAAATGGATATCCCAAGAACCACCAAAGTCCAGAACACATGCACGAAGCATGTCCTCCAATATCTGATTTTCCTGCTCTATCTGACCATCCGTATGTGGATGGTATGTTGTTCTCATTTTAATCTGAGACCCCAAGGCCTTTTAAAGGCCTTCCCAGAACTGAGAAGTAAAATATGGGTTTCTATCTGAGACAACTGGTGATGGAATGACATGGATTCTCACCACCTCCTGAAGATACAAACGTCCTAATTCATACACTTTAGTTGTATCTCTGATCGGAATGAAGTGGGATGTTTTGTTCAAATTGTCAATCACCATCCAAATAGCATTCTTACCTCGAGGTGTATGAGGTAAGACCACAATGAATTATATGGAAACCTAATCCCACTTATAAGTAGGAATGGGTAATGGATGGAGAAAACAGGAAGGCATTTGATGCTCTACTTTCACCTGCTGACATGTGTAGCATCTCGACACAAAGTCTGCTATGTCTCATCTCATACCAGGCCACCAGAACTGCCGATAAACATCATAATATATCTTGGTGGCACCAGGATGGAAAAACCACTGAGACCGGTGGTTGTCCTCCATCACCACCTTCTACAGAGATAACAACACTACTAATCAGACCTTGAAGCACAAGATTCCCTCAAGAGATGACGACCAATCAGAAGATGTCTCCCCATGATGAAGAAACTGCTTCGATCGCTGAAAAATCTCATCTCCGGGTCTCACTGAATAAATTCCTATAGATAAGGATTCAACTGGACGGTCGCCATGAATACACCTGCACCATGTTCCCTGGTCTCCACATTCATATGAGAAAAGAGCCCCATCAATGTCCTCTCATCACTGGACTTCCTCAAAGATAGAACTGGAACTCTTCTACTCAAAGAATCGTCAACCACATTACCCTTACCTGGGGTATAGACAATGTCCAAGTTGAACCCCTTCAATTACTCGATCCAACGATGTTGTCTCAAGTTGAGGTCCTTCTGTGAGAAGATATAAGCCAAGATTTTGTGATCAGAGTAGACCAGTAAATTCTCCCCAATGAGGTAGTGACACCAAGTCCTCAAATCATGCATCACCACTACCAACTCCATTTCATGGGTTGGGTATTTCTTTTTTTGTGGTCAAAGTTAGCAAGATCCATATGCCACCACGTGATCATCTGGAATAAGCACGCACCAAAGACCCATAACTGAAGCATTACAATAGATTACATATCTTTTACAGCCTCTGGAAAAAATAGCATGGGGGCGGTAATCAACCACCTCTTCAGATCCTCAAACAATGCATGAAATTATGGGCCCCATACAAGATTCACCTTTTTCTGGGTGAGCGCGGTCATCAGTGAAGCAAGCCAAGAGAAATCTCGAACAAATCGCCTGTAATAACCAGCTAGACCAAGGAAACTTCTGATCTTGAACACATTCTTCGGCTACTCCCATGACATAACCACACTAATATTTACGGGTTCCACTGAAACCCCATGCTCAGATATCACATGCCCGATAAATCTCACTTCCATGATCCGGAAACTTCACTTTGAGAACTTTTCATAGAGGCAGTGATCTCGCAAAGTGCCCAAGACGGTCCTCAAGTGATGTTAGTGTTCCTCCTCAGAGCCAGAGTATACTAGAATATTATCCATGAACCCCACAATGAAGTAATTGAGATACTGATGGAAAAAAATGTTCATTAGTTCCATAAAGACCACTGGAGAATTGGTCATTCTTAATGGAATGACTAAATACTCAAAGTGGTCGTACCAGCTTTAGAAGGTTGTCTTTGGGATATCAGACTCCTTCACCTTGAGTTGATGATCCCCCGAATGTAGGTCTGTCTTTGAGAACCACTATTCCCTCTTCTACTGATTGAAAAAATAATCTATTCTAGGGAAAATGTATTTGTTCTTAATTTTTACCTTATTCAAATTTCTGTGGTCAATGCACAACCAAAGAGATCCATCAGCCTTTTTCACGAACAACACAGAAGCGGCCCAAGCAGAGACACTTGAGGGAATGAATCCTTTGGATTTTAAGTCTTCCATCTGTATCTTTAATTCCCTCATCTCAGTGGGGGCTATTCAATAAGTGGGAAGATATATTGGCTATGTTCCTAGTTCCAGATCAATCAAAAACTCCACATCCCACTCCAGGGGAAAACCTGAGAAATCATCCAGGAATACCTCCGGAAAATAATTCACCACATGAGGTAGTGAACCTTCAGGGGAAATTCCATCATCCAATAGTGCGAAAAATAATAACAGGAAGGTAATAATTCCCAACTATAGCAGTGGAGGTCCTACATGACCCGACCGAGGATCCCATTCTCCCCAAAAAACATGAAGACTCCCATCAGGTGCTGTGAAACTCACTCGCTGCCTATAGAAATAAATGTGTGCCTAGAAGTGTACTATCCAATTCATGTCATGTATTATGTCAAACAATTCTATATCTATAACCAAGAGGTCCCACTACATCTCAATCCCTAGCACATAAATCACACACGAGGGGCACTGGAGGCCCTGCTCCTTCTTCTTTCCCAGTGGTGTCACCAACTCCATCGCGAAAGACATCAAATCAGTTGGAAAATTCAGCATGTCAAAAAATAGGAATAAATGAATGAAACAAAGGCACTAGTATCAAAAAGAGAAGAATCTATAGATGATGCATTTAGAATGGTACCACAAACTATCGACGGTCCCGCCTCTGATCCTGCTGGTGCCTGATCGACAGCATGGAGATGTCAGGTCTCTGTCTGAGGACGACCGCTAGTCTGTGGATGTGCCCAGAACTAGATGTGCCTAGAAGATGACCTAGACCTACCACCACAAACTCCAAATAAAGATCCCCCAGTCCTTGATGGCTGAGATTGTGATGGCACTTATCTTGAATCCACCGACCCT
Organism: Viscum album; assembly: GCA_963277665.1. Classification (NCBI taxonomy): domain Eukaryota; kingdom Viridiplantae; phylum Streptophyta; class Magnoliopsida; order Santalales; family Viscaceae; genus Viscum; species Viscum album. The sequence goes on from OY728130.1 coordinate 1,222,250,527, forward strand.
TCCCCACTTGGAAGTGTACATACCACCCCACAGAAGCACTAAAAATAACCCAGACCTACACATTGGTAACAAGGCTTCATAGGAAGTGGGAATTCTGGTCAGATATACCCTGGTTTTCCACACTAGTGGCACATGACTGGTGTTGCATCAGAATCCCCAGATGAAAACTGCTTAGAGGAGTGGCTTGAACTGCCACCTCCCTTCTTCACTTGATCCTCCTGCTTCCTCTTCTTCACTGTAGAGCTTCCACTGCCCACTACTGATACTATCCCAAAAAACCAACCCTACTTTTACAGTCGATCTCCACTATACACACCGGGTCAATGACCTCATCATAGGCCCTCAGTATGAACAAGAAGACCTTAGAGTATATCTCTGGTCTCAAGACTTCCTCAAACCTCTAGGCCTTCAATTTATCATTTGTGACAGTTTCAGGGGAATAAAGAAGAAACTCAGTGAAACATTTGGCATACTCCATCATTGAAAGACTCCCCTGAACAATGTCCATGAACACTCAAGACCTGGAATATTCCAAGACCTTAGGTCAATATTGTTCATTGAAGACGGCCTACAAATATCCCCAACTCATATGCTCATTCTTCCCAATCTGAAGCACTAAGTCCCACCACTTATGGTTGGGACCCTCCAATAGAAAGGAGGCACCCTTCACCCTAAGCTCCTTAGGTGTTTTCGGAAACTCAAACATACGCTCGATGTCACGAGCCATTCCTCTTTTTCCTAAGGATCTGAGCTGCCTAGGAAGGTAGGAGGATTGTTTTTCAAAAACTCACAAGTTTTATCATTTCTAGGACTCGTCTCTTCTGCCCTAGCAGGAATTGTATTTGGATTCATTCCATTCCCAAGAGCTCAGAAAACCTAGATAATATCCTCAACTAGAATCTGATTAATCGGTGTGGTAGAACTCTCTCTAGATTCCTCCTGTGGGTGTGTGGGAGCTTTTAGGGGAGGCATGTTGCTACAAAATGAAACAGTCACAAAACAATAATCAATAACACAATTATGAAAATTTTAATCAAATTAATCAAATATAAATAATCTAAACACATTCTAGTAATAAAATAAATAGCTACTCCACCTCTGCTTGATGTCCACGTGTGGTCTGCAGCCCACGCATCTCACTTAGAAGTGAAGTCAATCCATAAATTCCAACATCACCTGGTGACTCAGGGTATCCCACAAGAGGTGTGGTCTAGGAATACAACTCACAATCAAATACTCGATCCCCAACTATCCTAGCTCTTGATTATCCCAAATCATCCAAAAATAGTAATATAACCCAAAATCATTAACCCCCTCTGATACCATTTTGTCACAAACTGAATCTAGTCTCCGCCAATACTTGCGCCAAACCCGGCCTGTGGAAAGTCCCGAAGGGTATTCCTTATCCCCATGGGCTGGCACAAGAGATTGGGTATCATTTATCTTGGTTTGGGAATGATTTACCTGAATATGTATACATCAAACATCAAAATCATTTGGTAAACTGATTGTGAAAAATTCATACAAACAAGGTTTATTAAAAAATCCAGAACTTAATATATAAGTTCCAATGAAATAAAAAAGGTCCAAAGATACAAATAAATAGTAGAAAAAAAATAAGGACTCCACATGACAAGGGTTCGTCACGTACAAGTCTTCTCCACAACTCCGCCCCAAGGACTCCACACAACAGGGGGTCATCACCCACAAGCTGTCTCCACAACTCCGCCTCAAGGATGGGAACTAACACCCCAAACCGCCACCACGCATAGCCGTCCCTTTACCTAATTCAAGCATAATAAATTATACTTACACCAAAATGGTGTAAGTAGGATGTGAGCCTAATCCCAATATTATACCACCCAATGATTCCAAAGATCTTGCAGTATCAAGTGAAAAAGAATGCAGTATTAATACGTAATGAAAAGCGGCGACAAATTCCAAGAAATGCAACTTTCATTTGAAAATAGTTTTCAAGATAAAACATTAAGAATATAAAGAAATTTAAATGATAATTTTAGATACTATAATATACTTCCAAAGACACCCAAATACAATGGCATATACCACAAATCCAATGAACAAAAAAATTGGGAACACCCCAAGGCGCTAGGTAGTCTCGGGCCCCATGTACCTCATACCTCGGTGTAATGTAGCCATAGTAAAATCTATTCTCATGCAAGAGACACTAGTAGGTAACATAACCATAACCTAGTGGTCCCCAATCATCATCCATATAGTTTACTTAGAGTTGTTGTTATCCAAATGCTATGTGAAACAGGGACAAAACCCATCTGGTCCACTAATTGTACTAGTACATATCTGCCCCACCTAGGTGACCGGGCTACCCCCTTTGTGATCAAACAATTTCAACATGATACATAAATCTATTTTCATATAAACCACCACTAATGGTTACATAAAAACCGTAAAATATCTATACACATTTTAAACCACTTCAAACACACAACAAAACACTTTGATTTTTAAATGAAACAATTTCTCAAAATCCCGCACTGTTTTTTCACCCTAAACTCCTTGAAAATCCCACTTTGCACACTATGTTCCCAGATGTAAGTTACCAAAATAGAATATTCAGCCTAATAAATTTCAATAAAACCAACAAATCAGTTTTAGGGCCGACCTATGTGAACCAAGAAATGTTAACTTTGTAAAACCTATATTTACACACAAACATGGCACTTACTGTTCACATGTTCCAAAAATAACATTAAAACCCATTTTCACAAAAACAACCAAAGGAGATAAAAATTAAAAATAGTATTTTCAGCCCTGTTATATTTCAATAAAAATAACTAAGTCTTCATAGGGAATCCCCAAATAATCCAACAAAACATAGCTTTGGAAAACTCCCAATCTCACACCAACTTGGAATTTAAAATTAAATTTCAATAAAACACCATTAAAAATAATTTTTTCAGAAATCATAAAATAATATAAACATAAAAATATGATAAATACAGCATGATAATGCATAAATATTTCATAAACATTGGAATCACCTACCAAATCAATGGAAACCCTTGAATCACCATGAAAAAATCATGTCGCACCATCGCCGCACAAAGAGAGACTTAGATCAAACCTAAAACCACAATAATTGACCAAGAAAACACAAGGTTAAGCCATAGGTTCTAAAACATATCCCTTGGTTATTTGGTATTTCAAGTAAATTGAAATAAAATTCATGGAAAGTGGAGGAACTAAGGAGGAGAGACACTTACTTGATATTCATTGATGTTCCTCCACCAAATCCCCATTCAAAATGGGGTTCCAAAAAGGTTTTGAGAGACTTTGAGGGATTTAATGGATGTTAGGTTTGATGAGGATTAGTAAGGGTCAAATTATAAATTGTAATGGAGGAAAAATAATAATAATTGAGAGAGTTATAAAGGAGAGAAGTTACCTCTTCAAATATGGATGATTTGAGAAACCCTATGAAGTTATGCACTAATTCGCGATGAATACAAGCTCCAAAAGAGTGGGAAAAGAGGATTTACATGCGACTGGGTTTATTGGGTTTGGGTGAGACTTGGAATCACCAAAAAATCCTTAAAATTGAATAAGTTATTAATTAAATAATTCTTTTAACTGGAAATGGGCCTTCAGGTTGGCCCAATTCCTTAACTAAAACCCCAAATCCACCAATATTATGGATTAATAAAGGTTCAAAATTGAAATGGTGGTGTTAATAGGTCAGGGAATTCCATTTTTGAAGTGTAATGGGAGCAAAATACTAAAAATAGAAACAGTTATAAAATAAACAAAATTGGTTTTTTAAATCTGGAAATGAGGTCACGGTTTGGCCAAAATCATGAAAACTCGCCCTTTCCTCAAAAAAAACCTGGGAAACCCCCAAAACAAAAAAATAATGGAAATTAAATTAAAAATACCTTTAAAATATGTTATTTATGTGACATATACTAGGAGAAAATCAGACACACAGAGGTGTTGAGTTCTTCCACAACGACGTCAGGTCTCACAAGGATCAGAATGGTCATTTTTCAGAGAAATGAATTTAGTTGATGACCATAGGCCCATATGTAGTTTCCATAAGCACACATTCATATTCAATAAAAGGTTCTATCAATATTGATATCTTTTATATGGTCCAATAAAGATTTTAGTGATACGATACACCCAAGTCAAGAAGTTTGGATTATGGATTGAGGTTCTTTTAAAATATGGTGGAAGCATCCCATATTATGGTTGACCAGGGGAAGTCTCTTGTGGTCTATTAAAAATTAATGAAATATTAGTGATGATATTCCTAGTTTAAAATCATGTTTTGGGGATGTAATTACTTCCATTTAGTTTAGTTTTATGCAGTAAGGATGTACATCCATGCAGTTTAACATCATGCGGTAATGACATAGGAACTAATGTGAAAGTGTGGAAGTGTCATGGATGGTCCCAAACATGGATACTTGGGCATCAATAAATATATCATGAGGATTATAATCAATCCATAAATAGTTATTAATGAATTTTCCTACATTGTTCTGACCCATACACTAGGATGAGAGCATTTTTATATTTATTTGTTGTGATTGGGCTCGAAGTTTGGAGATTTGGGCATCACTGTATATCATATGAGGGAAGGAATGAAGTCACACATAGTTATTTAATGTGAAATACTGCATGTGGGTCTTACCTATGCATAGAGGTGGGAATTATTTTCATTGACCATTGTAGGTGGGCCTTAGGATTAAAGATACATGGGTCATTGCGTATCATGTGATGATAGGAATAAAGATACACATAGTTCTTGATGTTCCATGTAGTTTAACATAATTTCATGAGGATGAGGGTGAAATGTCCTGAATAAATGGAACAGTTGTGTTTGGTCCTAAAAATGGATATTTGGTTGTCGCTACGTATCTCATATAGGGTGAGAATCAATCTATACGTAGTTCTAGAAATTCTATGAAATTTAACGTCATGCAGTGAGGAAGAGGGAGGACCGAAATGAATTGATTGGAATATTGTGGTTGCTACAAAAGGAAGATGTTTGGGCATCACTAAGTATCACTTTATAATAAAAATAAAACCACAAATATTTCTGAATAATCGTGTAGTTTAAAGTCATGTAACAAGGATATCTACCGTCCAGTTTAACATCATGTGATAAGGACTCATGGTATGCCTTTTAACTTGTTGCATTCGGGGTCATAATAGACATGTTATGTAATTTTATTCCTTACTTATGAAGGTAATTCCTTGACACAATTCCAATTCTCACATGATCTATGCTCGGTGTGAGAAATAAGGAATGTCATCGGTTTCCTTATAACAGATAGACAGTTGGGGGTACTTCAAGGGTAGTTTTAATTATGTAATGGTTGGACCAAGATATAGTATTGATTTATCCTTATGTATCTCATTGGAAATGGGAATCTAGATATATTTAGTTGTATAAGAAAAGTGTATTTTAACATCATGTGGGAAGGATTTCAGCGACTCAATGTGAATGGGGATGGATATCATGGATCTGTGTAGTTTTACATCATGCGGTAAGGAAATTGGGTTACCCTTCTTGAAGGGGGATGTTCTGGGTCTATGTTGTTTTATGTCATAAGCTAAGGACATTGGATCACTTATCATGAAAGGAAACCAATCCTATAGCTAGGCCCAAGAATAGAAGTTCAGGTGTCACTATGAATACTATGATGGTACGAATAAAGTAATGCATATTTCTTAAATGACTGTGCAGTTTAACATCATTCAGTAAGGATGAACTCCATGAAGTTTAATATCATGCGTTTAGAATTAATGTTAGTAATTACTCTGATGTGGACACCAATGATTATTGATTATTCTAAGTATTTCTTGAGAAACCTCGCATTGGTGGGAGGTGTGACACGCTCCCCATATATTGGGGCCAATGAGTAAGCCTCATTATGGTAGACCGTATGTATGATGTATGGTACCTCCCATTTGTGTTCCAACATTAGGGGCTTCATTACTCATATCATTGGGGTTTTTAAGAACTACCCCAGTTCCCCCTGGAATAATGAAAAGAGGTGAAGCTTTTTATTTAAGTCTCATGCAATTCGATTCTAGTGGACCTCATGGTTGTGCAGTGTACACAACCTGTTCTCATCAAGTATTTATAATTCATCTATTCTATTTTTTGATTTCTCATCCTATAAAAGTTATCCACAAATGGATACTTAGATTGATGGTAGCTGGACCTCCATGGGTGTCACTACCTTCGTCTTGTACACTAGGGGGTATCGTATTGATTGTGTAGCAGTACACGTGGTGGTAAGGTAGGACCATAAAGCATGAAGGTGTTTTTATGTCCAAGACTTAATATACTAGTTCACCATATTCAGTAGAATATTTGATAGGGTCTTATTGAAGGCCTCTTTCTATCCATTTTTTATTTTATGATAGTGATATGAGTGATTGGACTTGATATTGTACTCCTAGAAAAGATTATTCAACTCCATTGAATAGAATTTTGTGTTTTTGTCTGTTAATATTGGGTGAGGGAATCCAAACCTTGTGATGATATGGGACTTCATGAAGTTGATTATATTATTCATTCTATCCTCCTTGAGGTGTACAACCTCATCCCATTTGGAAAATAAGTCAGTATTAGTAAGGATGTACTTGAACAGGTTAGTTGTGTCTAGAAGATATTGCCCCACGACATCCATCCCCCAAACTGTGAATGAACAGAAATATTTAGTTTTAGGTAGTAATTCTATAGGTTAATGGATGATTTTTTCATGGATTTGGAATTCATTAAATTTGTTGATGAATTATATGAAGTCATATATCATGGATTTTTGGTAATATCCTAAGATCCTAATCTAATGGGAGAGCCTGGTTCTAGATTTATGGGTGCCACAAGAGCCCACATGGAAATATTTCATGATAGTAGGAATCTATTCTTCTATAATGCATTTGGGAAGGAACATGATGAAGCCAAACTTATAGTGGGTTTTGTTCTCAATTGGTCCATCTGGTAGGGTAAATTTCACTACACAACATCAAATATGTTACTTTCTGGCTCTATCCATTGGGAGAGTCCCATTTCGTCGATAGCTATTTATGGACTCCATCCATCTATGGGTGACTATTGGTTAATCAGGATCTAGTGTGGTTTTGAACTTATTGATCTCATCCAAATCAAAGAAGATCATTTCAGATACCATTCTCCGATGTGTAATTCATAAAATTCCTTCTTCCTAATAAGGGTCTTCCAAGACGTTGGCCTCATTGTTCAATGCATTGATGAGATCATTTTATGATTAGGGAACTTGATGTAATGTGGGATCAAAAGGGAATTCTGACTTTAGTCCGATGACATTGCCTGTGAGAGGTATCAATTATCTATTCTTGATGATATATTCACCATTGAAATGCTTTATCACTAACTACTAATCTCATTTCATGTTTAGGTAATATATTTTTAGTTGTAGGGACAATCCCAATCTAGCAATGAGGGATTGGTATTCTTCCTCATTATTTGTGAAACCTTTGAATAGTGACAAAGAGTAAGGAAAAACAACTTTGTCAAGAGATACAAATACAATTCCTAGTCTAACACATTTGAGCATCAAGTTTTCCATCCTTTTCTCGATAGGAATTTATGAGGTTCCATCCAAATACATCTCCCATGTCTGTGGAGTGTCATGGGAATATAAGACCTCCTCATATAGAAGCTAGGTGTCATCCAGTATATTCATCAGGGTGGGGTGTGTTGTGAGGAAATCAACCAAGTCTTGTCCTTTTAATGAATTCTATGTCACATACTGAATTTCAAATTTCTAAATAATGATCGTCCATCAGGACTAATTCCTAGTCAACATCAGACAACCCAATATTTACTTGTGTGGAACAATATAAGAGACCAATTAGACTTTGTACAGCTGCAAGTAATGCCTTAGAATTTTTACCATGAATATCAGTGCAAGTAAGTTCTTCTCAACATCATAATATCGGTTCTCAGTACCTAGCATAGTATAAATGAGTTAATATAGACAATTTTCACTCCATTCATTACTCTTCTATGCAAGTAGGGCACCCGGTGAGTGTTCCATGGAAGTCGCATATAAGATGAGTGGCCTCCCTTCCACCCGATTCATCAAAACTGGTGGGTATAATAGAAACTTCTTGAGACTTTTGAAGGCTCTTTGGAAATCATCGTCCAATTTATAGGAGTTTCCCTTATTCATTATCCTAGTGAAGGGGAGAAATTTTCTAGCCTGTTTGGTGATGAACCATCAAATATAAGTAAGGTAACCTTGGATTACCCAAAATTCATTGAGATTTTTAGGGGGTGACATTACTAAGATATAACTAGTCTTCTCCAGGTCAACCTCTATGTCATGGTTGTTTACCAAAAAACCAATGAATTTGTTTAAAGTTTCCTCAAAATCACATTTATATAGAATCATCTTCAGATTGTGTCGTCACATCTTGATGATTTTTTTAAGTTACATGAAGTGATCACATCACTACCTAGATTTAGCCATCGGGTTGTTAACATAACATTCAGTTGTAATTACTAAAAATTTGTTAAAGATATGGTTCATAGTGTGTTTATATATGGAACCATCATTCTTTAAACCAAATGGAATGACATGTTAGTAAAAGATCCCATGTGGTGCTCTGAAGGAAATGAAATTTTCATCTTTTTGGGACATCTTTATCTGATTGTACCCTGAGTACCCATAAATGAAAGAAAGGGCTTACAATCCATCATTTGCATCGATCAAGACCTCTATGACTGGAAATGGGAAATATTCCTCTGGGTAATGCTAATTATGTTACCTGAAATCAATGTAGAACCTAATCTTCCCATTATTCTTCTTGATAGGGTAGAAGTTGGAAAGCCATCTTGGTTACTTCAATTCTCATACAAAGTTGGCTTTGATCAACTTTTCGAACTCTACCTCGATATTGGTAGCATGAGAGGGGTGTGTACTTATATCTTCCTAATTGAAGCCTCAATTCTCATCTGGTATACCAAGATTATTTGTAGCCACATCTAGATTTAGTCTGATAATTTTTGTGTAGTTCCATGAATACATATATTGGTGCTGCTTTAGAAATGAAATGTACATCTCTTACTATTCTAGGGGAATCAGAGCACAAATCTGTATAGGATATGATTCTTCTTCTATTCCCAAATTTATTTGTCTGGGTTCATTGATAGTGTTAGAGACACCTCCCTCGAATGGTGGATGGGAATTACCAAGTATAACCTCATCTTCTTCCATCTATGACTCTGTGGAGACATTTTTATATGGGGATAAAAATCTGGGGGAAATGAGGGTCTTAAACCTCTAGGAATAAATATATAGCCTTGACCAGGTTTATGGGGAGCACATATTCTTCATCGATAATACTCTAGGGATTCAAAGGGGTGGTCCAAAATCCATTGAGAGTGGAAACCTTCATATCATCATCCACCATTGATTGTTTTCCACAATTTTATAGAAGTCTTATTCATCTTATGTATCCCCACAAGTCTAAAAGGGAGCACTATCACCATGTAGTATGCTGACATTTCCATTAATGGGATACTTCAGACACCGGTGTAACGTTAAAGGAACTTCCAGGTGGCTATGGAGCTAGGGATATCTGAGAAGGACATTATACATGACGTCTTGCTGTATTACCATAAAATCCGTTTCCCATGTAAAATCCCCAAACTGGGGTTTGACCTTTATTTTCTTGAGTCATTTGGTCATTCTTATCATACCCTTGGTTGGTTAGATTAATGGGAGTCAAATCTCATTCTCTGTATCCCAAACTTCTTATGGTTCTGACTGGGATATGATTAATCCTAGAACCATTATTGTTTAGGGATATTTGAAAATTGAAATTATTGAGTCTTCCTGAGACATATAGTTGTTTGATGTTCCCTTGAATGGATTTATCTTGAGTTTGATCAGTGAATAATATTTATATGTGAAAATATAATTTCATGGTCTCATTCAGATAGACCTCTGTAGCAGCAACTTCTACCACAAATTCTTGTGGGCTCTAGAGGGATTCAACGAGTGCCTCCCTAAGTTGTGTTGAAATATGGAGAAAATCTAGGACGGAGATCTTTTCTAGGACTACCAACAGATATTTTAGAACATCATATTATTATAAAAGAGGTCGTCACTTCCCGATATAGGGTTTCTTCTAGATGTGTGGATGACGATCAGAGGAATTTGGAATGGACAGACCTAGTGCTTGTGCAAAGGTTGTGGGAGTATCTGCTTCCAGTAGATTTGGTCACTCCAACCTTCCCCATTGCATTGGTTAATTAGATAGTACCTGTACTAATTATTCAAGAAAGACAGTCAAGTAATGGAGACTATTGGAGGGCCATGAGACACCTCCTTGACTATATTGAGCCTACTGGAGTGCTTCCCAAGATTCTCAATAGAATATATGTCTTCCATGGGGATTTGGATGGATTACTGGGTCTGAACACTCTTGTGTTGTCCCCTATGTCCTGAGTTCTGGTGCATGTGGTCTCTCATTCCCCATTTGTATGTGGGAAACTCATGCTCTTTAGAAAACACATTTTCAAAGATGGGGTATAAAAAGTTTATCATGTTTAAAGAACCAAATATGAGGTCTTCATCTAATGATGATTCCATATTGTGGGGTGATTCTCATACATCAAGTGCTTCATTGGAGAAGTTAATGAGAGTTAATGCTTGATTTGGAGGAGAATATGACTCTTACCTATCTGTTTCTTCCTACATCTAGTGGTCACACCCACCTTTGGGAGGCTCATTTGATGTCTCTTTCTTCAATGGTGGAACTATTGTGGTTTTTTCCAATATTAATTTATAGTATCATGGGCTTAGTCAAATTTATTTTGGGTCATCTAGTTGTCAAATTTTCATGCACGTCAGGCGTGGAATTTTTTTCAATCACCCTCTTCTTCCAGGTGGATCACAATAATGCAAGAAATCTTCTTTGGGGAGTTGTCTAACACCATTTTTCTAGATTCAATCATGCCTTGAAGAACTTATTTGAAGATGAAGCAGTTTTGTATACTATGACCCAACCTTCTAAGGAAAGGTTAGTAATCATGTCAGTTGGTGAGGTCAACCTCATCATGCCTCCTGGGTTGTGGGAGTTTGAGCAGGTTATTATCCATGGATACCAAGAAATAACTGGGGAATTGTTCATTTTGTAATGATTATATTTTTTCATTCGTTCCTCAAATCTCAGATAACCCTTATTTCTATGTGCTTTTAGCCAAGGGAAATTATATTGTTTTCACCTCTCAACATGATGTTTTGGGTGGTTTAGGGCCTAACTGGGTTTTTCGATAGGCACTGCTACTTCCTAGAGAGTGACAACTACAGCTTCTGCCCTGAATGGCCTTTTCCCCTATATTGTGGGCTTGAGTCTAATTTTGGATCGGGTCTGCTGGATAGATTCTTCTAGAAATTGGTCCATCATAGAAAACTCATGGAATCCACCTTGATATTTTATTGGAATTATGAGAATCTTAAACTTATCCCTTATATTTTCATCACATAATTGCAACAATTTCTCTTACAAGACAGGGATGCTGAGTGAGTAGGTCAAACCCTTCCACCTTTCTATAAATTCATACACCTTCTCATTCTCACGTTGTTTGCAGTTTTCATGTAAATTATCATATTATTTCTCAACATAGAAATCAATTAATAATGTAATGGGTGATTAAGGTCTTACCAACCTAACATGGATCCTACTAGTGGACTGATATACCAAACAAAGGTTTTCCCTCTCGTATTCTATACAAAACACCTCATCTTCTTTTCCCGTGTTGATCTTGATGGCCCATCATCATCCCACATTTTGATACAAAGTGTGAGAGATGTTTCTTGGGGTCTCCCACACCATCAAATATAGAGAAGGTAGGATTTGTGAAATTGGGTGAAAGAAAAGTTGCATCTATCCAATAAGGATATGGCTTCCTCTCAAGCTATACAATTGTGCATCACCATTCCATGGCTTTCATTCAAGTATCAAGTGTCTTGATGATGTTCAAGAGCTCTGAGAGAACTGTTGACTGAGCTATTTCACTTATATAAGGATCTGATGTGTGTTAGAGAGGTTTCCCCACTTTTATCTCTTATCGATTTACAATTTGTCTAATTATTGAACGGGTTTCTTGGTGAGGGAGAGGTCGTCACCACAATGGAGATAAGTCACAATAATTTTCTACTTCTTCTTATATGTAGACTAGTTGTCTAGACTCAAAGACAACATGATTCTCAAATACCTCTCTTGCTGGTTGATCTGCCATGGTAGGTAGAATATTCAACTCCTCCAAAAGATGATACCCATTGGGGATATTGCCTCTGAGTAACTTCTCATTGAATTGTTAGAGAGTTTGTATTTCTCTCCCATATTGTGACAATCGTTCCTCTAGGGAAGGAACTCTATTTCTTCTGGTAGGTTATTGGGATGTGGTTGTACCCTTCCCCATGGTGATATTCCATTGTGGAGGTAATAGCTCAATATTTATAGGTGCCATGTTTTGGAACCATCTTTGGTTTTTAGTGGGTGAAGCCTCATTTGGTGCATCCAATTCACATTCCTCTAGAGGAATATTTTCCATGTTGATAATGAAAATGTTTACAGAGGCATGTCAAGAAATGGTGTTTGTGTTATTACTTTTTATGAAACAGGCTAATTTTTCACTATTATCTTTAGGGTCATTATTCAAAACCTTCTCCATGTTGAGTCATTTTGGTTTGCACCCTCAATGGGGTTTGATTGTCTTCCCCATACATTCCTCCTATTTTGTTCTATTAACAATGACCCTGATGGAGTTTCTGTTCATGGTTGTTGAATGCACCCCAACTAGCAGGGTTTTGTCTTGTGGTGGGAGGAGTTGGTGGAATGTTGACTACTGATAGATTCTTCCAAACCTAGGGAAGATTGATTCCCTCAATAGTGTTGATGATGAAAATTCTCCCATACCTGTTGGATGGGGGTCATTTATGGCCATAATTTTAATGGATTGGTCTAGTTTTTGGGGATCCAATGACTCTAATTTAGGACTTGTTGATTCCTGGGATAGGCATGGAGGAATAAATTCCTCTAGTCTAGTGGTGGTGGAGTTGATTTGGAATCACTACTGATGTCTCCAGGGTCTTCTCAAGGGATTATGAACCTGGATAGTATTATTGAGATATATATTCCCCTAGATTATTGGGATGGGGTTCACCTGCGGCTACTGAGGTTATGTCTTGAATCCTCTCAGGACTTGGTGATCTAATATTTGGAGATGGTGGTGAGTTTTTTTAAATGTGTTTTCTGAAATAAAAATTGTAAATGAATATGTTTAAAATACTTTCAAAAATATGCAGCAAATTCGACATCACTGATGTCTCCTTTGGGATTATGAATAAAGGAGATATCACTGTTTCCACCTTTACCCTAATTTTTTTTACTATTTTTAGTATTATTTTACATATATTTAATTGTTTTTATTTTGTTTTGTTTATATATATATAAATAAAACATAAAAAATTACAGAATTTATCTCGTATTTAATATCATGTAGTACCATCATTATAATAATCTGGATTCTAACAGAAACCTTAAGTCATGGCTCTTTATTATAAGAGAGCTTGCATTATAAATCATTCTTCATTTCCGACGTGGGATTTAAGTTATCCCTTTCCTTTTAGAGAAAATTCTACATTTCCAATGTGGGATTTAAAATGTTTCAAGTAAGTGGTTTTGGAAGCCTATAAAATATAAACTATAAGACTTATATAAATGAAAATTAAAAAATGGATTAAACATATAAGAAATAATCAAAAATAAAAATAATTTCATAAAATAATGTTGATGAAAAATAATTTATATATTTTCAAATCCACAAACTCAAAACTTAAAAATGTTTCAGGTATATGACTTTTATAGCCTATAAAATATAATCAATAAGAAAAATATAAATGAAAATTAAAACATGGATTAAACATATAAGAAATAGACAAAAATAAAAAAAATCATAAAAAATGTTGATGAAAAATAATTTATAAGCTTTCAAAGCCACCAACTTGAAACATAAAAATGCTTCAATTCTGTGACTTTGAAAGCCTATAAAATATAAATTATAAGACCAATATAAATGAAAATTAAAACATGGATTAAAATATAATAAATAGTCTAAAATAAAAATAATTTTGTAAAAAATTTGATGAAAAATAATTTATACACTTTCAAATCAGCCAACTTGAAACATAAATTTTTTTTCAAGTATTTGAATTTGAAATACTATAAAATATAAACTATAAGAAAAATAATTTATTTTCTAATATTTCTTATATTTTTAATCCATGTTTTAATTTTTATTTAGATTGTTTTTATATTTTATATTTTATAGGATTTTAATGTCAAGTAGCTGGATTTATATCCTCCTCAACATTATTTCTTTTTGCTCTCACTTTCGAGTAACTTTTCTTACATTCCTTTCTTTTTCATTTATTTATTTTATTTATGAAACTATTTTTATTTTAAAAAACTTTTAATATGTTTATTCTATATTTTTAATTTTATTTACACTTTATTTTATATTCAATATTTTATAAGCTTTTAAAAGTTAGCTACTTAAAATTAATAATTATTCCTTTGTTCCAAGTAGTCGACTTTGAAAGCCGTCAAATATAAATTGTGCCTAAAATATTAATGAAAATTGAAACACAGGATAAAAATATAAGAAGGGATAATAGTAATAACATTTTCTTCATTTCAATAGATATAAAACATATAAATGAACAAGTACAATTGATGTTTATGTCTATGGAGAGGAGATTATGTCCCACATAGTGGTGTGCGAATAGGACTCCCACTTTGAGTTCGTTTTAGAGTCTGATGACCTAGAAAGGGATAGTCCTTGGGCAATGGAATGTTGACTATTGAATCTTCCACCAATGTGTTTGTGGGAGTAGCTATAAACTACATTTTATATTGTGCTTATGATCCATCTCCTACTAGGGTAGTAGAAGGACCTCCCAGCATCACAGTGGGAAACCAAGCCTACGATGGTTCTAGACACCAAAGTTGTGATGGATTTAGGCCCCAAGGTTGTGATGAATTTGAACCCTAAGCAAGGGAGAACATTGGATATATTTTCAAGGAAGAATAATCCCATGCTGCCTAAGGCACATCCTCAATCAACTGATGATGGACTACTAGAGGGTGGACCACTGCCCGTGGAATAGGTGAGGCCTCACGCGCAACACGACATTGTCTACATCGTCATCGTCGTGGCTCCTAATCACCAGTAGCTATTGTAAGATGTGACTTTGGGGAAATAACCTCCTTTATCTATACTAGACTCTCAAATATTATCTCAGAAATCACATGATAATATGGCATCATCTCTAGAACTTCAACATGGACCATTTCCCAGCTAAAGACCCCCTCCTCCTCTTCATCACTCATGCAAACAAAATGATTTGAGTGAGTTTCATTTAATTATATTAAAAATGTTTTTTAAAATAGTTCAATAAATAAACAAATGGAAGGTTATTAACATAAAATCTTATGAATCTATTTGTTGTTTTGAGTAATATACAATATAGACTTCATTCTATATCATGGACCATACTCAACCTTCTCGGAAAAAAATAATCACTTCATAGGTACACCCTCGATATGAAACTATTCATGTTTTCCCCAGTAGTTAAGATAGTTAACATGTACTTAGCACAAATCCTCATCCTGCCTCCTTTTCATATTCACTTCATGTAGCCTCTTTGTTTGTCTTGATTGTAATGGAATCAGTTCAACACAACATAACTGGTGCATGACTCTATCAGGATGTTGCCACTCAATAATAAGGAAGTGAATAAGGGGATCTAAAACCATAGAATACTCAATCCCATTATTGTAGTATGGTGGAAATTGGTACAATATAGTCTAGTATGTCAACCATGTAATCATAAATGACATGTGACCTTTATCAAAAAATATCATTACTAAAAACAAAAATTGATGCTATTATTAAAAATATTAGGCTGTGATAGATTATAAATACATACTTGTTCAAGTAAGATATAGTCTATCTTGATCCTATATTCGCCCAAATAGTGTCTTAAAACCATGTGACATTTTTTTTCTCTAACACCGCCTATAAAATAAAACATCAATAATGAAAAATAATGAAAAAAAATTCAACAAATCTTAGTAGTATTAGAAACAAATAGAGATGATTGATCATACCAGAATCCACACGGAGCATCACATATCTCCACCATATCGAGTGGAAAACCAATAAGAAGAGGGTGGAATTAAGTGAAGCACTCTCTTTACCACATCTGAAGAAGGATGATGCATCCCCCAATATTTGTACGATCACTCCAAGATACCCTGCCTAATGCTCTGTATGTGTATGCTATGAATTTCAATCCATGGATGTACATCCCAACCTGATAAAAGTCCTCTAGAAGGGAAAGATACATCATGCCCACGTTCATCCTCAAGTGAGAAGAAAATAGGGTCCCTCCAATGAGTCATAATATATATGCACGGGCATAACACTTGATAGTATGCTTGTCAGCATCATTGGGTAAATGTGGAATCTACTCCTTCATCTTGGTTATAGATATCGACCCTCCATTTGTAGCCTTACAATCAGCCAAAATGTCGATGCTAAAAAATTGACGAGTAAGGTCAGGACAAGATTCATGGGTGGATATAATAACATCTTCCCCCTAGATAGGAAGACTGAGTAGCATTGCTACATCCTGGAGGGTGATGATCATCTCTCCCCCAGGTAGGTGGATTCATGTGTCTCTGGTCTCTACCTCTACATGAGTGCAGCAAGCTGGTGATGGTAGAAAAATGTAATGTCTGATACGACAATTTCTTAAAAGCCATCATGGTGAAAGTGTGGTCTAGTAGTATGTGGAGGCTCCGTGTGATGAAAATGGTGTGCTCGATGAACCCGAATCGGTCAATCCTCACCACCATCTAACATTAACTAAGAAATATGCCTATTATACTACGTGATTAGAATGACATCATCCATCTATATACAATCAAATGAAATGATTATTAAGTGTAAAATGTAAATATAACTTTATAGTTAGAAGAATGTTATGACTTTTTGAATGTAAGAAATGTCATGTTTATTCGCATTTTTTATGAAGTTATTTTTACCAAAAAGATAGGGACATGTCTTTATGTTTTTCAAATCATATTACTAACGTGTTGTTAAGATATGATTTTACATAGAAATGGGTTTTTAAGATATTTAATTTTATATTTATATATATAAACATTTTTTCTTGATTATGTAACTTTTTATTAGAAAATAGTGTGATTTGTAATTTATGTATGATTGTTCACGTGATGGTATGTTTCAATATTATTTTATCACATGTATAGATGATTCTATAACACTAAATGAACTTTGAGAATGAATTTGTGGGAAATTAACCATGGCGTAGGAGGAATGGTGGTAATGATGACAGTGATGAAGTAAACTCATTCCATCACCATTATTGTTGTCACTATTTCTCCGGCATTGTGGTTCATTTCCCAAAATCTCTTTCTTAAAGTTTAGTTAGTGTTTCAAAATTGGTTGTACTAACCACTACTGTTATTTGTGTACTAAACCAATTTCGTTTCTCAGTTTTTATAACCTCCCCATTATAGTACACATATGTAAAACATGACTGTATATGTTAATTGTTTTTTCTAATAATGATTCTGATAGTGTAATTAATACTTGAAAAGATGGTTGATCATATTATATTTATTATAATGAAATTTTATAACATATTTTTTTACCATAATATATGACACTATTATTTTTTTATAAAAAAATTTATTACAATATCAGTCAAATAATGTTTTGAAAATTGAGGTAAAAATAATAGATAAAAACATATAATTTACAATATGAGAATATCACAATGAATATAGTACATCATTGTGGCTGAGAGTGTGAACTTGACCCAACAATGTTTGGGAATCATTATTAGTTATAACATTATTGATAAAATATGGTGCATCTCAAACTCTGCCATTGTTCTTGAGGTCATTCCATCTCATTCTACGTCCTTATGGATTTTGGTCTCCCACGGGTATGCAACCGGTTGATGGCAGGTATCACTATTGTCTGGCCTTTAGGTATGGGGAAATAAAAAAACTCCCCAACAGGTGTCCATGGTATAGCATAACAGTTAGAAATGGAATCCATCTGGTACAATGGATCAACATATACTTCCCATGATATGTTCACTGAGGCACATTCGTCCATGGAGTGTGATCATGGAAACCGTAAGGACTGAAAGTTTCCAAAATTACATTGCCTCATTTCCAGTAATACCATCATTTTCCACCGATTCTATTTGTGATGGGTTCCAAAAACCCTTGAACTTAAAATTGAGAGTCTTCTCATCAAAAAAATAATACATGATAACCAGAATCATCTTCAATATCCATTTCCATCTCTCGTTAAATGTGTCTTTCATACCTTATCCCCTATTGAATTCTGTCTGAGGCTAGTTTTTTTCTATCAAAAAAGTACTTCATAGAATGATATAATGTCTCCAAAACTAGGGTAGTTATAGGAAACATTCAAATCCCCTACAAGACACCATTCATTAACTCTATAAATATTGTGTTCTTGTGTCCGTACCTCTTCCCCCCCATCATATGCCAATTTCTATTTTTATTTTGGAATCCGCATCATATAATCATAATCCTCATGATTAGCCTTATAGATTTGTTCAAATAATTCTTCAAAACACTATTGATCTAACTCATATGATACATAGGAGAGATGATACTTCACATAAATTGATTTTATCTATATGTTGAAATAGTAAAAAATAACAAAGACAATGCGTACCAAGCCTCAGGATTAACTTCTTCATCGGTTCATTGTGGAATTTTTTTCACATGATTCTAGAAATGTTTCTAATACAGAACCGATGATGAGAATTTGGGGATCTTCATTTATCAGGGTCCACATTGATTTCCACATTAATTTCCCAATTTCGATCAGATATCAAACACAATAAATGTTGGTGAAATGGTTGTTGATAAATTCCAAAACCCAACTCCATGATTCATAATTTTACTTCTCTAAAATGGAAAAGGAAAGAGGAATAGGTGAATAGTTTCCATGTTGGGTTCATACAATCAACAATATGCCTTGGTATTTTCCATATAGAAACACTTTGTCAATCTGAATAAACGGTTTGCTGAAACAAAATGCAGAGATGCAGGGGAGGAAATATTAGAACAACTGATGAAATTGAACATGAGATGGATCGAGTTGGTTATCATGATATATATGTTCATTTGTATCAATATGGAATAAAACCTGGTTACAATGGTTCATTAGGTCTAGTAATTATGTAAACACCTGATACAAGTCATCCCAATCACCATAATCCTTCACAATTGCCTTTTTTTCTCTATCCATTCCTTATTATAGGAAATCTTATAACCAATTTTTTTTTGTATTCTCTCTTTCACAAGGTCTATAGGAACATCTTATCATGTCTTAATCATATCGAAGACAATGGGTGACACAAATTATACTTCCAATGATGTATGATCTTGTGTCAAGATTGGATGAATGCAAGTATGAGATGCCTCAATCCTAGAGATTCTCTAACTTCCAAATGAAATGTCCAAAATCCTACTCAAGTAGAATCTACAACCATACCCATACTTCTCACACTATATGAGATATTTACTGTGGACTTATTCATGAACTATATATTTTTAGTGACTCTCAATGTGAACTCTCTTTATCGTGCTTTTTATGTGTCTTTACTTATAAAATTCCTTCCAACATATAAGGTTTTCTCCAACTCACTAAACCTATCTGGTACAACCCTGGAAAACTCAGTTCTGGGTGTGACAACATTGTAGTCAAATTCTAGAACATGTTTCATTTCTTATGACCAAGATAGAATGAGTGGGGGATTATTTATTATGGTTCGAGGATGTTATACGACTAATCCATTTCTAGAAACTTCCTCCCCAACTTCTGTTTCTTCCTCCTCATCAGAATTTTTGTCACAAACTATTCCCCCATTACAAAAATCCTCATTAGATGTCGGATTAACATGTATATCTGAGATTTCATCTAGGTTTTATCTTCTGTGTCATTTGAAATAGGCTCAATTTCATGGGGCGGACCATCTTCAACTAATCTTGTAAGTATACATCTGCATACAACTGGATGTTGTTTTGTACAGTAGAAACATAAACATATAACTCCATCATGGTACTATCTGGCCACTGATAAAATAAATTTATTACCTAGAACCACTGCGCATCAGTAACCAATAGACAAGCTAGATTCCAAAGTGTTTCTAGGAATTGAAAATTTCTATACCTCATAGAATTGATCTCTTCATCAGGTCCCAGATTGAAGAAACCATGAATTATGTCTTGAATGTCACTTAGGGCTACACAATTGCATTTACTAACCATTGTTGTTGGTTTTTTTACTTTAAGAATCTCCTTTCCCAGTTTGAATAACCTCCCTATAGTAGTATACATAGGCAAACATGTCTCTCTATGTCAAAAATGATTTTTTGATCAAGATTTTGATAGTGTAACTAATAGAAAAAATAATGGTTGACTATATAATATTTATTATAATGTAATTTTACGATGTATTTATATACCATAAAATATGATAGTAATGTTTCATTATATAATTGTTTATTAGAATATAAGTCATTGGTTTTTTGTAAACCAAGGTAAAAAGAATATGAAGCATCAAATTAGTTTATTTGTCATTGATAAAATGACAATTATGAATATATAAAGTGAAATGGATAAGAACAAAGATATTAAATAACACATGAATGATTTACAATATACCAAAAAACCTTTACATTTTTTCATAGAATACAGTTTGGATGAGACGATCCTCACTTTGGATGTTAGTTAAAATCTAGCATATTTTCATGTAGTACCTTAATAGCATCTTCGAAAGATATGTATTTTAATTTAGAATTTTTAAAATCTTGTGTCTTTATAATAACATATCTTAAATGTTAACTTATATGTTATTAGAAGGTAGAATGATTTCCAAAATTCCAAAGATATATACACATCCTTAGAATATGTTATTAAGGTGCCAATTGAAAAAAAGATAGATTTTACCTCATATCTGAAGTGAGTCTCATCTCTTCAAATCTGTATTCTATTGAAAAATTTCAAGGTATTTTTTGTATATTGTAAAGCATTCATGTGTTATTTAGTGTGTTTGTTCTTCTCTTTATACATTATATGATCATAAGTATCATTACCTAATCATTATGTGTATTCATTTTTTAATCCTATGTTATTCATTAATTAATCTATAATTAATCATTACTAATAATAATAATTATTTCTAAAATATATAATCATTATGATACTAAAATTTTAAAACATTTTTTTTATATCCTAAACTATCATACAAATGATTCTTAGTATATTTTTTAATAAGATAATAATTCTTTAATAACTAGTTAATCATTACTAATAAATTCATTAGTTAATCATTCTACAATCACTCTATAATCATTCCTTATTCAATCATTAATCATATGATATTAATTAGTTAATTGTTATTAGATTATCATTTTATGTATTCATTTTTTTAATCCTAAGTTATTCATTAATTTATCTATAATTAATCATTACTAATAATAAGTATTATTTCTAAACTATATAAAACTAATTAAACTTCATAATAAATAAAATCTTTAAAATGAACTAAATATAATTCAATTACTAATAATAACATCCATTATTTAATGCCTCATTCCATGTCCATTTCACTTTATATCATCATAATTATCAATTTATCATTGATAAATATACTATTTTGATTTTTCTTTTCTTAGGTATCTTAGTATTTTATAAAGAAAATATGAATCATCTATAGCATATCCCCTGGGAGTGTCAAACTAGGAGTGTAGAAAGGCCCGTTTTCATGCACCAGTTCCCATTCGAGTCAAGATAAAAGCATCATTTTCAGGTTTTACCCCTACGTACATCTTTTCCAGAGCCACATATAATTGTTTGTATCCAAGTAGGGATTTTATTGCTTAGATAACCACATAATATTTAAGCTACCAAAATTTTACAATATTTAATCCTAAGTTATTATATGCTTAATATATACTTTATCATTAATAAAAATAAATATTATTTTAAACTATATATAACTAATTAAACTAATTAATAAAAAAATTTAGAACTAACTAAACAACTTAAAAAATGAAATATTTATAACTAAAAATAATTCAATTAAATAATTAAAAAACTTTAACTTAAATAAAAAATACCTCTAAATTTTGCTTTGAAAAAAAATCAGGCCTTCTTTTGGACCACCGAATCCACCGCACATGAAAAAGAGTTTTTTTAGAGAGAGAAGAAGTGGAATTAAGAGAGATAGGGGGAAATAGAAGTGAGGAGGGGTGAGGGTTCCCTTTTATAAGGCATTTAAGAAAAGGCAACATCATTGGTTCCACCTTTTACCTTTACATTAGGAAAAGGTGGCACCGCCGATGCCGCATTTCGCCTCATGAAAATGTGAATGACGGCACCCCTACCTCTTATTCTATGTCATAAATTTGGGCCAAACGTAAGGGGGAGGGAAAGTGGCAGCACTGATTCCACCTTTGAGAAAAATACCAAAGGCGGCACTAGTGATGTCACCTTTGCTAAATATTTTTTAAAATATTTTAAACCTATGAATTTAAAAAAAATCATAAAACACCTTTAAAAACTAAGGTGTTGGTAGATATTATTCTCAGCCAGGAGGATGAGTCCATTCCTAGATGGATTTCATGGAAGCTTCTATTACGGTCTACATGATGTGGAGTATCTATGATCACATAGGAGCTAGGTGTGATGGAATCCCCTGCTGATAAACAATTCTTAAGGGAAGTTTTCTAGGTTATCACAACCTCAGTCTTTGTATTTCAAAGGTACTTTTATTATCATAAGTGTACTATTTTGAAATCATGTTGGCTATACTTTATCCCATTCTATGGTGTCTATGAACCATTGATGTGTGAAAATACTATTGTAGTGACCAACTAGCCTGAGCATTACCCAGTCCCCTGATCTTACAGAAGGCTATTAAATTGCAGGATTCTGTATCAAAGGGGTTATACTATTCTAGGGGGTAGAAAATTATAACACCATGTATTGTATCCATCCTTGAATATAGATGCCTGATGTGGATTCAGAGATAATCTTCTAAAGATTTGTGATGCAATGGTATCAAGCGTGTTGCATATTTTCATTGTGCTTTTCTGGTTTTGGATCATAGACCACGGAGATAGAAACCAGTTCTAGCTAACTATAGATTATATTGATTTTCAATAGGTGGTAGTTGTATCTTGGATAAGGGAGATGTCGAGCCTTTAGTTTCTAAGGAGTAGCCCATATATTATTCCGCAGGTATGGAATGAAATCCTTTTCTAGATCATCTAGGATCTTATTTACAAAAATAGAAAGGGGCTAGAAAATGATGGGGAGAGTGTTTCTGGATAATTCCCTCCATATGTTAATGTTCAACTCCTTCTATTCTAGGTCATACCATAGAAGATAGCTCTGATTGTCACCTACTGACGGGAGTGGGGTGATTCTATAAGTCAATGGGGGAACTGTATACAATTGACCCTGATGATTCAACCACCCCTCTATATTAAGGTTTCATATTCTTGAACAAATCTTTATACATAGGCATCTATAGAAGGGATTATTTCCATGACCATGGGAGATATCATCATGGGGATGTTGACCATGGTGGATTCTTGGAGTAAAGTCCATGTAATCAATCTTCATGCAACCATAATGAGGACTATCATGGTAACGAACATATTCTTATCCTGCTTCGATAGAAGAGTTGACGGGCCCATGTGGTGATGAGAATGTGTCTCGAAAAACCTCAATGACACTAGAATTGAGCGGATTAGGAGTATGGGCCATGTTTTTCATGGTGGTTGGAATATGCTAACCATACTTTTGTAATTGTGCAGGGATATGATCCTTCTGTGTGACGGTTACCATAACTTGTATATAATAGTCTTTGGTTATAGGAGAATTAGCTTGCTACTAAGAAGCTATCAAAATATTCTGATAATCTGTATCATTATTTACAGGAATGTGGGCATGTCCCAAGGCATGTTTCATTCTCACATGGTCATCCCTATCTAGGACATGAATATGAGCCTGATCCTGAGCCTTTGGAATAAAAAATTGGATTTTTGGAAAGAATATGAGAATTACCAGAGGCGTGTTCCACACTCACTTGGTGGGCCGCAGTTGGATCAGGAATATGATCTAAGTCTGAATATGAATTCCAGATAAGAATTTGTCGAAAGACCTCCAGAATTAAACGAGTATGAAACTTCTTATGTATTTCCTTGGAATGATGATGGAAAAATTGTTCACAAGTAGAAGTAGGAATATGTTCCTAGCTTCCATTATCTTCAAAAATATGCCAATATAATTCATTGACAATAATGTGAGCCGATCCTAAGGCATGTACCCTTATCACATGTTCAAATTATGAAATAACGGGAATATGGGCCCGATCCTGGGCCATTATAGTTTTCCATATGACTTCTTCGGTAGGAATGTGAGCATGTCATGAGGCATGTGCCCCTCTCACATGGTGATCCCTGGCCATAACAGGGATATGATCCTAATCATGGGCCTTGGAATAATTTATCAGACATCTTCGACATGAATGTTCCCCTATCCCAAGGCATTTTCTAATCTCACCTCATAAGCCCCGGTTGGATCAGAATATGAGACTGGTGTGGTGCCTCACCCTTCATTGGTAGGTGTGATATTATTATCCCCCCTTGGAATCCAACACCTTCCTCCTCTGATGAGTCTTCCTTTTAGCTCATCCATGGGAATCAAAGGTGGTTGTGTGATGGATGGTACCCTCAATAAGAAAATAATGGATACCAATGGGATAATGTTGGTGACGACAGTCGACAGGTACCCTCCTCAGTGGATCCAAAACCAAACAGGATCTGTATTTGGCCTCCTACTTCATATTCATAAGAACATATCTTTTGGAAATCTTAACATGAAAAAGAGATCATAATTTCATAACATGGGAAAAATCATTATAGTGAAATGTAATCCCAATAATCATAACTTATAACATGAAACTTTGTGGAATACACACATAATCATATAGAATCATATCTTATTAGTCAAGACTCATTGCCAAAACTATCTTAGCGGACAAAGTCCATTTCTGAACCGAGTCACCCTCGTTTCAGTCCTGTTTCACTGAACTGGTATAACCTACCGTTCCAGCCATGTCTATCTCAGGAGATATAAAATCTTTACCCAATGCATTGGAGGGAGATATAGGTCCCACCCATCTCATAATGATACCATTCTTATGTGTGCCACAAAATCATAAATCATACATCATTACATAACCCATGTAATAAAAATGGGAATCTTAAACATCATGACATCATAAAACAATTCATATAAGAAAATGGAATTCATAAAAATATTTCCATCACAACATAATCAAATCCATGTAATAATAGGGATAGAAACAGAACCCTATATTGTCTTAGATGGAAAATAATTTTGATAAAACTCTTGAACTCCATTCTTGAGGAAAATATCCTTTCTACTTCAAAAACATTTTTCCTTTCTTAACATGTCATAGAATTTTAAACTAAAAGAAGTTGATTAAAAATAGACTTGAAAACTTGTAAAGGATGCTTCTTGGAAATAATGTTTTAAAAATCCATTCATGCCGTATAAGTTAAAAAAACATTCTTCTCGTACTTTTTTCGGAAAAGTCAAAAAGTACCTCGTACGAAAAATGACAAAAGATTCCTTTCATATCTTTTACTAAAAACTCACCGAAGGGTAAAATTGGAATTAAAAAAAATTAGGTGGATGGAAATAATATTACATATTGAGGAAACATGGATGTGGATGATAAAATACACCCCAGTAAATACCAAATTATAAACAATCTCGAATAAAATGAGATTGTGATATTTTCCCTTACCTTAAGTCTGATTTGCTTCGTAAGTGTCCGAACCTCCTGTATAATGATTTTAATAATGTCATTAAATTATTACAGAATCATATTCATTGTTATGATATCATATATGGTTCACTTATGACTTTATATTACCCGTTCTTTTGTAAATTCCATGTTAAAGAAGCGTTTTGGGTAAAATCGTTTCATTTATCATAGGTGTTTGGACTTGTTGTTCTTGACATTATTATTACTTATATCATGATTTACTTATTTCCAGAATATAAATAATTATTTGTATATCATATATATTCATTATATATATATATATAATAGTTAGATAAATGAAATGAAACACACCGTTCATGGAGACGGTAGTCCGTACGTACGCATGAACGCTGTTTTCCTTTCCTTATTGTCTTGAATGGAAGTAAGTAGATTACATACATATATACATAAATCCAGTAGCTTTATAATGTCATATATTTCATTATTATTTCTTATATATACTTTATAATCATTCTTAAATGGTTAACATGGAGAATGAATCTCATCGCGTCGTGGAGACGGTAGTCCGTACGTACGCACGAGCGATGATATCATTCTCATGATCGTGAACTTGTGTTGAAGTTTATGTATACTATTTCAGTATCAATATCACTTTATAATAATCATATATAGTTTCTCATTACACCATTATACCCATCCAATTAAGGTGGTGGCGGAAAATAGATTACACCACGGCGTGGAGACGGTATTCCGTACGTACGCACGCGCGGTGATTTCATTTTTCCGTAGGATGGATAGAAGGTTAATTAGATTTGCTTCATATTTATAATAACATATCAGTATATAAGAAATACTGACGATATTACTTTATCATGAAACAACTAAAGAAGAAGAAGTTGAAGAAGAAAGATATTGAAAAAGATCGGTAATGGATATTACCTCTTTTTGACGCGCCTTTTCTTAACCTCCACATAAAGAAATAAGGATGGTCTTTGAAGAATACCAGGACCTCTAGGATGATACTAGGGAAGTGGAGAAGATATTTTGTCAGGGGTTGTCCGAGCATGAATGCTCAAATTGGTGTGAGGAGGAGAGACAGGAGGTTCCCTTTTATAAGGGAGGAGAGGGGCACCTTTGGAATAACGAAAAATATTATTTTATTATAAAGTCAAATTCGGTTTTTTATAGCTCCAAATTGATATATTTCGAAGATAAGGTGGGTAGGGGTCTAAATACTCTCATACAATAGAATTTAGACAAGTTTAGGTATCAATTTTGGCCTTATCATTTAGATTTATCTTTAAGTTAGATAATTTAACTTTTACCGTGTCTTCTTGTTTTCATATACTATAAGGTTAATAAACTTACTATATCAAGCCAAACGAACCCCAAGTTGTTTATTATTAATATATATAACCTTATTTTAGTCATTTGGCTGAACCTTAGATTTTTAGGAATAAAATAACAATTAATAATATAATATTTGTTTTAAAAACTATTTTATGTCGATTTTGACATGATTTAGTAATTGAATTTTGTAAAAATCATAACAGAATTATTAGTTCTAAAAAAGTTAATTAAATAAATAATAACATGTCATATTAACCTAGAAAATTTGTGTAATTCATAAAAAGTCTCAAATTAGATTTATTTGGGTATTTATAACATCAATTGTGTCAATATTTCATTAATAAGATAATTATTGCATCATCGTTGTGTCACAAATAAATTACATTATTTAATGTCTAAAAATTACAAATAAAATATAATTATGTAGTAAATATTTTTATCTTTCTAATGAATATTTATAGTCGAATTTAGCTTATGTATAACCCTATATTAAAAATGATTTACTTATTAAACATTGATTTTAACAATTTTAACCCTTCTTTAAATAAATTAATAATAAATGTCCCAATCTAATCCAAGTGGGATTAAATGGTCATATTTTATTCCTAAGGTTGTTTTTGGTAGAATTAAACTTTTCAAATAGAATTAGGACATGTGTTAGGGTAATAATAATATCATTTTTACCCTTAAGTACCCTATTTACTTTTAACCGTGGTAAATAAAAGTGAAAAGTTACTATTCACCAAAAAATATTTTCATCTCATTGAACCACATTTTAGTCCTTGATATTAACTGTGTCTCTCGGATTTTTGAAATTCCACTCAGAGAAGCGGTAAAATTAAGTTTTAGGAAAAATTCGGTTTTTTAACTACCACTTAGTGGTTTCACTATTTATCAAAAATTGAATGTTTTCATAAAAATACCAAAAATTAGGCCTAACCTATATTTGATATTATGATTTCAAAAATGATGTTTATTTTACCAAATTCAAAACATATCAGTTACATTAACTAATTAAAAAATTAATTCCCGTCGTCAAAACAAATAGCGTGTTTTTAAGAGATAATAACTATCAAAAGATTGACACTTGTTTATGTGTGGTTTAAATGTGAAATTACATCCAATGACCAAAATTGTATTAAATTGTAAAAATATATTCTAAATATACTTTAAAACCACTCAAATTAATAATTTATCACTATTAATTATTTCTATTAAAAAAGTTGTTTTTAATTAAAATTTAGTAATTTTCACTATTCATCAGAATATGAAAGTTATCCGAAATATACCAAAATTTCACCCTAAGCTAATTTCGATATTCCGAATCCAAAAATGAAGTCCATTTTAAAAAATAAAATTTACAAAATTTCAAAAAGTGGTTATTACTATTCATAACGGCTAGTTTTAATAATATTTTAATAGCATATCGTTGTTTAGTGAAACTCAGTATTGCGTACTACACACACTATCGAGGAGGGTTGCGATTGTGTGTAATGAAAGGCAATTCAAGGATGCGTGTTGTGAAAGCTTCTTTTGGTGTAGCGTACAACACAAGACATTAATGAAATTAAGAATATTTTTCATAAAATCTCGGGGTGTTACATTCTACCCCCCTTAAAATGAATTTCGCCCTCGAAATTCGTCGGGGTTATAAATGGTTTTCTACTCAAAAGTTTCTTTAATATAAACCCACATTGTAAAAAGGAATACCAAAACCAATCTATAAAAACAAAAGTATGAAATGTAACGGTTACCCAAATAAACTAATCACTGGGTTTCCACATAGGTGAAAATATGGATATGGAAGAGAAATCTAACCATCATGTTCTGATGGAGAGTGGTAGAGAACATGGCTATGGAAAATCCAGCAATCACAAAGCCATAAATATTTGACGATCTAAGGTACCATCTGATTCATCAGATATAAGAGCACTAGGACAACATTTTTGGTTTTCAAGATCATTTCTCTAAGGATGATGAAATTGGAATTAGAAGAAATACTTTTGTGATTTTTGTATAGTCTCATCGTTGGTTGTTCTTTGGACAATTTCCACTTCATCTCTTAAAGAAATGAAGTTGAATTTTTCATTCGTGATGTGTTAGCAGATCATGTGATAGAATGATGGGTCATTCCATCTATCTCAAACAAAAGGTTAGAAAAGTTATCAAAAAATACATAAGTCCATCTATAGTGAGATTAATCGTATATGGTTTCTAAAATGGACTTATAATTCTTATATCACACTGCTTAATATAATAAAACTAGTTTCTGCTAAATAGGGACTTCCTGTAGGCCAATGGTAGGCGATAAAGGCCAGTCTCACTTCGGCTGTGGGTTTGATTCCCACGGCCTTGTCCGATGCGATGGGCTGTCACCTGTCCTGCAGGTTGTCCTTTTTCTAAAACTACATTACTATAACATCACATAAATAATATCGAAAAAACTTATATCCTTAAACAATACTAACTTATGTCCAACATAATCCATTCCAATCTTTAGGCTTATCCATAATACTGCAGTCCACTCTCATAATATAGTGAAAATGATTACCAGATATTTAATACCATCATTGATCCCCATATATCATAAGATATGTCTAGTTGGTCAAATTACAAACATGTGAATACCTTATTCATGTATTCTCTTGAAGAATGAATACCCATTGAACCTTAGTGAAAACATGAATGTAGTCAAACGTTAACTCTTTCCACATACCAAAATCCAAAAATTCTATATACTCAAACCATGATATCACTTAGTCCTTATATCAATCATGAGCTCATGAAAACTGTCAAACATTTCATTTTTTCCTTATCCCTTCATTATGCTCATATCATATTTTTTCTAAAAATATCTCAATCACTTTCCATGGTTACCAGTACCATAAAATTATTAAAGACCACAATAGACCAATACATAAATATTCCAATACTCAACATTATTTTGGAATCCCATCACATAAACACTTAATCATTCCACCACATCGTTGTCATATTCAACATCACCAATGGTGATCGCATGTGACTTCCCTTTGTCCTTTTCCTTAAGTGGTTGCTCATGTCGATCATCACTAACCCTTGGATTAGGGCATTTATTGGCATAATGTCCCATATCCTTGCACTTGAAAGATTGAAGTGTAGTAGGTTCATTCTGTGTATCCCTTCCTTTGTTTGCATCATTAGACATCTTCTTCCCATCATTGCGGCATTCAAATTCCCGATGACCTACCTTTCCACATTTGAAACATTTACTTGTTCCTTTAAGACAATCTCCACCATGCTTCTTTCCACACTTTGAGCATAAGGAAACATTCATCTTCTTTTCACCATTATTCTGAGATTTATCCTTGAACTCCATTTTTTTCTTGTCAAAACTATGAGATGGATAAGTAACACCAACTTACATTTCTACCTTGATAGCACAACGCACAATTTCTTCATAGCTACTGAAGTCTCTTATAGCTAATGCCCTTAGAAGATTTGGTTTTAAGCCACTGAAGAATCGATCAACTTTACTTTCAGGTTTCATGATAAATCCAGATGCATACCTTGCAAGCCTTGTAAAATTCGCTTCGTATATACCAACATATTCATCATCCTTTTTCTTTAGTTCAAGAAACTCCTTCTCCATCTTTGTTCGAAGAATACGAGGGAAGTACTTATTGAAAAAATAAGTTCTTGAACTCGTCCCATTCCATGGACTCAATTTCATCTCTTTGCCTCGTATTCTTAATAAGATTCCACCATTGATCAGCTTCACCTTCCAAACGATATACTGATAAGATGACTTTATCATGTTCAGAACATTAAAGAACTGAAAATATCTTTTTAGTGGTACTGATCCATTGTTCAGCAACAAGTGGATCGGAACACCCACTGAAAGAAGGTGGGCGTTGCCTCATGAAGGACTCAATAGAATATTGTTCCCTTCTCTGCTCATTTGGAAGTCTAGAATGATTCATAGCTTGTGTAAGTATAGCAATAAGATTTTTCACTCCATCTCCCATAACATTTGTTTGTTTAGGAGGACAATCATTTCATTGTCCATTACAGTGATCAACACGGTTCCTTCGGATTCCATCCATCGTCTAAAAACCAAAAATAATAGTGTGAGAGGAAAAAATCATGCTAGGTAAAACAACATAGTAAATTGGGAGCACCCTCAATATCTAACATCTTAGGTTAAATTCTAAGATCTTTACCGTAGTTCTAGGACTATATCCTATACGTATACTTATCCTTAGGGACATCCCTAGACATACCTTAGAAATATCTCTAGGGATCTCACTAACGTTTTCGCATCCTAGTTTCCAAAGGTGGACTAAACCTTTCCTCTGATACCAACTGTAGAGACCCGAAGCTTGACGTACATGGACATTACATTACTTTTGCGGAATACTTAGTACATAACAAAAACACACACACAAGGACCGTAATAGTTTAGTGTCTTTGGAAACTCAGAATATAATCCTCTAATCGTGGTGAAAGACACTACTACAAACACGGCCTTTATCAGCGCTAGAAAAGCGCTGATAAATCTAGCGTAGATAAATGGGGGGTCCCCTTTATCAGCGCTCCGAAAAGCGCTGATATAGGACCCCTTTATCAGCACTAAAAAAAGCGGTGATAAAAGGGGTCTTTTATCAGCGCTTTTTTTAGCGCTGATAAAGGGGTCCTATATTAGCGCTTTCGTTTTAGCGCTGATAAAGGACCCTTTTATCAGCGCTTTTAAAAAAGCGCTGATAAAAGTTAAAAAAATTAAAAAAAAATTAAAAAAATTTAAAAAAAGTTAGAAAAAATTAAAAAAAATTAAAAAAATTAAAAAATACTACCAATCGGGGGGGCTTTTATAGCGCTTGAACCCCCCCCCCCCCCCTTTTACAGTGCTTTTCGGCCCCTATACAACACCCCACGCACCCCACGCACCCCTCCACCTTTTAACAGTGCTTGCTCCAATATTCCCCATGGGCGCGCACCCCTGCCCCCACCAGGATTTGAACTCGAGACCTCCCCCCTGCGCGCCTAAGCCCTTACCACTACTCTATTTTGATTTGATTTCCAATTCATGATATCTCTATATATATATATATATTTATATATTTAGTTATATTTATTCGTATAGTAAAATATATTTATATTAATATATATATATATATATAGTTATATTATAATATATAGTTATATAGTTATATTATAATATATATAGTAATATTAATATATATATAGTGATATTAATATATATCTATATCTATATATATATATTTAGTTATATTTATTCGTATAGTAATATATATTTATATTAATATATATATATAGTTATATTAACTTATATATAGTTATATTAACATATATATAGTTATATTAACATATATATAGTTATATTAACATATATATAGTTATATTAACATATATATAGTTATATTAACATATATATAGTTATATTAACATATATATAGTTATATTAACATATATATAGTTATATTAACATATATATAGTTATATGAATATATATTTATATAGTTATATTAATATATATATATAGTGATATTAATATATATATTTATGGTGATATTAATATATATATTTATAGTAATACTAATATATATATATATGTAGTTATATTAATATATATATAGTTATTAGATTAATATATATATAGTTAGATTAATATATATATAGTTAGATTAATATATAGGTATATAAATATTCATATATTGGTATTTTAAATAAAATGGATATTATTTATTATTTAGATAAAGCTAATATATTTTATATGTAAATATGTTTAATTATTTATTTAAAAATTTTAATTTTTAGGTGCGAATATATAAAAAATATGTACATATAGTTATATATTTGATTATAAACAGCAGTTAATTATAAAAAAGGATGAAATTTCAAATACATCATATCAATATGAATGTAATACCTTGGAATAAATTCAGTCCCCACCAAGAAAATCAAATAATACCCCCTTAAACGAGTTTGAAAATCCACAAAATGTTAAAAAATCTGGGTACCCCGACAAACAAAATCAGTTTTGGAGGCGTTCTGGGCCCCTTTTGGCCTCGAAAAATGCTTGACCGGGGCTTTCCCAGGTTAAAGCGACGTAGAGCTCGTCGCAGGCTTCGATTTGATATGTGGTAGAGCTCAAATGGACACCCGGATCAAAAGTTATGGCCGTTTGAAGTTTGAGTTGCGTTTTCAACATATTTTGGATCTTTTTTTAATTTTTTTTAATTTTTTTAGTCCTCAAATTGTTATTAAATGACTATTACTCCATAATGATTATCAAATTATTAATTAAAAATATTTTTTTTAATTTTTTAAGAAGTCATTTTCACTAAATATCTTATATATTAAGTATAATAAGTGTAAATGTACATTTATACTTATCTAAAATATATTTAAAAATTATATATTATATTTATATAACTATATAAATATATTTATATATTAATATATTAATATATTTTTAATTTTTTTTGAAGCCGACCCTTTATCAGCGCTAAAAAAAGCGCTGATAAAGGCCCCCCTTTATCAGTGCTACTAAGCAAGCGCTGATAAAGGGGGACGCTGCGAAAAACTGTTTTTGTGGTAGTGAGATATTGAACATCTCCCATAAAAATCTTCTTTTTTAACCTAAATCCTTTCTTTATGTCCTGGGGAAAAGAAAACATAAAAGGGTGATCTCAAATGCTCAGTAAGGGTAAACAAAAGAAATATCAATCACATCATATTCATAAGAACATATCTTTTGGAAATCTTAACCTGCAAAAGAGATCATAATTTCATAACATGGGACAAATCATAGTAGTGAAATGTAATCCCAATAATCATAACATAAAACATGTAACTTTGTGGCATACACACATAATCATAGAGAATCATATCTTATTAGTCAAGACTCATTGCCAATACTATCTTAGTGGACAAAGTCCATTTCTGAACCGAGTCACCCTCGTTTCAGTCCTGTTTAACTGAACCGGTATAACCTACCGTTCGAGCCATGTCTATCTCATGAGATATAAAATGTTTACCCAATGCATTGGAGGGATATATAGGTCTCACCCATCTCATAATTAAACCATTCTTATGTGTGCCACAAAATCATAAATCATACATCATTACATAACCCATGTAATAAAAATGGGAATCTTAAACATCATGACATCATAAAACAATTGATATAAGATAAAAGAATTCATAAAAATATTTCCATCACAACATAATCAAATCCACGTAATAATAGGGATAGAAACAGAACCCTATATTGTCTTAGATGGAAAATAATTTTGATAAAACTCTTGAACTCCATTCTTGAGGAAAATATCCTTTCTACTTCAAAAACATTTTTCATTTCTTAACATGTCATAGAATTTTAAACTAAAAGAAGTTGATTAAAAATAGACTTGAAAACTTGTACAGGAAGCTTCTTGGAAATAATGTTTTAAAAATCCATTCATGCCGTATAAGTTAAAAAAACATTCTTCTCGTACTTTTTTCGGAAAAGTCAAAAAGTACCTCGTACGAAAAACGACAAAAGATTCCTTTCATATCTTTTACTAAAAACTCAACGAAGGGTAAAATTGGATTTAAAAAATTGTAGGTGGATGGAAATAATATTACATATTGAGGAAACATGGATGTAGATGATAAAATACACCCCAGTAAATACCAATGTATAAACAATCTCGAATAAAATGAGATTGTGATATTTTCCCTTACCTTAAGTCCGATTTGCATCGTAAGTGTCCGAACCTCCTGTATAATAATTTAAATAATGTCATTAAATTATTACAGAATCATATTCATTGTTATGATATCATATATGGTTCACTTATGACTTTATATTACCCGTTCTTTTGTAAATTCCATGTTAAAGAAGCGTTTTGGGTAAAATCGTTTCATTTATTGTAGGTGTTTGGAATTGTTGTTCTTGACATTATTATTACTTATATCATGATTTACTTACTTACAGAATATAAAACATGATTTATATATAATATATATTCAGTATATATATATATATATAATAGATAGATAAATGAAATGAAACACACCGTTCATGGAGACGGTAGTCCGTACGTACGCATGAACGCTGTTTTCCTTTCCTTATTGTCTTGAATGGAAGTAAGTAGATTACATACATATATACATAAATACAGTAGCTTTATAATGTCATATATTTCATTATTATTTCTTATATATACTTTATAATCATTCTTAAATGGTTAGCATGGAGAATGAATCTCATCGCGTCGTGGAGACGGTAGTCCGTACGTACGCACAAGCGATGATATCGTTCTCATGATCGCGAACTTGTGTTGAAGTGTATGTATACTATTTCAGTATCAATATCACTTTATAATAATCATATATAGTTACTCATTACACCATTATACCCATCCAATTAAGGTGGTGGCGGAAAATAGATTACACCACGGCGTGGAGACGGTATTCCGTACGTATGCACACGCGGTGATTTCCTTTTTCAGTAGGATGGATAGAAGGTTAATTATAGTTGTTTCATATTTATAATAATATATTAGTATATAAGAAATTCATATGTTATTACTTTATCATGAAACAACTAAAGAAGAAGAAGCAGAAGAAGAAAGAAATTGAAAAAGATCGGTAATGGATATTACCTCTTTTTGACGCGCCTTTTCTTAACCTCCACTTAAAGAACTAAGGATGGTATTTTAAGAAGACCAGGACCTCTAGTATGATACTAGGGAAGTGGAGAAGATATTTTTGCAGGGGTTGGCTGAGCTTGAATTCTCAAATTGGTGTGAGGAGGAGAGGGAGGAGGTGCCCTTTTATAAGGGAGGAGAGGGGCACCTTTGGAATAACTAAATAATTATTTTATTATAAAGTCAAATTCGGTTTTTAATAGCTCCAAATTGATATATTTCGAAGGTAAGGTGGGTAGGGGTCTTAATCCTCTCATCTAATAGAATTTATACAAGTTTAGCTATCAATTTTAACCTTATCATTTAGATTTAACTTTAAGTTAGATAATTTAACTTTTACCGTGTCTTCTTGTTTTCTTATACTATAAGGTTAATAAACCTACTATATCAAGACAATAGAACCCCAAGTTGTTTATTATTAATATATATAACCTTATATAAGTCATTTGGCCGAACCTTAGATTTTTAGGAATAAAATAACAATTAATAATATAATATTTGTTTTAAAAACTATTTTATGTCAATTTTGACACTATTTAGTAATTGATTTTTGTGAAAATCATAACAGAATGATTAGTTCTAAACAAGTTAATTAAATCACTAATAACATGTCATATTAACCTATAAATTTAGTGTAATTCATAAAAAGTCTCAAATTACATTTATTTGGGTATTTATAACATCACTTATGTCAATATTTCATTAATAAGATAATTACTGCATCATCGTTGTGTCAAAAATAAATTAAATTATTTAATGTCTAAAAATTACAAATAAAATATCATTATGTAGAAAATCTTTTTAGCTTTCTAATTAATATTTATTGTCGAGTTTATATTATTTATAACCCTATATTAAAAATTATTTACTTATTAAACTTTGATTTTAACAATTTTAACCCTTCTTCAAATAAATTAATAATAAATGTCCTAATCTAATACAAGTGGGCTTAAATGGTCATATTTTATTCCTAAGGTTGTTTTTGGTCGAATTACACTTGTCCAATAGAATTAGGACATGTTTTAGGGTAATAATAATATCATTTTTACCCTTAATTACCCTATTTACTTTTAACCGTGGTAAATAAAAGTAAAAAGTTATTATTCACCAAAAATTATTTTCATCTCATTGAACCTCATTTTAGTCCTTGATATTAACTGTGTCTCTCAGATTTTTGAAATTCCCCTCACAGAAGCGGTAAAATTAAGTTTTATGAAAAATTCAGTTTTTTAACTACCACTTAGTGGTTTCACTATTCATCAAAAATTGAATGTTTTCATAAAAATACCAAAAATTAGGCCTAAGCTATATTTGATATTATGATTTCAAAAATGATGTTTATTTTACAAAATTCAAAACATATCAGTTACATTAAGTAATTAAAAAATTAATTCCCGTCGTCAAAACAAATAGCGTGTTTTTAAGAGATAATAACTATCAAAAGATTGACACTTGTTTATGTGTGGTTTAAATGTGAAATTACATCCAATGACCAACATTGTATTAAATTGTAAAAATATATTCTAAATATACTTTAAAACCACTCAAATTAATAATTTATCACTATTAATTATTTCTATTAAAAAATTTGTTTTTAATTAAAATTTAGTAATTTTCACTATTCATCAGAATATGAAAGTTATCTGAAAAATACCAAAATTTCACCCTAAGCTAATTTCGATATTACGAATCCAAAAATGAAGTCCATTTTGAAAAATAAAATTTACAAAATTTCAAAAAGTGGTTATTACTATTCATAACGGCTAGTTTTAATAATATTTTAATAGCATATCGTTGTTTAGTGAAACTCAGTATTGCGTACTACACACGCTATCGAGGAGGGTTGCGATTACGTGTAATGCAAGGAAATTCAAGGATGCGTGTTTTGAAAGCTCCTTTTGGTGTAGCGTACAACACAAGACATTAATGAAATTAAGAATATTTTTCATAAAATCTCGAGGTGTTACAACTAGCTTAATAACATCCTTTCCTGGGTGATGTAGACTCACCGGTTATCAAACCTGGAGAAATTCACCAGAATATTACATGGTATATTATTTTACATGTCATTGGTACTTGAAGACAACCATATTTTCCACCTATTATTGGAGTTATCAAGCAGGTGAGATTATCTTATGACCCGTAGAGGTTGCAGTCGCAAGAGATCTTTTATAGAAAATGTTGGATGATAATGAAATTGTCTTGAATAAGGATGTTGTCAATATCTATAGTCATGAATAAAAAAAGAACTAGGTAACAAATTAGTGAAACATCATAGGCTGAATGTTCTCAATCAGATATTCATGGTTAAAAAATTGTTATGATATTCCTTGTTTCATCCATTCTTCTCATTTTGACTTGCCAAAATGTGGATGGACATATTTCATGACAACCCCAGTCACAGAGAATCATTTATAAGATCATTACAGCCTTACTAGTGTTTGTATAGGGTTCAAAAAAAATTTTCCTGACACATTATAACCTTATCATTCTATTATAACAGAGATTCTCATCAGCTTTACCAATTTGTTTGCATATAGGGGAAAAATAAATGGACTGATAGATAATAACAAATTATTTTATAATTAGAGAGATTCACAACGGGTTCACCATTTTTATTTCTTAAGGATTTTTAAGGTGTGTAATGGGTTCCGCTTACTGGGATACCATTGACACTTTCCCCAGAAACTCCCAATGGTCACCCTTCTGTAGTTGGGTACAAACCTTTTTTTTAAAGGATGACAGTCATCTAGGTTTCCAGGCCCAACAACTCTTGGGGACTCACATTGGCTGAGAGGGTAGGAGGTCAGACTCATCAAAACCTTTTGTGTGGAATTGTTTTTTACTACGGTACTCTCTTATAGATTTAAAATATGTTCATGTATCTATTCCAAATCTAGATCCGAGACTGGTAACCCTAAAAACATGATTTATCGGTTACTTATGTCATTAATGAAAGAATGTGAGACTCATTTATGAACTGATGGGGGTGCGGTATCATTAATGAATCCATTTGTATGTATCCAAGGTTCTTCATACATACCCTTAACGCTGATTAACCCCTTTATGTGCCAAAGTTGTATCACCAAATGCTTAGTAATGTGTTGCCATGTGAGGAGGTGATGAATATTACAAGGAAGGTATTGAGCCATTATGAGGCATCCTATGTATCTTGGTTATTTTAGGAATGAAAACCCACATATATTGTTACTATCATGCATTTTATTTTCATGTAGATTATATATGCACGGGTGCTGAGGCAACAAATGTTTGAGCTTCAGTCACAGGGATACATCCTATGTATCCTAGTTATGATAGGAATCAGAGTCATCGTAGTTAAATCACATTGTTGGGATTAGACCCATGTTATATACCCTTATATGATGCGTGTTCATACTATATCACTCATCGAGGATTATATACTGGGATTTCCTTGGTGAGTGGAGATTCATGATGTCTAATGAGATGTTTATTTCATCGCACTAAGACAACGTGATCTATGATTGACATGAGAAACAAGGGAAAACATATGATTAGTTTCATGGTGTATGTATATGAGACATGTATGTTAGGATAGTCCTTGTTATGTTTGATATAGATATCAGGCCTTCTAAATGAATCCTACATTACCCGATTAAGGTGATAATCAAAGTTATCATAGTTCATTTATCTCGTAACCAGCTGGTAGGCTAAGGTGGATGATCACACTTGGAGACATTATGACCATCCTTGAGTTTTTAGTAATTCTAAGGGTTTATACAGAGATGTATTCCCTATTGATCAGTGACGTACCACATGATGTCGGCAATTAGGGCATAAGAACTGAGGTTGCCCTTGGAACCCTAGGGTCTATAGTGCAGATTCCATGATCAGTGAAACTAGATAATCCCACATGATCTATACTCATTGTGAGAAACAATGGTTATTTAATTATCAATTTAATTACTTTGGATAAGTCCTTGGATATTTGGATAACCCAGGATGACCAATATAGAGCTCTAACCTTAAAGAGGTGGCCTATGTATCCTAAATATGGAAATAATCAGAGTCTCCATAGTTCCCTTTATATTGGGGATTACACAATTAGTATTCCCTTATATTTTAGGCTAATACACTGAAGAAGGTGAGGGATATCAAATCCCGGGATTCCCTTGTGGCCTGGCCTGCTTGTCTAATGGGTGTCACAGGACCCAGTTCACTTGTTCAGGGGACAACGCATGACCTGGTCATATTTTCTTGGAAGTCATCATAGGAAATATCTCTACACATATGGGGGTGTTGAAAGAGTAAGTGAGACATAGTTTGAAGGATTTCATGTGTCTTGGATAACATCCATGGAGGTCATTGTGAGACCTAGCCATCATGTTCGGATTGTTTCATGGGTCTTAGCCAACTTGCCTGGAGGGCATTGTGGAAGGTTTTTGTTCATGCTCAGATGCAACAATGAGACTTGACTGA
Organism: Viscum album; assembly: GCA_963277665.1. NCBI lineage: Eukaryota > Viridiplantae > Streptophyta > Magnoliopsida > Santalales > Viscaceae > Viscum > Viscum album. Next base: position 1,222,291,054 of record OY728130.1, read on the forward strand.
TATGAGTGAATTACATTATGTAAGGAAGGTAGTGAATCTAAATGAAATTGTAGGGATCAGGTGATTGACCAATGAGGTTTCATGATACCAAGGTAGTGCACCCAGGGGGACTGTGTGACTTTATTTAACACATCCAAAGTACTTCACATGTCCCAAACAACATGTTAAAGGAATGTTGTGAGATCTAAGTGATGAGACTCGGTACTGCTGTGTGTACTTACATGACTCATACAAAGAACATGAGTTCCAAAGAACATGTCTTTCATTTAATTCTTCCACATTTGATCTTGGTTTTATCCCTTGTATTGTGAACACCTTACGCTCATTCACTATCAGTATATTTTAATTATTTTGTGATCTAGAAAACATGTTGGATGTTATTCAAAAACCCTTCAAGTATCCCTTCATGTGATCTATGAATGATCACATAATGTACCTTAGGTATAGAACAAGATCAATTTGTACAGTCACCAGTATATTACATGAAAGAAGGTTAGACGGATGCATGATCGGTTGCATTGAAAAATCCACTCTAGTTGTAGTGTGAGACTCTAAGAGTTTCTCCATGCATAGTCACAGTGAGATTAGAGATCCAAAATCCAACAACTCTTTGAGTTTGGGTTGGGGAATTTATAGGCCTCTCCACACCATTTTTTTGGTGCTTTGTGTGGTATATCTATCAGAAATCCAGGATGGATTCAGTGAAGTAGGATGACACCACTTGACTTTGCAAGTCTTGGTCATCGATCTTTCTGAGTGTATCGCCTGATTTTCAGTGATCGCAAGTATCTTCCATTAATTCCTCCTTTATTAGATTATCAAAGATTAATAAAGACTTTTTTGATCATGTGTTCATGTCAAATGAATTTTCATATTTTCCTTTGGACATGACCAAGTGCATTTATGAGATACAAAGTAACTATTGAATAGAGTTCATCAGATTCTTGATGACTTGTATGATACTTTCCATGAGTCAAGGATGGATTGTATGGGGGTCTTGCGGGACCATGTAGAAGACTTTCTAGGCATGCCCCATGTCTTTTAGTGACCACAAGTACCTTTATCATAATCCCTATTTTATTTCCTTTGTTTTATGTGATAGAGGTTAGGAGTCACATGAGATTTCATAAGCAATTTCAATGACAAATAATCTATTTTTTGGTGATGCATTGTGTGACCAATATGATCCGTATGGTGGTGCATGAGCATATCATGGAAAATCCATTTGTTTTCCTTTAGGACACTAAAGGGTAAATGTGTAGTTTCCTAGACATATCCAAGGACCTCTGTACATTTTGACTGACAAGCTAAAGGGATTTCACGAGACATGGTGGATGTGTTGGAAATGTCTTGTGGTGCCTTGTGGGTCACCGGGGTGTAAGTCATGTGTCTTTTAGTGACCATGATCACCTCTCATATCCCCCCCTTTATCTCCTTTGTTTGATTTTATAAAGTATTAGGAGTAATGTGAATTTTCATGAGTAACATCAAGTACATTTACTCAATTTTCTAATGATGCCTTGCATGACCAGTATGGGTCATATGGGGTCATGATCATATTGTTGGAAAATATATTCATTCACCCTTGAAGTGATGAATGGGAAGGGTGGAGTCATATAGATATACTCTAGTACCTCCTTACAGTCATCATGAAAATTCAAAATGCTTTTGTGAGGTGAGGCGGTCTTGTTTTTAGATATTCGTGGTGCCTTACAGATTTCTAGGGGAGTATCACATGTCTTTCAGTGACCAGAAGCACCTATACCCTCCTCCACACTATCCCCTTAATTTTATTATACAAAGGTTTAGAGGCATTTCGAGTTGGTTTGGATATCATCAAGGAATTTTATTCTTTACAATGATGTTATGGCACATGATCACTTATAACCATCAGAGGTCTCCACCCTTGAATACTTTTATTTTTTATTTTAGAAGGATTTTGGATTCTTTATCAGCTGCTCGTCTGTGTGAAACCATGTGGCCTGGGGAGATCATTCGGTCTCCACCACCTGGACACTAGTTGTTTATAGGTCCTTCGTAAGAGTATGAATTTTTCTTGAAGGGGGCTCAGTGGGGTCTACCATAGGTTATGTGCTATGTGTGGATTCTTCTCATTACCTTGAAATGGTCACATGGTCGTGAGTCATTTAGAGGCTCATGCGCTCTGCAATTATCATCTCATTATTTTGGTGGGGAATGTAATACCCATATTCAGGTATTTATTCCTTTGTGATTTTAATGATTCTTATTTGGTGGGAATCAACAAGGTTCTATTAGACTTAGTGCATCCCCATGGGTAGAACTAGTTCTTTTTGTTAATAAAGAGGGTGAAACACATAGGATTTGTGTATTATCATAAGCTCAACCAGGTGACAATAAATAGTGGATTTAATATCCTGAAATTAATGAACACTTTGATCAATTTTGGGGATCATAGTGGTTCTCTGATATTCATTTATGATCAGGGTACCACCAACATTGGTTTCAGAATGATGATATTATGAAAATTGAATTCTATGGTCCTTATAGATATTATGAATATGTGGTTATGGCCTTTTGACTTAAAAATTCACCAAAGGTTTTTATATAATTGATGGATTTTATCATTTAGAGGTATCTTGACTTCTTTGTGGTGGTTATTATGTTATTTTTTTGTATTATAAAACTAAGTCCAATCATAAACAAAACTTGTTGATAGTGTTGGGTATATTGTGAGAACATTTCATTTATGATAGTATTTCAGAGTGTGATTTTTGGATAAAATAGTTATGTTTCCATGTCTATGTAATTTATGAAAGAGGTGTTCTCACCTATCATAAGATGAGAGAATTTGTTATCTATTGGAAAACATCTAAGAATTTATTTGAGATATGTAGTTTTCTCAGATTAACAGGGTATTTCCAGTTCATCATTTGTGAATTTTCATGACCTTTCCTTCTAATGATATCTTTTATGAGAAATGGTTCTCTTTTCCAATAGAATGATGAGTTCCAAAAATCAATCCAAGAGATTATAGTTTGTCTTACTTCATCACATATCCATACATTTCAAGTGTTTGTAAATTGATATGTTGTCTATTGGGATGCATCTATATCTGGTATGGGATGTGTTCTTATGTTGAGAGATCATGTTGTAGATTATGACTTATAATAGTTACAGGTGCATGAAAAGAATTACCTAGCACATGATTTGGAATTACTTTTTATATCATATTCCATGAAGACTTTGAATCCTTATATTTTTTTTTGAAAATTAATTGTATTCACGGATCATAAAATATTAATGAACATATTCTTATAAAGATATTTAAATATGTGGTAAGGAAGATATAAATAATATCATTAGATTTTTTACTGTAACTTGGCGTATACACTAGGAAAAGGAAATTACATTCTCGGTGTATTGAGTAGGAATTCATGTAGTTAGTTATATAAAGAGGATTCAGATTAGTGGTACTTGATTTCATTCAGAGCTAATATATACTAGGATTTTGTTGTATAAGGTAATATTGTTTCATTCATTCTAGTTTAGGTTATTCTTGATTTGATTGAAAAGGTTAAATATTCTCATAAATCTGATCCTAAATATCTATCCATGAGGTTAAAACTCAATTATGGGGAGACTATTGAGGTTTCTATTCTATATGGGAGTTTAGTGTTATGTTTTAGATATTGGATTATGGTTCCTCAAAAATATTAGGAATAGATTATCTCTACCTACCACAACTCTAAACTAATAGTTCATCCTATAATTTAGAAGATTTATATGGTGATAAGATCCCAATTTTTATGGGATGGAATGAAAATTAAAGTGGTGGAGTATGTCTCAAGATACCTCACTTATTAATAGGTCAAGGTACAGAACCTATGGTCTAGTGGTATGTTGCATTAATTTCCTATTATTGTGTAGAAATGGGAATAGATAGCTATATATTATATCACATTTCTACTAAGAATAGTTTATAAACATGAATACATATTGGTGATTGTGGGTCAACTCATGAAGTTGGCTCACATAATTTGTATTTTTAAATCCAATATGGTGGAATAATTGTAAAAAATATACATTGAAAAGTTGTAAAATTGTACGAAGTACCAGTTTCAATTTTTTATGATCGAGACCCTAGGTTTACATATCAATTTTTAAAGTCCTTGCAATAAGACCTTGGAAACCAGTTTACTATGAACACAAATTATCATCATCAGATGAATTTTCAATCTGAGGAGAAGATATAAACATTAAAAGAAATTTTGAGATCATGTGTTATAAATTTGGGTGCCTCGTGAGAGGATCATATACTATTAGTTGAGTTCTCATATAGTGATGTTTACCATGCCTCTATACATATGAATTATTTCAAATCATTGTATGGTAATCCTTATCATTGTACACATTTTTGGGTGGAAATATATGAGACCTGAATAATAAAACCTATACTTATGTGTGTGACAATGGAGAATATTTATATTATCATGAAGAGGATGTCTACAACTTATATTTGTATAAAACATTTTACCGATCATCATCATTTTCAATTATCTCTTAATGATGTTGGTCATGTTTTATTTACAATCTCTCCATGGATAGAGTAACTTCATTTTTTTAAATGAAAGTTTTCTCCTCGGTACATTTTCACCTTTGAGATACTTCATGAAATATGTGATGTGAATTATCAATTAGATTTACCACCAATATTTAGTTGTGTCCATAATGTGTTTCATTTATCTCAATTAAAGAAGTACAAGTTAGATTCTAACCATGTTATTTTATGGGACCATATTAACCTTGAGCATGATTCTATATTTATTCATATTCCAATACGGATTGTGGATATAGAAGATAATATTTTTCATGGGAAAGACATTAATTTGGTATGGGTTTTATGGAAATATGGTCAAATTCAGGAAGAGACATGGGATAGTGGAAAGAAATGTTAGAAAAGTGGCCTAATCTATTCCAAATCAATTTTGATCTCCCACATTCTGAAGATCAAAATACAAAAATTTGGGAGAATATAACACCCATGGTTTCATGTACATTTCCCCTTTATTATGTATTTTAATGTTATATAATACTTCAAATGAGTTTCAAGAGTTTTTGAATGTTTTAGGGTATTTTCTATGTGTTCTATAGGATCACAATTTGATAATAGTTATGGGAAAATGTGCACTATCACATGGAAACCATTAAAGGTGATGTTATAAGTCACTATGGAAGCTCACAAATGGAACACAATTTTCCCAAACCATGTGTATTCTAAGAGAAACTATGTGAATGGAGAAAGTGAGAAAAGCATGATTGGCACATGGTTTATTAAACTATGTGATCCAACCTTGTAAGGGAATTACATTGAGATAGTTTCTCCAAAAGATTGGTGAATGGTTTTTTAAACAATGTGGTAGAACTATACAGCTACCTGGGTGATTTCTAGTGGTGTGTTCATAGTTGGAATATGGTTTGACAAACCATATGGCATAACAATGTGATGTACAATTAATACTCTAAAAGTTAATCTTTAACTTAGATTAAGGCCCCAAAATCCTCATTGTTATCCTATTCTTCTAGGATCTAGAATTCATATCCTCTCCTATGATCCTTTGGTTACTACCTTTGATTTCAAAGTGGGTTCTAGTCGATATATGTTTCTTGGATCTCTATAATAAATACTAAGTCTATGTTTTTTCCCTTACATATGAGATCTACTCTATTTCTCTCACCTGGGACATTATACATATTTTTTTATGGGAAGATATATGATCCTTATTGTGTTCTTGATGATTCATTATTGTATCCAATAATGTAAATATAATTCAAGGATATATCTAGATGTTTCACTTATTTTTTTCTATTTTCTTCAACCGTTGTGTGGTAAGTGGATCTTCTTCCATTCCACTTATTCTAAAACATGAAGGATTTGTGTCTAATTTTTTTGATCTCTACTTTTTTGGAAAATATTTTGGTTTTTACACCTAAATCCTTAGTCTTGGAATGAAACACTTAAGGTGTTTGATAAAATGATTTATAGAAAATGGTTTTCAAAAAAGATGTTTTATTTTGAATAATTTATATGTGATATTCTAATACATAGTGGTGTGTGTTAATGTTCATTTGTGATTAGGAATGGTCCCAAAGTAACCCCATCAATGTCATAGGGAGTATGATCCTGAAGTATCACCATTAATAGGGGTCACCAAGGAATGGATTTGTGAAAGGATGACTCACCACCCTCTAATTTTGGGAGTTCCATGGTATACATGCATATTGGAGATAGAGAGAGAGAGAGAGTGTGTGTGTGTGTGTGTGTGTGTGTGTGTGAACATGGTATGATTATTCCACATGTTAAGAAATGGTTGTAAAACATTTTTTAATTTTTTTCATACATGGATATTTTTTATTAGTTTTTTATAAACTTTTTATTTTTTTCTCCTTTTTTATATAAAATTTTATAACATATTGTTTTCCTAGTAAAATTTGTTGGAAAGTATTTGGAGATTTCCAACTAAGTCTATACTCACCACACGATTTGAAATTTTGGTGTGTTTAATGATAGTGTATAGTGAGATACCAATAAGGGAAAGGTGTCACATATCTCTAGTCATCCGTTATGATGATATCTTATCAGTTTTTTATTTAGAGCTTCGAATTATCTTTTGGTGTCAATGTAGTTATGACATATAGGAGTTTTGTTTTTAGATTTCATTTGGTTTCTTATACTTTATTTTATTTGTTAATTTATTCTCTGATGTTTTTTGTTATTTGGATTCTATTTGAGTTGAATTTGTATTACTCATATAGAATATAGTTGGTGTGTATTTCTTATTCTATCTTATCAGGTTATGTTTTTTATTCAGATAAAATAATAATTTAACATTTTACTATTCCCTAAGAATTTATTTCTTATCTTTGGTGTCTTTAGGATGTCACCTAAGGTTACTAACACCTTTTACCCAACCCAAGATAATGGTTTGGGGATAGATGTTACATTGTGGGTTGTGGGTAACCTCATAGGAGAACCATTATGTAATTAAATCTACTTGTTTTAATCTATCATAAATTATTTAAATGTTTCCCTTAATGTTACTAAATATATCACCCCGATGTCCTCTTATCGTACTACCTAGGAAGAATGTTTGAATACTCATGCAAGGGAGGATGTTTCTACAGTACCACGAGATGTGTAAGAGAATACAGGTGAGCATGCTATTGCACCTACTCTATATTTTATATAAAAGTTCCAATCTATCCATAAGTATTTATCTTAGTGAATTTCCTATGCATAGGATTTTAGAACTATAGTCGAATATTCCCTGACATTCAACTCCATCATTATCCATCCTTCTAGGTAATCATTGGCCATCGGGATACAGATGTGTGGGTTGAAATTAGTGTTGGAATGTTTTACCTAGTAGTGACTGTAATGGATCAACAGGTTAATCTAGCCACCTTCATGCTTCTAAATAACACATTCATGCATCACTATATAATTTATTATTGGAATTGACTTACTGGTCAAGTTTTATTCTATGTTACTTCCCACTATGCATTGATGGGAAAAAAGTGGACCATTTGAAGTGATGTGTAGAGTTTCCTATAGTCATTTCTAATTATAAAAATCTACAAGAATTCATTATTCTAGATATGTTGAAATTTGATGTGATTTTTGTAAGGGACTGGTTGGCCAACTTCTAAGCTCACGTTCATTGCTATCAGAGATGGGTTCTAGTCACATAACCCAAGTGGGAGAAGAATATGATATCCAGATATTAGGAAGTAGAAGTAGGTAGAGTTGGTTTGAAATTGAGTTAGCTTGGGATGATAATGACATAGATTGTAGGATTGGATCTTTCATTAGGATTAGTGTTATCCCCCTCATAATTTCCTCCAGTTATGGATCTTTATAAAGATGTATTTGTATATAAATTCATATGACTTTCTCCAAATAAAGGATTTGAATTTGAGATAGAACTCATGTTAGGTGCACATCCAATTTTAATACACCCTTCTTATATGGAACTAGTAGAGTTGATGTATTTCTAAGTAAATCATGGGGACTTAGAATAAAAATAAATTATCAGGATGAGTACTTCACCATAGGGTGCGCCTATTTTTTCATTATTAAGGTGGATAATAATCTTCAACCTTGTTTATATTATCATATTTTGAATCATGTAATGAAGAAAAATAGATATCACTTTCTTAAGATCAAATATCTCTTTAATCAATTATGAGGAGCCTGGTGGTTCTGTATAATTGATCTTTGATCGAGATATCACCAGCTATGGTTTAGAGAGAATTAAATCTCAATGATGGTCTTCTACAGAATATATGGGATATTCAACTACTTGGTGATTCCATTTGAACTAATGAACGCATTATTAGTGTTCGTGGATCTCATGAAAAAGATATTCCACACATACCTATACTTTTTCTCCATGGTGTTATTTTACGACATACTGATATATTCACCCAACAGAGAAAAACATGTCAGACATATCAAGATAATCTTGAGTATACTTCAAGTGCATCATCTTTATTCAAAATTTTCAAATTTTAACTTCTGGATTCAGGAGATGAAATTATTAGGGAATGTGGTGTTAGAGACTATTATATACATATAACTAAATAAGGTGGAGTCATTGATTTACTATAAACACCTTTAATAAAGTTTTATATTAAGATACTTATAGGTTTAGTATGATATTACCAACTTTTTATCTTGGACTTATCCCATTTATCATCAAACTTGATAGCATTGATGAAGACGTGGTCAAAGTTCTAATTGTTCAACCAGTGTGAAGAGGAATTTATTAAGATAAATATGATGTTTATTATAGCTCTAGTGTTTATACTTTTTGATATTGGGTCATATATTTTATATATTGTGATATATCAGGTGTTTTTAGGGAGTATTACTAATACAAATGGAGTAGGTAGTAGCTTATGGGTCATGTTAGGTGTTACCCCATGTGTGGAATTATCCTACCCCTGTATTATAGTTGGAAGTCGTGGTATATGTATTCATGTGTTTGAAACAATATCTCTTCATGTTAGGTATGAATATAAAAGATTAAAACAAAATAGGGGAGGTGCATTGTGAATTTTTAAAATACTTGGAAAATTCAAAATTTCCCCCTTGAAATCAATAAATTCATTCCTTATTTCTTAAATATGTGTGAGGTGAGGAAAATAAATAAAGGAAATATATATAAATTACAATGTATATTGGTTCATGGATGAAAAAATCCTATATTCCACTCCACTAACACACTCTCTATGAGATTAGTGATTTTCACAAGCAGGTCCTTTTCTCCAAGACCTCCAAAACTGAGTGCAGACCATTGAAAACTTACAAAATATAATGTTATTTTTCAAGAAACCTTTATATCCATATCTTAGTATGAGAAGATAACAATACACTAGTAAGAGAGTATTAGTAGTCAAAACTTGAAGAAAAAACATTTTATGTAGAAGTTGAATACTAATTTAACTCATAGTTGCTGCGACAAATGACAGGTGTGTACATGATCTTTAGAAATGCATAGAAGTAGTAAAAATGATCTTCAACGTTGAGTAGGATTATTTTTTTATTTAATAATAGGTAGTGAAAAATAGTCATAATAGGATAGAAATGTATGTATCTAAAGTGTATCTATTATATATTCTTTGATGATCTGTAAAAAAATATTTACAAAGGTTACATCAGTAGCAGGACGATCAAATAGAAAAGGATTAAAACATGTATGTATCGAAAGAATAGATATTTTGAGATCTATATATGACATAAAAATGTTATATTTATCTATATACATATATATATATCTTGATAATAATAATATTTTGGTATTTAACAAGAATCTTAATTTACTTCAGGTCAAATAGATCAAGAAAATCAGCATGATAAATCGTGATCATTTGAATTCATTCATTCCTAGAGAAAAGCATAACTTTCCATAAAATATAAATTATTTAATCATATTAACAATGGAATTTTAATATATATTTAAATATATTTAGATGATAAAATATATCTGATGAAACCTTTTCATAAATCTTGAAAATAATCCAAAATTCAAACCTTGTAGATGACTGGGTCAAACAAAGAGTTTCACTACATACTGATATTATTCAAAATTATGGTTGAAAATTTATGGATGATTCCAAAATTGTTATTGATGAACCATTTGTTAAGTATACAAATGTATCTTAGTTGGAAAAATTATAATTCCCAAAACGTTTGTTCACTTTAAATGTAGGATTAAAAAAGTGGTAATACTTATAAAAGTAGGGTTCATAATACTTACATTCTCATCAAACATATGGTTATTAATAATGATTCTATACTACATTGAAAACCCCAATAATTAAGAAAAAAAATACTTCAACTGAATTTTAAGCTCATTTTTTTCCAAAACAAATAACTTTTTAAATAAATATTATCTTGAAATACACATAAACGAACATCATTAGTAACAAAAATTTGGGTTTTTCTTAGAATTAAAATAAATAAAAAAGTAATGAAATTTTTTTAGAAACACATTCCCAAAAATCGCTCCCTTTTATGATAAAAAAACCTATATAAAAATAATATAAATTTAAATAAAAAATATTTTAATACCAAATATTCAGAAATATTTATCATGATTTCTCTAATAGAAAAAAGGGTTCATCCCAAAATATTTATCCCCCTAATAGAAACTCATAGGTTTTGTTTATCTATCATATTTTCCCCTTTTTGTGATGTCTGAAAGAAATTATGAAATAGATTAATGGACATTTATCATAGTATAAGAATCTTAGTGAACATTATGTTTAGCTGGGGAAAAAGCATATCAAAGAATGAGTTAATATAGATATGAACTTATGAGAATAATTAAAAAGAAAAAAAATATGAAAGAACATAGAATATTTTATTAAAGATCCAATATTAAAATGATAATTTGGACTCAAGGATTTGGATAGAATAATGTGAAGGATAATAAAAAGGTTTGTAACTTTTTAAAGGTTAATTGTGTATCTTAACACTCTTGATTATAAACTCTTTTACTCGTAACAGCTAAAAATCCTGAAATCAAATATTTTCTCCTTTGAATATCTATATATATTTATCCTATTGAAGATAATGAAAACTGGAAAACTAATAACTCTTTCAGGTCATCAAGATATGATTTAAAGATATATTCTCATCTGATCTAGGAAACTTGTTCAAATATTTATTTTTTTAATACATAAAAATATTTTCTTGTTATATAAATTTCCTATAAACTTTGATACTATTATTGAATGGATTGAAATTCATTTTTCAATACATAAGTGTTTTTCTTCTCATCAAAATATTTCCTAGAACTTTCATGTTATTCATACAAACTCACTGTATCTCATTTTAAAAAATTATTCTTATTAGAAATTCATATAAAAAAGTAAAATTATAACTATTGAATATCGCATCATCATCAGATGGAGTTTTATGGAAATTTACATAAGGTATTCCACTTTTAACCATTTTAAGTGATTGAACTTATAGTTCTTCACAAACAATAATTTTACAAGTTTTTATAGAATATTTCTCCAAGGATTAGTTAATAAAAGATATTAACAGGTACCTAAACATATCATTTGTAGCATCAGGTAGACAAATACATTATTTAAAGATTTCATTAATCTCATTTTTATCATCAAATTCTAAAAAACTATTATAAAGTAATTGCTCCAAACCTTGAACACTTAGCATTTGAGGAAGAAATTTTTTTGAACTAGAAATCCTTACTCTATTTATGAAACATTGATTGGTTTTATCAAAGGATTTTGATTTTTGAAATTACATGGAAGGAAGATGAATTTTTTTATAGGATTTGATAAATATTTAGTACTAGGATTCTAATTAACATGAAGATAGTATTTTATTTTGATGGTTCTCAGGTGACGTTTAGTTTTCTCAAGCCAAAATTGTAGTGTAATCATTTTGGATTTTAAAATTGAAAATATATTCTTTCTTAAAAACTGTTACATAATTAAAATTATAAATAATTTAAATATTCTATGAAATAAAAAAAATTAAAACAAATTTTAAATAGAATTATTTTTAATAATATAATGTACAAACAAGGAAATAAAATTATTGGTTTTTGTAAAGCCCTAAAACTACACTCCCAGATTCAGTACTAAAACAAAATGTGTATTTTTTTATAACAGATAAATAAAAAATGAACATTACATTATACAAATGAGGACCTTTTTTGGTCTATTTTCTAGATAATTAGACAAAAACATACTTATACTGAATCAGAGTTTAAAAAAATTAATAGATAATATAAATAATTGGATTCAGCTACATTAGAACCTTATTTGTCCTTTAAAATTATAAGGATTCCTCTGAAAACATTTTAAAAATGTGGGATGAGAAAAATAGCTTAGTTAGGGATATACAAGAATTAAAGGAATCATTATTCCATAAATACTTTTAAACATATGAAAATAATTTCACCAGACATACTTCTTACCCATAAAGTATCATATACATACATTGTGAAAACATAGAGAAAATAAATAATACATGTAGGTAACTTGGGGAATTAATTAAATACAATTATAACTATCATAGATACCTTGTTATTTTTAACCCTCACAGATACCATATAATGTATCCTTCGCGACTACCTTACAATTTAACCATCACGACAACCATATGGTCTAACCCCTATAGTTACACATGGAGTAACCACACGAATGACCTCCAAAATAATCATAAACTACTAATTAGAGGTAAATATAGGTCCCACTCTTCATTATATACAATACCCATGAACTAGAACATAATCATACAACATGAATAATTTCACAAAAACATTGCTTAAAATTTTGTAAAACAGAATTTTAAAATTATATTTTTAATGAATAGTCCCTTAAAAATATCATATAATTGATGTGAGAATTAATATAATGAAGTTATTATGTGTAACTATAAATAAACATAATAAATATTAATATAAATGAAATTAGTTATATAAATAAGCTTAGTATCACATAATTAATGAAATAGAAGGTTAACCCAAAGAATAGAAATTGGGTAAAGAATTCCCATACCTCGGGTTTCTCTTACTTAAAAATTGTTTAAAACTCTTATATATTGGTTCAAATAGTGTTATTAATATCTTATAGAAAATTTTTTATATTTATAAAACCTTATATGATCATTTTATAACATCATTTCATGCTTTAGTTATTAGTATTTTGTTCCTTCCTTTGTTTCAGGTGCGTTCTTTACTTGATTTCCAAGGCCATTTTGTATATGATTTTCTTTTCCTATGGAAATAAAATTACATAGGTGGAATAAAAGAATATTAATATGTTTCAAGAATATAAAAAATAATTTTTTATCATATATGATGATGAATATCTAGATAAAATAGAAACGATATTTTTTTATATCATTTTGGTGGTTCCACGATAATCATGAACTTGTTTAACTATATAATTTAATTTTATAAAAAGAAGTTAATTAAAAATCATAAAATAGGTTAAATAATACAATTTATATTCTTTCTGAACCATTTAATGGGTTTTATGATAAAATATTAAGGAAGTAATAGAAATTACAAACACATCACCCACTATTTTGGTAAAACGACACTTCACGAATGATTTTTTTATAAGAGGGGGATGAGATAAAGTAAGTTGAAAAATTTTCAATAAAAATGATAAAAATACATAATATATGAAATGAGAGATCTTTAATTCCTCTTGGATTAGATAAAAAGAAAATGGGTACAAGAAAAAAAGGAATTTAAAAGAAAACACAAGATTAAGGAAGAGGATTCTTACCTCTTGATCTCTTCTCCTTGAGATCCTCCTTAAGGCCTTTGCTTTTGGCCTTTTCATGAGACTAGTAGATCCTAGACGTGGGGAAAAGCCTTGGAAAGGGTATTTGAAATAACATAGACAATTATCAAGTCTTTAGAGGTGTGATAGCAACAGGGTAATGGGGGTGGTAATTATAGTGAAGGAGAGGAGAGATTTTACATTATTTTAATCATTATTTTAATATTTTACTCTCAAGACTAGAAATAGTATTAATTCATGTGACCCAAAATAGTAATAATTATATTTGAGTTATAACCAAGTGGGATGAAATCATCCTTTCATCCCTTATGATACAGTAAAGTATGTATTTATCATTTATTGTAATTTATCATATTTTACAATTAATAAAAAATTAAATAATTTCAGAAACATCTCAAAAAATAACCCTAACCATTTTTAAATGCATAAAATTAAAAAATGAACTCCATTTTTTGAAAATAATTTTATAAAAATGATTAATTTAATTTTTAAATAAAATCATTATTAACATGAAAAATACAATTTTAAAATCGAAACTGCTTTTCTAACACTTTGAAAAATTGCTTAAGGTCTTTTAAAATTATCTTATAATCATAATACCTGAAAATAATTATTTATGAATACATTTTATGAAAATAAATTTGTAATTGAATATATGAGACTTAAAAAATACTAGCACTTAATCAATAATTTTTATAATATTTATTTACTTATATTATAAAATAATTATATCATATTAACACTTATAAGATGGAGAAATTTTTTTATAATTTAACTGGTGAATTTTACTATTCATAAGGGTACATTACGATTTATAACGTTCAAGTACTATTCCTAAGGTTACATTAATATTCTTTAGGGTCAACTAACTATTCATAAGGGTACACTACTATTCATAAGGGTCATGTAACTATTAATAAGGGTAAATTACTATTATTAATGGTCATGTTACTATTCATAAAGGCATGTTACTATTCATAATTGTAGGTTACTATTCACCAAAAATTATTTCTGTTCTATCAAACTCTAAAGAACATACTGATCGTAACCGTGTATGTCTGTTTTTCAAAATTCAAAACACAGAAGTGGAAAAAAATTCTTAATGGTTAGTTTATAAAGTTCATATAGTATTTAGTATTTCATTTAAGCATATAGTGTTTCCTTTTAAAATTTGGGGATCTTACATTATTCCCCCTTAAATGAATTGCGCCCTCACAATTCATTCATTTTACTTATATTTATGGATTTATATATTGATAATTATGAAAAACTATTTTTTTATGTGTACTAAATTAAATAGATGTTTAAAAGTAAACACGATAACATAAAGTTTTCTAAAAAAACAACAACGTCTAATCTCTAAATACTTCTAGACTCTTCATTTGATACCAATTGTAAATCTATGAACTCACACTTCTGAATTTAGTACTAAAACTTGTTGTGTATTTTTTTATAACTATTAACTGAAAAATACACAGTACATTATATAAATAATCTCAGTAGCACAAAATTAATTAAGTAGAAGGTTAACCCAAATAATGGAAATTGGGTTAAGAATTCCTTTACCTCAGGTTTGTATTACCTAAACTTGTTTAAAACTCATGTATAATGGTTAAAATAGTGTTATTAATATCTTAGAGAAACATTTTTACGTTTATAAAACCTTATATGATCATTTTATAACATCATTTTACCCTTAGGTATTAGTATTTTGTTCCTTCCTTTGTTTCAGGTGTGTTCTTTACATGATTTACATAACCGGTTGGTATTTGATTTTGTTTTGTTTTGGAAATGAAATTATATAAGTGAAATGAAATGGTAATAATATGTTTCTTATATATATAATGATACAATAAATCATTTTTTTTATCATATATGATTATGAATCTTTAGATAAAACATTAATGATATTTGTTTAGATCATTTTTTTACAGTTCCTCGATAATCATGAAATTGTCTCATTATATAATTTAATTTCATGCATAGAAGATCATTCCAGAACATAAAATAGGTTAAATAATACCATTTACAGTCTATTTCAACCATTAAATGTTTTTTATGATCATATTTTAAGGAATTAAGGGAAATTTCAAACACATCGCCCATGATTTTGGTAAAATGACACATCACGAACGATATTTTTTAAGAGCGGGAGGAGATAAAGTAAGTTGAGTAATTTTCCATAAACATGATAAAAATAAATAATATATATAATACTATAGATTTAATTTCTCATGGATTAGGGGAAGATAATATAGTATAAGAAAATAAATGGAATTGAAAAGAAGACACTAGAAAAAGGAAAAGGATTCTTACCTCTTGATCTCTTCTCCTTGAGATCCTCCTTAAGGCCTTTGGTTTTGGCGTTTTGGTGAGACCAGTAGGTCTTGGAAGTGGGGATGACCCTTTGGGAGGGTATTTGGAATAACATAGAAAATTATCAAGGCTTGAGAGGTGTTAGATGAAGTGGGGAATGAGAGTGGTATTTACAGTGGAGTAGAGGAGGGATATACATTATTTTAATCATTATTTTATTATTTTTTCTCAAGACTGTGAATTTTCTTGATTCACATGACCCCAAATATTAATAATTTTATGTGAGTTTGAACCAAGTGCACTTACATCATCCATTTATCACATATGATGCAGTAAAACATGTATTTAACGTTTATCATATTTTATCATATTTTATTATTCATCAAAAATTCAAGACTTTTAGAATAATCCAAAAAATTCACCTTAACCATTTTTTAATGTGTAGAATTAAAAAAAAGAACTAATTTTTTTGAAAATAATTTTATAAACATGATTAATTTAATTTTTAAATAAAATCATAATTTACATGAAAAATAAAATTTTAAAATTAAAACTGCTTTTCTAACACTTTAAAAAATTAATTAATGTCTCTTAAAATTATCTTATAATCATAATTCATAAAAATAAATATTTATAAATAAATTTAATGAAAATAAATTCTCATTTAAATTATTAAATTAATCATAAATTTGTGATTAAATATATATGACTTAACAAAAATACTGACACTTAATCAATAAGTTTTAAAATATTTATTTACGTATACTAGGACATAATTATATCATATTGAAACTTATAAGGTAGATGAATTTTTTTTACAATTTCATTGGTAAATTATCTATTCATAAGGGTACATTACTATTCATTAAGGTCAAGTAACTATTCACACGGGTACATTACTATTCATAATGGTTATGTTACTATTCATAAGGGTGCATTAATATTCTTAAGGGCCATGTTACTATTCATAAGGGTTTGTTTCTTTTCATAATGGTAGGTTAATATTCACCAAAAATTAATTTTGTTCTCTCAGACACCAAATAACTTACTGATCACAACTGTGTATGTTCATTTTTTGAAATTCAAAACACATAAGTAGAAAAATTTTGCTTAATGGTTAGTTTATAAAGGCTACATAGTATTTAGTAGTTCAGTTAAGCACATAGTGTTTCTTTTTAAACTCTAAGGATGTTACTATTTTTCATCGAATAAAAATAACTTCCCTATATGTATTTTCAATACAATAAATATTATAAACTCCCCCTTAATTAATAATTCCTTCAAAATATAGAATTTTAAGAGTTATGAAAACATATAAAAGATTATTCCATGAATAAAAATTTCTTCAGAAACAATTATAATATTAATTAAACAAATTCATTCATGTCATGACATATTTATTGACATGTTAAAATTTTAAAATAGCTCCCCCTAATAATTTAAAACTTTTTATCATGTCAAAAATGACTAAAATATATTTTTTTTATTTTTTATTTTCAAGAAAAATATATAATAAATAAACACATTCTAATCATAAAATAATTATTATTATCCCTGATGTTTAACAAAACAATTCATGAAAATTTTTTATCACATAAAATACAATAGTGAATATAATGTTTTAAAATGTTTAAATGTAAGAAGTTTACAAATTTCACCTTTTATATAAAAATAGTTAGTATATTATAATTAAAGTCAAAATTAAATACTTTTTGGATTTCAATAGTTGTATCTCTTAGTATATTTCCTTCTAGATAATGAATAACATGAGTGTTGATCAATTTTTGTAAAATAATTAAGATTTGCATTGAAAAGAAATATTCACACATTATTTAACCAAACAATCACTAATATAAAAATGAATTCCAGTGTCATACATCTGCAATATATCAAACAAAATTTCTTTTTTTTACCCATAAGATTTGGGGCCTGACAGTTTTAGAAATGAATGAATTAGGTAACCAAATATGTTTCTTGGAGAAAATACTTCATACTTAGATCTAGAAAAGGCTTTTGAATAATGAACATGCTTGATGCCAAAAAAAATATGATTTCTAAAATAATAGTCATTAGCATAATATCTATTAATTCCACAAGGAAAAAACTTAATAATAAAAATAATTTTACTTTTAATTCTAGGAACAAAATAATTCCAATATAATTTAGGATTTATTACATTACTACTAATACCAATCATGACATTATTTATTTTATATTTACTATGAATTTTATTTAAATAATTCCTTCTTTTGATAAGAAAAATATAAGATTTTTTAAAAGAATCAAATTCATCCAATAATACATTAATTTTATTTTCATGTAAAGAATGTTATTTTTATATAGCTGGATCTTAAATATGAAATCTATTTTTTCAAAGTTTCTTTTTCAATATAAATATCATCATAATATTTCCTAATTTTTTTATTCTATTTCATTAAAGATTCAAAATTATCTTGATGTATAAAACATTATTTACTACGTTCATCAAAAGAAAGGCTTTCAGAATAAGAATTTTGAGAGTAATAATATTTTACCTCCTTAGCATGATTCATAAGACAAAAATTTACCTTTTGATTTTCATTATTAGCCTTAGAGTTTATAATATATTCATCACTTGAATCTTAAATAAGCTCTCCAATCAGCCTTCATAACTTTTTTTCCTTTTATTTTATAATTAAATTTCCTTTGATAATTAAGAAAATGACAACCATGTCTCATCTGAACTTTCTTCTTACATTCATAGCATTCAGCTTCCACCTCATTATTATTCTTAAATTTACACTTTATCCTTTTATACATCTTTCTATACTTTTTAGCAATATATAAAATCTCATCACTTGAACATGAATGAATAGAATATGACAATTCATCTAATACAAATTTCAATGCATCATCATATTTTTTTATAGAAATATTATTCTTACCTTTTTGTTTCATCTAAGGTTCGTACATTATTAAGGTTTCAATCAATTATTTTATCAATATTTTTTTATATGAGTATTTTTTTGAAATTAAAAATCTATTATATTCCATTTTTATGGTAAAAATATTAGAAATTTTAAGTCGTAATCTAGTTCTGGAGTTGGTTCTCCCAAGGAAACAACACTGTTGACTATTTCAGTCAATATTCCATACATCTAAGTGATGATTTAACCATCATACTTTTTAAATGTATCCAATTTTAATTTTTTAGTGGTATACCTTAACTTCATGACATTGTTGGTTCCTTTATATGAACAATTAATTGTTTTCCATATTTCATATACAGTAGCACACTAAAACACATGATTGAATTCATTCATTCCTAATCTATAAATAATTGAATTCATAGATCTCAGATTTAGATTATAATTAGTTTCATGAGTTATATTCCACTACTATGGATATTCATTAGGAATTTCATAATCCTTTAATACTTTCAAATAAACCCTTATTTTAATTTTTTCAAATAAATAATCATTTGTGATTTCCAACATCTATATTTATGATAATTTAAATAAGGATCATGAATCATAGACATACAATTTCTAAGACCATCCATTGAGATTTTATATTCATCTGGATATCTAAAAGAACTTATTAGAGACAAAATAAATATATCCAACGAATCCAAGCCATTGATACCAATTATTGGGTGATAATGTAAAAGATGAAAACATGAGTGGGGGTAAATTATGTCTTTTTAAAATAACGATAAATTAAAAATGCCCCTCCTGAAATAAATGTTTTCTTTCTTCTCCCTTAAATATGAGTGAGATGAAGAAAATAAATAATAGAAATATGTTGAGACCAAGTTGGGTGGAGAAAGAAATTTTAAGAGTTAGCTTTTGCAGAGTGTTGTCTTTTATGGTCAAAGAAGACAAATCAATTCACTTTGTAAAGGACTTAAAACCAGACGATGCTTTACTTCTATGTATTTCACAAATATCATAAGTTAGGAGAACTTATGATATAAGCCTTATGATAGAAAGGGGGAGAAATGATGATGTCAGTCATATACAGTTTTGATTGGAAGGAATGATGCTACAGGAAGATAAGAAAGTTTCAGTACTTCCCATTGTAACTCTAATGATGCTAAATCTGATCTATTAGAGGATATATATCATGATAGTGGAGTTCATGTTGAAAGCTAAATAATATTCATCGGATGCAGCAAAGAGATAAATGAAAAAGGAACAGACAATATGGAGGCTACACAAAAGAATAGTTTAAGGTGCCATGATTTAAGGTTAGAACATCGAAAAATGGAAATGTCATGAAGTGCACGAAAATTTAGGCAAGTTACGTGAAAAAATAAAGCAGTGCACTAAATAGTAGTAGGATGCGCAAAATATCAATTAGATGCACGAAATATTAGCTGGATGCACAAAATATTAGCGGGATGCATGAAAAATAAATGTTGCACAAAATATTAGCGGGATGTGTGAAAATTAAAGTTGTGCTCGAAATATTGGCATGGTGCACGAAATAGAGGAATAAATATTTTCGCGCAAAAGGTGTTTTGAGATCAGAAGCTCTAAAATTGGCAGAGGCATGTGGTGCATGAAAAAATTGGAGCATTGCATGAAATATGATGTTGTAGGAAAGAGTTTTTATGTGCATGAAGAGGTTTTTACGCATGGATTAGTGTTTTTCATGCAGGGTTAAAATGGCCTATAAATACGAGGTTCCCCCCTCTCATTTTTGTGTCTTGACACTTAGACAAAATTACAAGGTCTGGTGTGAATAAAATTTTACGTTAAGTGAGTTGTGAGGAAATAAATAGGTTTGCGCGAAAAGAAGAAGAGTTGTGCAAAAAGAAAGTGGTTTGTGCGAAAAGAAGAAGGGTGCGTGAAAAAGTGGGAAGTTGTGCGAAAAGTGAAAAGTTGCGTGAAAAAGGAATTTGCGTGAAAAATGTTTTTCATGACAAAAGGGAATTTTTACATGCAATCCATTTGAATTGCGCACAAGAAACCCTAAAGGTTACACAAGAAATTTGGGGTCTTTGCACATATTCAGTTGTGAATATGGGAGTTCTTACCAGCTTCTAGGTAGGGAAGTGAAGATTTTTACTTTAGAGAATAGAACTGTTCAATTATAAAGAAGCACTGAAATACTATAATTCCTTATTTGTGCTAAGAGTGTGCACACGCACTTGTGGATTTTTTTCCAAGTGCTACACGAGTGTAAGGGTATATCATACTCATTTTATTTCACATAAAATGATTGTTTTCTATTGGATTGTGTGGTACTAGATTATTTCCATACCATACCAAAGACGTAGCTACTCTTGTTGAGTATTGAACACTGTAAATCTTGTGTTTCTGTGGTTGTATGTGTTTAGAAAAGAAGAAACTCTTTAACAGGAAGCGATGTTTGTTTCAATTAGAAGAAAACATAAAAAGAAATTGATATCACTGATTCAACCCCTCCCCCTCTCAGTGATACTTGGATCCTGGCTGGGAACTTCAAAATATATAAACATGGTGATGTATAGTAGTTTGGGAAATTTAAATCACCAAGTCCACTCCACAAACTCTTTCTCTACAAGCTTGGTGATTTTCACCAGTAGGTTCTTATACTAGGGACCTCCACAATTGAGTGTAGGTAGTTGAATCTTTACCAAAAATAATGTAATTTTATAAGTAACCTTGAAATCTATACCATATTATGAGATATTTATACTCTAACAAAAATTGATTATTAGAAGTCAACACTTCAAGAAAAAAATATTTTAGGTTTCAGTTAAATACCAATTCACCTCACAGTTTGCAGTAGTAATTGATAGATATATAAGATATTCATAAATGACTAGTAGTAGAAAAATAATATTAAATTTAGAACATAAATCCTTTTTCTTTAAAAAATAATATTGATAATCACCCATCATATGATAAAAATTTATGACTCTAAAGAGTATCTCTTATAGTTTCTTTGAAAATATGTAGAAAAATATTGAAAAAGGATACAATATCAGCATGATGATAAAATAGAGAAGGATTAAAACTTGTATGTATCAATAGTATAAATATTTTGATAACTACAGACAATGTTATACTATTTTCACTCCCAATATATATCTTTTTAAGAAGATCCTCATTTTAATTAACAGGAATCTTGGTTTTCTTTAGGTAAAATAGATCCAGAAAATCACCCTAATAAATTATGATTGTTTGAATTCAAATAACCCCAAAGAAAATAGAAATGTCTCATTGAAATATAAATAATTTAATATTTTGAATAATATAATTTCAATTGATATTTAAACATCTTTAAATGATAAAAAACTCTGATAAAACTATTGAAAAAATCAAGAAAAATAATCCAAAATTAAAATATCATAGAAAACTATGTCAAACATTGGGTTTCACTATATATATAATCATCAAAAGTATGGTTGATAGCATATTAATGATTCCAAAAGTTGGGTTGATGAAGCATACTTTAATTTTGAAAACCAAGGGTAGCTGAAAATGTTATGGTTTCCAAACCATACATTCACTTCAAACATAGGTTTATGAATAGTTATTTCAAACTACTTTGAAAAAACTAGAATACTTAAGAAAAAAATCAGATGAATTTACAACTATAGTAATTATAGAATAAAATAACTGTTATCATAAATATCATCCTAAAATCCACTTAAATAAAAATCATTATTAACACAAATTTGGGAGTTCTTGGGCATCAAAATCAATGACTACTTAATGAAATTGTTGGATCAACACATCCCAACACATAGGTGAGATTTATTTTGTTTACACTAACCAAAAGGGACTTATCTATATCATTAAATAGTTTTACCCAAATTAGAGGTGATTATTTGAGTGTCTACAATGAATAAAAATTGATATATTCTATACACTAAGTAAAGATTGCATCATTTCTGATGCTCTTAGCTATAAAATATAGGTATCATAGGATCTTGGTGAAGAGAAATCAAAACAATAATGGTTCCTAATGATCTTATTGGATAATTGAAGGATGGATTCTTCCTAGGAATAGGTATCAACGAAATTTGATCCACTATTGGTCACATCTTCTTTAGTGGACTAGTTAAATACTGTGCAGGAGACTGGACCAGAGTGCATTGTGATATGGGAATAGCTAACTTGTGGTGATCTGATATATAGGTGGTCATTAGATGGAAATGATATTATCTTTATAAGTGGGAGAGTTTTCTTCCAAACTTTTATCTAGGAAGAGATGATGAGATACTTACATACCTCTATGTGGGTGGCACATCTTGGTGTAACTAATATATATCCCAACTTCAAGTGATAGTATTGGTATTTAGGGATGAAGAGGGACATTGCTGGTTTTTTTTCATGATACCTTACCTTTTAGAGGATAAAGTCTAAGGACCAAAATCTTTTTAGTTTACTCCGACCATATATTTTTCACTTTTAGAAGTGGTAGGACGTCACAATAATCTTTTTTATTGGGTTTCTCAGTACCTCAAAGAGTCATGACATTTTCTCGGTTAATGTTGCTTGAATAATGAATGTTGCTCATTTCATTCCACTCTTGGAGACTCACTTAGTATATGAGATGAGAAATATTTATATTCATCCTATAATATAATTTCATTGATTTACCTTGAGAATCATATCTAATAGAGATGAAAATCTTATGTTATGGTTTTGTAAAGTCTTGTAGAAGGCCTTAGGGACTCAACAAAGACTAATCATAGTGTACCATCCTCAAACATATAGATAGTCGGAGTATTCAATTTGTATATTAGAAGATATTATTTGAGGTTGTGTTTTAGAATTCAATTGAAAATTGGATGATCACATGGGTTTGTTTTAGTTTTCAAACAACAATCGTTACAAAGATTTTATTTTCATGGAACTTTATGAGTCTTTTTATGGTAGTCCATGTCGTTCACTAATTTTTTGGAACAAGGTAGTTGAGGTTGTAGTTGTGGGGCCCCGTTTGGTTCAGAAGACCTATAAGAGATAAAAACTAATTCAAAAGTGTTTGATCACATATCAAAGCAGGTGGATATATTATTTCAACAATAATAGGAGACCTGTGTTGTTTTCTATTAGTGATAGAGTTTTCTTGAGAGAGAATCCTCAATTAGTTCATTGAAATTTAAGGAATCAAGATAAACTGGTGTCATTCTATATTGGACCCTTCGAGATCATCGAGTGGGTTGAGATGATGGTGTAAAATTTGTATCTTCTTTCTCTCTTCCAAGGTATGCATGAAATGTTTCATGTGTTTTGGATATGAAGTTACATACCGAATTCCATGCATTTCATCGACTGTGAGGATGTGGAGTTGGATCTTAACAATCATATGTTGAATACCTAGTGCATATCATAGGCCAATGTAGGAAAGTATATCGAGGGAAGATAATACCACTAGTCCTTATTCTATAGTAGTATGGAAAGATCCAATAAGAGACCTGGTGGTGATAGAGCGGTGTTCACACTCAATGGCCCAAGTTATTTAAGATGAACCATTTAAATTACTTATCAAGGATGATAAGTTGTTAGAGAGGGGGAATTTTAACATCCTCATTTTATTTAAATGTATGAGATATTTTGAGTTTTGAAAAATTACTCTTCGTATTTATTATTTTCTAGTATGGGTGATTAAGAGGGTGGATTTTGGAGGCCAATGGTTCTATAATTGGTGGTTAAACTTTTATGGAAGGTATTAGATTTGGAATGGTTGGAAAATAGCCATTGTCCTACTAGTGGAGTTTCGGTAAGCATGTTGGATACAAGACACCTCAACAGCCTACCTATTCACTCGTTCTAATGGTGTAATAATACACCCCATGAAATTTTAATTCCATATAGTTTTGACCCACATTAACACCTGATTCTAAACATGGTGACCTTAATTAAAATTTTAAACCTCCTCACTTTAATCTTAGCACTCCCATTCTTATCCCCTTGAATCTCCTTCATTAGAACAACCTGATAATGCATAATTGGTGAGTTTCATTTAGACCCTATCCAAATAATTTTTCCTCATTGAGAGATGTGAATGGATCTATGTAAAATAATTGAATTCAATGAAAATGCAATGATGTTTCCTTCTTATCTTCATATATTAGTGGAGGATCAATTGAGTTGACATCGTTACTTGAATGAATCGATATATATCATCAACAATAAATGTTCTATGGGAAAGTGTTCATGAACTATCTTCCTAAACCTCTTCTTGATAGAATATTGATGATTAAACCTTAATTCCTTAATGATTCTTTAGTATATTGGTGGAGGATTTAGTATGTAAATGAAAATATACCCTGATCAAAGATAGAATTCTCATGAACTATTGAAATTTCTGGTTAAGTTATCATAAAATGGTCATCATGAGATCTTCTTCTACTGGAATAACTTTTTTATTTATATATTGATGATGGATAAATGATCATTGGATTGACCCATGTCACTCTTATAAAATTGAAAATGAATTCTTGATCTATTTTTAATTGATGATGTATCTAGTGAATTGATGACCCTTCCATATACATACTTTGGAATTGATTTTATTGATGGAATACCTATGGTATTGGTTTCTAGAATTACCATATTTCGTAAAATTCTATTTATACTCTATTCTAAAACTTTTCCCTGATGAACCAGAATCTGAGTTAGACATCTCTTGATGTGCAAGTTCATTATCCATTAGTGTGTGATGTGTTTTGTCTTTTGTCCATGAAAAACCATGGATTTCTTGGTCAAAAACCTTGAGGTATAAAGTTCCAAAACATTTGAGTCCCTCATATTCATTTGTTTCCATGGTTTTTTATTTTGATGGAATAGATTCTTGATCATTCATGATGGTGTTTTATTGTGGTTGTATATAATTTTGAGAACCATTTTTAACACATGATTCCATGAGTATTCCTAGAGTATCTTATTACCATGATTGATGATGATAACATGTAGTTATATGTTACTATTAATTTCTCATGATGATATTTTATGTTTTACATTGTATATTTTACATTGTTATGTGTGTTACCATATCTTTAGGGGTTTTCCTTGGTACTTGTGATAGGTATACTGTCATATTATGATTACCCCTTGAGGGGGAGTGCACTCGATGTGTGGTGATAATGATGGTAGGACCCACATATGTTAGAAGAATGTTATCCTTGTGGACAAGCCAATAACTCAATGTTTTAGGAAAAAATAGTGACATAGTCACAAGACTTGTGGATTTTTTTTGTCACTTACGACATCCATAGGATTATCCTTCTGGTAAGGAGATAAAGAAGGTATGTTCGAGGCTTGTGGTGTCCTAGTTAGCACTTGGGTACATGATACAAGATTGATATGTGTGTTTTTCAAGTTGTTATTATAATGGTACACAACCATTATACATGATCACTATTATGATCCATGTCATGATGTTTTGAGAAAATAGGTGAAATTTGATTTTTACTCTCAGATGGTGTTTTAGGGGAAAATGGTCGTTAATTCTTTGAATAGATATCATATAATTTTTTAACCACTCTTTTAGACTTTTAATAGTTGTTTTACGCTAGGATAATTATTTTTTGTAATTTTGAGTTGTTCTAATTTGGGTGTAATACTTAATAATTAATTAAATATTATTTATTTATACATGTTTGTTTGATGATATCTTTAGATCTGAAAATTGGATTAGAAATTTGAATTCATCATTGGGTTCCTAATGAGAGGTTTTTCCTTGGCACATGATAACCTTGTATCCGGCATATACGTTGTGCCTGAGCCCTGTTTTCTTTTTTCTTTTCCCTTTTCTCTTATTAAATTTTTCTCTTTTACCTATTTTATTTATCATTTTTCTATTTCTTATCACATACACCCCTTGAGAGGATATCCTTTTTCATGAATGAGAGATGATAGGGAGAGAGAGGGTGAGAAGAGGAAGAGGGAGGAATGAGGTTCCATCATAGATCTTTTATCATGCTGAATCATCATGTGGAAACTACAAAATGTGGATCTGGTCAAAGCTTCAGTAGTTTCTACCGCAAAGTATTCCATTTTTATTTTTTTCCCTGTAAATACTCAGAGAGATTTTTTTGAATTTAGTCTATTTTTTGGGTTGTTGATGACCCCTATATGGTTGATTTGGTGATTTTATGGGGAACTATTGTGTTTTGTGAGGTTTGCAAGGGGTTCCAGTTTTTAAATCCTGCTCAAATGAAATGTAGTTTAATGAACACATATTTTGTGTTCTTATTGTTCTAGGAAGATGAGTTTTTAGAAGTACACATCATGTAACAGTGTTTTTCCATGAGGATTAGTACTTGGGAATGTCGAGTTCTTGGGACTAAACTTCATGTACTTGGGGTACATTTTGTGTAGTGGTACTTGTCCAATAGCTAGGTATATGGGTGGAAGGATGTTTTGAGACTACATGTCATGTACCGGGAGTACATTTCATGTAGTGTTACATAGTTGTGTGGTCGAGTACTTGGTAAGAATCCTCATGTGACGGGGACTTGGTCATATAATAGTACACTAGTAGACCCAAAGTATTTTGTGGCCATGTCATAGTACATGAGAATGCCTCAAGTGTACCCAGCCCATGTATAAGTATATGGCCAGGTTCATCTTTAAGATAGTACACTGTGCACTCAGAATTAAATGTCATATTTTTTTCCATCAAGGGGTTTTGGTTTTCATTTTTCCATAAAGTCGAAATTGGACTTGTTAGTAGTCCATTCTGACTGTTTTCTATGTATATTGTAATGGTAGAATATTTTTGGTATGTAGAGTCCATTTGGTTGATGTTTTAGGCTGAGAGTGTTTGGAAGGGGACTACTTTGAGGTTATAGTTATAGATCCTTCTAGGGGGTTTGGTGGTAATTTTTGAGTCCCAGTTGAAGGTTTGAATTTTTTAATAACCTTGGTTTAGGATGCCAAGTTATTTAATTTTATTTTCATTGGATAGATTCTTGGAGGTGTGATCACGTAGCTTCCAATATGTGATTCTCTAGTCTATTTCTTGAGGTGTAGTTCATTAGGATCCTTTAGTATGGGATGAAATCATGGGATATCTCTTATAGTTGGGAGATGGTTCATGAGTTTTAGATAGGTCTGAGGGTCTTATTTTGTGGAATTACCTTAGGTAAGTGTGTTCCTTAAGGATTCTATTCTAGTTGATGTGGCTTGAGTTTACCATTTTGGGAATTGTGGGACTTGAGGATGCCCTTTTCTATACGTGATCTTTGGGGCTATTAGCTATGAGACTGGTTACGGTTTCTTTTGGAATTCGTGGACTAAGTTTTAGCTTTTATGGAGGTGACCTTCATTGGGTTTCCTACCTCAGCTGAGGTTTTAGGGAATGTGGAGGGTGACTCGTGCTTGTGGACTTGTTTTATGGTTTTTACTGGTCTTAGTATCTATATTAAATGGGTTGGGGTGCATCCAAAACTGATGCTTGAGATTATGGGCATGGAGTTATGAAGATATTTTTGTTGAGGAATAATGAGATAAGAAAACTTTGAAATATTACTAGAAATTACATAGATATAGAGATAGATATGGTTTAAATTTACTATTAACTAGTTTCTGTAAGGGGGTCTATGAAGATAATAGACGATCTAGAAGAGTGTAGCTAACCTAGCTTAGTTTTTTAACTAGGATAGAGTTAGTGTATTTTGGTGGTTATTGCACTCTCAGGGACAAATCTATTGAGTTTGGGCCTGTTCAAAAATCCCAGATGTGATGTTTAGTTGTTATCACGCAGTTGGTTCTATAGGGATTCAGTGACATGGTAGTATCCTCCTAAGGTCAACAAGAAGTCCCTACTTCTAGTTAAATAATGTCATTGGATTCCTAGAGATCTATAGATATAGTCCATTTTTTAAACACCTGGGATGAGATCCTAGGGTCTGACCTTCATATATTTACTGGGAATAGACTTTGGATCCCCTTATTGTTTAGGTGGATGAACTTAATGTTGTGGCTACCCAAGTTGTGCTTGATAATTAATTTAACTGGGGCCAGAGTGGGGATAGATTTACCTCGAGTGTTAGTCTTGAACCCATGGTTCGCTTTTTACCATTTATTTTAGACATTTTATTTATTTTCTATATTTTATTTCCTTTTTATGTCAACAGACTCATTATTCTAGGACAGAAATATCATTTTTTTCATGCACATGTTTTGATAGTATATTTTAGGACCATTGTTGTGGTGGCCTACTGAGATTTGTTTCTCTCCCCTGGTAAATGAAACTTGATGTACATGGAAGACTTATGTATTATTTTTGGTTGATAGTAGGATGAAATGGATTAGGAAGAGGCCATATTTTTCATGTTTTATTGGGATTTTTCATTTGGCATTAGAGGTTCATGTAGGATTTGTTCATTAACGATGGAGGTTGGGTATGTGGTTCATCTTAGAATAGTAATATAGCATTGTGTATTTATTTTATTTTATTTTTGTATGTGTTCATCCTAGTGGGTGAACTTTGTTTTTGTGTTCATCCTTGAGTCTATATATATCTTTTCATTCATTGTTAGTTTGTTTAAGCTGTTTATTTATTTTCAATCTAATATTCATGGATGTGGATTTATTTAGTTTATTTCTACTTTTATTACACTCTTATATAATTGAATAGTATCCTCATTATATCCCTTTATTCCATCACTCCCCTTTTGAATCTTATGGTGTCCAGGGTGGAATTCTATAGGACTTTTTGCGAGTTAGATTCGATGATGGTTTGGGTCAACCCGACCTGATTCTTAAAAAAATGGTATCATATGTTTATTTTTATTTGACTTTCTATTTGGGGAGTTAGTAGATAATAAGCCAAATAATGTATCCGAACATGTGATGGATATTAGGCTGGTGCATTTAAAACACCTATTCCAATAGGAATTCAAAGTTTCTAGGGATGTGGGATTTCTATTCTTCATTTTCAATGTTACAGTTATGTGACTTTCACCTCGAGTGATTCACTTGTGTTTGTGGGTTTTATTATTTAGGAGTTTTTCGATCTTATATTAACAAAAAAAATTAATGTGTTCATGCATTGTGAAGATCATGTATAATCCTCATGACATTTTCTTGATTGAGTGTATTTTACTGATGATGTAGGTTTAGTTGTTTAAAGTGTTAGTAAAAAACTATATGGCTTCATCCCATATACATCCTTGATGGAATTTTAATCAACTGAACCATGAATTATTTTATTCTGATGACATCTCATGTATATAACATGTATATATGATATTTGGTGACATATATGCATTCCATTTTTAATGTTATTCAAGGAAACCCATCTAGTTTTTTGTGTGATTTGGGATTATGAGCTCGTGTGGTTCCCTCAATGATGGAAATGGTGCCTGAGAGAAGTTTGTATTGAGCTTTATTTAACCTAATTTTGTGGTATCCTAGAGAAGATTTGTGTTTAAGATGATGATTCCTTGGGCTAGTGAGGTTGAGAACTGGGAGTGGTCATGGTTATATGGTTGGTTTGGTAAAGAGGGAAGGTTTGGTTGGAATCTTGGACCGATTGTTTTTGGATGTTCCTATGGTTGCACAATGAGAGATTAGTTAGGGGCTCATAGATTTGAATTGATTATAAATTATAGATTGGTCATGTTATGGATCTTACCATGAGTTAGATTCTTTGTTTTGTGGAAGAGTATCATGGGTGCTTCATTTTTTTGAACTAGCCTGTGTGAGGAGCATCATTAGTGGTTTAGGTGTGTTAGTATAGGATCATTAGGTCATGGATCATTTGATATTGAGATTCTATGAGAGGTTTTTGAATAACTAATCTTCCTTAAGGAGGAGATTGGTGGTTATCATACATATTCATAAGAAATAATTATTGATTAAAGGAATGTGTGTGCTGGTTAGGTATAGATCTAGTTGGTTTGTGAGGTTGGTGCTCAGGGTACACTGTAAGAAAAGACTTATAGTGGGGACTAAACCATAGGATGTTGAAAGTTGTGGTCCTCATTTTATTTTTATTATTGACTTTTGGGGATTTTATTCCTAGTGAGCCAAGAATGGGAGTAGGTTGGTATTTTGTGTGGTCACTTTGGGGTTTGCAGTTTGGCCACATCTAACCATTATGTTCGATGGTTGATAGAGGATGGGTTGTGGAGTTTAGTTTTTTTTAAATGGATGATCATAAGGATAATCCTATACTGGTTATTATTATATCGGTCATGGTTGAATGTCCCTTATGATGGAGGTGTTGTTGGAATTGTGAGACTAGTTGGTGAACAGTCATGGTTTTGTTGGAAACATTGGTGGTTATAGTGAATATAGGTAGAAGAATGAACAATGAGGCTTCTTGGGGGTGATAATCATTAATGGTAGGGATCCTTTCATGAACCACATCATAATGGCTTGAGAAAACAAATTATATTTGATTTTCTTTCTCTCATATGGTTTTCGAGGGAAAATGGTATTTTCTCTAGTCATAAGATCATAGATAGTTTTTTTGATCACTATGTTGGTTTCATAATAAGGTGTTTACCCTTGGAATGTAGTTTTGTGGAATTTGGAGTCATTTTAGTTTTGGTGGAATATTTAATAATTAATTAAATATTATTAATTTATACATGTCTGTTTGGTGATATCTTCTATTATGGGTGTCCGATTTGAATGTGTAATTCATCATTAAGTCTAGAATAGTGCTTTTTAATAAGCATGGCATAACCTTGCATCAGGTACTAGGGCTGGGCCCCTAAATCTTTCCCTTTTTTCTTTTTCTTTTTATACTTTTTTCTTTTATTCTTTTTACTGATTTATTTTCTCACATTCCTCTTTCTTCTTCTGTATTCTTATTAGGGGGATTCCTTTTCCATTTTGAGAGAGGATAGGTAGATGGAGTGGGATAAAATATGGAGAGGGATGAAGGAGGTTCCACCATAGATTATGGTTCATGTTATATCATCATGCAGTATCTATGAAACATAAATCAAGTTAAAGCTTCATAATTTTCATCCTAGAGGTAGGACCTTTTTAATGTATTCAATTTAAATCCTCATAGAGTAGTTTTTTATGTTTTATTCTTGTTTCTGGGGTTTTAGGGTCCCTAGAGGGTTGATCTGGTGAGTTTTAAGGGAAATCATGGGTTTCATGAGGTTCGTAGGGGGTTGACCATTCAAAAATCTCGGTCACATAGTGTGTGGATTGATGACCACAAGCTATATGTTCTTATTATTTGAAGAATATGAGTTTTTATAAGTACATGTTGTGTAATTTTAGTACACACCAGGTTTTAGAACTTTTCCATGTGGATGAGTACATGGGAATGTAGAGAGTTTGAGACTATACATCATTTTCGCATGGTACACATCGTGTGGTGGTACTTAATCATATATTCAGGTACATGGGTTGATAGATTTTTTAAGCTTCCCTGAAATGTATTGGTAGTACATTCCATTTAGTGGTATAAGGCTATGTTATTGGGTACATGGGAATACACCCCATGTGAGGATGACTTTTTCATGTTTTTAATATTTTGGGTTTTTGGAAGGGATCATAATTTCCAAAGGAAATTTAAATTTTATTTCTTGGATGGTCTAACATTGATTTTAATCATTGGAATGTAATTATTAGATTTAAAACACATTAATGTGTTGTTTTTTGGACATGTTTTAATTTCTGTTATGCGTCTCTATAGTGTGGTATAGTTTTTAGTGTGTATGGCCTTAGGAACCTAGTTTTTTGAAAGAAAAGGGGAGGCACAAGGTTAACACATGGTTAGTGCTAACTGTGAGCCACAAACGTGTGGCCTGGTATTGTGTGTCACATGGTTTGCGGGATCACATCCATGTGAGGCACCTATAGTAAATTGCATAGGTGGTCTGCATGTGCTATGTACAGTTTGTTACATGTTTCTTATAGATTGCACACTTAGTGTAATTTATGTTGAGGGTGTGCATTCTTTACACACGGTTCCCAAAACTGTGCAACCTAATTGTCTTCTCCTTTAAAGAGTTAAAAAATCCAATTTTCCCCTCCCTAATTGTTGGTTCCATTATACTTTTTTCTAACCCATTCCACCAGTTTCTCCATATAGTTATAGAGCTCTCCCTCTCCCCCTTTTAGGTCCCTTTGAAACTTCTTCATTTAGCATTCAACTCGAGCATCATCAGTTATATTGGATAGCTAGAGATATGGATGATTTTTCATTTTCCTCCTTTATCCTTTTATGTAAATGTTTGGAACTATGATTTCATCTAATCTTATATGCCCTATTTCTGAGGTTTTTTTTAGATTTTTTATTTTCTTATGATATGGCTTGAATTAGAGTTCATTCTTCAGTGAGTGTGTAGCTCTAAGTATAATAAAGGCGATTTCTATATTTATCATATCTTATATATGTGTGTATGTGATAGAATAAATACATGTGAGAGGGTTTATTCTAGGTATAACCATTTATGTACTATTTTTAGTTTATTTTATTATTAGAGGATGTTGATGGAAAACTTTGTGTTTGTTTAAGATTGTTGAGGTATATATGGACAACTTTGGGTGGAATGAGGTTTAAAATTTATCTTACCACATTGTGATAGATATTAAATTTAATTTAATTTTATTATGATATGTGAGTTTCATGGGAACATGTTTGTAATGGCTCGTTTGACTATTGGTGGTTTTGTATCATTGGGATTGAGCCTATGAGGTTCGTTAGGTTGAGGTGGATTGTGACTGCCCATGTCATGGTTGAGTGATGGGGTTCACAAGTGATTATGGAGTTCCTATAGATGGAGTGGTGCGGTTATGTTTGTGATTTTAACTTTCCATTGGTGGCTAATATCATTTTAGGAGGGATGTGTACACATGATAAGGACTTGGTGTTGTGGTATTTACCACTTGGCATGGGTGGATGCCTCTTTTATATTAGCAGTTTAAGATATTGTGATGAGTTTCGTCGGTAGAGGAGGTTCTCACCATAAAAATAAATGGGTGATAGTGTGTGAGACCATTAGTTGGAGGATGAGGCTCACTGTGATATTGAGTTTGATGGGATAGGATTATAGAAGGATGGATATCATCATTCCTTGGGTTGTTAGTCCATTGAGATGGTGGTGATTGTTCAAAAGGAAGTCTAAGGTACTTATGAAATGATTTTTGGGTGTGCCAATGGGATTTTGGTTTTACATGATATGTGGTACAAGTGGTAAAAGTTGGCATGAGGTGTCGGGTGACATGTTTATGGATGGGAGATCTAGAATTTCTAGGGTATGACTAACATGGATACATCATTCCATTCTGGTGTATGTTGAAGCATGTATGCTTCCTTTTGGAGGTTAAGAACAAGTGAAGTGGTTTATTTATTTTATGTGTGAGTTAATTCTATTTATTTATGATTTTGATGCACTAATATGTGATCCAATGTGTAAATAGTATATATGGTCTTCACTCTGATAAGGTTATGAAGGAATAAAGGAATGGGGTGAGCTATTTAAAGTGTTTTCAATAAGATAAATTGTGTTTTCTTGAATAGATTTTTGGTGGCATTCTACTCAACCACCACAGGATGGTGATTTTTTTATATGCTTAATTTGTGATGTTTTTATCTAATATAGGTAGGTATAGGTCTATGAGTTTGGATGATATGTGATATAGTGTGGTAGGGAAGTGTAAGAGTAGTATGATGTGTTGCCTATTACAAATTTCCCTATTATTGATATATATAGAATTTTATTATTGTTATTTTCCATGGATTTTGGTATTTAGCATGATGCCACCTAGATGGGATCTAGTGGAGCATCAGGATGGTGTAGATGTGATACCTCCAAATATTTGAACAAGACAATGCCTCTGAGGGCCATGATAAGTATGATCCATAGGTAGAGGCATGAAGGTATGAAATTATACCACAACATATGGTAGAGTTTGGATCATGGCTATATGACTAGTTTTGTGAGAGCTTTGTTTGGTTGGTCAAAAGTGTTGACTTGTGAGCTTAGGGAGTCAAGTCGTCCACAAAATGTTTGATGTGTGGGTTCCATTCGCACCACCCACATATTGGTACCAGCTAATGTGTCCATGTAATTCACCCAATGCTTACATATATGATCCCAGAGCATAGCTCATTTCGCAAGCTTTGATTTGACTGTTCATGGAGACCAAATCGAGTTACGAATCAAGAGTTATGGCCATTCGAAGTCATGCTACTGGAAATGGATTTCCAAGAAGATTTTGGGGGAAAAGTATGATTTTATGCGCGAGAAGTGAAATCATGTGTGCAAGAATGCCGGTTTTGCGTGCAAGAAGTGAAATCTTGCATGCAAGAATGGATGTTTTGTTCCCAAGTATGGAATCTTCTGTGAAACAGTAAAATATTGGGTGCAAAATGTCGTGCAAACATTTTGCATGGATGATGAGAGGTCATCTTCTACCCAGGCTACCTAAAAAACTTCCAAGGAAAGGGCGTAAAAGTTTTGAGAGGTGCAGACAAGAGGAACATCCACACGCAAGATTCTTTTGCACTGAAGCCGACATCAGATGTCCCTTTGTGCGCGCACACACAATAGGCCGCATGGAAAAAACCTTGCATTCTTGGAGGTTTACATGCACCCCTCATGTGGAAAACAGTTTGTCCGTGAGGAATCTTTTGCGCAACTGCTCACGGGTTCACCGATAAATACAAGTGCAGCCCCCACCCCTTGGGGGGAGCTCTCCAGAGATTGGCCACCACTTTGCTGTGTGTAAGACCACCTCTTCCATGCCCACATGGAAGAATGGAATCCTCCATGTGAGATCATGTGTGACAGGTCCCATATGGTTCCGCTTTTGTCCGGGCCCACAGTGTTTTGATCCTCGCCTGCCGTATTTTCTACCTAAGTCATTTGCGTGCAAGATTCTGTGCTTGCATGCAACACTTCCATTTTTGCGTGCATCATTCTGCACTTGCACACAAAACTTCCAATCTTGCTCACAAGACATCAATATTGCACACAAGACATCAATATTGCACATAAGACATCAATATTGCACGCAAGACTTCAATAGTTCACGTAATAGTACCAAGCTGCTGAATCTTGCTTGCACTTATACCACACTGTCCAATCTTGCGTGCATCCCATCCTGTGCGTAAGACATCTTCTGAACAATAGTGCCCAAGCTTGTGACCTCTAGTCCATACTCTGGGGGTGCAGCCCCTGCACCCCCACTCGAGGCCGGGATCAGAGCCCAGCATTGACACCCATGAAAAATGGAGAGTTGCATCGCGGACTTTTTGGACCGGGACGTCGACATTTTTTATTGTGCCCTTATACATAGCCTCCTTCTACCTATGGGATACCATGATTTGAGAGACTCCTCTACACACCATGAAACACCATGAGTTGAAATATTCCTCTTGGATCCATTCTCATGTCGGGAGTTGAGATTCTCATCATCAATTCCCCGAGTACCTTGAGTCGAACCATTCCTCAGACAACTCCTCCAAACCCTATCACTTGGATCCTATTCCAGGTAGAACGAGAAGGGTCCACCCTTGTATAAGTCCCAAAACCAACCATTGTTAGTCACCTTATTCCATTTAGTCCTATATACATGAATTTATATTGTAGTAATCCCTCTCTAACAAATAATAGGATGCCTCTTGATCCATATAAGAGATTCCTTATGCTCCAAGCATAGGATTCCAATAGTCCTATGTACATGACTATAAACTATAGTACACCCTATATATCAAATATCGGATGCCTCTGTTCTATATACGAGATACCTTATGTACCAAGCATAAGATGCCAATAGTCCTCTCTACATGACTATAAACTGAAGTACTCCCTATGTGACAAACATAGGATGCCTCTTTCCCCAAACAAGAGATGCCTTATACTCTAAGAATAATATATCAAATTTCCTATCTATATGAATTTAAATTGTAGTACACCTTATGTTCCAAACATTGGATGCATGTTTCTCTAAGCAAGAGATTCCTTATGAGCCAAGAATAAGATTCCAAGAGTCCTCTCTACATGATTATAAACTGTAGCATGTCCTATAATTCAATAATAGAATGCCTCTTGTTCCAAATAATAGATGCCTTATGTGCCAAGAATAAGATGCATTATGTCATGATCACAGTGGATACCTTAAAGAGAATTAGAATCTGGTCAAGCATTCTATCACTCCACCTCACACTTTGCATGTCCTTCATTCAGATCTTCATCCACTTCCATGACTGAAGGGACCCCCTAACGGCCTGGTCCCATGCTGCATCGGCTCACCTACCGTCCTGGGCCAATTCCACAGAAGACTTTGGATGACACTTTGAGTCAGGTCTTGTGTTTCGAACATGGTCAACAGTTGACCCTCATTTTTTCCCCATTTTAGGATAACGCAATATGGATGTTGTGTTTCGAACACGTTCAATAGTAATCCTTCATTACCAAGCCACCCTCACCGCATTCCGAATGTCAGGTATGTGATTCACACTTTTCATCTCCCTTTGTTCAAACGGATTCAAGTGCCCTTGGTGTTATCCCGCATGTGCACTAGCGCATAGGTGTAGGCCCCAATTATATACCTCAACACATCAATTATTTGGGATGCCCTCATGGACAGATATGAGGAAGACACTATGGGAATATTCCTTGCATAAACCCCATTCACCATTACCACTCCATAGCAGCACCCAGGCAACATCCTCGTGTAAGCCCCATCCATCATTTTTGCTCCATAGCGGCACCCAAGCAGCCTAGAGTTTAATACCCACACCCCTTCTGAACTATGTGGTCTTTGATCCTTGTCGAGGAAAGGTATGTAGGAATACTTCATGAGGTTAAATACCAACACCCCATTGATTCTGACCAACTTCACATTAGTTCCCACCACCTAAACTACGTGGTCATTGAACCTTACCAAGGCGAGGTTCGTAGGAAGCCTCCTTGAGGTTAAATCCCACCATCCATTGGTCCTGAACATCCTCTCATCAGTTCACCAACCCCTTTTGAACTACGTTGTCTTTGATCCTTTCCAAGGTGAGGTACGTAGGAAGCCTCCCTGAGGTTCAAGCCCAACCCCTCATTGGTTCCAACCACCTTCATTTCAGTTCACCCAAACCCTTTCTAAACATCATGGACTTTGATCCTTGCCAAGGAAAGGTACTTAAGAAGCCTCCCTAAGGTTCAAGACCACCATATATCTGGGACTAAAGTCATCTTTAACGTCAGTTCTCCCTCGTCCTTCATGGTGTTAAACTATGGACCTCAATCAGTAGTAATACATTGTTCCCCCATTCAGTGGTAAGCCGTTGTCAACCTCATTTGGCGGTAAGTTGCTGAAGTCACTAATCAACGGTAAGTCGTGGTCAGATGAACTATGTAGACTTTGATTCCTTGCCATGAGGAAATGTAGGAAGCCTCCATGAGGTTCAATCCCAGCACCCATGTCTCATCCTAATCTATACTTTGATCCCATGTGTTTAGGGGAGATCATTCCCCAACCCGGAGGTTCTACTTCCTCTGATTCCCATCCATGTTTCCATTTTCATGGGTCACCTCCTCAGGTGTCCCATCATCCCATCAAACTATGGGGACTTTGATTCCCTATCACAGTGATACGTAGGAAGTCTCTTCGAGGCTCAAGACCAACACTACCATCACCATCACGATGGTCCCATATCATTCCCCATCCACTCCATTCAACTCTCCATCATCCATCCTGATTCTCACCCAGGCCGCCACATCTGTAACACCCCGAGATTTTATGAAAAGTATTCTTTTTAATTTCATTAATGTATTGTGTTGTATGCTACACCAAAAGAAGCTTGCACAGAACACATCCTTGACTTGCCTTGCATTACACGCAATCACGACCTTCCTCGATAGCATGTGTAGTACGCAATACCGAGTTTCACTAAACAACGATATACTTTAAAAATATTATTAAAACTAGTAGTTATGAATAGTAATAACCAATTTTTGAAATTTTTTAAATTTTATTTTTCAAAATGGACTTTATTTTTGGATTTGGAATATCGAAATTAGCTTATGGTGAAATTTTGGTACTTTTCGGATAACTTTCATTTTCTGATGAATAGTGAAAATTACTAAATTTTAATTGAAAACAACCTTTTTAATCAAAATAATTAATAGTGATAAATTATTAATTTGAGTGGTTTTAAAGTATATTTAGAATATATTTTTTCAATTTAATACAATGTTGGTCATTGGATGTAATTTCACATTTAAACCAGACATAAACAAATGTCAATCTTTTGATAGTTATTATCTCTTAAGAACACACTATTTGTTTTGATGACGGGAATTAATTTTTTAATTAATTAATGCAACTGATATGTTTTGAATTTGGTAAAATAGACATAATTTTTGAGTTCATAATATCAAATATAGCTTAGGCCTAATTTTTGGTATTTTTCTGGAAACTTTCATTTTTTGATGAATAGTGAAACCACTAAGTGGTAGTTAAAAAAAATGAATTTTTCATAAAACATAATTTTACCACTTTTGTGAGTGGAATTTCAAAAATCCGAGAGACACTGTTGATGTCAGTAAGTAAAACGTGGTTCAATGAGATGAAAATAATTTTTGGTGAATAGTAACTTTTTACCTTTTTTTACCACGGTTAAAAGTAAATAGGGTAATTAAGGGTAAAAATGATATTATTATTACCCTAACACATGTCTTAATTATATTGGATAAGTGTAATTCGACCAAAAAAAACCTTAGGAATAAAATATGACCATTTAGGCCCACTTGGATTAGATTAGGACATTTATTATTAATTTATTTAAAGAAGGGTTAAAATAGTTCAAATCAAAGTTTAATAAGTATATCATTTTTAATATAGTGTTATACATAAGATAAATTGGACTATAAATATTCATTATAAATACAAAAAGGTTTAATACATAATGATATTTTATTTTTAATTTTTATAATTTAAATAAGTTAATTTATTTATGACACAAATATGATGCAGTAATTATCTTATTAATAAAATATTGACATAATTGATGTTATAAATACCCAAATGAATATAATTTGAGACTTTTTATGAATTCCACTAATTTTCTAGGTTAATATGACATGTTAGTATTGATTTAATTAACTGTTTTCTAACTAATCATTCTGTTATTATTTTCACAAAAATCAATTACTAAATAGTGTCAAAATTGACATAAAATAGTTTTTAAAACAAATATTATATTATTAATTGTTATTTTATTCCTAAAAATATAAGGTTCTGCCAAATGACTTAGATAATGTTATATATATTAATAATAAACAATTTGGGGTTCGTTTCGCTTGTTATAGTATGTTTATTAACCTTATAGTGTAAGAACACAAAAAAGACACGGTAAAAGTAAAATTATCTAACATAAAGTTAAATATAAATGATAAGGTTAAAATAGGAACCTAAACTTGTCTAAATTATATTGGATGAGAGTATTTAGACCCATCCCCACCTTAGCTTCTAAATAAATCAATTTGGAGCTATTTAAAACCGAATTTGGCTTTATAATAAAATAATATTTTTAGTTTTCTAAATGTGCTCCTCTCCTCCCTTATAAAAGGGAACCTCCCCCCCCCTATTCCTCACACCACTTTGAGCCTTAAATCTCATCCAACCCCTACCAATTTCTCCTCTACACTTCCCTAGAAACATCCTAGAGGTCCTGGTATTCTTCAAAGCCCAATTTTAGTTCCCTAAAAGGAGATCTCAAAGAGGCGTTTCAAAGAAGAGGTAATGTCCGTTACCAGTTCTTTCAACTTTATTTCTTCTTACACTTCTTCTTATTTAGTTGTTTCATTATGAAGTAATAACATCAGTATCACTCATATACTGATTTGTTATTATAAGTATGAAACAACCCTATTTCACCATCTATCGATCCTACGGAAAATGAAATCACCGCGCGTGCGTACGTACAGAATACCGTCTCTACGCCGTTGTGTAATCTATTTTCCACCACCACATTACTTGGATGGGTATAATGGTGTAAAGAATGAATATATATGATTATTGTAAAGTGATATTGATTCTGAAATAGTATACATACACTCCAATACAATTCCACGATCATGAGAACAATATCATCGCTCGTGCGTACGTACGGACTACCGTCTCCACGACGCGGTGAGATTCATTATCCACGTTAACCTTTCATGAATGATTATAAAGTATATATAATAAGTAATCATGAAATATATGACCTAATAATGATACTGGATTTATGTGTATATATATGTATTTCATCTACTTAATTCCATTCAACTCAATAAGGAAACGAAAACAGTGTTCATGCGTACGTACGACCTACCGTCTCCATGAACTGTGTATTTATTTCCATTTACTGATCTATTATATATATGTATATTCTAAATATATATTATATATAAATCATGTTTTATATTCTGGAATTAAGTAATCATGATCTAAGTAATCATATGAATAATTACAAGTCAAAACACGGACGACAAATGAAACGATTTTACCCAAAACGCTCTTTAACATGGAATTTACAAAAGAACGGGTAATATAAAGTCGTATGTGAACCATATATGAAATCATAACAATGATTATGATTCTGGAATAGGTCAATGAAATTATTTAAATAATTATACAGGAGGTTCGGACACTTACGAAGCAAATCGGACATAAGGTAAAGGAAAATCTCGCAACCTCAATTTTTATCCGAGATTGTTTATACTTCAGAATTTACTAGGGTGTATTTTATTACCCACAACCATGTTTCCCCAATATGTAATATTTATATCCTTATACAATATTTTATATCCAATTTTACCCTTCGGTGAGTTTTTAGTAAAATATATGAAAGGAATCTTTTGTCGTTTTTCGTATGAGGTACTTTTTGACTTTTCTGACAAAAGTACGAGAAGAATGTTTTCTTTTAACTTATACGACATGAAGGGATTTTTAAACATTATTTCCAAGAAGATTCCCTTATAAGTTTTCAAGTTTATTTTTAATCAACTTATTTTATTTTAAAATTGTATGACATGTTAAGAAAGGAAAATTGTTTTTGAAGTAGAAAGGATATTTTCCTAAAGAATGGAGTTCAGGCGCTTTATCAAAATTATTTTCCATATAATATAATATAGGGTTCTGTTTCTATCCCTATTATTACATTGATTTGATTATGTTGTGATGGAATTATTTTTATGAATTCCTTTATCTTATATGAATTGTTTTATGATGTCTTTTTGTTTAAGAATCCCATTTTTACTACATGGGTTATGCAATGATGTATGATTTATGATTTTGTGGCACACATAAGAATGGTATCATTATTAGATGGGTGGGACCTATATCTCCCTCCAATGCATTGGGTAAAGATTTTATATCTCATGAGATAGACATGGATGGAACGGCAGGTTAAACCGGTTCAGTGAAACAGGACTGAAACGAGGAATGAACTCGATTCAGAAATAGACTATGTCCACTAAGATAGTTTTGGCAATGAGTCTTGACTAACAAGAAATGATTCTCTATGATTATGTGTGTACTCCACAAAGTTTCATGTTTTAAGTTGTGATTATTGGGATTACATTTCACTACTATGATTTATCCCATGTTATGATATTATGATCTCTTTTGTAGGTTAAGATTTCCAACATGTTATGTTCTTATGAATATGATGTGATTGATATTTCTTTTGTTTACCCTTACTGAGCATTTGAGCTCACCCTTTTATGTTTTCTTTTCCCCAGGATATAAAGAAAGGTTTTAGGTAGAAAAAAAGGAAGATCTTTATGAGAGATGTTGAAGATCTTTCACCACGATTAAAATATTATATTCTGAGTTTCCAAAGACACTAAACTATTACGGTCCTTGTGTGTGTGTTTTTGTTATGTACTAAGTATTCCAGAAAAGTAATGTAATTTCCATGTACGTTAAGCTTAGGGTCTCTACAGTTGGTATCAGAGGAAAGGTTTAGTCAACCTTTGGAAACTAGGATGCGATAACTTTAGTGAGATCCCTATAGATATTTCTAAGGTATGTATAGGGATGTCCCTAAGGTTAATTATAAGTATAGGATATAGTGCTATAATTACGGTAACCTAAGATGTTAGATATTGAAGGTACTCCCCCTTTATTATGTTATTTTCCCTAGCGTGATTTTTGCCTCTCACACTATTCTTTTTGGGTTTTAGATGATGGCTGGAACCCGAAGGAACCGTGTTGATCAATGTAATGGACAATGAAATTATTTTCCTCCTGAACAAACAAATGTTATGGTAGATGGAGTGAAAAATCTTATTGCTATACTTACCCAAGCTATGAATCATTCTGGACTTCCAAATGAGCAGAGAAGGGAACAATATTCTATTGATTCCTTCATGAGGAAACATCCACCTTCTTTATGTGGGTCTTTTGATCCACTTGTTGTTGAACAATGGATCATTACCACTAAAAAGATATTTTCAGTTCTTCAATGTTCTGAACATGATAAAGTCATCTTAGCAGTATATCGTTTGGAAGGTGATGTTGATCAATGGTGGAATCTTATCAAGAATATGAGGCCAAGAGATGAAATTGAGTCCATGGAATGGGACGAGTTCAAGAACTTATTTTTCAATAAGTACTTCCCTTGTATTCTTCGAACAAAGATGGATAAGGAGTTTCTTGAACTGAAGCAAAAGGATGATGAATCTGTTGGTTTATATGAACCAAATTTACAAGGCTTGCAAGGTATGCATCTGGCTTTATCATCCAACCTGAAAGTAAAGTTGATCGATTCTTCAGTGGCTTAAAACCAAGTCTTTGAAGGGCATTAGCTATAAGAGACTTTAGTAGCTATGAAAAAATTGTGTGTTGTGCTATCAAGGTAGAAATGGAATTTGGTGTTACTTATCCATCTCATAGTTTTGACAAGAAACGAAAGATGGAGTTCCAGGAGAAATCTCAGAATAATGGTGAAAAGAAGATGAATGTTTCCTTATGCTCAAAGTGTGGAAAGAAGCATGATGGAGATTGTCTTAAAGGGACTAGAAAAATGTTTTATGTGTGGAAAAGAAGGTCATCGAGCAGCTGAGTGTCGAAGTAATGGGAAAAAGGGTTTCTAATGATGTAAATAAAGAAAAGACTGCAGAGAATGCACCACCAACACTTCAATGCTTCAAGTGCAAGGAAATGGGGCATTATGCTAAAAAATTCCCTAATCCAAGGGTTAGTGATGATTGACATGAGCAACCGCTTAAGGAAAAGGAAAAAGGGAAGTCACATGCAATCACTATTGGCGATGTTGAATATGACAACGATGTGGTGGAATGATTAAGTGTTTATGTAATGGGATTCCAAAATAATGTTGTATATAGTATCGTGGAATATTGGAATATTTATGTGTTGGTCTATTGTGGTTTTCAATAATTTTATGGTACTGGTAACCATGGAAAGTGATTGAGATATTTTTGGTAAGCAGATGATATGCGCATAATGAAGGGATAAGAAGATAATGAGATGTTTGATTGTATTCATGAGCTCATTATTGATATAAGGACTAAGTGATATCATGGTTTGAGTATAAATAATTTTGAGGATCTTGGTTTTTGGAAAGTGTAAATTTTAACTGCATTCATGTTTTCACTAAGGTTCAATGGGTATTCATTCTTCAAAAGAATACATGATTAAGGTATTCACATGTTTGTAATTTGACCAACAAGATATATCTTATGATACATGGGGATAAATTATGGCATTCAAGTGATTTTTATGTGACATTTCAAGTAATCATGTTCTTTATACTATGAGCTTGGACCGATGTATTTTAGATAAGCCTAAAGATTGGAATGGATTATGTTAGACATAAGTTAGTATTTTTCGATATTATTGATGGGATGTTATAGTAATA
This sequence comes from Viscum album, assembly GCA_963277665.1. Taxonomy (NCBI): domain Eukaryota; kingdom Viridiplantae; phylum Streptophyta; class Magnoliopsida; order Santalales; family Viscaceae; genus Viscum; species Viscum album. The sequence continues at coordinate 1,222,335,976 of OY728130.1, forward strand.
TAGTTTTAGAAAAATGACAATCTGCAGGACGGGTGACAACCCATCGCGTCGGACAAGGCTGTGGGAATCGAACCCACAACCGAAGTGTGACTGGTTTTTATCGCCTACCACTGGCCTACATGAAGTACATGTTTAGTAGAAACTAGTTTTATTATATTAAAGAGTATAATATAAGAATTATAAGTCCATTTTAGGAACCATATATGATTAATCTCACTATAGATGGACTTACGTATTTTTTGATAACTTTTCTAACCTTTTGTTTGAGACAGATGGAATGACCCCTCATTCTATCACATGATCTGCTAACACATCATGAATGACAAACTCAACTTTATTTCTTTAAGAGATGAAGTGGAAATTGTCCAAATAACAACTGACGGTGAGACTACACCAAAATCACGAAATTATTTCTTCTAATTCCAATTTCATCAACTTTAGGGGAAATGATCTTGAAAACCAAAATTGTTTTCCTAGTGCTCTTATATATGATGAATCAGATGGTACCTTAGATTGTCACAAATTTATGGCTTTGTGATTGCTGGCTTTTCCATATCCATGTTCTCTACCACTCTCCATCAGAACATGATGGTTAGGTTTCTCTTCCATATCCATATTTTCATCTATGTGGAAACCTAGTGATTAGTTTATTTGGGTAACCGTTATGTTTCATACTTTTGTTTTTAAAGATTGGTTTTGGTATTCCTTTTTACGATGTGGGTTTATATTAAAGAAACTTTCTAGGAGTAAACCATTTATAACCCCGATGAATTTCGAGGGCGAAATTCATTTTAAGGGGGGTAGAATGTAACTCCCCGAGATTTTATTAAAAGTATTCTTTTTAATTTCATTAATGTATTGTGTTGTACGCTACACCAAAAGGAGCTTGCACCGAACACATCCTTGACTTGCCTTTCATTACAAGCAATCATGACCTTCCTCTATAGCGTGTGTAGTACGCAATACCGAGTTTCACTAAACAACGATATGCTATTAAAATATTATTAAAACTAGTCGTTAAGAATAGTAATAACCAATTTTTGAAATTTTGTAAATTTTATTTTTCAAAATGGACTTTATTTTTGGATTTGGAATATCGAAATTAGCTTATGGTGAAATTTTGGTACTTTTCGGATAACTTTCATTTTCTGATGAATAGTGAAAATTACTAAATTTTAATTAAAAACATCCTTTTTAATCGAAATAATTAATAGTGATAAATTATTAATATGAGTGGGTTTAAAGTATATTTAGAATATATTTTTACAATTTAATACAATGTTGTTCATTGGATGTAATTTCACATTTAAACCAGACATAAACAAGTGTCAATCTTTTGATAGTTATTATCTCTTAAGAACACGCTATTTGTTTTGATGACGAGAATTAATTTTTAAATTAATTAATGCAACTGATATGTTTTGAATTTGGTAAAATAGACATAATTTTTGAGTTCATAATATCAAATATATCTTAGGCCTAATTTTTGGTATTTTTCTGGAAACTTTCATTTTTTGATGAATAGTGAAACCACTAAGTGGTAGTTAAAAAAATTAATTTTTCATAAAACTTAATTTTACCGCTTTTGTGAGTGGAATTTCAAAAATCCGAGAGACACGGTTGATTTCAGTAAGTAAAATGTGGTTCAATGAGATAAAAATAATTTTTGGTGAATAGTAACTTTTTACCTTTTTTACCACGGTTAAAAGTAAATAGGGTAATTAAGGGTAAAAATGATATTATTATTACCCTAACACATGTCTTAATTCTATTGGATAAGTTTAATTCGACCAAAAACAAACTTAGGAATAAAATATGACCATTTAGGCCCACTTGGATTAGATTAGGACATATATTATTAATTTATTTAAAGAAGGGTTAAAATAGTTCAAATCAAAGTTTAATAAGTATATCATTTTTAATATAGGGTTATACATAAGATAAATTAGACTATAAATATTAATTAGAAATATAAAAATATTTAATACATAATGATATTTTATTTGTAATTTTTATACTTTAAATAAGTTAATTTATTTATGACACAAATATGATGTAGTAATTATCTTATTAATAAAATATTGACATAATTGATGTTATAAATACCCAAATGAATATAATTTGAGACTTTTTATGAATTCCACTAATTTTCTAGGTTAATATGACATGTTAGTATTGATTTAATTAACTGTTTTCTAACTAATCATTCTGTTATGATTTTCAAAAAAATCAATTACTAAATAGTGTCAAAATTGACATAAAATAGTTTTTAAAACAAATATTATATTATTAATTGTTATTTTATTCCTAAAAATATAAGGTTTGGCAAAATGACTTATATAATGTTATATATATTAATAATAAACAAGTTGGGGTTCATTAGGCTTGTTATAGTAAGTTTATTAACCTTATAGTGTAAGAACACAAAAAGACACGGTAAAAGTAAAATTATCTAACTTAAAGTTAAATATAAATGATAATGTTAAAATAGTAACCTAAACTTGTCTAAATTATATTGGATGAGAGTATTTCGACACATCCCCGCCTTATCTTCTAAATAAATCAATTTGGAGCTATTTAAAACCGAATTTGGCTTTATAATAAAATAATATTTTTAGTTTTCCAAATGTGCCCCTCTCCTCCCTTATAAAAGGGAACCTCCTCCCCCTCTTCCTCACACCACTTTGAGCCTTCAAGATCGTCCAACCCCTGCCAATTTCTCCTCTCAACTTCCCTAGAAACATCCTAGAGGTCCTGGTATTCTTCAAAGACCAATTTTAGTGCCCTAAAAGGAGATCTCAAAGAGGAGTTTCAAAGAAGAGGTAATGTCCGTTACCAATTCTTTCAACTTTATTTCTTCTTCCACTTATTCTTCTTTAGTTGTTTCATTATGAAGTAATAACATCAGTATCACTCATATAATGATATGTTATTATAAGTATGAAACAACCCTATTTCACCATCTATCCATCCTACGGAAAATGAAATCACCGCGCGTGCGTACGTACGGAATACCGTCTCCACGCCGTGGTGTAATATATTTTCCACCACCACATTACTTGGATGGGTATAATGGTGTAAATAATGAATATATGTGATTATTGTAAAGTGATATTTATTCTTAAATAGTATACATACACTCCAATACAATTCCACGATCATGAGAACGATATCATCGCTCGTGCGTACGTACGGACTACCGTCTCCACGACGCGATGAGATTCATTCTCCACGGTAACCATTCATGAATGATTATAAAGTATATATAATAAGTAATCATGAAATATATGACATAATAATGATACTGGATTTATGTGTATATATATGTATTTCATCTACTTAATTCCATTCAACTCAATAAGGAAACGAAAACAGTGTTCATGCGTACGTACGACATACCGTCTCCATGAACGATGTATTTCTTTCCATTTACTGATCTATTATATATATGTATATTCTAAATATATATTATATATAAATCATGTTTTATATTCTGGAATTAATTAATCATGATCTAAGTTAACATATGAATAATTACAAGTCAAAACAGGGATGACAAATGAAACGATTTTACCCAAAATGCTCTTTAACATGGAATTTACAAAAGAACAGGTAATATAAAGTCGTATGTGAACCATATATTATATCATAACAATGAGTATGATTCTGGAATAAGTCAATGACGTTATTTAAATAATTACACAGGAGGTTCAGACACTTACGAAGCAAATCGGACATAAGGTAAGGGAAAATCTCGCAATCTCAATTTTTATCCGAGATTGTTTATACTTCAGAATTTACTAGGGTGTATTTTATTATCCACATCTATGTTTCCCCAATATGTAATATTTATATCCTTATACAATAGTTTATATCCAATTTTACCCTTTGGTGAGTTTTTAGTAAAATATATGAAAGGAATCTTTTGTTGTTTTTCGTACGAGGTACTTTTTGACTTTTCCAACAAAAGTACGAGAAGAATGTTTTCTTTTAACTTATACAACATGAATGGATTTTTAAAACATTATTTCCAAGAAGCTTCCCTTATAAGTTTTCAAGTTTATTTTTAATCATCTTCTTTTATTTTAAAATTGTATGACATGTTAAGAAAGGAAAATTGTTTTTGAAGTAGAAAGGATATTTTCCTCAAGAATGGAGTTCAGGTGCTTTATCAAAATTATTTTCCATATAAGATAATATAGGGTTCTGTTTCTATCCCTATTGTTACATTGATTTGATTATGTTGTGATAGAATTATTTTTATGAATTCCTTTATCTTATATGAATTATTTTATGATGTCATGTTGTTTAAGAATCCCATTTTTACTACATGGGTTATGCAATGATGTATGATTTATGATTTTGTGGCACACATAAGAATGGTATCATTATTAGATGGGTGGGACCTATATATCCCTCCAATTCATTGGGTAAAGATTTTATATCTCATGAGATAGACATGGCTAGAACGGCAGGTTAAACCGGTTCTGTGAAATAGGACTGAAACGAGGAATAAACTCGGTTCAGAAATGGACTTTGTCCACTAAGATAGTCTTGTCAATGAGTCTTGACTAACAAGAAATGATTCTATATGATTATGTGTGTACGCCACAAAGTTTCAGGTTTTAAGTTGTGATTATTGGGATTACATTTCACTACTATGATTTATCCCATGTTATGATATTATGATATCTTTTGCAGGTTAAGATTTCTAAAATGTTATGTTCTTATGAATATGATGTGATTGATATTTCTTTTATTTACCCTTGCTGAGCATTTGAGCTCACCCTTTTATGTTTTCTTTTCCCCAGGATATAAAGAAAGGTTTTAGGTAGAAAAAAAGGAAGATATTTATGAGAGATGTTGAAGATCTTTCACCACGATTAGAAGATTATATTCTAAGTTTCCAAAGACACTAAACTATTACAGTCCTTGTGTGTGTGTTTTTGTTATGTACTAAGTATTCCACAAAAGTAATGTAATGTCCATGTACATTAAGCTTCGGGTCTCTACAACATCCCAATGGGATCATGTCATCCACCTCATCACTAATCCTTGTAGTACTTGGTCCTCAATTCACAAGTAAGTCCCAGCATATCTTCGGGTCATTGTCCTTTGTGTACACCCTGATTCATCACCCCTTCGAACTACGTGGGTTTTGATCTCTGTCGTCTACACAGGGTACGTAGGAAACCTCCATGAGGTTCAATCCCAGTCAATGGTAAACCTTGTTTTTCCCCATTTTGGGGTGCACAATCCCGGATTCGCCCTCAGTGGTGTCCAGATCAGCCTTCATGGTGTGACGACTTCCCTTTATAGGACACACCATCTTGGATCTTCTCTTATCGAGTGTTATGATCCATCCACCCGGTAAACCTTCTAGGTGTTCCTCCTAGGGATGTACCAATATGATCCGTCTATATGGTAAATTATGATCACACTCATTCTGTCTCTACAAGACATTAAACTCACAACCTACCTCGTGATAAATATGAGATGCCTGAGGAAAACCTCATAAGACACGCCTTTGGCGTAACCGTCTCTGCTAGACCATAAACTTGTGGCAAACCCTATGTTAAACATGGGAAGATGAGGACAACCTCAGATACATTCCTATGGCATGTGATTCCCCGCATTCGATGTGGGATTCCTTGGGTTATGCACCCTTCAGATGCCCTCTTATGAGGAAGAAAACAGGTTCCCCAATGTCCACGCATCCAGAGATGCCCCGACATGCCTAATATTGTCATCTACTCCAACTGAAGGTTGCTACCGTGTCAATACCCCTTTGAATGTCTAGAAAAAAGTAGTGTAATTAACTGGTGTCCACAAAGATATGGCACCAGGAATGAGATTCACAAACCACGACTTAATCTTTGAGGGAGACCTGGACTAGGTGACGAGTTCTGAGGAGGAATCTATAGAAGGAAGAACCGACATCCCATCATCATGTTTCGATCAAGGAGAAAACATCCCTGAACAAGGAATTGATGTCTCCTGCCTTTGGAAAGCGGGAATGTGGGGAAACAATTGTACCGCCATCCCCCAACGAGACGGACGCACGCGCCCCGGAAAAAGCGTCGGAAACACCACCCTTGTTTCAGGGAGAGGGTTTCCCACAGGTAGAAAAAAAAACTAGATGGAGTATATAAAATCTATATTTGATCAGATCATGAAAACCCCATGGTGGAGGGTGATGTTGGATATGTATATTTTCATGGTACCAGAAAAGCATTGGTGTAATGTATAGGTACAAGTAAGTAGGCATGAAAAGATTACATAGAATGATTTTGAGGCTAGGTTTTTTAGAACTTCTTCCTGGATACTTTGAGGGTGGATTGATCTTGTGAGTTCATGAACTTCTTGCAAGGGGATGCATACATCTTGGATTATAAAGGTGGGTTCATGGAATTGTATCATTTTGTGAGTTATATAGTAGGGGATGATATTTCTATGGTGATGCAATTGAAAATGGATTACAGTATGCCATCAAGGTGTATGTAAATATCTTCAAGTTGATCTTTTTCTCAAAGGTGGTGAACCAAGGGTTGAATGATGATTGGATGTTAACATAATAGACTTATTCAGGTCAGTAAATGTTGTCTGGTGATCCAAGAAGTGGTTATTTTGGAAATGGAAAGCAAGGATGTGAGGATCCTTAGTAGGTAAATTGGGTTATAGATTTGGGCAGACCACTTGGGAGTGGGTCTTTGATAGTGTGTTTTCATTTTGGACAGTTGGGTCACATCCAAACTCAGATTGAGCAGACTCGAAAGGAGTACTAGGAATGTGGGTAGATGGGGAATATATAGAGGCTTTGTTATAAAGTGTAGCAGATAGATGGGAGTCAAAGGCCAAGTCAGACTCAGGGGTCTAAGGTAGGACCTATAACGATACTAGGAGCTAGTAGCCAAAATACCACTACACACACAGATCATGGTAGGGATAGAGAGATCTGATAGTGGGGTCATTGGCTGATAGAAGGAACAAATCCACTGGGAGGACATACATTTCACAATTGGTCTTTAGGATAGGTGCATGTAGTTGATCTAGAAGGTGTGTAGTATGTTAGGTAGATTATGGTAGTTAGAGGTACATCATTATCATGGGTGTTTTTTCTTATGTGTTTGGTATGACTCACATTGGTGCATGAGGTACATATGTGGTAGTTTAATTAACTTGGAATTCATTAATGTGTGGGAATTGTTCTTGGTTCATGGTTTTTATGAGATTTGTAGGGATTAATATATTTGGTGGGCATGAATATATATATATATATATATATATATATATATAATGTGAGACTTATTTTGGGAATCTGTTGTGGTTTAGGGCCTTTTGGGTGTTATGTGTGATGCGTGTTTGAATTGATCATCTGATAAGGTGTAGGAATGATAGTGTGTCTTGTGGAGATAGGAATATATAGGGGATAGTTATAGGAACCATCATAATATAATAATTTGATTGAGAAGAAACTGGGAAGGTGATTCCTAAGGTGGGGATCTATAAGGGGAATTAGCCTAAGTGAGTATCCAAGGTAGTATTGGGTGATGTTTATGAGACAGGTTCATTTGATATCTTCTCATTATAAGACCAAATAGCTCTGGGATGAGCTATCATAAGGTGGGGAGTTTTTTAAACCCATGTTTTTTGAATGGGATATAAACCCTAATAGAAATTGATATTTTCATTCATGGATGATACAAATTTGATTTTAAGATTTTGAAAATAATTATGAGAGTTAAAATATTTTAATGCGTTGTTTTTGGACAATGGATAATTCCCAGTAAGTTTCTTCATAGTTCAGTTTGGTTTTTGGAGTGTCGAGCAATGAGAACCAAATTTTAAGAAGAAAATGGGATGTGTATGATTAGCATGATGTTAGTTCTAACCGTTCACCTAAACCTTGAAACCCTGTAAGGTGTGTCACATAGTTTGAAGAACCATAAACCTGGTGGTTCAGAACCATGTGAGGTACATGTAGTAAATTTTAGAGGTTATTTTCATGGGCTATGAAAGCTTTGTAAAACTATGTTCTTATCCCAAACACATAGTTCCATTTAGGCAGTGGGTGTAAATGTTTGGCGCATTATTAGCCAAACCATGAGACCTAAACGTTCATTCCTTAAAAAATTAGTGAAATTATTGTTTTTAGAGTCCCATATTTTAAATTTCCTTCTCCTTTTTTCTCTCATATTCTGGAAGTTCCTCCCTCTAGCCATGGATCTCTCCCTATCCACTTCTAGGATTTTTTGGAACTTCTTTTGTCCAGACTTTGATTTTAGAACTATTAGTTGCATTGGGTATCTAGTGATAAGGCCACCAGTATTATTAATTTCATCATCCTTTTATATGAATATTTATAATGATAAGTCCATCTGAGATTATATGACCTATTTCTAGGATGTTTTTCAGATACTTTGTTTTTCTGATACAACTTGAATTAGAGGCCGGTCTTTGGTGAGCGAGCTTCTGTATAAGTAAGGTGTTTCATAGCTTACTCTTATTTTATATGTGGTTTTATGTGACAAAATATATTTTCATGAGTGTGGGTGGTTCAGGTTTGACAATTTATGTACTATTTTTAGTTTATTTATTATCATAAGATCTCAATGGGTAACTTCATGTCTGTTTAATAATGTTGTTCTAGGTATAGAAAAATTGTATTCAATAAGATTTCCAAATTAGTTTGGAATTTTATTCTTTTTGTTTAATGTAATTTAATTATGTTATGATATGTGAGTTCTATAAGAATGTGTTGGCAATGGCCTATGTGACTTGGGGTGATGTTGATCACCAAGATTGAGGAGATCATGTTTTTTAGGTTGAGGCAGATGGTGATGGCCCATTTCATGGTTGTAAAATGAGGTTTTCATATGGAGATGGAGTTCCACCAGATGAAATGGATTTAGTATGATGGTGATTTTCACTCACCGTTATTGGATATTTTCATTTTTTGAGTCATGTGCGCACATGATAAGCACAAAGTGAGGTGTTGTTGACCACTTGATATATGTGGAGGCCTACATAGTAGTAGTGTCTTAGGAGATGGTGATGGCAATTAGTTATGGAAGAGGTTCACATCGTAGAAAGAAATGGGTGATTTTTTGTGAGACCATTAGTTGGAGATGAGGCTCACCATTATATTGAGGCCAATGGGATAGGATTATTGATGGAAAAATATCATCATTACTTGGGGTTTTTAGATGTTGAGATGATGTTGATTGTTCAAATGGATTTTTGGGAGAATTTTGAAATGATTGTTTGGAATTTTGATGGGATTTCTATTTTTCTTGACAAGCGGTACTAGTAGTATTAGTTGGAACGTGGTGTTGGGTGACCTTTATATAGATGAGAGACTGATAGATCCTCGGGTATGACTGGACCTAGATATATCATTCCATTTTGGTATTACTATAAGTAGGTAAATATATCTTGTGGATGTTGAGAACAAGTGAAAGAGGTTTTTTATTTTATGTATGAGTTAATGATATTTATTTATACATTGAATAAACTTATATAAAATGGATATAAGATACACATGATGATGGTGGACTATTTATTTTATACTCACACCTAACACAGGACCCTTGAGATGTGTACAGACATTTCAGCATTGAGATCTAGTAAGGTATCAACTCATCAACTAGATCTTAGTGAGCAGAGATGTGTAATGAGTGCATGGGATAGATGGAATATGAACTAGGGGTTATTTTGAGTCAACCTGAAGTTTTTTTGGGATTTTTCATATGTACTTATATGATCATTCATAGGTGATCCTGAATATTCTTGTATGACTATGTTGACATATATTAATTACCTACTCTGTATAGTTGATTTATTTTGGATTTTTATTGGCAACATTTATATATGATTCTACTGAGTTGGATTAAATGATTATGTAGTATAGTCTTTATGACCATTTGGTTTATTATCAATATTTTCATTAGAGGGTATAGTCTCCCCACTATCACTTGAAAGACCCTCACTACTAGTCGGGAACCTTTTCCATATGGGTTGGTATTCCTAAGGCCTAGTGGTCCTCTATCCTGAAGCATAGTTTATGTGGCTCCCAGGTCATGGTACTATAGTGTAATAGTACAGTAGTAGACCCCATGTGTTCTCTAGTCATATAATAGTACATGGTCCAACCTCTAGTGTTCCAAATGTATGTAGAAGTACATGGCCAAGTGCACCATTGAAAGTACATGCTGTCTAATCAGAAGTACATGTTGTGCAATTTTTTCAAAAATGGTTTTTGGGTGCCTTTGTACCTGGGAGTATTAATTGGACTTGTGAGTATTCCATTTTTTAGGTTTTTTTCATTTTAAATGTATTCGAGTGTTTTTGGTTCAAGAATCATCCTTGGGGATTGTTTATGAGTTTTGAGGCCTGGGTGAGGGTGTAAGATTATTGGAAACCTTGGTTGAGGATGCTAGGTGAGTTCATTGGAGTTTCTTTGGATAGATTCTGAGGGTAGGATTGAGTGGATACTTGGATGATATTTTCTAGTCTATTTTATATGGTGTAGTTTTTAAGATCCTGGGGTGTAGGAGAACATCATGAGATTTCGGGTGTGGCTGGGATCCATTCTATGAGTTTGAGATAGATCTGAGGTACCTATTATGATGAATGAACTTAGGGGAAGGGTGTTGTTTGAGGATTAACTTCAAGGTGGTGTGGCCCTGAGTTTCCCTTATGGGCATGGTGTAGCTTGAGGTTTCCCTTTTAGGTGGGTGATATTTGGGGATGTAAGATGTGAGACAAGTTCTGGTTTCATTTTGCAGTCTTGGGATGAGGTTTGGTTTTTCTATAGGATTTCATCATAGGGTATCCTACTTGATTTAGTGTTTTGGGGACCTTGGAGAGTGACCTATTCTAGTGGACTTAGTACATGGTTGATATCAGTCTCAATAGTTTCAATTAGTGGGTTGGGGTGCATCAAATATTGGTGCTTGAGCTTATGGTCATGGAAGTTTGAGGTTGTTTTTATTGAGGACTGATGAGAGATGAGACCTTTGGGATATTACTAGATCAAGAATAGGCCCTAATATATATATGGTTTCTCTCCTCTATTGATTATTTTCTATGAGGTAGTTCTCGGTGCTAATATATGATCTGGATGAGTTGAACTGCCCTGGTTTAGATTTTCACCCTGGCTAAAGTTAATAGACAATGGAAGCTATTTCACTCTTGAAGCTTGATCTTTTGAATTTTGGATTATTCAAGAAGCATAGATGTGCAAGTAGGTCATTATCACCCATTTGGTTCTACAGGACTTCTAAGGCAAGGTGGTATCCTCCCTAATAGATAGGGAGTCCCTACCACTAGTTTAGATCATTCTGTTAGAGTCCTAGTTCCTGATAAATTCTCTTAGTTATTTTAGATTCCTAGGGTGAGATCCTACGGTCCATCCTTTATGTATATCCTTGCAATAAACTTTGAAGATCCTTCTTATTCAAGCTTACCTTCTTTATGTTGTGGTTTTATGGGATATGATTTTTAATTCTTCTACTAGGGGCTAGAGTGTGGGTAGATTTACCAAGGGCGTTAGTCTAGAACCCATGTTTGGTTGTTTTTCTTTTTCTTTGGAACCTTTTCTAATTTTCTATATTTTTTCCTTTTTATGCAAGTAGTTTCATTAGGCTATTATATTCATAACACATGTTTCATGAACATATTATGATAGAATATGTTAGGAACTCTATTGGGGGTGGACTATTGATATTTTTTTCTCACCCCCTATGTGGAAACCTCGGTGTATGTGAAGACCTTATGTATACATTAAGTTTGAGAATATGATGAGGTGGATCAGGTAGAGGCCTGCTGTTTCATGGATGAGTAGGATTTTTCATGTGAAGTTTGAGATTTTTTTAGAGTTTTTCATTTTCTATAGAAACTTGGTATGTTTTTTGGCTTGGATCAGTAGTGGAGCCCCATGTATTTTTTAAATTTATTTTATTTTGGGTATGTTTTCAGTCCAATGGGAGACCTGTGTCTATAAGTTCATCTATGAGTTTTTATGAATTATTTCATTCATTATTTTTTTCTTCTATTAATTTATTTATGCACACTCTGATGTCCATGGATGTGTATTTGTTATGTTTTTTTATTATTATTTCTCTATGATATGAGTTCATAATCTCCCCATTATATCCCTTTTTGAACCTCAACGCTATATAGTAGCCTTAGGAATATGGGGTGTCACCCTTGAGGCCTTGTTACAAGTGGTATACGGTGATGGGTCAAGTCAAAACATGCTAGTTCATGAAAAATATGGTGTTATTGGATTATTTTTATTCATCTTAGTATTTGGGGAGTTAGTAGATATGCGATCTAGGAATGTGTCAGAACTTGTGATGGATATCCAAATGGCGTGTCATGAAAAAATGTTCCCCTATTAAGTCCATGTTACCAAATCTATGGGATTATTGTTCTTGGGTATTAATGTTACGGTTGTGTGATTTTCACCTTGATTGATTTCATTTTGTTTGTGGGGTTTATGATTTATGAGTTTTTAGCTCTTCGACTAATTAAAATATACTTTTTTATCCATAATAATAGGATTAATGGATGATCATGAAATTTTCTTGATTTTATGTGTTTTACAGATGATAGAGGTTTTTTTTTAAAGTTTCAATAATAACTGATATTGTATCATCCCATATATCTTCTTAGTGTCATTTTACTCAATGTAATTTTATGTACATTTCTTCTACTGATAGGTCATATGGATCTCATGGAGAGGTTATATCGGGTGATACAGATATATTATTTTGTAGGGATGTTTTGAATCCATTTTGGATTGGTATGGGATTTGAGATACCCTGCTGGTGTGATTTTCTCTAATGGGGTAATACTATAATAACTAGATATTTTATAAATAAAATTGCATTTTTGAATGAATAGATGCATTTTTTCCTCTAAAAAAGGGAATCCCCATTTCTAGCCTTTTTAAACCCTCCACACAAGGGAACCTCCATCCCCATGAAGGGGCCACTCCAGAGAGAGCCCTGGCTGGAAAGGAGTCATTTCCATCTAAGATAGAAGAACATCCTGGAGGGTGACAATTTTATTGGAGATAGTTCGACATAGCAATCTGTCAGAACGGGTGGGTTGCTCTTCATTTGTCCCACCCAGTCAGGAACCAGGTGACCTAGATAGATGAGTGGATCCTAGGGGAGGAGGAAATTATTACAATAGGAGGCTCATAGGAATCGAACCCTAAACCTCCCAAAGAATAGTTTTGTTATGTTCCTCGCCTTCACCTCTACGCCACCACCGAAGCAGGTGAATGAATAAATACATTATTAAGTAATGAAATTATCGAAAACACATGCACTAATTTTAATATTTTGGAATTTTATATCTTGTTAGATTAAAAATTCCTTTATGAATTATAGCTTTTCATAATATATTTTTTGTATAGTGAACATTAATATTACTATATTAAGGGTTATGATAAATTCCAATGGATACATAAAAAATAATTTATGGCCTTGAACAATATGATCATACCCTATAAAGAAAATTTATCAAATATTTTAATGGAGATAGTGTCACTAATATTTTTTCTTGATTAATCCCAATCCTAGATTCAATAACTAAATCATGAGGAAAACCATTTATAGGATAATTTTAAGCACATCGAGATCACGGCCCAAACCATTTACATTAAACCACCCCAATAAAATCTCCCCATCACACACCTTACACTTAGGTCATTCACTAGTGTAATAAATGGAAATGTATTTAGACCCTAACATTATGAATTTTTATATTTTATTTTAATTAAAAAATATCTATATTTACCCCTATTAAAATTATTTTTTATATTATTAAATAATTAGTTTTATCAAATTTATATTTTGATGCGATAAAACAAAAATTTTATTTTTGGGAAACATATAGATTCAAGCAGGGAAATATATTCTAATGAATTCATGAATTTTAAAAATAAATTAAATTTCAATAAAATATAATAATTAAATAATTTTTTTTAATTATAAATGATAATATAATTTTATAAAGTCAAAAATAATTTTTATAAGGGTCTGAAAACTATTATTGTCAAGAAAACTAGTACTTTTCAAAAAATGATGATTTTTCATTTAAAATTGTAAATTCTATTAATTAGATAATTAATTAGATAAAATAAATATTATTTTTTATATCATCATCTCGAAATTATCCAACTGTGATTTTTTCATAATTTTTGGAGACAGCCCATTTTTTGGGTCAAACTTAAATATGGTATAAAAATACAATATGTATTATGACATCATAATGATCCAAAAGTGATGTAAAATATTCCATAAAGGGTATACATGTAAAAAATATATATTTACCCTTTATTATAATTTATTTTTTAGGCTATTTGATTAATTTTATAAACCCTGAATGAATCCTCTAAAACCTATATTATATTTTAATTTTTAAAATAAATTATTTGTAAGCATAACTCACTTCCAAATAACCAAGGTTATTATTTTAATGATATAGGTTCCTTACCATGTAAAATAATTAAAAACAATTCAATTTGGTATAAACCATGGTTAAAAACCATTGGATTATTTTTTTTATTACTTTATCATATAGAGTCCAAAACCTGTGTTTGGAAATTAATAATGAATAATCTTATATTTTTCTATATATAACCAAACAAACTCCCATTACTATTAACTAAAAACCATTAGAGAACTAAATTAGTCTACCCTTACATCTTTATAGTCTTCCAAAGGTTCACCCAATCTCTCAATAAGCTCCTTAGAAGCTTTTAGAAGCACCCACTTTAGGTAAGGTATCCTCACCTTCTCCTCGTTATTCAAGCACCTCTATTTTGTTGTAGATCTTGTTTTCATTTTTTCATGTTAAGATACGTTCTAAAAAATAGCTATTACATAACTTATGATTTATGAGTGATGATATGTCCTTTTATATCTCATTAATATCTCCCATTAACCTTTATGTTCCATTGTTATGCTGCCAAAATTATCCTATGAATTTCCATGCCAAATAATTGTGTTGTGAATACGCATGCCCATTTACACTAAAGGGTATTCTCTTATATGTAACTTTAATTGATTTATTAGGAACTTCTGTGTTTTATCCCCCACTCCTTAATTGTGATATTAAGGGTGTTTAAAAAATTTCTTATGTTGAATGATCTATGTGGAAAACGTTGGCATTCACATATTATCATGGGTGTTCCCAAATAGCGCTCCAGTACATTGGGTAATGTGTTAGTCTATTGACACGTCATGTATGGGATTAGGGAGTAAACCTAACCCATTATGGTAGTCTTTTCACTGTGTTTTGTTGTCTTGGCAGTTATCATTGACTTATGTTTATTACACGATTTATGTTGTTTCCACATTCTCATGTTTCATATATGTTGTCATGTTATATCATGTCTCATTGTTTAAGATTATGATTATCACCCCTCTTATGTTACCTTGATATTCATATTGGATAAAATTATCTACATTACCTTATACTATTATTTTTTTATTCCCTTATTTGGATTTATATCTCAGCCTTCTCTTATATATGTCCCTTGGTAATCCCTTACAGTTTTTGAAGAATGATGGAATTTTAGGACAATGTTAAGGAAGTTTTAAATAATTTCATTGAATTCCTATTGAAATTTATTATTCTATTTAAATGAATTCCCAAATACACCAGTCGTATTGATAATTTGGGTTTCTATCATGATTACCTTTATATAATAAATCATGAAATAAAGTGTATTAAAGATATGGGTTTCTATAGTTGATATCAGAGAAGATTATAGTTATTTTTTGGATTTACAATAGAATACTATATTAAAAGCCTTAGGGAAGAGACTAAACATAGGAAAACATCCCATTTTTTTTAATTTGTAGATTAAGTGGTCTCCAAGAAAATATAACCCTATATTGATACTAAAAGTGGATGAGTCTATTGTACAGATGTACAAAGGGATAATAACCCCAAAATGGGCACATTGAGTTACACTTGACTTTTACCTAGTGTAGAAATGTGGGCATTTTAGCTCTCCTAATTTAACACAAATGGGTGGTACATTAATATAAAAATTATTCTACCAAACAAGATATCTCAATGGTTTTTCATAAATATTGGGATAATTTGTTATACTAAAGGTCATCCCATCTATTTCTTAAAATTCATTGGGATAGACTAGATCATGCCAATGATTTTTTAAAACCATTGGCATAGGGATGTCCTGATTTACCCTAAATCCAATGCTCCCCTCTCAACCCCTTCTCCCATCCAAACTCCCAGCAACCACGATCTCCTCCACCCATCCTGATCCTTTTTAACGCTCCCCTTTGAATCCAATACCGAGAATACAACGATGTGCACCCCTCTTCTTCCCAGCCAGTGAACACTCCTCTTATTCCTAGTGGTGTGAACCCCTCTTCTTCCTAGCTAGATACAAATCCTCTTCTTCCCACTCGGTGATCCATACTTGGTTTATGTTATTTGGTTTCTTCCACTTCAAACTGGTGAGTTTGAAATGAGAATATCTTCTATCTAGAATTATTTTTCCTTTTTATCTTTGATATTTAGTTTCATTCCACATACATTGCAATCTATCCATTCTTATTTTCATTTGATTATTCTTGAATATTAAATTGGAATGTTCTAAATACTTAATATCTGTTATGATTTTCATTTTTTATAATTTGATTTTTTATGTGAAGATAGTTATTAGTTTCATGGACTTTAAAATATATGGATTATTTTGGTTTTTATAAATCATCAAATTGGTTTTTAAAATGTGAAAAATTTATGAGATTGAATATGTGATTAAATTGGGGTATACTATTGGGGTTTTTATAATATTTTTGAATATAGTGGTCAATACAAATAAGTGTTATTTATAAGTAAATTTTTTTTATTATATTATTGTAACTATATTTTATTTTTTTATTGTAATAATATAGATGTCATATATGATGATTTTTTTGTGAACATAGTGAAATATGGTAATTTCTGTTCTACCCAAAATTTTATAGAGATATGAAATACAATAATATTTTATTCCAAAATGAAATTATGGTATAAATAGAATTCACATTCCCTGATGATTGTATGATTTGGTGGCTATTGATAGAGTAGTTGTAAACATTATACTTTGGGTATTGGAAAAGGAAGCCATTATATTTTTTTATTTTTAGGAAATTAATCCTTTATGTCAAATATGTTTAAAAATGTTGTTTACGAATTTTATTTGATTTTTTATTTTATTTATTAATCCAAAAATACACTAATATTTTACATCAGGATTGAAAAGAGGTTATTCATGTTATAGAAAATAAAAAATATTTTTAGAAATTTATACAATTTTTCTATAATGATTATAATATTGTACATCAGTATTGAAAAATTATAAGGGGATTCTTTTTTATCAAGATAGAAAAAAAACAAGGTATAAATGGGAGTCTGAGAGAATTTGAGAAAAATTTATAAAAAACAAGATGGTAATCTGAACCAAGTAGACGTTAGTAGACCTGAACTACACTAAACTAAATCAAACTTATCTAAAATAAAAATAAGTGAACTAAATTGAAACTATCTAAACTAAATTATATACTGATGATAAAAAATAAACTAGCTGGAAAAATAACTAATAAAACCCTAATAAGCATACACCAACCCAATCCAAATAAAAAACCATACCCATCCAAACTAAAATAACCAGAACTAAACTAATCATAAATAAATAGAACTGAACAGAACTGATCCAAATAAAATACAATATGGTTACATAGAACTAGTAATATTATATACATGAATTTAATGAATAAGTATCCCGATAGTTAAAAATATAATAGAATAATAGAAAAAAATGAAAAAAAAATTATAAACATAATTTTGTGTAGTATTATGTATAGTTATTACTCATTGATATAATAGAATTAAATATAATGGTTTTATATTTATATTATTTTCTTATATATATAAGATTTTTCTGTCTATTATGTTATGATTCTCATATAGACTAGTGTGTCATTTATGGTTTTATATAAATTGAAAAGTTCTTTTTCCCTTAAATATACTTTCAATTAAACATAAATCTTATTTAATTAATTTCACGAAATGGAATATTACAATTTTTTATATAATAGATAGAAATTGGATGTATGAAACTGATTGGATATCAAGAGATTTCCAAAATAAGTTTTAGAGTTTTTTATATTTTCCATTTGACAGTGCTTCAGATAGTGGTTTCATAAATTTCCCACATTATAATTGTGTTGGAATACCTTGGTTGAGATATGAATAATTTATCTTCCATATAACCAAATATGGTATTCAAACAAACTAATATGTGTGGTATTACAATAGGGACAAAATACAATCTCAAAATGATCATGATCAAAATGAGATGACCAGATAGGATAATTTCTTAGATGATCAGTTTACTTTTATTCATTATCATGAGAAGTAATGAATGTGATCCCAAAAAGACTTTGATACGAGAACACGTGATGTGTCTAATGAAAATAATGATGTTGACAGGATGAAAAAAAATTAATGATGCTGATACGACTCCATTATATCATCAATGTGCTAAAATAAAGATGCTAGAATTTATAATCAAATTATTTCATGGGAAAACAATGTATAGGATTTCTAATATTTCCATTAATTATACTATTACCTTTTTGAAGGAATTTCTTTCAGATGATTGAGATATTCTCCCAAACCACTATATGTTAGAAAGAGAGTTATGGAACTTGGATTTTCAAAAAACAAAATCCTTTCTTGTCCAAAAGATTGAATCTTATTCTAGGAGGAAAATACTGAACAAAATGACTGTATAAAATGTGGGACATCATGAGGAAATAAAAAAGTTGATAAAACACTATCCTATGTGACATAGAAAATAATGTGGCACTTTCCATTGATCCACAAACTCTAATATTTTCATGTATGATAAAATAGAAATAAAAATGTGATTAAATGGTACCAAGAGAAAGAATAATAATGATGAGTTAGATCATCCTACATATGGATTTTCATGGATGATATTTTGTGCTTGATATCCAGGTTTCACAACTGACGTGCGTAATGTGAGGTTGGTTCATTCATGTGATGGTTTTAATACATTTGGGAAGATAATTTCTTTGAACATCACATAGACATATTTATATACATTTATAACCTTCCTCCATGTATGTGTATGAAAAACCACTCACTTTCTTTAGTATACTATTGGATGGACCTTTAGATCCTGGAAATGATATAGATGTATACATGGAACCTTTAATAAAATAGTTGAAACATATTTGGAATTTGGGTGTGTGCACACTTGATGCATGTTCAAAGGACATATTTTAGATGTCTGATGCACTTATGTAGAGGATTAGTGATTTTTTTATTTATGCAATGATGTCTGGATAGATCATGAATGAAAAACTATCACGTCCTATTTTTATGAATAATAAACTATCTATAAGACTGAAATATCACTGTACTTTCAACTTTATGAGGAATTGATGATTTTTTCAAATGGACCATCCATATAGGAATAATCATCAAGAATTTAAAATACCATGGAGACAAAAAAATCCACCTCAGCATATGTCTGGAATTGATGTGATTAATGAATTACAAGATTCCAGTTATTTCATCTAGGAAGGGTCAGATAAAATCTCAAGAGGAAGAATGTTTCCATTGAAACCTATTACAATTAGAAGAAGAATAGTATCTTCTTTTAGTTCATTTATTGGTCAACTAATTTTTTACACCATTAGTCATACATAATGCACATTGAAAATAATATATGTGTAATTTTGATTTCAAATAATTTAAATGTCAATGGAAATACAAAATATGATTTATGATCATGGCACGACTTGGTGGATTGGTTCATCAGAACATAATTGAATCTTGTCTTTATCCATAAATGTAAATGGAAACATCCCTGTGATTCATATGTGATGTCACCTGAAGAAAAAAAATCAATTTCTGGATGTACTGGAGACTATTAAATTTCAAAATGGTTATTCAAGCAACATATGAAAATGGGTCGGTATAAGAGAGTTGAAGCTTAAATCATTAAAGACTCATGATTATTATATCCTTCTAGATGAGTTGATTCCAATAGAAATATTTAATATACTATCCGATAATGTAATGGTGTTATTTATTTAGTTTTGAAATTTCATTAGAGATATATTTACTAATAATTCATTGAATTCATTCTTGTAAAAAATGTTGGGAGAGGCACCATTAATTTTGTACAAGTCAGAGAAAATATTTCCTTTATTATTTTTCACATGCATGAGGCATATAACTATGTATATTCCAATCTAAATACTTCTAAGATGACCTATTTATTTTTTTGGGATGTATCCAAATAAAAGAAACATGTTCCTATTTAAGTCTTATGTATGGAACAGAAATCATTCTAAAGGTTCTATCGTCAATAGTTACTTGGTTTAAAAATGTATCGATTTCTATTCAATGTATTTTTTTAATATGACTATGAGATGGAACATACCAATTAGAAATGAAGAATAATAGTATGATAAATTGTACCCAGTTTCTATCACTTCTCTAAAAAAGGGTAATTCATAGACCATATACATTGACGACATTAATCCTTAAAGGGCGATAGATGGTACATCGCACAGTTTTGATTAACTGTGATTTATTTGAGGAATACATCAAGTAAGTAAATTGTAAATTTATATCTTATTTCATATCCTTTAATTTTACATATATGTTAAAATATTTCTATTTTTTTAACAAGGAACATAAAAAAAATGATAAATATAAAGAAACATTCTTTATTGTTGAGAATAAGAGAGACTTTTCAGAGTAAAGAGTTTTTTGCTTTGTTGAAATTTAAGGTATAAATATTAATGTTATAAATTAATAAAATAATTATTTAATTATGTTTAATATTAATTTATATTTTATTTATTTAGTTTTTATATTGGCTCTGCCTCTAAGGAAATGAGAGCTTTTTATTTTGGTTCTAATTCTATGGTTCGTGAATGCAAATCAATTATGATAATTGGGTATAAATTTATTATCACTAAAAAAGAAAAAAACATGAGAAAGAAACATAATGTTATTATGTAAATAGACACATCATAATGTTTTTCCCATTCATTGGATAATAAACCTCAATTTGAAAATGTGTCTTATTTTAGAGTCATTGGGAAAACACTAATATTTGATTATTACTCTCATGGTCGAGTCACTTTGATGAAATGATAGTGGTTGGATTGGATGATGAGGCATGGAACATTTATTGATGATTGTGTATTTCAAGTTACTGACATAAATCACACTCTTACTACCAAAGAACCATCTATATTAAAATAAATGGCGTGACAAGTTTTTTTTATGTCAAGGGTCATCTTCAACCTGAATTTTCTGCCATTGTTGAAGTAATCCCAAAACATATTTTTCATGATGGTGATGATGGAATTGACACTATCCATGTTCCCATTTTCCTCAATCCATTTATTACTTATGATGACTCCAATACGTCAATTGTTAGAGTTGATTGTGAAACTGAAGTGGTGGTGGGAAATATATATAATCATCTATCTATATTCTCAGTTATTTTGGTTTATCTTGACTTGGGTTGTTAAGGTTGATTCTATTCAAATTTATTTACTCTTTAATACAAATATTTTCTATCCAAATAGACCTTTATGTGAATTTTTAATATTTTTTAGTTGTTATTTTCTTTGAGTTGCATTTTCTAATATTGAATTCAACTATATTCAAACCTACCAGGCCAAAGAAAACTAAAAAATTTAAATTGTATTAAAAAATAAGATGATTTGAATTAGACATATTAAACAAATTGATATGAAAATAAAAACCAATGAAAATAATAACAAAACAGAAAAATTATAGAATTACCTAACCCAAAATATGAACAGACTGACCTAAGACAAATAAAAATAGATAAATGACCTAATCAATTGAAAATAGTGAACCAAATGACCTAAGACAAATAAAAATGAAAAAATGACCTAATCAATTGGCCATAATGAACCAAATTAACTAACCAAAATTGAATTAGATTGAATTAAAACAGGAAAAAAACTATATCATACCTATGATAAACATGATAATTTAAATGTATTTTTTTCTTCTATGTGTCTTATGTTTTGATATTACTACCACTATATATAAAATGTTTTTATTATATCATTGTGTATCCTATATTTTGTTTTACAAGTGGTATTCCTTAGTTAATTCAATCGCATATTCTTTCTGGTTTTAGTTACACATTAGTTATGGATTTTAAATTAATTATATATATATTTCAAATGAAAGGAATGAAAAAAACTCAGGAGTATTGAAGAAAAAGTAAAGAAGATAATAATCTATTAATGATTGAGATGGGTACCCCTCCTCCAATTCCCTTTGTGAGAACTTTATTTCAAAAATATATATCAATAAAATATAATTCCATGCGGTTAATTTAGTTGTTAAATTTTAATCTAGATCCACAACCATGGAGAAAGTTTTTCAACAACCATCATAGTGGTTTTAGTGATTGAGGTGGATATTTGAGGGGGTGGTAATAAAGCTAGTCACTCCAATCAGCGTGCCTGATCACACCCCATACCTCCCCCTATCATACCATCTACCACACTTTATGATCTCCCAATGTCCATATAGACACCCAGGATATTTAGGCTACCCATGTTTTCTCCTACATTTTTATCTTTTCCTCACTGCCTCTCTTTCTAATATTCACTGTGGATTCCTACTCCTCATCCTTATTAGGAATTTTCACAATCATCTATGTCATAGTCTTTTCCTTCTACTTCCTTATTCCTGGGATACTACATTCACGATTCTTCGATTGTTGCTCTGAAACCTTCTAAACATGAAGAAAAAACACATATACCCACTACATATGTACATGTTGATGTTCCTTAATTGCTTGTGGATCCAATTATTCGCACTGATCAGAATTCCTGAGGTATATTTATAGAATCCCAGTAATTTTTTTATCATAATTTATTTTCATTATAGGATGTATTGATATAATATTTTTTTCCTTTTTAACAGTTGGATATTCTGATAAGTAGTGTGGGCATACAAACAGCTAATGGTGGAGTACAATGAAGACAAATAAATGGTTGGGAAATAGGATAGGAATGTATGAGTTATTTGGTGATGCTTGTAAAATACTATGACATCATTCTCATTTATCCACTCTCTTGGAGACACCTTCTAAATGAAGTGAAGGATAATGATTGGGAACAAATGAGTGTGAAAATATTATTAGATTTAATGTTATATTATTATTGTGTTTATATGAATTAATATTTTGGTACTATCTTTGTTTTAATTTTCATGATTGTGAGGCTATAAGGCTAGCACAACCTATGGAATTAGGTGATATTTAGAGAGGCTATAATAATTCATTATATAGTGGCCGATATATGAGATTTGGCATGGATTTAGAGGCCACACCTCTCATGGATGACTATGTGGTAGAATACTATCATTAAATGATTGATCATTGGATGATTACCGAGTTCAAGATATTAATCAAATTTTAGGTTTTTAAATGAAAATTAAAAATATTTTCATTAATATAAACATTTTTATTATTTATTTTTTAAGGAATATTTATGAAAAAATAAAATAAAGGATTTTATGATATACCTCCACACTTTAGGGAAGATTACAATGTTAGACCATAAGAGGAATAAGGTATGAAACTCATTTTCATATATGTGATTAATTTTTTATATCTCATGAACATATAGAGGTCAATGAGCTTAAAAATTACCTTTCCAAGAAAGAGAATCTAGTTGGATAGGTTTCAAGGGTATACCCTAAAATATATTTAACACTTAAATGTTAAATTTATTCATATATTTATATACTTTTATGTAGAGGTATTCAACTCTCTTAATAGTCTTATCCTACTCATTGAATCTTAAAAATGAATAAAAAATTGAAAATCACACAGGACATGAGTATTTTACATTGTTCCCTAGAAGTAGATAATCCAAATAAAATAAGATAATGAAATGTTGACATACCAAGAGTTAATACTACTCTTTATAGTTATTGTAATTATTTTGGATATATTAACAATAAATCTTAGGCATCCTCTCCTTATAATATATTCACTAATTTGATAAAGGTATGATCAGTTTGTAGAATTGATGGAATATCAATGATTAGTATGGAAAAAATGATTAGATTTTATCTTCAAATCAAATTTTATGCTCTATTAACTTTCATGTTTTCTACACACTTATTCTTTAGGATGGATAGGTTAAATTCTTTATAGAGAGTTGATTCTTTTTTATTCCACAATATCGGTAAAAATATTCCAATGGGTAAATATAATTTCACATTAGAATTATCATTACCCACTCCTTTAACATAAAGATGTGGAGATATAGTTCCTATACACTTTAAGATATTTTTCCTCTTATACCTTATAAAATGAATAGAATCTTTGTGCAACCCCCTTCTCTATTTTTTGTAATTATTTAAAATCAGAAACTTTAATGTGTACAATTCCCCCCTTATTATTATTAAAAAACAACATCTTTCATATCTTATAACCTAATTTTATTCATAAGACTCTTTATTTTCTTTCCCTAGGTGTATTGATATGTTTCCTTATTCTCTTGCAACTCATAGATATTTTTGATAGTAGTAGAATCAATATATTTTTTCTATCCTTCATTTTATCTTCCAAAATTTCCAAACAATAATCATGTGATATATTTTCCATATTTTGAATATGGAAACTTTAAAAAAATATACAGTGTGATATTCTCATAATTTTATTGTTTTATATCTTTTTCTCAACTAATCACACAAGATAATTTCTATATTTTCAATTTAGATATTCTATGAAATCATTTCCAGGAAATCCTTGATTTTAATTATTCATAATATTCATGATCTCATTTAAATATCATGGTATTAACCCTTCCAAGAATTATCCAAGATTCATTAATCTTATATGTCTATATTATCAATCACAGAATATTATTGATAATATACATATTTTTTAAGACATTGTAGTGGTAAAATCTTGTTCATAGTGTGGTCACATTCAAATAGACAGAAGAATTAGAATTCATCTAATATTTATTATGGTTCCATTTTTAAGGTCATAGGATGGTAGATCCTATGATTCTCTTAAAATAAAAGTGTAAAACCTTATTCTACAAAAATAAAAAACTTATATATGAGAGGGATATTTTTGAAAAACCATGAATTTAATAAAAATAACCTTACACAACTAAGGAAGTTTTCTAAAAAATCATTTCTCATATAGGGTGACTTCATTAATTTTCCATTTTTTATACCATCCAATTATGTTACACATCAAAAAAAGAATATTATGTTTCACCAAGATTCTCCATTCCTTTCGCATTTTTTTAAACTACAAAGAAAACATATTACACATATTATCATTTATATTACACATACAGGATGTTTATTTTATATTTTCACATTTTTCAACTCCTAATATATAATATGTATTCAATATTTTTACTTACCTTTTACATGTGTCAGGACCAACCAATAATGTTATGCATCTATTCCAAAAAATTAAATACACACTGTAATTCTTTGGGACATTTTTATTTTTTTTGAATTCACCCTAATATCTTACACAACTCTAAAAATATGTTATGTACACATGTAACTTTATGACATAAAAACAATTGAGTCTCAGAAAGATTAGGAAAAAATTATATGGTCATGTGATTTATAAATTCTCACAAGATCTTATTAGAACAAAAAAACCCATATAATAATGGAAACCACATGTTCCATGGGATTTTCCCAAATTCAAATACAGATCTAAATTATATCCTCTCTATATTATTAAATATTTTCCAAAACCTAATTTATCATTTTCTAGAATAATTTCCAAAACTCTTGAATTAATTCCAAACTTTTAAAATAACTCTTGAACTCTTAATTTACTAATAAAACATTTCACTTCTAGATTAACTTTTGAACCACATTAGAACATCCACCTTCTAAGTATCTAACTGTCAAGCTTCCAAATATTCAATAACTTTTGATTACTCATCCTACATATATCATAAAAATATCCTACTTTTGGATTATCTTGAATAAATTTTGATTCTTTTTTCTTCTTTAGTTCTTATTCTTAAATCACTGCAAGTGACATGCATCGTCCACAAAATACAAATTTAGTTTCCATGTGTATGTTAGCCATATTCTTCTTCATTTCTTTATATAATATACCATATATACTCATTCCAATATTCATGAACTTGTCAAAAAATACAACTAATAGATTATTTTTAGTAATTAATTATATAACAACACTCCTAATTTCTTGATACTATTGATTGGGAAAAAAATCTATCCCCAAACACACATTTTGTTACAAAGATTTGTATTTTTTATCTTGTGACTTCTAATAAAACATGGGTATGGAATAAATTTTTTTGAGTATGTTCCATATTTACATAATAATAACACCAAATAAATCATTAGATGTCAGTCAGTTATTGCAAATACTACCTTTGGTACATGGAATTAAAACTCTTATGAACTTAAGGGAAGCCATTTCTCTAGTATTATAGAGAGTATAAAAGTTGGAACACCCTTATATGATAATACATAAATAAAACATAAATGACCCCATCTAAAAATATCCAAAATAAACTAAAATAAAAAAACATATATAAACAAAATTTAATAAAATATAAGAGAAGATAATAAATTAGAATAAAACTAAATGAGACCAACCTCACTGAAATAGATTATTATAGAACTAAATCAAAAGGACAATACTGAACCTAGCTTAATGAAATCAAATTGAAAAAAACTCACTAGACCCAAATTAAACAAAAAAAATACATTAAATTTCAAATAGTCAAAAGCTGTTTCAATTAAATAAATCATAACAAATTAAAATAAAATAAAATAAAACATAATCATGTTATAACTAATGGGGTTGAAATGATCTGAATGACATTTCAATGAATTAATATAAACTGAACTAAACTAAATCATTTAAAAAAACAGAAACCAAAACAAATAAAAATATGATGGAATAGGTTGATAACATATCAAATGAACCAAAATATAATTTACCAACATTAACCACAATCAACTAGTATAAAATCTGATTGAATAGAAATAATTTAGTGTAAATTAAATAAAATAAACAAAAAATTAAATAAACTAACTATAATTGAACTAAAATAGATTGAAGGAACAAGATAAAAGGGAACCAATTAAATATGTATTAACCTTATTGGAAGACCGAAAACCCCACCCAAATAGTCTTAACCCACCCAAAAAAATTATGAATCTAATTGAACCAAAAAAAATAAAATTAATTAAAAAAAATTGAGTGAAGTGAGCCAAATTGACGTAACCCAAAAAATGATCTAACATAAAAATGATTCATGTACTTTCATATATCAATGGTAAGAATAATGAATATAAATTTTCATATATCCCTTTTAACAAATACACTAAATTTAAAACAAATTTTCTACTTATTTAAAGGCTGAATTTTTTCTTGAATTTCAATCAGGGTAAAGTTATTCAAATCTGAAATTTATGCGGCCTTTACCTCAAGTTAATATTAAATATTATCATGAATTAATTTTGAAATTTTAGTGGGTTATTCGACCTCTAATAGCCCTTCATGAGCATATTTTGATCTTATTTCTTCAATATCCTTTCCATTCATAGAAGTGATTTCCATGATACACTATATTGGATAGATTCAGATAGTAATTTTCTTTTTTGTCATAATTCATCTTATTGTACTAATTTACAATGTCAATGCATGTGGAAGTTTTAAATATTGAAATATGTATACCTTAAGAAAAACTTTTTTTTCATGGGTTTAATGAAAAAATATGGATGTGTGTTAAACAAATAGACACAACAAAGAATCGTAAGTTTTACTTTGTTGATTTCATCATTTAATATTTATTTTGTAACATAATATTCTATTAATATTTGTAACATTATACTTTGGAAGCCCTTTATGCTTAAGAAATTGGCAACTTTGTTCCAAACGGTTACTTACGTTAAGTTTTGAGAGATTATCACCATGATAGGTACGCTGTTGACTAGGGAAGAGTATTGTCTAGAAAAGTTGGCCCACATCATGTGTATTTTTTGGTAACAATAATTTAGAAGGGGTAGAACATACAAAGGTTAAAGCAGAAAAGGATGAAAAAGGGTCATACAGTTGCAAGAACTGGCTCAAATGGAAAATACTGAATTTATGAAACTAATGGAATTATTATGTCTATCACTTCCACCATAGACTATTGCATATTGTGATGCATATATGTCAAGGATGATTGTATTATATATTTCAATGGACATTATTACTAGTGGTGGTTGGGATGATGGTGTTCTTGGCGATGGTGATAGAGATTATGACCCTGAGGAAGAGGGCGGGGATGATGGTGAGGAAGAGGGTGGGGATGATAGTGAGGAAGAGCAAGGGTATGAGGAAAAGGATTATTTTTATTATTATTATTTTGATGAGGTAAATATTAATCCATTACATTATCGATTTATATTTATGACATTATCTATTTTATTATTTTGTGTAAATAAATATATCTGATATTCTTTATATTTTTTATCATTGGTTAAATGCATCAATTAATTTCTTCTATTATCACTGCTTCTCTATTGGTTTATTTCTATTTGAGGATGATATATGGTTTCATTGAAGGATATTTGTCTTGAGGATGTTTTATTGGTTTCATTATAGGTTGAGGAAGTTCTATATTGATTAAAGTAGTCCTAATGGTGTTCTATTTTCATTGTAGGTGTTCTATGTGTTTGTATTTTCCAATGTTATGATTCTAAGTGCTTTTAGCTATAGTGAGTGGGAAATTGGGATGTTTCTAGCTAGTGAGTTAGGGGGGTCTATACCAATGGTTTTAAAACCATTGGTACACCATGATTCTAATGGTTCAAATTGAAATATGGGTAAAATAAAATTCTATCCCCATATACCAATTATTATCAGTGAACCGTTAGTAAATTTAAATCCTAACCACCCTATACAAATAGTTCACTATCAACCAGTGGTATAAGACTATCCTGGTAGAACACATACCAAAGGTTTTTAAAACCATTGGGATAGTCTTTCCCAACAGTTTTATGGGATATCCAAATGGTTTAAAACCATTGGGATAGGTTATATTTTTAGAACTAATATTCTTTGGTAAATTAACAAAATTATTATGAAAAATTATTATGGGAAAAATGTCCAAAATGTTTTATGTTAGGAAATCGATAATGGATAAGTTATATTGAATTCTATAAATTAAATGTTTAAGGAATATATTTAATTTATGAGTTATCACATTAATGTTAATGTTTTATCATTTATGACTTTTATAGTTTAAAAATACTCATCCCAAATTTTACCTTTATTCTATTCAAAGGATATATATAGGATGAATTGAGTCAACAAACAATGTGAAGAAAAATTTCATGACTGACCAATTAAGAAAATAAAAAATTGATTAGGAGGTTATGAATTCCCAAATGGAAGACCCAACCCAATGGGAGAAGGAATCATTAAATTCATGATAATACTTTCTCAACTGACTCATGTTTTGAACAAAATCATGAATCAGAAGGAACACCCAAATCCCTGTAAGAAAGAGAAAGTTGTAAACTTTATCTGATAAAGGCCTTTGAACTTCAATATATCTTCTAATCCCTTAATCATGGGGAAATATACCAACTACATTGAAAATATATTTTCTATCCTTCAATGATATAAGAAATAGAAGTTCATGTAGGTTGTATAGCATATAGAGGGAGAATATGATCAATGGTTTATGTAGGTCAAAATATAAACCCCAAGGATGACATTAATGGGATTGAGTGGAAGGAATTCCAAAAAATGTATTTTAAAAAATATTTTCCTTGCACTCTCTGACTGAAAATGGATATATATTTCCTTAACCGAAAGGAAATGGATGAATAATCCATCAGGGTGTATGAACAAAACGTCACAATACTATCATGACTTGCCTCCAGCTCATATCATTGCCTCTAAAAGTAAATTAGACAACTTCTTCAGTGGGATGAATTCAATTATATGAAATTCATTATCCAATTGATACTTTTAAAGCTATTAATAAATTTTATGATGTTCCCTAAAAGTATAAATAGAGATAATTGAATCTCAAGGTTTTCACATGGATAAGAAGAATAAAATGGAGTTTTATTTTGGAAGTATGATGGAGAAATTTAATGGTGGGAGGAAAGACCAAGATCCCACTTATCAAAATTGTGGGAAGAATCATCTCATAAATTGCATAATAGGGATAAGGAAATGCTTTATGCATGGGTAAGAAGGCTTTACAATATAAAAAACCCACCAATTTAATTGAAGAAATTAATTCTCTAGTAAACCATCATCTTGGAGTACTATGTTTCAATTATAAGTAACACATGAATTATAAAATCAAATTCCCTAAGATAAGGTTTGTTGGAGACAATCAATTCCAATAACCTATAAGGCATCAATGGAGGGATTATACCATTGTAACTGTTATATTATATCCCAAAAATGAAATGGTGATATGTATTCTATTTATTAATTCAATGATAGATAATAAACATTTTTTATTCTAGTTCTACACATTCCTTCACATCTTTAATGTTTAGTAAAACTATTCCAACACCACATGAAATCATGGAAGTAGAGTTATCGGTGAAAATAAAAAATGGGGAAATTATTTCAACCCAAATATATAACTCCTCCCCTATAAAATTTTTTGGGGATGAAATTCCCATTGAACCCTCTGATACTTTATTTAGTGTAATTTTATATTATTCTAGGCATGGATTGTATTTCCTTATATAGAAATAACATAATTTTTTGAGAGAAGAACATCACACTTCGTATTGTGAATCACCCTCAATTTATATATAAGTTCAAGGAGGGTGATGAATCATATTTTGTACCAAAATATCATGAAGGTATATTATTTACATATGAAAAAGTGTATCTAGATAAAATGATTGATTCTAAATAAAATATATTCCTTCAATTAATTCTCATTACGAGGGAATACATTCATGTGTTTCTTGAAGAATTTTATGGTCTTCCTCCTAGATGAGAGGTTAAATTTGAAATTGAAATTATACCCAGAGATTTATCAAAATCCAAGAATATATATAGAATGTTTATTTTTGAAATTGAGGATATTAAAAATAAAATATATGAGAATTTGGTTAAATGGGTCATATGCCCAAGTGCTTCCCCTTAGGGTTCACAGGTCCTCTTCATCAAGAAGAAGGATGGGTTAATGCACCTCTACATTGACTATCATGAGTTCAAATGATCATGATAAAGAATGAGTATCCTCTTCCATGGATTTATTACTTGTCCAATCAAATACATAGACTTTGAGTTCATAGTGATTCCATTTAGACTCACTAATGCTCCATCAATATTCATGGCCCTGATGAATAGAGTCTTTAGATATTACCTTATTAAATGTTTGGTATTCCTTATAGATGATATTCTCATCTACTTAAAAAGAAATTAGGAACATGAGGAGTATTTTAATTCAGTACTGAATACCTTGAAAAAAATAAAATAAGTATGAATAGTACAGTAAATGTGATTTTTTTGAGAAAGTAGCATTCTTAAGGAATTTCTTCACAAGAAATAAATATCTATGGACCCTTAAAATATATATGTAATTGAAGGATGGCACAAACCGGCCTATATGATAGAAATCTACAGCTTCCTTAGATTAGTTGGGTACTATCGTCAATTTGTGATAAACTTATCACGATTGTAAATCCACCTAACTAAGATAACTCAAAAAGGATTCAATTTTTTCTAGAATGATGACTACAAGGAGATATTTGTAGATATGAAGAAGAGGATAATCACTACACCTATGCTCACATTACAACCCAGTGGGGAAGGATTTGTGATCAATAATGATGTATCTAAAAATGACTTGGGTTTTGTAATCATGCAAGATGAAAAAGTGAAATAATATTCCTCATTAAAATTATATATCTATGATCATAACTACCCAACTCATGATCTATATTTTGTTGTAGTGATTATCACATTAAATATTTGGAAGAATTATCTCAATGGGGAGAAGTGTACCCTATACACACTCCATAAAATACTCAAGTATATATTCACATAAAAGGATCTTAGTATTCACCAATAAAGGTGGTTATAGATGATTAAAAATTATAATTGTTAAATGAATTTCCATCCTAGGAAATAAAACTAAGTTGTCGATTCTCTAAGTAGAAAAGACCTTGCAACTCTAACCATGATGAGGATTACAAGGGATCCAATCTCCATGGACATGCAACAGATCAATATGGGAATAAAAAAAGAATTTTTATCCTAAAATAGTCACATAAAATCTCAACTATCCATTCTTAAGAGGATAGTGGAGGCCTATAAAGTTTATGATTTTGAATAGAAGAAGGTAGTAACTATTTCGGAGTTCAAATTTTCTGAAGATGGAGTTATTATTTTTGGAACCCATAGTTGTGTCCCATCAAAACCAAAAATGAAGAGGATAATTTTGTATGATGCACATATCCCATAATTCTATATTAATATAGTAATCATTATGATTTATAAATATTTGAGGCAAAACTTATGGTGGGATAACATGAAGAGAGGGATTGTGGAGTTTTTATCCTGAAGCTTAGTATGACAAAAAGTCGAGGCAAAATGATATAAGTATAAGAGTATGATGTACGCACATCCCATACCATTAAGTAAATGGGAAAACATTACCATGGATTCCATCATAAGAATACCCATGATGTTAAAGGAAATAATTACCTCCAGGTGGAAATCGACTGCCTTACAAATTTAGCAATTTTCATTTCTATCAAATAATATTTCTCTATTCACCAAATTGCCAATATATACATAAGTTATATGATAAGACTACATGGATTTCCAATATATTTTTTAACTAATCAAGATCCAAGGTTTACCTAAAGGTTTTATAGAATGCTCCAGTAACCATTGAATATAAAACTAATCTTTGGTACTAATTATCACCCTCAAAAATATTGTTAGTTTGAATAGACCATTAAAACATTATATTACATGTGGACATCATGTTCAATGTATTTCCAAGGATTTTAGGATCAACAGCTTCCCCTATTGGATTTATCATATAAATACATTTTTTATTATTCAATTCAAATGGATCCTTTTAAGGATATGTATAAGAAAAGTTTTCGGGCTATGACACGCTAGGATGAAGTTGGAGAGTGGAATATGATGGTACCTAGTCTTATCCAAGAAATGATATTAAAGGTTTAAACCATTCAATGTCTTATGAAATCCAAAAAAGTCAATAGAAATTATATATATATAATCATCTATGTGATCTAGATTTTGAGGTCAAATATAATGTGTTTCTTTATATAACACCATGGAAAACATTCATGAGGTTTGGGAATAATGGAAACCTTAGTAATAGATACATGATTTCCTTTCAGATCTTTGATTTCATAAGAGTGGTGGTCTATAGAATATAACTCCCTCCTATCCTATCTCAAGTACATGATGTGTTCCATGTATCCCACTTGAGAAAGTACATACAAGACCCCTCACTTGTTTTAAATTTAGAGGTGGTACCGTTAGAGGATGATATTTCATATAATGAGTAGCCGATGAAGATATTAGATATTAGAGACATAGTTCTATAAAACAAGACAACACAACTAGTCAAATTGTTTTGATGTAACCAAAACTTTAAAGAAGTTACTTGGGAACCAGGATAGGTTATGAAACATAAGTACCCTTATTTTTTAGTGTATGAAATGAACATTTTGGGGGATAAATTTTTAAATTTGTAGTAATGTAATGAACTGAACTTTTATAAATGAAATTCTCTTTATGAATAAAAAAATGTGTTATTAAATAACTTAAAGAAAACATGTGCATTACTTTAGTTATTTTGGAATGTTATGTATTATCATATTAAGGGTTATTATACATCATAAATGTTGATATTATAGTAATTTTATAGTGACAATTAAGATTAGTATGTTAAGGGTTATGATAAATTCAAATTCATATAGATAAAATAAGAAATGACCTCAACCAGTTGAATTGTACCCTATAAAACCAATTTATTCGAGATTATGAGTGATATTACATCACTGGGGAATTCCCTTGAGCATTCCCAAGATGAGAATCAAAAACTAAATCAAAAAATAAAATCTATTTATAAGAGAATTTCAAGATCATTAATATCACATCCCAAACCACGTATGTTGAAACCCCCTAAGAAAAGCTTACCATAACGCACCTTACCCTAAGGTAATTCATTGGTGTAATAAAGGTTTATGTATCTAGACCTTAAATCTATGAATTTTTATACTTTATTTTAATTAAACAATGATTAAATTTATCCATTTTTAATATTAATTTTTAAACGATTAGATAATGACTTTGTAAAAATTAGATTCTAACATGATGAAACACAAATTATATTTTTGGTAAATGTATAGTTTCAATAAATATATACTATTTTAATTAATTACATATTTTTTGAAATAAATTATATTTTAATAAAATATTATTATTAAATAATATTTATTAAATATAAATTATAATTTAATTTTATGAAGTCAAAAAAAAATTATAAGGGTCAAAAATAGTAATTGTAAAAAACTTTATATTTTTAAATAGATATGGATTTTTTATTTAATGGTTTAAATTATCAAAATTGTAGAATTATTTGGAGAAAATAAATATTTTTTTTGAAACCAGCATGTCAAAATTATTTAATAGTTATTTTTTCATAATTTTCAGATACATCCAATTTTTTGGGTCAAAATTAAATATTTTATGTATTATGACATCATAATGACCCCTAAGAGATGTAATATATTCAATAAATGATATCTATCAAAAAAATATATTTTATATTTAAAATAATTTGTTTTTTATGTTTTTTTTATTAATTTTATAAACCCTAAATGAATCCTCCAAAACCTGTATTATATTTAAAGGTTTTAAAATCAAATATTTGAAAGCATGACTCACTTATACATAACCAAGGGTATTATTGTTAATGATATTAGTTATTATAATTTAAAAATAATGAAAAAATAACTTTGGTAGAAACCATGTGCACAAAATTTGGTAATGTTTGTGGTTTTGAATACTTTATCATATAGAGTCTAAAACTTAACCTCGAAAATTAATAAAGAATTATCTTTTCTTTTTTTATAAAATCCCATCTAAACTCTCATTAATATTCATTAAAACACTTGCATCATAAAAATACTATTTATTTCCCTCTCAATATTCCTCCCAAGTTTCCCCAAATCTCTTAATAAGATTCATACAAGCTTTTATAAGCACCCTCTTAAGGTAAGGGATCCTCTCATGGTCCTCCTTATTCAAGAACCTCCTTTATGTTATTGATTTTGTGATCCATTTTTTCAATTTGGTATATGTTATCACACGTCCCTCTTATTTACCTTATTATTTCCATGTGATTATATACCAATTTCTCTCTCATTAATCTCTTGTGTGAACCTTAATGTACCCCCATTATGATGCCAAATATATCTTTCTATTTTCCCAGACAAAAATTTGTTTAGTAAATACTCGTACCCATTTCCGCTCAAGGGTGTTCACCTAAATATACCAATAATTCATTTATTAGGTAATTCCATGTATGTATCCCATACTAATTAATCATGATATTAAATGTGATTAAAATTTTCCTTTTGTTGAATGGTATATGTGCAACACATGAGCATGTACATATTATGATGGGTGCACCAAGATAGGTCTCCAATGAATTGGGTGATTTTTTAGTTTTATTAATAATCATGTGTGTAATTAGGGAGTAAAATTAACCTGTTATATTATTCTATCTACCATGTGATTTTTTTCTTAGAAGTTATCCTTGACTTATATTTATGACATGATTTATATTGTTTCTATATTCACATGTTTACTTTTTGCTATCACGTTATATCATGTCTCATTGTTCAAGATTTTGATTCGAACCCCTATTATATTACCTTGATATTCTTATTGGATCACATGTACTGATTTACCTTATACTATGCTTTGTTTATTCCCTTACTAGGCCTTATAGCTTAACCCTTTCTTATGTACATCCCATGTTATCTCGTTTAGTTTCAGAATAATAGTGGAATTTTAAGATCATGATAAAGAATTTTTCAAAAATAAAATTATGTTTCTATTTAAAGTTTTTATTCTATATACCTAATTTCCCAAATACACTATTATTTTGAATATTTTTTTTATTCTATATACCTCTTTGTAATAAATAATTAAATAATGTGATATGGTCTATCATAAAGGATGTCCGAGAGGTGTTTGGATCAAGATCATGTTTAAATAAGGTTGTGATAGTGCTAATATGTTTTTTGGTGAGGTTGAGTATGGTTTAGACTTGTGTGGTGGATCATTTAGAGTCCTTGTGGTTTCATAGAAGATTTGGATGAGAGGGTAGGTTTGGTTGGATGCATGGACCGGTTGTTTCTAGTTGTGATTTTGGTGGTGTGGTGATAGATTGTTTAGACACTCATGGTTTTGGATTGATTTCCAAGTATAGTATGGTCATGTGGTAGATCGTGGAATGAGATAGATACAATATTTGAAGATGAGTGTCAAGGGTTCTTTTACTTTTCGAACTGTACTATGTGAGGAGCATGACCAGTAATTTAGGAACATTATTATATGATAATTAATTTGTGGCTTATTTGAGCATTAGATTTTTTTTAATGGTTTTCATAGAATCACTCTACCTTGAGGAGGAGAGTGGTGTTTATCATGTATTTTAATAAGGAATCCTTATTTATTGAAGGCATGTGTGTGTTGTTTAGGGCTGGTGTGAGTTGGTTTGTGAGTTTGGTTCATCAAGTGCATTGTAAGTGAGTCCTTATAGTGGGTATTGTACCATAGGATATCAAAGGATATGGAGCTAATTTTAAGTGGTTTGTTGAGTGTTGTATATTTCATTCCAAGTGATATAGAAATATTAAATGATTGGTGTTATGAGTTGGTTATTTGGGGTGAGCGGTTTTGGCAACACCTGTCCATTGGGTTAAATGGTGGAAAAAGTATGGGATATAGTGTTTAGTGTTTTCATGAGGGGAAATTACAAGGATAATCCTATTCTAGGTTGCATCATAACATTCATGGTTGAATTTCCCCTTTATTGGGGTTTCTGTGGGTGTTGTGATACCAGTCGGTGAATAGTAACGGTTGTATTAGAATAATCAATGTTTAAGGTAAAGTTTGGTAGTATTTTGACCACTAAGGATTATAAAGGGTGAGAAGAATTTTTTTTGGGATATTTTCATGAACCGCATCATGATGGTTTAAGAAAATAGAGAAATTTTTAATTTTTTATATTGGGTAGTTTTTTGGTGAAAAAATGGTAATTCATTCTATGAGTAGATCTCAGATATTTTTTCCAACTACTATGTTGGTCCCTAGATGTGGTTTTCATCCTAGGATAGGAATTTGGAAGAATTCTGATTCATTCGTTTATTAGAGGAATATTTAATAATTAATTACATATTATTTATTCACACATTATCGTTTAGTGATGTCTTCTATTTGTGGCGTGAAAATATAACTATGAATTCATCATTGATTTTGGAATGGGGGTTTTTACTATATGTGTCATAACCTTGCATCAGGCATCGAGGCTGGTCATAGGCCCTTTATTTCTTTTCCTTTCTCTTGTTTTTCCTTTTTCTCTTTTTCCTATTTTATTTTCTTCTTTTCCCCTTGCCTCTCACGTACAACACTTGGGGGGATTTATTTTTTCATGTCTAAAAGTGAAGAGGGAGAGGGAGGGAGGAGGTCATATCATGGGGATCGAGTCATGTTGGATCACCATGAGGCAGCTGTGAAATGAAAATCAGTTTGAGTCTTCAATGGTTTCCCCTAAAAATTAGTCCGTTTTTAATGGTTTCACCATAAATCATCATATAATGGTTTTTTAATTTCTAGTCTTTTTTGGGTTTTTTTGGACCCCTATAGGGTAAATCAGATGAGTTTCATAGGAAATTAAGGGTTTTGGGAGGTTCTTAAGGGGTTTCCTATTTGAAAATATGGATCAAATGGTGTTTGGTTTGATGAAAACACATAATGGGTTCTTCATGGTTTGATAAGATGAGTTTTTAGAAGTACACATCATGTACTTCTAGTACATGTTGTGATTTAGTACTTTTCTACGTGACTAATTACTTGGGTGTGTAGATTGTTTGGGACTAGATTCCATGTACCCAGGGTATATTTCATGTAGTGGAACTTGGCCATGTAGCCATATACATG
This sequence comes from Viscum album, assembly GCA_963277665.1. NCBI lineage: Eukaryota > Viridiplantae > Streptophyta > Magnoliopsida > Santalales > Viscaceae > Viscum > Viscum album. The sequence continues at coordinate 1,222,374,341 of OY728130.1, forward strand.
GGTATATGGATGTTTTGAGACTACACATTGAGTACTGGGAGTACATATCCTACACTAGTATACGGCCATTGGTCCAATTACTTGGTTAGGAACCACCTTTGAGGGGGACTTGGTCTATACGTCCAAACCTCACGTGTTCCCTAATTGTATACTACTACAAAGGAATACCCTGAGTGTTCCCAATCCATGTTGAAGTACATGTCTAGGTTCACCTTTGACAGTACATGTTGTGTACTTTTCCCTATAGGGTTTTTTGGGTTTTATTTTTCCCCAGAGTCATAATTAGACATATGGGCAGTCCATTGTGAGAATTTTTCACTAGATCATGATTCTTGAAACCTTTCAGTGTTTAGAGACAATTTGGATTATTTTTGGATTTGGAGAGATTGTATGGGGGATTTTCTCAAGGTTTTAGTTCTACAATCATAATAGGGGTTGATTTGTGAGTTGCGAGGCCTAGGTGTTGGTTTAGGATTGTTTATCATTTTTTTTGAGTATTCTATGTGATTTATTTTGAGGTTCTTTAGATGAACCTTGAGAGGTGGATCAAGTGGCTATTTGGATGATATTTTCTAGTTTTTTGCTCAAGGTGTAGTTCGTTAAGAGACTTCAAGATTGGATGACATTGTTGGATATTAGTTACAACTATGATTAATTATATGGATTTGATATAGGTATGAGGGCCCTATTCTAAGGAATTTCCTTAGGGGTAGGGTGTTAGTTGAGGTTTTCCTTTTGGGTGGTGTATCATTAGGTTTCTCTTCCAAGCATGGTGTGGCTTGAGGTTTTAATTCTGGGTGGGTGATCTTTGAGGTTGTGAGCTGTGAGGAATGTTGTAGTTTCTTTTAGTGGGATTGGCCAAAGGTTTGGTTTTTCGAGAAGATACCCTCATACAGTGTCCTACATGAGCTCGGGTTTTGGGGACCATTGATGGTGCCCTGTAATTTTGGACCTCTGATATGGTTGATTCCAGTCTCAATAGATCCAATCAATGGATTGGGTGTAGTCAACCTTAGTTATTGATCTTTTGGGATTGGAGGTTTGTGGTTGTTTTTCTTGAGGACTGATGAAATATGAGAAACTTGGGGTATTATTAGACTGGGAATATACCCTAATATTTATATGGTTTCTCTCCTATGTTGGTTTGTTCTTATTAGGTGGATCTTGGGAGCTAATGAATGATCTAGATGAGTGTATCTTCCCTAGTTTAGCTTTTCTCTATGGCTAGGATTAGTGGACCATGGAGGAAATTGTTCTCATGAGACCTATCCCCTTGAGTTTTGGCCCATTTAGGCATCCTAGATTCACTTAAAGGTTGTTATCACCCTGTTGGTTCTAAAAGACTTTTGGGACATGGTAGTATCCTCTTAGTGTTGACAGGGAGTCCCTTCTACCAGTTTAAATTGTTCAATTGGCATCCTAGATCCCAATATATGCACTTCATTATTTTAGACACCTAGGATGAGATGTTAGTTTCCAGCCTTCAGTAATATCCTTGTGTAGGATTCTGTTGCTCCATATTGATCTTTAGGATGTTCGTGAGGTTGTTCCTATATAATCCATACTTCATAATTCCTCTATTTGGGGCCATACTAGGGGTATATTTACCTAGAGTGTCATGATAGAATATGTGGTTGGTTATTTTCTTTTTTGTTTACCCATTTTTATTTTATTTATATTTTACTTACTATTTTCACACAGTATCATTAGTCAAGTATTAGAATATCACATGTTTCATTCCCATGTTATATCATCATGTGTTAGGACCACCATTGGGGGTGGATTATCAATATTTGTTTCTCACCCTCTATACATCCACCTCAGTTTACATGAAGAAATTATGTATGATTTCAGGTTGATCACATGATGTAGTGGAAACTTTGAAGGAATAGTGTTTCATGGTTGAGTTTGATTGATCATGTGGAATCTGAGGATCATTCTAGATCTATTTCAACTGCCATTGAGACCGAGTATATAGTTCAGCTCAGAGTATTAGTGGAGCCGTATGTATTTATTTCATTTATTTTATTCTTTGTGTGTGGTTGGACCGATGGGTGACTAGTATTTGTTTGTTCATCCTTGAGTCTATATGCAGAATTTCATTTATTATTAGTTTGTTTTTGTTATTTATTTATTTATATGAACATTGATTTTTATATATGTGTATGTGTTTAGTTTATTTATAATGTTATTTCACTCTGCTCTAAGGGCGTATTCTTCCCACAGTATCCCTTTTAGGCCCTCACAACTATTCAGTAGCCTTTGGTATATTTGGAGGCACACTTGAGGCCTTGTTGTGAGTAGTATTAGTGGATGGGTCAGATTGACTAGGGTCAGTTCTTGACAAGAAATTTTGTTAAGGACTCATTAGTGGTGTCCTGTTGAGTTTTATTTTTCTCACCCTACACATGAATCTCTATTTTCATGAAAACATCATGTATAAGGACAAAGTAAGGGAAAGGGTCCTATGAAATTTAGATAAGTCATGGATCATGGATCTAGTTTCAGAACAAGGACTGACTATGGAGTATTCCACTCAGTTTTATTTATTTATTTTTTCTTGTACTTATGATATGGTTGACTTCCACTTTGGGAGACCATTTATTTATCAATATGAAATGTGTGCCTTTTGATATTTAGTTTTCCTCATGGTACTCTAATTATTATATTTTTTAAATATTTTATTATTTTTAATATGTATGATGATGACATGATACAAAGGGTATATTCTCCACACTGATAACGTTTAGACCCTCCCTGTTAGTCAGTAGCCACTTGCCTACAGGGAGGCACGCATGTGGTCATGTGACTGTCTAGTTTGGACCCAGTGATTCAGTTCAGGGGGTTACATTGAGATGAATCTATTTTAATTCATGTTTTCCACATCATTTTGATGATATTCTTATGATTTATATGTTTAAATAAATTTTAAATGGAAAATAATCCATTCTTCATCATTTTTGGGTCAAAATTATAATTATTTGAATATTTTTAATAATTTTTTTTTATTTTAGTGAATTATTGATATTTAGTTATTTGGTTGAACTTTCATACTTTTCAAATACGAAATTCTAATTTTTTACTGAATATTCGTTGATAAATTATTTTTGATAGAATAAATGATTTTGAGTTCTGATGATTTTATTTCAAATATCTTGTGTGGAAAGTAATTTTATATTAATTTTTAATAATTTCTAAATATAATTTTAAATTGGTGTGTAATATTATTTCATTTTGGTTGTGTTTTCAATATCTCAATTTATATAATGAAATATTAAATGTCAATTTCATAATTATAGTAACTCCCTTTCCCAACAAACCCCTTTATGTGCCCAATTTTCATATGAAAACTTTTGGTATTCTTATCTACTCTATAAATACGTAGAAATGTTAATGAAAGTGGATGTTTTTTGGGTTATACATTGTGTTATTTTATTTACATATTTTATTTTATATTTTTTTATATCTGTCATCATCATCAACATATGAAAATTTGAAACACATTTCATCAATGAAGTGTTTCTCCTATGATCATTCTTACATTCTGGATTTGAAATTAGTCATAGTTCCAATTGGCATTAAATAAATTTCACAACACATTATCAACATGATAGTTCTATCCATATTGTTCAATGTGATGATTTTATCATTAATATGAGATAATTATTTCTTAAAAATGTGGGTCTTATTTTGTATTTATTTATCCCCTCTTGATAAATTTTAAAATATATGATTTTTTATTCATTTATCATGTGAAAATTAATGAACTCTTGAAGAGATATAATGAATCATGGATTCTTAATTTCACCCCAACACCTAAAGACAATGTGTTTGATTAAAGACTGATGTGTTCAATGTTGATACAAACATCATTTATCAAATGAAAAAATGAAACCATCGAAAGTGGTTGACTGAACATTACATACATGTTTTACATCAAACTGAAGTTTTCTACTCATTTATGAATTTTTTTTAATTTCATACAATGAGATGAAGTGTGTTGATCATTTCATGTACCATGAAATTTCATATGTCTAAATAATTTTTTCACCCTGAAGGTTTTATGTTTGATTATTTTTTATACGGGTTCATGGTAGAGATGATATTTACTTTGAATATTCTGAAATATTATATTATTTTATTTATTTTGTACTTAATTTTATTTACTATAAAATATTTGAGAGAAAATTATTTTTCCTGAAAAATAAACATATATTATATATATATATTCATTCCCTGAATTGTATTAAATTTCTCAATTAAATATTAGTTATATTTTCTAGAATACGTAATAAAAACCTAAAAAATGATTTTTTTTCATTCCCTAAATTGAATTATAATTTTTATTAAAAATGATTTATTTCATTCCCTAAACAAAATGAAAATATATATAATTTTATTTTAAATCAAATTCAAGGTGAATGTGATGATTTTTGAATGATATTTTTGTTGTATTTGTTTCTAAATAAAAATAATAATATAACCTCTTAAAGTGTTTTAATGATAATAAACATCTAAAGAGAACAATGAATTTTAATAATGAATATAAATTAATTAATCCATAAAAGATAATATGAAAATAATGTCCTTTGACATTATATTGAAGCATATCTTCATTTAACAATTATTGTTCATGTGATAGAAATATCAAGGGGAAAATTTATTACTTATCACGCGCTTATGTATTATCAATATACTCGCACACAATTCATTGATCCCCTAAAGTGAATGGTGTTATGAAATGATTGAATTATATATTTTTGATAATATGATGTATTTTTTGAAAATTATTTTAAAATAATGATCATCATAATCAATAAAATTAGTTTTTGATGAAAGATATACATTATTGATAAATAATGAATTCTCCATCATGGATCATGAAATTCGAGGACTGAATTCATTCCTCAATGTGAATGTAATTACATTCTCTCATTCCTTGAAGAGAATGAAATTATTAATGAAAAATTGATCTGATTTTCGTTACTCATACATAGAATTTTGTCATGAATATTTGAGAGTTGGTGAATTTTGATCAAATTATTTCTCCTTCATTTGGTAAATTTAATGTTGTTATTGAATGAATTATAATTTTAGATGGTGATGATTTGTGTTTTTTGAATCCAAGATATTCTTCCACATCGGTTCTCATCACGACATTCACCATATTTAAAATATGTGGGGGATCATCTCCCATTTAGATGTACTGTAAAATAATATTTGGTCCAGAAGTTCCAAAATATAAAATAATATTCTTAGTGATGGGCCTAATATTTTATGATTATATTATCAATTCATAGACCAAAAAAATTAAAATTATAATTAAAAATATTTGTATGCACAATGAAAGATCCAAAAGATCTTATATTTTTCAATCTAGAAGAAAAAAATATTTATAAATATTATGTAGATTGAATTCTTTGAATGAACACATATATGAGTTAGTATATGCCCATGTACATACAATTAATCATCAAAAAAATAAATTAATAGCTCCAACAGAGAGAATGTATTCTTATCATATAGTTTAAATTTTTAATCATTTTTTATATGTAAAGTCCCAATGAGATATATGAATTATTTCCTTGAAAACAAATATCACATGGAGACATTGGATAAAATAATTACCTCTATATGTAACAAGAATTCCTAAAAAGTGATTATAAAGATTTTTTTATGTACAATCGAATCAATAATGGTAAACTAGAATTTTCATAATCCTGACACTTTAAATATCTAACAAGGTGGTTTAGGCCATCCCGAATCAATTATAAATAATGATATTGATTCAAGTATACATGATCATCGATTTATTGATAACATAGTATAGATCCATTAGGGGATAATGATAAATCTATTTAATAGAAGTATTTATACTAAATTATCAATGAATTTATTATCATTAGGTTATTATGAATCCCTTATATAATAATTTACCATTATTTAATGATTATTAAGGCACCTATTATTTAGGTAAATTATTTATATCACAATAACCTAGTTTGGAAATAAATTTCCTATATATTTATGAAGAGAAAATTAGGAAGTATATATGGGTGTGCCAACGTACCATTGATACTTTTGAATACTATATGGAAATGCATATACTAATCGGTCATTTGTATTTTTAACTATTGGCCAGTATACATTTCATGTTATATATGTTTATTAAAATAAATATTGATCATCATATAGTATATACAAAACAATCATGTGTAACCATTGATAAGATTCTCACAGCAAATACATGAATGTAAAGTGTTAAAAATCAATAATATGATTATACACACCCAAATTGTTGTTTAACTGATTATATAAAATCATTTTTTATCGTGATTAGATAACAATAAATATATTTTCACTTAAAGAGAAAAATAAATATATCAATAGAATTATATCATTTTACATATTTTCCCTAAAGTGACACACATACCATAAAAATTATGAGACCCCATTCGATGATGTTGATAATATATTTCAATATTTAAATGATTTAAAAAATCATTTACTAAAATATATTTTGATAGATGATGAAATCATAAAAATTGGAAAAAAAATATTAATAGAACATATGATATATTCAACCTAAAAAGTTTTGGATTGATTATCCAAAATACCAAGACTACTGAATACGGATGATATTATTTTAAGAAATATTCTTCTTTGAATATATATATATATATATATATGTTTATATTTTTTTCAATTGATGTTTTCATTTTTAATTGATTACAACATTTATATATTAATCCGTGAAGGGTTTGAAATAACTAAATCATAATAAAAATTATGAAAGTTTCACCCAATCGGATAAATTATGTGGTGAACTAAATAAATTGTATTTATTGAATCCACAATAAGATAAGGAATAATTTATAATTTAAATTATCATCCTATGGTTTGTATGAATCATTATATTCATCATACTATTATGATGTGTTGAAATACATCTAAACTCTTGAAGTGTTTTATGAAATCAATGACTTATATGATCATGAAATTATATGAAATGTCCTCATATTTTGAATTAATCATCCTGAAGATGAAATATTAAATTCTGTAATTATTTTAACCTTAATGAGTAATTAAATTTCTTACTTCCAAGAGTGATATATTTCATACACGAGGGGTTGATAATGAATTTATTTATCACATAAATATTAAATATAAATGTATATTTTATTTATCCTGGAAGGATATAAAAGTGCATGTGCATTTTTACCTTGAAAATGACAAGAAATAATATTACGATGAAAAGTAATGTTCTTACCTATTCATTGAAATATAGACAGTATAAATTGTAACATCCTTGGTTTTCGGAGAAGATCGAAATCCTCAACCTGTTTGAATTTTTGGAGTTTGGTGGTCAAACCAACTCTTTTCTTGATCTTCGAAACATAATTATGAGTGTTCTTTTGATCAAGGCCTTGTATTTAGATGGGTTTCAAGTCTCAGAATGTTATATAGTTATTTGAGTGAGTTTTAGGTATGTTGGGACCCAGAAACTAAAATATATGAAATCATAGACCGGGGTGCATGGTTTTTAAAAACAATGTGTCCCTATACGTGTACTGATCATAGTTCAAAAAAATGTGTAGGTGGGGAGAACATCCATGATGTATCTCTTCAGTTTTTTACATAGGCATCATGCCTAATTTTCACATGGTTTGGAATGTTGTGCACCCTACCCATGTGAGGTTTGGTGCCTAAGAAGTGGGTACCACATAGATGGATCATGGCTAGACAAACCGTGTAGCCAAACCATGTGGGTATTTAAAAAGGAAAAAATTACCATTTTACCCACCTTTATATTTATGTTTTTCCTCCCTTTTCTCCTTTTTATGCATACAGAACTTCCAAGTCATGGGAGATCATCCTCCTCCCTTCTCTAGTCTTTGATCATCACTATTCATTTGAGTTATGTTTTGATTATCATTTGTCTCATTGGAACTGCATTGTTAAGGCATTTAATCCACTATCATATTTTATTCTTTTCTCTCACCATACGGTGTGCTAAATCCATGATAGTTCTTTTTGCCTATTTTCATTATGTTGCCCTAAAATGCATATTTCTTCTAAATTGACTTGAGTTAGGGGACAATATCAGACGAGAGATCACATACCAATATGTGGTCGGTGGTTCCTAGCTTTATTTTTAGTTTCATATTGTTTCAAGGGTGAGTTCTTAAGTGCACTATTGGGTTGTTGATTATGACCCTATATAATTGATTCTTATCTTATAAATTAATTAAATGGTGAAATGGGATGTCGAGGGTGTGCTCTTGCTTCTTTTAGACAGATCGAGCCTGGTTGGAGGATTTTGAACTTTGGGTATTATAGGTTGGGTCATTAAAATTAAAATTAATTGAATTGTTATATTTTTTTTCTTTCTTGTTTACATGGGAATGTGTCGGGTTTTTCCCGAGAAATGAGGTGGTTCTAAACACCTATAATGAGATGATGAGAATCATCGGGATAGGCTTGTCCAGGGTTACTTGGGTGACATTGAACGCTGGATAAGGTGACTTAGTTGTTTAATTGATACGATGAGGTTTTCAAGATTAGAGAATGGCATGAGTTGGTGGTGACCGACAAGATGGAAAAACACAATCACATGGTAACAATGTGTCAAATTATGTGGATTGGGTTTTTTGGTGATTATTGCACACCATGTTTGGGTTGATGCACTATTGGAGTAATCTGAACCGATATTGAACTCCAATGATGAAGTGTTTCTGACTAATCATGTGGGTACATGACTCCATTAGTTGTGGCTTAGGGTGGTGTTGACCATCAGTGATGTTGGAGGTTCTTGTCATAGAAAGAGACATGGATGGTGAGGATTCATTGGTTGAAGGGGTTGAGATTGTCGCTTGGGGTCTAAGGATGGTTTTATAATGAGGTCATTGGGTTATGACCATTTGGGTGGACGAATATCATCATTCCTTAAGATTTCAGCTATTGAGACGATAGTGATTTCATTGGAGGACATAAAACATTGTTCCGTGGATGTCAGTCTTCAATCTAATGGGGATTTTCTAAGATGAGGTCTGAGGGACCATGTACCTATCGGGTGTGCCTTTGGGACACTATTTATTTGATTTTGACATGGGGGTTTTGGTTAGCACAGGGTGCCTGTAATACATTTATAGGATGGTTATAAGGGCTCTCTATCTTGTTGCTCATAAAGGGATTCCTTAGGCTTTATGCTAATGATCCTTTCCACCATAGTTATATATATGCAAATACATCACTTTATCGAATATACATAATTGGAGAAACTTGGTATTCTGGACCTGGCCAAAGCAGGTTATTTATATTATTTCAATGTGATTCTTTATTTATAGTTATATACACCTTTTTATTCATTAATTTATGTTAGAGACACCTTGGTGGTGGCATATTGAGATTTATACTCAAACCCTACCCAAGACCCTCGGGATGCATGTAGATTTCATACTTATGTGATCAGGTAAGGATTTAGGCTCAAGAGATGGAACATAGTGATCTTGTTGATATGTTTATCATGTAATTAATGGTAGGGGACCTTGTAGGTTCATGTATTATCTGGAGTTTTCCTTTTTGTTCAACATTCATATTATATGTATGTACTGATGGTCAGAGATGGGTGAACCTGCTGTTTTTATGAGATTTTGTGATATGGTATGTCTTTTTTTATTCTATAAATGGTATGTTTAAGCTTTCTTATTATTCCACTACTGTCTATTTATTCATTCTCTTTTTCTTATTACACTTCCTCTATAGTGGGTTATATGTCCTATCACTTATGGTATTTTATTTTTTTTGTTCTATATGTTTCCATATACCATCATTATATTAACCACCATAGGGTATAGTCTCCCCAATATCACCTCTCAAACCCTCACTGTTATTCAGTAGTCTTTGGTATATGGGGAGGTGCAACTAAGGCCTAGTAGAACTCTGTCTTGAAACACGGTTTTAAATTGGATCCCAGGTTGGGGAGCTACAAGTGGAGTCAAATTCATTCATGACTGAGAATTATTAGAAGCATTTATCTTGCTACAAATGATATCAAATGTTTTTTTCTTTTGGGTCTTTCTATTTGGACTATAGTAAATCAAATAGTAGGTTGTTTTCTAAACAGGGTACAGAGCTCAGGTTTGGGTACCTATAGCCCCATTCATGTGGGAAGGACAAAGTTACTAGTGGTTGGAAATTGATTTCTTCCTCCTCTTTTGACAGTTGATTTAATTTCCACCTTGAGTAGTGCACATAGGTGTGGAGGTTATTTTTTATATGTATTTTGACCCTTGGCCTGGTATGGTATGGGAGGTTTTATTTTTATTTGTGGTTGGAACATATGGTATTTTTATATATTTATGTGTCTATGATAGATTTTGATTGGGAACCTGAATTTCACTAAGAGGGGTTAGATTGTTTAAAGTGTCAGCAAAGGATGCCAAATTGTGTTTTCCTGCTCAACTGCTCTTTCGTATAATTCTACTCAGCCATTCTAGGAATGTGGTTCCAATTAAATCTAGATGGGATGTGTGTGATGTGATATGAATGTGATATGGGCATGACCTGGATAAAGGTGGGTAGGGATGATGATAGGGGTGGTCTGTTTAAAGTTTCCCAAAAGAATCCTAAAAGTGTTTTCTTGTATAAACATTTGGTGGAATTCTACTCAGCTACACCTAATGTTATGTAATGCCTAACCCTATTATGGGAATGTGAGGGCCCATGAGGCTAGACTATGTTTGATTCCTAATTTCGATGTGGTTTGGTCGGGGTCCATGATTCTAGTTTACACTTCACACATAACTCTAATATAGATAGGTGGGGGGAACTGAGGTTGGATTTCATATGACAATGTGGAGTAGGGGAGTGTAATTATGGTGAGATGGGTTGCCTATTATAGATTTATGAATATGTGATATATCAATATATATACTATTATGGTTTTTTGACCATGATATTAGTATTCAGCGGGATGACAACTATATAGATTCTAGTGGAGCGTCAGGAGGGTGATGATTTGGTGGGCATGAGCATGCACATTATGAGACCCCTAACGGTCAAGTTGAGGCCCTCGAGGGTCAGGTTGATCATGAACCATTGGTATAGGAACATTTACAGGCTTAGGTACATGAGGGACACCCGCAAGTAATTGAATATTTTCAGTTATGGATTGATGGGAAACTCAGGGAAATCTTGGTACATGTGATCAAGGGTCACTACTATAAATTGGGTTATTTTTTATAAGAAATTTTTGATGGGATCCCATCGCAAATACCCTTTTGTCATGGGGCCCATCGCAAATGCCCCGTTGTAAAAAAGTGTGTCCCAAATAGCTTTGTCTTGGTTTTTATATACCTTATTACGATGGCCCATCGCAAAAAATCGTTATCATGTTTTTGAAACCTTTTTTTGCAGTGGGCCTTCATAAATACAATTTGTGATGGGACTCATCACAAATATTGTAAAAATATAATAATAATAATAATAATAATATCTTAATATTAATAATATACTAATTTTATTATTAGTAAAATAAAATAAAATATAAATTAATATTCTTATAATAATAATAACATAATAATAATAATAATATAATTAATATTAATGAAATAATAATATTAATATTAGTAATATAATAAAAAAAATTAAAATAAAGAAAACCTCAATATTAGTGAAAAAAATAAAAAATTTAATAAAAATAAAATAATAAAAAATAAAATAATATGATAAATAAATAATATGATAATATAATAAATATTTAAATAAAAAAATTTAATATTCGCAAAAATATAAAAACACACTATATAGAAATGTAGATATTTAATACTACAGGAAAAAAAATTTCCTTTAAATGTTTGATCATGAAAAATAAATAAATCATTGAGGGTGAGGGTGAGGGTCATCTAGAAAAGATGGTGGAGGAACTCCACCCCTAAACCAGGAGTTAGATATCACATGTACTCCAACTACCCGTGCTCCTGGCGCTACCGCCATCGATGCATCTCCTCCTATATCTCCTTCTACTACTGCTGATGTTGTTGTCGTATGAGCTCTTCCTACTATTGTTGCTGTCATTGACACATCTGCTCCTACACCCTATGCATACTCTCTATAAGCTCACTCTAAGCTCTCATCTAAACTTAATATTGTGCAGTATTTGATGATGACTCTCCACGAGCTCCTCTCAAGTTGGATATTGAAATTGCAGCGGTTCCATAATAATTCACATGTGTCAATAGAGAGTTATACCAACAAATCATCCTTTCTCAAAGGCATATTGGGTCACTTGTATCTATGATGTATCATAAAATCGGTGGGTAATGGTCTGAGTATCGGTCCCAGTCTGACTCTCATTCTGTGTCTAAGACGTTGTGTTCTCATATGACTCCTTCCATTTCAATTTAAAATTAAAATATTTAAAATATTATTGGCAGTTAAATTTTAAACTCAAAATGAAAATATACTGACCACAATCTAACACTGGTGAGAACCTCTAATCTCTAAAATGGTGGGGTCACTATGAATCCTCCTATAAACGTCGAACTCTATAATATTAGGATGTTAAAATTCCTATATTAATATAAAATAAACCATATACATTTAAAGTCAAATAAAATATTTTAAAAAATGTACTTACCACATGCTCCCTATGTGTACTGAATGTACGACTACCAGCTTGATGTGTCACCTCATGTCTCCCCTTGTTTTTTTGACTTACTAATGATCTCATCTAAAAATGAACACCCAAATAGAATGAACATAAACAATCCCAAACCTAAGATGAAATGAAATTAGGTCGGTGGGTGCGATAAGACTCATCAAACTCTTTCACACATGCTTTCTCCATTGTTTTCCTTCTCAAATTGTGCAAAAAATGACTACAATGGTGACACATAATCCCCTTCCATGCATTCCAGATAGTGTCATGCATGCTCTCATCAACAGGATACCATAAACCCTACAAATAATTTATAATATAAAGTTATTAATTTAATTAATTTCAAAATAAATATTATTTATTTATATATCATCCAATGATCGAATTTGCTCTACTACACATCAATAGAAATATAATCCCATGAGACCCATGTATCAAAAAAAATAATTTCGCAATATAGTTCCCCCTATCTAGTATCTATATGAATAATGTTCTGAAAAAAGAATAAATAATCAAAAAATCAATATATAAAAAAATTATTGAAAAATAACTAAAATAAAAAGGTAAACATAGCTCTGCATGCATGGATTTAAACCAAGACGTGGATGACACATAGAGATAGGATTAGGATTCATCAATCGCATAATACCACACCCCCTCTGAGTCCCCCATGAACTTATAGTATTCTAAGGGCCAGATGACCCAACATCCTACTCATCCAATAGTAGATCAGCTTCCTCTAATAGAAGATACAGATCCTCATCCATCTGAAACATGAAATGATTTTTGTTCGTAAATAGTTTAAAACAACTAATATATATATATATATATATATATTATGACTATAACCAGAATTTAACTATGTCAATGTTCTTATTCATCCTCAAATTCATATCTAATAATTTCAAAGTCTTCATATTCCTCCTCAGCATCATCAATTTCCATATGAGTTTTAGTTTCATCATCTCTTATCATTTAAAATTCATTTGTAACATCATTAACATATTTGTAACCATAGAACCTTAACTATGGGGTTTCAACATTGATATTTATGTCTCCTCACGAAAAAGATGGATTTGGAGCAGTCTCTTAAAAAATTTCAATTCCTTCCAATTCACCGGAACCACAATCACTTTGAGTAAATTGATTTTCCTGAGATTTAATTTTTATTATGCTTCACCAATTACTCAACGCTCTTGATGCAGTATAATATTTTGAATAATAATTTTGTTTTTCTAGTTAAACTAATAAAAACAGTTCATTTACTACAAGAATACTTTTATATTTAATATCAACTATTCCATGGGTTATTTGAACACACAAGCCTCTCTCAGTATTCAACCCCGGACATTTAAACATCATAATGTAATGTTTTCCCAGATAACACAGTTCAATAATTTCTTCCAACATTCCTTAAAATTTAACTTCAACTTCCTTATGATGATATCCTCTCAATAAAACCCCATTATTCATTTTTTATTATTTCCCATATGCACATATATGATATCGAAAACCATTAACCACATATGGATTATAATATTTAACTATGTTTTATGGTAGGTAACTCAAAACATGTAATCTATTATAAATTTTATCACCATGTTGGGATACCATCAAATTTGTAAAAAAATTACCAATATAATAGATAATAAATTGATTTTATATGTTAAACTAAAAATAATTTATATTACCAATTTTCTAAACTAATAGGAAATGTTTTATTACCGACGTTATTCAATAGAAGTTGTAGTAATTTGTGGAAGTTGTTTTTTGATATGATTATCATATAACATACAAATAAAATAAGATTAATCTACAATAACAAAAATTAGAGAATAAGTGATATGAGAACTCACTATATAAATGGTTTCATTACATCATAGTTAATCAGAACATATGTATGAGCTCTGTGATGTTCATCATCTGAAATCCATTGTTCTTGATCTCCACCGAAGACAATTTTGGGATGATTGAAAATTGATAACTGTTTTCTCATTTCATTGTCAACATTTTCTTCTTTGTAGACCATACGGTTGTGTTTTTAGGGATATTTATATTGAAAGTAATGAGAGTAGAAAAACGAAATTTTTTCTTGAAAATAAGATTCTATAATTGATCCTTCAACTAATGCTTTATTATGTAATTTTTTATTCCATTTTTACATGTATCTCTTGAATGGTTACATCCATCAGAACTATACCAAACCTCCACATTTTTCGTCATGTGAAAATGTAATATAAAATGTTATATTGAGTCAAACAAAGCTAGTGGGTGTGTGTATATATTGAAACTTTAGACCCAAGATCAAATCTAGGCAGGGGAAGAATTCTTGGGACACTGTAGCAGAACTGTAGTAACACTGTAGTAGGTACTATAGTAGTACTATAATAGGAGAGATATTATAGAAGTGGTGGCACTATATCTATAGTAGTACTGTAGTAGGGATTATAGTGGTGACGGTATTGTAACAGCCTGGGTACTATAGTAGTACTATTCACTAAAGTGTCCTTTGGGCCAAAAAATGGGCTCTCAAGCCTTGTATTTAGGCTACATAGAATTGGGACTTCAGGCTATGTAATGGGTCTCCCTCTACCCAGAATAAAATAGGTCTTTGATTTAAAAATAAAATGAGGCTTCTGCCCAAACCTTTAAAAAACAAATCCGGTGGGAATATTTTTCCAGTTTACATAAAATTAGAACAAAATCTTCTTGCAATATACTTAATGAATCATAGTCACTTTTCAGCACAAAAATTTCTCATAAAAATCTGATATGTCCATTAGCACATCCAAAATCATATAATTTAGTATAGCTCTTAATCCAACTGGGATAAGTCTTTCCATTATAACATGACAATCATGACTTTTTAATCTAGTAATATGACCATTTCTGACACATCTTCCCAAATTAGAAGCATAACCATCTGGAAGTTTCAAATCCACAATCCACTAAAAAATAATAATTGATTCACTTTGGAGAGTATATAAGATGCTTTTGTCTTCATTAACTTCTATGATCAGAAATTTTTAAAAAGTTTAAGTTTGGGATTCCTCCAAATTTGGGAATGATATAATCGTAACTTTATATTATCTTTGGTATGACCTAGTGTATCCAAAATTGTTTGAAATAAATTATCAAACTAGTTATACTCAATTTTAATGACATCAAACATGTGATGGACCAACAAATCAGAATAATATGGCAGATCACAAAAAATGTTCCATTTTATCTAAATGTGTCCTTTCCCAAAGACACCAATTTTCCATTGGTTTATTTTTGGTCCAAATGTGATGGGAGGTAATGAAAAGACAATTTATTTTAACTTTGTACCTGCGATCATTGTTGGATGTCCATCTCATTTAAATATTCCTTTTATGAAATAATATTTTTTCCTCTGAAAAGTATGATCAATTGGAAAGAATCTACGATGACAATCAAAAGTTAAAGGTTGCTTTCCATTGATGATCATAAATGCATTGATTTCTCTAATTCAATACGAACATGATTTTGGACCAGGTGTACTCTAGCTTGATAACATTCCTTATGATGTAAATTCACTAATTTTCCACATCAATGTAACTTTCAAAATGTAATTTTGTTTCACAAAAACATCAAATGTACTAACACCATTACACCATAATGAATTTAATGAGGTAAAAAATATATGTGGCTCCTTCATCAAAATCCATGGAGAAAAATTGTACGTAGTTATAAAGACTAACCAACATGAATACTAACTACCGTAAGAACCAGATAGACAGAAACCATCGGTAGAAAGATGCAATTGCACATTTATGGATTCTAAAGTAAAAGAATAATGCACTTGCTCAATGTATTTATGTGAATCACTATTAGAGGGATGATTTAATAATTTACCATTTGGAATACTGGATTGGTTCCATGAAATCAATACAAGTGTGTTATGAGATATAAATAAATGTTGTAATCTAGGTGTAAGCAAGAAATATCTCAGTTGTTTTATAGGAATCAATCTAAACTTCCTTTATTGAACC
Organism: Viscum album; assembly: GCA_963277665.1. Taxonomy (NCBI): domain Eukaryota; kingdom Viridiplantae; phylum Streptophyta; class Magnoliopsida; order Santalales; family Viscaceae; genus Viscum; species Viscum album. The sequence continues at coordinate 1,222,391,015 of OY728130.1, forward strand.
TCTTCATACCTCAATTTTCTACATGTGGTATAACTATTAAATGAATCATTTTCACCATAATATATAATTAAATCATTTGAATTTTCATGAATATTCTGATAACCAAGACCCAGATTACGAACCAGCCTCTTTCCCTCATAGAAATTTGTAGGAAGCACGTTTCCATCAGGTATCAATGTTTTTACCAAATATAATATCTGATTAAAATAGTTATTTGACATTCCTCTATTGGATTTAACAATTATAAATTCAGAAACTTCTTCCAATTTTATTATCTTGCAACCAGGATATAAGGAATCCTTAGCAGACTTCAACAACACATAAAAATGGGATGGTTCCAACTATGGAATTAAATTAATATCATCCTGAGTTTTATCTTTTTGAAAATATGGACCTACAACATCCTATACAAAATTTTGAAACCAGGCTAGATCCATAACCAAATTATTAGTATCCTCTATGAAACTACGTTCACCATGTTCATACCAAAAAAAATGATATGGATGAAAACTAAAATGCAATAAATGACCCCTAATGTGGTTAAATGTGTCAAACATTCTCAGATCACTTTTTCTATATGGATACATAATTATCCCTTCTGGAAAACAATTTGGTTGTAATGATGCTAATGATAAGAAAGCTCTAACACCCTTAATATATACATGATTTAAACTAGAATTGTTTAGATTCTTGTACTGATTTATCTAAGCATGATCATCTAATAATTATTGTTTTCGACATCTTTGTTCCATATTTCTCTAAAAAATATAAAATAATTTGTTTTTTATATAATTTGATATAAGAAAAACACTATCCAAAAAAGAGAAGACAATTAAATTCCCTTTTTTAAAATTATAATAGTTTCTATTATTTCATACTTATTTATAGTATTTTATTAAACTTTATACTAATCTATATTATCTTATAAAAATTTATATTAATTACTGCTAATTATTATTAATTACAGCTAATTTATATGAATAATTTTTATTTATCAGTGACATAATTTCCAACAGATTGGAAGAAACTATTTTTTCCAATATCTCATCTCCTTGAAACTTTCTCCGACTAAAATTAGTGTGAAAAATCTACTCTAGTGTATGCATATCTATTTTTATATGCATGAGAATAGATAGAAGAAAGGCCTTTCCACACAACTCACCATTATCCTGCATATGAAAATGGATATCCATACGTGATGATATATTTTCCATAGTGATTTCTATGGGAGAAAATTGAAATGAGATAAGGTGTTGGGGAAAATAGAGCCGCCAATTCCCAAAAAATTATGCCAATTTAATACAATTTGTTACAATTCCATGCTAATTAGAGCTAATTATAAATAATTATTTCTAATTATTTCTAATTATTTCTAATTATTTCTAATTATATTCTAATTACTACAATTTAATACTAATTATCACAATTTATTACTAATTAGCACAATTTATTACAAATTATCAGCATTAATTACTAATTATTAACAATTTTTACAATTTTTACTAATTATTAAAATTTATTGCTAATTATTGCAATTTATTAATAATTATTACAATTTATTACAAATTTGTAGAATTTATTACAAATTATTACAATTTATTAATAATAATTATAATTTAATCCTATTTATTACTAATAGTTATAATTTATTACAAATTATTATAATTTCTAACTAATTATTATAATTTATTACTAATTATTACAATTTATTACTAATTATTACAATTTATAACTAATAATTACAAATTATTACTACTTATTAGAATATATTACTAATTATTAGAATTTATTACTAATCATTAGATTTTATTACTAATTAATATAATTTATTACCAATTATTAGAATTTATTTCTAATTATTACTAATTATAATAATTTATTACTAATTATTACAATTTATTACTAATTATTACAATTTATTACTAATTATTACAATTTATTACACTTTATTATTAATTATTATAGTTTATTACTAATTATTACAATTTATTACTATTTATTACAATTTATTACTAATTATTACAATTTATTACTAATTATTGCAATTTATTACTAATTGTTGCAATTTATTACTAATTATTACTAATTTTTCTAATTTATAACTAATTCTTCTAATTTGTTACTAATTATTAAAATTTATTACTAATTATTACTAATTTTTTCAATTTATAACTAATTATTATAATTTATTACTAATTATTATTAATTGTTGCAATTTATTACTTATTGTAAGAATTTATTAATAATTGTTACAATTTATTACTAATTTTTCAAATTTATTACTAATTTTTGTAATTTATTACTAATTAATATTACTTATTGTAATTTATTACTAATTTATAAAATTTGTTATTAATTTTTGAAATTTAATACAAATTTTTACAATTTATTACTAATTATTTCAATTTATTAATATTCATTACAATTTATTACAAATTATTATAATTTATTACTAATTATTAAAATTTATTACTAATTATTACAATTTATTTCTAAATATTACAATTTATTACTAATTATTACTAATTATTAAAATTTATTACTGATTAATACAATTTATTACTAATTATTACAATTTATTACTAATTATTAGAAATTATTATTAATTATTAGAATTTATTACTAATTATTACAAATTATTATAATTTATTACAATTTATTACTAATTATTACAATTTTTTGCAAATTATTAATTTTTTTACTAATTATTAAAATTTATTACTAAATATTAGAATTTATTACTATTTGTTACAAATTATTATAATTTATTACTAATTATTACAATTTATTACAAATTATTAAAATTTATTAGAAATTATTTGAATTTGTTACTAAATATTAGAATTTATTACTAATTATTATTATTTATTACTAATTATTACTAATTATTATAATTTATTTCTAAATATTAATATTTATTACAAATTATTATAATTTATTACTAATTATTATCAATTCTTTCAAATTATTACTAATTATTAGAATTTATTACTAATTATTACAATATATTACTTATTATTTGAATTTATTACTAGTTTTTAGAATTTATTTCCAAATATTGGAATTTATTACTAATTGATTCAATTTATTAATATTTTTTACAATTTGTTACTAATTTTTTAATTTCATACTATTTTATAAATTTATTGTTAATTATTACAATTTAATACTAATTTTTAGAATTTATTACCAATTATTACAATTTATTACTATTTATTAATAATTTTTGCAATTTATTATTAATTATTAATAATTGTTGCTATTTATTACTAATTATTGCAATTTATTACTAATTATTACAATTTCTTACTATTTATTTCTATTTATTACTAAATATTATAATTTATTATTAATATTACTAATTATTAATAATTATTGCAATTTATTACTAATTATTACCATTTATTACCATTTTATACTAATTATTATAATTTAATACAAATTATTACAATTTAATGCTAATTATTACTAGTAAATATAATAACAATTAATTAAGACCAATTCCTAATAATCACACATAATTATTTGTAAAAATAAACATAAATAATGATAAATAAAAGTATCTAATTCTAATTTAATTTAATTGCACTTAATTAACAATAATTATAACTAAAATAAAATAAAATAAATTATGTAAAAAATAAAAGAAATAGGTAAATACTTTTAAACTGATGCTTTAGAAGGATGAGTTATGAATAATGCCCTGAATTAAAATTTTAAACTATTAAAAAATTTGAGAAAAAATTTTCCACTAGTGCGAGAGAGGAGGACAGAATTGAGTGAAATATGGAAAAATGGGTGGGGGTATATATAGGTTACATTAGTTGTGATGGGATTATTTGTGACGGGACCCGTCACAAATACGCATTGGTTAAAATGACTTTTGTGATGGGGCCCATCACAAAAAAACCATCTGCCGACAAATTATTTACGATAGGTTTTATATCCCGTTGCAAATACTAAAAACGTTGCTAGGTATTTACGACAGGCTACTGTAGCAAGTTGCAAATACTCTTTCCCACGTTTTGGCGTGCTTGGTGCGCCAAAGCATTTGTGATAGGAACCATCGCCCCATCGCAAAAACCTTATTATTTGTGACGGGTTGGTTCTCCTATCGCAAAAAAACCTTTATGACAGACTATTTGTGACGAGACACTGACCTATCGGAAATGGCCAGTCACAAATGCCCACTTTTCCCGTAGTGGGTATCGATAGGGGAGCTCAGGGAGATGAGATATCTATGGTGTATGTGACACAAGAGTTCTAGTCCCCCCCATTATTTTCGGGTGATGGTGTACCATAGACAGCTGAGAACTGGATCGAGGTGGTTAAGACGACCTTAGACTAGCTCAAGACACCCCCAGGCTGAAGGTTGAAGCTGGCAACTTGCATACTACGAGGACTGGGAAAGCACTAGTTGGACGTATAGGTTCAGGTTGGCAGACATGAGGGACTGGCCTAGAAGGACATCGAGACGAGGTTCTTCGAGCACTTCTTCTCAAATACGCTGAGGGCAGAGAGAGCTCAGGGGTTCTTGAGCCTACAGCATGGATACATGTCTACCATGGATTATGCATTCAAATTCATAGATTTATTTCATTTTGCACTTGGTATGGTTGGTGATGAATCCTCAAGAGTGATGCGTTTTGATGACGGTTTACAGAACACCACCAGGGTGTCGGATTAGATTGGCCTCATTCTCAAAGGCTATGAATCATGTGCTGATAGCAAAGGGAAATATGATGGATCGATCATTTTCAAGTCTGGTGACAACGTCTGGTGATTTCAACAGTGATGTTTTCGGTATCCAGAAGAGTGGTCATGAGGAGTCTCATTAGGGTAGCCAGGCTATGGATTCTTGTAGACCACTGTTGAGTGGGTCTCGGACTGTATACTTCTAGTACAGGCAGCCAAACATGTCTTGACTCTATGTGGGTGCCCTCCAAAGGAGTGTCAGACATGTGGACATGTGGTCCATTTAGAGAGGTTCTAGAGGAATCCTTCTCGTACAACTAGGATCCAAGGATAGGGAGAGACTCGAGCATTTGAGGTTGGACCGAGAGTGGTACCAAGATCGGATAGCTAGGAGTCCACTACATACGGAGTCATGGATAAGACAGTGGGACCCAATAGTGGGGTCAGTGGTAGGTAACTAGTGATGCTCTGTAGGGAGTCTAGGCCTTGGGTAGTCGGGCGTCAGGCCAGGTGCGTGTAGTGGAGATGGCAGGTGCATAAAATTCAACAGAGCTAACTATGGTTAGAGGTATGCCATAGGTGTGACTGGGTTCCTTTTTTGGGATTTACTGATTTTGGTGTATGAGGTGCAGAGATGTATGGTTTTTTGGAATTACTGGGAGTTGGTTAGTAGGTTAGAATTGTCTCAAATGCATAATATATATATATATATAAGGTTTGTGGTTTCGGGATTGTTATGGGCATCGATGTGGTGAATGTTCAATAAGAGATGTGTAGGCATAAGGGAATCAATATGATGCAGGTTATGTATGAAGTGTGTGGCACCAGAACATCTTATGAGTATCTAATGAGAAGAAGGGCCTCATAGGTGATGTGTGGGGCACAAGAATGAGGTGGGAATCTAATGAGATATGGGGCATGATGGGCGTTGTATAACATGAGCATGAGGTGGGCATCTGTTGAGTTGTGGGATGTGATGGGTGTCAGATATGACACAGATACGTATTGAGCACTGGATGAGTTGAAGGAGTGATGATGCATCATGGGCTGGGGGATTTTGAGTCCAGCGATGGTTGGTGGACCATTTTAATTTTGAGTTTTTGGTTAGGAATTGACCGGGGTAGGTAACTCCTAAGGTGGTGAGCACCTTGAGAGATGTTGACATTTGACTTGATGACCAGGGTGGATCGGTTTTTCCATAGAGATATGGGTATGTTCATTACCATATCTGGGAAATTTTTCAAAGATAGGGGGTGAACTATGTTATTTTGGGGAGATTATGAGGTCCCATGTTTTTGGAGAGGTTCGGAATCCTCAACCCATTTGAATTTTGGGAGTTTGGTTGTTAGAATAAATATTTTATTGATCTTCAAAACATAATTATGAGTGTTTCTTTGACCCAAGGCCTTTTTTTAGGTGTCTTTTTGGGCGCTTTGGCAAAACCATGGTTACGCAGTTCCCACTGCTACGCGGTGAATCGTGAAGCACCATCCGCGAAGGGTTCCCCGTTTTTCGAAGGTGTGGTGGTTCCCCGGGGCGCGGAGGGTGTGGATGTGAAGAAGAGTCCCTCGGCGTGCAAGTTGGAGCGCCTCGCAGCCTGCTCGTTTCTCGAAGCGCGAGGGGACTTGCGCGAGATCTGACAGTGTTCCCCAGCGTGAAGGAAATTACCGCGCGAGGCTGGTTGTGGATCGAGATTGTTCCCAGCGCATTGCTTTTGGCCGCGCAGGTCTTGGCGCGGCTTGTGGTCCTCCCCAGCGCGTTGCTTTTGGCCGCGCAGGTCTTGGCGCGGCTTGTGGTCTTCCCCAGCTTGAAGGATCGGGTCGTGTAGGGCTGGCACGGAAAGAGACAGTGGCACGGAGCTTCCGGGCCGCACCTGACTGGAGGACTTATATCGGGCTGTGCCTGAACAGAGAAATCGTTGGGTTGGGCCTGACCTGTGTGAATTATCGTTCAAATCCGGTCGGTGATACTATTTGTAGATTCCTGGAGGTTTGGAAAAAATTGTGATTCTCCTAGTCGCGAAGCTTCGGTTGTGAAGAACTAGACTGCGCTGGTTCGGATTGGGCCGGAGTCCCTGGGTCGGGGACCCCCTTTGGGCTTGACACCCCTTGGATAGGGGACCTCTGTTAGGCCAATCCCTCCCTAGGATATTTCGTGGCTCTCAACATGGAGACGGATCTGCTGAACCAATAGAAGAACCTCACATTAACAGACAAAGAAAAAGATCCACTTGCAACCCGTAGAAATGATGACAACACTTTTAAAAAACGTATGGCTTTATTAGTTGTCGGAAGACTGGCGACCGAGGCACCATTTAATCTAAAGGCCCTCAGGACCACCCTTCAAAATCTTTGGAAATTGGAAGCTGGAGTAGCCATCCGGGAAATTGAGAACAAACTCCTTGTTTTTGAGTTCTTCAGTGATAAAGACAAAGATAAAGTCCTCAGAGGACGACCTTGGTCCTTTGACAATCATCTCATTCTGATGGAGGAATTTAAAGGGGGAGACGAGATTCAGAATTGCACACTTACCCGATCCCCGTTCTGGGTAAGAATTAAAGGAATACCGTTCCATGGGAGATCAACACATGTGATGAAAGAAATTGGAGACCGGATCGGTCACTTCCTAGAGTGGGATTACTCGGACCCAATATAATGGGGCCCCTGGGTTCGAATAAAGGCTGAGATCGATGTGTCTGAACCTTTAATGCGAGGTATGTTCCTGAAAATTGATGATTCCAACACCTGGATCTCGTTCGAATTCGAAAAACTACCAATCTTCTGCTTCCTCTGCGGACGTATCGGCCACATTGAGAAAGCGTGCGGGGCAAAGCCAGAGAATTCCGCCGAAAATATTACCCTACAATACGGTCCGTGGCTCCGGGCCAAAGCACACAGAGAGGCATATATCCCTGAGGCGGAGAGACAAATAGATCGGGACCGTCTCATTGCAGCCCATCTAAGGCGACCGGAATCTGGACAACCTTCTATTATAAGGATGGGACCCCCTGTCTTCCCTAAAAAATCCCTAGCTGAGCTTAGGGGAAATGGAAACGCCTCCCAATAGATTATTGTCAGATGCAATGATGGGGCTCGGCAAGACAGTCACCTGATTCAGGGTATCACAAAATCCGACTTCGCTTTAACTACACCGAATTTAACGTTCCTTACTTCAACTGAGCCTCTACCTAAACCAAAATAACCTCCAGAGAAATTTCCGAGGCAGAAACATGTTTCCTTGGATCCGCCTGAAGCTGAGAAGAGTCCAAATCGGATCCCAACTGATGCCCTTCTGCAAGCTGATTCTGGGATGACTGAAGCCTCACCTTCAGGACATGTTACTCGTAGAACCTGGAGAAGGGCACACGGCAGTGGTAAAGGCGATTGCCCAGGGAATCCCAAACCAGGAGATCTGAAATGGAAAAGAGAGTCCAGTGGTATGCACACCAGTCCTCCCAAAAGGAGGAAAGCATCAGGTACGTCATTAACCCCACAAGAGACAAAGGCGGAGGTGAGTCAGGCCCGACCCCGCCTAGAGCAATGATTGCTTTATGCTGGAACTGCCGTGGGCTTGGCAACCCACGAACGGTTCGTATGTTCCATCTCCATTGCGCTCAAAGTCGCCCTGATATGGTTTTCCTGTCCGAAACCATATTGGAAAACAAGGACATCACAAATCTTGCTCTAAAATGCGGTTTCCAGGGTTGTTTCCCGGTTCCCCGACAGGGTCATTCAGGGGGATTATGTCTTCTCTGGAAGGATAATGTCGATGTTAGGCTCCTTTCTTTTTCCCAGCGCCACGTGGCCGCATCCATTTGTGATCCCCACAACCCCCCCTGGACTTTTTTGGGCTTCTATGGCTGGCCCTCCCAGTCTGAAAAGTGGAAATCTTGGGATCTTCTTTGAAAACTCCGTCGTGATCTGCCAAGCCCCATTCTGTTTGGAGGGGACTTTAACGAGATCCTTTTCCAGAAGGAGAAAAAAGGTGGAGCTGTGCGCTCCTCCACGTCTATGTCTGATTTTAATGATGCTATCCTTAAGGCAGAGCTGATGGACCTGGGTTACACGGGTAATCCTTTCACATGGTTCCGAGGCAGCTCAGATGGAAATCGAATCGCTGAACGTCTGGATAGATTCTTTGGCTCAATGGATTGGATGAACCTCTTCAAAATGTACCATATCAGACACCTCACGTTCAACTGCTCGGATCACTGCCCAATTGTCATTAACTGCACCCATAATGAACACGTTACTAGTTCCAGGAAACCATTCAGATTCGAAAGCTTCTGGTCAAAAGATCCCGAGTGCGAGGCGATTATCCGTTCAGGCTGGAAGAATGGGCAAGCTGATCTGAGAACCAACCTTCTCCGAGTGGCGTCTGATCTGAAGACATGGAGCTACTCTAAATTCCGTCACCCGGACCGGCAATGCAATTTTCTTGAAAGGAAGATTGGCTATATTCTTAGCAAACCCCCGTATAGCAGCATTCTCTCCAAAATTAGTGAAACCCAACGAGAGCTGGATGTTGCCCTGCGCAATAAGGAAGGTTTTTGGGCTATGTGAGCGCGTGATATTCATATAGCAGAAGGGGATGCTAATACCCGTTATTTCCACCATAAGGCTTCACCAATACGCCGAAAAAACTTTATTTCTGGCATTCTAAAATCAGATGCTAGTATAGTGTCTGACACAGGGGGAATCCAAGAAGCATTCCTGAGCTATTTTCAGAAGCTCTTCTCTGCAGGCCATTCTAACATTTCTCCTGAGATTGAGGACTGCATCAAACCCGTGATTTCTGACGATATGAATAGACAGCTTTCTAAAGATGTGACGAATGACGAGACTCTTAAGGCCTTAAAGCAAATCCACTCTACGAAGGCCCCGGGACCAGACGGATTCCATGCCCTATTTTTCAAGAATTACTGGCACATCATTGGTCCAGACATATGCAATCTGATGCGGGATATTTGGGCAGGGAAAACGGACCTGTCTTCTCTTAATGAAACTATTCTTACCCTCATTCCCAAGATGAAAAATCCTCAAGGGGTTTCGGACTTTCGACCTATCAGTCTGTGCAATGTTTCGTATAAGATCTTTTCTAAGATCCTGGCGAATCGGTTGCATCCTTGGCTACCCGACGTCATTTCAGAGAACCAAAGAGCTTTTGTGGCAAAAAGGTTAATCACTGATAATGCCATTATTGCTCATGAAATTTTCCATTCCATGAAAACATGAACGCGAGCAAAGAGAAGGATCATGGATTGGAAATTGGATATGGCTAAGGCCTATGATAGAGTTGAATGGAACTTCCTCGAATTTGTGATGCTCAAGATGGGTTTCTGCACCAAATGGATTGACATGATCATGTAATGCGTCTCGTCAGTATCCTTCTGTATTAATGTCAACGGGGTGCTCACCCGAGGCTTTTCCCCATCCCGTGGGCTTCGCCAGGGAGACCCTCTTTCACCCTTCCTCTTTATTTTGGTGGCTGATGTGTTTTCTAACCTCCTTTCCAGGGCATCTTCGCTTTCCATAATTCATGGGGCGAAAGCGTGCCGCAAGGGCCCTCCGATATCCCACCTCTTCTTCGCTGATGATTGCCTTCTATTTTCTCGAGCTACCCCTAATGAGTGTACTGCAATCTGCCAGGCGATTCAACAGTATGAACGGGCTTCAGGACAAATGATCAACCAGAGTAAATCAGAAATTTCTTTCAGCTCTGGAGTCCCCCAGCCGAAAAGAGAAGATATCTGCTCTTCAGCACGCATTCCTGGGGTCGATAAGCACCAGAAGTATCTTGGGCTCCGGACGGCGGTTGGACGGTCAAAGAAAGAAATCTGTTCAGCTATTGTGGATCGAATTGAAAGAAAAATACAAGGTTGGACCCCTAAAAAAATCTCCAAGGCCGGGAAGGAAATCCTCATCAAGGCGGCACTTCAATCTGTCCCCAGCTATTTGATGTCTATTTTTAAACTTCCTGATGTGGTGCTTTCAAAGATTCAATCCATCACATCTAACTTCTGGTGGGGTCGAATGGACGGAAAAAATAAAGTCCATTGGATCGCCTGGTCTGCTCTCTGTCAACCAAAATCTGAAGGCGGAATGGGCTTCCGGGACCTTTCTCTTTTTAATGATGCTTTGCTGGCTAAACAAGGCTGGCGTATGATTAATAACCCATCATCCCTATGCACGTGAGTTCTCCGGGCTAAATATTTCCCACATAAGGATTTCTTGGATTCCCATCTTGGCTATCATCCCAGTTTTCTCTGGAGAAGCATTTGGGGTGGTCGTAATCTGCTGAGGAAAGGACTAGGCTGGAGGATTGGGAATGGTTTAACGTTCAAGATCTGGACTGATCCCTGGCTTTTTGATCAGATAGGCACGAAGGCGTCATCCCCTATTTTTCCAGGATCCGAACATGCCACAGTCTGTTGTCTTTTTGATGATCAAGGGGTGGGATGGTGTCTGGAAAAACTCTTCTCATGGTTTAATGAGAGGGATAGGAGAATTATTCTGAGTATCCCCTATGTGCCAGACGCTGGGCCAGATCATCTCTACTGGATAAACGACAGCTCAGGAGAGTATATGGTGAAAGCTGGTTACCGGCGAGCTCTTACTGCTCAAATTACCGAAGGAGATGCGAGGCCCTGGACATCAATTTGGAAGCTTAATGTTCCCCCTAAAGTTCGCTTTTTCTGGTGGCAGGTGTGTACCGGTATCCTTCCAACTAAGATCCTCCTTGCCTACAGACACTTTTCAAATGACAACTCATGCCCTTTCTTCCCTTCTATGACTGAATCCCCTCTCCATGCTCTTATTCAATGTCCCGGGGCTCAAGAGGTTTGGAATGGCTGGGGATCAACTATAGAGCTGTCCCTGGACGCCGCCTCAGATCTTACATCTCTCCTGATGCGATGGTGCTCCTCCTTTTCGCTGGCTAAAGCAGGCGCCCTGTGCATTTTGACTTGGATTATCTGGGATAGGCGGAACGAGTCCATTTTCAATCATTTCCGGAGGCCCCCCAGATTTTGGATTGACCGGGCATTGTCATGGATTGCGGTTTGGCAGAACCACCCTAAGAAACAAAGACTTTTTACCCCCTCTCCTCTTCCCCAACATTGGTGCCCCCCACCGGAAGGGATTTTTAAGATCAATGTGGATGCCTCTCTCCCTAAGGATGGCCCAGTTGGACTAGGTTTACTGGCCCGAGACAACCTGTGAAATCTTATCGCTGCCAAATATGAAGCACGTTATGCACTTTGGGAGCCCTCAGTCGCGGAGGCTGCCGCCATCCTTGCTGGGTTAAACTTCGCAAAAGATCGCGGTTGGGATTCCATTCACATCGAATCCGACTGCCTCACTGTTATCAATGCCATCAATCTCACCGACGGCGGGCTTCAACCTTTCGGCCCCATTATCCGGTGTATTCACTCGCGGATACAAGGCTTCAATTCCTGCAATTTCTCATTTATTAGAAGGGAAGCGAATGAAGCCGCTCACAAGATGGCAGGCATTGGCCCTCCTTACGAGGATTTTCTTTGGTTCAATCATTTTCCATCGTGGTTATGCTATTGTATTTCTGCTGATCTCCATCATTAATTGATCCGTCTTTTTTGTCAAAAAAAAAGTACCTTGAGGTGTTGAGTAAGTTTCGGGTGCAGTGGGACCCAAAAAATAAAATTAGGAAAACCGCAGATTGGGTCCCACGGTTTGGACATCCCCTAAAACTTACCATGTACAATGATCATACTTTTTAAAAATGTGCACAAGGGGGATCTAAGTCATGTAGAAACTCTACAATTTTTTACAGAGGTCTCACATATGGTTTGGAAAATTTTGTGCCTTTACCTTGTGACGTGTGGTTCCTAGGTAGTGGGTATTGTGCATTTGTTGCATGGTTATCTAAACCCTTCGGCCAAACCCTGATGGTCTTTAAAAAGGAAAAAATATTCATTATTCCCTTCCTTTTATTTATTTTTTCCTCCCTTTTCTCCTTATTTTCATGTGTGATGTACCTCCAGGTCATGTGAGCTCTTCTACCTCCCTTCTATAGGCTTTGAGCTCCACTCGTCATTCATGCTCTATTTTGATCACCGTTAATCTTGTTTGAACTGCATCAGTACAACCTTTAATATGTTACCTTCCTTTATTATTTTCTATATTAATATGGTATTCTAAATATATATGAGCTTTTTTACCCTATTATCAGGGTGTTCATCTAAAATTTCAATTTATTATGAATTGGATTGATATATAGGTGAATATTAGATGAGCGAGTGTCTACTAGTACGTGGTAGGTGGTTCTTAACTTTATCTTTTATTTCGTAGTGTTTTGGGGGTCATTTTTTAGAGAATTTTTGGGTTGAATGAGAGTAACCCTATATAATTAATTCTTGTCTTATATATTAATTAAATGGTTATATGGGATTCTATGGGAGTTCCCTTGCTTCTTGTAGATGAATTGAGCCAAAAAATTAGGGCAGTATAGGTCGAGTCATTGAATTTCAAATTAATTTAATTTTTATATTTTTTTCCTTGCTTGGTTCTATGGGAACGTGTCGGGCTTGGCCCAAGGATTGAGGTGGTGATGACCACATGTACTGTGGTGATGATAATCATCTAGATGGGCTTGACCCTCATTATTTGGGTGATGTTGATCACTGCTTGATGTAAACTTTTCATCGGATTGAGATGATGAGTCTGTTAGGATTGGGTAATGGCCCAGATGTCTTGAGGTAGTGGTTACCATCAATATGGAGTGACACGGTTGAAGGGGTAAGAGGTTCCTAATGATGAGGATTGGGTTGTTTGGGTGATTGGTTCTCACTGTGTCCGGTCCAACGAATCGTTGGAGTGGTGTGAACACATATAGAACTCATATGATGATGTGGTGTCAACCACTCATGTGGGTAGAGGCATCTGTTAGTTGATTCTTAGGGTATTGTTGACCATCTTTTTGGTTGGAGGTGCTTCCCATTGAGAACCATGTAGATGGTGAGTAGTCATTGGTTAGTGGTGTTGAGAACTTCGGTTAAGGAATGAGGTTCTCCGTATAATGATTCGGCCAGGCCGGGATCATTTAGGAGGAAAGATATCACTGTGACATGGAACATAGGCTATTAAGGAAATGATGATTTCATTGGAGGACATACATCATTGTGCCTTCATAAAGACCCTAACCTGAAACTCGGGTTTATCCTTTACAAATTCTGTGTAAATTTAGTTTTAAAAGAAACATTAATAAATACACAACATTTATTACAACAGAGGATATTTCAACGGTCCAGGTTCTAGAGGATTAGATTCAAGATTACAATTTATCAGAGTTTCAATAAAGTTAAAAAAACAAAATCCAACTTCACCTCTGTTGTGCGCTAAAACAATGACATCCAACTTTGGACTTCAAAGTGACGTGTGAAAATATTTTTTGAAATGTAGGGTGATCAATTTTGTGTGCTCAGTAAGGGAGTCAAAAACAATTAATAAATTATTTTAAAACATTTAATTGAAGAAAATTACATTCTTAAAATAATGTTCTTAAAAAGAAAATACATTTCTCATGACATTTCATCATCATTTCCCAAGAATTACTAAAAACATTTTTAGGAGAATCTTATGCTCAAAAATTACTATTCGTATTTAAAAACTAAAAGTATGGTGTATTTTGAATGTATGCATACACTTGACCAAAAGTAAATGAAATTACACTTAAATGTGGATAATGGCCACATATAAATTATCCATAATATAACAGTGGTACATATACAAATCTACACATGAAATGATACTTGTTCAGAATTTGTATATAAGACAAAGGTTCTTAACCATGGGTATTCAACTAGTCAAATAACCATATGAATTACCAATTACCAGCTTCATGTTGAGGAAATTCATAATGCGGGACATCATAATCATAATGTCAAATCACTGTGCCAACACCATAAATAACCATTGTTTCAAAGCCTTATGCCAAGACACTAGTTTGTCTCATTAGACCTACTGATACATCGAGGGGTTATAGAAGGCACCAACCATCACTTAACAAGTCCAATTAAATATTTGAGAGAATTCATAATATGGGACTTCATAATCATTCTGTCGAGGCCTCATGCCAAGACCATACATAACCATATTTTTAAGGCCTCATGCCAGGAACTCGTTTGTCTCATGGGACCCATCGATGCACCGAGAGGCTATATCGGGCCTCACCCATGACATAATAAGTCCAATGCATTCCTCATATATCTAATAAAAATATTACATTAAATAAAAATGTACTACACCACTTGGATTTATTTGAATCTTAATAATATATAAATACAATGTAAAATTCTTGAGGTACATAATATTTAAATAATCCAAAGTGTCCCATACCACTTTGAAAATTTTAATTCGTAACCCAAATAATATTATAAAAATATTAATCCCATAATTGAAATAAATTTATTTATTTGAAATGGACAAATAGAATGTATAATGAAATAAATGCATATATTATCTCTAAAATATATTTTACATATAAAATTATTCATAAGAAGCTTGAATAAAACATTTTAATTCTTAAATAAATCTATGTGCATGATAATCTCAAAAATAAACCTTAAAATTAATTTGAAACCATGAGCTTATTATGAACAAAAGGTGTGTTGATGTTATTCATAACACATGGAAAAGGTTTTATGCAGCTGTGAAATCTTTAAGTTTAAAATAGCACGATGGAATGTTATGCACATTTTTTAAAAATATATCGGTAAGTATTATATCATGTCAATAAAAATTATTTCGTTTATATATATATACGTATATATATACCATGAATTTAATTTTTAAAATAAAAAAGGTATTGTTTACCATATATATATATAAATACAGATTTATATGACATAGTATTTATAATACTCTAATTTGGGGGATAAATTAATATTTAATAAAAACGTAGATAAATAAAAATATCTATATTTAACACGAGTTGGAACATAGGTTGATACCCTTAAAAATAATAATTTTTTTAAGGAAAAAAATGAGTTTGATTATATATATATAAACAAATATTAATCTCCCAGGAACTTATATTTATTTATAAATGTATAAACATTAACCATCATGAGAATTAACTTATTCAAAATTAAATTTATAAATACATAATCTCTATATAGTTATGTGGAATAATATTTTTCACCCACACATTTTTAACATTTCATTCATCACCCATAAACATCAATTTGAACGTAGTTTTTATTGAAGTAAAATTTATTCAATGCACATGCTTGTATATATTTTTTGTGTAACATCATAAGTAATCTTTGTTATAGTCATAAATTTAAAATAATAAATAGAATGAATATAACATGGTTTTAATTTTAAATTTTTAGCTTTTATTTTATAAACATAATTATAACTTAAATATGACACTTGTATAGTTTCTTGACATAAATGATAATGCTTATGTCTGAAACAATCTTGATCTTAAAATTAATTAATAACATACTCATGAAATAGAATTTCAAAAAAAACTTGAATTCCCATAATAATCATTTATATGTGTGTGTATATATATATATACATGTACTCATATATATATATATGTCCTTATAGATTTGAAAATAATTTTATCCCAAAATAATTGTATCCCATAATTATACATGTTTCTCTTTGTGCATTCAAAACATGTAAAAATTGTTTAATTTGTCGAAGTATACATATATATGTAATTGAAATACAATATCCATCATAGCGAAATAAATACATGTTTGAGACAAGTATCGATAAATGATGAAATGTGTTGGAAAAATCAATTTGATATCAATTTAAAAACTTCATATTAACATCTATTATGGTAGGTTTAGTAAAGAATAATTTTTATGATATATTAATTAATTTAATAATATTAAATATTTGAAAATAATTAGGCACACCAAAAACTAAAACATGAATTAATAATTTAAATGAGTTCTTTACAATTAAAATCTAAATACATTAAATATATGACCCCTCTTTCATTATAAGTTTTAAAAAATAAATATAAAAATCTGGATAAATATACATATATTATATATATATATGTATATCTATATGTCTTAAAAATAATAGTAGTTTAAATTTTTTTTAAACAACCCTTATAAAATCATAACAAAAAAATAAAACTCATACTAAATAAGTTAAAAAAATTCACAATGTTAAAAGCTAATAAAATTATTATGTCGAAATAAATTGTAGTATTAATCCCCTTACTAAAACTTATCAAAGTCTAAAAAATGCAAAACAAGTTGAGTTTTTATGGAAGAAACCTTTAAATAAACTTGGCATAAGTAAATTTCCCCAACCCAATTATAATTTGGGAAGAAAAATAAATTGAAAAAATAAATAAAAAAATACATTAAAAAAAATTTTGAAACAAAAAATTCTAATATACTAAAAATAATTAAAATTACTTAAACAATAAAAATAATTCTAATCAACTACACTAATTTTTCAGAAAATACTTTGAACATAGAAACCACATCAAACAATTAAGTAATATAAAAAACCAGAAGTTGAACATAAATTCATTACACATTAAAATTTCTTTAATAAAATTAAAACTATATATAGAATAAATTATTTTCATTAGTAAATAGTCTATTTTGAAATGCTAATATAGAGATTGAAGAAGAATAACAATTCACTTACATGATTTGCATACGCCAAAAAAACTTTTGTCACTGCACCTAGGCAAACACCCTCTTCGAACTAGCAAATTGTTTTTGAAATTTCATTTTCACAAAGGCTTAGGACTTTTATAGCCCAAATGAGTTATATAAATATATTATGTGGATCAAAGAAAAGCTTTTCATGAAATCTTATTTGAGGATACAGATAGTATAATAGAATATATATATATATATATATGTGTGTGTGTGTGTGTGTGTGTGTGTGTGTTGTGTATATCCAAAAATTTGGTATATAATAGTTATCTAAAAAAGAAAAAACAGTCACCAAAAGATGAAACGGTCAATATATTATAGAGTTGAGGACAAGCGCACATAATATTATTCTGCAAGATGGATACACAAGTGAAATTGACACAAACAAATTGACCAAAATTATTTTATGACTCCAACCACAAAGTCATATGGGGACCAAAAACAGAAGCATACTAGTATTTTAACAAATGGACCATAGTAAAACATTTGAACTATGAATAGAGGGTTGATAGAGAAATCAACAAAAGGTGATTAATATCAATGTTTAACAATAGAAGAATTGGAAAACTACAAAGTGAACTGTAAGCCTACTTTTCTAGGTCGAAGGAGATTCAGGGCCTTTGAATCTAGATTATCCATATTTAATTCAAAACCCTAACTTGTGGTCGAACCATCAAGACGATGATCGGAGCTTCCTTGCTGGTGCTCGATGTGAAATAGCAGCTCTCTGCTATGATTCAACCTCACATGACTCCACTGAATCCCCTGATTCAACCCAGCACTCAGCCTGCTCGAACCAGACCACCACCCTTCCTTCTACCACAACACCCATCTAGCTGATTACTCCCCTGTTCCCTGAAAGAGCGCTGTCATGGGCGCCCTCAAATTATTAGTGTAATTTGGGGTACTTAGGTGCTGCAGAGTTGCTGACCAAGGTCGTCTCTCAAAGGAGGAAGTGAATTAAAACAACTTTTCATAGGTATTCTAGAAACAAAATAAAAGGGAATAAAAACACTACATGAAAGTATGGGGGTGGTTGTTTATATTTTATAAATCTAGAAGAAGTTTTCTAGAAGAAGATTGTATAATTTTTTTTGTTTTTAGTTTTGAAATTAATTTCGATTAAAATGACACAACAAGAAGATGTTTTTTTAGAAATCTATTTAAAAGGCGTAATCGATCTAACTCTACCTCTTCAATCAATTATTAATCATTATCATTTAAATTAATATTCACTTAATTATGATCCCTTAATTTTTTAAATCCTGAACCCTACGAGAATTAACTTTACCACGAAGATGATGTGAATTTAACCCTAGGCTAACTTCGGAACATGCAATCGCAGCACCCTGCTTTGATTGATGTTATAAGATTAGATTATGGTCAGTGGTAAATTAAGGCACATATACACTCTGGAAATGGGGATGAATTGTGTTTAGGGATTATATTTGAACTCTACAAATTTATCTCGTGTGGTCTTGTATTACCGATTAAGATCGCGCTCTCACAATTTACACAAAATCCCGACCTCGCGTGTTTTTGTGTACATTGTTCAATTGCTTGCTTAGTTTCTTACAATTTAAAAACACAATTCATGGATCATATTAAGTGAATTACAGTTTTTCATTGATTCAAAATAATTAAATGAAGAGGGTAGAAGATAGATCGATTACTAAAAGACTACTCTTCCATGGGTGGCGTAATCATCGTAGAAGCGTTTTGCATGTGCAAAGGTTTAAAATGGGTATAACCCAATAACGCTTCTACTCAAGAATTTCAGCCCAATTAGGAAGACTAAGGGAAGAAGAAATTTAAACAAAACAGAAGAAAAGAGAAGAAATAAAAGAAGAACAAAGAAGTTTATTACATAAACAAAATCATTACAACATGAAGGAGAAGAAGAAGGCTTCGTCAAAGGGATCCTTTCTTCAAGAGCTACCCTTATTTAAATGGTTGGAGAATTGGAGTGGATCCACTTCTCCTCTGCCCCCAACTTCCCAATGCACGTCCCAACCCCTCAAAATGAGAAAAACTCCAATTTATAGAGGGAAGGAGAGGAGAGGTTACTAGTGGTTTCAAGTGTGAATGTGGAAATTCTGCCAAATATTTTATGCCAACTTGCACCGCCCATTTGACCACCAAAACGCGTGAATTGGCCGGCCTTCCAGAAGGATCCAATGTGAGGATATGGGTCTTCTATCTACTCTCCAAATTTGGTCTCAATACAGGCCCATATTAAGGAGTTATGGACGAAATACAGAAGCTTCTTCATTCTGGAGAGCCCAGCCCAACTTTGACATCATGGCCCAATTTCAACAACCAACTGAACTCTTTAGCTCTAGTGTCCTGAATAAAAGTTGTAGATAATTAAGTTAGTAACACTGTTACAAAAATTAAATTTCAAATAATAATTATAAAAATATTTATATTCGAAATACTACAGTGAACTATAAAGGATAAAACTGGAATTTTCATCAAATATTCAAATGAACGATCTAATCCCAAATATTTTATAAATAAACATATTTAACACAATTTCAGGAAATTATATCATTTATTATCAATAAAATATTCAATAAAATAGTGTTTTATCAACTCCCCCACACTTACCCTTTTGCACACCTGGGAAAAACCTCATATCAAGTAAACATCAATATCAAATCAAAACCAATTTTAAAACACATATCCTTAAGATCAATCAATTTCACACCAAGAATAAAAAGATATAATGCCTCATAAAAAAACTTATTTCAAGTTCTCCATTTATATCATTCAATATATTTCCACTTCATTTATTCACCCATGCACAAACCACTTACCTCGCTTGAATTTTCTCTCATCACTCAAATATCAGTTTTTTTTTTGCAATGTCTTTCTCATCCAAACTCATACAAGGGTCACCATAGGCTTGATAGATTCCTACATCGCTACCCGATGTGATTCAAGGACATATTTTTATTATGAGGACTTTTTAGGGTTGTTCTATGGCTTTCGGTTGGTAGGATTAAGATGTGAAAAACTCTGAGGCTGAATGAGGAGGGATTGACTCTTTTGAAGCAAAATTGCATTAATCTAATTTTCACTTAAATATGGTCTTCTCTTAAATCCCCATAGTATCAATTCAGCTCCATCATCATGAAAAGTCATGAAAGGTTTACACCATTCATCATTTCAGCATAAAAAATTTCAATCTTCTCAAACATGATTTTCTTGAAAGCTCCAGATGGGCACAGCTTTCCACCTCAATTAGAAGCTCCAGAAAAGGCACATCTTTCAATATAATGATTTTCCTTAGCAGTAAACACATCTCTTCAGAATTTAATTTTCCTCCCAAAGTATCACATAATGTGGTGGCACAACACAAGACAGCTTCCCCCACACTTAAGCTCAACTAGATTATGCAATTTCACTTCATGAGTTGGTTGGATAGGGAAAATTGGCTTGTAATGTGGCTTAACCTAACAGGTTGTGCATGGATTTTAAGGGCTACAAGGATTAAATATTCAAGGTAGGCCATTATGAAAAAAGATTCTTTGAAATAGGGGCTTTAATACCAAACAAATTCCTCAATCATTTAAACATGTGTACCTCAAACCCTCAAGTTTTGATAGGAATAGATCAAATTCTGGTTAAATCAAGCACGGTTTGGTTCTCTCAAGAAGTGAGGTGAATGTAAATAATATGAAAATAATGGTTTAGAAGCCTCATAGGAAAGTGATTTCAAATATAAAGACAGTGAGATTGGCATGGGATTCAAAATTCAGTGTACTTTTCATGAAATTACTAAATATTTGAACTTGAAACAAAGTCATTTCAGCATTCATTTAAGCTTAGTTTCAATGGGTAAATTGTTTCACTTATTGATATGGATTTAAAAATGGTGATGATAATAATTTCAGTCTAGATGTTTCAAAAACACACAGAAAATTGTAAAATAAACACACAAAATTTGAATAACACACAATTTTTTTTTGTTTTTTTTTTGAACAGGAAAGCAATTGAAATTACTAAACTAAAAGGTTCCCTCCCCCACACTTAAAATATTGCATTGTCCTCAATGTGAACCTATGAGATGATATATGCACATGAAATGCAGAATTTTTAAATAGGACAAATAATATAAAAGTGAAAGGGTTAGGAACAGCCTGATGTGATCAAGTGATGATGGGGTCATGCAGTGTGATAAAATCCACTGCATCAGTAGGATGTCCCTCAATGTATCTCTTCAAACGTTGTCCATTGACTGTAAAGCTCCTTCTAGTGTCCTCTTGTGTGATCTCCACTGCACCAAAAGGAAAAACATTAGACACAATATAAGGACCTAACCATCAGGAACGCAACTTACCAGGAATCAACTTCAGTCATGAACTATAGAGAAGGACTTTCTCTCCAACATGAAACTCCCTTTGTTGGATCATTTTGTCATGAGCTGCTTTTGATCTTTCCTTGTAGAGCCTTGAGTTCTAATATGATGACAGTCGAATCTCCTCAAGCTCTTGAATTTGCAACTTCCTTTGAATTCCAGCTTGGGCCAAATCCATGTTACATTTCTTTATAGCCCAATATGGCCGATGCTCGACTTCCACGGGGAGATGACACACTTTCCCAAAAACAATCCGAAATGGGGACATACCAATGGGGGTCTTGTATGCTGTCCTATAAGCCCACAATGCATCATCCAAGCGCTTGCTCCAATCCTTCCTATTTGGCTGCACGGTTTTCTCCAAGATATGTTTCAACTCACGATTTGAAACCTCAGCCTGGCCATTTGTTTGGGGGTGGAATGGTGTTGATGTTTTGTGTGTCACCCCATAATTTCGAAGGAGGGAAGCAAAATTCCTATTGCAAAAGTGTGTCCCTTAGTCACTGATGATGGCCTTTGGTACTCCAAACCTGCAGAAAATTTGAGCCTTGACAAAATCCACTACAACATGAGAATCGTCAGTCCTGGTGGCCATGGCCTCCACCCATTTACTCACATAATCAACAGGAACCAAAATATACAAAAATCCAAATGAACTAGGAAAAGGACCCATAAAATAAATGCCACATACATCAAAAATCTCACAGAATAGTATGGGTTGTTGGGGCATCTCATGTCTCTTATAAATGTTCCCAGTGTGTTGGCAACAAGAGCATGACTTACAAAACACATGGGCATCATGGAATAATCTAGGCCAATATAATCCAGAGTCCAAAACCTTCCTAGCTATCCGTTGGGGTCCAAAGTGTCCACCACAAGCAAGTGTATGACAGAAATGAAAAACAGACTCAAACTCATGATCAGGAACACACCTCCTAATGACTTGGTCACTACACATGCGCCATAAGTATGGATCATCCCAAACATAAAATCTTGACTCACTCTTTAATTTTTGGACTTGATGTTTCTTCAAATTTACAGGGATTTCAGAGCCAACAATGTAATTAACTAAATCAGCATACCAAGGATGCTTACCTGAGATGGTATAGAGATGCTCATCGGGGAAAGTGTCCTGAAGTGGTACCTGGTCCAAGGTGTCACCCTCTAGTGTGTGAGTAAGCCTACTCATGTGGTCCGCCACCAAGTTTTCTGACCCCTTTTTGTCCTTTATCTCGATGTCAAACTCTTGAAGAAGGAGCATCCAACGGATAAGTCGCGGCTTTGCATATGACTTCTTCAGGAGGTACCTCAAAGCTGCATGGTCAGAAAAAACAACTACTTTAGAGCCCAATAAATATGAACAGAATTTATCTAAAGCAAATATGACAGAAAGAAACTCCTTTTCTATGGTAGTGTAGTTTGATTGGGCTGAATCCAGTGTCCTCGATGCATAGACGATTACATGTGAATGTCCTTCCACCCTCTGAGATAAGACAACTCCAACTGCGAAGTTGGAGGCATCACACATAAGCTCAAAAAGAATCTCCCACCGTGGGGGCTGTATGATAGGTGGAGTGGTCAGACGTTGTTTTATCTCATCAAATGAATTCCTACAAGAAACATAAAACACAAAATCAGAATCCTTTTGAAGTAATCTTGACATAGGAAGAGAAATCTTACTAAAATCTTTGATGAAGCGCCGATAAAATCCTGCATGACCTAGGAAAGATCTAACATCACGCACACATGAAGGATATGGTAAGGATGAAATAATATCTAACTTTGATCTATCAACCTCTATCCCATGTTTTGACACTACATGCCCTAAGACAATGACATGCTCTACCATGAAATGACACTTTTCAAAGTTCCGGACCAGATTCTTCTCAATACAACGATTCAACACCTTTCCCAAACTCTTTAGACATTCATCAAATGAGGATCCATACACTGTAAAATCATCCATAAATACCTCCATGCAGGTCTCAATAAAATCAGAAAAAATACTCACCATACATCTCTGGAAGGTACCTGGGGCGTTGCAAAGTCCAAATGGCATCCTCCAGTAGGCAAATGTGCCAAAGGTACAGGTGAATGTAGTCTTCTCCTGATCCTCTGGAGCTATAGGAACCTGAAAATATCCAGAAAATCCATCCAAGAAACAATAGTGTGTCTTCCTAGCTAGTCTCTCAAGCATCTGATCAATAAATGGGAGGGGGAAATGGTCCTTGCGAGTGGACTGATTTAGTTTCCTATAATAAATACACACACGCCAACTGTTTTGCACCCTCATTGGAACTAAATCATCTTTCTCATTTTTAACAACAGTAAAACCAGTTTTCTTAGGCACAACCTGAATTGGACTTACCCACTGTGAATCTGAAATGGGAAAGATTATACCTGCCTCGAGCAATTTCTCAACTTCATTTTTAACAACTTCCAGGAGGGTGGGATTGAGTCTACTTTGTGGTTGTCTCACCGGTTTAGCCCCATCCTCCAAGAGAATCCTATGCATGAAAATGGAGGGGCTAATACCTGATATGTCAGCCAAGGTCCACCAAATCGCCTTGATGTTCTCCCTCAAAATATTCAAAAGCTTTTCTCTATGTTCAAAAGGGAGATTGTTAGCAATGATAACAGGTAATCTCTCACCACTCAACAAGTATGAGTATTTCAGATTTGGTGGCAATGGCTTGAGTTGTAATGAAGGAGGGTGTAGTATGGATGGAGACATTGAAGGAACTGAAATATGTGCACAAAGAGCATCAGTATCAGAATAGAAATCATCAAAATCCTAGAATAAAGCATCAAATCCATCAGCATACTCAACAACCATTTCATAATCAGAGTGAACATGATCAAAATCAGAATATGAATCCACATCAAAATCAAATCTTAGAGAGTCTTGTTCATTAGAAACAGGTGTGGAAGTGCTCTTAGACATCAAACTCGAACCAATATTCATAATATCCCTAAGCATAGGACAATCAAATTCTATGGAGTTTTTATTTGGTGGTTCAAAATGGGAGATAACAAAAGTAGAATGGTCCTCTAAGGGGTACTTCATGGAATCCATAACATTAAATATCACAACTTCATCCCCAAATTCCATGGAAAGTGTACCCTCATTGACATTTATGATAGTTTTTGCAGTTTTGAGGAAGGGCCTACCTAAGATAATGGGGGCATGAGAACTTACCTGATCATCCTCCATGTTAAGAACATAGAAATTTGCTGGAAAGATCATGTCTCTTACCCGGACAAGTACATCCTCAAAGACTCCTGCTGGATATGTCGTAGCTCTATTCGCCAATTGCACCACTACTCTTGTTGGATTCAACTCACCAACCTGCAAGGAAGAGAATACAGAGTGAGGCTTCACATTTATGGAAGCACCTAAATCACAAAGTGCATCAGAAAAGTGCAACTCCCCTATGGTGCATAGGATGGTGAATGTCCCTGGATCCTTGCACTTTGTTGGCATTGCTAGAGTTGGTGAAATGAGTGCTGAGACATTCCTTCCAAGGTTTATCCTCTCATTTCCCTTGAGCCCTCTTCGATTGGTGCAGAGTTCTTTTAATAATTTGGCATACCTTGGGATTTGCTTAATGGATTCAAGTAGAGGAATGTTGATCTCCACACGCTTGAATGTGTCCAAAACCTCCTTTGTCATTGCTTCTTCAGCCATCTTCTTGGTTTGAACAACCCTGTTTGGAAAAGGAAGGGGTTTATGAGGAACATCATTAATCTTTTTCTTACCTTTATCTTTCTCCTTGGATTGCTCATCAGTTGGTATGGAATGCGGCTTCTCTAAAGTTGAGGTGAATCCCGGTGGAATGGTAGGTGCAGATGTATCGTTCATTTGCTTACCACTTCTCAATGTGATGGAACTAACATTCCCCTTTGGATTTGGAGTGGGTTGGGAAGGTAGATTTCCAGAATTCTTACTCACAAGTTCATGGAGGGCGGTGGCAATCTGACTCATTTGAGTCTTCAACTCCCTCAGCTCCGAACTTTGACTCTTCAGCTCATTCTGTTGATTAAGAACAATTTGTTTCAAAAGATCATCAGTATTAGAATATACCTTTGGTGGATGATTCCCTTGTTGCTGACTTGTTGATGTTTGAGCTTCAAATCTCCTTTGGGGTTGTTGGAAACCCTGCTGGTAAGGCGGAGGCTGCTGGAAGTTTTGTTGAAAGGGTGGACTTTGTTGTTGTCCAGAGCCATACCTCATGTCTGACTGATCTTTCCACCCTTGGTTGTATGTTGGATCAAACTTCTTTTGGGGATATGGTTGTTGTTGTTGCTGCTGAAATGGTCTCCCAGGGAACACTGCTGTACAATCTTCTATTTCTTGGAGTTGTGGGCAACAGTCAGTTGGGTGGCTTGTCTAAGCGCAAATACCACAAGGCCTTGAAGTAGGGGGTAGAGATGTCTTTTGTGCCAAAGAAATTTGCCTCACCATAGTTGTCAATTCTTCTAACATAGTATCAATCAAATGACTTTCAAGAGAAGGACTTACTTGATGTACTCCTCGAACATGTGGTGTACCTCTATCACCGAATTGTTGAGAGTTTTGGGCCATTTTGTCGATCAATGCTCGTGCAGCTACTGGTGTCTTCGTCCCCCAATGCTCTTCCAGCAGCAGCATCCACCATGCTCCTCTCCATGGGTGTGAGTCCTTCATAGAAGTATTGGATGAGTAGTTTCTCACTGATTTGGTGATGTGGGCAGCTTTCACACAACTTCTTGAATCTCTCCCAGTACTCATACATTGAATCCCCTTGGGATTTCTTGATCCCCGATATCTCCTTTCGAATGGATGTTGTCCTTGATGCTGGAAAAAATCTTTGCAAGAAAAGACATTTCAAATCATTCCAACATGTTACATCTTCAGGTTGCAAATAATACATCCAATCTTTTGCAGCTCCATCAAGTGAGAATGGGAATGCTCTTAATTTAATTTGATCTTCAGAAACATTTCTTGGTTTTAAAGTTGAGCAAACCACATTAAATTCCTTAAGGTGTTTGTTGGGATCCTCACCAGATAAGCCATGATACTTTGGAAGAAGGTGAATTAATCCAGATTTCAATTCAAAGTCCGATTCGAGATTTGGGTATGCAATACAATTTGGTTGATCGTTGATATCAGGTGCAGCCAATTCTCGAATGGTTCTATTAAGTTCATTTCCATTGTTTTCAGCCATTGGTTCCTCTTTTATGTTTGAATTTGAATATCTTCCAATTTCAATGTTTCCAGAAGAGAGGAATTCACCAACTGGTTGAATATTGAAACTTCCTGTAGATTGAGAATGTCTGATTCGTGCCCTAAGGCTACGTTCAATCTCAGGGTCAAGATCTAAGAGATCTTCGGGATTAGTTCGTGTCATAGATCAAATAAAAATGAAAAGAAAGAAAGTGGACCATAGTAAAATAAAAATGAGAAGTTTGAGTTGATGGTCCAAAAAGAAGTAGAAGAAAATAAAAGAAGAAGAAGAAAAATCAGATTGGGTAAAGAAGGAAGAAAGAAGAGAGGAAGAGAATAAAATGTAAAATAAAATAAATACCTATAATTGGTTGAAATAATTACTTGCCTGCCCGGAAACGGCGCCAATTTGAAAGAGCGTTGTCGTGGGCGCCCTCAAATGATTAGTGTAATTTGGGGTACTTAGGTGCAGCAGAGTGGCTGACCAAGGTCGTCTCTCAAAGGAGGAAGTGAATTAAAACAACTTTTCATAGGTATTCTAGAAACAAAATAAAAGGGAATAAAAACACTACTTGAAAGTATGGGGTGCTTGTTTATAGTTTATAAATCTAGAAGAAGTTTGCTGGAAGAAGATTGTATAATTTTTTTTTGTTTTTAGTTTTGAAATGAATTTCGATTAACATGACACAACAAGAAGATGTTTTTTTAGAAATCTATTTAAAAGGAGTAATCGATCTAACTCTACCTCTTCAATCAATTATTAATAATTATAATTTAAATTAATATTCACTTAATTATGATCCCTTAATTTTTTAAATCCTGAACCCTACGAGAATTAACTTTACCACGAAGATGATGTGAATTTAACCCTTGGCTAACTTCGGAACATGCAATCGCAGCACCCTACTTTGATTGATGTTATAAGATTAGCTTATGGTCAGTGGTAAATTAAGGCACATATCCACTCTGGAAATGAGGATGAATTGTGTTTAGGGATTATATTTGAACTCTACAAATTTATCTCGTGTGGTCTTGTATTACCGATTAAGATCACGCTCTCACAATTTACACAAAATCCCGACCTCGCGTGTTTTTGTGTACATTGTTCAATTGCTTTCTTAGTTTCTTACAATTTAAAAACACAATTCATGGATCATATTAAGTGAATTATAGTAGCTCATTGATTCAAAATAATTAAATGAAGAGGGTAGAAGATAGATCGATTACTAAAAGACTACTCTTCCATGGGTGGCGTAATCATCGTAGAAGCGTTTTGCATGTGCAAAGGTTTAAAATGGGTATAACCCAATAACGCTTCTACTAAAGAATTCCATCCCAATTAGGAAGATCAAGAGAAGAAGAAATTTAAACAAAATATAAGAAAAGAGAATAAATAAAATAAGAACAAATAAGTTTATTACATAAACAAAATCATTACAACATGAAGGAGAAGAAGAAGGCTTCGTCGAAGGGATCCTTGCTTCAAGAGCTACCCTTATTGAAATGGTTGGATAATTGGAGTGGATCCACTTCTCCTCTTCCCTCAAATTCCCAATTCACGTCCCAACCCCTCCAAATGAGAAAAACTCCAATTTATAGAGGGGAGGGGAGGATAGGTTACAAGTGGTTTCAAGTGTGAATGTGGAAATTCGGCCAAATATTTTATGCCAACTTACACCGCCCATTGGACCACCAAAACGCGTGAATTGGCCGGCCTTCCAGAAGGATTAAATGTGAGGATATGTGTCTTCTATCTCCTCTACAAAGTTGGGCTCAATACAGGCCCATATGAAGGAGTTATGGCCGAAATACAGAAGCTTCTTCATTCTGGCGAGCCCAGCCCAACTTTGACATCATGGCCCAATTTCAACAACCAACTGAACTCTTTAGCTCTTGTGTCCTGAATAAAGGTTTTAGATAATTAAGTTAGGAACACTATTACAAAATTTCAATTTCAAATAATAAATATAAAAATATTTATATTCGAAATACTACAGTAAACTATAAAGGGTAAAACTGGAATTTTCATAAAATATTCAAATGAACGATCTAATCCCAAATATTTTATAAATAAACATATTTAACACAATGTGAGGAAATTATATCATTTATTATCAATAAAATATTCAATAAAATTGTGTTTTATCATTCCCCCAATAGCTGGTTGTTAACCCATGACGCAGTCCACCTAAGCACAGACCCCTTCCCGATTTTCATCTCTTTTTTATTATTATTATTTTTATATCATCATTATGGTTTATTTAATTCCTTTAATATAATTAATTTATATAAATATAATATTTGTACTGACATATTTTATAATTTGAATGTTAAAACCAAATTAATTTTAAATAAATATTATCATAATATAAATATTATAATTTTAACGTTAACATTTAACAAAATATTATTATAATCTAAACATATTTTATAATTTGAAACTAAAAAATGTAGTATATTTATTTAGAATATTTTTTCATAATTAAAATTTTATAAAAATAATATTATGATAAAAATAATTTATGGAAAATTCATTATTCAAAATTAATAATTGTAATTTCATATACATACTTATATATTTATATATATGTGTAGGTATATATAAATCTTTTTTGAAAATCGAAATTTACAAAACCAAATTAGTTACATTTACTAAGATAATTATAATAGTCAAAATATATACATCTCTAATGAAATTTTTACATTTACTCATTTTATTAAATAAATTTAGTTATTAAAATAAAAAAATTATCAAATAATATTGTAAATAAAAAATACAACAATACAATATTTAAAATAAATTTGTAAAGTATAAATAATAAGTACAGTTAATTATGGTTATTATAACTAATGCGTAACCAAATTAATGAAAACACTTAATTTCATTTATTATTTTTAACAAAAATCATATTAGAATATTATCAGTTTTCATATTTATATATTAATGCATTTAATATAATATTTATTTAACAAAACAACATTTGGAATTTCTGGGTTGTTACATTATCCGCCCTTAAAAATCGCATCATCACAATTCGTTTTCTCAGAAAAAAAGAATTCTGAATTTCCGTATTTAGAATTAAGAGAAAACTAAGATCACTAAACTCTAAACTCTATCACTTAGACAAAAAAATATAATATCCAAATTTTTCTAGGCAATGTGTCTGATACCAATTATAAAGACCCGAAATCCAAACCCGGGTTCATCCCTTACAAATGTTGTGTAAAATATATTTTTAAAAGAAACTTGAATAAATACACATCATTTATTAAAATATATGACCTTTCACCAGTCCTGGTTTTGGAGTATTAGATGCAAGATTAAAATTTATCAGAGTTTTAATAAAGTTAAACAAACAAAAGTTAACTTTGCTTCCCTGGCACACACAAATGATGACGTCCAACTTTAGACATCAAAGTAACTTGTGAAAATATTTCTGAAATGTAGGGTGAGAAATTTTTCATGCTCATTAAGGGGGTTAAAAACAATTTATATGTACTTTTAAAATATTTACTTGAAGCTAAATACATCCATTAAATCATTTTCTTAAAAAGAAAATAAATTTCTTATGCCATGCCGTCATTATTTCCAAAGAGTTACTAAAAACATTTTTAGGATAATCTTATGCTCAAAAATTACTTTACATATTTAAAAACTAAAAGAATGATGTATTGTCAAAATATACATACAAATGAACAAAAGTAGTTGAAATTCCACTTAAATCTAGATAATTTTCATATATAAATTATCCATAACATACTAATGGTGCATATATAAATTTACACATGAAATGATACTTGTTCGGAATTTGTACGTAAGATAATGGTTATTAAATGTGGTTATTATACTAGTCAAATAATCGCATGAATTACAAATTACCAGCTTCAAATTAAGAAAATTCATAATGTGGGACATCATAACCATACTATCAAGGCCTTGTGCCAAGACCATAAAAACCCATTTGGTCAAAGCCTTATGCCAAGACACTAGTTTGTCTCTTGAGACCTACCGATGCCTAGAGGGGATATAGTGGGACCCACCCATCACTTACTAAGTCCAATACAATCTTAGAGAGAATGAATAATGTGGGACTTCATAAACATTATATCATGGCCTCATGACAAGACCATACATATCCATTTTTTCAAGGCCTTGTCCCATGACCTAGATTATCTCATGAGACCTTCCGATAACTTGAGAGGCTATAATAGGCCTCACCCATCACATAATAAGTCCAACGCATTCCTCGTATTTCTAATAAATATATGACTTTGAATAAAATGGTCCTATACTAATTTGGTTTATTTAAATCTTAATCATAGATAAATAAAATGATAAATTCTTAAGGTACATACTCTTTAAACAATCCAAAGTGTCATATACCACTTTTAAAAGTTAAATTCTTAATCCAAATAATATTATAAAAAGATTAATCCCATACTTGAAATAAATTTATTTTATTTGAAATTCACAAATAAAAAGGATAATGAAATATATAAATACATGCTCTCTAAAATAAATTTTTCACATTAAATTATAAATAAAAATCTTAAATAAAACACTTTAATTATAGAAGAAATCCATGTTCTTGATAATCATGAAATTAAAACTTCAAATTAATTTTCAAACATGAGCTTTTTATGAATGAAAGGTGTGTTGATGTTATGTTTATAACCTGTCCAGAGTTATATATGTATCTCTGACATCCTTGAATTTAAAATAACACGATGACATGTTATGTACAGTTTTTCTAAAATATTTTGATAAGTATTATGACTTTGAGTAAACATTATTTCCTTTATATATTTATATATATACAAATATATATATATATACCATGATTTTTTTTAAACTTAATGTTTTCCATAAATATATATACACATACACACATTTATATGACATGATATTTATAATACTCTAATTTTCTAGTTAAATTCATATTTAGCGAAAAATTCACTAAATAAAAATATCCATATTTAATAAGAGTTAAAGCATATCTTGATACCCTTAGAAATAACAATTTTTATAAGGAAATAAATGAATTCAAGAATATATATAAACAAAAATTATTCGCCCATGCACATATATTTATTTATAAATGTATAATCATTAACCATCATGAAAATTCAATTATTCACAATTACATTTCTTAATAAATAATATCTAAATAACTATGTGGAATACTATTTTTCATCTACTTATTAAAATATTTCATTCATCACCCTTAAACATCCATTTGAACATAGTTTTTGTTGATGTAAAATTTATTCAATGCACATGCTTGTATATTTTATGTATGTAATGTCATGAGTAATCTTAGTTATAGTCATAAGTAGAAATTCATAAATGGTGTGCATATTACATTGTTTTCACTTTATTATGTTAGATTTTATTTCTTAAACATAAATATAACTTAAATAAGACACTGGTATAATTTCTTGAAATAAAAGATGATTCTCAAGTATGAAACAATCTTGATCTTAAAATTAATTAAAAATATACACATGAAATAAAATTTCTAAAAAAACATGAATTCCCATAATAGTCAAATATATATATATATATATATATTTATGTATTTGAAAATAATTTTATCGCAAAATAATTTTATCCCATATTTATACATTCTTCACTTTGCACATTCAAAACATGTAACATTTGTTTAATATATTTAAGTATACTTATATATGTAATTGACATAGAACATCCATCACCATGGAATAAATACATGTTTGATCCAAGCATTGATAAATGAGGAAATGCATTGGCAAAACTAATTTGATATCAATTTACAAACTTGATATTAACATCTATTGTAGCAGATTTTTTAAACCACAATTTTTATAATATATTCATATATTGAAGAATATTAAATCATATAAAATAATTAGGCATGCCAAAAACTAAAACATGACATAATAATTTAAATGAGTTCGTTACAATTAAAATCTTAATACTTTAAATATATAACCCCTCTTTCATTATAAGTTTTTAAAAATAAATATACAAATCTGGATAAATATACATATATTGTATATATATATTTATCTCTATATGTCTTAAAAATAATCATAGTTTGAAAAAATTAAAACCAACCCTTATGAAATCATAATAATAAAAATAAAACACATACTCAAAACGTTTGAAAATAAATTTACAATGTGGAAAGATAAGAAAAATCTTACATCAAAATAAATTGTAGTATTAACCCCCTTACTAAAATTTATCAATGTTTCAAAAATGCAAAAAAAATGTTGATTTTATTTTGAAGAAACCAATAAATAATATTAGAAGAAGTAAATTTCCCTTACATAATTATAATTTGGGAAGAAAAATAAATTGACGAAATAAATACAAAAAACTATTAAAAACAAGTTTGAACATAAAAATAATTCTAATTGACTAAAAATAATTAATATTACTTAAAAAATAAAAAAAATCTAATCAACTACAATAAATTTTCAGACAATGTTTTGAACATAGAAACCACATCAAACATTTAAGAAATATAAAAAACCAGAAGTAGAACATAAATTCCTTGCACATTAAAATTACTTTAATAAAATTAAATATATATATATAAGAAATTATTTTCATTAGTAAATAGAAAGTTTTGAAATTATAATATAGAGATTTAATAATAATAAAAATTCCCTTACATGATTTGCATACAACAATAAAAACATATGTCATTGCACCTAAGCACACACCCTCTTCAAACTAGAAAATTATTTTTGAAATTTCATTTTTACAAAGGTTTTAGACTTTTATAGCCAAAATCAATGATATAAATATATTTTTCAGACCAAAGGCAAGCTTCCCAAGAAAGATGATTTGAGGATGCATACAGTATAATATATATATATATGTGTGTGTGTGTGTGTGTGTGTGTTGTGTATACTCAAACATTTGGTAAATAATAGTTATCCAAAGAATAGAAAATAATCATCAACATTTAAAAGGATGAATATAAAATAGATTTCAGGAAAAGTCTACATAAGCTTGCTCTGCAAGCTGGATACACATGTAATGTTTTCACAAACAAATGAAAAAAATTATTTTAAGATTCTAACCACAACATCATATGAGGACCAAAAACAAAATCATACAAGTATTTTAACAAAAGTATGTCATCAAAACATTTCAAAAGTAAATAGGGGGTCGATGGAGAAATCAACGAAAGGTAACGAATATCAGAGTTTAACAAAAGAAGAATCAGACACCTACAAAGTGAACTGAAAGCCTACATCGCTAGGTCGAAGGATATCAGGGGCCTTTAAATCTAGATTTTCCTAACTTGATTTGAAGCCTTAACCTATGGTCGAACCATCGTGACGATGATTGAAGCTTCCTCACTGGTTCTCGACATGGAACAACATCTCTCAGCCTTGACTCAACCCTGTATAACTCCACAAAATCCACTAATTTAACCCATCGCTCGGCCTATTCGACCCGTACCACCACCCTTACTCCTGCCATGACACCCATCCAGTGGATCTCTCCCCAAATTCCCCAACAGCTGACCATAAAACCGAAACACAATCCCCCTAAGTGTGGACCCCTTCCTGATTTTCATCTTTCTTTTTTTATTATTATTATTTTTATATCATCAGTATGGTTTATTTAATTCCTTTATTATGATTTATTTATATGAATTTAATATATTTACTAACATATTTTATAATTTCAATATTAAAACCAAATAATTTTATATAAAGATTATCATAATATAGACATTATAAGTTTAACTTTAACATTTAACAAAATATTTTTATAATCTAAAATTATTTTACAATTTGAAAGTAATAAATATAGTAAATTTACTTAGAATAATTTTTCATAATTCAAATTTTATAAAAGTAATAGCTTTTAAAAAATAATTTATGCATAATTAATAATTAAAAATTAATTATTGTAATTTTATATACATACTTATATATTTATATATATGTGTAAGTATATATAACCCTTTTTTATAAAATTAAAAATTATAAAACCAAATTAGTTACATTTATCATGATATTTATAATAGTCAAAATATATACATATCTATTGAAATTAATAAATTTACTCATTTTATGAAATAAATTTTGTTATTAAAATAAAAATAACAATGAAATAATATTTTAAAGAAAATAATACTACAATACAATATTTAAAATAAATTTGAAAACTATAAATAATAAGTTCAATTAATGATGGGTATTATGACTAACCCATAACCAAATTATTTAAAATGCTTAATTTCATTTATTTATTTTAAATAATATCGTCTTAAAATATTGTCAATTTTTATAATTGTAAATTAATCTATTTAATATAATATTTATGTAACAAAACCACATTTTTAATTTCTGGGTTGTGACATTATACCCCCCTTAAAAAATTGCCTCCTCACAATTCATTTCGTTAGAAAAAAGATTTCTGAATTTCCGTCTTCGGAATTAAGAGAAAACTATGATATCTAAACTCTAAAATCCATCACTTAGAGGAAAACAACTAATCTCTAATTTTTTCTAAACCATGACTCTTATACAAATTATAAATACCTAAACCTGAAACCTAGGTTCAACCCTTAAAAATGTTGTGTAATTTTTTTTAAAAAGAAGCATGAATTAATACACAAAAATTTTTATAAGAGAGGAACTTTCACCGGTTTTGGTTCTAGAGGATTAGATGCAAGATTAGAATTTAATAGATTTTCAAAAAAGTTAAAAAAAACACCAACTTCACTTTCGATGCATGCTAAAACAATGACATCTAATTTTGGACTTCAAAGTGACCTTTGAAAATATTTTTGAAACGTAGTGTGAGTAATTTTTTGTGCTCAGTAAGGGGCTTAGAAACAATTCATAAATCATTTTAAAACATTTACTTGAAGAAAAATAAATCATTTTATTAAAAATAAAATACATTTCTCATGACATGTCATCATCATTTTTCTAGAGTTATTAAAAACATTTTTAGGAGAATCTTATTCTTAAAAATTACTATACTTATTTAAAAACTACAAGTATGATGTATTGTGAAAATATGCGTACACTTGAGAAACAGTACATGAAATTCCACTTTAAGCTGGATAGTGGCCACATATAAATTTTCCATAACATACCAGTGGTGCAGATATAAATTTACACATGAAATTTTACTTGTTCAGAATTTGTACAAAAGACAAAGTTTCTTAACCATGGGTATTATACTAGTTGAATAAATACATGAATTACCAATTACCAGCTTCATATTGAGTACATTCATAATGCGGTACATCATAACCAGACTTTCAAGGCCTCATTCTAAGACCATAAATAACCATTTTATCAAGGCCTTATGCCAACACACTAGTTTTACTCATGAGACCTAGAGATGCATCAAGGGGCTATAACAGGCCCTGCCAATCACTTACTAACTCCAATGAAATATTTTAGGGAATGCATAATGTTGGAATTCATAAAAATTCTTTTAATTCCTCATACCCAGACCATATATAATCATTTTTTCAATGCCGCGTGTCAAGACTTAGTTTGTCTCATGAGACTTGGCGATGCACCGAGAGGATATATCGGGCCCCACCCATTATGTAATAAGTCCAATGCATTCCTCAATTTCTAATCAAAATATGTCTCTATTTTAATGTTTTTCTTACCACTTTTATTGATTTTAATCTTAATCATAGTTAAATACAATGATAAATTCTTCAGCTACATAATCTTTAAACAATCCAAAGTGTCCCATACCACTTTGAAAAGTTTAATTCTTAATCCAAATAATATTATAAAAAGACTAATCCCATACATAAAATAAATTTATTTATTTTAAAATAAAAAATTAAAAGGATAATGAAATAAACACACACATGATCTCTAAAATAAAATTTTCACCTAAAATTATAAATAAGCATCTTAAATAAAACATTTTAATTCTTAAAGAAATCCATGTGCTTGATAATCTCAAAAGTAAACCTTAAAATTTATTTGAAACTATGAGATTATTATGAATGAAAGGTTTTTCAATGTTATGATTAACGCATTTCCAAGGTTGTATTCAGCTATGACATTCTTAAGTTTAAAATAACACGATGACATGTTATGTGCATTTTTCTAAAATTTGACGATAAGTATTATAATTGTCAATAATCATTATTTCCTTTGTATATTCATATATATACATATGTATATATATAACATGAATTTGAGTTTTAAAATTAAAAGAAACATAATGTTTACGATAAATAAATAAATTAAAATATATACACACACACATTTATTTGGCATGGTATTTATAATACTCTAATTTATGGAATAAATTAATATTTAATGAAAACATCAATAAATAGAAATATCCATATTTAACCAGAGTTAGAACATGTCATGATACCCTTAAACATAAAAATTTTAATAAGGATATAAATTACTTCGAGTATATATATATATATAAACAAACATTAATCGTCCACACACATATATTTATTTATAAATGTATAAACATTAACCATCATGAAAATTCACTTATTAAAAAATTCATTTCTTGATACATAATCTCTATATAATTATGTGTAATACTATTTGTCATCAAAATATTTAAACATTTCATTCATCACCCATAAACATCCATTTGAACAGAGTTTTGATTGATGTAAAATTTATTCAATGCACATGCATGTATATATTACGTGTGTAACATCATGAGTAATCTTGGTTATATATATAAGTTGAAAATCATAAATAGAATGCATATAACATGGTTTTCATTTCAATTTGTTATATTTTATTTCCTAAACATAAATAAAACATAAATATGAAACTTGTATAATTTCTTTAAATAAATGATGATGCTTAAGTAAGGAAACATCTTGATCTTAAAATTAATTAATAATATACTCATAAATGAATATTTCTAAAAAACATTAATTTCCTTCATAGTCAAATATATATATGTGTGTGTGTGTCTATATATATAAATGTACTCATATATATATATATATATATATTATAAATACTTATGGGTGTGAAAATAATTTTATCCCAAAATAATTTTATACCAAAATAATTTTATCCCAAAATAATTTTATCCCGTATTTGGGTATGTTTTTCTTTGTGCTTTCAAAACATGTAAAAATTGTTTAATTTGTTGAAGTATACTTATATATGTAATTGAAATGTAACATCCATCATCATAGAATAAATACATGTTTAATCCAAGAATCAATAAATGGGGAACTGGATAAGAAAAACTAATTTGATATCAATTTAAAAACATTATATTAACATCTATTGCGATTGATTTATTAAAACATAATTTTTATAGTATATTCATTTATTTTAGAATATTAAATCATAGAAAATAATTAGGCACACCAAAAACTAAAACATGACTTAATAATTAAAATGATTTCTTTACAATTAAAATCTGAATAATTTCAATATATGACCCCTCTTCCATCATAAGTTTTGAAAAATAAATATAAAAAGATGAATAAATATTCATATATTGTATATATACATTTATATCTATTTGTCTTACAAATAATATTAGTTTGAAAATATTAAAACCAACCCTTAAAAATCATAACAATAAAACTAAAACCCATACTAAATAAGTTCAAAAATAAATTCACAATATTGAAAGATATGAGAACTCTTACATCGAAGTAAATTGTAGTATTAACCCCCTTTCTAAAATTTATAAAAGTTTCAAATTTTCAAAACATGTTGATTGTCTTTTGAAGAAACCCAAAAATAAACTAGGTAGAAGTACATTTCCCTTACACAGTTATTATTTGGGAAGAAGAATGAATTGAAAAGATAAATAAAAAAATCCATTCCAAAACAAGTTTGAACATAAAAAAATTATAATCGAATATAAATAATTAAAATTACTTAAATAATAAAAATAATTCTAATTGAGAAAAATAATTTTTCAGACAATGTTTTGAACCTACAAACCACATAAAAAATTTATGTATTATAAAAAACTAGAAGCAGAACATAAATTTATACACATTAAAATTACTATGATAAAATTAAGTATATATATAAAAGAAATTATTTTCATTAGTAAATAGTTTATTTTGAAATGATAATGTAGAGATTTAAGAAAAATAACAATTCACTTACATGATTTTCATATGAAAAAAAAAATATTTTTGATGCGCCTAAGCACACACCCTATCCAAACAAGAAAAATCATTTTTTTAAGTTAATTTGCACAAAGTATTAGGATTTTTATATCCAAAACCATTGATATAAATATATTTTGCAGACCAAAGAAAAGATTCATGAGCAATCTAATTTGAGGATGTAGGTAGTATAATAGAATATATATATATATATATATATTATTATTTCAAAACATTTAGTAAATCATAGTTATCGGAAGAAGGATAAACAATCACCAAAAGTTGAAAGGTTCAATATAAAATAGAGTTTAGCACAATGGCACATAATCTTTTTCTACAAGCTGGATACACATGTGAAATTGATACAAAAAAATTTACAAAAATTATTTTAAGATTCCAAAAAAAACATCATATGCGGACCAAAAACAAAAGAATACCCATATTTTAACAAAAGAGATTTTTTAAAATGTTTCAATTGTGAACAGAGGGTTAATAGAGAAATCAATGAAAGATGAAAAATATAAAGGTTTAGAAAAAGAATAATCAGACACCCACAAAGTGAACTGCAAGCCTACTTTTCTAGGTCAAAGGAGATTGAGGCCTTTGAATCTGTGTTTTCTATATTTGATTCAAAACCCTAACATGTGTTATAACCATCGTGACGATGCTCGGAACTTCATCACTGACGCTCGATGTGAAACAATAGCTCTCGGCCTCAACTTGACCCTACGCAACTCCACCAAAGCCACCGATTAAACCCAGCACTCAGCCTAATTATTCGGGACCCCTGCCCTTCCTCCCATAATGACACCCATATTGCAAATCCCTCCCATCCTCCCCCAATGTCTGACCCTAAAACCATGATTTATCCCCCCTAAGTGCAAGCCCTTCCTGATTTTCATCTCTTTATTATTATTATTTTTATATCATCATTATGGTTTATTTAATTCCTTTACTATAATTAATTTATATAAAGATAATATATGTACTAACAAATTTTATAATTTCAATATTAAAACCAAAATAATTTTATATAAATACTATCATAATATAAATATTATAAGTTTAACTTTAACATTTAAGAAAATATTTTTATAATCCAAAAATATTTTATAATTTGAAATTAATAATTATAGTGCATTTATTTATAATAAAGTTTCATAATTTAAGTTTTATAAGATTAATTGTTTTATAAAAATAATTTATGTATAATTCATAATTCAATATTAATAATTGCAATTTCATATACATAGTTATATATTTATATATATCTATAAGTATATATAACCCTTTTTTAAAAAAATCAAAATTTATAAAACCAAATTAGTTTCATTTATCAAGATAATTATAATAGTTAAAATATATACATATCTATTAGAATTTATAAATTTCCTCATTTTATTAAATAAATTTTATTATAAAAATAAAAATAATAATGAAATAATCATTTAAAGAAAATAAAACTGTAATAAAAAATTTATAATAAATTTTAAAACTATAAATAATAAGTACAGTTAATTATAGGTATTATAACTAATTCATAACCAAATAAATTAAATCACATAATTTCAATTATTATTTTTATAAAATATTGTCTTAGAATAATATCATTTTGTGTAATTCGACAATAATCCATATATTATAATATTTATTTAATGAAAACATGTTTGGAATTTATAGGATTTTACAACCTTGTTCATTGGGCTTAGAGGAGATGGGTATTTTCTGAGATAAGGTATGAGGGAACATATACTTTTTGAGTGTGCCTTCAGGGTGTTGGTTATTTGATTTATGTCATGGGGGTGTTGGTGGTGGCTTACTGAGAGCTATTACTACAACCTTCATGGTCCCCCCAGGACACAAGTTGGATTTATACTTCTAAGATTAGATAATGGTTAGGGTAGAGGAGCTGGACCTTATTGATCATGTTGGTATGTTTATCTTGGGATGGATAGAAGGGGAGCTTGTAGGTTCTTACATCATTTGGTGTTTTCCTTTTTGTTCAATATTCTTACTTTATGTATGTACTGATGGTCGGCCATGGGTGACCCTACTGTTTGTATCTTATTTTTATGACCTAATGTGATATGGATTGTCTTGTTTTATTCTACAAATAGTATGTTTAATCATGTTTATTATTCTATTACTTTCTTTTTATGTTTCTAATTTTTCTTCTTATTCTTCCACAATGGTGGGTTACTCAACCTATTCTTTATGGTCTTCTCTCCCGATGTGCTATATGTATCTATGGACAATTGTTATATTCACCATTAGAGGTAATATTATCCCCATTATCACCTCTTGGACCCTAGTTACTAGTTGAAATAATTTGGTTTATGGGGAGGAGCACCAAAGGCCCAGTGGCACTCCGTCACGGAGCACAATTTTAAATTGGGCCCCGAGTCAGGGTGCTACAAAATTAACATTATTTAAAAATTCAAAATTGAATGTTTTTACTATGATTTGATCATGGAAATTATTTAAGACAAATTATTTGGTTATTACCATTATGAGGGGGATATTTTTCTATTGTACTCATTTTCCCATAGTAATGTTTTCCCATTGAGTTTTCATGATAAGGTTTTTAATGATGCAACACTGTGAGGACTTAATGTTATAGTAATTTTTTCCATATTCAATGGTTTGTTCTTTAAAGAGTATTTCCTTTTGCATTTTTAATGAGACAATAATACATAATAATGGATATCCACAATATTTATAAATTATTATGGATATTTGAAATTAAGGTTAATTATTGGGCTTACTCATGATCCATACTCTTCAATGAGGAAATTAATTATTACTTATAGTTTTTCTTTTGTGTTTCAATAAAAAAATTAAATAATAATATTAATTGATGTCATGAAGAAATGATTAAATGATATAATCATGGAATGTTTTGTAATGTTATACTCTTTTTATCTTCATTAGGGTTTTCCCCACTATGTTTTCCTAGTTATATTTTTAATGAGTCATCATTACATGAAACTAAATTACATAGGATTCACATAATTTTCCATTGGATTTTTTAATTGAATATTATATAATATTCCATGAAATTTTCACTTAAAGGGGGTGTTATGAAATATTAAATGTCAATTCCATAATTATAAATACTCTGATTCCCAAGAAACATTTTCATGTGCCCAACTTTTCATTTTAGATCTTTTGGTATTCTTATATACTTTAAAAATAGATGGAAATGTTAATGAAATTGGATGTTTTTAGTACATTGTGTTCTTTTATCTAATTCTAATATTTATCTTATATTTCTATTTTTATTTTTCATCATTATCTTCATATGAAAATTTGATGATCATTTTGTCAATGATGTGTTTCGACTATGATCGGTCTTACATTTTTGGTTTTTAAATTTTTTATGGTTTAATCGGTGTTAGATAAATTTCACAACAATTGAAATATCTTTTTTCTAATTAATTTAAATGTTTTGAGTGATTGATTTTAAATTCCCATTTGGAGACATATAAGATAAATTTAATTCCATCCATGTCAGACAATTTTGGAGTAAAATAACCTTTATTTCCATATAAGATAAATTTAAGGATCCCTCATAAAAAATCAAGTAGTATTTCTATGTAGAATAATTTAACTCAAGAGTAAGATAATTTGATCCAATTTCCACGGAAGATAATTTTATATAACTCAGATAGGATAATTTCATGCCTCTTCTCCCTTAGGAGATATCTCCCAACATGTTTAGAATCTAATCAAGAATGATGATGATTGAAATGAGTTAGATGGTTGAAAAAGATAAAATGGATTAAAACGGTATCATGTTGGACACCTAGACCTAACCATCAATTTTGGGTTTTGGATGAAAATTACCTTGTTATACATTTTTTGAGTTTTTTTACCTTATCATTGAAAAAAGTTATAGTGTAAAATTTCACTGGAAATTTTTGATCTATAATTTCACTTAAAACTACAATGAAAATGTATCAATACATAAATAAAAAATGAAAATTTTTACTGAATATTTTGATTCCAATTTTTTATTAAAAACTTCGTATATAAATGGTAGAGATTATTAAGAGTCTATAAAACCTTCATAAATCATGTATAAGTAAAATAATTTATTCTGAATATCCTCATTCTACAAATTTCCAGTGAAAATGTTGAATGGAAAATTCTAGTTCAAATTCACACTATAAATTACAATGAAGATATGTTAATACGCAAATAAAAAATGTAAATTTTCACTATAAATTTGCATTGATAATTTACAATAGAAACCTTTAATTATAATTTCCACTATAAAATTTTATTGAAAGGCCTGATTCCAATTTCTAGTGGAAATTATCAATGTTTATTTTTCATTAGATATTCTCATTTAAAATTCATAAAATGAATTCGATCAGAAAATTTCCAATAAAATTTATATGTATAATGAAATATTCAATGTAAACTAAAAATACCCAAATAAACACATATAAATATAAAAATACTTGATAATATTAAATTATATATTTTCGGTGAAAATTATATTTTTGAAATTTTCAACACATATATACAAACATACAAGTAAACTTGCAGTGAAATTTGGTGATTTACATTTACATTGTAAACCTCCATTGATATAAATATATACTAAAAATATTCAGTGAAAATTAAAAGTAAAAAATTTGATTGAATAAAAATATACATATATACATATATAATATTTATAAATATAAATATAAAATATAATTTTTGTGTGAAAATTCACACGGTAAAGTAATTCCATTGTAAATTTACAATAAAAATTCATAATGACAATTTATAATTATCTACGGAACTAATGTCTATTGAAGAAACATCATTCCAGG
The DNA here is from genome assembly GCA_963277665.1 of Viscum album. NCBI lineage: Eukaryota > Viridiplantae > Streptophyta > Magnoliopsida > Santalales > Viscaceae > Viscum > Viscum album. The sequence goes on from OY728130.1 coordinate 1,222,434,903, forward strand.
TATGATCAATTTTTAGTGTTCTTTATTATTAATCACATGTTGAATATATCAAGGATAGATTTAGAATTTATCTTGGTTCGTTCCTGCTGCCTTGGATCCTAGGATGACCCTCTAGTTATCAAATAATACATTTTGAATTTTTCAAGGCTAGTATACAAAAATAAAAACTAAAACTTTTCAATGGAAGATTGTAGTGAAAACATGAAAAGAAAATTATTATCTTAAATTTTCAGTTTGAATGTCTACTAATATTATAACTGAGAGTATATTAATACAAAAATAAATATGCAAAATTCCAATGGAAATTTCCATTGGAAATATACATTGAAAACTTCAGCTGGAAATTTCTAATGTTAATTTCCTACACATCATATGTATCTTATTATAAACATATGGTTTATTTTTTAGTGGGAATTTATAACAAAGAATATTAGTATATGCATACATAATGTATTAATATATAAAAAATAATTTAAATTTTCACTACACATTTTTATTATACATGTTCATTGACAAATTTCACTACACATTTCCACTAGAAAATTTTACCCAAATTTCCACATGAATTTCCATAGAAAATTTTCAATACATGTTTTCCACACACTATATAATTACTAAACTAAATTTAAAATGTATTTTTTTGAATTAAAATTTATAGTACCAATGTCGAATAAATATAAAAATATTGAAAATTTGATTATGAAAAAAGAAAATTTTTAGTAAAAATATATTAACATAAAAATAAACAATGTAATTTTCCAATACAAAGTTGAAATGAAATTTTTTAATGTAAATAACTAGTGAAAATATTCATTGGAAATTTAAATTTTAAATTTTCAACACTTATAATTCTAATAAAAATATTATTAATACATAAATTGAAAATGTAATTTTTTTGAGAATTTGTATTGAAAATTTACACTATAAAAAATTAGTAGAAATTTCTACTAGGAAAGTTTTCTTCAAATTTACACATAAATTTAATATGAAAATTTCTATTTAAGTATTTTATTATGACACTAAAAAAATATTATAAAATTTCAAAAAAATGATTCTTTAAATTTTCAGTTCAAAAATATTAAGGCATAAATAATTTATTGAAAGACTGAACTGAAAACTTACTTCAGAAATTTTTATGTGCAGACTATCACTTGAAATTTCAAGTGAAAAAATTAAATGGAAATTTTGGGTGTTAAATTCCAATAGAAATTTCAAGGGAGAACTTCCAATGAAATTTTGCAGTGAACACTAACACTGAAAATGTTTATTGTAGACATCAACATAATATTTTCAGCTAAAAAATTCCCTACCAATTAAAATATAGAAATATTAATACATAAATAAAAAATATCAAATTTCATCAAAAATTTAAATTTAGGATTTACTCTGGACGATTTTCATGTAAATTTCCACTAAAAACTTCTATGGAAAAGTTCCATTAACATTTCAATGTATTATATTTCTATTTATCTTTATTATTAACACATTAAAAGTATATTTATTTTTAAAATTTAACAAAAACTGTTATTAAAATGTTATTGAATAAAAAATGTTATTAATTATAAAATATTTAATTAAAAATATTGATTAGATTAAAATTTTATTTTACATAAATTATTTATAAAACATTTAAAAAATATCCAAATATAATTCAACATATCATATTTTATTTATTTATATTATTATTATTTTAAAAAATAGTTTTCATTAAAGGATTTATATATAAATTCGTTGTTAATATTTTATAATAATATTTTTAATTCAAAATTTTATGGTTATAATTTATTTAAAATCATTGACATAAGAGGAAGGATATTATGGTCTAACAATCCAAAATAAATTAATTTTATTTTTAAAAATCTCTTTATCTAAAAAGAACATCAGATGCCACATTTCATTTTTTCTAAGTGGGGGGTTGTCCCACCATGTACTCGACCCTCAGGTCTTAGTTTGAAACCTTATATGATAATTTTTGAATGAAATAGAGGGTGACCTAAATTGATAGCTCTACACAGAGTTATGGAAAACTCGTGAATAGACAGAAATGATGACGCAGGGAAAGCAAAGCCGATGTACAGACATTGGTGAATATTATTGAAGACTCGATTCTCCCTGAGTTTGACTGAAGAACCTAAATACATCATGCTTATAAAGAATAAAACAATACGACTGATTATAATTGATCCCGACATTGCATAAAGAAGCACGGATTGAGAAACTGATGAAGATTTTTATTCACTAGTTTTTAATAGCTTGTTTAGTATTGCACTAAGAGTGTTGTAATTATTTACACAAATCATATTTGTTGTTTATTGCCTCACTTAACACCTACTATGATTGAATGTGAGATGAAGAAGGAAGTCACATTGTCGATCTTTTGGATAAAGTCTAAAGGATGATTCAAATGTGAACGAAAGTGGTTGAGTTGTGCCAAAATAATGGGATCAATCCTAACCAAGATCAAATTTAGTTTCATTAGTTGGCACTCATATCAGTTTGAGGAAGGTTGGTTATTACAACTCGGGTCATGAGTGTCGTGGAGTTTCATCATGTTCAAATCAAGCTAGCTCAAAAGGTTGTGATTTAATGGGTGTATAAGATGATAATTGATTGAATAGTGAAGCACAACCAATTGTTTCCGATTGACTATTCAATGGTCCAGTGCTATTCTGATGTGTATAGTGGCACTCGAGTCGAATCCTCAGTGATGATTCCATTTTTTAGAGTCGATTGTTTTTTTATTTTTCTTTTGAATAAGGTGGTTTGATTTCATAGGTTAATTAAATTTTTTGATGTATGGATTTTAATTTAACAATTTGATAAATATTGCAGTGATTTCATTAATGGGTATTTAAGAGTATGATATCATTGAGCTTTGTGTTAAATTTTATTAAATTAATACCCACTTCACAAGATGATTTTGATCAAAATTCCCATGTGTTTTAATCCAAACCTTATCTTAGTTATAGTTATAATCTCAATTAATATTTTTCAATGAAAATTTATTTATGTTTATAATAATCCATGAAATATACATGTCAAACCAAACATGTCATTAATCCATGATATTTTATGTTTAACATACAGAATGATGACCTAAAAAATATTTAATGATAACAAACTCTCCATTATTTAACATCCCAAAATTATGATTCTCCCCAATATGAGATTCAATTACTCATTTAGTTGGTTAGTAATCTGATTTATGATTTTTAAGATGATTTTTTAAAAAGATAAGAAAATAATGGGACATGATAAGAGTAGTTCATCATATAGACACACCCATATGGATGATGAATAAAATTAAACACAAAAATTTTATTGAAAAAGAAATTGAAAGAATAGAATAGTTTAAAATTGATTTAATCAATTTTAAAACATTAATATTAAAATAAATTGGTTTAATGAACATTATAGATGATGATGAAGAAACATGCATTAATATTCAATTTAAATGAATACAAACTTATATGATTACCATTAAAAAAATAAAAAAAACATGAAATGGAAATTGGAGGAGAGTTTTTTATTGTTGAAAAAAAATATGGAAAGTCCTTCTCAGGACTATGGAATTTTTATGGTCATTCAAATTCTAATCCGTTATTTTAAAAATTCCAACCTCTTCCAAGGAGAATAGGGGAGTGTATTGAAATTCCAAGGTGGGGGAATATTTTCCTTCTAAAAAATCACCTCAAATTAGATTGACCATTTGAAAATTTATACAAATAAATATCAAGAAATATCCTTATTAAAAGTTTTATATATGAATATGGAAATTTCACCCTCTAAATTTTTTGGCCATTGGATTTTTGGATCCAAATTTATGGTTATTTTCTTATACCATGTTCTGTTATCCAGTTTTGTGCCAAATTTTCCCATGGTCTAAATGTGAATGAATTTATGGTTGTGAATATTCCTTCAAATCAGAACGTCTTCTTCTTAAATGTTGGTCACCTATATCATGAATTTATCCTCTCAAAATTACACCTTAATTGTAGTTCTATATTGGTATAAAGGTTATTAATTGTGATATGTTTTAAAATCCTAAAAGGAATTGTTGGTTGTACTTTCATGCATCAATCGGATACCTTATTGGTTGAGTTGATCCTTGAATTTTTTTTCCATGTTTTACTAAAATGTACCTATAATTATTGTAGATAATCCACAAATTTGGACTTCTTGATTGACCCATAAAATATAATATTCAAAATGATCCAGTTTCATTATAAGATTCAATAGGCTTTCCTTTGTAGCCCATATGGACTTGCAAATTGATGAATTAGCCAAGATCTAGTTGAATGATTTTTTGGAATTTGAATAAGGATCACTAAAAACATGAATGAAATAATTTGGATCGGTATATTAAAAAATTTGATCAAAACATTAAACTATAGTGAAATTGAATGGATTCAAATAATTCTCTTTATATACCTTTATAATGAAAACATGTGTATTGAATAGAAATTAATCATTTTTATGTAAAACATCAGTGTTGAGAGTAATGAAAAATCGTGACTAAATATGTAATATAAAATCCACCACACTTAAGATAGTTAATTTCCTTATGTACAGCAAATATAAAAACATAAAAAAACATTTTCATTCACTAAAAAATATTAAAATTTTGTATTCACTAATCTGGGGAGGAAAAAACTAGTTCACTCATTCATAAATAATTCCTCCATAATTATTACTGTAATCATGTATCAATATAAATCTTTTTTCATGTTTAAAATTTTAATTGGAAAATGTGGGCACTAAAAACATACTCTTCTAAAGATGATGTAAATTTATTCAAGGATGTTCAATCATTCACCATAAAAAAGTTCAAATCATAGTGTTTGTTAGAGACCTAATCTTATATTCCAATTACTAAAGTTCCCAAGAATAAATAGTACATTTAGGAGGGGTTTTATGGTTATGGTACTTTAGGAAAATAATTACTAAAAGAGGGAAAAATATGGGTAAAACACTAACATGGAAAAAGAAATGCACAATTTGTTTTTTGAAATGGGACATGGAAGGAAATAGAAATACATATTTATAGGGGAATGAAAGTATGAATGAAAATAAGGTATAGATAAAACTATAAGGGGTTGAAAATATGAAATATGTACCAAAAAAACATCCCCAAATATTCAATAAAACATGCTGCAAATTTTCTTTTTTTTTTCTTTTTTTTCTTTTTTTTTTTATTTTTTTTTTTGTTTTTTCAAAAGTTTTACTTACAAAAAATCTAACACACCCCACCCAACCTTTGTTTTATATCCTCATGACACTCATTATAATAGTTATGACAATTTAAAAGGTTGAAAAATATTTATTTTGTGACCTACCGAAGACACAACCCATTTGTTTTTTATTTTCTTATTCTTTTTTGTTTTTTTCATATATTTTTTTCTGAAAACATTTCAATAACATTTATAAAAAATGACATAAATATGAATCCATTACCAAAAATCATGGAATGAAAACTTCCCCCTATACTTAAATGGATTCTTGAACTCAATAATATGATGACACATTGAAAATCATGGAAATGGTACCCAAAAGTAAATCCATTCCCCCACACATAAATTTCAATAAATTATGAAATTAAAATCCAAGTATCTATTGGGTGAGACAAGGTTCTGGTCTTGTAATGTGGCTACCAAAAAAGGGTTTTCCTAGGCTCTATGGGGATTTCAAAAGGAGGATCAATGTAAGGTTAATGGGAGGGTATTTGGGTATTTTTATTCTCTTGTGGTTCAAAAAATGCCTCTATCATATTAATTTAGGCTAAAGTAGTAAATTCAGATCGAAAGACCACAAACTCAAGACTCACAATCAATGGAGAAAAATAAAAAATACAAAAAATTGGTTATAGGAGAGCATATAATGAAATATAACTCTGTTCCTCATAGTTGGGTAAGAATCATTTTTCATGTAAAAAATTGAGCATTCATAAGTTATTGGTGTTGAAACAAGTTTTTTTTAAAGTTTTTAATGAAAACACAAAATGTTTGAGATAAACTCAAGTTTTTTAACTACCCAAAATGTTTGGTAATATTTATAAAATTTAATGGTGAGTAATTTTGACTCTTTTTTTGGATTTTTTTTGTTTTTTTAGTTTTTCTGAAATACACAGACACACAAAAGAGAAAGAGGAAAATAGGTTTTATAAATAAAGTGGTAAAAAATATTAAAAATGTGAGAATTATGGAGGAAGAATAATATATATATATATAGAGAAAATGAGGAGAAATAGAGGGAGAGGGAGTTAAAGGGAAAGAGGTGTCCCTAGTTTGGATTTGATGGGTCATCATCTTCATCCATTTGTGGGTATAATCCAATATTTTGGGATCTTATAGATCATTATGTGGTATTGAGGTGTGCGTTGTCTCATTTTGATGGCTTAACCAATTCACATTAACTGTGAATGTCCTTTTCGAAGAAGGTTCTTGGACTTTCACTACACCAAATGGGTAATCATTATTAACAAAAAAAGTACCTTCTAGAAGAGGATAAATCTTACATGGGTGAATACAAAATAGATAATTAAATAACATTACCTTTTCACCTTCATGAATTATTATTCACAAGATCTATTTGTCATTTAGTACCTTATAATTTTTATTTTTAGAGATTTTAATTCTTATAAGAATCAAGTTGAAGATTCTCTAGTTCATTCAACTGAAACAATCTCTATTCACCATATTTTTTACATGCAAAATTACATGTTTTAGAGACCAAAATGACTTATATTGGATTTTAACTAGTAAATTACATTCGTTGAGAAAAACTTCTTAAATAGAGACATCACAATGGGTATTATATAGGATGTTTGAAAATCCCAAAGCGGTTCACTAAGTGTTTCATTCCAATATTTTTTTATGGTCTTAAAAATTCCCTCAACTAACTTTTTAACTTGTATATTTTAAATGTCAACCATTTTATTTGTTTTTAGGTGATATTTCATTTATGTTTTATGTACAATATAATTCTTTTTCGAAACATATTCCAAATCGATGGAATATGTGGTTTTTGAGGAACTCACTGATAGTACGCACATCATCCATCCTAATGGGTTTGAACTCAACCCACAAAGAAATATAATTGACCATAAAATTAAGGTAATATAATCCATTGGAATGGGGGAATGACCTCATGAAATTAATTCCCCAAACATAGAAGATATCACATGAGATTAAGGGATTTTGTGGAATCTTGTTTATTTTGAAAATTGGGCCAAACTTTTTGGAAAGAGGAAAATTATTGATAAAACTCATGTGATTCCTTGATGATTGAATTCAAAAATAACCTAGAGTCAAGGACCTTTCAAGAGGTTTTTTATGGTCCAAAGTGTCCACCACCGGACATTGAGTGGTATAATTATAATATAGAGGAATCTTAATATTCATCAAATCATCTCATAATCACCATGTCATACCCAACTTTACATAGTTTAATATGATCAAAAAATAGTATTTTGAATCACTTTCCAAATTAACTTTTAATTATTTTGAAAAAAAAAATAGGATAAACACCAACAACCAATTAATTTAAAAATGGGCATACAATGGTAACTTTGGAGTGATAGATGAGATGTTTTTATTGGTAAATTCAAAATTAATGATTTTAAAATGAGAAGAATCATAAAATATACTTAGGTGATCAACCATAGGTTTTTCTTTTATAGGTATGTATTTGATCTCAAGGTAAAACTCATGGTACGTTTGGATCCATATTATTAGCCTTGATTTGGAATCACTTTTCTTGAGTAAGAAATTTAAAGCTGACTGGTCTATAAAGATGATTATTTTGAAACCTAAGAGATATAGATGGAATTTATCCAAATCAAAAAACTAAAACTAAAAGTTTCTTTTCAATGACAGTGTAGTGAGATTTAGTTTCATCCAATGTTTTTATGGAGCAATGTATGGCATGAGTAATTGTTTCTCTTGTTTAATAAAGAACATCCCCAATGGACCTGTCATAAGAATAAAACATCGATTCAAATGGTAAGGAACAATCTGGTGGTTGTATTAATAGGGTATATTTTAGAGAAACTTTGAGTTCAATTAAGGATCTCTTGAAATCCTCATCGAAATATAATATAACATCTTTTAAGAGTAGACAAGTGAGTGGGTGGGACATAATACTAATGTTCTAGATGCATTATCGATAGAAACCAAAATAAACAAGGAATAAATGGATTTCTCAAACTTTTGTGGGTTCGGGAACTTATTGGATCTCCATATTTTATGTAGATCAACTTGAATACCCTCTTGAAAAATTATTTATTCGAGAAAAATCCCATTTGTAACCATGAAATGAAAATTTTCAAAATTTAACAAAAGGTTAAATTTGACACACTTATGTAGGACCAAAGAGAGTGATTGTAAACAAGATTAAAATTAATCTCCATAAATGGTAAATTCATCCATGAATACCTCTGTAAAATGTTCAATTAATTATGAAAAGATACTCATCATACACCTCTAGAATGTTTTAGGATCATTTCAATAGACAAAATTCATTCTCTAATATTCATATTTTCCATAGGGGAGAGTGAATGTAGTATTTTATTAGTCTTAAGTTCGGATTGGGATTTATAAGTAGCTTATGTATTAATAAAGAAATATTTAATGTGACTTTTAGTATAATATTTCTGTAATGTTATCACAAAAAGGAAGTGGGTCGTGATATTTTCATGTTTTATCATTCAATTTTCGATAATTGATGCACACATACCATTTTTTCACTTGAGTTGTGAACACCTCTCCATGTTCATTTGTGATGATAGTTATCCCAACCTACATAGGTAAAACGTGAATCAAAATAACCCATTCACTTTCAAAAACTCAGAAGATAATACCATCTTGAATAATCTTGTAGATATATTCCCTAACTACCACAAGTATTAGTGGATTAAGTCTTCTTTGAGGTTGTATGATTGGTTTGGATGATTCTTATAGATGAATTTGATGCTAGAAAAGGGAAGGGTTGATTCATATGTAATATAGGGTAAAACCTAAGGCCTTTTTGTATCCCTCTAACACCTGAACAAGTTTCTACACCTTAGTTTTAGTAAGTGAAGCTGAGAAAATGACATGATAAGAGTGATCATGAAAAAGGAATTCATATTTTAGGTTCAAAATAAAAGGTTTTAGATCAGTTTCAACTTTAATTTGTGGGACATATAACTTAGAAATAGATGAAGGGATTAAAGTTGGTTTTGATTCATTTTCCTTAATACTATCCAAGATTGTGTAGTAGAGATTAGAGGTGAGATGGGATTCGATAGAGTCTTCATGATTATTTATATTAATTGAGTATATAAACAAAATTTCAACATTAACTTTCCCATTTATTACTTGGTAAATCATGTATAAAATTTTAAAAACTACCATATCATTAGAAAATGATGAACATGATGGAATTGGGGTGAATCCACTCTCATATGTTTCCTCAAAAGCATGGATATAGAATTTAGACTGATCCTCTCACGGGCATCAGACAGATTGATAAATATTGAACTTGACCAGTTTCTCACCAAAGTCCATAGATAAGATGACTTAATGGACATCAATTTTTTTTTCTAGATGTCATAAATAATGGTATCCCTATAATTAAGGGAGATTAAGTAGAATATATCTCACATTCCATGTCAAGAAAATAGAAATTATCTAGGAGGAGAAGATCATCGACCTGGAAAAGGACATCCTAAATTATTCCCTCAGGATTAGTAGTACTTTAATTGGATAACTAGATGAGAACACTCTTTGGGTGCAAGGTACATATACCAATGTTGGTAAAAATTGATTTTGTAATGACATTAATTGAGGTTCTTAAGTATACGAGTGCATCATAATAGTTGTAACTCCCTTATTAGAATGGAAATGTAAAGGTCCCTTCATCTTTACACTTTATGGGGAAGGACTGTTAGGTTGAAACATTTTCAATGGTCCTAATATGTCTCTTAATTTTTTACAATTCTTGAAGAAAAATTACACAATTAAGGATTTTTTTTAATGAATTGCAAGAGGGGAATGTTAAATTAAACACATCTAAACATGCCAAGCATTTCAGGATTGGGTTCAAAGGGCTTATTTGGATTATATATTGATTGAAGAAAAGGAGTTAATTTCCCAAAAGGGATATAAATATGTGTGTGAGTGGATTCAGGATATTTTTCTAGTTTTTTATTATTTTGTTTTTCTAACTCAATAGTTAAAGGGGATTATATGAATTCATCATGAGTCAATTTCCTTTCCAGATTGAATTGAAATTCCACTTACATTGACTTTGGGGTTTGTAAATGGTTGATCTTGGAGTTAGGAATAATTAGATTGTTGTTGTTGACATATGTGGGATGAAAGTGGACAAATTTGGGATGCAAGTTGAAAAATTTTGGTTTCAAAATTTTTAAGGAAATAATGGGTGAAGTGTTCAAGATCTTTTACAATGATTTCCCATGGATGTTTAGAAGAAGTGGAATTTCCCTCATTGGGATTTCCTTCATTTGGGTTTTTGGGAAAGTTCTTGTATTAGTTTTGGAATTGAGAAGGCCCATAAGGATAGTGTAAACTAGGAGGAGTAGTAGGATGATTACACCTTTTATAGTGAGGAACAAAAGGATAATGTTGTTGGAATTTACCACTATATTGGCCATATTAAAATAGGTTTAAATCTTGTGGAGGTAATTTAGGGGTATGAGAGATGGGATTACCATACCTGAAGTATATGTTATAGGTAGAAGAGAAGGGATCATAGTGGGGTTGGTATTAGTTTCTATTGAATGGAACTGATATTTGATGGTAGGTGTTATACTGAGAATATATAGTGTTCATCTTCATTGGTCCAGATGAATATTATGGATCATCTTGTAGTTATAGACATGTATCAGTTTGATGAGATAGTGAGATGAAAAGCTAACAATTTTTGACAGGTCTTGGGAACAAATATTATGGAGAATATGAGGTTGGGACTTTGGAAGTCACCGTTAGTTTTCAAAGAATACCTATAGGTTTACTCATCCACTTGATCATATTTCTAGGATTTATGGATTGATTCTCTTCGACATGTTTAAATTTATCACGTTATCAAGTATAAAATTGTTGTTTGTTTTCATCCAAGTTTCTTATGAGATGTCATGCAACCTCGGGAGTTTTTTCAACAAGAGAACCACCACATGCCACATTGATGAGATATTTCTCCATATGAAATAACCACTCATAAAAGTACTTGATCAAGAGTTTTTCATGGATTTGGTGGTCTGGGAAAGTTTAAATAATCTTTTTAAACCACTCTTTATTATCATTGAGTGATTCATTAAGGAATTGATAGATACCACTAATTTCATTTAATATAGAAGAAGTTAGAGAAATGGGGAATAATTTCTATAAGAATAGTTTCTTCATGTCATTACACGTTTTTATAGAACTAGGATAGAGTAAATAGAGAAATGACTTTCTGGAGTCTCCTAGAGATAAAGGGAATGATTAATGTTTTATTTTTTCTTTATAAACCCCTTGAGGTTTCATATAAGATCATACTAGTTGGAAATATTTGAGGTGAAAATGAGGATCCTATCTAGATAACCCATGTAAATGAGGAAAAATATGAATCAAACCTAATTTCAGTTCAAAATATGACTAAATATTTGGATATTGAATACTAAAGGGTTGGTAATTCAGTTTAGGGGAAATGAGTTCTTTAAAGGTTTGTTCCCAAGGATTTTCCATATCTAGGTCAATTGGATGAGAAATGACAGGGTCTAGAGTGATTTTTTTATCACTAATGTTAATACTAAGTTTTCAAAGTCCTCACTTGATTCAAAAGTCAAACAAATACAATGTATTGTTTGGTAGGTTATGAGTAATTGAGAGAAATATTGAAGGATGAGTAAGGAGGGTTTTTATTTGTATTTTCTCTAAATATTTTGTTTTATTTTTTTTAATTTTTTTTATAAAAATAAAAAATGATTGAAAAAATATCAAACCATCCCCAGAAATGGTGATATTGGAAGCATGGCTGATTATCACCCATTGACTGTTCAAATGTCCAGAAATAGGCTAATGTGTATAGCGGTACTTGGGTTGAATCCACAATGGTGGTACCATTTTTTAGAGTCGTTTTGTTATTTTAATTTTGAATGTGGGGGAATTTTGATCTTTATTAAATTGTTTTATAGAATATGTTTGATTTAAATATTTGATAAATGTTTAGTTGAGTACATTATTGAGTATTTGAGATTATGATATCCTTGATCTTTGCGTTATATCATAATAAATTGACACCAAATTCACATGACGATCTTGATCAGAATTGCCAAGTGTAGAGGATCTAATCCAAGCCTTAACATAACCATGTTTACAATATAAATCAATAATTATTTTTTATAGTTTATTTATTGTTCCAATAAAACTTTTAATACACATATTAAATAAAACATGTCCATAATCCATGAAATTTTAATTTTAATATATAAAATGTTAAACAAAAAATATTTAATATGAAAAACATCACAATCACTTAACATACACAAAAATATTACTCACCCCAATGAGAGATTTACTCATACATTTGTATTTTTATTAATATTTTTATGTTTTTTTTATTTTTATGAGTTAAAAATAGAATAAAAATAATGGGGCAAGATAAGAGAAGTGTATCGAACACGCACACAAATGATGAAGAAACATAAACATGAAATTTTGATTGAATAAGATAGTGAAAGAAGGTAATGGTTTTAAAATTGATTTTAAAAAAATTAATAAAATTAATATTACACAATAGAGGTTTTATGAGAACTATAGATGACGATTAAGAAACATTAATTAATATTCAATTGAAATAAAATCAATCTTACATGATCACAATTGAAAACAAATGAAAAAAACATGAAATGTAAAGTAGAGGAGAGGATCTATTGTTGAAAAAAGAGTATGTAAGTTCCTAAAATTCTTTTTGAAAGGATATGGTTTCTTCAATTCTCCTCATTTAGTTTTTAAATTCCATCCTCTTTAAAAGAGAAGATGGGAGTGTATTTATATCCCAAGGTGGTGGACTATTTGCCTTCCAAAAATATACCTCAAGTTAGATTTACCATTTGACCATTTAGACAGTTGAATATCGAAAAATATACTTATTCAATTTTATATATGTGTGTGTTTAATGTTCACCCTCAATCTTTCGAATCTATTGGAATTTTAGATCCAAAGTTATGGTTATTTTCTTATACAATGTGTTGTTGTCCAGTTTTGTGTTGAATTTTTTCATGGTCTCAATTCAAATACATTTATGGATATTAATATGGTTTAAATTACAATAAATTTAGTCTAATCTGGAACCTATATCTTAAATTTATCCAAATAAAATTACTGATCAATTTTACTTTTATATTGGGAAAAAATTCATTAATTATGGGATGTTTACAAATTTCAGACAGAATTGTGGGTTATATTTTCATGCATCAATTGATCCCAATATTGGTTGAGTTGGGATGTGAAATTTTCATCCATAATTTAATGTAATTTCCTTGGAATTATGGTATAAAATAAACTATTTTTCACTTATGTATTTATCCCAGAAAATATAACATCTCAGCTAGTCTAGTTTCATTGTCAAATTCAATGGGACTTCTTGTGTGGTCCTAATAGACCAACAAATGGATGAAGTAGCTAAATATACAGTTGAATGGTTTTTTGTAATTTGGATAAGTATAAATAGAAAACAATAATCACATAAATTGGATCATTATATTAAAATATATTATAAAAAAATTGAACTATAATTTAATTGTATGAATTAAAATAATGCACTTTATATATATTGATGACCAAACCAAAGACATTGAATAGAAATTAATCAATTTTTAGTAAAAAATCATTGATTAGAGTATTGTAAAATCATGAATTAATATGTAATATCATGGTGTATTAATATTTATTTTGATATATATGCATGTGGAATGAATTAATTTTTTGCAAATGAAAAAATAATTTTACTTGGATGTCACACGAAATACACCTAAAAGTCAACATAATGATTTTATATCGATAAAAATAATATGATAAAGTTCATAGAGGTTGTGAACTGAATTCTTGGACATATGAATCAAAATAGGAAAATTTGGGACTTATACATTTATTGAATGTGTAAGAGGAATACATAACATGAGACAAAAAAAGTGTGAAGAAGCTTCGAAGGAAGATCAATCGAAGCATCATAAGAGATTTATTTTCTCTCAAACTCTTTCTACTTCATTTTGATTTATTTTCTCTAAACTCAGTATTTTATATTTATTCACATACATTATTTTTTTCTAAAATATATTATGGGAATAATATTATGTTGGTTACTTCATTGACTTCATTCTTTCTCATTTTATGTTGATCATTACCCTGGTCTTAAATTCTTATGTTAGTGATCTTCTCCAAAACAATTTAAATTAACATTGAACTTGATCAAAATTTCTACCATGATAACCTTTTCTTTCAATTCCACCTGAAATAATATGTGTTATTTATGGTAATGCACTAGGTTTAAATGAAAATTATGACTTATAGAAGACAGATTTCAACATTTCTATAAATGAGTGAGTGTTATAGTTGAAAATGTGCCAAATTAATTCACTCACTAGTTACCATTTGAAATAATTGTCTATATTATTTAATTTTAGTTCTAGTATAATTTTCTCTATGCATGAATAATGTAACATTTATTTAATATATCCAATCTAATTCCTTTATCTCATCATTTACTTATCTTTTATTGTTTCTGAACTGTCTAATTTCATAATCTATTCCCTTATTTCTAATTCCACTACCAATTACTCATATTACATGCTTATAAAGTATTTCACCATCACCTTCATTCGTTCCCATTTTCACTACTAATATTTTTTTATTTCTTAATTATTTATCTATATTTCTTGGTCATTCACACACTTTTAAGTATTTTCCTATGGACCGACCCCTATTAACTGCTTTCTTAGTTTACAATGGGGAAAATAATTAATTAATTTTCATAGATACATTTAAATCTAGGTAAAATTTGGTTTTGTTTATGAGGAATCCACATAAGACCAAGAAATATACAAAAAAATCTCAAAGTTTTTTTAAAAAAGTGACATGAAATCCATTTTTAAAAAAAAATAAAAAAATATGCTCATAAAACAAAAAAAAACTTATCTGCATCTACTATGTGATTTTATTGAAAATAAAATTTCAGAACAATCAGTATATGAAAACCATAACTAATTCTAAAAACATATAACCCTTTATACATGAGTTTAAAAAGGCATTTAAGTTCTTTAAAATAAAGAACAAAAGTTAAAATGTAATATAATAAGGAAGCTATAAATAATTACCATAATGAAAAATTCAATCCACCTCCACCTTGGAATGAAATGATTTAAAGGGTTAGGTTTAGAGAGTTAACATTTCCTACTATATCTAGTAACACATCTTACATTAGGTAAACTCCTTGGTCTCAAAACGATGAGGTTAAATCATCACACTTTTATATGTTACCATCATATAATGAGTTACCTAATTAAGACACTATTGACTTCATTAGGGACTTATATTGTGTGTTAAAACAACTTAAACTTATATGTATGAGTGAGGAGTATATATGGAGAGGTTTTCCATTTTACCTCAAGGAAAATTCTATAACATGGTTCTAATTATTTGATGAGAAAAACTTTGGTTTTTAATTCATTTGTTATAAAATTTTACCTGAGAAGGATGATTATTAAAATAAGGCACAAAATATATGGATTCTTACAATATGAGGGTGGGATATTCCATGAGGCTTAGGAAATATTTATAAGATTACTTAGGAAATTTCCAAACCATCAATGAACTCAAAAATATCTCATAACTACATGTTATAATAGTCTCGCCTTATACCATCAAACACTAGTAGATCGATCATGTGGTGTAGATTTTAGTGATAAAACTACCATCAAATTAAAACATATATTTAACACTCTTTATCAAATCTTACTAAATAAACCTTCAATAAAAGAACCATTGTTAGGAAATAAAATAATTCTATTAAATAAGATGAAATTAAAGCAGTTAGATTTTGTAATGAGAATCAACAAAACTCACTTAGGTAGAAATGTTATCACCATGGTATTTCTAATCATACAAAATCATATTTCCCTAACATTTATATGAATTATCATCCCCCTGAAAATATAAATTTTGTTGGATATAAAACTAATATATAGCCTAGTGGTGATCCTTTCTCCAACGCATACTACTAAGGGTATAACAACTATCCAAATTTATCCTAGAAAAATAAATGTTTTTTTATACCTATTTTTCCCTTATTTTTCAATAGTGTCATTGGATGAAATATTAAAACCAAGAAATTGTTGAATCTTCTAATCCCCATATGAAGTTTTATGGAAAATAGATTTCCATAATGGATCAAAAATTAAGTACAATGAATTATGAAGAGGAAAAATTTAATGTTCAATTTTATAGAAAAAAACCCATCATGATTTTGATAAGGATCCATCATATGTTAAGATGTATAATCTAGAGTATTAAATGAGATATCAATTGAGGGAAATAAAAATAAGTGAAATATTTTAACTACTTATCACTATTGAATTGAATCCTAGGGAGAATATAAGGAATCATACAACTAAAAGTGTTCTTCAAACCCACTGGGAATCTAATATAGATCATAATCCTTCTCAAAATAAAAAAGTGGATGAAACTAAATACTAAAATTTGAAAATATAAAAAACATGAAACCTGAACAAAACACTAAAATCACATTTAATTTTATTTTTCCAATTGTAAATTAAAAGAAAAAACTCTTTAAAAACAAAGAAAATAAATGGAAGAATAATATTGAAGAAGAAATTTATTGGTTGAAAACTATAATTAAGAATTTAAATCCAACAATACCTTTCCAAGAATGAATTAAGAAGAAGAATCAAGATACAAAACTAATTAAATTTTTTAATCACTTTACAAAATGTAACATAAAAATTAATTTTCATTAGGATTTAATTCAATCATTGTATTATTTTAATCCAATGAAAACAATTAAGTAAGAGAACCTTGGATAAGAATTACATATAATCCCATGAATGAGTGTAGTGATGTTGTTCAGAATAAGATACATCCTAAACTTTAGGATTTGGTAATTATTGTAATCCCACATACCTTAAGATATAGAATACTATTTAATTATTTTTTCCCTCGGTTTGAGTAAAAAATTTATTCCTTTTTCATTATTTAAACACATTAAATTATTTTAATAAAAACACCCAATAATTTAATTATGAATATGATACTAATCTATTAATCACCCAATTAAAAGGTTTAATGAATTACTTGTTGGAGTAGGGAAGTTGTATCTACCTATTTATTTTATAATTTTAAACATGGAGTATGATATGTAAGTTACTATCTTCATTTGTAGGACCTTCCTAGACATAAGAGGATCTATCATAGATGTGTCTAAGGTTAATATTATTTTAAAATCAAGAGAAGAAATTTAAGAATTAAATATATTTAAAAGGACTAAGAATACAAAAAATGTAAAACTTGTCCAAGAGAAGTGTATTTAAAGTTAGAGGCACCAATTGATGTGAAAGAATAAACATTTTGTGGGATAAAAGATGAAATTAATATCCAACCCATACAACTAGAAAATTTCATGGTAATCTTCTCTATTAAATAATAATATCCATTAGATGATTATGAGGTACATTTCTTAGATAATCATGATGAATTTACCTTATAAAAATTATGAATCCAGTAATTGAATATAAATTTGAGTATGAATTTTATTTGGGATAATAGAAATAAAAAATAAACCATATACACTGATTTATTTAAGTGTAATCTTGAGGACCTTAGTCCTCCTAGGCCCATGTATCTTCCATCAAGTAAAAAAGAACCCTTTTCAAAAATCTAACCCTTGAATTCTCATTTGAAATACTTTCTTCTAGGAGAGTGATCTTCACTACCAATTATCATATTATCCATTCAAGGAGGTATTTAAGAATAAAATATCATAATTAATTTAAGGAAGCATTAATTTATCATTGGTTGGTCCATAGCCGATACCAAGGGAATATGTCTCACATACTGTATGTATAAATACCCTTAAATAATGGACATAATATGACGGTTGAGGGGACTAGAATAATTATCTATAATATGAAATAAGTGCTTAGGTAATATGTAATGACCTGACCCGCAATGGTCCACCTAGCGAGTGGAAGGCCGAGTTTCTACAACCCCAATCCCACCTCTAATTGATTAGGGGTTTGTGAAAATAGACAAGAAGGAAAAATATAAAATGGGTGGACTTTATATAATGTACATATACACACACTCATCCATATCCATGAAACAATATAAAAGAATAATAAAATTTAGTATTATCTAGAGTAAAACCATGCATGCAATAAACTCTAGGGAATTAATTAGAGTATTATAAAATAATACAAAATTTTAATGGGGAAAAATAAATGCTCCACCGAAAATAATGTATCAACCTGAAAACAACTATAAATAAAGAAAAGTGAGATATCCTAGCTCCTAATTTATAATATCGACCATTGTATGTGATCAATACACCTAGGTATCACTATGCTCTACAAAATAATCACTTATCTATCCACTGTCTGTATCAGACATGACACGTGCAAGAAAATACCAGGTAATGGTGGGTATATACATACCTACTAGGAATCCCCAAAAACATAAAGGTAGTGATAAAAATATACAAGAATAATTCTCAACTCAACCCAAATAAAGAGGGAAACAAAACCCAATACATATATATTCTCATAAATAAATCTAGGTGAGAGGGAAAGAGGATATCTATTACCCTACCCATCCAACATTTATGAGTAATCATGTAGCTCCATAATTCCATAAATGATATCCAATATGAAACAAAAACTCACCAGAATATTTCTGGTGGGGCCCTCCCCTTGCTATTTCACTCTATACTGGAGGGATCCACCACACTTATGGAGGACATGCATGCTGCCAGAGCTCGATGACGGGGGATTTCCAATCCATAGAAACAGGACTGACACTTAGTGTAGGGTATTATCATATCTATTTGTATAAGGTGTATTGGTAATCCTTTCCCTAGAGAGATAATAGAGTATGGACCTCAGAAACTCTTCAATGATCCTACCTTGATCATTACAATTGTCAAGTGGTGCCTAAAGAAGATTAAAACACAGAACATCTCATATAATATCTCATCTACCACAATAAAGGAAACCACTATGTACTATGAGGAAAGAAACTCAGGATTGGCTACTCACTGGCCAAAATTTGAGTCCAAATGAAGAAGATACGAGAGGAAGATGTTATGGAGGGGATTATATGGTGATTAAGGGGTCCACAAAATATTTTACCCTGCCTCGTAGAAAAGATTTTCTAGCCTTTGGACACATATTGGAAGCCATGTCACTGTACATTGTGTGTACTGGTGTCACATAGTGTGTACAGGTGGCACACAATGTGACTCGACTGCTCATGGATTTCTAGTGTATAGCTGGCTATGTCTCTTGTACTTCCGGCCATGCCCATATACCTTGATGTACTCAAGTACTAGATCAAGCATGTGTCCATGTACTCCCAGAGTACAAATTGTTTCTTCCTGCATGGGGTCCCGTGTGTGTGCTAGTTATCACATGGATTGGCCACCTGAGGAGGGTCAACAACATATGGTTCAGATCACATGGTGTGTGATCCTTAACTTTTCCTTGAAATCCTAGTGTGGTATCCAAGGGGATACACACCATGTGTTATTCCATCATACATGTATTGCAGTTAGTTTTTACATAGAAACTATTTATTCCTCATGTGATTTCTTGATCCAATACCATTTCCATGGATATCGCATGTTAGCCACCTGAAATCGAATGAACAAGCCTCTAACCATCATTTCCCAACCCTTGATGCACATAAAATGGAATCCTATAATCCGCTTGAAGTCTCGTGTGCATACCTGAGTGTTTTCTCAGCCGTCTCTATTTTTGGATCATTGATCCACACAGTATCAACTTAAATCCATCCTGATCCATCTATAAAACACTAATCCATTCATCGCTTGAAAATCCATGATGAATTAGAGGATTCTATCACACTTGAACCCGCCCTAAAAATTTTGATCTATAACCCTATGGGGAAATGAATAATATTATGAATAATGGAGTAGGGATAGGCATAATAAAAAATTTACAAATATTGTTGGAAAATTATTCTTAGCCTAATATCATATATCAAGTATATCCATGGAGAATAGCATGGAAAATTAGAAATAACTAATATAAAGAAAATAAATGGGGTCATGTGAAGGGATAATGAATTTATATTAAATATAAATGCTCAATATTTTAATCAAAATGGAAAAGATTCAAAATTGAAAAGTATTACATCAATTTGGTATCGTTTTTTGGGGACGAACATGTTTTAACATGAAAGATATGTGCCACTGTATTTGTTACCTCTCGCTCCGCCTCAATTTGATCGACCATCATCCTCTGATCTCGATCCATCATAAATAACATCATAGGATCCTCCAAAATCTTCAAATTTTATAGGTATAACCCTATAGAATTTTCATAATATGAAATTTAAAGAGGAAATTATGTTTTTTGGTATTTAAAAATATTGTTAAATAAATTAATTGATTGATTCACATAATGTACCTGAGAACGACTGCTTTATCTAACACCAACCAAATTTATGTCACTCCTAGGGTAAAAATAATGTTCTAGATTCAAATATGTCATTGAATTTCTAATATAAGGCTCCAACCAACAGATATTCTCTTACTTATGAAAAAACTATGTGCATGTGCTATTAATATATTTATTATTTTTATAATATCAATTTTGTGTTCACCATGCCTCAGAATATCATGTTGTCTTAGCGTATAGATCTTAAAATATTACATAATATATTTCAATGTTTGGAAAGGGAAAAAAATTCACAACATGTACCCTTTTTTAAAGCATTTTCACTCCAAAAAGAATATTCTAAACAAACCGGTGGGGAATTGAGCATGCATATGGATCCCTCTCTCTTGGGATCTCTCCTACATGATCTCATACTACGATTGCACATAAACCAAGGGAATGGAATATCATTACAGAATACTATCTTTCCAATCCTTTATTTCCACTGGGTACACTATGAAGGTGGCTCCATATTTGATGTCCATCTCACCCCAGTTAATAATGTGCATATAATCAGGCATATATCTACTTAATTGCGACACATGGAAGACTTCATCCACCCTCTCTAGTTATGGGGGTAAGGGTAAGTGGAAAAAAACTTCTCCAACCATTCATAGGATCTCGAATGTCTTGATTAACCCTATAAATAGTTTTCATCCTCAACCAAACCTTTAAAATCTTCTTCATGGGGAGAATCACAGGAAAACATGATATCCCTACTCAAAATCTAAGAGACTAGTTCGTTGATCTATATATAATTTCTATCAGCTCTGGGATATACTCATCCACTCATTGATCACCTAAACATTATATGTCATCTCCTACACCATATTTGGCCCAACAACAAATGTCTTTCCAACCTCAGCCCAATATAAGGGTGACCTTCAAGGTCTCCCATATAGGTCCTAGAAAGGTTTCATGCCTATAACAGAGTGATATATATTATTATAAGAAAAAAACCAAAATGTAAAGTATTTCTCCCATATTCGACCAAATTTTAACATGAATGTACTTAGCAGATCCTCTAACACCTATACAGTCTACTCTGTCTTCCCATATCTCTGGGGGTGAAATGTTGTACTCATCCTCAATTGGGTCTGGAATTCCTCCTACATGCCTCTCCACAACCATGATGTAAATCACGAATCACTGTCAGAGAAAATAATTGAGGGACCACCATGGATTTGGATGGTCTCCCACATATACAACTTCCCCAAAGTATGCACCAAAATATGCTCTCTTACAGTTAGAAAGTTCTTGGAGTTGGTAAGTCAGTCAACTATAACCCAGATGGAATCGTGGAATCTCTCTATCTAAAGAATCACTGTAATAAATTCTAGGGATATGCTATCTCATTTCCACTCTAGGATCTCAATAGGCCAGTAAAACCATCTGGGACCTGATTCTCACATGCACCTACTTATATGTGAGACACCAAGATATGAACTTGGATACACTTTACCTTATGTCAGCCCACCAAAACTAATATTGGAGGTCTTTATACATATTTTCCACACCGAGATGTAAAAACTCGGGTGAACTATGAAACTCCCTCATCACTGATTTATGAAACATGTAAAATAACTATCATCCATCTCTAGAAAAGGATTATGTGCTCCCCTCCTTCAGATAAACCATTTGGTAAATACCCTGAGGATATCTAGTCCGGGAGAACCTCACAATTTATGTATCCCAACTAATACTCTCACACTCACTAAAGTAACGGAGTATTCAAAACCATTGACTAAATAAAAACTACACCCCTCTCATCCACCAGGGTTAGCTATAAAGAATCAAAATTCTTAGATAGCTCCTCCACAAGGAGTAATCAGGACATCTTGCTAAGGGCATCAGCCACCACGTTACCCTTCCTAGTTTTATAGACTATCTCAAAGTCATAGTTCTAGAGGAAGTCCAATAAATTCTTTTGTATCAAGTTAATATCTCTCTAATTGAAGATGTACCTAAGGATATAGTGGCCCAAGTAAAAAAAAGAACTCAACAAGAAGATAGTGCCGCCAAATATTTAGAGCGAAGATTCCCTTTTCCAAATCTAGGTCATGAGGAACATAGTTCTTCTCATGGGGTATCAACTACATTAACCCATATGATGTCAATTCCTACCTATGAATCCAAACATAGTTGATACCATCTTCATAGGAATTTCAAAACACTGTGTACTCAACACCCACCTCTGATAGTCTCAATATGAGAGAACTGGTCAACCTCAACCTCAACTACTTAAAGGCTCCCTAAAACTCATTAGTTCAGATAAATGACTACCCTTTCCATGTCATGGTGTTCGAAGGTGCAACTAATTTAGAAAATTTAGTCACAAAATTCATGTACTTCCCTACCAAGCCAATAAATCTTCGCACCTCCAACACAATCTTGGGCATCTCCCAAGTAATAGTGAATAAATATTCACCAGGTATATTGATAAAACATGATCTGAAATGACATAACCCAAAAATTGAACATTATTGATCCAAAACTTCCATTTCAAAATCTAACCATAAATTTTTTGATCTCTTAGTAAATCTATGACCATGCTCAAGTTCTCTTCATGCTCCTCCTTTGATACATAGTAAATGATTATTTCATCAATGAAGATAACTGAAAATCAGTCCATGTGTGACTGATAGATCAGATTCATCAAATCCATAAACATAACAAGGGAATTCATCACAAAAAAAAGGCATCAACATGAACTCATTGTGTATGTAGGGACATAGAAATTTTTTTATTCCTAATTACATTGTTGTAATTCCTCAAATGGAGGTAGTTGGGAATGAGATTGATCTTTGAGAACTAACTCACGCCTCTAAATTGATCAAAGAGTCCATAAATCCATAGAAAGAGGTACATGTCCTTTGTCATTAGCTGGTTTAGGAAACGATAGTCAATAAAATGACTTCAACTCCTATCCTCATTTTTCATGAACAAAATTAGAGCTACCTAGGGTGACACACTGGGTCTGATAAATTAATTCTCTTGAAGGTCCTCTAACTATATGCTCAGCTCCTAAAGATTGATAGGATCTATGTGATATACCACTGAAGATATTGTCATGGTCTCAAGGTGAAATTAAATGAAAAAATCTATATTATACCATGTATGTAGTCCCAGAACATCCTTGGGGAAGATCTCAATAAATTTCTCCACTATTGAAGGAAACCATATGACATAATATCTCTTTATGCCATGGTAAAAAATCACTAACTGATGGATGATGGGTTACAGTTTCCTTCTCACCAAACTCACTCTCTCAACCATGAGGTCACTCTTGCCCACAAAGGATAATCTTATCCCATTAGTCTAAAGGAATCTAAATTGCTTTATATGATAGTCAATCTAGGACTGAACCATGGACAACCAGTTCATAACTAATATAATGCCATACAGTCTCATTGTGATGACCAATAGGTACCACATGAAACTCTCTCCACAAACCATATCTCACACTACTGGAAGAGAAGTGATATCAAAGAATCACTCTCTATAGTAACCTATAGTCATAGATACTAGGATTAAATATCAATTAGAAGATCTAACTCTCCACTAGGAATAATGATATGGAGGAATAAATTTCAACTATGTCTACTAGTACTGATGAAAGGGTATAATAAACATAAATCATACATCAAGTCATCCCATGTGAAGCCTAGTCATAGCACACCAGGGATTGCAATTGTCCATGTCCCTGATCTCCATCTCTTGGATCCTGACATGGGCCACCTAGTGGTGGTGGTGGTATGATCTCATAACGTTATCCTCTACTAAATAATCCTCCCTCTAAAGCTTCTCCTATTCCCCTACCATCACCACCTCCCTATAGGCCACTCTGGCCACATCTGGGAGATCCTTGATCATGTTTTCGCCTCTTTAATGGGGTTATATCCATTTTCTTCCTATCCTAATCAACATAACTATTCAAGAAATCATGAACTATGTGACCTCACCCATTTTATGCATAACATATCCCCTCTATGATATTTCTGGATCCTCTACTTTACCCTGAACCACATGCCCATGTGACTAAGGTTGAGAATGAGTATGACTCATCTTCTAAGACCTCAATGTCTAACACCTTCTAGATACCACAGATGACTCAACCATATGATACTCACTACCAATATCAACCACTATATGACTCTATTCCAAAAATATCTTTGTAACCATAGCTCACTCTATTACTCCTATATAGGTAGAGAGACACAAGGAAACAACACAATCATGAATGTCTCTGTGGAGAACCTACTAAAACATCCTCACCTAAAAGAATCCATCTCAGAATATATCAAGGGAGTATTATTTAAAGTTAGTGAACATCATGTCATAATCAGATACTGACATATCACCATGCTATATCTCAACAATATCCTAGATAATGAATTAGCACAAGCATTAAGGGTAATACTCCACAAAAAATAGCTACTAGAAGTCAAAACATGAGATCTTTGTGTCATCATGGGTCTACATAACCAAGATCCATCGGCACCCAGCTACTCCATGGAATAAAATGGGTACAAGTGAAACCATCTGATCTTTCAGAGTCCAAACCATCTTGTGTACTCGATCCAACAACTCAATCTAATCCTCCGCTACTTATTGATCGATCTCAATATGGAACCTCAACAATATTTCATACTAGAACTCATATAGAATGCTCAATATATGAGAATCCTTATCTTTACCTTATACTACTAACTATTTCTTGAATGATGGGGGTGATTCTACCTAACTACTTGGAGGAAACACCACATGGGATGACCCCTAAATTGAGGCCTTGTCACTCATCCTATCATCATCAAGATCATGAATTGTTCACTTGGCTGGTTATATTCATGAAGGAATATTGAAAGTTATTAAGAGGTTCCATAGTTATATGGGAACACAGAAACACACACACACACATATATATATATGGTGAGATGAATCAAGAAGGACACTTAAAGGAATGCATACTATATGATTCATGTTCCATTGTTCCATGCAACCAATGTCTCAATATTCCAGGTCGGTAAGCATGTAGTCAGAGTCCTGGTTTATGGATACGTCATCCACCTCACCAACACAGGGTTCCCAATGCTGAAATATGCACTTGAGAAACTTTGACATTGTTTCCCTAAGTTCCAACCAATCCTCATAATGGGAAAACTCTGAACACCATCATAAGGAATGACCTGCTATGATGCACTCTATAATGATCTGAACTGTAGGGGACCATCAGGCTAATGGAAGGCCAAGACACTGTAACCCCAATCCACCTCCAATAATCTTGGGGATGGAGAAAAGCACCAACAATACATAATCTAAAACCATACACCTTTTCTTAATGTACCTGTATGAACACACCCATCCATCTCCATGTAACAACATAGTAGAATAATAAGAGATAATACCATTTAGAGTGAGACTGTAGAATAAAATCCCAATAATACATCAAAGTATGATAAAATAAAACCAAAGTGTAAAGGTAAAAAAACATTCCCAACCATAAATGAAGTCTCAACCTAACAAAAACTAAAAATAAATTAACCTGATATATCCTGGCTCCTGATCTGGAAGATCGACCACTGTAGGTGGTAGATGAACCTAGAAATCACAATGCTCCACTAAATTCAATGTTGATATTTATATCATCTATATAAGAAAATCCTTTTAAGGGAAAATCCCATACAGAGGTGAGTATATTCATACCCATTAGGATTACCTAAAAACAAAAAGAGAGTGATAGAAAGATATAACAATATTATTCATCTCTAACCAAATAAAAATAAAAACTAAAGTAAATACATATATATACTCATAAAGAAATCCAAAATGAGAGATAAATGGGATGTCCATCTCACATCCCATTCAAATTTTATGAGTAATCTTGCAGCTCCAAAATTCCATCACCAACACCCATCATCAAATGCGACCTCACCAAAACATTTATGGTAGAGCCTGCCCCTCCCTATCGGGCTCCATAGTCAAGGGATCCACAAAACATATGGAGGGAAAACACACCTATGAAGCTCAAATATGGGAGAGTACCACTCCATATAAAGAGGACCCACACTCATTGTAGTGTGTATCATATCTATCTTTATAAAGAGTATGGGGAACTTATGCCCAGGTGTGATAGGGGAGTATCAATCCTAGAAAATATACAATGATTCTAGACTAATCACTTCCATCATCAAGCATCACCTAAATAATTTTTACTCTCATAAAATATCTCATTTTATATTTTGTTACACAATAAAATATTACATCACATTAAATGTGTAAAAAACATAGCCTAGGTTACATGTGGGCCAGAATCTGAGTCCAAAAAAAAGGTTATACAAGAGGATGAAATTGTGGATGGAAGTACATGATGTTTAAGGGGTCAACAGGGTGTGTGGACCCACCTCATTGAACTTCCATGTTCTACTCTGGACACTTCTTGGAAGCTATTTCACTTTACAAAACATGTACCAGTGGCACACAACATGTCTCATTTACTCTGGGCATGTTTGTGTATGAATGGTTGTGTCTTTTTTCATCTAGTCAGGACCATGTACCTAGCCATGTATCTGGTCATTCTTGGGTATCATCTCATTCCCATATAATTCAATAATACATGATTTGTACTCCCACACTGGGTCCGAGGCATGTACCAGTTGGCAGACAACATGGCCATTCAATGAGGGTTCCACAGTGTGTGGGACCAACCACACAACTTGTGATGCATAATTTTTTTTCCAAAAACCAAAATTACGCATCTCGGGGGATACACATTGTGTGTTATTCTAGGATACATGATTTTTTATTAGTTTTTTACAAAATAAAAAGTTGAATCCTCTTGTTTTTTATAGATTTGTGATTATAGATGTGAGTAACCCCTTTTGATCTCTATAAATTGAAGGAACAATCCTCCATATATCATTTCCTAAACTTGGATGGTCATAAACCATAATTCGATGATCTACTCAAAGTCTCACGCATGTCGCAGGTGAATTTCATCTACCTTCTCCATTCACAGATCTTGGATCCACAAAGTATCACCAACAATCCAACCCGATCCATCCATAAATTATTTTTTTATTTATCTTTTTCCAAACCACCTCAAATCAAGAGGTTGAATCATGATTAGAGCTAACCTGGAAATGTCGAACTGTGACCCCAAGGCCCAATGGTGAATAATGTGAAGAATGGGTGGAGTAAAGGCACAACAACAAAGGTACAAATATTGTTAGCCAAGAGTTATTAGCCGACGATCATAAATTAGGGATACACGTGTTAAAAAGCATGTAATATCAAGAATAAATGATATAGCCAAATTAAAAAGGCTCAGGCAAAGGGAGTGTGAACATAGATCAAAATAAGATAAAATATTCATGCTTAATATGTTGATAAAAAGTGATAAAATCAATAATTGATGAGTCCTACCTCGATTTAGGATTGATATTTGGGTAAGAACGCATTCACCAATGAAGGATAAGTCCCACTATATTCGTTCCCTCTCAATCCACCTCAATATAATCAACTTTTATCCACCAATCTCGATCTTCCAATGAAGAACATCATAGGATCCTCTAAAATTCCCCATGGTTACATGGTTAACCATAGAGAATTTTCATAACAGTTTGCTTAATTAGTAAATAAGTTTTTTTGGTATTAAATGAATGGATTAAATTAATTAATTAATTAATCCAATTATCATACCCACCAATGGATTCCTCATTAAAAAGCTCGACGCCAAACAACTTTAGGTCACACCTAGGGTAAACCTTGTATTCTAGATTCAACCGTGGTCTTAAATTTCCAATCCTAGGATATATTCTAGAGATATTTTATTATTTCACAATAAAACTATTTTTTCATGATATTAATATATTTAATATTTATAATATCAATTTTGAGCTCATCAGGCCTCAGATTATCATGTTGTATCAGTGCTTGGATCTGAAAATATTTATTAAAATATTTCAAAGTACTACTATGTATAAATAGTGTTACTATAGATGAAGTGGTACAATTACTAGATACTAGAATAATATTTCCAATTTCAGACATCCCTGGGGTCACTTTGGTCCAAGTGGTCCCTAAAAAGAGTGGATTCACTATAATTAAAAATTAAATGAATGATTAAATACAAATGAGGATAGTGAATAAGTGAAGAGTTTGTAAATATTATACAAAAATTAATTCACCCACTAGGAAATATCATTTTCCAATTCGATTTCTAAACCATATTCTTAAGAGGTTGTATAGTAAAAACATTTCTATTTTCTTAATTGATATTCTAGTTAAAACCAGATTCCTATATCCACATAATCCCATAAAAACTACTTTTACGTGCCTATTTAAAATATTTTATTACCAAATAATTCACTTTGGATTGTGTGTTCCTACAACCACCCTTCAGAGGTGTATGATGTCCATTTTCTCCGATATGATTGAAAGAATATTTAAGGTACTTTTAGACACTTTTTTAATAGTTTGAATCAATTTTGAAAGTTTTCATAATTATTTAGAAACTATTTTGCAAATATATCAAGTGAAAATCCTTATTTTAAACTAGGAAAAGTTTCAATTTATGGCTACTTATGGTGTAATGTTATGAAATAAAGTCTCTAAGAGAGGGATACAGGTATATGATTCTAATATATAAATTATCCAAATGATATCACCTTATGAAAATTTAAAAGTAATTAGAAATTTCTTGGTTCATTCTAGTTTCTATTATAGATTAGTAAAAAAATCTAAAATAACTAGGATCCTTTTTCTCTATTAGTCAAGGACACACCCTTTTTGTTTTATGAAAAGTGTTTAGATTCATTCAACCTTCTTAAAAAAACTTAGATCTTTACAAATAATTATGAAATTTGGTTGGAAACTATTGTTCGAAATAATGTGTGGTACTAACGGTATAGAAGTGGGTGTAGTTTTGGGGAAAAGTAAGGTAAATCGGTTGCATGTGATTTATTATACTAAAAAACTTCTAGATGATTCCCAAAATAACTACACTACTACAAAAAAAGGATTTATAGTATATTATGTTTACCCTTTAAATGTTTAGGTAGTATCTCATTTGTTCTAATGTTATAACATTCATTGACTATTAAACTCTCAAGTATCTTTAAGCTAAGAAAAATAAAAGATAAGAATTATGATTTGGAACATTATATTATAATAGATTGATTTATAAATTGATGATAATAAGGGATATGAATATGTGTTTTATGAACACTTTTATAGGGTATCCAACACCCTAACTAATGAAATAAGATAGATTAATACATCCATTCTAAAAGAACAATTGTTTATTGTTTTAGGAAACTAATCTACATGGTTTTTAGATTATTCCAAATATCTAGTTATATGATTCATACCCAATTACATTTAAAAAAACCAAATAAAGACATTTATTTTTTGATTTTATTTATAACTTTTTGGGTTATTCCTTTCTATTTTGAATTTTTTCCAATAGTTTCCTCAATATATTTCATCCTATGGAGAATATGCTTCCTGTCCAAAATATTTTTCACTATTCACTATAGGGTGGAAACCATGGGGGTGATAGGACAACCCAAAAAGTATAGATATATATTTTTAATTATTTTATTTATTCATGTATTCTTAGATTATTTCCTTATGTTGTGAAAAATTTTAAAGGCTTGGAAATGTGGGTCAAGAAATAGAAGCTTCCCCAAAAGGGGGTTTTAATGGTTGAAATTTTTTATTCCTGGGCCCTAGAATTTATAGATAATTCATGTATTCTTATAATAATTATTATATGATTTTGGTTGTATAATATTAGTATAATTAGATTGAGTCATTTTCAATTTTGATTAACTTCTCTATCAGTGTTGTTAAATTCATTAAAAAGAATATCTAATTGAGGTTTATAATGACTAAGGATTAAATCAATGATAATGAAACAGATTTCAAGAATTTAATGTTGAAATATTTAATCAATAAATCTGGTTATTCTCCTATAACATGAAAAAAATATCCCCGACAATATAGTAGAAAAGATTATGTTTATAACATTTATAAAAAAGAAATTATTGAAAAAATATTTTCAATTCATGGAAAGATAAGTTAGTTAAATTGGATTATGATTTATGGGATTATAGGACTGCTTATAAAACTCACATAGGGATATATCCTTATAGTCTTATCTTTTTTAAACATGTCATTTTTCTTCCAAGATATGACCCATGCCTTTCTAGGTTTTGAAAGGATTTAATTTAGAATTTATGTCTGCTAGAGAGAGGAGACTTTTAGAATCGAGTGAGTTAGATGAGATTAGAATAGAGTCTTATGATAGGATGTACAAAGAGAGAAAAGAATTATTTCCAGGACTCTATCATTCAAAATATAAAAATTAATATTTAGAAAATATTTCAACCTTTTAAATATATACATAAAACAATTTGTCAAAAATTATTTCCAAATTATATAATCATGTCGGAATCTTTAGAGTATTTATTAATGGGGAAGTTGAAATAGTTGGAGATGAGAATTGATCATTTTTGGTAAATGGTTAGAGGATTAAACTATATTATAATGGGAATATAAAGGTTTTGGATCCCATAACTATGATTAAATCATTAACATTTTATGATTCTAACTGAGGACATTATACTCGATGCTTCATTTGAGACATCCCATGGTCAGTTCTTTTTTTCCTCTACATTTTTTTTCATTTGAAATAAGAATTTAATGTTGTTGTGTTCTGTTATCCTTGCTAATTTTATGTTTTAAAGTGTCTTGTATAATCATTTTAATGAATTGAAATAGTTTTTAGTGTTTAGAAAAAAACTATTCACTTCATTCTAGTACTCCATGGAGTTCATAAGTTACTGAACCTACTATGCACATTACTCAAAAATAATTTTATTGAAACTGTATGTGGAAGAAACTAAATGAATTTGTAAATATAAATAAGAGTTATAAGATGGATAAATCTTAAAATATCAACACTTTCACCCAAATTCTGGTTAACTATATTCTTGAGAATTAAATTCCTAGTATTTTATTACAACCCTTAAATTCTATAGGTTCTGAATTTGGATTATTAAAGGGTTATATCATGGTTTAAAAAGGGATATTTTTTTGGTTGTATGTTAAAATGTAAATGCTTCTATATTATAGGAGTTCTTATTTTATTTCATTTCTTTATTCTGAAATTTTTGTGTCAAGAGTGTATTGTTGATTATTTCTTAGGAAAAATAACTATTTGAAGTTGATTCATAAGTGTTTTTGTATGCTAGAATTGCTTCCAAATTCTTAGTGTTACTACTACTATTTTGATAAAAAAATATCAATTAGAGATATTGTATGTTTTTTTATACCTTGTTTAAATTATTTGTGAACCTTAACTTTAATCATGCAATTTCTTTATAAATATTTTTATTGTAATGAAATTCTTAATTAGCATCTAGTTGTAAACATTTTTTCTATTTTGAAAGTTGTTTGAAATTGTGGAAAAAGTGATTATTGAACTACATTATGAACCTTGAACATGATTTCTCACTACAGAATTGAAAATCTATTTGAATCAAGCTGTTAAAAATTCATTCCTCTACCTTAGGAATCAATTTCGAGGGAAATGTTGAGTTTTAAGTATGGGTAAGTGGTCTTTGATTATGATAAATTTTATTTCAATGTAGTTCAAATAAAAAATAACCTGAAATATTTTCAAAATTTATTTTTCTTGAGCTTTATTTAGAACGCTCAATGCACTAATACATATTGGAAAATATTAAGTACTTCCCTTTATGAGTGTTATCTAAAAGTACTGATAAAGGGTTTCATTTTATTAGAACTATTAACTATCACTAAGTAAGGTATCTTTATCAACTCTAAAATATCAGTGATAAAGGGATTCCCTAATCAATGCTAAAAAATCATTAATAATTGATATCCTTAATTAGTGTTTTTTTAGCGCTAATAAAATTACCATTCATCAGTACTTATTTCTAGCACTAATAAATGGTATATTTCATAAAAAAATTAAATCTCATTAAAAATAATATATTTTTATATAAATATATTAATATTTTTATAAATATAATATATTTTACTAAATATTAATTTACACTTAATATATAATATATTTAAAAAATGGAAAATAAAATAAAAAATACATATTATTAAAATTATTCTTTCATATAGAAATATATATCGATATATATATACTATTGATTTTATTTTAATTAATATATATTGTAATGTCTCATGCCTTACCAGCTCGTTTGTCATTTTTTTGGTTGGAGGGTTCTTGAAGGAAACCTTGTAGAGTTCGGTGGGGCTGTAGGAGGACTGTAATAGGTGGTTCACAATATCAATTAGTTTCAAATTGTGAGTTTTTGGTTCACGACTTGTGTATTTGGACGGTTTCATAGTTTTTATATGAGTTAAGGGGAGTCCATGAGAAGAATACCAATCATGAAAATGAAATTCAGAATGTATAATTAATTTAGGTCGAGGAACCTTAATTTTTAGCAGAAATTTATGATATGGGGGTTTCACACCCTGTACCGAATTCATGAATTGTAATCTGCAGGACAATATGGAATTCACATCATGAATAAAATTAATGGAATGAAAGGGAATTTTATAGTTTATAAATAGGTTTGTTTGGATGATTATTTATTATTATTTTATTGCCTCTCTCTCTAATTTTTGGAGGAACCCTTGGAAATTTTAAAGGATCATTCATCCCTTCTTCTCCCACATTGAACATTGGGTTCTGGTGATGGTATTTCACCTATCAGTGGTAATACCTTATCTCTTTATTGGGGTTTTCTCTCATTCTTCTCTCAGAGATTTTATTAAAACTGGTGGTTTTCGTTTGGGTTTTGAATTGGTTGTGTTTTGATGGATCATTGGTAAATTTTATGTTGATCTGTTGTTCCCCTACATGGTTGAGGTTTTCAATTGTTTCTTTTTTAACCTATGGTGTTTAGTGAGTTGGAAAATCTTCTTTAAGGTGTAGAATCCCTCATTTTTCACTTCTTTTTATCATTCATGAGGGGGTAAATATTTTTTATCTATTAGGGATGGTTTGAACAGGAATAATCAGGATAATAAAATGGGTCATTGAAATTAAAGGGGATAGGGATTGATCCACATATTTTTAATGATATGACATTATTATCTTGATATTGTGAATTTATGGGATTTACTCCCCATAGAAAATCATAGTTGTTGGGAGACTTTTCTTGCTCTAGATTTATATGTGATGTGGAGTTCTTATAGTGTGATGGTTGTGATTTCAATATAAATGATATTGATTAATCACTTATATATGCATAATTAATTGGATGAAATTGGAAAATTCAGATTGTGTGATAATACCCATAAAACTAAAATGGAATATGATAAAATCCCCCTTGAATGAATCAGAAAAAAATTTATATTTTATGTGATTGGTTTGTGTGGTAATTCTTAGGGGCATTGATTTGTGGTTGTGATGTGTTATAGGGTGATGTGTGGTCGGTATGAGGTCGTGATGTGGATAAACGATATATGGTTGCAATGTTGAATGGGGTGAAGTGGGGTTGGTATGAGTCTGTGTTATGGGGAGGTGATTCGTGGTTGTGTAATGTGTTAGATTAGATGAGAATGGTTTTGTTTTTCTAGATATATATGTAGTAATGGAATAACTCTATAATAATGTTCAAAATGTATTTGGATAGTTTGGATAATTGGATGTAAATGGTAAATGAAAAAATTAATAATGCAATGTGTTGTTAAATAAGGTTACTAATAAATAATGGAAGGAATGGGGTGTTTAAATGATTTTTTTATTGTAATGAAACTTTTTAAGTGGCTTGTGGGTTGTGTTTGTTATAAGGATTTTTTCATTTAGTGTTGGTAGTGAAAGTAACAATATTTAGAGTTAGTTAGTGCTTGTTGTGAACATATATGACATGCTTTTGTGTGGCTATGCATATATATAAATTTTATATTCCTTTTGATTTATATACACACCTCACCTGTAGAGAGCACCATATACCAACACCCGTATATATATATATATGGGGGTTTTTTCCTAACATTCTAGTGGTGAGGATGGATAGCTGGCTACCCACTCTTTCCCATTGTCTCTTTTTTGAGAATAGATATGAACATGATATGATGGTCAGATGTTAGATAGTGCAACAGGTGATAGCCCAAGTTTTAATGTCCGAACTCAGGTTCCACTAAATGGTTTCTTGAACTAGTGGATCATATAGCCTCAAATGTGTCTCCCCTAATGCCACAACATTCTGACTAGAAACAGGGGGCTAGGTTGTGTCTTTGCGGAGACTATTCCCTCATGTCAAAGTGTAACATAGAAAAATAATGATAACAGTCATTAGGGGAAAATAATAAATAACTAAACCATGAATAAAAACACAAGATAGGAATATATAAATAATTCCAAAAGTGATATCATATACAGAATGATGTGTTATGCCATGTCTCTAAAAATTAGTAAAATAGGTATATAGGAATAAGTACAATACATGTATCAAAATACCAAAAAGGAATTATCCCATCTAGCATCACAACCATAGCTCATTCCTATCCTCCCATGCTCCTAATCATAGCAGAAATCAGGCATTATATTGTGGATTCTTGCACCAATCCATACCTAAATCCATATAGTCTATCTGAGTACCCAACGGTGCCATGAATATGGTGTGAGGTAACACCTATTAGGCCACCACAAATGGTGTTTATAAAAAATCCAAGATTTTTGTAACATGAAAAAGTGTTAAAAGTATATCATGGGAATGACAGAAATGAATGAAAATTTCTCAAGGAATAAGTGATACAAGGAAAATATTCTAAACAAACAAGGCTCCCTTCAAACAATAGTCAGGCTCCCGTAACATGGGAAGTGGTAAAATATGAGTAAATAAGTAATGGTGTCCAGTATAACAACTATAAACTAATAAACATACTAGTTCTATTCATAAAACATGACAAAAGATCTACCACTACCACACTATAGAACCAAGTGTAAAAGAACTACCACAACCATGTTGTATAATCCAGTATATGACATTCATCATGGACTTTCTGTATAATAAAGTTATTCATAATGGCTTCACCAAGTAATAAAAAATGTCAGACCATGAAGGGCCAGATCCAAGGTATAAAAGACCAATTCATTCACATCGTGTCATAGAATTATCTTAATGGAAACTCAATAAAAACTTGGGAGGGGTCCAAGGGGAATGTCCACTACGATCCTAAATAAGACAAATCCAAGGGGCAGAAAATACCAATGAATCCTACAAAATCAAGACCCATAGAGGAAGAAGGTCTAAGGAATCCACTACCATAATAATATCCATGGGATAAATATTAATGGAATCCAATGGAATTAGTATCCAAGGTATACCAACCAAAAAAACCACTACCATTTCAATTCATCATCTCATTAATCATTTCATAGACTATGACATTCCATGAGTTCATCAAACTCAAATAAAAATATCTATAAAAATTCAATTAAACAATTAAACAATTCACATAGTGTAAACACATAGAAATGGAGGCAACAACGTCTTTTATCATCTCAATTCTATAAAATTCAATTTTTAAATGCTTCCTCTAGAAAATAGATCCCACATGCACCCAATAGGGTTATATAACAAAGGGAAGGTACAAAGGAACACCCAATAGGTGGCCTTGGATAGAGAAACAACATCTAACAAACTCAAAGGTACTATTGGGATCCCAAACAAGTTCAAATTCATAAAATTCAATAATTTAATTAACTAAAGGGTTATTATAGAAATGTATGACGTGTGTAATATTGGAAACCATGTTTATAAAACACCAAACCCCTAGGGAAAGGTATTTACCACCTCTGTAGGTCCGTAGTAGATCACTCATCTAGTATCAACTTATGATTTATCAAATATTAGAAGAAAAATGAAGAACTGATGAAAATATTGAAATTAGGGAATATTGGTTTGCACCTAAATAACTCCATTAATGAGAACTAAAGTGTAGAATGGGACAAGTTGATTGATGAAATTATAGGTGTGGATCCAACGAGACAATTGGCGCTTGAATCTGAGTCTTTGTGACCTATCAGGAAAAAATCATATGGGAGAGATTCAAAGGGGAAATGTCAATACCTCAAGGCTATCCACTAGAGTAATAAATAATTAGATTTTATTTTATAAGGGTTTTTAAGGTTAGAAAGTTAATTTCCCCAAGAAACACTAGGTCGCACGATTTTGACGCACAGTTGGCCAAACCGTGTGCCTCGAGGGGCCTTGCACAGCTTCATGCATACGGGTAATCTAACTATGTCCAAACCATGAAATTCCCCCAGCTAAGAAATATAGATACCCTTGAATGGTCATGAACCTTAGGCTATATGGTTTTATCAAACCATTTGGCCTTAAGAATCCTACTATCCATAACTTATAATGTTTCTCAAATAGTGCGTCTTGTCTGACATGGTTTCTAATAACCATGAAAATTGCCTTTTTTTACCAAACAGTGGGGCTCTAGGATTCAAAAAATCCCTATAGAACCAGATACACCCATTATCACATTGGGTAATCACACTTTGATATAAACAGACATTTAAATTGAAAAAAAGTGCATACCTCATAAGAAAACCCAAGATATTACACAGGTGTCTGTGAGCGAGATGTGATGTGACCATGTTGTGGGGGGCATGGTATGATAGCACAAGTGTCTATGGGAAATATGTTATATTACTATGTTGTGGGAAGATTGTGGTAGGGTTATTTAACATTAGAATTAGGGAATGAGGTTGATTTACTTCATTTTCTTGATACCCTATTACTCTGTTTATGGTGGTGGATGTGGTGTGACACCCATGTATCAGTGGGTAAGATCTAATGTGACAGTACTGTGGGGTGGTGGCCCAGATGTCTATGGATGTGATGTGATGTAAATTTTTTTGGGGAAGTGTTATATGTTTTACAGAAGATATGGGAGCACTCTGACATATTAATTTAGTGTGTGAGAGTAGAAAATCAGTGGGAAAGTGGTGTGGGTTACCCTTTATCGATATGTTTCTTATTATTTTAGTATACTTGGCCTATTTTATTTGGTGGTAATGACTTAGTGAGGTTTGGGTTGGCTAGTTGACTTGTTTTGGAGTTGTTGGTTCTGTTGGTTTCTCATAGCTGCATCAATATTATTTTTTCACATGTTTATAAGGGACATTGGATTTCTTATTGAGTATAAATCTATGTTCACCCTATGTATGTAAACTGATTTT
Source organism: Viscum album (assembly GCA_963277665.1). Taxonomy (NCBI): domain Eukaryota; kingdom Viridiplantae; phylum Streptophyta; class Magnoliopsida; order Santalales; family Viscaceae; genus Viscum; species Viscum album. Next base: position 1,222,472,882 of record OY728130.1, read on the forward strand.
CATGTTTCCAGTAGGATTATGTATACCATGTTTTACTTTACTAACTCAAACCCTTGGGCGGTTTTTTTATTTTTAATTTATATTTTCTTTAGGGAATTTACTTGGAATATTTTTATTTATACCTTTTTTATTTATACATGTATTGTGGGATGGTTTTTGGATTTATTTTTATATTATGTAATGGAGTTTCATGAAGTTAATTCGTCCAATATTATAATCCTATATTATTATAGAGGTTAATTCCTCTCATTTTATGATATTTGTGTATCCTTGGTGTTAATCACCAACCTAAGACGTACTGGAGGTGGGACTAGAGGTTCATTATCTATCTCTTTTCATTATAGTATCATTAGTGGGAGGGGTCATGAAAGAGTGGTATTAGAGCTGATATTTGAAGGATGGGATTGAGTTTGGAGTTAAGAACTATTAGGTTTCCATGATTTGGTATGGAAACAATGCTAGTTGATTTTGGTATGTGACATATGCCAAACAGACCATTTATGAAATGATTTTTTAGGGACACCTATTATCAGATGCATGGAATGTAATCTTATTGAATGATCAAGTGAGGTGGAACTTTTTTCATGGTAGACTCCTAGAATAGGAACATGAATCATGTTGATTTTTTTCTTGTCATAATTGGGTGGTTTTATTCCTGGGAAGAGAAAAAATAATTAAAATTAATTGAATAAATCTCAATAAAATTCCATACTATTAGTATTAGGAAATACTTGTTATTCCTTTATTATATGGATCTTGGAGATCATCTATGTGTGGTTTCGGTAGTGTAGATTCAGAAAGATGATATATTTGATTTTCATAGGGTTAATCTAGTAGAGGAAGATGATTAATGGCTGAGAAAGTTATGACCGTTTCATCAAAAACTATCAAGGAGACCATTTCAACCATAGGGAAAATCGACTTATAATCCACTAAGGGGAGGTGAATTAGGTAGAGGCTTAGGATGTTCCTCATTTTCTAGGATATTGACTTGATCATGGTCATGGTAGTTTTGTCAACAAAAAGTTAGAGAATTTAGGCATGGTCCATTTCACACGTTGGAGGCAGCAGTTCTAGAGGGTCCAGTAATCGTTTGAGGTATGCTTTGTTTTTTATGTACCCTTTTTTGTATTTTTTTTAATTTAGGAGATTCATAATCATTTGTTACAACCACTCTAGTTTGTTCCCTAGGACTATAAATAAAGAGGATTCCCATTAACCTAGTTTTGATGATTCCATTTAGAGGCTAGAACATCTTTTTTGATATGTGCCAGGGGTGTACACTGATGATAGGGCCATATCGGTCCCATGGTCATCTTTTATTTATTCCAATGAAGCCATATGATTTCAACCTTAACATCAAATATGACATTAATATTCCATATGGTTCTCATTCCATGACTCCCTAAGCCAGCCTCAAATAGGCTAGGGGTTGGAGCCTGGTGACAATTTGGCATATCACTAACATGGGAGGCCATATCCTAAAGTACCTATATACACGCACACAAATCTAAGAACGTAAAGTAATGAAATCTGAAACAACTGATAAACCATGCATTCTTGCATCTAAATCCCACAACAAGAGTACAAAAACATATGTCTAAAATCAAAAAATGTCAAAATACAATCCCACCCTAAACATTTTTAAAAAAAGCCATACCTAAAAGTATAGAAGGGGACTAATGTCAAGGTAACCACCAGAGTACACCTCAGTCAATATAGATTATTAATATCCACCTGGTCCTCATCCTTCTAGGAATCCATCAAAATATAGGTCATCCAATAAGACACAGTGCATGTGGGAAAATATCATACAGGGGTGAGTATAACAATACCCAGTAGGAAACCTTGAAATCAATTACCATTTATAAACAAGAACAATAGTTATCTTAATATAGGTATATTTATACAACATATATAATAAGAATAACCAGATATACTCAAAAAAGATACATTTCATCAAATTAAAGTCACAACCATAATTCTAGTATAGGGATCCTACATAAAAGTACAACATAATACTCATCTAGGAAAAAAACTCCATGAGTCAAATTGAACTGATGATATCCATCCGAGATATAAATCTCATCGGGTCTCTCCATAAGAGGTATATAGTGGAAGTATGATGAGAATGATACATATATGAGGATCATACCCAAGGTTGTGGGGTATACCAAAAACTCAATATCGAATAACCCTATAATTAGAGGATAAATTTCTCTGTCTTGTTGGTCATAATGACACAAATAACTCCACTTAGAAAAAATATGATGACATAGGATCTCACTTCGGGCCTCAAATAAGGATTCCAACACTCTATCCATGAATTACCACTAAATGGATCACCATACTATGTGTAGGATGTGATTTTATACTAACCCGTTATAAATAGACCAAGGTTATACAACCTAAAAAAACTTTTTCAAACCGAATAGGAAAAGGGTTCCAAGAAAAATTGGAAGGGGTGAACAGTGTGTACCGATAGTACAATGAGTGTGTGAGCCCATGTAATCTTAATCTTGTCTGTGTCCAGCCATCTATATCCATGTATGGATAGTTGTGTCCATGAATTGTTTTCCATGTATCATCTATGATACACACCAAGTTCTAGGTGAGGGGTCACACCTCGAATGATACTAAAATCAACTCGAAAACCCTAGCTGCTATTGTGAGGGTCCCACATTGTCTATTCCTACCAAACACACACCCTGTAATGTAGAATTTCATAGAAGTTGTGGGATCTTCCTCTACTTAATCATATGATCCTCCATCTCCCAAATATATCCATGAATCATTATATCATCTTGGTACATTCATGTCATCATAATGAGTTCAGATCTGTAATGTCAAACCATTTCTCCAAGAAATGGCTATGCAATGGTTGGTTCCTTGGTATTTTTTTCTAAAAATTGGTCAAATGACACTCTAATGATGAATGCACAAGAACGGTTAGAGAAATAAAAGAAACACAAAAAGAGGAACAAACCTCAACCATGTTTAGTTAGCCTCTATTAATTTTAATTTTATAATGACAAATGAATAACCAAAAATAAATAAAAAATATGACAATAAATCCCCATATATAAACATATCTCGTAATACGACCGATTCTTGAATCAATATATTTGTTAATAAATTCATGTTTATCATAAAAATAAAAAATTGATAAAGATTCCAAATAAAAAAAATCCCAACCTCAATTAGGATCAGTCATTGATGAAATATGAATCCACATCATTGTCGTTGGCGAGATCTACACTTTTTGTTGGCACACTGATCTTCAATCATGATTTGGTCGTTGCTCTCCAATGAAATTCCCTCAAACAAGTCCTCTAAATATCTAGGGTTATGTGTCTAACCTTAATATTTTACAATAAATTTATATTTAAATAGTAATTAAACTTGGTCAATGTGTCGTCTAATAAAATAGATAAATAAATTATTTTCTTTTATAAATTTTTCTGCGATGACTTTTCCACAAACACCCCGTGTCGACAAACGTTATGTCACTCCTAGGGTAAAACCCACACATTGAACTCAAATGTTCCATCAGATTTATAATATAGGCCCCCATTTATAATTTATTCTACTTTTATAGAAAATTATATGTGTAAGTATTTAATATAACTAATATATTTTCAAAAATTAATTTCGGGAACACCGGGCCTCAAAATCACATGTCGTTTCAGCACTTGGTTAGAAAAAAAATATTTCTAGATATATTCTATGAAATTAAATTTTCAAAAAAAATATGTTAAATTCTCCCTAACTTAGGTATTTCTGTCCCAAAAATCCAAAAAAAGGCCACACTAAGAGATATGGGTATTGAACACGCATATGAGTCTCCCATTTCTAGGTGCTCTCATGAAGATTCCCATTCTGAAACTAGACACACACTAGAGAAATAATTCACTCAACAAGGAAACTATATTGTTTATCATAAATCTATACTAGGTACTCATAAAAGATATCTCCATCCCCAATTTCCATTTCACCCCAGTCAATAACCTACAGATCATGCATGTACCTCTACAATTGTAACATATATAAGATGTCGTGTACCTGGTCTAACTGCGGTGGTAGAAAAAAGTGGTACTCCACATTTACAAATCTATTTAGTTTTTAGAAAGGTCTAATTAATCTCATAGATAGGTTATTTCCCCATCCAAATCACCATAATCCATGTCAAGGTGAAACTCGTAGGAACACATGGTCTCCCTCCTTGAACTCCAATGATCTATGTCACCAGTCTGTATAAGACTTCTGATGGCTATGAAAAGTCATCATCCTCTTCTAGATGATTTGAAGCTTCTTTGTAGTGGCTTGTACTAATTTAAGATCCATTAGTGTCAACTCTCTTATTTTAGTCTAGCGTAGGGGTTATATATAGGTTTTCTCATACAAGGCTTCAAATGGTACCATACCGATGATGGAATGATAGCTATTTTTTATGAAAACTCCACCAATGGTAGGTGATCCTATGAAATATGAACAAAGTACAACCTGAAAACTTTTAGCATGTACTCCAGAACCTAAATTTTCCATTCAGTTTGGTTGTTAGTCTATGTGTAAAAATTTCTGTTCAAACGTAGTTGAGTCCCAAAATCTTTCTGAAAATTCTTTCATAAACAAGTTTTGAAACAATAATAATGATCATAAATTATTTTATTGGGAAATCTATGAAGTTTTATTATCTTCTTCAGGTAGAGGCATCCCAAGATCTCTACTGAACTCTGGTCTTGGATAGCAAGTAAGTGGGCTGACTTGGTGAGTCATTCTATGATCACCCAAATGGAATCATGTCCCCTGGATATAAGTGGTAACCTCGTCACAATGTTCATGGGTATACCATCACACTACTACTCAGTTAACTCAAGGGGTTGGTCTAACCTCACCCGAACCTAGTGCTCAGCCTTCTGTTGCTGACAAGTAAGGCACCGAGACATAAAATTTGCAACTCCCTTCTTCATTCATGGACATAAAAACTGATGTTAGAGGTCTTGGTACATTTTTACACACCTTTATGTACCAAAAAATAATATGTATACAACTGTCTAAGAACCCCCTCCTACAATGTCACCAATACCTTTGTGTGTCCTCTAAAAAGAATCAAATGCTCCCCACCTTCATAAAATCCATTAAGAACTTGTCTAGAATATATTACAATGTGTAAGGTGTCATAGATGGTATCCCCAAGTTGTGCCTCTCTGAGTCACATTAAAAGTTGAAGAGAAACAACAATTGACTGTAGGTAAGTTGAAAAATCACCATCCACAAAGTATAACTAGAATGATGCCAATTGTTCTGAATCCTTTCTCAACTATTATGAAAAATATTTCCTACTAAGAGAATATTCTACCATGTTCCCATTCTTATGAGTATAGAAAATATAGAAGTTGTAATCATGGATTAACTCTATCCAATGCCTCTATATCATGTTAAGATCCTTTTAATATAATATTTTCTTGAGACTCTTGTCATTATAATATATGACAAACCACTCTCCCATTAGGTAGTTTCACCACATCTTTAGTGCGGACACTACTTCTATTAACTCAAGATCATGGGTCACATAGTTCTCCACATGTAGTCTTTATTGATGTGAACCATATACAATCACATCATATCTCTGCATTAGAACACAACTAATCTCAGTCCCTGATGCATTATAGAAAACTACGTACTTTACACCCCCTATGAAAATATCAAGATGGGAGAACTCTTCAATATCTACCTCAACACTAGGGAAGCCTACTAACACCTCTATGTATAAAAAAAATTCCCCTTTCAGACCAAATATGTCAAGGGAGATGATATCCTGGAGAATTTAAGTATGAATCTTTGATAACAGCATTCCAAACTAAGGAATATCCACACCTCCATCATGATCTTGGGTGTCTCCCAAGATAAAATTTCCTCAAAATTTTCTAGGTCCACTGACACACCATCTACTAATATAACATGCCCCGTAAAGTGGACCTCATCAATCCAAAACTAACACTTCAAGAGCTTCCCATAATGTTTGTTCTCTCAGAGTATGTCCAGAAACCTTCCCCAAGTGTCTCACATGCTTCTCCATGTAAACCAACAACACTAGGATGTCATCAATGAATACCACTATGAACTAGTCTAATAAAGGTTAAAAGTTATAGTTCATGAATCAAATGAACACTTCTGGGGATTCATCATGCTAATGGTCGTCAACAATTACTCATACTGATCATAATAAAATCTGAATGTCATATTCATAATATCATCATCCCTTACTCGCAACTGGTGATAACCTGATATGTGGTAAATCTTTGACAATTATCATGACCCTCTCAATTGATCAAATAGGTCATAAATCCTCAGTATTGGATAATTTTTCTTTACGATCACCTGATTTAGGTGATGGTAGACCACACATAACCTCAAACTCCCACCCACCTTCTTGGAGAACAATGCTAGGGTTTCCAAGGGTGAAACACTAGGGTTAACAAATATCTTCCTCTAAAATTCCTCCAACTGCACCTTCATCTCAAGAATCTGTTTAGGATACATTCAATATCTTGGTATATATATTGGGGTCATCCCTGGGTTTAGAACAATGCATAAGTCTATCTCCCGATGGGGAGGTAAGCTCAGAACATCCTATGGAAAGACATCCTCATACTCCAACACCACTTATAGGAACTGAAATTTCTTTGTATCCATAGCACCAAGGATCACACAATCCTACTGATGAGTAATCTATTATGCCCCCATATGCATGATTACATCTTGCACTTCCCATGTTTCCTTTTCACCCACAAAGAAAGACATAATCCCATTACAGTAGAAACATCACATCCTCAACATAAAAAAATATATCAGGGGATAGACTATAGATAACTATTCTATACATAAAATGAAATTATAAGGCCTCATCATTTCTACAAAGATATCCCAATAAAAAATCTCACACAAAATATTCAAGTCACAATATCAGTAGAAGTTTGTGATCGCTATGTTATCTCCAATTGGAGTCTCCAAGTGCAAGGGTCAATCCAAGGGCTCAACCAGAATATCAAGTATCAAACTAGATTATTGGTGATAAAGGAATGAATATCACATGAGTATATCAGTATTTTAGATATTTTTGGAATACATAGATATTACCTTGTATCATCATTGGATCCTCTGGGCCATAAGCCATGACATCCTACAGCTGACCCCTCCCATGTCCTCCAACTCCCTAAGCCTAGAATGAACCACCTAGGGGTGGTGGTGGTGGTAACAAGATGAAGCATCTAACGCCTCTAACTAATCCCCCAACTCATCTTCCATGTCTTACTCCCTACAGACCTATCTTCTCCAACCGTTTCCATTGCCTAGGTGTCTTATCCACTGTCTCTCTATCATCCGTACGGCATGTTAGACAATCTCTCTCGATATATCCCCTACCATCACATGAGTGTCACCACAAATACCTATGATTAATGGACTCATCCTATGATACCTTATCCAATGAACCTATATCCTATGACCACCTCTTAAAACACCTCACACATATTATTCCTTGAGACTCATGTCAGATTCTTGATACTAAAGTCTCTTCTCTGGGGTGTCCACTACAAGTAATAACTGTCTAATTATACTTAGCCAAGAAACTATTGACCACCAAATATCACTCTATAACTCCATCATAATATGCACATAGGTATAATGTTGGATTGGATGTCTCTATGCAGTCCTCAATAAAAGGTATGAGCCTGAAAGAACTGATCATGAACCATATCTATCAAGTACCTAGAGAGGTTGGTAAGCCTTGAGGAATACACATTTACTATCGTACTTACCTGAAAAACCTGTAGAATCTTCTAGATTCATAAAACCCTCAACTTATATGGAGAAAACTCTTCTCTGAAAAGGTGATATAAATATGAACATGCTACAGTCGCCTCATCATAAGACTAGGTCACCAAATTCCATCATCATCTAGTAGAGTCAAGAATAAGGATCACTTTGAAGACCACCATATGATCTTCTTCTTTTCTGAAAATAAGTAAAAATAACATCATCACCTCAAGATAGTCCTCAACCACTTGTGGGACATGTTCACCTCAGAACATGAGGGTTATTTATCACGAAACCTATAAAGGGTGATCAGCCCACACACCTCATCTGCTAGTACTATGGGAACCATATGATGCTCAATAGGTTGTGGTATAACTGGTGCACCAAATGGGGGTAAAAAATTTGGAATAGTCCCTTGTATTAATGCCTCTTCATTGATGGGTTCATCCTTATGATTCTAATTCGGAACACTTACTAAAATACATCTTAGAGAAATCCTAAAATAGAAAATATGTATCATGGTTAATGAGTATATCTGAATAGATGACTTAAGAAGGACATATAAACCAAAATCTACACCTATATGATTCATATACCATTGTTTTTTCTATATCCAATTTCCACATGTACAAAGTTTAAATCTAGGTGATCATAGACCTTGTGTATGGATACATTAGCCGCATCACAAACACTAGAGTCCCTATCCGGAAATCAAAAATAAAAAAAACTTAACATTGTTGCCCAAAACAAATTTCAGAAACACTGATCATAAGGTAAAACTAAATTTTTTATAACACTCTCTCATAACCCATCCCAATGGGCCCCATGTTGTGACTCCCCAAACCCACCTCCAATAGGCCAGGGGATAACGACTAGAGCTGAGTAAGGATATCACTAACATGGGAGTCCATGGCTTAAATTACCTATACAGACACACATAACTCCAAGATCATACAGTTATAAAATGTAAAAAAACTAATAAATTATGCATGAATACATCTAAATCACACAGCCAAAGTATGAAAAAAAAGTACTAGAAATAAAAAATGGAAGAATAAAATGTCATCATAAAAAATCTAAAAACAATTCCATACTGAAATAATAGAAGGGGAATACTATTAAGGTAACCCCTAGAATACACCTCGGTCAATCTTCCTCACTAATAATTTCTTGGTCTTGGTCCCTATAGGACTCCATCAAAAGGTTGATCTTCTACATAAGACATGACACATGCAAGAAAATACCATGCATGGGTGAGTATAACAATACCCAAAAGGATACCCCAAAATTACTAATCATATATCAACAAGAATAATAGTCGGCTCGATATATTTATATGTGTACAACACATATAACAAGAATAAATAGATATACTAAACCAATACACACAGTCTCAAAGTAATGTTAAAAATTTAATTCCAATATAGGGATTTCACTCGAAGTTTCCACATAACACTCTTCTAGGAGAACACACTCCATGATTCAAATAAAACTGATGGATTCTATCCAAGATGTATTACTCATCAGGACTTTCCATAAGATCTATAAACTATAATTCTAAATATAATGATACACATATGATTATCACACCCAAGGACAGGGGGTATACCAAAAAATCTATATGAAATAACTCAGTAAGTAGAGGATTAGTGCCCACATAGAATTGGTCATGAAAATACCAAGAACTCCACTCACGGTAAGATGATGATAGAGGATCTCACTCTGGGACTCATAGAAGTATTCCAACAACTGTATCCAATAAGTCCCACTGAAAGAATCACCATCCAATGTGTAGGAAGCGATTTCATACTAAACCCTAGGGAATTGGTAAAGGGAAGGAACCCTAACTAAAAATTCCAAAATTAAGATCCAAAGGGCTCCAAAAAATTTAAGGGGTTCACAAAATGTAATGGAAGTACATGGTGCGTCCCATTGACACTGGGTTCTACCCATGTGAAACAACCCATGTCTGTGTCCATGTCTGTTTCAGAGTACATGACATGTCTGAGCCCGTGTACTCTTATCCATGTCTATATCCGTATGAAAATGTTTATGTTTGGCGAGCCATGTCACTGTATGGACAGTCATGTATCCTCTATGATTCACACTGAGAGCTGGGAATGGGGTCACACACCATGTGATAGGTTTCAAACACCGTGCGATACTTAACTCCACCCAAAAACCCTACCTGTTATTATAGGGGTCTCACATGGAATATTCCTATGGAACATCTGCTGTGTAAGGAAGGATTTCACAAAACCCATAGGTTCTTCCTCTGCATCATCATCCACTCCTTATTCCCCTATATCTAGCCATGAATCACCCTCTTAAGAGAATATATTCTTTGTTCGAGCCTCTCCATCACCACTTGATGGTATACAACCTTAGGAACCGCTCAGGAATCACCGAGTTGTTTTTCCATAATCTCACCACCAATCTAGAATGAACAAGAATCATTGAATAGATCTCAATATGTTATCTCTAGTATCATAGAATTATCTCATTGTCATACCGAGTCCAAATCTACAATATCAAATCATTTCATTGAGGAATGGGTGCACGATGGTTGGTTCTTCATTATTTTGGTCAAACCACTGGTCAAACGAAATACCAGTGATGAACACATAAGAATGATGGGAGAAATCCAATAATAATTTAAATAGGAATGAATTTTGGCTATGTTTTGTTGTCCTGGGTTCATTTCTATTCGAAAAATGGATGAAAATCCAAAAATAAATAAATAATTCTCCTAATAAATCCCCAAAGACAAACTCAACCCGCAATACGATGAATATGTGAAACTATTTGTTCATCGAGTGATTTAATATCATAATAGAAATAGAAAATGGTAAAATATAATAAAAAAAATTTACCTCGATTAGGATCCATCATTGATGGAGAATAAATTAGTGTCATGATTATTAACGAGATGCACACATTCTATTGGAACACTAATCCACTATCCTGATCTTGTCATCGCTCTTCAATAGAAACTCCTCTAATGGATCTTCTAGATCTCTTGGGTTATAAAGTTAACCCTTAGATTTTCCTATATCTGTATATATATATATATATGTGTGTGTGTGTGTATAGAGGAATTAAACTAGTTCTTTGTGTTGTCTAATAAAATAAATAAATGTTTTGTTTTGTTTTATTAATTCACTGATGATGAGTTTTCTGCAAACACCCTACACTGACAAAGGTTATGTGATGCGTAGAATAAAACCCACACTCCAAACTCAACAGTTACCTCATATTTATAATCTAGTTACTTTTTATAAGTTATTCCACTTTTTTAAGAAAAATATGCACACATGAATTTAATATAATTAATATAATTTCAAAAATTAATTCTGAGAACATAGGGCATCAGAATCATGTATCACCTCAGTGTTTGGTCTTGAAAATATTTCTATATATGTTCCAATAATTTACATGGTAAAAATAGGGATGTGACAAACTAGTTTTATTCTGTGCATGTTGTTATTGGATGCTTTTAAAGGATATTCGTGTTATAATATGTGGATGGTAAACATATGTTTTTCATTAGATAGAGGGGTTTTTAGGTGGGAAGTAGATATGAGGATCCCCTTATTTCATTGATGGTTTATTTTTATGTGTAATTGGAAGAGGTTCCAAGAGTCATTGGGAATTTTCCAGATGTTTTTTATTGGGAGGTCGTGATGATACCCCCTCGACGTGATGTTGAGTTTGGTATAGTCTTTCATCTTAATGATTCCATAATTTAAATGGATCCTTATTGGATGATACCTTCTGAGTTTCAGGATTTGAGGATTTGGATAGATGATCTAATGTAGAAAGGTTTCATCTTACCTAATGTGTCACTGTGGGATGCTCTGATGTTGTTCTCCAAGAAGGATAATAGTAGTATATGTTTTTGCATAGACTACTAGAGGATGAATTGGGTAATGGTAAAGAACCATTACCAGCTTATGAGGATAGAAAATATTTTTTGACCAGTTTAGAGGGGAAAATTGTTTTTATAGGATTTATTGGTAGTCTTGGTATCACTAGTTTAGGTTAAAAAGGTTGATATCACAGACTGTCTTCTTATTTATGTACGGTCACTTTGAGTTCATGGTCATGTCGTTCAGTGTCACAAATGCACTAGTTGTGTTCATGGGGTTTAGGAACTCTATGTACTTTGAATTCTCAAACTAGATCATAGTCATGCTCATTGATGACATATTGATCTTTTCTAAGTTAGAGGAGGATCATGCTAATTATCTCTGAGTTTTCTTATATGTTCTTCAATATCACTATCAACATTGAAAGTTGAGCAAGTGTATGTTTTAGAAATGTGTGGTGAATTTACTTGGGAACTTTATGTCTCAGAAGGTTGTGGTAGTGGACCCATAAAATATCAAGATATTTATATCTTTCAAAACAACTATTAACATGGTAGAGATTCATACTTTCCTTTGTCTTATAGACAATTATCTTATATTTTTCCCCAATTTCTCTAAAGATTCATCACTGTTGATAATTTTTAACCATGACGGACTACGATTTTGTGTGCAATGATCAGTTCTAGGTAGCGTTAAACTTCTTAAAGTGGAAATTGTTCATTTCTCTAGTTATCTAGTTTTCATAGGAGGGGTCTATGTTTAAGGTGTTTTATGACACTATATATTTGGTATTGGGTGGTGTGTTAATTCATCAGAGAGTAGTGATATCTTGTAGGTATATTATGTTACAAACCCATGATCATATTTAGGCTAACCATGATCTATATCTTAAAAAAGTTGTGCTTTCACTGATGTTGTGGTGGAATTGCCTCATTGGGGACCACTTTGTGGTCTTCACATATCAAAATAGATTGAGGCACATATTTTCTCAATGTGATCAAAATCTATGTTAGTGTAGATAGAGGATTTTATTTAGGATTATGATTTTGTGATATCCTAGACCTTAAGAAAGGGAAATTTTGTGGATGATGTTTTAAGTATAATTTTGTGGAAGAATGTTGTGAAGGAGTGTGAAGATGTTTGGAGAGTGATGGATGAGCTCGAATCATTTTACTTTGAGGAAAGAGTGGTTAATAGTAGTGGTTGTTTATTTCATATGTGGTGTAGTATTATCTGATTCATAAGGTATATGAGTCTTATTTGGGAGACTTATAGGTAGATGTAATGCACAGTTGTGTTGTCCATGGTGATTTTATATAGGGATGATTAGATAATGGTCAGAACTAGATATTGTTTCATGGAAGTTTTATTTTTTCAGTAGTGATGAAAAATGATTTATTTTTGAGTTATATATATAATCTTTATTGGTATACTTAGGGGTATCCAAGATGTACCATGGATTGAGGATGAATTTGTGGTGATCTATAATGAAATGGGTAGTAGTGGAGTTTGCGGCTCGGTGCTTGGTTTTCCAATAGGTAAAGTTTAAGCATCATGTTCCTGGATGTTTGTTGCTCCCATTATATGTTCTTGAGTGTAAATTGGATTACATATTTATGGATTTCATCACAGGGTTACCCCAAGATGAGTGAGGCTATGATGTTATTTGGGTAATCATGGATCAGTTGATGAAATCATCCCACTTATTAGTGATCAAGGATTGAGGTTCCATGGATGTATTTAGATAAGATGAATGGGGATGAAGTGGTGAAATTTCATATAGTTTCAAGTTATATTTTATCGAATTAAGATTCATGTTTTACATTATGAGTCTGGAGTCGATTTTAGCTTTATTTTGGAACTTAGTTACACCACCACACTACATTCCACCCTTAGAAGGATGGTCAAACAGAGTGGACTATCTAGATTGTAGAGGATATGTTAGGGAAATGAATATTAGGATTTAGTGGATCATGGGTAAGGTACCTACCTTTAGTTGAGTTTTTGTACAAAAAAACTATCATTAATCTGTCGACATCATCCCATTCGAGGATTTTTATAGGTGATTGTGTTAGTATCTGTTGTGATTGATATTGGTTATGGAGTCATAAGTCCTCAATCCTAATGTGGTGCAGAGTACAATAAAAAATGTTCATCTATTTCATGAGAGGATTAAAGTATAATAAGACCATAGTAAGTTTTATGATGGTCATAGGAGGTGACCCTTGGAGTTCATGGTTAGAGACCTTGTGTTCTTTAGATTCTCCCCTGAATATGTGTAGTAAAGGTGTAGTAAGGGGAGTAAGATTTATACGATCTTTTTTTTGGAACTTTGTGGTGTTGGGGTGAGTTGGAAATGTAGAATATCGGTTTTAATTTCCTTCATGGATAAAGAGGATCTAAAATTTATTCCACATCACTTATCTCTATATTTATCTTCATTATGACGTCCATGTCATTGACAAGGGAGATTTGGATACCTGGGATGATGTGAAATTCATGGAGTAGCTAGTTAAGATTTAGGATCATCGAGATATGGTACTATATGAATAAAACCTTCCATTGGTTCACGTTTTTTGGATGCATGGTGGCCTAGAGGAGATTACATAAGAGTATGACATGAATATTCATGCCCAGTACCTAGAGTTTGGATTTTTGTTTTTCTCTATTTTTCTTTGTAATGTTTGGATCTCACATTTATATGAGTTGTGTCGTTATTTGGATATAGTCTTTTCATGATGTGTGATGTGTGATAAATAATAAAATATATGAAAAGGGGAGGGCCCGAATCCTAGTCACGAAAGATTATGCATTAATGTGATTAAAACCACGTAGGTGAGTTGGTTTCACTCAAAGAGGCTAATATCTTAACATGAAAGATATGATTCCATTATTTGTGTGAAATAGGAAGTGATGTTTAATGGATTAAATGGTTTTTTTCATGGGACTTTTGGAGGTTGTAAAAGTTATGAATATTTTTTTATGAATGGTAAACTGATGTGGTTATGATGTGTGCTAAGAGGTATTTGTGCAGTGGTTAGGTGAAGATGTTTTGGTTTGTGACTAGTACTAGATGATTTAGAGTTGTTAATAGTGAGAGGTGGTGATGTGGTTGTGTGGTGATGTGGTATTGTTGGGATGTTTTTGGTTTTGTTGGGATGTTTTTGGGTGTTTTGGTTGTCGAGTCTGTCTGGTGATATCATTTTCAATATGACCAGATCCTTGAGAGGTATCTCATGGATTGGTTGTTTGGACCACTTTATTTATGCGAGTTTGGTTTAGATTCTTGAGGATTAAAGACATTTGAGAGGTATCTGATGTAATAGCTCATTCCATCCAAACCCGTTACATTACTTATTTTTGTAGATGAAGGGTTTTTGGAGGAAGCCCTAGAGGTTTCACTGATGCTGGTGCTACAGGAAGAATGAAATAGGTGTTTTAAAACATGAATTAGATTCGCATTTTGAGTTTTTGGTTCATGATTTTTGTAGTAAGATAGTTTCACGACTTGTATTTAGTATAAGGGGAATTCATGAGACATATTAACATTGAAAAAACTGAAATTCATTATGTGTAATTAATTTAGGATGAGGCAACATGATTTTTGTCAGAATCCAAAGATATCAGGGTTTCATTCCCTGTACCAGATTCACAACCTGTAATCTATAGGACCGCATGGAATTCACATCTTGAATATAATTTACAATATTAAATAGGTGTTCTCTAGGTTTTAAATATGTGTTTTGGCTAATTATTTACCATTCAAACATCACCTATTTCACAACTAGAAAATTTACCTATAGCCATAGTCCAAAACCATGGCTATAGCTTATATATATAGTATAGTCATATGTAGATCCTATTGACATGGTTATAACTCTAATATATAGACACAGTTTAAAATCCTTATTTCCACAGATATCCACCATAGAAATAGACCTATAGTCATAACTCTATAACCTTTTGAATAGGGATATATCCACAATTTTCTACCATGTAAATTGGGTTATCCCCCTATTTTTCCACTTTTTTAGTATACATATCAGTTGTCTACTATAGAAATATCACTTTTAAATAATGGCAATAGGATTCTACAAAAATGTGGCTAGCTAAATTTGAACCCTAGATCTCCACAATGGGAAAACAACCTCTTAACCACTACTCTACACACAATTATTGGTTAATATGTATATATATTTTCTTATATATATATATATATATATATGTATTTATTTATTTATTTATAAACTGTTTAAATAGCCCTCAAACAGTGGAAATAAAATTTTACACACTTTTCCCATGGGGATTTTTTCCCAGTGCCGACATGGGGAACCTATAGCCACGATTTACAGGAACCGTAACTATATGTGGGCTCTATAGCCAAGGTTTTATAAAACTATGGCTACTATATTTGAAAAAATACATATAGCCATGGTTTTGGAAAACCATGGCTATAGGTTTATCTATATCCACAGTTTATAAACAATTGTAGTTATAGGTGTGGCTTATATCCATTGGTTTTAAAAAATACATGGATATAAGAATTTTTTCTTGTATTTTTTCTCTTATTTTTGGAGGATCCATAGTTTATTTTGAATGATCTTCCATCCCTCCTTCTCCTACTTTGATCCTTGGGTTCTGGTGGTGGTGTTTCGACAATCAATGGTAATCCCTTATCTCTTTCTTGGTTTTTTTCTATCATTATTTTCAAAGAGATCCACTATGGTGTTGTGGTTTTGTTTTAGGGTGTGTGACATATATGTATTGATTTATCCTTGGTGAAAATTTGGATTATCTGTAATTCCTTTGTACAATTTTGATCTGTGTGTATTTCTTCTTCACCTTGTGGTGCACAACAAGTTGGAAAAGCTTCTTCAAGGCAGGGAATCCATAATTTCTCACTTTTGTGTATCATGTGAGAGGGGATTAATATTTTTTATCTATGTGGGATTTTTTGTTCTAACCTAATCAATATAATGAAAATTTTAATTGATGTTGAAGTGGATGGGGATTTATCCACATATTTTTATAGATTTTATATAATTATCTTGATATTTTGAATTGATGGGATTTACACCCCACTAAAAATCATGGATTTTGGAAGACATTTCTTATGATTGATTTTAATGTGGTGTGGAGTTCTTATTATGTTATGGTTTTTATGTCACTCTAAATTCAATTTATTAATCAATGATATATTTCAAATTAATTTGTTTTACTTAGAAAACTTGGATTATGTGAGAATACCCCTAAAAGTAAAATAGAATTTGATAAAATCCACCTTTAATGAATCTAAAAAATGTTATATTTTATTTTATGGGTTTGTGTGGTCATGTTGATGGGTGATGATTTGTGTTTGTGATGCGGAATGGGGTGATGAGTGGTTTGTATGATGTTGTTCTATGGGGAAGCGATGTGTGGTTCCGATGATGTATGGGGTTACGTGTGGTTTGTATGAGCCAATTATATGGGGATAGGTTGTGTGGTTGTGTTATGTGAAAGATGAGATTAGAATAGTTGTTTTGTGGTAGATTCTCATGTAGTGATGGAATAAATGACTAATAATGTTTGAAATGGATTGGGTTGGTTTGTTTAAAGGGATGGAAATGGTTAATGAATGAATTATTAATGGGTTTTGTGGATATATTTGGTTGTTGATAAATAATGTAAGGAATGATATGTTTAAATAGAATTAATTTGGAATTTAATTAAATGTTTTAAGTAACTTTTGGCTTATTTTTTATGTGGTTTTATACCTTTAGTGGTGGCAAGAAAAGTGGTAATTTTGGGAGTTGGTTAGTTCTTGTTGTGAACCCATAGTATTGTCTTGTGTGATTCTATGTATATACATATACTTTTTATATTCCTTGTGATTTATATATGCTCCCCACCTATATCGAGAACCATGTGACAAAAATTATATATATATATATATATGGGGGTCCGACATCCCGGCGGTGAGGATGGATAGATGGATACTCTCTCTTTCCCACTCTCTCTTCCAGATGAGTTGATATGAAAAGGTTGTTATGGTTAGTGGTTAGATATTTCACTAGGTGATGGACCTTGTGTCGATGAATGATATGTAATATGAACATGTTGTGGGGTTGCTTATGGTGTGGTTCGTGCGTGTTAATAAGATGTTACAAGGTTTATTTCCTTCATGTTCATGATACCATACTACTATGGTTATGGAAGTGGATGTGGTGTGATGGACCAGGTGTCTGTGGGTGAGATGTGATGTGGCTATAATGTGGGGCAGTGGGCTAGGTGTCTATAGGAGTGATGTGATGTGATTGTGATGTGGGGTGGTTTTATATGTTATATGGAAGATATGTAGGCACCATGACATATGTTGTTGGGTTGTGAGAGAGATAAATCAATGGGAAAGTAGTACATGGTACCCTTTATCGATGTGATTCTTTTTATATTATTATAATTAGATTTCTTTAGTTTGTGATCAATCCTTGATGAGGTTTTGGTTGGATAATTGACTTGTTTAGGTGTTTTTGGTTTTGGTTTTTGCTCATTGTTGTATTAGTATGTTTCTTTCACATGTTCATAAGAGACTTTTATTTTCTTACTGAGTATACCTGTATGATAACCCTACATATATAAACTAATTTTCAGGTTTCTAGGTTGATTTAATGGATTGTGTTGTAATTTACTAACTCATGATCATGTACTATTTTTGTGTTTGTTATTTAGATTTTCTTTTGGGTATTTACTTTGGAGAATTTTATTTATACATGTTTTTTTATACTTGCATTGTGGGATTTGTTTTGAATTTCATTTTATATTATGTCATGGATTTTCTTGTGGTTAATTCATCCTATCTCTCAATACCATGTTATTATATAGGGTAACACCTTTCATTTTATGAGATTTTTATACCCCTGATGCCAGTTTCCAACTTGTGGCTTGCTAGAGGCGGGACTTAGGGCCATTATTTATCTCCTTTGAATGTCTTATCTTTTGTGGGAGGGGGTTGTGACATAAATATATGTATATATATATTGTATTCATTTTTATATTTATGTATATTTAATTTTTTTTAATTTTATTCATTTTTAATTTTTTTTAAATTTTTTTATTAACATTTAATATGTTTTTAATACATTTGTAATTTACATATATCAAAATTTTGTTACGTTAATTTTACACACATATATATATAATTTATATAGAAAAACACAAATATACAATTTCTTTTAATTTTTTCAATTTTTAATATTCATTTTAGAGTTTAATTTATTAACACAATATATATATATATATATTTGATAAATATTGTTTTTTTATTATTAAATTTTATTTATTTTTTATATTTTTGTTCAATATATACTATTAATTTATTTTTAATTTTTTTTCAAATTTATTCATTTTTAATAGAATTTATTCATTAATAATCTTAATTATTTTTTAATATTTTTCTCATTTATTAGTTTTCAATTTTTATTTGTTAAATAATTTTATAATTTTATCAATTTTTAATTTTATTTATACATGTTTATTAATTAACATTAAATTTTTTTAATGTGGTTGTAACTTATATAATTAATATGTATTCAATATCATTAGCATATATTCATATTTAATTTTTTTAATAATATATATAATAAATAACACTTATTCATTTTTTTTAAATTACTCATTATTATTATTATTTGTTTAATTAATAGACATTACATATTATATAATGTCATTGTTCAATTTAACAAATATTGAACTTGTGTTATACACACATACACACATTAATTTCACACACACATTTACATAATTAATGGAATCTTATATAAAAACAAACACACATGCATAATAATTTGTATAATTAATAAAGATTGTACATTTTTTAATATCTTTTGAAGTATATTCATTTTTAATTATTCAATTTCACACATTTTTAACATTCATGAATTTAGGAGTATATATTAGTTAAAAATGATAATTAATTTTTACTTTTTTATAATATATTTATTTTCAATATATATTCATTTAATACATTTTTATTTTATTTCAAATAATTTATATTATCACTTTCCAAAAATGCTGATATATATGGATTTTACCAGTGCTATAATATAAATCACTGATAAACTCATTCTTTATCAGTGCTAAAATTCTAGTGCAGACAAAGATAGGTATTTATAATATATATATATATATATAGAGAGAGAGAGAGATCCCAAGGACTGGTTAGGTTCTTCTGAGAGGGGGTGAATAAGTGGTACCCTTGTTTAATGAATTTCTCTCCGTTTATATTCAACCTCTTGACCTATTTAAATTTCTTGATCCACTCAATATTTTCTCTCAATATCACATAGTGTGCGGTAGTAATATAAGAGAGGGAGACACACAATATTTAAATGTTTTCAAAATTAAAGGCATACTATTTTCCATGTTGGTTAGACACCCTAACATGGATTATCTTCACTATCTCCATAAGTGAAAACAACTAGTTAGACACCTTAGTTTCAATTTATTCATAGTTAGTTAGACACCCTGATTTCTCTTCTCCATAGTTTGTTAGACACCCCAACTATTCTTCTTCTCTGATTGGTTAGAAACCCCAATCGCAATCTAATAGTAGCTGGTTAGACACCCCAAGTACAAGTTTCCTCTTTAGTGTTGATCCAATAATAGAAAGATCTTCCTCACAAACAGTCTTCCTCCATAAAAAGGTCGGATTTCTTTTCCTTGTGTATTTATCTCTAAGGTATTTAATAGATGAATTTAACAATCTTGTTATATTCAAAACTATTTTTAGATATTCAACAAAAAGAATTATCTTCTATAAATAATTGGGTACATATAGTCACCTTCTTCAATAATTACCCAGTTTTGGCTCACTCTCAAAAAAAATTCAAAACTGATACAGGGAGTCTCAAAATGATCCTGAAATTATATATCTTTTTTCTCATAACTTGCACACACATATTTATACAAAAAAAATTGAGTATAATCTCTCATTTAATTATATGATTTAAAATCCTTTATTTAAATCCTCATATAAATGTTTTTATAAATAAAAAAATTAGTTTTTCCACATTTAAATGTTAATACTTGGTAATTCTTAGGTATTATATTTCTCATCTTAAATACCCTATAAATCGAAGGTATTTATTTTACTTGTTTTTAAAAACTCCATTGACTATAGGTATTATATATCATCCTGAATTCAACTCAACGGTATTTTTTAAATTCAAATAGTTAATCAAAAAAATTCTATTTCCTTCGACAGTGAGGCTTTCTTCTTCTTCTTAACATTTATAGGTGATCACAGAAGACTCATACCAAACACCCCATGGATTTGGGTGTAAAATCTTATTCACAAGGCTATTAAAAATACATATGGATCACAACTATTCTTCTTGTTGTTGGGGGGTGAATTGAGTATCTATAAAAATTTATATTTGAAAAAATTTCTTAAAAGGTACCCTAATAAAAATAAATACGGTCCAGTTAATCAAAGTAATACGGTTATGAAATTTTGACACTTAAAATAAATTATCATAAGATTGATTAATTCTCAGCAATATCAATATCATTTAATGATATTACTTTTGAAGTTATTCTAATAAGGAAAAACAATTATAACTTTTTTCCAAGAATAACTATCAAATTAAATCCAGTTATTTCCGAATTATATAGTAAAATAGAGAAAACTAAATTAAACAACACAACCGATATAAAAAAAGTGGTTCAGTCTCAAGTCGGGACCTAATCCACTCCACTTGGTGATCACCATCCACCAAGCAATTTATATTAATTAACTTGATCCACACCATAGATCTGGGTAAACAACAGTACGTGGGACTTTTTAAGTTACACGACCTCTTCTATAGTTTTTCGTGGGAGTAAACCACAAGGTCACATATGTACTTCTTCCATACTTATCTGTGGGAGTACACAAGTGTAAAATGATATGAGAGGAAGGATATCTTGTATCCTTCTGTTTAGTGCAAGAGACAGTGTGTGTTTTAATATAGACACACACACACACTAGTCAAAAGCTAAAAATAGTACACAACCAATCAAGGATGATGAGATAAGGTTAGAAGTGCTCGAGTTGTTATTCTATGCATCTCTGGTCTTCTATGATGAAGAAGATGCAAGAATCGAGTCTTCTTGTGAGAAATAGAGTATCGTAAGTCTAGTGTTTCTAATTGGATCTATCTCATGTTCTTTATGGAATGTTAATTGTGAAGATGTTCTTGATTATGATCTATAGTATCCTAGATTTTAAATTCGTTAATGCATCGTGTGTTCTTCATATGTATCCTGTTTCATGTGTCGGTTCTTTTTCTCAATAATTCTCGTACTTCTGCTGCTATACCGCTCGTTTTTTTCAGGTCCACACTTTTCTTTTTATTCTTAGAGTACATGTGTTAGAGCCAATAGGATGCAGGTATTTTGTACCTCGTACTATCAGGTGACATGTCTAAAAAGAAATATTAATTCTATCACTGCATTTAAAAGACTCAAATATGACTGTTAGAAATTAAATTGAAAACAAAAAAACATATTAAATAATGATGACACAGTCTGTCTGGAAACGCTGTCACTTAAAAATAGTGTCACCACAAAATGGTGTCTTCTTCATTACCTTTGAGTGGTGATACAGTTATGATGGCATGGTTGTATAGAGATCAGGAATTTGAAACACATATTTGGTGTTAATATCAAGGTGTTTGATACCTTTCCAAACTTCTAACGATGTCGTAACAAGGAACTGGTGTCACAGTTTTCAATAGATATGAAACTAGTTATGGTGTTTGGGTCACGGTGTCTGGTTCCCGATATGTGGGTCATAGTGTCTAGTTCATGGTGTCTGGGTCACGGTGTCTGGGTCATGGTGTCTGGGTCATGATGTCCAGTTCACGATGTCTGGTCCTTTTCCAGAAAAACTAGAACCGGTGGCAGACTCACGGTTTCTCAGACTTAGTCAAATATCTGTATATAGACTTAAGCAGTAATATTCACAGAATGAATTAGACTTAATCATCTATAAAATAAATCATTATAGACCAAAGTTAAATATAGTTTATAATAATCAAGAATGATTTATATAAATTAAGATCTTGAAAAAATTTATGCAATTCATAATGAAATCAACCATCTTTACACATGACTTGAAATATGTTAAAAAGGATGTATAGGATTTGTGATCATTAAAACATGATTAAAATATGAGGAGTCCAACAATCTCTTTTGATGATAAAAAAATTATATGAGTGAGATATCTATTATTACTGTGTTGTTTGTACCTTAATGTACGTGTCTATCCCCATTTTAGTATTATCAAAAAAGAGTACAAAAGTAAATAATAGAATATTCAATAATATTTCACAGTGCATTGGATGGATAAAGATGTGTCATTACAAACAGTAGGAAACAAAAATATAAAAAATATCCCTATCAAAGGATGGTGTTCACTATTATTCGGCACTGGGTGTCTTTTCCTTTCCCTTGGTAGCAGCATCAAGAGAAGCCATAGGAGCAGAGGTAGAAGTTGAAGAAGGAAGTGAACCAACTGACATAGAAGGAAGAGAGAGTCCTTCAAAAATAGAAGGGGCCAAGGTAGGTTTGGTGGAAGATCGAGGCAATTTTTGGTGAAGTTTTATAGGTCTGATCTGACTCAGATCCTGAGACACAGACATAGAGGTAGATACAAAGGTAGTGGATAAAGAAGGAGGTAAACTAGGCCGCAAGGGTGCATATGTAGGAGCCACAATTGCAGTGCTCTGCACATGAAGATAAGGCCTCAGTAACTTGATGAAGTCAGCCATAATCTCACCACCATACTACATATCTTTCTCAAAGTCATCTTTGTTCTCCATGAACTTTTCCAACAAAGTAGTGATGTCTTTCAGCTTTTGTACTTTAGTTTTGAAAGCTTGAGTGATAGGAGAAATTTTCAGATTCTCTACAAGGTACTTGAAATGGTTTTTCATATCATTCTTAAAGAAAATCCTATTGAAGTAGAAATTCAGCTTCTTAGTAATTTCTTTTTGTGCATCATTTTCAATCTTGGAATGAATTCTTACCAAATCAAGAACTCTATCACTATTCTTGATAACCATAGATAGATACTATTTTTCAAAGACAATGAGCACTAATTGAAGTTCTTCCTTAATAACTGTTTTGATCATATCACTATACAAGGATGGTTGAGATGACTATACAAAGGTACTAGAAGCTGTAATAGCTATTGTAAGGGACTTTAGTTGATTCAGAACTTTCTGAAGGCAATATTTATTCTCATCAGTTAGTTTGTTAAGACCAATAACAACCTCACACATTTCATGAACTATTTTCTTGTTTCTTTCAGCCACTTTGTCAGCTAAGGAATTTAGGTTAGTTTTAAGTAGAGACAACTTCATATGGAATCTTACCTATAACATCCTCAATAGGATGAGTAACAGGATCTGGTCTTAATTTCAACACTCTCTATATATCTTTAACTATAGCTCTGAGAGACTTCACTTCATCACTCAGCTGTTTATTCTCAATTATGGCCTCTTGAATTTCATGAAGCATTTTTGGCTGGATCTTCCATATGATATTTTTCTAACAATAGGGAAGCATCCCTTTCACCCAAGTTTGTCACAGGAGCATGTGGAGTGTTCATGAGCTTTTCAATGCCATCCAATAAGGTAGACCCAAAGGATTTCAAATCATCCTTACTTACTAAGGTAGAAGGTTCTTGTGTAGGTTCAGAAACAGGAGCTGAGATAGGCTCAGGTTCCTTTGTAGAGATAACTTCAATAGCAGAGACCAGTTTCAATTGAATCATAGTAGATAGATCTATACCTTAAATTGAGGCTTCTTGGGAATCATCTACATCAAAATAGCTAAGGAATTTATACCATATATCCACAGTTCTTTGATCAACTAGATTAGGCATATCAATACTTTCCAAATTAGTGTGATGCTCCCCATCAACAAGTGCATCTCTCACATGACTAAGAGGTTTAGTTCTTTGATTTAATTCCAAAATTTCATCCCCAATAGCCTCACCCATTTCTTTTCTAGCCAACTGAAAGGGTTTCTCCATTCTTTCCTCAGCAGATGGTATAACATCAGGAACAGATTGTTCCTCTCAGTGCTCCTCAAAATATGCTTCTTTCCCAAGAGATATTTCTTCTTATAAATTCTCTTCCAGAACAGCCTTTTATTTTACATTAACAATAGATTATTATTTAGAAGTAGTTTCTTCTTCCAAATCAAAAATTTCTTCAAGAATAGGTACTTATTTATCAATAAGGACTTGAGGAACAGGTCCACTATCTTCCTTATTCAAGAAAAATTCCCATGGAGGTGTAACTACCTATTTTTCTTCTTCCTCAATAGGCTACTCAACAATTTCATCTGGTTCCAAACCAGGATTAGAGATGTTATTATGTCTTGAATAATTCTTAACCAGGTTGAACATTTCATAAACCCTGTCACTATCCTCCACCCATGATTTTCTCCATGGATTCCAATTTATTTTCATTATTTTGACTATAACCTTTGAAATTCAAAATTTATAGTCCTTAATGAATTCCTCATCTAGTCAAACCAACCCTTTATCATGAAGCATAGCAAAGATTAACCTTGAGTATAACAAGGAGTTTGAATTTGAGTTTGTCTTTATCAACTCACACATATGAATTATAACATAATTTCATAGGTTAAACATTTTCCAATTATTCATAATATGTATCAAAAATACATCTTGATACTTGAGTGTAGAAAAATATCCTTTTTTTGGGCTAATCAGATCCTGAAAAAACTTAAACTATAGTCTGGTTTCACCATCTAGCTCAGCAAAAATAGTTATTCTCTTTGTTTTATTTCCAGTCAAGCTTCCCAAGGCTTCTTCTAAAACAAAGATATCACTGGGGGGAGGACCTCAATAGTAGTCCTAAAAAATTCCCTCATTAGGTATCCTTAGGCAAGCATCCCATAACCTCGAAGAAAAGGTACATCTTTTACCATTGATCTAGCTTCTCACAAAAAATCCATATTCTGTATCAAATGATAATTGAACAAACTAATAAAGTCGAGCTACTAGCTTTAGGTATATCAACCTAGTCTATTTGTAAACCAATCCAGCCTTACATTCTCTTTTAGTACTTCTAATACTAAATACTTACTTGATAGCAGCCACATGGGGTAGATTTCCTTTTATGGCACCACTATTCTGTTAACAAATCTCGGATTCAGAGGACCTTCATGCGCTATTTTCAGTACTATTTTCATCTTCTTCTTTGATATATGCTTCTCAGGAGTTTATGAGGATGGTAATTTCATTTTGGGAATTCAATGAAGGTTAGAGAGAGAGATATAGAACTAAAGGATTGAAGGAGGCCTTATGATTTGAGAGAAGAAAGATCGGGTGAAGAAAAGAGTGAAACTTCTTTCATTTTTATCATTTAGAGATATAGAGTGTCGCAAAATCAAATAAAAGGAAAAGTAAAAGAATAAAATAATCAATTACAGTGATACGGGTTATAATATATAGATAAAACAATAAAGTTTATTTATTGTGAGACCAAAATAGACTTTCACGATGAGATCATAATAGGTTTTCATGGTGAGTCCATAACAAGTTTTCACGATGTCATCTCTACTTTGTGACTTCAAAACTATGAAACTGTATGTTTGAAATAGTATGTTCCAGATAGTAACCAAGAGATTGTAACTGTGAGACCGTAAACATGAAACAACAACTTTTTAAGTTATTAAATTATAGAAATGTAGGAGTTAGACAGTAATCTTCAAGACAGTAACTTATGAAACCGTAAACTGTGAAATGGAAAGTTGTGAAACAGTAAACTTACTACTTAAGATTTATCATTCCCAATTCATGTATGATGTAATCTATTATTTCATAATTTAATGGTTTTGTGAATATATCAGTGATATAGTATTCTCTCACAATTAATTCCAAAGTGATATCACCTTTTTGATAATGGTCTCTCAAAAAGTGATGTCTTACATCAATATGTTTTTTCCTAGAGTGTGAAACATGATTTTTTGAGCTGTTAATAACACTTTTATTATCATAATTTATAGGTACATTCCTGAATTGATATCCATAATCTAGTCATGTTTGTTTCATCCATAAAATATTTGTCAAAAAATTATGAGCATCTATGTACTCAGCTTTGGTAGTAGATATTGCAACAAAGTTTTGTTTCTTACTAAACCATGATACTAGTGACTTGCCTAAAAAGTGACATGTTCCAGAGGTGCTTTTTCTATCTAATGTACATCCACCGAAATCATCATCATAATAAATAACTCAAATGATTGTCCTTTGGGATAGAACTATCCTATATTGGGTGTATTTTTGAGGTATTTAAAAATCCTTTTAACAACATTTAAATTTTATTCCTTAGGATTTGCTTGAAAATGAGCACACATGCCTACACTAAACATAATATCATGCTAGATAGTTGTTAAGTAGAGTAATCTTCTAATTATTCCTCTATAAGTGGTTTGATCAATAGATTTTCTATCTTTATCAAGATCCAACTTACAATTAGTGCTCATTGGAGTTTCACTACTTTTATTGTTATCCAATCCAAAACATTTTAGAATATCTCTATTATATTTTCATGGATTCAAAATAATACCATCAATATTTTGAAATATTTGAAATCCAAGAAATAATTTTAGTTCACCCATTAAACTCATTTCAAATTTGTTTTGAATTATTTTAGAAAATTCAATATATAAAGAATTTTTGAAGATATAAAGATAATATCATCTACAGAAATTTTATCTACTAAAAAATTAGTGAAAATTCTTTTTATAAATAGGGTAGGATCAACTATTTCTTTCTTAAAACCTTTGGAAATAATAAAATTACTTAATCTATCATACCAAGATCTTGGAGCTTGTTTTAAACCATATAAAACATTTGATAATTTAATAACATGATTTGGAAAATGAGGATTTGTAAAAAAAGGGGGTTAATCAAAAAAGACATCCTCAGCTATATACCCATTTAGGAATGCACTCTAAATATCCATTTGATATAGTTTGAAATTAATATGTCAAGCATAAGTAATCATGATTCTGATGGCTTCAAGTCTAGATAATCGTGCAAAGGTTTCCTCATAGTCAATTCCCTCTTCTTGATTATAGCATTGTGAAGCCAATCTTGCCTTATTTTTAACTATGTTTCCAACTTCATCTACCTTGTTTTTAAACACCCACTTAGTGTCTATGGTAAATCTGTCTTTAGGTCTGTGAAAAAGTTTCCAAACTTTGTTCCTTTCAAACTGATTAAGTTCTTTTGCATAGCCATCACCCAAAATTCATCATTCATAGCATTGTTAATGTTTTTAGGTTCATGTTGTGACAAGAAGACATGATGTTCAACCTGATTTCTAAGAGAAGCTCTAGTTTGAGTTCCATTATCTAAATCTCCTAAAACTGCATCTAAAGGATGGTTCTTAAGAGTTCTAACAGCTCTAGAAAAATAAGTACTAGTGAATTCAGGTTCTTCAACAGGTTTAGGTTAATTATGACTTGAATATGAAGAATTCCCAAAACTAGAAGTTTTTATAGATTCCATTACATGATGGTTAGATTATTTTGAATTAATGTCCAAATTTAACACATCATCATTTAGGTTCTATAGAGTGTTCTTAGGCTCATGTGGATATGTTTCATCAAATTTGGGATGGACATACTCTTCCACACATTTAGTTCTTCTGTTAAACACTCTATAGGCTTTACTAGAGATTGAATATCCTAGAAATATTTCTTCATCACTCTTCGATGCAAATTTTTCAAGATTGTCCTCAGTATTGAGGATATAGACTTTACAACCAAAAAATGTGAAGTAGATTACTTTGGTTTTTCAATTGTTCCATAACTCATATGGAGTTCTTTTAATACGGGTCTAATCAACACTCTATTGATAATATAGAATGCTATATTTACTACTTCAGCCCAAAAATAAATAGGTAAGTCATATTCCCTAATCATGGTTCTAGAAATATCTTACAAGGTTCTATTTCTACTTTCTACAAATCCATTTTGTTGGGGTGTTCTAGGGGCAGATAAATTATGAATATAGCAATTTTGTGAGAAAAAGGATTAAAACTATTGATTTCCAAACTCATGGCCATGATCACTTCATAAGGATTTAATTCTAATTCCACTAAGATTTTCTAAAGTTTTAGCATATTTGATGAAATGAGAATAGGCTTCACTTTTGTGAGACAAAAAGAAAGTTCATGTATATCTAGAAAATTCATCTACAATAATATACACATAGTGCTTCCCATTTAAACTAGAAACGGTAGATGGTCCAAACAAATCCAAGTGAACCAATTCGAGAGGTTGAGAAGTTGACAATTCTTTCTTTGGATTTAAGGAAATTTTGTGTTGCTTTCCCTTTTGACAAGGATTGCACACTTTATCGTTTGGAAACTCAAGTTTGGGTAGATCTTTGACTAAGATTTCTCTAGTTAGATTTCTAATAGATTGAATACTATAGTGTCCTAGTCTCCTATTCCAAATCCAATATTCTTTGTGAAATACATTTAAACATTAAGTATTTTGAGAAGCTAAAGACTCTAAGTTAACAAAGTATACATTTTCATTTATTAATACCAGAAACACTAATTCATTTTTATAATTAGAAACATTGCACGCATCATTTTCAAATTTAACTTGAAATCCATCATCACATAGTTGCGAAATACTAAGAATATTATATTTAAATTCATCAACAAAAAGTTCTTAGGAAATTAAAACTGAGTTAGATTTATGATTTGGCCAAGGAAAATGATTTTTCCTTTGGCACTGTCACCAAAGGTGACATGTACACCATCAATCTTTATCAAGTTCTTGAAGTATGAATAGTCTCCTATCATGTTTCTTGAACACCCACTTTTCTAGTACCATAAGCTTTTACAGAATATCTTTAAGAAATTTTGCTACAAAATAGTCAAATAAAAATAGACTTTGGTACCCATATTTTTTTGAGTCCAGTAATATTAGTGACTAGTGCCTTAAAAACCCATATATGCCTTATAGGTTACCTATAAGCATTATGTAAAGTGATTGAAAAATAAAATCTCTTTGGTTCAGAAAAGCTTGAAATAGTAGTGAGTGTATCATAATTTGATCTAGGTGAATGTTCTCTTGAACTAGGAGTAAAGTTGTATGTCCTAGATTTTGAAACAAAATTGGTTCTTCCAAATTTTCTTTTACCAGGTTGATATCTAATTCCAGTAGTATATTTAAGAGCAATATGTTTACCTAGAATTTGTACCAATGTATCTTTACCATTAGTAAACCTTTCAAGGTCCTTTTTTGATTACTCATTAGATAGTTTTAGTTAATTTTTTCTTTGAGTAACTGAACATTTGTATCCCTCTATACACTAATTTTAGATTTAATAGTTTAGGAAAGATAATATTGTTTCCTTAAAGACTTTTATTTATCTTTTAGTTCATTACATGTATCTTTAAGCATATTAAAATACTCAAACATTTCCTCTTTAGACAAATTTTCAGAATCACTTTTATCTCCAGAATAATAGGAATTGTGTACAAGAGATTCTAGTGTTACCTCAGATGTGTTTTTCATAAAACACATATAGGATTTGTTATACTATTCATCTTGTGAAGATTCTGAGTCATTTGACTATTTATAAAAGCACTCTATATTGCTTTCCTTTCCTTTTTATACTTTCTACCTTTGTATTCATATTTCTTTTTGAACTTGAGTTTGGGACAGTTAGTCTTTACATGTCCCTTTCACTTATATTCATAGCATACTATCTCATCAGTCTTGTCACTTCTTTTCTAATCTTTCTTCCAGCTTCCCTTCTGAACATATCTTTCTTTGAAGTTAGGATTTCTGAACAATTTCTTATTCTTGTAAAATTTCTTAAAACTTATAGATAATTGAGCTATATCCTCATCACTTTCAGGTGATGATTTTTCACTACTGTAACTTTCTATGGAGACTTCCAATTTCATTTTTTCTTTGTGTTTAGAGGTGGTGGTCTTAAATGCAACAGATTTTCATTTGGGTTCATCCTGCTCTTCCTTGTTGACTTTCAAATCCTCTTATTACATCATTAGTTTCCCAATGATCTCTTTTATAGGTAACTTTCTGATGTCTCGTGACTCTCTAATAGAGATAGAGGTTTCTCTCTATCTATCAGGTAGTCATCTGAGAATCCTCATGGAATGTTCTCTGGCAGTGACTTCTCTTCCAAGAGAAATCATTGTGTTGAAAATTTTGTTGTACCTGAGATACGTGTCAGAAATATTCTAATCAAGTTTCATTTTAGAGTTATAAAATTTAATATTATAAGTATTAAGTATTATTTCTTTCACACTAGAAGTTCCTTCATGTGAAGCAGACAAAGTATTCCAAATTTCATGTGCAGTTTTACATGCAGAAATTATGCTAAATTTCTCATCTTTTAAAGAGCAATATTGAGCATTCGTGAATTTGTAGTTGTTATTGTAGGTAGTCTTGGTTGGTTCATACCAAGTGAGTCTATCAGTAGCTGGAATCTTATACTCATCTATAATTGAAGAACAAATTTCAAAATCCATACTTTCTAAATGGATTTTCATTTTAATTTTCCATTGGGAGTAATTGGTTGCATTTAAGAATAGTGGTTTGTTTATTGCAATACCTTACAGTTTATTATCCACAATAAATAAATACTTTGAAAGAGTTATAAATTTAGAATTAACAAAAATTTACAGATCTTTAAAGTACAACTAAAATCACAGTTGAATAGGTTCAAAAACAAAGTCTTAACGGTAATAAAAAACTACTTTGATACCAAATATTGGTCGGAGTAGGGTACTCAAGAGGGAGGTGAATTCAGTATCTATAGAAATTTCTATTTGAAAATATTTCTTAAAAGGTATTCCAATAAAAATAAATACAGCCCAATTAATCGAAGTACTATGGTTATGAAAGTTTTTTTGTTCAAATAACTTCTCAAAAGATTGATTAATTATTAGTAATATCATTATCAATTATTTATAGTACTTTTGATTCTATTCTAATAAAGAAAAACAATTTTAACTTCTGTCCAATATTAACTATCAAAGTAAATCTAGTGATTTTAGAATTATATAGTAAAACAGAGAAAAATAAATCAGACAACATAGAGGATATAAAACAAGTGGTTCAGTCTCAAGTCGTTTCCTAATCCACTCCACTTGGTGATCATCTACCACCAAGAAGTTTATATTAATAAACTTGATTCACACCCTAGATCAGGGTAAACAACAATGCACAGGATTTTCCAGGTCACATGACCTCTTCCATAGTTTTTCATGGGTATAAAATACTAGGTCACACAAGGACCTCTTCCACACTTATATGTGGGAGTACATAAGTGTAAAACGATATGAGATGAATGATATCTTGTAACCTTTAGTTTAGTGCTGGAGATGGTGTGTGTTTTAATACAGACACACACACACTACTCAAAATCTAAAAATAGTACATAATAGAGAAATGATGATAAGATAAGTTTAGAAGTGTTATGAGTGTTATTATATGAATCTCTGGTCTTCTAAGATAAATTATATACAATAATCGATTCTTCTTGTGAGAAACAGAGTTTCGCAAGTCTGGTATTTCTAGTTGGATCTTTCTCGTGTTCTTTATGGAGTGTTTATTGTGAATATTTTCTTGATTCTGATATATAGTATCCTAGCTTTCAGATTCATGAATGCTTCGTGTGTTCTTCAGATGTATCTTGTTGCATGTGTGAGTTATTTTTCTCAAGAATGATCGTGCTTGTACTATTATACTTCTTGTTTGTTTCAGGGGCACGCTTTTCTTTTTATTCTTGGAGTTCATGTATTGGAGCCGATAGGATGCATGTATTCTGAACCTCGTACCTGATACTGTCATGTGACATGTCTGAAAAGAAATATTAATTACATTAGTGCATTTAAAAGACTCAAATATGATTGTTAGAAATTAAATTTAAAATGATAAAATAGATTAAAGAATGGTGTCACAGTCTATCTGGAAATGGTGTCACTTGGAAATGGTGTCACCACGAAATAGTGTCTTATTCTTTTCCTTTGATAGGTGAGACAATTATGATGTCGTGATTGTATAGAAATTAGGAACTGACAGCACAGTTGAGGTGTCAGGATCATGGTTTTTGATCCTTTTCCAAACTTAGAACGGTGTCTTAACGAGGAACCAATATCACAATTTTCAACAGATCTAAAACTAGTTATGGTGTATGGGTCATTGTGTCTAGGTTATAGTGTGTGGTTCATGGTTTTTGGGTCACGATGCCTGGTTCACGATGTCTGGGACATGATGTCTGTTTCATGGTGTCTGGGTCACGGTGTCTAGGTCACGGTGTCTGGATAATGGTGTCTGATCCTTTGCAAGAAAAATCAGAACTGGTGGAAGACTAACGGTTTCTCAGACTTATCCAAATATCTGTATATATACTTAAGAATTAATATTCACAGAGTGAATTAGACTTAATCATTAATAATATAAATCATTATAGAACAAAGTTAAATATAGTTTACAATAATCAAACATAATTTATAGCAATAAAGATCTTGAGAAAATTTATGTAAAGCATAAAGAAATCAACCATCTTTACACATGAATTGAAATAGATTAAAAAGAATGTATTGGATTTGTGATAATTAAAAATTTATTAAAACATGATGAGTCCAAAAATTTATTATTTCAAATACCTAAATAATCATGTATTTCTTCATGTGGGTTACTATCATCCATAACTCACCATGCATCCATGAATGGGACTCATTTAAAACAGCCAAAGGATTTCGAGACTTTGTTTCTCCACGAGGATTTTAAATACCACATATCATTGTCCACACCTCATTCAAAAACATGTGAATAATTGGGTTTCCCATTCTTCCCTATGTTGGATCACCATCTTTTAGCCAATATAACCTCCATCCTTAATCATCCAAAGGATTCAGGTGTTTCTTCTTTCTGTTCGCACCCACAACTCCTGCTAACTTCTTCATGCAGATTATTTATTTTTGCAATACTCATGGACTCTCATCAAGCAGAAACTTCATTTTATTTTCATTCATGCAACGTGTATCTTCATGCATTAGCATTTCGATCATACTTGTGAAAAAATATTGTCATTAACTTCATCTTGGAGGTTCTGCTTAATCCTAGAATCATCACAGCTCTGGGTTCATTGTTTATGAATGAAAGTGCATAAATATCTATTAAAATGAATTCTACAGAATCACTAATATCTCAAGAGTTCAATTTGGCTTTATCAAACCAATTATGTAGATTTGGAATGATCTTAGTGTCCCACAAATGGAATATAAACCAAATTCTGCATACCCCTCGAGCGAGGGAGGATGAAGATGATCACCGGTAGTGATCGAATGGCGCAAATCATCCTCATCCAATGGTGTACGTTCTGGCTATATCTTTAATGTAGGATGAACAATTCCAATATTCCTGTTTCCCACATCACTTCGCAACTCACAATACTTTTTTCATATTTTACAACTCATTTTCCAATTTTTGCAGTGTTGAGGATAGGGTCCCCTACCAGCCCCTTTCCTTTCCACACTACCTCCCTTGCGGTGCTGCCCAATCTAACTTCACATGCGTTTACACATGAAAAACCCTATATAAAATTATTTTAAAATACCTAAGTAAAGAAATTAAACTCAATAAAACATTCCTCATGAAAAAAATATAATTTATTTTTTCATGGAACATCTTCTCAAATACCAAACTAGTGCCTATAAAACATAAAAACCATTCCTTTATTTATTTCTTCCTCAAGGAAAATTATAGATTTTCTTCAATTAATATTTCAGGGGATTTATTAATTTTTCATGAAATCTTAAATTCATCATGAAAATAAAACATTTAATGGAATTCAATTCTTTCCTCATGCAATATATAATTTATTTTTTCATCAAAATATTCTTCACATCCTCATGAAATGAAACAACTTTCATGGTTTTCATTTTTTTGTATACAATGTGAAAATTCCATAGTACATTTTTTAAATAATTAATATCACTTAAAAAATAGTCCGATTTAACATGTAGAATTTTTCAAACCCGATATCCAATGCTATTAAATTAATCCATAACAATTATTTTGGGCATCAACACTTCATCTTTACTTACATTTTTGACTTCTTAAAAACAAATTCAATACTTTGGAACAACAATATCCCTATTTCTCTTTGTTTTCAATATAAAAAATCATAAATGTAAATATGTGGAAACGTTAATTCTTCTCCCCTTATTGACAATCAAATTAAAAGGATAATTGGGGTTTTTTTTCAACTCTCTTTCTTCTCCAAAATATCTTCTCATATTTTAAAATAAATGGATGATATCACATGGTACTTATGAGAGATTATTTATCTAATAATTAGGTTGACTCAATGTAGAAATCAAGATTGAAATAACCAAGGTTATCTAAGCACTCCATTACACATACTAACATGTGATATCAAGTTAAGCGTTTCTAAATTCTCAATTAATGAGCTTCCATATTCTATATTTTTCAATGAAATGAAAAAACCTACACACTTCAAAAAACATATTGGAATGTTTAGGGTCACAACAAAAACTACCCCTTTGTATCATCTTTTAATTTTTCAAGCACTCCCCCTTAATAAATAAAATTAAGAAATAGGGATGAGAGTGTGATTACAATATCTCAAAATTCATCAATGATCCCCATAAATGGATGTATGCATCTTCTTCATCATGGAGTGTTACAGATCATGAAACTCCATGAGATAACTCAACATACTATCCAAAATTAAGAACCTTAACCTGCTCCTTCAATTTCTTACATGTTAGCTCAAAACACATAAAATAATAGAGAATAATGAGAAACCTATTATTTTTTATTAGAAACATTCAAGGTGATAGTTTTCTCTCATCCTTTCTTTCTTCTTCTTTCCAAGCTCATTACAAGATATTTTTCCACATGCGATATTCTCTCTTCTCTATCATCACCACTACTTGATAAATCAAATCCTTTCTCAGCATGATCAAAGAAAGTGACTTCATCATATAAATTACTATATGAATCAAATTTATTAAAATTTCTCACTAAACATATCCTTTTGGTAGTGGAGTACTTCTTCTTATTATCTCCTTTCTTCTTATTGGGTCTCTCCTTGTCCTCATCAGATTTAGGTTTAGATCCTGTTTATTTTTATAGACACTCATAGGAAAAATGTCCAAGGCTATTACAATTCCAAAACTTTAGTGATTTATTTATTTACCCTTCCATTTTTCAAACCACTTTGTATAATAGAAAAAATATTTTTGAAATCATCTTCACCTTTCAAATATTTACAATCACTAGATTCAATAGTTTCTTCTTCTTTAATTTTTCCCTTTCTCATGGATTCGAAGACCATTTCAATTTTTTATTTCTTAATGAAAGCTAGAATTTTTCTCATCTCATAAGCTATGGGAATATTGTGTAGTTCATCAAGGTACAAATCAGCTATTTCTTCCAGGGCCAGGACCATCAAATCAAAATGGTATAAAAAATTACTCATTAGTTTTTAATAAAAATGGAATCATATACCTTCTCCCTAAACCCTCTGATATTTCTCACAATCTCATTAAATCTTATGAAATAATCATCAATGTTTTCATCATAATTTATTTTTATGTCATAAAATTTTCTTCTCCATACCTAAATATTGGATTTATTTACTTGGATTTTTCCTTCATACCTTCTTTTTAATTTATCCTAGATTTCAGGTGTAGTTTGAAGACACGTGACCTTGGTATATACCTTATTTGACACAGACATTTTTGTGTTTTTCCATCAACCTCCAAATTCCTCTTTTCATCATTAGTCATGGGATAATCTTCAAAATTGGTGGAAAACCTATTATAGAAACATCTCTTACTTCAAGGCCATGTGAAATGAGGTTGGGTAGCATCCTATTTATCTAATTGTGATAATTTGAACCATTAAAAGTAGATACTCTTTAGTTGTTTACAAAATTATGATTCTACATCTATATAGAATCTTCTTTGATCTTTATATGCGACCTACCATCTGATTCCACTTGTAAATCCCAAGGACTAGTTAGGTTCCACTAATGGGGGGTGAATCAATGGTACCCTTGTTTTATGAATTTTTCTCTTTTTAGATTCATCCTCTTGAATCATTTAATGTTCCCGATCCAATTAATAGTTTCTCTCAATATCACATCAAGGGTAGTAGTAAAACAAGAGATAATCACACAATATTTATAAGGTTCGTCAATGGAAGGCATGATCCTTTCCATATTGGTTACACATGCCAATATGGATTCTCTTCAATATCTCCACTAGTGAATACAACTAGTTATACACCATAGTTATAATTTCATCACAATTAGTTAGACACTCAAATTTCTCTTATCTATAGTTGGTTAGACACCCCGACTACTCTTTTTCTTTGATTGGTTAGATAGACCAATCAGAATCCCCTGGTACATGGTTAGACACTCCAACTACAAGCTTCCTATTTAGTATTGATTCAAGAATAGAAATTCTTCTTCATATATATTATTACTCTATAAGAAAGTTGGATGTCCCTTCATTATGTACAAATCATCATGGTCTTCAATAGATGACTTGATTAATCTTGTTGGCCTCAAAACTCCTTTAAAATCATGAATGATATGAATTATAATATTCACATTATTAGTTACATGAAATAACTTTCTTCAAGAATTACCTATTTTTTTATCACTCTCAAAATTCTTCTTTTAGAATGGATGAAAGGAGTCTCAAAATGATCTTGAAATTATATATCATTGTTCTGATCACCTGTATGCACATATTTATAAAAAATATTTTTTTATAAGATCGCATTTAATTACACGATTTAAAATACACCATTTAAATCCTCATATAAATTTGTTTATAATTAAGAACATTTATTTTTACATATTCAAATATTGATACCTGATGATACTTAAGAATTATATTTCTCATCTTAAAAATCCCAAAAAAACATGTGTATCTATTTTACACATTTTGAAATACCCCATTGACTATGGTCATTATATTTCTTCATGAAATGAACCCAAGGATATTAATAAATTCATGAAGTGCATCAAAAATAATCATTTCCTTTAGTAGTGGGGATTTCTTATTCTTCACATGGATAAGTGATCACCCACAACTCATACCAAACACTCAAGTCACTACTTTAGATACGTCCTTTAACTAATCATGGATTTATCAATGCTAAAAATTCACTAATAAAATATGGTCTTTATTTGCACTAAAAAAATCACTGATAAATCTCCCTTTATCAATGCTAATAAAAAAGAGCCGATAAAGGGGTGGCTTTTATCAGTGCTAGTGAAAATGCCCTGATAAAGGGGTGGCCTTTATCAATGCTAGTGAAAAATCACTAATAAATGGTATATTTCATAAAAAATATTTTTAATTAAAAATTATATATATATATATATTAAATATGTTTTAGATAAGGACAAATAGACATTTATAATTAATATATAATTTATTTAGTAAAAATAGCATAAAATAATTATAAATATTAATAATTAATAATTTTCAAATTATTATTGAGTAATATCAATTTCATAATAGTTGGATAACAAAAAATCAATTAATGAATGGTCTAATATAAGTTAAAAACATGACTTGAACTTCAAACGACCATAAATTTTAATCCGGGTGTCCTTTTGGTCTATAACACATAAAAAATAAAAGCTTTTGATGATATCTACACACTGGTGAACCAAGGGAACACCTTATAAATGTTTTTGAGACAAAAAAGTCCCAAAAGGCCACCAAAACTAAGTTTTTATTGGGGGTATCCCAATTTTTTAAAATTCAATGGAATTTCAGACTTTTTTAAGGGGTTAATATTATAATTTTTTAGTGGGGAATGAATTTATTCACATAGATTACATTAATATATATATTATGGTTTTGAAATTTTATCTTTTTTCACAATGTAGTTTTATTTATAATTAAATATATCAAAAAATATACATATTTTTTATATATTCACACATAAAAATTAAATTTTATAAATAAATATGTAAAAATATTTACATACAAGATATATTTATAAATATATAAATAACATCCATTTTATTTAAAATAATTTTTTTTCAATATTTATATACCTATATAATTAATGTATATATAATGTTTACATATATATATATATATATATATATATTTGTGTGTGTGTATTGAAAATTATATATTTATTTATCTATATATTCTAATATATATATAATATATGTAAATATATATAAATATGTATAATTATATTTATAGATGCACACATATATAAAAATATATATTTGTATGTATGTATGTATTTATAAACACACATATATACACACACAAAACATATTTTATATATGTATATATATATACATATCAATAAAAAGTACCACAAAATATATATAAATATATAGATATATTATAAAATATAGAACAAAATAATATTGGGTAGTGGAAAAGGCATTGGCATATGAGGGTGAGGTCTTAGGTTCAAAACTTGTTGAAGTTAGGGGCATGCACATGATTTTAGAATTATGTAAAGCACGGATAAGGGGGGGGAGTTCCTCGGAGAGTGGGAAGCCCTTATAATGGGGGGTTGGAAGCACTGATAAAATTTGGGGTAGGAAGAGGTCTGAACAAGAATAATTTTATCTTTCTCAGTACATAAAAAAAATTGATGATAAAGGGGTCCTTTATCACCAATTTTTTAGTGCTAATAAAGGTTCCATTTTATAGTGATAAAAAATGCTGATAAAGGTGGTCTTTAACAATGCTGATAAAAGAGTTGTTAAAGGAGGCCTTTAACAACACTGATAAACGCACTGATAAATGCCCCTATTATCAGCACATTTTTTAGCACGATTAAAGGGGCCCTTCATCATTTCTTTTTTAGCATTGTTAAAACCATCCCTTTAACATCGCTCACATTATCAATGTGTCTATAGAAATGGTAAAGCCCTTTTAGTAGCACCATTAAAAGATATATTTGTACTAGTGAGGGATTCAGGTGTAAAATATTCTTCATGTGGCTAATGAATACACCCACAACTCACACCAATTCTTCACAATGTAAATGAATAAAACATATCATTTCAAATACCTAAAGAATCATTTATTTTTAATGTGGTTTAGTGTCATCTATGGCTCACCATGCATTCATACCATGTGAGGCTAATTTAAAACACACAAAATATTTTTGGGTCTCTATTTCTTCATGCATATTGTAAACACCACCTCTAAATGTCCACGCCTTATTTAAATACCCGAAGGATCCGGATTCCCATTATTCCTCATGTGGGATTTCCATGATTTATCTAGTATCACTTTTATCTTTAAACACCTGAAGGATTTAGTTGTTTCTTATTTTAATTCATAGTCATGACTCACACTGATTTCTTCACATGGGATATTTCTTTTTGGAATACCCGTGGCCTCTCTTCATGCGACAACTTTATTCGATTTTCATGCATGCAATACGAAGTTGTAAGCATAAAAATTTTGATTGTACCCATGGAATAATTTCATAATTAACTACGTCCAATATGTTGTGATTCATTCGATGATCATCATGGATCAATGTTCTTTTTTTATGCATGTTAGTTCATAAATATTGTTTTCAATGAATTCTATGGACATTCCAAGATCTTAGGAGTCTAATGTGTCCAACTAGAACAGAGTATGTGGCTTCATCGTGATCTTTTTGGTTCAAAAATGGATGATAAAATATTTCCTATAGATCCCTCAAGTGAGAGAGGATGTTTTCAATCACTAGTAGTGATTGGATGACATAGAGTGTCATCATCCAACGACATATGTTGCAACACCCCAAGCTTCCACGGTACGCTTCACTTTGAATAATACAATAGTGTGTGTTGTACACAATACTGAATTCAAATGCACCATGACTCACCAAACTAGTCGTTCAAAAGAGATTATGAATAGTATTAACAAAATTTTAAATTTTATATTATCCTTATAATTTTCGAATCCATATTATGAGTTTCTAATACATATTTTAAGAACAAATTCATTTTTTTAGATAAAAGAAGTATTTTTCAAAAAATGAAATTTTACCGCCTTTTAATAGAGAAGCCTTTCTAAATCCAATATTTGAAACTTTTTTATATTTAATTTGACAAAATAAACTTCTTATTTAGAATCGGGACATAATAATTTAGTTTCAATAAATTTTTGGTGTTTTTCTGATGACTTTCAAATTTGGGTAAATAGTGAAAAATACTCTATTTTAACTGAAAACAACCTTTTTAATCAAAATAATTTATCTTGTTAAATTATAAATTTTAATGGTTTGTAAGTGTAAATATATTAAATTTTTACCGTTTAATCCAATAATGGTTATTGTAAGTAATTTCACATTGAAATTGACATAAACAAGTGTCAAACTTTTGATAGTTATTATTTCTTAAAAATACGCCTTTTGGTTTTGACAGCGAAAATTAATTTAATAAATGAAACTTTAATGTTTTGAATTTTGTAAAATATACTTCATTTTTGGATTCATAATATCAAAATTAGCTTAGGGTGAAATTTTGGTACTTTTCTGATAACTTTCATATTTTGATGAATAATGAAAATTTCTAAATTTTAATTAAAAACAACTTTTTTAATCGAAATAATTAATAGTGATAAATTATGAATTTGAGTGATTTTAAAGTATAATTAGTTTATAATTTTACCATTTAATCCAATTTTGGTCATTGGACATAATTTCATATTTAAACTGGACATAAGAAAGTGTCAATCTTTTGATAGTTATTATTTGTTAAAAAGACGCTTTTTGTTTCGACAACATGAATTAATTTTAAATTAATTTCTGCCACTTATGTGCTTTAAATTTAGAAAAATGGATTCCATATTTAGAATCATGAGGTCCAAATTTTTTAAATATTTAACTTTTATTTTTATACATTTTGAATAATTACTTCGGTAAATATTTTATTTACCATGGTTAAAAGGTAAATCCTGTAAATAAGGGTAAAAGAATAATATTATAATAATACTAAATTACCCTAAAACGTGTCATCAACCTATTGGTTGATACATGTCCAATAATGGGCATCTTTGGGTTGATTTTGGGACCCCATGGATCCACTTTTAAGTGATAATGACACATTATATTAATTAAGTTAAAATAAATACAAAAATGACATAAGCATATAACTTTTTGAAAAAAAACATTTACATTGGGTAATATATGTTGAATTTTAGACTATAAATATTCATTAGAAAGATAAAACTATTTCCTACATAATCGTATTTTATTTATAATTTTTATACATTTAATAAGTAATATTATTTATGACACAATAATGATGTATTATTTTTCTTATCAATGAAAGAATCAAATAATTGATATTATAAATATCAAAATAATTGTAATTTGAATATTTTTATGAATTACACAAATTTTATAGTTTAATATGACATATTAGGATTGGTTATATGAATTTTTTTCGAAGTAATAATGTTGTGAATTTATCAAAAACCAAATACCCAATAGTGTCAAAATTGACATAAAAGAGTTTTTAAAACAAATATTATATTATTAATTGATATTAAATTTCTAAAAATCTAAGGTTCGGACAAAATACATATATCATGATAGGTGTATCATTAATGAACCACTTGGGGGTCGTTTGGATGTATATAGTAAGTTTATTAACTATATAATATAAAAATACAAAGTGACATGGTAAATGTCAAAATAATTAACTAAGTGTTAAAACTAAAAGATAAGGTTAATATAATGACCCAAACCTGTATAAATTCTATTTGTTGAGAGTTTTTAAACCCATATCCACATTAAACTTTAAATAATGCACTTTGGATCCATTAGAAACTGAATATGAATTTATTATAAAATAATATCTCTAGATTTTCCTAAGGTGCCCCTCCTCTCCTTTATAAAAGGACACCACTTTGAACCAATTATTCCAACTTTCAAAGCCTTTTGGTTCGCCCAAATCCTGCCCAAATACTCTCTAAACTTCCCTCTTTTAAACCTAGAGGCATTATTTTGATCATAAATCCAATCTAAATATCCCTTTTGATCAAATCAAAATGAAGAACCCGAAGAAGAGGTAATGTTTTCACCACCCTTTTTCAAGTTCATTTCTTCTTCAACTTCGACTTTCTTTGTTATTCCCATTCTAAAATAATAACTCCAGTATCTACTATATAATGTGATATTATTATAAATGGAACAACCATATTCAGTATTCTATCCATCCTTTGAATGACATGTCACCATACGTGCGTACGTACGGCTTACCGTCTCCACATCGTGGTGTAATTGTTATTCAATATATTATTATTTGGATGGGTATAATAATGATGTGTAATTCATGTAATTAATAAATATAACATGATAATGATTCTGTATATATGATATATCATCCAATTATATATTATTTTAATATCAAAATAATGATATTGTCACTCGTGCGTACGTACGGACTACCGTCTCCACGAACGCGATGAGATTCATTCCCCATCGTATCCATTCAAGAATAATTCTCATTTAATGATTAAAAATAATGTTTAAGGACTTTATATAATTATGGATATGAATAAGATACAATCTATCCATAACAAACATGGCTTACATAACAAAACATATAAAATAAAACGAGTAAGTTAACACCCGAAACAACGATAATACTAAGATATTATTAAAAAATCAATGTTAAAGGATCATATTTAATATCATATTAATGTATATGATTATTGTATAATTCAGTAAAAATTATTTCACCATTATTTAATATATTAACCTACCCTCAACCAAGGAAAAGTACAAGGTAAGGGTTATTTCAATCTCTTCATTATCCGAGGTTGTTTATACGTAATTATCTACTGGGACCTCTTTATCATCCACATCCATGTTTCTTAAAAATGTGTTTCAAAACATTTTTATATTTTACTGAATATGGTTTAAACTCATTTATACTCTTGTTTGACTTTTTATAAGAGGTTTATAAAGGAATCTTTCCATCGTTTTCCAAACAAGGTCCTTTTTAACCTTTTCGACAGAATTA
Source organism: Viscum album (assembly GCA_963277665.1). Classification (NCBI taxonomy): domain Eukaryota; kingdom Viridiplantae; phylum Streptophyta; class Magnoliopsida; order Santalales; family Viscaceae; genus Viscum; species Viscum album. The sequence continues at coordinate 1,222,516,688 of OY728130.1, forward strand.
AGGTAAGAATGTTTTTTTAACTTATACAGCGGGTGCGGCTATTTTCCGCCGTTATAAAATCTTAGAAGCTTCCCTTACAAGCTTATAAGAATATTTTGAAAGTGAATTTTTTATTTTATAATTATGTGACCTTTAAATGATTTCAAAATGAATATTTTATGAATTTTTGAAAGGTATTCTTTATCAAGATCAGAATTTTAAATGTTTTAAAGATTTATCTTTCTAAATATTTTTAATTAATGTCCATGTTTTCAAAATGATTTTAAGGATTTATTTATATGGACACGAATGTTTTGAAATGATATTACTTTTAAAAAGTTTCAAAGTGTTATGGGACACTTTGATTCAAAAATCTCTTTTAAATTACTTCCTTTATAAATGTGTGATTTTTAAATGATTTCAAAAAAAAGAGATTTCTCTCAAATAGATTTTATTTCATCTATGACAACATCCTTTGATGGATTTTAAGCTTATTTGAAGTTGATTTATTATGATACAAAACTTCCATATTGTATTGAAGGTTTTGTGATATGTTTGACTATGGATTTGTTATTTTTATACCATTCGTGGTTTCTGAAGAAAGTATTGACATTTCGTATGCTAGTTTTAATACGAATGTTTATGTTATGTTTAAACCTATTAATATGAGGAATGCATTGGACTTAGTAAGTGATGGGTGGAGCCCGCTATAGCTCCTTGATGCATCGGTAGGTCTCATGAGATAAACTAGTGTCTTGGCACGTGGCCTTGACAAAATATTATTTGTAGTCTTAGCACGAGGCCTTGGTTACGTGGTTATGATAGTCTGGCATTATGCATTCCATCATTATGAAAGTGGTTATTGATATTGCATGTGATTATTCTATTAGTATAATATCCATGTGAATAATTAAATGGCATTATTTCATTTTATCTTTTCCATATTATGCTGAAGTTCAAGTTTAAAAGTCTTTTGTTTTAGCTATACATTGCCTTAAATGTTTATGTTTATTTCTGAATGTTTCTGTTATATTGTGTCCTTACTGAGCATCTGAGCTCACCCCTTTCAATGTTTTATTTTTCGCAGGATGTGAAGAAGTAATTTATGAATGAACTGCAGGGATACTATGAGGGGATATGAAGAAAAGATGTTGTAGTAGTTTTCACTTTATGATGTAATGTAAACATTATAAATGTATCTAGTTATTCCAAGGATACTAAACTAATCGGTCTTTAGAGACTTGATCTTTCTTGTGATCATGCCAATGTTATATACTAATGCACCGACTCGGGGAAACTGGAGTCGGGGCATTACATTTGGTATCAGAGGAAGTTTAGTACAAACCTTGAAAGCCAGATTTAGATAAACTCTGATTATAGCACATAAACCTAAGATAGACTTTGAGGATTAGTATAGAAGGACTTCCTAAAATTTTGGTATTGTAGATATTTTCTGAGTTTTCTGAGCAATATATCCCTGTCTGGATATGAGAATGTATAGGCGGCTCTCACACAGATGTACCTAGGGGTAAAACCCAAAAACACCGCTTTGAGCTAGACTCGACCGGGAACTGGTGAACGACAATGGGCCTTGTTGCACTCTTGGTTACGACACTCATGGGGGATATGCTTATGATAATTCCCAATTTCCTTAAAAACCATTATGAAGGGTTTATGAGTATATACGTCCTCAAAAAAAACATTTTTATGATTATGGATTATATGTATAAATAGTTCAATTTATGTTAAGTGTTTTACAAGTATGGAATTATGTATTTTGATTCATAAACTGATCTAGTTTATGACATTGTTTAGAAATGGTTCCAAATATAAGGAATGAGAACTCCAACAATACTCATGATCCAAAGAGTGAGAAGGATCATATCTTTCATGGTCTTAAGCCAGAATTTAGAATGGAAATAGTCTCCCATGTATTATCATCATATGAAGAAATAGTATCATCTATTGATAAGATAAGTAAAGAATTCTCGGAGTCCTGTGTCTTTGAAGGGAAGCCAGAGAAGGAAAGGATGGTAGAGAGAAGGACAGATAAAAGGAAGAAGGTAAAGAAGGATTTTCCCATATGTGATAACTGTGAAAAGAATCACCTTGGAAAATGCTTGAAGGGAATGGGAGTATGTTATAAGTGTGGAGAAAAAGGACACCAAGAACCTAACTGAAAGGTTAAGAAAAAGGTTTCAAATGTACAATGCTTTATCTGCAAGGAGTTTGGACATTATACAAACCAATGTCCCAGTCATCGGACTATGCCACAAATGATTCTATTGGATAATAATAAAGTTATGATACTACCACAGATGAAGTGGAATGACTAGTGTTCTTATGTTGTTATTTTGAAATTATTTCAATGAAGTGTTGTATCAATGATGTACTGGAAATAAATAAGGATTGTACTACAGTACTATTTCATTGATGATTTGAGATTTTATGGTAATAAGAAAAGTGACTCCACAGCAAGTTAAACTTTTTGGAAACTACATGGTTGAAGGAAATATAAACCTTAATATGGTATTAATATTGAGGTACTGATTTTGGAATAAGATATGGTTGATTTGGTAAATTATATTGCATATTCTTGACTGCCTTGAAACTGATTAAAGATTTGTATATTCCATCACTGTTCGAGTTTACAACATTTTTTGATGGATGAAGTATATCCAGTATTCTATAAGGAATGAGGGATCATGAATGTAATCAATAAGGTTTTATGGTAATTCAGGATGTTTCAGTGTTTTAAAAGAATACATGACGAAGGCATTCACATGCTATTACGGGGTAAAAAGGATCTTTGTTGTGTTTAACTTCCTTATAAATTTTGGACTATGAGTTTGGACAGAATTATTTTTGGATAATTATAGTTTGAGATAATTTTTGGATTGCCATAAAAGGACAACCCGGAGGTCGGGTGGCAACCCTTCGCGTCCGGCAAGGCCACGATACTTGAACCGCAACCGAAGGGCGACAGGGGTGTATCACCTACCACTAGCCCACGTGATGTCCTGGATTGAATAATGTAGTCTTTTTTTAAAAAACAATTCTGGTAGATGAATTATAAATCCATTTTTTTTTGAACCCTATACGAATAGGATAATAGAATATTATTTTTATGTTATATTATCTTTTATAGTGAAATATGAGTTTGTGCTAGAAATTAGTTAAAGGATGGGACTCTACTTGTCATGTATATATGTTTCTTCTTCTCTTATTCAATGAATAAATTAATTCTTATACTTTAGTGAAGGGATCTTAAAACAAAAAAAATGTGTTATCCTAATACCATATGTTTTGTTGAACTGATGGTATTTTAAATCATCATAGATTGATGAATTTAAGGCCCTCAATTTTACACTTTTTTGTGATTGATGACCTCAATAAATACCTATAAATATTTATGTTTTTCCTCCAATTATATGTCTCTAATTTCAACCAATGTTCTCGAAATTCAGATCATGATTTGGTGGTGACCCTTTAATTTCCCTTTCCTCTCATTAAGACTAAATTTTATTAACCCAATTTCTGATGTGGGTTTTCCCACAAATATATTTTTGATTTTAAACCTTCCATTTTTGAAAAATAATTTCAAATTGAGAGGACGAAATTTATTGAAGGATGGGAGAATGTAACACCACAAGCTTCCACGGTACGCTTCTCTTTGAATAATACAATAGCGTGTGTTGTACGCAACACTGAATTCAAATGCACCACGACTCACCAAACTAGCCATTCAAAAGCGGTTATGAATAGTATTAACTGAATTTTAAATTTTATATTATCCTTATAATTTTAGAATCCATATTATGAGTTTCTAAGACATAATTTAAGAACAACTTCATTTTTTCAGATAAAAGAAGTATTTTTCAAAAAATTCAATTTTAACTCATTTTAATGGCGAAGCCTTTTTAAAATCAAATATTTTAAACTTTTATATATTAAATTTGACAAAATTAACTTCTTCTTTAGAATAGGGACATAATAATTTAGTTTCAATAATGTTTTCATGTTTTTCTTATGACTTTCAAATTGGGGTGAATAGTGAAAAATACTATATTTTAACTGAAAAAAACTTTTTTAATAAAAATAATTTATATTGTTAAATTATAAATTTTAATGGTTTGGAAGTATAAATAGATTAAATTTTTACCATTTAATCCAATGATGATTATTGTAAGTAATTTCACAGTGAAATTGACATAAACAAGTGTCAAACTTTTGATAGTTATTATTTCTTAAAAATACACTTTTTGGTTTTGAAATCGGAAATTAATTTAATAAATGAAACTTTTATATTTTAATTTTGGTAAAATAGAATTCATTTTTGGATTCAGAATATCGAAATTAGCTTAGGGTTAAATTTTGGTACTTTTCTGATAACTTTCATATTTTGATAAATAGTGAAAATTACTAAATTTTAATTAAAAACAACTTTCTAATCGAAACAATTAATAGTGATAAATTATGAATTTGAGTGATTTTAAAGTATAATTAGATTATAATTTTACAATTTAATCCAATTTTTATCATTGGACATAATTTCATCTTTAAACTGAACATAAGAAAGTTTCAATCTTTTGATAGTTATTATTTGTTAAAAACACGCTTTTTGTTTCGACAAAGGGAATTAATTTTAAATTAATTTCTGCCACTTCTGTGTTTTGAATTTAGAAAAATGTATTACATATTTAGAATCAAGAGGTACAAATTGTTTAAATAGTTAACTTTGATTTTTAGACATTTTGAATAATTTTTTCGGTAAATATTTTATTTACCATGGTTAAAGGGTAAATCCTATAAATAAAAGTAAAAAATAATATTATAATAAAACTAAATTACCCTAAAACGTGTCCTAACCCTATTATTTGATACCTGTACGACCATGGGAATATTTGGGTCGATTTTGGGACCCCATGGAGCCACTTGTAAGTGATAATGACACATTATATTAATTAAGTTAAAATAAATACAAAAATGATATAAGCATATATCATTTAGAAAAACAATTTTTACATAGGGTTATATATGTTGTATTTTCGACTATAAATATTCATTATAAATATAAAAAGATTTCATATATAATTTTATTTTATTTATAATTTTTATACATTTAATAATTAATATTATTTATGACACAATAATGATGCAGTATTTTCTTTATTAATGAAAGAATCAAATAATTGATGTTATAAATATCAAAATAAATGTAATTTTAATATTTTTATGAATTACACAAATTTTCTAGGTTAATATGACATATTAGGACTGGTTATATGAATTTTTTTTAAAGTAATAATGTTGTTGTGAATTTATCAAAAAAAATACCCAATAGTGTCAAAATTGACATAAAAGAGTTTTTAAAACAAATATTTTATTATTAATTGATATTCCATTCCTAAAAATCTAAGGTTATTCCAAGAGACTTATATCATGATAGGTGTATAATTAATGGACCACTTGGGGGTCGGTTGGATGTATATTGTAAGTTTATTAACTATATAATATAAAAATACAAAGTGACATGGTAAATGTCAAATTAATTAACTAAGAGTTAAAACTAAAAGATAAGGTTAATATAATGACCCAAACCTATCTAAATTATATTGGTTGAGTGGTTTTAGACCCATAACCACCTTAAACATTAAATAATCAACTTTTGAGCCATTATAAACCAAATATTAATTTATTACAAAAGAATATTTCTAGATTTTCCTAAGGTGCCCCTCCTCCCCCTTATAAAAGGACACCACTTATAACCAATTCATCACACTTTCAAAGCCATTTGGTTAAGAAAAACCCTGAAAAAATACTCTCTCAACTTCCCTATCTTAAACCTAGAGGCCTTAGTTTGATCATAAAGCCAATTTAAGGATCCCTTTTGATCAAATCAAATGGAAGAACTCGAAGAAGAGGTAATGTTTTCACCACCCTTTTTCAAGTTCATTTCTTCTTCAACTTCTACTTTCTTTGTTATTCCCATTATAAAATAATAAATCCAGTATCTCCTATATACTGTGATATTATTATATATGGTACAACCATATTCAGTATCCTATCCATCCTTTGAACGACATGTCACCATACGTGCGTACGTACGGCTTACTGTCTCCACGTCGTGGTGTAATAGTTATTCAATATATTATTATTTGGATGGGTATAATAATGATGTGTAATTCATGTAAATAATAAATATAAGATGATAATGATTCTGTATATATGATATACCATCCAATTATATATTATTTTAATATCAGAAGAATGATATTGTCGCTCGTGCGTACGTACAGACTACCGTCTCCACGAACATGATGAGATTCATTCCCCATCATATCCATTTTAGAATAATTCTCATTTAATGATTAAAAATAATGTTTAAGGACTTGATATAATTCTGGATATGAATAATATACAACCTATCCATAAGAAACATGGCTTAAGTAACAAAACATATAAAATAAAACGAGTAAGTTAACAACCAAAAGAACGATAATACTATGATATTATTAACAAATCATTATTAAAGGATCATATATGATATCATATTAATGTATATGATTATTGTATAATTTAATAACAATTACTTCACCATTATATAGGAGGTTAACCTACCCTCAACCAAGGAAAAGTACAATTTAAGGGTTATTTCAATCTCTTCATTATCCGAGATTGTTTATACGTAATTATCTACTGGGACCTCTTTATCATCCACATCCCTGTTTATTAAAAATGTATTTCAAAAAATTCTTGATATTTTATAGTATATGGGTTAAAGTAATTTATACCCTTGTTTTCCTTTTTATAATTGGTTTATAAAATAATCTTTCCGTCATTTTCCAAACAAGGTCCTTTTTAACCTTTTTGACAGAATTAAGGTAAGAATGTTTTTTAACTTATATGGCGGGTGCGGCTATTTTCCACCGTTATAAAATCTTAGAATCTTCCCATAAAAGATTATAAGAATATTTTGAAAGTGAATGTTTTATTTTATAATTATGTGACCTTTAAATTATTTCAAAATGAATATTTTAAGAATTTGTGAAAGGTATACTTTATCAAGATCAGAATTTTAAATGTTTTAAAGATTTATCTTTCTAAATATTTTTAATTAATGTCCATGTTTTCAAAATGATTTTAAGGATTTATTTATATGGACATGAATGTATTGAAATGATATTCCTTTTCAAAAGTTTCAAAGTGGTATGGGACACTTTGATTCAAAAATCTCTTTTAAATTACTTCCTTTATAAATGTGTGACTTTTAAAGGATTTCAAAAAAAGATATTTCTATCAAATAGATTTGATTTCATCTATGTCAACATCCTTTGAAGGATTTTAAGCTTATTTGAAGTTGATTTATTATGATACAAAACTACCATATTGTATTGAAGTTTTTGTGATATGTTTGACTGTGGATGTGTTATTTTTATACCATTCTTGGTTTATGGAGAAATTATTGACATTTCATATGCTAGTTTTAATACGAATGTTTATGGTATGTTTAAACCTATTAATATAATAAATGCATTGGACTTAGTAAGTGACGGGTGGAGCCCGCTATAGCTCCTCGATGCATCGGTAGGTTTAATGAGACAAACTAGTGTCTTGGCACGAGGCCTTGACAAAATCTTATTTGTAGTCTTGGCATGAGGCCTGGGTTACGTGGTTATGATAGTCTGGCATTATGCATTCCATCATTATAAAAGTGGTTATTGATATTTCATGTGATTATTCGACTAGTAGAATATCCATGTGAATAAGTAAATAGAATTGTTTCATTTTATCTTTTCTATATTATGTTGAAGTTAAAGTTTAAAAGGCTTTTTTTAGTTATACATTGCCTTAAATGTTTATGATTATTTATGAATGTTTCAGCTATATTGTTATCCTTACTGAGCATCTGACCTCACCCCTTTCAATGTTTTATTTTTCCCAGGATGTTAAGAAGTAATTTATTAATGACCTGCAGGGATAATATGTGGGGATATGAAGACAAGATGTTGTTGTAGTAGTTTTCACTTTATGATGTAATGTAAACTTTATGAATGTATCTAGTTATTCCAAGGCTACAAAACTAATCGGTCTTTCGAGACTTGATCTTTTTTGTTTTCATGTCAATGTTATGTACTAATGCACCGACTCTAGGCAACTGGGGTCGGGGTGTTACTGTTGGTATCAGAGGAAGTTTAGTACAAACCTTGGAAGCTATATTTAGATAAACTCTGATTAGAGAAAATAGACCTAAGATAGACTTTGAGGATTAGTATAGAAGTACTTCCTAGAATATTGGTATTGTAGAAATTTTTTGAGTTTTCTGAGAAATACATCCCTGTCTGGATACGAGAACGTAGAGACGGATCTGGCACAGATGTACCTAGGGGTAAAACCCGAAAAGAGCTAGACTCGAACGGGAACTGGTGCACAAAAACGGGCCTTGCTGCACTCTTGGTTATGACACTACTGGGGGATATGCATAGGATAATTCTCAATTTTTTTACAAACCATTATGAAGGGTTTATGAGTATATACTTCCTCAAAGAAAACATTTTTATGATTATGAATTATATCCGTAAATAGTTCAATTTATGTTAAGTGTTCTACAAGTATGGAATAATGTATTTTGATTAATAAACTGATCCAGTTTATGACATTGTTTAGAAATGGTGCCCAATAGAAGGAATGAGAACTCCAACAATACGCATGATCTAAAGAGAAAGAAGGATCATATCTTTCATGGTCTTAAACCAGAATTTTGAAGGGAAATAGTCTCTCACGTATAATCATCATATGAAGAAATAGTATCATGTGTTGATAAGATAAGTAAAGAATTCTCAGAGTCATATGGCTTTGAAGGGAAGCCAGAGAAGGAAAGGATGGTAGAGAGAAGGATAGATAAAAGTAATAAGGTAATGAAGGATTTTTCCCATATGTGATAACTGTGGAAAGAATCACCTTGGAAATTTCTTGAAGGATTTTTCCCAAAGTGATATCACCTTTTTGGTAATGATCCCTCAAAAAGTGATGTCATACATCAATATGTTTGGTCCTAGAATGAGAAACAAGATTCTTAGAAATATTAACAGCACTTGTGTTGTCACAATTTATTGAGACATGTCTGAATTGATATCCATAGTCTAGTAATGTGTGTTTCATCCACAAAATTTGTGCACAACAACTTCTAACAGCTATGTATTCAGCTTCTGCAGTTGACAATGCAACAGAATTTTGTTTCTTACTACACCATGATACTAGTGACTTGCCTAAAAGATGACATGTTCCAGAGGTGCTTTTTTTATCTAGCTTACATCCAGCAAAGTCAGCATCAGAATAACTAACTAGTTCAAATGATTGTCCTTTGGGATAGAGCAGTCCTAAATTGGGAGTATGCTTGAGGTATTTGAAAATTATATTTATATCATTTAAATGTGACTCTTTAGGGTTTTCTTGAATACGATCACACATACACACACTAAACATAATATAAGGACGACTAGAAGTCAGGTAGAGTAGACTTCCAATCATTCCTCTATAAGTGGTTTGATCAACAGATTTACCATTTTCATCAAGATCCAACTTATAGGTGGTACTCATGGGAGTGTCACTACTTTTTGTGCTATCCAATCCAAAACGTTTTAAAAGATCTCTATTATATTTACTTTGAGTTAAAATAATTCCATCATCATTTTGAAAAATTTGAAAACCAAGAAAGAATTTAAGTTCACCCATTAAACTCATTTCAAATTCATTTTGCATCATTTTTTAAAAATCAGTACATAAAGAATTTTTATAAGATTAAAAGATAATATCATCAACATAAATTTGTACTACTAAAACAACTTTAGAAATTCATTTTATAAAAAGAGTAGGATCAGCTATTCCTTTTGTAAAACCTTTAGAAATTAGAAAAGTACTTAATCTATCATACCAAGCTCTTGGAGCTTGCTTTAAACCATATAAAGCTTTTGATAATTTGAAAATATGATTTGGAAAATGTGGGTTTTAAAAACCAGGTGGTTGTTCAACAAAAACATCCTCAGCAATATATCCATTTAAGAATGCACTCTTGACATCCATTTGATATAGTTTGAAATTTAGATGTGCAGCATAAGCAAGTAAAATCCTAATAGCTTCTAATCTGGCTACTGGAGAAAAAGTCTCCTCATAGTCAATACCTTCTTATTGACTATAGCCTTGTGCAACTAGTCTAGCTTTATTTCTAACTATGTTTCCAAATTCATCTACTTTATTTCTAAAAACCCATTTTGTTCCTATTGTGAAAGTGTCTTTAGGTCTTTCAACAAGATTCCAAACTTTATTTCTTTCAAACTGATTGAGTTCTTCTTACATAGAAATTACCCAAAATTCATCATTAATAGCATCATCAATGTTTTTAGGTTCAAGTTGTGACAAGAAGGCTTGATGTTCAACCTGATTTCTAAGAGAAGCTCTAGTCTATGTCCCTCTATCAAGATTTCATACAATAGCATCTAAAGGATGATTCTTCAGAATTCTAGTTGATCTAGTAATGGTAGGGCTAGAAATTTTAGGTTCATCAACAGGTTGGGAATCAACAGAAGCAGGTTCTGGAAAATTTCCAGAACTGGACGTTTTAACTATAGGTCCATTGTCTTTATCATTAAGGTTCAAAACAGAGAGATCATCTTCAAGATTTTCAAGAGAGGTTTTAGGCTCATGTGGATCAGTTTCATCAAACTTGATGTGAACAAATTCTTCCACACACTTGGTTCTCTTATTGAAAACTCTATATGCTTTACTAGAAATAGAGTAACATAGGAAAATTCCTTTATCACTCTTGGATGCAAATTTGTCGAGATTGTCTTTATTATTAAGAATAAAGACTTTGCAGCCAAAGACTTTGAAGTAGTTAACCTTAGGTTTCCTATGGTTCCACAACTCATAAGGGGTCCTCTTAAGAACAGGTCTGATTAAGACTCTATTGATAACATAACAAGCTGTATTTACAAATTCAGCCCAAAAATAAACAGTTAGGTCATACTCATTAAGCATAGTTCTATCAATTTCTTGCAGAGTTCTATTCCTTCTTTCTACTACACCATTTTTCTGCGGTGTCCTAGGGGCAGAGAAATTCTGACTATATCCATTGTGAGAGCAGTAAGATTCAAATTCATGATTCTCAAATTCACGGCCATGATCACTTCTCAGAGTTTTAATCTTAAGTCCACTAATTTTTTCTACAGATTTGGAGTATTTAACAAAGTAAGAACAAGCTTCACTTTTGTGAGCTAGAAAATATACCCAAGTATATCTAGAAAATTCATCTACTAAGACATAGACATAGTGCTTCCCATTTAAACTAGAAACTCTAGAAGGTCCAAATAAATCCATGTGAACCAACTCGAGAGGTTGAGAAGTTGACACTTCTTTATTTGATTTGAAAGAAACTTTATGTTGCTTTCCCTTTTGGCAGGGATTACAAACTTTTTCATTTGGAAACTCAAGTTTGGGTAGGTCTCTAAATAAGTTCTTCCTAGTAAGTTTCCTAAGCGAGTGTATATTGCAGTGTCCTAATCTTCTGTGCCAAATCCAAGACTCTTTATGAAAAGCATTTAAACAAGTAATATTTTGCTTAGCTAAATAATTTAAATCAACAGCATAAACATTTTCATTTCGTAGGGCAGAAAATACTAAAGCATGTTTAGAATTAAAAACATTGCATGAATCATTTTCAAATTTAACATAAAAACCATCATCACATAACTAATAAATACTTAACAGATTATATTTAAGTCCATCAACAAATAAAACTTTAGAAATTAATACTGAGCCAGTGTTACCAATTTGGCCTAAGCCGGTGATTTTCCCTTTAGAATTATCACCAAAGGTGACAAAACCTCCATAAACTCTGACTAAGCTTTTAAAGAATGAGAAGTCTCCAGACATATGTCTTGAACATCCACTGTCTAAGTACCAGGTCTTCCTACAGGAGCTCTTTATGCAGGTTTCCTACAAAATAGATTTAGATAGGAAATTATTTTGGTACCCAGATCTTCTTGGGTCCAGACATGTTAGCAATCAAATCTTTTGGTACCCAAATTTGTCTTATGGGTCTCGTGAAATTTGTAGAATCAACAGACTTTGAAAGATAAATCTTATTAGATCCATAACTATGAATATAACTAGTTGAAGCATATAAATGTCCAGAACTAGAATTAGCAGCATTCTGTCCAAATTTAGGAATAAATCTATTCTTATTAAACTGTCTCTTTCTAGGTTTGTAGCCTATTCCAGTAGTATATTTTGGTACAACTTTCTTTCCTAGAATTTGAGTTAGTGTATCCTTTCCATTTGTGAATTTCTCTAAATCCTTTCTAAGTTTCTCATTAGATAATTTCAGTTCAGTGTTTTCTTTAAGTAACTGAGCATTCTTTTCCATTTCAATATCAAGATCAGATTTATGTTTAACAGTTAAAGCATACGGTTTCTTTAAACCTTTGTATTTATCTTTCATCTCATTGAAGGTTTCTTCTAACATATCACAATATTCAAATAGTTCATATTTTGACATGTTATCAGATTCAGTATCATCTCCAGAATAATAAGAATTTAAAGCAGGAGTTTCAACTGTTACCTCAGAAGTGTTTGTTATAAAACACATGTTTTCCTTATTTCTGTGTTCAGTTTCAGAGACTTCAGATTCAGTGGAACTATCCTCAGAAGCGCTCCAAGTAGCCTTCATAGCCTTCTTGTACTTACTGGCCATGTAATCATATTTCTTCTTGAATTTGAGCTTTGGGAAGTCTGCTTTAATATGTCCTTTTCTTTTTCACTCATAATAGACAACTTCATTACTTTTATCAGACTTCTTCCAATCTTTCTTCCAATTTTCCCTATTGTCATACTTTCCTTTGCAATTTGATTTTCTGAAAAACTTCTTCTTCTTATAGAACTTCTTAAACCTTCTGGCAATGTGAGCCATTTGAGCATCACTATCAAAAGCACTTTCACTATCTTCACAGCTTGAACTCTCGTTTATAGCGTGAAGTTTCTCCTTATCATTGTCCTTTGAAGTTGAAAATTTGAAAGCAACAGACTTTCTTCTAGGTTCATCTTCTTCTTCTTTGTTTACCTTGAGTTCTTCCTCAAACATCATAAGATTACCAATGAGTTCTTTAACAGGTAGAGTAGAAATGTCACATGACTCTCTAATTGAAATAGATGTGCCTCTCTATCGGTCTAGTAAACATCTCAAGATTCTCATAATTTTTTCCTTTGCTGGAACAACCTTTCCAAGTGAATTCATTGTGTTGACTATCTCATTAAACCTGAGATACATGTCAGAAATAGGTTCATCAGTTTTAATTTTAAAATTATCATATTTAATAGTATAAGTATTTAATCTCATTTCCTTAACATTGGTTATTCCTTCATGAGAAATAGCTAAGGTATCCCAAATTTCAAAAGCAGTTTTACACACAGAAATTCTGTTAAACTCTTCATCTCCTAAAGCACAGTACAGGACATTCATGGATTTACAATTATTATTGTAGGCAGTCTTTTTAGGTTCATACCAAGTGGATCTAGCAGTAGTGGGAAGTTTATATTTTGATTCTATGGTAGTCCAAATATCAAAACCTATGCTTTCTAAATGAATTTTCATTTTAAGCTTCCATTGGGCATAGTTGGTACCGTTGAAGAAAGGTGACCTGTTAGTAGCAGCACCCTCTAGTCTATTATCCATAACTAGATTTTAGAAAGAAAATTTAAAGAGAAAAAAATTTATAAATAACAGAAATTTAAGATCTTTAGAGATGCAACTAAAATCACAGTTGAAAAAATAGAGTACTTTAGAGAATATTTAAACAATCCTTTGATAACAAATGTTGGTCGGAGTGGACACTCAAGAGGGGGGTGAATTGAGTTCCAATTAAAATTTCTTTTAAAACATTGTCTAGTTAAAATCGACGATTTATAAAGTAAGTTAAACTATAGTGAATTTATACAGATTGAAAATGTTCACTTAGCTTCTCAAAGATTGATTAGGTCTCAGTTAGTTTAACCACAAGATCAAACTAACTTTTGAAACTAATCTACTGATTTACAATAAGTGTAAACACTTGTTAATTTAACTATCAAAGTAGATTTAAAATAATTTTTTATTTTAAAGTAATAGCAGTGGAATAAATATACTATAGGTCATATACATTAAACATAAATAAAAGATACACAGCAGATATAACAAGAGGTTCAGTCTCAAGCTGAGACTTAGTCCTCTCAAATTTATATAAATTTGATCCACACCCTGGATCGGGGTTAACAACAGTTTTACAAAAACTGTCCAGGTCCAAGACCTCTATCACTGTTATTCGTGGGAAAAACAACAACAACAACACTTGCTGTTCAGGTTACACACGACCTATACCACTATCCCAGTGGGAAATAAAAGATGTAAGATTTGGAGTGAGGATTTTGAAATCCTCCAGTTCAGTGAAGGAGACAGTGTGTGTGTGTCAAAATACAGCAAATGGCACACACTGCTCGAAAAGTAAATAATAAATCACAGAGCAGAGATGTAGAGTTTAGAAATGGCTCTAGTGATTGTCAATGTAGTTCTGGACTCGTTGGATTCAGCAGGAGTGCTTCAGAGTCCTTCTCTGGTTTTTCTGTTGAAAAACAGAGTGTCGTAGTTAAGCTTGTTTTATACAGTCTCTTGATTCGTCGTGTGTTCTTTAGGAATGTAGGATTGCATGTATGGAACTTATTTGAGAATCGTGAAATGTGTTCTTCACAGTTGTGTTCCGGATTGTTCTTCAGTTCAGTACAGAGCTCGCATGTCTTGTAGTATATGTGTCGAGATTTGTCAAGCGCGCGTGTGTCTTTTTTTTTCTAATGCAGCTCAATATTCTTTATATTCCACGAGTTCTGGCAGTAGGAATGATTCCCTTTTCATAGGTACGAGATACCATTTCCTGTCAAGCCAACAACTAACATTAAATAACATTAATTTCATTAAAAACAACAAATATGACCGTTAGTATTATTTAAAATAATATTGACAAAAAGCTTAAGAAACAGTGTCACAGTGATCATGGAAACAGTGTCTTCTTCACGGTGTCTGATCACAGTGTCTGGTCACGGTGTCTGGTCACGGTGTCTGGTCACGGTGTCTGGTCATGGTGTCTGGTCACGGTGTGTCCTTCACGGTGTCTGGGTCATGGTGAGTGCTTCACGGTGTCTGGGTCATGGTGAGTGGTCATGGTGTCTGGTTCACGGTGAGTGGTCACGGTGTCTGGTTCACGGTGAGTGGTCACGGTGAGTCCTTCACGGTGAGTCCATACTTAGACAAAAAAATCTGTATTTGGAATAAGACAGTGATATGAAGAATATGAGTTAAGGTTACTCATTAGAGATAATATATGAGAGAATTGTAATTATGCATAAAACTTGTAGAGAGTAATTAACATCCATAAGATTTGTTATTATAAAAACATGATATGCACCTATTGTTGAGTTTGAAGAGTATTAGCAAGATGTGCACTGAAGATCAAGATTAATTAGCAGTAATGAGATTTGTGATTATTAAAACATGAGTAACACATGAGGAGTCCAACAATATCTCCCTTTTGAGGATCACAAATCACATATAGGCAGAATATAAAAGATATGTAACATTAAGGATACTAGCATAGCAAGAAAATTATAGAACAGATACTTGCAGTTTTTCTCCCCCATTTATACTATTATAGAACTGATACATATAAGTTTTTCTCCCCCTTTTGGGATTATCAAAAAGTAGAGAAATGGAAATGAAATTCGGAAATTATCATTAACCAAAGCGTTTATAATACAAAGTACAGAAGAAGTACAAACTGTAAACAAGAAATGACATCCCATCAAAAAGAAAAACAGTTGGTCAACTCTTTAGGGATCCATTTTTGTCTTGCCTTTATCAGCAGCAGGAGCTGGTGCAGAAGTAGAAGAAGGCATATAAGAGGTAGAAAACGAGGGTAAGGGTAGACCTTCAAAAACAGATGGAGCCAAAGTAGGAGCAGTAGAAGATCTAGGCTTAGGTTGGTCAAGAAAGACTAGACGGATCTGAGAAAGGGCTTGGCTAATTGTCATGGTAGTGGATTCTAAGGCAGGAAGTCCAGGTCTAAGGGGTGCAGCAGCTGGAGCAACTATAGCAGTACTCTGCACATGAAGATACAGCTTCAAAATATTGATGAAATCAGTAATGATTTCACCACCATACTGCATAGCCTTTTCAAAATCATCCTTATTCTCCAAGAATCTATCCAACAATCTGGTGAAATCTGAAAGTTTATCAACTTGAGCTTTAAAAGCTTGAGTCACCGGAGGGATTCTCATATTTTCCACAAGATATCTAAAGTGATCTGTCATGTCACATTTAGAGAAAATCCGGGAAAGATACAAATCTATTTTCTTGGAGATCTCTTGTTGAGCATCATTGGCTATCTTTGAATGAATGCTAACCAAGTCCAATGCTCTATCACTGTTCTTAATCACTTATGACAAAGAAGATAGATCCAAGCCACTGAAGGTATTCTGTAATTCTTCCTTAATTAAGGATCTCAGCAGAGAATCATCCAAAGTAGGTGTGGAGGTCTGACCAGAAGCAGGTGAAGCCTTGACAGCTTCGGTTAGAATTTTGAGTTGTTTCATAACTTTTTGCAGACATCCAGTGTATTCATCCGTAATCTTATTTAGAGTTTGAACAAGCTCTCTCATGCATTCCAGCATCTTCGTGTGCCTTTTTCCAATATTTTCATCAAAATATAGAAGGTAAGGATGAACTTGAGACACAATATCCCTAGAAAGGAGGGAATCAGAAGACTCAGGTGAAACAGCAGTAGGTGCAGGGGCAGAAATAGGAGCAGGCTCTGATCTCACAGATAGCTCATTTTGCAGACTTACTACCATACTTTTCATATTTTCAACATCAGCACTCAGTAGCTTATTCTCTACTCGGACTTCTTGAATTTCTCGGATCATCCTTGGTTGAATATGCAAGATAATATTTTCCAAGAGAATTGATGCATCTTCTTGACTTAATTGAGTCACTGGGCGAGGTTGAGTGGAGACAATTTTCTCAAAACCAGCTAACAAAGTCTCGCCAAAAGCCTTCAGATCATCTTTGGTTACAAAGGAATGTAGCTCAGGTAAGGATGTAGGTAAATGTAGAGGTTCAGAGTCATCTTCAGACTCAGATTCTGATTCAGATTGAGGTTGGGGCTCTGATTCTGGTTCTGAATGAGCTAAGGACTTCAGTTGAAACAGAGAAAAAAGATCCATTCCAGTTGCAGTTACTTGTCGTGACTCATTCACATCATAAAAGATTGGGAACTCATACCGAGAGTGTATAGAGAAAGTGACAGAAAGTTGAGAAGCTTCACCAGATCCAACTTCCACTATATCAATATTTCGAGTTTCCTCCCCCTCAACTTGTGCTTCCTTTTCAGATTCTTGAGGTTCAGGAACATGAACAAGATCCACAGAATCATCCCTAATCTCTTCAGCAAATTATTTCCTTGCCATCTTAAAGGCAATTTCCATTCTTTCTTCAGTAGATGGAATAATCTCAGGAACCGATTGTTCCACTGGATAAGCTTCCAGACTTGCTTCTTTCTCAACAGAAAGAGTCTCTTCAACAGAAACTTCCTCAAAGGTTGCTTGCTGTTCTAAACCAGGAAAAACTAATTTCCTTGCAGCATTGGGATGAGCTTCTTCCTCATGAAGCACAACTAAAGAATCCTCAGTCCTTTCCTTTTGAACAACAACTTCCTCTCCTGGAGGTATTTCAGCAGGGATAGCAGTAGGAATAATAGAAGGGATAACACCCCTTTCCTCTTCAACAGGAACTGTTTCCATTGGAGATATTAATAATTCTTCTCTAAGTGGAACTTCAGCTGTTACTTCTTCTTGTTCTTCGTCTTCTGAGTACTCAGCCACTTCATCTGGTTCCAAACCAAAATCAGCTAGGTTCTTAGTCCTTCTTGGATAGTCAACAAGATTAAACTTTTTATACAGTTGATCACTATCCTCAACCCATTTCTTTTTCCATGTATTTCAGCTAATCTTCATCCTTCTGATGATAGGCATGGATAGGCAGAAATAAAAGTCCTCTAATTTTTCTTCATTCGATCCAACCATTCCTTTTGAGACTAACATGGATGAAATCATCCTTGAATAAAATAGGGAGGTGGATTTGGAAGTTAATTTGATCAGCTCACAGATATGGTTGGTAACATACTTACACAGATTGATCTTTTGGCCATTCTTCAACAGGTGAATCAGGAACACATCCTGATACTTCATCACAGCAAAATCTCCTTTTCTTGGACTAACCAAATTCTGAACAAACTTGAACAAAAGTCATGTCTCCCCATCCAGTTCAGCAACTATGGCCCTTCGCTTGGTTCCATTTCCAATTAGATTTTCCAAAGCGGTTTCTAGGTCAAAGATGTCAGTTGTTGGAGGAGGGTCTCTTTGGTAATATTCACACATTCTTTCATGTGGAATTATTAGGCATGCAGCCCACAGCATTGAAGAGAAAGAGCACTTCTAACCATTGATCCAGCTGGTTGCCAAAAAGATTTCTCCAAACTCAAAATATAACTTCACATACTGATAGAATTGAGATACAAGCCTCGGGTAAATCGGTCTATTCTATCCAGTGAACCATTCAATCCATCCTTGTTCTTTTAAAACTTTCAAAACTAACGATCTTCTAGACAGCAACCATTCAGGGCAAACCTCTTTTTCAGGTACAACAGTATGGCTTACCAGGTTTGGGTTTAGAGGTCCTTCGGGCACTATCCTCGGTATCCTCCTTTGTTTCTTAGAGCGGTGCTTCTCAAACGAGGGTGAAGATGGACGCTTCATCCTTGGAATCCACTAAAGGTTCGGGCGAGAGGGAAGAGAAGTTTCAGGAGAGAATTCAGGTAAGGAGTAAAATGAAACCCTTAAGTTTTATCATTTGGGAATGTCAAACGTCATAAAAACATAAACGCGGGAAATCAAATAGCGGCGAAATAAAAATTACCGCAATACGGGTAAAAATAAAATAAATATAATAAAAATTATCATACTTCTCATGGTGAGATAGAAAACTAGCCATCATGGTGAGACAGTTTATAGTCATCACGGTGAAACAGTGAGCAGTTTATATAGTCACGGTGAGACAGTGAGGTGTCAAACCATGAGCATAAAACAGTAACTTAGAAACAGTAAGTATAAAATCATAAAGTACAGTAAAGTATTAAACATTAAGATAAGTAAGATATTCATTTATGATTAATCATACCAAGATCATGTATGATGTAGTCTAATCTTTCAGAATTTAATGGTTTAGTGAATATATCATCAAGTTGATATTCAGTACCAATGAATTCCAAAGTGATATCACCTTTTTGATAATGATCCCTCAAAAAGTGATGTCTTACATCAATATGTTTTGTTCTAGAATCAGAAACAGGATTCTTAGAAATATTAATAGCACTTGTGTTGTCACAATTTATTGAGACATGTCTGAATTGATATCCACAGTCTAGTAATGTGTGTTTCATCCACAAAATTTGTGCACAAAAACTTCTAGCAGCTATGTATTTAGCTTCTACAGTTGACAATGCAACAGAATTTTGTTTCTTACTACACCATGATACTAGTGACTTGCCTAAAATATGACATGTTCCAGAGGTGCTTTTTCTATCTAGCTTACATCCAGCAAAGTCAGCATCAGAATAACTAACTAGTTCTAATGATTTTCCTTTGGGATATAACAGTCCTAAATTGGAAGTATGCTTGAGGTATTTGAAAATTCTATTTACAGCATTTAAATGTGACTCTTTAGGGTTTGCTTGAAAACCAGCACACATACACAAACTAAACATAATATCAGGATGACTAGCAGTCAGGTAGAGTAGACTTCCAATCATTCCTCTATAAGTGGTTTGATCAACAGATTTACCATTTTCATCAAGATCCAACTTACAGGTGGTACTCATGGGAGTGTCACTACTTTTTGTGCTATCCAATACAAAACGTTTTAAAAGATCTCTAGTATATTTACTTTGAGTTAAAATAATTCCATCATCATTTTGAAAAATTTGAAAACCAAGAAAGAATTTAAGTTCACCCATTAAACTCATTTCAAATTCATTTTGCATCATTTTTGAAAAATTAGTACATAAAGAATTTTTAGAAGATCCAAATATAATATCATCAACATAAATTTGTACTACTAAAACATCTTTAGAAATTTGTTTTATAAAAAGATTAGGATCTGCTATTCCTTTTGTAAAACCTTTAGAAATTAGAAAAGTACTTGATCTATCATACCAAGCTCTTGGAGCTTGCTTTAAACCATATAAAGCTTTTGATAATTTGAAAATATGATTTGTAAAATGTGGGTTTTAAAAACCAGGTGGTTGTTCAACAAAAACATCCTCAGCAATATATCCATTTAAGAATGCACTCTTGACATCCATTTGATATAGTTTGAAATTTTGATGTGCAGCATAAGAAAGTAAAATCCTAATAGCTTATAATCTGGCTACTGGAGCAAAAGTCTCCTCATAGTCAATACCTTCTTCTTGACTATAGCCTTGTGCAACTAGTCTAGCTTTATTTATAACTATGTTTCCGGATTCGTCTACTTTATTTCTAAACACCCATTTTGTGCCTATTGTGAAAGTTTCCTTAAGTATTTCAACAAGATTCCAAACATTATTTCTTTCAAACTGATTGAGTTCTTCTTGCATAGAAAATACCCAAAATTCATCATTAATAGCATCATCAATGTTTTTAGGTTCAAGCTGTGACAATAAGGATTAATGTTCAACCTGATTTCTAAGATAAGCTCTAGTCTGTGTCCCTTTATCAAGATTTCCTACAACAGCATCTAAAGGATGATTCTTTAGAATTATAGTTGATCTAGTAAAGGTACGGCTAGAAATTTCAGGTTCATCAACAGGTTGGGAATCAGCAGAAGCAGGTTCTGGAAAATTTCCAAAACTGGACATTTTAACTATAGGTCCACTGTCTTTATCATTAAGGTTCAAAACAGAGAGATCATCTTCAAGATTTTCAAGAGAGTTTTTAGGCTCATGTGGATCAGTTTCATCAAACTTGATGTGAACAAATTCTTCCACACACTTGGTTCTCTTATTGAAAACTCTATAGGCTTTACTAGAAATAGAGTAACCTAGGAATATTCCTTCATCACTCTTGGATGCAAATTTGTCAAGATTGTCTTTAGTGTTAAGAATAAAGACTTTTCATCCAAAGACTTTGAAGTAGTTAACCTTAGGTTTCCTATGGTTCCACAACTCATAAGGGGTCCTCTTAAGAACAGGTCTGATTAAGACACTATTGATAACATAACAAGCTGTATTTACAGCTTCAGCCCAAAAATAAACAGGTAGTTCATACTCATTAAGCATAGTTCTAGCAATTTCTTGCAGAGTTCTATTCCTTCTTTCTACTACACCATTTTGCTGGGGTGTCCTAGGGGCAGAGAAATTGTGACTATAGGCATTGTGAGAGCAGTAAGATTCAAATTCATGATTCTCAAATTCACGGTCATGATCACTTCTCAGAGTTTTAATCTTAAGTCCACTAAGGTTTTCTACAGATTTGGAGTATTTAACAAAGTAAGAACAAGCTTCACTTTTGTGAGCTAGAAAATATACCCAAGTATATCTAGAAAAGTCATCTACTAAGACATAGACATAGTGCTTCCCATTTAAACTAGAAACTCTAGAAGGTCCAAATAAATCCATGTAAACCAACTCGAGAGGTTGAGAAGTTGACACTTCTTTCTTTGATTTGAAAGAAACTTTATGTTGCTTTCCCTTTTGACAATGATTACAAACTTTGTCATTTGGAAACTCAAGTTTGGGTAGGTATCTAACTAAGTTCTTACTAGTAAGTTTTCTAAGCGAGTGTATATTGCAGTGTCCTAATCTTCTGTGCCAAAGCCAAGACTCTTTATGAAAAGCATTTAAACAAGTAATATTTTGCTTAGATAAAGAATTTAAATCAACAGCATAAACATTTTCATTTCGCAGGGCAGAAAATACTAAAGCATGTTTAGAATTAAAAACATTGCACGAATCATTTTCAAATTTAACATAAAAACTATCATCATGTAACTGAGAAATACTTAACAGATTATATTTAAGTCCATCAACAAATAAAACTTTAGAAATTAATACTAAGTCAGTGTTACCAATTTGGCCTAAGCCGATGATTTTACCTTTAGAATTATCACCAAAGGTGACAAAACCTCCATCAACTATGACTAAGCTTTTAAAGCATGAGAAGTCTCTAGACATATGTCTTGAACATCCACTGTCCAAGTACCAGGTCTTCCTACAAAATCTCTTTAAGCAGGTTTCCTACAAAACAGATTTAGATAGGAAATAATTTTGGTACCCAGATCTTCTTGGGTCCAGACAGGTTAGAAATCAAGGCTTTTGGTACCCAAATTTGTCTTATGGGCCTCATGAAATTTTTAGAATCAACAGACTTTGAAAGATAAATCTTATTAGATCCATAATGATGAATATAACTAGTTGAAGCATATAAATGTCCAGAACTAGAATTAGCAGCATTCTGTCCAGATTTAGGAATAAATCTATTCTTAGTAAACTGTATCTGTCCAGGTTTGTAGCCTATTCCAGTAGTATATTTTGGTGCAACTTGCTTTCCTAGCATTTGAGTTAGTGTATCCTTTCCATTTGTGAATTTCTCTAAATCCTTTCTGAGTTTCTCATTAGATAATTTTAGTTTAGTGTTTTCTTTAAGTAACTTAGCATTCTTTTCCATTTCAATATCAAGATCAGATTTATGTTTAACAGTTAAAGCATACTGTTTCTTTAAAACTTTGTAGTTATCATTCAACTCATTGCAGGTTTCTTCTAACATATCACAATATTCAAATAGTTCAGGTTTTGACATGTTATCAGAGTCAGTATCAGCTCCAGAATAATAAGAATTTAAAGCAGGAGTTATAGCTGTTACCTCAGAAGTGTTTGTCATAAAACACATGTTTGCCTTATTTCTGTGTTCAGTTTCAGAGACTTCAGATTCAGTGGAGCTATCCCCAGAAGTGCTCCAAGTAGCCTTCATATCCTTCTTGAACTTACTATCCTTGTAATCATATTTCTTCTTGAATTTGAGATTTGGGCTATCTTCTTTAATATGTCCTTTTCTTTTGCACTCATAACAGACAACTTCATTACTTTTATCAGACTTCTTCCAATCCTTCTTCCAATGTTCCTTATTGTCATACTTTCCTTTGTAATTTGATTTTCTAAAAAACTTCTTCTTCCTATAGAACTTCTTAAACCCTCTGGCAATGTGAGCCATTTCAGCATCACTGTTAGAAGCACTTTCACTGTCTTCACAGCTTGAACTCTCGTTTATAGCGTGAAGTTTCTCCTTATCCTTGTCCTTTGAAGTTGAAGATTTGAAAGCAACAGACTTTCTTCTAGGTTCATCTTCTTCTTCTTTGTTTACCTTTAGTTCTTCCTCATACATCATAAGCTTAACAATGAGTACTTTAACAGGTAGAGCAGCAATGTCACATGACTCTCTGATTGAAACAGATGTGCCTCTCCATCGGTCTGGTAAACATCTCAAGATTCTCATAATTTGTTCCTTTGCTGGAACAACTTTTCCAAGTGAATTCATTGTGTTGACTATATAATTAAACCTGACATATATGTCAGAAATAGGTTCATCAGTTTTCATTTTAAAATTATCATATTTTATAGTATAAGTATTTAATCTCATTTCCTTAACATTGGTTGTTCCTTCATGAGAAACAGCTAAGGTATCCCAAATTTCAAAAGCAGTTTTACAAGCAGAAATTCTATTAAATTCTTCATCTCATAAAGCACAGTACATGGCATTCATGGATCAATAATTATTATTGTAGACAGTCTTTTTAGGTTCATCCCAAGTGGATCCAGCAGTAGTGGGGAGTTTATATTCTGATTCTATGGGAGTCCAAATATCAAAACCTATGCTTTCTAAATGAATTTTCATTTTAAGCTTCCATTGGTCATAGTTGGTACCGTTGAAGAAAGGTGACCTGTTAGTAGCAGCACCCTCTAGTCTATTATCCATAACTAGATTTTAGAAAGACAATTTAAAGAGAAAAAATTTAGAACTAATAGGAATTTAAGATTTTTAGAGATGCAACTAAAATCACAGTTGAAAAACAGAGTACTTTAGAGAATATTTAAACAATCCTTTGATACCAAATGTAAGTCGGAGTGGACACTCAAGAGGGGGGTGAATTGAGTTCCAATTAAAATTTCTGTTAAAACATTGTCTAGTTAAAATCTCCGATTTATAAAATAAGTTAAACTGTAGTGAATTTATACAGATTGTAAATGTTCACTTAGCTTCTCAAAGATTGATTAGGTCTCAGTTAGTTTAACCACAAGATCAAACTAACTTTTTAAACTAATCTACTGATTTACAATAAGTGTAAACACTTGCTAATTTAACAATCAAAGTGGATTTAAAATAATATTGTATTTTAAAGTAATAGCAGCGGAATAAATATACTATAGGTTGTATACATTAAACATAAATAAAAGATACACAACAGATATAACAAGAGGTTCTGTCTCAAGCCGAGACTTTGTCCTCTCAAATTTATATAAATTTGATCCACACCTTGGATCGGGGTTAACAACAGTTTTACAAAAACTGTCCTGGTCCAAGACCTCTACCACTGTTATTCGTGGGAAATAAAACAACAGCAACACTTGTTGTTTAGGTCACACACGACCTCTACCACTATCCAAGTGGGAAATAAAACATGTAGAGTTTATAAATGGCTCTAGTTATTGTCAATGTAGTTCTGGACTCGTTGGATTCAGCAGGAGTGCTTCGGAGTCATTCTTTGGTTTTTCTGTTGAAAAACAGAGTGTCGTAGTTCATCTTGTGTTCTACAGTCTCTTGATTCGTCGTGTGTTCTTCAGGAATGTAGGATTACATGTATGGAACTTCTTTGAGAATCATGTAATGTGTTCTTCACAGTTGTGCTCTAGATTGTTCTTTGGTTCAGTACAGAGCTCGCATGTCTTGTAGTATATGTGTCGAGACGTGTCAAGCACGCGTGTGTCTTTTTTTTCTCTAATGCAGCTCAATATTCTTTATATTCCACGAGTTCTGGCAGTAGGAATGATTCCCTTTTCATAGGTACGAGATACGGTTTCCTGTCAAGCCAACAACTAACATTAAATAACATTAATTGCATTAAAAACAACAAATATGACCGTTAGTATTATTTAAAATAATATTGACAAAAAGCTTAAGAAACGGTGTCACATTGATCATGGAAACGGTGTCTTCTTCACGGTGTCTGATCACGGTGTCTGGTCACGGTGTCTGGTCACGGTGTCTGGTCACAGTGTCTGGTCACGGTGTCTGGTCACGGTGTGTGGTCACGGTGTGTCCTTCACAGTGTCTGGGTCACGGTGAGTGCTTCACGGTGTCTGGGTCATGGTGAGTGGTCACGGTGTCTGGTTCACGGTGAGTGGTCACGGTGTTTGGTTCACGGTGAGTGGTCACGGTGAGTCCTTCACGGTGAGTCCATACTTAGACAAAAAAATCTGTATTTGGACTAAGACAGTGATATGCAGAATATGAGTTAAAGTTACTCATTAGAGATAATGTATGAGAGAATTGTAATTATTCATAAAACTTGTAGAGAGTAATTAAAATCCATAAGATTTGTTATTATAAAAACATGATATGCACCAATTGTTGAGTTTGAAGAGTATTAGCAAGATGTGCACTGATGATCAAGATTAATTAACAGTAATGAGATTTGTGATTATTAAAACATGAGTAACACATGAGGAGTCCAACAGCCATAAAAGGACAACCCGGAGGTCGGGCGGCAACCCGTCGTGTCCGGCAAGGTTGCGATACTTGAACCCACAACCGAAGGGCGATAAGGGTGTATCACCTACCACTGGTCCACGTGATGTCCTGGATTGAATAATGTAGTCTTTTTTTTAAAAAAATCTGGTAGATAAATTATAAATTAATTTTTTAAACCTATATGAATAGGATAAATAGAAAATTATTTTTAAGTTATATTATCTTTTATAGTGAAAGATGAGTTTGTGCTAGAAATTAGTTAGAGGATGGGACTCTACTTGTCAAGTATATATTTTTCTTCTTCTCTTATTCAATGAAGAAATTAATTCTTATACTTTAGTGAAGGGATCTTAAAACAAAAAAATGTGTTATCCTAATACCATATGTTTTGTTGAACTGATGGTATTTCAAATCATTATAGATTGATGACTTTAAGTCCCTCAATGTTACACTTGTTTGTGATTGATGACCTCAACCACTTCCTATAAATATTTACATTTTTCCTCTAATTATATGTCTCTAATTTCCACCAATGTTCTTCTAATCAAGATCATGATTTGGTGGTGACCCTTTAATTTCCCTTTCCTCTCATTAAGACTAAATTTTATTAACCCAATTTCTGATGTGGGTTTTCCCAAAAAGATATTTTCGATTTTCAACCATTTTTTTTGAAAAATAATTTCAAATTGTGAGGACACAATTTATTGAAGTAGGGGAGGATGTAACACCCCAATCTTCCACGGTATGCATCTCTTTGAATAATACAATAGCGTGTGTTGTACGCAACACTGAATTCAAATGCACACCAAACTAGCCGTTCAAAAGTGGTTATGAATAGTATTAACTGAATTTTAAATTTTATACTATCCTTATAATTTTAGAATCCATATTATGAGTTTCTAAGACATAATTTATGAACAAATTCATTTTTTCAGATAAAAAATGTATTTTTCAAAAAATGCAATTTTACCGCATTTTTATGGAGAAGCATTTTTAAATCCAATATTTGAAACTTTTATATATTCAATTTGAAAAAAATAACTTCTTCTTTAGAATCGGGACATATGAATTTAGTTTCAATAAAGTTTTGTTGTTTTTCTGATGACTTTCAAATTTGGGTGAATAGTGAAAAATACTATATTTTAACTGAAAGCAACTTTTTTAATCAAAATAATTTATATTTTTAAATTATAAATTTTAATGGTTTGGAAGTATAAATATATTAAAATTTTACCATTTAATCCAATGATGGTTATTGTAAGTAATTTCACATTGAAATTGACAAAACAAGTGTCAAACTTTTGATAGTTATTATTTCTTAAAAATACGCCTTTTGGTTTTGACAGCGGAAATTAATCTAATAAATTAAACTTTTATGTTTTGAATTTGGTAAAATAGACTTCATTTTTGGATTCTGAATATCGAAATTATCTTAGGGTGAAATTTTGGTACTTTTCTGATAACTTTCATATTTTGATGAATAGTGAAATTTACAAAATTTTAATTAAAAACAACTTTTTTAATCGAAATGATTAATAGTGATAAATTATGAATTTGAGTGATTTTAAAGTATAATTAGATTATAATTTTACCATTTAATCCAATTTTGTTCATTGTACATTTTTTCATGTTTAAACTGGACATAAGAAAGTGTCAATCGTTTGATAGTTATTATTTGTTAAAAACACACTTTTTGTTTCGACAACGGTAATTAATTTTAAATTAATTTCTTCCACTTTTGTGTTTTGAATTTAGAAAAATGGATTACATATTTATAATCAGGAGTTACAAATTGTTTAAATTGTTAACTTTGAATTTTAGACATTTTGAAGAATTACTTCGGTAAATATTTTATTTACCATGGTTAAAGGGTAAATCCGGTAAATAAGGGTAAAACAATAATATTATAATAATACTAAATTACCCTAAAATGTGTCAGAACCCTATTATATGATACATGTTCGACCATGGGAATCTTTGGGTCGATTTTGGGACCCCATGGAGCCACTTTTAAGTGATAATGACACATTATATTAATTAAGTTAAAATAAATACAAAAATGACATAAGCATATATCTTTTAACAAAACAATTTTTACATAGGGTTATATATGTTGGATTTTTGACTATAAATATTCATTAGAAATATAAAAATATTTCCTACATAATGGTATTTTTTTATAATTTTTAAAAATTTAATAATTAATATTATTTATGACACAATAATGATGCAGTATTTTCATTATTAATGAAAGAATCAAATAATTGATATTATAAATATAAAAATAAATGTAATTTGAATATTTTTATGCATTCTACTAATTTTATAGGTTAATATGACATATTATTACTGGTTATATAAATTTTTTTCTAAGTAATAATGCTTTTATGAATTTATCAAAAACAAAATACCCAATAGTGTCAAAATTGACATAAAAGAGTTTTTAAAACAAATATTATATTATTTATTGATATTCAATTAATAAAATCTAAGGTTCATCCAAGAGACTTATATAATTATATTTGTGTCATTAATAGACCAATTGGGTGTCGATTGTATGTATATAGTAATTTTATTAACTATATTATATAAAAATACAAAATGACATGGTAAATGTCAAACTAATTAACTAAGAGTTAAAACTAAAAGATAAGGTTAATATAATGACCCAAACCTGTCTAAATTATATTGGTTGAGTGGTTTTCGACCCATACCCACATTAACCTTTAAATAATCCACTTTGGAGCCATTATAAACCGAATATGAATTTATTACAAAATAATATTTCTATATTTTCCTAAGGTGCCCCTCCTCCCCTTTATAAAAGGACACCACTTCTAACCAATTCTTCACACTTTCAAAGCCTTTTGGTTAATCCAAACCCTGACCAAATACTATCTCAACTTCACTCTCTTCAACCTAGAGGCCTTAGTTTGATCATAAAACCAACCTATAGATCCCTTTTGATCAAATCAAAAGGAAGAACCCGTAGAAGAGGTAATGTTTTCACCACCCTTTTTCAAGTTCATTTCTTCTTCAACTTATAATTTCTTTGTTATTCCCATTCTAAAATAATAAATCCAGTATATCCTATATACTGTGATATTATTATATATGGTACAACCATATTCAGTATTCTATCCATCCTTTGAATGACATTTCACCATACGTGCGTACGTACGGCTTAATATCTCCACATCGTGGTGTAATTGTTATTCAATATATTATTATTTGGATGGGTATAATAATGATGTGTAATTCATGTAAATAATAAACATAACATTATAATGATTCTGTATATATGATATACCATCCAATTATATGTTATTTTAATATCAAAAGAATTATATTGTCGCTCGTTCATACGTACGGACTACCGTCTCCACGAACGCGATGTGATTCATTCCCCATCGTATCCATTCAAGACTAATTCTCATTTAATGATTAAAACTAATGTTTAGGGACTTGATATAATTATGGATATGAATAATATACAACCTATCCATAAAAAACAAGTCTTATGTAACAAAACATATAAAAGAAAACGAGTAAGTTAACACCCGAAACAACGATAATTCTAAGATATTATTAACAAATCAATGTTAAAGGATCATATATGATATCATATTAATGTATATGATTATTGTATAATTTAATAACAATTATTTCAACATTATATAGGAGGTTAACCTACCCTAAACTAATGTAAAGTACAAGGTAATGGTTATTTTAATCTCTTCATTATCCAAGGTTGTTTATACGTAATTATCTACTGGGACCTCTTTATCATCCACATCCATGTTTCTTAAAAATGTATTTCAAAACATTATTTTTATTTTACAGAATATGGGTTAAAGTCATTTATACCCTTGTTTGACTTTTTATAAGAGATCTATAAAGGAATCTTTCCATCTTTTTCCAAACAATGTCCTTTTTAACCTTTTCGACAGAATTAAGGTAAGAATGTTTTTTTAACTTATACGGCGGGTGAGACTATTTTTCACCGTTATAAAATCTTAGAATATTCTCTTACAAGATTATAAGAATATTTTGAAAGTGAATTTTTTATTTTATAATTATGTGATTTTTAAATGATTTTTAAATGAATATTTTAAGAATTTGTGAAAGGTACTCTTTATCAAGATTAGAATTTTAAATGTTTTAAAGATTTATCTTTCTAAATTTTTTTAATTAATGTCCATGTTTTCAAAATTATTTTAAGGATTTATTTATATGGACATTAATATATTAAAATTATATTCCTTTTCAAAAGTTTCAAAATGGTATGGGACACTTTGATTCAAAAATCTCTTTTAAATTACTTCCTTTATAAATGTGTGACTTTTAAATGATTTCAATAAAAAGAGATTTCTCTCAAATAGATTTGATTTCATCTATGTCAACATCCTTTGATGAATTTTAAGCTTATTTGAAGTTGATTTTTTATGATAAAAAACTTCCATATTGTATTGAAGGTTTTGTGATATGTTTGACTGTGGATGTGTTATTTTTATACCATTCATGGTTTATGGAGAAAGTATTGACATTTCGTATGCTAGTTTTAATACGAATGTTTATGTTATGTTTAAACCTATTCATATGAGGAATGAATTGGACTTAGTAAGTGAGGGGTGGAGCTCTCTATAGCTCCTCGATGCATCGGTAGGTCTCATGAGACAAACTAGTGTCTTGGCATGAGGCCTTGACCAAATCTTATTTGTAGTCTTGGCACGAGGCCTTGGCTACGTGGTTATGATAGTTTGGCATTATGCATTCCATCATTATGAAAGTGGTTATTGATATTTCATGTGATTATTCGACTAGTATAATATCCGTGTGAATAAGTAAATGGAATTATTTCATTTTATCTTTCCTATATTATGCTGAAGTTCAAGTTTAAAAGGCTTTTTTTAGCTATACATTGCCTTAAATGTTTATGCTTATTTATGAATGTTTCCGCTATATTGTTATCCTTACTGGGCATCTGAGCTCACCCATTTCAATGTTTTGTTTTTTCTAGGATGTGAAGAAGTAATTTATGAATGACCTGCAGGGATAATATGAGGGGATATGAAGACAAGATGTCGTTGTAGTAGTTTTCACGTTATGAATTAATGTAAACATTATGAATGTATCTAGTTATTCCAAGTCTACTAAACTAATCAGTCTTTCGAGACTTGATCTTTCTTGTGATCATGCCAATGTTATGTACTAATGCACCGACTCTGGGCAACTGGGGTCGGGGCATTACAGTTGGTATCAGAGGAAGTTTATTACAAACCATGGAAGCTAGATTTAGATAAACTCTGATTAGAGCACATAAACCTAAGATAGACTTTGAGGATTAGTATAGAAGGAATTCCTAGAATTTTGGTATTGTAGAGATTTTGTGAGTTTTCTGAGAAATACATCCCTGTCTGGAAATAATCAGGTAGAGGCGGCTCTGGCACAGATGTACCTAGGGGTAAAACCTGAAAACACCATTTTCAGCTAGACTCGAACGGGAACCGGTGCACGACAATGGGACTTGATCCACTCTTGGTTACGACACTCATGAGGGATATTCTTAGGATAATTCTCAATTTCTTTACAAACCATTATGAAGGGTTTATGAGTATATAATTCCTCAAAGAAAACATTTTTATGATTATGAATTATATCTATAAATAGTTCAATTTATGTTAAGTGTTTTACAAGTTTGGAATTATTTATTTTGATTCATAAACTGATCTAGTTTGTGACATTGTTTATAAATGGTGCCCAATAGAAGGAATGAGAACTCCAACAATACACATGATCCAAAGAGTAAGAAGGATCATATCTTTCATGGACTTAAGCCAGAATTTAGAAGGGAAATAGTCTCCCACATATTATCATCATATGAATAAATAGTATAATTTGTTGATAAGATAAGTAAAGAATTCTCGGAGTCCTATGGCTTTGAAGGGAAGCTAGAGAAGGAAAGGATGGTAGAGAGAATGACAGATAAAAGGAAGAAGGTAAATAAGGATTTTCCAATATATGATAACTATGGAAAGAATCACCTTGGAAAATGTTTGAAGGGAATGGGAGTATGTTATAAGTGTGGAGAAAAAGGACACCAAATACCTGACTGCAAGGGTAAGAAAAAGGTTTCAAATCTACAATGCTTCATCTGCAAGAAGTTTGGACAACTATGCGAACCAATGTCCCAGTCATTGGACTATGCCGCAAATGATGCTATTGGATAATAATCAAGTTATGATACTAACATAGATGAAGTGGAATGACTAGTGTTCTTATGTTGTTATTTTGGAATTATTTCATTGAAGTGTTGTATCAATGATGTACTGAAAATAAATAAGGATTTTACTGCAGTACTATTTCATTGAGGATATGAGATTTTATGGTACTAAGAAAAGTGACTCCACAACAAGTTAAGATTTTTGGAAACTACATGGTTGAAGGAAAGATAAACCTTAATATGGTCTTAATATTGAGGTATTGATTTTTGAATAAGATATGGTTGATTTGGTAAATTATATTGGATATTCTTGACTGCCTTGAAAATGATTAAAGATTTGTATATTCCATCATTGTTGGAGTTTACAACATTTTTTGATGGATGAGGTATGTCCATTATTCTATAAGGAATGAGGGAGCATGAATGTAATCAATAAGGTTTTATGGTAATTCAGGATGTTTCAGTGTTTTAAAAGAATACATGACGAAGGAATTCACATGAAATTACGATGTAAAAAGGATCTTTATTGTGTTTACCTTCCTTATAAATTTTGGACTATGATTTTGGACAGAAGTATTTTTGATAATTCTAGTTTGAGATTATTTTTGGATTGCCATAAAAGGACAACCCGGAGGTCGGGCGGCAACCCGTCACGTCCGGCAAGGCCGCAATACTTGAACCCGCAACTGAAGGGTGACAAGGGTGTATCGCCTACCACTGGCCCACATGATGTCCTGGATTGAATAATGAAGTCTTTTTTATAAAAAAAATCTGTTAGATGAATTATAAATTCATTTTTTTAACCCTGTATAAATAGGATAAATAGAATATTATTTTTAAGTTATATTATCTTTTATAGTGAAAGATGTGTTTGTGCTAGAAATTAGTTAGAGGATGGGACTCTACTTGTCAAGTATATATTTTTATTCTTCTCTTATTCAATGGAGAAAATTAATTCTTATACTTTAGGGAAGGGATCTTAAAACAAAAAAATGTGTTATCCTAAAACATATGTTTTGTTGAACTGATGGTATTTTAAATCATCATAGATAGATGAATTTAAGGCCCTCAATTTTACACTTTTTTGTGATTGATGACCTCAATCACTACCTATAAATATTTACATTTTTCCTACAATTATATGTCTCTAATTTCCACCAATTTTCTCCTAATAGAGATCATGATTTGGTGGTGACCCTTTAATTTCCATTTCCTCTCATTAGGACTAAATTTTATTAACCCAATTTCTGATGTGGGTTTTCCCATAAAGATATTTTCAATTTTCAACCTTTTATTTTTGAAAAATAATTTCAAATTTCTAGGATGAAATTTATTGAAGGAGGGGATAATGTAACACTTCAAGATACCATGGTACGCTTCTCTTTTAATAATATAATAGCATGTGTTGTACGCAACACTGAATTCAAATGCACCACGACTCACCAAACTAGTCGTTCAAAAGAAGTTATGAATATTATTAACTAAATTTTAAATTTTATATTATCCTTATAATTTTAGAATCCATATTTTGAGTTTCTAATACATAATTTAAGAACAAGTTCATTTTTTCAGATAAAAGAAGTCTTTTTCAAAAAATGCAATTTTACCACCTTTTAATGGAAAATCCTTTTTAAATCCAATATTTGAAACTTTTATATATTCAATTTGACAAAATTAACTTCTTCTTTAGAATCAGGACATAATAATTTAGTTTCAATAAAGTTTTGGTGTTTTTCTGATGACTTTCAAATTTGGGTGAATAGTAAAAAATACTATATTTTAACTGAAAACAACTTTTTTAATCAAAATAATTTATATTGTTAAATTATAAATTTTAAAGGTTTGGAAGTATAAATAGATTAAATTTTTACCATTTAATCCAATTTTGGTTATTGTAAGTAATTTCACATTGAAATTGACATAAACAAGTATCAAACTTTTGATAGTTATTATATCTTAAAAATATGCATTTTGGTTTTGACAGCAGAAATTAATTTAATAAATGAAACTTTTATGTTTTTAATTTTTTAAAATAGACTTCATTTTTGGATTTTTAATATCAAAATTATCTTAGGGTGAAATTTTGGTACTTTTCTGATAACTTTCATATTTTGATGAATAGTGAAAATTACTAAATTTTAATTAAAAACAACTTTTTTAATCGAAATAATTAATAGTGATAAATTATGAATTTGAGTGATTTTAATGTATAATTATATTATAATTTTACCATTTAATATAATGTTGGTCATTGGACATAATTTCATATTTAAACTGGACATTAGAAAGTGTCAATCTTTTGATAGTTATTATTTGTTAAAAACACGCTTTTTGTTTCGACAACGAGAATTAATTTTAAATTAATTTCTTCCACTTCTGTGTTTTGAATTTAAAAAAATGGATTCCATATTTAGAATCAGGTGGTCGAAATTTTTTAAATATGTAACATTGATTTTTAGACATTTTGAACAATTACTTCGGTAAATATTTTATTTACCATGGTTAAAAGGTAAATATGGTAAATAAGGGTAAAAAAATAATATTATAATAATACTAAATTACCCTAAAACGTGTCCTAACCCTATTGGTTGATACATGTCCGACCATGGACATATTTGGGTCGATTTTGGGACCCCATGGAGCCACTTGTAAGTGATATTGACACATTATATTAATTAAGTTAAAATAAATACAAAAATGACATAAGCATATATCTTTTAGAAAAACAATCTTTACATAGGGTTATATATGTTGGATTTTAAACTATAAATATTAATTAGAAATATAAAAATATTTCCTACATAATGGTATTTTATTTATTATTTTTATACATTTAATAATTAATATTATTTATGACACAATAATGATGCAGTATTTTCCATACTAATGAAAGAATCAAATAATTGATATTATAAATATCAAAATAAATGTAATTTGAATATTTTTATGGATTATCCTAATTTTATAGGTTAATATGACATATTAGGACTGTTTATATGAATTATTTTTGAAGTAATAATGCTGTTGTGAATTTATCAAAAACAAAATACACAATAGTGTCAAAATTGACATAAAAGAGTTTTTAAAACAAATATTATATTATTAATTGATATTCAATTCCTAAAAATATAAGGTTCGTCCAAGAGACTTATATCAGGATATTTGTATCATTTATGGACAACTTAGGGGTCAATTGGATGTATATAGTAAGTTTATTAACTATATAATTTAAAAATTCAAAGTGACATGGTAAATGTCAAACTAATTAACTAAGAGTTAAAACTAAAAGATAAGGTTAATATAATGACCCAAACCTGTCTAAATTATATTGGTTGAGTTTTTTTCGACCCATCCCCACCTTAAACTTTAAATAATCCACTTTGGATCCATTAGAAACCAAATATGAATTTATTATAAAATAATATTTCTAGATTTTCCTAAGGTGCCCCTCCTCCCCCTTATAAAAGGACAACACTTCTAACCAATTCTTAACACTTTCAATGCCTTTTGGTTTGGCCAAACCCTACCCAAATACACTCTCAACTTCTCTCTCTTCAACCTAGAGGCCTTATTTGGATCATAAATCCAACCTAAGGAGCCCTTTTGATCAAATAAAAAGGAAGAACCCGAACAAGAGGTAATGTTTTCACCACCCTTTTTCAAGTTCATTTCTTCTTCAACTTTTACTTTATTTGTTATTCCCATTCTAAAATAATAACTCCAGTATCTCCTATATACTATGATATTATTATATATGGTACAACCATATTCATTATTCTATCCATCCTTTGAATGACATGTCACCATACGTGCGTACGTACGGCTTACCGTCTCCACGTCGTGGTGTAATTGTTATTCAATATATTATTATTTGGATGGGTATAATAATGATGTGTAATTCATGTAAGTAATAAATATAACATGATAATGATTATTTATATATGATATACCATCCAATTATATATTATTTTAATATAAAAATAATGATATTGTCGCTCGTGCATACGTACGGACTACCGTCTCCATGAACGCGATGAGATTCATTCCCCATCGTATCCGTTCAAGACTAATTCTCATTTAATGATTAAAAATATTGTTTAAGGACTTGATATAATTCTGGATATGAATAATATACAACCTATCCACAATAAACACGGCTTACGTAACAAAACATATAAAATAAAATGAGTAAGTTAACACCTGAAACAACGATATTACTAAGATATTAATAACAAATAAATGTTAAAGGATCATATATGATATAATATTAATGTATATGATTATTGTATAATTTAATGACAATTATTTCACCATTATACAGGAGTTCAACCTACCCTCAACCAAGGAAAATTACAAGGTAAGGTTTATTTCAATATCTTCATTATCTGAGGTTGTTTATACGTAATTATCTACTGGGACCTCTTTATCATCCACATCCATGTTTCTTAAAAATGTATTTCAAAAAATTCTTGCTATTTTAAAAAATATGGGTTAAAGTCATTTATAATGAACATCTATGATTTAAATTTTAGACTTCATCCAAGCCACGTAAATTGTTTATATTTGAATAATTCATCAAACCCCAATTAGTATATTCTTTAGTTTTTATAATATTTTCATAACACTTTCCTAATGATTATGTTTCATTGGATTTAAATTAAAGAGTTTCTTTGAACATTGGGTTATCAATATCTTGTGATTGGGCCTTATCAACATTTTAATCATTTGAAAAAAGATATACTTTAGATATTAATAATCCTGCAACTAAAAATGACCTATACCACCATGTACCAAGTAAAGAAATGAATAAACATCAATATCCTACCACTTTTTTTACTCCCACCTAGAAAATTTACAAAAACCATTTAACATCTATTGAATAAAAAATAGTAAGATTATGGAGGTAACTTTGATAAAATTAATTATTTATACAGATCCCATTGGGAAACATGTTCAAGTTGTGTTGAATTTGATTGTTTCATCATTTAATAAAAGATTAGAAACTTTGGTTCTTAAATCACTGAAACACAACCTAGCCCACCATGTAATGAGTGAATAAATGAATAATAATTATCTTGTCCCTCTTGTTGGACTCCCATCGAGAAAGGTTATTGAAACCATCCTAGAATTACCACCTTTCTTCCAAAAAAATAGCAAATCAAGAACCTAGACCAACAAAAACATTTTTACCCTAATTTATTTCCTTTCATTTCTCCCTTTGTATAAAATGATAACTTATTAGGAATAATCACCAATAACATTCAAATGTTGGGTTCCCCTTATTAGAATTATCTAATGATTTATTCTTTTATTATAAATACCTTATGTGTATTTATTTATTTATTGTGAAAAATGCATATTTTATGGGATTAATAGAATAGATTTGAATTGAAAATGGATGGATTCTAATTTTATGGAAAAATAGTATGAGTATAGGGTTAAATAGTTCATCTAGTTTTCAATAGATCATGCATACAACCCTTCTAAAATACTTTTTTTATGTTTCAATTTTTTTCTTCAAAAGAGATTCATCTAAATGAGTTAGAAGAACATTTTTATAGAATAGATTAGATATATAAATGATGGATTACACACAAGGATAAACAAGATGTACATACTGATTGGGATGATTCTTCAATTTATGGATCATTTGATATAAATACTAGTGTAAATGATGATTAATATCATATGGAAGAAATAATAATGGAAATTGAAGATGACTATCATGATTGTACAAAGTTTTAATTGAAGTTAAA
Source organism: Viscum album (assembly GCA_963277665.1). Classification (NCBI taxonomy): domain Eukaryota; kingdom Viridiplantae; phylum Streptophyta; class Magnoliopsida; order Santalales; family Viscaceae; genus Viscum; species Viscum album. Next base: position 1,222,554,560 of record OY728130.1, read on the forward strand.
TAGAAATTCTAAGAGACCATCATATAATAGTTGTATTGAATATAAAACACTTTCAACTGTATTGAAGTTATATATTTCGAAAGATTGCAGTGGATGGAGTGACTCAATATTTACAGATCTACTTGGTCTATGGAATGATATGTTACTAAAATAAAATAAGATTTATTATGAAACATATGATACTAAATGGATGCTATGTTTAATGGGAATAATCTATAATAAATACATTTCTATCTAAATGATTTCATATTTCTTCTCAAGGATTATTAATAACTCATAAAATGCCCTATGTGTGGATAAAATAGATACAAGGAAGATGAATCAATGCCTTCAAAAGATATATGGTTGTTTTTAATAATTCTAAGGTTTTAAAAAATATATGAGTGTTATGAAACCTCTAGATAATTTATTTGGAACACATATACAATAATTAAATATGGGAAACTATGTCACCTAGTAGACTCTCCTCGGTGGAAGAAAATTAATTCTGAATATCATGAATTTGAAAATGAGCTAATAAACCTTTGTCTTGTGTTATATATAGATGAAATAAACCCTTTTGGGATACATATTATTACTCCTAGTACATGTCCAATTATGTTGGTAAATTATAATTTTTCATCGTTGTTATTCATAAAGCAAAAATACATTATATTTTCTTTTCATCTATCTGGAGCAAAAGAACCTAGTAATGATATTTATTTCTGTTTGGATCCATTTATCAAACATATGAAATTAATTTGGATACAAGTGTTACATTTCATGATTCTCATGTAAGTGAAAAATTGACATTGATACCCATGTTCTATGAGATGATAAATGAATTTTCTACTTATGGAAAATTTCTAGGCTATAGAATTAATGGAATATTTGTGTTTCCTACTTATAGATAATGCACAATCTCAGTTTGGTTGAAACAATCCTTAAAAGATGTATTTTTAGAACATCAAAAAAATTTACCCTAAAGACATAAGTAGTAAGCCTAAATGATATCATTCGATGGGAATACAGAACGAGGTATAACACTATAACTACTAATAGGTGATCAACTATTCACAAAAGTAAAAAATATGGGCTTTTCTTACTCCTATAGCTTACACTCTATACAGACCAGAAAAATAACAGTTTTTTTATTTTTTTAATAGTGTAAAAGTTCTATAGGGGTATTAATAAAATATCTAGAATGTCGTGTCAATGACTAATTTGAGGTGATAGAATATAAAATCACATAAATATCATTTTTGGATGTATTTAACTTTATGTTTCATTCTACCTAAAAATGTATTCCATATATTAATGAGACTCTGATTCTTTGTCAAATACATATACAATTATGTTATAGACCTGGTGAAGTTTCCAATCATGAGTATGGATATTATAGTCATATTATATGAATTAGATATGTTCTTCCCATCATGATTCTTTGATTTAATAATCCAATTTATGGTTCACTTGGTTAGAGAGGTTCAACTATGTGGTCTTATCCATTATAGATAGATGTACCCTATTTAATGGTATATGAATATTTTTAAGGGTATGTCATGAATCAATTTTAGATTGAAGTTTGAATTGTAGAATGATATATTATTGAAAAAATTACTGAATTTTATACCAATTACCAATCAAATGTTGACAGTATTGGTCTCACAGAGTCTCATCCTTGTTTATTCCTTATGGTTTAATGGATTTTCGAAATAAATGATGTTACAATTACCATCATAGAGTGAGAGGAAGCTCAAATTTACATTTTATATAAATGTTCATAGGTTTCTTCATATTTTAAAGGCCACTAAGTAATTCATAGACATTTGAATGCATTAGGGGATGCTGGATGGATATAAAATACACATAATCAGTAGTTTATAGGATGCTTTAAAGATCCTATTTATAAGTATTTATCTGAAAATTTTAATTTAATTACTAAAAGACATTGATGGCTAGTTTGGGACTAAATTTAAATGTTATAAATTACACTAATTTTTTAATTAATGGCTATATGTTTTATACAAAGAATTAATATAAACACGTTATGATCCAAAATAATGGAGTTATTCTTATGGTTTAAGTGATGGATGTATCTAGTTATAAGGATAGAAATCTAATATATGTGAATATTTCATATTTTAACATCATTGATATAAGTACCTAAGCTTAAAAATTGTATATTTTAGTGTCATTAGATTTAAATTCACCTTTTTAATTGCCAAATATATTTTGTATTTAGACTTTTAGAGAATAATGTCCTAAATAAAACATAACAAACCCATATATTATAAAGTGTACACATTCGATCAGTATCCATTTTTTCCATAATATAAAACATTAAAAACAAGACATGATTTTTTTCCTAAAAAATATTCAATAATTTCAACTTAAATTCATTTTTTCCCTGACCCATCCTTAAATGCTATGAAATTAATTTTAAAAAGAGGTTATTAACACAAAAATATCAGTAAGAGAAATAAAAAGAACAAATTCATTAGTCAAATGAAAGACATTAAAACCTATAAAATGTTTCCTTTTATCTCAATGTTAGTTTATTGAGAGAAATAAATCATTTTCATATAATAATCACACACACTTTTTGTTCAAATAAAACCTTCAAATCCCAAGAATGAAAATAAAAAACTTTTATAGAAACTAAGAGAATCATATTAATAACCCATTTTAAAACCATGTCAGAAGTAACTAGATCCTAGTTAAATACATTGGAGAAACCCTCTGGTAACCCCCAACTTCTTTCCTGTTAAGATAAAGATCATTGCTCAATTCATTAGAGAGCTATAATGGGACTCACCCATAGTATAAGCTATATCGATCTCACCTATTTTTCATGAGATATAATGGGGATCAACCAATAGTATAATTTGAATTAGGCTCACCCATTTCTAATATATAATGTTCATGTACCATATCATGTATATAAAATTTTAAGATTTCACTTTTTATCATAAACAATTAAAAATATCTTTTAAACATGTATGCAAAATACTTTCTAATATCAAAATACCCTTTTCTTTTAAAAACTCATTTTTAATAACAAAATAACTAAAAAAGGTAAATAGATTTTTTCATTGAAGAAAAAATGAAATGTTAAAACATAATAAAAAAATTAAAATAACAGTTACAGTGGTGGGAAAGGTCATTATCACTGTTTCTGTAAAAATATAACATTTATTTTGAATTTTCTAAGTAAATTCAAAATATTCATTAAAAATAATTTTGAAAACCTTTAAATTAAAGTAAAAAAAACAGATATAAAATATCCTTTACAAATATTTTATGTCCATATAAGTACAACCATAAAATAATTTTAAAAATATCAACATGGAGGAAAAGAGTTGAAATGGGATAATTCAAAAGTTGATTTTTTAAAGAAATTCCCTTATGTAAAACCTAAAAGAATATTACTTTTTAACAAAATTTTAAATAAAATGAAATATTGTAAAAATGAGCTTTATCATCCATTTAAAGAATAATTAATAATTTTATTAAAATATTTTTTTAAAACATGGACATGGAAGAGAATGATTTAGAAAATAAATATTGAAAAAAATTAAAATGTGGTTTTTTAGTTAACATGTACCTTACCTTGAGTACAAATCATCTCAATCATTATTTATATTCTTGAATAATTGTAATGTCCACTAATTAAACACTCTATCATATAGCTAAATCAGTTTGGTTACTAGGCATCAATAGAACCTCCCCATGTGTGAGAGGCTTCTAACTTATGGTGGATGTGTAAAGAGTATAGTGAGGAGACTATACCCTCTGCTACAAAGTTACAACATAGTATAAGTAAAAAATAATTATAAATATCATAGTAACTAAAATAGAAGAAATAATAAAACATACAACTAGAAGGTGAATAAAGAACCATGAAAATCAAATAATAACAACATAATGACTAAATGGAATGTATCTAAAAGTCAAACTGAAGATAATATGGATAAAAGACCATAATGACACAAGTAAACTAAAAATTCCCCAGTCCCAAACCCTTGGTTAGTCTCATCCCCATGAAACAACCCATCTAATAAGAAAAAATAAACTACAAGTTCCTTTTCCCTTATCAAAAATTGTGTCTATGTAATCTTCTCAGGTACCAAATGGTGACCCAAATAGGGTGTGAGAAAAACATAGTAATTTGACACCACTAGGTATAAAAAAACCAGTCTAATAATAATTTTATGAAATAAATCAATAAATTGGTGGATTAGTTAATTGAAATAAAATAATACAAAAATTAACCTATTTTGGTACCCCTATGAAATATCTCTGAGAATGTATCACAACCATAAAATCCATAACTACAAAAATATGTCATAATCTCATAACCGTGAAAATACCTCTATATATTAATTATAGTATAATTGGGAAAGGATTGTAATAATTATAGCATAACCTATGCAAGAACTTTATATAAGAATTTTAGTATCCATACAAATCCCTTTATATAAGAATTTCAGAATCCAGGGCAAGGTGTCTATATAAGAATTTTAGACTGAATCAGAACACAAATCATAACGGAATGGAAAATAAAACATCATAACATGATCCACAATGGTTAATTCTTCTAATTACTATTTTTATTTCAATTACGCATTTATACATCAACTTATATCTTAAGTCATTTCAAATCTAGTATAAAACCCCAATTATTATCTAATTATCACCATCCATTTCAATAATCAATTAAACCACTTTACAAGGTAAATCTATCATAATCAATCAAATAAAGTATCATGTCATTCTAAACATACTTTCATCCATTATCCAATTTATTATTATTCTATGGAAGGATCACCCTAAAGTATCCAAAAGATAGGTTTCAAAACCATTTAATTAAATAGAATCCAAAGTGTAATCTGATATGTGATTTATCATCACCCATTATTCAATTAATTAACATGCACATTATGTTGGTGAAATCACAATATTGTACATACATAAATAATTAAACAAATAATAGGGTTTGGTTTTATACCACATACCCTTAACCAGTGATCAACATAACACTTCTAATAGGTAACACCAACAAAGGATAAAGGAGGAGATCACAAGAAGAAACCTAGATCACACACAAGATCAAGATCAACACCCAAAAAACCACGTTCAAAATATTACCCCGCTATAATGGATAAAAACAGAAGAGAGAGGAAAGATATATAAAAACAACTCATTGGGTATCAGATGCTTGATCAAGAAGTTTGGAAGGAGGAAATAACTTCAAAATCACATGGAGTCACATATGTCTCAAGAGAGGAGTCCTACACATGGATCATAGAAATATGATACACAAAACATGCCATTAAAACTGATGAGACTCAGAAATAAATGATGGTCAATCATTTCACATCAAGTATTTATATATTTTCGAGTTGTACCCAAAAAAATATTTCCACAGGTTAAAAATATTCTAATCAAACATTTCACATCATATAAAATATTCACGATGTGTAACCAATTCACATCCTGGATCAGTTCATGAAATTTCCCTTGATACATTAACACGTCATGTAATATGTTCATGGTGTGTAACCAATTTCCATCCTAAACTAGTTCATGATGTATTCCTAGCCACATTTACATGTCATGTAACATTTTCATGGAATTTAAATTTCCAGAAAACAACACTCAACCTAGTTTTATACAGAAGATCCTGAACCACCTCAAAATCCTTCCAAACTGACAGAAAACCCTTGTATGCCCCATTTGGAATGTTTATACCGAGACTCCATTAATTCAAACTAACATACACCCCTGAACATTAGGTTATTTCCCCTATAAAATGACTTGTATCCTAAAAAAGAACTTTACCACCATGGTTTAAATACAAAGGAAAACCAAACAAAATAGGATTAATGAGAAACACAAAGAGGGATGTAACTTGAAAAATATGGGATCTTACAACCTCCAAACTATATAATAGCTCATCCTTGATCTAGTCCAATCATCAATTTATGGTCTTAATAAACAATTTTTTCTACTGTGATTGCATATTAGATTCCCTATCCTAGGTCACCTCTTGAACATGCACATGCTATCACTACACTCAAACTTGAGGTATAGTTATCCCCTGAGGATAATTCTCACTACAGTCCAAAATCCGTTTTAGATTCTACTCAAATGATGCATCTACTCTATGATCAACATTGTTAACATATACCACATGAGAAGGACTAGGATGATATATTTGAAACTTTTATACATGAAATATGTCATGTATGACACTATAGTGTTATAAAAGTGTTAATTGGTATTCCATAAGATCGACCCTTTCCACCAACTCAAATGGACCCAAAAAAACATGGGTGCTAGCTCCACCTATTTCCTGATATGACAATACACTAACCTAGGTTACAATCAAAGGAAAACACAATGGCCCACCTAAAAATATAGAGGTTGTCTACAATAGTAAACATAATATTTCTTGCTACTCTTCATAGTTACCAACCATCGCTTGATCAACTAAACCTACTTAGACATCTCCTACAGGAGACTGGACTCAAAAAGTGTTGACTCACATGCCTCAAATCAACAAAGAGGATAATGGAACAACCTTACTTAGAAATACTAACAGGTTTAATTTGAATCAATGCCTATAATATATTATTATTATCAAACTCCATGAGTTATATATTCTACTCCAATTAACCACTAAAATAAAAAACACAAGATCATAAAATATCTTTTAGAATTTGAATAGTCCACTCAAATTGACCACATATCTATGGATGATATATTGTGCTCAAAAGAACCTGTTATCCCATAGCCTTATAAAGACCCTACTATAAATGAGACATGAAATGGGGATCTCTATCAGAAATGACACTCCTTATAATACCATGCAACTGAACCATCTACAACACAACAATAATTCCCAGATCAATAGTGTAGGTCTCCTTTATAGGAAGTAAGTGGGATAATTTAATTAGTCGGTCTATGATCACACATACTGCATCCTTCTTGTGGTATGTCTTAGGAAATCCTTTCACAAAATTCATAGTGACATCATCCCTTTTCACCTCTACAATGGGTAGAGGATACAACATCCCAACAGACCTATGATTCTTGGCTTTAACCAACTGATAGGTAAAATATCTCACTGTGAATCCCATTGAATCCTTCTTAATCCCTGACAACCAGTACTATCTATAGAGATCAAAATACATCTTTTTCATACCTAGAAATACCACCCATCTAGAATCATGCAACTATCTTATGAACTCCTCATTCAATCCCATAGGAATCCATACTAAACCATTGAAAAGAAAATAATTTCCACTACCAAGAGACCATCCAGCTAGTGGCTACCCGCTATATAATCCATCTCTCAGAACCAAGCCCTATGGATCAAATAATTTATCAATCTTGATCTGGTCCAAAATAATGGGTATAACAGATATTGAAGTAAAATATACTCATCCTTGGGACTCATGAACACCTAGATGCATGTCTACAAAGAGTCTCATCATCCACCACTCATCACAAGACTCCAAAATTTCCTCAATCTACATATTATAGATAAGGTCATTAGAAATTTTGTTTCCCATACCTAGTGTATAATCCAACTCGAAGTTGAAAGACTACAGATACTTGACACACCTCCTTCACCAAAGGTTTAGGTCATGCTGAGAAAAGATGTACTTGAGGCTCTTACGGTCTGTGTACACTAAAAGCCTATCAACAATTAGATAATGTCTCCATTATTTCATGAATATGCCACAAAAAATAAATCCAGATCATGAGTATGATATTTCTCTCATATAGTCTCAGTAGTCTAGTCCCATAAGCAACCACTTGATCCTCCTACATCATAACTGCTCCGAGTCCAACTCTAGATGCATCAAAATACAGGGTATACTTATTATCAGGCTCAATTTAGTTGAGGATCAATTATTAGGTCAAACGTCTCTTAAAATATTGAAAATATATCTCTAAATCATATGAACAAACAATCTTCACCCATTTTTTGGTCAGCCTATACATTAGTGCTTCCAAATGGGAGAAGTTTGGGATAAAGTTACTATAATAACCTACTAAAACCAAAATGCTCAAAATCATGAATACATTCGTGGTTTACTCCATGGATACCACAACTTAAACCTTCTATAGGTCCACTAAAACTACATCCCCTAAGATAACATGGCCTAATAAGTGCAATCTATCAATACAGAAACTAAATTTGGATAGATTGGATGAAAGTCGATGCTCTCTCAGTGTACTCAGGGAAATTTCAAGATGTTGGGAATGATCTTATACTGAACTGGAGTGCACTAAGATGTCATTGAAAAAAACTATAACAAATCGATCTAGGAAGGTAAAAATGATCTGATTCATCAAGGTTATGAATACCTATGGTGCATTCGTTAAACCAAATGGCATCCCTACAAACTCATACAAGGTATACCTACTCTTAAAAGTAGTTTGAGGTATGTATGATGCTATCACTCTCAACCGATGATACCATGATCTCAATTTAATCATAGAGAAAATCTGGGAACCTCTTATTTGATCTAAATAATTATTTAATCATGGAAGAGGATCCTAGTTTTTTGACCATCCTCTGATTTAGTATCCAATAATCCACACACAATAACAAAGTCCCATCATCCTTCTTGTATAAAAGAAATAGAGATCTCCAAGGTGACGTATTAGGATGTATGAATCCTTTATCTTCCAGATCTTTGAACTGTACATGCATCTCTGAAATCTCTACTGGTGCCATATTGTAAGGTGGAGTAGAAACTAGCTCTGCTCCCAACACAAACATTATCATAAACTTGATATCTCACTCATGTGGTAATACATATAACTCATCAAGGAATACATCCTGAATTTTTTTATCAATGTAGTAAAAGTATCATGCTATATTCCTCCATCATTTAGAACAAGACCTACTATTGGAGCCATTGAAGAATCCAATCTGCACTAAATTAGTCCTAGATGACCCACCTGAAGATCCCACTCAACTTGGGGAAAATAGCCACGTTCTTATGGAGATAGAAAGGTAAATCTCTTCTTGTAATAGTTTATATGATCTTGGTCTAGAAATATCCAATCCATACCAAGAATAAAATTAAATATTGTTATTTTCATCATGAATTATTCTCAAAAGAAATGGTAACTAGAAATATCTATAGAAAACACCTTGAAATATTTTATATTCTCTAACAGAACTCCCTAAAGTATGTCGATGGTAATGAAACCATCCAACCAATCCCAAACCATTTTTAAAAAGATAAGGTATAAGGAAATGATTGTATAAAAAACAAAAGAAAGGGTAGATGATACAAGAATCGTACATTTAATGGTTGAAGGTATTGCATCTAAACTAGTTAGAGCAGAGTTCATAATGTGTAGCTGATGAAACCCTCAGCCCTAGGCTCAAATCTTACTCCCCTATAATATTCCCTCTATGTGGTATTGTCGATTCTTCACTGGGGTACCATGACCCTACCTCAACCTGAACATCCAGTGGACCTCCAGCTACCAATCTGCACAGGGGTATTTGTGTCCTTCCTAGACTCTAGTACATGTTAAATCCCCATCCACTACTCTACTACTACATGACCCTAGGAATCATCTACAAGCAAACCTTACTACTAAAATACCATCACTATATAGTAGGGTACACACACTATGGTCGCTAGAGACCAAGATTACCACACTAATATAACTAAAATAGAATGTGGTCTTGAGATGGATACCCATTACCTTGACTTCTATGCCTATTGTTACCTTGGAGATTACTATCATAGTGGTGCTTATTGCTCCCAGAAAAAGTGCTCACAGCCTGCCCTACTGAAATAGCATGGCCGAAGATTGGGGCCTCTCTTAGATTCCCATCCATGATGAGTTCCTAATTCATTACATTTGAAAATATACACAAGTGAAAGACTTTCACCCACAACTTGATCATTTATCAAAGACCATCCTGAAAACCTCTCACTATGGATATATTATCAACTTCTAAATAAGGTGCAAAGTACTGCATGTCATTAAAATGTTCATTGTAGTCTGTCACTAACATTCCCTCCTATGTCAATTGCATGAACCTATAGTCTTTCTCATCCCACAAAGAATCAAGATATAAGTGGATCAAAAAATTATCTTTAAGACCTTATAGGATATCTCTTATTCATAAAGAACTTTCTCTAAAATGTCCGACCATCTCTTGGAAGGTCTACAAAGTATGCACAGAGAAAGATTTTCCTTATTTTCTATGGGTGTCTTAATGTTCTAAAAGATCATCTAGATTGAATCAATCTAAAATGAAACAGCCTAAGGGATCCATATCTTGTAAATTTAGGTGGATTTTTTAGTTGAAACTCTCTTGTTATCTCAAACATCAAAGTCACAACACAAACGTTCTCGCTTTACATGAATCACATGACCCTTAATAAGCTGTTGTGAAGCGGAAAATCCATATGACCCTTAACAACTATAAGAAACTTTGCTTCAACTATGTTTGAAGCTTATTGATTTTCACTCTATTGTCGCTAAATTAGAATATAGTGAGGATGAATATTCTCTATAAGAAAAACACACTTCTAAGAACACTGTATCAAAATAAGATCAACCTCAATATGTGAAATCAATAGTGAACAATGGCTCATAGTCTATCTAAACAAGTCTTATAAGTGTTTTAGAAATAAAGAGTAGTTATTTTATTTCATTTATCAGATATAATAGGTATCTCATTTAACATTTTATATAATAAAATATATCACATGCAATGAATATGTCCCTATAATTAACAATGCATTTCAATATATATCCATGTGTGTCTATCATGATGCATGCATACTCATCTCATGTCATACTGAGCTATGATTATAAATATCAAGAAACCAAAAACATCACATAACATGTGAATCACCCAAGATGAAATAACATGAACCGTAATAATGAAAATCATGAATAGAAATCCCATCCCTAGGCACTTGGATTTTCCCCAAGTCATGGATTAGCTACTCCCATGCAAAAACTCATTACCAAGTCCCGAAACATAATAGTCTCCTTTTTACCTTTCCCAAATAGAAAATTAGTATAATATAAAAACATGACTCCTTATATACCACTTTGTAACATCCTCTAACCTGACACTCTCCCACATGGATAAATCATGTTGGTTACTAGACCTCAAGTGTACCTCCCCAATGCTAGAGGCTACTTACTAAAAGTGTGAGTGTAAAGATTAGAGTTGGGAGACTATACCCCAGGTACAAAGTTACAATACAGTGAAAGTAAATAGTATTAATAAATATAAGAGTAATGAAAATAGAATAAACAATACAATATACAACTGGAAGGTGAAAGATGAACCACAAAAACAAAATAATAATAGTATAATGACGGTTCAGAAACTATCTAAATGTCAAACTAAAGGTAATACAAATAAAATACCTTTCTGAACCAAATTAATTTAAAAAAAATTAATCTCAAACCCCATTTCAGACCCGTCTCCAAGATCCAACCCATCCAGGAAGTAACAATCAATTACAAGGTATCTTGCGCACATGAGCCTCATCTCGGTTGGTGAGGACTTCTTAAGTGCATCTAGGAGACTCAGGATCAAATCCCGGTAGAGGAATATTTAAAGAAACTGTTGCAGTACTGTAGCAGGTATGGAAGCAGGTACTACAACAGGAATTATAGTAGGTACTATAGTAGAAACTATTGCAGGTACTATTTGGCACTATAACAGATGGGGACTATTCTCCCATTTGGGCCTTCAGGCTATCGATTTGGTCCTCAAGTCCTTTAAGGCCTTCGGGTTAGTATGGCCTTTGGTCCATCATAAGACCTTCAGGCCACCTTAAGTGTAGATGCAAACTAGACAACCTACAAGGAACAAGCTCTAGAAGGAGGATGAATAAGGAGGTTTCACCATAGTAGAAGCTAAACGGATTGCAAGAATGATAGGGTATGGCACCTTCCATCAGGAAAAGCTTATGCATGCATGGGAAAGCCTATCCAAATAGCCATGCAAAGGTGGAGAGCTGATTTCATGATCAAGATGCTGGGGAGAAGCAGTTCTAAGTAGTTAGTCTGGGTTGTATGTAATGTTTGAATCCTATGGGAAATTAATTCATTTAAGGCCTACGGTCTATGTAATACTTATGCCTACGAGCCTTTTAAGGGTTCCACCTCACCCCTTGAAAGGCGGATTATCAAAAAATCAATAAAAAATGAAGGCCTTCGGGCCATTAGAGGACAAGGTATCTTTCCCTTGTCCAAACTAGTATCCATGTAATCTTCTCAGGCACCAAATGGGGGGGGGGGAAATAGAGTTTGAGTAAATATAAGTAGGTTGAAAACACCATGTCTAAACACATCCATTTTTATAATAGTTTCCTGTAATAAAGTGATAAACATGTGGATTAATTAATCAACATAATATAATACAATAATCAACCTACTTCAGCACCCTATCAGTATATCTCTAAGAATGTAACAAAACCATTCCAACCACAACCATAAAATCATGGAATAATCACATAAATTTAAAATACCTATGTATAAGAATTATAATATAAATGTATGAATCCCTACAAGACTTATAGTAAAAATGGTCCAAGAAATTTATATAATCATTTTAGCATCTGGGTAAAGCCCTTTATATAAGAATTTCATCATCCAGGAGAGGCCCTCTATATAATAATTTATGTATCAATCAGAACCCAAATCATAACATAAATGAAAACACAACATCATATCATAACCCCAAATGGTTAATTCTGTTAATTACCATTTTCCTTTCAATTACCCATTTATACATTAACTTATATCTTAAATCTTTTTCATTCCAATTTTCACACCCAGTTATTATCAAAATATCACCATCCATTTCAATAATCAATTTAACCAATTTTAAAGGTGAATATATCACAAGAAATCACTTAAGGTATCATTTCATGCTAAACATACATTAATACATTATCCAATTCAGTATTATTCTTAGGTAATCTCACCCTATTAGTAGTCTTAATAAAGGAATAAACACCATTTAATCCAATAGAATCCAAAGAGTAATTTATATGTGATTTATCATCACTCATTTTTAAATTAATTAACATATAAATTATGTTATCACAATCAAAATATTTCACTTACTTAAATAATTAAACTGACCATAGTGATTGGTTTAAGACCACATACCTTTAGCTGGTGATCAACAGAATGCTTAACCTTTTCAGCTCCAATAAAGGATAAAGGTGAAGAAGATTGTAATAATAATCCTATATCACACCCATGATCAAGATCAACACCCTAAATTACCTTGGTCATGAGATGCCACTGCTACAATAGAGAAAAATAGAAGAGAGAGGAAAAACATAGAAAAAAAAGTCATATGGTATCGTACTCTTGATCAGTAAGTCTGAGAGGAAATCACTCTAAAATATCTAGGAGTTTCCTAGGGCTCGAGAGAGGATTGATGCACACTAATGATAGAAATATTATACGCACAACATGGACATAACACCATTGAGCCTAATAAATACAAAGGGTGTAATCCTATGACATCATGTATTTATCTATTTTTTAGTTACCCTAAAAAATGTGACAACTTGCATTAAAAATAACCTGAATGAACATTTTATTTCATGTAAAAGTTTCATGGAATGTAACAAATTCACATACTGAACCAGTTCATGATGTCTTCCTGCTGACATTTACACATCATGTAACATGTTTAATGTGTATTACCAATTCAAATCTAAAACTTGTTCATGATGTATGTCTATACACATTTACATGTTGTGTAACCAGTTCACGACATATAAATTTATAAAAGGCAATACTCATCCTAGTTTTGTACAAAAGAGCCTGAATCACCTCTAAAGCCTTCCAAACTCACAAAGAACCCTTGTATTCCCCTTTTGAAAAATTTATACTCAAACTTCATTAATTCAAACCAACATACATCTTTTAATTTTAGGCAAGTTTCCTCATCAAAGGATCATCATCCTTAAAAGGAACTCTACTAATAATGTTCAAATACGAAGGAAAAAAAGAGTTTTAATGAAAAACTAAAAGAGGGACGTACCTAAAAAAGATGGGATATTAAAAAAAATTATGTTAATTAGTTAGATTATTAATAAAATTTTACAAGTTTAGTATTCCTTCGATATTATCTCTTACCATGATATACACAATTAGTTAATCATTTATGTTTACTTTGGAATTTTTTACGATATTCAGCTTATATGTCAAAAATGAATTTGATAGGTTGAATATGGTTGAAGTGGTTATTATTAAATAATCTCTAGAATAATAATATTGAAATATTTATCATATTTATAAATAAATTATTCTTTTAAAACTAATGATGAATTATTTTATGAAAAATAAATTACGTTATGATCATGGAGATGGTAGGTCGTACGTAAGCATGACTAACGTTTCCATTTTTCAACTTTAATTATGGAAAGTAGTTAAGTAATATTTTATATTAAAATAATGATCATAATATAATAAATAAAATATTATTTATTTTAATATATTTATATATATTATCCATGTGATGTGTTGGTCAGAAAAAATCACATCGGTTCTTGGAGGTGGTAGTCCACATATACACGCAAACGACATTATCATTTTTCTAAAAGTTGAAAGGTACAAAATAAAATGACATATTATCTTTTAATAATGGAAAATATTTCATTAATATCATATATAAATTTTTATTCCATCATTCTAAATATTCATGAGATGCGATGATGGAAAATGAATTACATCGATTTGTGAGAGGATAGTCCATTGTACACACGACTGATAGTCTTATTTCCTATATAATGGAAGAGGATATAGATTTTAATTATGTAATTAAAATAATAAAATATAATCATATTTTATATATTTTTTATTATATTATTATTGTTTAATAATATTTTAATGTTGTGGTTAAGAATGATAACTCTTCTCCGGATGACCTCTTTAGAATTATACATAATACCTTACCAGATAATATTTATGAAAAAAGGACTCTGGATGTGGGAAGGAAATTAATGAAGTAATTTGGGTAGGTATTTAATGAAAAAAATTCTTTAATGGTGTTAATAGGTGAATAAATGGGTATCCTTTTTAATATAGGGGATAAGGCACACTTGGAAATTTTTAAAATAAAACGTTATACCCACATTTTACACAAGTAAAAAGGGTTAAAAATGAACAATTATAAATAAATATATGATATATGGTCGAAATATTTCTATAGAATATAATTTATACAAGTTTTTAGGTCATTTTAACCCTTATTTTATATTCTAACCCACGGTAAACATGTTTTCACCTTAACCGCAAAAAATATTTTTTTTCACTATTAATAATGAACAAAAAAAAGGTTGGAATTATTATAAATTATAAATTTTTATTTTTAAAAATATTAAATACATTTTATCAAGTTAATTTCATATAAGTGTTAGATTTTAATTATAAATTAAACCTATAGACGTGATGAAAAAGTGATTTTTCAAGAAAAATATTTTTCAATCATAAGATGATTTTATATTAACTCTATGACTAGTAATCATAATTTTATGAATTTAAATTCATATTTATATATATAATCTATGAATTCCATTTATATAATTCTTAATTAGGGGTTATTTTAATTAATTAAAATTGATAAACATTATGCACTTTAGAATAGTTTCCAAAAAATGTGTTTTTAAACCCAAAAATAAACTCATACAAAAATCCAGTATAAAGAAGAGTAAAATTTAATTAATTGGATTAAATATAGGTAAATAATACTTATGTTAATTTAAATAATATTGAAATCACAATGGAACTTTTAAATTACTTAATTTATTGAAAACAAATGATTGTTTTACAAAAATCGGTATTTTTCACTATTCACTTAAAATTAATATTTTCTAAAAAAATCCCAAAAATATTACCCTAAGTGAATTTTGATATGATTATTTAAAATATAAATTTAATTTTTTTAATTTAAATTATAGAATTTAAAAATTAAAATATTAAATAAAACCTTATAAGAAAATAGTTGAATAAAAGTATTACCTTTTTTATTTAAAAATTACTTAATATTTTTATAATGAATATAACTTTCTAATTCATAAATCATAATAATCTTGAAAATGATTTATTCATTCAACTTTTAGGTTGTTTCATTCTTCCTCCCTTCTTTAAATTTCATCTTCACAATTTTATTCACTTATTAAATTGGTGGGGATATCCTTCCTTCATTGCATTTTTTGATTCCCATGTTGCTTCTTCAACCACATTGTTTTTCCAATAAACTTAACCTAGTGAATCACCTTATTACAAAATACTTTATCTCTATGTTCAATAATATGAAATGGTTGTTCCTAATAATAAATATTCTCTTCCAACTGAACTACTTTAGGGCTCAAAACACGGGATGAATCTGACACATGTTTCTTTAACATTGAAATATGAAATATGTTGTGTACCTAGGATAAACATATAGTAAATCCACTCGGTAGAAAATTTAACTGAATTTATATAGTATTTTATATGGTCCATTTAACCATGGAATTAACATACTATTATTACCAAAACACATAACACTTTTCCATAGAGATTCCTTGAGAAATACATGATCACCTACCTCTAAAGAAGATCTTTCCTCTAGTTACCCACATAAATTTTATACCTTATTTGATTTGTCCTCATATGTTGTTGAATCAAATGAAACTTCTTATTCATTTCCTCTACTAACTCTAGTCCAATAAACTTCCTTTCTTCAAATTCATTTTAAAAAGTTAGTGTATGTCATCGGTGTTTATATAATGCATCAAAAGTTTCCATCTATATATTAGAATGGAAAATATTATTAAAAGAAAACTAAACTAAAGAAATAGGATGAAACCAAATTCCTTGGTAATCCATTGAATAATAATTTATCATATATTATGTGGTCTTAATCATTCCCTTATACTATCCATCATTTTGAGGATGAAAAGTTTTACTAAAATTTAATTCATTACCTAATGACTTCTGAAGTAGTTTAAAAAATTAGAAATGACCACGAGATCAGGGTCTAATACAATGGAGAGAGTAACTCCATATAACCTTACTATATCATTTAGATATAGTTAATAAATATGATCTAAATGCATAGTATCTCAAATTGTAAGGAATTTTTTAGATTTTTTTAATTGATAAAAAATAACCTAAATCACATTATTACCTCAAGAAGCCTTTAGTAACCCCTTTATGAAATACATGGATATATTCTTCTATTTCCACTCAAGTACTAAAAAAGGCTGAAACATCCCCTTCATTAATAATCATTCTACTTTAACCTATTGAAAATTCAAACATTTCACGATAAATTCCGAAATATATAGTTTCATTCAATCCCACCAGTAAAACCCATGAAGATCTCTGTTCATTTTAGTATTTATAGGATGAATGGAAAACATGAAACTATGAGATTCACTCAACAATTCTCTCTTTAACTGGGAATAAAAAGGCACATGTAATCTCTTTCAAAATATCAAAACAAATTATTTTTTAATATTAAATTTAGGAAACATACCATTCTTATCCAACTCCACCTTTTATCTATAAAACATGATCCTCCTTATGAGATTTATTAATTCTTTACAACAAATAAGATTATACTAACACCTGAAGAAAAATAGAGAATATGTTTCCATACATAACTTCTAGTAAAAAATTCTTCCAATCAATAAACAATGGTCTTATTCAAAATGAAACATGGTCAATGATTCATGATCTTTTCAACTAAAAGTGATAGGTGGTTTATTTTTTTCCTGGATGGTAATGAATTGTGCAATCACAATCCTTGATCAGTTTCATACATATTCACTGTCCTATGTTATTTTTTTAAGTGAATATATACATTAGATTTTTTTTATAAGTTTTTATTTCACAATTTACTCTATATAAAATATTCCTATGAAATGTTAAAGAAAAACCACAGTAGTTAATACCAAAACATGTGTTGGATAATTTAATTAAAGAGGTTGCACTTCAAATAAAGCATAAGAAATTACCTAGTCATTATACATCAAGAAAAAATAAATTCCTTTCAAATAATAATCATTGAAGATGAAAAAATAACCATTTATAGAGGGTAGGTCTAAAACAAGATCATTCACCAATATTCTTTTTATTTCATGAAAATGATCATCATATTCTTTCTTCTAGATGAATTTAACTCATTTTCAAGTTCTATTAGTCAGTCGACTAGAAAATCTAGAAAAGTTTTCAAAAAACCAACAATAGTAACTCTCTAATCCATGAAAACTATGAATCTTTGTGATATTTGTGGGTACATTACATTATTTGAAAATTTTAGTTTTAGAAGGGTCAATATTAATTATATATTTATAAATAATATGTTTAAATAAATAAGTTCATTCCAACTAAAATTTACACTCACTAAATTTTCTATATAGTTTATTTTCTTTGAAGGTTTGAAAAAAACCCTTATGGGTATTTCATGCTTCTCCTGATTATTATAATATATCAAAATATCATCTATAAACACGAACACAAACTTACCAAATATCTCATGGAAAACTCTATTCATAAGGTTCATAAATAAAACTGATTCTATTGGATAACCCGAAGGGAATAACTAAAAACTCATAATTCCCATATCTAGTCTAAAATATCCTCTTCAGAATATCTACCACCTTCACATTCAACTAATGGTACCCCAAACTAAGATCAATCTTCAAAAAATGTTATGGTTCATAAAGCTGATAAAAAAATCATTAATATAAGGAGATGGATACCTGTTCTTAATAGTGATGTTATTAAAGGCTCAATAATCAATGAGAAATCATTGAACCATATTTTCCTAATAATTAAAATTATGGAACCATAATATGATGTGCTAGGTAGAATAAAACATTTATCTATCAACTCTTATAGATTATTTTTCTATTATAAAAGTCTTACATTAACTATTCATTAAGGGATTTTTCAAATAGGTTTAACATTAGGCACTAATTCAATAGTAAATTCAAACTCCTAACCAAGAATAACACTAGGTAAATCATCAGAAAAAAAATCCATGAATTCATTCAGTACTGGAACATTACTAATTTGAAAATTTTCTTTCTTTTAAATAATATGAGCTAGGTAAATTTCACTATCTAATCAATTTCTCAGATTCCAAGTAAGTTATAAATGGTATGAAATCATTGAATAAATCTTTATTAGCTCTATAATTTATCTTATCATGATAAACTAAATTTCAATCCATATCCAAAATAATACAAACTACCCTATGGTTAGTTTAATAAGATTTATAGAAAATACCATCACATTAATAACAACAGGAATATTCCGATAAATATTTGTTGATTTAATACTTCCCCCTTGAGTTTTCACCAAAATTTCTATATTATTTTCATGTGGTGATATTCCCATTTTTCATTAAAATTTCTTAGAAATGAAATAATCTAAAGACCTAGAGTTAAAATAGGCCTTCTAATATTTTGAATAAACAAGTAACATTTTATTCAAAAGTTCATTTGATGGTCCATTATCTACTATAGTAGAGGAAAATTAGTTTTCCACACCTTCCTTTCTCTGATCATGATTATTACCATCCAGTGAGACTAACATAGGACACACACTAGAATAATGACCCAACTCGTTACAATTAAAGTATCTTACCATCGAACTATAATTATTTTTCTGATCATTTTCCTTGCACTCATGATCACCATTTCCAAAATTTCCACATTAGTAAAAGAAATTCCCCATAATGGTTTTTACCACACTTATCACAAAATTGAAACTTGATTTTATTAACACTAGATTTATTTGATGAATTCTTCCCCATTTTCTTCCATCTATACCATTTTTCTACTTGTTTTCATGGAATACACTATCATCGAAGATGTAAAATCCCAAGTAAGTAATGAATAATAGATATTTTTATCTATTTCTATTAATGATTAAGATAGTGTTTTAGAGGCTTACAATGAAAATAAATCAAATCTTAAGCATGGAATACACTAATATTCTTAAAAGATTGTTTTACTGCCTTATGATGAAAAACCCTTTTTAAATATATCTTTTGACAATTTTATAAACTATTTTTGTCAAAATAAACTTATTCTTTATGTTTGGGACATCAAAATTTACCTTGTGTGAATTTTTGGTATTTTTCTGACAACGTTCATTTTTTAAGGAATAGTGAAAAATACTGCATTTTACATCAAAACTACTTTTTAATATAATTTATTTATATAATTAGATTATGTTTTGAATTGGTTTTGAAGTGAAATTAGAATATATTTTTACAATTTTATCCAATGGTGGTCATTGGAATCAATTTTACTTTGAAATTAGACTTAAACTGGTGTCAATCTTTTGATACTTATTGTTTTGTAAAAACACGCTATTTGCTCTGGCAGCGGGAATTAATTATTGAATTAATTAATGTGACTTATATGATTTGAATTTTGTAAAATGGACTTCATTTTTTAATTCGGAATATCAAATATATCTTAGGGTGAATTTTTGGTAATTTTCTGAAAAACTTCAATTTTTTATGAATAGTGAAACCACTAAGTGGTAATCAAGCAAACTGATTTTTCAGTTAAATGAAATTTTACCACTAATGTGTATTGAATTTTGAAAATCCGACATACATGGTTGTCATTAAGAAGTAAAATGTGGTTCAATGAGATTAAAATAATTTTTTGGTGAATAGTAACTTATTAAGTTTTTAATCGCGATTAGTGGTAATTAGTGTAGTTTAAGGTATAAATAATGCTTTAATAATATGAAATGACCTAGACACATGTCCCAACCTCATTGGTTGTGTCATGGCCGACCATGACATGCCATGGGTCAACTGGGGGACCCCATGGATCCACTTTTGTTGGGAAATGACATAAATTACTTTTTATTTAATGTTAAAGTGAAAATGACACAAACATGATATGTTTTGCGAAAAAAAATTTTAAGTGGGGTTATACAAGTCCAAATTTTGATTATAAATAGTCATTGGAAAGATAAAAAGATTTACTATATCATAGTATTTGTTTTATAATTTTTAGACATTAAATAAATTTAAATATTTATGACATACTAATGATGCAGCGATGACATCATTATTTGACGATTTAAATAAAATAGAAAGATAATGTAAAATCTATAAACTACACATGTACAAAACCAATTGGATGAATGGATTTCGAACCCTTATCACCTTATCCACGAATTCTATAAATGTGGGACCTTTTAAAACCGAAACACATTTTCAAATAATGTAATATTTCTTTACTTTCCAAAAGTGACCCTCCTCTCCCCTTATAAAAGGCCCCCACCTCTACCTCATTTCACACACTCTTCAAGCCTTTGGCTCGGCCAACCCCTGCCCATTTACTCTCTCCACATCCCTCTACTCATCCTAGAGGATCCCCTTTGGGCATAATCCTTTCAAAGTAAGCCTTTAGGCTCAACTCAAAAGGAGTTACACTTTTAAAGGTAATTCATTCTCTCATGTTCATTCGTTTTATTTTGCTTCTCCAACACCCTAAAATCTTTTTATTTACTTCTTTTGTAACAACACCAGTATCTTCAATATACTAGGATGTTTTTATAAGATATATTTGAGCTACACTCTCACACAACTATATCAAATGGTTAAAGAACATACGGTTTCCGTGGATGGCGAAATTCTGCCTCCCGAAACGATGATTGTTCAACACTCATTAAACACCTTCAAAGGTGGCCATTATGATGTCACTATTTTTATATATGATATATAATATGTTTATGTTTTCCTTAGGCTTCTGTTTTTTCATTTTGGGCATACCTTTATGGTTTCCATTATGGGTAAAACACGATATCTTCATTTTAGGAAGTGCGGATTACCTCCCCCTAAAAGTGATTTGATTCGTTAATACCATATGTGGGATGTGTAAAGGATAAAGTTATTGATATTATATATGTTATTATACTAGAATTATAATATACTCTTATATCATTATGATTCCATTCCAGAAAATATGAAATAGAAATGGAAGTAGCGTTCATGCGTACGTACGGATTACCGTCTCCATGAACGGTGCATTTCATTTCTTACCTCTAAATGTGATGTAAGATTATAAATGAATGTATGTACTGGATATACATGACATATATGATATCTACATCATGAATACCATTCTGGATATAATGAACCTTTGACCAAATTAACAACATGTAAGTATAAGAAGTCTATTTTTGACTTAAGAACCAAATACCGACAAAATGAACATTATTAACTTAACTGATTACATGATGTTCATAACATGGTATAAAAGGAATAATGAACTTGAAAAAGGTTCATAAGCAAGTAGATATTAAATCAAGTTTATTATTCAGGAGATTAAAGAACGGTCGGGTCAAGTCGGATACGAGGTATGGGACTTCGTCTCAATCTCCTTTCATTGAGGCATATTTTATTTTATACACAACTTTCTTTTATACGGTGTATAAACCCCTTTGACTTTTACATTTATTCAAAAGGAATATTTTTTATACGAAGCGTTTACAAAACGACAAAAGGGAATGTTTTTGTCGTACGTATGCGGCGACAACGACTTCTCCGCCGTCGTAACCGTTATTTGAGTTTCGGCTTCCTCTACAAGCCATACCTTCTTTTTAAAAAGAAAAATAAATACCATGTTTTACTTTTCTTTTATTTTGGTATTGAAAATGGTTTTCACAATGTTTTTGTGTTGTGTTGATATCTTGTGATTGAAATGTGGAAATGTTATGTTTCCTTTATGCATGTTTTATGTGATACGATTATGTTATGGTTCTTGGGCATTATTATGAAGACGGGTGGTTCCGTGATAAACTAAGGGAGGGTGAGCCCGTTATAGCTTTCCAATGCATTGGGTAACGCGAAGGAGTGAAACGTTAAGGTTTCTCCGAAGAGATTTTAGGGAATATACTGTGATGGGTATTCCAAACGTAACCAAGAGGGTTACTCCCTACGTAAGAATGATATGAATGCCTCAAGTTACCTTTATGTCTTATGATTTCTATGATTTATTCATGATTTTATGAGGTATGTTAAAGTGCTTATGTTTTATGGGTAAAGTATGGTTTCATACTTATGTATATATGAACTCATGTTTCCTTTCCATGTTTTTTTTTATAACCCATACTGAGTTTTTATGCTCATCCCAAGTTTTTGAAATGTTTTTCACAGGTCAAGGAAAAGGTACGTGATAAGATGATAGAGTCAAGGATGTGTCAAGAAATAATCCATGTTTTATTTTAAATGTGTTTCCATTGATGGGAATGAAGAATACTATCTTTATGTAACCACATTATTTATATGTAGAATGTAATGCAAGTTTTATGATCTAATTCTCTAAAACTCTAAACCCGAAAAGATCCTCAATGTGTAATCTTGTAATAACTCAAGATTAAGTAAGGTTTAAGGCTGGGGCCTTATAGAAGAAATCTATTTCTACCTTCTCAACACACAGAACAATATTCTATAAAATTTTTATTTCACAAGAAGATAAAAACCATATATATCTTCGTTTTAACCATGAGTAACACAAATTAATTATACTATCAAAATCCCAGATAAAATATGGTACATACCTAGACAATCTTGTAAAACATTATTCATATGCAGCTACTGAATATTTATCTTTTTTCTTAAATTTAAAAAAAATCTCTATTATGAGTTGAACAACTTCATAGAAATATTTGTCCTAAAAAATATTTTTTAAATATTTCTTATTCCATGGAATCAAGATCATATTTCTCTCTATAATTCTTAACCAAATACTAACATTGATCTTTTTTAGCTTTAAAATGATAAATGGAAAGGGTTACCATTTTATGTTTTAAACATCCCCTTACTTCAAATATCTTTTCCATTGAATTAATCTATGCTTTAGCTATGAATGGATCATAATATCCACGAAATATTAGAGTATTTTGTCTCAAAAAATGATTCACTATCATCATGTTCCTCTCTGGTAGATCTGTATGCACTCTGGCATGGATACCATCATTATTTATCTCATTCATCAACTAATTTGTCACTACAAAAAACTATGTAGTTCCAATTCTACCCATTCCAGGATTTTGATTTGGAAGTATATTTTCCTTTTGATAACTTTCTACTATAACTTCATTATTTCCTCTACATAAAACCATTTTGATTTGTTATATTTTAGAGGAAGCAACATGGTAACCATCCAATTCTAACCATATATTAATATATATTAAAGGTATTTAATTGTATTATCTTAACATATAAAGTTATCTCAACCCTTATTTGATACCAACTATAAGGAACTGAACATAAATGTTACATATTATAGTGTCTTTAGACCAGAATTCAATTTCTTCCATTCCTAAGTATCTTTTAGGCTTAGATATTTATATAATTTAGTCATGAATCAAACAAATCAAAACCATATATTATAAATTGGAGGCTTCTACTCAGTATCATTTTTTTCTATAATGTTAACATTATAAAATAGGATATGATTTATTTTCATTATTTATCTTCGTGACTTTAAAAATGAATTCATTGTTTCCCTTAACCATTATTAAACCCAATGATTTTTTATAAAAAAATATGGGATAAAAAATCTCAGTAGGGGACATAAGAAGAAAAAATCCATTTGTCTAGTAAAAAACCTGAAAACCAAATAAATATTTACCTTTATCACAATGTTATTTGAGTGAATTAAATAAATCATTTCTATATGAAAATCAAACATACTTTTTGTTCAAATAAAATATTTAAAACCCATATCAAGAAAATAAAAAACATTTATGGAAACTTACTTCATCATATTCAAAACCAGTTTTAAACTCATGTTAGATATAACATTATCCCAGTTAAATCTATAAGAGAAAACCATTGGTAAATAACTAATTATTTTATTTAAATATAAGTAATATTACCCATTGCATTGGTGAGTTATAATGGGGCTCAACCTTTATATAATCTATATCAGTCTCAACCATTTTTCATGATTTATAATCGGGATCAACCCTTAATATAAGAGGTATTGGGATCACTCAATTCTCACATATAATTCTTAAGTATCATATCATGGAAGAAAAATTTTATGATTTTGTAACACCCAAAAATTATACAATAATAACATTTTATTCGATAGCATATGCAACATGAAAAACCAATCTTAAACAAAAAACAAAACAAATTTCTTTAAATTTATTCTCTTCAATAGCTTGTGGAACAAAAATCCCCAAATATAAATATGACAACCCTTTTATTTATTACACATTAATTCATTATTTATTACATAATATTACACATAGTACAACCTGTAATATTAATAAGTATAGTTTCTTTTTGAATTAAGTACATATAATAACATATTGAACATGGGATACAACAACATTAATGAAAACTTACTTAACATGCTTCTAAAATTTCATAACTTTTATAACTCCAGAAGATAATATAGGGACAAACATAAGAAAGGGGTGAGCTATAAATCCCAGTATGGGAATAAACATAGAATAACATGAAGAAATTATTGCATGTTATATAATAAGAATTTAAATGAGGTATAAAAGTGGTGAGAATCATAAACTTGAACAGTGAGGCATGATATAGCATGATAACATAAATAAATATAGGAGAATATAGAAACAACTTTAAACATGGCATCATAAACATAAGTTAAGGTTAGCCGCCAGTACATAATGGTGGTAAAAGTACCATGGTGGATTTGGTTCACCCTGTAATACATTTTATTATATCTCATGATACTAAAATGATACATAATTCATTGGAATGTAATATAATTCTAGGGGCACCCTTCATTTTCATTTCATTCACATGCATAAGTGTGTCTCATAGATCATACTACATAGAATCATATTTCATAACATTTTATTCCATAATCAAGGCGGGTTGAATACATACTGGGAAGTCCCCATTAAAAGAATCATAAGTGCTTAAAGTTGAACACCCTTGATAATAAATGAATATGGATATTTAGTACACAATTTTTTGTTATGGGAAATCATGGTGAAATTACTACAACATAATAGGGGTGAATAAATGTTAATTAGAGGGATTAATGAGAGTGGAAGTGGTATATCATCATTTAGACATCATAACGGAAGTAAATAGGATATGTAATTACATATATCAAAATTATTAATTGAAGATAAATGAAATAAGTTGAAGATTATTCTTGAATAAGTAGGACAAGGAAAGGACCCCTAACTAATTTCGGCCTAGTGGTTGGTGTACATAAAGGATCATGTAAGGGATTAATGAGAGTGAAAGGGGTATCTCATCACAAGTACATAAAAATGGATCTGATAGTTATGTGTAAAAATATCCCCAAAAAATAACAAATTGAAATTTAGGGGCATAACATAAAATAGGTGCTTGAATAAAAATGAGCAAGGGAGATCCCTTACTAAATTTTAGCAGAGTAACAGCTTAGGCAAATGCTGTAATGAGAGGGGATACATGGTATGTCATTATTATATAATCAATTAGACATTATAATTATCATTATAAAGACATGAAAAAGTGACGAATTGAGATTGAAAACGATAATTACAAAGAAGGTACTTGAATGTAAATGAGAAGAGAGAAATCTTACTAAATTTTGTCATGGTAACGGGTGTATATAAGGGTTCATGGGAGGTCTAAATAAGAGTGAAAGTGGTATCTCATCACATGGAAGTAAAATTAATAGTAATAGGGGTGTATAAAAACATACTCAAACATGAAAAAAAGGAATTTAAGATGCATAACATTAAGGGGGTTCTTTAATAAAAATAAGGGTTGGAGATCCCTTACTTAATTTTTTCATGGTAACAACTTAGTTAAATGATATAATGATAGGGGATAAATGTTATATCATTATTATATAATAAATTGTAAAGTATATTGATCATTATAAATACATGATAACTATAAAAACCTTACTCTTTATTACATATTTAAACATGATTTATTACATAAACTTGCAATTAAGAGAACGTCGAGGATCAAGAGTTATAGTGTATTGGGAAATTAGGAAGATTACATGACAAATTAAGACAAAAAATACAACATCTTTATTGAAAACCTCTTTTACATGACCACAAAATTCCTTCATACTTAGCATTGCATGGGATAACCTGAGGACATGTATAAGTAAAGGCTGATCTATAAAGCCTAGTAAGGGAGTAAACATGGAATAACATGAAGAATACAATAAATTTTAGAAAATAGGATTGTAAATAGAGAAAAAGAGAAAAATGAACATAAAGTAATGATATATCATGATTATCATAACAGAAAAATTTGGCAGCAATATACAACATCATATTAGCATGATCCAAGGCTCATCACACATGGATTAGTATGAGTAAACCCTCATTGCATAAGAATTAGCATGAGTAAACCCTCATTGAACATGAATTAGCATTATTAAACCCTTATTGAACATGTATTATCATGATTAAACCCTCATTAAAAATGGTGCATCATGATAATAAACATTACCCAATTCATTGGAGAGCTATCAGGGTGCACCCTTTATAATCATTTTATTTCATGCATAAGTGTGCCACATGGATCATATAACATAGAATAATTAAACATAATAAGTTATTCCACAATTATGGATTGTTTAATACATAAATTAAAGTACCATTAAATACGTATATGTACATAAAGGTTAATAACCATGATAGAGAAATGGGTATGGACTTTAGTACATGATGATTTTGGCTTGGAAAAATGTGTGCAATTTTGGCAGCCAAACAACGTGACATAAAAATTCAGAAAATAGGTTGATGAGAGATAAAGGGATATATAATCATAATTAAATAAATTATATAGTAATGGTTTTATATAGATACATTACCCAATACATGGAATTTTAAAATAGAACGTGTAACAAAATAAAGAACTTGAAGAAGGAGGAAAATGGAATATTGGCATGGTAACGGGCATACTTGGGAGGAATTAATGAGATAAAAATATATCCATAATCATTATAAAATAAGGAGGGAAGTATGGGGGAGGTTATAAATCATACCCCAAAATTTTTAATTGAAAGTAAAAGGGTATTATGACATAAATTAACATGGACAAAAATGAGAAATGAAAGAATCCCTTACATGAGTGTATGACTTCAAGATCTTGAGGGGGGATTCTTGAGAGATTGGGGAACCTTGGGAGGATTATAGATAGAGTAGGGTAGAGTAGGGATGTGATTAAAGGATTTTTAGTGAATATAAGTGGGAGTCTAGGTGGGTTTATATAGGAAATGATAGGGGAATTCTTTAATATTTCATAAACTTAGGTTTTGGAAACTATATAATTTAATATTCCAAACCACCAACCATACCATAGTTTTTGACCATGGTTTTTTACAAAGAGGAGTGTAAGAAATTATTTTATAAGGTCAATTTATGAACTTAGTAAAATATTTTGCTTTCTTATGTAGAGGTGAGTCATGCTCTCAAAGAAATCATTTTAAATTGTTAAAATATTTTATAAGTCTTGGAGAGTCCACTAAGGCATTATAAAATTAAACAAACAAACATAAAATAATTTTATTTTAAAGTTGAAACATATATTTGTTTAAAATACCTTTTTTAGTATATTATTACATCATTATTGAGTCATTATGATGTCATAAAACACATTATATATTCATATGATATTTAATTTTTACCCAAAAATTCAATTGTCTCAGAAAATTATGAAAAAAATCATAGTTAGATAATTTCAACATCCTAATTCCAAAAATAATAATAATCCTATCTAAATAAATTTTTAAACATGTGAATTTTCAATTTTAAAATAAACACTGACATATATTTAAAATTCAAGGGTTTTGAGAAAAATGTTTTTCAAACCTTCATAAAAATTATACGATCATTTATATTTAATAAAAATTAATTTTGTAATAATATTTTATTAAAATGTTATTTAATTCAAAAATCCATTAATTCGTCCAAATATATTTCTTAATTGAATTTAAATATTTGTTAAAAATACTATTTTTCTTTAAGAACCATTTACAAAGCAATAATAAAAAAATGAATGTATATTCTTTATTCTATAAAAAAATAATGCACATAATCATAATTCTAGGGTCTTGTTACATAACCATTTATTACACCAGTATATTCTCTAATAGTATGGTGTACGATGGTGGGGCTTTCTTAGGGTCGTTTGGTGAACATGGTTTGGGTCGTGATCTTGATGAGCTTGAAATTCTCCCATAAATGGTTCTTCTCTAGCTTAAGTTGTTGGAACTCGGCTTGGACATGGTCTAGGGAAAATCCCATAAATGATATATCTCTCAAAATATTCAATAAATGAACTTCAAAGGGAATGATCCTGCTGGTTGAGGCCATCACTTCATTTTTCTGTGTTAAAAGGATTTTTTAAAACCCTATATTTATACTAGAAATGTGGTCACTTTTTAACAGTTATATTATCAAATGTAATGATACTTAAGAGTAATTTAAATCCAATTGGATAAAATAAAAAAGTGCATGTGTTTTTTATATACATAAAACATTTAATTAAATAAAATAAAGGGAATTTTTTTCATGAATGTTTAGATCATTACAATAACATAACCAATTGAGATTCAAAATGCTAATTATAAAGAAGGTGCTTGAATGTAAATGAGAAGAGAGAAATACCTTACTAAATTTTGACATGTTAATGGGTGTACATAAAGATTCATGGTAGGTATTGATAAGAGTGAAAGGGGTATCTCAAAACATATAAATAAATAGGTTCATAATAAGGATGTATAAAATCATAACAAAATAAGAATAAATGGAATTTAAGATGCATAATATAAAATATATTCATGAATAACAAGAAGAGAGGTAGATCCCTTACTAAATTTTGGCATGGTAACAGTTTAAGTAAGTGATATTATGAGAATTTTCAAATGATATCACATTATTAGATAATCAATTGTATAGTCTAGGTATCACTATAAATACATGACAACATAACCAATTGAGATTCAAAAGTGTTGGGAAAAAATCTCTCAGGGTAACATTGCAGTATTTTTGGGTTGATTGTGTTTGTTGATAAAGCGGTTTTCCATGGTCAGTTGTGGAGTTCAAAAGATATTACTGACAAGGTATGGTGACAAATATCCATGATAAAGGAATGGATTCTCCAGATTATGTACAAAAAGTTCATAAACAATGTGACATTGTTTCCTAGTGTTTTCCAAATTTTTGGGGTCCCAAATATTGGATGTTGGCTCAATCATTGTGAAAGTTTGATTTGGATGAATGCCTCATAAAATTATGAAAAATGAAAAGGTTTCATGAAGATTGGAGTTTTGTGAATTTAGGGATCTTCTCAAAATAATTCGGTGTCATGAAGGCTGTGTTTTGTGAATGTGTGGGGCATCATAAATATGTGATGAAAAATGGTACATCTCTGTGACTATGAGAAGTGGATCATCACAAATATAGGAAGGATTGACAGTAATATTTGTAAATATGAAGAGCTTTGAGAAAGGGTAAATTTCTATGGGGCTTCATGAAATAGGGAACTTCATGAATGTGATTGGATAGATTCACGAAAAAATGATGACAATGATGGAAGCTTCTAGAATGGGAGTCAACACCTATAAATAGGTCTCTACACCTATCAGAAAAGCAGAGAAAGACTTACCAAATATTCTAAGTCTATGAATTCATGAAGGTGATTCATGATGTTTTTTATTGTAAAAAAATTTATGAATATTATAAGTTCATGAAGAATTTGAACATTTACTGAAATTTTTAAGAATCATGAAAGTATTTATGTTAGCAAAGGCTATAAAAAGGAAACTAAAAATTGTGAGCTCCATGAAGGCTAAGTGGGATTCGAAAAAGTGTTTGAGCTTAGAATAAAGGAGGTTACTTCATGAAGGATGATTAATCTTTTCGAAATAGGTATGCTTAGATAATATTCTAGGGTTCATGAAGGAAGTTTATTCTAGTGAATAATTGGTAAGTTTTGTGAAGTTTGTGTGAGCTTTTGGAAGGTATTTAGATTCTAGAAAGTATTAAAAATGGATTTCCTAGTAAAATTGTGACAAAGTGATATTCACAAATTTGATGAAAGTGGGGCTTCAATACAACATCTACCTATAATTGAGGATACATTCATTATTATTAATTAAAGGACCTAAATGTCCATAAACTGTGTGGGAATCCCTTCTAGAGTAGTGGGAAAATGAAGAGGAATAAGGTGATACTTTCCACCGGTTTTGAGCTATTAAAAGAGAGATCAAGGGAGTTAACCTTGGGAAGCAGTTATCTATACTTAAACTTTAAAATAAGTGATCCTAGGCATAGAAATGATCTATCACAAACTTAATTTTAGCAGTGAGCCTTGGGAGATTTGTTACATCAACACATCGTTTTTGTATTCTCCTTGGTTCTAGCATAGTGCGGGTGAACCAAGTAAAATTTTTCTGTATCTTTCTTGATTTCATTAATGTTCATAAATTTATATGGGAAAGGGGGAAAATGATGTTTTTAACCCAAAAAAGATATAAAGGGGTAGTTTTTTTAATCTGTCATACCCTAATTCACCCCCCTTATTGGGGTATTTAACCTAGTTGAGATAACAATTGGTATCAGAGAGAAAGGTTAATATTAGTGTTCGTCTTTCAAGGGTTTCAATGGAGGTTTTCAATAAAAAAAGGGATTCTGGTTATCAATGGAAAAAAGTTCCAATTATACAAGAATACAATGCAGCACCACTTCTAATCATTAGGAATGGATACCTTTACAATAATGATGCATGGAATTTCAGCCAATATCAACAGTGGTGATTTATTAGAAGATAACTAAAGGGAATTGTATTATAATCCCAATTAAATAAATTATATAGGTGATCCCCATATAATGGTATAAATATGAAGGTGATATCATGTAATTTGTCACATGTAATGAGGGAAACATTGCTAAATATATTTTACGGTGACTCAAAATTCATAGAAGAAAAATTACAGGTTCTATGGAACATGTATGTGGATCTCAGAATGCACTCCAATGAGTCTATTGATGAATTATTTAACTAGGTGAATATTTTTGTGGAAGACTTGTGTGGTCTTTGATAAATTATTGAAGATGTAAATATTGTAAAGCATATCTTGAAAATACTTACACATTGGATCAATTTGAAAGTTTATACATTAGAAGATAAAGATCCAATAGAGTTGACATTGGATAAATTTCACAGTACTATTTTTTCATATGATATTATAAATTATGATAATGAGTTTTTGGAAAAAGAAAATTCTAAAGAAGTTTTATTCAAGGTCATGAAGAAGCTCCCTATTGAAGATGGGTAGGAAGAAGAAGTGATAGATGAAGTATGTTCATTCCTTTTATCAAATTTCCAATGATGAAAAGGAAAGTTCAAAGGAAAACTCGCACTTGCATTATTTTGATGTATAAAGGTTTGAAATCACAAAGTGGGGTTCCCTAAGAATTTTGAAGATGATGATGAGTATCAATCCAAAATTCCCATGAATAAGTCTTTAGACTACATGAAAGGTAATAAATATTTTAAAGAGAAATTTCTCCTAAAAGAAGAATCTTCTTTCAAAAGAAGATGACAGTTTATAAGAATTTGAGATATAAGATTTGGAGGATTGTAAGGATCATGAATAAAATTCTATGGTTTTAGATGTCATAAATTACCAAACAAGGGAAGAAAACAATAACGAAGAAGGAGAAGTCAAAGGAAGATTTGAACTTCGGGTCAAATTAGATGCTGCACTTGAAGAGATAGATGTTTGGAGAGACAAAAAAAGAAGTCTAATAGGGTAATTCATAATTCCAAAATATTTATACCAGAGTAGGAATTAAATAAATACGAGATGGTGGATGAAATTGAAAATCTTAAGTCTTTAATTCTAGAGAACTCGAATACGATTAGTGAGTACAAGATCAAAGTTGAAGAATTGAAATGGGTGATCGATGGTTTGAATAATACAATTAAATATCAAGACAAACTCATAAAAAATAATAAGGAGGGGTTTGTCAGCATATGAACTGAAGTTAAAGATTAGAAGAAACTGTTGACTCCAACAAATCAGGTTGAAAAGGAAGAAAAAAATGGAAAATTAGAGTTCAAAGTTTTAATGAAAGAGATAAAGGAATCTCAGGAAAAGAAAATTATAATTCTGAACATTATAGATAATATGGGGTTTTATCAAATTAAGTAATCGTTAATGGTGGAATTATGACCACAAAATCCATCTTCAAAATTGAATATTGATTTGGATATGAATCAGAACCAGAAGACTCAGATATCTAAAATGGAACCTCAGTAGTGAAGTAGTGACACACAAGAATGCACCCAACATTAGATGTTATTATTGTGGAAATATAGGACACTTAAAAAATGTTTTTTCCATATACAAGAGGTATAAAAGGGAAAAATATCAATAGAGTATTCCATACAAAGCTCAATATTCTATGATATAATTTGATGGTCACTATTTTTGGTATAGAGGATTTAGATACATGGAAAGATATTTCTCATCAATAATGAAGAGGAATATGATGAAGTAAAATAAATATAGTTATAAGAAGTAACTAAATGTATCCTTAAATTCTCTAAAAATGAAAATTTAATTTATATCTCTACAATATGATGTTGGTCTATCATACTCTAAGGAAGATCAATATTATCAATCTGTACTAGGTTTGAAGTCAAAAACATGGATTAAAAAGGAGATATATAAATATTATGTAGTAGAAGAAATTGATTTGAAAGCATTATATCACATTAGAATACGAATCATTGATAGTGGATGCACCTCTCATATGATAATAAATAAGAGACTAGTTAAATTAATTAGATACGAGAATGAAGTTATTATAATATTTGGTAATGATGAAGGCCTAAAACCTATTGGTTCAGAAAAAGACAAATTTGGGGGGAAAGACATGAGATGTGAACATGTCTTGGTTATTGAAGGTCTCATTCAGAACTTTCTATGTTTAGGTCAACTGTATGACACATTAAATTCAATAATATTTTCAAATAAATTATGTATCATTAAGGGAAAATATTGTCCAATTTTTTTGTAGCGAAAGAGTGAGGAAGGGAATCTATACCTTGTTTGTGTAAAAGAAGATATGTTCTTATTTTCGAGGAATAAGAAAATAAGTTATGGTATAAATTCCTTGGTCATTTGATCTAATTGTCATTGGATGATCTGGTGAAATGTTATTTTGTTTGAGTCCTCCATGGTATATCACATGATCATACCCATATGTATGATGCTTGTCAACAAGGGAAGATCATTCAAAAGATATATAATGAAAAAGAGAAAAGGTCAAAAAAGTTCTTGAGTTGGTGAATAATTATGCATTTGGCCTTATTTCACCAAGATATATTTATGGGAGGAGAAATTATGTTCTCTTAATTGATGATTTTAGTCGAATGGCATGGGTTTCAGTCATCACCCCCAAGTTGGAGGTGTTTAATTTCATAACAAGTTATCAAAGGGAAGTTGAAAATAAGTTAGGTCAAAAAATACAGAAGACCCACAATGATAATGAAATGTTGTTAAAAAATATCCAAGTTGAGTATTATATTGAGAAACATGGGATAAATCCCCAAGTTTCATTAGTAAAAACTCCATATAAAAATGGAGTAGTTTTGAGAAGAAAGAAAATTATCAACAATATCACTAGAACAATTATCATTGATAAATACCTTCTAGATAATTTTTGGAAAGAATTAGTGATGAAATTAGTCAACACATCAAATAGAGAATTATTATGTTCAAAAACAAGAGAAGACCCCATATGAGATATGGTATGGAAAGAATCCAACATTGAATTACTTTTGATTCTTCATAAGTAAGTGTTTAATTCTTAATAAGGAGAAATAGAAGAAGTTTGAATCTCATAGAGATGAAGTGATATTTATTTCGCACTCAAGAAGAATCAATGAATATAAATATTTCAATAAGCAGCTGGGAAAGGTAGTTAAAAGCAATGGTGTAACTGTAGTAGAGAATGAGCATAATCTTCATCAAATAAATGGTAAGTTTTAGAAGGATAATGATAAAGAGATAAGTATCTCAAGGGAAGTTCTAGTTCAAGAGTCTGATTTAGAAGATGATTCAGATAATGAAAATCATGAACATAAACTAGTATTTTTACAATTACAAAATAGTAGAGCTGAAATTGATAGCCAAAACATAATCATTGGTAAGACACCAGTAGTGAAGATAAGAAGGATGAATACTTTTTAGTAGGAATTGTTCTTATCACAGGTAGAGCCTAAATGTTTTGAGGAAGAAACTATATATAAAAATTAGGTCAAGGGTATAAATGAATATGTTGACTAAATTGAAAAGAATATTATATAGTATATTGTTTTGAGACTAACATATAAGAATTCCATCAGGACTAAGTGGGTCTTTTGTAACAAGGTGAATG
Source organism: Viscum album (assembly GCA_963277665.1). Lineage (NCBI taxonomy): Eukaryota > Viridiplantae > Streptophyta > Magnoliopsida > Santalales > Viscaceae > Viscum > Viscum album. The sequence goes on from OY728130.1 coordinate 1,222,590,011, forward strand.
AAGACGGGGTAGTGATTTGAAAAAAAGCATGACTAGTGTGCAAAGGGTACTCCCAGATAGAGGGTATTTATGTTTATGAAACATTTTCACCTGTTACAAGGATAGAGATAATTATATTATTTGTAGACATAATGGTGAAAATAAAGTTCAATGTTTGACATATAGATTCTATGTCATCATTTCTAAATGGGGTTCTATAATAACAAGTTTATATTTAGGATATATATGGTTTTCTCATTCATGAAGATGAGAATAAAGTTTTTTGTTTGATAAAGGAACAATATATCCTAAACCAAGAACCTAGAGCATGGTATTTGAGGCTTGATCATTTTTTGCAGAAACTCAGTTTTTAGAATGGTGGGTTTGATTATAATCTATATATCAACAATGAATTTAATCAAAGGATGATGGTGTTGGTGTATGTCTATGACCCAATATTTATTGGATTGGATGAATCTCAGTGAAAAAAGTTCATAGAATTCATGAAAACTTAGTCATAAATTTCAATGATTGGTGAACTAAAAATTTTTCCTTAGGTTACAGGTGACAAAAGTAAGGAATGACACATTTATTTCACAATCCAAATATTCCATGGATGCTCTAATAAGATTTAGAATGGATAATTCCAAGGATATGATGACTCATGTGGATAATCGAATAAAACTGTTATGGGATGATGAAGAAAATATAGTTAATGTTATAGAATATAGAAAAACCATTGGCAGTATATTGTACTTCACAATGACAAGTCTAGATATTTTTTTTCTCACATAGAAATAAACAAGATATCAAATCAATCCAAAAATAAATCCAATTAATTTTAGTGAAAAGAATAATTTGGTATACCAATGGTTTAGAGGATTTTTGTTTTTGTAAAATGAAAAATATAAGAAAGAGTTATTTTGATATGCAAATATAAATTGGGTTGGATTAGAATATGATAGAAAATAAATGTCATGTGGTACATTATATCTTGGTGTGTTGTGTATTTCTTGTCTAATTAAGAGACAAGATTTCATTTCATTGAGCATTGTAGAAGCTAAATATTTGTGGACACTTAAGATTTCATGTAGTTATTATGGATGAAGAATCATATTAATGATATGAGAGTTCTAGTGAAGTATATGATTAGAATTCACTGAAATAATTAATGTGCTATAAATCATATAAAAAGTATAGTTCATCACTAAAGGATTAATCACATTGAAATTAAATAACATTTTATCATGGAGAAGGTGGAGAAAGGGGTTGTAAAGTTGTAGTATGTTCCTACAGAATTAAAATTTGCAGACATTATGATGAAGGCATTACCCAAAGAGAAATTTGAACAACATCGAATGACTCTGGGAGTTTATTTGAATCCCCATACATGAAAAAATTCTAGATGTGGGACCCCCTCTCATCAAGGTGTGATGTGTTTTTACCTGATGAATTGATATGTGTTCTTCACCACGCTACACACCACAAAGGAGTGACCTTAGAATTAACTGACAAATTGGGAGAACATGTGGCTATATGAGGGGATAAAATCTCTTAATCAATGTAGGGGAGAAGCTGATAGGTTGAATAGTGGAGTAGGGGGATTTTTAAATCTAACAATACTAAATATGATGAAGCAAAGGTTATATATCACAACAGATGAGGTTTGTGATGAATTCGGTTGAGTGGTTTTGGAATGAAGTGATTCATTGATAAACATTTCATGATAATCTTGTTTCTCACACCGAGCATGAATCATGTGGGATTAGAGTGTTTGTTGAGTAAATCTTTGATGGTTATCTGAATCGCATGAAGAAAATATTGGTAGAAGTTGGAAGAAGCTTCAATAAGGTATCAAAATGTGAAGAGTTGTCAAAAAACCCAAAGGGGGGATTATTAGGAAAAAAATATCAATGTAAAATTGTAGTATTTTTGGGTTGATTATTTTTTTTTTGAAAAAGTGGGTTCCTATGGTTAGTTGTGGAGTTATACAGATATTTTTTACAAGGTATGTTGACAAAGATTAATGAAAAAATAATGTATTCTGTAGAGGAGGTAAAAAAATTTCATATACACGGTGGCACAGTTCCCTAGTATTGGAAACAAAAATTAGAGTCCAAACATTGGAAGTTTCTCTAATCATCATGAAAGTTTCATTTCCCTGAATGCCTTGTAAAATTATGTAAATGGAATGAGTTTGGAAAATATTGGAGTTTCATGAAGGTAGATATCTTCACAAAGGAATTTAGTTTCTTGAAGGTTGTATTCCTCGAAGGTGTGGAGCATCGCGAACATGTGAAGAAAAATAATACATCTCTGTGACTATGAGAAGTGTAGGGTTACTAAAGCATGATGGATTGATGATAATCTCCATAAAAAAAGATTTATGAACATGTAAATTTCAATATAGATTTGTGAAATCGGGATCTTCATGAATGAGATTGGAGAGCTTAATGAAAAGGTGATGATAGGGATTGATGCTTTTGGAAAGGGAGGAAATATCAATAAATTGGCCTCTACCCCTCTCAAAGAAAAAAAATAAATCTTAATGAATATTCTAAGGATCTGAATTCATGAAGGTTATTTGAGAAGGTTATTCTTGTGAAAAAGTTCATGATGAATGGAAATTCCATAAGACTATGAAATCCAACTAAAATTTTTAAGCATTATGAAATTATTGATGTTTGAAAAGTGTATAAAAATCTGACCAAAATTTGTGAGCATTGTGAAGGCTATGAGAGCTTCGTGAAACTGCTTGAGGTTCAAAAAAGAGGTGAGCTCCTTGAAATTTATGGGGTTCATAAAGGTTGTTTATACTTGTGATTAATTGGGTATTTTCTTGAAGGTGGTGTGAGCTTCATTAAGGTAGTCAGAATCAAAAAATTATTAAAAAGTGATTTCCCAATAAAACTATGGTAAAGTGATATTCATCGTGTGGATGAAAGTGGGACTTAAATAGAGATTCTACATATAACTGAGGATGAATTCATCGTTTTTAATAAAGGGACCTACATGTTCATAAACTATGTGTGAATCCTTTTCAAAACTATGAGGAAAGTAAGAGGAAGAATGTGATCCTTTACACTGGTAGTGAGCCATCGAAAGATTGATCGAGGGAGTGACCCTTGGGAAGTAGTGAGTTTTCCTTAAGCTTTGTAAATCCAGTGAGCCTAGGCATAGAAATGATCTATCCTGAACCTTATTTTGGTAGTAAGACTTTGTGGATTTGGTACATTGGTACATCAACATTTCATTATCCTATTATGTAGCCTAATGACGTTGAACCATGTAAAATTGTTTTGTCTCATCCATGCTTTCATTCCTATTTATACATTGATACAAGAAAGGGATAGCAAAGTGTTTTTTTCGAAAAAAAGAAGATCTAAAGGGATGGTTGTTTTAATTTTTCATACTCTAATTCACCCCCTACTCAATTTATATAACTCGTTTTAGCTAACAAAAAGGCTAATTATAAAGAATGTGCTTGAATAGAAATGAGAAGAGAGAAATATATTACCTTGAAAGAGTGATTCCAAAAGCTTGGTAGGAGATTCTTGAGAGCTTGAGGAACATTGGGAGGACTCTATAGAGGAGATACCAGAGTAAAGACACAATAAATGGTTTTTAGTGAAGATTAATAGGAGATCTTGTGGGTTTATATTGTAATGGAGAGGGGAGTTCTTTATTATTTCCCAGACTTAGGTTTTGGACTCAATACAATAAAATAATCAAAACCACAAACCTTACCATGGGTTTTCCCCAAGGTTTCTTTAAAATAGAGGTGGTTTTAATTATATTATAAGTAAAAGGTCCTAAATTATAAAAATATTTCCATTTTTAATGAGGAAGTAAGTCATGTCCTTAAAGAAATTATTTTAAACACTTAAAATATAATATAGGTTTTGAAGGATTTATAAATGATTTATAAAATTATTCAAATAAACCTAAAATCAAATTATTTTAAAATTTAAACATATATTTGGTCGTTTAACCCCTTTTATAGTATTCATTATATCACATTAGATTCATTATTATGTCTTAATATGAACCGTATATTTATATCATATTTAATTCTCACCTGAAAATTCTACTATCTCAAAATATTATGAAAAACTCACCATTTGATAATTTCAACATGCTGATTCCAAAAAAATATTTATTTTATCAAAATAATTTTATAAATATATGAATTTTCAATTTTAAAATATAATTTACATTTATTGAGAAATGATAGGTTTTTTGACAAAAATGGTTTTCAAACCATTATAGGTATTACATTTAACATCATTAAAATTATATTACAAATTACATTTTTCGATCATAATTTAATAATAATATTTTATTAAAATATTATTTATTTCAAATATTCATTAATTCATAAAAATGAATGTCATAATTGAAACAACATATTACTTAAACATAAAACTTATGTTTTATTATATCAAAATATAATTTTCATTAAACTGATTATGTAATTATTTGTAAATTAAAAACAATAAGGAATAAATTTAATCATAATTTCAATTAAAAATAAATATAAATATTTATACTATTGGGGTTACTTTTTTCACTCTTTGTTAAATTATTTTTACCCTTAATTAACTTATTTTCCTTTTACCATGGTAATAAATATTTACTACAATTACTATTCATATTTTTCAAAAATTAAGTTGACCCTATTAATTAATATTAATTATTATTATTAAAAATATGGAATAAATTTTCTAAAAATAAATTTATATAGGTGGGATGGTTTAATTTAAAATAAAACCTGTAAGCATGATGGGAAGCAGTTTTCCAAAAAAATCATTTTTTCAATGAAAAGATTATTTTAACTTAACTCTATAACTAGAAATATTCATTATATTAATTTAAATTCATAAATACATATATATAATATAAAAATTTTATTTAATTAATTTATCATTGTGGTTTATTTTAATTAATTATAATAGAGAAACATTATGCATTTTAGAACAGTTTTTAGACAAATATGTTTTTAATCGTAAAATAAAATTATACCAAAATCTAGTATAAATATGATTTAAATGTATTTAATTGAATTAAATATAACTAAATAATAATTATTTTACCTTTTTATAAAATTAAAATAATTTTTATATTTTTATATTACTTAATTTATAAAAATAAATTGCAATTTTAGTTAATACAATATTTTTCACTATTTACTGTAAAATCTATATTTTATGAAAAATACCAAAATTTAACCCTATGTTAATATTTATATGATGATATAAAAAATGGATCTAATTTTATTAAATAAATTTTATATAATATTATTATAATTTTGTTCACATAAAAATAAATAATCATCATTTTTGAAGAAAATATATTTTTAAGAATAAGAGACATTACAAAAATTTGATTGGTTATTTACTAATAATTTATCAATATATTTTGGGATATATATATATATATATATGATAAAGTTTTTAATACTACTCATATATGAAAATTTAAAGGAATGGTTAATATTTTATATTTAAATAATCATTGTTTGTTTGGGTTCGATGTTGTATATCACATATGTTATCAAACATAGTTTTATCTTTTAAAAACTCATGGCATTACATTCTTCAACCTTTAATAAATTTAATCCTTGATATTTAAAAATTAACTAGATAAGCCATGTTTTAAACATTGAAATATCTTTATTGAAAACCCCACACCATAAAAAGGGTTAATAAAAAATTCACTTGAAAAGTGAGACACGGAAGTACGAAGGTCATCACATAACTAGGTTTCCCAGTATTAGAATATTAGTGGGAAGTAAAATCATAGACAAGGAAGAGAAAACAAAAAAAAAATAGATAATTTATTTTTATAGATAACATGGTTAGGAGAAAGTCAACGACCACAAAAATCATAAATATGTGATAGATAAAATGACCATCAACTCATCAGAAAAGATCATAATATAAAAATAGTTTTGATTCAAGATTATTTTCATAGATTTAAATAATTCCTCTATCATATTGAAAATGAACATAAGGAAATATACTTTCTTGAAAAGTATAATTTAATCATTTTATAAATTTCCTCTACAATATCATCTTTTTCTCCAAATTATGAGAACTCAAGATGAACATTTTTTGTATGATGCAATTGAATAAAATTATAACAAATCATATAATACACCAAAGAGTAACAATATATTCCTGTAATATTTACAAAATATAAAATTTTGATCATAAATTAAGATAATATTGAAAATTATTAAACCATAATAAATTGATCTCCAAAATTCCAAAAATAATCCCAAAAGTTTAACATATGTCATTACTTAAATAAATACCCATATATCCAAAAATAAACTAATAAACTAAACATTAAAGAATGTTTTAACCTCAAATTTTATATCATTCCCTTCATCTTACACCTTCAAAAAACCTAATATCATTCTTCTCAAATAATCCTAAAGGGTATATATACATCAACTAAATAAAAAATATCCTGAAATATCATTAATTATCTCAAAATGAAAATGATTTGATCCTATAATATGTTTCCCAAAATATCATACTAAACATCCATAAAATAAATCTTTAAAAGTCTTATAAATGAATCTAAGGATAGTTCTTAGACATATCGTCCATATACTCTTTAGTTTTATCCCAAAATCAAACACCTACTAAGGGTTATCAATCCCTCAATCATGTGTTTTATAAAATATCACTTTATCACTAAATCACTTTTCTATATTATCGGTGCCATTCATCATAAATTTCAATATCTAAAAGAAAAACTAATATGGAAAATCATTAGATGTTTCATGATTCTTATATCTATAATTCCATTTATATACTACCTTCACAACATAACACTTAAATACCTATACATAAATATTTTAATACTCACACTTCAACAATTTTCATATCATAGGTCCTTAGTCTAGGACTTAACCCTTGGATTATAGCATTGACTTAGAAAATCCCATATTCTCCACACATAATACATTGAACCAAAAAGAAAACCATGGGATATAATTTATTCCCATACATCACACTCTTTATTTTTTTATATGAAAACAAGATATTTTATGCACTATTTTTTTACACTCTAAACACCTTTGAGTTTCATTATGGAATTTCCCTTTGTGCTGCTTTCCACATTTTTTACATTTAGGAAATTTAATCTTCTTTACTTTGTCACCATTTTCAAATGAAGTTCCTTGATACTTTTTCCTCTTCTATTTTGTTGTATTTTGAAATTCAACAATGTTTCAGTTGTTAATTGTGATTTTTGATAGCAGGTTTGAAATAATCATAATATGTGTTACTTGAGATATCATTATGTTATAAACCTCATCTGGGAAGTCATCACATTTCCCAACACATTGGTTATTGAATCGATTATTCCTATTTCCAGTCATTGACTTGAATAGAGTTAAAACTAGGGATGAGTACTTTTAAACTATTAAAAAAACAAATGGGAAGCCAATTAACATTAAATGGATAACTTATAAATGATATGTATTTCCTTATCTTAAGAATTTATAGGCTTGAATCTAAGTTATCCATTACCTATTTCCTATCATAGACTCTTATGTAAAAAAATTTCCCTTAATAATGATTCATAATGAAATTGTGAATTTTAACAATGCATATCCCCCATGAGTGTCAAACTAGGGGTGCATAAAATACCATTTTCATGCACCAGTTCCCAATTGAGTTTAGATCAATGTGGTTTTCTTGAGTTTTACCCATGTGTACATCTGTGTAAGAGCCACATCTACTTGTAGTATCTAGATAGATATGTGTTTTTTTGGAAACCACATACTACATACTTTACCAAAATTTGGGGATGTTTTCTTATACATAATTGTATACATAAGTCTTTCGCTAGTGTTTTCTGATCCTAATCCCAAAAATAACAAAAAAAATCTTTGATAAGAATTATGATATCCCATTCATTTATTATACATTAATTCATAATTTATTACATAATATTACACATAATAAAACCTAGAACATCAAGAAGTCTAGTTTTTTTGAGAATTGGGTACATAGAATAACACCTCAAACATGGGATACTACAACATTATTGAAAACATACTAAACGTTCTTCTAAAATTACATAGCATTTAAAACTGCATGGGATAACCTGGGGGCATACATAAGAAATGGGTGAGATATAAATTTTAGTAATGGAATAAACATGTAATAACATAAAGAAAATATTTCATTTTAGACAACAGGAATATCAATGAGACATAAAATTGGTGATAATCATAAACAGGAACAATAAGAAATGACATATCATGATAACATAATTACAACATGATAAAATGTGGAAATAACATTAAACATGGCATAATAAACATAGGTCAAGGCTAACCTCCAAGAAACTATGGAGAAAAAATCCCATGAGGTATCAATTTAACTATATAATCCCTTGCATGATGTCTTATATGATTGAAAAATTGCACAATTCATTGGAGGGATATATAAATATAGACGCACCCATCACTTTACTTTCATTTACATGCCTAAGCGTGCCACACAGACCATACAAAATGGAATCATTATTAATCACATTTTATTTCATGATCAAAGTGTGTGGAATATATACATCTAATTCCATAATCAAATAAGTATAAGTGAATAAATTTTAACACCCTAGATAGGAAATGGGTATGAATATTCACTACATAATTGTTTGGCATGGGAAATTGTGATAAAATTTTGGTAGTATAACGGGGGTGCATAATTTTTCAAGGGAGGGATTAATGAAATTAATAGGGATCCCTAATAATTTATACATAATAAGGGTAGTAAGTTGGATATGTAATAACATATACCAATGTTAATAATTGGATATAAAAGTCATAATTTAATGATGATGCTTGAATAAAGATGAGATGGAAAGTATCCCTTACTAATTTTGGCATGGTAACTGGTGTACATAATGGTTCATAGGGGGGGATTAGTAGGAGTGAAAGTGGTTTTCAATCACATTAAAATAAAAATTATAGTGATATAAATGTAAAAAATCATACCCAAACAAGAACCAATGGAAATAGATAGGTATAACATAAAATAGTTGCTTGAATAAAAATAAAATAGGGAGATACATTTCTAAATTTCAGCATGGTAATAGCTTATGTAAATGATATAATGAGAGATAATAAATGGTATATCATTATTATAAAATAAGTTTTATATTATAGGTATCATTATAAATACATAAACACCTAATTCTGATTCAAAAGTAAAATTACAAAGAAGGTTATTGAATGGAAATGAGAAGAGAGAAAACCCTTAGTAAATTTCAGTATGGTAACGAGTGTACATAAAGGTTCATGGTAGGGATTAATGAGATATAAATGGGTTTATTATAACATTTAAATAAAAAGGTAAGTAAAAGGGATGTATAAATGCATACCCAAATAAGAAAAAATGTAATTTATAAAGAATAATATGAAAGATGAGCTTGAATAAAAAGAAGTGTGGGAGATCCCTTACTAAATTTTTACATGTAACACTACTGTAAATATGATCTATACCAATGGTTTTGGGAAAACCATTGGTATAGTTCACAAATTTGGACCTATACCAACAGTTTGGCCAAAACCGTTGGTATAGGTCACTAATTAGGATTTAGACCTATACCAACGGTTTGGCCAAAACCATAGGTATATGTCCATTATAGAGACCCTATACCAATGGTTTTGGCCAAACCGTTGGTATAGGTCCCTCCTATACCAACGGTTTGTCCAAAACTTTTGGTATAGGTCCCAAAATCAAAGAACCTATACCAATGGTTCTCAAAACCGTTAGTATAGACCTATACCAACGGTTTTGAGAACCGTTGTTATAGGTACATGAATTTTTAATGGAATCTTATTACATAAGAAATTAAATAAATCAAAATTTAAAATAATTATGATAATACATATATATATATTTATGAAATTATGTTCAGAAAAGTAAGTTAGGTTAGTGGTTAGGTCATTCAATCACAAACGGGAGGTGCTGGGATCAAAACCAACCAAATGATTGTTTTTTGAATTACATATACCAACATTTTTATGGAACCATTGGTATAGATTTTCATATTAATTATACAAATGGTTTTCAAAACCGTTGTTATAGACCTATCCCCATGACTTACTTGGCAACGGTTCTCTAAACCGTTGGTATAGGGTATTTTTTTGTAGTAGAAACAGATTAGGTAAATGCTATAATGAGAGGAGATAAATGATAAATAATTATTATAGAATAAATTTTTAAGCATATTTATCATTATAAATACATGAGAAAATAAACAATTTAGATTTTAAAGGTAAATTACAAAGAAGGTACTTGAATGGAAATGAGAAAAGAGAAATCCCTTACTAAATTTCGACATGGTAACTGGTGTACATAAAGGTTCATGGAAGGGATTGATAAGAGTGAAATAGGGATCTAATAAAATTTAAATAAAAGGGATATTAATAGGGATGTATAAAAAATTACCTAAATATGATCAAATGGAATTTAAGATATATAACATAATATAGGTGCTTCAATAAAAAGAAGAGTGGGAGATACCTTATTAAATTTCGCCATGGTAACGACTTAGGTAAATATGATAATTATAATGAATAAATTATATATCATTATTAGAGAATAAATTTTACACTATATTGATCATTATAAAGATATTATAAGATAATAATTTTTTATTCAAAAGGATAATTCCAAAGAAGGTGCTTTAATGGAAATGAGAAGAAAGAAATCCCTTACTTTAAGAGGGTGATTCAAAAATTTTATGAGGATCTTATTTAGAGATTGGGGAAAATTTTGAGTAATATAGAGAGGTTATTTCATATTAATTATGTGATCAATGGTTTTTGAGTGAATAGGAATTGGAGATTGGGTGGGTTTGTATAGGAAAAGAGAGGTGAGTTCTTTATTGTTTCCCAAACATAGGTTTTGGACTCTATATAATAAAATAATCAAAAACACAAATAATACCATGGGTTTTTACAAATTTTTCTACCAAGGAGAGGTGGTTTTAAATATTTTAAAATGAAAAGATCTTAAAATATTAAAATATTACTCTTAATGATGTGTAAGTGAGTCATGTCCTTAAAGAAATGATTTTAAACCCTTAAAATATAATATAGGCTCTAGAGGATTCATAAATGATTTATAAGATTAATCCAATCAACTTAAAATAATATTATTTTAAAGGTTAAACATATATTTTTTCATGGATCCCATTTTATAATATTCATTACAAAACTTTTGGGTCATTATGACGTCATAATACACACTATATATTTGTATTGTAGTAAATTTTGAACAGAAAAATTGATTATCTCAGAAAATTAAGAAAAATTCACCATTTTATAATTTTGATTCTATTATTCCAAAAATAATATTAATTTTATTAAAATAATTTTTTAAATCTACAAATTTTTACTTCTAAAATAGAATTGACATTTATTGGGAAATGTTGTGTTTTTTTCCAATAATTGTTTTATTAAAATATAATTTATATTAAAAAACCATTAATTCATTAAAAGGAATGTCTTAATTAGTATTTCATATTACTCAAAAATAAAATTTCTATTTTATCATATCTAAATATAATTTTTATAAAAATTATTACTTAATAATTTATAAAGTAAAAACAATAAGGAATAAATATAATCATAATTTAAATGAAAAGGAAATATAAATATTTATAATATTATGGTTACTTTGTTTCTAGTATTTATTAAATTATATTTTTCCCTTAATTAACCTATTTTCCTTTTATTGAGGTAATAAATATTTATACAATTACTATTTATATTGTTCAAATATTATGTTGACCCTATTAAATAATATTAACTATGATTATTCTAATTATGGAAACCATTTTGTCAAAATCAATTCATATATTTAGGATATATATATTTATATATTTCTTATAATAGTTAATCATAATCATATTTAGGATATATATAATTATATATTTCTAATAGTAGTTAACCATACTACTATTTCAACATTTAAAGGAAATGTTAAAATTTTATTTTTTAAATAATCATGATTTTTTGTGTTCGGTGATGTGTATCGCATATGCTATCAGACATAGTTTTTCCTTTTAAAAACATGAGGTGTTACACTAAATTAAACGTCATATAGTATACCATTATGAAATATCCAATAAATTTGAGGTTATGAATAGAACTAACTAAAATATTAATAGTATATTTTTACACATGAAAAAAATTCATTGGTTATCTATTTATTAAGAATAAAATTAAAATCATTCAAAATAAAAAGGAATGTTTTTTGAAAAAAATGTATTTTTTCTAAAATTTGGGTTAGTCACGCTTTACAAAAACAATTGAAAATTAATTTTTACCAATTTTGGGTAATTTATTTGAGAAAATAAAATTAACTTTTGAAATTTGAATATCTAAATTTTCTTAGGGTAAATTTTTATTAATTTTATAAAATGTTTAATTTTTGATTAATAGTGAAAAAATACTAAATTTTAATTGAAAACATTTTTTTTGTTTAAATTATCTGTAAAGTTAAATTATATTTTGAATTTTTTTGAAAGTAAAATTATTTCACATATATATCTATAAATCCAATTTAGGTCATTCGAATAATTTTAATGTTTATTTTTTATAAAAAAACTTTGTAATATTTTGAACATTTTCTCTTTGAAAACCTTCTTTCTCGTCATAATTATAGGATTAAATTAAAATTAAAATTTCCCACTTATGTGAATGAAATTTAGGAAAATGAATTCAATATTTATAATCATAATAATTTATATTATCTAATAAGGTAAACATAATTTTTTTACCATAATAAATAGTAAAACCGTAAAGAAAATTATCGTAGTTAAGGTAAAAATGAGTTCACTAAGATGTTAAAATAAAAAGATAAGAGTTAAAAAGAAATAAAAATTTATAAAATCTATTTTATGGTCATATTTCGACCCTATAATTTTTAATTCTCTAGAATAATTAATTTTAGACAATTTTGGCTTGTGGAAACATGGGTACTGATTTATCTTTTCAAAAATTATAAATGTGCCACTCACCTCACTTATAAAAGGCCACCCTTATCCTTGCTTCTTCACACATTCAATAGCTTTTTTGTGATGATATGAAAAAATAACATCCCAAATTTTACCCCTCATTCTAGAAGCCTTAATTAGTATAAAAAACCAACCTAGAAAGGATTTTGTTGAAAACCTAAGGATGTTACCTGAAGATGAGGCAATGTTCTTCAATGAGACTTTTTATTTTATTTATTCCCACACCTAATTCAATTATTTTTTAACCATGATGATTTTAAAAACATAAAATATTCCTATACATAGATTTTTTTATATGAATTTAATAACCTACAACCATCCACACTTCCATAAAATGGGTTATGAAATCACTATTCATTTGTACGGAGGACTACCACCTTGTAAACTGATGTCATTCATTTTTCTATTACAACCTCTCATGGTTGGATATGATGATGGATATAAAGTGTATATATATATATTATATTAATTACATAATTATACCTCTTGAGTAATTATTTAATATTTAAATTTTTACATTCCATTCTGTAGAGGATATGATAATGTCGCTCAGGTGTATAGTGGACTACTGCCTCATGAAGCAACGTGATTCGTTTTTTGCCAAAGTTTTATATATAAGGTAATGAGGATTAATTTAATTATTTTATGTGATATAAGTTATATAATTATTATATTAATTAAATTTCTATCATTATGAAAAGACAATATATCATTTTCTTTCTTTCCTTTTCACTCACTTAATGATGATAACATCGTTTGTGTACGTGTGGAATACCACTTTCAAAAAGAGATGTGACTTTATTTTCATCAACACACCACATGGATGATATATATATAAGAATATTTAAATAAATAATATGGTATTTATGATATTATTATCATTATGTAAATATAAAATATTACCTAACTTCTTTCCATAATGATTGTTGAAAAATGGAAATGTTACCCATGCGTGTGTATGACCTACCATCTCCATGATCGTAACATACATCATTTTTCAAAAACATATTTCATGATTGGTATTTAAATTATAATTGATTTATAAATATGATAATTATTTCATGATTATTATTCTATATATGATTTAACTATATAATATGCACAAGATCTAGAACTTTCATATCAAATCACAAATGAAAAAACCAGACAATTAACACACAAAACAATGAATATAATGAAACATTATTAATGAAAAGGTGATGATAAGTTATAAAAATAATGATATATAGTATTATAAATATTAATATTGTACCTTTATAACTTAATAACAAGTTTTAATCCACTATACAAGTGGTTAAATCACATTCAACCAAAAGGAAGCATGAGGTAAGAGACTTCATCTCAATTTCCTTTCTTTGAAGCATATTATAACGGTATGAAACTAATATATTTTATATGGTTTATATAATACCCATTTTAAATTTAATATCAATATTATTAAATAATTCATGTAATTTTAGGTTTCAATTTGAATTATTTTATCAAGGGGTATTTGACATAAGTTATCAAGTGGTAAAAAAAATTCATAACTCAATTTCCTTTCATTGGGTTATATTAATACTTATTTTTCTTTGATATTATAAGATTATGTGTGAAATTAATTCTTAATATATTTTATTTTATTTCCACTTGTTTCATGTTGATTTAAATTTGATACACAAAATTTATTCACTGATAAATTCTCACTATAAAGTTATGATATTTTCAAGGGTTTATTTCACAATATCATTTTAATCAAGATTGATTATACTTGAATTTCTATTCAAGTAAATTATTTGATAATAGTTTAATAAAACCTTTAATTTTATTCTAATCTAGTTATTCATGATCTTTTTCAGGTATTAGTTCCATTTTTTCATTCCTTTTCACTTAAAATTGATGATAAAATGTTTTAATAAAATTCAAATTCATTTCTCTCTTTGATCAGAATTCCTTTTTCTTCCAAAACCATGTTTTCTGAAAAAATAAAAAAAATATTAATCCTTTTAAAAATGGTCTATTAAATAAAATTTTACCCATTTTTAATTTTTATACAATTTTTTTATAGGAATCTTCATGTGGTTTTCAAAACAAGTTCTATTTGGATTTTACTGAAAACATGAAAGGAATATTTGTTTCAATGTACTCAGAATGTATGGAATTTATTTTCATTATGACCACTACCTATTTTATAAATTCCTTTATAATTTTAAAAGATTTTTTTAAATAAATTTGATCTAAAAAAACTATCTTTTAGTCTTAAAAGTTGATTTTCAAAATTAAAAGGATATTTTCCTCAAAAAATGTTTTTAAATATATTTTTATGGTATTCATAATTATCAAAAACAACAAAAATTTATTTTACTTATACTCATCTGAGGATATTTTTTATTAATACCATTTACTTTACTCTATATGGTTTATGATTGTGTTTTCTGATTAGGGAAATTATTTAAATTTCATATTCTAGTTTAAATACAAATATTTTTCTGAATTATGTTTCATCATCTTCATATGAGGAATTAATTAGAGTTGTTAAGTGATGGGTGGGATCTTCTATATACCCTTGAAGCATCTATAGGTCTCATGAGAAAAAAATATATTGGGTTTTGGTAAAGGAATTACCCATTTATAGAGATATCATGGAACAAGGCCTTGATGGTATTAGATGTCTTGGAAAAAGGCCTTGAGGGTATGTTTTAGATGTCCATCATTATCCATTACATCATTATCGATTTAGTTATTGATATTCCATGTGATTATTTGATTATTTATAATATTCACGGTTAATTTTCATGCTCATGTGATTATTTATATGGACTTATTTCATCATAATTTATTCATTCCATATTATAATCAAGTTATTGATTAAATGACATGTATTTTTCTTATTTACTTTGACATAATGACTATACCCTATTTATTCATACCTCACACTATATTATTAACCTTACTGATCATCTGATATTACCGTTATATTATGTTTTATTTTCCCCAGGATATGAGGAAGTGTTTTTATATTGATATGTAGGGATAAAGAACCTAGAATAATGGTATTATCAAAGAAAATTATTTTTGTCTTTCATATTATAAATATTAATGTGACTTTGAAGTATGTATCTATTTTACCAAGACTAATAAAATATTCCATACTTTGGGATGAAATTCCTTGTAACATCTTCCAAGTTTAATAAAATTAACACTAACTTTGAGCTACTAGGGTCATGTTCACTATAGATGGAATTAGAGGAATTTTAGTAGAAACCTTAGGAACTAGATTTAGGAAACTATAGATTAGGGAACAAAACCATATGATAGAATTTGAGAATAAATATAGAATAATATCTTATATTTTTAGTATGTAATATATTATGTATTTTTTCCAAGAAAATATATCCCTATCTGGACACTAAAAGTGGACATGGTTCTACCATATATGCACCCAGGGGTATAACTCTGAAAAGGGTGAATTAGTCTTGACCCGATCATCACCTCATGCATAAAATTGTTCTTTAATGTGCACCTAGTTTGAGACTCCAAGCATATATGCTTGGGGAATTCACATTTTCATTAAAAACCATTATAAATGATTTGAAAATAACAATATTCCCGATGAAACCATGGTTATGACTATGAGATTATCTATACATAATTTTTTCAATTTATGTTAATCATTTCATTAATTTTTGGATTAATCATTATGTTTCATAATGATGTGTTCTGCTATAGTGTATTAAATCATTTATAAATAGATCATAGTATATATAATGGGAAATACATCAATTCACATATTAAAAAGTGTTACAATGATAATTTTTGTGATAGGATTGAGCTAATATTTCAAAGGCAGTTAGTATTTTAAACATTTTCATCCTATGAGGACATAGTATCAGGTGAAAAAAAGACATAGAATGAATTATCTAAGTATTATATATTCTAAGGGTATAAAGATAATAATAGGATGATAGAGAAAAATATGGATAAAGGGAGGAAGGAAAATAAGGATTTTCACACATGTGATAATTTTGGAAAGAAACAACATGGTACTTACATAAAGGGAATGGTAGTTTAATTCAAGTTCAGAGAAAAATGTCACCATGATCCAAATTTCAAGGGCAAGAAATAGTCTTACAATATTAAATTATTCCACTATAAAAATATGGGGCACTACAAAAATTAATTCCCCAATCATCAAGGGAATATACCTCAGAAAAATATAATGGATCAAGGTCAAGATTATGTTAATGATATATCTAAACTGGAATGATAAATTTTATTGTGTATTTTGATACAGGAAATATTTTGTAAAAGTATTTTATTAATTCCATTATCATTATAAGAATTATAAAATGTTTGAGGATTGTATTGTAATACCATTTCTTAAAGTATTTGAGATCATATGTTGAATGATATTAAGGACCAAGAAAAAAGATTTAGTGGAATGTTAAACTACTTTGAAAACACATGATTGAGTTACCAATAACTCTTAATATGTTCATGATGTTGAGATAATGATGTTGGGATAAATATATGATTCATATGGATAAATTAGATATTACTAACTACCTTGGATCTAATTAATGATTTTTTTTGATAAATTGGTTTATTCTATCTCTGATGGAGTTAACAATATTTTTTTATTTAAGTAATATATCAAACAATCTATATTTTATTTAAGGAATAAGGATGTATACTTGATTAAAATAAGTTTTTGTGGTAATTAAGGTAATTACCATGTTTCAAGAGAAGACATGATGAAGGTATTCACATGTGTTGTATTTAATGATTAAGATCTACTTAATTTTTTTTGTGGTATTAATTATAAGTTCATTTTGTAAATTTAATAACCTTCATTCTAATGTTTTAAATCCAATGATTTTGGAAGGTCCATAAGGTTGACCATTTTTGAAATGGTTTAAGTTCTTTGGATGAGGTTATAAATATTAATTTATTAATTCATCATATTTTGATTTATGAATATTGGATTATAATGAACCTATCCTTTTAAACATATATTACATGATTTTAAGAAAAATTAACCATCAAATTCAAATAAATGATCATAAAGTCTAGTGTATTTGGATTATTAGTTACATAAAACTAAAGAAATTGAAATTGAATAAAATAAATTTATATTAATCATCCATAATAAGCTCTTAAATTCCTTTTATACCTTACATATTCATAAGATAACCTCGGGAATACATAGATAAAAGGGATGAGCTGAAAATCCCAATAAGGGAATAAACATAGGAATAAATCATAACACATGAGTTAGAAGGAATAACATGATGAAATAAAAATACATGGAACATGAATAAACATGTTAAATAATAACATATAAAACATGGTATCCTGTAATAATTTAATCATATGAATGTGATAATAACATACAATATGAAATAAGCATGAGTCAAAGCTAACTACCAAGACCATTGCACATGGAGGACACGACCCCATAAAGGAGTCCGGTTCACTCCCTATCCCAAAATGATGTCTCATGAGACTAAAAATTAACCAATGGATTGTATTTAACCCATTATAACAAGTTCATTCATATGTTTGTCACATGAAGAATCAAACATTAACATAAGGGTTTCTCATGAAAATAAATGTGTATCGTAATCATTCCACAGAGCATAACAAATGGGTGTATCATAAATGTATCCAGAAAATAATAGATTTAAATCATAAATAGACACTAATAAGGTAAAATAGGAATATATCATGATAAATTATGTTCAAATGAAGTTAAAACATGTTAAATTTGTGTTTAAAAAACTTTATAAATGAGCCTGTTTAGTGTGATTTAAGGTAAAATATTAAAGAGCCTTTAAAGTGAGAAAAGGAATAATTGTTTGTATAAAACCAAAAATGAACATAAGTGTTTTTTCATGATAAAAATATTTCTTTTATAAAAAAAATGTCTACTTAAAATATATTAGGAAGTGTACTTTATAATGGGTAAGAAATTGGGAAGTTCCCTTCAATCAGACTTGCTTATCAGGAGGAATTGAGAAGGAAACCTTATAAAATGCATATTTACCAATAAAATAATGAATAAATGAGGTAGATATATATGTTTAGAGCATAAAAACAGAATTTGGGATGATTAAATAATAATAATTAATAATTACATCGAGGTAAGGAGAGAGAAAGTGTAACTTGAAGGAAAAAAATGGAGGTCCAGATAGAATCACTTACCTTATGTCTAGAATTGTTCTGCACTTGCATGTAACATCCTGAATAATAAAATTAAAAACATTAATTAATTTTTTCATAAAATATT
Source organism: Viscum album (assembly GCA_963277665.1). Lineage (NCBI taxonomy): Eukaryota > Viridiplantae > Streptophyta > Magnoliopsida > Santalales > Viscaceae > Viscum > Viscum album. The sequence goes on from OY728130.1 coordinate 1,222,609,311, forward strand.
ATTCATATAATTAATTTATTATGATTTTATTATGTTCATTTATGTCCATTTAGTTGATTTATAGAGTTTAATTTTGTCACTTTTTGGAGAGTTCATATCATGGTTTTATGATCGGTTCCCTTGAGTTTAATTGTGGAAGATATTCTAAATTGATATAAAAAATAAATAAGTGAAATTATATGATATTTATTCACCTCCATAATTTAAAATGGTTTTATATATCATTATTTTATATATGATAATAATTCATTAGATAAAAATTTAATGATGAATGTTATTTTATTTTGGTGAATTTTCCATCATCACAGCCTAGTATGGATTCATTATTTAATATTATGAATGTATATTAGTATCATAATATGAAATAAGATATAATATAAATTTTTAAATATATTTTAACTATAATAATGGTTTTATGAAAATCGTTAAAGGTGGAAATGGGAAATGAAAATGCATCATCCATGATGGCAGTAAATCGACAGATCACGAACAGTGTTTTCATTTTTAGAATAAAAGGAAGAGGGAAGAGATTTGATGAAGGATTATTACATTAACACAATAACATTTTAGTATATGATATATATTGGAGTTATAATTTCATTTTGGGATAGGGAGGTAAATAGGGATAACAAATATAATAAACTGAAAATAAATTAAAAGAAAACGAGAGAAGATTTTACCTCTTGAACTTCCTCCCCTTGTGAACCTCCTTAGAGAAATTGGGTTTGGTGTTTTTTATACCAAAGGATATTGGATATGGGTTTGTGTCTTGGGAATAATATTGGGTATAATTTGGAAAATATTCAAGGATTTTAAGGTGTGAGTAGAAGAGGTGGTGAGGGTTTGTATTTATAGGGGGAGGAGAGGGGTATTTTTTATTATTATATTCAATGTTTTATTATTTTGGATCAATACTATTAATAGCTTGAACCTTATAACAAAATATATTAAATAATTAATTATAGTTCGATATTATGGTACTTACATCATCAACACATCAATAATGACTCAAAAAATTATTTATTTATCTTATTTTGTAAATTATCATATTTCATGATTCACTAAAAATCAACTATTTAAGAAAAATACTTAAAAAAACACCCTCACCGTTTTTTTATGTGTAGATCTCAAAAATGGGTTTAATTTTATAAAAAATGTTTTATAAATATGAGAAATTTAATTTTTGAATAAAAACATCATTTATTTTAAGAATATCAATTTTAAAATTATAATGGATTTTATAACACTTTGGAAAATTAGTTAAGGTATAATAAAATTATATTATAATCATAAGACTAAAAAATATTAATTTATCAATATTTTTTTGAAAATAAATTTCTTTTAAATATTTAAATTAACTATAAAATTTTAAATATATATCTTTTCATTTCACAAAATTATTAATACTTAATTTAACATTTTAAAAAATTTATTGACTTATACTATAATATAATTATATCATATTTTCTTCTATATGATACAAAAATGTTATTTATACTTTCATAGCTGAGGTTACTATTTTATTGGCCAGTTTATTATTCATAATGGCCACATTACTATTCCAATAGTCAAGTTACTATTCCATCAATATTTATCCTTAATATCTAGAAATACCTCTTATTTCATTCATTATTAATTTATAATGTTTGTATTGTGTTATCAGTGTAATTTTATGTGATTTATACTATATGAAATAATTATAAGAATTAAATTTCTATTGATATAATTATAGGTGGTTACATTATTCCCCCTTATGAAATTTTACCCTTGAAATTTCATTTTACAAACTAAGTTGAAAACAAGTGAGGGTACTTATCCTTCGTTTCTTCCTTCGGTTCCCATGTTATATCATTGAACTTATGGTTATTCCATAGTACTCTAACCATTTGGGTAGTCTTATTGTGTATAAAATTATCACTATGGTCTAAGATCTTCACCGGATACTCCTTGTAAGAGAGATCATTTTTTGATTGTACCACCTCTGAATTTAGTACATGTGAAGGATCTAGTATGTAATTCATCAATAGGGATATATAGAATACATCATGTACTTGAGACATGGTTGGTGGAAGTTCTAGTTGATAGGACATAGCACTGACAGGATCCTAAATCTCTAAGGGTCCAATGTAACAAGGACCTAGCTTTCCTTTATTCCCAAATATCTTGATCCTCTTCCATGGAGATTTTCAAAGGAATACCATATCTACAACCTCAAACTCTATGTCCTGTCAATGATAATCTACATATATCTTTTTTAAATATTGGGATACCTTTATGTGTTTCTAAATGGTTTTTAAATATTATACCATTTCTTCAGCCATTTCAGGTATAAGTATCTTATATTCACCAACTTTATCCCAGCATGTCGATGTTCTATTTCTTTTCTCACAAAGGAATTAGTATGGATCAATTTGTATGTTCAAGTGGAAACTATTGTTATAAAAGAACTCAAAAAGAGTTATAAATTAGTCCTATAATCCTTTAAATTCCAAAGAACATGCTCTCAACATGTATTCCAGTATCGGAATAGTCTACTCATATTGGCCATCAATTTGAGGATGATAATCCATACTAAAGTTCATCTCATTTTTTAGATCATGTTGGATACTTTTCCAAAAGTTTGAGGTAAATATTGGATATTAATTAGATATAATCTATATTGATACTTCATGTAGCCTCACCACTTATTTGATGTATATCTGTGCAAGTTGCTCAAGTGATAAGTCCTCTCTAATTGTGATAAAGTGAGTTGTCTTTATAAGAAGATCCACAACAACCCATATAGCATTATTTCTTTTGGATGTCTTTAAAAGTCCATTGAAAAATCCCATTGTGATTTTTTCTCATTTCTAGGATGGTATGGGTAATGGTTGCATCATCCCCTTATACTTTTTCCTTTGATTCTTCACATGCTGAGATACTAAACACTTTGATGTATATTTAGAGATCTCCTTGTAACGACCCAAAGTTTTATCAATGGAATTACCTTCTTATAATTAGGCCTTATAGTATAATCCCATTAGGAAGAAAAATGAAATATTATGACACTAAATACTATGTGTTCATTAAACATAATTTCTCTACTTCTATGTTTAGAATTTTAAAAATCTATCACACAGAGTTTCAATCAATAAGTTATTTGGAGTCCAATAAGAAAAACTTAATTTTTGGTGAATAAAAACATACCCTTATGAATAGTAACATACCAATATGAATAGTGATATACCCTGATGAATAGTAACCTTAACTATGATAATATATAAATAATATTCAAGTTGAAAGTACAATAGATCTATATTTTAGAATAAGTAAATGAATGTTTCAAAACTGGTTTTTGACAATGAATTATGATTTTAATAAAATATTAAAATAATAATATTTAAAAAAAATTATGAAAATTTGACTTCTTTTTTTGATTCTACAGGTCAAAAAATGTTTGGGGTGAATTTTTGGAATTTTTCTGAAATACTTGAATTTTTGGTGAATAGTAAAATACATTAATTTACCGTATAAATACATTATTATTTAAACCCACTATTCCTGACATCACAAGTGATTTAAGCTCCCAAATCTTAATCTCACATTCCCTCTTTAATATTCTTGTTTAGGGAAGCTAACTATTCCTTGTATTAAGGGAAAATAATAAACTAATGAATTTTATATTGAGAAAACCCTTCTCTCCACCACTATAAATACCACCCTTCACACCCTCATTTCCTCAAACCTCTCAAGAATCATGCCTTGTATAAAATTTTCCCAAGCATCTTCCCTATCCCCTCCACATGTTCAAGAGATGCTGGTCTCATCAAAAGACCAATCCTAGCTTCCTTAAGGAGAATCTCAAGAGGAGGATTCAAGAGGTATTTTCTCTCCCTCTTTTCCATTTCCTTTCAATTTCAAGTTCTATTCTTATTATCTCTCCACCTATCTTTGTCCAAATGGAATGGTAACTCCAGTATCATACATATACTATAATTTTATGATACTAATGGGATATTATACCAAAAAATCTCCTTCTCCTCTTCCTTTTATTTTATAAATGAAAATGTTGTTTGTGAGGTGTTAATATATCACCTTCAAGAACGACATGTTTTCAATTTCCTTAAAATATTTCAGATCTGGTCATGAAACCATTTTTATGGTTGAAACAGAATATATTATATGTATTATATCTTATTTCATGTTATGGAACTAAATTAGGTACATATTACTAAATGATTAAACAAAACAAGTTCGTTGTGGTCGAAAAACCGCCCAAATTAACTCAAACAATCATCATTTAATTCTTATCTAATGATTCATCCACAAAGTACATAATATAATTCATTATAATATAACTTTAAATTATGCAATATCATTAATAAAATGAAATATAATTTATGTATGTTTATCCATGTTCTACATGAACTTCCATTTATGAATACATGTGAACTTCTCAAGAAAACCATAAAAATGAACATTCCTGAACAATATGTTTTAAACTCAAAAACTCATCCAAAGGCCCATAAAATAACCTAATGAAACCATAATGAACCATATTCATGTAAAAAGGTTCTGTAATTGTAAATTAATGAATATAATGTGGTTATACAAGACATTAAAGTGAAGAAAATGTTCGGATACAAGGTAAAGGGAAAATCTCTAACCCAATTTTCTTTCTTCGAGTTCTCCCTATTTCACTCCATTTTTGGTATGGTAACTCCTAAAAATAAATTTTTTCATAGATATATCACCTTTTTGGGATATACATATTTTCTACTAAAGTTTATGACAAACAAATGTTTTCCAAAACAACTCTTCTTTCAAAAACACAACTTTTACTTCTCACTCAAGGTTGATGGTTATCGTATCAAGTATGTTATTCCCACTTAATTTTGGGAACCCAATGTTTATGAATGTGTTCTTATGATATGAAACAAATTCATTTCCATGGGTTAGTTATGTTCATTTTATATATATGTTTATTGTGTCATTCATGATAAATGATCATGGTATGATGTGATGGGTGTGTCCGGAATTATATAGCGCAATATGAATGTTTGAATGTGACGGGTGCGCCCGAAATTATGCAGAGCTCCGATGCATTGGGTAAAGTGATGAATCTCATTATTTAAAGTGAAATTATGTGTGAAAAATATTCTATCTTTGTTCATAAGTATGTGTGGTTGTTAACCACTCATACATGATGTTTCATTTTTTATGCATTGCCACATTTCAAGTCTCTTATTAATGCTTCCTCTCATGTTTATGATCCTTTGCCTATGTTATGGTTATTATCACACATTGTTATATTTTTATTATTTATCCTCTAAATGGGATTTTAGATCACCCCTTTTGATGTATATCCTCAGGTTACTACATGTACTAAAGAGAGGTCAAGTGCCAATAAGAAGCTAGAGAAGAAGGTATTAAATAAATGTTTATGCTTGATGTTGTAATTATTATGTAGAGTCCTAGTTTTCCCAAGACACTAAACCTTTGAATACTCCATGTGTAATACTATTATGTTTTTTATCTTTAAAATTATATAATAGTAATGTAATAAATGGTCGGGTTTCTATAGTTTGTATCAGAGTCAAGGTTTAGTAAATTCGGGAATTAAGATTAGTGAACCCTAGAGAAAACCTCTATCATGACACTAAGTAAAAATATGCACACAAGAATATTTACGTAGGGATACCATATGTTATACTTTTAGTATAAATCATAAAAATGAATAATTTATTCATGACTTGTTGACTAATGTTTTGTTTCAACATTTTTTATTTTAGAAAATGGTGGGAACCAAGAGAAACCATGTCAACAACTCATGTGAGGGCTAATGAAATGATTGCCCAAATGACATCCCCAATGATTTGGGAGGTGGAGTTAAAAACATCATGGCGATTATTACCCAACTATCTCAGGTTATGAACTATAACCATAATAATGGGGAACTTCCTCCTTCACCAAATAGGTAGAAACTAGCTATCGACTATTTTATGCGGCAATGACCACCAACGTTTAGTGAATCTTCTAATCCACTAGTTGTGGAATAGTGGGACAAATCCATGGAGAAGATCTTTTCTATGATTCACTATTTAGAGACCGATAAGGTGACACTATCTAGCCATTATTTTCTATATGGAGAGGATAATAAATGGTGGTCTTTTATTAAGAACACCAAGACAAGGGAGGAAATTAAAGAGATGGAATGGGAAGACTTTAAGATAATGTTTCTTAGTAAGTATTTTTCAAGAACTCTTCACACAAAGATAGAGAGATAATTCATAGAGATCAAGAAAAAAGAAGGAGAATCTATCACAACATATAAGAAGAATTTCACAAGTCTTTCAAGGTACTCTTTGGGTTTTGTTATCAACAATGATAGAAAAATTGATAGATTCTTTAGTGGATTAAAAAACACCTTCAAAAGGCTCTTGAATTCGAGACATTGGGAGTTATGAAGAATTTGTTATATGTGACCTCAAAGTGGAGTTGGAGTTTAGAGAAGGATCCCATGGATATGGTGATAATAAATTAAAGATAGAATTTCAATCCGGTGGATCTAATGACAAAGGTGGGAAGACAAATCAATGACCCACATGCCAAAAATGTGGGAATTTGCCCCATGGGAACTGCCTCAAAGGGATGGGTAAGTGCTTTAAGTGTGGGAAAGAGTGAAATCGTGCTCAATAGTGTCGAAAAGACATGAAAAGGAAGGATAATGTGGTGGAAAATAGGAGAGAACCACCCATTGTTCAATGCTACAATTGTATGAATCTTGGGAACTATGTAAACTAGTGCACTAAACCTTGAGTTCTTGTGGGTAATCAGTGTCAGCAGCCACCAAAGCCAAAGGAACAAGGGAATCCTTAGGCTATCATTACTATAGAAGTGGAGAAAGATAATGAAGTCATACAAGGTACACTATCTATTCACTCAATAATGGAAAAAGTCTTATTTGAATCTGGTTTTATGCATTCCTTTATATCTTGTAAGTTTTCTAGAACTATAGAATCGAAGCTTCGAAACCTTGAATTAGAGATATATATAAAAACACCAAGTGTTTAAATCATTACAACCCAAGTGTTTGACTCTTATCCTATTGGACTATGTGGGAAGATTTTTTAGCGAATATTTTAATACTTACCTTGGTGGAATTAGAAGCTATAATGGGAATGGATTGTCTCTCATAATATAGAGAACATATCAACTATCGGGAAAAAGAAATATCTTTTTATATTCTGAACCATCTTATGCTCCTATAAAAATCCAAGGAAGATCATGAATATCCTTTGAAAAATCCTTCAATGGGGTGGGTTTTAATTCCCTATAAATAAGCATGCCTCATCCAAATGGTTGAGCCAACGTATAGAACCAACCTTGTGAGAATGCCCATTGTGAGTTAATACAGAGATGTATTTCCTAAAGAGTTACCCAAAATTCCCCCAGATCGTGAGGTATATTTCTCAATAGAACTTATACTCAGAGCTACTCCCATCTCAAAGTGTCCCTATAGGATGGTTCCAATTGAACTAGAGGAGTTAATGAAGCAGTTGCAAGAGCATCTAGACAAAGGGTTCATATTCCCTAGTGCATTACCTTGGGGTGCACCATTGCTATTTGTGAAGAAGAATGATGTAACAATGTGGTTGTGTATCGATTATCGGGAACTCAACAAAACCACCATAAAGAATAATTATCCTCTTTCAAGGATTTATTACTTTTTCGATCACTTAAGATAAGATAAAAACTTCTCAAAGGTGGATCTTCATTCTGGATATCATCAGCTAAAGGTGAAAAAGTAAGATATTTAGAAGACTGCCTTTCGTAAAAGGTATGGGCACTGTGAGTTTCTAATGATTCCCTTCAGACTTACTAATGCCCCTAAAATCTTCATGGATATGATGAATAGTGTCTTTATACATTACCTCAACAAATTTTTGGTAGTGTTTATTGATGATATTATCATATACTCCAATAGAAAGAAGGAACATGAAGAACATATATGACTTGTGTTGGCAAAATTGATAAAGGAGAAGTTATACACCAAGTTCAGAAAGTGTGACTTTTGGATGAAGTAAGTCACATTCTTGGGAAATGTGATCACAAGTGAGTGAATTTCTATGAACCCTTCAAAAACAAAGGTGATCAAGGAATGCCCAAGGCCCTCTTGTGTAAAATAAATCCATAGTTATATTGGATTAGCTGGGTACTATTGATGTTTTTTGATAAATTTCTCACGATTTAAAATCCCGATAACTAAGTTAATAAGGAAAGGGGTAAAGTATGACTGGACTAAAGAATGTGAGGGAAACTTCAAGGAGCTAAAGAGAAGGTTGAAAATTTCACATGTACTCACACTACCTAAAAGTGGAGAAGGTTTTGTGATATATAGTGATGCTTCAAATAAAGGATCATGTTGTGTACTCATGAAAAATGACAATGTGATAACCTACGCCTCATGGCAGTTGAATATCCATGAGAAGAACTACTCAGCACATGATTTAGAGCTGGAAACTGTGATTTTTTCTTTGAAAATCTGGAGGCACTACCTTTATGGTGGGAAGTGTGACATATACACCGACCACAAGAGCCTAAAGTATATATTCACACAAAAAATCTCAACATGCATCAAAGGTGATGGTTAAATATAATCAAGGATTACTATTTCTCTATTCACTATCATCCTAGAAAGGCGAACAAGGTAGCTAATGCTCTATGCAGAAAAGAACTTGTTACTCTATCCATGTTACAGATTGAGAAAGACCCTATCATCTTGGATATGAAAAGTATGGAATTATAAATAATAAGGGTAGGGGATACATACTATATTGCCCAAATTATTGTGAAACCATCCATCCAAGAGAATATTAAAGAAGAACAAAGGGATGATGTGGATATAAAAAAGAGGGTTAATGTAGTAAATGAAGGGAAGCTGCAAGAGTTCCATATCAACTATGATGGTGTGATTTAGTTTGGAACACGGATTCGTATGCCTTCTTCACCTGGGATAAAGAAGGAGATATTGGAAAATGCACATAGATCAACATTATCTATCCATATTGGGAGTACCAAGATGTACTGTGATCTCTAAGAACACTTCTGGTGGGATAACATGAAGAAGGAGATTGCAGAATATATATTAATGTGCTTGGTATGTCTGCAAGTTAAAGCGGAGTGAAAATTTCCAAAGGGATGATACAGCCATTGCCTATACCCATGTGGAAATGGGAGAATTTCACTATGGACTATGTCATGGGTCTCCTGAAGATATCGAAGGGAAATAATGTGATATGGGTTTTTGTTGACCAACTAACCAATACTGACCATTTTATCACTATTTGGGAAGACCTCTTGCTTGAACAACTTGTAAAGATATATGTGAAGTAAGTAGTGATACTGCATGGAGTTCCACTCTTTATTATCTCTAATTGTGATCCAAGGTTCACATCTAAATTCTAGTGTAGTCTTCAACATGCTTTGAGTACTGAATTAAATTTCATCACGGCCTATCACCCCCAAACAGATGGTCAATCTGAAAGGACTAATCAGAAACTTGAAGATATACTAAGAGCCTACTCTCTAGAATTCAAAGGTTAATGGGATCAACATCTCCTATTGGTCGATTTCTCATACAAAAATAGCTTCCACTCAAGTATTTAGATGGCTCCATGTGAAGCTCTATTTGGAAAGTGATGTAAAACTCCAACTTGTTGAGATAAGGTTAGAGAAAGAAAGCTACTTGGACCCAATATTGTGCAAGAGATCACAGGGAAGGTTCAAGTCATCCAGAAACACATTAAAGCTACTTAGAGTTGGAAAAATATCTATGCTGACAACTATCAAAGGGACTTGAAGTTCGACGTTGGAGATAAAGTCTTCCTTCAAATATCACCATGGAAGAGAGTCATGCAGTTTGGAAAGAAAGGGAAGCTAAGCCCAAGGTACATTCCCCCATTTGAGATCCTTGACTTCATAGTAACCATGACCTATCATCTTGAACTTCTACCAAATATGGCTCAATTTCATGATGTTTTTCATGTATCACTCCTAACGAAGTATATTCCTGATCCCTCACAGGTACTGAACTCATAGGTGGTGTAGCTGGAAGATGATCTCTCTTATGAGGAGTAGCCAGTGAAGATTCTAGACTGAAGAGATAAGGTTCTATGCAACAATACAAGCCACCTTGTCAAAGTTTTATGGAGGAACCATAAGTTTGAAGAAGCTACATGGGAACTGGAGGAGGAGATAAAGGAGAAGTACCCTCATTTATTTTTGTAAAGTGAAATTTCAAGGGCAAAATTTCATAAGGGGGGAAGAATGTAATGACCAAAAGTTTTATCAATGGAATTAACTTCTTAAAATTATGCCTTATAGTATAATCTCATTAATAAGAACAATGAAATATTATGATACTAAATACTATATGATCATTAAACATAATTTTTCCACTTCTATGTTCTGAATTTTGAAAATATAACATACAAGGTTGCAATCAGAAAGTTATTTGGAGTCCAATAAGAAAAACATAATTTTTGGGGAATAGTAACCTACCCTTATGAATAGTAAGATACCAATATGAATAGTGATATACCCTAATGAATAGTAAACTTAACTATGATAATATATAAATAATATTCAATTTGAAATTACGATATACCTTTATTTTAGAATAAGTAAATGAATGTTTTAAAACTCGTTTATGATAATAAATTATGATTTTAATTAAATATTAAAATAATAATATTTATAAAATTATTTTTCAAAAATTGTCTTCATTTTTGGATTATAAACTTCAAAAATGGTTGTGGTTAATTTTTTGTATTTTTTTGAAATACTTGAATTTTTGTAATAGTAAAATGCATTAATTTATCGTATAAATACATTATAATTTAAACCCATTATTCCTGATATCACAAGTGATGTAAGCACCCAAATATCAAACTCACATGCCCTCTTTACTATTCTTGGTCATGGAAGACTCACTATTCCTTGTCTTAGGGGAAAATAATAAACTAATGAATTTTATATTGAGAAAACCCCTCTCCCCTCCACTATAAATACCACCCTTCACACCCTCATTTCCTCACACCTCTCAAGCTTCAAGACTTGTCTAAAATCTGACCAAACATATTCCCTATCTCCTCAACCACGTCCAATAGCATTTGGTCTCATCAAAAGACCAAGCCTACCTTCCTTAAGGAGAATCTCAAGAGGAAGATTCAAGAGGTATTTTATCTCCCTCTTTTCCTTTAATATTCTTTCAATTTCAAGCTCTATTCTTATTCTTTCTCCACCTATCTTCATCAAAATGGTATGGTAACTCCATTATCATACATATAATATATTTTTATGATACTAATTGGATATTATACCATAGAACCCCCTTCTCCTCTTCCTTTTGTTTTATAAAAGAAAACGTTGTTCGTGAGGTGTTAATCTATCACCTTCAAGAACAACATGTTTTAAATTTACTTTAAAGATTTCAGATCTGGTCATGAAACCATATTTATGGTTTAACCAGATTATATTATATTTATTATATCTATTTAATGTTCTTTAACTAACTTAGGTACATGTTACTAAATGATTAAACAAAACAAGTTCTTTATGGTCGAAAAACCGCCCAAATTAAACCAAACAATCATCATTTAATTCTTATCTAATGATTCACCCACAAGGTATATAATATAATTCATTATAAGATAATTTTAAATTCTTTAATATCATTAATAGCATGAAATATATGTTCTGTATGTTTATCAATGTTCTACATGAACTTCCATTTATGAATACATGTGTACCACTCAAGAAAACCATAAAAATGAACATTCCCGAACAATATTTTTTAAACTCTATAACTCATAAAAAGGCCCATAAAATAACTTAATAAAACCATAATGAACCATATTCTTGTAAAAAATGTTCTGGAATTGTCAATTAATGAATCTAATGCAGTTATACAGGACATTAGAGTGAAGAAAGTGTTCAAATACAAGGTAAGGGGAAAATCTCAAACCTAACTTTCTTTCTTCAGGTTCTCCCTATTTCACTCCTTTTTTGGTATGATCACTCCTCAAAAATCATTTTTTCATAATTATATCACCTTTCCTGGGATATAAATTTTTTCTACTAAATTTTCTGACAAACAAATGTTTTCCAAAAGAACCCGTATTTCAAAAACACACCTTTTACTTCTCACTCAAGGTTGATGGTTATCGTATCAAGTATGTTATTCCCACTTAATTTTGGGAACCCAATGTTTATGAATGTGTTATTATGAGATGAAAACCATTCCTTTACATGGGTTAGTTATATTTATTTTTTATATATTTTCATTGTGTCATTAATGATAAATGATAATGTTATGATGTGACGGGTGCGCCTGGAATTATACAGCGCTCCAATGCATTAAGTAAAGTGATGAATCTCATGAGTTAAAGTGAAATGATTTGTGAACAAGATGCTAGATTTTTTAAAAATTATGTGTGTTAGTTAACCACTAATACATGATGTTTCATTTTTCAATGCATTCCAACATTTCAAGTCTCTTATTAATGCTTCTTCACATGTTCATAATCCTTTGCCTATGTTATGGTTATGCTCATCCATTGTTATATTGTTCTTATATATCCTCTTACTGGGATTTTAACTCACCCCTTTTGATATATATCCTTAGGTGGATACATGTACTAAGGAGAGTTCAAGTTCCAATAAGAATCTAGAGAATAAGGGATTAAATAAATTCTTATTCTTAATGTTGTAATTATTATGTAGTGTCCCAGTTTTCCCAAGACACTAAACCTTTAGATCCTCCATGTGTAATACTATTATGTTTTTTATCTTTAAAATGATATAATAGTAATGTAAGAAAATGATGGGTCTCTATACTCCTTCATTTATTCCCACTAATAATTCTCTCAAAGATCTTGATACATCATTGTGCTTCCTAGGTGAATAGAGAAAGTCGAGCTATGTGTGTAATTTAGAAGCACTTTCTTTATATCTGGATTGGATGGTACACATAGTCGTGACCCAAATCTTATGAATCCTTACTCTTCAATTTTTAACTCTAAAGATTTACCTTTTTTGATATCTTCCACCTTATTATAAACTTCCTCATCATTTCATTGGGCATCCTTTATTTTCTCCATAAGGGATGGATGATAAATCGTTAGAGAATGTATTGATGAAGTTCCATATTTAATGATTCCCATGTCTATCCTATAAAAAATCTATGAAGATTGAATCCTTACCAATTATTATCATTTATAATGTTGAAGTATCATTTCTACTCAGAGCATCCACCACTTTATTTGCTTTACTAGTGTAATGACCTGAACTTTTGAATAATATTTATTTCCTGAAGTTGTGTGTTATTTTATTTTATACCCAACAAAACTATATACTTTAATTAATGAAGTGAGTATAATTAAAATAAGATTGTTGGGTTTTTACTAATATATGAAAATTGGAAAATATGACCATTGGGAACTATACTCTAAATGTTATGATTATTGTTTATAAATACAAATGAACATGGTTGATTAATACAAAAATAGGAGTCGATGGCCTCATCTAGTAGACTCAGGCCTTATGAAGCCCATATTTTGGAGCTTGGGAAGGAGGTTGCATCTCTGGTCATTGCTATGAACCAAGACCAAGACAAACTCCAACACATTAAGCCTAAATGGAATTGATTAAGGGAGAAGTTCTAGATGATAGAAATCACCACTCAGGAAATATTGTCCGAGCCGCCCCAAGATTCTATCACCATAGAACACATTACACTTAGGTCCAATAAAGGTTTTATAAAGAGCTATGTAATGAGGCCATAGTTACTTTATGTAAATCCTTTTGTATAAATAAAATTTTTATTTCTTATTATGGTAAAATTTTTGAATTTTAAATGTCAAAAAAAATATAGGATAAATTTATAGAAGTTCCATATTATTGGTGAATTTTGGAAAAAGGGTATTTTAAAATATTTTTGTATACTTTAAATAATTAATAATGTGAAATGATTTTTAAAAAATATCCTTCTACAGTTGTGATTAGTAAGAAATATAGAGTCTAATAAGATCAATTTAATTTTGGTTGAATGGTAAATTATGAATATTAATATTACCCTTATGAATATTAATGTGACCAATGGAATAGTAACATCACTTAAGAAAGTATAAATATAATTTAGGCATCTTGATTGGTAATGTGATATAATAGCATAAGTAAAAAACTGTATAAGAAATTATTAGTTAAGTATTAGTATTTTTTCGAGTAAATAGTGTTTTTACATCAAAAATAAATATCTCATAATTAGAAAAATATTTTCATAAAATGGAGTTCATTTTTGAAATCATAGTATCAATATTAGGTCAGGGTGAATTTAAGTGTTTTTTATAAAATGTTTTGTTTTTCAATGAAAAGTAAAAATATAGTTTTGAGTTTCGGTGTATTTAATGTCATCATTAATGATGTAATCATGATGTAATAATATTTTCAACTTGTGTACAGTAAGATATGTTATGAAGTGTTCCAAGTGCCCAATACCATGTAAAAATACCATGGGAAAGCCCATGGTTTTGCAAATACCACTAATGAGGTGTCCCTTGGAAATTAATAAAATATTCCCTAACTTTTGTTATAAATACAAACCAATTCCTTCATTCCTTTCATTACAAATTCCTCATCAATAAATCTCTGGTCCTTTTTCCTCCCAAGTAGTCCTCTCAAGGTTCCCTCATTCCCCCCAAGGTCCCAAACTTTGAGTTTTTGAAGTTACTCTTCAAGGCAAGGGAACCTTTCACCCTACTCTTTTAGTCATGACTTTCTTTATGTTATGTCTTCTAGTTTCAATTTTATTATGTGGGGGTATGTTCTTATATATCTTTATTGATTTCCATTTCATGTAAAATTCTGAGATACCCTTTCCTATCTCATCAACTGATTTTCTAAATTTTTAAGTGACGTCGTTAGGCTGCTGAATTTTTATAAAAGGAATCACTTCTTCTCTTTTCTTAAAAGTTTCCTTTTCATGTGGTATGTCATTTAAATATCCATACCATGATATTTTTTGTTTTTTATTTTGTAACTTTAATGTATTATGAGTTATTTTTGAGTGGGTGACCCCTATCTCCTCCCTTTTTAATGTTTTCTAAAACCATGTTATATAGCTATTATGCTGCAGAATTTTCATCTCAAAATATCTCTCCTTTTTATCAAGAAATTATCTTATTTTATTTACGTGAATACCCAAACCTATTTCATTTAAAAGGGTATTCATCAAGACACAAAAAATGATATATTTTTATTCTATAATTGACATAAAAAGAACCATCATTCCCTTTCCATGTGTTATAAATGACATAATGATCTTGTTCTTAATCACTTTTAAAAACGACATGATTTTTACATGAAACCCATTTCTTTTATTCTCTTTGGATCATTTATGAAATGTTTGATTATGATCTATGTGTATCACATGAAAATAAAGACATGTTAATGGTGCACCCTGATATTTCTCCAATTCATTGGTTAGACAATTTAATCACTAGAGATGAAAATTTTTACGATACCTTGGTGAATAACCTTAGTAATGTTTATGACACCTTGGTGTTGGAACCTGGTGATATGTTCATGAATGACTACATTAAATTTTTTAGACACATTTTCAAGTTATTTTCAAGTTATTATTATTATGATATACCTCTTTATCTTCATTTTCTTATTGATATCGCTCAATTTCACATGTAAATTGTTTCACTTGCTTCACTTACTGAGTCTTATGCTCACCCTTTCCTTTGATGTATGTCTCTAGGTTATGAGATGCAGTAATTGTACTTAGGATGAAATTTTAAAAAAAATCAAGGTGGTTAAAATAATTTTTTTTTGTTTTCATGTATTATGTTCTTGATTTCCAAGACACTAGACTTTAAAGATCCTCTGTTTGTAAAATGTAATGAAATGTTATGTAATAAAAAGGAGGGATTCCATAGTTGGTATTAAAGGATAGTTTAGTTATTTTTAGAATATAGGCTATGAAAACTATAGGAATAACCCTATATAATATTTTAAATATAGTAAAACATCCTGGTATTTTGGTTACATATTGAGTAAGTGATTTCTAAACAAATAAATCCATGTCTAGATACGAAGAAGTGGATGTGGCTCCGGCATAGATGTACCTAGGAGTGAAAACTTAGACAAGGAGTTTCGGGCATGACCTAAGATATCTTAGTACATGAAAATGGGCCTTGATACACTCCTGGTTTGACACTCCAGGGGGATATGTTTGGTTAATCACAATATTTTTATGAATCATTAGAAAGTATTTATAGAGAAATGTAATTGTTTTCAAAGAATAATATGTTTTAGCATGATGTTTTAAGACATAAAAATCATTTATAGTTAATAGATTTGTAAATGAAATAAGCCTCTCACTAAGGTTTTATTCTTTTAGAAAATGGCAGGAAATAGGAAGAACTATGCAAATTGTGACCATAATAGACCATGCACTGACGGCCCTCGGATGGAAGCCAAAATAGAAAATTTCATGAGAATGATGAACCAATTGACTCATGTTATGGGAAATAACTTGAATCAATCTTAGATACTGCTCTCACCATGAAGAGAAAAACATTATGTTGAGTCATTTATGCATCAACAACCACTATCCTTATAACGAACTGAACCCAAAACCCGGGTCCACCCTTAACAAATGTTGTGTACCTTTTTTTAAACAAGAAACATAAATAAATACAAAAAATTAAATTAAAAAGAGGACCTTTTACCAGTATAGATTCTAGAAATTTAGATATCTGACTTATATTTCAAAATATATATACAAATTGAAAATAATTATTCTTCATCATGTTGCTTCCACAATAGAGTTTCAATGCAGCAAGTATGATAAACTTGAAAAGTGATTATAATTTGTAGGGTGAGCATAAAATACCCAGTAAGGGGTTTCAAAACAACCGATAAATTTCTTAAAGCATACCTTGAAATAAATATAAATATTTAAAATAGATATTCACAAATACGTAAATATATATAGTAAAACTGTATTTCACAAAATAATTATGTTTTAAATCTATTGAGAATTATCCTTTGAAATTATTATGTTTTTGTGGGTCATTAATAACACTTGGTAAACCATTACTAAAATCCACACATACGGCCACTAGTCTTCACTAAGACTTATGGGTTCACTCCCCATAACGTCACGAAACTCACCAGTGCCAATTTTGAAAATATTTTCTCATGGACCTGCCTTTCTTATTTATTACCCAAAATCATTTCCAAAATTCTTACATAATATTATTTTCTTAGAAACAAAACAATATTCCTCATGTCATCACCATTTCCTTAAAAGGTTTGAAAATCATTTTAGGGAGAATCCCATACTTGGAAAAAACAAATTTTTATTTGAAAACCGTAATTTCATGAAACATGGGTTTAAGTGCTTGCAAGATTGAATAATGCTTGAAATTCCTCACTTGAGCTAGATGAGGGACATGCATATTCATCCATGACATGCTAAGAGGTTCATATACGAGTTCACACTTGAAATAATAACTTGACCGATAGCTACACATAAAATAATAACAATTATCACATGTAATTATGTAAACAAGGTTAATATATGAAATTATTCATACATAAATCTTTAAACACTATTTTTTTAGTTGATAAATACCAATTATATCTTCTAAGTAAATGATAAAGAACAACTCCGCTTAATTTTTTTCATATTTTTATGAATGTGTATGTGTACATATATATGTATATATATATACATATACATACACACATGTATGTATGTAGTTTGAAAACATGAAACGCTTGCAACCATAAGATTTGAGGGGCAAATGTCATTTAAAACAAGAAGACTTATCATATATATAAATTGGATTAAAAAGATATTGTTTTACACACACACACATATATATGACTATATATATATATATATATATCTTCACAAAACAAACGAAAAATAATAAAATCCCTTACTTGATAGTGGAAACCGAAAGGGAAAGGGTAATATGTTACTTGCATAAGTACATGAACCCATATAAGTGGCATGACTCTATGTTCTATCCACACGAAGGAGGGGTTCTCCCTAGTATCTATTTATAAAAAAACACAGGTTCCTTATGCATGGGTTATTTGTATTATTTGTTTGTTTTTTTAATATAAAACTAAAGAAAGACTCATAACCACCATTCATTCATTACAATATATTTATATATTATATTTATCATTTTTTTAACTTTTTATGGGTTATTTCTTTATTCCTTAATCAATCACGGGTCACCAATTTTTCCACAAGTCGCTATTAATTTCTATGCCTCTTTATAAACTATTAGTAATTTTTTATATCATTTTATTATGTTTTGACTTTTTTCACCCCTTTTTTAACTTTACATGAATTTTATTTCTTTTTAAATAATTGGTTTTAGCATTTTTTATAAATATATATTTATATATTTTAGTTTTTTTAAAATATATATATATATAATGTGTGTTTCTTTTCTAATAAAATAATAGATATTAAATATATATTTATAATTATACAATTTATATTTTCATAAAACATTTTTCTTTATTTTTTGTTGTTTTATTATTAAATTTAGTTTTTTATCTACTCTCACATTCTCTCTCCTTTATTTTTCATCTCATGCATATCTCTTTTTTTAAATTTCATTTTTTAATAATGTTTCTTTTTTCTTTTATTTATCATTAACATTTTGTGTTTTTTTCCACACACTTTATCTCTCCCACGTTTTATCTATTCATCATTTACTTTTGTCCATATTTTTTCAAACCCGTCATTACTATTATATTATAATTTATTATATTAATAGGTTATTATAATATCATCATTTTTTGTCAAGAATAATTAAAATATTATTACTTCAATCATTTTAAAAAAAGTGATGTTACATTATAAAAATGTGGTGCTAATATATATATATATATATATATAAGTTTTTTTATATGTTTTAACTTTTTTAAATATGTTCAAATCATTTAACTTCAATATATATATATATTCTTTTTTTATATTAATAAAACTATATATATATATATTTAAAATTTCATGATTTTATAAAAAAAATATATTATCTTAAATATAATAACAATTTTCTTAAAAAATACCCTTTATTGTCATTACTATTATTATTACTATTATTATCATAAAAATATTAAAACAAATTATATTTATTTCAAAATAATAATAAAATTTTATTTTTAATTATTATCATAAATATCAAATTAGGTGTATATATATATACACACATTCATTACACATGTTTAAAATGTTATCATTTTAATTTCAAACAAATTTGATTATTCAAAACTTATATTTTTACACATGTAAAAAAATATTTAAAAAGAATAAACATTGTTCATAATAATAATTAATTAAAAAAATTAAATATCAAGTAACACTTTTAAATAAATATAAAATTTTAATAAAATACATTCATTTAATTAAAATAATATTTCATGAAAGTAATATTTTATAATTTTGAATAAAAACATTATTCTGATTAAAAAAATTAATATAGTTTCATAAAATTCTTAGAAAAATATTTTAGAATAAATATTTAAATAAAATATAAGTTCTATTTCAAATTATTGAGGTGTTAGAAACCTTAAGTGGATCGACCGACCCATTGATTTATAAATAGTGGATTATCTCTATAGAGAAGATCTTTTCTATGATCCACTGTTCAGAGCAAGAGAAAGTCACCCTGGTTGTTTACCACTTAGAGGGAGAAGGTGATTAGTGGTGACAGTTAATTAAAAACATGAGGCCAAGAGTGGATGTTGAAGGTATGGAGTGGGAAGAGTTCATAGGGATCTTCTTCAATAAGTATTTCCCTCATTCTATGAGAAAAAAATGGAGAATTAGTTTCTCAAGCTGAAGCAGAAGGAAAATGGATATGTGGGAAGCTACGATATGAACTTCAAATGATTTTCCCATTATACCTCAAGAATTTTCATGGATCCTAATGGGAAGGTTTCCAGATTATTTTGTGGACTAAGACCTCATCGGCAGAAGAATCTATCCAACCGAGACTATGACAACTATGAGTAAATCGTACAGAGTGCAATGAAAGTAGAATTGGAGTTTGGTGAGACACAATGGTCTCATAAATCCAATGACAAGAAGAGATTGATGCATCCATGATTTGGGAGGAGCTTTGATCTGGGAATAGGAGGAAAGAAAGGGAAACATCCCACGTGTAATAAATGTGGGAAAAAGAATTTAGAGAACTACCAACTTTGGAGAGGAAAATGATAAAATTGTGGAAGAGATGGTCATATTGTGTGAAATTGTCGTAGTGAGGTGAATCCTCAACTTCCCAACACTAACAACAAGGGGAAGATGGTGCAGGACCTACCTGAAGTACAATTATATAAGTGTAGACAACTTGGGAACTTTTCTAATCAATTTCCAAATATGAGGGCAGTGGGAGGGAACCACCATCAGCCTCAGCAAAGGCCAAGGGAGAAAGGTCATGATTTTCTGATCACAACAGCTGATGTTGAAGCTCTGAATAATATAGTGGCATGTACTCTTTTTTTCTCTCAAAGCTAGCAAGTACTTTGTTTGATTCTAGTTCAACACATTTTTTTATTTTCTCCAATTTTTCAATGAATTTATAATCAACCCATGATTTTCTAAAAGTATAGTTATCATTCAAGACTCCAGGCGGTATTATCCAAGCATCATCAGTGTTTAGAAACTCTAGTATTTACTTTAGTGAGCACAATATTATCACAAATATAGTAGTCATTACCATGTTGTAATTTGACATTATACTAGGGATGGACTAGATCTCAAATTATAATGCTAATATCAAATGAAGAAGAAAGGAAATATAAGTATTCTTGAATGGAAAACCTACAGTTATCTTTCAAAGAGAGATATCTCAACCTAATAATTATTTAGAAGAACCTCCTATATCCTTCTTTAGGGAGTTGACCGGTGAAGAAGAAGATGTAAATGAGGGTATAAGGATAAATATTTGCCTCATCATCTAGGAATACATTGATGTATTTCCTGAGGAGTTACTCGGACCTCCCCCAGATAGATAAGTAAAGTTATCCATTGAACACGTACCTGGATATCATCCGATATCAAAGACCCCAAATAGGATGGAAAATATAGAGCTGGAGGAATTAAAGAAACAACTCCAAGATCTTTTGGATAAGGGGTTTATCTGACTGAGTTTGTCTCCTTGGGGAGAACCTATTCTCTTTGTGAATAAGAAATATGGATCGATGTGGCTATGAATTGATTATAGAGAACTGGATGGGATCACAGTGAAGAAAAAATACCCTCTTCCAAGAATTGATGACTTATTTGACCAAATTCATGGGGCTCAATTATTCTCTAAGATTGATCATAGATCTGGTTATCATCAATTGAGGGTGAAGAAATAATATATTCCAAAAAATTCCTTCTGATCAAGATATGAGAATTAGGATTTTGTTGTTATGCCCTTCGGACAGACTAATGCACCTGCTATTTTTATATATTTGATGAATATATTCTTTAAGGACTACCTTGATAACTTTGTGGTAGTTTGTATTGATGATATTTTTATATATTAAAAAAATCATGAGGGGTATGAGAATCATATAAGAGTTATTTTTCAAACTCTGTGGAAGGAGAGGCTTTTTGGAAAGTTCAAAAAATGTGAATTTTTATTACAATAAGTTACTTTCTTGGGGCACATTGTAACCAATAAAGGAATCATAGTTGAACCTACAAAGACAAAAAATTTAGGGGAATGGCCTCATCCTACAACAATAACTGAGATTCATAGTATCCATGGATTAGCAAGATATTATAAGAGGTTTGTGAAATAATTTTAAGAATTTCTAATCCATTAACTAAGTTAACTCAAAAAGGGGTCAAGTTCATCTAGAAAAAAAGTGAGAGGAAATTTTCCACGAGGTGAAGAAGATATTGGTTACTTAACCCATACTAACTCTTCCCTCAAGTGGAGAAGGATCCATTATTTTTATTGATGCATCTCTAAAAGGGCTTGGATCATTAAAAATGAAAAGGTCATTTCTTATGCATCTCGACAGTTGAAGACTCATGAGTAGAACTATCCTATGCATGATCTCGGGATAGCTATGGTCATTTTTTCTATGAATATATGGAGACACTACCTTCATGTGGATAAATGTGATATATACACAGACCATAAAAGTTTGAATTATATTTTCACACAAAAGTAAATTAACATGAGATAGAGGAGCTGGTTAGAACTTCTTAAAGACTATGATTGTTCAATTCATTATCATCCTAGAAAAGCAAAAAAGTCACTGATGCATTAAGTAGGAAAGACCCAGTTTTTTTGTCCATGATGAGGATGCAAAGCGATCCTATTATCAATGACCTAGTAAAGCTGGACATGGGAATTATAAGGTAAGGGACATCATCAACCCAATTCAAAGTGATTTCTAAATAATAATTACTAGAGAAGATCAGGAAATCTCATAAAGAAGATCCTTTGTTACAGAAGAAGATTGAGGCTGTAAAGGATTTGAAGTTTCCTGAGTTTAATATTGATCAAGAAGGTGCAATAAAATTTTGTACAAGACTGTGTGTTCCATATATTCCAGAAATAAAGAAGGATCTGGTGGATGAAGCTCATAGCTCTATATTCTTTATACATCATGGAAGTACCAAAATGTATAGTGACCTTCATGATCATTATTGGTGGGATAATATGAAAAGGGAGATTACTGACTACACAATAAGTTTCCTGGTATGTCATCAAGTGAAGGAAGAGCGACAAATTTCTAAAGGGGTATTACAACCACTACCCATACTAGCCTAAAAGTGGGACAATATCACTATTGAATTTTTCACTAGTCTACTGATAACATCCAAAGTAAATAATGCGGTATGGGTTATTGTGGATCTTTTCACCAAGACTATCGATTTTATCTCTATTCAGTAAAATTTCTCTCTTGATCAACTTTCCAGGATTTACGTGAAGGAAATATTAAGGCTATATAGAGTTCCACTTTCTATCGTATTTGATCATGATCCAAGGTTCATATCAAAATTTTGGAGAAGTCTTCAACATTCTCTGAGTACAAAATTTAATTTTAGTACGGCCTATCACCCCCAAACTGATGAACAATATGAAAGGAATATTCAAACACTCGAGGAAATGCTGATAACATGCTTAATGGAATTTAAAGGTGGATGATATCAACATCTCCCATTAGTTGAGTTATTTTACAACAACATCTTCCACTAAAACATTCAAATGGAACCCTATGAAGCTCTATATGGGAAGTGATGTATAAATCTGACTTGTTGGGATGAATTTGGTGAGATAAATCTTCTTGTGATTGATCTTGTGCAAGAGATATAAAAAAAAGGTCCTTGCCATCCAACAACACATTAAGGCGGCTCAGAGTTAGGAAAAGAGATATGCTGACAACCGAAAAAGGGAATTGGTGTTTTATGTTGGTGAAAAAGTATTTCTTAATATTTCACCTTGGAAGAGAGTCATGAGGTTTGGTAATAAAGGAAATCCCAGCCCTAGGTACATTGGCCCCTATGAAATCCTTGAGATCATAGGAGAAGTGGAAAATCAGCTTGAACTTCCTCTAAATCTTGCACAAGTTCATGATGTCTTCCATGTATCCCTCTCGAGGAAGTACATACCTAAACCTTAGCATGTACTAAATCTAGAGGTGGTACAACTGGAACATGACCTCTCTTATGAGGAGCAACTAGTGGAGATTTTGGATCGTAGGGACAAAGTTCTACGCAACAAGACTACCCACCTTGTTAAGGTGTTGTGGAGAAACCACAAATGTGGAGAAGCCACATGGGAACCATAGGATTATATGAGGCAGAAGTACCCACACCTTTTCTCTTCTGAGGGTACGAGTTGAAATTTTGGGGATAAAATTTCTTAAGGGGGGAAGAATGTAACGACTTGAACTTTTGAATAATTTTTTTTTCCTAAAGTTGTGTGTTATTTTATTTAATATCCAATAAAACTATATCCTTTAATTAATGAATTGAGTATAATTAAAATAAGACTATTGGGTTTTGATTATTATATGATTGTTGGTTAATATGACCATTGGAAACTATACTCTTAACATTATGATTATTTTTTATAAACAAAAATGATCATGGTTAATTAATACATAAAGAATAGTCGATGGCCTCATCTAGTAGACTCGAGCCATATGAATCCCATATTTTAGAGCTTGGGAAGGAGGTTGAATCTCTGGGATTTTCTCTGGACCAATCCCAAGCTGAAATCCAACACGTTAAGCTTGAACAGAATCGTTTAAGGGAGAAGTTCAAGCTGATATAAATCATCACTTGGGAAATGTTTTCTGAGCCGCCCCAAGATTCTATCACCATATAACACCTTACTCTTAGGTCATGTGTAGGTTTTATAAGGTTCTATGTAATGAGGCCTTAATTAATTTATGTAAATCCTTTTATATAAATAAAATTGTTATTTCTTATTATAGTGAAATTTGTGAATTTAAAATCTCAAGATAAATATATGATGAATTTATAGAAGTTCCATATTGTTGGTGAAAATTAAAAAAAGGGTATTTTAAAATATTTTTGTATACTTAAATAATTAATAATGTGAAATTATTTTCAAAAAAAGGTCTTCTGCAGTTGTGATCAGTAAGAAATTTAGAGTCTAATAAGATCAACTTAATTTTTTTTGAATAGTAATATTACCCTTATGAATAGTAATAAAACCAATGGAATAGTAAATTAACTTAAGAAATTATAAATATAATATAGGAATCTTGATTTGTAATGTGATATAATAGCGTAAGTAAATAACTATTTCAGAAATTATTAGTTAAGTATTAGTAATTTTTTTGGGTAAATAGTGTTTTTACTTAAAAATTAATTATCTCCTAATTAGTAATTTTTTTTCATAAAATGTAGTTTATTTTTGTATTCAGAGAATCAATATTAGGTTATCATGAATTTATGAGTTTTTTGTTAAATTTTTTGATTTTTGGTGAAGAGTAAAAATACAGTTTTGAGTTTTTGTGTGTTTAATGACATCATTAATGATGTAATCATGATGTAATAATTATGGTATAATTTTTTATAGTAAGATATGTGATGAGGTGTCCCATGTGTCCAATACCATGGGAAAATACCAAGGTAAATACCTTGGTTTTTCAAATACCACTAATGAGGTGTCCCTTGGAAATTAATAAAATATTCCCGCATTTTTGCTATAAATACCAACCCATTCTTTCATTCCTTTCATTCCAAATTCCTCTTAAACAGAGATCTAGACTTATTACCTACAAAATAGTTCTCCCAAGGTGCCCTAAATCTCCCCAAGGTCCCAACCTTTGATTTTTTAAAGTTACTCTTCAAGGTAAGGGAACCTTTCACCCTTCTATTTTAGTGATGACTTCCTTTTTCTTATGTATTTTAGTTTCCATTTCATTATGTGTGGGTATGTTATTAAATATCCTTATTGGTGTTAATTTTATTTTAAAATTATGAGAGACCATATTCACTCTCATAAACTAATTTTCTGAATTTTTAAGTGACGTCGTTAGGCTGCTGAATTTTTGTAAAAGAAATTGTTTCTTCTCTTTTGTTTCAAGTTTTCTTTTCATGTGGTATGTCATTAAAATATCCATACCATGATCTTATTTATTTTTTATTCTGTCCTTATAATATATTATGATTTATTTATTAGTGGGTGACCTTTGTCCCCTCTCTTTTTAATGTTTTATAAAACCATATTATATAGTCGTTATGCTGTAGAATTTTCATCTCAAAATCTCCCTATTTTTTCTCAAGAAATTATCTTATTTTCTTACGTAAATACCCAAACCTATTTCATTTTCAAGAGTATTCATCAAGACAAAAAAATATTTTATTCTTTATTTTACATACATAGAACCCTCATTCCCTTTCCATGCATTATAAATGAAATAATGATCTTGTTTTAAATCACTTTTTAAAACGTCATGATTTTGACATGAAACCCATTTAATTTATTCTCTTTGGGTTATTTATGAAATGTTTTATTATGATCTATGGGTACCACATGAAAATAAATACATACTAATATTTTTCTCTGATAGCACTTTAATGCATTGGGTTAAAAAATTAATCTCTAGAGATGAAAAGTTTTATGATACCTTGGTGAATAAACTTGGTAATTTTTATGACCCCTTGGTGTTAGAACTTGGTGACATGTTCATGAATGTATAAATTAAATGTTCTAGCCACATTTTCAAGTTAAGTTTCAAGTTATTATTATTATTATATTCCTATTTATCTCCATGTTCTTATTTATATCACTCAAGTTCACATGTAAACTGTTTCACTTACTTTCCTTACAATTCCTTTTGCACACCCTTTCCTTTGATGTATGTCTCCAGGTTATGAGATGCAGTAATTGTACTTAAGATGAAATTTTTAAGAATATTTTAAAGTTCATTAAAATATTTTTTTATGTTTCCATGTATTATGTTTTTTATTTCCAAGACACTATACTTTAAAGATCATTTGTTTGTAAAATGTAATGAAAAGTTTTGTAATAAAAAGGCGGTATGCCATAACCAACATGATAGTGGATTGAGAATTCATAATCCTTGATTATATATAACCATCATCACTATTCCATATTAATATTACTCTATGTAAATATATATTTGAGGATCTTTTGATCAGTATACATCTCAAACTTCTCCTCATGGAGATAATGCCTCCAGATTTTTAATGCCATGATCACAACCTCCAAACCCAGATCATGTGTGGGATAGTTTTTATAATGAATTTTAAACTGCCTTGAGGCATAGGCTATCACTTTATCATTTTTCATCATTACACAGCCTAATAAATTTTTTGAAGCATTATTTTATACCACAAATAGTTCTCCACATGTTGATAGTGTGAGTATTGTTGTAGTGATAAGCCTCTTTTTCAACACTTTAAAGAAATCTTCACATTCACTAGTCTAGAAAAACTTTACTCCCTTATAATTCATATTTATTAATGGGTTTTAAAATCATGAAAATTTATTCACCAATCATTGGTAATGCCTAGATAAACCAAGAAAACTATGGTTCTTCGGTATATATGTTGGTCTGGGCCACTTTTCAATTACCTTTGTCTTAGAAGGGTCCATAGATATCCCTTTATTGGTGATAACATACCCCAAGAATGATTCTTACTTCATATAGAACTCACATTTACTATAATTTTCATATAGTTTCTCCCTTCACAAAATCATTAGCATAGAATTCAAATTCTCCTTATATTCCTCTTTTCCCTTAGAGTATATCAGAATATTATCAATAAATAATACCACAAAATATCTTGAGGTAATATCTAACGAATTTATTCATTAAGTCCATTAAATTTTATGGAGGATTAGTGAGTCCAAATGGAATCACTATGAACTCATAGTGTCCATACCTTGTTCAAAAGGTACTCTTGGGAATACTTTTCTTTTTCACCTTTAATTAGTGAAATCTAAACCATAGATCCATATTATAGAAATAATTGGCCCTATATAGTTGATAAACCAAGTCATACATCTATGGAAGAGGATACCATTTCTTTATCATGATTTTTTTGAGCTCATGATAATCAAGGTATAGGCGCATTGATCTATTATTCCTCATAATGAAGAGTACTGGCACACCCCTTGGTGAAGAACTCAGGTGTTTGAAATCCTGGTCCAAATTTTCTTCTCACAACTTATTCAGTTCCTACAACTCAATGATGGCCATTCTGTATAGATTCTTTGATATAGGAAGATATCCATGAATAAGTTCAATCAATAACTCAACCTCTCGGCCATGAAGAAGGGAAGACATTTCTTCAGGGAACACATCAGTGTAGTCCCCCACATTGGGCATGCCTTCAAGTAGGATTATATCATTTGTATCAATCATTTGAGATAGATATTATTACTCATAATGAAATAATATACACAATTGTGATGATGATTCTTAAGGAGATCCATCCTCCTCCTTACACTTGTATATAATTAGAGGGTTCTTTTTCATGTAAAGAGGGATCTCCCTTTCCCAAAAGTTGATGTTTCTTTTATATAAATATAGTAAATCCATGCCACATATAAAATAAAACTCTAGAAAAGGAACTATGAAAATATTTTCTAGGAGGATTAATCCACAAAAATTAACTGTGGAGGATTTAAATACTGTGGATGTAATAATTTCTCCATTTTTTGTTCTTACAGATAACTCAAACACCATATTTTGATGTGGTGTTTTAATATTTTACTAAATGGGAAATATATGAAGGAATGGATAGAACAATAATTAAATAGTTTATTTTATATTATTGAATGAATAACCAGTTTACCTATCACCACAAATTTTTTGGATCCCACCTTAGTATTCATGATAACATATTCCCTTCCTTTAGGCCTTGGAGGTTTTTGTTTTTGATTTCTTCTAACAACCCTTTGTTAGGGAAATGTATCACATAATTCCCATGTTACTTGTAGTTGAAACACCACACTATAGGCTAAGTGTTGATCTAAACCTTCCATTATTCTTCCAAATTTATTGGCTTATTTATATTTCTATGGAAATTATTATCTAGATTCTCCTCTCTTCCACATTTTAAGTATCTCCTAGTTCCCTTTAGACATTTCATGGTATGTTTATTCCCACACTTTTAGAATATGGGATGTTAGGATTTCTTTCCATCATGGAATTTATCTATTGATCCTATTATATTAAACTCCATTTTTCATTTTATCTTCAGACCCATGAGACCACTGAGTGTCTCCGATCACTATTTCAACCTTAAGGGTGAAACAGACAATCTCCTCATTATTATTGAAGTCTTTAATCACCATCACATTTTTTAGAATCATTTTTAGTCCACTAAAGATTAAATAAACATTACTTTAAATTTTCATAAAAAATATGGAGGTTTATATTGTAAGTCTTGTGAATTTTACTTCTTACACCCCGATAGACTCGTCTTCATTTTTCTTCAGTCCGAGGAACTCCCTCTCCATATTAAGACAGAGAATATGGGAAAATATATACAAATTTTTTTCTTGAAATCTTATCATTCCATGGAATAAATTTCCTTCTTGTAATTCATGTTTGTGATATGTGTTAACCACTGATCATCTTCCACATAAAAATGATAGACCGCCCGAACAACATTATCTTATTTTGAGGACTGAAGGATAAACAATATCTTCTAAATAAATTTAATCTGATGTTCTACGAGGAGGGTATCAGAAGATACACTAAACATGGGAGGCCTTTTTTCATAAAATATACAAACACAACGTTCACTTTGTTAAGAGAATGAGGGTTTCCCACATGATTATAGTTATTATTCATAATATGATCCATTTTTCCTGGTATAATGATGAAGTTTTGAGCTCCCATTTCCATTAGATTTGGTATTTCATTAGGGATATCATCATATTTCCTATAACATTTATTTTTGGCATGGATTATCCTTTTTTCTCCCATTAACTATGAAAAATAGAGTATAGTTAAAGGGGATTGAATACTTACCTAATAATAATATAATAATTAAATGTTGAACATATAATCATAAACTTATAAATGGAAATTATATCCTATCTTGTGATTCTATAAGTTTCAATCCAAGTTATCCATGGTGATAGATTTATCCCTAGGGTTCATACTAAATATTAATATTACTAATCTCCAATAATAATTAAAACTTTATTTAATACCATTAATAAAGACCCTATCTTTTTACACAAATTATTACATAATTTTATTCATAAATAACCATCAAATACAAACCAAGTATCATAAAGTATAATGTCTTTGGATGATTACGTATATAAAACTAAAATCAAGAATATAAAACAAAAAAACTTTATATTAATAATATATAATGAGATTATAAATTCCATTAAGGGTTTACATTTTCATATGATAACATGAAGAATACATAGACAAAAGGGATTGTTTGAAATGCCCAGTAAGGGAATAAACATATGAATAAATCATAACACATTAGTATGAAGGCATAACATGATGAAATAAAAAATCATAGAACATGAATAAAAATATGTAAGCATAAACTATATAACATGGGATAAAGTAATCATGGAATCATATTAATGTGGAAAAACTATGAAAAATTACATAAGTATGAGTCATGGATCACTACTAAGACCATTGCACATGATGAACAAAGTCCCATAAAAGAATAAAGTTCACTACCTATCCCAACATGATGTATCATGAGACTAAATATTACATAATCAATTAGAGAACTATCTAGGTTCACCCATCATAACATGTTCATTCATATTTGTTCCACATGAAGAATCAATCATAAACATAAGGGTTACTCATGGAAATAAATTGGAATTATAATCATGTCATAGATCATAACAAATGGGTGTATCATAAACGTGTCTATGAAAGAATGGATTTAAATCATAAATGGACATTAATAAGGAAAAATAGGAATATATAATGATATATTATGTTCAAATGATGTTAAAACATGTAAAAATAGTGTTTAATAAACTTTATAAATGATCCTCTTTAGTGTGATTTAAGTAAAAATATTAAAGAGTCTTTAAAGCGGGTAAAGGCATAATTGTTTTCATAAAACTAGAAATGAACATAGATAATTTCTAATGATAAAAATTGATTTTTTAGAAAAAAAATGTTCTATTAAAATATATTATGGAGTGTACTTGAAAATGGGTAATAAATTTGGAAGATCCCTTTAATCGGGCTTGCTTACCATGATGAATTGAGAAGGAAACCTTATAAAACTTTTATTTCCCCATCAAGGAATGAATAATTGATCTAGGTGCATATTTTGGGAACATAAAAAATAATAATTTAGTATGATTACATATTATTAATTAATAATAACATTGGGCTAAGGATAGATAAAGCATAACTCGAAAGAAAAAATAAAGGTTTGGATAGAATCTCTTACCTAATGTCCAAAATTGTTATGCACTTGTACTTAATGTCTTTGATAATAAAATAAATCCGTTAATTAATTATTTAAGAACCTATTATTCATTTAATTAACTTATTATGATTTTATTATGTCCATTTATATCCTTTTCATTGACTTATATTATTTAATTTATTCATTTTGGGAGTGTTAGTATCATGGTTTTATGACCGGTTCTATTGAGTTTAATTATGGGAGTTCTTGTAAAAAGATATCAAAAACTCCAAAATTGGAATTATATTTTATTGATTAATCTCAATAATTTCATATTACCTTATATATAATTTTATTTTTAGATATTACAATAATTCATTTGATAAAAATTTAATAATGTACATTAGTTTATTTTTATGAATTTTTTATCATCATGAACTACTTTTTTTATTATTTAATATTATGTATGTGTATTAGTTAAATAACATAAAATAGGATATAATATAAAAGTTTCAATATGTTGTAAACTTAATAATAATTTTATGAACAGCCTTGAAGGCGGTAAAGAAGAATGAAAATGTATCATCCCCGATGGCAGTAAATCGACACATCACGAAAGATGTTTTCATTTTTAGAATAAAGGAAGAGGGAAGAAATTTTATGATAGATTATTCTAGTAACATAATAAAATTAAAATATATAAAATTTATTGGAGTTATCATGTCTGTTTGGGATAGGAAGGAGAGGAGAGGGTAAGAAATAAAATAAATTGAAATGAAATTAAAATAAAACAAAAGAGGATTTTACCTCTCGAACTTATTCATCTTGAGAACCTCTTTAGAGAAATTGGGTTTGGTATTTGGTTGATACCAAAGGCTCTTGGACATAGGTAATAAGATTTTGAAGAGTACTGGAAATAATTTTGACAAGCATCAAGACTTGGAAGGTGTGGGGAGAATATGTTATTAGGGTGGTATTTATTGGAGGGAGAGGGGTGTTTTTTATTATAAAGTTGATTATTTTATTATTTTGGATCAAGTATATAAATATTTTGAACATTATCACTAAATATATTAAATAATTAAGGAGAGTTTCAGATTATGGTTCTTATATCATTCATACATCATTAATGACTAAAACATTCATGTATTTAGCTTATTTCATAAATTATTTTATTTCTCTATTCTCTAAACATTAAACTATTTTGGAAAAAATCCAAAAAAAATCACCTAACCATTTTGATAAGTTTATATTTAAAAAATGAACTACATTTTATGAAAATAATTTTCAAAATATGATAAATTTAATTTTTAAATAAAATCATCATTTGTTTGAAGAAAACAAATTTTAAAATTATAATTGATTTTAAAACACTTTTAATAATTAATTAAGGTATCATAAAATAATCTTAAAATAATAAGTCAAAAATATGTTAATTTTTTAATCTTTTTTATGAAGATAAATTTTCTTTTAAATCATTATTTTAATTATAAAATTATAAATAGACATTTTCATTTCACAAAAATACCAATACTTATTTTATCATTTTTAAAACATTTATCTACTTATACAATGATATAATTATATCATATTTTATTTTATAAGATACATAAATTTTATTTATACTTTCATAGGTGAGTTTACAATTATATTAGCCAGTGGACTATTCCTATTGGTCACATTACTATTCCAATGGATAAGTTACTATTCGATAGGTATATGTTCCTTAATTTCTAAAAATACCTCTTTCTTCATTAATTATTCATTTATAATGTTTTTATTTTGTTCTATATGGAATTTGGCCTTTTTATTACATAAAATTTTCATTACATGGTATAAAATAGAGGATCATTTAATGTTTTACTTCTTGGAAACTGGGAACATAATA
Organism: Viscum album; assembly: GCA_963277665.1. Lineage (NCBI taxonomy): Eukaryota > Viridiplantae > Streptophyta > Magnoliopsida > Santalales > Viscaceae > Viscum > Viscum album. Next base: position 1,222,642,154 of record OY728130.1, read on the forward strand.
CATGAAATATATAAAAAATTATTTTAATATACTTAAAAGGATTTTTTATAGGTTTATACTATGTAAATTTACTACACCGCATATCCTTGGGACATACATCAAGTGAAAGGGTTGATTATAAGGCTCAGTAAGGTATAAAAAGTTTACATGTGATCATGAGGAATATTAATAAGAACATGAGGAATATCATTATGGAATGATAAAGGGAACATGAGGCATACCATAATAAAAAATAACATAAATCATAACATTTAAATTCTTCTAAAACATTTAAATAATAAATTCATAAGCATATTACCAAGTTTCATCACTGAGGTGTCATAAATAAAAATTACCAAGGTTTTCACAAAGGTAGTGTAAAACATGTCATCTCAAGAGATTATACTCTTCACCCAATGCATTGAATATCTATTAGTGTGAACCTATAATATGAATTAATTAATTTTATCTACATATATCATAATAAAATATTTCAAAAATATCTTGTGGTGAATAGAAAATGGGTTTCATATCAAAATCATGGTTTTTTAAAAGTGCTGATCATTATGTTATTTTCAACCCACAGAAAGGGAATTTAGGATTCATGTATGTTAATACCAAAATGAAATATATCATTTTTACATTTAGTTTAATACCATTGGAAACTAAAAATGATTTTATATTTAGTATAATAAAATAAAAGATAATTTCATAAAGATAAGAGGTAAATTTTGAGAAGTAAATTTAGAAACATAACGACTATAAAATGTAGTTTAAAAAATGTTAAAATGAGAGGGGATAACGGTATCACATTTATAATACAGGATTTTTAAGTAAGGGTATGATCAAAATGGTAATATAAGATATTAACCAAACAATTTATAAGATATATATAAAAAAAGTTCTTGAATTGAAGAGAAAATAAGGATAATTCCCTTACCATGAATAGGTACTCCTAGATATTCATGAATGGAACCTTGGGGGATTGATAACACCTTTAGAGGAGTACTTGGGATTAAAAACTACATTTTATTTATGGGGGATTTATTTTTAGTGAAGTTAAATGGATAAATGCGTGGGTATTTATTGGAAAAGGGGTGGATTTTTTTAATAACTTCCAAATATGGGCCTTGGAAATCTAGGTTGTGGAAAATGAAAACCCATGGGATTGAACATGGTTTTTGACAATGTTTTTGGACATTTGGGACATATTTTATGTTATTTTAACCCATAAGAACCAAGCATCATTTTATATTTCTATTTTTTTGTCATGGAAAATTAAAGTGTCCACAAAATAAGATTTTAATATTAAGGTTTCCATTTTAGACTTTGGAAAGTAAATTATTGGTTGTTAAATTGATTAAAATATATTAAAATACTTGATATTAATAATATAACACATTTTAGGTCATCGGTTTTGGTTAATAAATTATTACATCATTATAACATAATTATGATGTCATTAAACATTCTAAAAAACCCAAACTATATTTTCACTATTCATGAAAAGATAAAATATTTTTGAAGATTATCCTAAATTAACCATAATCTAAATTCAATATTTTTATTTGAAAAATTACTTTTATTTTATCTTAATAATTATCTAAATATGATAACTTTTAATTTAAACTATAAAAATACTTATTAAAAAATAGTGTGTTGAATATGCAAAGTAAAAATTATAACTCTTAAAAAAATTTAAGGACATAATAAAAGTATTTTATCATTTATATTTAAATAATACTATTTTATCATACTATTTAATTAATATATGTATTATTAATAGTACCTTAGTTTATTATAAATATTTATATATTTTCTGAAAAGTATAATTTGGGTCTAAAAACTCAATTTATCAAATTCTATCTCAATTAAACCTATATTTTTATTAACAAATACTATTGATAGAAAAACATTATTTATACCATGAAATTAAAATTTAAGTCACAATGTCCTAGATACGTAACCCCTTATAAAACCCATGTATGGCCTAAGGGTAAGGTGTGAAATGGTGGTAGATTCATGTGGTGGCTTGGCTAACGTTGCTCGAGTGGTAGTTTCTACTAACATGAACTTATCCCATAGGTGATTTCATTAAAGATTTACTTGTTGAAGCTCAACTTGATATTATTCAACAGAGAAACCCAATGATGCTACCTCCATCCCCAGTTCTGACAAAAGGGCTTCATATGGCATGAATCTACTATTTGAGGCCATCTCTTCTCTTTCCAACATTAATTATACTTTATCATTTTTACTTATAAAAACTATTTATAATGTTAAAATTTTTACCAATACTATAATTCCCAACAGTCATATTAAACAACGGTAAGAATTAGATAATGGTAATATAACAGTCAAATATAGATGGTCACATTTTAATTTATATTCAATTCATTATTAAATAGACGTGGTTTTTTTGTAAACTAAAATAACACACATTTTATCAGGAAACAAATGTCATTTAAAATTCCGGGTCATTACATTCTTCCCCCTTTAAGAAATTTCTTCCCTAAAATTTCAACTCATTCTCTCAGTTGAAAAAAGATGTGGGAACATCTATCTCTTTGTCTCATCTAGTTCCCATATCACTTCTTCATATTTATGGACCCTCCACAACACTTTGATGGGGTGGGTAGTCTTGTTGTGTAGAACCTTGTCTCTATGATCAAATATCTCCATCAGCTACTCCTCATAAGAGATCTCACATTCCAGTTGTACCACCTCCTGATTAAGTACATGTGAAGGGTGAGGTATATACTTCCTCAAGAGAGATACATGGAATATATCATGAACTTGAGCTAGATTTGGTTGATGTTCGAGCCAATAGTCCACTAATCCTATGAGATTAAGGATTTAATAGGGGCCAATGTACATGGGGATAAGATTAGATTTATTCCCAAACAACATGACTCTCTTCTATGGTGATAATATAAGGAACAATTTTTCACCAATATCACTCTAATTCCCTTCGATAGTTTTCTGTATAGATCTTCTACTAGATTTGAGAAGTATTTATTTATTTTTGGATAACATGAAACTTTTCTATCAACTCTTGTACAATATCAGGTGCAAGCATCATTATCTAACAAACTTCAACCAAAGATGTAGGTGTATTACATTGCTTCCCATATAGAGCTTCATATGGTGACATTTGAATACCCAAGTGGAATCATTTGTTGCATGAGAAATCGACTAATGGGATATATTTATCCCATCCACATTTAAATTTCATTAAGAATATTCTCACCATATCCTCATGTGTTTCAATACCCTTTTAGATTTTCCATCAAATTGGGGGTGATATATCATACTAAAATTCAATTTGGTACTCAGGTCATGTTGAATACTTCTCCAGAATTTTGATGTGAACCTTGTATCGCAATCATAAATGATAGAAAGTAGAACCCCATAAAACATCACCACTTTATTTACATAAATATTTGAAATTTTTAAATAGTTAAATCTTCCCAAATAGTGATAAAATGGGCTATCTTGGTGAGTCAGTCCACTAAAACCCGTATCACATTATTTCCTTTTGATGTTCTTGGGATACTATTGACAAATTCCATAGTGATATTGTCCCATTTTTCTTGTTTGTATGGTTAGTTATTTCAATATCCCTTTAAGAATTTGAAAATCCTCCTTCACTTATTGACACACCATGAACCTAGTAGTGTAGTAAAAAATCTCTTTTTTCTTGTTATCCCACCAATAATGATCAAGAAGTCCCTTAGACATTTTAGTTCTTAAAATATGTATAGATAATGAATATCTATGAGCATTATCCATAAAATCCTTCTTTATTTTTGTAATATATGGGACACATAGGCTTATATGAAATCTAAGTACACCTTCTTGATCAATATTGAACTCAAGAAACTTCCAATTCTACACAGACTTTATCTTCTTTTATAGCAAAGGATATTATATTTCATATTTATTATTCTTCTCTATTAATTATGTTAGAGAAATCATTTGGGATAGAATTGATAATGTCCCTTCCCTTATGATTTCCATGTACAACCTTACTAGGTCCTTGATCAATACATCTCTTTGAATCCTATTCACTTTCATCATAATAGGGTATTTCTTACTTAATGCATCAGTGACTTTGTTTTATCTTATTGGGTGATTATGAATTGAATGTTCATAGTCTTTAAGAATTTCCTACCATATCCTTTGTCTAATGTTCAATTCCTTTTGTGTGAATATATTTTTCAAACTTTGGTGGTATATGTATATATCACATTTCTCCCCATAAAAAAATTTCCTCCATATTGTTAGAGAAAAAATAATTATAACTAGCTCTAAGTCATGTGTAAGACAATTCTTCTCATGGGGATTTAGATTTTAAGATTTATAAGTAATCACCATGTCATTTTTATGAGGATTTACCCAAGCCCTTTCATAGATACATCACTAAAAATAACAAATCCTTCTATGATAGGTGGTAAAGTTAACAAAGGTGTGGTAACCAATATCATCATTATCACTTGGAAATATTATTTTCACTCCTTTATTTAGATGAAATTATCCCCTTTTAGAGTTAACATGGATAGTGGATTCGAAATTCATGGAATGTTTTTCACAAACCTTCTATAATATCCTACTAATCCAAGGAAACTATAAATCTTAGTTACTATTATAGGATGAGGCCAATCCTTCACAACCTTTGTCTTAGTAGGTTCAACTGAGATTCCTTCATTGGTCACAATGTTCCCCAAGAAAGAAGCATTTTGTAACAAAATTTCACATTATATAAATTTTCCAAATAGCCTATTCTTCCTCATAGTTTTCAATATAACCCTTAGATGATACTCAATCTCCTTGAAAATTTTAGAATGTATAAAATATAATCAATAAAAAAATCAAAAATTTATCAAGGTAATCCATAAAGACTCTATTCATCAAATCCATAAATATATCAGGGGAATTTGTCAAGCCGAAGGGAATAACAACAAACTCATAATGCCCATATCTTGATTAAAAGGTAGTCTTTAGAATGTATTATTTCTTCTTCTCAATTGATGATAACCATATCAATGATTAATCATGGATAATAATTGATCCCCCATGAATCTGGTCAAATAAATCATCAATCCTTGGGAGAGGGTACTTGTTGCTCATTATGATCTCATTAAGTTCTCTATAATCAATGTGTATCTACATTGATCCATCCTTACTCTTCACAAAAAGAGCATATTCTCCATAAGGATACACACTTGGTCAAATAAATACCTTCTAAAAAATATCTTGAATTTGTTTCTTTAATTCCTATATCTCCACATTTTCCATTCAATATGGGGTATATGATATCGGCTTAGATCGTGGTATGAGTTCAATGAAGAACTATACCTCTCTTTATAGGGGAGGTCTAGGTAACTCTTCATGAAATACGTCAATATATTCCTGAATGATGGGGGTATTTTCTATTCTTATACTTTCATTTACTTTTTCCTCTTCACTCATCATATCTATAAATAAGGTTACGAGAGTTGATTCTGGACAAAGATCAGGTCAAGATATCTCTCCTTTGAAAATAACTATAGTTTTTTCATTCAAGAATAATGATATTTCCTTTCTTCTATAGTTGAACTTATCATTATACTTTGAGATGTGTTCCGTCCCTAGTATATTTCTAAATTCCATCATGGGATGACTACTTGACTTAAGTTGAGATTTTTCCCACCAAAGTCAATAATAGAGTTTCTATACACTATTGATGTCAGGATAATCCCTCCAGGAGTCTTGAATGATAACTTTAATTCTCAAAATTTAGGGATTAATTCTATATTATTTTCAAACTTAGAATAAATAAAGTAATGTGTTGAACCATAACCTTACAAAGTACTTTTTATCTTTGAGAGAACAAAAAGAGTACCTTCCACCACAAAATTTGAGGATTTTACTTTATCCATTGGGTTAGAAAATACCCAAACTTTATCCATTGTCCTATGATGAGGTTGAGGGTGATTACCCTCCATTACCTTCTAATTTTAATAGTGATTATAAATTTTCTCAAGATATCTACACTTATAGCGATGGACTTCAAGTTGGGATTTCATTATCTTCTATTTATCGTTAGTATTAGGAAGTTGAGGCTCCACCTCAATATGAATATTCCATGATATATGGCCATATATTTTAGATTTTTAACATTTTACAATCACATGGAATTAGTTCCTTGAATGTTTCTTCCTACAATTGTTTCATATAGTAAATTTCAATTTCTTTCATCCTCTTTCGTTATCAAAGTTCCTCCCCAATTTTTGTCCCAAATATCTCTTATTTTCATTTGATTTATGTAAAAATTACATCTATTTAAACTCTATTACAATTTTTATAAAACTCGTACTATATTCTAAAATCTTTTATAGTATCTATTAGCTATATTCCTCCATAGATGAGTTTTCAGTGCACCAAAAAATATATCAACCTTTCTATTTGGATCCATAAAAAATCTATATGTGTAACGAGAAATTCATGTAAAGTTTATCTAATAGAATGCCACTAATTTCTTTTCATTCTATATCAGCTCTATGAATTCCTTATATATTTGTGTTTACCCTGAATGGGGGGAATACTTATCAAAAAATATTTTGCATAACTATTAGCACTCCATAACATCAATCTCTTTTTTGGATTCAAGTTTTTGATTAGTGTCCACCAATGATCAGCTTATCCCTCTAAGTGCTAAACATCCAAGGTTACATTCTCTTGATCTAAAAAGTGGATGACAAAAAATATCATTTCTATAGAGATTATCCATTGTTAACCAATCAATGGGTTGGTAGATCCACTGAAAGAAAGTGGTCATTGATGCATAAAGGACTCAATAAAAAGTTGTTCCCTTCAAGGAGAATCTGGTCTCTTATCTTGATTCAAGTTATTATTCATAAATCAATTTAGTTGATTCATAATTCTCATGATGTTTTCCATTCCATATTTAATCTTTGGGTTGTCAACGAATGGTCTATTGCACTCATAATTTATGTGGTTCCTCCATTTACAAAATAATTTTGAAAAGAAGAAAAACTTTGTGAGAAATTTGTTTCTTTTAATAATATTATAATTATAAAGGTATTTTAGGTCTTAAAATATCATTATTAATATGTTATTCTTAACAATAAATACATTTTATATAAATCCTTCATAATAGTTCATAAAAAGCTTTTGATTAAACAAACATATCCCTTGGGATAGTCAAACTAGGTGTGCAGTTATACCCATTTTCATTCACTAGTTATTGTTTGATTCTATCTCAATGTTGTGTTTTTGTGTGTTATCCCTAGATACATCTATTCTAGAGCCACATTCACTTGTTATTATCTAGACAATGATTTTATTACTCATAAACCACGTACATAATACTTCACCAAAATACCATAATGTTTTCCTATATTTAAAATTGTCCCTAGGGTTCTACCAAAACTTTTCAAAACCCAATTTTAAAAAATAAATAAAAATAACTTTGATACCATCTATGAAATCCATCCTTTTTATTACATAAACATTTTATTACATGGTATAAAACAGATGATCTTTTGATGATTAGTTTCTTGGAAATCAGAAACAGAATACATGAAAAATAAAAAAAAATTATTCAAATACACTTTAAAAGATTTTTAATATTTTCATAAAATCTACATTTACTTCATCACATATCCTGGGGACATACATCAAATGAAATGGGTGAGAATAAGTCCTAGTAAGGGCAAACAGTTTACATGTGATCATGAGAAATATTAATAAGAACATGAGGAATATCATTGTGGCATGAGAAAGAAAACATGAGGAATTTTACAAAAAAAAGAACATGAATCATAACATGGAAATTTAAATTAAAAATCTAAATGAGACATTCATAATAATATCATCAATTTTTTCCACATAGGTGTTATAAATAAAAAATACCAAGGTTATTCACCAAGGTATAGTAAAACAGGTCATCTCTAAAGATTATATACTTTAAAAAATTCATTAAAGTGATATCAGGGAACACCCTTCGTAGTTATTAATTAATTTGATCCAAATATATCATAATAAAACATTTCATAAATAACTTATGGTGAATGAAAAAAGGGTTTCATATCAAAATCATTGCGTTCCAAAATCGCTTAAAAACGTGATCATTATGTCATTTTCAACCCATGGAAAGGGAATGTGGGTTTCATTTATATTAATATAGTAATAAAATAAATCATTTTAACATTTAAGTGAATACACTTGTAAAATAAAAAGGTTTTTTTATTACTAAGAAGAAAATAAAAGATAATTTCTTGAGGATAAAGGGAAATTTTGAGAAGCAAATTTGGAAACAAAATGGGTATAAAACGTGGTTTTGTAAAGGGTTAAACTGAGACATAATAAGGTTATACCATTGATAAAACATAATTTGGAAGTAATTGTATGATAAAAATGTTAATATAATAGATTAAACATAACATTGAAGATATATAAAAAAATAGTTCTTGAAATAATGAGAAAATAAGGGCAATTCCCTTACCTTGAATATTGACTCCTAGATATTGAAGAATATAACCTTGGGGGATTGAGGACACCATGAGGGTATAATTAGGAGAAAAAATAACATCTATTTTTTGAGGATGGATTGTAATTAAAATAAAATGGATAAATGGGTGGGTATTTATATCAAAAGGGGAGAATTTGTTTAATAATTTCCAAATATAGGTCTTGGAAATCTTGGTTGTGGAAAATGAAAAAATATGGGCCCGCCCATGGGTTTTCCTAGGGTTTTATACATTTAGGAAATATTTTTTGTTATCTTAACCCATAATAACAAATAAAAATTGTATATTATTTCTTTTTCCGCAGAAAAGAAAGGTTTCTGCAAAATAAGATTTTTAATGTTAAAGTTTCCTTTTTAGACTTTGGAAAGTGACTTACAGGTTTGGAAATTGATTAAAATATATTAAAATAATTGATATTGATAAAATGAAACATTTTAGGACATGGATTATGTTCAATTAATTATTACATCATTGTGACAATAATATGAATTCATTAAATATACCGAAAAACCCCACACTATGTTTTTACTATACATGGAAAAATAAAATATTTTAGTGGATTATCATAAATTCGGCCTAACCTAAACATGAAATTATGATTTTAAAAATGATATTTAATTTTTTATAATAATTATATAAATATGATATATTAAACATTTAACTGTAAAAATTCTTATTAAAAAATAGTGGGGTGAATATGCATAGTAAAATTTCCAGCACTTAACAATTTTTAAAGACATAATAAAATTATTTTATCATTTATATTTAAATAAAATTGTTTTTATAATAATATTTAATATAAATAAGTATTATTCATAATATATTAGTTTATTATAAAGATTTATATATTTTTTAAAATGTACAAATTGGGTCTGAAAAGTCAATTTAGCATATTCAATAACAATTAAACCTATATTTTTATTAAGAAAAACTATTGATGTAAAAAAATTATACAATGTAATTAAACATTAATTAACCAAGTCCTGGAAACATAACCTCTTATAACACTCACATATGAACTAAGGGTAAGGTGTGAAATAGTTATAGATTAATATGATGGCTCAGCTAACATTGCCCGAGTGGTAATTGCCACTAACATGAATTTATCTCATGGATGATTTGTTTCAAGATTCACTTATTAAAGATTGTCTTGGTATTACTCAAGATAGAAACCAAGTGATGATACCTTCCTCCCCAATTTTGAAAAAATTTCTCCATACAACATGACTCTACTGGTTGAGGGCATCTCTTCTCCTTTTAGTGTTAATTATCCTTTGTCATTTTTACTTATAAAAACTATTTATAACGTTAAAATTATTACCAAGAGTATAGTTCCCAATGGTTATATTGACCAATAGTTATAATTTACCAATATTCATGATTTTCCAATGGTCATATAAAGTTCAAATCTGGATAGTCACATTTCCCTTTATATTCACATCATTATTTAAGATATAGGGTTTTGTTGTAAAATAAATATCATTTAATGTTTTGGTTTTTTTCATTATCAGTGTGATATTATGTGTTTTATAAAATTTTAAGTAATTATAAGAATTTAATTTCCATTGATATAATTCTGGTTTTTTACACGGATAACATGTACCAAACATTTTCTTATAATAATAACTAGAGATCAACATAATGAATTATCATTCTTTTATAGATCCTTTGATCTATTAAAAGTTAATTTTAGTTCTTCGGACATAAAAATTAATCTTGTATATTAATTTCTTATAAATTGAGTAGAAATTGACCGAACCATAGATAAATGATGAAATGTTTCTAATAAAAAGATATCATGTCACTATATTTTCTTATGGCCTTATCCTAGATGGTAAAGAAATTCCCAAACTCTAGGGAAAGGATCTTAAAACCAAAATTTTATCTTAGTAAATTAATTTATGATGAATCAAGAAGTACCTTAACTCATCATAGATTTATGGTTTTTTGGTCATTAAACTTCTCTGGATCAGCCACATTATTGTGATCAATGATCTTTATCACTTTCTTTTAACCCTAAAACATTAGTATTCTCTTTTATGCCCATGTTTTCATTTACCATCATATTTCTCTTATGTAGAAACCTTGTTATGTGTTATTAGATACGAAATTTTTATTAAACTTTAATTCTTATAAAGAGGATGATTTATTAACAGTTTTTATGATGTGGGTTTTCAAAAATGGAATTTTCAATTATCAAACCCTTGATTAACAAGATTGAGTTTAAATTGTGAGGACATGGATTATTTAAGGTGGAGATAAAGTTAACTAAGGAAATTCTAAACAAATAAAATTTTATTATATATCATATGGGAAAAAACACTAACCTTAAACAACCCATGAAATATATTTCTTTTAATTTAATCTCTTTGATATCCTGCAGAGTACGCAACCCTAAGTCTAAATGAATCGTAATATAGTATACAATTATGACCTAGTTGTTAAATTGGTGGGTATTAATAGTACTAAGTAAATTATGAAAATTATATGGTTTAAAAATGTAAAAAAAATCCTTGGTCATATATCTATTTGAAATAGAATAAGAATTATTTAAAATTAAAAAGAAATGTTTTTTGAAAAATGTTATTTTTTCTAAAAGATGGTTTAATCGCGCTTTTCACACATAATTTAAAATTAATTTTTCAAAATTTTAGATAATTTATTTTAAATAAAAAAACTTAATTTTTGTAATAATAATATAAAAATTATCTTAATGTGAATTTTTTGGATTTTTCTGAAATGTTTCACTTTTTGATGAATAGTGAAAAAACTGAATTTTAATTGAAAATTATCTTTTAGTTTAAATTATTTATAAAGTTAAATTATATTTTGAATATTTATTAAAGTAAAATTAGTTAAATTATATATCTTTTGATCCAATTTAGGTCATTTTAATTATTTTAATATTGAATTTTGATATGAAAATATCGTAAACTTTCAAACATTTTCTCTTTGAAAACCTTCTTTCTTGTCTCGTCTGCAGGATTAATTTTAAATTTAATTTTTTTAATTATGTGAATGAAAATTTGAAAAATTGATTAAATATTTTAAATATGAATAATTTATATTATCTAATAAGCTCAACATAATTTTTTTACCATAATGAATAATAAAAAAGCAGAAAATTTTACCGTGATTAAGGTAAACATGGGTTTACGGTGGGGGGGTAAAACTAAAAGGATAAGGGTTTAAATCACCTAATTTTTTTTCTAAAATATATTATCTAGAAATATTTATACCATATAATCTATTATACTCTATAATAATCTATTTTCAACTGATATGGAATTTTAAAAACATGGGTATACCATTTTCATTCCAAAAATTACAAGTGTGTCACTCACCTCACTTATAAAAGGACACCCCCTCTTCTCTCTTCTTCCCACCTTCAACCCAGTTTGGTTCATTAAATATCTGAAAAAATAAATTCCAAAATTTCCTCCCATCATCCTAGAAGTTGTAGTTTAATAAACATGTAACCTAATAAGGATTTTGGTGCAAACCTAAGGATGTTACCCAAAGAACAGACAACGTTCTTCAATGGGCATTTTTATTTTATTTATTCCTCTACCTAATTTAGTTATTATTAAACCATAATTATATTATATCCATATAATAATACATATATTTAGAAGTTTTTATGTTATTTTCATTACCTACAACTATCCTCACTTTAATAAAATGGGTTAGGAAATCATCATTCGTGTGTACGGCGGACGACCACGTTAGGAATCGTTGTAATTCGTTTTTTCCATTACCAACTCTCACAATTGGGTATTATGTTGGATATAAAGTGTATATATAATATTTATAAAACAATTATACATTTTTAGTCAATATATAATATATAACTATTTAATTTCCATTCTATAGTGGATAGAATATCATCGCTCGTGCGTACGGCGGACTACCGACTCACGAAGCGATGTGATTCATTTTTTCTTAACGCTTTACATGGAAGGTAATAAGGATGAAATAAATGATTTTATGTGATATAAATTTCATAATTTTTATATTAATTGAATATTTATAATTATTAAAATACAATATATTCTTTTATTTCTTATCTATTCACTCACTTAAAGATGATAACATCGTTCATGTACGTGAGGGCTATTGCCTTCACGAAGTGATGTGACTCTCTTTCCATCACCGCACAACATGTATGATATATATTTATAGGTATATTTAAAGTAATTATTTTTTATTTATGATATTATTATAATTAATTAAAGATAAAATAATATTTAACTTCCATCCATAATAATCTTTGAAAAATTGAAACATTACCCATGTGTACGTATGACCTATTGTTTCCATGATCGAAATGCACTCCATTTTTCAAAACCATATATCATGATTAGTATTAAAAGAATAATTTATGTATAAATATGATAATTATTTAATTAATATTATTCTATATATCATGTAACAATATAATATTCACAAGAACTGTAACTTTTATGATAATGCATGAATGAGGAAACAAGGTAATTAACACCCGAAACAATAAATATAATGAATGATTATTAAAAAATAAGAAATAAGATGTTATAAAATGATAATATATTATATTATAAATATTTATATAGTAATTTAATAAGTTAATAACAAATTTAAAACCATTATACAAGAGGTTAAATCTTGTTCAGTTAAAAAGAAGCGTGAGGTACGAGACTTCATCTCAATTTTCATTCTTTAATACATATTGTAATGTATTGAACCAAATTTATTTTATATAGTGTATATATTGACCATTTGAAATTTAATTTCATGATTCCTTGATAATTTATGGTATTTTAAGTTTCATTTTGAATGATTTCATCCAATGGTATTTTAATTAAAAGTTACCAAGTGGTAGTGAATTTTAAAACTCGATTTCTTTTCATAGGGTAATATTACTTTTTTGTGGTCTTTGATGTACTAAGATTATGTGTGTAATGAATTCAGATTATCTCATTTTTTATTTTCACTTGTTTAATCCAGATTTAAATTTGATACATGTAATCTATTCAATAATTATTTCTCACTTCAACTCTATGATATTTACAAAGGTTCATTTCACAATATCATTTTAATCAGGATTGTTTATACTTGAATTTTCACTATAGGAAGTTATTTTATAAATGTATAATAAATCATTTAATTTTGTTATTCTAGAGTTATTAATGAATGTTTTTAATTAATAGTGCCATTTTTTCATGTTTTTATACTTAAAATGATTAAGAAAATTTATTTATAAAACTCAAATTTATTTCTCTATTTGGTCTAAACTATTTTTTCTTCAAAAACCATGCTTTCATAAAATATTTTCAAATTAATTATTAAATAAATTTTTACCCATTTTTACATTTTATAATTTTTTTTGAAATGAATCTTCATTTTTTTCAAAATATGGCTTATTTTTATTTTATCGATAAAGTGAAAGAAATATTAGTTTTAAGATATTCAGTATGTATGGAATTTATTTCCTTCATGACCAATCCATATTCTAAAACTTACATTATATGATTCAAAGATTATTTTTAAATAAAATTGTTTTCAAATTTTTTTGTTATCTTTTAGTTTTAAAAGGTGGTTTTTAAAATGAAAAAGATATTTTCCTCAATAATGTTTTTAAGGATATTTTATGGTATTTCTATTTGTGAATAAAAATAACCCTTTATTTTATATATACTATTTCAGATATAAGTTTTATTGACACCATTAAAATTACTCAGGATGGATTATTATTATGTTTATTGATTGGGTAAATTATTTACAATTTGTTTTCTAGTTTAAATATTAATGTTAGTGTGTAATAGGTTTCACCCCTTTTATATATAGAATGCATTGGACTTAGTAAGTGATGGGTGGGTCCCGCAATAAACCATTGATACATAAGTAAGTCTCATGAGAGAAAATATATTGGTTTTGGAAGAGACATAACTATTTATATATAGGTCTTTTCACAAGGCCTTGATGATAATATATTTTTTGGAATAAGGCCATGGCGGTATGTTTTAGATGTCCAGAATTATGCATTCCATCATTATAAATTTAGTTGTTGATATTCCATGTGATTATTCAACTAGTTATAATTTCTATGGTTAAGTTTCATGATCATGTGATTATTTATTTGGAATTATTTGATCATTATTTTTTCTTGTCATATTATGCTAATGTTATTGAGTAAATGGAATATTTTTCTATTATTTTCATGTCCATATTGATTGTGCCTTATATATTCATAGTTTATGTTATATGATTACCCTTATTGAGCATCTGATCACACACCTTTATTATTTTTTTAGTTTCTTTAAGATAGGAGGATTTGTTTTTTGATTGATATATTGGAACACACTAAGGGTAATAATGGAATTCTCAAATAAAATTATTTGTTTATTTTCTATTTTAAAGTATAATTATGAATTTCTAATATGTATTTAGTTTACAAAGGCTACTAAACTATTCAATCCTTATATATGTAATTTATTGTATCTTATGATAATGTAATAAAGTAAACACTGGCACTAGGCTACTGGGGTCGGAGTCACTATATATTTCAATTTTCATATTAAAACCTTTGAAAAACTCTTTTAATCACATATGCAAAACACTTTCAGATATAAAAATATAGTTTTTTTTAAAAAACTCATTTTCAATAACAAAATACCCAGATAAAAGGTATATATGATTTTTATTTTAAGAAAACAAGAAATATTTTAAAAGAAACTAAAAAATAATAACGGTTATGGTAGCGGGAAAGGTCGTTGTGACCATATACTTTAAAATATAACATTCATTATTTTCATTTGTTAAAAAAGTTAAAACATTATATAAAAAGATTCATTATTAAAACCATTGATAAAAAGTCAAAAGAGACATGAAATTTAATTTTTAAATATTTTATTTTCATATAAAAACATCCATAAAATAATTTTAAAAATAGGGACATGGAAGAAAAATAATTGAAAAGAGATACTTTAAAAGAATATTTTTTTAAGAAAGACCACTACGTAAAACCTTAAACAGGTCATTTTTTAAAATATATATAAATAGAGTGAAATATTTTAAAAGATGATGTTTATCATCATTTTAAAAATAAATATCAATTTTATTAAAACATTTATAATAACATGGATATCTAAGATAAACATTTATAAAATAAATCTTTAAAACATTTAAAATAAGGTTTTTTAGTTAAAGTATCCCTTACCATGAGTCCAAATCATCTTATAAATTATTTATCTTCCTGAATAATAAACTTATGTAAATTATTTAATTTCTTAATAACATTTTCCATGTTTATTGTTCATTTTATTTTATCTCTTAATATGTTATACACAATTAGTTAATCAGTAACGTTCACTTCGAAAGTTTTAACGATATTCGGCTTATATGTTAAAAATGACATTGGTAGGATGAATATGGAAGAATATTTAATTATTAAATAATATAAATAATAATAATGATTAAATAGTTGTCATATTAATACATAAATTATAATTTTAAAACCAATCATGAATGATGTTTAAGAAAAGTGAACTACATTATGATCATAGAGATGGTTAGTCATACGTATGCATGAACAATAATTATAGAAAGAAGGTAAGTAATATTTTATCTTTAAATTTTTTTAATAATATCATAAATACCATATTATTTCTTTAAATATAATTATATATATCATCCATGTGATATGGTGATAAAAAAAATATTCACATTGCTTAATGGAGGTGGCTGTCCACACGTACGCGCGAATGACATTATAATTTTTCAGTGAGTGAAAAGGTAAGAAATAAAATGACATATTGTATTTTATGAATAATAAATATTTTATTAAAATCACATATAAATATTAATTCCATAATTATAAATAAACTTGATAGGATATTATAGAAAACAAATTGCATCAGTTCGTGAGGTGGTAGTCCGTCGTACACACGAATGATTGTTTTTTTTCCTTTTGATTGAATAGGACATGGATTTATGTTATGACATTAACATAATAACATATCAGTATATTTTATATAATATTTTATTATATCATTATGGTTCAATAATATTTTAATGAGGTGGAATAAGAAACAAAAAAACACAAGGTTAATAACTATACTTTTTCTTTAGGTCACCTCTTTAGGATTATACTTAAAGCCTTACTAGATTGGATATATGATCAAAATAAGGCATCTAGGATTTTTAGAGGTAATTAATAAATATATTGGAATAATTATTGTATTAAAAATTTATTTTAGGATCCGAAGAGGGGAGGAAAGGTGGTGGCCTTTTATAAGTGGGAGAAAGGACACACTTGGAATTTTTGAAAAGAAAAAGTTATACACACATTTTAATCATTCTACATGGCTATAAAATGAACTATTATCTAAAATTATATTATATAAGGTTTAAATATTATCATAAAATGGAATTTATATAATTTTGAAGTTATTTTAACCCTTATATGTTTTGTTTAACCCCATAGTAAACCAATTTTCGCCTTCACTACGGTAAAAGATTTTTATTATTTTCACTATTAATTATGGAAAAAAAATTATTCCGAATCCAAATATTTAATTAATTTTAATAAATTAAATTCACATAATTTTTGAAATTTAATATAAAATTAAACCTATAGTCATGATGAAAAAGTGGCTTTTCAATAAAAGTATTTTTCAAGCATAATATGATTTTATATTAACTCTATGACTAGTAATCATCATTATAAGAGTTTAAATTAATTTTTTTAGATAAATAATATATAAATTTAATTTAAATTATTCCTCGTTATGGGTTATTTTAATTTACATAAAAGGAGAAACATTATTCACTTTAAAACAGCTTTTAGAAAAATATGTTTTTAGACCGAAAAATAAACATATACTAAAATCTAGTATAAAGATGACTCAAATGTAATTAATTATACTAAATAAAAATAAAAAATAATTATATTACATGAAATAAAATTCAAAGGATAATGGTACTTTTGAATTACTTAATTTATTTAAAAGAAATGACAGTTTTACAAAAAAAAATGATATTTTCACTATTCACTAAATAATAAATATTTTCCCAAAAAATCCAACAATTTGACCTTAATTTAATTTTTATATTGTTATTTAAAAAATGAAATTAATTTGATAAAATTAAAATTCTATAATTTATTTATTAAACTTTTACATATAACCTTATAAGAAAAAAGAATAATAAAAGTATTCCCCTTTTAATTTAAAAATTACATAATATTTGTAAATTGAATATAACCATCTAATTACGGAATTTTTATTAAATGTGAAAATTATTTATTATATCATTACCTGGGGTTTTACAATTGAAAAAACATATACTAGTTGTATTATATAACATTTCAAGTGCCGATTTTCTATTGTAAATGGATTGATAACTATAGTGCAGTGAAAGTCAATAAATTGGACTTCATGAAGCTGAATTTCAGTTTGGAAGGGTATAAGGATGAGATTTTCATAATGGAATCAATAGTAGTGAAAGTATTTTATGTCTTAGATCCATTAAACTATAATTGGTCAATTGACCTATTGGTGACTAAGACAACTATAGGGTAAGATGACAATTTAATTGAGGATGTCCCTTTCATTGGGAGATCACATTCATTTCCTAGAAGTCCCAATATAGATAAAACCTTGTACTTTAAAGAGGACCACACAGAAGGAGTTTGGATAATAGATAGAGGATCCAAATCCCTTTAAACTTTAAATAAAAAAAGAGGTCAATAACTAGGCTAAAGTTTTTTTAATATAACATCATTTTACCCATAATTTTATGTGTTATATACTAAATTTATATAATATAAATTAAATTTTTTACTAATCATGCTGATAATGAATTATTCACTTGATAATGTTACCAATTCCAATGAAGAACACACAATTAATGTTGAAACTATGGAATTATTATAAGAACAACTATACTACCCATGGATTCAGATATATAAACCTTAAGTTTTTTATTATATGTTTATAAAGTGTAAGGGAGAAGGATGTGAGAGTTTATAAAACTTTCAATAAGTTTTTGGCGCCAAAGGAGAGGCACACGGGCTGCGCACAGTTTGTCCAAACTAAGAGGAAATCCTAGTAGAAACTCTGTAAAGTTATAGATTATGGATAGTAGCTTTGGCATGGTGTACACACAGTTGGGTAGACTGTTAGATGATGTCATTCTAGTAGATCTTTAAGGTATTATATAACTCGTGATTAGAGCATAGTTTTCCTAACCATACAGACTAATGGTGTGCGGGTTAAAAAACACCTCATTAAAAAGTGGATCTTGGTCATCCTTTTCATTAATCCACTTGTTTTGCCCCAAACTGGCTCTAAATTGTGATTTTACTTCTTTTGATTCCAAATATGGTTCTCCCATTGATCTGAATGTAATTTGAAGGCTTCCCTTGGTGATTTAAAGACAGATTCTTGAGGTATGTGATCATTCTTCATCGTTATTGATCATTTTCTTAGATCTACTTAGATGTACTTCTTATCTATTCTCAGTTTCTTAGATCTACATATGTTATTAGAAGATATAAGATTTTGGATGCCAAATATGTTGATATTTGGTCTCATTTTTTATATGATAAGAGATCTAAGGCAGTTTTGTGGGGAAATGACCTGATTTCTTGAGTTTTCTTTGTCTGTTTTCGGTTTTCATCAAAACGGTTGAAGTATGTGTCTTGAATCTCAACTCCTATTGATAGAAATATTTATAATACATTAAAATTTATTTAATTATGATTAATTTATTGTGAATTATATGTCTATGAATTTTTGGAAACCTTCTTTTATGATGGTTTTGTAAATTGTGGAAATCTAGAAAATTTGGTGTTTTGAATAAAGTGCCTTTGTTCTTGGTTTTAAAATATGGATTTTTAAAATAAGGATTTTCTATAATTGTGGAACATGGATTTTATTAGACATTTTCAATAAAATGGTATGTTTTATTGAAATTAAATGGTTGTTTTGAAATTGGTTTGTTCATTACTTTTCAATAAAAATACAGTTTTATTAAATTGGTTTGAATTGGTTTATTTGAATGGTTTTGGCATATATGGTTTTCGTGAGTTCATGTTTGATGTTACCCTAAATAAGGTACATATACCCTCTGGGTACAAGGTGCATGACCTTGGATCGGGGTTGTGTGTCATTGGGACACAAGCTGATTGGACGAGAGACCGCTCATGAGTATGTAACTAACAAACAAAGCATGCATGTGAGGGTGTGTTGTGAACCATGGGATAGTTATGCAGAAAGGATATTGATAAGTGGTTTTAAATCCTTTAATTTTTGTTTTTCTAGAAATTTTAATTTCTAGAAAATGGTTATAAATTCAACTTGTTTACTTTTGGTTATAAATGGTTTTGGAACTTTTTTATATTTAGTTATAAAATATTCTACGAAATTGTTTTATATAAAAAAATTTATAGAAAATGTTTCAAACCTTTCTATCCTAGTGGCATGATTAGGGAAGTCATTGATGAAATCATGTGTAGCTTTATACACACCCATGCTTCGGAACATTGGTGCTTTTGCAGATGTTATCTTCTAGGATATGGGAAAAGGTAAAGTGCCACACGTTTTTAGCACCACCTCGTGATATGTGGGATGTTTGGTGATGTTAGATATTAGAGCCAGTGGAGCATGGAGTCTTGTGGTCATATTTGAGTCTTTAGTTGTTCCTCAACTATTTACATTTATTTTTATTTGGCTTCCACTTTATCACTTTTTGGTTGTATTTTGTTTTAAATATAGGTGTTGAGTTCTCCTGCTTTTATTCATGCATCGTATAGTGAGTTTTTAGGTTATGGTTTTTTGGGTTTATGGTTATAGTTTAAAAGGTGTAAATCATCCCCCACTTGCATTTGAAACCCTTAATCATTTATTTCTAACCTTTGGCACCTTGTGGATGTCACCTAAGGAAATGTAATGATTCATTGTATTATTAAGACAATGAGAATAAGTGGGAAATTAAAAATGGTTTCATCTTATTCAGTCCTTTCCTAACAAGTGGTCTTCAGTTTCTTGTTCTTTCATTTAAATTAATTATTATCTATTCCTTAGGTTGTGATCTTATAATGGAGTAGTACTGTTAGAACTTTAAATGTAGAACATAAAAAGATATAGCTAATATTTTTATTCTAAACTTAAAGTTACCAGAGAGTTGGGTACACAAGTGTTTGGGAGACACTTATTGGATTATGGAATATCATTTTCATGGGTTTATCCAATAATAAAATCATGACACAAATTAGAGGAATGGATTCCCACTAGTATTGCATATTTCATTTTGAAGTAATGATTTATGTTTTGTGAAAAAGTGCTGATTTTTGAAAAGTATGATATTGTTTTCAAATGAAAGACTTCAAAAACAGTTTGGGTGATGTATTTTTAAAATGGTTTTATTTTAAAAAAAGAATTTTGACGTTTTCAAAAATGGTTGATTTTTAAATGAAATGTTATGATATTCAATATGATAGAATTTAAAATGATAATCCATTAGTTTCTAGAAAGTGACACTTATAGAGTTTGTTGTTGTTTAGAAAATGGCACCTGGTAGGCATTGTAGAATCCAACCAGAAGAAGTTGTGGAGAATTTGATTGCACCTAATCCATAAATAAACTATGGGATGGTTCTAAGTATTCGTCCAATCATTTCAGGCTGTGGAAATAGGGAACTGAAGGGATGATACAAGAAATGTGGATTATTCCATCTAGTTCATGAAGAAGAATCAACCCATTTTCCATGGTGATTCTGAACCCAAAAAGGAAAAGTTGTGACTGAACAAGATGAATCACATCTTTAATTTCATTTTCACGTTAGTGGATTTAAATTTGAATCTAACGAATTATATGATCGAGGATATTTCATGCCAGTGGTAGGAAATATTGTTGCATTCCAAAGGGGGTCATGGCCTAAGATGGGAGGATTTTAAAGAATTTTTCAACAAAAAATTCTATCCTTGAACGTTCAATATCTATAAAATGATGAGTTTATTTAGCCTAAATAAATAGAATCTCTCTATCACATAGTAAGTTTCTAAATTTATGAATTTAGTTCACTTTTCACCAGAGGTTGTGTCTAGTGCATCCTTGAAGTAAGGGATCTTATAATCAGGGATAAGGCATCAGATTCAATCAAAGATAGTGGTGCTTTGTATTATGGATTATACAGAGATGGTTAACAGAGAAATAGTGGATGATTAGGACATCTCAGGAGCTACGGGAGGAGTAATAGTGATGATACCTATGGGAAATTGTGGTAACTCGAATGCTGGGAGAAATCAGAAGAGGGACACCTATTTACAAGGTGGGAGTGGGAATTAGAATCAGATAGCTAGATCAGTAAATCTTCCTACACAACCCAAGAGAAAATAACGATGTTTTCATTGTGGTTTATTTGACCACATGAAGAGACAGTTTACGACACAACCTAGATAATACCATAACTATAAGAAGATGGGAATCTTTAACGCTATTGTTGCAGTGCTCCAAGGTTAGGTGATCGAGACACTTCTCAGGTGTCGCAAACATTTTATGCTTCAACGGGATGAGGAAATCCAAATTAGACTCTTCAATAGAGTAGATAAAGCCATGGTTGTTCTTGGAATACTATGAATCCTCAATAAGGGAAACCTCTGCAAGGAAACAATGAGCAAAGTACATTAACGAAGCAGATGTATGGGGCTGAGAAGATGATTGTAGATGATCAGGTTGGACCGTCAACAATGAGAGGTACAGTTATTTTGAATTCTACCCTTATGCAAGTGTTGTTTGATACTAGTGAATTATATTCCTTCATTACTTCTCATGTTGTTGATCTTCTATTTTTTAAAACATGAAATTTTGTCTTCCATGACAAAACATCAAACTTCTATCGGTGAAAGAGAATGTCAAGCCTTTGTGTGTAGAGCATGTTCTATAAATATTGATGTAGATGAACTAAAATGGGACTTCTCAGTGTTGGAGATATATTTCAACGATGTAATCCTAGGTATGGATTTTTTGACAACATTCAAGGCACATATTGACTATTATAATAGAATTGTTAGTTTCACCACTGAGGACGATGGCGATCATATATTCAAATGAGAGGGGGTTTTGAAGAAAGGTTAAATGGGATTTTTGGCACCAGTAGTGGGAAAGATATATTACCATTTGGTGGAATTTACATTATCATCGATGAAAGAGATTAAGAATACTGGTTTTCCAAAAGTCATGGAACAATTTCCAAATGTCTTTCCCAAGAACTTCTTAGCGTTACCACCTATAAGGTAAGTGGAGTTTATAATTAATATTCTTCTAGGGTTGGTCATATTTTCCTTATGTCTTATAGGATGCTACCAAAAGAATTTAGGGAATTCAAAGTGCATTTGGAGGATCTGGAAAGAAAAGGTTTCATTCAACCAAGTATGTCTCTTTAGGCAGCATCATTCTTGTTTGTGAAGAAAGTGGATGAAACTCTTTGGGTGTGCATTGATTATTACAATCTTAACCAAGTTATGATAAAGAATATATATCTACTTCCACACATTATTGATATTTTTTATCAATTGAGTGAAGCTTAGTGGTTCACTAAAATTGGCTTGTGATCGGGATATCATTCATTGTGAGTTATAAAGGAGGATATTTTGAAGACAGCTTTCAGAAGAAGATATGGCCACTACAGATATGTAGTCTTACTTTTCAGTCTTATAAATTCACCAGCGGTATTTATGGCCTTGATGAATTGGATATTTCAGAGATATCTGGATTCTTCTTTTGTGGTGTTTGTGGATGACATATTTTTGTATTCAAGGACAAGGGATGGACATGATAAACACTTAGAGACAATGTTGGAAATCGTGAAAGATTAATGTTTGTATTAAAAACTATCAAAGTCTAATTTTTGGATACAATAGGTACGTTTTATCAACCATATCATTTCAGAAAAAGTTGTTTCGGTGGATCTAGAGAAGATATAATATGTTATCTCATGGAAAACTCTGAATAATGTCTTTTAGATAAAAAGTTTTTTTGGTCTAGCTGGTTATTACTGACTCATTGATCATGACATCTCACGACTAGCCTCCCCAATGAAAGATTTGAAAAAGAAGAACTCTCCATGACAATGGAGTTAATAATGCAATAAGTATTTTCAATACCTTAATATTTTTCTTACATTAGAACCTATCTTGATTTTTGTGGAATCAGGACAGAGGTATGTAGTGTACAGTGATGCTTCAGCATCTAGGTTGGGATGTGTTATCATGCATTTAGACCATATGATTTCTTATGGTTCAAGGAAGTTGAGAGTGCATGATAAGAACTACCCAACACATGATATGAATTTTGTTTCATTTTTCCATGCTTTTAATGCATGGAATCATTATCTCATTAGTGAGAAATTTATGATGTTTATGAATCATAAGACCATAAAACACATTTTCTCACAATGATATTTGAATTTGGGGAAAAGGAGATGGATGTAGTATCTCTAGATTTTTGACTTTTTCTTTATGTATACACTAGGAAAAGGAAATATGGAGGCAGATTTATTGATTAGAAAATCATATGTACAGCTGGTGAAAGATTCTTCTGATGAGTGGCTGTTAATAGTGGTCCTAGCTAACATGTATGTGGAATATGTAGGCTGAGGAGATGTTGTGGTTTTCTTTTAAGTGTTTGTGGTTCCTAATTCCTTAAAGTTGATCAAAGAGGCACAAAAATATGATGTATAATTCTTGGTTATAAGTTCAAAACATAATGGTGGGGTGAATATTGAGGGATTAAAACATGATAGGACTTTAGTTTTGTGGTTTAGAGATCGAATGGTTGGGCCTATGGTTTTTCAGGAACAACTTATTCATTCTTACAATAATTCTAGATGGGCTGTACAACCCT
Organism: Viscum album; assembly: GCA_963277665.1. Lineage (NCBI taxonomy): Eukaryota > Viridiplantae > Streptophyta > Magnoliopsida > Santalales > Viscaceae > Viscum > Viscum album. The sequence goes on from OY728130.1 coordinate 1,222,666,551, forward strand.
CTGAGGATGATACAAAAATTTTAAGACATGCTTTGAGCCTGTGTAATGTATTTTTGCTGCTCAAGGGAAGAGAATGTGCCTTTGGTGGAGTTCTCAGATAATAATATCCATCAGGCCTCAATAAATATGGCTCCTTTTGAATCATTGTATGGGTGTTCATGTTGTTCGCCACTTTGTTGGGTGGAAACAAGTAAGACTTCACTAATTGGTCTGAGCATTGTCCAAGAAAAAATGGAGAAGATTTAGTTGATTAGGAAACAAATAAAGATAGCTCAGAGTCTTTAGAAATCGTATGTGGATCATTGTTGATGATCTTTGCCATTCACGGTGAGTGATCATGTATTCTTGAGGATTTCTCCAAGGTCTTAACATCGTTGTTTTGGGAAGTAGGGAAAGTTATCTCCTAGATACATTGTCCTATTCTAGATACTTTAATGGGTTGGATAGATGGCATATTGGTTGGTATTTTCACTATGGTATAGTTTGGTCCATAATGTGTTTCAAATATCTCATTTGAAAAAGTATCAACCTGATCCCGACCTTGTGATCAAATGGGATCAGGTTGACCTATAGTTAGATGCTTCATTGGTACATATCCCAGTGTAGATTGTGGATAGGAAAGAGAAATTTTTGTATAAAAAAAGAATTTTTCTAGTGTGGGTTCTATGGAAACATGTTTAGATTCAAGAAGAGACTTGGGGATGTGAGAAGTAAGTGGAAGAGAAATGGTTGGATCTCTTTTAGGGTAAGGATGGTTTTCTACTTTTCGAGAATAGAAAGGATGATGGTGGGGAGAATGTAGTACCCCTCAGCTTCTGGTATGTAACCCTTACATTGTTCTTTCTATGGTTATAAATTGTAAGGGTGAAGGTTGGGAGAGTTCATAGAACTTTCAAAAAGTTTTTGGGGCCAAAGGAGAGGCACACAGGCTGTGCATAATTTGTCCAAACTATGCAAAAATCCTAGTAGAAACTACTCAAAGTTGAAAATTCTAGATATTATCTTTGGCACGGTGTGTGAATGGTTAGAGAGAACATTCTAGGAGGACATATGGGGTGATATATAAGTTAGTGGATAATGCACAGTTAGCACATGGTTTTCCTAACCGTGTGGATTAACTGTGCAGAGGTTAAAAACACCTCCTTAAAAAGTGGATCTAGGTTGTCCTTGCCTTTAATCCACTCATTTTCCCCCAAACTGGATCTAAATTGGTATTTTTATTATCCTAAGGACAAATAATGTTTTCCCATTGGTCTGGAAGAAATACAAAGGCTTCCCTTAGTGATTTGAAGATGGATTCTTGAGGTATGTGATCATTCTTTATCATTCCCAATCAGTTTCTTAGATCTACTTAGATCTACCTCTTCTATGTTCTCAGTTTCTTATATCAATGTTTTTATGGGTATATATAAGATTTTTTATGACAAATATGTTGATATCGGGTCTCGTTGATGATAGGAGAAGAGATATGAGGCTGTTTCATGGAGAATCGACTTGATTTCTTGATCATTTTCATCCATTTTTTGTTTTCATCAAAACGGTTGGGGTATGTGGCTTCACTCTCGAATCCTCTTAATAGAACCATTTGGAATTATTTCAAATTTTTTCCTTGGGATTAATTTTTCAAGAAATGGATATTTATGAATTCTTGGAAACTATCTTTTGTGACAGTTTGATAAATTGTGGAAATATGGAAGATTTGGTGTTTTGAATACAGTGATTTTGTTCTTGGTTTTAAAATATGGATTTTTAAAATCTATATTTTCTATAATTTTGGCTCATGGATTTTATTAGATGTTTTAAATAAAAGGGTATGTTTTATTGAAAAGAAATGGTTGTTTTGAAATTGGTTTGTTCTTTGGTTTTTAATAAAAATACAGTTTTATTGAAATGGTTTGAATTGGTTTATTTCAATGGTCTTGGAATGTATGGGTTGTGTGAGTTCATGTTCAAAATTCCCCTAAATAAGGGATGTGTACCATTGGGGTACATGATGTGTGACCCTGGATTAGGGGTGTGTGTCATTGAGACATAAGGTGATTGGATGAGAGACTGCTCATGAGTAAGGAATTGTCAAACAAAGCATGCATGTGTGGTTGTGTTATGAACCTTGGGATGGTTATACAAAAAAGATATTTAGAAATGGTTTTAAAGTATTGATTGGTTGTTTTTCTAGAAATGTGACTTGATGGAAATTTTTTTGAAATATCACTTGTATACTTTTGGTTATAAATGGTTTTGGAACATGTTTATATTTAGATATAAAATATCTTGAGAAGTTTTTTTATATAAATTGTTTCATACAAATGTTTCTAAACTTTCTATTCTAGTTCCATGAGTAGGTGTTTCCTCTAAAAATGGGGATGACCTCGTTGATTAAAGGTTCAAACACTCCAATAGGTTTCTAACGGGTTTGTTCCTAGAACCGGAAACATCCAATGATTCCATATCCATTTGGGCCAACTTTTCAAAGGTAGGCGCTCATTAGTTGTGGACTGATGAGGCTTAGGAATGTGCATTGGTCGAGAGGATGGTAGGTCGGACTCATCACACCTTTTTTAGGGGAATTATTGTCTACTCCGGGACCCTGTTTATAGATTTAAGTTATGTTCGTGAATCCTTATTACATTACCAAGTATAAAATGATCTTTCCTTTAGATCTGACAATCAATGAATGATATGTATAAAATTTAGAGAATATTTTATATGTATTCAAGGTTATTCATCGATATAGAATCATCTGTATTTGTTAGAGATTCTTAGTCAACGGTATCCTTTAATACATAAAAGTCTCTTGGTCATTTATGATGACCATAATGGTTTTAAATCCACTCAGTGGGGCACTTGAAGTTTATTTTCATTCAGAAGGACATGGATTAGTTCAGAGTTGGGATTGTACCCGCTGATGGGCTACCTACATATCCTTTGTTTTGGAAAAGTAATCAGAACCCACATAGTTCGAGTAAGGGAGTATGATGTTTATGAATGATTTATGGCTCAAATAAAGATGTCATGATTACTTTTACTCTCTAAGCCCGCGTGAGTCATGCTCGGTGTGAGAAACAAGAGGTAATGGTGAAACCAGACAATTGTTCCATGAAAGATGCAATGATGTGGGGCTTATGTATGTATGACTGCCCAAAATAGATGAGTATTGGGTTTTACTTCAGGGAAGAAACCCAGGAACAAGGTCCATAAAGGTATATGTAATTTATGTAGATTTGGATACTCTAATCTTGGGGCTTACTCCTAAGGAAGATGCCCAAATTAGGAGGGGACTCATGATTGGGTTTTACTCCTGAGAAGGAAGCCCAGATCAAAAGTATATTAAGACTGGTTAAGAGAAATTAAGACTGGTGATTACTCCTGATAAGGAAACCCAGGTTAAAGGGATTATTATTGGGGCTTACTTCTGAAAAGGAGGCCCAAATTAATGAGGACTTGGGGCTTACTCCTAAGGAGGATGCCCAAATTTGTAGATTTTTAGACTGGGGCTTATTCCTGAAGAGGAAACCCAGGTTAAGAGAACCATGGTTGGGGCTTACTCCTGAGGCGGATGCCCATATTTGGGAACTTTAAGATTGGGGCTTACTCCTGAGAAGGAAGCCCAGGTTAGGGGAATTATGACTAGGGCTTACTCCTAAGAAGGATTCCCAAATTAGGGGGTTTGGGGCTTACTTCTGAAAAGGAGGCCCAAATTAGGGATTCTATCATCTTAAAGGATTAGGTTGAATGAATGAACTCTCTAAGTTTAGTGATATAAATATGTGTAAATCACTAGGTTTTTAGAGATGTTCCACGGAATTCCTTTCAGATAATGAATTCAATCAAGAAAACATGCCATAAATGGCTTTAAAGAGTGTCTTGAAAACTGAATCTTGAATAGGAGAGGTGGAATGACATAAGAGGGGTTAAATGGGCAGGATGGGCACCCAAGAAAAAAGAAGGGCGCACAAGTCCTGGCAGGCGCGCAGGTACTGCGTGGGCGCGCAAGTCCTGGTCGCACAGGTATACCTGCGTGGAACATGGGTACTTGCGCGATTATTAACCAGTAGGGTAATACTTGGGCGATCCTTGATCAAAGCCTTTAGAATTATCCTGAGGTACTTCCAGAAGAATGGCGCGCAAGTTTCAATGAGTAGGTAAGGAGGCATGCAAGTGTGTCCATTTCCCTTAAGGTTAAAACACATAGGCGCGCAAGTGTTAGTAAATTCTAACACTTAGACCTTATTCCTCTTGTTTAGACCTTCGATTCTAGGTAAATAATTACCTTATAAGTGTTTGGAAGACTTGAAGAAGCGAATTGGGTGTTCGAAGCTCTATATCTGAATTCTAGAAAAACTCCTCTCAAATGGGGGGGCCCACCAGGGGTATTTATAGGCTAGATAAGACCCTGTGTGGTGTTCAAATAGGGCGTGCAAGTCACTTGCGCGGCCATTAGGCGGCACACAAGTGTACTTACGCGACAGTGAGGGAACTTTCGCGACCCAAAGTTATTTGACTCCTTTTTCATTCCTTTGTCGATTTTTGATGTTTTCTTCAAAGGATAAATCAATTTATGCTAAGTAATTTCCCTTTGCATTCGTTTAGACTCTGTGACGAAAAGGAGCATCAACAAATGTTTCCTCTGGAATTGGGGATGACCTCGTTGATTGAAGGTTCAAACATTCCAATCGGTTTCTAAGGGGTTTGTTCATAGAACCGGAAACATCCAATGATTCCATATCCTTTTGGGCCTACTTTCCAAAGGTAGGCGCTCATTAGTTGTGGAATGATGAGGCTTAGGAATTTTCATTGGTCGAGAGGATGGGAGGTCGGACTCATCACACCTTTTTGAGGGGAATTGTTTTCTACTCCGGGACTCTCTTTATAGATTTAAGTTATGTTCATGAATCCTTATTACATTACCATATATAAAATGAGCTTTCCTTTAGATCTGACAATCAATGAATGATATGTAGGAAATTTAGAGAATCTTTTATATGTATTCAAGGTTCTTCATCGATAGAGAATCATCTGTATTTGTTAGAGATTCTTAGTCAATGGTATCCTTTAATACATAAAATTCTCTTGGTAATTTATGATGACCATACTAGTTTTAAAGCCACTCAGTGGGGCACTTGAAGTTTATTTTCATTCAGAAGGACATGGATTAGTTCAGAGTTGGGATCGTACCCACTGATAGGCTACCTATGTATCCTTTGTTTTGGAAAAGGAATTAGAACCCACGTAGTTCGAGTAAGGGAGTATGATGTTTATGCCTGATTGATGGCTCAAAGAAATATGTCATGATTACTTTTACACTATAAGCTCACATGAGTCATGCACGGTGTGAGAAACAAGAGGTATTGGTGAAACCAGACAATTGTTCCATGAAAGATGCAATGATGTGGGGCTTATGTATGTATGAATGCCCAAAATAGATGAGTATTGGGTTTTACTTCAGGGAAGAAACCTAGAAAAAAGGTCCATAAAGTTATATGTACTTTATGGAGATTTGGATACTCTAATATTGGGGCTTACTCCTAAGGAAGATGCCCAAATTAGGAGGGGACTCATGATTGGGTTTTACTCCTGAGAAGGAATCCCAGATCAAAAGTAAATTAAGACTGGTTAAGAGAAATTAAGATTGTTTCTTACTCCTGAGAAGGAAACCCAGGTTAAAGGGATTATGATTGGGGCTAACACCTGTAAAGGAGGCCCAAATTAATGAGGACTTGGGGCTTACTCCTAAGGAGGATGCCCAAATTTGTAGATTTTTAGACTGGGGATTATTCCTGAAGAGGAAACCCAGGTTACGAGAACCATGGTTGGGGCTTACTCCTGAGGAGGATGCCCATATTTGGGAACTTTAAGACTGGGGCTTACTTCTGAGAAGGAAGCCCAGGTTAAGGGAATTATGACTGGGGATTACTCTTAAGAAGGATGCCCAAATTAGGGGTTTTGGGGATTACTCCTAAAAAGGAGTCCCAAATTAGGGATTCTCTCATCTTAAAGGATGAGGTTGAATGAATAAACTCTCTAAGTTTAGTGATATAAAGATGTGTAAATCACTAGGTTTTGAGAGATGTTCCGCGGAATTCCTTTCGAATAAGGAATTAAATCAAGAAAACATGCCATAAATGGCTTTGAAAAGTGTCTTGAAGACTGAATCTTGAATAGGAGAGGTGGAATGACATAAGAGGGGTTAAATGGGTAGGAAGGGCACCCCCAAGAAAAAAGAAGGGTGTGCAAGTCCTGGCAGGCATACAGGTACTGCGTGGGCGCGCAAGTCCTGGTCGCGTAGGTATACCTGCACGGCACATGGGTACTTTCACGATTGTTAACCATTAGGGTAATACTTGGGTGATCCTTGATCAAAGACTTTAGAATTATCCTGAGGTACTTCCAGAAGAATGGCGCACAAGTTTCAATGAGTAGGTAAGGAGGCGCGCAAGTGTGTCCATTTCCCTTAAGGGTAAAACACATAGGCGCGCAAGTGTTAGTAAATTCTAACACTTAGACCTTATTCCTCTTGTTTATACCTTCCATTATAGGTAAACAATTACCTTAGTAGTGTTCGGAAGACTTGAAGAATATACTTGGGCGTTCATAGCTCTGTATCTGAATTCTGGAAAAAATCATCTCGAATGGGGGGAACCAGGGGTATTTATAGGCTGGAGAAGACCCTGGGAGGTTTTCAAAGAGGGCGCTCAAGTCACTTGCATGACCATTAGGCGGAGCGCAAGTGTACTTGCACGACAGTGAGGTAACATTCATGACCCAAAGGTATTTGACTCCTTTTTCATTCCTTTGTCGATTTTTTATGTTTTCTTTAAAGGATAAATCAATTTGTGCTAAGTAATTTCCCTTTGCATTCGTTTAGACTCTGTGATGAAAAGGAGCATCAACAAAAGTCCCCCCTCATATTTGGATCCGAAAGAATAAGGATGTAACTCTGAGGAAAAGAAGAAAACCAAAGGGAAAGAGGCATTCCAATTTTCACGACACAAGGCATGGAATAACATATGGAAAATCATATCTGAAGTGCCTCTAGAAGAGCTGTCATCAATGATTCCCCAGTTGTCATCCCTATTTTTCATATTGGGACTTGGTGGTTTTGTATATGAAAAGATCCATGTTGCGGTGAAACAGGTCATTTTTAGGAGGGAGCAGGAGCGAAAGTGTCATGAAGATCTGACTAGGGTGAAGCTGTCAGTCAATATCAGTGAATTTGAGGCTACGGTATCCTGAGCTGAGGCTGACTATCCTGCCAAGATGAAGGATTTGAAGCATAAGATCAAAGACAAAGTCGTCCAGAAGATGCATCTTCAGAAACAGTTAGATGTTGTTACTGGGGAACTTGACCAACTCAATAATTTGCTGGAGGGAGCTCAAACGAATGGTATGAAGGCCATTGCAGATGCCAAAAAAGCACTCCATCAGGAAAAAAAGAGTGAAGTTGGTCGGGTTCATGAGCTTCAAGTAGCTGCTGATGAAGCTTGGGATGTTGTTCATCAAGTGAAGACTTATATTTACAGCCTATTGTAATTTCTTAGAAAAGAAAAGAGACTCAAATATATGGATGTCCTTCTAATTCTTTTGCATCAAATGGAAAGAATTCTTTCATCTTCAATCACTTGTGCACGTACTTTCCTGCTACCTACTTTAAATTTTACCTGAGCCAATGGGCCTAGTAAGCATAGTTCTATTTTTACTAGGATTATTATAAATAACCCTACAAACTTTGAATCTTTTAATTGCTCAATATTACCTAAATCATACAAAATGTATGTTTAGTGAGCTAGAACTTGACTTTTATTCAAAGTTTCCTTGTCTTTTCTGGGAAGTTTAAATTCATGCATGTCGGACATAAAAAAAGGCTAATGTTTAAGGTCGAAATAGCTTTGACCGAATGAATTATAATTGACTCAATTTCTTGACAATTTATCTAAAAATATATTACCATATTCAAGTATGAGGGAAAATATGTAAACTATGACTTAAGAAAATTTGAATCTGAGGAATGATATGAAAAAAAGCTAAAAAGGCATTAGAAGAAGTAGTTCCCAAGAATGAATTTAACATTATTTAACAAACCCGTTAGGGGGTTGAAGTCAAGAAAAGGGTTATGAAGATCTGAAAATATTTAAGGTTAGGATTATGACACATAAAGATGGGTATTGTCCGTTGTATGCAGAGATACACAGATCAATGCTAACCATAATCATGTAGTGGCTGGATCCTGATTTGAAATATCAGACTTCACTTCATATCCCATAAGGATGGGAATAAAGTCGAATGTAGTTATTGAAACACAGTTTAACATCATGTGGGACGAAAGTGTGGGAGATCTTAGTTTAGGGTCATAGAACTCAGACCATTATAATAAATACACAGTGTCTGTTTTCATGGGGACTTTTCAGCCAGGGGACTGAAAGTGGAATTTGGGGTTAGGCCCAAAGACTTGGGGCTGTATTCGAGGGACACTCGAATGTTCCTACGTATCCCATTAGGATGGGAATCAAGCCCACGTAGTTCTAGAAATACCCTCTATACAAATTTGGTTTGTACATGGGAAGGGTGAAAGGGGACTTTAGTGCAATGATGGTTTAACCCAAGATAAAAGGTTTAGGTATTTCCATGTATGCACATAGTTTTTTTAACATGATTTAAAATAAATGTAAACAATGATTCCCTCTCAGGTGAGGGTATCAAAGAATATTGTATTTTATTGTTGTATAGGACAAAATTGTTGTATAGTTTAACATCTTATAGTAAGGACAAAGGTGAACCAATGTGAAGAGATTGGTTTTTGGATTGAACCTTGGAAGGTTGCCTACGTACCCATCCTGGAAGGTAAGGATCAAAGTCCACATAGTTCAATTAAAGAATGAATTAGTGATCAAGTTGTTTTGGGGGGCAACAACCTAAAAATGATGTTGGGACTTACACGTGGTTAGCATCCCAAAGAGGGTGTTATGGTTGAAGTTTTCTCTAAAATCACGTGAGTCATACTCAGTGTGAGAAACAAGAGGTAACAACAATCTTAACGATGCCCAGTTTAATGTCATGTAGGACATATGAAGGGACTATGCAGTTTAAAGTCTTTTAGTTAGGAATATTGGTGCTGCATAGTTTAGTGCCATGTAGCAGGGGAAAAAATACAGTTTAACGTCATGTGGGACGTATTAAGGGATTTCTATACAGTTTAGAATCATGTAGTTAGGATGATGGGAACAATACAGTTTAATGTCATGTTGGAAAAAAAGAGGATTATGCGGTTTAATGTCATGTAGTAAGGACAAAAGAGGACACATTTTAACGTCATGTTGGACGTAATCACAGTTTAACGTCATGTTGGACGTAATCACAGTTTAACGTCATGTTGGACGTAATCATAGTTTAATGTCATGTAGGACGTAATCACAGTTTAACGTCATGTTGGACATATTCACAGTTTAACGTCATGTTGGACTTAATCAAAGTTTAACGTCATGTTAGACGTAATCACAGTTTAACGTCATGTTAGATGTAATCACAGTTTAACGTCATGTTGGATGTAATCACAGTTTAACGTCATGTTGGACGTATTCACAGTTTAACGTCATGTTGGACGTAATCACAGTTTAAGGTCATGTTGGATGTAATCACAGTTTAACGTCATGTTGGACGTAAAGGGTATTTGCATTACACAAAATACTTCTTCAGAAATCTAGCATTGGTTAGGTAGTGATGAGTTATCCATCCATTGAGATTAAAGAATATGCTCCATTGGAGTAGACCTTATATATTGAATAAGGTCCTTCCCATTTTGGCTCGAGCTTGGGAGGTTTCTTTCTTGGTATCATTGGAGTTCTGAGAACTAATACCAATTCTCCCCGAACAAATGAACTAAGACAAACTTTTTTGTTGAAAGCTCGTGCTATTCGATTCTGATAGACTTCTAAGTGGTGCAGAGCGCACAATCTTTTCTCATCTAACTGTTCCAATTCATTCAATCTCTTTTGAGATTTTTCATCTGTAGATGATTGATCACAAATGGCTACTCTGAGCGAAGGTAATTGAACTTCAATGGGAAAGACTGCTTCTGTTCCATATACCAATGAATATGGAGTTGACCGCATTGCAGTGCGGGTGGTGGTTCGATAATCCCATAAAACATGAAAGAATTTATCAGGCCATGACCTCTTATCTTTATCCACCATCTTTTGCAGTATATTTGACAGAATCTTGTTGAAGGCTTCTATCTGGACATTGGCCACTGCATGATACCGAGATGAATGATTGGATTTGATGTTGTAATCTTGATACAACTTCTTCACCTTGGATGAACAGAAGTTGGTGCCATTGTCTGTCAATATGGTATGAGGGACACCAAATCTAGTAATGATGTTAGACTTGATGAAGCTAACAATGCATTTAGAACTGACTTCTTTGAGGGGTATTGCCTCTGCCCATTTGGAAAAGAAGTCAATAGCAGTAATAATATACTTAAACTACTTGTATTTAGCCGAAGGATAAGGTCCCACTACATCCATTCCCCATGTGGTGAATGGCCACGAGTATTTAGCTGTATGTAGCAACTCTGGGGGTTGATGAATGAAGTTGTCATGTACTTGGCATGAATGACACTTCTTTGTGAAATAAACACAATCTTGTATCATTGAAGGTCAAAAGTATCCAAGCCTTCGAATCTGATCAGACAGTCTATGTCCAGACTGGTGGGAACCACAGACTCCTGCATGCACTTCTTTCATGACAACCATTGTCTCTTCACCATCAATGCATCTGAAGAGAACTCCATCAAAAACATGTTTGTAGAGAACTTTCTCTAAGTGATCTGGGCTATCATAAAGAGTGAAATTGACCACATGTCTCCAGACTTGTTCTTTCCCGGCTCTATCAGGTGGAAGTGTTCCATTTTGAAGGTATTCCCTGATCAGTGTCATCCATCCTGTAGTATGACCATATGGTTCAGATATGGGACTAATTTCATTGATTTCCTATGTTCCAGCTTGAACATAAGTTGAAATTGTATGACGGTGAGCAATACTGATGGTTGTCTCGTCCTGATTTGGATCTTCCAGAGCTGTCGCTATATTAGCCAGTGCATCAGCTTGAGCATTTTGTGATCTTGGTACATAAGAAAACGTCGGTTCTGAAGGGAATTCCGCCACTAATTCTCTAACATAATCATACAAAGGGATTAGTTCTTCTTTTCTGGTTGCATAATCCCCATTGACTTGTTGGATTACTAGGTCTAAATCACCTTTCACCTTTAAGTGATTCACTTGTGCTGGAAGCGCCAACTCCAATCCTGCAATAAGAGCTTGGTATTCTACTTCATTATTTATACCGCCTCCTAACAATGAGAATGAATAAGGTAACAATGCTTTTTCTGGGGAAATTATTACAACTCCTAATCCAACTTTTTTGAATTTAGGATTTCCCATTTTCCTCCCTGTTGGACTTCTGGAAGCACCATCGAAGTACATTTCCCATATTTGAAGACTATCTTGAATAGAGAAGACTTCCTCATCAGGAAGTTCAATATTTGAAGATGTGTCTTCCACTAAAGGGTGTTCATCCAGGAAATCAGCTATAGCTTGGCCCTTTATTACCTTTTGAGATACATATTGAATATCAAATTGTTGTAAGATAATTGCCCACCTTGTCAGACGTCCTGTAAGCATTGGACGACTAAGGATGAATTTGAGCGGATTATTGCGAGATACCAATTGGACCTCGTGATGTTGCAGGTAGTGTCTCAACTTTTTAACTGCAAATATTAATTCTAGGAAGCACTTCTCAATATTTGAGTATCAAGTTTCTGCTTCAATCATAGTCTGACTGAGATAGTAGAGGTTGTTTTCATTCCCAGTATCATTCTTCTGAGCAAGAAAGGCACCCAATGATCGCTCTAGAGCTGTCACATAGAGGATAAGTGGTCTTCCTTAAATAGGTGCCATAAGTACCAGTGGAGTCAAGAGTTATTTCTTGAGAATATCAAATTCCTCTTGACATTCTTCAGTCCATTGGTAAGTGACTCCCTTCCTCATCAATTTGGTGAAGGGTAGACTTTTGCCTGCCAAATTGGCGATGAAATGCCGAATATAGGCTAAGTGTCCTTGAAGTCATCTCAATTACTTTAAATTTAAAGGAGTTAAAATATCAAGGATTGAATTTGTCTTCTTAGGATCGACCTTGATACCACGATGGCGTATGACGAAGCCGAGAAATTTTCCTAAGGTTGCCCCAAAATCATGTTTTTAGGGGTTCATCTTCAAATTATATTGTCGAAGCATGTGGAATATGACTTCCAAATCAACCAAGTGATTAGAATTTTGTTTGGATTTAACCACCAAATCGTCCACATAACATTCAAAAAACTTCCCCAGAAAGGGTTTGAAGATACGATGCATGGCATGCTGATATGTTGCGCCTACATTCTTTGGGCCAAAGGGCATTACCCGATAGCAAAAGACACCTTGGGGGGATCTGAAAGTTGTAGACTCCTAATCTTCTAGAGCCATTCAGATTTGATTATATCCAAAATATCCATCCATGAAGGAGAGTTCTTCATAGCCAGCTATTGCATCAATTAATAGTTCTGTAATAAGAACTGGAAAATCATCCTTAGGACAATGCTGATTAAGATCTCTGAAATCAATGCAAACTCTAATTTGCCCATTTTTATTTTTCACTGGGAAAATATTATCCAACAACTTGGGATATTGAACTTCTCTGATGAATTTAGCTTTGATGAGCTTATCCACTTAAGCCTCAATTTTGGAAGCATAGGTTGGATGTGTTCTTCTAGCGGCTTGTTTGAATACTCGATGTTCTTCTGGAAAACCCAAACGATGAGTGGCAATATCAGGATCAAGCCCTGGCATCTCTGTATAGTTCCAAGAAAATATATCTCTATTTTTCTTTAAAAAGGAAATATACATCTCTTATTATTCAGGATTCGTGGCCGCACTAATTAAAGTGGGGTGTGGATCTTCTTTTGTACCCAGATTTATTTCTCTGAGTTCATCCATGGTAGTAGAGTTACCCTTTTCAAATGTTGGAGGAGCATCCCTGAGATCTTCTTCTTCTTCAACATGTGTTACTTCTTCTATTTCTACTTGCATGGTAGATAATGAAGCAGACTTTTCATAATCAGAAGAGACGCCAAAATTTGCACATCTTCAAGAAGAAGCTTCCATTTCCGACCCAATTGATGGTTAAGGGTCCTCTTTGGGTAATAAAGAGGAGATGATGGATTGATAATTGACATCATTGTTTACCTATAACATTTCTATAACTTCTTCTGGCCTAGTTGGAGAAGTATAGACTTTCTGGATTTCAGCAGATGAAATGAAGACACCTCCATTTGAGCTTTCATCATTGCTTGGTGGATCACCACTTTCTCCCATGTTGTCTGGCTTGATTGCCTTAATTGAAATTATAGAGGTTTCCATAAGATTATTTTGATTCGGGTCTATCCTATCAATTTGACTGATAGGCAACACATAATCTGTACTCACATGTGTAAATGGGTTTACTGGAATCTTTTCCAAACCATATGGAGCATTAACTTTGGTAATCTCCCTTATTGCGGATTTGTCTTTTCCCTTCATGGGATAGAATTCCACCTCAATGTATTGAGATTCACATATCTTGAATGGTGATTTATCACCATATAATGTCTCAATTTGACCATCGAAACAATATTTGAGACATTGATGGTATGACGAAGGCATAGTCGGATGCCGATGTAGCCAGGGTCTTCCAAGCAAGATATTGAAGGCTGAATCTTGATCAGCAACCATGAAATCTGAATTGGATACAAGATCTCCAAACTGAGTTCTGAGTGTAATCTCGCCCAGTGGTTCTTGTTCATTTTTATCATATCCTTGTGACATCATAGTTGAAGGAGATAAATCAGATTCTGTGCGGCCCAATCGACAAAGTGTAGGAATGGGCATGAGGTTGACTCCTGAACCATTATCAATGAAAACTCTTTGGATGTACACACCATTGACCTTTCTAGATAAGTATAAAGGTCTGATATGTCCATGCACAACATCATCTTCATCTTCATCTGTGAAAGATAATATTGCATGGCATTCTACAGGATTATTCTCGACATGGTAGGCTTCAGCCGCAGCAATTTCAGTTTCAAACTCCTGAGGACTCGACAAATCCTTGATGAGTGCATCCCAAAGATCTTTTGATAAATTCAAGGCATCCATAATTGATAACTTGGCCGTTACTTGGGCCAAGTGCTTCAATACATCATAATTTTGATCCAAAGGTCTGTGTTTCCCAACAGGAACATTTGGTTTCACAGGTACCTTAGAAGTTGATGCTTTGGAATTTGATTCATCTTGTACTGGGATAGGAATTGGCAATATTCCTGACTTTGGAAAATTAGACCGATTAGATCCATTTACTTGCTGTGAGGAAGAATATGGAACCTTTAACTAATATTCCAGAATAATTGTGCTAGGGATGAGTCTTCCTTATGTGGAAGAACTTTCTTGTTCTTGTTGAGATCGTTGAAGAGCTCTGCCATGAGTTTCTGCCGCATACACAGTTCTAGCAGGGGTAGAATTATAATAGTGGCCTCTGAAAGATCCAAATATTCTCCTATATCCTGAGCCTCTGTAACTTCCTCTGATTCCTCTATTTGATACAGGGAATTTGGACTCATCAAAATCGAAACTACGACTGCCATATGGATCTGTTAATTGAATCATATTAACAGAACTGAAGATCAATTTTTCATCTGATGAAGACTCTGCCTGATTAGCCTATTTAGGTTGTGCCGTTTGATGGGGAGGTGCCCATGGCTTTGAAGTAGATGCCATTAAATATGCCAAAGTCAAAGACAACTTAGGCTTTGACACATACTCATCTTCTTATTATTATTCTTCTTTCTTTGAATCATGTCATTTCTTTGAGTATTTTCCCTCTGATGAAGAGGGTTTTACTACAGAATTCATGGCAGAAGGCACAATTGGTTTCTTCAATTGCGTTCTCAAAATGGCATGAGTTTGGTTGATCATTTTTTTGACCATCCAATCATCATATTTTTGTGCATTTTTGTTTTTGACTTCTTTCCATTCGCCTTCTTCCTCTAGAAATGTAGCAGTAACACAAGCTACCAGGGTTGAAGAGCCTTTTGGTTTGACTTGTCCTAAGTCAACAATTTTTTTCAGGAGGTCCTTGAAAACAAAACACTCCTGAATGGGATGCCCCAACATTTTATTAAAGGGGAAATAATTGGGATGGTCTTCATCTCCTTCCTTGTTTGGCGTTTTGAGCCTTGGAAATTGAACCAAATTATTTTCAAGAGCCAAAATGAAGTAACCAGGAACTTGTTTATTCTGGAAAGAGTATGTTTTACTCTTTAGATCCTTGAATTGTTTTCGTCTTTGATAACTTTGATCGTCTTGACGAAACGGCCTCTGTTGTTGACGCTCAGGAGGTGGAGCCCTTCGAGAAGATAAAGGCATTGAAGTAGAAGTAGGTACAGGTGCTTGTTTAAGAATAAATGTAGTAGTGTCTGCTTTACCCATTCTCCTTCCTGGAGCTGATGGAATTACATGAGCTTTATCCTTAGTCTTTATAAGATAATCTTCAATCTGTTTAGCGATTGAAGTAAGGTCTCAAAACCCTCCTGTGTATTTCACAGGGATCAACGGCGGGCGTAACTCGTCACATAGATTTTCCACACAGATTGGCAACAGTTCTTCCTGAGGGAGTGCTAAGCTTAGGGAATATGTTAATCCCTTCCAGCGAGCAATGAAATCTGAGACCCTTTCATTCTCCCTTTTCTTACAGTTTGTAAGATCAAAAACTTTTTTCTTTGGAAATGTTGAGTTGAACTGAAGATGGAATTTTTTTGTGAAGATCCTCTCATCCAGTAATTGACCGGGATTGTAGGCTTGTGTACCAGACAAAAGCTGGTCCTTGAAAGGTTCACACGAAGCATCTGAGTTTCAATGCTTCTTGTTGTTCCGGAGTTCCCATCATAGGATCGCAACAAGACACGTAATGCATCAAATGCTATTCAGGATCACATGATCCATTGAAAATAGAGAATACAGGGTTCCCAAAACTTGATGGGGGGGGGATTGAATCTACACATTCAAAGTAATCTCTCTTTTATGGTTGAATTTGAGAACGCTTTCCCTCTATAGCTTCCAACTGAGCTGTTAATGACTCAATAGTAGTTATTAACTTTTGAGAAACATCCAGATGAGCTTGGACATGAACAGGTGCAATAACTGGAGCTGGTACAGATGTGGTGGCTGGTACTGCAACTGATGGTAGCACCGTTAATTGTTGTTTCACATGACCCGTAGGATTAGACCTGTGAGGGTGTATTGATAGAGGAGGATATTCTTGATCCATCTCAGTAGCCACAACAAATTCCCTTGGCTGACTAACTCCAGCATGCTTAGGAGGAAGACTACTTTGAAGTAGTTCTACATTCAACCTCCTCAATTCCTTCATTTCTTCCTCTTGTTGTGCAAATCTTTGCTCTAGTGAGAGCGATTGACCTTCTCTAGAGGAAGGGTATGTAACCTAATTCTTTCCTTTCCCCTTTTTATCTCCCTTTCAGAGAGGGGGAAGTGGGTTACTTGAAGAAACACCCAGATTCTGGGTAAACCTTTGACTTCGTGTACGCACACCTTCTTCATTTGTGTCTGTGCATACAACTTCTTGAGCAGGAACCTCTTCATCTAAGTCCCCTGAATAAACCTCATGTTCTGGAGTATCAACAATAACGTAATTAATGACATTAATTGTTGCATAACACATCACATCCCTTCTATTAGAATTTCTATGATATTGCCTTCTGCCATGCCCCCGATGAGGCATTACCTTCTGTTGATTTGATCCCTCACGAACTTCTTGACGAACCATAATTTAGAGGGAATCTTCTGATAATTTGGCTCTTCGTTCCTCTTGAGGCTTCTTCCCCAATCGAGATAAGACTAACTTTCTCTGAGGGAGGGGTTGAGGATTTGAAAAAGTACCTAGTCCGGTGGACTGGGGCCGTTCCTGCTGTCTTTACTCAACTCCTCGAATCCTATTTGTTGATTCTGAGGGTTGGGTTAAAAGAGTCCCTAGTCTGGCAAGCTGGGGTGGTTCTTGACATGCTATGTCTGAGACTTTCTTAAAATCTCTCCTAATCTTGTGGACCTTGGTCTGAAAATTAACTGGATGCATCAATCGACATCCACTTTTATCACCTGGATCAAAAGACCATTGGATGATTTCTGACACTTCTGTCACTTGGTGATGTGCTTGCTCCAAACGAGAGGCCTGTTCAATATTATTGTTTGCTTGATGTGGGAGTAATTCAAAAAATTCTGCTCTATATGCTTTATTTTGAGAGGAACTAGTTGAAGCCTGTTCTTGGGAAAGCTTTTGATTACAAACAAAACCCATTGACTATGGCCGATCACAGGAAATAACATTGCATGAGACCATTTTCAGCGGGCTTTGCTGACTGGAGAGTACAATGAAATGTAGTGCTCCATGAACACCCAATCCTCTGACATGAATACCAGATGGGGCATTGGCAATTAACTGGCGCAATCTTCGTAGTGCACCAAGACATGAACACTGAAGGGCTCTCTGCTTCTTTTCAGCCTTCGGATATCGAGAAACTCAGAGAGATGCCAAATCAATCTGACATTGTAACTCTTCTATTATCTTAACATGATTTTCATATTCATCATAAGATAATACTTTATTTGTCAACTAACAAAGAGTTTTCCATATGTTGAGATGAATATCATGAATTCCATCTTCCGTCAACATCTCTAGAATGTCATACTGAGAGTCAGCCAGAGGCCAAAACATGACTGGCACTTCACCTTTCACCAGTTGTTTTCACATGTTCAGTAATTCCTATTTATCATTAAATGAAGATTCTTCTACCTGATTAAACCAGAGCTGGTGCTTCCTTGTTGCTTCATCAGATTCAACAAGATTGGTAGAGAATTCACTGATCAAACTAGAAGATTCATGACTTAGGGGTGGTTCTGAGAATGACCTACACCCTGGGCTATCTTCTGATTGAGAAAGTGTTTCACCTGATAGTGGTAAAGCATCAGACATGACTGGCTTCAAATTTTCAAGTGCCTCAAGATAAGAGGGCTTTTTCATCACTACATTGTCTATTGGAGAATTTTCCAGGCAATGTGCATCACAACTTCGGAGAGGACTTTCGCAGCGAAATTCATCATCATGGGGAGGACCACCATGGTGGATTATAGAAAAAGATGAAACATTTTTCTCCTTGATCTTTTGACCACACAGAGGGTTCTTGTGGCTCTTATCTGAATATGAAACTTCAAGATCAACCGAATTTTCATGAAGTAAGACTTCATGAGTAAGTATCTGATGCAGACCTTCGGAATTAATGTTCCGACTATTGGGAACTGAGAGAGAAGAATCTTGAGTTGCAACAGATAGTTATCTGAGTGCACCAAGAACTCCAGCATCGAGTAAGGCCTTGTCATAGATGGGCCTTTGATTTCTTGACTGTGCTGGGTGGGTCTTCTTATTAGACGCCTTCTTACTCAATTTGGCAGGTGTATGTACCTGCTCAGGAGAAATGATCAGGTTAGGCTGATTATCTTCGCTCAAACCAGGTGTATATGCCTGACTTGGTTGTCTGTATGATATGGGGTAGTATGCCCCACAACCCTCTTGGGCTAGAACAGATGTGTGTGTCTGTTCCGGAGTGAACTGTTGATTTTTCACTCCACTGGTAGGGATATATTTATGTGTCTTTCCCTGAGATGTTGTTGAAGCTATTATAATATTCTGGCAGGCATCTAGAATATGAGTTGGGATTTGCTTCTATTATTTCACCATTGATAGAATATGCTTGGTGACTTCGGCAGCTGGAACGGGAATATACATCCATTTCGTTCTTGGAGTAGGCGTGTGTTTCTACTCCTGTCCTCTTTTTCCTGTCAATGAATCCTAACAGTACTCAAGTGTGGGGGAAGAGAGTTGAGTCTGCCTCCTGTTTGTCACCGGAGATTTCCGACGGACTTCTCTGAATGCTACCAAAGGAAACTGTTGGTAGGCTTGATCAATACTAGCAGGTGTATGTGCCTGCTGATTGCACTCCACCGAACGTGATTGACAAGCCTCCTTCAATACTGACAGACGAGGCTGCTGGTAGGATTGATGAATGTAAGCAGGTGTATGTGCCTGTTTACCAGTTTTCAACACATTGGGTTGGCGGGCTTCATCGTATGTAGTCAGACGATCCTTCTGACTAACTGATGATTTATAAACAAGTGTATGTTCCTGTCTATAGTACTCCACTAGAATTGCCTGACGGGATTGGTGTGATGCTGCCAGACAAGTCTGCTGGATAGCTGAATTAAAATGGATGGGTGTGTGTGCCCGCTCGTTGCTTGCCACCAAGTTAGGTTGGTGGACTTCTCCGGAGATGGAAGAGATGATAACCTGCTCACTTTTGACCGGATTTCACCTCTGGCGGTTCATCTTGCCTGCTCGGGTTCGAGGAACCTGAGCTGAATTCCTGGAAGCAATACCCTCGTCATGTTGAGGGCGCACTGCTGCACGAGTCTAGCGGCGATTATTGATGGGAGCCCTCAGGAAGGACTCATGTCTCCATGAATTAAGGCCCTGAGGGACCTTCTCATTCACCTCCCCAAAATATAGGAGTGAATGGTGATTGCATTCCAGGGATAACGACCCGAAACGGTTGGAGATGGTGGTTGGCACCACCTGTTTCTTGATCGCTGGTCGTCGCTGTCCGGACGACCTGGTTTAATTATTGACCTGAAGGGCTTGTCGAGCAGCCTCCAGAGTCATAATAGTGTCGTTTTGATGGTACTCCTTAACCAGCGCATTTGATACCCAGCATTGAAGACATTGCGTAGGTGATTTCGTCCTCAGAGAGGACGACGATCCAGCAGTAGTGGCAGTAGTGGCATTTGCAGCAGAGGTTTTCACAGCAGAAGTATTCACAGTAGTGAACTTAAGAAAATCCATTCTTGTAATGCAGAAGATCATGGAAAAGAGTGCATGTTTGTTATAATAAACATAATCAAGATAATTTCAGCCGCTACATCTTTTGGATGATCACATATGTTATTGACTGTCTTGTTGTCCCTCTCATTGAGTTTAAATAGGGGCCTAACAAATAGGTAAAACATCACTTTAACTTGGTTAAGGATTCACATCGGGTTCACTATTTTTTGTTTCCTATGGAATTGGGTATGACCTCATTGATTGAAGGTTCAAACATTCCAATCAGTTTCTAACGGGTTTGTTCATAGAACTGGAAACATCCAATGATTCCATATCCATTTGGGCCTACTTTCCAAAGGTAGGAGCTCATTAGTTGTGGACTGATGAGGATTATGAATTTGCATTGGTCGAGAGGATGGGAGGTCGGACTCATCACACCTTTTTTAACATCATGTGGGACGTATTAAGGGATTTCTATACAGTTTAGAATCATGTAGTTAGGATGATGGGAACAATACAGTTTAATGTCATGTTGGAAAAAAAGAGGATTATACAGTTTAATTTCATGTAGTAAGGACAAAAGAGGACACATTTTAACGTCATGTTGGACGTATTGGGGACTTTTTTATAGTTTAACATCATGTTGGACGTAATCACATTTTAACGTCATGTTGGACGTAATCACAATTTAACGTCATGTTGGACGTAATCACAGTTTAACGTCATGTTGGACGTAATAATAGTTTAATGTCATGTAGGACATAATCACAGTTTAACGTCATGTTGGACATATTCACAGTTTAACGTCATGTTGGACTTAATCAAAGTTTAACATCATGTTAGACGTAATCACAGTTTAACGTCATGTTAGATGTAATCACAGTTTAACGTCATGTTGGATGTAATCACATTTTAACGTCATGTTGGACGTATTCACAGTTTAACGTCATGTTGGACGTAATCACAGTTTAAGGTCATGTTGGATGTAATCACAGTTTAACGTCATGTTGGACGTAAAGGGTATTTGCATTACACAAAATACTTCTTCAGAAATCTAGCATTGGTTAGGTAGTGATGAGTTATCCATCCATTGAGATTAAAGAATATGCTCCATTGGAGTAGAACTTATATATTGAATAAGGTCCTTCCCATTTTGGCTCGAGCTTGGGAGGTTTCTTTCTTGGTATCATTGGAGTTCTAAGAACTAATACCAATTCTCCCCAAACAAATGAACGAAGACAAACTTTTTTGTTGAAATCTCGTGCTATTCGATTCTGATAGACTTCCAAGTGGTGCAGAGCGCACAATATTTTCTCATCTAACCGTTCCAATTCATTCAATCTCTTTTGAGATTTTTCATCTGTAAATGATTGATCACAAATGGCTACTCTGGGCGAAGGTAATTGAACTTCAATTGGAAAGACTGCTTCCGTTCTATATACCAATGAATATGGAGTTGACCGCGTTGCAGTGCGGGTGGTGGTTCGATAATCCCATAAAGCATGAAAGAATTTATCAGGCCATGACCTCTTATCTTTATCCACCATCTTTTGCAGTATATTTGACAGAATCTTGTTGAAGGCTTCTATCTGGACATTGGCCACTGCATGATACCGAGACGAATGATTGGATTTGATGTTGTAATCTTGATACAACTTCTTCACCTTGGATTAACAGAAGTTGGTGCCATTGTCTGTCAATATGGTATGAGGGACACCAAATCTAGTAATGATGTTAGACTTGATGAAGCTAACAATGCATTTAGAACTGACTTCTTTGAGGGGTATTGCCTCTTCCCATTTGGAAAAGAAGTCAATAGCAGTAATAATATACTTAAACTACTTGGATGTAGCTGAACGATAAGGTCCCACTACATCCATTCCCCATGTGGCGAATGGCCATGAGTATTTAGCTGTATGAAGCAACTCTGGGGGTTGATGAATGAAGTTGTCATGTACTTGGCATGAATGACACTTCTTTGTGAAATAAACACAATCTTGTATCATTGAAGGTCAAAAGTATCCAAGCCTTCGAATCTGATCAGACAGTCTATGTCCAGACTGGTGGGCTCCACAGACTCCTGCATGCACTTCTTTCATGACAGCCATTGTCTCTTCACCATCAATGCATCTGAAGAGAACTCCATCAAAACCATGTTTGTAGAGAACTTTCCCTAAGTGATCTGGGCTATCATAAAGAGTGAAATTGACCACACGTCTCCAGACTTGTTCTTTCCCGGCTCTATCAGGTGGAAGTGTTCCATTTTGAAGGTATTCCCTGATCAGTGTCATCCATCCTGTAGTATGACCATATGGTTCAGATATGGGACTAATTTCATTGATTTCCTATGTTCCATCTTGAACATAAGTTGAAATTATATGACGGTGGGCAACACTGATGGTTGTCTCATCCTGATTTGGATCTTCCAGAGCTGTGGCTATATTAGCCAGTGCATCAGCTTGAGCATTTTGTGATCTTGGTACATAAGAAAACGTCGGTTCTGAAGGGAATTCTGCCACTAATTCTCTAACATAATCATACAAAGGGATTAGTTCTTCTTTTCTGATTGCATAATCCCCATTGACTTGTTTGATTACTAGGTCTAAATCACCTTTCACCTTTAAGTGATTCACTTGTGCTGGAAGCGCCAACTCCAATCCTGCAATAAGAGCTTGGTATTCTACTTCATTATTTATACCGCCTCCTAACAATGAGAATGAATAAGGTAACAATGATTTTTCTGGGGAAATTAGTACAACTCCTAATCCAACTTTTTTGAATTTAGGATTTTCCATTTTCCTCCCTGTTGGACTTCTGGAAGCACCATCGAAGTACATTTCCCATATTTGAAGACTATCTTGAATAGAGAAGACTTCCTCATCAGGAAGTTCAATATCTGAAGATGTGTCTTCCACTAAAGGGTGTTCATCCAGGAAATCAGCTAGAGCTTGGCCCTTTATTGCCTTTTGAGATACATATTGAATTTCAAATTGTTGTAAGATAATTGCCCACCTTGTCAGACGTCCTGTAAGCATTGGACGACTAAGGATGAATTTGAGAGGATTATTGCGAGATACCAATTGGACCTCGTGATGTTGCAGGTAGTGTCTCAACTTTTTAACTGCAAATATTAATGCTAGGAAGCACTTCTCAATATTTGAGTATCAAGTTTCTTCTTCAAGCATAGTCTGACTGAGATAGTAGAGGTTGTTTTCATTCCCAGCATCATTCTTCTGAGCAAGAAAGGCACCCAATGATCGCTCTAGAGCTGTCACATAGAGGATAAGTGGTCTTCCTTAAATAGGTGCCATAAGTACCAGTGGAGTCAAGAGTTATTTCTTGAGAATATCAAATTCCTCTTGACATTCTTCAGTCCATTGGTAAGTGACTCCCTTCCTCATCAATTTGGTGAAGGGTAGACTTTTGCCTGCCAAATTGGCGATGAAATGCCGAATATAGGCTAAGTGTCCTTGAAGTCATCTCAATTACTTTAAATTTCAAGGAGGTAAAATATCAAGGATTGAATTTTTCTTCTTAGGATCAACCTTGATACCATGATGGCGTATGACGAAGCTGAGAAATTTTCCTAAGGTTACCCCAAAACCATGTTTTAAGGGGTTCATCTTCAAATTATATTGTCGATGCATGCGGAATATGACTTCCAAATCAACCAATTGATTAGAATTTTGTTTGGATTTAACCACCAAATCGTCCACATAACATTCAAAAAACTTCCCCAGAAAGGGTTTGAAGATACGATGGATGGCACGCTGATATGTTGCGCCTGCATTCTTTGGGCCAAAGGGCATTACCCGATAGCAAAAGACACCTTGGGGGGATCTGAAATTTGTAGACTCCTAATCTTCTGGAGCCATTCATATTTGATTATATCCAAAATATCCATCCATGAAGGAGAGTTCTTCATAGCCAGCTGTTGCATCAATTAATAGTTCTGTAATAAGAACTGGAAAAGCATCCTTAGGACAATGCTGATTAAGATCTCTGAAATCAATGCAAACTCTAATTTGCCCATTTTTATTTTTCACTGGGACAATATTATCCAACAACTTGGGATATTGAACTTCTCTGATGAAGTTAGCTTTGATGAGCTTATCCACTTAAGCCTCAATTTTCGAAGCATAGGTTGGATGTGTTCTTCTAGCGGCTTGTTTGAATACTCGATGTTCTTCTGGAAAACCCAAACGATGAGTGGAAATATCAGGATCAAGCCCTGGCATCTCTGTATAGTTCCAAGCAAATATATCTCTATTTTTCTTTAAAAAGGAAATATACATCTATTATTATTCAAGAGTTGTGGCCGCACTAATTAAAGTGGGGTGTGGATCTTCTTTTGTACCCAGATTTATTTCTCTGAGTTCATCCATGGTAGTAGAGTTACCCTCTTCAAATGTTGGAGGAGCATCCCTGAGATCTTCTTCTTCTTCAACATGTGTTACTTCTTCTATTTCTACTTGCATGGTAGATAATGAAGCAGACTTTTCATAATCAGAAGAGACGCCAAAATTTGCACATCATGAAGAAGAAGCTTCCATTTCCGACCCAATTGATGATGAAGGGTCCTCTTTGGGTAATAAAGAGGAGATGATGGATTGAGAATTGACATCATTGTTTACCTATACCATTTCTATAACTTCTTCTGGCCTAGTTGGAGAAGTATAGACTTTCTGGATTTCAGCAGATGAAATGAAGACATCTCCATTTGAGCTTTCATCATTGCTTGGTGGATCACCACTTTCTCCCATGTTGTCTGGCTTGATTGCCATAATTGAAATTATGGAGGTTTCCATAAGATTATTTTGATTCGGGTCTATCCTATCAATTTGACTGATAGGCAACACATAATCTGTACTCACATGTGTAAATGGGTTTACTGGAATCTTTTCCAAACCATATGGAGCATTAACTTTGGTAATCTCCCTTATTGCGGATTTGTCTTTTCCCTTCATGTGATAGAATTCCACCTCAATGTATTGAGATTCACATATATTGAATGGTGATTTATCACCATATAATGTCTCAATTTGACCATCGAAACAATATTTGAGACATTGATGGTATGACGAAGGGATAGCCGGATGCCGATGTAGCCAGGGTCTTCCAAGAAAGATGTTGAAGGCTGAATCTTGATCAGCAACCATGAAATCTGAATTGGATACAAGATCTCCAAACTGAGTTCTGAGTGTAATCTCGCCCAGTGGTTCTTGTTCATTTTTATCATATCCTTGTAACATCATAGTTGAAGGAGATAAATCAGATTCTGTGCGGCCCAATCGACAAAGTGTACGAATGGGCATGAGGTTGACTCCTGAACCATTATCAATGAAAACTCTTTGGATGTATACACCATTGACCTTTCTAGATAAGTATAAAGGTCTGATATGTCCATGCACAACATCATCTTCATCTTCATCTGTGAAAGATATTATTGCATGGAATTCTACAGGATTATTCTCGACATGGTAGGCTTCAGCCGCAGCAATTTCAGTTTCAAACTCCTGAGGACTCGAAAAAGCCTTGATGAGTGCATCCCAAAGATCTTTTGATAAATTCAAGGCATCCATAATTGATAACTTGGCCGTTACTTGGGCCAAGTTCTTCAATACATCATAATTTTGATCCAAAGGTCTGTGTTTCCCAACAGGAACATGTGGTTTCGCAGGTACCTTAGAAGTTGATGCTTTGGAATTTGATTCATCTTGTACTGGGATAGGATTTGGCAATATTCCTGACTTTGGAAAATTAGACCGATTAGATCCATTTACTTGCTGTGAGGAAGAATATGTAACCTTTAACTGATCTTCCAGAATAACTGTGCTAGGGCTGAGTCTTCCTTATGTGGAAGAACTTTCTTGTTCGTGTTGAGCTCGTTGAAGAGCTCTGCCATGAGTTTCTGTCGCATACATAGTTCTAGCAGGGGTAGAATTATAATAGTGGCCTCTAAAAGATCCAAATCTTCTCCTATATCCTGAGCCTCTGTAACTTCCTCTAATTCCTCTATTTGATATAGGGAATTTGGGCTCATCAAAATCGAAACTATGACTGCCATATGGATCTGTTAATTGAATCATATTAACAGAACTGAAGATCAATTTTTCATCTGATGAAGACTCTGCCTGATTAGCCTATTTAGGTTGTGCCGTTTGATGGGGAGGTGCCCATGGCTTTGAAGTAGATGCCATTAAATATGCCAAAGTCAAAGACAACTTAGGCTTTGACACATACTAATCTTCTTATTATTATTATTCTTTCTTTGAATCATGTCGTTTCTTTGAGTATTTTCCCTCTGATGAAGAGGGTTTTACTGCAGAATTCATGGCAGAAGGCACAATTGGTTTCTTCAATTGCGTTCTCAAAATGGCATGAGTTCGGTTGATCATTTTTTTGACCATCCAATCATCATATTTTTGTGCATTTTTGTTTTTGACTTCTTTCCATTCGCCTTCTTCCTCTAGAACTGTAGCAGTAACACAAGCTACCTGGGTTGAAGAGCCTTTTAGTTTGACTTGTCCTGAGTCAACAATTTTTTGTAGGAGGTCCTTGAAAACAAAACACTCCTGAATGGGATGCCCCAACATTTTATGAAAGGGTAAATAATTGGGATGGTCTTCATCTCCTTCCTTGTTTGGCGTTTTGAGCCTTGGCAATTGAACCAAATTATTTTCAAGAGCCAAAATGAACTAACCAGGAACTTGTTTATTCTGGAAAGAGTATGTTTTTCTCTTTAGATCCTTGAATTGTTTTCGTCTTTGATATATTTGATCGTCTTGACGAAACGGCCTCTGTTGTTGACGCTCAGGAGGTGGATCCCTTCGAGAAGATAAAGTCTTTGAAGTAGAAGTAGGTACAGGTGCTTGTTTAAGAATAAATGTAGTAGTGTCTGCTTTACCCATTCTCCTTCCTGGAGCTGATGGAATTACATGAGATTTATCCTTAGTCTTTATAAGATAATCTTCAATCTGTTTAGCGATTGAAGTAAGGTCTCAAAACCCTCCTGTGTATTTCACAGGGATCAACGGCGGGCGTAACTCGTCACATAGATTTTCCACACAGATTGGCAACAGTTCTTCCTGAGGGAGTGCTAAGCTTAGGGAATATGTTAATCCCTTCCAGCGAGCAATGAAATCTGAGACCCTTTCATTCTCCCTTTTCTTACAGTTTGTAAGATCAAAAACTTTTTTCTTTGGCAATGTTGAGTTGAACTGAAGAAGGAATTTTTTTGTGAAGATCCTCCCATCCGGTAATTGACCGGGATTGTAGGCTTGTGTACCAGACAAAAGCTGGTCCTTGCAAGGTTCACACGAAGCATCTGAGTTTCACTGCTTCTTGTTGTTCTGGAGTTCCCATCATAGGATCGCAACAAGACACGTAATACATCAAATGCTATTCAGGATCACATGATCCATTGAAAATAGGGAATACAGGGTTCCCAAAACTTGATGGGGGGGATTGAATCTACCCATTCAAAGTAATCTCTCTTTTATGGTTGAATTTGAGAACGTTTTCCCTCTATAGCTTCCAACCGAGCTGTTAATGACTCAATAGTAGTTATTAACTTTTGAGAAACATCCAGTTGAGCTTGGACATGAACAGGTGCAATAACTGGAGCTGGTATAGATGTGGTGGCTGGTACTGCAACTGATGGTAGCACCGTTAATTATTGTTTCACATGACCCGTAGGATTAGACCTGTGAGGGTGTATTTATAGAGGAGGATATTCTTGATCCATCTCAGTAGCCACAACAAATTCCCTTGGCTGACTAACTCCAGCATGCTTAGGAGGAAGACTACTTTGAAGTAGTTCTACATTCAACCTCCTCAATTCCTTCATTTCTTCCTCTTGTTGTGAAAATATTTGCTCTAGTGAGAGCGATTGACCTTCTCCAGAGGAAGGGTATGTAACCTAATTCTTTCCTTTCCCCTTTTTAGCTCCCTTTCA
This sequence comes from Viscum album, assembly GCA_963277665.1. Taxonomy (NCBI): domain Eukaryota; kingdom Viridiplantae; phylum Streptophyta; class Magnoliopsida; order Santalales; family Viscaceae; genus Viscum; species Viscum album. The sequence goes on from OY728130.1 coordinate 1,222,694,515, forward strand.
GAGAGGGGGAAGTGGGTTACTTGAAGAAACACCCAGATTCTGGGTAAACCTTTGACTTCGTGTACACACACCTTCTTCATTTGTCTCTGTGCATACAACTTCTTGAGCAGGAACCTCTTCATCTAAGTCCCCTGAGTAAACCTCATGTTCTGGAGTATCAGCAATAACGTAATTAATGACATTAATTGATGCATAACACATCACATCCCTTCTATTAGAATTTCTATGATATTGCCTTCTGCCATGCCCCCGATGAGGCATTACCTTCTGTTGATTTGATCCCTCACGAACTTCTTGACGAACCATAATTTGGAGGGAATCTTCTGATAATTTGGCTCTTCGTTCCTCTTGAGGCTTCTTCCCCAATCGAGATAAGACTAACTTTCTCTGAGGGAGGGGTTGAGGATTTGAAAAAGTACCTAGTCCGGTGGACTGGGGCTGTTCCTGTTGTCTTTACTCAACTCCTCGAATCCTATTTGTTGATTCTGAGGGTTGGGTTAAAAGAGTCCCTAGTCTGGCAAGCTGGGGTGGTTCTTGACATGCTATGTCTGAGAATTTCTTAAAATCTCTCCTAATCTTGCGGACCTTGGTCTGAAAATTAGCTGGATGCATCAATCGACATCCACTTTTATCACCTGGATCAAAAGACCGTTGGATGATTTCTGACACTTCTGTCACTTGGTGATGTGCTTGCTCCAAACGAGAGGCTTGTTCAATATTATTGTTTGCTTGATGTGGGATTAATTCAAAAAATTCTGCTCTATATGCTTGATTTTGAGAGGAACTAGTTGAAGCCTGTTCTTGGGAAAGCTTTTGATTACAAACAAAACCCATTGACTATGGCCGATCACAGGAAATAACATTGCATGAGACCATTTTCAGCGGGCTTTGCTGACTAGAGAGTACAATGAAATGTAGTGCTCCATGAACACCCCATCCTCTGACATGAATACCAGATGGGGCATTGGCAATTAACTGGCGCAATCTTCGTAGTGAACCAAGACATGAACACTGAAGGGCTCTCTGCTTCTTTTCAGCCTTCGGATATCGAGAAACTCAGAGAGATGCCAAATCAATCTGACATTGTAACTCTTCTATTATCTTAACATGATTTTCATATTCATCATAAGATAATACTTTATTTTTCAACTAACAAAGAGTTTTCCATATGTTGAGATGAATATCATGAATTCCATCTTCTGTCAACATCTCTAGAATGTCATACTGAGAGTCAGCCAGAGGCCAAAACATGACTGGCACTTCACCTTTCACCAGTTGTTTTCACATGTTCAGTAATTCCTATTTATCATTAAATGAAGATTATTCTACCTTATTAAACCAGAGCTGGTGCTTCCTTGTTGCTTCATCAGATTCAACAAGATTGGTAGAGAATTCACTGATCAAACTAGAAGATTCATGACTTAGGGGTGGTTCTGAGAATGACTTACACCCTGGGCTATCTTCTGATTGAGAAAGTGTTTCACCTGATAGTGGTAAAGCATCAGACATGACTGGCTTCACATTTTCAAGTGCCTCAAGATAAGATGGATTTCTCATCACTACATTGTCTATTGGAGAATTTTCCAGGCAATGTGCATCACAACTGCGGAGAGGACTTTCGCAGCGAAATTCATCATCATGGGGAGGACCACCATGGTGAATTATAGAAAAAGATGAAAAAATTTTCTCCTTGATCTTCTGACCACACAGAGGGTTCTTGTGGCTCTTATCTGAATATGAAACTTCAAGATCAACCGAATTTTCATGAAGCAAGACTTCATGAGTAAGTATCTGATGCAGAACTTCGGAATTAATGTTCCGACTATTGGGAACTGAGAGAGAAGAATCTTGAGTTACAACAGATAGTTATCTGAGTGCACCAAGTACTCCAGTATCGAGTAAGGCCTTGTCATATATGGGCCTTTTATTTCTTGACTGTGCTGGGTGGGTCTTCTTATTAGACGCCTTCTTACTCAATTTGGCAGGTGTATGTACCTGCTCAGGAGAAATGATCAGGTTAGGCTGATTATCTCCGCTCAAACCAGGTGTATGTTCCTGACTTGGTTGTCTGTATGATATGGGGTAGTATGCCCCACAACCCTCTTCGGATAGAACAGATGTGTGTGTCTGTTCCGGAGTGAATTGTTGATTTTTCACTCCACTGGTAGGGATATATTTATGTGTATTTCCCTGAGATGTTGTTGAAGCTGTTATAATATTCTGGCAGGCATCTAGAATATGAGTTGGGATTTGCTTCTATTATTTCACCATTGATAGAATATGCTTGGTGACTTCGGCAGCTGGAACGGGAATATACATCCATTCCGTGCTTGGAGTAGGCGTGTGTTTCTACTCCTGTCCTCTTTTTCCTGTCAATGAATCCTAACAGTACTCAAGTGTGGGGGCAGAGAGTTGAGTCTGCCTCCTGTTTGTCACCGGAGATTTCCGACAGACTTCTCTGAATGCTACCAAAGGAAACTGTTGGTAGGTTTGATCAATACTAGCAGGTGTATGTGCCTGCTGATTGCACTCCACCGAACGTGATTGACAAGCCTCCTTCAATACTGACAGACGAGGTTGCTGGTAGGATTGATGGATGTAAGCAGGTGTATGTGCCTGTTTACCAGTTTTCAACACATTGGGTTGGCGGGCTTCATCGTATGTAGTTAGACGATCCTTCTGACTAACTGATGATTTATAAACAAGTGTATGTTCCTGTCTATAGTACTCCACTGGAATTGCCTGACGGGATTGGTGTGATGCTGCCAGACGAGTCTGCTGGATAGCTGAATTAAAATGGATGGGTGTGTGTGCCCACTCGTTGCTTGCCACCAAGTTAGGTTGGTGGACTTATCCGGAGATGGCAGAGATGATAACCTGCTCACTTTTGACCGGATTTCACCTCTGGCGGTTCATCTTGTCTGCTCGGGTTCGAGGAACCTGAGCTGAATTCCTGGAAGCAATACCCTCGTCATGTTGAGGGTGCACTGCCGCACGAGTCTAGAGGCGATTATTGATGGGAGCCCTCAGGAAGGACTCATGTCTCCTTGAATTAAGGCTTTGAGTGACCTTCTCATTCACCTCCCCAAAATATAGGAGTGAATGTTGATTGCATTCCAGGGATAACGACCCGAAACGGTTGGAGATGGTGGTTGGCACCACCTGTTTCTTGATCACTGGTCATCGTTGTTCGGACGACCTGGTTTAATTATTGACCTGAAGGGCTTGTTGAGCAGCCTCCAGAGTTATAATAGTGTCGTTTTGATGGTACTCCTTAACCAGCGCATTTGATACCCAGCATTGAAGATATTGAGTAGGTGATGTCGTCCTCAGAGAGGACGACGATCCAGCAGCAGTGGCAGTAGTGGCATTTGCAGCAGAGGTTTTCACAGCAGAAGTATTCACAGTAGTGAACTTAAGAAAATCCATTCTTGTAATGCAGAAGATCATGGAAAAGAGTGCATGTTTGATATAATAAACATAATCAAGATAATTTCAGCTGCTACATCTTTTGGATGAGAACATATGTTATTGACTGTCTTGTTGTCCCTCTCATTGAGTTTAAATAGGGGCCTAACAAATAGATAAAACATCACTTTAACTTGGTTAAGGATTCACATAGGTTTCACTATTTTTTGTTTCCTATGGAATTGGGGATGACCTCATTGATTGAAGGTTCAAACATTCCAATCAGTTTCTAACGGGTTTGTTCATAGAACCGGAAACATCCAATGATTCCATATCCATTTGGGCCTACTTTCCAAAGGTAGGAGCTCATTAGTTGTGGATTGATGAGGATTATGAATTTGCATTGGTCGAGAGGATGGGAGGTCGGACTCATCACACCTTTTTTAGGGGAATTATTGTCTACTCCGGGACTCTCTTTATAGATTTAAGTTATGTTTGTGAATCCTTATTACATTACCAAGTATAAAATGATCTTTCCTTTAGATATGACAATCAATGAATGATATGTAGGAAATTTAGAGAATCTTTTATAAGTATTTGAGGTTCTTCATCGATAGAGAATCATTTTTATTTGTTAGAGATTCTTAGTCAATGGTATCCTTTAATACATAAAAGTCTCTTGGTCATTTATGATGACCATACTGGTTTTAAAGCCACTAATTGGGGCACTTGAAGTTTATTATCATTCAGAAAAACATGGATTAGTTCAAAGTTGGGATCGTACCCACTGATGGGCTACCTACGTATCCTTTTTTTTGGAAAAGTAATCAGAACCCACATATTTTGAGTAAGGGAGTATGATTTTTATGCATGATTGATGGATCAAAGAAAGATTTCATGATTACTTTTACACTCTAAGCTCACGTGAGTCATGCTCGGTGTGAGAAACAAGAGGTATTGGTGAAACTAGACAATTGTGCCATGAAAGATGCAATGATGTGGGGCTTATATATGTATAACTGCCCAAAATAGATGAGTATTGGGTTTTACTTTAGGGAAGAAACCCAGGAACAAGGTCCATAAAGGTATATGTACTTTATGGAGATTTGGATACTCTAATATTGGTGCTTAATCCTAAGGAAGATGCCCAAATTAGGATGGGACTCATGATTGGGTTTTACTCCTGAGAAGGAAGCCCAGATCAAAAGTAAATTAAGACTGGTTAAGAGAAATTAAGACTGGTGCTTACTCCTAAGAAGGAAACCCAGGTTAAAGGGATTATGATTGGGGATTACTCCTGAAAAGGAGGCCCAAATTAATGAGGACTTGGGGCTTACTCTTAAGGAGGATGCCCAAATTTGTAGATTTTTAGACTGGGGATTATTCCTAAAGTGGAAACCCAGGTTAAGAGAACCATGGTTGGGGCTTACTCCTGAGGAGGATGCCCATATTTGGGAACTTTAAGACTGGTGCTTACTCCTAAAAAGGAAGCCCAGGTTAAGGGAATTATGACTGGGGCTTACTCCTAAGGAGGATGCCCAAATTAGGGGGTTTGGGGCTTACTCCTAAAAAGGAGGCCCAAATTAGGGATTCTCTCATCTTAAAGGATGAGGTTTAATGAATGAACTATCTAAGTTTAGTGATATAAAGATGTGTAAATCACTAGGTTTTGAGAGATGTTCCACGGAATTCCTTTCGGATAAGGAAGTCAATCAAGAAAACATGCCATAAATGGATTTGAAGAGTGTCTTGAAGAATTAATCTTGAATAGGAGAGGTGTAATGACATAATAGGGGTTAAATGGGAAGGAAGGGCACCCAAGAAAAAAGAAGGGTGTGCAAGTCCTGGCAGGCGCGCAGGTACTGCGTGGGCGTGCAAGTCCTGGTCGCGCAGGTATGCCTGCACGGCACATGGGTACTTGCGCGATTGTTAACCAGTAGGGTAATACTTGGTAAATCCTTGATAAAAGACTTTAGAATTATCGTGAGGTACTTCCAGAAGAATGGTGTGAAAGTTTCAATGAATAGGTAAGGAGGCGCGCAAGTGTGTCCATTTCCCTTAAGGGTAAAACACATAGGCGCACAAGTGTTAGTAAATTCTAACACTTAGACCTTATTCCTCTTGTTTAGACCTTCCATTCTAGGTAAAGAATTACCTTATAAGTGTTTGGAAGACTTGAAGAAGAGACTTGGGTGTTCAGAGCTCTGTATCTGAATTCTGGAAAAAATCCTCTCGAACGGGGGGGCCCACTAGGGGTATTTATAGGCTAGAGAAGACCCTGGGCGGTTTTCAAAGAGGGTGCGCGAGTCACTTGCGTGACCATTAGGCAGCGCGCAAGTGTACTTGCGCAATAGTGAGGGAACTTGCGCGACCCAAAGGTATTTGACTCCTTTTTCATTCCTTTGTCGATTTTTGATGTTTTCTTCAAAGGATAAATCAATTTGTGCTAAGGAATTTCCCTTTGCATTCATTTAGACTCTGTGATGAAAAGGAGCGTCAACAGGTGGTCTTTAATGATTATATTTTTATATATTATAAGAGAAAGGAAGAGTATTAATATCACTTGAAGATTATACTTAAGACCTTAAGGAATGATAATTTGAATAAAAAATTACAAAGTGTGAATTTTGGTTACATAAAGTTTCGTTTTTTGTCATATAATATCAAGCGAAAATATATCAGTAGATCCATAAAATATGGAAGTTGTTGAAAATTAGCTCAGACCAACCATGATGAATAAGATTTGTAGTCTTCTTGTAATGGATGGATACTATTAGTGATTTGTGAATTATTTCTCACAAATATCTAATCCACTAACCAAGTTAACTTGGAATGGAATAAAGTTCCTTTAAACAGATGAATGTGAAGAAAATTTCAAGAAATTAAAGAGAAGGTTGGTTAATTCACCTATTCTCACACTACCCTACAGTAGAGAAGGGTTTGTGATTTATAGTGATGCATAAAAAAAGGGTTCAGGGTGTGTTCTTATATAGAATGATATATTGATATCTTATACCTCACACCAATTGATGGTTCATGATAAAGATTACTCCACTCATTATTTTTAGTTAGTAGTGGTAATGTTTACATTAAAGATTTATAGAAATTATCTTTACAGATAGGGGTGCAACATATATAATGATCATGAAAGTTAAAAGTATATATTCACACAAAGAGTTTAATATTCACTAGAGAAGATGGTTGGAGTTGATTAAATATTATGACTGATCAATAAATTATCACCCTAGAAAAGTGAATAGGGTTGTTGATTATTTGAGTCAAAATGATCATTCCAGCTTATCTATGATGAGGATCAAAAAAGATATAATATTTATGGATTTTAAAAGGTTGGAAAATAAAATCATAAAGGAATGGGAGAATTATTATCTTCCTTAAATAAGTGCTCAACCATCTATCTATGTGAAAATTAAATAGGCACAAAAGAATGATGTGGAGCTGCAAAAGAAAGTGAGAAATATTCCTAAGTTGAAACTTTATTTTGATGGAATAATAAAGTTACAGAATAGAGTTTGTGTACCATAAATACTATACTTGAAGAAGAAACTATTGGAATAAGCTCATAACTCAAAATTCTTTGTTCATCCTGGAAGTATGAAGATATATAGAGAACTGAAAGTGAATTTCAGGTGGGACAACACGAGGAGAGATATTTCAGAGTATATATCTCAATGCTTGGTATGTCATAAATTTAAGGATGAGAGATTGAACTATAAGGGCATGTTACTACCATTACCCATACCATAATGGAAATGGGAAAACATCACCATGAATTTTATCATTGGACTCCCCAAAACGTCTAAAGTTCATAATGCTATTTGGGTTATAGTCAATTGTATTACAAATCCAGCACACTTCACTTCCATTGGAGAATATTTCCCTCTTGAAAAAAAATTTAGTATACAAATTAAGTAATTAGTAAGGTTTTATGGGGTACCACATTTTATTTTACCTGATTGGGATCTAAGGTTTACCTAAATTTTTTGGAGAAGCCTTTAACAAGCTCTAGAGATATTGTGTTTTAGTACTGCTTATCATCCTCAGACAGATGTTTAGTCTAAGAGGAAAATTTAAAACAAGGGATATATATTTATATCATATTATCAATATTTCAAAGTTGGTTGGGATATTAACCTTCCTCTAGTCAAGTTTTCTTACAACAATACTTTTCACTCAAGTATTTAAAAAGCTCCTTATTAAGCCCTCTATGGAAATAAGAGTAAAAATATGACATACTGGGATGAAGTTAGAGAAAGAAAAATATTGATACCTAATATAGAAGAGGAAATGGAATATAAGGTTATATCCATTCAGCAACACATCAAGGAAACTTATAGTAGACAAAAGAGTTATGATGACAATCATTGATGAGATCTAAAATTCAAAAGTGGTGGGAATTTTTCCCTATGAATTTCCCCATGGAAGAAGGTTATAAGATTTAGAAATAATAGAAAGAAAATACCTAGGTATAATATTCCTCTCAAGATTATTGATTGGATTAGAATAGTTTCTTATCGCTTGGCACTCCCACCAAGCCTCTCTCAAGTTCATGATGTGTTTCATGTATATCTTTAGAGGAAGTGAATACCCAATCCTTTATATATATTGAAATCAGAGGTCATAAAACTGGATAAATATCTTTCCTATTAATAACAACCAGTATAAATCTTGGATCATAGAGATAAATTTCTACAAAATAAGACTACTCACCTTGTTAAAGTTATTTGGAGGAATCAGAAATTTGAGGAGGCTACATTGGAACACGAGGATTGAATAAATAAAAGTTATCCTTATTTTTTTGAATCTAAGAGATGTAATTTAGAGGTTAAAAATAATTTTAAGGATTTATAATGTAACTCCCAAATATTTAATATACATTTCTTTTGAAATAAACTTAAATTATTTGATACAAGGCTTTACATGCAACCCTGAATCTAAATAAACAGAGATATAGTAAATCGTTATAACAAACCCATTAAATTGGAATAAATGAATATTAATAACTTCATTATGAAGAATATATAAATAGTTTTTAAATAGTTAAAATATATTAATTAATTCATAATAATTGTGTACTATATTTTTGGAAAAGTCATTTTATGCTTTAAGAATATATTTTCTTTAAAAAAAATTAATTCATTTTTTGTATGAGAAAATTATAATAAATTTATACTACTTGTTAGAAATTTTATTTGAATAAATGAATATAATTTTTGAAATTATTATGTCAATATTATCTTTGGGTGAATTTTTAGGGATTTTCTAAAAAGATTTATTTTTCAGTGAATAGTGAAAATACGGATTTTTATAAAAACTAACATTTATTTTCAAGTAAAAGTATCATTATGTTTTGAATTTTATCATAAAGTAACATAATTATCCTTTAATTAGAAAAATAATCTAATTAATTATATAAGGATCATCATTATACTTTATTTTTATATATGTTCATTTTTTGTCTTAAAAACACATTTTTATAAAAATATATTTTTTCTCACAGTGTATTTTTATCTTAATAAATTAAATTAGTCTATATTGATTAATGGTTTTAATGAAATTTATAGATTATATATTTAATCATATTAATTTGATTGTTTTTTAAGGATATAAATGTAGTAAATTATGTTTTATGCTTAAAGATTCATCCTTCTAAAATAGATTTTTATTGTGGGTTACATGCTTATTGTAAATTAAATCATGCCACTTATAGAAATTTAATCTATTAAAATGGATTTTATTTGGTAATAATTATCATTAATATAATATAATAGGTTAAACTTAATTTTTGGTAATAGTGAATATTAAAAATGGTAAAATTTTGTTACTATGGTTAAGGTTAAAATGGGTTTACTGGGGGGTTAAACCAATAAATAAGGGTAGGATTTCCACCCCAAAATATATAATTATTATTGTTTGAATATATTTAAACCTTAAATTATTATAACTTATAATCCTTGTACATTTTGAGTCACTTTCCCATTAATTTGACCTTATATCATCGAAATATTTTAAGAAATTCCATGTGTTCCCCTCCCCTCACTTATAAAAGGGAACCTCTTATCCTTCATTATACATACCATTTAATTCCTATAGATCAGAAAATACCTAATATATAACCTTATTATATTCCTTACCTTCATCCTATATCTTCTTTTCTTCTCCTAATACAAATCCATTAAGTCTTAAGAAGAAATCCAAAGGAGGTCTCTCAAAGAAGAGGCATAGATATTAACTAATATATTTTGATTCTCTTTATTCTTCTACTTCCTATAAAAAAAATTTAATAAAAACATGATTAATACAGTATCATAAATATAATAATATTTTATTATTGTGATTTAACAACCTTTTACTACCTCTTCTACATAAAATGGGGGGTGAAAATATCACACATGTGTATGTGTAGACTACTGCCTTCACATAGCGATATGATTCATTTTCCATCCCCATATTTCTTGGTTGGTTATTATATTAGATTTAGTTTACATATATATGATATTATTATATAAAAATTATCTTATAAATTTGAATTAATATTTACCTTTATTTCATTCCATCCCTCAAAAAATGGAAATATCACTCTTGTGTATGTACCATCTTCATATAGTGATGTAATTCATTTTTCATCACCGCTTTATATGAATGGTTATAAATATGTATATAAATAATATATATAATATTTATATCATTATTAATACTCTATATTTTAATTAAACATGATAAAATTAAAATGACCATAATCGCTAAACAAAAACATACTAGAAAAAACAAAGTAGTTAGCACATGAAATGATGATGATGATGATTAAATATTGTTAATGAACGGGTGATAAGAAGTTATAATTAAAACATGTATGGTATTATAGGTATTATAATGGTTATTTTATATAATTATAATAAATTTAAATTTATTATACAATAGGTAAGATCTCTAATGAAGAATGACGAACTTGAGGTAAGGGTTTTGTGTTAGAATCTCATTTTTTTACTGGGATTATTTATGCTTAAACTCCCAAAGGGAAATTATATAATATATCTATCCAAAATATTATTTATTTTCTTCTCTTATATATATTTCTGGAGATTATATTTTTTTACTTTCATTTTCCTCTCTTTAAGTACCCAAAATAATGAAAGAATGTTTTAAGGAAAACTGACTTTATTTCTCTCTTTGATCAGGAATATTTTCTTCAATTTCCATATTTTTCATTAAAAAAATTTCAAGAATTTTTTAATGCTATAAAATTATTTTTTAAATTTATTTTTACCAATGTTTTAATGTGTATAATAATATTTAAAAGTAATATTATTTTAATTTTTTTAAATGAGGTACTTTTGAGTTTTTAATAAAAATGTGTAAGGAATTTTGTTTTAATAAACATTGAATGAACAAATTTCACCACCATTATGAATACTACTTAATTTGAAGCTTCCATTATAATTTTATTTTTTTACTTTTCAAATAAAATTTTTTTGTGAATATTTTTTATATTTTAAATAAATAATTTCAAATTGAAAGGGAATTTTCTCAAGAGATGCTCTAGTAATATTTTAAAGGTATTTTCATCTATAACAACATCCTTTGAAGTTTATTATGATTTACTAGGGATACAATCCAATGTTACCATATTTATTCTTTCTCTGGATGTTTTATGATTATGATAATGAAATTTTTATAAGATCTATATCCTTTTCATGGGTTATGATATGATGATATGATGAACGTTTTATGATCTTATGGAACACATATATACGATTTTCATTATGTGGTGAGTGGGCCCAAAATTATATATCCCTCCAATTAATTGGGTAAATATGGATATCTCATTAGATAATAAGGACTGTAATAGGGAGTGAACCTAATTCATTAAGGTACTTTTTCCAATAAGATGGTCTTGGGGGTAAACCTCAACTAAGGAAATGATAGAATGAAGAGTAAACCTAATCTACTATGTTAATCGTGGAAGTGATACTTGATTAAGGAATGATTTTATATTCGTATATGTGTTCCATAAACTTGTGTATTATACTTATAATATGTTCTCATGGATTATTATTGATTATTTATGATTCCTCACTCTTATGTATTATATATTTTGATTGATAAAAATTTATGACATGTTTCATGATTATGATCTGTGAATTTATGGGTATGATCTTCTAATATTGAAATCATGTTCTAATACCATTATACTTATCTTGTGTTTAATTATGATCATTGGTTGATATCTCTTATGTTTACCCTTATTAAGAATCAAATCTCACTCTTTCTTATGTTCCCATTCCTCGGGTTCTAGATAAATTTTTTAAGTATGTTATGTCTAATAAGGGTGATAGTTGTAAAGAACTTATTGGTAAATGATGTAGATCATTTATATACTAGTTTTTTATGTATCCAAGTTTCCAAAGACACTAAACATTTATGTATCTTGAGTGGATCATATTAATATGTAATGAATATTCCACTAATAAGATGTAGTACTTATGTATAAAAAGTTTGAGTCACTATATTTACCTATTATATTGGGTTCTGAAAAAAAAATATTGAGAGAGATATGGAGATTTTGTATACTTTTCATGAGAGAGACATGATGACTGGAAGTATTTCTTTTATAGGATACCCAAATGAACCTCTTAGATTTTTTTCTAATTTTGGATCCCTCCAATTGTTTTTAAGGATATTTTTCTCTAAGAAAATCTTATCCTTCATTATTATAGCCTTCCTTTAGACTATTTATTGGCATTTTTACCCTTTAATAAAATCATTAAATTTCCAGGTCAAGTAAAAAGGAGATCTATGAATAGAAAAATACAATTTTATATTTTAATATATCACTAGAGAACTCTAATTTTTTTTGTGTATTTTGTATATTTTAGGGGTTCTGTATATGTTTTCAATGAAAATGTGAATAATTTTGGGATTGTGGATTAGAAATTTAGAATAATAAATGATCCCAAAATTATTCTCTTATAATATTTAGAATGCATGTTCCGTCAAGATATAATTTTCTATAAGTAAATCATTTGAATAATAAAAATAAATGTTTAAATAAATTCTAATGTGATGAAATATAATGAACATCACACTAAAAATTTTGTTAGAGATACCACTACTATATAATTTCCCTTTGTAAGCACTCAAAATGAGCATTATCGGTGCTATAAAATCATTGACGTGCTAAGAGATGATAAAGTAGGTCACTTTAATTAGTGCCAAAAAAATCACTGATAAAACTATAAAAATATAATTTTCAAATTATTTAGGTACTCCATTCATACCCCCACCTCCTATTTGTGCTTCCCCCATCACTACTCAGCAGTTTGCGTGCATGGATTCGAACATAGCAACTCCATGTGCAAATTGAATTCCCTTACTATTACTCTATCTTGTTTTATTATATATTTTATGATATATATCTATTTAATTATATATATTTACATACATCTTTATTATCCGTATATTTATTCATATATTTATATAAATTTTTTTAATTATTTTTAAATACACTTATAAAATATATGTTTGTGTGTGTTTATTTATATATGTGTATGTGTAATATATATTATATTTATATTTATATTTATTTAAATATATTATTTATTAATATTCATATATATATATATATTATAATATGTATATAAATATATATCTATTTATTAACACACACACAAACACATATTTATATGTAAATATATACAAATATGTGTATATATATATGTATATATTTAATTATAAATAAAACTAAAATATGAAAAATGATAAGTTTTGAACACTATAATATCCATATGAATGTAGACCTAAAGAATAAATCATTTCTACACTGAAAAAAGAAAAAAAACAAAAATTAAATTCCATTAAATGTTTAAAAATTAGGGTATATCAACTAAAAAGTTAGTTTTTGAGGCCTTTCGGGCCTTTTTTGACTAAGAAAAAAAAGATCGGGGTACCTCCTAACTTAGATGTAATAGATCTTAAAGTTTCCATTAGATTATAATGATGATATGCTATAATTTTTTGTCAGTAGTTTTTAGAAAATTCAATGATTAAGTTGAGGGGAAAATTGTCTATAGATATTTTAGAAGACTGACTGGAAATTAGATTTTTATTTTAAAATCACTTTTGTAGAGAAAGTGGGAAACTTCACAAGTTCCAACCTAAAAAATATCAGACACAATAGAAGATTACAAAATTATTAAAATAAAAATTGAAACTATTAAAAGTAATCTCCCTATATAATTTACAGTAAATATCAGTTACATTTGTATATGGGTCATCTTTGATAATGTCTTAAAAATGATAAACTATTTTTCCCTAAGTTTGGATGAACTTATCCATGGTTATCTTCATTTATTTGAAGACTCTTATCAAAATTAGATATTTCTTGTTGATCCAATCAATCTTCTCCTTATTTTTTTCACTTGAATTGATCTCTTCTCCATACTATCTGCATCCTCTTGAAAAGAATAAGCAATCAAGGCCTCCTTCAATATTTCTTACTCATAGTGTAGGAGAAGCTCCCAAGACTTTTTCCCTACCTCCTCACTTATTTCCCACTATATGATATCCATAGTATCTAATGGTGTATCTTAATTTACATACTCCTTTCCAAACATCCCCTAATAAAAAATTAGAGAATAATCTATAATCACTGATCCTCCCTATATCTGAGACTATTTTTCCATCATTTCACCAACCTACTTATGATCTTGTTCCTTATAATCACATCCTTTGGTCATTGCACTTAGACTCAATAGGTTCAAAGTCATCTTCTGTACCTACTCATTTGGAGATGGATCTCACTCCATCACCTTGGATATAACTTTTTTTTGGCTAACCTTATCTCCATTAGTTTAGGTAGGTGAGATTAATCCTTACACCCTTTAGATTTATTCCTATTTCTCATGATGAAACTCCTCGAATCCCTATTTTATTTCTACCCCTTTTTCCTCCTTAGACTATGAATACCTCTATTGTGTCCTCCATTAGAACTACCATCTGAGAGTTTTTCAAAGATCTCCCCCCATGACACTTCCCTCAAGAAGCATCACCCTTTATTGTAGATCTCTTACTATACTGGATATCTTTGATCCTAACTAAGTCATTCAGTTCCCAAACCTTAAAAATGATTACTAATATTAATAGATTCTAAAGTTCTTCTTAGATTTGGTCTTCACATTGCATTCACCCAACCCCTGAGAACATATAGAGAGACCTTTATTTGATTCTCATGTCCCTTAGATGCCACTACCTCAAGTGAGGTATAATTTCCAAGAACATTTGGAGAGACCTGGGTTTTATTCACATGTCCATTGGTGGAAACTTCCTCATGTGAGGTACAATTTTCAAGATGAGAATTTTTGCATAGGAAGAAGCCTTTGTGATATTGATATTTGGTTTTAGATGATTGGTTTCACACATCCCCTCAATTCCCCCTAATTCTAACAGATCTTTCACTATTGGTTACAATTAGCCAAATCACTTCTCAACTAATTGAAGATGTCAACAACCTTTAGATAAGATCTTGATGATCCTTCCTATTTATGTTTGGGAACAGGACATGTTGCATCCTTTCTACTTAATTGATCCACAGCCAGGTCTCCCAAGGCCTCTGACCCTAGTAAATTTCTAGATAAAAAATAAATAAATCTATTCTGATCACTATAACCACTATGGAATTAGGAGAATATGTTCCCTTGATGTTTATAGGATGAGAAATAATCAGTCCAAGATTTAAAGACCACCTCTTGATTTCATCAGAATTATTCCCGATCTGCTGATGGATGTAAGAGGATTTCATGGAAATAATATTATCTAGAGGCATCCATTTACATCATATGATTTTAGAGTTGATCTTCAACGTATTCATTACTAGTTCTGAAAGATAAAGAAGAATTGTTAACCTCATATTTAAATAAAAGAAGTAATTTCCCTTAATATAGTGACTTGTATTATTGAAGAGCCAAATCAATGGGAAATTTTAAAAAAACCAATGAATGGTTAATCCATTAGATGGAGAGATTGAAGACTCAAAAGGATATTCCAAAAGAATATCTTCTGAAGAATGTATTCCCGAAGATAAATACATCGAAAGAAAAATAGTAAAGTTAAAGAAACTAGGATAATTAAAAGGATGAACCATACTGAAGAATTTATAAATTTTCTATGATTGATTCCTAAGTAATGTAAAGAGATTTGTTACCATAAATATTTAAAAGGAATGAAGTACAGAACCAATGGAATATTCATCAAACATAACATGTTGAATGATCTCTGGAAGATTGTATTGTAGAGAGAGTTGAGAATCTAAACTACTAAAGTTTTCAGAACTCCATAATTATATTTCATAAAAATATTCTAGAATTATTTTTATGAGATAAATAATATAGAAGGTGTAGCATAAATTTGAAAGTATCCAAAATAAAAAACTAAGAAACATGTACCATTGAATGTTTCAGAAGAAAAAATCTAGAAGATGCTAGATTGTTCATTCATTGGAATAATATCACTTTTAAGGAAGACCAATAGTGATACCATATGATTTAATATAATGATTAATTTAATAAAAAGGATAAATGAGGGAGGAATATGTTGAAGACTGACTCTGAGGGGACTAAATGTTAAAGAACCATAAGTCAAGACAGATAGTTATGATGATAAACTTTGGTTGATGTAAATCCAAAGTATCATATGTAATTAAAGTTCAAGTGGTTGATCTAAAATAAGGATCTAAAAAATAAAATATTTATGGAATATTAAATTATATTATATAGTAGTCTGAGAAGATCAGAATATATGATGATCAGAATCTGAGTTAAGTCCATATAAGTGGAAGTTCAGAACATCGAAAGTTGGAAGATGAAGTTGACTTGATCAGAAGAAGAAGTTGTAATCCAAGTTAAAACTAAATAAAGGTGCATTTAATAGATTCCACCAAAATCACATGTATCATATTGAATAATTTTCAAAGTACTAAAGGCTTTAAAATATTGAGCTGAGGAAAATTCTGAACCTGAATATGCATATTGATTGCATCAAAAGAACATTTTCTAGAAAATACCAGAATGAATTTAAATTTTTGTAAATTCATACATTCTTATGATGATGAGTGCAACGTTACAAGTTCAATATTCATGGAATTAAATTTCATTATTTAATTTGAGACATGATGAAGGGTATAATATGGTTGATGCTAAGTTTTTTAGAGCTTTGATAGAGTCAAATCCTAATATCTTTTGTGAGATATAAAAGATTCAATGTCTGATATAGTAGGAATTTAAAAAAATCCCATGTATTCCCCATATATATCATAGTAATATTGAATATATAAAGGGGTAAAATCACTTAAATTTAATTACAAAGTAAATAGAGAATAAAATTGAGATTGTTGTTGATTATAAAAGATAAGAATCATTCAACCAAGTATTTACATCTGATTATCAAAAGTCTCAAAGATGAGAAGATTGGAACTTGAAGTTCCAAAGTACTGATTGATTTCTTCAGATCCATGATACTGGAAGGAGTAAATCCAAATAAACATCAAGCACTAACTTTTAGAAGTTATATAAGTCTAAGTATAAGGTAGTGAGAGCTCTAGAAGTTCAATCTACCAGAAGAAGGATAGGACCAACATGCACACAATGTATAGAATAAGATCAAGAGGTGGTCAAAGTTCTTCCCATGAGGGAGTATAAGGAGAATCCTTGAATACCTGTGCTTCCATTATAAACAATTCCACATACCTTTTGGTACCTATGAATAGATTTTTGGGAAATAGAATAACTATGGGATGTAGAATAAAGATCTTTCACTTGTGTAATATAGGGAATCATTAAAGTTAAGAGTGATTCCTTCCCTAACCACTTGTAATTATTAAAAATATTATTAGTGGAAAATTCATGACTTTATGGGAGTCAACATAGAAAAGAGTAGGTTCTCACATTAAGAAAAAAACTTGTAAAATATTATGTGTATTGTTTACTTTACATTATTTGAATAGCGTAAGGGAAAAGTGGTTTGGGTGAATTTGTAAAGATCCATACATCCTAATTGTAATGTAGGTTTTATCAACTTAAATAAAGGAATAATTTAAGTTTAACTTAATCAGTAAAAATTTGTTCACCCTTGATTTCACCCCCCCCCCCTCCTCAAGGTGACTACACAATCCCTTGAGAATATCATTGGTATCAAAGGGAAGGTTGCCTATGTTTTGATATACAACTATATTCCTGGTTGTGTTTAATTTTCTTACATGAAGTGTATATTTATATAAGATACAAATATTCATCTACTGAAAGATATGTGTAATAATATCTATTTTTAAATGTTCTAAAAACCCCTTTTGAATGTTATTTATAAGTTCTTTTTCTGTAAAAATAGTAATTTTCAAAAAAAATACCCTTATATATGGAATAGGGCCCACTTAAATGTAAGAACACTCTACACTTACACAATCTAGTTTTTGGGAGTTGTGTAAGGGAAATTATAAAATTATAAGGGTTGTATAAAGGTAACTCACCTGCTGTGTAAGGGTGGTATGAAGTTTCAACCACTATGTAAGGGTCAGTCAGGAAACCCTATGCTCACATAAGGGTAAATCTAGTGTTGTATAAAGGTAAGTTGGATTATTCAAGCATTGAGTAAAGGTAACCTTTATTTTCCAAAGATTACATAAATACAACCTAACCACTACGTAAGGGTAGGTTCTAGCTGTATAATGGAAATTCATAATTTATAGATGATGTGTAAGGGTAATCCAAAGTTATGCAAGGGTAAAGTATCTTTATTAAAGTATGTGTAAGGGTAACCCTCATGCAATAGTTATGAGCTCTGTAAGGGTAAAACTATATTACCCTTATGCAATAATATTTTTGGGGGAAAATAATTTAAAACACTGTATTTTATTTTCTTCTTCCTAGGTTAGACCTGGAACATGTTTTTATGATTTTAAAAGCCTAAAATCATGGTAATTGATTCTTTTGACTCATTTAATATTGTAAATACTATATTAAAATATCTTAAATGCACTAAATTAAAGAATATATTCAATAGAAAAGTAAATTGTGATTTTAATTTGGGGATTTAAATATTGCAAACCAAAATACTATATTTTTTTAAAGAAATATCCAAACCTTTCTGCCTTATATTTTTTAAATCCTCTTGAGTCTGATTTGTCCAAAAACCATTTAACCAAGATCTAAAAAGTCTTATTCAAATAATATATAGTTCTTATTCTAGTTTCCATACATAGAAGAACCCTTTATCTCTCCTCTATTCTTGAGATCAGTGTTTTTCAAGGGATAAATTATAGGTTGGAATCTGTAAATTATATTCTTTTAATTTTATAAACAATTGTTTATTAAGATATCTTAATCTTTCTATAAAAATTAATACATAATTAAAAAATTATAATAACCTATAATTATTAAAGATTAATAATTAATAATTATCTCAAGTTTATCTAGAATTATTCTGGAGAGAGGAAATCATTATCAAATGTGGATTTATAATTTCCTCTAAAGAATAATTGGTTATCTGATGTTATGGATTAAATCAAAAAAATTTAAATTATCCATGAGGGGAAAATATTCTCACATGTGGTGTTTCTATTTCTTTTGGAAATAAAATTATTAGAATTGGTTCTAGGAATTCTTAGTGATTAGATAAAACAGAATAGTATAAGGACATGTTTCAGGCTTTGATATCTTGATGAACATTGTATTACTTCATAAATAAGATTAATTTAGGAAGTTCCTTAAAATTTGGGGTTATTATATACACTTTTTACCTGGAATGATTCTTATGATGCAATTTCTTGTTTGACAATGCTTGGTAGTGATCTCGTGTGGGTGTGTGTGTAGCCCATAAGGCCCATTTATGATTCTTGATTCCATGAGTATGTTTATATAACTTGATATCATGATATACATTGATCAAATGTTCATGTATAAAACTGCTAATTTCTCATGATGACATGCCTTGTGTTTCCTTTATATACTTACCTTATTGTATGTATTAACATGCCTTTGGGGGAATTATTTTGGTATTTTGAACAGGTGTACCATCGTGATATGATTATCCCTTAGAGGGGAAGTGAACACAACATAAAATGAAGGTGACATTGTACTAGTAGACACTGAGTGACTCGATGCCTTATGGATTCCAAATGGAATGTTGTCCCAATGCCTTGTGGATATTAAGTGACATGTTGACCTAATGAATTGTGAATTTCAAGTGTTATAACATCATCCTTGTGGTGATATCTTGATTACTCCTAACATCCATTATGACTATATTTCTCGAATGGATTTGAAGCAGGTATAGTTAGGGATTGTGGTGGCTTTGTTATCACATGTACACTCAGTATATGATTATTATTGATTGATTGCGTAATTTATTTTTATCTTGGAATATACTTGTTATACTTGTGAACTCGTGTTAAGGATGCATTGGTGGTTTCCTACTAGGTTTTATTACTCACACCATCCACAGGAATCTTGATGTGCATGTAGAATTTATATATATGGATCCAGGTAAGAGAAAGGGGCCTATAGAAAATAGAAGAATATTATATCATGGAGTTTTTAGTAGAACCAAGATTGAATTTGGAGGATTATGTTGTGTTCCTTTTTATTTACTTACACCATATACTTTGTCTTGGCTTTCCACACTGGGATCCTGGTTTATTTATTTTTTGTATGATATCCATGTCATCTATTATTACATTGTGATGTTTTATCTTCCTACTTGATTAATCTAATTTATTTTATATTTTATTTATATTTTTATTGTATGGATATGATATTTAGGGTATAGTCTCCCCATTGACGGTGTTTAGACCCTCACTGCTAGTCAAAAGCCTCTTGTATATAGGGAGGAACGCATGAGGTCTTATGGTTCTCTAGATCAGACCTGGTGGTTCGGGTCAGGAAATTAAAAAATGGTATTAGAGCATAGTTTTCTTCTTTTCTTTTGGATAACATAGTACATAGTATAAAATAGATAGGTTGTGTTGAACTTGGGTAGGGGAGTTTTCATGTTATTGGCCAAATCATGTGTAACATACCTATGAGTTACCATCAATGATATTTTTTTACTATTTTATAGGATTTGGGTGTGTTTATGCATCATGATTAGGCATTTAGGATCACATTTCACACACACACACACACACACACACACATATATATATATATATATATATTGTGTTTTATAAAGTGGTTCCATAATATAATGCCTTGATTTGTGTTATCTGTTTAGGATAGACCTATATTTTTTGATTGAGTGACATATTTTTATTCTCTACTAATGTGATATGTCTATTTTGGAATTAATTAGTTGAACTTGATAATTCTATTATTTTTTTTATATGTATATATATGATTTATGACTAAATTAGGGTTAGTGAACCTTGGGTAGTTCTATGAGATATATACCTTAGGTTATGGGTATCCACCTAGGAGAACCTTTATGTGATCGCATAGATTTTTTATGTTTTATCTTGATGGATTTAGGTGTTTAAATGTTCATTTGTAATTTCAGAAAAAATTGCTCCTTATAGATCCTTAAATTATCCCAATAGGGATGATGCACTTGTTCCATTGTAGGATATATTGGAGGATGTACCTAAGCACTCTATCTCACCTAAACAAGTGGATCAAGCATTGGATCCTCTCCTACCTAAATTCTTTCAGATTTTACCAACCTATGGTGTTGGATTATAGAGATCCAAGGTTTTCTACACCCATGACTTATTTCTCTAGCATATTCTAGGCTTTCAAATCACTCAGGCACCATAGGATTTCAAGGATTGGTCAGACATCCTCGAGGTTATATTCAACTTGGTCAAGATGTCGAAATATTGACAGGTCAAAATAGAAATGTTCATGCTTCTAGGACCCACTAGGTGATGGTGGAGTTTCATGGAATAATATGGAATAAATTATTGTAACACCTTAATATTTTATGATTTATTTCTCTTCAAATAAATTTTATTTATTTTATATCTTATGATACATGAAAACCCAAGTCTAAATGAAACAAAATATGGTATATCATTATAACCTAGTTGTTAAATTAGTTTAATGAGTAGTAATAAATAAATTATTAAAATTATGTATAAATTTTTTATATAAATAAAATAAATTTATAAATAATTACTCAATTTTTAGTAATTTCTCAATTTTTAGTAATATTGATTTTTCAATGAATGGTGAAAAATACTAATTTTTATTGAGAATTGCCTTTTCATTTAAAGTATTTACAAAGTTTAATTATATTTTAAAATGGTTTTAAAATTATAATTAGTTAAATTATATTATTAATAATTCAATTTAGGTTATTGGGATCAATTTTATGTTTAATTTTGAAATAAAAACATTTTATACCTAAGGAAACTTTTTTTAGAAAACCGCTTTTCATCTCATTTTGTGGGTTTAATATAAATTAAATCCTAAAAATTATGTAAATTAAATTTATAAAAATATATTAAACATTTGGAATTATAATAAATAATATTATTTAATAGTTTCAACTTGTTTTTTCCATAATGAATAGTAAAAATAGTAAAAATGCATTGTTGCGGTTAAGGTTAAAACGGGTTTATCGGGGAGTTAAACCAAGAGATAAGCATGAGTTTTATAACTAAACTTGTATAAATCTAATTTTATGACTATATATAAATCTCATACTATAAAAAATTTTAAAATCTATCCATTTGGAAGCATTTTAATTGAATGTGACTTCATTATATTTTATTCATTTAAGAAATTCCAAGTGTGTTCTCTCCCATACTTATAAAAGTAAAACCCCTCCTTTCTCTTATTCACACCACTTTTAACCATATATGTAGACCAAAACCTGACCAATTATCATATAAAATTTTCTAGACATGAATTATATGTTTTTTTCTTCTGAAAATACCATTCTAAGGGTCTGTAATCAAGGATCTAATGGAGACCTACCAAAGAAGAGGTAATTGTATTACAAAACCTCTTTCAATTTATTTCTTCTTCAACCTACTATAAATAAGTATTATTTATAATAAAATAATAACTTATATATCCTAAATATACTAAAATATAATTTTGATTATGTAACCACCAATATACATCCTCTATTTCATCAAATGAGAAGTTAAAGTATCACTCATGTGTACGTGTGAATTATCACCTCCACGTTGTGATACAATTCATTTTCCATAACCATAATTCATGAATGGTTATTATGATGGGTTTAATTTTTATAAATTATATTTATGGAATAATTATAATTATATAATTATAATATCATATCTATCTTCTTACATTCCAATCCTTGTAAAATTATAATGTCAGTATTGTGTACGTGTGGACAACCACCTCCACGAAGTGATGTCATTCATTTTTTGATTCCAATTTAAATGGATTGAAATAAGGATATATTTAATGAATATAAATAATATATATGATATAATAATGATTTTTTAAAGTTAAATTATTATTTTCCTTTCTTTTTTTTCATCCATAAAAAAGTGAAAATAGCATTCATGCTTACATACGGTCTACCATCCCCATGAACGGTGTAATTATTTTTTCTATATATACCTTTTACGGATGACTATAAATATATATATAATGAATATATATTATATTTATATCATTTATAAAATTATTTATATGATTTAACCATGATAAAAGTACAAGTACTACAACAAACAAATCGAAACTCTTATGAAAAACGAAACAGTTAACACCTAGAAACTATAATTTTAATAAGTAATTATTAACAAATGGGAGTTGAAATATTATAAGTGGATCATATATGATATTACAATTATGTACATTATTTTGGCATAGAATTATAATAAATTTAAATTTATTATAAATGGTGTTATAGTGATTTCAAAGTAAGTCAAACTTGAGGTAAGGGATTAATGTTACAATCTCATTGTTTATCGAGATTGTTTATGATCAAGTTTACAATGATAAAATTTTATGACCAATATATAAATAATACCATTAAATTTATTATAATATTTTTATTTCTTGATATTATATTTTTCCATTCATTTTTCTCTCTTTAATAACTCAAGATATTGAAATAATTTTTTTAAGGAAAACTTACTTTATTTCTCTCTTTGATTTAAATTACCTTTTATTATATATCCATGTTTTCTAAAAAAAATTTCAAGAGTGTTTTTATATTATTAAATGATTGTTTAAATAAATTTTTACCCATTATTTAATTTTTAAAAAATGGTTAAAATTAAATTTTCTTGTTGTTTTTTGAATGAGGTACTTTTGACTTTTTACCACAAATGTGAAAAGAATATTTGTTTTAACATACATGGAATGAATAGAATTTCCCAACATCATGACCAATAAATTATTTGAATTTTACTTTATAAGTTTTCAAGGTTATTTTCAAAGAAAATTTTTTCCATAATATTTTGTAAATTTTTAGATTTTAAAGAATTGATTCTAGATTGAAAAGGTTATTTTATTCAAGAAACATTATAAGTGATATTTTAAATGTATTTTCATTTATGATAACATACTTTGATGTTACTTATGATTTAATGAAGATATAATCCAAGGATATCATCCTTATTCTTTTTTTAGATGGTTTATGATTATAATTATGAGATATTTATTAAACCAATTAATTTTATATGGGTTATGCTATGATGAAATGTTGAAATTTTTATGAAATTAATTTACTTTACATGGTTTATATATATATGATGAATGATTTATTATATTGTGGAATAAAAATTAATGGATTATGATTATGTTATAGTTTGGCCTAGAATTATATATCCCACCAATGCATTACATAAATATGGATATCTCATGAGATAATAAAAACTGGAATGGGGAGTGAACCTAGTTCAGTAAGGGACTTTGTCCACTATGATAGCATTAGAAGTGAACCTTGAATAAGGATATGATGGAATAGGGAGTGAAACCAATCCACTATAATATTATCAGTAGTGATCCTTGACTAAGGAAATTATTTTCTATAATTATTTATATGCCAAAAACTTATGTTTTAGGCTAATGTTATGCTCTCATGGATTATGATTCTATGATTCATTTATGGTTCATGTCATATGAACTGCCAAGATTTATTTCATGACTCATTATTATGATCTTTGAAATATAGGGTATGGTTTTCAAATATTAATCCTGTGTTCTCATACACTTATGCTCATGTTATTTTTAAGTGATCACCCTTACTGAGAATCTGAGCTCACCCTTTCTTATGTTTCTTTTCCCCAGGTTATGAAGAAAGGTTTTAAGTATGATGTGTCTAAGAAGAGTTTTAGTTATGAAGAACATGGTGAGAGATGATATATATCTCATATGAACAAGTGTTTTATGTATCCATGTTTCCAAAGACACTGGACCTATAAAATTCTAGCGTAGATCATAATGCCCTATATTAAATATTCATCTAATAAGATGTGATATTTATGTATGAAAAGTATGGGTAACCTATGAGTTATTTGACTTAATTACCTCTTCTAAAGGATAAAATCTAGACTAATTAAGGTTCTATATAATGTTTAATATTGTTATAATGTGCCATATAAAAATCTTATTAATGTTGAATTTGATGTTATCTTACACATTTATTGGATTTATTTATATAAATCCTACATTAATTTCAGAGGAAATGAAGTCATGTTTGATATTCCAAACCAAACTATGATCTTCTATTAGTGCGATGATTAATATGAAAATTATATGGAAATAAAATCCATTATATGGGTCTTGATACCTATTCAAATGGGTTTTTTTTTAAATGGTTGGGGAGAAACTCAACATCAAAGAAATACCTATAGTATGAGAGTATGTTAATGTATTTTTGGAAGAGTTTTCTAGTATTCCTTTTAATCATGAAGTTGATTTTTCAATATAACTCATACCATGTGCTACACCTATTTCAAAAAAACCATATAAAATGACCCTGATTGAGTTGTAGGAATTAATGAAGAAACTCTAAGAGAATATTGATAAGGGGTTTATTTGGCCAAGTACGTCACTATGGGGTGAAATTAGTCTTTTTGTTAAGAATAAATATGGATCGATGTTACTCTACATTGATTATCAAGAACTAAATAAGACCATTATTAATAAAAAGTATCCCCTACCCTGTATAGATGACTTTTTTGATCAATTTCATAGAGCTCAATACTTTACCAAAATTTATCTTCATTTTGGATATCATCAATTGAGGGTAAAGAAGGAGGATATTTCCAATACAACATTTCATATAAGGTATGTACACTATAAATTTATAGTGATACCACTTGGTATTACTAATTCCCCCGTTATATTTATATTTTTAATAAATAGAGTCTTTAGATATTACCTTTATCATTTTGTGGTAGTCTTTATAGATAATACTCTTATATATTATAAGAGAAAGGAAGAGCATGAAGATCAATTAATAATTGTACTAAAGACCCTACAAAATGATAATTTGTATGAAAAATTTACCAAGTGTGAATTTTGGAGACAAAAAGTTTAATTTTTGGGTCATATAATCTCAAACGAGGGTATATATATGGATCTATCATAGAAGAAAGTTATTGAATGTTGTCTTAGACAAACCATGATGACTAAGATCTGTATTTTTCTTAGTTTTACGGGATATTATCAATGATTTGTGTAAAATTTCTCATAACTATCTAATCTAATCACCAAGTTAACTCGAAAGGGATCCAAGTTCCTTTGGATAGATGAATGCGAGGAAAATTTCAATGAACTGAAGAGAAGGTTAGTCATCACACTTGTTCTTACACTATCTAATAGTGGAGATGGGTTTTTGATATATAGAGATGCATTGAAGAAGGTATTGGTATGAATCCTCATGAATAATGATATGGTGATAACTAATGCCTCATGACAATTAAAGGTTCATAAGAAAAATTACCCAAATCATGATTTGGAGTTAGCTATAATAATTTTTTCATTAAAGATAAGGAGGCATTATCTTTATAGAGAAATATGTAAAATATATATTGGTCATAAAATTATAAAGTGTGTATTCACTCAAAAAGGGATGAATGTACACTTGAGAATATGGTTGTTTTTTATTAAAGATTATGACTACTTGGTACATTACCATCTAGGGAAGGATAAAAAGGTAATAAGTGATTTTAGTTGAATGGATCATGGTATTTATCTATGATGAGGATAAAAAAGATCCAATATTTATATATTTTTAAAGTATAGATCTGGAAATATTGAATTAAGGGGGAGATCTTATCATTCTTAAATTAGTGTTTAGCCATCTATCTAGGTAAATATTAAATAAGCGCAAAAGGAAGATGTAGAATTATAAAAGAAGGTAAGAAATGTTCCTGATTTCAATATTTATTGTGATATAATATTAAGTTTAAGGAACCATGTATGTTTCTCATCCATATCATATTTGAAGGAGTTATTGGATGAAGCTCATACTTCATCATTCTCTATTCATCCTGGAAGTACAAATATATATAGAGATCTGAAAGATTATTTTTGGTGGGACAACATGAAGTGAGATATTATAGAGTATGTATCTCAATTTTTTGTATGTCATAAAGTTAAGGGGGATAGATAGAATTATAAGGGTATTTTATAACCATTACTCATACCAAAATGGAAATGGGAAAACACCACCATGGATTTTTTCATCAAACTCCCCAAAACATGAAAAGGACATAATGCTATTTGGGTTGTAGTCTATCACCTTAAAAATTCAGAACACTTTATTTATATTATAGAAAAATTAAATCTTGATCACATTTCTATAATATACATTAATTAAGTGGTAAGGTCTCATAGAGTACCACATTCTATTGTATCTGATCAGGATCTAAGGTTTACCTTGAAGTTATGGTGCAGTATTCAGTATGATCTGGTTTCAAATTTGTTTGTTACTACTACTTATCATCCTCAGATAAATATTTAGTATTATAGAACCAAAAAAATCCTAGAAGATATATTTAGGGCTTGTTATATGGATTTCAAAGTTATTTGGGATCAATACCTTCCTCTGGTCAAGCTTTCTTACAACAATAGATTTCACTCAAGCATTCAGATTAATCCTTATGAATCCCTCTATCGAAAGAAGTTTAAGATTCAAATGTCTTTGTATGAAGTTGTAGAAATAAATCTATTAGAACCTAAGCTAGATAATTAGATGTCAGAGAAATTTATATCCATTCAAGAACACATTAAGGAATATCAGAGTTGAAAA
Organism: Viscum album; assembly: GCA_963277665.1. Classification (NCBI taxonomy): domain Eukaryota; kingdom Viridiplantae; phylum Streptophyta; class Magnoliopsida; order Santalales; family Viscaceae; genus Viscum; species Viscum album. The sequence continues at coordinate 1,222,722,169 of OY728130.1, forward strand.
AACAGTTATGCTGACAATCGTCGGTGAAATATGGATTTTGAAGTTGGTGAGAAGTTATTCCTAAGACTTTCTCCATAAAATAATGTTATGAGATTAATAATTAATGTAAATATAAGACCTAGGTATATTTTACCCTTCAAAATTATTGATCTATTAAGGATAGTAGCTTATTGCTTGTCACTCCCACTGAAACTCTCTCAAGTTCACAATGTGTTCCATGTATCTCTCTTGAGGAAGTACATACCTAATCTATCACATGTACTAAACTCATGGGTTATACCACTAGATAATGATATTTCCTATGAATAAAAACTAGTACAAATCTTGTATCTTAGAGATAAAGTTCTATAGAATAAGACTAATCATCTGGTTAAAGTTCTCTGGAGGAATCGTAAATTTGAAGAAGCTACATGGGAACCCGAGGATGTGATGAAATGGAGATAAACTCATTTATTTGTATCAGAGTGATCGAATTTAAAGGGTAAAATTAATTTTAATAGGGTTATAAATATAAAATCTCAATATTTTATTATATATTTCTCTTCAAATAAATTTAATTTCTTCGATAGCTTGTGATAGACAAAAACTCGGGTCTAAATGAACCGTAATATAGTATACCATTATAGCCCAGCTATTAAATTGGAATAATGAATAATAATAACCAAATTTTTAAAATTATTTATAAATTTTTATATAAATCAAATATATTGACAAATAAGTAATCGATTGTTATTAAACTCTTTATATGCTTCAAAAATACATTTTTCTACAAAAATGATTTTTATTTCTTTTTGTGAACAAATAATAAAATTAATTTTTTATAATTCTAGAAAATGTATTTGAAAAACTGAAATTAATTTTTGAAATAATCATGTAAAAATTACCTTAGATTTTAATTTTGAGAATTTTTTGAAAAGAATTATTTTTCGATGAATAGTGAAAATATTGATTTTTATTGAAAGTTGCCTTTTTATTTAAAGCATTTAAAAAAATAATTTTATTTTAAAATTGTTTTAAAATTATAATTATTACAATTATATAATGAATAATCTAATTTAGGTCATTGTAATCAATTTTATATATAATTTTGAAATAAAAAAATTTATACTTTAGATTTTTTTTTGAAAAACCGCTTTTCATCATGTTTTGTGGGTTTGATTTTAAATTAAATTCTACCACTTATGTTAATTAAATTTGATAAAATAGATTTCATATTTTGAGTTATAATAATTAATATTATTTAATAAGTTCAACATAACTTTTGGTCATAATGAATAGTAAAAAGAGTAAAAATTTATTAATATGGTTAAGGTAAAAACTGGTTTACTGAGGGATTAAACTAAGAGATAAGCATATATTTTCCAATTAAATTTTTATAAATCCTATTGGATAAAAATATATCAATATTATACTATCCTACCTTATAACATATAGCCATTTGGAAGCATTTTAATTGAATATGAATTTATTATATTTTATTCTTTTAAGAAATTTCAAGTGTATCATCTCCCCCACTTATAAAAGGGCACTCCTCCTTTCTCTTCTTCACAACACTTTGATCCATCTATCTCAAAAAAAAATTTCCAATTATCTTATAAACTTCCCTATACACTAATTATAGGTTTCTTTATTCTTAAAATACCATTCCATGGGTCCTTGAGTAAGGATTTAAAGGAGGCTTATCGAAGAAGAGGTAATCCTCTTACCTGACCTCTTTAAATTTATTTCTTCTTCCACATCCTATAAATAAATGGTATTCATTATAAAATAATAAATTAAGTATCCTAAATATATTTAAATTTCAATATTATTATGGAACCAAAAATATCTTCCCTAAATTCCATCAAATATGAAATGAAAATATCGCTTGTGCGTAGGTATGGATTATCACCTCCATGTAGCAATAAAATTCATTTTCCATCACCATATTTAATTAATGGTTTATAACACCCCAAGATTTTATGGTATGTACCTTTTTATATTTATTCTCTTCAATAGCTTGCATTGAAGCAAACACCGAGTTCGAGTGCACCATGATCTATTAACCTAATTGTTTAAATAGTGGTTATGAATATTATTAACCACATTATGAAATTTATGTATATATAATATAATTTTAACATTAATATTATGTGTTTTTTAGATAATTATATAAGAATAAATCCAATTTTACACATAAAAACTATATTCTTCAAAAGGGAAATTTTACCACCTTTTAATGGAGAACCTATTTTAAAACTAAATTTTATAAATTTTATAAATATTATTTTTCAAAATATACTTAATTTTTTAATTCAGAATTTCAAAATTATCTTAGGGTGAATTTTTGTATTTTTCTGAGAAGATTCATTTTTGATGAATTGTAAAAAATACTGTATTATAGTTAAAAATGATTTCTTTTAAATAATTATTATGCTTTAAATTTATTTTTAAAGTAAAAATAGATAAATAATACATATCCTAATTCAATTTAGTTCATTGGAATAATTTTTATGTTGAAATTGAATATAAAAACCTACTGAACTTTTGAATGTTTTCTTTTACCCGCCTTCTCGCCACGACTGTGAGATTAGTGTTATTCTTATTTCAGCCACTTTTGTGAATTGAATTTGGAAAAAAAGTACATACACATTTTTAATCAATGTGATATTTAAATTCTAATAAGTTCAACTTATATTTTGGATATTATTAATAGTAACTTTTGTAAATTTTTATTTACCACGGTTAAGGGTAAATCAGGTAATTAAAGTTAAAAATAATATTATAATATTATAATATTACCCTAACACTTGTCCTAATTTCATTTTATTAGTTTTTTTTATCAAAATAATCCTTGGTCCAAAATTATAACATTCTTAAGCCACTTGGGTGAGAATGTGATGATTATTATATTTTATTTAAAGATAAGTTAAAAATGTCATACTCATGTTTTTAATAACTAAATAATTTTTAATATAGGGTTATAAAAAATATAAATGAGAATATAAATATTAAATAGAAATATAATAAATTTATATTCATCATTATAATTTATTTTTTAACTTTTAGAGAATAAATAATTTAATTTAATGCTTGCATAATAATGATGCAGTAATTGTTTAATCAATGGAAATATCAAATAAATGAAATTAAAAATATTAAAAATAAATATAATTTGACATAATTAATGAAATCCATAAATTTTATAGATAACTTACACATGTTAGTGATATATTATAAGTGATTTTTTTAAGTTATCATGTTTTTGTTATATTTTTAAGAAGACAAATAATGACCAGTATCAAAATTGATATAAATGATACTTTAAAATAAATAATATTTTATTAAATGATATAAAATTCATAAAAATATAAAAATTCATCAAAATAACTATAATAAGGTTTAATTTTTCATTAATGATACATCTTTGGTTCGTTTGGTATTCTATAGTAACTATATTAACCCTTCAAGAGTAAAAAGACAAGTTGTCATAGTAAGAGTTAAAGTGTTTAACTAAGCATTAAATCCAAAAGATAAGGTTAATAATGTGACCTAAACTTGTATAAAAATAATTTTTTTAGATTATTTCTACCCATAATCATCTTATATTCGAAATAACTCACTTTGGATCCATTTATAATTAGAAATTAATTTATATTAATTTAATATTTTTAGAGTTCCCAAAAGTGCCCCTCGCCTTAATTATAAAAGGGAACCTCCCCCATCACTTCCTCGCACCACTTTAAACCTTATAGATATACCAAAACCTACACATTTATTTTTTTTAAAATTCATATATAATTTATAAATGTCTTGGTTATCTAAAAAGACCCTAACTAGTGTCCCTAAGAGGATATCCAAAGGAATTCTATCAAAGAAGAGGTAATTATTTTACCAACTCATTCAAGTTATTTTATTCTTCTACTTCCTCTTCCTATGTTGTTTTGATACTAAATTAATAAATCCAGTATCATATATATTCATAGTTGTTATTATGATTAGGTTACAACCATATTCCTCCTTTTATCCATCCTATGAAAAACAATATCACTATGTGTGCGTGTATACGGCTTACCGTCTCCACGTTGTGGTATAATTTGTTTTTCATATCCAATTTATTTGGATGGGTATAATGATGAATATAATAGATATAAATAATAAATATGACATTATATTTATTTTGTATAATTAATATACCATCCAATTCCTTACCAATTTACCATTAAGGTAATGATATTGTCACTCATGTGTATGTATGGCCTACCGTCTCCACAACGAGATGAGATTCATTCTCCACGTTATCTATTCAAGAATGATTATAAAAATGTACCTAATGATTAAATATAATATATATGAAATTAATATAATTATGGATACGTTTTATATATATCCTAGTCAAAATAAATGAGACATTCATAACAAAACATCCATAGAAATATGAAGCGGTTAACACCCGAAGCAAGGGTAATAATGAAATATTATTAACAAATGGGTGATAAGATAATATAAGAGGATCGTGTATGGTATTATAAATATAATTATGGTTATTTTATAAGTTAATAATATGTTTAAAACCATTATAAAGTAGGTTAAAATATTTTCACCCAAAAGGAAAAGCAAGGTAAGGGAATTTATCTCAATCTTCTTTCATTGAGGCATAGTTTGATGTTATACACCCACCTTATTTTATGAGGTGCTTATACAGCCCCTTTTACTTATCATGTAATTAATTTATTTATTATCAAGTTATTTAATGTTTTGATAAATATTATTCTTTCATTTAGTATATTATTTAAATGTTTCAAAGTGGTATGGGGTGCTTTGAATGTTTACAGAATTAATCCTTTCTCCATTTAAATATTATTTTACATGTTTATTTATATGGATTAAAAGGATCATAAAGGAAATTTTATTTATATTTTTAATTTCATTAAAATGTTTTCAAATGGAATATTTTTACGTTTTTATGTAAGGGACTCTTTAACTAAAAAATTGTTTTAAATTTTTTTAAGGTTTATTCTTTAAAATCAATATCGTTCATGTCCATGTTTTAAAAATGGGTTTTATACGGAAATTAATGTTTTAAAATGTTAATTTTTGAATTTCTATCAAATTTTTAAAAGTTGTATGGGACATTTTTATTCAAAAATATTTTTTTCCTAATGTTTTATTTTATAAATGTATGGATTTTAAATAAATTATTTCAAAGTAAAAATGTGTATTTCTCTAAATAAATTTTTAATGATTTTATTAGAGTGTTTTTATCTCTGTAAACATCCTTTGTTGGATCTTATGCTTGATTGAGTTTGATCTATTATGATACCATTTACCATATTTTATTGAATGGTTTATGATTTGGTTTGACTATGGATGTGCTATTTTGATACCATTCGTGGTTTATGGTTAAATTATTCACATTCCATATATTAGTTTTAATATGAATGTTTATGTTAGTTATGTTTTAACCCTTTAATAATAGGAATGAAATGGGCTTAGTAAGTGAAGGGTGGGGATTTCTATAGCCCCTTGATGCATCGATAGGTCTCACAATGCAAACTAGTTTGGGTTTTCACTATTGTCTTACCCGTTTATGTATGGTATCTTGGATGAATCCTTGACGGTGTGTTTATGATGTCCAAAATTAGTTATTACATCCTTACGAGATTAGTTATTTATATTCCATGTGATTATTAGACTAATATAATATCCATGGTTATGTATACTTCTCATGTGATTACTTATATGGAATTATTTGATCAGCTTATATTTCTACCATATTATGTTCAACATTATGTTTTAATGGAATGTTTTTTAGTTATTCACATTGCCTTATTGTTTATGTTTATTTATGATAGATTCTTCTATATTGTTTACCCTTACTAAGAATCTAATCTCACCCCTTTCTTATATTTCATTTTTCCCTAGGATGTCAAGATATATATATTGACTAACTTTTAGGGATAATTTAGGAGAATAATGGAGTTCCAAAAATATTTTATATGTTGTGTTTTATGTTTTAAATTATAATGTAAGTTTAATTTATGTCATCTAGCTTCCAATACTTCTAAACTGGTCGGACCTTTCGGATTTGAGTATTGTATCTATGCCAATGTAATAAAGTAAAGCACTGACTTCGGGATACTAGGATCAGGGTCGTTACATGGTTATTATGATGAGTTTAAAGTTTATACATTAAATTTATGAAATAATTATTCTTATGGAATTATTATATCATATATACCTTCTTATCTTCCAATCCATTGTAAAATGATAATGTCACTCATGTGTACATGTGGACAACCACCTCTACGAAACAATGTGGTTCGTTTTTCGATATCGCTTTACATGGATGGTAATAAAGATATATTTAATGAATATATAATACATATATGATATAATAATGATTTTATAAAGGTTAATTATTATTTAAATTTCTTTTTTTCCATCCTTCTAAAATTGAAAATAGTTTTTATGCATATGTATGGTCTATTGTCTTCATAAATGATGTAATTAATTTTTCTATATCTACCTTTTATAGATGAATCTAAATATATATATATATATATAATAAATATATATGATAGTTATATCATGATTAAAAAATTATATGATTGAACCATGATCAAAGTATAAGTACCATAACTACCAAATTAAAATTCTCATAAAAAACAACATAGTTAACACCCATAAATAATGATTTTAATAATGAATTATTAATAAATGGGTGTTGAAATGCTATAAGTGGATCATATATGATATTATAAGTATGTAAATTATTTTGGTGTATAATTATAATAAATTTAAATTTATTATATAGGAAATTATATCACTTTCAAAGCAATTAAATATTTAATTAATGGATTTATATTACCATCTTATTGTTTATCGATATTATTTATGATCAAGTTTATAATGATGAAATTTTATGACCTATCACTCAATAATCCCATGAATTTTCTTCTACTATGGTTATTTCTTAAGATTAAATGTTTTCCTTTTGTTTTCTTCTCTTTAAGGACTTAAGAGACTAAAATAATGTTTTTAAGGAAAACTGACTTTATTTCTCTCTACATTCAAAAATACTTTTTCTTCCATATCCATGTTTTATAAAAAAAAATCAAAGATTTTTTTATATTCACCTGTGATTTTTTAAAATAATTTTTACATGTGATTTAGTTTTTACAAAAAAAAATTAAAAATATTATTATTTTCTTTTTCCAAAAAAGTTACTTTTGAATTTTTACTAAAAATGTGAAAGGAATCTTTGATTTAACATACACAGCATAAATGGAATTTATCATTTTCTTGAATGATAAATACTTTGAAGTGCACTTTAAAAGTTTAAAATATTATTTTCAAATAAAATTTTTTCACTAATATTTTAAAAAAATATATTTTAAAGAAGTGATTCCAAAATTGAAAGGGTATTTTCCTCAATAAATATTACAAGTGATCTTTTAAATTCATTTTCATTTATGATAACATATTTTGATACCAATTATGATTTACTAGGGATATGATACGAGGATACCATAATTACTATTTCTATCTATGTTTTATTATTATGATTATTATATGTTTATGATACCTATTTATTTTATATGGGTTATGCTATGATGAAATATTGAAATGTTTATTAATATTTTTTCCTTTTCATGGGTTATGATATATGATGAATTATGTGTGATATTGGGTCACACATATTAATGAATTATGATTATGTGATGTGTGGGCCTATAATTATATTACCCTCTAATGCATTGGGTAAAGATGTATATCTCATGAGATAATAAAGAATAAAATCAGGAATTAACACAGTTTGGTAAGAGAATTTGTCTACTATGATATTCTTAGGAGTGAAACTTGACTAAGGATATAATGGAATGGGGAGTGAGCCCAATTCAATATGATAGTCTTTAAAGTGATCCTTGACTAAGTAAAATATTTTCTATGATTATTTGTATGCCATAAACTTATGTTTTATGCCAATGTTATGCTCTTATGGATCATGATTCTTTGATTCCCTTATGCTCATGTTATGTTTAATTGATCATTGTTATCTCCCTTGTTTACCCTTACTGAGAATCTGAGCTCACCCTTTCTTATGTTTCTTTTTCCCAGGCTATGGAGAAATTTTTTAAGTATGATATGTGTAATAAGGGTATTAGTTATAAAGAACTTAGTGGGAGATGATTTAGATCTCTTATGAACAAGTGGTTTATGTATCCAAGTTTCCAAACACACTAGACCTATATGATTATTACATGGATCGTAATGTTATGTATTGAATATTCATCTAATAATATGTGATATTTATGTATGAAAAGTATGGGTCTCTATAGTGAGGGTCTCACTTGAGAGGCCTTCAAGGACCAGTTATTCGGGGAATTCCTCCTAGATACACTAAATTTGGACTATTCCCAGGAATTTATGGGGCTTCAACATGGATCCATGACTATATCATCATACTCTACTCATTTCAATGAACTACTTCATTTCACTTCCCTCTTAGAAAAAAATGAAGCACGAAAGGCCAGGAAGTTCAAGATTGGTCTTTATCATAATATTGGAGGTAGGTTAGGATCTTTGACCTAATGATATACTTAGAGATTCTATGAAAGAACTTGACTATTGAGAAGGGTATAGAGGAGGACTAACCAGTTGATCTTCTTCCACCCTTCAGTACTCAGGTGGGTGGACCTCCTACTGTTGCAATGACTGTCACTTGTGGTAATAGGGAGGGGAAGACTAAATATGTGTAGTAGGGTAGTGGTAAGAATGTTGAGTAAAGTATGTATTATTCAAATCCCTCAGGATGAGTTACATATTGATTCAACTATGGAAAGTTCATACATTATCACAAGTTATTTATAGCACCCCAGAACAAGTGTCAGTAGTGTGGAAAGATAGGGCACCTCCAACTATTCTACTTCAGAGATTTGAGGATGAGGTCCTTTATGGGTGTAAGACAAGCATGATCTACAACCTAGGGATCTGGTCGGGGTCCTTAGTAGTAGGCTCAAACTATGATGAACCATATAAGTATTTTACCACAAGGAAAGGGTTTCAAAGATGGGGTGGGCTAAGTATATGTAGTAGATAAGACTCCAACAGGTGTTGGTGAGGTACCATCTACTATTTGAGGTGTATTCATGATCACTTCTATGTTGTCTAATGATTTATTTGATATTGATGATACCCATTTCTTTATATGTTCACAAATTATTTTATGACTTGAATTACATTTCAAGTTATATTTTGAGTTTATTTATCTTGATACGCCATTGGGAATAAAAGTACATTATCTTCAATGATTCCCAATGTTATCTATAATCATTTCTTATTACAGAAATCTATGAGAATTCATGATTCAAGAGATGAGGATATTTGATGTGATTATTGACAAGTATTGGTTGACTATCTTATGATTTCACATTGATTTATATCAAATAAAGGTGTCGTTTACATCACCCAAGGGTGAGAAGCTCTTGATAACCAGCGAGTGGGAGTTGGGATCCAGTAGAGTGGGTCCAAGAATGAGATAAATTTAGAAAATTATGGCATAGATTGTAGGCTTGTCTCTTTCAGTGAGATTGGTTATCATGCCCCAGCCCCGGGCTGCCCCGAAGCCTCTACGGAGTTTGAATAAAACATGGTGTGAAAAAAAATTATAAAAAGGAAAGCTGAAAAATACACACACATGTTCCCACTAGAGAGGATCGTATTGGTTTAGGTCCTTCAGAATCAGATAAAATTATTACATCTCTTTCAAAACTAGAAGAAAAAGAAACTCCATAAAGCTGATACCGAACAAAGTGAATCAAATATACTAATCCTGTAAAAGAAAACATATTGAAAATGTAGGGTGAGCATATGAATTCCTAGTAAGGGGTTTTAAAATAACATAATATACCAATTAAAACTTTTGAAAACATTATTTTAAAATTTCCCATAAAACATTTTCTTAAGGAATGTTGTAACACATGTATCATAACATAGCATTTAGTCTAAGAATCATAAGGGAACATTTCATGAAATTTTGAAAGAGTTATAAAGAAACATGATTTAATCAGAATAATAAGAAAAATACATTCTAAATAAGTATAACATGTGAATATGAAAGTACAAAATTAATAACTAAGAGTAATACATAATCAGATTTGCGCATAAAGGTAATAACTTCAATTTCATCCTTTACTATTTTGAATCATATACTAACTAACAAATCTCTGAGTGCTAAATAAATAATAATCCATAAGCTTTTACTTCATTCTGATTCTCATAAACATAAGCTCTTTAACCAACAATAGTCTACTAATATAATATTCTTTTGGTTAATTAAATTTTATAGTCATAATGAGGAAAGTGCATAAAGCGCGACTGCGTCAAGGCCTTGGCCAAGACATCTAATGATTAAGGCCTCATCCAAAATCCAAAAATCATAAATTTGTCAAGGCCTTGTTCCAAGACCGTAGTTTGTCTCATGAGACCTACCGATGCACCAAGAGGTTGTAGTGGGACCCACCTAACACTTACATAATTCCAATGAATTCCTCATTTCTATAAATCAAAGTGATCATACCACTTCGATTTATTAAATTAATTATCACTTATCATTCCAAGTGACACATATTACTTGGTTTCTTATTTCAAATTATTCAAAGTGTCCCATACCACCTTGATTAATTTAATTTTTCATTTCATATTTATTCAAATTGTCCCATAACACTTTGAATAATTTAATACTTAATCCATAAAAGGTCATAAGAATTTAATTTTGTTCTTTAGCATTTACATATATTTAGTGAATCAGGCATATAAGTGTTAATTACCAAACTATCAACTGTGTGGCTATGTCATTAAATGGAAAGTATGATAAGCAGATTATGGTATATGTGATGACAACTAATGCACTAAAAGAAATACGAATTTTGTCACATAAAATGATAACCTAAAAATCTAAAACCTTGTTAATTAAATACATATTGGAATTTCATCCAGATGCATAATTAATTAAAAGATAATCCAAATATTTCATTTGGGGTATTAAACACACAGATCCACAAAGCTTTAATATTGTTATGCTTATGTATAACACGTCACAAGGGTATACATAATATTAAAAATGAAAATCATGAAATTCAGCCATAACCAATACCATTTAATATATTTGAAAATAAGTGATTCATACATATTTATATAAGAGTAGAAAACCCAAAATATTATACTCATGAATTATCCATAATTATATACTCATCAAAAGTATAACATTTAGAATATAAAAAATTAGGTTTTAGTGTTGTGTAAATCCATTTATACACAGGGGTGTATATAAAGAGTTTTATTTTTAAAATAAAAACCACTCATACTTCGAAAACAACATGATTTATTCTTTCTTAACAATCTTTCGAAAATTCTAAATAAAATTGAATATAAAAGTTTATATGTATACACATATATTCACATAACCGAACATACATTATGTATTAAAGGGTTTAAAACAAAAAACCAATGACACCCATATGACTTTAATATATTAGTTACATTAATTAACAAGGGTCCCTAAAATTTTATAAAATTTAAAAGGTTTATTTATTAAACATCTCATATATGTGTTTATAAAACATAGATATACATAGATTATTTATGTGTATAACTAATTATACATAATATATATATATATATATATAACAGTCTTACAGAGAGATTTATTAACACTTACATGTTTAAAATTATCAGGAACATTAGTAAAAACAAGGGTTCATAAATTTTGAAATGTTCCATTAATTATAAAAAGTTTTGTTTATAAAATATGTATACATATATATGCTTTTGTATATATCAATTTGTATAGAATCACAAAACCTCACACATCCATTTCATGATAAATAATTAAAGATTACATGTAGGATTAAGGGCTCACCAACTTAGAATAAATTGGAAGTTCTATACTCAACCATATACATATATACAAGTGTATACATCTATATGTATATATATATATATATAAACCCAAACCGAATCAAAGAAAGGAAACATAAAACCCTTACTTGTTTTGGGGAGGAGAGGTTCAGAGGAACTTGAAGGAGGTACTGGAGAAAGGAGAACCCATAGGGTTCGGGTGACAAATGTGATGTATTTATAAAATATAAATAATATATTTTTAATGTTGTTTGCAAGGAAAAACCAAGCCTCCTCAGTTTAAAATAAGACTGTGGTGTCGTTCTTGTGGAAATCGCATGAAAGGAGGGGCCACTGGGGTTATGGGTGTGGAAGAAAAATTAAAAGGAAGTAGCATGGCTACTGGTTCAATGCACATGGAGGAAAAAGAAGGTGTTGTGGGGAAGAAAATCTGAAAAATAAATGGACGGTTGGGATTAAATCTCACCCAGATCCAATGGTTGGGGTGTGATATGGAGATTAAAAAAAACAGATGACTCAGATTAGATCGTGTGTGATCTAATGGCTCAGGGAAATGCGGGGATTTAAAATAACTCGGATGGCCACGATTAGATCGTAACAGATCATAAGGAGCACAAAAATGTAGATATATACTACGGCCACTAGGAATTGGGGACAGGACTGAAATGGATGGCTCTGATCGCGCACGATGTGATCTAACAGTCCATATCATGTTTCGTCTTAAAAACCTCTTCCCACATTGAAATAGGGAGAGTTTCGCAGCTCCTTTGTAAGCTTGGGGCTCCCAACTGAGGTTTAGATTATGCCCCCACCCCTCCTGGTACCACCCCATACTGGGTTCTTCTATGATCGTGCTCCTGGTCCCACCCATGCTTATGTGCCACCCCACACTGTGGCGTGCTCTATTTCATGCACATGAACCTATGTTCCCTTAGGGGTAGCTATGCCCCCTGCGCGCTAGACCTAGCACTCACCATTCATGTGCACTACCCCTGGGCCATTGCCAGGGGTTGAGGGTGAGAAGCCCATCAAGGCTTTGAGGGCCTTACACAAGGTAGTCCTTGGCTAGGTGGGGTACTCCCCAAAATTTTAACAATGTAAACATTTTTTTGTTATGAAAATAGGTTTACATATATATGTATATAGGTATCTTCAAGATATTATTTCTCTATTATAACCTAAATATTTTCCTTAGTTGTATAAATGATAAATTTTTAAAAACACTAAGTAATAATTTAATGTTTAATACATCATTAAGAAAATATTATATTATTATTATAAAAAACAAATATATAGTTTTAATTAAAACCTTTGTTTAAACATTAAGAATGAAAACATTTATAAAATTTTTTCAATACATTTATAATATCTGAAAATTATTTGAAATCTAAACCTCATTTTAAAATCATACTAAGTATAGCTAAAATATTAAATCACTATCCTTTTTAAAGTTTATAAAAGAGTTTATATGTTTAAAGTTATAATTTCAATGCATACTTTATATATTTTGGAAAACTAATTATACCTAGATATTTAAAATTAAACCAACAGAATGACCAACAGCTATACTTATAGCTATTAGAAACTCAATGATCACCTAAGGGGAAACGGTCAGATTGAGTCCCTTATAAATACATGTATTAGGGTGTTTTATATTCAATACAACTTGGTGAAGATGGTGCACATCATTCCATTGATGCTTAGTGTGGTTGCAGTAGCTCTGGCCATATTGATGTTTATTGTGATAGATCCAAAATACCCTTAAAATCTTCTTGGGGTTTTTGTTGTATTGGGTGGTCTTTCTATAATTATAATAGGACTTTTAATAGTTATTTTTGTAAAGTATGGTTTTTCTTTGATCTTGTTGTAATGTAAACACTTCAGTGCTTAATTAAATAAAATTCATTGTGTTTATTTTGTAAGTTTTGTTCAGATAATATAAAAATTAAACAGAATAAAACCATAATATTTTTATTACATGATAAAAAGGTTTGAGATATCACATTATTCTCCCTACAAATAATTATGTCCCCACAATTCATTTCATATAACCATACTAAAAAGACTCTTTGACGTTCTTCACAACACCCCCATCATAGAGGATCCTCAGGTGCAGTCAGCTGAATACCCAAATTGGTGTTTAATTATTCCACTTCCCTATCCCAGAAACACCTCAGATAGTAAGGGTTGAACTCTTTCATTGCACACTCAGGCTTCCAGAGGGAGGCTGGAATGGTAGAAATTTTAGAGATGTATGAATGGAAAAACTCTCTAAGAACTCATCAGGTTGTCTCTTGTCTGAGAATGTTAATGTTGTAGACGTGGTCATGAATACTAAAGCTCAATATTTGGTTCATATAAGCTTCACATAGGTTCCCTTCCAAGGAATCCTTTTAAAACCTTTCCCTCACCATGAAGTTTCGGGATAGAGTGAAGCATAGGAAAATACCTTCATGGTATTTTCCCCTTCACATATACTCAGTGAGTTGGAAAGTGGAAATGTGGTGGTAGATATAGGCATTCCCTTGGCAGGAGCGGAGAATATCTATACTATTAGATACCTCGTAAAGATGTTTGCATGTTCTTCGTAGGTTTGTGAAGGGAATGTATTATTTCACACATGTTCTTACCATAATGGCATCTATTACCTCAACAGGAAGAGATAAGATATGGGTTTGTCCTTCCATCTAATAATAAAAAAACATGAAAGTCCAATCAGTGAAACTTATAAAAAAGTAAAAACACTAAAAAGGTATGAGAAATAAGAAACAATAAGTTGTATTTTCATAAAAAACGGGTACACAACACCTAGGACTAATGGTTTCCCCAAATCCCAGACAAACGGATTCCCAAAGCGGTTCTAAATTCTTCAATCTCCTTGGTCCAAATGTACTGCGGGTAACTAGGATCAACCGTATATGGACATCTCTAGTTTAGTGTGAGGGAATCGTGACGTGTATGTAGTCAGGAAACATCGGCATGAACTAGATGTCGATAATGAAAATGGGTAGGCTCGTCCTTAAGAGCATAAAAATCCATAACTTGAACACGGAGACTGTAGGTAAAATTTTGACATAAGTATGTCGTGTGGAGGTCAGCCTCCTGTGCACCCTCTTGGAGGTCCTCTCGAGATGAAGCATTATCAGCTAGGGAAAAACACCTAAACAATCCCTCGAAGTATTTTCCTTGTCATTCATAGAATTGGAATTGAACGTTTATTATAAAAATATTGTTGAGGCCTACTCCTTGGTAAATTTGTAGTACTCAAGGAGAACTGAACACACGGTAGAGGGTTTTGCATGATAAATGAATATTTTCAAAAGTCTCATAGTTTTCTACACATGATTTTCCAAATATGGTATCTAATACTTATGTTGGAAGAGACAGAAGTCGTGGTTCATTATCCATCTGAAAATTTTAATAAAACTACTACTTAGTAACACATAACCAAATTTATAGTTTTGTTCTAATTTTCTAGGGTTTTCTTAACCAATCCTTTGATACCAACTATCACGCCCTAGCCCCAGGCTACCCCCAAGACGGTGCAAAGTTTGAATAAAACATGGTGAGTAAAAAAATTACAAAAATGAAAGCTGAAAAATACACAAACATCTTCCACTAGAGAGGATATTATTAGTTTATGTCCTGAAGAATCAGATACAATTATTATATCTCTTTCAAAACTGGAAGAGAAAGAAACTCCACAAAGCTGCTACTGAACAAAGTGACTTAAATCTACTAATCATGTAAAATAAAACAAATTGAAAATGTAGGGTGATCATATTAATGCCTAGTAATGGGTTTTAAAATAACATAATATACCAATTATAACTTTTGAAAACATTATTTTAAAATTTCCCATAAAACATTTTCTTAAAGAATGTTGTAACACATGTATCATAACATAGAATTTAGTGTAAGAATCATAAGGGCACATTTCATGGAATTATGAAAATCTTATAAGGAAGCATGATTTAATTAGAATAATAAGTAAAAGGAATTCTAAATAATTATGACATGTGAATATGCAAGTACAAAATTAATAACTAAGAGTAATACATAATCAGAGTTGAGCATAAAGGTAATAACTTCAATTTCATCCTTTACTACTATAAATCACACATTGGCTAATAAATCTCTGAGTGTTGAATAAGTAATAAGCCAGAAGCTTTTACTTTATTTTTATTCTAATAAACATAAGATCTTTAACAAACAATAGTCTACTAGTCGAATATTCTTTTTGGTTAATTAAATTTCATGGTCATAATGAGGAAAGTGCATAATGCGGGACAACATCATGGCCTTGGCCAAGACATCTAATGATTAAGGCCTCAACCAAAATCCATAAATCATAAATTTTTCAAGGTCTTGTGTTAAGACCGTAGTTTGTCTCACGAGACCTACTGATTCACCGAGGGGTTGTATAATGCCCCACCTGAAACTTACATAAGTCCAATGCATTCCTCATTTCTATAAATCAAAGTTCTAATACCACTTCGATTTATTAAATTACTTATCACTTATCATTCCAAGTGACACATATTACTTGGTTTCTTATTTCACATTATTCAAAGTGTCCCATACCACATTGAATAATTTAATTTCTCATTTCATATTTATTCAAAGATTCCCATACCACTTTGAATAATTTAATACTTAATCCATAAAAGGTCATCATAATTTAATTCTATTCTTTAGAATTTGCATATATTTAGTGAATGGGGCATATAAGTGTTAATTACCAAACTATCAACTGCATGGCTATTCCATTAAATGGAAATTATGATAATAAGATTATAGAAGATGTGATGAAAACTAATGCACTAAAATAAATACAAGTTTGGTCACATAAAATGATAACCTTAAAATCTAAAACCTTATTAATAAAATACATATTGGAATTTCATCCGGATGCAGAATTAATTAAAAGATAAACCAAATATTTCATATGGGGTATTAAACACACATATTCCCAAACCTTTATTACTGTTATGCTTATGTATAACACATCACAAGGGTATACATAATGTTAAAAATGAAAAGCATGAAATTCAACCATAACTAATACCATTAAATATATATGAAAATAATTGATTCATACATATGTATATAAGAGTAGAAAACCCCAAATATTATACTCAATAATTCTCCATATTTACTAAAATCGTTAAAAGTATAACATTTGGAATATCCAAAATTAGGGTTTATTATTTTGTAAATCCATTTATACATAGGTGTGTATATAAAGAGTTGTATTTTTAAAATAAAAACCACTCATACTTCGAAAACAACATGATTTATTCTTTTTTAGCAATCCTTGGAAAATTCTAAATAAAATTGAGGATCAAAGTTTATATGTATACTCATATATTCACATGACCAAACATACATTATGTATTAAAGGGTTTAAACCAAAAATCCAACAACACCCATATGACTTTAATATATTAGTCACATTAATTAACAAGGGTCCCTAAAATTTTATAAAATTTAAAAGGTTTATTTATTAAACAGTTAATATATGTGTTTATGAAACATAGATATACATAGATTATTTATGTTTATAACCTATTATACATAATATATATATAATGGTCTTACACTGAGATTTATTAACACTTACATCTTTTAAATTATTTAGAACATTAGTAAAAACAAGGGTTCATAAATTTCAAAATGTGTCATTAATTATAAAAAGTTTTGTTTATAAAATATGTATACATATATATATGATTTTATATATTTCAATTTTTATAGAATCACAAAACCTCACACATACATTGCATGATAAATAATTAAAGATTACATGTAGGATTAAGGGCTCACCATCTTAGAAGAAATCGGCAATTATATAATCAACCATATACATATATACAAGTGTATAAATCTATATGTATATATATATATAAACCCAAATTGAATAAAACTAAGGGAATATAAAACCCTTACTTGTTTTGAGGATGAGGAGAGGTTTAGAGGAGCTTGAATGAGGCACTGGAGAAAGGAGAACCCATAGGGTTTGGGTCAAAAATGTGATATATTTATAAAAAATAAATAATATATTTTTAATGTTGCTTTCATGGAAAAACAAAGCCTCCTTAGTTTAAAATAAGACTGAGGTGTTGTTCTTGTGGAAATCGCCTGAAATGAGGGGCCACCGGGGTCATGGGTGTGGAAGAAAAATGAAAAGGAAGTAGCATGGATACTGGTTCAGTGCACGGGGAGGGAGAAGAAGGAATCATGGGGAAGAAAATCTGGAAAAGAAATGGACAGATGGGATTAAATCTCACCCAGATCCGATGACTGGGGTGTGACGTGGAGATTAAAATAATAGATGGCTCAGATTAGATCGTGTGTGATCTGATGGCTCAAGGAAACTTAGTGATTTAAAATAACTCGGACGGTCACGATTAGATCATGACGGATCAAATGGCACACAAAAACATGGAGATATACCACATCCTCTAGGAATCAATGACTGGACTGAAATGGACAGCTCTGATCGTGTGTGATGTGATCTAACGGTCCAGATCATGTTTCTCCTTAAAAACATCATCCTACATCGAAACGGGGAGAGTTTTGCAGCTCCTTTATAAGATCTAGGCTCCCATCTAAGGCTCAGATTACTCCCTCCCCCCTCCCAGTACCACCTCATATCGAGTTCTTCTGTAGGCATGCTCTTACTCCCACCCACGCCTCCGTTCTTCCACGCATGGTGTCACACTCTGTTCCATGCACATGCACATGTGTGCCCTTAGGGGTAGCTATGCCCCCTACGTGATATACCTAGCATGCACCATGCATGCGCACTTCCCCTAGTTGATTTCCAGGGGTATAGGGTGAGAATACCATCAAGGATTTGAGGGTCTAGCACAAGGTGGCCCTCAGCTAGGTGGGGTACTCCCCAAAATTTTAACAAAGTAAACTTTTTTTGTTATAAAAATAGGTTTAAATATATATGTATATAGGTATCTTGAAGATATGATTTCTATATTATAACCTAAATATTTTCCTTAGTTGTATAAATGATAAAGTTTTAAAAACACTAAGTAATAACTTAATGTTTAATACATCATTAAGAAAATATTATATTATTATTATAAAAATCAAAGACATAGTTTTAATTAAAACCTTTTTTTAAACATTAAGAATGAAAACATTTATAAAATATTTTCAAAACATTTGGAATATCTAAAAAGTATTTGAAATCCAAACCTCATTTTGAAATAATACTAAGTATAACTAAAATATTAAATCACTATCCTTTTTAAAGTTTATAAAAGAGTTTATATGTTTAAAGTTATAATTTCTATGCATACTTTAAATATTTTGGAAAACTAATTATATCGAGATATTTAAAATTAAACCAACAGAATGACCAACGGCTATAATTATATTCCTTAGAAACTCAACAATCACCTAAGGGGAAATGGTCGAATTGAGGCCCTTATAAATACAAGTATTAGGGTGTTTCATATTCAATACAACTTGGTGAAGATGGTGCACATCATTCCATTGATGCTTAGTGCGGCTGCAGTAGCTCTGGCCATACTGATGATTATTGTGACGGATATGAAGGACCCTTACTATCTTCTTGGGGTTTTTGTTCTATTGGGTGGTCTCCCTATAATTATAATAGGTCCTTTAATAGGTATTTTTGGGTAGTATGGTTTTCCTTTCATCTTATTGTAATGTAAACACTTCAGTGTTTAATTAAATAAAATGCCTTGTGTTTATTTTATAAGTTTTGTTCGTATAACATGAAAATTAAATAGAATAAAACCAAAATATTATTATTACATGATAAAAAGGTTTGGGGTGTCACATTATTCTCCCTACAAAGAATTATGTCCCTATAATTAATTTCATATAACCATGCTAAAAAGACTCTCTGACGTTCTTCACAACATCCCCCATCATGGAGGATCCTCAAGTGTGGTCAGCTGAACACCCTAATTAGTGTTCAATTATTCCGCTTCCCTAGCCCAGACACACCTCAAACGGTAAGGGTTAAACTCTTGCATTGCACACTCAAGCTTCTAGAGAGAGGCTCTAATGGTAGAAAGTTCAGAGATTTCTGAATGGATAAACTCTCTATGAACTCATCGGACTGTCTCTTGTCTAAGAATGTCAATGTCGTAGATGTGGTCATACAAACTGAAGCATAGGATTTAGTGCATATAGGCTGCACGAAGTTTCCCTTCCAAGGAATCCTCTTGAAACCTTTACATGGCTGTGAAGTTTCATGATAGAGTGAAGCATATGAAAATACCTTCATGGTACTTTCCCCTTCACCTATACTCAGCGAGTTGGATAGTGGCTATGTGGTGGTAGATATAGGAATTCCGTTGGGAGGAGTGGAGAATTTATAGACTATTTGATACCTCATAAAGACGATTGTATGTTCTTTGTAGGTTTGCGAAGGGAAGGTATTATTCCACACAGGTTCTCACCATAATGGCCTCTAGTACCTCAACAGGAAGAAATAAGATATGGGTTTGTCCTTCCATATGAAGATAAAAAAATCATGAAAGTACAATCAATGAAACTCATCCAAGAGCACAAACACTGAAAAGGTAGAAGAAAGAAGAAACAACAAGTTGTATTTTCATAAAACAACTGGTACACAACACCCAGGACTAATGGTTCCCCAAATCCCAGACAAACAGATTCCCAAAGAGGTTCTAAATTCTTCAATCTCCTTGGTCCAGATGCACTATGGGCAATTAGGATCAACCGCATGTGGACATCTCTAGTTCAGTGTGGGGGCCGCATGATGTGTATGTCGTTGGGAAACATCAGTATGAACTAGACTTCGATAATTCAAATGGGTAGGCTCATCCTTAAGAGCTTCAAAATCCATAACATGACCACGGAGACCCTAGGTCAAAATTTGACATAAGTATGTCGTGCGGAGGTCACCCTCCTATGCACCCTCTTAGAGGTCCTCTCGAGATGAACTGTTATCAGCTAGGATAAAACACCTAAACAATACCATGAAGTATTTTCCTTACCACACTGATCGCGTTGTCGAGCGCGTCAAATTAGTTGTTTAATTTTGACTAGAATTTCTACAGTATAGCAGCAACCATGGGTCGTCTCTCGACGGAGCCTTAGACCAATAATTTAAAAAGAGGGTTTTGATTATGGAAGTAGAAGGTGAATTAGGTTTTGTAAAACTTGGGGGTTTTATGATTAATTATGAAAATAGGAAATGAAAGCGATAAAACAAAGTAAAAATGAACAAGATTGATTAAACGTGATCAACCCAAGGAAGTCTCGTGATGCTCATCCTTCATCTCTTCAAGGGATGGGGTTATGATCTTTTAATACCTGGTTTGTAACACCTATAACCAGAATTTTACTGATTTTATACTAGGATACCTCCTAGGGTTCAGTCGAAAACACATAACGATTCACCGGACACCGCCGATGATTGGGTGATTTGTGTTCGACATCATAACTGAAACTCACCAAGGAAACACATGAATAATTTGATGTGTTGTCCAGGTTTTTATGTTATTTCATTGTGATACCATGACATAAATGTTCATGACCTTGATAGTGATTATGTGAGTTCAATTGACTAATATGAACCACGCAAACACTACAATTGGAAGGTGGAAAAGAAAGTGGTGAACGGTGTGTGAAACATCACATGAATGGGTACCCCCAAACATGATCATTTGAGTTGAGTATAACATACCAGTATATAACTCAATTAAATAAAAATAGAGTATGAGTAAAAACAACATAAAACCTGGAATTAAAAAGATCATTCAAAATAATAAAACTTTGAAGCTCGGGATTACATCACATTCATCCTCGGGTGATCACAAGGGGTTTAGAAACCCATGGGAGAGGGAGAAGAAGAAGATGTTGAAGTAGCACTTCCCATAGCCTCCAGAACTTCTAGGGATGTTGAGAAGACTCTTTGGGGACTCCAAAATGGCAGCACCTTTCCTCCTGGCCGAACTTACAAATGGGGAGCCCAAGGTGTCATTTTATAGGAAAATTGGAAGGTGGTTTTAGGCACACAGATTTCATCAATCCACTTGTACCACGCGTTTCGGCCTTCAGATAGTCTTATCTCACATTGAAAAAAATAGAAAATTTTTAGCCCTATCTATTTACTGTCTCCACCGAAAGTTTGGAATCCTTTGGACAAATACATCTCAAGATATTGATAAAATACAGAACACCACATTTGACTTGGTCCATATTCGGTGTCTTGGACAGATCAGTTTGGATGGGCCCCATAGAAGCCGAATCAGGATTGGGTTCCTTAATATTAAATATATCCTATTAAATTTTGGATAGGTACACAAAATTTCATCTCATTTGGATGCACAAATTTCGTTTACTATGCAAAACAGTGGACATATGTCCATGGATCCATGCAATTTTGGCCCATTTTTCTTCCACTTCATCAAAGGACCTCCAAATCACCTCCACCTACATTGAAATAATAAAAAAAAGTAACATTGCACATTATAATATTGATTAACATTAAGTTATTGATTCAAAAATAAAGTGAAATTTATTATTATATTTGGAATATTCATTAAAAAACTAGTTTAAAACTGTGGTGTAAGGGTGGAATAAAACAGTGAATCATGGTACGATCACACCCCCACACCTAAATATTTGCACTCGTGGGAAAAGTCACATATCAAAATACAATGATGCATATATTTATATATATATATATTTCCAATGTCCTAAAGATTTATCATTTGAGGAAATTTTATTTAAAGTAAAGTGATCAATGCACGAACCACACCAAGGAGTTCTTCCTAGTGAAAAAATTGAAAAAGATGTCTCATAAATCATATCATAGCGAAATTAAAAAAGATTCATGATACCCAATTGAGAAAGGAATTCAGAAGTAAACCATGACAATAAATCTCCATGTGTGTGTGTGAAAACCATTCCATGCTATTCTTTCCACTTGATATCCAATAAATATATGTTATTTTGACATTTTTCAGCTTAAATGATTTTGTCACCGAACCTGTCCTACATCCTTTGCAATCGTATTTCAAGACCCACTCATTTAATAATTCCCAGAAGTCAAACCATAATCTCTCGACCTAGATATCCCCATATTTTTCACATTTCATCACTCCCCTCATTTATATATATATATTTTTTTGAAGGTGAAACTGGAACAAATCTCACACTCATCTCTCAACCCTTGTTTGATCTCCTAACGACACTAATTGAAATAGTTATAAAAAGAACAAAGGTTGAGGAGGAGTGGTTTTTGACCTGCCTAAGACACACACAAAAATTGAGGGTGTAAAACAGTCAAACATTAGGTACACAGGCATAGGTCAATCTGGTATAATAATGAAACAGATCGGATAAGGAACGAACGTATGGAAATATCATTTAAAGATGAAAAATATTAACCCAACATATATTTACCTTATATTAAGTAAGAAATAATCACACTTTTTGGTTTGGTGCAAAAAATTGTGGAGATATTAGTGACACAGTTTTCCAAAAAACTACTCACACAAAGGGCATCAATCATCTCAAAGGTTTCACATAGATATGACCATTTATATCATTGACATAAAACCAATTCACTAAAAGAAAATCACTCCTTGATGGTAAATTAATACATAAATTATTTTTATCTTTCGTTATGGTATTTTTACTTCCCCCCCCCCCCCCTTATGGTTGCTAAATCATGGAACTTCAAAATTATTGATGGGGAAAAAATGAAAATACCATAAAGAATTACAAAAAGAGAAAACAAAAGGAGAAAATGATGAAAATTACTAACTAACCCAGGAATGTATCCACCCCCTCCCCCCACACCTAGAATGTGCAGTGTCCTCACTGAAATAAATGAGAATGTGAGAAGAAAGGATAAAACCTGGTGTGTTTTATTGGTATGATGCATCGAGAAGGTGGATTTCCTCCACTGGATTCTTTAGAAAATCCTCATAGAAGTGTTTAAGTCGCTACCCATTGACGGTAAGACTTCATCCACTCTACTCATGAAAAACCTGTATTGCACTAAAAGGGTAAACATTAGTAACAGTATAAGGACCGAGCCATCGGGAACGAAGCTTACTTGGGTGGAGCTTAAGCCTGGAATTGTACATGAGGACCTTCTCACCAATATGGAACTTCCGTTGGTGAATCATGCTATCATGAATAGCCTTTGTCTTCTCTTTATAGATCCGGGAGTTCTCATATGCATCACGTCGAATTTCTTCCAACTCTTGAATCTGCATCTTTCTTTGCTCACCTGCATCTGAATGGTTCATATTACATTGTTTAACAGCCCAATATGCACAGTGTTCTACCTCCAATGGGAGGTTACAAGACTTTCCAAACACAATTATGTATGGTGACATTCTGATTGTGGTTTTAAAAGCAGAACGGTACGCCCAAAGTGCATCATCCAAGCGCAAACTCCAATCTTTCCTATTGGGTTGTACCGTTTTTTCCAAGATTCGTTTAACTTATCGATTTGATATTTCTGCTTGTCCATTAGTTTGGGGGTGATATGCTACGGAGACTTTATGATAAACCCCATACTTACGAAGCAAATTTTTCATGTTGTGATTGCAAAAATGTGAACCCTGATCACTAATGATGAATCTTGGTAAACCAAACCTACTAAAAATTTGGGACCTCACAAAATCAACAACCACTCAAGAGTCATCGGTCCTGGTGGCCTTTTCTTCCACCCATTTAGATACATATTCAACAGCCAATAATATATACACAAAGCCAAATGAATTTGTAAAAGGCCCCATGAATTCAATGCCCCATGCATCGAAGATCTCACAAAATAACATGGGTTGTTGGGGAATTTCATTCCTCTTGGAGATATTCCCTGTGAATTGAAAATGACTACATGAATTGAAAAATATATGGGCATCCCTATGGTGTATACAAATATATGGGCTAATCCCAGGAATATCAGCCAATGTCCATCCTATTTCCTTTTTACACTCTCTCAAAAGTTTGAGCAGTTTTGATTCCTGTTGTGGAGAGAGTTTATTGGAAATAATAACGGGTAATTATTCAATACCCTCAAGATATGCATATTTTAAATTAGAAGGAAGTTGTTTAAGTTCCAACACTGGTTGTTTTTGGATTGAGGGAGTGGATTTAGGGTGAGTGAGGTCCATGAAACTATCTATCTGCTCATGTTTATTCTCAAAGGAAAGATAATCTATTGAAATGAGATTTGCAGAATCATGGATAGTCATGGGTACCTCATAATAAACACACTCATCAATTAAAGCACAAAATTTACATTTTTCTGAACCCACACAACGATCAAAACATGAATCAAAACTAAAATCATCTAAGGGTGAAGAAAACAAAAAATAATCATAGTTTGGGTTGAGGAGAGAATTGTGTGTGTGTGCATCATTTGAGAGCACTTCCATCGAATAGATAGGAAGAGTGGACTGCTCTTCAACAGGGTGTTTCATAGCCTCAAGGATGTTAAAACTTACCTTTTCTCCACCAAACTTCAGGGAAAATGTACCATTGTGAACGTTGATGATCGTCTTTTCTATTTTGAGGAATGGCCTCCCAAGTATGAGAGGAGCGTGTCCTTGGGTTCGGGTATCTTCCATCTCAAGAATGTAGAAATCAGAGGGGAAGATGAGATTATTCACTCTAACAAGGACATCCTCAATCACTCCTTTTGGATGCATTGTACTCTGGTTGGCAAGTTGCACGACAAAGCCTGTTGGTTGAATCTCTCCAACCTGTAGAGAAGTATACATGGAGTGAGGCATCACATTAATGGAAGCACCTAAATCTAGCATAGCATCAGAAAAGAAGGTCTCCCCTATGGTACAAGGTATGGTGAATGTTCCTGGATTCTTGAATTTGGTTGGCATTTCTGGTTGAATCAAGGATGAGACAATCCTTCCTAGGTTGACTCTCTCATTCCCCTTCAACCTCCTTCTATGGGTGCAAATCTCTTGAATAAATTTGGCATAACGGGGAATTTGCTTGACTACATCCAACAATGGAATATTAACTTGAACTTTTTTAAATGTATCCATTATTTCATTGTCAATCTCATTATCAATGTTTTTCTTAGATTTAGAGAGTCTTTGAGGGAAAGGAAGAGGAATTTATTGTTCATTTGAATCATCAATGATAATTTGATTGCCCTTTTTATTTTGTTTTTCATTACATGAAATTTTTGAGGGTTGGGAAGGAGTGTTTTCAAGAGGGGGACATACTTGTTTCATAGAATCAGTAGAAGGAGAATATTCTTTACCACTACGAAGTGTAATTGCACATACATTACCTTTTTCCTTCGGATTGGCAATGGGTTGGGATGGTAGTTGCCCAGACCCTTGCATCTTAAGCTCACCGATGGTGTTCGCCAATTTTCCCACTTGAGTTTGTAGGTCTTGAATTGCCGGTTGTGTGGTCCGTTGGAACTAAAGGTTCTGGTTTTACATTTGATTCACCATATCCCCAAGGCTTGGTTCAGATTTGGGAGGAGGAGGAGGATTGTTTTGAGAATTTGAAGGATAAGAAGGTTTCATACCTTGGCCTTGTTGATACCAATTCTGCTTTGGGTAGCTTGAGTTTCCTCCTTGTCGGTACTGGGGTTGTGCTTGCCACCCTAGATTTAGATTTGGCCTGAATTGTTCTTACTTTAAGGGAGGTTCTTGTTGGAATGGACACCCTGGGAACACAACTCCACAAGACTCACATGAATCTTGAAGTTGTGGGCACTGGTCAGAAAAATGAGTGTTATCAGAATAAATACCACAATGCAATGGAATAGAAGTAGAGTGTGAGTTAGCTTGTGATTGAGATAATTGCCTTATAAGGGTATGCATATCATCAAGTTTAGTCTCTACCTTTTGTTCTAGGGCTGAATGACTTACCTCATGAACTCCTCGGGTTGGTACAATTGCTCGTGTACTAAATTTTTGTGTGTTTTGAGCCATGTTGGCTATTAAGTCACGAGCGGTGGAAGGAGTTTTATCAACTAGGGCACCACCAGCTGCAGCATCAATCATTCCATGATCCATGGGAATAAGTCCCTCATAGAAGTATTGGATTAGTAGTTGTTCACTAATCTGGTGGTGGGGGTAGCTTGAACAAAGTCTTTTGAATCTCTCTCAGTATTCATGAAGGGTCTCTCCTTGTAACTGCCTAATGCCACAAATTTCTTTCCTAATTGATGTAGTTTGAGAGGCAGGGAAAAACTTCTCTAGAAATAGTCGTTTAAGGTCATTCCAGCCCCCAATTGTGGTAGGCAGATAGTATATCCAATCTTTTTCTACACCATCAAGGGAGAAAGGGAAGGCCCTAAACTTAATGAGGTCCTCAGACACATTTTGGGGTTTCATGGTAGAGCACACTATGTGAAACTCCTTTAGATGTTTGTGAGGGTCCTCACAGGGAATACCATGGAATTTTGGAAGGAGGGGGATGAGGCCTGATCTTAGCACAAAATTGGCCACTTCCCCAGGATATTAGATGTACGCAGGTTGGTACTCCACATCCGGGGTGGTCAGTTCTTTTAATGTTCTGTTATTTGCAGCCATGATATCTGGGGTTTGATTTGGTTCAATTTTTGATTGGTTTTGGAACACTTGAGGTTTCACAAGGTGTTCCTCAATGTTACTTGATTGACCTTCTCTAGATGCCTTGATTTGTGTTTGAAAAGACTTTTCAATTTTAGGATCAAATTCAAGTAGTGTTTCTTTACCAGATCTTGTCATGCCACAATAATGTCTAGTTTGATTGATTGATTTTTTTGTTGTGTTTTTTTTTATTTGAGATGGATAAAAAAACTTAAGAAGGTTGAAAGAAGAATATAATTTTATACTATAGAATTATAGAGGGATATGGATAAGAATAGAGAGAGAGAGAGAAAGAAAGAACACACCAAGAACAACAAAAAATAAAGACAAAACCCAAAACAAAAACAATCAAATGGGAGTGGCGTATTTAAAGGAGTACTAATTAAGAAGTAAAATATCTAAATAAAATTAAATAAAGAAAAAAATGATCTTGTCTCCCCGGCAATGGTGCCAAAATTTGATCGCGTTGTCGAGCGCATCAAATTAGTTGTTTAATTTTGACTAGAATTTCTACAATATAGCAGCAACCCTAGGTCGTCTCTCGACGGAGCCTTAGACCATTAATTTAAAAATAGGGTTTTGATTATGAAAGTATAAGGTGAATTAGGTTTTTTAAAACTTGGGGGTTTTATTATTAATGATGAAAATAGGAAATGAAAGTGATAAAACAAAGTAAAAATGAACAAGATTGATTAAACAAGATCAACCCTGGGAAGTCTCGTGATGCTCATCCTTCATCACTTCAAGGGATGGGGTTATGATCTTTTAATCCCTGGTTTGTAACACCTAGAACCAGAGTGTTACTGAGTTTATACTATGATACCTCCTAGTTTTCACTCTAAAACACATAACGATTCACCAGACACCGCCGATGATTGGTTGATTTGTGTTCGACATCATAACCGAAACTCACCAAGGCAACACATGAAGAATTCGATGTGATATCCAGGTTTGTATGTTATTTCATTGTTATACCATGAAATAAATTTTCATGACCTTGATATTGATTATGTGAGTTCAATTGACCAATATGAACCACACAAACACTGCAATTGGAAGGGGGGAAAGAAAGTGGTGAACGGTGTGTGAAACATCACATGAATGGGTACCCCCAAACATGATCATTTGAGTTGAGTATAACATACCAGTATATAAATCAATTAAATAAAAATAGAGGATGAGGGAAAACAAAATACAACCTGGAATTAAAAAGATCATTCAAAATAATACAACTTTGAAGCTCGGTATTACATCACATTCATCCCCGGGTGATCACAAGGGGTTTAGAAACCCATGGGAGAGGAAGAAGAAGAAGATGTTGAAGTAGCACTTCCCATAGCCTCTAGAACTTCTAGGGATGTTGATAAGACTCCTTGTGGACTCCAAAATTGCAGCACCTTGCCTCCTGGCCGAACATACAAATGGGGAGCCCAAGGTGTCATTTTATAGGAAAATTGGAAGGTGGTTTTAGGAACACATATTTCATCAATCCACTTGTACCACATGTTTTGGACTTCATAAAGTATTATCTCGCTTTGGAGAAAATATAAAAGATGTATCCCTACCTCTTTAATGTCTCCACCGAATGTTTGGAACCCTTTGGACAAATACATCTCAAGATATTGATAAAATACAGAACACCACATTTGACTTGGTCCATATTCGGTGTCTTGGATAGATCAGTTCTTATGGACCCCATAGAAGCTGAACCAGGATTGGATTACTTAATATGAAATGTATCCTATTAAATTTTTTACAGTACCACAAAATTTCAGCCCATTTGGATGCACGGATTTCATGTACTATGAAAAACAGTGGACAGATGCCCATAGATCTATGCAATTTTGGCCCATTTTTCTTCCACTTCATAAAAGGCCCTCCAAATCACCTCCACCTACATTGAAATAATAAAAACAAGTAACATTGAACATTCTAATATTGATTGACATTAATTGATTGATTCAAACATAAAGTAAAATTTATTATTATATTTGTAATATTCATTACAAAACTAGTTTAAAACCACGGTGTAAGGGTGGAATAAAACAGTGAATTGTGGTACGATCACACCCCCACACCTAAATATTTGCACTCCTGGGAAAAGTCACATATCCAAATACAATGATGCATATATATATATATATTTCCAACATGCTGAATATTTATCATTTGAGGAAATTTTATTTAAAGTAAAGTGATCGATGCACGAACCACACCAAGGAGTTCTTCCTAGTGAAAAAATAGAAAAAGATGTCTCATAAATCATATCATAGCGAAATTAAAAAAGATTCATGATACCCAATTGAGAAAGGAATTAAGAAGTAAACCATGATACTAACTCTCCATGTGTGTGTGTGAAA
Organism: Viscum album; assembly: GCA_963277665.1. NCBI lineage: Eukaryota > Viridiplantae > Streptophyta > Magnoliopsida > Santalales > Viscaceae > Viscum > Viscum album. Next base: position 1,222,752,029 of record OY728130.1, read on the forward strand.
ACCATTCCATGCTATTCCTTCAACTTGATATCCAATAAATATATGTTATTTTAACATTTCTCAGCTTAAATGATTTTGTCACTGAACCTGTCCTACATCCTTTGCAATAATATTTCAAGAAACACTCATTTAAGAATTCCCAGAAGTCAAAAAATAATCTCCTGACCTAGATATTCCCATATGTTTCACATTTCATCACTCCCCTCATTTATATATATATTTTTTGAAGTTGCAATTAGAACAAATCTCACACTCATCTCTCAACCCTTGTTTGATCTCCTCACGACACTAATTGAAATAGTTATAAAAAGATCAAAGGTTGAGGAGGAGTGGTTTTTGACCTTCCCAAGACACAATTTTTTTTTTCAGGGTGTACAACAGTCGGACATTAGGTACACACGCATAGGTCAATCTGGTACAGTAATGAAATAGATCGGATAAGGAACGAATGTATGGAAATATCATTTAAAGCTGAAAAATATTAACCCAACATATATTTACCTTATATTAAGTAAGAAATAATCACACTTTGTGGTTTGGTGCAAATATTTATGGAGATATTAGTGACACAATTTTCCAAAAAACTACTCACACAAAGGGCATCAATCATCTCAAAGGTTTCACATAGATACGACCATTTATATCATTGACATAAAATGAATTCACTAAAATAAAATCACTCCTTGATGGAAAATTCATACACAAATTCTTTTTAGTCTTCATTATGGTATTTTTAATTTCCCCCCTTTATGGTTCCCAAATCATGGAACTTCGAAATTATTAATGGGGAAAAAATGAAAATACCATAAAGAAGGCCAAAAAGAGAAAACAAAAGGAGAAAACGATGAAAATTTCTAACTAACCCAAGAATGTATCCACCCCCCCCCCCCACACCTAGAATGTGCAGTTTCCTCACTGAAATAATTGAGAATGTGAGAAGGATAAAACCTAGTGTGTTTTATTGGTATGATGCATCGATAAGGTGGATTTCCTCCACCAGATTCTTCAGAAAATCCTCATAGAAGTGTTTAAGTCGCTGCCCATTAACGGTAAGACTCTGTCCACTCTGTTCATGAAAAACCTGCATTGCACCAAAAGGGTAAACATTAGTAACAGTATAATGACTGAGCCATTGGGAACGAAGCTTGCCTGGGTAAATCTTAATCCTGGAATTGTACATGAGGACCTTCTCACCAATATAGAACTTCCGTTGGTGAATCATGTTATCATGAATAGCCTTTGTCTTCTCTTTATGGATCCGGGAGTTCTTATATGCATCACGTCTAATTTCTTCCAACTCTTGAATCTACAGCTTTCTTTGCTCACCTGCATCTGAATGGTTCATATTACATTGTTTAACAGCCAAATATGCACGGTGTTCTACCTCCACTAGGAGGTGACAAGCCTTTCCAAACACAATTCTGTATGGTGACATTCCGATTGGGGATTTAAAAGCAGTACGGTATGCCCAAAGTGCATCATCCAAGCGCAAACTCCAATATTTCCTATTAGGTTGTACCATTTTTTCCAAGATTCGTTTAACTTCTCGATTTGATATTTCTGCTTGTCCATTAGTTTGGGGGTGATATGCTACGGAGACTTTATGATCAAACCCATAATTACAAAGCAAATTTTTCATGTTGCGATTGCAAAAATGTGAACCCTGATCACTAATGATGAAACTTGATAAACCAAACCTACTAAAAATTTGGGACCTCACAAAATCAACAACCACTCAAGAGTCATCGGTCCTGGTGGCCTTTTCTTCCACCCATTTAGATACATATTCAACATCCAATAAGATATATAAAAAGACAAATGAATTTGTAAAAGTCCCCATGAAGTCAATGCCCCATGCACGAAGATCTCACAAAATAACATGGGTTGTTGGGGAATTTCATTCCTCTTGGAGATATTCCCTGTAAATTGACAATGACTACATGACTTGCAAAATCTATGGGCATCCCTATACAATGTTGGCCAATAAAGTCCTGAGTCAAGGACCTTTAGAGCTGTACATTGAGAGCCAAAGTGGCCCCCACGGGCCAAAGTGTGGCAGAAGGTCAAAACAGAGGTGAACTCATGGTCAGGGACACACCGACGAACTACTTGGTCACTACAAATTCTCCACAATTATGGGTCGTCCCAAATGTACCAATGAGAATCATGCTTAAGTCTATAGGATTGTGAAATTCTGAAATCAGTGGGGACCCTAGATGTTGCTAGAAAATTCACAATGTCTGCATACCAGGGGGTAAGGTCCACAACATCACAAAGGTTCTCATGAGGGATGAATTCTCCAATGGGTATGGGTGAGTCAACATGATGGTCTAATGGTGGGTAAATCCTACTAATGTGGTCATCTACCACATTCTCCACCCCCTTCTTATCTATAATCTCAAGGTCAAACTCTTGGAGGAGGAGCATCCACCCTATGAGATGGGGTTTGGCTTTAGGTTTCTTTAGGAGGAAACGAAGGGCAGTATGATCAGAGAAGACGATGATTTTTGACCCGAGAAGATATGAATGAAATTTTTTCAAGGAAAACACAATAGAAATGAGTTCTTTTTCAGTGATTTTGTAGTTTACCTGGGTAGGGTCAAGGGTACGTGAGGCATACGCAATGACATGAGGGGACTTCTCAACCCTTTGTGATAAAACCGCCCCAACTGCAAAGTTAGAGTCATCACACATAAGCCCGAAGGGGAGATCCCACCTTGGTGGTTGGATTATGGGAGGTGATGTGAGACTCATTTTTAGTGAATTGAAAGCATCCTCACAATTTTTATCAAAAACAAATTCATAATCCTTTTGTAATAATCGAGATAAAGGAAGTGCGGTCTTACTGAAGTCTTTAATGAATTGGAAATAAAAACCCGCATGACCCAAGAAAGACCGCACCTCACGAACACATTTTGGATATGGAAGGGATTAAATTAATTCAATTTTAGATTTATCAACTTGTATTCCCTTATTTGAAATGATATACCCAAGAACTATCCCCCGCTCAACCATGAAATGATATTTTTCATAATTTAAAACAAGATCTTTTTCAATGCAGCGGTGGAGGATAGAACCTAGGTTTTCCAAACAATCATAAAAAGAAGAACCATAGGCCATGAAATCATCCATAAAGACTTCCATACAACTCTCAAGGTACTCAGAAAAAATACTCAACATACATCGCTGAAAAGTACCAGGAGTATTACATAGACCAAATGGCATCCTCCTGTATGAAAATGTGCCGAATAGACAGGTAAATGTTGTCTTTTCTTGGTCCTCAGGGGCTATATGGATTTGGAAATAACCCGAATAGCCATCAAGGAAACAATAATGGGACTTACCAGCCAATCATTATAACATTTGGTCAATGAAAGGTAAAGGAAATTGGTCCTTCCGCGTGGCTTGATTCAGTCGACGGTATTCAATACAGACTCACCAACTGTTTTGCACGCGTTTTGGAACCAATTCATTCCTTTCATTTGACACAACTATTATTCCTATTTTTTAGGCACAATTTGCACTGGTCTAACCCATTTACTATCAGATATAGGATAAATGATCCTTGCAGCAAGTAATTTACTGACTTCCAATTTTACCGCTTCAAGGAGAGTGGGATTCAACCGGCATTGAGATTGTCGTACGGGTTTAGCCTCATCATCCAAAAGTATATGGTGTATAAAAATATATGGGCTAATCCCAGTAATATCAGCCAATGGCCATCCTATTGACTTTTTACACTCTCTCAAAAGTTTGAGCAGTTTTGATTCCTGTTGTGGAGAGAGGTTATTGGAAATAATAACGGGCAATTGGTCAATACCCTCAAGATATGCATATTTTAAATTAGAAAAAAGTTGTTTAAGTTCCAACACTGGTTGTTTTTGGATTGAGGGAGTGGATTTAGGGGGAGTGAGGTCCATGAAACTATCTATCTACTCATGTTTATTCTCAAAGGAAAGAGAATCTATTGAAATGAGATTTTTATAATCATCGATAGTCATGGGTACCTCATAATAAACACACTCATCAATTAAAGCACAAAATTTAAATTTTTCTAAACTCACACAATGATCAAAACATGAATAAAAACTAAAATAATCCAAGGGTGAAGAAAACAAAAAATAATCAGAGTTTGGTTTGAGGAGAGAATTGTGTGTGTGTGCATCATTTGAGAGCACTTCCATCGAATAGACAGCAAGAGTGGAGTGCTCTTCAACAGGGTTTTTCATAGCCTCAAGGATGTTAAAACTTACCTTTTATCCACCAAAATCCATAGACAATGTACCATTGTGAACGTTGATGATCATCTTTGCTGTTTTGAGGAATGGCCTCCCAAGTATGAGAGGATCGTGTCCTTCGGTTCGGGTATCTTCCATCTCAAGAATGTAGAAATCAACGGGGAAGATGAGATTCTTCACTCTAACAAGGACATCCAAAATCACTCATTTTGGATGCATTGTACTCCGGTTGGCAAGTTGCACGACAATGCCTGTTGGTTTAAGCTCTCCAACCTGTAGAGAAGTATACACGGAGTGAGGCATCACATTAATGGAAGCATCTAAATCTAGAATAGCATCAGAAAAGAAGGTCTCCCCTATAGTACAAGGTATCGTGAATGTGCCTGGATCCTTTCATTTGGTTGGCATTGCTGGTTGAATCAAGGCTGATACATTCCTTCCCAGGTTGACTCTCTCATTCCCATTCAACCTCCTTCTATGGGTGCAAAGCTCTTTAAGAAATTTGGCATAACAGGGAATTTACTTGACTGCATCCAACAATGGTATATTAACTTGAACTTTTTTAAATGTATCCATTATTTCATTTTCAATCTCATTATCAATGTTTTTCTTAGATTTATAGAGTCTTTGAGGGAAAGGAAGAGGAATTGATTGTTCATTTGAATCATCAATGATAATTTGATTCCCCTTTTTATTTTGTTTTTCATTACATGAAATTTTTTAGGGTTGGGAAGGAGTGTTTTCAAGAGGGGTACATACCTGTTTCATAGAATCAGTAGAAGGAGAAGCTTCTATACCACTATGAAGTGTAATTTCACATAAATTACCTTTTTCCTTCGGATTGGCAATGGGTTGGGATGGTAGTTGTCCAGAACCTTGCATCTTAAGCTCACCGATGGTGTTTGCCAATTGTCCCCTTGAGTTCATAGGTCTTGAATTTCTGATTGTGTGGTCTGTTGGAACTGAAGGTTCTGGGTTTCCATTTTCTTCACCATATCCTCAAGGCTTGGTTCAGATTTGGGAGGAGGAGGAGGATTTTTTTTTTTGAGAAGTTGAAGTATAAGAAGGTTGCATACCTTGGCCTTGTTGATACCAATTCTGCTTTGGGTATCTTGAGTTTCCTCCTTGTCAGTACTGGGGTTGTGCTTGCCACCCTAGATTTGGATTTGGCCTGAATTGTTCTTAATTGAAGGGAGGTTCTTGTTGGAATGGACGCCTTGGGAACACAGCTACACAAGACTCACATGAATCTTGAAGTTGTGGGCACTGGTCAGAAAAATGAGTGTTATCAGAAGAAATACCACAATGCAATGGAATAGAAGTAGAGTGTGAGTTACCTTGTTCTTGAGCTAATTGCCTTAGAAGGGTATGCATATCATCAAGTTTAGTATCTACCTTGTGTTCAAGGGATGAATGACTTACCTCATGAACTCCTCGGGTTGGTACAATTGCTCGTGTACTAAATTGTTGTGCGTTTTGAGCCATGTTGGCTATTAATTCACAAGTGGTGGAAGGAGTTTTATCAACTAGGGCACCACCAGCTGCAACATCAATCATTCCATGATCCATGGGAATAAGTCCCTCATAGAAGTATTGGATTAGTAGTTGTTCACTAATCTGGTGGTGGGGGCATCTTGAACAAAGTCTTTTGAATCTCTCACAGTATTCATGAAGGGTCTCTCCTTATAACTGCCTAATGCCACAAATTTCTTTCCTAATTGATGCAGTTTGGGAGGCAGGTAAAAACTTTTCTAGAAATAGTCATTTAAGGTCATTACAGCCCCCAATTGTGGTAAGCAGATAGTATATCCAATCTTTTGCTACACCATCAAGGGAGAAAGGGAAGGCCCTAAACTTAATGAGGTCCTCAGACACATTTTGGGGTTTCATGGTGGAGCACACTATGTGAAACTCCTTTAGATGTTTGTGAGGGTCCTCACCAGGAAGACCATGGAATTTTGGAAGGAGGTGGATGAGGCCTGATCTTAGCACAAAATTGGCCACTTCCCCAGGATATTGGATGTACGCAGGTTGGTACTCCACATCTGGGGTGGTCAGTTCTTTTAATGTTCTGTTATTTGCAGCCATGATCTCTGGGGTTTGATTTGGTTCAATTTTTGATTGGTTTTGGAACACTTGAGGTTTAACAAGGGGTTCCTCAATTTTACTTTATTTACCTTCTCTAGATGCCTTGATTTGTGTGTGAAGTGACTTTTCAATTTCAGGATCAAATTCAAGTAGTGTTTCTTTACCAGATCTTGTCATGCAACAATGATGTCCAGTTTGATTGATTGATTTTTTTGTTGTGTTTTTATTATTTGAGATGGATTAAAAAAACTTAAGAAGGGTGAAATAAGAATAGAATGTTATACTATAGAATTAGAGAGGGATATGGAGAATAAGAGAGAGAGATAGAGAGATAGAAAGAACACACCAAAAACAAAAAAAAATAAAGACAAAACCCAAAACAAAAAACAATAAAATGGGGGTGGGGTATTTAAAGGATTACTAATTAATAAGTAAAATAACTAAATAAAATTAAATAAAGAAAAAAATGATCTTGGCTCCCCAGAAACGGTGCCAAAATTTGATTGCGTTGTCGAGCGCGTCAAATTAGTTGTTTAATTTTGACTAGAATTTATGCAGTATAGCAGCAACCCTAGGTCGTCTCTCGACGGAGCCTGAGACCATTAATTTAAAAAAAGGGTTTTCATTATGGAAGTAGAAGGTGAATTATGTTTTGTAAAACTTGGGGGTTTTATGATTAATTATGAAAATAGGAAATGAAAGCAATAAAACAAAGTAGAAATGACCAAGATTGATTAAATGTGATCAACCCGGGGAAGTTTCATGATGCTCATCCTTCATCACTTCAAGGGATGGGGTTATGATCTTTTAATCCCTGGTTTGTAACACCTAGAACCATAATGTTACTCAGTTTATACTAGGATACCTCCTAGGGTTCAGTCGAAAACACATAACGATTCACTGGACACCGCCAATGATTGGGTGATTTGTGTTCGACATCATAACCGAAACTCACCAAGGAAACACATGAATAATTCGATGTGTTGTCCAGGTTTTTATGTTATTTCATTGTTATACCATGACATAAATTTTCAGGACCTTTATAGTGATTATGTGAGTTCAATTGACCAATATGAACCACACAAACACTGCAATTGGAAGGGGGAAAAGAAAGTGGTGAACGGTGTGTGAAACATCACATGAATGGGTACCCCCAAACATGATCATTTGATTTGAGTATAACATACCAGTATATAACTAAATTAAATAAAAATAGAGTATGAGTAAAAACAATATACAACTTGGAATTAAAAAGATCATTCAAAATAATACAACTTTGAAGCTCGGGATTACATCACATTCATCCCCGGGTGATCATAAGGGGTTTAGAAACCCATGGGAGAGGAAGAAGAAGAAGATGTTGAAGTAGCACTTCCCATAGCCTCTAGAACTTCTAGGGATGTTGATAAGACTCCTTGGGGACTCCAAAATGGCAGCACTTTGCCTCCTGGACGAACTCATAAATGGGGAGCCCAAGGTGTCATTTTATAGGAAAATTGGAAGGTGGTTTTAGGCACACAGATTTCATCAATCCACTTGTACCACACGTTTCGGCCATCAGACAGTCTTATCTCACTTTTGAGAAAATATAAAAGTTGTATCCTTACCTCTTAAATGTCTCCACCAAAATTTTGGCACCATTTGGACAACTACATCTCAAGATATTGATAAAATACAGAACACCACATTTGACTTGGTCCATATTCGGTGGCTTGGACATATCAGATTGAATGGGCCCCATATAAGCCAAATCAGGATTGGGTTCCTTAATATGAAATGTACCCTATTAAAGTTTTGACAGGACCACAAAATTTCATCCCATTTGGATGCACAGATTCCGTGTACTATGCAAAACAATGGACAGATTTCTATGGATCCATGCAATTTTGGCCTATTTTTCTTCCACTTCATCAAAGGCCCTCCAAATCACCTCCACCTACATTGAAATAATAAAAACAAGTAACATTGCACATTCTAATATTTATTAACATTAATTTATTGATTCAAACATAAAGTAAAATTTATTATTATATTTGGAATATTCATTACAAAACTAGTTTAAAATTGCGGTGTAAGGGTGGAATAAAACAGTGAATCGTGGTACGATCACACACATAGTACTGGAATTGAGTGTTCATTCTAAAAGTATTATCGAGGCCTGATCCTCGGTGAAGTTAGAGTACTCGAGGAGAATTGGACACACGGTAGAGGGTTTTTCATGATAAATGAATATTTTCAAAAGTCTCATATTTTTCTATACATTATTTGCCCACTATGGTATCTAATACTTTTGTGGGAAGAGAAAGAAGGCATGATTCATCACCCATCTGAAAATTGTAAGGAAACTACTGCTTAGTAACACATAACCAAATTTTCAGTTTTGTTATAATTTTCTAGTGTTTTCTAAACCAATCCTATGATACCAACTATCATGCCCCAGCCCCAGGCTTCCCTGAAGCCAGTACGGAGTTTGAATAAAACATGGTGTGTAAAAAAATTTATAAAAAGGAAAGCTGAAAAATACACACACTTGTTCCACTAGAGAGGATCGTATTGGTTTAGGTCCTAAAAATAAGATACAATTATTACATCTCTTTCAAAACTAGAAGTTAAATAAACTCCACAAAGCTACTACCGAACAAAGTGGCTTAAATCTACTAATCCTATAAAATAAAATAGATTGAAATGTTGGGTGAGCATACGAATGCCCAGTAAGGGGTTGTAAAATAACATGATATACCAATTATAACTTTTGAAAACATCCTTTTAAAATTTCCCATATAAAAAAATCTTAAGGAATGTTGTAACACATGTATCATAACATAGCATTTAGTCAAAGAATCATAAAGGCACATTTCATGGAATTATAAAAGAGTTATAAGGAAGCATGATTTAATCAAAATAATAAGTAAAATACATTCTAAATAAGTATGACATGTGAATATGCATGTAAAAAATTAATAACTAAGAGTAATACATAATCATAGTTTTGCATAAAGGTAATAAATTCAATTTCAACCTTTACTACTGTGAATCATACACTGGCTAATAAATCTATGAGTGCTGAATAAAAAATAATCCATAAGCTTTTACTTCATTTTGATTCTCATAAACATAATCTTTTTAACCAACAATAGTCTACTAGTTTAATATTCTTTTGGTTAATTAAATTTCATAGTCATAATGAGGAAAGTGCATAATGTGGTACTGTGTCAAGGCCTCAGTCAATACATCTAATGATTAAGGCCTCAGTCAAAATCCATAAATCATAAATTTGTCAAGGCCTTGTGCCAAGACCGTAGTCTATCTCACAAGACCTACCGATGCACCGAGGGGTTGTAGCGTTCCCCACCCGACATTTACATAAGTCCAAGGAATTCCTCATTTCTATAAATCAAAGTGCTTATATCACTTCAATTTATTAAATTACTTATCACTTATCATTCCATTTAACACATATTACTTGGTTTCTTATTTCACATTATTCCAAGTGTCTCATACCACTTCAATTTATTAAATTACTTATCACTTATCATTCCAAGTAACACATATTACTTGGTTTCTTATTTCACATTATTCAAAGTGTCTCATACCACCTTGATTAATTTAATTTCTAATTTCATCTTTATTCAAAGTGTCCCATACCACTTTGAATAATTTAATTCTTAATCCATAAAAGGTCATAAGAATTTAATTTCGTTCTTTAGCATTTACATATATTTAGTGAATCAAGCATATAAGTGTTATTTACCAAACTATCAACTGCATGGATATGTCATTAAATGGAAAGTATGATAATCATATTATGGCAGATGTGATGTAAACTAATGCACTAAAAGAAATACAAGTTTTGTCACATAAAATGATAACCTTAAAATCTAAAACCTTATTAATCAAATACATATTGGAATTTTATCTCGATGCATAATTAATTAAAATATAAACCAAATATTTCATGTGGGGTATTAAACACATAGATTCCCAAACCTTTATTACTGTTATGCTTATGTATAACACATCACAAGGGTATACATAATGTTAAAAATGAAAAGTCTGAAATTCAACCATAACTAATACCATTTAATATATATGAAAATAAGTGATTCATACATATGTATATAAGAGTAGAAAACCCCAAATATTATACTCATGAATTCTCTATAATTACTAAACTCATCAAAAGTATAACATTTAGAATATCCAAAATTAGGGTTTAGTGTTGTGTAAATCCATTTATACACAGGGGTGTATATAAAGAGTTGTATTTTTAAAATAAAAACCACTCATACTTTGAAAACAACATGATTTATTCTTTCTTTACAATCCTTGGAAAATTCTAAATAAAACTGAGGATCAAAGTTTATATGTATACACATATATTCACATAACCGAACATACATTATGAATTAAAGGGTTTAAACCAAAAATCCAACAATACCCATATGACTTTAATATATTAGTCACATTAATTAACAAGGGTTCCTAAAATTTTATAAAATTTAAAAGGTTTATTTATTAAACAGCTCATATATGTGTTTATGAAACATTGATATACATAGATTATTTATGTTTATAATAGATTATACATAATATATATATATATAACGGTCTTACACCGAGGTTTATTAACACTTACATGTTTTAAATTATTAGGAACATTTTTAAAAACAAGGGTTCATAAATTTCAAAATGTGCCACTAATTATAAAAAGTTTTGTTTATAAAATATGTACACATATATATGCTTTTGTGCATTTTAATTTGTATATAATCACAAAACCTCACACATCCATTGCATGATAAAGAATTAAAAATTACATGTAGGATTAAGGGATCACCAACTTTGAAGAAATTGGAAGTTCTATACTCAACCATATACATATATACAAGTTTATACATCTATATTTATATATATATATATAATCAAACCAAATCCAAGCATGGAAACATAAAACCCTTACTTTTTTTAAGGAGTAGGAGAGGTTAAGAGGAGCTTGAATGAGTCACTAGAGAAAGGAGAACCTGTAGGGTTCAGGTGAAAAATGTGATATATTTATAAAAAATAAATAATATATTTTTAATTTCGTTTTCATGGAAAAACTGAGACTCCTCGGATTAAAATAATACTAAGGTGTCAGTCTTGTGGAAATCGCCTGAAAAGAGGGGCCACCGGGGTCACTGGTGTGGAAGAAAAATGAAAAGGAAGTGGCATGGATACTGGTTCAGCACACGCAGAGGAAGAAAAAGGCGTCGTGGGGAAGAAAATCCAGAAAATAAATGGATGGATGGGATTAAATCTTGCCCAGATCCAACGGTTTGGGTGTGACATGGAGAATAAAAAAATGTATGGATCAGATTAGATCATGTGTGATATGATAGATCAGGGAGACTTGGTGATTTAAATAACTTGAATGGTCGTTATTATATCACGACATATCAGACGACTCACAAAAACATGGAGATATACCGCAGCCGCTAGGAATCGAGGACCGGACTGAAACGGACAGATTTGATCATGCACAACACGATCTAACGGTCTAGATCACGTTTCTCCTTAAAAAGATCGTCCCACATCAAAAATGGGAGATTTTTGCAGCTCCTTTATAAGCCTGGGGCTCCTAACTGAGGCTCAAATTACTCCCTCCCCCCTCCCGGTACCGCCCCGTATCGGGTTCTTCTGTGGGCGGGCCCTTGCGCCCACTCATGCCTCAATTCCACCCCTCACAGTGGAATTCTCTAGTCCATGCACCCACACCTGTGCGCCCTTAGGGGTAGTTATGCCTCCTGCGTGCTAGACCTAGCGCACACCATGCATTCACACTACCCCTAGGCCATTGCCAGGGGTAGAGGGTGAGAATCCCATCAAGGCTTTGAGGGCCTACCACATGGTGTCCCTCGGCTAGGTGTGGTGTTCCCCAAAATTTTAACAAAGTAAACATTTATTTTTTTTGTTATAAAAATAGGTTTATATATATATGTATATAGGTATCTTCAAGATATGATTTCTCTATTATAACCAAAATATTTTCCTTAGTTGTATAAATGATAAAGTTTTAAAAACACTAAGTAATAATTTAATGTTTAATACATCATTAAGAAAATATTATATTAGTATTATAAAAATCAAATACATAGTTTTAATTAAAACCTTTGTTTAAACATTAATAATGAAAACATTTATAAAAGCTTTTAAACACATTTGGAATATATGAAAAGTATTTGAAATCCAAACCTCATTTTGAAATCATGCTAAGTATAGCTAAAATATTAAATCACTATACTTTTTAATGTTTATAAAAGAGTTTATATGTTTAAAGTTATAATTTCAATGCATACTTTAAATATTTTGGAAAACTAATTATACCTAGATATTTAAAATTAAACCAACAGAATGACCAACGACTATACTTATAGTCATTAGAAACTCAATAATCACCTAAATGGAAATGGTCGAATTGAGGCCCTTATAAATACATGTATTAGGGTGTTCTATATTCAATACAACTTGGTGAAGATGGTGTACATCATTCCATTGATGCTTAGTGAGGTTGAAATAGCTATGGCCAAACTGATGTTTATTGTGATGGATTTGAAGGACCCTTACTATCTTCTTGGGGTTTTTGTTGTATTGGGTGGTCTCCCTATAATTATAATAGGTATTTTTGGGTAGTATGGTTTTCCTTTGATCTTTTTGTAATGTAAACACTTCGGTGTTTAATTAAATAAAATTCCTTGTGTTTATTTTGTAAGTTTTGTTCGGATAACATGAAAATTAAAAATAATAAAACCATAATATTATTACTAAATGAGAAAAGGGTTTGAGGCGTCACATTATTCCCCCTAAAAAGAATTGTGTCCTTGTAATTCATTTCAAATAACCATGCTAAAGATACTCTATGACATTCTTCACAACATCCCTCATCGTGGAGGATCCTTAGGTGCGGTCAGCTAAATACCCAAATTGGTGTTCAATTCTTCTTCTTCTCTAGCCCAGACACTCCTCGGATAGTAAGGGTTAAACTCTTGCATTGAACAATTAGTCTTCTAAAGGGAGGATCGAATGGTAGAAAGTCAGAGATTTCTGAATGGACAAAATCTCTAAGAACTCATCGGATTGTCTCTTGTCCGAGAATGTCAATGTCATTGATGTGGTCATACAAACTAAAGCTTCAGATTTGGTTCATATAGGTTGTACGAAGTTTCCCTTCCAAGGCAGCCTCTTGAAACCTAGCCTTGGCCATGAAGTTTCAGGATAGAGTGAAGCCTAGGAAAAGACCTTCATAAGAATTTCCCCATCACCTATACTCAGTGAGTTAGATAGTGGCTATGCGGTGGTAGATATAAGAATTCCCTTCGGTGGAGCGGAGAATGTCTATACTATTCGATACCTCATAAATATGTTTTCATGTTCATTGAAGGTTTATGAAGGGAAGGTATTATTCCACACAGGTCCTCACCATAATGGTCTCTAGTACCTCAATGGGAAGATATAAGATATGGGTTTGTCCTTCCATATGAAGATAAAAAAAATCATGAAAGTCCAATCAATTAAACTCATCCAAAATCACAAACACTTAAAAGGTATGAGAAAGAAGAAACAACAAGTTGTATTTTCATAAAACAACTGGTACACAACACCCAGGACTAATGGTTTTCCCAAATCCCACACAAATGGATTCCTAAAGAGGTTCTAAATTCTTCAATATCCTTGGTCCAGATGCACTACGGGCAACTAGGATCAACCGTATGTGGACATCTCTGGTTCAGTGTGGGGTAATCATGATGTGTATGTAGCTGGGAAACATCAATATGAACTAGACGTCGATAATGCAAATAGGTAGGCTCATCCTTAAGAGCTTCAAAATCCATAACTTGACCATAGTGACTATAGGTCAAAATTTTACACAAGTATGTCGTGTAGAGGTCACCCCCCTATGGACCCTCTTGGAGGTCCTCTCGAGATGAACCATTATCAGCTAGGGTAAAACACCTAAACAATCCCTTGAAATATTTTCCTTTCCATGCATAGAACTGGAATTGAGCATTCATTATAAAAATATTGTCAAGGCCTTCTCCTCTGTGAAGTTAGAGTACTCGAGGAGAATTGGACACATGGTAGAGGGTTTTGCATGATAAAAAAATATTTTCAAAAGTCTCATAGTTTTCTACACATGATTTTCCCACTATGGTATCTAATACTTTTATTGGAAGAGACAGAAGGTATGATTCATCACCCATCTGAAAATTGTAAGGAAACTACTACTTAGTAACACATAACCAAATTTTTAGTGTTATAATTTTCTAGGGTTTTCTAAACCAATCCTATGATACCAACTGTCATTCCCATGCCCCCGGCTACCCCGAAGCCGATGTGGTGTTTGAATAAAACATGGTGTGTAAAAAAAATATAAAAAGGAAAGCTGAAAAATACACACACACGTTTCACTAGAGATGATCGTATTGGTTTAGGTCCTGAAAAATCAGATACAATTATTACATCTCTTTCAAAATTGGAAGATAAAGAAATTCCACAAATTTGATACCGAACAAAGTGACTGAAATCTACTAATCCTATAAAAGAAAACATATTGAAAATGTAGGGTGAGCATATGAATGCCCAGTAAGGGGTTTTAAAATAACATAATATACCAATTATAACTTTTGAAAACACCCTTTTAAAATTTCCCATAAAAAATTTTCTTAAGGAATGTTGTAACACATGTATCGTAACATAGCATTTAGTCTAAGAATCATAAGATCGCGTTTCATGAAATTATGAAAGAGTTATAAGGAAGCATGATTTAATCAGAATAATAATTAAAATACATTCTAAATAATTATGAAATGTGAATATTCAAGTAAAAAATTAATAACTAAGAGTAATACATAATCATAGTTTTACATAAGGGTAATAAATTCAATTTCAACCTTTACTACTGTGAATCATACACTGGCTAATAAATATCAGAGTGCTGAATAAATAATAATCCATAAGCTTTTACTTCATTCTGATTCTCATAAACATAAGATCTTTAACCAAAAATAGTCTACTAGTTGAATATTCTTTTGGTTAATTAAATTTCATAGTCATAATGAGGAAAGTGCATAATGCGGTACTGCATCAAGGCCTCGGTCAAGACATCAAATGATTAAGGCCTCGGCCAACATCCATAACTCATAAATTTTTCAAGGCCTTGTGCCAAGACTGTAGTTTGTCTCACGAGACCTACCGATATACCGAGGGGCTATAGCGGGCCCCACATGACACTTACATAAGTCCAATGCATTCCTCATTTCTATAAATCAAAGTGCTCATTACCACTTTGATTTATTAAATTACTTATCACTTATCATTCCAAGTGACACATATTACTTGGTTTCTTATTTCACATTATTCAAAGTGTCCCATACCACCTTAATTAATTTAATTTCTCATTTCATATTTATTCAAAGTGTCTCATACCACTTTGAATAATTTAATACTTAATCCATGAAAGGTCATAAGAATTTAATTTTGTTCTTTAGCATTTACATATATTTAGTGAATTAGGAATATAAGTGTTAATTACCAAACTATCAACTGCATGGATATGTCATTAAATGGAAAGTATGATAAGAAGATTATGGCATATGTGATGACAACTAATGCACTAAAATAAATACAAGTTTTGTCACATAAAATGATAACTTTAAAATCTAAAACCTTATTAATCAAATACATATTGGAATTTCATCTGAATTCATAATTAATTAAAAGATAAACCAAATATTTCATGTGGGGTATTAAACACACAGATGCCCAAACCTTTATTATTATTATGCTTATGTAAAACATATCACAAGGGTATACATAATGTCAAAAATGAAAAGCATAAAATTCAACCATAACTAATACCATTTAATATATATAAAAATAATTGATTCATACATATGTATATAAGAGTAGAAAAACCCAAATTTTATACTCATGAATTCTCCATAACTATTAAACTCATCAAAAGTATAACAATTGGAATATCCAAAATTAGGATTTAGTGTTTTGTAAATCTTTTTATACACAGGGTTGTATATAAAGATTTGTATTTTTAAAATAAAAACCACTCATACTTCAAAAATAACATGATTTATTCTTTCTTAGAAATCCTTGGAAAATTATAAATAAAATTGAGGATCAAAGTTTATATGTATACACATATATTCACATAAGCGAACATACATTATGTATTAAAGGGTTTAAACCAAAAATCCAATGACTCTCATATGAATTTAATATATTAGTCACATTAATTAACAAGGGTCCCTAAAATTTTATAAAATTTAAAAGGTTTATTTATTAAACATCCCATATATGTGTTTATGAAACATCGATATACATAGATTATTTATGTGTAAAACTGATTATACATAATATATATATATATAATGGTCTTACATTGAGATTTATTAACACTTACATGTTTTAAATTATTAGGAACATTAGTAAAAACAAGGGTTCATAAATTTCAGAATGTGCCATTAATTATAAAAAGTTTTTTTTATAAAATATGTATACATATATATGATTTTATATATTTTAATTTTTATAGAATCACAAAACCTCACACATCTATTGCATGATAAAGAATTAAATATTACATGTAGGATTAAGGGCTCACTAACTTAGAAGAAATCGGCAGTTCTATACGCAACCATATACATATATACAAGTTTATACATCTATATGTGTATATATATATATAAACCCAAACTGAATCAAATAAAGTCAATATAAAACCCTTACTTGTTTTGAGGAGGAGGAGAGTTTCAAAGGAGCTTGAAGGAGGCACTGGAGAAAGGAGAACTCATAGGGTTTGGGTGACAAATGTGATATATTTATAAAAAATAATGAATATATTTTTAATACTATTTTCATGGAAAAACTGATCCTCCTTGGTTTAAAATAAGACCAAGGTGTCGGTCTTGTGGAAATTGCCTGAAAGGAGGGGCTACTGGGGTCACAGGTGTGGAAAAAAATGAAAAGAAAGTAGCATGGTTCTGGTTCAGTGCACGCAGAGGAAGAATAAGGTGTTGTGGGGAAGAAAATATGGAAAAGAAATGGACATATGGGATTAAATATTTCTCATATCTGATGGTTGGGGTGTGATGTGGAGATTAAAAATACAGATGGCTCAGATTAGATTGTGTGTGATCTGACGGCTCAAGGCGACGTGGTGGTTTAAAATAACTCAGATGGTCACGATTAGATCTGGATGGATCAGACAGCACACAAAAACACAGAGATATACCATGGATGCTAGCAATTGAGGACCAGATGGAAATAGACGGCTTCGATCACATGCGATGTGATCTAATGGTCCAGATCGTATTTCTTCTTAAAAACCTCATCCCACATCGAAACGGGGAGAGTTTTGCGGATCCTTTATAAGCCCGGGGCTCCCAACCAAGGCTCAGATTACTCCCTTCCCCCTCTTGGTACCTCTCCATTCTGGGTTCTTCTACGGGCATGCTCCTGCGCCCACCCACGCCTCCATGCCACCCTGCATGGTGGTGCACTCTGGTCTATGCACACACACCTGTGTGCCCTTAAGGGTAGCTATGCCCCTACATGTTATACCTAGCACACACCATGTGTGCGCACTTCCCCTGGGATATTTCCTGGGGTAGAGGGTGAGAAGCCCATCAAGGCTTTGAAGGCCTACCACAAGGTGGCCCTCGGCTATGTGGGGTACTCCCCAAAATTTTAACAAAGTAAACATTAATTTTTTTTGTTATAAAAATAGTTTTAAATATATATGTATATAGGTATCTTCAAGATATGATTTCTCTATTATAACCTAAATATCTACCTTAGATGTATAAATGCTAAAGTTTTAAAAACACTAAGTAATAAGTTAATGTTTAATACATCATTAATAAAATCTTATATTATTATTATCAAAATCAAAGGCATAGTTTTAATTAAAACCTTTGTTTAAAAATTAATAATGAAAACATTTATAAAATCTTTTCAACGCATTTGGAATATCTGAAAAGTATTTGAAATCCAAACCTCATTTTGAAATCATACTAAGTATAGCTAAAATATTAAATCACTATCCTTTTTAAATTTTATAAAATATTTTATATGTTTAAAGTTATAATTTCAATGAATACTTTAAATATTTTGGAAAACTAATTATACCTAGATATTTAAAATTAAACCAACAGAATTACCAATGACTATAATTATAGCCATTAGAAACTCCACGATCACCTAAGGGGAAACAGACAAATTGAGGCCCTTATAAATACATGTATTAGGGTGTTCTATATTCAATACAACTTGGTGAATATGGTGCACATCATTCCATTGATGCTTAGTGCGGCTACAGTAGCTCTGGCCATACTGATGTTTACTGTGATGGATTCAAAGGACCCTTACTATCTTCTTGGGGTTTTTGTTGTATTGGGTGGTCTCCCTATAATTCTAATAGGTCTTTTAATAGTTATTTTTGGGTAGTATGGTTTTCCTTTGATCTTATTGTAATGTAAACACTTAAGTGTTTAATTAAATAAAATTCCTTGTGTTTATTTTGTAAGTTTTTTTCAGATAAAATGAAAATTAAACAGAATAAAACTATAGTATTATTATTATATGATAAAAAGGTTTGGGGTGTAACATTGGTTGTATCCCCCTTATTTTTTACTTCAGTTGTAGATATCTATCAGGAAATATTTCCAGGAAACCTCACTAGTATTCCCCCTAATAGGGGAGTTGAGTTCGAGATAGAAAATGTTCTAGGTAAGTAGTCCATTTTAATACCCCTCATATCTTATGGCACCAGAGAAGTTAAAAGAGCTCAAGTTACATCTTTAGGAATTTTAAAAAATAGATTTATCAGTATGATTACATCACCATGGGGTGAAACTGTTCTATTCGCCAAGAAGGTGGATGGTAGTCTTCAACTCTATGTAGATTACCATAGGTTGAGTTAGGAAACCATGAAAACTAGGTAACTTTTTCTCAGGATTTGTGATCTCTTTGATTAGTTACAGGGATCCCGATAGTCCTCTAAGATTGATCTCTAATTGGGATATCACCAATTGCAGGTTAGAGAGGTGGAAATCCCAAAGATAGTGTTTAAGAGAAGGTATGGGATACATGAGTACTTGGGTGATTATGTTTGGAATGGATAATACACCAGTAGTATTCATGGATCTCATGTACAAGATATTCCACCCATACCTTGACTAGTTTGTCATAGTATTCGTTGACGATATCCTTCTTTACTCACTAACCACATAGAACCATACCAAACATCTCAAGATAATTTTGATTATTATTTGAGCACATTGGTTTATGATAATCTATAAAAGTGTCACTTCTAGATTCAGAAGGTGCAATTCTTGGGGTATGTGGTTTATGAGAACAGAATATTAGTGCACCCAAAGAAAGTGGAGGTAGTGATGTCCTCGGAACATCCCCAAATTTTGATTGATATTAGGATCTTTCTAGGTTTTGTGGGATACTATTGGTGTTTTATTCAATACTTTCTCCAATTATCTACACACATGACTAGGCTTATGAAGAAATGGGTGAAGTCTCAGTGGTCAGATCAGTGTGAGGAGGATTTTCTTGATCTAAGTAGAAGGTTTACTTAGCTCTAGTGTTGATTCTCCCAGATATTTAGATTGATTAATCCATATATTTTGATGTATTATGAGTTTTTTATGGGTTATTGATGTAGAGGGATAGGGTGGTTTCTTATAGGTCACATTAGTTGTGACCCCATGATCAAAATTTCCCTACCCATGACTTGAAGCTAGTAGTTTTGTTCCATGCCATAAAGTGTTGGCAACACTACCTCTTTGGTGATATGTTCATTGTCTACACAAAATATAAGATCCTTCACTATATCTTCTCATATTGAGATCTGAATTTGATACAGAGGCATTACTTAGAGTACCTATAGATTTTCGAATTTGACATATCATATGCACCAGGTAAAGGTAACATCGTTGTATATGATCTTATCCATAAGACGTAGGTATCTTAGGAGCTTGGTAAATGGCCTTTGGACGAATAGTGGTGCTTGATGAGATTATTGACTAATTAGAGGATGGATTCTTATGGGGACTAGGTATCGATAAAATGTGCCCCATTTGTGGTTAAATCTTATTTATTAGATCAGATTAAGGATTATCAATAGATTTAACCCATTTTTACTGTGATGTAAGAATAACTAGTGAGTGATGACCTGATATCTAGGTCTTTGTTTGATGATGATTATGTGATCCCAATACATGGGAGAGTTGTAGTCCCTAATTCCATCTGAGAATATATGAAGAGAGACTTCCATAACTCTAATTGTGTGGTGCATCTTGGAGGAAAAAAAATATACCATGACTTTAGATGATAGTTTTGGTGGCTAGGGATAAAGATGGATATTGTTGGATTTGTTTATCAATGACTTATCTTAAGAGGATAAAGGTTGAGTATTATAATCCTAGTGGTTTATTATAACCAATTTCTATACCTATGTGGAGGTTGGAGGACATCATGATAGACTTTTTGATAGGGTTACCCAGAACCCTGCGGAGATGTGGCACTATTTGGGTGATTGTTGATTAGCTAACAAAAGTTTCCCACTTCTTATTGATATGTGAGACTCACTTGGTATATGAGATAGAAAATTTCTATGTCCATGGGATTATATTCTTACATATAGTTAACTTTATCATTATATCTAAATAATACTCACATTTTATATTATGGTTTTGGTAGGTCTTGTAGAAGGCCTCAGGGACTCAGCTAAGATTGAGCACCACATACAATCCTCAGACAGACAGACAGTCAGAGAAAACAATTTTTATATTAGAGGATATTCTATGGGCCTACATTTTGGATTTCATAGGATCTTAGGATGATCACCTATCCTTGGTTGAGGGAGCATAAAAAAATAGTTACCATGTTTCGATTCAGATGGAATCTTATAAGGCTCTTTATGGTAGATTATGTCGTTAATTCCTTTGTTGGAAAAAAATTTGTGAGGCAATAGTTGTAGGGCCTAGTATGGTATATGACACCTCTAAAAGAGTATAGATGATTTGGAAGTGGTTGATCATATCTTAGAGTGGGATGAATTCTTATTACAACCACAGGAGGAAGCCTATAGACTTTATTATAGGTGATCCAGTTTTTCTGAGAGTGACTCCTTGGTTAGGCCACTGATAATTAAGGAAGTAAGGAAAGATAGAACTATATTATATTGGACCAATTGATATCACTGGGTGGAGTGTAATAGCGGCATATAGTATGGATATTTCTTCTCTCTACTGAGGTTTGTACAATGTGTTTCATGTGTCTTAGTTCTAAAGGTACATGCTTAATCCTATATGTGTTATCGGCTATGAGGATATTGAGTTGGATCCTAATGCATAATATGTGTAACACCCAGTGTAGGTTCTAGATCATAGCTAGAAATACTTATGAGGGAATATTGTACAACTTGTCCATATCATATGGTAGTATGGACAGATCTAGGAGGAAATGTGGGAGTGGGAGTCTAGTGTTAGAGATCAATGGTCTGAGTTGTTCAAGTAAAATCACTAGAAATACTTATTAGGGATTATAAGTCATTAGAGGTTAAAAATTGTAACAATATATATTTTTAAATGTTTTAAAAACCTCTTTTGTATGTTATTTATAAGTTATTTTGAGGAAAATTAATAATTTTTTATTTTATTTTTACCCTTACTTATGGAATAGGCCCTAAGTAAAGGTAAGTTCACTCTACCCTTATTCAAGTTGGTTTTGGGGAGTTGTGTGAGTGAAACTCTAAAATCATAAGGTTTACATAATGGTAACATAGCCACTATGTAATGTTAGGATGAAGTTTTATCTTATTCATAAGGGTCGGTCGGAAAACCCTCTCCTCGCGTAAGGGTAACTCTGGAGTAGTGTAATGGTAAGGTGGATTCTTCAAGCACTACATTAAAGTAACTTTTTTTAAAGGTTGTGTAAGGGTAACATAGTGATTGTGTGGGGGTGGGTTTGATCTATGTAAAGGTAATTCTTAATTTCTAAAGGATGTGAAAAGGGTAATCTATAGTTACATAAGGGTAACTCCTCCTTCTCAAAGGATGCATTAGGGTAACCCAATACCCTCATGCGACAACTATGAGCTACATAAGGGTAAATCATGTTGCCCTTATGAAACACTCTTTTTTGGAAAAAAATAATTTAAAACCATGTTTTTTATTTTCTTCTTCCCAACTCGCCCTTGGAACATGTTTTTATGATTTTAAAAGCCTAAAATCATGGGAATTTATTCTTTTGACTAATTTAAGATTGAAAATCCTATATTAAAATATATTAAATAATCCAAATTCAATAATCAATTCATGATAAAATTAAATGGTTATTTTAATTTGGAGATTTAAATGTTGTGAACTAGAATCCCATTATTTTTAAAGAAATTCCCAAACCATGTTGCCATTGATTTTTGATATCCTCTTGAGTTCGGGTAGTCCATAAAACCTTTAACCAAGATCTAAAAAGTCTTCTTATAACAATCTGATGTTCTTCTGGTTTCCAGGCTTAGAAAAACCCTCTCTCTTTTTCTCCTCTTTTCTTGAGAGTAATTTTTTTCAAGGGATAATTTCCAAGTTTGAATATATAAATTATCTTCTCATAATTTCATGAACAATTGTGTATTAAGACTTCCTAGTATTTTTTGAAAAATTGATATATAATTCCTAAATGATAATAACTTATAATTTTTAAATAATGATAATGAAGAATTTTCTCAATTTTATCTAGGATTATTATAGAGATAGAAAATTATTATCACATGTGGAATTATAATTTCTTCTAAGGAATAATTTTTTATCTCATGATATGGATTAGATAAATAATTTTCAAATTTTATAGAAGATAAAAACTATTATCACAAGTGGTGTTTTTATTTCTTTTAAAAATAAAATAATTGGAATAGATTCTATGAATCCTTAGTGTGTGGATTAAACTGACTAGTACATAGATATGTTTCAATATTTAATCCTTCAATAAATATTGTAGTACTTAATAAAAATATTAAGGTAGGAAGTTCCTTACTATTTAGAGATCTTGTATACTCTTGTTTCCTTAGTATGATTCTTGTGATGTCATTTATTATTTGACCATGCTTGATAGTGATCGCATGTGGGTGTGTGTGTAGCCTATGAGACTTGTTTATGAAGCTTGATTCTATGATTATGTTTATATATCATGATATCTAGTTAGATGTTGATCACATGTTCATGTATGTAACTGTTTATTTCTCATGATGACGTGTTTTGTGTTGCCTTTATATGCTTGCTTTGTTGTGTGTATTGTTATACCTTTAGAGGCATTGTTTTGGTATTCATAAAAAGTAGATCATCATGACATGATTATCTCTTAGAGGGGGATTTCACACAACATGCATAAAATATGACATTGGATTGGTGGATTCCAAGTGACATGTTTACTCGATAACTTAAGGATGTCAAATGACATGTTGTCCCAATACCTTATGGATGCCAAAAGATATATTGTCTTGATAACTTGTGGAAGCTAAGTGACATGTTGACTAGATGCCTTGTGGATGTTTAGTGACATAACATCAGCCTTTTGGTGAGATCTTGATTTCTCCCAACATCCATTATGATTATCCTTCTAGTATAAAGCCAAATCAAGTACAGTCGGGCTCATGGTGGATTAATTAGAACATGTATGGTCGGTATATGATTTTTATTGATTAATTGTGCATTTATTATTATCATTTAATAAATCTATTATACCTATGAACTCATGTTAATGACACATTGGTGGTGTCCTACTTGGTTTTATTACTCACACCTTGTACGATCATCTTGATGCATTTTCATACTTCATGTATAGGGATCCAATTAAGGGAAAGGAGCCTATGGAAGATAGATAAGTTGTGTATCATTAATTTTTTAGTGTAACGGGGGTATAATCTAAAGGATTATATAGTGTTTATTTTTATTTACTTACACATTATACACTATTTTGGATTTCCATACTAGGAGCCTAGTTTATTTATTTCTGTATGAAGTGCATTTCATCTGTTATTACATTATGATGTTTTATCTTTCACCTTAATTACAATGATTTGATTTATATTTTATTTATATTTTTGGTGTACAACTATGATACAAAGGGTATAGTCTCCCAATTGATATTATTTAGGCGGTCACTTCTAGTTTCCAACCTTATGTGTACAGGTATGTGTGCATGAGGTCATGTGGCTCTCCAGTTTGGACCCAATGATTCTAGTCAGGGCATTATAATAATCCTAATTTTAAGTAAACTAAAGATATTCTTAGTGAAATAAATGTGGAGGCTTCATCCAATATATTAAAAATATAGAAGAATAAATTGTCTTAGAAGTAGGGGAAGTTATCCACTAAACATTATTAGGAGGAGGATCCACCACTTCTAGTAGTTAAAGTATGTGGAAGTTATATTGAAAATTTTTCTAGAGTTAATCCTACATAAAAAATTCAAGCTGTGGTGAGTATGAATCTATTGAAAATATTGATGATTTTTACTCTGAAATTAAATATCATCTGAAGGAAGTTCTCATTGAGGTTATCATAAATATATTTGAATTTATCAAGGGGATTTATGAAGAAAAATCACAAATTGAGAAGGAATTTGGTGAAATGGGAGAAAATTTGGTTAATAAAATAAGTGAGTGTAAAACTCTCACTAAATTCACTAAAGAAAAGGAATAAATGGTGTTACATTCATAAGAAATGTTCAAACTTATAGAAGAATCATTGAAAATAAGTTTTTGTAATAATGTTATTATAAAGGAAATTATTAAGGAAAGATTCCATGAACTTAAATATACTCATAGAGTAATTGTTTATGTTAATAATACTCAACTGGAGATCATGAAAATTAAGTAAATGAGATTTTAATTTCCTTCAAATATGTGAGTGAGTATCATAAAGAAAATATACAAAAGTAAAAAGTTGATTGTGAAGATAAATTGAGGTCTCTTGAAAATCATAATAACAATTTAGATTTAAAGTTCCATGAGTATGCAGTGAGATTGAGAAACATGGAAGCTACTCAAGATGAATCTTCATAGAAAGATGAGAAAATAGTAACTATAGAAATTATAAATAAAAGTATTACTTTATTAAATAATTAATCAAATTGAAGGATAAATATAAGATCATCATAATTTCCATATTTTTATAAGTTGAAGAAAAAGGTAAGCCTATGTTTCAATTAATTTGTATTCACTTATTTCTATTCTTTGAGTGGCGATGGTCATAGTTTCAGATGAATATGGGTGAAGAAAGATATGAAGAAACTCACCTCTTCTGTGAAGGTGGAAGTAAGAAAAGAAAAGGAAAGGATTTTCTCTAAATATATCTAAAAGAACAAAGTAAATATTCAGAAAAAAAAGTTTCAAAAGAAATCTCCACTAGAAAAAAATCAACAAAATGGAAGAATAGAAGTCTTATTGGCTAATGTTGATGCTATGTAAAGTTTAAAAACATGTTCATCGATTGTCGGAATAATATTCCAAGGTATTGAAATAAAATAAGGAAAATATTAAGGTGGGTAATATTGGAAGGTAAGGAAAACATAGATAAATACACCCAACCCTCATAGAGAAAGAAAAATATACTGACATCCAAATGATTTGAATATATTGAAAAAAATTGTGTAATTTTCAGAAGAAGTGGTCATGGAGATTAAGAGTGTTGGTATACTTTTACCAAGAACAACTCAACAAAGGCTAATAAAATGAGGCCATAAAAATTTAAGGAAATTAAAAGAAATGTAGAATGTAATTCTACCTTGAGGTTCAAACATTCAAAAGTTACAAGGAAGTTTTCACCTAATAATAATACTTTAAAAGATGTAATGCCTAAGAAGATATGTTACTTTTATGGAAGAAAAATTCATTTCATGGATAGTTTTAAAATCCCCATGAATATTCAAGTTAATAGAAGTAATATCAAGCAAAAAAATTAGTCAATATGATAAAGATACATGTGGATTAGAATAGTGAAATACATATCTGATAAAGTAGTTAAATTACATTAGAGTTTACCCCATAATAGTAACTTACTAGAAGATAAGAGGTTGTGTATAAGGTGTAAGTTGGTAAACCACACTCCTAAATAATTCATGATTATATTACCAAGTACAAATATGTTATAAATAAAATTGAAGTAGATATTGGAAGAAACTATGGTTAATGTTAAAAAGAAACCCCCACACAAAGTGAAAGGAATAATTCAATGTCACCCATGAATATTGATGCTTGGAAAATAAGGGAAAATAATGATTAAAAATGAAGCTAAAGTAAAGATATTTTCTATGTTAAGAAAACTTTCACAACCCTATTTCTCTAATTGAAGACAATGGAAGATCCACCTTATTCTCGATTGGTCTAAATGTTTTTATTGAAAAAGGAAATTTAGGGTGATTTTATTCAAGGGGATCCATGAAGTGAAGATAAAACTGGTTATTCCATAATCTTTATAAGATTAAGTAAAAAAGTCATATTTTAGAAAACTAAGGTGTTTCAACACTAAATACAGAAAAATCTACTAAATTGATCCATATTATGAAAATGAAGCTCTAAATAATAAAAATATAGTGAATTGTAGTTATTATCATCCTTGAGGTACATTTTCTATACTCTCTCATCCACATATGAAAACTAAAGAGAAAATGTAAATGGGGTTTTATTTCTTGATGGAAAAGAAATAATTATAGTGAAAGGGGGGAGAAACCTAGTCATTTTTATAATTGATCATTTTTGGATTTGTTTATTGAAATAGATATATGAAATTAAGTTTAATGAAAATCTAATAAACTTAGCACTAAAAGAATATTTTATAAAATTTGGAATCACTTGGTATTTTTATAGACATATTTAATGTATGGGTTAATCACTCTTGTTTTTTACACCAAGAATGGCTCACATAGATAAAGAGTTACTTGATTTAGGGATTATTACTTTAATAAAAGTGATTTTATCCTTCTCTTAGGAATTTTTAGGTTTACATTTGATTAAAAAGAATATAAGGGTAGAATATGAAAAATAAAGAAGGTCCCTCAGTTAAAGTTCTTAGAAGAATGAGATAAAAGAGTCTTTGAATTTATTAATAATAAAGGGGATAAATATTATTAACTTTAGTATTTTGAATAGATATTGACAAAAAAAATCCAAAGGGGGATTGAAGTTCCCATTGAATAATGATGATGATGGTGATATAATGTATGTATTGTCTATAGTATTTAGAAAATTCAATGAGTAAGTTGAAGTAAAAATTTCCTATCAATGTTCCAGAAGAAACCTAGTATAATAATATATTCTAGATGGAGAAACTATTAGAATTCGTAACATAGTAGTTACATGATCTACTTCTGGAATAAAACTGAATGTAATGAAGGGATGTAAGTAAAAGAAACTAATGAATATAGGAGGAATTAATGGAAATAATATTATATGGAAGCATCCATTTATATTATATGAATGAAAAACCAATCTTCAATGTATTCATGACTAGTGATGAAGGATGAAGAAGCAATCTTTACATCATATTGAAATTCAAGAAGTAATCTACCCAAATATGGTGATCTGAAATATTGAAGTACCAACTCAATGGGAAAGTTTAGAAAAATCATTGAATGGTGAGGTTATTAGATAGGGAAATTTAAGACCGAAATGAAGACTCAAAAGAAGATTATGGAAGAAGATCTATTGAATAATGTAAGACTGAAGGTAAAACCATCAAAAGAAAAATAGTGAAGTTTAAGAGACCAGGATGATTAGAAGGATTAACCACACTAAAGAATTTATAAATTATTTATTATTTCTTCTTAAGGAATGTAAAGATATTTTCATGCATAAATATGTAAAAGGCATGCAGTGAAGCACCATAGAAAGATACATTAGACATAATATATTGAATGATCTCTAGAGGATTTTGTTGTAGAGAAAGTTTAGAAACCTGAACTACTGAAGCGTTCAAAAGTCCAGAAGGAGATTCTAGAATAAGATTCTATAAGGAGTTTTATGAGATAAATGTTGCATAAGGTATAACATAAGTTGAATGTCTCTAGAATCCTAAACTAAGAAACATGAACCACTGAAGGTTCTGGAATAATAAGATCAGACTATTATAGACAGTTCAATCCTTAAAATAACAGCACTTTGGAAAAAGACTAACATTGATCCCAGTTGAGTCGATTGAATAATAAATTTTATTAGAAGAAGAAATAATAAAGTTTTATGTTTAATACTAACTTTTAGTGGATTTAAGTTCAAAGCATTAAAATTCAAGATGTTCAGTTACACTGATAAACTTTTGTTGATGTAAATCTAAATTATCAGAGGTAATGAAAGTACAAGTGATTAATCTTAAGTAAAGAGACAAGGAATCGCATATGAAAATAATATTAAATTATATTATAATGGAGGTAGAGATGATCATAAGACATGATTATTTTAAGATAATTTAAATCTAGATAAGTGAAAGTTTAGAAAATTGGAATATAGAAGATAAAGTTGAGTTGGTTTGAAGAAGAATTTGAAAGACAAGTTAAAACTAAATAAAGGTTCATCAAATGGACCCAATAATAAGAAAACGTATCATTCTGAAGAATTTTCTAAGTACTAAAGGTTGTAAAATATTTAGTTGAGTAAAATCTAGAAACAAAATGATCGTATTAATTTCATTGGAATAAAAAAATTTAGAAGATTCCAAAATGAATTTACATTATTTTATAGTCATACATTATGACAATGCTAAGTTGGATGTTCAAAATTTCAATATTAATGGAAGGAAAGTTCATGATTCAAGAAATACATGGGGAATATTTGAAGATGGTTGAAACTAAGTTTTTAGGAGCTTTTATCTAGTCAAATCCTGATATATTCCTAAGATAAAAAATCATTCAATTCAAGAGTTGAGATAGTGGAAATTTAAAATATAATCTTAAACATTTCCCATATCTATCAGAAGAATTTTGGATATATAAAAGGGAAACAACACTTGTGTTAAAGTATGAAGTGAATAGAGAGTAAATTTGAGAGATCTATTGATTATAAAATAGAATAAGTGGTTGTCCAAGCACTTTTATCTGTAGATCAGAAGGGTTGAAGTTGAGAATACTATAACTTGAATTTATGAAGTACTGAGTGAGTTCTCTATATCTATAATATCATAAGGAGTAAAGATAGACTGATATCAATAATAAACTTATAGAAGTTATAAACATAAAACTTCAAGTCAGTGAGAGCTCTGAAATTTCATTCTACTGGATGAAGGATAGGGTCGACGTACATGAAAATTATAGTAGAATATTAATAAGCAATCGAATTTTCATCCATGAGGAATTCTGAGGATAATCCTTGAAGACTGATGGTTCCATTATAAATAATGTCGCATACCTATCAAGAGATAGGAATATATTTTCAAGATATATCTCATCTGTGGGACATAGTATAAAGATCATTAACTTGATTAATATTGTGAATCATTGAGGTTAAGGCTTATTCATTCCTAAAATACTAGTAATTATTGAAAATGTTATTATTGGAAAATTCATGACTTAATGGGGGTCGATACGATAAGGATTAGTTTCTCACAATGAGGTCAAACCTTGTAAAAATCCATGTGTAGTATTTAATTTACATTATCTACATAGAATAAGGAAAAGGTGTCAAGGGTGAATTCTAAAGATCCATACATCCTAAATGATAATAGATATTTGATCAACTTAATGGAAAAAATTATGTGAACTTAACCAGAAAAAAGTTGGTCACCCTAATTCACCCCCCCCCCCTCAAACTACATGATCCCCTTAGAATCTCTTATCACTTTGAAATATTTGATTTGAAATCTTGTGGGTCCTTAATGAAAAGTTGTAAAGCTACATGTGGTTAGGGGTTTAACCCATGATGACCCCCAGTTTGGGGGGTCACAAGGTACAATAACAATACAATAGCAAGCATTGTAGTAGTATTTTAGTAGCTGCGATGGGTATTGTAGTAGTAGTATTAATAGAAGGGGTCTTTGGTCTAACAAAATGGTCCTTTAGGCCAAGAAAAAAGAATTTTATTCAATATATAATTTGTTCCATCAAATTATAATGGCTTATCTTGGTTATGGACTTATCCTTGTGGGGGGATGGGTTCTAATCCATGATATCCCAACAGGTTCATGTGTGTGTGTGTTTCTATGCTTTCTAACCCTTTAATACCTAATATAGTTCATTAATATATTAATTTTTTCTATCATGAAATTGATGTTAAATGTCTATTACTTGATACTAATTAGTAAATTATTAATTACTATTAATTTTTAATTATTTTATAAACCATTTTTCACTTAATATATTCCATATTAAGTGTAAATAAATATTTAGTATTATATAAATCATACTTAAAAAATATTATTTATATATATATATATATCGACAAAAACATATTTTTATATTAAAATATGATTTTTAATCATATATAATTTTTTTATTTTATTATCACTAAGAAAAGAATTAATAAAAACTTCTCTTTATTATCACTAAAAAGGCACTAATAAAGGGTTATATTTTCAGTGCTAAAAAAAGAAGTGATAAAGGGAGGACTTTATCAGCACTAAAAAATGCACTAATAAAGGTATTCTTTTATCAGTGCATTTTTTAGTACTAATAAAGATACCCTTTATCATCCTTTTTAGCTGGCAATGATAAAAAATTTGTGCTAAATAAGCGTGATTCTGTAGTAGTTTACTGAAAATGAATGAATATTCTTGCTAAATTGTTTCTTTTTAAAAACCACTCTATATTATAAATAAGAGAAATTTTTAATGCACTGCATGAAACTGTACAATAGAAATATGAATTCCACCTCATAATAATTTTATGATAAAAAAAATAATTTTTATCCCAATACATTAGAGGTTATATAATTAAAATTTTATAATGTATTCATCCATTTTTAGATTCCCAAATAAATTATATTATATGGGCTCCATCAATAAATCCATTTGATTAAAGTGTAGATATCTAGACACTGCCAAGGTATCTAATTATTTGATGATTTTCACAAACATCATCTAGATATACTTATTAAAGTGTTATCATAAATTTAACCATAATTAATTAAGTTCAATACTTTTGATTCCATGGTATTATACCACAGGACTGTATACTACCCATTGTTTCCCGCTTCCCCATTTCCACTCATCCACTATGGGAGATGACTCTATCAAATAATCTGATAAATTTCACCATTAATTAATTCATAGCATCGCCTATGACTTTATCATTCCATGGTAGTTTATTTATATTTCCTTTCCATTTTCATTCAACCATTATGTGAGAAAACTAAGTCCCCCAATGCAACCCACTATGGGGGAAAATTGGGTTCATTAACCCCATAATGGGAGAAAATAGGTTTTAACCTATATGTTATAGAGCCAATTATCATGGATCTATAATTGTAAATAATAATAAAAAGAAAGTATCTAAATAATAAAAACTTTACATTGTCATCTATATTCACATATATAAAAATATATGTGGGTGTGGGTGTGAGTAAAAAATTTCTCATACCTAGAAATCTCCCACAATAGTATTAAATTCTCTCAAACAGTTTTTTTTAATATATTTCTATTTAGTAATGTATTTATTGGATTCACAATAATATAATACATTATAACTTGTCTTATTTCTTCCATCTATAAACATGAAATATTTTTTATGATATCCTTCTTGTAAGATAAGAAATATACATTAGAAAACATGGCTATTAAAGGGTAGATTTGTTGAAAATACTAAAAATTAATATCACTGGTTGTGATTGCAAGGAGAAACAATATAAAATAAACTCAAACAAATAAAATTTTTATTTATTCTCTTGGATAAATTTTTGGAAGGATATAAGTTATAATTTATGAGAAAATGTATCTCAATTTATAGAGAGATAAAAAACTATAGAGAAAGAGATGACTCCTTAAATCTGTCCACTGTCATTATTGGTTGTGTCTAAATTTATTATTGAAAATTTAATTTATCTGTTCAAAAAATGTATTTCTCCTATAATAGGATGCTTGTATTTGGGAGTTGACCCCACATCATCATTGTAGTAATGTTTTTCCCGTCCAAATTTAAAAAAAAAGTTTATTTTTTTAACATCCCCCTTAAACTTTTTTCACTTGCTTCTCAAGATTTTACATCATACTTGTTTAAATTTCTTCAAGAATCTAGGTGGATGATCAATATATATTACCTATTCTAAAAATATATTTAGAAATTTTGACTTCACATCTAGCTGATGGTTCTTACATTTGTGTTGGGAAGCTATTGAGATTAATAATCTTATCATCTTTATCATTACAATAGGTGAAAAAAACTTCACCAATATCAATGACTTCCTTTTTCTTATAGCCTTTAGTGAAGAAACACCCAAATATTTTATGAAATATTTTTTCAAATAAATCTAATTTCTTTGATAGCTTGTGTTACACGCAACACCGAGTTTAAATGAAATGTGATATACTATTAAAATATTTTTATCTGATAGTTGTCTCATAGGCGTTGGATTAGTGGGTATGAATAGGACTAACTAAATTGTGAAAAATTTATGGTTTACACATTTATAATATAAATTAATTGGTTATAAATTGATTATAAATGAAAATAAAAATCATTTTAAAGAAAATGAAATGTTTTTTTGAAAAAAAAATTGTGTGCGCAATGTATTTTTAAATAAATTAATTAAATTAATCAATATTGGTGAATGATTTTAATGAAATTTAAATATTATATATTCAATAAAAAAATTAACATTCATTTAATATTTTTTTAAGCATGGGATAATAATAAATAAATTTTTATGCTTAAAATTTTATTTTTCTAAAAAGTGGTTTTCATCGCGTATTGCGAGATTATTTTAAAATTAATTTCTCAAAATTTTAGAAATTTAATTTGATAAAATTGATTCCATATTTGGAATCAGTAAGTTTAAATTTGGTAAATACATCCCTTTTATTTTTGGTCAACATGAATAGTAATCATGATAAAATTTATCACCTTGGTAAAGGGTAAATCTGGTTAATCTAGGTAAAAACTAAGTGATAAGGCCATAAATTTTCATCATGATTATTATTATATGAAGTTAATTCTTCCCTTATAACTTTAGGATCAAAATTTAATTGTTTAAGGGACACTTTTCCATGAAAATTACCTATATAATATTTAAATCAAAGAAAGTTACAAAATGTCACTCTCTTAGTTTTAAATATCTCTTATGTGTCCACATAGGGAAAAAAGTAAGTTATGAATGAATATAAATGCCTATTTTGATATTAATAAAATTATTTTTATTTTAGAAATTTATTTATTGTTTTTAGTAATTATATAATGACCTTAAATTCTTATACAACGCTAATTTGGTATTTCTCTAATTAATAAAAAATATAATATATGATATTAAAAATATTAAAAGTTAAAAAAATTCATGATTTAATGTGTACCATATATTTTTTAGATGAATATAAAATATTCATGTTATTTTAAATAATTATATTCAAATTCCAACTTTTTCTTTAACTCTTTTAAGTAAAATTAAATGAATAGTGTCTAAATTAGAAATAATGATTTTTTATAAAAATAATATTTTATTAAATTACATAAAAATCATAAAAATATTAAAATAGGTAAATATGGATAATATATGGTCTAAAATTTCATCCCTTTACCATTTATAGTCCATTTGTAACCATTTTTCTTAACAATGACATTAATATATTTTAATCTTTTTTGAAATTCCAAGAGTGCCCCTCCCCTCAATTATAAAAGGGCACCCCTCCTTTATCTTCTTCACAGCAGTTTGATCCTTTTATATCAACCAAAATCTATCAAGTTATATTCTAAACTTCCCTTTACACATTCTATATATTTTTTCCTTCCCAAAATACCAACCCTAGATCCCTTAAGAGAAGATCTAAAGAACTCATTTCACAGAAGAGGTAATCGCCTTAACTGATCACTTTCTTTTTAAATTATTATTTTAACTCCTATAAATATATTATACTATTCATAAAATAATAAATTCACTATTATAAATATACTAAAATTTTATTAGGATTATTAAACCACCTATATTCACCATTTTTTCATCGAATGAGAAGTAAAAGTATCGCTCGTGTGTATGTACTCCACATAACGATACAATTCATTTTTCATCACCATATTTCATAGATGGTTATTATTATGGGTTTAATGTTTATATATTATATTTGTGACATAATTATTATTTTTTAATAATAATATCATATATACCTTCTTACCATCTAAACCGTTGGAAAATGATAACATCGTTTGTGCGTACGTGTGGACTACAACCTCCATAAAGCGATGTGATTTGTTTTTAGTTTTCATTTAATTTGGATGGTAATAATGATTGATTTTATAAAAATATATAATATATATGATATAATAATAATTTTGGAAAGGTGATTTATTATTTATCTTTCTTTTGTTTCATATTTCAAAAAATGGAAACAACATTCATGCATACGTACGACCTACCGTCTCCATGAAGGGTGCAGCGGAAGAGCGGTTGGGCCGGTACCCAAATTTAATTTTTACCATGATCAATGATTATTCTGGGATCAATATGATGATTAATTACAGTCTCCACATAATAGAATCAAATATTTAGATAAATATGGAAGAGGCCGGAAACCTTTAAAAAAGATCTTTCACATCATGTTTATAATTAATTTAATTAATTTCATAAAGAAAAAAATACCTTGATCTTCATTAATTTCTTTATTGATGATTTTGATCATCCAAAATGACCCTTCTATATTGTGTCATTGCACTTGAGAGGATTCAAACCAGAATCCCTCTAGCGGTGATCCATATGTTCTCCAAAGGCCTCTAATCGACACCACTCGTTCTTCGGGTGCTAGCGCAGTGAAGAAAGTGTCTTGTGTCGGTCATTCTTGATCGTTTTTTCTTCAGTTTTGAAGAGTGTCTCTTGTTCTTGAGAGGGGCAGGAATAGTATTTGAAAGGGAAATTTTTTAGCTCAATAATTATCAATTCACCGAGCATGCAGTTTGGTATATGGAACAATAGACGTACATGTCTATTTATCGACATAGGGATTCAGTTACAATATTTAATTGTGTAATAGCAATTAAATACATTCATAACCTTAGATAAAACCCGTGATTTTAATAATAATACCACATCATTATTTATGGTGCTCCAACTTGTGCAAAATAAAATTATAAATAAAATTCCACGTCACAAAATAATAGCAGCGTTATTATTATTTTAACTTATGTCAAGTAGTTAAATAATTATTTACCATCTTGAAAATAATTATTTTACTATCATGCCAGCCTTGGTCGGATCAAACTCCACTTCTATTTATTGAACACCCAAATAAATAAATAAATAATTTATTCTCTTAAATAAATATTTTATTTACAAACTAGTAAATAAATATTTATTAAGTGTTCAATAAAATAAATAAATATATTTTACCCATAATCCTATGAATAAATATTTATTTAATTGATGCAATCATTTTAACTTGAATAAAATTATTCCACTATCATGAGAATAATATTTATTCCATTAATTAAATTCTAATAGAATTTAACTAAGACCACTAGAAACACTTAGTGTGTGACCCTCTAGGATTCTTTCTCATTGGAATTGGGAGGGTTTTCCTAAAGTCCAAGAGTAATATCTAGAAATGGGTCAAGGCACCCAAGAGAAATAACTTAAAGTCACAACAACGACATCCACATATGAACACTAACTGTGTAATATAATCATTTTATCTCAATATCTCATCAAGATGGTTTCATGATAGTGTCATCAACCTTTATGCTTTATATGACATTCTTTGACTACCTGAAATAAACTCGTCGTTACACCATAGACATGGAATTTCGTGAAATAGTTCTATTTCAATCACTAGGTCAGGATATCAACTTCCATAAATGTAAGGGACAAATCCTTCCTCGACTTATCCATTAATAACATGTTATTCATGATGCACCCAATGTACTCTACTTCCCGCCAACTGTCTGCATGATGATTTTTGTCAGCAAATCAAAGTGAGTGAGTCATGACACATATTAATGATAATATTAAAGTCTAATTATTATTACACATGCTCACATATAGAAATATTCAATGACACCAAAACATGTGGAAGTCCTACTGGTGGGTCTATTCTTATAATCTCTCATCTTGGAGATTACCAAGTGCGAACTTCATGAGAAGAAGCCTCATATGCTTACGATTACTCTCACTTGATGGTCTGAATACTATGTGTCCCATTATAGTATTTCATCTAAAATCATAACTATATTTAAGAATATTTTCAAATCACTTCAAGGTTCTCATCATAGCGCGTAACTACTATGACCTAGTCAATGCGACAAATACTCCAGGACATTATTACACTATAGTCTTGTAGAACAATGAACAATATGTAATAAGATGTTCAATATTTAAATATATTAAATATTCATGTAATCAAAGTACAACCAGTTGGTTCTAAGACACCAACTCTTACAAAATCCCACTTGGACTAGAGCCAACTACCAACGACTTTCAGTCTGCTCGACCTCACATGATGATCATGTTTCTTCTAAGTCAAGTATTTAATCAAGGGGTCTATCACATTGTATTCTGTGGAAATATTTTTGACTACAACTTCACCTCTCTAAGAAAAATCCCTCAAGAGATGATACTTCTGAATTATGTGTTTCGTCCGCTGATGTGACCTTGGCTATTTTGCGAGAGCCACCGCTGCAGTATTATCACAGTATAGTGTGATGGGATCTTTACTGCTAGGTATCACATCCATCTCATGGATGAAGATTCACATCCAAAATTCTTATTTAGATACCTCAGAAGCTATGATATACTTGGAATTGGTTGTATAATCTGTGACCATACTCTTCTTTGAGCTCTTCTATGTCACTACACCTCCATTAAAAGTGAATATGTATCTTGTTTGTGACTTCATGTCATATTGATCAGTCTGGAAACTATCACATGCATATCCTATGATGACTAGTTCCCCATCTCCTCCATAAACTAGGAACATATCCTTAGTATGCCTCAGATACTTTAGGATAGTCTTGACTGTCATCCAATGGCGGTCACCTGGGTCAACTTGATATCTTCCTACTGCACTCAATGCATAGGCGACATCCAACCTAGTACATAGCATGGAAAACATGACTGACCCAATCTCTGATGTGTGTTGAGTCCTTGCCATTATCTTTCTTTCCTCATGAGTTTGAGGATACATTTTCTTGGAAAGATGAATGCCATGTGACGCTAGCAATAATCCCCTCTTGGATTGTTCCATACTGAATCTCTTCAGTACCTTTTCAATGTATGTACTCTAACTTAGGCCCAGCTATCTCTTGGATCTATAATGATGGATCTTGATCCCAATAATATATGTTTCCTTTCCCAAGTCCTTCATGGAGAATCATTGATTCAACCATGCCTTAACAGACTGTAAGACTGGTATCTCATTTCTAATAAGTAATATGTCATCAACATATACTATTAGGAAAACGAATTCACTCCCACTAAACTGTTTGTAGACACAAGGCTCACATTCATTCTTGATAAAACCAAATTTCATTATGTATTCATAAAAATTAATGTTCCATGACCTAGATTCTTGCTTTAATCCATAAACATATTTCTGTAACTTG
Organism: Viscum album; assembly: GCA_963277665.1. Taxonomy (NCBI): domain Eukaryota; kingdom Viridiplantae; phylum Streptophyta; class Magnoliopsida; order Santalales; family Viscaceae; genus Viscum; species Viscum album. The sequence continues at coordinate 1,222,790,128 of OY728130.1, forward strand.
CAAACCTTAATGGAATCCTTTGGAGTCATAAACCCTTCATATTGTGTCATATAGATATCTTCCTGAAGGTTCCCATTGAGGAAGGCTATTTTTACATCCATTTTCTAAATCTCATAGTCATGGTAAGCGGAGATGGATAATATAATTCTTATGGATTTTAACATTGCAACTGGTGAAAAGGTTTTGTCGTAGTCAATGCCTTGACGCTGCTTGAACCCTTTTGCAACCAGTCATACCTTATAGGTACTGACTTGTCCTTCCATGTCTAGTTTCTTCTTGAATACCCATTTGAAACCAATAGTCTTTACATCAACTAGAGGATCTACCAAAATCTAGACTTGATTTTGGTACATGGAATCCATTTTAGAATTCATGACTTCTTTTCACTTGACAACATCTGTGTCACTTACTGCTTACTTGTAGGTTAGAAGATCATTATTATCAACTAATAATGAGTCACCATCCTCAGTAACTAGAAAACTATACCATTTTGGTTCTCTAACCTCTCTTGTACTCCTACACAGTTCTTGTGCCTTTGGAAGAGTTCTTTCTTTCACAGGGCTTTGTGGAATCTATTCATGTACCAACTCTTGTGTACCTTAAACCTCGAATTCATCAAAGTATATCTCTATCCCACTATCTATTTTGGAGATGTTTTCCCTCTTAAGGAATATGATGTGTCTTGACACTGTAAACTTTTTTTATGAGGGGTTTTATAGGTAATATCCCCATATTTTCTTGGGGTATCCTATAAAGGTATACTTTGTGCCTTGGGGTGAAAGTTTGTTACTCGAAGAGGACTTAAAAATGCTTCACTTCCCTACATATGTAAATTTGATAACATGGCTTTCTTTCCACTCCAGAACTCATATGGAATACCATTTATTGGTTTTGTTGGTACTTGGTTTAGTATGTGTGCTTCTGTTTGTAACGCATATCTCCAAAAGGATAATGGAATACTTGCATGACTCGTCATTGATCTCACCATGTCCAACAAGGTGTATTTCATCCTTTTTCTCACACCATTCCAATGGGGCATATAAGGATGAGTGAGTTGGGATAGGATCACAAAATCTCATAAGTAATCAATGAAATATTGATTAAGATATTCTCCATCTCGGTTTGAGCGGAGTTTCTTAATATTCTCACTAAGATGGTTCTTAACTTCATTCTTGTATTCTTTGAACTTATCAAAATAATCTAAATTTTACCTCATTAAGTAGATATATCCATATCTACTAAAATAATCAGTAAAAGTTATGAAGTATGATTATCCTCCCCTTAATTCAACTAGAAATGATCCACACACATTGGTATGAACCAATTCAAGAATCTATTTAGCACTTTCACCTTTCCCACTAAATAGGGATTTGGTCATTTTTCCTTGTAAACATGCATGAAATACTCCAAGTGGTTTTACTTCAAAAGAATCTAAATATTCATTTTGATGAAACTTTTTCAAGATTTTATTATTTACATGACCTATCTAGTGATTCCAAAGTTGGGTGTGGTATGAGTCATGCGAAGTATTTTTGTTATTGATTTCCATTACTTGGTTTGTGTAATATAATATGTAAAGTTAATTATATAAATATTCCCTACCAAAACAAATTTTATCTTTATAAAAGAAGCTACATTCATTTCCAAACTTGAAAATAAATCCATCTGTATCTAATATGGATACAAAAATAATGTTTTTAGTAACAGATGGAACATAATAACAACCCTTTAACACCAAGATCATCTCAATTGGAAACATGATGTGGTAGTCCCAGATAGCTACAGTAGAAAGTCTGGCTCTTTTGGCTGCTTGTAGATCTACCTCCCCTCAGTCAATATTCCTAAATCTACTTGGTTCCTATATGTGGATACATATGTGAGCACCACAAGTTGTATCTAATACCCAATTCTTATAAATATATATATTAAATTTGATAACAAACACACATGAATCTTCCCTTTGCTTCTTAGGATGGGTGTAGTTCTTTTTTCAGTGACCCTTCTTGCCACATGCGAAACAAACATCTTTCTATTCCCTTGACTCCCCTTTGATCTTCCTTTTATTGGAAGGGCATGAAGAATATTTAGGCTTAAATCTCTTAGCCTTCCCTTTAATACTATTCACCATAAGGACATAAGGTTTTCGTGCTTCATATCTTTTTCCACTTGGAGAATGAGGATAATAAGATCAAATGGAGACTTCTCAATGTTTTTTATATTGAAATTAACAAAAAAATATGGAGAATCTATGATGAAGTGAGTTAAGAATGAGATCGTTACCCAGTTATTCAGTGATTTTAAACCCTAGAACCTATAAGAACTTAATTTAGCCAATGATCTTCACTATGTAAGGTTTGGTTGGGGAACCCTCTCCAAGATTACTCTGAAAGAGTGCCTTAGAGATATTAAATTGTTCTTGTCTTGCTCTCTCCTGGTAAAGACCATAGAGGTGTTTGATCATGCTATAAGCATCCATGTTATCATAAGACTTCATGATCTCCCTAGACATTGATGATATCATCAAACATTGAATGTTGACCGCGTCATTCATATGTTTCTCAAAGACCAATAACTCTTCATCACGCGCCTCTTGGGCAGGCAGATCAGGTAATGCTAACTCCAGCACATAAGACTTCCGTTCATAGTATAGAATAACCTGAATGCATGTAAACCATTCCTAGAAGTTACTACCAGTGAGGATGTTGTTTTTATCCATAATTGATTGCAGGGATAGTGTGGTTGAAGAGTTTTTCATTTTATTATAAAATTAAAAGAGTAGATGATTAGAATTTTCTTGATTGCATTTTATGAGAAATAATAAATTAATTTTTTTAAGTCGCCCACTATTTTATCAAGTCCTAATGGCCCTCACCATTGAACTCATAATGTCCAGTTGTAATGAAATTCTAGTGGAAAGGAACCATATTCCCCTTCTCATAACCCCAACAAGGTTTGTTCAAGCTATTTGAAGGTTTTTAGGTCAGTAGGTCTTTGCCAACTATGGGCTTGTAGCTCCTTGATCTATTGAGTGGACTCCCTAATCCTGAAATCCTGACTTGGATTTCCTTAACACTTGCCTCCAATATTACACCAATTCTATCAGGGGATACTCTTCTTGATTTAATATGGTTAAGTAAACCCAAAACCTTTCATAATATATTCCTATATAAAAGTAAGTGTCCCTACAAGGGTTGGTCAAAAACATAGTTTTATTGAGTCTTTCCCTTAACAGAAGGCTTAGTTTGACTTAATATTTTATTAAGGAATTTTTATCTCTTATGCATAAATTTCTTATTATATTTTTCACATGATTGTTAATATTAAGTGGAACTTACTTAAGTGATTAACCATGTCTTGATAATATTTACACATAATCCTGCTTTATTTTAGTTCTATCTTGCATGTTTGTCAGTTCATTAATTATGTGATCACGACAACACATCCATAATGATAAACCATGTAACTAATAGAAATAAAATAAAGTAAAGGGAATGATCATGTGATTTTCTAATGGTTAGTTTATCTAACGATTGATAAACTAACCATATCCTAGGGGAAAAGCACCTTGAATATTTTGGGTTTGTGTTTAGAGCTATCCATTTGCCCACCTCTATATCTTCTGAGATTGGTTTCGTCTCAGCTCCAGCTTAAACCACCTCCACTAGCTTGGGATTTCCATCCATTACATATGCTTTTTTAACTCACATGCAAGTAAGGCGTCAAAGGGGGATTTACATAAAAGAAACCATGGGCACGTAGACCATGCATATTAATGACGAGATATGGATCATAGGCCAAAAAGTAATTTAATAAATAAATTAAAAGGAAACCAATCACATACAAAGGTCTTGGTTTAGCTCATAATCACCCACATACATGCAATGAGTTACGCATTTAATAAAACTAGTTTTAAATTCTTTAATCGTTCTTATTAAGATAAATTGTTATTGAATCGATTAATTATTATCTTTAATTAATCAATCCTTTTATCTTAATCCTTTCTTTAATTTCCTTGAGATTCCCATCTTTGTACATAAATGAACCTTGGAGGTATCCTGGTGAATACTCATTCAAATCTACCTAGCATGTATTATATTCATATATTGTCTTACTCTTATAACATATGGCATACAAGATTTTTCAATGCATAGAGTAACAACCTGTAGTATGATTTATACATGATGTGTAATTCTGAACATTACACAAACATTAAAGTTTTAACTTTGTGTAATTTGGTAAATTACACGGCGTATAGTTCCTAATACATGGTGTGTACTACCTTCACCATCTTTCCCGAATTACATGCCTACGGACTCGATGTGTGAGGCATAATTTAGAAATTTTGGAGTACACAGCATGTACAGTGGGCTACACATTATGTTGTATCCGCATTACACATTTACCAGTCGGCTTAGCCATCTATGGGAAACACGGTTTGGCCCCCTAACCTAAAGGGACTACATGCCATGTATAGTGGGACACATGGTGTGTAATCTGGTAAGTGTGTGACTATCTTTCCTGATCAACACGTGGTGTAGAATTAACTACACTGTGTGCAATAAATGCACACAGCTTGAGAAATTTATGAATTACTCTTGATGTGTTGAACATGACTACACGACATGTAGTTTGGATTACATGGTGTGTATGGCATAGAACACAGTGTGTAAGTCTAAACACATGACGTGTACTTTCATGTCACTTGGGAAGAATCACTAGTGCCTCCTTATGAGTTATCTATTTTAATTTTAATTAAAAAATCATTTTTTCTGTGAAATATGTGATAAATGAAAAAAAGGGAGAACAGATCTCAAAATCTAGATTACTAGAACGATTAACCTTGAATTGACAAACTAAATTATTAAATCATAAATCATAAATGAATTATTTAAATAATTATAAACTATGATGTAACTACTTTGATATCACTTATAGGTTCTGGGCATAGCGAAATTGCAGATAGGCCATCACCCAACTTTAATTTTTACCATGATCAATGATTATTCTGGGATCATTATGATGATGAATGTCAGTGTCTATAGAATAGAATCAAAGATTTAGATAAAGATGGAAGAGGCCTAAAACCTTTATAGAGGATCTTTCACATCATGTTTATAATTAATTTAATTAATTTCATAAAGAAAAGAATACCTGGATCTTCGGTACTTTCTTCATTGACGATGTTGATCATCCAAAATGAGCCTTCTAGATTGTCTCATTTCACTTGTGAGGATCCAAACCAGAATCCCTTTAGCGGTGATCCACACGTGCTCTGAAGGCCTCTGATCGACACCACTCATTCTCCGGGTGCTAGCGTGGTGAAGTGAGTGTCTTGTGTTGGTCATTCTTGATCTCTTGTTCTTTATATCTTGTTCTTTAGTCTTGAAAGTGGTGGGAAGAGGATTCAAGAGAGAAATTATTTAGCTCAATAATTCTCAATTCACCGAGTGTGTAGTTCAGTACATGGAACAATAGACGTATGTGTCTATTTATCGACATGGGGCTTCGGTTACAATATTTAATTGTGTAATAGCATTTAAATTCATTCATAACTTCAGATAAAACTCATGCTTTTAATAATAATACTGCATCATTATTTATGGTGTGCCAACTTGCGCAAAACAGGATTATAAATAAAATTCTGCATCACAAAATAATAGAAGCATTATTATTATTTTAACTTGTGAAAACTGGTTAAATAATTATTTACCGTCTTGAAAATAATTATTTTACTACTGGACCAACCTTGGTCTGCTCGAACTCCACTTCCATTTATTGAACACCTGAATAAATAAATAAATAATTTATTATCTTAAATAAATATTTTATTTACAAACTAGTAAAGAAATATTTATTAAATTTTCAATAAAATAAATAAATATATTTTACCCACAATCCGGTGAATTAATATTTATTTAATTTATGAAATCATTTTAACTTGAATAAAATTATTCCACTATCATGAGAATAATATTTATTCTATTAATTAAATTTTAATATAATTTAACTGAGACCACTAGAAACACTTAGTGTGTGACCCTCTATGAAACACCCCAAGATTCCATGGTACGTTTCCCTTTGAATAATGTAATAGCTTGCATTGTACGCAACTTCGAGATTCTAACACACCGTTACCAAACAAACTAGCCATTATGAATAGTAATACCCACTTTATGAAATTTTATAAATTTTATCTTTCAAACTGGACTTCATTTTTTGGATTTAGAATATCTAAATTAGTCTAGGTTGAATTTTCGGTATTTTTCTGAGAACTTCCAATTTTTGATGAATAGTGATAAATACTAAACTTTAATTAAAAACAGCTTTTTAATCAAAATAATTTATAGTGCTAAATTATAATATTGAGTGATTTTAAAGTATAATTAGAATATATTTTTACCATTTAATCCAATTTTGGTCATTGGATGTAATTTCACATTTAAACTGGACATAAACAAGTGTCAATCTTTTGATAATTATTATTTCTTAAAAAACACGCTTTTTGTTTTGACAGCATGAATTAATTTTAAATTAATTTCTGCTACTTCTGTGTTTTAAATTTATAAAAATGGATTCTATATTTGTAATCAGTATGTCCAAATTGTTTAAATAGGTAACTTTTATTTTTACACATTATGAATAATTACTTCGGTAAATATTTTATTTACCGTGGTTAAAGGGTAAATCAGGTAAATAAGGGTAACAAAATAATATTATAATAATATAAAATTACCCCAACACGTGTATTAACCCTATTGGATGATGAATTTCCGACAATGGGAATCCTTGGGTCGATTATGGGACCCCATGGAGCCACTTGTAAGTGAAAATGATACTTTATATTAATTAAGTTAAAATGAATACAAAAATGACATAAGCATATATCTTTTAGTAAAAAAAATTTTACATAGTGTTATATATGTTATATCTTAAACTATAAATATTAATTAGAAATATAAAAATATTTCCTACATAATTGTATTTTATTTTTGATTTTTATACATTTAATAATTAAATTTATTTATGACACAATAATGATGCAGTATTTTCCTTATTAATGAAAGAATCCAATAAATGGTATTATAAATGTTAAAATAAATATAATTTTAAAGTTTTGATGCCATAAAATAATTTTATATGTTAATATGACATGTTATTATTGATTAAATAAATTTATTTTTAAGTAATCATGTTTTTATGACTTTAACAAAAATCAATTATTAAATAGTTTTAAAATTGACATAAAAGAGTTTTTAAAACAAATATTATATTATTAACTAATATAATGGTTCTAAAAATCTAAGGATCAGACAAGAGACTTATATAATGATATTTGTATCATTAAATAACCACTTGGGGTTCTCTTGGAAGTTTATAGTATGTTTATTAACTATATAATATAAAAATACAAAGAGACATGGTAAATGTCAAACTAATTAACTAAGAGTTAAATCTAAAAGATAAGGTTAATATAGTAACCCAAACATGTCTAAAACCTATTGGTTGAGTTTTGTTTTACCCATACCCACCTTATCCTCGAAATAAATCAGTTTTGAGCCATTAGAAACTGAATATTAATTTATTATAAATTAATATTTCTAGCTTTTCCTAAGGTGCCCCCCACCCCTATTATAAAAGGGCACTCCCCCTTCTCTCTAATTCACACGTTCAAAGCCATTTGGCTCAGCCAAACCCTACCCAAATACTCTCTCAACTATCCTACCTTAATTCTAGAGGCCCTCATTTTTTTAGAAATCCATCCTAAGGAGCCCTTTTGATCAAATCAAGGTGGAGAACACGAAGAAGAGGTAATGTTTTCACCACCATCTTTCAAGTTCTTTTCTTCTTACACTTCTTATTTCTTTGTTATTTTCATTATAAAATAAAAAATTTAGTATCTTCTATATAATTTGATGTTATTATAAATATGGTACAACCATATTCAGTATTCTATCCATCCTTTGAATGACATGTCACCATACGTGCGTACGTACGGCTTACCGTCTCCACGTCATGGTGTAATTGTTATTCAATACATTATTATTTGGATGGGTATAATAATGAGTATAACTTATGTAAATAATAAATATAACATGATAATTATTCTGTATATATTATATACCATCCAATTATATATGATTTTAATATCAAAATAATGATATCATCGCTCGTGCGTACGTACAGAATACTGTCTCCATGAACGCGATGAGATTCATTCCCCATCGTATCCATTCAAGAATAATTTTCATTTTATGGTTAAAAATAATGTGTAAAGACTTAATATCATTCTGTATATGAATAAGATATAACCTATCCATAACAAACATGGCTTACATAACAAATCATATAAAGGAAAACGAATTAGTTAACACCCGAAACAACGATAATACTAAGATATTATTAACAAAGAAATGTTAAAAGATCATATATGATATCATATTAATGTATATGATTATTGTATAATTTAATAACAATTATTTCACCATTATATAGGAGGTTAACCAACCATCTTCTAAGTAAAATTACAAGTTAAGGGTTTATTTCACAATCTCTTCATTATCCGAGGTTGTTTATACGTAATTATCTACTGGGACCTCTTTATCATCCACATTCATGTTTCTTAAAAATGTATTTCAAAACATTTTTACTATTTAATAGACAATGGGTTAATTTCATTTATACCCTTATTTAACCTTATACATTTTTGAAAGGAATCTTTCCGTTATTTTCCAAACAAGGTACTTTTTGACCTTTTCGAAAAATTTAAGGTAAGAATGTTTTTTTAACTTATACGGCGGGTGTGGATATTTTCCACCGTTATAAAATCATAAAATCTTCCCTTAAAATCTTATAAGAGTATTTTCAAAAATAAAGGTTTTATTTAATAATTATGTGACTTTTAAATGATTTTAGAAAGGATATATTTCTCCCAAATAGTTTTGATTTCATCTATGTCAACATCCTTTGATGGATTTTTAGCTTATTTAAAGTTGATTTATTATGATACAAAACTTCCATATAGTATTTAAGGTTTTGTGATATGTTTGAATGTGGATGAGCTATTTTTATTCCATTCATGGTTTGTGGTTAAGGTGTTGAGATTTTGTATGCTAGTTTTAATATGAATGTTTATGTTATATTTCAACCTCTTCTGAAGATGAATGTGTTGGAATAGTATGTTCTGGGTTGGGGACCGGTAAAAGTAAGCCCTCCAGGTTGGGGTCTGGTTACAGCAGACCCTGTAGGATGGAGTCCGGTTATAGAGGCTCTCCGGGATGGAGTCTGGTTACAGAGGCTCTCCGGGTTGGAGTCCGGTTACAGAGGCTCTCTGGGATGGAGTCCGGTTACAGAGGCTCTCCAGGTTTGGGTCCGATTACAGTTAGCCCATAGGTCTTGGCATAAGACCTTGACACAGAAATTAAAGTTTTGAATTATGAATTCCATCATTGTAAAAGTGGTTATTCATATTTCATGTGATTATTTGATTAGTAGAATATCCATGTGAAAAGGTAAATGGCATTATTTCATTTTATCTTTTCCATATTATCCTGAAGTTCAAGTTTAAAAGGATTTTTTTTTAGTTATACATTGCCTTAAATGTTTATGTTTATTTATGAAAGTTTCCGCTATATTGTTATCCTTATTGAACATCTGAGCTCACCCCTTTCATTGTTTTATTTTTCCTAGGATGTGAAGAAGTATTTTATGAATGACCTACAGGGATAGTATGAGGGGTTATGAATACAATATGTTGTTGTAGTTTTTCACTTTATGATGTAATGTAAGACTTATGAATATATCTAGTGTTTCCAAAGCTACTAAACTGATCGGTATTTCGTGATTTAATCACTTGTGATCATGCCAATGTTATGTTATAATGCATCGACTCTGGGTAACTGGGGTCGGAGCGTTACAGTTGGTATCAGAGGAAGTTTAGTAATAAACTTTGGAAGCTAGATTTAGGTAAAATCTGATTAGAGCACATAACCCTAAGATAAACTTTGAGGATTAGTATAGAAGAACTTCCTAGAATCTTGGTATTGTATAAATTTTGTGAGTTTTCTGAGAAATACATCCCTGTCTGGATATGAGCAGGTAGAGGTGGCTCTGGCACAGATGTACCTAGGGTTAGAACCCGAAAACACCGCTTTGAGCTAGACTCGAACGGGAACTGGTGCACGACAACGGGTCTTGCTGCACTCTTGGTTATGACACTCCCAGGGGATATGCTTGGGATAATTCTCATTTTCTTTACAAACCATTATGAAGGTTTTATGAGTATATACTTCCTCAAAGAAAACATTATTATGGATTATATCCATAAATTGTTCAAGTTATGTTAAGTGTTTTACAAGTATGGAATTATGTATTTCGATTCATAAACTAATATAGTTTATGACATTATTTAGAAATGGCACCTAGTAGAAGGAATGGAAACTGTATCAATGAACTCACTCCATGTAGGGATTTCCCTCCTGCTCAAGATAATTATAGTGGAGCTGGTGATACAACTGGTGTTGATCAGCTTATCACTATACTGGGACAACTCACTCAGGTTATGAATAATAACCTTACCCGTATGGAGCACCCTGATCCGCAACGTAGAGGATCAATGTTAGATCACTTTATAAGGCAACAACCACCAACATTTAATGGGGGTAAAAATCCACTATTTTCTGAGCAATGGATAAATTCCATAGAGAAAATATTCCACGCCTTGGGGATTAGCGAAGGGGAAAAAGTTTTCATGGCAGTTTACCGCCTCACTGGAGATGCTGATCAATGGTGGTCATTGATTCAAAATAAAAAGGAAGATGAAGGAGTATCAAGTATTTAATAGAGGGAGTTTAAATATATTTTCTTAGAAAAATACTTTCCTCATGACCATCGAGCTAATATAGAAAGACAATTTCTGAGTCTGAGGAAAAAGGAGGATGAGAATGTCGCAAAGTATGAGGCTAACTTTACAAGGTTAGAAAGGCATTCTACAGATTATATAGGTAACCCAAGAAGTAATATCAATAATTTATTTTATGGGTTAAAACCATTTATTCGTCGAGCATTAGTCTCACAATCCTTCTCATCGTACGAAGATATTGTCTCATGTGCTATCAAGACAGAAAAGGAATTCTCTAAATCTTATGACAACAAAGTAAAGCAAGAGAAGAAGAGAACGGTGGAGCAAGAGATAGATAAATGGAAAAAAGGAAATAAGGATTTCCCATTATTTGATAATTGTGGGAAGAATCACCCTGTTACTTATATAAAAGGAATGAGAGTTTGTTATAAATTTGGGGGGAAAGGTCACCAGGATCGTGATTGCAAGGGAAAGAAAGAGGCTATCAATGTTGAATGCTACAATTGTAGAGAAATGGGGCATTATGAAAATGAATGCCCTAAGCACCAAGGAAACTTACCTCATAAAAGGCCAAGGGATCAAGGCCAAGATTATGTTGTTACTACAGTTGAAGAGGAATAATTAATGTGTTTGTGTTTTTGGACTCAAGGATTATATTCTGGTTATGAGAATAATGTGATATATATAAGGGTTGTACTTCAGTACTTGTTGTTTTCATTAAGGTTTTAATATGACTAAGGTAATCATATTTTCAGTATGTGAAAATAATAGAAACTTTACTTTGTTTGGGGAATCTAATGTTACAATTGATTTTGGAATTTAGATACCTTTTACAGAGAGTCTGGACAGAGGTACTTTGGATAAATATAATGTTTGGAATGGATTAAGTTGAACTTTGGATAGAATTGTTTAAGGTTAAAACATTTCTTATGATTATTTTTGGAATATTATGATACTATAGTTTTAGGAAAAGGACAACCTGCAGGTCGGGCGATAACCCGTCGCGTCGGACAAAGCTACAGGAATCGAACCCACAACCATAGTGCGACAGGCCTTTATTACCTCCCACTAGCCTACAGGAAGTCATTAGTTATTACAAAATATTTTTCTTCATTATAATGGTATGTGTTAACATTTTTAACCTTATATGATTAGGATAAATATAATATTTTAGAGTTTTATCATCTTTTGGAGTGAAAGATGAGTTTATGGTAGAAATTAGTTGAAGGATGAAAGTCTACTTGTCAAGTATATATATATATATATATTTCTCTTATTCTATGATGAAATTAATTCTTAAAGTTTTGGGAAGGGATATTAAAACCAAAAATGTGTTATCCTAATACCTTATGTTTTTTTGAACTGATGATATTTTAAATCGTCATAGATTGATGGCTTTGAGGCCCTCAATTTTACACTTGTTTGTGATTGATGACCACAATAACTCCTTATAAATATTTACGTATTTCATCTAATTACATGTCTATAATTTCCACAAATGTTCTTCTATTAGAAACCCTGATTTGGTGGTGACATTCTCATTTCCCTTTCCATCATAAAAAAACTAAATTTTATTAACCCTATTTCCAATATGGGTTTTCCACAAAGGTATTTTCTATTTTCAACATTTTATTTTAAAAGAAAAATTCCAAATTGTAAGGATTAAATTTATTGAAGGAGGGGAGAATATAACACCCCAAGCTTCCATGGTACGTTTCCATTTGAATAATGCAATAACTAGCATTGTACGCAACTTCGAGATTCTAACACACTGTGACCAATCAAACTAGCCGTTATGAATAGTAATACCCACTTTTTGAAATTTTATAAATTTTATCTTACAAAATGGACTTCATTTTTAGATTCATAATACCAAAATTAGCCTAGGTTGAATTTTTGGTATTTTTCTGAGAACTTCCAATTTTTGATGAATAGTGATAAATACTAAACTTTAATTAAAAACAACTTTTTTTAATCAAAATAATTTATAGTGATAAATTATAATATTGAGTGGTTTAGAGTATAATTATAATATATTTTTACCATTTAATCCAATGTTGGTCATTGGATGTAATTTCACATTTAAACTGGACATAAACAAGTGTCAGTCTTTTGATAATTATTATTTCTTAAAAAACACGCTTTTTGTTTTGACAGCGGGAATTAATTTTAAATTAATTTCTGCTACTTATGTGTTTTCAATTTAGAAAAATGGATTCCATATTTGGAATCAGGATGTCCAAATTTTGTAAATAGGTAACTTTTATTTTTAGACATTATTAATAATTACTTCGGTAAATATTTTATTTACCATGGTTAAAGGGTAAATCAGGTAAATAAGGGTAACAAAATAATATTATAATAATATAAAATTACCCCAAAACTTGTACTGACCCTATTGGATGATGAATTTACGACCATGATCATCTTTGGGTCTATTTTGGGACCCCATGGAGACACTTGTAAGTGAAAATGACACTTTATATTAATTAAGTTAAAATGAATACAAAAATGACATAAGCATATATCTTTTAGTAAAACAGTTTTTACATAGAGTTATATATGTTTTCTCTTCAAATATAAATATTCATTAGAAATATAAAAATATTTACTACATAATGGTATTTTATTTATAATTTTTAGACATTGAATAATTGAATTTATTAATGACACAATAATGATGCAGTATTTTCCTTATTAATGAAAGAATCCAATAAATGGTATTATAAATTTTAAAATAAATATAATTTGAAAGTTTTGATGCCATAAAATAATTTTATAGGTTAATATGACATGTTAGTGTTGAATAAATGAATTTATTTCGAAGTAATCATGCTTTTATGACTTTAACAAAAATCAATTATTAAATAGTGTCAAAATTGACATAAAAGAGTTTTTAAAACAAATATTATATTATTAACTGATATAATGGTCCTAAAAATCTAAGGTTCGGCCAAGAGACTTATATAATGATATGTGTGTAATTAAAGAACCACTTTTGATTCTATTGAAAGTTTATAGTATGTTTATTAACTATATAATATAAAAATACAAAGAGACATGGTAAATGTCAAACTAATTAACTAAGAGTTAAATCTAAAAGATAAGGTTAATATAGTGACCCAAACATGTATAAAACATATTGGTTGAGTTTTTTTCGACCCATAACCACATTATCTTCAAAATAAATCAGTTTGGAGCCATTATAAACTGAATATTAATTTATTATAAATTAATATTTCTAGCTTTTCCAAAGGTGCCCCTCACCCCTATTATAAAAGGGCACTCCCCCTTCTCTCTAATTCACACCTTAAAAGCCATTAGGCTCGGCCAAACCCTGAGAAAATACTCTCTCAACTATCCTAACTTCATCCTAGAGTCCCTACGTTAGTCAGAAAGTCATCCTAATGATCCCTTTTGATCAAATAAAGAGGAAGAACACGAAGAAGAGGTAATGTTTTCACCACCATATTTTAAGTTCCTTTCTTCTTCCACTTCTTATTTCTTTGTTATTTCCATTATAAAATAATAAATCTAGTGTATTCTATATACTGTTATGTTATTATAAATATGGTACAACCATATTCAGTATTCTATCCATCCTTTTAATGATATGTCACCATACATGCGTACGTACGGCTTACCGTCTCCACGTCGTGGTGTAATTGTTATTCAATACACTATTATTTGGATGGGTATAATAATGAGTATAACTTATGTAAATAATAAATATAAAATGATAATTATTATTTATATATTATATACCATCCAATTATATACGATTTTAATATCAAAAGAATGATATTGTCGCTCGTGCGTACGTACGGAATACCGTCTCCACGAACGCGATGAGATTCATTCCCCATCATATCCATTAAAGACTAATTTTCATTTGATGGTTAAAAATAACGTTTAAATAATTAATATCATTCTAAATATGAATAAGATACAACCTATGCATAACAAACACGGCTTACGTAACAAAGCACATAAAGGAAAATGAATCAGTTAACACCCGAAACAATGATAATACTAAGATATTATTAACAAAGCAATGTTAAAAGATCATATATCATATCATATTAATGTATATGATTCTTGTATAATTTAATAAAAATTATTTCACCATTATACAGTAGGTTAACCAACCATCGACTAAGGAAAATTACAATGTAAGGGTTTATTTCACAATCTCTTCATTATCCGAGGTTGTTTATACATAATTATCTACTGGGACCTCTTTATCATCCACATCCATGTTTCTTAAAAATGTATTTCAAAACATTTTTACTATTTAATAGAAAATGGGTTAATGTCATTTATACCCTTATTTAACCTTATATGTTTTTGAAAGGAATCTTTCCGTCATTTTCCAAACAAGGTGCTTTTTGACCTTTTTGACAAATTTAAGGTAAGAATGTTTTTTTTAACTTATACGGTGGGTGTGGCTATTTTTCGCCATTATAAAATCATTGAAGATTCCCTTACAAGCTTATAATAGTATTTTCAAAAATAAAGGTTTTATTTAATAATTATTTGACTTTTAAATGATTTCAGAAAGGAGATATTTCCCCAGAATAGTTTTGATTTCATCTATGTCAACATCCATTGATGGATTTTTAGCTTATTTAAAGTTGATTTATTATGATAAAAAACTTCCATATATTATTTAAGGTTTTGTGATATGTTTGATTGTGGATGAGCTATTTTTATTCCATTCATGGTTTGTGGTTAAAGTATTGACACTTTTTATGCTAGTTTTAATATGAATTTTTATGTCATATTTCAACCTCTTATTAAGATGAATGTGTTGGACTAGTATGTTCCGGGTTGGGGACTGGTAAAATTAAGCCCATTGGGTTGGGGTCCGGTTACATTAGACCCTTTGGGATGGAGTCCGGTTACAGAGGCTCTCCGGGATGGAGTCCAGTTACCAAGGCTCTCCGGGTTGGAGTCCGGTTACAGAGGCTCTCCAGGTTTGGGTCCGGTTATAGTTAGCCCATAGGTCTTGGCATGAGGACTTGACACAGAAATTAAAGTTTGGCATTATGCATTCCATCATTGTAAAAGTGGTTATTCATATTTCATGTGATTATTCGATTAGTAAAATATCCATGTGAAAAGGTAAATGGAATTATTTGATTTAATCTTTGCCATATTCTGATGAAGTTCAAGTTTAAAAGGCTTTTGTTTTAGTTATACATTGCCTTAAATGTTTATGTTTATTTATGAAATTTTCCTCTATATTGTTATCCTTACTGAGTATCTGAGCTCACCCCTTTCAATGATTTATTTTTCCCAGTGTTTCCTCTGGAAATAGGGATGACCTCATTGATTTAAGGTTCAAACATTCCAATCGGTTTCTAACCGGTTTGTTCGTAGAACCGGAAAAATACAATGATTCTATATCCATTTGGACCTACTTTCCAAAGGTAGGTGCTCATTAGTTATGGACCTATGAGACTTAAGAATTTGCATTGGTCGAGAGGATGGGAGGTCAGACTCATCACACCTTTTTTAGGGGAATTATTGTCTATTATGGGACTCTCTTTATAGATTTAAGTTATGTTCGTGAATCCTTATTAAATTACCAAGTATAAATGATCTTTCCTTTAGATTTTACAATCAATGATTTGATATTTAGGAAATTTAGAGAATATTTTATATGTATTCGAGGTTCTTCATCGATAGATAATCATCTGTATTTTTTAGAGATTCTTAGTCAATGGTATCCTTCAATACATAAAAGTCGCTTGGTCATTATGATGACCATACTGGTTTTAAAGCCACTCAGTGTGGCACTTGAATTTTATTGTCATTCAGAAGGATGTGGATTATTTCAGAGTTGAGATCGTACCCACAAATGGGCTACCAACATATCCTTTGTTTAGAAAAGGAATCATAACCCACCTAGTTCGAGTAAGGGAGTATGATGTTTATGCATGATTGATGGCTCAAAGAAAGATGTCATAATTACTTTTACACTCTAAGCTCATGTGAGTCATGATCAGTGTGACAAACAAGAGGTATTGGTAAGACCAGACAATTGTGCCATCATAAGAAATGATATGGGGCTTATGTATGTATGACTGCCCAAATAGATGAAGATTATCATTTACTTCCGGGAAGAAACCCGGGAACAAGGTCCATAAATATATATGTACTTTATGGAGATTTGGATACTCTAACTTGGGGATTACTCCTGAGGAAGATGCCCAAATTAGGAGGGGACATATGATTGGGTTTTACTCCTGAGAAAGAAGCCCAAATCAAAAGTAAATTAGGACTGGTTAAGAGAAATTATGACTGGGGCTTATTCCTGAGAAGGAGGCCCAGGTTAAAGGATTTGAGAACTGGGGCTTACTCCTAAGGAGGAGGCCCAGGTTAAGGAAATTTGAAAACTGGGGCTTACTTTTAAGGAGTAGGCCTAGGTTAAGGGACTTGAGAACTTGGGATTACTCCTAAGGAGGAGGCCTAGGTTAAGGGGCTTGAGAATTGGGGCTTACTCCTAAGGAGGAGGCCCAGGTTAAGGGACTTGGGGCTTACTCCTAAAGAGGATTCCCATATTTGTAGGCTTTGAGACTGGGGCTTATTCCTAAAAAGGAAGCCCAGGTTAAGAGAATTATAGTTGGGGCTTAATCCTGAGGAGGATTCCCATATTTGGGAACTTGGGGCTTAATCCTGAGGAGGATGCCCAGATTTAGGAACTTGGGGCTTACTCCTAAGGAGGATGCCTAGATTTATAAATTTGGACTAGGGCTTACTCCTAAGGAGGATGCCCAGGTTAGGGTAATTGGGGCTTAATCCTAAGGAGGATGCCCATATTTAGGAACTTGGACTGGGGATTATTCCTAAAAAGGAGGCCCAGGTTAAGGATTCTCTCATCTTAAAGGATGAGGTTGAATGAATGAAATATATGACCTTAGTGACATAAAGATATGTAAATCACTAGTTTTAAAGAAATGTTCCATATAATTCCTTTCAGATAAGGAAGCCAACATAGGAACCCTGCTATAAATGGCTTTGAAGAGGGTTTTGAAGGCTGGATCTTGAATAGGATAGGTGGATAGGCATAAGAGAGGTGAAATGGACAGGAGGGGCACCCAAAAAGAAGGTGGTGCGCAAGTCCTGCATGGGTGCGCAAGTATACTTGCGCAACACATGGGTACTTGCGTGACGGTCAACCCTTAGGGTAATACTTGGGCAAGACTTGGATCAAGCCCTTAGTACTACCCTAGAGGCTTCTAGAGGATTGGCGCGCAAGTTCTTTTGAAGGGGTAAGGCGGCGCACAGGTGTGGCCATTTCCCTTAAGGGCTGGCCACTTAGGCGCGCAAGTGTTGATGAGTTTCAACACTTATGCCTTACTCCCCCTCTTTAGATCTTCTTTTCTAGGTAAGAAATTACCTTAGAAGTGTTCGGAAGCTTTGATAAGAGACTAGGGCACCGGGAGCTCAAATATGAGTTTCTGGAATTTTTCATCCCTGAAATGGGGGGCCCACAGGGGGTATTTATAGGCTAGTGAAGACCCTGGGTGAAATTCAAATAGGGTGCGCAAGTCACCTACATGACCACTGGGCGGCGCGCAAGTATACTTGCGCGACTTTGGTGGAACTTGCGCGACCCAAGTGCAAATTAATCTTTGTTCATGCCTTTGTCAATTTTTGATGTTTCTTCAAAGGATGAATCAACATGGACTAAGGTATTCCCTTTTTTCAGTCATTGAGACTCTGTGACAAAAAGGAACGTCAACAAAAGACCCCCCTCAGAGTTGGATCCGAAATAAATGAGGATGTGACTCTGAGGTAAAGAAGAAAATCAAAGGAAGGGCGGCGTGCAGGTTCTGAACACACGGATACTAGTGCGCAGGTGAGAGGCGTGCAGACTTTGGGCACGCAGGGTTGCGCGCGCTAGCTTTAGGAATGCAGGGTTGCGGCCTTGCCTATATATATGTATCCATTCTCGTGCAAAGCACCCGAATTTCAAACTTTTGAGCTCTCGCCACGCAAGTTTCCCTCATCGTGCAAGTTACTTGTTTTCCGCTGTTTCTTTTATGTCGCACTGTTGTAGAGGTAATTGGACTTGCGCGGTGATACCTGCACGCCAAGACTTGTGTGGCACACCCATACTTGTGCGCCAAAATTATACTTTCACACCTTAATGACTTGGCCATTTTTTCGAATTTCTTCACAAATTTTATAAAAAAATCAACCCATTTAAGAGTTAATTTATTCAACTTTTTTGCAGATTCAATGGCTCCCAAGAGAATCAGAACGGCTGATGAACTGGATAGCAAGCTAATTGAAGATATGATGAGCATCATTGGCCATGATTATTATACCGTCTGTGATAGTACTCTCCTGGATTTGGCCAAGTACCTAAAGAAGTGTCATCTTGATTTCCCACAAAGCATTTATCTACCTTTGTATGGCTATGGTCATCTGTGAGAAGTTACCATTCCAGAGGCAAAGAACTATCTCCCACATTCTTGGTTTCAGTATTACACCAACTTTGATTCAGCAAATATTTCATGTGGAGGATCATTTATAAATACTAGAACAGTGGAGAAGGCCCATATGATGCATCATATCCCATGTATGCCAGATCTGAAACCTCACAAGCCCAAGCTACAACCACATTGTTATCCTTCAATCTTCCGAAATTCTCAGATGGATCAATCCAAAGGCTGAAAGAAGAGCTGGGACTTCCGTCCTGGAGGAGGTGTGAAGCCAACTTGGATGTGGTCATACTGGATGCGACAAACCTATGCAGATTTTGTCGAGGATTTTAAAGGAGTTGCGATATATAAAGCCGTCTGGGTTGGCCAAACATATTTTTATAGGCATGATAACTTCGTTCCGGAGATACTCAGCCATTGGAGCCCAGAAACCAATTCTTTCCATCTAACTCATGGAGAAGTAGGAATTAGTCTATGGGATGTCCACAAGATCTCAGGGGCTCCAATTTTGGGTGATATGTATGATGAATTCATCCCCCCCAAGGTGACTTGGAATGATTCGGAGAAGACCCCGGCTTTGGCTCGGGAATTATTGAAAATATTTCACAAGCTCAAGAGTTCATAGACCTCCTTAACTCATTCTAGAAAGGATATTCATCCAGAGGAGTGGATGAATATGTTTCTTAACAAGAAGCGGGAGAAGGATTCGAAGGATAAGGGATCGAAGGAGAAGGGATCGAAGGGGAAGGGGCCCAAGGAGAAGGGGCCCACTCATCCTACCACCTTCCCCAAAATAGAGAATAGGGGTTCTCCTGGAACATTCTAGCCGACTCTAGAAGCAGGATAATTTTAGAAGTGTGGATACGAAGTAAATCAGAGAATCCCAAAGAAGACTCATCTGGCGGGCTTCTTGGCCTTGTGGCTTAGTGTTTATCTTCTGCCAGTCAGGGACTTGAAGGGAGGCGTCAGGCCAGGGACCTTCGTTGTCGTATCCAAGTTGGTTGAAGGAAAAATGGTTGGGTTGGCTACCCCCATTTTATCAAAGATTCACAGGAGATTACTCCATGTCTTCATGGGTAAGTCTCCTTTGAGAATAGTGGGACCATTCCAAGTTTTGTGGGGATGGATCGCCACTCACTTCAGGATGTATAATGTACAGAATGGAGTACAGATTCCTGGAAGTTCTTTCAGGCCATCAGTGCAGGCATTCTCTGGAATTGCTCCACCAACTCTCAATTCTTATGACATGAAGGTGAGGCTGAGCATGTTTAAGGAATTCAATTTCTTTCCTTATGGAAACCCACCAACCAGGTGGTTTGTTGATGATGGAACAGCCAGCCTGGAATTGAGGGCATATATGCTGGCCTGCAGAGATGGTGTACTGGTCACCAAGATTGACGGAGAGATTATATGCAAGGCCTATGCTCCGTACAGATTTGCACTCCAATTCAAGTGTTTGCAGCAGACTGTTGTATCTCCCCCTATGCATGTCAGGTCAGAGCAACATCTGATGGTTTCCCGGAAACTATGGTTGCTGACATCTAGGGAGAAGACCGGGTCATTATTTGATCTACCAGTTGATAAAGTGGAAAATAACTTGACCACATGGTATGCTGAGAACTGGATAGCATCATACCCTAGAGGGGTGCAGAATTACCAAGTTTATCAGGTGGGGAAAAGGAAGAGAATTGTAGAGAAAGAAACCCTTCCTCAGGAAGGTGATTCTTCCCCACCTGGAGATGATTCGTTGGACTCCTCATCTAGGACTGACTCACCGGATTACTAGGATGGGGATGATGAGGCACAACATGTGGCCAAGTGGCCTCGTGCCAGATATAATCCTCCTATCAGAATCAAAATACCCACTCCATAAACTCCTAGTGAGTTACTTCATTGGGGAAATTTTAATCACTATTACTTTAGAGAGTAACAAGTTCATTTTCTTAGTCTCTATCTGTAGTTGCAGGAGCTGAGAAGAAGCTTAAGTCTAAGGTTGTAGGACCTTCCTCGCAGCCTTCTGGTACACATACTGAATATCTATGACCAGAGGTTGTCCAGACATGGAAGAGTTTATACTACGATGCTAAAACTACCTGGATAGATTTATACGAGGGGCTACACCTCCCTGGAATAAGGAATCTTCTGGCTTCTATAGATATCTGTTTCAAGAATAACCTTGATGAAGTGCAGGCTTACATCAGAGAGATAGAAATGCTCATATATGCCACTAATGATTCCATTCCTATCACCAAGCAGGTGAAGGAAATGATAGATCGCGGCACCACTGAGGGGATCGGTGCTTCCGGAGATGAGGAGTGGCACAATTACGTGGCTCCTGAATATGTAAGTCTCTTTCCTTATTTTCTTTGCAATTTGATTTTAGTCAAAGTTTTTTTACTCAAGGAAATTATTTTATTCATCCTGCAGCTTGCAAATAAAGGAACTATTGAGGTTCCTTCACCACAGTATAGCCCTGGTGGTACTGCCATTGGGGATGCTGTTGAATCTCCTCGCGAGTCGGGTGAGATATCTCCAATCCATCAATCCATGGATGAGGATTTGGATATGGCTTTCCATTATCCAATTCATGTACCTATAAAGGAGACTGTTGGCACTCCAAAAAATCCAAAGAAACAAAGGCATCGAAGGAGGAATTCCCCAGCTAAATACTTCATCAATAGTGGTAAGTCCTTCGGATAATCATGAGTCTTAACCCA
Organism: Viscum album; assembly: GCA_963277665.1. NCBI lineage: Eukaryota > Viridiplantae > Streptophyta > Magnoliopsida > Santalales > Viscaceae > Viscum > Viscum album. Next base: position 1,222,812,159 of record OY728130.1, read on the forward strand.
TGAAAATGTTTCTCATACTTCTTGGGATTGCAGGGGCTTCTTCAATTTACCCTCTGAGGGAGAGAACCGACCCCCCTTTGAGGACCACAGAGGGTACTGGTGAACAATCACAAGTTTAGGCTAACTTGGATGCTCCTAGAGAAGATCCAACGTTTGTTCCTAGTATCCCTCCTGCTAGTGTTGTAAGGAGATAAGAGCCTGCTTCTGGTAAGTTAACAATGCTCCATAAAATGTTGAATGAAACATTAACTGAATTCCATTCTGTGATACATTAGGTTTGACCCCTGCACTAGATCTTTTGGTGGCTATTGCAACTAACGCCGCTACTTTATCTGAAGAAGCTGCCCAGGGTCAGAGGCCGCAGAATGAAGGTCACCAAGAAGACATATCAAATGCTCCCACTGGTGAGATTAACTAGGATTCTGAGATTACATTGGATGAAATGATGGAACTTGGCGCATATTTTGAATATTTTTTAGATTATGTTAAATTACCATGTAATTTAGAAGATTATGGACGTGAGTGTTATCCTTCGTCCAGTTAAAAATAACTTCTTATTACATCTCTGATCATGATCAGTTGAAATGTGCAGTTCTATCTGAGCAAGCTACTGAACTTCCAATGCCTGAAGGGGGTACAGAAAACCCTATTATTGCAGAGACATTAGATCAAGTGGAGATGAACCCCATAGAGATTCCTCAAACTCATCCTGAAAATCCTGTTGAAGCTAGGAAAGACAGGGAGGAGCCTTCTCAAGTTACCAATCTACTGTTGGGTAAGGGATAACAGTTTTTTTGCGACTATACTTAATTTGCAAGACAGCCAATAAACTTTTTTTATCTTTTGAAACTAACCAAATATTAATTGATTATGCAGGGCCATCAATTTCAGTGTCTAGATATGAAGGTGAAGCCTCTGCCTCTGCCCCAACGGAAATTGAAAGTGAAGAAACACGGGTTAGGGGGGAAGGAGAAGAACATGGAACTTCCCTAAGTGCATTAATCCCAGATTATATTCCCCCTTATGACAGTGATGCTGAGTCAGATCCAGAAGTACAAAAGTCGTTCCAATTTTCATGACGCAAGGCATGGAAGATCATATCTGAAGTGCCTTTAGAAGAGATGTCATCGAAGATCCCATGACTTTCATCCCTGTTTGTCATGTTGGGACTTGGTGGTTTTGGATATTAAGAGATCCATGCCATAGTGAAACAAGTCGTCTTAAGAAGGGAGCAGGAGCAAAAGTTCCGTCAAGATTTGACTTGGGTGAGGCTGTCAGTCAACATCAATGAATTTGAGGCTGCGATGTCCCAAGATGAGGCTGATCATGCTACCAAGTTGAAGGAGCTGAAGCATAAGATCAAAGAGAAATTCGTCCAGTAGATACACCTTCAGCAACAGTTTAACTGATGTTACTGGGGAACTTGACCAGCTTAACAATTCATTGGAAGGAGTTTAAATGAATGGTATGAAATCCATTGCAGATTCTAAGAAAGCACTCCATCAAGCTGAAAGGAGTAAAGCTGGTCGAGTGCATGATCTTCAAGTGGCTGCCGATGAAGCTCGGGATTCTGTTAATCAAATGAATATTTATGTTGATAGCCTTTTGTAATTCTTGGAAAAGAGAAGAGACTCCAATATGTGGATTTCCTTCTAACTCTTGTGTATTAATGAAGAATACTTTCATCTTCCATCATTTGTTCTTATATTCTTTGATACCTTCTTTAAATTTTACCAAAGCCAATGGGCCTAGTAAGAATAGTTTGATTTTTTCTAGGATTATTATGAATAACCCTACAAACCTTGAATCTTTTAATTGCTCAATATTACCTATAATAATACAAAATGTATGTTTAGTGAGCTGGGACTTGACTTTTATTCAGAGTTCCCTTGTCTTTTTTGGGCAGTTTAAATTCATGCATATCAGACATAAAAAGGCTAATGTTTTAAGGTCGAAATAGCTTTGACTAAATGGATTAGAATTGACTCAATTCCTTGATAATTTATCTGAAAACATATTACCATGAACAAGTATAGGGGAAAATATATAAATGATGACTTAAGAAATTTTGAATCTAAGTAATGATATGAAAAAGGGCTAAAAGGCAATAGAAGAAGTAGTTCCCAAGAATGAAGCTACCATTATTTAACAAACCTGTTAGGGGGTAAATTATGCAGGACCACCTAGGGGCATTGGCTACATAGTCAAATAATAGTATCTTTTGGATGACAGGTCCATTATGTAGACAACTTTTGCAAGTCTGCCTAAGGGCACTTATTGCATAGTCAGGCAAAAGAACTCTCAGAAATTTACTTTTCTACTGCTAAAAAATCCAGTGAAAGTTTATGGAGATTCAAATTTTCCAAAGCATAGAGTTTGTTGTATAGAGAGACGTACTTGAATATGGAGGAGATATTTCCAAACAAGATTATATAAGAACTGGATGAATGTCACTCCTACAAAGGTCTGACCCAAATGTAGGGAAGGGAAATATAAACCATAGACTTGAATACTTTCAGATCATGAAAAAGAGTATGGGACAAATATGTTAAGGATGGCTTTTTTTTTTTAGGATCCCTACATATTGTCATTAAGAACAACTAAGTAAAAAAGAGGTTTTCTTCCCAAGAATGAAGTTACCATTATTTAACAAACCTGTTAGGGGGTTGAATTGTGTAGGGCCACCTAAGGTCATTGGATTCATAGTCAAATAATAGCATCTTTTGGCTGACAGGTCTATTATGTAGACTGTTTATGCAAGGCCGCCTAAGGGCACATGCTGCATAGTCAGGCAAAAGAACTCTTAGGTATCAAACATTTTGTGACCAGAAGTCAAGAAAAGGGGTATAAAGATCTGAAAATATTTAAGGTTAGGATTATGACACATAAAAATGGGTATTGTTCAATGCATGTAGAGATACACATACCAATGCTAACCATAATCATGTTGTGGCTGGGTCCTGAATTGAAATGTTGGACTTCACTATGTATCCCATAAGGATGGGAATCAAGCCATACGTAGTTCTTGAAACATAGTTTAACGTCATGTGAGACGAAAGTATAATAGATCTTAGTTTAGGGTCATAGAGTTTGGACCATAATAATGAATACACAGTGTGTGTTTTATAGGGACTTTTCAGTCAGGGGACTGAAAGTGGAATTTGGGGTTAGGCCCAAAGACTTGGGGCTGGATTCAAGGGATTCTTGAATGTTCCTATGTATCCCATAAGGATGGGAATCAAGCTGCACGTAGTTCTAGAAATAACCTCTGTATAGATTTGGTTCGTACAAGTGAAGGGTGAAGGGGACTTTAGTGCAAAGATGGTTTGACCCAAGATAAAAGGTTCGGTCATTGACATGTATGCACGTAGTCTTTGGAATATAACATGATTGGAAATAAATGTAAATAATGATTCCCTCTCAGGTGAAGGTATCAAATAATGTTGTAGTTTATGCTCGTACAGGACAAAAGTGTTGTATATTTTAACGTCATATAGCAAGGACAAAGGTGAACCAGTGTAAAGATATTGATTCTAGGTATGGATTCACGAATCAACATCGTATGAGATGGAGATGAACCGATGTGAAGAGATTGGTTTTGGGATTGAACCTTAGGAGGTTGCCTACATACCCAGCCTAGAAGGCAAGGATCAAAGTCCGCGTAGTTCAATTGAAGAATGAATTAGCGATCAAGTTGTTCTTGGGGACAACGACCTAAATAATGGTGTTGGGACTTACTCATGGTTAGCGGCCCAGATAGGGTGTTATGGTTGAAGTTTACTCTAATATCACATGAGTCATACTCAGTGTGAGAAACAAGAGGTAGAAATAACCTTAACGATGCACAGTTTAATGTCATGTAGGACATATGACAGGACTATGCAATTTAAATTCTTATAGTGAGGACTATTGGTGCTGCACAGTTTAGTGTCATGTAGTAGAGAAAAAATACAGTTTAATGTCATGTAGGAAAAATATAGGGACACAGTTTAACGTCATGTTGGACAATAAGGGTGTTGTGCAGTTTAGCGTCATGTAGCTAAGATGATGGGGACAATATAGTTTAACGTCATGTTGGATGAAAAAGGGGGACTGTGCAGTTTAATGTCATGAAGTAAGGTTAAAATATGACACAATTTAACATTATATTGGACATGTTAGGGATTTTTTTCACAGTTTAACTTCATGTTGGATGAAAGGAATGAAAATAGTTTAAAGTCATATGCATGGACCGTGACTGATGATGCATTTTAACGTCTTGCTGGATATTGACACAGTTTAACGTCATGTTGGATGAAAAGGGACGATACAGTTTAGATTCATGTTGGATGATAGGGATGCAAATAGTTTAAGGTCATATGCATAGACCGTGGATGATGCAGTTTAACGTCTTTCTGGACAAAAAGGGATGAAAATAGTTTAAGTTCATATGCATGGACTGTGGATGATGCAGTTTAACGTCTTGCTGGACAAAAAGGGATACAAATAGTTTAAGGTCATATGCATGGACCGTAACTGATGTATTTTGTATTTATACAAAATACTTCTTCAGAAATATGGAATTTTTTGGAGTAGTGATGATTTCTCCATGCATTGAGATTAAAGAATATGCTCCATTGGAGTAGACCTTATGTATTGAATAAGGTCCTTCCCATTTTGGCTCTAGCTTGGGAGGTTTCTTTTCTGGTATCATTGGAGTTATGAGAACCAATACCAATTATCCATGAACGAATGAACGAAGATGGACTTTTTTTTTGAAAGCTCGTGATATTCGATTCTGATAGACTTCCAAGTGGTGCAAGGTACATAATCTTCTCTCGTCTAATCGTTCCAATTCATCCAATCGCTTCTGAGATTGTTTATCTGTAGATGATTGATCACAAATGGATACTCTAAGCGAAGGTAACTGAACCCAAATGGGAAATACTGCTTCCGTTCCATATACCAATGAATATGGAGTTGACCACATTGTAGTGCGGGTGGTAGTTCGATAAGCCCATAAAGCATGAAAGAGTTTTTCAGGCCATGACTTCTTATCTTTATCCACCATATTTTGTAGTATGTTTGAAAGAGTCTTGTTGAAGGCTTCTATCTGGCCATTGGCCACTGCATGATACCAAGATGAATGGTTGGATTTGATGTTATATTCTTGATACAACTTCTTCACCTCAGATGAACAGAAGTTGGTGCCATTTCTCGTCAATATGGTATGAGGGACACCAAATCTGGTAATGATGTTAGACTTGATGAAGCTAACAATGCTTTTAGAACTAACTTCTTTAAGAGGTATTGCCTCTTCCTATTTGGAAAAGAAGTCAGTAGTAGTAAGAATATACTTAAACTTCTTGGATGTAGCTGAAGGATAAGGTCCCACCACATCCATTCCCCATGTGGCAAATGGCCACGAGTATTTAGCTGTATGAAGCAACTCTGGGGGATGATGAATGAAGTTTGAATGTACTTGGCATGAATGATACTTCTTCGTGAAATCAACACAATATTGTATCATTGAAGGCCAAAAGTATCCAAGACTTCAAATTTGATCGGATAGTCTGTTTCCAGACTAGTGGGCACCACAGACTCCTGCATGTACTTCTTTCATGACAGCCATTGTCTCTTCACCATCAATGCAACTAAGGAGAACTTCATCAAAACCATGGTTGTAGAGAATTTTCTCTAGGTGATATGGGATATCATAAAGAGTGAAATTGACCACACGTCGTCATATTTGTTCTTTCCCAACTCTATCAGGTGGAAGTGTTCCATTTTGAAGGTATTCCCTGATAGGTTTCATCCATCTTGTAGTATGACCATTTGGTTCAGGAATGGGACTAATTTCATTGATTTCCTCTGTTCTGGTTTGAACATAAGGTGAAATTGTATGATGGAAGGCAATACTGATGCTTGTCTTATCCCGATTTGGATCTGCCAGAGCTGTGGCTATATTAGCCAGTGCATCAGCTTGGGCATTTTGTGTCCGCGGGACATAAGAAAATGTCGGTTTCATAGGAAATTCCTCCATTAACTCTCTGATGTAATCATACAAAGGGATTAACTCTTCTTTTCTGATGGCATAATCCCTATTGACTTGTTTGATTACTAGGCCTGAATCACCTTTCACCTTTAAGTGATTCACTTGTTCTTGAAGTGCCAACTCCAAGCCTACGATGAGAGCTTGGTATTCCACTTCATTATTTGTACCGCCTCCCAAAAATGAGAAGGAATAGGGTAACACTGCCTTTTCTGGAGAAATGAGCACAATTCCTAACCCAACTTTGTTGAATTTAGGATTTTCCATTTTCCTTCCTGTTGGACTTCTGGAAGTACCATCAAAGTACATTTCCCATGTTTGAAGACTATCTTGAATAAAGAAGACTTCCTCATCAAGAAGTTCAATATCTGAAGATGTATCTTATAATGAGGGGTGTTCAGCAAGGAAATCAGCTATATATTGGCCTTTTATTGCCTTTTGAGACACATATTGAATATCAAATTGCTGAAAAATAACTGCCCACCTTGCTAGACATCCTGTAATCATTGGATGACTAAGGATGAATTTGAGAGGGTTATTGCGAGATACCAATTGGACCTCATGATGTTGCAGGTAGTGTCTCAACTTCTGAACTGCAAAGATTAATTCTAGGTAGCACTTCTCAATACTTGAATATCGGGTTTCTGCTTCAAGCATAGTCTGACTGAAATATTAGAGGTTGTTTTCATTTCCAGCATCATTCTTCTGAGCAAGAAAGGCACCCAATGATCGCTCTAAAGATATCACATAGAGGATAAGTGGTCTTCCTTCAATAGGTGGCATTAATACTGGTGGACTCAAGAGATACTTCTTGAGAATATTGAATACTTCTTGACATTCTTCAGTCCACTGGTAAGTGACTCCCTTCTTCATTAATTTGTTGAAGGGTAAAATTTCACCTGCCAAATTGGCGATGAAACGCTGAATATAGGGAAAGTTTCCTTGAAGTCCTCTCAATTCTTTCAAATTTCTAGGAGGTTACATACCAAGGATTGACTTTGACTTCTTAGGATCGACTTCGATACCACGATGGCATACAACAAAGCCGAGGAATTTTCCTGAGGTTACCCCAAAATCACATTTTATGGGGTTCATCTTTAAATTGTGTTTTCGAAGCTTGTGGAATATGATTTCCAAATCAGCCAAGTGATTAGAACGTTGTTTGGATTTGACCACCAAATCATCCACATAACATTCAACAAATTTCCCTAAAAAGGGTTTGAAGATATGATGCATGGCACGCTGATATGTTTTACCTGCATTATTTAGGCTAAAGGGCATTACCCGATATCAAAACACACCCTGAGGGGATCTAAAGGCTGTAGATTCTTCATCTTCTAGAGCCATTCAGATTTGATTATATCCAGAATATCCATCCATGAAGGAAAGTGATTCATAGTCAGCTGTTGCATCAATTAAGAGTTCTGTAATCGAAACTGGAAAATCATCCTTAGGACAATGCCGATTAAGATCTCTGAAATCAATGAAAACTCTAATTTTTCCATTCTTCTTTTTCACTGGGACAATATTATCCAACCACTTGGGATATTGAACTTCTCTGACGAAGTTAGATTTGATAAGCTTATCCACTTCAGCTTAAATTTTGGAAGCCTAGGTTGGGTGTGTTCTTCTAGCAGCTTGTTTGAATATTCGATGTTCTTCTAGAAAACCCAAATGATGAGTGCCAACATCAGGATCAATCCCTGGAATCTCTATATAGTTCCAAGCAAATATATCTCGATTTTGATTTAAAAAATAAATATACATCTTTTTCTCTTCAAGAGTCATGGCCGCACTAATTAAAGTGGGGCGTGGATATTCTCTTGTACCCAGATTTATTTCTCTGAGTTCATCCATGGTGGTAGAGATACCCTCTTCAAATGCTGGAGGAGCATCCCTGAGGTCTTCCTCTTCTTCTTCAACATGTGTAGTTTTTTCTGTTTCTACTTGCATAGTATATGATGAAGCAGAATTTCCATGATCATAAGAGATGTTAAAATTTGAACATCTTGAAGAAGAATGTAACGACCTGAAATTTTGAACAAATCTTGTTTCCTAATTTTATGTGTTATTCTATTTTATTTTTATACTCAACAAAAATGTTTCATTTGATAACATGATTATAATTAAAATGAGATCGTTGGGTTTAGACGGTTATATGACCATTGGTCAATATGACCGCTGGAAACTAAACGTTTTGACTATTGTCTCTAAATACAAGTAATCTTGGTTAATTATTATAGAAAGAAGATTTGATGGCCTCACCCAGTAGTCTTGGAACGATCGAAGCCCATCTAACAGAACTTGGGAAGGAGGTAGCACCACTGGGATTTGCTCTGGACCAAACCCAAGCCGAACTTCATTGTGTGAAGCTAGAACGGAATCGCCTTTGCGAGAAGTTCAAAATGATAGAAATTACTACTCGTACGATGTTAGCCGAGCCTCCCTCAGATTCTCTCACCTTAGCACACCTTACACTTAGGTCCTATGCTGGTGTGATAAGGGGCTATGTAAGGAGACCGTAACTGCCTTGTGTAATCCTTTGTTTTAAATAAAATTTTGGGATTTCTTCTTATGATGAAGTTTATGAATTTTTAAATGACCGGATAATTATAGTATGCATATTTTTGATGAATTTTAGAAAAAATATATTTTAAAAATGTTTATGTAAACCTCAAATAATTAAAAATGTGTAATGATTTTCGAAAAATAGTCTTCTACAATTATGTTCAGTAGGAAATTTAGAGTCTAATAAGATCAACTTGATTTTGGATGAATAGTAAATTATGAATAGTGATTTTATGATTAGGATTATTAATGTGTCCAAATGGATTAGTAATCTCACTTAAAGAAAGTATAAATATAATCTAGGCACCTTGATTAAGTAATGTGATTCAATGAAATGGTTAAATAACGGTTTCATAAATTATTATTCAAGTATTAGTTTTTTCGAGTGAATAGTTTTTTTTAATTAAAAATTAAATTAAAAAAATTTAAAAAAATATTTTTATAAAATGGATTTCATTTTTGAACTCAGGGTACCGATATTATGTTATGGTAATTTTTTGGGTTTTTCTGAAAAAAATGAATTTTTGGTGAATATAGTATTTATTTAAAAAAAATAAATTAAAATTATTTAGAAAATGATTTTTATAAAATGGAGTTCATTTTTGAAATCAGAGCATTTATATTTTGTTAAGGTGAAATTTTGGGATTATTATGAGAAAGTTGAATTTTCGATGAATAGTGAAAATACAGTTTTTAAGTTACGGGTGTTTAATGACATCATTAAATGATGTATTAAGTATGTAATCAATATGGTAGACTTATGAATAGTAATATAAGGTATGAGGTGTCCCAAGTGGCCAATATCATGGGAAAATACCATGGGAAAGCCCATGGTTTTGCCAAAACCACTAATGAGGTGTCTCTTGGCCATTAATGCCTTGTCCCCTCACTTTCCCTATAAATACCAAGTCATCCTCTAATCCATTCGACTCCCCACTCTCCCCCAACGAATTTTTGGTCTCATTACCTCCCAAGGAGTCCTCCCAAGGTTCCCCCAAGCCCTCAAGGTCCCAACCTTTGAGTTTTAAGAGTTACGTTTTAAGGTAAGGGATCCGACCTCTCTCTTTCATTTCAAGTAATCTCTTTTATGTCATTCCTTTTATGCTCCATGTTCTTATGTTGGAGGATATCCTTTTACACTCATCTTAATGACCTTTTCATGTTCATATAATGATAGATCCCCTCTTACTCTCATTATTTTGTTTTATGATGTTTTAAGTGGCGCCGTTAGGCTGCCGAAATTTTTGTAACGGATTCTTTCTCCCTTCTCATTTTTCAAGATCTATTTTCATGTAAAGTATTTCAAGTTCCTTTTTATTATGTTGGGGTATGATCTCTAAATTTATCATACTGATCTTTTATGATCATATGATGAGATACCCCATTTGATCTCTTCAATTCAGTATTTTTAAGTTTTAAGTGGCGCCATTAGGCTGCCGAATTTTTAAGTGGTTCTTCACCCTTCTCGTTTTGAAGTTCTACTTTCATGTCAATTCCTTCAAGTTACTTTTTTTTATGTTGGGGTATGATCTCTATATCTATCATACTGGACTCTTATGTTCATATGATGAGAGACCCCATTTTATCTCTTCAATTCAGTATTTTGAAGTTTTAAGTGGCGTCGTTAGGCTGCCGAATTTTTTAGCGGATTCTTTCACCCTTCTCATTCTTTTCAAAGTTCTAATTCCATGTCAAGTCTTGCAAGTTCCTTTTTATGTTGGGGTATGATCTCTATATCTATCATACTGATATTTTATGTTCATATGATGAGATACCCTATTTGATCTCATCAATTCATTTTTTGTTGAAGTTTATGTAACGTCGTTGGGCTGCCGAATTTTCATAAGAGAAATATTATTTTTCTCTTCTTTTCATGTTCTTCATTTCATATGGTACATCTTTCAAATTTCATTACCATGTTCTCAAATCCTTTATATTATGTCCCTCTACTATTTTATGGGTCATTTTTTATTGTTTAACCCATGTCCCCTCTCTTTTCAATGTTTTCTAAAACCCCGAAACATAGTCGTTATGCTGCAGAATTTCCGTCTCAAAATGTCTCTCTCTTTTTCTAAAAGTTCTATTATTTTATTAAGTTAATACTCAAAGATATTTATTTTAAAGGGGTATTTACATATATATCAAAATGTTCTGTTTTAAATTCTGGGATTTACCTACATGAAACCCGTTTTCCCTTTTTGTGGGTTTAAAGTGACATTAAGATCATGTCTTTAAAGCAGTTTTTAAAACGTTATGATTATGAAATGAAACCCATTTATTTTATGCTATATGGGTTATTTATGAAATTTTTGATGATGATATATGTGGCTCACATGATAATAAAGGAAAATTTAAGGGTGCGCCCTGATATCACTCCAATTCATTGGGTGATGATGTAACCACTAGAGATTACAATTTTCACGATACCTTGGTGAATAACCTTGGTAATTTTCAAATGACACCTTAGGGATGGACCTTGGTGATATGTTCATGATTGTCAATATTAAATGTTTCAGCCACATCTTCAAGTTATGAAAATGTTATTTTTATTATGATATGCCTCATGATTTCATTCTCATGCCTTAAAGTTCTTTTCGTGACCTTATTGAAGTATCTCAAGTTCACATGTAAAATGTTTCTCTTGTTTCCCTTACTGGGATTTTTGCTCACCCTTTCTTTTGATGTATGTCCCCAGGTTATGTGATGCAGTAATGAACCTAGGATGAACATGAGGATAATCCTTTCAAGTGTTTTAGAAGAATGTTTTATGTTTTCATGTTTAAAGTTCCTGGTTTCCAAGACACTAAACCTTAAAGATCCTCGGTTTTGTAAAATGTAATGAAAGTTTATGTGATAAAAAGGCGGGATGCTATAGTTGGTATCAAAGGATGGTTTAGTTATTTGTGGAAATTAAGATATGAAAAATTTATGAAGAAGCCTATAGAAAAGTTAAAATATAGGAAATCTTCCTGGTATTTTGGTGAGTATTGAGTAAGGGGTTGTCAAGCAAATACATCCCTGTCTGGATACGAGCAGGTAGAGGTGGCTCTGGCACAGATGTACATAGGGTTAAAACCCAAAAACACTGCTTTGAGCTAGACTCGAATGGGAACTGGTACACGACAACGGGCCTTGCTGCACTCTTGGTTACGACACTCCCGGGGGATATGCTTTGGTAAATTCATAAGCTTAGTATGAACCATTGTTAAAGGAACAAAGATAAAATAAAATAAAGATTCACATAAGAATATATGATGATGGATAACCTAGATGGGAACCTAGGGGATCACAAGTTAGGGTATACTTTTCTTCTACAAGTTATCCTTATATGCTTTCAGTTCCTTTTCATGATTATTGGCTAAGTATTTAAGCCCTTAATTATAGTTTCTTTTCTTAGTTAATGGCAGGAAATGGAAGAACATGACCCAACAACCAATGTGATAGGAAATGCGACGATTGTCGTATTAATATGACAGGGATGATTAGGGGATTAAAATATGATTATTATTTTGGAAGACGTTCACTATTTTGGGGACCCTATATGATTGAGGTAAATAGATTACTACGGTATTTTCATTGAGGGGTAAGGTTGACTTATATTTTTAAGAATCGATGAATTTAAGGTGGACTTATAGTAATTTAGGTTACTTATGGAAATGATTAACCTATCTTGGGTAAAATATGTTTAGGTTAGCTACTTTTGTTATAAGATGTTAGGAGTGGTTGATGTTGTTTGGAGATGAACAATGAAGTTTATTTTGGAAGACTATGTTATCAAATCCTTCTTGTATTTGGGTTTCAATATTAGCTTGGTTTATTTTGAGGAATCTTAATGACCGTTATTTATGGAATGGTCAATGATGAACTATGGGTAGTACCATGGAACTTTGAAGATTTAAAATTAGTTTCCATTCCTATGGGATTCTTTCTTTTTGAAGAGTTGTTTTACCTTACCCTTTCTATTTTTTGGATAATGTTTAAAGATATAAGAAATAGATAGTTAATCTTTTGTGGATTATGTGATTCTCTAGAAGATGATTCTTGTGTTTTTATGAGACCAAGTAGTTTTGAATGCTCATAGTTTGGAGAAAAGATTAGTTTTGGGTAGAAACTTATTAAAGGATAAAACTCTACATGAAGATAGGTATATTTTCTTATGTTTTTGTTTTATGTTGTAAATGAATTCCTCAAAATTATGAAAAGGAACGTAAAAAAAATATTGTTGGTTTACGTTTCCTACTAAGTAATCAAAGACCGTTTACACACATCATAAGTTTGGGATTTTCTTATGGTTAACTTTCTCCTCATCATGTTCTCTATCACTCTTCCCCAGAACTTGACCCTTTGTTTTTCTTCCATGTCCATGTTTTCCTACATGGAATCCTAGTGTGGGTTAACTCGGGTGACCTTTGTACTTCCCTTTCTTTCTTTTAAAGTAATAATTTTACTGACTCCTTTTCCGATGTGGTACATTCAATGAAATTTCAAAACCCAATTTTAAAAATTGCGAGGACGCAATTTCTTAAGGGGGGAAGAATGTAACGACCTGAAATTTTGAACAAATCTTGTTTCCTAATTTTATGTGTTATTCTATTTTATTTTTATACGCAACAAAAATGTTTCATTTGATAACATGATTATAATTAAAATGAGACTGTTGGGTTTAGACGGTTATATGACCATTGGTCAATATGACCGCTGGAAACTAAACGTTTTGATTATTATCTCTAAATACAAGTAATCTTGGTTAATTATTATAGAAAGAAGATTTGATGGCCTCACCCAGTAGTCTTGGACCGATCGAAGCCCATCTAACAGAACTTGGGAAGGAGGTAGCACCACTGGGCTTTGCTCTGGACCAAACCCAAGCCGAACTTCATCGTGTGAAGCTAGAACGGAATCGCCTTTGCGGGAAGTTCAAACTGATAGAAATTACTACTCGTGCGATGTTAGTCGAGCCTCCCTCAGATTCTCTCACCCTATCACACCTTACACTTAGGTCCTATGCTGGTGTGATAAGGGGCTATGTAAGGAGACCGTAACTACCTTGTGTAATCCTTTGTTTTAAATAAAAATTTGGGATTTCTTCTTATGATGAAGTTTATGAATTTTTAAATAACCGGATAAATATAGTATGCATATTTTTGATGAATTTTAGAAAAAATATATTTTAAAAATGTTTATGTAAACCTCAAATAATTAAAAATGTGTAATGATTTTCGAAAAATGGTCTTCTACAATTATGTTCAGTACGAAATTTAGAGTCTAATAAGATCAACTTGATTTTTGATGAATAGAAATTATGAATAGTGATTTTATGATTAGGATTAGTAATGTGTCCAAATGGATTAGTAATCTCACTTAAAGAAAGTATTAATATAATCTAGGCACCATGATTAAGTAATGTGATTCAATAAAATAGTTAAATAACGGTTTCATAAATTATTATTCAAGTATTAGTTTTTTCGAGTGAATAGTGTTTTTTAATTAAAAATTAAATTAAAAAAATTTAAAAAAAATATTTTTATAAAATGGATTTCATTTTTGAACTCAGAGCACCGATATTATGTTATGGTAATTTTTGGGGTTTTTTCTGAAAAAATGAATTTTTGGTGAATAGTGTATTTATTTAAAAAAAATAAATTAAAAATATTTAGAAAATTATTTTTATAAAATGGAGTTCATTTTTGAAATCAGAGCATTGATATTTGGTTAAGGTGAAATTTTGGGATTATTCTGAGAAAGTTGAATTTTCGATGAATAGTGAAAATACAGTTTTTAAGTTACGGGTGTTTAATGACATCATTAAATGATGTATTAAGTATGTAATCAATATGGTCAACTTATGAATAGTAATATAAGGTATGAGGTGTCCCAAGTGGCCAATACCATGGGCAAATACCATGGGAAAGCCCATGGTTTTTCCAAAACCACTAATGAGGTGTCCCATGGCCATTAATGCTTTGTCCCCTCACTTTACCTATAAATACCAAGCCATACTCTCATCCATTCGACTCTCCACTCTCCCCCAACGAATTTCTGGTCTCATTAACTCCCAAGGAGTCCTCTCAAGGTTCCCCCAATCCCTCAAGGTCCCAACCTTTGAGTTTTAAGAGTTACGTTTTAAGGTAAGGGATCCGACCTCTCTCTTTCATTTCAAGTAATCTCTTTTATGTCATTCCTTTTATGCTCCATGTTATTATGTTGTAGTATGTCCTTTTATACTCCTATTACTTCCCTTTTCATGTTCATATAATGAGAGATCCCCTCTTACTCTCATTATTTCGTTTTATGATGTTTTAAGTGGCACCGTTAGGCTGCCGAAATTTTTGTAACGGATTCTTTCTCCCTTCTCATTTTTCAAGATCTATTTTCATGTAAAGTATTTCAAGTTCCTTTTTATTATGTTGGGGTATGATCTCTAAATTTATCATACTTATCTGTTATGATCATATGATGAGAGACCCCATTTGATCTCTTTAATTCAGTATTTTGAAGTTTTAAGTGGCGTCGTTAGGCTGCCAAATTTTTAAGTGGTTCTTCACCCTTCTCGTTTTGAAGTTCTACTTTCATGTCAATTCTTTCAAGTTCCTTTTTGTTATGTTGGGGTATGATCTATATATATATCATACTGGACTCTTATTTTCATATTATTAGAGACCCCATTTTATCTCTTCAATTCAGTATTTTGAAGTTTTAAGTGGCGCTGTTAGGCTGCCGAATTTTTTAGGGGATTCTTTCACCCTTCTCATTCTTTTCAAAGTTCTAATTCCATGTCAAGTCTTGCAAGTTCCTTTTTATGTTGGGGTATGATCTCTATATCTATCATAGTGATCTTTTATATTCATATGATGAGAGACCCTATTTGATCTCATCAATTCATTTTTTGTTGAAGTTTATGTAACGTCGTTGGGCTGCCGAATTTTCATAAGAGAAATCTTATTTTTCTCTTCCTTTCATGTTCTTCATTTCATATGGTACATCTTTCAAATTTCATTACCATGTTCTCAAATCCTTTATATTCTATCCCTATACTGTTTTATGGGTCATTTTTTATTGTTTGACCCATGTCCCCTCTCTTTTCAATGTTTTCTAAAACCCCGAAACATAGTCGTTATGCTGCAGAATTTCCGTCTCAAAATGTCTCTATCTTTTTCTAAAAGTTCTATTATTTTATTAAGTGAATACTCAAAGATCTTTCTTTTAAAGGGGTATTCACATATATATCAAAATGTTGTGTTTTAAATTCTGGGATTTACCTAGATGAAACCCGCTTTCTCTTTTCGTGGGTTTAAAGTGACATTAAGATCATGTCTTTAAAGCAGTTTTTAAAACGTTATGATTATGAAATGAAACCCATTTATTTTATGCTATATGGGTTATTTATGAAATGTTTTATGATGATATATGTGGATCACATGATAATAAAGTCAAATTTAATGGTGCTCCCTGATAGCGCTCCAATGCATTGGGTAATGATGTAACCACTAGAGATTACAATTTTCACGATACCTTGGTGAATAACCTTGGTAATTTTCAAATGACACCTTGGGGATGGTCCTTGGTGATATGTTCATTATTGTCAATATTAAATGTTGCAGCCACTTCTTCAAGTTATGAAAATGTTATTTTTATTATGATATGCCTCATGATTTCATTCTCATGCCTTAAAGTTCTTTTCATGACCTTATTGAAGTATCTCAAGTTCACATGTAAAATGTTTCTCTTGTTTCCCTTACTGGGCTTTTTGCTCACCCTTTCTTTTGATGTATGTCCCCGTGTTATGTGATGCAGTAATGAACCTAGGATGAACATGAGGATAATCCTTTCAAGTGTTTTAGAAGAATGTTTTATGTTTTCATGTTTAAAGTTCCTGGTTTCCAAGACACTAAACCTTAAAGATCCTCAGTTTTGTAAAATGTAATGAAAGTTTATGTGATAAAAAGGCGAGATGCTATAAAGAAGATTCCATTTCTAACCTGATTGATGATGAAGGGTCTTTCTTGGGTAATAAAGAAGAGATTATGGATTGAGAATCGACATCATCATTCACCTCTAACATTTCTATAACTTCTTCTGGCCTGGTTGGCGAAGTATAGACTTGCTGGATTTCAGCAGATGAAATGAAGAAATCCTCATTTGAGCTTTCATCATTTCTTGATGAATCACCAATTTCTCTCATGTAATCTGGCATGATTGTCATAATTGACATTATGGAAGTTTCCATAAGAGTATTTTGATTTGGGTTTATCCTGTCAATTTGACTGATAAGCAACACATAATTTGTACTCACATGTGCTAATGGATTTACTGGAATCTTTTCCAAACCATATGGAGCATTAACTTTGGTAATCTCCCTTGTTGTGGATTTCTCCTTTCCCTTCATGTGATATAATTCTGCCTCAATTTATTGAGATTCACATGTCTTGAATGGGGACTTATCACCATACAATGTCCCAATTTGATCATCAAAACAATATTTGAGACATTGATGGTATGATGAAGGGATAGCTGCATGTTGATGTAGCCAGGGTCTTCCAAGAAAGATGTTGAAGGCTGAGTCTTGATCAAAAACCATGAAATATGAATTAGATATAAGATATCCAAAATGAGTTATGAGTGTAATCTCGCCCAGTGGTTCTTGTTCATTTTTATCATATCCTTATAGCATCAAAGTAGAAGGAGATAAATCAGATTCTGTGAGGCCCAATCGACGAAGTGTACGAATGGGGATGAGGTTGACTCCTAAACCATTATCAATGAAAACTCTTCGGATGTCTACACCATTGACCTTGCCAGATAAGTACAAAGTTCTAATATGTCCATGAATGACATCATCTTCATCTTCATCTTCATCTATGAAAGATATCACTGCATTACATTCTGTAGGATTATTCTCTATATGGTAGACTTCATCTGCAGCAATTTCAGTTTCAAACTTCTGAGGACTCAACAAAGCCTCGATGAGTGCCTCTCGAATATACTTCGATAAATTCAAAGCATCCAGAATTGATAACTTGTCTGGTATTTGGGCCAATTGTTTCAATACATCATAATTTTGATCTAAAGGTCTGTGTTTCCCAACAGGAACATGTGAATTTTCAGGTGCCTTAGAAGTTGATTCTTTGGAATTTGATGCATCTTGTATCAGGGTAGGATTTGGTAATACTCCTGGCTTTGGAAGATTAGACTGATTAGGTCTATTTACTAGTTGAGAGAAATAAGGTGGAACCTCCAACCGATCTTCCAGAATAATTTTTCTAGGACTGTGTCTTCTATTGGTGGAAGAATTTGCTTATTCTTGTTGAGCCCATTGAAGGGTTCTGCCATGATTTTCTGCTGCATACACAGTTCTAGCAGGGGTAGAATTTGAATAGTGGCCTCTGAAAGATCCACGTCTTCCCCTGTACCCTGAACCTCTAGAACTCCCTCTGATTCCTCTGTTTGATACAGGGAACTCGGGTTCATCAAAATCGAAACTGCGACTGGCATATGGATCTGTTAAGTGAATCATGTTAATAGAACCAAAGATCAACTCTTTGTCTGATGAAGACTGTGCCTGATTAGCCAGTTTAGGCGGTGACGTTTGGTGGGGCGGTGCCCGTAACTTCGAAGTAGATGGCATAAAATCTGCCAGAGTCAAAGACAACTTGGGATTTGAAACATACTCATCTTCTTCTGATTCTTCTTCTTTCTTTTAATTATGTCATTTCTTTGAGGATTTTCCCTCTGATGAAGAGGGTTTTGCTGCGACATTAATGGCAGAAGACACAACTGGTTTCTTCAATTGTGTTCACAAAATAGCATGAGTTCGGTTGATCATTTTTCTGACCATCCAATCATCATATTTTTGTACATTTTTGTTCTTGACTTCTTGCCACTATCCTTCCTCCTCTGGATCTGTAGCAGTAACACATGCTACCTGAGCTGAGGAACCTTTCAATTTGACTTGTCCCGAGTCGACCATTTTTTTCAGGAGTTCCTTGAAGAAAAAACACTCCTGAATGGGATGCCCCAACATCTAATGAAACGGGAAATAGTTGGGACGGTCTTCATCTCCTTCCTTGTTTGGCCTTTTGGGCCTTGGCAATTGAACCAAATTATTTTCCAGAGCTGAAATGAAGTATCCAGGAACTTGTTAATTTAGAAAAGAGTAAACTTTGCTTTTAAAATCCTCAAATTGTTTTTGTCTTTGATCTCTTTGATCATCTTGAAGAAACAGGCTCTGTTGTTGATGCTCAGGAGGTGGAGCCCTTCGGGAAGATGAAGGTTTTGAAGTAGAAGCAGGTACATGTGTTTTTTTAAGCATAACTGTAGCAGTATCTACTCTACCCATTCTTCTTCCTAGAGTTGATGGAATTACACGAGTTTTATCCTTAGTCTTCATAAGATAATCATCAATCTGTTGAGCGATTGAAGTAAGGTCTCGAAACCCTCCTGTGTATTTCACAGGGATCAATGGTGTGCGTAATTATTTACGTAGATTTTCCACACAGATTGGAAACAATTCTTCTTGAGGGAGTTCTAAACTCAGGGAATATGTTAATCCCTTCCAGCGAGCAATGAAATATAAAACCCTTTAATTCTCCCTTTTCTAACAGTTTGTAAGATCAAAAACTGTTGTCTTTGGAAAAGTTGAGCTGAACTGAAGAAGAAATCATTAACGGAGATCTTCCCATCTGGTAATTGACTAGGATTGTAAGCTTGTATACCAAACAAAAGTAGGCCCTTGTAATGACTGTACAAAACACATGAGCTTAAATGCTTCCTGTTTTTTAGGGGTTCTTATCATAGGATCGCAACGAGAAACAAAATGTGTTAAGTGTTGTTATGGGTATCCCGAACCATTAAATATTGGGAATGTGGTACTTGCAAAATTTGATGGGGAAGGAATTGCATCAACCCATTCAGGGTAAGCTCTCTTTTCTGGTTGAATTTGAGCATGCTTTCCCTCCATAGCTTCCAACCAAGATGTTAATGACTCAATAGTAGTTATTAACTATTGAGAAACATCTGGTTGAGCTTGGACTTGAATATGTGTAATGAATGGAGCTTGGATAGATGTGGTGGCTGGTACTGCAACTGATGGTAGCACCGCTAATTGTTGTTTTATTTGACCCATAGGATTAGACCTGTGCGGGTGTACTGATAGAGGAGGATATTCTTGATCCATCTCAGTAGCCACAACAAATTCATTTGGCTCACTGACTCTAGCATGATTAGGAGGAAGACTACCCTGAAGTAGTTCTGCATTCAACCTCCTTAATTCCTTCATTTCTTCCTCCTGTTGTGTAAATCTTTGCTCTAGTGAGAGCGATTGGCCTTCTCCAGAGGAAGGGTATGTAACCTGATTCTTTCCTTTCCCCTTATTGGATCCCTTTTGGAGAGGGGGAAGTGGGTTACTTGAAGGAACACCCAGATTCTGGGTAAGCCTTTGATTTCGTGTACGCACACCTTCTTCATTTATGTATGGGCGTACAACTTCTTGAGCAGGAACCTCTTCATCTGATCCCTCTGAGTGAGCCTCATCTGGTGGATCAAAAACAATGGCATTGATGATATTAATCGATTCATAATGAATTTCATCCCTTCTATTGGCATTTCTGCGATATTGTCTTCTTCCATGTCCCTGATGAGACATTGCCTTTTGTCGATTTGGTCCCTCAGGAACTTCTTGACGAACCATAATTTGGAGGGAATCTCCTGATAATTTGGCTCTTCGTTCCTATTGAGGCTTCTTCCCTAATCGAGAGAAGACTGACTTTCTCTGAGGAAGAGATTGAGGATTTGAAAAAGTCTCCAGTCTGGTGGACTGGGGCTGTTCCTAATCAACTCCTCGAATTCTATTTGTTGATTCTGAGGGTTGGGTTAAAAGAGTCCCCAGTCTGGAAAGATGGGGTGGTCCTAGAAACGCCTCTTTGAGATCTCCTTTTAGGGAACTAAAATTGGCCTTTGAGGAAGAATAGAACCTCTAGAATGTTTCTAGGGAAGTGTAGAAGATAATTAGGTAGGGGTTGGCCGAGATTTAAGGCTCAAAGTGGCGTGAGGAAGAGAGTGAGGAGGTGCCCTTTTATAAGGGAGGAGAGGGGCACCTTTGGAATAACTAAACATATTATTTTATTATAAATCCAAATTCGGTTTTAAATAGCTCCAAATTGATTTATTTTGAAGCTAAAGTGGGGATGGGTCGAAATACTCTCATCCAATATAATTTAGACAAGTTTAGGTCATTATACTAACCTTATCTTTTAGTTTTAACTCTTAGTTAATTAGATTGACATTTACCATGTCACTTTGTATTTTTATATTATATAGTTAATAAACTTACCATATACATACAAGCGACCCCCAAGTGGTCCATTAATGATACACCTATCATGATATAAGTATCTTGGCCGAACCTTAGATTTTTAGGAATAAAATAACAATCAATAATATAATATTTTTTTAAAAAAATTATTTTATGTCAATTTTGACACTATTCAATAGTTGATTTTTGTGAAACTCATAACAAAATGATTACTTCGACCAAAGTTAATTAAATCAATCCTAACATGCCATATTAACCTAGAAAATTAGTGTAATTCATAAAAAGTCTCAAATTATATTTATTTGGGTATTTATAATATCAATTATTCTAATTTTTCACTATTATGGTAATTACTGCATCATCATTGTGTCATAAATGAATTAATTTATTTAATGTCTAAAATTTATAAATAAAATATCATTATGTAGGAAATCTTATTAGATTTATAATTAATATTTACAATCGAATTTATCTTATGTATAACCCAATATTAAAAATGTTTTAGTAAATAAACTTTGATTTTAACTCTTTTAACTCTTCTTTGATTTAAATAATAATAAATGTCCTAATCTAATCCAAGTGGGCCTAAATGGTCATATTTTATTCCTAAGTTTGTTTTTGGTCAAATTAATCTTATCCAATAGAATTAGGACATGTGTTAGGGTAATAATAATATCATTTTTACCCTTAATTACCCTATTTACTTTTAACCATGGTAAAAAAAAGTAAAAAGTTACTATTCACCAAAAATTATTTTTATCTCATTGAACCACATTTTACTTACTGACATCAACCGTGTCTCTCAGATTTTTGAAATTCCACTCACAGAAGTGGTAAAATTAAGTTTTATGAAAAATTTATTTTTTTTAACTACCACTTAGTGGTTTCACTATTCATCAAAAAATGAAAGTTTCCAGAAAAATACCAAACATTAGGCCTAAGCTATATTTGATATTATGAACTTAAAAATGATGTCTATTTTACCAAATTCAAAACATATCAGTTTCATTAATTAATTTAAAAATTAATTCCCGTCGTCAAAACAAATAGTGTGTTCTTAAGAGATAATAACTATCAAAAGATTGACACTTGTTTATGTCTGGTTTAAATGTGAAATTACATCCAATGACCAAAATTGTATTAAATTGTAAAAATATATTCTAAATATACTTTAAAACCACTCAAATTAATAATTTATCACTATTAATTATTTCGATTAAAAAGGTTGTTTTTAATTAAAATTTAGTAATTTTCACTATTCATCAGAAAATGAAAGTTATCCGAAAAGTACCAAAATTTCACCCTAAGCTAATTTCGATATTCCGAATCCAAAAATGAAGTCCATTTTGAAAAATAAAATTTACAAAATTTCAAAAAGTGGTTATTACTATTCATAACGGCTAGTTTTAATAATATTTTAATAGCATATCATTGTTTAGCGAAACTCCATATTGTGTACAACACACACTATCGCGGAAGGTCTCGCTTGCGTGTAATGCAAGTCAAGTCAAGGATGCATGTTGTGCAATCTTCTTTTGGTGTAGCGTACAACACAAGACATTAATGAAATTAAAAAGAATATTTTTCATAAAATCTCGGGGTGTTACATTCTACCCCCCTTAAAATGAATTTCGCCCTCGAAATTCGTCGGGGTTATAAATGGTTTACTACTCGAAAGTTTGTTTAATAGAAACCCACATCGTAAAAAGGAATACCCAAACTTGGATTTAAAAACTAAAGTATGAAATGTAACGGTTACCCAAATTAACTCATCACTGGGTTTCCACGTTGGAGAACATAGGTAAAAATGTGGATATGGAAGAAAAATCTAACCATCAAGTTCTGATGGAGAGTGGTAGAGAACATGTCTATGAAATAGCCAACAATCACAAACCCATAAATTTGTGATGATCTAAGGTACCATTTGATTCATCGGATATAAGAGCACTAGGGAAACATTTTTGGTTTTCAAAACCATTTCCCTAAAGTTGAAGAATTTGAATTAGAATAAATACTTACTTTATTTTGGTACAATCTCACTGTTGTTCGTGCTTTGAACAATTTCCACTTCATCTCTTAAAGAAATGAAGTTGAATTTGTTATTCATGAAGTTTTAATAGATCATGAGATAGAATGATGGGTCATTCCATCTATTTCAAACAAAAGGTTAGCAAAAGTTATCAAATATACATAAGTCCATCTATGGTGAGGTTAATCGTATACGATTCCAAGAATGAACCTATACTTCATATATCATACCACGTAATAAAATAAAACTAGTGTATACTAACCAGGGACTTCCTGTAGGCCAGTGGTAGGCGATAAAGGTCAGTCGCACTTCGGTTGTGGGTTTGATTCCCACAGCCTTGTCCGACGCGATGGGTTGTCGCCCATCCTGCAGGTTGTCCTTTTTCTAAAGCTATATTACTATAACATCCCATCAATAATATCGAGAAAAAAAAATCTATCCTTAAAAAATACTAACTTATGTCCAACATAATCCATTCTAATCTTTAGAATTATAAAATATTTCGGTCCAAGCTCATAGTATAAAGAAAATGATTACTTGAAATTTCACATAACAATCATGTGAATGCCATCATTTATCCCCCATATATCATAAGATATATTTTGTTAGTCAAATTACAAACATGTGAATACCTTAATCATGTATTCTCTTGAAGAATTAATACCCATTGATCCTTAGTGAAAACATGAATGCAGTTAAAAGTTAACACTTTCCACAAACCAAAATCCTCAAAATTCTTTATACTCAAACCATGATATCACTTAGTCCTTATATCAATCATGAGCTCATGAATACTGTCAAAAATTTCATTTTTTCCTTATCCATTCATTATGCGCATATCATCTGCTTACCAAAAATATCTCAATCACTTCCCATGGTTACCGGTACCATAAAATTATTGAAAACCGCAATAGACCAATACATAAATATTCCAATATTCCATGATACTATAAACAACATTATTTTGGAATCCCATTACATAAACACTTAATCATTCCACCACATCGTTGTCATATTCAATATCGCCAATAGTGATCGCATGTGACTTCCCTTTGTCCTTTGCCTTAAGTGGTTGATCATTTCGATCATTACTAACCCTTGGATTAGGGCATTTATTAGTATAATGCCCCATTTCCTTGCACTTGAAGCATTGAAGTGTAGTAGGTTCATTCTGTGTATCTCTTCCTTTGTTTGCATCATTAGACATCTTCTTCCCATCATTGCGGCATTCAAATGCCCGATGACCTTCCTTTCCACATTTGAAACATTTACTTGTCCCTTTAATACAATCTCCACCATGCTTCTTTCCACACTTTGAGTATAGGGAAACATTCATCTTCTTTTCACCATTATTCTGAGATTTCTCTTTGAACTCCATCTTTCGTTTCTTGTCAAAACTATGAGATGGATATGTAACACCAACTTCCATTTCTACCTTGATAGCACAATGCATAATTTCTCCATAGCTACTGAAGTCTCTTATAGCTAATGCCCTTTGAATATTTGGTTTTAAGCCACTTAAGAATCAATCAACTTTACTTTCAGGTTGGATGATAAATCCAGATGCATACCTTGCAAGCCTTGTAAAATTAGCTTCGTATATACCAACAGATTCATCATCCTTTTGCTTTAGTTCAAGAAACTCCTTCTCCATCTTTGTTCGAAGAATACGAGGGAATTACTTATTGAAAAATAAGTTCTTGAACTCGTCCCATTCCATGGACTCAATTTCATCTCTTGGCCTCGTATTCTTGATAAGATTCCACCATTGATCAGCTTCACCTTCTAAACGATATACTGCTAAGATTACTTTATCATGTTCAGAACATTGAAGAATTGAAAATATCTTTTCAGTGGTACTGATCCATTGTTCAACAATAAGTGGATCAGAAGACCCCCTAAAAGAAGGTGGGCGTTGCCTCATGAAGGACTCAATAGAATATTGTTCCCTTCTCTGTTCATTTGGAAGTCCAGAATGATTCATAGCTTGTGTAAGTATAGCAATAAGATTTTTCACTCCATCTCCCGTAACATTTGTTTGTTCAGAAGGACAATCATTGCATTGTCCATTACATTGATCAACACGGTTCCTTCGGGTTCCAGCCATCATCTAAAACCCAAAAAGAATAGTGTGAGAGGAAAAAATCATGCTAGGGAAAACAACACAATAAAGGGGGAGTACCTTCAATATCTAACATCTTAGGTTAAATTCTAATATCGTTACCGTAGTTCTAGGACTATATCCTATACGTATACTTATCCTTAAGGATATCCCTAGACATACATTAGAAATATCTCTAGGGATCTCACTAATGTTTTCGCATCCTAGTTTCCAAAGGTTGATTAAACCTTTCCTCTGATACCAACTGTAGAGACCCGAAGCTTGAAGTACATGGACATTACATTACTTTTGCGGAATACTTAATACATAACAAAAATAGACACACAAGGACCGTAATATCTTAGTGTCTTTGGAAACTTGGAACGTAATCTTCTAATCATGGTGAAAGATCTTCAACATCTCCCATAAAGATCTTCCACTTTTTGTTTCCTGACCTAAAACCTTTCTTTTGATCCTGGGGGAAAATAAAACATAAAAAGGGTGAGCTCAAATTCTCAGTAAGGGTAAGCATGGATAAAATAAAACATACCATATACACTGGAACTAAAAAACATGAACATAATGTTTAAACATTAAAATCTTGAGCAACAACATAAAACATGGAAGTATATAAGGCATAGATCATAATGGAACATAAACCATGATAAAATAGCATGGGAATAAAACATGTAATTGTGGCATCCATTAAGCACATGTAATGATTTCCATAGTAGCCAAGGCATTGCTGCCAAGACCATCTTAGTGGACAAAGTCCCATTCTGAATCGAGTTCACTCCTCGTTTCATTCCTGTAACACTGAACCGGATTAACTTACCGTTCTAGCCATGTCTATCTCATGAGATATAAAATCTTTACCCAATGCATTGGAGGGAGATATAGGTCCCACCCATCTCATAATGAAATCATTCTTACTTGTGCCACAAAATAAACTTAAAACATTCACCATAACCCAAAGAATAAAATGGGTTTCATAAACATCATCCCATCATCTCATAATCCATATAAAACAAATGGACATTTCATCATAAGAAAAGTCAAACCATTTAAATCATAGAGACATTAAACTTGAAACATACACATATTAAATAATTTCATCTTAGATGGAAAATGGTTTTGATAAAACATTTGAAATGAATTCTTGAGGAAAATATCCTTTCTTCTTCAAAATCAATTTATTTTCACAAAATGTCATGCAATTTTAAAAGAAGGATATTTTGTTGAAAATAGTCATGAAATATTTTGGAGGAAGCTTCATGAAAATAAGGCTTTATAAAACCGTAAAAACCCTTTCATGTCGTATAAGTTAAAAAAACATTATTCTCGTACTTTTGTCGGAAAAGTCAAAAAGTATCTCGTACGAAAAACGACAAAAGATTCCTTTCATATCCTTTACTAAAAACTCACCGAAGGGTAAAATTGGATTTAAACAATTGTAGGTGGATGGAAATAATATTACATATTGAGGAAATATGGATGTGGATGATAAAATACACCCCAGTAAAAACTAAAGTATAAACAATCTCGGATAAAAATGAGATTGTGATATTTCCCTTACCTTAGGTCTGATTTGCTTCGTAAGTGTCCAAACCTCATGTATAATGATTTAAATCATGTCATTGACTTATTCCAGAGTCATACTCATTGTTATGATATCATATATGGTTCACTTATGACTTTATTTTACCCGTTCTTTTGTAAATTCCATGTTAAATAGCGTTTTGGGTAAAATCGTTTCATTTGTCGTCCGTGTTTTGACTTGTAATTATTCATATGATTACTTAGATCATGATTACTTAATTATAGAATATAAAACATGATTTATATATAATATATATTCATAATATACATATATATAATAGATCAGTAAATGGAAAGAAATACATCGTTCATGGAGACGGTAGGTCGTATGTACGCATGAACGCTATTTTCGTTTCCTTATTGAGTTGAATGGAATTAAGTAGATGACATACATATATATACACATAAATCCAGTATCATTATTATGTAATTTGTTTCATGATTACTTATTATATATACTTTATAATTATTCATGAATGGTTAACGTGGAGAATGAATCTCATCGCGTCGTGGAGACAGTAGTCCGTACGTACGCACGAGCGATGATATCATTCTCATGATCATGGAATTATATTGGAGTGTATGTATACTATTTAATAATAAATATCTATTTACAATAATTATATATAGTTATTATGTACACCATTATACCCATCCAAGCAAGGTGGTGGTGGAAAATAGATTACACCACGGCGTGGAGACGGTATTCCGTACGTACGCACGCGCGGTGATTTCGTTTTCCGTAGGATGGATAGATGGTGAAATAGGGTTGTTTCATACTTATAATAAAATATTAGTATATGAGTGATACTGATTTTATTACTTCATAATGAAACAACCTAATAAGAAGAAGTGGAAGAAGAAATAAATTTGAAAGAATCGGTAACGGACATTACCTCTTCTTTGAAACGCCTCTTTGAGATCTCCTTTTAGGGCACTAAAATTGGTCTTTGAGGAAGACCAGAACCTCTAGGATGTTTCTAGGGAATTGGAGAATATAATTTGGTAGGTGTTGGCTGAGATTGAAGGCTCAAAGTGGTGTGAGGAAGAGAGTGAGGAGGTGCCCTTTTATAAGGGAGGAGAGGGGCACCTTTGGAATAACTAAAAATATTATTTTATTATAAAGCAAAATTCGGTTTTAAATAGCTCCAAATTGATTTATTTCTAAGATAAGGTGGGTATGGGTCGAAATAATCTCATACAATATAATTTAGACAAGTTTAGGTCATTATACTAACCTTATCATTTAGTTTTAACTCTTAGTTAATTAGATTGACATTTACCATGTCACTTTGTATTTTTATATTATATAGTTAATAAACTTACCGTATACATACAAGCGACCCCCAAGTGGTCTATTAATGATACACCTATCATGATATAATTATCTTGGCCTAACCTTAGATTTTTAGGAATAAAATAACAATCAATAATATAATATTTTTTTAAAAAAATTGTTTTATGTCAATTTTGAAACTATTCAATAGTTGATTTTTGTGAAACTCATAACAGAATGATTACTTCGACCAAATTTAATTAAATAAATCTTAACATGACATATTAACCTAGAAAATTAGTGTAATTCATAAAAAGTCTCAAATTATATTTATTTGGGTATTTATAATATCAATTATTCTAATTTTTCACTATTATGGTAATTACTGCATCATCGTTGTGTCATAAATGAATTAATTTATTTAATGTCTAAAATTTATAAATAAAATATAATTATGTAGGAAATATTATTATCTTTCTAATGAATATTTACAATCAAATTTATCTTATGTATAACCCTATATTAAAAATGCTTTAGTAAATAAACTTTGATTTTAACTCTTTTAACTCTTCTTTGATTTAAATAATAATAAATGTCCTAATCTAATACAAGTGGTCCTAAATGGTCATATTTTATTCCTAAGGTTGTTTTTGGTCAAATTAATCTTATCCAATAGAATTAGGACATGTGTTAGGGTAATAATAATATCATTTTTACCCTTAATTACCCTATTTACTTTTAACCGTGGTAAAAAAAGTAAAAAGTTACTATTCACCAAAAATTATTTTCATCTCATTGAACCACATTTTAATTACTGAAATCAACCGTGTCTCTCGGATTTTTGAAATTCCACTCACAGAAGCGGTAAAATTAAGTTTTATGAAAAAATCATTTTTTTAACTACCACTTAGTGGTTTCACTATTCATCAAAAAATGAAAGTTTCCAGAAAAATACCAAAAATTAGGCCTAAGCTATATTTGATATTATGAACTCAAAAATGATGTCTATTTTACCTAATTCAAAACATATTAGTTTCATTAATTAATTTAAAAATTAATTCCCGTCGTCAAAACAAATAGCGTGTTCTTAAGAGATATAACTATCAAAAGATTGACACTTGTTTATGTCTGGTTTAAATGTGAAATTACATCCAATGACCAACATTGTATTAAATTGTAAAAATATATTATAAATATACTTTAAAACCACTCAAATTAATAATTTATCACTATTAATTATTTCGATTAAAAAGGTTGTTTTTAATTAAAATTTAGTAATGTTCACTATTCATCAGAAAATGAAAGTTATCCGAAAAGTACCAAAATTTCACCCTAAGCTAATTTCGATATTCTGAATCCAAAAATGAAGTCCATTTTGAAAAATAAAATTTACGAAATTTCAAAAAGTGGTTATTACTATTCATAACGGCTAGTTTTAATAATATTTTAATAGCATATCATTGTTTAGCGAAACTCTGTATTGCGTACAACACACGCTATCGCGGAAGGTCTCGCTTACGTGTAATGCAAGGCAAGTCAAGGATGCGTGTTGTGCAAGCTTATTTTGGTGTAGCATACAACACAAGATATTTATGAAATTAAAAAGAATATTTTTCATAAAATCTCGGGGTGTTACAGTCGGACTCATCACACCTTTTTTAGGGGAATTATTATCTACTTTGGGACTCTCTTTATAGATTTAAGTTATGTTCGTGAATCCTTATTAAATTAACAAGTATAAAATGATCTTTCCTTTAGATCTGACAATCAATGATTTGATATATAGGAAATTTAGATAATCTTTTATATGTATTCGAGGTTCTTCATCGATAGAGAATCATTTGTATTTGTTAGAGATTCTTAGTCAATGGTATCCTTCAATACATAAAAGTCTCTTGGTCATTATGATGACCATACTGGTTTTAAAGCCACTCAGTGGGGAACTTGAAGTTTATTGTCATTCAGAAGGACATGGATTATTTCAGAGTTGGGATTGTACCCTCAAATGGGCTACCTACATATCCTTTGTTTAGAAAAGGAATCAGAACCCACGTAGTTCGAGTAAGGGAGTATGATGTTTATGCATGATTGATGGCTCAAAGAAAGATGTCATGATTACTTTTACTCTCTAATCTCACGTGAGTCGTTCTTGGTGTGAGAAACAAGAGGTATTGGTAAAACCAAAACATTTTTCCATCATAAGAAATGATGTGGTGCTTATGTATGTATGACTGCCCAAATATATGAAGATTAGGATTTACTTCCGGGAAGAAACCTGGGAACAAGGTCCATAAAGGTATATGTACTTTATGGAGATTTGGATACTCTAACTTGGGGATTACTCCTGAGGAAGATGCCCAAATTAGGAGGGGACTTATGATTGGGTTTTACTCCTGAGAAGGAAGCCCAAATCAAAAGTAAATTAAGACTGGTTAAGAGAAATTGTGACTAGGGCGTATTCCTGAGAAGGAGGCCCAGGTTAAAGGATTTGAGAACTAGGGCTTACTCCTAAGGAAGAGGCCCAGGTTAAGGAAATTTGAAAACTATGGCTTACTCCTAAGGAGGAGGCCCAGGTTAAGGGACTTGAGAATTGGGGTTTACTCCTAAAGAGGAGGCCCAGGTTAAGGGACTTGAGAACTGGGGCTTACTTCTAAGGAGGAGGCCCAGGTTAAGGGACTTGGGGCTTACTCCTAAGGAGGATGCCCATATTTGTAGGATTTGAGACTGGGGCTTATTCCTGAAAAGGAATCCCAGGTTAAGAAAATTTTGGTTGGGGATTACTCCTGAGGAGGATGCCCATATTTGGGAACTTGGGGCTTACTCCTGAGGAGGATGCCCAGATTTAGGAACTTGGGGCTTACTCCTGAGGAGGATGCCCAAATTTAGAAATTTGGACTGGGGCTTACTCCTAAGGAGGATGCCCAGGTTAGGGGACTTAGGGCTTACTCCTAAGAAGGATTCCCATATTTAGGAACTTGGACTGGGGCTTATTCCTGAAAAGGAGGCCCAGGTTAAGGATTCTCTCATCTTAAAGGATGAGGTTGAATGAATGAAATCTCTGACCTTAGCGACATAAAGATATGTAAATCACTAGGTTTAAAGAAATGTTCCACAGAATTCCTTTTAGATAAGGAAGCCAACAAAGGAACCATGCTATAAATGGCTTTGAAGAGGGTTTTGAAGGCTGGATCTTGAATAGGAGAGGTGGATAGGCATAAGAGAGGTGAAATAGGTAGGAGGGGCACAAAAAAAGAAGGTGGCGTGCAAGTCCTACGTGGGTACGCAAGTCCTGGTCGCGCAAGTATACTTGCATGACACATGGGTACTTGTGCGACGGTCAACCCTTAGGGTAATACTTGGATGATACTTGGCTCAAGCCCTTAGTACTATCCCTAGAGGCTTTCAGAAGAGTAGCATGCAAGTTTTGTTGAATGGGTAAGGCGACGCGCAAGTGTGGCCATTTCCCTTAAGGGTTGGACACTTAGGCCCGCAAGTGTTGATGATTTTCAACACTTAGGCCTTACTCCCACTCTTTAGATCTTCCGTTATAGGTAATAAATTACCTTAGAAGTGTTCAGAAGATTTGAGAAGAGACTAGGGCATCGGGAGATCAAATCTGAGTTTCTGGAATTTTTCATCCCTGAAATGGGGGGCCCACAGGGGGTATTTATAGGCTGGTGAAGACCCTGGGCGAAATTTAAATAGGGCGTGCAAGTCACATGTGCGACCACTGGGTGGTGCGCAATTATACTTGCGCGACCTTGGTGGAACTTGCGCGACCCAAGTGCAAATGAATCTTTGTTCATGCCTTTGTCAATTTTTGATGTTTCTTCAAAGGATGAATCAACATGGACTAAGGTATTCCCTTTTTTCAGTCGTTGAGACTCTGTGATGAAAAGGAGCGTCAACACCCAGTATGTGAAAAAGTATTTTATGAATGACCTGCAGGGATAGTATGAGGGGTTATGAAGACAAGATGTTGTTGTAGTTTTTTACTTTATGATGTAATGTAAGACTTATGAATATATCCAGTGTTTCCAAGGCTACTAAACTGGTCAGTCTTTCGGGATTTGATCACTTGTTATCATTCCAATGTTATGTAATAATGCACTGACTCTGGGTAACTGGGGTCGGGGCGTTACACTCTAGGATTCTTTCTCGTTGGCATTAGGTGGACTTTCCTAAAGTCCAAGAATACTATCTAGAAACGGGTCAAGAAACCCAAGAGAAAGAACATAAAGTCGCAACAATGAAATCCACATATGAATGCTCACTGTGTAATATAATCCCTTTATCTCAATATCTAATCAAGATTGTTTCATGATAGTGTCATCAACCTTTATGCTTGATATGTCGTTCTTTGACTACCTGAAATAAACTCGTAATTACACCATGGCAATGGAATTTCATGTGATTGTTTTATTTCAATCAAAGGGATGAGATATCAATTTCCATAAATGGAAGGTACAAATCATTCCTCGACTAATCCATTAATAAAATGTCATTCATGATGCGCCCAATGTACCCTACTTACCACCAACTGTCTTCATGACGGTTTTCATCAGCAAATTAAAGTACACGAGTTATGACATGTATTAATGATAATCTTAAATTCTAAGGATCATTACACATTCTCGCAGATAGGAATATCCGATGACACCAAAACATGTGTAATTCCTATTGTCGGGTCTTTTCTCATAATCTCCCTTCTTGGAGATTACCATGTGTGAGATTCATGAGAAGAAGTCTCATCAGCTTACGAGTACTCATACCTGACGGTCTTTATACTATGTGTCCCATTATGGTATTTCATTCAACCACAAAACTATATTTAAGAATATTGTCATAACACTTCAAGGTTCTCATCATAGTAGGGAACTGCTATGACCTTATCAATGCAACAAATACTCTAAGACATTATTACAATATAGTCATGCAGAACAATGAGCAATGTGTAATAAGACGTTTAATATTTAAATATATTAAATATTCATGTAATCAAAGTACAAATATTTGGTTCTAGGACACCAACTCTTACAATTATATATGAGGTTTCAACATTGTAATGTCCCCCGATATGG
Organism: Viscum album; assembly: GCA_963277665.1. Classification (NCBI taxonomy): domain Eukaryota; kingdom Viridiplantae; phylum Streptophyta; class Magnoliopsida; order Santalales; family Viscaceae; genus Viscum; species Viscum album. The sequence goes on from OY728130.1 coordinate 1,222,845,154, forward strand.
CACTCTCATGTGGCCGAAAGGGGTTGGTTACAGGACCTCAAGTGCACCTCCCCATACGCCATAGGATATTGACTAGAAGCAAGGGTGTGATAATAATATTAGGGAGACTACTCCCACTGGTACAGAGTTACAACATAGTTGAATAATCATATAATTATAAATATCAGAGTAACAGATTACAATAGAAACCATATGTTATAAAACTGAGAAGTAAATGAGAATTAAACAGAGCAATAATAATGAATCATGTAATGATAAGATGATATGTATCTAAATATAAAATTGAAAACAATATAGATAAAATAATCAAAATACACAATATAATCTCCAAATTCCCCAGTCTTGAACCCCATGTCAGTCCTATCTCCAAACTATATCCCTTTAGAAATAAACAATCAGCAATAAAGTCCTTTGCCCTTGTCCAAACCTGCATCAATGTAATCTGCTCAGGTACCAAACATTGGCCTGAGTAGGGTGTGAGTAAAAATTAGTTGGTCAATACCACCATGTCTAAATAATAGTCTGATAATAAGTGAATGAAATAATTTTTTAAATAAGTGTATTAACTAATCAATTAATAAAATACATAAATTAACTTACTTCGTTTCCATGTCAAAATGTCTCTGAGCATGTAGCACAACCATGCCAACCATGACCATATATCAAAATAACCTACTTCGTAACTATGATGGTATGTATTTGAGAATGTAACACAACTATGCCAACCATAACTATATATCCATGGAAAAATCACACAAATCTGGGCCAATCCCTCTATATAAGCATTTTGGAATGGGACTAGGTAGATCCCACTCAATATAAGCATTGTAGTATGGAACTGGATAGAGCCCACTCAATATAAGCATTACAGCATGGGACTGTGCATATCCCACTCAATATAAGCATTACAATATAGTAATGGGTAGATCTCTCTCAATATAATCATTATAGCATGGGATTGGGCATAGCCCACTCAATATAAGCATTATAGAATGAATCACAACACATGTCATAGAAACAAGGATATCACAATATCACACATATGTCTCGATAGTTAATTATGAAAATTTCCATTTATCTTTCAATTACACGTCTCATTTATCAATTTGGTCTTAAACCATTAACATGTCATCCATTTCAATAAGCAATCTATTTTCATAGTGAAACTATATCAAGTAGTCACCTGAATCTCATGTCATGCTAAACACACTTTAAGTCATTAGCCAATTATATAAATTAAAGGGTTTTCTCACCCAATAGGTATCCATAATTGAGGTCTTTATCAATTAGATCCAACAGAGTCCATGGAATAATCCAATTTATCATTTAATTGATTAAAGCACATGATTTTTTTTATTAAAAGCATATATCATTAATGACGAAGATCAGAAGAAGTACATGTGCAAAGCCATGAAGGGAAATTACCCACCCAGAACTGGTTGGTAATGAAAGGGCCTGAGGCCGCTAGATGATGGGCCGTGTTGTTTCCTTACCTTTTGGTATAATCGTAATATTTCACATACTTGAAAATTAAGCAGACCATAAGGTTAGGTTTTAGATACCCTGCCTTTATTTGGAAATCAACACAATGCTTCCAACATAACACGCCAACAAGGATGAATGCATAAATTATTACAAGAATAACCTAGGTTAACCTGGGTCAAGATCAACATGATTCCATAGTGGAGATCAAAATAAAACACCGCTTTAATAGAAGAATGAGGAATGGAGATAAAGACCAAAGAAAAGAGACCTACTAGGGATCAAACATCAAACTGCGGTATCTGGATGTAATGAAATAACCTTAGAATCACTATGATTAATATAGGGCTTGAGATGAGGGGTTATAAAACTAGTGGAACAAAATAAATCAGATGCACAATAGGATTAAAACTATTATTCATGAGAAATACATAGCATGTAACCCTTTCATGTCATGTATTTCTTGATTAAAGTAGTATGCAGAAAAACCCATTGCCTTGGGATAATTTTAACCCTACATGAACATTACACAACATGAAATTGGTACATAGCATGTAACCACAACATTTCATAAACTAGATCATTACATGTGTTCGAAAATAGTTAGATATCGTGTAACATGTACACGACGTGTAATTGTCCAATGGATATTTTTCAACCCAACTTTAGTGAAATAGACCGAACCACCTCTAAAACCTTCTAAATTCATGAGGAACCCTCATAATCCCATTTAAAACATTTATACCCAAACTCCATTAATTAAAATAAATATACATCCCTGCACTTTAGGTCATTTTCCCCAATAATGGCTCTCTGTATCTAAATAAGATAATCGGCCAATAAGGATTAAATACAAAGTAAAACACAAAAAAAAAGACTCTTAATGAAAAACTCAAGGAGGGGAATACCTAGAAAAATATGAGATCTTACAACCTCCCCACCATATAATAGCTCATTTCTAAGCTTCTCCAAGCATCACTATGGGGTCTTGATGGATAAGTCTGGACATTGTGCTCACATATCAGTCTCCCTCACATAGGTCTCCTCCTAAACACACCCATGATTCCACTACACTAGAACCATAGGTATAGTCCTATCCTAGATATACATCTCAATATAGTCAAAAAACCATATTGTATTCTCATTAAAAGATGCATCAACACAATGCTCGATGTCCTTAACGTTTATCACATGATAAGGGTCAAAATAATATCTATGAAGTTATGACATGTGAAACACATCATGCAAGGTACTATAGTGTTTTGGAAGGGATAATTAGTAAACCACTAGAAGACCCTATCCACTATCTCAAATGGCCTGACAAACCTGGGTGCTAGCTTTCTCTATTTTCTGATACAGCTTTTCCCCAACCTAGGTGATACCTAAAGGAAAACACAATGACAAACCTCGAACTCTAGAGGTAATCTCTGATAGTCAATGTACAATATTTTCTTGATCTGTGCAATCGTAAACCACATCCTGATCAACTAAACCTACTCAGATGTATCCTGCATGAGACTTGGTGCAACAAGTGCTAACTCACCTACCTCCAACCAACAAATGGGTGAATGACATGACCTATCATACAAAGTCTTGAAAGATTCCATCTGGATCTATGCCTGAAAGATATTATTATATGGAAACTACATGAGTGTCATATGCTACTCCAAAAAAACACTAAAATATAAAACATAGTCTCATAACATATCCTGCAAAACTTGAATGGTCCGCTCATATTGGTCATCAGTCTGAGTATGATAGGTCGTACTCAAAATAATTGGTGATCCTATAGCCTTTTAAAGACCCTATCAAATATACAATGTGAAATGATTATATCTATCAGAAATTATAATCCTAAAAACAACATGTAGTTAAACTACCACATGCATTTAAAGACTACCCAAATCATAAACTATGAAGGTCTCCCTAATAGGTAAGAAGTGGGATACATTCTCCAGTTGATCCATGATCACCCGTACTACATCATTGTTATAGGGTTTCCTAGGTAATCATATCACACAATCCATAGTGACATCATCCCATTTCAACTCAGTAATGGGAAGAGGCTGTAATAGCCCAGTTTGCCTCTAATGCTCAAATTTTACCCATTTACAGGTGAAACGTATCTCCACAAATACCACTATCTCCCTCTTCATTCTTGACCACTAGTACTATATATGGAGATCATGACACATATTTTTCAAACAAAGATGTACTGAAAATCTAGAATCATGAAACTCTCTCATCAATTCTTTGTGAAAGACTGTACGAAACCATAATTAGTCATAGAAAAGAAGAGAAATTATACTTCTAATAGACCATCCTGATGGTGTCTCCCCACCATATAAGATTTATCTCATAACTAGTCACTCTATATCAAATAACTACTTTTTCTTGATACATTCCAAATGTACATGCATAACATATATTGAAGTTAAATATAATCGTGCATGCGACTCCTGAATATCTAGATGCATGTCTTCAAAGAGTGTCATCTTCCACCACTCGTCGCAAGAATCCCACACTGCCTCCATATATATCTTCTAAATCAAATCATCAGCAATGAATTTTCTCTTTCTTAATGCATAATCTAACTTGAATTTGAAATACTATAGATAATTTACCTACCTCCTCTGTCAAAGTTTTAGGTCCCACTAAGAAAATATGTACCTAAGTCTCTTTTGTTCCATGTATACCAAAAACATATTTCCCAAAAGATAGTGTCTCTAACATCTCAGGGCATGTACCACCATTGATAACTCTAGATCACGAGTACGGTAATTCCTCTCATGTGGTATTAGCTATCTGGATCCATAAGAAACAACTTGATCCTCCTGCATTAGAAATTCTTTGAGTCCAGCTTTAAAAGTGTCACGGTACATGGTATATGATTTACCCAACATAGGTAAAGTAAGGATATATGTTGAGTTCAACCTTCCATTCAGTTCCTGAAAATCTTTCTCACAAGCATCTGACCAAACAAACTTCACCCCCTTCTTGGTTATCCTAGACATCGGTGCTTCCATATGGGATAATCCCTAGATAAAGAAACGGTAATAACTTGTTAAACCCAGAAAACTTTGAATCTCAAAGACATTATTGGGATAATCCCAAGATACCATGGATGAAACCTTCTCTATCTCTACTAACACTCCTTGAATTGAGATTACATGACCCAAAAAGTACACTTTATCAATCTAGAAACTGTATTTATTTAGCTTGGCGTAAATTAGATGTTATATCAATGTACTCAAAACAATTTCAATATGTTGGGAATTATCATCTACTGAATGGGAGTATACTAAGATATTGTAAAAATAACCACCACAAATTGGTCCAAAAAATAATGAAAATCATGTTCATCAAATCCATGAATATCTTTGGTGCATTCTTCAAACCAAATGACATCACTACAAACTCATACAAGTCATAAATTCTCCTAAAATAAATTCAAGGTATGTTTGATGGTATCACCCTAAAATGATGGTATCCTGATCTCAAATTAATATTGGAGAAAATATTGGCATCTATCAACTAGTAAAAGAGATCATCAATGCATGGAGGGGGATACTAGTTCTTGACTGTCATTTGGTTCAACCTTCGATAATACACTCATAAGTGCAAAGTACCATCATCCTTCTTGGAAAAAATAACTAGATAACCCCATAGAGATATACTAGGCCATACGAAACCTTTATCTTATAGGTCTTCCAACTGAACTTTAAACTCCTAAATCTCTGCTGGTTTCGTTCTATAAGGTGGGATAGAAATGGCATTTTCTCCCATGACCAACTCGATCATAAACTCTATCTTTCTATCTTGCATTAAGCCATAGAAATCATTAGAAAAGGCATTTTGAAAATGGTCTACCACTAGAGGAAAGGTATCATGATTCATTCCACCATCATTTAGAGAAAGAATAGCTATCTAATCCATGAAAAAATCCAATCTTCATTGAATTGGTCCCACACGACCAGCCAGAAGATCCCAATCACCCTGGTGAGAATAAATAACTCCTTTTGAAGTTAGAAAGGTAACTCTACTTTAGTATTAGTTGATATGATTCTAGTATACAACTAGCCAATCCATACCAAGAATCAAATTGAAACCTGTCATTTCCAACAAAAATGGTTCCCAAAAGAAATGGTAGCCACCAATTTCTAAAGAACACACCTTGTTATGTTTGATATTCTCAGACTACACTCTCAATGGTGTATCGATGGTTAGAACACCATATAGGATTTCCACATCCAATACCAAACCATTTTTAAAAAGAGTATATAAAAAAGTAATATGATTCTCCTATATCAAACAAAATTTAAGAAATAGTAGATGATACAAGAATCACACCTCTGAAAAAAGAAGGTCATGCATCCACACTGGCCAGAGTAGACTGTATAATGTGCAGCTAACTATCCACTTTACCTTGGGCTCTGGTTTTTCTCCCCTATTTTGTTCCCTCTACCTAAAACTAATGCTCATGTGCTAGGGTACCATATCCCCTACCTCAATATGAACATCTAGTTGAACTACAGCTACCAGTCTACTGAAGAGTAGTTGAGACCTTCCAATACTTTGATACCTATCCCAATCCCTTTCCCTTGCTATAATACTATATTCCCCTATAAAACCTCTATAGTTGGACCATCCTGCTGCAATCATGACACTCCAAAGTGGGGTATAAACATTGAATCCACTTGTGGTCCAACTTTCCACAATAGAAATTATACAATAGAATGTAGTCTTGAGATGAATTCCCGCTACCTTGATTACTCTGCCTACTATTTCCTTGGTTAAAACTATCATAGTAGTTCTTCTTTACACCAAAATAAGAGCTACCAGTTCACCCTTCTGAAACAACCTGGCCGCTACTCAGGGCCTCTCTTAGATTCCCTTCTTTGATGAGTTCTTGATTCATTACATTCACAAAACTGCTCATAAAGAATACATTCACCTATGACCTAATCTCATAGTGAAGATTGTCCTAAAAACATCTCTCCCAAGATATATCATCAGCTTATAAAGATGGTACAAATCATTGTAGGTCGATAAAGCATCAGGAATAGTCTAGCACTAACATGCCCTCTAGTGTTAGATGCAAGAACTCACGAGCCTTCTCATCCCTTGATGTCTTGAGATAGAAGTGTCTCAGGAACTTCATCTATAATTCCTTCTAAAATAACTTCTATTTTTCCCCATATTTCTATAGAATATCCCACCAACACTTGGCGGGTCCACAAAGCATATATGCATCAATCTTTACCCTCCTATCTATGGGTGTCTCTAAATGCTTAAAGATTATCTGGAGTAACTCAATCTAGAACTCCGATGCTTGGGGGTCTCCCTCCCTAGTGAACGTAGGCAGTTGATGAAGTTAAAACTCTCTCATTATCTCATACATCATATGCACAATGTGAATAGTATCCATTTCCATGGATCGCATGACCCTCAAGAAGATTCCAAAAAACTAAATATCCATCAAATCCTTAGAAGCTATAGGAAGCTCTGGTTTAGATACATTATGAGGGTGTTGATTTCCACTCTCCTGACACTCAACTCAAAGATGACAATGATACATTTTCTCTACAAGACAAACACACTTTTTAAAACACTGGATAAAACAAGGTCAACCTCAACATGTGACAACAACAGAAAACCACTAATCTTGTTCTCTATAAACATGGCTTGCAAGTGTTTTATCATGACATATCAGTTCTTTACATTTCATTTATAAGATATAAAAAGTATCTCATTTTACAATTAATCAAGGAAAATATATCACATGTAATAAATATGTCCCTGTCATGAAAAAATCATGTCAATATATATCCCTATGTACCTATCATGATGCATGCATACTCATCTCACACCATACAGGGCCACGAGTAGAAATATCAATAAATGATAACATCACACAACATGTGAATCACACTAGGTAAAATAACATTAATTGTAACAAGAGAACATCATAATCAATAATCCCATCCATGGGTACTCATATTTTCCCCCGTACATGGGTTAGCTAATCCCAAACACAAGCTCATTACCAAGCCCCAACACATCCTAGTCTCATTTATACCTTTCCAAATAGTAAATCAACAAAAAAGAAAAATATGCCACTCTGATAACACTTTGAAATATCCCCCAATCTAGAACTCTCTCACATGGTTGAAAACAACTGGTTATGGGACCTCAAGTGCGCCTCCTCATACACTAGAGGCTTCTGACTATAAGTGGGGGTGTGATAAGTATAGTAGGTAGACTATACCCCTAGTATAGAGTTACAACATAGAGAAATAATCATATAATAATAAATATCAGAGTAACGGATAATATTATAAACCATATGACATGCAACTGGTAAGTAAAGGAGAATCAAATAAACCAATAATAATGAATCGTGTAATGATAAGGTGAGATGTATCTAAATGTAAAACTGAAAACAATACAAATAAAATAATCATTAGACATAATATAATCTCAAAATACCTCAATCCCAAACTCCATGTCAGTCCCATCTCTAAACTCCAACCCATACAGAAATCAACAATCAGTAATAAGGCCCCTTGACCTTTTCCAAACCTATATCCATGTAATCTACTTGGGTACCAAACAACGGCCTGAATAGGGTGTGAGTAAAACTTAGTAGGTCAACACCACCATGTCTAAAAAAACAAGTTTGATAATAAGTTCATGCAATAAAGTGATAAACAAGTGTACTAATTAATCAATTAATACAATACATAAATCAACATGCTTCAGCACCATGTCGAAATATCTCTTAGCATGTAGCATAACCATGCCAACCATGACCATATATCAAAATAGACTACTTTGGTGGCATTATAGTATGTCTCTGAGTATGTAACATAGCCATGAAAACTATAACCATATATTCATTTAAAAATCACAAAAATCTAGGCCAAGCCCTATATATAAGAATTTCAGCATGGGACTGGGTAGAGCCCACTCAATATAAGCATAACAACCTGAGATTGTGCATTGCCTAACCAATATAAGAATTATAGTATGGGACTAGGTAGAGCCCATTCAATATAAGAATTACAGCATGTGAATGGGTAGATCCCACTCAATATAATCATTACATCATGGGACTAGGTAGAGCCTTCTCAATATAATAATTAGAGCATGAATCACAACACATGTCATTGTAAAATGGACATTACAATATCACGTCATATGGATCAATGTTTAATTCTGAAAATTACCATTTATATTTTAATTACATGTCTCATTTATCAATTTAGTATTAAGACATTAACATGAAATCCATTTACATGGTGAAACTATATCAGGCAATCACCTGAATATTATGTCATGTTAAACACACTTTAAGTTGTTAGCCAATTTATATATCAATTCATGGGTTCATTCACCCAATGGGTTTCCATAGTCCAGGTCACTATTATTTGAATCCAAAAGAGTCTAAGGAATAATACAATTCATCATTTAATTTATTAAAGAACATTACATGTTGGTATAATTACAATATTGTGCATACTTGAAAATTAAGAAGACCATAGGGTTAGGTTTTTGACCCATGGCTTTATCTGGCAATCAACACAATGCTTCCAACTGAAAACGCCAACAAGGATGAATATGTGGATGATTACAAGAATAACCTAGATTAACCCAGGTTAATATCAACACAATTATGTAGTGGAGATCAAAATAAAACATCACTTCAACAGAAGAATGAGGAATGGGGATGAATACTAAAGTAAAGAAACATACTAGGGATAAAACACCAAACTGAAGTGTTCATAGGTGATGAAATCACCTCAAAATCATTGGGAGTTTCCTAGGTCTTGAGATGAGGGGCTACACAACTTGTGTAATGAAATAAATTAGATACATAATAGGCTTAAAACCACTACTCGTGAGAAATACACAACGTCTAAACCTTTAATGTTTTGTATTTCTTAATTAAAGAGATATTCCAAAAATTTAATTACCTCGGGTTAATTTTAACCCAACTAGAACATTACATAGTGTGAACTTAGTACACGACATGTAACCACTTCATGTCATGAACTAGTTCATGACATGTGTCTAGTAACAGTTACACATCATTTAACATGTACAAAGCATGTAATTTTCGAGTGGAAAGTTTTCAACACAACTTCTATAAAAGAGATCAAACCACCTAGGAATCCTTACAAATTCTCAAAAAACCTTGGTAATCCCATTTAACATGTTTATTCCCAGACTCTATTAATTAAAAAAACATACATCCCTAAACTTTAGGTCATTTTTTCTAACAAAGGCTACCCATCTCCGAACAAAACTTAGCCAATAAGGTTTAAAGATAAAGTAAAATCCAACAAAAGATGCTTAACACAAAACTAAAAGTGGGATGTACTTGAAAAAATATGGGATCTTATAAATACGTATGAAGGATTTTGGGCCTAAGGTAAGGTATTTTCATCTCACTTTTATTTCTATGCAACGCATTCCATATTCACCACTTGTTTATTTTATGCGGTGTATATATTTCCCATGAATGTATTTTATAATGCTTATTATTAAATTTATAGTGATTTACATATCTATATAAGGTTATTTATTTCGTGGGGATTATGATTCAAATGTTACGAGAGCAGTAAAAGTTTTTATGTTATAATCTCATTGTTATTGGGATTGTTTATGACTATGTTTCCAATGATGAATTATTATGATCTACCTCTCAAGAAACTCATGAATTTTCTTCTCCTCTAGTTATTTCTTAAAAATGTGTGTTTTCCTTTCATTTTATTCACCTTAAGTACTCAAGATACTAAAAATAATTTTTTAAGGAAAATCGACTTTATTTCTCTCTTTAGTCAAAAAACCTTTTTATCCATATCCATATTTTCTAAAAATGTTTTAACATATTTTTTTACTATTCTCCTATGATTTTTTAAATTCATTTTTACCCATTTTTTAATTTTTAAAAATTGTTTAAAAGGAATATTATTTTTACTTTATAAATAAGGTGTTTTCTGACTTTTTCTATAGAAATGTGAAAGGAATGTTTTATTTTAACGTATACAACATGAATAGAATTTTCTGTTGCCATAAACTATTAATGATTTGATGATTTCATTACAAGTTTTTATGTTATTTTCAAAGAAATGTTTTCCTTAATATTTGGAAATTTTTATTCTTTAAAAAAATGTATTTCAAAGGAAAAAAAATAATATATTTCACAAGAAATGTTCCAAGTGATCTTTCAAAATTATTTTTCATCTAAGATGACATCCTTGGTTGTTAATTAAGCTTCAATGGGGCTATGATACAATTATATCATTCTTATTCTTTCTATGAATGGTTTATGTTTTTGATAAAAATATGTTTATGAAACTCATTTCTTTTCCATGGCTTATAGTATAATGAAATGTTAAAATTTTTATGAAACCTATTTTTTAAGGGTTATGCAATAATGAAATGTTTATGAAATCCATTTATTTTCCATGAGTTATGTAATGATAAAATGTTTATGAAATCCATTTTTTTCACAAGTTATGCTATGATGAAATTTTTATGAAACCCATTTCTTTTCATGGGTTCTGATATGATGAATGTTTTATGATCTTGTGGAACACATATGTATGGTTTTAATTATGTGACAGGTGGTTATGTTATAAACAAAGGGAGGTAGTTGTGTTATAAACAAGGATAGTGGTTACATTATCATCAAGGATAGTGGTTACATTATAACCAAGAATGGTGGTCATGTTATAACCTAGGACGGGTGGGACCTTTATCTCCCTCCAATGCATTAGGTAAAGAAAGATATCTCATGAGATAAATAGGACTGGAATAAGAGTGAACCCAGTTCAGTAAGGGACTTTTTCCACTATAATAGTCTTGGAAGTGAACCTTGACTACTATAATGGAATATATAGTGAACCCAATCCACTATGATAGTCTTGAAAATAAGCTTTTACTACCAAGGAAATGATTTTACATGCTCATGTCACAATTCCATGTCTTGTGCCAATGTTATGCTCTTATGGCTTTTGTTCTTTGATTCCTTTATGATTCATATTTTATGAACTTCCAAGATTTATACCATGAATCAAGATTATGAAATTTTACATGTAGGGTGTGGTTTTAAAATGTTATTATCATGTTATCATACCTTTATACTCATGTTATGTTTAAGTGATCATTGATATCTCCCTCATTTACCCTTACTGAGCATATAAGATCACCCTTTCTTATGTTTCCTTTCCCAAGGTTATGAAGAAAGGTATTAAGTGTGATATTTTTAAAAATAGTGATAGTTATGAAAAAGCTAATGGTTGATACTTATGAACCAGTTGTTTATGTGCCCATGTTTTAAAAATCACTGGACCTATATGATTCTAGTATGGATCGTTATGTTATGTAATGAATATTCATCTAAAAATATGTAATATTTATGTATGAAAAGTATGGGTCACTATAGTTGGTATTATAGTAATTTTTAGTTAACATTTGGATACTAGGATGAGAAAATATTAGTGAGAACACTGGGGATAAGTCTAAGTATAGGATAACATCCTAAATATTTAGTAATGATCATAGACGGCCTTAGTTAAACTTAAGGTTTCATAAATTAAAAAGAAGGTGTTTGATTTAGATAACCTATAAATGATTTTTCATGGTTATGTGATTTCAAACTATGATTATTATTTCTCACACTATGATTTTTATTTTTATACAATGGATGGAACCTGAAGGAATCATGTTAATATTGAATGTGATAGATAATGTAATGATTTTCCTTATGAGTAACCAAATTTTATGGGATATGGAATGAAAATTATCATTGTTATGCTCACTCAACTTTCCCAAGATATTAATCATACTAAAATTCCAAATGAGAAAAGGATTAAACAACATTATGTTGATTGCTTCATGAGGCAACTTCTACCTTCTTTTAGTAGTTTTATTAATCCACTAATTGTTGAGCAATGGATTAATACCATTGAAAAAGATATTTTCTATTATCCAATGCACTGAACATGAAAAATTTATTCTATTAATTTATCATTTGGAAGGAAAAGATGATCAATGGTGGGATCTTAATAAGAATACATGCCAAGAGGAATAAATTGACTCTAGTTTGGAATTAGTTTTAGAGGATATTTTTTAGTAAGTACTTCCCTCATATTTTACACATAAGGATGGAGAAGGAATTTCTTGAACTCAATCATAAGGATGATGGATATTTTGGTACCTATGAAGAAAATTTTACAAGACTTGAAAGGTATGCATCTAGTTTAATCATCATCCCTAAAAGAAAATTTGACCGATTATTTGGTGGCTTATAATCAAGAATTTGAAAGGAATTAGGTATAAATGACTTTAATAGATATGAAGAAATGATTCGATGTGTACTCAAGGTAGAAATAGAAATTAAATATTCCCCATGTTCCCATGGTTTTGATAAGAAAAGGAAGATTGAGTCTCGTGATAACTTTAATAAATCACATGGTGGAAAGAAATTCCAAACACCTACATGTAAGAAATGTGGGTAAAAACATCATGGGAATTGCTTGAGTGGAACTGGGAAGTGTTTTAAATGTTGGAGGGCTAGTTAGAGAGCCAATGAATGTCTAAAGGTAGTGAAAAGACTAGTTAATACAATGTAGGAAAGGATGATGCCAACTAATTAACCACCCATGCTCTAATGCTTCAAATGCAATGAGTATGGTAATTATGCCAACCAATGCCTGGATCCAAAAAAAATTATGATCTACATCAACAACCTTATAATCCCAAAGATAAATTTAAATCTAATACAATCATAACTACCAAAGTGGGTTATAAGAATGACATGGGGAAAGGTACACTTATCATCCACTCTGGAACTATTAATGTCTTATTTTATTTTGGATCTACCCACTATTTTATATCTAAAGAATTTTAAAAGGGTATTAAATTACTAGCCCAATGATTAGATACTGAGTTAGTGGTGAAAAATCCTAATGGTATGATGGTCATATCTTAAGTCTATAGTTCCTCTCCAATTGAAGTTTTTGGGAAAGTGCTTCTTGTAAATCTTGTGATTCTACCTTTAGTTTAATTTGATGTGATTATGGGCATGGATTGGATTTATTTATATGGATACCATATTAATTTACATGTAATGGAAGTCACATTTCATATTCCAAATGAAACCATGCTCATTTATCAATGCGATGAAAAATATAAACTTTTAATGGAAATCACATCCATTATATGGTTCTTAATTCCTATTAAAAAGGGATGCTTATCTCATATGGTTTGGGTGAAACTCAAAATAAAATATATTCCAATTATATGAGTGTTTATTGATGTCCTTCCAAAAGAATTTTTTGTTCTTCCACCGAATTGTGAAGTTGAGTTCTTAATGGAACTAATACCTAGTTATACACCTATTTAAAAGACTCCATATAGAATGTCCTTGATTAAGTTGTAGGAATTAAAGAATAAACTCCAAGAGAATCTTGATAAGAGATTCATTCAGACAAGTGCATCACCATGGGTTGCACCGGTTCTTTTTTTTAAGAATAAAGATAGATCAATGCAAATCTTTATTGATTATCGAGAATTGAACAATATTATAATCAAGAAAAAGTATATTATACCCTATATTTATGACTTTTTTAATCAACTATATGAAGATAAATACTTTTCCAAGATTGAACTTCATTCTTGATATCATAAATTGATGGTCAATAAAGAGGATATACCCAAGATAGCATTTCATAAAAGGTTTGAACACTATAAATTTATAGTGATTTCATTTGATATTACTAATTTCCTTTCTATATTCATGTATTTAATGAATAGATTATTTAGATATTTCCTTGATCAGTTTGTGGTAGTATTTATAGATGATATTATTATATATTAAAATGGAAAGGAAGATCATGAATATCAGTTTATAATTGTACTAAATACCCCAAGGAAGGATGATATTTATTCAAAATTTACCAAGTGTGAATTATAGACTCATAAAGTTTCATTATTGAGTCATATAATCTCAAGTAAGGGTACATCAATGGATCCATCAAAGACAGAATTAATTGAATGTTGTCCCAAACCAACTAATATAACTGAGATCCATAGTTTTCTTGGTTTGGTTGGATATTATTAGTGATTTGTGGAGAATTTCTCATGGATTTCTAATACACTCACCAAGTTAACTTAGAAAGAAGACAAGTTACTTTTTAATGATGAATGTGAAGATAATTTCAAGGAGATGAAAAGAAGGTTGGTCAGTGCACATGTGATCACGATATCTTATAGTATATAAGGGTTTATGATCTACAACGATGCATCCAAGGAGGAACTGGGGTATGTTCTCATGTATAACGATATGATGATAGCTTATTCCTCGCTTCAATTGAAGGTTCATGAGAAAAATTACCCAAATCATGATTTGGAGTTAGCAGTGGTAATTTTTTCATTAAAGATATGGAGAAATTATCTTTACAAATAAATATGTGATATATATACTGATTATAAAATTTTAAAGTATATTTTCACATATAAAGAGTAGAATATGTGCTAGAGAATGTGGTTGGAATTTCTTAAAGATTATGACTGATCAATGCATTACCACCCTAGGAATGAAAACAAGGTGTTAGATACACTGAGTCAAAAGGATAATGCTAGATTATCTATGATGAGGATCATGAAAGATTAGATATTTATGTATTTTCAAAGGATGGATATGGAAATCTTGATGGAAGGGGAAATATATTGTCTTTCTCAAATGAGTGTTCATCCATTTATCCAAGTGAAGATTAAAGAGGCATAAAAGGAAGATGTGGAACTAAAAAAGAATGTGAGAAATGTTCTTGAGTTTAACCTTGATTGTGATGGAATGATAAGGTTCAGAAACCATGTATGTGTCTCATTAATACCATATTTGAAGAAGGATTTGTTAGAGGAAACTTGTAGTTCTTCATTCTCTATTCATCCTAGAAGTACGAAGATATATACAGATCTGAAATAATATTTATGGTGGGGTGACATAAATATAGATATAGTAGAGTATGTTTCTCAATAATTTTTATGTTGATAAGTTAAGGCTAGGAGATAAAATTATAAGGGTATGTTACAACCATTACCCATACCAAAATAGAAATGAGAAAATGTCACCATGGATTTCATCATTAGACTCCCCAAAAGATAAAAATAACACGATGTTATATGTGTTGTATTCGATCACCTTATGAAGTTATCATACTTAATTCCCATCACAGAAGACATCTCTCTTGATCATATTTCTATAATTTATATTAATTAATTGGTAAGGTTTCATGGAGTAACACATTCTATTATATCTGATTGGGGTCTGAGGTTTACCTCAAAGTTCTGGAGAAGTCTTCAGTAGGCTCTGAATACAAAGTTGAATTTCAATACAACTTATCATCCTCATACATATTTTAATTATAAGAGAAAAATTCAAACCCTATAGGATATGTTGATGTCTTTTTCTATGTAATTCAAATGTGGTTGGGATTAACACCTTTCTCTAGTTGAGTTTTCTTATAATAATAGATTTTAATCATGCATTCAAATGACTCTTTATGAAGCCCTCTATGAAAGGAAATGTAGAAATCCAACATGTTGGGATAAAGTTGGAGAAATAAATTTATTGGGACCTGATCTATATGAGAAAATGGTAGATAATGTTAGATGTATTCAACAGTATATCAAGGCATCTCGGAGTTGATAGAAAAGTTATGATGATAATCATTAATGTGATCTAGAATTTGAAGTTGGTGAGAAGGTTTTTCTAAAAAATTATCTATGGAATAAGGTTATGAGATTTGGAAATAATTAAAATCTGAACCCTAGGTATATTGGTCATTTTGATATTCTTGATAAAGTAGGGACCGTAGCTTAACGTTTGGAGCTTCCACCAAATCTCTCTCAAGTTCACAATGTGTTCCATGTATATCTCCTGAGGGAGTACATACCTGATCCTTCACATAAACTAAACTCAAAGTTCATACCACTAGATAAAGATATCTCTTATAAAGAAAAACTGGTAGAGATTTTGGATCATAGTGATAAAGTGCTATGAAACAAGACCACTCATCTGGTAAAAGTTTTGTGGTGAAATCATAAAATTGAAGAAGCTATGTAGGAACCTAATGATGTAATGAAATAGAGATATCCTTATTTTTTTGTATTGGAGTGACAAATTTTGAGGGAAAAATAATTTTAAGAGGGGTATAATGAAACACCTTGAGATTTTATGAATTTTTTTCAAATAAATTTAATTTATCCAATAGCTTATATTACATGCAATACCTAGTTTAAAAGAACCACAATATACTATTAAAATATTATTATCTGAAAGTTATTACCTATCTATTGGATTAAAGGGTATGAATAGGACTAACTAAATAATGAAAATTTTATGGGTTACACAGTTATAAAATAAATTCATTGGTAATCAATTGATTATAAATGAAAATAAAAATCATTTTAAAGAAAAAGAAATATATTTTTGAAAAACTATTTCTATGCACACAATGTATTTTTAACTTAATAAATTAAATTAATTACTATAAGTGAAATATTTTAATTAAATTTATATATTATATATTCAATGAAATTTTTTAACATTCATTTAATAATTGTTTAATCATAGGATTAGAATAAACCAAGTTTATGCTAAAAATGTATTTTTCTAAAAAAGAGGTTTTTGTCACGTGTTGCGCATTATTTTAAAATTAATTTCTACCAATTTTATAAATTTAATTTAAAAAAATGAATTCCATATTTTGTAATCATTATTTTAAAATTTGGTAAATAGCATCATTTTATTTTTGGTCAATATGAATAGTAACCATGGTAAAATTTATCACCGTGGTAAAGGGTAAATCAGGTTAATCTAGGTTCAAGCTAAATGATAAGGCCAAAATTTTTCATCATAATTATTATTGTATGGATATAATTTTACCCTTATGACCTTTGGATCAAAATTTAATTTTTTAAGGGACACTTTTCTATGAAAATTACCTATATAATATATAAACTAAAGAAAGTTGAAAAATGTCACTATCTTAGTTTTAAATGTCTATTATGTGTCCACATAGGGAAAAAGTAATTTATGAATGAATATAAGTTTCTATTTTGATATTAATAAAATTATTTTAATTATATAAATTTATTTATAATTTTTAGTAATTATATAATGACCTTAAATGCTTGTGCAACACTGATGATTTATTTCTCAAATTAATAAAAAATAATAATAAATAATTTTAAAAATATTAAAAGTAAAATAATTTGAGTGAGTTAAAGTGTGAAACATAATTTTTATATGGATATGACATATTAATGTTATTTTAAAGAATTATATTTTTATCCAAAATTTTATTTTATGCCTTTTAAGCCAAATTAAATTAATAGTGTCTAAATTGGTAATAATAATATTTTATGAAAAAATGTTTTATTAAATTATTTAAAAATAATAAAAATATTAAAATTGGATAATTGGAACAATATATGGTCTAAAATTTCATCCATTTCACATTTATATTCCATTTTTAACCATTTGACTTTAGAATGACAGTAATATATTTTAATCTTCTAAGAAATTCCAAGAGTTCCCCTCTCCACAATTATAAAAGATCACCCCTCCTTTCTCTTCTTCATGCCAATTTGAGACTTATATATTGGCCAAAATATATCAATTTATCTTATACACTTACCTATAAACATTATATATGTGTTTTTCTTCCCAAAATACCAACCCTAATGCCCTTAATAGGATATCTAAAGGATTCGTTTCGAAGAAGAGGTAATCGCCTTGACCGGTCAATTTATTTTTAAATTATTCTTCTACCTCATATAAATCTATTATATTATTAAAAAAATTAACATAAATATAATTAAATGATATTATTATTATTAAACCACCTTTATTCACCGTCTTTTCATCAAATGGGAAGTGAAAGTATCGCTTGTGTGTACGTACAGATTACCTTTTCCACATAGCAATACAATTCATTTTTCATCACCATATTTTACATATGGTTATTATGATTGTTTTAATTATTATATATGATATTTATGATATAATTATTCTTTTATAATAATAATTTCATATATAACTTCTTACTTTCAAAACCGTTGGAAAATGATAATGTCATTCGTGTGTATGTGTGGACTACCACCACCACAAAGAGATGTGATTTGTTTTTCATTTCCATTTTAATTGGATGGTAATAAGGATAGATTTAATGAATATATATGATGTAATAAAAATTCTATAAATTTTATTTTTTACCATCTGATGAAAAATGGAAACAGAGTTCATGTGTACGTTCAGCCTACTGTCTCCATGAACGGTGCAATTAAATTTTCTATCTCTAAATTTTATGGATGACTATAAATATTTATATAATGAATATATATAATATTTATTTAATTATTAAAATTCTTTAGATGATGTAACTATGATCAAATTATAAGTACCAAAACTACCGAACCAAAACATATATGAAAAACAAAGCAGTTATCACCCGGAATAGTGGTTTTAATAAAGAATTGTTAATGAATGGGTGATAAAATGTTATAAGTAAATAATATATGGTATGATATATATGATTATGGTTATGAAATATATGTATAATAAATCTATATTTATTATATAGGAGATTTCAATGCATACAAAGGAATTCAGACCTAAGGTAAGGGATTTTCGTCTCACTTTTATTTCTATGAGACCCATTCTATATTCACCACTTATTTATTATATGTGAGACCTAAAGTAAGATATTTTCATCTCACTTTTACTTTTGTGAGAAACATTCCATATTCACCACTTTTTTATTTTATGTGGTGTATGTACTTCCCATTAATATATTTTATGATTATTCTTATGAAATTTATAGGGATTTACATATCCATCTAATGTTATTTCTTTCATGAGGCTTACGAATCAAACATTACCAAATCGGTAAAGGGTTTCATGTTACAATATCATTGTTTATCGGGATTGATTATGATTAAGTTTTATAATGATGTATTCTTATGATCTACCTCTCAAGAAACTCATTAATTTTTTTCTCCTCAGGCTATTTCTTGGAAATACATTCTTTCCTTTCATTTTCATCACCTTAAGTACTCAAGAGACTGAAAATATGTTTTTTAATGAAAATAAAATTTATTTCTCTCTTCAGTCGAAAAACCTGTATCTTTCATATCCATATTTTCTAAAAATGTTTTAAATAATGTTTTTATTATTATCCTATGATTATTTAAAGTTGTGTTTACTCATGTTTGACTTTTTACAAAATGGTTTAAAATGAATCTTCTTATCAATTTCTGAACAAGGCATTTTTCTTTACTTTTTATAAGTGCGAAAGGAATGTTTTATTTTAACATATATGGAATGAATGTAATTTTCCATCGTCATGACCGATCAATTCTTTGAAGCTTCCATTACAAGTTTCCAAGGTTATTTTCAAAGAAAATATTTTCCTTAATATTTGGAAATTTATATGTTTTAAAAAAGGTTACTTCAAAATGAAAAGTATATTTTCCTTAAGAAATGTTCTAAATGATCTTTCAAAATTATTTTTCATTTAAGATGACATCCTTTAATTTTACTCAATATTTACTAGGGCCATGATCCAATGATACCATTCTTATTATTTTTATAGATGGTTTATGTTTATGATGACAATATGTTTATGAAAACCTTTCCTTTTCGTAATACTATGATGAAATGATGAAATGATTATAAAAACCATTTATTTTTCATGGGTTATTAAATGATGAAATTTTTATGAAAATTTTGTATCCATTGATCTGAAATCCCCAAAGGTGTTTGTGCTCCGGTCAACCAAGTTCGTTGAGGTTGTAGTTGTAGTGCCCTCCTTTTTAAAATAATCAAGAGACCTCATGACAATTGTTTGTTCTAGTTGAGATTAGTCCCTAAATTTCCTCATTTTTTGGGATTGGGAGTAATGAATCCATCTGCATTCACTATTTGTTTTTTCCTTTTTCGAGAGCTTGATTTGAGGAAGTCTTCCTCAATTTGGTCAGCTTTCTTGTCAGCCTCCAGTAAGGAAGTTCTTTGTGCTGATCATGTGTCCAGATCAGATGGAGCAGGTGAATACTTATCTTTCTCCTTAGTAGGGTCATTCTAAATCCCATGGATAGCATCAATAAAACCCTGGAGGATACCAGGTTTAGATCCATTCCCAACATTGACAATGACTTGAGGCTGATCTTTACTAGGATTTTCAACATCTTCAAGTTTCTCACCAAAGGGGGCCTTAGTTCCAGAGGTTCCAGTAATCACCAATGCTCATGTGCAAGCTATTAAGTCCATCTTAATCTTTCCCTTCGCTGCCCAAGTCTTGTGAGAAGGTGGGCAGATTTCCTTACAACATCCACTGGATAAATGTCCAAGTTTAGAGCATTCTGAACAATAAGAAGGCAAGCATTCATACAACACCTCTTGTAAGAATCCATGGCTTCCATTTTGAATCCATATTTGATTTGGAATAGGATTAGATACATCAATATAAATTCTAGCAACTGAAGGTCTAGAAAGTTTTCTTGTTTCCATGTCCAACTTTAGCGGGGAGCCTAGCAGACCGGCAATCGGAAACAGGGCCACATGCTTAAATAGATGAATCGGTAAACTAGGGAAACAAATCCAAATAGGGGAAATATAAAATTCAATGTCAGGATCAAAATTAGGAGTCCATTTTAGGACTTTCATTGAAAATCCACCAAAAACCCATGATCTCTTCACCCAAAAATCTATGATATTCCTTTTCAGATGAAAACTGGAAAATGATGTTGGAGGAATTAAGCAGACCAATTTGAAATCTAAAAAACCCTATTGATTCAAGATATTTCCTCAAAAAAATCAATGATGGCTGAAGCTATAAAAATTTTCCCACCAGCACGAAATACAAGTCCTTGGAAAGAAGATTTACCTCGTTGGAAGAAGAAGAAATCGCCAAATGATCTTGATACTAAAAAGTTTTCAGAGAAATGCGCAGCTCCACATCCGCAACTCCACCCCCAACAGATGGTGCATTAGCCTGTCTAGATTTCCCAACAGCAACGTCTATGGTCCAGGGTGATGAGGGGGTGCATGAGAATTTGGAATCTTGATTGGCGCAAAGAGATGAATTGGCATATCAATGGCTCAGAAATGGTGAAATTTCTCTGGAGACTTATCTTGATATCAAACGTCGACTATTCAATAAGAGGCTGGTGCAGAAGTATAATCAATCTAACTGATCTTCATGGACAAGTGCTTCTCTAATCACATGTTATGGCCCTCTACTCTTATGTCACGACCTTTCCAGCATGGTCCCTTACTTCTTGAGGACTTCAAGCCTGCTTGGAGTTGATGCACTTGTTTCTTGATGTGTTTGAACTTATTTGGTATATCACTATGATTTTCTCTCACTTTTGGGTTGGTGTAAATGAATTACACCTCAAGCTTCTATTTTACTCATTTTGATTTAATAAATTTCTGGAACATGAATTGGGTGACCAATTCATGTCTTTGTTTGTGTGAAAAAAAAATTATGAAATTTTTTGTTTTTTGAGGGTTATGAAATGATGAAATGTTTATGAAATATGTTTCTTTTCCATGAGTTATTTTATGATGAAATGTTTATGAAACTCATTTATTTTCATGGGTTCTGATATGATGAATGTTTTATGATCTTATAGAATACATATGTATGGTTTTAATTATGTGATATGTGGTTAAATTATAAACTAAGGATGGTGGTTACGTTATAACCAAGGATGGTGGTTATGTTATAACCAAGGATGGTGGTTACGTTATAACCATGGATGGTGGTCACGTTATAACTTAGGAGGGGTGGGACCTATATCTCCCTCCAATGCATTGGGTAAAGATATATATCTCCTGAGATAAACAGGGTTGGAATGAGAGTGAACCCAGTTCAGTAAGGGACTTTGTACACTATGATAGTCATGGGAGTGAACCTTAACTACTATGATGGAATGGGGAGTGAACCTAATACACTATTATAGTCTTAGAAATGATCCTTGACCACTAAGGAAATGATTTTATATGCTTATTCCACAATTATATGTATTATACCATTATTATGCTCTCATGGATCGTGTTATTTGATTCCTTTATGATTCATATTTTATGAACTACTAGGATTTATGCCATGAATTAAGATTATGATCTTTAACATGTAGGGTATGGTTTTTAAATGTTATTATCATATTCTTATACCCTTATGTTCATGTTATGTTTAAGTGATCATTTATATCTCTATTATTTATCCTTACTAGGCATCTGATCTCACCCTTTCTTATGTTTCCTTTATCTAGGTTATGAAGAAAGTTATTAAGTACGATATATCTAAAAAGGGTTATAGTTATGAAGAAATTAATGGTAGACACTTATGAACTGGTATTTTATGTGTACAAGTTTCCAAAGGTGCTAGACCTATATGATTATGGGGTGGATAATTATGTTATGTAATGAATATTCATCTAAAAAGATTTAATATTTATGTATGAAAATAATGGGTCGTTATAAGTGATGAGACTTGCTTTATACCTTTGAACTTCACCTAGAGAGATATTCTTGGTTTTGAATACACACTTCACACTAATTGGTTTTCACCATTTAGGGAGGTGTGTTATTCCCCATGTCTTGTTCTTCTCAAGGGAATATATTTCTCCATTTCACTTTTCTCTATTTTCATCAAATTTATCTTCTTTGAAGATAATAGGATCAGAATTCTCTAAGAGGTTATACAAATTCACATACTCCTCTATTGGTTTTTAGGTTTCATATATTTCTATAAGACTTAAAACTTTTTTGGGGTCATATATAAGAAATTTCTTGTTAAATAACTTCGTAAGTAGAAGTATGTGGTGATGGCATCATTATCTCTTCAACTCCCTGTTCCCCTATTGGCATTTCTTCATCATTTTCTTCTTCTTCTAAAGTGATTTGTACCTATATGGAATATTTATCTTGATTCCATTTACATGAATCCTTTTATTTAAATATAGAATCTATTTTGAATATAATATTCTTGGTTATTTTATTCTACAAGAGATATCTCATTTCTTGATTTTCGTATCCCATAAGGACACACATCACTCTTTTGTCATCAAGCTTTGTCTGTTTTTCCTCCGGGATCCTAACATAGGAAATAAAACTAAAATATCCCAGATGAATTACACTAGGATTGTGAGTAATCCATGATTCATTTGGTATCTTTACTTTAATATTTTTTATTGGGCATATATTTAGTAGATACACCATACACAAAGCCGCTTCATCCCTGAAAGTCTTGAGTATTCCATCTTTCAATATTCTCTATGTCTTATTGAGAATGGTTTGATTTTTTTCTTTTGGGATACTTCATTGAGTTGAGATGTTTAAATTGGAATAAAATGATATTGAATTCTATATTTCTTGAGGTACTCCTGAAAAACATCATAGGTATACTCTCCACCTCGATCATATCAAAAAAAAATATACGATAGTTTCTTTGATTTTTCTCCGATGCCTTTAATTCTTTGAATATTTTAAAAACTTTTGAATTCATATTAAGAAATTATATCCATGTTTTCCTGATAAAAAACATTAAATGTTATAAAGTAACTTATTTTTTCATTTTATTTCAAATTAAATGGACCACACACATTGGTATGGACTAACTTGAGTGGTGCATCTACTTTCAAATTTGACTTCTTTGCAAAGATGTTTTTATATTTATTACTTAGAACACAACTTTAAAATATTTTATTTAGATGTATAATGTTAGGAATCTCATTCACCATATTCTTTATTCATAATAATATTAAAGTTTTAAATTTTAAAGTCAAAACCTAAGATGTCATGGACAATATCATCAAACATCACAGTATGTTAGGGTAGATCATAAGTAGAAATATATAGTTCTTTATCATGGAAAATTTTTGTGACCATACTTACTTTAATATAAATGATTTTCATTTGTTTATTTTATAGGATTATATAAAATCCATTTTCCACCAATTTCTTGAGACATAAGATGTTTTTATTCATGTTAGGTACATAGTATCCATCAAAGATGAATGTATGATCTCCATATATTTTCTTTATCAGAATATATCCTCTTTCTTAGATAAATATTATTGAGAGATTTCCAAATGAAATCTCTCCCTAAACCCTCTCATCTAGGTTCATAAACAGGTTCTTATGGCTTTTCATGTGGTTTCTAGCTCTAGTGCTAAAATACCATATACCTTGATTTTGTGTTGATGTTTATGTCATTGATATAAGGGATTCTCCAGTAAAATCCCCTTGTCCGGAAAAATTGGCCTCATTGGTGACACTCTCTATGGGTTTCTTACTCTAACATTCACTATTACAATGTCCATATTTGTGATAATTATAGCATTGTATGTTTCTTTTGTCTATTGGTTAAAAGTTATTGAATCCTTACCTCCTTCCTTATACTCATTCTCATGGAGTAAAATTTTGATATCCATAAACTTCTCAATTTGAAATTATTCCACCTAATACTCCTATTATTGGATCAATTTATTGTCCATGGAATCCTCTTCCTTGGCCTCTTCTAAATATCCCCCTTTCTTCTTTTCAAATTTATTGATAGAAAACTTTGATAGCAGATCATTATCTACTTCATTTGTATTATTTCATCAATTCATGTTTAATTAATGGGATTATAGAGATCCCATGAGTTCTTTGATATAAATTGGCTCTAAGTCTTTGGTTTATCTTATGGAAATGATTATGTAATCAAATTTTGAATCTAACAATCATAAAAATTTGTCACATACTCGTATGTCATCAATATTTTCTCTGTTTATTCACAATTGGTTCAACACTACCATAACATGAGTATGATGTTTGGTAATGGTTTCATAAGATTTCATATAAAGGTATTCAAACTTGTCTCATAGAGTTTGAAGTCTTATCTACTTCACTTTATCGACACCTTTGAATGATTTTAGAATGCTTTACTATATCACCTTTGAAGTTTTTGATGAATTGATTATCTTGAACATGTCTTAATTAAGGCCTTTATATATTATAGATTTGGCCTTTTAGTCTCTCTTATTTTTCTACTAAAGAGTTTCCTTTTGAACATCTAGAAGAGAAACCTACACTTTCATGGATTCTGGATCGATTTAGCCCTCTTCCACGAAGTCTGTGACAACTTTAGTGCTAAAGAGCACTTGAATTTGGATAGAACAATTATTGTAATTATCCTTCATCAATTTGGGAATCAAATTTTGAGTAGTATCATTCTCCATAGAGGTTATAGAATATTATTGGTAAAGAAAATGTAGGTTAAGAGGAAGAAAACAACAATTGGAGGACTTACACCGCTACAATTAATGGGTATTTGATAGATCTCACAAAACTATTTAGTCATAGAAAATTACCTTCAAATGATCTGATACCACTAACTTGTGGATTTGAAAAAAATAGTACAAATGCATGTCACTGGTTGTGATTGTAGGGCGAACAATATACAGTAGACTAAAACAAAGAACAATTTTACTTATTCCCTTTGATAATTGTCGAAAGGATACAAGTTACAATTCATGAGAAAAAAACAACACAATTTACAGAAAAAAATGTAGGGAAAAGATTGATTCCTTGAATCTGTATTCCATCATTATTGGTTGTGTCTAAATTATTTATTGGAAATATAATTTATCCGGTTAAAGAAATTATTTCTCATGTAACAGACTCACCAGATTTGGGAGTATTCCCCACATCATCATATTAGTAATATTTTTATAATCCAAATTTAAAAACAATTTTATTTTTTTAATGGCTATAATGAGAAAAACTTTAGATATTATTAGTTTAATATAGTTCACCATGGGGTTTAATGGAGAATCTTTAGTTCTTATCCATTAAGAGAAATAAGATGGGTACTATTGATTATGGATGTGTGGATCTTGGAAGATTTTGGTATGTTGTTTTGTATTCTAAAACGGTATTTTCCTTTGGATATTTTGACTCTCACATTACCCCTATCTAAATAGGTGATCTAGGTTGGTTCTTAATCCACTTATTTCATGTAGAATTGTTATCAACTAGTAACAATGAAATTATTATTCTAATCAAAATTGATACCACAATATTGAATATATCTTTCCCTTTGGTCATGTTTGGTGATGGAGGCCATCAAATATGGAGAATCCACTCAATAGTGACGAACATGATTGAGTTTAATAAAAACTTTTAAAAAAATTAAATGTAATGGTAGAAGTGAAGAATGGTGAAGAAAGGGAGAAAATAACATCAATATCTATGAAATATAAATTCCCCACCACACTATGTAAAATAAAATCAAATGTATCATAAGAATAAAATGAATGGAAAAGGGGATCACATGATATGAAACACCTAAGAATAACTTGAAAAAAATCCACACAAGGTGAACTAAAATCGCACATCAGATTAAATAATAGAAAACTAGCCCAGTAAATTTTATTACCCAAGACCAACACCAGGAATGTTTCTCTTGATTGCATAGGGATCTATAGTAAAAGGGTAAAATCATTTCTTGTGCCTATGTGTTATTTGACCTTTTCTATGTGTTTCTCTAATCAAGGGGGTTGTGGGGATTTCCCTAGGGATGACTACCAGTAATGATATTTGGTTTTCATAGTTCATTTTTGCATTGGTTGGAGGTGCATTCTTAGTTGTTGAAGATTTTTTTAGTGAGGAAACTAATTTGATCAAAGGTAGTTATTGAGTTAGTTGTTAGAAGAGATGGACCAGGTTTTTTCTTCACAAGAATCCTTGATGTTGAATGTTTATTTTCACATGAAAAAGTTTCATTTTATGTGAAGATAATTTTATGAAACACATTTTCAAAACAAATCATTGGGTTGGGAATGAAATGAATCATCAGATTTTCCCACAAGATTTCCTAAATCTTCCAGATCTATGTGAAAATATTTATGGTTAAGTTTTACATGTGGATTGATTATTAGAAAATAAAAAAATAAATTTAAAAGAATTATTATCATAATATAATTAAATTAAAAAATAATATAAATATTAAAATGGGTGGGTGAGACCAAACCCTAGCTTGAACCAAAAAATAAATGTTCATGTGAATTGACCAAATTGAGTGTTGTGTTAAACTAGACCGGACTCATGAGTTCATGGAGCTCAAAATCTTTAGATCAAGAAAGAAATATCATATTGGGTTTTCCTCTCTTCTAGACCCTCAATTTGACCATCAAATGGAGGCCACATGTCAACTGTTCTTTGTGGCTGTTTGATGGGACATGGGTCTTGAAAATCAAATCGGGTCATTAGGCCCTAGTCTGGAGAGGTGAGAAGAATTAGTTCTTGAACCCCTAGCTGATTTGGAATCATTTCTAAAACCCCTTGGAAAACCCTCCAACAATGGTTGAGATAGTAATTAGAGTACTACACTGGGAAATGCATGTGAGCTCTGTGTAGGTGAGAACTCCTTGGATGGCATCATCGATGATCTAGTGAACCCTTTGGCCCTATAATGGACCCTCTCTTGAATCACGTTGCATCGAAGACTTAACAACGCCATAACCACTATCTCTCTAAGGGAATGAGAACATTTTATTTTTTATGGTGTTGTGTACTAGGTTTTCTAGGACAATTTCTAGTGGGAATCTATTCTATGAATTTTCAATGGCAATATTCATTTGTTTTACAATGTTAATTTTACTTAAAATTATTACTGTCGATTTTGAGAGATAATTTCCAATGGAAATTTCCATGAGGGATATTCACTTAAAATTTTATATTAATTCTAAAGAAGTGATTTGTAATTTCTAATTGATTCAAAGTGTAAATTTCAACTAGTAATTTTTAATTATAATTTTAAATTGAATCAAAATGAAATTTTCCACTTAGAATTTTTAAATGACTCCAAAGAACTAATTTATAATTTAAAATGTATTCAAAGTGAAAATTTCATTTGGAAATTTTCCATTGGAATTTAAAATTTAATACAATAAGAAATTTCCACTAGGAATTTTCCCTGGGAGTTTTCACTGGGAATTGCCACTAGAAATTTCTACTGGGAATTCTAAATGATAATTTCTATACAATTAACATTTCCAATTGATTTAAAGTAGTCAAATGGAAATTTATGATAGGAATTTCAAGATGGAATTTCCATTGAAAGTTCCCACTAAAAAATTTCAATTTATTTCTAATTTAAAATTGATTTAAAGTGTAAATTTCATTTGGAAATTTGTAGTTAGAATTTATAATTGAATTAAACTGGGAATTTTCAAATAATTCCAATGAATTTATTTGTAATTTACAATTGATTCAAAGTAAAAATATATTCTATAAATTTCTAGTTGGAATTTAAAATTCAATATAACTGGGAATTTTCACTGGGAATTTTGAGTAGAAATTTCTATGTGCTCTAAATTTTTAATTGATTAAAAGTGGTCATATAACAATTTATAATTGGAATTTCCATTGGGAATTTTCAATTGATTCTTAATTTCAAATCAAATCGAAGTGGAAATAATTACTATGAGGTTCCAAATGATTCCAAATAACTGATTTATAATTTTTAATTGATTAAAATTAGAAATTTCATCTAGAAATTTCCTATTGGAATTTCAAATTGAATACAATGGGTAATTTCTGCTGGGAGTTTTTGCTGGGAATGGTCGTTGGGAATTTCCATTGAGAATTTTCAATGGTAATTCCAAATGGGAATTTTCACTGAGAATTCAACTAGAAATCTTCACTAGGATTTCTCAGTGCCAATTCCCACAAGAAATTTTCAATTGATTCAGATGAACTGGTTTATAATTTCCAATTGATTCAAATTGGAAATTTTATTTAACAATTTACATTGGGAATTTCATATTGAATTGAAGTGTAAATTTTAAATTTTCAGTGGGAGTTTTTAGTGGGAATTGCAACAAAGATTTCCTAATGGAATTTACCACTGAAAATTTTCAATTAATTCAATTGATTCAAAGTGAAAATATCATCTAGAAATTTCTAGTTATAATTTAAAATTGAATACAACTGAAAATTCCCACTAGGAATTTCCATTGGGATTTTCCACTAGAAATTTCCACTATGAATTTTCAGTGGAAATTTCCACTTGAAATTACCAATGGGAATTTGAACTAAGATTTATTAGTGTAAATTCCCACTATAAATTTTCAATTAATTCATAGGAATAGATTTTTTTTATTTACAATTGATTTGAAGTGTAAAATCCATATGGTAATTTCTAGTTAGAATTTAAAACTTTATCAAAGTGGAAATTTCGAGTGGGAGTTTCCACTGGGAGTTTTTAGTGGGAATTACTAATGGAAATTTCCAATAGGATTTTCCAATAAGAGTTTCCACTGGGATTTCCTAGTGGCATTTCACACTAGATATTTTTAATTAATTCAATTGATTTAAAGTTTAAATTTGATCAGGAAATTTTCAAATTGAATTTCAAATTTAATACAACTAGATATTCCCACTAGGAATTTCCATTGGGGGTTTCACTAGGAATTTCCACTAAAAATTTTCATTTAGAATTTCCAGTTGTAATTTCCACTGAAATTTTTCACCAATTAATACCAAAGAACTATTTTTTAACTTACAATTGATTCCAACTTGAAATGTCATCTTGAAATTTGTAGTTACAATTTAAAATTGTATCAAAGTGGAAATTCCCACAGGGAATTTTCACTAGGATTTTCTAGTGGCAATATCCACTGGAAATTTCGAGTGTGAATTTCTATACACTAGAAATTTCTAATTGATTCCAATAACTATTATAATTTCCAATTGATTTAAACTATAAATGTTATATATAAATATCCAGTGGGAATTTCTATGCACTATGTTTTCATTCAAAACCAATATATTAATTTATTGGATACTATTTTTTATGATAGAATAATCCTTTGCATAAACTACCATCCATTAAAGGTCTTCAGTGACTGGTTTTTAGAAAAAATTTGATGCGATTAGGTTGAAGATTAGTGAATATCACATCATATTTTTTAAAATAATGTCATTTTGGAACCTGTTTAAAGTGTTTATTAATAATAGAGTGCCCTTTTATTATTGTAAAAAAATTATGGCTTTGTTCTATTATTAGTACAAAGGTACAATGTAGATTAAAAAATGTTTGATTTCATTGGAAGGATGTTGAAGTTAACAGCTGTAGACATCTACCATATATTTGGCATTGAGGATAGTGATATATCATTTATAAATGCTTATACATTAAAATAGATAGTTTAGTTCTATTGAGGATGAGGTTTTCACGTGTGATTTATCTGTTAGATCAAAGATTGTTATAGAGAGAAATCGTTGAAACTGTTGAAGGTAGTAAAGAGCAAGATTTTTCTGATATCGTGTGTTTTCTTTGACTATTTTCATATTCCACATTATTATTCCCCACATCTGATTTCTATATGAGTTGGTATTTCATTACATATTTTGAAGAAATTTCAAAAGTAAAGTGCTTTTCCTGGGATATTATTATTTGTGATAAGTCTATTAAAAGTTATAGGTTGTGTTGTTAATTTTTTAGTAAGGTGTTAAAATTCATTTAACTTTGTTTATTTTGTTACGTTAGTTGAATTATTCCTAAAACTATTCACTAATATAGTATTGGTATGAAGTGAATGCTGGGAATATTCTATAAAAAAGATAGGGTATGGTGGAGTCTTTAAGATGTTGATGTTGTTCTATAAGAAATGAGTAAAGTGGTGTTACTGGAGAAGGTTTTTGAATATACCATTAGTTTCAAATTAATGTATGATCCTTTAAAGTGTTTAATCATTATTTAACTATTCAATATATACCTCTAACATGCAAGGATATAGATTCAGGTTTTAATCAAGTCCTTATGAGGTTAAACAAGTTGTTCGATCGGTTTCCACTGAAAAACAACCTTTATCTACTATCAAAGGATAGGGGAAGGAAGTTTCAAATAAGGATACTCTGGGATTCTATTAGGAGAATGTGAAACTTTTAAGAAAGTTAAAGAGACTGGAAACCCAATTAAAATTGAAGAACATAAAAATTAAACTGTTGAGATTGAGATTGAAGTTAATGGACATAGAAGAGATATGAATGATTTATGATGAGGTGAAAGGAACCATTGAATAGGATGTTGCGATTCACTAATTTGAGAAAGAAAAAAAATAAATCCTCATTCATTGTTGTCGAGGGAAGAACACATGAAATTTATGGAGAGGATGTAGGTGTGAGGGAAGAAATTAGTAAAGAGGTAATTTATAGAGAGGAAGATACCATTGAATAAGAAATATGTATTAAAGAAGAAAAATTTCATGAGGTGGTCAGTGCAATTGCTTCAACCTCCAAAAAACAAACATCATTGATTAGGGGTGTGTAGAGTAGGTTGAGGAGACTAAATAATCAATCTATATATATATATATATATATCCAAACATTACTACCAATAATATCCCTAAACTACCCCCAAAAAAATTCCTATATATTACCAAGGTGGGTGAAGTAGTGATACATAGTCATGAAGAAAGATATTAGGCGGCTTCAAGTACTGCTTGATGTTGATGGATATAGGTAATGTTACTTCCTTTATATAGTTATAATTTTTTCTTATATATTTTACTCTATACTAAAAATACAAATTAACTCTATGGAAAAAACATGGTAGTCTAGGAATCCAATAGAAAATCATATCAGATCAATGTGAAGAACATTATTGATTTGTTAAATAGGAGGTGCACATCTAGTGTGGTATGTGTCATACTGTTTGTTTACTTATATAGCGGTGATTTTTTTCTTTAATAAGTTATTTTTTTAGCAAAATATCAATGATTCATACATAGTCATAATTGAATAGATATTTCAACTATGCAGTATGGTTGACATTTCTTAAATGGAAAGTTGTTCCTTTTTGTCAAGTGCATTTATAGTAAGATTGAAGTTAAATTTTGACATAATTAATCACCGTATTTTTCCTCAATTTATATTAGAGTGGCCTAAGTTTTTTTCTAATGATTAGTAGATTAATTTATTTTCTTTTATTTTTAGTTTTTAGGTAGTTATGCATTCGACAAATGATAAATTGAAGGAAAACTTATTGAATCGGGCAACAGTCAATGGTATGAGAAGATCCATGTTTGTATTCTTCCAATTAAACTCTAACAAAATCCATTGTACTTTGTTAGTCTTGGATATAAAAAATATAATGTTTAGATATTATAACTCAATGCAACTTATTCGAGGAATAAGAGGTATCAATCCATATCTCAAAGATACAATTAGTGTGGTAAGAACTTTTACATTCTTCAAAAACTTTTTTAAACACATTGAGATTTGTACTGCTCATTAATTTTTTTACACAAATCATATTTTGAAAAAATAATGATCCATGCTATTCCAGAATATGTCAAGAAACGTAAATGGGATTTAAAAATTAAAAATACACCGTGTTAGGGTGACATCACTTTAGATTGTGGTGTCATTATTTTTTATGACATGTAATGTTTGGAAATAGGAGATACAGTGGTAGAAAGATTGAGTGGAAGGGAAGTTGGTAAGTGGTGACTATTTATGATCCATTATTTTCTAAATGATCCTGGAAGGACAACATCGAAGATGGATGCTAAGAGTAATAAATATTTGATTTTTTCAATAATTTATGGAGATATTTGAATTTTTTATTCACTAAAAGTGAAATTTGGTTGTCCATTAACAAACTCAAATGGTTTGATTTGTTGTAACCAGTTTGGGGGTGGAAATTGTTAATCATTGATCTACATCAAAGGGGATTTTCACTGTGATTTCTATATCACACCCCATTGCATGATTAAATTTTTATGGTGATATGTTCCATTACATTTTGTTATGGTTTTCTTTCTATATGTTTTAAATAATTATTGATTATTCATACAACCAGAATGCATTAAGAATATCAATGGTTCCCTTGTAACGGTTTTTTTCAAGATTAAATAATGAGGTAGTGATGGGAATTATCTTCTAGAGGTGATATATTTAAGACAATGAAAATATACCAATTTAATTGCAAGTGTTTAAATTTACTTCACATAATAACACTCAATCCAGTGAAAACCAAACAACTTAATTCATAAATAGATCACATATAATAGTATCAACTTATTAATGAAGCTAATATTGATGTAATATGTGATAATAACACTTGGAACAATGAAAACCAAACATCTTAAATATCCACTGAGGATAAATCATGTAATACCTTTCCCACATCAATATTTACAAAAACTAGTTTTCCTGAACAATTGGATATTGTGATGACATCCATAGTTGAAGCAGTTGATTCTATGAAATCTAGAAAGTTTAGATTGAGATTTCGGTTCCTAAACTTTTCCTTTCAATCTGATGTGTGGTGAATTCTTTCAAAATATAGTTTTCATAGTAATTGGTACCAACACATGCCCCTCCAATTTGATATAAACAATTGTCTTAATTACTTTGAGTAGATGGATTTTTTGAATATAATAGGTGTTTTTGAAGAAAATGGTTGTCGTGTTTGGTGAATCCAAACAAGGAGTCATTGGTTATCGAATTTTCCTATCTCAATATATTAAAAAGGTTCCCCATTGGTTCCTAATTGCAGTAAAAATTGTATATTAAAAATCTAAATAGATAAATAGTAGTTATATTACATAATCTGAAATAAATAACCACTGTGAGGTCTATATGATAACTACTTACTAAAAATGGATTACGCCTATAATTATGAGATTCCATTACACTAGGGGGTGTCTCCTTAAAAATAGTATAGTTAAGTAAATATCACTCAATTGATTTATATTAATGTAACAGTAATTTCATACTTACATTGAGATCTATGATAGGATCACCAAGGAAGCCAATGTTCGATGGTTCTTTAATAGTTCCCTGTAATAACATGATAACATTATGTATGTATGATGTCACAAAATGTAGTTAGTTACCTACAACAATATGATAATGGTATGTGTTCATGATATCATAATCTCTTTATCATGTTTTACAATCTCCTTATGATGGTTTACGCTAAAAAATACTCTCAAAGCCTTACACACCTTATTTGTGTTGAAAGTAGTGTCAAACACAATGTCTCCAAAATGCTCATATTCCACCTTCATTTTGGGATCAAGCCAAAAAATAGTAATTTGACCACACATGTCAAGTTACACTGAGTACAAAAATGATGTTTTCCCTTGTTTATTTCTTCATGTATTGTAACATACCATAAGCATCATCTAGAAGCAACTCCCTTTTCCTTTTGGGCTGCAAAAAATCTTTTGGTCCACTTGTGTATATCTAAGACTCTTAGGGACGCCTGTAATGGTTGTTACAAGTGAAAATAAATCAACAGGCTTTATACCATCTTTATCATTTACATCCAACTTTGCACATTGTATATCATTGATATGTCATTGTGACCTCATCAAATATAGGGTCTTAGGAGAATTTAATGAGTGGTCATGATCCTCAATAATTTCTTACACTCATACTATTGATTGGAAATGTAAACAACTTTCATTCATGCTATAAAATATGCCCTTGTTTTAACGCATGGATGTTTGACATTGGCAATATGTTTTTCTTCTATTCTGCATCCTTCTTTGCTATATGTATACAATGTTGATATCCCTAAGATTTCATCATTATTATGTTTGTTAAGATACTAATTCCATACACTAAAACCAATAATGCCTCCATAATAAACATAAAATGAATAGGTTTCAAAATCTAATTTAAATACCATATCAATTCTTGGTCTCCATGTATTGTTATGTTTATATATTCTATTGGATGGGGTGCTTTTCAGTGAATCTATAACATCATCTCTATCAACTAAAATT
Source organism: Viscum album (assembly GCA_963277665.1). Classification (NCBI taxonomy): domain Eukaryota; kingdom Viridiplantae; phylum Streptophyta; class Magnoliopsida; order Santalales; family Viscaceae; genus Viscum; species Viscum album. Next base: position 1,222,880,506 of record OY728130.1, read on the forward strand.
TTAGCAATGTAATTTTTTTTTTAATGTCATCACTATCATGTTCCATCATTTAACAATCATATGAATATTGCATAATATTCAAATCCACTAAATTTAACTATTATGAATTTTGTAAGACATGAAGATTCAGCTCTATCACATCCATTTTGACCTATATAATTCTTGTCCACAAATACAATTGGTGATACTATTTTGTTGCATTAAAAACTTTTCACTAATAGAAAAATGACCTATAGCCATGGACCTATAGCCATAGTTTAATTGGTATGTGGCTATAGGTTAAGATATAGACACGCTTAATTGAAATCTGTGGCTTTATAATAGATATACCCATGGGAGATCATCCCCCATGACAACATGCTTCCCTTACTTTTTATCCTTTCTTGGGCTTTCCTCTCCCACTCGCTCACCCAATCCCTCCCTCGAAACCCTTCTCCTCTGATCCTCACCCAAAAAATTTCTCCTTTGTCTGATCCTCAACTGACCAATTTCTCCCTCATCTGATCCTCGTCGGCTTCTCCTTCATGGTTCCTCCATCCCTCACTAGCTTCCATTCGCGTCCTCCATTCATGGATTCTCCATTCACGGTTCCTCCATTTGCACCCTCCATTCATGGCTTCTCCATCCCTCAACCAATTTTATGTCCTATAAGTTTTTATATATTTTCACAATAATTATTATATTTTAATGTATATATATTAAATTACATAGAATTTTCTTCCACATTGTCCTTTTTTATTTAACTATGCTTATAAACCTATACAGATTATATAATATAAATTTAACTAGAGAGTTTTTACCCATTGGTGATGAGTCCTTCATATCTCAAATTAGATTTTCTTAAATTCATACTTAATAGAATGATATTTGTCACATTATATTGACATTAAAATCTATATTTATTACCCCAATTTCATTCTTTGTGATTAGCTATTTTTTTCATTCATTTCCTTATGCTCAAGGACCATTAGCCTTGTAATCACAGGTGGCCCAACGATCAATTATTGAGGTTCTATTTGGTTTTGTTATACAATGCACATGAAAATCAGAAATTATCACATGTATTATGTATGATTTTTAATTTATACATGGGCATGTTTGTGTTTCCTTATATATATATATATATCATTTATTTTGAATATGTTTTGAATATGTTATGTATTATGTTATGAATTTGTCATATATTGTGTTATTTCTAAAAAAATTAACATTATAAGTCTTGTTATGAAATTTTTTTTAAATTTAAACTATTATAATGTATTTTTAGATAGATTCTAAACACAAATTTGTGTTATTATTGATTTATATGGTGTGGTTGTTCAAAATCTTCTTTACATTGTCAAGTTTTTTATTTTTTGATAAATGCTCTAAACAAGTTAAAAGAATATTTTTAGTATGGAAAGTACTTTCAATCATGCATTCAAAAATTTCTAAAATATATTTTTAATTCAACTAATTATCTAGTTGTTTGTATTTTAGTTTTTCATGTTTCTGCTCGCATTTTTTTCAATAGGTGTTATGTATTAGCATTGTTTATTTTAGTTTTAGTTTTACATTCCAGATTTGAAGAAGTTGGTTTCACTAGTGTTATCTAATGATTTCATTAGTTATGTTTATCATCTAGTGAAACATCCATATGTAGAGGTTTCCATAAGATTTATCCAACTAATGAATCAATTCATTCAGTACCCAACTAGAAGTTGTAGTGCTTTGAAAATTTAGTACTAGTTGTGTTGAATGATGAACCATTTTCAAACATGGTAGATTTTATTCCAAGTTACTCCCATTGAAATTACATCAAGCCAGTAAGAGTCATATTTCATTAGAAAATATTTTTTCATATGTCCAATCCAATTTTCATTTTAATTACAACAAAAATGAATTTTTAGATTAATCAAGCTTGTTGGTGTAGCTGATCTAGTCTAGGGTATTTATAATAAGGACATTGGAAACACCAAATGTTGAGTAAATCTATAGATTTTAAATAGAAGTATTATGTTTCACTTTTTCAAGCAACCAAGCAGTGTGCAACTTCATGTAGAACCAAATTCTATTCATATTTCAGGCTGGTATTTTTAGGAGTTTAAAAGTTCTATGCGCTAAGATTTAGTATTTTTCTTTTATCTTTTAAAGTTAGGTTTCTCATGTTCATGTTTAATTTATCACTTAATGTAGTTGGTTCATACATTATGTTAGGCTTGTGATCTGGTGTTGCAGTTAGATGAAATCAGGTGGGGTTGGGGATTGTGCTTGTATGAGTACATGTGTGTGAATAACTGCCAAGGGGCAGTGTTTTCTTTTATTCTTTATTAGTTGTTAGTTATGGGTGAATTAGGTACAGGGTTTTTATTGGTTGGGGTATTAATTGAGGGATCATCCTGGGGGGTATCATGATAACATTTGGTTTCAGCATAGCTTGGCAACTATTGGAGAGTCAGCCCTTAAGAGGATATGACTTCATCCACAGGAGAGGGGTCCTCTCTAGGATAATTCCTTATCTTCTTTATCTACTTCTTCTTCCTCTTTCTCAATTTTAATCCTATATTGTCTCCTATAGAACAATACAAATACTAATTTGTAACTTTTTCTCTTCCTTCTACTATAATTCTTCCATGTGAACTACCATTAGGATGGTTACCTAAAATTTGGAAACTTTAGTGGGAAACACCCATTGGAGAATCCAACTGGGTGTGTTGTAAGGATGATCAGAGTTGATCAATCATCTAAAGGAGATCAAAAATCCATTTTTAGGGTGATATAGAATTTTGGTACTATTTAAACAAGGAGAAAGAGATGAGTAAGTAAGACGTTCATGGTTTGATGCTCGAGTAGATGATATCATCCATGCATGACAATCTATATATGATGTTTTTGGGAGAAATGGAGAGCCAGTGTGTAGCACGTGAATTGATTTGATGATCAAGGGATCATGTAACTCTTTAGTTTTGATACATGGAAGTGTAGACTATATTTAAGCGAATAAAGATCTAAATGATGAGTGTAAGGAGTCAAGAAAATAGTACAAGTTATCGGCTGAGTTTTTGAGTAGTATTAGAGACGTAAATGAAGACATAGGTAGTTGACATTATGGAATTTTACTATTATAAGATACTTCTTTGGACAATGGTTTAAGGAGTGAGATGAATAAGGTTGAGATGACTTATTTTTTAGGAGAGGATCCTCTAGGTTTGATCACAAAATCATAAGCGTATTTTCTAGAAAATTGAATGTTATGAGATATGAAGATGCATTAGGAATAGTTGTGTATAGAATATATATTTTTTTATTTTGGTTTTTGATGTGGAAGTATGTAAATATAAAATCATTTTGGGATCATTGAATCTAGTGATGATGGAGAAATATGGTAAAAGTAATGAGCATATTTATTTTTTCGACAGTAGTGTGAGAAGAAGTAGACCGCGCAACCTTAAAAGTTTCTAGGTCTTAGCCCATGTTCAAATCCTTTAATCATTGAAGTAGTAAGTCTAGCAGTCCCAATGGATACAAAGTAAACTCATCTTCCAGAAGTATGTAGAGAGGCAGGGTGAAAATAAGAGAGGGGAAAAAGATGAAAAGGTGGATCGGTAAAAAGATATAGGTGTGAAGTCCCCTAAAGTTGTAGGATAGCCAACAAGAACTTGCAAAGAATTTTTGGAGATTTGAATTGTTTCTATGGACATAGAAGTAAGGGTAATGTATGAATATCTTACACTTAGTTCAAAAGATTCCATGTTTGGTATTGTTAATAAACCATTGGAATCTAAAATGTTGGATAAGTTCAAATAGGCTGATGAGTTTTTTATAGAGTTGGGGCATCTGAGTTCTATTGTTCTTGCGTTGGATCCCGACATTGTGGTAGTGCAACAAAATCTTTCTCAGACAACGCAACAACTTAAGAAAGAAGTCATGTGAGCACTAAATGAGTAATCCTTGGTTTCTAGGATGTTGTAGGATGGTGACAGCAAGTGTCCCACCAACAGGATCAGTGTTCAACATGCACAACTAATGTAATCATTATCTATGCATGGTAGTGACTTTCCTCATAACAGGTTCAATGTTGGGTAATTCTTCACGGTTTGTGGATGTGTTAAACCATAGGCAGAGTGAGTATGATGTTGCTAATAGGAATCATATTTCCTATTTTCAAAAGTCAAATGAATATGTTGAGCACCCCTAACAACTTTCACCTGAGGGTTCTGCAGTTCATCCAATTTCCCATAGTGTTGTTACATTTTCTCTTGTTTATGCCCATTCTAGATATAATAGGCACCACACAAGTCCTAAAAGTATAAAAGAAAATGTTTCTTTTGTCTCCAACTTGGAGATGTCTGAATAGTGTGGTGGGGTAGGTCATCCAGCTGGTATTCTTAATTTCCTCACTAGTTTAGGCTATGTAGCTGGTGTAGTTTGGGTATATCAACCTAATGGATAAAAGGTTTCATTTACTAGTAGAGAAGATAATGGAAGTAATTTTATGGTTTTTGTGTCTAAATTGATTAATATTGATTTAATGGGCTCACTTTTTGTGCTTGAAGAGTGGATTTCAATTGTTGGTGGGCTCTCTTATAGTTTTGTTACTACTATGGATACTATAAGTGGGCTGAATTCAGCTTTAATGTTGGACCATCCTGCTACAATTGATGTAGCAGGGCCTTATAGATCTGGTTGTTGTGCCTTGTTTTCATCTGGGGTAGTGTTTTCTTGAAATAATACTTTTTCAAAATCCCCTTCCCCTTGAGAAATCCTTGCAAAAATTAACATAACAAGGACCTTCTATTCTAGTTTTAGGTTCTTTACAAGAATCTTCATGATTGTATGGATAGGAAATGAAATTATATAATCATGGTATAATGGATTTTTATGATATAATTCATGTTTCTTTTTTCCCTACTCATCAAATTTTCATTGGAGTTTTGTGTTTTCTTTCCAGGTCATAAATCTGTTATATCTTACAATGACATGTATTTGTTTAATTATACTCTCAATTAAACTTAATAATTTCTATGAAATGTAAAAAATTATTATAATCATTCTATTATAAACATAATCAATTGAAACATAATATATATTACATATAAATATTTTTTATCTCATCATTTTCCTTTTATTTTATGCTATGGATTGCATTTTGTACATTCATAATTTTTTGAATTCATTTTTATTCTGCATGGGAAAAGACTAGTTTTTCAAGGTGATGATATTATTTGAATATGTTCCCTTATAAATAGATCTTCTAAATTGATTTATATTCATACATGAATAGATATTTACATAGATAATGGTGGATGATAATGGAGTTCAGTTGGTTATCCATTGTTAGTTGATTTATTGTTTTGAATTAGATTGGAATTATTCATAACAATTCTATTGGAATCTATGAGTGTAATATAATTTTTTGCATTATTGTTCATTACAATATATAAATGTATATATGGTAGATTTAAATTTATCATTATTAGATCTTTGTAAAAAAATTGATATGAATTTTAATTGTTGATACTGATAAAAAAAAATATACAACTCTGAGTTATCATAGTCACTATAACTAAATTGTTGATGTCTTTTCTACTATTAGTTAAAAAATGCTACATTATATGGGACAATTATTACAATTTTACCTATGTATATTTTATTAACACCAATAGAAAAGGTATGTGTCAACAATCAGTTATCTTTTTTGCTTTTGAATTGTTACTTTTATGATAATATTTGGATTTTGGATTCTGAGATTTTAGTTTGCATTAATATTTACTATGAGTGGTAGCTCAAACAAATTACAGATATGGTGGAATCAAAACTATGATAAGTGTCTAATAAACTGAAGAAACAGCTTGTAGAGGAGAAAGTTGTGAGACTTCGGGCTTATAAGGATGCCATGGAAGCCCAGAATAGATCAAATAAAGAGATTCAGGAGCTACGTAGGGGAGATGCTAATGACAGGTGTGCCATTATCTGATTTCTTGATTTCTAACGCTGTAAAATAGTGATGTTTTTCAATGTTTTAAGGTATTTGTGAACTAAGAGAAATGATTTTTTTTAAATTGAGGAATCATTTTTTGGATTAGAATCACTATATAGCGCCTTCAACACCTCCCCAAACATGGCGACAAACTTAGGAAAAGAAGAATAGCTAACCTCGACCCTAGGATACCACTCAAAACAAAATTAAAAACATATTCCAACACTTTTGACACACATATTGGGTACTAATGGGCTTGGTCAATTGATAATTCTCAAAACATCCCCTTCTCTAAAACAAAAACAAAAATCAATTTTACCTTTTTCTAACCCATAATAGTGTGGGTCATTACAACCCCCAACCATATTGTTTCACATACAAGATATTCTTATCATGTATCTTGAAGAAACAATCTCAATTATTCGAACATGATGCACAACCAAAGTCCAATGTCTCTCATTGGTCATGGTCGTGTTGTTACCAGACTAAAACTAGCTTTACTAATCAAAATGGTGTTTAACCCACAAATTGTGATGCTATCTATTTCCAACAAATCCACAATAATTCCTTATTTCTAGTGGTATTCATGAATTCCAAATTTACTGTCATCACACCCCCCCCCATTGTTTAATAACACTCCTCTATACTAGTTTTTCACCAACTCAGTGCCACACCTGATGCCACCTAACTATTTTCATCAGAAATCATAGTCTCACTAATGGGACTATTCTTATAACATAAGTCGTTACCTTATCATTCACGTCGATATGTTATCTATGAGCACCAATATGTGACAGGATCAATCACCCTACAATCCTATTTATGGAAAACTTATTTGGTTGTGCCACCCAACCATCATCCCATATCAAGAAACTTCCACATACAGAACACATTAACCCAGTATGAATCTCATCAGCCAACCACTAATACAAAATAAGGCTATAGCCACAGTTTGTAACCATGGATATAGACCCCAAAACGGTGGCTATAGGTAATAGCCATAGTTTAATGAACTGTATCTTATATTGGCTATAGGGAAAGTCTTATTTCCATAGTTCCAAACCATGGAAATAGTCTTCAGATTTCATAAAAAAATTACCACTCTACTCATGTATTCACCTATTTTTATGAAACCAACGACAATATTGGTGTGTCAGACCAAAACAAAACCCTACTCCACTCAGTGTATGAACATTCATAACCATGTCAGAGGTTTTATATGGAAAGTACCTGGAAAATTATCTGAAAAACATAAGACCAAAATCCCATAGGCCAGTGGCCATGAGACTCCCCATGTTTGGGAACCTTATGGATGCCTTACTTTGTATTCAACCCCTCATCCTTGAAAAATTATCTACGATGTTGGTACCATCCATGCATGGACAGACACAACCCAATCTACCATATAAAAAGAAAAGAAACCAAAACAAATTAACAGAATGCAAACCAACAAAATAAAAAATCAATTTTAGAGACAAACCTGAAATAAATGGTGATTAATGCAAACATCAACCTGTATGGAAGTAGAGATTAGTAGTATTAGCTTTCTGATATAGGAAGAGATAGACAGAGAGAGAAGATGAGGGATGGTTTACTGTGTGTATAAGTAAAAAAAAGTTCAAACCTAAATACCAACAAAAAAATGAAGAGTAACCAATGTCATTTTGTCTACATGAGAAATATTCACTCACATTAATAAGTAACATTGACCAAGAAATAAAAAAATATAAAACATTGAATAAAATAACATCATTTGGATAGAAAAATATATTACATTTCAAGATAAAGAGGTCAATGGGATCCCTATGTGTTACTCGATTAATTATACACTAATACATGGAGATTCAATAAAATAACAGTGTTGAATCTTGTGTAGTAGTAGTAGTAGGACCAGTCATTGGGAATATACCATAGATTCTATACAGACCATTATATAAATTTTGAGGGACTATTAGATTCCTTTTATTCATGGGAAATGTAATCTTTATGAAAACCTCAAACCTAAGGGGTAGATAAATTTTTTTATCTTCACTTTTAATTCTTGTGTATCCAAAATATAAAAAAATAAAAAATTAGTGTCATTCAATGTTATATTTCATATATAGGTTTTTTTACAAAATTCTAGTAAGTTTCCTCCAAGATAAAGGCCCCACTCATTCCCAACTCAATCTTTTATGAATTCCATATCAAATCCTACATATGTTCTTGAATGAAATTCAATTCTTGAACCCTTATCAATGCCTCTATGTTCACCCTCCACAAGCAATACACACACATATGAGGCACTTCACACACCCTGTTCAATACTCACTTGATACCACATGCAGACATATGAACTCAATATAGTTACAAATGTTTACAACTCAAATATGGGAAACACATAAATCTGTTTCCTATAAGTGGACCACCCAAGCTTTAAGATTTTTCAAAATGAGGCACCCCAAGTACTTGATCCCCTGGAAGATCAATATGCATGCCTATGATTTCAAAAACCCTATATGTGTTGATTGTTTTTATCAAATACTCTGGAAAAGTAAAGGAATAGAATGTAATTTTTGTCATCCAATGATTTTTACACGTAAAACACCCATGAAATACCACTTTTCCAAAGTCTCCACCTAGGATAGAGTGATTTACCTTTTATGAAAAGAGACCTTAAAGCGATAAGGTAGATATATAATATGCCATAAATTTCCCCCACTTGGAACCCCTCATGGGGAAATAATGAATAAAATCATGACCTCAAAATACCTCCTTCAATATGCCTCGAGTTGGAAACTAGAACAAGAGATATAACACACTGAAATGGTATGTGTAAGCATCATAATTTTCAGGAACAATGATATACCACTAAAAAACTAAATATAATTAGAATTAAAACCCAATCCTTAATAAAAATAATTGTCCTGCATAACCAAGGCCACTAAAATAAAATGTAGAATCAAAATCATATAGCAGTGAATCATAACGAAACTCCATTACTTGAGCTTGTAATGTACAAATAAATCACCAACTCCCTCCTAAAAACCTGTAAAAAAATTATATATAGGGGTTAGTATACAATTATAGTCACACCATAGATGATTTAATCATGTGATGCCTTTTTATTGGTTTTTAGAAAATATTGGGAGTGACGTGTTAGAGATCCCAACCTAGAAGTGATTATGGTTTTTTGGTGCTTGGATGTGAGAGACTAGGTTACTTATGGAAAACAGAATGCACATAGATATGGTTGGTTTAGTACTCACTGTTATATTATAGTGGGAATTTTCACTTGAAACCTGTATTGGAAATGTGCACAACATATAATGTGTTAGAAACATTTAGTGAAAATTTCTAGTTGAAATTAACACTGGAAATTCCCAGTGGAAATTCCATTAGAAAAGATTCAGTGGTCATTCCCTATGAAAACTCCCAGTGGAAATTCCTAATGGAAATTCTTAGTGGTATTTTAATTAGAAATTCCAACATGTCAGTTCTTGGAATCAATTAAAAATTTCTAGTTCATAAAAATTCCCACTAGGAATTCCTAGTGAAAATTCCCACCAAAAACTGCCAGTGGTAATTCCCACTGGAAAGTTTCCCTTTGATTCAATTTTAAATTTCAACTAAAAATTATCATATGACATTTTCACTTTGAATAAATTGGAAATTATAAAGTAGTCCTTTTGAATCAACTGAAAATTTTAGGTGTAAAATCTCACTGGGAATTTGCACTGGGAATTCTCACTAGGAATTTGCACTGGAAACTCCCAGTGGAAATTCCAATTAGAAATTTTTGGTATAAATGTGTAGTAGTAATTAAATTGGAAATTTTTGGTGCATAGAAATTCTCATTGGAAATCTCCAGTGGTAATTCCCACTGAAAACTAATAGTGGAAGCTCCCATTTGAAATCTCCACTTTGATTTAATTTGAAATTCCAACTAAAAATTTTCATATGAAATTTCCACTTTGAATCAATCGGAAATTAAAAATAATTTCTTTTAAATCAATTGAAAATTTTTAGTGAGAATCATCACTGGGAAGTCCCGATGGAAATTCCAACCGGAAACTCCTTGTGGAAATTATCAACGGCAATTCAATTGGAAATTCAAATAGGTTAATCTTGGAATCAATTGGAAATTTCCAGTGCATATAAAATCCCACTTGGAATTCACAGTGGAAATTTTTGGTACCAATTCCCACTGGAAACTCCCAGTAGAAATTCCCAGTAAAAACTGCTAGTGGAAATTACCATTGGAAATTATCAATGAAAATTTAGTGGAAATTATTACCAAGGAACTCCACTATGAATTTCTTGTTGGATTTCACCACGTTGGGGATTCCAGGTTAAAATTCACACTAGAGATTGTCAATTGAAATTCATATTGGAAATTGACAGTCACGCTGGAAATTAATTGGAATTTCTAATTGGGAATGGGGTCGTTGGAAATTACCAGTGGTTGTGTCACACTGCAAATTTCTAGGAAATCAGTTGGAAATTTCCAGTGTTAATTTTCACTGGCAATGTCGATTAAATTTTCAATGCAAATTACCACTGGAATTTTCTAGTTGAAATTCACACTGGAAGTTACCAATACAAATTAGCATTGAAAATTCCTACACAAATGGAAAAAAGATCTATTGCCGCAGTTCAGAACTGTGGTAATAGGCCCCAAAACCGTGGCCTTAGGCTATGACCATGGTTTTGGACAACTGTGGCCGCTATCATCGTGGGAGTAGGTCCCAGCCTATTGCCACGGTTTTGAAAACTGTGGCAATAGGTCTTAAAAATTGCCACCGTGGTAGTTGACCTATGGCCACGGTTTAAACTGTGGCTATAGGAATCTATTACCATGGTTTTAACCGTGGCCATAGCCATGGTAAACCGTGACAATAGCATAAATACAAAATGTCACCAGCAGGTTTCGATCCCTGCACCTTTGCTCTACGAACCAGCGTACTTACCACTACACTGAGCGACATTACGGGTATATATATATATATATATTATTATATATATATTAACATAAACTGTGGGAATATCCTCAAAACCATGGTGGTAGGTCTTCCCGCCATTTTTTTGGTGGGAAATTTTTTTCCCACCAAAGCGCAACCCTATTTCCACAATTTTGAAAAAACATGGCAATAGGCCATTTAAAAAAGTAGCCTATAGCCACAGTTTTAGAACCGTGGCTATAGGCCACAGAATCGTGGCTATATCTATAGCCTATTACCACAGTTCTGAAAACTATGGCTATAGGTATGTGGTAGTAACCTCATTTTTTAGTTGTGCTAGTGGAAATTCACACTGCAAATCAATTCCAAATTCCCTATGGGAATTTCCACTTGAAATTCTGAGGGGAAATTCCCAGTGGCTGGATCACACTGGAAATTTTTAGTTGAAATTCACAATGGAAATCAATTAAAATTTCCCAATGAAAATTCAAATAGGAAATTAACGGTGGAAGTTTACAATGTGGATTCAAATAAAAAATTACTGGTGAAAATTTTCATACTTACAATTACTGGAAAACAAGGGAAACTTTTACTTGAAATTTCTAGTTAAACTTCCCACTGGAAAACAATTGAAAATTTCCACTTAGAATAAAATGGAATTTCCAACTGAATTTTTCTAGATAAGATTTAGACTATTAATCAATTGAAAATTAATAGTGGAATTTTCCTTAGAAATTTCCAGTTGATATTCTCACTACCTAGTTTTAAAACAACTGGAGAAAATTCCATGAAAAAAAATCTACTTTGAAATTATTAAAAATTACCAATGAAAATCCACACTGGAAATTAAACCAAAAATCCACAATACAACTATTCAGTTGGAAAATGTCATTTATGTTAGGACCGTAAATGATTGTCCCACCGGTTCAGTGATTATTACGAGATAAAAATAAAGTGAAAAATGCATAAAAATAAATGACACCAGATGTAACGTGGAAAACCCCCAAATAGAAGGGGTAAAAAACCATGGGAAAATAGACTGATCACTATGAGGTAAAAGTGGGTACACACTCCCTCACTTATTACAAGAAGAAAACACTCATAAAAAATCTATGTTGAATATGGTGGGGAAACCTCCTCACTAAATACCGCTCGAGTAAACCGGTGATGAGAAACTGGATAAAGGTGATTATGGGATGCTAGAACCATTGGGGGAGATCCCCTTTTATAGGTTGTATCTCCCCCCTCTTGTTGCCTTCTCCCACTGGAGGCTTGGTGGGGTTTGGACACCCACCACCTACCCATCCCACCCCCTTTGACAATGCAAGGGGGTGACACCGTCCAACAAAAAAATGTTGACACATCTCCCACTAGGAGATTTGATCGAGAACCAATAACATCTCCATATCCTTTCTATCTGTCAAACCATGCTGCTCATGCCTCTGCAAGACCACTCGAGGATCTGCACCATCTAAACTTATCATAGTTAATCACCTTTGTCAGGAAATCTGCCAAATTTTCTTTAGTGTAAATCTTCTACATGTCCATGCTTCCTCTCTCCACCACATCTCGGACAAAGTGATATTGTACCCCAATGTGATTCATCCTATAATGAAAAGATGGATTCCTTGAAATGTGCAAGGTGCTCTGACTGTCACAAAACAATGGAATCTGCTCCTATCTATGCCCAAGATCCTCCAATAACTTTCTCATCCAAATCGCCTCTTTGCAAGCTTGTGTAGCTGCCATGTACTCTTCCTCTGTCATGGATAAGCCACAAATGACTGTAACTTCGAAATCTAGCTCATAACTCCTCCTGCAAGAGTAAACACATAACCAGTAGTGGATTTCCTCTGGTCAAAATCACCTGCAAAATCTGAATCAACATATTCTCTAATAGTGAAATCTGATCCTCCATAACATAATGCAGCATTTGAGGTCTCCTTGATATATCTTAGGATCCTCTTCACTGTGTTACAATGCTCCCGTACTGGATTCTCTATGTACCAACTGACTTCTCCCACTACATGTGCAATGTTTGGTCTAGTACAAACCATAGCGAACATTAGACTACCCACTTTTGATGCATACGGTACTCAAGACATTTCTATCCTTTCTACTTCACGGCTAGGACTCATTGTGGAGGATAGCTTGAAATTACCAGGAAGAGGGGTAGAGATTGGCTTACAATCTTGCATATTGAAGCATTTCAAGACTCTCTGTAAGTAACTCTTTTGTGATAGCCAAATCTTCCCATTATTTATGTCTCAGTAAATCTGTATCCCAAGAATCTTGTTTTTTGGTCCCAAGTCCTTCATATCAAACTTCCTAGCCAATTGTGCCTTCGTATCCTATATCTGATCATTGTTGGGGCCTGCAACCAACATGTCATCCACATACAACAGAAGAATGATGAAATCATTACCATCTGAACCCTTGAAATATGCATAAGGATCTGAATGAAGTCCTTCATGTCCAAGGCTCATGATATAGGAATCAAATCTCTTCATCAAGATCACCATAGAGAAAAGTATTCTTCACATCTAGCTACTCTAGATGTAAGCTATATGTAGCACACATTGCCAGAACTATCTGAACAGTTGTCAGTCTAACAACAGGAGAAAATATTTCATTAAAATCAATACCTTCCTTCTGAGAAAATCCTTTGACCACCAATCTTGCACGATATCTTTCCACCTGGTCCTTTCCATTCTGCTTGATCTTAAAAACCCATTTGTTTCTGATAGCCTTCCTTCCACGAGGTAATGGAACAAGATCTCAAGTCTTGTTTCGGTGTAGGGCTTCAAGTTCCTCCTGCATCGTTGCCATCCATGAGGATACATCTGGACTCTGGGTCGCCTCCACAAAAGAAGATGGTTCTTCATCCTCCGTCAATAAGCAGTACACAATATTGCTCTCAGTGACATAGTCTGAGTGTTATACTGGTGCTCCTTTCTCCCGAGTTGACTATCGTAGTCCAGACTCAACTGGTACTTGATCATCATGCTCTGGTAATACTTCAGAGGAAACCGGTTCTTCCTTGGATTTGTCCTCTACTTCAACTGTTGTAGTTTATGTATTCTTTTTCTCTGTGTCTTGATAAGTTGTCATTTTCACCTTGTCTTCTGTAAAAATTACATCTCTGTTGATGATAAATTTGTGGGCAGTGAGGTCCCACAAACGATACCCCTTCACACCATCAGCGTACCTCAAGAAGATACATTTCCTGGATCTCGAATCCAACTTCGATCTTTCTTGGTCATTAAACAATGCATATACATGACTTCCAAAAGTATATAATCGAGAATAGTCAGCGGGTTTCCCAATCCACATCTCCATCGATGTCTTCAGATCAATCACCATTGAAGGATATCGGTTGATCACATAACAGGCAGTATTCACTACTTCTGTCCAAAATGTTTTGGCAATTCCTACAGTCTTCAACATCGCCCTTGTTCTATCCAACATAGTTTTGTTCATCTGCTCTGCCACTCCATTCTGCTGAGGAGTGTACGCTACCATGAACTGTCTCTTGATTCCTTCTTGTTGACAAAAAGTATCAAATTCCTAGCTTGTATATTCTCCACCATTGTCAGACCTTATACACTTAATCTTCTTTCCAGAGTCAAGCTCCTTCCGCGCTTTGAATGTTTTGAAGACTTCAAAAAAATCCGCCTTCCTCTTGATTGGGTACACCCAACATCTCCTTGAATAATCATCAATAAAGGATACAAAGTACCTTGCTCTTCCCAGGGATATAAATGGTGCTTGACAAACGTCGGAATGGATCAACTCTAAGATCTCTTTGCTTCATGCTGTTGAAATCCCGAACTTTAACCTTTGTTGCTTTCTTAAAACACAATGCTCACAAAATGGTAAGGATACCTTTGTCAGCCCAGGCATCAACTTCTGATCCGTAAGAATATTCAAGACTCGTTCTGACATATGGCTAAGCTTTCGATGCCATAACGTCGTCAATGCTTCCGTCGAGGTAGTTGATGCAGCAACTATCTCCGCCTCCTTGTACGTTTCACCCATAAGCACGTACAGGTTCTTCGAGATCTTCTCTACCTTCATTACCACAAGAGCGCACTTCACAATTATCATCACTCCATTCTTAGTGCGAGTCTTGCATCTGATGTCATTAAATTGTTCCAAAGACAATATGTTCTTCTTTAGAACCTTCACATGACGTACTCCTTGGATGGTCCGTACTATGTCATCATGCATCTTCAGTTTGATGGTACTGACTCTAACGATCTTCAGAGTGTGATCGTTCCTCATGTACACAAGTCCTTTTGGGATGGTTTTATATTGGTCAAACCATTCCCGTTGAGATATCATGTGCCATGTTGCTCCTGAGTTGATAATCCATGCATCGTTGAGATATTGTCTACTTCCAGTAGTCATTGTCGCTTCATTGACTAGTATGTCTCCTTTTCCAGAAGTACTTGTCACATTCCCCTGAGAGTTTTTTTTTCACTACTCTTCTTGTTCCAACAATCCTTCTTGATGTGCCCCTTTTTGCCACAATTGAAACATGTGACATTTTTCTTCTTACTCCTTGATTTGGACCTTCCATGATTTTGGCTCCCACTGGAACCACACTCCATCATCCTTCCTCTCTCCATTGACAGAGCCTCTGCTTGGTGCGAAGTTGTCTGTCTGTCCTCCTTGTTCTTGCGCCAACTTTCTTCTTCAAGAACCGCAACTGTAACATCATTAAAGAGCAACATATTCGTCAGGATATTGTTGGTGATATTGATGATGAGTTGGTCATACGAATCTGGAAAACTCTAGAGTAGAATCTCTGCGCGTTCAGTATCCACAATTTTATATCCCAACGTCGTGACCTGAACGAACAAGATATTGAGGTTGTTGATGTGGTCTGTCACTGATGATGACTCCGCCATCCGAAGAGTGTACAGTTTTCTTTTCAGGAAATTTTTGTTGTGCAGTGACTTGGCCTTGTATAGCTTCGTCAGAGTATCCCATATTTCCTTTGTCATCTTTTTCTCTGAAATTCTCGATAAGACCCCATCTGCCAAAGTCAAATGGATGTTGACAATAGCATTCCTGTCCATCCCGTTCCATTTCTCCTCCGTCACACCCGTCGGCTTTTTGCCAATTGTCAGTAGGTAATTATCTTTCCGCGGCACTGCCTACATCTTCATTTTTCACTACGAAAAATTATTCCCGTTGAATTTTTTGATCTTGAATTTCGCCGCCATCTGGACACGCTGTCAGTCCAGAACCTCTTCTGTTTCACAACGGTGTATTTAATAATCTCAATATTTTTTTTGATGTGATAGATCAACCGGAGTTGCAATCACAAAACATACTCAAATTTACGAGAATTATTAATACCCGAAAACGTGAACAAAACCGGGCTAGAACCTTGCCTCAGATACCACTTGTTGGGACCGTAAATGATTGGCCCACCGGTGCAGTGATAATTACGAGATAAAAATAAAATGGAAAATGCGGAAAAATAAATGACACCGGATGTAACGTGGAAAAACCCCCAAATAGATGGGTAAAAAACCACGGGCAAATAGACTGATCACTATGGGGTAAAAGTAGGTACACACTCTCTCACTTATTACAAGGAGAAAACACACGTAAAAACTATCTCTTGAATATGGTGGGGAAACCGCCTCACTAAATACAGCTCGAGTAAACCGGTGATGAGAAACCAGATGAAGGTGATGATGGGATGCTAGAACCATTGGGGGAGATCCCCTTTTATAGGTTGCATCTCCCCCCTCCATCTGCCTTCTCCTGCTGGAGGCTTGGTGGGGTTTTTCCACCCACCACCTACCTAGCCCACCCCCTTTGACAATGCAAGGGGCGGCACCGTCCAACAAAAAAACTGCCGACAACTTAGGTTAAGATTATAAACTTACTCATAAAGGAACCAATTGTTGCAAACTTCCACTACAAACACCCACCACAAATATTCAACATGTTATTTATCAATCAAATCCATAAACAACTTAATACTGGTTTTGAAAACTAAAACTACATAAAAAAACTCACCTTTAACTTATGCATCCTTCCTTTCTCGCATCAGAAAAGGTTATGCATCAAACAACGTGACTAATGCCAAATTCATGTTATCGCCCTCATGCTTGTGTTGGGAAAGATGGCAAGCGATGAACGCGCAAACAACAAAAAACACGAACGCGCAGCGGAGAAATCTTTCCCTCAAACAGCGGATGCGTAGTGACAAAAACAGGTGCAGAAAAATAAAATTGACACCAGAATTTTTACGTGGAAAACCCAAAAGGGAAAAACCACGGGACCTAGTCCAGAAAGAGGGATTCACTAAAAATAGATAAGTACACGGTAGAGATTCCCCAAAATTAAAAGGAATCTCAAAATCAATACTTAGAAAAATAGTGGATCAAAGTTGGAGAATAGATGCAGTCTTGATGAAACCTAAAAAGAAGAAAGCAGTCTGCTAAAGAAACCCAAATAGATCTGACCGTGAAAGCAGAAGATTGATGTCCGAACAAAAGTGCAGATGAAAAACACCGGGATCGGATCAAAAAACCACCACAGATGAAAGCCGATCAAATCAGAGTAGTTCCACCGGTTGCAGATTTGAAAACCGCTCCTTGAAAACGCAACTGCACTGCCTCCAACCACTACCGAGAGAGGAGCTGCACACCTCATATAAATAGAAGATGAAATCTCATATATCTCCTAAAAGATATCTCATATCTGATTAAAGATATTAAATATATATCATCAAAGATATAAAATATATCTTCTCAAAGATATCATAAATATCTTGTCAAAGATTTCAAAATATCTTTTTTTTAAAGATATCGGATATAAAAAAAATTTATCGGGGCCAGATGAGGAGGCGCCCCAACAAACTCCCCCTCCGACTCAATTGGGGATCATCGCCAACCCTGCAATCAGTCGGCAAGTCTCAAATTTTCCTCTGGGTAAACTCTTGGTCAACATGTCTGACCCATTGTCATCAGTGTGGATCTTCTCAAGCTCTAACTGTCTCGAATCAAGGACATTGCGGATCCAATGATACCGAACATCGATATGTTTCGACCTGCCATGAAAAGTGGGATTCTTTCCCAAACAAATAGCACTCTGACTATCACAAAATAAAATATATCTGTCTTGATTAAAATTGAGCTCTCGAATAAAAATTTTCATCCACAACAATTCTTTGCAAGCCTCTGTAGCTGCAATAAACTCTGACTCTGTGGTAGATAAAGCAACACATCTCTGCAACCTAGACTGCCAAGATACAGCTCCCCCTGCAAAAGTGATCAAATAGCCTGAAGTAGACTTCCTCGAATCGATATCTCCTGCCATATCTGAATCTGTAAAGCCACAAAGCATAGGTTCCCCTTTGCCAAAACATAATCTCAGATCAGAAGTACCACGAAGATAACGAAAAATGTACTTCACTGCCCTCCAATGCTCTCTGCCTGGATTCGATAGAAAACGACTGACCACACCAACTGCATGAGCTATATCAGGTCTAGTACATACCATAGCATACATCAAACAACCAACGACAGATGAATAAGGTATGTGTTGCATCTCCTCTCTCTCTTCATCAGTAGAAGGTGACTGACTGGTGCTGAGCTTAAAATGTAAAGCAAGAGGAGTACTAACCACTTTAGCTCTATCCATAGAAAATCTTTGAAGAACCTTCTCAATGTATCTCTCCTGAGATAACCACAATTTCTTGGCCTTCCTGTCACGGGAGATCGTCATGCCAAGAATTTGCCGTGCTGGCTCCAAGTCTTTCATCGCAAAAGACTGACAAATATCCTTCTTCAATCTGTCAATTCTAGAAGCATCATGGCCAACAATGAGCATATCATCAACATAAAGCAGCAGTATAATAAAATCATCATCAGTAAATCTCTGAACAAACACACAATGATCAGAAGATGTCTTCCTGAAACCCTGATGAGAAATGACAGATTCAAACTTTTTATACCACTGTCTCGGAGCTTGCTTCAAACCATACAAACTCTTCTTCAATCTGCAGACATGATTCTCTTTACATGTTTCAACAAAACCCTCTGGTTGCTCCATATAAATCTCCTCCTCTAAATCTCCATGAAGGAAAGTTGTCTTCACATCCATCTGCTCAATCTGCAGATCCAAACTAGCAGCCAAACCAAGAACAACCCGAATAGAAGACATTTTGACAACAGGTGAAAAAATCTCATCAAAATCAATACCTTTCTTCTGACGGAAGCCTTTAACAACTAACCTTGCCTTGTATCGAGGAATAGAACTGGATTCTTCATTCTTAATCCGATAAATCCACCGATTTTGCAAAGCTCTCTTACCTGTCGGTAACTTCACCAGCTCAAAAGTGTGGTTGTCGTGCAATGATGTCACCTCTTCATCCATTGCCGCAACCCATTTTTCCTTCTGTTCACTTTCCATCGCCTCATCAAAAGATTCTGGTTCTCCCCCTTCAGCGAGGAGCACATACTCATCAGGTGAATACCGAGTAGAAATGGTACGATGCCGAGATGACCTCCGGAGTGGAACTGCGGGTTCATTGATAACCCCAGGAACCAGATCGTCAGAAACAAAAGGTGCATCAGAAATATCAACTCCAACCTATTCACCCTGAGCATCATTCTGCACATCAATGTGATCATCCGAATCAACAATATGAGGTAAATGTGAATCAGAACCTGGCTCAAGACTAACAAACCCATCAGAAGTTGGAGAAGTGGACTTTTCTCCCTTATCAATATCTGCAATAGTCTGGTCCTCTTTAAACACTGCATCTCGGCTTCTGACAAGTTTCTTTAAAACAGGATCATAAAACCTGTACCCAAACTCATCGTGTCCATACCCAATAAAAATACACTTCCGTGACTTATCATCCAATTTAGATCTCTCATCTCTAGGCACATGAACAAAAGCCTTGCAACCAAAAACTTTCAAGTGATCGTACCTGATCCTTTTTCCATACCAAAACTTATCGGGAGTGTCTGTCTGCAAAGCAACTGAAGGTGATAAATTGATAATATAAGCAGTAGTAAGTAAAGCCTCACCCCAAAAGTGTCCAGGCAACTTTGCTTCCGAAAGCAAACAACGAACTCTTTCCAACAAAGTCTTGTTCATCCGCTCAGCTACACCATTTAGCTGAGGTGTCTTGGGAGGTGTCTTCTGATGCCGAATACCTTCCTGCCTACAATATTGATCAAATGGACCACAATACTCTCCCCCATTGTCAGTGCGAATACATTTCAATTTCTTTCCTGATTCCCTCTCAACAGAAACATGAAATTGCTTAAAAACACTAAGCACCTGACTTTTGGCATTCAAAACATAAACCCAGAGCTTTCATGAGTAGTCATCAATAAAAGTCACAAAATAAAGACTGCCACTAAAGGTCTTAGATTTCAAAGGACCACAAACGTCTGAATGTACTAATTCAAGTACCTGTGACTTCCTATGTGGAGGATGACTGCTGAAACTCACTCTGTTTTGTTTCCCAGCCATGCAATGATCACATGTGTCCAATTTGACACTCTTCAAATCTGGAAGAAGATTTCTCTTGGCCAAACAACCAAGACCTTTCTCATTGATGTGACTGAGCCTCTTATGCCACAACTTGGACGAAACACTGCACTCAATAACACAAGCAGTATCACATGAAATAGATGCTCTAGTCCAGTACAAACCTGATTGCTTCTTCCCTCGAGCCATAATCAAAGAGCCCTTGGAAAGTTTCCATTGGCAATCACCAAATGTGTTGATAAACCCTTCATCATTAAGAACGCTGGTAGAAATAAGATTCAAACGAACCTCTGGTGCATGTCGAACATTCTTCAAAATCAGCTTACTTCCAGTACTGGTCTCTAAACAAACAGTCCTGATACCTACGACATCAACATGACCATCATTACCCATCTTCAAAATCCCAAAATTACCTGGGTTGTAAGATGTAAAGAACTCCTTCTTTGATGTCACGTGAAAATAGGCACCACTGTCAACAACCCAGCAAGAATGATCAGAAGCAATATTAATGGAATCATAAACAATAACAAGATCACCCCCTGTAGCGGCAGCGACATGATCATCTCCATCGATATTCTTCTTTGGCTGATTTTCCTTCATTCTGTTTTCTCTTTTCAGCTGATAACAAAACTTCTTAACATGCCCCTTCTTACCACAATGATGACATTCAAAATCTCTCTGCTTTGATCTAGATTTGCTTCTGCTTTTACTCTTTCCTCGACTGCTCTGTCCCTGATTCTTTTCCTGGCTTCTCCCCCTGTTCTCTGTGACTAAAAGCTCTGAAGATTTCTCTTGAGTACGTCTCCTGACTTCTTCATTCAAAATAGCAGACTTAACAAAACTGAATGTCACAGCACCATTAGGAGCAGAACCGGTTAGAGTAACACGTAAATTCTCCCAAGAATCAGGTAACGTGTTAAGCAATAAAAGTGCCAAAACTTCATCTTCAAAATTAATACCCATGCCAGACAACTGATCAAAACATCCCTGATATTCACTTAAATAATCAGAAATAGACGTACCTTCTCTGTACCTCAAATTCATCATTTGTTTGAGAAGAAACAATTTATTGTTTCCAGTCTTAGAAGCATAGGTAGTCTCGAGCTTCTCCCATAATGTTCTGGCGTGAGAGATGTTGACAATGTGGTTCATCACGTTGTCTTCGACCCATTGGCGAATAAAGCCACAAACCATCTCATGCTCGAACGCTCATTCTTCATCTGACATTCTTTCTGGCTTCTGGGTACTAAACACTGGAAGATGCATTCGCTTGACAAAAAGCAGATCCTTCATTTTAAGTTGCCACATATGATAATTGGCACCATTCAATAAAATCATCCGACTGTAATTAGCTTCCATAATGAATATGAAATAAAAACCAAACCCTCTGATACCAAATGTTGGGAAAGATGGCAAGCGATGAACGCGCAAACAACAAAAAACACGAACGCGCAGCGGAGAAATCTTTCCCTCAAACAGCGGATGCGTAGCGACAAAAACAGGTGCAGAAAAATAAAATTGACACCAGAATTTTTACGTGGAAAACCCAAAAGGGAAAAACCACGGGACCTAGTCCAGAAAGAGGGATCCACTAAAAATAGATAAGTACACGGTAGAGACTCCCCAAAATTAAAAGGGATCTCAAAAGCAATACTTAGAAAAATAGTGGATCAAAGTCGGAGAATAGATGCAGTCTTGATGAAACCTGAAAAGAAGAAAGCAGCCTGCTAAAGAAACCCAAATAGATCTGACCGTGAAAGCAGAAGATTGATGTCCGAACAAAAGTGCAGATGAAAAACACCGGGATCGGATCAAAAAACCACCGCA
The DNA here is from genome assembly GCA_963277665.1 of Viscum album. Taxonomy (NCBI): domain Eukaryota; kingdom Viridiplantae; phylum Streptophyta; class Magnoliopsida; order Santalales; family Viscaceae; genus Viscum; species Viscum album. Next base: position 1,222,902,763 of record OY728130.1, read on the forward strand.
GATGAAAGCCGATCAAATCAGAGTAGTTCCACCGGTTGCAGATCTGAAAACCGCTCCTTGAAAATGCAACTGCACTGCCTTCAACCACTACCGAGAGAGGAGCCGCACACCTCATATAAATAGAAGATGAAATCTCATATATCTCCTAAAAGATATCTCATATCTGATTAAAGATATTAAATATATCTCATCAAAGATATAAAATATATCTTCTCAAAGATATCATAAATATCTTGTCAAAGATATCAAAATATCTTTTTTTAAAGATATCGGATATAAAAAAAATTATCGGGGCCAGATGAGGAGGCGCCCCAACAGCTTGGTGGGAAAACATCCCACGATCCGTTTGATGGGAAATAAAACAGCTCCTGCCATTTATTTAATTTAGATCTCCATATTACTATTTTAATTCATTACTAGCGTACATGACATTCATTCAACATCTTACATACCCTCAGGTAGGACCTGAGATGACGTAACTCTCAAGAGCAAGGGCTTCCTGCTCTTCAAGCGAAACATCGTCTGCCATGATGCTGTCATGTGTCCCATCTCCATCACCCCAGCCATCGTTATCGCTATCGCTCTTGAAATATATTTTCTTGGGATAAAAATGATGCACGAAGACCATACGACTTCGTTTGGCAGAGGGGATTTGAAGCGAAACAAAAAGAAATAGAGTGATTGATTTTCATTTCACCTGTTTGGTGGTGTGAGATTAGAGCGAGAGAAACCCTTAGCGGAGAAACGGAGGGAAATCGATTTCTCTTCCACTTGCTAGTTTCAAATCACCTCAATATTGGGGTGATTTGGAAGGAAACGAAGTGGAGTGTGCAATTTTTTTAAATTTTCCATATTATCTTCCTGTGCAAATTTTATTTTATTTAATGTTTTATTGAATTAATATTTAGATAAATGGTATCTTTGTGATTATTAATAATAACATTATTTTCATATGTATATAATTATTTTGTTAAACATGATTTATAAATAATTATTTTTACAACTTCAGCATAATTTTAAGTAATAATAACAAATAATTATAAATAATTTTGATTATGTGCATATAAATAATTATAAATAATTTTTATTATAGATAATTTTGATTATAAATAATTTTGATTATCTTGATTAAAAAGTATATATATATAATTTATATACATAATTTATAAATAATTTTGAATTCATAATTAATTATATCTATATAAATAATCATAAATAATTATAAATAATTTTGATTATAGATAATTTTGATTATAAATAACTATGATTATCTTGAATTAATTGTTTATATAAATAATTTATAAATATTTTTGAATTAATAAATATTTTGAATTAATAAGTTTGAATTAATAAATGTTTTGAATTAGTAATTATTTTGAATTAATAATTATTTTGAATTAATAATTTTGAATTTATAATTTTGATTACCTTGAATTAATAATTTTGAATTAATAAATTATATAAATACTTTTGATTATCTTTAAATAATTTTTTAAAATTTTAAAACTTGTATTAATATATATTCGTAGTTTAATGTTTACCTAATTTTGGTGATATGAAAGATAACGATTGATTAAAATCAAAATTAATGTGTTTTAATTTATCATAAAAAGGGTAACACAAATACATTTTTTTAAAAGGTTATTTGTGTCATTTAACATAAATTGTTGATGTTCGACAAATATGGTGGTAGGTGTGGTGCTCATGAGGATTTAATAAATGATTGTTTTTTTATCTTGGGAAAGTATGCCCTTTAATAATGTAATCATGTGTTATTTTTTAACGAAGGTTATTTGTGTTATTTGCACCAAAACATTTTATTTTATTTTCTTTTAAAAATTGTCACCAAACACGATGAACATAAATCCAAATCATTTCATTTATTTTACTAATTTATTCATCCAAACGCAAGGATAAAAATCACAATCATTTATTTTCATTTCTTTTATTTTATAAATTATCAAATCATTTATTTTCTTTGACTAAAATTTCACTAAACATAATGCCATTTTTTTCATCGGGACTCTCGGCTTCATCTTCCTCTCGCGCCCAGCTTTATTCAGCTCCGATTTCTCCCTTCTCCGATTCGCTCTCAGCCTCCCGCGATCCTTGCTTTTGTATTCCCTGTCCGCCTACTTCATCTCTTCCCTCAACCTCACGTATCTTTCACGCACTGCAAACGCACGAGCCTTACTGAACGAGCAACAAAATGTCCGCAGTTCAGAAACGGAGGAGGAAGAAGAAGAATAAGACTTTACTGTAAAATCAATACCTATGTCAAGCTGGAATGATCCGTTGTCGCTCCTCGTTTCCGCAATTGCAGTGAGTGGAGCAATACCTGTATATATTGATCTTTAGTTTCTTTTTTTTTCAACAGTCTGTTGCCGGCCTGCACACAGATAACGAATCTGCACATCATTGAAAAACTGAATTCGAATAACTCTCATGAATTCACAAAAAGTGTTGCATACATATCATCTCCTATAGCAGCCACGTTTGTTCCTTCATCATTGCAAGCCTCCTTTGTCTGTACAAACCCTTGACTCATCTCTGCTTTAAATTTTGGGTCCTTGATGCTAAAGCCCATGGGTTCAATGGAAGATTTTCCTTTTTTCTTTATATTATTGATCTTGTGGTTCAGGAAACGTATTTTTGGAGTCATTGGCAGACCTAATAAAGGCTGAAAACTCATCAATTGGAAGTTTCATCACAGCAAAACCTCCTTATCCTTCTGTATATGAACATACCTCAAATATGTAATAAAACCCCTCTGCTCTTAATGCACTGAATCTAGCTATTTGACCAGTAAAGCTGCCAACAACCCGGAAATAAATCGAATCCTTCTCCTATTTGCCCCAAAAATTAAATGAAGCACATAAAGGGTGACATTTAGAACACAACGAACATGCAACAATAAATTTGATTCATCTGATTCAGGAGATCACAAATTCATCACTTGAAAATACAAAACCAACCACATTCAAACATCCATGGTAACTTGAAACACATAAGAAATGCCACCTTTATTATAACAACCCTTACTTTTCATATATGGATATTACATCTAAATAGAAGAATATTCATTACATAACATAACAAAACCATGTCAGAACCGTATAGATTTGGTGTCTTTGGAAACTGAGAAACATAAACAACTGATTCATAAAACATCTACATCATCATCTGCTTATTTTTTCATAACTAGAACCCTTTTTGATACATCTTATTTAATATCTTTCTACATATTTTGAGGAAAAGAAACATAAGAAATGGTGAGTTCAGATGCTCAGTAATGGTAAACAAGAGAGATATCAATTATAACATAATCACAAAGACATAAGAACATAAACATAACATTTGAAAATTATCTCCTGCATATCAAAGATCACGACATCATGTCATGGGATAAATCATAGAAGTTCATAAAGAATCAAAGAACATATTCCATGAGAGCATAACATAAGACATGGAATTGTGACATACACATAAATATATAAAATCATTTACAAATTAGTCAAGGTTCATTTTCAAGAGCATCATAGTGGACAAAGTTTTTTACTGAACTGGGTTCACTCGTTGTTCCGGCCCTGTATTACTGAACCGAGTTCACGCATAAAAAGAAAAGAGTTTCATAATCATCATTCCTTCATAACATAACCCATAGAAAAGAAATGAGTTTCATAAATACCATTCCATCATAAACATAAAACAACCATAACAAAATAGGGATCGTATCCTTGAAAAATATCCTCAGTAAAGCATAAATAAAATCAAAGAATGTTATCGTAGATGGAAAATAATTTTGAGAGATCATTTGAAAATAGTTCTTGAGAAAAACACTTGTTCTTTGAAAATGTTTTTTCTCTTAAAACACCACACAATTTAAAAAAAACATTTTCTTTGAAAATAACCTTGTAAGCTTGTAAAGGAAGCTTCAAGGTGTTACGATGTCATGAAAGCGGAAAAATCCGTTTATGCCGTATAAGTTAAAAAAAACATTCCTCTCGTACTTTTTCTGAAAAAGTCACTAAGCAGCTCGTTACTAAAATGACAAAAAGATTCATTTCAAAATGTTTATTAAAAATTCATACATGGGTAAAAATGATTTTAAAAATTGTAGAAGAATATTAAAAATATTTTGGAAAACATTTTTAAGAAACATGAACATGAATGATAAATATTCCCCAACAGATATTTATGTATAAACAATCCCGAATAATAATGAGATGAGATTGTGAAATTAACCATTACCTTAGGGTTGACTTCCTTCGTACGTATTCGAATCTCTTGTATAATGGTTTAAAAATTGTTACTAATTTATTCCAGAACCATATTCATATTTATGATATTATATATAATCCTCTTATATCATCTTATCACCCGTTCGTTAATAATATTTCATTATTACCCTTCTCTTGAGGGTTAACTGCTTCATTTTTCCTATGCATGTTTTGTCGTATAAGTCCGAGTTTTTGTGCATAGGATATCGTTTTATCATTTACAAAATGACACTGAGGTAATATGTATCATTTTTATTCATTATATACATTTATATAATCATGTATGAATGGTGAACATGAAAAATGAATTGTATCGCATCGTGGAGATGGTAGGCCGTATGTACGCACGAACGATGATATCATTCCTTTAATGGTAAAAGGGTAAGGAAGTGGATGATGTATATATTTTTCCAGAATCAATATCATGTTATAATTATTATACATATCTATTATTTTCATCATTATACTCATCTGAATAAAGTGGTGATGAAAAAAAGATTACACAACAGCGTGCATACGGTAAGCCGTACGCACGCACACACAGTGTTTTTGTTTTTTGTAGGATGAATAAAAGGTGGAATATGGTTGTTTTATAATCATTATAACATCTCAACATATAGGTGATATTGGAGTTATTACTTTAGAATGGAAACAACACACGAAGAGAAAATAAAAGAAGAAATAATCTTGAAAGAGTCAGTAAAGACAATTACCTCTTATTTGGTAAACTGATTTTAGATCTTCTCTTAGGGACATTAGGGTTGGTCTTTTGAGAAGACCAGAACCTCTAGAATGTGGCTATGAGAGTTGAGAAGAGAAATTGACAGGGGATGGTCGAACTTGAAGGCTCAAAGTGATGTGTAGAAGTGAGGAAAGAGATGCCCTTTTATAATTGAGGTGGAGGACACTTTTGGAATTTCTAAAAAATATTAATTTATAATAAATTCAATCTCAATCCAAATACCTCTAAAGGCCATGTATTTGAGGTTAAGATGAAATAAGGTTGTAATCTTATCAACCAATAGATTTTAAACACGTTTTGGTATTATTTTAAACCTTATTATTTTGGTTAATCTTTAGTTAACCTATTTTAATTTTAACCAAGGTAACAACTTTTTCAATATTAAAAGGTTGTAATTTTTACTTATGTGATCTCAATTAAATCATAAATGAACAATCTATAATACTGTCGACCATATTATAATTTTTTTTGTATTTTTAAAGATGTTTTATGATTTTTAAATAATTTAATAGAAAATTATTTTGATAAAATATCATTTGTGTTTTTTTGACACCAATCATTACTTGAACTTTTAAAAATATCAAGATAATAATTTAACTTCGAATCAAATATTTTATTATATCCCTAAGTGGTCAAGGTCATCTAGAAAATTCATCGACCACATTAATTATTTCAAATTATATTTATTTTAATATTTTTAATAACATTTATTTGATATTTTCATTAATAAAATAATTACTACATCAGCGTTGTGTAATTATTTAATATACTTATTTGTTCACTAAAATTTAAAAATAAAATATCGCGATGAAGATAAATCTTCTAGCTTTTAGAAGAATATTTATAGTCGAATATATCTTTTGGGTAACAGTATTTTAAAAATGATATAGTATTTAAAATATGAATGTGACATCTTTAAATTTTCATTAAATAAAATTTTATAAATATCATAATCTCATCTAAGTGGCTCAAAAAGCCAAAAATAAATTTTTATCATGAAAATATGTTTATTATGTTAAAAATGTACATTTAGATTCGTCCATAACGAACATTTGTCCCCATGTGGACACAAGGGATATTTAAGACAAAAAAGTGACATTTTGTGAAATTCTTCGATTAAAATATTATATAAGCCATTTTCAGTGTTCATTAAACAAATTAATTTCGATCTTTAGGTGTTATGGGTCGAATTAGTTTCAGCTAATAAAATTTGGGCATGTGTTAGGGTCATTTTATAGTCTATAATTTTATTTTTAATCTAAATTACTCAATTTACCTTTTACCATCGTAACAAAATTTATCAAGGTTACTATTCATATTGACTAAAAATAAAAGGACCAATTCCCCAAATTTGGACTTTCTGAATCCAAATTTGGCATCCATTTTTTAAAATTCAAAACACAGAAGTTGCAGAATAGAATTTAAAATAAAACCGGTAAAATTCCATGAAAAACAGTTTTTTGGAAAAATGTTCTTTTAAAACATAAAATTAATTTATAATAGATTTGCGTATATAATCCTTTTCAAAAGCCATAATTGAATTATTTGAAATCAAAATGAACTAATTAAAATTTAAAACTAATTCAAAACATAATTTGGTCTTGTAAAGATTTTAAACAAAATACAGTTTTCAATAAAAATCAGTATTTTCACTATTCATTAAATGTTTTCAGAAAAAGATAATTTTGACATGCTGAAAAATGAAATTCATTTGGTCAAATCCATTTTCTATAACTTCTAAAAATTAATATTTATTCATAAGAAGAATAAAAACTCATTTTTGAAGAATAATGTGATTTTACTAAAAATTGTGTGATTATTTTCCAAGCACTTACCAATACATTCACATTGAGTTGAAACTTTATATTTATTTCATAAATTAGTTATTCATATTTATTCCTGCTAATTTTACAGCTAGGTTATAACAGTCATTTTATACTAATAGTGTATTGCGGTTTGTTTAAACTCACGGTTGCGTGCAACAAAAGTTATTGAAGAATTAAAATTATTTAAAGTGAAATACTTCATAAAAATATCTGGGTGTTACATTCTATCCCCTTAAAATTAATTTTGCCCTCAAAATTCGTCACTTGGATACAAACAGATGAAGGTACCTCTGCCTCATTACATCCTTAGGTTCCTACGCAGCTTTCTCAAATTGGCGGTTTCGTCATAAAACTTTAACCAAGCGAGTGCTCTTATTTCGTAACACTTTTTCTCTATGATCTGAAATCTCCATGGGTTGTTCTTCGTAACAAAGATTTTTTCCTAACGGTTTGACTTTTGAGTTTAGTACATGTGAAGAATCAGGTATGTACTTTTTCAGGAGAGATACATGAAACACATCATGAACTTGATAGAGATTCGTTGAAAGCGCCAATTATAAGCTTTCTTTCCAGCACGATCAAGAATTTCAAAAGGACCTATATAACTAGGGCTTAGCTTGCCCTTTTCAAATCTCATCATTCTCTTCTAGAGAGATATTCGTAGGTCTTTTCATCGATTGTCACCGTAACTTTTTTTGTCAACTCTGAGCTGCTCTTATGTGCCATTGAATAGATCTAACCTTCTCTGTCATCTTCTCAACTAGATCAGGTCTCAATAACTTTCTTTTCTCAACTTAATTCCAACATGTTGGAGTTCTGCACTTATTACTATAGAGAGTTTCATAAGGAGTCATCTGAATACTAGAGTGAAAACCATTGTTGTAAGAAAATTCAACATGTCTTTTAGAGTTTGAATTGTCCTCTCAGACTGACCATTTGTTCGATGATGATAAGCAGTGCTGAAACTTAACTTTGTATCCAGAGCCCGCGGAAGACTTCTCCAGAACTTCGAGTTAAACCTCATGTTCCGATCAGATATAATGGAAAGTGGTACTCCATGCAATCTCACCACTTAATATATATTTTGACAAGCTGATCAAGAGAGAAGTCTTTTCTGATAATAACAAAGTGTGTCGACTTCGTAAGACGATCAACTATAACCCATATAACATTATGACCTTTAGATGTTTTGGGAAGTCTTATGAAAAAATTCATAGTGATGTTTTCCCATTTCCATTCTGATATGGGTAATGGTTGTAACATCCCCTTAAATTTCTGTCTCTCAGCCTTAACTTGCTGACAAACCAAGCACCGAGAAACATATTCTGCAATATCTCTCTTCATGTTATCCCATCAGAAATACTCTTCCAGGTCTCTATACATCTTTGTACTTCCAAGATGAATAGAGAATGATGAACTATGAACCTCATCCAACAACTTCTTTAAATCTGGTATGGGAGAGACACAAACATGGTTCCTGAATCTTATTATTTTATTACAATCAAGGTTGAACTCAGAAACATTTTCTCACCTTCTTTTGTACCTCTACATCTTCCTTATGCGCCTCTTTAATCTTCACTTGTATAGATGGTTGGACATTCATTTGAAAAAGATAGGATTTCTTCCCTTCAAAATTTCCAAATCCATCCTTTGCAAATCTATAAATATTGGATCTCTTGTGATCCTCATCATAGATAAGCTAGCATGGTCCTTTTGACTCAAAACATCTGCCACCTTGTTCGCTTTTCCAGGGTGGCAATGTATTGAGTAGTCGACATCTTCAATCAATTCCAACCATCTTCTTTGGCACATATTCAACTCATTTTGAGTGAAAATGTACGTTAAACTTTTTATGATCAATATATACATTACACATTTCTCCATAAAGATAATGCGACATAAATTATCACCATTTCATTTTGCATGAAAACACATCTCAACCTCTTCTTTGATGCATCATTATAGATCACAAACCTTTCTCCACTACAGGGTAGTGTGAGTAAAGGTGGACCGACCAACCTTCTTTTCAGCTCCTTGAAATTTTCTTCGCATTCCTCCGTCCATATAAACTTAACTTTTTTCCGAGACAACTTGGTGAGTGAATTAAATAATCGTGAGAAATCTTTCATAAATCGTCGATAATATCCAGCCAAACCAAGAAAACTTCGAATCTTAGTTAGCATTGCTGGTCTAGGGCAATGTTCAATAACATCCGTCTTTGATGGATCCACAGATACCCCCTCTCTTGAGACTATGTTTCCCAAAATGAAACTTTTTGAAACCAAAATACACACTTGGTAAATTTTGTATAAAGTTTCTCATTTCTCAGGGTTTTCAGCACAATTCTCAAGTGATCTTCATGTTCTTCATTTCTCTTCGAATATATAAGAATATCGTCTATTAAGACTACCACAAACTGATCAAGATAGTATCTAAAGACTCTATTCATTAAATTCATGAAGATAGTGAGGGTATTTGTAAGACCAAAAAGGAATCAATAAAATTCATAGTGTTCATACTTTGTATGGAATGCCGTCTTGGGTATATTCTCCTTGACCCTTAATTGATGATATTCAGAACGAATATCAATTTTGGAAAAGTATTGAGTTCCGCGTAGTTGGTCAAATAAGTCAATACGGGGGAGAGGATATTTGTTATTGATGGTGATCTTGTTAAGTTCTTGATAATCAATGCAGAGTCTCATTGATCAATCTTTATTCTTAACAAATAGAATAGGTGCACCTCAAGGTGATGCATCAGGGTGTATGAACCCCCTATCAAGATTCTCTTGGAGTTGCTTCTTTAATTCTTGCAATCCAATTGAGGCCATTCTATAAGGAGTCTTTGAAAGAGGCATAACACCCGGTATGAGTTCTATTGAAAACTTAACTTCACGATTCAGTGAAAGACCTGGCAATTCTTTCGGAAAGACATCAACAAACTCTTGCGTAATAGGTGTGTATCCTTAATGGTGAGTTTCTCCCCAACCATCTGAGATAGATAACCCTCATTTATAAGAATTAAGACCCACATGATTGAAGTAATTTCCACTGGAAGTTCATATTTATCCTTGCATCGATAGATGATCATGGATTCATTCGAAATATGAAATGTGACTTCCTTTCCTCGACAATTGATATGAGCTCCATTTAGCAAAAGTCAATCCATGCCAAGAATCAAATCGAATTCAACTAAAGGATCACAAGATTTGCAGGAAACACTTTCCCACAAACTTTAACCGGAGAAGAATTATAGACTTGTGATGCGACCGTTGTGCCATTAGGAGTTTTCACAGCTAATTCAATATTTAATTGTTGTGGTAATACGACGATACCCTTAGAAAATTCTTTTGAAATAAAAAAGTGGGTGAATCCAGAATCAAATAAAACATTAGCTGTTTTAGAGTGGATGGCAAGTGTACTTTTCACCACTTCATTGTTGAACTCCACATCGCTAGTAGTGATCGCATGCGATTTGCCTTTGTCTTTGGCCTTAAGAGGTTGCTGACGCCGATCATCATTGATAACCCTTGAATTTGGGCATTGGTTAGCATAATCCTCATTTTCCTTGCACTTGAAACATTGAAGTGTGAGAGGTGCATTCTGTGCAGCCTTTTCTCTATTCGCATCATTAGATATCTTTTTCCAATCACTTCAGCAGTCAATTGCCCGATGACCTTTTTTCCCACAATAAAAACATTTACTTAAGACAGTTTCCTATATGCTTCTTTCCACACTTTGAGCATAAAGGAAAATTCATCTTCTTTTCACTATGGTTTTTATATTTTACTTTGAATTCTATTTTTCTATTCTTATCGAACCCATAAGATTGATGGGTAACTCCAATCTCCATCTCAACCTTGAGAGCACATCGAACGATTTCCTCATAGCTATTGAAGTCCCTTATGGCTAATACCCTTCAGAGACTTGCTTTTAAGCCATTGAAGAATCAATCAACCTTACTTTCAGGTTGGATGATAATTCCGAAAGCGTAGCTTGCAAGTCTTGTAAAATTTGTTTCGTAGGTGCCAACAGATTCATCATCATTTTGCTTAAGCTCAAGGAACTTCTTCTCTATTTTCGTATAAAGAATACGAGGAAAGTACTTATTGAAAAATAAGTTTTGAACTCGTCCTATTCCGGATTCAATTTCATCTCGTTGTCTCGTATTCTTGATAAAATTTCACCATTGATCCGCTTCACCTTCCAAACGATAGACTGCCAGGACGGTTTTTTAATGTTCTGAACATTGGAGAATTGAAAATATCTTTTCAGTGGTATTGATCCATTGTTCAGCCACTAGTGGATCAAAAGACCCACCGAAAGAAGGTGGACGCTGACTCATGAAGGACTCAACAGAATATTGTTCCCTCCTTTGCTTGTTTGCAAGTCCAACATGATTCACAGCTTGAGAAAGTTGTGTGAGCATAACAACAAGATTTTTCATTCCAGCTCTTATAACATTCGGTTGCTCAGGAGGACAATCATTGCATTGCCCATCGCATTCAGCATTAACGCAGTTCCTTCGAGCTCCAACCATTGACTAAAACCAAAAAGCATAGTGTGAGAAACACTAATCATAGCGGGAAAACCACATAATCAAGGGAAATTACATATAAAATTTCAATTTATAACACCTTAAGTTTAATCTTTGGTTATTCATGATCTTTACCAAACTCTAGGATTGTATCCTATACTTAGACTTATCCTTAGGGTTATTACTAAGATTTTCTCATCCTAGTTTTCAACGGTTAACTAAACTTTGCTCTGATACCAACTATAACGGCCCTTACTTTACATACATAGATATTACATATAAATAGAGGAATATTCATTACATAACATAACAAAATCATGCCAAAACCGTATAAGTTTAATGTCTTTGGAAACTAGGAAACATAAACAACTTATTCATAAAACATCTACATTATCTCCCTCTTGCTTCTTCATAACTATAACCTTTTTAGATACATCTTACTTAATATCTTTCTTCATATCCCGGGGAAAATAAATATAAGAAAGGGTGAACTCAGATGCTTAGTAAATGTAAACAAGGGAGATATCAATCGTAACATAATCATAAGACATAAGAACATAAACAAAACATTTTAAAATTATATCCTGCATATCAAAGATCATGATATCATGTCATGGGATAAATCATAGAAGTTCATAAAGAATCAGAGAACATATTCCATGAGAGCATAACATAAGACATGGAATTCTGGTATACTTATAAGCATAAAAAATCATTTCCATGTTAGTCAAGATTTATTTCCAAGAGCATTATAGTGGACAAAGTCTTTTACTGAACCGGGTTCACTCCCCGTTTCAGCCATGTATTACTGGACCGAATTCACTCCTTTTTCTAGTTCTGTTCTGTATATCTCATGAGATATAAATCTTTACCGAATGCATTGGAGGGAGTATAGGTCCCACCCATCACATAATGAAAACCATATATATGTGTGTCGTAAGAACATAATTCATTCATCATATAAGAACCCATAAAAAAGAAAAAGGTTTCATAAACATCATTTCATTATAACACAACCCATGGAAAAGAAATGAGTTTCATAAACATCATTCTATCATAAACATAAAACAACCATAGAAAGAATAAAGATAATATCCTTGAAAAATATTCTCAGTAAAGCATAAATAACATTTGTAGATGAAAAATAATTTTGAGAGCATTTGAAAATAATTCTTGAGAAAAATATCCTTTATACTTTGAAACCGTTTTTTTTTCTTAAAACGCTGCGCAATTTTAAAAGAAAACATTTTCTTTGAAAATAATTTTGTAAGCTTGTAAGGGAAGCTTCAGGGTCTTAAGGCGTCATGAAATCGGAAAAATCCATTCATATAAGTTAAAAAAAAATTCCTCTCGTGCTTTTGTCGAAAAAGTCACAAAGTAGCTCGTTAGGAAAACAACAAAAAGATTCATTTCAAACCGTTTATTAAAAATTCACGCATAGGTAAAAATGACTTTAAAAGTTGTGGAAGAATATTAAAAATATTTTGAAAAACATTTTTAAGAAACATGGACATGAAAGATAAATACCCCAACAGTTACTTCCGTATAAATAATCCCGAATAATAATGAGATTGTAAATTAACCCCTACCTTAGGTCTGACTTCCTTCATACGTATTCGAACTTGCTGTATAATGATTTAAAGAATGTTATTAATTTATTCAGAACTATATTCATATTTATGATATTATATATAATCCTTTTATATCATCTTATCACCCATTTGTTAATAATATTTTATTATCATCTTTCTCTCAGGCATTAACTACTTCATTTTTTCTATGCATGTTTTGTCGTACAAGTCTCAGTTCTTTTGAATAGGATATAGTTCCATCATTTACAGAATGATATTGAGGTAATATATATCATGTTTATTTATTATATACATTTATATAATCATGCATGAATGGTGAACATGAAAAATGAATCGTATAGCGTCGTTGAGACGGTAGGTCGTACGCACACACGAGCGATAATATCATTCCCTTAATGGTAAAAGGGTAATAAAGTGGATGATGTATATATTTTTTCAGAATCAATATCATGTTATAATTGTTATATATATATATATATTAATTCCATCATTATACCCATCCGAATAAAGTGGTGATGAAAAATAGATTACACCATGGCGTTAAGACGGTAAGTCGTACGTACACACGTGTGGTGCTTTTGTTTTTCATAGGATGAATAAAAGATGTAATATGATTGTTCAATAATTATAACAACATCTCAGCATATAAGTGATACCAAAGTTATTACTTTAGAATGAAAACAACACATGAAGAGGAAGTAGAAGAAATAATCTTGAAAGAGTTGGTAAAGACAATTACCTATTCTTTGACGAACTTCCTTGAGATCTTCTCTTAGAGATACTATGATTGGTCTTTTGAGATGATCGAAACTTCTAGAATATAATCATTCATGAATGGTGAACATGAAAAATGAATCGTATCGCGTCGTGGAGACGGTAGGTCGTACGCACGCACGGACGATGATATAATTCCCTGGTAAAATGGTAAGAAAGTGGATGATGTATATATTTTTTCAGAATCAATATCATGTTATAATTATTATTATTATATATATACATTAATTCCATCATTATACCCATCCGAATAAAGTGGTGATGAAAAATGGATTACACCACAACGTGAAGACGGTAAGTCGTACGTACGCACGCGTGGTTCTTTTGTTTTTCATAGGATGAATAAAAGATGGAATATAATTGTTCAATAAGTATAATAACATCTCTGCATATAGGTGATACTGAAGTTATTACTTTAGAATGAAAACAACACATGAAGAGGAATTAGAAGAAATAATCTTGAAAGAGTTGGTAAAGACGATTACCTTTTCTTTGACGAACTTCCTTTAGATCTTCTTTTAGAGATACTATGATTGGTCTTTTGAGATGATCGAAACCTCTAGAATGTGGCTAGGGAAGTTGAGAAGAGAAATTGACAGGAGATGCTCGAGCTTGAAGGTTCAAAGTGATGTAGAAGTGAGAGAGAAAATGCCCTTTTATAATTGAGGCGAGAGACTTTTAGAATTTCAAAAAATATTAATTTATAATAAATTCTATCTCAATTCAAATACCTTTAAAAGACCATGTATTCGAAGCTAAGATGAGATAATGTTGTAATCTCATCATCCAATAGATTTTAGACAAATTTTGGTATTATTTTAAACCTTATCATTTTGGTTAACCCTTAGTTAACCTATTTTAATTTTAACTAAAGTAAAACCTTTTCAATATTAAAAAGTTATAATTTTTACTCATGTTTAATTAAATCATAAATGAACAATTTATAACATTGTTGACCATATTATATATATTTTTTGTATTTTTAAAGATGTTTATGATTTTTAAACAATTTAATAGAAAATTATTTTGATAAAATACCATTAGTGTTAATTTTAACACTATTCATTATTTGGATTTTTAAAAATATCGAGATAACAAGTTAAGTTCAAACCAAATATTTTATTATATCCCTAAGAGAACAATGTCATCTAGAAAATTCGTTGATCACATTAATTATTTCAAATTATATTTATTTTAATATTTTTAATAACATTTATTTGATATTTTCATTAATAAAATAATTACCACATCAACGTTGTGTAATTATTTAATATACTTATTTGTTCACTAAAAGTTTAAAATAAAATACCATGATAAAGATAAATCTTCTAGCTTTCAGAAGAATATTTATAGTCGAATATATCTTTTTGGTAATCTTTTTTAAAAATGATATAGTATTGAAAATATGAATGCGACATCTTTAAATTTTTATTAAATAAAATTTTATAAATATCATAATCTTATCTAATTGGCTCAAAAAGCCAAAAATAATTTTTTATCATGAAAATATGTTTATTAAGTTAAAAATGTACATTTCGTCCATGTTAGATGATAGAGGGGTGAATCTAATACTCAAAATGCCTCATAAGAGAGGCCTTGAAATTTATTTATAGGAAAATATAAAGATGACAAAAGACCCATGTTCAATGTGAGAACAGAGTCCAACACTCCCCCTCAAGCTAGATGTACCTAGTTTGGACACATAATTAAAGAAATCAAAGCAAAGAAAAAAAAACTGATAAAAGGCACTGACTACTTGTATAATAGAGAGAACCAACAGAAATACAAGCAGAATAGGAGGAAGAAGATCGGGATGATCCTGCCCAAGCCTAACGGCCGATCTGCACTAAGCACCCCACTAACATCATTCTCTTCAGGATGCCCTCTCATTCACCATCCACCTGTATTTATAACCTCCCTCCCTAACCAACTAATAATATTCTCCATAATATTCCCTTGGGGCCCACAACATATTCCATATAATATTCCCTAGAATATTCCCTCTAACCAACCTTCCTTCAGGTGGCATACATGGTATCTATCACTGCCACCGTTCTGAAAAACCACCTTGTCCTCAAGGTGGTGGATCGCGTAGGCATGTCAGGCGATCTCCAATATCGTCTGTGCTGCAGGAAACTGAGGACAATGGGTGCTAGTCAGACAGTCACGCCAAACAATCTTCCATATCCTCCGTTGCGGTCCTGTATGAAGCGCCCGTGCCACAGGTGTACGCCACACAATTTCCCAAACGCGTCGTCCGCCGTCATGGATCGAGGTTGGAAAGATGATGATGAGAGTGTCTCTCGTCGTAATGTTTGCCCCCTTCCATAGGGAAGGTCCTTGGTGTGGTGTCGTGAGCTGGGCCGCAAGTGCAGTTGGTACCACTCGACTTTTGGGGTATAAAAATTGGATAAACTTCATGAACCCGAAGACCCCATTTTGACACCGCAGGCGAGACCTGTACAGTTGGTGGTAAAATAACAAGAGCTCATGTACGAGCCGCGACTCAATCAGTTGCGGCTCGTGCTTCAGCATTATGAACTTTGAAGTGTCTGACTCCTCAATATGCGGCAGGTCTATCACAAACTGGCTGGAGATAGTGTCGGCAGGATTTTCGGGCAACCCTTTGCTCCAGTCGTGCGCCCCATGTTCGGTAGGCCCCTTTGAGTGCGACGTGGAAAGCTGTGTTACCGTCGACAGGAACTCGGAAGTTGTTACAGGGGCTTCCGCAGCGGAACTACTAAAATCCTCAAGGATTGCTTCTTTGAGATGCACCCAAGTGAACGTAGTTGCAGGTCCTTTGGCCACGGAAAACCAAAGTGCAGACATACCTAACATGCAGAGGCGTGTCATGGGCATCTTCATCTGATCCTGCGTTTGATTGCGTGAGAAATATTCCTCAACCCTCGAGATCCACGTCTTCGGATGTGTGGTAGAAAATTTCGATAGAATCTCTTCCTGTAAGTATTGTTCCTGATTTCTGGTCACCCGGGCCAAAGAAACCCAGAGTTCCGGCATTTGAGTCGCCATAGGCTGCCGCTAAGATTGAACATGAGAGCGGTCCCTGCGGAACTTCGGGCAGCGTGCAACGCCTTGATGGGCAGTCTCTGTAGTTTTTCGTTTTTCGTTTTTTTGTTTTTTTTAAAGAGTCGGATACCCCCCGTTTTTTTTGTTCATGTGTTTCCCTCCCGAGGCAGAAAATCGGGCCTCCCCTACCTTGTTTTTTTTTTGTTTTCTCTGTTGTTTTGTGGCGCACTTGTAGCGGGTGCGCACCAACGAGGAGCAGTAGGGCACGTCTGGTCGGGAAGCAACCTGGCGGTCAAAGGTGCACGCCTCCTGCACCGACGAAGTCTGATGGGTGCACCTCCTCAGCACGAGAAACTGTTGCGTGTGCCTTGTTAAAACAGGTGGCAGGTCGCGCGTATGAGGATGAGGAAGAAGAACGGGCAGCGGGCGGCGCCTTGGACAAAGGAGTGAAGACAAACAACGGTTCCCTCTGTTGTAAGCGTATCTTCTGGTCGGGAGCAGTAGACGACAACGCAGGACACCTCTGATAGAGTTCCGGTAAGGTGCGCTAATGGCAGAAGAAGCACAACAGTTCGTGCATCCAGCAGTGATCTTGTTCCCGATATGCGTGCCTTCCCCGAGCGGTTCCCGAGAAAAAACGCGTCGTGGCTATGGCGAGAAGACCAACAAAACGTCTCCGTTGAATGAAGTCCCAGCAGAGCAGATAAAATAGAATTAGGCAGCGCTGGGAGCCGGATGAGGGTGTTGCTGCTGTGGAAGAACAAAGTGGAAATGGTGCGCGACAATGGATGAGGCGTTGTGAGACCGACAGAGGAAGAAACGACGGGGGTGCTCCAGCAGCAGAGAGTAATGGCAGACCGGACCAATTGATGAAGACCAATACACTGACTACTTATATAATAGAGAGAACCAATAGAAATGCAAACAAAATAGGAGGAAGAAGAAGATCGGGATGATCCCGCCCAAGCCTATCAGCCGACTTGCACTAAGCAGCCCACTAACCTCATTCTCTCCAGGATGCTCTCTCGTTCACCATCTACCCTTATTTATAACCTCTCTCCCTAACCAACTAATAATATTCCTCAGAATATTCCTCTGGGGCGCACAACATATTCCATATAATATTTCCCAGAATATTACCTCTAACCAACCTTCCCCCGGGTGGCATACATGGTATCTATCACAAACACTGAAAACCCCCCATCAAGCTGGACATACTCAACTTGATTACAAAACAAGACGAAACAAAAAGAAATCATCCGCGATCGCAACTCCCCCTCGAGATGAAAATGATGGATGGTGGAAGATGTCGCTGAAAAAGATGTGCCAACTCTAGACCAACGCCCATCATGCGGAACCAACATGAATAGTCGGAAAGAAGATGCACTGGCAGGAATAGCCGGATCGGGTCTCAGCAGGAATAGCTGAGTTACGCGGGGCCGGTCGAGGAGGCGCTGGGATCATAGTAGTCGAATCGCACCGTCGCGGTGCGGAGCGGCACCCAACTGCTTCAGGCGGCCTGATCGCGGGCAGAATGCGATCGCGCCGCGACATCCGCGATCGCGGTCGTCGCGGTTCCGCCGCGATCCCAGGCGACGTGGCCGCGCCGTGTTCTGGCGCCAAAACTGTCGGGGTTTCCCCCCCCATCTCCCGTAAGCAGTCCAACCCACTCGCCTCTTCTTTTTTCCTCCTCCTGGTGCAGCGACTCGGCTCCCCCTTGCTGTACACCCTTCTGCGCGCGTGACTCCTTCCTCCATTCACTGCTGCCCGCACGCACCCTTCTTCCTCTTGCGCGACTCCCCATTTTTTCTCCAGTCGCGGCTTTGGTTTCCTCCTGCGCGACTCTTGTTTTCTCATGGTTGTTGTTTATGAATAATTGGATGAGACATGTGTTTGATGTATTATGCTGAATTTATGAATGTTTTTAATTATGAATTTGAATGGGTTTTTACTTTTTATGTTTTGTGTTTAATTTTTCAACATATATGTTTGTAAAATTCTATAATTTAACTGCCCCACGATTGGATAAAAAAGCGGTCGCGACGCGATCTGCGTCGCCGCGATCCCGCTATGGGACCCCGCCGCGTCGCGCTGTGATCCGAGATTGAAAACTATGGCTGGGATAACCGCACAGACTGGGCCGGTCGATGAGGTGCCGGGAAAGCTGCACAAGCGGGGCCGGTCGATAGGGCTGCCGAGAAAGCCGCACAGGCAGGGCCGGTCGACGGGGACGCCGGGAAAGCTACACAGGCGAGGCCGGTCGACGGGGTCGTCGGGAAAACCGCACAGGCGGGGCCGGTCGATGAGGCGTCGAGATAGCTGCACAGGCGGGGCCGGTCGGGACGCCGGGAAGACCGCACAGGTGGTGTTGGTTGATGAGGCGTCGGGAAAGCCACAGAGGCGGGGCCGGTCGACGGAGCACCGAGAAAGCCGCACAGGCGAGGCCGGTCGACGGAGGGTGCACCATCAGAGGTAGCGCCTGGAGTAGGGGGTCGCGCTTCAGCATGGCGAGAATGATCCGCAGCAAGCCATTCGTCAGACTGTGGTTGATGGAGAAGCAAACCCCCGTGGATGCGTCCTCCGAGGGCATGATGCCGCTCGACGCCTAATTGATGTAAAATGGGAAGGGCTAGCGTTGACCGTTGGAGAAGGGAAGGGAGCGGCGTCTGGAGAAAAGGCTTAGGGGCGACGCAGAGAGACACCGTGGGTGGGGGCGCCCAACAACCGGAGAAAGGGTCGCACAACAAGGGCTTGCGACAGGGGGGCGGTGCGTTGGAAGGGGGGTGGTGGGTTGGAGTTGCCGTCGGGAAGTCGGCTCGCAGGGAGTCGACGCTGTTAGATTCGTCGCACAGGAGAAGGACGACGTACTTGGATGAGGGATCCCCCGTGGCTGTTGGACGCGCGGGAGGGCCGACACAACACAGGGAGATATCGTGCTGGGAGGCGCCATCGTGTTGGAGGGGAGGCCGCTGCGCTGGGAGAAGCGGAAGGAGGCGCCGACAGGAGGCCTCTCAAGAGGGGGCGGTGCCTAGGGAACCGACAAATGGCGGTCTGGCGCGGTGGAGGAGAAAGCTTGGATGAGATCCGATGTCTGACTTTGGCTGGATCTGGAAAAGGAGATCCTGACGGCGCCGAGGTCACTGTCTTCAAGCGGGAGGAGGGCGCCGAGAGGGAGCCTGGCTGACTGGGTGGCAACCACAGCGGAGGAGGCGTGCCGCGCCGAGGCTCGAAGTGACGACAGGCAGTGGGGGGGGAGGGGAGTCGGGGCTAGCGCAGGAAAACGGGGCCGGGAACAGGGAGAGATCATGGAGGGCCCTCGAACACATAGGGAGGGGGGCGACGGAGGGCGATGCGTAGGAGGGGCCCCACAGGGAGGGAGATGTCGGCAGGGGGCGACGACGGAGGACTTATGACTGTCTTGCTCATGTAGGTCGCCACCCCTAGGTGTCCGCTGAGAAAAAAGACGGGAAGGAGTGGGTTAGATTAGGTTCTCCCCTGATACCATGTTACATGATGAAGAGTGAATCTAATACCCAGGATGCCCCTTAATAGAGACCTTGAAGTTTATTTATAGGGAGATATAAAGATGACAAAAGACCCACGTCTGACGTGGGACACATACTCCAACAGTCCATAACATACCTTTGTCCCAATGTAGACATATAAGGGATATTTAATACAAAGTGACATTTTGTGACTTTGATTTAAATATTATATCATTTTCATGGATAAATGTTCATTAAACAACTTAATTTCGATCCTTGGGTGTTAAGAGACTAATTAGCTTCAACCAATAAAATTTGGGCATGTGTTAGGGTCATTTTATAGTCTTTATAATTTTATTTTTAACCTAAATTATCCAATTTACCCTTTACCGTGGTAACAAAATTTACCAAGATTACTATTCATATTGGCTAAAAATAAAAGGGACCTATTTACTAAATTTGAAAATTCTGAATACAAATATTGCATTCATTTTTCAAAATTTCAAAATTCAAAACATAGAAGTTTCAAAATTTAATTTAAAATAAAACCTGTAAAATTACATGAAAAACAGTTTTTCGGAAAATGTTCTTTTAAAACATAAAATGTTTTTATAATAAATTCATGTATATAATTCTTTTCAAAATCCATAATTGGATTATTTGAAATCAAAATGAACTAATTAAAATTTAAAACTAATCAAACATAATTTGACCTTATAAAGGCTTTAAAGAAAATACAGTTTTCAATAAAAATCAGCATTTTCACTATTTTTTAGATATTTTCATAAAAAGATAATTTTGACTTGCTGAAAAATGAAATTCATTTTGTCAAATCTATTTTCTAGAACTTCTAAAAATTAATATTCATTCATAAACAGAAAAAAATCTCATTTTTGAAGAAAACGTATTTTTGAAGAATAAAGTGATTTTACTAAAAATTGTGTCATTATTTTCGAACCACTTACCAATTTATATTGAGTTGAAACTTTATATCTATTTCATAAATTAGTTATTCATATTTATTCCCGTCAATTTAATGATTGTTATAACGGTCATTTTATGCTAATATTGTATTATTGTTCGTTTAAACTCATGGTTGCATGCAACGCAATTTATTGAAGAATTAAAATTATTTAAAGAGAAATATTTCATAAAAATATCTGAACATCTTCCGGATAGTCCACCTAATGAAATAACAAACTTTAGATGTTAAAGTTGGACTAGAATTACAAAACCTTTGTAAGCAGTAAATGACTCACCTGTGTAACCCAACCAACTCCCTTGTTGAAATCAAGGCCTCTAGAAGCAACATCAGTTGCAAAAAGAACTGAATGTTTTTCACAAAACCCTGAATAAATTTCCATCCTTTCCCCGTGTTCCATTCTTCCATGCATAGTTATTAATGGTGCGTGTCATGGCGCGCCATTGCGCCATGGCTAGCGCCAGGAAGCTGTGGGCTGCGCCATGACTTCACCATGGTGCATCTAAGATGCCACGTGCCGTGTTTCGCTATGCCGCACAACGTCGTAGTACGTGCCACTGGCCCTTTTTGATTTTTTTTTCTTTTTTTAAGCGGCAAATTCATACCTCCAGATTAAAATACCTCTTTTTTGAACCCAAACGGAACGCCCCCTTCCTCCCGACGATGCGCTGAAAACCCTTGATCCAACTTTGAGCCGCAACTTAGCCACGCCAGATCGTCCAGGGTAGGCGACATTGCGACCCAACCACATGGGCTTGTCCAGGGTAGGTGACATTGCGACGCTACCCAACCACATCAGTTTGTCGAGGGCATGCAACGCTACCTAGCCGCATCGGTTCGTCGATGGCACGTGACGCCCTGTTTTGCGAATTTGTTGTATTTCTTTTTTTCCTATTCTGTTTTTTATTCAATTTTATCATGTTATGTCACCTCCTGTTTCTTTTTTCATGTTCTATTTTTAATTTAATTTTGTTATATGCTACACATTTATTTTAATTAAGTAGACGCCAGTTTTATGCTTATTTTATTATTCTATTTTCCTTCAGTTCTGAAGATTATTTTGGATGGGTGATGGTATGTATTGTTATTGATTGTGTTTTTTTTTAAGAATTATTGTTTTGAATATTTAATTTGTTTTTTATATTTCAAGAATTGTGATTTATTTCAAAATGATTTATTATTTGTTATTGTTGATATACACGTCTTTGTCTTTTGTGTGCCGTAAGTTAAAATTGTCACGCGTTGTGCGCTTTTGCACCGGGGGCCCTTGTCGACATTGTGTGTCATGCGCCGTAAATAATTATGCTTCCATGTAAGCGCTTCAAGGGGATTCCGTGTCTCGGTTTCATAAACATCTCAAAAATAAAATTTTCCTGCTAAAGAGCAGCAACAGGTGTAAAATACAGCAAAAGAACAAACTCTAACCAAAACATAAAAAGGTTTCTCTACATGTGGGGGCGGGGGTCATGTTTCCTAAAAAATTAAAATGAAATAAAAAGCTAAATCACATGCTTGCTTATTTTTTCTTACTATCCAATTTTTTAATACGTTTTTGGAAATTGAAAACCAAAGATGTTTTACATAACCAAGCACAGCCTAACATTCTATGCACAACAGGCAGTACTAATGGACAGATTTGGTAAGGCGGTACCAAATCTTTTTCATAGATTATTGGAAAACGAACATAAAATATTATCCATAACCAAACACATCCTAACATTCTATGCGCAACAGACAGTACTAATGGATAGATTTAGAGGCAATACGCGCTCTTAGACAATTTATTTGCTACCACAATGGTCTCATGACAACATGCAAACAGCCCTCTTCTAGAAATATTTCTTCCTGGGTGAAAAAAAAAACAAAATCATCTTAGGTACTTTAAGATCAATTTTCCAATCCAACACACCGCATTTTTTGTGGGGCCCAACAATCTATATGTGTGGCATAATGTGATAACTTGACCCTGAAGTACTTTAGAGGATTTTTGGCCATTTTTTTTTTATAAAAAGTGAGGAGGCCTTATTGCATATGTGAGGGCACAAGCCCCGTTTGTTACATTAGACAGAGATATTTGAGGGGAGACCCATGACCCATTACATTAAATGGGATACATTAGAGGAAAAATCCCAAACCTATTTTACATGGGGGGCGCCCATTATAGCGAGAGGATGAAAAATCCCTACTGTGTCAAGTGAGACTTGAATTTGGAAGCACTTGCTGAAAAGTATTTATAACATTTATTACTTATGATAAACAATTTGAATAGGTTGCGCTCAACAACTTCTACTGAAAAGCACTTTCAAAATTAGCCACCTAAAACCAGAAAGTTCGAAAAAATAGAGTAGTTCTGATGGGGCCACCACTCAACTCTCGAGCCTGACCTCTGGGCCCCCAAAAATCCTAGCCTCAACAATGTTTCGGAGCTGGCTAATCCCCAGAGCTCACCTCTCACTTCGATGCCTCCCAATGTCCTTGGCACAGAATGGATTCCCTTCTACTCCCTTCTTATTCAAAGGAGCTCTGACAGTGACCTTCATGGAAAGCTGAAATTTCAACGCTGGCCACTGACCTCCGCTTCACTCTGGTTGGAAAATTTCTATGCAACCATCCAAGCATGGTGTCGCTGAAACGCTCACTCAAGCTAATTGGTTTCTCTCAATTCTCTGCAGGGCTGCTTGATGAATCTCATGCCTTCCTACGCCCCAAGGATGATGAAGAATATTATAAATGTCAGTTGTGCAGCACATGGAGTTTTCAATGCTACCGGATAAAGCTACAAAAATGGTCTCCTTCCTTTCACAATGAGTTTAAATCTCCAATATTGCCGGTTCAGGCCGCATTGGTAGGACACCAAGTGCATCACTTCAAACCCAAAGCTTTGCCCTTGCTTACTCCATTGGCACCCCAATCAATATTGACTCTTCAACAAAAAACCTCACAATAACTTCAGCTTGCCAGAGTTTGCACTGAACTAGACGTTTCTTCGATCTTGCCTCACTCAATCTGGATAAAAAATGGTTCTTTTTTCTTCTTCCAACCTCTACACATCAAGAACCTCCCACTTTTGCTCTCGCTTCAAGCGCCCGGGTCATTCTTTCTCTTCCTGCAATCTCAAACTACCTAAAATTGTCTAGGTTCCTAAGTCTGACTCCGTCCTAGCTGCACCCCCCCCCCCAGCTTTGACCTAGACAGAGGAGACTCAGGCACCCATCCTTCCCAGCCTACAGTTCCCTGCCACCCAAATACTCACGATAATTCTCCATGGCCTCATAGTGGGGCAGTGGACTAACATGCCTCACTAAATCACCCGCCCCGCCATTTATATTCTGCTGCACCTTCTCCCATGTTTTCCCTTTCTAGTGCCACCCAAATACTCACGAAAAGTTGTTATGCTCCTGTACTCAATACTACAGTTGGTAAAATATATGAGGACATCACTGACTACAAGGGCTTCACCCCTGTCCAAAACAAAAGATCAAGATCCCGCAAGGACGCTTCTGCTGTTGCGAAAACGCCGAGAGTTGCAACGACAGAAACAACAAAACACAGAAGAGTAAAAAGGGAAAAAAAAGGAACAAGGACACAAGGATTTACGTGGTTCGGGAATAATCCTTACGTCCACGGAGAGACAGAACATTCACTATAATTGGGAGCACAATTACAGAGTTTTTCCAGTAAGAAACCCTAGCTCGAAATGAGCTACAAATGGAGAAGACGATCCATTGTTGCACAAGAAGTCCGCGTCGTTACAGTGAAAGACGGCCACCCAAGTCAAAAGTGCTACAGTGCTGGAAGTCCAAAAGGTTACAGTAAAGTTGATTCCAAAGTCCGCACTGCTACAGTACCTGTTGGTGTTGGTCGGTCAACTCTGCTATAGTGGTCAGAGTTGCTACAGCCCGAAAATTTGGGTCGGGAGCCTTCGGCCTCCGAACCCCAGAGCAGGGGCGCGTTGTTGCGGAATCACCGGGAGACAGAACGACAGAAAACGAGAAAACGAAAGAAAGAAAAGCAACAATGAACACGGCGATTTACGTGGTTCGGGAAAAATCCCTACGTCCACGGGAGAGGCAGAATTTCACTATGATTCGGGAGCACAGAAATTACAGAGGATTTCAAACAACAAACTCTAGCCCGAAATGGGCTATAAAACAAATGGAGAAGACGATCACTATTCAAAAAAGTGGTCCGCGTCGCTACAGTGAGCGGCGGCTGGCTTTGTCAAAAGCGCTACAGTAAAGTTGACCCCGAAGTCCGCACCGCTACAGTGTCTGTCGGTGTCGGTCGGTCAGCTCCGCTACAGTGGTCAGCATTGCTACAGTTCCGAAAATTTGGGCCGGGGGCCTTCGGCCCCCGGACCCCCGGAGTAGGGGCGCGTTGCCCCCTGCAACCCCCAACGAGCTCACCGCGGAGCTCGACCCGCGAAAGTTGCGGGCCACAAGCATTCGGCCCAACCGAATCGGGCAACACCAATCCAACACACGTTGCCCCCTGCAACCCCCAACGACCTCACCGCGGAGCTCGACCCGCGACAGTTGCAGGGCACAAGCATTTGACCCAACCGGATCGGGCTACACCAATCCAACATCTTCCCTTCAAAGATTGTTGGTTGCAAAATCCGTTTAGAAAGACGAAACTTCAACTTTGATTCCAAAGTATTTTCAACCAACCAAAACACTATCACTGACAGTCAAGAGCCTTGTTATGGAGGCCCTGCAAGATTCTACTGTTACTGCTTGCACTCGACATTCAGAGAATGCAACTCTGCTTCAAGAGGACCCTTTAACCAAGAGGCCTTATGTTGAAACCATTATTTCTTCCTTTTGTAAAGCCCCTCTTCTACATGAATACCCCAAAGAGTCTTGATTTGAGATAGGGTGCATCCTCTCACCACATGTTTGCTCTCTGGGTTTTGTACTAAGGTTTTCCTCTACCGTAAGTGAGATTTTGAATAATTTTTCTTCTTTGGATTACAAAACATCTGAATAAGTGGTAGAAAAACATGTTTTCAATAAGCAACCAGGAAACACCTGTGCAGAAGTACTGACCATAAGCAATAAATGCTATAATAACTTTTCAGTAAGCGTTGTAAAACATAACCTTACAGTTAAATTTACTAACGAAAACCACTTAAATAAGTGGCAGGAAAACACTTTTTCAATAAACAATATGAAAACGCTTATACAGAGCCACTTACTACAAGTTATTCGCACTATGATCACTTTTAAGTATTATCAAACGCACCCTAAAGGACTTGGGGCCAAAAGGTTTGACAATACACATTCCACCAACCTTCACACACGACAAGTTGAAACTTGAGACCTTACCACATAAATGTAAACAATTCTAATGTTAGGGTGGAGTCTCATGTCCATGGATGTGGTGGTGGTGGTGTGTGCGTGTGTGAGGGTTTATAGGTTGGGCTCAGGATACCCCATGTTCAGAGCATATGCTCTGTAAAATATCCCATTCCACTCCATTTTATCAAAAAAACCGTAGTGGGTGAATTCCCCTTACCTCAATATGAGGTGAGGATATTCTTTTATAGATTAGGAAACCAATATACAAGACGGGTAAGTCCAATGTGGGACTCACCCATGTACACTTAAATGGGTTCCAACACTCCCCCTCAAGCTGGACATGCCCAGATTGGATAGAGTCCCACACAAAAAGAATAACAAGACAATCTCAAACTCCCCCTCAAGCTGGGCCAGGGAGGCTGTGAATACCCAGCCTGGAAGTGAGAGACTCAAGACGAGCTCCGGGAAGACCTTTGGTGAAGAGATCGGCAAGCTGATCGGCCGTCGGGATATGGCCGAAACCGATATGGTGCTGCTCCAGATGGTGGCGGAGAAAGTGACAATCCACCTCGATATGCTTCGTCCGTTCATGAAAGACGGGATTCGAGGCAATCTTCGTAGCGGCCTGATTGTCACACCAGATATGAGCAGGAGTCGATGCCGGGAAACCGAGCTCCTGGAGAAGATGACGAAGCCAGAGGATCTCAGTAGTGACAGTGGCCATGGCTCGATACTCTGCCTCGGCACTAGAACGGGAGACCACAGTCTGCTTCTTGCTGCGCCAAGAGATGAGATTACCGGCGAAGAATACGGCGAATCCCGAAGTAGACTTGCGGGTAGCGAGGCAACTGGCATAGTCCGCATCACAAAAAGCCTCAACATCCATGTGAGCATGATGTGAGTACCGAAGGCCGCGTGCATGGTCTTTCTTGATGTACTTGGCAATGCGGAGGACAACATCCCACTGAGAGCAGGTGGGATGCTCCATGAACTGGCTGACTTTGCCAACGACACAAGCAATGTCGGGACGCGTCATGGTGAGGTAGTTGAGTTTACCGACCAAGCGCCGATAGCTCTCAGGATGAGGAAAGAGATCCGAGTCGGAATGAAGGGAGCGTTCCCCAGGCTCAAGGGGAGTGTCAACTGAGGTGGCGGTGCTCAACCCGGCATCCTGCAATAGATCAAGAGCATACTTGCGCTGGCAGAGAGAGATAGTGTCCGCAGTGCGGGAGACCTCGATGCCAAGAAAGTACGTGAGGGGTCCAAGATCCTTGGTGTGAAAGTGATGGTGAAGATGCGTCTTGAGGCTGGCGATGCCTCTGGAGTCGTTCCCTGTGATGATGATGTCATCAACATAAACTACAAGCAAGATACAGCCGTGTGCCGTCGTACGGAAGAAGACAGTGTGATCTTTCATACTCCGAGAGAGGCCAAAGACGGTGACGACAGTGCTGAAGCGGCCAAACCAGGCGCGAGGAGACTGTTTGAGGCCGTAGAGGGAGCGACGGAGACGGCAGACATGGGAGGCGGCACCAGAGGCAGAGAAACCAGGGGGCTGCTGCAGGTAGACCTCCTCGTCAAGAAAGCCATGGAGAAAAGCATTCTTAACGTCGAGTTGATGAAGGGGCCAGTGATGATGAGCAACCAGAGAGATGAAGAGGCGGACCGAGGCCATCTTGGCGACTGGGGAGAAGGTCTCAAAGTAGTCGACGCCATATGTCTGAACAAATCCCTTGGCGACAAGCCGGGCTTTGAGGCGGCAGAGAGAGCCATCAGGATTGAGACGGATCGTGAAGATCCATTTACAGCCGACCGCCTGTTTGTTTGCCGGAAGGGGAACAAGATCCCAAGTATGGTTGGCATCCAGAGCCTGCAATTCATCTCTCATTGCGGCTAGCCACCCGGGGTGAGATTTGGCCTCATCGACCGTTTGAGGAAGCGACACGGTCTCCAGAGCTGACAAGCCCCTGTAAGAAGATACAAAGAGAGGAGTATTCTGACACGAGCGAGTACCTTTCCGGAGCGTTGTAAATGCTATAATAACTTTTCAGTAAGCGTTGTAAAACATAACCTTACAGTTAAATTTACTAAAGAAAACCACTTAAATAAGTGGCAGGAAAACACTTTTTCAATAAACAATATGAAAACACTTATACAGAGCCACTTACTACAAGTTATTCGCACTATGATCACTTTTAAGTATTATCAAACGCACCCTAAAGGACTTGGGGCCAAAAGGTTTGACAATACACATTCCACCAACCTTCACACACGACAAGTTGAAACTTGAGACCTTACCACATAAATGTAAACAATTCTAATGTTAGGGTGGAGTCTCATGTCCATGGATGTGGTGGTGGTGGTGTGTGCGTGTGTGAGGGTTTATAGGTTGGGCTCAGGATACCCCATGTTCAGAGCATATGCTCTGTAAAATATCCCATTCCACTCCATTTTATCAAAAAAACCAGTGTGTGCTTGAGTCCCACATTGATGGATGTGGTTGTGTGTGTGCGTGTTAAGGGTTTACACCTGTACAGAAGTACTGACCATAAGCAATAAATGCTATAATAACTTTTCAGTAAGCGTTGTAAAACATAACCTTACAGTTAAATTTACTAAAGAGAACCACTTAAATAAGTGGCAGGAAAACACTTTTTCAATAAACAATATGAAAACGCTTATACAGAACCACGTACTACAAGTTATTCGCACTATGATCACTTTTAAGTATTATCAAACGCACCCTAAAGGACTTGGGCCAAAAGGTTTGACAATACACATTCCACCAACCTAACTTGAGACCTTACCACATAAATGTAAACAATTCTAATGTTAGGGTGGAGTCTCATGTCCATGGATGTGGTGGTGGTGGTGTGTGCATGTGTGAGGGTTTATAGGTTGGGCTCAGGATACCCCATGTTCAGAGGTTTTTTCATGCTCTGTAAAATGTCCCATTCCACTCCATTTTATCAAAAAACGAGCGTGTGGTTGAGTCCCACATTGATGGATGTGGTTGTGTGTGTGCGTGTTAAGGGTTTTCAAGCTGGGCTTGGGATACCCTACGTTTAGAGATTTTCCCATGTCCTGTAAAATATCATGTTCCCTTCCCTATTATCAAAAATAATAATAATAATAACGTCAATGAATCTTTAAACCTGATGCTAAACAACAACCTAAGACCAAATATATTTTCAGAACAATCTAGCTTCCCACATTTCACTTGCATAATCATTAATGATTTTGTGTATTAGCAATATCAGGCGCTGCTTTCACCAAACAAGATTTGCCTTTTAACATCTCACTGCCAGACTCCAGCATATCAATATCTCAAAGAAAGCCTTAAAAATTATATTAAATAACATTTGTGACAAAAAAACATGCACCAATTGAAGTATATACATACACATGCACCTTAAAGCTTGTTAATGTAATGTTTTGTGGGAATCAACAAATGACTTTGCAGTTGCGTCTCTTAGCCAGCTGTCTAAAGGCATTTGATTTCACTGAGAACATAACTGCAATGCAAAAAATTTAGAAACTAGTTACCTGTTTACTTCTTGAAAAGAAATCAAGGATCCTTGAATTAAGATGTGTTTTAATGAAACTCAACAGCATGTATAACTTTTCATTGAGAGGAACAACCATGGAAGTTTGCTTCAATTCATGAGGAGTGGCCATCAGAGACTCCTCATGCACGCTAAGGTACTCTGGGTCTTTCAAACTGAGCCTTGCAAGATCCTGAACAGACTTCGTTTGAGTCGCTGAAAAAAGTAATGTCTGTCTGTGTCTGGGTAGCTGTGAGATAAATGCATTTAGAGCCTTCTTAAATCCAGCATCAAGAATACGATGAGCTTCATCAACGACCAGAACCTGTTAATTGGTAAAAAAACTGTTAGAACTAGAGGAAAATGACTACTTGTATATTAGAAGATAACTTTCAGAATTACATGTAGAGGAGGATGAAGAAGAATCGGAAGACTCTCAGGAGAGTTCCAGCCCAGCCCGCAGGCCGAATTCCAGGCCAGGATGGCTGATTCCTAGATATTCTATCCACTGCCTCTCTCACCCGCCCTCCTCCTTTATTTATGACAGATTTCCCCACTCCCATGGTTCCAGAACCTTCCCCCACTAACCGTCTAACAAATCCCCCTTGGCCCCATCATGCAGTTACAACTTTCCCCGTAAACTCTCCCGCTGTCCATCCAGCTAACAAACCCCTAACAACTCTAGCTGGTCCACCGCATCTCCCTTGGCAGATTCCATAACCAACAGCCCTCTGCCCAACATTACCTCCTCTCTAACAGCCCATATATTCCTATCACTGCTACTCGCCCGAAAAACCACCTTGCCCTCAAGGTGGTGGTCATGTCTCATATTGTGATGACGTGGTGCTGCCGTCTGGTGATCTGCATTCCAGAATTTAGACACGAACCAAAACGAAATGCATCCGCAGAGATTGGGGTCCAGTGCAAGGGTAGTGGAATCATACGAATATGCTGAGTTATTGCCATACTCTTCCCTTTGGCATTTGTCACCCTGGACTTGCTGCTGTACAAACTGCACTGCCGTTGTCATCAACACCGTGTTGGGCATCTCTTTCCCACCAAAACCTTTGTTAATCAACTGCAGACATGTAGACTGAATTATTTTTAAAAACTGCATATGGTATGGTCTTTTATAATGTGCCCTTTTAACACGTGCACCCCAAACAATCTCCCATATACTTCTCCCTCCTTCATGGGTCAGCTCCGAAAAGATGAAGTTAGGGGTTGCGTCATTTTCCAGCTTCATGTATTGAGCTCCCTCCAGGATATTTGCCACCCTTTGCGTGACTTTCCTTTTGCTTGTTGTTGTAGTTGAATCCGTTGAGCCAACTGATTTCAACTCTGGGGGCACTGAATAAACTTTTTTTGTGTTTTCGCCAGTTTTTCCACAAATCATCCGGGTCTCATTTGCAGGCCCTTGATCGCCGTTCAAACCCTTACACCGGCGACCAGCCACATAGCCAATGATCATAGGAGATCCACACTTAATTTTCTTGGATTCCTCAAAGCCACTCTCATCTCTATGCAGTTCAGATTCTACATTCTTTACAAGTAAACTAGTAGAACTGAGAGAATCTTCTGCTCATTTGACAAAGTAGATTTGACATTGCTCTTGGACAAACATATCATCTCTTCGGCTCTTGTAGTTGGGTGGACAGCTGTAGCAGTGGCTGAACTAGAAGGATAGATTCTTGGATACCTTCTGTCTACAGGTAAGTCGTCACTACTTGTGCCTGTGCAATCTGCTGCAGGCCGACAGCCTCAGTCTCCGGTGAGCTCTTTTCTTCTTTCCACTCATGTGCTTCTTCTGCTTGGTCTTTCTATCCGACAAAAGGTTGATATACCGAGAGATCTGTCATTGCCTGTAGTTGGTTCTGCTTCCCTATTTCGTTGATACCGGGTGGCGGCGTGCCAGAGTCCTCCATGATCTTTGGTCGCCCGTAGAACCGCTCCATAAATGCTTGTTTGAATCGTGACCATGAAAAATTTGTATAGACCTCCATCATAAGTTTAAACTAGTATTTAGCGTCGTCGTACATACTAACCTGGGCAAGGGAAACCTTTGATTCCTCTGGAGTTTGCTGAATATCAAAGTATGACTCTGCTTGGGCAATCCAACCTTGTGGATTTAAACCGTCAAACATAGGCAGCTCAGCCCGTGCAATCCATCCCCTGGGGTCCGAACCATAAAAAATTGGTAAGTCGAGTCCCTGGGGCGCAACATGTTGATCGGATCCAAGGGTGACGTGAGTTGGAGGCAAATCAGTAGCCCAGTCTTGCAGGCGCAGTTCGCTTGCCGCCATGCCATGCGATGCAGACAATCCGTTTACCAAGGATGGAAGTTCGTCTTTGTGCGGCGGGGCTTTCTCTACGCAGTGCACCAGGCTGGAGATGCACTCGTACAATTCGGCGAAGTTGTGTGCCTGGTCCTTCTGGAATTTGGCTTGCTCAAGACGTTCTTGTTCAACCTAGTTGTGGTGCTCCTGCTCCCAGGTTTGTTGCTTCACAGTGAGACTGTCCATCGCTGACGTGAAGTTGGTGATGGTAGAATCGAGCTTCAACTTGAGCTTCCTGACCCGCTGTTCAACGCATTCAAGATGATCGTGGAACCGCATCTCCATCGTCATTTCGTTCATGAAGTGGATGCTGCAAATGAAGTATCCTGGCAGTACGCCTCCTCCTTCGGAAGAAATTATCCGGCAGTGCTCGCCTCCGCAACGAGAGAATCCGGCAGCGTTCCCCTCGTGGCGAGAGAAGTCCGACAGTGGTTTCCTTCTGCGTGAGTGATGCAGTGATTTTCCACCAACGAACTCCTGCCTTGGGGTCTTTTTCCTTCTTATTTTCTGAAAATAAGTCGGGTAACCTCCTGGCGGTGTGCGCCCCATCTAACAAGTTGCGCCCAAGTGTGTCGCGGCTGAACCTGAGGCTTCCGGCGCAAATAAGCCTCACTAGCACGAACGTCCGACGAAGGGAACCGACAACGCGTCGATGGCGGACCCCGTGCAGACGAGAAAAGAGATGGAGAGGTGCGGTTTGTTGGTAGCGGTCGACTCCTGCAAAGTCGATGGTGCGTCCGGTCGTCGAGTGGGGCTTCTAGGCGTGCGTGGCCTACGAGTGAAGACCGAGCAAAGAGTGCAAGTCTTCACTGGTCGGGAGCGGGCAGCGGGTGTCTCGTCTGTGCGCACCACCACCTGGTGAAGTTGTGTGTGGTTCGTTCAGCGCGTAGGAAATGGACGACAATGGATGCAGCACTGTGAGTTCGGCAGAGGAAGAAACAGCGGGGTGCTCCGACAGCAGGGAGCAAAGGCAGGTCAGACCAAATATAAAACTAGAGGAAAACGACTACTTGTATATTAGAAGATAACTTTCAGGATTACATGTAGAGGAGGATGAAGAATCGGAAGACTCTCAGGAGAGTCCCCGCCCAAGCCCGCAGGCCGAATTCCAAGCCAGGAAGGCCGATTCCCAGATATTCTATCTGCTGCCTCTCTCACCTGCCCTCTTCCTTTATTTATGACAGATTCCCCCACTTCCGTGGTTCCAGAACCTTCCCCCACTAACCGTCTAACAGATTCCCCCTGGCCCCACCATGCAGTTACAACTTTCCCCACAAACTTTCCACCTGTCCATCCAGCTAACAAATCCCTAACAACTCCAGCTGGCCCACCGCATCTCCCTTTGGCAGATTCCATAACCAACAGCCCCTCTGCCCAGCATTACCTCCTCTTTAACAACCCATATATTCCTATAAAAAACACTCATATAAACTTCACATCAACATACACAAATTAATCATAAAAATTGCAAGAGGAAATGAGTAATAAACTTGAAGTCGGCCACTAAAATTTATAATCTTTACTTCCATAAGCATATAATTTCATGCCTTCTTTTCGAACCTCATGAAAATTTTACAAAACCCAATAACATATTCTACAATCAATATGCCCTTTTGTTGATGGCCCCTAACCCTCTAGTCTTCACTCTTTAATTTTGACCATCACAAAACATATCATTATGTTTATAATATGGTTGTTTAGTGTGAAGAAAGTAGTGATAGTTATAAACATATCGAAGACCTAATAAAGGAATGCACATGAGCTTAATGAAGACATGCACTTATGTTAGCATATAATCTCATGCCTTCTTTTTGGACCTCATGAAAATTTGACAAAACCCAGTAACAGACTCTACAATAAATATGCCTTTTTGTTCATGGCCCTTGACCCTCTAGTCTTCACTCTTTAATTTTGACCATCACAAAACACATGATTATATTTATAATATGGTTGTTTAGTGTGGAGAAAGTAGTGATAGTTATAAAAATATTGAAAACCTAATGAAGGAATGCACATGAGCTTAATGAATAAATGCACTTATTTTGGTATTTATGGAATGTATCAAGTTGTACAGATCGGATTGATATGAAATTTGGTTTGTGAATAACCAATAGAAAAATCAGCAACTTTCATGAAAGGCCTAAGTCGAATTTAGATATTTTACACATGAAATAATGGGTAAAAGGTGATATCGTAAACACCTTATTGTAAAGAGTATTATAATTACAATAAGGGCATCATAATTGCAATAATGGTGAGGAGAGGGTCTGTATTTATAAAAAACTGTAAGAGGAAGTTACAAGGGAGGTTACAAAAGAAGTGGGACAGGAAGTTACAAAGTAAGTGGGGCTGGAAGTTACCCATACTCCAACACTCCCCCTCAAGCTAGGTGTACCTAGCTTGGACACATAAAAAAAAGAAGACCGTAACTCCCCCTCAAGCTGGCGTCAGATGCTGTGGATCCCCAGCTTGGAACTAAGAGAGGCGAGGCGAGCACCGGGGAGGCCTTTGGTGAAGATGTCAGCAAGCTGGTCCGCCGTGGAAATGTGGCTAAAGCTGACATGTTTGTTCTCCAGGTGGTGGCGAAGAAAGTGACAGTCCACCTCTATATGCTTCGTGCGTTCATGGTAAACGGGATTCGAAGCAATTTTAGTGGCGGTCTGATTGTCACACCATATGTGAGCAGAAGTCTGCTGAGGAAAGCCAAGCTCTTGGAGGAGGTGTTGAAGCCATAGGATCTCGGTAGTGACGGTGGCCATGGCACGGTACTCAGACTCGGCACTGGAGCGAGAGACGACCGTCTGTTTCTTGCTTCGCCAAGAAATGAGATTGCCTGCTAAGAATATGGCAAACCCAGATGTAGATTTCCGAGTAGCAAGGCAGCCAGCATAATCAGCATCGCAGAAGGCCTCAATATATTGATGAGGATGCTGGGAGTAATGAAGACCACGGGCAGGATCTCTCTTGATGTATTTGGCGATGCAGATGACAGCATCTCATTGAGAGGTGGTTGGATGCTCCATAAATTGACTGACTTTGGCAACCGCACAGGAGATGTCGGGTCGAGTCATGGTGAGATAATTGAGTTGGCCCACCAACCGACGGTAGCGCTCGGGATGTGGGTATAGTGCTGAGGAGGCATAAAGAGTCCAACTCTCCCGGCTCTTCCCGGCTGCGACGACTCCAGACGAGGCGCCCTCCTACAGGCGCGGCTTCCTTCGACCCAGCGAGCGCGCCTCCTGCGCAGATCATCCCTCCGCCAGACGCCTGACCCTATGGTGCTCCCCTCTCCACGCCGCGAACCGCCGGCCTCCTCCGCGCGACGAGAAGAGACGTCGCGGGAGGCGCGACGGGGAGGCGCCGCGGGCCGCGATGGGAAGAGATGTCGCTGGAGCCGGGGATGGCCGGGAGGTGAGCCGCGATGCAGTAGGGGCCGCGGGATTGGAGCCGCTGGACGGTTTAGCGCTGCCTGGAGGGAGGGTTCGCCAGAAGGGTGAGCCGCTGGGAGGGAGGGCCACCAGGAATGGCTAGGGCAGCGGATAGAGAGGCGGGGCCGGGAGGACGCCGGGAATCCGCAGAGGAGGGAGGGTTCGGGATAAAAATCCCTTTGATACCATGTAATTCAGAGATCCCTCTTACCCTCAAGGTGAGGAGAGGGCCTGTATTTATAAAAAACTGTAAGAGGAAGTTACAAGGGAGGTTACAAAAGAAGTGGGGCAGGAAGTTACAAAGTAAGTGGGGCTGGAAGTTACCCATACTCCAACAATGGTTATCATGATGCAAGTTTTTCAAATTGTACTCATGTACCCGTTAATAGAGTAAGCCTAATGAAAAATTCACTTATTAAAAGCGGTAGAGGTGGACCTAAAAGGACCCTTAAACAAACCATTCAAAATAATCTTGTTCTAAATGGATTCAATGAAAATATGGTCTTTAATAGAGCTATTGACGATGTTTGATCCATGTAGCCGACTCCATTTAATTAGGTTTAAGGATTGTTTTTTGTTGTTGTTGTTGTACTCATGCATTTTGGTCATATCCTGATATACAGATTTCGGGATGAGATAATTTTTGTTCCTTTGGAAAACAAAGAAAGATCTACAACTTCACTTGCTACACCAAATTGTGATTTGATTGTTTAGCGATTTCGATTTTATGTACAAGCCACATCATACTTCTAGAAAAATTGATTGAGTACTGTTCAAATAGTTTTGCTATGAATTTACGAAACAGGTTGGGGATTTTGCTATGAATTTATTGTATCCACAGACATAATGATATTTCAAAAATTTACGACATGACAGATTTTCACATATCGTCCAGACAACAGATCTTATCATCATTACAACACAGTAAGGATATGTGAAATCTTACATATCATATCAATGAACCCTGTGTATGGAAACCGTTCTAAAAGAACAGTTGAAACTTGAAGATACAGAGCATTAAGACACTTCTCAACAAAGAGAAGTTTATAAATGAAGGAACTTGTTGATGGTTTGAAAAAGAGCTAAGATATGGAAGAATGATTTTTTGAATTAACACGAAGGAGAGATCAGGTGTTAGTTCATTGATTCACTGAGAGAAAGATGCCATGTTCATCGATTCACTGCTCATGGACCAGATTGTTAAGAACTGTTGAAGAATTGAGGGGAATATTTTGCACAATCAAACCTTGTTTCCAAATTGCTTTCAGAATGATATAAAACCATTACAAAGAGAAAACAAAATATAGATATCACAGAGAACAAATATATATATAGACACACACACAACAAATTATTTGACCTGAAGCTGTGAACAATCAAAATTTGGGGTTTCATCCATGTGTTGAAGGAGCTGGCCAGGAGTGCATATCAGGATATTGAACAAATTAACACGCTCCTCCAATTCAACATCGTTGCGGCCACCTATCAAAAGACCAGCACTGAAACTATAGTGCTTTCCAACAGATTTAAGCACATCAAAAATTTGATCAGCCAATTCCCTAGTGGGAGATACATAATTATGTAGCCTACACTATCTTCAAGTCCCCATTTCAATCTGTATAACTTCTCTAGAACCTCCAAACAAGGTGTGCATGGAGAAATTCTTTTCAAGGATGATCATTGGACATTATTTCCAAGAAAGAACTAACAATAAGCCTCTAAAAAATAGATGTTGGGTCTATTAGTAAGCAATTGGGTCAAGTGGCAGGGATTGTGACCCTGAGGAGGTGTTGGGAGAAGAACCCACCCAAAAGATGCACAACGAAACTCAAACCAGGAGAAAACCAAATATTCACCAAGAAAAATGCAAAAATGTCAGCTTGTAATGATTTGAAAAAAAAAACGAAGGAAGACATGAGGATTATTGCATAACAGCACAACTCAAGGAAAATTGAATGCACGTTTTAGAAGAAAAAAATAGAAGAAATTTTTTAGTGGTGTTCCTTTGTTAGCTAAGTTATCACTCCCTTGGTGCACTTCATGAAGGTACCAAGTTATCAGCCCTACTGCAAAAAAGTTAAGATAATAGGAAATAAAAATAGTATTCACGGTAAGACTGATCTTACAATCATGAATGTTTCGCATTGGTCTGTAAATCCAATAATTTAAGAAATCAATGTTAACAATGGTCAAATTTTGATGGCTGCAGGAGTTGTCTACCCACCATGTTAAAAAATGCATAAATGAAGTAACTGAAAGCTACTTTTAGTTTCCACTTTAATTATATATTATGGGTCAAACTGAATATTTCCCCTTTGAAACAAATTGAATGCTCTCCTTCAAAGTGTTCAAGTGAAAAAGGAAAGAAAGAGCCAAAGTACAAAACCCCTTATTTATTTTTAAAGTCCGTTAAAGATGAAATGAACACAAACAAAAAACATTGCATTTTTTAGAAACTTTTATGATTGGTGAGAGAGCATTCCATGTGTTAAAATGGAAGAGAAGTGAAACATGTAGGACCCCAGAGCATCCTGAGAGGGAAGGAGTGAATCAGTGTCAACTTTTCCTTTTAAAATGACGGATCTTGTTTCCACGTTGGTAAGAACTTGTTAAACCTATCTGTTGGAGTAGTGTAGTAATAAAACATTCACATGCAAAGAGAGACAACACAACGATTTTACTTGGTTCACTACTAAGGGTTAGTCCAATGAGTATACGTTGACGATGTGTCGGTCGTACCAAAGTCCATTAATCTTCACTAGTTGTGGATTACAGAAGTTCAGACACAGTCACTCTGTACCAGACACACCGCCTTTACAAAAGTTCAGGGATAGCTCATTGCGTCCCTCAGAACACTTTCGTTGACTCTCCTTAACTCACTGCGTTTGAAGAAGTCTTACCCAGTTTATCGACTTGAAGGTCTCTTCAATAGATTTGCATTGAAGTCTTTGTCTCTGTCCAACACGAGACTCTGCTTGCATCGATGTCCAGAATTGATGCACTTGGAAGCACTGATCAAACAACCCGGATGTTCAAAACTTAGTAGAAGCACATGCTGACACTTGCGCGCAACACCTGCCTTTGCGCGCAAGATTTGAGATTTGTCGCGAAAGATGGCTTTCGCGCAACCCTTATTTTTCGCGCACCACTTATCTTTCACGCAGCCACACCACAAGGTTCACTTGGTCTTTTTAGACTAAAGGAACACTTTGCACGCAATATTTGATCTCTATTTCTCTTCTGTGCGCAAGTCTTTCGCGCGACAGAGGAACTTGATCTTCGTTGGAAAGTCCTTAAGTCTTGAGTGGGGGTAGCTGCCTATTTATAGGCCTCGACGACCATGCACGCAAGATTCAGACGCGTCTTCATCGGTGCGCGTAAGTTTCACTCCGAGCGCGCAAAACCCTTTTTGATGCCGTATTTGCCACATAAGTCTCTTTCGCGCTACCTCGTCTTTCGCGCACATTCTGAATTTTTCGCGCACGTTTTGTGTAACGACCCGAAATTTTGAATAAATCTTGTCTCCTAATTTCATGTGTTATTTTTTTTATTTTATTTTGATACTCAACAAAAATGTTTTATTTGATAAACATGATTATAATTAAAATGAGACCATTGGGTTTTGATTGTTATATGACCATCGGTCAATATGACCACTGTGAACAAAATGTTTTGATTATTGTCTCTAAATACAAGTAATCTTGGTTAATTATTATAGAAAGAAGATTCAATGGCCTCACCTAGTAGCCTTGGACCGATCGAAGCCCATCTAACAGAGCTTGGGAAAGAGGTAGCACCATTGGGCTTTGCTCTGGATCAAATCCAAGCCGAGCTTCATCATGTGAAGCTAGAACGGAATCGCCTTTGTGAGAAGTTCAAACTAATAGAAATTACTACTCGGGCAATGTTGACTGAGCCGCCCCAAGATTCTATCACCCTAGCACACCTTACTCTTAGGTCCTATGCTGGTATTATAAGGGGCTATGTAACGAGACCGTAATTGCCTTGTGTAATCCTTGTTTTAAATAAAAATTGAGATTTCTTCTTATGATGAAGTTATGAATTTTGAAATGACCGGATAAATATAGTATGCATATTTTTGATGAATTTTAGAAAAAGGATATTTTAAAAATGGTTGTGTAAACCTTAAATAATTAAAAATGTGTAATGATTTTCAAAAAATGGTCTTCTACAATTATGTCCAGTACAAAATTTAGAGTCTAATAAGATCAACTTGATTTTTGATGAATAGTAAATTGTGAATAGTGATTTTACGCTTAGGATTAGTAATGTGACTAAATGGATTAGTAATCTCACTTAAAGAAAGTTTTAAAATAATCTAGGCACCTTGATTAAGTAATGTGATTCAATAAAATGGTTAAATAACGGTTTCATTAATTATTATTCAAGTATTAGTTTTTTCGGGTGAATAGTGTTTTTTAATTAAAAAATTAATTAAAAATATTTAGAAAAATATTTTTAGAAAATGGATTTCATTTTTGAACTCAGAGCATCGATATTATGTTAAGGTAATTTTTGGGGATTTTTCTGAAAAAAATGAATTTTCGGTGAATAGTGAATTTATTTAAAAATTGAATTAAAAATATTTAGAAAATTATTTTTATAAAATGGAGTTCATAAATGTAATTAGGGAATCGATATTTAGTTAAGGTGAAAGTTTGGGATTTTTCGGAGAAAGATGAATTTTTTCAGTGAATAGTAAAAATGCAGTTTTAGGGTTTCGGTATGTTTAATGACATCATAATTGTGTCATGATGATGTCATGAGATCTTTTAAGGGTTGGCCGGCCAAGGGTGATGAATTATTGTTTTGGGGGCCCCATGTGGCCTAACTCCATGATAAATGACAAGGGAGAGAACATGGGTTTGAGAAAAGCACATGTGAGGTGTCCTTTGGCCATTAATGCCTTGTCCCCTCCCTTTCCCTATAAATACCAAGCCCTCCTCTCATCCATTCGACTCCCCACTCATTCCCAACGAATTTATGGTCTCATTACCTCCCAAGGAGTCCTCCCAAGGTGCCCCCAAGCCCTCAAGGTCCCAACCTTTGAGGTTTAAGAGTTACATTTTAAGGTAAGGGATCCGACCTCTCTCTTTCTTTTCAAGTAATCTCTTTTATGTCTTTTCTTTTATACTCCATGTTCTTATGTTGGAGGATGTTCTTTTATATTCATCATACTGCCTATTTCATGTTCATATGATGAGAGACCCCCCTTGCTCTCATCAATTCGTTTTAAGAATGTTTAAGTGGCGCCGTTAGGCTGCCGAATTTTTAAGGGATTCTTTCACCTTCCTCGTTTTCAAGTTCTATTTTCATTCAAGTATTTCATGTTCCTTTTTGGGGTATGATCTCTATATATATCATACTGGACTCTCATGTTCATATGATGAGAGACCCCATTTGATCTATTCAATTCAGTATTTTGATGTTTTAAGTGGCGCCGTTAGGCTGCCGAATTTTTTAGTGGTTCTTCACCCTTCTCGTTTTGAAGTTCTACTTTCATGTCAATTATTTCAAGTTCCTTTTTGTTATATTGGGGTATGATCTCTATATATATCATACTGGACTCTTATGTTCATATGATGAGAGACCCCATTTGATCTCTTCAATTCAGTATTTTGATGTTTTAAGTGGCGCCGTTAGGCTGCCGAATTTTTAAGTGGTTCTTCACCCTTCTCGTTTTGAAGTTCTACTTTCATGTCAATTCTTTCAAGTTCCTTTTGTTATGTTGGAGAATTATCTCTATATCTATCATACTGAACTCTTATGTTCACATGATGAGAGATCCTATTTGATCTTTTCAAATCATTTTTGTTGATGTTTAAGTAACGCCGTTAGGCTGCCGAACTTTCATAAGAGAAATCTAATTTTTTTCTTCCTTCCATGTTTTTCATTTCAAATGGTATGTCCTTGAAATTTCATTACCATGATCATGTATCCTTCTTATTCTGTCCATGTACTATTTTATGGGTCATTTATGATTGTTTGACCCATTTTACCTCTCTTTTAATGTCTTCTAAAACCTCGGAACATTGCCGTTATGCTGCAGAATTTCTGTCTCAAAATGTCTCTCTCTTTTTCTAAAGTTCTTTTATTTTATTAAGTGAATACTCAAAGCTATTTCTTCTAAAGGGGTATTCACATATATACCAAAATGTTCTATTTTAAATTCTGGGATTTACATACATGAGACCCACCTTCCTTTTCTGTGGGTTTTAAAGTGATATAAAGATCATGTCTTTAAAGCAGTTTTTAAAAAGTTATGATTATGAAATGAAACCCATTTCTTTTATGCTATATGGGTTATTTATGAAATGTTTGATGATGATATATGTTGCTCACATGATAATAAAGACAAATTTAAGGGTGCGCCCTGATAGCGCTCCAATGCATTGGGTAATGATGTAACCACTAGAGATTACAATTTTAACGATGCCTTGGTGAACAACCTTGGTAATTTTTAACGACACCTTGGGGATGGACCTTGGTGAAACGAAACGATTGTCAATATTAAATGTTGCAGCCACATCTTCAAGTTATGAAAAATGTTATTTTTTTTATGATGTATCTCTTTATTTCTTTCTCATGCCTTAAATTTCTTTTCATGTCCTTATTGAAGTATCTCAAGTTCACATGTAAAATGTTTCTCTTGTTTCCCTTACTGGGCTTTCTGCTCACCCTTTCTTTTGATATATGTCCCCAGGTTATGAGATGTAGTAATGAACCTAGGATGAACTTAAGAAGAAGCCTTTCAAGTGTTTAAGAAGAGTGTTTTTGTTCTTTTCATGTTTTATGTTCCTGGTTTCCAAGACACTAAACCTTAAAGATCATCGGTTTTGTAAAATGTAATGAAAGTTTATGTGATAAAAAGACGGGATGCTATAGTTGGTATCAAAGGATGGTTTAGTTATTTGTGGAAATTAGGATATGAAAACACTAGGAAGAACCCTATAGAAAAGTTTAAATATAGGAAATATTCCTGGTATTTTGGTGAGTATTGAGTAAGGGGTTTCCAAGCAAATACATCCCTGTCTGGATACGAGCAGGTAGAGGTGGCTCTGGCACAGATGTACATAGGGGTAAAACCCGAAAACACCGCTTTGAGCTAGACTCGAACGGGAACTGGTACACGACAACGGGCCTTGCTGCACTCTTGGTTATGACACTCCCGGGGGATATGCTTTGGTAAATTCATAAGCTTAGTATGAACCATTACTAAAGGAACAAAGATAAAATAAAATAAAGATTCACATAAGAATATATGATCATGGATAAACTAGATTGGAACCTAGGGGATCACAAGTTAGGGTATACTTTTCTTCTACAAGTTATCCTTATATGATTTAAGCTCCTTTTCATGATTATTGGTTAAGTATTTAAGCCTCTAATTATAATTTCTCTTCTTAGCTAATGGTGGGATATGGAAGAACATGTCCCAATAACCAATGTGATAGGAAATGCAATGATTTCCATATTAATATGAAAGAGATGATTAGGGGATTAAAAACTGATTATTATTTTGGAAGATGTTCACTATTTTGGGGACCCTATATGATCGAGGTAAATAGACT
This sequence comes from Viscum album, assembly GCA_963277665.1. Lineage (NCBI taxonomy): Eukaryota > Viridiplantae > Streptophyta > Magnoliopsida > Santalales > Viscaceae > Viscum > Viscum album. The sequence goes on from OY728130.1 coordinate 1,222,946,208, forward strand.
ACTACAGTATTTTCTTTGAAGAGTAGGGTTGACTTATATTTTGAAGAATCGATGAATTTAACGTGGAATTATAGTAATTTAGGTTACTTATGGAAATTATTAACCTATCTTGGGGTAAATATGTTTAGGTTAGTTACTTTTTTTATAAGATGTTAGGTGTGGTTGATGTTGTTTGGAGATGAATGATAAAGTTTACCTTGGAAGACTATGTTATCAAATCTTTCTTGTATTTGAGTTTCAATCTTAGTTTGGTTTATTTTGAGGAATCTTAAGGACCATTATTTACGGAATGGACTATGATGAACTTTGGGTAGTACCATGGAACTTGAAGATTTAAAAGTAGTTTCCATTCCTATGGGATTATTTCTTTTTGAAGAGTTTTTTTTACCTTACTCTTTCTGTTTTTGGGATAATGTTTAAAGATAGAAGAAATAGATAGTTGATCTTTTGTGGATTATGTGATTCTCTAGAAGATGATTCTTGTGTTTTGATGAGACCAAGTAGTTTTGAATGCTCATCGTTTGGAGAAAAGATTAGTTTTGGGTAGAAACTTATTAAAGGATGAAACTCTACATGAAGATAAGTATATTTCCTTATGTTTTTGTTCTAAATGAATTCCTCAAAATTATGAAAAGGAACGTAAAACAAAAACGTTGTTGGTTTACGTTTCCTACTAGGTAATCAAAGACCGTTTAAACACATCATAAGTTTGGGATTTTCTCATGGTTAACTTTCTCCTAATCATGTTCTCTATCACTCTCCCTCAGAACTCGACCCTTTGTTTTCTCCTCCATGTCCATGTTTTCCTACATGGAACCCTAGTGTGAGTAAACTCGGGTGGCCTTTGTACTCCCTTTTATTTCTTTTAAAGTAATAGTGTTACTGACTCTTTTTCCGATGTGGGACTTTCAATGAAATTTCAAAACCCAATTTTAAAAAAATTGCGAGGACGCAATTTCTTAAGGGGGGAAGATTGTAACGACCCGAAATTTTGAATAAATCTTGTTTCCTAATTTCATGTGTTATTTTTTTTATTTTATTTTGATACTCAACAAAAATGTTTTATTTGATAAACATGATTATAATTAAAATGAGACCATTGGGTTTTGATTGTTATATGACCATCGGTCAATATGACCACTGTGAACAAAATGTTTTGATTATTGTCTCTAAATACAAGTAATCTTGGTTAATTATTATAGAAAGAAGATTCAATGGCCTCACCTAGTAGTCTTGGACCGATCGAAGCCCATCTAACAGAGCTTGGGAAAGAGGTAGCACCATTGGGCTTTGCTCTGGATCAAATCCAAGCCGAGTTTCATCATGTGAAGCTAGAACGGAATCGCCTTTGTGAGAAGTTCAAACTAATAGAAATTACTACTCGGGCAATGTTGACTGAGCCGCCCCAAGATTCTATCACCCTAGCACACCTTACTCTTAGGTCCTATGCTGGTATTATAAGGGGCTATGTAACGAGACCGTAATTGCCTTGTGTAATCCTTGTTTTAAATAAAAATTGGGATTTCTTCTTATGATGAAGTTATGAATTTTGAAATGACCGGATAAATATAGTATGCATATTTTTGATGAATTTTAGAAAAAGAATATTTTAAAAATGGTTGTGTAAACCTTAAATAATTAAAAATGTGTAATGATTTTCAAAAAATGGTCTTCTACAATTATGTCCAGTACGAAATTTAGAGTCTAATAAGATCAACTTGATTTTTGATGAATAGTAAATTGTGAATAGTGATTTTACGCTTAGGATTAGTAATGTGACCAAATGGATTAGTAATCTCACTTAAAGAAAGTTTTAAAATAATCTAGGCACCTTGATTAAGTAATGTGATTCAATAAAATGGTTAAATAACGGTTTCATTAATTATTATTCAAGTATTAGTTTTTTCGGGTGAATAGTGTTTTTTAATTAAAAAATTAATTAAAAATATTTAGAAAAATATTTTTAGAAAATGGATTTCATTTTTGAACTCAGAGCATCGATATTATGTTAAGGTAATTTTTGGGGATTTTTCTGAAAAAAAATGAATTTTCGGTGAATAGTGAATTTATTTAAAAATTGAATTAAAAATATTTAGAAAATTATTTTTATAAAATGGAGTTCATAAATGTAATTAGGGAATCGATATTTAGTTAAGGTGAAAGTTTGGGATTTTTCTGAGAAAGATGAATTTTTTCAGTGAATAGTAAAAATGCAGTTTTAGGGTTTCGGTATGTTTAATGACATCATAATTGTGTCATGATGATGTCATGAGATCTTTTAAGGGTTGGCCGGCCAAGGGTGATGAATTATTGTTTTGGGGGCCCCATGTGGCCTAACTCCATGATAAATGACAAGGGAGAAAACATGGGTTTGAGAAAAGCACATGTGAGGTGTCCTTTGGCCATTAATGCCTTGTCCCCTCCCTTTCCCTATAAATACCAAGCCCTCCTCTCATCCATTCGACTCCCCACTCATTCCCAACGAATTTATGGTCTCATTACCTCCCAAGGAGTCCTCCCAAGGTGCCCCCAAGCCCTCAAGGTCCCAACCTTTGAGGTTTAAGAGTTACATTTTAAGGTAAGGGATCCGACCTCTCTCTTTCTTTTCAAGTAATCTCTTTTATGTCTTTTCTTTTATACTCCATGTTCTTATGTTGGAGGATGTTCTTTTATATTCATCATACTGCCTATTTCATGTTCATATGATGAGAGACCCCCCTTGCTCTCATCAATTCGTTTTAAGAATGTTTAAGTGGCGCCGTTAGGCTGCCGAATTTTTAAGGGATTCTTTCACCTTCCTCGTTTTCAAGTTCTATTTTCATTCAAGTATTTCATGTTCCTTTTTGGGGTATGATCTCTATATATATCATACTGGACTCTCATGTTCATATGATTAGAGACCCCATTTGATCTATTCAATTCAGTATTTTGATGTTTTAAGTGGCGCCGTTAGGCTGCCGAATTTTTTAGTGGTTCTTCACCCTTCTCGTTTTGAAGTTCTACTTTCATGTCAATTATTTCAAGTTCCTTTTTGTTATATTGGGGTATGATCTCTATATATATCATACTGGACTCTTATGTTCATATGATGAGAGACCCCATTTGATCTCTTCAATTCAGTATTTTGATGTTTTAAGTGGCGCCGTTAGGCTGCCGAATTTTTAAGTGGTTCTTCACCCTTCTCGTTTTGAAGTTCTACTTTCATGTCAATTCTTTCAAGTTCCTTTTGTTATGTTGGGGAATTATCTCTATATCTATCATTCTGAACTCTTATGTTCACATGATGAGAGATCCTATTTGATCTTTTCAAATCATTTTTGTTGATGTTTAAGTAACGCCGTTAGGCTGCCGAACTTTCATAAGAGAAATCTAATTTTTTTCTTCCTTCCATGTTTTTCATTTCAAATGGTATGTCCTTGAAATTTCATTACCATGATCATGTATCCTTATTATTCTGTCCATGTACTATTTTATGGGTCATTTATGAATGTTTGACCCATTTTACCTCTCTTTTAATGTCTTCTAAAACCTCGGAACATTGCCGTTATGCTGCAGAATTTCTATCTCAAAATGTCTCTCTCTTTTTCTAAAGTTCTTTTATTTTATTAAGTGAATACTCAAAGCTATTTCTTCTAAAGGGGTATTCACATATATACCAAAATGTTCTATTTTAAATTCTGGGATTTACATACATGAGACCCACCTTCCTTTTCTGTGGGTTTTAAAGTGATATAAAGATCATGTCTTTAAAGCAGTTTTTAAAAAGTTATGATTATGAAATGAAACCCATTTCTTTTATGCTATATGGGTTATTTATGAAATGTTTGATGATGATATATGTGGCTCACATGATAATAAAGGCAAATTTAAGGGTGCGCCCTGATAGCGCTCCAATGCATTGGGTAATGATGTAACCACTAGAGATTACAATTTTAACGATGCCTTGGTGAATAACCTTGGTAATTTTTAACGACACTTTGGGGATGGACCTTGGTGAAACGAAACGATTGTCAATATTAAATGTTGCAGCCACATCTTCAAGTTATGAAAAATGTTATTTTTTTATGATGTATCTCTTTATTTCTTTCTCATGCCTTAAATTTCTTTTCATGTCCTTATTGAAGTATCTCAAGTTCACATGTAAAATGTTTCTCTTGTTTCCCTTACTGGGCTTTCTGCTCACCCTTTCTTTTGATGTATGTCCCCAGGTTATGAGATGCAGTAATGAACCTAGGATGAACTTAAGGAGAAGCCTTTCAAGTGTTTAAGAAGAGTGTTTTTGTTCTTTTCATGTTTTATGTTCCTGGTTTCCAAGACACTAAACCTTAAAGATCCTCGGTTTTGTAAAATGTAATGAAAGTTTATGTGATAAAAAGACGGGATGCTATATTTTGAATTTGCCATATTTTGAAGCGATGATCCCTAAAGATGCATTGCGCGTAAGTTTCCAAACCTCCTTCAATCTTGCGCGCAACTCCCTTTCCTAAAAACACTTTTCTCTATCTTCCAATTTTTGGATCAAAAAATTTAGCAAACATTAGGAAACGACGCTACTTTCAAAACTGTTGTCTGTTTGAACTGTATGATCCATTTCTTTGCAAATTTCCTGATCTTCCATGTGAGGATTGACAACAAACACAAACCATATTCCATTTCCATCAAAGAACAACCTTAATTTCAACAAAACCAATACCCAAGATACCTTCTAAGAGAAAACTTGTTGTTTATTTATAGAGAATTATAAGGATAACAAAACAACAAGTCCGATGAGGGACATACGCTCTAACACCCCCCTCAAACTAGGTGTACTTAGCTTGGGTACATAAGAAAATAGAAAGAAACACCCCCCAACACCCCCCTCAAGCTGGACATGCCCAGCTTTAATACATGACAAAACAAAGCATAAGAGGAGATCATCTGTCATCGTTGCTCCCCTCAAGGTGAAGTAGATTGATGATGCAACCGTTGAAAAAAGATGTGCCTACCGAGAAACATTCCTCATCATGTGGAAACTAGGAATAACTGGAAATGGAATACATCGACAGGAAGAGTCGGATCGAGCCTCGACATGAATAGTTGGGTTAGGAGCATCTTGGCGTGCAGGAACAACACACGATGAGACACTGATCGGATGTCCAGCAGGAATAACCGAATTACATCAATGGTGTGACGATGCATAATGGGCGGAGGAGAGGGTTGGACACAGGAAGAGCGGTGGTTGCGCAACAACACAACATGGTGAGCAGACATGAGCATGTTGGGTGGTGCTCGCGTAAAGGGATGTCGCAGATCAAGGAGGGGGATGTAGTCGGCGTCGTTGGAGGGAGGAGTGTCGCGTCAAAGAGGTCGTGCCTGGAAGAGATATATGTGTCTGTTGCTGCGGTTGAGAGCAGCATAGATGGGGACTCGCCAGTTGGGACGTTGTGCAGGGAGGGTCGATGCACAGGGTGGGGGGATATTGCGCAGGGAGGGAGACACGTAGGGTGGGGGATGTCGCGTAGGGTGGGGGGATATTGCGCAGGGAGGGAGACATGCAGGGTGGGGGGATGTCGCACAGGGAGGGAGACGCGCAGGGAGGGGCGACAGAGGGGTTGGGAGATGAAGGAGCGTCGTTAAGGGTTGTCACCAGGAGGGGAGCTACATCGGTAGGGGGCTGTCGCGGCTGCTGGAGAAGGGCAGCGCATGGAGTCACCGTGGGTGGGGATGACCGACGGCCTGTCGTAGCTGGAGATGGGGAGCACGGCATGGACCTACGAGGACGGGCGGGGGGGTTAACATCGAAGGGGGCGACCGACTAAAATGGTGGTTTTTGGGTGGGAGCCGCCCCCTTAAGAAAAGCATAGGTGTCCTCCAAGAAAAAAAAGAGTGAGGGGAGGGCTAGAGTTAGATAAATACCTCTTAAGAGAGGTCTTGAAGTTTATTTATAGAGAATTATAATGATAACAATATACCCAAATCCGATGTGAGACACACACTCCTACATCATGAAATGAGCACCAACATCCATGTTTAAGCCACTTATGATGACCACTAGAACAAAATAAACGAAACAAGGATGGATTTAAAAACCATAACCCAATGAACCAAAGTGAAATTAAATCACTTTAGCAATTCAAAAAATTACAATCATCACAAAAACAATAGAACCACCCAAAGGGGCTGCGGGTATTTAACAAAAATTTGGAAGGGCTGTGAGTTGGGCACAAAATTTCAAACCTTCTAACCAGTTTCTATGCTAAGTATTCCATCAGACAGAACCCACTTGCTACATCACACAACTGTAACATGTGTCAAGTAAAAATTGATAATTCATATCTTATTTTCTTTAGATATTCAGATAACAAAATAGGACCTGTAATTATCGATGGCGTTTTTAAAATCCTTTTTATGATCAGGGGAGGAAGCATTCTATAAAATGAGCAGAAACATACATGATTAAGCCACTTATGATAACCACTTGAACAAGATAAATGAAGGAAATATGGATTTAAACACCCTGAAAAATAATCTAGAGTGGAGCTGGATTGCTTTAGCAGTTTGAATATTTACAATCATCACAAAATCAATAGAACCGCTCGAAGGTCCTGCCGCAATCAAACAGAGCAGATTTGGAAAGGGAATGCGCCAGTTTCAAAATTCCAAACCTTCTAACAAGTTTATATGTTAATTATTTCATGAGGCTCTACATAATCCACTGGCTACATCACACAACCGGTATAAGAAAGGCCAACGACTTTCCACAGCCAGTCTTTGTTGCGCCTAGAATGTCACGGTCACACAATGCATGTAGGAGAGAAGCCTTCTGAATATCCGTTATCTGCACATACTTGGAACCCCTCAATCCTTGACTGGTGTTTTGAGACAGCGACAGCTGCCTGAACCGTGCACACCCGACATACTGAGAGAAGAACCATCTTCCACGCGACCCACCAGCGCATTAGTTGGCATTCTTTTTTATTTATTTTTGGACAATCCCTCTTTTAAGGGTTGAAGGGGACATGACCTGTAGGCCCAAGACACAAGGCCCAAACACGACCTAATACATGGTGTTAAAGGCCCAAAATCTGACACACTTGCAACAGCCCCTCCCCAGCATCTGCATCTTCGAAGGCGCTTAGCTCCCCACCTCACATGACTGATCAGATATAATTGCCCTGTGCAGAGCTGCACGATGCCTGGTCCCGATGACAATTGTCATACCCTCGCATTCTTCCAATTCGGTTAGCTCTGTTCTGGTGGTTTTCATTTTTGCTCTGAATCCTCGTCTGAGCTTGCTCCTGTGTGGTTTGCCCGAGTTGCTTCTTGGTCTTTTCTGTGGCCCGAAAGCCTTATGACCCGAAGACCATTGGTGGCTTGAATGCCTTACAACCCGAAGGCCCTGTGGCCCGAAGGCCTTTGGTGGCCCGAAGGCCCCGAGACCCGTAGGCCCAAACCGATGGCCCGAAAACCCAAATTAGATGAATAGTACCAATTGTTATAATACCGAACAGTACCTGCTACAATAACTGCTATAGACAGTAATCCGGAAATTCACCCCACTCGAATTTGATCCTGGGTCTCTTAGATGCCAAACAGGAGCCTCTACCACTCGGGTACATGCTCGTTGACACCAGTACATCAGTTTGCAACGTAGAAAGTGATCGTGAGTTCGAGCCTGAATCAGGCTTCCCAGAATCAATCCACGATTCAAGGGGCTCAATTTCCTGGACTTATGATAGCTGATTCTGCTTCTGGAACAGTCAGTTGTTTGATTTAGGCCTTCTCATATCACAATGTCTAAAGAAATACCATGAAACTTTCTTTGGTTCGGTAGCAGGACCTATGATGTGCAGACTGAGAAGGCTATAGGGTTTCAGAAAAAAAAACATTGTTTTCATTTGTTTTTGTAGCCTTGGGGCTCGTTGGGCTTACCCCCTGCCGACCCTACTGAGTGAAACAACAAGCCAACCGAACATAATAGCATAATAAAACAAAACAAACAATAATTCTGCATGAAAACTGAAAAACATGCGAAGTGAGAATAAACAATGCATTAATAAACTATCTATAATTTAATTTGTAACAAATCAAGCATGCCAAATACAACAGATCTTCCCCTTACAAAATAAATTGAAAACTAAATAAGCAATGCAATGTTCTCGCAATTCTACGCTATCCTAACCATCAGTTTGGACTATTTTCATAACAGAAAAACCTTAGTGCCACATTTATTAGCTCAGTTTGATCATGCCCATAGCATGTTTCATGTTGACACATGTTTGCCCATTATAGTGCATCTAAAGCTATCTACTGCTAAACACACACTCAGAAATATGCATCATATTTCTAGCGACAACAATAACCAGAGCTTTCCCACATATACCTGTCTCCATCTGAATCAGTGGCATCCTCCACTGGAACCTGTAAAACAACCAACCAAGAGTAGTAGACATTTCCTTGGCAGATGATGAACGAATCAGAACCAACCCCCCCCACATCTAGTGAACCAACTAGTTGACAGGAGGCAAACCCTCTACTAGGACCTAAACAGACCCCGAAACCTAGCTCCACACATGCCTTCCCTTCTGACCATGCCCCCCTTGTAAATCACATGCAAAGCTAGTCTTAGTATCGTAGATTGGAGACAACTCAGAGCTACACCCTAACTCTACACTAAGGGGATCGACGGGCTCTAAGAGGCATCCACAATATCAAGACCAGGGTATTTCACCACATTCGACTGAGCTCTACCATCCCTAAATATACCCTCGGGACAACACCTTTTAAATGTAGCCAGTCTTTCCCCAATGATAGCACCTACAATCCTTAAAACCAATTTTTATTTTTTCCTTTCCTTTCCACTGTTATTTGGTTGACCCCTAACACTCAAAAGCTTGAACCCAGACTTCCCCACACTAACGTCCACCTTCAGACCATTGGTCTGAAGATCTCTAGACAGAACCAATGACTTCACTTCCTCTCGGGTAATAGAATCCCAACCATATATCATAGAATCCATAAAAATATTGAATGAGTCACCTAAAGAATTCGACCACATAATGGCTTGATCCTCATCTCCTATATGCACATCAACATTAGCCAAGACGAATTCATCTAAATGAACTCAGACAGGCGTGCCAAGAACCACTTGAAAGTTGAAAAGACACATCATCATTTGCAAGCTACCAAAAAGAGATTTAATCATATATAAATGTTCAAGTTTCAATCAGATAACACAAGTAAGGGTCATATAAACAACTTCACGCTGGACCTTGTCTCTTAGGGTTTACAACAACATATAGTGAGCTTTCTTAAGAACATCACGGTCAACATCAACATAAGATTCTATGGTCCACCCATGCGCAACTCAGAGTTCTCCCGACTGGTCGCTCCCCACTCCACTTCTCCCCTCCACGCGACACCCCCTCCAACGTGGTTCTCCCCTCTGATGTGACCCCCCTCCGACATCCCTTCATCGTGGTAGCCCCAAACCCCGCCTGACTCCCCCACCGCAAGCCACTCCCTCCCCTACCCCTCGATCTGTTATCCCCTACCACCACTCTCCCCTGACACACTTCTTCTCCCCCGCCAAACCTCTTCTGTGGTGGAACCCCCTCCCCCTCTACCAATCTCAATCACCACACCAAGGATTCTTACGCTCCTTGTTGATCCTTGCATGGAAACCATGGTCGGATTAATATCCTCATGTTCGACTCTCAGCTTGACCCTTGGGTTGGTCATTGGATGACTGTCACGTAACCTCGTCGTATTCTCTTTGTTAAAGCATCGATGAATACAAATTAATATGGCCGCCAGAAATAAAAATAACGGGCTAAATTTATTTCCCGCCAAATAAACGGTGAAATGTTTCTCCATCGGGCATGAGGGCAGCAGTTCCGATGCGGTGAGGTTCATGATTCTTAGAGAACTTGAAATTGATATCGACCTATTTTAGGTTCCGGACACAGCGGAAGCGTGCGATGGGTCGTGCCCAACTTTGCTTTTTTGTCATGATCGATGATCAATCTGAGATTTACATGACGATAAACGCCATGATCAACAAAATTGAATCAAAGAAATCAGATAATGGACAAAACGTCGGAACCATAGCGCAAGATCATCACATATTATTTATAATTAATTTAATTAATTAAAGAATTACCATGTGAGAATTCTTTCTTTGTTGATGGACTTATCAACAGATCTACATTGTACCGTCGTTGTATTGTAGGAATCAAGAGCACATTCCCTCTAGCGGTGATCCACACGCGCTCCACAAATCTTCGAACGCCGCTCTAGGAATCTTCAGGTGCTAGCACGACAAATCCTATCACTTGCATCGTTTGTCTTTGATCGTCACGAGAATCACTTCCAAAACGTTCTCCTTGTTCTCTTTGGACTAGAGAGTGAGAGGTGGAAGATGATTACTCTCTGTTCTTGGGAGCGTTCTTGGAGAAGGGAGCTCTCTAAGGTTTTAAGAGGATTCTCCGGATTCATTATGCACAATAAAATAAATGAATTGGCTCTACTAAAAAATAATATAACTGAGTTTATATACCGTTAGAGTTTAGAAATAAATATCTGCACAAGTGCCCTTTAATATTTATTTAATCATTGTGGAACCTCATGTTTATAATAATAATAATAATAATATTATTATTTATCAACATGTGTTTAACTTACAAATTAAAATTAAATATTATTTATTCAAATAATATTCAATATATATTATTTCTCACTAGATCTTTAAACTCGGTCCGCAAATCCTCCACAATATTTATTGGGTCTTGAATAATGATTATTTATTTAATAAATATATATCACTGCATTATTCGCCAATGAATAAATAAATATTATATTCACTAAATATCATTTAAATATTTATTAAATATTCCGCTCACATAATATTCTTTTGAATAACTGGTGACAAAATATATGCGATCAAGCAAACATGAATAGTTATTAAACCACATTTGAGAATAATATTTATTCAACTTGTTAAATAATAAATAATAATATATTATTTAACTGATATTTTGGATACACTTAGCATGTGATCCTCTAGGCCTATTTCTCAGTGACATTAGGCGAAACACTCTAAAGTCCAAGGTTTGCGTCTAACAACGTGCAAAGACATCCATAGAGAAAGAAGTTAATGTCACAACGATATAATACCTCATACGGATGCTCGCTGTGTAATATAATCCCTTTATTGCGATATTTCTAATCAAGCAGGTTGCATGGTGGTGCCATCAACATATGTGCTCGATGCCTTTCTTTGAATTTCTAGAAATCGAACTTGCCTATAGAACACCATGACTATGGATTTATTTAGACTATATCACACTACACGAAAACAACGTTTTAGCGGTGTTTTTTTCGCGACGGTTTTCAAAACCGCCCCTAAATTTTTTTCGATCAAACATTTAACGACGGTTTTGAAAACTGTCGCGAAAAAACTGCTGCGAAAAAACCGCCGTGAAAAAACCGCCGCGAAAAAACCGCCGCGAAAAAACCAAAGCTAAATGTTTTTTAAAATATTTCTATCAAAATTTAATATTTCTTCCCAAAAAATTTCAATTTTTTGGCGGCAGTTTTTTAAAAAAACTGCCGCGAAATAGGGGTGGTTTTTTCAAAACCGCCGCATAATTGAAGAAAAAAATGAAAAAAATATATTTATTTATTAATTATTTACAATAAAAAAATAGTTTATTATTTATAATTTTAATTATTTATAATGTGTCAATTAATTAATATTTATAATTACCAGTTAATAATATCTTTAAACTGAAAACAAATCTTCAATAAGTTGAAGAATAAACTTCGACATCAAATGACGATAACTTCTGATTCGGGAGTCCATTTTAGTCCAACAACCAGTCAGATCGAAGCTTATAAAATGAGATAAAACCAAGTTAGATTTTAATCATGTGATAATCAAAGTAAAAAATATATATTCAAATTTCCAAAGTCGAAAATTGAACTCAAACTTCAAATGACTATAACTTTTAATTCAGATGTTCGTTTGGGCTCTATTACATATCAAATCAAAGCCTGCGACGAGCTCTACGTCGTGTAGGTCTGGTACCAATTTTTTTGAGTATTGTACCTCTTTTTATTCTTCCAGAAAGACTCAAAAGGCCTCAAAAACAGAGATTTTAGTTGCAGACCCCGATTTCTTAAGTTTCAAACGGTTATAACTTTCGATTTAGGTGTTCGTTCGACCTGTACCACGTATCATATCAAAGATCATTTCATGATCTTCGATTTGACTGGCTGTGACATTGAAAAAGGAGTCCCAGATCAGGTTTTATGGTCATTTCAATGTTTTTAGGTTTTTCAGAGGTTCTTGACGTTTTATGATTTATTAATTAATTTAATATTAATTTATTTATTTATCTATTATTTATTTATCAATTTATTTATTGATAAATTTATTTATTTATTTAATGATGAAAAATTTTAAAATTTTAAAATTTAAAAAATTTAAAAAATTTAAAAAATTTAAAAATTTAAAAAATTTAAAAAATTTAAAGAATTTAAAAAATAAAAAAAAATAAAAAAATAAGAAAATAAAAAAATTAAAAAATTAAAAAATTAAAAAATTAAAAAAATTAAAAAAATTAAAAAAATAAAAAAATAAAAAAAACTAAAAACGATTTAGCGACGCTTTAAATCGCCGCTAAATCATTCTATGACGGTTTTAAAAAACCGCCGCTAATTATTTCCCGACATGATTTATAAGCGGTTTTCCAAAATCGCCGCTAAAAAAAACCACCGCTAAATACAAATTTTGGCGTAGTGTCATTTCCATCAGAGCCTGAGATATAAACTTTCATTAAAGAATAGAAGAGACAAATTCTTTCTCGCATTATTCATTAATGTAATATTACTCGTGACACACCCAACGTATCCTACATCATCGTGAACATATGTCGTCACAGTTTTTATCAATACATCAAAGTATGTGACTTATAATACTCATTAATAATAATCCTAAAGTCTAAGGATCAATACAAACATCCACAGATAGTAACATCCAATGAAACATATAAATGCGGATTTCCTACAGACGGGTCTAGTTCTCATAATACCCTACACTGGATATTACCAAGGGTGTATACCATGAGAAGATGCCTCAAAGTCCTATGAGTCTCCACCCATGATAGTTTGAATCATTCGTGTCCCTCAAATGATTTCATCCGACTATAGAACATATATTTAAGAATACTGTCGTGACACTTCTGGATTCTCATCATAGTGAGGAACTGTTGACCTTTTAGCGTGATAACCAATCTTAGGACATTATCACATACTATGTTACACACAAGAACAATCATGACGTGATAAAGAGTTTTTTAATATTCAAAACTATAAATACAGGTCATCATAAAGTACTCAAAAGTTGGTTCTAGGGCACCAATTCCAATAGACTCCCACTTGCACTAGAGCCAACTGCTAACAACCTCTAGTCTGCTATCTCTCACTTGATACTCATGCTTCTATTGAGTTAGACCTTTAATAAAGGGGTCCACCACGCTTTCTTCTATGGGAACTCTGCTTACTGCAACTTCACCCCTCAGATAAAAACCCCTCAAGAGCTGATACTTCTAGAGTATGTGCTTTCTCCGTTGGTATGACCTTGGCTCTTTTGCAAGAGTCATCTCTGCAGTATTATCACAATACAACGTGATAAGATCTTTACTATTGGGTACCACATCAAGCTCCTAGACAAAGTTTCGTATCCAAAATGGATTCCTTGGCTACATCGAAAGCCGCTATATACTCGAATTCCGTTGTAGAATTAGCAACAACTGGCTGTTTTGAAATCTTCCACCTCACAAGTCCTCCATTGAGACAAAAAATATATTCTGACTGCGACTTCAGATCATCCCGATCTGTTTGAAAACTAATATCAGTATAACCTCTGATGACCAGCTCTTTGTCTCCTCCATACACTAGGAACATATCCTTAGTTCTTCTCAGATACTTGAGGATAACCTTACCATGCTCAATGTTGTTCTTCTGGATCTGATCGATATCTGCCTACCATGCACAATGCAATAGACAACATCAAGTCTAGTACATAACATGACATACATGATTGATCCTATCACTGAAGCATACGAGATCTTACTCATTCTCTCTTTCTCATGTTGCGTCTAAGGACACATTTTCTTAGAAAGATGTATATCATGTGACACTGGAACCAATCTCCTCTTAGATTGTTTCATACTAAATCTCTTTAGTATCTGATCAATGTATGTACTTTTACTTAGTCCAAGCAGCCTGTTGGATCTATAACGAATCATCTTGATCACTAGAATATATGCTGTTTTACCTAAGTCTTTCATAGAGAAATATTTGTTTAACTAGTTCTTAACAGACAGTAAGACTGACATGTCATTTCCAATAAGTAATATGTCATCAATATATACTACTAGGATAACAACTGCATTCATACTAAACCTCTTGTAAACACACGAATGACATTCATTCTTAATGAAACCAAATTCTTTTATAGCTTCATCGAATCGAATGTTCCATAACCTATACGCTTGCTTCAATCCATAAATGGATCTCTACAACCTTTAAATCTTTTTAGTATCACATGGAGTCACAAGCCCTTTTGGTTGTGTCATATAGAAATCTTCCAGAATGTTTTCATTATGGAAAACCGTTTTTACATCCATCTTCCATATTTCATAGTCATGGTAAACTGTTATAGAAAGTAGAATTCTGATGGATTTAAACATAAAAACTGGTGAAAAGGTTTCATCATAGTCAATTCTTTGACGTAGTTTAAACCCTTTAGACACTAGCCTTTCTTTATAGGTATTTACTTTACCTTCCATGTCCAGTTTTCTCTTAAATACCCATTTGCAACCTATGGGCTTTACATCAAATTGTGCACCGACCATAACCTAAACATGGTTCTGATTAATGGAATCCATTTTAGAATTCATGGATCCTTTCCATTTTGCAGCTTCTGGGATCTCTACTGCCTCTTTGTAGGAGAAAGGTTCATCATTGTCAACCAATAATGAGTCACCATCTTTAGTGACTAGAAAACCATATCTGTTTGTTTCTCTTACCTCTCCTATGCTCCTATGTAGTACTTGTATTTCAATAACTACTTCCACGAGGACCTGTGAAATCTGTTCCTCTACCAACTCTTGTGTATCTTGAGCATAAACTTTATCGAAGTCAATATTGCTTCTGTTGGATTGGTGCAACCTGATCCGTTTTGGATGATGTTTAGGCCGAATGCTTGTGCCCTGTACTGCGCATCAGGTCGTAACCTTTGTGGGTTGAGCTCCGCGGTGAGCTCGTTTGGGGTTGCAGGGGCAACACGCCTCTGCTTTGGGGGCATGGGGGTCGAAGGCCCTTAACCCAAATTTTGGGACACTGTAGCATCTCTGACCACTATAGTAGAGTTGACCGACCAACACCGACATGACACTATAGCAGGTCAGAATTTGAAGTTAATAGTACTGTAGCCCCTTGGACTTCTAGCCACCATCCACTGTAGTACTTTTGACTCAAGTTACCACCTTTCATTGTAGCGATGTGAACTTCCTGTGCGGTTGGTGGAACAGTGGATCATCTTCCTCCTTTTGTAGCCCATTTCGGGCTAGGGTTTTTATGTGAGAAACTTGCGATACTCCTTGTAAATTGTGCTCCTGAATCATAGTGAAATTCTGCCTCTTTGTGGATGTAGAGATTATTCTCGAACCACATAAATCTATGTGTTCTCGTTCTTTTTTTCCCTTTTACTCTTACGTGATTCGTTTCTTTCTATCATTACGACTCTGGATGTTTCCGCATCAGCTCCTACTATCCTTTTTGAGGTTGTGCTCCCTCTCAGGAAAGATGACTTGTCTGGCGATAGTCATTTTCTTGTCTGAGGGGTTGTATATGTAGTATCCCATTATTTCCTTAGGATACCCTATAAAGATACACTTTATGCTCTAATGTGCTAGTTTGTTTCCTAAGAAAGCATTAACAAATGCCTCGCAACTCCATACACATGTATGTGACAAAATAAGTTTCTTTCCACTCCATAACTCGAAGGGAATTCCATTTACCACTTTAGTTGATACTCGGTTTAATGCATATGTTACATTTTTTAATGCATATCCCTAAAAGGATAATGGAAGATCTGCATGACTCATCTTCAACCTTACCATGTCTAATAAGGTACAATTTATCCTTTCACTAACACCATTCTACTATGGTGTGTAAGGTGGAGTGAGTTGAGATGAAATCCCAAACACTACTGGGAATGGGGTTTATCCCCACACATATATTCCTACGGTTTTATAAACCGTGGGAATAAATTGTTTTTATTTATCTTTACCCACGGTTTTATTAAAACCGTGGGTATTAAAACATCCATCCTGCCCGAAGTATCAGGCTCCTCCTCACTCGGTGCTCCCCCCATTCAAACCTACCTCCCAGACCCTTGACTCCCGGCCATGTCCTCCCCTCCCCAACCACCGCCTCCCGGCCCTCTCCTCCCCTCTCCGACTCCCCTCCCCGGCCTCCGCCTCCCGGCTCCGCGTCCCGGCTCCGCGTCCCGGCTCCGCGTCCCGGCTCCGCCTCTCGGCTCCGCGTCCCAGCTCCGCGTCTCGGCTCTGCATCCCGGCTCCACATCCCGGCTCCGCATCCCGGCTCCGCATCCCAACTCCCGACCTGGACCTCCTGGCCTTCGCCTCCGCCTCGATATCTCTTAAATAAGGTAATTTTACTTGTGATGCTCCATTAATGTTATGGGAGGATATCGATGATTCTTGGTTGATTATAGGGGTTACCATGTGTAATGATTAACCTCTAGGATTTGAAGTTGTAGATACTGGTTGATTTAAGTGTCACATAGATATCTATAGATTAGTAAAATTGGGAATTATTTATGATAGAGTTGGGGTTATCATAAATATCAACTTATATATATTATGTATGCTAACAGTCCTCATGTCCGAATACATATCTTCATAAATTAATAACAAGACAAATAAATATATTATAATTAATGATAAAAATTAAAATATATGAAAATGTATGTTTGTTATAGGATGGAGATACTGGTGTGGTACTCTATATGTGGAATGTGAAGTTGTAAATGGTTCTCAATCAATAGGTAGGTGTGGAATAAGAAAATATTCTCTTATAAGATTGAATTTCATGGGCGATGGAAGATCTAAAAATGGGGTTACAGATAATGATAGATCAGAATTTTTTTGATCCATACATGATGTAGTAATATGTGTGAAATGACACAACAATTCACTCATCTTATGTTATAAAACTCTCATCTTTCCCAAATTTATATTTCAATACATTATTTTTTTTAAAATAATTTATTATAATTTGATGATAAAATTATATATATTATTAATATATTACTTATCACTAAATGAGATAAATAATAATTTTTTCAATGGCCATTCATGTTTATTATATCTCCTTCAATGGTCTCCATATCCCAGTGTAAATATGGATCACATAGAACCGCTACGTTCTTATCATGTTTTTAATGAAAATTTTATTTATAACTATTTCAACATGATCCATCATGAATACATCCATTTTGAAATTAAATAAACAACATTCTATTTAGATGCTAAATAAGCATTGAAAAAGTATAAAATAATAGCTTGTGGGGACAGTATAGAAGCCTAACATGTTTTACTTGGTTATATTTATAAAATTAAATTTTGAAATTAGATTCATTAAAATAAACACATATCAAATTCGGTCTCATGAATATAACCAAACTAATCACACTTCAATAATAAATATCTCAACCAATGACTATATATAAAATCAACGATGTTTTATCGTTGCAAAAATTAATATAAAACATAAATATATGGTTAAAAATTTCGATAGATTGTGTTGACCTATTTTGAACAACCTAAATAATGAGAAATTAACATTCATTTGTATTTCAAAATAAATAATTCATTATTGTATTGAGTGGTGCAATAACATTTTAGTTGAATGCATTTGGAAAATCATGCTCAATTAATTGTTTAAGCATGCTAGACTATATAAGACACATTATGATCATATATAGTGCTTTATCTAAAAATACCATTTATAATTTATTTTTAACATAATTATATGAGTACATACATAATTATTAAACCAATCATGGAATGATTCATAATTAACATACTAAATTTTATGACCAGTAACACATGGAAATCATCTTCAAATCTTGATAATGTATGTTCCATAAATTATGAAAAATAATTAGTTAATTTTTTTTTTAAATTTAAAGTTTTTTACTATGCATTAACGTAACATTTCAATGTTATATTTAAAGGTGAATTGAACAACATGTAACGGTTTAGAGCATGATTTTTTAAGCCAAGCAACCAAACCATTTACATAGAATTTAATCAGTCCTTGAGATTTAAATATAATTTATCATTTGTTTGTTGTTATTCTTATTATTGCTAGACATTATTTATTATCCTTGTAAAGGAAATAGATCTCGGATTTCTTATCCAGGTTTAGGATTTACAATGATATCTAATGTGATCCTTTCTAGATTTACATGGAAAATAAATATGGAAAGATGGTTTATCCTGATCATTCTTATTATTGCTACTTATTCAATCATGGACTCCTCTTGTCATTAAATATGTTTTTCTAGCTACTAATATGCATTGATTAATTTAATAATAAAATTGATTATAATGAATTTTTTAAATATGATTTACATTGTTGATTGAATGATAATTTTTTTTCTTGTTATAGAATGGATAGAAGCTGGATGTATCGTACCGATCGGATTTCAACCGAGTTTCAAAGTAATTTGGAGAATTTTTTAGATTTTGCATTTAACAATGCGTCAGATGGAGGATGTATACAGTGTCCCTGCTATAATTGTGTTGGAAGACCATGGTTAAGACGAGAAGAAGTTAGTTACCATTTAACGAAATTTGGATTTCAAGCTAACTATAATGTTTGGTTTCACCATGGAGAGACGAGTCAATCTTCGGCTGTTCATAAACGAAATGAATGAAGTGACATGGAGAATTTGATATTTGATCGGTTTCCATATGTGCATCATTCCGAGAGAAATAACATGCTGGTGCAAGAAGACAATGATATCAGTACACATGAAGAAAATGTTGAAGACGATGATGTTGAGAGAGTGAAAAATTTATTGGATGATGCCAGAACTCTAGTATATCAAGAATGTACTAAAATGACCAAGTTGGAATTTTTAATGCGGTTATATCATGGAAAAACCATGTATGGGATTTCTAATACCGCTATTGATTATATTCTTACATTTTTGAAGGACTTGCTTCCTGATGGTGCAGATATTCCCTCTAATCATTACATGGCATGGAAGTTAATTAAGCAACTTGGATTTGCTACTAATAAAGTCCATGCTTGTCTGAAAGATTGCAGTTTATATTTGGAGGAAACAGCTGACCGTAATGACTGTAAAGAATGTGGTACATCTCGATGGAAGACAAATGCAGATGGAACACCATCTCGTGTGCCACAGAAAGTCATGTGACACTTTCCATTGATTCACAGACTTCAAAATCTATTCATGTCTCTAGAAATCTCAGTTAATATGCGATGGAATGATGTTGAGAGAATTAACGGTAATGATGAGTTGGTCCATCCTGCAGATGGATTAGCATGGCGGACATTTGATGCACAACATCCTAATTTTGCAGCTGAGGTGTGTAATGTCAGATTGGGCCTATCATGTGATGGTTTTAATCCGTTTGGTCAAATGCTTACTGCTCATAGCATGTGGCCGGTTTTTATTCATGTTTATAATCTTCCTCCGTGGATGTGTATGAAAAAACCTTTCACTTTCTTGAGTATACTGATATCTGGACCTTTGGATCCTAGTAATGATATAGATGTCTACTTGCAGCCTTTAATAAAAGAGTTGAAACAACTTTGGGATTTAGGTGTGTAGACATTTGATGCTTCTTCAAAGAATACGTTTCAGATGCGTGCTGACCTTCTATGGACCATAAATGATTTTCCTGCCTATGCAATGATGTCTGGGTGGAGCACGAAGAGAAAACTATCATGTCCCGTTTGTATGAAGAATACACGATCGAGAAAGCTTAAATATCGTCGTAGTTTTAGTTTCATGGGGCATCGTCGATTCTTGCCAATGGATCATCAATACAGGAAGAATCTTCGAAGGTTTGATAATAATGTTGACACTGAAGAACCACCTCAACGTATGTCAGGAAGTGATGTGCTTGATGAATTGAAAGATTTCAGCTTTTCATTAGGGAAAGGTCAGTTGAAATCTCGAAAGAGGAAGAATGATGATACTGAAGTCACTTACAATTGGAAAAAGAGAAGTATTTTTTTGTGTTTCCATATTGGTCTACTAATTTGTTATGTCATTGTTTAGACGTAATGCATATTGAGAAAAATATATGTGAAATTTTGCTTGCAATTCTTTTGAATATTAAGGGGAAGACCAAAGATGACCTCCGATCTCATCGGGATTTATTGGATTGGGGTATTCGACCAGAACTACATCCTGTTTGTATCGGTGAAAACAAATGGAAAGTTCCCTGTGCTTCTTATGTGATGACACCGGCAGAGAAAGATTGATTTCTGGCAATATTGGAGAATATCAAGGTTCCAGATGGCTATTCCAGTAACATATCTAAACGAGTCAACAGAAGACATTTGAAATTGAAATCCCTAAAAACTCATGATTATCACATCCTGCTTCATGAATTGATTCCAATAGCAATTCAGCATTTGCTATCCAATAATGTAAGAGTGGCAGTGATTCAGTTGTATCATTTTTTTATAGACCTTTGTGCTAAAAGGTTATCCAAATCATTGTTGATAAAAATGCAGCAAGAGACTCCGTTAATTCTGTGTGAGTTGGAAATTTTTTTTCCTCCATCCTTTTTCACTTGCATGTTGCATTTAATAGTTCATCTTCCAACTGAGACACTTCTTGGGGGACCAGTCGCTTTTCGGTGGATGTATCCCACTGAAATAAATATGTGCACTTTGAAATCATATGTCCGAAATAAGAATTATCCTGAAGGTTCCATTTTGAGGAGTTATCTGGCCCAAGAATGTATGGATTTTTGTTCAATGTATTTGTCTGATGTGAGCACAATACATAATCGACCAATGAGAAATGAAGATGAGCAGTATGAGGAAATTCAGCCCTCATTTCCATCTCTTCCCCAAATAGGTGAAATTGTCGGGTCATATACATTGGTTACATTGAGCTTTGAAGAGCGGAATATGACACATCGTACAATCTTGTTTAATTGTGGTTTGTTCGATGCCTATATCAAGTAAGTAATTTGAATATATATATGTTATCTCATACGATATCATATCACATATACCTTATACTTTTATTGTCATTTTAAGTAGAGAACATAAACAAATTATAAGTAGAGTTCATCGGTCTTTGCCGTTGAGAAGGAGAGAGGCTATGCATAGCCAAGAGTTCCCAGCTTGGTTGAAATCAAAGGTATGACCATTACATTATATACCTTAAAATATAGATATATATTTAATTATATTACTCATATGTATTTCAGGTATTGAGTTTACCTGCTGACTTCATTTCTCAAGAATTAAGAGCGTTGGCTTTTGGTCCCAATTCTTTGGTTCGTGACTGCAAATCTTTAATAATCAATGGATATAAATTTGTTACAACTGATAAAGCGGTGAAAATGAGAACACTGCATGATGGCATTATGTTAACTGCTAGAACAGATTGTTATGCCAGTGCATCAGATAGTCGACCTCGATATGAAGATATGTATTATTATGGACTGGTTGAGAAAATATTGTTATTGGATTACTACTCTCAAGGTCGAGTCACTATGATGAAATGTAAATGGTTTGATTCAATGACACGACATGGTACATTTATTGATGATTACGGATTTAGAGTTATTGACATGAGTCGATTCCTGCATACCGATGAACCATACATTTTGGCATCAATGGCAAAACAAGTGTTTTATGTGAAAGATCATCTGAAACCTGATTACGGTGTCATTAATGAAGTAATCCCAAGACATATTTTTCATGATTCTGGGGATGAAATTGTCACCATTGACGCCCCCATCGGTGTTAGCCAAAATATTGTATTTGATGACACAAATTGTCCTATTGTGAGAGATGATGTTGAACCTGAGGTAGTGGAGGGTAATATATAAAAGCAACCATATATATTCATAGTTCATTCAGTTTACCTTGATGTGAGTTTCTCAGGTTGGTACGAATGTAATTACTTTAATTTAGTTTTAGTTTGGAATGATATGTCTGTTTTAATATTGTTTGGTTTCGTTTCATTTAATTATATTTATTTCAATTCAGAAAACTGGGTTTAAAATGTGGTTTTAAAAATTGTATAACTTGGTTGTAAATTATCATTACTGAAAGATGTTATGACATTTTTTGTCTTCTTTGGCTTATAAGTTGTATGTATGATTTGTAAAAATTGTTGCTAAAAAATATTTATTTCATTCTTATACAGATTATGAAGAAAACTAAAGAAGCTCGCAAGAAAAGATTATTTGATGTTGATCCTATTAGACGCGAGCGTGAGTTGTCTTCAATGAGTATAATAATTCTAATATTTATCTTTCGCATTACATATAATATGAAGTTCATATTTCTGATCAAATTTATTTTAGGGATATATAACTTCAGAGATTCCTCTTCCTAGTATGGGACCGAGTAGGGATCCTCCTAGACCTAGGCGGAGCTCCCGTCTTACCACTCCCCACACTGACCCATCAGTGGACATCCCATCTACCACACATGTCCGCCCTCCGCTTGAGACCCCTGGGATGTTCCCATACATGCTGCCGTCATTATCCCATTTACCCTCTTTTTCCCATTCCATGTCCATGCCGACTCGATCGATGTTCTCACCTCCACAATTTCCATATCCATTCATGTATCCCCAGACCTACTACGCATATTCTGACATGTCTACACCACCTCCTTTTCCTACCATCCATCATACACATATTGAGTCTGTTCCTTCAGTTTCCACTCCTGTTCATGAAGATCAGCCGGAGCATGCTGTGGAACAGATACTTCCTTCAGAGGATGCTGATCCAGCATAGTCCACGGATTCCTCACAGCCTATTCAGGAGCCTGCATCAGGTTTTTTTATTATAAATGTTTCAAATTATAGCATTTCATTTTTGTCTTATTGTACTGTCACTTAACTCTTCTCTTTTCACCTCTTATGTTATTTAGTGGGATCTTCTAGTAGGCGACGTGGGCACACTCGAATCCGGGATGCCTGGAATCGCGAAACTCAGATTATGGTGTATTACAATCCTCAAAATTAAATGGTAGGTAAAAATGTTAAGGAGTGTAGAAGTTTCATGGCTACTTTAGCCAAATATCATGATATCATTCCGGTGGAACCAGTCTCATGGAGACATATCAGTGCTGACATCAAGGATAGGGCATGGGCGCAGATATGGGTACAGAAATTTTATAAATTTATATTTATATTAGTAATGTATTTATATGACTTAACATTTTCGTTGCAGAGTCGATTTAAATTTCCTAACGGTGAAGCTGCCAAAGCTTCTAGGTTGAGTGATCTTGGAGAGTATTGGCGGTCATACAAGTATGAGTTACATATTGGTTGGAGGAGCAGAGTGGGTACTGAGTTAGAGGGTGTACCCACAAACCCTGACTGTCCAAAAAGTCAATATCAAAAAATGATCGCACATTGGAAGACTGAACAGTATAAGGTACTACCCATATTTAATGGTTTTTATATAAAATTTAATTCTTATTACTTGTATTGTTTTTTTTCTTAGGAAGTGTCAGCGAAAAACAAAAAAAACAAAGATGAAATGATATATCTACATACATTGGGGCGCACTACAATGCCCGATCATGAGAAGCGGCTGGTACGTTCAATCCAATTTTTTGCATTTATCATATATGGTTGTAATCCAAATTTGTGCATTTCTCATATGCAGCAAGCTGAATGGGGCATTGAAGGTTCTGTACCTCGTGCCAAATTATTCTGCTTCAGTAGGAAAAGAAAAGATGGAACTGCAGTTAATTCACAAACACAAGAAAAAATTGTAAGTTTTTTTATATATATTTGAAACATTTATACGAAATTCATAATTTAATATGTGTATAATTTCAACAGTCTGCCTTGGAGGCCATGGATGAGGAAGCTGGCAACTTAGGGCCAAATGATCATTTGAGTCAGGTGTTAGGTGTGGAGCATCCAGGAAGAGTCCGTTGTAGACCAGGCAAAAACATTGTCCCCTCTAGGTATTGGTCATCATCGGACTCCTCTAATGCCTCTAAGGCCTCTGAGTTGGAAAGTACGCGTGCTGAATTAGCTGCGACAAAGAAAATAGTATTAGAGGAGCGTGAAAAAAGTAAGCTAATGAATGAACATTTCATGAAAGCTATGTCAATGTTGAGTCAGTCACTACCACCAGAGGTTGCTGCCACTTTTGATTCATGTATGGCATCAATGCGCTCTTTACATAATGCCTCGGGTGATTCCCATGAGGGTCCTAGTTGCGATGACGGTGGTGGCGATAGAGCTGGCGAGGATGTTGTTGATGCTGTTGTTGGTGATGATATTGTTGATGCTGATGATGATGATGATGATGTTGCTGCTGGTGATGATGATGCCGATGATGTTGTTGATGATGATGATGATGCTGGACATGGGGATGACGATGATGGTGATGGGGGGGATATTAATCCCCTCCATTTTTGACTTAGCAGAGAGACTTGTGTTGGAGTTTTAATTTTTTTTGTATTGGTGGACTGCTTGTATGTGAATTTCTTTATGCAATGAAATGCATTTTGGATTATGTTTTCATCAGGGGTGTTATTTGACAATTCTTTAGGTAATATTCACATGCCATTTTTGTTTTTATGGTTTGGTGTGTTAATTATTATCTCGCCATCTAATCTTGGCCTTACCAGTGGAGGGGAGGCTTGGGATGGGGGGCTGCAGTGGAGGGTTGGGGGGGGGGCTGGGAGGGGAAGGTTGGGAGGGGGGGGGGGGGGTGTAGTGGAGGGTTGGGAGGGGAGGGGGCTGCATTCATGTAATCTCTTTTTCATATACTCGATATGTAGAGGATGTTCATCAGGCGAGTATGACCGTGTCCTCCACTTTGAAGCAGAAGAGCTCATCTATTGAAGGTTTTGAGAAGGTTTAATTGCTTCTGATCTTTTTATATAAACATAAAGGCACTGATTGGTATGTGATATGACAGTTATATGAATATTCGGAGCTGACTAACTGATTTAGATGTTTCATATGCTGTTTGTGGTTTTCAGCTTTCCTTTCTCTAATTTTTTAATGTGATTTTGTGTGTTTTAGGAAGACTCCAAACACAAAAGAAAAAGCCTGTTTAGTGGGGAGGGGAGGGGAGGGGCTGGGCAGGTGGGGAGGGGGAGGGGCTGGGCAGTGGGGAGGGAGGGGGAGGGGCTGGGCAGGGGGGAGGGGCTGGGCAGGGGGGGCTGGGCAGTGGGGAGGGAGGGGGAGGGGATGGGCAGGTGGGGAGGGGCTGGGCAAGGGGGACTGGGCAGTGAGGAGGGAGGGGGAGGGGCTAGGCAGGTGGGGAGGGGCTGGGTAGGTGGGGCTGGGCAGTGGGGAGGGAGGGGGAGGGGCTGGGCAGGGGGGGCTGGGCAGTGGGGAGGGAGGGGGAGGGGCTGGGTAGGTGGGGAGGGGGGGATGGGCAGTGGGGAGGGAGGGGGAGGGGTTGGGCAGTGGGGAGGGGCTGGGCAGGGGGGGCTGGGCAGTGGGGAGGGAGGGGGCGGGGTTGGGCAGGGGGGCTGGGCAGTGGGGAGGGGCTGGGTAGGGGGGCTGGGCAGTGGGGAGGGAGGGGGAGGGGCTGTGCAGGGGGGGCTGGCCAGTGGGGAGGGAGGGGGAGGGGCTGGGCAGTGGGGAAGGAGGGGGAGGGGGAGGTGGGGAGGGGGAGGGGCTGGGGGAGGAGCTGGACACAGTGTCGACTTATCCACCGTCGCTAAAGGTATGGTTTTACCACACCATTTTTTACATCATGACAAGTTTTCTTTTTACTCAACTGCATCCTCAAATATA
Organism: Viscum album; assembly: GCA_963277665.1. Classification (NCBI taxonomy): domain Eukaryota; kingdom Viridiplantae; phylum Streptophyta; class Magnoliopsida; order Santalales; family Viscaceae; genus Viscum; species Viscum album. Next base: position 1,222,972,294 of record OY728130.1, read on the forward strand.
CAATTTAACCCCATACTCATATTTTCATAATATGATGCAGTAGGACTTCAAGTGCTCCCAGAAATGAATTTACAGCTGATTTAGTTGATTACCATGGCGCATTAGAGGATCAGCCACTCCCAGGACATCACCTTTCTTCAGCGCCTTCTGAACAATCATCAATGGGGCACTGTCTTCCAGTTGAAGGTAAACACTTCTGGTTGCTATCATTAAACCTGACATTTCTGACTATTCATTGCAGCACAAATGCTCTGTTTCCTCTCTGTTTCCGGCCATAATTGGTATGTGGGATGCAGAGTGAATCAAAATTCTGGAAGCTGAAAGTGTTCTTGAAGGGTGTGCTGGAAACACAAAGCAAGTGCATGGGTGAGGTGGATGTTAACAAAACCGCCCGAGCATCCACTTTAATCGAATCTTGATCTATGTGTTGCTCACCCCGCAATAGGTATGTTCTCGTAATATCGTTGAAATAATCTCCTATACAATTTGCAGTATTTCCCTTCGCATAATACTTTTTCATACGTTATTACGCACTTCATATTTTAAGATGAATATTGATTATTTTTATTTATATATTGCAGGTGACTCACTCTGCACATGAAGAGATCAAGGGAATCCAGCACTAATAAGTTCCAAATCTCTACAACAGGTATGTTTTCCTAAAATTGTGGAATTAACCTCCCTACCATGCATCATTTTTCATTTGCATTTACACACTATATGAATGCAGGTTATTGGTCGTAAAATCATGGAGTTAACCTCCCTTTCATCCAACATATGAATGCAGGTGATATGTTTTTACTATTGACTCCACTGTATATTGATTTTTGTGGGTCATGTATAAGAGTTTCTAGACATACTTTGATTGTTCTCATCCCAGCATAGCGATGAACCGAAATATTGGTGAATGTGCATGGGCTGATGGAATGAATGCCTTCGATTTACAAGCATGGAGAAGAAACTTAAGAGATGTGTATCATTTATGTCTCAGCGAGGATTGATGAAGGTATTTTTTTCCCAACTAACTCTTCAATAGGATAGGATGTATGAAAGTTTATATTGTTTACAACTCAAGCAGTAAATGATACAGTGATAATCACATTCTTCATGAGTTTGACTGGTATTTCTTGTGTTATAATCTGTTTTGTATTACATTAAATAAACATACCTTAAGGGAACATATTTAGTTGGACACCCGATTTTAGATTTGTTTTCTGTTATAATCTGTTCTGTAATACAGTGAGTTGTAGTACCTTATCAAAATTTTAGGATGTTTTCTAACAGTTGCAGTACCTTACCTGGTTGGGTCTACATCCAAATAAAACATGTCATGCATCTACATATTTCATGCAGGGAGATTCAGGGGGAGGGCTGGGCAGTGGGGAGGGAGGGGGAGGGGCTGGGCAGGGGGGAGGGGGAGGGGGGCTGGGCAGGGAAAGGGCTGGGCAGGGGGGAGGGGGAGGGGGAGGGGGAGGGGGGCTGGGCAAGGGGAGGCCTGTGCAGGGGGGGAGGGCTGGGCAGTGGGGAGGGAGGGGGAGGGGCTGGGCATGGGGGGAGGGGGAGGGCTGGGCAGGTGGAGGGCTGGGCAGGGGGGAGGGGGAGGGCTGGGCAGTGGGGAGGGATGGGGAGGGGATGGGGAAGGGGGGGAGGGGGAGGATCATGTATTTAACCATCAAAAAATTTAAATTAGAGAACTATCTTTGAAATGGGTCAGGTTCCTCTTGGAAGCTCCTGGTTCACTAGGCCTGGTGATAGAAGAAAAGGGTCTCATCCCAGTCACTCTAGAATGAATATGTTAAAACACTAAATAAAACACATGATGATTCTATGGAACTTCTAGAACAATGCCTTCATTTTCATGTACATGTTTGTGTACCCATATGAGACCTATGATTTTGAAACTGGAAGAGATGTACAAGTATTGATTGAAGTATAAAATGGTATTTCTATAATTGAAACGAGTGAAGTTACTTGACTCGCTGACCGATGTCTTTACTTTCAATTGACTATCAAGTTTAGAATTTATGAATATACTTGATCCTTCACTATACTACTAAGGTGTAGAACGAGAGTCCAAGGTCAATCCCACAAGGAACACGAGTGATCTGCAAGAGCCTGACATTACTTAATTGTTAACCTGGTGATTTGTAAGCAAAAATCAGTTCAAACAGAATTTTAAAACAAGAATTTAAATGATATTTAAAGACAATTAATAAACATAGAAGCGAGATATCAATTTCAAAGGATGTTTAACAAGAGATTTCCACCTCTTTCATTCATGAACGAGTCGAATAAATTGGCTGCAAGATCATTCTAAAATCACAAACTTCTCTATGGTCAAGTCCATTGATTCTGCCTAGGTTAATCTAGTTCTCTTGGTTGGAGAAATAAACTAACATAAGCACATTAATACGTTGTTAATATTTTCATTATTAATTGTTAACCATAAGTGAGGGTTATTTATTTTAGCTTTTGAATTCAACTCATGTCTACACATTCTTTCTTTTCTGTTTTAATGTTTTCATGTTTTCATGTTTTCTAGGTTGACATGGCAGCCCTGTTACACATGGGTGATGGGGATCTTAAGGCTTTGGGAATTCCAATGGTAAATGACTTATTATTCCTTCATGTGCTTTGATCATAGGTTTTTAATGTTCATTGTAGGAGGAAAATACTGTTTGATGGGGGCATCTGATTTCTGTATTAGATTTTTTAAAATTATTTTCTGTTTGCCTCAATTGGAGGTGACAATTTTTAACTTGACATGATATCTGGACATGACATGAGTTAAACAGGTTTGGGTTAGACATAAAGTGGTTCAGGTTGTGATAGGGTTGAGGAATCTTAAACAAATAACTCAACATGAGATAACATTTTATTATAATTAGAACAACAGAAGTTTTCAGAGGATGGATACGAGCAACATATGCAAGTGAATCATTTGGCTCCAGCATTACTTACAGTTTTTCTCTTGCCATCTCTTATTAGAGCTTCTCCAAGTCGAATTGTTAACATGAATTCTGTTGTAAGTTCTTTTGTCTGAACAATTCATTGTCTTTTACATATTACTTCTTAAATTGAAAGTGCAAAACTTTATGAGCATGTCCAGTCTCAGTGCTTTTCTCGTTTACTCGTTACATCTACATGATTTATTAGCTGATTTTTTACCGTGTTTCATTTCATTACTTCTTTCTTTACACCACAATTATGGGTTTGAGATAAATTTTTCTCTTCCTTTCAATAGATACATCATGTTGGCTTTGTCGACTCTGAAGATATGAATGTTATTTCTGGTGAAAGGAAGTTCACTAGTTTAGTGGGATACTCCAGCAGCAAGCTTGCACAGGTGCACATGCAGCAGTACGGTGTTTGGTTGTCCAATGATTTAAAGGCCTAATAAACCCTCAACTTCACTCTAAAAATTTAGAAAAAGTAGGAAAAGTGTTTGAATGGGATGGGAAATTGTTTTTTTTAATCTGCACGATATTCTGTTTTTTTGAACAATGAAATTCAAAAAAGTGTCACTGTTTCATTGCAGATCATGTTTAGCAGTGTCCTCCACAAGCGACTGCCTGCTGAGTCTGGTATCAGTGTAGTTTGTGTTTCACCTGGTGTTGTACACATCAATGTGGTAAGTTTCACTGATGATTTTAAACTCTGTATATATGTGATATGATAATTGTATAAAGGATGCCTTCATCAAATGGGGTCAAACATTTGGAATTTATTTATGGTGGGGGGGGGTTGATTTTCATATCATGTTGAATTCTCATGTCCAATTCTCAGTTTTATCCCTATGAATCCAGGCAAGGGATCTTCCCCAAATTGTCCAAGCTCATTATCATCTGATACCCTACTTCATTTTTTGATGCCCAAGAAGGTGAGCATCTTTTATTTCAACTGTACTGGTTTTCTTGAAGACACTAAATTGGTGTTCCCATAAGGCCCTGTTTGGTTCCACTTCATTTATTGAATGAAATTAAATAGGATGTTTTGAGGTTGGATGAAAAGTGGATGAAATGAAGGACTCAACACTTGAAATATTATCAGATCATCGCATACCATATCCTTGAACTGAACTAGACCTAACTCTTAGATATTTCCACTGATGCGATCACATTTTGGAAGGTTTGTAGGATATGTTTAGGAATTGATGTCCTAGATTCCATCATTTCTAGGATCTGCTAAGAAACATCTTTGTAGGGAATGGGAATATACACCCATTCTACAGTTAGGGTAAGAATATGAGTCTTCCTCTGTTTTTTAGTCAAGATGCTTTGACGAGGTCCTCTAATTTCCATTGCATTTTCATGTTGGGATTGATATACCAGAGTAGGTATTTTCATATTATTGTTGATTTCTGATATATTTGAATGGAATGATTGATATGTCTGTAGGTGCAGAACGGTAGGGAGGTGGAGTTGCAGCTGCCTGAGGAACAAGTCTATACCCACGGTTTTCCAAACCGTGGGTACATTTCGGGAGTTTAATTCAGTATACCCACGGTTTGCAAACCGTGGGTACATATGGTGAGATTTAAATCAGTATACCCACAGTTTGCAAACCGTGGGTACATATGTGGAGATTTAAATCATTATACCCACGGTTTTCAAACCGTGGGTATAGATGTCTATACCTACGGTTTCTTAAACCGTGGGTAATGTGAATTTTTCTTCATCTATACCCACGGTTCTATGAAAACCGTGGGTATAGCCCTATTGCGACGACACTGCAGCCGACAGTTCTTGAAACCGTGGGTATATCCTATACCCATGGTTTCAAGGGCTATACCCACAGTTTAAAACCGTGGGTATAGGTGCTATTTCCAGTAGTGAAACTCTCATAGAAAGTCGACGAACTCTTGGTTAAGATATTCACCACATTGATCCGATCAAAGATTCCTTATCTTCTTTCCAAGTTGATTCTCTACTTCATTCTTGAATTCCTTAAATTTATCAAAGGAATCGAACTTATACCTCATCAAGTAGACATAACCATATATACTCAAGGCATCAGTAAAAGTTATGAAGTAAGAATACCCACATCTAGCTTCTACTAAAAAAAGGTCCACACACATCAGTGTGTATCAGTCCTAGAAGTTCTGTGGTCCTTTCACTTTGTCCACTGAATGACGGTTTGATCATTTTTCCTTGTAAATAAACATGACATCTTTTAAGTGATTTTAGCTCAAAAGAGTCCAAATAACCATCTTAACATAGCTTTTTCAAGCACTTCTTGTTTACATGACCAAGACGGTGATGCCAAGATGAGTGTTATATGAGTCGTGTGAACATGATTCATTATCAATTTTCAATAATTGGTTTTTATATTTGAATACATAAAATCCACTATTTAAATGCACTATACCATAACATATGTTGTATTTATAAAAGAAACAACTTTTATTTCCAAATTTGAAAATAAAATCATCTGTATCCAATCATGATACAAAAATCATGCTCTTGGTAACCTTTGGTACATAATAACAATACTTTAAAACCAAAATCATTCATGTTGGCAATGAAAGGAGGTAGTCACTAATGGCTAGAGCAGCTAGCCTCACACCATTGACAGCTCTCAAATCCACCTATCCTCTAGAAATCTTTCATAATCTACTTGGTTTATACATTTGGATAGAGATGTGAGCACCACAAGATGTATCTAATACCCAATATGTAGATATTGAAAGATTACACTCGATAATGAACACAACTTGAACTTCCCCTTGCTTCCGGGTGCAGTTCTTCTTCTAGTGGCCTTGCTTGCCACATGAAAAACATACTGCATCCTTTTCCTTTCCTGCCTCTGGATCTTCCTCTTCTGGAAGGATGGTTCTCAGGAGCTTTAAACTTGTTACGATTCTTAGGCCCCTTCATCTTGTTCTTCCTTTTCTTATTCAGCATAAGGAACACAATTTTGTCACGTCCCATGTCCTTATCCACTTGGTGAATCAGAGTAAGAAGTTCTGAAAGACTCTTCTTCTTATTTCTCATATTATAATTAACAATAAAACTAGAGAAGGTCTTGGATAGTGAGGAAAGTATGAGATCTGTACGCAACTCATTGAAGAATTTAATCCCTAAGATGACTAAGCATTCAATGTTGCCAATAAACTTGACAACATGTGGCCCAATTGGTGCAGAATCTCTAAGATTAGTTGTAAATAGAGAATTGGAGATCTCATATCTCTCTTGTCTTTCCTTCTCTTTATAGAGATCCTAAAGGTGAGACATCATGCTATACACATCCATGTCTCCATGTTGCTTCAAAAGATTATTGGTAATAGATGATAGCATAAAAAACTGAATATCTGTGAAATCATTCAAATGTTTCTCATAGAGAGTTGACTCTTTATCACGAGCCTCATTACTAGACACATCAAGAATTGGTTCTTCTAGCACATACAATTTCCCTTTATGGCGAAGGATAATGTGTAAGCGCCTTTGCCACTCTTGAAAATTTGTGCTAGTGAGAAGGTTATCCTTCTCAAGCATGGATCGCAGTGATATGTTTGAATTAATTATATTGTTGTTTCTACAAATAAGGTAAACATATTTTTAGTACTTCATCTGATAAAATTTTGACAAATAAATAAATATTATATTTATTAATCTCCCACTATTTTATTGAAACCCAATAGCCCTCACCATTGGCTTTGGAATATCCTGTTTCTTGGACATTCTAGTGGCAAAGATCCATATTCCCCTTCTCATTTCCCCAACTTTGGTTAGTAAAACAACTTGAATGGTTTTAGGTAGACATTCCAAATACCAACTGCACTAATTCATAGTTCTTTGATCTATTGAGTGGACTCCCCAATCCTGAAATCCTTAACTTGGATTTCCTTAACCCTTTTCTTCTCAGTTACACCAAGTCCTACCTTGGAAGTTAACCCTTGATGTGAACCCAGTCAAGTCAACCCCAAACTTCATGTTAGAATTCCTCGATAATTGAAAGCACCCCAACTTTGGTTGGTCAAACATTTTGAACTATGGATCAATTTTAACTGAAGTAATGGAAGACTATACCGACTTAATATGTATAATTGAGAGATTTTATCTTTATGTGTAAATTGAAAATTATTATCTTTATTACATGTTAATATTAAGTGGATTTACTTAATTCATTAACCATGTCTTAGATAATATTTACGCATAAGACAATTTATTTTATTTCTATCTTACATGCTTGTTAATTCATTAATTCATGTAATCGCGACAAAACATCCATAATAAAATAACCATGAAACTTGACAGAAATAAAATAATAAAGCAGTTTGATGATGAGATTTTACTAATGGTTAGTTTATCTAGTTGATGATAAAATAACCATCGACCTAGGGGAAAAACACATTGAACCAATTAAGGTTCATGTTGCAGCTTTCCACTTTTCCACCTATGTATCTCTCTTAGATTGGTTTTACCTCAACTCCAAACTTCAACCGCCTCCACTAGCTTAGGAGGTCCATCCATTACATATGATTTTACTCACATATAGGTGAGGGAATAGGTTTATATAAAATAAATTATGGGCATGAAGACCCTTACATAATGATATGAGAGATGTCAAATAAGAAAAGAATTTAATTTAATAATAAATTAAATAAAAATAATCACATAAAAATATCTTGGTCTAAGGTCATGATCATCCATTAGCATGCAACGAATTATGCATTTAATAAAATTAGCATTCAATTCTAATCGTTCTTATTTAAAATAAATCACGCTCAAATCAATTAACTATATTATTTAATTAATCAATTATTTTTTCTTAATTCTCATCTTAATTTTCTTGAGATTCTCATCTATAATAATTTTAAACAAATTAAATAAATATATTTAAAATTAACTATGTACATAAATGCACCTTGAAGGCAACACAGTGAATATCCGTCTGAATCTACCCAACATGTATTATAATCATATACTGTTTACTCTTGCGACATATGACATACACGACTTATCACATTCTTTCATGATGTGTACTATCAACTTAATGATTACACAAATTACCTGATTTTTCTATCACCAGTTATAATTCAATGCACGTAGAGTAATAATTGTAATATGACTCACACCTGATATGTAGATTTAAACATTACACATAAATTAATTAAACACACACACACACACATATTAAAACCCATCACATGGTATGTCCTATCAACTTAATGACCTCACAAAAGCACATGTTGATAAGATTTACACAGTATAATAAATTAGTTTTAATTATGTGAAATTTGGTATAAGTACAGGAGTGTACAAGCCACCTACATGGCGTGTACTTTTCTCACCGTCTATCCACGACACACACTTAGGGACTCAGTGTGTAAACCGTGCCACAAGAAATATTGGAGTACACGATGTGTACATGGGCTACATGACATGTGGTCTTCGAGTTACACGGACACCAGTCAGGTAGGCCATGTAAGAAGATACACAACTCGTCTGTGCCTAAAGAACTACACACCGTGTACGTGGGCTACACAACATGTACTCTAACTGACCGTGCGCTCGGATGGCCTGGTCATCACATGGTGTATATTTAAATGCATCATATGTAATAAATACACACACCTTGAATTAATTATGAACTAATTTTTAGTGCATTAAACACTATTATATGGTGTGTACCTTCAGGTTACACGGTGTGTACTATTGTGTTATCTAACCAGATTCCTCGGCACATCCGGATGATATCTCTGATTTTATTTTGTTCATAAAATTAATTGATTTGATTATATTTATGAGAATTGAAAGAGAAATAAGAAAATGTCACAATTCATATTAAATAATGATTAAACTTAAATTGAAAACTAAATGAAAAATACGTAAATCAATCAATGATCTTTAAATAATTATAAATAATTATGTGACTGCTCTGATACCACTTGCAAGTTCCGAGCGTAGGGGAAGCGTGCGAGGAGTCATGTCCAAATTTTCTTTTTGTCATGATCAACGGTCAATCAGAGATTTACTTAACAATAAACGCCGTGATCAACCGAATTGAATCAAAGAAAACAGAAAATGGACAAAATGTTGGAACCATAGAACGTGATCATCACATATTATTTATAATTAATTTAATTAATTAAAGAATTACATTGTGATAATTATTTTTTCATTGATGGATTTGACAACAGATCTACGTTTTACCATCATTGCATTGTAGGAATCAATAGAATATTCTCGCTAGTGGTGATCCACACATGTTCCAAAAATCCCTGAATGTCACCGTAGGAATTTCTGGGTGCTATCACAATAGATGCTATCACTTACATCGTTCGTCTTTGATCTCCATGAGAATCACTTCCAAAGCATTCTCCTTGATCTCTCTAGACTCGAGAGTGTGAGGTGGAGGAAGACCACTCTCCATTCTTGGGAGCATTCTTGTAGAAGAGAGCTCTCTAGGGCTTCGAGAAGATTCTTCAGATTCGTTGTGCACAACAAAACAAATGCATTGGATCTACTAACAAATTATAATTTTTTATATATATCCACAGGGTTTAAAAATAAATATTTTCAAAATTTCCCTTTAATATTTATTTAATCCTCGTGGAACCCCATGTCTATAATAATAATAATAATATTATTTCTCGACATGCACTTAATTTATTAATTAAAATTAAATATTATTTATTTAAATAATATTCAATATTTTTTTTCTCACTGGACCTTTAAACTCGGTCCGCCATTCGTCCAAAATATTTATCGGGACTTGAATAATGACTATTTATTTAATAAATAAATACCATTGCATTATTCTCCAATAAATAAATAAATATTATATTCACTAAATTGCAAATAAATATTTATTAACTATTATGATCACATAATATTTTCTCGAATAACTGGTGACAGAATATATGCGATGAATCAAACATGAAAAATTATAAAACCATGTGCGAAAGTAATATTTATTCAACTTGTTAAATAATAGATAATAATATAGTATTTAACTGAGATTTTGGATACACTTAGTTTGTGTGTGACCCTATAGGCCTCTTTCTCAGTAGCATTAGGCGAAACAGTCTAAAGTCCAAGGTTAATGTCTAGCAACACACCAAAGCACTCATAGAGAAAGAAGTTAATGTCACAATGACATAATATCTCATACGAGCACTCACTGAGTAATACAATCCCTTTATTGCGATATCTCTAATCAACAAGTTGCATATTAGTGCCATTAACCTATGTGCTCGATGTCTCTTTCTTTGAATTTTTGGAAATCGAACTTGCTTATAGAACACCATGATGACGGATTTATTTAGGCTATATCATTTCCATCAAAGATCTTGAGATATTAACTTCTGTTAAAGAATATAAGGGACAAATCCTCCCTCGCATTATTCATTAATGCAATATTACTCGTGATGCACCCAACGTATCTTACCTCGTCGTGAACACATGTCGTAACGATTTTTGTCAATACATCAAAGTACGCGACTTATAATACTCATTAATAATAATATTAAAGTCTAAGGATCAATACACACGTCTGCGGATAGGAACATCCAATGACACATATAAATGTGGATTTCCTACAGGTGAGTCTCGTTCTCATAATATCCTACACTGGATATTACCAAGGACGTACACCATGATAAGATGCCTCGAAGTCCTATGAGTATTCACCCATGATAGCCTGAATCATTTTTGTCCCTCAAATGATTTGATCTGACTATAGAACATATATATAAGAATACTATCATGACACTTCTGGGTTCTCATCATAGCAAGAAACTGCTATGACCTTTTAGCACGACAACCACTCTTAGGACATTATCAAATACTATGTTACGCATAAGAACAATCATGATGCGATAATGAGTTTATTGATATTCAAAACTATGAATACAGGTTATCATAAAGTATACATAAGTTGATTCTAGGACACCAACTCCAACACCTACTTATTTGCTACATAATATTTTTCAGTGTGAAAAACAAACAGATAGATAATCTCAGGTTGGATTTTTTTCTCTTTTTTTAGTTCACAAACATTGTAATAAGCCACTTATCCATTTTATTAATAAATTACATGTCATAAAATATTTGCAGTTGGTGTTTGCAGAGGAGGTTTGCATGGAAAGCTTTCAAAAATCGATTCGTTTATGATTATGTTTATAATCTTAACCTAAAGGAAATTTCTATTAGAAATTCCACTATGAATTTCTACTATGAATTTCCATTGGTAATTTCCACCAGTAATTTCCCCTAGTAATTTCCACTGTGAATTCGCAAAAGGAATTCCAATATGACATTTCTATTGTAAATTTTTCACTGTGAATTCATAGTTAGAATTCTCAGTTGAAATGTTTAATTGTTTCAGAATAAGTGATTTATGATTTTAAAATGATTTAAAGTGGAAATTTCTTCTGGTATTTCGCTATTGAAATTTAAAACTAAATTGAATTGAAAATTTCCACTTGGAGTTTCCATTGGGAGTTTCCACTAGAAATTCCCAATGTGAATTCCCAATGAGAATTTACATGCACTGGACATTTCCAATTGATTCAAAGGTCATGTAGACATTTTTAGTGATAATTTCCACTGCAAATTTCCACTTTGAATTTCCAAAAGGAATTCCTAGATGAAATCACTACTGGATATTCTCACTTTGAATCCACAGTTGGAACTCCCACTTGATATTTTCAAAATATTTAGAAGAATTGATTTGTGATTTTTAATTTATTTAAAGTGGAATTGTCATCTTGTATTTTTTTTGTTATAATTTAAAATTGAATTGAAGTGGAAATTTCCACTTGGAGTTTCCATTGGTATTTTCTACTAGAAATTTCCAATGGGAATTTCCAATTGATTCAAAAGAAAGAAACCCATCCAATATAATTTATTAGAAAAGATGATCTAACAATTTGTGAACATAAATTATACAGGTCAGAATGAATACGACTGAGCTAATTCTGAACACTGTACATGATTCAGAACAGATAAATTCAATAGATTTGAATACTGTGTAGTATTTGTATGACTGTTATGTGAGGAATCATAATAGTACTGACATTACAAAATCAAATTACAGTGAAAAAATTTTCATTGATAGAGATGAAGTTCCAAATTCAGAACAAAGTACCCCATCCTATAGTATTTATAAACAAAGTAATACATGAAGACCAAACATTGGGATGGTTTTTAAAGCAGTGTCTGAAGACTATTAATTTTATGTTGCTTATAGCGGCATTGTTGGTTTCAATGTACAGAAGCATTATGTTAACATACATAAAAAGGATAAAATCTCAGTATCATCAAATTTGTATACATGTATAAAAAAAGGATTTTTAAGATCAGGAAAACGTGATGTTAATGTAAAAAAGACACATGAAAAAACAAGGACTAATCGCCCAACACGAATGAGAGTTGTCTAAATGTCTAATAAGTAATACGAGTGTAGACAACATGTTGAGGAGCATAACCACACTTTACATTCTAGTGAGACCATACATTTGATTCGGTCACAAAGATGCATCAATGATGCATAAGGTGCCGAGTTGGATGTAAATGATAAAGTTGGTGTTAAGCCTGGTGATTCATTTCACTTGTAACAACCATTATAGGTGGGAGTGAGAGTCTTGGATATACACGAGTAGACTGACCAATTTTTTTCAGACCAAAAGATAGAGGGAGTTGAATCTAGGTGATGTTGATGGTATGTTACAATGCATAGAGAATCAATCAAGGATCATTCTTATACTCAGTACAACTTGACATGTGCGGTTAAATTAGTAATTTTTTTGAGTTAATCCCAAAATGAAGGTGGATTATGATCATTTTGGAGATTTCATCATGTTTGAAACTACATTAAACACAAAAAGGAGTGTAGGCCTTGGGGAGTGTTTGTATGCGTAAACCATCATAAGGAGATTGTAATTTTCGGTGCAACATTGTTATATGATGAGAAAACAGACTCATTTAGTTGGTTATTTAGTATATTTCTTGATTTGTGTGATGGGAAGAATCCTGAGATAATTTTCACAGATCAAGATGCAACTATGTCTAAATCCATTGCTTTAACCCTACCTAAAACACGACACGACCTATGTAGTTGACACTTAATGTAAAATGGAATTAAACACTTAGGACCGGTAATGAAAGATGAGTCGACATTGTTGTAAAAATTCAGAAAATGCATGTATGGGGTTGGAGAGAGTTCAAAATTTGAGGATTTATGGCAACATATCCAAGAATAATGTGGTAATACAAATTCAACATGGTTAGATGACATGTACAAAGTAAGAGGAAAATGATCTCATTGTTTTATGAAGACTTCATTGACATTAGGCATTCAAATCACACAGTTGAGTAAGAGTTTCAATGGTGTCTTAAAGGATTACTTGAATTGTATGATCAGTGTCTTGGAATTCTTCCAATAGTTTGAGCATGTGTTAGAGAAGGATTGGTATTGGGAAATGAATGATGAATTTGATGGAAGGGAAAAGATCCCACAAAATTATTTTTCATATCATCCGATCATGGTTCAAGCCAGTCATTTGTACACACAAAAAATATTTGATATTTTTCAGCATGAATACCAACTCTGTGGTGCTTGTTGCCTTAAGTCTTCTAATAAAACAGTTGTCCCAAAAAGGTTTGTTATCAGAATGAAAGGTTCCTCAAACGAGTTTTCAGTTGTAGTGTACCAAGATTCACCTGTGAGAATTGGTTATACCTGCAAAAAATTTGAAATTGATGGGTATTTTTGTTTTCATCCACTCAAAAATATTAGAGAGGTTGGATGTGCAATGCCTTCTAGAGTTATCTATTCGTAAGATATAGACAAGAAATTCCCATGAAATTCACTTTGAATACATGACAGTTAATCATGTTGAAGAAGATTTGATAGCAAGAAAAGCTAAATGTTACCAGTAGTTGGAATGAATGAAAATAAAGATTGTAACATAATCCTGTGAGTTTGAACAAGGATATATGATTTGGATGTCAAATCTGAACAATTATACTGAGGAATTGTAGGAAGCTAAAAATAATTTACCCTCAACACACATTCAAGAAGAATCTAACATGGAACATCGATAATAATCTAAAACACCATTAAAGAAGAAAGATAAAAGGAAAGGTGATGATAGGTTCAAAAGATGTATATAGAAGGAAAGAAAATACATAAAGAGAAAGTGAAATATTAGAAATCAAGAGACCAAAAAACATGTTCGAAATTGTTATTTTATGCTTATGTTAATGAACTATTCCATTTTGCGATATCATGAATAAATAATGTTACAATTTTGTTGTGGGGAAGAATTGTCGAATGATAGCTACCATAGTGATCCCATCATAGATCTCAATCTATGTAATTATTATACTGTAGGTTGAAAACATTTAGATTTAAAAACACTTCATAGGACTTCATATATTCTGATCTTTGAATTTTGTATGAACTAATTTTATGCAACATTTATATTGTTTCTCTTTTTGGTTATTAATATAAAATTCATACTAGAATTAGGATGCAATGAAGAACAAATTTCATTCATTCAGAGTGGAAAATTCAGAAACCGCTACAAATCAGAATGACAACAGAAGTTTTATGACTGACATGTTAGTGGAAACATTTTGGAATTCAGTTGATCTATGACTTCAACTGCAGATTTCATCGCAATATCAAACTATTTATGAAAACCAGTTTTTATAAATAATGATTCAGGTGTCTATAGTGGATGCTTTCTACAATTGGTTCCTTTATGATTAAGTTTATAACATTAACCTAAATGAAATTTTTGGAAGGCACCCTTCATTTCCAGTAATTGCAAGTATGGGAAATTCCATTTTATTTCCTCCAATTTTTAACTAGAAATTTTCACTGTGATCCAACCACTAGGACCTTCCCATGGTCATGTCCAGTGGGAATTTCCAATTGTTTTATAATGTAAATTCCCACTGCTATTTTTCAATGCCAAGTTGCAGCGGTGGAAATTTCCATTACCAATTTTCACAAAATCAAGGTGGAAATTTCCAATCAGAATTTATAGTGGGAGTTTCCACTGAAAATTTCCAATGGTTATTCTTAATGGGAATTTCTATGCACTAGAAGTTTCCAATTGATTCCAAGAACAGACAATGGGGACTACAAAGTTAAATTATAGTCTAACATACATCATACAATCACATATTACATTAATATCAGCTTTATCAATATGTTCATACAGATCACCAAATAACCATTTCCACCCCATATCTACCGCCCACCCAAATGATCTAAATCAAAGTGAAAATTTATTCTTAGAGTTTACAGTGGGATTTCACACTGGAAATTTACAATGGGAATTCCCAGTGGGAATTTCTATGCACTAAAAGTTTCTAATGATCCCAAGAACATACAGTGGAGACCATATAGTCAAATTACAGTCTAACAACATCCATACAGTCACATATTACATCAATATTAGCTTCATAAAAAATTTAATCCAGATCACCAAATAAAAATTTCCACCTCCTATCCACCACTAACCCAAATGATCTAAATCAAAGTGGAAATTTCCACTCAGAGTTTATAGTGGGAGTTTCCACTGGAAATTTCCAATGGAAATTCCCAGTGGAAATTTTCAATGGAAATACCTAGTGGAAATTTATATGAATTTGAAGTTTTCAATTGATTTAAAGAACTGAAAGTGAAAACTACCAAGTCAAATTACAGTTTACCATCTATAATAAAATCAAATATTACATTTTTAGCACCCCTGGTTTCAAGTAATCAACCCTTTATTTATGTATTTTAAGTATGTAAAGTGTTTGGGTGAAGTTTGGGAGGGTTTGGAGGATTTTTGGAATATTTTTATGGATTTTTTGGAGGTGCGTGGTTTGATCACGGTTAGTAGAAACCATGAAACACCTCTAGGAAACCGTGCAAAGTGAGGCAATGGGCTCTGGGTAGGCGCACAGTTAGGTGCCTAGTTTCTCCAAACCATGTGTCCACATAGGAGTAACCATGAAAAGTGTAATAGAGGAAAAAATGCGGTTGGAGCATGATTTATCTAACCATGCGAGCCAACCATATGAGGGGTGTTTGGAGGCAGTGGTTAGTGTATGTTTTGCGCATAGTTTTCCTAACCGTGCACCTAAACTGTGCGTGATTAAAAATTAGATCTGAAAATTGTGGATCTGATTCATATTTTCCTCTAAACCTCTCATTTCTCTTAATTTGACCCTAACACGTTTTCTCTCTTCCCAAAAGATGTGAAGATCCTTCACCTTGATCCGGAAGTAATCCGTTGGTGTTTCTTGGTGTGTTGAAGCCCAGATTCCTTGAAAAGTATCCATTGTAGGTGTTTTTTCTTAGATATCCTCTTCTTAGCTCTCTTGGATTTGAAGATCTAACCCTTGGGGATAGATCTATGTTAGTTGATTCTAATCATGATGAGTTTTGGTTGTGTTGATGTTAGGGAATGATATCTAAGGAGGGTTTCTAGAGTTTTAACCTGGTTTGTTGAAGAATTTTTGATGTTCTTTATTTCCTCCATAATTTTCGAGGTATGTGTCACGACCCGAGCCAAGCCGAGGATTGGGCCACAACTACCCCAAGCCTACCTCTATAGGCCAGAGGGTGACGACTAGCACCAAAGACATAACTAACCCAGGGATGCCTTTGCCTAAGTACCTGTATGCGCACACACAACCGTCTCGATGCAAAAGTGTAGAGGCCTTTGCCTAAGTACCTGTATGACCACCATACACGGTCCAAGAACCAAGTATCCTTAAGCTCCTCTAAAGTCACGGTCGAACTATTTGTCGTCTGTATAAGACACGACCCGTGTAGGAAAAGCCCATGCAGGGGTGAGTATATAAATACCCAGTAGGACACCCCAAAAGCTAAAGGGGGAGCAGTAAGAGATAAAATAAGAAAATAAAGACAGTAGATGCAAGATACAATCAAAGAGAACAACTCAACCCAAACAGAGAGTGAAAGTAAGCTCATCCAAATATAAGGGGCTAAACATGGTGAGTAGACGAAATACCTATCAAGTATTAACCACCTATAGTAGGAGAGTAGGCTCATCCAACCACGATAAGATAAACATAGAAATAACATGGCATACCCCGCCCATCTTTGCCTCTCCTAGAAGGAGAGTAACCAAGTCCAAGGTGTGGATACATAGGAAGGATATATATATGCCCAGTCAAAGAATCCCAAATGAAAGAGTAAGGGGATTTCCATCTCACAACTTAGCCCAAGAATAAGAGTAGCCAACAGTTCCAAAATTCCATCAATGATACCCAATATCTCACACATCTGGCCAGAAGTAACCATACAAGTCTAACCACGCCTTGTCACTGTGTCACACAACCAAGTGGGCACAAACTCAAAGTAAAGGACTCACACCCTAGTACGTATGGGGGGGGGGGGGGGGGGTCCACTCTGTAATTCGTCAAGGACACCACTTCCCAACTCTACTGGAGGGTCAAATCAGTATCCATTGAGGACGTCACTGCCCAGCTATGCTAGAGGGTCAACCCGATATCCATCGAGGAAGCCACTGCCCGGATCTACTGGAGGGTCAACTCGGTATTTGTCGAGGATGCAACTACCCAGATATTTTGGTGGGTCAACTTGGTCTTTGTCAAGGATGACAATGCCTAACTCTACTGGAGGGTCAACTCAGTATCCTCCAAGGATGCTACTGTCCAGCTATGCTAGAGGGTCAACCCGTGACCTAGTACGTCAGGGGGGTTCTAATCTGTAATACCTCGAGGATTCCACTTCCTAGATCTATTGGAGGGTCAACTTGGTATCTGTTGAGCATGAAACTACCCAACAATGCTGGAGGGTCAACTCGGTATCTGTCGAGGATGCCACTTCCCAGCTCTACTGGAGGTTCAACTCGATATTCATCGAGGATGCCACTGCCCAGCTATGCTGGAGGGTCAACTCGGCACCTGACGTGTGAGGGGATCTACATGGCATGTGGTCCCGCTCCACTGCTTGGTCGTGTCCTTAGCCAAAACATGGCTCCATCCCATTTAGTAGTACATGTCATATAGGTGGACTACATGATGTGTCCAGGCTAATTGGGATTGAGCTGTGTCCTGTTGGCCGTGTCCATGTACCAAAACCCGTGTCTATATACCTGAGTACACAACTGTGTACCTGGATGTGCACTTACACATGATTTTACCTCCTGTGTGATCAATCACACGGGCCCCATCTAGGGAAGCAGTACACAACGTGTAGGAGGACTACACGCTATGTCATCCTTAAGTTTTCTAAAACCCTAGACACCGCCTCTAAGGGGGATACATGCTGTGTGTACATCCTTAAACATGGTGTATAGTCGGATTTTTTCTATAAGAACATATCTGATCTTTATTCCTTGAATCTATCCATTTCGCTGTTTATTTTGGCCTATCTCTGGCCGAAAATTGTAGATGTAGCCATGGGTTGCGGATTCCGGCCACCGCTCGTCAGAAATTGGCTCCGTTGGTCCACGAGAGTTTCATTGTTCATTCCGTGCATCACCAATGCTTCTACATTCGACCCCTTGATCAAAAAACATTGAAAATATCATCCATGCCTTGCAAGCTTCCCAGATCTAGTTTTAGATTGTTGATCTGTTCTTTGTTTCTTGATCCGTCGTGGTTTTGGGGGACCGATTGGGCTTAGTACTGCCTGACAATGTCAAACTGGGACCGTAGGGTCCAATTGGTGAAGAATGCGAAGAAAAAAGGTGTAAAATCACCAAAAAAGGTTAAATGATCAATTCCAAGCATTCTTGGCCAATCAATCAAGAACAGGGAACCCAGGGTTAGAAAACAATTGAAATTAATGAATATTTCAATACTCAGACACATACAAAGGATGCGAAAGGACACAGATCGAATAACAATGATCAATATTCTCAATCTATTTAATCAAAGGGTGTGAAAACACCAAATGATGAGTCCTACATTGATTATGGATCATTCATTGATGAATAACGTATCCACCAATGATCGATATAAACTGTTGTGTTCATTGCATCCTGATATGATCTAATCCTGCATTTCATCGTTGTCCGATGAGATTCACCAATGGAGGAGGGAGGAAGAGCTCTGTATTTATCCCAGGGTTTATGCGGCTAACCCTGGAGAAATCAGCCTAGCAGTGATCTTATAGAGTTATCCACTATATTGAAACAAATGAATGAATGAATTTATTAATTAATTAACTCATTGAACATACCACCAATGAGCGTGGAGTCCGAACGCCCCGTGTTGACTCATTTTATGTCACTCCTAGGGTAAACACTGAGTTCCAGACTCAACCACGATCTCAAATTTCTGATTCGATATACCATTTAATATTTATCCTGTTTTCTTTGAGGAACCATGCACTCATAATATAAAATATATAAAATATTTTTATAAATTAATTTGGACACACTAGGCCTTATAATTACATGATGTCCTAGCACCTAACTCTAGAAATATAGATAGAAATATTTCAAAGTCTTACAAGAAAAAAACCAAGTCTCTACATCATTCCATCCTTCATGATTTTCATCCTTGAAAAGAAAAAGCTATGAAAACAACTCAGGATACTGAGTCGGTACTTGACTCTCTCACTCCCAGGAACTCTCCTATGAATTCCTGTGCTACCACAACATGCGAACCAGGGGGATGGTCCATCCACATAGGGTCCTCTCCTGCAGATCATCGATCACCATCGGGTGCTCCACATAGGTGGTTACATCCTCGATATCCAGCTCGCCTCAGTCAATGATGTGCGTAGGGTCATTCACATATTTCCTCAGCTGCAACACATGAAAGACATCTTTCAACCACTCCAACTGTGTGGGTAGGGCAAGGCAGTAAGCAACCTCGCTAACCCTCTGCACGATCTCGAACGACTCGATGAACCTCAGGGACATCTTGCCTCCCCGACCAAACCTCTACAATCCTCATTATGGGAAGATTCTTAGGAAAACACAGTCTCCCTACTCGAACTATAAGGGCCCATGACAATGATATACATAATATTTATGTCTACTTTGAGCCTTCCTCATCTATTAACAGATGACCTAGACTTTCTTCATTGTCACCTGCACTATCTTTAGGTCCACAAGAGATGTATGTCCAGTCTCTATCCAACACAAGGGTCTCTTGTACAGGGCCTCAAAAGGTTCCATGTTGGTGTTAGAGTAGCAACTGTTGTTGTATGAAAATTCTACTGAGGGAAGGTGATCCTCCCAGCTCTGGCTGAAGTCTAACATGCAATCCCTCAGCATATCCTCAAACACATGGATAGTGTGCCCAGTCTGACCATCGGTCTGGGGGTGAAAGGATGTACTCATCCTCACGTGGGTCTCAAATTCCTCCTGCAGGCCTCTCCACAATCATGATGTAAAATGCATGTCATTATCAAATACAATCATCGAGGGAACCCCATGAAGGCGAATGATCTTGTGCATGTATAACTGCCTCAAAAACTCCACCAAACTATGGTCCATAATAGCAAGGACATGTGATAACTTCATGATTCGGTCAACTATCACCTAGATGCAATAATGTACCTTCACTATTTGTGTAAGCTTTGCAACAAAGTCCATAGATATTTCATTCCATTTCCACTCCGGGATCTTAAGAGGATGCAACAAACTTACTGAAACCTGGTGCTTAGCCTTCACTTACTGATAGGTGAGAAACCGAGAGATGTACTCAGCTATGCTTAATCTCATGCCAGACCACCAAAACTGCCACTGAAGGTCCATGTACATCTTCCCCACATCAGGATTTACAACTAGGGGAGAAGTGTGGAACTCCCGCATCACCTCCTCCCATATCGTGACTGGAACCACTGTTCACCCCTAGAACAAGATGACGTGATTCCCTCCTTCAGAATATCCATCTAGTTAGTCACCTATGGATATTTGGTCACATAAGGCCTCAAAATCGACATCTCCTAGCCAAGACTCTCCCTCACACGCTTAAATAGTGAAGGATTCAACACCATCGACTGAAGAAAAGTTGTACCATCCTGCTCCACCAAGGTCGGATATAAGGAATCCAACTGCTCCGAAGCCTCCTGCACTAAGTGAGCCTCATACTTCCTGCTAAGGGAATCTGATACAATGTTTCATTTTCCTAGAGTATAAACTATCTCAAAGTCACAGTCCTATAGAAACTCTAAGCATCATCGTTGTCTCAGGTTTAGGACTCTCTATGTGAAGACGTACCTAAGACTCTGGTGGTCTGAATAAACCACAAAGCGCTCTCCCAGAAGGTAGTGCCTCCACATCCTTAGGGAAAAGACTATCACTGTCAGCTCTAGGTTGTGAATCATGTAGTCACTACTGGAAATATGACTTTTACCAACGGTTTTGGCCAAACCGTTGGTATAGTTCATTAATTTGGACCTATACCAACGGTTTGGCCAAAACCGTTGGTATAGATCACTTATATGGACCTATACCAACAGTTTTGGACAAACCGTTGGTATAGGGGGGGACCTATAGGACCTATACCAACGGTTTTGTCCAAACCATTGGTATAGGTCCATTATAGAGACCCTATACCAACGGTTTGTCCAAAACCGTTGGTATAAGTCCTAAAATCCAAGGACCTATACCAATGGTTCTCAAAACCGTTGGTATTGGTCTATACCAACGGTTTTGAGAACCGTTGGTATAGGTCCTTCGATTTTTAATCGAATCTTCTTACCGAGAACATTGTGTAAATCAAAATTTAAAATTATTAAAACAATACATATACATATTTATGAAATTATGTTCACAAAAGTCATGTTAGGTTAGTGGTTAAGTAATTCAATTATAAACTAGAGGTCCTGGGATCAAATCCCACCGAATGTTTTTTTTGAAATACATATACCAACGGTTTTGAGAACCGTTGGTATAGGTTTTCATATTACTTATACCAACGGTTTTCCCAAAACCGTTGGTATAGACCTATTGTCATGACTTACTTGCCAACGGTCCTCCAAACCGTTGGTATAGCCTATACCAACGGTTTGAGGGCCTATACCAATGGTTCCAAACCGTTGGTATAGGGTATTTTTCCTGTAGTGAGTTCTGCTCATGAGGTCTCAAATGCCTCAACCCGTATACGATAATTGGTTACCGTTATATCAATACATAACCAAGCCTAGTTCACGATGCATCACAATATACTACGAACTCAATGCCTCCCTCTAGTAGCCTCAACACTAGAACACTCATTATCCTCATCCTGAACTCCCCAAAGGCCCCTGAAACTACTCAGACCAAGTAAAAAACTGCCCTTTCTATGTCAGGGCAGTCAAAGGGGCTGTGATTCTAGAGAAGTTTTCCACAAACCTCCTATATTACCCTACCAAGCTAAGAAATCTATGCACCTATGAAACGTTCTTGGGTGGATCCCAAGGAAGCATTGCTTCAATCTTCACTGGGTCCATGACTAAACTATGCTCATAAATGACATTCCCCAAAAGTGAACCTCATGAATCCAAAACTCGCACTTTGAGATATTTCTGTAAAGATGATGCTCTCAAAGAAAATCTAGGACCATCCTCAAGTTCTTTTCATGTTCCTCCTTTGATGTAGAGTAGATGAGTATGTCTTCGATGAAGATGACCATAAACTGGTCCAATTACGGCTGAAAAACCCTATTCATCAAATCCATAAACTTGATAGGGGAATTCATCACATCAAAGGGAATCACTAGGAACTCATAGTGTTAGTAGAGATATCAGAATGCCAACTTTGGAATATCAGCCTCGCGAACCCTCAACCGGTGGTAGCCAGACTGAAGATCGATCTTTGAGAACCATCTCGCACCTCAAAACTGGTCAAATAGGTCATCAATACTCAATAAGGGGTAATTGTTCTTTATCATGGCCTAATTTAGGCAACAACAATCTATGCAAAGTCATAAGATCCCATTTGCTTTTTTCACAAACAAGATTGGATCCGTTTAGGGTGGAACACTAGGTCTAATGAAAAATTTCTCTAGAAGGTCCTCCAACTGCATCCATAGATCCTAGAGCTTGATAGGGGACATCTGATATGCCAAAAAATATATGAGAGCGGTGTTAGGATGCAAGTTAATGAAAAACTCCATCACTTACCTTAGAGATAGTTCTAGAACGTCCTCAGGGAATACATCCATATAATCCTCCACAACTAAAGGAACCCATATGCTTGAAGAACCTACTACACCAAGGGCTATACTCACTAACTAATGGGTGATGGGTTACAACCTCCTACTCATAGAACCCACTTATCTCACCATGAGACCTCTCTCACCAGAAAAGGAGAATCTTGTCCTATCAGTGCGTAAGCATCTGACTTGTCTGCAGTGACAGTTAATCTGGGATCAGACCATGGAAAACCAATCCATAACCAAGATGATGTTATAGGTTTCCATCATGAAGACCAAAAGTTACTACGTGAAACTTTCTCCACCAAACGATAGCTTGCACTACCATTAGATAAAATATACAAAAGAAGCGTTCCCAACATGAACCTCAAGATGAAGCTACTAGGCTAGTGCCTCAAACAGAAGCTTCATCTCTCGCACCAGGAGTATAGAGATAAAGTAATGGATGAAATTTGTGTCTATTAATAATGAATAAAGAGTAGAATAAACACAAATCATACCTCTAATCATCTCATGCGCTGCAGGATCATAGACACCCAAAGCCTGCAGCTATCTGTGGCCCCGTCTTCCATCTCCCTGAGCCTGATGTGGGCCGACTGGTGGTGATGGTGGAAGGATCTCATAATGTATTCAACCACCCATAGATCCTCCTACTCCTTTGCCATATCTACCTCCCTGAGGACCACCCTATCCTCACTTGAGAGACACCTAATCATGGAGCTGCCTCTACTGTGGTGGCTCATTAGCTATCTTCTTGTGCTGCTTAGCACGTCTAGTCGGGCAGACTCACGCTATGTGAACTCACCCATCACAAGAAAATAACCGCCCCTCTTTGGGCTTCCATGGTGCTCTACGTTGTCCTTACACCGCACAACCTTGTGCCTGAGCTTGATTACAAAAGGGATTCCTACACCAAGATCCCGCCAACTGGCATCTGCTAGCTGCTGTAGATGACTCAGCTCTGTGACACCCACTTCCATCTCTAGCTACCTGACACCCCCTGACATAAATCTCTCCATCAATAGTGCCCATTCTAGCACCCCGACATAGGTGGGGATGTACAAGGGAACTACGCTGACACAAATATCTTTGCGGAGTCCCTACTTAAACTTTCATTCTTAGAAGCGTCCATCACAGATCATGTCAAGAGAGTGCTGCATAAGGTCTATGAACCTTACTGAATAATCAACCACCATTATCCCTCACTGCTGTAGCTCCATAAGGTCCTGGATTCAGACTGAGCACAAGGAAGATGGGTAATAATCCTCACAGAACAACTGCTGGAATTCAATCCATGAGAGTGTCGACTCATCATGAATCTGCCTAACAAGGCTCTAATAGCGCCCAAATTCTTTGTGGAAAAGGATAGATTCCAGTGAAACCACCTGATCCTTTATGGACCAAACAAACCTGAAGATACTGACCACCGAATCTAACCAATCTTGTACCACTTGAGGATCTGGATCACTGCAGAAACTCATCAGTATTTAATGACGGAACTCATAGAGTGCGTTAATCCTGCACATGTCCTTAGCCTGCTCAGTTGGAACGATCTGTTTCTCGATAGGTGGAGGTGCTGTTACTTTCCCACTTAGAGGAAGGGGATCACAAGAAGGACCTTGAGCCAAGGCCTCATCACTCATCAGATCATCATCATGAACTAGAACTAGTATCCTGGTTGGCTGTCATCATAGAGGCATCATGAGATTTATCAAGATGTATCACAGTTAGTTGAGCACACACACACACACACACATATATATATCAACGATAATGGTGAGCTGACTCAAGAATTACAATCAAATATTCAATCCTATATGATGCACACACCATTTATACCCATAAAAAATGTATCGGCATGTCGAGTCGACAAGAAGGTAGTCGGGGTCCTGGTGAATGGATACAATGGCCACCACACCATCACTGGATTCCCTAGCCTGAGAGACACACTCAAGACACCTTAACACTGTTGCCCAGGGCTCGATCCATAACTACCCCAAAACCACCTCTATAGTCCAGTGGGTAGTGAAAAGCATCGAAGGAATAACTAACTCAAGGAGGCCTTTGCCTAAGTATATGTATCCACACACATAGTTGTCTCAATGCAAATGTGTAGAGGGAAAAGAGTAAAAGATTAAACACTGCTATAAAGTAAACCAAGCATGAAAGAACCTCTAGAAAGTACAAAAGTACAATATTGTAAAATGAAAAGTAAAGGGGAAAAATACATGACCAACTAGGAATATGTCCCAACCTGATAGAACTAGAAAAGTAAACAGCTTAAAGAGCCCAACTCCTGAATCCCAAGCTATGACCACCGTATGCGGTCCAAGCAACCAGTATCCCTAAGCTTTTTTGAAGTCACAGTTGACCTGTCCATCATCTGTATAAGACATGACATGTGCGGGAAAAGCCCATGCATGAGTGAGTATATAAATATCCAGTAGGACACCCCAAAAGATAAAGGGGGAGTAGTAAGAGACAAAATAATAAATTAAATACAATAAATGCAAGATACAATCAAAGATAATAGTTCAACCAAAAAAGAGAATGAAAGTAAGCTTGTCCAAACACAAGGTGATAAAAATGGTGAGTAGATGAACTACCCATCGAGTCTTTTCAACCTATATTCAGATAATAGACTCATCCAACTATGAGAAGATAAACATGGAAATCATGTGTCATACCCCGCGCATCTTCGCCTCTTCTGGAAGAAGAGTAACCAAGTCCAAGGTGTGGATATAGAGGAATAATATATATATGCTTAGTCAAAGACATCCAAACGAGAGAGTAAGGGGATCTCCATACCACAACTCAGCCTAATAAAAATAGTATTCAATAGTTCCAAAAGTCTATCATTGATGCCCAATATCTCATACATATTCCCAGAAGTAACCATACAAGTCTAACCACATCTCATAATTGTTCCACACAACTGAGTGGGCACAAAATATAAGTAGAGGACCCACACCCTAGTATGTCAGGGGGTTCCACTCTGTAAGACACTGAGGACGCCACTACTCATCTCTACTAGAGGTTCAAATCGGTATCCATTGAGGATGCCATTGCCCAGCTCTGTTGGAGGGTCAACTCGATATCCATTGAAGACGCCACTTCACAGCTCTACTAGAGTCTTAACTCGATATCTCTCGAGGATACCATTGGCCAGCTATACTGGAGGGTCAACTCGGTATCCATTGAGGACGCCACTACCCAACTATACCATAGGGTCAACTCAGTATCCATCGAGGATTCCATTTCCCACCTATAATGGAGGGTCAACTCGGTATCCGTTGAGGATGCCATTGCCCAGCTATTCTGGAGGGTCAACTTGGAAAGGTCATAGTGATCCTACATGATCACTGTCGTCATCAGGTGTTTCCTTATCAAGAATCATGCCCGTAATATTTCACATCATATCTCCAAATCTACAACTGAGGGCACCATCACAATCTACGTAGAAAAACACTCAGGATTGACTACTCATGGGCCAAAATTTGAGTTCAAATAAAGGAGATACGGACGATTAAAGTTTCCTCAAAAGAGTTCAAGGGGTACACAACATGTGGTCCCGCTCCACTATCTGGCCATGTCCCTAACTATAACACGAATCCATCCCATATAGTAATATACGTCGTGTAGGTGGACTGCACGACGTGTCTAGGCTAACTGGGACCGAGTCGGGTCCTGCTGGCTGTGTCGTGTACCGGACCCCGTGTCCGTATACTTGAGTACACGACCGTGTAACTGGTCGTGTACTTCCACAAGGTTTTCCCACCTGTGTGATCCATCACATGGTTTCCCATCTAGGAAAGGGGTACACGACGTGTAGGAGGACTACACACCGTGTCATCCTTAAGTTTTCTAAAACCCTATCCGTCACCGCTGGGGGGGCTACATACCGTGTGTTCATCCTTGAATGTGACATATAGTTAGGTTTTCACCAAAAACACAGATCCAATATTCATGCCTTGAATATTTCCATTCTGACTTTGATTTTGGCCTATCTCTGGCCAAAAATGGCATATCTAACTTTGGGTTACGGATTCTGGCCGTCACACCCTAGAAATTGGATTTTTTGGTCCACGAGAGTTC
Organism: Viscum album; assembly: GCA_963277665.1. Lineage (NCBI taxonomy): Eukaryota > Viridiplantae > Streptophyta > Magnoliopsida > Santalales > Viscaceae > Viscum > Viscum album. The sequence goes on from OY728130.1 coordinate 1,222,999,485, forward strand.
CGTTGTTCGTTCCACATGATGCCACACTTCTAAATTCGATGAATTGATCAAAAAACATTGAAAAGATCATCCATTCCATTCAAGATTCTAAGATCCAGTCTTAGATCATCAATCCATTATTTGTTTCTCGATCCGTCGTGGTTTCAGGGTATCGATCGGGCTCAGTACCGCTTGACAATGTCGAACCAGGACCACAGGTTCCAATCGGTGAAGAACTAAAAGTAACAAGGGGGGAAAACACCCCAACAAAGGTTAAATGACTGATGCCAAGCATTCTTGGATGATCAATCAGGAACAGGGAACCCAGGGTTAGAAAACAATTGAAATTAATCAAGATTTCAATACGCGGGCACATGCAAATGCTGCAAAAGGACGCACATCAAAGAACAATGATCAATCTGCTTAATCTATTTAATCAATGGGTGTAAAAACACAAAATGATGAGTCCTATATCTATTATGAATTATTTTTTGATGAAGAACACATCCTCCAATGATTGAGAGAAGCTATTGCATTCGTTGCGTCCTGATCTGATCAGATCCATCATTTCGTCGTTGTCTGATAAAATTTTCCAATGGAGGAGGGAGGAAGAGCTCTGGATTTCTCCCAGGGTTTATGTAGTTAACCTTGGAGAAATTAGCCTGGCAGTGATCTTATAGAGTTATTCGTTTTAGTAAAACAAATGAATGAATGAATTTATTAATTAATTAACTCACTGAACGTACTGCCAATGAGAAAGGGTTCCGAGTGCCCCATGCCAACTCATTTTATGTCGCTCCTAGGGTAAAAACCGTGTTCCTGAATCAATTATGGTCTCAAATTTCTGATATGGGCTACTGTTTAAGATTTATCTCATTTTCTTTGAGGATCTAAGTGCGCACAATATAAATTATATTTAATATTTTTATAAAATTAATTCCGGGTACACCGGGTCTCAGAATCACACACCGTCTCAGCGCCTAGCTTTGAAAATATATATCAAAAATATTTCAAAGTATTACAAGGAAAAAATCGAGTCTCTACACTAGGTGACTTTAATCTCAACTCCTATTATTATAACTAGAATGCTTGGTTTCAAATTGTTTGAATTGCTTGAAATTGATTGTGAAATTGTGGTGAAAATATTGGTAGAAACCTTCTTTAGTGACGATTTGTGGAATTTTTGAATTGTTGTGAAAAGTGATTTTTTGAATGATTTTAAAATGGTTATTTGGTTTGATTCATGGAAAAAGGTTTTTTGTAAATGTTTTCAATGAAAATGATTGTTTTATTGGAATGATTTAGCACAAATGGTTTGGCATGGTTTTGGCATAAATGGTTGGTGCGTGTTCATGAGAATTTGGGACAGATAAGGGTGTGAAGTTACCCCCTTCAAAAATATTGGAATATATAGGGGCGTGAAGTTTCCCCCATCAAAATGCTTTAGTAAGTGATGGGTTAGTGAAAGGATGACTCACCTATCATGAGTATAGGGAGGTCCATGGTTGCATGTATGGTTGGATGTGTGGATATGTGGAATGGAATGGGTTATGCTAAAATGGAATTTGTGAAATGAGTTTAAAGTATTGTTTGGTTTCTTTCCTTGCAAATGGATTTGGTTTGGGAAAACTGTTTTGGTCTGGAAATTATTTGATATTATGATATAAATTATTTCAAATCATTTTATATAATTTTTTATATAAATGTTCTAATATGTTCTATCTTAGTGGTGTGAGTAGAGAAGTCATTTGGGGAAAATCTACTGAGTTTCATTACTCACCCCATGCTTGGGAACTTTGGTGAATTTGCAGATATTTTTTATTAGAACACTGGTAAAGGAAAGATATCACATTTCTTTAGTGATGCTTTGTGATACTTGGGCATGTATTGTGGAGTTGGAGCTTGGGGAATGTCAGGTTTTTTTATGTTGGTGTCTTCAGAGTCTTTGAGATTTTTTGGTTTTTGTATTCTACTTTGTTGTTTGATATTGGTCTTGGTTTTTTCTTGGTACTCTAATATAGTTGGTTTGGGTTGTTATACTTGAGTTCTATTACATTGATTTCATGCATCATATATTGGATTTTGGTTGTGTTTATCTTGGTTGGACTGTTTATTTTAAAAAGGGAAAATTTTCCCCCAACTATTAATGAATCTCTTAGCAATTATTTCTAGCCTTTAACATCTTGGGGATATCACCTAAGACCAAGTAATATCCTACCACCTTCTCAAGTCAATGAGTAGGGGTGGGATGTTACAAATGGTATTAGTCTTGGCCGGCCCATCTTTCATTTTGGGATGAATGGTATTGGTTTTTCGGTCTTGGATTTCAAAAATCATTCGTGATTAGTGCTTGAGTTGGGATGGTAGAAAGGAGTAGGATCATTAGGAATTGAAATATAGAGAATAAAATGGCGTAGATAACATATTTATTCTGAACCTCAAGTTACTAGGGAGTTGGGTACATGAGTGTTTTGAGGCACTTATAGGTTTTTTATCTCATTGTCATAGGTTTAGCCAATGAGAAGAGCATGACATACATTATTTGAGATGAATTACCATTAAGAGTACATATTTCACTATGAGTAATGATTTATGTTTTGGCATAAAAGTGATGATTTTTTAAAGTGTTTAATTTTTTTTAAATTTGTGATTTTTAAAAGGCATGGTTTTGGTATTTTAAAAATGGGTTGATTTTCAAAAGCATGGTAGAATTTTAAGAAAATGGGATGAAATGAAAAGTGTTGAATTTTGGAAAGCCTTGTTGTGATAGTTGTATGTGGTAAATTTGAAATTGTTAAGTCTTCGATTGTTAGAGAGTGAAACTTATGACATTTTGTTTTGGTTATAGAAAATGACACCTGATAAGAATTACAGAAACCAATCAGAGGAAGCTACTGAAAATGTGGTTTCACCTGAGCCATAGGTGAACCAACAACTGGTTAAGAGTATAGTTCAAGATTTTTAAGCTATGGATAGAGGGAACTGAAGGGATGAACCAAGACAAGCAGATCATTCCATTCAGTTCTAGAATCAGAACTCGCTTATATTTTGAGGTGATTCATAACCAGAGAAAGTGGAGGTGTGAATGAATATGATTAATTGAATCTTCAATTTCCTAGGCACACCAGCTATGCTGAAAAGTCAAGTTGGAAACATATATGTTAGAGGATCTTGCATGCCAGTGGTGGGATTTAACAGTTCAGGCTAAATTAGACCAAGGAATTACATGAGAGGATTTTAAAGAATTTTTCAACAAAAAATTATATCCACACATGTTTGGAATGTTGAGAATAAGATACTTTTTCATCTTGAAGAAGGTGAATCTCTCAGTGACAGAGTATGTGGCTAAATTTATGAATTTAGTTTGCTTTACACCCAAAGTTGATACTAGTGCGTCCTTTAAGGCACAAATTTTTAAATCGATGCTGAGGCAAGAGATTCACATGAAGATTACCGTGATTTTTATAACAGATTATACAGAGATGGTTAATAGAGAAACAATGAAAGAAAGGGACATCTTAGGAACTATGGGTGGAGGAAGTATGTTAATACATGTGGGTAATGGTGGGAACTCTATTGTTGGGAATAAGAGGAAGAGGGACATCTATTTCCAAGGTAGTGGAGTGAATCATAATCACATAGTTAGATTGATGAATCTTCCTCCAAATCCCAAGAGTAAAGTTGAATGTTTTCAATGTGGTTCTTTAGACCACATCAATCGAGATTATACGACACCACCTAGAGAATGCCACAATTGCAAAGAGATGGGGAATCTTTAGCGCTATGGTCATAGTGCTCTAATGTTGGGTGTTTAGGAAAGCTATCATGTTTCACAGATATAACACCCCAAGCTTTTACGTTATGTCTCTTCTTAAATAAATTCAACTTCTTTAATAGCTTATATTGCACACAACACCCAACTTAACCGCACAATAAAATATTATTATAACCTACCTGCTAAATTGGTGAGAATGAATAGTATTAATAACATTATGAAATTTATATATATTCAATTTTTTTGAAATTCATCCAATATATTTGATATTCATAGGATAAGAATAAATCCAATTTTATACCCAAAAGCTATATTTTTCTAAAGGTAGTTTCATCACTTTTTAATGGCGTACTTGTTTTAAAATTAAATTTTGAAACTTTTATAAATTATATTTGATAAAATAAACTTCATTTTTGAAATAGGAATATCAAAACTTACTTTGGTTCATTTTTTGGTATTTTTCGGATAAATTTCATGTTTTGATGAATAGTGATAAATACTGAATTTTAAGTGAAAACAGTTTTTTCATCTAAATAATTTATATTGTTAAATTATATTTTTTATTGATTTTAAAGTATAATTAGATCAATTTTATATCATTTAATCCAATTTAGGTCATTGAAATAAATTTCAAATTAAATTTGGATATAAAAATATTTCAATCTTTTGAATGTTTTCACTTTAAAAACCCGTCTTCTTGTTCCGTCTATGGGATTAATTTTAAATTAATTTTATCCAATTAGATATTTTATTTTTGTAAAATAGATTCCATATTTGGAATAAGAAGGCCAAAATTTAGTAAATAGGTTCGTTTTATTTTTGGATATTATGAATAGTAAACTTAATAATTTTAATTACCATAGTAAAGGGTAAATCAGGTAATTAAGGGTAAAAATAATATTATAAATATTAGAAAATTATCCTAACACTTGTCCTAATTTTATTGTATAAGTTATTGTCGACCAAAATCATCATTGGGCTGATTTTATGGCCTCTTGGAGGCACTTGGATGACTTGAAGGCCTTTATAGTATTTCATTTTAAGACAAGACAAATATGTCATAGTCATGTTTTTAATATGTATTACATTTTTAATATGAGGTTATTCAGAATATATCTTTGAATATAAAAATTTATTTAAAAGATAAAATTTTTATCTTAATCATGGTGGTTTTTTTTAATATTTAGAAAATTAATAATAATTATAAAGGATTAGACAATGACGATGCAATAATTGTTAAATTAATGAAAATATCATGTAAATTATATTAAAAATATTTAAATAAATATAATTTGAAATAATTAATATCATCCATGAATTTTCTAGATTATTTTTACATGTTTGTGATGAGTTAAAAGAGTTGGTTAGAATATATCATGTTTTTATGATATTTTTAAAAATTCAAGTAATGAATAGTGTCAAAATTGATATTAATGATATTTTAAAATAAATAATATTCAATTAAATGATATAAAATTTATAAAAATTTAAAATCAGGAAAATATATTGGGATGAGTTTGAAAATTTCATCTATGATTCATTTATGGTATATTTGGAATTTTATAGTAACTATATTAACCCTTAAAGAGTAAAAAGTCAACTTGTCACGATAAGAGTTAAAGGGTTTAACTAAGGGTTAAAACCAAAATATAGAGGTAAGAATGTGACCTAAAATTGTTTAAAAATTATTTTACATGAGTATTTAGACACATACTCATATTATATTTGAAATAACTCACTTTAGTGCCATATGAAATTGAAAATTAATTTATATTAATTTAATATTTTGAGAGTTTTCAAAATTTTCCCTCACCTCAATTATAAAAGGGAACCTCCCATCTCACTTATTCACACCACTTTGGGCCCTCTAGATCAACAAAAACCTGTTCTCTTCTCTTCCCAACATCCTTATCCAAGTTTTGGATGTCCTGATCTTTCAAAAATACCTACCCTAGGTCCCTTAAGAGATGTTATAAAGGATCCCCTCCTAGAAGAGGTAATTGTCTTTATCAACTTTTACAAAAAAGATTCATCTTCTACTTCCTCTTCTTGAGTTGTTTCCATGATAAAGTAACAAGTATAGTGTCATATACATGATGAAATATTATTATTATTATACGATAACCATATTTCATTATTTATTCATCCTATGAAAAAAGAAAGCACCATGCGTGCATACATATGGATTATCGTCTTCACGTTGTGGTGTAATTTGTTTTTCATCACCATTTTACTTGGATGAGTATAATGATGAAAATAATGGATATATATGGTACTCACACTACTAAAAAATAGGCCTTTAATAACATTAGAAAAAAGTGCTGATAAAAGACACCATTTATTTGCACTTTATTTTTAGTGCCTATAAAGGGATCCTTTATCCGTGTTGATAAAAGTTCGAATTAAATGAAATAATTAAATAAATAAAAAATAAAAATGAGTTTATTAAAAAATATGTTAAAAATTCTATGAATTAAATAATTATTGATAAAAATGAATAAATTGATTATACTATATATAAATTATAAATACAAATAAATAGTATATATTAAATATATAAATACATGTAAAATGAAAATTAAACAAATAAAATTTAAAAATAATTAAATTGAGAAAAATATTAAACATTTTATTTATTAAATAATTATTAATAATGTTAATAAATAGTAAATATTAAATATATAGATATATATGAATTTATATAAATATGATTTATATAATACAAAATATTTATGCTTTACATTAAATAGTAATATATTTAGTGAATAATGGTTTATAATTAAAAATTAATATGAATTAAAAATACCAACCAATTGCATCGAGTAATGGAAATAATTAAATGTCATCTATTTTTTCAATTTAACATAGATCAAACATATTATATTGATTTCATATATACGTAATTAATGAATTTTTATATACAATGCACACACACAAATATATTTTTTGGGAATTTTATCAATTTTTATTATTTATTATATATATATATTTATTTACTATGTTTTAATATTTTCAATATGTATTCATCATTATTTTAATATATATATATATATATATATTTTAATAATTTATATTTAATTAATCAAACTTATCCAATTTTTCAATATTGCCAAAGTGTACTCATTTTTAATTATTCAATTTCACTCATTTTTAACATGCATGCACTTAAGATTAAATATTCATTAATAATGTTAAAAACATATTTGTTAAAAATAAAAATAGTTATAAATATATATTTACTATTTTTATACATTTATATATTTATAGTTATAAATAAATAAATATTATTTTTTAAAAAAGTATTTATATTATTATAAATAAATAATTATATATATTTAAATAATTATAAAATTATAATAAATTTATTTAAATAATGAATATATTCACTATATATATATATATATATAATCAAAAGGTTCAGGAGACAGGTGAGCCTGCTTCCAAAAAAATTATTATAAAATAAAGAAGACAAAGAAACAAGTATGGATGGGGTCAAACAAAGAGATAGACCCTCATGTATAATGGAATGCTACAAATGAAGGGAATAAAACATCCCCATAATCATGATTAGAGATATCATCAGCAGATTCCCACTCTGACTGTGAATTCCTCTGATTGGAGAGCAGAGAATACTTCTCCATGAGCTTTTGCTGCTCCATAGTGAGTTGACTTGTAGCATGACCATGCCCTCATGATGTAACATCATCCCGACCACATCCTTGACCATAACATTTTGGATAATGACCCCGTTTACAAGATTTGGGTTGCTATCTTGCATCACAGTGAGCACTCCCTTGCTGCCCACCTCTAGACCCAGATGCTTGTAAAGTAGTATCACCCTCAGTTGCCTCTTTCCCTCCGAGGGTAAAATCAACAAAGTGAACATTCGATGTGACATCAGGAGCATCCTGTAGACGAGCTACCTTGAGCAATGAGGTGATCACCTTTCCTTCATTAGCATGAAATATGAGAACTGGTTGGTTTTCAGTTGTACCAAGGACAAATGAAGAATCATTATTCATTGTCTACTCATTGGAAGTTGGGGTATCCTCCTCCTTTGTAGCATCCACATTAGGTGAAACCTAATTTCCAGATTTATAATTTAAAGTGTCCTTACTTGAGTTAAGATTAACAGTAGAATCTAGAACAACCTCAAAGGATTCGGCTCCTGCCATGCCAGCTGAGGGTTCACACAGTTCATGAGTGGTCCCCTACACTTCCCCTATTGCATTTATTTCTTCCACAGACTGAACTAGACTTGTTTTTTGAAACCTGAGTTCATCAAATTACTGCATCTCAACTGCTTTCCCCTGCTCAATAACTTCATCCCATGATCGAGTGTTATGATGATCATTTAAAACCTTAGTTTTCACACTATTGTCAGAGGGAGTCTCTATAGAAACAACATTGTTATTGTCCACATGTCTGCCATGATGTACCAAGTGCTGCTCCATCCCCTGAACATGCTCAAATTGAGTCTCATTTATTTCTCCATTCTGAGATAATTATACTTAATTATATAAATATAAACCTAAGTTTATTAAATATATATATAATTATATAAATACATTTAATTTTTTTATAATTATAATTATAAATCCTTTATCAATTCTAAAAAAGTGACGATAAAGATGTCTTTTATCCGTGATAATTAATCTAGTGATGATAAAAGTGTCCTGATCTATTTAAATTAACCCTAACTAGTCATGAACTAATTGTGATATCTGAAGCTTTCCATGGAATCCACCCTCTGCCGACACTCCTCCCCAGTGAATCAAAGATCGAATCAAGTCTTGAATCAAGGCTCAAAAAATTTCAAGGCTCAAATCCAATGATCAAATGATTCAAGGGTCAAACGAATCCAAGGCTCGAACATTTTACAGGTTTTTGATATCTCAACTTTCTCTTAGATGATTCAAATCTTCAATCTAAGGTATCTTATTTTTTCCTCATCCTCCTCACTCATTGATTGATTTTTTTGGAGAGATCTATTTGCATTTTTTTATCATCATTATTGCTTTATTGTCATCATATCTCTATGGACAACAATGTTTATTGGGGATGTTTTTTTGAAAAGAGATAGGGCTATCATTGCTTGCACTCCCCCACCCTCACCCCTTGTCGATTCCGTGCAACCCGCCCACCCCAACACCATTGAAGGAAGTAACTATTTATCATTTAGTCTAAAAATTCCATTAAAATCATGAATCATTAATTATGAGTCTTCATTCTACTCCATAACCAAGAAGAGATGCATTGATTATTATGTATCTCATTTTTTCAGCAACATCCATTTAGTCAATGATAAAGATCTTCAGATTATGGGGAAGGGTATTGTTAAAGATGATATTTCATATGAATGTTACTTGAACTTAGAAAGAGTTAGACACATACCAAGTTTATGGATGAACATAATTTCCATTGGTCAGCTGGATGAAGTAGGATTTGGATCATGGTTCACGAATGTAAAGTTAAAAATTACCCAAGGTTCCATGGTTTTGGATAGAGGTGTAAAATATAGAATTTTTTATATATAGACACACACACATGAATATTTTAAATATATATATATATATATATATATATATATATATAATATAGATATATATTATACAAATACATTATGAAAATATATATATTATACAAATACAAATATATATTATACTATAAAAATATATATTATACAAATATATTATACAAATATATTATACCAATATATTTTGAAAATATAATATATAAATATATTATACAATTATATTATAAAAATATATATTATACAAATATGTTATATAAATATATTACAAAAATATATATGTATACAATTAAAAAATACAAATTTATTATATATTTATATATACTATATTTATATGTAAATAAATAAATATTAAATATTAAATATTTATATATTATACAAATATTTTATACAAATATATATATTATAAAAACTCAAAAATATATTATATTACAAAAAATATATAAAATAGAAATATATATTATACAAATAAAGATATATATTACACAAATAAAAAAATATATTATACAACACACAAATATATATTGTACAAATATATTTTACAAATATAATATAAAAATATATTATAAAAATATATTATACAAATATATTTCAATAGAGTTCATTCAATGGTTGAAATTCATCATCTAATTTTATTTATGAAGATCCGTCTCACTTCAAAACTATTTTTGTAAGAGTGTGTCATCTCCCATTTAACTTAAAACCTTTATATCTTCCATAATTACTGCTATTTATTTCATTATGACCAAAATTTTATACTATGTGCCCAAAATTACCATATCACCCATAATGTCCCTGAAAATGAATTTTTTTTATAAGCCTACTATTCATCTACTTGAAAATAATTATTGTTTTCAACCTGTCTAGACATAATTCTTGAATCAATTTATCAAATAAGAATTTTGAGATGTTTAAAACATTTATTGTTATTAGGTATATTCTTTTCCTAAAATTATTTTTTCCATTCCTTATCTATTTTTAATTAAAATTATAATTTTGAGATGTTTTCAAATATTTGATGTACCATTAATATTAAATGTAATAATTCCTTAGGTTGTTACATCACTTGTTCCAAAAAAATAGAATGGAGGTTATCAAATTATATATATGTTGGAATAATTATTAGAAATTATTTTTATGTATTCATAATTTTATGTCTACAAGTATTGGTTCCACCCCTAGAAATATCTGATTACCATCCATGTATATGAAATAACTCTTTATTTATTAAATTTTTTTATCAATACATTTTTATATCTTTTAGTTGATCGAATGATAGTTTATTGTTGTTATTTATCATATTTTTGTTTCTTATTACTCATTAATTGCCTATATTATATTTTCATTTGTTTAGGGGATTTAAGAAAGACCTGATGAATCATTTTAATAAAGGTATTAATAGTCTTAGTTAGAGGATTGAAAGTATTAAAAGAGATATTTCTTCTATAAATATAGAATTCATAGAGGCCCCAAAGATTCATATATCATAACATGTACCCACAGAGACCCCTTGAATCACATACAAGAATGTTTATGCCTCCCAAATATTACCTTCAACATGCCAAAAATTAATAACTAGTGCTAATGGTGCAATTCTCAAAAATGGGAGGCATTACCCCTTTTAGTGAACACAATGTAGTACAATTGTCATCCTCATCAGCTTCATCTCCTAAATAATTATTATTGCATTTTTTTCCTTGAGACTCATCCCCCGTCTCTTTTATGTTTCGTGTATTACTTTGAGGATTATTTATCCCATGGATGACTACTGCTTAGATTATTTCAAGAAACATAAGTGAATTTCCATAATAGATGGAGGACACATGTCAAACAAAAAAAATGAAATGATAAATGTTCGGAAGATGAGTTGATGAGGATGACAGTTATCTATAACTTTTACCTTTGAATGAATTTAGAGGATAACACCTACCATAGTTGAGTAATTATTTTCTTAAATTAAATTATCCATTTTCTTAAAGGCATACTGATTTTTTTTGAAGCAATCAAATATTGGGTTTCTCTTATTAGAATACTGAAGATTTGGCACCGATGAAGGATAAAGGGAAGGCTTTTCTTCCTCTAGTATCTTACACTCTATCCAGATAATTTTTTTTACTTAATAGTGTAAAAGTTATAGATGAGTATTCATCAAATATCAAGAATTTCATTTCAATGACTAATTTTAATTTACAAGGACTAAAATCACATGAATGTCATGTTTTGATGTAATATTTGATACTTTTTGCTTTTAATTATTTTTCTAGCTACTAAAAAAAATGTCATGTCAAATGAAAATTCAATTGAGGATGACCCATTCATTGTGCGATCACAATCGATTCATACCGGTCCCAATGTAGACAATGTCTTGTACATTATATAGGACCAAAAATAAGGGATTTGGATTCTTGATAGAAAAACTGAATCCCTAAAACCTTTAAAAAAAGAAAGATAGTTCAATGAGATGATAAAAGTGTTTTTTAATATACTATGTTTTTCCTCATAATATTATATGTTATCTACTACATTAACATAATCTCAATTAAATGTTTGATTACTCATGTAGAAAATGTTTTTTGCACATGATGATGCTACCAATCCCTCGGAATAACAAACTGCAATGAAGGAAATCCTTTGGGAAGATGTAAAGGTAATGTGATGATATATTTTATCTATTTTACCAAAAAAATATATAATGAAACATTGATTTAATTTTCATTATTCCATGCATAGTTTGTTTATTTTATACTATTTCTATCCATATTTAACGCCTTTATGCACCAAAACATCCATATAATTATTCTCCCTCAAAACATTTTCACCCTTGTAGTGTTTCATTTTTATCACTTTCCTTCAAGTTTCCTCCACTGACTTTGCAGGAAGAGAAACAACACTGCCTTCGCTCAATCATAAATGTAATCTTGATATTTTCATAGTAAAATCATTATCCATAGAATTATTATATTGTTTCCTATTTATGTTTAATTTATTTATTTTTAGTATTACTCACAAAAGAATAGTTTTCTTATACAAGTGGATTATTTTGTTCAATTTGGGGCGGTCTGTCCATATTTCATGCCTTTCTGTACCAAAACTTATACAAACTTCTTCTCCCTCAAAACCTTTTCACCCCTACAGTGTTGGAATTTATTGCTTTACTTAAATTTACCTCCATTTCTCAATCACGTAGATAATATTGATGTTTTCACAGTGAAATAATTTTCCATAGAATTAATGTACTATTTCATATTTATGTTTAATTTATTTCTTTTTAGTATTACTCATATAATAATTATTTTCTTATACAGGTGGATTCTTTTGTTTGAGTTGGGGTGGTTTGTTCGAAGCTTCTCATACTCGTGATGGATTGGACTTCGAGCCTGTAATTCAGATAATGAAAATAATGAAATGTGTTAAGAATGCATACAACCATCGTAAAAAGGTTAATTCCTACTACTTATTTAATCAAATTTTCCACTATTTTATCTAATATTTTAAAGTTAATTTCCTTATCATTTTTATCTAATACTTATTTAGTTTTTTTCAAAGATATTTTGAGAATTCATATTTTTCTTTCAACTATCTACAATAATCCACAAAATAGATAAAATGGTTCTTTCTACCAATGTTACCATGATTTTCATTTCCATTGCCTTTCTTTATCGAACTGCCAACATTGCATATTGACTCAATGTTCTAAGACTAAAAACATTTCTCATTCCTAAAATCTAAAATATTAGAGGAATTTCATGTGCCTATTATGGTGAATTATCATGATATAATAGGCACATGAGCTTCCATTGCTCTTCTAGATTTCAAAAATGAGAAAAGTTTTTTGGTTAATAACTTCGATTCATTATGTAGTGTTGGAAGTTCGAAAAATAAATACAATGAAAACCATGATAAAATGGAAGTTGGGATTGTTTTGATAATTTGGGACGTATAAGAATCATCCACACCTCAATCTAACACATAGTGTGACCGGTATGACTCCAAGTGGTTCTTTTTATTTAAAATTGACATTCATTTTAGTAAAAAAGACACCTAACATACTCAAAACTGAGAAAACATATTCCAATTATTTTTAAACTTTAAGACAATGATCCATAATTCAGTTTTAATGTATAGGAATTATCTACACCTCAATCCAATACATGATGTACCCAGTATGACTCAAAGTGTCTGTTATCAGTTTAAAATAGACTTTTTTCAAAAAGTGCCACTCATTGAAAATTGAGAAAACACACTCATAGTTTCTTAATAATTTAGTAAATTGATTTATAAATCATTTTTGACATATAGGAATCAGTATCATGTAAAAGAAATTCATAATATGATCTGTATGAGTCAAAGTGCGCATTTCTTGTTTAAAATGACATTTTAGTCAAAATGATAAGTGACGTACTCAAAACTAATAAAATGCATTTGGACTATTTTTATAATTTAACAAAGTGATAAATAAGTTATTTTAGATGTGTTAGAACCATCCAAAACCCAATCTGACACATGGTGTGACCGGTATTTTTCTAAGTTCTTCTTTTAATTTAAAATTGACATTAATTTTAGTAAAAATGACAACTGACATACTCAAAACTAATAAAAAATATTTCGATTATTTTGATACATTAGGAAAATTATCCATAAGTTATTTGGGACATGTATGAATCAAGCTCAACTCAATTCTATAGACGGTGTGATTGTTATGACTCTAAGTGCATCTTTTTATTTAAAATTGACATCAATTTTAGTAAAAAGGAAAACTTAACTACTAAAAACCAAGAAAAAACATTCATATTGTTTTTATAATTTAGAAAAATGATCTATAAGTCATTTAATATGTGTAGGAATTGGACGTACCTCAATCCAACACACAATGTGACCGGTATAACTCTAAGTGCGTCTTTCTATTTAAAATTGACATCGATTTTAGTAAAAAGGAAAAACGACCTAATCAAAACCTAAAAAAACATTTAGATTGTTTTAATAATTTATAAAAAAGATACATAATCCATTTTTTATGTGTAGTAATTAGCTTCACCTTAATCCAATACATGATGTGTTGGTATGACTCAATGTGTCCGTTATCAGTTTAGAATCGACAGTTTAGTTCAAAAAGTTTCACTCATAAAAACCAAGAAAACAAACTCATATTTTATTGATAATTTAGGAAATATATTTATAATTCATTTGTGATGTGTAGGAATAATTATCACATCAAACCAATACATGATATGATCGGTATGAGTCCAAGTGAGTGTTTCCAGTTTAAAATGACATTTTACTAAAAAAGAAAAGCGATGTAATCAAAACCAAGTAAACACATTCAAATTGTTTTGATACTTTAGGAAAATGATCTATATGTAATTTTTGATGTTTAGGAATCAACTGAACCTCAATCCAATGCACTGTGTGACCGATATGACTCTAAGTGTGTATTTTTATTTAAAATTGACATCAATTTTAGTAAAAAGGACAACTGACCTACTCAAAACTGAGAAAAAACATTCATATTATTTTGATACTTTAGGAAAATGATCTATAAGTCATTTTTTATGTGTGGGAATCAGACACACCTCATTCTGATGTACGGTGTGACCGGTATGGCTCCAAGCGTGTCTTTTTATTTAAAATTGACATCAATTTTAGTGAAAAAGACAACTGATTTACTCAAAACTAGGAAAACAAATTCAGATTATTTTGAAACTTTAGGAAAATGATCCATAAGTCATTTTTGATGTGTAGGAATCAAACACATATCAATCTGATACACGATGAATCTAATATGACTCAATGTGTCCGTTATCAATTTAAAATCAACATTTTAGTTAAAAAGTGCCACTCATTGAAAACCAAGAAAACACCTTCAGACTGTCTTAATAATTTAGGATAATGATTCATAAGTCATTTGTGATGTGTATGAATCCGTATCACATCAAACCAACACACGATGTGACCAGTATGAGTCAAAGTGCATGTTTCTAGTTTAAAATGACATTTTAGTAAAAAACATAAGTGACATACTCCAAATTGATCAAAATAATCAAATTGTTTTGATACTTTAGGAAAATGATCCATTAGTCATTTGAGATGTGTAGGAATTAGACGCACCTCAATCTGATGAACGATGTGACTAGTATGACTCCAAGTGTGTCTTTTCATTATATAAGTTTCATGTTAGTTTAAAATGCACATCACATCACCAAAACCGAGAAAACAAGACTATATTGTTTTCTCATCATTACATATGCTATTACTTAATTATTTTTTTTATCATTTTTATCTTATACTTATTTAGTTAATTTTTACAGAGATAATTCTTGAAGATGAATAAGAAATGGTGTGATGTGCAAGAATCAACCAAAAATCAATTCAATACACAATGTTCCTGGTACGAATCAAAGTTTAGTTTAAAATTAACACTTTTTGTTAATTTATTTCTGTATATTATTACCAACATAAGAATTTTTTTCTTATATAGGTGTGTTTTTTGCTCGAGTAGGGGTTAGGATCAAAAGAAAAAGAAAACTTCTATTTTTTGAATGTATGTAATAATTTGTACTTATGTAATTGTATAAACCAATGTTTGAAATTTCTATAATATAGTTTTTTCTTGTATCTGTGTTTTTAATTTTATTTCATTTAAATTATATATTGGTACTTTATTTTTCTGATTTTGTAGGGTTTTTGGTGATGCGATGTGTTGTTACAGCACACTGTACTGGTGCTACAGTGTGCTGTTACAGCACACTACAACATGCCCCTTTATAAGTTCTTCTAAAAGCACTGATAAATGAGTCCTTTATCAGTTCTTTTAGAAGCACTGATAAATGTGTCCTTTATTAGTGCTTAAAAAAGCGACGATAAAAGGTTAGGGATTTTAGTCTCACTCCGATAGTTAAAACTTCTCTAGCACTGATAAAGGACATTTTTAGTGCTATTAAAGTCCTATTTTATAGTAGTTTTATGATATTATATTGAATCTAGATAATTAATATACCATGAAATTCCTTATCCTTTTACCATTAATGGACTGATACCATCACTCATGTGTACGTATGACCCACCGTATCCACGACACGATGTGATTCATTTTCCATGTTCAATATTCAGTAATAATTATAAAACTTTATTTAATGATTAAATATTATATTAATTACATCAATATCATTTTGGACATGACTAAACTATATCCTATGCACAAGAACCGGGACTTACACAACAAAATATGCATAAGAAAATGAAGCAGTTAACACCCAAAACAAGGGTAATAATGAAATGTTATTAAGTGGGTGATAAAATGATATAAGAGAATCATATAAGATATCATAAATATGAAATGATTATGATATAAATTAATAACATGCTTTAAACCATTATATAGGTGGTCAAAGCATGTACAACTAAATGGAAGTGTGAGGTAAGGGTTTTTTTCATCTGACTTTTATTTCTGTGGTACATATACTTTATTCACAAATTATTTCTTTTGTGTGGTGTATATATATACCTTTGACTTGTTATATCATGAATTTATTTATTATCATGATATTTAAAGTTTTTCTAAATTTTATTCTTTTATGGGGCATACGATTTGACTAATTACAAAGTGGTAAGGGATTTATTAACTCAATTTCCATTCATTGGGTTAAACTTCTACTTAATTGATTATGTCATGCTAAGATTATGTGTGAAATGAATTTTGATTATCTCATGTTTTATTTCCACTTGTTTTGTGTGGATTTATAGTTGATACGCATAATCAATTCATTTGATTATTACCTAAACTATATAAAACTTTTTACATACGGTGTCTACATTGAAATTTATTTTAATCTCTAGGGAAATAATGTAAAATATGTATATTTTACTCAATACAGATACTTGTTGATAATTCTTATTGATTAATGAATTAAATCAACCATTTCTATATATGAGTAATTATTTGTACATACAAGAATGAGTGCAGACCATAAATAGAAAATCCCCTCGATGCATCAATAATCTCATGAGATGAAAAAGTTGGCCAAATTAAATGGGTTTTTAACTATAATGATTAAAATGTCTTGTAAAAGGTCTTGATGGTAAAGGTATTATGTGTCTGAGAAACATGGAGTACAATAATTAAGCAATTATTTCATTAATATTTCAGTTATTTTTATCCACGATATTTTCACTATGATATTATCCATGGATTTAGATTTTGAAAAAGTTATTGAATTAAATGGAATGTGTGTTCAATTATTTTGCCTTTTCATATTGATTATGCATGATTTATTTCAAGATATCTTCATCTATATGTAACTCTTACTAAGAATCTGAGTTCACCCTTTTATTTTTATCTTTTCCCCAGGTTCTAAAGATGAAATTTTATAATGAACTCAAGGATGCAATTTAATTTTCTATGTTATGTTCTATGTTTAATTACCAATGTAATAAGGGTTCCATGTATGTATATTGTTCTTCAAAACTACTAAAATTTTCATTCCTTAGGGATGATATTACTTGTATTTAATACCAATGTATTGAAGTAACCACTAAATCTGGGTTACTGGAGTCAGGGTTGTCATAGTTGGTATCAAAGAAAGTTTAATAGAAACCTTAGGAACTAGATTTTAAAATAAACATAACCTACATGATAACTATGATAATTCCTTATAGAATTTAAAAAAAATTACCATCAATGAAATTTTTATTTTGTGGCTCAATAATCATAAATATTATGTTCTAACTCAGTGTGTACCATTATTTAGTGATGGTTCCTAATAGAAGGAAGAGAATCAATACCTTTAGACAATGTAGGGATTTCCACACTAATAAATCCAATATAGTTGGTGTTGGAGCTGACCAGATCATGAACATATTAGGAAAAATTACCCAGGCTATGAAAAACAATTGTGTTACACCTATTTTGGATTTTTTTCATGTGGCAGAAGCCCCCATTATTTATTTGGACTACTAATACTATGGTTTTTTATCAATGTATTATGTTCCTTGAAAAGATATTTATATCATTGGGATGAGATGAAAATGAAAAGGTAGTACTCGAAGTATATTATTTAAAGGTAGATGCTGATCAATGGCGGTCATTAATCTAGAATACTAGCTAGGAAGATGAAATAGAACACATGGAATGAATAGATTTTAAATAAAAAATTTTTAACAAATATTTCCATCATGGAAAATGAACTGAGATGAAGAGAAAATTACTAAGCTTAAAGAAAAAGGAGGAAGAAATGTTGTGGAATATGAGTCTACTTTTACAAGACTGACCAATTATGATACAAATTGTATATGTCATACATATTACAAGATTGATCATTTCTTTTAAGGTCTTAAGTAAATTCTCTCAAGGCCATTGAATTCTAAAACATTTTCATCATATGATGAAATAATGTTATGTTCCATCAAAACTAAGAAGGAATTCGATAGATCCTACATATTCAAGGGAAATCAAGAGAAGAATAAGTCAGTTGATAACTATAAGAAGGGTAAGGAACCAAATAATAATAAGGGGATAAATAAATTTCAATCTTGTGAAAATTGTATGAAGAAACATCTAGGGAAATTACTAAAGGGCATATGAGTGTGTTATAATTGCAGAGAAAAGTGTCATCTATCTCATGAATGTAAAGGTAAGAAACAAACTAATGATATTAAATTATTTAACTACAAAGAAATTGGTCATTATTCAAATCAATGTCCCAAGAATCAGGGTAATCTACCACAAAAGAGACCAAGAGAGATATGAAATCTTATACAATCACTACAATCGAGGTAGAAGTACCTAATGATGTAGTGGAAGGTAAATTAATCCTATCTTCAAATTTACCCAATAATTTATTTTATTTTGTATCATTTCACTCTTTTACATCCACCAAGTTTTCCAAGAAAATTATCCATTTTTATTTTGATTTAATAGGGGAGTTTTAACTTAAAAATCCTAAGGGAAATATCATTGCAACAAAGATGTGTTGGGATATCCCCATTATTATGATACCTAAATGTGCTTTATTTGATTAAAATATCATCATACCTATATTTTACTATGATATAATACTCAGTATGGATTGGATTTCAAAATATGATGTGAAAATTTATTTTAAGAAGAAAGAAATTATGATTTTTGAGGAATATGTAGATTTCCTTATCTTTAGAGTAGAAACTTTAGAATATGATTCTTATATAGATCTTCCCCTAGTAGCTCTACTAAATGAAATTCTTGTGGAGAAAGAGAAAAAAATATCTAGGGATGAATAATGTAATATTAAAATTGTGGATGTACCAATTGTTCAGAAATACATTGATGTATTTCTTGAGAAATTACCTGGAGACCCACCAGAATATGAAGTTGAGTTTTACATTGATTTAATCCCTTATTAAAGGCCAATATTAAATAATACATATAGAATGGAAACTGTGGAATTAATGGAATTGAGGAAACAACTAGAGGAGTTGAGTAATAAGGGATTTATTTTCCCTTGTGTTTCTCTATGGGGATCCCATTTTCTATTTTTAAAAAAATATGGATCCATGAGGCTATGCATTGATCACAAAGAAATCAATGTTATTACAATGAAAAACAATTATCCTTTTCCCTGCATTGATGATTTATTTGATCAACTTCATGGAGATCAATATTTTTTGAAGATTGAACTTCATTATGGATATCATTAATTATGAGTAAAGAAAGAAGATATTATAAAGATATCTTTTTGAATGAGGTATGAAATTTACAATTTTATAGTAATGCCATTTGGACTCACTAATGCACCCTATTTTTTCATAGATCTAATGAATGAGTATTCAAGGAAAATGTTGATAATTTTTTTGTGTAATTTATTGAATATATCTTTGTGTACTCTAAAATATATGAGTACCATGAGAATCAATTTTAGACCATTCTTGATACTCCTATAAGAAAAGAGTTATATGGTAAATTTAGTAAGTGTGAATTATGGATTTAGGGAATTTATTTTCTTGGACATATTGTCTCAAAGAATGTAATCTTAGTTGATACTATGAAGACAAAGGTATTCCAAGAATATCCTACACCAACAAACATAATTGAGGTATGTAGTTTCATTGGTTTGGCTGGATACTATCAGAGATTCATTCAGAATTTTCCTCGATTGGCTAACCCGTTAACTAAGCTCACACGTAAAGGGGTTAAGTTTGTATGAAAAAAAATGTGAAGAATGTTTTGAATAATTAAAGAGGAGATTGGTCAATGATCCAATTTTGAATATACCATTAGGAAATGATTTTTGATATAAAATGATGTATTGAAGAAATGAATTTGTTGTTTCCTTATGAAAAATGATAAAGTTATTGCATATGCATCTAGGTAGTTGAAGTATCATGAAAAAAACTATCCAACTCATGATCTTGAGTTAGTAGCTGTAATATTTTCTCTGAAGATACAGAGACACTATATCTATGGTGAAATATGTGATATATATACAGATCAAAAGATTTTAAAATACATATTCTCATATAAAGAGATCAACATAAGGAAAAGATAATGTCTTGAGTTACTCAAGGATTATGATTTCTTGATACATTACCACCCAAAGAAGCAAATAAGGTTGTAAATGGATCAAGAAGGAAATATCACGAAGTTATGACCCAAATGAGGATTGAGAGAGATCCTATATTCAAGGATTTAGTAAACATAGATATTGTAATTACTAAGGAAGGGGATACACCACTCCTTTTTTAAATTATTGTGAAACCATATTTGTTGGAAAAGATAAAAAGATCTTAATCTGATGATGAGAATTTTCATAATAAAGTTAAAGTTGTGAATGAAGGAAAATTGGAAGGATTTTTTTTTTAAAATGGTTTTCTGAAATTTGGAAAGAGGCTATGTGTTCCATAAATACTTGTTCTAAAAATTAACTATTATATGATGCTCATAGCTCAAATTTCTCGATACACCTCAGTATTACCAAGATGTATACGGATCTAAAGAAACATTTTTGGTGGGATAATAAGAAGTAGGAAATTGCTACATATCTGTCAAGATATCTAGTTTTTCAACAAGTGAAGGTCGAGAGAAAACATCCTAGATAATTTATTCAACCTCTTCCTATACTCTTGTGAAAATGGGATGACATTGTAATAGACTTTGTCACAGGACTACTAAGGACTCCAATAAGGAATGATGCGATATGGGTTATTATTGATTTCCTTACCAAATAAGCACATTTTATTGATATAAGAGAATAATTACCTCTTTGAAACATAGAAAGACTCTATATTAATGAATTTTTAAGACTTCATGGTTCACCTATATTAATTTTGTATGATTTATATCCTTATTTTACATCAAAATTATGGAAGAGTATTTTGAAGGATCTAGATACTAAGCTTAATTTGGGCACCGCCTACTATCCTCAAACTGATGGACAATGTGAAAGGAATATTCAAACATTAGAAGACATGTTTAGATCATTTTCACTTGACTTTCAAGGTATGGGAGATTGGTGTTTACCTTTGGCAGAGTTTGTATATAATAATAGTTTCCATCTAAGTATAAAAATGACACCATATGAAGAATTATATGGAAAGAGATGTTTTACTCTAAATTGTTGGGATAAAATTGGTGAAAGGAAACTTATAGGACCAAAAATTCTTAAAGATACAATGAAAAAAGTAAATACTTTTCAAGATCATATTAAAGAAGCTCAAAGTAGAAAAAAGAGTTATGCTGATAATCGGAGAAATGATTTGGAATTTCAAGTGAGAGATTATGTCTTTCTGAAAGTATCTCCATGGAAGGGTGTTATAAGGTTTGGTAAGAAAGGGAAACTACACCCTAGTTATATCATACCATTCAAAATTTTATAAAGAATTGCAGTTGTATCTTATCGATTAGCAATTGCACCAAGTCTCTCCAAATTTCATGATGTGTTCCACATATCATTGTTAAGGAAGTATATGCCAGACCCAATGCATGTTCTCACGTATGAATAAATATAACTAAAACCTAATTTTTTTACTGTGAAGATCTTATTTATATTCTTGACACTAGATATCAATTGTTGAGGAATCGAATGGCTCAACTGTTAAAGGTTCTTTGGAGAAGCCATAAAATGAAAGAAGCAACATGGGAACATGAGGATATTATGAAGAAAAACCCTCATATGTTTAGAAGGTAATATTAATGAAAATTTTGAGGATGAAATTTTTCAAAGGAAGAATATAACACCCCAAGATTTTACGGTATGTCTCTTCTTAGATAAATTCAATTTCCTTGATAGCTTATATTGCACGCAACACCCAGCTTAACCACACAATAAAATATTATTATAACCGGCCATTAAATTGGTGGGAATAAATAATATTAACCGCATTATGAAATTTACATATATTAATTTTTTTTACATTCATATAATATATTTTATAGACATAAGATAAGAATAAATCCAATTTTATGCACAAAGAACTATATTTTTCTAAAGGTAGTTTTGTCGCCTTTTAATGGCGCATTTGCTTTAAAATTAAAATTTGACATTTTATAAATTATATTTGAAAAAATAAACATAATTTTTGAAATAATAATATCAAAATTTAATTTGGTTTATTTTTTGGTATTTTTATGATAAATTTCATGTTTTGATGAATTGTGAAAAAATACCAAAATTTAAGTGAAAAAACATTTTTTGTCTAAATAATTTATAGTGTTAAATTATATTTTTGATTGGTTTTAAATTATAATTAGATAAATTTTATATCATTTAATACAATTTGGGTCATTATAATCAATTTAACATTGAATTTGGAAATAAATACATTTCAATGTTTTGAATGTCGTCACTTTAAAAACACGTCTTCCCATTCTTTCTACGAGATTAATTTTAAATTAATTTTAGCTAATTATTTGTTTTAAATTTTTAAAAATGGATTCCATATCTGTAATAATAAGGCCAAAATTTAGTAAATATTTTTCTTTTATTTTTGGACAATATGAATAGTAAACTTAGTAATTTTAATTACCATGGTTAAGGACAAATCGAGCAATTAAGGGTAAAAATAATATTATAAATATTAGAAAATTACCCTAAAACTATTAATAATTTTATTTTATGAGTGAATTTCAACCAAAATAATCCTTGTTTTGATTTTATGGCCTCTTGGAGCCACTTGGATGACTTTAATCTATTTATAGTATTTTATTTTAAGAAAAGTCTAATATGTCAGACTCTTGTTTTTAATAAGTATTACATTTTTAATATGTGGTTATTCAGAATAAATCTTCAACTATAAATAGTAATTTGAAATATAAAATTTTTATTTTCATCATGGTGATTTATTTTTAATTTTTAGTAAATAAATTATAATCATAGAGGCTTATACAGTGATGATGCAACAATTGTTTAATTACTGGAAATATCTAATAAATGATATTAAAAATATTAAAATAAATATAATTTAAAATAATTAATTTCATAAAAAAAATCTATAATACCTTTACATGTTATTGATTATTTAAAAGAGTTGGTTATATGATATCATGTTGTTATGATATTTTTAAAAAGTCAAGTATTGAATAGTGTCAAAATTGACATTAACGATATTTTAAAATAAATAAAATTGAATTAAATGATATGAAATTCATAAAAATTTTAAATTAAGCCAAAATATTTATATGAGGTTGAAAATTTTACCCATGATTCATTTATGGTCTATTTTTTATTATATAGTAACTATATTAATCCTTAAAGAGAAAAAATCCAAATTGTCACGGTAAGAGTTAAAGGGTTTAACTAAGGGTTAAAATTAAAAGATAAAGGTAATAATGTGACCTAAAATTGTATAACAATTATTATATGAGAGTATTTAGACCCATAATCATCTTATATTCTAAATAAATTACTTTTTATTAAAATGAAATTGAAAATTAATTTATATTAATTTAATCTTTTGAGATTTTCCAAATGCGACCATCACCTCAATTATAAAAGGAAACCTCCCCCTCACTTATTCACACCACTTTGAGCATTATAGATCAACTAAACCCTAAAATTTTCTCTTCCCAAAATCCTTATCCATGCTTTTTAGGTCTTGATCTTTCATAAAGACCTACCCTAGGTCCCTTAAAAGATGTTATAAAAGAGATCCTTCGTAGAAGAGGTAATCTTCTTTACTGAATTTCCTAAAAATATTTATTATTCTACTTCCTCTTCCTATGTTTTTTCCATGAAAAAGTAATAATAACAGTATCATGTATATTTTTAGATTTTATTATGATTATGGTACAACCATATTTCATGATTTATCTATCTTATGAAAAACAAAAACACCACGTGTGCGTACATACGACTTACCATCCCCATGATGTGGTGTAATTTTTTTCATCACTAATTTACTTAGATTGGTATAATGATGGAAATAATAGATATATATGGTACTTATGATATGATATTGATTATGGATAATTAATATACCATCCAATTCCATACCCTTTTACCATTAATGGAATGATACTGTCACTCGTGCGTATGTACGACCTACCATCTCCATGATGTGATGTGATTCATTTTCCATGTTCAATATTAAAAAATGATTATAAAACAATATTTAATGATTAAATATTATATTAATAATATTAATATCATTATGGATATGACAGAACTATATCCTATACACAAGAGATGAGACTTACACAACAAAACATGCATAAAAAAATGAAGCAGTTAACACCTGAAACAAGGGTAATAATGAAATATTATTAAGAGGGTGATAAAATGATATAAGAGAATCATATAAGATACCATATATATGAAAATGGTTCTGGTATGAATTAATAAAATCCCTTAAACCATTGTATAGGAGGTTAAAACATGTACAACCAAAAAGAAGTGTGAGGTAAGGGTTTTTTTCATCTCACTTTTATTTATGTGGGATATATGCTTTATTCACCACTTATTCCTTTTGTGTGGTGTATATACTACCCTTTGACATGTTATATCATGAATTTATTTATTCTCAAGATATTTAAAGATTTTTTAAATTTTATTATTTTATGGGGTATATGATTCTACTGATTACAAAGTGATAAGGGATTTCTTAACTCAATTTTCATTCATCAGGTTAAACTTCTACATAATTGATTATGTAATGTTAGGATTATGTGTGAAATGAATTTTTATTGTCTCATTTTGTATTTACACTCGTTTTATGTGGATTTACAATTGATATACATTATCTATTAATTTGATTATTTTCTAAACCGTATACCATTTTTACATATGGTGTCTACACTAGATGTTATTTGATTTATTGGAGAAATAATGTAAAATTTGTATATTTTACTCAATATAGATACTTCCTGATAAGGATTATTGATTAGTGAATTAAATAAATCATTTTTATATATGATGAATGATTTGGATATGCAAGAATAAGTGGAGAACATATATAGAAAATCCATTCGATGCATCGATAATCTCATGAGATTAAAAAGATGGAAAAATTAAATGGGGTTCTACCCATAATGATTAAAAAATCCCATGAAAGGTGTTGAAAGTAAATGTATTATGTGCCTCAGAAACATGATGTCGAATAATTAATCATTTCCTTCATTAAGATTTCAGTTATCTTTATCCATGATATTTTCACTATGATATTATCCATGGATTCATATTTTTAAAAAGTTATTGAATTAAATAGAATACATGTTCAATTATTTTACTTTTCCATATAGACTATGAATTATTGATTTCAAGATAGATTAAGCTGTATGTAACTATTACTGAGCATATGATCTCACTCTTTTATTTGTTCTCTTTTCCCTAGGTTTTGATGATGAAATATTAGAATGAAATCAGGGATGAAATTTAATTTATTCTGTTATGTTCTATGTTTAATTACTAATTTAATAAGGGTTCCATGTATGTATATTGTTCTAAAAAACTACTAAAAATTTTATTCCTTAGGGATACAATTACTTGTATTTAATACCAATGTAATGAAGTAACCATTGACTCCAGGTTACTGGAGTTGGGGTTGTCAAATTAGACATCATATTATTCGATGGGATGAGGATAGTAGAATGACTCTCATCAGTAGAATCGATCTATCCATGATGATTCTAGGAATACCATGACTCCTCAGGTAGTGCAATCTCAATAGGGAAATAAAGGACAAAGTGTAGTGAGTAAGCAGTTGTATGGAGCTGAGAAAGTGATGGTGGATGATCAGTCTGAGCCATTAATGGTGAGAGGTATGATTATTTTGAATTCTACCCTTATGAAATATTTGTTTGAAATGGGTGAATCCTATTAATTTATTAATTCTTTTACTATTATTCTTATGGGTTTTCATGTTGATATTATGCCTTTTGTTTTGAAACTATAAATTGATCTCAATCAAAAAGAATGTTGGGACTTTTTGTGCAGTGTGTGTTCTATAAAAAATGATGGATATGAGATGATATGTGATTTATATGTTCTTGAGATGGATGTTTAGAACATAATCCTAGGTATAGATTGGTTGAAAATGTTTAAATCTCATATATATTGTTACACTTAAAGGGTTCATTTTATGACTGATGATGGCATCGAGAATCTCTTTAGAGGATACTAGAATGTAAAGGCTGGTACAATAAGATTATTAGCACCATAATTTGGAAAAATATCATATTAGTTGGAAGTTTTGAACTTAGAATCGATGGATGAGATTGAGAATAACGGTTTTCTAATAGTTGTTGATTAGTTTCTGGATGTTTTTTCTGAAAATTTCTCAGAGTTTCTACCCACAAGAGAAGTGGACTTTACAATTTATCTCATTCTGAGGACCAATCCTATCTCACTTCTATCTTATAGGATGGAACCAACAGAATTAAGGGAATTGAAAGTCCAGTTAGAAGAGTTGGAAAGAAAAGGGTTAATTCATCCTATCATATATCCATGGATAACACCGGTCTTGTTTGTCAAAAAGGCAGATGTCACTCTTTATTTTTGTGTGGATTATCATAAGATTAACCAATTACAATAAATAATTGGTATCCACTTACATGAATTGATGTTTTTTTATCAATTGAGGGTATCCTAGTGGTTCTTTAAAGTTGAATTGTGATTAAAATATCACTAATTGAGGGTTCAAAAGGAGGATATTCTAAAAATTAATTTTATGAGTAGATATTGAAATTAAAAATATGTAGTTATGACTTTAGGTATTACAAATTCACCATATTTATTTATGGAATTGATGAATCAGATATTTCAAAGATATCTGGATTCTTTTTTAGTGGTGTTTGTAGATAACATATTGGTGTATTCAAGGACAAGGGTTGAGAAAGAGAAACACTTAGAGATAGTGTTGGGTATCTTTCATGATCATTTTCTATATGCTAAATTATCAAAGTGTTAATTTTGGATACAAGAGGTAATTTTCCTTGGCCATGTAATTTCTAAAAGAGGAGTTTTTATGGATCCATAAAATATAGAGGCTATAATATCTTGGAAACCACCAAATAATTTATTTGAGATATATATTTTCCTTATCCTAGATGGTTATTACCGATGTTTTGTTCATGATTTTTCATGACTAGATTCACCTATGATAGATTTGAAAAGGAATAATGTTCCATTCCAATGGAACATGCAATGTCAGAAGTACTTTCAAGAGCTTAAAGTTCACCTTACACCGGTACCAATCTTGATATTTATAGAATAAATAAAAGGATATGTGGTGTATTATAATGCTTTGGGATTAGGGTTTGGATGTGTTATCATGTAGAGATATCATGTTGTTTCTTATGGCTCATGAAAATTAAAGTTTCATGAGAAGAACTACCCAACACATGATTTGGAGCTAGTTATTATAGTTTATGCTTTGAATAATTGGAATCATTACCTCTTTAGTGAGAAATTTATAGTATTTATGGATAATAAGAGTTTAAAAAATATTTTCTCACAAAGTTATTTGAACTCGAGACAATGAATATGGATGGAGTATCTCCAAATTTATGACTTTGACTTGATGTATACACCGGGTAAAGGAAATTCAGTGGTAGATGAATTAAGAAAAAATTTGCATGCTAAGTTGAAAAAATAGGATTCAAATTAGTGGAAGTTGATTTCGGTCATAACCAACATGTACTTAGATTTTGAATATAGAGGCAGTGTTGCAATTTTATTTATATTTTCTTTTGTTCCTGATTTGGTTTCAACAGTTAAAGAGGCACTGAAATCTGATTCATAATTTGTTTCGATAAGGTTGAAACTGAATAGTGGGGAGATCATTGAGGGATGGAGGCTTTATGGGAGTTCAATCTTTTTGTTTCAAAATAGGATGGACATACCTATGTCTTGTTTGGATCAACTTCTTCATTCTTACCACCATTTGATATGGGCTATTCATTTGTGAATACAGAAGATGTATAAGGCACTGAAAGCATAGTTTTGGTGGGTTGGTATGAAAAGAATAGTGCCTAATCTTGTTTCGAGATTCTTAAATTGTCAGCATGTTTAACCAGATCCCAAATTAATAACATGTATGTTGTAGTCTTTACATATTCTTATTTGGAAATGGGAGCAGATAACTATGTATTTTGTAAAAGGTCCCCGAAGGATGGTTTGGAAACACTGTTCCATATGTGTGATAGTGGATCGACTCACAAAGTCAGCTCATTTCATCCCTATTAGCGAATCTCATATGATGGAGTATTTTTCTAAAATATATATCCAAGAAGTGGTAAAGAGGCATGGTGTACCAGTTTTGATAGTATTGGACTGAGATCTGAGGTTTACATCTTGTTTTTGGAAATACTTATAGAAATCACTCATGACTCAGTTGAATATGAGTATGATGTATCATCCTTAGACAGATGGGAAATACAAAAGGACAATACAAACATTGGAAGACATGATTTGGGCTTATGCAATGGATTTTTGTGGCTCATGGGAGGATCAACTACCATTAGTGGAGTTATCATATAATAATAGTTATCAGTACTTGATATATATGGATCCTTTTGAAGCATTGTATGGGATTCCTTGTCATTCTCCACTTTGTTGGGTGGAAACAAGTGAGAATTAACTGGTTGGGACAATCTTTGTCCAAGAGATAATAGAGAAGATTCAATTGACCATGGAAAGGATGGGGATGACTTAGAGTCATCAAAAATCATATGCAGATCATTGTCAATGGACGTTTTCATTTGAGGTGAGTGATCATATGTTCTTTAGAATATCTCCAAGTCTTGGGAATTGTCATTTTAGGAAATAGGGAAAGTTATCTCCTTGATACATATACCCTTTTGAGATACTTGAATGGGTTTTTGAGGTGGAATATAGGTTAGAATTTCCACCATGATCTATTTAAGAGCATAATGTGTTTCATGTATCTCAGATAAAAAATTATTATCCTGATCCCAATCATGTGATTCAATAGGATAAAGTTGACCTATATCCGAATGCTTCATTGGTTCATATCCTGGTACAGATTGTGGATAGGCAAGAGAAAGTCTTGTGTGAGAAAAGCATTGGTCTAGTGAGGGTTTTGTGGTAACATGGCTAGATTTATAAAGAGAATTGGTAATGAAAGAAATAAATTTCCAATAAATGGCCTGAAATATTTAAGTAAAATGGTGGTTCTCTACTTTTTTGGGATAGAAAGGCCCATGGTGGGGTGAATGTGGAACACCCGATTTCAAGTAGGTAACCCTTTCTTTATGTATTTTAAGTATGTAAAGGGTTTTCATGAAGTTTGGGAGGGTTTAGAGGACTTTTGGAATGTTTTATGGAATTTTATAGAGGTTTAATATTTGATAATGTTTAGTATAAATCATTCAACACCTCTATGAAATCGTGAAAAGTGAGGCAGTGGGCTCTGGGCCACACACTTAGGTGCATGGTTTGGCCAAAATATGCCACCACCTAGGAGTAATTTTGAAAATTAGAATAGAGTAAAAAATGTTGTTGGCATATAGGTTGTCTAACCATGTGATAAAACCATTAAAGGGGTGTTTGTAGGTAGTGAATGGCACACAGTTTGCATATGGTTTTCTTGACTGTGCATCTAAACCATGCATGGTTAAAAATTAGATCTAAAAATTGTGGATTTGATTCAAAATTTTCTTTAAACATATATTTTCACCCTATGTTGACCCTAACATGTTTTTCTCGCTTCCAAAAGGTTGTAGAGACCCTTACCCTTTATCCTAAGGAAATCCGTTGGTGTTTTATAGTGCGTTGAAGCCCAAATTCCTTGGTAAGCCTCCATTCTTTGTGGTTTTTCTCAGATATCCTCTTCCTCCCTCTCTTGTATTCATAGATCTAATCCATTTAGAATATATATATATATATATATGTATTATTTTATTCTAATAATGATGAGTTTTGGTTGTTTTGATGTTAGGGAATGAGATCTAAGGTGGGTTTTTGGAGTTTTAACCCGATTTGTTGAAGAATTTGTGTCGTTCTTCATTTCCACCATAATTTTTGAGGTAGGTGGATTCACTCTCAACTCCTAAATTAGAACTAGAAGGCTTGGTTTAAAATTGTTTTAATTTCTTAAAATTTATTATGAAATTTTGGTGCAAATATTTTTAGAAACCTTCTTTAGTGATGGTTTGTGAAATTTTGGAATTGTTGTGCAATGTTCTTTGTTGAATAATTTTAAAATAATTATTTTAAAATGGTTGTTTGGTTTGATTCATGGAAAAAGGTTTCATGTTATTTTTCTCAATAATAAGGATTTTTTTATTATAATGTTTTTAAATGAATGGTTTGGCATGGTTTTGGCATAAATTGTTGGTGTATGTTCATGAGAATTTGGTATAGATAATGGTGTGAAGTAACCCACATTAAAAATATTGGGATAGATAAGGGTATGAATTTACCCCTATAAAAATGGTTCATTATGTGACAACTTAGTGAAATGATGACTCACCACTCGCGAGTATAGGGAGGTCCATGGTTTCATGCATGGTTGGATGTGTGGATATTTTGAATGGAGTGGGTTATACCAAAATAGAATTTGTGAAATGGGTTTAAAGTATTGTTGAGTTGATTTCCTTGGAATTTGATTTAGTTTGAGAGAACTGTTTTGTTATGGAAATTGTTTTATATTATGATATAAACTATTTCAAATTGTTTTATATAAATTATTTTATATAAATATTCTAACATGTTCTATTCTAGTGGTGTGAGTAGGGAAGCCATTTGAGGAAAATCTACTGAGTTTCATTACTCACCCCATGCTTGGGAAAATTGGTGCATTTTTAGATATTGTTTTTTGAGACATAGGTAAAGGAAAGGTATCAAATTTATTTAGTGATTATTCATGATAATTGGTCATGAATTGTGAATTTGGATGTTAGAGCATGTCGGGTTTTTCCGCGCTGTCATATTTGGAGTCTTTGATCTTTGTTGGTTTTTGTCTTTCACTTTCTAATTAGATATTGGTCTTGGTTTTCAATTAGTACTCTGATATAGTTGGTTTGTGTTATTATAATTGATTTTAATTTCATTTTATTCATGAATTATATAGTGGATGTTGGTTATGTTTATCTTATTTGGATTGTTTATTTTAAAAAGAAAAAATCATCTTCCAACTGTTAATGAAACCCTTGGCATTTTTTCCAGCCTTTGGCGTCTTGGGGATGTCGCCTAAGGACAAGTAATATCCTACCACCGTCTTAATACAATGAGAATGGGAATAATGTTATAATATTCATATGTTTATCCACATCAAAAAATAAATGTTTCCACCATAATCTACCACCCTCCTAATTCATCACAAAAAATCATATTTTTTATGTTTGTTAAACAACATCCAAATTTCTATTTTGGTGAATGACCGATTTAACTATCATTAAAATTTCTTCCAGTAACCAAATACTTCCTTCTGTCAGTATCCATATATGAAATTATTATTCTAGGATCATTTAGGAAATAATGAACCACATATAATCACCGATCACCGACTTCCTTTTCAGTCAAATGATCTAGCACTACAACTCACGTTGCCAAAAATTCCATTAGATAACAAATTATGACACCAAAATCCAATGTGGTATCTCCCTACTATTTATTATTTTCAATTTTCATGTTTCTTTTCATTTTCTTAACTATTATGGATGAACATGTCTTCCAAATATGATTTTTGTAAAAAAAATCAATGAGCAGTCCATATTTCAATGTAGTGAAAATTTTGTTGTATAATGTAAAACTTCTTACCACACTAACTGAATATTTAATAAATGGATTTATAGATATTGTTTCTAAAATAGGTTGCATGAATTTATAATATATAAATACACTTTTTTCATATCTATGACTAAAAAATTCCAATGCATATTGTCCAATTTTACTGGGAAGAATAAAAACATAGAGCTCCTCATACTGACAATTGCTACCCGGTTCCAAAAGCTCTCCTTTAATTTCTCATTTTCTAAATAAAAAACTCCCTAGAATATAATAAAAAAATATAATAATCTAGTCATCATTAAATTTAATCAATCACTGAATTAATAGAAATCATGTAAAAATACAGTCATTCATTATGTAAAAAATGAACTATAGTCTTACTATAAATGTGTATGACATGAAGGAAAAACATTCCATTTTAGTAATGCTAAAAATATTTCATAACTGACATATTTCTTCAATAATAAATATTTA
The DNA here is from genome assembly GCA_963277665.1 of Viscum album. Taxonomy (NCBI): domain Eukaryota; kingdom Viridiplantae; phylum Streptophyta; class Magnoliopsida; order Santalales; family Viscaceae; genus Viscum; species Viscum album. The sequence goes on from OY728130.1 coordinate 1,223,032,399, forward strand.
TGAACTATGATTTTTTTATTTAAATATAACTTAATAAAAAAAAGTTCTGGTTAAGTAAACTGATATAACACATACCGTATTGGGTGTGCACCTCTTGTTTAACAAATCGATAATGTTATTTATATTGATTTGATATAATTTGTTAGTAGATTCCCATAACACACTGATATTATCATGTAAGTTCATTTTTATTTTCAGTACATAATAAAATATATTATAATATATTCTAAATACATAAATTCAGTAACGTTACCTCTCCCCATCAACATCAAGGAGAATTTTTATCAGCTTTGTTTCATATTTCATCATGATAGTTTGTTACTTCACCCACATATGAATTAACTGGTACAAATTTTGGGTAATTTTAGGTCTATTGTTATTATTCACCTATAGATATATAAATGAAGTTAGATTATTTGGTTTACTTTCCCTACTCTTTATACCTTTAGTCAATGATGTTTGTTTCTTTGAGGCAGAAGCGACTGCATTGGACTTCCCAGGACCTTTTAGTTCTTACGTACTTAATTATTTATTTAAATATTACTTTACACCAATTACATGTATATTAATAGTTTTTATTATTTAATATCCATTAATTTCATGTTTTTTTCCATCAATAGTAGTGATTTAGGTTTTATGTTTTTTTTATAATTTTCTTGAATCCCAATATCCTCTAAAACACCACCTTTCTCTTCACTGAAACTATTTTGATCTCTTCCTTATCCTTGATCTTCATAATTTATCTAAAAATCATATTTTTTCCATTATTTAATTTTAATTAGGCTTTTGGTCTCTTTAAAATTTTAATAATTTTGACATTCTCCAGGTAACATCCCATAGTCTCCTCACTTTGAAAGTATTGTCTCCTATCCTTTAATTGGAGTTTTTTTTCATCAACAACCATCTGAACAAGTTGTTTAACCTTTTAAGGACTTGATTTTAATCTTTAGCTATGTATTTTCATGATTGGAGTCTATATGTAATAGTGGAAATATAATTGTAGACAATAGAAATTAATTTAAAAATAAATAACTATTCTGAAAAATATTTTAGTAATAGTACCTTAGTTGTTTCTTATAGAGAAAAATAAAAATCTTGAAAACTCCATATAACAAATAATGGTTCAACCTATGCTTTTGGTGGAATATTACCAGAAATCTCATTATACCAATACTATAAAAGTTAATATTGTTTAGAATGGTTCAACTAAATTAGCAGAAAAAATCACAGTTAAATAAAGTTTAAGACCTTACCATTAAAATGAAAAGAGAACCTACAACTTTAAAGGAGTGGTGTAATTTTTTTTCACCAATGTAATCAACTATTCATGAATACCAGTATCCCAATAATATCTCTTCACTTTTGATATTTCTTCAAAATATGTGATAAAATTCCAACCTACATTGGAACCAGATGCAGGGAAAAATAATGGCTCACATGAAACAAGTAAAATCAAACATGCCACATTAAAGAAATATTTCTCTTCACTAGATTTAACAGTTTAAACAATGGATATTTGTAACACACCCTATGATAATATCCTAACAACATGGTAAAACAAACTCCTCAAAAGTGAGTAACTATTTGGACATAATGTATAAGCAGCTGACAAAGGTATGTCACCATCCTCAATGCCAAATATATGGAAGATGTTTGTATCTATTAACTCCATCATCCTTACCACTATGTCAAACATTTATAAATCAATGTTGTACCTCTATAGTAAAAATAAAATAGGTCCATTAGTTTTTTACAATCATTGAATGGAAATGTGTTATTAAGAAACACTTTAAAAAACTGAGAAAATGGAATCCTTTGAAGAAATTTGATGTGATTATCAGTAATATTTGGCCTAATATCATGAAATATTTTCCACAACCCAATCATCTAAGAGATGTAATGGTTGGTAGTTTATGTAGAGGATTATTTTTTCATAAAAAACAGTATCACTAGTAAATTAAAATCTTTTATTTGAATTATAAAATAATGAAAAGAAGCGAAAAAATAAACCCCTAGTAAAAAGTTTAACTAGAAAAATGCCACATGTCTGAATTGATATTTTTAAATTAATAGACCAGTGGATATTCCCTATGGAAATCCCACTATAAATTACTAGTGTAAATTACCATTGTAAATTACCATTGGAAATCCCAATGGAAATTATTAGTGGAAATTCCTAGTGGAAATTCCCATTGGAAAGTCCTAGTAGAAATTATTAGTGGAAAGTCACAATAGAAATTCCTAGTGGATTTAAATTAAAATTTATAACTATCAAAAAATTTATATAAACTAGTAGAAATACCAGTGGAAATTCCCAATGGAAATTTTCAATTAGTTAAAAATATTCTTTTGTAGTTGTAAATTATAATTGAGTTAAAAATTTACACTAAGAATGCTTAGTGAAGATTCCCAGTGGAAATCCCACTAGAAATTCCCAGTGGAAATCCAAGTGAAATTTTCCAATATAAATTCTAAATTTTTTAATTTTTTTATATATTTGGAAATTATAATTGAGTTGAAAATTTATACCGAGAATTCTCAGTGTAAATTCCCAGTGGTAATTCCCAGTGAAAATTTTCAAATGGTTCAAAAAAATTGTTATGTAGTTGGAATTTATAATTGAGTTGTAAATTTATAGTAACAATGACTAATGGAAATCCCAGTGGAAATACTAGTGGAAATCTTAGTGGAAATCCCAGTGGAAATTTCAAATGGAAATTATTAGTGTAAATTTTCAATTGGTTTAAAATAATTATTTTGTAGTTGGAGATTATAATTGAATTCCAATGTGAATTTCCATTGGGATTTCTAGTGGTAATTTCCACTAGACATTCTTAGTATAAATTTTCAACTAATTTTATAAATTATTATATAGTTGGAAATTATAATTGAATTCCATTAGGAATTTACACTGGGAATTTCCATCAGGACTTTCCACTAGGAACTTCCACTAGGTATTTATACTAGAAATTTTTATTTTGAATTTCCAATGGTATTTCCATTGATAATTTCTAGTGGGAAATTTCATTAGGAATTTTCAGTGGGATTTCTATGAAAAATTTCCACTAGGAATTATCAGTGGAAAAATTCAACTGATTTAATTATAAATTGTTTAGTAGTTAGAAATTATAATTTAAATTCATTGGGAATTTTCACTGAGGATTACACTAAGATTTTACAGTTGGGATTTTTATTAGAAATTTTTACTGATAATTGGTAGTGGGACTCTCCACTGGAAATTTTCACTGGGCATTTTTGGTGGAAAATTTCAATTGATTTTAAATAATTGCTTACTATTTAGAATTTATAATTTAATTTAACTAGGAATTTACACTAGGAATTTACCTTGGGAATTTCCACTAAAATATACACTAGGAATAGATACTATGGAATTTCCGGTGGGGATTTCCACTCTGGAATTTCTATTAGGGATTAACAATGGGAATTTTAACTAGGAAATATCCTTTTAAAATTTCTAGTGTTGAAATTTCTAGTTATAGTGAATTGAAAACTTAAAATAGAAATTGGGAGATTAAAACTAATCAATTAGAAATTAATTTTTTTTGGAATCATTTGAAAATCATCAATGATAATTTATAGTTGTAATAAATTTTAAATTCTAGTGGGGATTCCTAGTGGAAATATAAAATAGAAATTACTAGTGCATAAAAATCATGAGTATGAATATATAGTTGGAATTTCCCCTGGGAATAACTAGTGGTAAATTCCAACTAGAAATACCTCATCATAATTACCACTTCCAATTCCTATCATTAATTATCAGTGAATATAAATCCCCCGTAGGAATACCTATATGAAATTTCCATTGGAAATCAAAAGTGGAAACTATCTGAGGAAATTTCAAATTGTATTCAACATCTAATTCGAACATCAAATTTCCAGATTACATATACACTTAGAATAAATTGGTAATTACAAATTAGTTTTGTTTTATGAAATCTAAATTTCCCGTGGAAGTTTCCTATGGAAATTTGTAGTGAAAATACCAAATAAAAATTCATAGTGAAAATTCCCACTGGAAATTATTTGTGGAAACTATAAATTGATATTGTAAGAAAAAATCCCAATGGAAAACAAATTAAACTGATAATTACTAGGAAAAAATTATTCTAGAAATTTCAAAAAATAATTTCCACTTTTCAAATACTAAAAAAGTATACCAGTCCCTTACAAGTTTATCAATTCCAACCAATTAGAAAATACTAATACAAACTTCCAGCTCTTTAAATAAATTTTAAAAAACTCTATATTAAATACTAATGGATAATTACCACTGTAAATGAAAATTTATAGTGGGTATTGGCACTAAAAAATGGAAGCATAAATTCACACTAAAAATGAATTAGATAACAGTGGAAATTTCTAGTTGAAATTCATAGTGAAAATCAATTAGAATTTCCAGTGAAATTTCGCATTCTTGTAATTAATAAAAAAAGGAAATTTCTACTAAAAATTACTAGTTGAACATCCTAGTAGAAAAAATTCAAATCATCATATCCAGAGTTTTCCAATAACCCACATAAACAAATACGAACTAAGATGATATTAATATATCTATCTTTATAGATCCAAAAATTTATGAACAAAAAATCAAATACGACTCTATCCCAGTCACTATGATAAATTATAAAGAAACCAACAAACAAAAATCACAAAAATCACCTATCATCTTCCATCAACGATGGGTAAATCGAAAATTTCACCAAAGGGTTTTATAAGGGATTATCCAAGGGGTTTGCTGAGGCCTTTTTTGAGAGGTTCACCAATAGGTTGGCTGAGGGATTCATCAAAGGATTCTCTAAGGGATTCACCAAGGGGTTTACTGAGGGATTCACTTAATGGTTCACTGAGGTATTTTTCGAAGCATTTTCTAAGGGATTCAACTGACAATATTTTTCAAATGGATTACCGATTTCATTATCAAACCCTAGGACTGATCCAAGTGCTAGAAAAGTAATTATACACATGGAACCCATCCAGCAGACAACCTAAGGGTTAGGTCAAGGGGCTAACCTAAGATGAAAATTCTCTACCATGGTTTGGTCGATTCTTATACACTTATAGGTAAATTTTTTCCTAATGTTTCATCCTTATTAAAAAAATTATTAATTATGTTTTTCATTTTTGTTCTAAATGTTTATATTTTATATATGTTGTAGTTGTTCATATGATTTTTTTAAGTGTTGTAAATTTTTTATGTAAGTGTGAAGTTTGATTTTGTGTTATTTATATTATAATAATATTTATTCTATTGTAAATTTTATATGTTTTATTATTCTTTTATCATACTCTTAATTTTGTTTTCTAAGTATTTTAGCCGTTGTCTATGTAAAATTATGGTTTTTAAAGGTTTATATTTCTTTGAGATTTAGTACTATAGCATAAAAGTGTAAATTGTTATCAGGTTCATATTTTATCATTTTAAATTCTTGTATTATTTGAAAAATAGAATGTATTTGTTGTAAATGGTGTAAAGGTGTATATAATCTTGTGAGGGTAATATGTTGATTTAAGTGTTTAATACCTATTAAGATTATTATTTGAGTATTATATTTAAATTTAATTGGTATTTTTTGGAGAAAAACAAAACTCACCTCATATTAAAAACAAATCAATTTATTTTCAATTAATTAAATTATTAACCATGAATTTTTTTTATTATCTATGAATTAATAATGATTTAATTTGTTTATGGTCCATCAATCGTGGATCCTTATCCTAAATTACTTAATATATCAAATTATGATTTATAATTTTTTTTCATTTGTTTTTAATATATAATTCATAAGTTTTATATAATTATGTTAATTGGTTTTTGTTGAAAAAATATAGAAATGGATACGATTTGGATTGATATTTTGAATAGAATGTATAAAGAATATTTTGTGGGAATTTGTTTTATTTCACTAGAAGATTGATCTTACGAGTAATCTAGGGACATCCCATAGGCTTGGGATTTATCACACCTCCAAATTTGACATGATGTATTTATCTTTTTTATTTTATATTAATCCTTTAATGTGTTTTTGTGTTACATTGTTATATCTTATTATTATATAGTTATGGGAATTGGGTTCATCGAATGATAGAATGTCATTGTGGATGATGACCCATGATCAGAATGATTATAAGGTTACAATTCTTATAATTAGTTTCTTACCTTATAAACTATGAAATTTATCTATTATGAATTTTTTTCTGAATTTTCATTAATTACACACACACATATTTATATATTACACAGTCTCAATTTGGGGTTGAGTTGGCACATATACCAGATGACCAAAAATAACTTTCCATGTGGAGAGATGATATATTCAATCACATTATTGGTCATAACAACCATTGATATAGTATAACACATGGAATGGGGATTTTATGTTCCATAGTTTTATCTACTAAGGTTTTGAATCTAGTTATTTATAGAACAGTTCAAAAAATGACAGATTTTCAAGCATGGGCGAGTGTGTCTGAAGAGGAAAATTTTCAATAGTTACCTAATGTCAGGGTAATGCGGGAGTATATACGCCATGATTATGAAAAATAGGATCTGATGATGTAGGTTTATAAATGATTTTTTTAAATTTTATATGAAATTAAATATTACTAATTTATTAATATTAATTTTTTGAATGACCCTAATACACTAGATGCAGGTAACAACCATATAACTATATGATGCATTAGATGCAGGAGGTGCGTTTCCTTTTATCTCTATATTTTATCATCCAGAATAAATGTCTCAATTCATATTTTTATGTTTAGTAAAGTAAAAAATCACTTATATTAGTGTCAAAACTCAATAAAATGGCAATCAATTCATTTATGATCTGTAGGAACCAACTATGTGACAATGTGATACCCAATTTGTTTGGCATGATAAAAAGTGTCGTGTGGCCTTCACATTTGTATTAAAGTGTAAAATAACATAAATGGGAGTTAAAATTAAGAAATTACTCTTGTATTAGTGATAAAACTTAGGATAACAATCATCGATTCATTTATGATATGTAGGAAACAATTAAATGTCAATTAGTTTCTCAAATTTATTGATATGATCCAAAGTAGCATTTTACCTTCATGTTTTCATTAAAATGAAATATAACACATCAAGGGGTAAAATCTGGGCACACACATTTTTATTAGGGTAAAAACTTAGGATAATGGTCATCAAGTCATTTATGATATGTAAGATTTAACTGGGAATCAATATGATGCTTAGATTTCTCAGTATGATCAAAAACACAATTTAACCATTTATATTTTTATTAATATGATATATCTCCTTCCAGGGGGTCAAAACTGAGTAAACGAGTTGAAAATGACATGAAAATCTTGGGAAAAGACCCTTGAATCAGTTTTAATCTATATAAATACACCCCTCCTTGAACCAATTTATGAATTGATCAGTGTAATGAAAGTATGATTTTTTATTATTAACACTCATAAATAAAGAAAAAATCACTCAGATAGGGGTCAAAGTCTAGAAAAATATCTCAAATAAACTTGAAAGATAAGGAAAATTATCTTCAATTCATTTATGATTTCATGGAATCAACCTAACTTAAATTTGATAACTTAATTTTTCAGTATGATAGAATGTATCTTGTAGACTTCACATTTGTATTGAAGTGGAAAATCACATAAAAGGGGTTAAAAACAAGAAAAAGCACTTGGATTGGTGTAAAAACTTAGAATAATGATCATAGAGTCATTTTTGACATGTCAAAATTAATTTTTAACCAATCAGATTCTTAGATTGTTGGGTATGATCCAAAGTATCATTTCACCTTTATCTTTCATTAAAATGACATATCATCCATCAAGGGGTCAAAACCAATAAAACACATTTGAATTGGTTTCATAACTTATGATAATGATAATCGAGTCATTTTTTATTTTTAGGAATCAACAGTGCATCAATATGATTCTCATCTTGCTCTACATGATCAAAAACATTATTTAACATTTTATACATTTATTAATATGCCATATTTCTCATCAGGGGTTAAAACTGATCAAATGAGTGAAAAATGATGTAAAAATATAGGGAAATTATCCTATAATAATTTTTGATATTTTTGAATTAACCATTCCACAAACCTATTCTCTAATTTATTGATATAATTTAAAGTATGATTTAATATTATTAACACTTGTTAATATAATAAAAATCAATTGTTTATGGGTCAAAATGGAGAAAATGAGCTCAAATTAGCATTAAAACTTAGGAAAATTATCTTCGATCCATTTATGATTTGTAGGAATCAATCACATACCAATGTGATGTATGATTTTCTTAGTATGATAGAAAGTGTTGTGTGGCCTTCACATTTGTATTAAGGTGAAAAATCATATAAAAGGGGTCAAAACCAATAAAACACACTTATATTGGTGTGAAAAATTATAATAATGATCATCATGTCATTTATGATCTATAGGAATCAACCATACATCAATTAGATTCTCATATTTCTTAGTATTATCCAAAGTATAATTTCACCTTTATGATTTCATTAAAATGGCATATCACCCATCAGGGGGTCAAAACAAATAAAACACATTTAGATTGGTTTCAAAACTTAGGGTATTGATCAATGAGTAATTTATGATTGTATGAGTCACCCAAATTTTAATATAATTCATGGATTTCTCAACATGATTGAAAACATTTTTTAACCTTTTATATGTTTATTAATATGACATATCTTTCATTAAGGGGTCAAAACTGAACAAATGAGATGAGAATTATGTGAAAATCTTGGGAAATGATCCTCAAATAATTTGTAATTTTTAAGAATAAACCTAACCTCAAATAAATTCCTAAATGGATTGGTATAATATAAATTATGATTTTATATTTTTAACACTTGTTAATAAAAGAAAAATCACCCGGGTAGGGGTCAAAACTGAGAAAACGAGCTCTGATTAGTATGAAAAATTAGGAAAACAATCTTTAATTCATTTATGATCTATAAAAATCAACCATGTTTCGATATTATTCATATTTTTCTTGGTGTGATATAAAGTCTCATGTGTTCTTCACATTTTTATTAAAGTGATAAATCACATAAGAGGGGTTAAACTAATAAAATTCACTTGGATTGGTGTGAAAACTAAGGGGAATAATCATCAAGTCATTTATAATCTGTAGGAATCAACCAAGCATAAATCAGATTCTTATACTTCTCGATATGATCCAAAGTATCATTTTACCTTTATGATTTCATTAAAATGACATATCACCCATCAAGGGTTCAAAACCAATCAAACACATTTGGATTGATGTCAAAACTTAAGAGAAAAATTATCAAGTCGTTTATGATCTATAGGAGTCAAATTCGCATCAATCTGATGCTCGGATAGATTGGTATGATCAAAAACATTATTTAACCTTTTATATGTTTATTAATATGACATATCTCCCATTATAGGGTTAAAAAATGAGAAGAAAAGTTGTGAACGATATAAAAATATTAGACAATGATCCTTAGATCATTTATGATCTGTATAAACCAAAAAATCCTAAAACCAATGTTTATATTGATCACTATATTAGAAAGTATGATTTCATATTAGTAACACTTATTAATAATTGGAAAATCACTCGGGTGGGGGTCAAAAACAAGAAAATGAATTTAGATAAGTGTGAAATCATAAGACAACAACCATAGATTGATTTGTGAAATGTAGAAAGTGACAACACATCAATCCGAGTTCTTTTCTTGGGATGACTGAAAACACATTTTTATTGTTTTAAAAAACTAAAATGTATGTGTACAAGTGAAACCCATATAAAATTACCTAAAATGACATAAAATCATAGGAAAAATTTCTTTTGAATTATTTTTAATGTGTATGCGTAGATGAAATGTTAATCTGACATGTAGTGTCCTCAGACCGACAGATAAAACAGTTTCTAAATAATTGATAGTCTTTAAAGAAGCATGTTAGGGAGTCAAAACCAATCAAATGACCTCCAATTTCCCTGAAATCATATAACAATAACCATATCTTGATTTATGAAATGTTGGAATTGACATATCATCAATCTGAGTTTTCATTTACATGGGATGATCGACAATGCATTTTTAGTGTTTTAAAACACTAAAACATGTGTGTAACGATCAAAACCATATCAAAATACCTTTAAATGACATGAAATCATAAGAAATATTTCTTTTAATTATTTATTATGTGTACAATCATATGACATGTCAATCCGATGCGTAGTGTGATCAGAACGACTAAATAAGAAGTTCTTAAAGAATTAATAGTCTTTAAAAACATGTTCCAGAGGGTTACAACCAAGAAAACACCCTCCTATTTCCATGAAATCATAGGGAAAAAACTATCAATTTATTTCCAAAATGTAATAATTGAAAGATATTCAATCCAAGTGGTTGTTATCCCTAGGTGACTAAAAAACATTTTTAAAATTTTAAAATAATAAAGAGTGTGTTTAATAGTCAAAACCATAGAAACCAATCTAGTATTGATGTGAAATAATATGAATACTATCTTGAATTATATTTTGACATGTAATAAAAGACAACACATCAATATGACGCACAATGTGCTTAGACTGACAGAATAAATAGTGCTTAAAGAATTAACAGTCATTAAATACATGTGCTACAAGGTCAAAACCAAGAAAACAACCTTTGATTTCCATTAAATCATAAAAAATAATTATATATTTATTTTTAAAATATAGGAACTAACGACACATAAATCTAAATTTTCATTTTCCCAAGATGATCAGAAACACCATTTTAGTGCTTTAAAACACTAAAACGTGTTTGTGAAACTCAAAAACCATAATAATGACCTTGGATTTATGTGAAACCAAAGGAAATATATATTTGAATTATTTGTGACAATATTAGATGAAACATAAATCCAATGTATGGTGTGCTCGGACTAACTGAATAAGTAGTTCTTAAAAAATTAACAGTCTTTAAAAACATGCGTCAGGGGATCAAAACCAAGAAAATGTCCTCTTATTGTTATGAAATTATAGGTCAACAATCATACATTAATTTTTGAAATGTAGGAACTAACTATTCATCAATTATAGTTATAATTTTTATAATATGATTGAAAATGCCTTTTTAGTGTTTTAAAACACTACAATGTGTGTGTAACAGTCAAAACATTAGAAAAACATCTTGGATTGACCTGAAATCATAGAAAAACTGTCTTTGAATTATTTATGATGTGTAAGAGTAGAATAAATGTCAATCATACATATGGTGTTCTCAGTTTGACTGAATAAATAGTTCTTATGCTCCTTATGGTCAAAACCAAGCCAATGACCTCCAAGTTTCATGAAATCATATAATAACAACCATATATTGATTTTTGAAATATAGAAACTAACTAAACATCAGTCCAAGTTTCCTTTTTATTAAGATGATAAAAGATTCCTTTTTAGTGTTTAAAACGCAGAAATGTGCATGTAACATTCAAAATCTTAAAAAATGACCTCATATTGACATGAAATCACTAAAAAATGTATTGTAATTATTTGTAATGTTTATGGGTAGAATACACATTAATTCAGCATGCAGTGTGCTCAGACTGACTAAATAATCAATTCTTAAAAAAATGACAGTCTTTAAAAATGCATGCCATGGGGTCAAAACCAAGATAATTTAATTCAATTTCCATTAAATCATAGGACACAAAATATAGATTGATTTTTAAAATTTAGGGGCTAAATATGCATCAACCCAAGTTTTTGTTTTCTCAGGAGGACTTAAAATGCTTTTTTAGTGTTTTAAAACACTAAAACTTGTGTGTAGTGATCAAAAACTTATCAAACATCCTAAAATTAATATAAAACCATTATAAGGGTTTATTTAAATTATTTTTTACATGTACGATCATAAAAAATGTAAATCTGATGAGTATTGTACTCTAAGTGACCAGATATTTTTTTAAAGAATTAACATTCTTTAAAAACACATGTCAATGGGTCATGTCACGAACCAACTTGGGTCAACTTTGAACTAGTCCCCTAAGCCGTTCCATGACAAGTATTGAGAGGCATTCCCAATCCTATTGGGATGGCGACAAGGGCCAGGGCATCGAAAGTGACAATGGGAATGATTTCACCCAATACAAATAAATAAAAGTAGAGGAAATAATAAAGAGTATCACATAATAAATAAACCAAAAAAAGAACAAAAAAAGAAATGAATAAGATAAAACTGACCCAAATCCACGTCCGAACTAACTCCATGTGACCCTACGGGTCACTCTTTGACTCAACTGTCAAACGACGCCAAAGGCGAACACACCTAAGATGTAACCAGTACAAGGACTAAAAACAGAAAATAACTATAGGAGTGAGTATTAAAACTCAGTAGGCTATCCCAATATCTATCCCCAATGCAATTCCTTTAAAATAAAAGAAACATCCATTTTCAAGTTTGAACTACAATGTATAAAATTAAGGTTTTCTACATGTTACTCAAAAACAAATAACGAGTCATTTCCCTCCTTCATTTATAAAAAACCCAAGTCATTATTTTAGTAAGAAATTATCATTTTCAAAGGGAAAGTGATGTCTACATTTTTAGTTTGCACAAAATAATAAAACACTTTTCTTTGAAAACAGTTTTATAAGACAAATTAAAACTACACATCACTTTTTAGTAAAAATATTACACATGAAAGTGCTACAATAGTTTCACTACAAGGGCAATGAAAAGAAAAAATAAATACAAGTAACACATTCAACACTACATGATCTAAAAATGAGTAGACATAGGTGAACCTAGGAGATAAATAATAATCCAGAAGACACCAATACATGAGACCTCATCCTCGTTGACATGTCACACACGATTAAATAAAAATGCTCCAAACGATCGACCATCCTTTCTCAGGAAGGCTGAGGGAAAATCCCATAGTAAGGAACCCAAACATATCTGCCTACTATGGGCCACTGTTCAGTACCATAACCCACCAGTGCGACAATCATTCTCAGAATATTCTCTCAATATTCCAGGTTACCATGTCTCAAGTATTTAAAAAGGGGGTGATCCAACCGATTCCAGCTGAGCATCCAATCATAGTATATATGATAATAATAATACACCACAGGTCTCAACGCTAGTATCCCCTAGGAACCTTATCATGCCTTAAAATAAAACAATTATAATGGGTTCCAACTGAATAACCCTAACATTAGATTCCGAGAATCCCCAACAAGGACCTCCCACCCATTTCATACAGTCGAGGCATGAGAAGAACCCAATGAGGGTTTTCATAATTAATATTTTTCACAAATTTCACCAAGGTGCCAAAAGGCCCTTAAGTTATATCCAAAAAACATCATTTTTTTAGAGAAATAAACTATCTTTCAGAAAGAGTGTAAACACACCGTTTTACATTTCATGACCATTCATAAAATAGTCCATTTAAATCCCTCATGCAATGTTTAAAAACCAAATTAATTTTTATTAAATTTCTAAACGGTCCACAATCCATCATCACCTATCAAACCACTTTCAAATACAAACAAACACTCATTTTAAACATGAAACCACTCAGAAAACTTTCAAGAAACCTAATATAACTATTTCACAAGTAAAAAATTTATTAACAAGTCCAAACCATCCTTGCATACAAAAAATTACTCAAAAAAGTCAACCGGGCATTTCATAAAATGCATTGTGTGAAATATTTAACAAGGAAATTCTATTTATCACATAACACAGCCTAAAACACAATTTTTCATGCTAAGAAATAAAACCAAGAATCATAATTCAGTATTTATTAATTAACCAAAGTGCGGAATGCATAGAATAAATGAATCTTGAATTAAAAAAGAAGTGCAAGGGAAATCCTACCTCAGAACCAAGATGAAGTGGAATGACGCACATACGAAACCACACAGCAAGGTCCAATGCACTACAAACTAAACACCAAGGTCTCAAAACACATAAGGGATCTAAATACAACAGTATGAAACCAGGCAGTGGGAAAAAACCCTCACCTCGAATGGCAGCGCAACCCAGGATGATTCAAAATGCCTCGACTTCGATGACAAATACTGACATACACCTCAAGTGGTCCTAAGAGACAAGTCACACACCCTCGAAAGAGGGTGGTCGGAGGTGGACCGTTGTCCAGAAAGGTCACTGACAATGAATGGGGGTGGCTGCGATCGGGGGTGGGGTCACCGGTGGGAGTCCGTACAGCTAGAGGGAGGCCTTGCTGGAGGTGAGATCACTAGAGCAGGGAGGCTGGCTAGAGCGACGCCAGAAGGGAGTGGACAAGTCGGGGAAGCACCGACCGGACGAGGTGCGCCTTCAAGGGTGTCCTAAGTAGAGGGAAATGTTGGTAAGAGGGGAGTCCATCGGGAGAATAGAGGGGGGGGGGGGTCTGTGGCGAGAGGTGGGTGTGGTTAGGTGGAGTGCGCAGGGCAGGAGGTGCGCGGGGTGGGTGGAGCGCGCAAGGTAGGAGGAGTGCTAGGGTGGGTGGAGCGTGCAAGGCAGGAGGATGTCTGGGGTGGGTGGATTGCGTAGGGTAGGAGGGGCGCCAGAGCGGTATGGGAAGAGCGCACCAGGGGTCTAGCCGGTCATGCACCTCACAGGGCAAGGGGGAGGGGAAGGGTTTGTGGAAACCCTAAAAAAAGTTGAAATAAAACTAACTAAAATCAAAAAAAAAATACTAACAACCTAATATTAATAATAATTCAAAAGAATAATAAAAAAATTAATAATAATAATAATAATAATAATAATAATAAATAATCATCATCATATTGATAAAATAAAAATAATAAAGGTGTTCATATCATTTTAATAATAATTAATTCTTAGCATAATAAAAATTTTAAATGACGCAACAATTAATGTGCGTTTTAATTACAAGATCTTTTTATTTTAATTTTTCTGAATACGAACAAGATGCACTGTTACCTGGGCATAGTCTCACTAGTTTTCCAAAACACTCTTAGCTCGTGCACCCAACGACGTTAACTCAAAAGGCACCCTTTTTAACATAAACTCATAAATTTCATCTGAGACTCAACCCGAATCCCAAAAAAAATTTATTTAAAGACAAAAAAATAATAAAATGAAAGAGTCACCTGGGTCGGGGTGTGACAATTCTCCCCACCATAACACTTTCCACCCCCAGAAATCCACAACACCATCCAGCTGATCGATCAACACATAAGGATTCCACATAAACATGATACAACCTCTTAGTCCCTGGAAATTCTATTGACCACCAACGAGACTCAAACTCATTGCCTAAACTAGATCACCAGAAGAGGGGAGGCCCGAACAGACTTCCCACTATAAGATCCAACTAGAATTTGGTAATGTTTTAAGATAAAACCCAATGAGACCTGTGGTGGGTCTCCCCACCATAACGAACCAACCTATAAGAGACCAAATGGAAATCCAACTTGAACCTGAACTGGGACTTACCCCAGTTAAAAGGAACAAAATAAGAACATTTAAACCACTCACTCCCATCTAAAAGGGATAAGAGATGAACTAAAAAATCTGCATGAACCAAAGACCCTCACCCCATGGGCAGGGAGGGAGGGCCCAAGGATTGGATCAATGAAACTACGACATAAAACTACTCACGACTCATCACTTCGAGATGAACATAAACCAAAGACGCAATTGATTAACATGGGTGGTCCACGCAAGGCCACCGATTGGAAACTCGAATCCAAAAGGCACAATTACTAATATTGAGTGAGGGATAATTACATCACACTCTTTGGGAAAAGAGGAGAATTACAACGATAGAGAAACCACAATAGAAACACTAAAACTGTCTCACCACAATGATAGAGGCACACCCTTAACCAGACTTCTTAAATTTCCCTCAGGGTTCCTGACTACGTGCATACTTCACTCTGAGGACTTTTGGATGGAGCTTGGATGGATGAAGCGTCTCCTGCCTCACAGTCAGGTTATGATAATCCTAATAATGAACATACATATTTTGATCTTATAGATGAAAGGACATAATTTTGTAATGAAAACCATGCTGGCATTGAAAATCAGAGTTCATGAAAAGACCCACTACATTCACATACATTTCAAAACCCAAAACACCACCAGTACAACTTCCATGACAAAATATCCCTTACACTTAAAGGAAACTTACACAAGAAACTTTAAAAAAAAACCCAACAACACATTACCTATGAGAACTTCCTCCACGACGCTTTCTATAAACACCCTGAAAGAATTGCTGCAAGGGACCCAGGCATCCACATGCCTGACAGGGCTTTAGAACATTTTCACACGACGAATTTTTGTGACCCGACTTGCTGCACTGATAACACACAAGGATCTATCACTCAGACTAAGTTGATGAAATATCCCAAGGCATTTTGATTCCATGACTTGCTCCATCAACTTTCGATCGCTTACTCATATTCTTATTGGAAGTCTCTCCATCACTCCTAGGAATTTATAGAGGGAGGACTATCTCATGTAATCCTACCAACATGGCTTCAAAATGAAAATCTTGCCTCACCAAATCGGTAAAAAAAGTTAGGTTAGACTTTGACACCTTCGACTGTAGATCGGGGCAGAGAACCACCTCAAAGTGTTGAGCCTTCATGGAGTCATATATTGCATCCCCTAAATCATAAGGTACTAGCTCCACAAAGTGATGAAAATACTCCAACATCGATCTACCACCCTACTGTAGATAACACATCTCGATCCTCTTTCTCACCCTTTCTTCTTCAGAGAAATACTGACGAATGAACAAAGCCTTGAAAAACTCCCAAGTAAGATCTTAATGAAGCTTGTTCCGAGACACTTACTTCCACCACATCCATAGTGAACCTTAAAGCATGAATGTTGCAAATTTAACCTTCAACGACTTGGGAAAATCAACTTGGTTAAAGTCCCTTTCAATCTTTCACATCCACTCCTCTACTACGGAAGGGTTTTCTTGACCATAAAACATAGGTGGATCTAGCTTCCAAAACTCAAGCATAAAATACTTAGGTTGATCAACTGTACTACGATCACCCATTGAATATTCAAGGGGACAACCACTGGAAAATAAAAATCAAGAACCCAATAAAGACCAACTCAATAAATAAAATCCACAAAATCAAACACCGCAAAGGTGAAAATATCTAAACACAATAAAACAATCTATCATAACATCAAAAATTTCCTTTTTGAAAACATCTTTAATTTAAAACAAGATTGGTGGGTTAAACCCTCTCCATTGGTATTATTTATAGTCTCACTCACATGCATATTTCCGTTCCACCCCGAGAATCCATCTACCATACCATACATCTATTCATATTCCAACATACCCCTATGCATGTGAGAACCCATAGGTTCACCAAGGCCAAAACAAAGAAACTCTATTTTACAAAAACAAATCATTCATCCCAAAAAAATTCTCAAATTAAACATGTCATTTCAAACAATTTTTTTTTTCAAAACCAATTTTTTTCAGATTCAATCAACTTTTAGAAGTCATAGGAGACCCAAAACATCTCAAACATGGGACTAGTGTTTGTGGGTGACTTGACCATACGGTTGTAATCCATATACAAAACACGTTATTGACACAGAGAGCCTTTTAGGACCATGCCCCTAGCTCTACCTAGCTTTCCAGGATGTGAAGGCTCACAAGGACTATTAAACCAACTCCCTTTGTCATATCCCAATCAAAAAACATTCCATAAAACCCCAAAACTAATTAAACTGGACTTCCCATGGAAACATGAGGATCAGAATGAGCAAGAGTTCACGACGTTCTTCCCGCACCTACCCCTCGAGTCTCTACAATCCTACTTTATCTACCTTGACATCCCCAAATGACAAAGGGCGCTCTAAAAAGCGAGGTCCGCTAAGAGCCGACCTCCTCTGATACTTTTTTTTCACGAACCAACCTGGGTCAACCCTAAACCGGTCCCTCGAGCCGATCTGCGACAAGGCCTGAGAGGCATTCCCGATCCTCCCGGGCAGGCGATAAGTTCCATGGCATTGAAAGAGATGATGTGAACAATTTATCCCAATAAAAATAAATAAAAGCAGTGGAAATAATAAAGTTAAGAGAAAAATAAATAAACCAAACAAACAACTAAACAAGAACTGAAGAAGATAAAACTGACCCAACTCGACGTCCGAACTAACTCTATGTTACCCCATGGGTCACTCTCCAACTCAATGATCAAATGACGCCCATGTCAAACACACCCAAGCTGTAACCTGCACAATTACTAAAAATATAAAAGAACTATATACATGAGTATTAAAACTTAGTAGGCTATCCTGATATCTATTCCCAATGAAATTCCTTTAAAATAAAAGAAACATCCATTTTCAAGTTTGAACTACAATGTATAAAAGTATGGGTTTCTACATGTTACTCAAAAACAAAGTACGAGTCATTTCCCTCCTTCATTTCTCAAAAACCCAAGTCATTATTTTAGTGAGACATTAGCATTTTCAAAGGGAAAGTGATGTCTATATATTTAGTTTTCATAAAAGAATAAAACAATTTTCTTTGAAAATAGTTTTCATAAGCCACATTAAAACCAAAAATTACTTTCTAGTAAAAACATTACACATGAAAACGCTACAGTAGTTTCACTACAAGGGAAATGAAAAGACAACACACATACAAGTAACACATTCAACACTATAAACTCTAAAAACGAGTAGACACAGGTGAAACCAGGAGATCAAGAATAATTCATAAGACACCAATTCATAAGACCTTATCTTCATTGAAATGTCACACACGATAAAATCAAAATTCTCCAAACGCTCGACCGTAATTTTTCAGGAAGGCTGAGGGAAAATCCCATAGCAAGGAACCCAAACATATCTTCCTACTATGGGCCACTGGTTGGTACCATAAACTACCAGTGCAACAATAATATATTCTCTCAATATGCCAGGTTCCCATGTATCAATTATTTAAAAAGGGAGTGAGCCAATCGATGCCACCCGAGTGTCCAATCAGAGTATATATAATAATAATAATGCACCATAGGTATCACCCCTAGTCTCCCCTATGAACCTTCTCATTCCTTAAAATAAAACAATTATAACAGGTTCCAACCGAATAAACCTAATATTAGATTCCAAGAATCCCCAAAAAGGACCTCCCACCCATTGCATACAGTCGAGGCATGAGAATCACCTAATGAGGGTTTTCATAATTAATATTTTTCACAAATTTCACCAAGGTGCCAAATAGGCCTTAAGTTATATAAAAAACATCATTTTTTAGATAAATAAACTATCTTTCAGAAAGAGTGTAAACACACTATTTTACATTTCATGACCATTCATAAAAAGGTCCATTTAAATCCTTCATACAATGTTTAAAAACCAAATTCATTTTTATTAAATTTCCAAACAGGACACAATCCATCATCACCTATCTAAACACTTTCAGAGCCAAGCACACACTCTTTTTAAACATGAAACCACTAGAAACACTTTCAAGAAACCCAATATCGATATTTCACAAGAATTTTTTTTAAAAAGTCAAAACCATCCTTACATACCAAAAAATAATCACAAAAGCCAACCATGCATTTCATAAAACGCATTGTGTGCAATATTTAACAAGGCAATTCTATTTATCACATAACATAGCCTAAAACAAAATTTTTCATGCTAAAAAATAAAACCAAGAATCATAATTCAATATTTATTAATTAAACAAAGTGATAAAATCATGAAATAAATGAATCTTGAATTAAAAAGGAAGTGCATGGGAAATCCTACATCAAAACCAAGATGAAGTGGAACGACGCGCGTCTGAAACCACGCAGCAAGGTCCAAATCCCTAAAAACTAAACACCAAGAAAGAAAAACACATAAGGGATCAAAATAAAATAGTGTGAAACTAGGTGGCGGGAAGAAACCCTCACCTCAAATGCCAGCGAAACCCAGGATGATTCAAAACGCCTCGACTTCGACGACGAACACTGACACACACCTCAAGTGGTCCTTAGAGACAAGTTGCACACCCCCAGAAGAGGGTGGTCAGAGGTGGACTGCTGGTCGGACAGGTCGCTGACAGTGAATGGGGAAGACTGTGACTGGAGGTGGGGTCACTGGAGGGAGTCCGCACAGTTGGAGGGAGGCCTCACCAAATGTGGGATCACTGGAGTAGGGAGGTTGGCCGAAGTGATGCCGGAAGGGTACATACTGGTCGGGGTGGCACCAGACAGACGAGGCATGCTTATAGGGGAGACTGATGTAGGGGGAAGCATCGGTGAGAGGATAGGATGGAGGTAGAATGGGGGGGGGGTCCACGGCTGGAGGTGGCTGCGGCTAGTGGAGCACACAGGGCAGGAGGCACGTGGGGTGAGTGGAGCACACAAGGTAGGAGGAGCGCCGGAGTGGGATGGGAAGAGTGCACCAGGGGGATGTCTAGTCACGCACTGCACAAGGCAAGGGGGGGGGGGGGGGGAAGGGTTTGTGGAAACCCTAAAAAAATTTGAAATAAAAATAACTAAAATCAAAAACAAAATCCTAATAACCTAATATTAATAATAATTCAAAAGAATAATTAAAAGGATAATAATAATAATAATAATAATAAAAATAAAAATAAAAATAAAAATAAAAATAAAAATAATAATAAATAATAATTATAGTGATAAAATAAAAATAATAAATGTGTTCATATCATTTTAATAATAATTAATTCTTAACACTAAAAATTTTAAACGATGAAATAATTAATGTGTGATTTAATTACAAGATCTTTTTATTTTAATTTTTCCAAAGACGAATAGGATGCGCAGTTACCCAGGCGTAGCCACATGGGGTTTCCAAAATATTCTCATCTCGTACACCCAATGACATTAACTCAAAAGGTGCACTTTTTAACATAAACTTAGAAATTTCATCTAGGAGTCAACCCGAACCCCAAAAAAAATTTATTTAAAGACAAAAAAATAATAAAATGAAAGAGTCACCCGGGTCAGGGTGTGACAGGTCAAAACTAAGAAAAAAACATCTAATTATTGTGAAATCAAAGTAAAACACCTACATATTTATTTTTAAAATGTAGGTATTGATGAAACCTTAATCTGAGTTATTTTTTCCCAAAATGATCAAAAACACTTTTTAGTGTTTTAATACCCTAAAACATGCATGTAATGGTAAAAACTTATAAAAAAACCTATAATTGATGTGAAATAATAGAAAAATAGTCTTTGAATTATTTTTTTATATGTAAGAGTATAATTTCACACCAATATGACATGTTGTGTGCTTAAACTGACTAAATAAGTAGTTCTCAAAGAATTAACAATCTTTAAAAATGTGCGTCAGGGGGTCAAAAAAAGTAAACAACCTCCATTTATCATGAAATCATAAAAAAACAACAATATATTTATTTTTCAAATTTAGGGACTTATGACACATCAATATGAGTTTTTATTTTCTTAGGATGATTGAAAACCCCCTTTTAATATTTTAAAATAATAAAATGTGCATATTACAGTCAAAACCATAAAAAATGAATTTATATTGAAGTGAAATCATCTTAAAACTATCATGGAGTTATTTTTAACTTGTATGAGTAGAAAACATGTCAATACAGCATGAAACATGCTTATAATGACTGAATAATTAGTTCTTAAAAAATTTACAGTCTTTAAAAACATGTTCCATAGGGTTAAAACTGAGTAAATGACCTCCAATGGTTTTGAAATCATAGGAAAACAACTATATATTTATTTTTGAAATGTAAGAAGCGACGATGCATCAATCCAATTTATTGTTTTAATAAGATGATTGAAAATGATTTTTATCATTTTAAAACACAAAAACGTGTGTGTGATGGTTAAAACCATCTCAAACAATCTTATATTGTCAAGGAATCATAGGAAAACCATTTTTAATTATTTATGATGTGTAGAAGTTAATATAATGTCAATATGACATGCGGTGTGTTGGTAATGACTAAATAAGTAGTTATTAATAAATTAAAAATCTTTAAAAACATGTTTTAGAGGTTCAAAACTAAAAAAAACCTCTGATTACTTTGAAATCACTAAAAAAACATATATTGATTTGTGAAATGTACGAGCTAAAAACACATCAATGTGTGGTGTTGTTTTTAAAATATGACTAAAAAATCCTTTTTAGTGTTTTAAAATATTAAATTGTGAATGTAATGTTAAAAACCACATAAAATACATATTATTGACATGAAATCATATGAAAAGTTTCTTTGAATTATTTTTTATGTTTACGGGTAAACAACACATCAATCTGACATGCAGTGTGCTCGAACTAACTGAATAAGAAGTTTTTACAGGATTAATAGTTTTTAATAAAATTATATAAGGGGTTAAAATAAAGAAAAAACCTCCAATTAACATGAAATTATAAGGAAAATAATTGTATATTGATTTTTGAAATGTTAGAACTGACAATTCTTCAATCTGAGTTATCACTTTCCTTGGATGACCCAAAACGCAGTTTTAGCATTCTAAAACACTAAAACGTATATGTAATGGTAAAAATTAAATAAAAATATCTCCTATTGATGTGAAGTTATAGATAAATTATCTTTAATTATTTTTTACTTGTGCAAGAAGATGAGATATCAATCTAACATGTAGTGTGGTCGAATTGACTGGATAAACATTTCTTATAGAATTAACAATATTTAAAAACACGTACCATGGAGTCAAAACCAATAAAATGACTTCTTATTACCATGTAATAATAGGAAAATATTGATATATTAATTTATGAAATGTAGGAACTAACGATACATCAACCAAGTAATCATTTTCCAAGGATAATGGAAAACACATTTTTAGTTTTTTAAAACACTAAAACATGTTTGTAACGACCAAAACCAAAGAAAACAACCTCCAATTGTCATGAAATCATAGGAAAACAACATTATAATGATTTTTTAAATTATGGGACTAAAAATGTGTCAATTAGAGTTTTTTTCCTAGGATGACCTAAAAATTATTTTTAGTATTTGAAAACACTAAAACATGCATGTAATAATAAAAACCATAAAAAACGACCCTAGATTGATGTGAAATCATAGGGAAAATATATTTGAATTATTTGTTACATGTATGAGTAGATTGAACAATAATATGACATGTAGTGTGTTGGTACTAGGGTGTGCAATGAAAGTCAGTGGGCTAAGGATTTAAAATTTTAATCACCAGAGCAACGAAATTTGTCATCTCTAATGATCTGAGCCACGGTATGACTAAAGGGTCTCACAAAAATTAAACAAAGAACAAAAATTGAAATATAATTATGACCTGATTCGATTCAAAGTGTGAACGATTACAACTCATCTCTAATGAATTTTTCTCGAAGGATCCAAAGGCAAACCCCTCTAGATCATCCACACATGATTCAAGAATATGTGTGATCATTATTCATTAAATTATAGGTGCTAGTGTGGAGATCTGATGATCTCTTTGATGTCATATTGATCACCACAATCCCTTGAATTTGACCCATGAATACATTCTTGGATCGTTTTCATGGTTGAAGAATTTCTCTATCTAGGAATTAGGATGAGAGAGAATCTCTAAATTCCTAACTAATGAATAGTCACATGAATGAGATTCTCTCTTACAATATATAGTGGATGCTTCAAATACCTAGAAAGGATTCCTCGACCTTTGTATATTTAATGATCACTAAATAAGAAATAAATAGTTAATCATGATGAACTGACCACGTCATAAATATTATTTATATTTTATCACATACTTGTAATATATATAAAATATATTATGTGAAAAAATGAGTCATCAAATCAACTCGTAATTCCTGCTAATATTAAATGAACCTTGAATATTAAAATAATATTTGTTAGAATAATATTATTCATTGTATTTACTTAAACACTTGTAAATAATTTTAATAAATAAATTCATCCCAATTATTATTTACTTGAATAATAATGAATTTATTTTTTTATCAGTGATCAATAAATCTTGTACAACTCTTGGTCCCTATGGTGGGTCCCATAATTTTCTATATAAATATTCACTAGAATAAAGAAGATTCTTAAATACTATATTGTGTTTGATGCTCTAGGATCTTTTCTCAATAGGAATGGATACCATTCATAGACCAAAGCGGAGTATAACAAGCCATCAAGGACCCTAAAGAGATAAGGAATAATCATAACAATGACAAGAAACCTACGAACATGCACTGAGTAATATAATCTATTTTTCATACGATATCTCCTAAAGAAGGATACACACTTATGTCATTACCCTTTATTTATTTATTATTTTTTGATCTAATTAGACAATGTTACCTTTAAATACCATGACCATGGATTTATAAAGGTACTACCATCTCGATCAACCAGGCCTGGGATATCACCTTTTTAACTCGAAAATAAAAAATCCTATCTTGATAATTAAACCAATGCCATACCACCAAAGACACACCCAACACAAGATACCTCACCATGATTTCATTATCATGGTTTTTTCCTTACACCAAAGTATGTGATCAAATAGAACACATTGATAATTATTTAAATTTAGGAGACCAATACACATGTTTGTAGATAGGAACATATAATGACACATAAAACATATGGTGTTCCTATTAGCGGGTCTTCCCTCATGATATCACCTACTAGAGGTCACTAAGTGAGAACTTCATGAGAATAAGTATCAATGATTATGATCCCACAACACCTAATTGTCAGACATCAATTATTTATAGTCAGTATGATGTATCTAGACCATAGAACATATATTTAAGATTAATGTCATAGTATCCCATGGTTCTCATTATAACCTGGGATCTGCTATAACCTTTTTATATGACAAATAATCTATGAAAATTACCATTAAATAGTAGATGCATAAATGTCCACACTATAATTTCAAGTGTACATCATTCATATCTCACTGTATATATGAAATGGTAATTGAAAAGTATTGTTTAGTTTGGTCTATGGAACCCACTATCACAACACTCCCACTCAAAATAGATACAACTTGCAAACCATCCTTGTGAGCTCTCACATGATTAAGATCCTGTTTCTTCTAAGTCACGAATTTAGTTGAAGGGTCTTCTTTGTCTCCTCCCAATGGCTATTTTGATATGTGCGACCACGCCTCCTTGAGTAAGACTTATCAAGAGATGGTATACCTGATTTGAATGGCCCGAAGGCCTTATTTTTATTTATTTTTGATAATCCCACTATCAAGGGATGAGGGGGAACCTTTACAATGATCTTAGGCTTATAGATTACATAACCCAAAGCTCCTGGACATAATATGATCTATAGGTATTAGAGGAATCAATCCAAACTATATCAACTTGGAACTTCTCCTCCCCATATTTTACATCGTGATGTCATCTCTCCACCTTTGCATGGATATTCAGCTAGGCTTCCTGTGCATACATAGGCTAATCCCGATGAAAATTCTATACATCTCTTTCTTCCAAATCCATTAGATTCTGCTATGGTGAATTCACTTTCTTTGAATCCTCATCTAAAGTATGATCTTTATATAGTATGCCTAGTCCATTAAGAACAATTTCATGTGGCCCTACAATCCTTGGTGTGGATCTGAGGCCTTAAGGTGACCCAAAGGCCTTGAGATGGCCCTAAAGCCTTACTAGCCTGAAGGTCTTGGGTGGCCCAAAGGCCTTGAAGGACCCTAGGACCAAACCAGTGGCCTGAAAGACCAAAAAGATGAATAGTTTCAGCTAATACAGTAGCGAACAATACCTAGTACAATACCTACTATAGTACTGCTACAATATTCTAGAAATTATTTCTCCACCCAGATTTGAACTCAGATCTCTTGGATGAACTTTCCAAGTCCTCACCAACCGGGATGAGGCTTTTGTGCATATCCCTGAGTTTATTCCATTTTTTTCATAATAAAAACTTGACATATAGGTTAGTAAGAGTATTATAATTTATATTATGATAATAATTTACTTACTAAGTGAACTTCCAAGAACTGGAACAAATAATTGCGTATCATACACTACTTCTTAGTTACCTTAGAAGCCAAAACTCACTTGATGTTTGTAGACATGGATACCACTGACTTGAATGAGCTTTCATTGCTCATTAACATAGTATAGAAGTGATATTAGATCATATTAACCTTATAGGAAGACTAGTTTGTATCCCATTATAATTGGTATCCCTTCCTATCCACATACATGGCACATATCTTTTGTAGTTTCTTAAGTACAATCAAATATTTCTAACTACTTCCCTTACAGTTCTCCTAGATATAACTAATATTTTCATACTATAAAGTATATGTTGACAACATAATATCTTATACATATAATGGAATATGTGATTGATCCATAAAAAAAGCGTATGGAATTCAAATCACTACATTAATATCCTCCTATGTATCGTACATGTCTTCTCGAAGAGATTTATTCCATGTAAAACTAGTAACAATTCTCTCTCAATTTGTTCCAAATTTTATTTTTCAATAAATTTTTAGTATATATACTATTTACTTAGTCTAAGAAACCATTAGATATAACTCAGTAGATCCCATTCCCTATAACTTTAGTTTCCACTATAATTCAATCTTTGGAGAGTTACTTTCATCCTGGTCTTAACTAACTGTAAGACTAATAACTGTTTTCCTTATGTTATCAAACATATTTTACTTGGAAAAAATGGAACTCCCACTAACCTTTGGTAGTAACATGTAAATGATTAATTCCAAATTAATATTATATTATATTGTTTCTTACTTAAATCCCAAACTGAATTTTAGTAACTTGTACCCCTTATTGGAATTCTATGGTGTCACCATCCCTTTCTGGCTGTGTCATACAAATACATTCCATGATTGATGTTCTTGACATCCAATTCTCAATTTAATGACCATATAAAATATCTATGATAAGTACAATTATAATTGATTTATGAATAATGACTTGGTGTTACCAATCAAACCTTATTGGAACCACACTTGTACCATCCATGTATAATATCACTTGAATTCACACCACATTATTCAAAAACAATAAGCCCACTATAATTTAAAACATGGAATTCATTATTGAATTTTAATTGATATTTTAAATCTTAGTTAATTTACATATTATTCTTACTTGTAGGAATTATTATTATCAATGAACAAAGGATCACCAACCATGGTGAATATAAAACCATCACTGTGGTTTTATCCATCTTATGCAGTATGTGTCTTTAGAACATTTCTCTTACACACCTTTTGTGGAACTAATTTCTATCCCAACTACTTGTGCAACTCTATAATTGACTAAATGCTAGTAAATATTTCTCCCACTATATAATGTAGTTATGAACACCCTTTTATATAAATTTAGTCTTTTACTTGACTCCATATTTTCTATCATAGGTTTTTGTAATACCCTTAGAAAATATTAGGATAACTAATTTAGATGCACATTGTATTTCACTTGATGAAATTTTGTTAATATATTCAACAAAATATTTGTATCTAAACACATTTTCTTATGAAATAATGAATTTTTATTATACTATAACTCATATGATATCCATTTTTCATGATATTTTACATATTTTTGCAATATAATGTTGTTATTTGTGATGCATGTCTTGAAAAATAATGTAAGTATCTGCAATGAATATAAGTTACAACATTGATTGTCCTTATACTCACATCATGAATATGATGTTTATAAGGAAATGTGAATTTAGTAATTACTCCAAACTACATTTTTTTGATCAATTTTAACATGTAAGACTTGTCATTGGTCCTACTTATTAGTATTATAGTTTTTATTTGGATAAGGTTTTGTACATTTAGAAATTAATCCATGCTACATTATATTGATCGATGAATGCTTGGTCAAGATATTATTTAGTACACCATCCCAAAACATATCATATCTTCTAAACATGCATATAACATACTTAACTTTCAAATTCCTTAAACACTTAAAAGAATTTTATGATGTATACTTACCACTACCTTACCCTTATAATAGTTCGTGCTTTCTAGATGAACTAATTCCGAAAGCTTTGTGGATGAACATTATTTTTAAAGGTTTCTTTGTCCAAAACTAAGTACATAAGTGTGTTGATAATACCTAAGGTATTTAACTCTGAAGAGTCTAAAACTATACTGGTTATATCCTTTAAAACTATTTAGTTTTTCTTGAAAAATTATTATCATGCCAAAATTGGGAATAATAGAGTCTTACATTTTATATTCATCAGGTATTTCCAATAATTCTAGCATTATGGAACTATTATTTGAGTATTAAACACCACAAATAAATTTACTATTGAACTTTGAATAATGTATCCTTGTGTACAAAGGATATGTGAGATAAATGTTTTGGTAATACTTAAACAATAGTTATCTAGAATCATTAACTTAGAAATTAGAAGTTGTGTACTTCTCACCGCTGAATTAGAAGCCACCCTTTCTCAGCCACTTAGAGAATACACCTTACTTCTTGTAATGTTTCTACACTTACTTGGTTATGGTATTTAAATATACATATATAATAGGTATATTGTATTTAATACCCAAGAATAATGACTAAAACATTACATATATTCATGAATATACTTGAAGAAGAAGCAGATACTTGCTTCTGCGATTCAATTCATTGTATTTAAACATTAAAAGATTTATTTAATGATATGAAAATAATATAACCTCTAATATGATAACCAACCTATTTTATTTTAAGGATATTGTGAAGGTTTATTTGACATCATTCTTGTCATTGGCTTTTTCACCTTGTCTCTCAACTTATTCACCATAAGAACTAGATATTAATATTTCTTTAATATTCTTATTTCTTGGAAAACCTTAACTAGAAGGTAACAAAGTGTTTTCTCCATACTATTTATTTTATATTCTTAAATGAAATTAAAGTATATGAGTGAAAATGATATAATAATGGGATGTATTGAAAGATCAATATTTTTATTTCAATAATTACATGTAACCAGTGTAATTATCACCAACTCATATCTCACTTCACTTTCTCCTCATAATCTTCTCAGAGATGAGACAACATGTTAAATCATCCATTCCTTGATGTTGTATCCAAAATTAACATAGGATGTTGGTGATAAAAT
The DNA here is from genome assembly GCA_963277665.1 of Viscum album. Lineage (NCBI taxonomy): Eukaryota > Viridiplantae > Streptophyta > Magnoliopsida > Santalales > Viscaceae > Viscum > Viscum album. Next base: position 1,223,061,529 of record OY728130.1, read on the forward strand.
TATGACATAACCATCATATGTGTCATACATGAGTCTCCTATAATCATTTTTCTCACATTCACTTCCTGAAGTGGATTAAAAGGTATCAGGGACACCAGCACCATGAATTTACAATATTGTAGTACTTTGGGAAAGCTCCTGTACTACTCTTTGGAAAATCATTCCAATTTTGACATTTTCTTTTTCTAATAATTATTTTAGTACACTTGTGATACTACTTTCAATTTTATATAAAAAATAAAATCTAGCATATTAGTAATTTTATCTTGATTACTGATTAGACATTACCAATTATTTAAATCATTCAATTTCTCCCACTATTTTATCAAATTCTAAAAACCCCCTATACTAGAATCAGAATAGTTTGTCTCTTGAGTATTCTAGTGTAAAGGATCCTTAAAACCACTCCAAATAATCTATAATCTTTGGCTATTCCACTACTTGGAGAGTTTCTAGGTAGGTGTTTAACTGGGCAAATACATTAACTTGTGGTTCCTTGATCTGTTGAGTGAATTACCAACTTCTAAAATCATAAACTTGATTTAATCAATGTTTTCCTATAAATTGAAACAATATATCTTTTAATACTTATTTAATAACAAATTAAGTTAATTCAACCCATCACTCTCATAATAACTACCCGATAGTAGGAGGCACCCGCAAATTTGGGTGACAAGCATTCCGAACACCAGGTTTTGTTCAAATTCAAATGATGGAAGGAATTTGTGTCTTAATATTTATTTGAGAGTTTTATATTTTTTGATGAATGTAATACATTTCTATTAATATGTTCATTCTATATCGTCACATGCACAACTGAACATTAATAGAAAAAATATTCATTTCTTATTTATACAGTTTACTATTTATTATTTTATGTGTTTCCTACTGCCATTAAAATACATAACATAATAATAAAATTCATAAAGTAAATAAAACTTCCTGACTGATTTTGAGCATCTAATATTGGTTGATGAATTTAAACTTTGGATCAACCATGACCTAGGAGAATCATGCTTGAGTCATGTATTGACTCATAATCCAGATCGTCCCTATCCATTGTGTCCATTTCTTATTTAGATTTCACCTTGACTTGGTGTGGTCCACATTTCACATCATCTATGTCAAAATTTAAATGTACTTGCATATAAGTGATGGGGTCTTGGAAAGTAAAATGTACACACAATAATACTGATGGATACATTGACCCCTATACATATTTAAATGAAGAATATGATGTGTAGGTCATCATAAAAATTAACTAATTATTAAAAACATCGTATGTTGGTAATAAATACTTAAATAAAATAAATTAGACTTGCAAGGTTTTTCAATTGATTAAGACTGGTTAGTTTATACAATAAATATGTGATAAAATTAAATTTCTATAAATGTAAAGTATGAGGGAAATTTAAATAAATTAAATGAATTAATTAAATTAAATGAATTTATTCAAATATTTTATTCTAATTTAGTCCCATGATTAATTCAATTTTTATTCCAAAAATTAAATTAATTAATTAATTTAATTTAATACTAAAATTAATTCAATTTATTTTTTATAATATTAAAATATTATAATTTTCAAACAAAAAATTAATTAAATTAATTTATTTTTGATTATATAAATTTAACCTGGGTCTTTAAACCCACCTTGGCCCATTTTAGGCTGGTTCTTAACCCCGTAGGCTATTTCAGGCCATGCAGACCTTGTGCAGAGGTGTTCTGGGCCAGACCGGCCTGCCCAGACCCATACCAGGTTGATTAGACCTAAACGGGCCTATTTCAGGATGGATTAGTATGAAATACAAGTCAGGGGATGATGATTTAAAATTTTAATCATTAGAATGATGAAACACATCTCCTCTGACAATCCTAGCCCCAATATGTTCTGAGGATCTCATGTGAATTAAACAAAGAACAAAAATTAAAATAGAATGAATACTTATTCGATTCGAAGTGCCCTTGCTTATAGCTCGTCACCAATGACCATTGTTCAAAGGATATGAAGAAAAACCCCTCTAGATCACCCACACATGTTTCAACAATCCTCACAATTCTCATTCATTGAATTTCGGGTGCTAGTGAAGAGCTCCGATGATCTCTTCAACATCTCATCAATCACCATGATCTTGTGCCTTCGATCCATGTAGGCATTCTTGGATCATTCATTTGGTTGGATAATTTTTCTCTCTAGGAATCAAGAGGAGATAGAATCTCTCAATTATCGACTGATGAATAATCTCATGAATGAGATTCTCTCCTGTAATATATAGCGGATGCTTCAAATACCCAAAAAGGGTTACCCGACCCCTGTATATTTAACATTCACTAGATAAGCAATAAATAATTAATTAAGATGAACTAAATGTGTCATATATATTATTTATATTTTATCACTTAATTGTAATATATATTAAATATATTATGCGATAAACCTGAGTTATTAACTCAACTTGTAATTCCTGCTAATATTAAATGAACCTAGAATATTAGAATAATTTTCATTCGAGTAATATTATTCCCTGTATTTACTTAAACACTCGTAAATAATTTTAATATTTTAATTCAACCCAATTATTCTATACTCGAATAATAATTAATTTATTTATTTATCAGTGATCAATAATTCTTGGAAAACTCTCATCCCTCATGTTGGGGCCCACAATGACCTATATACCTATTCACCATAATAGGGAATATTCTTGAATATGCTTGTGTGTGTGGCCCTCAAGGCCCTTCTCTCAGTAGTAGTGAATACCATTCATAGACCAAGAGTAGAGTTTAGCAACCTATCAAGGTCCCTAAAGAGATAAGGAATAGTTATAACAATGATAACAAAACTACGAATACACATTGTATAATATAATATCTTTGTAATATGATATCTCATAAAGAAGGACACACAATTGTGTTATCATCATTTATTGCTTTATTATTTGTTGATCTAACTGGACAGACTTACCTTCAACTACCATGGACATGGATTTATGAAGGTACTACCATCCTGATCAACCGGGCCCGATATATCACTTCCTGAACCCAGAAGCGATGAATCCTATCTTGACCATTAAACCAATTCCATACCACCAATGATGCACCCAACACAAGATACCTCCCTACGATTTCATTATCATGGTTTTTTCCTTACATCAAAGTACACAATCAAATGGAACACTGTAAGGGACCAGATCCGTGTGGATCGACCCTTTATGAATTTTCAAAGACCGAGGTGCTCAGAAGAGGCTCAAAGGAAGTCTGGAGTAGTTCAGTTTCTATAAGATGGAAGTAGGAAGATTTCACACCTTTTAAAATTTACATGACATGAAAGTAGGTTTCAGGATGTGTAATAAATCAAGGTTAAAAAAAATCGATGCATTTTTCGATAGAAACCAAACCCTAAGGATTGTATGATGTGAAAGGGGATTACACATAGTGTAAATTCCTAATGTTGCACATTTTAAAAATTTTCAGTCACTCAGGTTGTCAAACCCTATGGCTATGGTTCCCCTCTCTCCCAATTCTATGCGACTCGTGACTCCCTTCCAAGAATTTTTAGATTCCTTTGTCAAGGATCGATCTATAGATTACCTCCGTTGATCCATATTTGATCCAAGGTATGTTCTACCTCTTTTCTTGTGGTTTCATTGATATGTTTCCTCCCATTACTTCTTTACATATGATGGACCTTGATCTTTAAGTTTCTAATAGCATTTTGATGGTTGTTTTTTGGTGCGGTTGGGGCATAGTGTCCTTAGGTGGATGCAATTATTACGAGTGATGCAATCAGGATCCACAACATTGGTCCATTCTCATAAAAAGAACATTGAAAACATTTTGAGGTAGGGGATTCATTAATTCTCTTTTATTTTACATGAAATAATAAATTGAGCATGATTTATCCCCTTGGATTCTAATGAAATTAAATAAATAATTACTTGAACTAGATTAAATAATTGGTATCGATCTCATGGCGATGTTGCTATTTTGTATCGTGATAATAGTTTGCCTCTTATTTTTATATATAGTTTGTTATCTATGATATGATTTTCATTTTTGGATTAGAATGTATAATTGGTAAATAATGTAAATCTTGAATTAATGGATAATTAGCTTAAAAATTTAAAGAGGCATGTTTAATGAATCCGATGTGTTGTAATCTTATTGCTGCAAACATGTTTAAATTAATTGACCTTCCATGTGTAAATGTAAATAAATAAATATGAAATTCATGTTAATTATTATTTATAAAAGAATTAAAGTCATGATAAATTAATTTTTTATTTAATTGTGTAAGCTTGTGATAATTTGTAGCTTAGTTTTCCAGTAGTTAAAACCTGTGAATAATGAACCGGTTAATTCAATATGGAATAAGAATCAGTTGTGTGATAAAATATATTTCCTTTGTAGGGCCTGAGTTTCCCACATTCTTGTAAAGTATGAGTTCCTTGTGATTTAGAGTCACAAGGGATCGTTGTGTGTGAAGGATGGATGCCTTGATTTAGGGCCAAGACACTAGTTTCTATGTTTGTTTCTTGATATTTTTTATACAGGGAGAGGGGGACCAAATGTGTTATGAGACTGGGATAGATGATCTTGGAGGGATGTTGTGATATGTGGGGTGGGGAGGCTCGATTGTTGTGGTATAAGTTGAAGCTTTTGATGGTGGGATGCATTGGGATATACATGTGGATATCAAGGAGGACACAAGAGTTGAAAGAATGGATTAAATTTAGGCTTACCTATTGATATGAAAGATGGATGATTTATTAAATATGTTGTTTGGACAACAACTAGGTTGTTTTCTTATCTATTTTACTTTCCCCACTACTTAAGGTAGATGGATTTTCTTGGTAGTATAACTTGTTTGGTAGCTTAGGATGTTTTCCTATAGTACCTAGTAATATGGAAAGTAATGATAAATGAATAAATGTTTAACCTATGGGGTTGGAGATTGCTGGGATGAAATTATGAGGTTATAATTTTGAGAAGTTGTGAAATAAGTTTACGTATGCCTGGAGGGTATGGAACTTTGTAATAATGGTAATTAAATATAATGTAGAAAATGTTAATGGCTAATTAATATTTAATTAATGGTTAATTAATTAATTAATATAATGTGCAACCAATGAAAATGAATAAAATAATATAATGTAGCTCTTTGAATTTTTGTGTGATTATATAATATCTAGTCTTAGCAGTGGTATTCAAGAGTCTAAGAGATGTTAGTATTAGTTGAGTCCGAGATTAGGTTATTCCCATAGTGTGGTTGTGATATATATTATATAATGTATGTTTTTTGTTTTCATATAATACTCCACCCTTTCGGTTAGGGAAATTGAAACCCCAAGGATTCTGAGCCCTGGGGGGGGGGGTGTTTTCCCCAACATCCTAGTGGGAGGATGGATGGATGACTACCCCCTTTGTCCCCACTCTCTTCTTTTGGAAGTTACTCATGCTGGTATGAATGAAAGTTATTTTTACCCATATATGTGTGTAGAGGGATGTAATGGATTGTGGTTATTTCAGAGGGTAATTTTGGGCCAAAAATGGGCTTTCAAGCCTTGTATTCAGGCCACTTGGCCTTGGGCCTTTGGTCTATGTAATGGGTCTCCCTCTACCCAGTCTGAAGAGGTCTTTGCTTTAAATAATAAATTGAGGCTTCGGCCCCAACCTTTAAAAAAAACACAAATTTATTCTGGATATAGTTTCCTAGGGAACACTATATGTATAACATGTATAGGCTTTGATGGCTTGAGGATCCTTACTCGGTGTATGGGTTGTGATGGCTTGAGGTATAATACCCGATTTCTGATACACATTATACGAGATTTGGTAGCTCCCAAAAAAATACCTAGTTATTTTTTTTATGTGGACATTATGGTGTATTTAATGAGGTTTATGTTGTGGTTATTTTACCAGATGTATGTAGGATAACCTTTTTAGAGTGAGATGCTCAGGACATGTAACGTTGGATCAGAGAGAAAAACCAGTAGGGAAGTGGTAGTAGGGTACCCTTGATATTATTTATTATATTATATGATCTTGTATGCGATACTTGGTGAGAGTATCCATGGTGAGTCTGGGAAATTAGTATACCTTTTTAGTTGACAAGTTAGTTTCACTTATTGTTCACTGCGATTTAACATTCTTTATTTACCTTTTGCATGAGAGACTTTGGGGAGGATCCTACTAAGTATACTGTTATACTCACCCTATGTATATATGAACTGTTTTCAGGTCAGTTGGAGTAGGTTGGATATTAGGATGGTTACTACTAGCTTGTGGTTTTCATGAGCTTTCTAGGCATTTTGGTCATCATGTTCTTTACCTTTATTTTGGTAATTACAGTTTTCCTTTTATTTTTAGTAGTTATTGCATGTTATTACATATGTGTACTTGGGTTTTATTTAATATTAGAGTCTGAGTAGGAGTTGGTTGGTGTATGTATTATCTATATCTTTCACATGTGTTCTCTTAGAGGGTAATGCCTCCCATCTATGTGTTTACAATAACCTCAATGCTAGTTGCCAACCCAGGGCCTACTGGAGGCAAGACTCGGGTTTCACGATCTATTTTATCTCATTACCGTCTTAGGAGGGGTACACTTTGTGGGGAGGGTTTTGTGACAGAATGGTATCAGATCTTTGTTTAAGGTATAAAATGGAGTTTATAGTTAGGAATAGGTGAGATTTCATGGGATGGTAGGGAAACAATGTCATCTAAGTTTATAAAGAATTGTAAACATGGGAGTCCATCTTAGACACGAGTATTTATCCCCCTATGTGATCTGATGCAGGGACTTTTATGCTTACAACGACTACTAAATGAGGTGATACTGGTTATAGGGTAGAGACATAGGAATGTATCATGATCCATTATTCTTTAAACCTATGTTTTAAGTGGGTATACCTTGGGATAGGTTAGCCTAAAATGAAATAAAATAAATAAATAAATTAATGTTAAAGTCTTCCATATTCCAAGTTAGGATCTCTAACTATTTGTTCTTTTTCAGGCATGGATCTAGGTCGACGTCCTCGTCATGTTCACACATAATATGTTCAACACATTATGCCAATAAATATCTATAAAGTGGAGGTTTAAAATGAAGAAAATCAAAGGAGGAAACTATGAGAGTTTCAATGCCATATTCTATAGAAGTACAGGAGATAAATTTCAGATATAGTCATGGAATACTGGTTGGAGGAGTTTGAGATATCTTTTAGTTTGATCCATGATTATAAGGAGCAATGGGTATCATTGGCTATGATGATGCTTCATGGGGCAGTGAGGAAGTGATGGTTCTTATTCCTTGAAGATTTTGAGGAGTCGATAGTCTCGTGGGAGGAGTTCTGAGACCATTTCAGTTGCAAGTTTCTTTCATTGACCGCGAAGGCGACCAATCAACAGTAGCTACTTACCCTTCATAAGAGGATATCCAGTGTGTGAGAAATAGGTATCCATTTCAGGAATATTATGTGATATGATTTGGACCTATTTCTAGATGAGGAGGCCAGAGTGAGGCATTTCGAGGAGGCTTTTCATCTAGATATCCAATGCTAGGTCACCCTGTTTATGATAAGAAAGTATCTCAAGGTGCTAGCAAGATTAGAGTTCATTGAGAAGATTTTATCCAAAACCATATCATCATGATAGGGGAGTCATTAGTATTCCTTAAAAAGTTGAGATGTGGTTTGGGGTTCTGAGTTTTTAGGATAAAAGAGCTTCTAATTATCCAAGAGTAGGTCCCATCCCTCAATGTCTTGTTTCCATGGGGTTAGAAACTCTCATTCCTATTCCAAGGGATCAGATGCATGTTTTTTTATTGAGGACTAGTTCATCAGTAGTAAGAGTGACCAAACTTTATAAGCAATTAGTGTGCACCCGTTTTTCCACTTCAAGTTCCTCTGATGAGACAGTTCTAACTGAGGTAGTAGAAGTAGGTTACTCAATTTTTGTTGGAACCAGGTTTTTCAAAGCATGATTTGGTGTATGGTTTGTGTTTGTTGTCAATCCTCAGTGGAAGTTCCGAATGTGTTCCAGCAAAGTGATCATACAGTTCAAGCAGACAACAGTTTTGAAGGTGGCGCTGTTTCCCAGTGTTTGCCAAATTTTTGGGCCTCAAAATCGGAAAATGAAGACATGGATTGTCTGCAAAAGGAGCTTCGCAGAAAACGGAAGTGGTGCGCGAAATATAAGAGGCTTGCGCGAAAAACTTAAGTTAGGCGCGGAAAACAGCGGGATGCGCGAAATAGTTTTTTCGCGCAAACAGTGTTTCGAATTCAGAGAGGTGAAAAATGGCAAAGGCATGGGCTGCGCGGAAAATCAGGGATGTGCGCGAAATACTTAAGTTGGGCGCGAAAAACAGCGGGATGCGCGAAATAGTTTTTTCGCGCAAATGCTGTTTCAGAATCAGTTTGGTGAAAGATGGCAAAGGCATGGGCTGCGCGGAAAATAAGGGTTGTGCGCGAAATACATAAGCTGGGGGAAAGATTACGCGCCAGATGAGAGATTTTCCGCGCCGAAGGGGATTTTGCGCGCAGTGGTCTCAGTCGCCTATAAATATGAGGTGACCCCCTTCATTCGGCTGGTTGGAAGACTTAGAGAAGATCCGAGGTCTGATGCGCGAAAAGGATCGCGTAAAGGAGCTTGCGCGAAATATTTGGAGTTGCGCGAAAAAGGGGATTTTTGCGCGAAATATTTTTCCGCACCAAAAGAAAATGTTGCGCGCAATAGGATGATTTTGCGCGCAAATGGTTGATGTCTCGCATATTTCTCAATAAGGTTTGTCTGCACATTTTGGTTATCCAGTTCAGTGGTTCTGTGCGTTCTAGTGCATCTCTTCCGGACTTCGATGCAAGCAGAGTCTCGTGCTGAGCAGAGGCAAAGACTTCAATGCAAATTTATTGAAGAGACCTACACGTCTATAAACTGAGTGAGACTTCACCAACGGCAGTGAGCCAGGGGGAGTCAACGGGAGTGACCCGAGGGAAGCAGTGAGCTATCCCTAAACCTTATGTAAAGGCAGTCAGCCTGGGACAGAGTGTCTGTACCCAAACTTTTGTATCCGCAGCTAGTGAAGCATAGTGGATTTAGGTACGACCGGCAACCTGTCGGCGTATGCTCCTTGGACGTAGCCCTTAGTGGTGAACCAAGTAAAAATGACTGTGTCTTCTCTGTGCATGTGAATGTTTTCATTTTGATCGTAATCATCATACAGGTTCAACACGTTCCTACCAACGTGGGAACAAGATCCAACAAAGTAGAAGAAAAAGTGGTCACCCTGATTCACCCCTCCCCTCTCAGGGTGTCCCGGGGTCCTTCAAGTGGTATCAGAGGGTAAAGGTTGCTGGTGTTGAATCTGACCTTCTTCATCATGGAAAACGCCGTCAATGTCAGGGGAGTCCCTCACTTCGATGGAAGCAATTTCCAGATCTGGAAGAACAGAATGAGATCTCATCTAAGATCTCTTGGAATGGAAGTTCTTTTTTCTACCATGCAAGGAATACATGTCACTGATCCAACAGGTCTGGCTATGACTGAAACAGACAGGAAACTTCTTGATGCAGATGCTAAAGCACAGAATGCTCTCACTGCTGCCCTTTCTGATCAGATTTACCTGAAGGTGATGAATTGCACCTCAGAAAAATCTATGTGGGATAAACTTGAGAATTTTTATGAAGGTGATAGCAAAGTGAAGGAGGCGAAACTACAAGTGCTACACAATCGGTTTGATGATCTGAAGATGCATCCAGACGAGAATGCAGACTCTTTCTTCAATCGAATTACTGAAGTGGTTGGAGCAATTCGTGGTCTAGGCGAAGAAATAAAAGACATTGATATTGTAAAGAAAATATTAAGAAGACTTCCACCTCTGTATAATGCGAAGGTGTCAGCTCTTGAGGAAAGAGATCTTTCCAAACTTTCTTTAGATGACTTACTGAGCAGTTTGGTAGCATATGAAATGAGAGTCAAACCAGAAGATGCTACGACTCGGGTGAGCAAGGAAATGGCATTCAAGGCCATGGATAAATTGAAAATCTCAAAGGATAGTAGCGGTGATGATGACGAAGAGAAATAAATTCTTTCTCTCATTGCAAAGAAGTTCCAGAAGGGGAAAGGGAAATTCAAAGGGAAGTTACCTCTCGCATGCTTCCGTTGTGGAAAAGTTGGGCATATTGCCTCTCAGTGCTTGAAGAATATCAATGATGATGACAGTGAAGATGAAAACTTCAAGAAGCCTCAAAGAAGGTTCTTCAAAAAGGGAGACTTCAAATCTGGTAAGAAAATGCAAAGGAAGAGTTTTGTCTGTGAAGAGGAAGAAGATGACAATGAATTCTGTGATGAAGAAGAACCAGAATTCAAAACTGGGAACCATGCTTCTATGATGGCCACTGTTGAAAAGTCAGAAGATACTGATGGTGAAAAACAACTGAGAACTTGTGTAGATCCTGAGGTGCAACTTAAGGATGCAGTTAGTAAGCTTAAGATTAAATGTAAGAGCTGCAATAAGTGGAAATCAATTGTAGAAGAATCAACTGAATATGTTGATCAACTTGAAGCTGAAATTGAACGACTGGAAGAATTTGTGAAGGTACAGTCTAAAATAATTGAAAGCAATGATGATGCAGTTGATCTGAAGTTGAGAGTTGAAGAGCAAGCAAAGGTCATCAATGACCTCACATCCAGACTGGATGAAAAATCCAAGACTATTGAGGGTCTTGAGGAGGAAGTAGTTACTCTGAGGAGTAAAATGGAGACAGAATTAGTTCCAAAAGAATCGAGGAAGAAAATACAGTTCGGAAGATTCTCAGATGCAGAATTACTTGCAAGAGCCAAGTGTGGTTCAGATGGGGTTGGAAAAGTCTTGAGTGATCAAAGACCTGCTTGCATGGGAAAGAGTGGAATTGGTTGTGAGGCTGAGTCATCAACTGCTGGAAGTGCAAAGATCCAAAAGAAAGATAAGATGGAAGTTGAACATGTTGAAATGTTACCTAGAGTGCTGAAAAAGGAACCCTCAATCCAAACTAAAAGGAGACCTGAAAATTATCCTCAAACTTTCAAAAATGGCAGACAGTCTTGCTATTCTCCCAAGGAAGAAGCTATGAGGAAAAATTCAAGTGAGAAGACATTTCTTCTCATGAAGTGTCAGTTCTGTGGCTATCTGGGCCATACCATGTCCTATTGTGAAGAGGCAAGAAGCTATCTGAATGGAGAAGATATAGATGCTCAACAAAGGAGAATAATTTCATATCCTAATTCTTATAGAAGAAATAATTTCTATGGATATTGTTTTCATTGTTCTAACTTTGGTCATAAGGCCATTAATTGCAGGCAGAGAAGGGACATTGACACCTCATACAGAAGTTCCAGACATGTCAAGTCTCGTCAGCAAGACGATGTTTCTCTTTCAAACAGGTTCTCACCTCTTAAAGAAGACTTTGACTATGAAGAACCTGGGTTTGCGGAAGAGATAGTTGAAAGGCCATCAGTTCTATATACTCAATCTAATGTCTCATGGAAGGAAAGGAGGAAGATTGAGAAATCAAACCTTGCAGAGGTAGCTCTCAAAGCCACAAAGAACAACAGTACCTGGATTCTCGATAGCGGTTGCTCATCTCATATGACAGCTAATGCCGGTCTACTTACAAATATCATAAAGAATGTTGATGGTACAGTAAGATTTGGTAATGATGGGGCTCTGAAAATCAAAGGGAGTGGAAGTACCAAATTAGCTAATGGAGAACTAAAGAAGACTGAAGTCCTTTACGTAGATGGCCTACGTCATAATCTCCTCAGCGTGAGTCAACTCTGTGACTCAGGACTTGTTGTTACTTTTAATCAGAAAGGCTGCACTATCAAGGGAAAAACTGGCAATTCTCTCATGAAGGGATGCAGAACAGAAGGAAACTTGTATCAGGTTGATAGTGAAGAGAATGTATGTTACATGACTGTTGAAGAAGAAAACAATCTGTGGCATCGGAGATTGGGACACATCAATCAACAAGACATGGAGAAAATATCAAAATTGAGAATTGTCATGGACATTCCCAACCTGAAGCGTGAGCGTGAAAAATCCTGTGATGCTTGTATTCGTGGGAAGCTGGTCTGCAGTTCATATCGGCCAAAGAAGAAAAAGGCATCTCACCTTCTTGATCTGATTCATACAGATGTTTGTGGTCCAATAAATGTTGCCGGAACTCATGGAGAAAGGTACTTTGTCCTTTTCATAGATGATTACAGTCGAATGGCATGTGTGATGGTCATTCACCGGAAACGACAGGTCCTTGACTGCATGAAAACATATCGGCGAATCGCCGAGAATGATACTGGACGAACAATCAAAGTGCTGCGATCTGACAATGGAGGAGAATACACGTCCATTGAATTTGAAAATTATCTGGAGAATCATGGGATACAACATGAGGTAGCTGCTGTGAGAACTCCACAACAAAATGGAGTTGTTGAACGAAGGAATCGACAGGTGAACAACATGGCACGAACTATGCTGATTGAGAGTCGTATTCCACGACATTACTGGAAAGAGGCTGTTCAAGCTGCAGTGTACATTCAGAATCGAACAGGACTTTATATGGGTGAGACAAAGACACCATATGAATTGTGGCATGGACGGAAGCCTTCTCTAAAATACTTTCGTGTCTTTGGAAGTAAGTGCTTCATCAGGAACAAAGAAGGAAATCAGGGGAAATATGGTGACAATGCAGATGAAGGAATCTTCCTCGGTTACTCAATAAACAGCAAAGCCTACAAATGTTTCAACAATTGTTTGGGAAGGATTGTGGAAAGCAATGATGTTAAGATAATTTAAGAGAAAACCACAAATGCTTCACGGACGTCATATGCTGATGTGATCGAAAGTCATGAAGAATTTGAACATGAAGAACCTACAAATGCAGAAATAGAGGAAGCTGTTCAAAACACTCATCAATCACATGATGATGTTGACTCAGAAGAAGAATCTGAAGAAGAAACTATGGCTGAAGAGAATACTACTGAACCTCGCAGGAGAAATCGAAGAGCTGAGATTGATCCATCCAACATAATTGGGGATAGGAGTGCACCCACTCAAACCAGAAGGATGAGGAATACCACACAATCTGCATTTCTATCAGTTGTAGAGCCATCCTCCTTCGAAGAAGCTGCAAAAGATGAATCTTGGGTGAAAGCCATGAATGATGAATTAGATCAGATTGATAAGAATCAGACATGGGATCTTGTCCAGAGACCCGAAGGTCACAATGTGATTGGTACCAAATGGATCTTCAAAAATAAGTTTGATGAGCATGGAAGTGTCATCAGAAACAAGGCACGACTGGTATGTAAAGGATACTCTCAGATTGAAGGCATTGATGTTGAAGAAACCTTTGCTCCAGTGGCTAGACTGGAGTCAATAAGGCTTTTCCTTGCCATGGCACTCCAAAGAGGATATAAAGTATATCAAATGGATGTCAAGACGGCATTCTTGAATGGTGTACTCGAAGAAGAAGTCTACATTGAACAACCAGTGGGCTTTGTCTTGGGTACCGATGAAACAAAGGTCTGCAAACTAAAGAAAGCTCTATATGGTTTGAAGCAGGCACCACGGGCGTGGTACTCACGGCTAGATTCATATCTCAAGAAGTTGGAATTCAAAAGAGGAGGAGTTGATCACAATCTCTATGTGAAGAATTCTCCAAAAGATCAATTCATGGTTCTTGTCTACGTTGATGATATCATATTTGGTGGCAGTAGGAAGAAATCAGTGGATGAATTTGCCAACCACATGAAATCAGAATTTGAAATGTCTATGATTGGGGAGCTCACATATTTCTTGGGGCTGCAAGTTATTCAAAAGAAGGAATACACATTCATTTCTCAGAAAAAATATGCAAGAGAGCTGCTGAAGAAGTTCAATATGCAAGACTCCAAACCAATGTCAACTCCGATTGCAGTTGGAACTAAACTTGGAAAGCATGAGGATGGGAACTCTGTTGATCCCACCATGTACAGGAGGATCATTGGCAGCCTACTGTACCTGACAGCGACAAGGCCAGATATTGTCTTTGCAACATGCCTTGCGGCCCAGTTTCAGAGTAATCCAAAGGAGGAACATATAGCAGCAGTAAAAAGAATCATGAGGTACATTCAAGGTACACATAACTTCGGGTTATTTTTTGTTGCAGGCAGAGACAGTGAATTATCAGCATTTTCTGATGCTGACTGGGCTGGTGATGTTGTAGATAGAAAGTCCACAAGTGGTGGAGCTTTCTATATTGGGCAGAAATGTGTTGGCTGGTTGAGTAAGAAACAAGAAAGTACTTCTCTTAGTACTGCTGAAGCTGAATATATCTCCGCCACAAAAGCATGCACTCAACTTCTTTGGATGAAGCAGCAGCTAACAGATATTGGTGATAAGGTGCAGCAACCAATGGTGATTTATTGTGATAACAAAAGTGCAATTGATCTTACGAAGAATCCGGTTCAGCATTCTCGTACAAAACATATTGAAATACGGTATCATTTTATCAAAGAAAAGGTTGAACAAGGCGTGATTAAAATGGATCATGTTGGAACAAATGAGCAAGTGGCTGATATCCTAACCAAGCCATTGTCCGCGGCTGTGTTCGAGAAGCATCGGTTGAACCTCGGTGTTCGACCACCTCCTACTGCATAAGGAGGCTCCGGAAGTCCCCTCTCCCCGTGTGTTTTGACTGTTTTTATCTATTTATGGCTGTGATGCAGGTTTATGGGGGAGATACTATCCAGGGGGAGTATGGCTTGAGCTGAACGTTGAACAAACTTTTCGGTCTTTGGTTTTATTGTCAATGGGGGAGAAAGGAATAAATTCAAGGCAAGAGAATTCAAGGCGAGAAATTCACGGCAAGAGAATTCAAGGCAAGAAATTCACGGCAAGAGAATTCAAGGCAAGAAATTCACGGCAAGAAATTCACGGCAAGAAATTCATCTGTGATGGAAGTGTAAGATTGTGATGAGAAGTTTAATAAGGATAACATCGGGCGTCATGGAGAATTTCAAAACACTAAGACCCAATTCAAGCTTCCTCTCTTGTTTTCTACACCGAGCATTGCTCACGTAGACTTAGAGTGTTGGCTGAGTTGATTCTTGCGTTTTGGATTTGCTCATGGTTGGAGATCTTTTGAATTTATTCTGATTGCCAACAAACCCAAAGGGGGAGATTGTTGGAACCAGGTTTTTCAAAGCATGATTTGGTGTATGGTTTGTGTTTGTTGTCAATCCTCAGTGGAAGTTCCGAATGTGTTCCAGCAAAGTGATCATACAGTTCAAGCAGACAACAGTTTTGAAGGTGGCGCTGTTTCCCAGTGTTTGCCAAATTTTTGGGCCTCAAAATCGGAAAATGAAGACATGGATTGTCTGCAAAAGGAGCTTCGCAGAAAACGGAAGTGGTGCGCGAAATATAAGAGTCTTGCGCGAAAAACTTAAGTTAGGCGCGGAAAACAGCGGGATGCGCGAAATAGTTTTTTCGCGCAAACAGTGTTTCGAATTCAGAGAGGTGAAAAATGGCAAAGGCATGGGCTGCGCGGAAAATCAGGGATGTGCGCAAAATACTTAAGTTGGGCGCGAAAAACAGCGGGATGCGCGAAATAGTTTTTTCGCGCAAATGCTGTTTCAGAATCAGTTTGGTGAAAGATGGCAAAGGCATGGGCTGCGCGGAAAATAAGGGTTGTGCGCGAAATACATAAGCTGGGGGAAAGATTACGCGCCAGATGAGAGATTTTCCGCGCCGAAGGGGATTTTGCGCGCAGTGGTCTCAGTTGCCTATAAATATGAGGTGACCCCCTTCATTCGGCTGGTTGGAAGACTTAGAGAAGATCCGAGGTCTGATGCGCGAAAAGGATCACGTAAAGGAGCTTGCGCGAAATATTTGGAGTTGCGCGAAAAAGGGGATTTTTGCGCGAAATATTTTTCCGCACCAAAAGAAAATGTTGCGCGCAATAGGATGATTTTGCGCGCAAATGGTTGATGTCTCGCATATTTCTCAATAAGGTTTGTCTGCACATTTTGGTTATCTAGTTCAGTGGTTCTGTGCGTTCTAGTGCATCTCTTCCGGACTTCGATGCAAGCAGAGTCTCGTGCTGAGCAGAGGCAAAGACTTCAATGCAAATTTATTGAAGAGACCTACACGTCTATAAACTGAGTGAGACTTCACCAACGGCAGTGAGCCAGGGGGAGTCAACGGGAGTGACCCGAGGGAAGCAGTGAGCTATCCCTAAACCTTATGTAAAGGCAGTCAGCCTGGGACAGAGTGTCTGTACCCAAACTTTTGTATCCGCAGCTAGTGAAGCATAGTGGATTTAGGTACGACCGGCAACCTGTCGGCGTATGCTCCTTGGACGTAGCCCTTAGTGGTGAACCAAGTAAAAATGACTGTGTCTTCTCTGTGCATGTGAATGTTTTCATTTTGATCGTAATCATCATACAGGTTCAACACGTTCCTACCAACGTGGGAACAAGATCCAACAAAGTAGAAGAAAAAGTGGTCACCCTGATTCACCCCTCCCCTCTCAGGGTGTCCCGGGGTCCTTCAATTTTAAGATCAGCAAAGAGTATATGGGGAAGTAAGAGGACATGAATGGGATGATCCCTTTCCTTAGATATCTAAGTGAAGTCATGGATGTGGACATCAATAGGGGAAGAGAGGCTATGAAGTAGGTCATAGTCAGCTTCATGATTTATATTTTCTATCACCAGGTGATCCAAACATCATTCAAGGTACCCTTTTTTGGTTTTCAACTTGGGTGCATGCCTTTTTTGATCCAGGAGTGACACAATTCTTCATATTACCTTACCTTTTCCATGATTTGGGATTTGAGGTAGAGAGGCTTTCAGTTCCCTTGGCATTGACTATGCTAGTTGGAGGTCGAGCTAACTTGTTTTATGTATGTAGAGACTATGAGCTAGTTTTGGGGAATCACTGCTCTTGGGAAAATTTCCTATGTTTACAAATACAACCATATGATATCATACTCAACATGAATTGTTTTTATTCAGTATAGGATTTCATATATTTCTTTAGGAGGCATGTTTTGTTCTTCGATGATGATGGAGAGCTAGCAGTGTTTGTTATCAAGCAATACCCATAGATAGGTCAAAGGCGTGTTCCATCCTAGATGGATGAGATGATGCTTAGTCTATCAAAGGTTTAACATTCAACATTTCCTAGGGTCATAAAACAATACCCTTATGTATTTCTAGAGGAGGTTGTGTCTTTAACCCCTTGACAAGATATCGAGTTCGAGATCAAACTATAGCCAAACATGTCTTCTATCTTGATGTCCTTATATAGGATAATGCCTTATGAGTTGTGAGAGATGTGTATATAGCTCAATGGTCTATTGTAGTGCGGTTTTGTTTGGATGAGTGTGTCACTATGGGGATGCACTAGTTTTTTTCATGAAGAAGGATAATGGAAGTTTGTGGTTGGGTATCGATTATCATTTCTTGAACCAAGTGATAGTGAAAAACCGCTATCCACTTCCATGGATTGATGATTTATTCGATCAACTAAAGGGTTAAAGTTGTTTCTCAAAGATAGATTTGTGGTTAGGATATCATCAAATGTGTGTGAAGGATGAGGATATTCTAAAGACTTCTTTCCATTATCATTAATGGGATTATGAGTTTATTGTGATGTTATTTGGTGTGATGAATGCTCCAGATGTGTTCATGGGGTTAATGAATGCTTCATTTCACGAGTTCCTGTATAAGTTTTTGGGGGTTTTAATCTATGAAATTATTGTGTACTCTATATCTAAGGAGGATCATGCAGAGCATCTATACGCTATTTTGGGATTTATTTGTCATAAGAAGATATTTGGGAAGTTTCTAAAGTGTGATTTTTGGGCTCAATAAGTCCTTTTTGGGGCATGTTGTATCCCAACAGGGAGTAGATATGGATCTATTGAAGATAAAATAAGTTGTGTCTTGGGAATCCCCCAAGATAGTGGCATAGGTGTGAAGTGTCCTTGGTCTTACAGGTTATTATAGGTGGTTTGTAGAATATTTTCCTCAGGTTGTGACTCCTCTAATAGCATTGATGAAAAAGAATAAGTCATTCTTGTGTACTGATTAGTGTCAAAAATATTTTTATTATCTAAAGGATAATTTGTTCAGTGCTCTAGTTCACTATCTTCTAATAGAAGGATTTCGGTTTGAGGTTTTCTGTGATGCTTCTCATCATGGGTTGGGGTGTGTTATGATGCAGTAGAGATTAGTTGTTTCTTATGGGTCTTGAAAATTACATCCCCATGAGGATAAATATTCCACCCATGATCTCTATTTATCAATGGTGGTGTTTTCCTTGAAATCATGGAGACATTACCTCATCAGAGATAATTTTTTGGCCTTCACTGATCATAAGAACCTGGGGTATGTTTTCTCCCAACATAACTTGAACTTGATTCAACATTGGTGGATGGAGTTCTTATAGTATTACGACTTCAATATTTCGTATACACCTGGGAAAGGGAATGTTGTAGTCGATGCACTAAGTAGGAAGTTTCATAGTGATGTAGTGTGTGAATCAAGTGATTCCTAGAGGGTAATTTAATAACTTTCATCATTGCATCTAGATATCAGAGAAGTTGGGGGAAGAGGTTGTAATTTTCAAATTAAAGTGCATTCATCTCTGGTGCAGTAGGTGGAGGAGTCCCAGTTGGGGGATCTTGAGGTGGAGGTTTGGAGAGACTGATTTGTTTTTAGTGAGGCCCCTAATGGTTGGTCTCAAGATGAACAACATCGAGTGTTGTTTTATGGTAGGATTTTTGTTCCTTTGGAAATGTGTGAGATGTTACTCATAGAGTTTCATTGTTCACCTTTGGCAATTCATCCTAGTGTAAAAAAGATGTACCGATCATTGAGGGGTTAGTTTTGGTGGACTTGGTTGAAATGCGTAGTTGTAGAGTTTGTGTCTCAATGTATAGTATTCTAGAAGGTGAAGGCTGAGCACCGTGTTCCCAGTGGTTTGCTCCAGCCATTAGATTTTCCTCAGTGAAAGTGGGTGGACATATTGATGGAATTTTTTTACATATTTACCTTGATCTTAGGGATTCTATGACTATATATTGGTGGTATTAGATTGTTTGATGAAATCCACCCACTTTATAGAGATCAAGGAGTCACGCTCAATAGAGGTTTTATTGAGGCAGTATCTAGAGGAGGTGGTGAGACTCCATGGATTCACAAGGATGATCATTTCTGATCGAGATCATCATTTCACCTCCAGGGTGTGGAGAGGTTTCCATCATGATTTTAGTTCTCAGTTATGCCTTAACACTGATTTTCATCTATAGATGGATGGTCATACTGAGAAGACCATACAAAATCTTGAAGACATGTTACTCTCTTGTGTCTTGTATTTTGGAGGTTTGTTGACGAGGCACATTCCCTTGGTAGAGTTTTCCTTAAACAATAATTTTCACTCCACCATCGGTATGGAACCATTTGAAGCCTTGTATGGACAACCTTTTCATTCTCCATTATGATAGAATATGGTTGAAGAGTCAGTAATTATTAGGCTAGAACTAGTAAAGAATACAATATAGATGGTTTGGTTGATTCACAAGAGGATGAAAATAGTGAAAGATCGTCATAAATCCTATTATGATCATTGGAGGAGGCCTATTGAGTTCGACGTTGGAGATCATGTGTTTCAGAAGGTGAATCCCTATCATGGGCAGTGAAGGTTTGGTCATAGAAGTAAGATTTTTCACAGGTTTTTTGAGCCTTTTGATGTGTTAGATCATGTTGTATCCATGGAACATTAGACAACACTTACTCCACAGATGATCCAGATACATGATGTTTTTCACATGTCAAATCTCAGTCATTATCATTATGATGACTCTCGTGTCATTGATTGGGGTGTGATTGATGTTCATGATGACGTAACCTTTTAAAAGTGACCTGTGGAGATCTAGGACCATTGAGATAAAGTGTTTCATGGACATTCTATTTCCTTGGTTCGTTTCTTGTGGTAGCACGATGGTGTGGAAGAGAGTACTTGGGAATGTGAGTCACAGATACACACTCGGTATCTTGACTTTTTCTATATTTAGATCTTATCCTGAAACACTTTTAATTTTGTGTTTGCAGACATTTTTTATTTTATGAGATGGATTTATCTTGTTTCTTGTTGTTTCTTACTATCTTTTGAGAGGTATCTCCCCCAATAGAGTGGTTATGAGCTGTTTGTGGTTGTTTTTTAGTTTCACATTGTTCCTATGAAGAGTTGTTTGAGCTCCTGTGGTGGAGAGTGTAACACCCCAGAACCTTATGACTTTGCAATAAATATTTTCTTTATAAACTATGTTTTTAATATTAATAAACTCATAAATAAACAATGTATAATCTAAAAATAGAGAGACAATTTTATTCCATAAAGAAATGTTACAAGAGAGTTGGGGTTAAAAAAACCTAATGACCAAACATCCCCACAAAAAGACCCATTAGAATAATCAGAAAACCCCCAAGGAAAACCAACTGAACAGCTAGGTAAAAGACCTCCTTCGGATCAACTACTGAGTAGAAAATCACGATAGCAATGATGGCCATTGTTCTAAGGAATAGAGGAATGAAGATCACCATCCTAGCTGACCTGAAAGAAGAAGTGATTACCCCAAAGGGGGTGCACACTCCTATTTATAGGAACCTTTATATGACCGTTATCTTTGTGGACCGTTTAAATGTGACCATTAAAAAGGTTACCATTTTATGACCGTTAGTTTTCTTTTAATTAAAATGTTGATACTTTAATTCATGTTTTATATACGTATTAAGGATTCTTAAATAAGAAGTTCTTTTAGAGAAAATGATTTAAGGAGTTTTTATTTAAATTTCTTTTTGAAAGATACAATTTTTTTAACTTCATAAATTATATGTTTTAAACCCTATATATATATGTATATATATATAAATGGTTAACTAAGGTTTTTTTGATGCATATTTTAAAACTCAGAGCACTTCTCGACCGTCAGATCACGGTGCGATTAAGTTGAAGCTATCGATCATGAAATCGTGTGATCTCGGCCGTAGATCCCTTTTAAAATGCCACATCATCTCTGGGCCATCTGATCAACTCAGATTTAATCTGAGTCGCTCATTGTTTTAAAACCCATGGACACATCCTGACCCTTGATTTCTTGAACGAACTAATCTGGGCCGTTGAAACTTCTCACGGGTTTCTCCCGTGGTGCTGTCTTCTTCCTCCCGCGGCATGCGCTACACCAGTGGGTCAACCACGTCCATCTCCCCTTATTTTTTTTTCCACAATCGCCCTACCTCCCTACCGGCCTCGTTTTCTTCCTCCTAGCGCTCTGCCTAGTCGCGAGTTAGGTGTTGGGTCACCTGCATGTGTCGGGAGGATCCTCTTTAAGATATCTTCCTTCTCACCTTGGTGAACCCTACGGTTGCACCCACACCTCCCCTCCCAAAGCTTTGCAAGTGAACCTCAGCTCCTCCTCTTCCTCCTCCAACCCATCCTAACACCAATGTAAGGGGGATTTTCTCTTCCTTTTTCATGCAAACCAGGTTATATATATATGTATACATTTCTTTTATATATATACATATATATTGATGTATTCAACTATATTAAAACCCTAAACTCCTTCTTTTGACTCTTGTTTAAAGGTTAATAAGACCTGTAAGGGATATTTTGTTTTAATCCACATACAAACCAGATTTTATATAAATACATACATATACAGTTTTGTATACACATGTATATGCACACCTTGAACCATTTTAGAAACCCTAAATTCCTTTCATGCCTTCTGTTTTGAGGCTTATAAGTTTGATTTTGGGTGTTCTTTCTTTAGTTCTCATGAAACCAAGTTTTTATTAAATGTATATATAAATACAGTTTGTATATATACATACATATGAATCCAACCCTCTACTTTAAAACCATCATCTCCTCCCTTACCTTCTGTTTTGAAGTTAATAAGTTGGTTTTGAATGTTTTATGTTTCTATTTTTCATGAAAATCAAGTTTATATGTGCGTATATACAAATAATATATATATATATATAGGTATATAAGTACATACCATGTATATATATGCTAATTCATTTTACAACCTTCAATTTTCCAAGGTTAATCATGTTTTAAAGATCCTATAATTGTGAAAGGAATTTTCCCCTTAGATTTCATGAAGATTAAGTTTTACATATATATGTATATATTGTATAATTGTAAATACATTTCAATGATTTTTCAATTAAAATTCTAAACCTCTAACCCTCTATCATACCCTCGGGTTTTCAAGATCCATATGTTTTAAGAGAAGTTCTTTTGATTATTCTTTCAAAATTTATTTCCTTTAAGGTTGGGATATAAAATATATATGGATGTATAAGTAAAATTAAATATTTTTACTATGAAATTAAGGTTTTTGAGGCCTAAATCATATGTAGAACATACTGAGTTCTATGTTTGGGAAAGAGTTTAAATTTGTGGTTGTGCGAATTTTAGTTTTACAAATTTTACAAAAAGTTACTATAAATTTATATATATGCATGTATATGTTGTATAAGTATAATTTTGAAATTAAGTACATGGCTAGAAATGATGATCCAAACCTTAAACATGTATATGCATACTTTCCAATAACTCCATAATTTCATTTTCAAATTTCAATTCCACAATGTCAAGGAGTTTTGTAAATTTTGACTTTGTAATAACTTTAGATAAAAATGTTAAAGTAGAGAGTCTTGCCGTGTCTTCTTGAACTTCAAACCAAGGCCTTATATTCTTTGTAAAATAATGATACCATGTACCAGTAGATATCTACTTAGGTCCAATTACTCATATTTATATACACTCACATCTGTGAACCATTTATTATCATGTTTTTTAGATGATTCATGTGACTCCTTGGAAGATTTTCCTTATGAATTAATTATGTGTGCATCACTGATATTTAGCACATTTTATTATGCATGTACCACTTTGTCATCAAGCATGTGTTTCCTTAGTATTTTCCATATCACATTTTGTGTGTTTTTCCTAAAATGATGATCACCAAATAATAACTAATAAATCTAATAACACGTTATTTGGAGTGGTATGGGACACCCCAAATAAAAACACCTTAATCGGGTATCCAAGGTGGTATGGGAAACTTTGGATACATATCCCCCTAAGACTTAAGAGGATCATATTAGACGTATTATGTGATGAGTGGGGCCCGCTATAGCCCCTCGATGCATCAGAAGCTCTCATGAGACAAATCACAGTCATGGAACGAGGCCTAGAAATAGTTACGGTTCAGGTGAAATTCCCGGGCATAGATGATTATGGTCTTGGCACGAGGCCTTGACATAGTCTGGCATTATACCCTCCTCTTAATATTTTAGTAAGTGACCAACCATGTGATTTTTCCTACTAGTAGGATGTCCCTGGTTCAGAGCCTATTGTATGAACATATAAATTAAATGCATTGACATGTTATGTTTCAGAAATTTTGGACTTGGTCCATTTATCAGCAGATTTTATTTCTCATCATGTGAGAAATTATGGATAACTTTATCATGATATGTGAACCAATTTATGTTACAACATTTTGATTATGTCTTGTGCACTCACATCTTGTCTTGTTAGTAGATTTCATAACCCTGCATGCTTTAAACAGGCACTTTATTTCCCTTTTTAGAACTGCGTACTCGGATCATGTTTTTCAATTTTAAGTTAAATGTTTTCTTTTATTTCAAGATTAATTGGTTTCCTTTAGGAAAAGGCTTAGGTTTACTTTAAACAGTTATTTTCAATTAATGGAAGTTTTATTATTTTTCAAATGTTTTTTTCAAAACCCTTTACTGGGCATTATTTTGCTCACCCTACATTTTAAATAAAAATTTTTCAGGTATCAGTCATGTCTTCAATGAAGTTTCAGAAAGCAGCTGGTTTCCCAGAACCTGAACCTCAAAATTATCTATAGCATGGAACATGATGTTATATTTGTAAATGAATGTAATTTAATAATTATGGTACATCATGTATCATGGGAACTGGCTCTGAGTACTCGGGGGCCAGGGCTATCACAGAGAGAGCCTTGAGCGGTATCTCACGGGGTGGCTTTTTGGATGACCCCTTTTTTGTTTCTTCTCTAGGTTGATTTTGTATTCTCTAAGACAATAATGTTTTGAGAGGTATCTAATGTAAGGGTCCAAACCCATGTGGATCAACTCTTTGTGCGTTTTCAAAGACTGAGGTGATCAGAGGAGGCTCAGAGGAATTCTGGAGTAGTTTAGTTGATAGAATCCGGAAGCAAGGAGATTACATGCCATGTAAAATTTATATGACATGTAATAAATTGGGGTTTAAAAATAAATAAAATAAAAAGACAATGCATTTTTTTTGAAAAAAACCAATCCCAGAGGATTACACAACGTGAAAGGGGATTAAAAGTCATGTAAATACCCAATGCTATAAATTTTAAACATTTTCATCCACTCGAGTTGTCAAACTCTACAACTGCATCACCTCTCTCTCCCAATTCTAGGTGACCCATAACTCCCTTCTAGGAATTTTGAAGATTCCTTTGTCCAAGATCGATCTCTAGCTTCCCTCCTTCAACCTGTCTTCGATCCAAGGTATGTTATACCTCTATTATTGTAGTTTTTTCTATCTATTTACTCCTATTACTCATTTCCATGTAATTTCCCTTGATCTCTATATTTATAATGGAGTTTTGAAGGTTTTTTGTTGGCGAATTTTGTGGTGTAGCATCCTTGAGTGGATGCATTTCTTGCAGGAGAGTCGATTAGGATCTGTAGTGTTGGTCTATTCTCATTCAAAGAACAGCGACAAACTTTTGAGTTAGGGGATTCACTTTTTCTATATTATTTTACATGTAATCATAAATTGATAATGATTTATCCCCATGGATGATAATGAAATTAACTTAATAATTACTTAAACCAGATTAAAGAATTAGTATCAATAACATGGCGATGTTTCTATTTTATACCGTGATAACAATTTGCCTATAGTTTTTCTAGAGAGTGTGATATCTATATTGTACTTTTTGTGATTGGATTATCATGTGTAATTGGTAAATAATGTAAAGACAAAATTAATTGATAATTGGATAAAATATTTAATGAGGCATGTTTAATGAATCTGGTGTGTTGTAATATTATTTCTTCAATCATGTTTAAATGAAATAACCTTTAATGTGTTAATGGAACTAAATAAAGATGTGAATCATGCTGATTCTTATTGATAAAATATTTTAAGGAATGTTAAATTAATTATTTAATTAATTGTGATATCTTGTTATAGTTTGTGTCTTAGGTTGCCCATAGTTTGAACATATGAATAATGAATCGGTTAATTCAAGATGGAATAAGAATTAGTTGTGTGATAAAAGATAATGTATTTGTAGGTCTTGAGTTGACCACTTTCTTGTAAAGTATGAGTGCCTTGTGCTTTGAATCTATGAGGGCTCATTGTGTGTGAAGGATAGATGCCTTTCTTTAAGGGAAAGATATCAGTTTCTATATTTGTTTCCTGCTATTTTTGGTGCGGGGTGATGGGGTATAGATGTGTTGTGAACTTATAATTGATGATACTAGAGGGATATTGTGGTATGTGGGGGTAGGTATGCCTAGTTTTTGTGGCAGTAGTTAATGCTTGTGATGGTGGGATGCATCAGGATATGCATGTGGGTATCTGAGAGGACACTGGAGATGACATAACGGGTTAAATTTGGTATTACCTATTGATATACAATCTGGATGATTGATTGAATCTATTGTTTGGATGATGGCCAGGTTGTTTTCTTATCTGCTTTCCTTTCCCCACTGCTTGTGGAAGATAGATGTTCTTGGTTGTATATCTTGTTTGGTATCATAGGATGTTCTCCTAGAGTACCTAGTAATATGGAAAGTAATATTCTTAATAAATTAATAAATGTTTAACCCACAATGTTGGATCTTGTTGGGATGCAATGATGAGGTTATAATTCTAAGAAGTTGTGGGCTCGGTTTGCTTATGCCCAGAGGGCATGGAACTTTGTTGTAATGGTAATGAAATATAATGTGTAAAATGTTAATGGTTAACTAATGGTTAATGAATTAATTAACGTAAATTACAACTGATGAAAAGGAATAAAATAATATTATCTATCTCTTTGAATTATTGTGTGCTTATAGGATATTTGGTCTTAGAAGTAGCAGTCATGAGTCCGACAGACATTGGCTGTAGTTGAGTCTGAGACTAGTTTATGCCCATAGTGTGATTCTAAGCTATATTGTATCATGTATGTTTTGTGTTTTTATATGCTAATCCACATTGTCAATTAGGGAAACTGACACCCTGGGGATTCTGAGCCTTGGTGTGGGGGGGGGGGGGGTGTTTTTTCCAATGTCTCAGTGGGAGGATGGATGGATGACTACCCCCTTTGGTCCCGCTTCATTCTCTTGGTAGTTACTAATGTTGGTATGCATGACAGTTAGTTTTACCCATATATGTGTGTATAGTAATGTAATGGATTGTGGTTATTTCACACACATGTATTCTGGATATAGTTTCATAAGGACTACTATAGGTATAATGTGTATAGGCTGTGATGGATTGAGGATCCTTACTCGATGTATGGGATGTGATGGATTGAGTTACAATACCCAATGTTTGATACACATTATATGGGATTTGGTGGATCCCAAAAACTACCTAGTTACTTTTAGTTAAATGGAAATGGTGGTGTGTTGAATGAGGTGCACATTGTGGTGCTTCAACCAGGTGTCTGTAGGATAGCCTTTTTGGAGAGAGATGCTCAAGATGTGTGAAATTGGGGTAGAGAGAAAAACTAGTGGGGAAGTGGTAGTGGGGTTCCCTTGATATTATTTATTATATTATATTCTCTTGTATGTGATACTTGATGATTGATCCATGGTGAGACTGGGAACTCGGTTTACCTATTTAGGTGATGAATTAGTTTCACTTTTTGTTCACTATACTTTAGCATACTTTCTTTAAATTTTTCACAAGAGGATCTAGGGAGGATCCTACTGAGTATACTTTTATACTCACCCTATGTATATATGAACTTTTTTCAGTTCAGTTGGATAAGGTTGGAGATCAGTATGGTTACTAATATATTTTATTTTTTAGGATCTATTTGGGATTCATGGTTGTTGTCATCTTTACCTTTCCTTTATCAGCGCTAGAAAAGTCGATTAACAGTGCTAAAAAAAGCACTGTTAATCATGGAGAAGATAAAGGGGGTACCTTTTATCAGCACTCTAAAAAGCGCTGATAAAGGCCCATTTTATCAGCACTTTTAAAAAGCACTGATAAAAGGCCGTGGTAGCCCACCCACGCCCCAAGCCAGCTCCACCCAGCCCCACCCCCCTTTAAAAGGACTAGGTAATTACCCACACCTACGCGCGTGACCTGCCTCCCTTAGGATTCAAACTTGAGACCTCTTGCCTGTGCGCCTAAGCCTTTACCACTCCACCATATTTCTTTGCTTTAAATTTATTAATATATATATATATTTATTTATTTATATATATATATTTAGTTATATTTACTCATATATTAATATATATGTATATTTAGTTATATTAATATATATCCGTATATTAATATATATATTCGTATGTTAATATATATATCTGTATATTAATATATATATATATATATTAACATATATATATATATAGTCATATTAATATATACATATATATTTAGTCATATTAATATATACATATATTTAATTATATTAATATATATACATATATATATCCGTATATTAATATATATATATATATATAGTTATAGTTTTTTATCCATATATTTATTTGCATATTAATATATATTAATATATATTTATAAGATTAGTTTTAACTACATTTATAAAATATGTTTTCTTATGTGTGTTTTTATAAATAAATAAATAAATACATACATACATACATATATACAACACACACACAGATATATATTATATATATATATAGGTATAATTATACATATTTATATATATTTACAAATATTATATATTAATATTTATATACAAAAGTGCTAGAAATGGGGTCTCGAAAAACCTAACAAATCGCAAAGTCACTAAAAAAGGCATAAATTATGCTCTAGGTGTCTGTTTTAGCTCTTTGAACCTTAAATATGAAGATCATGGAACGAAATATGATAAAACAGGTGTCAGAGGCTGAACAGACACATATCAGAAGTTATGACTGTTTTAATAAAAATTTTACAGGGGTTCAGATACAGAAACTGAGTTTTAGAGGACTTATGGTTGTTTTTTTTGGGATTTTAGGGTTCCAAAATTGACTGTAACTATGTTACATTCATCCTTATACACATATATCTTCATTACATTCAATTTTATATGTGGTAGATCCCAAACGGACACCCGGAGAAAACGTTATGGCCGTTTGAAGTTGGACTTTTTTTGGAGTACTATAACTGATATATCTTTCATTCCTCTGATCTTATAACGGTTTCGACTAGGAATGTTCGTCACTCATTTCAAAATCTTCTTTTTACTGGTCTCGGTGCTCAAATGGACAAACGGAGCAAATTTATTCCTGTTTTAGTGAGTTGTTGGTTTCTTAGGTTTTTAGGATTTACGAGAGTTGCAAAATTTCAAACGATAATAACTTCTATTTGGAGTGTCCGTTTTGTCTCTACCACATATAAAATCAAATATTGAGAAAATTTACACACTTTGGGGATCACTGAAACCCCTTATCACATTCTATGAGGTTCAAAAAGGACCAAAAACCCTCTGAATGGTCATAAGTTTGGCTCAGTGGGTCCGTTTTGCCATAACTTCTGCTACGGGTGTCCGTTTTGCCTCAACCACATAACAAATCAAATCTTACGACTAGACCTACACTATGGTGATAATTTTAACACCTTATCATATTATTCAAGTTACTAAAATGTCCTTAATCCCTACAAATGACCATAATTTATGCTCCGGGGTGTCCATTTTGGGTCTACGACATATCAAATCGATATAAAACATATTTTAAAAAATATTTATTAAATTTATATCAATATAAATATACTTATATATCAATATATTATATTTTATGATTTTTGTTGAAATATAAACATTTATCAGTGCTAGAAAAATGTGCGCTGATAAAACCCCCCTTTATCAGCGCTACTAAAAAAAGTGCAGATAAAGGGTGGTGCTGCAAAAACCCATTTTTGTGGTAGTGGATCATCACATATGTGTAATTGGGTTTTCTTTTATATTGGAGTCTGAGAAGGAGTTGGTTGGTGTCTGTCTTATCTCTTTCTTTTGCATGTGTTCTTTTAGAGTGTAATTCCTCCCATCTACGTGTTTACCATTCCCTCGGTGCTAGTTTCTAACTTGGGGCATACCGGAGGCGAGACTTGGGTGTCACTATCTATCTTATCCCATTTCCAACCTAGTAGGGGTACACTTTGTGGAGAGGGGATTGTGACAAACACATTGATAATGATATTAAGTTAGTAGACCAAAACAAATTTCCATAGATAAGAACATCTAATGACACCCAAAACATGTTGAGTCCCTAATGCCGGGTCTTTCCTCATGATATCAACTACTAGAGATCAGCAAGTGTGAAATTAATGAGAAGAAGTCTCAATGATTATGATCCCCAACACCTGATAGTCATACATCAACTATTTCCAATGACTATGATGTATCTAGTTTATAACACATATATTTAAGATTACATATATAATATCTTGATGTTCTCATTATATCTTGGGGTATGCTATAACCTTTTGATATGAAAAATAATCTATGTACATTACCATTAAATAATGGACACAGAAATGTATACACTATAATGGTAAGTTTACATCATGCATATCTCACTATATACATGAATTGGAAATCGAAAATTACTGTTTAGTTGGGTCTAGGGAACCCACTATTACAACACAGTGTTCTCTAACTAATTAAATAAATAGTTCTTAAATAATGTACGGTCTCTAAAACCTTGTGAGAGAGGGTAAAAATTAAGAAAATGACCTCTAATTACCATGAAATCATTGGAAAAAAGTTGTATTTTTTTTAAATGTGATAAATGATGACATGTCAATTTGTGTTTTTGTTTTCCTGGGATGACTAAAAAAATATTTTTAGTGTTTTAAAACACTAAAGCATGGTTGTAACAGTCAAAACCATAGTAAAAAATCTTGGATTGATGTGAAATCATAGGAAAACTTTCTTTAAATTATTTATGATGTGTATAATTATAAGAAATGTAAATTTGATGTATAGTGTGATTGAAATGACTGAATAATTAGTTCTTAAATAATTAATAGCTTTTAATAATATGTTCTAGAAGATGATCATAACTTTCAATGAGTCAATTTGATTTTTTGTTTTCTTGGGATGGATAAAAAGGCATTTTTAGTGTTTTAAAACACTAAAACATGTGTGTAATGATTAAAATAATAACAAATGGCCTCATATTCATGTAAAATCATAGGAAAACTATCTTAAAATTATTTGTGATGTGTATAAGTAGATGAAAACTAAATTTGACATGTGGTGTACTCAAACTGACTAAATAAATAGTTTTAAATTAAAAAATTATTATAAACTAGTAATATATTGAAAAGAAAATGACCACAAGCTATTTATTGTTCTAAATTTTAATTTAAATAATATAATGGTAACTAATTATTAGTTTCTTTACTATACTAACATTTATTTTTAATTTATTTTATTCTCGGTTATATGAGACTATGGTTTTGGATCTTGAAAAATGATTGGATGATGTTATTTGTGAGCTTATGAAATTATATATCATGTTGACATAAACTAAATTTATAAATTATGGTTGTTTTTTATTTTTTAGGTTTTAAAAATATCAGTCATGGACTGTATTCACTATAATTTTTTCTTAAAAAAATTATTGCTTATAAAGATATCCAAATAGCGGCCGCTATAGCCAATAACGATGGGCCAAAAGTGATCGCCATTTGGTAGTCATTGGATGACCACTACATGCCTTTAGAGACCACTTTTAGCATTCATTAAAAGACTCATTTGTATTTTTGAGTCCATTGTGGACTAGTAGAGCACACAAATTATCTCTCCATAAATTAAATTTGTTCACCTCATCTAATTTCTCAACCTCAAAATTAATATAAATCATTATTAATGAAACAACATGTGTTACTATTAATTTGTTTATTTAATTTAATTTTTGGTTAATTAAATTTTGAAAATTTCTAGGATTAATTTTTTAAAATTTTAGTGTTTTCCCTTTTGTGCATGGTCACCACATAATTTTAATAATACTTAAAAATCAATCTTCTATAGGAGATAATTATTTTTACAAGTAAGTTTATATGGTCTAGTCTGAGGTGTGAGGGTACCCTCATATAGGGAGGAAATTGGTTCATTTTTGAATGTGCATGGTTAGTGTAAAAGAGTAGTGAGTGGTTCAGGTGAATACTAATGGAAACTAGGAGGTTTACCATTGCACATGAATGTGCATAAGGGTGGTGGAACATATCTTTAACATGGCTAGTAAAAATTGTGTGAGACAACCATGTGTCATGTTGTTGCCTGGATAGTTTCATCCACGTGATTGTTGCTTAGTTTGACAAACAATGCATCCCAATAGTATAGTCTTCCCAGATTTCATTTGATGATGTAATTACTCTATTTACCCACCCAATTTTATTCATCCTCTTCCCCTATCACCTCCCATGAATCCAGGAGACACTCACGTATCCCTATGGGGAGATCCCTCTCCACCTTTAATTTTGGGTGTCTCTCCCTCAAATTTCAAGTGCTTTCCATGGTAAAATCCTTCTCTTCACTATCTATTATCTTCTTATATCCCTTCTACTATATTTCTAAGTTTTATCCTTCCAATATGAACCCTAAATCATAATACATTCTATGTTTTAGGTTTATGATGGTTCTAACCTAGGGTTTTTATTTTCTAGGACATGTAGTGGGTGATTATTGGCTTGTTTGAGTTTTCATCATGGAAGGAGACACATTGAAACATCATTCTGATTATTTTGAGGTGAATGTTTCTATTATTTTTCTTTATTTTTTAGTTTATATATTTATTGTGTTTTATAAATATTTTTTTAACTATTGTATAAATATATAAAAATATTTTGAGGATCTTAAAAAGTAATTTCTATGAAAATTGGCTTAGAAAAAAGAGATCTTCTTATGGATTTTGTAAATTTATTTGAAATATTTTTTTTAAATATACTTAGTACTGTTGAAATTTTTCTATGGGATATTTAAATAATGTTTATGGAAAATGTGTATCTTGATCCATGTTTTGAGTTTTAAAATAAAATATTTATGTTTTTAAGGCGTTCTTTTGGATTAAAAATTGGTGTGTTTTGAAGCTTTCAAAATTCTTTTGAAAGGATGTAGTTTTAATTAAAATGGGAAGGAATTAGCACATAATTAATTTTTTGAGTTAATAACCATTTGTAAATTTATAATGCAACTGTTTTAAGATTATGATACCCTCATTTATTTCCCCCTATATTTATTTAACCCGTTGTGGATTTTTTATTACATATGATGAAGGGATGATATGAAAAGGGGTTATACTATGTAAGGGTGTTATAGGTGAGTCATAAGATATTGTTGTGATTTATTTATGTGATTATCTTGGTTTCTTTCTTTCCTCTGTAGTTGTGTGGTCATGGGAACCTGGGTACCTAGGTGGGAAGTCTTGATAAATGTTACCTTTGTTGGTATACACACTATAAGGGTCTCCTCCAGCCTGATATTGGGATAGCTGGTGAGTGTCATTTTAAAAATGATAATTTGGGATATTTTAATGACTTTTGTTATGTTTGTGACACGACGTATGTTTTTTGTTGGTCCGTATTGGTTTAGAAGATATTAGGATCATCACACATTATTACCTAGTGGTATCCCATGACACTTTTTCTTGATCAGTGTTTCCTTTATAAGATATTCAATAATTGTATTTTTTGGATCTTCTTGTGCTTATTTGGATAGTGGCACCATTTGGTTGTTTTTTTTATTTTACATTTCTTTTTTTTCTTGTGGTACTCTATTCTCATGATTTTTTACTTTGACTGGGTGAGTTTTCTAAATGAATTTTAAAGGTGATTTTGTAAACTTGATATCAAAATGAAAATAGACTATTTAATGAATGATATTTTCATAAAAATATTTGGAATAAAATAAATAGGGATTTTTTTATATTTTGATAAAAGGGTAGGATTTATTGTTTAGTTTTAAAATTGATATATCTATTTTGGGTTTTAAGTAAAAGAAAGTATTTATTATTTTGGTAAGAATATGTGATTATTTTCATAATGGGTTGTTATATAGAAAACCTTACTTTATTTATTTAATTTCAAACTATCATTCATGATATGTTTTATTAAAGGAATTTTAAATACTCCTTGGTGTGATCCTACTAGGTCTATTAACTCAAACCCTACATTCACACTCATGTATGTGTGTATGCATCTCTTTTGTATTATAACGGTTCTAAGCTCCATTTTAGTTTGGTTATTGATTCCCTTATGCTGATGGATGAGGTGGGGTGTGGAAGGAAATTGTGGGTTTCATGGAGGTACTTGGGTAGTTTGATTTGGGTTTTAAGATCATTTGGTTTATTTTTGTAATGTGTTTTTTTTTCAACATATCTTATTGTGAATGTTTTTGTGTCTTAGGTAAGAAAGAGTTTCTAGAATTATTACTAATTTTTTCTTATAAAGTTCTCAAGAAGGATAATTTTTTTCCTTAACCATGTTAATAAATTCTCTTTTAAAGTTAGACGATTCTATGAAATCTTTCAAATTCTTAACATCATGAAGAAACTCATGATCCAAGTTGAGTTTTTATAAAGTTTGATATCATGCAATGTTACCTGATGGACAGGGGATAGTTTTATAAAAAATATGATGGAAAAAAGTTCATTTTGCTGAGTTTTATTGTTTTTAAAAATGGAGAGAAGTTCAAAGGGGGAGAAATAAATTGTTCAAAAAGTTAGTTAAAGTTTTCAGATAGAGATGGTGTACAAAGCTAAAGGTACAAGTGTTACAAAGTTGAAGCTGCATATTATAAAAAATTCAATGTTATGAAACCATGAAGGATCCTGATAAAGAGTTAGTGAAAATATTTACAAATATCACCATATAGATAGGTTTAAAGTTGCATTAGATGATCTTGTATGACGTTCACTAATAAGAGTTATGCTATGAAGAATTAAATCTAATTGTATGAAGTTCCATCAGACTAACTTCTATAAAGTTCTACCAATTAGAGGAACAGGAAGCGAATTGGTAAAATATATTTCTTGACTAATGAAATTGACAATATAAAAT
The DNA here is from genome assembly GCA_963277665.1 of Viscum album. Lineage (NCBI taxonomy): Eukaryota > Viridiplantae > Streptophyta > Magnoliopsida > Santalales > Viscaceae > Viscum > Viscum album. The sequence continues at coordinate 1,223,095,901 of OY728130.1, forward strand.
TTTCAAGTAAAGATAACCAGTCAAAGTTCCATCAGAAATATGAGGATCAAACAAAAAAAATTAAATTTCATTAGAAAAATATTTTTTTATAAAGATATATTAGTATGATTTTTATAATACAAGATCTATAAAAAGGTTAAGAAGATATAGGATGACCAAATAGAGCAATTTTTTCTCATAAGAAATATCAAGCTAGAAAAAAATATATGATTCCATTGGTCAAAGGAAGCATATGAAAAGCACTGGTCGAAGAAGTGCTAAGTTCACCGGTCTGAGTCAATCAGTTGATGCAAATCATTTAGGAGGTAATTGAACATAATTGATTTAGATGAATAAGTTCTTAAATAAATTCATCAATAAAAAATTTTCCAAAATAAGTTTTGAGAATATTTATATAAATTTTTAAATCCTTTTTACAAAGATGATTTTGAGCCGGTCCTATCAATACGTGTTATCTAGATGAGATAATGAACTTTGAAGAATGTCACTAACAACAAGTTTTTAAGAATCTTCAAGAATGTTTTAGAATAGTTGATAAGTGTCCAATGAAGTTGTTTTGAGTGGTAAGTTTTAAATTCAAATTTTGGTTGAGTAGGAAAACACATTTGAGTTCCAACCTTTTCTCTTGGGAGAATACCTATATAAAGGGTTGAAATCACATTATGAGTGTGGAAAATTTTTCAAATGAATGAGAGAGGTGAAGTGATGAATAATTTCAATTAGGGTGAGTTTTAAACCAAGTAAAACTTTGGTTAAAGAAGAGGCACCAGATACAGGTCCAGATCATAGGTATCTGAAAAAGGTTTACTGAATAGAGGTATGGTGGTCAAAGTTACTAGATAGAGTAACCGAGTAGTGTATTTGAGGCATAATATATTTTTCATTAGAAATAACACTAATTAGTGGTTTAGTGTTTTGATATGCACCAGATATTATTACACATGAAGGCTGAGCACACCAGATGAATCCTTAGTAGATAATGTACATTGGATAGAGAATTTATAGATTAAGTCACTATGAGCTATTTCTAAAGTTTCTCATTCTTTTTTTGGATCAAAAGATAAAAAAAATTTGGAACTAATGTGAGTCGGTATAATTACCCATCATTAGATAGAAGAAGTCTAATGAGAGTTGGCTCAAATTGTATTCACTTCATATTATATGGATTTACATGGGCTGATAAGAGTCTCCATGAAAAAAATGTAGTCACCCACATAGGGGGTGGAACTTTTAAATATTATGAAATTTTCTTTAATTTCCTAATGTTTCATACAATGTTTGGTTGAGTTTTATAAATTTGAAAAGGATAGGAAACTCTAAAAAGTTATAGGGGTTAATTTTAAGAGAGAATAAATTTTAAAATATCACCACTAATTCAACCCCCTTCTAAGTGGTACTCACACCCCAGAGAACTTCAATTGGTATCAAATCATATAGGTTCCCTCTGTAAGATACTTAATTTTCTTATCATGGATAGTCTAAACTTATTGAATAGTAGAGGTATTCCTACCTTTGATTATAAAAATTATCATGGATAAAAATGACACTCTATCTTTCGTATCTTAGTTTGGAGTTAATTAATGTAGATATAATTGTGTTTCCACCAATTAAGAAAGATTCTCCTATGAAATTTTCAGAAAAAAGCATATTGAGGTTAATGGGAAAGATCAAAATTCTATTCTTATATATTTGTGTAAAAATGTTTATACGATGGTGATGGGTCTCAAGACAGCTAAGGAAACTTGGAACAAACTCAAAAGTATCTTCAAGAGAAATATTAAAGTGAAGGAATAAAATATAAAAATCTGGAGACGAAAGTTTAAAGATATCAAAACAAAATATGATGAAACTATTGATGACTACTTTACTATAGTTAATGAAGTATTCAAAAACATCAAAGTATTCAGAGATTTCTTGGAAGATTCTATAATGGTTAATAAACTCATGAGAAAATTTCCAATTAGGATTGATCCTAAAATATATTCATTAGAAGATAAATATAATCCATCTATTAATGAATTACATAAATTTATTATTGAGTATGAAATGAGGAAAAATCCATAATTTAAGAAGGATATTAAGGAATATATGGAATTTGATTCTATGAAGAAGTTGAATATTATAGAATCTAAGCTTGATACAACTGACCTCAGTGATTCATAAGATAAGTAAGATTATGATGAAATGAATGAAATGATCTTATCTCTTATCTCAAAAAAATACCGAAAAGGAAGAGACAAGTGTAAAGGAAAACTCTGACTTAAATGTTTTGATTATTGAGGAATTATACATTTTTCTATGAATTTTACAAATAAAAAGTTAAATAATAAGATTATGATTTTGAGGAAAATCCTCAGTGGAATAAGTGGTAAAAAACTGCATAGAAAAATAAGAAATCCACCGAAATTAAGAAAAAGTTCATTAGAAAGAACAAAATAAGTTCGTTAAGTAAGAAATTTGAATAAAAATCTAATGAAAATAATTCCTTAGAAGAAGAAAATCCTAAAAATTTTAGAACTTTATTTTACATTGTTGATATAAAGGAAGAAAATTCAAATAACAAAGAAGAAGATGGTAAAGAAACCTACGTGAAATATTATTTGATATTAAAAATTGTTGAATATATTCAAGAAAACAAAAAATGAAGAAATAAATCAGAATATTGATGAAAGAAAGTGGGAATAATAGTTAAGGAAGGGAAGATTTACTTAAAATGTAATATACATACATTGAGGAGATTAAGAAACTCAAATTTAAAGTTGAAGAACAAGGAAATATGGTTGAAGATCTTGGTAATAAACTTACTACTAAAGAAGATGAGGTTTGTAAAACCCAATCGACACTCCTTGTGGTAAAATTACCTTAAAGAATATGATTGATAATTTCAATAAATATTCATAGGTAATGGATGAAACATCTCATCGTGTTGAAAGAATTTATCCCAAGAATTAGGTGACATCTACACCCACTAAGTATAAATGTTTATCTAAATATTCTAACCATGTAGGTGTAAGAAACAACATTGAGATAGTTTGGTTTAATAAAGGACATGAGAAACAAATAAAACCAATAAAAGTTTAAAATAACATCCATAATAAAGTTACCCCACACTAGTGGGAACATATACATAAAGATCTTACAGACCTCGACAAATTTTATACAGGGAAAAACCATGTTTCTATAGAAGATCATGGTTCATTATATTTTGTTTGTGTTGTGGTATATATGGGAATAATATTTATAATTTCTCTCACAACATGACTCTCACGGAAAATAAGAATGAACTAAAGGGGAACAATAATGTAAGATATTTTTTTACTTTCTTAAGTTTCAGGAAGAAAGAAAGATGAAATCATTAAAATCTTGAAAGTTCACAAAGAAAAACTGATTTGATTACCTAGAATAAGTTTGTGGAATGTGTGACTAACTAGGTCACTATACTAAAGAATGTATCACAACACTTATAGGACAAGTTTATTATACTAGAAAACAAAATGCAATGGAGAATAAAAAAATTAAGGAAAGGGAAAACTATACTTTATCATTATTTCACATTAGATACATAAATGTATATATAGATATTCATTTTGTGAAGTGTAGTGATAATAGATCTCTCAAAGTACAACTTTGAGTTATCCATAACTGATGTCATTTATGGATTATTATAGGTTATAAAAAAATATTAATGTTAATTATGGTTAGGATTATTGTATAAAGATATATAATATGCTCATGAGGCACAAAAATGGGTTTTGTGCACTAGATGTCCCACTAGGTATACCACATTGAGTGTTATAGAGATGTTTTTGGTATAATAAGGGTGAATGGATCATATTTGATCCCCCACTATCTATGGTTGGTGAGATACATAGCATGAGAAACTTCATACTTTGATACCTTACTTATGAAATTCTACATGTTAACTTAGCTAACCATGTGGTGGTTAGGTATGTTTCTAATCACATTGTTAGTTGGAGCTTAAATAGATATAAAAAATTTCATCTTGTATGAATAGTATGACTTCTAGTCCATTGATTGAGATAGATTGTAGAGTTTGTGTCCACACCTAGAAAGAATATATGATGTGCTTATCAATTTTTATGGGGTACATGTGATGTGATCATCCTTGAAGATGAATGAAATGTGATGTATTCATCGACCATGTTAGTCTATACTCTGAGAATCGAGAATGTATGAGTTGGATATATGGTATTGACATGCTCTGTGTCCCATGGTCATTAAATTCCTTGGAAAAAGGGGAAGTATGGGAATAAAAGTTTACATATGATGCATATTGGTGGACATAGGTATAAGGATACATGTGTTTGATAGAGATCATGTAAGATACCTTTATAGCTTGATTAGCATTGATGATTTTCTAGGGACCACTCTTTGATTACATCTATGAATCCATATATTCATATTTTATATCAATAATACAAAGGCCTATGTGGTCACACTTCATGATTAACTAAATGGGGATTGATTTTGACTTAGATAGCTTCTATAAAAGTATTTTAGAGTTAATCCAAAAGTGTCTTAGATTATTATTAATAAGTTATTACATATGATGTGATACATGGTAAAGTTAATGATATATTTCCAAAATTGTATTAAAATATATCCAAAAGTATTTTTGGATATGATTTAACTAGTTATTGTATATGATATAATATAAGTTGAAATGAAAAAAAAGATTATTAGGATTTAGTGAAAGTGTGAGATTGAAGGTGATATTCCCTAAAGCCTTATATATATATATATAATATTGTATTGCATGTAAATTTTGATCTTCTTGAATAATGGGTGAATTATTTCATGAATCCTATGTTGTAAACTTTAGAAATTATCCATAGAAGATATAATTTAATTAATTATTTCATAATATGAAACTTATGGGATGAGTGCACATTCATATGATGAATACACTAGTTATCACATTTACTCTTTCATTTTAAAAACATTAGTAAATATTGTAACAATCAAAGATATTATTCAATAGTATAGTGACCTAAGTCTTTTACACATATTATTACATTATTTTTAACATTAAAATATATTAATTACAACCCAAATATTGAGAGCCCTACTGTCTTTGGAAGACTAGGTATATAAAACATCCAAAGAAACTAAAACATAATATCTTTATTTTTGTTCTCCGTAGTGAGCTCTTAAATCTCTTTAAGCTCCGACTTATCATGTGTGTTCTTTATATTACTAAATAATAAACTTATGTTAATTATTTAATTTATTAATAACCTTTTTAAAGTTTATTATTCCTTTTATTTTATTTATTTCCATGTTATATTTATTTACTTAATCAATTAAATTCACGTCAGGCATTTTGATGATATTTGGTTCATATGTCCAAAATGACTTCAGTAGGTTGACTATGCTAAAATAAGTCATTGTTACATCATATATAGAATAATAATAATAATTAAATAATTATAATTTTATGCATAAATTATACTTTTAAAACCAACCATGGAATATGGTTGTGAAAAATAAACTATGTTACAATTATGGACATGGTATGTCATACGTACGCATGCGTAACATTTCCATTTTTCAATGATCATGATGGAAAAAAGATAAGTATTATTTTATCTTTCCATAATAATAATTATATAATAAATACTATATTATTTATTTAAATTAACTTATATATAACATCCATGTTATGTAGTGATGAAAAGTGAATCACATCACTTCGTGGAGGTGGTAATCCTCACGTACGCACGAACAAAGTTAGAATTTTTTAGTGAATAGAAAGGTTAAACAATTTATAATATATTAATTTTAAAAAATTATAACTATTTAATGAATATAATATATATAAATTAAATCCATCATTATAAATATCCATGATAAGTGATGATGGAAAATGAATTACATTGGTTTGTGAGGCAGTGGTCCACGTACACATGAATGATGCTTTCGTTTCCAATTTGGTGGAAGATGAGATGGATGTGATTATTCAATTAAAATAATAACATATAAGTAAATGGTATATAATGATGTTATTATATCATCATGGTTCAATGATATTTGAATTAGGTGGAAGAAGAAATAAAACAAAATGCTCGGTTAAGAATGATACACATTCTTCGAACAACCTCTTTAGGTTTGCACAAAAATCCTTCCAAGGAGGTTTTACTAATAAGACCAAGCCCCCTATGATGTGGTAATGGGAGTAATGAGAATATTTTTTCAAGGATTTTCTTAACCAAAATGTTTTTTAAGTATGAAGAAAAGAGGATAGGAGGTTCCCTTTTATAAGTGATAAAGAGTGACATTTGGTAAATACCCAAAACTATTCAATAATGGGAATTCACTATCAAGACAAGTGCCTCCAAAATTGATAAATTATCTATTATAGGGAAGATAAGGTAAGTAAAAATATAAACCATTAAAAAATAAACATGTTTTAAACATGTTATTTCCTTTACATTTATGGCTACTCACTTTTACCATTTTAGTTCTCACTATGGTAACTAGTTTTTACCTAGGTAATTTATTCTTTAAACCTAAAAATAAAATGAGATTTATTAGATAATTTGGAACCATTTATTATAAATATAAAATAAAATTTATCAAATAAAAATCCTATGTGTGTGGAAAATTAATTTTAACACAACTGCATGTAATGAAAAAAACATCATTTAAACCTTAACCGCGGTAACAACTATTTCAATCTCAAAGGGTTAAGAATATTATCATAAATAAAAAAATGACTCATAAATGAAAATTGGTTTATATTTTTAAATATATACCAATCAATTGGAAAAATATAAGTTTTTATGAATTTTAAATCATTTTATAAAACATTATTTATTATAAAATATCATTAATGTCAATTTTGACACTATTCATTTACTTTGACTTTTAAAAACATCAAGGAAAATATAGAATTTAAATATATACCTTTAAAACTTCCCCAAAATGTTATATTTATCTAAAAAATTTATGGAAAATAATAATTCATTCATATTATATTACTTTTAATATTTTTAAAATCATTAATTTTATTTTCTTTTAAATTAAATAATTACTATGCCGGCATTGCATAAGAATTTAAGGTAATTATTTTATTAATAAAAATTATAAATATATTAACATGGTAAAAATAATTTATCATTAAAATTATAATTTATAACTGAACATAGGTTATTTTATCACTGTTACAAAATATTAGAGGTATTAAAAGCAAGAAAGTGACATTTTTTATTTTTCTTTACATAAAGTATTATAAAGGTCACAATCATGGAAATATGGAAATAAAAGGTCATATATTTGAATTTTGGATGATTATAAATGAAATATAATAATCCAATAAAAAAATGAAAATGTTAGATTTATTTTTTAGTCCATATCAAATTATTTTTACCTTTAATTAACTCATTTTACCTTTTCTGTGATAATAAATATTTACTACAATTACTATTCATAATGAAAAAAATAAAAGGGATATATTAAAAAAACTGGACCTCCTAATTAAAAATAAAGAATCTATTTTCCAATATTCCAAATAAATAAGTGTAAAAATTAAATTTAATATTAAATCATAAAAATGTGAAGAAACACAGTTTTTCATAAAAACACATTTTTCAAGAAATAAATGATCTTATATTAACTCTATAACTAGTAATCATCATTATATGAATTTAAATTAATATATATATATATATATATAAAATATACATTTCATTTAAATATTTCTTTATTAGGGTTTATTTTAATTAATTAAAATGGATAAAATTTATGCACTTAAAAAACATTTTTTTGAAAATTGAATTTTTAAGTATAAAATTAAAGGTATACCAAAATCATGAAAATTATTAATTAAAATGAAATTAATTAGATTATTCGAAATAAAATGGTTCATATTTAATTTTAATACCAAATCCAAAATATAATGGTACTTTTAAATTATTTTATTTAATGAAAAGAAATGTCAGTATTCAAAAAATTAGTGATTTTCATTATTCCCTGAAAAATCAATAATTTAAGAAAAATCCAAAAATTCTATTGTAAGTTAATTTTATAATGATGATTTAAAAAATGAATTTTATTTTATATAATTAATTTTATAAAGGTTTAGAAAATTAATTATAATATTTTATCACAAAAATCAATAAAAATCATTTTTGAAGAAAACATATTTTTTTGAAGAATAAAATTTCTTTATTAAAAATTGAGTGCTTATTTAGTAGTAATTTATCAATACATTTATATTGATTAAGAAATTTATATATATATTTAATAAATCAGTTAATCCTATTCATACCAGCCAATTTAATGACTAGGTTATAACATTCATATTTAAATAATAATGGTTTGTTTAGGCTTAGTGTAGCATGTCATATACACTATCGAACATAGTTTTCTTTTTAAAATCTCGAGGTGTTACGAATAACATATATTATAGTTTCATATGATGATAGTATTATTAATTTATTTTTTAATGAGTGGATGAATCTCTCTATTACCCAAATATTTCTTCTTCTTCTTCCTTATCATTCCAAGGTGCTAGCACACTATGGGAATAAGAAGAATACAGAACATAATACTTGTGATTAAAAAAATACGTAGATACCTCTAATGGTGGGATTTACTTTGGATGCCACCTTTTTATCTTCATAAAATTATTTGAACCAATATAAATTCTGTTTCATATGATTCTTTAGTGAATGCTACACATTTACAAATGTTCTAAATTTCTTATATATATACAACTTCATATTTATTGCATAGGAGATCCTTGAGTAAAGGATTTAAATCATTTTCGATGCTTCTAATTTTTTTATTAGACTCTTTTAAATCCTAAGACCATCTTCATTACCATTTCCATTAAGCTCTTAACATCGAGTTGTTTACATTAACTGTACTCAAAACCATAAATTCTACAAATGTCCCAGAGGGCCCGTGCACAATGTAGAAATGAAATCAGTTGGCCACCACCAAGGGTTTCCCTAGAATACATCTATAAATATACCAGTGTATTAAAAAACATAAATAAATAGTAATCAGACATATATCATACAAACCACTCCTCTTGTTCTCATCAACAATAAGTGAGACTTTACTTTCCTCATCCAATGTCAGAGTGGAAAAATACATCCATGGATTGTCATATTGAAAGATCCCTCATCCTTCCAATAAATCACATAACCCATGATTTTGCATACCAACCATAACCACATAGAAGTCTAAGCTATCATGAGCCCTAAAATCATGTACACAAGTCATATCACAAGTCCTAATGACTTCCACATTCTTTTTACAAGCACCTATTCAATGGTCCGACAATCCCAAGGCACATTGATATCCATCCATCAATAATATTGGCCCATAAGGGCTATATATTTGGTGAGTCTTAACCCCTATCTGATGGTATATACTACCAAAAACCTTGGACTTTTATAGTGAGAACCTCCTTTATACCGATGATCACCACCATCCTCTATGCCTCTAAATCTATAGAGGGATCCACCCATAATGAGTGGTTAACACCACCTCACTGGGTCCCATCATGTGTACACATGACCCCCAATGACCCCATAAGCCAACCACGATGAGATAAATCACTAAAAACCCTTAAAACATATTTTTCACCACATTAAAACCACATCACCTCACTTTTGGTGATCAATATCACATACAATCACTCAGTCCATGACCAACATGTTCCCACAAAACTATCTCATCCATCGTATCATGAATTTTTTTTCCATAACTGATGTACTCATGTACAACCACCCAAGGAACCAAATACCACAACTATCATGCAATACCAAGATCAACTACACCATTTCAGACACAAGACCACCCATCAGTATCTCCAAAGAATAATAAAAACTCTAATCATATCATAAATGATCTTACCTGGGCTTCCCCACTCACACCCATTTCCCATAAATCACATATCACATATATTATTTTGGAATAATCCATGAGACACCTATATGTATTTTGTAGTACACCACTATCCAAGAAACTATGGCTGATTTATATTGAATTATAAGATTTATGTAAATCTCATAAAAACCCTAAAATTAGGGATTTTTAGTGAGGAAAAAATAAAAAGTAAGAAATCTGGTCATTAGTCACATGTGGTATGTTAGACCTACCCACATCTCCCTCCTACATCAAATGACACATACTTCTAATGCAAAACAAAGAAGGTATCCCTCATAGAAGAATAGAATAATGAGATCCCCAATCTTGGATGATTTTGATGTTCTTTGGGCGTGTTGATGCTCTAAATCCCATTAGAAACGTGTTTTTAATCATTTATTTAATATTTGGAATGTTTTGGAATCATTTTTCATCTTATCCATTTTTTTAAAAAAGTTAAAAAGACATAATTTCTCAAATTAAAACTATGTGAAGTGATTCTAAAACAACTAAAATTTAATAAAGGAAAATATACTTACTATCCCAAATTCATACTCTGTATAGTGTTTCTTGGACCACCACAATTTAAAAAAGGAAAAAAGAATTACTATCCCAATGTCAGACTATGTACAATGTTTCCAGAACACCCAAATTTTGTAAAAGGTAAAAATACTTACTATAAAGTAAAACTTTAAATAATTACTATGAAATTTTGTTCCAACACCACCAAAATTCGATAAAGTCTCAAAGTATTACCATGATGTCATACTATCCAAACATATCAATTTTTAGAAAATTATCTGAATGACCCAAAAAATAAAAAACTCTAAAAATTTATTTTTAAACCTTATAAATAACTCTAAACCCATAAATAATCATAAATTCATGCTATAAAACCCATAAAAACATTTAATAAAATCAATCCCTAAGAATGGTGAAACTCCCAAGGCTTATTCCTCAGCCTATACTAACACTTCCAACACCTACACTAGGTCCCACCACACTTTTCCAAGCCAATACCCAACCCAAATCTCTATTCTAAATACCCAAGACCTTAAAACCTCCCCACCATATGATAAATCATCCTCAATTTATCATGACCAATTACCAACCATCTCTTACTAATTTCTAATCATCCTTCAACATTCCAAAAATAAAATATGATTCCAAACACATATTTCTCTTTCTTAAAACACTGGAGTACCCTAAAAATCCAACTTAAAAAACCAATTCCCTTTGTATCACTCCCCACAATAGAAATTACCTACCCAATATCATCTTTACCCAACTAACTAACATGATGGTGGCATCATACCAATTTTCTCCCGACACACTATTCATCCATGCATATCCATCAATTATAAATCATTTTCACCATGCATCCTATTGATGCTCATTAAATCCTACCTCACTCCTAATGACCGCATAAATCATTACTCTCAATCAACTCCCACATAAATCCTTCATCACACTAATGTGAACATAAATCCTACTTTGCACCTAATACCCACATAAATCTCACATCATACTCAATTACCACATGAATATCACATCACACCTAATGACCACATGAATCCTACACCACACCTGATTCCCACATATCAACCAACAGTAGGTTAATTCACTTATCACAACCACACCTTATGACCTAACACCTTCCATATAGAATCAAAAACCACATCCATACACTCATGATGTACCTATGACCATCAAGAGATATCTGACCTACTTTGAGTATGTTGGCTCAACTGCTTGTAGTTGGCCTGAAGCCTGACTACCCAATATATGTCATCCCCATAGAGTTGAACTTCCTAATAGACACTATCCACATCACTACATATCTTTCACACTACCATTCCATAAACATATATATGAATCCTGGCCACCAAATCCTAGTTCTTATCCTAGTCCTACCAAAGATCCATAAGTCTCACCCTGTCCATAACCCCCAGTTGTCTGTGAGGTCCTCTGACAAAACCTATCTAGATGCCCTATCTGAAAATATGCTCAACACTCCGTTGGTGGTCAATCACACTGATCCCAAACAAGTTCTTCCTACCCACACCAAAACAAATCATTTATGATCTACTCCATGGTGGCATCATCCAACCTTTCTCTAATCACCCAATATAGTCTCCTGATGACCTCTCTCTTGGACACCCAAAGCTCCACTACCTATCTCGCCTAACTTGACTTTCCAGCTTAGTATGACCCCACATGAAAATTTATTCTCTGATATCAATGCATATTTTACTACCTCTAAGAATGAGGTTAATATAAATATTTTTATTTGAACCCGGATAGAATGTTGTAAACCATCCTCAAACAATCACACCATATAAATGCCATCTCTCACCATCATTGGTGAAAAATGAAATAGATCAGTGAACCTCCTAACATAACCTATAACTCAGGTCATTCCCTATTTTAAATTCATGAATTCACATGCTCATCTTGACCTTAGTGTCTTAAGGATAAAGTTCTTGAAAAATATGGCTTCAAAGTACTTCCATGTCAACCCCTCATGCTTGACTACTTACACCTATATGCCTCACCCATGATTTGTTGGTACTCTAAGAATATATGTGACCAAATTCACACTCCACTATAGGGGAATCTTAATATGACCAAATATCACTTGAAAAGACGCTATCCAAAACACTACCGTATGCGGTCTACTCTCTCCCTGGAATAAAGGAGACTGTTATGACTAGAACTCTCGATTTAAACACCCCATAGATAACTCTGCTCCCTAATCACCTCAGTCAATACTCTGGATAAATCACAGTAGGATCACCCTAAGATGCTCATCTAACCACTACCCTAACTCCTCTACCTATTGTGGATATATTATCTACCTCAGTGCCTCCACCTATGGCTCATTCCCACCCTTACCCTCAGGGGACACATCCCATACATACCCTAGAAGCACCACATATCCACCCTCCTAATTCTCTACCATAGGTCATATAAGTGGAATCTCACTAAGAACTAAATAACATTATCAACATAGATAAATAAGTCTATATATTGAAAATAGATAAAGTTATAATAGGTAGCATGACCCACTAGCCGTTACACTCCCCTACCACACCCATTTCATATATCATCCAACCTCATAGTCCCCTTGCCTACCTGTATTAGTGAAAATCACTAAAATACCCATATACATGTAGGATACATATATCCATCACATAAGGAATCACATACCTAGGTTGGTTTAGTATAATGAAACAAAGAAACCATATGAGAAAACATTTTATAGGTTTGTATTGACACTTTAAAAAACTGATCCCCTTTTCATTTCCAGAATCACTACCCATTTCTTGGGTTATCTAAGTAGAATTAAACTAAGATACTATAAAGGAAAACATGTTTTAGTTTATTTTTGACACTTTAAAAAACTCAACCCTTTCTTTCTATTATAGGTTCTAAACACCAATCACAAGTAACACACATATTACTTGTGTTCCCAACATGCCTAATATGATGCATGAGTGCCACATATTGACTCTCAGGGAAAAGAGTTCGAAATAAAAATCAATAAAATAAAATAAAAATCAATTCATCCCAAATAACTCAACTATAACCATGAAAACTAGAACAAAAATCCCATTTACCTTGGTAACTTGGAATCCAACTCATACATGTGCTAGCTAGACACACAACATGACATCTATCTTATGTTCCAACACATTCCTAGAACTCATGTCTACCATAACCTAAATAATAAAAAATTATTGATAACATAGATTTAATACCACTTTTAAATAACTAAACACTGTTTACACTTTGTAACAAACCTACTTGGGTACTACCATGTAATACCCAAGCTCTGATATAACTTTATAATACCCTAATTCCCTATATAAACTCAAATTTTCCCTGAACTAAGAGTGATCTATGAGAGGAATTACCCGACGCATGATCTCGAGTTGGCTGCAGTTGTGCATGCGTTGCGCTGTTGGAGACATTACCTTTTGGGAGAGCATTTTGTGGTTTTCACCGACCACAAAAGCCTCAAGTATATCTTTACTCAGCGTGAAATGAATTTGAGGCAGAGAAGGTGGGTCGAGTACCTACAGTCCTTCGATTTTGAGCTTGCCTATACACTTGGTAAAGGTAATGCAGTAGCCGATGCACTGAGCAGGAAGACTCAGATACAGGCAGTGCGGGAGGCCAGTGGTGAGTGGAAACTTATGACTTTGTTCTCTGAGATGCATCTAGAGGTGCATGGAAGTCAGGGACAGACTTATCTTTCCTTGTTAGCTGTGAATTCTACCCTCCTGGACAGAGTTAGGATGAGTCAGCTATCGGTTTCAGAAGGCCTAGTTCTACGGGAGTCGGTGGCAAGTGAGGACCCTCCTCCCGGTTGGACGATAGGCGATGACGAGGTTTTGCATTTCCATGGACGTGTATGGGTTCCAGGGGATATACGCAAGGAGATGATGCAGGAGTTTCATGCTTCAGCTTGGACAATGCATCCCGGGGTTACCCAGATGTACTGAGACTTGAGACGTCAGTACTGGTGGCCGGGTATAAAGAGAGAGATAGCTGGTTTTGTTATGAGGTGTTCCACCTGTCAGCAGGTGAAGGCAGAGCATCAGAGATCAGCTGGGTTGTTACAGCAGTTGCCCATTCTGGAGTGGAAATGGGATGATGTAGCGATGGATTTAGTGACGGGATTGCCGAGTTCACCTCGAGGAAATGACGCCATATGGGTTGTTATGGACAGACTTACGAAGGTAGCTCACTTCTTGCCGATCAAGGAGACCTTTGGTGTGAACGAGCTCGGAAGGATGTATATCCGAGAGATCTTACGTCTGCATGGGGTCCCTCGTTCTATCGTTTCAGATAGGGATGCCTGCTTTACGTCTCGTTTCTAGCAGAGTTTTCAGAGGGTGCTGGGTACACAGGTTCTTCTGAGCATAGCATACCACCCTCAGAATGATGGCCAGTCAGAGAGGACGATACAGGTGCTAGAGGACATGCTGCGTGCATGCGTCCTAGACTTTGGGGGCTCTTGGGAGAAGCATATACCCTTAGTCGAGTTTTCCTATAAAAATAGTTTTCAGGAAACTATTGAGATGGCACCATACAAGGATTTATATGGTAGGACATGCCGATCACCTTTGTACTGGTTAGAGGCAGGTGAGGCAGCTTTACTGGGACCACAGATCGTACAGGATACATCTGAGCAGGTCCAGTTAATTCAGAAGAGGATGGCTACCGCACAGTCTCGTCAGAAGTCTTATGCTGATCACCGCAGACAACCTTTGGAGTTCGTGGTTTGGGATCAGGTTTTCTTGCGTGTTTTGACGAGGTTGGTACAAAAATGGATCAGGAGATAGGGTAAGCTTTCTCCGAGGTATGTGGGACCATTTGAGATTCTAGAGAGAGTCGGGCTGGTTGCCTATTGGTTGCAGTTACCACAGCAGTACTGAGCCATGCACGACGTCTTCCACGTGTCTCAGTTGCGTCGCTACCATTCAGACCCGTCTCACACCTTTCAGCCAGAGGAGGTTGAACTTCAGCATGATGCATCCTTTGAGGAGAATCCGACCCGTATCGTTGAAAGGAGCACGAAGGTTCTCCGAGGCCGGTCAATTCCTCTCGTACGGGTGCTATGGAAGCATGTCCGAGTGCATGACAAGACCTTAGAGCGGGAGGAAGATGTACGTACTCATTGGCCAGAGCTGTTCGGAGATTTCTCTTCACCACCCTTGAAAGGGAAATTCAGGGATGAATTGCTATAAGGGGGGAAGTTTGTAAGAACCCGGTTCTTGTTTTAGAGGTACATGCTTCTTATTTTCATTTTCCTTAAGTGATTTTGATAAAATATGGAAAATGGGGAAAATCCTAAATTTTGGAACTACACGCCGTGTACTTTTGGCCATGTTGGGATGAGTACACGGGGCGTGTGGCCATGCCGGCGACGAAGGGTGTAGGAACCGACTACACGCCGTGTAGTGGTACCTTACACGCCGTGTAGTCAGTCGACAGGCTTAAACAGTAGGGCGGTGGCGTCGCCACCAGCTGGGCGACAGTACACGCCGTGTACTTGAGAGTACATGCCGTGTACTCATGTCGACTGATGAATAGTGTGGTGGTGCCACCAAGTGAATAGTTAAATGAAATGAGTACACGCTCTGTACTTGGAAGTACACACCGTGTACTTTGTTTTTTCGGCTTAAAACTGGAAGTAGCCTCCTCATTTGGAAGAGGAGTCACTTGAGCCGTTTTGGAGCCAAAGGAGGAGGCAGGATCTTTGAAGATCCACCGGGCGTTCGTCTGGAATCCGTTTTGGCTTCGGACGATCTCGTTGGAACTGCACGGGTAATCCCTCTCCTCTCCTGGTACCGTTCTTTCCAATTCTTCTCCCAACGTAAGTTATTTACATTTTAATGGGTTTTGTTCTTCGTCATATCTACACCGTTCTTGGGCGTTTCTGGAGCCGGCGTTCGGGTATAGCGTTCGTTGGTATATAAGGTAGGTGGCTTGTGTTCATTTTCCAACTGTTGTGCATTTTTGTGCATTTTTGTGCCACAAACCCATGTTGGGGTGTCGTGTGGCTGAGACCATTGCTATATTTAATGCCTAGAATTGCATAGGTGATTAAATTGTGATAATAAAATGCTGTTTGAGATCGTTGCTTGGATCCATGACCATCCCAAGGGGTGTGTTCCTCTGTTTAGCCATTTGGCCAGGATACCCGAGGGTATGCCTTAAATGTAGTAACCGTAGAATTTCCTTGAGAGGAATTTCTTGTTTACTGCATTTTGATATGTTGGGCATGGCCCGATTACCTATTTAGCCTGAGGGCATTGTTGTGATTAGCCTGAGGGAACGACTGTTTTAGCCCGATGGATGTCGTTATTCCACCTGAGGGAAACCTTTCGTACCTGAGGGCTTGGATTCTGTGCCTGAGGGTGACACTTCGTATGCCTGAGGGCAAGAATTTCTGTTACGCCTGAGGGCAATACCTGCGGGTTGGATTCTGTATGGCCTGAGGGAAAGCCTGAGGGCGTGGTGACTATTTTAGCCTGAGGGAACGGTTCTGGTTAGCCTGAGGGCTTGGTACTGTTGAGCACAAAAACATTACTAAATTAAAGGAATTAAATGAATAATAAAATGGCAATTTAACTGTTAATTTAGTTACTTTTGAGGACTGATTAGTTATTGCATTTTACTAATGCACACTTGTTGTATGTTTTACACACAGTTGAGCACGGGCCTTTGGTGGGTTCCTACTGAGATATATTTCTCACACCCTGTTTGGGTCACGCTTTTCAGACCAAACAAATTACATTGCTGTAGGTGTAGATAGGGGCAAGAGTCCCTATAGAGGTACTTGACTGTTGCGGAGGAGTAGGAGGGCATGGGACCGAGCCTAGGCTCACGATGCCGCTGCTAGCTATTTTTCTTTCTTTACTATACTCTGTTTTTCTGCTGTACTGTATTGATGTATAACATGTTCTGGCTGTTTTCTTAGAACTTAAATCATGTAGCATCATCACTTATATACTGTTGGTTATATCCACTGCTTTAGTTATTTCAGTTGTGTATGTTTACTGCTTCCGTTGTTGTTGTATGTTTATTTTGGTATTCCACTGCGCTACACTTTGAAAAATGAGGGCATAGTTTCCCCACTATCAGACCTGGGCCCTCGCTGCTAGTCGGCAGCCTCTGGCATTTGGGGAAATGTGCTTGAGGTCACGTGGCGAACCGGGCTCGGGGCACCCGTTGCATAGCACCCAGGGCCGGGACGTTACACCTCCCATATTCCAAATCCTCCAGACCAATAGTGAGGGTCTATGGGGTGATATTTCATAGAATATAACCTTTGGTGACAACAACAACAACAACAACAACTATAATACATTGGAAACAATAATTTGAATACAATGAATGAAATTTAAATACAAGAAATAATGATCCAATAATAGCCATATGATGATATATATTCCATAAACTGGATAATATCTATATTTCATTCTAGTCATATAAGAGTAAATATGATCTCACATAGTCCAATCATGTATATACATGTTTAAAATAACTAAAATAAACCACTATCCCCGAATTGAAGAACCACCTAACCCATCTTAAAAAACCCACATATAGACCATAAATCATCTACATTCTCTTTTCCACTAAACTCTTAACACTAAGACTTTTCCCTTACTTATACTCAAAACCATAAAGTCTCATGCATCTCGGAGGGCCCATGTAGGGTGTGAGAATAAACTCACTAGGAAATTACAAACAACATCCCTAGATCATATCAATATATATACCAATGGATTCAAAAATATAAATGAATAGAAACCAACCATATATCATACAAATTACTCCTCTTATACTAAATAGTTATAACTGATCATTTACTTTCCTCAGTCAGTGATGGATTGGGATGATACATCCACATTCTGTCGTACCAGAAGATCTCTTAGCCTTCCAAAAAATCACATAACCCACTAAGTTGCATTTCAACTGTAACCAAATAGTCATCCAAGCCATCCCAATGCCTCAAAGCCATTTCAACAAGTTATATCACAAGTCCTAAGGGATTCTACATTCATTTTTCAATTTTTAGATCAATAACCCGATAAACCTAAGGCACATAGATTCTTATCCTTACAAAATATTATCCCATTAGTCCCACATACATGGTGAGACTCATCCCCCATATAGTGGTCTCTACTACAAATATCCATGGAATTCTATTGTGAGTGACTTCTATACATAGATGATCAACACCATCCCCTATACTAGTTAATATATAGAGATATCAACCCATAATGAGTAGTCAAAACTACCTCATTGAGCATTATCCAATGTTCACATGACCCCCAATGCTATATCAACCAACCATGATCAGGGAAATCACCAAAAAATAGGCCAAGCCTCTGGAAAACCTCTATTTCCACTTGTAAACCATGTCACCTCACTTTTGGTGATCAAAATTACCAAAAGTCACTTAGTCTGTGAAAAACATGTTCCCATAGAACCATCTCAGTCATCACATCATGATAAAATTTTCTATAAACAATGAAATCATTCCCAATCAACCAAAGAACCAAATATTTCACCTTTTATACCATACCAGGATTAACCAAACCATTTCACACATGAGACTGCCCACCTGTATCTCCTAAGAATAATAAAAACTCTAATAAGATCATAATAAGTCTTACTAGGACTTCCCCACACATTAATATTAACCATTAATCACATAACACAATTATAATTTATGAATAATCTAGGAACCACCCTCATAGAGTTTATAGGACACCACTCACCAAGAAAAATCCTCAAATTTTTATTTAATTTAAAGATTCATCTAGGCCTAAAAAATCCCTGAAATTAGGGATTTTTAGGGAGGGATAAATAAAAAATTGAGAAATCTATGCATTAGTCACATACAAACTATTATCCTTACTCATATATACCTACTACTTTGGACAATATGAAATTATGACAAGAAACAAAGAATATATCCCTTGAAGATGAAGATAATAATGATATCCCATATCTTGTATGTTTTTTATGTTTTATGGGTGTGAGGAAGCTCTAAATCCCCTTAAAAACGTTTTTTAATAATTTTTTTAATATTTGTAATGTTTTGGAATCACTGTTCATCTTATCCATATTTTTGGAAATGGATAAAATACATGCTTTCCCAAATTCATACTATGTACAGTGATTATAGAACAATAAAAATTTGGAAAATACAAAAAGATTTATTATCCCAAAGTCATACTATGTATAGTGTTTCTAGAACGCCCAAAATTTGACAAAGGTAAAAAGAATTACTATCTCAAAGTCATAATCTGTACAATGTTTCTAGAACACCCAAAAATTTTTAAAGGAAAAAAGACTTACTATAAAGTAAGACTTCAAAATCTTACTATGAATAGTGTCTCTAGCACCGCTAAAATTTGGTAAAGTCCCAAAGTCTCACTATAAAGTCATACTATATAGAGTTATCCATTTTTTAAATTTTTTTGTAAGACCCAAAAACTATAAAAACTCATTTTTAGGCCTTCTAAAAAAATCTAAACCCATAAATAACTGTAAATTCATACTAGAACACCCATAATAACATTTAATAAAAAATCAACCCCCGATTCTGAGGCACCCCCCAAGGCTCTTTCCCCAACCTTTACCAACACTTACAAAATCTCTATCAGGTCCCAACACACATGGACAAGACAAGGCCTGACCTGAATCTCTATTCAAAATACCCAAGACCTTATAACCTCCTCACCATAAGATAGCTCATCCTCAAGCTATCCCAACCACTTACCAACCATCTCTTACTAATACCTGAGCATCACACTCTCTATATTCTAAAAAAATATAATTATGAACATATCCATCTATTTCATAAAAATCCATAAAATTCTAATTACCCAAAATAAACAAGAAATTCCATCAATGGAACTCCCCGCTATAAGAATTACCTGCCTAAACTCATCTTGACCTAAATAACCAACATGATGGTGGAATAACACACATACATTCCCCACACATCATTTATCCATGTATAGGAAATAATTATTAAGTATTATAACATATAAGCCTATTGATGATCATTAAATATCACCACACTTCCAACACCTACATAAATACTATATTTCACCATACACCTACATAAATACTACATAGTACTCAATTCTGAAAAAAACTTTCATCACACCCAATGCCCACTTGAATCCCACATCATACCCAATACCCACATGAATCCTATATCACACCTAATAGAAAAATGAATCCTACATCACACCTGATTTCCACATGAATCCCACGTCACACCTGATGCCCACATCAATCCCAAATTGCACCTAACTCCCACTTATTAACTAAAACTAGATTAATTCTCTTATCCAAAATGAACCCCATTCACTAATACCTACCACATAGAATCAAAAACCACAGCCACATGCTCATGATGTACCTATAACCATCATCGAATCTCTAGTATACTCTAAGTATATTGGCTCAACTATATACATCTGGTTCAAAGCCCAACCTCTTGATGTTTATCCTCCCTACGGAGTTTTACTCCCCAATAGACACTATACCCATTACTTATTATCTCACCCACTACCACATCCTACACATGCAGATAAATATTTCATACTATATTTTGGTCACAATCCTAATCTAACCTTAGATCCTTGAGTCTGACATGGTCCATGACTCTCTGTTATTTGTGATGTCCTCTAACAAAACCTCTCCAAATTCCCCATATGAACACATTCTCAAAACTCCTTTGGTATCTGATTTCACTAATCTTGAAAAATTCCCACTGACCCACACAAGAAATAATTCGTTGATGATCCTCTCCATATTGGAATCATCCCACCTTTTCTCTAACTACCCTACTGAGTCTCCTCATGACCCTACTTATGGTTACCCAAATATTCACTACCTATCACACCTTACTCGACTATCCAGATCGATATGGTCCCATCAAACAAGTTATTTTATACTATCAATTCTTGGTTTACTACCTATGAGAATGGGGTTAACTTGAAGATGTTTATTTGAACCCTAATTTCACATCTTAAACCATCCTCAAACCATCACATCATGGAAATTTTATCTCTCACCATCATTAGTGAAAAATTTAATAGATCACTGAACCTCCTTGTATAATCCATAATTGAGATCTATCTCTACTAAAAATGCATAAACTCATGGGATCAGCCATCAATTAGTGTCTTGTGGAAGAAGTGATAAAAAAATATAGCCTGTAATTCCTTCTATGTCAACCCCTCTTGAGTGTATTCTAGCACCTATACATCCTACCAATGCTTTACTAGTCCTTTAAACATATATGTGGCCAAATTCACCCTTTTACCTAGAGGTATCTCAATATTATAAAATATCATCTGTAGAGACTCTATATAAAACTCTAATTCTTGTGGGACACCCTCTACCTAGAAAAAATGAGGGTATTGTAATTGGAACTCCTGAATCAAATATACTAATAACGGCTCAACTCCATGATCTCCTTGAATAATAATCTATATAAATATCACAAGGATCACATTGAGATTCTCATCCAACCACTTCCCCATCTCCTCTACCCATTATTACTATACTTCCTACCTCATTGATTCTATATATATCTCATTCTCACCCCCTCCCTCAGAAAACCCATCTCATGCTTGCCTTGGAAGTACCACATCACCACCCTCTCGATTCTCAATAAAATGACGTCTAGGTGGCATCTCACCATGAACCAAATATCATTATTAATAAAAATATAACAATATAGATATATAAAATATGGAAATCTGTAATAGGTAGCATAACCCACTAGCCCTTACAATCCTCTACTAAACTCATGGCATATATCATCTAGCTTCATAGACCCGTTTCCAACCCATATTAGGGTCAATCACCACATCCACCATATCCCAATATGATCCACATACCTATCATAATAGGAATCACATACCTGGGTTGGCTAAGTAAAATTCCACCATGAAAATATATGGGAAAACATAGTATTTGTTGTTTTTAACACTTTAAATAGTCAAACCTCCATTTATTTTTGGAACCACTACCCCTTTCTTTGGTTAGATAAGTAGAATGACACTAAGAGACTATATAGGAAAAAATTGTTTAGTATTTTATTGATACTTTAAATATATAAAACCTTTACCCCATTATAAGTTCCAAACAACAATCACAACACACATATTCCATGTGTGCCCTAGATGCCCAATATGATGCATGTGTACCAATTATTGACTCTCAGGGTAAATATTCTAAAATAAAAATCAATAAAATCAAAGATAATTTAATTCATCTTAAATAATTTAACTGTAACCACAAAAACTAGAACAATAATCCCATTTTCCTTGGAAACTTGGACTTTAGCTCATGTAAGTGCTATCCAGATACACAACATGGCATCTATCCCAAGTTCCAACACATTTAAATACCAAATGTCTACCATATAACAAATAAGAAAACACTTTTTAATTACATATATTTAATAACACTTGGAAATATCAAAATATTACTTCCACTTTGTTACCAACCCACTCGGGTTGTACTATTTAATATCCAAGATTTGATACCATATTGTAAATATTTTTTCCCCACAACCACTTGATGGGTGATGGAATCAGCGGTGTGCTACATGTGCTTAGGCATGCCTCCCCATATTCCAAAGGATACAAACCAACAGTGAGGTTCTATGGGGTAATAGTGGGGAGAATATACCCTGGTGATAATAATTACAATAATAACATAGTGGAAGCAATAACTCGATCATAGTATATGAAATTTAAATATAAGTAATAATGAGACAAAAATACTCATATGATAATATACATGCTATAACCTAGATAATATCCAAATGTCATTCCAGTCATACACGAGTAAAAAAGTTATCCCATGGGCTAATCATATATATATGTTCAAAATAACATAAATAAACCATTGTCCCAAAATTGAGAAACCACCCAGTCCATCTAGAAAAAACCCACATCTAGCCTATGCACCATCTACACACTCCTTTCCACTATGATCTTGATGTCAAGCCTTTTCCATTACCTTTACTCAAAGACATAAAGTCTGCATTCATCCCAGAAGGATTATATGGGGTGTGAGTATGAACTCACTAGTACACCCTAAACATTCTCCCTAGCTTAAATTCATACATACACTAGTGTATGAAAAAACATAAATAAATAACAATAAATTATATATCATACAACCCGCTCCCCTTGTTCTCTCATCGAAAAATTATCCTTTACCTTCCTCGACTAGTGCCAAAGTGGAATGATACATCCATAAGCTGTCATATAGAAAGATCCCTCATATCACAAACCCCCCATCAAAATATTTTGTAATGAAGAAAGAGAGATGATTACCTCTGAGTCCCACCTCCAGTAGGCCCCAGGTTGGAGACTAGCACCAAGGGTATGAAAATATCATAGTATGGGAGGAATTAACCTTTATAGAAGAAACAAGACCAGGGAATAGGATAAAAAACCACTAAATAGCTCCAATAGATATTATAAAATAAACCTAAATCCATCCCATAATGCATGAATAAAGTAAAACTGATATATATAAAATTTTCCAATATAAAGTACCAAAATACAAGTCCTATTGCAGCGACTCAACAAAAAATCCAACCTAAGATAGAAATGTCCATCTTAGTCTCTAAAGTGCTCCTAGAAACCTGAAAAATAGTTTATATATATAGGGAGAGAATACAGTGTAAACTAAATAGATACATAACCAAATTTTCAAATGCACACGTGAAAAAAAATTCTAATGCACCAATGAACAAACAACAGAACCAAAAAAAACCTAAATAGGTCAAATAACCATCCCATCCCCACTATGTCTCACTCAAAAAATCACACATCCAGTATAGTAATATAACATCAAGATCATAAAAAATCAAGGTGACCCACTCTGCTTCCCCATTTATTTTCTTCTCTCATTCCCCAACATCAAACTTCATATGCTTCCATCCATTCAATACATATCACATCATAACCACATCACATCACATCTCACCTGAAGACACTTGGGGAATCTATGATGTAGTTCATGATGTATCCCTACCCACCCCACCCTCACAAGATTTAACATCCTCTATTAGCATCATGCATCACAGCACCACATATCGCTTGAATGCACCTGGACCAACACAACACATCTCAACCACATAACAAGAATAGCAATGTATAATTAATGTGAAGTACATCAACTTCATTCCCTAATCCTACCATGCATGACCCCCAACACACATCACATCACATCACTACCTCATCACATCACACCTCACTAAAAATAACCTAGAACAGCACTACTGGGTAATCTCCAAAACCAACCTGTATCATCACTGTTTCTGAAGAAAGAGTGGGGAATATGGGGTAACCGACCATCTGTATCACCACAAACCTAGATGTTGAGGAAAACACCCAAAACCCAGAACCTCTGAGTATTGGTAAGGTTATCCAACTCAAGTGGGTTGTGTATAAAAACAACATAAATATACATGATATAATTAGTACACAACACCCCAACCATTTGTTCAAATCAATTACACAAGTTCACATCACATCACCTTCACTACACTCCATGTCAACTGTTATAACCATTGTCCCCACTATATGAAACACATCACACCACCACACAAACCACACAATATTTTCCACTTTTAGTTATAGGTCCCAATACTTTTATTCATTTATTTAATCCATTTCACACTACACAACCGATTATTTCATTCAATTCATTTAATCCATTTTACCACACACCCATTTTTAGACCATCTTGCTTATTTACTAGCCTATTTTTTTTTTCATTTTATAATTACAATTTATTCCATGGATAACTAGGAAACTAAAAAAACCATGACATGCCACAACTGTCCCATCTCACACAACCATATCTAAAACACCTCGCATATACCATTGTCACCACACCACACCATCCAACCAAACTCACCATAATAACCACACATTGCACATTCAATCCAAATCTCACAACATAATCATTACACACAACAACCACACATCACCACTACTACACACCATAACCACTACACACCATAACCACTACACACTACAACCACTACACACCACATCACACAACTATCCACATCACATATAATCCAACCAACCACCAATTCATAGGTGCACACATCACATAGTCCATCCAATCACCTCCATCACTGCAAAACAGACCATACCATGTAGTAATACACGACAATCACAAGCACACACAACATCACACATCACAAATTCCACAATTTATTAAAGGCAATTCATTTAATTACTTATTTATTCATCATATTTATTATCACACAAACTAGGTTTCTATAAGAAACCAATTTATTATCCAAATAGACATTATTTATCCTTTTATCCAAGGTGTGATCAAACAAAAACACAACAAGTGTCTCAACTCATAACATCTACTGTGCATGTAAGGATCCCAACAACTATTATTTTCAGTATCAACAATAAGCATGCACAATATCATCAAAAATATATATCAAAACAATAAAGCATATGATATCTCCCCATACCCACCAATTTCAATTACGATAATTAATTATCTCTATTATTACAACCTTTACTATCCACCCAAAGGAAAGAAAAATCATGAAAATACCACACATATAATGTAAACAAGTGATAATGAGTATCCTCTACCTCAAAGAAGCTTTTCGATCTCGCTGCACACCATAGGGAGAAGAATAAACAACCTAAAAACCATAACTACACAATAAAATCATGGATTAACATAAAATTCTCCAAAGGGTTGTAAAAAAAGTTTCCCAATATATCTCAAACAAAACCATAAACACCATAAAAAATCCCCAATAGAATAATGAGGGAAAAAAAGGGAATAAGTGAAGAGAACTCACCACTGGTCTCTAACAACCAACCACCAATATCTACAAATAAAAGAAAGAGGAAAGATATTAGAATATATCTGATAACCATCTAGGGTTCACCCAAAATAAGAGAGATAGAGATAGAGAGAGTGATGGATGAATAATAAAAGAACTTTCTTAACAAGAGATATAAACATGCTATAAGTTTCCTTATTTATAGAATAAAACCCACATTTATGGTATAAAATCCACCACTCTAAAAACTTATATCATAAAATAGACCTTTAGGCCATAAAACCATAAAAACCTCAACTTACACTGAAAAAGTGGTGTATAGGGATTAATTTACTTATGCCATAAGTTCAACTTTTACAACATAAATCCAACTCATTTAGTGTCCCCTCACTGAACACAATCCATAATTTGTTGTCTTGAAAAGCCATAAAACACATAATTATGATGTAAAATAATCTTTTATGATGTATTTTTTTGTTTCTTTTGTAGCTCAAACTCCACTGAAACTCCTCTAGGATCCTTTGAGCAATCTCAAACCACAAAAAAAGTAAAGTAATGGTCTGAAAAGGCTCAAAATTTTACATTAGATACCTCTCAAATGATTCTCACTCTTGATAATCATAACCAAAACTAAAAAGGAAAGGGGTTCGAATAACCACCCTGAGAAATACCTATCAAGGATCTCATTACACCTTAAACAATTCCAATAAAACATGACAATCAAAACACTCATGAAACATCCCATGCAACCACATCACCACACAACCACACCACAACCTCTCACCGAGCACAACACCACACATATAATACTAGCCACATGTAGAAAATTTCCACACAACCATCCAAATAAACATATCAATATCCACACAACCCAAAAAAAACCACTATCACAAACAAAACATATCATTTCACTAACTAGGAATATAAATCCAGAAATTCCATGTTCCATGTAAACATATTATCTATTTTGAGTGGAATTTTCTCATCTACACGGTTTTAATCGTATCAAAGTATAATGTATCCTGATTAGGATTAAATTCCTCCCTTTTTCATGCGTTAAAAGATTTATCACACATCACACATCATGATAACAACACATATCATAAAACAGTAAGATATAAACATGACATCATCCATGAAAAACTAAAAAAATCAAAGGAAAACTCAAAAAAGGGAACACATCCATGTAGAAAACCATGTAGTACCTTATCTTGACAAAATCTATGGGTACTGGGAACACATCCATGTCCATCATTATCAAGTACTCTCCTTTAGAAAACCATGCCTACACAACATAAGAACCAATTGAATAATTCATCCATGTAGTACCTTATCTTGACAATCCTAGATATCTATTGGCCACACCATGAATGTTGTACCATCCCCGATATCCTACTCTCCCAGTCAATGATATGGGAGTGATCACGAAGATACCAACAAAATTGGGAAACATGGAAAACATCAGAGATCCTCTCCAACCATGAGAGAAATTCTAACTGATGTGACACCTTTCCAACATGCCCCAAAACCTCAAAGGGCCTAACAAACTAAGAAGAAGGCTTACTCCACCTACCAAAACTATACTACCCACAATGAGGGGAGACTCTTAAGAACACATGGTGTCCAACCATGAACTCTATGGGCCTCTGACTTTGATCAGCATAGGCCTTATGATAGTTATGTTCTGACCTCATCCTCTCTTGAACCAACTGTATCTTCTCGATCATGATCTAAACCACATCAGGACCAGGAACTGGTGACTCCCCAAACTCCATCCAACATAATATAGATTGAAACGACCGTTTATACAATGCCTGAAACTGAGTCATTCCAATGGATGAGTGATGAATATTTTTATATGAAAACTCACCTAAAGGAAAGTTTCTTACCCAAAATCTTCCAAAGTCTAAGAAACAAGCTCAAAACATATCCTCCATATTTTAGATAATATTCTCTATCTACCCATATATTTGAGGGTGGAAAGCAGAACTAAGGTGTAACTAGGTGATGAAATCATGCTTCAATATTCTCCAGACTCATGAGGTAAAATGAGGATCCCAATTATAGATGATTGTACTTAGTAATATATGCATCCTAACCAAATCTTTCACATACCACATCATTAAAAAATATATGGTACTCGACTCATAGATCGATAGAAAATGAGCTAAATTCATCAGTCGGTCCACTATCACCCAAACCATATCACATCCTCCCTGAGGTCAGGGTAACCCAATGATAAATTTCATATAGATTTACTCCCATTTCCACTCATAAACATACAAGGACTATAAAAAACATCCAAGAACATGGTGCTCCACTTTCACATACTAAAAAACTAGACACCTCACCTCAAAATTTTCCACCAACCATTTCATCCTTGGACACCAAAGCTATCTCCTCAAGCAATGATACATATTTATAACACTAGGATGTATCTCTAAAGGTGATATATGGAACTCATAGATAAATACCTCATGAATTTCCTATGAAACATATATACTCCCACAAAAAAACATCTGGTTTTGACCATCCTTTGAGCATCCCTCCAGAGCATCACTATAAGAAACATGGTAATGCATCACCTATACCTCTGAATATTCCCACTGAGACTCCTCTACCTACCACATAAAAGATGAATCCATAGTCATATAACAAATAAAACCACAAACACTATTCTATTTTACATCAATATATAATACTGGAATACCCTCTATCCCTTTTTAAACATCCTCAGACTCCCGAACTACATCTCCTCGGGACTTTTGACTTAAATCATCAACAACCACATTCCCCTTTCCTAGGGTGTAAGAGATATCAAAATCATAATCCCATAAAAACTATATCAACCTATACTATCATAGATTTATATCTCACTAAGAGAAAACATATTTTAGGCTCTTGTGGTCTGTGAAAATGACAAAGTGCTCACTAATGAGGTAATGCCACCAAAAATCTAGTGAAAAACAATTTATTCTAACTCTAGATCATGAGTGAAATAACTATGATTATGGGGATATAACTAAATAGACCGATAAGATATCACTTCTATCTAATAAATCAACACACATCCCAAAACTAGATAGCACACATTACAAAAAACCTCAAACAACTCACCCTCCTCAAGAAACTAAAGCATTGGAGCACTAACCAACTTCTCTTTCAGGTAACCAAATGTTGTGTGGAACAAAATCATGGTCATTCCTAGTAAATTCTATTAGCGGGGCTAAAAATTTATAAAAATCAAGAACAAACATTTGATAATAGTATTTGAGACCAAGAAAACTATGAACCTTCTCCACGTTCTTGGGTGCCGGAAAAGAAATAACTACCTCAAACTTTGATGGGTCTAGTACCAACATTACACCACAATTTGTGTTTACTAGAGGTTTAAACTGCCATTCTGCGATGGTTTTGGGAAAATGTCTCTAAATCATGTGTCGACAATAAAATAGTGGTGGTTTTTCAAAACTGTTGCAAAATGATTTAGTGGTGGTCTAAACCGTCACTAAATTGTTTTTAATTTTATTCAACTTTTTTTAATTTTTTTTAATTTTTAATTTTTTTAATTTTTTAATTTTATTAATTAATTAATTAATTAATTTTTCCAAATCCTATGAATATTCCCATGTCCATGCATATTCCCTTTCCATATATAGAGATTCTACGTTGGGTGAGATTTGAACCCCTTACCTATAACACCCTGAGATTTTATGAGATAGATTATTTTTAATTTATTTGATGTCTTGTGTTGTATGCTACACCAAGATTATCTTGCACTATAAATAACACTGTATTATCTTGCAGTATACGCAACACTATTATTATCTTGTGTTGCACATGATTTCAAGATCTTTTGATAGAATTCATTTCACGCTACACAGAGTATAGATTTTATTCAATGTATAAATGAACTAAGTTTGGATTATGTTATATGCAACACCAAAGGAAGATTTCAATATAAAAAACACTAACTTGGCTTGCGTTACATTCTAGAGTGGCCTTCATCAATAACTTGTGTTGTACGTGATACTGAGTTTCACTAAACAACGATATATTATTAAAATATTATTATTTAATGAGATATAAACTATACATTATGAATAATATTAACCAAATTTTTAACTTTATATAACATTATCATTCATATTACAAATTTTAAGAATATGATATGAGAAAAAAATCAATTCTTTTGGATAAACGAAGTATTTTTCCAAAAATGTAGTTTTACTGCCTTTTGATGACGCACCCATTTTAAGTCTAGTTTTTGACACTTTTATAAGTTAAATTTGAAAAAAATAAACTTAATATTTGGAAGTGTGACATAAAAATTTACTTTGGTTAAATTTTTGGTATTTTTTTGATAAAATTCAAATTTTAATGAATAATAAAAATATTCCATTTTAATTCAAAATTGGCTTTTCATCTAATTTATTTATATAGTTAGATTATCATTTTAATTGGTTTAAAAGTGTAATTAGATTATATTTTTATCATTTATTTCAAATTTTTTCATTTTATGTAATTTCAATTTTAAATTGGACATAAACACATGTCAATATTTTGATAGTTATTACTTCTAAAAAACCTACTTTTTGGTTTTCACAATGGGAATTAATTTTAAATTAACTACTGAAACTTTTTTGTTTTGAATTTTGAAAAATGGATTTAATATTTGGAATCACAAGGTTCAAATTATATAAATAGTTACCTTTTATTTTTGGACATCATGAATAGTAATTTCAGTAATTATTTTATTTACCATGGTTAAAGGGTAAATCTGGTAAATATGGGTAAAAATAATATTATAATAATATTAAACTACCATAACAATGTAATAATACTATTGGATGAGATATTTCATACCATTAAAATCCTTGGGTAGATTTTGGGATCCGATGGATTCACTTGGATTAGAAAATGGCATTTTATAAGAATTAATTTAAAGTAAAGATAATTATAACATAAACATATATCTTTTACTAAACAGATTTTTATATGGAGTTATATAACTGATATATTATACTATAAATAGTCATTATAAAGATAAAAATATTTCATATATCATGGTATTTTATTTTTAATTTTTAGATATTAGATAAATATATTTATTTATGATACAATTATGATGTAGTGATTACCTCATTAATGAAAGATTCGAATAAATAAATTTATAAATATTAAAATAAATTTATTTTGAAAATTTTGATTCCATAAACGAATTTTATGGATTAAATTGACATATTAAGGATGCTTTAATGCATTTTTTTCAAAGTAATAATGTTTTTATAATTTTTTAAAAAATTCAAGTATGAATTGTATCCAAAATTGATATAATTCATAACTTAAAACATAAAATAGTTTATTAAATGATATTAAATTTCCTAAAAATCTAAGATTTTTCCAAATGGTTAATATAAGTCTAAATATATCATAAATAACATTTTTTTGGGTCGTTTTACATGATATGGTAATTACATTAACCCATAATGTGTAAATAACATGATATCACAATAAGATTAAAAAGGGTAAAATAAGGGTTAAAAAAAGATAAGGATAAAAAAATATTGAAAACTTGTCAAAAAATTTTTGGATGATGGGTATTCGAACCAAAATATTCTTATATTATAATTAAATAAGTTTTGTATCATTTTAAATCTAAATTGAATTTATAATAAATTAATATTTTAAGACTTTTCTAAAGTGTCGCTCTCCTCACTTATAAAAGGGCACCCTCTCCCTCTCATCTTCACTCCATTTTAAGCCTTAAATATCGGAAAACCCCTGACCATTTATCTTATCAAATTCCCTAGTTACATTATATAGGTTATGGTCTTTTCAAAAGACCAACACTAGTGCCCTAAGAGGAAATTTAAAGGAGACACGTCAAAGAAGATGTAATCTCTTCAACCGATTCTTTCAAATTTATTTCTTCTTCTACTTCCTCTTATTTTTTTTTATTTAATTATAAAGTAATAAAATCAGTATCAATCATATACTAAAATTTTATTATAAATATGAAACAACCCTATTTAACCTTCTATTTATCCTATAAAAAAAAAATCACCGCACGTGCATACGTATGACTTACCGTCTCCACACCATGGTGTAATATTTTTTTCACCACCAGCTTACTTGGATGTGTATAATGGTATAAATAATAACTATATATGATTATTATAACATGATACTAATTTTGAGATATTATAAACCATCCAATTAAATACCATTCAAAAATTATTGGAATGATATCATCGCTCATGCGTATGTACAACTTACCATCTCCACAATGCGATGATATTCATTCTTCACGTTAACCATTCAAGAATTATTATAAAGTATTTATAATAAATAATCATGAAATATACGACATAATAATGCTACTTTATTTATGTATATATATATATGTCATTTACTTACTTCCATTTAATTTAATAAGGAAACGAAAACAATGTTCATGCGTACGTACGATCTACCATCTCCATGAATGGTGTATTCCATTCATTTATCTATCTATTATATATATATATATACTGAATATATATGATATATAAATCATGTTTTATAATATGGAAGAAATTAAATCATTATATAGGTAATAATATCAAGAATAAAAATTCAAAACACGTACGATAAATAAAACAATTATTACCCAAAACATTGCTTTAAAATGGAATTGACAAATGAACAGGTAATATAAAGTCATAAGTAAATCATATATGATATCATAAATATTATTATTATTCTATTAAAATTTATTAATATGTTTAAACCCACTATATGGTAGTTTCAGACACATATGTAAAAAATCAGACCAAAGGTAAGGGATAATTTTGCAATCTCATTTTTATCCAAGATTGCTTATAAGTGAGTATTTACCAGGGTTATATTTATCATCCATGTCCATGTTTTATAAAAATGTTTTCCTAAAATGTTTATTATTATTTTTTGTATTTTTAAATTCATTTTTATCCCCTTTTGACTTTTACTACATGGTATGGAAGGAATCTTTCTTTTGTTTACTATACGAGGTACTTTTTGACTTTTCTGAAAAAAGTATGCGAAGAATGTTTTTTTAACTTATACAGCATGAATGGATTTTTAAGGTTTCATGAAACTTTATTTCCATGATGATTACTCTAAACTATATCAATTTTATTTTCAACTAAATTCCTTTATTTTAAATTTGCGCGGCATTTTGAGAAAAGAAAACGTTTTTGAAGAAGAAAGGATATTTTCCTCAAGAACTATGTTCACGTGTTTTATCAAAATTATTTTCCCTATAATATGACAATATTAAATAGGGTTATGTTTCTATCCCTATTATTATTATGGTTTGATTGAATTTTTTATATATATTATGTTATGATGAAATGATATTTAAGAAATCCCATTATTTATTGGTTTATGCTATGATGAATGATTTATGTTTTTTTTGTGGAACATGTAAGAATGATTTCACTATGAGATGGGTGAGACCTAAATCCCCCTACAATGACTTGGATAAATATTTATATCTCATGAGATATACATGAATAGAATGGAAGGTAAATCCAGTTCAGTAATACATGGATAGAACGACAAGTAAACCCGATTTCGTAATGAACTTTGTCCACTATGATGGTCTTGGAAGCAATGACTTGAATACTATAGAAATCATATTATGTGATTATTAGTTTTCCACAATTACATGTTCTTTGTCAATGTGATTATATCATGGTTACTGTTCTTTTCTGATCTATGCCTTACGTACTGCCAAGATTTATGTCATTGCTCAAGATTTTGATGTTTAAACTTTATATTTGTGTTTTTTTACGTTAAAATGTTTAAGGTTTGTTTTATGTTCTATATGTTTAAACTTACTGAGAATTTGAGCTCATAGTTTCTATATTTTCTTTTACCCAGGATATAAATAAAGGTTTTAGGTAGGAAAACAAAAGGGGAAGATCTTTATGAGAGATTTTGAAGATCTTTCACCATGATTAGAAGATTTTTTTCTGACTTTCCAAAGACGCTAAACTAATATGATCTTTGGGAGTCTGTTTGTGTTATGTATTAATTATTCCACAAAAGAAATTTAATTTCCATGTAAATCAATCTTGGGTCTCTACAGTTGGTATCATATCGAAGGTTTAGTTAACCTTTGGAAACTAGGAAACAAAAAATTTAGTGAGATCCCTAGAGATATTTCAAGGATATGTCTAGGGATGTCCTAAGGATAAGTAAAGTATAGGTTACAAACCTAATTTTTTGTGATAATCATGACTAACCTAGGGTTAAACTGAATATATCATAGATTAAAATATTATAAGTAATTTAACTTACTTATGTGTTTCTAATATCTGATACGTATTTCTCACACTTTGATTTCCGATCTTAGTCAATAGCCAAAACTATATAGAACATAGTTAACCAATAAATGTTTCAGATGTGAAAATTATGAGAATTATGAAGATCGATTCCCTAAGTGGAAATATCATGAATAAAATCCTAATGATGGTACGAGTATGGTCATAATACTGAGGATAAAGAGATTATAAATGACATGTGAAAGGTATGTGATGTTCTTCCAGTAGTGTTTACATTAAAATTAAGAATCTTGAGGTTGAGAAACCTTAAGAAATGATTTATATTTTATGAAAAATTAAGATGATGGATCCTAAGTAATGGTGTAAGAATAAAGTTGGATGATTGAGGTGTATATGTTTCGTAATTAAAAGATTATGTTATATAAATCATGAAATATATAAGTGTTTTTAGTATATGGATTGGAAAGAATATTATGACTAGTTCTAAGGAGATAGAAAAGTGATTTCAGGGTAAGGATATATACTTGGAGAAAACATGATTAAGGGAAATATAACCCTTAATATTTCCTGTATATTAAGATAATGATGCTTGGATAAAGATTTGTTGGATTTGAATAATTAAATTGGATGATGCTAGTTTCTTGGGAAATAATTATGGAGTTGTTGACTGTTGAAAATAGGGTTATGATATCATGGATGAAGTATACCACTTTTTGGGACTTAAGTAATATATCCAATAGGTTTTGGAATAAGGAAACATGCATGTTTTCAATAAGGATATCTAATAATTCAGGTTGTTATTGTGACTCAAGATAATACATGATTAAGGTATTCAGATGTTTGGAATGTGACAACTAAGAACTACCTTATGAGATATAGGAGATAGATGTTATTTCGATTTAGTTAATCCATTTCTAAGTTTTATATTTTCTAAAGTACTGTAATTTTATCCATTTAAGGATATTATACGTTATATTCCAGTTGAAGTTTGTTAGAATAATGTATTATCTCACTATAGCTAGACTTATGCATATTTGATAACCTATTCTAACCTGTTTTTTGAGACAGATGGAATGACCTTTCATTCTAACACATGATCTACTAACACTTAAAGAATGAAAAATTCAACTTCATTTATTTAAATAAGATATGAAGTGGAAATTGTATAGGGAATGATCAACAGTGATATTGTACTAAAATCAAGTAATTATTTATTCTCATATTCTTGAAATTTAGGAAAAGGATCTTTAAAACCAAAAACTTTATCCTAGAACCTTTTTATCCTATGAATCAATTGGTCCCTTAAATCATAACAGATTTATGCATTTCTGGTAGTTAACTTTCTCCAAACCTTATTCTCTATCACTATTTATTAGAACTTGATGGTTATATTTCTCTTCCATATCTATGTTTTAACTTACCACCTACATTATCCTATATGGAAACATAGTGATGAGTTAATTTGGGTAATCGTTATGTTTCTAACTTTTCTTTTTAAAATGAATTTTTAGTATTACTTTTTACAATGTGGGTTTCCATGAAATAAACTTTCAAGTAGAAAACCATTTATAACCCCAAAAAATTTCGAGGGAAAAATTCATTATAAGGGGGGTAAAATGTAACACCCTGAGATTTTATGAGATAAATTATTTTTAATTTCTTTGATGTATTGTGTTGTATGATACACCAAGATTATCTTTCACTATACACAACACCGTATTAGCTTGTAGTATATGCAACACTATTCTTGGCTTGTGTTGCACATGATTTCAAGATCTTTTGATAGAATTCATTTCATGCAACACTGAGTATAGATTTTGTTCAATGTATAAATGAAATAAGTTTGGATTAAATTATACGTGACACTAAAGGAATCTTTCACTACACGGAACACTGAATTGTCTTACATTACACGTAAGAGCGACCTTCCTTGATAGCTTGTGTTGTACACAATACCGAGTTTCACTAAACAACGATATATTATTAAAATATTATTATTTAATGAGATAAACACCAGACATTATGAATAGTATTAACCATGTTTTGAAATTTATATAACATTATAATTCATATTAAACATTTTCTAGAACATGATATGAGAACAAAATCAATTGTTTTCGGATAAAAGAAGTATTTTTTAAAAAATGCAGTTTTACCGCCTTTTGATTGCGCACCCATTTTAAATCTAGTTTGGACACTTTTATAAGTTAAATTTGAAAAAATAAAAATATTATTTGGAATTGGGACATAAAAATTTACTTTTTTTGGGTATTTTTCTGATAAAATTCAAATTTTAATGAATAGTGAAAAATACTATATTTTAATTCAAAACTTCCTTTTCATCTAATATATTTATATAGTTATATTATATTTTTAATTGGTTTTAAAGTTTAATTGGATTATATTTTTATAATTTAATCCAATTTTTTTCATTGGATGTAATTTCACTTTTAAATTGGACATAAACACATGTCAATCTTTTGATAGTTATTACTTCTTAAAAACTCGTTTTTTTGGTTTTGACAACATGAATTAATTTTAAATTAATTACTATAACTTTTGTGTTTTAAATTTGGAAAAGTGGATTCCATATTTGTAATCATAAGGTTCAAATTGTGTAAATAGGCACCTTTTATTTGTGGACATTATGAATAGTAAATTCAGTAATTATTTTATTTACCATGGTTAAAGGGTAAATCTGGTAAATAAGTGTAAAAAATAATATTATAATAATATTAAACTACTCTAAAACATGTCCTAATACTATTATATTAAATATTTACAACCATGAGAATCCTTGGGTATATTTTGGGACACCATGGATTCACTTGGATTTGAAAATGACATTTTATAAAAATTAATTTAAAGTAAAGATAATTATAACATAAACATATATCTTTTACTAAATAGATTTTTATATGGGGTTATATAACTGATATATTCGACTATAAATATTCATTAAAAGTATAAAAATATTTACTACATCATTTTATTTTATTTATAATTTTTAGGCATTAGATAAATATATTTATTTATGACACAATTATGATTTAGTGATTACTTCATTAATGAAAGATACAAGTAAATAAATTTATAAATATTAAAATAAATTTACTTTGAAAATTTTGATGTCATAAACGAATTTTATGGATGAAATTGAAATATTAGGGATGATGTAACTCCATTTTTTCTAATTAATAAGGTTTTTATGAATTTTTAAAAAAGTCAAGTATGAATAGTATCAAAAATTGACATAATTCATAACTTAAAACATAAAATAGTTTATTAAATGATGTTAAATTCATAAAAATATAAGATTAGGAAAAATGGTTAATATAAGTCTAAATATGTCATAAATAATATTTTTTGGTTTGTTTCACATGATATGGTAATTACATTAACCCAAAATGTGTAAATAACATGATATCACGGTAAGATTAAAAAGGGTGAAATAAGGGTTAAATCAAAATGATAAGGATAAAAAAATATTCAAAACTTGTCAAAAAATTATTGGATGATGGATATTAAAACAAAAATATTCTTATATTATAATTAAATAAGTTTTAAACCATTTTAAATAGAAATTTATTTTATAATAAATTAATATTTTAAGACTTTTCTAAAGTACCCCTCTCCTCACTTATAAATGGGAACCTCCTCCATCTCCTCTTAACCCCATTTTGAGCCTTAAATATTTGTAAAAAATTTCCCATTTATCTTATAAACTTCCCTAGTTACATTATAGAGGTGATTTTATTCTCAAAAGACCAACTCTAGTGCCCTAAGAGGAAATTTAAAGGAGGCACATCGAGGAAGAGGTAATCTCTTCTACCGATTCTTTCAAATTTCTTTCTCCTTATACTTTCTCTTATTTAGTTGTTTCACTATAAATTAATAACATAAGTATCAATCATATACTGATATGTTATTATAAATGTGAAACAACCCTATTTAACCTTCCATCCATCCTACGAAAAATTAAATCACTGCGCGTGCGTACGTATGATTTACCGTCTCCACGTCGTGGTGTAATCTATTTTTCACCACCACCTTACTTGGATGGGTATAATAGTGGAAATAATAACTATATTTGATTATTATAAAATTATACTAATTATGATATATTATACACCATACCCTTAAATATCATTCAACAATTATTGGAACAATATCGTCGCTCGTGCGTACGTACGACTTACCGTCTCCACGACGCGATGAGATTTGTTCTCCACGTTAACCATTCAAGAATGACTATAAAGTATATATAATAAATAATCATGAAATATATGACATATTAATGCTACTGTATTTATGTAAATATATATATATATATATATTTAATTTACTTATTTCCATTCAATTTAATAAGGAAATGAAAACAGTGTTCATGCGTACGTACGACCTTCCGTCTCCAGGAATGGTGTATTCCATTTCATTTATCTATCTATTATTTATATATATATATATATATATTTACATACTGAATATATATGATATATAAATATTTTTTTACAATCTGGAAGTAAGTAAATCACGATATAAGTAATAATATCAAGAATAACAATTCAAAACACATACGATAATTAAAACAATTATTACCCAAAATGTTGCTTTAACATGGAATTGACAAATGAATGAGTAATATAAAGTCATAAGTAAATCATATATGATATCATAAATATTATTATTATTCTATTACAAGTTATTAATATTTTAAACCCACTATACAGGAGTTTTAGACACATATGGAAGAAACCGGACCTAAGGTAAGGGATAATTTTGCAATCTCATTTTTATCTAAGATTGCTTATACGTAAGTATTTATTGGGGTTATACTTATCATCCATGTACATGATTTCTAAAAATATTTTCATAAAATGTTTAATATTCTTCCTTGTATGTTTAAAGTCATTTTTACCCCCTTTTGACTTTTACTAGGTGGTATGGAAGGAATCTTTCTTTTGTTTACCATATGAGGTACTTTTTGACTTTTCTGAAAAAAGTATGTGAAGAATGTTTTTTTAACTTATACAGAATGAATGGATTCTTATAGTTTTATGAAGATTTATGTCTATGATGCTACCTCTACACTATCTCAAGTTTATTTTCAACTAAATTTTTTTCTTTTAAATTTGCGTGGAATTTTGAGAAATGAAAATGTTTTTAAAGAAGAAAGGTTATTTTCCTCAAGAACTATGTTCATGTGTTTTATCAAAATTATTTTCCATCTAAGATGATACTCTTAAATAGGGTTATGTTTATATCCCTATTATTACTATGATTTGATTGAGTTTTTTTATATGGATTATGTTATGATGAAATGATATTTAAGAAATCCCATTATTTCTTGGGTTATGACATGATAAATGATTTATGTTTTTTTGTGGAACATGTAAGAATGATTTCACTATGAGATGGGTGAGACCTATATTTACCTCCAATTTATTGGGTAAAGATTTATATCTCATGAGATAGACATGACTGGAATGACAGGTAAATCTATTTCAGTAATACATGGCTGGAATGACAAGTAAACCTAGTTCAATAATGGAATTTGTCAACTATGATGGTCTTGGCAGCAATGCCTTGGCTACTATAGAAATCATATTATGTGATTATTAGTTTTCCACAATTACATATTTAATGTCAATGCAATTCTATCATGGTTAATGTTATTTTATGATCTATGCCTTACATACTGCCATGATTTATGTCATTGCTCAAGAATTTTGATGTTTAAACTTTATATTCATGTTTTTTACGTTCAAATGTTTATGGTTTGTTTTATGTTCTCTATGTTTACCCTTACTGAGCATTTGAGCTCACCCTTTCTATGTTTTCTTTTCCCCAGGATATAAAGAAAGGTTTTAGGTAGGAAAATAAAAGGGAAGATCTTTATGGGAAATGTTGAAGATCTTTCACCATGATTATATGATTTTGTTCCGATTTTCTAAAGACACTAAACTAATACGATCTTTGGGCATCTGTTTGTGTCATGTATTAGGTATTCCACCAAAGAAATGTAATTTCCATGTACGTCAAGCGTGGGTCTCTACATTACCTCTTGCTTATTCTCCAAAGACTTTAACACTCTAGTAGATTCTTCATGTGGTGAATAAATAAATTTTAATATACATATATATATATATATTAATTGAAAAAAATACATAACAAATAGATACAAAATTAAACAATTATTAACCAATACTTATTAATGAATAATGAATAATTAATAATGAATAATGAATAATGAATAATGAATAATGAATAATGAATAATGAATAATCAATAATCCATAATCCATAATCAATAATCAATAATCAATAATCAATAATCAATAATGAATAATGAAAAATTAATTATTAATAAGTAATTATTAATATTTAATAATTACTTATTAATTTTTAGAATATATATGAATAATAAATAAAGAAATATTTAATGTGGAAATAAATGGTAAATAAGAAATAGTAAATAATAAATAATAAAAAGTAAATAATAAATAGTAAATAATAAATAGTAAACAATAAATAGTTAATAGTAAATAGTAAGTAATAAATAATATATACTAAATACTAAAAAAATAAAAAAAATAAAAAATAAAAAATAAAAAAAAACAAAAAAAAAACAAAAAAAAAACAAAAAATAAAGAAATAAAGAAATGAATAGATGAATAAATAAATAAATAAATAATAAATAATAATAATTAATAAAATAATAATAAATAGAAAATAATAAAATAATAAATAATAAATAATAAATAATAAATAATAAATAATAAATAATTAATAATTAATAATTAATATTGACTAATTATTAACAATTAACAATTAACAATTAACAATTAATAATTAATAATTAATAATTAATAACTAATAATTAGTAATTAATAATTAATAATTAATAATTAATAATTAATAATTAATAATTAATAATTAATAATTAATAATTAATAATTAATAAATAATATTTAAAAGTTAATAAATAATAATTAATTAATTTATAAATTATTAATAAATAATGAATAATGAATAAATAATAAATAAATAAAACATAAATGAATAATAAAATAATAATAATTAATTAATTAATAAATTTTAAAAATCCTAATAAATAAATTGGGCCTACGAGCCATGTAATGGGATAAATGCCCACTGGGCCTTTAGGCTATGAAATGGGTCTCCCTCTACCTAGTTAAAGTGGTCTTTTCTTTGCTTTAATAATAAATGAGGCTTCGACCCCAACCTTTAAAAAAAATCCAAAAATAATTAATAATTAATACTTAATACTTAATAATTAATAAATAATCAATAAATAAATAATAACTAATTAATTAATGAATAATTAATAAATAAATAATAAACAATGAATAATAAATAATTAAATAAACTAATAATCAATAAATAATTAAATAAACTAATAATCAATAAATAATTAATAAACTAATAATAAATTAATAATTATTGTGTACATACTAACTAAATAATAAATAAAATAAATAAACAAATAAATAAGTATTAAATATTAAATAAATAAATAAATAATAAATAATTTAATAAATAATAAATAATAAATAAATAAATAAATAATAAATAATTAATAAATAATTAATAAATAATTAATTAATAATTAAATAATTAATAATTAATTAATAAATAATTAACAAATCAAGAATTAATTAATAATAAATAAATAAACTCTAAAATGTTAAGAAACT
Organism: Viscum album; assembly: GCA_963277665.1. Classification (NCBI taxonomy): domain Eukaryota; kingdom Viridiplantae; phylum Streptophyta; class Magnoliopsida; order Santalales; family Viscaceae; genus Viscum; species Viscum album. Next base: position 1,223,138,229 of record OY728130.1, read on the forward strand.
CTAAAATCCCTAAAAACACTAAAATGACCATAAAATCTGATCAAGGATTCCTTTTGTAGCTCCCAAACCAGTTAAATCAAAGATCATAAAAAGGGGTTCTATATTATACGTGGTACAAACCGAACGAACACCTGGATCAGAAGTTATAGTTTGAATTTTAAGAAATTAGGGTCGGTGACTAAAAAATCTGTTTCAGAGGCCTTCTGAGAATTTATAGGAAAAAGGTGGTGAAATTCTCAAAGACTTGGTACCAGACCTTCACGGTGTAGATCTCATCAGATGCTTCGATTTGATATGTAGTAGAGCCCAAACAGACACTCAGATCAAAAGTTATGGTCGTTTGATGTTCGAGTTCGATTTATGACTTTTTTGAAACTATAATAAATTTTCTTTTTTTAATTATTATGGAATTTAAATCTAATGTGGTTTTAGATCATTTTATACGATTTGATTTGACTGGTTGTGGAGTTAAAATTGAATCTCAGATCAAAAGTTATGGTCATTTGATGTCGAAATCTGATTTTTATCTTATTGAAGATTTGTTTTTACTTTAAAAATATTATTAAATAATAATTATAAATATTTATTAATTGAAACATTATAAATAATTAAAATTATAAATAATAAACTATATATTATTTTTAATAATAAATAATAATTATTAATTAATAAATATTTTTTTAATTTTTTCCTTCAATATTGTGACAATTTTTTTAAAAAACCGCCACTAAAAATAACTACAATTTTTTTTTGGAATTTTTTTAAAAAATTATAAAAAATATTTTTAAAAAAATTTAGCAGCGATTTTTAAAAACGCCATTAAATTTTTAGTCGAAAAACATTGAGCGACAGTTTTTAAAACCACTACAAGAAAACCACTGCTAAAACATTGTTTTCTTATAGTGAAAAAACTTTTAATACACCACATGTCCATGGATACATACCTATCACATCCAAAAATTATACTTGGAAAACTTCCCATAGTGTTGGTGGTGTCGAAGGACCTATAAAACATCAGTGAGATTCTCGACATGAACCTCCTCTAACTTTGAGTTAATCAAGATATCATTGACTAATATAATAATGAATCGGTCCTAGAACTCATGGGGCATAAAGTTCCTAATCCCCATGAACACAGATGGTGTATTCGTAACACAGAATGACATAACTACAAAATTGAAGTGCCCATACCTGCACCTAAAGGAAGTCTCCTAAATATCCTCATCCTTTACCCTCAACTGCTGATATCTAAACCACAAATAAATCTTTAAAAACCAACTAGCCCCTCTTGCTGGTTGAAAATATCATCTATCCTTAGAAGAGGGTAATGGTTCTTGTCTGTTACCAAATTCAACCTCTGATAGTCTATAAAAAACCTCAAACTACTATCCGCCTTCTGGGGAAAAAATACTAGAGGACCCCATGAAGACACATTGGGTCGGATAAAACCACTCTATATCAGATCATCCACCCACAACCTCAACTCACATAACTCTATAGGCTCCATCAGATAGAGATCCATTGAAATTGAAGAAATGCCTTATTGTAACTCTATCCCAAACTTGATATTTCATTGAGGGGGAAGGTTCATAACCTCATCTGAGAAAACATAAAAGAAGTTTCCCATAACTATGGGAATATCCCCCACATGAGCTTCCATGGATAGCTTTTCCAACTGAAATAAAAGAGACTCTACTTGCCTATCACCCATCTGATAACCTCGCTTGCCAACGAACGCTGCTCGCTGGCCCTCCACATCGAAAAAAGAAACCCTGCTCCAAAAATTTTCGATGAATGAACACATGGAATAAAACTAATACATACCAAGGATAACATTTTATGGATGTATATCACAACAAAAATAATCACCCCACTGACTGGTGTTTCCCCATCCTCAGTCTACATCCCCAGCACACATCAAAAAAATAATTTTGACCACCAATTAGTGTAGATAACATCAGGGGTGCTAGAATCCACTCCAAGTCTAGTCCCAAAGCACAAAAAAATTAGGAGTGAAAAAGTATTGTGAGCCTCTCAAATCAAAAAAATCACACACAAGGGTAGACGATAAACTAATAATACCTCAAACAAATCCTAGATCTGGTGGTGGTGCTGCCTCTAATGTGTACATTTGACCATGATAAGCTCCTTTGAATATCTATTACCAGCCTCCAAAAACATGATATAGCCTAGGTCCTTAGGGATGAGGACCATCATGAGGCTATACTCTGCCAACACCATCTTCCATTATCTACTTAACAGGCACCAGCAGTCCTAGCTACTAAAACTACCTCTAAGAAAACTGTTATTGCTTCCAAAAAGGGTCTTAAAAACCCACATGATGATGGGATCCCTAGGTATTTGGGAACTAATACTAATGGTTCCCGTGTCCTATATATACATAATACAAAACAGGAAACCTTCAACAAGTACTCAAGGGACACCTACCCTTGAAGAATGGAAATGGATCTGTTATAGTTGGATCCCAACTAACCAGAACCCTGACTACCTAAACACCCATGACCCACTACCTAAAGACCCACTCCTAATATTCTCTGTTGGACACTCTCTCTAGGCTAAACACATATAGAAATAAACTACATGATAACATCATCCTTTTCCTACACCTCAAGATATATTGGGAGTATAAGTGGAGTGACCATATACCTAATCACTAGGAACAAATCCTCTTATAGAGGCCATTCTCTAGACTCCTCATTTGGAAAAACATTTGGAGAAAAGTATAATAGGTCCTTGAACCTGATCCTAAGCTCTCTCATACACAAACTCCCATGCTGAAGGGAGAGAAGCTCCTACCTCTTAGATTCCCTCATCATGGATGACATTAACTCCACCTGAAACTCCCTCTGAAAGTACAAACACAATAAATATGCCCCCTTATAGTCACCAAGAAACTATGTCCCCTAATTATTCATATCACTCCTCAATTGAATAAGTTCCAATGATACCTAGAACTCAGACCATGCTTATATTATACCAAAAATGATTTCAAGCTCCTCCAACGAGTGTTCTATCTCCATATCAAAGACAATCCACTTGTACTTCCAAAACTCTACCACTAAAAGGCATGAAAATCCCTATTCCAAACCTCATACTGCTCTATTGAGTTAACCCTATGACAATAAACTATGTAATACTAATTAATCCCAACTTCCTGAGAAACTCACATATGAAAAACATGATCTATTCCTAAAAAGTAAAGAGGACTTCTTAATCCTGGTAGCATATAATTTTATCAAATATTTTTTTAATTTATTCATTTTATTTTCCCATAAAAAACATAATTCAAACATGAACATAATCAATCATGATGCATTCACCACTCCTAGGTCTCTACTTTACATACAATTACACCTCACTTGGTTATTCAATGAGCTTAGATTCTATGCATTAGATCATGGGGGATCTAAAATCTTGTATTTTAACTAGTCTCCCTAGACTATGTCATGCACTAAGATCATGTGGCACCACTTCCCTACCAACCCATGGAATGCTCACTATGTATAACTCTATACTCTATCCTATCTCTCAACCATAACCTTTGATACCAATTTATCATGACCCCTCTCCCCAAATACATCATAATGAGGAAAGAGAGATAATAGCCCTCAAGTCCCACCTCCATTAGGACCAATGTTGGAGACTATCACCAAGGGTATAAAAAACTCATATTATAGGAGGCATTACCCTCTATAGAAGAAATGGGACAATGATATAGGATAAAAAACTGCTAAAACAATCTATCAGATAATATAAAATAAACCCAAATCCATTCCACAATACATGAATAAAGTAAAAATGATACATATAAAATCCTCTAATATAAATTACAAAAAAGAAATTCCTATAGCAATGACTCAACAAAAACTCTAACCCAATCTAGAAATGTCTAGATCAGTCCCCAAATTACTCCTAGAAATATGAAAAATATTTTTTATATGTATGGTGAGAATACAATGTATACTCAGCAAGGACATAACCAAGGTCTCATGTGCACATTTGAAAACAACATGCTAATGCACCAGTGAACAAAAAAAACCAACAAACACCTAACTAGGTCAACTAACTTTTACAACCTCACCATGGATCACTCACCAAATAAAACATCCAATATAGTAATATAAAATTTATATCATAACAAAACATGGTGCCTCACTGCCACTTCCCCACTAATTTTATGCTCTTATGCCCCAATGTCAAACATCCTATGATCCCATCACTTCTATACATATTATATCACAACCACATCACATCACATATCTTTCGAAGACACTCGGTCCATCTCTGATGTGGCTTGGGATGCATCGCCACCTACCCTACCCTTTCAAGGTCTATTATTCTATTCTAACACTAGGAATCACCACACCATGTCTTGCTTAAAGACACATGAAAAAACATAGCACATCTCAAACACATAACCATATTATTAGAGTATCATGAACATAAAAGAAATAAAACTCATGACCTCATCCTACCATGCATGACTCCCACCACATATCACACCACATCACTGCCTCATCACATCACACCTCACCTGAAAACACCTAGGCTAACACTATTGGGTAATCTCCAACACCAATCTATATCATCACTGCCGCTTAAGGAAGAATGGGAAAGATGGGGTTTTCATCCATCTGTATCACCACCATCCAAGATTTTGGGGAAATAACCTAGAACCTAGAACCTTTGAGCATTGGTAAGGTTATCCAACTCAGGTGGAGTTCATATAAAAATAAAATAAATATACATAATATAGATATCAAACAATACCCCAACCTATGGGTTCACATAAACTGCACTAGAACACACCAAAAATACTCTACTACACCACATGTCAACCATCACAACCAATTTTGCCACTATATACAACACATCACACCACCACACAAAACCAAACAACATTTCCCACTTTTAGTTAGAGGTTCCACCACTTTTATTCATTTAACCATTCCATTTCACACTACACAACCCATTCATTAATTAAATACATTTAATCCATTTTACCACACATCCATTTCCATAACATATTTATTATTTACCAACCTATTTTGTTTTATTTTATCATGATAATTTATTCCATGGATAATCAGTAAATTACCACAACCATGCCATGCCACAATTGGCCCATCTCACACAACCATCGCCACAACACCTCACATCCACCATCATCATTTCACCATACCATCTAAACCAAATCATCATAGTAACCACACATTGCACACCCTAACCACATATCACAACAAAATCACCACACACAACAACCACACATCACCATCACTACGAACCAAAACCATTACACACTATAACCACTACACACCACACTTCACAAATTCCCACATCACATCCATCTAACTAACTACCACATCACAACCCCACATATCACACATCCCAACTAATCACCTCCACTGCCACACAATATCCCAGACCATGAAGGGAAACACAATAATCACAATCATACAAAACAACACACATACTATATTATATACTTTATTCAATTTATTTCATTTCATTACTTCTTTATTCAACATGGGTATTATAACACAAACCAGGGTTCCATGGGAAAAAATTTATTAGAAAAATATATGTTTTTTAGCCTTTTAACTAGGGTTAAATCAAACTAAAACACAACAAGGGTCTCCAATAATAACATCTACTGCACAATCAAGGATCCCAAAAAATTTTATTTTCAATATCAGCCACAAGCATTCACAATATCATTAAAAATATATATCAAAGCAGTAAATCATGTGATATATCCCCATACCAATCAATTTCAATTATGAAAATTAATTATATTTATTATAAAAACCCTTAATATCTACCCAAAGAAAATAAATAACAAGAAAAAACCACACATTTCATGTAAATAGGTGAGAACAAGGATCCCCTACCTCAAAGAAGCTTTCCAGTCTCATTGTGCACCACAAGATGAAGAAGAAACCCCACAAACCAAAACTGCATAAGAAAACCCTAGATCAACCTGAACTGCACCAAAGGGTTGAAAAAAACACAACCTAAAATATCTAAAAAAATAACAACACAACATTTAACCCCTGAGATAAGAATGAGTGGAAACATGGGAATAAGGAAGGTAACTCACCATCGATCACCAATGATCAATCACTAGAACTCATGAATCAAAGTAGGAGGAAATGGGATGGGGGATCTCTGAATATGATCTAGGGTTCTCCCAAAATTATAGAGAGATAGAGACAACCAAATGATAAAATAATCATCTAAATAATGTCTATAAAGAGTCTCTAAGTTGACTGATTTACGATGTAAAAAACACATTTATGGTGTAAAATACATGGCTCTGAAATATTATTCTATAAAATCAACATTTAGTCCATAAAAACTTCTAAAACTAAAATTCCATTGAAAAAAATAGATTTTGGGGCTTAATTAACTTACACTATAAGTTCCACTTTTATATTGTAAACCCATCTCACGTGGTACCCCCTCACCACATGAAAGTTATAATCTACTGGATTGATAATATGTAAAACATAGACTCACATCGTAATCTCCTCTTTTATGGTGTAAAATGTCTAATGCACTTTTACTATAGCTAAAACTCCACCGAACCTTTTCTAGGCTCCTATGATCACTCTCCAACCATAAAACCAGAAAAGTAACCGGCCGAGAAGACACATACTATTACACCTCGAACTTCCAACCAATCACATAACCCACAACATCACACACCAAACATAACCACATAGCCATCTGAGACATCCATATTCCCCAAAATAATATCTAAAATCCATATCACAAGTCCCAATGTCTTACAAATCCATTTGACAACCGCCATCTCAACAGTCTGACAAACCCAAGGCACGCTGATACCCAACCTTCCATAATCCTATCCCATCATCCCTATATATATGGAGATCCTCATCCCCCATCTATTGGTTTCAACTACCACTAACCATGTCCTTCTATGGTGAGTTACTTCTCTATAATTGTGGTTAACATCATCCCCTATGCCTATTAATCTATGGAGCACTCCACCCATGTAATGACCTGACCCACTGGGGACCACCTATCTAGTAGAAGATCGAGCCTCCACAATACCAAGACAACCTCTATAGGCTTGGGGATGGTGACAAGCACTAAAAAGACATAACTAAAATGGGTTTCTTTTTTCTAAAGTTCTTGCATGAACGCAAACAAGCATCTCCATGAAGAAGTGTAGAGGAATATAACAAAATATTATAACTTCTGGAGTAAAAACCATGAATATAATAACCTATAGAGAATAAAAAAGAGTAAGGAAGTGAAATTATAAATGTAAATGAAAAAAATACACACCCACCCCAAAAGAGGTACCAACCTGACAAAAACTAGAATATAAAATAACTGAGAGATCTTGTATACTGATCACTAAGCCCCGACCACCATATGAATTCTTTGAAGGTACCAAGGCACACAAAAGAAGTCGTTGAACTACGTATTTAAAATTTTTTATCACCAAAACAATGAAAATTTTCTTCTTTAGTGATTTGAGCCCTGATAGAGGTTATAGGATCACTCATGAATTTAATAATCACAAAATTAAGCTAAATGAGTACCTAATTCAAATTGATGTATGATCATATATCACTCATCATCAGTGACCATTTCTAAAATAATTCAAGGGGAAACCCCTCTATATCATCCAAAAAATTCTTCAAGAATCCATGCACACATAATTTTTTGAATTTTGGGTGCTATCATGGAGCTTTGATGATCTCTTCGACATCGCGACGATCACCACGATCTCATGCCTTCAATCTCTAAAGACATTCTTGGATTGTTCACTTGGTTATATCATTTCTCTATATAGGATATAGGTGGAGATAGAAGATCCCACTTTTTATTGATTAATAGCACATGGAATGAGTTTCTCCTTGACTTATATAACATGTTTCTAAAATACCCGTTTAGGGTTCCCCAAACCCTGTATATTTAATATCCACTAAATAAGTAATAAATAAATAATTATGATGAACTAACTATGTCATAAATATTATTTATATTTTATCACATACTTTTAATATATATGAAATATATTACATGATAAACTTGAGCTATTAACTTGACTTGTAATACCCATTAATATTAAACAAACCTTGAATATTAAAATAGTATTTGTTTGTATAATATTATTATTTATATTTACTTGAACACTTGTAAATACTTTTAATAAATAAATTCAACCCAATTATTTTATACTTGAATAATAATGAAATTATTTATTTATCAGTGATCGATAAAACTTGGACAACTCTCAAACCCTGTGGTGGGGCCTACCATGTCCTATATACCTATTCACTGAAATAGGAAAGATTTTTGAATATGTTATTGTGTGCAACCCTCTAGGGCCTTATCTTTATAGTAGTGAATAATATTCATAAACTAGGAGTATAGTTTAGCAACCCATCATGGCCCCTAAAAAGATAAGGAGTATTCATAGTAATGAAAACTTTCTTACATACATAGACTGTGTAATATAATATCTTTTTATTTAGATATATCATAATACAGTATGCACACTTGTGTCATTATTATTTATTACTTTATTATTTGTTGATCTAACTAGATATATTTACCTTTGACTACCTTGTCCATGGATTTATTAAGGTGCTTCCATCATGACCAACTAGGTCCACGATACTACTTCCTCAATTTAGAAGCAAAAAATTATATCCTGACTATTCAACCAATGTAATACCACCTATGACACACCAAACATAAGATACCTTTCCACAACTTCATTATCATGGTTTTTCCTTGAATAAAAGTACATGATCAAATGGTAAACATTGATGATGATATCAAGTCATGATACAAATACATATTTATGTAGATTAAAACAACCAACGACACATGAAACTTGTGGTGTTATTATTGGAAGGTTCATCCTCATGATCTCACCCACTAAAGATCACCAAGTATGAAATTCATAAGAATAATTCTCAATGATTATGATCCCCCAACGCCTGATATTAATCCATAAACTGTGTCTAATTATTATGATGTATCTAGACCACATGACATATGTTTAAGATTAATATTATAGTATCTCAAGATTCTCATTATATCCTAGAAACTGCTATAACCTTTTGATATGACAAATAATATATAGACATTACCATTTAAATAGTTGACGCATAAATATCTACAATATATTGGTAAGTGTAAATCATGTACGACTAACTGTATACATGGTATGGTAATTAAAAAGCACTGTTCTAGTTGGGTATAAGGAACCCACTATTACAACAGTTTATGCACACGAGTATCCCTATGATCCTATGAAATCACCATCGATCTATCCTTCATCTACATAAGATATGACAAATGTGGGAAAATACAATGTAGGGGTGAGTATATAAATACCAACTAGGACTCCTTAAAAACTAAAGATGAATTAATAGAGACATGATAGAAGTAGTTAGATCAACCTAAATAAAGAGGTAAACAAAATCCAATACATAGATTTATATGATAATATAAGAAACCCAGATGAGAGAGAAAGAGGATCTCTATCTCATAGCCCATCCCAAGACGATGAGATTTCCTATAGATCCATAGGTCCATCATCGTTTCTCAATATCTCACGTGTCTGTCCGAAGAATTCATGAGGAGGGACCACAACTCACCACTACTCCACAACCCGAGGTAGCATAATCTAAAAAAGATAGAGGACCCATGCCCTAGAAAAACAAGGTGATTCCAATTAGTAGATAGTGTACCCACACCCGTTTAGGGGAGTTCTATCTCTATATCTATGTATAGAATATGAGATACTCATTCCCTAGAGTGAAAAGGGAGTATCATCTCAATATCTGGAATAATGATCATGGGGGACCCATACCCTGGTGCAATAGGAGATTACCATCCTCATACGAACAATGAGTATAGAGGAATCACAAACTAGTGTGATAGGGGAGTATTGTATTGAAAAATAGAGGATCCACACCCTAGTATGATAGGTTAGTACTTCCTCTACATGAGAAAAGATTTTGGAGGACCCACACCCTGGTGCGACAGGGGAGTACCATCTCCATGGATAGAGGACCCAATCCTTGGTGAAATAGTGGAGTATCATCTCTACATGCATAAAGAATATGGGGGACCTACTCCCTGGTGAGATAGGGAAGTACCATACCCATGGATAGAGGATCCTCACCCTGATATGACAGGGGAGTATTGTCTCTACCTGGAATCTCTCTGATGATCCTGCCTGATCACTACCATCATCAGGCATTTCCTAAAGAAGTGTTGTTCTTAGAACATCACACATTATTTCTTAAAATCCTATACAAAGTCCACCATCACATTTTAGATGAATAATTACTTAGGATCAGTTACTCAGGGATAAAATAAAAGTCAAAATGAAGGAGATATGGGATTTAGAAATTTATGGGGGGGTATAAGACATGTATGGGGTCTACATGGCATGTGGTCCCACTCTGATACCTACCTTTGTTCTATTATGGACACAAATAGATGGCCATGTCATCATAAATGGTGTGTATGGGGTTGAAATGACATGTATATTCCACCCAGATCCAACCTATGTGCTTCTGGATAGGCTTGTGTCTATTAGGTCATGTAGTGTACTTGGTTGTGTACATGCCTGTGCTAGTGTACTAACACATTCCTGTGTACTCCCAGAGTACACAACGTGTCCTCCCACATAGGGTCCTGGGCATGTGTAGCTGGAATATTTCTTGACTACAAGGGGAGGTTCACACAACATGTAGGCCCATATTCACATCATATAATATTTAACTCTGGATGAAAACCTGGCCACCATGTAATCCTGAAGAACGCGCCATGTGTTTTTCCACAATACAAGGGGTGTAGTCGCGTTTTCTATAGGAAAACTAGTTCTTAATGTGGATCCAAAATCTACCAATTCATCTATAATATGAACCTATCACCACATATAAATAGTGTTATTTTCCTTCTTCTATCTATTTTGACCTCTAGGTGGACAAAAATTGAAATTCAGTGATTCCCTTGAAGCCCGCAACGCTACGCGTCACCTACCGGTCACCATCGCTCAATCCCATCACCAATCTAGATCTCAGATCCATGAATCATCACTTTAAATCTATGAACCATCCTAATCCATCCTCAAATAACCAATCCATTCATCATACGTAAATATTCTATGAATATGGGGGTTCAACCATGCTCGAATCCGCCCAGCAATGTTGAACCGCAACCCCATAGGATAAGAATGAATAACATGAAGAACAGAGGGGGATGAAGTACATAAAAAAGTGAATTAATAATTTTAAAATATTTATTGGCCAATGATTATAAATATAATATTAATATGTGTGGTAGTACATGCAACATGAGAGATTTATTGAATTAACAAAATAATCGACAATAGAGATCATGCGAAGGGCGTGAAATCACCCACAAGAGATATGTAGTTCAAATTCATTCTTTAAAAATTTAATAATGAGGTAAAAAACCACAATTAAAGAGTCCTACCTTGATTATGGATCATTCATTGGTGAATAATAGATTTTTAGGTGATGATTATGATCTATTGCATACATTATCTATCAATTCACCTCGATCTTATCTTCGTTCATTGTTTGATGTGGATCCAATATTGAAGAATGCTAACCTCCTTCTCTCAGGTCTAGAAAGGATTATGTGACTACCCCTTGAAAAATATTAATAATTGGGTATTTATAAAGGATTTAATTAGGTCATTTAATAAAATAAATATATAATTTATTTATTTATTTTAATTATTTTCATCCGCCAACAACTTCCTCAACTTAATGTCTGACGTTGACCAACATTAGGTCATGCCTAGGGTAAAACCAGTGCTTCATATTCAACCATGATCTCATATTTTCAATATAAGACTCCATTCAGGATGTATTCCATTATTTCTGAAAAACTATGTGTGTGTGGTATTAATATATTTAATATTTTAATAATATAAATTCTAAGCTCACCAGGAATCAGAATCTCATGTTGTCTCTGTGCCTGGATTTGAAAATATTTCATAAAATATTTCAAAGTATTACAAGGAAAAAATAAAGTCTGTACATTATTCCCTCTTTCAAATATTTTTATCCCCAAAAAGCATAAACTAAGTAAAATGGTGGGGATACTAAGCCAACATATGGATCTCCCTCTCCCAGGAGCTCTCCTACATTCTCTCATGCTACCAAAACACAAGAATCAAGGGAATGTTCCATCCACATAAGGTCCTCTTCTGATGATCCTCGATCACAAATGGGTACTCTATGAAGGTGGATCCATCCTTGATGTCCATATTTCCCTAATAAATAATGCATATTGGATCATGCACATATCTCTTCAAATATGACACATGAAAGATGTCATGAACCCTCTCCAAAAGTGGGGGTAAGGCTAGGCATTAAGAAACCTGAAAAAACCATTGCATGATCTCAAACAGATCAATAAACCTTGATGATAGCTTGTATCCCCGACCGAATCTCCATAATCCTTATTGTGGGGAGAATCTTAGAAAAAAATGGTCTCCCTATTTGAAATCTAAGGTCTTATAATGTTGATCCACATAATATTTTTATCAGCTATGGGATTTCCTCATCCGCTCGTAGATCTTCTATACCTTCTCCATCATTTCTTGGACCATATCTAATCCAATAAGAGACACCTCACTAATCTTAGTCCAACATAAGGGTAACATGTAGGGTCTCTCATACAGGGCCCCAAAAGGTTCTATGCCAATAGTATAGTTATAACTGTTATTATAAGGAAACCCTAACAAAGGTAAGTGATCCTCTTAACTCATGTCAAAGTCTAAAATATAATCCCTCTATACATCCTCCAATACCTGGATAGTGAACTTGGTTTTCCCATCCTTCTAGGGGTAAAAATTTTTACTCATCCTCAAATGGGTCCTGAATTCCTCTTACAAGCTTCTCCACAACCATGACGTGAACCACCCATCGTGGTCGAAGAAAATCACTGAGGGAACCCCATGAAGGAATAAAATCTCCCACACATAAAATTTCCCCAAACTCTCCATTGATCTCTGCTACCAGAGAGTAAGAAAGTGCATCGACTTGGTAAGTCTTTAAACTATAACCCAGATGGAATCATGGATACTAATTTTACATGGAAAGATTTTCATAAATTCCATGGATATGTTGCACCATTTCTACTCCAGGATCTCAAGAGGCTATAACAGACCTTCCAGATTCTAGTGCTCAGCCTTTAACTGAAGACATGTGAGACATCGAGAGATGAACTCAATAACACTCTACTTCATACCATCCTATCAAAACTACCACTAAAAGTCTCTATAAATCTTCCCTACCCCAGGATTTATGACCAAAGTAGAATCATGAAACTCTCTCATCACCTCACGAAATGATTGAAACCACCATATGTTCCTAAAAAAAGATAATGTAATTCCCCATTTATAGAATCCATATAGTGAATATCCTATGGATATCTAGTCACATAGGAACTCATAGTCAATTTATTCAAATTAATCCTCCCTCACACACTGGAGAAATGGAGGATTCAACACCATCAAATGAAGATAATTTTCACCCCTATCCTCCCCTAGGGCCAGCTGAAAAGAATCCAACTGCTCAGACACCTCCTCCACTAGATTGGAATGAGACTTACTGATAAAGGAATCATCCACCATTTTTCCCTTCCTAGGAGTATAGACTATCTCAAAGCCCCAGTCCTGTAGGAACTCTGACCAATGTCTATATCTCAGGTTCATATATCTTTATGTGAAGACATACATGAGACTCTGATGTTATGGGTAAACAATAAAGTTCTCTCTCAAAATATAGTGTCTCCACATCCTCAGATCATGTTGGTATAGGGGTGCACAACGGAAGCTGTTGGGCAGGGGATTTCAAAGTTTTCTATCATCAGAGTGATAAAACTTTATCCTCTCTAATAATTTGAGCCCTGGTAAAATCCAAGGATATCACATGGTTTAATCAAAGAATATAAAATAAAAGAACATGTACATCATTCTGATTTGAATAGTGCATGTATTTCCCAAGTCATCGACAACTTTTGCTCAAAGGATCTGATGAAGAACCCCTCTAGATAATCCACACATGCGTCTCGATTCTTCATGTAATATTTTTTTTCAGATTTCATATGCTATCATAGAGTTTCAATTATATCTTCGATGCCACATCGATTGCCGCAATCCTACAACTCTGATTTAAGAAGGAAACTTGGATCATTCACTCGGATTGAGAAATTATCACTCTAAGAGACAGAAGGAAAGGGAATCTCTCAATTTATAACTGATGAATAATATATTGGAATGAGCTTCTATCTACTTATATAATTTATGTTCAAATACCCAGTTAGGATTCCCTGACCCCCATATATTAAACGTCCCCTAAATAAGTAATAAATAAATAATTATAATGAGATAATTTCATCATAAATATTATGTATATTTTATCACATACCTATAATATATATTAAATATATCACATGATAAACTCGAGTCATTAAATTGACTAGTAACTCTCAAAAATATTAAAAAAACCTAGAATATTAAAATAATATTCATTTGTATAATATTAATCCTTGTATTTACATTAAAACTTATAAATACATTTAATAAATAAATTCAACCCAATTATTCTTTACTTGAATAATAATGAATTTATTTATTTATTGGTGATCAATAAAACTTGGACAACACTCAAACCCTGTGGTGGATCCCACCATGTCCTGTATTCCTATTCACTGGAATAGGGAATATTCTCAAATGCGCTATTATATGTGACCCTCTAGGATCTTATCTCAATAGTAGTGAATAGTATTAAAAGATCAAGAGAAGAGTCTAAAAACCCATTATGACCGCTAAAGAGACAAGGAATAGTAATAGAAATGGAAACCAACCTACAGAAATGCACTGTATAATATAATCTCTTTTTCATATGATACCTCATAAAGAAGGATGCACACTTATTTTATCAACCTTTATTTCTTTATTATTTTTTGATCTATCTGGATGAATTTACCCTCGACTACCATGGCCATGGATTTATAAAGGTACTACCATCCTAATAAAGATAGCCAAAGATACCACTTCCTCAACTTGGAAGTAAAAAATTCTATCCAGACCATTCAACCAATGTCATACCACCAATTACTCACCCAACACAAACTAACTTGCCATGATTTCATTGTCATGGTTTTCACCTTGCATCAAAGTACATGATCAAATAGAACACATTGATAATCATATCAAGTAAAGATACATATAAAAATGTCCATAGATAGAAAAAACCAATGAAACTTGAAACATGTGGTGTTCCTATTATTAGGTATGTTCACATGATATCAACTACTGTAGATCACCAAATGGGACCTTCATGAGAATAATTATCAATGCTTATGATCCCCCAAAACCTGATAGTTTCACATCATCTATGTCATGTCAGTATGATTTATCCTAACCATATGACATTACTTTAAGATTACTATCATAATATCTATAGGTTCTCATTATATCCTGGGATCTTCTATAACCCTTTGGTATGATATATAATCTAAGGAAATTACTATAAATATAGTGGGCGTATAAGTATCAACACTATTTTTGTAAGATGAATACATTTATATATATATATATCAAATTGTATTCATGTAGTGGTAATAAAATTACATTACAAGTTGGATCCATGGAAACCACTTTCAACACTCTAACTTTCACTTGAGCCAACCTCTAACAAGTCTCAATCTTCTAGCTCCCACATGAGAATCATGCTTTTGCTGAGATATGGATTTAGTCAAGGGGTATATCGTGTTACTCTCTATGACTACTCTGCTAACTATAAATTCACCTCTCTTAGTAAAATCCCTTAAGAGATTCAACTTTAGAAGTATATTATTTGTCCCTTAGTGTGACATGGGATCCTTGGAAAGAACCATTGCTATAGTATTATCATAATGAACTGGAATAGGGTCTACACTGCTAGGAACAACAAAAATGTATGAGATAAATCTTCATATCCAATCTTACTCCTTAATTATATTAGAAGCCTCTATATACTTAGATTCTACTATAGAATTGGCAACCATTGGTTTCTTTGAGCTTCCCCAACTCACTGAACCACTATTTAGGTAAAATATGTAGCCTGACTACGATTTAAGATCATCATGATCTATCTGGAAACTAGAATCAATGTATCCTATCACTACTATTTCCTCATCTCTTCCATATAGTAGAAACATATCCTTGGTATGCCTCAAGTACTTCCAGATTGTTTTTACATTTTCTTAGTGTAGCTCTCATAGATTAGCTTGATATCTTCCCACCATTCTTAAAGCATAGAAAACTTCAAATCTAGTATATAGCATGGAATACATGATAGATTCCACTACCAAGGTATAAGGAATTATATTCATTATTTCAATCTCATCCTATATTTTTGGAAAAATTTTCTTGGATATATTGATAACATGTGATATAGGAAACTACCCTCTCTTGGATTATTCCATATTTTAATTTTGAGTACCTTGTCAATATATGTACTTTGACTTAGCCCAAGAATCCCATGAGGTATATCTCAATAGATCTTGATCCCTAGAATATAGGATGCTTCACCTAAGTCTTTCATGGAGAAGCATTCATTTAACAAAGTCTTAATTGTCTATAATACTTTCACTTCATTTCCTATAATTAATATGTCATAAACATATAATACTGGGAAAACAATGACACTACCATTTACATTCTTAAATACATGAGGATCAATTTAATTCTTTATGAAACCAGATTATCTTATGGCCTCATTAAAATTAACATTTCGTTATTGTGATACTTTCTTCAACCCATAAATGGATATCTATAGCTTGCACACTTTACTAGAATTATTTTACCTAAGAAAAACTTTGAGTTGAGTCATATAGATGTCTTTATCTAACTTTACATTTAGAAAAGATGTTTTGACATCCATTTTCCAAATCTCATAATCAAGGAAGGATGTTATTTCAAGTAATATTTTGATGGATTTCAGTATTTCTACTGGTAAGAAGGTTTTATCATAGTCAATATCTTGATGTTTTCTGAAACCCTTCACTACCAGTCTTGATTTATAGGTATTGAATTTACCATCCATTACCATATTTCTCTTGAATACCCATTTTCACCAAATGGGTTTTATATAATCTAGAGGGTCCACTAAAATACAAACTTGATTTTGATACATGTATTTGATCTTATAATGCATGTAATATTTACATTTAGCAATATCCTTACCTTTTACTACTCCCTTATAGTTTATGTTTTCATTATCTTCAAGGAGTAATGTTTCACTTGACTCAATGACAATAAAATCATAATGTTCTAGTTCTTTAACCTCTTGAGTTGACCTATGTAGTACTTATGTCTTAGGAACTACTTTATCTCCCACTGTCTCTTGTAGAGATTGTTCCCATACCAACTCTTGTGCATATGGAGAGTTAACTTCATCGAAGTAAATCTTTCTTCCACTATTTCAAATGGAAATGTGTTCTCTTTTAAGAAATATGGCTTGTATTTCCACAATCAATTTTCTATTTGAAGGGTTATATAGGTAATATCATTTTGTATCCTTAGGATAACCTATAAAGATTCACTTCATGCTTTAGGATTCTAATTCTTCACCAGGTATAGTCTTGAAAAAAATCTCCTCATCCCCATACACATAAGTGTGACAAATTGGGTTTATTTCCACACCACATCTCATATGAAATCCCATCTATAACTTTAGTTGGTACTCAGTTAAGATTATATGTCATTGTTTGTAAGGAATATCCTCAAAAGGATAATGGAAGATTTTCTCGATTCATCATTGATACGATAATGTTAAGAAAGGTCATATTACTCCTTTCACTAATAGAATTGCACTATGGTGTATAAATAGGAGTGAATTGGAATACTATCCCACACTCCTTCAAGTGATCCATGAAATCTTGGTTAAGATACTATCCACCTTAGTCTGAGATGAGTAACTTTATCTTCTTACCATGCCGGTTTTCGACTTCATACTGATAATCCTTAAACATCTAAAAGGAATATAAATTATACCACATTAATTAGATATAGAAATACCTACTATACTCATTGGTAAAAGTAATGAAGTAAGAAAAATCACCCCATACCTCTACTAGAAATGGACCACATACATCAGTGTAAAATAATTCTAATAATTCATTGACTCTTTCTACCTTCCTAGAAAATGATGATTTGGTCATATTCCCTTGTAAACATGTGTGCCATACATCCAAGGGTTTTAACTCAATTGAGTCTAAATACCCTACTTGATGTAATTTCTATAATCACTTCTCATTTACATGACCAAGGATGAAGTGACATAGGCATGTGTTATATGAGTCATGATCGATGGTTTTTTCATTGATTTTCATTACTGGGTCTTTGAGTTCAAGTATATGTAAGCCATTTTTAATATGTTTCATACCATAACACTTGGTATCCTTATAAAAGAGACAAAATTTGTTTCCAAATTGAAATAAAATACCATCGTGTCCAGAATTGACACTAATATTATGTTTCTAGTTACTAAAGGTACATAATAACAATTATTCAATACATGAATCAAACTACTAGGTAAAGTAAAGTGATGATCTCCCATTTCTAAGGTTGATAGGCTCACACCATTTTCTACTTAGATATCCACTTCACCTTTTTCAATCTTCTAGAATCTACTTGGTTTTTATATATGAATACATATGTGTGAGCCACATGCTGTATCCAATAACCAACTTTTAGATAATGAAAGATTTCATTTAATAAAAAAAATACATGAAGTAAAAGCATCCCCATGCCACTTCTTCCCAGATCTACAATTCTTCTTGCAGTGGAATTTTTTTCCACATAGAAAGCATACATCCTCCTAGTTATTTCCCTACCTCTGTATCCTTATCTTTTTAGAAAGATAGTTTACCAGTTTCCTCAGCCTTGACTTGGCCTTAGACCCCTTATCTTTTTCCTTCCTCCTCTTGTTCACCATAAGGATAGAGGAATTATAATTATTTATATCCTTATCATCTTGGGTAAATAAATACAAAATATCCAGGAGTGACTTTGTCATTTCATTCATGTTTTAATTAACAATGAAATTCAAAATTCTTGATGGTAATGGGGCAAGAATGAGATTAGTTTCTATTTTCTGGTTCAATTTGAACCTAAGGGCCTCAAGCCTCTCAATGTACCTGATCATCTTGAGTACATGAGGCCCTACTTGATTTTCTTATGTTATCCCACACTTATATAATAAACTGGAAATATCATACCTTTATTTCCTTAATCTATCCTAATATAACTATTGGAGATGAGTATGCATCTTGTAGGAATCCTCATCCTCATGAATTTTCTCATTTTTTTAGACATAGATGAAAACATGATGCACCGTGCATCTAGTGCATCATCTACATGATTTTCCATTTTTTTATCCACCTTGCTTTCTCCACTAAGAGGCTCAACAAGAAGTGTGGATTCCATCACATAAAGCTTCCTTTCTTGGCGTAATATTATGCACAAGTTCCTGTACCACTCTTGGAAGTTATGACATGTCAAGATATTTTCTTTATTTAGCGTTTAACATCTTGATAAAGTTTCGGTGGTGTTGGTGGTTTCCATTTTTTGAACTACAACAAATAAATTTTATCATTTAGTACCTTTTCTTGATTTCCTTTTATACATTTTGATTAATTAATTATTAAATTATTTAAATGTCTCCCACAATTTTATCAAACCTCAATAGCCTTCAGTATTAGATTAGGTATACTCTGTTTCTTGAGTATTCTAGTGGAAAGGATCCTTGAAACTTATCATCATAGTCAACAAACTTTATTTATTCCACTACTTGAAGAGTTTCTAGGTAGGAACTAGTCTAGCCAACCACATTAACTTGCAGTTCCTTAAACTATTGAGTAAAATCACAACTTATTTGAATTGTAACCTTGATTCCCTCAATGATTTTCCTCTAAAGTGATATAAATATAGTTTTGGATACTTTTTTCCTACCACCTTTAGTCAATTCAACCCATTAATCTCATAAGAACTCCTTGGTAGTAGGAGGTAGCCTCAACTTTGGATGATGAACACCCTGAACACCTGATTTTGTTCCAATTTGAGCAACAAAAGGCTTTATGACTTGATATATTTTTGAGGGATTTTATTATTTCTTGAAAAATATAATACATTTCTATTAAATATGTTCAATCTATGTTTTCACACTCACAATTAAACATGCGATAATAAAAAAACATACATTGAATCCTTATGCATTTTACTTGTTTATTATTTCACGTGATTTCACAGTAAACATGAACTTTTGTAAAATAAAAAACAAGTCATAAAGGAAATTAATCTACCCAAATAATCCTGAACACCTAATATTGGTTGAATCAACCATGATCTTAGGGGAATCATACCTAATTCAAGTTCTGACTCATATTTTAGCTCACCCCCGATCTAGTGTATACTCTTCTTGTCTAGTGTACTATCTCATCTTGGTGTGGTTTGTGTCTTAAAGCATCATCATATAATGTAAAAATATACTCACACATAGGATAGGGGGTATAGGGGTGAAAAATACAATAGATAATTTGGGCATGCAAGGCCTTATACATATTAAATGAAAAGACAATGCAAAAATCATCATTTAATTTCCTACTTATTACAATCATCACACACATGTAATAATAATTCATAATTTTTTTTAAAGGTTGGGGCCGAAGCCTCATTTTTATTATTAAATCAAAGAAAAGACCTCTTTTAACTGGGTAGAGGGAAACCCATTGCATAGCTCGAAGGCCTAGTGGGCTTGTAGCCCATTACATAGCCCGTAGGCCCAAATATATGGCCAAATTCATATTTTGTGAATAGTAACCCACCTGTTATAGTGCCCGCACAGTACCGCCGCCGCTACAGTGTCCTGCCGCCACTACAGTACTCGTTGATGAACAGTGCCGTTGCCGCTACAGTAACGCTACAGTGCTGCTACATGTAATAATTAATTAAATAAAACATCTAGACATGCATGGAGTCAGTCAAATTTCTCAAAAATAGTTGGTATAACAATAAACACATGATAAAAATTAAATTGTAATAAATTAAGTATGAGGGTATTTATATAAATTAAATGAATTTAAATGAATTTAAATAATTTTTTATTCTGTCATATTTTTAATTTAATTTTAATTCCAAAAATTAAATGAAATAAATAAATTTAATTTTATATTAAAATTAAATTAATATTTCAAAATATTAAAATATTAATTTCAAATCAAAAAAATTAATTAATTCAATTTTATACTAAAAATTCATTTAATTAAATTAATTAATGATTCTATTAAATTAACTTGAGCCCAAAAAACTCCTCCTAGACCCTCTGAAAGCTAGGTCGTATCCCCTAAAGCCTATTAAAGGCCATGCATACCATATGTCGGGGTATTCTGGGTCGGGAAGGCCCACGCAAAACCATTCTGGGTTGGGCCGACACACTAATACCCATTCTGGAGAAAATAAGACTTGGTAGAATCCATGGCAGTGGTGGCAGGGTTTACCTATTTCCTTAGAGTCATCTCATTGGAGGCTTGCAGTTGCGGTGAGTCGAGACAGGGTCGACCACATTCATCCGCAATGAGGGTGGTCGGTTAGGAGCTTCAGTTATCCTGGATCTGGGTGGCGATGTCGAGGGAGGTCAGATGAAGAGGGCTCTACTGTGGAGTGGGATACCGATATAGGTGAGGCAGTGGAATATATTGTTGGGGCACAGCGGAGGTGTGTGGTACAAAAACACACATAAACGGGAGTAAATGAAGCAACACAAGAATTTTAATGTGGTTCGACGATTTTCCTACATCCACTAGATAAAGGAGGTGCTTCTCTATTTCATTTCCCTCCAATTCTCGGCGGAGGATTTACAACACACACACCACAAAATCACACATACACAACAGAATTATCCCTTACAAACAATTGGATTTTCATCCTGTTTAAATAGAGAAAGAAAACCATCTTTCTTTGGTTTTTGGAGGGTAGCTCATCTACCCCTGTCCTCCCTACCAGATGCTCACCCACCTTGACCTCCCACCAAAGGATACTTCTTCTCCTTGTCGGCATATGAATCTTCTCACTGAAAAATTCTCCCCATATTGGGAGTGGCCCACACAAATCTCCCCCTCATGACCAATTTGGGGTAGAAGCTTGACCTGTAGTCTCCTTGCAGGTGTCGAAAACTTCATCAGCAAATCGAACACGTTTCTTCACGCCAGATGACATGGCACTTCTACCATATTCACTCGATCTCGGGCTGACTGCGGTCCCTATCTTATGATACAACCCTTGGGACTCCTTCCCAGTAAACATCGCTGCATCCCCACATGAGACTTCCAACACTCCACCTGCTATGGAAATCTTGTATCCTCTTGCATTGAGTCTACTCAATGATACCGGGTTCCGTTTCATCCTCAGAAAAAATTTCACGTCAGCTAGTTTACGTACTCCTCTATTGGGTGTCTTCAATTTCACTCTCCCGACTCCTCGAACCTCACATGTTGACCTATCACCAAGTCTCACCGAGTCTTGCACCTACTGAAAAGTATCAAATGTACCTCTCATCGTAGATATGTGTGTCAAGATCCCCAAATCCAGAACCCATCCTTCTTCCTTTGGATTTTGAGCCCGCTCGTTCTTCCTATTTAGAAATCGGTATTCCCGCTTCATGTGCCCATATCTTTTGCAGTAATGACACTGCACTTCTCCCCATTCAACTCGCTCATTTGAGTGCAACCTTCCCGTTTTCACATAGATTTCATCATCTGTTGATAATCCTGTGATGGTCACATCCTCCTCTTCAACTTTCTTCTTCCCAGCAACGCTCCGTTTGCGCTCTCCACAATCACTTTTATAGTGACTCTTCTTCTCTCACCAGAAACATGTGATTTAACTCAGATCACATCCTATTGATTTTGGCCACCATTCATTACCTCCTGACTGTCGATGTCGGCTCCTCCCATGTTGATCATCTCACATCACCATGATTTTCTCACCTGAATGCGTCGCGGGTCTTCGAAATGCTTCCAAATCTTGAAGCGACGCCATCACATCGTCCAACTTCAATGTCTCCTTCCCCATGATCAATGCAGTCACAAGCCCATCAAATGATCTTGTTAGGGATGATAAAATCAAAAGCGCTTTATCTTCCTCTCCAAGCTTCACACCGATCCCCAATAACTGTGTGAGGATTTTGTTGAATTCGTTGGTGTCATCCAAAAAATTCATTCCCTCGTCCATCCACAACTGGTAAAATTTATTCTTTAAGAACAATTTTTTGGTCATCAACTTCACCATATACCGCTGCTCCAAATTCTTCCAGATATCCTTCGGTGATGCCTCGTCCAGCACCAAATATTTTACCTCATTCGCCAGACACAGTCGAATTGTGCTGACGAACCGCATCTCGAGCTCTTCCCAATCATCGATACTTGTTGTCTCAGGATTTTCTCCGATCAATGGTCTGATAATACCCTGCTGCACCAAAATATCTTTCACCATGCTTTTGCACAAGCCGAAATTGTTTCGACCATCGAACTTCTCGATATCAAATCTTAGTAGTGCTCCGCCACCCGTCATGGTCATTGTCGCAAAATGCGATTACCACCGTCGATGTCGCACCATTATGAAACCAATTTATAGAGTGCTAATTTTAAAAAAATAACCATACAGATGCGTCTGGAATGGTCGAAGAAATCGGAATCGACTCCTAGATCGCCGAAATTGGACGCCAATTGACAGAGATATGGTCAAAACACGTTCAACGGTCTAGATCACCCGCTGACATGGCACTGACGTGGCGATGATGTGGCACACCAGAGTTCCTGCTGGAATCTCACCAGAATTGTCTCCGGCAGCGTGAACAATGTCGTCTTCTCCGGCATGGGGTACTGTTCACCTGCGGGTTTGACCAAACTTTGAATGAACCCACCGGGCTCGTTTCAACTCTGTTTTCATCGACGCTTGCGCCGTTGGAATCGTCTCGCCATCCTCTTCACGAATATGCCGTTAGAAAAATTTTCCAACCACTTTCAATTTTCCGGCCACCGGAAAATTCGTCGTCGCCTCACCGGTTCACCTCCGTTTTCTCCGACTCACCTTTGATACCACTTTTTGGGGCGCATCGGAGGTGCGTGGTACAAAAAAACACATAAACGGGAGTAAATGGAGCAACATAGGAATTTTAACGTGGTTCAATGATTTTCCTACATCGACGGGAGAAAGGAGGTGCTTCTCTATTTCATTTCTCTCCGGTTCTCAGCGGAGGATTTGCAACACACACCCCACAGAATCACACATACACAGCAGAATTATCCCTTACAAAAAATGGGATTTTCATCTCATTTAAATAGAGAAAGAAAACCATCTTTTTTCAGTTGTTGGAGGGTAGCTCATCTACCCTTGTCCTTCCTGCCAGCTGCTCACCCACCTTGACCGCCCACCAAAGGAGACTCCTTCTCCTTACCGGTAGAGGACTCTTCTTGTTGAAAAATCCACCCCACATTGGGAGTGGACCCCACATATATCACCAGAGGAGGCATTGACAGTCATGTGCTCAAGGTGTCCACTGCTCAATGAGGTGCAACTGTGGTCTTCAAATCCGAGTGACCAGTGACTGGATCTGGGTGGAGGAGGCAGCGCCGACAAGAATGATGAGGTGGTGGTCATGGTCGTAGTTTGGGAGGCGTAAATGGAGGCTTCTCACATTATAGGTGCTTACAAGACATTTTTCATGGCTAGTTCCAAGAGGATGGAAGAAAAAAAACTTGCAGGTGTCACTATGGATGATTGATCGATGAGGCGTAGCCGGAGGAACCTCACAGAGGAGGTCTGGGTGAGGTAGCGCAGTTGTGAATGGGAGGTGGACGGTGGTCTTCATCCAAGGAGGGAAGTCAAGTACAAGAGGGGCGGTGTCCGAGGGAGAAGAGATGAGGGTCAGGATCAAACCAAGGGGAGGGGTATGAGGGAGATGGGGCTGCACCCATGGCTCTAGGTCCCCTTTAATTATTTTCTAAAGCCTAAACTAGGATTTCGAAAAATCAAAGAATCCTTTTTTTTGTGGAAAAAACAACTCATTTTTTTTGTGTTGTGAAAAAATAATAACAAATAATATAATATTAAAAAAATATAAAATATAAAAGTTGAATTATGTGATGATGAAAAATGAGGTCACCAAATTGAGTGAATCCGATGGCCTAGATTTCAACTAGTCCATGGATTAAAATCACCATTTACCAAGAACACCTTCACATATATATATATATATTATGTTATTTAAAACATTTAATATCTGAAATTCTAAATCTGAAAACACTGTTTCGATCGATAAATTGTTTTCCAGATGACCATAACTTGGCCATCCAATATTGGATTGATGTGCAGTTGTATTTGTTGAGACCTTTTTAATACAATGCACTTAAAATTTGAAGAAAAATAATTTTCTTGGATCATAAAATCCACACGATCACTCTGATACCAATTGTTGGTACCAGGACACACAACAGAAGATGGTGGACTGGGGATTAAAAATTTTATTTCATCGGATTGAAAAAACTTCTTTGTCTCTAATGATATAAGCCCTAGTAAAGTCTGAGGATCTCGCATGGTTTAATCAGAGCATAGAAAATAAAATAATGCACACCTTATTCTGATTTGAAGTGCACACGTCTGCCACAAGTCTCCAATGATCATTGCTCGAAGGATCCAATGTCAAACCCCTTGTAGACACCATGAAATGTGTTCAAAGAACTTCTTTAAAAAATATAATATGTGAACCTAAAATAGTCACCAAATGTTTAGTTTAAGTAGAAATATGTCTTGATGTTTGAAGAAGGAGAAGATTTAATTTCCATGTCCGTGATAAAAGAAGACCTTGACCAGGCTTAGAAAGTTTATTATGTGACTCTACATTTTTCATGGGGCATAGTGATGGTAATGAAAGAACTAACCCAAAGGGCCGAGACCATAGCCCGAAGGGCTGGGACCACAACCCGTCACTGATGCTGAGTAGGGGTGTGAGGTAACAACCCCCATGTCATGGAGCATCTATTTCACCTAAGTCCCTATTAACACTATGTTCCATCACATTGATGAAAAAGTGACAAAGGTACATTCCTTGGAAAAAGGAGGAGAAAATTGACAGAGAATATCAAGATTGGAAAGGGCTCAAAATTTGGTTCTCTCATGGTAGCTCGAATCACCAGTGGTGCGCAAGTACTTTCACGCCACCTCACTTGAGCACCACCTCATCACTTGTGCACTAATTCACCATCGATTAGGGTACCATACTTGCTTATAAATACACCCTTGGGGTCTTCATTTGTAAAAATAAATTTCCCTAAAGCCCGATTGCTGCTTTGGTTTCCCTAGTGCTTCTCCCATGTCCTCTAAAACCTCCAAGGTAGTTCCTTAATGCTTAAAGGGTGGGAATTAAAGGAAGATAGTGATACTTAGGTTATCCAAGTGTTAAAATTAACAACACTAGCATGATCCAATCGCCCAACCCCCCTGACTGAAGAATACTAGCATATCCTATATTCCTAAAACAAGAACATGCATGACTTACTTCCAGGAATACCTATGAAGACTCTTGAAGGATTGAGCCAAGTCTCACCCTATTCTAGTAATACATATCTTTCATCACTTAAACTGACATCAGTTCGCCCAAGCCAACTTGAGAACCCCATACCTACATGCCACTTACTTGAGCGCTCTTCCTTGATGCGTATCCTAACATTCATCCTACTCGAGCCATACATTAGGCCTCTCTCAAAGGAACTCATGGAAATTCCTTTTCTTATATGTCTCTTTTTTCTAAAAGAGACCATGTTGAAACCTCCACCAAGACCTCCTGATTTACCAAATCTTAGGGAGAGGAACACCAGTGTGTCTCCCATTTGGATTTTTATTTCTATGGTCAGAGGTTTCCCACACTTATCTTAATAAAGATCCAAGATCATCAGAATGTCTATAGTTTTTAATATCTATAGTCACATAGACCCTTACCCCAGGGACAATGTTGTGGAGTTCCCAATCTAGGATTTTGGGGACAGAACTATATCCTCCCCTTCTCATCTCTAAGACCCAAAGCCATCAGTACTTGGTAGGGAGCATAAGGATCAAAATTCCTTTTTGTTTTGAAAAAAATATAAAGTCTCCCTCCCCACTATGGTACCCATTTTAGGGTATCCATCCTTGTGTAAGCTTATAGCCTTTCACATAGGAGGTTGTTGTCTCACTCCTCTCTACACCCTTCACCTTCACTCCTTCCTTACATTGGACCCATGTTCAATATAAATTGAATAAAGGGAAGAATCTTATCCATAAACTCTTCCATCATAGACATGACCTCTTCTGCCATAATCTCAACCTCTTCCAATAGAAAAGGAGGAAAAGTGTGTGTGGTTTTTTGAATCTTTCACATCCTCTTGTTTCTCACATCAAGCATGAATCAGGTGGGCTTATAGATTTTTGATGATAAAAACATCCAAACAATTCACCTAATTTCTTGAATTAAGATAACTTTGATTCATACCATAATCAGGATACATAGGGTACCTACCTAAGGCCAGAGCTCAGGGGACATCCTCTTCAAAAGATAGTCCCAATAAAAACACCCAATTTAATAGGGAATTTTTTAGAAGTAATCCACAACTTAATCCTCTTAATGGGTATCCTACTAGGTGAAATCCACAAACTATAATGAACTATGAGAAATATGATTCCCACCATAACTAGGATATGTAGGAAGCCTTCACCTAGGGCTCGATCTCACTGTGCATCCTCCTCAGGAGTCCAACCATAATTCCCTTAATCTGGGAATCATCCTTAAGAGTAAGCCCCAAACTAAGCCCCCATAAATCTCCATGAGTTAATAAATCTCTCATGGACTCTGTTACAAGGGAATTATCTTTAGAAGTAAGTCACCACCTATTTCTCTCAAAGGTATATAATCCCTGTGAAACTTACTGAACTATGTGGGCTTTGATTCCCATCCAAATAGGATACGTAGTTAGACTCCCTGAGGTTCAAACCCAACACACCAAATCAACCATGTTATCTTTGGTCCACATTCCCAACATTTTATAATTCAACTTGGAATCTTATATCCCTTCCAAGTTCATTGGGTTGTTTTAGTATAAGTACCACACCAAAATTTGACTAGGATCCTTACACCTAGATGTCCATACCACATGAAATTAAACTATATGGTTGAGTCCTTATCACATGACCTTAAAAGGTATGATGTTTCCCATTAAGAATCATTAAACTATGAGGGTTCAAATTACTTTAATGAGGATATGTAGGTAGCCAATCTATGGGTTCAATCCCAATATCAAAACAAATCTCATCTCCCTAGATGATGATAAACTCCAGAGAAACCTTTTTCTACTTGGATGACCATAAACTCCAGAGTAAACTTCTATCTCCCTAGATGATGATAAAATTCAGAGTTTCATTCATGTACCTAGATGACCATTAACAATAGAGTGTCCCCCTGAGTGGCTTAAAAACTATCATCATTTTGATAAAAATCAAAGATTCTCTAAGTAGTATATAAGAGGATACCATCAATGGAGAACCTTGGATACACACAGATCTCTCCATTGATGAATAAACTTGAATACATATAGATGATTCTGATTTCCACACATTCTAATAATTGATTGATAATATTGGGATAAATCATTTTATACTTGGTAATTAATGAAGGATTCATGAACATATCTTAAATATATAAGAGAGTCTCAGAGTAGGAAATAGTTCCCCCCAAAAGGGTGTGATGATCCTGACCTCCCATCCTCTTGAAAAATACAAGTTCTTAAGTATCATAGGTCAATAAACCTAACAAACACCTACCTTTGGAAATCATATCCCTTTAGATAAAGAACCATTAGGTGTTTCAAATTCCATAAACAAATCCGTTGGAAACCATTTGAAAATAGTGATTCCTAACCATAACACACGTTTAGAGGGAAACAACCCTCTAGATAATCCACACATGCTTCTTGAATCTTTATGTACATTGTTCATTAGATTTTGGGTGCCAACATAGAGCTTCGACAATCTATTCGATGCCACGTCGATCACCATGATCCTATGTCTTTGATTCACGAAGGCGGACTTGGATCGTTTGTGCAAATTGAGCTATTCTCTTTCTAATAGATGCGAGGAGAGAGAATATCTCAATTCTGTATTAATGAATAGTATGTTGGAATGAGATTTTCTCCACTTATATAGTGGAAGTTCAAATACCAAGTTAGGGTTCCTCGACCCCCATATATTAAAAATGCACTAAATAAGTAATAAATAATTAATTACGATGAGCTAACTGCATCATACATATTATTTATATTTTATCACATAACTATAATATATATTAAATATATCACATGATAAACCCAATTCATTAACTTGACTCATAACTCTTGAAAATATTAAATGAATTTGTAATATTAAAATAATATTTGTTCATATAATATTAATCCTTGTATTTATTTTAACACTTGTAAATAATTTTAATTAATAAATTCAACCCAATTATTCTTTACTTGAATAATAATGAAATTAATTATTTATCAGTGAATGATAAAACTTGGAAAATACTCAGACCCCATGGTGAATCCCACCATATCCTATATTTCTATTTACCATAATAGGGAAGATTCTCGAATGCACTATTATGTGTGACCCTCTAGGCCCTTATCTCAATAGCACTGAATATTATTCAAAGACCAAGAGTAAAGTCTAGAAACTCATCAAGTCCCATTAAGAGACAAGGAATAATCATAGTAATGAAAAACAACCTACAAACATGCACTATGTAATATAATATATTTTTCATATGATATCTCATATAGTAGAAGACACACTTGTTCATCATCGTTTCTTGATTTATTATTTTTTGATCTATCTGGATGGATTTACCCTCGACTACCATGGACATGGATTTATAATGGAATTAACATCCTAATCAACTTTTCTATAGATATCACTTCCTCAACTCAGAAGTGACAAATTCAATCTTGATCATTTAACAAATTCCATACCACCAATGACACACACAAAAAAAACTACCTCACCATGATTTCATTACCATGATTTTTTCCTTGCATCCAAGTATGTGATCAAATGGAAGACATTGATAATGATCTCAAGTCAGAAGACCAATACACATGTTTGTAGATTGGAACATCCAATGAAACTTGGAACATGTGGTTTTCCTATTGGTGAGTCTGTCCTCATGATCTCAACCATTAGAGATCACCAAGTGCAAAATTCATGAGAAGAAGTCCCAATTATTATGATCCCCTAGAACCTTATAGTTTCACATCATCTATGTATTGTTAGTATGATGTATTTGGACCATAGGTCATTACTTTTGGATTAATGTCATAGTATCTGTAGGTTCTCATTATAGCCTAGGAACTTCTCTAACCCTTTGATATGACACATAATCCAAGGAAATTACCATAAATATAATGGATGCATAAGTATCGACACTATTTTGGTAATATGAACACATGTGTGTGTGTATATATATATCAAAATGTATTCATGTAGTGGTAATCAAAGTACATCAACAGTTGTGTCTAGGGAACCCACTTTCAATAGAGTGAAGACTACCACTCCAAATCTATGTCATGAGTCACATAGTTCTTAACATGGGGCCTCAACTACCTTGAACCATATATTATCACTTCTTACCTCTGCATCAACACATAGTTGAGCCCAACTTGAGAGGCATTGAAGAACACTATGTACTCCACAACCTCATTTGGTAGTCTCAAAATAGGATCACTAGTCAACCTCAACCACAACTCCACAAAGTCTCTATAACACTAATCAGTCTAGGTAAATGAATTCCCTTTCTGCATTAGGGTGGTCAAAGGGGCTACAATCCTAGAGAAGTCTACTATGAACCACTTGTAGTTCCCCACAAATCCTTTAAAACTCCGCACCTCTGACGATATCTTGGGTGGCTCCCAATCAAGCACTACATAAATATTTTTCTATTCCACAAATAATCCATGATCATAAATGATATTCCACACAAAGTTAACCTCATGGATCCAAAATTGGTACTTTGAGATATTACCATAAATTTGGTGCTCCTAAAGCAAGTCTAGGATCACCCTAAAGTTCTATACATGATCCTACTTTCACACATAGTAGATGAGTATGTCATCAATGAAGAAAACCATAAATCAGTCCACGTATGGTTGGAATATCTAGTTTATCAGAGCCATAAACATAATGGAGGAATTAATCACACCTAAATGCATCACTAGGAACTTAGAGTGTCTGTAGCAACATCAGAATTCCAACTTGAGAATATCATCCTCATTAACTCTCAACCGGTTGTATCCGAACCTAAGATCAATCTTAAAGAACTATATTGCACCTTGAAACTAATCAAAGATCTCTCCAATACTCATTAAGGGATACTTATTATTTTTCAAGGCTTGGTTCAAGTGACGATAATCAATAAAAAGCTACAACCTCCTATCTGATTTTTTCACAAAAAAATCAGAACTGCCCAGCTGGACACACTGTGTCTGATAAAACCATTCTCTAAAAGGTCCTATAACTTCACCCTTAACTCTTAGAGCTTGGTATGGTCCATCTGATATGATTTAGAGGATATTGGAGCAGTTATGTGTTGTAAGTATATACAAAACACCATATTTTATCTTAGAGGTAGTCCTGTGACATCCTCATGGAAGATGTACATATAATCCTACACAATTGAAGGAACCCAAATTCCTAAATATCCCACTATGATAAGGGATAAACTCTACAAATTATGGGTGATGGGTTGTAGATTACTACTCGAAAAACCCAATTGCTCTGCCATGATATCTCTCTCACCCACAAAGGATAATTTCATCCCATATATATAAAGGAATATGAATCGTCTGTGGTGATAGTTAATTTGTGATAAGAACATGGAAAACTAGTACATACCCAAGAATACATCATAAGTTCTCATCATGAAGACCAAGAGCTCCCACAATAATCTATCACTACAAAGAGATAGATCACATTGCTGGAAGATAAGTGATATCAAAGAAGCATTCATTGTAAGAACCTCAAGAAAAGATACCGGGATAAAGTATCAACAGGGAGATCCATCTATTACACTAGGATTAAGGAGATGAAGGAATGAATCACACCAGTTTCTACTAGTATAGAGTCAAGAGTAGAAAAAACACAGATCATACCTATAATCATATAATGAGCTACCGGGTCATAAGCCTCGATAGCCTGTAGATGCTCGTGAACCTAACCGCCATATCCCTAAGCCTAATGTGGGAAACCTAGTGGTGGTGGTGGAAGTATCTTATAACATCATCTCCACCAGTATCTCCTCCTCCTAGATCCCCACCTTCTCCTTTTACAACTTCACCTCCCTGGGGGATGACCTGATAATGACTAGGAGAACCCTGATCATGGAACTGCCTCTACTGTTGTGGTCCATATACTATCTTCTTACCCTAATTAGAATTCTGGGTTGGGAAATCATGTTCCATGTGACCTCACCCATCCCATGCATATCATCACTACTCTCTGGACTGCGCCAGTACTCTGTGTGGTCCCTAAGCCACATGACCACATACCCGAGTTTGAGCATTGGTATGCCTCCTATGTATCTACCCCTATCTTCTACCAGCCACTACATATGACTCATCCCTAGGATGCCTACTAATAGACTTAGCTACATGGAGTCCCTCATATAAGAATCTATCTATCACCAACACCTTCTATAACACTCTAGCATATGTGTGAGTGTATATGGGTACCATACTAAAACAAATTTATCTATGGATACCCAACTTAAACTTCTATGCTCAGAAGTAACCATCTCAAATCATGTCAAGGGAGTACCACGTAAGGCCAATAAACCTCATGGAAAAAAAAACTATCATACCTTCCTACTACAACTCTAAATAACTCTTGAATCCAAATTGAGAACATGAAAAGGGGGTAGTACTCCACATGAAATAGTCTTTGGAAGTAGATATATGAGAGTGTCGACTCATCATGCATCTATGTGACTAGACTCCACCAATGTCCAACTTCTCCATGGAAAAGACTAGCTATCCGCACAACCATTTGATCATTCAGGGTCCATACAAGTCTAAAAATATATATTACTGACTCAATCCAATCCACCACTACTTAGGGATGTAGATCACCATAGAACCTTAGAAGTCTATGGAATTTGAATTTATGGAGTGTATTGATCCTATGAATATAATCATCTTGCTCTGTTAGTATAATATGCTTCTTAATAGGAAGGGGTACTGCTACCTAACTACCTAGAAGAAAGATCTCATGATATGGGACCTAAACTGAGTCTTTATCATTCATCAGATCATCATTTTGATCCCAAATAGGTAACATAGATAGTTTTCTTTATAGAGGCATCCTAAAAGTAATCAAGATATACCATGGTCAGATGAACATATATATATGGGGAGTTATTTGAAGAAGGAAAATCATAAGACTCAATCATAAATGATGTATGTACCAATGTTCCCTACAACCAATGTCTTAGTATTTTGAGTTGACAAACTGATAGTCAGAGTCTTGGTGAATGGATGCATTGATCACAGCAGTAACACTGGGTTACTTAGCTTGGAAGTTGCACTCAAGACACTTTGATGTTGTTCCCCTAAATTCCTAACCAAACCTCATAAGGGAAAAAATATCCAAACAATGTCCCAAGGTCAAACCACCTATGATACCACTATTTAATGACCGAACCACTTGGTCCCACCTAGATGATGAAAAATAAATCCACCACAACCCTATGCCTACCTCCATAGGCTAGGGGCTAGCGAAAAACACCTAGAATGCATAACTATAATGGGGGGACTTTTCCTAAAGTACATGTATGAATGAACCTAACCATCTCCATAAAAAAGTGAATAATAATAATAATAATAATAATAAAATATAGTAACATCTAAAGTAAAATTCATTCATGTAATAACCTATAGGGAATAGAAAAGAGTGAAATAGTGAAATTTGAAATATAAAGGAAAAAATACATGCCCAACCAAAAAATATGTCCCAATATATCAACAACTAGAATAGAAAATAGATGAGAGATCTCAACTCATGATCTCCAATCCTAGACCACCATACAAGGTCTATGAACCTGAGTATCCCTATACTCCTCTAAAATCACCACTGATCTATCCATCATCTTCATAAGACATGACTCATGTGGGAAAATCCCATACAGGGGTGAGTATATATATACCCAGTTAGACACCCCAAAACTGAATAACAAGAAATATAGACATGATAAAATCAGTCATCTAAACCCAAAGACATTGGGAAACTAAACCCAATACACAAATACATATATGCTCATATAAGAAATCCAGATGATGGAGGAAGGGGATATCCATATCATAGACCAACCTAGGACGATGAGCCTTCCTACAGATCCAAAGTTCTATAATCCATTATCAACATCCTGCATGTCTATCTGAAGAAGTCATTAGGAGGGACCACACCCCACCACAACCCCATATCCTGAGGGAGTAAAATATCCAAAATATAGAGGACCCATGTCATGGTACAATAGGTTAATGCCACTTAGTAGATAGAGGACCCTTCCCATATAGGGAAGTACTATATTTATATTTTTGTATAGAATATGGGGGACCCATTCTCTGGTGTGATAAGGGAGTATTGTTCCCATATATAGAGGACCCATGCCTTAGTGAGATAGGAGAGTACCATCTCTATATCTGTAATAAATAGCATGGGGGACCACGCCCTAGTTCCACAGGGGAGTACCATCCCCATATGAACATTGAGTATAGAGGACCCACACCCTGGCATGACATGGGAGTACTGTCTCATTGAATAGAGTACCCACACCCTAGTATGATAGAAGAGTACCGCCTCTACATGAGAAAAGAGTATGTAAGACCCACACACTGGTTTGATAGGGGGTACCATATCCATGGATAGAGGACTCATTCCATCGTGTGATAGGGGAGTACCACCCCTAGATAGAGGACCCACACCTTGGTACGATAGGGGAGTATCGTCTCTACCCGGAATCTCTTTGATGATCCTACCCAATAATTTCCATCGTTGAGTGTCACCTAAAGAAGTGTCATGCTCATAACATCTTACATAATATATCAAAATTCACTATGAAGACCACAATCATGATCTAAGTAGAAAAAAACTTAGGATAGGCTACTCACAGACCAAAATATGAGTCAAAATGATGGAGATGTGAGAGGTAGAAGTTCCTCGGGGGGGTACATGACATGTATAAGGTCCACAAGAAATGTTTTCCCACTATGTTGCCTGTATTGTTTCTTTTATGGACACATATTAGTTTCCATTTTACCATACATGGAGTGTATGGCGCCCACATGGTGTGTCTCAGTCACCTGAGGCCTGCTAGAGTTCTCCTAGCCATTCCCATGTCTACGACGTTGTGTTGTGTACCTGATCATGTACCTAGCTATCCATGTGTACTAGTAAATGTCCATGTACTCCTAGAGAACACAACATGTCCTCCCACATGTGGTCCTAGATGGGTGCATATGGCACATGGCCTAGCTACCCAGGTAGGGTTACATGGAATGTAAGCCTATCTACATGGTGTGTGATATTTAACTTCAGATGAAACCCTAAACATAATGTAAACCTAAAAAACACACAGTGTGTTCTTTCGCACTACACAACATATATTTGTGTTTTCCACAAAAAAATGGTTCTTTATACGAATCCCAGATCCACCACTTTTTCCATGATCTGCGCCTCTTGACCACCCAAAAATAGTGTTATTTTCCTTCAACCATCTATTATGGTTCTCTAGTGGTCAAAAATCATAATCTGGTGATTCTATGGAAGCCTTCAATGTCGTGTGTCACCCACCGATCGACTTCGGTCGATCCCATTACCTATTTGTAACCTGGATCAATGGATCATCACTCAAAATAAATGATCCACCTAGATACATCCTCAAATTTTCAATCTATTCATTGCATGTGAATATTCTATGAATCTGGGGGTTCAATCGTACTCAAAAATGCCCTAAAATGTCAAACCGTGACCCCATAGGACAATTGTGAAAAATGAAAATAAAAAAGGGGGATAAAGTACAAAAACAAATTGAATTAATAATTTCCAAGAATTCTTGTCCAATTATTATAAATTGGGGATTAAATGGGGTGGTAGTACCTGAAACATTAGAGATTTATTGAATTAAAAAAATAATTGGAAACATTTATCAAGCGAAGGGCGTACAATTTCCAACAAGAGATTTAACAATTTAACCAAGAGAGCGGAAACCAAAATTGACAAGTCCTACCTCAATTATGGATTGATTATTAGGGAATATAGAATTTTCTAGTAACGAGGATGATCCAATACATCCACTTTCTATCGATTCACCTCGATCTAATTGTTGTTTATCGTTCGATGTCAATCCACCAATGAAGAAAACTCTCCTCCTTCTCTCTGGTCTAGAAAGGGTTATACATCTAACCCTTAGAAAATATTCATAAGAGGGTATTTATATATGATTTAATTAAGTTTTTTAATAAATAAATTATTTATTTATTTTAATAAAATGCACCCACCAACGACTGCCTCAACCAGACGTCTGGTGCTGACCAGCCGTAGGTGACACCAAGCATAAACTCCATGCTTTGGATTCAACCTTGGTCTCAGATTTTTGATCTAAGACATCATTCAAGATATATTTAACTAATTATGAAAAACTAGACATGTGTGATATTAATATATTTAATATATTTATAATATTAATTTTCATCTCACCAGGCCTCAGAATCTCATGCCATCTCAGCATATGAATTTAAAAATATTCCTTAAAATATTTAAAAATATTACAAGGAACAAAATGGCCTCCAAAACCCACAACGAGTGGTCAAAACCACACCACTGGTTCATATACTCTGTGCACAAAACCCCCAATGACCCCATAAATAAATCACAATGAGAAACATCACTAATAACTTAGAACACATGAAGAACCTCTATCGACACCTGAAACCCACATGGGCTCACTTTCAATGATCGACACCACCCATAGTCACTCGATCCATTCCCAACATGTTCCCATGGAACCAACATAGCTATCACATCATGAATAAAATTCCCATTATGAGAATCATCACACCCAAACAACCAAGGAACTACATATCACATCTGTCATTCCATACTAGACTCAACCATGCCATTTCACACACAAGGCTACCCACCTATATCTCCTAAGAATAATAAAAATTATAAGAATTTCATAACTATTATTACTCAGAACTCCCCACTCATGATTATTTACTATGAATCACATAAAACATGTATAAATTAGGAATAATTTATAAACCATCTACCTAGAATTTGCATGACATCACTCACCAAGAAAATCTAGTAGATTTGTCTATAATTGGGTGATTTATCTAAATATCAAAAAATCCATGAAATTAGGTTTTTTCAGTATGGTATAAAAAAGAGAAATATGGAAATTAGTCACATTAAGACTATTAGACTTACCATTAGCTCCCTCATCCTTCAAACGACATGTGATTTTGACAGGAAATGGAGAATATATCCCTCATAGAAGAAAATAATAATGAGGGCCCTTATCTTGGAATATTTTGATCTTTTATAGGCATCAAGAATCCCTAAATTGCCTTAGAAATGTATTTTTAATTATTTATTTAATATTTAGAATATTTTGGAATCACTTTTCATCCAAACTATTTTTTTTGGAAAAGTAAAAAAGACACACTTTCCCAAAGTTATACTATATGTAGTGATTCTAGTGGAGTCAAAATTTGTTAATGGGAAAAAATAATTTCTTACCAAAGTAATACCATGTGTAGTGCTTCCAGAACACCAAAAATTTAGCAAAGGAAAAAGACTTACTGACCCAAATTTATACTATGTACAATGTTACCAAAACACCAAAAATTTTGAAAAGGAAAAAATATTTACTATAAAGTAAGACTTCAAAGTATTAATGTAACGACTTGAACTTTTTAAATAGTAATTGTTTCCTAAAAATGCATGTTATATTATTTTGTACTCAAAAAAACTATATCCCTTTATTATTGAAGTGAGTATAATTGAAATGAGACCTTTGGCTTTCTACTATTATATGAAAGTTGTTCAATTATGAGCATTGGTCAATATAAATATTGGAAGTGATACTCTTCACAATAATTTTAACATTATAATTGGTATTATAAATAGAAATGATAATAGTTAATTAATGCAAAAAGAAGAGTCGATGGCCACATCCAGTAGAATTTTTCCATAAGAAGCCCATTTATCAGATATTGGGAAGGAGGTAGTGTCACTGGGATTCTCTCTAGACCAAGCCCAATATGAGATTCAACATGTTAAGCTTATAGGAAATTGCCTATGAGAGAAGTTCAAGTTAGTGTAGATTACAACTCAGGCGATGTTACCCGAGCCGCCCTAAGAGTCCATCACCATCGCAAACCATACCCTTAGGTCATATATGGGTGTTTTAAGGGGTTATATGTTAAGTCCCTAGATACTTAAAATGTAATCCCTTTGTTTAAATAAAATTTTTAATTCATCATTTCCATTTTAAGAATAGTTTTGCTTAAAAATTGAGATGGAATTTGATAAATTGATTTTTCGGGTAAAAATTGTACTTTTTAGATAGAAATAAATTATTATATTAAAATAAGTATTTATTAATAAATTTTATTATAATGAAATAGTGTTATAAAATTACTTCTTTTTAATTAAAAATTATAAAATAATTTTCTTTTTTTTCAAGTGTTGAAAATTTTACTATGCATGTTATTATGCATTTTCCGTTGGTGATTATTTTTAATAATTAAGTATTTTTATAGTTGAAAGTTTAATTTATAATATTTATAGATTTATTATGGTAAAATAAATTTTATTTTTGAATTAATAATTTTGATATTAGGTTATAGTGAATTTATGATTTTTTTATAAACTACTTTGTTTTTCAGTGAATAACAAAAATACAGTTTTGAGTTTTCGGTATGTTTAATGAAATCATTAGTGATTTAATAATTATGTAATAATTCTGGTAAAATATTGATGAATAAAATATTTATGAATAAAATATTATATGAGTGTCCCAATTTTCCAATACCATTGGCAATCCCATGGTTTTGCAAATACCACTACTAAGGTGTCCTCATTAATTAATAAATAACTTCCTCACCTTTTCTATAAATACCACTCATTAATTCATTTCCATTTATTAAAAAATACCCTCCAGAATATTTGATATTAATACCTCTCTAAGGCTCCTCCCAAGGTTTCCTAAAGCCCCCAAGGTCCTGATCCTTGAGTTTTAGGAGTCACTCTTCAATGTAAGGTAATTCTCAACTTCTCTTTTCCTTTCAAGTTATCTTTTATGTAGAATGTCTTTCAAATTTCCATACCATATTCTTATTTTCATTTTATTATATCCCTATACTATATTATGATTCTTTTATTAATGTATAAAACTTTTCCCCTCTATTTTTAATGTTTTATAAAACCATGTTTCATACCGTTATGCTGTAGAATTTTCGTCTCAAAATCTCTCTCTCTTTCTTAAGAAATTATTTTATTTTATTTATGTGAATAACAAAAACTATTTAATTTACAGGGGTATTCATCAATACATAAATGTGATTTATTTTATTCTGTAATTTACATACATAAAACCCTCATTCATTTTCCATGGGTTATAAATAACATAATGATCATGTTTTTAAGCACCTTTTAAAACGCCATGATTTTGATATGAAACTCATTTATTTTATTACCTATGTGTTATTTATGAAATGTTTGATTATGATATATGTGGATCACATGAAAATAAATACATATTAAAATTTCTACCTAATAGCGCTCTAATGAATTGGGTAAATAATTTAATCTCTAGAGAAGATAAGTTTTAGGATACCTTGGCGAATAATCTTGGTAATTTTTATGACACCTTGGGGATGGAAGTTGGTGATATGCTTATGAATGTACACATTAAATGTTGCAGACAAATTTACAAGTTATGATTCATTTTATTTTATTTATTATATGCCTCATGTTCTCTATTTCATTCCATATTGATATTCTTCAAGTTCTTATCAATATTTCTCAAGATCACTTGTAAACTGTTTCACTTGTTTTCCCTTTATGGGACTTTTGATCACCCTTTATATGGATGTATGTACCCAAGTTATGATATGAAATAAATATACTTAGGATGAACCTTTAATAATCCTTTCATGTGGAATATAATAAATTTTTATGTTTTCATGTATTATGTACCTTTTTTCTAAGACACTAAACTTTTAAAGATCATATGTTTGTAAAATGTAATGAAAAGTTATGAAATAAAAAGGCAGGATGTCATACTTAATATGAATTGTGTTTCCAGCACCACCAACATTTGGAAAAGTCTCAAAATCTTACTGTGAATTCATACTATCCAAGCTTATCCATTTTTTGAAAATTATCTACAAGACCTAATAATTATAAAAAGTTTAAAAACTCATTTTAATACTTATAAACTACATTAAACCCATTCAAAACTATAAATCCATGTTAGAACACCCACAAATTTTTAATAATAATAATCAATCCCTGAGGCTAGAAAAACTCCTAAGGCTCATTCCCAATACTATACTGACAGTTCTAATACCCCCACCAAGTCCCCAAATAGTTGGTCAAGTTAAGACCTAACTTAAATATCAATTATAAATACCAAAGTCCTTACAAAATCCCCATCATATGATAGCTCATCCTTAATATATTCAAACTACTTACCATCCATCTCTTACCAATGCCCAAGAATACCACTCTCCACATTCTTAAAATAAAATATGGTGTTGAAAATATCCATCTATTTCCCAAAAACCCATACTACCTTGACAGACCAACCTAAAAAAATGTTTCCTTTAGTGGTACTACCCACTATAGGAATTACCTACCCAGTCTCATCTTGACCCAAATGACTAACACAATGGTGGAATCATACCAATTTTTTCTCCACACACCGACCATCCACGCATATCTAACAATTATAAATTATTATCACCCTAAATACTACCAATAATCATTAAATCTTACCTCACTCTAAACTTCAACATAAATCCAACATCTCACTCGATTCACACATAAATCTTTCATCACACTCGATGCCCACATAAATCCCATATCACACCTAATGTCCATATAAATCCCAAATTACACCCACTGCACACATAAATCCAAAATTGTACCCAATTCTCACATGAATCCCAAATTGTAATTATAATAGTTTAGATGCTTTTCACCCACTATATTTATAGAAATCTCCTTAGATTACATGTTGTATCAAAAGGTTATAGCAGTTCCTAGGATATAATGAGAAACTGGAGATACAATTGCAGTAATCTTAAAGTAATATCCTATGGTACATATATATTATACTAACAAGACATAGATCATGTGTGAATATCTATTTTAAGGGGGCTCATAATATTTGATACTTCTTCTAATGAAGTTTTCACTTGGTGATCTTGAGTGGATGAGATCATAAGGATAGACTCACTAATATAAACACCACATGTTTTAGGTGTCATTGGTTGCTCCTATCTATGAATATGTGTATTGGCCTCTTGAATTGGTATCACTATCAATGTATTCAATTTTATCACATAATTTTATGTAAGGAAAAAATAATGACCTTAAAGTTGTGGAGAGGTAACTTGTGTTGGGTGTGTCATTACTGTCATGACATTGTTTGAATGATCAAGATATAATTTGTTACTTTATAGTTGAGGAAGTGATATATCGATCCTAGTTGATCAAGATGGTATTACCTTCATAAATACATGGCCAAAGTAGTCAAAGGTAAGTTCTTTTAGTTAGATAAACAAATAATAAAGCAATAATGGACGAGGACAAAAGTTGTGCATCCCACTTTATGAGATATCACGATACAAAGAGATTATATTACATAGTGTGTACTCATAGGATGGTTTTCATATCTATGAATATTCTTTATTTCTTTAGAGTCCTTGATGGGTTTCTAGAATCTGATCTTGGTCTATGAATATTAATCACTACTATTGAGATAAGGGTCTAGAGGGTCACACACAACATCATATTTATGAGTCTTCTATATTCTAGTGAATAATTGTATAGGACATGGTGGACCCCACCATGAAGTTTGAGGATAGTCGAAGTATTACCGATCATTAATGAATAAATAAATTAATTATTATTTGAGTATAGAATAATTGGGTTGAATTTATTTATTAAAAGTATTCAAAAGGTATTAAGTGAATACATGGAAAAATTATTAGGAAAAAATATTATTTTAGTATTCAAGGTTTGTTTAATATTGAGGGAATTAAGAGTTGAGTTAATTAATTAATTTGACCATGTAATATATTTATTATATATTACAAGTAGGTGATAAAATATAAATCATGTTAATGATGTAGTTAGTTCATTATAACTACTCATTTATTGTTTATTGAGTAGACGTTTCTTATACGGGGGTTGAAGAACCCTATCTAGGTATTTAACATCCACTATATAAGATGAGAAGTCACATAAATCTTGTGGACTATTAATTCCATCAGAGTTTAGAGATTCTCTCTCCTCCCAAATCCTATAGAGAGAAATTCTATATCCAAGTGATCGATCCAAGAATGCTTTCATGAATCAAAGGGACATGGTTGAGGTGATCGTTGCAGCGTCGAATTGATCATCATAGATCTATGATAGAACCCTAAATTTGATGATCAACATTTACATATATTCTTGAGGAATGGGTAGATGATATAGAGGGGTTAGAGCTTAGATCCTTCAAGTAATGGTCATAAATGATGGGATTCTAATGAGCATGCTTAGATTTGAACAAGGTAACCATTCAGTTTAAATTTTTGTGCTTTGAAATATTCACATGAGATCCTTGGACCTTACTGGGGAACATATCATGAGATAAGATGAAGTTTCATTGCTCTAGTGATGAAATTTTCTAAATCCCTAGACCACTAACTTCTATTGTGTGTCCTGGTACCAGAAATTGGTATCAAAGTGATTGTATGAATTTTCTAAGCCAAGGAAAAATTAATTTTCCTTAAATTTTAGTAGAAGTATTTGTTCCAGTATCAAAAAATATTTCACATCAATCCAATATTGGATGGAAAATCTATTTCCATCCAAAAAATTTAATATAGATCACAATTGGTTTTTTGAAGAATTAAAATTGAAGAACATTTATTATACATATATGTTGTTTTACAACCATGAAATGATAAATCGTCAGCAAAAATTAATTCAGGAAACCCAAATTTTTATGATTGGAATACAGTCACTGGAATAAATTAGGCTAATAGGGTGTTTCTTCC
Source organism: Viscum album (assembly GCA_963277665.1). NCBI lineage: Eukaryota > Viridiplantae > Streptophyta > Magnoliopsida > Santalales > Viscaceae > Viscum > Viscum album. The sequence continues at coordinate 1,223,181,735 of OY728130.1, forward strand.
ACAAGTTTATAGAAAACCCCTAATAATATAAAAGACATAAAACTAGGTTTAAAGAAAAAATTGTAAAGGGTGTGCGTGGGTCATCATAAAAAAATAAAGACGGATTTGAAAATCCTATGGTGGTGGGGGAAGGGTACGACCTAGAGGTTAAAAGAAAAAAATATTTTAAAGATTAAATCTTCCTATGAACTCTATTAGATAACCCCTCTTCATGATTTACACCTTCTGGCCAGCCACATATGCCACTTCCGGCCACCACCCCAACGCTATCCTCACCTAGCTTATCCCACACTACTGTCACCTAGTTTGACTACCACTACTCACTAGTCCTAGCTGAGCCCTACAACCATCGTAGGTTATGCCAGTTTTGTCAGCTACCATGCCTCAATATTCACCTCCTCCCTTCTACCGGACTTCCTGTAGACCTCCTGTTTGGCCAGTTCACCAGCCGCTGCTTTTCGATCCAAGCCGAGCCCGATGGCCACCATAGGTCATACTGATGCCATCCCAAACCCTGCTATTGTGAACAAGACCCCTTGAGACTTGTGTGATGTCTCTATCAGTGTCTAACAGTCCCTATACCCTGATTGGGGTTCCCAACCACCTCCCACGAGTCCCAAACCACCTCACAACGGGCCTGGGTGGGTCTTCCCAACCCAGAACAGGTCAAGGAAGGTCGTTATATCTCAGCATAGCCATATACAGGGTTTTTCCAACCCGAAATAGGCCTACGTGGGGTTGATCCAATTTTCCATGGGTCCGGGAAGGGTTTGGGGCCTGTAAAATTTTTGATTTAATCAAAAAATAATTTATTATTTTTTGGATTAAAAATTAATAATAATTTTATTATTTAAACAAACTAATATAATTTTGAGAGAAAAATAAAATTAATTTAGAGACTAAATGAAAATAAATTATTTTAAATTAAAATAATTTATTTAATTTATTTAAATGACCTCAAACTTAAATTTATTGCATTTTAATTTTTATCGTGCTTTATTTTTCTTGACTGGTCTTGAGCAGTGACCAATACTATGTTTTTTGACTTATTTTTATTTAAATATTTATTACAACTGCACATGATGCCTTTAATAATTATTTATTTATTGATAGTCTATGCATTTTCACCTTTTATTCAATATGTATAAAGGTTTTCACATCCATTCTAATCTGTATGTATATTTCACTTCTCGAGATCCCTTCACATGTGTGTAAGTACATTTTTTCTATTTATGATGATTATGTAACACATGGACCATGCCAAGATAAGGTGTAGATGATATGTGAAAATAGTGGACCGAGGGTATGTTGTGGTACAAGTTAAGATCTGACTCTTGTATGATACCCCTATGTCACAGTTAATCCATTATGTTTAAATGAATCAACTAATATTATATGATCAAGACTAGTCAGTTAATTTATTTCCTTTATGTATTTTTTATTATTTTACTCACTTTCTTGTCTACAAAAATCACATAAAATAATAAATAGAAAAATTCATAAAGATGAGATGAATGTATTTTATTAATACATGTTCACTTGTGTTTACAAAAACACAGTGAGACTATATTTAATATAAATAAATTACATTTTTTGAGAAATATTAAAAACCCTCAAAGTAATATTAAGTCATGAATGTATTTATTTATTTACATTTGAACAAAATTGGGTGTACGGGGTGCTCTTCACCATCAGTTGATGGTGCCTCACACTACTGGGGAGTTCTTATGTAAATGGTGAGTTTACTTAGATAAATTTGGTAGAAAATAAGTATTCATATATATATTTATATAACTTTATATGAAAATCATTGATGAAATCAAGGTTATGATTTTGATAAGCTGATACTTTAATCAACAGATCAAGGAACTATGAGTTAATGTGGTTGACTAGCCTAATGTCCGCCTTGTAACTCTCCGAGTAGTGGCATATCCATATCTTGTAGAATATGAGGAGAGTTTTCAAGGATCCATGACACTAGGATTCTCAAGTGATAGATTATTCTAAGTCTAGTAGAGAGGGATACTAGTGTTTGATAAAATAGTGGGAGAAATTTAAGGATTTAATTAATTAATCAATAATTTATAAATTGGTAATAAAGATAAAGTACTAAGTGATAAAGTTTATTTATTTTTAGATAAAAATGGAAATCAAAAACTCTATTAGAAAATTATCTCTGCGATCGATAGTACATACCCACCCTGACTTCTAGGAGTGGTACAAGCACTTGAACATAGTACTATACCGAGAGAGGAATCTTTATGTGTTGGAGTCCTCACTTCATACTGAGAGAAAGGAGGATAAATAAAAATGTAAAACGCATTTAGATGATTAATTAGACAAAAATGTATCATGTTATCATCTATGTCTAGTCAATTCTAAAAAATACACGAGGAAGAATATGCCTACAAGATACTAACTCATCTCCAATAGTTATATTAGGAGAGGGCTAGGAAATAAAGGTATGAGATATCTAACTCACTCTATAGGTGCATAATAGCATAATTGAATAACGTAAAAACTCATATACTCAAGATTTTTTTTATAAATGTGAGAGCTAAGGCCCTTGTATTAGGAAAGAAGAGAGAAAGTTACACAAGTTTGAAAGAGGGGATTTTACACTTATCACGAAATAGAAGAGGCATCATGTCGGCAGAAAGCATAATTGGTAAAGTTTATCCCATATCTATTTATTTTATTTTTCCAAGTTGATAAGGATATGAATAATACCAAAACTTTAGTCCTTATGGTGAATAAAAAGAGGAAGGTCAAGGCTAAGGGGTCTAAGGATAAGTCCAAGTCGAAGACACTGATGCACCATCCTTCTAAAAATCCAAAGATAAAGAGTGGGGAGAATGAGTGGGAAGCTTTATTAATTTCATGTGGCAAAAATTACATTGTAAGAAGAATTATAGAGTTGGTAAAAGAAGAAAGGTGATGATACTACTTCAGGTATTTTTTTCATTAAATGAAATCTATCTTTATATATGAGTTGGGTATTTGATATAGTATATGGCTCACACATTTTATTCATGTATAGGAACCAAGTAGATTATAGAAGATTGAAAAGAGTGAGGTGGATATCTGAGTCATGAATGGTGAAAGACTAGTAGCCTTGGTAGTGGGAGCTTATTAACTAAATTTTCCCAATGGTTTAGTTCTTACATTAAATAACTATTATTATGTTCCTTTAGTTACCATAAACATAATATAAATGTCAATTTTGGACACAATTGGATTTTATTTCAAGTTTATAAATAAATTTTGTCTCTTTTATAAGTATAACATGTGTTATAGTATGTCATATCTTAACAGTGGCTCATATATACTAGAACTTGAAAACCCTATAATGGAAATCAATGAAAAGACTAGTGTGAATGACTCATATAACACCCATCTATGTTGTTTCAGGATTGTTCATGTAAATGAGAATCATTTCAAAAAATTACATCAAGTAGGGTATTTAGACTCAACTAAGTTAAAACCCTTGGATGTATGTCACACTTTTTTACAAGGAAAAATGATAAAATCACCATTTTCTAGGAAATGAGTAATAACCATTGAATTTTTGGAATTAATTCATGCTCACATATGTGGTATGTTTCATATAGAGGAAAATGGTGGGTTTTCATACTCCATTACTTTTACTAATGACTATAGTAGATATGGTTTTATCTACATAATGAGGTATAAGTCAAATTCTTGTCAAATGTTTAAAGAATACCAACATTTAGTAGAAAAATATCTTGGTAAAAAGATTAAGGCACTATGATCAGACCGAGGTAGAGAGTATCTTAAATAATCCTTCATTGATCACTTAAAGGAGTGTGTAATATTATCCTAACTCACTCCTCCTTATACACCATAATGGAATGGTGTCAATGAAAGTAAGAATCAGACCATACTAGATATGGTTAGATCAATAATGTGTCTCGAAACTCTTACTCTATCCTTTTAGGGATACACATTGCAGATAGTGGCATATACACTTAACTGAGTAGAAAATAAATTTTTAAATGGGATTCCATATGAGTTGTGGTATGGAAATAAATCCAGTATTTCACACATACATGTATGAGGATTCAAGGATTTTGTCAAGACTTTACCTAGTGAAAAATTAGCTTCCTGAGGTACAAAGTGAATCTTTATAGGTTATACTATAGAAAAAAATGATATTACCTATATAACCCTTTAGATTAGAAAGTGATTGTGGAAAGAAATGACACATTTATAGAAAGAGAACACATTTCTAATGGATAAAATAGTTTTTTACACATACATGTATGGGGATGTGATGATTTTTTCAAGACTACTCCTAGTGACTAATTAGCATCCCGATGCACAAAGTGAATCTTTATAGCTTATACTAAAGAAAAAAAAAGGATATTAACTATAAAACCCTTCATATAAAAAAGTGATTATGGAAATACATTCCATATTTCTAGAAAGGGAACACATTTATAATGGAAATAGTGGGAGAAAGATTGAATTTGGTGAATTTAATGCTCCAGATTCACGAGAGTTGGTATAGGAACAATATCTACAAGAGATAGGGGAAGATGAAGATGTTCCTAAGACATAATTACTATGTAGGTATACTTGAGACATTAGAGAACTAGAACATTATGGTTTTCTTAACAACAAGTTAGGTGACACATTACTCTTAGAGAATCCTAAAACTCTAACCTACAAGTACTAGATAACAAGGATAATGCTAAATGAGAAGAATCCATGTAATTTAAGATAGTGTCCATATACCAAAATAAAGTTTGGATTTTGGTAGACCCTCCAACCATGTAAAACCCATTTGATGAAAATGGTTATTCAAGAAAAAGTTGGATATTAATTATAAATTCAATACCTATAAGGAATGACTGAACATTACCACCATAATATAATTATTTTTATTAAAGAAACAATGTCCCACCCAAAACACAATGGGGTAACACAAACACAGGGGGACATGGGGCCCTAAAATATTTCATACCAAGAGTATCACCAATAACAATTCTCACACCTACTTAAGAAAGTGAACCCAAAATAATAAATCAAGTAAACACATTATCTAGAGGATCCTTGGAAGCAAGATAGTCATCCAATTTATTCCCCTCATTCCATGTGTGAGTAATCTTCAAGATATTATTGACCAACTTCCTACTATTCTGAATTTGGTACGTGATAGTATAGGGAGTGTGGTCATGGCCATGTTGTGACTTTTGTATAATTTGTGAGTCTGTTTCCATTGTAGCCTATTTAATGTCTCTTCTTCTACATAACTCACATCCAGTTAAAATTGAATTTACTTATGCATGAAGAGATTTTCCATTACCAAAAAAGTCCATAAAGGTGATGATGACTAAGCCTCTATTGTCTCAAACTAAACCACCACCCTGCATAATGTCTGAGATACACGAACCATTAGTATTAAGTTTCAGCTATGTATTGTGTGGATTTTAACTAACCCAACATTTGGTATGGGAGATGGCAGATGAAGGTATGTTCAACATGTTTCCTAGGATAGATCTTAAAGAAGGATAATATTCCCAATTACTGATCATCCAAACCATATCAATAATTATATTCTTTAGTCTAACAAAAAATGGCCATCTTGAAATTAGAAATCCCCTCAAACTAGGCTTTATTTCTTGCCTTCTATATATACTATCTCCTTACTGCCAGGATATTGGATCTTTCTTTAGTCCCCATTAAATTTATACTTTAACCTAGAAACCAATGATTGATGAATTTAATTCCTATAAGATCATGAATAGGCCTACTAATGAAGCTTCTAAGAGAAATCCATACACCCCTGGACCATTTCCCATGAAAGAATAGGTGTCGAATGGATTCTTCCCAAGGATCATTACAACAGCTAAAATGTGATCCTAGGTGAATACCATTTCACTTTATATTATCCTATATAGGAAGAGAATTATTCCTAACACACCAAAACAAAAAATTAAATTTGGATGGGATTTCCTTGCACCACAACACCTCACTACACCTATCCTCTTAAGACGGTGTGTGCGACACCCTGCAATAATCCTTTTTCGAGAAAGATCCCATCACCGAACTGGTAAAAAAAGTATCTAGATTAATGGATAACTTTGCGAGATAAAAAAACTTCTTGTTTCTATCCAAAATGTATTGAATGAAATTTGGGTTCTTTTAATCTTTTTGGAAATTCTGGTTTGCTGTGGGGCATCCCAAAAAATCCAATTTTATACCTTCCCAATTATGATACCAAAAGACAATCTTAACTAGGAAAACTATCCATTGTACATGTATTTCAATCAAGGAGACATGGGGTTGAACCGTGAAACATATATTGGATGATATACCTTTCAGAGTCCTGCTAATATATCTATATTTCTTCATAATGAGTCATCCCTATAGTGACTGTCCTTCCAACACTTCCCATGTTAGTTTTTCATGAAACCCACACATCATCCTAGATATTATCTTAAACTCAATACCTACCTCCCTCGTAGGATCTACCGTTATTTCCCAGGATTTTCACTGATGTTTTTAGGAAACATCAAGGCATATACTATGAGAAAACCTCATCACCACTAGAAATTCTAAAATCCATCAGAATATTACTTGTAATATCTTCCTTCCATGATTATGAAATTTGGAAAATGGATATCAAAACTACTTTTTTAGTAGTTGGATCTAGTGCAATTGGGAGTGTTTCAATTTGGTTACCTAAACCCAACTTATGTGTATTCTTTTATTGAGATCCCATGTATATAGTTTTATATATACATGTGTTTATCATACCATAATAGTATTGATACTTCTTCTTCCACTATATTTATGATAATTTCCTTAGATTAAATGTCATATAAAAATTTTATAGTATTTCCAAGGCTATAATGAGAACCCCGAGATATAATGATAGTAATCTTAAAATAATTTCCTATGGTTCAGATATATCATAATGACATGACACAGATGATGTGTGACTATTAGGTACCGGAGTATCATAATAATTAATACTTCTTCTCATGAATTTCTCACTTGGTGATCTTGAGTAGATGAGATCATGAGAAAAGACCCATCAATTGGAACACCACATGATTTGGGTGTCATTGGTTGTTTCTATATACATACATGTATATTATTTTCTTGACTTGAGATCATTATCAATGTGTTACATTTGATCATGTACTTTATTTTATGGAAAAAACCATGAAATTAAAGTCATTATGAGGTTTCTTATGTTGGGTGTGTTATTGGTGGTATGACATTGGTTGAATGGTTAAGATAGAATTTTTTGCATCCGAGTTGATGAAGTGATATCTTGAGCCTAGTTGATCAGGATGGTAGTACCTTCATAAATCTATGGCCATGGTAGTCAAAGGTAAGTCCATCCAGTTAGATCAACAAATAATAAATCAATAATGGATGATGATATAAGTTGTTCATACCACTTTATGAGATATCACAAGAAAAAGAGATTAAATTACATGGTTTGTGTTTGTAGGATGGTTGTCATTGGTATGGATATTCCTTATCTCTTCAGGGATATTGATGGGTTTTTATAATCTTCTCTTGGTCTATAAATAGTATTCACTACTATCAATATAAGGGACTAGAGGGTCACACACAATAACATATTCAAGAGTCCACCTAATTCTGGTAAATAGGTATATATGACATGGTGGGCCCCCACCATGAGGTCTAAGGGTATTCCAAGTATTATTGATCACCAATGAATAAATAAATTCATTATTATTTGAGAATAGAATAATTGGGTTGAATTTATTTATTAAAAGTATTCACAAGGTATTAGGTGAATACATGGAAGAATAATATAAAAATGAACATTATTTTAATATTGAAGGTTCATTCAGTATTGCAAAAATTACAATTCAAGTTAATGAATCAGTTTTATCATGTAATATATTTATTATATATTAAAATTAGGTGATAAAATATAAATTATGTTTATAACATGATTAGTTCATCATAACTATTAATTTATTATTTATTTAATGGAAGTTTCTTATACCAGGGATGGGGGACCCTATATGAGTATTTAATATCCACTATATAAGCTATGAAGAAGCATACATCCTAGGGACTATTCATTCAAATATAATTGAGAGCTTATCTCTCCTACCACATCTTAAAGAGATAAATCCCTTATCTAAGAGATTGATCCAAGAATGCCTTAGTGAATTGAAGGGACTAGATCGAGGTGATCTCCATGATGTCGAAGGGATCATTAGAGCTATATGATAGCACCTGGAATTTGATGATCGATGTTAGTGCAGATTATTGAAGAATTAGTGGAAGATCTAGAGGGGTTCATGATCTGATCCTTCAAGAAATGATCACTTGTGATGAGATTCTATCAAGCATTCTTTGATTCTAATGAGGTAACCGTTCAATTTAATTATTTTTCTTTGAAATATTTACATGAGATCCTCTAAACTTACTAAGGATCATAACTCTAGAGATGATGAAGCTTCATTACTTTAGTGATGAACTTTTTTAATATTTATCCAACCAACTTCCATTTCATGCCCTAATATTAGTAACCTGGAGCTACACTTCTTGTCTCACCTGACACCTTTGTCTGACTCAATATGCTCATGTCTGAAAAGTTTCTCTCTAGTATCAATTCCTTGTTTACCAACTCTAATAATGATTCCAAACTAATGATGTTTAGCTATACTCTAATATCATATTACAAACCATCCTCTAACTACCACACCATGGAGATGTAATATCCCTCCATAGTTGGTGAAACATGAACCAAATCAGTGAAAATCCTAACATAATGCATAACTAAGCTATATCCCTACTATAAATGCATAAAATATCAAGTTTGATCTTCCCTCAGTGTCTCGAGAAAGAAGTTCCAGAAAAAATGGCCTTAAAGTCCTTACATGTATAACCCTTATGCCTGTTATCCTTAAAATGTGTGTACCACTAATTATTTACTATCCCTCTAAGAATATATGTGGCTAACTTCATCCTCCACATTAGGGGTGTCTCAATATGATCAAATATTATCTACATAAAATCTATCCAAAACTATGCCTCCAATGGTTCACCCTCTACCTGGAACAAATGAGGGTGTTGTGACTGTAACTCCTGATTCAATTATGCCATAAATGTATTAGATCCATGAGATCCTCAGTCAATACCTTGGATAACCCACACCAAACTTTCCCCGATCTACTCATCTAACCACTTCCATTGCTCCTCTACCCATTGTAGTTGTATTTTATGCCTTAGTTACTCCACATATTACTCATATTCACCTCCACCCCTAGGGGCCTCATCCCATGCATGAATTAGTGGAACCATATCTCTACCATCCTAATGATTTTTCAAAATCCATCTAAGTGAAATATCGTAGATGACCAAATACAATTATAAAAATATATATAATAGTCTAGATATAAAAAAAAGATATTGTAACAAGAATCATGACCCACTAGAACAAATACTCCCTTATCGTACTCATATCACATATCATCTGACCTCATATCCCCCCCCCAGCCTACCTATATTAGGGTTAAGTGCCACATCCACCAAATACACATATGATCCACATACCCATAAAATCATAAATCAAATACCTAAGATGAATGAACAGAATTCCACCAATAATATATATGGTAAAACAAAATATTGGTTTTTTGACACCTTAAATAATCAAACCACTTTTTTTCCAAAATCGATACCCTTTTCCTAGGTTATCTAAGTAGAATTTCCCCAAGAGACTATGTAGGAAAACCCTATTTAGTGTTTTTTGAAAACATAAACAACTCAACCCTTTATTTCAATTTCAGGTTCCAAAAAATAATCACAAGTAATAGAAATATGAAATGTGTGACCTAATGTTTCTAGGAACAGTGGAAAATCCTTTGATGGTATGAACATCTCATATTTTAGTCTTAAATCATGTATAATCATTACTTCACATGATAAAAAATTCATGTCCAATGAAAAAAATAGATTACTAAACTAGATTAAAACACCATAACCTGTAGAAAATGATCTTATTATGTAATTTATAATAAATTTATGAGAATATATAGAGTTACCTCAACTTATAATTTCTATTTCATTGATGATATAGTTAACAATATCTTAATGTACTATCATTTTTCTATATGATCTAAGTACAGAATCCATCTAGTGGTGATCCACACGTGAACCACAATCTTTGAATGACATCATAGAATCACCATATGCTTGAACAAGTGATCCTTATCACTTTCCTTTTTTTTGTGGTTGATCACATCAAAATTAATCTCAAGAGAGAAAGATCTCTTGATGTTCTCTCATTATATTTAGAGATGATAGGATGAGAGAATTCTAGATATATTGATCAATCTATAGGTATTGAAAGAGTCTCACTCTATCTATTGTGCACACCAATTATGTTTTGGAAAGTGATATAATTATATATTTATTATGAAAAGTTTAGGGTTTGTAAATTACACACTAAACCCTTTCCATATCTATAATTATTAATTGACCCCATGTACAATAATAATAATAATAATATTATTATTAGTCACTTGAAATGTGTAACAATTTTAAGATTATATAAATAAATATCATTTATATTATTTCCAATTTAACCATTAAACTTAGTCTACTTTACCTCGTCGACATTTACCAATCCTCGAATAATGACTATTTATTTAACAAATAAATATCACTGCAATATTATTTGATAAATATAATAAATATTATATTCTACATACTTTAAAAAAAAATTATTATTATTATTTAAATCACTTATTATTTTAAATAACTTTTGATTAAATTATAGTGATCAACCAAACCCTAAATAAATATTATTTATTCTATTTTTTTAAATTTAATACTAGAATTTAATTGAGATTGTGGATAAAATTAGTGTGTGACCCTCTAGGGCTATTTCTCAATGAAATTGGGCATAAATACCTAAATCCCAAGGTTAGTATCTAGAAATAGTATAAGACATCCATAGAGAAAGAAGTTAATGTCGTAACGATGGCCAACCTCCCATGAATGTTTACCATGTAATATAATACCTTTATCATGATATCTCTAATCAAGAAGGTTTGATGTCGATGCCATCAAACTATATGCATGATGTATTTTTCTTTGAATTTTTGAAAATGAACTCACCCACCAAACACTATGGCCATGGATTTATTTAGGCAATTACATTCCATCAAAGGGCCTGAGATATCAAATTCTATCAAGGGATTCGAGGGATAAATCCTTTCTTTCAATATCCATTAATGCAATATCACTCATGACGCACCCAATATATCCTAATTCATAGTGAAAATATGTCATCATAGTTTTAATCAATACATCAAAGTGCATGTTTCATGATATTCATTAATGATAATATTAATGTATAAGGATAAATATACACATCCATAGATAGGAACATCCAATGACAATGGAAATGTGTATTTCTTATTAAAAAGTCCATTCTCATAACCTCTTATCTTACAAATTACCAAGGGAGAATACCAAGAGAAGGTGTATCAATGTATTATGAGCCTCCTACCCCTAATATCCTATATTTTTGTGTCCCGTTAGACAATATCATCTGGCTATAGAAAAATATTCAAGAATAATGTCATGGAACCTCCTAGTTCTCATCATAGTGGGGAACTACTATGAACTTTCAAAGTGACATATATTATAAGAACATTATAAAATACAAATATCATACAGAGTACTAATCATGATGTGATAAGAAAACTTCTTTAAAAATAAAAATATGTAATTAATTACTAAAAAAGTTAGTTCTAGGGCACTAATTTCAACTGAATCCCACTTTCACTTGATCCAAATGAAATAATATTTCATTACACTAGATCAAAAATGATACTAATTCTTCTATTGAGATAGAATTTGTTAAGGGTACTTCAACATTTTCCTCTATGGATACTATTCCCACTACAACTTTACCTTGTTGAGAAAAACCCTTAAGAGATGAATATTCTAAAGTATGTGATTTTTTCCTTTGGTGTGACCTTTTCTCCTTAGATAGAGCCATTTTTGTAGTGTTATCACAATAAACTATGATAGGGTCTTTACTTCAAGGAACCATATCAAGATCTTGTACAAAATTTTGAATCCATATTGCTTCCTTGGCTACATCATAAGCCAAAATATACTTGGACTCCACTATACAATCTATGATAACTGGATGCTTAGAACTCTTATAGCTCACATATAATCCATTGAGACAAAAGATATATATGGACAACGACTTTATATAATTATGATCTATCTAAAAGATAAATTCTATGTAACCCCTGATGACTAGCTCTTCATATCCTATATACAACAAGATCAGTTCCATAGTTCTCCTTAGAAACTTAAGGATAATTTTAACAGTAGTACAATATTGTTCACCTATATCTACTTGATATATTCCTACCATGATCAAATCATAGTAAATATCAAGCCTCATACACAACATGGCATACATGATGGATCCTATCATTGAAGTATATTATATATTACTCATTATCTATGTTTCATATTATTTATAAGGACACATTCTCTTGGAAATATGTATACCATGTGATATTGGAAGAAATCTATTTTTGGATTATTCTATTCTAAACCTATTTAGTTTATAGTCAATGTATATACCTTGACTTCGTCTAATTATACTCTTGGATCTATCATACATGATCTTAATCCCTAAAATGTAGGTTGATTCACCTAATTCATTCATGAAGAATCACTTTTCAACCATGAATTATCCTCTTGTAAGGATGGTATATCGTTTCTAATTATTAATATGTCACCAAAATATAATACTATGAAAAAAATTGTACTCCCATTAAACCGCTTGTAAACACATGGATAACATTCATTATTAAATAATCCAAATATTGTATGGATTCATTGAATCAAATGTTCCATGACCAATATTCTTACATTAATCCATAAATGAATATCTATAACTTGAATACTTTTTTATAATTTCTAAGAGCCACAAACCCTTTTTTTTTCTTATATACACATCTTATGGAAGGTCTCCATTAAGGAAATCTGCTTTGACATCCATTTTCTAAATTTCATAGTCTTGGTAAGATTATATGATAAGTAAAATTTTAATGGATATAAACATAAAAACTGGAGAAAAGTGTTCATTTTAGTTAATTCCTTGACATTTTATAAATTCTCTAGCCACTTTCCTTGATTTATAAGTATTAAATTTTCCTTATATGTATAGTTTTATATTGAATAAATATTTACACCCAAAATGTTTTACATCAAATACAAAATCAATAAAAAACCAAAAATGGTTTTGAAATATGGAATCCATCCTAGAATTCATGGATTCTTTCCATCTTGAAGCTTCTGAGCTCTCTACTGCCTCCCCATAAGAGAGAGGATCATCATTATTAACCAATAATGAGTCACTATCATCCATGAATAGAAAACCATCTCTCTATTTCTCTAACCTCTCTTACACTTCATATGTAGAACTTGTTTTTTAAGAACAAAATCTTCTAGGGGGACCTATATAATTAGTTATTGTACCAACTCTTATGTATCTTGAGCATCAATTTAATTGAAGTCAAAATTACTCCCACTATCCTCCTTAATGATTTTTTCCCTCTAAAGAAATATGGACTAACTTTCAATAGTTACTTTATTGTATATAGGTTTTTATATATATTATCCCATTATTTAACTAGGAAACCATATGAAGATACACTTTTTGCCTCAAGGTTCTAGTTTATTGCTTGATCTAGGCTTAACAAACACCTCATAACCCATTGCATGAACATGTGACAAAATTGGTTTCTTTACACTCCATAACTCAAAGAGAATACCATTTTCCACTTTATATGGTACTTGGTTTAGTAAGTATAATGTCGTATGTAATTAATATCACTAAAAGGATAATAGAAGGCTTACACAATTCGTCATTGACCTGACCATGTCCAACATGGTACGATTCCTTATTTCACTAACTCCATTCCACTATAGTGTATAAGGTTGAAGTCTTGGTTAATAAATTCACCACCTAGATCAAATATAAGTCTCTTTATGTTCTTACCAAGATGATTTCAGCCTTATTATTGAACTCTTTAAACCTCTCAAAGGAATCATACTTTTACCTTATCGGGTAGATATAACCATACTTTCTCAAGTCATCGGTAAAAGTAATAAAGTATGAGAATCCAACTCTATCTTCTACTTGAAAAGGTCAACACACATCGATGTGTACCAATTCTAGAAGATATGTGGCCCTTTCACCTTAAACACCAAATAGTGGTTTGGTCATCTTTCCTTGTAAACAATCATAACATCTTTCAAGTGGATTTAGATAAAAATAGTCTAAATAGCTATCTTGATAGATGTTTTTCAAACGCTTCTCATTTACATGACCAATATGATGATTCCACATCCAAGTGTCATATGAGTCTCTCATATTAGTTTCATTTTCAATTTCTAATATTTGGTTTTCATAATTTAATACATAAAGAATGATATTCAAATGTGTCACTATATAACATATTCTATCTTTATAAAAGTAGCAACACTTATTTCCAAAGATGAAAATAAATCCATACATATCTAAAGAAGAAACAGAAATAATGTTCTTGGTAACACTAGTCACAAAATAATAGTTCTATAAAACCAAAATCAATCCTTTTGGAATTGTGAGATAGTAGTCTCCAATGGCTAGAGTATCCAACCTCACTCTATTGGAAGCCCGTGGATCCACCTCATCCCTGATAATCTTATAAAATCTACTTGGTTCCTGTATTTGGATAAAAATTTGATCACCAAAACAAGTATCTAATACCCAACTTGTAGATATGAAAATAGTACACTCAATAATGAATAAACCTAAATATTCCTATTATTATTTGGTTGGGTGAAATTCCTCTTACATTGGACCTGATTACCAATTTCAAAACATATCAAATCATGTTCCTTTCCTTGACTTTAGATCTTATTCTTCTTGGAAGGAAGGTTCTCTAGAGACTTAGACTTATAATGAGTCTTCAAACACCTTTTCCTAATTATTCATTCTATTATTCACTATAAATATAGTGTGTTTGTCATATCCCATGTCTTTATAAACTTGGGAAATAAGTGTAAGAAATTATGGATATGTCTCCTCACTAATTATCATATTATAATTCATAATAAAACTAGAGAAGTTCTTATGTAGCAAGGAAATAATGAGATCTATGTGTAGCTCATCAGGGATATTAAAACCCAAGATTTCTAGGTTTTCAATGTATCCAATAATCTCTACTACATGTTCCCCAACTAGTGCCAAATCTATAAGATTACATGTTAATATTTCATTAGAGATCTCATATATCTCTGATCTCTCCATCTAAATATAGATCCTTAAAGTGATAAATGATTCCATGTGCATCCATATCCTTATATTACTTCTAAATATCATTGTACATGGATGGTAGCATGAAACATTGGACATCCATATCATCATCCACATGCTTCAAATAAGAATATACATATTCCTCATTATCCTCTTTAAAAATGAACTTAGGAAGTGGGTCTTCTAGCATGTATAATTTACATTTGTGGTATAGTATAATGCACACACACATATACCATTTCTTGAAATTCAATATGATTATAAGGTTATCCTTATCAATTATGTATCATAGTGATATTATTAAAGTCATTTTATTTTCCATTTTTAAAAATGAAGATCATATAATTAGTTCTTATTTTTTATTAAAAAAATGGATCAATAAGTTTAAAATCAATTAAATTCATATTAATATTCCACTATCATTTGAAACTCAATATACCTTACCATTAGTTTCAGAATATCTTATTTCTTATATATTATAGTGGGAAGGATACATATTCCCTTTATTAAAAACCATACATGGTATTGACAAGTTATTTGAAAGGTTTTAGGTAAGAATAACTTTCCAACTACATTAACACGTATTTCCTCGATATGTTGAGTGGACTCCCCAATCCAAAAATACTATTTTAAGATTCTCTCAACCTTTTACTATTAGTTACAACAATTCATTATTTTTAAGTCAACCATTTGATGTATACTAAGTTAATTCAACCAAAAAAATAAATCCAAAATTTTCATAATAATTGAAATCACCCCAACTTGTGTTGGTCAAGTACCTTGAACTATGAGGTCAGTTCTAACTTAAGTAGTGGAAGGCTAAGACAACTTAATATTTTAGTTTGATGTATTTTTATACTTATGCATAAATAAAATTTAATCTTTTCACATGCCTTGTTAATATTAAATGTGTTTTACTTAAGTGATTAAACATGTGTGATAAAATATTTACATATAATCTGGATATATTTTATTTCATCTAAGATTATTATTAATTAATTTATTAGGTGATCACACAACATCCAAAAACATAAATAATTAACCATTCAATAGGATAAAATAAAACTTAAGTGGCATGATCTTGATATTCTCTAATGGTTGGTTTATCAAGCAGATAATAAACTAACACTCGACCCTATGGGAAAATACCTTGAACCATAACTTTGTTTGTGTTGTAGTATTCTAACTTAGATCATATGAATCAACTCAATTGGTTTTTCCTTGGATCCTTGACTCAGACTACCTCCCCTCACTTGGGATATCTATGCTTACATAATATTTTACTCACACATAGGTGAGGGGACTTAATGAATTGGATAAATAGGGTTTACATAAAAGAAACAATGGGAATGTAGGCCCTTAAATAATAAGGAGGGGGTGACTTATAGGACTTCAATAATAATTTAACCATAACAAATTAAAAGAAACCAATCATACACAATGGTTGGTCTAATCTCATGATAATCCACACATCAAGCAATGAACATACATTTTTAATCCAGTTATCAATTACTTCAATTTGTCCTTTAATTAAGACAATCCATAAAAAATTAATCTATTTAATTAAATTTATCTTAATTACATCCAACCATCCTTATATAACCATAATCTATAATTTTAAACGAAATAAACTTCATTTAATAATAATTTAGTAAACGAGTATACTTGGAGGAAATCTCATGTGTTTGTTTAAAAAATTTAAACATGGAAATTAATTTAATATATAATTGTTAATCCTATGATATGGCCTATACTATCAAATGAATGAAGCACATAACAAATAATCAATAGGTTTAATTATATATTTAATTATTCTTTAAAAAAAATTAGAACACTATCAGTAGAAGACTGCATGACGTGTACAAAAGTACATGGTGTGGACTTGTCTATTTCTCATGTATATAGAAAAAACCTTGGGACTAGGAATGTTCCCTACTTGTGAACAACCTTGAGATACACGGTGTGTAATCTAATATACATGATGTGTGACCTTGTTTTTCATAGCATGCCCGTCCTCATGTTGTGTATCCAATACACAACATGCTTGGGACACCCCATGTACTCAGCCATGAGATAATGAGGACTAAAAATCATGTACAGTGGTTACATTATGTGTAGTTGTTTATATTGTATGCTATCCTGTCTAGATCTATACTCCAATAAAATATATTTGGATCTTAAATTCAATTTTTTTTGGATCTGGATTGATAAAAAAACATAATACACGATATTTATATGGGAATTACATGCTGTGTACTCTAGTTTTGTCAAAGTAGAACCTTTGGAACCACTGGATGATGTTTTTCAGATGTTTCTTAATTTTTAATTATTAACCATTTATAATATATGATAAAAATATTGAAGAAGGGAAGATATGATGATGTTTAATATTAAAAAAATCATTTTAAGTTAAAGAAAACACATAATCATGAAAAAAAATCAATGAATAAAAAGTAATTATAAATTAAACATGTGACCACTCTAATACCACTTGAAATTTCTGAGTGTAGTGGAAATTTACTTTAATGGTATGACCATATCAACTTTTAGTCATAAATCATGTGTAATCATTGATTTATATGATCAAAAATTCCATGTCCAATGAAAACATTAGATTAATTGACTAGATTAAAACACTAGAACTAGAATAAAATGATATTCATATGTAATTTATAATTAATTTATGAGAAGATATATAATAATATCAACTTCTAATTCTACTTTTTTAGATGATCTAGTTAACAAGATATTATTGCAACATTGTTGAATTGTAGGATCCAAGTGTATAATCTATCTAACGATGATACACATGTGAAACATAATCTTTTAATGACACCATAGAATCACCAGGTGCTTGTATAACCGATCCTTATCACTTGCATTGTTTATGGTTGATCACAGTAGAATTATTCTTGATAGAGGAAGATATCTTGATGTTATCTCGTTAGCTTGAGTGAGGAGGAGTGGAGAGAACTTTAGATCTTTTGATATCTATATGGGGCTTGATATAGTCTCACCCTATCTATTGTACACCATAATTATGTTTTGGAAAGTGATATAATAATATATTTATTATGGAAGGTTTAGGGTTGGAAAATTGCACACTAAACCCTGTCCATCTTTATAATTATCAATTGACCTCATATCCAATAATAATGAAAATAATATTTTTATTAATAATTTAACATATGAAACACCTTTATGAATATATAATTAAATATAATTTATATTATTTCTAATCGAACCATTAAACTCATCCTCTTTCCCTCATCAACATTTACTGATCCTCAAATAATGATTATTTATTAAATAAATAAATATAATTTCATTATTCACTGATAAATATAATAAATATTATATTCTATAATATTACAAACAAATATTTATTATTATTATTTAAATCACTTATTATTTAGAATGAATTGTGATTAAATTATGGAGATCAACCAAACCCTGAATAAATATTATTTATTTTATCTTGTTCAATTCAATACTATAATTTAACTGAGATTATAGATAAACTTAGTGTGTGACCCTTTAGGACTCTTTCTCAGTGGAATTAGGCATAACTACCTAAATCCAAGGTTAACATCTAGAAACACACCAATGAATCCATAGAGAAAGAAGTATATCACAATAATGTCCAACCTCCCACAAATGTTTACCATGTAATATAATCTCATTATTGTGATAACTCTAATCAAGCCAGTTTCATACTGGTACCATCAACCTATACGATCGATATATCGTTATTTGAATTTCTAAAAATAAACTCTCCCATGAAACACCATGTCCATGCATTTATGTAGGTAGTTCCATTCCCATGAAAGGACCTGAGATATCAACTTTTGTCAAGGAATGTAAGGGATAAATCCTTTCTCACATTATCTTTTAATGCAATATCACTCATGAATCATCTAATATATCATACTTCACCAAAATCATATGTCATCACAATTTTCATCAATACATAAAAGTATGTGACTTATGATATCCATTAATGATAATCATAAAATCTTAGGATCAATACAACTTTTCACAAATATGAACATTCAATGACACATAGAAATGAAGATTTCTTATTAATTGGTCCATTTTAATAACCACTTATCTTATAGATTACCAAGAGATATCACCATGAGAAGGTGTCTTAATGTCTTATGAGAATCCTACCACTAATGGATTGTATTGTTTGTGTCTAGTTAGACAAAGTATCCAACTATATAACATGATTCAAGAACAATGTCATGGAACCTCCTGGTTCTCATCATAGCAGGAAACTTCTATGACCTTTTAGTGTGAAATATATTCTAAGGAAATTTTCACATGCAAATATCATGCAGAAGAATAATCAAGATGTGATAAGAGTACTTATTTAATAAGAAAAACAAGTAATCAAGTACTAAGAAAGTTAGTTACAATGAAAAAAATCCAACTTAAACTACATGAATTATATGATTCATGAGTACCATCTCATGCCTATCAGGTAAAATAGTCCAAAATAATAATAAATAACATCAAATATAATTTAATTCATCCCAAATAACTCAACTATAACCATAAAAACTATAAAAATGATCCCATTTTACCTGGTAACTTGAGATTCATCTCATATAAGTTCTGAATAAACACACAATATAGAATATATCACAAGTTATAACATAATCCTATTACTCTAATACAACATAACCTGAATAACAATTTTTTTTAACAACCCATCTTTAATACAACTTATAAATAACTGAACAATGTTTCTACTTTATAACTAACCTTCTTGGGTACTACTAGGTAATTCTAAATCCCTAATAACAATTTTTAATGCCTCATTTCCCCAAATATACTCGATTAGTGCCTAGAATATTGGTGCACTATATGACCATAGGTGGGTCTCCCCATACCCCGAAGGCTGCTGAGCAGCATCGAGGGTATATAGGATGATAGTGGGGAGACTATACCCTATGGTGATAATAATAATAATATCACAGTGGAATAAATAACTCAAACACAATGTAATATGTTTAAATACAAGAAATAAAGATACAAACATACTTTTACCATAATACACATGTTATAACATAGATAATATCCACATTTCATTCCATTTATACAATAGTAAATAAGAGCCCCCATGGGACCATCATATATATCCATGTTCAAAATAAAACACTAGCTTGACATCGAGGAACCAATCAACCCATCTTCCAAAAACCTACATATATCTCATGCACCATATGCACATAACTATACACTACGCTCCTTACATCAAGCCTTTTACTTTACCTATACTCAAAACCATAAATTCTATACAAGTTTTAGAGGGTTTGTGTATGGCATGACTATGAACTTAGCATGCCACTACAAATGGTTTACCTAGATTATATTCACATATATACTAGTGTATGAAAAAATAAAAATAAATAATAATCATCCATATATCATACATCCCTCTCCCATAGTTCTCATCAACCACAAGTAAGACTTTACCCGCCTTGGATGTTATCGGAGTGGAACTATAACACCCTGAGATTTTAAAACAGAAACATCATGTTTGATATCATGTATGAAACAAAAAACAAATATTAAAATAGAATATAAAACCCTGAGATTTTATAATATATTACTTTGTAAATAAATTCTATATCTTCTACATCTTATGATTCATGCAACACTGGGTTTAAAAAAACACGATGCTCTATTAAAATATTATTTAAACATATCCATTATAACCTACCCATTAAATTATAAAGTATGAATAGGATTAAATAAATTATGAAAAATATAAGTTTTAAACATTCTCATTGGTTATATATTTATTAAAAATAAAAATAATAATCATTTGAGAGTAAATGAAATGTTTTCTAAATAATTGTATTTTTTTAAAGAAAATGGTTTCATCGCTTCTCGCACAATTGTGATAAAATTAATATTTGAAACTTTTAAAAAATTTATTTGATAAAATGAAATTAATTTATGAAATTATAATATAAAAATTATATTATTGTGAATTTTTGGTATTTTTCTGAAAATTTTCATTTTTTTGATGAACAGTGAAAAGTACCGATTTTTATTGAAACTGCATTTTCATCAAAATTATTTTCAAGGTTAAATTATATTTTAAATTGTTTTTAAATTAAAATTAGTAAAATTATATTAAAATTTAACTAATTTAGGTAATTATAATAAATTTAATATTTAATTATAATATAAAAACTTTTTAAAAATTTGTAAGTTTTTCTTTAGAAAAAACCGGTTTTTCGATGTGTCTGTAGGTTTAATTTTAAATTGAATTACATCACTATGTGAACTAAATTTATAAAAATTGATTCCATATTTATAATCAGAATACTTTATATTATCTAATAAGGTCAAATTAATTTTTAAACATAATTAATAGTAAAAATGGTAAAAATTAATTACCACAGTTAAGGTAAAAATGGGTTTTATGGGAGTTAAACTAAGAAGATAAGGGTTAAAATGGCCTAAAACTTGTCAAAAACCAATTTATGGATATATTTTGACCCTATAACCTATAAAGTATGATAATGACCCATTTTGAAGGTTTTTTCATGAGAAAAATGTGGGTATCACTTTATCTTTTAAAAAATTCCATGTGTGTCCTCTCCCCCGCTTATAAAAATAAACCCTCTCCTCCCAACTTAAATCTTAAAAAACATTTTAGTTTGGTTAATAAATTCAAAAATAACTTAATTAATTACCTAAAAACATCATAGAGTAATTATTTTTATTATAAATCTCTCTTAATAAGGCTTTAGGTATAAACCTAAAGAGGCTCTCCGAAGAAGAGGTATAATTCTTAAGCATGCATATTTGTTTTATATTTTATTCCACCTCATTCAAATAAAAAAACATAAATAATATAATAAAACAATTATATCTTATATAATGATATTTTATTATTTTAATTTCATAACCCATAATCGTCTCCACTTCCATCAAATGTGAAAGGAACCCATTAATCATGTGTACGGTGGACTACTGCCTCACAAACTGGTGTAATTCGTTTTCCATTACCACCTTTTAAATATGGATATAATGATGGATTTAATATATTTATATGAAATTTATGAAATTATTATTATTTTTAATTTTTAAATCACATATACCTTCATACTTTCTATTTTGTGGGAGGATACGATAACATTGCTCGTGTATATGGAAAACTACCGCCTTATGAAGCGATGTGATTCATTTTTCTCTTA
Organism: Viscum album; assembly: GCA_963277665.1. Lineage (NCBI taxonomy): Eukaryota > Viridiplantae > Streptophyta > Magnoliopsida > Santalales > Viscaceae > Viscum > Viscum album. The sequence continues at coordinate 1,223,204,319 of OY728130.1, forward strand.
CAATTTACATGGAAAGTATTAAAGATAAATTTAAAGATTATATATAATATTTTTGACCAAAACATTCTTCTATAAATATAATATCACAAAATAACTTCTTACCTTCCAATCTATTGAAAAACAATAACGTCGCTCGTGCGTACGTGTGGACTACCGCCTCCACGTAGCGATGAAAAATATTTTTCATTTTATTTTTACATGGATTGAAATAAAGATAAATTTTATTAATATAAATGAAATATATAACATAATAATGATTATATGAAGGTTAATTAATATTTATTTTCCTTTTGTTCTACCCATCGAGAAAATGGAAGCAACAATCATGCATATGTACGACCTTCCGTCTCCATGAATAGTGTAATCCATTTTCTTTATCTAACTTTTATATATTTCTATAAATAAATATGTAATGAATATATATGATATTTATATTTTGTTTAAAATTATTAATATTATGGAACCATGATCAAATTAAAAGGACCGAAATTATTGAAACAAAACATAAATGAAAAAATGAAGCAATTATCACTCAAAACAATTATTTTAACAAAGCATTGTTAATTAATGGGTGATAAAAGACCACAAGTAAATAATATATGGTATTAGATATATTATTATTGTTATTTAATATATTTATAATAAACCTATATTTATTATACATGAGGTTTAGACACATAATAAGGAATTCAAACCTGAGGTAAGGGTTTCTCATCTCACTTTTACTTTTGTTAGATATACGTCACATTCACCAATTATTACTTTGTGTGGTGTATATATTATATCATGAATATATTTATATTAATAATATTTAAAGTTTTATTTTTTTATTTATTTTATGGGGATTACGATTATGATATAACCAAAGTGGTAAGGGTTTATTTCATAATCTCATCATTACTCAAGATTTTTTATGTTAATGTTTACCATTAGATAATTATTTAAAATTTATACATCAAACCTAATAAATTTTATTAAAATATGGTAATTAATTATATTATAAAGTAATATTACCATTTTACCACACTTTGGTACTTAAAATTATTGATAAATTATTTTTGAGAAATTATAACAATATTTATCTCTTCCATCGAAAATCCTTTTTCTTCCAAATCCATGTTTTGTAAAAATGTTTTCAAAAATGTTTTTAACATTTTAAAAATGATTTATTAAATAAATTTTTACCCATTTTTTAATTTTTAATTTTTTTTGAAAGGAATATTAATGTTTTTTTCTAAATAAGGTATGTTTGGATTTTATTGAAATTGTGAAAAGAATCATTGTTTTAACATATACAACATGAATGCAATTTCCCAAAACCATGACCAATAAATGTTTTAAATATTATTTTCAAAGAAAATAATTTTAAAAATACTTTGTGAACTTTTCTTTTTAAAAATATGTTCAAAGTGAAAAAATTATTTTTCTCAAAAATGTTTTAATGAAATTTTTATGGTATTTTTATTCATCAATGACATCAAAACTCAATTATGATTATTATCCACTAGAGATATGTTTTATTTATAACATAATTATTATTTATTTTTATATTATATGATTAGTTTGATTGAGGATTTACAATTCTATTACCATTCACCATATCACTCTAGATGGTTTATTGTTATGTTTATTCGATTGGGGGAATTATTTACATTTAATATGTTATTTTTTTCAATAATAATGTTCATTTTTATTATGTATTACCCCTTTTATATGAGTAATGTATTGGAATTAGTAATTGACTAGTGGGTATACGTTATAGATAACCCCCTGATGCATCGATAAGCTCATGAAAAAAATAAATTGGCTAAATTAAATGGGTTTCTACCTATAGATTTAAAATATAATGTGAAAGGTATTGATAGTATGTTTTTGATGTCTAAAATTATGAATTTACTCATTGTGATATCAGTTATTGATGTCCATGTGATTATTCTATCATTTAAAATTTCCGTGGATAAATTTCAAGCTCATGTGATTATTTATATGGAATTATTTGATCATCCTTTATTACCACCATATTATACTCAAGTTATTGTTTAAATGGTATGAGTTTTAGTTATTTACCTTTATATACTAATTATTATTATTTATTCATTATAGATTTTTTTTGTATGAATACCCTTACCGATCATCTGAGCTCACCCCTTATGTTTTAATTTCCCTTAGATAATATGAAGTGTTTTGTGATTGATATGTATGGATATGATAAGGGGAATAATGTAATTATCAAAGGAAAAAATTTCTATATTTTATATTTTTATAATATAATGTTAATTTCAAGTATGTATCTAGTTTCCCAACACTACTAAACTATTTGGTCCTTTGGGATGCGATTGCTTGTATATAGTGATAATGTAATAAGGTCACCAATTGATATGGGATACTGAATTTGGGGTCTTTGCAATCGGTATCAGAGAAAGTTTAGTACAAGCCTTAGGAACTAGATTTAAGAAAACATATATTAGAGAACATAATCCTAATATTAACATTGAGGATAGGATTTGAAGAACATCCTAAAGTTTTGGTGATGATGAGATTAGGTGGTTTTTCCTAGAAATACATTTATGTCTGGATACTAAAAGTGGATGTGGCTCTAGAAAAGATGTACCTTGGGGTATTTACTTTGAAAAAGGTGTTTTGGGATTGACTCGAGTGTTACATGGTACAAGACTTACTACACACCTTGTTTGACACTCCTGGGGGATATTATTGGGATAATTCGCATTTTCTTTACAAACCTTTATGAATAATTTTAAAATATTTTTATGATTTGAAACATTTCCCAAAAAATAGTGTTTATGATTATGAGATTGGCCATGCATAATTTTTTCAATTTTTATTAAGTCTTTCACTTGTATTGAGATTATACATTATGTTTCATCATGTTATGATCTAATATAGTGTATTTAATTATTTATAAATGGTTCCTAGTGTAAGTAATGGGAACCATATCAATTCTCATAACACATGTAGGTATTCTACTTCTAGGAAAGATAATGAATATGGGGTTGTATCTTCAGTTGAAACGGAAGAAATTATAACCATATCAGGGAAACTAACTCAAGTTATGTGTAATAACCTTAATTGTATGGATCTATTTGTTGATCCACCACAAGGTGTATTAATGTTATAAAACATTATGTCTCAAAAAAAATATATCATTAAATTGTACTAAAAATCCATTTATAATTTCACAATGGATAAGTTCCTTAGATAAGATATTTATCGCTTTGGGAATTAATGAATGGGAGAAGGTTATCTTTGAATTTTATCATCTCTTGGGATATGTGGATCAATGATGATCATTGATTCAAAACAATAAGTATGAATAAGGAATATAAAACATATAATGAAAATAATTTATGGTACTCTACTTATAAAAGTATTTTTCTCATGAGCAACGAGAAGATATGGAGATACAATTCCTTAATCTCAAGAAAAAGGAAGATAAAAATGTTACTAAGTTTGAATCCAACTTTACAAGGTTAGAAATACATGTTAATAACTATGTATATAATACAAAGAGCTAGATTGAACATTTCTTTGATGTGATTAATCCAATTCTTAGAAGGGTAATATTCTTCTAAAATTTCTCAATATATGAGGACACAGTATCATGTAGTATAATGATAGATAAATAATTATATAAGTGTTGTGGATTTAAATAAAAGCAAGTAAATAAGAGGATGGGTGAGAAAATTATGGATAAATGGAATAAGGGAAATAATGATTTCCCAAATTTGATAATTATAGAAAGAAACCCTCTCGTACTTACTTGAAGTGAATGATATTTTTATATAAGTAATGATAGAAACACTACTATACTCATGATTACAAGGGAGAAAAATAATCTTCTAATGTGTAATGATTCAATTTTAATTATATGGGCCACTACAAAAATAAATGTCCCAATCATCAAGGAAATATACCACAAAATAATCTAAGGGATCAAGGTTTAGCTAATGTTATTACTAAAGATTAAGTGGAATGATTAATGTTGTTGTGTTTAGATTCATTAATTATGTTATAGGAGTATTTTATCAATAATATTCTAGTTATAATAATTATAAAATATATAAGGATTGTATTAGAATACTTTTTATTTAAGGTTTTTTATCATATTTTGGATGATACTGATGACCAAGAAAAGTGATTCAATGGAAATTTGATCTTCTTGGAAAATATATGATTGAGAGAGGATAACCCTTAATATGTGCTATATGTTGAGATAATATTGTTAAAGTTTTTTTATGAATTATTGGTAACCTTTAAGGTTAATATTAACTTTGATGTTGAGGTAATTATAGGTTATTACATTTTGGGAACATTATAATAATTATATTAATAATTTTTTGGAAAAAGTATAACATGCATTCCGAGTGACAACCCATCACATCTGGCAAGGTTGTAAGGCTTGAAACCACAACCGAAGGGTGACAAGGGTTTTGTGTCTACCACTGTCCTATCTTATGTTTTGGTTAATATCATTATTTTTACTTAAACTATTTTATGGATAAATATTAATATTGATCTAGTGGTGTTACTATTGAGGTTTAGAGATTAATATATTATATTAGATAACTTGTTCCAAACACATTGGTTTTGGAAAATATATAGAGACATGGGAAATGACATGTTATTATTTTATTGAACTAATGATATGTTAAATGTTAATTTTAGTGATTTAGTCATAAAAAAATTCTATTGTATATTCACTTCTTGGAGTAAGGGATGAAGTGTGAATTGATCTAATAACAACCAAACACTACTAGAAATAAAATATATACCAACATACCTTTACCAATGGTTTGGAAAAAACCATTGACATAGGTACCTTAGAGATACCCTATACTAATGGTTTTGGATAAACCGTTGGTATAGGCCACTAATTAGAACATAGACCAAAGGTTTTGGCCAAAACCATTGGTATAAGTCATTTATATGGACCTATATCAATAGTTTTGGCCAAAACCGTTGGTATAGGTCCATTATAAAGACCATATACCAATGGTTTTGGAGAAACTATTGGTATAGGTCCTCCATATACCAAAGGTTTCACCAAAACCATTAGTATAATTCAAAATATCAAATAAACAATACCAACAGTTTTGAGAACTCTTGGTATTGGTACCCATATTTTTTATAGATTATTTTGTCAAATAACATTAAATAAATAAAAATTTAAAATAATTATTAACACACACACACACAAATATATATATGAAATTATGTTAACAAAATTCATCTTAGGTTAGTGGTTAGGTCTTTGATATATAAGGTAGAGTGCGTAGGTTCAAACCTCCACTGTGGATTTTATTTTAGATTACCTATCCCAATGCCAAATCACCTAACACCCCTCTAAACCATTGGTATAAAATATTTCTCCAGTAGTGAAAGTATGAAATTATGCCTATAAAATATAAATATATAAAGTAACTATATTTTCTTATGTTCTTAGTCTAGATGGTAAAGGAATTCCTCAACTATATGAAAAATATTTTGAAACAAAAATATTATCCAAGAATATTTTTTCCGATGAATCAAATGGTCCCTTAACTCATTTAATATTTATGTATTTGTGTTCATTTAATTTTATATATCATTAAATTTCTTATGATAAATAATCTCTATAACTCACCATAATTATTTACACTTTTATTCTATGTTAATATATTCAATTTCCACCAATGTTCTTCTATTTAGAAACCTAGTATTTGTTATTCCAGATGAACTTCATACTTACATTCCTCAATTATCAGGGGGATGTTTTATTAACCATTTTTACAATGTGGGATTTCAACAAGGGTATCTTAAAATTTCAAACCCCTAATTATTGAGATCAAGATTAAATTGTGAGGATGTAATTTATTTAAGGGGCAGAATGTGACACCCCAAGATTTAAAAGTGGAACATCATGTTTAATAGTATGTATGACATGAAAAATCAAAATTATAAGAGAATATAACACCCCAATACTTTCTGAAATATTTATATTTAAATAAATTCAATCTCTTTGATAGATTTTGATTCATGAAACACCAGGTTTAAATGAAATGTGATACTCTATTAAAATATTATTTAAAAACGACTGTTATAACATAGCCATTAAATTGGTGGGTATGAATATGAATAACTAAATTATAAAAAGTATATTGTTTACAAATATTCATTGGTTTTATACTGATTATAAATAAAAATAAGAATCATTTGAGAGTAAAAGTAATATTTTCTGAAAATCTGTATTTTTTCAAAGAAAATGGTTTCATCGTTTCTTGTGAATTTATGATAAAATTAAATTTTAAAAATTTTAGAAAATATATTTTATAAAATTAAATTAATTTTTTAAATCATCATGTCAAAATTTTCTTAAGGTGAATTTTTGGGTTTTTTCCAAAAAAATCATTTTTCGATGAATAGTAAAAAATATGGATTTTTATGGAAAACTGCCTTTTCATTTAAATTATTTACAAGGGTAATTTATATTTTAAATTGGTTTTAAAGTAAAATTAGTGTAATTATATTAAAATTTAAGTAATATAGGTCATTTTAATGAATTTAATATTGAATTATTATATAATATTTTTTTAAACTTTTGAAAGTTTTTCTTTGGAAATTTTTTTTTTTCAATGCATTTACGATTTTAATTTATAAATTTAATTATTCCAATTATGCAATTTTTTTTGGAAAAATGGATTTAATATTTGGAATAAGAATAATTAATATTATCTAATATGTTTTACTTAATTTTTTACCATAATGAATAGCAGAAACCCTAAAAATTAATTACCACAGTTAATGTAAAAAAGGGTTTACCAGGGGAATAAACAAAGAATACAAGAGTTAAAAATGATATAAAACTTGTAAAAAACCCATTTTATGACCATCTTTTGACCTTATCACATGTAATAGTCTATAATGACCCATTATTTAGGCTTTTGGAATGATAAAATCATTGTTATCACTTTATCTTATCAAAAATTCTATGTGTGTCCTCTCCCCCACTTATAAAAGGACACCCCCTCTCCCCCCTCTTCACAATTCCAAAAAACTTTTTTTCCAATACCTATAAAAATACCTTAATTTATTCCCTTAAAACATCTTATAGCCCTTATTTTTATTACGAATACATCCTAATAATTCTTTAGGCATAAACCTAAAGAGGCTCTCTGAAGAAGAAGTAAAATTATTAAACATGCATATTTGTTTTATCTCTTATTCCACCTCATTAAAATCATATTAAATTGTGATAATATAATAGAAAAAGTATATAATATATACTTAGATGTTATTATTTTAATTTAATAACCCATATCCAACTCCAATTCCGTTAAATGGAAAATGAAACTGTCGATCATGTGTACGGCAAACTACCGCCTCACAAACTGTTGTAATACATTTTCCATAAAAAGCTTTAAAGGATGGATATAATGATGGATTTAATATATTTATATTATATTTATGACATTATTTTACTTCTGTAATTATTATATCACATATAACTTATTATTTTGGTTTCTATGGGGGGATACGATATCGTTACTCGTGTATTTGATGGACTACCACCTCGTGAAGTGATATTATTCATTTTTTGATTACTCTTTACATGGAAGGTAATAAGGATAGAGTTAATAAATATATGATATATTTTTGACCAAAACATACTTATTTATATATAATATCCCATTTAACTTCTTACATTCCAATCCATTGAAAAATAATAACGTCGCTCATGTGTACTTGTAAACTATCGCCTCCACATTGTGATGTGGAATGTTTTTCATTTTATTTTTATATGGATGGTAATGAGGATGGATTTTATTAATATAAATTATATATATAAAATAATTATTATTATTTAAAGTTTAATTAATATTTATTTCCCTTTTGTTCTATCCTTTAAGAAAATGGAAACAATGTTCATGCGTACTTACGACCCACCATCTCTATGAACAGTGTGATCCATTTTCTATCTATATATTTTATATATTAAACTAAATAAATATATAATTAATATATCTGATATTTATATCATGTTTAAAATTATAGATATTATTTAACCATGATAAAAATAAGAATACTAAAAATTACTAAACCAAAACAGACATAAAAAATGAATCAATTATCACTCGAAACAATTATTTTAACAAAGAATTGTTAATAAATAGGAGATAAAAGAATATAAGTAAATCATATATGGTATGAAGTATATGATTATGGTTATTTATTATATTTATAATAAACCTATATTTATTATATAATATTTTTGGACACATACGAAGGAATTTGAACATAACGTAAGGGTTCATCATCTCATTCTTACTACTGTAAGACATACACTATATTCACCACTTATTCCTTTGTGTGGTGTATATAATGACCCTTTTGATATGTTATATAATTAATATTTTCATATTCATGTAATTTAAAGTTTCATTTAATTTTATTTATTTTATGGGTCTTATGATTCGGAAGTTATCAAAATGATAATGGTTTATTTCACTATCCCATCATTATTTGAGATTGTTTACATTTAAGTCTCAGTTTGGAGAATTATTTGAAATTTATAAATTAAACCAAAAATATTTTATTGAAAACTAGTAATTCCTTATATATTCAAGTAATAGTACCATTTTTTCACTCTTTGGTACTTAAAATGATTGAGATTTTTTAATACAATCTTACTTTATTTCTCTCTTCGGTCAAAAATATTTTTTCTTCCAAAACCTTGTTTTATAAAAATGTTTTAGATTTTTTTTAAACTTTTAAAAATGATTTATTATATAAATTTTTACACATTTTTTTTCTTTTAAAAAAATATTTTGAAATGAATCTTTATTTTTTTTCTAAAAAGGGTCTATTTGAATTTTATCAAAAATGTGAAAGGAATCTTTGTGTATGACATGAATAGAATTTACTACCATCATGAAAACTTAATGTTTTAAATATTATTTTATAATTTTCAAAGGTTATTTTCAAAATATTTTATGAACTTTTAGTTTTAAAAATGTTTTTAAAGTGAAAAGGTTATATTTCTCAAAAATAGTTTTTAATGACATTTTTATAGTATTTATATTCATTAAAAACATCCAAACTTTATTTTAATTATGATCCACTAGGGATAAGTTGTATTTATATCAATATTATTCTTTATTTGTATGGTTTATGATCATTTTTACTGGGGATTTACAATTTTTTTACCATACTCCAGATGGTTTATGATTATGTTTATTTGATCGGGGTAAGTATTAATATTTCTTATGTTAGTTTTTAAATATGAATATTTATGTTTGATTATAAACCATCCCTTTAATATGATAAATTCATTGGACTTAGGAAATTAGAAGTGGGGTCTGGTTATAGATGACCCTTGATGCATCTACATTTCTCATGAGACAAATTAGTTGGCCAAATTAGATGGGTTTCTACCCATAGATTTAAAATTTCTTATGAAAGGTCTTGAAAATATGTTTCAAATGTTTGACATTATACATTCCCTAATTATGAGATCATCTATCTATGTCCATGTGAATATTATATTAGTTATAATATCCATGGATAAGTTTAAAGATCATGTTATTATTTATATGGAATTATTTGATCATCCATTATTCCTTTCATATTGTGCTCAAGTTATTGATCCAATGACATGTGTTTCAGTTATTTACCTTTATATATTGATTATACTAATTTATTTATTATATATTATGTTATATTTATACCCTTATTCAGCATATAAGCTCACCACTTTCTTATTTTTTATTTTCCCCAGGATACCAGGAAATGTTTTATTGATATATAGGGATATTCTAAGGGGAATAATGATGTTATTAAAATAAACACTTAATGTATTTTATATTTTAATATATAATGTGAATTTCAAGTATGTATTTATTTTACCAATAATAATAAAATATTTAGTCCTTTGGGATGAAATTACTTATATCTAGTGCCATAATTATAAATTAACCACCAGATCTAGGCTACTATAGTCAGGGTCTTTAAAAAAATTATATATCCATGTCCTATCATATTAAAATATCCCTAAACCTTAAAACCAATCAAATAACCCATAATGTCCCATATAAACCAAAACTACATATCTATCCAAGCCATCCCGAAACCCAAAGTTACATCTAAAATTCATAACACAAGTATTGAGGATATCCATATTTGATTTCCAATCACTATATCAACTACCAAACAAACCCAAGGCATGTTGATACCCATACTTTTATAATATTTTCCTAATGGTCCCACACACATGGAGAGCCTTAGTCCCCATATGGTAGTCACAACTACCACCAATCGTGGCCTTCTATGGTGAGTGCCTCCTCCATACCAATGATCAACACAATCCTATATTTTACTTAATCTACAAAGGGATCTATCTATAATTTGTGGTCAAAACCACTTTATTGGGTTCTATCCCATGTGAACATGACCCCAAATAGTCCCATAATATAACCACTATGAGCATCATAACCAAAATCCTAGGACACAATTTCATTGAACCTCTGTTTCCAACTGTGAACCACATCACCTCACTTTCGATGATCAAAATAAACCATAATCACTTGGGCCACAACCAACATGTTACTATGAAAACATCTTAGTTATAATATCATGAAATCAAATCCCACAATTTATATCATAATTATCAACCAACTAATGAATCACATATCACACATTCTATTCTATATCAGGCTCAACCATGCTATTTCACACATGAAACTACCCACTAGTATATCCTAGGAATAATAAAAAATCTAAGTAGTTTATAACTAGTCTTACCTAGAATGCCCCACTTACTCTTATTTACTATGAATATTATAACACATATATAATTTAGGAATAATATAGGAACAAACAACCTATATTTTTAGGCCACCACTCAGAAAGAAACTCTAGAAGAATTATCTTTAATCATAAGATTCATCTAAATTCAAAAAAAATCCCTGAAAGTAGGTTTTTTCAGTGTTGGATAAATAAAGAGTAACAAATATGGGAATTATTCAGATAAAAAATATTATCCTTACCTATAGCTTCCTCCTACTTCAAACAACACAGAATTCCAAAAATAAATGGAGAAGAAATATCTTGGATAAGATGAGAATAATGAGAGTCTATACATTTGACGATTTTGATGTTTTTTGGGCATGAGGATGCACTAAATCCCCTTAAAAATGTTTTTTAATCATTAATTTAGTATTTTTAATGTTCTGGTATCAGTGTCCATTTATCCATTTTTTAGAGAAGGAAAAAATATATACTTTCCCAAAATCATACTCTATGCAATGATTATAGAACAACTAAAATTTGGAAATGGTAAAAAGAACTACTATCCTAAAGTCATACTACATATAGTGTTTCCAAAACACCTAAAATTTGGAAAAAGAAAAAATAATTACCATCCTAGTGTCATAATATGTAAAATGTTTCCTAAACACCCAATATTTGTAAAACCCAAAAAGGATCACTATAAAGTAATACTTCAAAGTATTACTAGGAACAATGTTTCTAACACCACCAAAATTTGGAAAAGTCCCAAAGTTTTATTATAAAGTCATACTATCTAGACTTATCCATTTTTTGAAAATCATCTGTAAGACCCAAAAACTCCAAAACTCTAAAAAATCATTTTTATTCCATCCAAAAAACTTTAATCCCATAAATAACCATAAATTCATGAAAGAACACCCGTAACAAAATTTAATGAAAATAAACCCCCAAGGCTAGAGAAACTCCCAAGATTGTTCCTCATCTTATACTTACACCTCTAAAACATCCACTGAGTCACAACACACTTGACCAATCTAAGAAATGACTTAAATATATTTAATAAATACCTATGGCCTTAAAACTTATCCACTATATGATATCTCATCTTCAAGATATCTTGACCACTTACTAACCATCTTTTACCAATACCCAAGAATCCAAATCTTAACATTATGATAATAAAATATGATTCCAAACACATCTGATTCTTTACCAAAAACCCATAATACCCTATCTAGATAACATACAAAAATAATTCCTTATATGTAAATCCTCAACATAGTAATTACCTACCTGATATCATCTCGACCCAACTAACTAAAACATTAGAAAAATCATACCCATCTATTCCTCACATACTGGATATCCATGCATAGACAATGATTATCAATTATTATCACCCCACATCCTACCAATTCTCATTAAATCCCACCTTTCTCCCAATGCCCACATAAATCTTGTATCTCACCCAATGCCCACATGAGTCCATCATCACACCCGATGCCCATATGAACCTTGTATTTCACTCAATGCCAATATGAATCCTACAACACAATCAATTCCCACATAAATATTTCATCACACCATATTCCCACATAAATCCTACATTACACCCAATGCCCACATGAATCCCATATCCCACCCAATTCCCACGTGAATCTTGCATCACACTCAATTCCCACAAAAATCCCACATCGCACCTGATGCCAATATATTAACCAACAATAGGATAATTCACTTATCAAAACCACTCCTCATGATCTATAAATTACTATATATAATGAAAAACAAAAAACACAAAATTATGATGTACCTATGATTGAAATGGGCTCTCTAACCTGCTTTGAGTATATTGGAACAAATGCATGAAACTATCCTGAAACCCTCTTGCTCGATGCATATCCTATCTATGGAGTTGTACTCCCCACCATCAACTACCCCCATAATTGAGTATCTCACCCACTACCACATCATGAACGTGTAGATGAGTCTTGGTTACTAGATCCTCATCCTACTCCCAGTCATACCTCAGATCCCTGAGTTTGATTTGGTCCATGAATCCCAATTCTCTATGCAGTACTCTGATAAAACCTCTCTAGATAACCTATTTAGCCACATGATCGACACTCCTTCAGTGGATGATCACACTGAGTACAAAAATATATCACCTACCCACAATATAAATTGGTCATTGATGATCTAATCTGATGTGGAATAATCCCAACCTTTTCTCTGTCTCACTGAGTCTCCTCATGGACCCACTTATAGCTACCAAAATCTCCACTAATAGTCTCACCTGACCTGAATTCCCATATTAGTATGGTCCCATACAATATTCTCCACTATAATTTCAATTACTAGTTTAATACATCTAATAATGAGGTAAAATTGAATATTCACACCTTCACCCTGATAACATACCATAGACCATCATTAAACCTCCACACCATAGTGATGTTATCTACCACCATCATTGGTGAAAAAATAGATTAGTAAAACTCATAGAATAACCCATAACTGAGATCACTACCTATTAAAAATGCATAAACCCATGTTATTGGTATACCCTCAGTGTCTTGGGGAATAATTTTTCAAAAAACATGTCCTCTAAGTCCTTCTATTTCAACCCCTCATGCCTGCTTGCCTACACTTGTACATCCCACCATCATTTTTTGGTCCTCTAAGAATATATATGAAAAAATTAACCCTAAAACCTAGGGTTATCTCAAAATAATCAAATATCATCAACAAAAATATATTCAAAAATTCATCACCTATATTCCATCCTCTCCCTGTAACAAAGGAAGAGACTATGATTGGAACTTCCGAGTCAAATACGCCATAGATGGTTTAGATCCCTAGGATCCTCGGTCAATAATCTAGATAACTCACACAAGTATCACCATGATATACTCATCTAACAACAAACCCAACTCTTATTCTCAATGTGGATGTCCTTCATACCTTAGTGCCTTAACTTACAGATCATGATCACCCCACCCCCAGGGGCCTTATCCCATGCACACCCTAGCATCATCACATATCTAACCTCATTATACTCCATCAAAGTCCATCTAGTTGGCATATCACTAATAATGAAACACCATTTTCAACATATATATAATAATTAAAATATCACAAATAAGGAAAATTTTAATAGGTATCATGACCCAATAGTCTTTACACTCCCCTACCACACCCATATTGTATATCATCTAGCCTCATGGTACCCTTCCTACATGTATTAGGGACATAAACTACATCCTCCATATCCACATATAATTCACATACCCATTACATATAGAATCACATACCTATGTTTTTTCAGTATAATTACACTAAGGATCTATATGGGAAAACACTGTATAGGTTATTTTTGAAAATTTAAACAACTGAACCCACTTCTATTTCATGAATTGTTACCCCTTTACCATGTTATCTAAGTATAATACCACTAATATACTATGTGAGAAAAAAATATTTATTATGTTATTTTCACTTTAAAGATATCAACCCTTTATTTTCATTCTAGGTTCTAATCAATAATCATGATCAATACAGATATTACATGTGTTCTCTACATGACTAATGTGATACATAAGTATCGCCACTTTACTCTTAGGGAAAATTGTATAAAATAAAAATCAATAACATCAAATAAAATTTAATTCATCCCAAATAATTCAACTATAACAAAAAAAATGAGAACAACAATCCCATTTTCCATTATAATATGGAATTCAGATCTTCAAGGTGCTGGATAGACACACAACATGGAATCTATCCCAAGCCCCAACACATTCCTAGACCTCTTGTCTACCACAAATCAAATAAAAAAAATAAATTTTCAATAAAACACCTTTAACACCACTTGGGAAAAACCAAAAACTATTTCCCCCTTTTGACCAACCTACCCGAACACTACCCTGTAATACCCAAGCTCTGATACCACTCTGTAACACCTCATTGGCCCATGACCACTCAACTGGTGCTTGGACAGATGGTGTGTTACATGAACTTAGGCACACCTCCCCATACACAATTTGTTTCACCAACTTTGAGGGTCTATGGGGTGATAATGGGGAGATTATACCCTATAGTGATAATAATAATAATAATAGGGTAGAATCAATAATTCAAACACAACTGAAGAAATTTAAATGTAATAAATAACAAGCCTAAAATATCCACATGATAATACAATGCTATAACCAGGATAATATATTAATTCCATGTTATTTATACAAGAGTAAACAGGATCACCCATGGGACAATCATAAATTTACATGTATAAAATAACAAAAAAAATCATTATCCCAACACCAAGGAACCACCCACACCATCTCCCAAAAATAGACATCTTGCCTATACACCATTTACATACCCTTTTCCACTAAGATTATAATATCAATCCTTTCTCCTTACCTTTAATCAAAATCATAAAGTATGAACATATCCCAAATGTCCCATGAAGGGTGTGAGTATAAACTTAGTAGGCCACCACCAATAGTATTCCTAAATTACATCTACACATTAACCACTATATGAAAAAACTTATATAAATATAAATCAACCATATATTATACAAACCACTCCCCCTCTACTCATTATCCATAAGTGATCCTTTACTTTCCTTAGCTAGTGTACGAGTGGAATTATACATCCATAGTTTTTCATATTGGAAAATCCATCAACCTTAAAAACAATCAGATAACCCATGATATTATATGCTAATCATAAAAATATAGTTATCCAACCCATCCTGGTATCCCAAAGTCATGTAATCAAGTCATATCACAAGTTCTAAGGACATTCACATCTTTTTACAAACACCGACTTAATATCTCAAAAAACCTAAGGAATATCAATACCCATCCTTCTATAATCTCATCCCATCAACCCCACATACATAGTGAGCTTTAAACCCCCATTTGGTGGTATTAACTAACACCAACTATGTCCTCTACAATGATTTACTCCTCAATACTAATGGTCAACACCATCCCCTATTCCGCTTAATTTATGGAGGGATCCACCTGTAATAAATGGTTAACAGCACCTCATTGGGTCCTATATTGTGTGCACACAACCCCCAAGGGACCCATAATCCAACCATAGAGAGAATCATCATTAAAAACCTAGGATACACCTCTAGTGAACCTCTTACACCACTTATGAACTAATCCACCTCACTTTTGGTGATCAACATCACCCACAATCACTCAAACCAGGAATAACATGTTCTTACATAACCATCTTAGCCATCACATCATAATTTTTTCCATAATTGGATTTATCACACCCAAAAAACCAAGGAAACACATATCACACCTGACATCCCATATTAGGCTTAAACACACTATTTCACACATAAGAATACCCATCGAAATATTTTATTAATAATTAAAACACTAATCAGTTCATAATCGATCAAACTCGGACCACTCCACTCATTCCTATTTACCAAACATCTCATAAAACATTTATAATTTAGGAATAATATATGAACCAACTAATTGGATTTTATAGGATAGAAATCAATAAGAAACTCTGACCGATTCAACTTTAATTAGAAGAATCATCTAAATCAGAAAAAATATCTAAAATTAGGGTTTTTCGGTGAGGTACAGATAAATAGAAAGAAATTTGAGAATTAATCACATGTGTACCACTAGCCTTACCTGTAGCTCCCTCCCACTTTAGACGACATGTGATTTTGACAATAAATGAGGAAGATATCCCTCTAATAAGAATAAAATAATTAGATCCCTTATTTTGGAAGATTTTTATGTTTTTTGGGAATGAGGATTCCCTAAATCACCTTAAAAATGTATTTTTAATAATTTATTTGATATTTGGAAAATTTTGAAATAATTATTCATTCGATCCATTTTTTAGAATTGGAAAAAAAGACATAATTTTCAAAAGTCATACCATGTGTAATGATTCAAAAGAATCCAAAATTTAGAAAAGGGAAAAAATAATTACTATCCCAAAGTCATAATATGTACAATATTTCCAAAACATCAAAAATTTTGAATAGGAAAAAATTATTCCTTTCCCAAATCCATACTATGTAAAGTTTTTTAGAACACCCAAAATTTAGTAAAGGCAAGAAGACTTACTATAATGTGTGAGTTCAAAGTCTTAATATGATTAGTGTTTCCAATACCACCAATTTTTGGAGAAGTCCCGAAGTCTTTCTATGAAGTCATTCAATATAGACTTGGACATATTTTCAAAATTAGTCAGATGACCCAAAATATATAACAACACATTTTAAGATCTCCCAAAAATCTCTAAACCGATACATAAACTTAAATTAATGCTAGAATACCCACAAAAAATTTTTAATAAAAATTAACCCCTAAGGCTGGGGAAACTCTAAAAGCTTGTTCTTTGACCTATACTGACACTTTAAACACCTCCATAGAGTCCCAATACACCTGGAAAAGGTAAGTTCTGACCTAAATATCTATTCTAAATACTTGAGAAATTACATTTACAAATGTTATAAGGTACTAGGTTCATTATAATGGATTTATTTATTGAGTATTATTTATTTTTATTTGGGATTTTTCATGGTAGTAAAAAGATAGGTATGTTGGAACTTGAGAGGTTGGTGTTGGGGAGGGATGTGTAAGATCTTTCTCATTCAGAAGCTCAATTTTCTATGGGTGGTTGGGATTTTATTCTATATTTTGAATTATTTTTTGAATATATTTTATGGATTCTATTATGATATGATGGTATTTTGTTCTTCTAGGGGTGTATCGATGATTTCGAGGGTTGTTTTGTGTTTTAGAGGAAAAATTGGTAAATAAACCAGGGTTGTATGATTAGCTTGCAAGGTCTATTAAATCATGATAATCCTATGCAAAATGGGTGTTCAACCACTACAGAACTGGTTGCCTGATTAGAGCACTGTATACCAGCCTGTGCAGCCAAACTGTACACAATTTTGTTTATCCTCTATAATTTTCCCTCCATTTCATTCCATATTTATCTAAATTGGGCTTACCAATGGTATGATTCTAGTTAAGTTAGTTATTTGGGGAATTGATTTGGTTTTAGTTGAGTTTTTTTTTCTTTTTTTTTCCTTGAAGATCAGTTGTAATTTTTTGTGAAATGTTTTTAACCTTCATGGGATGTTTTAAAATTTATTATTTACAATGATTTAAAAGGTAATAAATTTCAAAATGGTCTCTTAAAAAACATCCAATAAAATTGGAATGATATATAGAAGATTACAAAATATCAAAAAGAACTTTTATATGTACTTTTAGAATTTGAAACAAAATGGGGTTATGTGTAATTTTTTTGAAATTTAAATATGAGAAAATTTAAATTTAAAATTTTAATAAATTTTGAACATATTTTTAAACTATAATAAAATATTGAGATAATTTTGTTTATTTTTAAAGTGAAGTTGTACATTTTACCAAGGTTGATTTGTTTCAAAGGAAGTGGTTTGTATTTCAGGTGTTTTCCTTGGTAAACAAATGGGTTCTAAACTCTTTATTGGGAGTTGTAAATTTTAAAGAAAAGGATTTTTGAGATATATGATTGGTGTGTTTTTTTGGAAAATGAGTTTATGTTTTTGGATTTGTTACATCATTGATAGTGGTATTTTTTTTAAAAAAATTTATGATGCATGATTATAATGAGTCCATTCCATGTGTTATTTTAGTATGCATCCTAGAATGGTCAAGAAATAAAGTATAAGTCTTGTATTTAATTTGATACTTAAGGTGATACTTCTCATTTATTAAAGTGGTTTTTTTATTGTAGACTCAACACAAACTCTAAATGGAATGGTGGGATTAAGATGTTCTCCTCTCTTGGAATCCAATCTAGAATTTATTGAATCTTTCTTAGTAGTTGGTAGTTTTTTATCATGTTAGTTGGTTGTGATTATAAGGATATGATTATTTCATATAATGTATCTTATGTGCTTGAGAGTTCATTATAATCATATCTCCCTAGATTATTCCTAGGAATTATTTTATTTGGGTTATCAGAATAAGTCGCGGGTGTAAATATCATTTCAGATTCGTTATTGTTTTAAGGATCCCTTTTTGTGTATTTTTAACCAGTTAATTCTATATTTAGTTGGGTTTTTTCTTTTAGTGTCACCTTGATTGTTTCTTACGGGGTTGGTAGTTTTATGGTATGATTTTTTGAAGTGGTCATACTCTCACTGGTTTGGTGGAATTCTATTTCTTAATGCAAATGTGTATGGTGTTATAAATTTGATGTTGATTTGTGATGTGTTAAACATGGGAAAACTTTGGGTCTATTCTTAAGTAACTAGTACTGGTGTTACTTTATGAATAGAACCTGAGGGGATGGTTATATTTTTGGGGTCTATCATAATATGGTGTCTCATGGTTGATGTCTTATTTTTACCATGTGGAATAATGAACAAAGTGGGATTTTATATTGTTTCTTATTGAGTCTTGGTTGTTGTTGTTTTGACTGGACCATTTTAGTTGGGAAGGTGTTGATGGATTCTTTGATGGTGTAGTTATGAGTTTCATTTTTGGATACCATTTTTATCTTGGGTGATGTTTCTCGATGATAGTAGATTATTCTTATAAGTGTTTTTTATCATTACACCATTTTAGAAGAATTCAAAATGGTGAGGAGGCCTCAATAGGTCTCTATTCATTTGAGGTTTTATATTGGGCATTTATGGTTTTGTTGTGCTTATATATTTTGTTTTTACTTGAGGTTGAGTTCTGTTGTTTGAGGATTTTGGTTGAATGGTTTTGAAAAATGGATCTTGTCTGATGGTTTCCAAATATATTGATCCTTCTATGTTTTTCCCTAGACTTATCCACTCTTGGATCATGGCGTAGAGGTCCTTGTATTATATCACAATCTATTTTTAAACAAGGAATTTATGGGGGTATAAAGTGTTATGGTGGGGATATTGTAACACTCACTGTTTCTATTTCCTTTTTTATTTAATAAAATTTTGGGTTAATTTCATTTTTAGAATTTCTAGGCTTTAATTTTTTAAATTTTGAAGTTTTACCTTATGTGTGTGGTTTGTTCATGGTCACTGCATGGTTTGGTAAACTATATAGATGATCCTTTCATAGGATCTGATTATTCGAACATGTTAAATAACACAGTTTTGTCTGAGTCATGTGGATACCCTTATGTAGAGTGTTCATTAGTTCATTTTTGAACATGCACAGTTAGTGTGCTTAGGTAACACACAATCCTGGTTAATCCTAAGGGAAACCATGTGACTTACCTTTCTGTGTGAGTTAACGTAAGGTAAGTAGAACATGACTTTTATATAGTTAGTAAAAACCATGCAAGAAAACTATGTGCTGTGTTATAGATTAGATAGTTCCATCCACATGGTTGGTCCATGATTTGGAAAACCGTGTGGCCAACCATGCGGTCTACCCAAATTTCATTTATTGATGAAATCACCCTATTTTCCCTACCTAATTTTACCCCTAATCTTACACTATCCTCTACCTTGAATTAATCCAACCCTCATAGATCCCTAAGGTGAGCTCCCTCACCTCCTCCAATTTTGGTTGTCTCTCCCTTAGATTTTAAGTACATTCCATGGTAATATCTTTCCCTTCTCCCTCTATTCTCTTTTCTCTCCCTTATCCTCTATTTTCCTAGTTTTATCCTTTCACCATGAACACTAAATAATAAATAATTCTAGGTTTTTGGTTTGGGATGGTTCTAAAACAGTTTTTTCTTATTCAGGACCTATAAATGGAGATTCTTGGCTCATTTGATCATTTTCATGGAATGTGACACGTTGTGACATCATTTCGATTTTTTTTGAGTTTGGTGTTTCTCTGTTTTTTCCTTTAGTTTTTAGTTTATATAATGTTAGGGTTTTATAAGTTTTTTTAGTTTTTTTGCCACTATATACAACACTTTTGAGTACTTTAAAAAGTGTTTTCTATGAAATTTGGCTTGGCATAAAGACATTTTCTTATGGATTTTGTATATTTATTTGAAATAAATTTTCGATATATTCCAAGAGTTGTTGAAATTTATTTAGAGGATACTTGAATGATGTTGATAAAAAAATGTGAGTCTTGAGACATTTTTTTATATTTTAAAGGAGATTTACATTTTTTAAGGTGTTATTTTAAATTAAAAAGGCTGTTTTATAAATATTTCAAACCTATTGTGAAAGGATAGAGTTTAAATTAGAATGGTAATAACTTTCCATCCCAAGTCATTTTTGAGTTAATTCTGATTTGACACTTTTTTTATGTAAATGGTTTAATATTTTTAGACCCTCATCGCTTTCCCTTTGTGTTTATTTAACCCTTTATGGGTTGTTTATTATATGTGATGGATTAATGGTGTGAAAATGGGATGTTCTATGTGAGGGTTTTGGAGGTGAGGTGCGAGATATTATTTTGCATTAATTATGTGACTATGTTTCTTTCTTTCTCACACTCATAGTTTTTTGGTCATGGGGACCTAGGTACTTAAGTGGGAGGTGTCGATACATGCTACCCTAGTTGGTACACACAAACTGCTAGGTTCCCCTATAGTATGAGATAGGGATAGGTGGGGTGTGACATTCCAATGATTCTAATGTGAGATAGTATAAGGCCCCAGCCTTAAAACTTACTTAATCTTGAGTTATTACAAGATTACACATTGAGGATCTTTTCAGGTTTAGAGTTTTAGAGAATTAGATCATGAAACTTGCATTACATTCCACATTTAAACAAAGTGGTTACATAAAAGTCAGCATTCATTCTTCCCATCAACGGGAACATATTTAAAATATAACACGTATTCTCTCTTAACACATCCTTGACTCTAACGTCTTATCATGTACCTTTCCTCTTGACCTGAAAAACATTTCAGAAACTTGGGATGAGCATAAAAAGCTCAGTAAGAGTTATAAAAATATGGAAAGGAAACATGAGTTCATATATACATAAGAATGAAATCATACTTTACCCATAAAACAAAGGCACTTTAACATACCTCATCAAACCATGAATAAATCATAGAAATCATAAGACATAAAGGTAACTTGAGGCATTCATAACATTCTTATGTAGGGAGTAACCCTCTTGGTTACGTTTGGAATACCCATCACAGTATATTCCCTAAATCTCTTCGGAGAAACCTTAACGTTTCACTCCTTCGCGTTACCCAATGCATTGGAGAGCTATAACGGGCTCACCCGCCCTTAGTTTATCACGGAACCACCCGTTCTTCATAACAATGCCCAAGAACCATAACATACACGTATCACATAAAATATTCATAAGGAAACAAAACATTTCCACATTTCAAACACAACATAACATTTTAGTATTTTGAAATAATGAATCCATATAAAAAGAAACCATTTCCAAAACCATTTAAAACATTTAATAAAGATATTTTTGAATCAAAGTGTCCCATACCACCTTGAAGCTTTTAAAATTTTAAACCATTAATATCCATATAAATAAATTCTTAAAACCACTTTGAAAACATGGATATTAATAAGAACGAATAATTAAAACATTTAAAAAGATATTTTGGTTAAAGGGGTTTTACCAAAATTAGAGACACTTGAATACAATAATTGAGGAATAACGTTTAGTCAGAACTTTATAATATCATGAGAATAAATGGATTCATGATATAATACTCCAAAGGACAGTATATACACCATATAAGAGTGAATTGGTGCATAACAACAATGAACCCTCAATAGAAATGTCAAATGTGATGAAATCCCTTATAAAGAAGGTATCCTTAAATTAAGGACAAATCAATCTCAAAAATATGTGTGAAGAATATAAATACACCCAATATAAGTGGATATTAAGTGTAAAACAATAAAATGTCATTCACACATATTGAATGGATGACATATTCAATGACTACATGTCGAACCCAAAGAAATCGAAATTGGGTTAAGAAGTTCCCTTGACAGCCTAACGGCGTCACATCAAAATGAGTTGATGAGAGATAAAAAGAGTATCTCATCACTTGGACACAAAATTTACATCATTAAGGATACATGAGAACATATCCCAATGTAACAATATGTAAATTAAAAGACCCAATAAAAGAAGTCTTTTAAAAAGAGGGGGGTGAAAGGTTCCCTTACCGACTTGGGTATCTTTCAAAAAAATACACCCCATGAAAGAGGGACAATAGATCATTTATGTAAATACTCATAAACGAAAGTATTTTACACAAAGTGTAGAATAATGGGCAGTACATACACCACTCAATGAAATTTGTGGCAAAAGTAGCGTAAATCTCACGAGAATAAAAGTGAGATGAAAAATCCCTTACGAGAACTCGGCAGCCTAACGGCGCCACATAAAACTTCCAAAATGGATTGATGAGAGAGAATAGGGTCCCTCATCACACGAACATAAAAATTACAGTAGGATTAATATAAAATAACATCCCAAT
This sequence comes from Viscum album, assembly GCA_963277665.1. Classification (NCBI taxonomy): domain Eukaryota; kingdom Viridiplantae; phylum Streptophyta; class Magnoliopsida; order Santalales; family Viscaceae; genus Viscum; species Viscum album. The sequence continues at coordinate 1,223,227,533 of OY728130.1, forward strand.
CATCAGAAAGATGAGCTTAAAAGAAATGACATAAAAGAGTGTACTTAAAGAGAAAGAGAGTTGCAGGATCCCTTACCTCGGGTCCGACTTGACTCGATCATTCTTTAATCTCCTGAATAATAAACTTGAGTTAATTTCTAATTCCTTAAGAACCCTTTTCAAGTTCATTATTACTTTTATACCACTTATTACCTTGTCATAAACATTATGTAATCATTTAAGTTAATAATATTTGTTTTGCCGATATTTGGTTCTTAAGTCGAAAGTGGTCTTCTTACAATTACATGTTGTTCAAGTGGCCAAATGTTTATTATATCCAGAATTGTATTCATTATGTAGATATCATATATTTCATATATATCCAGTACGTTCATGCATTTATAACATTACATAATCATTTAGAGGTAAGAAATGAAATGCACCGTTCATGGAGACGGTAAGCCGTACGTACGCATGAACGCTACTTTCATTTCTATTTCGTATTTTATAGAATGGAATAATAATGATATAAAGGTATATTATAATTCCAGTATAATATCATATTTAATATCATAGTTCCATCCTTTATACATCCCACATATGGTATTTAACGAATCAAATCACTTTGAGGGGGCGGTAGTCCGCACTTCCTTAAATGAAGATATCGTGTTTACCCATAATGGGAACCATAAAGGTTTGACCAAAATGTAAAGAACAGAATCTTAAGGAAAACATAAACATACTATATATCATATATAAAAATAGTGACATCATAATGGCCACCTTTGAAGGTGTTAAATGAGTATTGAACAATCATCGTTTCGGGAGGCAGAATTTCACCATCCACGGAAACCGTATGTTCTTTAACCATTTGATGTAGTTGTGTGAGAGTGTAGCTCAAATAAATATTATAACAAAATCCTAGTATATTGAAGATACTGTTGTTGTTACAAAAGAAGTAAATAAAAAGAGATTAGGGGGTTGGAGAAGCAAAATAAAACAAATGAATATGAGACAAACAATTACCTTTAAAAGTGTAACTCTTTTTGATTTGAGCCTAAAGTCTTCCTTTGAAAGGATTCTGCCCAAGGTAAATCCTCTAGGATGAGGAGAGGGATGTGGAGAGAGCAAATGGGCAGGGGTTGGCCGAGACAAAGGCTTTTGAAGTGTGTGAAATAAGGTGGAGGTGGGGGCCTTTTATAAGAGAAGAGGAGGGGCACTTTTGGAAAGCAAAGAAATATTACTTTATTTGAAAATGCTTTTCGGTTTTAAAGGGTCCCACATTGGTAGAATTCGTGGATAAGGTGATAAGGCATCGAAATCCACTCATCCAATTGGTTTTGTCCATGTGTATATTGTATATTTTTCATTATCTTTCCATTTTAATTAAATTGTCAAATAATGATGTCATCGCTGCATCATTATTATGTCATAAATAATTTAATTTCTTTAATGTCTAAAAATTATAAAAAAAATAATAGGAAATCTTTTTATCTTTCCAATGACTATTTATAATCAAAATTTGGACTTGTATAACCCCACTTAAAAATTGTTTTAGTAAAACATACTATGTTAGTGTCATTTTCACTTTAACATTAAATTAAAAGTATTTTATGTTATTTCCCAACAAAAGTGGATCCATGGGGTCCCCAAGTTAGGCCATGGCTTGTCTTGGTCGGCCATGACACAACCAATAGGGTTGTGACATGTGTCTAGGTCATTTCATATTTTTAAAGTATTATTTATACCTTAAACTACACTAATTATCACTAATCGCGATTAAAAACTTAATAAGTTACTATTCACCAAAAAATTATTATAATCTCATTGAACCACATTTTACTTCTTAATGACAACCATGTATGTCGGATTTTCAAAATTCAATACACATTAGTGGTAAACTTTCATTTAACTGAAAAATCAGTTTGCTTGATTATCACTTAGTGGTTTCACTATTCATCAAAAATTGAAGTTTTTCAGAAAATTACCAAAAATTCACCCTAAGCTATATTTGATATTCTGAATTCAAAAATGAAGTCCGTTTTACAAAATTCAAAACATATTAGTCACATTAATTAATTTAATAATTAATTCCCGCTGTCAGAGCAAATAGCGTGTTTTTATAAAACAATAAGTATCAAAAGATTGACACCAGTTTAAGTCCGATTTCAAAGTGAAATTAATTCCAACCACCACTATTGGATTAAATGGTAAAAATATTTCCCAATTTCACTTTAAAACCAATTCAAAAGATAATCTAATCATATAAATAAATTAGATTAAAAAGTGGTTTTGAATTAAAATACAACATTTACACTATTCCTTAAAAAAAATGAACTTTATCGGAAAGATACCAAAAATTTACACAAAGTAAATTTTGATGTCCCGATTCTTAATAAGAGTTTTATTTGGTCCAAAAGAATGTTTAAGAGTGAACAAAACTATATTTAATGATGGTTCAACATCAAAAGGTGATAAGTGAACCTTTAGTGAAAACTAGGGCATATACGCCTAAAATTGAATTCTTTCCGTATTTTAAGCCTCTATTCTTTATTGGATAAATGTAAAAACAATTAAAAACATATGAAATCATATTTTAGTTATTTCTATCCATTCCCGCCAATACAACGGCTACATGTTAACTATCATTTAAAATAATATTATTTTATTATTAGAGTGCAACGTAAGATTCCCAAGAAACTCGTTGTTGCGTGTTGGGTACGCCATCGAGCATAGCGTCCCCTTTAAAGTCATATTAATATTTTATTCACAAATATGGATAAATACAAAAATGTCGTATTCTTTATTTACCTGGGGTGTTACATCCTTCCCCCCTTTTGGGAATTGCGTCCGCGCAATTTTAAAATTGGACTTGGAAACATCCTTGAAAGTCCCACATCGGAACAAGAGTTGGTAAAACAATCACTTTAAAATAAAGAAAGATAAGTACAAAGGTCACCCGAGTTAACCCATACTAGGACTCCAAGTATGAAAATATGGACATGGAGGAAAAAACAAAGGGTCATGTCCTGATGGAGAGTGTTAGAAAACATGTTTAGGAGAAAGTTAACCACGAGAAAATCACAAACTTGTGATGGGTTAAACGGTATTCGATTCCCTAGTAGAAAAAGTTAATAGACAACATTTTTGTTTTAAGTTACATTTTATTGAGGAATTTTATTCATAAGGAAACATAATCACTTATCATGTTGACCTTCAACTTTTACTAGATTCCTTAATCAAACTCATATTTTTTTCAAAAGATGAGTATTTAGGGAGACTTGTTCGCATTCAGAGTACCATAATCAACTTCTAGAGAATCACCTAATCCACAAAAGAGAGCTATATACTTCCCATGTCTTTAGACTTTATCCAAAAACAAAACCAAAAAGGCTAGTACAAGATCGGATAATCCAGAAAAGGATAACCCTTTATAAAAATAAAATCTATTCTTAACATCCAAAATTTGTCAAACAAAACCCAATGTTCAACAAGGATCATTCGATAAACAATTTGTCCATAAAATTCTTCAAAGTAAACCAATATAAGATCGAAACCCAAATATTTGAAAGATTTAGTCACATAGTCTTCCAAGTTAAATCGTAACATTTATCTCCAAACAACATCAGTTGCTCCTAAAGTCACGCATTGAAAAGTAATTATCCCAATCACATATCCTCCATGATAGGGTAATCATTTTAATAAATAACCCAAAATCAACTTACTCTTAATTCATAAAATCATATAACCAAAAGAATCAGTCAAACTAACCAGGGACTTCACGTAGTCCAGTGGTAGGCGATAAATACCAGTCGCACTTTGGTTGTGGGTTCGATTCCCGCAGCTTTGTCCGACGCGACGGGATGTCACACGGTCTGCGTGTTGTCCTTTTTCCAAAACTATATAATTCTTAAAACATTCCCCAAAACGAGATAAAATCTTCAAAATAATCATAACACATTTTAACCTCAATTTCATCTCATGCCCTCCACTTCAATCATAACCTTTAGTAACCCATAATTACCTCAAAAGTAAGGATCATATAAACCCAAGTGGTTCTTTATAACTATGTCCACAAAAGAAAAGGTAACTATTCCTTGGATAAAATTTGCCTATATTAATCATCAGGGTTACACATAATATAAAAAGTCTTCTAATGTAACCCCATCATCAAAAGAGACATAATACTCTTAAGAATTTCACCATAACTCTTGAAGCCCTTATATGTTGACATCTTACTCATTCAACATTCTTCATGATCCATTATCCATTCCTTTCCAACCTATTCCGAAATACCTCTTTCCTACAAACAAAATCATGAATCATATCCTAAGATTTCAAAATAGGAAAACAACAGTCATGAAATAGTACATACCTTTGATTGGTCATTGTCAGTTTCTTCATCCTCAATAGGAATGGCATTAGGTATTGGTAAACGAACATTTGTACGCTCTTGGTGACCCCATTCACGATACTTCTTCATAGAACATGTGTTTGCATAATGACCATGCACACCACATTTAAAACATTCAATTGATCCCTCAGAAAGAACTTCTTTCTCTTTCCTCGAGTCAACGGGATGCTTCCTTTTTCCATTACAGGTTCTTGCTTTATGACCTTCATTTCCACATCTATAGCATATTTCTGTCCCTTTGAAACATTTCCCTAGGTGTTTCTTTCCACATCTCTGACACATAGGTTTTTGAACACTCATACCTTTATGATTATTACCTGCACTTCCGTAGGGATTTGTTTCTTGCATATTTGATGCCTTAGAGAAAACTCCAAGGTTTAGGTGGTCAATCATGACTCCAGATAGTTGGTTGAGGATAATCAGAAGAGTTCTCATTGCAGCTCCCATATCATTCAGTTTCTTGCTCAAAAGACTATCACAATTTCCTTCACATCCACTGTTACTTTGGTGCCTGCTAGATCCAGCCATTTACTAAAACCAAAAAGGTCAGTGTGAGTATATCAACAAAACCATCATGTACTAATGAGGAAGATAAACACTAAGATATACTTACTCATTCACTTTATCTAAAACTAGGACTCTTTCTGAAATCCTAACCATTATGGTAATGTCACTTATGCTTAAAGAATACCCTAACCTCTAAAGTTATCTAAACCGACCTTTGATACCAACTATAAGGCCCCAGCCTTAAAACTTACTTAATCTTGAGTTATTACAAGATTACACATTGAGGATCTTTTCAGGTTTAGAGTTTTAGAGAATTAGATCATGAAACTTGCATTACATTCCACATTTAAACAAAGTGGTTACATAAAAGTCAGCATTCATTCTTCCCATCAACGGGAACATATTTAAAATATAACACGTATTCTCTCTTAACACATCCTTGACTCTAACGTCTTATCATGTACCTTTCCTCTTGACCTGAAAAACATTTCAGAAACTTGGGATGAGCATAAAAAGCTCAGTAAGAGTTATAAAAATATGGAAAGGAAACATGAGTTCATATATACATAAGAATGAAATCATACTTTACCCATAAAACAAAGGCACTTTAACATACCTCATCAAACCATGAATAAATCATAGAAATCATAAGACATAAAGGTAACTTGAGGCATTCATAACATTCTTATGTAGGGAGTAACCCTCTTGGTTACGTTTGGAATACCCATCACAGTATATTCCCTAAATCTCTTCGGAGAAACCTTAACGTTTCACTCCTTCGCGTTACCCAATGCATTGGAGAGCTATAACGGGCTCACCCGCCCTTAGTTTATCACGGAACCACCCGTTCTTCATAACAATGCCCAAGAACCATAACATACACGTATCACATAAAATATTCATAAGGAAACAAAACATTTCCACATTTCAAACACAACATAACATTTTAGTATTTTGAAATAATGAATCCATATAAAAAGAAACCATTTCCAAAACCATTTAAAACATTTAATAAAGATATTTTTGAATCAAAGTGTCCCATACCACCTTGAAGCTTTTAAAATTTTAAACCATTAATATCCATATAAATAAATTCTTAAAACCACTTTGAAAACATGGATATTAATAAGAACGAATAATTAAAACATTTAAAATGATATTTTGGTTAAAGGGGTTTTACCAAAATTAGAGACACTTGAATACAATAATTGAGGAATAACGTTTAGTCAGAACTTTATAATATCATGAGAATAAATGGATTCATGATATAATACTCCAAAGGACAGTATATACACCATATAAGAGTGAATTGGTGCATAACAACAATGAACCCTCAATAGAAATGTCAAATGTGATGAAATCCCTTATAAAGAAGGTATCCTTAAATTAAGGACAAATCAATCTCAAAAATATGTGTGAAGAATATAAATACACCCAATATAAGTGGATATTAAGTGTAAAACAATAAAATGTCATTCACACATATTGAATGGATGACATATTCAATGACTACATGTCGAACCCAAAGAAATCGAAATTGGGTTAAGAAGTTCCCTTGACAGCCTAACGGCGTCACATCAAAATGAGTTGATGAGAGATAAAAAGAGTATCTCATCACTTGGACACAAAATTTACATCATTAAGGATACATGAGAACATATCCCAATGTAACAATATGTAAATTAAAAGACCCAATAAAAGAAGTCTTTTAAAAAGAGGGGGGTGAAAGGTTCCCTTACCGACTTGGGTATCTTTCAAAAAAATACACCCCATGAAAGAGGGACAATAGATCATTTATGTAAATACTCATAAACGAAAGTATTTTACACAAAGTGTAGAATAATGGGCAGTACATACACCACTCAATGAAATTTGTGGCAAAAGTAGCGTAAATCTCACGAGAATAAAAGTGAGATGAAAAATCCCTTACGAGAACTCGGCAGCCTAACGGCGCCACATAAAACTTCCAAAATGGATTGATGAGAGAGAATAGGGTCCCTCATCACACGAACATAAAAATTACAGTAGGATTAATATAAAATAACATCCCAATCATCAGAAAGATGAGCTTAAAAGAAATGACATAAAAGAGTGTACTTAAAGAGAAAGAGAGTTGCAGGATCCCTTACCTCGGGTCCGACTTGACTCGATCATTCTTTAATCTCCTGAATAATAAACTTGAGTTAATTTCTAATTCCTTAAGAACCCTTTTCAAGTTCATTATTACTTTTATACCACTTATTACCTTGTCATAAACATTATGTAATCATTTAAGTTAATAATATTTGTTTTGCCGATATTTGGTTCTTAAGTCGAAAGTGGTCTTCTTACAATTACATGTTGTTCAAGTGGCCAAATGTTTATTATATCCAGAATTGTATTCATTATGTAGATATCATATATTTCATATATATCCAGTACGTTCATGCATTTATAACATTACATAATCATTTAGAGGTAAGAAATGAAATGCACCGTTCATGGAGACGGTAAGCCGTACGTACGCATGAACGCTACTTTCATTTCTATTTCGTATTTTATAGAATGGAATAATAATGATATAAAGGTATATTATAATTCCAGTATAATATCATATTTAATATCATAGTTCCATCCTTTATACATCCCACATATGGTATTTAACGAATCAAATCACTTTGAGGGGGCGGTAGTCCGCACTTCCTTAAATGAAGATATCGTGTTTACCCATAATGGGAACCATAAAGGTTTGACCAAAATGTAAAGAACAGAATCTTAAGGAAAACATAAACATACTATATATCATATATAAAAATAGTGACATCATAATGGCCACCTTTGAAGGTGTTAAATGAGTATTGAACAATCATCGTTTCGGGAGGCAGAATTTCACCATCCACGGAAACCGTATGTTCTTTAACCATTTGATGTAGTTGTGTGAGAGTGTAGCTCAAATAAATATTATAACAAAATCCTAGTATATTGAAGATACTGTTGTTGTTACAAAAGAAGTAAATAAAAAGAGATTAGGGGGTTGGAGAAGCAAAATAAAACAAATGAATATGAGACAAACAATTACCTTTAAAAGTGTAACTCTTTTTGATTTGAGCCTAAAGTCTTCCTTTGAAAGGATTCTGCCCAAGGTAAATCCTCTAGGATGAGGAGAGGGATGTGGAGAGAGCAAATGGGCAGGGGTTGGCCGAGACAAAGGCTTTTGAAGTGTGTGAAATAAGGTGGAGGTGGGGGCCTTTTATAAGAGAAGAGGAGGGGCACTTTTGGAAAGCAAAGAAATATTACTTTATTTGAAAATGCTTTTCGGTTTTAAAGGGTCCCACATTGGTAGAATTCGTGGATAAGGTGATAAGGCATCGAAATCCACTCATCCAATTGGTTTTGTCCATGTGTATATTGTAGATTTTTCATTATCTTTCCATTTTAATTAAATTGTCAAATAATGATGTCATCGCTGCATCATTATTATGTCATAAATAATTTAATTTCTTTAATGTCTAAAAATTATAAAAAAAATAATAGGAAATCTTTTTATCTTTCCAATGACTATTTATAATCAAAATTTGGACTTGTATAACCCCACTTAAAAATTGTTTTAGTAAAACATACTATGTTAGTGTCATTTTCACTTTAACATTAAATTAAAAGTATTTTATGTTATTTCCCAACAAAAGTGGATCCATGGGGTCCCCAAGTTAGGCCATGGCTTGTCTTGGTCGGCCATGACACAACCAATAGGGTTGTGACATGTGTCTAGGTCATTTCATATTTTTAAAGTATTATTTATACCTTAAACTACACTAATTATCACTAATCGCGATTAAAAACTTAATAAGTTACTATTCACCAAAAAATTATTATAATCTCATTGAACCACATTTTACTTCTTAATGACAACCATGTATGTCGGATTTTCAAAATTCAATACACATTAGTGGTAAACTTTCATTTAACTGAAAAATCAGTTTGCTTGATTATCACTTAGTGGTTTCACTATTCATCAAAAATTGAAGTTTTTCAGAAAATTACCAAAAATTCACCCTAAGCTATATTTGATATTCTGAATTCAAAAATGAAGTCCGTTTTACAAAATTCAAAACATATTAGTCACATTAATTAATTTAATAATTAATTCCCGCTGTCAGAGCAAATAGCGTGTTTTTATAAAACAATAAGTATCAAAAGATTGACACCAGTTTAAGTCCGATTTCAAAGTGAAATTAATTCCAACCACCACTATTGGATTAAATGGTAAAAATATTTCCCAATTTCACTTTAAAACCAATTCAAAAGATAATCTAATCATATAAATAAATTAGATTAAAAAGTGGTTTTGAATTAAAATACAACATTTACACTATTCCTTAAAAAAAATGAACTTTATCGGAAAGATACCAAAAATTTACACAAAGTAAATTTTGATGTCCCGATTCTTAATAAGAGTTTTATTTGGTCCAAAAGAATGTTTAAGAGTGAACAAAACTATATTTAATGATGGTTCAACATCAAAAGGTGATAAGTGAACCTTTAGTGAAAACTAGGGCATATACGCCTAAAATTGAATTCTTTCCGTATTTTAAGCCTCTATTCTTTATTGGATAAATGTAAAAACAATTAAAAACATATGAAATCATATTTTAGTTATTTCTATCCATTCCCGCCAATACAACGGCTACATGTTAACTATCATTTAAAATAATATTATTTTATTATTAGAGTGCAACGTAAGATTCCCAAGAAACTCGTTGTTGCGTGTTGGGTACGCCATCGAGCATAGCGTCCCCTTTAAAGTCATATTAATATTTTATTCACAAATATGGATAAATACAAAAATGTCGTATTCTTTATTTACCTGGGGTGTTACAGATAGTTTGATGAATTGTGTTATGTTTGGTATAAAATATATTCTAGATTGTTGTTTTTATTGGTTTTGGAATTTGTAGGATCATCACACACCAGTACCAAGGTGAAACCCATTACACTTATTCTTAATTGATGGTTCCCTTATAGGGGATTACCTTATTTTATTCATTAAATACCCTTATAATTGTTTTTCTAGTAGCACAATTTCTTTTTGTTGTTATGTTACATTGATTCTTATTCTAGTGGTGCCCTATTATTATTCTTTTTCACCTTGGTTGGATGATTTTTCTAAATTGATTTTAAAGGTGATTTTTGAAACTTATTTTTAAAATGGAAATGAATTGTTTTATGAATATTATTTTTCTAAAATGATTTAGAATGAAATAAAGAGGGATTTTTCCAGAATTTTATAAAAAGGTAAAGAGTTCTTTTTTTCTTTTAAAATGGATATCTCTTTTTTTGGGTTTTAAGGAAAATAAAGGATTTATTAGTTTGGTAAAAATATGTGATTATTTTTATAATGGGTTTTTAGATAGAAAAATTTATTTATTTATTGTATTTCAAAATAGCATTCATGGCCTATTTTATTAAAATAATTACAGAGACACTACAAAAAAGATATATTAGTGAAAATTTATTAGCAGAAGTTCTAATAACCATCACTAATTTTTTTTTATTAAATGTAATTTATAATATAGTGGCGGTTAATACAACTCATGATATATTTTTTTAAAAAAATAATAGGGGTGGTTTTGTTTAATCCATCATTAAATTCTAAAAAACCTAATTCAACTCTTCCCACCTAATCCCCTTATCCCCAACCCCTCCCCCTGATGCCCTTTTCATGACCCCTTACTCCTTGATGATGACCACCCCTCCCTCAACTCTAATCCCCATGACCCCAAACCCCCTACTCCCTAATGATGATCATCCCTCCCCCTTTAATCCATGTGACCCCAAACCCCTGCTCCCCGATGGTAGCCACCCCCTCCCCCCCTTCGATCCTTGTGACCCTAACCCCCTACTCCGTAATTATTTCCCCACAATGACCCCCTAATCCTTGATGGAGACCCACAAAAGTGGCCCCTCTTCACCTTTTCCCGATGACTATGGGCCCTGATGGTGGAAATAGCCCTAATCCCCTTCTACCCATAACCCCATCCTCCTCCTACCTCTATATTGACTTGATTCCCCCTGCCCCCTTCCTTTTTAGAGTTAAACTTCACGGGTCTCGGATCCCCAACCTCCATATTGTTTGTTTCCATATCTCCTTAGCTCAGTGAACTTATTCTATGACATCTGACCATACTATTATTAGGGTTAATATTTATTCATTTATATTATTTATGTTTTTCATTTTGAATTGAATAATTTTTATATTGATTTTTTATGTCGAATGAAGGCCCTACCCTAGTCAATAAAAAAGTTGGATGATGTTTAATTTTGATTATACTTATTTGATTAAAAATTTATATCTTTATATCTAAATATACAGAGAGAAGAGTGATAATCCAATACCAATGGATCAAAGTTTGATTAATTTATCTCAAAACACACCTCAGTATTCCAAGGATTTGGAAAAAATAGATTATGAAATTACAAACAGATCAATGTATGGTATAATAAAATTTTCATTTACTGATTGTAAATTCAAGTGATGGTTGAATAGAAATGAAGTATATAAGCATTTAACATTGAAATTTTTTCCTACTTGATATATATTTTGGATTCTTCATGGTGAATCAAATATTATGGAAAGTAAAAACAATGAAAATACTTTCAAAGAAACATAAAGTGACCCGACAGAGGAGAATTAAGTTCAAAATTTGACAAATGATGCATTTGTATTTTCAAGATATAATGTCCAATATTTTAATAGAACAAAAAATACCTTCAGTTTATCCCGATCAGGTTAATCTTTCTCAGAACCTCAGTGACAAAAAAAAACAAGTTATATGAATTATTTGATGACAAAAAACAATAACTATATTAAGGATGTGCCAAGTATTCAAAGTTATCTTTTCTACTTAAGTAGTATCATATCAAGTGTCTCTATATAATTAACTAAAAATAAATTTCCATAATTTTAGAGTTTCTTCATGATGTATTTATTAAATCTAATATCCCTGCATCATTCTATGAGATGAATAAAATCATCAACAAACTTCAAATTGATTATAAAACGATACATTCACAACCTAATGATTTCATGCTTTAATGGAGAGAAGATTTTTGATAAAGAAAAATTCATAATATGTCATACAAGTATAGAAAAGTTAATGAACAATAATGACAGTGAAAATCAATGAAATCCTAGGAAGAAATAGAATAATAAAACATTGTATTATGTTACTTTACTATGAAACCATGCTTGAAAATATTATTCATGTCATCTAAGACTACATATGACATGAAGTGTCATACTCAAGATAGTAACAATGAAATCTTGATGAGGCATCTGAAATATTTAACATAATGGAATGTGTTTGATTCATTATATCTAGATTTTTCTTTGGATCCTAGGAATGCACGTTAAGGATTGTCTTCTGATGGTTTTAAACCTTTTGGTACTTTAAGTAAAAATTATAGCTTCTAGGAAATTGTTTTGATCCCCTATAATTTACCTCAATAGATGTATATAAATAATACATTTTTCATTATTTCAATGATTATTCATAGAAAGAAAATTCATGGAAATGAAATTGATGTATACCATTAAACTCTAATCAATGATTTGTGAGAATTATAGGATGATGGCATAAAAACTTATAATACTTCAATTTGAAAACTATTCAAAATGCATGTTTATTTAATTTGTACAATTAGTGACTTTCTTAGATTAATTTTTTTTCGTTGGAATAATTATACTGGTTTGTCTTGTCCAATTTGTAATTTTGATGTTGAACTTCAAAAATTACATCATAGTAGAATATAGTGTTTTCTGTGTCATCATCGATTTCTTGACGCTTCTAATAAATTCATGTTTAACAAGACACAATTCAATGGAGTTATTGAATTGATAAAGACAGTAAAGCTTTTATCTAGTTTATAAATCTTGGGATAGTTAATGAATTCCACTATATAATTTAGAAAATGTAATTAGTTTAAAGAATGTGGGAAAAGGGGACGAGGTATAGTATTCTAAGCAGTTGGAACAAAAAATTGGAAGAAAATGATTATATTTTTCAAACTCCCTTATTGGAAGTTTAATTTGATGTGTTATAATATTGAAGTAATTCATATTGAGAATAATTCTTGTGATAATTTAATTTTTACATTTCTTAATGAGAAGGTTAAATATAAGGATCACCTTAATGCTCATAAGGATTTGGAATTAATGAATATAAAGCATTTTTTGTGGGAAAATGAGAATGTAAAGTATAATTTGGCTATTTTTACAATGAAAAATCATGAGAAATATGTATTACTTTGAAATTTAGAGAATACAAAAGTTATAGATGGATATTAAAGTAACATTTCAAGGTGCTTTGACCTAAAATATCAAATGTTACATGGATTTAAAATCCATGAATCTCATATTATGATGGATCATTTGTTTTCATTGTATTGTGTAATAAATTACCTAAAAAAGTAATTGCAATTCTAGTTTAGTTATGAACCACTTTTAGAGAACTTTTTTGAAAAAATATAAATCCAACTGAGCTTGATAAACATCAAGAAAGAATTTTTTTGACACCTTTTCATTTAGAGATGTTATTTCCCCCTTTATTCTTCACAATCATGATTAATTTGACTATTCATTTGATTGAAGAAACTAAAATTGGTGGAATGGTACACTATCGATGGATGTATACAATAAAGAGGTACATTGATATAATTTTTTATTTTTATTAGTGAACTCAATTTTATCAAATAATTTTTTGGTTTTTTAATATGTTTCTTATTTTTTCATCAGATACTTAGGTAATTTGAAATCATATGTGAGGAATAAATATCAATCAGAAGGCTCTATTTTTGATGGTTACATAGCCAAAGAGTTTATATACTTATATTATAGTTATTTGGATGATATTGAGACTTGATTAAATCATGTTGGATATGTTGATGACATATCCATTAATTCTCATTCTGAAAACCAGTCATCGATATTTCCAACCATTGGAAAACCAATTAGAAAGGGGTCAAATTTTACAAAAACTGAATTGGATTTTCTATAAGAATGTAGATATGTGCTACCCAATAGTCTTATTATAAATCCATTTATTTAGTAATTTCTATTTCAAACAAATTAGTGACTAATGGGTTGAGCTCAAAATGATATGGAATTAACAAAAGCTGTTAATAAGGATATTGTCAAATGGTTCACTCATAATGTAAGTATATACTCATATTCATATTTTTTATGTGTATTTATTTTGTCTACATTAAAAGTAACAACTTATATCTTCTTGTATATATAATTAATTTTTAGAATCAAGATGAAATATAAAATGATTTGAAGTTTTTTGATCGAGGTCCTCTAAGGAAGGATAATAGATTTTATGCCTATAATATTAATGGATTCAGGTTTTGTATAATTTATCATGAAAAATACTTGAAAACTCAAAATAGTGTTGTATATACACCTGAAGAGGTGGGATACTATGGAAATTTGATTTATATAATAAAATTAAACTATCATGGTCAATTTTCAGTTGTCTTAATCAAAATCAAGTTGGACAACATTGATAGGGGAATAATGAAAGATTCATTACAATTTAATTTTTTCAAATTATCTCGCTTGATCCATACTGGTGAGCATAAAGATCATGATCCATTTATCTTAGTTTCACAATAAAATATGGTTTATTATGTGGATGATGAAATGCATGAAGTTTAGAGTGCTATTATACACATAAATCATAGAGACTTGTATGATATTGGAGATAAAGATTAATTGGTACTTTGTGATAGTGAACCTCATCAACCACAAAACATTGAACAATTATTTTCTTGAAAATATTAAAACTATATAACTTTCAAGAGAGAGTGTAAATAAAGTACACATCAAAATGGATATTTATAAGAATGAAGAAAATGAATATGGAGATAATTGAATTTATAAATTTGTAATGAAACTATATTACAATTTATTATTTATAAGAATTTCATACATATATATATTGTTCTATTTTTTTCATTTTTTTGTAAAAATATTTTAATTTTGGATTTTTTTTATAAATTTAATGTATTATGAACCATTGGAATTATAGGAATGATGAGAAAAATAATAATTCAAGATCCTATTCGATCAATATCTTAGAACACACCACCACTTCCATCAGCTTTAGTCGATCAGAGTGATTCCACTATACCATAGACTTAGTGAGCAAGTAGTTTCCCTTAATTTTAATGGTAGCCCACCATCTATTGCACCTCAACTAATAGAGTAATTAGACACCCATATATATATAGTATATACTAGTGATTTACTATTACTTTTATTTATTTAATTTTATAGAAAAACTATATATTTTATTAATTGTTTAAACCATTTTCTAAACATATAAACATAACAACAAAAGAGATATAAATATAAATATGGTATATGTATGGGACCTAAAATAATTCAACATTATCATTCTATTTTATGAGTTTTGGGTGCCTGCAGTGATGCTTACAGAATATATGGATATATTATTAGACATCTTACTTACGATATGTTGAGTTTTCTTATTAATTATAAATATTGGAGACATATTCCCACAACTTGGAAAACTGAATTATTTGATAACCAAATAAAGTTAATATTAATTTAATATGCATGGATAAATAATTTAACATACATGAGTAAAATTACTATTATTGTCTTTGGATGTGAGGTTCATGGTCCTTCGGTGGTTGTTCCATGAAGTTTATGAAATGGTCCCCTAATTTCCACACTGATTTTGAGCGTCCTATTTCCCATATTTAGTTAGGGTTTCTTAGTCTACCACTATATTAATTTAAGAAAGAAACCTTTTTTTAATTACTAGTATTATTGGGCTACCCCTAAAATTAGATACCTTTAATATAAGCCTCTCTTGGACCTCTGTTTATATAATCTATGAAGAAATTGATATTTCGTAGTCCCTTACATCCCACATTTGGATTAAAAGTGGGGATACTGGATTCCTACAAGAGTCTGTCTTTGAAAATATTCTATACTACTACACTACTTGCCTTAAAGTTAGACATCCTTTAAATATTTTCATAAGAAAATATTATGATGCACACACCCTCACACGATTCAACTCAATCTGGGTTGAAAAAGGAGATCACATGGGGATGGTAGATTCTCCTAATAGACATTATAGAGATAATGTTAATAAGGATATTGATAAAAATCTGACTGAACCTTCTAACTCTCACCCCATACTAAATAACTATCTATAGTGGTAGATTCTTTTCATAATTCTCATCCTCTTTATGAGGATACGACATCCCACAAAATGCTTGAGATACCCACTGTCACAGATGTCTCCCAATCCTTACATGATGAGGATATAAATGTCCACTTTGATTCTAGTGAATCCATGCATGATGATTATGAGAAAGCTGGTATG
Source organism: Viscum album (assembly GCA_963277665.1). Classification (NCBI taxonomy): domain Eukaryota; kingdom Viridiplantae; phylum Streptophyta; class Magnoliopsida; order Santalales; family Viscaceae; genus Viscum; species Viscum album. The sequence goes on from OY728130.1 coordinate 1,223,243,832, forward strand.
ATTGAGGAATCCTATTTAAAATCGAGTTCAAGGAAAGGTAAAAAACAAATTATTGATTCAGATAGCTACATTACTCTAAGATCCATAAATACTCAGAGACGTAAAGATTGCTCCAACCTTGAGAGAACAATTGTCACTAGATATTTAGAGGCCTCTTAGAAAGAAAAACCATGATTCAACCACAAATGGTGGTTGTTGAGCATGCAAATACATACCCTAAGGAAGGTACCATAAACTATAGTATAAATATTGATGTGGATGACCCTATGGTTAGGGTTGATTATCAGTATAATGATGATGTGAGTAATGTGTTGGAAGCTTGTATGGAAGAGAAATATGAAGTAATTTTTAAAAGATACACAAATAAAAAAATATCCACAGATACTTACCTAAAAATAAAAAACATATGTTCATGAATATGGTGGATAAATTTAAACAACATCATGATTTTAATTTCAAGGATAATCAATGTAAATGATTTCTTTTCTCCTTAACATCATGTAACTCTTTCTTGATTCAATTAATCTCTATTGATTTTTTAATCAAGTTGATAATGTCATATAGACTACTTGGTTTGATGTTCGAGGATGGTTATTTAGCTCTATTTCTCTTTGGATGAGAGTTGATTGTTTTTATAGACCCTTTTTCCTTTTTGGTCTTATTCTTACCCTGATACTAATGGTTTTCATAAGTGCGAAGGATATTTGGATCTTGGGTTATTTTGGTAATTGTATTTTTGGTGTGTTCACTGATTCTTGTGAGGAAGTTGGAATTTTTTTTGGATGTCTACAAGTTCATTTGGATTTTTGAAACATTTCTTCTTGATTGGATCATTTTAGATTTTTCTCACTCTTAGATATTTTTTTCTCAGATTATTCTTGGTGTGTTCTGAAGGGATTTTTATTTTAGTTTCCTCTACAGAATCTTGGTATTATGTAAGGTATGCGAGGCTATTTTTATATGAATTTGGGGAGTTGTTTTCTATATGGGGTATTAGAATTTCAATTCGGAGAAGTTATTTATACACTTTCTCAGTTCACTAGTGGTTGCCTCATATTTAAAATGCAACTTTATAGTGATATATTCTATGAGGAGATGATGATCACTACATATCTTTCTGGAGTTGATGTGTGTTTTTCTACTGAATTTTTCTTTTTTTACTCATTCTAGTTGCTTGTAAGAGACAACAAATTCATCTCAGGAAGATTATTTGGTTTTCAGTGCTAATAATTATGTTGAAAGTGAGCTCACTATTGCTCCACCTGACTTTGTTTTGTTCTTCCTAGATGATCTTGTCTAGAGGTACTGAAGCTTCCTCTGATTGGAATCACATTTTTTTTATTGAATTGGCGCTTTTACCTCAGTGGAATACTTATATGCGGTTCCCTCAATGGGCAGTGACTTATTCCATTTGTGGAGGAAGTTTTTGATAGGTTGACGATAGATCTTGGATATGTTTTATGAAACTAGATCTTTTGGATTATTTCTCTATGAAGACTCAACTTGTATCCCCTAAAACCCCTTGCTGGTGTAATCTCTTTACACCTTGTTATTTCTTTGTAAATGTTTTTTATTTTAATAAATTTCCTTAGGGTATGAATTGGGTGACCAATTCATGTCATCATTTTTTTTAAAAAACTTTCCCTAACTCCATTTCATACCCATAGATTCTAAAAATTTTGGGCAATAAATGGAGATATTTGAAATTGATAGTATAACATGAATTTAATGGCACATCTCTAAGATCATAAAAAATGTACGAGAAAGTTCCTGAAGGTATTTCTCATGAACGATGGAATAGTTTTTTCAATATTAGAGATTCATCTCATGAGGTAATTGCATATTTTATAGTATCTAAATAAGATAAAAAAATAAAATTATAATTTTTTAATGTTATTATTTATTCTAGGAATTATCTAAAAAAATATTGGGAACTGTGAGAAACAAGTCATTCTTCATATCGTTGGTTCTTAGAGTTCTTCTAGAAAAATAATAATCTTGGTTGTACTTTATCCACAATTATTTATATTATTTTATTATAAGTCAATGTTTTTTCTAACTTGTATATATTTTTTATAAAGGATAATGAGTTTTGTCACTGTATTTTCCAGATAGAGATGTGGCTTAAATTTCATAAGAAACCCTATGGTAGTTTTGTGAATGAACCTACCTGATATATTAGAGTAAGTAATTTTCCTTACACATTGGAGTGGGTACTTTTCATTACTATTTAATGATATTTCATTACTATAAAAAATATTAATGAAAAAAAGTATAACAACAAACACACCTTAAAACAAATTAAATGGGTCTAATTACATGGTTCAAATGATGTCAATTGTCTTTATTAGCATCGTCCGATCCATCTAGTAGACCCCATTTAATGGGATTTTAAGTGTGTTTGTTGTTATATTTTATTTTTCATTATTGCGTTTCTATTGTAATGAAATAACATTACATAGTAATGAAAAAATTATGAATTAGACAATATTATGAAGGTTAGATAATTTAAAAAATCATTGTTAATATTGTTTTATTAATAGGTTAAAATTTAAGAAGCTTTGGAGTGAACCCTTCACAATCATCATCAGTATCCCAGAACAATGTTTTTTTAATATTTTTTGGGAAGAAGCATCCCAATATTGCATGGTTAATGGGTTCTGGGCCTACTCCATTGGTTGTCTTTAGTAGGGTGTCATGTTGCACCTAGTGTAGGTTTAAGCAGTGATGTTTATTGGGAAACACAAAGAGAAATTTCATGGTTGAAAGAAATATTATAAGAACATGAATCTTATAGGAAAACATTGGATCAGTGGTGGTCAAAAATGGAAAATGATTTAGTGTCTGTATTTTAGAAGATGAAGGGTGTGATCCCTATGTAAATTTCTAACCTTATAGATCATCTTGCCTAGGTAAATTCTAAACTCCATAAATCATTCACACATTTTCAAAGAACACACACAACTCCCCTAAATAAAACTAAAATGAAACTTTTATATTAAAAATAATAACTTTGATTCATACTGACCACATCGTGTTTCAATTTGACATTATTTTGATTCTTATATATTAAAAATGAATTATGGATCATTTTCCAAAAGTTTAAAAACATTCTGAGATCATTTTCTTGATTGTGGTTGTGTGATAGGTGTTTTAAAGTAAAATGACACTTATATTGAAAACACGCACTTGAAGTCATACTGCCCACTTTGTGTGTCTAATTGATGTTCGGTTGATTCCTAGACATCACAAATTAATTATGGATCATTTTCCTAAGGTTTGAAAATAATCTAAGATCGTTTTCTTAGTTTTAAAAATGTGATAAACGTTTTAAACTAAAATTAAATTTTATATTGAAAATACACACTTTAAGTCATACTGACCACATCATGTGTTGGTTTTACATGTCATTAATTCCTAGATATCAAAAATGAATTATGGATTGTTTTCCTAAAGGTTGAAAACAATCTGAGTTCATTTTCGTGGTTTTAGCTACGTGGCATGTGTTTTAAGTAAAAATGATAATTTTATAATTAAAACATGCACTTTGAGTTACACCACCCACTTCATGTGTCTGATAAATGTGAAATAATAGTAAAATGAAAATATATTGTTTTTGAAATGCAAGAACTAGTGGAATGTCATTATGAGTTACAATTTTATTAGGATGCTCTTAAATGTGTTTTCAGTGTTTTAAAACACTAAAACATGTGTTTAATAATCTAAATCATATAAAACAACCTCATATTTATGTGAAATCATAGTAAAATCACATTTGAATTATTTATGATGCTCATGTAGAGACAACACATCCATCAGATGTGCTGTGTGATCATAATGAATGAATAAATAGTTTATAATGATACCAACATCTTTAAAAACATGTTTCAGGGGGTCAAAAGTATAACAACAACATCATGTGGTTGTGAAATTAGAGTAAAATTACAATATATTGATTTTTAAAATATAGGAACTGATGGTACATCATTCTTAGTTACAATTTTTTCAAGATTCCTATAAACACATTTTTAGTGTTTTAAAATAGTAAAACCTGAATGTATTGGTCAAAACCATAGAAAATTTTTTTAGATTCAAGTAAAATCATGGAAAAAACACCATTTAAATATTTTTTATGTGGAAACTTAAACAAAAAATCCATCCAACAGGTGGTGTGATTATAATGACTCAATAAGCAGTTTTAAAAAATACCAAAGACTAAAAAAATGCGTGTCTGGGGGTCAAAATGATGTAAATGATGTCAGATGACTCTGAAATTAGAGGAAAATGAACATAAATTTATTTTTAAAATATAAGAACCGAAGGCATGTCATTCCAAGTTATATTTTTATAGGATTCATGTAAATTCATTTTTTGTGTTTTAAAACACTAAAATGTGTGTGTAATAGTCAAACCCATAGAAAAAAACCTCAGATTATCGTGAAATCATAGAAAATCCATAATTGAATTATTTTTTATGTGTATTCATAGAAAAATGTCCATCTGATGTGTTGTGTTCTCTGATTTACTCAATAAGCAATTTTTAAAGATACCAAAGTCTTTAAAAACGCGTGTCAAGGGGTCAAAACATTGTAAATGACATTAGATGTATCTGAAATTAGAGGAAAAACCCTAGATTTATTTGTGAAATATAGGAATTTAAGAGACTTCATTCTGAGTTATGATTTTCCTAGGATTCCCATAAATGTGTTTTTAGTGCTTTAAAACACTAAAATGTGTGTGTAATGGTCAAATCCTTAAAAAAGACCTCATATTTATGTAAAATCATTAGGAAACCACAATTAAATTATTTTTTACATATACATATAGAAAAACATCCATATGAAAAGTGGTGTGCTTAGAATGAATCAATAAGTAGTTTTTAAAGATACCAAAGTCTTTAAAAATGTGTGACAGGGGGTCAAAACTATATAAAATATATTGGATTACTATAATATTATAGTAAAATGACCATATATGATTTTTTGAAAAATAATAACTAATGAAATTTCATTATGAGTTAACATTTTCTTAGGATGACTATAAACACATTTTCAGTGTTTTAAAACACTAAAACATGAATCTAATTGTATAATCCATATAAAAAGACCTTATATTAATATGAAATCAAAGGAAAAACACCATTTTTTTATGTGTAATCCCAGACAAAACATCCACTTGATGTGTAGTGTGATCTAAATATCTCAATTAGCAATTTCCAAAGATACGAAAGTCTTTAAAAACATGTGTTAGGGGGGGGGGTCAAAACTATGAAAATGATGTCAGATGGCTGTGAAATTATAGGAAAACTACCATACATTGATCTATGAAATGTAGGAACAGACGACATGTTATTTCAAGTTAATATTTTCCAAGATTATTGTAAATGTGTTTTTAGTGTTTTAAAGCACTAAAACATTATTGTAATGGTAAAAACCATAGAAAAAATACCATATTAGAGTCAAATAATTTGAAAACCACCATTGAATTATTTTTTTATTTATACGCATAGAAAACACATCTATCTGATGTGAAATGTGCTCGAAATTCCTCAATAAGCAGTTTTTAAAGATACCAAAGTCTTAAAAAACATGTATTAGGGGGTAAAAACTATGAAAATGATGTTAGATGACTGTTAAATTATAGAACAATGACTATATATTTTTTTGAAATACAAGAATTTACAAGATATCATTCTGATTTACTGTTTTCTCGGGATGCCCGTAAATGTGTTTTTAGTGTTTTAAAACACTAAAATGTGTGTGTTACAATAAAAAACATATAAAACGACATCATATTGACATAAAACCATGATAAAAACATCATCATATTATTTTTATGTGTATTCATAGACAACACATCCATCCAATGTGTGGTGTGATAAAAAAGATTCAATAAACAGTTTTTAAAGATATCAAAGTCTTTAAAAATTTATATTAAGGGGTCAAAAATAGAAAAATGATATTGAATGGATGTAAAAAATCCATAGATTTATTTTTTAAATGTAGGAACCAATAAAATTTCATTCTGAGTTACAGTTTTCCTAGGATTCCTGTAAAATCATTTTTATTGTTTTATAAAAATAAAACATGTGTGTAATGGTCAAAACCATTGGAAACAAGCACAAATTGATGTGAAATCATGATACAACCACTATTGAATTATTTTTGAAATATATGATATTTTTTGTGTCAAAGTATTTAATTTTTTTAAGTAAATTTCAATCACACCGCACATCGATTAAAAAATTGATTAGATTGTTATATACTGATCCCTTTTCAGTTCCAAGTGTTGAATCATATCTTAAATAGGTATGTTTATGTTTTCAAAGTTTGATGCATGATATATTATTTGTTTTATGTTAAAATTAATTCTATTTTATCAACACAATAAAAAATTTTATTTTTAATATTTTGAATATATTCGATGTCTTTCATCTTTCACATTTCATTTCATAAATTTTATGGTTTTTATTTTAGGTGAAAGATGTCAATAGTAGGTAGGATCATGACCATTTTCATCCATGAAATTCTTCAGAAGGCAGTAGTAAGGGTTCTTAGTTTCTGTGGTAAGTTTAAATATTATCAATGATTCTACTATAATTAAAATTTATCATGTTCAACTCTAATTTCTATCTTTTTTTTTGTTTAAGTTGATAACATGATATGGAGGTAGATGGATGCAGTGGAGATTGTTGGATGGATACATATTGGCCATGATTTGTTATTGTTGGTGTACATATTATATATGTATATATTGATGATTAAGGTTATGGGTTGACTGAGGTTATGAGTTCACTGAGGATATAGTGACTGAGGTTTCATATATATGATTGTGAATGTATGATGGTGTATGTATGATGAGTTTATTGGGAATTTATGTTTTAGTTTACTATATTCCTTAGTTTTTATATTAATATTTTGTAAAAAAAATTTAGAAATATATTTAGTGGTGGTTTATAATAACCATTGTTAAATATATTTTTATGAATTTATTTAGTGGTCTTTATCATAAACTATTGATAAACATAAACACCACTAATGTATAGATTGGCAGTTATGTAAATTTTCACTATTTTATTTTTATATGAATTTAAAAATACTACCTATAAATGAAATAAAAACCAGTACTAAATGATTAAAAAATGACACTTAAAAAAACTACTTCTAAAAAATAAAAATCAACACTAAATGAATATTGACTGTGAAATAATTAGTGGTTTTCATAACCACTACTAAATAATGTATCGGTGGTTTAAACTTCCACCAGTAGCAAAAAACCACTTCTAATACCTTTGTTTTTTTATTGATACTCTTTGGTGAGATCCTACTAGGATTATTAGCTCACACCCTACATGCATACTCATGTATGTGTGTATACATATCTTATGTCTTATACTGGTTCTAGGATCCATTTTAGTTTAGTTATCACTTCCCTTGGGATGATGGATATAATGGGGTGTGGAGGGTAATCATGGGTTTTATAGAGGTACTCATGCTATTTGATTCAAGTTTTGTTTAATTTTGGTATATCATTATATCATCTAAGATATCATCCCTTGTATCTATTTTTATTTTCTTTATTAATTGATGCTCTATGTGGTGTATCTCACGGTGGATTCTTTTACGTGTTTGGGTTCATCTGGACCGATCCACTTTTTTTTTCGTTTTGTGTCTTTTGGGCTTGGTGACTAGTAATGGTGGATTCCACCGGAATTTTCTACATTGGTGGTATGATGATGAGATTTTACAAGTTTGAAGGAGTTATGTGAAGATGGTTTGAATCAGTGACGAGATGAGGTCCGATTGGTTATCATCAATGTTTGGAGATGATGTAGGTGATTTTTTATCTGTGAAGTCTATTATGGTGCTTCTATGGTGATGATGTTTTTGTTCTATGGTGTAAATTTTAATACCGGGGGTATTTTGTGGGTTTTGATTCTATTTTCCCCAACAATCAACTCTGGCAGTGATGAGAACTAATGGTGGTCCTGAAGGAAATCAGTGATGATGACGATGGTGTGTATAGCGACGTCGACTGAGATGTATAATGAGGGAATGCGATGTGACTTTGGTGATGCAGGAATATCCTATATTAAGATCTCCTTGGTTTTGTGAATTTCTGAATTTATATTTTGAATATGGCTCACCCAGTTGTTCCCACATGATGCTTTGAATTTTTTATTCTGGATACTGCTTAACCACAAACCGACCATTTTAAAAATCCAAAAAAGATAATTTTTAGTCAGTTGGATAAGTTTTATTGATTATTACTCTATTTGGTTTACTTATTTTGATTTAAATCATCTCATGTTCGACACCTGGACCTGAGGGTCAGGTTGGCCGCTGGATGACTACCACATCATGTGAGCCCATCTGAACTGTTAAAATACTAGAAAAAAATAATGAAATATGTTAAGGGAAAGTAAATAGAAAAGTTTGGGCTTAATTACTTCCCCATAAACAAGGGTGACAGAAATATTTCAACCGTCACAGCTACACTGGAGCAGAGAACTTTGAGATTCTTTGAGGGTCAGGTTCAACATTTTCCAATTACGGCTACATCGAATCAGGTCCACTTTTCGGCTATGCGGTTCTTCATGATTCTAGGGGACATAATTCATACCCTGAGTTTTTAGGTGCCATTTGAATCTTTCATTCACAAGGGGTGGTAATAAACTATGCACGTTTGGGGATTTATGAAGGTTTGTTCACAAGAGCTGTTTTGATGCAGTAGTTGCAGGACACATTTTCAGAAACCCTTTCCAAGAGAGTAGCATTTTGCAGGAGGTGTTCCCATCAAGGTTTGGGATTTCGCTAGTCCATATCTCTGTTAGAAAGAACATCATGAAATCACAGTTCAAATTATGTGTTGACATCTCTACTAAAAAATTCACTATGAATTGAAAATTGAAATTTATTGTTCCAAATTTCAAAAGATTCAAAGAAGAGAATCAGGATTTTTAATGGGAATTTTCCAATGGGAATGTCTGATGGGAATTTCTAATGGTAAATTTTCAATGAGAATTTTTAGTGTGAATTTCTAGTGAAAATTTCAACTGGGAGTTACTACTTTTAATTTTCAACTTCAATTTCCAATGGGAATTTACAGTGTGAATTTAGAGTGCAAATTTGCAGTGCGAATTAGCAGTGTGAATTGGTAGTGCGAATTTGAAGTGTGAATTTTCATTGGGAAATAATAGTTTGAATTTGAAAATACAATTTCCAATAAAAATTTCCACCAGATCCAAAGGAAACACCATTAAAAAAATTATAGACAACTGTGATCTGACACTTTGTGCAGAAAAATTGTACATCACAGAATGACAACAAGCGGCCTGAATTTGAATGCTCTACAAGGTGTAGAGGCCATAAATTTATTTGATTCAAATGTTGTTCAAATTTTTTTTACTGGTACATCATAGAGAATAGTAATGAGGACATTACAAACTCAAAGAGAAATGTAGAAATTAGCATCAATAGAGAAGAAGTCCCAAATTCGGAAGAAAGAACCATATGTGAAAAAATTTCTGAAGAAAGCAGTACATGAAGACAAAGTATTGGGATAAATTTTAAATCAGATTTAGATGCTTATTCATTTTATGTTTCCTATGGAGGCATTTTTGGTTTCGATGTATGGAAACAGTATGTTAACAAACATAAAAAGGACAAAAGTTTGTTAACATCTACATTGTATACATGTACAAAAGAAGGATGTCAAAGAGAAGACAAACATGATGTCAATGTCAAAAAGACTCATACAGAAACAAGGACTAATGGTCTAGCATGAATGGGAGTTTTCTACATGTCCAATAACCAGTATGAGTTCACACAATTTGTTGAGGAGCATAACTATCCTTTACATGATACCGAGACCATGCATTTCATGAGGTCACAAAGATGCATTAGTGATGCATAAGGTGCCGAGTTGGATGTTAATGACAAAGATTGTCTGAATCCCGGTGATTTATTTTCACTTGAAATAGTTATTTCATGTGGCTATGTGAGTCTTGGATATACACGATTGGACCAACTGTGTTATCTACGGTCCAAAAGACAAAGGGAGTTGAAACTATGAGATTCTAATGGCATGTTACAATACCTAGAGAAAAAATCAAGAGATAACATGTCATTAGTATACTCAGTGCAACTTGACATGTGTGGTCAAATTAGTAACATTTTTTTGGATTGACCTAATAATGATGGTTGATTATGAGAATTTTGGAGATGTTGTCGTGTTTGACACTACCTTCAACACAAACAAGGAGTCTAGGACTTTGGGAATGTTTGTAGGTATAAATCATCATAATGAGATTGTATTTTTTGGTGCAGCATTGTTATATGATGAGACTGTAGACTCATTTAGTTGAATATTTAATATATTTGTTGGTTTTCATGGAAGCAGACTTCCAAAGAAAATTTTTACATATCAAGATACAGGTATGTCTAAAGAAATTGTTTTGAAACTACTTAAAATAATACATGGCCTATACACCTGGAACCTAATATAAAATGACATGAAACACTTGGCCCATGTAATGAAAGATGACTCAATGATGTTGGAAAAATTGAAAAATTTCATGTATGGCATTATAGATATTTCAAAATTTGAAACAATATGGAAAGAAATCTGATTACATTGCAGTGATAAAAATTCAACATGGATAGAAGATATGTAAAAATTCAAAGAAAAATGGGCTCATTGTATTATGAAAACTGCATTAACATTAGGAATTCAAAGTGCACATTTAATTGAATGTTTCAATGGTGTATTAAAGGATTATTTGAATCATAAACTCATTTTCTTGGAATTATTCCAACAATTTGAGTGTGTGTTGGAGAAAAATCAGTATCGAGAAATTAAATCTGAATTAAATGGAAGGGAAAATATTCCCCCCAATCATTTTCTATATCATCTGATCATGGTCCAAGAAAGTCATCTATAAAGTCAAAAAAATATTTGATCTTTTTCATCATGAACACCTACTATGTGGTGCTTGTTGCCTTAAGTCTTGTAATGAAACTATTTCCCCAAAATATTATCTTGTGGAAATAAAAGGTTCATCAAATGAGTTTAGAGTAGAAATATACTGACAATCACCTGTTAGAATTGGTTGTACTTGTTTGAAATTTGAGAGTTATTTATATTTGTGTTGTCATGCACTGAAAATATTAGAAAGGTTGGACGTGCAATCCTTGCCAGAGTTGTATATCCGTAAGAGATGGACAAGACTTGTATGTGACATCCATTTGGAATACATCATAGTTAATCATGTTAAAGAGGATATGGTAGAAATAAAAGATCAATGTTACCAACAGTTGGCATGAATGGCAAAAAATCTTGTAACAGAATCCTATGAGTTTTAATAAGGATATAGAATTGGAATGTCAAATTTGAACAATTATGCCAGAGAATTACAGGACGCCAAAAAAATGTACCATAAAAATGTAGTAAACAATAATCTATCAACCAAGGTAGACAATAGTCTAAAACGTCATTTAAGAAAAAAATAAAAGGAAAGGTGATGATAGGCTGAAAAGTTTTCTAGAGAAGGCAAGAAAACACATCAGAAAACCAGTGAAAAATCAGAAATAAAGAGACCGTAGAACTGGTACTGCATTGTTATTATTTAATTATGTTATTGAACTAGTACATTTTATGTTGTAATGACTAAATATTGTTATAATGCTACTATAGTGAATAGATAAAGAACTACCAAATAGTGGTTTTAATGGACAAACTATCACATATGTCAATGTAAGTACTGTACAATACGTTACAAAACATTTGATATTGAAACCCACATCATAGAACTTTATATAACGAGATATTTAAAACCTTAAATAGTATAAATAGTTATGTGTAACTCTCAGTGGTGGTTCTGTGGTTGGACACTTTATATATTTTTATAACATATTGATAGTAAATTATTGAACGATTAGAAAAATTAGACCCTCCGCATCATAGCCTACTGACCACACAATAGAGTCCTAGGATAAGAAAATTTTTGTAAAATCATGTCAATGAAATTTTTAGTCACTCTACATTATAGACTTTACAAAACATCATGGGGTCATAAATCATAATGAATTTAAAATATGATTCTCTAGGGGACTTTTATAAATCCATGTTGTATTCCTCTCTTTCCTCATTTTCACTTCAGACTATCATCCTTCTATAAGGTACTTTTATAAATTCTTGCAAAGATTCATACGTGCTTTCCTTATTATTAAAATACGTCACCTTATTAGGTTTTTTTACACCTTAAAATTTAATTTACACCATTCCATGGGTAAAACATGAATGAATCCCCTATCCTGGATCCACTATTGTATCCACACTATAGTTTGAATCCACCTAGTCAGCCTCTGGTGCTTCTGAATATTCTTAATATTCTATCCCCAATTATTCACCAACCAAACTCTCTAAAATAATATCCTAGTAGACTATGTTACATCCATGAAACCACCACTGCGAGTTACATTAAAACCCACATCATAGAACTACATATAATTTGATATTTAAAACCTTATACAACAGTTCTTCTATTATTTTATTTTTTTAATTAACTATTTCATTCAATGCTAACATGCATAAATAATGTTATAATAATTTTTTAGGGAAATTCAATAGAACCATTGAATGTTGGTTACCATACTGATAGTGTCATAAATCTCAATGTATGTACATATTGTTCTATATCTTCAAAACCAAAAAATTTAAAAACAGTTCATAGTAGTAGATATGTTGTTCTATTTAAAATCTTATGCAACAATTTTATTATTTATCATTATAGTTGTTAATATATAATTATTGATGCAATTAGGATCCAAAAAGGAGGAATTTTACACCATTGATGCTACAAGATTCAGTAATGGATACAAATGGGAATGACAACGTAAATATGAGTATTGAGAACTCATAAAAATCATTTCATAATTTAATTGATACATAACTTCAACTGCAGATGTCATCATAATATGCAACTTATTTTGAAAATAAATTTTTATAATTGAATTTGTTGCTGTAGATAGGGAAATTGTAAAAATCATCTTGTGCATGATCAAACTGTAAATTTCCCCTCCCATTTTACAATGAAAAAGTCCAGTGGAAATTTCCAATTAAAATTCCCAGTTGCAATTTGTATGCTCAACAAGTTACCATCCAACTGATGGAAGAGAGTGCTGATAAAAAAGACACTATAACACCTATAACTATCAAATATAAAATCATTATCACCAGTACCAAAATTTAGATCCAAATTATAAAATAACTATTTTCACCACCTATGTACCACCCAATAAAATGATATAAATGAACCTGAAAATTTCCACACATAGTTTGGAGTGGGAGTTCCCACTCGATATTCCCAGTTGTAATTTATATACACAACCAATTTTCGTTAAAATAACGGACCCAAATTTATAGTGGGAAATTCAACTGGGAAATCCCAATGCAAATTCCCAGTTTGAATGTATATGCACAAACAGTTTACATTGAAACAACAGACCCACAATTTACAGTGTGAAATTGCAATGAAAATTTCCAATGCAAATTCCCAGTTGGAATTTGTATGTACAACCATTTTCCATTGAAAGAAGTGACTCTGAATACTACAAGAAGAAATAATAGTTTAACACCCTTCACACTGTTAAAGTTTAAATCAATATAATCTATATGAAAATGGTTATCCAGATAAGAAAATTACCATTTTCACCTATGTAACACCCAAAAAAGTAATGAAAACCAAACTGTAAAATTTCAATCCACAGTTTATAGTGGGATTTTCCACTGGAATGTTTCAATAATAATTCCCTATTAATAATTATATACAGAACAAGTTTCCTAGTCATTCAAATAAAACAATTCATAATAAAAAGAAAAAGAACAAAGTGAAACCTATTATAAAACCAATTTTTGTTAATCTTGAAAATAAATTACCCATTTACACCAACCAATCACCCACCAACACCATCAAAAAGAGTCATAGTAGTTATATTTGTTACAGGACAACCATATTTCTATTATAATAAAAAGGTCAATTAAAAATCATCATTACTTCTGACAGCAACCAAATACTTCTGACTCTAAGCATAGATCTCCATTGTCATCCTCCCAGGATCATTTAAGATGTAATACACCATAAACAAAAACCTCTCAACAAGTTATTTTTTCATCAAACATTATGGGAATTAAACTCCTATATCCAAACATTCCATGATATAACAAATCATCACCCCACAATCCAAAGTCGCATCTCCCTATTTTGGCGTCTTCTCAAGTGTCATGTCCCATTTACGTGGCTTGAACTTCACAACATGAAAAACGCTGAAAAATTCCTCCAAATAAGATTTTTGTAAAAAAATTCAATGATCAGTCCATCTGTTAATGTATTTGAAATTATATTGTACATTGAATAATAACTTACCACAGTCACTGTGTCTTTAAGGAACAAATATCTTGCTCTCATGAGTCGAATGTGTTTCATTGAGTAATAATATCAAAACACGTTTTTTTCAAACCCATGAATAATAAAGTCCAATGGATATTATTAGAGTTTACTAGGCATAATAAAAGCATGGATCTCCTCATACCGGCAACTACTGGTCACTTCAAAAAGGTGTTCTTTATTTTTTCATTTTTTGAATATAGAACTCCATATAAGACAATGATAAAAGGAAATGTAATAATGTAGTAACCATTAATTATAGACATGTTTTTAACATGAAAACTGCAAAAATATGATCATCATTTTATAAAAAATAAAGTATAGTCTTACAGTAAAGGTACTCAGCATGAACGAACATATTTTCACATTGGAAATGCCAATCATACTCCAAAGCCAACATCTTTCTTAAATGATCACCAAATATGTATCTATGAACTATTTTGAAAAATTGAACTTAATAAAAGAGAAAGAAGCATTGATTAAAGAAACTAATCCAAAACATACCGTACTAGAAGTTCACCTTTTCTTTACCAAATCACTAAAGTTTTTCATATCGATCTGTTGTGATTTTTCACTAGATTTCCATACCAAACTACTATTGTCATGCAATATTATTTTTAATTTAAGTACAGTGTAAACTATATGAAAGAAATTACAACACAAATTCAATAGCATTACCTGTCCCCATCAGTATCAACCAACATCTGCATCACTCTTCTATCATTTGTTGATACTATATTATGTTTCATCACCACTTAAGAATTAATTGGAATAACTTACAAAATATTGAAAGAATCTTCATCGTAGTAAGATGTGGATATATATATATGGAGACAAACACTTCAATTTCCTCATCCTACACTTGACACCTCTAATCAAATATGTTTTTAGCTTAGAGGAAAAATAGACTGCAATGGACTGGTAAACACGTTTTGGGCCTTCATTTCTGAATTCTTCATTAATATCTTCCTCCTAACTTTCCTCAAAAATAGTTTCTTCCATCCTCTCAATATCATGAATATCCTTTTTTCTACCATCATTTACACCAGTTGAAGTTGAAATATTTTCCATTCTAATATAATCACTCCCAATATCCTCTAAAAAAATTTATTTCACCTCATTGAAAACTATTTTAACCTCTTCCTTCCCCTTCAACTTTTCTTTCAAAAGCAGAATCTGTACATTATGCAGCTTTATTTGGGCCTCCAGTATCTTGAACCGTTTATGAAGTTTCACATTATCCACATATCATCCTAAATACTCCTCCTTTTTAACGACTGTCATGTTTCGCCTCATACTAAAATGAATTTTTTTCATCAACTAACTTCGGACAAGGTACTGTAACATCAGAAGGCCTTGACTACAACCTGGGGCTCTGACTAGACTTGGTTAGAGTCTGTATTGCATAGTTCAAACATATTTATAGATGCTATAAATTATTATAAAAGTAAAGGATTGTTTATTAACATATTATACTAATAGTACCTTGGTATATTCTTATACAGCGACGCCAACATCTTGCAAACTCCACCGAACAAATAAAAGAGAACCCTATCTTTTGGGTGAAACATTCCAGGACTTCTCAACATACCAATACTGTAATATTTAATATTGTTAGGAAATAATAAACCAATATGGAAAAATTAATTGGCTAAAAAAAATTGAAGACCTTAAAAATATGCTAACAACGGAGCCAACAACTTTTAATGGGAAAGTGTGATTTTTTGTCATTGACGTGAGAAGCTAGTCATGAATACCAGAAGCCCAAGAAAACCACTTCACTTTCAAGATATCATCAAAATAATTAACAAAATTCCAACCGAAATATGAACCGAATGTGAGGAAAAATAATACTACACACACAAACATGCAACATCAGAGAAATCATGATATTTCCTTGCTTCAATAGTGTCAAGAATAACTCTCTTTAAAACACCCTGTGTTAATAACCGGCCTGCATGTGAAAACCTCCTTCTAAAAAGGGATGAGTTATTTGGCCATAATGTGTATGGAGGTGATAAAGGAAACTCACCATCTTCAATGCCAAATATATCAGAGATGTCATCAAATGTTAATTTCATCATCCTACCACCTATATCAAACCTTTTTAATTTAAAATTGTACCTATTTAAAACTAATAAAATAGAACCATCTATTTTTTTACAATCATCAAAGGACACTCTATTATCAATTTTTTTTTTAAAAATTTACAAAATAGCATCTTCTGAAGAAATGTAATGTGATTCTCAGTGATCTTAGGCGTAATCTCATGAATTTTTTTCCATAACCCAGTCATTGAAGACCTGTAGTAGGATATAGATGATATAGATGCTTCTTCTTCCATAAAAAAACTATTATCCCAAAAAATAGATTCTTCAATGTTAATATTAACATATGGAAAACAAGTGACGACATTACCAAAACAAGGTGTTAAATTTCAACTCATTCTAAAAAGAGATTTATAGTTAGAAATTAGAAATGAATTCCATATGGAATTTCTAGTGGGAATTTGCAGTAGGGATTTCTTGGGGGAATTTCCAGTGGAAATTTCTAGTGGGAATTTCCAGTGGGAGTTTTCAGTGGAAATTTCAACTGGGAATTTGTAGAAACAAATTCTAGTGGAAATACCCATGCCAACAGTAAGAAAAGATGGTGTATAATTTTAGCTCATTATAATTATGTTTTGAAGTTGGAAATTATAAATTAATTCCATATAAAATTTGCAGTGGGAATTTTCATTGGGGATTTCATATGGAAATTTCAACTGGAAATTTTCGGTGGAAATTTCAACTGTGAATTTCCAATAAAAAATTCCACTAGAAATATCGATGATAAAAGTAGGAAAATACAGTGTATAATTTCATCTCATTATAATTATGGTTTGCAATTGTAAATTAAAAATGAATTCAATAGGGAATTTGTGGTGTGAATTTCTAGTGGGAATTTCAGGAGGGAATTTGTGGGGTGAATTTATAGTGGGAATTTGCAGTAAAAAATTCCAATAGAAATACCCATGCTAGTAGTAGGAAAATATAGTGTACATTTTTGAGTCGTTCTAACAAAGGTTTTACAGATTCCATAGGGAATTTATTGTTGTAATTTGCACTTGGAATTTGCACTGGGAATTTTCAGTGGGAATTTCAACCATTAATTTAAAGTAGAAATATCGATGCCAATAGTAGGACAAGATGCTGTAAAATTTCAAATCATTATGATTATGGTTTTGTAGTTGGAAATTATAAATGAATTCCATAGGAAATTTCCACTGGGAATTTCCAGTGACAATTTATACTGGGAATTACCTCTGAGAAATTCCAGAAGAAATATCATAGCCCAACAGTATAAAAATAAGTTTTAAATTCTAAAAATGGTTTTTTAGTTGAAATTATAAATCACTTCCACATGTAATTTTCACTACATTTTAGAATTCCCAGTTTCATTTGGACTGGGAATGTTCACTACGAATTTCCACCGGCAAAATTCCAGAGAAAATTTTCAGTGGGAATTCAATAACAAATGTGCACTAAAAATTCTTGATTCAAAAAAACAAGTGATTTAAAAACTAATTTTTCAGAAATTATAAATTTTATATGAATTTCAATGCGACTTACTAGTTGGGAAAACAATGCGATGCTTGAAATTCACGGTCAGAATTGCCAGCGGGAATCCCCATGGAAACAGAGGCAATTTGCAGAGTAATATTTCAACTGAATTCCAAAATTTGTTTTGAAGTTGTAAATTCTGAATGAATTACCACTGATAATTACCACTAGGATAACTATGAATTACCAAAGGGAATTCCCAATTGGAATTTCTAATAGGAATTTCCGATGGGAATTTCCATTAGAAATTCAACACCGAATAAGCACTGAAAATTGTTCCCAGAAAAAATCAGTGAATACAAGGGAATTACCACTAGGAATTACCACTAGGAATTTCCAATAGGAATTTCTAATGGGAATTTCCAATGAAAATTTCCATTGGGAATTTCCATTGATAATTAAACACTTAATGAGCACTAGAAATTTTCATAGGAAAAAATTAGTGAATACAAATTCCAATTTACCTGTAGAAAATATCCATTGGGAATCCATAGTGGAGAATGATAGAGGAATTTTCAAAAACCATTCAACCAATAATTGGAACTATAAATTTATATATGAAATTTTAAATTTGAATTAATTTGGAATTAGAAATAATTCCAGTTAATGAAATATAAATTTCCAGAGAAAAATGGAATTCAATTTTCCAATGCAAATACCAACTGCAAATTGCAATTTAAAATTCCCACTGGAGACTAAACTACACACAAGTAGTAAAAAACATTAAGGAAAATAACTAACAGTACAAATTAGAACTACAAAGTTACTATGAAAATGTAAAAAAAACATTATCAGTTTGTGTAATACTTATAAAGAACAAAAATACATATTAACTGTATCATTAAAACCAAAATAATTACAAAAAATAACTACAAATGACTATATCCCAGTGACTCATGGAAAGAACAAAAAAGAAGACAAATAGAAATGACATAGACCACTTGACATATTTTTTCATCATCGGTCGAAAATACAGAAAGTCTCATCGATAACTTCACTGATGCCTTTAGCAAATGGATGTCTAAGGGGGTCGAAGAGGGGTCAGCCGAGGGTTTCACCGTCAGGTTGCAACAAGATTCACCAAAACTATGTCGAACGAATTAGCTGACAGTTTCTCCGAGGTCTTCGCCTCAAGTTTCCTCACTGAGGGTTTTGGCGAGGTGTGATGGCTTTCACCTCAGTGTGAAGATGTCGAACGAATCAGCCAACAGTTTCTCTGATGACTTTCACATAGGGTTTCACCAAATCATGGGTGTAGGGTTCTATCGAGGTGTGATGGTTTTCACTAAGGGTTTCTCTAAGCCACCAAGGGATATGACCAACAAATTTTTTTAACCCTAATTTCAAACTCAATGACAGATCAAACTAATCGAACGGTACGCCTGTGTATTAATCACGTGGCAACCATACAATGGGAAACCTGAGGGTTAGGTTGAGATCCCAAAATAAGATGGTAATTTTTTATAAATACATAAGAATAAACTGACAAAGAAAACCTCATGAAATGTGAATTGAAACCACACATTATATAAAAAAAACGAGTTAAATGTGAAACCTTTTCTCCATTAGGTCCAAATCTTAGACCATCTACAACCCAACATCAAAATGATGGGGAAATGCTATTTTATCATAAAAGTCACCTCTAACACAGTTCTATTTTCAATGTCAAAACGAAGTTTTTCTATAGTGCATCTCCATATTTGGCATTGCATTATTGATGCGCTATCCTCATTTTTTTACTTTCTACTCATTTTTTCAGCATAATAAATGATTTATATTTATTTCTATACTATATATTTTGATCATTATATTTAATTAATTTTAATATGTACTTATTGAATTAATAATTTTTTCAAAAATATTATTAATTTTCTTTTTAATATATAAAAAATATTATTTCCAACCTGTGGTTGAGCTTTTTGAGAATAAAAAATATTATTATTATTCATCTTTTTTTTGAAATTTTTAATCAAATAAAAAAATTATTTATTCATAATTATTTTATTTAATTAGTTATTTATATATATAAATAATGAAATTTATATAATAATAATCATATAATCAGTGTAGAAAACTAATATAATATAATAAATTATATATTTCATTTATGTTAGTTTAAACTAATAATACATGGTAATTAAATAAAAAAAATTAAAATACATTATGCTATTGGTTTATTAAAAAAGAATAAATTAAAATTGAACCTATTAAAATAAAAGCATGCATGTTTACATGAAAAATACAAGATTAAACAAAATAAAATAATGATATGCAATAATTAGAACATAACATGGATAACAAAATAGATAAAATAAATTTAACATCAGAATAATAGTGCTCAACTACCATACAAAAAATAAAGAAAAGGTAGAAAAATAACAGTATAATAATATACATTTTAATTGAATATCGTTTTAAATAACATGAAATTTTATTTTATTTTATTTTTCTTTAATTTTATTTTATCATATATTATATTATTTATTCATAAATAATGTTAAGTAAGGGTAAAACAAAGTTAAGTAATGGTAAACTAAAGTTAAGTAAGGGTCAGTGAAAGTTAAGTGTAAAAAAAGTCAAGTAAGTGTAAAACAAAGTTAAATAAGGGTAAACTAAAGTTAAGTAAGAGTTCAATACATTTAAGTAATGGTGAAACAAAGTTAAGTAAGGGTAAACAAAGTAACTTATAGGTGAAATAAAGTTAGTAAAGGAAAAAATAAAGTTAAGAAATGGAAAAACAAAGTTAAGTAAGTGTAAAAAAAGCTTTGTAAGGGTAAAATAAAGTTAAGTAAGGGTAATTTTAAGGTAATTAAGGGTAAAATAAAGCTAATTAAGGGTAAAATACTATTAAGTAAGGGTAAAATAAAGTTAATTATGGGTAAATTGAAGCTAATTAAGGGTAAAGTAAGTTTAGTAAGGGTAAAATAAAGTTAAGTAAGGGTAAAAAAAGTTAAGTAAGAGTAAAACAAAGGTAAGTAAAGGTAAACTAAAGTTAAGGGTGAACTAAGATAAATAAGGGTAAATTAAAGTTATGTAAGGAAAAATTAAAGTTAAGTGAGGGAAAAACAAAGTTAAGGGTAAACTAAAGTTAAGTAAGGGTAAACTAAAGTTAAGTAAGGGAGAAAAAAAGTTAAGTAAGGGTGATATAATGTTAAGTAAGGGTAAAACTAAAGCTAAGTAAGAGTAAAATGAAGATAAGTAAGGGAAAACTGAAGTCAAGAAAGGGTAAAAAAATCTAAGTAAGGGTAAACTAAAACTATGTAAGGCTAAATGAACATGATCTAAATTCTCTAATTAAAGATGAGATGGAAGTGCCAACTCCAACTATTGAGTTAACAGTGGATGAAAATGTTTTATTTCAATACTTACTCAGTCAGAATAGAATAATCAAGGATAAGGATGCTCATATTGAACTCTGAAATGCATTAATCGAGCATCTATGATAGTGATATACTGATTTAGAAAATTAATTGTAATCAACTATCCATTGTAATTTCTGGTATTTTTAAGAGAATATCATTTTAAATATTAGAAAATTTTATTTTATATTATTAAAAATGAGTACAAGTTTAATTTGATTTAACAATTAATTTCTTAAATAGTTAAATTTATCATTATATTAAACTTGATTTTTTAATATATAAATAATTAATTATTATTTAACTAATTTTTGTAAAAAATAACTTAATTAATAAAATCACACACATGCAATTATTTGTATTATACTTATTTTAATCATTATATTTAATTTTTTTATTTTATTATTCAATTATTAATATTTTTTCAATAATATTATTAATTTTATTTATAATATATGAAAAATATTATTATTATTCATCTTTTTTTGAAACTTTTAATCAAAAAAATAAATTATTTATTTGTAATTATTATATTTAATTGGTTATTTATAAATATAAATAATTAAATTTATATAGTAATAATCATATAATTAGTGAAGAAAACTTATATAATATAATAAATTATATATTTCATTTAGTTTAGTTTAAATTAATAATATATATTAATTCAATAAAATAAAAATTGAAATACATTATGCTATTGGTTTATAAAAAAATCATAAACTAAAATTGAACCTATTAATATATGTGTGTGTGTGTTTATAATATGTATATTTTTGCGAAAATAGGGAAAAATACAAACATGAATGTTTACACAAATAAATACAAGATTAAACAAAATAACGTAATGATTTTCAATAATCAGAACATAACAAACCAAACACAACAGATAACAAAAATTCAACATTAAAATAATAGTGCTTAACTTACATACAAAAATAAAGAAAAGTATAAAAATAAGAATATAATAATCTGGTAAATTAACATCACTTCCCCCAATGTTATTAAAATATTCAAAAAAATTGATGTTGAAGGTGATTGTAAATGAGGATATAGTGGTTAGTGAAATTATACTCCTCTTTTATATATAATTCATCCTTTTTCATCTTGAATAAAAGAACGAACATTCAGATCACTGATTTTATTCAGATATCAAGACATAATTTTATTTTCCTCTTCAAACTCTTTGAAGTCCATTTTATTTTCTTCAATTTACATTTTTTGTTTCCTTGACATCTCCAAGACCTATAAAAGATACTAATTTTATTCTTTCAAATTTTTAATTTTAGCTTAAAAATTTTCATCATTTGTACTTTTTAATTTATCTTTCCTCACTTCACTGGGTTATGCCGAATAATATCCACTTACACCATAATCAGTTATGTTCAGTGAAAATGATGACAATCCAGGAGGTTCAGGTGCATACGACTCGGGAGTTTAATTTTATGACTTTGATGATACATAGTTCTATTTTTGAGATATTTTTCTTGAAATACTTTCACCATATTTGATTTTTTCAAGAAATTTAACTGTGATCCATACATGATCAAACCTAAATCCTTTCTTTCTCATGGGATCTTGCATGAGTAAGATTTTTTTCTCGATGTGATTGGAAAAAATTCACAATTTTAATGCCATGTATTTGAATATATAAATATAAAATAGAAAAATAATAAATTACTCACAATATCTTGTTTTGATGCACCATTGGGATTCATATTTTCAACTTGTATGATGCATCCATTTGATTTATTCACAACCTTCTCAATAGTTTGTATCTGAAACTGCAATGATCGTTTGCATCGAAGATCCCAACCCTTGTTCTTGCCTTTAGTATACATAGTTTCAATGCTAGAAAAAAAGGATGACTGGTAAACACCAGAAATAGAATTTTGATAATTCTCTATGTACACCTCACATAAGAGCATATCTTCACCAATAGAGTAGCTAGAAGACTGAGAAACCATCTATTTCTAAAACCAAATAGTTATAGGAAGGTATTGTTGAAGTGAAGGGAATAAGAATTTGTTTGGAATGAAATTGATAGTTATTTATTGGTATTATGGTAGATAATTCATATCCATGGTATAAAAAATAGACCATGGGATGGATTTCATATTGATCTCAATTGTTAGATGGATTTTCCCCCATCAAGCCTTATCATGAATGCACCTCCATCCCAACCATTGGATGGATTTCATTTTTGTCACACCCCAAATTTTACGTTTATTTTTTATTTTATTATTTCTTAGCTCCGGGTCCTCACGCCAAGGTTTGGGCTAAGTCCCGGTTTAAATTTTTTGTTGTTTAATGACTTTACTAGGTTTTAAACTCATGCGCGGTCACCGCATGGTTGGCAGTAGCCATACAGCAGGCCCTGGTGTCGTAAAATTTCTCATTATTATTATTATTATTTTAATTATTATTTTTATTGTCATTATTCTTTATACTATTATTATTATTATTATTTTCATTATTATTATTATTTATATTATTATTATTATTTATATCATTATCATTATTATTATTCTTTATATTATTATTATTATCATCCTTTACATTATTATTATTATTATTATAAAATTAATAAAAATAAAAATAGAAATAAACCCTAACCTAATAATGAAACCCCCCTGCCCCCATCTGCTGCACACACCCTGGTTCCCCTGGAATTTTCACTCTACCTCTCGCCCCTATGAGTCCGCCGCTGCGCTCGCCTCACACTCCAGCAGCCTCCTCACCCTTTCTTCCTTCCAGAAGAGCTGCACTTCGACCCCGCCACCCTCGCCTTCTGCTACCCTGGCTCTGCGCTCACCCCAGGCCCTCTCACCCACAAGCCCCTGCCACATCCCACCTCCACAGGACCCCACCTCGCCTCACCCTCATGCTCCCACTGCCCTGCGCCTCTTGCCTCCCATAGCTCCACGCTCACCCCATCCCCCTCCGTGCTACCCCTCCTGCTCCCAGTCGCCACCTCACATCGACCTACAACCAACCATCACCCTTCATCCCCAGATGACCTTGCCCTGCCCTACTCTCCTACTTCACCCCTCTACCACCCTCATTTCCCCGCTATGACCTCCCACGCACCCAGCTTCTCCCTCTCCCACTCCAGCTGACCAGCCCCAATCGTCGACCTGTAGCGCACTAGAAACCAAATCCATCCCCTCACTCTTCCGCACCTTCAGCTAGCTGACTCCCTTGCTCCAGCCAGTGACGCACTTGGACCCCTCAAGACCTCCCTTGTAACTCACACCAGTTAACCCTCTCTACCCTCCTCCGACCACCTTCCCCTTGTTCACACAAAACCCTCTACTCTAGTATATTTATTTATTTATTTATATTTATTTATTTGTTTATCTATTTTTCCTTCATTTCATCTTTGGTGTCTTTATTTAATTTGGATAAATCCTTATAAAATCGCAGGTTGTGTATCGTGTGTTTTTCTCACTGTTTAGTGTGCACGGTTGGTCCACATGGAATTGTCCCTTCTTCCATCAAATTTTTTCACCATCTGTATTGGATTTGAGGTAGACGAATCCACATTTTTTTTATTTTGAAATAATTCCATTTAATTATTGCATGTTTTTTATTAATTCTTTTACTATATTCGAATCTTTGCAAGACAATTAGATAATCTGCTATAGTATTTTCAAATTAGTTGGGATTGTTAAAAGTGGTTTGTTATATTAATTTCTAGTTTGTATAATTTTTCTGTTTTTTAATATATTTGTTAATGAACTATTTGATTTGTTTATGGAATGGATAGTAATATTTTTGTGTTGTTTTAAATTTATTTATACTTGGTTTGGCCTACTTATAAAAAATTGGTCATAAACTAGTTAGTTTGTTTTAAAACTGTTTATAAACTGGTTGGGTTATCCGTGTAATTATTGAGAAATTGTTTGGTTTGTTTTATAATGTTTCCATCACTTTAGATTTTTTAAAATACATAGTGAATATGGTTTGGTGTGAGTTTGTAAAGGAAAACAGTTCGCTTGACAAATGTGTGGTATTTGGGCGTGTTATTGGTTATGCCTTGTTAAGGGTCTGTTTGATGCGTTTTCGAAATTTTCATGTTTTTTCTAAATGGATTTTAAAATTTCAAATAAATTTGGTCCCCTTGAGTGGTTTCTAAGGATATTTTTAAATAAGGTCTTATAAAGTGTTGCTTTAAGTGTTTTTGAAAACATGGTTTTTAATGGTTTCTTTATAGTTTTACCACTTGGTTTGAAACATGTTTCGGTGTTTAAAGTTGTTTTAAAAATGGTTTATAAATGTTTATTGTTTTGGGAATGTTTTGGTAAATGCATGTTTTGGTAAATTCATGTTTTCATGAAAGAATATTGGCATGTTTTGGTCTGTATGACCATGTTTATAAGAAATGATGTTCATTATTGTTTTAGAAACATTTATAAATTTTTTGGTAAATGGTTGAATGAGGTAAAGCTAAATTCCCTTTTGGAATCTTTGGAATGGTATTTTAGAAAACCCCTCTTTGTTTAGGTCTCTTTCCTCGTCGATTGATCATGATACAAGAGGGTCCTCGATAAGGCATGAGACTAATCTTTAGGTGGTTGGGGTGGTTCTCGATTATGTCACCTGCTTTTATATATATATATATGGCTTGTTGTTTGAATGTGTGGCACACCTCTTTGTGAACATAGCACAGAAACTTAGCATAACTGGGGGTTTATTGAGAACGATTATTGTACTAGTTTAGACAATGCAATAACTAGTGGACCTTAGTACAAACTTTGCTCTACTAGGGGATTGGGCCCCTCAGTTAGGCTAGGAAGGGAAAAACCAATCATTTGGGTATTATGACGTCATTGAGATTAAGTCTGCCTTCAGGATGAGTTACATGTATAGTACATTCTAGTCTTCCTCTGAGATTTATGTTTTCCATGATCCTTTTATACGAGCACTATTAGTACAATTTCCATTACTATGTGTGTGGAATCATACCCTTGAAATTGGTTTTGGTGTTTTCTAGGAAAAAATTTGTATGTGAGGTCGGTTTTAAAAAGGAATTCAAAGTATCTGTTTTGAAAAATTTTGTGTGAGCCCCTATTTATTTATTTTCCTTGTTTTTTGAATTATAAGGGAAATGGAATTGTGATTGTAGTTTTCAAAATGAATTGTATATATGAAAACCTTATTTTTATAATTGTAGTTCAAAATAGGGTTATTGGTCTATTTTGGAATTGGAAATGTATAGATTCCATGGTTTATTTTTGGAATCCCTACAGAGTATTTTTAATGATCATGCTTTTTTATCATTTCAATTACAGGTTTCATTTGCTCAGGTTTTCTTGGATGAGTTACTCATCACTGGATCAAGGTCAGCCTTTAGTTAGGAGGTGACCCAGAAGGTCACATAGAGGTATGTTGACCTGTTCTGTTTATTTATTTTTCTACTTCTCGAGTTCAATTCTATTATTTTGTCAATTATTGTTTATTTATTTATGTTTTATGGGTGAAATTGTTCCCAACAATTAAATTTTGATGCCTGACATTGGTTGACAACCCCTGAGGATTGGGAACGCCCCTCGGGCCATGTCGTATATCAGATCAGGTGATCAGTTCAGGGTCAAACTGGGTTGGTTAGTGACAAAATGGTATCAAAGGGGCCCTTGTTATTTGGGGTGTCCCGTAGATTGATATTAGGACTATCGGGCCTTGATAGGTAGGTACATGAAGGACATCATGAACCCTTTCCCATTACGAACCTTGAGTTTCCAGGGGTATTTCAGGAATTGAGTCCTTATCTCGTTCTGGTTTGTTTTAGACTGAGGGATGACAATGGAGGCAATTCGATGTTACATCTTGATTTCACATGGAGTAGTGACCCATGTGGAGTCAGAGTACATAGTTTAAGTTCCTCCTAGTTATTGATGCTTACATGGGGCATGTCCAACTACTAGGTTTCCAGGATAAGTGTGACTAATAGTCCCTCACTCTGGTAGTTTGATGCATGTTGAGTGTCGTCTTGGTTATGGTTGGTGTAAGTGCACTTTTGAAAATGGAAAAGGGTTTATTGAAATGCGAATAATTTCTTTTAAATAGATTTAAATACGTGAAATGGGTTTTAAAACTGAAATATTTTGGTCTAAAAATCTGGTGTTTACTTGTAACTGGTAGAGAAATGGTTTGGGTGAAACCTTGGGTACTCTTTATGAACATTTGAACATGTGAGGGAATGCATGGGAAGTGTGTGTTGGTGCATATGGATGAAAGCAGATGAAGGCATGTGCAACGGTTTATCAGATTACTGGGGTGTGTACTTGGAATTAAAGGCATGACCTTCTTTTCCAAAAGTAATTTAAAAAAATAAATGATTTTTGGAAATTAAATTTGGTTTGAGAAGTGGGTTTGGTATTTGGAAAGTGGCCTTGAAAGAAGGTAGTTTTGAAATCTACAATGAAAATGGGATTTTGAAAAAGGATATTTTTTTGGGTTGTGTTTGTATTTTTTTGATTTTTGAGAAGGTCGTTTGGCTCAAGAATGTTAATTTTAATTATACTTTGATTCGATATCGGTTTTGGCTTAGTGTTTATATGTTGTTTAGAAAATGCCACCCAGAAAGGTCCCCAAGGTTTCTGATAATTCATGTCTAGTTTTTGGTCCTTCTCAGACATTATCTATCCTTAACATTGATCAGGGTCTGTTAAAGGTAGTTATGTGGTTTGAAGAGGTCTAGTGTGTTTTTAGGATGTTGGGAAATCCTGAGTCCATTAGAGTTCGAGCTGTCCTGGGATTATTTGAGGGTCCTACATTGAACAAATGAGAGTTGTTCTCCCTACCATCAATGAAAGATGGGATGATGTGGGATGTCTTTAAATCCTACTTCATCCGATATTTTATACCTTAATTTGTGAATACAAATAAAAGTGAAGAGCTCATGCATATTCAACAAGGCCAATAGACAGTTAAAGAATATGTTGACCATTTCAAGGAACTTATGTCCTTTTTTTCAGAGGTAGCATCGTAGGATTTGATGAAGAATTATCTCTTTATCGGGGGTCTTCATTCAGAGATCAAGGAGTGAGTCCTCCCTTCTAGGGACCATCATTTTGAGAAGCTGGTGGATGAGGAATTATTAGCTGAGTTGGTCCCCAGAGCATAGATGGTTGGAAATCTAGCATATCTAATTTCTCATGAAGGTTCCCCATCTGGAGAGAAGGGTGTGCTAGAGGGACCTATCTCTAAATATTCCTCTATAGTGGTTATGGATTCCAGTTCATTAGACCGTTCAGTGGTGAGCCATTAGTGTGGATGTTTAGGTCACATGAATCCATCATGTCACTTCCCTCTGAAGACATGCCATCATTGTGGGCGTCTCGGTCATCTTGAGAAGTTCTGCAGGAAGCATCGCTTGAAGAAGACACTATGACCAGAGGATTCCAGTGCCTGACTTTGAGGAAGGAGATTCTTCAGCCATAAGATCCCCAACCATAGGTCTTGGGGTGAAGCTCACACACAGTCAGGAGTTGTCGGGGGTGAATCCTCTATTCAGGTTTTGTGTTCCGCATTGGCAGTGGAACATTTAAAGTCTTTTTATTCTTGTATTTCTGCTGTTAAAGTTTTGACATCATTATAAGTTCATTATCTTTTCATAAGGTTATGATGGAATTTTTATATTATAATCCAAGTAGTCTTGTGTGTGTGGATTTGGTTATCTGGATTGATCTTTTTTCTTAAAAGTATGTTTGTCCCTTGTATGGGTTCATCCCGATTTAGTTGTGTTCATTTAGAGATGTAAGTGCCTATGGAAGAATCGATGTTTTTGGTTATGCTCAGGTTCACAGTTTGGGGTAAGTTCTGCTTGGAAGTTTTTATCTAGTGTTGGGGGTTTTTGGTCTAGGTTGAGAGTTTTATGTTTTAGTAGAGGTGTTTTTCGCTCGTGCTTTTGAAGTTAGTTTGGATCAGTTGGGAGTTCCCGCATTAGGCCCCCTTCCTGGGGTGATATGTTTGAGTATTAAATTTCTATAAAAGTTGAGTTCTTTTGGTGGGGATAACCCTATCATGTTCTCCCATTTTTTTATTTTGTGTTTTTTTTCAGTTTTAATCGAGCATGGATTCATGATTTCTCTATTGTTCAACTGGGTGACTTTCTAGGGACAAAAAGTGTCTGTGGTGGGAAGAATTGTCACACACCAACTTTTATGTTTATGATTATTTTATTATTTCTTAGTTTTAGGTCCTCACTCCAAGGTCTGAGATGGGTCCCATTTTAAATTTTTTGTCATTTAATGATTTTACTGGGTTTTGAACCCATGCGCGGTCACCACGCGGTTGGCGGTAGACGCGCATCCGGCCCTGGTGTCGTGAAATTGCTCATTATTATTATTATTATTATTATTGTCATTATTATTATTATTATTATTTTCATTATTCTTTATATTATTATTATTATAATAATTATAAAATGAAAAAAAACCTTAACCTAATACCAGTGCCCCCCTTTCCCCCATCCGCTACACGCACCCTGGTTCCCCTGCAAGCCATGCTCCGCCTCTCACCCCGGCGGGTCCTCCGCCACCCGCACCTCATTCTCCAGCCGCCTCCTTTCCCTTTCATCTTTCTAGTGGTTTTGCACTTTGACCCCACCGCCCCCACTTTCTGCTTCCTTGGCTCCATTCTCACCCTATTCCCTTTCTCCCACAAGCCCCTACTGCCTCCCACCTCTATAGAAACCCGCCTCGCGTCACCCTCACAGTCCTACTGCCATGTGACTCTCGCTTCCTATAGCTCTATGCTTTCTCTTGCCCCCTCCATTCTACCCCTCTTTCTCCCGGACACTACCTTACCTCGACCTATAAGCAACTGTCTCCCTTCACCCCCAGCTGACCTCACCCAACCCCGTTCTCCTACTTCAGCCCTCCGCCACCCTCATTTCCCTACTCCTGAATCATGCTCACCCTGATTCACCCTCTCCCACTCCGGAAGACCAGCCTCGGCCATCAACCTGTAGTGCTCCATAAAACTGAAGACACCCCCTCTCTCTTCCACACCTTTAGCTAGACAACTCCCTTTCTCTATCCAACAAAGCTCCCAGACCCCTCCTGCTCTCCCTTGCGACACACATTGGCGAACCCTCTCCACCCTTCCCTGACCACCTTCCCCTTATGCATTCCAAACCCCCTACTCTGGTATATTTATTTATTTATTTATTTATTTATTTTTCCTTCATTTTATATTTGTGTCTTTATTTAATTTTTATAAATCCTAATACTGTCATGGGTTGTGTATCCTGTATTTTTCTCACATATTAGCATGCAAGGTTGGTCTTCAAGGAATTTTCCCTTCTTTTGTTGATGTTTTTCTCCATCTACACTATATTTGAGGTAGGAGAATCTTCATTTTCCCTTTTTGAATAAGTCCATTTAATGCTTCCATGTTTTTAATTAATTATTTTACTATATTATAATCTTTGCAAGATAATTGAACAATATGCTATAGTATTGTCAAGTTAGTTGGGTTTGTTAAAAGTATTTTTTATATTATTTTCTAGTTTGTGTAATTTGTATAATTTGTCAATATAATTTTTAATTAACTATTTGATTTGTTTATGAAATAACTAGTAAACTGTTTGGGTTGATTTAAATTTATTTAAACTTGGTTTGGCCTGCTTATACAAAATTATTCACAAACTAGTTAGCTTGTTATAAAACTTTTTATAAACTGGTTGGTTTATTCATGTAATTGTTCAGAAATTTTTTGGTTTGTTTTATTAATTTTCCATCCCTTTAGAGTTTTCGAAATACATAGTGAATATGGTTTTGTGTGAGTTTGGAGAGGAAAACTGTTCGCTTGACAAATGTGTGGTATTTGGATGTGTGATTGGTTATTTGTGGTTAAGGGGCCATTTGAAATGTTTTCTAAAGTTTCTAGTTTTTCCTAAATGGATTTTAAATTTTCAAATAAAGTTTCTCCCCTTGAGTGGTTTCTAAGGAGAGTTTTAAATGAGGTCTTATAAAGTGTTGCTTTAAGTGTTTTTGAAAACATGGGTTTTAATGGGTTCTTTATGGTTTGACCACTTGGTTTGAAACATGTTTTGTGTTTAAAGTTGTTTTGAAAATGGTTCTTAAATGTTTATTTTTTTGGGAATGTTTTGGTAAATGCGTGTTTTGGTAAATGCATGTTTTCGTTAAAGAATATTGGCATGTTTTGGTCTATATGACCATATTTGTAAGAAATGATGTTACTTACTATTTTGGAAACATTTATAAATGTTTTGGTAAATGGTTGAATGCGGTATAGCTAAAGTCCCATTTGGAATATTTAGAACAGTGTGTTGGAAATATACTCTTTGGTTAGGTTTCTTGCCTCGTCGATTGATCATGATACAAAAGGTTCCTCGGTATTGGCCTCCTTTTGAGAATATTTATTTTAAGGTATGAGACTAATCTTGAGGTGGTCGGGGTGGTGTCGGATTGTGTCGCATGCTTGGTTATATATATATATATGTCTTGTTGTTTGAATGTGTGGAACACCTCTTTGTGAACATAGCACAAAAACCTAGCATAGTAAGTGGGTTTACTGAGAAAGATTATTACACTAGTTTAGACTACGCAATGACTAGTGGCCCTTAGTATGGACTTTTCTTTGTGAGGGTATTGGGCCCCTTGGTTTGGACAGGTAGGGAAAAACCTAGCGTTTGGGTATTATAACGTCATGGAGAGTAGGCATGCCTTTAGGATGAGTCACATGTATAGTACATTCTGGTCTTCCTCTAAGTTCCTAGGTTTTCTGTGATCCTTTGATACAAGCACTATTAATACCATTGCGCTTGTTTTGTGTGTGGAATCATACCCTTGAACTTAGTTTTGGTGTTTTCTTGGAAAAATTTTGTTTGCGTGGTTGGTTTTGTAAAGGATTTAAAAGTAGTTTTTTTGGAAAAGTTTGTGTGAGCCCCTCTTTATTTATTTTCCTTGTTTTTGAATTATAAGGGCAACATAATTGTGATTGTTAGTTTTCAAAATGGATTGTATATATAAAAACCTTATTTTTATAACTTTAGTTTAAAATAGTGTTATTGGACTTATTTGGAATTGGAAAATGCATGGATTTTATGGTTCATTTTTGGCATCCCTACAAATCATTTTTAATGTTCATGCCTTTTTTTCATCATATTAGTTACAGATTTCCTTTGCTTGGGTTTTCTTGGATGAGTTTATCATCAATAGAGTAAGGTTATCCTTTAGTTGAGAGGTGACCTAGAAGGTCATGTGGAGGTATGTTGACCTGTTCTATTTATTTCTTTTTCCATTTCTCAAGTTCGGTTCTATTATTCTATCTATTATTGTTTATTTATTTATATTTTATGGTCCAAATCATTCCCAATGATTAAATTTTGATTCCCAACACTGGTTTCCAGCCGATGGGGATCAGGAATGCCCCTCGGGCCATGTCGCGGACCAGATTAGGTGACTGGTTCAAGGTCGAACCGAGTTGGTTCATGAAAATTTTGAAATTAACTTTCAGATGGATTTTTTATTTAAGTCAAACTTATCATTATTTCACTACGATATCACCCATATGTTGGATTTCATTTTTATCACAGTCATCAGATGATTTTTAACTCGATCAAACCTTATCATGATCATATATCCATCCCAACCATTGGATGGATTTCATATTTATCGCAATCATTGGATAGATTTCATCCTCATCCAACCTTATCATGAACGCACCTTAATACCAATCATTGGATGGATTTCATTTTGAAATGAATTGTTGGATGAATTTTATATTTATGTCAACCTTATCATGATTTAACTATGATCACAACCATCCAGTAGATTTCATTTTGATTGTATTCTGCAGATGAGTTTCAACTTTATCTAACTTTTTCTTGATAACATATCAATTTTTAATATTTATTTATGAATATTTATTGATTAATATTTAATTTTTTTAATACATTTATAGTTTTCATAATTAATATATGTATTCATTTTCATTTTAAGTATTCATTTTTAATTTTTTAAAATTTGTATAATTAATAACTCATATTCATTCTGTTAATATTTTTTTTGATCTATTCATGATTTTATTAAATTTCACTCATTAGAGTATAAAAAATAGATCATTGGATGAATTCCATATTAATATCAATCATTGGATGGATTTATCCTTCATCCAATATTATTATGATTGCACCTAAATCCCAACAATTGGATGGATTTTATTTTGAAATGAACTGATGGATGGATTTTATATTTATTCCAACCTTATCATGATTTTACTAAGATCTCATCCATTCATTGGATTTCATTTTGATTGTAGGTATCCGATTGGTTTTTACTTTATCTAACCTTATCATTATCACATATCCATTTTTAATATTTATTTAAGCACATTTATTGATTTATATTTATTGTTTTTAATATAGTTATAATTTTTATAATTAATATATGTATTCATTTTCATTTGTAGAATTAATTTTTAATTTTTAAAAAATTATATAATTAATAAATATTATTCATTGTATTAATATTTTGTTAATATATTTATATTTTAATTAAAGTTTTCTCATTTTTAATATTTCAGTGTATAAAAAATAAATCCTTGGATGAATTTGATATTGATCTCAATCATTGGATGTATTTTTTCATCATCCAACCTTATCATGATTGCACCTATATCCCAACCATTGTATAGATTTCATTTTGAAATTAATTGTGAGATGGATTTTATCTTTATGTCAACCTTATCATGATTTTACTACGATCTTAGCCATCAATTGGATTTCATGTTGATCACAACCATCAAATAGTTTCTAACTTTATCTAACCTTATCATGATCACATATCCATTTTTAATAATTATTTATACATATTTATTGAGTAACATTTAATATTTTTAATAATATTTTTATTTTCATAATTAATATATGTACTCATTTTAACTTTAAGTATTCATTTTTAATTTTTTAAAATTTTATATAATTAATAACTTTTATTTATTCTTTTAATATTTTTTTGATTTATTCACATTTTAATTAATTTTCACTTGTTTTTAACTTTAAATGTATAAAATATAGATCATTGTAAGGATTTCATATTGATCTCAATCATTGGATGGATTTCTTCCTCATCCAACCTTATTCTGATTGCACCTATATCCCAACTGTTGGATGGATTTCATTTTTAAATGAACCACTGAATAGATATAATCTTTATTCCAACCTTATCATGATTTCACTACGATCCCAACCATCAGTTGGATTTAATTTTGATCATAGTCATTGGATGAGTTTTAACATTATCTAACCTTATCACGATTTCATATACATCTCGACCATTTGATAGATTTTATATTGATCTCAATCATTGGATATATTTTATCCCCATCAAACCTTATCATGATTGTATATTTATTCCATTATATTTCTCAATATATAAGCATCATTGTATCACTTATTGAGAATAAATGCATTATATGAGTACCAAAATGAATTACAATACTTGAGGTCCTTTTGATATTCATTTTGAAATTTTATCATCATCATCACCATATTCTTGTTCATCTTCATCCAATGATGCAACAAAAAATACATTTGAATAGATACAAGAAGAAATACATAAAGAAGTGCAGAGGAACAATATGATGATGGTGCATCATTATAGAAAATATAATGATCAGTTTGCTCACATTGAATCCATCATGGGGAAAATAGTTATCAATCATGATTGTGAGGTTGTAGATCATAATATGTATGATGATTATTTTTCCAAAATTCCATGATATAATATGACATTTTTTCATCAAAAAAATTGAATGTATGGAAGTATTTTTATTCATATTGCTAATACAGTTAAAGTACATGATCACTACTTTTAACAAAGAAGTGATGGGCTTGGTAGATTTGGATTATCAACTCTGAATAAATTAACAACTGTGTTTTGGATGTTGGCATATGGCCTCCCAATAGATGATACTGGTGAATATGTTAAAATTAGTGAGTATACTATAATTAAATGTTTAAAAATATTTTTTCATTCTATTGTTGAGATCTTTTCAGAGTGATACCTTCAATCAACTAATACAATTGATATTTCGTGATTTTTTTATATTGGTTAAGAAAGAATTTTTCCAGGAATGTTAGGAGGTTTGGATTGTATGCACTGGAAGAGGAAAATTTATACTACAGCATGGGAGAGACAATATATAGGACGTTATGGATCCCAAACTATAATTCTAGAAGCAGTTTCTAGTTATTATCTTTGGATACAGAATGCATATTTTAGTATTTTGGGTGCTAATAATGACATAAATGTGATTGAATCATCTCAATTGGTTTCTAGTCTCACTCAATGTATTGGTCCTATTTCTCATTATATCATTCAAGGAAAAGAATATGATATGGGATGTTATTTAGATGATAATATGCATCCAAAGTGGTCCACAATTGTGAAAAGTATCCATGAGCCACATAATTCGAAGAAGAAATATTTTTCAATGAAACATGAAGCATGTAAAAAAGATGTGGAATGTGCATTTTGGATTTTTACAATCACACTTTACAATCATCACAGAACCTATGCATTTTTGGATAAAACATGTGTTACATGATATAGTGACTACATGAATTTTTATGAAAAATATAATAATTGAGGAATAACGTGATCTAAATGATCCAATTATTGATGTGATAGAAGTTCCAACTCCAGCGGTTTAGATAAAGACAGATGAAAATGTTTTATTTCATCACTTAAACAATAAAAATAGAAGAATCAAGGATAAGGATGCACATATCGCACTTTGAAATGAATTAATTGAGCATATATGGTAGCAATATAATGATTTATAAAATTAATTGTAATCAAGTATCTATTTTAATTTTCTGCATTGTTAATTGAATATCATTTTAAATAGCACATAATTTTATTTTATTTTATTTTATATTATTCATTCATTAATAATTTTAAGGGTCAATTAAAGTTAAGGGTAAAACGAAAGTTAAGTAAGGGTAAAATAAATTTAATTAAGGGTAAACCAAAGTTAAATAAGGGTAAACTAAATCTAAGTAAGGGTGAACTAAAGTTAAGTAAAGATGAACTAAAATTAATTATGGGTAAAAAAAGTTAAGAAATTGTGAAAAAATCTTAAGTTGGGATAAAAACAAGTTAGGTAAGGGTAAAAAAGATCTAATTAAGGGTAAACTAAAGTAAATTAAGGGTAAAATATATCTATGTAAGGGTAAAAAACAGTTAAGTAAGGGTAAAATAGAGTTATGGGGTAAAAAAGTAAATTAAGGGTAAAATAAAGTTACGCAATGGAAAAACAAATTTAAGTGTAAATGAAATTTAAGTAAGGGTAAAATAAATATAACTAATGGTGAAACAAATTTAGAAAAGGGTAAAAATAAAGGTAAAGGTAAAAGTAAATATAGGTAAGGGTAAACTAAAGCTAAGTAAGGGTAAACTAAAGCTAAGTATGGGTAAAACAAAGTTAAATAAGAGTAAACTAAAGTTAATTAAAGGTAAAAAAATTAAGTAAGGGTTAAACAATGGAAATTAATGGTAAAATAAAGCCAAATAAGTATAAACTAAGGGAATTAAGGGTAAACTAAAGGTAAGTGAGGGTAAACTAAAGGTATGTAAGGGCAAAACAAAGTTAAGTAAGGGTAAACTAAAGTTAAGTAGCGGTAAAAAAAATTTAAGTAATGGTAAAGTAAATTTAAGTAAGAGTGAAACAAAGTTAAGTAAAGGTAAAAAAAATTTAATTAAGGGTAAAACAAAGTTAATTATGGGTAAAAAAGTTAAGGGAAACTAGAGTTAATTAAGGGTAAAATAATGTTAAATAATGGTGAAGAAAAGTTAAGTAAGGTAAATCTAAAGTTAAGTAAGGGGTAAAACTAAAGCTAAGTAAGGTAAAAATAATGTTAAGTGAGGATAAACTAAAGTTAGGTAATGGAAAAAAAATTAAGTAAGGGTAAACTAAATCTAAGTAAGGGTAAACAAATGTGTTCTGAATGCATTGATTATAGATGCGGTGGAAGTGTCAGCTCCTACTGTTGAGTTAATGACAGATGAAAATGTTTAATTTTAATAATTTCTCAATCATCATAAGGGAATCAAGATTAAGGATTATCATAACACACTCTACAATGTATTAATTGAGCATTTATAGTAGTAATATGTTGATTTAGAAAATTAATTGTAATCGGGTATCCATTTTAATTTTATGCATTTATAATTAAATATCATTTTAAATAACACACAATTTTATTTTATTTAATTTTATATTATTAAATAATGAGGAAAAGTTTAAATTAATTTAATCATTAATTATTTATGAGTTTTATTTTTATTATTGTATTAAACTTGATTTTTTAATATATAAATAAATAATTATGATTTAAATATTTTTTTAAAAATCACTTATATAATCAAATCACACACATGTAATTATAACTAAAATACATTATATTAATGTATAAAGAAAATAAAGCAGAATTTATAATATTTAAATTAATATTATTAAATAAAGATATCATATTGGATTTAATTTAATTATTAATCAATATTTAATTTAATTTAAGATAATTATTGATCAATATTTAATTAAATTTAATTAAATTTAATTATTAATTTTATTAAATATCATAATATATCACATTGGTTAATTTTATGCAAAAATATTAATTTTAATATAGTATGTTGAATAAATGTACTAATAAAAAAATATATAATGAGGAATATTCAAATAATATTATTTTTGAAGTGGAAAATGAAGTAATTGGGTTGGAGTGGATTTTACTATTCATACTTAAAAATTGAGTAACCCTACACTAAAATGACGATGTGGGTTAGAGTTGTTCTTAATTTTGAAATTAATTTTCATAATTTTTTATTTCCTTTATTATTTAGTATTAGTTGGTCGATGTTAAACCATCAAAAATTTAAACACACTACAAACATCTAAAATTTCTCCTCCTTAAAGATGAATTGAAAATTTAAACTCATTGCTTATAAAAATAATTTTATTTCATCAAAGTTATTTTCTCTTATTAAAAACAACTATGAATTTACTTAAATTAGATAATTTTTCTAAATTCACATCGTTATAATCATTTTTTATTATTATAAAACAATATATATTTTTTGATCGACCATGTTTTAAGTCGTATTTTTTTCCACTTAAATCTTATGATATTCATATCAATTTAGGTATTTTAATTAGATTAGGTAAAAAATAATGGTATATAAGTAACACACTATCACAATTCATGTTTTATATAGAGTTTAATTTTATTAGTGCTAAACATAAGAAGCTGATAAAAGGGAAACCTTTATCAATACTAACTAAAAGAGCTAATAAATGTAGCTCTTATCAGTGCTAAAAAAAGAACTGATAAAATTATACCCTTTATCAGCACATTTTTTAGTGCTGATAATTTTTTTAATAAAAATATATTTTTAATATATAAAAAATTATCATATTTATATTCAAAAAGTAATGTTTATTTTTATACATTAATTACAAAATGCATGTATATAATTAATATAAATATGATATATTAATATTTTTTAATAATTCAAACAATTATATAAATATAAATGACGTATATTTGTTAATGTGTGCTATTTAAACTTATATATTTATATCAATGTATATGTGCATATATGTGTTTGCATTATGTTACGTGTGTGTATTTTGTGTATGTGTATATATAAATTTTTTACATGTACAGATGTATGTATGTGTTGTATATGTGATCATATATGTGGGATGTACATAAATATATGTGTGTGTGTGTGTAGAACATGCGTACATGTGAATGTATGAAATGTACTTATTTTACATTTGATGTATATTTTTTTAATTTTTGATATAATATTTTTGGAATTTATTCAATTTTTATACATATTTATATTTTAATAAGTATTATTATCAATTTTTTTAATTTAAATGATTAGTATTTATTTAATTTTATTTACTATGTTGTAATACTTTTAAAATGTTTTAAATTTGTATATTTAAGTTATTTAAATGATTTTTTTAATATTTTCTTTATTTCTGTACGCATTCAATTCATGTAGTTAATCTTATATGAATTGAATTTTTAAAATAGTTTTGTCGATTAAATTATATTTATTCTTTTTTAATATTACTTTCATTTAATATTATTTAATTTTTTTGTATTTATATATTTTTATATTTTTTGGGATTTAATCATTTTGAAATATTTTATATATATATTTATTTACTGTACATGTAATATTTTCAATATGCTTGCAATTTATATGAATAATATTTATTTATTTATTTATTAAGTTTTAACATTTAAAATATGTTTGAAAATTATATAAATAATCAATTAAAATGATTTTTATAATAATTTTGAAATTTAAATAGTTAATTATAAAATTATAAATATATATATATTTTTAAAATTATAAATATATATAATTTTTATAAAATTATAAATATATATATATATATATATAATTATAAAATAATAATAAATAGATTTTAAAATTAAATATATTTATTATATTTATAATTATATATATTTATATATTGATAAATATATATACAATTATAAAATATATATAGTTATATACATATATTTATAATTATATAAAAATATTGATAAAAATATTATTTATAATTATAATTATCAATATATATTTAAATAATTATAATATTATAATAAATATATTTAAATAATAAACATATTTATTTTATTTTTAGTTATATATATTTATATATATATATAATTATATATAATTATATAAATATATTTATAATTATATATAAATATTTTTAAATATATTTATTTATAATTATAATTATGAATATATATATATATATAATTATGAAATTATAAAATAGGCAATGAAGATCAATTGGTACTTTGAGATAGTGAACCTCATCAACCACAAAACATTGAGCAGTTGTCCCTAAAAAAATGAAATAATAGAACTTGCAGGATAGGGTGAACATAATGTACTAATTGTAATGGATGTTGATAACAATGAAGAAAATGAATATGAAGATAATTGAATGTATAAATTGGTAATGAAACTTTATTTCAATTTATCATTTATACGTGTTTCATACATATATATATTGTTCTATTTTTCATTTTTTTCAAAAATCTTTTACTTCTATATTTTTTTATACATTTCATATATTCTGAACCATTGGAATTATACGAAATCTGAGAACAAAAAAAATCAAGATCCAAACCGATCAACATCTTAGAGCACACCAACGCTACCACAAGCTTCGGTGGATTATAGTGATTCCACTACACGAGAGACTTCTAGTGAGCCACCAGTTTCCCCTAATTTTTTTGGTATCTCACTATTTGTTGCACCTTTAATGATGAAGCATTTGGCCACCCCTCCATCTAAGGGATTTTTTCAAGTTACCATTACTGGTATGTATGTCATTGTACAAAAAAACTATATATATTTTTTAATTTTTTAATGCATCTATCAAACCGATAAAGATTACAACAAAAGAGATATAAATAAGAATACGATAGATGTATGGTACCAAAAAAACATCAAGATTATCATTCCATTTGATAATTTTGGGGTGTCTATTGGTGATGCTTCCAAAATATATAGATATATTCTTAGGTAGCTTGCTTACGATACAATATTCTCATTAATTATAAGGATTGGAGACATATTCTCACAACTTGTAAAAATGAATTCTTTGATAACCAAATAAAGGTAATATTAATTTAATATGAATTGATAACTAATTTAATAGACATGAGTAAAATTATTAATATACTTATAAAGTGTTATATTTTTTTCTAGATGTTTTTTTATTCCCCTGACTCCATTTCACGCCCATGGACTCTAAAAAATTTGGACAATAAATGGAGATATTTTAAATGGATATTATGGAATAAATTTAATGACACTTCTTGGAGATCATAACAAATGTATAAGAAAGTTCTAGAAGTATTTTCTCATGAGTAGTGAAATATGTTTGTCAATATTAACAAAGATGCATCTCATAAGTTAATTGCATATTTTACAGTATCTTAATAACATAAAAACAATAAAATTATACTGTTTATTAATTTTTCTATTTTTTGTAGGAATTATCTAAAAAAATATTACGAATCATGAGAAACAAGTCATTCCTCATATAACTAGGTCTCATAGTTTTTTAAGAAAAAAAATCTTTTTTATATTTTATCCACTATTATTTGTTTTATTTTATTATAATCCAATTTTTTCTAACTTGTATATATTTTTTATAAAGGATAATGAATTAGCTTACTCTATTGGTCAGATGTAGATGTGGATTAAAGTTTATAAGAAACCTGATGGTAATTTTGTGAATGAACCCACCAGAGACGTTGGAGTAAGTAATTTTCATTACTATTTAATTTTATTTCATTACTATAAAAATATTAATGAAAAATAAATTATAAAAAAACATGCCTTGAATCCAATTAAATAGGTCTGAATAAATGGATAAAATTTTAGTAATTATCTCTATGGGCACTATTTGATCCATATATTTAGCCCCATTGGATTGGTTTTAAGGTGTGTTTGTTGTTATAATTCATTTTTCAGTATTATGTTTTTATAGTATTGAAATAACATTAAATAGTAATAAAAAAATTATGAATTATATAGTATTATGAAGTTCAACTAATTTAAAAAATAATTGTTAATATTATTGTATTAATAGGTTAAAATTAAAGAATCCTTAGATTTAGACCCTTTACAACCATCATCGGTTTCCCAGAATGATGTAGTTACAATCATTTTAGGGAAGGATCATCCCGAGCATGTATGAGGGATGGGTTCTGGGCCTACTACATCAACTATATTTAGTAGGATGTAATCATCATTTACTTTTATACCTAGTGTAGGTTCAAGAAGTGACATTTATTAGGAAGTACAAAGAGAATTTTCAAGGTTGAAATAAAAAGTAGAAGAACATGACTCCAATAGGAAAACATATGATCACTGGAAATCGGTACAGGAAAATGATTTAGTGTCTGTATTTCAAAGGATGACTCGCATGATCCCTATAGAAATTTTTATCCATATATATTATCCTATCAAGTTAAATTCTAAACTCCCAAAATCAT
Organism: Viscum album; assembly: GCA_963277665.1. NCBI lineage: Eukaryota > Viridiplantae > Streptophyta > Magnoliopsida > Santalales > Viscaceae > Viscum > Viscum album. The sequence continues at coordinate 1,223,286,327 of OY728130.1, forward strand.
TCACACATTTTCAGAGAACACATACAACTTCCATGAATACAACTAAAATGAAACTTTTATATTGAAAATAACCACTTATAATCATACTAACTACATCATGTGTCATATTGACATGTGTTCGATTCCTATATGTTAAAAATGAACTATGTATCATTTTCCTAAATCTTGAAAATAATACGAGCTCATTTTCTCGATTTTGGATATGTGATAAGAATTTTAAAGTAAAATGAAACTTATATTGAAAACACACACTTTGAGTCATACCGCCAAATTCATGTGTCGGATTGATGTTCAGTCAATTCCTACACATTAAAAATGAATTATGAATCATTTTTATAAAGTTTGAAAACAACATGAGCTTGCTTTATTACCATTAACAATGTGATATATGTCTTAAACTAAAATGAAACTTTTATATTGAAAATGCACACTTCAAGTCATACCGACCACATCGTGTGTTGGATTGACAGTTCATCAATTCTGACAAAAAAAAAATTAATTATAGATCATTTTCCTAAATTTTAAAAACAATCTGAACTTGTTTTCTTGGTTTTGTCTTTGTGACAAGTGATTTAAAGTAAAAAATTACACTTAACTTAAAAACATAAACTTTGAGTCATACCTCCCACTTCCTGTAACTGATGACTATGAAATAATAGGAAAACAAATAAATATTGATTTGTGAAATGTGAGATTTAAAATATTGTCATTACAAGTTAAAATTTTCTCAAGATTCTCGTAAATGATATTTTAGTGATTTAAAAAACTAAAACATTCATGTAACAGTAAAAACCATATAAAACGACCTCATATTGATGTGAAATCATGGTACAACCATGGTTTAATTATTTTATATTTTTTATATAGAGACAACACATCCATAAAATGTGAAGTGTCTTCAAAATGAATCAATAAATAGTTTTTAAAGATACCAACATCTTTAATAATGTGTATCAGGGGGTAAAAACTAGACAAATGATTCCAGATAGTTGTGAAATTAGAGGAAAATGTCTTTAAATTTATTTATAAAATATATGAACTATCGGTATGTCATTCTGATTTATGATTTTCCTAGGATTTACATAAACATAGTTTTAGTGTTTTAAAACTCTAAAACATGTGTGTAATGGTCAAAAACATAGAAAATGATTTCAGATTGATGTGAAATCACGGGGAAACCACCGTTGAATTATTTGTGGTGTGGAAATTTAGATAACACATCAATCCTATAGAGACCCAGTTCTTTCCTTGTAATACTTTGAAATATATATATATATATATATATATATATATATATATATTTCTAGATTTAGGTGTTGAGATGGCAAGTGATTATGAGGTCCAGTGTGCCCAAAATTAATTTCATAAAAATATTAAATATATTTTATATTTATTGCACATAATTTCTTAAATAAAATTAGATAAGTCTTAAAAAAAATCTTTGATCAGATATATGAGACCATAGTTTTTTTTGGAGCCTGATGTTTACCCCAAGTGCAACCTAAAATAGATCAGCGCGAGGGTGTTTAGACATCTCATCCATTGGCAGTACGTTCAGTGGATTAATTAATTTAACCTAAAATATTTTCCTACAAATAAATCATCATAGATAATTTACAAGGGTAAACCTCATAATTGTGGAATCACCATTGATGATCTTCCTCTTTTTCTGTTGTCATATTGCATCAAACGAAAATATAACTTTTGATCAAAGAAGATCAGGACATAGAGTACACAATGAATTCCTTCAATCATTGGAAAGCATGTTATTCGGTGAATAATGATCCAATATCCAAGAATAAATCATCAATGAGTTGTTTACACCCTATTTGATTAAATTGATTGATAAGATCAATCCTTTATATTGATCAGTGCCAATGCAGCCTTTTTATGCACCCATGTACCGACTAAATTGATTTATGAAATTGTTTTCTAATCCTGATTATCACCATTATTGATATTTGACCAACAACACTTGGAAGAAATCATTTAAAATTTTATTATGGTGACTTTCTCCCACATTTTCTTCATTTTCTTCACCGGTAGGACCTCATGATCCCAGTTCAACATTACCTAGAGGTACTGAGAATGATCAAACTCCCAGAACCACGACAGTTTTATGAACGGGAGATAGATCAATAATATAAGGTTAGATCTAGGAATTTTATTTGTTTTGGTTGATCATTTCAACAACTGACAGTCTAATCATCAAATACAAAAGGAGCTTGGGTGTGCATAGTGTGATGAGACATGAGTGGGGCTTTGGGATTTGAGTTTTCAGCCACCAGAGGTCCGAAATCTGCTAAACAATGATAGATCCACAAATATTGGCTGGAGATAGGGTCAGAATAAAAGGTGAATACCATATTCATGGTGCTGATCATAGATTCAGGTTTCTATGAAAAACCTAACTATACACTATGTACAAGGATGAACACATAGTGTGTATCCCCTTAGCTATGATATCTAGGGTTTTAGAAAATTATAAGGATTGCATAGCGTGTATACCTATTACATATTGTGTACCTTTTCCCTGGGTGGATGATCTATGTGATGGATCACAAAGGAAAGACTCCATGTGGTAGTACACGATCGTGTACTAAATTACACAGACATTGGGTCATGTACATAGACACATGGTCATGTACACAGACATGAATTCATGTACATGAACATGACCATAAGGACACAACCTAGTCTCTGGTAGTTTGGATATTCCATGTAGTTCACCTTCATGAATTGTATTTCTATATGGATTGGGAGTCGTGTTATATCCAGGGATATGATTTGGAATGTTATAGGTACGACACTTGTTTAGGAAATACTTGATGAAAATAGTGATCTCACAAGATCACTAGAGACTTTCTGAGTTGTACCCTCTAGTAGAGCCTAGAAGTGGGTCATTGAAAATATTCCAATTGGTACCCTCTAGTAGAGATGGGCAGTCTGTCCTCAATGAATTTCTGAGTGGTACCCTCTAGTAGAGCTAGGTAGTGGTTCCTCGACATATTTCCTTGTGGTACCCTCTAGTAGAGTTGGGTAGTGGGTCCTCGACAACTTACTGAGTGGTACCCTCTAATAGAGCTGGCTAGTGGGTCCTCAACAACTTTCATAGTGGTACCCTCTAATAGAGTTAGGAAGTGGGTCCTCGACGAATTTCAGAGTGGAACTCTTATACTGGGAAAGTTATGGGTCCTCCATCAGATATTAGAGTGTAACCCTCCTATTGTACCTTCATGGGTCCTATACCTAGAGATTGTGGCCCCTCAACAGTGAAGAACAGTGGAGAAGCATGGTTTGACTTGGATAGTTACTTATGGGAAAACACATGAGATGTTGGGAATCATTGATGAACTTTTGGAACTGTGGAGACTCTTATTCTTGGGTTTAATTGTGAGATGGAGAACCTCTTTCTCTCTTGTTTGGGCTTCATTGACTGATCATATATATATATATACACACAAATTCTTCATCTATACTTTTAGATTTGGATACTCTCCTTCCATGGGTTGTGAAGACATGTGGGGTATGCCATATTCATTCTATGTTTATCTTCTCATGGTTGGATTAGTCTACTCTTCTCCTATATGTAGAAAAGACTTGATTTTTAGTTCATATACACACCGTGTTGAGCCCCTTGTGTTTGATGAGGTCACTCTCTCTTGGTTTGGGTTGAGAGATTCTCTTTAACTATTATCTTAAACCTATTTATTATCTATAGTATTTATGTTCTTGTTGTATCTTTTACTAACCCCCTTCAAATTTCAGTGTATCCTACTAGGTATGTATATACTCACCCCTGCATGGGCTTTTCCCACACATTTCATGTATTGTGTAGATGACATATAGGTCAGTGGTGACTTCATAGGAGCTTATGGATAACTGGTACTTGGACCACATATGGTGGTTGCAGCTTGGATATCAGAATCTATGATTTATCAGTGTTTAAATTTTCTAGTTTTTGCTAGGTTGGGACATATTTTCTGGTTTGGGGTGTATTTTTTCCATATGCTTTTTAGTTTTCACTACCATACTCTTGTATTATCTAGAAGTTTTGCACAAATGGTTATCTCCCTAATGTTTTGTTCCATTTATTATTATCCCTCTACACTTATGCATCGAGATAGTTGTATGAGTGAATAAAGGTACTTAGAAAAATGCATCCCTATGTTATTTATTCCTTTGGCATTGATCGCTACCCTTTTTCCATGGAAGTGGGTTTGGGGTAGTTGCAGATTGAGCCCTCGATTGGGTTGGGTAATGAAAAATTGGTATCAGATAAGTTCATTCCTTATGTTATTGTTTGGATTCGTCCCCTTATGATGATTTTTTTGGGATTAGGGAAACAATTTCATAGTGTCTTGAGTGTGGCTCTTAGGCCATGTAATCTAGTGATGGTACGGGTAGTTGACACATCCATTCACCAGGACCTTGAATACCTGTTTTTCGACTCAGAATACCAAGACATTGGTTGTAGGTATAAATGTTTCATGAATTATATAGGATTGAGTCTTTTATTTTCCTTCTTTATTCATCTACCCATTGTTATATTTATATGCTCTTCTAACCGTGGTACGCCTTGATAACTTTCAGGATGCCTCTGCGATGATAGCCATCTATGATACTAGTCCCGAATCATAAAGAAAATATGATGCATGATGAGGCATCAGTTCAAGGTTTATCCTATGAGCTTCTTCCTCTAGGTGGATAAGTAGTAAAATCTCCACCTATCCAATGGTAGACCATCCCAATAGAGAAATATAAGGATGTGCATGGGATTGGTGTGCTCCGCAAGTTACATATCTATAATCTGCTGATGTTCCATGGTAATATAGATCCTCGGGAAGTAGAGTATTGACTTGATATGATAGTACATGTATCCAGGCTCATCCGAACATCGAAAAATAATATGGTTTCATTGGAAACTACCCTTTTCTATAGATCATTTGGGCGCTAATGGAGCCTTGTTAAAAAGATGCATGATGAGTTGACACTCCCGTATCCCAACTTCCAACAATATTTTTCATGAGGAGTACTATCCCTCTTGTTTGTGCTTAGTTCATATTTAGGATCTTCTAGAGCTATATAAGGGAGGGATGATGGTGGCTAAGTATGTAGTAAGGTTCAAAGACCTTACCCAATACTCCCTTCACATAATCTATGAAGGATACTTCTGAGCATGGAAGTTTGATCAAGGACTCCACAGAGAGATCACTATTAGTGTGGTTACCTTGTGCATCCCCACCTATGTCAGGGTGTTGGATCTGACACTAGTGACATAGAGATTTCTATCAGAGGAATTCTAGATAGTTGGATCTAGAAGTGGGTGTCATAGAACTCAGTATTCTATAGTAGCTAGTAGGCACCATCTAGTGGGGTCTCATCACAAGAGGCCCTTTCACAATTAGAATCAAGTGCTTGGTCATGTGGTATAGGGACAATGAAAAGTACCAGGGTATCCCAGAGAAGGTCAGTGTTATGCTTACGATGGGTGAGGTCACATAGCACATGAATTCCTGAACAAACATATTGAGGAGCACAAGTAGGTAGCTGATAGACCATCGGGGCAGAGGCAGTGTCATGATCAGGGATCTCTCATGTGAGGGAAGGGTGTTCCCCAGGGAGGCAGAGGTAGAAGAGGAGCAGAAGGAGATATGGGTGGTGGATGAAACTATGAGATCCTTCCACCACTCCCACCACTAGGCGTCCCACCACTGTTAAAAAATGATCTATATTCATGGACCTATAAACATGGTTTTATAAATCCATGGTTATAGCTTAATTTGTAGCCACATTTTAATTAAATTTTTTGATATATGTTGATTTGAAGAAATAGTTTTAAAAAACCATGTCCATAGGGTTTTTTTATTGAACTCGAGCAGCTATCCTACCCACATGGTTTGTCTTCTATACCCTCTTGCAACACTCCTCCTCATGAAACTTATTCTATAACCTTGTGAGCTCTCCCCACTCGATGATGCTACTACAACGAGGCTACCTCACCTCCCCACTAAAGCTACTCTTAGGTGGTTTACCTTGGGCTAGTCTGTGGCCTGATGAAACACCTTTCTGAGAAAATAGTGGGCTCTCAAGATCCCTCGACACTTCCCAGAGGTTTCATGTCCCTGCCTATAAAATTGAGAAGGTGTTTGTCTCTAGCTGTTGAATTCTTCCTTATTAGTGAAATAAATAAAGTTATGAGGTTAGGGGTCACAAACCACACTCTCACCCATAAAATCCTATTTATGGTCTTCTCACTTATTGACCTATTCTACATCATTTGATGCATCTCCTTTTGAAAATCTAAGAACAAAATCATCAATCATTATGAGATATTATTAGCTCTATGTTACGAGCATTGGGGTTCGACCAAGGTGTAAAATTCATTTAGGAAATTCATATATGATCTAATGATGAATAAATATAAATTATCAATGGACCGTGGAAAAAGTGATGTTTATCTATGGATAAATAATTCCATTGAGGTTTGAAAATTCTAGATGAAGATGGAATTGGTTCTTTCTGGTGCAGGTGATAAGTTTATGTGCCTTTGGTCAGTAGAAAGTCACATATGTTTGGAAGAGTATTCACTATAAAATATGGATCCTTTAGTCAATTTTGACTTTTATGTGAGAAAAATTGTTGGTTTAATTGACACAAAACTATGCATATGGAGGTGAAATAGTGGAATATGTATATTTTACTCTACTGGTGGCACATTTACTAAGGGTTTATGAATGTGCTACCCAGATCTAGAAGAAGTCATTAGATGTAAGGATGGTTCAACTCACATATTTGAAATATAAAATAGGAAATGTTCTCATATTATTAGGATGTCTGATGGTCCAATAACATTTTTATCATTAGGTGAAGTTTATTTGATTATTGGTGGTTCTTATGTTGGATGTATCACTATTCAAGGTCTCTCCTATGGTCAGCAGATAGCTACCATACAACAAACTAATTAATCATGAATACAAACTCCGTATTTTAAAAACTCTTCTTATTTGGTGTTCTTAGGATCAACAACATGTTATGCATCATCTTGGGACCCTACGAAAATGAGGAGGTGGCCTCCCCACCACCTCCTTTGGTATGCCTTTGATACGGCCACCCCACCTCCCCACTGACACTACTATGATGCATCCTCCCCCCACCTCCTCTGGTTCTACTCCAACACAACCACCCCACCTACCGATGACCATCCTCCTCATGGATTTATGCTAGTCACACCTCCTAAATACACTTTCCCACCAAAGGTATTTAGGGTTTTCTTTTGTTGGGTTGACAATATTTGTTCTTACTCTCCATCACATCACACTATATCCCCTATCTCCAACCTAGGATTTGATTCCAGATTTCTCATCGTGGGTGAATTTCATCAATTTCATACATTATTTTCTCATTTTAACAATACCTATTTAGTTAATAAAATTTTGAACCAGATTTCTTCTAATTTTTATACACTAACCATGTTAAATGTTTCCCTCTAAACTATTGCTTATGGTGGGTGAATTTTTATTGTAGTGTTAAATTTTTTTTATGGTACCACGGAGGTCAGATTTACTAAAATTAATCAAAATTTCCTATTATATTTTTTTTATTTCCTATAACCTTTCCTGCATGAAATATTATATCAATTTCATTGTTTTCTTCTCTCGTTAAATGTGGCATGTATTTTTTCCTAAAAAAATATTGTTTTTGTTACTTAAAATTTTCAATTTGCATGTGAAATCTATTTTTCTCAGTTTCCTTTTTCATTTATCTATTTTTATAATGTATGGAATGTTTGATATAAAATTCATTCACCATATTAACAAGATAAATTAGTTTTTATTGACTGCATCTAGTTGTGAAACTTATTTATAATAAATTAATAAATATACCAATATAAAATACTAGAAGTATCTTTGATAAATCATTAAATAATTCATTAGTTTAATAATTCTAAGAGATAAATATTAAGTGATCATACAATTATTTTGGTAGATAATTTCATATAAAAAACTTTATTTCTTAATTTTTTATTCATGCTAGTTCTTCAATATATCACCATTGTGCTTTATCTTTTTCCTTAGTTCCCTTTAAAGGGAAAACTTGTGTTTGTGACATAGTATATCCTTTTACCCTCATTTTTATGGGATTATTGATTATTTTAATTTTGTTATGGTTGTATGGAGTGAACAATGATCTCACCCTATGTTGAGGGCCTATCAGATTAGGGGAAAATATTCAGACCTTCCATTTATAATGAGCAAGTCTTGGTGTAATGTTTTTCTATATATTTTCTTTCATATAGGAAAACTTATAGGGAATTAGGGATGATATATCATGAACCAATTCTTAATATATTATATCCTCTATCTTTTAAAAAAAATTCAATTATTTACTTTTTGTTTTGTATGTGTCAACTTTCATTTTTATACATTATAAAATTTATGAATTTTATTTTTAATGTATTAGTTTTCCAATTATGTTTATAAGGAATTTTATTTAAACTTATAAAGCCTTAAATTTTCCCAACACTTAAATATATCCACTAGTATTGAACTTGATTTTTAATGGTTATCCAACTATAATAAATATTATTAATTTTAAAACTATATCATGTTTGAGAGAAAAAGATTATAATTTGTGAGTTTTGATTAAGAATGTGCAAGTTTTATTTTATTCCTAATTTTTTGGTAAGTTTTTTCATATCATTACATGCATATTATGCAGCAAAGTTGACAAATAAAGACATTGATTGATTTACTTAAATTAATGAGGGAGAATGTTATAAAATCATATAAAATGGTTTGACTCAACTTCCTATAATTTTTAGAATTCCGTATAATGTTGAAAATTTTCCTTATAAAACCGAGTCTTCCTTAGCATAACATGTATTATTTCTCTCCTTTTTTCAAACATACCATTTAAAAAAATTTATATTATTTGATTTCATTTCATAATAGAATCTATAAAGTAAGACATGCCTACCGAGGTAAGTTTTCTTCCAATCACCATCCATATGAATACTTCAACATATAAATTATGAAATTTGTTCCTTCAGTACAATATTTTATTTCACATATTATATTTATTAATTTATTTATCATTTCAGATATACACTATATTTTTTTATGTTAAATTTTTTAATTTTCTTATTATGAGATAAAAATTTGAATAGGTGTTATTGGTCATGTTTACGAACATTAAGATATTATGTCATGTGTTTCTCATAGTTTAAAGAAAGGATTAATAATTATTTGTTTATTAATTCAATTTATTTCAATATTTTTTCTATGGTGTATTCCAATTAGGTTAGAGGATCATATTTTATAATTATTTATATCACACCAAGAGATAAAAATTGAATTACTTCCTTTCATAAACTCCATCTAAAAAATTATAAATTTCAGTAAATGTTTTACAAAATATTATAAAATGGTTTGAAACATATTCCCATAATTCTTATAATTCCCTAAATTGTTTTAGATTTTATTTGAAATATTGAGTCTTTCTTAGAATCACATGTATGATGTCTCTCAATCATTATTTAACTTCACAGTTGAGAAATACTAATATCTATAATTCATATCTATGAGTTTAAATCCATTCCCCATCTATGAACCTCCTCCCGATTCTTGGTCTTCTATCTATGTTCTACTTCCCATAGATTTTTCAAATAGACCTATAAACTCCATGTTTTGTGATCCCATAACTAAATATGTATAGAATGATAGGTTTACTAATATAAGTTTTCTTCCAATCACTATCCATATGAATTTTTTAACATGGAAATTATGAAATTCTTTCTTTCACAATAATTTCGGATTTCATATATTATATTTATTAATTATTTTGTCATTTCAGATTTGTAGTATTCCAACAGGACCTTCAATTAATGTATTGCATTAAATACACCATACATTTGTTTATTTTATAATTAAAAATGTCAATTTCCCTATCATGGGGAACACAGTAAAAATAAATGTTATTAGACATGTTTAGAAACATTAAGATAACCTTCAATGTGTTTCTTACTATTCAAATAAATGATTAATAATTACCATTTTCTAAATTCCCTATATAATCAATATTTTTTAGGGTGTATTACAATGGGTTTAGAGGTTCATATTTTATAATTATTGATACTACAATAATATCTAAAAATGGAATGGAATTATTTCCTTTTATAAACCTAATCTCATAAACATAATACCAAATCCTTTTTTCTCATTAACCCATTCTTTTGGTAGGAATTAAACACTATTAACTGATAATAATTTTTAATTTTCTTCTTTTATATCTAAATCCATATTCACTACCTTAACTTTATTTATTTCATTAAACACAATACCAAATCAGTTTTCATCATGTACCATGATTTTTTCCTAAAACAAAAATAGCTACATCCAAAGTTAACTTAAACTATTAAGACTAATATTACAATTAATTTATTATTTTTTAATTTCATAATATATTATTTGTTTTCATTATTGAATATCATAACTACACTTTCTAATGCATTTTTTTCATGATTTTATTTATTTACATTTTTTTAATGCAATCCTGATCATATATTTCATTTCTTACTACATACATTTCCTATTATAGTGTTCAATTTTGAATGACATGATTATAATGTTAAATTCCATTATCTAGATAGCATAAACCTTCTAAAGTTGGTGTTCTATCATCAAACTTCCTTAAATTTTACTCTTTCCATTTGATATTTATTTTCATGTCATTTTTTGTTACATGATGTTTTAATCACATTAAACATTTCTTGAATCTCAAACATAAAAACCATAGATAATTCTACTGAAACTCTTAATATTTATATGATTTCTATGATTATTTTAAATATTTTTAAGCATTCATTATAAGTAATTTCAATCTAACCATAACTGTAAGTTTTTTTATTATAACAGAAGAAACGTTTCTTAGTTTTCATAACTGATTATCATAATTGATATCTTATTAGCAGTTTTTAGTAGGGTATACTAGTGGGGATGGGTTTTATGGGGTGGTTCATGAGGACCATAGAGTAACTAGTTGACATACATTGGGAACCAAGTAGTCTTAGGTCCATTTTCCCTTAAAATCAAGGAAATTTGTTCTTTTCCCTCAAAATATATTAACCCCTTCATTCCCCTCCATAAAGATGAAGTTTTCCAAGAATATTGGGATCCTCTCTCAGGAATCCTCATGGACTCCCACTTCTCTTACACCATTTCCACTACATCTAGTATTTCTAATGGATATATTCATATAGAAATCAACTGAGAGATCCTGCTCTCCTATATTCTTTCTAGTTATTCAATTTTCCCCAATTTATTTATTTTAAATGGATCTCATGATTAATTATTTCACTATAATCATGGTTAAATCCAATAATGTTCCTTAGTTTCCTCTTATATGAGTTAAAAATTATTAAGTGAGTGCTTTCTTGGTGGTTGTTCACTATTTTGATTGTGTCTTGATGTTGAATTTTTATAGGGTTTTCTTAATATTGGTCTATGATTTTTAGAACTTTATAATAGGTTTAATTGGTTTATTATTCTAATTAGTTACTAGTATAATTATTTTGGTGTTCTAACTAGGTTTCAGTTGGATCTGTGTAAGGTTTTCAATGTGGTTATTTTGGTTTCAAGTGTAATTGATTGTAAACAATTGTGGGATGTGTTTTGTTTTTTAGGTGTTTATGTGATGCCATTAAAATGAAAGAGATGACTCATTAATGTTAATTCCTTGATATATCCTTCAAACCCATATGAAATTCATTATCAAATTATTTGGGTTTATTTTTCATTATTTTTCTTAATCTAATTAGTCAGATTATACATATTTACTAAATATTTAAAATAATTGTTTTTTTATAAGAAACTTAGTTATATATTTGAATAATTTATTTACAAATAAACCCTTTCATACTTAGGTAAAAATATCAAATCACTTTATTTAGTTTTAAATCTGGGTTTATATGCTTTGTGATAAATTGATAAATTTTAATATGTTATTTAAGTGATTTTTTAATTTGTTAATATTGTTATTGCCTCTAACATTTTTATCCTTATTATACATACTTTATGTTTAAAATTAATGCCCTTAATTTCCCCTTGGTGAATAAAAAAATATAGGGTACATAACATTTTTAATGGTTTAATAAATTTGTAATAAATAAAAAATATTTTTCTTGATTTTGAATGAAACTAGTGAAAACATAATTTTACTCAAGTTTTAAATGTATTTTATAGAATTAAAACTTTTTAAATTTCATAATGTCTAGGAAAGGGTTGTTTTTATTTCTAGAAGTATATATAATTTACTTCATATTGGTTAATCAATAAACTTTATGAGGTGGCTAGACTATTACAATTAACCTCAAATTTTTCTCTTGAACCTATATACACATATAATAATTATTTTATTTATCTCCTTAGTGATGTATTTTGAGAAACATGGATAGTGTGACTACATTTCAAATAGTCACATACCATCTTGTATCATTAACTTCTATTAGTGAGGGAATAATTACTTCCCAAATAAACTGACATGAGTTATAACCATCCATACTTAGCATCGGTTAAGAGTTTCATTGGTGGTGAAATAATGGATGTGTTGATTTTAATGGTAATGGAATTATGTGATTCCTAAAATTAATTGGTTTTACTAATTGGGTTTCAACACAAACATGATATATTGTTTTGAAAACCATCACTTATTTCTTTTTCATTATGTCCAAGATTCATTCTTGATCTTATGTAAAACCTTTTTTACATAACATGATTTTATAAAACCACTTCCTTTATAAAATATGATTTACACTAAATTTTATAAAAGTATAGGGTTGGAAGTAAAACTATTTATAACATTGATAATGTATGTTCTCCCTAAAATTAAATCTATATATGTAAACCTATATTTAAAAGGATAAAACTTTAAAATGGGTATCCTAAATTCATCAATTACACCACCATTAAATCTTTATCTAGGAGGGTTTGGGTATGTATCGGCTATGAAATATACTATACATGGACTATTACCTATAATTTTATTAATACACCCTAGTTACTACCCATGAAATAGTTTGATATTTTTTTGGATAGGTATTATAAAAACAAGAAAATGCTCATCCCATATAACATAGAAGTCGTTTCAACAATATCTAATGTATCTTGAAAAGAATGATGTTTTATTAACTATGTTATGTTTCTCTTAATTCTTGTTTAACTTTTTAGAAACCATAATGTTATGTACATGTTTTACATATGTTTTTGTTATAATTTTGTAAAATGTAAATTATTTTTGGTGTATGATGAATAATATTTAATAATATAGTAGGTCTAATTTTTATTTTAGTAAGTGTAAAAATTGTTATGAAAAATTTATTTCCCAAACATGACCATAGATTTGAGATGTTAAACTTGTCATTATCTATTATACTTATCACATTTATTTTCATACTATGTATGGTTTTTTTGATCATGGATATTGATTTGATAGAAAATGATCATTTTTGTAGGAGTATTTTGATATACTATAAATTATATATAAACATTTCACATGGGAAGGTTTGTTGAACCATGTTTGTGTATTACCCTTTCCATTTTCCATTGATTACTTATAGACCTAACTCTAGTATACACCTTCCCATTTCTATGAGATGTGTTTTTACCTGTAACTCAACCACTAATAGAAATATGACGAGGTTAGATCTTTTGGGATAGAATCCTCATTGAGTTATCCTATTCGTATTAGTTTCAATGTGTTTGGATCGAAGATGGTATATTAGGTATGGATTCTTTCAATATAATAATTTTTCATTTATAGTCGATATTTATCTTTAAGGTACTTCATTATCTACTTCTAATATTATTTGATTGATAACTAGATGAAAATTATTTTTCATCTATATTCATGTAAATGAGTAAATTGATCAAAATCATACATATTCAGGTATTTCATATATGTTAAAAACATTGTGGTTTTCTAATGAGTATTATATGATTAAACTCTATAAGTGTACTCTAGTGGATATGTTGTTCTATGGTATGTCTTAAAGGTGCCTATAGGTAGTAATAGATATTTGGATGATCTATTCTTGTTGTAAATTATCATTGTTGGATATGTAGTTATGTGGTTTGTCTTGTAGGTGGTCATGAATTGGATGGATTTGTGACCTTCATCAATGATAAGTTTGTCTTGATCCATGATGGAAAGGGACCACTCACTTCAAAGTTTGACATTGTACAGATCCTGTAGAATTTTTCCAAGGAGTTTTCCAGTGTTAGTAATGATGATAAGAGGGTCATGTTAGGTCAGATGGAAGAGGAATTAGTAATGTTGGAGGGATCTTCCACTAGATATGGAAAGATCTATCTAAAGTCTAAAAAAGAATAGCTTGGATAAAGGCATAGACTACACAAAGAATGAAATTTAGAGGCTTTAATGAATGAGTGGTAAGTCTATATGCCTAGATAAAGTACATGAGGTCACTCTCAAGAACATATTGTCTACTTTTATGTAATCCCCATCATTTGGAATTTCATTTATCCAACTTTTTGGTAATTCTATTGATTCATTGTGGGTAGATTACAATGTTTTTTGGTGTTATAAGTTAATTTTTATGATAGGTTTTTAATATTTTATTGATAATACACAATCATGTAGTAGTGTAATTTTTTATTATTAACCTTGTATTAGAATTTTGGGTCATGTAGTAGAGGTGTGGGATGGATTTTTTTAGTATTAACCTTGTATTAGAATTATGAAATAAATATTTTTTTACATTATCTGTTGGCTATTTCCATAGTTATAAATCTTAGTAGTAGACCTATAAACATGGTTTTGAATCGTGGTAGTAGACCTATAGCCATGGGTTTTAATAGTTTCTATAACTTTATTTGGCAGAAGCTATAGCCATGGTTGGAAATTATGGATATAGGGATACTTCCATGGTGGTAATTGTGGCAATAGGTTTATAGCCATGTTTTTAAATTAAGGCTATAGTCATGGGACTATTTTCATGCAAATAATATCCATAGAACACCAAACTATGCCTATAACCTGAATTTCTAGTAGTGCACATCAGGATTAGGGAGTTAGTGGTTGGGGCTGTAGACAGTTGCAGGCTATAGAGTCTAATGATCCCACAACGTACAAGATGATTAGAGGTATGATATGTTTTTATTCTACTCTTACTTCACTATTAGTAGACATAATTTTTGGTTACTCCATCTCTCTACTCATGATGTGAGAGTTAGAGATCCCAATTGAGACCCTAGCCCAGTATCTTTATCTAGAGGTTTCTACATGGAATGATTCTTTGTATATTTTATATGTCAGCATTGAAAAATATCTATTATTGGAGAGAGTTTCATGTGGGACCTTTTGGTAATCATGATGGAACTCTATGATATCATCTTGGGTATGGATTGATTTTCCATGGTCCAATACCATATTAACTATCACCATAGACAATTCAGATGCCTATGAACTTATGGGATGCGATTCTACTTTTCTGGTAAGAGAGATATCATAGAGGGTGTAAGTGGGTTTTGTGAGTCGGAGGCTGTATCCCATCACACATTATTTAGAAAGTGTAGTACTTGGTGCAGTAGGTTCTTCAGGCATCTGAATTCCTTCAGTTGTGGAGGATTATATGGATGTATTCCCTAAGGATGTTTCAGGACTACCTTTGAGGTGGGAGATGTATTTTTTCATTTAATTGTATCCTAGTATAACTTTGATATATTCTATGGAATATCATATGGCCCCTAACGAGCTTCGAGAGCTTTAGTTATAGTTGGAGGACCATTGAGATAAGGGTTTCATCCATCCCAGTGTGTACCCTAGGGTATCTCTACTGTTTTTCATGAAAAAGGAAGATTGGAGCTACATATTTGCATGGATTTTCATCTTTTAAACTAGGCCACAATAAAGAATAGGTACCCATTATTGAGGATTGACAACCTCTTTGACCCGTTTCAAGGATTTAGATGGTTCTTGAAGATCGATCTTAGGTGTGATTACCACCAGTTTAGGGTTCATGAGGTTGATATTCTAAATATGGAATTTTTATGCCACTATAAACACTATGAGTTCCTAGTTATTCCCGTTGATGTGACAAATTACTGCTCCATGTTTATGTATTTGATGAACTAGATCTTCCAATAGCACTTAGAACAATTTATGGTTGTCTTCATCAAAGACATACACATCTTATCTAAATCAGAGGAGGAGAATGAATATCACTTGAGGATTGTTCTAGATTTTCTTTGAGAGAGCCATATTTATGGAAATATCTTGAAGTACCAGTTTTGGATTCATGTGGTTAAATTTATAAGGAATTTCATTTCTGACCATGGTTATCCATAGAACTAACAAAGATCAATGAAGTTATTTCATGGGAGCCACCCAATAACGTGTAAGAGGTGTGAAGCTTTCTTAGATTATAGGGGTACTATAGGAGGTTTTTGGAATACTTATCTAGAACTGAAGCCCCTTTGACCACCCTGATGCGAATGGGGTAGTTGTTTAGCTAGTTTGAGTAGTGGCAGAAGGACTTCAAAGAGTTGAGGATGAGTATGAAGAGTTATCCTATGTTAAGACTACGAGAGGAGAGCATGGAGTACATAGTGTATTTCAATGCCTCAAGATATGGAATTAATTTCATGTTGATGTAGTGATAGGCAGTTATTTCATATGGGTCAAGGAAGTTGAGACCCCAAGAACAAAACCATGAAACTCACAACCCAGAGCTGGTAGTAGTAGTCTTTTCCCTTAGGATGTGAAGGCACTACCTTTAGGGAGAACACTTTTTGGTTTACTCATACCATCAGAGTCTCAGGTATGTCTTCATGAAAAGATACTTGAACCTAATACAATGTCACTAGTTGGAGTTTATAAAGGAATATGAATTTTATATAGTTTATAATATAGTGAAGGGAAACATTATATAAGATTACCCAAGAAGGAAGTTATAGGATCTCTTGTTGCAGAAGGATTTGGAGTAGTTGGCCCCCCTACATCTCACCTTGGTAGAGCAGGAGGGTTCAACTTTTCTTCAATCAATGGAGGTGACTTCCCTGCTTCTCAATCATGTGAAATATTCCTAGTTATGAGACAACAACTGTGAGGTCTTGCATGATTTGATATCTACTGGTGAATCACTATATGGATATCCTAAAGTATATAATCATGTTATCTTTTTTCCATGGTCAAACAATGGTTCCATTCATGATGCAGGAGGAGGTGGTGGGAGAGTTCCACACTTCTCCCCTATTTGTATATCCTAATGCAGAAAGTGACATTTAGTGGAAGTTTTGCTGGTTTGGAATGAGATGGAATGTAACTGAGTTTGTCTCTCGGTTCCTTAACTGTCAGTATGTGAAGGCTGGGAACCAAGTTCTGGCAGGTTTGTTGCAGGCCATTGAGATCCTATAGTAGAAGTGGGGAGAAAGATCCATTGAATTTGTGATAGGGCTTCTATTCATTGTGGGGGGTCATGACTCTATGTAGGTGATATTTTACTGACATATGAATTCATAACACTTCCTTTCTATTTGGTATTATAGTTAAGTGGAGAGTTTAGGATAGTTGTACATATGGGAGATTGTTCACCTTCATGGGGTTACCTTGATGATTGTCTCTAGTCTTGATACATGGTTTACATAACAATTATGGAGAGGCTTGTAGGAGGAATTTTGGAACCAAATGAGGATGAGTGTAGCCTTTCACCCCAAGACTGATGTGAAAACCAAGCGCACTATCCATGAATTTGATGATATACTTAGGGATTTCATTTTATACTTTGTCCAGAGTTGTTGTGATAACTTTATCTTGGTAGAGTTTGCATACAACAACATCTACCACTCTAGCATCGATATGAAACCTTTTGAGACCCTATACGAGAGACCTAGCAGGTCTCCCTTGTACTGGATAGATATTGGGGAAACATATCTTGTGGGCCTAGAGATGGTGTAGGTTACATCGAAGAAGGTCTAGTTCATTCTTGAGGAGAATAGGATGTCCCAAAGTAGGTAGAAATCTTACATATATCACTGTTGTAGGCCCTTGGAGTTCGAGTAGGGAGGCCATGTTTTCAAAAGAGTCTCCCCACAATTAGGATTATGAAGGTTCTGATGGGAAGTAAATCTATTAATGAGTTTCATCAAGACATTTGAGATCATGCATAGGGTTGGTGAGGTTGCTTACCACCTCTCCCTACCCCCCACAGCTAGATTCACTACATGATGTCTTCTATGTGTCACATCTAAGGAGATACATGCATGAACCCACACACATCATCAACCGGGGAAAGCTAGACATCAAGAAAGGAGCCCCATTTACAGAGCACTCGATAGATATTAACGATAAAAAAGATAGGACCCCACATGGATGGAATATCCCCTTAGTTCGAACGTTGTGGTAGCATAAAAACGTGCATGAGAGTTCCTAGGAGTGGGGGAGCCAGATGAAAGATCATTATATTGAGTTGTTTGTTTAGTTTTTTAGGGGCAAAAATCTTGAATGAGGGAATGATTTAGAGATCCTATTTCTTCTTTTTAAGACTTTGAAATATTTATATATATATATTTCCAGGTCTAGGTATTGAGATAGTATGTAATTATAAGGCCATTTGTGACTGAAATTAATTTTATAAAAATGTTAAATATATTTTTTATTGCACGTACATAGTTTCATAAAAAATGAGATAACTCTCAAAAGAAATCTCATATCAGAAATATGAGATCACAGTTATGTCTAGAATGTGATTTTTACCCTATCCACGACCTAAAATAGGTTAGTGTGGGGGTGTTCAGACATCTCTCCCATTGGTGGTACGTTCAGCGAATTAATTAATTTATTCAATTAATTAATTAATTAATTTGAACTAAACTATTTTCCTACAAATAAATCACCATTGGAAATTGACTAGGTTTAGCCTCGTAATCTTGTAATCTCCAATGATTATATTCATCTCCTTTTTTTAGAGGAACGCATCAGACAATGATGTAACTCTAGATCAGAGCAAATAAGGGCACAACGAACACAAAAACTTACTTAGAACATTGTAAAGTGCATTCTTAAAAATAGATTGACCCAATCTTTAGTTATGACTCATCAATTTGTGGTTTATGCCATCTTTAATTAAATTTATTGAGCTGATAAATCATTTATATTGAGTTGCACCAATTTTAGCCTTTGCGTGAGCCCATATATCGAATAAATTGATTTATCAATTTTTTTTCTAACCCTAGTTATCACCATTATTGGTCATTGGATAATAATTCTTGATTTTTTTTAAAAAAATTTGGTGTATTTATCCCACATTTTCTTAACATTCATCACCTATAGGACCCTGTCGTCCTAGTTTGAAATTTTTAGAAAGTATCGAGCCCGATCAAACCCCTGGAATCATAAAGGTTTCACAAAAGAGGAAAAGATTAATGAAATAGGGTTAGATTTGGGAAATTTATGGGGTTTTAATGATCTTTTCAACAACCGACAGTTGAATAATTTAATATAGAAGGAGATCAGTCATGCGTGATGTGATGAAACTTGAGCAGAGATTTAGGATATGAGTTTTCAGCCACCCAGGGGCCGAAATTCACTGACCGATGATAGATCCAATTTTTTTCCAGAGATAGGGCCAAAATTGAAGGCGAATACTACATTTGAGGTGCGAATCATATACCTGGGTTTCTATGAAAAACACAACTACACATCATGTACAAGGGTGGAAACACTACATGTAGCACCTTGGCTATGGTTACTAGGGTTTTGGGATATTATAAGGATAGAACGTCATTTATCCCTCCTATATATTGTGTACCTCATCCTTGGGTGGATGATCCATTTGATGGATCACATAGGAAGGAATCCATTTAGATGTACATGGTCATGTACAAAATTATACATACATGGGGTCATATACACGGACATAGAGTCATGTACACAGACACAACTATAAGGATGTGACCCTATCTTGGTAGTTTGGACACGCCGTGTAGTCCACCTTCTTATCATGTATTTAAACATGGATTGGGATATGTGTGTTATCCAGGTACATATCCAGGTGGTGGAGTGGGACCAAATGCTATGTGGGCACCCTCACATTCCATGTACTACTTGGTTCCTTCTGAAGAAACTTTAATGTTTTTATCTCCTTCTTTTGGACTTGGATTTTATCCTACGAGTATCATATCTTGAGTTTTTACTCATATAATGCAATGGTACCCTCAATTGTGGATTTGGGGATATGATGTGATTTTTTTGGGTAGGAAACCTATCTAGGTGATGCTCAATGATGGAAGTGATCGTGCAGGATCACCAGGGACTTTCCAAGTGGTACCCTCTAGTAGAACTAGGTAGTACGTCCTTAATGACTTTCTGAGTGGTACCCTCTAGAAGATGTGGGTAGTGGGTCCTCAAAAACTTTTTGAGTGGTACCCTCTATTAGAGATATATATTGGTTCCTTGAAGACTTTTCAAGTGGTACCCTTCAGTAGAGTAGGGCAGTGAGTCCTATATGAATTTTTAAGTGGTACCCTCCAATAGAGCTAGGCAATGGGTCCTTGAAAGCTTTCTAAGTGGTACCCTCTAGTAGAGATGGGCAGTGGGTCCTCGATGACTTATGGAGTGGAACCCTTCTGTTGGGTAGGTCATGGGTCCTCCATCAGCTATTAGAGTATAACCCTATTATTTTAATTACATTGGTCCTCTACCTATAGATTGTGGCCCCTAAACTGTGCAGAATAGTGGAAGGGTGTGGTTTGACTTGGAAAATTACTTTCTGGTTGGTGCGTGAGATATCGGGCATCGTTGATGGACTTTTGGAACTATTGGAGACTCTTCTTCAAAGGATGAGCTATGAGATGGAAATCATATTTATCTATCATTTGAGATTATTTGATTGAGCACACACACACACACACACACACACACACATATATACCTTCTATACTCATAATTTTGTATTTGGTTACTCTCCTTCCATGGGTTGAGAAGATGCATAGGGGGTTCCATGTTCTTTTTATGTTTATCTTCTCATGGTTGGATGAGTCTACTCTCTTACTATAGGTGGAAAAGAATCAATGTTTAGTTCCTCTACACACCATGTTGATCCCCTTATGTTGGATGAGGTTACCCTCTCTTGGTTTGAATTGAGATATTCTTTTTAATTTTTCTTTTAAATAAATTTACTATCTACGAACTTTCTGTTCCTATTTTATATATTAATTCTCCACCTTAAACTTTTGGGGACTGGTTATGTATATACTCACCCCTGCATGGGATTTTACCGCACATGTCATGTCTTATACAAAATACGAACAAGTTAGTGGTTACTTCAGAGGAATTTAGGTTGGAGATCAGAAGATGGGTTATCCAACATTTTATTTTTCTATTTTTTGTTAGGTTGGGACATATTTTCTATTTGGGGTGTATTTTTCCCTTTTAATTTTCAGTATTCACTATCATACTCTTGTATTCTCTAGAGGTTTTACATTCTAGTGTTTTGTTTCTTTTATTATTCTACCTCTATACTTATACAACTATATGGTTGTGTGTGTACATAAAATACTTAGGAAAAGGCCTTTCTATTCTATTTATACCTTCTACACTAGTCAATACCCCCTGGCCTATGGATGCAAGCTTGGGTTAGTTGTGGCTCGAGCCATGGCTTAGGTTGGTTCGTGACACATCCAACTTGTGATGTGCTTATAATGACTCAATAAGTAGATTTTAAAGATACAAATGTCTTTAAAAACATGTGGTAGGGGATAAAATGATTCAAATAATTTCATATGGTTTTGAAATCAAAGTAAAATAATCATAGATATATTTGCGAAATGTATGAATTGACGACATGTCATTCCAAGTTACAATTTTTTCATGATACACTTAAATGTATTTTTAGTGTTTTAAAACACTAAAATGTGTGTGTAATGGTCCGAAACATATAAAAAGGCCTCATATTTTTATGGAATCATATAAAACCACCTTTTAATTATTTTAATATGTATTCATAGAAAAAACATCCATCTGACATTCGGTGTACTCTGAATGACTCGATAAGCAGTTTTTAAAGACACCAAAGTATTTAAAAATGTGTGTTGGGGGGTCAAGAATATGTATAAAACATAATATGGAAGTGAAATTATAGTAAAAATACCCTATATTTATTTGTGAAATATAGGATATGATGAAAATTCATTCTGAGTTACAGTTTGTTTTGGATTCCCATAAACATGTTTTTAGTGTTTTAAAACACTAAAATGTGTGTGTAATGGTCAAAACCATATAAAAACCACATATTTATGTAAAATAATTGAAAACACACCATTAAAGTATTTTTGACATGTACACATAAACAACATATCCATCTGACATGTGGTGTGCTCATAATGAACCAATATGCGGTTTTTAAAGATACTAAAGTCATTAAAAATGTGTTTCAGAGGGTCAAAATATGAAAAACGCATTGGATAAATATGAAGTTATAAGAAAAATACCATAATTTTTTTTGAAATTTAGGAATAGATGATAAGTCATTCTAAGTTACGGTTTTTCTAGGATACCTATAAACACCTTTTTAGTGTTTTAAAACACTAAAACATGCGTTTAATTATCAAAACTATAGAAAACAACCTCATATTAACATGAAATAATAGTAAACCCACCATTGAATTATTTTTTATGTTTACGCATCTAAAAAAATCCATATATTGTGAATTTCTCTTTAAATGATTCAATACACTATTTTGAAATATACCAAAGTCTTTAAAAACATGTGTCGGGAGGGTCAAAACTATTCAAATGACATTGGATGGATTTGAAATTAGAGAAAAATGACCATATATTTATTTTTAAAATGTAGGAATAGAGGAAATTTAATTCCAAGTTATGATTTCCCTGGGATTCCTACAACCGTGTTTTTAGTGTTTTAAAACACTAAAACATGCTTGTAATGATCGAAACCATAGAAAACAATCTCAAGTTGACGTCAAATCATGGAAAACCCAATATTGAATTATTTTTTATGTGTATACATATACAACACATCCATCTTACATGTAGTGTTCTTGTAATGACTCAATAAATAGCTTTAAAAGTTACAAAAGTCTATAAAAATGTGTATCAAGGGGGGTTAAAACTATGAAAATGACACCAAATGTCCATGAAATCAAAGAAAAAAGAACATATATATATTTTTGAAATGAAAGAACTAGTGACATGTCATTTTGAGTTAAAATTTTTATGGGATTCCCACAAATTTTTTTTCAGGGTTTTGAAACCATAAAATGTGCATGTAATGGTAAAAACCATATAAAATGACCTTATATTGACATGAAACCATGATAAAACCATTTTCGAATTATTTTTTATGTGTGCACACAGACAACACATCCATCCAATATGCGTTGTGCCTGAAATTATTCAATAAGAAGTTTTTAAAGATATTAAAGTCTTTAAAAACATGTATCGGGGTGTCAAAACTGGTCAAATGATGTTGAATGGCTGTGAAATCATAGTAAAATGACCGTATATTTATTTGTGGAATTTATGAACCAACGACATGTAATTATGATTTTTGGTTTGCCTGGGATGCTTGTAAAAGCATTTCTATTGTTTTAAAACACTAAAACATGCATGTAATGGTCAAAACCATAAAAAATGACCACATATTGATGTGAAATTATGATACAACCACTATTGAATTATTTTTGAAATATAAGAAATGTTTTTATATCAATTTTTTTATTAAGTAAATTTCAACCACACCGTACGTCGATTCGAAAAATGATTAAATTGTTATCAATATATCCCTTTTCTGTTCCAAGTGTTGAATCATATTTTAAATATATAAGTTTACACTTTCAAAGTGTGGTGCATGATATTTTATTTTTTCATGTTAAAATTTATTCCGTTTTATTAAAAAAATTATCTATAGAATTATAAATATATTCAGTGTCATTTATTTTTTACATTTTATTACTTAAATGTTCTAGTTTTTATTATAGGTGATAGATGTAGACATTAGGTAGGATCATGACCATTTTTATCCAAGAAATTCCTATGAAGTCAGTCATGAGGATTCTTAGTTTCTATTGTGTGTTTAAATATTATCAATTTTTCTATTGTAATTCTGATTTATAATATTCAGTTATAATTTATATCTTCTTTTTTTGTTGCAGTTTATGACATGATGTGGTATGTACCAGTTGATGAAATGATGTGGAGGTATATGGATACAGTAGAGGTCATGGGATGGATTTATATTGGCCATGAATTGTTGTTTGTAGACATATTATATATGTATATATTAATGATTGAGGTTATGAGTTGACTGAGGCTATGAGTTGACTGAGGTTATAGTGATTGAGGTTATATATATATAATTTTGGATGTATGATAGTTTATTTATGATGAGTTTATTGTTCATTTATGTTTTAGTTTATTGTATTCTAGAGTTTTTATATTTATATTTTTTGTATTAAATATTTTTTAAAAATATTATTTTTAGAAATATATTTAGAAGGGGTTTATGAAAACCACTTCTAAATATATTTTTATGAATTTATTTAGCAGTCATTATCATAAACCGCCACTAAATATAACTGCTACTAAGGTATAGAGCTATGGTCATATTCATTTTAACTATTTTATTTTTAGACGAATCTAAAAAAATACCACTGAATGAATTGAAAAACCACCACTAAATGCTCAGAAAATGACACATACAAAAAATGCCACTAAAAAAGAAAAATTTCCAATAAATTATTTATGATCATGAAATAAGTGGTGGTTTTTGTAACTATAGCTAAATGATATAGTGATGATTTAAACTGCTGCTAATACCTCTATTTTTTATAGTGAGACTCCTTGGTGAGATCCTATTAGTATTTTTAGCTCACACACCACATACACACTTGTGTATGTGTTTATGCAGCTCTTATGTCTTATACAGGTTGCAGGATCCATTTCAATTTTCTTATTGCTTCCCTTGGGTTGATGAATGAAGTGGGTTGCGGAGGGAAATCGTGGGTTGCATGGAGGTACTCATGCAGTTTGATTCAGTTTTTTTTATTTTGGTATATCATTGTATCATCCAAGATAACCTCCCTTGTATCTATTTCTAGTTTCTTTATTAGTATTTGTTATATATTGTTTATGGATGATATTATTTGTAAAATGAGTTAGATCAGTTTTATTGATTATGAATCATTGTAAAAATTTATTTATTCATGATTTTGGTTACTTGATGTTTCATGGAAGTCCAAAGTATGGACGATTTATACTATATTTTTAGTATATCCATTTTTTATTAACTTTTATTTGATGGGAAAATCATTCCTTAATTCCTATACACTAGTTGACAACTTGTAGTGATAGGTAACACCCTTTGGGACCGGTTTAGGATTGGGTTGGCTAATGTATCAGTGTAGTCTAGGATAGTTCATTATAATTAAACTCAAGTATATTATTTGATATCAATTTTTGGGGTGGGAGACCATTAAATTTGGAGAATCCACCAACAAAGGTGAAAAATATTGATTTAATAATGAAATTTTAAAACAAAAAGGGAAAATGAAATAAAAAGAGATGAAGGGTAAATACATAAGAAAAAGAGTATCATGAGTTAAAGATGATAAATCCCCCACCATGGGGAAAATCATCATCTCTATTTCCCACCTGAACAAGTCTTCAGATGATATCGTGTGGAGAAAACGCAGGTGGTCAGATCTCCTTATTTTTTATTTTTTTAATAGTAATAAATTTAATTATCCTAATACCCAATGCTCATATTCCCAACACTAACCCCAAAACATCTTCTCTCTCATCCTTAATTTTTTCCACTTAAAATATTTGATTTAATATACTCTTCTAAAATGGAATCAAAATTTCAATCCATCGACACCAACATGATCATTACATCGATACAAAAAATTCTAGACCCATATATTATAATTTTTTTTTGATTTTTTATACAGGTATGCATTTTCATTGTAAATTTGATAACAACATATTTTTTTAAAACTGCTATCTGTTATTTGTTTATACAAACAAAATACATTAAAAAAGCTACATATATATGGTTTTTAAAAACATTAATGAGTGTATGTGTACATATATTCAAGTATATACATACATATATACATTATTATATTTATTTACATGCATATTGATATAATTATTTACAAATATATCTATGTATGAGTACATGAAAATATATGTATGTACATGAATGCACCCATGAAAATATAAAATTAATTACAAATATAATTATTTAAAAGTATATATAAATAGAAATAAATACACACTTACATACATATGTCACATAAACATATATATAATTATATATACAATAATATTTTTTTTGTATATGATTTAGAATATATATTTTTATACACATTATCTAGAAATTAAATTTCATATTCCAACATATCAATAAATATATCTAAAAATTTCCGATCAAGTACACACATATATATAAATCAATGAATATGTATATATATAATGTATTATTACATAAATTTTTACACACAATGTAAATATATATAAATATAAATATATATATATATAAACATTATTTAAGTTATTTCCCTTTAAAGAAAAATTAAATACATACAAACATATATAAATTTATATTAATATAAGTACACAATAAGTATACATATATATGTGTGTATAAATGTATAAAAGAACATAAATAAATACACATATACTAACACAATTACATAAATACATATTACTATAATTATTTACAAATATACATATATATAACTACATACAACTTTATGTATGTACATTCATGGGTCTGTGCATGTTTGCGCATGTATATAAGTATATAAAAATACAATTATTTATAAGTATATATTAATAAATCTATATACAGAATTATATAAAAACATCATATAAACATGTGTGTGTTTTTAAACATACATATAATTAAACATACAACATAAATTTACAGTGTATTTTTTATTTATATCTATATATAGATAAATATATTTTAATTTTTTTATCATACAAATATATGTAAAAATCAATGAATATGTATATATATATAATGTGTATTTTTAATTAAGAACATTAACAAAATGTACATTTTCTACCCAAAAATACACTAAAAGTATTATAGGGGAAATTTACAGTATATTTTTTATATTAATATAACTATATACTACATATATGTATGGCGACCCTATTCTTTATTACACTTTAATTCATGATTTATTACAAAATAGTACACATAATACATCCCATAAGATCAATAAGTCTAGTTTATTTTGGAATTAGGTACATTTCATAACAACTTAAAATAGGTAATACATCACTATTTTTGAAAACTTCCTTAACATGATCATATTATTCCATCATACTTAAAACTGCATGAGATAACCTGGGAACATACATAAGAAATTGGTGAGCTAAAAACACCAGTAAGGGAATAAACATTGCATAACATCAATAAAGTATTAAATTTTATACAATAGGTATATCAATGAGATAAAAAAGGTATGATAATCATAAACATGAACAATGAGGCATGATATATCATGGTAACATAAAGGAAACATGGAAATGTGGAAACAAATTAAAACATGGAATCATAAACATAGGTCAAGGATAACTGCTAGGATATAATAATGGAAAAAGTATCATGATTTATTAGGTTCAATCCCTAATCCATGTCATGATATCTCATGAGACTAAAACATTACCTAATTCATTGGAGCAATATATAATTTCAGGCACACCTGACACTTTTATTTCATTCACATGCATAAGTGTGCCACATAGATCATACTAAATGGAATCCTTTATCATAAAATTTTATTCTATGATAAAGGACTATGGAATAAATACATTTAATTTGTCACAACCCGTCCTCGGGGCCCGTGTCGTGACTACCCCAAGCCCGCCTTCCATAGTCCAGGGGCTGGCGACTAGCACCAAGCTGTAAATCCCAACAAAAGGGAAGGCATTGCCTTTGAAAAGTAAACAAGCACTACAGAGTAAGCAAGCGGAAAAATAAACAATAAGTAAAAACTGTACAAGCTGTGCTGAAAGTAAAAGGGGTCGGAAATACAAGCTCAACTGTAAAGTACAACTGAAAGGAAAAATAGAAACTGAAAGGAAAATCCGCAGCGTCGAGCCATCCTCTGGAAGTCCCACCTGAAGGGTGGGTACAGATAGCCTCCACTGCTCCTCGGGTCCACCTAATCGCTCCGAGTACGTCCCGCCCAGTGGTCCACCTCCAGGTACTGTCCTGCTCCGCAAGCCTCCACCACGCTTCCGCTGCGCTGTCCGCCGTCTGCAACCAACACAACGTAGTGCGGGCATAGCCCGTGCAGGGGTGAGTATAAGCTACTCAGTAGGGACCCCGAGACCCCCGAAGGTCTCCTGAAATCCACAAAGGATAAGCCACAAAGGAAAGATAAAATCACGAAGTAACATCTGGAACGACTTAGGTATATGCCCATACATATACCTAAGTCATAAATTCCCGTTCGGCTCCAACGTCCAAGCCCAAGCACAACCCAGTACACACAGGAAAGCAAACGTATACCCACACAGGATAGCTCAACATAATCCACAAATGAGAGTAAACAGTAAATCCACACAGGATAGCTCAACACAATCCACAAAGGAGAGTAAACAGTAAATCCACATAGGATAGCTCAACACAATCCACAAAGGAGAGTAACACAAGATTCAGCTCACACAGGTATACTTCTTCGAATGATGATAAAGATGATCAGATATAGATACTGAATCATCTAAGCTGGGACCCACATAGGATACAAGACCAGTTGTCTTCATTGATTCATCTATACTGGGACCCACATAGGATACAAGACCAGTATTGAATCATCTAAGCTGGGACCCACATAGGATACGAGACCAGCACGGCTGGGACCCACATAGGATACAAGACCAACACTCTTCATTGATTCATCTATACTGGGAACCACATAGGATACAAGACAAGTATTGAATCATCTAAGCTGGGACCCACATAGGATACAAGACCAGCACGGCTGGGACCCACATAGGATACAAGACCAGCTGCCTTCATTGATTCATCTATACTGGGACCCACATAGGATACAAGACCAGTATTGAATCATCTAAGCTGGGACCCACATAGGATACGAGACCAACACGGCTGGGACCCACATAGGATACAAGGCCAGCACAGCTAGGACCCACATAGGATACAAGACTAGCTGTCTTCATTGATTCATCTATACTGGGACCCACATAGGATACAAGACCAGTATTGAATCACCTAAGCTGGGACCCACATAGGATACGAGACCATCACGGCTGGGACCCACATAGGATACAAGACCAGCACTCTTCATCGTCGCAGTCCTCTAAGGATTTCTGCACAGTCGTCGTCGTCGAAGTAGCAGTCGCAGCCAGCTCTAGGGTTCCCACACACAGCAAGCTCGTTCGGGAGGGTCCGCTCCACGAGCCGAGAGGCCGATACATCAACTGTCACAAAGTCCGAAGTTGATGTATCCAAAAGTTCCGTATCGCCAACAGGAACTCAACGTCGCAGACAGCGCGTCGATCGGACGCCCGGTCTGAGAGTTATTGGCTTTTTCTTCCCAGGGGCCCGGTTGGTTTTTAAGGCAAAACCAACCTGACCGTACTCCACCTGCATCCAAACCTCGGGCGGAGTATGCCAAAAGATCCGTCTCACTTAGAGGAATTCAACGAAGCTGACTGCACGTTAATCGGACGTCCGTAGCTCAAGATATGAGCGTTTCCGCTCCGAGGGCCCGGTTGGTTTCGTGTACGAACCAACCCGTCTGAACTCAAAGTATTCCAAAACTTGAGTGCATTATACCAAAACGACCGTCTCGATCCAAGGATCACGTTGCCGCTGACGGCGAGTCGTTTGGAGGCCCGTAGCTCAAGTTATGGGCATTTGAACGAAAACCGTCCGAAGACGGGGGGTCCGGGCCCGGGCCGACCTGGCCCGACCCCCCCTGGGTCGGCCAAACCGGGTAAACCCGGTCCGAACCGGTCAGACCCGGTCTGGACCGTCCAGGGAGCGGCCCGGCCGGTCGGACCGGCCTGGCTCGGCCAGCCCGGCTCGGCTCGGCCGAGCGGCGCGGGGGGTAGCCGCCACCCCCGCGTGACACCCCCGCGGTACCCGCGGGGTGTCTCCCTGGACAGCCGAGCGATGCGGGGGGGAGCCTCCGCCCCCGCGTGACAACCCCGCGGCACCCGCGGGGTGTCACTCGGACAACCGGACGCGACTTCAGCCGCGTCCCACGCGCACCGGACCCGCGCGGCCGCGGGTCCGCGAGTGCCGCTGCCGCAGCGGCCTTGTCCGGCGGTGCGCCGGGGCGCCACCGCGCTAGCAACCCGCGCTGCCGGCAGCTTCCGTGGGCCCTCGGAGTCGCTCCGGTGGTCCGATTCTGTTCCCGTATGCGCTGCTGCTCCTCCCGGGACTCTCTCTTCACTGCGGAACCATCACACTTCCGTTGCGGCATGTTCCGTCGTTGCCCGTCAAATCCACATAACAACGAAGAACGGCGGAGGGTCGTCGGGACGTGTTCGTTGGCCCGCACCCTCCGCGTTAGTGATAAACAATGGGAGAAACAATATTCAACATATGAATACATATCCGAAAACAATTTTAATGAAATAATTTTTTTTTATGATTCGGGTTCTTCATTTTGAACGGAAACAACACGGGAATTAAGGGCATTTCCAAAAATAAAATCCCTACCTCGTAGTCGTCACACGTGAGCGTTCTTCGCAAAATTGCTCGTCGCGGAAGAAGGGGATCGTCGCGTCGTCGCGGAAGGGCGTCGCGTCTTCACGGAAACCGGCATTGAGTCGACGAACTTAACGGACCAAGAAACAACAGATTTAATATAATTATAATTAAATCCGTGTTTTGGTAAAAACCACAAAGAGATTAAAAAGAAAATCCGAGACTCTTACGTCAAGAAGCTGATCGAAGATCCGTTGCGGATGAAGAGACGTCGCAGAAGAACGTTGAAGGAAGGGAACATCGGCGTCGTGGAACACGACGTCGCGTCGTCGATTTCCGGGTTCGGCGTTCTTCGTCGGAGGCCGGCGTTCTTCGCGTTCTTCACGAAGAAGGATAAAGGCACGAGAACTCTGTCAAACTTTTCAACGAGTAATCCTTCAAAAAGACTCGTTGGTCTTATTTTATTATTACGCCAACAAAAAAAAAAGGTAAGTAACGACCCATCAATTAGTTATATTAATTCAACGAAAGTAACAACTCATTTAATTCACGAAATAAACTGCCCAATTAAATGGCCTGTTAATAATTTAAGAAACTCGTTAGTTGACTTTCACAATGACGGGTTTTCGCGGGTGCGTTACTTAGTGGAAAGAAACGGCGGGGCTCGTACGGGCCCCACCTCACAAATATCCTACCAAGAGGGTAGTATATTTCTAGATAGTACCCTATCCGATTCAACTCTGTTTAAGCCTTTTTTAAGTAGCTTCAAGTGGCTTCCAAGTGGCTTAAGTGAAATAAAATAAAGTTGTCGAAAAAAATTATTTTATTTCTTAACTTTAAGCCCGAAAATTAAAAACCACACCCGAGAAAACGCAACTCCGGAAGAGGCGTTTCTAAGCAAATACCGGCACTGTGATTTCATCGGTTCCCTCAGAATTCGATTCCGGGCATCGGTTCAAAAGTTAGAAAAACCCGCTCTTCTGTTCACTGAACGTACCCGAGCCAAAATTCAGAAAATGATTCCGGGCACACCGGGCCTCGGAATCAGGTGTCGTCAGAAACTGCGCTCTTGTAAAATTCCAAAGAAAATTAAGAAAAACATTTCCTTGAAATTTACGGGTCTTTACATAATTCCCCAATCAAACAAGTATAATTTTATAAAGGTGAACACCCTTGATATTAAATAAGTATGGGTATTCACTATACAATTGTTTGGGAATTGAAAATCATGGTGAAATTTTGGTAGCATAACGTAGGCATATAAATGTTCAAAGGTGGGATTAATGAGAGTGAAAGGGGACCATAATCATTTTGAAATAAAATTGAAAGTAAGGGGGTATGGAAGAACATATCCCAACATTATGAGTTGGAGATAAAAGACATAAGATAATGAATAAACATGAATAAAAAGGAGGAGAGGATCCCTTGCCTTGAGAGGGTGATTCCAAATGCTAGGGAGGAGATTCTTGAAAGATTGTGGGAAACTTGAGAGTAATATGGAGAGGGGGTAAGATTAAGGACATTCTATATAGTTTTTTAGTGAAGATAAATGGAATATTGGGTGGGTTTATTAAGGAAATGAGTGGGGAATTCTTTATTATTTCTCAAATATAGGTTTTGGACTCTACATAATAAGGTAATCAAAACCACAAAACTCTCCCTAGTTTTTTCCCATGGTTTCTACCATATAGGGGTGGTTTTAATTATCTTATAATTCTAAGATCTTAAATTATTAAAATAATACCCTTTATGATATGGAAGTGAGTCATATCCTTAAATAAATAATTTTAAAGCCTTAAAATATATTATAGGTTTTGGAGGATTCATAAAGGATTTATATAATTAATAAAATAAACTTAAAATCACATTATTTTAAAGGGTAAAAATATATTTGGTTGTTTATACCCTTTATAGTATTTATTAAATCATTTTTGGTTCATTATGATTTCATAATACACATTGTATATTTATACCATATTTAAGTTTTACCCGAAAATTTTATTGTCTTATAAAATTATGAAAAATTAACCATTGGATAATTTTGACATCCTAATTCCAAAAAAATTATTTTATCCAAATATTTTTCTAAATATGTTAATTTCCACTATTAAAATAATAATTGACATTTATTGAAAATGTTGGGTTTTTTTGACAATAACAGTTTTCAAACCCTTA
The DNA here is from genome assembly GCA_963277665.1 of Viscum album. Classification (NCBI taxonomy): domain Eukaryota; kingdom Viridiplantae; phylum Streptophyta; class Magnoliopsida; order Santalales; family Viscaceae; genus Viscum; species Viscum album. Next base: position 1,223,319,238 of record OY728130.1, read on the forward strand.
TAAAAATTACATTTGAATTCATAAAAATTATATAGTAATAATTTTTTATTAAAATATTATTTATTTTAAAAAATACATTAATTCATAAATTTTTTAATTGAATTAGAATATTACCCAAAACTTCAATTTGTGTTTTATTGTATTAAAATCAAAAACATTTATAAAGTAATAATAATAAAATGAAAATATAATAATTATTATATAAAATTTACATATTAATATTATTAGGGTCTTGATACATATCCCTTTAATACACTAAAAAAACCATAAGGGTAAGGCGTGTGATGTAAACACTTTCATGTGTGGTTTGGCATACGTGGTTTGGGCCATGATCATAATGAATTTTAACTTATCTCGTAAACAGTTTTGCTCATGCTTAAGTTATTGGATCTCAACTTGGGATTGGTCAAGGGAAAATATATTTGATTATATATCTATTAAAAGGTTTAATAAATGTTCTTCATAGAGTATGATCCTACTATTTTTTGTCATCAATTCCTTTTTCTCTGTCGATTAGATTTGTCAAAATCCTATATTTATACTATTCATATGATCATTGTTCAATGGATATATTATAAATGGTTATGATTATTAATGGTATTTTAAATCCAAATTGATATAATAAAGCCAAGGAAGTACATGTGTTTTTATAACCATAATAGATAATAATACATTTACCATAAATGAAATTTTATAAAAGTGTGGGTTGTTACAATCTCCCCCCTTCAAAAATTTCACCCTCTAAAATTTCATTTCACATAATAAAACAGGTGAGGGTAACTCTATTTCATCACATACTTTGATTCCCATATCTCTTCTTCAAACTTTTTTTTTTCTCCGTAACACTTTAACTAGGTGCATTTTTTTATTTCTTGGAACTTTTTCTCTACAATCTAAGATATTCACTGGATGCTCCTAATAGGAAATATCATTCTCTAACAGTATCACATCTAGATTCAGAACATGTGTGGGGTCTGTTATATACTTCCTAAATATCGATACATGGAATATATCATGTACTTTAGATTGTTTAGGTTGTATTTCTAATCGATAGTTCACCACTCTGATGTGATCAAGGATCTCAAAGGGACCGAAGCAGCTTGGGCTAAGCTTTCCATTCTTCCCAAATCTCATAACTTTCTTACATGGAGATATATGGAGGAATTAATTATCTCCAAACTCAAACTATAGGTTTCATATATGATTTTTAGAATAACTATTTTTTAGACTCTGGGAATCCTTGATGTGTTGTTGAATTGCCTTGACCTTTTCTACCATTTTTTCAACCATTTCAGGACCTAACGGTTTGTTTTCCCCAAAATCATCCCAAAATGAAGGTGTTTGGAACCTCTTACCATTAAGGGATTTATATGGAGCCATTTGGATGCTTTATTGGAAACTATTATTGTATGAGAACTCGACTGGATGAAGATATTGATCCCATCCTACTTTGAAGTCAATTGGGCATGCTATCAACATATCCTCAGGTGTCTAGATAGTCTACTAATATTGGCCATTAGTTTTTGGTTGATAGGACATTCTGAAGTTCAAATCAGTATTTAGAGCATTTTGGAGACTCTTCCATAACATAGAGGTAAATATTTGATCTCAGGCATATACAATCGATAATAGTGTTCCATGCAGCCTCGCCACTTATCTAATGTATATACTTGAAAGTTGATTGAGTGAGAAGTCCTCTTGAATTTCAATTAAGTGAGAAGTCTCTGTAATACAATCCAACACAACCAATATATCATTATTTACTCTTGATGTCTTCAAAAGACCAATGATAAATTCCTTGGTTATTTTCCCCTTTACATATAGGTATGGTTAATGGTTGCATCAAACCCTTAGATTTTTTCCTTTCAGCCATCACTTGTTGACATAAAAGATATCTTGATGTATATTCCATGGTATCATTCTTCATGTTTTTCCATAAATAGCGCTCTCATAGATCTCAATACATCTTTTTTCTCTCTGGATGGATGGAGAAGTTAGATCTATGTGCATCATCCAAAATATCTTTCTTTAACTCAGGATTTAATGGTATAAAAATTATTGAACCAGATCTCAAAACTCCTTCATTAACATTAAACTATGAGGATTTCCATTTTATTATAGCTTTCACATTCTTCTGAATTATCAAATCATCACTTTGAGAATTATTTATCCTCTCCAAAAGGGATGTCTAAGGAATCATTTATGAATGGATTTATTATGTTCCTTAATTTATGATTACCATGTCTATACTTTTTAAGTCTAAGAAGATCATATCCTTATCAATTCTCATAAATGATAAAATTGATGGATCCTTTCTACTTAGAGAATCTTCCACTTTATTATCTTTCCCATGATGGTAGTGGATTGAGCATTCATAGTCTTTGATCATCTCTAACCATATTTTTTGGTACACATTCAACTCTTTATGTGTGAATATATACTTTAGAATCATGTGATGCGTATATATTTCACACTTTTCCCCAAAGAGATAATGCTTCCATATTTTCAATGTGAAGATCACCACACCCAACTCTAGATCATGCATTGGTTATTTTTGTTCATGAAACTTGAAATAACTTGAGGCAAAGGCTATCACTTTTGCATTATTCATTAACACACAACCCAATCCCTTCTTTGAATCATTGTTGAATACCATGAAAAGTTATCCACTTGTGGGTAGTGTAAGTATATGGCTAGTTTTGTGCCTTTTTTCAACTCCTTGAAGATATATTCACCTTTATCATTCCAAAAAAATTAACTCCCTTATGAGTTATCTTGGTTATAAGGTTAGAAAATTTTGAGAAATTTCTCAAAAATTGATGATATTACCCAGATAATCCACAGAAACTATAGATATCTATCACAGATGTTAGCCTCATCCATGCTTCAATTACTTCTGTTTTTGAAGGGTCTGTATATATCCCATTTATTATGACAATATTCCCCAATAATGACACTTATTTCAAATAGAACTCAAATTTGTTGTAATTTTCATAAATATTATCCTTTGGTAATGTCTTTAGTAAAGTGATTAAATTCTCATCATACTCCTCCTTGATTTTGGAGTATATTATAATATCGTCTAGAAAATTTAACATCCCAGGTAATTATAGAATAATAATTTTTCATATTTACTAATATTTACGAATTAGATAGTAATTTTAATTTAAAAGGGATGTTATGTCTGATAGAGTACCCAACACACAACAATGAGTTTCTCTGAAATCTTACGTTGCACATAAGACTGAGTTATACCAAAAAATAATATATTATTAATATTATTATTTTAAGTTGTAGTTTTTTCATAGACATTATAATTGTGGGAATGAATGATGTTAACTGAATTCTGAAAATAAGGTTTACACATGTTTATATAATGATTCATTGGTTACCAAATTAATTAGGAAATTACATAAAAACCAATTGAATATAAAGGATGTGTTTTTATGAAAAAACTATTTAAATGAAAATAAGTAAGTTTATAAAATAATAAAATCACTCTTGATGGATTTTATTAATTAAATATATATTTAATATATTCAATTTAATGTTTAAAATTCATCTTATATGTTTTATATACATGATATAAAAACAAATTCAATTTTTGGTATAAAAGAAGTATTTTTTAAAAAAAAATGCAGTTTCTCCACCTTTTGATGGAGAACCCATTTTAAATATAGTTTTGACACTTTTATAAGTTATATTTGGAAAAATAAACTTATTATTTATACTAATTACATAAAAATTTACTTTGGTTGAATCTTGGTATTTTTTTTGGATTAAATTCATTTTTTAATGAATAGTGAAAACACTGCATTTTAATTCCAAACTTCTTTTTCATATAATTTATTTTTATAGTTATATTGTACTTTTAATTGGTTTTAAAGTTTAATTAGATTAAATTTTTATCATTTAATTCATTTTTGTTCATTGGAATCAATTTCATATTGAAATTTAATAGAAAAAATATGTAATCTTTTGAACGTTTTACTTAAAAAACTTGTTTTCTCATTCAGACAATGGGATTAATTTTAAATTTAATTTTTCCACTTATGTGAATTGAGATTTAAAAAAATAAAATACATGGTTGTAATAAGTATGAAAAATTTGGTCAAATATGATCAAAATTATTTTTATTAAATAGTAACATTAGTATTTTATTTTCTACAATTAATGGTAAATAGGGCAATTAAAGGTAAAAATAATATTATAATAATATAAAACTACCCTAAAAGTTGTCATAATATTATTTTATGAGTTATTTTAAACCAATAAAATCATTTGATGTATATTTTTCCTTTGGAATCCACTTGGGTTTAATTATGACATTTATAACATTTAATTTCAAGTAAAGACAAATATATCATAATCATGTCTCTTATTACTAAAACAATTTTAATATGGGGTTATATAAGTGATATATTTGACTATAAATAGTTGATATAAAGATAAAATATTACCTATATCATTTTAATTTATTTGTAATTTTTAGGAATTAAATAATTAAATTTAATTATGACACAAAGATGATGTAGTAATAAATTTATTAAATAAAGAATCAAATAAATTATATTAATAATATTAAAATAAATATAATTTTAAATATTTCATGCCTTTAAATTTTTTTTGATTAATATAACATCTTAGTATTTATTTAATATAGTTTTTTCTAAGGAATCAAGTTGTGATATTTTAAAAAAGTAATGTAATGAATAGTGTCAAAATTGACATAACTCATATTTTAAAAAATAAAATATTTAATTAAATGATGTAAAATTTTAAAAAATATATAATATTCAGAAACAAAGTTTTTTTAAATCTAAAAATTTCATTAATGACTCATTAATAGGTATTTTGATAGGATTTGGTAATTATTTTAACTCTCAAAGTGTAAATTACTTAATAAAATGGTAAGAGTTAAAAGGGGTTAAAAAAAGAATATAAGGATTAAAAAATATCAAAAAATTGTTTAATTATTATTTTATGATTATATTTATACTTATAATCATCATATATTATAACTAATTGGATTTGGACCCATTTGGAATTGAAATTTAATTTATATTTATTTAATACTTTTAATAATTCCAAGGGTATCCCTCCCCTCTCCTATAAAAGGGAACCCATTCCTCTATATTAATACCACTTCAAAAACCTTTTGGTTCAGACCATATATGACCAAACCCCTTCCTAGAATCCCCCAACACATTATTAGGGCCTTATTTTAGGCAAAACACACTTCTTAGAGGTGTTAATGTGTTCTTCAAAGGCGATCAACCAAAGAAGTGGTATTGTTTTCTTTAAGTATTTCTATTTTATTTCTTCTTCCACTCCCTTAAAATATTCTTATTCCTAGATGAAATAATAATTCCATTATACTAAATATACTGATATTTTATTATTTTAGTATAATCACCTAAATACACCTCCACTTCCATTAAATGGGAAAGGAATTAATCATTTGTACGTATGTGTGAACTATCACCTCCACGAACTGATATAATATGTTTTCCATAACTGTCTCTGAAGACTGGTCATAATGATGTAATTAATGTTTTTATATAAGTTACATGAAATATTTATCAATATAAAATAATAATATATCAATTATGTTCTCACCTTCCATGCACATAAAAATGATAACGTCATTCGTGTATATGTGTGATCTGTCACCTCCACAAAGCGATGCGAATAGTTTTTATTCACCATGTCACTTATATGATATATATAAGTATATTTAAATGATTATTATGATTTTAATTATATTTTTATAATTTTGAAAATATAAAATAATAATTACATTATTCTTATAATGATCAATGAGAAATGGAAATGTTACTCAGGCGTATGTTCGGCCTACTATCTCCATGATTAAAACGTTGTTCATTTTTCATAAAAAAAATAAATGTTTTTATTTAAAACTATAATTTATGTATAAAAGTGATTATTGTTTCATGAATTTTATTCTAGATATTATGGAATTAATGAACACATGGAATATTGACATCATAATAAGTTTATTTTCAACTCAAGTACTGAATATTGACAAACCAGATATGAACTTAAATAATTATTTAATTTTTATAACATAGTTATAAGTGATATGAAAGGAATAATAAACTTTAAAAATGTTTTCAAGAAATTATAAATATACATAATTTTATTATTTAGGAAAATAAATATTTTATGTGATAAGTCGAACTCAAGGTAAGAGACTTCATCTCAATCACCATTCATTGTGGCATATTTTGATGTTATATACCACATTCTTTTATATGGTGTATAATCAACCCATTTGAATTTTAATTTAATTAAAAGGTTTTAAAATTGAATATTTTTATATGAATCATTTTAATAAATAAAAAAAGTAATGTTTTTAAGTTATATGGTGACAATGGATTTTCTATTGTCGTGACTATTATTTGGTATTTGGATTCCTTTATAAGTCGTAGTGTTTTTAAAGAAAAATGAATACCATTTTTCATATTTAGGTATTTTTGTATTGAAAATGGTTTTGATAATGGATTTATTATATCAATATCTTGAAATTATATTTTGAGATTACAAAGTGGAAATATTATTTTTTCTTTATACCTATTTTATGTGTCATGATTATGTTATGGTTCTTGGGAATTACTTATGTATATGGGTGGTTATATGATAAAATGAGGGTGGGTGAGCCAGTGATATCTCTCCAATTCATTTTCTAATGAGATTTAGTTAAATGATTATTTTTCTCCTAATAGATTTAGGAAATATATTGTGATGGGTATTCCAAACGTAACCATGAAGGTTACTCTTTATGTAGTTGTGAAAGCTACAATGTAAGTATGATATGGATTCCAAAAGTTACCTTTATGATTTATGAATTTTAATAAGTTTATCATGAATATTATGATTTCCTGAAGTGTGTTAAATATTTTATGTTTTATGGGTGAAAAGTATGATTTTGTGAACAAGTTTTCATGATTTTGAAGTATTCATAAACTAACAGTTTAATTACTTATTTTATATTCATTACAGAGATTTTTTATGATCATCCCAAGTTTTTTCAATGTTTTTACATAGTTTATAATGATGGGTAAGAGAAATGAATAATTTAATATGAATTTTATGAATATTTTTATCAAGGAAAAGAAAAAATGATTTTTTTTAAAATATTTTAGATTATAAAAAATAGATATTGAGTAGACTTGTATACTTTGTAATATTTGAGTAGTTATGTAACAGTTATGGCCTAATTATATGAAACTCTAAACCTGAAAATATCCTTAATTTGAATTATTGACTTATCTAAAAATTATGTAATGATTAAGTATGGGGCCTTATAATTGATATCAAAGTTCAGTTTAGATAACTTTAGAGGCCAGGGTGATATTTAAGCATAAGTTACAAGTTATATAAAACGATAATGGTTAGCATAAAAAAAGATTCATATTTAGTTTAGATAGATTAAATGAGTTGGAGATAACACTAAAAAGTATATCTTAGTGTTTATCTTCCTCATAAGATAATATATGATGATTTTATTGATATACTCACACTAACCTTTTTGGTCTTAGTAAATGGTGGGATCCATCATGAACCAAAGTAACATGGATGTGAATGAAAATGTGGTGGTTCTATGAATAAGAAACTTAATGAAATAATAGATACAATGAAAACTCTCATTCTTATTCTAAACCAACTATTAGGAGTAATGATTAACCATTGGAACCTTGGTGAGTTTTGTAATTCATCATATATGAGAGAAATGAATACCTATAGAAGTTTAGGTAATAATCATAGAGTTATGTATATTAAATGACATATTTGTTGAATATGTGGGAATAATCACCTAGGAAAATGTTTTAAAGGGATGATAAGACGTTATAGATGTGATAATGAAGGTCATAAAACAATAAAGTGTGAAGGAAAAAGGAAGCGTTCAGTTGAATCAATGAAAGGGAAATATGTTATTCTTGAGTTATCAATTGAATGTTTTAAATGTGAGTATGGTTATTATGAAAATAGATGTCTTATGAAGTAGTTTTAGTAATGGGATCAACAAGATCATAAAAATATATGTTTTTCAATACTAAATTCCATTCTAATTGAATATGAGTAAACTGAAAATGTCCTATGAAAGGTATGGTTTATTTATTTTCTCATGCTTTTAAATTATTTAATATTAGGACATGATTCATGTTTTTGTTTATAAGAAATAAGTATTAAGGAATAATATGTAAAATCATGGTTAAAATATCAAAAAGAACACTAAATGATTAAAAATTATACATATAAAGGAATCAAGAGTTACGACAGACTGTGATGAAATGTTTATAATAATTAATGATCTTTTGATGATGAGATTACTTTAGAAGACTTTTTTCTAGTATGTGTAGCCCGGATTTTTTTAAGTGAAAATTTTATTTGAAAAATAATTACCTTTTCTTATTTGTACATAATTACAAAGGTATTTATAACCATTAGGTTTTATATAATCTTTGATTTTGAGGTAGTTATGGGTTATTACATTTTGGGTTTCAAAATGAAAGGTATGAGATAAAAATTGAGGATCAAACATGTTATGGTTATTTTTGAGTATTTTATCTCATTTTGTGAATGTTATAAAATTATATAATTTTTGGAAAAGGACAACCCGAGGGAAGGGTGACAACCCATCACATCAGATAAGGCTGTGGAAATTGAACCCACAACCGAAGTGAGAAAAGTCTTTATCTCCTACCACCGGCCTACAGAAAATCCCTGCTTAGTATGTAATTTTATTTTTTACTTAAACTAGTTCATGGAATAAGAATAATTTGATTTTGGGAACTTATGTATTATAAAATGGATATACTTGGTATAGGAAAATGATTTGTGGATTAAGTGATACATGTTATTTTGGAAGACATTCACTATTTTGGTAACCCTATATGCCTAAGGAAAATAGAATACTATGGGATTTTATTTTAGGAGTAATGGTTGAATTTTATTTTGGAAGAATATATGATTTAATTATGGACATAAGAAGATTTAGTTTATTTATGGAAATGATTATCCAGTCTTAGAGAATACGTGATTTTGGAAATTACTTTTTAGTATGAGACATTGAGAGTGAACAATGTTATTTGGAGATAAGAGACTATGTAATCAAATTATTCTATGTTTTGGGTTTTAAACACAATTTGGATTATTTTTATGTATTTTAAGGATAGTAATTTATTGAATGGTCTATGTTTATATTTGGTTATTACAAATGAATTTTAGTGATTAAATGTAGTTTTTCTTCATCAAATGGTTTATTATTTTTGGAGTATTGTTTTATATTATCCTAACCATATTGGTTTTTGTTAATGGTTTAAGAAAGGATAAATAAATAATTAATCTTTTTGGATTATTTGATTACTTAGAAGCTTATTCTAGTGCTTAATTCAAAAAAAAGCATCTTGAATACTCGTTATTAGAGAAAAAGATGAGTTTGTGGTAGAATTTGATTAAAGAATGAATCTCAATTTTTTAAGTAAGTATATTTCTTTTTGTTTTTATTCTAAGTAGTAAAATAATTCCTAAAATTTATGAAAAGGATCTTAAAATAAAAAAAATATGATTAATTTTCCTACTATGAAATCAAAGATCATTTAACCCATTATAATTTTGTGGTTTTTTTATTGTTAACTTTCTCCTGATCATGTTTTCAATCACTCTCTATTAGAATACGATGGTTAGTTTTTCTTCCATATCTATGTTTTCCTACATGGAATACTACCATGTGTTATCTCAGGTGACCTATGTACATCAATTTCTCTATTTTAAAGTGTGATTTTTATTTACTCTTTTTCTGATGTGGGATTTTAATGAAGTAATTTTGAAAAGTGAAACATTAGTTACTGAGCCCAAATTTAAAATTACAAAGTCCCAATTTATAAAAGGGGGAATGATGTAACATCTCAGGTAATTATAGAATAATAAATTTTCATATTTATGAATTAAATAGTAATTTCACTTTAAAAGGAATGTTATTTCTGATACCTTACCCGACACACAATAATGGGTTTCTCCAAAATCTTATGTTCCGCACAAAACTGAGTTATACCAAAAAATAATATATTATTAATATTATTATTTTAAGTTGTAGTTATCCCATAGCTATTAGAATGGTGGTAATGAATGATGTTAAATAAATTATGAAAATATGGCTTACACATGTTTATATAATGATTTATTGGTTAGTAAATTAATTAGGAAATTAAAAAAAACCATTTGAATATAAATAATGTGTTTTTATAAATAAAACTATTTAAATGAAATTAAGTGAGTTTATAAAATAATAAAATTGATATTCATGGATTTTATTAATGAAATATATATTAAATATATTCAATGTAATGTTTATAATTCATCTTATATGTTTTCTATCCATGATAAAAAAACAATTTCAATATTTTAGATAAAAGAAGTATTTTTCAAAAAATGAAATTTTGTCGCCTTTTGATGGAGAACCCATTGTAAATCTAGTTATTGAAACTTTTATAAGTTGTATTTTAAAAAATAAATTTATTCTTTGTAATCAGTACATCCAAAGTTTCTATGGTTTATTCTTGGTATTTTTTGGATTAAATTAATTTTTAATAAATAGCGAAAAACACTTTATTTTAATTCAAAAGTGATTTTTAATATAATTTATTTATACAGTTATATTTTCCTTTTAATTGGTTTTAAATTTTAATTAAATTAATTTTTTATCTTTTAATCCAATTTAGTTCATTGTAAGCAATTTAATATTTAAATTGAATAGAAAAACTTTGTGAACTTTTGAACATTTTACTTAAGAAACATGTTTTCTCATTCCGATAATGGGATTAATTTTAAATATAATTTTTACACTTATGTAAATTTAATTTTAAAAAACTAAAATAAATATTTGTAATAATTATGAAAAATTTGGTCCAATAGGATCAAAATATTTTTGGTGAATAGTAACTTTAGTATTTTATTTACCACAGTTAAAGGTAAATTAGGTAATTAAAGATAAAAATAATATTATAATAATATAAAACTACACTAAAACTTGTATTAAGATTATTGGATGAGTTATTTTAGTGAAATAAAATCCTTGGGTAAAAATTTTGGACTTTGGAATTCAATTGGGTGTGATGATGAAATTTATAACATTTAATTTAAAGTATAGGAAAATATGTCATAATAATGTATCATGTCACTAAAACAATCCTAATATGGGGTTATATAAGTGATATATTCGATTATAAATAGTACTTAGAAAGATAAAAATATTATATAAATCATGATAATTTATTTATAATTTCTATAAATTATATAATTAAATTTCATTATGGAACAAAGATGATGCAGTAATTGATTTATTAACGAAATAATCAAATAAATGATATTAATAATATTAAAAAGATATAATTTGAACTATTTCATGATATAAAATAATTTTATGGATGAATATGAAATTTTAGTATTGAGTTAATATTATTAAATAATCAATTTTTTATAATATTTTAAAAAAGTCATGTAATGAATATTGTCAATATTGTTATAATTCATATTTTAAAAATAAAATATTTAATTAAATGATATAAAATTTATAAAAATATAATATTTGGACAAAAAGTTTATATAACCATAAAATTGTCATTAATTACTCGTTCATAGGTCGTTTTTCATGATTTGGTAATTATTTTAACCCTCAATGTGTAAATTATTTGATAAAATGGTAAGAGTTAAAAGGAGTTAAAACAAAACGATAATGATTAAAAAATATCCAAAACATATCTTATTCTTATTTTATGATTATATTTAGAATTATAATCATAATATATTTTAACTAAATTTGATTTTACTCATTTGGAATCGAAACAGAATTTATATTAATTTAATACTTTTAATAATTCCAAGGGTGCCCTTCCTATTTCCTATAAAAAGATACTCATTCCGCTTTGTTAATCACAATTAAACACATTTTGGTTCAGATAATCTCTACCCAAAACCCTTACTAGAATACCCACACACATTTTTAGGCCTTATTTTATGAATAAAATCCTCTTTATAGGTGTTAATGTGTTCTTCAAAGGTGATCAACTGAAAAAGAGGTATCATTTTCTTTAAGTATTTCTATTTTATTTCTTCTTCAATTTCCTTAAAATATTATTCTTCCTATATGAAATAATAAAAAAATTATCCTAAATATACTGATATTTTATAATATTAATATCATTACCTAAATCTGTCTCCACTTCCATAAAATGGTATGGGAATTAATCGTTTGTGCGTATATCTGAACTATCACCTCCACTAACCGATATAATTCATTTTCCATAATTGTCTCTCAAAACTAGTTATAATGATGGAATTAATGTTTTTAAATAATTTCAATGACATATTTATCATTATAAGATAATAATATATAAATTATGTTCTGACTTTCCATGTACATAAAAATGATTACATTGTTCGTGCATACGTGTGAACTATCACCTCCAAGAAATGATGTGAATCATTTTTATTCACCACGTCACTTATATGATATATATAAGTATATTTAAATGATTATTATGATGTTAATTAAATTATTATAATTATGGAAAGATAAAATAATAATTACTTTATTTCCATAATGATCAATGAAAAATGGAAACGTTACTCGTGCGTACATACGACCTACCATCTCCATGATTATAACATGGTTCGTTTTTCATACCATAAATAATTGGTTTAAATTAAAAGTTTAATTGATGAATAAAATTTATTATTATGTCATTAATTTTATTTTGGATATTATTTACTTAATGAACACATGTACTATTAACATCATAACAAGTTCATTTTTTACTTAAGTACCGAATATCGACAAAACATCTGATATAAACTTAAATAATTATGTAATTTTTCTAACATGGTAATAAGTGATATAAAAGGATTAATAAACTTGAAAAATATTCTCAAGAAATTAGAAATTAACCTAAGTTTATTATTCAGGAATATACATATTTTTCGTGATGAGTCTGACTCATGGTAAAGGACTTAGTCTCAATCTCCTTTCATTGAGGCATATTTTGATGTTATATAAAAAATTCTTTTATATGGTGTATAATAAACCCATTTGACTTTTAATTTCATTAAAATATTTTCAAAATTAATATTTTTATATGACGTGTTTTACTAACCAAAAAATTAATGTTTTTTAAGGTATACAGTGACAATGACATTTCGGCCGTCGTGATTATTATTTGGTATTTAGCTTCCTCTACAAATCGTAATGTATTTAAAGAAAAATAAAAAACATTTTCCATTTTTAGGTATTTTGGTATTGAAAATGGTTTTGATAATGTATTTATTATATAAATATCTTGAAATGATATTTTTTATTGAAAAGTGGAAATGATATGTTTTATTTATACCTGTTTTATGTGTCCTGATTATGTTATAGTTCTTGGGAATTGATTATTCATACAGGTGGTTACATGATAAACTGAGGGTGGGTGTGCCTGTGATAGCTCTCCAATTCATGGGGTAATGAGATATATTTAAATGATAAGGTTTTTACTAATAAGTTTAGGGAATATGTTGTGATGGGTATTCTAAATGTAACCATAAAGGTTACTCCGTATGTGGCGGTGAAAGCTAAAATATAAGTATGATATGGATGCCACAAGTTGCCTTTATAATTTATTATTGCTAATAAGTTTTTCACTAATCTTATGATTTCATTAGGTATGTTAAAGGATTTATTTTTTATGGTTGAAAAGTATGATTTTGTGAAAAAAATTCATGAGTTTAAAGTATTCATGGACTAATGGTTTCATTACTTAATTTATATTTCTTACTGATATTTTTTATACTCATCCCAAATTTTTGAAATTTTTTTCACATGGTATAATGATGGGTAAGATAAATGAATAAGTCAATATGAATTTCATGAATATTTTTATCATGGAAAAGAAATCATGATTTATTTTAAAATGTTTTAGATTATGAAGAAATGGATATTGAGTAGACTTGTATACTTTATAATATTTGAGTTGTTAGGTACTAGTTATGGACTAATTCTCTGTAACTCTAAACCTAAAAAGATCCTTAATTTGTATTCTTGACTTATCTCAAGATTATTTAATGATTAAGGTTGGGGCCTGATATAAAAACTATAAAATATTTGTCTAGGTAATCTCTAAAGATTCTATTTATCAAGTCCATGAATATTTCTTGAGAATTTGTGAGTCTGAATGGAATTACTATGAACTCATAGTGCTCATAACTTGTTTAGAAATTAGACTTGGTGATATCCTCCATCTTCACCTATACTTGATAATACCCCAACCAAAGATCCATCTTTGAGAAGTATTGGGCTCCATATAGTTGACTGAACAAGTCATAAATTTGTGGCATAGGATACTTATTCTTTATCATGATGTTATTGAGCTCATGATAATCAATTCAAAGATGCATTGACCCATATTTCTTCATAAAAAAGAGGGTTGTTTCACCCCATAGATAAGCACTTGGGAAAATGAACCCTTTATCTATATTCTCTTGCATTTGTTTATTCATCTCCTCAAGTTCCACAACAACCATTCTATATAGATTCTTGGATATTGTAAATTACCTTGGTATAAGATTAATTGAAAATTCAACCTCTCTACTAAGAGGAAGACAAAGAAATTTTTTAGGAAACACATCATCATATTCCCTCACAATCAGAATGTCTTTAAGGATGATATTTTCCTTAGAATCAATAATTTGAGCTAGATATGATTTATCATAAGGAAAAAATACCCATGATTGAGATATTGGTACTAAAGAAGATTCATCATCCTCCTTTTACTTGTATAGAATCAGGGGATAATTCATGATATGGATAGTGATTTCCCTCTCATAGAAATTTATGTTTTCTATATATAGGGAAAGCCAATCCATACCCATAATTGCATCAAATAACACTAAAGAGAGTATCATAATGTTCACATGGAATTTCATCGCACAAATTTTTACAAAGGAGGAGCTATATACTTGTGATTCAATAATTTCCTCATTTTCCATTTTCACTAACAACTTTAATTCCATGATTTGTGGTGGTGTTTGAATAGTTATACTAAAATTTCATGATATGATTGAATGCATGATACCATAATAAAAAATTACACTATCCATTATTTAATAAATAACTATCATACCTATCACCACTTTATTGTTAGGATCCACCTCAAAAGTTGTGATAGAAAAATATTGACCCTGATAGCTTGGAGGTTGTTGGTTGTCTCCAAAAACCCTTGGATTTGTGCATTGGTTTGCAAAGTGTCTCAGTTTCTAAAAGTTGAAATAATGAAAAATTCACTGAGAGTGTAAAAGATAATTCCTTTACTCTATCGCATTAGAGGGATTATCCTATTGAAAATCACTTTCTTGGTGTCCTTCCTTCTTGAACCTAAATCATTTCCTCATATTTTTAGGAAATTTTTGGGGTTCTTTTTTTCACACTTTTTACAAGTCGGATGTTTAAATTTCTTAGAACTGTTATATTTCTCCACCACACTTCCATAATTAAAATCTACTTTTTGCTTCTTATCCTCACGAAACCCTTGAGATTCTATGATCTACATTTCAAATTTGAGGGTACATATGAAAATTTACTCGTAGATACCAAAGTCTTAGATCATTAGTTATTTTTGTAAACAATGTTGTATCCCACCAAAGAAGCGTTCAACCTTGCATTTGTGGGTAAAAACAAAGCCTAAGGCATATCATGCAAGTCTTGTAAAATTTTCCTTATACACCTAGATAGATTCATTATCTTTTTTCTTGAGGTCTAGTAAATCCCTTTCCATTTTATGTTGGAGTGTATGAGGAAAATATTTATTGAAAAAAAATTTATATAATTTCTTCCACCCTATATCTTTGGTCTCTTCCTCAGGATTTGTATTCTTGATCAATTTCTACCAATGATCATATTCTCTCACAATAAAATAAGCCACCAGTATAAACTTATATTTCTCATAATATTTAAGGATTTAAAATACCTAATCAATGGAGTTGATTCATTGTTTTGCAATTAAGGGATCACCTGATCCGTTAAAAATCAGAGGCCTTTTTCACATAAAGGTCTCAACTGAAGCTTGTTATTTATTAGGGAGATTTTGGTGATACTCCAAATACAGGTTTCTATTCAAAACTTGAGTCATCTGAAAGAGTATTGTCACAAAGTTTTCCATTCCTTCTCCCATCGTGTTGAGCATTTGTTTGGACAGTCATCATATTTCCCTTCACATTGGTTATTTACCTGATTACTCATATTTTTGACCATTGGCTAGAATAAATAAAAAATAAGGATGATTGTTTCTTAAAAACTATTAAACACATAAATGGGAATTCAATGAGATTAAATGGATAACTTATAAATGAAATTTACTCCTTAACTTATGAATTTGTAGTCTTCAATCTATTTTATCCATGATCTATTTTCTAACATAGAAACTTGTGATAATATTATTCCCTTAATAATGTTTCATAATGAGCTTGTTAATTTAACAAATCATATCTCTTAGAAGTTTCAAACTAGGTGTGTAGAAACGCCCATTATTGTGCACCAATTCCTGGTTGATTCTAGCTCAATGTGGTGTTTTTGGTTTTTTCCCCTATGTACATCTGTGCCCTATCCAAATCCACTTATAATATCTATAAAGAGTTGTATTTTATTCAAAACCACTTATTATATAATGTAACAAAATTTAAGTATATATTATAATGTTTAGTCTTATCCTTATGTATTTTTATAGAGTTTTATAATCCTAGTCTCAAAAATTAATAATCTTTCCTTTGATACTAACTATGACAACAATGCTCTTTATTACACTTTAATTCATGATTTATTACAAAAGATTTACACATAATACAACTTAGAAGATCAATAATTATAGTGTATTTGGGAATTATTTACATTAAATAATTACTTAAAATATGTAATGCATCACCATTATTGAAAATTTCCTTAACATTCCAATATTATTTCATCGTACTTAAAATTGGATGGGATAACTTGGGGACATACATAAGAAAGTGGTGAGCTGTAAATCCCAGTAAGGGAATAAACGTGGAATAACATTAATAAGTTATTAAATGTTATAAAATAGGTTTATCAATGAGACATAAAATGGGTGAGAGTCATAAACATGAACAATGAGGCGTGATATAGCATGGTAACATAAAGGAAACATGAAAATGTGGTAGCAACATAAAACTTGGCACCATAAACATTGGTCAAGGATAAATACAAAGAAATAATGGTAGAAAAAGTTCCATTATGGATTATATTCACTCCATAATCCCTATTATGACTTCTCATGATACTAAAACATTACCCAATGCAGTGGATCACTATATAATTTTGGGTGCACCCGTCACTTTTGTTTCATTCACATGCATAAGTGTGTCACATAGATCATACAGTATGGAATCATTTATCATAAAATTTTATTCCACAATAAAGGTTTGTAGAATATATAAATGTAATTCCCAAATCAATGAATTATAAGTGAATAAAGTTGAACACCATTGATAGGAAGTGGGCATGGGTATTCACTACACAATTGTTTTGGCAAGGAAAATCATGACGAAATTTCAACAGCATAACGGGGGCCTTTAAATGTTCATGGGAGGGATTAATGAGAGTGAAATGGGTACCTCATAATTTATACATCAAATTTATTGTAAGGGGAATAAGGAATAAAATATTCCAAAATTATGAATTGGAGATAAATGGGATAAGACAATGAAGATACATGAATAAAAAGTAGGAGAGGATCCCTTACCTTGAGAGGGTGATTCCATATTCTTGGGAGGAGCTTATTGAGAGACTGAGAGAACATTAGGAGGAATATATAGAGGTTAGGGGAGAGTAAGGACATGATAAAAGGTTTTTAAGTGAAGTTAAAAAGGATCTTGGGTGGGTTTATATAATAAATGAGTGGGGAATTCTTTATTATTTCTCAAACATAGGTTTTTGACTCTATATAATAAAGTAATAAAAATCAAAAATAATACCATGATTTTGCCCATGGTTTCTTCAAAATAAATGTGGTTTTAAATATTTTATAAGTACAAGGGAATAACTTATTAAAATAACACCCTTTCTGATTTGGAAGTGATTCACGTCCTTAATGAAATGATTTTAAAACCTTAAAATATATTATATGTTTTAGAGGATTAGTAAAGGTATTATGAAATTAATCAAATATAATTAAAATCAAATTATTTTAAATGAATATATATTTTCTCTTGGATACCATTTATAATATTTATGACACCATTTTTGGGTTATTACGATTTCATAATACACACTATATATATATACCAAATTTAATTTTTACCCAAAAATTCAACTGTATTAGAAAATTATGAAAAATTCACTATTGGATAATTTTGGCATTATTATTACAAAACTAATATACATTTCATACAAATAATTTTATAAATATTTGAATTTTCACTTTTAAAATAATAATTGACATTTGTTAAACATCCTGGGTGTTTTGACAATAGTTATTTTTGAACCCTTATAAAAATTACATTTGACTTCATAAAAATTATATGATCATTTTTATTTAATAAAAATTATTTAATAATAAAATTTTATTAAAAAAATAATTTTTTTAAAAATAAATTAATTCATAAATACCTTAATTGAATTTGAATATTACCCATAAATACCATTTTGTCTTTATATTATCAAAATCGAAATCATTTATAAAGTAACAATAATAAAATGAAAATATAATCATTATTCTATACAATGTAAATATTCATATTATTAGGTTCATGATACATATACCTTTAATACACCATAAAACTCCCTAAGGGTAAGGTATGTGACATTGAAACATTCATGGGGTGGTTTGGTGTACATGATTTGAGTCATGATCTCGATGAGCTTGAACATCTCTTATAAATGGTTTTGCTTGAGCATAAGTTGTTGGATATCAGCTTGGGCTTGGTCAAAGGAAAATCCAAGTGAGAGTATCTCCCTCAAAAGCTCTAATAAATTTGATTCATATGGTGCAATATTACTATTTGAGGTCATCAATTCCTTTGTCTATGTCAATTGGGTTTTTCAAAACCCTATATTTATACTAATCATATGATCATTGTTCAGTGACTATATTATCAATGGTTAAGATAATTAACATTATTTTAAATCTGAAAGGATATAATAAAACCAAGGAAGTTCATGTGTTTTTTTATAACCATAATATATAGTAATACATTTAACTAAACCACGAAGGGAATTTTATAAAAGTTCAAGTCGTTACATATGTATACATAAAAATATAAAAAAGAATTAGTGTTTACATTTGTGTATACTTATAAATACTTACATACACAATATTTTATGAATATTTTATTGTTTATTAATTATATATATATTTTATTGATTACATATCAATGTAGTTACATACTATATATATATAATTATTAAAATGAATGAGAGTCTACATTTGGGTATACTTATAAATACTCACATTAATATTTTATTTTTATTTTAATAATTATAAATTATCTATATATTGTATTAATTATACTTCAATATAACTACATACTATATATATATGTGTGTGTGTTTACATGTGGGTAAATATATGAAATTATGAAAATGAAGGAGTGTTTACATACACACATATGCATATTTGATGTATATACCTACATATATACAAATACATATATATATTGTTATATGTATGTGAAGTATATACATACATGAATTCACCCAAATATTTTATAAATACATGATTTTATACATATATTTAAATATAAGTACATATATACACATATATATAAATCTATATTAATACAAGTACATAAATACATATTAAAACAATTATATAAAAATATACATATATAACATTATGTATAATTATAAGTACACAAATGCACTCAAACATATATACACATCAGTATACATGCACACACACATATATATAAAGTAAATTTCCCATTATATGTATAGATATATGTTTGTGTATATATATATTCACTGGTTTTTATATATGTGCGTGATCAATAAATTTTAAAGGTATATCCAAATATAAATATTTATAATGATATTTTAATACATTTACATACATGAATCTAAATATTATAATATGAACATACATACACATATATAAGTTCATACAAACACATATATAAAAACATACAGTCAAATAAATATAATTAATCATAGCCATACATGCATGCATATATATTAATGAAATTATTTACAAATTTAATATATAAATATAATAATGTAAAAATCTCACATTGGAGATTTCCCAGTGCCGATTGGCATTGAGAATCACCAATGGCAGATTTCCCAGTGCATATTGGAATTGTGAATCTCTCACTAGAGATTTCCCGGTGCAAATGAGCACTGAGAATCTCGCATGGGTGATTTTTCAGTGCAGATTTGTAGTGTGAATCTCCCATGAGAGATTACCTATTGGATATTTGAAAATATATATATATCCGTGTGTGTGTGTTTGTGTGTGTGAATGCATTCATGTATTTTTTTATGTAGATATATAGATGTATATTTGCAAATAATTGCATTAATAAATTTGAATGCATGTAAATAATTACACTAGTATTTTTGTATTTAACTCTTTATATGTATATACATATGCATGTTTAGACTAATTATTTCATGTACTTATATTTAATTGTGAATAAATTTATATATTAACAGTTTTATATAACTTTTTTACTATATATTCATTAAATTATATAAATATATATTTTTATATTTATCCATGTACATACTTATATTTGAATATCTGTATGGAAGCCTATATGTATTAATATACACACATGTATATATATACTAATATATATAGGTTTGTATGTACGTATATACTTAACATGTTAATATGTGTAAGTATGTAAACTCTATTTTTTATTTATATATATTTTCATATATATAGTTTTTTAAACATCTATTGTGTTTATAAAAGTACATTATGTATATGCACACACATTAACACACACACACACATGAGTAATTTATCTATATGTGTGTGTGACCAAATTTCTATTTATCACCCCAAAAAATTACTTTGATTTTATAACAATAAAAACACACACACACATATGTAGATATATTTATATAAATTTTCATACGCATATGTGTAGTAATAAATATGCAAGTGTTAATAAAAAAGTATAAGTGTTAATAAAAAAAATATATGTGTTAATCTATAATCATTAATACATATAAATTGTATTAAATATTGATATATAAATTTTTTTAAAAAGTAAAAAATATATTTATAAATGTTTTTATATTAAAACATACAATATAATTACTACAAATAGTGCATACAAACAAAACACATTCTAAATTTTATAAAACAAAATTTATGTTGTATGAATAATTATATATGTTTTTATGAATATATACAACTGTTTATGTGATATATGTATGTAAGTGTGTATATATTTCTATTTATATATACTTTTAAATAATTATATTTTTATATAATTTTATATTTGCATGAGTGCATGCATGTGTATATATATAGTATCATTTTTATATCTATGTGTATGTATGTACATATAATAATATTTAGTTGCATGTATGTACATGTATTAAAATATGATTATAATACTTATATTTTTACAAAACTATAAAAATTATTGATCACACACATAAATAATAATTAATGAATATATATACACACACACACACATCCATAAATACAAACATATACACATATTAATATATTTTTATATAAACACATTCATACATATATACACATAAATTAATTTAGCCATATACATATATAGTTAAAAAATGTATCTTTAGAAATAAGTACATACATACATACATATATAAATCTATATTAATGTACGTACATAAAGATATATTATTTCAATTATTAAAAAATATAATTAATGTAATTATTTATAGATATAAGTACATGCATTCATACATACATACATATATATACAAGCATATAAAAATGCAAAAAATTATCAGTAAAATTTAATATATGTACATACATACATCTAAATATTATTAAATATGAATACATATATATACATACAGTGATTTTTACATATAAATACAAGTATATACCTACATGAATGATTATATATATATTAATTTAATATAAAAGATTTTTCGGGGAAATATCTAATAGAAGATTCAAATGAGAAATATCTACCGAGAGATTTGTATTACTAATTTCCTATGTAAAATGAAAATTTTAAAATCCAAAATAATGTATCATATATGGGTATATAAATATTCATATCAATGTAACGATCACATAGGTGGTGACAGATTGAAATTCGGATACCATTTGTAATGATCAAATTAGGTCTTTAATAGTGAGTTTTTACAAGCATTGTTAAAGGCCCAACACCCTGTATGAGCACTTTTAAAATATCCCTGATAAATGGGATCTTTTATCAGTGCCTGTAAAAAAGTGCTGATAAAGGGGGTTATCGGTATTTTTTTAGAAGCACTAATAAAGACCCCTCTTTATCAGTGATTTTTTACAAGTGTAGATAAAAGTAAAATTAAAAAAATATATTTTTCATTAAAAAATATACATTAATATATAAATATATTTATATTGATATAAATATAATATATATTTTTTGAAATATGTTTTAGATAAGGTCAACAGAAATTTACACTTAATATATAAGATATGTAGTAAAAATGTATTATAAAATAACTAAAAAATATTTTTAATTAATAATTTTCTTATTATTACCATGTAATAGTCATTTAATATCAATTTGAAGAAAAAATTAAAAAAAATTAAAAAATATCTAAAATAAGTTGAAAACGTAACTCAAACTTCAAATGACCATAAATTTTGATCCGGGAGTCTTTTTGGGCTCTATGAGATATCAAATCAATGCCTATGATGATCTTTATTCCCTTGGAGATAGAGGTAATCCTCTGTTACAATTTTCAATTCCAAAAAAGTCCTAAAATTCCTCCAAATTGAGTTTTTAATCGGGGTACCCCGATTTTTTAACATTCGATGGATTTTAAGCCGTGTTTAAAGGGGGGGTTTTCCCTTTTTCGGTGGGGAGTGAATTTATTCCCAGCACTTAAATTGATATTGATATTATGGTTTTTAAAATTTATCATTTCTTATAATATAATTTTATTTATAATTAAATATAATCATGTTTTATTATATTTACTTATAATAAATCAATCATATAAATACATATATCAACATATTTACATAAAAATGTATATTCTAAAATATCTAAATAAATACATATTCAAAAAAATTATTTAAAACTATATCTAACCATTTTTTATATTATAAAAATATATTTATAATGTTTATATATACATATCAGTGTGTATTAATAAATAGATATAGATATATATATATTATAATCTAATATATATAAATGAATATAATATATAATATATTTAAATAAATTTAATATATATCGCACACACATATATATTGTATAAATGTATTTAAAAATAATTATATAAATATATGTAAATATAAATATATATATATATATATATATATATATATATATAAAGAAATATCATTAAACAGATGGAAAAACAACATAGTGTAGTGGTAAATGCATTCCATCTTTAAAGAAGAGGTACATGGTTCGAATCCAGGTAGGCACACATAATGCTGGAAAATCGAAAAGTGCTATTAAAATGGTTGGTGGGGTGAAAAATAATGATAGGGTTAGTGATTTATTAAAGGGGTCCTGGAAGTGCTATTAAATGGGTCGGGCACATAGGTGTCCAGAAAAAAATTACCCCTTTAACAGTGTTTCCTATATCATCTCTAAAAAATAATTGTTAAAGGCACACTTCAATAGTTCTAAAAAAGAACTGTTAAGGACCCTTTTAAGAATGTCATTAAAGGGTGCCTTTAATAGAAATTTTTTTAGCACTCATAAAAGTTTCAAGATTTTAATCGTACTTCAATTATCAGTTCTTTTTTAGCACAGATAAAGGCATTTTATAGCGCTATAAAAGACCTTTTTTATAGTAGTGAATAATCTTAGATGTGGTATAATAATAGAATATAGGGAAAATCTATCATGTGATATTAAATACATAAGAATAGCTGGAAAAAGAAAATATCACGGGAGGTGAACTGAAACCACACATCAGATCAAACAAAAAAAAAACAAAAAAATGTGTAACTTTTTATTCATCCACCCATCGAGATTGCTATAAGTTATTTAATGAATATGATCAAGGAATAAAACCATAATGGTTCCTAGAAATTAACCTGATGCCCTTTCTCTTGATCTCCATAATACCTGACGTCCTCAATGCCTGATGACATCTTAAAAATCCATCTCACCATATGCGGCGAACAATAACACCCCCATAATTTGTAACCTTCTAATAATGGGACTGAAAATGAATATACCACTGGTGCAGTAATAATTACGAGATAATATAAAGTTAACAAATGTTAAAATAAATGGACACCATATGTAACATGAAATGATAGGGGTAAAAAACTGTGGGGAAATAGATGGATCACTATGTGTAAAAGTGGGTACACAATCCCTCTTTATTACAAAGAGAAAACCCTCATAAAATTTCTCTTGAATAATAAGGAAACTACCTTACAAAATACCATACTCAAATGATATTTTCTAATGATGAGATTATCGGTGAACCAATAAGAAAATCATTGGGAGAAATTATCGTTTATAGGATGCCTCTCCCCTAACTCCTTTTCCACCATTGGTGGGTTTTGTGGGTTTCGTACACAAAACACCTACCAACACCTACCCTCCCTTAAAAAATCAAGGGGGAAGCGTTGTCTAGAAAATAAACTACTGAAATATCTACCACTTGAAGATTTTATTGAGAACCAATCACATCTCTATACATCTTTTCTATTTTTCAAACATGCTACTCATGTCTTTGAGAATATACTAAAGGATCTGAACCAACTAAACTTATCAGATTCAACCACCTTCATTAGAAAATATTATATATTTTATTTACAATGAATTTTATGCATTTCCACACTTCCTTCCTCCACCACATCTCAAACAAAGTGATACTTTACCCTAATGTGATTTATCCAATAATGAAAAAATAGATTCCTTATTATATGAAAGGTTCTTTGATTGTCCCAATATAATGGAATCTTCTATTTTTTTTCTTTAGATCCTCCAATAACCGTCTCATACAAATTGCCTCTTTGGAGGAATGTGTATCAAACATGTACTCTTCCTTAGTCGTGTATAAATCCACAACTAACTGTAACTTTGAAATCCAGTTCACAACTCCTCCTGCAAGAGTAAACACATAACTATCAATTTATTTCCTCTCGTTAGAATCACCTAAAAAATTTGATCCTCTTTAATATAATGTAGCATATGAGGTCTCATTAATATATCTTAGGATATTATTCATTATGGTCTAATGCACCTGTCCTAGATTCACCATGTATCAACTAAATTCTCCCATTGTATGTGCAAAGTCTAGTCTAGTATAAACCATAGCGAACATCAGACTCCCCATTTCTGATTCATATAGTACTCGATACATATATATCCTCTCTTCTTCAATGATAGGACACAGTGTAGAGGATAACTTGAAATTAACAGGAAATGGGGTAGATATTGGATTAGGGCCTTACATGTTGAATCATTTCAAGACTTTCCATAAGTAATTATTTAGTGATATAAAAATATTCCCATCATATCTACCTTGGTAAATATCCATCCCAATAATATATTTTTCTAGTCCCAAGTACTTCATATCAATATCCCAAACCAATTGTGCCTTCATATCATAGATTTGATCATTTTTGGGGCCTATAACCAATATGTCATCCATATATAATAGAAGAATGATGAAATCATTACCATCGGAACCCCTGAAATATACACAAGGATCTAAATGAAGTATGTTGTATCCAAGGCTTGTGATATAGGAATAATATATTTTTTACCAACACCTCAGAACCTTCTTGACACTGTATGTATACTTTTTTAACCTACAAACCAAGTTTTATTTGTCTTCTTCTAAAATAAATTATGGTTGAAGCATATATATCTCTTCATCAAGATAACCATGGAGAGAATTGGTCTTCACATTCACATTATATAGATAAAAATTGTATGTATCACACGTTGATAGAACTACATAAACATTCATCATTATAACAATAGGAGAAAATATTTCATTGAAATAAATACCTTCCTTCTGAGTATATCCTTTAACCACCAATAATGCACGATATCTTTCAACCTGGTCCTTTCCATCCTGCTTGGTATTAAAGACCTATTTGTTTATGATATCCTTCCTTCTATGAGATAATGTAATTATATCCCATGTCTTGTCCTTTTGTAGGGATTAAAGTTCTTCCTACATCACCGCCATCAATGAGGATACATATAGACTCTATGTCACCTCTACAAAAGTAGATGTATCTCTATTATCTATTAATAAGTAGTACGCAATATTTCTCTCAGTGAAATAATCTGAGTTACATATTAGTGCTCTTTTCTCTTGAGTTGTCCATCATGGTACATACTTACCAGTATTTTATCATCATGCTCTAGTAATGCCTCAGATGAAACCAGTTCTTCCTTGGATTTTTCCTTTACTTCAACTATTTTAGTTTTTGTTTTATATTTCTCTATGTCTTAATAAATTTTTATTTTCACCTTGTCTTCAAAAAAATTAAATCTCTACTGATGATAAGTTTATGCGAAGTGGGGTCCCACAAATGATACCCCTTCACACCATCAACATACACCAAGAAGATACATTTCTTGGATCTTGAATCCAAATTTGATCCTTCTAGATCATTAAAAATTTCATATACAAGACTTCAAAAATTATGTAACTGAGAATAGTTAGTGATTTTACCAGTCCACATCTCCACCATTGTCTTCAGATCAATCACTATTTAAGGAGATCTATTGATCAAAAAACAGGTGGTATTCTCTACCTCTTCCCAAAAAAATTTCAAAATTTTTATATTCTTCAACATCACCCATATTCTATCCAATAGGGTTCTATTTATCCTCTCTACCACTCCATTATGCTGAGGAGTGTATGAGACCATGAACTATCTTCTAATTCCTTTATGTTTATAAAAACTCTCAAAATCATTACTTGTATATTCTCCACCACTTTCAGTCTTCAAACACTTGATATTCTTTCCATATTCAAGATCCATCCGCACTTTGAATGTTTTGAAGACTTCAAAAACATTGAATTTTTTATTGATTGGGTACACCCAACATCTCCTAGAATAATCATCAATGAAGGATACAGAGTACCTTTATCCTCCCATAGATCTAACCATTGATTTCCAAATATTATTCTATACAGTGTAAATATTCATATTATTAGGTTCATGATACATATCCCTTTAATACACCATAAAACTCCCTAAGGGTAAGGTACGTGACATTGAAACATTCATGGGGTGGTTCGGTGTACATGGGTTGAGTCATGATCTTGATGAGCTTGAACATCTCTTATAAACGGTTTCACTTGTGCTTAAGTTGTTGGACCTCAGCTTGGGCTTGGTCAAAGGAAAATCCAAGTGAGACTATCTCCCTCAAAAGATCTAATAAATGGGCTTCATAGGGTACAATCTTACTAGTTGAGGTCATTAATTCTTTTGTCTATGTCAATTGGGTTTTTCAAAACCCTATATTTATACTAATCATATGATCATTGTTCAGTGACTATATTATCAATGGTTAAGATAATTAACATTATTTTAAATCTGAAAGGATATAATAAAACTAAGGAAGTTCATGTGTTTTTTATAACCATAATATATAGTAAGACATTTAACTAAACCACGAAGGTAATTTTATAAACGTTCAGGTCGTTACATATGTATACATAAAAATATAAAAAAGGATTAGTGTTTACATTTGTGTATACTTATAAATACTTACATACACAATATTTTATGAATATTTTATTATTTATAAATTATATATATAATTTATTTATTACATTTTAATGTAGTTACATATATATATATATATAATTATTAAAATGAATGCGAGTCTACATTTGGGTATACTTATAAATACTCACATTAATATTTTATGTTTATTTTAATAATTATAAATTATTTATATATTGTATTAATTATACTTCATTATAAATACATACTATATCCTTGTGTGTGTGTGTGTACGTGTGGGTATATATATGAAATTATGAAAATGAAGGAGTGTTTACATACACACATATGCATATGTGATGTATATACCGACATATATGAAAATACATATATATATTCATATATGTATGTGAAGTATATACATGCATGAATTCACCCATATATTTTATAAATAAATGATTTTATACATATATTTAAATATAATTACATATATACATATATATATATAAATCTATATTAATTCAAGTACATAAATACATATTAAAACAATTATAAAAAAATATACATATATAACATTATGTATAATTATAAGTAAACAAATGCACTCAAACATATATGCACATTAGTATACATGCACACACACATATATATAAAGTAAATTTACCATTGTACATATAGATGTATGTTTGTGTATATATATATATTCATTGGTTTTTATATATGTACGTGATCAATAATTTTTAAAGGTATATCCAAATATAAGTATTTATAATGATATTTTAATACATTTACATACATGAATCTAAATATTATAATATGAACGTACATACACATATATAAGTTCATACAAATACATATATAAAAACATATAGTCAAATAAATATAAGTAATCATAGCCATACATGCATGCATATATATTAATGAAATTATTTACAAATTTAATATATAAATATAATAATGTAAAAATCTCCCATTGGAGATTTCCCAGTTCCGATTGGCATTGTGAATAACCCATGAGAGATTTCCCAGTGCATATTGGAATTGTGAATCTCCCAGCAGAGATTTCCCGATGCAAAATAGCACTGAGAATCTCCCATGGGAGATTTTTCAGTGCATATTTGTAGTGTGAATCTCCCATGAGAGATTACCTTTTGGACATTTTCAAATATATATATATGTGTGTGTGTGTGTGTGTGTGTGAATGAATTCATGTAATTTTTTATGCAGATATGTAGATGTATATTTGAAAATAATTGCATTAATAAATTGGTATGCATGTAAATAATTACACTAGTATTTTTGTATTTAACTCTTTATATGTATATACATATGCATGTTTAGACTAATTATTTCATGTACTTATATTTAATTGTGAATAAATTTATATATTTAAAGTTTTATATAACTTTTTTACTATATATTCATTAACTTATATAAATATATATTTTTATATTTATCCATGTACATACTTATATTTGAATATCTGTATGGAAGTCTATATGTATTAATATACACACATGTATATATATAATAATATATATAGGTATGTATGTACGCATATACTTAAAATATTAATATGTGTAAGTATGTAAACTCTATTTTTTTATTTATATATATTTTTCATATATATAGTTTTTTAAACATCTATTGTGTTTATAAAAGTACATTATGTATATGCACACACATTCACACACACACACACATGAGTACTTTATCTATATGTGTGTGTGACCAAATTTCTATTTATCACCCCAAAAAATTACTTTAATTTTATAGCAACACACACACACACATATATGTGGAGATATATATATAAATTTTCATATGCATAAGTTTAGTAATAAATATGCAAGTGTTAATAAAAAAATATAAGTGTTAATAAACAAATATATAAGTGTTAATC
The DNA here is from genome assembly GCA_963277665.1 of Viscum album. Taxonomy (NCBI): domain Eukaryota; kingdom Viridiplantae; phylum Streptophyta; class Magnoliopsida; order Santalales; family Viscaceae; genus Viscum; species Viscum album. The sequence goes on from OY728130.1 coordinate 1,223,349,031, forward strand.
TATAATCATTAATACATATAACTTGTATTAAATATAGATATATAAATTTTTTTAAAAAGTAAAAAATATATTTATAAATGTTTTTATATTAAAACATACAATATAATTACTACAAATAGTGCATACAAACAAAACACATTCTAAATTTTATAAAAAAAAATTTATGTTGTATGAATAATTATATATGTTTTTATGAATATATACATGTGTTTATGTGATATATGTATGTAAGTGTGTATATATTTCTATTTATATATACTTGTAAATAATTATATTTGTATATAATTTTATATTTTCATGAGTGCATGCATGTGCATATATATATTATCATTTTTATATCTATGTGTATGTATGTACATATAGTAATATTTAGTTGCATGTATGTACATGTACTAAAATATTATTATAAATACATATATTTGTATAAACCTATAAAAATTATTGATCACACACATATATAATAATTAATGAATATATATATATACACACACATCCATACATACAAACATATACACATATTAATATATTTACATATAAACACATACATACATATATACACATAAATTAATATAGCCATATACATATATAGTTAAAAAATGTATCTTTAGAAATAAGTACATAAATACATATATATATAAATCTATATTAATGTATGTACATAAATATATATTATTTCAATTATTAAAAAATATAATTAATGTAATTATTTATAGATATAAGTACATGCATTCATACATACATACATATATATACAAGAATATAAAAATGAAAAATATTATCAGTAAAATTTAATACATGTACATACATACATCTAAATATTATTATATATAAATACATACATATATATACACTAATTTTTACATATAAATACAAGTATATACCTACATGAATGATTATATATCGACTAATTTAATATAAAATATTTGTCGGGGAAATCTCGAATAGAAGATTCAAATGAGAAATATCTACCGAGAGATTTGTATTACTAATTTCCTATATAAAATGAAAATTTTAAAATCCAAAATAATGTATCATATATGGGTATAGAAATATTCATATCAATGCAACGATCACATAGGTGGTGATAGATTGAAATTCGGATACCATTTGTAACGATCACATTGGGTCTTTAATAGTGAGTTTTTACAAGCATTGTTAAAGGCCCAACACCCTATATGAGCACTTTTAAAAAAGCACTGATAAATGGGGTCTTTTATCAGTGCTTGTAAAAAAACGCTGATAAAGGGGGTTATCAGCATTTTTTTAGAAGCACTGATAAAGATCCCCCTTTATCAGTAATTTTTTACAAGCATAGATAAAAGTAAAATTAAAAAAATGTATTTTTCATTAAAAAAAATACATTAATACATTAATATATTTATATTGATATAAATATAATATATATTTTTTGAAATATGTTTTAGATAAGGAAATATATGAATTTACACTTAATATATAAGATATGTAGTGAAAATGTATTATAAAATAACTAAAAAATATTTTTAATTAATAATTTTCTTATTATTACCATGTAATAGTCAATTAATATAAATTTGAAGAAAAAAATTTAAAAAATTTAAAAAAGATCTAAAATAAGTTGAAAACATAACTCAAACTTCAAAAGACCATAAATTTTGATCCGAGGGTCTTTTTGGGTTCTATGAGATATCAAATCAATGCCTATGATGATCTTTATTCCCTTAGTGATAGAGGTAATCCTCTGTTATAATTTTCATTTCCAAAAAAGTCCTAAAAGTCTTCCAAATTGAGTTTTTAATCGGGGTACCCCGATTTCTTAACATTCAATGGATTTTAAGCCTTGTTTAAAGGGGGTTTTTTCCCTTTTTTGGTGGGGAGTGAATTTATTCCCAGGACTTAAATTGATATTGATATTATGGTTTTTAAAATATATCATTTCTTATAATATAATTTAATTTATAATTAAATATATTCATGTTTTCTTATATTTACATATAATAAATAAATCATATAAATACATATATCAACATATTTACATAAAAATGTATATTCTAATATATCTAAATAAATACATATTCAAAAAATTTATTTAAAACTGTATCTAACCATTTTTTATATTATACAAATATATTTATATTGTTTATATATACATATCTGTGTGTATTAATAAATATATATATATATATATATATTATAATATAATATATATAAATGAATATAATATGTAATATATATCGCACACACATATATATTGTATCGATGTATTTAAAAATCATTATATAAATATATGTATATATATATATAAAGAGAAATATCATTAAACAGATGAAAAAACAACATAGTGTAGTGGTAAATGCATTCCATCTTTAAATAAGAGGTGCAGGGTTCGAATCCAGGTAAGCACACATAATGCTGGAAAATCGAAAAGTGCTGTTAAAATGGTTGGTGGGGTGAAAAACAATGATATGGTTGGAGCTTTATTAAAGGGGTCTTGGAAGTGATATTAAATGGGTCGGGCACATAGGTGTACGGAAAAAAAATTACCCCTTTAACAGTGTTGCATTTATCATATCTATAAAAGCATTGTCAAAGGCACAATTTAATCATTCTAAAAAAGACTTATTAAGGGCCCTTTTAACAATTTCATTAAAGGGTGCCTTTAATAGAACTTTTTTATCACTCATAAAAGTTTCAAGCTTTTAATCGTACTTCAATTATCAGTGCTTTTTTAGAACAGATAAAGGCATTTTGTAGCACTATTAAAGAACTTTTTTATAGTAGTGAATAATCTTAGATGTGGTATAATAATAGAATATAGGGAAAATCTATCATGTGATATTAAATACATAAGAATAACTGGAAAAGGAAAATATCACGGGAGGTGAACTGAAACTGCACATCAGATCAAACAAAAAAACCAATAAAATGTGTAACTTTTTCTTCATTCACCCATCGATATTGCTATAAGTTATTTAATGAATATGATCATAGAATAAAACTATAATGGTTCCTAGAAATTAACCTAATTCCCTTGCTCTAGATCTCCATAATACCAGACATCCTCAATGCCTGATGACATCCTAAAAATCCATATCACCATATGCAGTGAACAATAACACCCCCATCATTTGTAACCCTCTCATATTGGGACTGAAAATGATTAGACCACTGGTGTATTAATAGTTACGAGATAATATAATGTTCAAAAATGTTAAAATAAATGGACACCATATATAACATGAAATGATAGGGGTAAAAAACTGTGGAGAAATTGAAGGATCACTATGGGTAAAAGTGGGTACACACTCCCTCTCTATTACAAAGAGAAAACCCTCATAAAATTTCTCTTGAATAATAGGGAATCTACCTTACAAAATACCATACTCAAATGGGATTTTCTAATGATGAGATTTTCCGTGAACCAATGAGAAAATCATTGGGAGAGAGTCTCGTTTATAGGATGCCTCTCCCTACCTCCTTTTCCTCCATTGGTGGGTTTGGTGGGTTTCTTCCACAAAACACCTACCAACACCTACCCTCCCTTGAAAAATCAAGGGGGAAGCATTTTCTAGAAAATAAACTACTGAAATATCTACCACATGATTATTTTATTGAGAACCAATCACATCTCTACATATCTTTTCTATCTATCAAACATGCTACTCATGTCTTTGAGAATATACTCAAGGATATGAACCAACTAAACTTATCAGATTCAATCACCTTCATTATCAAATATTCTATATTTTATTTACAATGAATTTTATGCATTTCCACACTTCCTTCCTCCACCACATATCAAACAAAGTGATACTTTACCCCAATGTGCTTTATCCAATAATGAAAATATAGATTCCTTATAATATGAAAGGATCTCTTATTGTCCCAATATAATGGAATATTCTCTTGTTTTTTCATTATATCCTCCAATAACCTTCTCATACAAATTGAATCTTTAGAGGAATGTGTATCTACCATGTACTCTTCCTTCGTCGTGTATAAATCCACAACTAACTGTAACTTTGAAATCCAGTTCACAGCTCCTCCTGCAAGAGTAAACACATAAATATCAATGGATTTCCTCTCGTTATAATAACCTAAAAAAAATTGATCCTCTAGCATATAATGTAGAATATGTGGTTTCATTAATGTATCTTATGATCTTCTTCACTATGGTCCAATGCTCCTGTCCTAGATTCACCATGTATCAACTAAATTCTCCCATTGTATATGCAAAGTCTAGTCTAGTACAAACCATAGCTTACATCAGACTCCCCATTTCTGATTCATATAGTACTCGATATATATATATATCCTCTCTTCTTCAATGATAAGACACAGTGTAGAAGATAACATGAAATTAATAGGAAATGGGGTGGATATTGGATTAGGGTCTTACATGTTGAATTATTTCAAGACATTCCATAAGTAATTATTTAGTGCTAGAAAAATATTCCTATTATATTTACCTTGGTAAATATTCATCCCAATAATATATTTTTCTAGTCTCAAGTCCTTCATATCAAAATCCCTAGCCAACTGTGCCTTCATATCCTAGATTTGATCATTTTTGGGGCCTATAACCAATATGTCATCCATATATAATAGAAGAATGATGAAATCATTACCATATGAACCCCTGAAATATACACAAGGATCTAAATGAAGTCTGTTGTATCCAAGGCTTGTGATATAGGAATAATATATTTTTTTACCAACACCTCAGAACCTTCTTGATACTGTATGTAAACTTTTTCAACCTATAAACCAAGTTTTATTTGTCTTCTTCTAAAAGAAATTATGGTTGAAACATATATATCTCTTCATTAAGATCACCATGGAAAAAATCGGTCATCACATTCACATGATCTAGATATAAATTTTATGTATCACACTTTGATAGAACTACATAAACATTCATCATTATAACAAAAGGAGAAAATATTTCATTGAAATCAATACCTTCCTTCTGAGAATATACTTTAACCACCAATAATTCACGATATCTTTCAACCTGGTTCTTTCCATCCTGCTTGGTATTAAAGACCTATTTGTTTATGATATCCTTCATTCCATGAGATAATGGAATTATATCCCATGTCTTTCCCTATTGCAGGGATTCAAGTTCTTCCTACATCACCGCCATCAACGAGGATGCATATAGACTTTATGTCACCTCCACAAAAGTAGATGTCTCTCTATTATCTGTTAATAAGTAGTACGCAATATTTATCTTAGTGACATAGTCTGAGTTCCATATTAGTTCTCTTTTCTCCCGAGTTGGCCATCATGTTACATACTTACTGGTATTTTATCATCATGCTCTAGTAATGCCTCAGATGAAACCAGTTCTTACTTGGATTTTTCCTCTACTTCAACTATTGTAGTTTTTGTTTTATATTTCTCCATGTCTCTATCAATTTTTATGTTCACCTTGTATTCAAAAAAAGGAAATATCTACTGATGATAAGTTTATGGGAAGTGGGTTCCCACAAATGAAACCCCTTCACACCATCAACATACACCAAGAAGATACATTTCTTGGATCTTGAATCCAAAATTGATCTTTCATGATCATTAAACATTTCATATACAGGACTTCCAAAATTATGTAACTAAGAATAGTTAGTGAGTTTACCAGTACACATTTCCACCATTGTCTTCAGATTAATCGCTTTTTAAGGAGATATATTGATCACAAAACAGGTGGTATTCTCTACTTCTGTCCAAAAAATTTTCAAAGTTTTTATATTCTTCAATATCACCCTTATTCTATCCAATAGGGTTCTGTTTATCCTCTCTACCACTCCATTATGCTGAGGAGTGTATGAGACCATGAAATATCTTCTAATTCCTTCATGTTTATAAAAACTATCAAAATCCTTGCTTGTATATTCTCCACCATTTTCAGTCTTCAAACACTTGATATTCTTTCCATATTGAAGATCCATCCGCACTTTGAATGTTTTGAAGACTTCAAAAACATTGAATTTTTTCTTGATTGGGTACACCCAACATCTCCTAGAATAATCATCAATTAAGGATAAAAAGTACCTTGATCCTCCCATAGATCTAAATAGTGCTTTCCAAATATCATAATTGATTAACTCTAAGATCTCTTTTATTCTCACTGTTGAAACCTTGAACTTCAACTTGTGTTGATTGATCAAAACACAATGCTCAAAAAATGTTAAGGACACCTTTATAAGCCTAGGAAACAACTTCTGATCCACAAGAATCCCTAGGACTTTTTATTAAATGTAGTCAATCTTTGGATTCCCTAACACTGTCAATGCTTCTATTGAGGTAGTTGATGTTACAACTATCTCTGCCTCCTTGTATGTTTCACTCATAAGAACATACATATTCATTGATATATTATTTCAATTAATCACCACAATATCAACATTCAAAGTTCACATCACTCCATTCTTGGTGTGAGTCTTGTATCCGATGTCATCAAATTATCCAAAATAAAATATTTTCTTCTTCAAACCCTTCACTTGGAGTACTCATTATATGGTTCGTACCATTCCATCAAGAATATTAAATTTGATGGTACCATATACAATGATATTCAAGGTGTGATCATTTCCCATTTACACAAGTCCTTTTGGGATGGTTTCACAATGATCAAATCATTCCCATCGAGATGTCATGTTCTATGTTTCTCCTGAGTAAATTATCTATGCATCATTGAGATGTTGTCTTCTTCTAGTAGTCAACACTGCTTCACTAACTAGTATATCTATATTTCAAGAAGTAATCACCAAATTTTCATCCATTTAAATATTTGGACTCCCATTGGAACCAGGCTCCATCGTCACATCTATCTATCTTTCAGTAATTTTAAGTCAGTAATTATCCTTCCACAACATTTCATGAATCTTCATTTTCTATAATGCAAAATTATTCTCATTGAATTTCTCGATATCTAATTTCACTGCCAACTAGAAACACCATCATTCTATTACCTCATATGTTTCACAGTAGTGTATTTGATCATCTCAATAATTTTTTATGATGTGAAAGATCAACAAGATTCATAATCATAGAGAATACTCAAATTAACTAAATTTATTAATACCCAAAAAGTGAAAAAATCCAGGGCCAAACCTTTCTCTGATAGCACTTGTTGGGACCTAAAATGATTTTACCACTGGTGCAGTAATAATTACAAGATAAAATAAAGTGAAAAAATGTGTAAATAAATGGACACCAGTTGTAATGTGAAAAACCCCCAAAATGAAAGAGTAAAACCCCATGGAAAAATAGAAGGATCACTATGGTTAAAACTGGGTACACACTCCCTAACTATTACAAGGATAAAACCCTCATAAAATATCTCTTGAATATTGGGGAAACCACCTCACAAAATACCACACACAAATAGATATGTTGACGATGATATTGTTAGTGAACTGATGAGAAAATCACTAAGAGAGAGCCTCATTTATAGGATATATCTCCCCTTCATCCTCTTCCTCCACTAGTGGGTTTTGTGGATTTTTCCACCAACCACCTACCACCACCCAACCTCCCTTTAAAAATTATGGGCGACACCATCCAACAAATTAACTATTGATATCTCAGGCATTACCACCTTGTATCGCTAACTTCACCACTACCTGCCTCCCCCACAAGTTCCATTAGCTCAAAATATTAATTTTCAAAATAATATTCATAATTTTTTTATTTCCCTGATTCTTTAGTATTAATAAGTTGATGTTAAACCATCAAAAAGTTACGCACACTACAAACATCTCAAAATTCTCCTCCTTAAGGATGAATTGAAAATTTTAAATCATTTTTTATAAAAATAATTTTATTTGATAAAAGTTATTTTCTCTTATTATTGAAAACTATGAATGTAATTAAATTAGATAATTTTTCTAAATTCATATCATTATAATCATTCTTTATTATTATGAAACATTTTTTTTATTGACCATGTTTTAAGTCATAATATGTGTTTATTTAAATATTATGAAATTATTATAAATTCAAATATTTAAATTATATTATGTGAAAACAAAGGTATATAAGTATCATGATACCATAGATCGTGCTTTATAAAGTGATGAATTTTATCAGTGCTTGATAAAAGTGAAGATAAAAGTATACCCTTTATCAGTTCATTTTTTAGCACTCATAAAGGTGCATCTTTATCAATTTTTTCTTAGCACTGATAAAAAACTTTTAATAAAAAATATTTTTAATATATATATAATTATTTTATTTATAATAAAAATTTAAAGTTTATTTATATATATTAATTAAAAAAATGAATGTATATAATTAATATAACTATGATATATTAATATTTTTTTATAATTCAAACAATTATATAAATATAAATGATGTATCTTTGTTAATATGTGATATTTCAACTTATATATTTATATCAATGTATATGTGCATATATGTGTATGCATTATGTTGTGTGTTTGTGTTTTTTTCATGTGTATATATAGATTTTGTATGTGTATAGATGTATGTATATATTTTATATGGGCACATGTATGTGGGATGTACACACACACACACACATATATAACATGTGTACATATGCATATATGACATGTAATTATTTCAAATTTGATGTATTTTCTCATTTTTGATATAATATTTTTGGAATTTATTTATTTTTATACATATTTATATGTTAATAAGTATTATTTTAATCTATTTTTAATTTATATATATATTTTTAAAAAATTAACAAGCTTGGGTCAAATCCCCTTTATTAATAGGAAAAAGATTGAAAAAGATATAATGGGGGTCATGCAATGAAATTCCCTCGTCAAAAAAGAAAAAAAAATAGAGAAGAGAAAAATAATATAACCTAGAAAAATTTTTAGAATAAAATGATCTCTCCAATCTAAGGAAAAATATAATCATACTTGGTAGAACCATTCAAACCACAAAAGAACAAGTGCCCATACTGTGATGAGGATCACATCCACCTTGTCCCTGAGGGCGTCTTCCTCTTCTCTATGACTTAATCTGCTTCCATGGCCCCCTCCATCATCAAAATATTTATCATCAATGTCAACAATAATTTCCTTAAATTTTAAATAAAAAATACATCTTTGACTACCCTCATCACTTCTGTCGAAGAAAATAAGCTCAAAGGGATTTTGTACATGCACATTACCCCTGACTTGATTATGCATTTCCTTAGTTGGACTTTTAACAATAAAAGGTGTTATATTATCCTATAATTTTACTGCTTCCTAATAACCCTTGTACGATACTCGAACTAAGGTACTAGAAATCTTAGTAGAAATGTCATCCTTGGGAGTCACTTACTGAATAGCCCAAGGGATCCCACTATCTTTCATCATGGATACTAGTCAATTCACATCCACCTATACTGCACAAATTGTAACAAGTTCATTCATGAGTATTATAGCCTTATCAAACTCTGAATTACCCACTCTCTTATCGAAATCTACCACACCAGTGCTAGCAGACAATGTAATCACTTCATTACAGCTTTTGTTCTTGTTTGAATTCAATAGATCCGACATAAAGACCTGATCACTGGAAACCTTTAATATACCTGAATTATCTAGCTTTGTATCAATGGATTTGGCAGTGTTCATTCCAGATGGAACATCCAATCATTATCCACTATAACCCCTATAAATATCATCTTCATGTACCACTACAGGGTATACCGAATATGGATTATTTCCCATTGTATTAATTAAAGAGAGAATTTTATTATGATCAATTTACTAAGAAAAAGGATAAGATTTATCCTCATAAATCTTTAATGACATAGCTAAGTCCATATTCACTTTTCCATTTCTATTATTTGAGGAAACCAATTTGCGATTCTTCCATAATTGGTGGTCAAATCCTTTTGGGGATTCTAGTTCATGACATGTCTGGCTTTCAACATCATCAGCATGTCCGTCCCCAATATCTTCAGCATTGGAGGTATATTTCTCATACATAATGTCATACCATAACCTAGGAGGATCAACCAAAGGAATATTCCCAATCCTTGCCTCTCCCCCATCCAACCTCAGAAGGGAGGGGATATCCTTATCTTGAGGAAGTGCTCCATGTACAACCTGTAATATTGGACCAACACTAGGAGGAATATGAGATAGTTTTTCTTCAAAAAGAGAGAAGGAATGCTCTTGCAATCCATCAACCTGTTTTGACTCGCATTCCATCAATACCTTACCCTTAGTCTCAGTAAGGGAGTCCTTAGTTAGGAAAACTATTAAATTACAATTTCCATAAATAATACTTTCTCGGAAGACATATTTAGAATTCCCAACAACATTTCAATCCAAAAAATAAAAAGGATATTTTTCATATATTCTACATACAGGTGAATGTCATCATTAGGAATGGAAAGAATAACCTTCTAAATTAGAGTGGCACTAAGATCCACCTCTATTAACAATATGTCAAAATGACTGAATCTTACATATTTAGTCTCTCTTTCAAGCCTAATTGGCACCCCTATTATTGAGGAAATGTGTTGTAGGATTTTAGGGTTCTATTATATCTAGTTGAGCTAGTGGATCCAAATCTATACTTTCATAAAATCATTCCTGATATTTCAAAAATTAAAATCCAAGCTCCATTCATGAAATCAAAGAGTACCAACCTTAATATACAAAGATCCTGAGCTCCAAGCACACTTCCTTAATTCATATGAAGGGAATAAATAGTGGAAGAACCAATGACCAATTGAGATGCACTTTCAATCTGAAGAACCCCAAGTATGCAAAACCATGTGTACTAAATCATCGAGCTTCCATGGTTTCTCTCCCTTGGGAAGAGTGAGTCTTGAAATAAGAGAGTTATTACCCATTTCTATCCTCTTTGAGACCGCATCTGAGTTTTACTTGATAAGAGCCAAAGAACCCTTTCTCAAAATCCTACCAGTAGACGATTCTAAGTATGAGGCAAGCGAACATGTACCTTCTTTATCTCTATATGTGTTTATAATTCATGTAGTTAATCTTATAAGAATTCATTTTTTAAAATAGTTTTGTCTATTAAACAGCCATGAGCTTCTTTCCTATATGTGATCACAATTAGGGCCTTGATTCAATGTGATGGGCATACCCATTGGACCTTTATCTCAATAATGTTATAAATAAAGCAGCTAGTTGGGTGGGTTATCCCTTGGGGGGGCCATGACCCACCTTTTCGGTTGCCTGTGTGTGTGTGTGTATCCATATTTGTACCCCAAGAACCTATTATATATATATATATTTATATTTATATACAAATATTTATAAATATATTTATTTATTATTATAACTATAAATACATAAATAATTATTTAAATAATTATAAAATTATAATAAATTTATTTTTTATATTTATATTTATATATAATTATATATTAATAAATATATATATTATTATATAAATATATTTATAATTATATAAAAATATTTATAAAAATATTTATTTATAAATATAAATATAATTATAAATATATATATAATTATAATTACAAAATTATAATAATTATATTTAAATAATAATTATATTTATTATATTTATAATTATATATATTTATACCAGAAACGGTGTGGACCATGAGTTAAAAATCCATGGTTCTAAAAATTTTATTAATAAAAATAAGTGAAGAAACAAGAAAAATATGGGTTTACAGCAAACGACCCATGCAAAGCTACTAAACCAAATATGACAGTCACATTTTCTATATATATTAGGTGATTGGGGGTATGATTACAAAAAAACACACACACTTCATCACAAGCCATAAAGGAAGGTCATAGCCCCCCAAAGTGATAACCTACCCATCAAGCCCTTTATATATATATATATAGGCTCATAGACCCCCAATACATGGCCTATAAGCCCAATCGAAATTAGCCAGAAATCCCTGGTATATACAAGCTCATAGGCCCACTACCACATGCACCATGCCTATTAAAGCTCTTATAGAACTAAATATCTATTTTCGCTTCCATTGATCATATCGGATGAATGAACACCCTCAAAATCCAAAGCATGTGATCACTTGTTATCCATCGCCCCCCTTGAACATCATTTCTTTTTAATTTTCCCAAATGGTTTGAACAGATCATGTGAGCGATCTTATTTGTCCTCAGTCTACCTCATCAATTCTCCACCCAATCTCCCTTTCCATAAGCTATTGTTGGTTCACTATATCCCTTGCCTTCACATTCATTTCAATCATTTTTCATTATTTCTCTCTCTGGTTGCATGGAGCTCCAAGTTGTGCACTGCAAAATCCCTTCCCCCTTATCATGTAAGGCGGTGATTGAAAATGATAAGTAGGAAGAGTTTTTATGGTGCAAATATAGTAATTGGATCCAAGTTCCAAGTATAACTCTTACTCCCATGGATTAAAATCAAACAATTCCACCCATTTACTTCCATTAACAAGTAGAATAACATCAATCATTTTAATATCTCTTGATTTTATTATAATTTTTATTAGAGTTATAAAATGAATTTAATTAAGTTTGTATGATTTGTTCCAATTTTTTATATTTATAGTGCTTGATAAATTTATTTCAATATACTTTTGATACGTATACACATACTCTTTAATTATATGGTTTATTTATTATTTTAATTTTATTTTTAATAATTTTATCTTGTTATGAAATTAATAAGTTTTTATATTTTTTTAATATTGTTTAATATTTTCATCATTTCTATTATATATATTTTTATAGAAATTTTTTTTATATATGTTACACATGTTATATGACATGAACATGTGAGTTATTCACATGAATTATAAATACAGAATGAACTATCACATATGAAATTACTTGATATTGTAATATATCCAGAACATGGGTGGTATCAATTGCTTACATTCCATCAGAATTTTATATTACATCACGACCCAACACATATTACATTACCACTAATGGAGTATGACTATGTTGATAAAAGTAATTTCATTTCTCCAACCCCAACAAAGCTAACAAAATCCATCCAATACAATGAGAATTGTGATGCTTGACTCCTCCACAATTCTTGAACTCCAACTCGCTACATTACATGTTGAGTATTTAAAAATGTTTTTTCTTCTTGATATTTTTCTTAATTATCTAAAAATTAATGGTACTTGAAGTCATTTAAAGGTACTGGATGAAGGATTAAAGGATTTTGTAGTTTATGAAAATGATAGTTGATTTATATAATGATCACCAAGCCGAAGAAGAAAAGTTTTTTTTTGCATTTCTAGTTAATGAAGGAATTAAATGAAGACTAAATAGATATAAATATAGATAAATTATTTAATATCCTCACAGAATAATGTGTGAATATATAAAATGGGATCATTGGTATCTACATTTATAAATTCATTCAAGTGTAAGGAAAAAGGGTGGTTTATGAACTCAAATTATATATCTTGAACTTAGTTTTTAAATTTTGTTCATAAAAATGGGATTCTCCAAATTTTATTTTCAATGTTGGTAGTTCTTTCAAATTATAATCCCCCAGTTAAATTATTTTACTTTATTCCTTTTTTTATAAAATGTGATTTAATTTTTTAAATCCTATTATGATGATGGTGATGGGTTTTTATGCCTCTTTGGTTTAAAAAAAATTACATTGACTTTAAAAATTCAATATATTAAAGTGTTGTGTGGTGATTGATGAATATAATTGCTTGGCTTGGGTTGTTGAAATTATCCTTTGATAAAAATTTAACTATATGAAATGGGAATGGAACATAGAAACCTATATTGAAACTTCTGGTTCATTTGATATAAATTCAAGAGTTTCTTTAAAAATTGGGTTCTCAAGACCATATGACTGGGCCCTATCATTGTTTTCATCATCTAACATGTCACATCCCAACCTGGGTGCCACTCAAAGGTGCCCTGTGTCGGTGGGCCACATGGCCTCAAGCACACATCCATGTATGCCAAAGGTTACCAACTAACAGTGAGGGCCTAGGGTGTATCTATGGGGAGACTATTCTCTCATGTCAGAGTATAGGAAAATGGATATAATAAATAGATAAATAGAAGAAGAACAATAATAATTAATAACTTAGTAGAATCATACATAAATAATTAAGTGACTGATAATAATAAAGAACTGGGAACTAAATCATATTCCAAATATGATGATATATTTCATGTATCTATAAAACTGTAAAATTGGTAATCATGGAAGAATATAATACATTCTATAAAAAAGAATAAAAAAGAATCCAAAAAACTATCTAGTATCTTAAGCACTAGCATAGTCATCTATTACCAAGCTCCATCCTAAGTAAAAAATAAAGTCAACTGTCCAAAGTGGGATGCTTCCCCTTATCAACACCTACATACATGTAATCTTCCTAGGTACCAATGGAATCCTAGATAGGGTGTGGTATAAATCTCAATAGGCCACCACCAACGGTGTATATACCATCCAATATATGAATATAAACTGAAAAAGTTTTCAGGTATATATGAAAGTAAAGACAATACAATGATGTAAATACCCTGATACCTGATTTAGCCTCAGTTGGTGTTTGAACATGTAATAATTTAATTATTTATATTCCAAAATATGATAAGTGAAGTAAAAAAGGATACAAGGTATGACCAAGTAATTCTATAGTAATGATAATAACTGGAGATCCAAGGTAGTAACCAAGGCATCGTTGATGATGATGACAATTAAAGAGGAACCTATGTAATAACCAAGGCATCCTTGTCCTCAGGGGTCGGACCAACTCAGTAATAACTTAAAATCTAGATATAAAGGGTCAGATTATAATCCAAGGAGAATAATCCAAGGAATACTACTATAAATGATTCTAACTGAGTCCAAGGATCTCGTCCAAGGTAATCATGGGAGAAGCATGACTGGGGCCCAATGGGGTGTATCCATGGGGCCACATGTCTGAAGATGTCAAGATGAATCCAAGAAGTGTATCTGCGACATCCTAATATTTGGAAGAATAATGAAGTGATCCTATGGAATCATGATAGGAATCCTATAATAGACAAGGAACAAGTTCCAAGGTGGTTATCAACCTTGGAAACCATCTCCTTGAATTGGAATGGCATCCTCTAAGTGCTCAAGGAATTCCCTCAAGAATCCAAGGATGGCTCAAGTCTAACCACTCTTATGAAGAATAAAAGGTCCATAGGCAATATAAACCTTATATATAATTCATTATTTAATTAAATCCATGTAATACTCATGCCTATTTATAATTCAATGGGTTCATTCCATTGCATTTTATACTAGGTGAAAAGGCTCATTAGTACATGGAACCATTTATTACTTATTTATAAATTCAATTATTAGGTACATTTCTTTACCTTTCTTAATAATGATAAGGAGGGATAAGGACATTCAACCAAATTAAATTTTTTTATAATTAATTATTATAATTTATATATATATATATATACATTCCATCTAACAATTTAAAGTCTCATTGATTAATTTAAATACTTACCTTGGAAGGGTCAAGTGATAAATACACACATGATAAGCATTAACATTTCATTAATTTAATTAAAACACTTAAATTTAGAAAGGTTAAGTCAAATCACCCCCAAATAGTGTCACAGATAGATCCACATGGTTCACCAAGGAATAATTAAGGAATCACCCTATTTAGGGTGGAAGGCATTTAGGTCTCAACCTCCAATGGTTTAATGATCTTATATAAAAGGGGGTCTAGAATACAAGCATGATGATTATAATCATGGTATATAAATTTAATAAGAAATGCCCACTAAAATTGATGCATGCATAAAAATAGAAGTTTATAAAATTAAAATACATGAGGAGTGAATTATATACCAACTACCTCAATCCTATAACACTCCACTTTCCAGTATCATCCCTTAGTTTGGCTTGAATCGGAATAAATATGAATAATGGATCAATACCCTAAAAAATAGTGCATGTGATCCTACATAAAAATATAATCATTATGGAAAATAAACATAATGAACCAAGCCTAAGGATCAAAGATATTACTTAGAGGAATTCAATGAGACCAATAGTGGTCGAATCTAAGTTTGGATAAAGGAGTTACAAGGAATCTATGAAGAGGGTCCTCGGAGATCTAACATGTGAGAAAACCCCCTACAAACTTGAAATGATAAGGAAGGATAAATAATTATGTTTTTAAGAAATTTTAAGGAAAAAATCATAAATTCACCCAGAAATTAAGGGTCGCAAGGTTTAGAAACACATTTGGACAAACCATGTGCCAACTGTGTGCCTCCCACTCCATAAGAAAGGACCCTGTATGGTTTCATGTGCACGGTTTGACTAAATATTTTTCACACTCTTTTAAAATTAAAGGTACCCCCACACAGGCATGCGCCTGATGCAGTATAGTTTTGTAAAACTATGCGGACTCCTTTATCCCATTGTCTAGCCCTCACATAGTTAGGGAAACTCTGTGGATTAGCACAGATGATTTTTACTAACTGTGTGGCCCAATATTTTTTTTCATCAGTCATGGATCTAATCTCTAAAAAATCCCCACACCCCAAACAACTGTTAACTCATTTAGAATTCATAAAAGTTCCAAAATAAATAATTATGCCAAAATTTAAAGTATATGTACTTTATAGAAGGAACTAGGTTCTTACAGTCTTCCCCCTTAAAGGAACACATTCCCAAGTTCACCTTCCATAGAACCCATACTAAAGGGACATACCATCCTTAGAGATCCTTCATGATCCAATCATTGATGCATATAGGATACTACTCGAATGAAAAATAAGTATATAATTAAACCTCATCTGGATCAAAAGTATGAGATGGGTCAGGATGATAATAATAAAGCTGTGAAATGTGGAAGATTTCATTCATGGTATGTTACATATAAGTTAATAAAAGCTGATAGGCTACTGGCCCAAATCTATCTACAATCCTAATTGACCTAACATAACGAGGCGATGGGTTACCTTGACTCTAAATTCATCTATGCCTAAGTCTAGGTGATACCCACATGAAAACATAATCCCTGATCTTGAACTCTAGTGGTTGTTAATGATGATCAATATAATATTTCTGTCAAGACTATATAGGATAAATATACGTCCTAATTAATTGAACCTATTTCGAAGTCTCTTACACAATATGAGGACCTATTGGAACCTTCTCCCCTTCATATAACCAGCAAAAGGGTGAATGTCACAACCTACCATACAAGTACTCATAGGGAGCCATCTAAATCATCTCCTAAAATATATTATTATAGTAAAACTCAATGTGAGGGATATGATTATCCTAATAACCATCAAAATCAAGGATTCATGCTCATAGAATTTCCTCTAACACATTTATCATCCGTTTTGACTGGCTATCAGTCCGAGGGAGAAAATCTATGCTCAGATTCATATGTGTACCCATATATATTTGTAACCCCTACTAGAACATCAATGTGAAATGAGATTCCCAATCCGAAATGATAGTATGAGGGATCCCGTGTAGTTGTGTGATATCATAGACATATAGTCTTCCCATATCATCAACTGAGAAAGTCTACCGGATATGAAGGAAGTGGGAAACTTTCATCTATCGATCCATGACTACCCAAACCGCATCACTACATTGAGGTATCCTTTGAAAGATGACTACAAATTTCATAACAACATCTTCCCATTTCCATTCTGGGACTCGAAGTGGTTGTAACAAGCATGTATCTCACTCATGCTCCATCTTCACCTAATGATAGGTGGAACACCTAGTGACAAAACCTACCATCTAATATTTCATCCTAGGGTACTAATAACTGGTGTCTCATATCTTGATACATCTTGTAGATGCCCAGATAAATTGCCCACTAAGAAGTATGGGACTCCCACATTAGTTCCTCTCTAATATATATAGAAACCAAAACATGTCCATGTATATGTATGATGTTGTCTTTGTCCATAGATCAATCTGGAGGTGGGTCCTCGCCATATATACTCTTCAGAATAACCAAGCCTTTAGGATATGAAAACTTCTAACACTTTACACTATATAGAAGAGAAGAAGTAACTATCAAGGACATTAGAAAATACTAATCTTGAATATCATGAAACTCTAGATGAATCCCAAAAAAAAGGCACATCAATTTCTATTTATCAGTGGATTATTGTATAGATTATGCCTGAGTTTTTTGAGTAAGCACATCCACTACTACATTTCCTTTTCTAGGCATATTGGAAAGATCAAAATCCAAGTACTAAATATATTAGAACCATATTCACTGTCTAAGATTCAATTCACATTGTGTAAAGATATACTTGGGTCTCTTGTGTCCCATATACACCAAAAAGATCTCACCCATTATATAGTGTCTCTATAAGTTTATGGTATGAACAACAACTGCTAGCTTGAGGTTGTGCATTGTGTAATTTCTCTCATGAGGCCTCAAATACCTATATCCATACATAATGAATCTATCCTCATACATTATTATTGAACCCAATCTAATGCCCAATACATAAAAATACACTATATATACTATTACAAGCTCTGACAGAATAAAAACTGGTGCCAAAACAAGTCTTCATTTTTACTCATGAAAGTATTTCTCACACACTTATGACCATAGGAACTTTACACCCATATTCATAATACCAGTAAGAGGTACATCAATGCATGATAAGTATTGTATGAAATTCTTATAATATATAGACAACCCAATGGAAATATATATGTTAAACATGTTCTTGGGATGATCCTAGGAAACCACAACACTCTCCTTCTCTAGGCCAACAAATACTCATGATTCTAAGAAAATATGACCCAAGAAGTGAACTTTTTTGATCTAGAAGTGGCACTTAGTAGGATTTCCATATAACTGATTCTCTCTCGGTGTATTCAGAATGATGTCAAGGTGTTTATTATGGTTTCTGCAAGAATGTGAATACACCAAGATATCATCCACAAAGACCATGATAAAGGAATCCAGATAGGGATGGAAAAACCTATTCATCATATCCGTTAAAATGGAGGGCATGCTCATAAGACTAAATGGAATAATGAGATACTCATATATACCATACATAAAATGAAAAGTTGTACGACGTATGTCTGAAGGACTAAATCACACCTGATGATAGCTCGATATTAGTTCCATCTTCAAGAATACCATATCTACTAGGAACTAGTCAAAGATATCATATATCTAATGAAATGGATATCAGTTATTAACTATAAGTTTTTCCAACATTGATAATCCATAAATAGATGAAGGGTCCAATTTGTCTTCTTGGATAAAAGCATGGGTGAAACCCAGGGGAAAGTGTTGGGTTGGATAAAACCTTTATACTTTAGATCCTTCAAATGTTGCTTGAGCTCCTAGAAAAAGATAAATCATGAACTATAACTCTCTTTTATAAGGTAAACTAGAAAAATTGTTAGAAAATACATCCCTAAAAAAATATACTATGGGGGAAAAATATGCCAGATGTATTCCCTACTCCTACATGAAAATACTAGAAATAAGGATAGTCACTCCACCTATCCCATGATGCTCTGGTTCATATCTACCATTCTATACATTCCACTCACCCTTTTGGAGATAATTATCACCCTCTTGTGATCTAAATGATACCCTACAATGATAACAGTCCATGTAGGTGTGATAGGGAACCAAATTGTCTATCCTGAGAACGACATCGAAGCCCGTAATCTTGAGGACAAGGAGGTACCATAATAAGGAGTAACTTCCTACCTCAAGGGGGAGTCCTTGTATTTGTGTCTTCCCCCTAACCACACTCCCAACGGTGTGTCCATGGCCATTACACCACAGTAATACTGAATTTTCTTCTTGAGAATTTCCACAATCAATAAAGATATAATGGAGTGTAAATCACCAATATTGAATAAAGTAGATACAATAGTAGAGGATACTTGAATAGTATATCATATTGTAGATGATCCTTCACTCTGATCCTTGGGTATCAGCTATAAGGAATGAAACTGACCTAATCCATGACCTCATGCTATAGCTAGACTACCCTGAGAAGGTCTGCTCGACTAGTGCTAATAATTATAATTCTAGCTACCAAGGCCATGAACTCCTCCTCAATTATTTCTATTTGTGCTACTTAAACTCCCCACTTGATGCATCACAACTAATCCTACTCCTAAAGGTGAAGCTTTTGTGGATCCTCTTCCACTACAAGCTGATGGAAAGGTCCAAAAGAATCTTTGAAGATTCCCCATATGGCTACAAGCATGGAACTCAAGAGGATATCTATCACCCCAAGGCTTTAGATTCCACTTGCGTCCACACAGATGGAATATAATGGAGATACTAGTGAAATTACTATGACTGCCACTACTCTAACAAGAAAACTCAAGGGTATACATCCTACTACTAGAAGAACTACTACGCTACGTTAGCACTGAACCTTTCTGATAGGTACTATAACCTTCCCTTAGGTTGAACTCTATGAAACGAGTGTGATTGAAGATATCAAAAAAGGTATTTAGGGGAAATACATTAACCTAAGTATGGGTGGAATACCTAAATCGATCCTCAAAGTATCTAGCTCACAATAGATCATCACTAACTAGAAGCATTACAAAGAATTGTAACTCATTAAAACACAATGAATTGTCTATAATGGACATAAAAACCCTACTTCAGGTGCATGAACTCTTTGGCTCATCCATATCTCAAAATATGAGGAAATAATGGTTTAAATAATAAATATAAAAACCCTACTTCAATGAATTGTAACTCATTACAAACCGTCTCCACACCGTGGTGTAATCTACTTTTCCACCACCACCTTACATGGATGGGTATAACGGTGTAAAAAAACTATATATAGTTATTATAACATCATACTAATTCTGAGATATTATATCATCCAATACAATTCAATTCAATAATTATGGGAACGATATCATCGCTCGTGCGTACGCACGGATTACCGTCTCCACGACGCGATGAGATTCATTCTCCATGTTAACCATTCAAGAATGATTATAAAGTATATATAATGAATAATAATGAAATATATTACATGATAAATATAATGTATTTATGTATATATATATTTCATCTACTTACTTCCATTCAAGTCAATAAGTAAAGGAAAACAATGTTCATGCGTACGTACGGCCTACCGTCTCCATGAACGGTGTATTTTATTTCATTTATCAATCTATTATATATATATATATACTAAATATATATGATATATAAATCATGATTTATATTCTGTAAGTAAGTAAATCATGATATAAGTAATAATAATATCAATAACAACAATTCCAAACACATATGATAAATAAAATGATTTTACCCAAAATGCTGCTTTAACATGGAATTTACAAAAGAACGGGTAATATAAAGTCATAAGTGAACCATATATGATATCATAAAAATGAATATGATTCTGTAATAAGTCAATGACATTATTTAAATCATTATACATGAGGTTCTGATATGTATGAATCATATCAGACCTAAGGTAAGGGATAACTTTTCCAATCTCGTTTTTATCCGAGATTGTTTATTCGTAAGTATTTACTAGGGTTATATTTATCATCCATGTACCTATTTTATAAAAATGGTTTCATGTATGTTTAAAGTATTTTTTTACCCATTTTTGACTTTTACTACATGTTATGTAAGGAATATTTCTTTTGATTACCATACGAGGTGCTTTTTGACTTTTCCGGCAAAAGTACGAGAAGAATGTTTTTTTTAAATTATACGACATGAACAGATTTTTACATTTTCATAACGCCTTATTTTCATGAAGTTTACTCTACAATATTTCATGTTTATTTTCAGTAAAATCATTTTATTTTAAAATTTTGTGGCATGTTGTGAAAAGAAAATGATTTTTAAGAAGAAAGTATATTTTCCTCAAGAATTCATTTTAAGTGTTTTATCAAAACAATTTTCTATCTAAGATGAAATTATTTCATATGTGTATGTTTCAAGTATAATATCCCTATGATTTACATGGTTTCACTTTTCTTATGATGAAATGATATCCATTTTTTTATATGGATTATGTTATGATGGAATGATGTTTATGAAACCCATTTTTATTCTTTGGGTTATGATGATTGATTTATGTTTATGTTGTGGAATAAGTAAGAATGATTTCATTATGAGATGGGTGGGACCTATATCTACCTACAATGCATTGGGTAAAGATTTATATCTCATGATATAGACATGGATGGAATGATAAGTTAATCTGGTTCAGTGATACAGGACTGGAACGAGGAGTGAACTCGATTCAGAAAGGCACTTTGTCTACTATGATGATCTTGGCAGCAATGCCTTGGCTACTATGGAAATCATATCATGTGATTAACGCTTTACCACAATTAAATGTTTTATTACCATTCTATTTTATCATGATTGATGTTCCTTTATGACCTATGCCTTATGTACTGCCAAGATTTATTTCACAACTCAAGATTTTGATGTGTAAACTTTATGTTCATGTTTTGAAGTTCAAATGTATATGGTCTGTTTTATTTTCTACATGCTTACCCTTACTGAGAATTTGAGCTCACCCTTTATATGTTTTCTTTTCCCCAGCGTATAAAGAAATGCTTTAGGTAAGAAAAAAAGGGATATCTTTATGGGAGATGTTGAAGATCTTTCACCAATATTAGAAGATTATATTCCATGTTTCCAAAGGCACTAAACTATTACGGTCCTTTGGTGTCTATTTTTTTTATGTATTAAGTATTCTGAAAAAGTAATCTAATGTCTATGTACGTCAAGATATGGGTCTCTACAGTTGGTATCAGAGGCAAAGGAGTTAGGAATGAATCTGATCCTTGGGAACTCTCACATGTGAGCGTTGGATGAAGCATGGCTCTTCGCCCAAGGGCTTCATGAGGAACTGGATGCCACTGGGGATGGTGGTGTGTCCCGCCCAGGGGGTGTAGCCGCCCATAGAGTGCCCTGATAGTTATCAATTATAGTCCACTAGAAGTAATTACAGACCACTACAGTTGGTATCAGAGGAAAGGTTTAGTTAACCTTTGGAAACTAGGATGCGAAAACTTTAGTGAGATCCCTAGATATATGTCTAAGTTATGTCTAGGGATGTCCCTAAGGTTAAGTATACGTATAAGTTATATTCCTATAATTACGGTAACGATCATATAATTAAACCTAAGATGTTATAGATTGAAGGTACTCCCCCTTGATTATGATTTTTACCTCTCACACTATTCTTTTTGGGTTTTAAGAAATGGTAGAAAACAGGAGGATTCATGTTAATGGAGAATATGATGGACAATAGAATGATATTCTTCATGAGAAACCAAATGAAACAGGATTTGGATGTCTAAACATCGTTATTATGCCTAATCTGAAATCTCATAATATGATCAATAATATCAAAATTGGTAAGTTTCCCGACTCATCTAATAAGAGAAAGATTGGGTTTTATGATGATCATAGAGGAAAGAAAGTTAATTTTCCCTCATGTAAATCATGTGGGAAGAGGAATCAAGGAGAATGTTTCAATGGAACTGGAAGATGCTTTGGGTGTGGAAAACAAGGACACAAATCCAGTAATTTTAAAGAAAAAGATTCATTTAACACCATGGATAAGGATATGGTATTTCCAAGACATTAAAAATGGTTAAATGTTTTAAATGTGGAATGTACGGGCATTATGCAAACCAATTCCCTAAGGGAAAATCTCATGAAGAGAATCAGCATGGTCATATGGGTTGTATTTATGTGGATGATGATGAAGAGACTACAAATGATATATGAGATGAAATAAATGATGAAGCTCATTCAGTGGTTTAAGAAGTTAGTGGAATGATTGTATGTTTATCAAGAATGATGTATGGTACTATGGAATAAAGAAAAATCTAAGGATTGTTACACTGTTGTCTTTCCTTGAGTTTTTAAAAGTATATGATGAATGGTACCGGTAACCATGAAAGGTTATCAAATATTTTTGGAAGGTAGATGATATGTGCATAATGAAAGGATAGTGAGATAATGAGATGTTTGATAGTATTAATGAGCACATGACTGATATAAGGACAAAGTGATATCATGGTTTGAGTATATATAAATTTTGGGATTTTGGTATGTGGAAAGAGTTAGCTTTTGACAACACTCATGTTTTCACTAACGTTCTATGGTAATACATTATTAAGGTATTCACATGTTTGGAATGTGACCAACAAGATATATCTTTTGATATATGGGGGATAAATGATGGTATTCACGTTCTTGTTATGTGACCATTCAAGTAATCATTTTCTTTATACTATGAGATTGGACATATGTATTTTGGATAAGTCTAAAGATTTGAAATAGATTATGTTGGACACAAGATAATATTGTTTAAGGATAGAATCTTTTTTCGATATTATTTCTGGAATGTTATAATAGTGTAGTTTTAGAAAAAGGAAAACCTACAGGATAGGTGACAACCCATCGCATCGGACAGGGTTGCGGGAATCAAACCCACAACCGAAGTGCGACAATCCTTTATTGCCTACTACTGGCCTACAGGAAGTCCTTGGTTTATAGAAACTAGTTTTATTTTTTTAAGCGGTGTGATAGATGAAGTATAAGTCCATTGTTGGAATCATATACGATTAATCTCACCATAGATGGACTTATGTATATTTAATAACTTATGCTAACATTTTTGTGATAGAAACAGATGGGATGACCTATCATTCTATCGCATGATTTGCTAACACTTCATGAATGACAAATTCAGCTTCATTTCTTTAAATAGAGATGAAGTGGAAATTGTTCATGGAATGACCAATGATGATATTACACTGGAATCAAGTAATTATTTCTCCTTATGTAAAAGTTCATCAACGTTAGGGAAATGAACTTGGAAACCAAAAATGCTTTCCTAGTACTCTCATATCTGATGAATCAGATGGTACCTTAGATCATCACAAATTTATGGCTTTGTGATTGTTGGATTTTTCATAGCCATGTTCTCTACCACTCTCCATTATAACTTGACAGTTGTATTTCTCTTCCATATCCATATTTTCACCTATGTTCTCCTATGTGGAAACCCGGGGATAAGTTAATTTGGGTAACTGTTACGTTTCATATATTAGTTTTCAAAATTATTCTTTAGTATTCCTTTTTATGATGTGGGGTTATATTAAAGAAACTTTCAAGTAGTAAATGATTTATAACCCTGAATAATTTTGAGGGAGAAATTCATTTAAGGGGGGTAGAATGTAACACCCCAAGATTTTATGAGAAGTATTCTTTTTAATTTATTTGATTTCTTGTGTTGTATGCTAAACCAATATTATCTTGAACTATACGCTACACCGTATTAGCTTGCAGTATACGTAACACTATTCTTGGATCGTGTTACACACAATTTCAAGTTCGTTTGATAGAAGTTATTTTACGCAACATTGAGTGTATATATATATATATATATTCAATATATAAATGAAATATGGTTGGATTCTATTATACACTACAACAAATGAATCTTTCACTACACGTAACCCTAACTTGGCTTTCATTACATACAATCGCGACCTTCCACAATAGCGTGTGTTGTACACAATACCGAGTTTCACTAAACAACAATATGTTATTAAAATATTATATAAACTAGACGTTATGAATAGTAATACCCACTTTTTGAAATTTTATAAATTTTATCTTTCAAAATGGACTTCATTTTTGGATTCTGAAAATCGAAATTATCCTAGGGTGAATTTTTTTTATTTTTATGAAAATTTCAATTTTTGATGAATAGTGAAAACACTAGGTTACTATTTAAAAAACCGAATATTTATTTAAATATTTATTTATTTTATTTAAATTTATTTTAGGTCAAAATTGATACATAATACCTATATAAGTTCATTGTAATTAATTGGTGTCATTTTATAATAATTTTAGATATATAAAAATTTTATTGAACTTTTCACCGTCTTTTACCCACCTCCTAGGAGAATTTGAAAATTTATATAAAACCTTATTTTATGGCTTCTGTGAGTGTAATTTAGAAAATCCGAGAGACACAGTTAATATCAAGAAGTAAAATGTGGTTCAATAAGAATAAAATAATTTTTGGTGAATATTAACTTTTTACTTTTATTTACCACGGTTAAAAGTAAATAGGGTAATTAAAGGTAAAAATGATATTATTTTTATCCTAACACATGTCCTAATTCTATTGGATAAGTATAATTTGACCAAAAACAACTTTAGGAATATAATTTTATCATTTAGGTCCACATGGATTAGATGGGGACATTTATTATTATTTTATTTAAAGAAGAGTTAAAATAGTTAAAATCAAAGTTTAATAACTAAATCATTTTTAATATATGGTTATACATAAGATAAATTCGACTATAAATATTCATTAGAAATATAAAAATATTTCCTACATAATGGTATTTTATTTATAATTTTTATACATTAAATAATTTAATTTATATATGATACAATGATGATGCATTAATTACCTTATTAATAAAATATTAACATAATTAATGTTATAAATACCCAAATAAATGTAATTTGAGACTTTTTATAAATTAAACTATTTTGTGGTTAATATGACATGTTATTATTGATTTAATTAACTTTTTTCAAACTAATCATGCTGTTATGATTTTCACAAAAATCAATTATCAAATAGTGCCAAATTGACATAAAATAGTTTTTAAAACACATATTATATTATTAATTGTTATTTTATTCCTAAAAATATAAGGTTCTACCAAAACTACTTTGATATTTTTATATATATTAATAATGAACCACTTGGGATTTGTTTTACTTGTTATAGTAAATTTATTAACCATATAGTGTAAGAAAACAAGAAGACACGATAAAAGTTAAATTATTTAACTTAGAGTTAAATCTAAATGATAAGGTTAAAATAGTAACCTAAACTTGTCTTAAACCTATTGGTTGAGAGTATTTTGACCAATCCCCACTTAATAATAAAAATAAATCAATTTTGAGCTATTATAAACCGAATATGACTTTATTATAAAAATAATATTTTATGTTTTTCCTAAGGTGCCCCTCTCCTCCCTTATAAAAGGGAACCTCCTCCCTCTTATCTTCACAAAAATTTGAGCCTTCAATCTTAGAGAAACCCTGCCCATTTCCCTTATCAACTTTTCTAGAAACATTATAGAGGTTCTGGTCTCCTCAAAATACCAACTCTAGTGCATTAAGAGGAAGCTTAAAAGAGGTGCGTCGAAGAAGAGGTAATCTCTTCTACTGATTATTTAAGGTTTTATTTCTTATTCAACTTCTTCTTCTTTAGTTGTTTCATTATAAAGTAATAACATCAGTATCACTAACATACGGATATGTTATTATAAATATGAAACAACCCCATTTCATCTTCTATCCATCCTACGGAAAATGAAATCATCGCGCGTGCGTACGTACGGAATACCGTCTCCACGTCGTGGTGTAATCTATTTTTCCACCACCACCTTAATTGGATAAGTATAATGGTGTAAATAATAACTATATATAGTTATTATAACATCATACTGATTCTGATATATTATATCATCCACTACAATTCAATTCAATAATTATGAGAATGATATCATCGCTTGTGCGTACGTACGGATTACCGTCTCTACGACGCGATGAGATTCATTCTCTATGTTAACCATTCAAGAATGATTATAAAGTATATATAATGAATAATAATGAAATATATGACATGATAAAAATACTTGATTTATGTATATATATATTTCATCTACTTACTTCCATTCAAGTCAATAAGGAAATGAAAACAATGTTCATGCGTATGTACGGCCTGTCGTCTCCATGAATGGTGTATTTCATTTCATTTATCTATCTATTATATATATATATATATATACTGAATATATATGATATATAAATCATTATTTACATTCTGGAAGTAAGTAAATCATGATATACGTAATAATAATATCAAGAACAACAAGTCCAAACATGTATGATAAATAAAATGATTTTACCCAAAACGCTGCTTTAACATGGAATTTACAAAAAAAACAGTTAATATAAAGTCATAAGTGAACCATATATGATATAATAAAAATGAATATGATTCATTAATAAGTCAATGAAATTATTTAAATCATTATACAGAAGGTTCAGATACGTACGAAGCATATCAGACCTAAGGTAAGGGATAACTTTTCCAATCTCGTTTTTATCCGAGATTGTTTATTCATAAGTATTTACAGGGGTTATATTTATCATCCATGTCCCTATTTTATAAAAATGGTTTCATGTATTTTCAAAGTCTTTTTTACCCATTTCTGACTTTTACTACATGGTATGTAAGGAATATTTCTTTTGATTACCATACGAGGTTCTTTTTGACTTTTTCGGTAAAAGTATGAGAATAATATTTTTTTAACTTATACGACATGAATGGATTTTTATGGTTTCATAATGCCTTATTTTCATGAAGTTTACTCTACAAGATTTCATGGTTAATTTCAATAAAATCCTTTTCTTTTAAAATTGTGTGGAATTTTGTGAAAAAAAAATGATTTTTAAGAAGAAAGGATATTTTCCTCATGAATTATTTTCAAGTGTTTTATCAAAAAAAATTTACATCTAAGATGAAATTATTTCATATGTTTATGTTTCAAGTATAATATCCATATGATTTAAATGGTTTCAATTTTCTTATGATGAAATTATATCCATTTTTTTATATGGATTATGTTATGATGGGATGATGTTTATGAAACCCATTTTTATTCTTTGGGTTATGATGAATGATTTATGTTTATGTTGTGGCACAATTAAGAATGATTTCATAATGATATGGGTGGGACATATATCTCCCTCCAATGCATTGGGTAAATATTTATATCTCATGAGATAGACATGGCTGGAACGGTAAGTTAATCCGGTTGAGTGATACATGACTGGAACGAGGAGTGAACTCGATTCAGAAAGGGACTTTGTCCACTAAGATGGTCTTGGAAGCAATGCCTTGGCTACTATAGAAATCATAGCATGTGTGTAGATACCCAAAGATTGACGTACATAGAAAACACATTAATTTTTCAGAATATTTAATACATACCAAAAACAGACACCAAAGGACCGTAATAGTTTAGTGTCTTTGGAAACTCAGAACGTAATCTTCTAATCATGGTGAAAGATCTTCAACATCTCGCATAAAGATATTCCCCTTTTGGTTTTCTTACCTAAAACCTTTCTTTAAATCTTGGGGAAAAGAAAACATATAAAAGGTGAGCTCAAATGCTCAGTATGGGTAAGCATGGATAAAATAAAACAAATCATATAAATTTGAACTTAAAATCATGAACATAATGTTTAAACATCAAAATCTTGGGCAATGACATAAAACATGGCAGTACATAAGTCATAGATCATAAAGAAACATTAATCATGATAATATAGAATGGGAATAAAACATGTGATTGTGGAAACCAATAAGCACATGGTATGATTTCCATAGTAGCCAAGGCATTGCTGCCAAGACCATCTTAGTGGACAAAGTCCCTTTCTGAATCGAGTTCACTCCTCGTTCCAGTCCTGTATTACTGAACCAGATTAACATACCGTTCCAGCCATGTCTATCTCATGAGATATAAATCTTTACCCAATTCATTGGAGGGAGATATAGGTCCCACCCATATTATAATGAAATCATTCATTCATGTGCCACAAAATCATCAATCATACATCATAGCATAACCCATGTAATAGAATGAGATTCTTAAACATCATGCCATCATAACATAATCCATAAAAATGGATATAATTTTATCATAATAAGAATAAAACCATGTAAATAATTGAGACATTATACTTGAAACATAAACATATTAAATTATTTCATTTTAGATGGAAAATAGTTTTGATAAACACTTGAAATGAATTCTTGAGGAAAATATCCTTTCTTCTTCAAAATCATTTTCTTTTCACAAAATGCCATGAAATTTTAAAAGAAAATGGTTTTGTTGAAAATAATCATGAAATCTTGTATAGAAATCTTCATGAAAATGAGGCGTTATGAAACTGTAAAAATTAGTTCATGCCGTATAAGTTAAAAATAACATTATCCTCATACTTTTGTCGGAAAAGTAAAAAAGTACCTCATATGGAAAAAAAAAAGTTTCCTTACATACCATGTAGTAAAAGTCAAAAACGGTTAAAAAAGACTTTAAACATACATGAAACCATTTTTAGGAAACATGGACATGGATGATAAAAATAAACCCAGTAAATACTTACGAATAAACAATCTCGGATAAGAATGAGATTGGAATAGTTATCCCTTACCTTATGTCTGATATGCTTTGTATGTATCCGAACCTCCTCTTCTTCGACACTCCTCTTTGAAACCTCCTATTAGGGAACTAAAATTGGTCTTTTAAGAAGACCAAGACCTCTAGAATATTACTAGGGAATTGGAGAAGAGAAATTGGCAGGGGTTGGTCAAGCTTGAAGGTTTAAAGTGGTGTGAGGAGAAGAGGGAGGAGGTGCCGTTTTATAAGGGAGGAGAGGGGCACCTTAGGAAAAACATAAAATATTATTTTATAATAAAGTCATATTCAGTTTATAATAGCTCCAAATTGATTTATTTCAAAGATAAAGTGGGTATGGGTAGAAAGCCTCTCAACCAATAGATTTTAGACATATTTGGGTCATTATATTAACCTTATCTTTTAGTTTTAACTCTTGGTTAATTAGATTGACATTTACCATGTCACTTTGTATTTTTATATTATATAGTTAATAAACTTAACATATACATCCAAGAGACTCCCAAGTGGTCCATTAAAGATACACCTATCATGATATAAGTATCTTGGATTAACCTTATATTTTTAGGAATATAATAACAATTAATAATATAATACTTGTTTTGAAAACTATTTTATGTCAATTTTGACACTATTTGGTAATTGATTTTTGTGAAAATCATAAAAACATGATTAGTTATAAAAACATTAAGTAAATAAATAATAACATGTAATATTAACCTATAAAATTAGTGTAATTCATAAAAAGTATCAAATTGCATTTATTTGGGTATTTATAACATCAATTATGTTAATATTTCATTAATAAGATAATTACTGCATCATCATTGTGTCATAAATAAATTAAATTATTTAATGTCTAAAAATTATAAATAAAATCCCATTATGTAGGAAATCTTTTTATATTTTTAATGAATATTTATAGTTGAATTTATCCTATGTATAACCCTATATAAAAAATGTTTTAGTTATTAAACTTTGATTTTAACCATTTTAACTCTTCTTTAAATAAAATAATAATAAATATCCTGATCTAATCCAAGTGCACCTAAAGGGAAATATTTTATTCTTAAGGTTGTTTTTGGTCGAATTAAACTTATCCAATAGAATTAGGACATATGTTAGGGTAATAATAATATCATTTTTACCCTTAATTACCCTATTTACTTTTAATCGTTGTAAATAAAAGTAAAAAGTTACTATTCACCAAAAAATATTTTTATCTTATTGAACCACATTTTACTACTTGATATTAACCATGTCTCTCGGATTTTCAAAATTCCAATCACAGAAGCGGTAAAATTAAGTTTTATATATGTTTGCAAAAAGCTTCTAGGAGGTAGGTAAAAGACGGTGAAAAGTTCAATAAAATTTTTATATATCAAATTTTTTTATAAAATGACTCTAATGAATTACATAGAACTTATATAGGTATTATTTATCAATTTTGTCCTAAAATAATTTAAATAAAACAAATAATTATTTAAATAAAAAGTCGGTTTTTAAATAGCAACTCAATGTTTTCACTATTCATCAAAAATTGAAAGTTTTCAGAAAAATACAAAAAATTCACCCTAGGCTAATTTCGATATTACGAATCCAAAAATGAAGTCCATTTTGAAAGTTAAAATTTATAAAATTTGAAAAAGTGGTTATTACTATTCATAACGGCTAGTTTATATAATATTTTAATAACATATTGTTGTTTAGTGAAACTCGATATTGCGTACAACACACACTATCGTGGAAGGTTGCGATTACATATAAGGCAAGCCAAGTCAGGGTTGCATGTAGTGAAAGATCCTTTTGGTGTAGCGTACAACACAAGAAATCAATGAAATTAAAAAGAATATTTTTCATAAAATCTCAGGGTGTTACATTCTACCCCCCTTAAAATGAATTTCTCCCTCAAAATTCGTCGGGGTTATAAATGGTTTACTACTTGAAAGTTTCTTTAATATAAACCCACATCGTAAAAGGAATACCAAAACATGACTTTAAAAACTAAAGTATGAAACGTAATAGTTACCCAAATTTACTAATCACTGGGTTTCCACATAAGAGAACATAGGTCAAAATATAGATATGGAAGAGAAATATAACCATCAACTTCTGATGAAGAGTGGTAGAGGAAATGACTATGAAAAATCCAACAATCACAAAGCCATAAATTTGTGATGATCTAAGGTACCATCCGATTCATCAGATATGAGAGAATTAGGACAACATTTTTTGTTTTCAATATCATTTACCCAAAGTTGAAGAATTTGAATTAGAAGAAATACTTACTTTATTTCGGTATAATCTCACCATTGCTCGTGCCTCGAACAATTCCCACTTTATCGCTTAAATAAATGAAGTTGAATTGGTCTTCTGTGAAGTGTTAGCAGATTATGCGATAGAATGACAGGTCATTCCATCTATTTCTATCGCAAAAAGTTTAGCACAATTTATTAAATATACAGAAGTCCATCTATGCTGAGATTATTCGTATATGGTTGCTAAAATGGACTTATACTTTAGTTATCATAGCGCTTAATAAAATAAAACTAGTTTTTACTAACCAGGGACTTCCTGTAGGCTAGTGGTAGGTGATAAAGGTCTGTCACACTTTGGTTGTGGGTTCGATTCCCACATCCTTGTCCGATGCGACGGGTTGTCGCTCGTCCTCCAGGTTGTCCTTTTTCTAAAAATACATTATTATAACATCCCAACAATAATATCGAAAAAAAGTTCTATCCTTAGACAATACTAACTTATGTCCAACATAATCCATTCCAATCTTTAGGATTATCTAAAATACTTATGTCGAAACTCATAATATAAAGAGAAAGATTACAAAAAAGGTCATATAACAAGCACACGACTACCATCATTTGTCCCTTATATATCAAAAGATATATCTTGTTAATCACATTCCAAACAAGAAAATACATTAATCTTGTATTCTCTTAAAAAATGAATACCCATTGAATCTTAGTGAAAACATGAATGCTGTTAAAAGTTAACTCTTTCCACATACCAAAATCCAAAAATTCTATATACTCAAACCATGATATAAATTTTTCCTTATATTAGTCATGAGCTCATGAATACTATCAAACATTTCATTTTCTCCTTATCCCTTAATTATGCACATATCATCTTCTTTCCAAAAATATCTCAATCACTTTCCATGGTTACCAGTACTATAAAATTATTGAAAACCAAAATAGAACAATTCATAAATATTCCAATATTCCACGATACTATATACAACATTATTTTGGAATCCCATTACATAAACACTTAATCATTCCACCACATCTTTTTCATATTCAACATCTCCAATAGTGATTGCATGTGACTTCCCTTTGTCCTTTTCCTTAAGTGGTTTCTCATGTAGATAATCATTAACCCTCAGATTAGGCCATTGATTAGCATAATTCCCCATTTCATTGCACTTGAAGCATCGAAGTGTTGGTGGTGAGTTCTCTGAAGTATTTTATTTATTCACATCATTAGTAACCCTTTTTCCATTACTTCGACACTCAGCTGCTCGATGACATTCTTTTCCACAATTAAAACATTTTATAATCCCTTTAAGACAATCTCCACCATACTTCTTTCCACACTTTGAGCATAAATAAACATTCATCTTCTTTTCACCATTGTTATGAGATTTCTCCTTAAACTCCATCTTTCATTTCTTGTCTAAACCATGAGATGGATATGTAACACCAACTTCCATTTCTACCTTGATAACACAACACACAATTTATTCACTGCTACTGAAGTCTCTTATAGCTAATTACCTTAGAAGACTTGATTTTAAGACACTAAATAATCAATCAACTTTACTTTCAGGTTGGATGATAAAGCCAGATGCATACCTTCAAAGCCTTGTAAAATTTTCTTCATATATAACAACAGATTCATCATACTTTTTCTTAAGCTCAAGGAACTCCTTTTCCATCTTTGTTCGAAGAATACGACGGAAGTACTTACTAAAAAACAAGTTCTTGAACTCGTCACATTCCATGGATTCAATTTAATCTTGGGGCCTTGTATTCTTAATTAGAGTCCACCACTAGTTTGCTTCACCTTCTAAACGGTAAACAGCTAGAATGAATTTATCCTGTTCCGAACAGCGAAGTATGAAAAATATCTTTTCAACGGTACAGATCCATTGTTCAGCAACAAGTAGATCAGAAGACCCCTTGAAAGAAGGTGGACGTTGCCTCATGAAGGAATCAATAGAATATTGTTCCCTTCTCTGCTCAATCGGAAGTCTAGAATGATTCATAACTTGTGTAAGTATAAAAATATGATTTTTCACTCCATATCCCATAACATTGGTTTGTTCAGGAGGACAATCATTGCATTGTCCATTACATTGATCAACATGGTTCCTTCAGGTTCCAGCCATCGTCTAAACCCCAAAAAGAATAGTGTGAGAGGAAAAAATCATGTTAGGGAAAACAACATAATAAAGGGGGAGTAACTTCAATATCTAACATATTAGGTTTAATTCTAATATCGTTTCCGTAATTCTAGGACTATAACTTATAAGTATACTTAACCTTAGGGACATCCCTAGACATACCTTATAAATATCTCTAGGGATCTCACTAAAGTTTTCGCATCCTAGTTTCCAAAGGTTAACTAAACCTTTCCTCTGATACCAAATGTAGAGACCCAAAGTTTGATGTACATAGACATTACATTACTTTTGCAGAATACTTAATACATAACAAAAACAGACACCAAAGGATAGTAACAGTTTAGTGTCTTTGGAAACTCGGAACGTAATCTTCTAATCATGGTGAATGATCTTCAACATCTCCCATAAAGATCTTTCCCTTTTGGTTTTCTTACCTAAAATATTTCTTTAAATCCTGGAGAAAAGAAAACATATAAAGGGTGAGCTCAAATGCTCATTAAGGTTAATAATGGATAAAATAAAACAAATCATATACATTTGAACTTAAAAACATGAACATAATGTTTAAACATCAAAATATTGGGCAATGACATAAAACATGACAGTACATAAGGCATAGATCATAAAGAAACATTAATCATGATAAAATATCATGGGAATAAAACATGTGATTGTGGAAACCATTAAGCACATGATATGATTTCCATAGTAGTCAAGGCATTGCTTCCAAGACCATCTTAGTAGACAAAGTCCCTTTCTGAATCGAGTTCACCCCTCATTCCAGTCCTGTATTACTAAACCAGATTAACTTACCATTCCAGCCATGTCTATCTAATGAGATATAAATCTTTACCCAATGCATTGGAGGGAGATATAGGTCCCACCCATCTCATAGTTAAATCATTCTTTCGTGTGTCACAAAATCATGAATAATACATCATAGCAAAACCCATTTAATAGAATGAGATTCTTAAATATCATGTCATCATTACATAATCCATAAAAATGGATATAATTTTATCATAAGAAGAATAAAACCATGTAAATAATGGAGACATTATACTTGTAACATAAACATATTAAATAATGTCATTTTAGATGGAAAATAGTTTTAATAAAACATTTGAAATGAATTCTTGAGGAAAATATCCTTTCTTCTTCAAAATCATTTTCTTTTCACAAAATGCCATGAAATTTTAAAAGAAATGGGTTTTGTTGAAAATAATCATGCAATATTGTATAGGAAGCTTCATGAAAATGAGGCGTTATGAAACCGTAAAAATCCATTCATGCCGTATAAGTTAAAAATAACATTATCCTCGTACTTTTATCGGAAAAGTAAAAAATTACCTCGTATGGTAAAAAAAGAAATATTCCTTACATACCATGTAGTAAAAGTCAAAAATGGTTAAAAAGGAATTTAAACATACATGAAACCATTTTTAGGAAACATGTACATGGATGATAACAATAACCCTAGTAAATACTTACGAATAAACAATCTTGGATAAGAACTAGATTTGAATAGTTATCCCTTACCTTATATCTGATATGCTTTGTATGTATCTGAACCTCCTCTTCTTCGACACGCCTCTTTGAAACCTCCTCTGAGGGCACTAAAATTGGTCTTTGAAGAAAACCAGGACCTCTAGAATATTACTAGGGAAGTGTAGAAGAGAAATTGGTAGGGTTTGGCCGATCTTGAAGGCTCAAAGTGTTGTGAGGAGAAGAGAGAGTAGGTTCCCTTTTATAAGGGAGGAGAGGGGAACCTTATGAAAAACATAAAATATTATTTTATAATAAAGTCATATTCAGTTTTCAGTAGCTCCAAATTGATTTATTTTTAAGCTAAAGTGTGGATGGGTAGACATCCTCTCAACCAATATATTTTAGATAGGTTTGGGTCATTATATTAACCATATCTTTTAGTT
Organism: Viscum album; assembly: GCA_963277665.1. Taxonomy (NCBI): domain Eukaryota; kingdom Viridiplantae; phylum Streptophyta; class Magnoliopsida; order Santalales; family Viscaceae; genus Viscum; species Viscum album. Next base: position 1,223,385,628 of record OY728130.1, read on the forward strand.
TTATCTCTTAGTTAATTAGATTGACATTTACGATGTCACTTTGTATTTTTATATTATATAGATAATATTCTTACCATATACATCCAAGAAACCCACAAGTGGTCCATTAAAGATACACCTATCATGATATAAGTATCTTGGCCGATCCTTAGATTTTTAAGAATATAATAACAATTAATAATATAATACTTGATTTAAAAACTATTTTATGTCAATTTTGACACTATTTGGTAATTGATTTTTGTGAAAATCATAACAGCATTATTAGTTCGAAAAAAGTTAATTAAATAAATAATAACATGTCATATTAATCTATAAAATTATTGGAATTTGTAAAAAGTATCAAATTACATTTATTAGGGTATTTATAACATCAATTATGTTAATATTTCATTAATAAGATAATTACTGCATCATCATTGTGTCATAAATAAATTAAATTATTTAATGTCTAAAAGTTATAAATAAAATACCATTATGTATGAAATATTTTTAGATTTATAATGAATACTTATAGTCGAATTTATCCTATGTATAACCCTATATTAAAAATGTTTTAGTTATTAAACTTTGATTTTAACCATTTTAATTATTCTTTAAATAAAATAATAATAAATGTCCTAATCCAATCCAAGTGCACCTAAAGGGAAATATTTTATTCCTAAGGTTGTTTTTGGTCGAATTACACTTATCCAATAGAATTAGGACTTGTTTTAGGGTAATAATAATATCATTTTTACCCTTAATTACACTATTTACTTTTAACCGTGGTAAATAAAAGTAAAAAGTTACTATTCACAAAAAATTATTTTTATCTTATTGAACCACATTTTACTCCTTGATATTAACCGTGTCTCTCGGATTTTCGAAATTCCACTCACAAAAGCGGTAAAATTAAGTTTTATGTAAGTTTTCAAAAAGCTTCTAGGAGGTAGGTAAAAGACGGTGAAAAGTTCAATAAAATTTTTATATATATAAAATTATTATAAAATGACTGCAATGAATTACATTGAACATCTTTTTAAAAGGTGGGGGAAGGCCCTAAATTATTTTATTAAAATAAAAAGTTTGGAGAGACATCAAGAAATCCAAAATCAAAAGCAAACAAAACAGAACAAAGTTTTCAAGAAACCCTTTCTAGGGGACCGATCTTCTTTCTAATTTTCTCCGCGATGATCTTCTCCTTGCTCCACATCTCATTCCAGAGATCTATATTGACGTGCCCACGCCCACGCCCCCTCCCTCTCCCTCCATTGTATTTGGATTCTATTTCCGCAGCTTGTTGTAGCATGGTTTCTAAGTCCTCATCAGAGCTATCCTCTTGAGACATCTCTTTTTTTTTCATTTCATCAATTCTTTTATCATTCTTCTTTTGGATTCTTGTTCTAACATTCTGCCATGAATCCTCTTATACCTCCTCATTGACATCTTTCCCATTCTTTGACCACCACACTTGCGTAGCTGGGGTGCTCAGTCCCTGCACACTAACCACATCATGTTGATCAGATGGAACTTCCAAGAATGTACCCACCTTCTTATCATCCGAAGGAGTGGTCTGAGAATCCAGCTCCTGAATTTCTGTTTGGTCAGCCTCCACTTCTGGTAAATCAGAATGTGTATGAGAGTCTTTTCCTACATTTCCATCCACTACTAGTGGTTCTGATATTAAATAATGCAGCTCAGTTTTCCCAGAAGATCCAGGTGTAGCAACCTGGGTGATCATCTTTGAGGGAGTCATCGAGGCAGAGGCCTGCTGTATAACAATTCCTGCCTCATTTTGAGTCTCAGCTTTAATAGACACCAAATCAACACCAGGAGGGACTTGGGATGCATCCTTGTTACCAGAACAAGCTTGAAATGCAGCTTGATCATCTTGCTGAACATCAGTGATAATCTGTGCAACATAAGCAGGGTTAGACTCAACATCTTGAGCTGTATCAACATCCAAAATAGGACCTGTTTTTTCATTAACAGTATTAGAAATAGACAAGGTAGGGGTCTCCATGTGTCCCTCTTCCACAACATCTTCCCATGATATTTTAATTTTCCCAGGGGTCAAATTTTCACTGGCATCCCCTGGAATTATGTCAGCATATTTTCTATTCAATATAAGATTATTCTTAGATAAATGCATCTTAGTTTGAACCTGTATAAAGCCAAGTTTGTCCATTTGAAGTTTGGGGCATGTTTTAGAATCATGCCCCCGAAGTGAGAAAATCTTGCAAGTCATATGCCTCCTGCAATTAGTTTCATCATGTCCTATAACTTTGCAATCCAAACAGAATTTAGGTAAGCTTTCATACTCAATTTTCAGAACTAATTCCTCATCATCAGTGGATAAGAAAACTCTATCAATCAATGTGGAACAAAGATAAACTTCTACAAGGCATCTAGCAAAGTGACCGTACCTAGCTACTTCATTATCTCTATCCATCCTGATTGGAACACCAATAGCTAAGGCTATATCATATAGAATCCTAGGATGCCACCGTATCCAATTTAGGCCAAAAATTTAATCCAAACCTGTGCTGCAGTGTTACCAATTTCAATTGGGTTGAAAGTTCTATCCTATTCTCTAATTTGCAGAGCTCCAGGCTTGAAAGAAAGTGAGTCGAAGCCCCATGCTCGTAGCTTGAGATCCTCTGAGGGGAAGAGCAAGTGGTAGGATCCCTTCCCAAGGGATAGCATTTCCAGGAGCTGAAACCCCAGATCTCTGAAAGCCTATGTTCGAGGTAAACCATCTTCCACGGTTTTGATCCCTTCGGAAGAATCAGCCTGGCAATTATTGAGTGAGCCCCCAACTCTAATCTCTCAACAACCGCATCTGAATCTGCCTTGACATGGGCCACCGAACCCTTCTTTCTGATTCCTGCAAAAGAACCCTTAAAATGGGAAAAGGAAAATTTGTTATCACTAACCCCGAGTGACCTCTCCCTGGGGATTTCTGCTTTCGTTGCATCTACACCATCCGAAGCGCTAAGAGCATTCTTGTGAGAGTTGAATCTATTTAGATTTAAGAAGAGATCTTCCATATTCAGTTGATTCAGCGAGCAAGGAAACCCTAGTCTTCATTCTGCATCGAGAGCTCCGGCCAGTTTTTAAATAGTAACTCAGTGTTTTCACTATTCATAAAAAATTGAAAGTTTTCAAAAAAATACCAAAAATTTACCCTAGGATAGTTTCGATATTCTGAATCCAAAAATGAAGTCCATTTTGAAAGATAAAATTTATAAAATTTCAAAAAGTGGGTATTACTATTCATAATGGCTAGTTTATATAATATTTTAATAACATATCGTTGTTTAGTGAAACTCGATATTGCGTACAACACACACTATCATGGAAGGTCGCGATTGTGTGTAAAGCAAGCCAAGTCATGGTTGTGTGTAGTGCAAGCTCCTTTTTGTGTATCATACAACACAAGACATCAATGAAATTAAAAGGAATATTTTTCATAAAATCTCGGGGTGTTACAATGTGTTTAATGATTTTCCACAAATAAATGTTTTATTCCCATGCTATTTTATCATGATTAATGTTCCTTTATGACCTATGCCTTACGTACTGCCAATATTTATTTCACAACTCAAGATTTTGATGTGTAAACTTTATGTTCATGTTTTGAAGTTCAAATGTATATGGTTTGTGTTATTTTCTCCATGCTTACCCTTACTGAGCATTTGAGCTCACCCTTTATATGTTTTCTTTTCACCAGGGTATAAAGAAAGGTTTTAGGTAAGAAAAAAATGGAGATCTTTATGGGAGATGTTGAAGATCTTTCACCAAGATTAGAAGATTATATTCCGAGTTTCCAAATACACTAAACTATTACGGTCCTTTGGTGTCTGTTTTTGTTATGTATTAAGCATTCCGCAAAAGTAATGTAATGTCTATGTACGTAAAGATATGGGTCTCTACACACATGATGATGCACTTTTCTCTTTATTATAAAATGAATTCAACATTTTGGGTTATCAAACAAAAATATTATTAGAGAACCCAAAATATTGAATACATTGAAGAATAAAAAGATATGGTGTGATGTATAAGAATCAACAACAACTCAATATGATACATAGTATGCCTAGTATGAATTGAATTTTATGTTATTAGTTTCAAATTGTCATTTTAGTTCTAATGACATTCTATATACTCAAAATAAAGAAAACACATTTATCTTATTTTGATACTTTTTTAAAATGATTCATAAGTCATTTTTGGAGTGTAGGAATCAACCACACCTCAATACAACACATGGTTTTCCCGGTATAATAGATCTAGTAAGATGTTCAAAGTCTCTTGTACTCATTAGAGACTAGAATTTGATTTTTTAATTGATATAATAGAGATATATAAATGGGTTGAGAATATATACATATATCATGAAAAGTTTAATTCCTTATATTTATTTAGTTAATTTTGTTATCATTTTATCTGCTATTTTTAATTTAATTTTCTTATATTTATTATCTTATACTTAATTAATTTTTTCAAAAATATTTTGGGAAGTCATACTTTACTTTCAAATATCTGCAATAAGCTAGAAAAGAGAGAACATGTTCCTTTTAGATGGAAGATGAAACCACATGCTTCTTGAAACATGAAGTGAATTATAAGGATGCATCTACCAAGGTATTTTTAATTATTTAATGGAAAAGTATAAATTAAAAAAATATTTATCATGAATGGTGTAGGAATCAGCCTTAAATTAATCACCCACACAAAAATTTGATACACAGTGTGCTTGGCATGACCTAAAGTTTATGTTTTTAGTTTACAATTTACTTTTTAGTTAAAAAAACACATCACACACTCAAAATAGATAAAAACCATTCATATTTTTTAATACTTTATTAAAATGATCCATAAGTCATTTTGGACATGTAGGAATTAACCACACCCCAATCTGATACATGGTGTGTCTGGTATGACTCAAAGTGTGTGTTTTCGGTATAAAATTGAAATTTTAGTTAAAAACACATGCCACATACTCAATTATAAGAAAACGCATATATATTGTATTGATAATTTAGGAAAAAAATTCATAAATCATTTTTTATGTGTAAGAATTAGCTGCACCTCAATACGATACATGGTCTGCCCGATATTTCTCAAAGTGTCCACTATCAGTTTAAAATTGATAATTTAGTTCAAAATGTGTGGCACTAAGTGAAAACTGAGAAAAAAATTAATATTATCTAGATAATTTAGTTAAATGATTCATAAATATATTTTTTATGTATAGGAATCAGTATCATATAAAACCAATACATGATGTGACCAGTATGACTCAAAGTGCATGTTTTTAGTTTAAATTGACATTTTAGTAAAAAAGACATGTGACATACTCAAAACCAAGAAAACACATTCATACTATTTTGATACTTTATTAAAATGATACATAAGTCATTTTGGACATGTTGGAATTAGACACACCTTAATCTAATTCACGGTGTGACTGATATGACTCTAGGTGTGTCTTTTTATTTGAAATTAAAATTTTAATTCAAAACACACATCACATAATAAAAACATAGAAAATGTATTTATATTGTGTTGATAATTCAGTAAAATGATCTGTAACTAATTTTTGATGTGTTGGAATTATATTCACCTAAATTTGATGTGCGGCGTGATCAGTATGATACCAAGTGTTAATTTTTATTTAAAATTAACATTTTAGTTCAAAATAAAGTTCACATACTCAAAACTAAGAAAATGAAATCCTATTGTTTTTATACTTTAATAAAAATATCCATAAGTCATTTTTTATATGTAGGAATATACCTCACATCAATTTGATACACGGTTTTCTTGATATGACTAAAAGTATCGGTTATCATTTTAAAATTGACAATTTAGTTTAAACCATGTGTAACTCACAGAAAACCATGAAAATGAACTCAGATTGTATTTTTAATTTAGTAAAACAATTCATACATCATTTTTTAAGTGTAGTAATCATTCTCACATCAAACTGACACACGATGTGACCGATATGACTCAAAGTTCATTTTTTCGATTTTAAATTGACATTTTTGTAGAAAATTCATGTTACATACTCAAACCTAATGAAACTCATTAGGATTATATTTATACCTCATGAAAATGATACATAATTTATTTTTGACTTATTGGAGTTATCTTCACATCAATATAATGCATGTGGGACTGGTATGGCTCTAAGTGTGTTTTTATTTACAATTGACATTTTATTTCAAAACACATGTCACATACTCAAAACTGAGAAAATAAATTTGTATTATTTTAATAATTTATTAAAATAATCTATAAAAAAATTATTTATAGGAATCAAAATCACCTCAATCTGATACACAATGTACCTGGTATGACTCAAAGTGTTCGTTATCAGTTTAAAATTGACTATTTAGTTTAAAAGATATGTCACTCACTAAAAACTATTAAAAACACTTGGATTATATTGATACATTATGAAAATTATTAATAATTCTTTTGATGTTTAGAAATCATTATCATGTAAAACCTATACATGATATGACTGGTATAACTCAAAGTGTGTGTTTTTAGTTTAAATTGATATTTTAGTAAAAAAGACACGTGACATACTACAAACTGAGAAAACACATTCATATTTTCTTGATACTTTATAAAAATTATAATTAATTCATTTTGGACATGTAGGAATCTACCTCACATCAATCTCACTCATGGTGTGATCAGTATGACTCCTAGTGAATCCTTTTATTTAAAATTAACATTTTATTAATGTATTATTTCATATTTATGTTTAATGTGTTTCTTTATAGTATTACTAACATAATAATTTTTTTCTTATAAAGTGGATTATTTTTCTTGATTTGGGGTGTTCTTTTTGAAGACCAATACCTTGATTGATCTTTTTTGAGAGGGGATTGTGTTCCAAAGACATTGAAACCATTGATTTTTTTTAATGTTGGTGATAATACTTGCTAATGTAATTGTACAAAATAATGCCTAAAATTTGTATAATATAGTGTATTTTTAATTCATTAGTTATTTTTTTATTTGAATTTAGTTATGAATTTTCCTGATATTGTTTTATTTTTTACTACAATGTATTGTTAAAATTACAGAACACTGCAGTAGTATGGCCTTTATCAGCGCAAAAAGAAGTGTTGAAAATGGGAATGCTTTATCTGTGCTAAACCAACATAAATAAAGGGCCACTATTTTTAGAAGTTTTTTGGTTTTGATAATGGCCCTCCTTTATCATCAATTTTCAAACCCTGATAAATGTGGCCCAATTTTAATGGCACTTAGATAAATAATGCTGTTTTAGTGTTAATAAAGGTTATTTATAGTGCTTTTAAAATCCAATTCTATAGTAGTGACATTTTTTTCTTTCATATTTTTTGTTTTTGAAGTCCACAAAATACAAGGTATAGTTAAAATAATGATTTATAATGTAATAAAATTGGTTTACTATAATTTTTCATTTCGAAATCTACACTTTTAAAAATTTCTTGAGTAAAACCCTAAACTGTAAGTTTTTTCGTGTCATTACTTTTAAAATTTATTTAAATATTATTATATAATAACTATATTATGTTATTAATTTTAACATGTTTATTATTTCTTTTATTATTTATATAAAAAAATATTTATCAATTAGGATGCATTATTTTGTTTTATTTTAAACTTTGCATGAACTATAGTTATAGGTGTCACTATAAAAAATGATTTTTGATGGCTGAATTTCAGTTTTATGTAAACTTAATATAATTATTTAAAATGATACTTAAAAAATATATTTGGTTTTTCATTATACAGTTTTATAGCTTCTTTTTCCTAGAAATATGTTTTTATTGATTCAGTGAAAGATATAGATAATAGTCATATTGATTTTTTAAATATATTTTCTAAGGAATATATGAAGTGGATAAACATTTTCATATCCTTTATAAGAAGGGTTGATGGTGATTATATTGTTTTCTATTATAGAAAATGTTCAAACAAAGAGTAATTCATAAGGTATACAACAAGGTAAAAATTTATTATTAATGGTTTTTTGAATAATTATAAGACCTGTACTAGACATGGGGAATACAATGAATCATCTCACTAAAATTGTTTGCATTCACAATGAAAAGTAATAAAACATGCTTTTAATCTATTCTAATTCTGGGAAAACATTCCTTAGGTAATTTTTTACTTATAGAAATAACTGGTTCATGAAGATGACATCCAAGGGGTCTTAATTTTCTAAAATAAACCTTCTATAATTTTTTTATTATTCATAATAAGCACTTGAAGAGTTTCATGGGACATTAATATACCTAGAATTAGTATAATAATACACAGAATCCTTTCTAAGATTGACCTAGAGGATAATGAATAAGATAAAATGAAAAAACCAAAAAATAGGCATACCTCACTTTTCAATGATTATGATATTTGTAGGTAGTGAGTTTGATCGAGTATCCTTATAATAAACCAATGGGATCCTATATCTGAAGGTATCCACTGGCCACTAGAATCATCAGACACTTTAGTAGGACCTATTTTCTAAATTTGTGTGATAAGACCTCCTCCTTGAAGGAAAATGGTGAGAAGATATATATAGTGGTCTTTGGATAATAGATAAAATACTCCAGTCTAGATTAGGTCCATGAATATCCATTTTATCGGCCTCTATTATTGAATAAAAGGGTCTCTTGGATTCATGATTTTTCAACCAATTTGCAATTTCCAACCCTTAGTATTCAATTATGTGACTCTTATAACATAATAATCATTAATTAATTGACTTGTTAGAACTGTTATTAACATTCATTTAATTTACACATAATTATATGATGTGTCTCGAGACAAGAAAAACATGATAATAAACTTAAAATAATTAACTAAATTATATCATTTATCATTCCACATGAGCACTATGATGTTCTATAATTAACAATGAGAAGGCATATACCATGGTGTTTTGACCCTCTCAGTGTTATGGTTTATTCTTTGGTGTATAATTCAAAAAATATCCCATTTTCACTAAATCCTTACAGGATTTATGAAAAAAATCAAAAAATCATTGTTAATTCATCCAGACTTTTTGGGCATTATTATCATATAAAATCTCAAATTTTTTGTGAACACTTTATAAAAAAATAAATCCCCATTTTTTAACCTTATGTGTGACCCTATAGGACTTTATATAATTAGAAATAGTTATGAATTCCCTGGTCCATGATTATAAGCATAGAGAGGCCTAGAGAAATTTTTCATTACTACTTAAGTATAATAGGGGTATTGTCTGATCTTGATCAAACAAACATATCTTAATATGAATATACTCACCATAAGATATATCCTTATAATTATTATAAATTCTTATATAATCTTTTTTTCCAAGACATTGACATAAAGATATAATTTGAAAATGCCAATATTGTACCGTTTATCTCATATGTTCAGGATTTTCTAAAATAGATTGACTAGTTTCAGTGAATATATCACATTATATTCATATAAATAGTATAGAAAATTAAATTTCACTCACATAAGAAAGGTCATGAATTTCCTAAATCTAATTCAACTAAAGGTCTTGATGTTATAATTCTTATATAAGAGGATAAATCTTATCTTACTTTAACACAACTAATAACATGATTAGGAAAATACCCAATTGTCTACTAATTAAATGAAAAACAAGGATAGTGTATGTAAGGTATAAAATTATAATGTTTCACATGATACATGTCTTGTTAACCTTTAATATTAATCATACACCCCTAAGTATATCAATGACCATATAAAATTCCAATTGATATACTTTTGTAGTCTAGTCCATATAATGAGTCTCAACTTATTATCTCATGAGTCTACTCCATATCACACACAAAATTATACTCACTATAATCACAACATATCATTAAAATCCATTATAATACATGATGATCATCAATTAAGGATAAATCAATGTCATAAAATGATGAGATTGTATCACTCCCCTATTCATGTAATATATGCAACACACATGAATGGATGATAAGTGAATATTAACTTTATTATAAAACTGTGATACATTTAAATTAACAAAAACCATTACATCTAGTCTTGTATGTATTTAATACCTAAATACATTACATGAACCACATGCTTCTACCCTATCAATGTTTTTTTCAATGGATCTGCTATATTTTACCCTATATCCATTCAAAAAATCTTCACATTCTCAATCCTAATGATTTCTTAAATGATACGATATTTTTGAAAAATATTTTTGGTTGTTTGGTAAGAACTAGGATCCTTTTCCTGAGTAATAACTCCATTATCACCATTGTAAATATCAATTTATCTTTAAATTATTAGAATAACCCCAATTTCAATAATGAAATTATTGATCCAAAAAAATCCTTTATTAGATCAAATGAAGCAATGTACTCTATTTATGTTTTTGATTCCACAATAATGTCTTGTTTGGAAATCTTCTAATTGATATCTCCACCATTAAAGAAACACACAAAAACATATTGAGATCTCATATTATCCTTATATTTTTAAAAAACAACATCAGTGTACCCCCTAAAAATGAACTTATTCTCATATATAATGGCCAAGAACAAATACTTACCTCTTTATAAATACTTAAGGATATGATACTAATCCAAATATTCACACTCATAATGGATTTTTATATACTTGTTATCCTTAAATATAATAGAAATAGAGATGATTACCCAACATGGAATTAATGATAGATCCTATAGTAGTAATATAAGAAATATTATCCATGTTTCTCATTTCTAACTCATTATAAGTTCATTGAGTCTTCATAAGCCACATCCATAAAACACTAGTAAAAATATTTATTTAGAGTTCTCCATAGTAAATTTCCTAAGCACTTTATTAATATATCTATTATCACTATTTCTAAGAAACTTCTTCAATATATCTTTATAGATATCCATTCCCTGTATATAGGCTACCTCACTCATGCCTTTCATTGAGAAGAAATTTTTCAACAACACCATTACATAATGTAAAATTGAGACATCATTTCCAATGACTAGTATATCATCTACATAAAAAATCATAAATACCATATCACTCTCACTAATATGCTTATATACATAATAATTATCAGTATTGTTAGTGAATTAAAACTCTTTGATTTCATCATCAAACCAAATGTTTTAACTCTAATAATATTTTTTAAATCCATAACTAAACCATTGAAACTCATATACCTTAACATACTTATTTGGAATATAAAAACCTTTGGGTTGGATCATATATATATCCTCAAAAAAATTCCCTTTAAGTAAATGTGGTTTAGAAACTATTTGATATATATTATAATCATAATGATATATTATGGATAAAAATATCCAAATAGTTTTTATTATCTCATCTGGTGAAAAGGTCTCTTCATATTCAATACCATGAGTTTGTTTAGAAACCTTATACACCAAGTTATCTTTATAGATAGAAACTCTAAAATCCATGTCAATTTTATTAGAGAAATCCAACTTGTTCCCAATGGATATCACCCCTTTAAGTGAATACATCATTCTATAAACATGGTTAATGTACATGGGGTCTATATCAGATCTCATAAACTCTAAACATTTCTCAAAATAATAATTCATTATGGACACTTGGTAGGTAGTTGGTTCATAATCTATGAAAATTAATTCATCATCATTTACTATATAAAATCCATATCTTATGGGATCTTGATGAATCATACAAAACTTTAAAGGTACTAGTTTAATTTGATCCAGTTCTTCCTCCACAACCCTTTATGCAACCATCACACTTTCAATCTCAATTTAAATTCATATTTTTGGGTTTTGAACATCTTCAAGCTCAATTTTCCTCACATAAACACCTTGATTTGTGGGATCTTTCTCAATGAAAAAACTATATCGAGCCATTAAACCTTTATATTCAGTATGATTGTATAAATAATATCCTATAGTTTCCATGGGAGAAATAAAAAAATATTATAGAAATGATTATTAGAATCCATAAATTATAGTATTATTTAAAACACAAAAAAATTATAAATGAAAAAATGATACTCATCACAAAACATATCTTATATGTTACCTCTATGAATACTTTTTATGAAGTGAAGTTGAGTAAGAATTAAATAATTTCCAAAGAATATCCATAAAATTATATAGGAAGGTCACATTGAATCGTAGTTGATTGAACCATGTCCAAAAAAGTATAACTCCTCCTTTAAGATACAATATTCCATTATGGTTTTTTGGGAGGAGTGAACTATGGAAAAATTCCATGATCTCTCAGGTTATCATTAAATTCTTAGATTTAGTTTTCTCTATGCCAATCTAATCGAAGAATCTTGAAATTTTTCTGAGTTGATTCTATTATTCACTTTTGAACCCTAATAAATTTTCGAATATTTCAAACTTTTGTATAATTAGAAACATATAACCATTCTAAATAAATCTATCATTAATGGTTATGAATAACCTACACCCACTAATTTCTTGAGAAATCATTAGTCCAAATACAAAACTATGTATAATATCCAATAATCCATTAACCTTATCACATTTTCCAATAAAAGGTGATTGGTATATTTCCCTTTATAAATAATATTATAAATTTTTAAACAATTCATAATCAAATGACTCGAACAATCCATCTCTATGGTGTTTTAGACGCATTTCTCATTTATATTCACATGGAGACAATTCCATAGATAAGTGGTGTTATAATCAACCCTAGAACAATAAAAACACAATTTAATAATTTTTTACCTTATATTAATTTATAAATATTGATAATGTATTTACCCATGTTTGTAAAAATCATGGAGGAAATGAGGTTTGGGTAATTTAGATGGTTTTATAAATATAACCAATTAGCTATGTTTTTTAAAACACGGGGAATTATCCATGTTTTAGAAAATGAAGCTAATTGGATAATTTTTCCAAAGTTTATAAAAATAGTTGTTTCTATAAATATAAATAATTACCCATAATTTATTTTTTAGTGTTAAAAAACACTAGAAAGTGGTTTTTCGAAAACATAGACCACCACTCGGCACCCCATGTTAACTCGGCCAAGGGTCTTACTTGGAACCCCTGTCTAATGTGGCCTCAAAACCATTGTTCATGCTTTTTTCTACCATCCCAACCCAAGCCTCACTACCATCACCCTTGAACGATCTGGTGCACCCATGCCCAACCTGATCCCCACTGCTTGCGAACCACCATGAATAAAATATATTTAATAAGTGGTGAGTTTTGAACCCTAAACTGAGGGTTTGTGATTAAATGTCCATACCAACTGGTTTGATCCACTCATTCGATATATATATGTGGGTGGGTGGGTGGGTGTTTCTCTCTATGTGTGTGTGTTTATTATTTTTAATGTTATATAATATCTTTAAATTATATTATAATATATATATATTTATATTTTTAAATATAAATTTATAATATATATATATATATATATTTGTGTGTGTATATATATATATATATTGGTGTATATACTTAAAGTACACATACAAATATACATATATACATATATACATATATATATGTTTATATTTTTATATATAAATTTATAACATATATATAGTCTTGTATATGTGTTAAATTTTAAAATGTGATATACATATATATATATTAAAACATGACACACACACATGTATTTATGTGTGTATGGATATATTTTAATGCAGAAATTGTGTACATATATGTATGTGTTTAAATATAAATTTTAAAAATATATTTAAAATATATATTTATATATTTTTCATATATGATTAATATATATTGTTTTTAATAATATGTAATACTATTATATTATACACACACACACATATATATACATATATATAACATATATATTTAATACTTACTTATAGATTGTAAATATTGAATTTTATTATCTAATAAAATGTAAAATATTTTATAATTTTAGTTATAAATTTATATTTATGTAATATATAAACACACTTATTCAAAATTAATTCTTATTTTATTTTTTTATAATCCATTTTTAACTAGTATAAGAGGGAATACTTATATAGATCAAAAGACCAATAGTACATGACCTAAAGGCTCATAATACATGTCCCAATGACCTAGAGGACCAAAGGCGCACACACAGACACAAACACACACTATTGTGATATATAAAAGTATATGTAAATATATATAACTGTGAGAAATAAAAAAAACTGGAATAATCATTGAAATTAAGGATATCTAAAATAATATGTTATAACTGTTGAAAAGAGTTAGAGAAACTAGGGGGAGAGGTTAGCCTTACCTAAAATGAACTCTAGGAAAAATGATACAACGAACCAGGAATAAAAAAAGGAGATACACCCCCCCTTTGTGGGAGGGGGAAAAAGAGGGATTGTGGGTATTCTAGCTGTCTTTCATCCTAACTAAAAAAAGAATCCCTCATTTAAACCATTTATCAATAATTTAAATTAATAAATTTCAAAAAAAATGAAAAATCCTATAAGATCCCACCAAAAGTATAGTGAACTCCACTAGAATAAATCCCCAAATCAAGAATATGCCTTAAAATGTGGGATATATGTAAGAATATTCTATAACTATGAGAAACAATGAGAGAAACTAGTAGGGAAAGGTTAGCACTACCTTAGAAAAACTCTAGGAATAAATGATACAATAAACTGGAAACAAATGAAGGAGATACACCCCCATCCCACCCCACCCCCACCCCCATGCCCTTATGGGAGAAGGGGAAAAAGAGGGAGTGGGGAAAATTTAGTATCCATGCTTCCTAGATGAATAAATAACCCCTCAATTGAACCATTTAAGAACTATTTAAAATAATTAATTTAAATATTTTAAAAAATCATGTAGGAGCCTACCAACACTCTGGATACCTCCATAAGAACTCTAATGGCACCACCAAATCCCTAATTAACCCCCATTGGGCTTCTAGTGGTGTTTAAACTATCCATTTTCTCCTCTATCCAAACTCTGATAGACTCCCATCAAGGTTCCAAGGGCAATCTACTAAATTTTAGTGCCATGTGTCATAACCCCCCTTCTTCGAATCAAAACCATGGATCTATTTCAATACCTCAAACATCCTAATTGGCTCCAAATAAATTTTTTCTAGATGAAATTAGACCTGAATTACCTTCCCAAATACCACGGGTCTTTAAATATAGATTATAATGTGATAGGTGGTCCTGTAATTATATAGTTCTCCAATGCATTGGGTAAATAATTATATCTCACTATATCACTATGTGTGAACACGATGTGGCTAGATTTGTCCACAATGTTATGTGTATACATGATGTTATTATCTTTGTATTCTATATTATATACTAACATGATGTAGTTATATTTTTCCATTATGTTATGATGTCTTTTAAATGGTAAGTGACTTATGCTTATGATGTTCCATGATTATGCATGTTCCACATTCCTATTATTTCCTTCTTTTATTGTTATGCCTCATGAATTTTATTATAATCCTATATATTATCTAAAAATAACATGTTATTATTCATTATTATTCCATGTAACTCTATTATACTTTATTTTTATCTCATTCTATGATCCCATGGAATACTTAATGTTATCTTGGTATCTCATGGTGTTTATTCTTCCCATGTTTCTATTTATTTACACTTACTAGGATTTTTAGTTCACCCCCTTCATTTATTTATATCCTCAAGTGATAATAATATTTAAATATATTATGATCTATTTATTAATTTTATGTGATATAGTATTTGATTGAATTATATTTTATTAGTATAGGTTGATAATTTATTATGTTCCTAGTTCCCAAAGAAACTTAACTTTTGATTCTTTGAGTTGATCATAATTAATATTATGTATGAAGATTATGTATGTTATAATATCGAGATATTTTAAAGTATATTTATTTTAAATAAATTAAATCTCTTTGATATATTGTAATACATTAAACCCTACTAATTACTCCCCAACCACTACCCAAAATAAAGGAGAACAACATGTACACTTGTACATTGCTTCAAACAGGTCCATGCTAATGGATGAGTGATAATTGTTATTGTAAGAAAATTCAACCAAGTGTAGGTGTCGTTCCCATGATCCTTCGAAGTCAATGATGCACACCTACAACATATCCTCCAATTTCTGGATAGTCCACTTTATTTTCTCATCCATTTAAGGGTAGAAGGTGGTGTTGAGGTATAACTGAGTTCCAAAAGAATGTTGTAATCCCCTATATACTCATGAGGTAAAATGTGTGTTCTGATCCGATACAATGGACCTCATTACTCCATGAAATCGCACCACATCATCCACATAACCTTTTTTTGGAAACCATCTATTGTGCCTCACTCCTTGATCACTAGTTAGTGAGATTATTTAGTCAAATGATCTAAAATTTCTATGATAGCATCAAAACCTCCCTAATCTCAGGGTAAAACTAGGATAAAATCCATCTATATTTCATCCCATTTACACTTAGGAATATCCAAGGGTTGCAAAAAAACCACCGGGAACATAATGCTTGACCTTTACCTTCTAGAAAAATAGAAACTAAACCAAAAACTCCACCACTTCTCATTTCATCCCGGGAAACCAAAATTGTGTCCTCAATCCATGATACATCTTGGAAACTCTTGGGTGTACCACTAAAGGTGATCTATGAAACTAACAAAGTACTCCCTCATGCATTTCTACTGGAACAAACAACCTCCCCCAAAACACTATCTGATTCCCAACATCCTTTGACCATCCCTTCGGAGCATCACCATGGAAAACACAATCATGAATGACCTATACCTTTGAGTATCCTCACTGAGACTCCTCCAACTTCTTCATTAGATAAGACTTCACCATCATCTGAAAAAACATCCTCTACCATCATCCATCCTTGCATCTAAATGCAGGGATTCCAACTCCTCCACCACTCTCCAAGAATCTGCAGATTCCCAAAAAACATACTTCAGTGAATTTAGACTCAAATAATTGGCCATGAAATTTCCCTTTCCTGAGGTGTAGGAGATATCAAAATCATAGTCATGAATAAACTCCATCCACCTCTTTTTTAGATTCATATCAGGCTGAGAAAATAAATACTTCAAACTCTTATGATCTGTGAAGACCAAAAAGTTCTCTCTAATGAGGTAATGTTGCCACAAATTTAGAACAAACACAATTAATTATATCTCTAGATCATTAGTGACATAGTTAAACTCTTTAGGTTGTAAATTCCTAGACCCATAAGAGACAATTTACTTCTGGCATGTCAAGATTCATCCCAAGCCCAGACTGGGCACGTTGTATAAAACCTCAAACATCACACCCTCCTAAAGAAATTGAAGCACTGGAGCACTGAAAAACTTCCCCTTCTAGTAATCCAACTCTTCCTGGAACTAATAAGTCCACAAAAAAAACTTGATATTTTCTAGTCAATATAGTCAACGGGGATGGAAATTGCGGGAAATCGGGCACAAACCTTTTGATAATATCCTATATGACCAACGAAGCTATGAAACTCAGCCACATTATTAGGTGATACCTAAGAAACAACTTCCTCATCCTTTGATGGGTCCACTGTCACACACTATCAAGACACCACATGTCTGAGGAAATGAACCTCTTGTGTCCAGAACTTACACTTTGAAAAATTTCCATTGAGCTGGTGGTGATAAAGAACTTGTAAAACAACCTTGATATGCTTGGCATGTTCCTCCTCTAACATTTAGTAGATTAGTATATCATCGATGAATATGATGATAAACTGGTCCAAGAACTCATGGAACATGGAGTTCATAATCCCCATGAACACAGCCAGTGTGTTTGTATCATTGAAAGGCATGACCACAAACTCTAAGTTATCATACCAACATATGAAGGCAGTATTCTAAATATCTTTATCCTTCACCCTTAACCGATGATATATAGACCACAAATCAATCTTTTAGAACTAAATAGATTCCATCAACTAGTTTAAAAGAGTACATATCCTTGAAAGAGGACAAAAATTATTGATTGTCGCCTAGTTCAACCTCAGGTAGTCCATACAGAGACTCATAATACCATATGCCTTATTAGTGAATAACACTAGAGAACCCCATGGTGATACACCAGGTTGAATAAATCCCCTCTACATTAGACCATCTATCTAAATCCTCCACTCCCACAACTCAAAAGGAACTGTCTGATAGAGATCTATCAAAATCAAAGAAGCACCAAGCTTCAAATCTGTCATGAGAACAACATTGTATTGAGGGGGTAGTGTCACAAATTCCTTGGGGAAAACATCCAGGAACTCCCAGAAAACTGTGGGAGCCTCTTATATCCCTATGTCTATTGATTCCACATAAAATTCATCCACCAAGGAAATAATGGGATCCAGATGATGACTTCCCACTTAGAAACCCCTCTTGCCAATGATAACCAAATTCCGACCATCTATATATGAGAGAATAAATCTCCTTCGAAAGAAGTTGATAACATCACATATAGAATAAAACTAGTCAATTTTTTGGATGAAATTGTATTACTACATTTTAAGTAAGATAAGGTCCATAAATGAATGATTCTACCCCATCATTAGAGCACATACCTAATACACATTAAAAAATATAGTATGGTCTTTGAATGGCATATTCAAAATCAGGGGAACAATAATTCTCTCTAAATATAGTCCCGAAACATATAATAGAGATGGTGAAACAAATTATTTTAATGATCTTAAATCAAACAAGACACAAACAAGGGTGCATAATAAACTGAGCAAACCTCGAATGATCTTTGTCCCCTATGGTGTAGTTACCTCTACTACCTACAAATGACAATGTCAGCTCCTCTACCTCTCTGCTAATGGACACCACCATGACCATGCTCAGGTCAAGGTCCCTAGGGGTGAGGTACATCCCAAGTTCGACCTCCACCTACCACATCTCCTCTTGCTGGAGCATAATCCTACTTCCCCTACTGCTGGAATGGCCTCACTGGTAACTACTACTAAGGTTAGCACTGAACCTATCCACCTCTACCAAACTGAGATCAATAATCCATTGGGCATTGATACTAATGATATCCATGAACCCCATAGATGAAACACGTTTTTCTAAAGTCTCCAAGAATAATATGAAAACCACTAGCCCTATAAGGCTAAAAAGAAAGATACTGAGGTCGACTCACCATAAGTCAAAACCTCAAAGTTCCTAGTGCCTAAGACCTTCCACTGACAACTCTATTCATCAAGTAACCCTATTGTTTCACCTATCATGGAAAAAATCCTCGTGATGGTATCTTCTTAATCACATCTACCTTCTTTTGATCCACCAAATATGTTGGCAATGTAAAAGGAGTAACTGTATACTCGATCGAAGGATTAAGTGCCTCCTCAAGACGCCTCACTCAGGACTCCTCGTTAGAGAAAAGAACTGAAGAATAGTGTATAAAATACTTTAACTTAATTCCAATCTCCTCCATATACATACTCTCATGCTAAAGGGATAGTATCTCCTACCTCTGTATAGCTTCATGGTCGATGAAATGAACTCTGCTTGAAACTCCCTCTGGAAGTCGGCCCATGAAATGTCTACCTCCTTCTACTCACCAAGGTACAATATCCAAAACTAACTCATAACTCCTTTCATCATAATAACTTATAATGAGAACCAATAGTTTGTTAGGACCTGAATCAAACTTAAAGTGATCTATAGATCCTCTAGTTGTCCCTCTATCTCCACATCAGAAACACTACCATCATACTTCCCCAAATCCTACCAATAAAAAATGTAAAAAGTCCCCTACCACTGATTATATCCATCAACTGGATCAACCCTCAGGAGATCCACTAGGTTAGCCTGCTAAACCTCCACTGGCTGAGCTACATGATGACGATGACTAAGAGCCATATCTGAAAGAGAAACAAATATTTTTGAAGTTTAGTAGTATGGAATTTAATTATGATTCATTTTAATTGACATTTTTATTTTTAACATTCCCAAAAAAAACCAATTCAAATAATAATACAAGTCATCATGATGCATGTACCACTCCTAGTTCTCTACCCTAAAAATAGGTCTACTCAACCTGGTCATTCAATAAGCTCAGAGTTTGTGAACTGGATCATGGGGAACCATAAAATCCCGGGTTCTAGCCAGTATCCCTGACCTGTGTCACGCACCAAGGTCAACTGGAACTATTTACATACCAAACCCTGAAATCCTCAGTGATCTTTACTACAAACTCATTATTATATTTCAAATATCACCTTTGATACCACTCTTTCACTACCCCTCCCTACAAAGATACCACAATGAATGAAGATAGATAATAATCCAATAATCCTACCTCTAGTAAGACCCATGATGGAAACTAGCACCAAGGGTATGAAAATTTCATGAATGGGAATCATTACCCTTTATAATATATATAGGATCAGAGAATAATATGAATTATCCATAATCAACTCCTTGAAATATATATAAGAAATACAAAAAACCATTCCAGAATGCATGTGTAAATAAATCTAATACAGATAAAGGTCTCAAAAATAAATACCAAAAAAAAGTTAAAGTAGTAACATAATAGTTGTCCAAAGGTCCATACTAGTAATTTCCATAATAGTTCATGAAGTCCTCCTAGAAACCTAAAAGTAGTTTTATAAACATAGTTTGAGCATACATGTATACTCAATAGGAAAACAAAAGTCACTTGTGCACATGTGAAAAGAGAATATTAATGCACTTGTGATAAAAATAACAGAACCAAACAACACCTTTACAGGTATACTAACCAAAACCACAACCTCACCAAGGATTTATCACCAAATAATGCATCCAAGTATAAGAATATAATATGAACCATATTGATGAAGGGTTCCCTCCACCAATTTCCCATTGATATTCTTCTTTCACGCACCAACATCTTATGTCTTGTTGCTCCCACCTCTTCTGAATAACATCACATCACATCACATCCCGCCCACAAACACCTATTCCAACATGTCACATCTCATAACCAAGGTAGTAGGGTATAATGAATGTGAATGAAATCAACATAGTTACCTCATCCTACCATGAATGACCCCAACCATAATCCATCTCACCCGAACAAACCTGGGCCATCACATACTCATCACATCACATTTATACAGTAGAACTTTTTACTTCTATCCATCACAACCCATGCATATAACCAATGCCTGGAAGAGGGAGAAGGGAAGAGCCGATAGACATCCATCCATCTTCCCACTGGAATATTGGGAAAAATAACCCCCCCACGTGACTATGTGGGTGTTGGTACATAGTTCTTGATGAGGGTAGAGTGAATATAGAAATCATGAGGATATATAAGGTATATATATATATAGTTACATAAAAAAATCCCCATACTAAGAATTTGTAAAGGAAAAAAACATCTCACATGAACCTCAACTTCCACTTCCAAAACTAAAGGCACAACCCCCCATAAAAAACACAAACCACAGTTCATATTTCAATTTTTAATTCTCATTAATCCATTTTCCATATTTTTTGTTACCAACCCATTTCATTGAGACAAACACCTTTAATTTATGTATTCAACATTAGTTAAAATCCCATTTCATGTCATTGTCATGCATTTAGTTCAATTACTACATGGGAAACTATCATAACCAACCACCATCGCAACCCCATTGTACAATCGCACCACCACTACCATCGCAACCCCAATACATATCACATCCACTACC
Source organism: Viscum album (assembly GCA_963277665.1). NCBI lineage: Eukaryota > Viridiplantae > Streptophyta > Magnoliopsida > Santalales > Viscaceae > Viscum > Viscum album. Next base: position 1,223,407,318 of record OY728130.1, read on the forward strand.
CACACACCCATCACAACAAATCCACCACCCATGAACTACATCATAATAGAAAATACACACCACACAAAACCATCCAAAAACATATTATATCACACACATAACATTTTCTAGATTTTACATAGGGTCCTTGATTAAATTCCACTTATTTATTTATGGGTGTTATCACACGAGCCATAAGACCCTAAGGCATCCAATTCATTACCCAATTGTACATGAATAAATAATTATGGTTTAGGTGTTGTTAATAATCACACAACATTATTTACACAATTCATATTATAAAATCACAAGAAAGGACCCCAAACAACCACAATTTTTAGCAAGGAATTACGCCTGTACAAACACAATATCAATAAAAATAATAAATTTTTTAAAAACAAGTGATTCGCTTTCTCGTGTCCATTTTTAAATATTTTTATCCAATTTATTTATATTTTTTAATTTGGATGAAACCAATTTTCATAGATAAGAATAAGCACCCCTCACCACCTGATACATAGAAAGAAGAAATGAAGTAATTATTACCTAGAAGAAGAAGATTTTACCAAACTTTCTACACCAAAATAGGGGATGCATGTATAGAAGGAAACCTCTTTAGGGAAGATCAATCAAATTGAATCAATAGGGATCCATGAATCTAAGGGAAGGAGGATTTGGGTCCATTAATATCAAGAGAAACAGATACTGAAATAATGAAGGAAGCTTATCTATTTTTGAATGATTAGATCTGAGACCCGCGAGATTAGATGCGATTTAGATTGGACATTAAAGGTGGATCTCATCAAAACATTGAATTTTAACATTTAAAAGGTCTATGAATTTTTTATAAATTGAAGATATTATTAATCCACTTTGAAATGGGATTAAAACCCATTAAATAAGGCATTAAACCCATTTTTTGTCATAAACTATATTAAAATTAAAAATCTGTAAATTTTGGAAAAACTAGAAACATTGTTCAATGACCTACCACCAAAAATGACCTACTACTACAACGACCCACCACCAGAAATGACCTATCACTATAATGACATTATTCCATAATGATTCATCGCCAGAATGACTCGCTGCAAGAAATGACCTACCTCTAGAATGAAATTGCGCCAGAATGACCCAATGCCAGAAATGACCTTCTTCCAGAATGACCCACTACTAAAAATGATCTAATACCAGAATAAAATACCGCTAAAATGAATCACCACTATAAATGACCTCCCACTAGAATAACCTACTACCAGAATGACCCGCTACTAGAAATGACATACCATAAGATTGAACTATCACTATAATTAACTACCACTAGAATGAATCACTACCAGAAATGAACTAACTCCAAAATGAACTACCTCTAGAAATGAACCACTTCTGTAATTCCACTTTTATCCTTGAAAATACCCTGAACTTCCCCCAGACACCTCAGTAATTATATTTTTGGAATAGTAATAGGCTAAAAGGTTCGATTAATTATAGTAAATATGATATTTATAACATTAATATCATTATATATATGATGTAACTATATTATATATATAATAAATGGAACATTCATGACAAAACACACATGATAAAATAAAGAAATTAACACCTAAAATAATAATAATAATAAGATATTATTAATGAATTGGTGATAATATATTACAAGCAGATAATATATGATACTATAAACAAAAATAAAATTCTTGAATAAATTAATAACATTATTAAAACCATTATATAAGAGGTTAAAGTAAATTTAACCAAAAGAATTCACAAGGTAAGTGACTTCATCTCAATTTCCCTTCATTAAAGCATATTTTAATGATATACACCTAATTACTTTTATATGATATATATATACTACCCATTTTAGATGTAATATCATTAATATTTCATAATTAATAGTATTTTAAGATTAAATTTAAATGATTTCTTCTAAATGGATTTGACTTGAAAGTTACCAAGTGGTAAGGGATTTTGTATCAATTTCATTTCATTGAGGCATATTGTAATGTTATACTTATGATTTATTTTATGAGGTGTATACACATACCCTTTGATATGTTATATCATGAATTTATTTATATTCATGGTATTTAATGCTTCATTTTATGTTATTTCTTTCCTAGGTATTATGTTTAAAAAGTCACTAGAGTTGTAAGAGAATTATGTTTCAATCTCATTTTAATTGGGATAGTTTATACTTGAATTTACATTGAAGGAAATCATTTCATCCTTGTATAATAAACCCGTTTAATTTTATTCTCCTCTAGTTATTCATAATTTTTTAAAGTAATACTACCATTTTTCTTTATTTGGTACTTAAAATGGTTAAGAAAATGTTTTTAATAAAATCCAACTTCATTTCTCTCTTCAATCAAAAATCCATTTTCCTCCAAATTCATGTTTTTTTGAAAACAATTCCAAAATTTTTTACTATGATTTTTAAATTTATATTTTACCCATAATTGTATTCTTATAAAAAAATTACTATGAATCTACCAATAATTCTCCAGAAAAGGTACTTTTGACTTTTCTTACAAAATGTGAAAGGAATCTATGAATGATTTCAAGGATGAATTTTTTTTACTTTCACTATGTTGTATTTCATGTTTTAAAATGTAATAGGATATTAAAGTACGTATTTATTTTACCAATACTACTAAACTATTTTGTATTTTTGGATGTGATCACTTGTATTTATTACCAATGTAATAAATTAACCACTGAATCTGAGCTACTAGGGTCAGGGTCTTTACAGTTGGTATCATAGTAAGTTTAATAGAAACCTTAGGAACTAGATCTAAAAAACAGAGATTAGGGAAAGTAAAAAATATGATATTATTTGAGGATAAGTATATAAGAACATCGAATTTTTTTTTTGGGGAATAGATTCTATCGTTTTCCTATAAATACATCCCCGTCTAGATACTATAAGTGGATATGGTTCTCGTACAGTTTTACCTAGGGGTAATAACTCTAAAAAGGTAGAATTGGGATTTTACTTGATAATAACCTAGTGAATGAAAATGGATTTTACTGTGCACTTGTTTTGACACTCATGGGGGATATTCTTATGATAATTCACATTTTATTCATGAACCATTACGAAGGATTTGAATAGATGGTGAAAATTAATGACCTAGGATTAAACATATGGTGTATTAGATTCAAAATAGGGTCACATGATCTAAACTTATTATAAATGATTGGATGGTTTTCCCACTATGATTATTATTTATCACACTATGATTTTTGGTTTTATTCAATGTATAGAACCCAAAGGAATCATGTTAACATTGAATATGATGGAAAATGTGGTGATTATGAGAAATTTAATGGGATGATGACTAGAGTTAATGATATTTTGATTATTTATAATCAGTTATCACAATATATTATTAATAATATGTACCATAAACAAATATCTGTATCACTAAATAATATAAGGATAGATTCTTATAAAAGCTTGAGTGGTGGAGACCATGGAGGGAAAATGGATTGATTTCCTTCATATCAAAAATATAAAAAGTGGCACCCAAGATAATTTATTAAAGGAATAAGAAAAAAATTATGTGTAAAAAAATAGAATATAGTGATTAATTGGTGAGTAAAAGTGATGAGTTCAGTAGAGAGAGATAAATTTCATCCTAGGAATACATTTATAGTTTTATGTCTTGAATGTGGGGAACCTAAGAATTATCTGAGTCAATGCCCTATTTTAAAGGTTAACTCTTAGAACAAGGAAGGAAATATGTTAAAGTAAAAGTTTTGAAGTATTTATGTATTAGGAATCAAGATTTATATTGTAGAAGTATTTTTATAAATGGTATTTTGGTTATAATAATCATGAAGCATCTAAGGATTGTGTTAATTTTTGGAATCAAATATTTCCTCATCTAATATTAACTCAAAAATTATGGATACCATCATGGGTTTATGAATTTAAGTTTAATCATAAGATCAATGTCTTAAACACCCCATTTTTTGGTTTTATGTAATGGGAGTCTATCAATATTAAGGATATTTTTGGATACATTTATTGTAATACAACCCATTGGTTTTGTACGTGAACACATTATTTAAGGAATAATGCCTTTACATTTTGTGGACATAAGATTATAGGTATTAAGAAAATTCAAGGTTTATTTTATCTTTGATATTGTAATAAATATCGGTTATCTCAATTTATGAATGTTATTGAAATTATATTAATATAGTTTTGGAAAAAGGACAAACCACATGTTGGGTGAAAACCTGTCGCATTTGGTGAGGTTGCAAGGCATGAACACACAACTGAAAGAAGATAAGGGTGTAGTACCTACCATTAGACTATGTGATGTAGTGGTCAATATGACAATGTTTTTAGTTAAACAATTTTGAAGATAATTATTAGGTTGAACTTTTGATGTTACTGTTGAGTTTTGTAGATTAATGTATTATATTAACTTGTTCTAACCATTTTAGTTTTATTAAATATTTAGAAACATATAGAAATACTTGTCACTTGTTTTTGGATATTATGATCCATTAAAATTAATTTTTAGTTATTCAGGAATAAAAATTAATTTTCTAATATTAATTTATTTGAGTAATATATAAATTTAAAATTGATTGAAGCACAACCAAAGTATGAAATTATGCTTATGAAATAGAAATATATCAAGTAAGTATATTTCCTTATTTTCTCATATAGGAAAATAATTCCACAACATCAAGAAAAGGACATTGAAACAAAAAAAATCATATTACCTTCATATATAATGAATCAAATGGTCTTTTAACTCATCATATATTTATGTATTTGTGGTCGTTAACTATATATTGATCATTTACTTTCTTGTGATTAATGATCTCTATCACTCTCTATAATTATTTATCTTTTTCTTCTATGTATATATTTTCACTTCTCACCAATTTCCTTCTACTTAGAAACCTAGTTAGGTGTTTTTTTAGATAACCTCCATGCTTCTTCTTTACTCTTATCAATAGAAAGGTTTTTAAACCCTTTTTATAATGTGGGTTTTCAATAAAGGAACTTTCAAATTTCAAACCCCTGATTTTCAAGTGAAAGTTCAAATTGTGAGGATGAAATATATTGAAGGTGGAGAGAATGTAACACTCTGAGATTTTAAAGTATATTTATTATAAATAAATTTAATAAATTTTATAGATTATGTTACATTAAAACCTGAGACTTTAAAAGAACAATATTATGCTCGATAGTTTATACGACACGCAACACCGAGCCTAAACGAATCGTGAAATACATTTTTTAATATGAACATTATAACCTAGATTTTGAATTAGAGGGTATAAATAGGATTTAACAAATAATAGAATATATATATATATTGGTCATAATAAATACAAATTTATTGATAAATTATTATTAAATAATCACTAAAGTTTTGAGTAAATTCATTTTATGCTTCAAAATACATATTTTCAAAAAAAAGATTTTATTTTGTATTTAATGTTTTGAATTATAATAAATTTATACCAATTTTATAAATTTTATTTTATAAAAATAATTTTTTTGAATTTTTTTTATAAAATTTATCTTAGGGTGAAATTTTGGGATTTTTTGAAAAGGTTTATTTTTCAGTGAATAGTGAAAAATACCGATTTTCAAATATTGTTATGTATTTTAACTAAATTAAGTAATTTTAAAGTTACATTATTATTTTAATTTTATTTTAAAGTAACACACATATTCTTTAATTATTTTTAAAATAATTAATTACATTTTATAAATTTTATACCTAATATGGATATAAGTTTATTTTTAGGCTTAGAATTGCATTTTTTTTGAAAACTATTTATAAATGCATAATATTTATCCATTTTAATTAATTAAAATAATATTTAATAATTAATGATTTAAATTAAATATATAGATTATATATTTAAATATATAAATTTAAATCCATCTCATGATTATTACTATTCATGTAGTTAATATAACATCATCTTATACTTGAAAAATGCATTTCTTGAAAAAATATTTTTCAACCCATCTGCGGGTTTTATTTTAAATTATATTCTATCAATTATATGAATTTAATTTTAAAAAATAGATTAAATATTTTTAATCAACATAATTTATTTTATATAATAATGTCAACTTATTTTTTGGACATAATTAATAGTGAAAGTAGTAAAACTATTTTACCATAGTTAAGGTAAAAATGCGTTTATTGGGAGTTAAACTAAAAAGATAAGGGTTAAAATGACATAAATATTTTATAAATCCTATTTTATGGACACAGTTTGACCTTATCACATAAAAGGTTCTATAATGATCCATTTTGGATCCTTTTTCATGTGAAAAACATGGGTATGATTTATTCTTTTCAAAAATATCATGTGTGTCCTCCTCAATTATAAAATGACACTCCCTTGACTCACTTATTCACACCTATCAATCCATTTAGATTGAAAAAAAACTACCAAAATATCTCTAAAACATCACTGTACATATTCTATAGGTTATGGTCTTCCCAAAAGTCCAACGCTAGGGTCTTTAATAAGAGATCCAAAGGAGGTTCTTCAAAGAGAAGGTAATTGTATTCACGAAGGTATTTCTTTTTAATTATCCTTTTTTGCATTCAATTATGTATAAAAACATAAAATATAATAACACTAGTGTAACACATATAATTTTATTTTATTATGTTTATGTAGCAGTATTTATCCATATCCTCCCCCATCAAATGGGAAATAAAGCCATCGGTCATACGTACAACGGACTACCGCCCTGCGAATCGATGTAATTTATTTTCCATCACTGGATCATATGGATAGTCATAATGATGGAAATAATTGATATATATAATAAATATAAAATTATATTAATTATATAAAATTAATATACTATCTAATTATTTACCATTTCACCCATTAAGGGAATGATATTGTTGCTCATGCGTATGTACGACCTACCGTCACCATAAAATGATGTGACTCATTTTCCATATAAAACTTTCAAGAATTGTTTTAAAAATGAATTTAATAAGTAAATATGATATTATAACCTCAATATAAGTCTTTATATGATTTAATTTTATCTTATACACAAGAACCATAATTTTCATGACAAAACACGCATGAGAAAATAAGGCAATTACCACCCGAAACAATAATAAAAATAAAAAATTATTAATGAAGGGGTGGTAAGATATTACAAGAGTATAATATATGATATTATAAACATGAATTTGGTTATTTAATAAATTAATAAAATTATTAAAACCATTATATAGTAGGTTAAAGTGTGTTCAACCAAAATAAAGTGTGAGTTAAGGGTCTTCATCTCAATTTCCCTTCATAGAGGAATATTTTAATGTTATGCACCTAATTAATTTTATTTAGTGTATATAATGACACTTTTATATGTAATATAAAAAATCCATAATAATTAATTTTATTTTAAGTTTAAATTTTAATTATTTCATCCAAGGGTATTTGACTTGAAAGTTACCAAGTGGTAAGGGATTTTGTCTCAATTTCCTTTCATTGAGGCATATTGTAATGTTATGCACCTAATTTATTTTATGAGATGTATCTAATACCTCTTTAATATGTTAAATAATGAATCTATTTATATTAATTTTATTTAATTTTTCATTTATGTTATTCCTTTTATTGGTTTTATGATTCAAAAGTCACCAAAGTGGTAAGAAAATTTTGTTTCAATCTCATTTTAATTAGGGTTGTTTATATTTGAATTTTCATTAAGGAAATTACATAATCATTTTCTAATAAAACCATTTAATTTTATCCTTCTATATTTATTCATGAATTTTTAAGGTAATAGTACCATTTCCCTCTCTTTTGTATTTAAAATTATTAAGAAAATATTCTTAATAAAATCCGACTTCATTTCTCTCTTATGTTGAAAATATTTTTTCTTCCAAATCTAGGTTTTCTAAAAATGTTTTAAATTTTTCTTACTATGATTTTTTAAATTAATTTTTTCAAAAAATTACCTTCTTTCAAAAAAATTACAATTATTTTTTTTGTTTTCCAAACAAGGTTGTTTTCAATTTTCTTATAAAATTATGAAAGGAATCATTATTTTAACGTACTTGGCATGAATGGAACTTCCTTCCATTAGAACCACTCATTGTTTTGAATTTTAATTTAAACTTTTAAAATTATATTTTAAAATAAAATATTTTTACAAATATTCTAGAAATTATTATTTTTAATTGATTTTCAAAATAAAAATGGAATTTTCCTCAAGAATGTTTTTGAAAATATCTTTTTATGGTATTTTCCTTCATCAATAAAAAAAACTATTTTACAAATAATCCATTGGGGATATGTTTTAATGATAAAATCAATATTCTTTATCTATATTGTTTATGATCATTTTTACAAGGTAAAGTATTGGCATTTTCTTTCTTGATTAATTTTTTTAATCATTAACTTTACATTTAAATATTTATTTTCTTTTGATCATTAGACATACATTTCCCATAAATATCCATATTATTTATCATGGATATGATTATTTCTAAAACCATATATCATTTATATATATAGTTTTTTACTTTGAGATTCATTTGATTAACTAGGAAAATATTTATATTACATTATCTTTATTTAGTAAGAACATTTATTGATAAGGTATATTTTCTTGAATTAAATCGATCATTCAATATATGTGGAATGCATTAGAAATTCACTGATGGGTGGGGTATAGAATTATATATCCCCTCGATTCATTAATAATATCATGAGGTGAATAAATAATCTAACATTAAATTGGTTTTTACCAATGGTTTTAAACTATCATGTGAAAAGTCTTGATAGTATAGATATCATAATATATGAGATCATGACTTCCAATATTAATAATTTACTTCATTAAGAATGTGGTTATTATTTTTCATGAGATTATTTTATTAATATTACCCACGAATGCATTTTGCGATCAAGTAATTTATTAAATGGAATGTATGTTCAGATATTTACCTTTCCATATTTATTATGTCTTATCTAATCAAGATAGTTAAGCTATTGATTAAATGATGTGTGTGTTCATGTATTTACTTTAACATATTGATTATTCCTTATTGATTATTCTTTATTTATTCATGATATCTTCCACTTTATGTAACTCTTAATGAGCATTTAATCTCACCATTATTTTGTTTCCTTTATCTAGGATATAAAGGAGTCTATGAATGAGTTCAAGGATGCAAATTTTTTTAGTTTCACTATGTTGTGTTTAATGTTTTCAAATGTAATGTGATATTGAAGTATGTATCTAGTTTACCAAGACTAATAAACTATTAAGTGATTTGGGATATGATCACTTGTATCTATAAATAATGCAATAAAGTAACCACCAACTCTAGGCTATTGGGGATAGGGTATTTAAATATATATATTACACCAAATTCGTATGTGTAGGTTTGGGAACATCCCATTTTGAATCAAAGTGTATCTTGGTTATTTTGGGGAATTATTATTGATAAAAATTTGGGAATAAATCCCTAGATAGACAACCATTAGCTCTAGAGTACTAGGTTAAGTATGTATTGTATGATCAAATATGGATATCATTTATAATGTATTCATACTAAGTCATATTTTAACCTTAACATGGTTAATATTTAAAATAACATTTGGGTTTAGTAATTTTATTTTTAATAATAGTAGAAAACATTCCTAAGTGTTTATCAATGAGTAAAAAATTATGAGGATGTAATTTCTTTAAGGAGATGAGAATATAAATAAGGCTTGATGGGTAAGATATCCCCTTGGGGGGATATGGCCCGCATTTTTGGTCTGTGTGTGAGGTTTTTGTGTGGTTAATTTTATTGTACCCCCAAACACCTAATATATATAAATACTAAACACAATTATTTTCTTTTGTTTTAAGGATGTAAAACAAGAATTTGTACATATTTATAACTTAATTTGTTTCCTTTATTAGAAACATTCATGTCTACATAATACTAATTCAAGTATAAAGGAATGCACTAAGTGAATAGAAATTATCACATAAAGAAAGAATCATTATTTTCTTTATTTATCATATAACATTACATATGATAGATAAATAAAATTAATTAAATTAAAAATATTATAATGGAATTATAAAATTAATTAAATTATAGAACTAATATTTATAAATCCAATAGGTAGTGATCCCCTAAAAATACCATAACAGTAAGAAACACTCTAAAAAAACAAAAAGTCATAAATAATATTGTAATTTTAAAAATGGGGTATAGATATTCTTGAGATACAATTTAGTGAATAAATTATTATTAAAATAATAAGTATTTATAAGATGTGTAAATATTATATAATTGTTAAAAATATGACTGTTAGAATAGTAACCTAATTATTAGAATAGTTACCAAGCTTTTAGAATGGTAATATGATAATTAGGAATACTAATTATATAATTTAATAAATTTTGTTTAACATGAATAAATTATATAAATAAAAATATCAAAATAACCTAAAATAATTACTCAATTAATATAAAATAATGTACGTATATGTATATATTTTTAGTAAAACATGTCATACATTATTTAATAAAACAATATTTTTATACATTAATTTAATGTTAGAATTATATATTTTAAAAATGTATTTTGGTAAAATGGATTTCATTTTTTTAATCATTACATAAAAATTTGGTAAGGGTGATGTTTTGGTAATTTTCATAAATAATGAAATATAAAGGTGTATAGTTAGATATGATAAAATATGTTATCTTTCATTATAAGAAAAATACATGATTAATTATATCCAAGATGATTCAATGAACAATTAGTTAATCCTCACAAGTATCAATTACTATACTTAAATGAATTAATATTATTCATAGTCTTAAACAAAAATAATAATTTAATTAATATTTTATTCAACAAACCCACTCCCCTTCATCAATAAGTACACCCCCACCCATTTAACATCACTTATTAAACTCCTTAAATTTTGAATACACTACACAATTATCTCTCTAAAGACTCATTACCATGTTTGGGAAGCTCTATTCTTACCAAAAGGCTATTATTCACAATCGTAGGGGTGTTTTAAAGGTGTCATTTCACAGATAAGGTAACACCATATCATCTATATGATTTATTTTGGATCCTTATTTTACCCCATAAATATCTAAGTTATAATTATAATTCCATTAAATAAGTATTATAATAATATTCATATATAATTCCAAAACCCAAATATTTATCACTTTCCATCTTTTTAATCATTTTCAAAAACATCATTCATGATATGGTAGGTTCATACCACCGATGTGAATGATGAAATTTTGATTACCATCATTTTTAAATGGTTTTAAAAATGTAATTAATTTATAATTATTATATTAATAATAAATTTTAATCATATTTTAAATTTTTTATTCATATTATAGCATAATTCAAAAATATTAAACAAATAATTAAGAGTAGTTATAATGTTCAAAATGAGTGTTCCATGATATTTTTCAGGATTTGAAACCATTTTGGACTATATATTGAATTTGGAAATTGTATTCTATTTAAATGATAAGATAACTTATACCATAACATTTTTAGATCTTATATAAACCTTAGACAGGGTCATTTCTTTATTACACTTATACTGAAGCAGTTTTAAATATGTGGAATGAATAACCCCATATAAATTACATGAAAAAACATAATATAATAAATTCATATAATATGATAATACATAAATTATAAAATAATAAATAATCCTTTTTATTGTTATTCAATATTCTATTAACATATACAATTAAAATATTTAGAAGGTTAGAGGACTGTCTAAGTTGGACGAGGCCCAATGTAAGGGGACATATTCTACTCTCTCTCATTATTTTGGTATATACTAACTCATTATATCTATTACACTTATTAATTTTCTGTATTTTATCAAAATAACTTCCTAAATTCATTTATTTCTTTTTTAGGATATTCATATTTTTTCTAATTCCCATTCAAATAATTTCTTTAAATTCAAGAACTCCAAATTATATATGGGAAACATTTACATATCTTTTTATATTTCAACTATACCTACTATAATGGGTATTTTACTCTTCTATTATTTTATAAACTTCATTAATTTGAATCTAATATATTAGTTCTTTTCTCACTTTTGGGGAAAACATTATCTATTCTTTTCTTTGAAATATTTTTTACCCATCTCATTAAATTTAGATAAAGGAATTATTTTCCAAATATATATTATTTTTATCTATTGAATATCTATTTTATATATTATATTATATATATTATCAAAAAGTTTTGATCATATAACTTACCAGTCTCCATTCATTTTTTCTGTATATATTTTCTATTTACCTTTCTTATGGATTCATAGTTCATGTATTATGATGTTGTAAAATGAAACTCTCATATCAACACTTTTTCTTTCCTATTTGGATTATTCTGCCCCTATCATATATTTTTTTTTCTAAATATCTTCCTTGGGAATTATTTTTCATATCATTTCAATTATTTCTTCTAGTATATAATTTTTTTAAACGAACCTTCTAATCATTTATTCTAAGTTCAACTATATAAAATATATAGGGAAAAATTCATATTTTCTTCATTTTCATGTATTAATTCCCTTATTAATATTTTATTATATGATTTTAAAACAAGATTACTTAGAAAAAATATTGGTTTTTCTCAAATTTTTGGTAAATTATATGGATTTAATTTCTTTAAAATTTATTTTTTCCTTTTTATAAAATTTTGGTAAAGGGGGTTCTTCTCAAAAAAAATTTTATTTATTTTTGTGTATAAATGTTATATTCATGTATATATTTATTTTAAATTTTTACATATAATCACTTGAAAAATTATTATTCTATTTTCTTTAATTTTATAAATGTACATGACTTTTCTCTATTCCCTAATGGTATATTTTTAGAGCGTACCCTACAAAGTTAATAAGAAAAACACATTTTCTCGCTTTCTTCTTTTATATTCGTGATTTATTTTCCTTATATACCCTATTATATTTCATATAATTCATTAAATAAATACATAAATACTTTTTTCCATTAATTACGGGGAATTAATTTTTTATATACCCTTTCTTTATTATTTAATGATTTTTTCTTACAATACATTATCATGAAAATGGTTTCTTCCAACCTACCTATCTTCCTAAAATATTTTTTACTTAGATCACTATATTATTGTTCAAATTTATTTTAATTATGGATTACCTAATTCCATAAAACCTATTCTACATTATCCATTTCTTATTTTGTGGTTTACGTGAACCTATAATTTCTTATGTTATGATTATGACATATAACATTGATTAGTAACTCATTTCTTTTTCCATGAGTTGTAATTTTTATGATTCAGGTATTTTTATATTCCATGTATATGTTATGATATCATGTGTTGGTATATAATTATATATTATCATAATTGGTTCCCTGGAAGCAAATTTTATTTACTCTATGATTAAAATTATTCCTGGTTTTTTAATAATTAATAATGTTTTATTACATTTTGATTAGTATTCTATATAACATGGTATGTGATAATGTCCTAAGAGTACATGTCACACTAAAAGGTTATAGCAGTTCCTTGCTATATTGACAAACTAGAAGTGAAATAAAGGTATTATTAAATACATGTTCTATGGACAGACGATATCATTAGATAGGATACAAATGATACAAGATATCAAGGGTAGTGAACTCATAATTCATTGAGACTTTTTATCATAAATTCCATCCTTGGTAATCACAAACAAGATGATTATGATAATTTTACTTTCTAGTATGAAATCTAGATTTATATATTTCACTAGATTTTCATATCTACAAACATGTTTAATGGTACTTATACTTTATGATTGTTGTTAATACATATCATGTGTCATGTACTTTGATGTATTATTATAAACCATGATGACATATGCTCATGGAGAATTTGGGTATGTTGGGTGTGTCACGACTGATATGGTATTAATGAATAATGTGAGAAATAATTTTTCCCTTCTTTCCAATATTGGAAGTTGATATCTCAGACACTTTGATGGGAATAGAATTTCCTGATTAAGTCTATATTCATAGAGGTTTTATCGGTAAGTTAATTTATATAAATTAATTGAAATGGACATCGAGCACATGGTTTGATGACATAAGCATAAATCTGGTTGATTAGAGATATCGAGTTAAATGTATTATATTACACAATTTACATTCATATGAGGTTGTATATCCTTGAGGAATTAAATTATTTCTTTTTGGGTGCTATGTCGTGTTTCTAGATGTTAACCTTGGAATTTAGGCAGTATAACCTAGTTACAGGGGCCTAGAGGATCACACACTAAGTTTATCTAGAACCTTAGTTAAATTATATATGAATTTAATATGTTGAATAAATATTATTCATGTATATTGATTAATAATTATTCATATTTGGTTGATCAAATATATTCAGTCACCATTTATTTGAGGGAATATTTGTGAATTAAATATTTAGTAAATATTTATTAATTATTTTTCTAAATTTAATATTTTTTAATTTATTATAGAATTATTTAATGATGTTTATTTATTTAAAGAAATATTCATTATTCAAGGTCAAATAAATATTGAGGAGGATTAATAAACTGAGTTTAATGGTCCGATGAGTAATGTCATATTAAATATTATTTTAATAAATATTAATTTATTTATTCATGAAAATAATGTTTATTCTATCCATGAGTTTAGCACATTTCAATTAAATAATAATAATTCTATTATTATTTAGACATTGAGCCCATCAAGAATTAATAAAATAATAAGGGCCCTTTTGTAATTATTATTTTCTAACCCTATCTCTATTTAAACCCGGTTATGACATTTTCTAAAGTCATGCCTATCAAATTTTTATACACACTGACATATAGAGAATCCTATCAAGCCCTAGAATTCTTCTTTTCTAGAACTATCTAAATAACAGAGAGTTGTCCTCCTATTAATACCCTCTTGATTCTAGATATAGAAAGAAGATTCCTTTTGCCTAAAATGATTCTTGTGGCGATCAATGATAAACGGTGAAAGGAATAGGATATTTCATGCTAGTACCCATATATTTTTATGATTTTGATTAGAGATTTTTGGTGCATGTATAGATCAATTCTTGATGGAATCTACCATTGATTCATGAAATATAACGATTTTATAATAAAAGTACTTAACTAGATTCGACAATGAAGAAAGAAATTCAATGAAAGGTATTTATTTATTCAAATAAATTAATTATAAATTATATTTGAAATTATTCTCTTTTCATGGTTTTGGGTTTCTGTCAATTAATAATTGATAAAAATTCATTTTTCATGGTATTATTCATCATGTACATCTTGGAATTATCATAAATTGTGAAAAAATGGGTTCGTTACTACCTAATAGGTACTTATGTTGCACCCAAAACATTCAAGTTATATTAGAGTGGTCATATAATGATTAATAATTATATATCATCTATTGATCTATTATATGAAATCATTGTTAGTTTTTCACTCCTAGTTTATTCATTATTTAATCTAAATATTAATTTACATGTTTTTATGAAACTAATATTCCTAGTTCAAGTTTTATTTTATATTAAACAAATTAATAATATATGAAAAATGATAAGAGATTCCCTTATGATGTGCTTAGGGTTCTAGCCCGTAAACACAATTATATTTCATGTGACTGAACATACATTCCATGTAACAAATTTCTCTACATCTAGATGTGTTAGGGGATAAATGGTATTCCAATCAGTAAATAACATGAGGTGCATTTAATACACACCATGTGTTGACTGAGAATACTTATAACATGGTCTATCAGACCACACGACGTGTAGCTGGTGTACACATTGTGTAGTCCACATGATTTAGCGGTGAAATTCACACTAACTATGTGGTCAAATATACAACATATATCACATAATACATGCATATTGTAACATTAATGAGATATATAGTGTGTAGTTTGTGTACACATTATGTGAATCATTTACATATGCACCCAAATAACACACTGAGTCAACAAGATGGTTATGTGGAGACACAACAAGTATAACACATGGTGTGTAGCTCGTCATTATGTGCATTGTATCCCAACTAAGATACATGCTGAGTCTCTAATCTATTATATCGAATACATGTTAATAAACCAACACTACATGAAGCTCATTAGTACACACCATTCAATCACTCAGTAATGAATAGAATTAAATTACATAAATAATAATTAATTGATTCCTTAAAAATATTATTACATTGTTGGTAACTAGTGCATTGACTATGAAGAAATGTTTTCAGAATTAACAAATGATAAATTAATTATATTTAATTATCTATAAATTATGGTTAACACGTTTATTTTCCATGATGTATCATGTTATGATTTTCTCCAAGACTCTTTGGATGGATAGTAAGATAAAAGAATTAATTAATTAATTAAATTAATTAATTAAATCATCCTTATCTTAATAATAAAGAATGAATTAAATTAAATTCTAGCTAGTTTACTTTTGTTAATTCATTGCATGTATATTGATGGACATGAGATTAGACCAACCTATGTATGTTATTGGTTTATTTAATTAATTGTTATTTCATGGTTCTATAATAATTTATTAAATTAAATTATGTCCCATGTGTCATTCCTATACTCTTATTATATTAATGTGTGTGTGCCTGCATTTTATTTTATGTAAACCCCCTTAACCAATCCTTTGGTTCTCATCACTCGTGTGTGCGTAAAATTATGTAATAGATGGATAACCTAGTTAAGTCGAGGTCGTTCAAGTTCAAAACTAATGTGAAAGAAATTCAAGAGGTACACAAAAGCATAGGTGGAATAGAACAACTTGAACCAGGCATGGTTCTAGGAGCTAATTCCCTAGGGTCAAATGGTTGGTTTATTATATTCTAGATAAACCAACCATTAAAAATATCATGGGAAATCCACATTACTTATTTTATTTATGTCAGTTTATTTTTTAATTATTTATGGATGATTAATCGCTAAATAAATCAATTAACAAGTATACAAGATGGAATTAAAATGAAATTAAAGCATGTGTAAATTTTTTTCTATATATGGTTAATAACTTATGTAAAATCCACTTAATATTAACCAATATTTAATAAGATAAAATAGGTTGTTTACACATAAAGATAAAAACCCCTCAAATCAAATATTTAGTTAGACTATCCTTCCATTACTTGAATAA
The DNA here is from genome assembly GCA_963277665.1 of Viscum album. Lineage (NCBI taxonomy): Eukaryota > Viridiplantae > Streptophyta > Magnoliopsida > Santalales > Viscaceae > Viscum > Viscum album. The sequence continues at coordinate 1,223,424,528 of OY728130.1, forward strand.
GAATGAAACCATAGAATTAAATGTTCACATGGTCAAAGTTTGGACATTTACTTTTATTAGGGAATTTATATAAGGTTATTAGGTCAACTTAACCAAATCCGTATTGGGTGTAATAACCAAAGTCTATCCAATACCATGTTGGAGGTAATTATTGATGAAATATAATTCTGGGATTTCAAGATTTGGGAATCCACTCAATGGATCAAGGATGTATGAATTAACGCAGTTGGTAAGTAATGTCAACCTAAATTTCTTAAATTAATTTCCATGTCCAAAGTTTGGGTTATGGGAAGGAATAGACCGATCCTTTCTACTAGAATATATAAGAGATAGGATATCCTAAGACCAATAGTGAGGGATATTTTATTTAAATAAAATATTAGGTGATTAATAAATTAAATTAAATTTATTATCTTTTTTTAATCTAGATAAATCACTAAAAAATTTATTATTTATTATAGAAATAGAAACCCATGTGACATCAATAATATCACAATGATCCATATTAGAGAAAGATAACCATATAATCAACTTGATTTCTAGGAATGGAATAGGTGCTTGTGTGTTATACTATGTCATGAACAGAAATTGTATGTGTTGGAAACCCAAATTCCTAAAGTCCCGAGTAATGTGGTTAGTGAGGAGAAAATATCACAGTACATGAAACATTTAGACGCTGACATATATGTTGAATGTTTCATGCTATCTTCCATGTCCTGTAAGATTCTGAAAAAATACAAAGATATAGATCCATATAAAAACATGTGTTACCTTTGTGATATTTATTAAGTAAAGGTTAAGAAAGGGATATATGATATCTCTAATGCACTATTATTATGAAATATTAGATTTTCATCACCAAATGTACCTTATATAGTCAAGCTAATTAGCTACATTGGCAGTTGGACATCTTAGGATTTAAGACCCTGATGAGATATGCATATATCTAATTTTATCCATAATTACTAATAGATTCTCCATTGTTACTTATAATATGATAAATAGTGAGAAGTCTCTTTTGGAACCCTTATCCTTATTCTAAAAATTAACAAGGACATGAGGTGTGAAAATTCTATAGTCCTTATGGTGAATAATATGAAGAATAAGGAAAAGGGCCCCAAGACTCACTCTAAGTTTGAGGCTTATTAGCACCATCCTTCAAAGAAAATAAAGATCCAAATATAGTAAAGAAAAATTACATGGAATGTTTTTCATATGGAAATATTGGCCAGTAGAAGAAGAAATACACCCAATTAAATAAGCAATGAGAAGATCAAGTTAATTCATTATCTAGTGAAATATTTTTATATCTACGCACTGAGTATTAGATATATCTTTTGGTGCTCATATATGTATTCAAGAAGAAAATATATTTTGGAATATTTTCAATGAATAGGTGGATTTATGAGATTCCAATAGTGTAAGACTTGTTTCTATAGCCATTGGAGACTATCACATCACATTTCTAATAAGGCTTATCTTGGTTTTAAAGTACTATTATTATTTTCATAGAATTACCAAGACCATAATCTCTATTTCTTGCCTTAGTATGGAAGTATTTATTTTCATGTTTGGAAATAAAGAATTCTACTTTTATAACAATGATTTTTTATGGTATGAAATAACTAAATAAGAGTCTTTATTTGTTAAATCATGAAAACCATGTATTTTAAATAGATAATAAATCAATTTCACCCTTGTAATGACTCATATTTTCTATGTATTATTTTTGGATATTATATGGAATATTTTTTAGATTGGGTGCTAAAACGGTGTGTGATTCTAATACCTCATCCTCCTGAAATAAAATTTTAAAATATATTAAATAAGTCTCATGCACATTTTCCTGAAAAATTCAAATAAATATCAAATGATGGGCCCTAATCAGAAATTTTAGGGCACTATTGGGTTTAAAATGTGGGATTTAACCTATGTACAACATAATTTGTTTCAATGAAAGTAATTTTTGAAAAGGTTGTCATGGGTGCAAATGAATAAAATAAATTATTTTATTTATTTTATTTATTTATTTTATGTTTTGACTAAGTTTTATATAAATACATGGTTGTAGATTTTTTCTTAGGGTTGACCACTAAACCATGGAGACCTAGAGACCATTGGAGGTGATCATTGTTGGAAAATGACAATGGATCGAGACTAGATCGAGGATCATTATTCCAAAAGAGTTCATATATCTCATATAAAATGACAATGTTGAACCATTCATCATAAAAAATCGATCCAAAATCTAGGTAGAATGTGGATTTATGTTTTCCATCCAGTTATTTAATCTCAAAAAAACATAGATTAATTCCATGAACAGAATTGATACGCGCATCATTAGTAGATTTAATTTGATATAATTATATTTGTTCATTGTGTTTTATTCCTATTCAATTTTTTTCTATAAAAATTAATTGAGGAAGAATAAACAAAATCTGAGGTTCATTCCTCACATTTGATGGCTTTTGGATTTCTTCCCTCATTCTTTGCACGTTCATCACAAGCATTTCTTTCAGAATGTGGTTCGATGAATACCCAATGTTTGATCATTACACAATCATTATTTGGTGTAACGTATCAATACTATGGGTGAGGTTCATGATTGATGGTGTGATTGATGTGTGGCGATAATGGTGGATGATTGAAGGTGGACCAAAATAGATTTTCAGTTATGATTCTTCCCGATTTTGATGTGTGACAGCGAAGGATGGCTCAACGGATATTTTTTTAGCAGATCGAAACCCAAATTATGGTCGAAAATGATGGAAAGTCTATGTGGACACCTGGTATATAGGTTTTAGAATTTTTTTTGGCTCTGATGATGCATGGGATTACACAGAATATATCCCAAAGGATTTGGAAAATCCTGTGGTACACAACATGTATTTCAGGATTACACATTGTGTGTGACCCCCTCATTGTAGCACTAGGGTTTCCATAGTGAGTTAAATATCACACAATGTGTTACCCTATCACATGTCTTGTTACCCTACCCTGTTGGATAAGCATGTACCTATAAGGGTACACAAACACGTCTAGAAGTACATGGGCTCTGACATGTTGTGTACTCCAACACGAACACAACTTGGTATACACGGCCCAGCCAGCGGTACATGTGCATATCCAGACGATATAGAAAGGGTGTCAGGTGACATCCAAAGATTGTGTGTGTGGCTCACATGTTGTGTATGTTATGTTTTATATGTTGTGTGAGGAAGCACCACACAAGTAGATCCCAGATGAGTAAGGAATGTTGTGTACTCCACTTACATACCGTGTATTCTCTTTGAGATGGCTTGGATCTCTTTGTCTGTTTAGTTCAGACCATTATTGGTTGAATGATTTTCCCCTTGGTTCTTAAAATCAAGGATACAGTGAGTAATTACATCCTTAGCTATGGATTGTGATCTCCTCTAGAGGATGAACCCCAAATAGAGTTTTTGGAATCCATCCATGAGACTAGAGTGAGTTCCTCTATCATCTTTATACCCTAGGTGGGGTTAGTAGAATCGGTGTGACCTCCTTGAGAAGGGAATTGATCATACATATAGAAGTATGTATTTATAGGGTTTTCAGTATCATTGGCATACAATCCCCTATATAGTACTTTGATCCAGATTGGGTTCTTGGTGTCCCCCAGTAGTTTTGAGAGTAACCCCCTTTTAGAGTATCAGGGTCTTCTAAGACCAATGAGATTTATTATGATGGGTCCAATGATATAAACCTATTAGATGAGAATCTATATTGATGTCATGTCTTGTGGAGTGGGTTCTCCCAAAACAATCATTGCTTCGAGAAGAATCATGTGGTTGGCAGTTTTTTGTGACTGTCTGGTGTGGCGGTGTCCTTCTTGAGTATATCTGGGTATTTTCTACTATAAATTGATTTTTATATCCTTCCATTGAGATTAATATAATTAATTCTCCACACTTATTATTTTTGGGGTGTCCTAATGGATATTTTTATACTCACCATCACATGGACTCTGCCTGCACGTGTTGTGTCTTATGCTGGCGACAACCCTTTTAACGGTGTCCTAAGAGGAAGAGGAGTAGGTGGAGTGTAGATTGAGCTAGAAAGATCAATATTTTTTTAATATCTTTCATTTGATCATATTCCTCACCCTTGTAGTTTTTTGGACTCTTTACAGTTTTGGTTGGGCTTGTATTTGGCCCCTTTTCTGCTTTCAGTACTTTACTGTCATATTGTGGGATTATAGATGTATGCATGAATTAGTTTCAGTTGTTTACATTTCATCATTTTATATTCTTAGAGATGTGTTCATTTATATAGGTACATTAGGATAATTCCTCCCATTTGTGGTAAATTCCTGCTTGGATTTGGTCTCCAACCCCTAGCCTATAAGAGATGGGCTTGGGGTAGTCGCGGGTCAGAACATAGTGGGAAGGGTCTTGATAGATTGGTGTTGGAGGATTCAGTTCTACATTATGACCAAATTATATGATATTGGTTCGGGGAAATATTTTTTAGTGTTTTGAGTCTTTTTTCAAGACAAAGACTCTAGTGTTGGTATAATAGTCGACGTATCCATACATCAGGACATTGATCACCTACTTTTACACTTAATGCATGTATAAATTTGGTTTCATGGAAAACATTGGTACAAGAATATTATAGGAATTGGTTATTTTTCCATTTCCTTGTTGAGTCATATCCCTAGATATACTCTTTGAATGTGGTAAATCTAGTTTTATTTCAAGAAGCCTTTGTGAAGACAGCCAGCCAGGATCCCACCATGTGATCATGATAATGATCCACTAAGTAAAGAGGCATCAATTCTGGTGCCTATACGGGAGACAAAACCTATGGGCAGTTTACAATCTATACAAACACTCATTGATAAGGATATAGTGTTGTCAGTTCTAGTTGAGGATGTACACAGGATGAGTTTTTTTCTAGCGTTACAAAGGAAATAACCTCCTAGGTTTTAGGGCGAGCCAGAACCCCAAGTGGCTGAAGATAGGCCAGATTCAGTCACTCGAGTTTTCTTTCTTATGAGGATGCCTGTATATCAGATGGAGGTCCTCACTGCGATTCTTATTTAGGGATCTATTGGGTGATGGTGGTGCTTAGTGAATCAGTCGCATGACGAGACATCTCTCTACTAGACAAACTTCGAGCATCTTTTTAGGGAGGATTTGTATCCCGCTAAATTGTAATCAGTGAACATATAGAAGATTCTTCATCTACAACAGGTCAATTTTATTATGGTGTGGTAGTCAACAAGGTTTACTGATCTCTCATGATACTCCATGGATATGGTTTTGGATCCATTTTTCAAAGCACCTGTCTTCATGCAGGGATACCACTGGGATATCAGGGCTTTAGTATTATCCCTTTGAATTCCCACATTTGATGAGGTGTTTGAGCATGAATTGGTGGGGGATATCTTCTTGGAATACTAGGAACTGGTAGTGGGTGCTGGTAGTGGGAACCGAGGAGTTGATACCTCAACAATAGGCAGTCGATGATAGTTACTGGGACCCAAGCATGTTAGACACTTCAGGAGGTGATCCCATGACATAAGGTCAGTGATGTAAGGATCTAATCCTAGGTTGAATCATCCATGGGAGAGTCCGTATTTCTCTTGCGATGGTTAGGGACATCTATCTTAGGGTTTTTTGACCTATCATATAGTTGATAAAGATACGGTCAATGGATAACTGAGACAGAGACAGAGGTAGGAGATGGGTGTTCTATAGGGAGGAAGATGTAGTATAGGGGTCAATAATGCAGTAGGAGGTGCTCGGAGGTTTGACCTATTAAAACCACCACCCCCAGGTGGTCTATGACATGATCAAGGAGTTCGTGGTAAGGGACGAGGTTAGTTGCAGGCTATGGAGTACTATGACCTTGAGGCTCCAGGGATGATATGAGGTATGATCTGTGACTTTTATACTTTACTTTCATTATTGATAGACATATGTGTGAGTCATTCCTTCCATTCCACTTCACTAGTTAGAGACTTATAGATTTTGATTGATCCATTAGAACAACCCTTATGGTTGGTGACTCTAATTGGCGATGACTCAGTGATTGTTCACTTGTATTGATAGTACGATCTGACACATGGAGGCAAGATTTTTTGCATGGGATCTATTTGTAGTAGTGATATGGCCTTATTACATAATATTAGGTATGGACTAGATATCCATTGTTCATGCCAAGATTGACTATTTTAGGAAGATTATGTGGTGTTTCTACGGTGATGGGATGATGTTTACATTGGTGGGTGAAAAGGAAAACATGGTAGAATAGCATGAGGTCAGGCATAAGAGAGTGAAAATGATTACTCACCAATTGACTAGAATGACTATTGGATTAATGGATATTATGGGATACCAGTCCCCTACGATAGTGGTGAAGTATGAGGAAGTCTTTCTTGAGGATTATACAGGCTTACCTCCCCATTGAGAGATATACTTCTACATTGAATTTCATCTTGGGAAAACTCTAATATTTTCACCATCATATCGGATGGATTCTATAGAGCTTCATGAGATGAGGGTGTAGTTAGAGGAATTGTAGGAGAAGGGATTTGTGAGACCTATTGTTTACCATGGGCATCCCTGATGTTTTTCACCAAGAATGTAGAAAAGATATTGAGGTTATTTGTAGAATACCATCGTTAGAACTAGGTGATCATGAAGAATAATTATCCACTATTGGGGATTGATGAAATCTTATATTAGTTGACATGAGTGCGATAGTTCTTGAAGATTGAACGCAGATCAGGCTATAACCATCTATGTGTACAGGATGAGGATATAAACAAGATGAAATTAAAATGTTTCTACAGTCACTATAAGTACTTGGTGATGTTGTTTTTCATGATGAACTCCTCATCAGTGTTCATGTGAATCATGAACTAAATATTCCATCATTTATTAGATCAATTCATGGTGGTTTTCACCAATGGAATCCTAGTATACTCGGTATCCAAGGAAGAGCATGAATTACACTTGAGGATGGTCTTATACACACTCCAAGAGCAGCATAATTATTGGAAGCTCTCAAAGTGCTAGTTTTGGATTTTAAAGGTTCGATTTCTTGGTCACATCATCTCAGAGTTAGGAGTATCAGCGGGCCTGGAAAAAATTGAGGCAATGATTTCTTGGGATCCACCAAAGAGTGTTACCAAGGTATGAATTTTTCATGGGTTGGTAGGGTGCTATTAGAAGTTTGTACCCAATTTCTTCAGAGTGGCATCACCCTTGATATCTTTGAATCATAAGGGGAATCCTTTCATGTGGGGAGAAAGGTGAAATTATTTCTTTTAGAAGTCAAGATAGAATTTGACAAGCACTCCCATCTTGAGATTTCCAGAGGTGGGTTTTGAGTATGTATTGTTTTGTGATGCCTCAGGGGCTGGACTTGATTGTGTTCTGATGTAGAGAGATAATGTGATTAAATATTGTTCATGATAGTTTATACCACATGATAAGAAATATATGACTCATGATCTTGAGTTAGTTGTGGTAGTATTCACACTGAAGATTTGGTGACACTACCTAATGGGTGAGTGGTTTGTCATTTACTATGACTATAAGAGTCTCAAGTATATCTTCTCTTAAATATATCTTACCTTGAGATAGAGTAGATGGATATATTTCTTCCATAACTATGAATGTAATATTTTCTATACTCCTAAGAATGGGAAAATGGTGGTATATTTTCTTAGTAGAAGATCTTGTTCTTAGTTGTTGGCTGAGGCATCGAACCAGTTAGCCTCATTGGAGTTTTCCTTAGTGTAGAAGGATGGTGCTTCATATATTCAATTGATGGTTATTACCCTACCACTTTTATAGCATGCCAAGGATTCTAAACATAGAGATATCGATTGTGAGACCATACGTACACATATATCTATTGGATGTGCTACTAATGGATATTCTAAAGGCGGATAGCACTCTATCATTTTCAGAGGGAGGAAGATGGTGGATTTGACTTTGTGGGTGGAGGTGATGAAGGAGTTTCATAAATATTATTTGGTGGTACATTCAGGTGTGTAAAAGATGTACCAAGACCTCCAACATAAGTTTTGGTAGCTAAACTTGAAAAAAGGAGTTGTAGAGTTTGTTTTTTGATGTCTCACTTGTCTGTGGTTAAAGTCTAAGCATCAAGTTCTGACAAATTTAGATCAACCCCTTGAGTTTCCAGAGTAGAAGTGGGATGGGATATCTAAGGACTTCATGATGGGGTTTCCAAATATGTCTAGGGGATAATATTTCATCTTGGAGATCATAAACTCGCTCACCACCCCACTTTTTAGATATCCAAGAGTAGAGTTTAGTTGAGAGATTGGGATGCCTTTACGTGTGGGAGATTGTCTGACTACATAGATTCCACTTGATGATCATTTTAGACCATGATGATCACTTCACATCACTATTAAGGATAGGATTTCAGGAGGCCTTTGGTACTTAGTTTCACTTGATCATAGTGTTTCACCCCCAAACTGATGGCCAGATAGAGCAGACCATTCAGGTCTTGGAGGACATATTATGGGCTTGCATGTTGTACTTTTCCCATAGTTGGAAAGATCGCCTACCCTTGGTGGAGTTTTCTTTATAACAATAGCTACCATTCCACCATTAGTATGGTACCATTCAATGGTTTTTATGGGGAACCTTCTAGGTCACCACTTTTTTGTACTGATCTGGGCGAGTTAGTACTCATGTGCTAGGAGTTGGTGTGTGCTACTATAGAGAAGGTTCATATCATCCAGAAGTAGATAAGGATTGCACAAAGATTCCATAAGTCTAATAGAGACTAGTGATAGAGACCTCTATAGTTCAATTATAAAGACTATGTATTTCTGAGGGTCTTAACTCGATGTGGATTATAGAGATTTTTTCATGGTGGTAAGTTATCTTCGAGATTCATTAGTACTTTCTAGACACTATGTAGAGATATCAAGGTGGTTCACCACTTACCTCTACCACCACATTTGTACCAGTTACACAATGTCTTTCACGTGTCACAGGTAAGGTGATATGTGCATGTCCTTTCACCTGTTATCAACTAGGGTGAGTTGGATAGCAAAGATGTAGATACCTTTGTTGATTACCCAAAGGAGATCGAGGATCAGTGAGAGATGATCCTTACGGGGTGATTGATTCCCCTAGTATCTATCTGATGTTAGCATGAGAATATTTAAGAGAGCACAATGGAGAGGGGTGCCCATATGTGAGCCCAGTACCCTAATCTTTTTGAGTAGTTTTTATCTTTTTGGGATAAAAATCCACAATTTTGGGAGAATTTAATGACTTGTATTTTCAATATATTATTTTTGGATATTATATGGAATATTTTTTAGACTGGGTGCTGAGATAGCATGTGATTTCGAGGCTTAGTGTTCCTAGAATAAATGTTTAAAATATATTAAATATATTAAATAACACACGTGTGTATTTTTTCTAAAAAAGTGGAATGACTCCCAAAAAGGGGCCAGATTGGAAATCTAAGGGCACCGTTGGGTTTAGAATGTGGGTTTTACCCTTGGTGTTGCATAACATTTTTCATCACAAGGCACACAAATGAATAAATTATATATATATATATTTATTTTATTTTATTTTGATATTGTGACCAAATTGTCTATAAATCCAAGGTTATAGATTTTTTCTTTGGGTTGGATGTTAAACCCTAGATACCTAGAGACCATTGGAGGAGATAATTCTCAGTTAACGATGATGGATCGATATTGGATCTAGGATCATTGCACCAATGGAGTTCGTGGATCTCATAAATGATGGAAACAAAAAACCATTCTTCATAAATGATCGATCTAAACCTCAGGTTAGATGTTGATTTTTTTTGCATCATGTTATTTAATTTCGGACGAATGGAGATCAATTCCAAAAACATAATTTATATTCTCATCATCGTTAGATTTAATTTGATGAAATTATATTTTTTCATTGTGTTATATTCCTCTTAAATCTTATTTTTCTACAAAAAAATAATCAATTTTGAATGAAAAAAGGTTGAGGTTCATTTATCACATTTGATGGAGTTTTTATTTTTCCCCTGTTATTATCATGTTCATCACAGACATTTATTTTGGAATTTAGTTTAATGAATACCTAGTATTCAATAGTTACCCAATTGTTTTTTAGTGAAATGGTTAAATACTATGGTTTAGGTTCTTGATTGATGGTGTAATTGAGGTGCGACAATGATAGTGGGAAATCAGAGGTTGACTGAAATGGATTTTTATTTCATGTTCTTCAATGTTTTGACGTGCGAAAGTGATAGATGGATTGATGGATTATTTTCCAAGAAGATATGAAAAGGGATTCTAGCCAATGATGTTATAAAGGCCCGTATGACCCCCGATCTATAGTTTTTAGCAAGGTAAATGGATCTAAAAATGCGTAGGATGATGCGAAAGAGATCCTGACAAATTTAGAAAATATTTGTGGTACATGGTGTGTATTTCAGGTTTACTTATCGTGTGGGACCCCTTCGCTACAACACTAGGGATTTTTTGGTGAGTTAAATTTCACATGAAGTTTGACTCTGTCACACACTGTGTGACCCTACCCTAGCGGTTTGATGTGTACCTCATAGGGTACACATACATGACTAGGAGTACACGAGCTCAATCATGTTGTGTACTCCGACATAGACATGTTTGGGTGTAAACGAACTGACCAATAGTACACGAGCATGGAAAGAAAACATGGGTAGTGTGTTGGGTGACCTCTACACACCATGTTTTTAGCTCACACACTATGTATATTGAGGTTTATATGTCATGTGAGGTAGCACCACACGAGAAGATCCAGGTTAATCAAGGCACGTCATGTACTCCACTTACCCGACATGTACTCTCTTAGGATATCTTCATCTATTCACTTCAGAATAGTGTTGGTTCAGTGGATTTCCATTGGTAATTTCCCTCTAGGGTACAATTTTGTATTATATCCTTATATATTTATTATGATCCCCTATTGAGGATGAATCCCATATAAATTTCATGGAATCCCTCATTGAGTCTGGAGTGAGATCCTCTATCATCAATATACCCTAGGTGAGGGCTATGGAATTAGTATTACCTCCTTGAGTATGGAATTGATATTCTATCTAGAATTAAATATAACTGGGTTTGTGATATCATTGGAATATGATCCCCTATGTAGCGGGTTGATCTAGATTGGGTTTGTGGTGTCCCCCAGCGATTCTAGGCATCACCCTCTATTTGAGTATCAGGGTCTTCTGAGACCAGTGAGCTTTCTTAGGTGGGGACCAATGATCTAGACCTCTTCTATGAGAGAATACATTTATGGAATGGTTTGTGGAGTGGGTTCTACCAAAATGATCATTTCTTAAAGCATATTCTTATGGCTAGTAGTTGGTTGTAACCTCTTAGTGCCATGGTGTCCTTCCTGGGTATATCTAGATGTTTTCTATTATACATTAATTTTTATATACTTTAATTGATTTTACTATACTTGATGTTTCATTCCTAGTGTTTTTGGGGTGTCCTGCTAGGTATTGTTATACTCACCCTTGCATGGGATCTACTTGCACATGTCATGTCTTATGTAGATGATGACCCTTTTGATGGTATATTGGGAGGACGAGGAGCAGGTGGAGTGTAGATTGAGCTTTATAGACCAAGGAGTTTTTTGGGAGATTGAATTTTATTATATTCCTCTACCTTAGATCAGGTTGTAATTTTTATAATTTTTGAATGGGATTTTATTTGGACCCTTTTCCATTTTCATTACTTTACAGTCATACTCTCTTTGTGGGATTACAGATGTATTCATGCATTGGTATTTTTTTTCATTTCAACATTTTATGGTCTTAAAGATGTGTGTGTGTGTGCAGTTATATTATGCTAATGCCCCCCATTTGTGGGATATGCCTACTTGGCACTAGTTTTCAACCCATTCCCTATTAGAGGTGGGCTTGGGGTAGTCACAGATCAGACTTCAGTGGGTCGGGTCGTGACAACACAACTCATTTCACACCTAGTAGTGGCATCACCATCTTGTTCAAGTAAACGAGAAGCATTTGAAAAATCTCTATCAATATGGTTATTTAGAATCATTTTGTCTAAAACCACTTAATATATTTAATTTTTTTACAAGACAAAATGACTAATACATCATTTTTTGGGAAATGTGAAAGGGCTATAGAGAATCTATAAATGGTTCAAATTGATGTATGGGGACCTTTTCCAGTAGAATCTAGAGGTTGGTATTCTTAATTTATTACATTACTTGATGATTTAAGTAGATATAAATATGACTACTTAATGAGGTATAAGTCTGAGTCCATTGTGAAATTAAAAACTTAAATAATTAAGTAGATAATTAACTTGGTAATAAGATTAAGAAACTTCACTCTGGTAGATGTGGTGAATATATTAACCAAGAGTTTATCATCCTTCTTCAAGAGTGTGTGATTTTATCTAAACTCACTCCTACTTATACACCATATTGTAATGGTTCCAATGAAAGGATGAATCATACCTTGATTGACATACAATGGTTTATTATGAGTTTTGAATATATTCAATTATCCTTTTGGGGATACGCATTACAAAATAAAATACACACACTAAATTAAGTGCCAACCAATGTGAGAAATGATATCCCATGCTATTTTTGGACTTGGAAAGGACTCATATTTTCAAAATTGCATGCATGAAGATGTGAGGAATTTTTATGCATGGGGATGTGAGGCATTTGTGAAGGCCTTAATAAGAAAAAAACTAACACCTTAAGGCACAAAGTGTATATTTATAAGATATACTAAATAAACTAAAAGATAATACCTACACAAGCCATTAGATAAAAGAAATATAGTTTATCAACGTCCCACCTTTCTAGAAAGGTACCAAATCCTTAAGAAGGATTGTGGGAGAAATATTGACTTTGATAAAGTTAATTATCATGACACACAAGAGTTGGTACATAAACATGTTCCCTAGGACCCTATAGATGAAGATGTTCCCAAAACATGAGTACTACATAGGAGCACTATAGAGGTTAGAGAACCATAAATATATGGTGTTCTGGACACTAAGTATGGTGACTTGTTATTGATTGACGACAATGATCCTATTTCCTACAAGTGTTCATTAAAGAGCTTAGAAGATACAATATTTCAAGAATCCATAAATACTGAGATGGATTTCATGGATCAGAACCAAATATGGGTTTTGTTTGATCTACAATTTAGAGTAAATCCTATTGGATGGAAATCGGTATTCAAGATAAAACTAGACATGGAAAGTAAAGTGAGTTTCTATAAAGCATCAATAGTGAATAAATGATTTAAATTGAATCAAGGTATTGACTATGATGAAACCTTTTCTCTAGTTTCCATGTTTAAATCGCACAAAATTATGGTTTCTATAACACCTTTCCATGACTATAAGATTTATCAGATGAATGTCAAAATAGATTTCTTTAATGGGATCCTTGAGGAAGATGTCTATATAACAAAAAATGAAGGGCATATGAATTTGGGAAATGTCAATAAGATATTAAACTTGTATAGAACCATTTATGGATTGAATTATGAATCTCGATCATGAATAATTAGTTTGATGAATCTATAAGTTATTTTTGTTTTATAAAGAATGAATTTTTGTACCTATATCTCTCATATAGTGTTTTCATGATCACAAACACTAAATTATGTATCTATTAATTTCATTTAAGTTATTTCAGTATTTATTATGTAAAATAAATTAATGATGTTAATATATTTAATAGAATTTGAAGTTTCACATTGAATTATCTTTCATAATTGAATTTAATTAATTGATGATCTTTTGAAGTTTATTTTAACTCTTAATAGACTTGTTGATATCAAGTAAATAATTCATCAAACAAATCAAATACATTAAGGTATGCTCGAAGGACTATGGTTGTAGATGGATCATTACAGAAAACATAGACTGCCCAATGCAGGGCACCGACCAGTTGATGAAAGTAGAAAAAACAACCATATGTAGTATATAAATAAAAAAACTAGTGGAGGAGCATTGAAAATTCGGTGGAAGTAGAAAGATATGTGCATCCTTCAGTAAGTGCATTGACTAGCTAATGGAATCAGGTGACTAGCTGGTGGAGTTGATCTAACTTGTCAAAGTATCATTTATTGGTGGACCCGATAACTCGTAAATTGTTTTTCATAATCCTTAATGAATATTTTGAATTCTATAAAATTTATAGCTCAATTAAAGAATATAAATGTAGGACCTTAGTGTCTTGTAATTTTAACACACATGTGAAACAACTCTTCGATCAAATCAATGACTCTCTCACACTGAATCTTTAGTAGTCTCAATGATCCTTCTCAAGAACCAATCTCATTTTTTAATCTCAAGTGATCTCATATCTTTTTCTCTTTATTAATATTCTAAATTTTTATTCATCCTTCTAGAGATAAAATTGATTGGTTTTTTAATGTATTTGTGCTAAGAAAACCTCTCTTCTTCTCACAAACTTTATAAAATGGGTTTTGTGATGCAATCGGTAAAAATTAAGGGAGATGGGTTCTTACTACTATTGAAGTAAGGGATGTGGGTTTCTTCCTATAACTACACTAAAGCAAGAGAAAATTGATTTCTTTATTCCATAAAAATTAAGGTATTAATAATACAAACCTCTCAACCTAATGAGAGGATACATAGGGTCCCACACCGTTCTATTACTAAACTCCTTAATCAAATATCTTATATATCCTTTTATTTTACATATCAATTTTTTATTTTCAATGATTCAATAAAATTATATCAAAACACCTTTATTATATCATCATGCTTACACTATCAAAGTTATAGATTAATTTTATTAATATGTTTTTATTTTCAATTTAATAATTTAAACTAATTTTGTTAATCATAACTTTATTCCATTTTTCTTACTCGATCAAATCAATATATCAGATAATTTTTTTAATTAAGATTGACTTGGTTTAATATCACTATAGACCATTAATTTTTCTATACATTCTCTTCAAATTATTCATTAATGTTTTAATTTGTGACTTCCATCGCCCTTTATTTGTTTTATTTTTATAGTAATTTAACTTCTCCTCTTTCCTTCTTATCTTGGACCAACATTTGGTATTAGAGAATTCTATTAATTTAAAACCTTAATCGACTTCAAGAATTACTTTTATAGGATAAATTCTACCTCATATTTTCAAAGTTCTCCCAAAGGGCGTTATTTAGGGGGAGATCCTTTCATTAATGGTTAAAATTACTCTTATTTGAAAAATTTCATGCATATATTTCTTAATAGAATAGGATATCCAATTTGGGAAATGTTTATGCATGGATAAACTCATATTAAATAATTATAGTATAAATAGACTTCCCAACATAGTATAGATTTTGATCTTAATAGAAAATAATTGAATACTTTTCATTATGGGATTGAAAAAAATAAAATAAATAGAATATTTATGTGAAAAACCACCCATAAAATAAATAAATTACTTGAAGTCAAATATTAAGGTGCAAATAAAGTTAAAGAAACTATATTGTATATGTTTAAAAAAGTCTTTGAAAGGTTTTTTATTCATTACAATGAATCTATTACCAATATGTTTACACATTTTACTAACATTTTCAATTGTAAAAAGTCTCATAATGATGATTTTTATGTATAAAATTTAGTAAACAATATCCATTTGGTCTTTCTTAACTCATATTCACCCAAGGTGATAGATATAAAAGAAGTTAAATACATCAAAGATGAACCTCTTGAAGAAATAATCAGATCCATCATGAAATATGAAATTAACATGAAGTGAAAATTGGTTATTAATAAAAATAATCTAATTATGATAAAGAAGAAAAAAGAACTATTGCTTTCAAATCCATTGATGGTGATTCATTATCCTAACGTGAGATTAAAGTGGGGCATCTAGAAAAGAAATTGAACCAAATAACGAAGATGAAGAAGTCAAATTTTCATGAAAAAGGAATAAAATCAAATTCAAATATGAGAAGTGACATATTATGAATTCAATAAAATGGGTCTCATCAAGCCTGATAACCCCATTTATAAAAAGAAGTTAAAAGAGAAGAAGAAAAGAAAAAAACCCCTAAAAGTCTCAATTTGGAAATCTAGTGATGATTCAATGGAATAAACCTCCATAACCACATCAATTGATTTAATTTCTAAATTCATCATGTCACATCCCAAGGTAGGTAATTAGGTTAGTTCTCTTGTCTCTTGTTCTCACTCCTCTTCCTATCATTCTTCCTACTCTTCTTTCTATTCCAGTCAATCACATAAACTTTAGAACTTTTGTGGGGAACTCAATTATAAATAAAAATACCTTATAAAGAAACATAATCAATTTATTATTGAAAACGATCGTATTTTTAATGAAAAGGATATTATTTCTAAATAAAAAAGATGATTTGGTTTAGAAATTAAATCAACCAAGGATTCAAAATTTAGAATCTCATATCAATGAGATTAAAATTAATATTTATCACTTCACCGATGATGATAAATATCTATATTTTATTTTTGTTTCTAAACATTATATTAAAAATAATTTAGGAATTAGTTTTTTAATTTCAATTAATATTTCTATAAAATCACTTCTGTAAATGGATGTTCCCAAAAAAAGTAAAATATTGTAAAAAATTTGGGTATCTCATTTATGAGTGAAATTATAAAAAATAAAGATACAGGAGACCTAAATATATTCATATTTATTCCCATATTTCTAACAGAAATTATCATACCAATAAATTTTGGGTTTCTAAATCCTTATTATATGACATTACTGGACCCAAATTCACAAGGGTAAAAAAAGGCACTCGCAATTGATACTTAACATGACTACACCATTGAGATTCATTATCATATTATATAGTGGCTTATCAATGTTAAATTCATCCAATAATCTCTAAAATTATTTTTTTAGAGATTAAATTCACTAATTGAGGGAGAATAATTTTTTTCTTTATGATAAGTTTATCTCACGGGGGTGGGTTTTTAAATGCTTTAATTTTTATTTCTCCTATTTAACTTCATTTTTAGACCCATATCTCTCTCTATCCTATATATTAATTATTTTTATTAAAAGGGAATAGGTTCTATTTTTTTAAATTTTTTATTTTTTTTCTTTCTCTTGAATTTGATTTCAAAATCAATCACTTTTTCTCTTGATATTTTTTTCTTTTTTCAAATTTTCTTTTTTTAATTTTTTTTATATTTTTTATCTTAAGATTCAATTTTATCCTTTACATTAAATTTTTTATTAAATTTAATTCTTTTTATTTTTGAGATGATGAAAATTTAATGTTATATCTATAATCCTTTTCTTATACTTTGATTCTTTCTCCCTTATTGTCTTTATTTTACTTATATTTTTCTCTAATGTTATTTTTATGCTTAAGATAATAATTAAGTGGGAGATGGTATTTAATTTCATTATTTTTTACCTTATGTGAAGTAATCCTCTTAATATAGAATTATTATTTCCCTTCCTTATTTTCTTTTTGATAATCATAATGGGGGAGAAATATTTGTCAAATAAATGTTTGGGTAAGGGGGAGAAGTTTAAGTTTTGGAATAGTTTATTATATATCATGTTTTTGTAGAAAAATGTTTCTTTTTCACAAAGGGGGGGGTATTTTTGATTTATATGTGTTATGTTTATGTCTTGGTCATATTGAATATATTTTTTGAAAAATATTGAATTATTTTGAATATATGTTTCACTCTTGATTTACTCTTGACATGTCATTTTATGTTAAGTGTTTGTGATCATCAAAAAGAGGAATATTATTACAAATCTCTCTATCTATTATAGTTTTTTCATAATCAAAAACACTAAATTATGTATCTAATAGTTTCATTTAAGAGATTTTATTTTATATGATCTAAAACCAATTTATGAAGTTGATGGTTTTAATAAACTTTGAAGTATCTTTAATAATTTAATTTAAGTCCTTAAAGATATTTTGAAATCTATTTAAAGTATTAATGTACTTTTTGATGTCAAGGAAATAATTCCTATAACCAATAAAAGACATTAAAGGAATATTGAAGGAACATAGTTGTATATGGATCACTACATAAAACATTGGCTACTTGGTGTAGGTCACCAACCAGCCGATGAAAGTAGATAGAACCACCATATGAATTAGATGAACATTAACCAGCTAGTGGAATCATACTGATCCAAGTAACCTTCAATAAGTGCACTATCTAGCTAGTTACATTGGTCACCTAGTCTATGGATTATATCCAACTTGTCAAGGTATTATTTATTGGTGAACCCCATAGCTCATAAATTTTCATTGATGAGCCTCAATGAATATCAAGGATTCCAAAACCTTTCTATCAATGTTAGAGGCTATAAATTGATGACATTTTTGGAATGTAATGTTAAAATACATGTGCAAAAACTCTTTAATTGAATCAAATATTCCCTCACACTGAATCTCTAGTAAACTTTAGGACCCCTTTAAAGATCCAATCTCATTTGTGAATCTCAAAGTACCTTATCTAATTTCCTATCTATCACTATTATCAATGTATATATATCCTTATATAGATATAAGTGAGAATTTTTTTAATGAATTTTAACGAAGAGAATATATCTTCTTATCACCTATATTATACAATAGGTTTCTATCTACAACTGACAAAAAGAAAGGGAGACAAGTGTGTACTACCATTGATGTATGGGAGGAAGGTTTCTTGATAAAACCATGGGGAAAAAGGGAGCATTTGTTTATTTATTTCCATTAAAATCAAGGGATTAATAATACAAACCTCTCAAACCAAGGGGAAGAGTCATAGTGGATCACACCAAGCTATTTATGAACTCCTTTATCAAATCTCTCACCTTGCCTTTTACTTTACGCATCACTATTGTTATTCAAAATGCTTCAATTAAATTTCATTAATATGCCTTTATTATATCATCATGATTACACTATTAAAGTTATCAATTAATTTTATTAATCCATTTTTATTTTTTACTTACTTAATTAATCAAATTGTGATATTCATAACTTTATTTTGCTCTTATTACATGAATAAATCATGATATCACCTAATTTTATTAATAAAGATTGATTAGTTTGAATATATATTTAATATTTTATTTCTATTACACATTCTATTTAAATTATTTATTATTATTTTAATTTTTTATTTCCATAAAACTTTTATTATTTAATTTTTTAAAGGAAATTCACCCCCCTCTTTCTGTCTTATCTCTGGCCCACACAAATATGAGCCATGTGTTTACAGGTGATTTAGTGGGAATGTGGTTATACTGCAATTAGTATATATTGATGATATATTAGTTCTTTTAAATAACATACCAGTCTTATAGTCATTTGAGGATTGGTTAAACAAGTTATTCTTCGTGGAAGACTTAAGTAAAGTATCTTATATCCTTGGAATAAAGATTATTCATAATAATTTCAAAAGTCTATTTAGTGTATTTAAACATATATACATTGACCATATACTAAATATTTTTAGTATGGAATAATCCAAGAGGGGATTTGTTCTAGTTTCACATGGTATAAATATTTTTAAGAAAATGTGTCCTCAGACACAACAGGAAAGAGAGAGAGGATGATTTGGATCTTATACGATTCTATAATAGGTTCTATCATGTATGATATGTTATATAATTGGATTTATATTACCTACAACTTGATCTTGGTAGGAAGATATAAACTTGATGTAAACAACATCGTTCTATTGTTAAGTTTATCCTTAAGCATCTGAGGCATACTAAGAACATATTTCTAGTATATGGAGGAGATGAGGAGCTAGTCATTAGGGGATATATTGATGGTATTTTCAAAATAGTTAATAATGAATTGAATTCATAGTTAGGATATGTCCTTAGTCTCAATGAATGATCTATGAGATAGAAGAGTTCAGAGGATCCCATTATTAATGATCATACAATTGAGTTCAAGTATATAATAAATTCTAATCTAGCCAAAAAAGAAGTATGGACATGAAACTTTATTCAATATATTGACATGGTCCTAGAAATAAAATACGCTATCAAATTTTATTGTGATAATACTATAGTGGTGGCTCTCGCAAAGGAGTCATGGTCACATCAAATGAAGAAACATATACTCTAGAAGTATCACCAGTTGATGGTTTTTTATTTTATGGGTGAGGTCATGGTGTGAAAAGTTTCTATAGAGGAAAATTTGGTAGACCCCTTGATTAAATCCTTATATCTACATAATCATGAATATCTTGTGAGATCTAGAAAACTGAAAGTTATTAGCAGTTAGATGTAGTTTAAGTGAGAGCGTGTTGGATTTTTTCCCCCGAACAACTTCTATGTACTTTATAATTTCAATTATTCATGGTTTTTGAATAATTAATAATGTTTTATTTCATTATGATTATTTTTCTATGTAACATAGTATGTGACAATGTCCTGAGAGTATGTGTCACACTAAAAGGTTATAGAAGTTCCCCTCTACGATGAAAACCTAGATGTTCCATAAAGGTATTCTTAAATACATGTTTTATGACCAGATGGTATCATTTGGTAGGACACAAATGATGCAGTCTATTAGGGTTAGGGGTCCATAATTCATTAAGGATCATTCTCATGAAGTTCATCTTTGGAAATCCTAAGAAATAAGATTATGAGAACTTGACCCACCAGTGGTAAATCCACATTTATATGTTTCATTGAATGTTTTTATTCATGGATATATGTAATTTCCCTTATAATTTAAGATTAATTTTACTAAATATAATGAGTTTCATACATTGATGTATTTCCATAAACAATGATGACATATGTTCATAGAAAAGTTGGGTATGTTGGGTGTGTCATGAATGATTTAATAAATAACGTGATAAATTATTTTTCTCTTATTTTCAAGTGCATAAGTTGATATCTTGGGCCTGTTTATGGTAATATAACTTCATGGCTAATTTTGTGGCCATTTTGGTTTTATTAACAAGTTTATTTCTAGAAATTAAAATAAAGGGACATCAAGAACCAATGTTGATGACACCATCATGTAATCTTATTAATTAGAGATATTGAGATAAAAGGATTATATTACATAGTGTACATTCGTATGAGTTTGTATTTCATTACAACATCAACTTATTTCTCTATGGGTGTCTTGGCCTGTGGCTAAACACTAAGCTTGGACTTTAGGCAGAATAAACTAATGCCACCAAGAAAGGGCCCTAGCGGGTCACACACTAAGTGTATCCAAAACCTCATTTAAATTATATATGAATTTAAAATGTTGAATAATTATTATTCTCATACATGTTTTAATAATTATTAATGTTTAGATGATGAAAAATATTCAATAACTAGCTATTTGAGAGAATATTTATTATTCGAATATTTAATAAATATTTACTCATTGTTTTTTGGATATAATATTTATTTATTTATTAGAGAATAATACAGTGATATTTATTTAATTAAATAAAGATTCATTATTCAAGGTATGATAAATATTTAAGAGGATTGGAAACATGATTTTAATGGTTCAATGAGAAATTTATTAAATGTTTTTTGAATAAATATTAATTTATTTATTCAATAAAATAATATTTATTTTATTAATGATTTTACCATATGTCAAATAATGATAATTCTATTATTATTTAGACATGTGGTTCATCAAGAATTAAAAAATAATAATAAGGGCCCTTGTGCAATTATTATTTTGTAGCCTGACATCTATTTAAACCTGGTTATGAAATTTTCCAAATATGAACTAAAATAATAATTGTTCATAATGAAATATAGATAATCCTATCAATTACTTTAAATATACTCTCCTGGAACATTTTTAATAATGGAGATCGATCCTCCTCTACAACCCTCTTGATTCTAGACATTGCAAGGAGAGTCCTTCCACCTAAAGTGATTCTTGTGGTGATCAACAAAGAACAATGCAAGTGATAGGATCTTCCATTCTAAAACATAGAGATTATCATGACATCGATTAGAGGTTCCTAGTGAATATGTGAATCACCACTAGAGGGAATCTTCCTCTGATTCCTCTAAAATAACAGGTTCTCCCTTTATTCCTGAAACCATTATATATCCATAAAATGCATTGGGTAAAGCCTTATATCTAATGGGATAATTATGTATAGGTATGGTGTGGTTATCTTTGTCTAAAATTAAATGTTTAAACATGATATAGTTATATTTTCCTACTATATAACTCATGACCGTGATATTGTTAGCTTTATCCCTTATGTTATGAAGTCTTTTTAATGAGTAATGAATCATTTATAATGCTTTATAATTATGAATGACATATATTCCTATTATACTCATATTTATACTCCATGTTTTATTTAAATGAATCGTGATTCTCATATGATTATATGTTTCACTTGAAAATATCAAGGTATTCCATATTCTTATACCATTTAACTCTTCTATGAAATATATTAATCCCGTTTTAGGATCTGATGGCATACTTAATGTTATATTTATATCTCACATTGATTATGCTTCACGTTTTTCCATTTATTTACCTTTACAGGGTTTTTATCTCACCCATTTCATTAATGTATATATCTAGGTGATCATAGGTGTTAAGGAGATTATGATCAGATTATAAGTTTTATATGATGAAGGTTTTGATTAAATTAAATTTTTATTAGTGCAGGTTGATGATTTATTATGTACCTAGTTCCCAAAAGAACTAAATTTTTTATTATATTAATATATTTTAATTCATGTTATATATAAAAAGTGTGTACATATTACATTGGATTGAAAAGTTCTGTTTTAGGGGAATCTCATGTTTAGTTTCTCTTTCATTTCTTGTACTCTTTTTTTATTTTTTATAGCAAAATAGTGATGTGCATGTCCCATGCACTTAAGTCAATTATCAATTTCACATAAATCTTATTGTCATTTTATTTATTTCTTTTACTATTATATTAAACTATTAATTATCAATGTTTACCTTTTTTATTGATGATTCTCATTATATTTTGATGTGATTGATATATTAAAGTCAAACTTTTTGAATTATAATAAATCATTTTTCATGTTTATTTTCTTTATTGGTTTCTATAGTGTAAAATATATTAATTAACATGTTAAAAATATTATTTTGAATTATTTAATGAATTCATTCTAGTAATCATTGTTATATTGGGGTATTTCATGTGGTTACTCTATTAATATGAGAAGAATCTCTCATGATTGGGTAATCCTAGAGAAAGTAAAATCAAACCTGTACCATTCTATGTCTCTCATGACTAGACTATAATTGGTCTCACCCTATTTAGATTAATGTTTTAATTTATATTCTTATATTAGTGATTAAGACTATACATTTGGATTTTCTTATCACTCTAAATATATTTTATTAGTGAGAAGAAAATACTGGACCTTTCTCTATAATAAAAAATTATAAGGATTGTTGAAATTTCTCAGTGATAAGTTATCAATATTAAAGAACTACATTTTTAATGATTATTTATCACTGAGAAATATTCCTATACTATTATAATTTTATAACCCATTAAAAAAATATGATGAGTCAAAGATCAATTGATGGATGAAAAAAGGTACCATAAGTCTCAGGATCCCACCACCCTTACCCTAATATCCTAAATAATTTTTATTATTTACATGGGGTGAGATTTAAACCCCTAACTCATGCATAGAAGTGACGTCTACAAACCAATCATCGAGGTGATATTTTTTATATATTATAATACATATATATATATTAAAATTATATATGTATATTATAAATTATATAATATAAAAATAAATATATATAAATTTAATTTATAATAAGTATTAATAAATGTATGAATATATTTATGTACACACACATTGTTGGTTAATGTTAACATTTTTTTGAGTGTTTATGCTTTGAATTTTAGTTTAACAATGCTTAGTTGACCATTTTGGATTTCTGGGAGTTGATTATTGATGTATGGTCTCATATAAGTCAAGGAATCTACCTTGAAATTATTTTTTATAAACATAAAAGAGTAAAAAAAGGAACTCATGAAATAGATTCAAATTTCCTCCTCAAACCTCAACTTTGATATTGAAAAAACTAAGGAGGAATTTATGAGTTATCAAATTAGAATTCAGAATGCTATTTTTTCTTCAAAGGAGGAGCATCAATTGCACTTTAAATTTCTTAATCGGTTATATCTACAAGAGAACACGATTAAATAGAAATGTAATGTCAAATGAATTGTATCTGGATAAAGTAACTCAATTTTTTTCACAATTTTCACAAGGAATGAAATGAAAAAATAGAAGAAATTATTTATTTATTGATGGAGTTAATTATTATATAGATGAATAAATTTGTAATACTACTATGGTTTGTTTTATAAATCTCTCAAATCATCATGTTTTTTATTTATTTCATAAAATTTCTAATATATTTCTAGTTGTATTGTAACACCCAGAGATTTTATGAAAAATATTCTTTTTAATTTCATTAATGTCTTGTGTTGTACGCTACACCAAAATAAGCTTGCACAACATGCATCCTTGACTTGCCTTGCATTACACGCAATCACGACCTTCCTCGATAGCGTGTGTAGTACGCAATACCAAGTTTCACTAAACAATGATATGCTATTAAAATATTATTAAAACTAGCCGTTATGAATAGTAATAACCACTTTTTGAAATTTTGTGAATTTTTATTTTTAAAAATGGACTTCATTTTTGGATTCGGAGTATCGAATTTAGCCTAAGGTGAAATTTTGGTACTTTTCGGATAACTTTCATATTCTGATGAATAGTGAAAATTACTAAATTTTAATTAAAAACAACTTTTTTAATCGAAATAATTAATAGTGATAAATTATTAATTTGAGTAGTTTTAAAGTATATTTAGAATATATTTTTACAATTTAATACAATGTTGGTCATTGGATGTAATTCTACATTTAAACCAGACATAAACAAGTGTCAATATTTTGATAGTTATTATCTCTTAAGAACACGCTTTTTGTTTTGACGACGAGAATTAATTTTTAAATTAATTAATGCAACTGATATGTTTTGAATTTGGTAAAATAGACATCATCTTTGAGTTCATAATATCAAATATATCTTAGGCCTAATTTTTGGTATTTTTCTGGAAACTTTCATTTTTTGATGAATAGTGAAACCACTAAGTGGTAGTAAAAAAATGAATTTTTTATAAAACTTAATTTTACCGCTTCTGTGAGTGTAATTTCAAAAATCCGAGAGACACGGTTGATGTCAATAAGTAAAATGTGGTTCAATGAGATGAAAATAATTTTTGGTGAATAGTAACTTTTTACTTTTTTTTACCACGGTTAAAAGTAAATAGGGTAATTAAGGGTAAAAATATTTTTATTATTACCCTAACACATGTACTAATTATATTGGATAAGTGTAATTCGACCAAAAACAACCTTAGGAATAAAATATGACCATTTAGGCCCACTTGGATTAGATTAGGACATTTATTATTAATTTATTTAAACAAGGTTTAAAATAGTTAAAATCAATGTTTAATAAGTTTATCATTTTTAATATAGGGTTATACAAAAGATAAATTCGACTATAAATATTCATTAAAAATCTAAAAAGATTTCCTACATAATGATATTTTATTTATAATTTTTAGACTTTAAATAATTTAATTTATTTATGACACAATGATGATGCAGTAATTACCATAATAGTGAAAAATTAGAATAATTGATATTATAAATACCCAAATAAATATAATTTGAGACTTTTTATGAATTCCACTAATTTTCTAGGTTAATATGACATGTTATTATTGATTTAATTAACTTTTTTTGAACTAATAATTCTGTTATGATTTTCACAAAAATCAATTACTAAATAGTGTCAAAATTGACATAAAATAGTTTTTAAAACAAATATTATTTTATTAATTGTTATTTTATTCCTAAAAATCTAAGGTTTGACAAAATTACTTAGATAAGGTTATATATATTAATAATAAACAACTTTTGGTTCGTTTTTCTTGTTACAGTAAGTTTATAAACCTTATAGTGTAAGAACACAAGAAGACACGGTAAAAGTAAAATTATCTAACTTAAAGTTAAATATAAATGATAAGGTTAAATTAGGAACCTAAACTTGTCTAAATTCTATTGGATGAGAGTATTTCGACCCATCCCCACCTTAGATTCAAAATAAATCAATTTGGAGCTATTTAAAAGCGAATTTGGCTTTATAATAAAATAATGTTTTTAGTTATTCCAAAGGTACCCCTCTCCTCCCTTATAAAAGGGCACCTCCTCCCCCTCTTCCTCACACCACTTTGAGCCTTCAAGCTCGGCCAAAAACTGCCAAATTCTTTTCTCCACTTCCCTAGAAACATCCTAGAGCTTCTGGTCTTCTTCAAAGACCAATTTCAGTTCCCTAAAAGGAGATCTCAAAGAGGAGCTTCAAAGAAGAGGTAATGTCCGTTACCGATTCTTTCACCTTTATTTCTTCTTCCACTTCTTCTTCTTAGGTTGTTTCATTATGAAGTAATAACATCAGTATCACTAATATACTGATATGTTATTATAAGTATGAAACAACCCTATTTCACCATCTATCCATCCTACGGAAAACGAAATCACCGCGCGTGCGTACGTATGGAATACCGTCTCCACATCGTGGTGTAATCTATTTTCCACCACCACCTTACTTGGATGGGTATAATGGTGTAAATAATAACTATATATGATTATTGTAAAGTGATATTGATTATGAAATAGTATTCATACACTCCAATACAATCCCACGATCATGAGAACGATATCATCGCTCGTGCGTACGTACGGACTACCGTCTCCACGACGCGATGAGATTCATTCTCCACGTTAACCATTCATGAATGATTATAAAGTATATATAATAAGTAATCATGAAATATATGACATAGTAATGATACTTTATTTATGTGTATATATATTTATGTCATCTACTTAATTCCATTCAACTCAATAAGGAAACGAAAATAGCGTACATGCGTACGTACGGCCTACCGTCTCCATAAACGGTGTATTTCTTTCAATTTACTGATCTATTATATATATGTATATTCTGAATATATATTATATATAAATCATGTTTTATATTATGGAATTAATTAATCATGATCTAAGTAATCATAGGAATAATTACAAGTCAAAACACGGACGAAAAATGAAACGATTTTACCCAAAACGCTCTTTAACATGGAATTTACAAAAGAACGGGTAATATAAAGTTATAAGTGAACCATATATGATATCATAACAATGAGTATGATTCTGGAATAAGTCAATGACATTATTTAAATCATTATACAGGAGGTTCGGACACTTACGAAGCAAATCGGACCTAAGGTAAGGGAAATATCACAATCTCATTTTTATATGAGATTGTTTATACTTTGAAAATTTACTGGGGTGTATTTTATCATCCACATCCATGTTTCCTCGATATTTAATATTATCTCCATCCACCTAAAATTGTTTAAATCCAATTTTACCCATCGGTGATTTTTTAGTAAAAGATATGAAAGGAATCTTTTGTCATTTTTCGAACGAGGTACTTTTTGACTTTTCCGACAAAATTACGAGAAGAATGTTTTTTTAACTTATATGGCATGAATGGATTTTTAAAACATTATTTCCAAGAAGCTTCCTTTACAAGTTTTCAAGTTTATTTTTAATCAACATATTTTAGTTTAAAATTGTATGACATGTTAAGAAAGGAAAATGTTTTTGAATTTGAAAGGATATTTTCCTCAAGAATGGAGTTCAAGTGTTTTATCAAAATTATTTTTCATCTAAGATAATATAGGGTTCTCTTTATATCCCTATTATTACATTTATTTGATTTTTTTGTGATGGAATTATTTTTATGAATTCCTTTATCTTATATGAATTGTTTGATGATGTCACGATGTTTAAGATTCCCATTTTTATTACATGGGTTATGCAATGATGTATGATTTATGATTTTGTGGCACACATAAGAATGGTATCATTATGAGATGGGTGGGACCTATATCTCCATCCAATGAAATGGGTAAGGATTTTATATCTCATGAGATAGACATGGCTGGAACGGTAGGTTATACCGGTTCAGTGAAACATGACTGAAATGAGGAGTGAACTCGGTTCAGAAAGGGACTTTGTCCACTAAGATAGTCTTGGCAATGAGTCTTGACTAATAATAAATTATTCTCTATGATTATGTGTGTACGCCACAAAGTTTCATGTTTTAAGTTATGATTATTGGGATTACATTTCACTACTATGATTTATCCCATGTTATGAAATTATGATCTCTTTTGCAGGTTAATATTTCCAAAAGATATGTTCTTATGAATATGATGTGATTGATATTTCTTTTGTTTACCCTTACTGAGCATTTGAGCTCACCCTTTTATGTTTTCTTTTCCCTAGGATATAAAGAAAGGATTTAGGTTTTTTTTTAAAAAGAATATCTTTATGGGAGATGTTGAAGATCTTTCACCACGATTAGAAGATTATATTCCAAGTTTCCAAAGACACAAAACTATTACGGTCCTTGTGTATGTGTTTTTGTTATGTAATAAGTGTTACGCAAAAGTAATGTAATGTCCTTGTACATCAAGCTTAGGGTCTCTACAGTTGGTATCAGAGGAAAGGTTTAGTCAACCTTTGGAAACTAGGATGCGAGAGCGTTAGTGAGATCCCTAGAGATATTTCTAAGGTATGTCTAGGGATGTCCCTAAGGATAGTATACGTATAGGATATAGTCCTAGAACTATGGTAACGATATTTGATTAAACCAAATATGTTATATATTAAAGTTACTCCCCCTTTATTATGATTTTTTCCTCTCACACTATTCTTTTTGGGTTTTAGAAAATGGCTGGAAACAAGATGATTCATGATAATGGAGGATATGATGGACAATGGAATGATGAGAAACCAAATGAAATGGGATTTGGAAGTCCAAACATCATTATTATGCCGAATCAGGAATCTCATAATATGATCAATAAAGTAAAATTTGGTAAATTTCCTGACTCGGCTAATAAGAGAAAGATGGAGTTTATTGATGATCATAGAGGAAATAAAGTTCAATTTACCCTATGTAAATCATGTGGGAAGAGGCATCACGGAGAATGTTTCAAAGGAACTGGAAGATGCTTTGAGTGTGGAAAAGAAGGACACAAAGCCAGTAAGTGCAAAGGAAAAGGTTCAGTTAACACTAGGGATGAGGATAATGGTATTTCTACAACATCAACAATGGTTAAATGTTTTAAATATGGAATGTACGGGCATTATGCAAACCAATTCCCTAAGGGAAAGTCTCATGAAGAGAATCAGTATGGTCGTATGGGTAGTATTTATGTGTATGATGATGAAGAGACTAAAAATGATATGTGAGATGAAAGAATTGTTGAAGCTCGGTCAATAGTTTAAGAATGTAGTGGAATGATTACATGTTTATCATGTGCAATGTTGTATAAGTAATCTCATGGTACTATGGAATAAAGAGACATCTAAGGATTGTTACACTGTTGTCTTTCCTTGAGTTTTGAAAGTGTATGATTAATGTTACCAGTATCCATGAAAGGTTATTAAGATATTTTTGGAATGTAGATGATATGCGCATAATGAAGGGATAAAGAGAAAATTAAATGTTTGATAGTATTCATGAGCTCATGACTGATATAAGGAGGAGGTTATATCATGGTTTGAGTATATAGAATTTTTGGATTTTGGTATGTAGAAAGAGTTAACTTTTGACAGCATTCATGTTTTCACTATGGTTTAATGGGTATTCATTTTTCAAGAGAATACATGATTAAGGTATTCACATGATTGGAATGTGACCAAAAAGATATATGGGGGATAAATGATGGTATTCATATGCTTGGTTAATTCCATTTCAAGTAATCGTTTTCTTTATACTATGAGCTTGAACCGATGTATTTTAGATAAGACTAAAGATTGGAATGGATTATGTTGGACATAAGTTAGTATTGTTTAAGGATAGTACTTTTTTCGATATTATTGATGGGATGTTATAGTAATGTGGTTTTAGAAAAAGGACAACCTGCAGGATGGGCGACATCCCATCGCGTCGGACAAGGCTGTGGGAATCGAACCCACAACCGAAGTGCGATGGGCCTTTATCGCCTACCACTGGCCTATAGGAAGTCCATGTTTAGTAGAAACTAGTTTTATTATATTAAGCAGTATGATATATGAAGTATAAGTCCATTTTAGGAACCATATATGATTAATCTCACTATAGACCGACATATGTATATTTAATAACTTTTGATAACCTTTTGTTTGAGATAGATGGAATAACCCGTCATTCTATCACATGATCTTATAACACATCATGAATAATAAATTCAACTTTATTTCTTTAAGATATGACGTGGAAATTTTCCAAAGAACAACCAATGGTGAGACTATACCAAAATCACGAAAGTATTTCTTCTAATTCCAATTTCATCAACTTTTGGGAAATGATCTTGAAAACCAAAAATGTTGTCCTAGTGCCCTTATATCCGATGAATCAGATGGTACCCTAGATCATCACAAATTTATGTCTTTGTGATTTCTGGCGTTTCCATAGCCATGTTCTCTACCACTCTCCATCAGAACATGATGGTTAGATTTCTCTTCCATATCCATATTTTCACCTATGTGGAAACCCAGTGATTAGTTTATTTGGGTAACTGTTACGTTTCATACTTTTGTTTAAAGATTGGTTTTGGTATTCCTTTTTACGATGTGGGTTTCTATTAAATAAACTTTCGAGTAGTAAACCATTTATAACCCCGACGAATTTCAAGGGCGAAATTCATTTTAAGGGGGGTAGAATGTAACACCCAGAGATGTTATGAAAAATATTCTTTTTTAATTTCATTAATGTCTTGTGTTGTACGCTACACCAAAAGAAGCTTTCATAACACGTATCCTTGACTTTACTTGCATTACACGCACTCGCGACCTTCCTCGATAGCGTGTGTAGTACGCAATACCGAGTTTCACTAAACAATGATATGCTATTAAAATATTATTAAAACTAGTCGTTATGAATAGTAATAACAACTTTTTGAAATTTTGTAAATTTTATTTTTCAAAATGGACTTCATTTTTGGATTTGGAGTATCGAATTTAGCCTAAGGTGAAATTTTGGTACTTTTCGGATAACTTTCATATTCTGATGAATAGTGAAAATTACTAAATTTTAATTAAAAACAACTTTTTAATCGAAATAATTAATAGTGATAAATTATTAATTTGAGTGATTTAAAAGTATATTTAGAATATATTTTTACAATTTAATACAATGTTGTTCATTGGATGTAATTCTACATTTAAACCAGACATAAACAAGTGTCAATCTTTTGATAGTTATTATCTCTTAAGAACACACTATTTGTTTTGACGATGAGAATTTATTTTTAAATTAATTAATGCAACTGATATGTTTTGAATTTGGTAAAATAGACATCATTTTTGAGTTCATAATATCAAATATAGCTTAGGCCTAATTTTTGGTATTTTTCTGGAAACTTTCATTTTTTGATGAATAGTGAAACCACTAAGTGGTAGTAAAAAAAATGAATTTTTCATAAAACTTAATTTTACTACTTCTATGAGTGGAATTTCAAAAATCCGAGAGACACGGTTGATGTCAATAAGTAAAATTTGGTTCAATGAGATGAAAATAATTTTTGGTGAATAGTAACTTTTTACTTTTTTTTACCTCGGTTAAAAGTAAATAGGGTAATTAAGGGTAAAAATATTATTATTATTACCCTAACACATGTCGTAATTCTATTGGATAAGTGTAATTCGACCAAAAACAAACTTAGGAATAAAATATGACCATTTAGGCCCACTTGGATTAGATTAGGACATTTATTATTAATTTATTTAAAGAAGGGTTAAAATAGTTAAAATCAAAGTTTAATAAGTATATCATTTTTAATATAGGGTTATAAAAAAGATAAATTCGACTATAAATATTCATTATAAAGATAAAACAATTTCCTACATAATGATATTTTATTTATAATTTTTAAACTTTAAATAATATAATTTATTTATGACACAATGATGATGCAGTAATTACCATAATAGTGAAACATTAGAATAATTGATATTATAAATACCCAAATAAATATATTTTGAGACTTTTTATTAATTACACTAATTTTATAGGTTAATATGAC
This sequence comes from Viscum album, assembly GCA_963277665.1. Lineage (NCBI taxonomy): Eukaryota > Viridiplantae > Streptophyta > Magnoliopsida > Santalales > Viscaceae > Viscum > Viscum album. Next base: position 1,223,456,770 of record OY728130.1, read on the forward strand.
ATGTTAGTATTGATTTAATTAACTTTTTTCGAACTAATCATTCTGTTATGATTTTCACAAAAATCAATTACTAAATAGTGTCAAAATTGACATAAAATAGTTTTTAAAACAAATATTATATTATTAATTGTTATTTTATTCCTAAAAATCTAAGGTTTGGAAAAATGACTTAGATAATGTTATATATATTAATAATAAACAACTTGGGGTTCTTTTGTCTTGTTATAGTAAGTTTATTAACCTTATAGTGTAAGAACACAAGAAGACACGGTAAAAGTAAAATTATCTAACTTAAAGTTAAATATAAACGATAAGGTTAACATAGGAACCTAAACTTGTCTAAATTATATTGGATGAGATGATTTAGAACCATCCCCACCTTATCTTAAAAACAAATCAATTTGGAGATATTTAAAACCGAATTTGGCTTTATAATAAAATAATGTTTTTAGTTATTCCAAAGGTACCCCTCTCCTCCCTTATAAAAGGGCACCTCCTCCCCCTCTTCCTCACACCACTTTGAGCCTTCCAGCTCGGCCAACACCTGCCAAATTCTCCTCTCCACTTCCCTAGAAACATCCTAGAGGTTCTGGTATTCTTCAAAGACCAATTTTAGTTCCCTAAAATGAGATCTCAAAGAGGCGCTTCAAAGAAGAGGTAATGTCCGTTACCGATTCTTTCACCTTTATTTTTTCTTCCACTTCTTCTTATTAGGTTGTTTCATTATGAAGTAATAACATCAGTATCACTAATATACTGATATGTTATTATAAGTATGAAACAACCCTATTTCACCATCTATCCATCCTACGGAAAACGAAATCACCGCGCATGCGTACGTACGGAATACCGTCTCCACGCCTTGGTGTAATCTATTTTCCACCACCACCTTACTTGGATGGGTATAATGGTGTAAATAATAACTATATATGATTATTGTAAAGTGATATTGATTATGAAATAGTATACATACACTCCAATACAGTCCCACGATCATGAGAACGATATCTTCGCTCGTGCATACGTACGGACAATCGTCTCCACGACGCGATGAGATTCATTCTCCACGTTAACCATTCATGAATGATTATAAAGTATATATAATAAGTAATCATGAAATATATGACATAGTAATGATAATGGATTTATGTGTATATATATGTATGTCATCTACTTAATTCCATTCAACTCATTAAGGAAACAAAAACAGCGTTAATGCGTACGTACGACCTACCATCTCTATGAACGGTGTATTTCTTTCCATTTACTGATCTATTATATATATGTATATTTTGAATATATATTATATATAAATCATGTTTTATATTCTGTAATTAAGTAATCATGAGCTAAGTAATCATATTAATAATTACAAGTCAAAACACGGACGACAAACGAAACGATTTTACCCAAAACGCTCTTTAACACGGAATTTACAAAAGAACGGGTAATATAAAGTCATAAGTGAACCATATATGATATCATAATAGTGAGTATGATTCTGGAATAAGTTAATTAAATTATTTAAATCATTATACAGGAGGTTCGGACACTTACGAAGCAAATGAGACCTAAGGTAGGAGAAATATCACAATCTCATTTTTATCTGAGATTGTTTATACTTTGAAAATTTACTGGGGTGTATTTTATCATTCACATCCATGTTTCCTCAATATTTAATATTATTTCCATCCACCTACAATTGTTTAAATCCAATTTTACCCTTCGGTGAGTTTTTAGTAAAAGATATGAAAGGAATCTTTTGTCATTTTTCGTACGAGGTACTTTTTGACTTTTCCGAAAAAAGTACGAGAAGAATGTTTTTTTAACTTATACGGCATGAATGGAGTTTTAAAACATTATTTCCAAGAATCTTCCTTTACAAGTTTTCAAGTTTATTTTTAATCAACTTCTTTTAGTTTAAAATTGTATGACATGTTAAGAAAGAAATTTTTTTTTGAATTTGAAAGGATATTTTCCTCAAGAATGGAGTTCAAGTGTTTTATCAAAATTATTTTCCATCTAGGATAATATAGGGTTCTGTTTATATCCCTATTATTACATTGATTTGATTATGTTGTGATGGAATTATTTTTATGAATTCCTTTATCTTATATGAATTGTTTGATTATGTCACGATGTTTAAGATTCCCATTTTTATTACATGGGTTATGCAATGATGTATGATTTATGATTTTGTGGCACACATAAGAATGGTATCATTATGAGATGGGTGGGACCTATATCTCCCTCAAATTCATTGGGTAAAGATTTTATATCTCATGAGATAGACATGGCTGGAACGGTAGGTTATACCGGTTCAGTGAAATAGGACTGAAACGAGGAGTGAACTCGGTTCAAAAAGGGACTTTGTCTACTAAGATAGTCTTGGAAATGAGTCTTGACTAATAAGAAATGATTCTCTATGATTATGTGTGTACGCCACAAAGTTTCATGTTTTAAGTTATGATTATTGGGATTATATTTCACTACTATGATTTATCCCATGTTATGAAATTATGATCTCTTTTGCAGGTTAAGATTTCCAAAAGATATGTTTTTATGAATATGATGTGATTGATATTTCTTTTGTTTACCCTTACTGAGCATTTGAGCTCACCATTTTATGTTTTCTTTTCCCCAGGATATAAAGAAAGGATTTAGGTTTTTTTATAAAAAGAAGATCTTTATGGGAGATGTTGAAGATCTTTAACCACGATTAGAAGATTATATTCTGAGTTTCCAAAGACACTAAACTATTACGGTCCTTGTGTGTGTGTTTCTGTTATGTAATAAGTATTACGCAAAAGTAATGTAATGTCCTTGTACATCAAGCTTAGGGTCTCTACATGTATTAATGACAAACACAATTTCTTGTTAACTACATTTCCTTTTGAAGTGGTGACTAGAGATGCATTGTTTTCTCTTAGTATTTATAGTGCTACATGACCTGATAGTTTTAGTAATAAATTCTTGATATTTTATTGGGATAGTTTTATGCTAATATCATAAACATTGTGATATAATTATTCAATTATTACTATATGCCTTATGGTTTTTAATATTAGTTTATTTCTATTAATCCAAAAATAGAGGATGAATTTGTTATTAAGGATTTTTAGTTTATTTAATTTAGAAATATAGACTGTAAGTTTATCTATAAAATTATTTCCATGAATTTTGGGAATATGATGTATAAAAATATTTCTTTTAATCAATTTGGATTTATTAATGGTATAAATATTCAAACATGACTTCTCACAGATTTTGAATGCATTAATAATTTTAAAAAGAATGTGAATATTGGAAATGTTACCCTCAAACTAAATATTTATAATTATTTTGATTTGATCAAGTAGAGTTTCATTATGTTTTTCCTTAAAATGTATGCATTTTATAATTCCTTTGTCTGGTTTTTTTCTCTCATTTTGGATAACTCTCATCTATCCATTTTAATTAATATGTATCTAGAGAATTCATTGAATGCATTAGAGGAGTTAGGCAGGTGGACCCTTGTCTAGTTTTCCCTTTGGTATCACAGAGGACTATCTATGTCATTGTATATTGAAGCTTAGTCAAAATATTTGGTATAAATATAACAAAGTGAGTAAAAAATTTAATTCTCCCTCACATATGTTTTATACAGATGATTTGCTTCTTTTAGAAGAATACACTAATAATAATTTTGATACTATTAAATCTATCTTTAAACATTATGAGAGAGTTTCTAAATATTTTATTATCTGGTAAAAATCGTTCATTGTATTCAAAAATTGAATCTGTCTTACTATAAAACATTACATCATTAAAATTATTTATGTAAATAAAGGTATAATCTCATTTGATTAGTTGGTTGTACTATTTTTTAGGTAATATTTAAGATAAGTTACTTGTAAAAATTATATTGGAAAATCCTATTACATTTTTATGGTTGGAAAGGAAGATGTTTATCACAATAAGAAAAAAAAATTCTTATTAATTTAGTCATTACATATATATTTTTTTATGAATTATATGTGTATATATCGCCTATAAATATTATTAAAAATTTACATACTTGAATTATAAATTTCATTTTGACTGGTTGTACCTTTGAAAAGAAACATGTTTATGTTTCCTAGAGATAATGCACAAGACCTTTTGACTTGGGTGGAATGGGTGTGAAGGATCTTAGAAATTCCAACAATGCATTTTTATTGGAATTTATTTTTAATTTATTATGTAATTATTATGAATATCTATTATTCATGAAAAAACATTTTTTAACAAAGGTAAAATGTTGAAAAATATATTATATAAATTATTTCATTTGGAATATAATTAATCTTTAAAAAAAATATTGATTTCAATCAGATGTTTTCTATATAAAGAGTATAGACTGAATCTCTTGACTACACCATGGTTATATTGAGGGATTTTTTATGTTTTTGATACTCCTATGATATGAAGAAAATCAAAATTAGTAAATCCATGGAAATGGTATGTGAATTTACTCATCTTCTCCTGACTGGTCTTTTAAATCAAATATAGAATTGTCCATTAATTGATAGAGATATTATAATCCAGATACCCAGATCACTTATAATGTTTAATGTTAGAGATTTTTATAGGATTAAATATGATGGAAACATGAATATATAAAAATGGTTAATGTATTTTCAATATCCTTTCATTAAAAATTATAATTTCATCCTAATTAGAAAAATATGAAAAAATAGATAGCCTCTTGAAAATAGCATAAACTAGATGGAATTATTTTTTATATTTTTTACTTCTATTTAAATTAGAATAAGGACTAAAATCACATTTTTCTTGAATTGTAGTCTGTTAAAAAGTTCTGGTGTTATTTTTTGGAAACATTCTATATTTTCCTCATGATAAATAATGTTATTTTCTCCTCTTATATTCAATGATAAGTTCAAATATTGATAAGAAAATATTTAATTTTTTACTTTTTAATATTTTTTCTATCATCCATTTTTTTGGATTTCTAAAAATTGTAACACCCTAGAGTTTTAAATTATATTTTACTTTGAAAAATAATCTGTTTGATTGTTTTCTTTGTACACAACACCAAACCACAGTGAAGCATGGAATAGTATATAGTTGTTAAAATGTAGCCATATAGTTGGTGGGTAAAAATAGATGTAACCAAATTATCAAATGTATATATAAATAAAAATAAATGTCTTTATCAATTCTAAAGCATTGATAAATTAAATTAGTGAATCGAAATAATTAATATGATTGATTTATGATTTAAAATGTACCCTTTATAAAAAATTTATTTTTATGTTTTTTTATTTTAAGAAAATGAATATATTATGGATAAAATATATTTTTGATATGGATAATATATGAAAATCTAATTTTATTAGTAATTTTTAGAAAATAATAAAGAATATTTAAATTTTATAAAATAGTTATTTTACTATGAATTTTTTTATGTATTTCTATTTATTTATTTAAAAGTTAAATTTTCAACATTTATAATTTTAATTTAAAAAAACTTTTTTTTAAATTCAAAATTTTAATATTTTATTAAGATTAATTTTTATGATTTTTCTAAAATATATGATTTTTAGGTGAATAGTATAGATATTGTTAAAACCGTCACTTTTATAAAATCACCATAATACAAGAATGAATTAGATGTTTTTGAAAACTTTTATGTATAAGAATATAAATTTATATATTAAAATAAATCATTTAAAAAATAATATGTTGAATTTATTAAACCTATGTGTAACATTTTGGAAACATAAGTAATTCTTTACTCTAAAAATCGTTTTCATTTTCTTATATTAAAAATTAATTTTCACCACTTATAGAAATTAAATATATGAAAATGGATTACATATTATAGATAAAAATTATCATATATTTAATAAATTAAATTTAATTTTTTTATAAAATTATGATTACTAATATTAATGTTAATGACCATGATAATAATAAAACTGTTATTTATGAAGAATTGTTTTACTAATATTTTAAAATTTTTATCTAATAAATTAAATTAATATATTTTAAATGATGAATAAATATGATTTTTAAACAAATATATAATTATATTAACACATAATCAATTTTTAACCAATTATAATTAATATTTATAATGCATAATGGTTAAAACACCATTTTTAATAAAGAAATAAGTTTTTCTATATATAAAATCTTTTAATATAAAAGTTAATTTTATATTATTTAGAAATTTAATTAGGTTAAATGGGGATTAAATTTAGGTTCATCACACACAAATTTGGTAATAGTGTTTATTAATATTTTTAGTAAAATATAAATTAATTTGTTAAAAACTTTTTACTAGGGTAAAAACCAAAATGGTAAAATGTAAAAACAAATAATGATAAATAACTAAAAACATGTTCAAAACATGTGATGGAATTATTTTTTGAGGAATTATAGACCCAATTACACCCCAAAATCTATCATTTTTAAAAATTTTAGTCATTTACCCTTGAATAGTGTAATGATATCATTGAAAAGTATAAGGTATTCACAAAAGTTGCCTTTTCTTCACTTATAAAAGGGGAAACTTCCACCTAATAATTCCACACCCATTAATTCAAATTACTTCTAGAAAAATTGATATTTTTTTACTAATATAATCCTATATTAAGTTCATAATTCCCTAATCACCATAATTTATCTTAAGACCTTAATCACCACGGAAAATTTCAAGATAAAGTTTAAGGTACCAAAGTGAGCATTACTTGACTGAAAATTAATTTTTTATTAAAGCATAAACCCCATTTTAAGGGTTGAAGGGAAACCCACCCTTACATCAATGTCTTAAAACAACCAAACCACCACAGTACAAGAGTTCAAGAAAAAATAACACATTCAATCCTACAAGGATATATTTTTAAATCATATCCTTTAATGGGTTGTGACTCAAATGTTTCTATGTTTATAAGGGCTTTCTTTGTATCAATTCAGATTCTTTGAGACATAATACATTTTGTGCACCGTATTTTCCTTGTATGATGTATTTACTACCCATGTATATATTTTTGTCATAAATTTTTTATTTAATGTGACATACCAAGATAAATCATATTACCTTATTCAAATGGATATTAATTAAATTATTACCCTAGTAGTAAGGATTTTTGGTAACTCAACATTCATTCATTATGTTATGATCATTCTATTGAACCTATTTCATATAATTTGGGTACAACCTACAATTTCTTAATTATATGGTATTCCCTCATTGTTTTCTCTTGATTTACAGTCATACCACATAAAATATTTGTTGAATATTTCTTACCTTATGAATTATATGTTTTCTTTAAGGGATATTGATATTTCAAATCTCTTTTCTTTGTGTTAAAATGTTTTGAATTGAATATTCTTATTTCACTATTGGGTTATCCCACCCTAAAATTTTATTATATTTTATTTTATAATGCACCTTTTCAAAATTAAATTTTAATACAAAAGAAATTTTTACTATATGGTTTTATAACAAATGTAATTTAAAACTACTAAAAATGATCCTTTTATAATCATATGTTTTATCTTTGTCTCCACATTTTCTATAAAAACAATTATATCATTTTCATGGCTTCGTTATTAGATATTATTTTTAAAATTAAAATTTTTAAAATATTTCTCTTCACCTTTTCAAAATTTACTTTTGAAAGTAACATATAAATTTTTATTTTACATTAATGTTAAAAATGTTTTCAAAAATCTATTTTAAGATTTTGCCACCATTTTCATTTTAATTTTCCCAAGGATCTACAGTCATGGGATTTATGTTTCTTAAATATTCTATAATAAATATATATATTTATAATTTTGAGGATTAAACCTATGGTATCAACCTATTTTATTCTTGATCCCTTCTTTTGTAATACCATTTGATGCATTCTTTTGTAAGGATGTTTTTCATCTATCTCAACATCCTTAGGAGTTTCCTTTATTACGCTGGGGATATATTCTTTTTCAACTATCAAACTAATTTATCTGGATATATTATATAATTATCTTTTCTATCAAGATATTACCCATCACTAATTTTTTATTACCTAACCATTCACCATGAATAGGAAAAAACATTCTTCGAATTACTTTAATTTGTGAATTCCCTATTTTCCATTCCTTTGATTAAAGGTTGTTCACCAAGATGGTGTATGTTAATTAATTAGGGAAATGATTAAATTAACCCTATAACATTACTTTATATGATTTTAGCTTGAGGGATGCTTATATAGAAAGATATTACATTTATTTATTAGTTAACTAATGAAATCCATATAATTTTCATTTAGATATGGATTCTTGTTGATTACTCAAATAAACTGACTATATATATTTTAACCATCCACTTTCTTTCTTCAAATGGGTTATGATAATGTTATCCATTTTATTGAAATGAAAAAAGTATTGGTTTATCTTATTTTTTATTTCAATATGGATGATTATTGGAAAAGTTGATTTTATTTTGTTTACTCACTATATTTTATGACGGATGCATTGGACATAAACAAGTGATGGGTGGGACCCATTATTATTAGCCCCTCAATTCATTGGTAGGTCTCATGAGAGAAAACATTTTGGGTTTTAGTGCATGCCTTCCCAATTCTGCAAGATGTATTGACTATGGTCTTAATGAAATGAATGATTTTCTTTCTATAACCTTGATGACAAGTATAGTGTCTTGGTTATAGGCTTGATAGTAAGATAAAAATGTTTGAAATTATGCATTACATCACCATTAATTCGGTTATTGTTATCCATGTGATCTATATATTTTCATTATTATCCATTGATATATTATCCTCTTAGTTTCATTTGATTATAGAATTATGATGATTACTTATTCCTAAAATAATATTTATGCCATATTATTCCTTTATTTACTTGGATGTATTTTTTCCCTTACTGAGTATTTGAGATCACCCCTTATTATGTATTCATTTACCTAGGTTATAAATATAATTATTACACATGATTTGGCTAGATTAATATCATGTATGGGAGATTTGTGGAGTATTTTGATGACTTATTATGGATTAAGTGGTTTCTTATATAGTAGGAAAAAATGTCCATTATTTGAGAAAGACATGGGATTTATTAGTTCATGATTTTTCATTATTCTATAAATTTATAAACCTAAAAATATAATTAGGATGTAAGAGATTCAATAATTATTATTTATTTTTTAATTAAGTATGGTTATTTCCATGCCTTTACAGCTGGTATCAAAGAGAGTATGTATAGTATGTGTTATTTTCAATGGATCCAAGAGTGTGGGTCTGAGGCACTACAATTGGTATCAAAGTAGGTTTTAGATAACATTAGAGATTAGAATGTTATTGGTTAAGGATGTAAATGTATTTAAATATCAATAAGTCAGGGTTTATCATAATTTTAAAGGTATATATAACCCTTTGGGATAGTATATGATTTAATGTTAAGGTAATGATGCATGTTTCATTGGGGGATTTGGATATGATAACTTTAGTTAAAACCCTAGGGATAAGTCTAAGTGAGAATTCTAATTATATGATATCATCCCAATGTTTTATTAAATTATATATTTTGTGGTTATCCAAAAAATTAAATCAATATCTAGATACTACAATTAGATTAAATCTATAACACAAATGTACTTAGCGATAATAACCCTAAAAATGGTGGATTGGGTATTAACTCGATCTACCCCAGGTGATTGATAATGAGGCCTAACTGAAAACCTAGTTTGAAACTACCTAGGGATATGTTATGGTTAATAAATATTTATATAAATACATTATAAAGGATTTATTATGTTAAGTAATGATTATAATAATCAAGAGAGAACCCGGCCGAAAGAAACTGAGATTGAATTGAAAGTGATTTAGGTTGAACTGTAAGTTAATTTCAAAGAGTTAGCAATTTTGAGGTTGAATTTATTATCTTAAAATAATTATCTTATGTTTCATAACTCACATTAACTTATTTTTGTTTTAGTAATGGATAAAGAATAAAGAAATCAACTTATCAATGGATATCATGGATAATGTGAAGATTTTCTCAGAAAGAAAACTAATGGGATAAGATATAGAGTTATAAACCTTATGATTATGAAAAATTGGATATCCTTAATTGTTATTAACAATGTGAACATATTTGAATCCCCAAATACACCAAATAAGAGAAAGGTGGAGTCCCATGTAAGTTCAGGTGATAAAGATGATAAAGGAAAGAAGATTCAATTTCTTACATGTCAAAATGTGGGAGGAAGAACCTAAGAAAATTTCTTCAATTAAATGGAAAATGTTTTATGTGTGGAAAAATGAGAAAATATAACAACTAATTATAGAGTAAAATAGATTTAATTTAACATTATGGATGAAAAAATATGTGTTTCTTAGTCACAACTAAGATATTAAAGTAGGCACCCCATTTCAAAATATATATTGAGTTATCCTAAATTTGAGATACCATTAAAAATATCAATATTAATTGATTATTAAAATTATAATTATTTTATTTATTTAGGTTGGGGAGAATAAAATACTATGAGTTTTTAAATTATATTTTCCTTTGAATGTTTATGTGTTTGATGGATTGCTTCACATTCAACACTAAATCACAATGAAACACAAAACAATATAGAATCATTATAATGTTGGTGTAGAGTTTGTGGGTAAAAATATATATAACCATATTATTAAATATATTTATAAATAAAAATAAATTTAATTATCAATGTTAAGGCACTGATAAATTAAATTAGTACAGCTAAATAACTAATAAGATTGATTTATGTTTTAAAGTATAACCATTCTAAAAATTTTATCCTTATATATTTTATTTTAATAGACTAAATATATTATGGAATAAATATATTTTTTCGATGAATAATATATCAACACTAAATTTATTAGTAATTTATAGGAAATAAGAAATAATAGTTAATATTTTAAAGAAATTCTATTTTCCTATAAAAATAGTTTTTATTACATTTATATCTTTTTATTTAAAATTTATATTATCAACTTATAGAATTTTAATTTGAAAAAATAAACTTAATTATATATTAAGAATTTTTATATTATCTAAAGATTAATTTTTTATATTTTTATAAAAATAGTTTATACTTAGGTGAATGGTATAAATATTTCTAAAACTGTCCCTTTTATGACATTATCATAATACAAGAATGAATTAAATTTTATTGAAACCTTTTATATAAAAAAATATACATATATAAAGTAAGATACATCCTTTAAAAATACTATTTTTAATTCATCAAACCCATTTGTAATGCTTTGGAAACTTCAATAATATTTTACTCCAAAAACTATTTTTATTCGCTTATATTAAAAATTACTTTTCATCATTTGTAGAAATTAAATCTATCAAAATGGATTTAATATTAAATATCAAAATTATTATATTATATAATAAGGTCAATTTATTTTCTCATAAAATTATGGTTATGAATATTAAAGTTAATGACCATGATAATAATAAAAATGTTATTTTCAAATAATTCTTTTACTAATATTGTGTAATTTTTATTTAATGAGTTAAATTAATATATTTTAAATGATGGCTATAATATTATTTTTAAACACATATATAACAATATAAATTCATAATAAATTGGTAACTATAATTATAAATAATATTAAGAACACATAATGATTAAAACATCATTTTTCTATAAAAAATGTTTTCCTATATATAAGATTTTTTTAATATCAAAGTTAATTTTTTGTCATTTATAAATTGAATTATATTAAATGGGGATTATATTTAGGTTTATCACAACCAAATTTTTTCATAGGATTTATTTTATATTTTTAATAAAATATAAATTACATTGTTAAAAACATGTTATCCAGGTAAAATTGGGATGATAAAATATAAAAACACTAATGGTAAATAACTAAAAATATACTTAAAACATGTGCAGGAATTATTTTTTGAGGCTTTATTGACCCAAGGACACCCGAAAATCCATTATTTATAGCTTTTGGATTCATTGTCTCTTGAATAATGTAATGATATCATTGAAAAGTAAAGGGTATTCAGAAAATATCCTTTTTTCTTCACATATAAAAGGGGGAAATTACACCCCTTCATGACACACCCATTAATTCGAATTACTTTCTAAAACTATGAATTTTTTATCCACATAGAATACAATCTCAATTTCATAAGCCCCTGGTCACCGTAAGTTATTTTAATACCTTTAATTCTAAGGATACATTCAAGAAAATGTTCAAGGTACCAAAGGGAGTATTACTTACTCCTAACCATTTATTCTTAATATTTATTTTCCAAATATATCCTAACCATATTTATAAAATAACCTCATTGTAATTAGTATATTTAAGTGATATTATATTAATAGAACAAAAACTTTTTGATTCTTTTCCATCCACTTATAAAAATAAAATAACGTTAATCATGCGTTGTATAGACTACCACCTCCACAATGTAACATTTTTCATTTTTCATCTTGATTTTATTTATTTATTAAAACCACTTAAAATATAATTAAATAACTTGAAAAAATATAAATAATGTCATTATTATTATATTATAATGGTATTATACACTTATTTAACCATACTCGCCCATTGGGGTATAGCGTGTTCATGTTTGGGGTCGGTTTAGCCATCTTCCTGAATAATGTTATAAAAAACTATAATGGATGACCTTAGGAACTTAAATAATAATTTAATTATAAATTATTAAAAAAATAATGACTATTTTTTGGTTCTTAATTTTTTTAATAAGTATTTAACATATTATTAAAATATCATCTTCGAGCGCTAAAATCACCAAAATAAGCTGACATTGATTCAAATTTCATGAAAACATACACAAAAACTGTATAATAAATAAATAGAATATGATAATAAATAGTATATATTAAATTAAATATAAATGAAAATTTTTCCTAATAATGTCTCCAATAAAGTTAATTTTATAATTCAAGAAGTTAAATGTGTGCATAATGAATCGGGAACAAGGTAAGTGTTTCTTGTCTTAATTTCCAATTCCTTAAGACATACTTCTTATTATACACCATGTTTTATTTATAATGTTGTATATATTAACACTTTAATATTTTTTTATCATGATACTATAATTATTCATGTTATTTAATGTTTCATTTGAAATCAAAACCTTTAAGGGGTTATGAGTTGAAAGTTTCTTAGGATGTAAGGGATTTCTTGGTCTCAATTCTGATTCTTTGAGTCATAATACATTCTGCGCACCATGTTTTCATTATATAGTGTATTTAGAACCCATCTATTTATTTGTATCATAAATTATTTTTCATGAGATATTCTAATAAAAATCATATTCTATTCTTCAAATAGCCATTTATTCAACTGTTACCCCAATAGTAAGGATTTTTGGTAACTCAACTTTCATTCATTAATTTATGATTTTTTTATTGAACTTATTTAATATATGTTGTTTAGATCCTACCATTGATTATATTATGTGTTATTCTCTCATTTTTTGGATTTAAATTCCTTCCACGTAAAATAATTTTCTAATTTTTATTACCTTATAGATTATGTTTTCCGTAAGGGATATTGATAACTCAAATATCCTTTCTTTGAGTTACAAATTTTTATCATAAAAATTGTTCTTACATTTTTAGAGTACCCTACCCTAAAATTTTATTATATGTTATTTTATAATCCTATTTTTAAAAATTATTTTTTAATAGAAAATAAATTTTGGCAATGTGGGTTTTCAACAAAGGTAATTTCAATGCACTAAATGGGTCTTTTCATGATAAAATGTTTTATCTTTGGATCCAAATTTCCTATAGAAACTTTTATGCCACTTTCGAGGATATATTATTTTAGATTATTTTTAAAATAAAATTAATCAAAATATTTCACTTCACCTTTTCAAATGTTACTTTTAAAAGTGACATGTATGTTTTTATTTTACATTAATGTTAATTTGTTTTCTAAAACTTCTTTTAATTTTTAACCTCCATTTTATTTTTCATATTAAAAATAATTAACAGTCATGGGATTTATGTTACATGATTTATTCTATATATATATTTATAATTTGGGGTATTGAACTCATGGTATCAGAAAATTTGATTCTTGATCCCTTCTTATGTGATACTATTAAAAGAATTCTTTAGCAAGGATGTTTTTAATCTATGTTAACATCCTTATGAGTTTATTTTGTTATGATTGAGGTATGTTATTTATCATATATACACCTTATTTCTATATATGGATCATGTAATATTATTTCCTATCAATATATGATTCATCACTGCCTTTTTCTTCCAAACCATCCATTGTGGGTATTCATAAATTTTCTTATAATTCCTTTGATTTTTGAATTCACTGTTTTTCATTCCTTTGATTAAAAGGTGTTTACCAAGATTTTATTTTTCAATTCATTAGGGAAAATATTTACTGAACCATATACCATTACTTCATATGATTTTATCTTGAGGGGTTCTTACATAGAACTCCATTTTGTTTACTTATTGGGGAATTATTGAAATCTATATATTTTTTATTATGATATGGACATTTATTGATTACTCATCAAAGTTGACTATATATTGTTTAACCTGCCACATTATTTTTTAGGATAGGTTATGATCATGTTATCCCTTTTATTGACATCAAGAAAAGTATTGTAATTCTTTATGTTATTATTATAACATAGTTGATTATTAGAAAAGTTGATTATGTATTATTTACCCATTATCTCATATGATGAATGAATTGGACTTAAAAAAGTAATGATTATGACATTATATATCACCTAGATTCATCGGCATGTTCTGGGAGACAAACAAGTTTTGATAATTGGTGTATTCCTTTATAATCCAATAAAATGTGTTGATTTTTTTCTTGATAACAAGAATGATGTCTTAGCTATAATATCAATGGAAATAATGATGTATTGGATGATTCCTTGGTAGTAAGATAAATATCTCCAACATTATTAATTCTATCACCATGAATTCCATTATTTTTCACCATGTGATCTATTTATTTTCATTAATATCCATGGATATATTATTCTCTCAGTTTTAGTTGATTATGACATTATGATGACTACCTATTCCTTCCATAATAGTTATGCCATTTTTATGCAATGATTGCCTCAATTGTATGTTTTACTCAGGTTATGAAGAAAATTATTACCCATGATATGACAAGAAGAATATCATATGTGGGGGATTTGTGGGAGATATTGAAGACTTATTATGGATTATGTAATTTCTTATATAGTGGGGAAAATGTCCATTAGTTGAGAAAAACATTGGCTTTATTATTTTGTGATTTATCTGAATTATATAAATCTCTAAACCTAGAAATATTTTTTTGGATCTATGTAATGAAATATTTTGTTTAAGTCGTGTAATTATAGGATAGTTATGTCCTAGAATCTATAGTTAGTATCAAAGATAGTATGTAAAGTATGTGTTTATGGAACAAAATCTGGGATTGAAGGTCTAGAGAATTATATTAATGTTGTTGAGTTTTATTATAAATGGATTCTCTATAAATATGGTGTGGTATGTGATCATATATATGTTCTATAAGTTGTGAAAATTAAAAATGTTTCAATGGATAATAATTTTATTGATCTGACCATTCTCTGCGATTTTTAGTGTTACAAGAAGGACCAGAATACACAAGGACCATAATTTTTTCAGATGGATTCCTCTAATCATGAGATAGATAAAGATTAATGTTGATGGTTCAGTTAATGGATTTCCAAGAATTGTATGATATTGAGGATTATTTCTCACATATAGAGGCTTTGTTAAGGGATGTTTTTATAAATCTACTCGGAACTATACAACTCTTGAAGCTATGATTTAGGGAGTCCTCATGTGATGAAATATAAAAATAAATTTGGGTGGAACATGATATGGCCTAATAGAGACTCCACTTTAGTTGATAAACTCCTTAAAAAGATTCCAAGAGCTACTCCTTTGAGTATTCTTCCAAATTTTATTGAGTGACTTCATTACATTGGAAAAATTAAAATGAATATAACTCAAATTTATATAGAGTTGAATCCAAATAGATGCATTATTGAAGATAGGGGTTCCATTGAGTAGTCCAATGTGGTTTTTTTCTCTTCTATGCTTTTTCTTATCTTTGGTTGACTTGGATGCAAGGGGTGCTTTATATACCCATGCATGTCATTCTCTATTATAGTGTCTGTGATTTTTATTTTATTAAATAAATATTTGGGTCCATCTTCAGCGACCACAACATAGTTGAATAAATAAGAAAAGGAAAATAAATATATATAAATAAATATTTATTTATTTAATTATTATTACATAATTTTATATCAATATAAATATATTTTTATATTAAAATATGATATTTAATTAAAAAATATTTATGAATAATTTTCATCCCTAAATATAGAAATTTAAATATATCTGAGGTAAATAATAAATATACAAATTTATTAAACATATGTATAGTATGTAAATTAAATTTATAATACATATTTATGATATTGTGTGTATATAATTATATATATATAATATATATATATATATACATATGAAAATGTAATAAAATAAAGAAATAAACATGTGAAAATTATATTCATATGGTGATTGAAATTGATTATGATTGTTGAAATAATTATTCAAGAAAATTTCATTGTGATTGAATACATGCTTGGTGCCAATTCAAAAGGAATGAGTTTTGGTTGTTACATTGAAAATGGATTCCAAATTTCAGATACCATGAACTCATTATTCACTTATAAAAATAATTTTTAGATTGTATTTAATATCATCGTCTATTATTTAATAATTGATTTTGAAAACCATCATTGATGATTATTAATGTTGATTAATGTGATAACTATTGTGAAATATTAATATTTAACTCTGGCTATTTAAATAACCAATGATGGATATTAAAAATAAACTAAACAAAGAGTAATGTTATGTTTTTTTCTTTGTGTGTACCACTATATTTTCACTCTCTTAACAGTTTCACCGCTCTATGTTAATCACCCAATGCCCACAATTATTATGATGTATCTTTTTTTATTTCCCCTTTCCCCTTCATCATTTTCACTCCTCAATTCCCCAAAAATTGAACTCATTACCATCTTCCCCATCCATTGTCCTTGCTCGTATCCCCCTCCCCCCTCTCTATTTCCCCCATTAAACTCTTCACGTATATTTTTTACCTCACACCCCAAGATACTAATGAACTCCACATCCACATACTACCTCATACCTCTGCTCTATCAATTGATCTTGTCTTGGGTGTTAGGGATATAGTTGGGTAATGGAAATGGATTTGCTTAGATGGTAGTTGATAGAGCTCATTGAAGTAGATTACATTTCTCTCTCTTTAAGAGTAGATTCTGCACCACCAAATCTATAGAACTATGAGGTTTTAATGAATTCTCTTTAGGATATAGTGGTGGCTCGATACTCTACACATGTACTTTGTGCAGAGTATCCCTTGAAGAATCTTTGGAAATAAGAGAGCTTTGAAACGGATTTTTTTTCGCACCAAAAAAGTGTCTTTGATTCTTGTAAAAGGATTTTTAGGAATCTCAATATTTATAAGAACATGGAGTGCTTGTAAATGATTTTAATTTTATGGTTATGAATTCCTTCTAAATAAATTATTATTTCCATATAATGGGGGCTCCATTTTATTGGCCAGCCCAATGAGGACTCCATTTTATGGGCATGGAATTACCCATTTGGATAAGTCATCCAACCCATTAGAATGATACATTTTTTTGGAAAGGCATCTAATTTCAATATTTAATAATTTCTGGTCAATCACTGCTAGCCAATTAAGTTTCCTAGATCACACCTTCTAGAAAATAGATATGACCATCTGATCATGCCCTATATGATCAATGATCCAAATCATACCCATTCATCAGACTAAGTCAGCCTACCAGACACACCCATTTAGGTTTGGGCCTAAACTGGTTGGAACTATAAATTTCATTAAAAAAATTATGGAAAATACAACACCTCACATTGACGCATTATGTGAAGTGAAAAGTGTTCCATCAAAGTTACACAGTGCATATTTGAGTGTGTGTGATTATGGAAAGTGTAATGCACCATCCCCGATAAGATTATTCCCCTCTTTATCATTTTAAATTATGATAAATGTACTCACATTAATAAATGAGACCCCACTACTCAACATTTTCAATATGGGATTCCAAAAAATTATTCCACTTTCAAAATTAAAAACAAAAAATTGAAAACCCAAAAATTCCCCACTATTTTAAAATATTAAAAAATAAATTTTGAAAAAAAAATAATTATAAAATATTGGAAATAATTTTCATAAATAAATTTATCTCTCGATTTGATCATTTACATAGTAGATTAAAATAAAATATAAATAGAAAAATAGGTGGACACTACCTTGAACCTGTAGCTATTTTATTAGTCAGATCCATCCTACACAAGTCTGTTCAAATTCCTTAGTTATTCTTTACAATTCTATATGCCATTATTGCAATGTTTCACTTATCCTTTCATGAATGTTTGAGTGTTAAATTGATAAACTCTTTGGAGCACCCCCAATCCCACATTCATATAGGTAAACCAAAAAGTGTTCACATTTTTCAGCACTTGTTAGGTTTCCTTGGTAAATTAAGAGTTTTAAACTCACCATTATTTTCTCATGGGCACCAAACACCATTTCCTTGGGATTTAATATATATTTGGTGTTTCCTTCTCACATTTTATGGAATTTCCTACATTTATCTTATACATTCAATGTTATCACATGATAAGTTTAGGATATTTCATTTATGAATCTTTTTCATAGACTATAAACCCATCCTTAAGGAAGTTTTGGGAAAATACTCCCTTTAAAGTCACTTTGTTAGTGGATCCACTAAATTTTGGTTCAATATAACAAATTACACAGTTATGATACTATATTGTATCATCTACCTCAAATAGATATGTTTGAGACAAATTATAAGTATTTTTATATTCCCCATCTAATGTAGCTTGACTATTACAATGTATAGAAATCGAATAAATTGTCATAGGATACAAGGGTAGATCTAATAAAAACACCCTCATATATTCTACTTCTTTATTAGTATATTCTAAAGAAATAATATTATAATCCATTGTGGAGTTTTTTATACAATTTTTTTTCTTTGATCCTAAATAGATCGCTCTAGATTAGTAAAACAACTCATATAAGAAAAACCTTCCCTAATGGGTGTAATCTCAGCCACATAATCCCACCACACTTATATAAGAGTGATACTATAGATTTGTAATCTAAATCACATAATAAAACCCATCTAACACCCTTGGGTTTACACTATGAAATATAAAATGATACATAATACACTTTAAATGGTTAAATACTATTTTAGTTGTATCCTATTATGCCTAATGACCACACTTGTCGCTTGGGTGAAAAAAATAAATTTATTCCCTAATTTAAATATAGTAGTGGTGGTAACCCTAGGTAGTTTCTTGAAGAGGATTTCATATAAAAATAGTTGTTTTTATTTTATTAGTTAAATATGAAGGGGTTTATTTAGAGTTTGATATTTTTATAACAAAATAAAATAATAAAGAAGAAATTTAAAAATAGTATATGAGAAGAGTGATCAATTCAATGTTGGAATTCCTTTTTAAATGATATAATTATCTTAAAAATGGTTTAACCTTTTCCTTGATAATTGAAAAATTCAAGGTTCTTTGATTGATTCACTAAACATCCTAAGATGAAGATATATATTAGGGAATATCCAAATAGTTTCATTTCTCAGTGAATCCTACTTCCCATGTGTATGATAGTTAATGAATCACTCCCATACTTTCAAGGAAATACCTGATTGTGGTTTGGAATTCCAAGAAGACTAGAAGCATCCCACTTCTCCCACTCATGTGCCAGTAATTTCCATACCCTCATCACCTTACATAACCTAATCATTCTAAACAATATGGATCACATGGGGGGATTATAGATTCTAAACTTTTATTATAAAAATTAAAATGTTCAAAACCTAAAATAAAATTGTATTGAAATCATAGAACATTCACTGAGAATAAAATCAATCAACAGGGAAGAGTTTTATTCAAATATATATGAATACTAAAGCATTATAAAAGGGTTTCCTTACCTTCCCTAACCACTCAAAAAAATTCCCTCTATTCTAAGAGTAGAAAAGAAGAAAGGTGAAGGATAAGGATTCACAAAGCTAATAAAATAATAAAATAAATGAAATAGTAACAATAGTGGTACCATAGCATGAGATCTAGATGAACTCCTGGAAAAATTATGATGCATACTCTATTACATTATGCTCACTTTAAAGGTATGAGATTCCATTTTCTTTTGATGCATCAAACTCTCAAGATCTTCACACATTTGAAATCATTTTTAAGTTTCATTATTCTTTGAGGATCCATATTTTTCATGGGATTATTTCTCCCTAAAAATACAAATATTCCTTTTTGTGTTTCCTAATATAAATATTATGTATGATTTTAATCAATTTGGTAGCTTCTGGTTAGTTTCATAGCTACTAAAATGTTATCCCAAATCTCTCTGGAAAGTCACAATGACTTTTCCTTTGAAAAATTCCAGCCTTCTTGTTTTTCATCATAAGTATTTTTAAATACATGAGATCAAAAAGATTTAAAATAAAGTTATATAATGTCCTTGGGAATATTTATGATTGGAATAAATGATTTACTATTAGGACCAATTCCTTACATTTAGTTGGAAAAGCCGTATGATTAGGACCAAAGATTTACACTTAGAGGATGATGCATTATGGTCATTATTTTTCCATTTCCTCAGGCATTATACAAGAATTTGTAACTTCATACATCCTATAATTGATCTAGATCTACTTAAAGATATTAAAAATAACCTTAGAACAACCTGAAACAACATCAAAAACCCATAATTGAGTGTATCCATTTCTCTAATAATTTAAAATATTAATAAATAATTATAGATTGTGTTCTCAAGCACTTTCATAATTAAATAAAAAATTATCTTATATTATAAATATGTGATAATTTCCCTTGAAATGGTGAAATGATGTGATTAAAAATCACCAAAACTCAAGAAAATTTATATGAAAATACTGGCTTGTCAAATAACCTATATTACTTGTATACCTTCTCAAATTTCCAAAAATATATGTAATATCAAGTCTTATGTTAGTCATAGTATACATAAGACACCCAATGACCCTTGTGTATTCTATTTGAGAAACATCCCTACCATGATTTGGTAAAATATTAATCTTAGAATCATATAGGGTAGAAACTAGTTAAAAATATATTTTTTAAACCTCTTTAATACCTTTTTAATATAATGATATTGAGAAATCGGAATATAATTCTTATTTCTAACAATTTTTATTCCAAAAATAAAATTAGATTCACCTAACCCTTTAATATAAAAGTCTCTAGATAAGATTGAATTAGACCCATTTATATAATTTATATCAGTTCAAAATATTATCATGTCATCAACATATAAAAAAATAACTATACCATGATTATTAAGGAGCCTATTATAAATGCATTTATCATCTTGGATAACTACAAACCCATTAGATAAAATTAATTCATTAAATTTATCGTACCATTATTTTAGAGATTATTTTAAACCATAGAGATATTATACCAATATACAAACCTTCTTTTCTTTACCAGGTATTATAAACACTTTAGGATTCACTATATATACTTCTTCATCTAATTCACCAGTTAATAATTCTATTTTAGAATTAATTTTGGGAATTTCTAATTTATATATGGAAGCTAATGTAAGAAAAATTATATTTGAAGTAATCCTGGTCATGGAATTATAGGCATTGAAATAATTGATTCCTTCATTTTTTTATAAACCCCTTGGCTACCAATATAGATTATATTTTTTAATTGTACTATCAAATTTTCATTTTATTATAAATATCCACTTATAACCTATCGATTATAAAACTTGAATAAGATAAACTAATATACAAGTAATTTTATCAGTTTTATTTCATCATGTATGGATTCCTTCCCAAGTGACGCATCCAAATATGAAATAGCTTCTTTGAATTTTTTGGATTAGAATCTCTATTAATAAAAATGGGTGTTTGTTTAATAATGTCATCAATAGTTCCTTCCAACAAGTATATATAAAAATAAAATACATATTTATTGGGTATCCACAGTTATTTACTTTTATGAACCTCCTCAACCATATCTTCTTGATATATGTTATTTTTTTATCTAAATTTATCTATTTGGAATATCTTGGGTAAATAGATAAACAAAGATTCATCAAAGATTGTATATATTGATTCAGTAACTATTTTAACGTCTATTAAATCATTAGATTATATAACCATGAATCTATAAGATTTTGAATACTTCACATATCTAAGAAATATTCTATAAATACCAATTTTACCCAACTTTACCCTTTTAGGTTTAGGTTCTATTATAATTGCATGAAAAATCCAAACATTTAAATAATTTCTATTTGGTATTCTATGTTTCCTTAATTTTTATGGATTCATAACCTTCCATTTTTTGGGAACCCTATTTAGAGTATGAAACATAGTTAATAATTATTCTCCCCAAAATCCTCTTGAGATGCCTAAGATGGACATTATGTAATTAAATATTTCTATTAATGATATATTATTTCTATCAACCGCGCCATTTTTTGATGGGTATAGGGGGATTACACTTAATGTATGATCCCTAGACATTCAAAAAATTAAGGATTATAAAATTATCCTCCCTAATAAAATCAAATAAATTTAATTATAATCCCACATTGGTTTTCAACCTCATTCTTATAGATTACAAATTTTTATATAAATTCAAATTTATCATGTAAAATATTAACATGGAAAAATATAAAATAATAATCAATAAAGGTCACAAAGTGATTTTTATCACCTATAGTGGGAATAGAATTCAAACCACATACATCTCTATATATTAAATCTATAAAGTTACTTTTCTATTATATATTTGAAAATGGTTTCCTAAATATTTTAGTTTTCATGTAAGTCACACATATATGATCATATTTTAAGTAATAATTTTATTTTTTAAATGTCATTAATTTTATAAAAATTTATATGACCTAGAAAATTATGTTACAATTAAGAAGACTCTAAAAAGTAAGAAGAAACTATATTTTTATTAAATTCTTATAATCTACTATACAAGTGACCCTTTACAAAAAAGATATAATCCTTATAAATAACAAATTTATCTACCTCAAATATAAGTTTAAACCCATGATTTTTTAATAAGCTCCCAAAGAATGGGTTTCTATGATCTTAAGTCACATGCAAGGAATAATTTAAGGTGATGATTTTTACTAAGGTAAACTTAAGATTAACAAAACCATTACCTTATAAATTTATGCTTGAAGAGTTCCCCATTTAGAGATACATCTCATATTTTATTGATTGTATCCTCTTAAAGACAAATGTTTTATTATACATGCGTCGTGTAGCATCAGAACTGATCCACCAAGAAGAGTTATCCTCGATAACATTCACTTTGAAGATCATGGTTTTAAAGTTATCTTTTTAATAATTGTTTCCACCTTTCTTCTTATAGAGAAAATATCCCTATTTGAAGTGTCTTATCTTGCCACATAAGTAGCATAGTTTGTTCTTATTCTTGAATTGTAACTTTTGTTTTGAAGGATGGTTTGGATGTTTTTTCCATTCTAGTGCCTAGATAGACCCAATCCCTATTCCTCAAGGACCATGTATGAATCATCATTAGGTTCATATACATCCTCACACTTTTTATATTCCTTAAAATATATTAATCATAAAGGAATCAAAGAACAAGATCCATGAGAGCATAACATTTTCATAAGACATAAGTTTGTGATATACACATAATCATAGAAAATCATTTCTTTAGTTAAGGATCATGGGAAAGATTATCATAGTGTATTTGGTTCACTCCTCATTCTATCATTTCCTTGGTCAAGGTTCACTCCCAAGACTATAATAGTGGATCATATTGGATAGAGTCTCTTACTAAACCATGATCACTCCCCATTCCAGTCCTTATTATCTCATTGGATATCTATTTTACCCAATGAATTAGAGGGATATATAATCTTGGTCCCACACATCACATAATCACAATCGATTTATATGAGTTACATAAGATCATAAATCATTCATTATATATCATAACTAGTGTAAAGGAAATGATTTTCATAAACATTTAAACATTTCATTTTAGCATAACCCATGGAAAATAAATGGGTTCTATAAACATCTCATCATTATGATCATAAAACACCAAGAAATAATAAATATGGTATCCTTAGATCATATCCCTAGTAAATAAAATAAAATAATGTTATCATACATGAAAATTTAATTAAAATATCTCTTGTAATATTTCTATAGGAAAATACCGTTTTCATTTTGGAATCACTTATTT
The DNA here is from genome assembly GCA_963277665.1 of Viscum album. Lineage (NCBI taxonomy): Eukaryota > Viridiplantae > Streptophyta > Magnoliopsida > Santalales > Viscaceae > Viscum > Viscum album. The sequence goes on from OY728130.1 coordinate 1,223,481,248, forward strand.
AAAATATAAGAATTTACAAAATATTATGGAAAAAAATTCGTTGAAAAGAAGAATGGAAAAATATAAAGTAATCTTCAAATATTTTATCAGTCATTAAAACAAAAAATTTGGTTCATTACATGTATATTAAAACAAAGACTCCTTTAACATTTTTAGTAAAAATTCAAAAGTATATCATTCAAAAAATAACAAGATTCCATTGAATTTTTTTTGTAGAATGTAAAATATAGGTAAAAATGACCTAAAAATTAACATGATAATATAAAAAACATTATTGAAAAAATTTTAAATAAAAATTAGAAATTGAAGAAAAAGATTCCCAACCAAAGGGGAAATAAATTCTATTTTTCTTAAAAAGAATTTTCTGATCATTTTAAGTAACAAAGAGAGTAAAATGGTACTGTTGATTAAAAATTTCATTAATAAAAATAGTATAATAAAATTAATGAGATTATTGAGATTTAGATCATGAAATTTCATTATCTTAAACTTAATCATAAACAATCTCGGTAAACAATGAGATTGCAACACAAAACTCTTACCACTTTGATAACTTTCAAATAAAAACAAAATAAAATATATTAACATATATGGGTAGGTATATCCACATAATTTTCATAATAAAAATCATAAAATACATTCATGGTAATTATATATACCATTTAAAATAAACAATTAGTGAATATGGAATGTGTCTCATAGAAATAAAAGTTAGATGAAAATCCATTACCTCATGTTCGACTTAATTTTAAAGCACTCTAAAATTATATATAATAAATTTAAATTTGTTATAATTATATAAAAAAATAATTTAAATACTTATAATATCATATATAATCCACTTATAACATTTAAACATCTATTTTTTAATAATTCATTATTAAAATCACCATTTCAGGGTGTTAATTGTTTCGTTTTTCATGAGAATTTAGGTTCGGTCCCTTCAACTTGGATCATGGTTAAATAATATCAAGAAATTTAATAATTATATAAATATTATATATATTCCATATATATATTTATAGTCAATAATAAAATGTAGATATAGATAAATTTATTACATTGTTCATGGAGATGATAGGTCGTACATACACATGAACGTTGTTTTCACTTTTTGAAGGATGGAATAAAATAATGTTAAAAAAATTAAACTTTATATAATAATTAAAATATAATATATTTCATATGTATGTATTAATTATATCATTATTACCATCCATATAAATATAAAATGAAAAACAAATCACATTGCTTCATGGAGATGGTAGTCCACACGTACACACGAGCGACGTTATCATTTTCCAACCGATTGAAATGTAAGAAGGTATATATTATATTATAACTAAATGAGAATAAATATTTCATAAATATCGTGTATAAAATTTAGACCATCATCACTCCCATCCATGAAATATGGTGATGAAAAATGAATTATATCACTACGTGGAGGCGGTAGTCCACACGTACACACAAGCGAAACTTTCACTTATCATTTGATGAAAAAGAGGGCGAATAATGGTGGTTAAAAAATCATAATAACATTTAATTATATTTAGGATGATAATTTTGTTACATTATGATGAATACCATAGATTTATAGGGGTTAAAATAAGAAGTAATTTGAAAGAGTTTGGGTAAGATGATTACCACTCCTTCGGTTGGTCTCCTTTAGATATTTTCTTAAGGATCCTTGGAATGGTATTTTAAGAAGAAAATAAAATATAATTAATGGATATTGAAGTTTATAATATAATTTATTAGGGTTTTTTTGAGATATATGACTCAAACTGGTGTAAATAAAAGAAAGTATGGGTGTCCTTTTATATGTGGGGGAGAGGACACACTTGAAATTTCTTAAAATATTAAAATATAACAATATCATCTTCAAGAAAAATGATTCAAAATGGATATATAATTGAATTTGGGATATTATGAGGTCTAAATATGTCTATAAAAAAATATTTATACAAGTTTAATTGGAAAACCTACCCATATATCTTGTTTTAACACCCCCTGGTAAACCTATTTTAAAATTAACCGTAGTGAATTTTTTTTTACTATTTTTAATATTCATTAGGACCAAAAATGAAATTTGAATAATTATAAAAAATTTAAATTATGATTGAAAATATTGAATAAATTTTATCAAAATTCAATTCACATAACTGGTATAATTTAATTTAAAATTAAACTTATAAAAGGTGACGAAAAACAGTTTTCTAGAAAAAATGTTTTCTTAAGTATAAAATGTTTTTAGATTAAAATCCAAAATAAAATTGATTAAAATTTCATTAAGTGGATTATTAATAATATTAAATAACTAATTTTACTTTTAAATAATTTTAAAACAAAATTAAACTTTGTAAATTCTTAAAATGAAATGGTAGTTTTTAATAAAAATCACTATTTTTAACTATTCATTGAAAAATCAATATTTTCAAAAAATTATAAAAAATTCACTCTAAGATAATTTTAAAATTATGATTTAAAAAATAAAGTTAATTTTATAAAATAAAATTTCAAAAATTAGAAAAATTTATTTATATTATTTTCTAATAGAAAGCAATAAAAATCATTTTTGAGGAAAATTGTATTTTTAAAGTATATAATGACTTTAGTGAAAGTTGAGTATATATTTATCAATATATTTTATTTATATAAAACATTTATAAATATATTTTTTCAAAATGTGGTTATTCTTAATCATTCTTATAATTTAATATATAGGTTATAACGGTATACAATATTACAGTTCATTTTTAGATGAGCCTTAACCCAGTGGGTGAGAACTCCTTAAGTGCATCCATGAGACCTAGCTTCGAATCCGAGCAGAGGAATATTTATGGGTACTGTAGAAGTGTTGTTGTAGGTACTATATTAGTTACTGTAGGAGGTATTGTTCTGTATTGTAGCAGCCAGAACTATTCACCTTCAGGCCACCGATTTGGGCATGGATTCCTTTAGGCCTTCATGCCACCTAGGCCTTTGGTCAATAAGGATTTTAGGCCCCCATAAGGCCATCAGGACACCTTAAGGCCTTAAGGCCACCCCAAGGCCTTTGGGACACATGATGTGTAGATGAAAAAATAGAAAAAATTTATAAGGAACAAGCTCTAAAGGATAATTCAGAGTATGTGCATTCACTAGAGTAAAGCTATCAAATTTGGAAGAACAAGAGGGTATAGAATTTTCCATCGGTATTAGGCATGTGAATCCCTGCACAGGATAGCTAACTAAACAGTCATTCAAAGGTGGAGAGATGATCATGATGCAGATGGTGGGTAGGGGAAGTTTCACGTAGTCATAGTCTAGGATTAATTCCTTTAAGACCTTTGGGTCCTGTAATTTTATGAAGCCTACGGACCATGTATGGGTTCACCTTAAACCATTAAAAGGGGGATTATAAAAAATGAATAAAAATTGAAGGCCTTTAGTCCATTTAGAATATATTATGGTTTTTTTATCCTTGATGTTCTATATATCATAATCTATCAAAGAAATTAAATTTATTTTAAGACAAATGTGTCATAAAATATCGCGGTGTAATATTATAACCCCCTTAAAATGAATTTTCCCTTTAAAATTTTATCACTCTAATATAGAAAATAGGATATATTTTTTTCATCACATCCATGGGTTCTCAAGTAGATTTTTCGAATTTTTGATTCCTCCAGAGAAATATAACCATGTGATTAGTCTCATTCCATAACACTTTATCTCTAAAATCCAAGATTTATATTGGGTTTTCTTCAAAGGAAATATCATGATCTAACGGTAAAAACTCTGAGTTGAGTACATGTGAAGGACTGGGTATTTAATTCCTTTGGAGAGATACATGGAACAAATCTTGAAATTTAGAGAGGTTCAATGGATGTGTTAAGTGATAATCTAACATCCCTACTTGATCAATAGTATGAAAGGGGCCAATATACCAAGGGTTTAAATTTTCATTCTTTCTAAATCTCATAAACTTATTCCATAGAGAAATTTTCTTAAATAACTTCTCAGCATATTAAAATTATAAATTTCACTGATGATTTCCTGTATAAAATTTCTAACAACTCTGAGCTACATTGATGTGTTGCTGAATGGATATAATTTTATCAGCCATTTTCTTAGCTAGCTCAAGTCCAAATAGATTTATTTTTCCAACTTCAACTCATCGCATTGGAGTTCTAAAATTATTTCTATATAGGGATTCATAATTATCGATATGAATTCTCAAGTGAAGGATATTGTTGTAAGAATACTCAACTAGAGGAAGTTATTGATCCCAACTACCTTTAAAATTCATAGAACAAGACCTAAACATATTGTATAGGTTTTGAATGGTTCTCTCATACTGAAAATCTATCTGAGGATGATAATAAGTACAAAAAGACAACCCTAAATATAGATCTTGTTGAATAATTATCCAAAAAATTGAGGTAAAACTCAAATCATGATTAGATACAATAGAATGTGGTACTACATTCCTTAATTTATATTATGGAAATATAATCAAGAGGGAAATAATTTCTAATAGAAATTAAGTGTAATGACTTTGTAGGGGGACCGAATATAACCCAAATATAATTATTTCCTTTGGATGTTTTTGGGGTCTGATGAGAACATCCATTGGGACGTCTTCTCATTTCCATTATGTTATGGGAAATAGTTGTAACATACCCTTATAATTATATCTCTTAGTCTTAAATTTATGACATACTGAACACTGAGATACATACTTTTCAATATCACTCTTCATATTGTACCACCAAAAATACTTTTTCATATATCTATACATCTTCATACTTCCAAGATGAATAGAGAATGATGAACTATAAGCATCATCCAACAACCCCATCTTCAAATATGGTATAGACATAAAACTTTTATGGTTCCTAAAACTTTTCATTCCATCATAATCAAGGTTAAACTCAAAAATATTTCTTATATTATTTTTCATCTCTATATCTTTCTTTTCTGCCTTTTTAATCTTCACTTAGATAGATAGTTGAATACTCATTTGAGAAAGATAGTATTTCTCTCCTTATTTTAATATTTCTATATCCATCCTTTGAAAATCTATAAATATTGGATCCTTTTTATCCTCATCAAATATAATCTTTCACAATCCTTTCAACTCAAAGTATCTTTCACCTTGTTTGATTTCCCAGGGTGTTAATATATCGAGTGTTCATAATCATTCATCAAATACAACCATATTATATGGAACATATTCAAATATTTATGAGTGAATATATAATTTAAACTTTTATGATCAGTATATATGTCAAACTTTTCTTTATAAAGATAATTCCTCTATATCTTTCATGAAAAAATTACCACAACTAACTGCAAATCATGATTTGGGTAATTTTCTCATGAAACATCGATTTTCATGTTGCGTAATCTATAACCATATCTTTTTTCATGAGTATTCATACCAATTCCTTATTTAATTTCTTATTATAGATCAAAAAAACTTCTCCACTATAGAGTAGTGTAAGCATAGGTTCACTAACTAACCTTATCTTCAGTTACTTAAAAATTTCATCACATTCATCTATCTAAAGGAACTTGGATCCCTTTAGATTTAACTTGGTATGTGTATTAGATATATATGATAAATTATCTAAAAATAATCAATAATATCCATCCAAACTAAGAAAACTACACATCTAAGTCACATTGGTTGGTTTGGTCCAATGTTCAATAATTTCTGTCTTTGATGGATCCAACGATATACCCTCTTTTGAGATTATATAACCCAAAAATGAAACTTTTGGTAGCCAAAATTTACACTTGGTACATTTTTCATACATATTATCCTTTATTAGGGTCTTTAGTAAAATTATCAAGTGATATTTATACTCCTCCTTAATTTTGGAATATATAAGAATACCATCTTTAAATACTACCAAAATCATATCATAGTAATATCTAAAGACTTTATTTATTAAATCCATGAAGATTTGGGGGAATTAATAAGGAAAAATAGAATAATTATAAATTCATAGTGTTCATACCTCATATGGAAGGTTTTATTGGTTATGTCTTCATTTTTGAGACTCAACTCATAGTTTCCAGGTCAAAGATCAATCTTTGAAAAATATTGAGCTCCTCATAATTGATTGAAAAAATCATCAATACTAGGAATAAGATATTTATTCTTTATTGTGATAGTTCTTATTTCTGGATAATCAATATAGAGTTGCATTGATCCATATTTCTTATTAAAATAAAGAATAGGTTCACCCTATGGTGATGCACTTGGAGTTCTTAAGGCCTTTGGGCCACCTAGCCTTCGGGTTAGTAGGGATTTTGGGCCACCTTTAAGGCCTTCGGGCCACCTCAAGCCCTCCAGTCCACATGCAGTTTCCCCAGACAGACTCTACAAAAAGGAACAGTCCCAAAGAAGGATTTAGAGTAGGCACACTCACTAGAGAATAACCAATGGATTTGGAATAATGAGAGGGTATGTCTATGCCATCAAGACCATCCTGTTCTTGCACGAGAAGCATAGTCAGATGTCCATGTAAAGGTGGAGAGCTACCATCATGATGCAGAAGTTGGGGAGGGGAAGTTCCTTATAGTTATGGTTTAGTTTAATTCCCTAAGACATTCAGGTTATGTAATATCTCTTATACTATGGGCCATGTAATCACTAAGCATACAGGCCTTATTAGGGTTCCCCCTCATCCATTGAATGGAGGGTTATCAAAAATCATTAAAAACGAAGTCCTTCAGGCTATTCTGGTGTATCACTTTGTATAATTTCTATTGAAAACTCAATTTCATGATTCAGTGGAAGACTATGAAACTCTTCTGGAAAGTCATCAAAAAACTCCCGCACAATAGGAATATTTTCAATGTTGAGTTTCTCCCCAACAATTTATGATAAATACCCCTTTTATAGGAATCAAGACATATAAAATGGATACAATTTCCATCGTGAGTTCATATTTATCATCACACTAATAGATGATCATAGGTTGGTTCGTAATATCAAATGTGACTTCCTTTCCTTAGAAATTTATGTGGCCTTTATATAATGAAATCCAAACCATTCCTAAGATAACATAAAATTCAACTAGATGGAGAATAATGAGATTTTCAGGAATCACATTCCCATAAACTTTAATCAGATAAGAATCATAGGCTTGATATGTGATCATTGTACCATTAGTAGTTTTCACTATATATTAAACATCTAATTGTCGGGATGGTGTTTTTAAACCCTTAGAATATTATTTAGATATAAAATAGTGGGTAGATCCAGAATAAAATAAGACATTATTTGTTCTAGAGTTAATGGTATTTGTACCTTTCACTACTTCGTTATCATACCCCACATAGACAATAGTGATCATGTAAGATTTCCCTATATTTCTAGTCTTAAGAGGTTGTTAATATTGACCATAATTAATAACCATCAGATTTGAGCATGAGTTATCATAATGTTCTTAATCATTGAAGTTGAAACACTGGTGTGTGGGTGGTTCATTTCATAGAGCTTGCTCTCTATTTTCATTGTTAGCTAACTTCTTATCATCACTTCAACATTAAATTTCCCGATGACCTTCTTTTCCATGATTAAAATAATTATAAGTCCCCTTCAGATAATTTCCTCACAATCTCTTTCCACACTTTGAGAATAAAGAAAATATCATATTCTTCTCTTTGTGGATTTTATTATTAGAATTTCCTTTGAATTAAATATTTATTTTCTCATCAAAACTATGCGATTTATAGGTAACTCCAATATCTATTTTCAACTTTATATCACATAGAATGATTTCGTCATAAATACTGGAGTCTCTTATAGCCAACTCCCTTTGAAGACTTGGTTTTAATCCACTAAAGATTTGATCAATCCTACTTTCAGGATGGAAGATGATACTGGAATCATGTCTCATAATTCTTGTAATATTTACCTCATATATACTAATAGATTAATCATCCTTCTACTTTATATCATGTAATTACTTTTATATTTTCATAAGAATAATATGAGAAAATAACTTACTGAAAAATAAGCTCTTAAACTTATTCCACTCTATGGAGTCTATTTCTTTTTGTTGACTCATGTTCTTGATAAGATTTCACCATTGATCTATTTCACCTTCCAAATGATAAATATCCAAAATAAGTTTTTGATTATTTAGACATTGGATAATGGAAAATAAATTTTCAGTGGTACTGATCCATTAGACAACAAATAGTGGATCAATAACCCACTAAAAGAAGGTGTATTTTTCCTCATGAAGGACTCAATATAATGGTGTTCCATTTTTTCTCATTTAAAAGATCAAAATTATTTGTAGACTATGAAAGTTTTTTAAGTATAAAAATAATATTTTTTATTCAATATCCCATACCATTAGGTTTATCAGGAGTAAAATCATTGCATTTTCCATCACATTTAGCATTAACATGTTTTCTTCAAGTTTCATTCACTGAATAAAACCAAAAAACATTGTGTGAGAAATAATAATCATACTAGGAAACAACATAATCATGAAAAATAATTTATAATATCTCTAAATCATGACACCTTATTTTAAATCAAGGAAACCTTAGGTCTAACCTAGTCTATTCTAGTCATTATCTATTCAAATCCTTCATAATGGTTCATAAAGAAAATTTAATTTAAACCAATAATATCCCCTATGATTTTTAAACTATGTTTGAGGTAAGGGAACACTCACTATGCACTTGAATGATGGTCAATATATACTCAACCAAATATTTTTAGGTTTTACCCCTAGATGTATATATACCAAAACTAATTCCACTTATAGTATCCAGAAAGGGATATTTTTATAGGATATCCTATACATAGGATTATCCAAAGGTTTATCACTAAAACTTTCTCATCCTCATTTCCAAAGGTAACTAAAACTTTCTATGATTCCAACTATAGAAACCCATATTGTTCATACATAAATATTAAAAATTATTATATAAATATTCAATATATAACATTATGATTCATAACAAAATAGTATAGGTTTAGTGTATTTAGAAAATTTGATACATAAAAGATTCTTCATAAGGGATCTACATCATATCCCACTAAGTTATTTATAACTTTCACCCTTATTAGACATATCATACTTAAAACCTTTCTTCATACCTAGGGAAAGGAATATAAGAAAGGGTGAGCTCATATACTTAGTAAGGGTAAACAAGGGAGAAATTAATGAGGACTTAAACATAACATGATCATAAGGTCATGATAACTTGCGATTAAAATTTTAAAACCTCACCTTGTATGTCATAGATCATAATCATAAGTCGTGGAATAAATCTTGGTAATTTATAAGACAAAAATCATAAAGGAATCAAAGAACATGATCCATGAGAGCATAATATTGTCATAATACATAAGTTTTTTCCATACACATAATCATATAAAATAATTTCCTTAGTTAAGTCTCACTACTAGGACTATCATAGTGGATTTATTTCACACCCCATTCCATCATATCCTTTTTTAATGTTTACTCCCTAGACTATCATAGTGGATATAGTCCCTTACGGATCTTGGTTAACTCCCTATACCATTCCTTTTCATCTCATAAGATATTCATATTTACCCAGTTAATTGGAGGTCTATATAATTCTTTTCCCTACCATCACATAATCATATTCTATTCATATGATTTCTACATGATCATAAATAATTCATTATATATTATAACCCATGGAAAGGAAATGAGTTTCATAAACCTTTCAAAAATTCATAATAGTATAACCCATAGAAAATAAATGGGTTTCATAAATATCTCATCATAATAATCATAGACCATCCATAAAAAAATAATAATAATGGTATCCTTAGATCATATCCCCTATAAATCATTAGTAACATCAAAGGATGTTATCATAAATGAAAATTATTTTAAAATATCACTTTGAATATTTCTTGTGGAAAATATCATTTTCATTTTGAATCACTAATTTAAAATCTATGAATTTATTAAATATTATGGAAAAAGTTTTATTTGAAAATAACCATGTAAAAATATAAAGGAAGATTCAAATATTTGATCAGTTATAATGGTAAAAAAATTTATTCTTTCCATGTATGTTAAAACAAAGTTTTCTTTAACTTTTTTGGTAAAAAGTTAAAAGTACCTCATTCAGAAGACGATAAGAATATTCCTTTGAAAAAAATTATAGAAAGTGAAATATGGATAAAAATTAATTAATAATTCATATTATAATAGTAAAAATATTTTTAATACAACATTTATATGAAAGAAAAATATTCCTAACTAAAGATGAAAAAAGTCAATTTTTCTTAAAACATTTTTGGATCATTAGAAGTATAAAAGAGAGGAAAATGGTACTATTAATTAAAAAATTCTTGGATAAACATAGGCGAATAAAATTTATGAGAATATTTAGTGGTATATCATGAAATTTCATCATCATAAACTAAATCATAAACAATCCCAGTAAACAATGATATTATAACATAAAACCCCTGTCACTTCGGTAACTTTCAAATAAAAAACTCATGAAATAGAGAACTTTAGATGGATATATATATCCATATAATTTTCATGATAATAATCATAAAATACATTCCTGGTAAGTATATACACCACATAAAAGAAACAATTTTTAAATATAGCGCGTGTCATATAAAAATAAAAGTGAGACGAAAATATCTTAGCTCAAGTTTGACTTTATTTGAAAGCAATTTAACCTCCTATATAAAAAATTTATATTTATTATACATATATAAAAAATAATTTATATACTTATAATATTATACATAATCCACTTAAATCATTTAAACATCCATTTATTAATTATTCATTATTAAAATCCTCATTTCGGGGTGTTAACTGTTTCATTTTTCATAGAATGTCAGTTTGATAGTTATGATCCTTATACTTTGATCATGGTTCCATCATATAAATAATTTTAATAATGATATAAATATAATATATATTCATTATATATATAAATATTGTCAAAAATAAATGGTATATATAGAAAAATGAATTATATGTTCATGGAGACGGTAGGTCGTACGTATGCATGAATGTTTTTACTTTTCAATGAATATAATGAAAGAGAGTTGAATGATATTTAAAATTTATAGAATAATTATTATATCATAAATATCATATATATTCATTAAATATATCCATATTACTATCCATGTAAATAAGAAATTAAAAATTAATCACATCTCTTCGTGAAGGTGGTAGCCCACAGGTATGCACGAGTGACATTATCATTTTCCAATAGATTAGAAGGTAAGAAGATATAAGTTATATTATAATTAAATTAGTATAATTAGTTAATAAATATAATTTATAAACATTAAACCCATAATAAATACCCTTCCATGAAATATGGTAATGGAAAATTAATTTTATTGTTGTGTGGTGGCGATAGTCCATACATACGTACGAACGATACTTTTACTTCTCATTTGATGGAAAATAGGGTTAATAATATTGGTTAAATAATCATAATAAAATTTATGGATATTTATGATAATAAATTTAATATTTTATTATTAATAATAAAAATTCATATTAGTTAAAAGAAGAAACTAATTGAAAGAGGTCGGGTGGGATGATTACTTATCCTTTAGTTGGCCTCCTTTAGATCCTTTCTTAAGGATCCCTATAATGGTATTTTAAGAAGAAAATAATTTATAATTAATGTATAGGTAATTTTATAAGATAATTATTTAGTTTTTGGTTGATATATATGGCTCAAATTAGTGTAAAGAAATGAAAGGAGGGGTGTCCTTTTATAAGTGGGGGAGCGGACACACTTGGAATTTCTTAAAAGATTAAAATATAATAATGTAATAAATAAGAAAAATGGTTCCAAAAGGATATATATTAAAATATGGGATATTGTGAGTTCGAAATATGTCTATAAAATAGTATTTAAACAAGTTTAATTAGTAACGTTACCCTTATTTCTTGGTTTAGCCCCCCGGTAAACCCGTTTTAACCTTAACCAAGATGAATTTTTTTTACAGTTTTTACTATTCATTATGACCAATAATGAAAGTGGAATAATTAAAAAATTTGTACAATATAATTTAAAATATTCAATAAACATTATCATATTCAATCAAGATAATTGGTGTAATTTAATTTAAAATTAAACCCATAAAACGTGATGAAAATCAGTTTTCCAAAAAAATGTTTTCTTGAGTATAATACATTTTTATACCAAAATATAACAAAAAATTGATTCCAATGAACTTAATTAGATTATTAATAATATAAATTAACTAATTTTACTTTTAAATAATTAAAAAAAATAAACTTTGTAAATTCTTAAAACAAAAATACATTTTTTAATAAAAATTAGTATTTTTCACTGTTTATTGAAAACAAAAAACTTTTCAAAAAATTATCAAAATTTCACTCTAACCTAAATTTTACTTGATGATTTCAAAAATAAAGTTATTTTATCAAATAATTTTTCTAAAATTGGAAAAAATTAATTATATTATTCGATCATAAAAATAAATAAAAACTATTTTTGAGGAAAATGTATTTTTAAAGTATATAATGACTTTGCTAAAAATTGAGTAATTATTTATCAATATATTTTAATTATCTAAAAAAATTATACATATTTTTTTAATATTTGGTTATTACTATTAATTCCACCAATCTAACGGCTAGGTTATAATAGTATATTATATTGTAGTTCATTTAGACTTGATGCTGTGTGTATCACAAGCTATCAAAGAAATTAAATTTATTTGAAGAGAAATATATCATAAAATATCATTGTGTTATGATTTTAGATAATTTTTAACTTTAGTACAAGAAGGTGGTTCTTATCTATGAAGGATTTGATGGGGATGACATCATCCACACTTATCTTGTTTTGATTAAGTGTTGTAAGATGTGTTGTATTTCATAAAATTTATCTATGATAAATCTAATATCTACCATTTTGTATGAAATAAAATTTATTTCTATGAATTTATTTTTTTTCACATCCTCAGTGTGTACATTTTTTCCAAAGAATCCCATATCTCCTTTGAGGTTGGAATATGTTTATATGTATCAAGGAGGTCATTGGCTAATGCAATGAGTATGTGTACTGGGCACATGAGATCATCATTTTCACATTTTTTCCTCATGGAAGAAACTTGGAGCATCAAAACTTTAGATGTGGGTGGATTTAGAGATGAAATAATTTAGAAAAATTCTAGCGGCACAAGTATCAAATGAATCCTATTTTTCCACCACTTGAAATTGTTTCCATCAAATTTCTCCACCATCATCTCATTATTGAGCATCGCTATATCAATTTTGAGATAATATACTCTTATGATTGTTGCGGATATATCTGGGTAATTTATATGGCCTTAATTGAATAGTATTATATAGGGATCACTATGTCACATTTTGTTGTATCTCACTTTAAGAGTAAATTCACCTCCACCAAATCAGTAGTACTATAGGTAATCAGAAAATCCTATTTAGGATACAACGGTGGATTGATACTCTAAACAAGTACTTTAGGGAGAGTATAACTTAAATAATTTTTAGAAATAAGAGATATTTGAAAGTTATATTTTATTTCTCACCAGAAATGTGGCTTGGATTCTTTTAGAAGTATTTTTAAAAATCTAAATATTTGTGAGAAAATGGAGTGATCAAGAATGATCTAAATTCGATGGGAGTGAAATCGTTATGAAATCATTATTATTTCCATAAAATGGGAAATCCATTTTATAGGCATGGAAGAGATTATTTAGATAAGTCATCCTACCCATTTGAATGGGCATATACGCTTTATGTAAAGGCATGTTATTTATGAATTTAATCATATCTATTCGATCACACCTAATCAATTAAGTGGTCCAGATTGCACCCACTAGATAATATATATGATCATGCAATCACACCTGGTCTAATAAATAGTCTATATCATGCATGTTCAGTTTACTATGTTGACCCACCATATATACTCGTTCAATACTAAGGCCTAATAGTGAAAAAAAATTTCATCAAAGAACCATATTACGCATTTTCACTTACACACCCATGTGGATGGTGCCATATGTCATCACCAATGGGAATATTCCCCCTTTACTTCATCATTTTAAATAGTTATTAATGTGATCCCATTAATAAAGGAGGTCCCACTCCTACCACTTTTCAATTTAGGATTCCCCAAAGTCCTTCCTCTTTCAAACTTAAAAAAACATTTAAATATTTTAAAAACATTTAAAATCCATCATTGGTTATTATTATTTTTATTCTGGTTTTTTTTAATATTAAAATATGTGTATATGGGTGTGTGTGTGTTTTTAGGTACATACATATGTGTATATCTATGTTTGTTATGTTTTAATATTATACAAAGTCTTGGGTTTTTCTAATCCTCTACTCCATGTTTCCTAGCCGCCAGATGTGTTACAGGAGTGCTTGGGGAGATTTTAAGGAAAATAAGTTGTGTTTTTTGCTTCCTAAAGACCAAAACACCCATATTGATTTGGGATATGTTGTTATAGTTTTTTTGTGGCCTTTTCCATTTTTATGGTTTTTTAGTAGGTTTTAAAGGTTGGGGTATGAAATAGTCATTTGTGGTGGAGGCATACTATTTTAGATACCATCACTTCATCTATACATGGTAGAATTTCCATTTCCTATATATTTGAGTTTGGGGAATAGTTTTAGATATTTTGGGAGTTTTTTCTGGGTTTGATTAATTCAAAAGGTCTATGACCATTTTAATATAGGTCTATTTCAAATAATAGTTTATGTCATAGAGCTTTCCATTTAATTGGGGGTATTATCTAGAGGTTTTTGGTGGATTCCCTATAAGAAAAAGTGAGGGGAGAAAATATTGTTTCAGTTTCCATAGTAATTCTATATTGTGGTCCTAAGGGTTTTCTATAATAATTTAGTTATCAAGCCCTTGGTCTATTCCCATGGAAATAGTTATAGGAAATAAACTATTTCATTATAGTGTAGAACTTCAAGTTAGGTTTGTTTTGTAATGACCATTTTAGAACGACTATTACTATGGTGGAATTCATCCTCATTTTAAATATGGGAAATGGATGGTATTTATAAATGGTTATAGAAATTTTTAATTCTAGTGATCTCAAATCGCTTTTTTACTAGCCCCATAGTGCAATGGTGGTATTTTTACCATTCCATAGTAGGAGTTTCTAAATTTAATTATAAATTCATAACTTCTTTATTCTCGCATTTTTTCCCCTTATCTTCCCTCAAAACATAGACTACCCAAGTGTATCCTTTATCAACTTTAGATACTCTGTTTTGGATATTTATCCCTAATATTTGAGGTTTTTTATTTTTTGGTTCAAGGCATTTTTCTCTTATCTTTATTTGTTATTTCTTATCCTTTATTTTTTGAGATGTTACAAAAATGATTTCATTTGGTTTATATGGTATATGGATAATGACAGGATGAATATCGATGTGTTATAGGTAGGTGGAAGACTGCTTTCAGTTTCACCAATGTTCAACTTTAGTTGTCTTTGTGTGTCATGGATCAAGATTCATTGAGGTGGTGGATTTGTTGAAACTTCTCATATCACATGGAATTATTTTTTTTTAAATTTAATTACTATATTTTCATCCAAGATTTATCTTATATTATAGGTTAATATGAATTAAAAAAATACTTTTTTATTTATAAATAAAAAAATTCACCTGTGAAAATGATAAAGCAGACATGAAAACCTAAAAAAGAATGGTTGGTGTTATTTTTTCCCTCGGTTCCATACTATTATCATGTTATTATCATTGGTGATTGTTTTTTCATTAAAAAAAATATTTTTTGATATTGTTTTTTATTAATATTTTGTATATGATATCATTATTTATTAACTTAAATATAATAATTATAAGAATGTTGGGATATTAAGATTTAATCATGATCTGTGGTCCTTTTGTTGTTTCAATAATGTTGATGATTGATTTGATGGTTGGTTTTTATTGAATTTCCCCTATTAAATTTGATTTATTGATCCTAAAAACAATTTAATAATGTTAATGAGAATGGTAATTGGGATTTTTGGTTTAATATTAATTATCATGGTATAAATTAAATTTTCCTGAAATAATGGTGTTTGAGGTTGAAAGGTTACCATTGGGGTTGGATAATGGTGAATATTCAATTGAGTTCTTAGGGTTGTGGTTGTGATATTTCAATATAGGAAATATATTACTACTTGGGTTTTTTTATATTTCTTGGTTAAGGTGTAATGTCCCAGTTCTAGAAGCCGCCCTAAGGAGCCCCATACACGGTTGGTCACATGGCGTCAAGCGCATTTCCTCTAACACCAGAGGCTACTGATTAACAGTGAGGGACTTGGGTGTGATATTGGGGAAGTTATTCCCTCATTGGGAGAGTAACACATTATAATAGAAACAAATTTATAATATAAGAAGCAATAATAATGTCAAACAACAAGAAATAGCGGAATACTGATGAAGAAACAAGTGAAGCACACACATATATATGATGCATGATACATATGTTTAGGAAATCAGCCAAACACATCACAATGATATAATATAGTACTAAACCAATGTACGAAAGAAAACAAGAAAACAACTCCTCAGAATCACAAGCCTCAGCTTGGACCCATGCTCTCCAGCTCCCAAAGCAGTCGAGAACCTGAAGTAGAAGAGGGATTTCCCTTATCTATGCCTGCAACAATATAATTTTTTTGGGCCCAAAAGCATGACCCAAATAGGGTGTGAGACTAAATCCCAGTAGGAAACCACCAATATATTTTTTTCTAATATTCAGTGAATATATATGGCAGGTAATAATCAAAAGCAGCAGTAAACAAAGATATACTAAATAGAAAACATTCCTACAGTTTCAAAGCATTCAAACACCAAATGGAAAGTAAGCATATAATCCCAAACAGGTAACCCTATGGGATATACTCACAGCCTATCCCCTCTGGTCCTACCTAGAAAACAAAAGTAACCCTCTGGGAAGTACTCACAGTCCAACCCCTCTAGTTCAGCTTTAGTATAGACTCTCTGGGGAAGCACTCACTGTCAATTCCCCCTATAGTCTTGTATCAGTAACTAAAAGGTGATCTGGAGAAGCACTTACATCACATTCCCCTTGTGTATTGTGTCGAGGAACTACAGACACTCTGAGGAAGCACTTAAATCAATTCCCCCTATGGTTTCGCATCGTAATAGTAAAAACAGACACTCTGGAGAAGCCCTTACGCCCATTCTCCCTATGGTCTACTACACCAGGTTCCCACAGCCCTGTGTAAGTCAAACGTGGAAAAAAATACAATACGGCCAAAGTAAAACTCAATAACTACTTAGCTAACAATCTACAACATAAAAACATGTCAAATAAACATCACTCCATCCTACAATACTAGGCATGGGAAACAAACAAGGCAGCCTAACAGGCTAAGAAAGACCAAATGGTCACAAAAAAACCTGCATGGGAAAACACTTCCAAAGCATAACAATTAATCCTATTCACATTCAATTAATGTCTACTCAAAAATACATGAATGTAAGGAAATTAACATGGATAAAACAGTAAATGTGCAATACCCCGTTCAAGGGTATTGATAAATTTTGCACATATAACTCAAAGACCTTAAACGGAAAGGCACAAACCACCTACCTTAGTGTTGTAGGATCGTTATAAGTGAACCTCGAGCCTTGAATCGCCCAAGAACACCATAGATCTAAAACAAATCTAAAATGTTCAATCAGGGATAACTTGAGAAAGATAAGGAATCAAGAAATGAAGCTCTAGAATAAGGAAGAGCTTACCAAGACGATCCCAACGCAATCAATAGTGGACGAATTAAAGGATGGATGCTCGATCGGGGGCTCAGAGAAGGATCGCGGCCATACTTTCACTCTCAGATGAACCAGACCTAGAAGGATATGGTTCTGTCCATCAGACATGCCCCCCCGTACGTTTAATAAAAAAAATAAAGTACACAGTGTGTACTTGCCTTCACCGACCCCCGCATTAGGTAGTCTCGAGGTCACCGCACACAGCCGTGTGCCTGGCCTCTACACGACCAGCACCCGACTGCCTGTGTTAACCAAGTACATGGCCTGTACTCATAAATTACATGGAATGTACTTCAAAAATTTATATAAACTCCTCTTTTTCTCAAAAACACCAGAAAAATAAAAACATACCTAAAAACGATTTGGGTTCTTACAAACTTCCCCCCTTAAAGAAATTTGTCCCCGAATTTCCCTAGTAAGGAGGTGTAGAAGAAGAATCCTCAAAAGGCTCTGACCACTATGATCGTACATCAGTCTCCCTCTCCCAGGTCTTGTCCTATACTCACCTGTGTTGCCATACCAGTCGTACCAGAGGAACATACATGCCACAAAGAACCTTCGTACTACGATCAATAATCTGGATAAGATGATCCTCGAACGAGGAGTCCACCTCTAACTCAACCTCCTCAGGTTGAAAAGCATGAGATGGGTCTGAGAAGTAATGTAGAAGATTAGAAATTTGGAAAACGTCGTGCATATCCTGGTACCTCTGAGGTAACTACAACCGATATGAAACTAGCCCAACTCTCTCCAAAATATCAAACGGTCTGACATACCTCAGCAAAAGCTTAACCTGTCTCCTAATCCTCTTGTGCCCCTACCTTGGTGTGACACACACAAAAAACTGATCCCCGACCTCAAACTCCAGAGGTCGTCTCCACTGATCATCATAAGACTTCTGTCAAGATTGTGTAGTAGCCATCCTCTTCCGAATCAACTCTATATGCTCTATGGTCTCCTGGACAAGACAAGGTCCCACCATAGTTTCCTCTCCTGCCTCCATCCAACATAAGGGTGATCGACATGTCCTATCATAAAAATCCTCATAATGTGTCATCTGAATAGTTTCTTGAAAACTATTATTGTAGGAAAACTCCACAAGAGGTATGTTCTTCTCCCACGAACCTCCAAAATTCAGGATACATGCTCGAAGCATGTCCTCAAGCACCTGAATCGTATGCTCGGACTGGCCATCTATTTCGGGGTGGTAAGTTGTACTCAAAATTACATGTGTACCCAAAGCCTTCTAAATCCCCTTCCAGACCCGAGAAGTAAAACTTGCATCCCTGTCTGAAACAATAGAGTGTGGAACTCCATGAAAAAGTATAATCTCTTGGATGTACAACCTTCCCAGTTCATTAACACTGAAGGTATCCTTGATTAAAAAGAAGTGAAAAACCTTCGTGAGTCTATCAATGACAACCCATACAAAATCATTCCCTCGAGGCGACCTTGGAAAACCTATCATGAAATTCATCATGGCATCAATCCACTTCCACTCAAGAATGGGTAACTACTGCAAAAGCTCTGTTGGTTGTTGATTCTTCGCCTTCACCTGCTGATAGGTGGAACACCTCATAATGAAACTAGCAATATCTCTCTTCATACCTGACCACCAATACTGATGGTGTAGATAACAATACATATTACTGACACCAGGATGAACAGCCCAAACTGAGGAGTGAAATTCCAAAATCAGCTCCTCGTGTATGTCTGCTAACGCACATATGCACCCATAAAAATGCAAGATCTCATCCTCACATATGGTCTATCTAGGAATAGGTTCCTCTCCTGACACACTTTCCAGTAGGACTAGGCCTTCAAAATCTGATAGCTGCCTCATTATCACTAGATCAAGAAGAGTGGAGGTAACAACTATAAGAGAAAGAAATGGCTGCCCCTACCTGTCGTGAACCTCCAAATGCATCTCATAGAACTGATCCATAAGTTTCCCCTCACTAATGGCCTCCTGAAATTCCTATATTTGAGTCCTCTTGCTTAGTGCATCAGCCACTAAATGGCCTTTCATAGGTGTATAGGCAAGATCAAAGTCAAAATACTGAAGGTACTCAACCAACCTTTGTTGTCTCAAATTCAGGTCACGCTAAGTGAAAATATACTTGATACTTTTGTGGTCGATGAAAACCACAAAATTTTCTCCCATAAGATAATGTCTCCAACAACGTAAGGCATTAACAACTACATCCAACTCAGGAGCATGCGTCAGGTAATTTCTCTAATGTGGCCTCAACTGCCGAGACTCGTATGCAATTACTTTTTCTCCCTCCATAAGCACAACTCCCAGTCTGATACCTGAAGCATCACAGTACATACTATATCTCTTGACTGTATCTGGAAATACTAGTATCGGTGCTAAAGTCAACCTCTCTTTCAGCTTCTAAAAGGCTGACTCACAAGAATCTGACCACAAGAACTTCGTACCCTTCTTAGTCAGGCCCATCATTAGTACTTCTAAGTGTGAAAAGTTCTATATGAAATGTTTGTACTATCCATCCAGCACTAGAAAACTTTTTACATCAAAGAAGTTCTTCGGATATTCCCAGTAAACTACTACTCTCACTTTTACTAGTTCTACTGATACTCCTGTCTCCAAGATAACATGATCCAATATGTGAATCTAATCCATCCAAAATTGGAATTTTGAGAGCTTAGCATATAACGGATGCCCTCTCAGTGTACTCAGAATGATCTCAATATGGGAAGTATGGTCGTGTTGAGTGTGATATTACACCAAGATATCGTCCACAAAAATAACCACAAAAGAATCCAAGTATATATGGAACACTCAGTTCATCAGTTCCATGAAAACTGCAAGTGCATTTGTGAGACCGAATGGAATAAAAACATACTCGTATAGACCACACCTACTTCAGAAGACTGTAATAGGTATATCAGATGGTCTAACATGCAAATAATGATAACCGGACCTCAAGTCAATATTTTAAAACACTTGGGTTCCTTGAAGATGATTAAAGAGATCATCAATCCATGGAAAGGGATATCGTTTCTTGACCGTAAACTGGTTCAGCTTCCGATAATCCACACAAATTCAGAGAGTATTGTCTGCCTTCTTCGCAAACAGGACAGGCGAACCTCAAGTAGAAGTATTGGGTCAGATAGGACCATTGGCCTACAACTCATCCAGCTACTTCTTGAGCTCCTGTAACTCCGGTGTATCCATCTTATAAGGAGGAATTAACACTAGTGTCGCTCCTAGAATGGGCTCAATAGAAAATTATACCTCTCTCTCTAGAGTAAAACCTAAAAAGTCCTCTGGAAAGACGTTCCTAGCATGATCTACCACTAGAGGAATTTTCATCTGTGGAGTCCCTTGGTCCTCCAGGTATAGACAATAAATTTGGGTTGTAAATCCTCTCAACCCATGATGCTCGGGTCCCACTCTGCTCGCCTGGACATCCCATTCACCCTTATGAATAAATGATCCTCCCTCTAGTGATGTGAAACTCACCCTATAAATGATAGCAACCAACAACTTCCTGGAAGGGAACTAACCAATCCATTACAAGAATGACATCATATCCTATCATCTCTAGGACATAAAGGTCCCATAAGAAGTGACACCCACCAACATCAAGCGGGAACTCCTTTCACTGACGTACACTAGCCGTTCTTTTCCCTAATGGTGTGTGCAGCATCAAGACATTAGTAGAAGAAAATACATAGAGCCTAAGTCTCTCCACAACAGCAACTGATATAAATCTTTGGGAAGAACCTGTATCAAAAAGAGTAGAATCTAAAATTGACGTAACTAGAATCGTACCTCGAACTGTAGAGGGTCTGAGATCCCACTTTTATTGGGTCTACTCCACTGCAAAAGTCTGACCTACACTGTGGCCCTGTGACCCTGCCTAACCACTCTGAGCTGATCCACCCTACTGTCACTGAAATCCTGGTGATTGACTACCATGGCCATGACCTCCACCTCATCCTGAATAGCTGGAAGAACTCCATTTCCCAAACTTATGAGAAACTGGTGGCACTTCTCCTAAACGTGGAGTCATAGAAGAACCCTTGTCACCAGCTGCTGGTGAAAATATTTAACAGAAACGCTGAAGATGACCTATCATTCCACAAGATCAGCACTCCACTAGGGCTCTCGGGAAATGTGGCCTTATATTCATGCTCCTTCCACATTGGTAGCACACCACCTGGCTACCAGAATAAGTGTCTCGCCTCCTTGGATCACTGCGTGAAGACCCCTTGTGGCGCTTCCTACTATCAGTGGGAGGGATACCTACTCCATATGTTAAACCGATCTGGCTCAAAACTCCAGAATCCATCAAATTTTGCTCTGTGATCAGCACTTGGTTGACTATAGAACTGATGGAAGTCAACCGAAATATGTTCATATGAGATCAAATGTCATTCTTGAGACCATCCTAAAACTCCCTTGCTAGGAATAACTCATCACCTCCTGGAATAGGAGTGAATCACGGCAGCTCAGTGAAACAAGAAGAGTACTCCATGATTGAGAGAGTACCCTTCTCTAGACCCGTGAACTCTTAGGCTCGATCAACCCTCAAGCTCTCTGGATAGAAGTAGTCACAAAAAAGCACACTTGAAGTCATCCCAAACCATGACTTGCTGGTGTCCCGCCTATGAGATCACATCTCACCATCTCTTGGTGGAATATCATAGCATATACATAGAGAGAATCACCCTCATCTATAAAGAAGTCTCCAGATGTATGAAGATAGACAACATAGCTTCTAACCATGACTCTACAGCCTAAGGTCCTACTTCACCGGTGAAAGAGGGAGGATACTACTACTGGAAAACCTGCGTCAGCTCTACCATAGATGGGGTAGGATGGAGTACTCTGCAGAAGGTCCACATGAACCTCATGAAGCCCTCTCGAAACTGTGCATCAGCACCCATTTTTGGAATGATGGCTGGTGCCAAGACTGGAACAACTGGAGGATCTACTAGTAGTCCCTGACTATCCATTTCCAGTGTCTAATAATTGCCTTGAAACTGGCATACAACCGAAGGACATATTAGTGGCATGACTCTGCATGGTCAAGCACGCACCTTAGACCAATATTAACAGGGTCTAAAACTTAGAATTATAAGAAGGGAACAGGAGAAAGAAAGCATTAAAGTTTTTCAAAACATGGATTCACGGTGTGTATAATGACTATATGGCGTGTTACCTTAAGCCTTCACATGGGCATGTACTTTTTCCAACCCAGGTCTTGTAACACCCCATACACACGACATGTTTTCCTAACACATGGCGTGTACTTGAATCCTCTTCTCCTACTTGAGTTCTCTTACATGGCTAAGCCACATGGTTATCTAAGAACGAGACTGGACGGCATTTTAGTGACAGATATAGCGTGTACTAGACAAGCTTCACTGACCCGTGTTGTTAGTGACACATACGGATACACATATCACACTACACGGTGTGTTCTATATGGACACAGAGTGTACTAATAATATTTCTCTAACCTGTGTTTTTAGTGACATGACTGGATTCTCAGGTTACACTACATGGCGTGTTCTATCCAGACATGGCATGTATTAGAAAAGTCTCAACTGACCCATGTTGTTGGTGACAGGACCGGTTACATGGTTCTACAACATGGCATATACATCTGGTACATGTCGTTTCCTACCAAAGATTCCAAACCCTGTGTCCCCACCTACATAGTCTGAGACACGGTTAGCGACTACACGGCGTGTACATACAGTAAACGACATGTACTTAATAAAAACAGTTTCTTCTAGAGCAGAAGAACACATGGCATGTATTCATCATTACACGACATGTATTCTGGGTTTTTCTAGACAAAAAAGCCTTAAATACTACTCTAGAGCCTAGAAAAACACTAAAATGAACATTAAAG
The DNA here is from genome assembly GCA_963277665.1 of Viscum album. Classification (NCBI taxonomy): domain Eukaryota; kingdom Viridiplantae; phylum Streptophyta; class Magnoliopsida; order Santalales; family Viscaceae; genus Viscum; species Viscum album. The sequence goes on from OY728130.1 coordinate 1,223,504,967, forward strand.
TGCCAAATTCTGATCCGTGAGGGCCCATACTCCCCACAAATAAACTCTTGGCATCTTATACATGTTATAAACAAGCATAATAGATCAATGATCCACCAAATTCCAATCCATGAGGGGCCATAACACCTCAAGAAACAAATTTTGGAATTCATTCAAACAAATATTTACATAACCAATAACCTATCAAATATCAAGTATTTTTATCAAGGCTTCTATCACAACAACATGCATATCTATAACAACACCTATCACAACAACATGATATTGAAAATGCACCCTAAATGGAATGGCAAGAATGCATGACATGTGATTCCTAGAAAGTGCTTATATGATGCACGAGATGTCATACCCTCATATCATTGGTTTGAAACAGAAATAGAACCTCAATAGGAATAACAATAACAACACAAAACATGTGAATCACCCAACAGTGAAAATCAAGTTAACTGTAAAAATGAAAAACTAGAAAATTCCAATAAACGAGGTAGATTGGTTTTTCTCTGTACACAGATTTGCTAATCCTAGGAACAACTTATTACCAAGTACTTATTCCTTCTTATCCCTTCCTATATACTCCAAATAGTATGTCAAGAGAAAAGAATCCCTCTGATATCACTTTGTAACGTCCGGATTCCGGAAGCCGCTCTAAGGCACCCCGTACCCAGTTGGTCACATGGCCTTAAGCGCATTTCCCCTAACTCCAGAGGCTTCCAACTAGTAGCGAGGTCCTTAGGTGTTATAGTGGGGAAGCTATTCCCTCATTGGAAGAGTAAAACAGTGGAAGATAAATATATATACAATTACGGAAGTATTAATAATGTCAAAGAACAAGAAACAGTGGAAGACTGATGAAGAAACAACTGGATCACACATATATAAATAATGCATGATATATATGTCTAGGAAAGAAGCCAGACATATCACAATGCTGGAATACAGTACTAAAACATAGTACGAAAGAAAACAAGAAAACAACTCCTCAGCATCGCAAGCCTCAGAATGGTCTCATGCTCTCCAGCTCCCAAAGCAGTCAAGAACATGAAGTAGAAGGGTGCTTGACCTTATCTATACTTGCAATAATATAATATTTTTAGGCCCAAAAGTATGACCCAAACAGGGTGTGAGACTAAATTTTAGTAGGAAACCACCAAGAGATCTGTACCTAACAGTCAGTGAATAAATATGGCAGGTAATAAGCAAAAGCAACAGTAAATAAGGAAGTACTCAATAGTAAACATTCATACATATTCAAATCATTCAAACACCACATGGAAAGTAAGAAGATAATCAAAAATAAGTAACCCTCTAGGATGTACTCAAATCCTATCCCCTCTGGTCATATCTAGCAAACATAAGCAACCCTCTGGGAAGTACTCACAATCTAACCCCTCTGGTTCAACTTTAGTATGGACTCTCTGGGGAAGCACTCCCCTTCCATTCCCTCTATAGTCTGGTATAAATAACTAAAAGGTGCTCAGGGGAATCACTTACCTCACATTCCCCCTATGGACCATGTCAAGGAACTACAAAAACTCGGAGGAAGCACTTACATCAATTCCCCCTATGGTCTCACATCGTAATAGTAAAAACATACACTCTGGAGAAGCCCTTACATCCATTCTCCCTATGGTCTACTACACTAGGTTCCCATAACCCTATGTAAGTAAAACATACAAGGAAATTAAATAAATCCAAATTAAACCTCAAAAACTACTTGGATAATAGTCTATAGCATAACAGCATGGCAGATAAATATCACTCCATCCCACAATACTAGGCATGATAAACAAACAAGGCAGTCTAACAGGCTAAGAAAGACCAAATGGTCACAAACAAAACATGCATGGGAAAACACTTACAAAGCATAGAAATTAACTCTATTCACATTTAATTAACCTCTACTCAAGCATAAAATCATCGCATGAAATTAATATGGCTAAAACAGTAAACATGCAATACCCTGTTCAAGGGTATTGGGCAATTTTGCACATATAACTCAAAGACCTTCAACGAAAAGGCATAAACAACCTACCTCGGTGTTGTAGGATCATTATAAGTGAACCTCAATACTTGAATCACCCAAGAACACTATATATCTACCAAAATTCTAAAACGTTCAATCAGGGATAACTTGAGAAAGAGGAGGAATCAAGAAACGAATCTCTAGAAGAAGGAAGAGCTTACCGAGGTGATCTAAATGAAATCGATGGTGGTTGAATTAGAGGATGGATGCTCGATTGGGGGATCAGAGAAGGATCGCAGTTGTACTCTCACTCTCGGATGAACCAGTCCTAGAAAGAGATGGTTATTTCCATCAGATGCGACCCCGGTGCGTTTAATGGAAAAAAAGTACATGGCGTGTACTTTATAAGTACATGGTGTGTACTTGCCTTCACCGTCCCTTGCATTAGGTGGTCTCCAAGTCACCACACATGGTCGTGTGCATGGATGCTACAAGTCCAACATTGGGCTACCCATAGTAACTGAGTACACTGCATGTACTCATAAAGTGCACAGTGTGTACTTCAAAAATTTCTAGAAACTCCTCTTTATCCCAAAAACACCATAAAAAGAAAAATATACCTGAAAAGAAGATCTAGTTTCTTACATAAGGGTTGTTGTAACATTTTGATGATTGTAGGAATTAGGTGTCTTATTAGGGTAGTTGTATTCATTTAATTAAATTTGGTGTCATCTTAATGTTTTACCCTTATGCATCATCATTATGGTCTCTTATCCCATGGGACTATTTCTCATAGGGTCTCATTAGTGTCTTATTGAGCCTCCCTTCACCAAGGTGTTATTGTCTCTAATTTTTTTGATGCGGGTAATATGAATTTTTATTTTTGATAAGTGGTTATAAGAAGAAGGGGCATTTGGGGGTTTGGTCTTTAATTATTCTTGAGAAGTTATCATTAGCTAGTTATTGGAGTTTAAAGTGTGATATTGATGAGAATGGAATGTTTTGAAATATTAAATAGTGTCTTTATATAGAAGATTTGGTTAGTTATAGGTGTGTAGGTTCTAGGATGTGTTGTGGTAAGTCTCTATTGGTGTTATCTCAATATATAGAAAGTTATCAAGGGTGTTTCTAGATTGGGGTAATGTGAGGTCTCCAGAATTTAAGGGAATTGTCTTAGAAAGTTAATGTTTTCCCAAGTAGGTAGAAGATATATCACTACAAGATGGTGGTAAATTGTAGTAAAAAATATGTTTAATTTTTTTCCTACTAAAATTTTCAATTAATCATAAAATACAAGTTTCGAAAAATCTCATATTATTAAATTAAACTAAAAAAAATTAATACTACTAGAAATTAAATAACATCTGATAAAATTAAAAATGTTGTAGAAATGAAAACAAACAAATAAATGTAGAATCAATGCAGAATGTTCTAGATAAAAGTCTAAAAACACCAAAATGATATTATTACCAAAAAATCCAATCAAATAAATTATTTTCATTTAAACCAAAGTGGTAGGTGGTTCAATAATTTGAACCAAAGTATCCAAGTCCCAAATTAACTTTTTTTAACTATAAACATGTCAGAAGGTATCAAGTCTCAATCCCAATATTCTTCGAATGATCATTTATAATAGGTCACCCTATCCCTGAGAGCATCTTTAATCTCTTGATCAGCAATAATCACAATCCCCTATACTTTATTGAACATGATGGTTCAGAAAATAAAAGTTCTAGCCCCAAAATATATTTATTCTTGATGGATCAGAATCAGATTAGGTTCATATCCATAAAACATCTTTAATCACAAAAGTATTATACAATGAATAATTACAATTTCAAAGGTATGATTTTTTATAATAAACCTCATAGACTAAATTTATTACAAAAAACACACTAAAAGCAAAGATGATGATCAAAAGTTCTCAAAGAATTGAGATGATTTAAACATAAAAATGAATTCAATTAATCTCAGTGTAGTTCAACACCTGCGTCTACAATTTCATGAATACATTAGTTAATTTTGTTTCCATCATCATAAACAAAATCTAATAGTTAAATTCAAATATCTTCAGGTATATTTAAAACTCCATTAGACATAACACTCTATCTTCTAATGGATGAAGGTTTTATCGTTATATTCTAATGAGCACTCCATCATAGAATTACAATATATGATGTTGTAGTTCCTCATATATTCATAAAGTAAAAGAATATACAAACATATTTAGTTTAATGAACTTTAAAACATTATAAAATAAACCTACGCAATACAAAACTAAAATGGAAAACTTCAAGTTAAATCAAACTCATTATAAAGTGTTTTTTATTTTCAAAAAAAGGATAAAAATGTTAATTAACTCAACAATATCCCACTTTTTTATAATCACAATACAAACAATAGAAAGTAAGTTTTACTAAAAGTTAAAAGGAAACAAACCCTATAACTCCAGATGGAACTCTCCCTGATTTTAGTATCCAAAATACTTATAATTTCTAAATCCCCCCATTAAATATCCCCCCTTTAGAATCTATCAAGTATTAGCTCAAATAAATAATTAGTAAAAAAAGTTAAAACAAATTAAAACTCAAAAAAATCAAACTCAATAGTAATAATAATAATAAATAATTTAAATAATTAAAGTTATTTTTTTAAAAAAAGGAAAAATACATGTTATTTAATTTATACCCATTTGTGATTTTAAAAAATAAATCCATAAGAAATAAATAAAAACATTAAGTACATAATATGAAGTATAAGTATAAATAGAAACATATAATTTCTTTTATCTTATGATACTCTTCCCCTATGATATATCTCCCTTGAGATTCAATGAAAGATAATAAAGAAAAAATATTTTTATGTAATGGCCAGAAATTCTCCCCATGTCTCAAGAACTTAAATAAAAAGAAAAACACAAACTCTATTTTTTAGATAATAAAAAACTTTTGAAATAATATGGAAAATAAATTCATAGGTAGAGTTATTCATCAATAACAATTATAGTATTTAACAAAAAAGTGTTTATTTAGAAATTTAGAAATATGAAATAATAACTTTATGATAATTAGAAAATAAAAATTCCTATAATTTTCATTAATAAGACTTCTTGAGGATGTGAAATGAAAGATCTTATAAATTTTCTATTATTTTATCACCCCATTTATTAATTATCTCTATCCTTCTATCAACCAATTGCTTCATGGATCAATTTTTGATAATTTTTTTCTAAACAAGGTCATGAAAGAAAAAAACTCATCCTTTTATTAAGGGATTAAACAAATATTTCAGTTAAAATTATGCATAAGTGTAACTCTAGTAATCATAAAAATAAATTCAATTTTTTTTAAAAAACATATAATAGAAAATATAGAGTAATATTTTGAATCCATTAAAATTGAAGTTAGTTATCTTTTTAAAAGATAAATTCAAAATATGAAACATGAATATATTGGAATTTACTTAAGCATGTAAAGTAAAATAAACTACGATTTTATTAAAAAACCATAAGTTAAAGAAAAATAAATTAAACCTCTTGAAAGTTATATTTCAAAACATATGAACTAATATTATTCTTTATAAGATAGTTCCATATGTGATTTTAAATTTAATTCATATCCCTAATTGAAATTTTCATTAGAAAAAAAACTCTATATGAAAGTTAAGCAAACAAAAATAAACCCCCTTGAAAAATGCGTTTAAAATTTAAAGCAAAACATTATAAATGTTAACACTTTTGTAAAAGTAAAAAACTCATATAATATTAAAACTCAATAAAGGTAAGAGCTTAAATTTTTTAAGAGTAAGAATTTAATTTATGGTATTATTTTAAAATATAATATTATAGATTTTAAAGTTAAAAGTTTAAATAATTACCAAGTATGAGATATAATAATTCAGTTATTGGTATAGAGTTACTTCAATAATTAAAAAATAAGTATAAGGAATCCAAACCATCTTAGGTGTGGAGGTATTATTAAATATCACTTTTAGAACCCACATTATTTTAAATTTCCCAAGTTCAATAGAAGAATGATCCTTGAAAATGTAGGATTGGTGAGTTTAAAAAGGTTTAATTTTTTTCAAGTAACATATGCTCCTCCAATGTATGACATGTTGAAATTTTATATAGAATAAATCACTACTGGGAATAAAGTAGTTTGACTGATAATGTCATATTTTGATGGTTTTACTACCCATTCTGAAAGTGGTCATATTGGGTCTCAATTGTTTATTCAACTTATCAAAATTCTTAATTCTATAAGTAAAACTCATGATAATTGAATTCAAAATCCCAAATTTTGATCTCAAATTTATAGCTTCATTTTTATCATTTAATGTAGTAATATAAGTTGACCATTACTTAATATCATAAGTTAATTTATAAATATAATAATATAAATTATTAACCTTATTTTTAAAATTATATATCTCACTTATAGCCCATTAAATTTCAATATTCTTCTTAGTGATTGTGTTATTAAGTTCCAAATAATTCTAAGAAAGTTTATCAAGCTCTGTCTTCTCAAGATTATGGATCTCATTCTTCCTACTATATCTATTATCTAGACTCATCACATAAAAATCCATTTCCTCAAGATATGGTTCATCATATTTTTAATGACCCTGGTTTTTTGGTTTAGTCATTTCAATATTTTATATATATATATTTTATTTTTTCCACGGATTCAAGGTTGTGTTTGGGTGTCACGGGACCCTAGAATTAATATATATAAAATATTAATATATATAAAATCATGTACAATCATATTTTTGGAATAAATGGTTTTATAATTGATCAGGACCTTAGATAGGAAATCTGAGGCAAGGGTTATTTCCAAAATGCGGAGTTTACCCTAGGTGTGTCATAAAGTTGGTCGGTATCGGACATTCAGTTGAAGTCAACCATTGGAGGGTGCATTGAGTTAATTAATTAAATTATTTATTTATTTAATTTAATTTAAAAAAACCCTAATGATATTATATTTAAGACTTATTATGAAAAATACCTAAGTTTAGCTAAATAATCTTGGGATATTTGAGGATCCAAGGAGGAGAGTTTTTTATGAATGACAATGGATTGTGGATAAGTGATCATTCTTAAAAGGATTCTTCTTTGCCAACAAAGTTGCTGGATCATACCAACAATAATGAAAGTGTCTCGTTCTTCATCATCGATCAATCAAAACTTGAGTTAGGACATTTTATTTCATGGTTTTCTACCCTTTATTTATTTTACTGGCATGGATTTAAATCTTGTTTTGTTTTATGAAAATTTTCATTCTTCATATGAGACCGCATATTTATTTTAAATTTTTTACCCCTTATTTCACTATAGTTTCATCATTATGAAATTGTTTTATGAAATCACACCGACCAATTATGTTGTTCACTTACTTAGTTTACTTTTCCCCCATCATTCTTCATGCTCTTCATCATTGGCCCACAGGTTCATAGTTTGACATTGTCGGACTGGATTCGAGTGCAATTAAACCCCTAGATTCATAGAGGATGCATGAATGAGTTAGAGATCAATGTTTTCTTATTATATCATGATGAGATGTTGGGTGTTGGTGTTCGAGACACAGATCAGAGGTTGGATCATGGGTCTTATTCCATGGGATAGGTGACGTGACAGTGCAGTGCGATGAGCATGAACTACACACAGTTTGGGTGGATGGAATCTGACCACCGGTGATGGATAAAGAATAGTTGGTCCAAGATCTGAGTTCATTAGTGTGATTTTAGATAAAAATGGAAATGGAAACAATGTAGGTAATATGCATTGAATATATTATAGTTTCCATAAAATATTGATATTCACATTGTGTAGTCTAGGAATGCATGTTGTGTAGTCCCCTTGCTGCAGTTTCTAGGGTTATGGGTGAAGTTAAATATCACATAACATTTATGACCCCATACATTCCGTTTGACCCAGTACTGGAAGCTCAACATGTACCCCAGGAGTACATGGGCATGGACATATCTTGGTACATGGTAATTCCCAGAGTGCATGGGAATAACCATGAACTTGAACACGACCAGGGTACTTAGACACACCCAATGTACACTAGCACGACCAGGGTACACATTCATGACTAAAATACATGTGCGCAGTCTAGAAGACACGGACAGACCTAGGGTTTCCAAGACACGTTGTGTACACCCTATACACATCATTTAATTTTCCCTAGGGACCTCTAACTTGTGTGTCTCCTTCTTCAGGACTCGGATTTGGTCCCACGAGTAGCCTATCCTGATTAGTTTTCTATGTAGGATGAAATGGTGGAATTTGTTTCAGAATAATAGTTATGATATGAAGTGTTATGATCATGATGCTTCCTTTTTTGATGTTTGGATGATGTAATTGATCAAGTTTGATCGTTAGAGATATTTTATGGTTGGTACCCCCTATCACACCAGGGTGTGATTCCCCCATACTCTTTTCATAAGTAGATTTGGTACCCCCAAACCCTCCCATACTATAAAGGGAACAATTATTCTATAAATGGAGTGGTACACCCCCCCCCCTCTGAGTTCTGGAAGGGAGTGGATCCTCCACTAGAATTAGAGACCCTTCAGCTGTGGATCACAATGACAAGGTGCATACCCTCAACATTGATGTTGGGAATATGAGATGGAACTTTGGAGATGTAGGATGAATCATCATTCTTAGCTGGTTTATGGACATGGATATCCCATTTTCTCACTCTTAGGTTTCTTTATGATCATATCTATTGGTTTTACTTTTATTCTCTTACTTATGGGTAGAGATGGAAATTTTTCCTTTATATTCATCCCTTCTTGGTTTTTGGGGCATCGTACTGCGTATGCATATACTCACCCATGAATGATATTTTCCCACATGTGTTATAAATTATGTAGATGATAGACAGATTAGTGGTGACCATGGTGGACAAGGTTTCTAAGAAACATAGTTACTCCATGTAGAGTTGACAGTGTTCAGTGGTCACTCTTGGAGATAATGAGTTGGGATCCCTTTAGTCTCCCTTTTTCTAGTTTTTTGTTAGGTTGGGACCTCATTTATGGTTGAGAATATATTTTTATTATTTATACTTTTTCTACTACACATTTTTTCTTTTATTATTTCTTATAGGTTGTTTTATCCATGGTTTACACTCTAGATGTTTAGTCTTTTATTACATCTCTACATTTTTTCATGGATATGGTTGTGTGCATTCTTATTGGAACTTAGAATAAGGCCTCCCATTATATTACTTAGGATAAGGCCTCTCATTAGAGGTAATCAGCACTTGTCACTATCCCCTGTCCTATTGGAGGTGGAATTGGGGTGTCTCACTTGGCTTACTGCCAACTACGTGGGCCCAAATGGGTCAATTCTTGATAGAGTGGTATAAGAGATGGTCTTTCCCCTAGGCTGGTGTTTGTAGTTAGACCTTGTTCTCAGGTTTGGTTTTGGATCTTAGGGAAATGATATTGGAGTGTATCGAGTTTGACTCTCATTCTAGGGAACCTAGTATTGATGTGGTGTCTGATGTATCCATAAACCAAGACTCAGAATACCTACTTATCAACTCATAATATAGAGACATTAGTTATAGGTAATAATGGTACATGAATTATATATGATTTCATATTTTGGATTTCATGTCCTTCTTTAGTCATCTCCCCATATATGATTATCTAATTATGGTATGTCTTGATAACTTTCAAGATTCATCTGTAATGACAACCATCTAGGATTTATATATAGGATCATGGAAATTATTAGTTGAGTGGTGATACCTTAGTTCAGGGACCTACTCATGAGGTGTTTCCCTCAGTGGTATTGGAAGAGGATCAACTACGTGTTTAGAAACCGATAGCTCCAGTATCTTAGGATGATGATAAGCATAGTCTTATCATGTTATGTGAGATCCAATAATATATACCATTGAGGTTTCATACCAGTCTAGACCCTCAAGTAGTAGTGGATTGACTTGATGTGGTTGTCTAAGTTTTCAAGATTATTTGGATCCCAGCTGATCAGATGGTTGCACTTACGATTATCCTTCTTTATAGAGTAGTTGGGTGCTAATGGACTCCGATTACCCATACTCGTGAAGAGGTTATGCTCATGTGGTTATACATATAGCATCTATTTTACAATGGGTATTAACATTCAAGATTATACTCTGTGCAGATTCAGGAGCTTCTTAAGCTGTAGTAGGGTGATATGTTAGTTTTTGATTACTCTATGAGATTTACCAACCTTACATGCTACTCTATCGTTATGGTGCGGGGTGGATACTTCCAGGTGCAGAAGTCTGAGTAGGGTATTCATAGAGACATTTGTGTCAGCATGTTATCCTAGTGCATTCTCACTTATTATGGAGTGATAGAGTGGGATTTACTTATAGAGAAATTCCTACTTGAGGGACGTTGGGTGGATGGAGATAATAGTAGACATCATAGGGCTAATTTGTATGTAGCATCTAGTAATCATTGGTCATTATGGGCTTGTCATGGGAGACCTCCTTATTCCCAAACTCAGACACATGGGTATGAGACATAGGGTTAACATATAGGATTCATTCATCTATGGGAGGAATGATACTATGCTTGTGATGGGCGGGGTCACATGACTTGTGATTTTCTAACCCATCATGATAAGGAAGGTAGATAGGTAGTGGATAAACCTCCATGATATAGGCAATATCATGATCAGGGATCTCCAAAGTGTGGTCTAGGCATCCCCTAGGGAGGCAATGCTGATAAAGGAGTAGCTGTAGACCTGGAGGGAGGAGCTACTGTTACATGATGATGTTATAAGATACTCCCATTGCCACCAACAGGTGGCCCATGACAGGCTCTGAGGGATAGTGGTTGAGGGCGTGGGTAGTTTCCAGCTATGAATGGGTATGAACAATCTGATCCTGATATGATTCAAGGTATGATGTGTGTCTTTTCTACTATTTCTCTTGTACTTGTAGACACGGGTGTGAGTCATTCCTTTATATCCATGTCCCTTTTTTAGGGGATAGAGATTCTAGTTCAGTATTTATCCTAGTATCTTTGGCTAGAGGTTCTAAAAGGGGTAAATTCTTCAATATCACACATCTTATGGTATTGTGAGTTGATTCTTAGTGGAGATGGTTTCTTATGAGGTCTCTTTTTTCAGCGTGATGAAACCTTATAATGTTATCTTGGGTATGTACTAGTTGTTTGCGGTGGGTGTCCAGATATATTATCATCATAGAAGAGTTATATTCCTTTATACATATGGAATGATATTCTCCTTCATGGGTGAGAGAGAACTTATGGCTAAGCAGGTTGGGTTTGCGATCAGGAAGCTACAAACTATCACCCATAAGTTAGTGAGTTTAACACATTTTTTGGTGGTATCATTAGACATATGGATTCTAGTATTAGTGTGGGATTGTATGGATGTATTTCCAAAGGATGTTATGGGACTACATCTATATTGGGAGATAGACTTCTATATCGAATTTCACCATAGTACCGCATAGATAACTTATGCGGAATATCGGATGGACCCCACTGAGATTTCGGAGATGAATCTATAGTTGTAAGACCTTCGAGAGAAAGGTTTTATCCTAACCAGTGTGTCCCTATATGTAATTCCCTAAAATTTTATGATAAATTTCTTTTTAAATAAATTTAATCTCCTTGATGGCTTGTAATACGTGCAACCCCAAGTCTAAATTAACTGTGATATAGCATAACAGTATAAACTATTAATCAAATTGGAGGGTATAAATAAAACAATTTTTTTTTAAATTATATTTTTTATACACTTATAAAATAAATTCATTTATTATCAATTGATTAGAAATAAAAACAAAATTTGAAAGTAAAGGAAGTTTTTTTTGGAAAATTGTTTTTATGCACACAATGCGTTTATGTTAATAAATTAAATTAATCACTATTGAAGAATGATTTTAATGAAATGTATAAAAAAATTAACAATCATATAATATTTTTACTATGCATGGTATAATAATAAATCCATTTTTATTCTTAGACTCTATATTTTTCTAAAAAGAGGTTTTCACAGTGTTTTTGTGCACTGATTTTAAAATTAATTTATTCCAGTTATAAGTATTAAATTTTGGTAAAATTGATTCCATATTTGGAATAATTAGGTTCAAATTTGATAAATAGGACCCAGTAATTTTTAGCCATTATGAATAGTAATCGTGGTAAAATTTATCATCATGATAAAGGGTAAATCGGGTCAATCTAAGTTAAAACCCAGTGTTAAGGGAACCAATTTTCATCAAAATTCCTATTTTATGAAGTTAATTTTACCCTTATCACATTATTCTCAAAATTAAATTGTTTAATATAAACTTATATATGAAAATGATCTATATAATTTTTAAAGAAAATAAAGTTACAGAATGTCACTCTCTTAGTTTTAAATATCTCTTATGTGTTCACATAGTCAAAAAAATAATGTTTTGAATAAATATTAATATTAATTTTTATAATAATGAAATTATATTCATAATGGTAATTTATTTATAATGTTTTTGTATTAAATAAATACCATAAATACTTGTGCAATGTTAAAATGAAATTTATTCAATTAATAGAAAAATTAAATAGATTATTTTAAAATTATTAAAATTAATATAATTTGAGTGAGTTATAGTGTTCCATAGATTTTTTAGGTAAATATAACATATTGATGGTTTATAAAATTATTATATTCAAATTTCATATTTATCTTGGTGTCTTTAAAGTCAAACGAAATGAATATTTTAAAAATTGACATTGATGATATTTTATAATAAATAATAGTTCATTAAATGATTTAAAATTCATAAAAATATTAAATTCATACATGTGAATTTAATATGGTTTAAATCATAATACATGGTCTATTTATTAGTCGGTTGTCTATTTATGGTAACATTATTAACCCTTTATGATTAAAATAGTTATTTCCAAGGTTAAGGTCAAAAATAATTTTTAAAGGGATTAATACAAAATAAAATGTCTAAAATGACACCAAAACTTATCTAAATTTAATTGGATGATTTTATTTCAATTCTAGAAACTTTTTATTTTAATTAGTGTCCATTTGGAAGCATTTTTCTTGGTAATTTATTTTTTATATTTTAATATTTTAAGAAATTCCAAGTGTGTCTTCTCCCTCCCTTATAAAAGGACACCCCTCTTTCATATTCTTTACAAAACTTTGAGCCATATAGATCGACCATAACCTACCAAAATACATTATTAAAATAATTATCCAAATTATATAGTTTTTTATTCCCAAAATAACAACCCTAGGACACTTAATAGGATATCTAAAGGAGTTCTTTCAAATAAGATTTAATCATCTTAATCGGTCACTTTATTTTTTTTATTTCTTATTTTACTCATTTAAATCTATTAAATTTATTATAAAATAATAAATCTAGTATACTCAATGTAATAAAATTTTATTATGATTATTAAATCACTGTTATAAACCCTCTTTCCCATCAAATGGGAAGTGAAAGTATCGCTTGTGAGTATGTACGTCTTACTGTCTCTACATAGCGGTACAATTCATTTTCTACAACCATATTTCATGGATGATTATTATGATGGGTTTAATGTTTATATATGATAATTATGAAATAATTATAATTATTAAATTATAATATCACATCTACCTAATTACCTTCCAATTTTTTGGAAAACACTAATGTCTCTCGTGCATACGTGTGGACTACCACCTCAACGAAGATATGTGATTTTTTTCATTTAGTTTTTACGTAGATGGTAAAAAGAATATATTTAATTGGTATAAATTATTTATATTATATAATAATTATTCTATAAAAGTGAGTTATTATTTACCTTTCTTTTCTTCATTTTTTAAAAAATGAAAACATATTTCATGCGTACGTACGACCTACCATCTCCATGAATAGTGTAATTCATTTTTATATCTATAACTTTTATGTATTACACTAAATATATATATATATATATATATAATTAGTATATATTATATTTAAATAATTATTAACATTTTTTATATTATTTAACCATGATCAAAGTACAATGACCAAAACTAATAAACTGAAATACTTATGATAAATGAAACAGTTAACACCTAAAAACAATGATTTTAATAAGGAATTATTAATAAATTGGTGTTAAAATATTATAATTAAATAAAAAATGATATTAAAAGTACATATATGGTTCTGGTATATAATTATAACAAATTTAAATTATTATACATGAGGCTAAAATCACTTATAACACAATTCGGACTTCAGGTAAGAGTTTATTTCACAATCTCATCATTATTCAAGATTATTTATGTTTAAGTATAAACTGGGGTAATTATTTGATATTTCTATCTTAAAACCAATATATTATATTATAATATGTTTATTTATAGAAATTACAAGTTTTCATTTCATTTTATACTCGTTTAGTACTCAATATACTCAATCCATTCTTTTTTAAGGAAAACAAACTTTGTTTTTCTACTCAATAAGGAATATTTTTCATCCATATCCATATTTTACATTAACTTTTTTTAAGAATATTTTTAATATTATCTATTGATTTATTAAATATATTTTTACCCATGTTTTAATTTTAAAAAATGGGTTAAAAGTAATCTTCCTTTCATTTTCCGAACTAGGTACATTTTGACTTTTCTTACAAAAGGATGAAAGGAATTTTTTTTAAAATTATATGACATGAAAGTAATTTACTAAAATCATGTAAACTTAATGTTTTGAAGCTTAATTTATAATTTTACAAGGTTATTTCAAATAAAAAATTTCTTTAATATTTTGGGATATTTTTATTTCATAATGATAAGGATATCTTCCTCAAGAAATCAAAAGTGATCTTCTTAAAGTATATTCATATATGTCAACATTACTTGGTGAATATTATAATTTATTAGGGATGTACTATTTTGATAAAAAATTCCATATTAGTATTGATGGTTTATTATTATGTTTATTGATTGGGAAAATTATTAACATTTTTTGTGCTAGTTTTTCTATACGAATGTCTATGTTGATTATGTTTCTCCCCATTCATATGATGAATGAATTGGAATTAGTAAATTATGGGTGGTGCCTTATATATCCCCTAGACACATAGATAGGTCTTATGAGATAAAATATTTTGGGTATTTAGATAAGGCCTTACCCATTTATATAAGATGTATTAGCATGAGGATTTGACAATAAGTTTGTGATGTCCAGAATTATGTGTTCAAACATTATGAAACTAGTTATTATTATCCATGTGATTATTTATTTGGTTATGTTATCCATGGATTTGGTCCCCTATTTTATGGTATTGGTTATATGGAATGTTTTCTTATTGTTTATATCAACTATATTATTCATGTTTTATTTAATTTGTGTTAGCTACTGTTATACGCACACCCTTACTTTTCATCTAAGATAAACCATTTATTATGTTTCCTTTCCCCTGGGATTCCAGGAAGTGTATTTTTATTAATATATATGGATATTATAAAGTGAATAATTGTGTTATCAAATAAAATAATATATTGTATTTTAAGTTTTCAAATGTGATTTATGATTTAAGTATAAATCTAGTTTTACACGACTATTAAACTACTCAATCAATTGGGATGCAAATGATTGTATATAGTACCAATGTAATAAAGTAACCAATAATCCTATTCTCCTTAGTTCAAGGTGTTATAGTTGGAATTAGAGAAATTTTAGTAGAAACCTCGAGAACTAGATTTAGGAAAACATAGATTAGGGAATGTAACCCTATGATGGATTTTGAGAATATGATTTTGAGATTAGTAATAAAAGAATTTACAATTTATGTTAATAATTTAACTAGTATTGATATTATACATTATTATTCATAAAATTATAATATAATATAGTGTATTACATTGTTTAGAAATAGTTTCTAGAAGAAGGAGTGATAATTGTATCAATACACGTAATCCAAGTAGGTATTTCCCTCTTGTGAAAGATAATGAAGATGGAGATGGATATGTAGTTGGAGATAAATTAATTATAACTATTTTTAGGTGGTTGAATCAGATTATGACCAATAACATGACCCATATGGATTATCCCACAAATTCTCAATGTTGTGTGACAATGCTAGACCACTTTATGCATTAGTAATCTCCATCATTCAATACAAGTAGGAATCCATTTGTAGTTGAGCAATGTATAATTACCTTAAAAAAGATATTTCTTACATTGGGAAGTAATGAAATGGAGAAGTTTGGATGTGGATCAATGGTGGTCATTGATTTAAAAAATATTATTAGGAAATAGAGAGCATGGAGTGGAAGGATTTTAAGGAACCTTTCTTAGAAAAATATTTCCCTCATGAACAATAAGAGAATATGGAGAGGAAATTATTAAGTCAGAGACAAAAGGAATAGGAAAATGTTACTAAGTAGGAATAAAACTTTACAAGGTTATAAAGTCATGTTTTAGACTATGTACATAATCTAAATAGAAAGATTGGCCATTTCTTTTATAGGATAAATCAAATCCTTCGAAGGTCACTAGTCTCCTAAACCTCTACATTATATGAAGGCATAGTATCATGTGCTATAAAAATAGAGAAATAATTCTCAAAGTCTTATGAATTTAATGTAAATTAAGATAAGAAAAGAGTGTTGAAAACTCTAGAAAAAAATATGGAAAAATGGAAGGATTTAAGGAGAGAATTTCTAACTTGTATTAAATGTAGAAAGAAACATCGGGGAATATACTTGTTGGGAATGGTAATTTTATTATAGTGTGGAGAGAAATGCCACTAGTATCATGATTTAAAGTTCAAGAAAGAAGCTACCAATTTTTAATACTTCAACTGTAAGGATATGGGGCACTATGAAAATGATTTTCAAATGCATCAAAGTAATTTAACCCTGAAAAGGATAAGAGAGAAAGGAAAAGTTTATTTGATCACAACAACTGAGGTTGAAGTTCTTAAACATGTGGTGGCAGGTAATCTAATAATAACCACAAATTTAGATAAAACTTTATTTGATTCCAAATCTTCACTCTCTTTTATATCTTCCATGTTTTCCTAAGAAAATTAAATTGTTTCCTAGCACCTTAAGAAAGGAGTTGTCAACTAAAACACAAAGTGGAAGTCTCACTAAAACAAGAATGTTTTGGTCAATTCCTATTATGACACATAAATGTGTCCTATTTGGTGGATTTATTATTATACCTATGGTGGATTTTAATATAATCATTTTTATGTAATGAATTTCAAAATATAATGTAAAAAATTATTGTAAAGAAAAGGAAATTATGATTAGTGATGAATATATGAAATTCCATACCTTTATAAGGGATACATCATCATCTGAGCCATGTTTAGATCCACCCCTAGTATCTCTTCTAAATGAGATTCTTGGGGAAGAATAGAATACACATCTTATGGATAGAAAATTTAATCTTAAAATTTAGAATGTACCTATTTTACTAGAATAACAACAACAATAATTAATTTTATTAAAATTGGAAAAAAGGAAAACAAAAATCAAGGTGATATAAAGAAATGAATCCCAATTGCATCTCTACCTATTATAAAAGAATAAATTAATGTATTTAATAAGGAATTACTTTAAAATACACCATAGAATGATGTTGAGTTTTATATTGATTTAATCCCTAATGAAAGAGTTATATCAAAGACTCCCTATATAATGGTCATTATGGAATTAGTGGAATTGAAGAAACAATAATATGATTTATGTAATAAAGGATTTATACACCCTAGTGTTTCAGCTTAGGGATACTTTATTATTTTCATTAAGAATAAAGATTAATCTATGAAAATTTTCATTTATTATAGGGAAATCAATGCTATTATGATAAATAACGGGTATCCTTTACTTTTTATTATTGACTTATTCAATAAAATTCACAAATCTAGATATTTTTTAAAGATTTACCTATCTTATGGGTATCATAAATTGGAAGTAAAGAAGTAATATATTCTGAATACAGTATTTCAAATGAGGGATGAACATTATGAGTTTATAGTAATTTCATTTGGATTGACTAATGAAACCTCTATTTTTATGGATCTAATTAATAGAGTATTCAAGGAATATATTGATGATTTCATTGTGGTATTTATTGATAATATATTGGTATTTTTTAAAATCCATGAGGACCATGAGAATCAATTGTGGATCATTATTGTGACTCTTAGAAGAAAATAATTATATGAGAAATTTAGAAAGTGTGAATTATGGATTTATAAAGTTTCTTTTCTTGTCCATATTGTCACCCATGATAGAATCTAAATTGATCCTTTAAAGATAAAGGCATTCCAAGAATGACCTACACCAATGAACATAAATGAGGTATGTAGTTTCATTGGTTTTGAAGGTTACTATCGGTGATTTGTTAAAAAATTTACTTGATTGGATAACTCATTAACCAAGATAACATGTAAAGGGGTTAAGTTTATATAAACAAAGAAATGTGAAAAAAATGAAGAAGAGATTGGTGAAAACTCTAATCATGTCTCTACTATTGGGAAATGATGGATTTGTGACAAATAGTGGTGCATCAAATAAGGTACTTGGTTGTGTCCTTATGTATAATGATAATGTTATTTCATATGAATCAAGGTACTTAAAGACTCGTGAAAAAAAACTATCAAACTCATAATCTTGAGTTGGAATCCATAATATTTACTCTAAATATATGGATACATTATCTCTATGGAATAATATGTGGTATATACATAGATCATAAGAGTCTAAAATACATCTTTTCATAGAAAAAACTCAACATGAGTAAAATAAAATGGCTCAAGCTACTTAAGGATTATTATTACTCAATACACTACCATCCGGGAAAATAAAATAAGGGAGAGGATGCATTAATATAGAAATATCATGAAGTCCTGACCAAAATGAGGATTGATAGGGATCCTACATTCATGGATTTAGTAAATATAGATTTAGAAATTATTAAAGAAGGTGAAACATAAATCCTTCTTCAAATGATTTCCAAACCATATTTATTGGAAAAGATAAAATGTTCTCAACCTAATGATAAGAAACTTCAAAGGAAAATTAAAGTTATGAATGATGTGAAATTGGAAAACTTTATATATGAAGATGGAATTATGAAATTTGGAAAGGGTTTATGTGTTCTATATATACCCAATCTAAAAATTGAATTATTATATAATTATCATATCTCAAATTTCTCTATACACCTTGGTAGTACCAAGATGTATAGAAATTTGAAGGAATATTTTTTGGGGGATAATATAATGTCTGAAATTACTAATTTTGTGTCAACATGTTTGGGTTTTCAATGGGTGAAAGCTAAGAGACAACGTACTAGAGGAGTCATGAAACCTATACCTATTTCTAAGTGTAAATTTAATGACATTACTATATCATTTTTCACTGTATTACCAAAGAATCCAATAAATAATGATGGAATATGGGTTATTATTTATCACCTTACCAAATCTACACATTTCCTCACTATAAGAGAATATTTACCTCTATATAACCATATAAAACTCTATATTAATGAATTTTTAAGACTTTAAGACATGCCTATTTCAATTATGTATGATCATGATCCGTGATTTACATTGAAATTATGGAAAATTATTCAAAAGGCTCTTAATACCAAGATTTATTTGAGAACCATTTATCATCCTCAAACTGATGGTTAGTATGAAAAGACAATCCATAATTTAGAAGACATATTTAGTTTGTTATAACTTGAATTTAAAATTATATAGTATAATTATTTACCTTTAGTAGAGTTTTCCTATAACAATAGATTCCATTCAAGTATGAAAATGGAATTATATGAAGCATTATATGGAAGGGATGTCATAATATAACTTATTGGGATGAAATTGGTGACATAAATCTTATAGGATTAGAACTTATTGAGGATAAAACAATAAAGGTAATGACTATATAGACTCATATTAGAGCATCTCAAAGAAGGTAAAAGAGGTATGCCGATAACTAGAGGAAATATTTGTAATTTCAAGTGGGAAATCATGTTTTCTTAAGAGTATCTCCATGGAAGGGTGTTATAAGGTTTAGTAAAAAAGGTAAATTAAGTCCTATGTACATCATACCTTTTTAAATCCTTGAAATAATTAGATTTGTGGATTATTGTTTTTCAATGACATCCAGTCTCTCTAAATTACACGATGTGTTTCATATATCATTGTTAAGGAAGTACATTTTACACCCAATGCATGTGTTCACCTCCAAAGAAATAGAATTTCAAAATGATTTATCTTACTTTGAAGAGCCTATATATATTTGGGATACTATATAACTAGTTCTGAGGAATTATACGACTCAATTGGTAAAGGTATTTTTGAGAAATCCTAAGATAGAAGAGGTAACATGAGAACCTGAATAAATTATGATAAAGAACTACCAAATTCTTTACATTAAGTGATATTCTATAAATTTCGAGGTAATTTTTTTCGAAGGATGCAATAATTTAATAGCCCAAGATTTTATGATATATTTCTTTTAAAATAAATTTAATCTCTTTAATTGCTTGCGATAAATGCAACCTCAAGTCTAAATGAACTATAATATATTATATTGTTATAACCTAGACATTAAATTGGTTAGTATAAATAGAAAAAACTAAAATTGTAAAATTATATGGTTTATACACTTATAAAATAAATTCATTGGTTATAAATTTATTATAAATAAAAATAAAATCATTTGAATTTAAAATACGTGTTTTTCTAAAAAAAAATTTAAACATACAATGTTTTTTTATACTAATAAATTAAATTAATCACTATTGGTGAATGATTTTTATGCAATTTATATATTATATGATCAATAAAAAAATTAATATTCGTATAATAATTTTATTATGTATGGGATAAGAATAAATCCAATTTTAAGCCCAAAACTGTATTTTTCTAAAAAATGGGTTTCATCACATTTTACACACTTATTTTAAAATTAATTTCTTCCACTTATAGGTATTGAATTTAGTAAAATAGATTAAATATTTGGAATAAAAAATATTTGAATTTAGTAAATAGTTCCCTTTTTTAGACATTATAAATAGTAATCATGGTAATTTTTATCACCACGGTAAAGGGTAAATTGGGTTTATCTGGGTTAAAACTAAGTGTTAAGGTCGCTATTTCTCATATAAATTACTATTGGATGAAGTTAATTTGACCCTTATAACCTTATACATTATATTTAATTTTTTAAGAGACGCGTTTCCATGAAAATGACCTATATAATATTTAAAAAAACGAAAGCTAAAAAATGCCACTCTTTTAGTTTTAAATATATCTTATGTGTTCACATAAGGAAAATGAAATTTTTGAATGAATATTAATGTTAATTTTGAGAATAATGAAATTTTATTCATAATGGTAATTTATTTATAATTTTTAGGGATTAAATAATTGTCTTCAATGTTGTAAAATCAGATACAATATTTATTCAATTAATAAAAAATAAAATAAATGATTTTAAAAATATTAAGATTAATATAATTTGAGTGATTTATAGAATTACGTGAATTTTTTAGATAAATATAACATATTAGTTATGCATAAAAATATTTTATTCTAATTTTATCTTTGTCTTGAGGTCTTTAATGTCAAATTAAATGAATATTTCAAAAATCGACATTAATGGTGTTTTATAAAAAATAATATGTTATTAAATGGTTTAAAATTTATAAAAATATTCCTCAACCATGTGAATGGAATATGATTAAAAACATCACACATGGTCCATTTATGGGTCACTTTTCTATTTATAATATCATTCTTAACCCTTTATTATTAAAATAGTTGTTATCATGATTAAGGGTAAAAATAATTAACAAAGATATTAATAAAAAAATTAAGGTTTAGAATGACACTAAAACCTATATAAATTTCATTTGATGATTTTAATTCCACCCTATACACTTTTTATTCGGATTTATGACCATTTGGAAGCATTTTTCTTTAGAATTTATTTATTATATTTTAATCTTTTAAAAAATTCACGTGTTTCCTCTCTCTCCCTTATAAAAGGACACCATTCATTCCTCTTCCTTATAACACTTTCAGCCATATATCTCAACCATCACATGCCAAAATCCATTATAAAATTCCTTAACCATATTACATAAGTGTTGATATTCTAGAACGTCCTTCCCCAACACACTATATACCCAGTGTTTAGACTAGTTCACCACATGACCTCAAGCGCACCTCCCCATACAACAAAGGGTGTCGACTAGCAGTGGGGTGTAAGATAGTATAGTGGGGAAACTATAATCCCTATAAAAAATTGTAAAATAATGAATAAAAACCAAACATCATTCATGGTAATAAATAATCAGAGTAATAAAAAATAAATAAACATCTGACAATAATACATGAAATTAAATAAAGGCCTAAACAACCATGCTGAAACATACAACAAGCTACCCCCTGGACCATCCATAGATACATACCATAATAAAATAATATAAACAAATGGGATACATGAAATCTCTTAGTAAGACCTCATACAATCTTCTGATACAGTCTGATCAATCCCACATAAAAATGCTATCCTGGTTCACAACCCTAATAGGTACCTGAAATACACATGTGAGAGCTTCTTGGGTACCCAAGTACAATGGTGTCTCGAGTAGAGTGTGAGTAAAACTCGATAGGTTGAAAGCACTATTTCTAAACAAATCTAGTATGATGAAGGATATAGCTAGTGGGTTTCAATAAATTATATCAATTTCTATATACTACAAGTGTATGTGGCACTTGCATATTTATATATAGGGATAATAACTCCAAAATGGAGCATTGATCTATAATCTATTTCCACATGGTACAAAAAAATGGGCCTTGCTGGACACCTAGTTTTCCACTCTTAGGTATATGATTTAGAAATTCAAAGAAAATTATGAAATATCATGAATAATTTCAATAATGACCATGAATATCCAAGGTTATGCCTATGGTTTCAAAGATTGAAAAGATTGTGTGATTATTTAGACATCCTATATGTGATTTTTCATGATTTTATGGTTTCTCGAAATGATTATTGTATCTCTCATTATTATTTTTTGTCAATGGATGGAACCAAAATGAATAGTTTCAACATTGAATATGATTGATAATGTGATGATGAGAAACTAAATGGGATTATGACATGATTGAATGATAAAGTGATCATACCTGACCAATTATCACAATATTTGATTAACAATATACACTTTAACCAACTCTAGGACTCACCAGTGAAGAGAATGGTGGATTTCACTAAGATCCCATGAGGTGGATACTATAGAGGAATGATGATTAGATTTACTATATATTATGAATTTTGAAAGAGGAACTCAATTGAATATACCAATGGAATGAGAAAATTCCTTTTGTGTGGAAATTAAGGACATAGAGCAGCTAATTTTTGATTATTTCTATTTCTTCTATATGAGGACCTTGAATTTTATCCAGGTTAATATCCTCTATTAAATGTTAATTTCTTTACCAAGGAAGAACCAATGAAAGGTGTGAAGTACTTACATATTGGGACAAAGGAATTATAAAGCATAAATATTTTCACCAATGATATTTTGGTTTTAATACTAATTAAACATCTACAGATTGTGTGGGTTTATGAGTTTAAGGTTGATCATAAGGTAAAAGTCTTATACACACCTTTTGAGGTTTTTATGTGATGATATTTTAATGTGATTAATGTTAATCCCTATAATCATTATAGCATGACTGAGAAAATAACTTTATATAAGAATTTTAGCATCATTGGGAAAATCCTTTTATATAATCATTTCAACATCACCAGGAAAATCTCTTTATATGAGAATTTCAACATCACCAGGAAAATCCCTTTATATAATCATTTCAGCATGAAACTGAGAAAATCCCGCTATATAATCATTACAACATGAAATTGTATCAAGCCCACTATATAAGTATTACAACGTAAAATTGAGTCAATCCCTCTATATAAGCATTACAACATAAAACTGTTCCGAACCCACTATATAAGCATTACAACATGAAATTGGGTCAAAACCGCTATATAAGAATTATAGTATGAAGTAGGGAAAAGACCAATATATAAAAATTATAGCATAAAATACAAAATGAGTTAAGACAGCAAGAATAACACAATATAACATCATAAACAACAATGATCAATTCATCCAATTACCATTTATCTTTCAATTACCCTTCCTTTCATCAACTTATATCTTAATTCATTATAATGAAAATAATTTCATTAAAAAAGTATGAAATTTTCTAAGTTGATTATATAATAAGAAATCGTCCAAGGTCTCATATTATACTAAATCATATTTTATCCAATAACCAGTTCATTATAGTTCCAGGGTAGGCAGAACCTACAAGTAGTCGTAAGTTCGTTCTCAACACAACCTGATCCAAATGGATCCAAGGAATGGTCCAAACACATGATGATCATCACCCATTATACCATTAGTTAATGTGCATGTTGTTTCAGCATAGTCACATAATATTTCACGTACTTAAACAAATTGAAACATATCGTAGAGTTTTTTTTACACCACCTAACTCTAAGGGAGATAACTCCAATCCAAATAAATTCTAACAACTCTTCTCATGTTGTCGAAGTCTAAATGGTCCTTCCTTAAACACCATGGGTTCCTATCTCATGTAAAAGTAGTCCCACTAATTAATTATAAGAAAATTATAATCAATTAAATTATAACTAGGAACCTATCACCCAACAGAAAAAGACAACATGTATAAAGACTCACTAGACAACAATTCCTAGCTATATAAATGACCAACCATCCCAGGGTGGTCCATAGTGTGCTTTCAACTCCATTATGGGAAAAATCCCTATCATGATACAATGCAACAAAACAAATTTAATATAATTAAATTCTGAAAATTAAAAATAGAAATGCAACAAAATACCATTGATATGTCCCCCTTCAACAACATGTGCGCATCAATATAGGATATCCCCTTTTATTGAGGCTTTTCCACCTTGATGCCAAGGGTTGGTAGCTGCTTCCAAGTCCTGTTGAGTTCATATGGCCTCAAATCTTTTTATCTTGAACAATTTTCACATTTTGGGATCCTAATCCATTATAATAATAAATAAATAAATAATTATAATTAATTAACTAAATAAATTTTAACTTGACATACTTGTAGATTAACTCACCGGGTCAAATCTCTAAGTAAAATTCATTAGAAATAGGGTTTTTCTACTCCTGACACAACCCCTAGTCTAGACTTTATAAAATCCCCAATTAATTTTACGCAACAAGAGCCTATAAAATTGATTTAAGGAAAAAACCCTTCATAAAAATCGAAATCGATTCAAACTCTAACGGATTGACGCAAGAATCTAAATAGACATCATCTCAAGATCCCTTCATTCAAGGTTTCAAGGAACATATAATGAAAACCGATGATTCCTCATCTAATTTTCCAACTAGAAAGTAGCCACATCCAAAGGATAAAAAATATTCAAGGAGAAAAATAAACTTCATGGGATATCAAGGGATAGTACTCTTTAAGAGGACTCCATAGTGACTGAAGGTGATTCAATCGGCAAAGGAACGAGTTCAGAGGAGCCTTCAGAATCCAAGAGCTTCATTACCATCATTTTCTGTATAAGGGAATCAAAGGGGCCAATTTTAGAGGGTTTTTGAAACCATCCCATCACTTTAAAAGGCCTAAAAATTGTCCATAAAGGTTTTCACAACATGTAAAATATTACATGTCATGCAAAAAATGTGAAAAAAGGATTATTGGGACTAGTCAGTCAGTGACACACCGTGAAAATTCAATTTGCGCCACTCGAGCTCATTTTTCACACCTTGTATTCTCCCTGTTGCACCCCATAAAACTTTTTCACATCATTTATCATATACATGATGTGAATTGCCTCCAGGGACTTTTCTCGGTAGCCTAGCACATCCATTTCACTTGTGGTTTTCTCTTGAACCCCCAATACTTCCACCAAAACATAAACCTCATCAGAAAACACCATATTTGGATGCTCTAAATCCCAAAACATCATTCTAATTTCTTTATTTATGAAAAAACCCATCCACTAATTGTGAAACTCAAATTAACACTAAACATTTTGACCCTTGAAAACACGGGTTCTTACAACATCCCCACCACAAAAATTTTCATCCCTGAGAATCCTTAATGATCATTTACCAAAAAACCCCAGCTTATATAGTTTCCAAAACCATCATCATTTTTTCACGTTAAAATCTGTAACACCGAAGATATTTTGCTGCAAAACTCCAAACACAATGCAAATTATTCACTAAATCTTGATCCACCACTCACAACCATCACCAAACCCCTAGACGACATTTTTGACACCCATCTAATTCAAAATTCTATGGTCTCACCATCCAGGTCATTAGTAGGTTCATAATACTCCCCACTATAGAACCCAACTACCATGACCAAATCTGACCTAAGTCATTACCCATCCTTGGGGTTGAATATCAAAACAAAAACCTCATGGTCTAAGGACCAACTCAACATAGCTTCCCTCTCATCATTCCTGAATAAAAAAAACACATCCCAAAGTCAGTACCATCTTCTATATCTGATTCTGAACCAAATAGATGAGTATTAATTTCCCACGCACGGGGCCTGCATACATTTCCCTCTCCTTAGAAGGTCCTGTATAAACCTTAGAATACTCTTTTCATACCAATAATGGTGTTCTTGATACATGGTACCAAGTCCATGAGATTTTTGAAGAATTTTTTCCCAAATGACAACCTCAACACTTTTCATCCATGTTTTACCCCCTGAAACATGTCACAAAATATTTCATTACATGTTACACCCCCTGAAACTTTTCACAAAATAGGGATTTTCCACTTGAAGAAAGTGACTAAACCAGTTCACCCCCTTAACCAAGCCACGAATCATGGCACACACCATGAAACATGTCATGAAATGTTTCTATCCCTATGAAACTTGTCACGAAATGGGGGTCACCCCATGAATTGACTTTTAACCACACCAGAATGCTCTGAGCCTGATGCCAGTGCATTGAATCCTTCTAGTGTATCATCTAAATTCCAAATCTGGTGATTCAACCGAACACAATAGATTAGACTTTATAGCTTTTTGATGTTCAAATTCCATATAGATCATCCAAAAGGAAGTTCAACCAAGCCAATGACCCTTATCAATGTGAGGGTAATTGTCCAACTACATATGGAAATATCCCCACTATATGGCCTTTCCTGACACTATTCTATGATCAAAACCATAAGTAGGACCTTCATCCAACCAGTACGAAATTAATGTTTCTAGGCATATAGCCCAATACCTATTATCATACCTAGGACGATGTCAATATATTATGCATGATCGTCTCTATACTAGGATTACACCAAGATATCGTCAATAGTTACCACCAAAAACCTGACTATTTTATATGTCACATATTACTATAGGGACACATTATAACCATTTAAAGGTCTTGGTTCTCCGTACACACAAGAATCTCATTAGATCCTAGTTATCACAATTCAATATGGACTCATTATCCAAAACACGCAAATGCATCACAACTCTATGACAAGTAGTTGTGAATAATAGTTTATTGTGGATCAAACTCCACCACACTACTTGAGTTTCTCTACCTCAACAAGAAAAATTATTCCTAGAAACATAACAGATCCATCACACCAATCCAAAACCATTGGTCCCACCATAAGTGGTGTTTATTACCTTGATTCCTTCGAAATAAAGAAGTAATTACTCTTGAGACACATGTTTTAACATTTAAAATGGAAGAATTCATCACCAAAATGCTTTATCTATATTATTATAATTAGAAACCCCTAGGTTTTACACCTAGTTGCAAGCATTTACTAAACACAAATCAAAACTCCATGAGTTTTTCATCATCAGAACTAAGGCACAAACGCCCATTCAAGTAGATTACAATGCCTCCTGGTATATAAACCTCATCATGCCAGAATCTCCCTTGGAACTCCATTTAAAAACATGAATTTTACCCATGCTTAAGACCATTCACATGATTTTATGCCTCACCAATTTGTTCATGCATTACATGTTCTCTTCCTTATCTGAAAACATGTCAGCCTCATCCATATGCCAATCCATCAACCAGGGCTACTCTAGTCATGAGCATCCACATGCTCTTTGACTACACTGCTAAGTGTGGTTAACACACAGGACCATAATTTCCCTTTTCCTATCCTCAATACCACACTTTAATTCCTGAATCACCAAGATATAAGGTGATAATCACCAAAACCCCTGATAACTTCATGTTCATTAGTATCAAACCTTGAAAAAACCAAACATCAACTCTCTAAATGTCCATGTATAACCCAAGGGTATCTAGGTCTCTCACCTTGACCTACAAGGTTGAGTCTCACAAAGTCCACTAAGATTGGCCACTTATTCCATAAGTTAACCTCTCATAAGGTCACCACTCAAGGGATATCAATCACACTCCCAACTCAACATCACATGACATCAACATGTCAAAAAGACTATCTATGGTTCTCACAATGAAAGGAGACAAAATACAAACATCCTACCCAAAACATGGGCACCCATCTTCTCCTAGTACCTACACAATAGACTTCTCCCTATAGGACTAGGCCACAAAACAAAACCAAAAATATCCACACAATCTGTCATAAAAAAGAATCCATATATAATTAAGCATGTCTAAGTAGAATTACACCAAGTACCTATATGTGAAAAGTATGTATTAGTAGTTTTAGACACTTTAAATAATTATGAAAATATTTTAAGTGAAATCACACACTAGAAGACCTATATGTCATGTGAATCCTATGTGCCTAATATGATGAAACATATTCCTCTGGCCTCTGCAATTCAAGACTCAAATAAAATCAACCAATTGACCACTTGATAATGGGTCGAGAGTCATATATCCATCGAAAAAAAAAACATCCAAACCACATTCTCATCACACAAGAATAAAATAAAATAAAATTTTAACAAAACAAATCAGAAAAAAAATCTCATCCCTGGTAACCTGGAATTCCTACCAGATTAGGTGTTCTTGACGCACTTTCACGGTATACATCATAGGCTCTGGCACATCCCTAAATCTCTAGTCTACCAGATCCCAAAATTGTAAGACAAAATAAAAAATAATCCTATGATACCACTTTATAACATCCTTCCCGGCTCACTATATACCCAGTGGTCAAAATGGTTCACCACATGACCTCAGGAACACCTACCCATATTCTAGAGGACACCAACTAGAAGAAGGGGTGTAAAATGTTATAGTGGGGAGACAATACCCCATATAACAGAGTGCACAATAATGAATAAATAACCAAACATCATCCATGGTAATAAATAATCAGAGTAAGATGAAATAAATAAACATTCAAAAATATTATATGAAATATAGTAAAGGCTTGAACAACCATACTGAAATATACAACAAGCCACCCATGGATCAGTCATAGATACAGGCCATAATAAGAGAATATAAACAAATGGGATCCATGAAATATCTAGGTGGGGCCTCATCCAATATCCCGATACAATCCGAGAATTCCTCCTTGAATGTGTTATCCCAGGCCACAATCCCAATAGGTACTTGAAATAAACATGTGAGAGCTACTCAGGTACTCAAGTACAAAGGAATCTCAAGTAGGGTGTGAGTAAAACTCAATATGTCAACACCACTATGTCTAAAAAAATCTAGTCTAATATGTCTAGTGCAAAAAATAATATGATAAATAGGGGAATTAATTAACAAATTAATAATACACATAAATAAGCTTTTTGACCCTCAAGTTTTGGGTTAACACACGAGGTGACCCAAAACTACTTCAACACATTTCCAGAAATCAACGAGCATGTCACGGGACCATTCCATCCATAAACAGAACTTAACCTACCTTATTACAATACTGAAAATATCTAATAATGTATCATTACCATTCCAACTGTAACCACAATTCCATGGCGTAATCACATAACCGGTTCAATCCCGACAATCATTACAACATAACCTGTAAAATCCCTTTATACAAGCATTTGAGCATCCTTGGAAAATTCCTTTAAATAAGCATTTAAGTATTATCAGGAAAATCCATTTATATAATCATTTCAGCATGAAATGAGGAAAACCAAATATATAAGAATTACAGTATGAAACTGGGCCAGGATCGCTATATAGTCATTACAGTATGAAACTAAGCCAAATCCTCTATATAGGCATTATAGTATGAAACTGGGCCAATCCCACTATATAATAATTACAGCATGAAACTGTGTCAATCCCTTTATATAATAATTATAGCATGAAACTAGCTAGAATAACACAATATAACATCATAAGACACAATATAAAATTCATCTAATTACCATTTATCTTTCAGTTACCCTATATTTCATCAACTTATATCCTAAGTTGTTATCATAATTAACATTTCATTAAACGATTAATCCAATATCTAAGGTTGGTATATCACAATAAATCACCTGAGGTATCATGTTATGCTAAATCATATTTTATATGATAGTCAGTTAATTATTGTTCTAGGGTAGTCTCACCCTACGGGTAACTGTAGGTCAAGTCTCAACACAACCTAATCCAATAGTCAATTAATTATTGTTTGAAGATAGTCTCACCCTAAAAGTTTCCACAATTTAGGTCTCAACACAACATAATCCAAAGGGATTCAAAGAATGGTCCAAACACATGATTATCATCACCTGTTATATCGTTAGTTAATGTGTATGTTGTTTCGGTGCAAGCACATAATATTGAACATACTTCATAAAAGAAACAAACCATAGGGTTTTTAGACCACATACCTCAAATGGATATAAAAACAATCCAATCAAGATCCAATGACTATGCTCATGTTTCCCAAGTTCAAACGGTCCTTCTTTAAACACCATGGGTCCTATCTCATGTTAAAGAAAACCAATTAATTAATTTTTACACAATTATAATTAATTAAATTGTAACTAGGAACCCCACACCCAACGGTAAAATAAAAACATGTTTTAAAGACTCACCAAACAACAATTCCTAGCCAGATCAACAACCAACCATCACAGGGTGGTCCAAAACACACTTTCTACTCCATTCGGGGAAAAATCCCTTTCGCACGACAACACAAAAAAAATTTAAAGCAATTAAATTGGAAAAATTGAAAATATAAACCTAATAACATACCTTTTACAGATATCCCTTCAACGGCGTGCGCACATCAAAAAAGGATATCCCCTTTTATTGAGGTTTTTCGACCTTAATTCCAAGGGTCGGCAGATGCCACCAAGGCCTGTCGAGCTCATATGACCTCATATTTATTCATACTAAACTGTCTTAACATTAGAATATCTTAAACCACACCAATAATCAATAATGAATTAATTATAATGAATATAATTAATTATTTAATTAAATTTGAACTTGGAATACATTGAGATTAACTCATTGGGTCAAATTGCCAAGAAAAAATCATTGAAAATGTTGGATTGATGTAGCTTGATTCAATTGGATGATGTTGGGTCAAATGCTTACAGACCATACTGTGCACCAAGCCCCAACTCTATTGGTTGAGCATCGTAATGAGCTCGTTGGGGGTTGTAGGGGGTAACGTACCCCTACTCTGAAGGCCCCCAATTTAAATTTGGGGGCTTTGTATCAATTTTGAATAATTGTAGTATAGATGACCGGATAACAATGATAGGGCACTATAGTAGTGCATACTTTTGGCATGACTACTATAGCAGGTTGGACTTTGGAGTAAACAGTACTGTAACTCCACGGACATCCAATTTTTGGCCACTATAGCAACTTGGACTTGGGTGGTAACGGAACTATAGTGATGTGGACTTACAACCACCTTTTATTGTAGCATAGTGAACTTCTTGTGAAGTTGGTAGAATAGTGTATCATCCTCTTTATAAACCCATTTTGTGCTAGGGTTGCTGTGTTCTTAGAACTCTGAAATATCCCTGTAAATTATGCTACTGAAACATAGTGAATGTTTTTCTCTCTACAGATATAGGGTCTCAAACCACATAAATCTCTATGTCATGTGTGATTCTTTTTCTGTCTTTTCTTCATCTGCAAACCATTTTTTGTCGTTGCGACTCCCGGTGTTTTTGAAAAAACTAGTATCAAAGGTTGAGTTCAGATTTCTTGATTTGAATGGTGGTTATGGAAGAAGGAAAGGTGAATATTGACCACTTCGATGGAGCTGACTTTAGATACTAGAGTATGTAGATAAAAGACTATATTTACTAGATAAAAAAATGCATCTTTCACTTCTGGTTTTAAATCCAACAGATATAGAGTAGTCGGAGTGGGAGCTACTGGATCAACGTGTTCTAGGAGTTTTACACCATATATTGGACAAAAATGTGGTGTTCAACATTATAGAAGAGAATATGATGATTGGATGATGAAATATCTCAGGAATATGTACAAGAATCCTTCGGTGAAAAATAAAGAGAAATTGATGTGGTGGTTGTTCAGTCTGAAAATGGTTGAAGGGATAATTGTTTCAAATCACATCAACAAATTCAACACCATCATAAGTAAACTAACATCAGTATAAATTGCGCATAGTGATGAGGTATGTGAAATGGTTTTATTTTCTTCATTACCTGGTAGTTGGGAAGTGACTATAACAACTGTGAGTATTTCTTAGGGGAATACCAAGCTAGCTTTGAATAATGTACAGGATCTGATCCTCGATGAGGATATCCAAAGAAGAGAATTCGGTAGATTCTATTGTTCTTCTATGAATATTGAAGGAAGGTGAAGATCTTTACAGCAATAAAATCATAGAAGATGATCAAATTCAAGAGGAAAGCGAAAAGAGAAGTCAAAAGGGACTGGTCCTACCTACTGGACTTGCAGGGAGAAAGGACATGTCAAAAAAGAGTGTAGAGAAAAATAGAAGGCACCTAAAACTAATAGAGAAAACACAATGGATAAAGGAAAATATAATATTTTGCTACTGATCATGGATATCCCTATGGAGTCTTTATTTTTATACTCATGGGAGTATTTTAATTCCACATTAGATAAGGGTTTCTTAAAAAAAATTGTTTATGGATATTTCACCTTTAAAGATCATGGGTAAGGGTGATACATGAATCAATACCAATAGTGGGAGTTCACTAGTTCTAAAAAAAATGTGAGTTATATCCCCGGATTGAGAAGAAATATTATTTTTTAGGAACACTTGATGATGCATATTTTAGCACCATGTTTACTGGTTGTTCCTGGAATATTACCAAGGGAGCTATGGTCATAGCTCGAGGATCAAAAAATGGTACCCTATACAACATGACATAGACTTGCATGAACATGGTTGCATTAGTAAATTTTGTTGTGGATTCACGATTATAGAACTATAGAATAGGCCACATGAGTGAGAAAGGGATGAAGGTGCTGGCGACAAAAGGAATTCTACTGGAGTTGAAGTTACTGGATGTTGGCCTTTATAAAGACAATATTTTTGGATAGCAGAAGAAAGTGTCTTTTGTAAAAGGAGGTCAAACACCAAAGGCTGGGAAACTAGACCTGGTGCACATAACATTTTGGGGTCCAACACCAGTATATTCCCTTATAGGGTCAAAATATTATGTGACATTTATTAACGACTCAACAAGGAAGGTATGGGTTTAATTTATTAAAATAAAATATGATGTGTTTAATATGTTTCAGAAGTATAAGATCATGGTGGAGAATGAGTCAGGATCAAATCTAAAATGCTTGAGGTCTGAAAATGGTGGAGAGTATGGCAGTCATGAGTATATATAATTATTTTCTAATAATGTAATTTTGTGGGAGAAGACTATCTCATGAACACCATAGAAGAATGGTATAGCTTAAAGGATGAATAAGAAATTGAGTGAATGTTTTAGGAGCATGAGGTTTCACTTGGGGTTATCCAAGACCTTTTTGGGTTGATGCAGTGAACATGGAAGTATATCTCATTAATAGGAGTCCATTTGTACCAATGGAAGAATTTGTACTTAAGGATCTCTGGTCTGGTAAGGAGTTAAGACTCTCAAATTTACGAGTCTTTGGTAGTTTTACATGTGTATATATTGATGTTAATTCAAGAGGACAAGCATGATGCTAAGTAAAAACCATACAATAATGTTTATCCAATTTTTTTATTTATTTAAAAAAATAAAAAAAATGGATTTATTCTTTAATTCTTACCATTTTATATATTTTATTCCTTTTTATTTTCTATTATTTTTTTCTATTTTTTTAACAGGTAGGAGGAATATCCCTCCTTTTTTATTAAACCAAACAAACTCCTCTCATTTTATTGGGTATAAAGATCCCATTACAGGACTCATAATATCTGTGGGCATTAAAGCCCATGACAACATGATGAAGGGGACTCTTTCAACCTATGTATTGGTCAGTACAACTGATTATGATTTATGGTGTAGTAAAACTCCATTCTGATTTAGAGCTCAGTTCATACTTCAAGTTGAAGTTAATAATTAATTTCATCTCTATTATCATATAAATAATCTCAAAGCCTTATCATGATCTTCTTGTTGGACCAGGTTATACCAAATATACACAAGAGGGGGTGAATTGTGTCTTTTACAATTTATTCTCAAGATCATGATCTATCCTTTCAACTTTATCAGAATTATTAAGCAGTGGAAAACAAATAGCAAAGAACACACTATGTATAGTGGTTTGGGGAATAGAAGGCCCCTAATCCACTCCACCAATGCTCTACTCTACGAGCTTGGGGTTTTTCACTATTTGGTTCTCTTATCAATAGACCGTTCCACAACCGAGTGCAGTCAATTGACTCCTTTACAAGTTTAAGTCTAAATTGATCCTTCTAGTTCATACATAGAACCAAATACATATCTTAGTATGAGAAGCTGGTTACTCAAATTAGAAGAGTATTTGTTCTTTGAAATACTTTCTAGTTGTTCTTCAAAATTGCAATAGCACGAAATTGATAGTAGAATGATTGGCATCTTCAGAAAAGATGTTCTTCAGTTAGAAGTAGTTCTGAGCCAATTCAGTGGTAGTAGATCTTGAAATATAATTTGAAACTTTAATCAATAGTCAATTCACAAAAGATATTATATGTAGAATCGGTGAATCTTTAATCGTGTTTCTTCTTCATCAGAAAACAGAACTTTGTTGTTCTTCATAACAGCAGATCTATAAGTCTTGATTGTCTCTGTAAATTATAGCAGTGAAAAACTCAAGTGCTTGATATATATTTTCAATGATTCACCTCTATATTTGTAATAAAAAATAATACAGGTATATATAGAATAAAGATGGGTGTTCTCCTTTTAAAATTTAGATCCAAAAAAGTCACCTTTAGAATCTCAATATTCAAAAGTTTGAATAACAAATCAGTCGTAACTCCCCTGAAAATTTTTCATGAAAATATACTCTTAAAATGATCCTCTAAATCATAAATAAATGCCTTTGAATTAGTCAAATACACATTTTAGATTCGGGCTTTTAATCTGGCATGAAATCAGCCTAATAATCTGCATAAATACCATTGCCTTATTAAAGTCAAAATTTAAATATCCAACGCCAAACATAGGGTTGAACTGCATAACATACAATCTCTAAATGTAAGGTTCACAACATAAGTTTTATCTGAAATGTAAGGTTAATGATCCATACTTTTCTCAGTTTCCAAACGTAATGTTCCTTCCAAAAGTAAGGTTCCTTCTTTCATACTTTTCTGATAACATATGGTTGCTTAACCATAATTTTTTGATAACTTGTAAAGTAAATGACAGATTCCATCCTTACGCTACACTCTTCAACATAGGGTATGAAGATTGTTTCTAGAACATGCTCAAGTAATTTCCGAACATGTGTAGCATGAACGGTTTATCCATAACACACTAAAAATGATTTCCAAATACTTTGAAAAATATTCCACGCAAATTAAAAGCTTTTATGTTATCTCAAAATAAAGAATTAAATAATATTAATTTCATGAAATATACTTAAAGTAAAATTATTATAATAACAAATAAGGATATTTATGAGCATCAAAATCATTATAAAGAGATAGAGTACTGTTCTCCACAATCTCCCCCATATAAAATTATGTATTTTTGTAAACAACATTTGCTCAATAATCTCCCCCCTTTTGATGATCACAAAGCCCATAAAAAACCAATGAAATTAAAATATAAAATTAAATACATATATTTTAGAATTTTTCAAAGACAAAAAATCTCCCCCATAAAAGATTTAAAAGTTTAAAGTAAAATAATTGTGTTTATAATTTCTCCCCAAAATAACATCTTAAACTTTTAAATAATTTCTCACCCTAAGTAAAAATATTTAAAAGCTAAAAGTAAAATTTTAATTTTCCCTTTTTGTGAAAGAAAATAATGTTAATTTTAATGAACTTTAAAATAAAATGTTGTGATTGTCTAAATTTCTCCCCCTTTTGTGATATCAAAAAGAATTATTGAATAATATATAACACATTTCAATGTAGCACTGAACTAAGTAATTTCTTTTATTAACTATTTATCAATATTTGAATCTGGATTATGGGAATTTTTAACATAGAGAGTAAAACAAATAAATAACATACAAATATTAAAAATAAACATCATTGAAAATATTGTAAAAATACAGTAACTACAACAGCAGGAATCAATGGTGGGTTAAGGGTAGGTTTCATCTCCTATAAATTGTAGCCTTGATCTCTGCTAACTGAGTTCTTAATCTACTCATCAATCCATCTCCCAACTGGATTATGAGATCTTTTTTTTCTTGAGTCAAATAAAGATCTTAAATCAGATTGACTCTCAAGAACTCTTGAAGCCTCTCTTCCTTGTCCATAAACACACTTAACTTGTCTGTGAACTGATCCAGCAATGTTCTAATACCTGGTTCACTAGAAGTCAACTGGTCTACCAGAAACTTCTGATTATCCAATAACACTATAAAAGGAGCACTATTTCATTGTAGGTCTTTCAACCAATCATTAATATTTCTCATTACTGTGGTAATGGAATAGAATCTCTTTATCAAATCATATGAAGTACTTGATGTACTGGCTTCACTGGTCCTGACAGATATAAATTGTTGCTCCATGAATGATTTAAATTCTATTAAATCAGACTTCATTTCTATCTCATAATTCAACTTAGCGACTTAAACTTATATTTATTTCTTGAAAATTTCAACTTCTCCTTTTGAAAAAGTACTACCTTTCAGTCTTTGAAATCTCATATTTTCCTTTTCCAATGCTCTCCTTAAGCAGTATTCTCAGATTCAACTATGCTCAACTTTATATGTATCTCTTCATCTTATTAATTCACAGAATCAGAGGCACCCTGTGCTTGATTCTCTATTTCAGCTTCATTCTAAGGTAACAGTACTAAGGGAAAGTGATTGCATCTAATTTCTCTCTATCCCCTCCCTGTACTTGTTTTTCAACAGATTTTTCCTCAGAGTCCTTCCTTAACTCATCCACAGAAAAATATTCATTTAATACTTCAGTATGAACTTAAAATAAATTTTCTTTTTGAATTTCAACACCTTCTTGAGGTTTCTCCTTATGAGCAGCACCATCATTTACTTCCTCCATGGCTGGATTATCTAAAATTGTTTCTTCTAGATCAACTGCAGTTGCAACCAATACCATTTCACTAGGAATTGCCTCAGACTCTATCTCTATTTTTTCTTCTACATGTTGTTGAGACACAATTTATTGTTCCACATGAGGAGTCACCTCAATCTTAGAAATTTTTTGTTGTGAAATGTCTTGAACTGTAGATTCTCTAATAAATATATAGCTCATAAGAAGTTCAGTTTCATTTGCATTTGTTTTAGTAGGATTATTTCCAACTTGAGACACTCTACGCCTTTTTATTTGAAGTCCTTCTTGACTTTCCTCATCTGTAAGTGTATCAATAGTTTCAAATTTGATTCTCTGTGATACTTCGATTACTCTTGATTCAGATTGTCCTAATTTTGACTTTGCAGGTTGTGCTTGATCACTCTCTTCATATTCCTCTACTCCTATAGGCATAAGCTTGACTTTGATTGTGCTCTGGAAATAACCAATATTTATCAATGTTCCTACATTGAACATGTTGTTGTGGTGAAATCTCACTCAAGCATCCACCAACCTTATCATATCTTTATTAAAAAAATCATTGAAATGAATCTTCCAAATGGATAGAATTTTATTCCCGCTTCTGGTTTGCAGCAATAAATGAGATATCTTAC
This sequence comes from Viscum album, assembly GCA_963277665.1. NCBI lineage: Eukaryota > Viridiplantae > Streptophyta > Magnoliopsida > Santalales > Viscaceae > Viscum > Viscum album. The sequence continues at coordinate 1,223,543,225 of OY728130.1, forward strand.
CATATATCTGAAAATTTTTAACTTGATATCACTCATCAAGAGAAACATGATATACATGTCTGGATATAAAATTTTCTCCATTTCTAACATACGAGGTGCAATCCATGTTTTCACAAACTTAACTAAAGTATTTTGATCCGGCTCCAGATCTTTCACTAGAATCTTCATTACATTCCTTTATCCAAAAAAATACATAATATCCTCTAACTTATGCACAATATCGCCTATATTCTTCAAATAAAAGTGAAATACTTCCTCATGAGGGTAGTTAAGAATTAGATAAATATCTACAGAGGAAATAAAAAAGTCTATATCCTTGATCTTTGCTATCATAGTATCTTCCACCTTTCCCAGGCTAAAATGAATAGATTTAAATAAATAATGAAGTTCTACATCATACAGAAACTCCGTATTCTCTCCATTAAATTTTTGTTTCAGGTTCTGAAAATCTAGGGCTTGTCATAGCTTCAGATCTGTCTGATATAGCCATTATAAATCAATTACCTTTCCTTGCTGAATTTTCTTTCCTATCGTGTGCGGATACTTTGCAATTCTGGTCTCTGGCTTATCGGTCCTCTTGGTCTTTGCCATTTCTGATGTAGATCTCTGAAGGTTCGAAATGTTAGGGCTTCAAAGGTTCAGGTGCGGGTAGAGAAGAGTGATAAAAGGTTTAGATATTTCAAAAGGGTTTTGATAAAATGAATGGTTTTGGAATGGGAAATGGTTTATGACATCCTTGATTCTTGTGCTCATTGTAATTATTACAAAAAAATTTAGAAAAAACTTACATGGAAAAAGTTTAAAATAGTACCAACGAAAATTTTAAATTAGTCTAAAAATAAGTAATAATAAAAAACAATAAAATAAGAATTAAAAAATTATTTAAAAATAAATAAACCTAGACCCCCCTTAATAAAATCAAACCTTACAGTGGGAAGTGGTTTAGTAAAAATATTAGCTAATTGAATTTTAGTGTTTACAAATTCTAAGATTATATCCTTTTTAAGAACATGGTCTCTTAGAAAGTGATGTCTGATATCAATATGCTTATTCCTAGAATGATTAATAGGATTTTTTGAAATATTTATAGCACTTGTATTATCACATAAAATAGGTGTATTATTAAAATTTAGTCCAAAGTCCATAAGAGTGTTTTTCATTCACAAAACTTGTGCATAACAACTGCCTACAGATACATATTCTGCCTCGGCTGTTGACAGGGTAACTGAGTGTGGTTTCTTACTAGACCATGATACTAAGGATTTTCATAAAAAGTGACAAGTCCCTGAGGTGATTTTTTATCTAATATATAACTTCCAAAGTCTATATCTGAAGATGTAATTAAATTAAAATCAGAATTTTTTTGATAGAGAAGAGATTGAAAAACAATTCCTTAAATATCTAAAAATTATTTTGACAGCACTTAAGTGAGATTCTTTTGGATCGGATTGAAATCTAGCATGGAGACATACTAAATACATTATATATATCCTGCTAGCAGAAAGATATAATAAACTACCAATCATACCTCTATATAATTATTTGTTAAAGGATTTTCCAGTTTCATCCAAATCAAATTTTATATTAGTACACATAAGAGTTGAATATTACTTGTTGTTTTCAAGTCCAAATCTCTTTAGTAAATCAGTAATTTATTTTATTTTATTTAAAACATTTCCAAAATCTTTTTGATAAATTTGAATTCCTAAAAAGAAATTTAATTCTCCCATCATGCTCATTTCAAATTTATTTTTCATTAAATTTGAAAAATCATGACAACGTTTTGAATTTGTTGATCCAAAAACTACATCATCAACATAAATTTCAACCAATAAAACATTAAAATATTAAGTTTTCTTAAAAAAAATTGGATCTTCCATTCCAATAGTAAAATCATTTTTTAAAAGAAAATATCTCAATCTTTCAGAACAAGCTCTAGGTGCTTGTTTAAGGCTATAAAGAGCTTTAGTAAGTTTTAAAACAGAATCTGGTTTTTGAGAATTTCCAAAACCAAGAGGTTGCTCAACATAAACTTCATCAGATAAATAACCATTTAAAAAGTAGGACTTAACAACCATTTGAAATAATTTAATGTTGATATGATATGCATAGGCTAAAAGGATCCTAATGGCTTCTAATCTAGCTATAGGTTCAAAGGTCATATCATAGTCTATACCTTCTCCTTGATTATAACCATTAACTACTAGTCTTGTTTTATTTCTAATTATTATTCCTTGATCATATTGTTTATTTCTGAAGAACCATTTAGTTCCTATAACTGGATGGTTCTGAGGTATTTCAAATAAATTTAAATCTTTATTTATCTTGAATTGGTTTATTTCTTCTTGTATTTCTATCATCCAACTTTTATCAACTAAGGATTATTCTAATGTCTTAGGTTCTAATTGGGGTAGAAATGAAAATAATTCAACAATATTTCCAAAATTTCTTCTGGATTTTTATTTTCGTGTCTAGGTCTCCTACAACAGTTTCTAAAGGGTGATTCTTTAGGGTTCTAGACTATCTAGGTAGTAAACTATTAGGTTCTTTAATATCATCTCCTAATAAACTGGACTGAATTTTATTTATATCTTTTTCAAAATCAACTTTCAAATTTTCAAGTCTCATGTTATCATTAGAGTCAGATTCATCAATTTAGTCTTTTCTTTTCTCAAAGGGATTAGATTCATCAAATTTCACATGAAATGATTCTTCAACAATCCTTGAATTTTTATTAAAAACTTTATAAGCTTTGGAAGTAGCATAATATCCTAATAAAATACCTTCATCAAATTTTGGATCAAACTTACCAAGAATATCCTTAGTGTTTAAGATGTAAACCTTGCATCCAAAAACATTAAAGTAATTTACTTTAGGTTTTATGTTATTCCAGAGTTCATAGGGTGTCTTTTTGAAAATAGGTCTGATTAAAAATCTATTCATTATATGACAGTTTGTGCTTATAACTTCTACCCAAAAAGAAGTAAGAAGACTATATTCATTTAGCATAGTCATTTCCATTTCTTAAATAGTCCTATTTCTTCTTTCAACAATTACATTTTTTGAGGTGTTCTTCTTGCAAAGAAGGTGTGTTTAATACCCATATTTGAAAAAAATGAATTAAATTCCAAATTCTCAAATTCTCCACCATGATCACTTCTTAATGAAATTATTTTAAAAACTTTTTCATTTTGAACAGCTTTGTAAAAACTTTCAAATATAGAAAAAGTTTCATTTTTATATTTTAGAAAATAAATCCAAATAAATTTAGAATAGTCATCAAATAAAATATACATATATAATTTACCATCCAATATTACTACCCTTAAAGGTCCAAATAGATCTATATGGATAAGTTCTAGAGGTTTAGATGTAGAAATTTTGTTAATAGATTTGAAGGATGATTTGTTCTTCTTGCCAAGTTGACATGAATCCCAGAATCTTTCACTTTCAAATTTGAGACTAGAAAAATCATAAATTAATTGTTTCTTAGATAAATTATGTAATGTGTATATATTGAAATATCAAAGTCTCCTATGCCAGACCCAAGATTTATTTATCTTAGCAGTTAAGCATTTTAATTTTTATTTACACAAGGAATTTAAGTCCAGATAATAAACATTATCAGTTCTTGGTGATCTAAATTCAAGCAATTTATCATTGAAAACAGAACAAAAATTGTTAGAAAAATCAACAATATAACCTTAATCACAGAATTGAGAGATAATTATCAGGTTGTGTTTAAATCCTTGTACATAGAGTACTTTATTGATTGAGACAGCTTCTGGATCACATTTAGTTCCAATGCCAATAATCTTACCTTTGGAATTGTCACCAAATGTGACTAGACCACCATCCTTTTGAGTTAGAGTTTTGAAATTTGATGAGTTTCCACTCATATTCCTAGAGCAGCTGTTATCCATATACCATATTTCAGTTTGGATTCTGTGACCTGCTTCCTACAATGTCAATTAAACAAGGATTTGTTTTGGTACCCATATTTTATTGGGTCCAGTAGTGTTATCTAGCAAAGATCTGGGAATCTAGAATTTATTTTTTTCTATAATAAATAGAATAATATAAACTTCTTGTAAAAAAATCTTTCTTAATACCAATTATTTGTGGTTACCTTAAATAATATTTTTTAGATATATAACCTTTTGTTCCATAGTAGTTTCAAATTTTACCTTTTTTACTTGGGACAAAATTGTTCTTATACAGTTTAGGTTTCTCACCTTTACTTCCTATTCCATATCTTTTCTTTTTAATCACATTCTTTCTAAGTATTTCATTTAGTGTATTTTCTCCTTTTGTAAAAATAAAAGCTGCACTTTTGTATGTTTCTACTTCTATTTTTAATGCTCTTATTTTAGTTTCATTATCTATATAGTTTGTGTTAATTAAGTTATACTTTTATAGTAATTTATAATGTTGCTTTATCATAGTATCTCTCTCCCCTAAAACAACATTATAAATATTCTTTAAATATTTGTGTTTCTTGAATAAAGAATAATATTTCTTTTCAAGCATATTTCAGTAAGCTGCAAGTTTAATATTTGAACAGCTTGAATTAGAGTCATATGAGTAATAGGATTGTACCACATCGGTTTCTGCCATAAAGCACATATTGGATTTCAGGTTCAATTCCTATTTTTCTGAATCAATCTCTAATGATCTGCTGGATTCTTCGGATACACTCCAAGTAGCTTTCATTGCCTTCTTCTCTTTTTGCTCATAATCATTTCTCTTAAAAAAATTCTTCTTCTTGTCTTCCTTTAATTGTGGACAGTCAGGTCTGATTTGACCAAGTTTCTTACACTCATAACATATAACTTCCTTATCATCCTTTTTAAAAGACTTTCTAAAACCTTTTTTCTTTTAATAAAACTTACTAAATTTTCTGACTATCTGAGCCAGTTCTACATCTAAATTGGATGAATCAGAACTTTCTGATTTCACCTTTACTTTCTTTTTCCACAGCTTTATGCTTTTTCTTTTAGATGACACCTTTAAGGCAGTGTCTTATTTCATTATCAGAACCTTATGCTCGTTTTCTTCATCTTGCATCTTAGCCTCATACATCATTAGAGTTCCAATTAAATCACACATTGTTAAATCTTTTACCGATGAAGATTGTATGATAGCAGTAGAAATTCCATTCTATCTTGGTGGTAGTACTCTTAGTACCTTCAGAGCTTGATCAACTTGTTTATTCAGATCTCCCAAATCAGTGATGTTGTTGACAATTTTTTTCAACCTTCCATTCATCTGGGTGATGGTTTCTCCTTCAAACATCCTGAATGTATTGAATTTTAGTTTAGCAGTAGCATACCTCATCTGTCTGACATTATCAGTTCCTTCATAAGAAACTGCAATAGTATTCTACATTTCATACGCTAACAGTCAATGAGATACTCCGTTGAATTCATCTAGTCCAAGACCACAGATGATAACATTCATAGATTTTGAGTTTGTGTCATACTCTGCTTTATTATCAGTACTCCATGTTTCAGGTTTCTCTGGAATCACATAGGGAGTTAGAATTTTTTATTAGACTATGTATCCAAGGTTCTTTAAATAAATGATTGTCCTTGATTTCCATCATCCATAATTTTCACCATTGAAGTAGGGAGCTCGAACCATTGACATACCCTCTCATGTATCAACCATTGTGCTCAGTATAATCCGAATATTTTAAGCTTGTTATAGCTTTGACAAAATCTCCTCCTCTGATACCAATTGGTGGATCAGGTTATACCAAATATACACAAGAGGGGAGGTGAATTGTGTCTTTTACAATTTCTTCACAAGATCGTGATCTGTCCTTTCAACTTTATCAGAATGATTAAGCAGTGGAAAAAAATAGAAAAGAATACACAATGTATAATGGTTCGGGGAACAGAAGGGCCCTAATATACTCAATCAATGCTCTACTCCACGAGCTTGGTGATTTTCACTATATGGTCCTCTTATCAATAGACCATTCCACAACTGAGTGTAGGAATTTTACACCTTTACAAGTTTAAGGCTAAATAGAGTCTTCTGGTTCATACACAAAACCAAATACACAGCTTAGTACAAGAACCCGGTTACTCAAAGTAAAAAGAGTATTTGTTCTTTGAAATACTTTTCCGTTGTTCTTCACAATTTCAATAGCATTCAATTGATAGTAGAAAGATCGTCCTCTTCAGAAAAGACGTTCTTCAGGTAGAAGTAGTTTTGAGCTGATCCAGATGCAGTAGATCTTCAAATATAATTCGCAACTTTAATCAATATTCAATTCACAAAATATATTCGATGTATAATCGGTGAATCTTCAATCGTGTTTCTTTTTCATCAGAAAATAGAACTTTGAAGTTTTTCGTAATAGTGGATCTGTAAGTCTCGATTGTCTCTGTAAATTGTAGTAGTGAAAAACTCCAGAGCTTGATATATATTTTCGATGATTCGCCTCGATATTGGTAATATAAAATAATACAGTTATATATAGAATAAAGACGATTTTTCTCCTTTTAAAATTTAGATCCACAAAATTCGCCTTTAGAATCGCAATATTCAAAAGTTCGAATAACCGAGAAGTCGTAACTCCCCTGAAAATTCGGAATCAAAATAGTCTCTTAAAATGATCCTTTAAATCATAAATAAATGGATTTGAATTAGTCAAAGACACATTTTAGATTCGGGCTTTTAATCTGTCTTGAAATCATCCTAATAATCTGCATAAATACTATTGCCTTATTAAAGTCGTAATTTAAATATCTGACGCCAAACGTTGGGTTGAACTGCATAACATACAATCTCTCAATGTAAGGTTCACAACGTAAGGTTGATCTCAAACGTAAGGTTAATGATCCATACTTTTCTTAGCTTCCAAATGTAAGTTTTATCATTCACAAAATTAAGGTTGATGAACCATACTTTTCTCTTGAACTCTCAAATGTATGGTTGTTCACAAAAGTAAGGTTGATGAACCATACTTTTAAGAAACAAACATAACATTCCATACTCACATAATGATCTTTTTTCATACTTTTCCAATTTCCCAAACGTAAGGTTCCTTCCAAATGTAGGGTTATTCTTCCAAAAGTAACATTCCTTCCAAAAGTAAGGTTCCTTCCAAAAGTAAGGTTCCTTCCAAAAGTAAGGTTCCTTCTTTCATACTTTTCATATAATGTATGGTTGCTTAACCATAATTTTCTGATAACCTATAGAGTAATTGACGGATTCCATCCTTATGCTATGCTCTTCAATGTAGGGTATGAACAGTGTTTTTAGAACATGCTCAAGTAATTTCCAAACATATAGAGCATGAATAGTGTTTCCAAAACATGCTAAAATGATTTCCGAATACTTTTCCAAATATTCCACACGAATTAAATGCTTTAATATTTTCTCAAAATAGAGAAATAAATAATATTAATTACCTAAAATATACTTAAAGTAAAATTATTAGAATAAAAAATAAGGATATTTGTGAGCATCAAAATCATCATAATGAGATAGAGTATTGTTCTCAACAATCTCCTTCATATAAAATTATGTATTGTTGAAAACAACACTTGCTTAACACTTCTCATGAAGGTTGTGGGTGGAGTAATGAATAAGCATACCAATAGGAAAAGGTGGTATATGGGTCAATGAGATTGATTAACTAAACAAATTTATTCTTGGTCTTTTTAATTTATTCATAAGAAAAATAGAATTTTTTTAGATTTCATTTTTTTCTTTTTTTAATTATAGTTTATATTTTTTAGTTTATTTATTTACTTTAATTTTTTTAATAAGATATATTTTTACTTAAATTATTTAATTTATTTGAAAGTATACCTTTTTTCATTTTTTTTAATTTTTAGTTTTTTCATTTTTCTTTTTTAATTGAATATAGTTTTGGTTTTTTAAATTTATTTAAAGGTAAAATAAACTTTCTATTTTTCCTATTTTTAATAGAATAGAGTTTATATTTTTATTAATTTATTTAAAGATAAATTATTATTTTTGTATTTTCCCTTATATATTTAATTTTTTTTTAATTTTATTATTTTTAATAAAATAATGTTATTCTTGCTTTTTAAATTATTTAAAAATAGAATACTTTTTATATTTTTATTTTTTAATTTTTTAAATCATTTTTAATTGAATATAGTTTTGCTTAATTTTATAATTTATTTAGAATCAAAAATAAAATTTTAGATTTCTTTTTTTCTTTTCTTTTTATATTTTATTTTTTATAATTACTTTCCCTTTTTTGATAAAAGCACGTTTTTTGTGATTGAGTTTTAATTTATTAGAAATCTTAATAAAATATTTTTTAGCCTTTGAGAAAAATAGTAACATTGATTTTTTCTTGATTTTTTTATAAAAAAATATTTAAAAGAAAAATAAATTGTTTATAATTTGATCATTTATTCATTAATTATTAGTTTTTGTATTTTTTGAAATTTTTAAATTATTTTTTATTTTTATATATTACTTGATATTATCCTTTTTTATCTTTTTTTTCATTTTTATAATTAATCAAAATTATTTTTTAATCTTTTCTAATTTATTCAAAATTTATTTATATTTTTTATTTTTATCTTTTTATCTTTTTAATAAACGAGTATTTTAATTAATTTCTTTTAGTTTACTTAAATGAAAAATATTTTTTTTTTATTTTTTCACCTTTTAAATTTCCCTTTTTAGTATTTTTTTATTATTACCTTTGTTTTTTGTTTTTTGTTATTTGTTATTATTTTTAATATAATGGAGTTTTCCTTAATTTTGTTAATTTATTTGAAATTAATATAAGTTTTTTGGATTATAATTTCAATAACAATAATTATTTTACTGTATTCGTTATTATTATTTTAGTTTTATAAGATGATGAGTATTCTAATTTTTTCTTGATAGTGATTTTTTGTTGCTCTCTTTTATTTGGTGGCTCTACATACCACTTTATTCCACTTTTAAACACTTTATAGAACATTAATTTTTTAATAAAAAGGATTATGAGAATGGCTAAACGAGATCATGGTTCAGATCGTTTCAGATTATTATTTTTTTTAGTAATTTTTTCTTTTTTTCTTTTTTAATAATTTTTAATAGAACAATTTTTTTCTTGTTTGTTTTATATTTATTTTAAAGTAAATTTTTATTGGATTTTTTGTTTTTAGTTATTTTTTACTTGTTTTTTAGAAGAGTATTTTTTTAAAAAAAATCACTTTATTTGAAAACGAATTAAATTATTATGTTTTTTATTATTTTCTTTTTAAATTTTTATAATTTCTATAATCATATATTCAAATTTTTCAACATTTATTAATTTATTTTATAAAATTGTGAATTTTGTCTTTATTCATTTAATTTATTTCAATGAAAAATAAAATTATTGGATTTTTAATATTTTTTTATAGAAGTAAGGTTCTCTTAACTTTTTAAATTTATTTGAAAACAAAATATTTTTTATATATTTTTTAGTTTTATCATTTTCCTAAATTTTTAATTTTTATTAAAAAAATTCTTGATTTATTAAATTTTTTAAAATTAAAATGATATATTTTTATTTTTTCTGTGTTTTATTTTTTCAAAATAGTTTTTATGTTATATTTAAATTTGAATTTGAATTTTATTTTTTTTAATTTTTTATAATCTTATAGAGCAATATAACTTTTTATTTTTTAAACTTAACAAAGTTATTCTTTATTTTTAAAAATTTATTTGACAGTAAAATATATATTTTTTATGTTGTTTTTTTATATTAATTTTATATTTTTTTATTTTTTTAACAGAATAATGTTTTTATAGAGACCTAAATTTTCTTGGTCCTCTACTTCATGGTTTTGTAGTCATTTGAGGAATTGGGGATGAGATTGTTAGTAGATGTTGTGAATAAAGATGATATTTGGTTGAAATTTCTACTGACACACAAATCGTAATTTGACACATTGTCATTATGTTGTTATTTTTTGTGTATTGGAGCCAAAGGAGAAGAGTTTTCCTAGTTGTTGAAGCTGGGCCATTACACTAAGGTTTGATTGGTTGTGCTTTCATGAGTTAGATTGTGCCATAATCTTTGAATATTTCATATTTTTGTGTTGCTCTGTTTGAGATGATTACAAAATGGTAGTTGGTGTTGTGGTGTGTGGTTGTTAGGGTGGTCTTTGAATTTAAGAGGAGCAGATCTAGAGTTGAAGAGTGGTGAATATTGCACTGTGAAGTTCAGAGTGCCACTCATTATGGAATAAATAATCCTAATGCACCTTCATGTTCCTTGATATCAGTAATTTTGAACATTATTTTTCCTCAAGAAAAGGATGAGTATGGGGGAGATTGTGTTATGGTTTTGAATGATATAGTTGAACCGACCACATTGTGTCATACCATTAGACATCATGCTATGACTTTTTCCATAAAAATTGTTGTTATAAATTTAAGCATTTCCTTGAAATCTCTCTAGTTTCTTTCATTCCCTATCAAACTTCGGTTACTTTAGGGTTTTCCTTAATTCCCTTGAATTCTCTCCTTGGTGTTGATTGGTTTCTTATTTTCCTTAGGGTCAGAATTCATCAAATAAGGAGTTTTTTACTTGTTCTTATTTTTTTTCTTCTTCTCATTTCTTGTTATCTCTGTGGATGTTTTATTCATTCCAAAGATGATGGATTGATTGAGAATGATGTTTTTAGGGTAGGTGGAGGATCCTCATAAGTTCGTTGGTGTTTGATCAACAGTTTCCTTCACATTTGGTGTTGTGTCAAAGAATCTTTGTTTTGAGTTAAGTGATTCAAATTTTCTCTATTTAATTATAATATTTATGTGGATCAAGAATTATTTAGTTATCCTTTGGTGAATGGTTGAGATTAGATTAAACTATAACTAAATAAATAATGGGAAGTGTGTCAAGTGTATTTTACTTTTCTCCCTTACTTTTATGTTTATGTTGATGATGATTATTGTTATTGGTTAATGTAATTAATTTATCAATAATATATGGAAACGTGAATTGAATTAGCTGATTAAACTAAAAAGATAGAAATATGATAAAGAAAGTAGAAAGTTGGAATTGTTGTTTGATTGTTTGATAATTGTTGTGTTAACCATGAACCAATAATTTGATAATTGTAAAAGAGGAAATAGATCATCATCTAAATTGTGATTTTATTGTTATCTTGATTATATATATACATATATATTTCTAGAATTGTTGTTGTGATAGTGGTATCAAACTTATTGTTTTTTGTTGATGTGGTGACATGGGAGGAAATGGTAGTGTGGTTATTCTTATATCAGTGTTGTGAGGTTGATGTGGTTTTGGGTTGTGGTTGCTCTTATAAATGAAATGATACTGGAATAAATGAAATATAATTAAATAAAATGAATAGTATAAAATGGTATTGGGTTTTTATGAATTAAATAAAACGTTTAAAGGAACCATCAAAACCTATCCCTATTGGGAACCCCTCTCAGGACTATAGTGGAAATGAAAGTGACCCATGAGGATCACCTCCAATATGCCCCAAGTTAGTGACTAGTATTGAGGGTATAAAACATAAATATGAGTCATTACCTCAATAACATAGGAATATGTAAATAAAATACTGATCAACATTGTGATATAAACAAAACAAGATCCACAATAACCCCACAAAGCGTGAATATGACATACAAATACAAATCTCTAAAATAAAATAGAAAATAATGGTCCAAAGAAGTTACTCCATAGCCAATAAAAAACTCCAAGATAGTAGTGTCCATATTTGTAATTGCCTGAATTTTCGGACTAATTAATTTATGTGGTTTAAATATTAGAGGCACCAAAAGTTGTTGCAGGGAAGGAGAGGGGGAGGTGGAGATGAAATTTTATCTAGAGAAGTATGTTGATTAAAATTACTTTAATATGTCTATTGAGTTTTTTTACATAGTTAAAAAATGGGAACCTCAAGCTTTGTGACATTTCATGTTGTGTTGGGGTTCTGAGGTGTCACTCCCCGCCAACTAGAGAGGAGTCCCAGTGGTGAGGTTCTCTATAATCCTCTAGAGTTCTCTACATCTCCACCATGTTCCGGAATATTCCAGATTTCTTCAGTGTTGTGGAACACCCCTTGGGCCTTGAAGGGTTTGAAACATTCTAGGCCTCCATGGAAGGTTGAGGATCTCTAAGGGTTCTAGAATGCTCCATGTATATTCTAGTAGAGTAGGCTAGAATACTCTATAATCATTTGGAAGTGTACATATTCTAGAATGTTGTAGACTTTGCCACCAAGCCCTATATAATGGGAGTGGCTCTTCATTTGTAAAGACACATAGAAGTTGAGATCATTTGAGATCTTCTTTGCACTTGTGTCTTGAGATCTTGTCAAGAACTTCCCTTATGATTCTTACTTCCATTGTGAGTGTTGAAAGGATGAACTCGTCTAGGATTTGTGAAAGGAAATCTAGCTGGGTACCACACGAGAGCTTGGGAGAAGGCCAAGTCCCATGACAATTGGTATCAGAGGTGCTCAAGGAAAGTGTTTGTGATGGCAAGCTCGAATGTGGAGGATCCTATTATGTCCGAGAAGGAGGCCATACTTTCCATTCCTAGGAATAAGGGTGGTAAGTCTCATGAGACAGTGGTGACTCTTGAGGAGCATCTCCTAAGGGTGGAGGAGTGCCTTATTGAATTAAAGGAATGACTCGAATATGTTGAGGGAGACGATGAGGAAGGGGAACTAGGCATTGTGGGCCTATGTGATGCGTTCTTCACTCACCAAGACCAAGTGGAATTAGTTGATAGGTACGCCAAGGATAATGTTTCTGAGAAAGATGCTTTCATGGACTGGACAAAGGGGATCTTGGGACAACATGGAGATGTTTTGTCTAGGTACAACCAAACTCTTGATCAACTTAAAGAGTGTTCAAATTATCATTGAGAGTTGGATAGTGGGGTTCTTGTGCGGGACACACCAAAGATCGATGTGCCTCATCCAAAACACTTCAATGGAAAGAGGGATTCCAAGGAGGTACAAAACATCTTTTGGCAAGTTGAGCAATACTTTGAGGCAATTGGTTTGATGGAGGATATGAGCTGTGTGAATACCATCATTCTTTACTTTGGTGGTGATGCATATCTATGGTGGAGGATGAAGCACCAAGAGCTCAAGGATGTTGGGAAGGCACTTCCATCATGGGAAGAGTTCAAACAATGGGTCTATTCTCAGTTCTACCCTAAGGAATCTGATTGGGAAGCATGGGACAAGCTTTGAACTTTGAAGCATACAGGGAAAATCCATGAGTATGTTCGGGAGTATGTCTCACTAAAGCTCCAGGTACATGGAAAGCCTGATTATGATCACATTTATCATTTCATCAAAGGTCTTCAGCCATGGGCACAACAAGAGGTGCGAGGTCGACTACCTAAGACCTTCACCGAAGCCGTGTACATTGCCGATTCCTTGGTGGAATACAAGAAGAAGGTTCAACCCCCTAATCCCAAGAAGGAGTTCAAGGGTAAAGGTGGGGGAGACCAAGAGAGGAGGTGGAACCGAGATTCCCGTGACAAGGGGAAGTCCAAGGAGTACACCAAAGACTTCTCAAGCGAATTCAAGCCCCGAGGGTGCTACTTTTGTAATGGGCCTCACACATGGAAGGAGTGTCCCAAGAGGAAGGAACTCAACTCTATGTTTGAAGAGAAGGAGGAAGTTCCCAAGGAGTGGAAAATTGGGACTTTAAGGCTCTTTAATGCATTAGAGATGAAGAACCCACCTAAGGAACCACCTAAGGATGGGTTGATGTATGCAAAGGTGGAGTTGAATGGGAAGTCCACCTATGTGATGCTCGACATGGGATCCACACACAACTTTTTGGTCGAAGATGAGGCGAGAAGACTTGGGCTAGTTGTGGCCAAGACAACTAGTCACAGGAAAGTTGTGAATACCACACCTCAACCATGGAGTGGCATTGTCCGTGGAGTGACCCTCTGCATTGGCGAATGGAGGGGTACTATTGATCTCATGGTGGTTCCCATGGATGACTTCAAGCTAGTGTTGGGGATGGAGTTCTTCAAGAAAACCAAGGTCATACCAACACCTCACTTGGAGAAAATAGTGATCATGGAGGAGTGAAGCCCATGTATGGTGATGATGAAGGTATGTGTAAATCATGACTTGTCTTTACTTTCTACCATGCAAGTGAATAAGGGTTTCAAGAAGGGAGAGTAGACCTACTTGGTTTCCTTGAAAGATTATTAGTCGGTGGACGACGACCATAAGTTGCCGAAGGAGGTGAAGGGCATGCTAAGTGAGTTTAGTGAAGTCATGCCATAAGAGTTTCCCAAGAGACTTCCACCCAAGAGGGAGGTGGATCATAAAATTGAGTTGGTGTCGGGATCGAAGCCACCATCCATGGCACCTTATCGCATGGATCCACCCGAGTTGGAGGAGTTGAAGAGGTAGTTAAAGGATATGTTGGATGCGGGAAAAATCCAACCATCCAAGTCTCCATATGAATTGTCTGTTCTATTCCAAAATAAGCATGATGGCTTCTTGAGGATGTGCATGGACTATCGGGCGTTGAACAAAGTCACAGTGAAGAACAAGTACTCTATCCCATTGATAGTGGATCTCTTTTATCAGTTGGGAAAGGCACGGGTGTTCACTAAGCTATAATTGAGGTCGAGATATTATCAATTCCGCATAGTAATGTAGGATGTGCTAAAAACCACATGCATGACAAGGTACGGATCATATGATTTCTTTGTTATGCCATTTGGTTTGACTAATGCCCCAATAACATTCTGCACCGTAATGAACAAAGTCTTCCACCAATACTTGGATAAGTTTGTGGAAGTCTACTTGGACGACATTTTCATCTATAGTGAGACAATGGTAGACCATGTGGAACACCTACAAATCGTGTTCAAGGTATTGAGGTAGAACGAGTTATATGTGAATAAGGATAAGTGTTCCTTTGCAAGGGATGAAGTTCTCTTCTTGGGTAACAAGATCAAAGGAGGCAAGCTCATGATGGATCATGAGAAGATCCGGGATATTGATGAATGGGAGAGTCCAAACAAGGTTCCTGAGTTGAGATCTTTCCTTGAGTTGGTGAATTATTATCGGCGATTCATTTGTGACTACTCAAAGAAGGCGGCACCACTCACCTACTTTCTAAATAAGAACAAGTTGTGGGAGTGGGATGAAAAATGTGAGGAGGCATTTGAGGTCTTAAAGAAGATGGTCATGGAGGAACCAGTTTTGAGCTTGGTAGATCTGACCAAGCCTTATGAGGTACACACTGATGCCTCAAATTTTGTTATTGGGGGTTTACTCATGCAAGAAAGACATCCCATAGCTTTTGAAATCTGGAAGCTGAATAACACCAAGAGGAGTTACACGGTGCAAGAGAAAGAGATGACAGTTTTAGACACCCAAAACATAACGTACATGGACATTACATTACTTTTGAGGAATACTTAATACATAACAAAAAACCAACACTCAAGGACCGTAATAGTTTAGTGTCTTTGGAAACTCGGAACATAATCTTCTAATCATGGTGAAAGATCTTCAACATCTCCCAGAAAGATCTTCCCCTTTTGTTTTCTTACCTAAAACCTTTATTTATATCCTGGGGAAAAGAAAACATATAAAGGGTGAGATAAAATGCTCAGTAAGGGTAAGAATGGAAAAAATAAAACAAACCGTATACATTTTAACTTAAAAACATGAACATAATGTTTAAACATCAAAATATTGAGCAATGACATAAAACATGGTAGTACGTAAGACATAGATCATAATGGAACATCAATAATCATAAAATAGCATGGGAATAAAACATTAAATTATGGAAAACAATTAAGAATATGATATGATTTCCATAGTAGCCAAGACATTGTTTCCAAGACCATATTACTGGACAAAGTCCCTTTCTGAATCGAGTTCACTCCTCGTTCCAGTCCTGTATCACTGAACTGGATTAACTTACCATTCCAGCCATGTCTATCTAATGAGATATAAATATTTACCCAATGAATTGGAGGGAGATATAGGTCTCAACCATCTCATAATTAAATCATTCTAACTTGTGCCACAACATAAACATAAATCATTCATCATAACCCAAAGAATAAAATGGATTTCATAAACATCATCCCATCATAACAAAATCCATATAAAACAAATGGATATCATTTCATCATAAGAAAAATGAAACCATGTAAATCATATATAAATTATACTTGAAACATAAACATATGAAATAATTTCATCTTAGATGGAAAATGGTTTTGATAAAACACTTGAAATGAATTCTTGAGGAAAATATCCTTTCTTCTTCAAAATCATTTTATTTCACAAAATGCCATGTAATTTTAAAAGAAAAGGATTTTGTTGAAAATATTCATGAAATAATGTAGTGGAATATTTATGTAAATAAGGTGTTATGAAACCATAAAAATATGTTCATTTCGTATAAGTTTAAAAAATATTCTTCTCGTACTTTTTCCAGAAAAGTCAAAAAGTACCTCGTATGGTAAACAAAAGAAAGATTCCTTACATACCATGTGGTAAAAGTCCAACAAGGGTAAAAATGAATTTGAACATACATGGAAGAATAGTAAACAATTTATGAAAACATTTTTAGGAAGAATGGACATGGATGATAAACATAACCCCAGTAAATACTTATGAATAAAAAATCTCGAATAAGAATGAGATTAGAATAATTATACCTTACCTTATGCCTGATATGCTTCTTATGTATCCGAAACTCATGTATAATGATTTAAATAATGTCATTTACTTATTAAAAAAATAATATTTATTTTTATGATATCATATATGGTTCACTTATGACTTTATATTACCCGTTCTTTTGTAAATTCATGTTAAATCAGCGCTTTGGATAAAATCGTTTCATTTATCGTACGTGTTTCAAATTTTTGTTCTTGATATTATTACTTACATCCTGATTTAATTAATTCCAGAATGTAAAACATTATGTATATATAATATATATTCATCATATAAATATATATTATAGATCGATAAATAGAATGAAATACACCGTTCATGGAGATGGTAGGCCGTACGTACGCATGAACGCTGTTTTCGTTTCCTTATTGAATTGAATGGAATTAAATAAATGGAACATATATGTACATAAATACAGTAGAATTATTATGTCATATATATAATTATTATTCATTATATATACTTTATTATCATTCTTTAATGGTTAACATGGAGAATGAATCTCATCGCGTCATGGAGACGGTAATCCGTACGTACACACGAGTGATGATATCTTTCCCATAATTATTGAATGGAATTGGAGTGGATGATATAATATATTATAATCCGTATGATGTTATAATAACCATATATAGTTATTATTTACATCATTATACCCATCCAAGTAAGGTGGTGGTGCAAAAACAGATTACACCACGGCGTGGAGACGGTATTCCGTACGTACGCACGCGCGGTGATTTCATTTTCTGTAGGATGGATAGAAGGTGAAATGGGGTTGTTTAATATTTATAATAACATATCATTATATTATTTATACTGATTTTATTACTTTATAATGAAACAATTAAAGAAGAAGAAGTTGAAGAATAAAGAAAACTTGAAAGAATCGGTAGAAGAGATTACCTCTTCTTTGATGCACCTCCTTTAAGCTTCCTCTTAAGGGACTAGAGTTGGTCTTTTGAGATTACCAGAACCTCTAGAATGTTTCTAGGGAAGTGGAGAAGATAAATGGGCAGGGTTTGGCCGAGATTGAAGGCTCAAAGTGTTGTGAAGTGGAGAGGAAGGAGGTTCCCTTTTATGAGGGAGGAGAGGGGCACCTTTGGAAAGTGTGAAAATATTATTTTACTATAAACTTATCTTCGGTTTCAAAAGGTCCCAAAATCATTCAATATGAAGATAAGATGACTCATGGTCGAAATAAAATCATCCAATCATAATTGGACATGTTTTGGATAATATTGTTATCATTATAATCTTATTTATTTAAATCATTTATTAATGAGGTAAATACTGCATCATTATTGTGTCATAAATAATTTAATTTATATGATGTCTAAAAATTATAAAAAAACACTACCACGTTAGAAATATTTTTAGATTTCCAATGAACATTTATATTCGAAAAGATAACTTATATAACCCCTTATATAAATTAATGACTAAAGGATTTTTGTTAATGTCAATTTTGCCTTTACATTAAATTAATTAATCCAAATTGTCATTATCACTACCAAGTGGCTCAATGGGGTCCCAAAATCGACCCAAGGATGCCCATGGTCAGACAATACTCATACAATAAGGTTAGGAAAAGTGTTAAGGTAATTTTGAATTATTATAATATTCTTTTAACCTTGAATTACCCTATTTACCTTTAGCCGCAGTAAATAAAAGTCAAAAGTTACTATTCACCAAAAATTATTTTCATCTTATTGAACCACGTTTTACTTCTTAATAACAACCATTTATGTAATATTTTTGAAATTAAATTCACAGAAGTGGTGAAATTTCATGAAAATGAAAGAGTCAGTTTTTTAACTACCACTAAGTGGTTTCACTATTCATCAAAAATTGAAGTTTTTCAGAAAAATACCAAAAATTCAGCCTAAGATAGATTAGATATTATGAATTAAAAAATGATTTATATTTTTTCAAATTCAAAACATAGAAGTGTCATTAATTAAATTTAAAATTAATTCCCGTTATCAAAACAAATAGCGTGTTTTTAGGAAACAATAACTATCAAAATATCGACACTTGTTTATGTCCAAATTCAAAGTGAAATTAATTCCAATAACCCACATTGGATTAAATGGTAAAAATATATTCTAATTACACTTTAAAACCAATTAAAAATATAATCTAACCATATAAATTATTGCGATGAAAAAAGTTGTTTTTAATTAAAATATAGCGTGTTTTTAATATTCATTAAAATATGAAGGTTATCTGAATAATATGAAAATTTTATCCAAATTTAATTTTTTTATCCTGATTCCAAGGAAGAATTTTATTTTGTTAAATTGAACTTATAAACATGTCAAAAACAAGATTTAAAGTGGGTGCGCCATTGAAAGGCGGCAAAACTGCATTTTTCGAAAAATACTTATTTTACCCGAAAAAATTATTTTGTTCTCATACCATGTTCTAGAAAATATGTAAGATGAATAATAATGTTATAAAATTTAAAATTTAGTTAATACTATTCATAACGTCTAGTTCATAATATTATAATAATATATCATTGTTTAGTGAAACCCGGTATTGCGTACTACACACGCTATCGAGGAAGGTCGTGATTGCGTGTAATGCAAGCCAGGTCAGGGATGTGTGTAGTGCAAGCTCCCTTTATTATTGCATATATCATAATCAAAACTTATTTCATTTATACATTATACAAAATCTATTCTTTAATGTTGCGTAGAATAATTTCTCCAAAACAAACCAAAAATTGTGTGTAACACGAGCCAAGAATAGTGTTGCGTATACTGAAAGCTAATACGGTGTTGCATATAGTACAAGCTAACATTGGTGTAGTGTAAAACACAAGACATCAATGAAATTAAAAGAATATTTTTCATAAAATCTCGGGGTGTTACATTCTACCCCCCCTTAAAATGAATTTCGCCCTCGAAATTCGTCGGGGTTATAAATTGTTTACTACTTGAAAGTTTCTTTCATAGAAACCCACAACGTAAAAAGGAACACTAAAACCTAATTTTAAAAAGTGAAGTATGAAACATAACGGTTACCCAAATTAAATCATCACTGGGTTTTCACATAGGAGAACATAGGTGCAAATATGGATTTGGAAGAGAAATCTAACCATCAAGTTTTGATGGAGAGTGGTAGAGAACATGGCTATGAAAAAAGCCAACAATCACAAAGCCATAAATTTGTGATGATCTAAGGTACCATCTGATTCATAAGATATAAGAGCACTAGGAAAACATTTTTTTTTCAATATAATTTCCCTAAAGTTGAAAAATTTGAAATGGAAGAAATACTTACTTGATTTTGGTACAATCTCACTGTTGTTTGTGCCTTGAACAATTTCCACTTCATCTCTTAAAGAAATGAAGTTGAATTTGTCTTCCGTGAAGTGTTAGCAGATCATGCGATAGAATGATAGGTCATTACATTGTCTCAAACACATGGTTAGCAAAAGTTATATACATAAGTCCATCTATGGTGAGATTAATCGTATATGGTTCCTAAAATGGACTTATACTTCATCTATCATACTACTTAATAAAATAAAACTAGTTTGTACTAACTAGGGACTTCTTATAGGCCAGTGGTAGGCGATGAAGGCTTGTCGTACTTCGGTTGTGGGTTCGATTCCCGCAACCTTGTCTGACATGACAGGTTGTCTCCCATCCTGCAGGTTTTCCTTTTTCTAAAACTATACTGTCATAACATTTCAGAAATAAAAACAAAACGTAATAGCCTTAAGCAATACTATATGATGTCCATTCCAACCTCTAGGCTTGTCGAAAATACTTTTTTCCAATTAATAGAAATTTTATCCATCGAGCATGTGAATTCCTTCATTTTCCCCAATATATCATAAGATATATCTTGTTGTTAGTCACATTCCAAACATGTGAATACCTTAATCATGTATTCTCTTGAAACATATATTACCATAGAACCTTATTGAAAACATGAATGCTATCAAAAGTTAACTCTTTCTATATACCAAAATCCCAAAAATTCTATATACTCAAACCATGATATCACATTGTCCTTACATCAGTCATGAGCTCAATAATACTATCAAACATCTCATTATCTCTTTATCCCTTCATTATGCGCATATCATCTACTTTCTAAAAATATCTGAATAACCTTTAATGGTTACTAGTACTATTCAACATATACTTTCAAATACTTTAGGAAAAATAATAGTGTAAAAATCCTTAAATGTGTCTTTATTCCATAGTACCATTACCTATACAACATAACTCTTGTTAAACATAAACCATTCCCCTACCTTCTTAAACCATTGACTAAGCTTGAACAATTCTTTCATCTCACATATCATTTGTAGTCTCTTCATCATCATCAATATAAATACTACCCATACAACCATGTTGATTCTCTTCATGAGACTTTCCCTTAGGGAATTGGTTTTTATAATGCCCATACATTCCACATTTAAAACATTTAATCATTCTTGATGTCATAGAAATATCATTATCATTGTCCATGGTGTTAACTGAACCTTTTCCTTTACACTTACTGGCTTTGTTTCCTTCTTTTCGACACCCAAATCATATTCTAGTTCCTTTGAAACATTCTCCTTGATGCCTCTTCCCACATGATTTGCATGAGGGAAATTGAACTTTCTTTCCTCTATGATCATCATGAAACTCCATCTTTCTCTTATTAGTCGAGTCAGGAAACTTACCAAAGTTGATATTATTGATGATATTATGAGATTTATGATTAGGCATAATAACAATGTTTGGACTTCCAAAACCCATTTCATTTGGTTTCTCATGAAGAATATCATTCCATTGTCTATCATATCCTCCATTATCGTGAATCTTCCTGTTTCCAGCCATTTTCTAAAACCCAAAAAGAATACTGTGAGGGGAAAAATCATGCTTGGAAAAAAACATAATAAAGGGGAAGTACCTTCAATATATAAAATCTTAGGTTTAATTCTAAGATCATTACCATAATTCTAGGACTATAACCTATATGTGTAGTTAACCTTAGAGACATCCCTAGACATACCTTATAAATATCTCTAGGGATTTCACTAAAGTTTCTGCATCCTAGTTTCCAAAGGTTAACTAAACCTTTCCTCTGATACCAACTGTAGAGACCCAATACTTGATGTACATGGAAATTATATTACTTTTTAGGAATACTTAATACATAAAAAAAACCAACACTCAAGGACCGTAATAGTTTAGTGTCTTTGGAAACCCAGAACATAATCTTCTAATCATGGTGAAAGATCTTCAACATCTCCCATAAAGATCTTCCCTTTTTTTTATTACCTATAACCTTTCTTTATAATCTGGGGAAAAGAAAAAATATAAAGGGTGATCTCAAATGCTCAGTAAGGGTAAGCATGGAGAAAATAAAACAAACCATATACATTTGAACTTAAAAACATGAACATAATGTTTAAACATCAAAATCTTGAGCAATGACATAAAACATGGAAGTATGTAAGGAATAGATCAAAATGGAACATCAATCATCATAAAATACCATGGGGATAAAACATTTAATTGTGGAAAACAATTAAGCACATGATATTATTTCCTTAGTAGCCAAGGCATTGCTGCCAAGACCATCTTAGTGGACAAAGTCCCTTTCTGAATCGAGTTCACTCCCCGTTCCAGTCTTGTATCACTAAACCGGATTAACTTACCATTACGCCATGTCTATCTCATGAGATATAAATCTTTAACCAATGAATTGGAGGGATATATATGTTCCAACCATCTCATAATGAAATCATTCTAACTTGTACCACAACATAAACATAAATCATTCATCATAACCCAAAGAATAAAATGGGTTTCATAAACATCATCCCATCATAACATAATCTATATAAAACAAATGGATATCATTTCATCATAAGAAAATTGAAACCATGTAAATAATATAGAAATTATACTTGATACATAAACATATGAAATAATGTCATCTTAGATGGAAAATGGTTTTGATAAAACAATTGAAATGAATTCTTGAGAAAAATATCATTTCTCCTTCAAAATCATTTTCTTTCAAAAAATGACATGTAATTTTAAAAGAAAGTTATTTTGTTGAAAATAATCATGAAATCATGTAGAGTAATATTTATGTAAATAAAGTGTTATGAAACTGTAAAAATCTGTTCATGTCGTATAATTTAAAAAAACATTCTTCTTATACTTTTGCCGGAAAAGTCAAAAAGTACCTCGTATGGTAAACAAAAGAAAGATTCCTTAAATACCATTTGGTAAAAGTCCAACAACGGTAAAAATGACTTTGAACATACATTGAAGAATAGTAAAAAATTTATGAAAACATTTTTAGGAAACATGGACATGGATGATAAAAATAACCCCTATGAATACTTACGAATAAACAATCTCGGATAAGAACGTGATTGGAATAATTATCCCTTACCTTATGTCTGATATGCTCCGTATGTATCCTAACTTCCGGTATAATGATTTAAATAATGTCATTGACTTATTATAGAATCATATTCACTGTTATGATATCATATATGGTTCACTTATGACTTTATATTACCCGTTCTTTTGTAAATTCATATTAAAGTAGCGTTTTGGGTAAAATCGTTTCATTTATCATACGTGTTTCGACTTTTTGTTCTTGATATTATTACTTATATCCTGATTTACTTAATTCCAGAATGTAAAAAATTATTTATATATAATATATATTCAGCATATAAATATATATGATAGATCGATAAATGGAATGAAATACACCGTTCATGGAGACGGTAGGTCGTATGTACGCAAGAACGCTATTTTCGTTTCCTTATTGAATTGAATGGAATTAAGTAAATGAAACATATATGTACATAAATCCAGTAGCATTATTATGTCATATATATCATTATTATTAATTATATATACTTTATAATCATTCTTGAATGGTTAACATGGAGAATGAATCTCATCGCGTCGTGGAGACCGTAATCCGTACGTACGCACGAGCGATGATATCTTTCCCATAATTATTGAATGGAATTGGAGTGGAGGATATAATATATTATAATCAGTATGATTTTATAATAACCATATATAGTTATTATTTACACCATTATACCCATCCAAGTAAGGTGGTGGTGGAAAAACAGATTACACCACGGCGTGGAGACGGTAGTCCGTACGTACGCACGTGCAGTGATTTCATTTTCCGTAGGATGGATAAAAGGTGAAATGTGGTTGTTTCATATTTATAATAACATATATATATATATATATTAGTTATACTGATTTTATTACTTTATAATGAAACAACTAAATAATAATAAGTTGAAGAAGAAAGAAAAATTGAAAAAATTGGTAGAAGAGATTACCTCTTCTTTGACACACCTCCTTTAAGCTTCCTCTTAAGGGACTATAGTTGGTCTATTGAGAAGAATAGAACCTCCAGAATTTTTCTAGGGAAGTGGATAAGAGAAATGTTCAGGGGTTGGCTGAGCTTGAAGGCTCAAAGTGTTGTGAAGAGGAGAGGGAGGAGGTTCCCTTTTATAAGGGAGGAGAGGGGCACCTTTGGAAAGTGTGAAAATATTATTTTATTATCAACTTATCTTTGGTTTAAAAAGATCCAAAAATCATTAAAGATTAAGATAAGATGAATCATGGTCGAAATAAAATTATCCAATCATAATTGGACATGATTTGGATAATATTTTAATCATTATAATCCTATTTATTTTAATCATTTATTAATGAGGTAAATACTGCATCATTATTGTGTCATAAATAATTTAATTTATATGATGTTTAAAAATTATATTAAAAAAACCACCATGTAGGAAATATTTTTAGCTTTACAATTAATATTTATAGTAAAAAATATAATTTATATAACCCATTATAAAAATTAATTACTAAAAGATTTTTGTTAATGTCAATTTTTTATTTACATTAAATTAATTAATCCAAATTGTCATTATCACTACCAAGTGGCTCAATGGGGTCCCAAAATCTACCCAAGGATGCCCATGGTCGGCCACTACTCATCCAATAAGGTTAGAACAAGTGTTAAGGTAATTTTGAATTATTATAATATTCATTTAACCTTGAATTACCCTATTTACCTTTAACCGCAGTAAATAAAAGTCAAAAGTTATTATTCACCAAAAATTATTTTCATCTTATTGAACCACATTTTAATTCTTTATAACAACCATGTATGTCGGATTTTTCAAATTTAATTCACAAAAGTGGTAAAATTTCCTTTAAATGAAAGAGTCGGCTTTTTAACTACCACTAAGCGGTTTCACTATTCATCAAAAATTGAAGTTTTTCAGAAAAATACCAAAAATTAAGCCTAATCTATGTTTGATATTCCTAATTCAAAAATGATGTCTATTTTTACAAATTCAAAACATAGAATTGGAATTAATAAATTTTAAAATTAATTCTCGTTATCAAAACAAATAGCGTGTTTTTAAGAAACAATAACTATCAAAAGATCGACACTTGTTTATATCCAAGTTCAAAGTGAAATTAATTCCAATGACCAACATTGAATTAAATGGTAAAAATATATTATAATTTCACTTTAAAAACAATTAAAAATATAATCTAACCATATAAATTATTTCTATGAAAAAAGTTGTTTTTAATTAAAATATAGCGTGTTTTTACTATTCATTAAAATATGAAAGTTATCAGAATAATATGAAAATTTTATCCAAGTTAAATTTTTATATCCTGATTCCAAGGAATAATTTTATTTTGTCAAATTGAACTTATAAACAATTCAGAAACTATATTTAAAGTGGGTGTACCATCAAAAGGTGGCAAAACTGCATTTTTTGAAAAATACTTATTTTACCTGAAAAATTTATTTTGTTCTCATACCATGTTCTAGAAAATATGTAAGATGAATAATAATGTTATAAAATTCAAAATTTAGTTAATAATAATCATAAAGGATAGTTCATGATATTATAATAATATATAATTGTTTAGTGAAACTCAGTATTGCGTACTACACACGCTATCGAGGAAGGTCGTGATTGCGTGTAATGTAATCAAAGTCAGGGATGCGTGTAGTGAAAGCTCCCTTTGGTGTTTCTTATAACATAAACAAAACTTATTTCATATATACATTATACAAAATCTATACTTTAATGTTTCGTAGAATAATTTCTCCAAAACGAACTTGAAATTGTGTGTAACACGAGCCAATAATAGTGTTGTGTATACTGCAAGCTAATATGGTGTTGCATATAGTACAAGCTAACATTGGTGTAGCGTATAAAACAAGACATCAATGAAATTAAAAAAAATATTTTTCATAAAATCTCAGGGTGTTACAACAGATGTGGCACATTGTCTTCGGTCATAGAGACATTATCTCTTGGGGTCAAAGTTTGTGGTGAAGACCGAAAATATTGCCACAAGCTACTTCCAAACCCAGAAGAATCTGACTCCGAAACAGGCAAGATGGTAGGAATTCTTGGTCGAGTTTGGTTATTCTTTGGAGTACAAGCTTGGGACAACCAATGTGATGGCCGATGCACTTACCAGGAAGATGGTGTTTAGCCACTTGTCATATGTGGATGATGTGATCTTGGGTAGGATCAAGGAAGGTATGGTGCATGATCCTATAGCTGATAACATCTTGGATCTCGCGGCCGAGGGTAAGACAAGGAGATTTTGGGAGGAGGATGAAACTCTTCTTACCATAAGAAGTAGGGTTTATGTCCCAAAGTGAGGAAACCTGCGGAGGGATCTCATCAAGGAGTGTCGTGAATCGAGATGGGCAGAACATCCAGGGAAGCACCGCACCAAGGCCTTGCTAGAGGGAGCATATTATTGGCCGAGGATGGAGGATGATGTGAAGTCCTATGTGAATACTTGTCTTGTTTTCCAACAAGACAAGGTCGGCAATTAGTTTCATGGGGGATTATTGCAGCCATTTCCCATTACGGAGAGGACATGGGAGATAGTCACCATGGATTTCATCTTTTCACTACCGAAGTCTGAATGGTATGAGAGCATCATCGTGGTGATAGAAAAGTTCTCGAAATATGCCAAATTTATCCCCACTACAACATATGTGACAGCAATGCTCACCAAAAGGCTACTCTTCAAGCATGTGGTGAAGTATTGGGGGATACCACAACACATAATCAGTGATCGGGATCCCACTTCATGGGTAAGTTGTGGACAGAGCTCTTCAGATTGTTGGGATCGAAGCTTCACTACTCTACAAGCTTTCACCCCCAGATGGATGGGAAGACGAAGAGGGTGAATGCATTGTTGGAGCTCTACTTGAGGCACTTTGTGAGTTCCAACCAGCAGGATTGGGCTTGGTTGCTTGATGTGGCTCAATTCTCCTACAAATTTCAAAAGAGTGAGTCGATGGGGAAGAGTCCTTTTGAGGTGGTGACCGGACAACAACCCCTCACTCCTCACACAGCAGTACTTGGGGAGAAGTACCAAGGAAGCAGCCCAACTGCCTACACTATGGCCAATGATTGGCATGAGTAGGCCGACATGATAAGAACCCACATGCACAAATCTTCCAAGAGGATGAAGAAGTGGGCCGACAAAGGAGTGAAGGGATGTGAGCTTCTATCCTGGGGACAAGTTGATGGTAAAACTCTTGCCTCAACAACACAAAGAATTCAAGAGGGTGCACAAGGGCCTGATTCGGTGATATGAGGGACCATATGAGGTCGTGCACCAAGTTGTGGAGGTATCATACTTCTTGGAGTTTCCTCCCAAGCTGAAGATCCATCTAGTATTCCATGTGAGTATGCTCAAGCCATATCATGAAGACATGGGGGACCCAAGAAGAGGGGTGTCTACAAGGGTGCCTACAACGGTTGTCGAGTCGTATGACAAGCAAGTGGATCTCATACTCAACGATAGGATAGTTTGATGACGTGGAGTGACACGAATCAAGGAGTACTTGATCAAGTGGAAGGGCTTACCAAAGTGCGAGGCAACCTGGGAACCTGCAGACAACTTGTGGCAGTTCCCGCGGGCAATCGAGGAGTATCATCATGGATGCGCCGAGGAAGTCACCAGAATAGGTGGGGGAGGATGTCACACCCCACCAACTAGAGAGAAGACCTGATGGTGAGGTTCTTTAAAATCCTTTAAATTTCTCTACATCTCCACCAAGTTCTGGAATATTTCTGAATTCTACGGAGTGTTGCGGAACACCGCTTGGGCCTTGAAGGGTCTGGAACATTATAGGCCTCCATGGAAGGTTGAGGGTCTCTACGAGTTCTAGAATTATCCAATTATATTCTAGTATAGTAGGCTATAATACTCTAGAATCATGTGAAAGTCTACATATTTTAGAATATTGTATACTTTTCCACCAATCCCTATATAAAGGGAGTGACTCTTCATTTGTAAAGACACACAGAAGTTGAGATCATTTGAGAGCTTCTTTGCAATTGTGTCTTGAGAGCTTGTCAAGCACTTCCCTTGCAATCCTTACTTCCATTGTGAGTGTCGAAAGGCTAAACTCATCTAGTCTTTGAGAAAATAAATCTACCCGGGTGCCGCACAAGAGCTTGGGAAAAGGCCAAGTCCCATGACAGAGGGCTCTCCTCGGTCATACCTCAAGTGCTTCAGATGTGGACCTACCCGCTGCATCCTCCAATGACCACATGTCTTGTTGGATATGTGACTACCCTCTCTCCCAAATGGCTTCTTTGATACACAGTGGGATGCTTCAGTTTACATTGAATGGAGAGTAACTGCAATGGCTACTTTCCAGGTGAGAGGGTGAGGGGATCTTCTTTTTTGGCTAAGGAAGATTGGAAGGAGGGTGTATCGCTTCTTTTTAGAGAGAAGTGAGGGTTCTTGGAGGTATGACCGAGGGTTCTTCTTCCTCCATCGCATGTTAGGCATCTCCTTCAAGTAGTTTCAGTCGGCTTCAGGTTCTTGGTTCATCGAGGATTTGGTTGAACAGATGGTGTGGCATAAACTTCATCCAAGATTTGATATCCTTCTTCTATACGGATCTGATAATGACTTCAGATCTTGGATAGACTCCTGTTCTTCCACAAATGGTGACTCACCGGAGGGCTCGGCTTCAGCATTCACCAGAGGAGGAGGAGCGGCATAGCTCCGGCATTCACTGGACGAGGAGAAGTGGTGTGAGGGATCGACTATGCTTCACAGATCCCTTATTTTCGTCGATCATATTCTAAAGATAGAGGAGCGGGATCAGTGGACACCTGATTATGGTATGCTTGATTTGAGATGTAAAGGCTCGATGTTAGGGCTAGGTATTTTGGGGTGAGACCCCTGCTCGAATGATCTAGTTTAGAGTGACAGGGAAGAGTAGAGTGACACCAATGAGATCCTTTTCGGTTCCTCGAAGGAGAAGGGAGAAGAATATAGTATTTTGGATCATCCTTGGTTGCTTCTTGAGGCACGCATCGGGATTCTCCATTGTTGTGATCATCCACAAGAGCATCGTTCTTAAACCCGGTGGATAACGAACATCATCTTCATGAACTTGGAAACATCGATATATCTGGATGCTTTTGGATTTGGACGATGACATGGGTTGGGAACAATTCAGCATGGAAAATAGTTCCTACAGAGGAGGTGAGATTGAACCCCGATAATTGTTGGGCGCCTTCCTGGTTGGTGCACCGCATAATTCCTCCTCAAATGGTGTCCAAGAAGTTTCTCTATTAATGATGAGTTTTTAATGCAGGTCAAGACTGCGTGAATTAATTCAAGTGAAGGTGTGTTTTTGACATGGAAACACATCTTCATGCATATTGTTTTTCTATAAAAGGAGGCAGTGACAAGGCTTTTATAGGACATCCACAATATTAAGAGCAGAGCCAATTTGGTGTTAGTGTTTCATCGACAATCATTTTTCCTCTGCATTGGAGAGTATTACTTTTAAGACCCCTTCCATTTTTGGGAGTCTCTACTGTGTATATTTTCATTTTAGTGGATTCCTCTTTCTGGACTAGGTCCCATGGTTTTTTCCTTTTGGGTTTTTCAAGTAAAAATTTCTGGTGTCAAATTTATTTTTCTGCAATTAATTTTGTCACTATGCATCTGCATTTATTTTTGGGGAAAGATTTTATTTATGCTGCGCTTTCGCCTTTTTCAATTGTTTGTATGTTTGTCGCTTTTGCGTCTTTCCCAACATCTGGTATCAGAGGATTGGTTGAAGTCCCCAGTTGTAGAACGTGGTGGCAGACATTTGATGGAGTGGTTTTTCAAGTACACAAAGAATGTTATAGAAAGACAACGGAGGTACCATAGGTTTTTCTAGGATATAGAAAGTCTGATTGGCTAGCATGATTTATGAGGCATGTTCCTTTGTTGATAATAGCCAGAGTTCTATTTTGGATTTCTTTTTGCAGGTAGATTGATTTCAGGGTTGGCAATGATCCCCACTTGAGTCAGAGGGGGATTTTTTTGGGATCCTTCCCGGTTGGTGTACCACATAATGCCTCCTCAAATGGTTTCTAAGTAGTTTCTCTATTAATTATTAGTTTTTAATGTGAGTCAAGACCGCGTAAATTAATTCACGCATAGGTGCATTTTTTACATGGTGACAGATCTTCATGCAGATTGTTTTTCTATAAAAAGAGGCAGCGACAACGATTTTACAGGACATCCACGATATCAAGAGCAGAGCCAATTTGGTGATTGTCTTTCATCGATGGTCATTTTTCCTCTTCATTGAAGAGTATTAATTTTAAGAACCCTTCCATTTTTGGGAGTCTCTACCGTGTACTTCTTCATTTTAGTGGATTCCTCTTTCTGGACTAGGTCCCATGGTTTTTTCCTTTCAGGTTTTTTATGTAAAAATTTCTGGTGTCATCTTTATTTTTCTGCACTTAATTTTGTCGTTGCACATCATCTTTTATTTGTGGGGAAGGATTTTATTTTTGTTGCACATTCGATTTTTTTCAATTGTTTGTGCGTTCATTGCTTTCTCGTCTTTCCCAACAATAAGGGGGTTTAGTCTAGTTTATTTCCCTTTATTATTCTATGTCCTATTGGGTCCGGTTTCTTTCCCTTTGTAATTATATGTCCAATTTGGTTTGTTTTGATGGTGTTGTTTTGGTCTCTTGTACTCTATTTTTTCATAGTGAAAAACTTGTTGATAATTATTCTCCATGCACATAGGACAATTGGCTGAATTATGTTACATCTCTACGTCCATTTAATGCTTCTCGCATTTTATTTTTTCAACCTGTAAATTGCTGACCACCTGCTGCTTCTTGATTTAATTATGATTTGAATTCATTTGGTGATATAGAAGCTATTTTGTTCTGAATTTGTCTCTGTGTGGTGTTTTCGTATTATTATTTCTTGCTGTAATGGTTCTTTATATGCTATTGGAATATAGATCTAGGTTCTGGAAATGATATAAAAATCTAAAAATTTATTTCTCATGTTTTTATTCTGGTTATTAGAATCGGTTTGGACATATCTTTCATTTCTATTTTATGAGAATATTCCAAGCTTGAATAGCTACTGCCATGAGTTACTTTTTTTCACTACTGAAAATCATTTATTTTTTCCATTGTTATTAGAATTGTATATGAATTAGTTTATGTTTATTGGATTATTTGTTATAAGACAGGAAAATAAACAGCTTTTGATTTCATAATTTTAAGTTTGTGAACCAAATTTATACCAATGGATTATGGTTATTCTAACGAGGACTTCCTTGCATAGTGCATCTTCCAAAATTTGGATTTGAGTGTAGAAGAGGATCTCATATCATGTTTAATAGCCTCTAATGTGGGGGGTCCCAGAGAGGTTGGTTTAAGGGGTTTTTTATTTTTAGGGAATTTTCAATATGGCAAGATGCTTGCAGAGTAGTGTCTTGAAGATGAACATATTTAGGTGTAGTATCATTCTTATGGCATGGAGGCTCGAGGTGATGGTTTTGGCGGATCTATTGATTCTGGAATGGTTGTATCATATATATGAACTGCAAAATAGGGTTTTAGAGAGGCATGTTTTGGTGTCTCTTTCCATTTGAGTGTGGTTGTGGCGTAGTGATTCAGTTTCACTGTATCCTTACCCCCAGGTAGATATGATATAGCCAAGATCTTTGGAAAGGGTTCTATAGGAGGTTTGACATAGTGGTGATTGTGGTATAGATCATTGTGTTGTGTTGTAGTTTTGTGGGAAAACCTGATGATAATGGATTGGTCGGTGGTGTTGCACCATGGTCCCATTAAAATTCTACAGGGTATAAATGACCATCACCGTTAAAACACTTTCATATTTCTATCATTACCCTAAACTGTTACATGGAAAGGTTGAGAGACAGTTGGAACAAGTCATCTGAAGAACAAAAATTGAAGTGTGGATCGGTGCTGACTGAAACAAGAACGAACAGAGAAAAAAATAACAGAAAAGAAAATGCATGATGAAAAGATGAAGACAAGATTTATGTGCTTTGGACCCTTTGGGTCCTACTTCACAAAAAGAACACCCCACACATGCACACGTTTATTAATTCTCAAATCAAAAAATTACAACAAATCGGTTTCCCCAAACAGATCGAGCAACATGATGCAAGATTGACAAGTTTTAATAAGACTTTAAAGAATAGGAAATAAAACTCAAAACGTCGTCCAAGAAATCGCCCAACTATACTGTTCTCTTCGAGTGCCTGGATCTAATTTTAGTGGACTCGGGTTGGCCATCGGAGTACTGATGCCGAGTAGAGGTTGTGATGGAGCTCCACCAGAAGCGGTACACCAGCTGTTTGTCGTGGAGCCCGTTGCTATCGAGGATACCCTACACGGGTTCGAGCGCTAGGATCCGAGGACGAAGGAAACACACTGTGATCTCTGGGGAAATTGAAGCTGAATGCGATCTGAAAATCCATTGTATTGACGAATCGTAGTATGGGTGATTAAACCCCCTGCAATCGATGGTTCGAGAAATGGCCAACCTTGTGAGAGCATGCCACAAAGCTATAGAGAAAACCGAAAGCTGCTGATAGGTTCAATCTGTTCGAACAGTGAGGACAGATGGACAACCCAGCTGAAATGGGCAGTGATACTGATCAACAGCCACAAAGTAAGGGGTGGTGGCACTTGGATTTCCAGTATGACAATGCTCATGCGGGAGAATAAACAAACAGAGGCATGCAGAAAGTTAAATGGAAGAGTTATATAAAATGGAATTAAAATGAATTTAAATAATAAAAAATAAATTAATTAATAACTCATTAATTCACATAAACTCTTGGTAAATCCTTTGGTGGTTTTGGGAGATCATCTAGCCCCTATTCATCAACATTTAACCTCAACCTTGGGAGATTGATTTTCGGTGATCCTTTCATGAGTTCCTAGTCCATTTCATAGTCGTGTTCATCAGTGAAATTCTCATATTCCTAAAGTCATAGGAGGAGCATGTCAAG
The DNA here is from genome assembly GCA_963277665.1 of Viscum album. Classification (NCBI taxonomy): domain Eukaryota; kingdom Viridiplantae; phylum Streptophyta; class Magnoliopsida; order Santalales; family Viscaceae; genus Viscum; species Viscum album. Next base: position 1,223,576,329 of record OY728130.1, read on the forward strand.
AACCATAGATCTGTCCTACAATTTCTTTGAAACCATCAGCTCTATTGGATCCTATCCATGTGAATTTTTTGGATGTTGGAGTTGCATTTCCTTGGACATGTGGTGTCTTAATAGGGCATGGTGGTAGATCCATTGAAGATAGAGGAAGACTATTGTTTCTTACATGACACCCAAGAATGTGGAATAGGTTCACAACTTCCTTAGTCTTTTGAGCTATTATTGGAGTTTTGTTTTTTATTTCTCTCATATTGAATCCTTGTTAATGTATTGAAACAAAAAGAATGATAACATTATATGGATCGATCAATTCTAGTTAGTATTTGACTACCTAAAGGAGATGTTGATTAGTGTAATGACCCGACCCACTGAGGCTCATCTGGCTGGTGGAATATCGAGCTACCACAACCCCTAGCCCGCCTTCATAGGCTAGGGGCAAGGTTGTAATTTCAGACCGACGTCCCAAGCAACCTGACTCGACAAAGCCCAATTCAGGCTTGGGCTGATGGTTCATCAGACTAGGTTTGGGTAGGCCAGTGGGCCGGGTTGGTTCGGCCTGAAAAATCCCAACCCACTGGCCCATATGAAACCCGACCCATAAAAGCTCATCCTCTCTAAAAAAAATTGGAAACTGCTGGTGTAACGTCCCGACTCGTCTCATCACTAAGACGGTGGCCGAACCGATCACCACATGACCTCAAGCGCGTCTCCCCGTATGCGAGAGACTGCCAACTAGAAGTGAGGGTGTAAGAATAGTCACTGGGAAGACTATACCCTCTTATTAGAGTTGTGTAGTGGTATAACAGATTAAATAACAATCAACAGCAGAAGCAGCAATAGAAATAATAAAGTAGCAGAAAACAGATTTAATATAAATGAACAAAATTGGCCAATTCTAGTTTATACAATGGATGAATGCATGACATGGTATTGAAACATTATGGAAAGAAGTAAAGAGTACAATAGGCTTTTCAATACAATAAAATGTAGGACTCAAGTAAAGGAAAGAACTAAAATCCCAAAGACTATCTCCATGAGCATCCTGAGCTCCAGCTCAGTCCTTTGCTCCAGCTCAGTCCTTTGCTCCTAACTTCCGGGTACAAGCAAACAATAACAAGAAAGGTCCAAGGCCCTGGGAACAAGAAAGTCTACTCGGGTACCCCAGTGCAATGGTGACCCAAGCAAGGTGTGAGATATAAATCTCAATAGGTTGGTACCACCGGTGTCTAGCCCAATCCCAAAAATGTAATATAAATAAAATAGTGTGCAAACATGTATAAATAAAACAGTACAAAGTAACTACAAATTCAAGTACATGATTCATCCCTCAGCTAGTGTCTAAGCATGTAACCAGTTCATTAATTAAGTATTTAACATTTTATGTTAATCGTTCAAGTGAGACACAGCCAACACTGACATCACCCTGTGATAGTACAAAATAGTGAAGGTTCCAAGATGTAACAAGGCAACCTGAAAATGATATCTGGTGAGGGAGTTCCAAGGTAATAACCAAGGTAACGTAGATCTCACGTAATGTTAACTCGGTAGTATTTGAGTGTAGCTAAGGGATAATAGTGTAATCCAAGGAGCGTAATGAAAGACATTCACAATAAGGTTCCCACCAAGTCCAAGGTGATCAACCAAGGTAAAACAAGGCTAAGAAATGACAAAGCTCGATGAGATGTAACCACGACACCTACATGTCAATACTGGAACTAAGGAGTGTATCCAAGGCATCCTGTAATAATGTAAGAATAGAAAAAAACCAGAGTCTAGATGATTATAAACCTATGTAAACCACATCCTTGAATCGGAATGGGGTTTCCAAGTACCCAAGGAATTTTCCTCTCAGAATCCAAGGAGAGCCCTAGTCAACCCATCCCTTTTTGATATGGAAATCATGTAGTAATTCATCTGGTCCAAGTCTTGCCTTACATTGGTGTGGATAGGTCAAGTAGAGTTTCAACCATTTATTTATTGGTCCAAGCTTTATCTTTCATTAGTGTGGATAAGCCAAGTAGTATTAAAACCATTTAATCAAGTATTATTTAATCATTAAGTTCATTTGATCCAAGCCTAGACTTTCATTAGTGTGACAAGGCTAAGTAGCATGAAACCATTTAGTAAAACTCATTAAGGCATTTTCAAAAGTCAAGGTCCACACCACTACCTTCCCTTAACATGGTAAGGGTTTCCGTGAATGTGGAACCAATTATTCTCTCATGAACTCGGGTCTGTCTATGGAATTAGTACACGGGAATCCATGTATCTTCCAAGGTATGAGTATGAAACCCATCGATTCCATCCATGAAATTTCCTACTTGGGAACCCACGTATCACCCAAGGTGTTATTAGTGTTCAAAACATTTGAAAACAATTTGGTAATTTGTTTTGAGGATCAATCATTAAGCATTAAACATTCATTTAACTCAACTCATTACATTTAACAAAACATTTCAATTGCATTTAAAAGGCTCCAAGTATCCATGAAAAAGGGCAATTACCTACATGGGTAATTCTAATATAAAAACCGGACCAAAAACTTAGAGGGTGCTTTGGTCCTTTAATCATTTAAAAAGTGAAACTCGGTGTTTCTAATGACATTAGGTCCATGTACTAAACATATCATATCCCAACATGACATCAAGGCATAAGAATTATAAACACGACAAGTCAAGAAAGTAAGGTCTAACCACTAATTTTTATCTTGAAGACAACACACTTCCGTTGGAGTGGTTTTATTATAAAATCAATATATTACTTATCACACAAATCATTTTTCACCTTTATAATTTTAAATATGAAACATGATAAGTCTCATTTGAGATCATTGAATATAGATACTTCACTACATGAATTTAAATTCTAACTAAAGTGCAGTAAGCAATTTATTAATGAATTTATAAAATTGAGGACTTGGAAAGGGACCCTACCTCATGGTGGAACCAATCCATCCAATTCGGCTCTTGGAGATTTCTAAGTAAAAGCAGTTTCTCCCCCACTGAGTATATGAACGTTCACATACATGAAAGGAAACCTAGCTACAATGCAGACTCCCGCATGGCCATGAGAATGCACAAGGGAATCCTTACACATATGCTTATATGCTTATATCAGTCATCACTCACCTACGCATGTGTTTTATATATATACATGGGCACACCTAGCCCCATACATGTGTAATCACTGCCATATATATTTACACATGTAACGGGGGAACACACATACATATATTTTCTTACCTATGCATATGCAGGTGAGTCACCATTGACTTGGCTACTCGAAACCGCATGAAATATCGCAACGCACTACACAACATTTAAAAGGGAACTTAAAACACATGAAGGCCCTAATTTTATAGGTGAAAAACAAAGCGGCAAGGAGAAATACTCACCCCATATGGCAGTGGCAAACCTAAATGAGGTGAACCACGTCGCCTTCGACGGCGGTTGCTGGAACATGCTCCAACACGCTCTGAGAGATCATTCGCATGACCTATGATTGAAGGGAAACCAAAATTGGGTCAACCCAAGGAACCTAAGGTTTGGTCAAACCCTATGGGGTGACGTGGAGGCCAAAATCCAACTATAAATTCAGAGGGGATGTAATAGAGAAGATTACCATGACAGATTGAAGGATATTTGTGAAGAAATTGATGGAAAAATCAAAGAATGAGGGAGGTTGGAGGGAGGCATCGTCGTGCATAGAAGGGGAACCCCTTGGGGTGTCGCACGATCTGGAGAGAGAGGGGAGGATAGTGTTTTAAGTTTTAATTTTAATTTTGTTTTATTTTAATTTAAAATAATTAAAATCCTTAACAGGACCCATCCGCACAGTTTGACCCACATGGTTTTCCAAACTCTGTGCAAACCATGTGGAGTCTACTACCTCCAAGACACACACCCCGCATGGTTTAGGAAACAGTGTGCAACCTGTGTGCAAAGCCACTTCCCTTTTTTAAACATGGTTACACATTTACTTGCAGTGGGACACACTATTTAGTAGACTATGCACAAACCATGCGCCCTCTACAGTCTTTTAAAACTTGATGTTTTTTGGGTCCAACACTCCTGAAACTTCTCAAGCCACTTGGGAGACTTCTCGAGGATTCACTGAAGCCCAAAAATATCACTTAGGAGTGATCCAACTCTCGAAATCTCGTTCTGAGGTCTGGTATTAAAAACGACTCGTCATGTAAATGAAAAAGTTCAAAATCCTTACAAAGTCACGAATTTTCCATGTAATTTTTTTTAATTATTTTAAATTATTACGAGTCTATGAAAATTGACAGTGCATGATTCTAAGGCCCGGTGTGTCCGGAATGAATTTCTGAACTTTTTTTAAGGTACGTTCAGTAGATGCGTGAGTGAAATTTTCTAACTTTTAAATCGGTGCTTGGATTAAAAATCTGAGGGCACCGTTGAATATACAGCACCAAGATTCACTTAAAGGAGACTTCGCTTTAACCTTAGTAGGTCGAGAGAAAAAGATAAATTTTGGGACTTTTAAAAGAATAATAAAATAACTTAGTTATTTTATTTTCTCTCATATCGTTTCCTCTAACGGGAAAGCGGTAGTAGCAGGACCAATGATGTGTCAATCCATTAAATGGCTTGACCCTTTAAATCCTTTGTAACAACGTCATTGGAAATTAGGAAGATTCCTATTAAATGACCCCCATAAATTCCACAAGCGTTACTCTCCCTCCCCCTATCCTATTTAAATGGAACTTGGGGAGGAGTATTGTAACAAATTCATCAAGAAACGAAGTTCTGATAAAGTGTCACGAAGCCAACCACTTAGAGGATGAGACTGGTTCCGACGAGCAATGACGAGCGACACCGAACCCCGAACCGAAGAATGACGACTGACGACATCATTGGCGGCTTGTTATAGGGGCGAAGAATACCGACTCTTCCTCAATCATGGGCATTCTACAAAGATCTTGAGGTAGGGTTTTAATCTTGTTTTGTTTCCAAGATTTGATGAAGATTTCTTGCTATCCTTTTTTTATCAAGATAATATGGAGGGCGCGAGTCAAACGAACAAGGCTCGGACCCTCCACCTTTGTTGGAATTTTGGTGTGTTCTTCGCAAGCATTATCTTCAGGATGGACAAGACCTAGGATGGTATATGATGGCGGCAGCCCTCACCGACTATCCATGATGGAGGAGGCGTGCTGTTGCGCGCCATAGGAGGAGGCCGAGACACTATACCATGACGGTCAGTAGAGCGGTCGGCAACGGCCGGCCGTGGTGGTGATGTGGCATGCCGCCGGCAGAGAAGGGCCGCGACATCTCAGCCACGATGGGGTTGAATAGGGAGGATGACATCAGCTGACCACAGTAGGAGGTAGCGGTGCGCAACGACGCGCCCCCAGAGGAGACACAGTGGCGGGACTCGCAGCGGGTCTCGCGGGTGACCAGGCAGCGCCAAAGGGTGCTGCTGCTATGCCTTCCGAACGGGGAATCCCCCCTCCCCCGTGCCAGCTCTGGTGGGCCCTACTCCAGTGGGCCACACCCCCTTGCGGGCCGGGCCAGACCGCGGCCCAGCTCCACCGGGTCATACTGACTGGGTCGGATCGGACTTGGACCCAATTAGGTCTAGTTTCGCTTATAGGGCCATAACATGATAAATGGACGTCCGTTTGATAAACTGTCTGCAGTGATGAGACCCTAGGAGTGAGACGATCCTTTTGGTATACTCCACTTGAGTTTTGGATACACTTGGTGTACGACCAGGTTGGATCAAACCTGAATCCAATCAGTCTCTCAGAATTAAAACGCTTATAACTCACAGACCGAGCGTTCGATTGACACATCGACTATCATGTTGGAACCCTTACGACATGGAGATCCTTTTGGTTACTCCTTTGTAGAGCTTATTAGTGGTCAAGGTATGACTGATATCTTGAGGTGTAGATTCTACGGAGTTCGAGCGCACCGGGTGCGAGGAATACTGTGGCTAGTTGTAAAGTGAAGAAAAAACATCGATCCTAAGTGGGTCAGTGTCTATTGATCCTTTGTGGGTCAGCATCTATCAGATCCTGTGTTGGTTAGTGCTCAGCTATCCTATGTGGGTCAGTGCATACTGATCCTGTGTGGGTCAGATCCTTTGTGGGTCAGCAGTGGTTATTACTTATTAATATCGTGTGGGTCAGTAGTAGTGCCTCTTAATAGAATAAGAGGATCTAGATTAGGACTAATCATCTATACTTTTGAACTTAAGTTATATTGGTTTCAGCTGAGTCTTTTACCTTTGTGGTGTTATCTTCATGGAGTCGCCTATGTGGTACTTCTATCTTTGTGGTGTTACCTATGTGGTAATTATACCTTTGTGGTGTTACCTTTGTGGTGTTACCTGTGTGGTACTTCTATCTTCGTGGCATTACCTGTGTGGTACTTATACCTTCATTGTGTTACCTTTGTGGTGTTATGTAACGACCCAAACTTTTGAATAATATTTGTTTTCTAAATTTGCGTGTTATTTCATTTTATACCACACATAACTATATCCTTTAATTAATATAGTGATATTGTTGGGTTTCGACTGTTATATGACTGTTGGTCAATATGACCATTGGAAACTAAACTCTTAACATTATAATTATTGTTTATAAATACAAGTGATCTTGGTTAATTAATACAGAAAGAAGATTTGATGACCACATCCAGTAGACTCGAGCCGTATGAAGCCCATCTGTCAGATCTTTGGAAGGAGGTTGCATCTCTGGGCTTTTCTTTGGACCAAGCCCGGGCTAAGCTTCAACATGTGAAGCTTGAACGAAATCACCTAAGGGAGAAGTTCAAGCTGATAAAAATCACCACTTGATCAATGTTGTCTGAGCCTACCCAAGATTCTATCACCACAGCACACCTTACACTTAGGTCCTATGCAGGTGTTATAAGGGGCTACGTAACGAGGCCTTAGATACTTTTTGTAATCCCTTGTTATAAATAAAATTTTTATTTCTTATTATGGTAAAATTTTTGATTTTCAAATGTTCGGATAAATATAGGATGAATATTATTGATGAACTTTTTAAAAAGGGTATTTTAAAATATTCATGTGAACTTTAAATAATTAATAATGTGAAATGATTTTCAAAAAATGGTCTTCTATAGTTGTAATCAGTAAGAAATTTATAGTCTAATAAGATTAACTTGTTTTTAGTAAATAGTAAAGTATGAATAGTAACATACCCTTATGAATAGTAATGAATAATAAATTGGCCAATAAAATAGAATCTTCACCCATGAATGTATAAATACAATTTAGACATCTTAAAAGTGAAAAACAGTCATAGTGTAAGTTTTTTTATTTTTTATGTCATAAATACATTATTGTAAATTTTATAATTAATTTATTAATTTAAAATGGAAATTTATTTTTATAAAATATAATCATAAATTGTTACTTTATTTTCTTATGGTTATATGATAATTTTATGGGACCTTGATTACTTTTTCAAGGTATTACAAAATAAGTTATAGTTTTAGAGTTGTTTTTTTTAATAAATAATGATTTTATTTAAAAGTTAAATTAAAAAAAACTAGAAAACTATTTTCATAAAATGAATTTCACTTTTGAATTAAGGGCATTGATATTAGGTTAGGGTGAATTTATGTTATTTTTATAAAAATTTTTGTTTTTCAGTGAATAGTGAAAATACAGTTTTGAGTTTCAGGTGTTTAGTGACATCATTAATGATGTAATAATGATGTGATCAATTTGGTCAACTTGTGAATAGTAAGATATGTTATGAGCTGTCCCAAGTGGCCAATAATTTGGGAAAATACCATGGGCAAGCCCATGGTTTTTCAAATACCACCGATGAGGTGTCCATTGGAAATTAATTAAATATTTCATCTATTTCCCTATAAATACCAAGCCATTCCCTCATTAATTTCATTCCAAATTCCTCCTCAGCTAAGCTCTTTTTATGTTTTCATTTTTTATGTTCCTGATTTCTAAGACACTAGACTTTAAAGATACTCTGTTTGTAAAATGTAATGAAAGGTTATGTAATAAAAGGCGGGATGCTATAGTTGGTATTAAAGGATAATTTAGTTATTTATGGAAATTAGTCTATGAAAATTTAGTAATAACCTTATAGAAAAGTTTAAATATAGGAATACTTCCTGGTATTTTGGTGAGTATTGAGTAAGTGGTTTATGAAGAAAATACATCCCTATCTGGATACAAGCAGGTAGAGGCGGCTCTGGCACAAATATACCTAGGAGAAAAAACATGACAAGGAGTTTCGGGCTTAACCCGGGATATCCTGGTACACAACAACAGGCCTTTATTCACTCTTGGTTATGACACTACCAGGGGATATGTTTGGTTAATCATAAGCTTTTTATAAATCATTATGAATGATTTATAGAGAAATGTAATTGTTTAAAGCATCAAGTTTTAAGACAGAAAATCATTTATAGTTAAAAGATTCAAAAATGAAATAATCTTCTCACTAAGGTTTTATTATTTTAGAAAATGGTGGGAAATAGGAGGAACCATGCAAATGGTGACCACAATGGACCGATTTCACCGTGAAGGGAACATATTTCTGTTGAATCCTTTATGTGTCAACGACCACCAACCTTCAGTGGATCTACTGACCCATTGATTACTGAATAGTGGATCAGCTCTATTAAGAAGGTCTTTTTTGTGCTCTGCTATTCTGAACAAGAGAAGGTTACCTTGGTTATTTATCTCTTAGAGGGATAAACTAATTAGTGGTGGGAACTGATTAAAAATGCAAGGATAAGAGTGGAAGTTGAAGTTATGGAGTGAGAAGAGTTCAGAGGGATATTCTTCAATAAGTATTTCCTTCGATCGATGAGAAGAAGAATGGAGAAGGATTTTCTCGAGCTGAAGCAGAAGGAGAATGAATCTGTGGGAATCTATAAGATGAACTTAACAAGTATTTCATGTTACACCTCTAGATTTTCCATGGATTCAAATGGTAAGGTTGATAGATTCTTCTGTTGACTGAGACCTCATATGCGGAATAATCTAGCCAACCAAGATTATGATAGCTATGAGGAGATCGTGTGAAGTGCGATGAAAGTCGAACTAGAGTTTGGTGAGACGCAATGGTATCATAAATCCAATGACAAGAAAATATTGATGGATCTAAGATTAAGGAGGAGCTTCGATCAGGGAATAGGATGAAAGAAAGTACAATGTCCCACGTGTAATAAATGTTTGAAGAAGCATTTGGGGAACTTCCTGCTCAAGAGAGGGAAGTACTAAAAGTGTGGTAGAGATGGCTACATTACAAAAAATTGTCGTAGTGAGGTAAAGCCACAACTTACCAACACTAAAGATTAGGGGAAGATGGTGCATTCCCTACCTGATTTCCAATGCTATAAGTGTGGACAACTTGGGCACTTTTCCAATCACTGTCCAAATCTGAGGGCAATGGAGGGGAATCACCATCAACCTCAGCAACGACCAATGGAACAAGGTTGTACTTTTGAAATCAATATGGCTGAAGTTGAAGTGCCAAATGATGTGGTGGTAGGTACTCTTGTTGTTCTCTCAAATCTAGCAAGTACTTTGTTTGATTCTGTTTCTACGCATTCCTTTATTTCCTCCATGTTTGCAAAGAATTTAGAATCAACCCCCGATTTTCTAAAAGTAGAGTTATCAGTCAAGACTCCTAGTGGGATTATCCAAGCATCGTCGGTGTTTAGAAACTCTAATATTTACTTTAGTGAGCACAATCTTATCGCAAATCTAGTAGTCATTCCCATGATGGAATTCTACATTATACTAGGTATGGACTGACTCTCAAAGTATAATGCTAAGATCAAATGTAGAAGCAAGGAAATATCAGTAGTCTTGAATGGAAAACCTACAGTTATCTTCCAAGGAGAGATATCTCAACCTGATCATTGTCTAGAAGAACCTCCTATATCCTTATTTATGGAGTTGATCAGTGAAGAAGAAGAAGGAAATGAGAGTTTTAGGATAGAAAATGTCCCCATCATCCAGTAATACGTTGACATACTTCCTGAGTAGTTACCCGGACCTCCCCTAGAAAGAGAGGTAGTGTTCTACATTGAACTATTATTTGGATATCATCCGATATCAAAGACCCTGTATAGGATAAAAAATATGGATCTAGAGTAATTAAAGAAACAAATCCAATCTCTTTTGGAGAAGGGGTTTATCCGACCGAGTGTGTCTCCTTGGGGAACACTAGTTCTCTTTGTAAAGAAGAAAGATGGATCAATGTAGTTATGCATTGATTATAGAGAACTGAACGAGATCACAGTAAAGAAAAAATACCCTCTTCCAAGAATTGATGACTTATTTGACCAACTTTGTGGGGCTCAATTATTCTATAAGAGTTATCTTTATTCTGGTTATCATCAATTGAGGGTGAAGAAAGAAGAATTTGATGAATAGAGTCTTTAAGGACTACCTTGATAACTTTGTGGGAGTTTTTATTGATGATATTATGATATATTCGAAAAGTCGTGAGGAGCATAAAGATCATATAAGGGTTATTTTGAAAATTCTACAGAAGTAGAGTCTTGTGGGAAGTTCAGAAAATGTGAATTCTAGTTACAACAAGTTGCTTTCTTGGGGAACATTGCAACCAATGAAGGAATCACAGTTGACCCTGCAAAGAAAAAAGTTGTAGAGGAGTGGCCTCAGCCTACAAGAATAACTGAGATTCATAGTTTCCTTGGATTAGCGAGATATTATAAGAGTTTTGTGAAAAACTATTCACAACATTCTAATCCATTAAAAAAGTTAACTCGAAAAGGGGTCAAGTTCATATGAACATAGGAGTGTGAGGAAAGTTTCCAAGAGCTGAAGAAGAGATTGGTTACTGCACTCGTGTTAACTCTGCCCTCAAGTGGAGAAGGATTCATTATTTTTAGCGATGCATCTCTGAAAGGGCTTGGTTGCATCCTCATGCAAAAGACAAAGTCATTGCTTATGCATCTCGACAGTTGAAGACTCATGAGAAGAACTATCCTATGCATGATCTGGTGCTGGCTATGGTCATTTTTGCTCTGAAGATATGAAGGCACTATCTTTATGTGGAAAAATGTGATATATACACAGACCATAAAATGTTTGAATTATATTTTCACACAAAATTAATTAAATATGAGATAGAGGAGATGGTTGGAACTTCTCAAAGACTATGATTGTTTAATTAATTATCATCCCAGAAGAGCAAACAAAGTCGCTGATGCATTAAGCAGGAAAGACCCGGTTGTTATTTCCATGATGGGGATTAAAATAGATCCTTTGATAAATGACCTAGTAAAGTTGGACATGGGAATTATAAGGTAAGGGGGATTATCAAACCTAACCCAAATGATTTCTCAACCTTCATTACTATAGAAGATCAAGAAATATTAGAAAGAAGATCCTTTTTACAGAAGAAGTTTGAGGTTGTGACGGGTGGGAAGTTTCTTGAGTTCAATTTTGATCAACAAGGTGTACTGAAATTTCAGACAAGACTATGTGTTCCATCAATTCTAGAAATAAAGAAGGAGCTGATGGATGAAGCTCATAGCTCTACTTTCTCTATACATCATGGAAGCACAAAAAATATATAGGGACCTTTGTGATCATTATTGATGGGATAATATGAAAAGGGAGATTGATGACTACACTTTAAGGTGCCCGGTATGTTAGCAAGTAAAGGTAGAGCGACAACTTCCTAAAGCAGTATTGCAAACACTGTCCATACCAGCATGGAAGTGGGACAATATCACTATGGAATTCATCACCGGTCTCTCGAGAACTTCCAAAGGAAACAATGTGACATGGGTTATTGTGGACTGTCTCACCAAGACTGCCCATTTTATCTCTATTCAGGAATATTTCTATCTTGATCAACTTGCCAAGATTTACGTGAAGGAAGTGGTAAGGCTGCATGCAGTTCCACTTTCTATCATATCCAATCGTGATCCAAGGTTCACATCAAAATCCTGGAGAAGTATTCAACATGTTCTGAGCAATGAATTGAATTTTAGTACATCCTATCACCCCCAAAATGATTTCCAATCTGAAAGGACTATTCAAAAACTTGAGGATATGCTGATAACATGCTCAATGGAATTTAAAGGTGGATGAGATCGACATCTCCCTTTAGTTGAGTTATCTTACAACAACAAATTCCACTTGAGCATTAAAATGACACCCTATAAAGCCCTATATAGTAAGTTATGTAGAACTCCTACTTGTTGGGATGAAGCTGGTGAGAGAAAGATTCTTGGTACTGATCTTGTGCAAGAGATGGCAAAAAAATTCCATGCCATCTAGCAACACATTAAGGTTTCTCAGAGTCTGCAAAAGAGCTATGCCAACAATTGTCGAAGGGACTTGGAGTTTGGTGTTAGTGACAAACACTTTCTTCGAATTTCACCTTGGAAGAGAGTCATGAGATTTAGGAAGAAAGGGAAGATCAACCTTAGGTACATTGTCCCCTATGAAATCCTTGATCACATAGGAGTAGTGGCCTATCGTCTTGCACTTCCTCCAAATCTAGCACAAGTTCATGATGTCTTCCACGTATCCCTCTTGAGGAAGTAAATACCTGACCCATCACATGTACTAAATCCAAAGGTGGTACAACTGGAACCTGACCTCTCTTATGAAGATAAACCTATAGAGATTTTGGATTGTAGAGACAAGGTTCTACGCAACAAGACTACCCAAATTGTTAAGGTGTTTTGGAGGAACCACAAATGTGAAGAAGCCACATGAGAACCAGAGGAGTCTATGAGGTAGAAGTACCCACACCTTTTCTCTTCTTAGGGTACGAGTTAAAATTTCGAGGATGAAATTTCATAAGGGGGGAAGAATGTAATGACCCAAAATTTTTAATAATATTTGTTTCCTAAATTTGTGTGTTATTTCCTTTTATACTCTAAAAAACTACAACTGTTAATTAATGAAGTGATACTGTTGGGTTTCAACTGCTATATGACCATTGGTTAATATGACCATTGGCTAATATGACCATTGGAAACTAAACTCTTAACATTGAAATTATTGTTTACAAATACAAGTGATATTGGTTAATTAATACAGAAAGAAGAGTCGATGACCACATCCAGTAGACTCGGGCTATACGAAGCCCATTTGTCAAAGCTTGGGAATGAGGTAACATCTCTGGGCTTTTCTCTGGACCAATCCCAAGATGAGCTTCAACATGTGAAGCTTGAATTAAATCGCCTAAGGGAGAAGTTCAAGCTGATAGAAATCACCACTCAGGAAATATTGTTTGAGCCACCCCAAGATTCTATCACCATAGCAGAACTTACACTTAGGTCCTATGCAGGTGTTATAAGGGGCTATGTAATGAGGCCTTAGATACTTTTTGTAATCCCTTGGTATAAATAAAATTATTATTTCTTATTATGGTAAATTTTTTATTTTCAAATGTTCGGATAATATAGGATGAATATTGTTGATGAATTTTCTAAAAAGGGTATTTTAAAATATTCATGTAAACTTTAAATAATCAATAATGTGAAATGATTTTCATAAAATGTTCTTTTACAATTATGATCAGAAATAAATTTAGATTCTAATAAGATCAACTTGTTTTTTTAGTAAACAGTAAATTATGAATAGTAACATACACTTATGAATAGTAATTAATAATAAATCGCCCAAAAAAATAGAAACTTCACCCATGAATGTATAAATACAATTTAGACATCTTAAAAGTGAAAAAACCATCATAGTATAAGTTTTTTTATTTTTGTATGTCATAAATACTTTATTTACAATTTTATAATTAATTTAATAATTTAAAATGGAAATATATTTTCATAAAATATAATAATAAATTATTACTTTATTTTCTTATGGTTATATAATAATTTTATGGGATCTTTATTTCTTTTTCAAGGTATTACAAAATAAGTTATAGTTTTAGAGTTTTTTTTGAATAAATAATTATTTTATTTAAAAATTAAATTAAAAATAATTAGAAAACTATTTTCATAAAATGGAGTTCATTTTTGAATTCAGATCATCGATATTGGGTTAGGGTGAATTTATGAGATTTTTATAAATTTTTTTATTTTTCAGTGAATAGTGAAAATGCAGTTTTGAGTTTCGGGTGTTTAATGACATCATTAATGATGTAATATTGATGTAATAAATCTGGTCGACTTTTGAATAGTAAGATATGTTATGAGGTGTACCAATTGGTCAATACCATGGGAAAATAACATGGGCAAGCCCATTATTTTTCAAATACCACCGATGAGTTGTCCCTTTGAAATTAATTAAATATTCCCTCTCTTTCTCTATAAATATCAAGTCATTAACTCATTAATTTCATTCCAAAATTCTCCTCAATGAATCTCTGGTCTTTTTACCTCCCAAGGGGTCATCCCAAGGCGCCATCAAGCCCCCAAGGTCCAAACCTTCAAGCTTTTGAAGTCAATCTTCAAGGTAAAGGAACCTTCCACCCTCCTCTTTTAAGTCACAATTTTTTTATGTTATGTCTTCTAGTTTCCATTTTATTTTGTGGGGGTATGTTTATATATATTCTTATTACTGTCCATTGCATGTCCAAAATTCAATAGACCCTTTATTCTCTCATCAATTTATTTTCTGAATTTTTAAATGACGTCGTTAGGTTGCCGAATTTTCATAAAAGAAATCGCATTTTCTCTTTTCTTTCAAGTTTTCTTTTCATATGGTATGTCATTCGAATGTCCACACCATGATCTTATTTACTTTTATTCTATACCTATACTATATAATGATTCATTTATTAATGTGATACCCTTGTACCCTCTCTTTTTAATATTTTCTAAAACTATGTTATATAGTCGTTATGCTGCAGAAATTTCGTCTCAAAATTTCTCTCTTTCTCTCAAGAAATTCTCTTGTTTTATTCATGTGAATACCCGTACCTATTTCATTTATATGGGTGTTCATAAATGCACAAAAATTATATATTTTATTCTGTAATTTACATACATATAACCCTCACTCCCTTTCCATGGGTTATAAATGACATAATTATCTTATTTGTAAGAACTTTTAAAACGTCATGATTTTGAAAGTGAAACCCATTTCTTTTATTATCTATGGGTTATTTATAAAATATTTGATTATGATATATGTGGATCACATGAAAATAAATACATATTAATGGTGCACCCTGATAATGCTACAATGCATTGGGTAAATAATTTAATCTCTAGAGATGACAAGTTTCATGATACCTTGGTGAATAACCTTGGTAATGTTTATGACACATTGGGGATTTACCTTGGTGATATGTTCATGAATGTCTAAATTAAATTTTTTAGCCACATATTCATATTATGGTTCAAGTTCTTTTCATTATGATATTCCTATACTTCCTTTGCACATGTCTTTATGTTTTTTATCAAGTTCTTATTGATTTCACAAGTAAACTGATTCCCTTGCTTTCCTTCCTATGATTTCTTCCCACCCTTTCCATTGATGTATGTCTCCAGTCTATGAGATGTAATAATTTAACTTAGTAAAAACTTATGATAAATCCCTACAAGTGGATCATAAGAATGTTTCATGTTTTCATGTTTTATGTTCCTGATTTCCAAGACACTAGACTTTAAAGATGATTTTTTTGTAAAATGTAATGAAAAAGTTATGTAATAAAAGGCTGGATGCTATATGTTATCTTCGTGGTGGTTACCTGTGTGGTACTTCTACCTTCATGGTGTTACCTTTTTGGTATTCTTCCCTCATGTATAATATGATTATATCTTTATAACTTAGGTATATGTATGGAAATATACCTTAGTAGAGTTGATGTCTATCACTTCGTACTTTGAGTTTGAGGTCTTGCTTTCAGTTTTATCCTTTGTGGAACTCTGAGAGACCTACGGGGGTCTCGGGGTCCCTACTGAGTATTATTATACTCACCCCTGCATGGGCTACACTCCCGCACCTTGTTTTTTTTTGTAGATGATGTACAATGTTGAACGAGGCTAAGGGAGCCAGGACTGGATGGTTCCCGGAGGTGCACCATTTGACATGACATGACGCAGGGACTACTGATCGTGATCTGTACCTACCCTTTAGGTAGGATCCTCAGTGGATGATCCAAGATTTTTTTTCACTTTTTCAGTTGTATTTGTACTTTTCAATTTTACTTATACTTTTCAGTTGGGATTGTATTCCGACCCCTTTACTTTTAACTCTCTTTTTACTATAGTAGTTTACTTTGTGGTTGTTTCTTGTTGTGTTCTTGGACGGTGTTTTTGTACAAGTTAAAAAGAAAATTCATTCCCGTTTTAGGGATTCAACTTTCCAGTGCTAGTCACCATACCCTAGCCTATGGTAGGCGGGCTTGTGGTAGTCACGGAATGGGCCCCGAAGGACAGGTCGTGACAAAGTGGTATCACAGGAGTCGATTCTACAGAAGAACTAGGACTCTGATCTTTTCTATGTAGTAATAGTGTTAAGTTTTATGAGTGTGATTTTCAGGTTGGGGAATCTAGTGTTGGTACGGAAGCTGGCGTATCCATCCACTAGGACCCTGAATTCTTGATTTCTGACTCAATACACAAAAACACTGATTGCGTGTGTTTTTTAAAATTTTTTCTTGTGATCTCTTTGATTTAGATTACCAGGTATAACTTATTGACCGTGGAACACCTGTTTTCTTTCAAGATTCCACCACATAGATAGCCAGCCAGGATTCCCAAGAGAGTACGTGATAACGGCCCACCAAGTGATGAGGCCTCGGTGTAGGGACCTCTTACGACGTTAGCACCTTCAGGTGGTGTATCAGCAGCACCACTACCTGTTGGGAAACTATTTCCACCAGCCCCACCAGCAGAGGGTACACGCCGATTGAGCACGTTGCACGAGTTCCAACAGCAGAGGCCTCCGAGGTTCTGAGGCGAGACAGATCCGTAGGCGGATGAGGACTGGCTGGAGGCTGTGACCATAGTTTTTCACTTATTTGGGACACCAGCTGATCTGACGATGATCATAGCTGCTAGTCTCTTCCAGGGAGCAGTTGTGAGATGGTGGAGTCTGATACTCCAGATACACGACGAGGTGACCCTCCCTTGGTAGGACTTCGAGGGAATTTTTAGGGCAGAGTTCAGCCCAACAACTATACATTCACTGCATATACAGAAGCTGTTGCACTTACAGCAGGGCTACATGAATGTGTCACAGTACTCAGTAAGGTTTACTGATCTCTCCTGATATTCCACCAACATGGTACGAGACCCTTTCTTCAGGGTCTGGACCTTTGAGAAGGGTCTCCAATGGAATATTAGAGAATCGATGATATTGCTCAGCTTTCTGACATAGGCTAGGGTATTAGAGTGAGCACTTTTGGTGGAGAGCTTCCTAGCTGAGCAGACATCGACAGCGAGAGACACCACTGAACGTCAGGTAGTAGAGTCATCTGCAGTAGGCAGTAAACGAATGAATCAGGTTCCCAAGAAGGCTAGAACTTCTAGTGGACGACATTAGGATATATGGTCGGTGGTTCAAGGCTCAGGCGACATAGGAGGGCATATTAGGAGCAGACAATGCTACTCGTGCGGCGGGCAGGGTCACATGGCTCGCGACTTCCTGACCCGCCTTACGGATGGCCATAGATGGTAGAGGGACCACCAAGACAGAGACATAGATTCAATCGAGGAGGTCTATAGGTAGCAGGTGGATGTGTCAGAGGATCCGGTCGTGCAACAGGTGGTGGGCAACGATTTGAGGTTCTACCGCTATCACCTCCAGGTGGTCCACCCTGACCACAGGGAGTAGGTGGACAGGAATGAGCTCACCTCCAAGCAGTTGAGGCCTATGACCAAGACACTCCATAGATGATTAGAGGTACGATCAGTGTCTAATCCACCTTAGTTGTAGTACTTATAGACACAGGTTCTAGTCACTCTTTTATTTCCATGACCCTTGTTCAGAGCTCAAATATTATGGTGGAGCTGTTGGCTCAATCCTTACGACTAGTGACTCCTACGATAGGGGATTTGATGATTACACACTGATGTCGGTAGTGTGATATTGCTCTAGTAGGCGAGAGCTTTGATTGTGATCTTCTAGTAGCAACGTCAAGACCTTACGATGCCATCTTGGGTATGGACTGGTTATCCATAGTCCATGCCCAGATTGACTGTATTAGGAGAAAAGTTTAGTGTGTCCATAAGGATGGTACCAGGTTTTCCTTCACTGGTGAGAAGGGAACCATTCTAGCACATGATGGACTTACTCAAAGTAGGGTGCAGCCGATCACATATTAGTTGGATACCCTTACTCTCAAAGCAGTTGTTGTTGAGAGTCCCAACTATAATGTAGTGGTGGACCAGTATGCTGATGTCTTTCTTAATGATGTTATGGGACTACCTCCTCACAGAGAGGTGGACTTTTTCATCAAACTATATCCCGAGATGACACCGATATCTACACCAGCATATCGGATGGCTCTTGTAGAACTTCATGAGTTTCGGGTATAGTTGGAGGACTTGTAGAGAAAGGGGTTCATAAGGCCCAGTGTTTCTCCATGGGCAGTCCTGATTTTGTTCACCAAGATGGAAGATGGGAGTTTGAGACTCTATGTGGACTACCAATGCCTAAACCAGGTGATCGTGAAGAACAAGTATCCACTTCCGAGGATTGATGATCATTTCGATCATCTAAAAGGAGCTCGTTGGTTTTCAAAGATAGACCTCAGATCAGGCTATCATCAGCTCAGGGTATGAGCTGAGGATGTGTAGAAGACGGCCTTATGATGTCGGTATGGCCAATATAAATTCTTTGTTATGCCATTCTGTGTGACCAATTCCCCTACAGTATTCATGGGACTCATGTAGAAAATCTTTCAACCATACCTCAATCGCTTTGTGGTGGTGTTCATCGATGATATCTTGATATACTCGTTATCGGAGGAGGATCATGCATATCATCTGCAGATAGTTCTGGATAAACTCTGAGAGCACCAACTTTATGATAAGCTCTCAAAGTTTCAGTTCTAGATACGAGAGGTTAACTTTATGGGACACGTTATCTCGGAGGTTAGAGTTGTAGTGGATCTGGTGAAGATAGAGGCGGTGCTTGCTTGGGAGCCACCCAGGAGTGTGACCAAGGTGTGAAGTTTCTCGGGGGTGACTGGATAATACCGGAGATTTGTGCGTGACTTTTATAGAGTTGTGACACCCTTTTCAGAGTTGAAAAAGAAGGGATATCCCTTCGTATGGATTGAGATATTCTAGTAGAGTTTTCAGGAGCTGAGCTAGAGACTGATGAGTTCCCACATCTTGAGGCTACCAGAAGAGGGCGTTAGGTATGTAGTCTACTGCGACGCATCAGGGACCAGACTTGGGTGTGTCCTGATGCAGGAGTGAGTAGTGATTGCTTATGGCTCATGGAATCTAAGGAAACATGAGCAGAACTACACTACCCATGAGCTGGAGTTAGAAGCAGTGGTTTTTGCCCTAAAGATGTGGTGACATTACTTGATGGGTGAAAGTTTTACAATCTACTCTTATCACAAGATTTATAGGTATATTTTATCTTAGAAGGACCTGAACCTGAGATAGTGGTGATGACTGGAGTTCCTCTAGGACTATGACTTTGAGATAGTCTATACTCCTGAGAAGGGGAACGTGGTAGCAGATGCACTCAGCAGGAGGTCTGGTGTGCCGTTGCTGAGTGAGATGACAGAGCATCTAACCGTGTTACAGATATCCTTCATGGATAAAGATGGAACAACTTACCTCTAGTCTATGACTATCACTCCTCCACTTCTTCAGTGAGCTCGGGAGGTACAACTTGAGTAACTTGACTACGAGGCTCGACGTGCTCAGATATCCTCAGGACAGGCACCTGAAATATTTTCTGAAGGTGGGGAGCACGTTATCCTCTTCAGAGGACGTACCATGGTACCAGTGGCACTACAGGAGGATGTGTTGAGTGAGTTTCATACGTCCCCTCTGGAGGAACATCTTGGTTTGGTGAAGATGTACCAGGACCTCGGACATCGGCACTAGTGTATAGAGATAAATAAATTAGTAGCCGAGTTTGTTTCTTGATGCCTCACTTGTCAGTAAGTGAATGTTGATCATTAGGTTCTGGCAGGCTTAGCACATCCACTAGAGGTTTCAGAGTGGAAGTGGGATAGAATCTTGATGGAATTTGTGAAAGGGCTTCCACATATGTCCAGGGGACATGATTCCATCTAGGTGATCATTGGCCGACTCACCAAGTCAGCCCACTTCCTACTTATCTAAGAGCATGGATCAATAAAGGGCTTGAGACGCCTCTAGGTACATGAGATTGTACGAATTCATGGGGTTCCATCGACGATCGTCTCTGGCCATGACACATGTTTTACATCCTGGTTGTGGAAGGGATTATAGGAGACATTCGGGACTTAGTTTCATTTGAGCATCGCCTTTCATCCACATACGGATGGTCAGACAGAGTGGACCATTCAGATGCTGGAGGACATGTTATGTGCTTGCATCCTAGATTTTGGCCACAGTTGGGAGGATCACTTTCCCTCATTGGAGTTCTCATACAACAACATTTATCACTCCACCATCAGTATGAAACCATTCGAGGCCCTATACGTTAAACCATGCAGATCACCTCTATACTAGACAGACCCAGGGGAGTCAGCATTTATGGGTCCATAGTTGGTACGGGCTACCACTGAGAAGGTTCATATCATCTAGGAGTGGAAGAAGACTGCACAGAGTAGAAAAAAAATCTTATGTTGACAGGAGGCGGAGACCTTTGTAGTTCGAGGAGGGAGACCATGTCTTCCTACGGGTCTCACCTTGATGAGGTTTACAGAGATTTCGACGAGGCTACAAGTTATCACCAAGGTTTATCAGAACATTTCTGATACTTCATAGGATAGGCGAGGTGGAATACCGCTTGGCACTACCACCGCAGTTGGAGAGGGTGCACGACATCTTCCACATATCCCAACTGAGGAGATATGTGCATGACCCATCTCACATCATTGACCATGGAGATATGGACTTTGATGATAGAGCAAAGTTTACGGAGGTTCTAGTGGAGATTGAGGATCGATAGGAATGAGTCCTTTGTGGATGATTGATACCTATGGTGTGTTTTCTCTTGAAGCACGTCAACCTCCAGGAGAGCACTTGGGAGCGGGAGAGTCAGATTCGTGCTCTGTACCTCCCATTTGTTTTCTTAGTCTATGTTGTGGCTTTCAGGGACGAAAGGCCCTAAGGTGGGGAGAATATAAAGACCCAGATTTTCCATTTAATTTTTTTAATTCTATGAAATTATTACAAGTCTGTGAAAATTGAGGGCGCATGATTCTGAGACCTGGTGTGCCTGAAATGAATTTCTGAACTTTTTTTATGGTAGATTCAGTAAACACGTGAGTGGCATTTTCTAACTTTTGAACCAGTGGTTGGATTAAAAATCTGAGGGCATCGTTGAATCTGTAGCATCGATATTCGCTTAAGGGAGACTTCTCTTTAACCACAGTAGGTCGGGAGAAAAAGATATATATTGGGAATTTTAAAAGAATAATAAAATAACTTAGTTATTTTATTTTCTCTCATATCTTTTCCTCCAATTGACAAGTGGCAGTGGCAGGACCAATGATGTGTCAAGCCATTAAATGGCTTGACCCTTAAAATCCTTTGTAACAAGATCATTGGAAATTAGGACGGATTATATTAAATGAACCCTCATAAATTCCACAACCATTACTCACCCTCCCCCTATACTATTTAAATGGAGATTAAGGAGGGGTATTGGCATGACTTTATCAAGTGATGAGGTTCTGATAAAGTGTCGCGACGCCAACCACTTAGAGGACGAGACTGGTTCTGACGTGCAGTGACGAGCGAACCCGAACCCCAAACCGAAGAATGATGACTGAGCGACTTGTTGCGTGGGAGACGAATACCAATTCTTCCTCAATTATAGACGTTCTCCAATGATCTCAAGGTGGGGTTTTAATCTTGATTTGTTTCCAAGATTTAATGAAACGTTCTTGCTACCCTCTTGCTATCAAGATAACGTGGAATGCACGGGCCAAACGAACAAAGCCCAAACCCTCCGCCCTTCTTGGAATTTTGGTGCATTCTTTGCAATAATTATCTTTGGGTTGGACAAGACCCAGGACAATAGATGATGGTGGCGGTCGGCACCGGCCAACCGTGATGGAGGCGGCACACCGTAGGAGGAGTCTAAGACAATATGTCGTGGTGGTCAGCAGAGCGGCCGGCACCAGCCGACCGCAGTGGTGATGGGGTGCATCGTCACACGCCACAGGCGGAGAAGGACTGCGAATTCTAAGCCACGTCGGGGTCGAAAAAGGCGGTCAGCATCGCCCGACTATAGGAGGAGGTAGCAGAGCGCAACGGCACGCTGTCAGAGGAGTCGTAGCTCAGATGTCGTGGTGGCGGGACATGCAACGAATCCCACGGGTGACCTAACAGTGCCAAAGGGTGTTGCCACTTCGCCTTCTGAATGGGGGAAACACCCCCCCCCCCCCCCCCCGTGAGAGCATGGGTGGGCTTTGCACTAGCAGGCTACGCGGGCCCAGCGGACCGCGCTCCACCGTGGGCTGGGCCGTTCGAGCCCAGTGGGCCATGCCACCGCGGGCTGGGCCGTGTGAGCCTAGCGGGCCGGGGCATGCGAGAACTGTGGGCTGCACCCTTGTGGGACGGGCTGCGCCCCCTTGCGGGTCAGGCCGGACCATGGCCCAACCCAGCCGGGTCGGACCGGGACCGGGTCGGGTCAGCCCAGACGAGGTCAGGTCAGCCCAGACTGGGTCGGGCATCCCGGACCGGGTCGGGTCGGCCTAGATCTGGTCGGCCTGACCGGGTTGGACTGGACTCAGACCCAACTAGGCCCAGTTTCACTTAAAGGGTCATAACTTGAGAACTAGGAATCTGTTTGATGAACCGTCTGCGGTACTGAGACCCTTGGAGAGAGATGGTCCTTTTGGTATACTCCACGTGAGTTTTTGAGATAGTTGGAGTATGGACGTGTTGGATCAAACCTGAATCCAATCGGGCCCTCGGAACATAAATGCTTATAACTCATAGATCGGGCATCCGATTGACGCATTGACTATCGCGTTGGAACCCTTACGACAAGGCAGTCATTTGGGTTACTCCTTTTTGGAGCTTAGTGGTGGTCGAGGTATGACCGATATCTCGAGGGGAAGATTCTATGGAGATCGAGCGCACCGAGTGTGAGGAATCATGTGGCTGGTTGTAACATGAAAAAAGAACATCGATCCTAAGTGGGTTAGCGTCTATTGAACCGGTGTGGGTCAACATCTATCAGATTTTGTGTGGGTCAGCACCCAGTGATCCTGTGTGGGTCAGCGCATATCGATCTTGTGTGGGTCAGATCCTGTGTGAGTCAGTGGGGGTTATTACCTATTGATCTTGTGTGGGTTAGCAGTAGTTCCTCTTAACAGAATAAGATGATCTAGCTTACGACTAATCATCTATACTTATGTACTTAAGTTATACTGGTGTGAGATGAGTCTTTTACCTTTGTGGTGTTATCTTTGCGGTGTTACCTGTGTGGTAATTAAATCTTCATGGTGTTACCTTTGTGGTGCTTATACCTTCATGTTGTTACCTTCGTGGTGTTACCTTTGTGGTGTTACCTGTGTGGTACTTCTATCTTCGTGGTATTACCTGTGTGGTACTTCTATCTTCGTGATGTTACCTTTGTGGTGTTATCTTCGTGGTGGTTACCTGTGTGGTACTTCTACCTTCGTGGTGTTACCTTTTTGGTATTCTTCCCTAATGTATAATATGAATATATCTTGATAACTTAGGTATATGTATAGACATATACCTAAGTAGAGTTGATTTATATCACTTCGTGCTTTGATTTTGAGGTCTTGCTTTTAGGGTTATCCTCTGTGGAACTCTGGGAGACCTATGGGGGTCTCGAGGTCCCTACTGAGTATCGTTATAATCACCTCTTCACGGTTTATGCTCGCACCATATTGTGTTTTGTGAAAACGGCATACAACATTGATCGAGGCTGATGGATCCATGACTGGATGGTGCCCGGAGGTGGACCATTTGGCATGACGTGACGCGGGGACTACTGATCGTGAGTTGTACCTACCCTTCAGGTAGGATCCTTAGTGGATAATCCAGGAGTGGTTTTTTACGTTTTTAGTTGTATTTGTACTTTTAAGTTGTACTTGTACTTTTCATTTGTGATTTTATTCCGGCCTCTTTACTTTCAATACTCTTTTTACTATAGCAGTTTACTTCGTAGTTGTTGGTGTTGTGTTCTTGGACTGTGTGTTTGTAGAGGTTAAAAAGGCAATGCCTTCTCATTTTAGGGATATGCCTTTCGGGTGCTAGTCGCTAGCCCCTGGCCTATGGAAGTTGGGCTTGGGGTAGTCACGACATGGGCCCTGAGGGACGGGTCATGACAAACCTTCGTACTTTTTTCTGGTTAAAAAACACGGGATTCTACAGCTGGCAGGGAGACTCGAACCCTCACCACAATCTTCTAAGGCTAGTTAAAAATTACCAGACTATATATATATATATATATCGATGAGTTAACATAATATATATATAATAACTGATTATATATTAACAAAAAAATAACATTCACCCAATGATGTTCACGCCCCCACCCCCAAATTAATTATTTTCTTAAGCTTGTTGCAACTTGTATATATTATATATATTATATATACTATATATATATAATAACTCATTATATATTAACAAAAAAATAACATTCACCCAATGATGTTCACACCCACACCCCCAAATTAATTATAATTTTTAAGCTTGATGCAACTTGTATATATTATATATATTATATATACTATATATATATAAATCTATTTAGAAAACAAAATTAACCCACCCATTATTGCACACCATCAGCCCCTCATTAATTTTTTTACAAATTATACAAATTATATATATATTCACATATATAAATCTTTTTAGAAAAAAAAAAATCAACACATTCACTCATTGATGCACAACCCCTCATTAATTTTATTTTTACAACTTGCACATATTATTATAAATGTTATTTATTAAGATTGATATTTATTTAGAAATAATAGTCATTGCATATTCATTTTTTTAATTTAATGTTTTCAATTAAATTATTTCAACTTTAATTACTTTTTGAATTTGTCTATATTTTAGTTTTTTCTTAAATTAAAAAAATATTGTAATTATAATAGGCATGTGACATTGGGGTTGAGGGTTATGTGAAATGCATGATGTGGAAAATTTAAAATATGTTAAATGATTGAGAATTAAATGAAATCCGTTTAAACTGTAAAATATTAATAAAAAAATAAAATAAACATTTTATTTAAAAATGTTAAACATTTAAAAAATGATGTTTCAAAAAATATGTTTTAAAAAATATTTTTAAAAAATTAAATTTTAAAGAAACTTAAAAAAAATTAAATTAAATGTTTAAAATAAAAGTTAAGAATTTTTTTTTAATTTAAATTTTTTTTAAAAAAACCTTTGAAAAAAACCATTTTAATCTTTTTATAAAATGTTTTATAAAGGCTTTAAAAAACATTTTTGAAAACAAATTTTAAAAAAATGTTTTTAAAAACACATTTTAAAAAAATGTAAAAAAATAAAATAAAACAAACATTTAAAAAAACATTAAAAACATTTTGAAAAATAATTTAAAAAATATTAAAAAAATGTTCTAATTTTTAAAAAGAAGTTTTAAAAACTTGTTTAATTTTTTTCAAAAAAATCTATTTAAAAAAACATTTATAAATTTTTTTAAAAATATGTTTTAAAAAACGTCTAAAAAATGTTTTAGAAAAAATGTTTTCAAAACATGTTTTAAAGGAAACATTAAAAATCATAAAAAAAACATTTAAAAAAATGTTTTAAAAAAATGTAAAAACAAATTTTAAAAAAACATTTTTATCTTATTATATAATTTATTTTAAAAATAATAAAATCCCGCAAGGCCCTGCCCGTGGCCCGACCCGACCTGACTATTTGGTCCGGTCTGAGTCCTAGCTCAGGCCACACCTCATGGAGTTGTTTGGGTCGGCCCGGCCTGACCTGAATAGTGGTTCGCAGCCCAATTTTTTGGAGGGAAGGTCGAGCCCAAGCTAAAATTACACCCCTAGCTAGGGGCTAGCAATAAGCACTAAGAAGACATAACTAAAATGGGATGCATTTTTCCTAAAGTACCTATATGCATGCACCCAAGAATCTCTATGCATAAGTGCATAGAAATAATAACAGTAACATCTAGAGTAAAAACCATGCATGAATAACCTTTAGGGAATAAAAAAGAGTGATAATGCAATCTAAAAAGTAAAGGAAAAAATGCATGCCCTCCCAGAAAAGATGTCCCAACCTAAAAATAACTAGAATTAAGTAATGCTGAGAGATCCATGCTCTTGATCTCCAATCCCCGACCACCATACATGGTCAAATGCACCCAGGTATCCCTAAGCTCTTCCAATGCCATCTCTAACCTATCTGTCATCTGTATAAGACACGACATGTATGGGTAAACCCCATACATAGGTGAGTATATACATACCCAGTAGTATGCCTCGATAAATGAAGAGGGAGCGATGAAAGACACAATGGAAGTAGTCAAATCATTCCAAAGAAAGAGGGAAATGAAACCCAATGACACAGATGTATATATATACTCATAAAAACACTCAGAAGAGAGAGAAAGGGGATCGTCATCTCACTACCTAGACTAAGTCGATGAGTCTGCCTATAGCTCAAAAGGTCCATTATCAATTCCCAACATCTCATGTGTTTTTTCAAAGAAGTCACGAGAAGGGATCACACCTCACCACTACTCCATAGATCAGAGGAGCGTAATCTCCAAAATATAGAGGACCCACACCTTGACACAACAGGGTGATTCCACTCAACAGATATAGGACCCATGCCCATGTAGGGGAGTACCATCTCTATATCTGGAATAACATGTATGGGGGACCCACACCCATGCAGGTAAGTACCATCTCCAAGGATAGAGTACCCATGCCCTGGTGTGATAGGGAAGTACCGCCTCTACCTGTATAGAGAGTATGGTGGGCCCACGTCCTGGTGTGAGAGGGGAGTACCATCCCCATGGATAAAGGACCCATTCCCTAATGCAATAAGGGAGTTTTCTCCTCTATCTAAACATCAAGTTAGGAAGACCCACACCCTGGTGTGATAGTGGAGCACCATCTCCATATGAACAAAGAGTATGGAGGACTTTCACTCTGGTGCAATAGAGGAGTATTGTCTCTATTTTTAATCTCTGATGATCCTGCCTGATCACTACCATCATCAGGAATTTCCTAGGGAAGCATCTCTCTCTGGATATCTCACATCATATCTCAAAATACACTAAAAAATCTACCATCATGTTCTACATGAAAAAACACTCAAGATAGACTACTCACAATCCAACATACGAGTCCAAATGAAGGAGATACGAGAGAAAGAAGATATAGAGGGAAGTATATGGTGTGTATGGGGGTTTAGATGACATGTGACCCCACCTCATCGCTTGGATATGTATCCTATGAACATGACTTGGTGGCCATGTCACCATTCACAGTGTGTACGGGGACCACACAATGTATCTCATCCACTTGGGGCCTACCCATGTGTTGTTGGTCATGCTGGTGTTTGTCAGGCCGTGTCGTGTACCTGGTCATGATTGGGTACTAACACATGCTCATGTACCTGGACATGTCTTTGTGTCTGGCCATGACCATGGCTATGTACTCCTGGAGTACATACTGGGCCACCAGCATTGGGTCACATGACGTGTGGGGGTCCCACATGGTGTGTGATACTTATCTCCACCCAAAAACCCTATCCTCCAAAACCAAAGTACTACACGACCTGTGTTCTTCCAAAAAATACGTCGTGTAGTCATGTTTTTTCACAGAAAGATAAGTTCATCTCAGATCCCATATATTCCATTTCCACTACAATTTTTGGATGTTAACCACTCAAAATACACCAAAATTGAGGGTAATGATGTCAGCCATCAATTTCCCAGCCTCTAGTGGTTGGAAATTGGAATTTGACCACCCATATAAATCTTGTATTACGTCCCTCACACGCCGCTGACATTGCTACCGCAAATACCATATCCATGAATCCATCAAATCTTACCAAAATCCTCTCTGATTCATCTAAAAAAACTCTAATCCAGTTATCATGCACACATCCATCATGAATTTGGGGGTTCTATCACGCCTGAATCCACTAGATAATAGTCAAATCATGATCTCGTTGTCCAATGATGAATAATGTGAAGAACGGGCAGAGGAAAGACACAATTACAAAGGTGATATCATTGCTGGCCAAGCGTTCATGGCCAAAGATCATAGAATCAGGGATTTTTGGGGTGATTTCATGACATAGAAGATAAAATTAAATCAATAAATTAATTTACTAGGATTAGGCTCATGAGAAGGGAAGATAATTCACAAATCAAAAGCAGATTATTAAAATCCATTCTCAAATAATTAATCAAGGGAGGAAACCACAATTCATGTGACATACCTCAATTATGGATCAATCATTGGTGAAGAATGCATCTTCTAGTGATTAGGATGATCTATTGTGTCTATTTTCTATCGATCCACTTTGATTCGATCATTAGTCATCATCCGATCTTAGTCCATCAATGAATAATGATGAAACCTCCTCTCAACAATCCCATGGTTATGCGGTAACCCATGGAGATTTTCCATAACAAGATATTTAAATAAGGAAATAGGTTTTTTGTTTTAAATGAATTAATTAATTAACCCAGTTAACGTACCTGTAAATGGCCGCCTCTTCTGAACTTCAGACCCTGACCAACATTAGGTCACACCCAATGTAAAAATCATGCTTCATATTTAACTATGGTCTCATTTTTCCGATTTTAGACTTAATTAAGGAGATATTCCATTATTTATAAAAAACTGAATGCACATGATATAAAATATATTTAATATTTTTATAAAATTAATTTCGAGCTCACCATGCCTCGGAATCTTCCACCGTCTCAGTGCCTGACTCTAGAATTATTCCTTGATATTTTTCAAAGTCTTATAATTTAAAAACAAAGTCTCTAAATTATTTCATCTTTCAAATATTTTTATCCATAAAAAGAAAAAACTAAGTAAAAAGGTGGGGATACTAAGTTTGCATCTGGATTTCCTACTCCTAGGAGCTCTCCTGCATGCTCCCATGCTTCTATAGCACTCAAACCAACAGAATGATCCATCCATCCATTGGCCCGAAGGCCTTCATTTTTTATTGATTTTTGATAATCAACCTTTCATGGGGTGAGGTGGAACCCTTACAAGGATTGTAGTCATAAGTATTACATGGCTCTTAGGCCTTAGAAAAATTCATTTGCCCGTAGGCTTCAAACATTACATACAACCCAGACTAACTACTTGGAACTGCTCCTCCCCAGCATCTTCATCATGAAATCATCTCTCCACCGTCGCATGGCTATTCGGATAGGAATTCTTGTGCACGCACAGGATTGTCCTGATGGCAGGTTCCATACCTTCTCATTCTTGCAATCCGTTTAGCTTCTTCTGTGTTGAAATATCCTTGCTCACCCTCCTTGTAGAGCTTGTTCCTCATAGGTCATCTGGTTTTCATCTACACTTAAGGTGGCCCGAAGGCCTTGAGGTGGCTTGAAGGCCTTATTTACCTGAAGACCTGGGTGGCCCTAAGGCCTAAAAGGACTCAAGGACCAAATCGGTGGCCTAAAGGCCCAAACGGGGGCACATTCCCGACTGCTACAGTGCAACAGTACCTGCTACAGTACCCGCTACATTACCTGCTACAGTATTGTACAGTTCCTGATACAGTACTACTACAGTACCTAGAAAATAATGTCTCCACCTGGATTTGATCTCGGGTCTCTCGGATGCACTTACAGAGTCCTTACCAACCGAGATAAGGCTCATGTGCATAGAATGATCCATCATTGCAGGATCTTCTCCTATCGATCCTCGATCACCATTGAGTACTCTGTGAAGGTTACTCCATCCTAGATATTCATATTTCTCCAGTCAAAAATTTTCATAGGGTCATGCACTTATCTCCTCAACCACGAAACATGGAAGGCATCATGTACCTACTCCAACTGTGGGGGTAAGGCTAGGTGGTAAGCAACCTCACCATCTCTCTATAAGATCTCAAATGGCCCAATAACCCTTGGGGATATCATGCCTACCTAACCGAATCTCCATAATCCTCATCATGGGAAGAATATTAGGAAAAAATGGTCTCCATACTCAAAATCTAAGGGCCTATGACATTAATTTTCATAAGATTTATGTTGGCTATGGATTGTCTTCATCTACTAATAGATCACCTGGACCTTCCCCATTGCCACACGCACCATCTCTGGCCCAAAAAGTGAAGCCTCACCAATCTTAATATGGAATAAGGGAAACCTATAGGTTATCTCGTATAGGACCTTGAAATTTCCCATTCCTATAGTAGATTAATATATATTATTAATTGAAATATCTATCAAAGGTAATTGACCCTCCCAACTTTGGTCAAATTGTAACATGAAATCCCTCAGCATATCATCCAACAACTGAATAGTGCACTTGATCTGACCATCCGTCTAGGGGAGAAGAGTTGTACTAGTCCTGAACTGGGTCCTGAAAGCCTCTTGTAGGCCTCCCCTCAATCATGATGTGAACCGAACATCATGTTTAGTGGCAATCATTGAAGGAACCCCATGAAGGAATACGATCTCTCGCATGTAAAACTACCCCAAACTCTCCACCAAACTTTGCTCCCTGATAGTAAGGAATTATACTGACTTAGTAAGTCAGTAAAATATAACCCATATGGAATCATGTCCTCTCGCTATCTATGGAAGCCCTAACACAAAGTCCATGGATATTTCATCCCACTTCCATTTGTGATATCAAGAGGCTGCAACAAACCTTCTAAAATTGTGTGCTCAACCTTCACCTGATGACATGTAAGATACCAAGAGATGAACATTTCCATGCTCCACCTCATGACAGCCCACCAAAACTACTACTTAAGGTTTCTTTACATATTCCCTACATTGGGATGTATGACCGAAGGAGAAGTGTAAAACTCCCTCATCACCTCCTCTTGCAACATGACTTGAACCACCATCCATCCCTAAAAAAGGATGATGTGATTCCATCCTTTAGGGAATCCATTTGGTGAATCTCCTGAGGATATCTGGCCATGTAGGACGTCACAAATCATGCCTCCTAAATGATCTTCCCTCACATTATGAATAAACAAATTATTCATCACAAAAAATTGAAGATAAGATGCACCCCCTCCTCCACCAGGCTTATCTTCAAAGAAGACAACTTCTCAAATGCCTCCTCCACCAGATGAGAATGATACTTCCTACTAAAGGCATATACCACTACATTTCATTTACCAAGAGTATAGACTATCTCAAAATCATAGTCTTTCAGGAATTCCATCCAGTGACTCTGTCTTAGGTTCATATCACTCTATATGAAGACATAACTGGGGCTTTGAGGGTCTGAGTATATAACAAAGTGCTCTTCCAAAATATAGTGCCTCCACATCCTCAGATTGAAGACCACCTTTACAAACTCTAGGTCATGATTTGTGTAGTTATTCTCATGGGGTCTCAACTAACTTGACCCATATGTGATCACTTCCTTCCTCTTCATCAACACAAATTTGATCTGAGGTCTATTGGTATCACAATATATTACATACTCCACACCCCCTCTAGTGGTTCCAAAATAGGATCACAAGTTATCCTCATCCTCAACTCTTAAAAGGATCTCTAACACTTCTCAGTCCAGGTAAATGTATTCCTTTTCCGTATCAGGGTGGTCAAAGGGGCTTCAATCCTAGAGAATTCCACCATGAAACTTCTATAGGACCCTGTTAATCCAAGAAAACTCTACACCCATTACATGATATTTGGTGGATCCCAAGCAATCATTGCATAAATATTCATTTATTCCACAACTAATCCATGATCATAAATGACATTCCCAAGAAAGTGAACCCTATTGATCCAAAAATGGCACTTCGGGAGCTTACCATAAAACTAGTGCTCCTGAAGAAAGTCTAGGAACATACTCAAATGTTTTGCATGATCCTCCTTTGAAACATAGTATATGAGTATATTATCAATGAAGATAACCAAAAATAGGTCCAAGTATGGCTGGAAGATCCTATTCATCAGATCCATAAACATAGTAGGTGGGTTCCTCACACCGAAAGACATCACTAGGAACTCATAGTGTCCACAGAGACATCAGAATGCCAGCATCGGAATATCAAAATCTCAAACCCTCAACTGGTGGTAGCCATAAATAAGATCAATCTTTGAGAACCATCTCGTACCTCACAAGTGACCAAAGTGGTCATCAATCCTTGGTAATGGGTACTTGTTCTTTATCATGGACTGATTTAGGTGATGAAAATCAACACAAAACCACAAGCTCACATCTTCCTTTTTTATGAACACAACCGGAGAATCCCAATGGGACACACTGGGTCTGATAAAACCTTTATCTCAAAGGTCCTCAAAATGCACCCTCAGCTCTCGGATCTTGGTAGGGGTTATCCAATATTCCGCAGAAGATATCAGAGTGGTCTCAGTGTGCAAGTCAATACAAAAATCCATCTCTTTCCTCAGAGGTTGTCCTAAAATGTTCTTGAGGAACATGTTTGTATAATCCTAAAAGAATTAAGAAACTCAAATTCTTGAAGAGGTTTCTATGATAAGGGATAAACTCGCCAACTGATGAGTGATGGGATGAAACTTCCTAATTGAAAGACACACTCACTCCACCATGATATATCCCTCTCCCCCAAAGGAGAATCTCATCCCATATGATTGAAGACATATGACTCCTCTATGGTGACAATCAATCTGCGCCTAGACCATGGACAACCAGACCATACCCAATATGGTGTCATAAGGTCTCATTGTGATGACCAAGAGTTCCCATGAGAAAGTCTCTCAACCAATCGCACTACCGATAGATTAGTGATATCAAGTAAGCATCCCATATAGGAACCTCAATCCAAAGCTACTAGACTAATGTCTCAACTGGGAGATCCTTCTCTTTAACTAGGAGTAATTAGATGAAGGAATGAATCACACCTGTGTCTACTATTACTAAAACAAGAGTAGAATTATTACAGACCATACCTTGAATCACCTTGTGAGCTTATGGGTCATAAGACTCCAAATCCTACAGCTACTCGTGGCCCTGATTAGTATCTCCCTGAGCCTGACATGGGCTGCCTAGTGCCGGTGGTGGAAATTGCTCATAATGTCATCCACCGCCATAAAATCCTTTTCTTGGAGCCCCACACACTCCTCTTCTAACTTTGCCTCCATGAGGGACACCGTGGCCATTCCTAGGAGAACATTTATCACAGTGCTACCTCTTTTATGATAGTACATTCAGTGCTTGTCTACCCTCCTAAGCACATCGTGTTGGGAAATCATATTCCATGTGACCTCACCTGTCACATGCATAGAATTGCCCCTCTTTGGACTATCCTGGTCCTTTGTGTGGCCCCTGATATGCATGACCATGTTCCTGAGTCTGAACATGAGTATGCCTCATATACCTTAACAATTATCATCTACTAACTACTACAAATGACTCGACTTTAAGATGCCTAATGAAGGATCCAGTTGTATGGCGTCCCTCAGATAGGAATCTCTCTGTCACCAGCACCTGCTCTAGAAATATAGAATATGTGGGAATGCAAAGGGATACCACACTAACACATGTGTCTCTACTAAGAAACTACTCAAACTTCTATGCCTGGAAGTAACCACACCGAATCATGTTGAGGTATTATTGTATAAGGTGAATAAACCTCACGACATACTTAGCAACTTTCACCCCCCCAGTTGTAGCTCCAAAAGATCATGAATATGAACTAAGAATAAGCTTGATGGGTATTACTCAAGAAATAAAAGCTTGAATTTGAACCATAAGAGTGTTAACTCATCATGAATCTGCGTGACTAGACTCCACAAGTGCCCAACTGATCTATGGAAAAGACTAGTTTCCAGAACAACCATCTGATCATTCAGGGTCCACATAAGTACAAAAACTTTGATCACCGACTCAATCCAATCATATGCTACCTAGGGATTTGGTTCACCATGGAACCTCAGGGGACTTTAGAACTGGAACTCACAGAGTGCACTAAGCTTGTGCATATCCTCATCTTTCTCTACTGGTATAATTTTATGCTATATAGGAAGGGGTGATGCTACCCATCTACTTGGAGGAAATATCTCATGAGATGGTGTCTGAACTGAGGTCTCATCACTCATCAGATCATCATCTCAATCTTTAATTGGTAACCTGGATGGATTTCTTCATGGAGGCATCCTGAAAGTAATCAAGGAATACTATGGTCAGATAAGTATATATATATGGGGAACTGACTCAATAAGGACATTCAAAGGACTCAATCCTATATGATCCATATACCAATGTTCCCTACGAAAAATTTCCTAGTAATCCAAGTTGAGAAGAAGGAAATCAGAGTCCTGGTGAATAGATACATTGGTTATAGCACCAACATTGAGTTCCCTATCCTGGAAGCCTCACTCGAGAAACTTTGACACCTTTTCCCTAAACTCCCAACCAAACCTCATAAGGGAAAAAACTCCAAACACTGTACCAAGTTAAAACCACCTATGATACCAATGTTTGACAACCTAACCCACTGAGGCCTGCCTAACTAGTAGAAGATCGAGACACAACAAATCCAAGTCTATTTCCATAGATTAAGAGAAGGTGACAAGCACTGAGAAGGAATAGATAAAATGGGATTCCTTTTTCCTAAACTACCTATACGCACACACCAATCATATACATATATAAGTATAGAAAAATAAAAATAAATGACAGTAACACGAAGAGTAAAAACCATGCCTTTAATAACCTCTAGGGAATACAAAAGAGTTTAAAAATGCAATGAAAAAAGGGAAAAATACATTCCCACCTAGAAAAGATGTTCCAAACTGATAAAAACTAGAATAAAGTAAATCTGATAAGTTCTGGATCATGATCTCTAAGCCCTGACCGCCATACATGGTCAAATGAACCTAAGTATCTCTAATCTCTACCAATGCCATTGCCGACCTGTTAGTTATTTTCATATAACATGACATGTGTGGGAAAATACAATGCATATGTGAGTATATAAATACCCAGTAAGGACTCTGTAAGTGCATCCAAATGACCCGGGATCAAATCCAGGCAGAGGAATCATTTTCTGGGTACTGTAGTAGGTACTGTAGTAGACTGTAATAGGTACTATAGAAGTACTATAGTATGAACTGTGCAGAACTGTAGCCGGTACTATAGCAGGAACTATAGCAAGTACTATTCGGCACTTTAGCAGCCGGGAATATGCCCCCGTTTGGGCCTTCGGGCCACGGATTTGGTCCCTGGGTCCTTTTAGGCCTTCAGGCCACCCAGGCCTTTAGGTCAGTAAGGCCTTCAGGCCACCTCAAGGCCTTCAGGCCACCCTTAAGTGCAGATACAAACTAGATAACCTATAAAGAACAAGCTCTACAAGGAGGATGAGAAAGTATCTTTCACCACAGAAGAAGCTAAACAGATTTCAAGAATGAGAGGGTTTGACACCTACCATCGAGATAAGCCTATGCATGCATGGGAATTCCTAGATGAACAACCATGAAGAGTTGGAGAGATGATTTCACGATGAAGATGCTAGGGAGGAGCAGTTCCATGTAGTTATTCTGGGTTGTATGTAATGTTTGAAGCCTATGGGTAATGAATTCCTCTAAGTCATATGGTCCATGTAATACTTACACCTACGGGCCTTATAAGGGTTCCACCTCACCCCTTGAAAGGTGGATTATCAAAAATCAATAAAAAAATTAAGGCCTTCGGGCCATTAAATGGAAGAGGGAAACAAAAACCAATTACATAGATGTCTATATAATCATAAAATAAACCTAGATGAGAGATAAAAGGGATCTCCATCTCACAACCCAACCCATAACAATGAGTTTTCTTACAGCTCCAAAGGTCCATCATCAATGCCCAACATCTTGCATATACATCTGAAGAAGTCATGAGAATGGATTTCACTTTACCACTACTCTATAACCTGAGGGAGTGTAATATCCAAAAGATATATGACTCATGTCCTGTCATAATAGGTTAATGCCACTTAATAGATAGAGGACTTATACCCATACAGGGGAGTACCATCTCTATATCTAGAATAACATGTATGAAGGACCCATGCCCATGCAAGGGCGTACTGTATTCATGGATAGAGGACCCACACCTTGGTGAAATAGGGGAGTATCAACTCTTGCTATATAAAGATTATGCGGGGGAGATGCCCTATTTTGATAGGGGAGTACCATCCCTATGGATAAAGGACCCACACCTTGATGCGACAAGGAATTATCATCTCTATATGAACAACAAGTATGGAGGACCCACACCCTGATGTGAAAGGGGAGTATCGTCTCCATCTGAACAAAGATTATAGTGGATAGACACCCTAGAGTGATAAGGGAGTACTGTATCCATCTGAACTCTCTGATGATCTTTCCTCCTCACTACCATCTTCAAGCATCATCTAAGGAAGTTTCTCACCCTAAACATCTCATATTATATCTCAAAAATACACAACAAAGGATGTTATCTCTTTCTATTTGAAAAATAGCCAAGATAGTCTACCCAGAGGCTAAAATATGAGTCCAAATCAAGGAGATAAAAGAGAAAGATGATTTAGAGGGAAGTTTATGGTGTGTATGGGGCTTCACACAATGTGTGACCCAACCTCGTCACCTAGACATGTCTTTTTTGAACATAGATTAGTGTAAATATCATCATACATGGTGTGTACGGGGACCACATGATGTGTCTCAACCACTCGGGTCCTTCCCATGTGCTTCTGGTCATGCCCATGTTTTTCAGGTTGTGTCGTGTACCTTTTTGTTTACCTGATTATGCTTGGGTACCAGCAAATGCTCATGTACCCAGGCATGTTTTTGTTTCTGGTCGTGTATGTGCTCGTGTACTCTTAGAGTACACATTGGGCCTCTAGAACTATGTCATGTAGCATGTGGGGGTCCCAAATGACATTTGATACTCGAAAAACCAATCTACCATAGCCAGGGTACTACATGGTGTGGGTTATTACAGACTACATGTCGTGTAGACAGGTTTTTCGTAGAAAGAAAATTTCTTGACCGAATATCTTAGATCCACCATTTCCTCCATGATTTATAGTAGTTGACTACTCAAAGTCCACTGAAATTGGGGGTAATAAAACTAACCATCAATTTCGTGGACTTCGGTGGCCATAAATCAGAATCTGTCCGCCCATACAAACCTTGCAGCACATCCCTCATGACTCTCATACTACTACCATCACTGCCTCAAAACTCAGATCCACGAATCCATCATCGCCACCCACAATCCTCTCCAATTCATCCAAAAAACATCGATTCAGTTATCATTTGCACATCCACCACAAATCTAGGGGTTTTATTGTGCTCGAACCCATCCGATAATAGTCAAATCATGACACCATGGTCTAATGATGAAGAACGTGAAGAATGGGTGGGGGAAAGACACAAGCACAATGGTGATATCATCTTTGTCCAAGAATTCTTGGGAAAAGATAAAAAATAAGGGATTTGAAGGGGTCATTTCATGGAATATAAGATAAAATTAAATCAACCATTTAATTTACCAGGATTAGGATCATGCGAAGGTTAGATAAATCATAGATCAGAAGAAAATTAATAAAATCTATACTCAAACATTTAATCAAGGTATAAAATCATAATTGACGATACCTACCTCAATTATGGATCGATCATCGGTGAATAATGCATTCTAAATTGATGAGGATGATCGATTGCGTCCACTATCTACCAATCCACCTCAATCTAGTCACCAATCATCATACAATCTTGATCCTCCAATGAAGAATGATGAAACCTCCTCTCAACAATATGAGGGTTATGTGGAAACCCAAGTGATTTTCTATAAAAGGATATTTAAATAGGGAAATAATTTTGGGATATTAAATTAATTAATTAAATTAATTAATTAATTAATTAATCCACTTAAAATACCCGCCAGTAGATACCTCTTTTGAACGTCTAGCGTTGACCAACTTTAGGTCACACCTAGGTTAAACCCCATGCTTCATATTCAACTGTGGTCTCATATTTTTTATTAGAGACTCCATTCAGGATATATTCTATTATTTCTAAAAAACTGTCCGTGCATGATATGAAATATATTTAATATTTTTATAAAATTAATCTTACGCTCACCGAATCTCAGAATCTTGTGTTTCCACATCACCTGACTTCAAAAATATTCCTTGATATTTTTTAAAGTCTTATAATTAAAAAATATAGTCTCTATAATTAGTTATCCAGTTATTCAACTTCCAAAATAAGGTGTAATGTTTAAGGTCCTTTGTGATTCTATAATCTAGGATTGGGGTGTGGCTTGATGCAGTAGATGAAGATGATCTATTATGGGTCCAAGCAGTTACATCCCCATGAGCATAATAATGCCACTAATGAATTTGATCTTGTAGCAGTACTATTTTCCCTTATTCAATGGCGATCTTAACTCATCGGTGGCCACTTTTTGATCTTCGTGCGCCAAAAAATTCTGATATATGTTTTCACTTAGTGGGATTAGAATCCACAAAAATGGAGGTTGATAGAGTTTCATCAAGATTTCAATTTTTAGATATCCTATACCCCATGAAATGGGAATTTTGTGGCTACCGTGATAAGTATGAAGTCATGAGGGGATATCAATTTATTTTATGAGGATTCTTGGAGGGTGATAAAGAAGTTAGAATATTTTTATATCAGAGTATAAGAGATCAATGGTGGATTATTCTTATGTTATATGGCTGTGGAATTTTCCTTGATGTAGCAGGTTGAAGAGTCTTAGTGGGGATACTTTTAGGAAGATGAGATGTGGGACTGTGTCAATCATTGTGACACTCTAAATGGGTGGTTAGAGAATGGGAAACATTATATGTTATTTTATGGGTTGTTGTAAAATCTATTTTCCATGCATTAGGTATTTCTTTCTAAGTTTCATATCTAAACCTTAGCAGTGCATCCGAACATGCCTAATATGTACCATGGTCTGAAGAGCCATCTTTTAAATCTTGGGATGAAGTAATTAGTGGAAGAGTTAGTGGAATGATGTTTGGTTTTATATAAGGATAAATTAAATCCGTATATCCTTTGAGGGTTATTGCAACCCTTTGATGTAGTTAAGTGGAAGTGATAAGACGTCTCAATGGATTTCATCACTGGGTTACAATGGGCTTGAGAAGGATATGATGTCATTCGGGTGATCATGGACCAAATAACAAATTCAGTCCATTTGTTAGAAATTCAAGAGTCAAATGACATGGAAGTTCTTGTGAGGTAATTTGTGGATGAAGTGGTGAGGCTCCATGAGGTACTGAGGGATATTTTTTATAATCATGATCCTCAATTCACATAATGATTATATAAAGGATTACAACAATATTTTAATTCCTAATTATGCTTTAGAATTACATTTCTTCCCTAGGAATATGTGAAAATAGAGCAGACAATCCATATTCTAAAGGATATATTATGGTCTTGAATTCTATATTTCAGTGGGTCATGGATGAATAAGCTAAACTTGGTTAATTTTTCTTAAAAAAATATTTATCACTCATCCATTAGTATGACTCCATTTAAAGTGTTATATGGATGGATATTTCAATATCTGTTGTACTAGACAGGGGTTTGGAAGTTAGTATTCCTTGGTCTAGATGTGGTGTAGAGTATGATGGAGAAGATCCCAGTGGTTCAAGAGAGGATGAAGGTGGAACATGACCTCCATAAGTTCTATAGTAATCCTAGGTTAGGATCCATAGTGTTTTATTATAGAGACCAAATGTTCTTAAGGGTTTCCCCTCACTAGGGGAAACAAAGTTTTTGTAGGGTGAGTAAGCCTTCTAGTTGATTTTCGATCCTTTTGTGGTGTTGGAGTCCATTGGTGTGGTGGCACATTAGTTGGAAATTCCACTACAGTTTTAAAAGATCTATGATGTCATGCCCTAGACCTGATCTTCTAGATCTGGTGACATAAGAACATACTTTACATACTAGATTTGATACCAAATATAGATTCTTGGACATAAATATCCCATAATTACATGAATTAAAACAAATATTTCATTACATACATCCCCAAGACCTTTTAGATTTATAGATTTAGAGAATTAGGATAAAACTTAAACTAACAAAACTCATCTATTTAGAAACTAATGGATGTTTTTTACACTTTATAATAATATAGTTAATCTATAAAGATTATTTAACATATCCCATAAATTCTTTCACATGTATTATCCATCTAAACATGTCATGTGTACTACTTTTTGTCATAACCTAGGGAATGAAACCAAAATAAAGGGTGATCTCCAACGCCCAGTAAGAGAAACATATAACTGAAACTGTCAAAAACATAAGCATGGTACATATAATATGGCAGGAATAAATAATATGAATAATTTCATAATCAATTGAAACTAAGATCATGATATATCCCTGAAAATAAATTAAAACATAGATATCAATAATTGCTGATCCTATACTAATGGAATGTATAATGTTGGACATTAAAAATATGATATCAAGGCCTTGTGAAAAGACACTATCCTGTTATGGGAAGATATATACACCAAAACCCAACTTGTTTTGTCTCATGAGACCTATCAATGCAATGAGGGTCTATATAATTTTAGTTCCCACCCATCACCTGACTATGTATAATGAATTCACTATAAGAGTCAACCAAAATTT
Source organism: Viscum album (assembly GCA_963277665.1). Taxonomy (NCBI): domain Eukaryota; kingdom Viridiplantae; phylum Streptophyta; class Magnoliopsida; order Santalales; family Viscaceae; genus Viscum; species Viscum album. The sequence continues at coordinate 1,223,617,234 of OY728130.1, forward strand.
TCATACAAATCCCTAATGAACCCATTACTGAATAAAAATATGGCTATCCATATAATGAAAGAAACTAAATTCCAAAACATAATACCTATGTTAATAGTCAATAATCATCAAGAATATTAATTCTTTTACCCATGTCAATAAAAGGGATAAAATGATTGTAACCCATCTAGATAAAGAATGTGGATATTGAAACAATACATAATCAACTTTCCAATAATCATCCATATTGGAATAACCATATACTGAGTTCCAATAATTTTCACCATGTCAAAAAAAGGATAACATGATCATAAACCATCTAGAGAAATAATGTGTATGGTTTCAAAATAAAATAATCCTGATTCTTCAAATGAAACATAGAAGGGTGTTGACATAAGTGAAGAACACCCATGTAGAAATAAATCTTAAATCGGTATCATAAAAGAAGGGATCAAGAATCAAATTGTTTGATACCATGAGTTCAATCCCCCAAATTATAATATATATATATATTAGAGTATAAATCATGAAATATAATTCCCATTAGGGAAAATATTTTTGAAAATTTTGAGGGAAATAGAATAGAAAACTTATTTGATATTTTAGAAAACATTTTTATTATTGACGTAAAATAAAAATTTAAATGTCGCTTTAAAATGTAACTTTTGAAAAGGTAGAAATAAAGACCGTTAAAAAATTACTTTTAAAAATATTCTCCAATAATGGAGTTTTGAAAAGACATAATATTTATCTTGGATAAATGAGGAGAGGAAGACAAAATAGGTGAAAGTGAAAGGAAAACTCATTTTATTATTTTCAAAATACCTTGATTTAAAACTCACATTTTAAGAAGAGTAGCAAAACATTCATTTGTATTAAAAATTAATCTTCCCAAATAGGATTATAAAATACCACATAATAATTTTTTTGGGTAGGATAACCCAAGCATGCAAAAGAAAATTTGAAGATGAAACATTGTAACTTAAAGAAAGGATATTTGAGATATTAGTATCCCTTACAGGAAACATACTCCATGAAGAATGAAACATTTGACAAGGGGATTATGTAGTAAAAATTTATACAATTTGATAATACCATATAATACAATAAAGGGGTATAATTTAGCCTACTTATATGAAATAAGTTCAAGTTATTGATCGTAACTCAATGAACAAAAATTGTGTAACAAAAAACTCTTAGGATTGAGGTAACACTTGAGTCAAAAGAAATTGGAAGAAAAGAACTTGTTTTTTATTATCTCATCCCATTAATTACAAGGAAATAATTTATATAACATTAATTTAATTATAAATCAATATAACACCATACAAACGAAACATGGTGTATAACATGTATCATGTCTCAAAGAATCAGAATTGAGACCATGAAAACCCTTGTGGATTGAATAACACTTTAATAAAGACTCATTGAAAGAGAGATATTATAATTGAATATAAAATACCAATATTAAAATATAATTTACAATATTATATCTCATATAGTCAGTATAAACACCACATAAATGAAATTAGGTGTATAATACCAAACATGCCTCAAAGAGAGGAATCTGAGACGAAAACCTTTACCTCGGTCCTGATTTTCTCTGCACTTGCAAAAAATTCCCTAAATAATTAAATTGAGTTCATTATATATATACACAATAACCTTATTCATAACTATAACCATTTATACTCATAATTTATAAATATAATATATATTAGTTATTTTTTACCTATTTTCAACACTGAGTGTAAATAATCTTTATCGCTTTCGACTAGTTTTTTAAAAGCAGTGTTGGTATTAATTATTATTGAAACTTTCATCATTAAAATATAATTTACGATATTATAATAGATGTTCCATGATATTTATAAATGGTATAATTTCATTTCATATTATTTTTGGTTACAAACCATGAAGATGAAATCATCGATGATCATGTTTCAGTGTTTTTTAATAAATGAAAGGTATTTTTTTAATTAATGAGTTAAATGTTGTTATAACCTTAGAATAAAAAAATATTTATATATTTATATAATTTTACACCAATAAATATGTTCTTATAGTAATTAATGATATAAATTAATAGTATTGTTCAAGTAGGTAGTTAAACCGATCCAAATATGAACCTACCATGATTACCGAATGGTTATGAGGTTCTTTTGTTATAATATCATCATAAAACAAGCATAATGATATTATTTGGTTCTTATTAGTGTGATATATTATAATTTTAAATAATTATAAATATAATATAATTTATATAAATCCGTTACTTAAAACGAATCTGTAATTTTCCTTTAAGTTCTCTTGTTTTAAATGGCTGAATTAACGATAATCATTTGTTAACCATATAATTAATATGTTAAACAAAATTCATTACATAAACTTAATTATATTATAAAATTCATATTTTTCCTTTAATAACATCCTTAGAAATATCCATGAATGTTTGTGGTGAATATAAAAATTGAAAATCAATCATCCCGTGGTGGTGGTAGTCCACACATACGTATGGTTGAAATTTTTTTTCTATAGATAAAGAGAAAGGATTAATATGGTTTTTTTGTTTCAAAATCATAAAAATTATATAAATATAATACTTATTTATTAAATTAACCTTTTATACCTTCCTATTATAGGGGTGAAGTAAAATGAAACATGTTGTGTCCTGGAGGCGATAGTCCGCACAACGCACGAATTATAGTTTCATTTTTCTTAATAGAAAATGGAAGAGGTGATTAATGATTATTCCCATAAAATAATAAAATTAATTATATAAAAAAACTGATATTATTTCATATTTATTTTAAAATTTAAAATTTAAAATAAAAATAGAAAATTAATAAGATAAGTAAAAATGATTACTCACATTGAGTATATTGAAATTTCTTTGGAAGGTCACTTGGAAATGTATGGTATAGGACAATCTCTTGCCACTAGAAGATAAATATAGTGAAAGGGTATTATAAGATAGTAAAAATTTAGGTTTTTAGGAGTAAATGTAATTTTTATGGATTCCTTGAAGGGGTGGTGAGAGACTCATTTTATAAGTTGTTAGAATGACATTTCTGTAAATATTTTAACTTTATATAAAGGGAGCACATGTTTAACATGTTAAGTTGATCCAAAATTGGTAAATATTTGAGTGGTGAAGGTATAAGGTCAATAAACACATAATAAACTTAATTATTGACATGATTTTATCATGTTTCAATCCATTTAAACCTTAAATTATTACTTTTTACCATTTTAGCTTTTACCATGGTAACTAGTTTTTGCCGAAGGTAACTTGATCTTTATGCCTAAAAATAAAGTAATACTTATTAGATAATTTATACCCACTTATTATAAATTTGAAATAAATTTCATTTGATTCAATTTATAAAAGTTATAAAAATTAATTTTAAAATAAAAATTTATAACATATTAAAATATTTTTTGAGAAAATATTATTTATGTTCTAAAATATTAAATATGGATTTGTAAATTAAAACCAACAATTTTAAAATTATAAATACTCTTATAAAATATAAATTTGGTATTAAAAAAATATTTCATAAATTTCTAATTCATACTTATATACTAGTAATGTCATAACAGTTATATTATTTTTTTAAAAAAATATTTTTCAGCATTCACATAAAAATCACAATTTTTATAGAAATATCAAAAATTCATATTAAAGGAAATATTGGTACGATGAATCCAAAAACAATTTTTATTTTTTTAAAATTAAAATTCTATTTTTATAAATTTAATTTTTGAATAAAAAGGTTAGATATATTGAAAAACTATTGTTTATAAAGAAATAACTTTTTTTGAAATATTAAACATTCACATTTCATATTATTTAATAATTAAATTAGTATTAACCAATTATTCATATAAAATATATTTTTTCATCATTAATGGAAATTTTCTTGAAATATAAATTTATATCATATAAAAAGGAAATATTTAGATAAATACATTTCTAAGTATAAAATGATCATATTAGTCATTTTAGATTTACCAATTGAATTTAATTAATATTAAAAGTAGCATTTATTTTATTTCTATAAATATTTCATAAATTGGTTACTTATTACATTCTCACTAAATGAATGACTAATTTTTGATGGTCATACTTAATATTAATTTTTTTTATTAAAATATATAAAAGTTTCATTTTAGTTCGATGTTGCATGTGGATAAAACTATTGATCACATTGAATTATTTTAAGGTATTTATATATTAAAATATTGGGGGTGTTACATTATCCCGCCTTAAATAAATTTAATCCTTTGAATTTTAATTATCACTCATTGATGAAAGTAGGTGTAAGTATTCTTAACATATTCATAATTCAGGTTATAACCACTAATATGAAATTTACCATACTATCTTAGGCTATATCAAGTTACCTATCTTTCTTTAAAAAATATTATCCATTCATAAAATTATATACCCAAGTATATATATTCCATAATCATATATTCTTCATAACATACCATTATGAAAACCATTTGAATCTCTAAGTCAATAAACCACAACGAAGTTATATATTACTTCAAAAATTAACCTATCTTTTACCCTTAAATGGTATTAACCACTAGTACATAAGGTCTCACACTATTCAATATATATCATAATCCTAAAAACACGATGAAATTCACCAAAAATATCATGGATCACTTTTTCATTAAATCCATAATAAAATCCAAGGTTATCAATACTGTCAAACTCACTTTGATCAAAATTAATCAATCCTTTAATACCTTAACATTAAGAATATTTTAAATTTAAGAGCCAACCATACCTCAATCATGTGTTTTACAATAGATATTCCAAAAAATATACCCTTTTCATATAATCAATTTTCAAGGTTATTGATACCATTTAATATATATTTCAAAACCTTTAAATAATAAATACTAAAGGACAATCCTTAGATGTTTTTCCTAATCCAGATAACTTCTACAGTATACTAGAATATCATTGATAAATATCACCACTAATGAAAATAGATAATATTTTCAAGAAAATATCAAGATCACTACCTTAGGTAAGATTAGGAAACTCTCATTTTCCATCATAATAGGCATATACTAAAATTTATAACCATTTAAGTATGCTCCCTTATTCAGTTATAAGATATAGTGGTTTCCAAATACACACCTTTGTCAGCTTCATCTTTATGATCTTATTTCAACCAAATTATAAAAATAGAATGGTTATGATAATATCCAAAAATAAAACATCAATATGACTATGTATTCCCCTATAAAACATTCTTTTTTAATATATGGTACTTTCGGTTCAGCCTATGAATCTCTTTGTTCAATTAATGGTTATTTATGGTTATTTATACTTTTATATTATTGAACATAATAATTTAACATCATACATAAATAATTCATAATTTTTTGTAAAGAGAATGTAATTATCCAAATAATATCCCCTAGGAGTGTTAAACCAAGTGTATAGTTAGGAACATTTATCTTTCACCTTGTGATGATTGAGTTAATACCCAATTCATGATTTCTGGGGTTATAAGATCTAGGTATATATATGAAAGATCTTTCATCCACTTATAGTATGAAAATAGGGACGTAAATTCTTGGAGAACCACAAAATATCTACTTTACCAAAACCTCAGGATGTTATCTTATACTTAGACTTATCCCCTATACTTATCACTTTGGTTTTCACTAAATTTCTCTTATCTTAATCTTTAAATAAAATGTATATAACCACTTTAACATTAAATAATATATTATCCCAAAGGGTTATCTATACCTTTGAAATTTTGATCAAACCTAACTTATAATACCTTAAATTATCCTCAATAAACATCATAATCTCAAATGTTATCTAAACTATACTATGATAGAAACTATTATTCTCTATACCCACACTCTTAGACTCAATTCCATAAACACATACTTTACATACTTGCTTCAATACCAACTGTAGATTCTCAGACATGAATATCCAATAATTACATGAATTAAAATCAAATATTTTATTAAATAAATTAACAACACCTTTTAGAATTATATATTCAGAGAATTATTACAAAACATAAATTAACAAAACCCATGTCTTTATCAATTAATAGATATTTTCTACACTTTATAAGAAACTAAGTAATCAATAAATAGTCTTAAACATTTCCAAAAATTCTTTCACATGTGTTATCCCTATAAACATGTAAAATTCACAACTTTTAATCATTTCAGGGGGAATATAAATATAAGAAAGGGTGATCTCAAACACTAAGTAAGAGAAAAATATAACTAAATATTTCAAAAACATAAGCATGGTATACATGATATGACAGGAATAAATAATATGAATAATACCATAATCAACTAAAACTGAGAGAATTATATATCCATTACAATAAATGAAAAATGGATATAAATAATTACCGATATAATATTGATGGAATTCACAATGTCAGAAAACAAAAAAAAATTATATCAAGGCTTTGTACTAAGACACTATCTTTTTATGGGAAGAGGTATACACCAAAACCCAACCAGTTTTGTCCAATGCAACAAGTAAATGTATTTAGGGGCTATAAAATTTAGGGTCCACCATCACCTAATTAATTTAAATTAATTCACTATAAGAGTCAACATTAATTTTCATACCATTCCCTAAGAAACCTTTTATTGAATAAAAACATGGGTATCTATATAATGAAAGTCACAGAATGTCATTATATAATCAACCTAAGTTAGCTATCAATAATCATCAAGAATATTAATACTTTTCCCCATGTAAAAAATAGATAACATGGTCATAATACATCCAGATAAATAAGGTGGATGGTCAAAAAATACATAGTCAAATTGTTAATAATCATCTTTATTGGAATAAAGACATATGAAACACTAATAATTTTCGGCATGCTAATTAATAGATTAACATGATCACCAATAATCTGATGAAATAAGGTGTATGGTTTCAAATAATATATCCCCGGTGCTTCAAAAGAAACATATAAGGGTGTTTTCATAAGTGAAAAACACCCTTGTAAAAAAATACTTTGATCGGTATCACAAAAGTAGGGATGAAGAATCGAATTTCTTGATACCTTGAGTTCAATCCTCTGAATGATGAAACACACACAGACACAAACACACACACACATATATATATATACATTAGAGGATAAATCATGAAACATAATCCCCATTACAGTAAACCATTTTTAAAATGATAATGGAAATGGAAGAAAAAACTTAAAATATATTTTAGAAATAATTTTTAATATTGATGAAAAATACAAATTTACATGTCACTTTAAAGGTAAATTTTTGAAAGTTGATGTGAAAGCCTTTGAAAGCCTTTAATTTTAAAAATAATATAAAATAATTGATCCTTTAAGAGACATACATTTTATCTTTGAGAAATTATGGGAAGAAGAAAAAACATGGGAAAGTGAAAGGAAAACCAATTTCTTATTTTCAAAATACATTTATTTAAAACTCGCATTATAAGTAGAGTCAAAAAACATTGATTTGTATTGAAATTTCATTTTAAAAAATAAGATTATAAAATAAAATATAATAAAATGTTATTATGGGATAATCCAAGTATGGTAAAGATGGGTCCAATATAAAACATTATAAATCAAAGAAATAAGATTTGAGTTATCAAGATCACTTATGGGAAACATACTCCATAAAGTATAAAAAATTTGAAAAGGTATTTATATGGTAAAAATTTATACAATGTGATAATACCACATCATACAATCAAAGGGTATAATTCACCCAACTTATATGAAATAAGTTTAAGTGAATGATCCCAACTCAAACAACGAAAATTGAGTTACAAAATACTCTTACTACTAGGGTAACACTTGAGAAAAAATAAATTTGAAAAAAAAAGAACTTGATTTGGATTATTTTATCCATTAAATAACAAGGAAATAATATATATAACATTCATGTGATATTAAATCAATATAAAATCATACAAAGGAAACATGGTGCATAACATGTATCATATCTCAAAGAATCAAAATTGAGACCATGAAAACCCTCATGACTCGAGTAACACTTTAATAAAAACACATTAAAATAAAGGGCATGTAATTGAACTTAAAATACCATGATTAAAATATAAATAATTATATTATATCTTGTATATGAAATATATACACAAAATAAATTAAATTAGGTGAATAATACCAAACATGTCTCAAAGAGAGGAATTTGAGATGGAAACCCTTGCCTTAGTCCTGATTCATTTTTAACTTGAAAAAAATGCCCAGAATAATTAAATTAAGTTAATTAAATACATACTCAATAACATTATTCATAACTATAATCTTTTACACTCTTAATTTATAACCATTCTTTGCATATATATTAGTTAGTTTTTACCTATTTTCAACACCATATGTAAGTAATCTTTATCTCTTTGAACTTGTTTCCTAAAAATAGTGTTGGTGTTAATTACTATTACAAAGTTCATCATTATAATATAATTAAAGGTATTATAATATATGTTTCATGATATTTATAATGGTTGTAATTTCTTTCTATAGTATTTTTGGTTATAAACCATAAATATGAAATCAACGAATATTATGTTTCATTGATTCTTAACAAATGAAATGTGTTTTCTTAGTTAATGATTTAATTTTTTTATAAACTTAACAGAACCAAAAACAAAACATTATTTAAATATTTATATCATATTATACCAGTAAATAAATTCTAATTGTGATTCATGATATAAATATAAAGTATTGTTCTAGTATGTGTTTAAACTGACCTAAAAATGAACCTATAATGAATAATAGATGTTTATGAGGTGGTTTAGTTGTAATATAATTATAATAGAAGCATAATGAAATTATCTAATGTTTATTATTTTGATATATTATATTTTTAAATAATTATAAGGATAATATAATTTATATAAACCCATTACTTATAAAGAAGATATCATTTTACTAATGATCAAATTAATGATAATAATTTATTGATAATATCATTAATAGGCTATAAAAGTTTCCATAAAATAACCTAAATGATACCATAAACATAATATTTATCCTTTAAAACCATCCTCATAACCAACCATGTAAGGTGGTGATGAAAAGAAAAATGAAAATCAATTGTTCCAGGGAGGTGGTAGTCCACATGTATGTATGGTGATGATTTTGTTTTATATAGAATAATAGGATAGATTAATATGGTTTATTATTTTAGAATCCTAAAAATTATATAAATATCACATTTATTTATTAAATTGCCAATTTAAACCATCATTGTATGTTTTTGATGGAAAACAAAACACATTGTGTTGTGGTGGTGGTAGTCCGCACAATGCATGAATTGGGTTTTTTTCCTTAATAGATAAGGGAAAAGGTGATTAATGATTATTAACATATAATATTAACATTAATTATATAACAAATACTAATTTTATTATATAGGTATTTGAAAATTATAATTGTAAAATAAAAATAGAAAAAAAATACGTTAAGTAAAAAATGAATACTCACATTGGGCACTTTGAGATTTTCTTAAAAGATCACTCAGAAATGTATTTAATATGCTAATCTCTTATGAAAAAAATATCAATAGAGTGAAATATTATTCTATAGTAATAAAAAAGGGTAGGTATTTATTAGTAAACTGAATTTTTATGAGTTCTTTAAAGGGGTGTTGATAGGATCCTTTTATAAGTGGATAGAATGACATTTTTGTAAATATTTCAACTTAATATAAAGGGAGAACATGTTAAACAAGTTAAGTGTATCAAAATTATAAAATAATTTATTGGGGGAAGATATAAGGTCTATAAAAACCTCACATTTAATTATATACACATATGTTTCAATCCATTTACCCCTTGAATTATTACTTTTACAATTTTATCTTTTTTTGCGATGACTAGTTTTTACCTAAGGTAAATTAATCATTATGAATAAAAATAAAGTAGTCCTTATTAGATAATTTGGAATTAGTGATTATAATTTTTAAATGAATTTAATTTTATTCAATTTATAAAAATTATAAACATTATTTTAAAAATAAAAATTACAATGTATTAAAAATAATTTTAGAGAAAATATTACTTATGTTCTAAAATATAAAATATGGGTTAATAAATTAATTTTTTTAAATTATAAATCCAATTATAAAAAACACATTTTGTCTTATAAAAAAATTTCCTGAATTTAAAATACATACTTAAATATTATTAATGTAATAAAAGTCATGTTATTTGTAAATAAATTTATTTTTCACTATTCTTCTAAAAATCAATATTTTTAGAAAAATCACAAAAAAATCATCTTAATAAAATATTACTTTGATGAATCAAAAAATATTTTTTATTTTCTAAAATTCATATTTTAAATTTATAAATTTAATTTTTGAATAAAAAATGATGAGATACGATGAAAAACTATTTTTATAGTGAAATAGTTTTTTAGAATATTAATCATTCTCACTAATATATCCTATTATTTACTAATTAAATTAGTATTTACCATTTTTTCATATCAAATATATTTTATCATCTTTATCACAAGTTTATAGAAATATAAATGTATATCACATAAAATTAAATATTTAGAAAAATACATTTCTAAGTTTAAAATGATCATATTAGTCATTTTAGCTATACCAATTGAATTTCATTAATATTATAAGTATCCTTAATTTTATTTCTATAAATACTTCATAAATTGATTAATCCTATTCATTACCACTAATTAAATGGATAGGTTTTAACAATCATTCTTAATATTTATATTTTTATTAAAATATATAGTAGTTTCATTTTAGTTCAGTGCTACATGTGGAGTAAACTGACAATCACATTTACTTATTTAAAAGTATTAATATATAAAAATAAGGAGGTGTTACATATGAATCCATCCATGTATTTCATTTATATTGGTATCTTTATGATGAATCCCATGTAATTTATTGTGGAAAGATGGATATTGAAGATAACATGATGTTCATAGAGAAACCAATTGAGATCTAGTATCATCAAGAGAAGGTGTTTCATTGATGTATCATTTAATTGGTATGTGTGTTTTGGAGGCATGGTGATTTAAAAGATAGTATATGGGATCATGTGTCACAGATGTAGGTTGAGTACCCTAAGTTTTTTTAAACATTTATTATTTTTATTTATTTTTATTAATGAGGTAATGCTTCAATTATTTCTGATTTATAAGATCTATTTAATTGTATTTATAGGTTTGTTTGTTCAGTGGTTGTGTTTTTTGAAGTAGTGATATTACTAAGATGTATTATGTGAGATGATTATTCATACCTTTCCATTTTTACCTTCTTTTTGTGTTTGATTTTGATTCTTGTGGATGATAATTTTTTGATAGGTACCTAATATAGTGGACCAAACCTTCTAGCCCATTACTTTGTGTGATTTCGGATGATGAAGGCATCAGGAGGAGTTTTTGAGGAAGGAGAGGGGGTGTTGGATATGGAATTTCAACTAGAGAAATAGATTAATGTGTGGAGTTGTGGATTATGACATAAGGGAGAATTTTATGATGTGGTTGAGGGGAAATGGCATGGGGATCTTGGAGAGGTTGGATTTAGGAGTTCTTGTATTTTGAGGGAAGTTTTAGTGTGGCTTGATTCTTATGGCGTAGAGGTTTAGAGATGGACCTATTATAACATAGTCTAGTTATGGTGGTATGGAGTATAGGGATGATGGTTTTGGTAGATCTATCAATATCGGCATAAATACAACATGAATATGAGCTATGATGTAGGGTTTATGAGAATCCAATTGGTGTATTTACCTTTTTGAGGGTGGTTTCTCTGTAGTGATTTGGTTACTACACATTATTTTTAATGTCCCGACTCAGGATCCACTAAAATAGTGTTCTGATTTGGTGGGTCACATTGTCTCAAGAGCTCCTCCCTATAAGTTAGAGGCTTCTAACTAGTAGTGTTGATCTAAGGTGATATAGTGGTGAGAGTAAACCCTTATACTAGAGTAGAACAATGTAAATAATAGAAATAATAAATAGTAAAAGCATAAAAGATAACTAACAGTACAACAGAAAAGGAAAACATCCAAGCAGTAATAATAATCAAAATCCATAAGCTGAGTTATATGCACAATGATGTCATGTCATACTAATATAAAAAAATGGGATAAAGGGGATACACCAAACAAGAATATACAACATGATGAACAAAAATAAAAAAGTTCCAAAATAAATATACACTAGCATTGTGGTAATATTCTCAATCCTCTACTCCCATGCTCCCATTCTATGGGAAAAACAAATCAAGCATCCAAGACTGGGCACTTGTCCTTATCTCAATCTGTATTCCTAAGGTCCATCCAGGTACCAATAGATATCCTGAACAAAGTGTGAGATAAAATCAGTAGTCCACCACCAATGGTGTCTAGAATAATCCAATTAGTGTGTATAAAATAATAGTGTGTAGGTATAATAAATAATAAACAAATTTGATAGCCATAAACTAGTTAGCTTAGGTTCTTAGGGGACACCTAACTAACACTACCTGCTTCGTCTTAGGTTAGGATAACTATAATCTTAATTTAACATTTCCATACATTTATAAGCAATCATATATAATCTGTATATATGTATATTCTCTATATATGTGAGGAAATATATAGGAATATACAAATATACTAGGTCATATCTTGTCCCAAGGCACAACTCAGGAATCTATGAATAGTCTAATGAGCTATAGGCTCTAGAAAGGGTACTAGCCCTAAATATCATAATAATGTGAGATGTCTTGCTCAACACTCGATATAGTGTGGTGAGTCATCATGACTAAAACCCAAAGTAAGAGAACATGGAATGTCATGCCCATCATCCATGTAAACAGTGTGAGATTCCATGCCCAACAACCAATGTAAGGGAGAAAAAAATTCCATTCTCAGCAAGTACCTTAACCCTTGTCCAACAACCAGTATCCATTGTCTACTAATAATAATCACATGGCATTTCCATTTAAAGAATTTACATTTATTTAACCTAATATAACCATGGTTATCAAGAATTAAATAATTAATTATATATTTATAAAACATGATGTAATCATTCCACTGACTTCCATTTAAATAAATTAAACCATTTAATTTAGGAATTAAGAAAAACCAAATTTTTAAGTCAAGCCAAACCACTTAAGAGGTGGTTTAGTTAATTAAACATTTATACCAAGTATGGAATTTAATTTAACACACCCAAATGGGTGGAAATTAATGAGGTATACATCTTATAATGGCTTAATATGAGTCTACATGATTATCATAACATGGTACAATTAATTAGACAGGTAAAACACATTTTAAGGAATCGCATGGAAAAGAGTAGCATGAGACACAATGTCAAAAATTATAGAAACACCTAAAATTTTAGGGAAAATTACCAAACCACATACCTTATGCCTGTAGTACTCTCCTTGTCTAGTATCAACCCATTTGGTCATCATTGGTAGAAAATACAGAAAAATAAAAACACCTTGAAAATAGTGCATATTAGGTCGCACCAAAAAAGAACAAAATATGGAGAGAGTAACCAAGAAAATAAGGCAAGAGATCAAAGTTCTTAACGAGAGGTATCCAATGTGATAGATGATGAATATATTAGACACCAAATAGAGGAGAGATCAAAGAACCTAGGTTGAGGTGTTGGAGAATCTCCTAAGACAGCTCCCTGTTGAAGAAAAAATAGAGTAGGGGTCTTCAATCAAAATAAAAGGACCTACATCCTTTTAAAAAATAGACCTAGGGAATTTACATCGCATCTAAACTTTCTATGGAGTGTAAATATTGGGTTTTCCCATCTTGGTAAAAACTAAAACACATCATGAAAGGGATATGTCTTGGAAAATACATGTCATGTATTTAATACACATTATGTATTTAAATTCATGCTGTGTATTTGGCATATAGCCAGTCTCTATCCCCTCTGTATCCTTTCTTCCATAAACAAAACCGATGATCCCTAAGGTGCGGTCTTTGGGTTTAATCCAAAAATGAAAAATCTGCAAGGGTTTAACCAAATTTAAAATAATCCAAACCTCTATGAAAATCTAGGTTATTAAAACCTCCCCTCTATAAAGAAACTCATCCCCTAGGTTCTCATCCGAGGGTGGGAAAACATTGTCTGAGAAAAGTTTTGGCCACCGAGCATGTACATCAACTTCCCACTACCAGGTCTTATCCTGTACTCTACCATGCCACCACAACACCCTTATTAATGGAACTGACCTGCCTTAGAGTTCTTTCATTCTTCGATCCACAATATGCACGAAGTAATCCTAATAAGAATCATCCTCATCCAATTCAACTTATTTAAGTTGTAGAATATGTTATGGTTTTGGGTAATACTAATGAAGTTGTGAAATGTGAAAAATGTTATGGATAGATTTGTTCTCTAAGGAAGTTATGTACTATAAGCTACTGGTTCAACCTGCTCCACAATCTCAAAGGGTCTGATGAATTGAGAAGAAATCATACCCTATCTCTGAATCAGTTGATGTACCAACCTGAAAACACACACAAGAAAAATTAATTTATGACCTTGAATTCTAGATGACATTAATGAATATTGGAATATGAATACTTCCTAGACCGAACTATCATCATGTTATTCCTAATCAGTTGAAATTTCTATAAAGTCTTCTGAAGAAAATGTGGCCCAAGTAAATCTAGATCCCCTACCTCTAACCAGAATAGGGGTAACCAACATGGAATTCCATATAAGGTCTCATAAGGTTCCATTTGGATGGAAGCCTAAAAATTGTTATTGTATGTGAACTTATCTAGGTGGGTGTGATTCTACAAAGAACCCCCAAAGTCATGGACACATGCAAAAAGCATTTCCTCTAACACCTAAATCGTACACTCTGTCTGACTGTCGATATATGGGTGATAGGCCATGCTCATAAGTACTTATGTACCCAAGGACTTCTATAACCCCTTACAACCATTATGGGAAATGAGAATCCCTATTTGATATGATATAACATAGTTCCTTGTGAAGGCGTATGATCTTGATGATGTATATCCTCCCTAGATCTTCTACTAAGAAGGACTCTCAAAAAGTTAAGAAGCAGGTGACCTTGATAAACTGATCAATGACTACCCAAACTGTATCATTTCCTCAAGGTGATCTAGGAAAACCTATCATGAAATCCATAGTGACATCATCCCATTTCCACTCAGGAATGTACAATGACTGTAAGAGTCCTACCAGTCGATGGTTTTCTTCTTTCACCTGTTGATAGGTGGAACACCAAGTAATAAAGTCAGTTATCTCTCATTTCATACTTAGACACCAATACTGAAGATGTAAGTCTCAATACATCTTGGAAACAATTGTATGTAATTCCCAAACTGAGGCATGAGATTTCCACATTAGTTCCTTTCATATTTCTGATGGAACCTAGACATTCCCATGTATGTATACGATCTCATTCTTAACTGTAATCTTACCAAGTGATGAATCCTCATCTGAGATACTTTACCTTAGTATGAGGACCATGAGATTAGAAATATACCTCATATTTACCTATTCTAGAAGGGTATAGGTCACTGTTAAAGCTGTGAGGACTGTCTACCCATGCTTCTCTTGAACCTCCAAATCCATTTTAAAAAACAAGGCCATAATTTGCCACTAACCACTAGCCTCCAAAACTATCTGAGTATAAGTATTTTGAATTAGATCATTGGATACTGAATTTCTCTTAATATGTGTATATGATTTCTTAAAATCAATATACTATAGATACTCAACACATCTACGCTTCCTAAGATTTAAATCACACTATGTGAAAATGTACCTGATCCTTTTGTGGTCCATCACCACCACTAACCACTCACACATCAAATTATGCCTCTAATAGTGAAAAATATGAACTAAAGCTATTATATTGAGATTATTAATTCGGTAATTTATCTCATGATGCCTCAACTGATGAGATATATATTGCACGGATCACTCACCCATTATTAGAACTACTCTCAGTCTGATGCCCGATACATCACAATAAATTGTATAAATTCTTCCCAGATCTGGAAGAATCATGATTAGTGCTTAAGTTAGTCATCCCTTTAACTCCTACACCTAATACCATAAAAATTTTACACCCTTCTTAGTCAAGCTCATAAGAAGTGCTGATAGGTGTAAAAATCCTTGAATAATGTGTCTGTAATACCTGTCTATCCCTAAGAAAATTCATATATCAAAGGTGTTCCTCGGTTTCTCTCAGGAAACCAATACTCTCACCATCAGTAGGTCTACTGATACTCCTATATCTGAGATAATATTAACTAGTAAGTGGAATTTTCCTACCCAAAAGTGGCACTTAATGATATTAGCATAAATATTATGCTCACTTAGTGTATTCATCATGATATTAAATTTTTTTCATATTTGTTTCTAGAGAGAGAATACACCAAGATATATTTCATAAAGACTACCATAAATGAATCCAGATACGGATGTAAAACCTAATTAATTAGGACTATGAATGCTACAGGTGTATTCATGAGGCCGAACAACATAACCAGATACGTGAGATTTATATCTGAGGATCTAACACACACTTAGTGATAGGCTGACCAAAAATGAATCTTTTAGAAAACCCAGGCTCCTTGTAGCTGGTTGAAGAGGTTTTATATTCTAGACAATAGGTATGACTTCTCAACTATAAGCTGGTTAAACCATCAGTAATCCATGAAAAGTCTGAGGGTATCATCCACCTTTTTGGAAAAAAGGACTGGTGAACCCCATAGAGAGGTGTTGGGGTGTATAAAACCCCCATTCGCAAAATCATATATAAGTTTCTTGAGTTACTGAAGCTTTTTAGGCGCCATCCTGTAAGAAGGAATGGACACTAGTGTCACTTCAAGAACTATCTCAATAGTGGATTATATCTCTCTTACTGGAGGTATCCTTGAAAATTCATCAGGTAAAACATCCTTGTAATGATCCACCATAGGAGAGAAAATTATAGGTCGCATACCCTGATCATCTAAATAGAGACTAGTGATTTGACCTATCGCTCTACACATCCCCTGATGCTCTGGTCCAGCTTTAGCCACATGGACATCCCATTATCCTTGATGAATATGTCTACTAACCTTTGGTGATGTTAATGTCACCATTGAATGATAAAAATAAATATGGGATTGATAGGGAATCAACCAATCCATCCCAAGAATTACATTAAACCCTTTAATATCTAGGATTAAAATATTCTATAAGAATATATAACCATCCACCTCTAAGGGAATTCCTTACATCACCGAACACTATCTAATAAGATACCCAACAAGGTATAAAGTTTCATCATGCCACAAAAATACTCTATTTTGAGTCCCAAAATATCCATAATTTTTACAGATATAAGAGTGTGATGAACCTATGTCAAACAAGGTAGACAATAGAGTATATGCTGCTAGAATAGTACCTTGAATCATATAAGTCCCAATGCTCTGCTCCTCCAGCACAGGTTACACTACATGTAACTGGACTATACCACAACCCTAAGATAAATTTTGACTCTCCAAAACATGCCTTATCTACTGGTGATATGAATAATGAGTCTGGTTCCCTCTTCTTTGAACACCACCTCCTCCTGAGTGGTCCATGGTACTCCAACTACTCACCTAGTGAGGTGCTACTAGCCCCACTCGACAACATGGAGTCAGAGTAGATCCCCTCTCACTAGAAAATGTTGAAAAGGTCCTAAAAACATTGAATATGTATCATTCTACTATATCCTCTACATTCAACTGGGTCTCTCATGCACTAGGGTTTCACATTCCCCTTCTTCTTGCACCGATGAAATATAAAAAAATTATCAGTACGAGCTATCTAAATACCACTACCCCATGAGAATCCTCAAAACGATGCTTCCTTAAAATATAAGTTTTAAATCCATGTCTGGGTACTAAACCACTTTGGATAACACCTTCATATTCCATTAAATTCTATTCAGTAATGAGGGCCTCTTTAACTATCTTAGAAATATTAATCAACCAGAAAACATTAACCTAATATCAGATGGCGTACACAAGCACATCCTAAAATTTTCTCACATTCACACTCATCAGCAACTAAAGTCAACACAAAATTCTGAATCTCGTTAAAATAGGCATAAAATTACATTATAGACATTTATCCTTACTTTTAAGTCATGAACTCTCTAGATCAGTCATCCCTCAATGTTTGTGAGATGAAGTAATTATAGAAGACCATTTGGAATTCCATCCAAATCATACCCCAATGTTGATCTTCCTGGGTAATGAAATCCCACCATTACTTAGAATAACCATGTAAAAAATAAGCTTCGATCATGACCCTCCCCTACAGAGGTGTCTCTAGATTATCGAATATATAAACCATGGCCTTTAGCTATGTCTCAACTGCCTAAGGGCCACCATCCCCCAAAAACATAAGTGGATGATACTGCTAAAATTCCAAAGTAAAATCTTCCATAGTTGGGGTAGGGATCACAAATCCTTGTATAGAATGTATCATACATAGAAAACTCTCTCCAAACTAGGTGTTACTGTCCAATTTGGGAATAGAAGGTGGTGCCTATGGTGGCACTATTGGAGGAAATATTGGTGGCTTAGGGAACACCGCCTCCAGTTCATAGTTTTCACCTCCCTCCTGGCGTATGACTCAAGGCCATTGTGGTGGCATGATTTTAAAATTTCAAATTCACAACTAGAAGGATAATTTTGCAACAATAGGATCACATACATATAATAGGATAGGTACATATCCTTCCTATGGAAAATATCACACCTCTCTGCCTACTCTAAGAGCCAGGTCTAGGTGGTAATAAGAACATAAAGAAATAAAAAATTCACTCCCTATTCCCACTACTTAGGTTGGATCAGGGTCAATATATCACATTACATAGAAGTTCACCTTACAAAAGGTATTCTGATTTAACAATCACCATTTATTTTTTAAATTTAAACTTAGACAAGTTCACACGTATTTATATAAAAATCACTTGAGATGGTTAAATTATATGGTTATCCATTTTTAATTTATAAAATATCATAAAATTTATAATTTTAAATAGGTATTCTATATAATTACAACCATGGACACATTCTAGCCCATGTGACCAATGTTCCATGACTTAATGTTCCATAATTGACTACTTAAGTTGTCTCCATCATGCTATGTAGGAAAACAATGTTAGGTTGATGAAGGGACTTTAAGTGCCAAATTATGTTTATTTTTACCCTTCCATAAATTTTATCATATTTCTATATATAACACAATCACAACACTCATAGCAATCACATGTAATACAATAAATTCAAGAAACTAAATTCACCTATATGGCATAGAAGAATGCATGAAATGTGAGTCCTGAAGTGCCTATAATGATGTATTCTCATGTATATCTTTACCATAACATGCCAAGGATAAAATCCAAAATCATTATATTAATAATAATAACATCACATATCATGTGTGTCACCTAATGGTGAAATCAATTCAACTATAATAGGTGAAGCCATAATAGAAATATCCCATCCCAGGTAATATGGATTTCCCCCCATATATGGGTTATCTACTCCTAGGAACAAGCTCTTTACCAAATTCTGACACATTACTAATGTCCAGTCTAGTATTCCCAAACAATAATACAAAGGAAAAAAAACTTTTTTGATACCACTTTGTAATGTCCCAACCTAAGAGCCACTAAAATAGTGTCCCATGTCGGTGGGTCACATGATGAAAAAAAATAAAAAATACCCAAAAACCATCACTACTATTATCATGAGAATACACTCGGTCCTCTACTCCCATGCAACCTGTAATGAGAAAAACAAACCAGGAATCCATAACTAGGAACTTTACCTTATCCCTACTTGCATTTATAAGGTTTGTTTGGTTAGCAATCAACAACCCAAATAGGGTGTGAGATAAAATTAATAGGCCCCCACAAATAGTGTCTATAATAATCTATCCAGTGTGTATATAATATTAGTGTGAAGGTATAATAAATAATAAACAAAGATGAAATCTATAAACTAGTCAGATCAAGTTCCTAGAGGACACCTCGCTAACACTACTTGCTTCAGCTTAGGCTGAGATAACTCCAATATCCATTTACCATGTCCATACATTTGTAATTAACCATATATAATCTATATATATGTATATTAACAATATATGATGGCACATATATAGGCATATACATATATACTAAGTGATAGCTGGACTTGAGGTGTAACTCAGGCATCTATGCATAGTCTAATAGGCTATAGGCCCTAGCAAGGGTACTAGCCCTGATTCTCATATGAATGTGAGACATCGTGCTTGCCACTTGAGATAATGGGGTGATTCATCATGGAAAAAACATAAATAAATGGAACATGAAATTTCATGCACATCATCCAAGTAAATGGTGTGAGACGCCATTCCCAACACCCAACTTAAGGGACTGTGAAATTTCTTGATCAACAAGTCCCTTAACTATTGTCCAAAAACCCATATCCATGGTATACTAATAATAATCATAATTCATTACCCTTTAAATAATTTACATTTATTTAACCCAATATAACCATGTGTATCACAAATTACGTAATTAATTATCTATTTATAACACATGACATGGTTGTACCACTCACTTCCTTTTAATAAAATTAAACCATTTAATTTAGGAATCAAAGAAAATCCAATTTTTAATTCAATAAAAACCAATTAGGAGGTGATTTGGTTAATAAAAAATTTATATCAGGGATATAATTTAATTCAAAACACCCAAATGGGTGGAAACAAATGAGGTAAACATCTGGTAATGGCTTAAT
This sequence comes from Viscum album, assembly GCA_963277665.1. NCBI lineage: Eukaryota > Viridiplantae > Streptophyta > Magnoliopsida > Santalales > Viscaceae > Viscum > Viscum album. The sequence goes on from OY728130.1 coordinate 1,223,638,055, forward strand.
ATGGGTCTGTAGGAGTATAATAACATGGTAAAATTAATCAGAGAGGTAAAACAAATTTTAAGGCAACATGAAAAAAAGAGAAACAAGAAACACAATGAATAACTCTATAAAAACACCTAAACTTTTAAGGAAAATTACTAAACCACCTACCTTATTCTTGTAGTACTCTACTTATCCAGTATCAACCCTTGATTTGGCCTAGATTGGTAGAAAATAGAGAAAAAGAAAAATGATCTTAAAATAGGGCACATTAGATTGCATCAAAATAGTGTAAAAGATGGAAATATTAACCAAGAAAATAAAGAAATGAATTTAAGATGTTAATGAGAGGGATCCAATGTGATAGATGAAAAATCTATCAGACACCAGATGGAGGAGAGATTAAAGAACCTAGGTTGAGGCATGGGAGAAGCTCCTACAAAAGCTCCATTCTGGATTAAAAAAAGGAGGGGTATTCTATCAAAATAAGAGGACATTTATCCTTTTATAAAAACATACCCATGTTATTTACACAGATTGTAAAGTTTACACTCTGTGTAAAGCTCACATTTTCCCCTCCTGGGAAAACCAACACATGTCATGAAAGGGATATGACCTAAAAAAATACATGTTGAGTATTTAATAAATGTCATGTATTTAAATAAAATCTATTAATTTGGATTTTATCAATTCTACATCCCCTCTAAAACTTTTCTTCCAAAAACAAAAATGAGTCACCCTAAGGTGTGGTCTTTGGGTTTAAGCCAAAAATAAAACTCAATAAGGGTTTGACCGAATTAAAAAGGATACATACCTATATGAAAATCAGATTCATTACATTATTAACCCAAAAATATATTATCTAGATAGAATTTAAAATATGGTTTCTATAGAAGGTCAAACCCATGGGTGATTTAGGCATTGATCATTGTGTTTCATCATAGTTTTATGGGAAACCCTATTGATTTTTGTAGGCCTGATGTTATTTTATCGTAGTCCCTCAAAAAATCTATTGGGTATAAATTACCATCACCCTTCAAACCCAATAAAATTTACATCATTTCTCTTGAATATTGGGTGATCCTAGGGTGGTTTTTGTAGATACTATATCCCTTATTCATCATCTTTTAACCCCAACCTTGGGAGATTGATTTACTATGATCCTTAGTGAGTTATATATTCCCCCTTCTTTTTCCCCCTTCATTTTTAATTTGTGGGGATTTTTTCTATGAGATAAAGATGAATTATATGGGTAGAGTAATGATTTATTGAACTCACCATCCTAAAAGGTTATGTAATTATATATAGATATGAACTGGTTATGGATAAATCAAAATTTCTTATTAAATTTTCCATGAAATAGAGGATGAAATATCATGGAATGTGATGAGGAAGTGGGTCTATAGTTGGTCTGGTATGAGATATGTTGATGACTCATTATGGTGGTTGGTTGATGTTTTTTTATAATGATTTTGGTATGTTGTGTGGTTATACTTTTTGTAGATTCTTAGTATCTATGAGATGAAATTAATGATGGTGAATTGGTAATGGAATGGTCATAATTAAATAGCCATATGCTATAAATTCAACATGGGTAAATTTATTAATGAATTGAATATTAATAAATTAATGGGAATAAATTTGGGTGATAACTAGAGTGGTTCATCATTAAATATAGAATTAAATGGATTATTAAATGGGGATTGGTAATAAATATTAAAATTTGTAAAGCATATGAAATTGAAATAAAAGAGGAAATGTTGGTTTTGTGTGGCTATGTGGTGTGGTGAGTTTCTTATAGTAGTGGCAGTGGTTAGATATAGATTTCATGAGGTGATGTGGGATATTCTAGTGTTTTTTGATGTTGACCCTTAGGTTGGGTGATTTTTGAGACTATATATATATATATATATATATCCATGTATTTTTATTCTATTTCTATACACGCTCCACCCACATCAAGTACTATGAATTGACACTTAAATATTTTAGAGGGTGTTTTCCCTAACATCCAGGTTGGTGAGGGAATGTATGACTGATTTATTCCCCACTCTTCCTTTGATAGTATTATGTGATGTAAATACCCAATTTTTGTAGAGTGCTAACTGATGATGGCCTAGTTTGTGGTGATACTTGGTGATGAGAGAATGTGACATGTGGTGGGGGTCATGCATGGTAGGAGGAGGGCACAAGGTTGATTTCCTTCACATTTATGATATGATGATACCTTGGTTAAGAGGTTGTGACTGGATATATGATGGGATAGAAAATTATATGGTCTTTTAATGTGATATATGGATATGGACTGCTTCTAGCATGGGGTTTCCGGCCCTAGGTCGGTTGGGATGGGTATGTTTGTGGTCTGAACCACATTAGATTCTGATAGATATGTGATGGGTAGGTATGGAAGGTATGAGATCACGTGATGTATAACATTTGAGCGTGAGATATAAAAATCAATGGGGATGTGGATGTAGGGCACATTAATCTATTTTTAGCTAATATTATTTCACTACATTGGATGCATTATTTGGTTTGTGAGCCTTGGTGAGTTTGAGATAGTTAGTTGACCCATTTAGGTGCATGTTAGTTCTATGCTCTTTTTAAATTTTCATGGTAGAACTTGGGTATGATCCTACTGAGTATACAAGTTATGCTCACCCTATGTATACGTAAACTATTTTCAAGTTTCTAGGAGGGTTTTAGAGACCAAGATTGGAATTACTAGCTTGGAGGTTGGACCTATTGTGGAGTCATTGCCTTAGTTTTTCTTTTGGAATTTCATTTGGATACTTTTATTTGTATCACATAACTTGAATTGTGTGATTATGGTTATTTTATGTTTATTTCATGTTTAATGGTTGGTGTTTTTCATTAATTTCCTAGGATTATTATGGTTAATTCCTCCTATTATATGTTTTATACCCTCGGTTCTAGATTCCAATCTAGGTCCTATTGGAGGGGGGATTCAGGGGTTACTCCCTCTCTTCACTTCTAGCCTAGGAGAAATACTAGAGGAGTGGGGGGGGTTCGTGACAACCTTGGTCACCAAAATTTATCTAGAAACCTAAAAAATAGTTTACATATATAGAGGTGATCATAACATGTATACTCACTAGGATCACAATCAAGGCCTCTCGTGAAAATACAGAAGAAACATAATAAAGATTCTATAAATAAACATCAGAACTAACCAACACCTAAATAGGTCAACTAAACCCAGCCTTTTCTAGGATTTCTCACCCAATAACACATATAATATAATAAGATAATATTAAGTAATATAATCAAAGGTTCCCTATAATCACATTCCCACTGATTTTTTGATGTCACACACTAATGTCAAACACCAGGTACTCACAATCCCTTACTCATAAGTGAAAAAACACAACATATGAATCCCATCACATCTGATGTGAGTTGGATCACAACCCAAAATACCCCAACCTTGTGCATTATCAAACATATCATGTTGGAATTAGTCCAACCAAACTATATCCATAACTATACTATAATCCATAGATGAATTGTCCTCACTTTCACACCCACACATCACATATCTAGTATAGTAGGGTATCATGAACATGAAAGAAATAAATATTGTTCCCTCATCCTTCCATGTACGACCCTCACTATATCTCATCACATGAACCAAATAACCAGTCCACTATACCACACCTGGAAGGGGGAGAAGGGAAGAGGAGGTAGTCATCTATTCATCCTCACTAACCTATATGTTAAATAAAACACCCCAAACCCAAAACATTTGGGCATCGTTAAGGATATATGACTATAGTGGGGTGTGTAAAGAAATAATAAGAAAATACATTATATATATATACATGTATCCACACAGAAGAACAACCTAAAGGGGTTTAAACCAATACAATCCCATCAAAACCTACAATCATCACTGCACAACCATATCCAAACACCTCTACCATTGCTGACTATAACCCCAACAACTAACCCATTTTCCCATATAAAATAGTAATAAAAAACACCCAAAAGTTCTCATTTAGTCATTTCATTACACCATTTCCAAATTTTATATTTACTAAAAAAATTACATTCATTATTCCATTTTATTCCACATTTAATATCAAACCATTATTATCCACTTAACATGTTAATTATAACCATTATTTATTACCATTACATGGATCATTATTTCATTTACAATAATGATTCAATTCAATTATGCTTATACTCACTTACAACTTTATCATTTCTAGTTGTATTCTACCACCACCAAGAAACTACAAAAAAAACCAAAACAACAAGCTATGACATCATCTCCTCATAATATATACATCCCCCTTCCTAATTGTGTCAATAAAACCATATCCCCACTACACAGCCTACACTAAATTCCCAACCAAAATTAGCCAACCACCATAAAACTAGCTCCCTATGAATCCCATACTAATCAATTACAACCCTTCTACACAACACATGCCAATAAATGTATCTGAACCCAGCTAAAGAAAACACCACATTACAACCCCCACATTAACCACACAATCACAACCACAATAATAAGAAATTAAAAAATACACAATAATATATTTTATTATCCAACACTTTACATTATTCCCAATTCAAACTAAGATTTCATGTCAATTCCATTTTTCCACACAACTAGTTCATTATCATCTTTATGTATTATCTTTTTTATGGAATGTGACTTGACAAAAATCATAAAATTAATTAACATGTCTCAACAATATCAATGATTATATGAAATAGTAGAAATAAGGAATAAACCACATGGAAAATATAATAGAAACAAGTAAAAACATGTGATTCATCCCATTCCCTTAAATTTCAATTAGATTTTTTATTATCTTATCAAGAAAATACATACTATCGACCTAAGAAAAATAAAATAATGAAAACCCCAAAAATTTATACATAAATGAAGAGAGTTATTAAATACCCTACCTTAACCAACACTTTCTGAATCCCTATAATAAGAAAAAGAAAGGAATATATAATCCCAAGTAAAATATCACACTAAGGTAATATTCAGCAACATAGAGCACAATATTCATCATCAACCCCTCACTTAAAAATCACACAATCCAAAAATATCCGTTAACCACAAAATTATTTTTATTATGAATTGGGATACAATCATTAAGAAATGGGGAATGAATCACGTTAAATCAAAAATAATCAATCTACCATATTTGAGGATCAAATCCAAGAAAGAGGGGTCAAAAGGTCTCATAAAATATCCCTAGAATCACATTCGGTTTAAGGGATTCAAAGAAAGAGTGATAGGTTTTAGGGGGCCTTCTTAATATATAAGAATTATTTAATGACTGAAGATTATAAAGAAAGGGGTAGGGACATGCCACATTAGGTTTAACTTAAATGAATTATGGAAATCATGTCATGGTCAAAGCCAAGATATGACAAAATTGGGGAGAAAAATGGTGAAATTCTTACCGTCATGGCATAAAATCCAAACTATAAGACCATTATGTGGTGAAACATAAGAACTATGTATCAAGGTCTATCAAAATGGAAATAACCTTGAAATTTATCCTCATTACTCTATGACATAATATTAATCACCTCACCACAACCTCATGGCCTGAACCCCAACTCGATCAAAACTAGAACAATACCATATCATAACCAAAGTTCCACACCAAAAATATCCCTAAAATAGAAGAACCCCTAAATCTCAACACCCTGATATCCATAGAGCTACACATCATCTACACCAAAAACTAGCCTCCCAATTGACCTTCCATGATTCAAAAAAGACATCAATGCCATAACCCCCTTTCCAACTAAAATTTTCAATTCAAACACCGACATTATTTTCTCAAACCTCTCCCCAAAACATCCAATACCTAAAATATTCTAATTAATTGGTTGGGAAGGCCTGGTTCATTGAATTAGATACCTCTCAAATGATTCTTATACTCAAGAATTAAAACCAAACCCATAAGTAATACCATATACTCCACAAACCAAGAAACACTTGGGAGAAACCTATCAAATGAGATGACACAATCAAACAATCACGTCAAAAAAGAAAAACCAATTTAATTAAATTAGTACCATATAATGGAAAAATCTAATAAATCATCTCAAAAGTCATCTCAAACATCATAGTAAAACAATTATCAAAATAGATCATGATACTAATCATGCATACATGACTCTTATTCCTACATACTCTTCCCTAAGGCACTGTATATCCATAGAACTAACATTAAAGTAATGATTCACCCAAAAAACACATTCTCCCAACAATATTTAAACTTAAATTTCATGTCATCATTGACATCTAAATATACCTAATCAATAACACGAGTGTCATAATGAAGATATTAAAGAAGTTGTGACACATAGAACATGATGTGAATTTGATCTATTCATGGAGGAAGTGTTAACTAATAAAACACATCACTAACATGTCAGAACACCTTGAATGGATTGATGAACAAGGAAGAGTGCTTACTCTTCTGACCAAATCTTTACTACCCATGATGAGAAGAAACCCTAACAAACACACAGTCTACAACTTTGAAATCCAGCAACCTCCAACTCTAAACCGTATAATAATTATGATGGTCCTACTATATATTCATCCACTCTCTAACTATTTAAATCTTATTGAACATGGTATAAACCATATATAGACCAAGGACTACTAATTCTTCAATATCGTTCCATCATCATTGTGATTTAAAAGGCCACCTATACAATGCCTCTAATGAGTCTATGACAATTTAATAGTTTAAGGTGTTTTTGTAAGTGAACTTGAATAAGGTAAAATGCCTCATCTTGGATCCAACAAAATCCAGAACTGAAGCTTGAAATATATTCTCTAATGCCTGAATAGCCCAATTAGTCTACCTATCAATTTAAAGATGAAGATTTATACTAAGGTAAAAACGGGAAAAAATAATACAACAATACTCTTAATAATAATGAGGTGAAATGAGGGTCATTTTCATAAATTATGGTCATCAGTACCTCATTAATATTCACCACATAACCCATATATTTCTTTGAAAAATCCACCATATCACTCTACTCACTAATCTCCAAAAAGTGGGATAACTTTATCGAATAATACATAATCACCCAAATAGAATCACACCATCCCTGGGATCATGGTAGTCTAATTATGAAATCCATCATGGTATCTTCCCATTTCCACTCAAGGAAATCCAATGGATGTAATAAACCACTTGGAACATGATGATTTGTCTTCACCTACTGGTAGACTAAACACCATGACACAAACTCTACTACAAATATCTTAAACCCAGGACACCAAATATACCCCTTAATGAATGTTAATCTTGTAAATACAAGTTTATATTGTGACTATTGATCTATGAGACACACAAAAAAACCCTTCATACGCCACAGAAAAAATGAACCAACTCCTTTAGAATAATATCTGATTCCCACCATCATTTAACCCACCCTTCATATAATCACCATGGATAACATGGTCCTGTATGAACTAACCTATGATTCCCCCAACCAATACTCCTCCTCCCTCTACATCATGAACAATTACACTATCATATAAAAGAGGAAACTGCTACCATAAGCCTCATTTTCATCAAGATGCATCATTTTGAGATTCTCCATCACCCATTAAGAATTTATAGACTTTTGAATAAAGCCTCCCTATGAATTCTCACTCATCACATTAGAAATTATATAACCCTTTCATGGGCCTCTAATTTCATAAATTCAGATCTCACTAAGAGAAAACATATATCAATCTCATGGGATCTGTAAAGACCAAAAAGTTCTCAATGATGCAGTAATGTATCCACAAATTCAAGGAAAAAACTATCACCTCTAACTCAAGATCATGGGTAGAATATTTACACTCATGGGGATATAATTTTTCAAACCTAGATGAAATGACATCCATCTGAAACATCAAAACTCAACCCAAACTAAGATAAAAATCATCACATAAAACCTCACACATTACCCCTCCTTAAAAACCGAAGGATGTAATCACTGATTGATATATTATTTAAGAATTCAAATACTTCATAAAACTAATAATTCTAGAAAATATTATATCCCTTCATATCTAGGGATATCAATGGGTCTGCAATTTGAGATAATTTGATCATGAACCTCTGATAATATCTCATGAGACCGAGTAATTTATAAACCCCTTGTAATTTTATTTGGTACTTACCATGAGACAAAAACACTAATATTTAATGAATCTACTACTAATATCTATTGATAAACCAAATTTCCATGTAAGTTAACCTTTAATATCCAAAAATCACTCTTATAAATATTATCATAAAGAATATGGTGTTAAAGGACTTGTAAAATATTCCTAACGTGCTCAACATGATCCTACTTTGACTTTGAGTATATGAGTTTGTTATTGATTAACTCTACCATGAATTGATCTGGGAACTCATGAAACATGGATTTAATGAGTCCCATGAAAATATTTGGGAAATTTATGACAAATAACAACATAACTATCAACTCAAAGTTCCTAGAAAGACACCTAAAAGTAGTCTTTCAGATATAATTTTCCTTCACCATCATCTAGTGATATCGGGACCACAAACAATTCTATGAAGACCAGCTAGATCCATTAAATTATTAAAAAACCATCAATACTTGGAAGAGTGTTATGACTCATGAACATCACCTAATTAAATCTTTGGAACTCTATGAAAAAAACTCAGACCGTTATCCACACTCTTTGAAAATAACACAAGAGCACCCCATGATAACACACTGGGACAGATAAATCACTTATGTATTAGATAATCAATCTGAATCTATAGCTCCCTCAACTTAGAAAGTGTCATTAGATAAGGGCCCATATAATTTAAAGAAGAATATAGATGAAACTCTATCTTAAACTCTATCTCATGTTGAGGGGTTATAACCACAACCTCATTAGGTAAAACATCTAGAAACTCCTCTATAACTCTAGAAGACTCCACTATTAATGTCTCCATCGAATCTAAGGATAGGGAAAATATCTTTGATAGAAATTAATTCAAAAATACATGACCAATATAATGATATCACTCACCGATGAACACCACACATCAACCCTCCTCGTTGTAGAACACAAATCTCATCCAAAAAAACTGAAAACTGAACATATAGAATACAAATAAATGATGTTGAGAAAGAAATAATACAATTTTATTTAAAGTAGAAATAAATACCCAAACCACTAATGTTTCCCCATCATTATCTCACAAACCCAACACCTATTAAGCAAACTCCTTAAACTTCCAATATGCATTGTCAATACCAGGGGCACTAGAAGACTATCTGCCATGATTCCCAAGGCATGGAACAAGGAAGGTTAAATAAAGTATTTCAATGCTCTATAGTCAAACAAGGTATAAAATAAGGTATAATATAAATATATGGTACCTCAGATGACCTCTGGTCCCTCTAGAATTAGAACATCTATATCCTGATAATGACCATGTCTAATTCCTCTTCCTTTATTCTAATGACCAACCTGCAAATCTTTTTTTTTTTTGGGTTTTTTTAAAAGCCGGTTTGGGGGGTTTCCGGTACCCGATACAACCGCATCCAAAGCGGCACAAAGTCATCCACATTCAAAATTCAAAAAACAAAAAGGAAAAGCATCCCTCGAACGACCCCATCAATCGTACCACTCACCTGTCCGCTCAACTGACCGCGGATCACCAACAGTCCACGCCTCGAACCGAGACATCGCCACGCGCCACCCTCACCGCGAAAACCACCGTCGGTGAGACTTCGGGCCGGCCACAACACACTGCCGAGCCAATCAACCTCGCACAGCTTTCGTCGTCCCAGATCCAGTTCAGAACGCCGGCGAGCCCATCCCGGAACCCGTCGTCGCCGAAAAACACCATCATCCCCTCCTCCTCCATCATCAACAAGACCGCATTCCTCAACCACCAGCCCAGAAACTGGATGGCAACACCATTACACAACAAGACATAAACAGAAAAAAGAAAATCATCAAAGAAACCCCACTGCCGTCGCCTCAAACGCCGAAGAAAGTCTCTCGCAGACTCTCAGGGTACTCCGCCGCCATGAAACAGGGGAAGAATCTGCTTGCTGGAGGACCGCCGTAGGAAAACAACTCAAAACCAGAACCAAACCTGAATGCTCCATAGAGTATGCCGTTGAACAAACCGGTCTTACGCCCGTGGATCAGAACAGCATCGTCGAATAAGCCCACCACGCTCCGCCACAGCAAGAGAAGTGTCCCAAGAACGCCATGGAGAATACCCGAGGTATCCGAAGAGGTTCCACCACAGGAAAAAGGCGAGAGAAAATCCACAGCGCGCCATCATGAAGAGGAAACCGCAAAGAGCAAACCATCGACGCAGATCTCGTCGCCGCCGTCCTTCACGAGCTCGAGAACCACAGCAAGCCACCAACCGAACCCACCGGAAGTAAGGCGGAGACCAAACGCGTTTGGATCTGGAACATCGAACGCCGAACAGCCGCACCGCGATGAAACCCTTGACGAAAACGTAAGAGCCGCCGCGAAAACCCTAGAGGAAGGAGGCGGCGCCGAGGGGAGCTCCCGAGCGCGGAGTGCCCCTTACGGGCCCATCTTAGGTTTTTTCTAATGACCAACCTCATGAATGCACTCAAGACTATATCCCTGACGGTAGGGAACATCATGAGGATAGCCTTGACCAATTCCATCCCATAATAATTTAACATGATCTTACTACCACTGCTTTTGATATAACCTCTGAGGAAACTACTATTTCTGGGGAAGAGAAATTTTACCACCTTTACTATACCTACCTATCTAAACAGATGGGAACTAAGATTTTTGATGACCATGGTCATCATAGATATAACAAAATGATAAAAATATCCCATAATAAAAAATTAAACTACTATCCCTAGAGAAATAAGTGGAATAAAACTAATAAGACCAAATCCCAGCTAGTTGAACACTCAATAGACCAGATGTCAGAGGTCCTCTACTAATAACTCTACTCATTGAGAAACCACAATGAATCCCCTCTCGATATGACCATGGTTGAGCCTGTATCTACTTGATGATATTGACATTATTTTTCACATCAAAGTAAATATAAAATGTAAATGGGGTGACTTTATAATGGATGATAGGACACATAACCTCCTACAACTGATAATCTCTAAAATTCTCATCTAGAAATAGATTTGGGTTGAAGTGAAAGGGGCCCTTAAATATGATATTAAGCTCTCACACACTCATGTTCCCCTAATGAATAGATAGAATATCTTTCCACCTTGACACTACCATCATCGATGATAGAAAATTAGTGTGAAATTGACTCTACAAATAACCCTATAGAACAATCGCCTCATTCCACTGCCTAGGATATAAAATCCACCATTGTGGTGATACTCCTTGTATCTGACCGATGACCACCAAAACCCAATACTCTTCCCTATAATGAATTAATAAGAAATAAATATCAATATCCTATATATATTAGTGATTTTACCCTCATAATTTTCTAATCTCTGAATTTGAAACTTGTATAATATCTTCCTCCAAAGCTCATCCTACTCAACCGGTTCAACCCTTCTATGGTTAACTAGGTCAGCCTGCTGAACCTTACCAACCCGAGAAACTCATGGGTGATGACCAATAGGAATCTCTACGTACTAAAGAAAAACATACTAAGCCTAATAGAATATAATTTTCTTAATCAATTTAACTTAATTTAGCTAATTTAATTTCCCAAAATCACTCTCAATTAAAAAACAATTGAAAACAAGCATGATATATGCAACTTTCTTAGGTATCTAACCTATAAGAGACACCATTTCAACTTTTCATTAGATAAACCTAGGTTCCTTACATTATATCACATGGGGCTCTAAAATATCATGTTATATCCAGTTTCCCTATCCTACATCATGCATTCATCTTAAATGATACTATCACCCTACCAACCCTGAAAATCATCACCAATTTAAAAGATCAGTATTCACCATAAATATTAACTAAATTTTTTTATATAAATTCTTCAAGAACCATCCTCATTGGGTACCCCTTCTAGGAATGTAGTGAAGATGAGAGTGACCTTATAGGGTCGCCTCCAATAAGACAGAGGTTAGAAACTATAACCAAGGGTATAAAACATATAAATGTGAGGAATTATCCTCATATATCCTAATAATATATAAAAAACAAACAATAAACACCATGATATAAAAATATAAAGATCCACAATAATACCATGACGTGTGAGTATGAAATATAAATAGTGATATCTAAAATAAAATACCAATGAAAGGTCTTAGGAAGAGACACCACAACCAATTCCAAGATCCTAGCTAGTACTGTCTAGCTTAGTCACCAAACTCACCCTGGAAACATGAAAAATAAATTTATATATATATAGTTGAGCATAAAATGTAAACATTATAGGATCATACTCGATAACTCTCATGAAAATACAAAAGAATCATATTAATGCTTAAGTTAATAAATTATAGAACCAACCCACACATACATAGATCAACTAACCCCAACCTAACTTAGGCCCACTCACCCAATCATGTATCCAATATAATAACCCAATATCAAGGAATATAATCAATGAAACCAAAAAACTGCTTCCCCATTGACTTTCTACTATCATTCCCCATAATTAAATATACGATCTCCCAATCCCTTCAACATTAGTGTCACAACACACCATACCAATACCATAACATATAATATGGTTCGAACTGCAACCATAACTATCAAACCTCACATAGGTCCCAACATATCATATTGGCATTAGTCAATCCACACCATAACCAAAACCATACAAAAATTCACAATCCACATCATCATCATTATCCATACATCACATATCCAGTATGGTAGGGTATCATGAACATGAAGAACATTAACCTTGTGTCCTCTTCCTACCATGAATGACCCCCACCACATTTGATCACATCAACAACATAACTTACTCATTATACCAAACTTGGAAGGGAGAGTGGGTGAGAAGGGGTAGCTAATCATTCATCCTCACCAACCTATATTTTTTGGAAAACACCCATAACCAAAAACATTTAGGCATCAATAAGTTTATCTAACTTAGGTGGGTTTTATAAAGAAACCACAATAAAATGCATAAAACATGAATATATCCACACACAAGCCAATCCTAAAGAGGTTTAAACTAATAAAACCCCATTAAAACCCATAAAAATTACTACACTACCACCACATAAAATTTACACCATTTCTATGTATAACACTGGAAACCAACCCACTTTACCACACAAAACCAACCACAAAAAAACATCCAAAAGTTTTTATTTAGTCATTAAATTGAACCATTTCTATATTTACCATTTACCAACCAATATAAATTCATTTTCCCTTCAATTAAATATTTAATTATAAACCATTATTAGGAATTTCCAATATTAATTATTGTTTTTACCCGTTACCATTACATGTATCATTATTTCATTCAAAAACATGATTCAATTCAATTTTATCCACACCCATTTTCCACTTCATCATTTCCAATTATATTCATCTACCACAAGGAAAATATAAATCAATCTAGAACATAAATCCATGCCATTGTACCATTACAGTCTACAAATTTCCCTTTGCATATAGTGTCAAGACAACTATATCCTTATTGTGAAACCAATACTAATAGTCCAATCAATATCAATCAACCACCCAAAAACTATCCCATAACACATCCCATGCTAACTAATCACTGTCCCATTTTCCAACACATTCAAACCAACGCATTCAAACCCATCCATAGAAAACATCACATAACAACCCACATATTAACCATAAAATTACAACTATAATAATAATAAATTAAAAAACATAGGACAATAGAATTCTAATTTCAGCACATTCCATTCATCCCTATTCTAACCATTATTTAATGTTAATTTCATTTTTATAGATAACAATTTCATTACCATCTTTAAGTATTATCCTTTTATGATTTTTTTTTTCAACAAACAAATAACAACATTAATGCACAAGTCTCAATAAAATTAATGATTTTAAGAAATAATAGAAACAAGGGAATGATATTATGAGCAATATAATGGAAACAAGTGAAAATATTCTAGTCACCTCATTCCATTAAATTTTAATTGGATATGGTTCATTATATTTTTAAGAAAATCCATAATATCCACCCATGAAAAAACCCATGAAAACCTTAAATATACATATAAAATAAGAGAGTTCTAGAATCCCCTACCTTGACCAGTGCTTTTAGAATCACTATTTAATGAAAAGGAAAGGGACAGATAATGCCATGATTGAGATCACACCAAGGGGGACTTCATCAATCTAGATCACAACATTCATCATTTTCCAATCAGTTCAACCTCACAAAATCAAACCATATCCCATGACCATAATCATATCTAAATGATAAATGGATAGAAATACAATAAGAAAATGGGAATTACTCAGATTAGATAATTAATAATCAATATAAAAAAATCTGAGAATCAAATCTAAAAAATTGGGTTTGAATGTTCACCAAAAATCACCCTATAATCTCCCAAGGTTAGAGGGAATTGAAGGAGGAATAATTGTTTTTAAAGGGTATACCAAAATTTATACACAAGTAGGAAGGAAAGGTGACCATGACAGAAGGGGTAGGGATACACTATAATGGGTATAATTTAAATAGATTCAAGAAATCATTTCATGGTCATAATAGAGATCCAAAAAAATTGGGAGAAACCACAGCATAAAGCTTACCTCCAAGACTCTGAATCCCAAATATTCAACCATTTAATGGTGAATTATAGGCACCACACTTCAAGGTATCTCAAAATGGATTTAGAACTAACATTGATACCTATAACTCCACACCACAATATTAATAACCACACCAAAACTTCACAACCTTCACCCTATCTTGATCAACTGTAGACCAAAACCACAACATAGCTTAAGTTCCATGGTGCAAGGATACCTAAAATTACTGAACCCCCAAATCTCAATACCCCAATCTCCATAAAACAATGAATTATCAAATCCACAAAAAAATCACTCAACCAACCTTCCATGGTGTATCACAGACCTCCAAGATGCATGGCACGACCCCTCCCTCCAAAGATATCTCTCCTGGGCTGGAAATGAAGAAAGGGAGATAATGACCCCTGATTCCCACCTCCCGTAGGCCCTAGGTTGGAAACTTGAACAAAGGGTGCACAAATATTTCAATAGGGGAGGAATTCCCCTTTTATAAGAAACAATATTGATAGATAAGATGAATCCTCTACAATAAAAATCCAATAAATAATATAAAAAAAATACAAAACTATCCCGCATGCATGTATAAATGAAACAAATACAAGAAAAGAATCCAAATTAAATACCCAAACTAAAAATATAAGGCAATGACACAACAACTATCCAAAGTTTTGAGCTAGTAATGCCCAACATGGTCCACATAATCCTCTTGGAAATCTAAAAATAGTTTTATTTACATAGGGTGAGCATACAAGCATACTCAGTAGAAAAACCAAAATCTATCATACACATGTGAAGGAAGAATCATAATGAACATATGAGACAAAATTAGGACCAAACATCACCTAAAAATTCATATTAACCATACCAACCTCACCATGTCATGATCACCAAATAACATAAGCCAAGTAATAAAATATAAAGTAAATTACACCAATGATAGGGTACCCCACACCACTTTCCCACTGATTATCCACTCACACCCCAACGAAAAATTTCATGGCACCCCCACCTCTTCCAAATATCCCACTTCACATCACACCCACACACAACTAGGACTCACAACACATCTCGTTCGCACACACCTGGGCCTCAAAACATATCCCACCCGCACACACCTAGTCCTCAAAACACATCCCACCCACACATACCTAGGCCTCACAACACAACACATCTCTTCCCAAAGACACATGGGGAATCACATCACATATCATCCTGAAGACATATAGGAATGTACATCACATCTCATTCTAAAGACCCTTGGGATACCAAATCACAACATCCATTTAATTCACAAACAAACCTCCAACCATCACATCATGTGCAATAAATACCTTTCCCGAAAGAGGGATAAGGGAGGAGCAAGTTTCCAACCATCCATACTCCCACAAAAATGTTGGGAAAGACAACCCTCACATGACTATACATGTGTTTGACAGATAGTGATCAACATGGGTGGGGTTCATAAAAAAATCATAAGAATTTACAAGTATATACAAATATAGTACCAAACACTCAATCCCAACCTATGGTTTCTCAAACAAAAAACCAACTCAAAATAAGATAACCTTTGATGTCACCTCTAAATGCATTTATTTGTATCATCCAAAAATGTTTGAGAAGGTGAATATCCCTGATGAACTAAAGTGGCTTCACATTTCCTCCATGTTTAACACCTATTCATTTTATTATTTAGCATCAACCCCATTTAATCACACAACCCATAATAAGTTTTCTACTAAAAAATTTCTATCCCATTAACCAAACTAACACACACCATTTAAAACATTATTAAAATTTTATTTATTTATTCCACCACTACTCAAGTAATTAGAACAAGGAAACAAAATATCACAAATAGCTCAACATCCCCATCATACTATCACATCGCTACCCCAAAATCACATCCAACAAACCACATCCTTGCCACCCCAAAATCATGACCAATAAACGACCTCCTTGCCACCCCAAAATCATTCCCACACAACCATATATCGCCCCACACCCCATTTAAACCACACATTTCCATCCCACATGAATGACCACACATCAGAACACATAAAGATCCTTTTTCAAATTTATAAATGGGACTTTATCACATTCCACTTTATTTTAGGGGTTATATCACACAAAACATAATCCTAGGGCAACCATTTCATTAGATATGTATAAATAATTAACAAATTTACATTTAGGGTGATTTCAAAGCAATAAAAACCAAATAAGAAATCATAAAACATATATATAGCACAAAAAAAGCCCCCAACGACCACAATTTTTAGAAGGGAATCAAGCTCGAACAAACCAAAATATCACAATAATATCAAAGTTTTAAAAATAGGGGGATCAGACCAATTTACCCATTAAATTTCAATTATACAATTATTTATCTTTAATTAATCTAGAACAACCATATTCCATAGATAAAAAAAGTAAACCCCTCTCGTATGATATAAAAATAAAGAGGAATAAGGGAATCCCTACCTCAAGAAGTTTTTTCAACTCGCTGCTCACTGTAGGGAAAATAAGAAACCACCCAAAAATCGCCATTCCTTAAGAAACTTGTGAATCACCCTAAACATAACTAAAGGGTGGTAAAAAATTCAATCCAAATACACCCCAAACTAAGAACACCTCAGGGTGCCTAGGGTTTTCCAAAAACAAGAGGAAGAAGAAACCATGACCAAATGAATGAGGGTTCAGTTGGAAAATAATTTAAAAAATATACTAGATCGGGGGTTTACACGATGTGTAATCCCCTTTCTTGTCATGTAATCCATGGGGTTAAGTTTCACCAAAAAATGTGTTTCCTTTTTATTATTTAACCAAGAAATAGAAAATTCCTGAACCATCCCTGGAAAATAAATGAAACCATCATTCACATCATGTAATCTATTAACATGATGTGTAACTTCTACAATAGTTTTTTTGCACCTCCATCTTCCACTGAAAACTCCCAGAACCTCCCCCAAACACCTCCAACACTCAAAACTGGAAAATTAATGGATCGGGAGGTCACAAACAATTAAATCGGATACCTCTCAAATGATTCTTGACCTCATGAATCCAAAATCAATCCCATAAGAAAAGGGTTCCAAACAACCACCCTACAAGATACCTCTCAAGAGTCTCATCATACCTCAAACGTTACCAACAACCAAACACACCTAACCAAATGACTACAAACATCTCACACAACCTCATCACCACAAAACCAAAACTAAAAACCATATCCTCTCATACAACCACATTTCCATACAACCATTGCACAACCAACAAACTGCATCATCTCAAACATAGGAATCGGGGAATTTTATCCTCCATGTCAAGATACTATCCACTTTGGGTGGAACTGACTCACTCACATGAGTTTAATCGAATCATAACTAATTCATCTCGATTAGGAATCAGGTCCTACCCTTTTCATATGTTAAGAATCTATCACACATCATTCCACACACATCAAAAACAAGGAAAAAAATCATCTCATAAAACAAAAGGGATCCAAACATCACATTACAAAGAAAAATAGAGCAAAGAAAAACTCAAAACCACTCCAGTTTCTAGGAACACGTCTGCGTCTCTCACTCCCAAGTACTCTCCTCATAGACACCATGCATCCACAACACACAAACCCAAATAATGGTCCATCCATGAAACACCTTATCCTAAAAAACCTGGATCTCTACTGGTCGCTCCACAAACATCAGGTCATCCTCAATATCCAACTCTCCCTAGTTAATGACATGAGAGTCATCGTGAAGATACCAATGGAGCTTATAGATGTGGAAGAAGTTTTAGATCCTCTATAAATGAAGTGTAAATGCCAACCGGTATGGCACTTATCCAACTAACCCCAAAACCTCAAAGGTCCCAACAACCATGGGATAAATCTTACTCCCTATGTGAAAGCTCTACTTCCCACATTGAGGGGAAACCTTCAAGAACATGTGGCCCCAACCTCAAAATCTAAGGGAATCCTTTTATAATTGGCCTAAGACTTATATTGATCCCACGCTACATTCATCCTCTTAAAAACAAGATGGACTTTTTTTCATGATCTACACCACATCAGGACCAAGAACAACTGTCTCCCTAACCTCTGTCCAGCACAATAGAGAATGATAGGGTATTCCATACAAATATTCAAATGGATCCATGCCAATGGAAGAGTGATAACTATTATTATAAGAAAAATCCACCAAGGTTAGGTTTTATACCAAAGACCCACCAAACTCCAAGATGTATTCCCACAACATATCCTCCAATGTGTGGATAGTCTGTTCCATCTTCCCATATGTCTATGGATGGAAAGCAGTGCTGAGGTATAACAAAGTTCCAAAAGCATGATGCAATCCCCTACAGACTCAGGAGGTAAACCAAAAATCTTGATCTGAGACAATGGACCTCATAACTCCATGCAACCACACCACCTCATCCACATATCTCTTAGCCAAAGAATCCATTACACGTGACTCCTTGATTTCTAAGAAATGGGATGATTTCATCAACCGATCCACTATTACCAAGATAGAATCACAACCTCCCTGAGTTCTAGGTAAACCTATAATGAAATCCATCGAGATTTCATCCCATTTCCACCTAGGAAAATCCAAGGGTTTTTAAAAACCACCAGGAACACGATGCTTGGCCTTTACCTGCTGAAAACCAAGCACTTCTACATAAACGTCTCAACTACCCCTTTTATCTTGGGCCACCAAAACTACATCCTCAAGCCACATTACATCTAGAAAACTCCTGTGTGTACTACCCAAGGTGAATTATGAAATTCAGAAAAGACTCCATCATACATTACTACCAAAACAAAAAAACTTCCATGAAACATTATTTGGTTCTGACCATCCTTCGACCATCCCTCTTGAGCATCACCATAGCCAACATGATCGCGCATCACCTCTACCTCTGAGTATCGCCACTAAGACTCCTCCTCCTTCTATATCAGAGAATATTTCACCATTATCTAAAACAAGCAGTCTCTACTACCATCCACTCTTGAATCTAAGTGCAAGGATGCCAACTCCTTTATTTCTCTCCAAGCATCCTCAGGCTCCTAAACAACACCCTTCCACAAATTCATGCTCAAATAATTGCCCACAAAATTCCCCTTTTTCGAGGTATAGGAGACCTCAAAATCATAATCCTGAAGAAACTACATAGACCTGCACTATAATAGATTCAAATCATGCTAAGAAAATATATACCTTTTGATCTGTGAAGACCACAAAGTGATCCCAAATAGGGTAATTCCACCACAAATTCAGTGCAGATACAACTTCCTCTAGCTCTAGATCATGGGTGGCATAGTTACACTCATGGGGATGTAACTTACTATACTCATAAGAGATCACTTCTCATTTATACTTCATCACACATCCCAAGACCAAATAGGAAGCATAAAAAAACACCTCAAACATTACACCTTCTTTAGGATCCCAAAGCTATGGGGAACTAACCAAATTCCCCTTCAGGTAACCAAATGCTACATGGAACTAATAACTCCACACAAAACATTGGTATTTATTGTTAAAAGTTATTAACAGGGCTATAAATCGAGAGAAATTGGGTACAAACCTCTAATAATGACTTTAAAGACAAAGAAAACGGTGAACCTATGTCACATTATTAGGTTACACATAAGAAAAAACTGCTTCAAACTTCAATAGGTATACTACCTCACCATTATAAGACAACACATGCCTGATAAAATGAATCTCTCATGTCTAGAACTAACACTTGGACAAAATTTCCATAGAGTTGGTAGCATAAAAGAACAAGAAAGATAGTTTTGAGATGCTCAGTGTGAACCTTATCTGACTTCAAGTAGACCAAGATGTCATTGATGAATAAGATGAAAAACCAGTTCAGGAAATCACAGAAAACAGAGTTCATAAGCCCCATGAACACAACTTGTGTATTCATAACACTGAATGGAATGACTACAAAATCAAATTTCCCATACCTGCATATGAAATAATTCTTCAGGATATCTCCCTTCTTCACTCTCAACTGTTAATATCTAGACCACAGATCGATCTTAAAAAACCAACTCACCCCTCTTAACTGGTCAAAAAGATCATATATCCTTGGAATGGGGTAATGGTTTTTGACCGTCGCCTGATTCAAACCTCAGTAGTCTATACAAAAACTCAGAATACCATCCACCTTCTTGGAGAACAAAAATAGAGCACCCTATAGTGACACACTGGTCCAGATAAAATCCTTATATATCAAATAATCTATCTGAATCCTCAACTCCTACAACTCAAAAGGTGTCATCTGATAAAGATACATTGAAATCATAGAAGAACCATGCTACAAGTCTATCTTAAACTCAAAATCATGTCAAGGGGGTAGATTCACAGACTCCTAGAGAAAACATCCATGAACTCCTCAATGACCCTAGGAACTTCTACCATCACAGAATATATGGATTCCATAGGTAACTCAACCAACAAGGAAAGAATGGGCTCTACACGCTGACAACCCACCCGAAATCTTCCCTCACCGAAGAAAACTACACACTGACCATCCACATCCAAAAAAAATATCCTACAGAAGAAATAGATAACAACACATATAGAATAAAACCAGTCGATGATGAGTATGACATTGTATGACTACATATGTAGCATGAAAATATCCCCACAGGACTAATGTGGTGAAGTCACCAGTCTACACCCCCGACACACATCAAATAAGATGGTCTAGCCTCTGACTGGTGTAGTAAACACCAAGGACACAAGAAACCTCTCTATATAAAGTCCCAGATCATGGGATAGAGTGGGTGCAACAAATGAGTGCAAATCTCCTGAATCAAACAAGGCACAAACAAGGGAACTGAATAAACCAACCATACCTCTGATGATCTCTAGTCCCTCTAGAACTACTACATCCACTATGTGAAACTTACCACATCCAAAATCATGTAACTCTCTGATAGTGACCATATCAATGGACACTCTTAGGTATCAGCACTTGATCACAAGTAACATCTAGAGTTAGGAATCTACCTGCTCTATCTCCCCTTGGCAAAGCATAATCCTGCTTCCCCTACTGCTAAAATGGTATCACTGGAAACTACTTTTGAGGCTGGAATTGAACCTATACTCCTATACAAAATTGATCTCGGGTAACCACCTGGCATGGATCTAGTGATGGACATGAACCCCACAACAAAAACAAAGTGGCACAAATCTCCCAAAACAATAACAAAAACCACTGGCCCCAGAAGGCCAGAAAGGAAGATACTGAGGTAAACTCCCTGTCAATCAAGAAATTGAAGATACTAGAACCTAAGACCTACCACTGAAAAATATTCCCCTTTAGGAACCCTATTGGTTCTCCTCTAATAGAAAACCTCCTCATGATTGCATCCACTCGATCACCTATGATTTCTTCTAAAACTCCAGATACATCAGCAATATGAAATAGGCAATTTCATATTGGATTGAAGGATATAGTGACTCCTCAAGACGTCTCTCAGGAGACTCCTCATTTAAAAAATATATGGTGAAAAATGAATAAGATACTTGAACTTGATTCCCAAATCCCACATGGACATGCTTCCTTGCTGAAGAGAAATAAGCTCTTTCTTATTCACTTCCTTCGTGGTCGATGAAAGGAACTCTTCCTGGAACTCCTTCTAGAAGTCGACCCACAAAACATCAGTGTCCTTCTTCTCTCCCAAATAAAAATTCCACCACTGAAGTGTTTTTCCTCACATTTTATTGACAACCAAAGGGACTCAGTACTCCATTGGGGCCTAGATCAAATTGAAAGTGATCTCAAGATCCTCCAGCCAGCTCTTATTCCCAAATATGAAACACTTCCCTTCTACATCCCCAAATCCTGCCACTAGAAATCAAACAATGTACTCTTCCACTGATCATCCTCCTCAATCAGATCAACCCTACGACGATCAACGAGATCATTCTATTGAACCTCAACTTCTTGAGCCACATGCTCATGATGATCATGATCCATAGCTGAAAGGAAAAAAAGTATTTCCTATTCCTGAGTAGTATAGAATTTTATAAATATTTATTTTAATTCATTTCATTTTATTTGTCCATTTTAACTTTCCCAAAACAACCCAATTCAAATAGGAACACAAGTCATTATGATGTATGTACCTTTCCTGGGTCTCTACCCTATAAGCCAGTCCACCTCACTTGGATGCTCAATAGGCTCAGAGTCTGTGCATTGTATCACAGGGGGACCCTAAAATATCATGTCCTATCTGGTCTTCTTGACGTATGTCACGCACCAAGGTAAATTGGAACTTTTTACATACCAACCCATGCAAACCTCATAGTTCCTAAGTCCAAACTTTATCCTATATCTCAACCATAAACTCTAATAACAATTTATCATGACCCCTCCCTCCAAAGATACCTCTCCTAGGATGACAATGAATAAAGGGAGATAATAACCCCTGAGTCCTACCTCCAGTAGGCCTTGGGTTAGCGACTAGCACCAAGGGTGCACAAATATCACAATATGGGAGGCATTACCCTTTTATAAGAAACAACACTGGGAGATAAGATGAATCATCCACAGTACAACTCCAATAAATAATATAAAAGAAAGTCAAAACTATCCCACATGCATGTATAAATTAAATAGATACAATAAAAGTCTCAAAAGTAAATACCCAAAAGAAAAGATAAGAGAACGACACAAAAACTATCCAAATGTATGAGCTAGTAACGCCAAACACAGTCGACATAATACTCCTAGAAACCTGAAAATAGTTTTATATATGTAGGGTGAGCATACAAGTATATTTAGTAGGAAAACCAAAGGCCCTCATGAACGTGTGAAAGAATCATACTAATAAAACTATGAGAAAACAACAGAACCAAAAAACACCTAAACAGATATACTAACCATCCAGACCCCACCAAGGCATGCTTATAAAATAACACAATCCAAGTAATAGAATATAAATTAAATCACATTGATGATAGGGTAACATGCATAAATTTATCATTGATTAGCTGATCTCACCCCAACGATAAACATCCTAACACTCCCACCTCTTTTGAATATCCCACACCACATCATACCCGCACACACCTGGGCCTCACAACACATCCTTTCTGCACACACTTGGGCCTCACAACGTAACACATCTCATTCTAAAGACACCTAGGAAAGCACATCACATCTCATCTCAAAGACACCTAGGAAAGTACATCACATCTCATCCTGAAGACACCTGGGATACCACATCATAAAGACCATCTAATGAACTAACATACCTCTGACCATCATAGCCTATGCAATACCTACCTCTTCTGTAAAATGGAGTAGGTAAGAGTGGGTGTCCATCCATCCATCTTCCCACTGAGATGTTGGGAGAGACACCACCTACATGACTATACGGGTGTTAATCACATAGTTCTCAACATGGGTGGGATGAATATATAAATCACAAGAATATAAAATTATATAAATATATAGTATCAAACACTCAAGCCCAACCTATGGGTTCTCAAACAAAAAACCAACTCACAATACCATCACCTTTGCTGCCACCTCTAAATGCATTTATTTGTATCATCCACAGTCATTTCAAAAGGTTAATAGCCCTGATAAACTAAAGAAGCTTCACATTTCCTTCATGTTTAACACCAATTAATTTTATTCTTTATCATAAACCACATTTAATCACACAACCCATCATAAATTTTACATTAACAAATTTCTATCCCATTAACCAAACCAACTCATACCATTTCCAACATTATAAAATAGTTATTTATTTATTCCACCACTACTCAGTCATCTAGAACAAGGAAACCAAATATTACAAACAACTCAACATTCCCATAATACTATCAACTCACCACCCCAAAATCATGGCCAACAAACCACCTCCTTACTACCCCAAAAGCATGGCTAATAAACCACCTCGTTTCCACCCCAAAAGCACAGCCACACAACCACATATCACCCCAAACCCCATTGAAACCACACATCATCATCCCATAAGCATGAACACACATAAAAAGACATCAAGATCCCTTTTCAGATTTATCTAGGGGCCTTTATTACATTACACTTTATTTTAGAGGTGTTATCACACAAACCATAATCCCGAGGAAACCATTTCATTAGACGAGTACAATTAATCAACCAATTTTCATTTAGGGTGATTTAACAAAAATCACAACCAAAGAAACAATCACATCACATATATCCAACATTAAAAAAGCCCCCAACATACATATTTTTTAGTGGGGCATCAAGCATGAACAGACCACAATATCACAATAATATCAAAGCTATAAAAACAGGTGGATCAAAACCCTTTATCCCTTCAATTTCAATTAGTGAGTTTTTTTATCTTTCATTAAGTTGACAAAACCATAATACATAGATAAAAAAAGTAAACCACCCCGCATGATACATAAATAAAGAGAAATGATGGAATCACTACCTCAAGAAGTTTTTTTAACTTGCTGCACACAGTAGGGAAAAAAAGAAACCACCTAGAAACAATAGTTTCACAAGAAACATGCAGATTTCTCTACACCTCACTAAAGGGTGGTAAAAACACAACCCAAATGCACCCCAAACCAAATAAAATCTACCATAGCAGATCCCTGGGGGAATAAAGGAAGGAAGACAACCAAGAAAGGGAGAATAAATTTCCATAAATCAAACACAGATTATCAATAATCAACCACCAGGATAAAAATATCAAAGAGGAAGTATAAGGGATTAAAGAACACCTCATGGTGCCTTGGGTTCAACCAAAATGAGAGGAAGAAGAAACCACAGCTGAATAAATGAGGTTTCATCCAGAAAATAATTTTAAAATTGTACTAGATCGAGGGTTTACATGATATGTAATACCCTTTCATGTCGTGTAATCCCTGAGGTTTAGTTTCACTTAAAAACACGTATCCTTTTTTATTATTTAATCCTGAAAACACACACATCATGAACTATCCCTAGAAAAACTGTGAAACCAACTTTCATGTCATGTAATCCACTTACACGATGTGTAACTCCTATAGTAGTTCTATTGAACCTCTAGTTTCCACCAAAAACTCCTAGAACCTCCCCAAAACATCTCCAACACTCAAAAGGCAAAGTAATGAATCAATAGGGTACAAAACATTACAATACAATCCTATATATTGCTAAAAAATTTACATAAACACCACTATTCCTTCTTTAAACCTCCTATCAACACCTCCAATACACAAGACATGCAATTTAATAGAAAAATAAAGTCTAGTATATTACAATAATGAATAAAGTGATTATCATAATAATTCGGTAAATATTGTTATATAATAATTAACTTCATATAATTGAAATAAATGATGTATTATTTGAAATATAAATGTTGGAAGTGTAAGTGGTCTATATAATATAGTCATTTATCGGAAATTTTGTGGTTGATGCATGATGATGGTGGAGTTTACATGTATTGGGTAAATAGGTGGAATAAATTGTGGTTATTGTGAGGTGGATATGTCATGATAATGTTTGTGGTTATAGAGAAGTTTTTGTAGGAATTGAATCCTTGGTTAGGCTTGTATAATATATATATTGTATTTTCTATTATTTATCATGCACCACCACCCAATTCAGGTAACCTTTCTGATGCCCATATAAGGTTTTGGGTTTTAGGTGTAACCCCAACATTAAGGATGTGGGTGATGTTAATGATTCAATACCCCCTCTCTTATCGATGTGGTATATTCTATGATAGAATGAGTTTATAGTTATGGTATGTGGTGATATAGTGATGATGTTGTGATCATTAATTGATATGATTATATGGTAGTGAAGTGGTAGTTGGTTATGGATTCTTTTGTGTGGATGTGTTAAATGGTACGTGGTTTTGGTATAATGTTTTTGGTATGTGTGTGTGGTGTGGCATGGGATTGTGGTTTTTAGGACATTAAAGGGATATAAGGGCCAAAACATAAGTTTCTGGGGTGTGAAAGTGACTAGTTTATTAAGTGAGTAGGTTCAGGATACCTTTTCACATATTTTATTTTGATTATTATATTATTATACTTGTATGAAGATTTGTTATAAAGACTTGGTGAGGTTGGTTGGTAGTTAATCGGGTATAGATGGCATGTTAGTTTCACTATTTATTCATCAAATATTGAGTATAATTTTTTCAAATTTGAATTATAGAGTTTGAGTATAATCCTATTGAGTATACTTTTATTCTCACCCTTACTTCTATATGTTTCTTCTAAATATTTTTAGGGTTCGGTTGATGATTAGGTTGAACACCACTAGATCATGGTGTATTTTTCATTGGAGTTTGAGTCACTTATATGGGAAGTCATCTTGGTATTGTTTTATTTTCTAATGATTTACTTTATATCTATATGGAATTACAAGTTCATTGATGAGATTATGTATTTATTTTATTTGAGTTAGTGTTGATTATTGGTTTGTTTCTTATCATTATTGGGTTTTATGAGGGTAATGCCTCCCATGTTATATGATTATACCCTTTTCATTAGTCCCTAACTCATGGTCTATTAGATATAGGATTCAAATGTATCACTATACTTTATTATTATCCTATGAGGTGTTGTATTATAGAAGGTTCATTAAATATTTGTATCAAATATTTTATTAATAGTTTGGAAAAAAATTGGAGTTAGGAACCAATGTGGATTGGATTGGATTGTTTGGGAAACAATATTATTTTATATTGATACATGATTTATAAAAGGAAGACCGACTATGATTCAGAAAGGGTCCCTATGATCAAAGTATAGATCCTTAAGTATACCAAATATATTAAGTTAAATTATAATAATTTTAGTGTAGAGACTTATGCGGGGTAGATTCATTATCATTGAATACACTTGTTATTAAAATTTGTAGTTTTAAATATATAATTATTATAAAGTGGTAATACATTGAATTACCTTGCATTAATATTTTATAATTTTTGTTTTTGTTAACATGATTTTTATTGATGTTCTTATATGCTCATGTTTTTTATAAAGGAATAGAAACTGGTCTTTGAATTGAAATTCTAAGAGGCAATAGTTTCTGTTGAGAGTAAATTATTAATGAACAATAAGAATTTATTAAATGTATTAATATTAAAAAATATTTAATAATTATATTATTATTTATAAAATTTGTGATTATGTCTTTTCCTTGGTTCATTCTTAATAATCAAGGGTATGTTTTTACTTTTATATAATTTTAAATTTGAGAAGATGAATTGTCTTAAAAACATGTTTTAAGATTTTATGAGAATATCATTATATGTGTTAAGTTAATTTATTGATCTTAAAGTTTGATGAAATTTATATACGATTCATAATGTAAATATAAACCAATTAAAAAAAGATCATTCTAGAATTTTGAGTTATTTTATCTAGATTAAATTGAATCTATGATGAATGTATAACATGTTTTTTAAAATTTCATAATATGTGAGTTATTAATAAATCATGATTAAATATGATTAGTAATGGGGTAGGTAAGATTAAATTTTGTGAAAAAAATGTTTATATTGTATAATAATAAAATATTGTTAAGTGACATGTTGAGAAATCATAATAAAATGGGTGATATGTTAAATTATAATAACATCATATAATAACTATTTATATTTTCTTGTTATACATTCTAATTTGGATTATTTAAATTGTCATGTTATTGAAAATGATGAAATAATAGTAAATTATTCTAGAAAATGTTATACTTTGGAATATGATGATATTTGAAAAAAAAAATATGATTAAAAACTGAAATGCGTAAAAAATGAATTATTATCATATTTCAAAGGTTATTATTGAAGTGTTCTTATGTGTTGTTTTTTTGTATGGTGTAAATGGTTTATAGGGGGAGTAATAGGTTGACATTATTTCTTGATTGATTTAGACAGTTTATCGGTTTATGGATTTGAAGTATGGATGTAGTTGTGTTGTGAAAGAATGGTTTGAAGAAGTATTGATTTGGTAAGATAATAGAGTTTTATCATGAGAGTGAATTACCCTTTAAAATATTGTAGAGGCCTTTGATCTTGAGGAATATGATGAGTGAATAATTCCCTCATAAGGTTAATTGAAAAATAGGGAGGTGGTGGGTAGATCTTAATTAAGACATAGTCAAATAAGTATTGATTTTACACAAATAGTTACGGTACTATTAGAAACACCATTCTATTCTATGGTGTGGTGTCTAGATAACCTTAACATTATAATAATGACTATAATTGTTTATTGAGGAAATTCATTCACGATTTTGAAACGTTATCAACTTCTATTTATTTAAAATATTCTCATCGATAAGTTAGAGTAACTTTGGAGTTAAGTGAAGATTTAAAAGGAATGAAGTTTTTCTATGTTTAATCATATAATGGAATGAAGGTCCTAATTTCACCATGACAGTGGTGTTATAGGTGAAGAGTTTCTCTCTGGTGTAGATACCTCACAGCATAGGTTAATAGTTACACCATTAAGGAGATGATAAAGAGAAACATGCTACTATTATGTGTGAGTTTCATGTTAAAGTGTATGAAATTGAACCATAAAACATGTACCTGGGGAAATTGGGGGATAAAAATATCACTATGAATCATTGACCATGATTTTTTGTTGTTATGATATTTGGAATCCAAATTAAGTCATGCCACAAAGACTTGTCTAAAGTTGAAAAGGATAATTTCACACCGTAAAATAAGAAAATTAAAATCTAGTGCTTTAGTATATTTGAGGAAAATAAAGGCATTGAACCATAATACACCAAGTCATGCTTAAAATATATTCAAAATATATATAATATTTCTAGTATTTTTTCTATATATTTTGGATCCAAGGGTCACATTACAAGCATGGCTATCATGAGACACAATAAGTAGAGTTTATAAAAAGTGAGAGTATCACCCGAACTAAGGTGTGAGTGATTATGATGAGTCTTAACAAATATTTGAGTTGTTCAATAATCTATTATAGGGATAATTATAAGGAGGATTTAGCTAATATTTTAGGACAATAATAAGATAACACAAATAATAAAAATTTTGGACAAACTTGAGGAATATGTAAGTAAGATAGATCATTTTTTTGGATTATCACTTCTTTTTGTACTTGGGGGTTCATTTTTATCTATTTTCTACCTTCATTATTATTATTTATAATAAAATAAAAACATGTGTAGTGGGATCAAACCCATTTACCATTAGGGATCAACCACCAAATAAAATTATCTAATTAACCTTTTTTTCTTCATTGTGTTGTATTTATTTTTCCTCAATGAATCTATCATCATTGCATTATCACTATCAAGATCCAATCACACAAATTCATGATAGGAAAAATGTTTATTGGGAGTTTGTGCTTTCTAAAACCACTAAATTAGTCCCTCTTTGATGGAAGACTCTCTCCTTGTGATTTTAGAGAGTTTGTATGGTTTGATATTACTGTATCATGTTAATGTATTAAATTAATTCTCTCTATAATATTTTTTTTCTTTCTATTAGAGTTTAATTTAATTATTTTAATTAACCATATTGTTTTTTATTTTTGGTTAAAGACATGTCACTTAAACATTATCAGAGAACTAGGCATGATATTAGGGATGAAAATTTATAAAATGAAGTACTAGAGAATTTTCAACAACAAGGAGAACCAAAGTTCCTTGCTTGAGTGTTAGGGATCAAGGTTAATTAATAGATAGTTGACGGTGAGGTTTTGACTAAATTTTTTAGGAAACAGGTTGATTCCAAGTTTCTCTAGTAGTAGTTCATTATTGATATGAGGCCTAAATGTTGCGAAATTTGAATTATGGTTTCCTAAATGATATTCCTTAGGATAGTTTTATCTAATTATTTAAGAGGGAATTTATTTTATGAGTTCTTGAGGTTGAACATCTAGGGGAGATCCAAAGGCTTTAGCAAGAAGGATCAAGTGTGCGTGAGATTGGGGATCACATAAAGATATTGATTAGTTAATTTCACATCCTTCTAGTAAATCAAGGTAAGCAAGAATAATGTTTTAAAGTTTCTTTAAAATAAGTGATTAGATGATGGGTAATTACTCTAAAAATAAGGACCTAAGAGTTGGTTAGATATCACACTAATGAAATAAAAGGATAATTATTTAGAATATAAAATTTTATTAAGAGTCGTCTCCATAGATTAGAGTGTATTGAGATGAGTTCTTTAAATCATGGCCCTTGTGGTTGATGAGGGTGGAGGGTAGGGTGACCATTTTGTGAAAGGATGTAATTATGATATCTTGGTAAGAGTGGTTGATGATTTTCTATAATGGGTGAGGTAATTTGTTTCCTTTAAAATGTGGTGGGAAATTAAGAGTATGAGAACCCCATGTTTCTTGGTTATTATGTGGAGGATTATTTTCTTGGTATAATAGTGATATTTTAGTGTGTGGTCGGTTATGATGGGGTGAGATTGGTTTTTATAATTATAAGTATGTTATGATTCAGTGAACTTATTTATTTTATAACTAAAATTTTTAAAAATATTTTTGAGTTGTAATGATAATAAAAGAAACTTTTTATTTCTATTTTCCTTAATTTTTTATTGGTTTTTGAAAATTGAATTCAAAATTTTATTTTAAATGTCCCATGGATAGTTTTAGCTATTTTTAGAGGTTAAAGTGGATTCCTACTTATGTGTAATTGTTTAAGGTTAATAAATGTTATTTTATTGATTTTTTAAATATTAAAAATAGATTTTGGTAAGAAATGAATAGTTTTGGAATATAAATTAAATGTTTAGTTATAGGTTTAATTTTTTTAAAAATATTTTCATAATTTTAAACTTGTATGGATACTATGAAAGATGTAAAGATTAGTGAGGGGTTTGAATTATGGGTAAAAACAATTGATGTTCTCCTTTAACTTTTTTTCATGGTTTTTACATTTAAATGGAAATATTATAGTTTAAGAGGTATATTTCATCGTAATTTATTATGGGATACCTCTTGTTAGAAAAAATGGGGAATTGGTATTGCGGTATGGTTGTAACACACTAAGATTTTGGAATATATTTATTTAAATAAATATTGTGTTCAATAGATTTCTCCATAAGAAAAACCAAACTAAAATGATCAATGTAATATTTATTATTAATAATATTTTTGAATAAAAAAACCAATAATAAATAAAAAGATATCACAAAATTAAAAATGATTACATTTAGAGGATATATAATTAATATGATTTAATATATAAAAGGATTATTTATTCTCAAATAACTGTTTAATGTATCAATAAATTAAAAAATGATCACTTTTAAAATATTATTTTGATAATATATTATATTTCAATATATTAACTAACATATTACCATCATTAATTTTTTAATTGGTTTGATATAGTACTAAGAACACATAATATTAAAAAAATCATTTTTTAATAAAAGTGGGTTTTCTTTATATTTTTCATTCACATTTAAAAAGTAAATTTTATAATTTTATAATATAATTTTTATAAAACTAAAATAATATTTGGATTTAAAATTTCAAAATTATCCTATAATGAATTTTCAAGATTTTTCTAAAAAAATGATTTTTATTTAAATAGTGAAATATACCATTTTTATTAACACTGCACCTTTTATTACATTATTAGTATATAAATATAAATTATAAATTTAGGAAATGAATTTATTTAAAAATATATATTTTATAATTTAAATTATACACTTTAAAATATTTATTATAGTTTACAAACCTATATTTGATATTTTTAATACTCGTGTAATATTTTTCTAAAAAATTGTTTTAATATATTATACATTTATTATATTAAAATTATTATTTAACACTTATAGAAATTTATTAAAGAAAAATGGATTTAAAATTTGTTATTATTAGTTTCAAATTAACTAATAATTACCAATTTATTTTTATGCATAAGGATTAAATCACCTTAGGTAAAAACCAGTTACCGTGGTAAAATTTTAAATGAAAAAAGTAATAATTCAAGGGGTAATGGGCTTGAAACGTGTTTATAATTGAGTTTTTTAGATATTATAGACAATACATCACCCTATAATAAATTATTGTATATTTTTTGAGCCACTTTACATGTTTAACATGTTCTCCCTTTATATTAAGTTGAAATACTTATAAAAATTACATTCTCACCACTTATAAAAGGGACCTCTTGCCCCCCCTTCAAGGCACTCCTAAAAATTTGATTTCCTCATAAAACCCAAAAAACATTCCTTCCCCTATAATCTTATTTCACACCCTTTATCTTATATTCACAATATATTTTCTTATTTCATCCATTTCCAAGGGATCTTCCAAGGGAATCTCAATGTGCTCATCGTGAGTAATCATTTTTACTTAGTTTCTTTCATTTCTATATTTATTTTAGAATTATAATTTTTAAATAAATACATAATTAAATATGTATTATTTATATTGTTAATTTTATTATCCTATTTTAATAATAATTAATATCCTTTTCCATTTTATCCCTTATGAAAAGCGAAAACGACATTCGCATGTGTGCGTGCGAGGACTACCGTCTCCACAAAGTGTCATGTTTAGTTTTCCTTATCCACCTTGCATTAATGGTCCTAATTATGAATTTAATAATTAATTATTATATATATAACCTATTTTATATTATTAAATGATAAAAAAAATATTATAAATTTCTCTCATTCTATGGAAAACAAAATCATGAACCACACGTATGTGTGGACCACTGCCTCCTTGGGAGGATTGGTGTTCATTTTCTTTTCATCATTAGATTAAATGGATGGGATTGAGAATGAGTTTAATGGATACATATTATGTTTATGATATTATTAATTTTCTATTATGTAAAATTGGATACTTATTAATAATATGATCGCTAAATGATAATTGTTAATTCAATCATTTAAAACTAGTGTACTAAGAGGAAATTATTTTATCCAAATTATATAATATTTCCATATCCATTAATTATTATTATATTTAATTTATAATTATGATATATCACAATAATTAACACTAAATTATATCATTATTCTTCTATCATAATGATATTTCATCTAAATCATCTCATAATCATCAATAATCGTGGTATGTTTATGTTTCGGTTGATTTTACCACATACTTGAACAATGCTTTAAAATTATATCATGGATGATGATGAAAAAATAATTAATTATTTAATATTATAAAAATACTTAAATAATTATTTAGTTTTTTTCATGTAAATGATACAACAATATTTAACTCATTAATTATGAAATTACCCTTTATTTTTTAAGAATCATCGAAATGAGCTTATTATCGATTTAGTATTCTAGGTTAAATAATGAAACAATCATGGAAGTAAATTTAATATTAAAATATAAAAATAAATAATATCTTAAATTAAATTTAATTATTTGGAAAATTTAACTTTTGAAGGAGAATAAATACTCACACTCCTCCTACAGAACTAGTATAAACTATTAAAATTATAAAACACGCGATATGGGAAAATAAATAAAAACTAACTAATATATATATGTATGGAATGATTATAAATTAATAGTATAAATGGTTATAATTATGAATAGTTTTACTGGGTATGTAATTAATATACATAATTTAATTATTCCATATGTTTGGTGCAAGTGAAAAGAGAATCAGAACCATGGTAAGGGTTTTCATCTCAAATTCATCTCTTTGAGACATGTTTTGTATTATATACCTAATTTATCTTATGTGGTGTATATTCTGAATAATTGATAAATTATATCATGAAATAAATTTTATTCATGGTAATTTTATTTCAACTTAAATCTCTCTCTTTTAATAGGTTTTGATTTAAATTCTCTTCAAGTTATAGGGGGTTTTCTTAACTCAAATATTTTTCTTAAGTCATAATCACTCTACTTTAATCATAATATTTAATGATTGAATTATCCTAAAATCTTATGATGTTATGTTTTATTTACATATTCTTTTATAGGTATATTATTTTACACTAAATTATTCTTCCACTATTAATCTATTATTTCATACAAAATTTATTTTTGTTAAGAATAATTCCCATCCCTTTTAAGGGAATTTCCTTTATATATATGTTTTTTACTTCCCATAAATTTTCACCATTAATTAATGTAAATAAAATTGTTTTTAAATATAATTTTCCTTTTATCCTCATTTATTCATTTTAAAATAAGTATTTTTTTTATTTTTTTAATGATGTGGGTTTTTAATAAATGGGTTTTAAATTATTTAAAAGGCATTTCTTTTCCATGATATTATAATATTCCCTTAAGAATTTTATTTTTGACATATTTTTTATTCCTTATCAAGAAATATTTATTGGAATTATTTTTTAAAAAGTTTTTTATTAAGTTTTCTCTTCATCTTAAAAAAATGGTTTTTAGAAAGTGACTTGAATATCATGTGTTTTTAAGATGATATTAAGAATTTTTTTTAATAAAAATATTTTTTTTGTTATGTCTCTTTCATTTTCAAAGTGTTCTTATATAATATATTAATGTATCATAAATCACCCTATATGTGTTATTATTAAATAATTATTTTTTGAGATTATTTTTTTGGTATCAATTTTTTTTTATGTGATACCATTTTTGAAAAGTTACAAAACCCAGTTTATTCTCATAAGTTAATTATGACAAGATGAATAATTTGATTTTAAGTGGTACTATTATGTATAGAGGATGATGGGTGGGGTCTTATATCAACCTCTAATACATTGGATTATTTTTATATATCATGAGCTTAAAATGGTTCACATGAGGATTTGTCCCAAGCCAAAGGGTACATAAAAAGATTTATCCCTATCAAAAGGGGTACATTGAAGGTTTTATCCCAATCCCAAGGGTACATGGGAGGATTATACCAATCCCAAGAAGGTTCATTGGTGGTTAAACCAAGACTAAAATGTGATGAATGTGTTGTTGGGTGGCATTGACATATGGTTTCCATGTTTATAGTTATGCCACACTCTTATGTATAATTTCATATTAATTTTATTCTCTTATGGATTATGTTTATTGACTAATGCATCTACAATCTTTCGATTCACAATTTTTTTTATTAAAATCCATATTTAATGAATTTTGATTTATGATCTATTCTTTTTTGGGTATGATTTTATTATGTATCTTTACCACACACATATTCCCATATTATTTTCACCAATTCTATTTGATTGTTATGGCTGATGTTTACCCTTATTAAGTATATGAGCTCATCTATTTGTTATGTTTCCATTCCCTAGGTTATGAAGATGAGTTTAACTTATGATTTTTTTATAATAGGGTCTGTAAAAGAAC
Organism: Viscum album; assembly: GCA_963277665.1. Taxonomy (NCBI): domain Eukaryota; kingdom Viridiplantae; phylum Streptophyta; class Magnoliopsida; order Santalales; family Viscaceae; genus Viscum; species Viscum album. Next base: position 1,223,674,090 of record OY728130.1, read on the forward strand.
ATTTAAGGATAAATTTCAATAATAGTTGTATAATAAGATTATTATATATCTAGTTTACAAGACACTAAAACTGTTGGTCCTTAGGTTGTGTGACTATTTGTGAGACTTATTATCTAAAACATGGAATTAATTTAAGATTTTTATTTTTTATCATGATTTTTTATAATAGTGGTTTTTTTTAGAGTGCTCGGTATATGTTTCATGAGTAATTATTTTGAGTATAGTTTATCCTTAGGGATAGAGGTGTATTAGTGGGTTGTGGTAGTTTTATTTTGATATGTATGTGATAATGTTAACATTGTTTATGACATGTGAGTTTTGACTTTATTTATAGTGTGATATTTTTTGAGAAGTATCAACCTTATATATTTTTTTAAAAGTTTTTATGGTATGATTTTGTTTTTATTTTTATGGAAAAGGATAATTTTATAGGTATCTCGTATTGAGACCAAGATTTTCCTTATATGATTTGGAGGAATTATGGATGAGTTTAGAGGTATTGGGTATGAATGAAGATGAGATTTGTATAAAATTTCTAGTGACATAAAAATCATTCCATGTAACCTAATTATTTCTTCATGGTTTGTTAGAAAATTAATCTCGAGTAGAAGAGTTTTCCTAATCATTATGGCCTAGCCATTACTCTATGATATGATTAGTAATGGACCAATTAGTTAGATTACATCATAATATTTGAATCTGTGATATTTTAGTACTTCTTTATTTAATATGGTTTTGTAATGTGTTGTGATATGAGGTTACTGGGGAGGTATTTGAATTTACGAAGATGGGTGAATCTAGAATTTAAGAGGGGTTAAGATCATACTGTGAAGTTTGAAGAGTCACCCATTATGTTGTGAAAAATCCCACTACCCATTATATTTATTAATTTAATTAATTTTGAATTTTTTTTGACCCCAATAAAAGGGGAGAATGGGGGAATCGTGTTATGGTTTTTAGACATATAAATGACCCAAAAATGTTTTGTTGTGAAGTCAGGAATCATTCCATGACTTTATCCACCATTTTTTTATTAAAAATTCAATTTTTTTCTCAAAATATCTCAAGTTTTATTTATTCCCACCTAAACTTTAGTGACTTCAGGGTTTTACTTGAGGTTCTATAATGACATACTTAGTGGTTATTGGTTTCTTCCTTTACTTAGGTTCTAAAGTCATTAATAAAGGTAATTATTACTTGTTTTTATTATTATTATTAATTATAAATTCTATATATAGGGATGTTTGGGTCATTTTTGAGGTGTTTGATTAATGGAGAATGATATGGTTTAGTTTTGGTGGAGGATCCTTATGAGTTAATTAGTGTTTAATTATTGATTTCATTATCTTTTGGTATTGTGTTAAAGAAGATTCAGTTTGAGGAAGGTTATTTATAATTTCTCTACTTAATTTCTATGTTAATGTGAATCAATCATGTAATAACCCATACTTTTATACATGAAATTATCTTCCTAATATATGTGTGTATAAATAATTCACATGCATTTTATAAAAAAAACACTAAATTATTATATTAATATAAAAAAAATTGCATATGAATTACAAATATAATTTATAAAATTAAAAATATTACAATATACAAATACACATAAGAAAATAATAGAAGTAAAAGTTTAAATTTTGGTGTATTGTGGCCTCCTAGAATTATCACATATCAAAAAACCCTATAAAAAAGAAAAAAAACTATTAGAAACAAGTTGGTATTTTTTAAATGAAATATGAATAACCTTGGATACAAATTGAGTGAATAAATAATGATATAAATAAAAGGTATTTATAGGATGTGTAAAATTATATGACTATTAAAGATATTCCCATTGGGATGGTAAGCTAACCATTGAAATAATAACTCGACAATTGGAATAGTAAAATAACCATTATGTTAAATGATTAATTTACCATCTAAATCATTATTACCATCAATTAAATAAGTAAATAAAATTATCAAAATTATGTGAAATAATTACTCAATCAATGTAGCATAATGTCTATAAAATTATACATTTTTAATAAATCATGGTTAATATATTAAAAATAGTATTTTTATTCTATGATTAATTATTAAAATTACTTGATTTAATTTTGTTTTGGAAAAATATATTTCATTTTTGGAATCAGTAATCTGAAATTTATTATGGGTGATGTTTTGATATTTTTCATGAATAATAAAATACATATATAAATAGTAAGATATTATATAAGTATCTCATAAGTACCATATTTTGGAATAGTGTATATGAATGGATTTTTGATATTTTTTTAGAAGTTATAGGGGTATTTTAATGTATCATTTACTTTTAAATCACAATAATTTTAATATTAAATCATAATATTTATCACTATTTGGAAAAATAATATTTTATTCTAAAATACCCCACTCAGCCTCATATAAATGTCATCCTTTACTACCCCATTTATCATCACTTATAAATTCTAAATTTACTAAATACCTACCAAAACACCTTCCTAAATTTTTTATCCACATTTTTTAGGTTTTTTTTCATAAAAAACAATTACTTAATCCCAAGTAGCGTATCAAAGGAGGAGTTCTAAAGGAAGTGGTAAACTATCTCAACTGAACACTTTTGAGTTTTATTATTCTTTTATCTCCTTTAAATATCTTATAACCACAATGATATAATTAAATAAATATCATAGGTATAATAAAATGTTATTATTTTAATGTAATATCCATTATCATACTACCTCTCATTATTCTAAAATGAAAATTTCGACCATATTATGGTTGGTTCACCACCTCTATGGATAATATGTCATTTTTCATCACCACATCCATGAATAGGTTTAATATTTTATTAAAATATAATTATGACATAAATGAATAAATTAAAGAATGATTAAAATTATAAAATATTAATGGTAAAACTATTAATTAAATATAATAGTTTTTTAAAACAAACATCCATTCATGGCCGATATAACCTCTTATAAGGATTTTTAAAAAAAAACTATCACAACCTTTATAGATGATTATAATAAATCATTTTGTTGTTAAATATAAAAAATGATGATATTATAATATGATTCGTATTCTCAAATGGGTAAATGGTCATAAAATTAAATAAGAAAAATTATGTTCGTAATGGTCAGTAAACCACTTAAATGAACACACCATTATATGATAACACTAATACCAATTGAATCTTTCATAAATTATATTTTTTTAATATTTAGAACCATTCTAGAATATGTATATAAATTAAATCCATATCATTATACTTTTAGATTTATGGACTCTTTGAAAGTAAACTTTTAACCTAACCTATGTGTCGATGTAACTTTCGAACCATGAAAAAACATCCCCAAGAGAACGGAAATGAATGAAAAGATTAAATAAAATTATTATAAATGAATATAAAATAATATTATTAAATAAAAGAAACATTAAAAAAATTTATTAATCAAATATTTAATAAATTTATTTTGAGTATTCAATGTGTTAGCGTGCATAATGAGCCGAGTCAGGACTCCAGGTAAGGGGTTCCTCTCACTCGCCCTCTTTCTTTTGGGTTAAAATATGTATATTTAGCTATATTTATCTCTATATTCTTAGTATATTATTCATATATGTTATATATATATATTATCTCTATATATACCTAGTTTATTTTCCACCTATTTTCTCTATATATGAAATATTTACAAGTTTCATTCCCAATTCATTCATTAAAGAAAACTCGATTAAAGAGAAATTCTTATATCTTATTCCTTTATATATCACTATTTTAATGGATATAATATTCTAATATTTTTTATAAAATACAAAATCTTATAAGTTAAATTATTCTGTTTCATTTATATTTTTAAGGAAAACCATATTCCCTTATCTCCTTTAAATGTTCTTTACCCATTTTTCAAAACATTGTTTAACGAGTTAATTTTCATAACTACTTCTTTGTAATTTATTATGATCTTCCATTAATTGAGATCTATATTCATGAAATACGATTATTTATTAAATTATTCATCTCTAAAATTCCTTAATCCCATATTTTCTTGGGATGTTTTATGATGTATCATTTGGTTATGCTTTGACACATGAATATATAACCCATTTCCTTCTGAATAATTTCTCATGAATATGAATTATATATGTTTTCTTACTATTTTTCACACATATTAATTCGCATAATATGATGTGAGGGATGTTCCTAAAATTATATATCTCCAAAATGAATTGGGTAATGATTTATATCTTATGATATCATTATGGGTGGGTTAAACTTGGCTAGTGTTGTTAAAAAATGTGTGTATGGGGCATGTGTGGTTTGCCTCATCCATAATGTTATAATTTCATGGTAGTAATCATTAACCTATGAATATGATGTAATTTTTATGATGTTTCCACATATACATGATTTATTTTTTATTTATTATATGCTTCCATGATTTATATTTCCTTTATGATGATGATTACATGTTTTTTCCCTTGATATTCCACTTATCTCATAATTAATACACTCATTACGTTACCCTATTATCATCCCCTTACTATGATCTATAGATCACTATTTTATTTTATGTATGTCTCTAGGATAACAAACACAATTATATAAGTATGATGAGATTTATGAACCTATGTGAATATGGAAGTAAAAAAGGATATAGTTTATTTTTAAGTCGATGTATTATATTCCTAATCTCCCAAAGACACTATACCATAATATTTCTAGGATTATTTTAGGATATTTATTCTAAAAAAATAAATATTATATGTATGCAATTCATGTCATTATGGTTGGTATCATATAAAGGACTAGTTAGTTTTTTTTATTAGTTCAAGAAGTATAATAAAACAAAACATAAAGTAACCTAGTTTGAAAAAATAATAATTAAATGTTAAATAAAAAGTTTTACAGGTTGAAATGAAGTTTTAATAGGATAAAATATCTTATATTTTATTTTCCATATTCATATGATCATTAAAGGTTATTTTATAATGAGATTATTATTTATTACTCATGCTAACCAGTTTTGGTTTTAGTAAATGATTATAACCAGAAACAAGTGAAAACATGTATGCTTATTATCCATCAATGAACATAAAATATATTATTTGATCATAGTTTTATTAATTCTTTTATATACTTTAAGTTTAATATAAATATTCAAATACCACCTTAATACATGGAGGTTAAGCTATCTATGAAAACACCAGGTTATTAAATCGCTATATCTAAAGTATATAATTCATCCCTAAATAATATTTGTTGGAATAATTTCACTAAAAACCTTATTATACTCCATTTATTAGAATTAGATATTGTTTTGGGTATGAAATGGTGGCCCATATACAGATCCAATATCAAATGATTCAAAGGGAAATAATTATTCATATCCAAAACCATACTTTCATTCTATATATGTTCAAGGAGAATTAAGAATCTCATTTTTCATATACTTATAAAATTTGTATAATATTTTCTTATAAGTAAGAATATATTTCTCAAATTATTAAGGAAAAATAAAGGATGATTCTTTAGGAAATTCCCATTTTAAATAATATGATGATTTATTCCCTGAAGTGTTGTATTAACTTCCTTCTAAATAAGAGGTTGAGTTCTATTTAGAACTTATATTTAGAAACCTAACCATATTAAATATTACCCATATAATAGACTAAATTTATCTATAATATAATAATAATAAATGGTAAGAAAACTTCAACAAGTTTTTTTTATACCCAAGTGCTTCTCTATAGGGTTTTCCTGTCCTCTTTGTCCAGAAAATGGATGGGTAATTACGTGAAAACCCCAATAATCCTAGAAATAAATGAATAGTATGATTTATAATTATTAATTTTATGAATTTATATTCATTATAATTTTATTAATAATTTTAAAAAATCTTTCAATCGAAATAGGACTAATTTTATTTAACTAAATTGGGTTTCCATGAATTTCATGGTTTTATTTCAAAATAATTTCTAGATTTTTAAAGTTGAATATTATAAAATTGATTTTTTTATAATAAAAATACAAAATATATATTAGGATGACTTTTTTGTATTTTTTTTTTAAAGATTGATTTTTTGAGTGAATAGTGAAAAATGATGATTTCTGCAAAACTGTATTTTTTATTTAAATTAGGTAATTTAAATGTCCCATTATTTTTTATATTTGGTTTTAAAGAAGAATATGATCCATTTGATAAAATATAATATAAATAATTTTATATAAATCAACATTATATTTTATTTTGGTATGAGTACATATTTATGCTTAAAAATATAATTTTTTAAAAATAGTTTTCATTGCATTTTGTGAACTTATATTAAAAACAGTTTATTCCACTTATATAAATTGAATATTAAAAAATGTGTCACATATTTATAATCCATAGGTTAAAATTTATCAATTTTTTAAATTTTATTTTTTGATCTTTATTAATAATAACCAGGGTAAAAATGTTTCATCACTGTAAAAGGCTAAAACGAGTTAATTAAGGTAAAACCTAAGTTATAATGTCAAAAAATATTATATTAATTATTATTAAATGATTTAATTTTTATTCTCATTATATTATATTCCAAATTATAATGTTTTTGTGCCACATTTCCATGATTACTACTTTATAATATTTAAAATTTTAAAATTCTTACAAGTGTGCCACTTCCCTCATTTATAAAAGGGCACCTCCTCCCCTCCATTTTTCACACCTTTTTAGAACTATAGTTTAGAAAAATTATACCCAAATATATCCCAAAATCCCTCTACACATCCTACAGGTAATATTATTCTCAAAACACTAATCCTATAAGGCTTAAGGTGTAATACAAAGGGGGATATCTGAATAGAAGGTATAAGTCCTAACTTACCTATTTTAAGTTTATTTCTTCTTATACCTCCTTAAAATATTATTAAACCCTAATACAATAATAACATAAATATATTACATATAATTATATGTTATTATGATAATGGTATAACCCCTTTTTATCTCTTTTTCCATCCTATGAGAAAAGAAAACACCACTTTTGAGTATGTGTGGACAACCACCTCCATGAAGTGATGTACTTAATATTCATCATTGGACCACATGGATAGTTAAAATGATGGAAAAAATGAATATATATGATAGTTATGGAATAATTAAGATTCTTTAAATATATGATATTACTTAAAAAAATTTCTCTTTCTGTCTAATTAAAATTGATAATGTCTTTCGTGTATACATGTGGAATACCACCTCCACAAAGCGTGGTGATTAATTTTTCATATCCACCTTACAAGGATGGTTATAAGGATATAAATAATGAATTAATATGAAATTTATAACATATTTATGATTATTTAAAATTAAAATATGATTCAATTTATTTATTTTTCACCCATTAGAAAAATTAAACTGATGTTCATGTGTATATACGAACTACCATATCCATGAAACAATATGGTTCATTTTTCATGACCGCTTTACATGGTTGGTTTTAAAACTATATATAATTTATAAAAACAATAAATATAACATTTTTATGACTCTTTATGTAATATATCCATAACCCATTTGTCCACGGTTAACCCACTGATGTTTTTTTGAGGTTATAAACCGAACGACCCTAAAACATCCAGCATGAAATTAACCATTTTAGTAACTAAATAATTCATGGTAATAAATAAAATAAAATGAATAATAATAATGAACATTAATATGAAAAATTTTGTTACAAAATCATATATATGATATAATTTTATCATCTAGTATTTAGAGAATGTACAAAGTTATACATGACTTAAGGTAAGAAACTTTATTATTAAAAACATTATTTTAAATTTTTCCTTCCAAATCCTTTTATTTCATGTTGAGGTTTATTTAAATGAAACAAGAATTTTCTTATTTACAAATAAATATTATTATAAGTCATTTTCAACTAATTTTTACTTTATTTTCAAAGCTTTAAAAAGTAATCTTTTAAACATTTACTATATGGGTAATTTTGATATTTTTTTTAAAAAGTGTAAAAATAATGTATTTTGTCAATTAATATGAAATGAAAACTTTTTACCACCATCAACTAAATTATTAATTATTATAATTACTCTGAATTTTTCTATGGTTATTTTCAAATAAATTATTTTTGTCAATATTCTAGTAATTTTTTTTTAAAGTTTTTCTAAGGAAACATAAAATTTTTCTCATTTTTATAAAATAAATAAAGGGTAATTTATTATGTGATTTAATTCCAATTAAAATGGGTTTTATGATTAAAATTAAATATATATGTGTTTCATTCATTCTATGGTTCTTGTATATTTTATATGAATAAATTTTGATCCTGATATAGCTTTGATAATAGGTGATACCAATATAGTTCTCCAATGAATTAGGTAAATTGATTGAGTTTACCAGTGATATGTTACTCCTTAGAGATTTAGGAATTATATGATTAGTTGATTCAATTATAAGGGTTATTGTAAATATTAATGTAAGGATAATTTCCCAAGGTATCTATATGATATGATTGCTATGGTTTATAAAAGAAATACTTCGATTTCAAAAGGTAAAAAATGATATTATGTTTTTAAATAATGTTTATTAATTTTTTTAAATAAATGTGAATGGATTATTTTTTAAGGAATGATATTCATGATTTTTCATGTTTTATAAGAAACCCTTATTATTATTATTTTTTCTTAATCATTTAATATGATTTTTTATAAAATATATTAATTAATTAAGTTATTTTCATGGAAAATTAAATGGATATGTGAGATAAAATTTGTGTTGTGAAAAGGGAAAAATCTCTTATGGATTTTTTAGGTTTACAAATAGACCAGTGAGTATATTTTATTTTATTTTCCTTATTGAAATTTTTTTCTCATCCCATTTTGTTGAATGAATTTTCATAGGTCATAAGGATGATTATAAATTTTAATAAAGCCAGAGTTATAGATATGGGAGTTACCTTGAAAAAAGAATGTGTGTCTTTAAAAAGAACTTGTTTTTTGGGAAAAAATGATACTTTGTAGAAATTTCCACTCTGTTATGTAATTTTTTACCTAATTATATAAACCTATAAACCAAAAAGATCTGGGAAATGATAGAAATTGAATCCCTATTATAAATAATGTATGTATGGATTAAATAAGTTATGAGTAATTATAGTTGGTATCAGAGGAAAGGTTTAGATAAATTTATAGGCTGAGATTATGTTAAAATATACTCTTAAGTGATTCTAATTTATGGTTATATTATCATGATATTGATTTTAAATATTTACATGTTTCTTCATCTAACCCATGTTTTTTCAGAATGGTTTTACACAAAGGAAGTAGGGTTAATAAGGTATAAAGGCATCAAGAGGATAATATCCTTCTGAACCAGCAACCTAGAATGGTTGGAATATATTTTTTTATGTCGATATTAAATTAGTTGATGTAGGATATTAACTATGGAACTAATGAAAGTGAGAAAGTGAATTATCTATAGAATATCATGTAAATAATGGATAATTTCATGAAATAAAACCCTCTAGATTTTAGTGTATCTTAGAACCTAGTGAAAATTTAAGGATGGATCAATTCTTTGGAAAATATCTTTTAATTTCTGGGTTTTCAGAACATCATAAGGTAACCCTTGAAATTTATAATTTTGATGGTAAAATAGATCAATTGGGTTGTTTTATTAAGAACAATAAGAAAAATAATGAACTTGATTCCATGGAATGGATGGTACTTAAAGTTATCTTAATTAAAAAAATATTTTAATAAAGTTATTCAAATTAGAATGGAAAGTAAATTCTTAGAGTTGAAGAAAAAGAAGGAGCACATTATTTATGCCTATGAATATAATTTTACTAGATTATCTAGGTATATAGAAAATTTTATTCTAGACCATGATAGTAAAATAGATCAATTTTAAATAGTATTAAATCCAATTTTATGTATGGATTTGGTTACTCATGATTTTGGAAGTTATGAAAAAAAAATCAGTCTGTTGGGAAAGTTGAGATGGAGTTTGTGTACTTTTACACCAATAAGGATAAGAAATGATTTAGGTGGTAAGAAATGGGGGATAATTATTAAAAGAAAGTTGGTGTTAATAAAATTCAATTATGATATTATGATAAGTGTGGAAAGAAGCATTGTAAAGAATATATTATGAGATATGGGATGATTTTCTGATGTAGAAAGCATAAACACATGGATTATGACTATAAAAAGAGCAATGGAAATGATCATACTGATAATGAAAAGTATCCATTGAAATTTTTTAATTGCAATGAGTTGCGACATTATGCTAATAAATTTCTAAATTTAGTTAATCAAGGTGGGAATTATCAAGATCAGAAATATAAAGGTGGAAAAAATTCTTCTGATACTGTAACAAGAGATACAAGACCCTAAAATGAATTTTTGAAAGGTACATTATTTGTTTATTAATATTATACCAATTTCATGTTTTATTCGATATCCACACATTCTTTTATATATAATAAATTTATGAGTAAAATAAAAAATAACATCTCAATAAGTGAAGTAGAAATTTAGGTAAAAACTAATGGGGGTAGTAAAAAGGTAATATGAATTTATAGAAATATTCCTATTATCATATATTTAAGGTATTTTTCTAATAAAGTAATTATCTTAACCATTGTACAGTTTAATGTTATTATAGGTATGGATTGACGTTTAATTTTTTATGATAAGATAGATTGTAGAGCTAAAGAGGGTTTTTTTCAGATTAAGTTTCAGTTCATATATGAGAATGAGTACATAACTTTGATATCAATAAAGAAGATAAGAAAATAATAAAAGATAGAAATTAAAGTTATCTCAAACATATTATTGAAAGGAAATGAACTCTTAAAATTAGTGATGTTCTCGTGGTAAATGAATATATGGATGTATTTTTTGATGATTTTCTGGTTTTATTCATGTTTAATAGGTTGAGTTTATTGTTTACTTAGTGCTTGATGATAATAATACTTCAAAACCTCCTTATAAAATGGATTCACTTGAGTTGTTAGAAATATAAAAGTAGTTTTATGAGTTTCTTGATAATTGTTTCATCCACCCTAGTACTTCTCCCTAGGGTTCTCTTGTTCAATTTGATAAAAAAAGGATGGTCTCATGATACTTTGCATTGATTATAGAGTACTCAATAACAACACTGTTAAGAAAAAGTATCTTTTTCCTCATATTAATGACTTGTCTGATCATATCCATGGCACAAAGTAACTTTTTAATACTAATATCAGGACTGGGTACTATCATCTAAAGGTGAAATAATACGACATTCTGAGGACTCCCTTATATAGTAGCTATGACCATGATCAGTTTGTGGTTTTACCATTCAATCTAACAAACACACCCATAATATTTATGGATCTAATGAATAAAGTGTTCCATGATTATTTGGATAAATTTTTTGTTGTTTTTATCAATGATATTATGGTATACTCTAAAAGATATGAAGATCATGAGAAACACCTTAGTATTGTTCTGAATACATTAAAATAAATTAAGTGGTATGTAAAATTCAGTAAATATGAATTTTGGTTGAAAAAGATTTATTTTATAGTGAATATTATTTCTAAAAAATATAATAAATATTTATCCTTATAAAACTAAAGTAGTAGAAGAGTAGTTAAGTCCAAAAAATGTAACTGTGATTCAAAGTTTTTATAGATTAGTGGGTTGCTAACAACAATTTGTTGAAAAACTTTCTTGGTAATGGAATGTAATTAATGTTTTATAGAATTGAAAAGGATATTTTTTAATGATCCAATGATATACTTATCAATAATAAATGGTGAATTTTGTATTTATATTTATGCTTATTTGAAGGGACTTTATTTTTTCTAATATAGAATGATTGGGTTAACATTTATACATATTGTCAATTGAAACCCCATAAGAATAATTATACTACACATTACCTTGAGATGGATATAGAATATTTTTATTTAAAAATATAGAGGAATTATTTATATGAGGATAAATATGAAATATATATTGATCATAAAATTTTAAACTATATATTCACTCAAAAATAATTAAACATGAGGTAGAGAAGATTTCCAAAACTAATTAAGGATTATGATTTCTCAATTCACTATCATCTAACTAACGAAAACATGGTAATTGATTACTAGATTCAATAAGATAATTCATAATTAACTATGTTATGTTTGAATCATGTTCCTTTAGTCAATTATTTGATAAATGTTGGCCAAGAAATTTTGTATATAGAAACTCATTCTCTTTTGACTTAAGTATAAGTACAATCATCCTTGTCGGATATAATTAAGTATGATCAAAATTAAGATCATAATTTTCAAAAAAGAGTATAATTAGTCTAAAAGAGTATGTTTTTAAGTTTAATGTGGATAAATAATTTTTTATCATATTTAGAAATAGTTTGTGTATTATGAATGATGCTTAGATAAAGAAGGAATTGTGATATGAAGCTCACATCTCTCTATTTTCTATTCATCTTAGCAGTACTAAGATGTACAGAAACATTTAAGAATATTTTTAGTGGGAAGGTATGAAGAAAAATATTTTTGATTTTACCATGAAATATTTAACCTTTAAAAAGATTAAATATGACTAAGAACTACCAAAGGGGATGCTTTAGCCTTTTCCACTACTTGAATAGAAATGGGAGAATATATTAATGGATATTATGTTGGGATTACCGATGACATCTTGAGGTAATAATGTGACTTAGTTTATTGATGATCATTTGACTAAATCTTTTAATTTTATGAAACTTTGAGATACTATGTATTTGGAACATATTTCAAGACTTTATTCTAAGGATATGGGTAGGTTTCATAGAGTTTCCCTCTTTATTGAAGGTTCCGGGCACAACGGAAGCGTGTTTGGGACGGCACCCAAATTTGATTTTTACCATGATCAATGATTATCCCGAGATCAATATGATGATGAACGCCGGTCTCTATGGAATATAATCAAAGATTTAGGTAAATAAGAAAGAGGCCTGAAACCTTTAGAGAGGATCTTACACATCATGTTTATAATTAATTTAATTAATTTCATAAATCAAAATAATACATGTATCTATGGTATTTTTATTTGTTGATGATGTTGATTATCCGGAATGACCCTTCTAGATTATCTTGTTACTCTTATAAGGATCCAAAATCGAATCCCTCTTGTGGTGATCCACATGTGCTCTAATGGCCTTCAATAAACACCTCTCATTCTCTGGGTGCTAGCGTGGTGAAGTGAGTTTCTTATGTCAGTCATTCTTGATCGCTTGTTCTTTGTCCTTGAAGAACATCTCTCGTTATTGGGAGGAGAGAGAAGAGTATTCGAGAGATAAATTGTTTGGCTCAACAATTCTCAATTCACTAGGTGTGTGGTGTGGTGTGTGACACAATAGGCCTACTTGACTATTTATATACATGGAATTTCAGTTACAATATTTAATTTCATAGCAACAATTAAATACATTCATGAACTTAGATAAAACCCATGATCATAATAATAATACCACGCCATTGTTCATGGTGAACCAACTTGCGCAAAATTGAATTATAAAATACAATTTTGCATCACAAAATAATAGCAGCATTATTATTATTTTAACTTGTGTCAACTAGTTAAATAATTATTTACCGTCTTGCAAATAATTATTTTACTACCAGACCACACTAGGTCTACTTGAACTCCACTTCCATTTTTTGAACACCCAAATAAATAAATAAATAAATTATTCTCTTAAATAAATATTTTATTTACAAACTAGTAAATAAATATTTATTAAATGTTCAATAAAATAAATAAATATATTTAATTTAATTTATGTTATCATTTTAACTTGAATAAAATTATTCCACGTTCTTGAGAATAATATTTTTTTCATTAATTAAATTCAAATAGAATTTAACCGACACCACCAAAAACACTTAGTGTGAGACCCTCTAGGATTGTTTCTCGCTGGCATTAGATGAGTTTTCCTAAAGTCCAAGAGTACTATCTAGCAATGTGTCAAGGCACCCAAGAGAAAGAACATAAAGTTTAAACAACGACATCCACATACGAATGCACACTATGTAATTGATTCACGCTCAAATTTACCCAAAAGAAGAAGGTAGGACAGTCCTTGTAGTCTAGCTTGGGTTGTCTAATCCTCAGAGACCTAAGAAGTACCTACAGACACGTACATTCTATGCATTGTTTTTGGCTATGAAGTGGACAACTTGGGTTGATTTAATATGTTTTTTAAATGATCACTAACAGATTTAATTTAATTCAAATTAAGGTAATGAGTTGATCCTAGGTTATCACTCATGGTGGATTGGATTTAATTCTTTTTCAACTATTTCAATTTCTTATATTTAAGTTGATTTCATTTAAGAAGATAAAAAAAATCCTCACTTACTGGTTTAATACCTACACACTTTAATACTAATCACCTATACACTTGAAGGATCAATTTTTTGAGCACTTCAAGGTAAAAGTACGTATTAGCACTTGAAGTGTGTGACCTTAAATTCAACAAGGACGATGGAGTTTAAAAATCATCAAATAAAAATCTCAATCAAAAGAAGTGTTTAGACATTAATGGGGTGATAAATAACATCCAATACATCTCCTTTATACTCCCTTGGATCAACTCATAAGTGGGTTAGCCCTCTATTGATTCTATGGTTTCAATGGAAGCGGAAAGTAGGCTCATGAGGGAGTAAATGGAGAAGTAAAAAAACACAATAAAGTAACGATCACTCCACCGTTGTGTGATAATTTCACAAGGTTTGGTTTGAATAAATTCACACCTTGAACCAAAGGTATCAAAGTGATATTAAGAACAATATAATAAGAGGAGAATAATAACTTTTATTAAGAAACTAAATTTAATTGAACAACTTACATGTGAAAGGAAAACTTGAGACAACAAAATCGCAGTATAACATTACAATGAAAGAAAGATCAAAATATGAAAAACTCATCCACCACCACTACCTTAAATAGGAATTTTTGGAGCCTTGGGTTGAGTCTCTAATAGTAAAAAGCATCCCACTTGATTATGGTAGGCCTAGGGTGGTGGAAAGCTTGTGGAACTTGGACTTTTCCACACTTGACCCGAGGTGGCATCCAGCTTTCATCCACCAAACAGATGCACATGGAAGACCTTATATATGGAAGAATAAGAGTGGGCCATAGAAGAAAAAAATGGATTCCTGGATGTCTCCTAAACTCTTATAAAACTTGGTCCCATTTGTAGTTGTGGATTCCGAGATATGATCATATTGGTAAGATTTTTTTTGGGCCGTAGAATCTGGCCCATAATATTATCTCCAAATTGGTCCACCTTAATGACCACAATAGAGGCTGAATTATCACTAGATCCTAAATAATTATTTGTTCCTCTACATATCCTATATAATTATATGAAATTTGGGCTTCATTGGGACTATATGTTGGGCCCCACATTCTCATCAGTGAGCTGGTGTCCAATCCGACTTCTTCAGAATTATTTCCTTTCATCACAAAATATCCCCATCTTATTCCATGAATTATCCATTGATCCCTGAATGAAACATGTTCATATTGAATTTTAGATAAATTTCCCAAAATATAAAATTAAAATATGGATAATTTCATTCTTTAAAATCAGATGAATCATTGGGTACTTTAAATGATGTTCAAAAATGTACCACATAATAGTGCATTTTAAGAAGGAATTACAATCATAATGTGAAAAGATGTTCAAAGTGTAAAATGAAATAAAATATTGTTTATGAATAATAAATAACATAAATATTATATATATTAACAATTAATATTATCCTCATTTAGTGGCTAATAACACCCCCCAAATTGAGTTTTTTTAGTCCCGCGCAAAATATATCTCAACAATATGAAATTCGAATTCCCTTTTCCAAAAAAATTTTAACACACAATGATCAAGAAAAACCCTTATACCAAACAATCATGAAACCCATCAAAATATTTTAATACATGATAGTTTCATAATCATATCCCAATCCCAAGCCCATTACTTTTTTCAAATTCATTACAATATTTCATCCAATATCAATTAAGAGTGATGATGTGTTGTGCATCGCATTAGACATGGGGGTTCATCTTTATTCAAGATGGAAATGATGGAAGAAATAGGTGGAATCACATTTAAATATTAATATGAGTATTCAATTTTTTTTTGTGTTTTTGAAATTTTTCCATGGTAATTGAAATTACACTCAAAAGAGTCAACCCATGTAGCGAGACTTTGCCAATGACTCCCAGGCTCAAAGACCTTAGGGAACCAAGTGAAGCTCACATACTCAGGCATCATATTGAGTTAACTCAATCAAAAAAAATCAAATTACCAAAATTAGAGATAAAATTACTAACTCTGGGCCAGACAACTATGGAGTCACGATCCCCAAGTTTTAAAAGCCACGCATTAGGTCATTTCATTGTTATACACGCAAATTTATTGTTTTTTTTAATTTTTTTATTGAATACTCATATTAAAACTAAAATGATCACCAAACCTATGATATTTATTTTTGGGACCCCATGAACTCAAACTAATACCCCAATATCCAAAGGACGTGCATTGTGATATTTTTTTATTTGGATGAAAATATAAATGATGAAATATCACATTGGACAGCCACACTTTCCAAAATCTATGCTCATGAAATTATACAAGGATTAAAATCAGAATCAGGGCATGGTAATTATTTTATATTCAGTTTAAAAGTGTACAATGTGTATTACCATGTTCAAAGTTAAAGGAATCTTTCCTTCCATTGACACATTTTTTTCAAATCATTCATTTTTTTAACACAAAAACATTTTTTATTTTATCCCCCCCCCAACTTAAAATAACATTGTACCTAGTTTTTAAAGAAAATAAAATTTATAAGGGGGTAGAGGTAGAGAATGAGAGTTCAAAAAGGAAATTGAAAATGAGAATCATGGAATGAAGTCACCTGGTGGTTGATGTTGAAATTCTTGCTGCTCCCTTTTAATCCCTTGATCTCGATGTCACTCTGAGAATTCCCTAGTGGAGAAAGAAAAGAAATAAAAAACAAACAAACAAAACAAAACAAAACAATATATATATATATATTTATATAACAAAGAAAGTGAAATATAAGTATATATATAAAAATTATAGAATAAGTAATCACAAAAAGTCGTAGGTCAGTGGTAAGCGTGCGCCCCTGTCTCCCTTCGGTCCCAGGTTCGAGTCCCCGCGGCTTCGCCGGTTGTGATGGGGTTTTCCCCACAACCTACGTTGTGGCCCTTTTTTTATTTATTAATATATTTTTATTTTTATTTTGTATTTTTATTTTAACCAATAAAAACCTAAAAATAAAATGAACTGATGATACATTGTCTTCTTTTTAAATTTCTGGGTAAGGTATTACTCAAGGATCACACCACGTGACACAGATGAATATGGTGCTCCCCTTTCGTACCCATCCATACTCATAAAAGAAGAAAAGTTCAACAGTCTATTTTTTTTAAATATTAAAATGATTCATTAATCCTATATAAAATATAAAGTTCATTAAAACAACAAAATGATTAGAAACTTGAAAACCATGGGTTTCCTCCCATGCAGCGCTTTGTTTAACATCATTAGCTCAACTTGGACCCCTAATTGAGTAATTATTTTTGTCATATAAGGTATGTTCACACAATTGATCATCAACTTCATGTTTTTGGAATGGCTCTATGAATGGTTTGACTCTATGACCATTAACTTTAATGGTTTGACCATTGGTGGGATCTTGAATTTCTATAACCCCATGGGGGTACACCTTATGCACTATGTATGGACCTAACCATATAGACATCAACTTTCCCGGGTGTAAATGAAGTTTAGAACTATGAAAAAGAATAGGTTTACCCGGTTCAATGTGTTTGGTTTTAAGATTTCGAGATTGGTAGTCTTGTACTTTATCTTTATTGATCCTTGAATTTTCATAAGCCTGCATCTTAAGTTCCTCAAGTTCATTGAGATCTAATTTCCTTCTTGTTTCGGCCAATGAGATGTCAAAATTCATTTTCTTAATTGCCCAAAAGGCCTTATGTTTAATATCCACTGGAAAATGGCATGCTTTACCATAAACCAACCTATATGGGTACATTCCTAAAATGGTTTTATATGCAGTTCTATAGGCCCAAAGAGCATCCAAGAGTTTCTCAGACCAATCTTTCCTAGAAGGATTGATAGTTTTTTCAAGAATATTATTAATCACCCTATTTTCTAACTCAGATTGACCATTGGTTTGAGGATGGTATTCAGTGAAAACTTTATTAGAAATCCCATACTTAGACATGAGTGAAGAGAATGGACGGTTGCAGAAATGGGTTCCTCGATCACTAATTATAGCCCTAGGAATTCCAAATCAAGAAAATATGTGCTCTTTCAGAAATTGGATCACAACATGATGGTCCTTAGACTTGGTGGGAATGGATTCAACCCATTTTGAGACATAATCAACAGCTAAGAGGATGTATAGGTATCCCCTAGTGTTTTGGAAGGGACCGATGAAATCGATTCCCCAGTAGACAAATATTTCAATCACTAAGATGGGAGTGAGTGGAATTTGATTCCTTTTTGTGATTGACCCTACTTGTTGACACTTAGGACATCTTTGACAAAATTTGTAGGAGTCCCTTGATAGGGTGGTCTAGAAGATACCACACTGAAGAATCTTAGAAGTTGTTTTCTTAGAGAAAATGTGACCTCCACATGCCTCACTATGACAGAATTTAAGGATGGACTCTTGTTCAGATTCTGGGACACACCTCCTAATGAATTTCTCAGGGCAGAACTTATAGAGGTATGGATCATCAAACACATAGTTTCTAACATCATAAATTAATTTCCTTCGAGCTTAGGTCCCTAAGAATTTTTGAATGACTCATATAACTAAGAAATTGGCTATGTCGGTATACCAAGGGTAGTCACTCACAGAGTATAGGTGTTCATCAGGAAATGAATCAGACATAGAAAGGTGATTTGAGTTGTATTTGAATTCCATCATAGAGAGGTGTTCAGCTACAACATTTTCAAAACCCTTTTTATCCATTATTTTGATGTCAAATTCTTGTAAAAGAAGGACCCACCTAATCAGTCTGGCCTTAGCATCATGTTTTTGGAAGATGTATTTTAGTGCAGAATGGTCAGTGAACACAGTGATGGGGGATCCTAAGAGGTAGGACCTAAACTTCTCTAAGGAAAACACAATATCAAGTAACTCCTTTTCAGTAGTGGTATAGTTTATTTGGGCATCATTTAAGGATTTTCTTGCATAAGCAATGACAGAAGGAGTTTTATCACAGCGTTTTCCTAACACATATTCTACAGCAAAGTCACTGGAATCCTGCATAAGTTTGAAAGGAAGGTTCCAATTTGGAGATTTCATAATGGGAGGAGAGGTGAGAGAGGATTTGAGGGTTGATAATGAACCCTCACAGCTTTATGTCCAAAAAAATGGAGCATCCTTTACTAGCAGAGCACAAAGGGGACAAGAGATTGAACTAAAGTCCTTGATTAATCTTCTATAGAAACTAGTATGTCTTAAGAAAGACCTCACTTCCTTGACATTTTTGGGCGATGGAAGGTAACGAATGATGTCAACCTTGGATTTATCAACTTCAATCCCCCAACCTGAGACTAGATGGCCTAGAACTAGTCCCTTTTTATCCATGAAATGGCATTTTTTCCAGTTTAGGACCAGATTATTTTCTTCACATCTTGACAAGACTCCCTCCACATTCCTCATACATACCTCTAATTTATCCCCAAACACAGAGAATTCATCCATGAATACCTCAAAAAAATACCCTACCATGTCTAAGAATATTCCCATCATGCACCGCTGGAAGGTTTTAGGGGAATTGCATAACCCTAAAGGCTTTCGTTTGAAGGGAAAGGTGCCGAATGGACATGTGAATGTAGTATTCCCTTGATCCTCTAGGGAGACCTAAATTTTATTATACCCCAAGTACCCATCTAAGAAACAGTAGAAGGCATGACATTCCACTCTCTCAAGGACTTGTTCAACGAATGGTAAGGGGAAATGATCCTTCTTGGTGAATGAGTTTAGCTTCCTATAGTCGATGAAGACTCTCCAAACACTACTCACCCTTATTAGAAGAATCTCTCCATCCTCATTGGTTATCATTGTGATTCTTGCCTTCTTGGGAACCACTTGGATTGGGCTGAACCAATCACTCTTAGCTATGGAATATATGATACCATATTTTAACAATTTTATAAGTTATTTTCTCACTACTTTTATGAGATTAGGATTGAGTCGCCATTGAGGTTAACGACATAGCTTTGAATCAGATTCCAGAACAATCCTATGAGTCCTGATAAGTGGGATAATCCTAGGAATATCAGACAGGGTCTAACCAATGGCTTTCTTATGTTTCCTAAGGACATCTAGAAGAATCCTATCAAGGTTGGATTTAATAGAAGAAGAATTGACAATAGTATGTGTTTTATTGTCCCCTAGGAAGGCATACTTGAGTGCAGTGGGAAGTTCCTTCAATTCAAGATCAGGTTGGTTCAGAATTTCAGTAGAAAATTGGGACATTGGATCAAGATCAATTTTGTTTCCTAGAGTTTTAGATAGGATTGATTCCCCACATGTATAAGTTTTAGCTACTTGATTGCCTTGATCAGATTTAGGGAAGTAAGTTTGAGTGGTCTCCATGAAAGTGGTTTCCTGAAAGGTTTCACTGATTGTTGGACCTAATACTTCATCATAAGAGAAATTTGAAAATGATTCAATCCAAGGAGATAAAATTACTTCATGTAAACAAAGGAAATCAATCTCATCCTGACTTAAACATCCATCTAATATTCCTCGATGTTCTATGGATTCATTATCAATGATTCCTATCATTTTTACTTCATGAATGTCCTCATCATCCCCTATTTGTGAGCTTGCATTATAGATGTTCAAGTCTAGACTCATGTTTCCAAAGGTGATGGTCATGTTCCCATTTCGTACTCGGATAACAGATTTGATTGTTTCAATGAAAATATGACCAAGGATGATTTGGGTTTGTTCCTTATTTCCTAAGTTTGGATGGTTTTCAAGGACAATGAAGTCAGTAGGGTAGATGAATTTTTCAACCTTTACCAGAATTTCCTTTAAAAACCCCTTTGTAACCCTAATGTTATGATCAGCAAGTTGAAGTATAACAGATGTGGGTTGGATCTCTTCTAGGCCTAACTGGTAGTACACAGCATAGGGTATGAGATTGACACTAGAACCTAGGTCACACAAGGCCTTGACAACTTTTCTCTCTCCCATTTCAACATTGATGTAAGGGAAACCCAGGTCTTTTAACTTAGGAGGAATGGTTCCTTGAATGGTTATACTCACATTTGCAGCCAAAAGGACTTTGATTTTATGTGAAAATTTTCTTTTAAAAGTTCACAAGTCCTTAAGGTACTTTGAGTAGGCAGGTATGGTTTGAATTGAATCAAGAAGGGGAATGTTCAACTTGACTTGTGAGAAGATTTCTCTTAATGTTTCACTTAATATAGGCTTGGTTTTCCCCCTCATGCGTTGAGGAAATGGTGCAGGTTGTGGGGTTGTTTGTTGAAGAGTTGTTTCTTTGACAATGTTATCGTGTTTTTCAATTTGATCATTTGGTTCATTTGAATTTTTATCCAAGTTTGAATCTTCAGATGGGTTCTGAATTAGTTGTTTAGGTTTCTCAATTGATTTCCCACTTCTTAAAACAGTCACAGTCTTTAGTTGTTCATGATTTGTTTGAGTGTAACATGACTCTCCCCTTGAAGTTGAGGATGATATCTCCTGAGTAGTCATGGGTGCCTTTCCATTTTTGATGGTTTGAAGTTCTTGTTTAAGGTAAGATACTTCCAAGTTCATTTTTTCCATTTGTTTGCACAGTTGTTCTATTATGCTTTGTGGAACAGTTTGGGTTGGTGCTTGAGAAGATTGGTTTATCCTAGGGGGATATTTTGGAGGTGGTATAGTTTGTTGAAAATGGACCGGTGGTTGTTGGTATTGGATAGGTTGGGTTTGGAACTGGTTATGGGTTTGGTAGTTCTGATGGGGGTAAGGATTTTGTTCCTATGGTTGGCTAGGTTGTTGGTTATCTTTCCAGCGGAAGCTTGGGTGGTCATTATACCTTTGGTTGAAGTTGTTTTGATATTGAGGCTTTTGAATGTTCAAAGCATTTACTTCCGATGGGGGTCCTCCTAAAAGAACATCCTTGATAGATGGAATGGTTGGTAAGTTATCTGTATTATGGTCATGTTTGTCACAAATTGTGCAAACAGGGTCTACAGTTTGGATTTCATGGACTTTCCTAAGGTCTATCTCTTCAACCTTCCTAGATAGTGCTACAAGTTTAGCCCTAAGGCTTTCCTATTCTCTAATTGTATGAATTACAGTAGTTCTTTGTGGCTTTTAATAATAAGGTGAAGTTCCCCATGTTTGGTTTTGTTCAGCAAGGCTTTCCAGATACTCGTAATCATAATTTGGGGCTTTGTTTTTAAAGGTTTCATTACACATCATGTCAATGAATTGTTTGTTCCCCAGACCCAACCCTTCATAGAAAATTCTCACTTGTTTAGGAATAGAAAAACCATTGTGTGGAACCATGTTTAGGGTGACTTTTAACCTCTCCCATGTTTCATAGAATGACTCTCCCTCTTTTTCAAAAAAGTTTTGGATGCTCTTTTTAAGTGCAATTTTTTTGTGGTGGGGAAAGTTTTTTTTGTAGAATTATCTTTTTAGTTGGTCCCAAGAGTTGATGGATGATGGTATCAAATTTTTTAGCCAATTTTTATCTTGATTATTTAATGAAAAAAGAAATATCCTTATATTAGTTGATTCTAATTGATGTGGGGGACACATGGTTTCTACAATGTCATTGAATTCCTTAACGTGAAGGTAGGGCATCTCGGACTCCATTCCATGGAATGTGGGAATGTGGTTTAGGACATGGGGATTAAATATGTAGTTGTAATATCCTAGGGAACTATGTCTAATGCATGAGGGGGCATTGGTCCAGGAATGTGTGAGGTAGTCATTCATGTTTTGATCAACTACATTCCCCAAGTTTGGGGCTGCCTCATTTGGGTTTCTATTTTGGTTCTCACCTGGGTTTATGAGTTGGTTTATTTGTATTACTTCCATTGAAATAGGATCAATTTTTGACTCTAAAGTATTAGGAAGATTATGATCTAATGTAAAGAGTTCCCTTTGTGTACTTGACACCCCAACCCCAGGACTATCCACCCTAACTAGACGGTTTGATTGATCGCGGGTGTAGGCGGACATGCGCCAAAAGAAAAAAATGAGAAAGGGACAAGATAAGAGAATTTGGATGATAAAAGAAGAAATGGGGGAGAATAGAATGGGGGTTTATATTACTTACTTGGATCCCCTAAAATGTCTCCAAAATTTGATTCACGCTCAAATTTACCCAAAAGAATGAGGTAGGATGGTTCTTATAGTCTAGTTTGGGTTGTCGAATCCTCAGAGACCTAAGAAGTACCTACAAACACGTACATTCTATGGATTTTTTTTGGCTATGAAGTGGCCAAATTGGGTTGATTTAATTGGTTTTAAAGGATCACTAATATATTTAAGTTAATTCAAATTAACGTAATGAGTTGATCCTAGGTTATCGCTCGTGGTGGATTGGATGAAATTCTTTTTCAACTATTTCAATTTCTTATATTTGAGATGGGTTCATTTAATAAGATCAAACAAAATCATCACTTACTAATTTAATACCTACAAAATTTAATACTAATCACCTATACACTTGAAGGATCATTGTTTTGAGCACTTCAAGGTAAAGGTTCATATTAGCACTTGAAGTGTGTGACCTTAAATTCAACAAGGATGATGAAGTTTAAAAATCATCAAATAAAAATCTCAATTAAAAGAATTGTTTATAAATTAATGGGGTGATAAATAACATCCAATCCAGACCCTTTCTACTCCCTTGGATCAAACCATAAATGGGTTATCCCTCAATTGATTCTATGGTTTGAATGGAAGCGGAAAGTGGACTCATGAGGGAGGAAATGGAGAATTAAAAAAACACAATAAAGTAATGATCACTCCACTGTTGTGTTATAATTTCACAAGGTTTGGTGTGAATAAATTCACACCTTGAACCAAAAATATAAAATTGATATGAATAACAATATAATAAGAGGATAAGAATAACTTTTATTAAGAAACTAATGTGAATTGAACAACTTACATGTGAAAGGAAAACTTGAGACAACAAAATCGCAGTATAACATTACAATGAAAGAAAGATCAAAAATATGAAACACTTCTCCACCACCACTGCCTTAAATAGGAATTTTGGGAGCCTTGGGTAGATCCTTTAATATTAAAAAGCATCCCACTTTATTATGGTAGGCCTAGGGTGGTGGAAAGCTTGTGGAACTTGGACTTTTCCATACTTGACCTGAGGTGGCAGCCAGCTTTCATCCACCGAACAGACGCGCTTGGAAGACCTTCTAGATGGTAGAATAATAGTATAACATAAGATAAAAAATGTATACATGGATTTCTCCTAACCTCCTATAAAATTTGGGCCCATTTGATGTTGTGTATTCTGAGATATGATTATATTTGTAGGATTGTTTTTGGGCCGCAGAATTTGGCCCATAATTTTATCTCCAAATTGGGCCATCTTAATGACCACTATGGATGCCGAATTAGCACTGGATCCTGAAGAATGATTTGTTCCTATACATGCCTTATATAATTATACGAAATTTGGGCTTCATTAGGACTGTATGTTGGTCCCCACATTCTCATCAGTGGGCTGGTGTCCAATCTGAATTCTCCAAAATTGTTTCGTTTCATCACAAAATATCCCCATCTTCCTCCATGAATTATCCATTGATCCCTGAATTAAACATGTTCATATTGAAGTGTAGATAAATTTCCCAAAATATAAAATTAAAATATGGATAATTACATTACTTAAAATCAGATGAATCATTGGGTACTTTAAATAATGTTAAAAAATGT
The DNA here is from genome assembly GCA_963277665.1 of Viscum album. Classification (NCBI taxonomy): domain Eukaryota; kingdom Viridiplantae; phylum Streptophyta; class Magnoliopsida; order Santalales; family Viscaceae; genus Viscum; species Viscum album. The sequence continues at coordinate 1,223,699,131 of OY728130.1, forward strand.
ACCACATAATAGTGCATTTTAAGAAGGAATTACAATCATAATGTGAAATGATGTTAAAAGTGTAAAATGAACTAAAATGGTGTTTATGAATAATAAATAACATGAATATTATATATATTAACAATGAATATTAGCCTAATTTAGTGTCTAATCAGTAATATAATTCCTTTGTCGCAATATCTCATCAAGCATGTTTCATGATAGTGTCATCATTTTTTATGTTTGATACGTCGTTCTTTGACTAGATGAAATAAACTCATCGTTACACCATGGCCATGGAATTTCATGGGAAAATTATATTTCAATAAAAGGGTCAAGATATCAACTTCCATAAATAGAAGGGACAAATCTTTCCTCGACTTATCTATTAATAACATACCACTTGTAATGCATCCAACGTACCCTACTTCTTGCCAACTGTCTGTGTGACGGTTTTCATCAGTAAATAAAATTTTGTGAGTAATTACACATATTAATGATAATATTAAAGTCTAAGGATCATTACACACACTCATATATAGAAATATCTGATGAAACTAAAACATGCGTAATTCCTACTAGCGGGTTTGTTCTTACAATCTTCTATCTTGAAGATTACTAAGTGCGAACTTCATGAGAGTAAGTCTCATCTGCTTATGAGTACTTGCACCTGATGGTATGCATGCTATGTGTCCCATCATAGTATATCATCCAACCACAGAACTATATTTAAGAATATTTTTATATCATTTTAAGGTTCTCATCATAGCGGGGATCTGCCATAACCTTATCAATGCAACAAATACTCTAGAAAATTATTACATCATAGTCATGTAGAACAATGAACAATATGTAATAATAAATTAAATATCCATGTAATAAAAGTAAAACCAGTTGGTTCTAAGACACCAACTCATAAAAACTCCCACTTAGACTAGATCCAACTGCCTATGAATTTCAGTCTGCTAGACCTCACATGATGATCATGTTTCTTCTGAGTCAAGTCTTTATTCAAGGGGTCCATCATATTGTCTTTCATGGAAATACTACTCACTACAACTTCACATCTCTGATAAAAATCCTTCAATAGAAGATACTTCTGAAGTATGTGCTTCGTCAGCTGATGTGATCTTGGCTCTTTTGGGAGAGCCACTGCTGTAGTATTATCACAGTACAGTGTGATGGGATATTTACTTCTAGGCATCACATTTAGCTCCTAGATAAAGCTCCAAATCCAAACTACTTCATTATCTGCCTCAGAAGCTATGATATACGTAGACTCTACTATAGAATCTATGACCACACTCTAATTTGAGCTCTTCCTTCTCACTACACCTCCATTCAAAGTGAATATGTATCCCATTTGAAACTTCATGTCATCTCGATCAGTTTGGAAACTAGCATCTGCATATCCTCTAATGACTATTTCCTCATCTCCTCTATAAACTAGAAACATATACTTTGTATGCCTTAGATATTTTATGATTGTCTTGACTACCATCCAATGGTGGTCACCTGGGTTAGCTTGATATCTACCTACTGCACTCAATGCGTAGGTGACATACATCGTAGTACATAGCATGGCATACATGACTGACCCAATTTATAATGTGTATGGAGTACTTTCTATTATCTTTCTTTCCTCATGTGTTTGAGGACACATTTTGTTGGAAATATGAATACCATTGGACATTATCAATAATCCCCTCTTGGATTTTTTTCATATTGAATCTCTTTCGTATCTTATCAATGTATGTACTTTAACTTAGGCACAACAATCTCTTGGATCGATCATGATGGATCTTGTTCCCCAGAATATATATTGTCTCACCCAAGTGCTTAATAGAGAAGAATTGATTCAACCATGAATTAATAGAATGTAAGACTGGCATCTCATTTCTAATAAGTAATGTGTCATCAAAATATACTTTTAGTAAAATGACTGAACTCCCACTAAACCGTTTTTAGACACAAGGATCACATTAATTCTTGATAAAACAAAATTCTTTTATGGCTTCATCAAAATGAATGTTCCATGACCTAGATGTTTTCTTTAATCTATAAATGGATTTCTGCAAATTTCATACCTTATTGGTATCCTTTGGAGTCACAAACCCTTCAGGTTGTGTCATGTAGACATCTTCCTGAAGGTTCCCATTAAGGAATGTTGTTTTTATATTCATTTTCCAAATATCATAGTCATGGTAAGCTACAACGGTAAGTAGAATTATGATGGATTTCAGCATTGAAACTGCTGAGAAGGTTTCATCGTAGTCAATTACTTGACGTTGTTTAAACCCTTTTTAACCAGTCGCACCTTATAGGTACTGACTTGTCCCTCTATTTCTATTTTCTTCTTGAATACCCATTTTTAACCAATAGGCTTTACATCAACTAGAGGATCTACCAAAATCCAGACTTGGTTTTGGTAATGGAATCCATTTCAGAATTCATGGCTTCTTTCCACTTGGAAATGTTTGTGCCACTTACTGGTTCATTGTAGTTTATAGGATCATTATTGTTAACTAATATTGAGTCACCATCCTCGGTAACTAGAAAATTGTACCGTTATGGTTCTCTAACCTCTTGTGTACTCTTATGTAGAACTTGTGTCTATGGAACAAATTCTTCTTCTACAGGGCTTTATGTAATATTTTCTTGTACCAACTCTTGTATACCTTGAGCCTCAACTTCATCGAAGTCTATCTTGTTCCCACTATCTCTTTTGGATATGTGCTCCCTCTCAAGGAATATGGAATATCTTTCCACTATAACCTTTTTTCCTGAGGGGTTGTATAGTTAATATCCCATTGTTTCCTTGGGGTATCCTATAAAGGTACACTTTGTGCCTTGAGGTGTAATTTTGCTACCTGAATAGGCCTTAACAAACACTTCACTACCCCACACATGTAAATTTGATAACATGGATTTTCTTCCACTCCACAAATCATATGGAATACCATTTATCAATTTAGTTGGTACTTGGTTTAGTATGTGTGTTTCTATTTGTAACAAATACCCCTAAAAGGATAATGGAAGACTTTCATGACTCATAATTGATCTCACCATGTCCAACCAGGTATAGTTCCTCCTTTTTAATACACTATTCCATTGAAGTGTGTAAGGAGGAGTGAGTTGGGATAGGATCCCTAACTCCCGTAAGTAATCAATGAAGTCTTGATTAAGATATTCCCCACCTCAGTCTCAATGTACTTTCTTAATCTTCTTACCAAGATGGTTCTCAACTTCATTCTTGTATTCCTTGAACTTATCAAAGGAATCTGACTTATACCTCATTAAGTAGATATATCCATATCAACTAAAATCATCAGTAAAAGTTATGAAGTATGAGTAACCACCCCTTGCTTTAACTGGAAATGGTCCATGCACATCAGTATGAACCAATTCAATAATATCTTTAGCCCTTTCACCTTTCCCACCAAATGGGGCTTTGGTCATTTTTCCTTGTAAACATGCATGACATACGCCAAGTGGTTTTAGTTCAAAAAGAATCTAAATATCCATTTTGATGTAACTTTTTCAAGAGTTTCTTGTTTATATTACCTAGCTAATGATGCCAAATTTGGTTGTGTTATGAGACATATAAAGTATCTTTGTCATTGATTGCCATTACTTGGTGTGTGTAATCCAACACATAAAGACCATTGTGTAAATGTTCCCTACAAAAACAAATTCTATATTTATAAAAGAATCCACATTCATTTCCAAACTTGAAAAAAAAATACATCTATATATATTTTGGATATAGAAATTATGTTTTTGGTTACAGAAGACACATAAAAACAACCCTTCAACACCAAGATCATTCCAGCTGGCAATGTGAGCTGGTAGTCCCCAACAGCTACAACAGCAAGTCTGGATCTGTTGGCTGCTCATAGATCTACCTCCCCTCGATCAATATTTCTGAATCTACTTGGTTCCGATATTTGGATACATATGTGAGCACCAAAAGTTGTATCTAATACCAAATTTGTAGAAACAAATATATTGAATTTGATAACAAATGCACATGAAGTTTCCCCTTACATCTTAGGCTGGGAACAGTTCTTCTTCTAGTGGACCTTCTTTCCACATGCGAAACAAATATCCTCATGTTCCCTTTCTTCCCCCTTGATCTTCCTTTTCTTGGAAGGCTGTGAAGAAGCTTTGGGCTTAAAGATCTTCACCTTCACTTTCCTCTTATTCACAATATGGACAAAAGGCTTTTCACACTTCATATCTTTGTCCACTTGGTGAATGAGGATAAAAAGATTAGATAGAGACTTCTCAATGTTGTTCATATTGAAATTGAAAACAAAGTTAGAGAATATAAGTGGGAGTGATGCGAGAATGGGATCAGTGCCTAGTTCTTTTGGGAGTTTAAACCCTAGAACCTCTAGGATCTCAATGTAGCCAATGATATTGACTACATGAGGCCCATTTTGGGAACTTTCTCCAAGCTTACTCTGAAAGAGTGCCTTAGAGATCTCAAACCTTTCATGTATTTCTCTCTCCTGGTAAATACCATGGAGGTGCTCGATCATGCTATAAGCATCCATGTTTTCATGAGACTTCGTGAGCTCACAAGATATTGATGATAACATCAAACATTGAATGTCGACTGAATCGTTCATATGTTTCTCATAGACCAGAAAATACTCATCACTCGCCTCTTTGGCAGGCGGATCAGGTAATGGTGACTCCAGCACGTAAGACTTCCATTCATGGAATAGGATAACCCAAAGGCATATAAACTATTCCTGGAAGTTATTGCTGGTGAGGATGTTATCTTTATCCAGAATTGATCACAGGGATTGTGTGTTTTATAAGCTTGTCATTTTTATTCTACAATTAAAATAGTAGATCATTAGTACATTCTTGATTACATTTTATAAGAAATAATAAATTTTATTAAGTCTCTCACTATTTTATCAAGTCCCAATGGCCCTCACCATTGAACTTGGAATGTCTAGTTTACATGAAATTCTAGTGGAAAGGATCTATATTCCCCTTCTCATAACCCCAACAAGGGATGGTCAAGCTATTAGAAGGTATTTAGGTAGGCAGGTCTTTGCCAACTGCAGGCTTGCAGCTCCTTGATCTGTTGAGTGGACTCCCCAATCCTGAAATCATGACTTTGGATTTCCTCAACTCTTGCCTCCAATACTACACTAATTCTAGAAAGGTCTACTCCTCTTGATGTAATATGATTAAGTCAACCTGAAACCTTTCATGTGGGATTCCTGTATAAAAGTAAGTGTCCCAACAACGGTTGGTAAAACACATAGTTTTATTGAGTTTTTCCTTTAATCAAGTAACGAAAGGCTTGGTTTGAATTAATATTTTATTTGAGTGATTTTTATCTCTTATGCATGAATTTATTATTATCACATGCTTGTTAATATTAAGTGGAACTTACTTAAGTGATTAACCATTTATTGATAATATTTACGTATAAGTCTGGTTTATTTTGGTTCCATCTTGCATGCTTATTTAATTCATTAATTATGTGATCATAACAACACATCCATAATGATAAACCATGAAAATGGAAAAAAAATAAAGTAAATGGCTTGATCATGATCTTTTCTAATTGTTAGTTTTTCTATTGGTTGATAAACTAACCATGTCCTAGGGGAGAAACACATTGAACCTTTTGGGTTCGTGTTTACAGATTCCACCTGTCCACCTCTATATCTCTTGGGATTGGTTTTATCTCGACTCTAGCTTTAACTGACTCCACTAGCTTGGGAGTTCCATCCTTTACATATGCCCTTTTTTAACTCACATTTAGGTGAGGGGTAAAAGGGGGTTTTACATAAAAGAAACCTTGGGTATGTAAGCCCTACATATTAATGAGGAGAAGGCTTGCAGGCCAAGAAATTTAATTCAAATAAATAAATTAAAAGAAACCATCCTCATATAAATGTATTGGTCTAGCTCATGATCATCTATACATGTAGTGATATTTACGCATAAATGAAACTAGCATTCAATTATTTAATCATTCTTGTTTAAGATAAATCACACTCGAATCAATTAATTATCATCTTTAATTAACCAATCCTTTTATCTTAAATCTTTTTCTGAATTTCCTTAATATTCTCATCCATCATAATTTTAAACAAATAAATTCATTTTAAATTATCTTTGTACATAAATTGTACCTTGGAGGAAACTCGGTGAATTCCTATTCATAACTACCCAATGAGTAGAAATGAACATTACGCAGATGTTAAATTAAACACACATATATAAAACACCTATCATGTGTTGTGCCTCAGCATTATGCATGCATGATGGTACACGTCTCAAGGGATAATATAATAATAAATTTTAATAAATCTGTGTAATTTGAATAAGTACATGATGTGTAGTTCTGACTACACGGTGTGTACTATTTTTCACCATCCATCCAAATTACACGCCTGGGGAAACGACGTGTGAGTGTACTTCGGAAATATTCTAAGTACACGGCATGTCCTATTGGCCACATGTCGTGTAGTTCCTCATTACATGGTCTCCAGCTGAGCTAGCTATGTATGGGGTACATGGTCCAACCCTAACCCAAAGGGACTACATGCCATGTCCATTTTAGCTACACGACATGTAATCCAAAAACTACATGCCACCTGTTCCTGGTCAACACATAGAGTCATTTAAGACTTAGAAAGATTAAAACATGCATCTTGGTTTGGTGGACTGGTCTGATGCATTGAATCTTGACTACACAACGTGTACTGCCGAATACACGCCGTGTGTTCGGGTGTTGTACAACCAGGAAGCTTTAGTACCGCCAGATGAGATCCCATATTTTATTTTCATCAAAATTAAAAGAAAATATTGTTGCTGTAAGGTGAATGAGAAACAAAAAGGAGGAATAGATCTTGAGATTCAGATTTGTAGGATGATTAACTTGAATTGAAACAACTAAATTATTAAATGCATAAGTCATCAACGAAATATTTAAATAATTATAAACTATGATGTAACCCCTCTGATACCACTTGAAGGTTCCAGGCGTAGCAGAAGCATGGTTGGGACGACACCCAACTTTGATTTTTACCATGATCAATGATTATTTTTGGATCAATGCGATGATGAACTCCAGTCTCCAAGGAATATAATCAAAGATTTAGATAAAGAAGAAAGAGGCCTGAAACCTTTAGAGAGGATCTTGCACATCATGTTCATAATTAATTTAATTAATTTCATACAGAAAAATAATACCTTAATATTTGGTATTTTTCTTTGTTGATGACGTTGATCATCCAAAATGACCCTTCCAAATTATCTCACTGCACTTGTAAGGATCCAAACTAGAATCCCTTTAGTGGTGATCCACACGTGCTCTGATGGCCTTCGATCGACACTTCTCGTTCTACGGGTGCTAGCACGACAAAGTGAGTGTCTTCTGTCAGTCGTTATTGATCACTTGTTCTTCAGCCTTGAAGAACGTCTCTCATTCTTGAGAGGGGAGAGAAGAGGATTAGAGAGAGAAATTGTTTGGATCAACAATTCTCAATTCACCAGGCGTGTGGTGTGGTTTATGTCATAGTAGGACTACTTGTCTATTTATATACATGGAATTTCAGTTACAATATTTAATTTCATAGAAACAATTAAATACATTCATGAACTTAGAGAAAACTCATGATCATAATAATAATACGGCATCATTATTCATGGTGCGCCAACTTGCGCAAAACAGAATTAGAAAATAAAATTCTGCATCACAAAATAATTACAGTGTCATTATTATTTTAACTTGTGCCAACTAGGTAAATAATTATTTATTGTCTTGCAAATAATTATTTTATTATTGGAATGTGCTTCGTCCACTCAAACTCCAATTCAATTAATTGAACACCCGAATAAATAAATAAATAATTTATTCTCTTAAATAAATATTTTATTTACAAACTAGTAAATAAATATTTATTAAATGTTTAATAAAATAAATAAATATATTCTATTTAATTTATAAGATCATTTTAACTTGAATAAAATTATTCCATTGTCTTGATAATAATATCTATTTCATTAATTAAATTCAAATATAATTTAACTGGAACCACCAAAAACACTTAGTGTGTGACCCTCTATGATTCTTTCTCGTTGGCATTAGGCAGGCTTGCCTAAAGTCCAAGAGTACTATCTAGTAACGGGTCAAGGAACCCAAGATAAAGAACGTAAAGTCTCAACAACAACATCTATATATGAACACTCACTGTGTAATATAATCTCTTTGTCGCAATATCTCATCAAGTGGGTTTCATGATAGTGTCATCAACTTTTATGCTTGATACTTCATTCTTTGAATTCCTAAAATAAAATCATCATTACACCATGAGCATGGAATTTTACAGGGTGGTTCTATTTCAATAAAAGTGTCGAGATATCAACTTCCATAAATGGAAGAGACAAATCCTTCTTCGACTTATCCATTAATAACACACCACTCGTGACGCACCCAACGTACCCTACTTTCCACCAACTGCCTGCATGATAGTTTTCATCAGTAAATCAAAGTGTATGATTTGTGACACGTATTAATGATAATATTAAATTCTAAGGATCATTACAGACGCTCATAGATAGAAATATTCGATGACACTAAAACATGCAGAATTCCTACTAGCAGGTTTGTTCTCATAATCTCCTATCTTAGAGATTACCATGTGCGAACTTCATGAGAGGAAGGATCATCTGATTATGAGTACTCGCACCTAATGGTATACATGCTAGGTGTCCCATCATAGTATGTCATCCAACCACAAAACTATATTTAAGAATATTGTTATAGCATTTCAAGGTTCTCATCATAGCGGGGAAATTTCATGACCTTATCAATGCAACAAATACTCTACGACATTATTACACCATAGTCATGCAGAAAAATGAACAATATGTAACAATACATTAAATATCTATGTAATAAAAGTAAAACCAATTAGTTCTAGGACACAAACTCTTACATTCATTACATTCGATCATGATCTCTGGTTTAGATAAAAATTTTAGAAAGGACTTCATAAGTTTATAGGTTATAACAACCCTTCTCTTTATTACACATTAATACATAATTTAATTACATAAAATTACATTTAATATGACCCAAAATATCTATAACTCTATTGTATTTGGGAATTAGGTACATTTCATTAAAACTTTAAACATGAATCACAACAACTTTATTGAAAACTTCTTTAACATACTTGAGCTTAAAATTGCATTAGAAAACCGAGTGAAATACATAAGAAAGGGGTGAGCCATATATCCCAATAAGGGAATAAACATGGAATAACATTAATACATGTTAGAAAAGGTATATCAATGAGGCATAAAGGAACTTGGATAAAAAGGCATGATATATCATGACAATCATAACATGGGAAATGTGAAAACAAATTAAAACACCGCATGATAGGTCAAGGATAAACCACCAATAATTCATGGTAGAAAAATTATCATAAAGGAATCAGGTACACCCCTATCCCAACATAACGTATCATGATACTAAACATTACCCAATGCATTGGAGTGATATATAATTATGCACACACCCATCACTTTTATTTCATTCTCATTCTTAACTGTGCCACATAGATCATAAAACATGGATTCATTCATCATCATAATTTATTAAATGGTCAAGGAGTGCATAATAAATACATTTAGGTCCCAAATAAAATGGTATATGTGCATAAAATTGAACACCCTTGATAGGAAATGGGTATGGTATTCACTACACATTTGGTTTGGCATGGAAAATCGCAGTGACAATTTGGAAGTATAACAAAATCAATTAAAAGTTAATAAAATTGGTTGATAAGAGAGAAATGGGTCTATAATAATTTTTACATGAATTTGAAAATAATAGGTACATGTAAGGACATTTCCACAAAGTTATAATTAGAAACAATAAGGAATACGATAATAAATAAGCTTGAAGAAAAAGGGAAAGGAAATAATGCTTACGAAATTTCAGCACGGTAACGAGTGTACATGGGAGGGATTAATGAGAGATAAAGGGGTATATCATCATTTATACATAATAATGTTAGTATGGGAGAGGTGATAAATCATACCCCATTATTATAAAATTAAATATAAAAGGTCATAATATAGAAGAGATTCTAGAATAAAAATGAGGAAGAGAAGATCCCTTACCTTAATAGAATGACACAAAAAGTTTGAAATGTGATTCTTGAGAGATTGGGGGAACCTTGGGAGGATTGTAGAGGTAGGAGGGAAGATTAAGTCCTTACTATAAATATTTTTAGTGAAAATAAGTGTGATATTGGGTGGGCTTATATAGGAAAAGGGAGAGATTCCTTTAATATTTAGATTTTGGACTCTACAAAAGAAAATATTTCAAACCACAAAAATTCATGTGGTTTTTCCAAAGGTATCTAACAAAGTGAAGAGGTTTTCATTATTTTATTTGGAAAATGGCCGTAATATTAAAATATTACCCTTAATTATGAGGAGGTGACTCACTCTTTTAACGAAATGAATTTAAATTTTTAAAATATATTAAATATTTTGGAGGATTCATAAAGGCTTAGTAAAATTAATAAAGTAAACTTAAAATCACAATATTTTAAGGGGGAAATATATTTTTATTATTATACACATTATATTATTTATTAAATTATTTTTGGTCCATTATGATTTCATAAAACACATCGTATATTTATACGGGATTTAGTTTTTTAAAAAAAAAAATTGACTGTCTTAGAAAATTATGAAAAATTCACCATTGGATAATTTCAACATTTTGATTAAAAAAATAATATTCATTTTATCTAAATAATTGTCTAAATATGTTCATTTTTTACTTTTAAAATAAGATTTTTCATTTATTAAAAAATGCTGGGTTTTTTACAATAACAGTTTTTGAGCCCTTATAAAAAGTACATTTCTCTTCTTAAAAAAAATTATATGACCATTTATAATTAATAAAACTTATTTAATAATAAAATTTTAATAAAATAATATTCATTAAAATGAATCCTGAAATTGAATTTGGATATTACCTGAAAATACAATTTGTTTTTAATTGAATCAAAATCAAAATCATTTATAAAGTAACAATAAAAATGAAAAAAATAATTATTCTATACAATATATATTCATATTATTAAGGTCTTGATACATATCCATTTATTACACCAGCATACACCCTGGGAGTAAGGTGTTTGATGGTGAGACTTTTATGGGGGCGTTTGGGAAACATGGTTTGGGTCATGATCTCAATGAGCTTGAACTTATCCCATAATCAGCTTTGATCATGATTAAGTTGCTGGATCTTAGCTTGGGCTTAGTCAAGTTCAAATCCTAGTGATGCTATCTCCTTTATAATCTATGATAAATGGGATTCATGGAATATAATCCTACTGGATGAGGCCATCGATTCCTTTGTCTATGTCAATTAGACTTGTTAAATCCCTATATTTATATCAATCATGTGATCACTGTTTAATAGATACACTAACAAAGATAATATTATTAATGTTATTTTAAATCCAAATATATAAACAAGTAATTTCATGTGTTTTATATAACTATATTACATAATAATACATTTAATTAAATCACTAAGGGAAATTTCATTTATAAAAATTTGTGTCATTACAATCTTCCCCCCTTTGATAAATTTCACCCTTGAAAATTTTATTTCACCCCCCTTAAAATAGATGGGGATAATTTTGTTTCATCACTTCCTTTGGTTCCCATGTTTCTTTTTCAAACTTTTGGTTTCTCCATAGCACTTTTACAAAGTGCATTCTCTTATTTCGTAGAACTTTGTCTTTACGATATAAGATCTTCATCGACTGCTCCTCATAGGAAAGATCATTCTCCAATGTTACCAACTATGGATTGAGTACATGATAGGGTCCTGGTATGTACTTCCTCAATAGTGATACATAAATTACATCATGAACTTGAGATAGGTTAGGTGGGAGTGCAAGTCAATAGGCCACCGCTCCGATACGATCAAGGATCTCAAAGGGGTCGATGTATCTTGGACTGAGATTTAACTTCTTCCAAAATATCATCACTTTTTACATAGAAATATGTGGAAGAATACCATGTCTCCAATATCAAACTCTAGGTCTCAATGATGATTGTCATGATACCTCTTTTTTCAACTCTAAGCAGCCTTGATGTGTTGCTGAATGGTCTTAACCTTTTCTACAATTTCCTCTACCATTTTAGGACCTAGAAGTTTTCATTCCCCAACTTCATCCCATCATATAGGTGTCTTAAACCTCTTCCCATAAAGTTATTCATATGGATCCATTTGGATTATCATGTATAAATTTTTATTATAAGATAACTCAACTAGAGGAAGATGTTGATCTCATCCTCCTTTGAAGTCCATTGAGCATGCTTTTAATATATCATAAATTTTCCAGATAGTCCACTCAGATTGGATATTAGTTTGAGGGTGATAGGTCGTGATTAATTTAAACTCAATATTCAAATCATGCTCAAGAATCTTCCATAACTTAGAGGTGAATCTTGGATCTCGATCAGATACAATCGATAGTGGTACTTTATTTAGCCTAGCCACTTCCCTGATGTCTATCTATACAATTAGATCCAATGATAATTCCTCTCATATAATAATGAAATGTGAAAAAAAATTAAGATTATCCACCACAACCCATATAACATTATTCCCTCTTGATGTCTTTGGAAGTTTAGGGACAAAGTCCATGGTGATGTTTTCCCATTTCCATGTAGGTATGGGTAATGGTTTCATCATCCCCTTGGATTTTTGCCTTTCTGATTTCACTTACTAACATACAAGATATCTTAATGTATATTCTATGATCACCTTATTCATAATGTCCCACCAATAGTGTTCTTGGAGATCTTAATATATCAATGTTCTTGATGGGTGGATGGAGAATGTTGAGCTATGTGCACCATCCAAAAACCCATTCTTTAACTCAATATTTGACGGTACACATAGTCTTGACCCAAATCTCACATCACCTTCATCATTAACAATAAACTTTGAGTATTTCCCTTTCCTTATATCTCACAATTTCTTTTGAATTCCCATATCAACTCTTTAGGAATCCTTTAACCTCTCCAAAAGAGACGGTGTAACAATCATTTGTGAATGGATTGATGATTTTCCTTCCTGTATGATTTCCATATCCATCCTTTCCAAATATAAGAAGATTGGATCAATTTTAATTCTCATTAATGACAGAATTTTTAGATCCTTTTAGCTTAGATAATCTACCACTTTATTCACTTTCCCAAGATATTATTGGATGGATAAATCATAGTCTTTGATGAGCTCTAACCATATTTGTTGGCACATATTCATCTCTTTTTGTGTGAATATATACTTGAGGCTTTTGTGATCTGTATATATTTAACATTTATACCCAAAGAGATAATACTACCAAATTTTCAAAGATAAAATCATTGTATCCAACTCCATATCATGTGTTGGGTAGTTCTATTCATGAACTTTCAACTACCTTAAAGCATAGAGAATTACTTTTTCATTTTTCATCAACACACAACCTATTCCCTTCTTCAAAGAATCTCTGAATACCACGAAAATCTCTCCACTTGTGGGTAGTGTGAGAACATGAATAGTGATAAGACTCCTTCTCAACTCCTTAAAGATTTATCTACATTAATCATTACAAGAAAAATTTACTCCCTTATGAGTTAGTTTGGTGAGAAGGTTTGAAAATCGTGAGAAATTTATCATGAATCAGTGATAATACCCAGCAAACCTAAGGAAACTACAGATATCTGTCACATATGTTTTCCTAGATCATCCTTCAATTGATTCTGTTTTCAAAGGGTCTATAGATATCCCATTTCTTTTGATGATATGCCCCAAGAAGGATAATTCCTTCAACTAAAACTCACATTTTTTATACTTGGCATAAATCTTTTCCTTTCGTAAGGTCTTTAGAACAATATTCAAATGATCCTCATGATCCTCTTTACTTTTAGAGTATATTAGAATATCATCTATAAATACTACCACAAATTTTTCGAGGTATTATCTAATGACTCTATTTATTAATTCTGTAAATATTTCTTGATAATTAGTGAGTCGGAATGGCATTATTATGAATTCATAGTGCTCATACCTTATACAAAGGGCAGTCTTGGGGATATCCTCCTTCTTCACCCTAACTTGGTAATATTCTGACCACATATCCACCTTGTAAAATTATTGTGCTCTATATAGTTGATCTAACAAGCCATCAATCCAATGCAAGGGATATTTTTTCTTTATCGTGATCTTGTTGAGCTCACAATAATCGATGCAAAGGTGCATTGACCCATCCTTGTTCTTGACTAAGAGGACTGGTGCACCCCATGGTGAAGCACTTGGGCATATGAAACCTTTATGCAGATTCTTCTATAGTTGTTTCTTTATCTACTTAAGTTCCACAATATTCATTCTATATGTATTATTGGATAATGGTAGTGACCTAGGTATAATCTTAATTGAAAATTCAACATCTCGACTAGGAAGATGACTCAGCAATTCTTCAGGAAACACATCCGTGTATTCCCTTACAGTGATCATGTCTTCAAGGATGGTTCTTTCCTTATAATCAATCATTTGAGGTATACATTCTTTCTCATAGGTAAATAATATCTATTCTTGAGATGATGGTGCTAAATAAGATTCATCCTTATCCTTTCATTTGTACAGAATCTAAGGATAATTCTCAATACAAAGAGTGATTTTTTCTCACAGAAATTTATATTGGATCTATATAGGGAAAGCCAATCCATGCCTAAAATTGTATCAAAATCCACCAAAGGAAGTATGACATGTTTTTTTGGGAAATTAATCCCAGTGACTTTGATAGGGGAGGATTTATATACTTGGGATGAAATAATTTTTCCATTTTTCATTTTCACCAACATCTCTACTTCCATGATTTTTGGTGGTGTTTGAATAGTTCTACTAAACTTTTGTGATATGAAGGAATGCGTAGAACCAGAATCAAAAAGTGTGTTCGATATTCTTGAATAAACAACTAGCGTAACTTTCACCACTTCATTTTCAAGATTCACTTCTATGGTAGTGATGTAAAATGCTCACCCTTAATGCCTTGGAGGTTGTTTGTTGTATCCAAAAACCCTTGGATTAGTGTATTGGTTTTTAAAATTATCTGGATCCTTTCAGTTGTAGAAATAAAAAATATAATGAGGGTTAACTGAAGTGTTCCTTTCCTCTATCCCAGTAGCAGGTTTATCTTGTGAGAAATCATTGGCCAAGTTCCCTTCCTTCCCACACCTAAAGAATTTCATCTTCCCCTTTAGATAATTTTCTGGGTGCTTCTTTCCGCACCATTGGAAAGTGGGATTTTATAATTTCTTGGCACTATTAGATATCTTTATTGAACTACCATAATTTATCTCCACTCTTTGCTTCTTATCCCCTATTATACCCCTGAGATTCACTGATCTTCATTTCAACTTTGAGGGTACATTAGACAATTATCTCATATCTATTGAAGTCACGAATCTCTGTAAATTTTTATAGGATAGGTTTTAGCCCACCAAATAAGAGGTTAAACTTGCATTCAGGTGTAACAAAAAATATGGAGGCATGCCATCAAAGTCTTGTGAGGTTTCTTTCATACACCCTGATATATTATTTGTATTTATACTTAAGTTCAAGGAAATATCTTTCCATTTTAAGTTAGAGTGTGCGGTGATTTTTTTATCAAAAAACATTTTCCAAAAATCCATCCATGAAATTGTATAAATATCTTCCTCTAGCTTCATATTTTTTATCAATGTGCACCATTGATTAGATTTAACCTCCATATGATAAACAACCAAAAGAACCTTCTCTTGTATGGAGAATTAAAGGATGGAGAAGATCTTCTCAATGGAGTTGATCCATTGTTCTAAGATTAAGGGATCAGAAGATCCATTGAAAGTAGGAGGCATTTGTCACATGAAGCTCTTGATTTGATCTTGTTATATTTTTGGGGGATTTGGACACTCCTCCTAATATAGTTTTATATTCAGAACCTGATTCAAGTGAGAGAGTATCATCATGAAGTGTGTGATTATTGCACCCATCGAGTTGGGCATCTCATTGGGGTAGTCAACACATTTCTCTTCAAATTTATTTTTACCCATTTTCTCTGATTTTCAGAAATTTTCTAGAATAAAAGGAAAATTAAGTATGAGTATCTTTAACTTTTAAACACATAAATGGAAATTTAATGACATTAAAGGGATAACTTATAACTTACATGTATTTTCTTAACTTATTTATTTCTAGGCTTTAGTCTTTGTTATCCATGATCTATTTCATAACATATATTCTTATGGGATTTTTTTCACCCTTAATAATGGTTCATAATGATATTATGAATTACCAAATCATATCCCTTGGTAGTTTCATACCTGGTGTGTAGTAAGTCCCATTGACATGTACCAAGTTACCCGAGTGAGGCCCAGAACACCTTTTCAGAGTTATTATTCCTAGGTACAACTATGCTAGAACCACGTCCAATTATAGTATCCAGATAGGGAAGTATTTTATTGATAAAAACATACTCTACACCCATAAAAATTTTAGTTATGTATTATTATAATTATTATTATCTCTAAGGATTTTTCTAGATTTTTCTAATCCTAATCCCAAAAATAACTAAACTCTTCCTTTGATACCAACTATAACTACCCCTATATTTATTAAAAATTAATACATTATTTAATTACATAAAATTACACTTAATGAAACCTGAAATATTGATAAGTCTAGTGCCTTTTATAATTAGGTACATTTCAATACAACTTTAAAAAATAATCACAATATCTTTATTGAAAACTTCTTTAACATGCTTGAGCTTAAAACTACATTGGATAACATGGGGAAATACATAAGAAAGGGGTGAGCCATAAATATTAGTAAGGGAATAAAAATGGAATAACATTGATACATTTTAGACAAGGAATATCGATGAGTAATAAAGAAATGTGAATAATAAGGCATGATATATCATGATAACAACAACTTGGGAAATGTGGAAACAACTTAAAACATCACATCATAGGTCAAGGATAAATTTCCCAGACTTCATGGTGGACAAAGTATCATAAAATAATTAGATAAACCCATTTCCTAACATGAAATATCATGATACTAAACATTACCCAATGCATTAGAGTGCTATATAATTCTGGGTGCACCTTTCACTTTCATTTCATTCTCATGCTTAAGTGTGTCACATAGATCATAAAACATGGATTAATTCATCATAATAATTTATTACATGATAAATAAGTGTGGAATAAATACATTTTATTCCCTAATAAAAATTTATATTTTCATAAAATTGAAAAACCTTGATAGTAAATGATTATGGTATTCACTACACATTTTATTTGGTAAGGAAAATCGCAGTGAAAATTCGACAGCAAAACGACGTCACTTAAATGTTCATAAAATGGGTTGATAAGATATAAATTGGTATATCATAATTTTTCAATAAATTATATAGTAATAGGGACATTTAAAGACATGTTCCCAAATTTATAATTATAAAAAATAATCCATATTATAATAAATAAGCTTGAGGAAAAAGGGAAAGGAAATGGTTCTTATGAAATTTCGGTAGGGTAATGAGTGTACATGGGAGGGATTAATGAAAGATAAAGGGGTATCTAATCATTTATAAATAATAAGGTAAGTATGGGGGAGGTGTTAAACCATACCCCGTAATTATTAAATTAAAAATAAAAGGTCATAACATAGAATATATTCTTGAGTAAAAGTGGGAAAGAGAGGATCCCTTACCTTAAGAGTATGACACCAAAAGCTTGAAAGGGGATTATTAGGAGCTTGGGGAACATTTGGAGGATTATAGATATAGTATTTAATAGAATGGTAGTTCTCCAAATAATTTTAGTGAATAAAATTGTGATCTTGGGCGGGTTTATATAGGAAAATAGTGGGATTTCTTTAATATTTAGGTTTTGGACACTACAAAATAAAATATTTCAAACCACATTACTTCACATGGTTTTTCCTCATGGTTTTTCCCAAATTGGATATGTTTTAATTATTTTATTAGGTAATGGTCCAATCATATTAAAATATTAACCTTTCTTATGTGGAGTTGAGTCACCCTTTTAATGAAATGAATTTAAAATTCTAAAATATATTAAATATTTTAGAGGATTCATAAAGGCTTAATAAAATTAATCAAGTAAAATTGAAATCAAAATATTTTAAGTTGAAAACATATATTTGTCCGATTATAACCATTATAATATTTATTAAATCATTTTTGGTTCATTATGATTTCATAAAACACATTGTATATTTATAGGGTATTTATTTTTTACCCAAAAATTCGACTCTCTCAGAAAATTATGAAAAATTTACTGTTGGATAATTTCAATATATTTGATTACAAGAATAATATTCATTTTTTCTAAATAATTTTATAAATATTTGAATTTTTAAAATAATATTCTACATTTATTGAAAAATACTGGGTTTTTAAAAATAACAGTTTTTGAACCTTTATAAAAAGTACATTTCACTTCATAAAAAAATTATATGACCATTTATAATTAATAAAACTTATTTAATAATAAATTTTAATAAAATTATATTTATTTAAAAAAAATTAATTCATATAAATAAATCCCTCAATTTAATTTGAATATTACCCAAAAATACAATTTATGTTTAATTGAATCAAAATAAAATTCATTTATAAAGTGACAATAAAAATGAAAAAATTCATTATTTTATAAAATATATGTATTAATATTTTTAATGACTTGATACATATCTCTTTATTACACCTATGTACTCCCTAAGAGTAAGGTGTGCGACAGTGAGACTTTCATGGGGGTGTTCGGCAAATATGGTTTGGGTCATGATCTCAATGAGCTTGAACTTCTCCCGTAAATGGTTTTACTCATACTTAAGTAGATGGATCTAATCTTGGGCCTGGTCAATGAAAAATCCAATTGATTATATATCCCTCTGAATCTCTGATAAATGAGATTCATAGGGTATAATCCTACTATATGAGTCCATCACTTCCTTTTTCTATGTCAATTGGACTTGTTAAAACCTTATATTTATATTAAACATGTGATTACTATTTAATTGTTATATTAACAAAGGTAATATTAATAGCGATATTTTAAATCCAAAGATATACCCAAGTAATTTAATGTGTTTTATATAACCATATTACATAATAAGACATTTAATTAAATCCCAAATGGAAACATCATTTATAATAGTTCAGTTCGTTACATGGGTAATGAATTAAATTTTAGTACAACTTTTCATCCTCAATATGATAGACAATAATAGAGTAAAATTTATAATTTATAGGATATTATTTGATTTTAATCATCATAATATTAAGAAATTTGCGATTAACATCTATCATTAGATAAATTTTCTTATAATAATAGTTTTAATTCTATTATATAGATTGCCACTTTTGATGAATTATATGGAAAATGATGTCTGACTCCAACATTTTAGGATGAAGTCAGTGAGAGTAAATTATTGTGAATATAATTTTTATAAGATATAAATAAATTAAATATTATTTTTTACAAAAATATGGTGTTATAGAGTAGGAAAAATAGTTATGTTGATATCTAGATGAAATACCTTTCATTCGAGGTAGGTGATCATGTTTTTCTGAAAGTATCTTCTTAGAAAAGTGTTATGCATTTTGGTAAAAATAGAAAGATATGCCCACATTTTATTGATCAATATGAAATTATATAAAAGTTTGGATTAGTTTCTAATATATTATACTTACCTCTATTATTATCTCAGGTATATAATTTGTTTCATGATTATTTTGTAAAGAAGTACGTACTTGATGCATCTCATGTTTTAAACTCTAAAGTGGTACAGTTAGAGGAGAATATTTCCTATAAAGAAAATATGGTTCATATTTCTAATCATAGAGAGAACAAACTGATAAATAAGGTTATTCATGAGGTTAAGGTTTTATGGAAGAATCACATGATTGACAAAGAAACATGGGAATTATAAATTTTTATGAGGGATAAATTCCCACACTATTTAAGTAATGAATAAAATTACGAGGATGAAATTTATTAAAGGGGAATGAATGTGAAAACCTATTTAATGCTAGAAATAAACTAATATTATGATTTATAAGTATTAATTTTATAGATTTATATTCATCGTAGTTTTATAAATAATTTTATAAATGTTTTCAGTTGAAAAATGAATTTTTTTTTATCTAAATTGTTTTTCTATAAAGTATATGGTTTTATTTAAAAGATAAATTTCCAAATTTTAGAAATTTAATTTTATAAAAATTAATCATTTTTCATAATCAACACATCAAATATATATTAATATTAATTTATGGTATTTTTTTGAAAATTGATTTTGGAGTGAATAGTGAAAAATGTTGATTTTTGAAAAACCGTATTTTTTTCTTTAAATCGAGTAATTTAAAAGTATAATTATAATTTATATTTGGTTTTAAAGTAATATAAGATCCATTTTATTAAATATAATATAAATTATTCCATAGTAATCATTATTATATTTTATTTTGGTATAAGTTCATTTTTATTATTAAAACACAAATTTTTAATAACTATTTTTCATTGTATTTTACACATTTATATTAAAAGTAGTTTATTATACTTAAAAAAATTGAATCCTAAAAAATATATTCTATATTTTGAATAAAAATGTTCAAATTTATTAAGGAGTTCAATTTCATTTGTTGGTCATAGTGAATAGTAACCGTGTTAAAAATGTATCATCATGGTAAAAGGCTAAAATGGGTTAATTAAGTTAAAAACTAAGTGATAAGGTTGCAATATATTGTCTTAATGATTATTTTATGATGTTATTTAAATTATTATCACATTATATTTTAAATTGGAAAGTTTTAGAGCCACTTTCACTTGATTAATACTTTATAATATTGAAAATTTTAAAAAAATAACAATTGTGTCACCCACCTCACTTATAAAAGGGAATCTCCTCTCCTCCCTTCATCACACATTTGATCACTATATTATGGAAAAGACCTACCAAAATATCTCCCAAACATAACTCCTCATGTCCTAGATGTCTTTTTCTTCTCAAAGTACTAATCCAAGAAGGATTTAGTTGTAATATAAAGGGAGATATATGAGGAGACAGTATAAGTCATAACTAACCTATATCGAGTTTATTTATTCTTATATATCATTCAAATCATATTCAACCATGATGAGATATCAAAATAAGTGCCTTCCATATAATAAAATTGTATTATGAAAATGGTATAAACCTTTTTCATGTCATTTTCCATCCTATTGGAAATGAAATCATCTCTCATGTGTACGTTTAGACTACCGCATCCACAAAGAATTGTATTTCATTTTTTATCCTTGGATCACATGGGTGGTTAAAATGATATAAAAATGAATATATATGATATTTATGATATATTTTTGTTTTTATAAAGATAATATATTACTTTACATATTTAAAATGAATATATATGATATTTATGACATAATTATGTTTTTATAATGACAATATATTAATTTATTTCTTATAATTTCCATATATTAAACATTGATAATTTCATTCATACATACGTGTGGAATACCTCCTCCATGACGTAATGTGATTCATTTTTTATCTCCACCTTACAATGATTTTTACAAGGATATAAATAATTAATAAATATGAAATTTATAACATATTTATGATTCTATAAAATTAAATTATTATATACTTTATTTTTTCCATCTATTAGAAAAATAAAAATGTCATTCATTTATACATATGGACTACCATCTCTATGAAATAATGCGGTTTATTTTTTATGACTACCTTATATGGTTGGTTTTAAAATTATATCTAATATATAAATATGATTAATATAATATTTTTAAGATTATGGAGGTAATGTAACCATAACCCCTTTGACCATGGTCAACACATCGATGTTGTTTTGAGGTTATAAACCGAATGACACCAAAACGTACAATGTGAACTTAACCATTTTAGTAATTAAATAAGTCATGGTAATAAATGGAATAAAAGGAATAATAATAATGAAATTAAAATGAAAAATATTATTAAGAAAGTATAAATCAAATATATATTTTTTTTAATTATGTCTTAGAGAATATACGAAGCTAGATGAGACTTAAGGTAAGTGACTTTCTTTCTAAAAATATTATTTTAAAATTTTACTTCCATATATTTTTCTTCCATGTCAAGGTTTTATTAAAATTTTATAAGAATGTTTTTATTTATACATCAATGATTTTTAAAATTTAATTTCAACTAATTTTTAATTTATTTTTAATGTTTTAAAAATTAATCTTTTAAACATTTATCGTATGAGTCATTTGGACGTTTTATTTACAAAAGTAAAAAAAGAATATTTTTTTAACATATATAGATTGACCTCATTTTTCCAGTCATAGTCATTATTCATTATCAATATTATTATAAAATTTTCCATGATTATTTTGAAATAAATATTTCTCTCAATATTCTTGGATTTTTAAAATGTTTTTTCTAAGGAAATGGAAAATGTTTATCATCATAACAAGGTAAACGAAAGTGTTATTGATTATAAGATTCAATGACAATTAAAATATGTACTACAATTAAAGTTAAAGTCATATGTGTTTCATTCAAAATTTTATATGAATTATGGGTGAGCCTGGTATATCTCCGATGATGGGTGTGCCTGATATAGCTATCCAATGCATTGGGTAAAGTGACGGAGTTTACCACTAATAGGTTAATCCTAATAGATTTGATAATTATATGGTTATTTTATTCCAATTTAAGGATTCTTATAAGGCATAAGGTAAGTATGATGTCTAAAGATACCTACATGGTATGATTTTAATGTTTTATAAAAGAAATTAATTGATTTAAAAGGTAATAAAATGATCTTATTTTTTTAAGGAAAGTTTATGACCTTAAAAAAAATAAAGATGAAAGGATTATTTTTCAAGGAAAGGTATTTATGAGTTTTAGTGTTTCCTAAAAACCATTATAATTATGATTTTTTTACTTTATGATTTAATATGAAATTATTTATTAAATCTATTAATCAATTCATTAATTTTTATGGAAAAGTAAATGGATATGTGAGATCAAATATTTATTGTGAAAAATGTAAAATTTATTATGATTTTTTAATGATTATAAATAGACTAATATGTTTATTTTATTTTATTTCCCTAACTAAGTTTTTTTTCTCATCATATATTTCTAAATTATTTTTTATAGGGATTAAGAATTGGTAGAAATTTTAATAAAGTCAAAGTTCCTGATATGAGAGTTACCTTGAATGAAGAAAGTGTGTCTTTATAAAGAACTTTTTTTGTAGAAAAAAAAGGACACTTTGTGTAAATTTACACTTTTTTATACAAAGTTATTATATATTTATTACTGTGAGATCCAAAAAATCATGATAAAGAATAAGTATCCACTACCATAGATTGATGACTCATTCGGTCAACTACGTGGGGATCAATACTTCTCAATGGTGTATCTTTGATCATGATATCATTGGTTTGAGGTAAAGAAGGAGTATATTCTAAATACTACCTTTCACATAAGATATGAACACCATGATTTCATAGCGATTTCATTCAATCTAAAAAATGCTCCAGTGATATTTATTGACTTGATTAATAGAGCCTTTAGAGATTACCTCAACAAATTCATGGTGGTCATTATAGATGATATACTCATATACTCTTAAAATAAATAAAACATGAAGAAAATTTTAGTATGGTTTTATAGACTCTGAAAATGGAGAAATTATATTCAAATTATAGTAATTTTTAATTATAGATAGATAATTTACATTCATGGAGCATGTTATCAAAAGAAAGGGATGTCTGTTGGTCATTCAAAGGAAAATTTGATTGAAGAATAATTTAGAACCATATATGTAAAAGATATCCATAGTTTTCTGGGATTATATGGGTACTATAAGTGGTTTTTTTTAAATTCATCATGATTTTAAAACCCATAAACCAAGATAACTCAGAAAGTATTAAATTTTATTTGGATAGATGAGTGTGATTAAATCTTTTAAGGAGTCAAATAAGATGTTAATAAATGCACTTTTACTCACATAACCCTCAAGGGGGGATGATTTTTTATACACATTGATGTATCAAAGAATTATTTGGGTATTTTAATCATGAAAAATGATAATGTGAATTGTATGCCTCAAGATAGTTTAAGGTTTATGGAAAAAATTATCGAATAAATGATCTAGAGTGGGCTATATCAATCTTCACATTAAATATTTAGAGGCAGTATCTCTATGGAGAAAGGTGCGATATATATACTAATTATAAAAGTCTAAAGTATATATTCACACAAAAATAGATCAATATAATAGAATAAATGTGGTTATATATGATCAATAAAAATGACTACCCAATCTATTAACATCCTAGAAAGGGGTATAAAGTATTAAATTCCATAAGTTGAAAATATCCTACAATTTTATGCATGATGATGATTAAAAATGATATAATATTATTATACATATAATTGATAGACTGGAGAAGTATAAAGGAAGGTATAACATCCTACCTTGATCAAATAATTACTTAATAATCTATACTGTAGAAGATTAAGGAATCTTCAAGATATGATGAAGAGATATAAAAGAATATAAAAGATATAATAAAGGGGAAATATAAGATTTAAACATTTATAATATTGGATTTATGATATTTGGAACATAATTATGTTTACTATAAAAGTTTGAGATAAATAAGTATCTATTAGATGATTCCAATTGATTAACATTCTATATCCAACTAAGGAGAAAAAATATGTATAGTGATATTTGAGATAACTTATAGTGGGATAATATAAAGAAATATATTATTGAATATAAATCAAAGTGATTGGTATTCTAGTAAGTTAATATGTAATGACAAGAGTATAGGGGGTGATTCAATCAATACCCATAAATACATGAAAATGGGATAACATCACCATATATTTTTTCACCATCTTATAAATAAATATAAAGGAAGAAGCTCCATATGGTTTGTAGTGGATTATTTTACAAAACTACCCACTTTATCTCTATTAAAAAAGCCTTCTCACTTGATCAACTATTAAAGATATACATTAGAAAAGTGGTGTTATTTTATAGAACACCACTATAGATTATATTTGATTAAGATATGAGTTTCTACCCTATGTTCTAGAAGAGTCTTTGATATGACTTAAACATATAGCTGAAATTTAGTATGTTGTATCACCCTCAAAAAGATGATAAATATTAAATACTATTCAAACTCTATAAGAAAAGTTCATATCCTTATCTATGGACTTCAAAGGAGGTATAGATCCATATCTTCCACTTCAGTTAAGTTCTCATGCCACAATAGCTTTATCTCAAGTATTTAGATAGATCATTATGAATCTATATATGGGAAAAAGTGCATAACTCAAATATAATGGGATGAAGTTAATATTATAAGATATTACAACCCAAAAAAGTTAGATAAATGGTAAAAAAAGGTCAAATCCATTCAGTAAAAAATTAGAGAAACATAGAGCTGATACAGGTGCTATAATGAAAATCATCAGTTTGATCTAGATTTTGAGACTGAATATGAGTGTTACTTCATATATATCCATTAAAAATATTCATGATCTTTGCAAAGAAGGTAAATTCAGCTCCCTGATACATTTTCCCCTTTAATATTCTTAATGACATTGGGGTTGTGGACTATCAACTAGCACTCCCACTAAACATGACTTAAGTACATGATTTGTTCCATGTATCCCTCTTGAATAAGTAAATACCCAATCTCTCACATGTATTGAATCCATAGTTGTAACAGTCAGACCAAGAACTCTCTTATAAGGAACAGATGGTGAAGATCTTATATCTTAGAGACAAAGTGTGAAACAATAAGATAACTCACCTTGTCAAAGTACTATTGAGAAACCATAAGTTTGAATAGGAAACATGTGAACCTTGCAATATAATGAAGTAGAAATACCATAATTTGTTTTGATCTTAGTTTTTGAGTTTAAATTTCAAGAATTCAATTTCTAAAGGGGGGATGATGTAATGACTTGGACTTTTCTATATGAAATTTCCTTCCCAATATATGTGAGTATAAATAAGTAACATGCATCCTATAATAGAAATGGATACTATTTTAATCCATTAAAAAAAATACATATGAAGTATAAATATAGTCCATAAAATTAAAAATAATATTGTGGGATAATAAACAAAATAAAATAAAAAAACTAGAAGTTGAAATTTTTCTGCATTGGAGTCTCCTAGAAATATCACAAACGACTGTAAGAAATAAGAAAACTATTAGAAACAATATTTAAATTTTGTAAATAAAATGTAAATAACATTGAATAAAAATTGAGTAACTAGAGAATGATAGAGATAAGTGGTATTTATATGATGTGTAAAATTATATATCCCTTATAAATATGATTGTTGTAATAGTAAGTTAATCATTGGAATAGTAATCAGACTATTAGAATTATAAAATTACCATTATGTTAAATTATTATTTGAACATATAAATAATTTTTACCAATAAGTAAGTAAGAAAATATAATTGTAAAAATACTATGAAATAACTACTTAATAAATGTATCACAATTTAAGTAAAAGTATATATTTGTAGTAAATCATGGTTACATTAATTAATAAAGATTAATTTTTTATAATAAGATTATATATTATAATTAAATAATTTTTAAAAATATTTTGGAAAAATGGATTTCATTTTGGGAACCAACAAATAAGAATTTTTTTAAGGGTGATTTTTTGGTATTTTTAATGAATAGTAATATACATAGGTAAATAATAAAATACTATATAAGTGGTGTATAAGTACTGTATTTTATAATAGTGTATATACGATAATTTTTTTGGTTTCTCAATTTTAAAGGGTTATTTTAATGTTTTATTTACTATTAAAAGATAATAATTTTACTATTGAATCAGAAGTTTGATAACTATTTAGAGAAATAATATTTTATTCTAAAACACCCTTATCCTCCCCATATAAATACGAATATTCACGTCTCCATTTATACTCAATAATAAATTCTTTCTTGGAAAAAACCAAATAAAATCCATTCCCAATTTTCTTATCCACGTTCTAAATGTTTTTGTATTCATAAAAGACTATTGTTTAATCTTGAGTATCATATCAAAGGACTTCCAAATGAAGATGTAAACTATTTCAACCAAACTATTTTGAGTTTTATTCTTCTTATAGCTCATCCAAATATCATCTAAACGTCATAATATAATGTCATAAGTATCATAGGTATACTGAAATTTTATCATATTAATGTAATATCCATTATCTTACACCCTCTCATTATCAAAAAATGAACATTTCTCCCATATTATGGTAGGTTCACCGCCTCCATGGATGATGTATCTCATTTTTCACTACCAGCTCAAAGGTAGGTTTTAATATTTTATTCATGTATAATTATGGTATAAATGAAAAAATAAATAAATAGTGATTAATATTATGTAATATGAATTTTCAAAACATTAATTAAACAACATAGTTGTTTTCTTAAAAACAAATATCCAGCAAGGGATGGTATATTTACCTATAAGGATGTGGTTTTTAAAAAACTATCACCTCCTTTAAGAATGGTTATAAGAAACAATTATATTATTAAATTAAAACACAATAGTGATACTATTGTATGATTTATATTCTACAATGGGTAAATAATCATAAAATAAAATGAAATAAAATAAGTTCATAATAGAAGGTAAACTGCCTAAATAAGTACACCATTATATGATAACACATATACTAATTAAATATTGCATACATTAGACAAAATATTTATATTTTAAACCATTTTAACTCATGATTAGATATAAAAAACAAATCATTTCACTTCTGGAGTTACGGAATCTTTGGACATTAACTTTGATCAATAACAATATGTCACCACAACCTTGAAACCATGAAATAATCATCCTCAAGATGATGGAAATGAACATACAAATTCAATAAAATTATTATAAATGAACATAAAAGAATAATAATAATTAATAAATATGAAAAATGTTTCAAATCAAGTATTTAATGATTTTAATTTGACTATTCAAGAGGCTTGGTATACATACTAAGCTGAATCAGGATTTGAGTTAAGGGGTTCCTCATACTCACTCTCTTTATTTTAGGTTATGATCTCTCCCTTTAACTCTGTATCTCTCTATTTTATTCACATATTCTTTTTCTATTTTATGTATATATGTTGTTTTTGTATATAAATTGTTTATTTTCCATTTATTTTCTATACATATTCATGATTTTCAAGTTCCCTTCCCAATCCTTTCTTTAAAGAAAATGTGATTAAAGGGAAATTTATTTATTTATTATTCCGTTTTATGTATCTCTCTTAGAAAGAACTTAATAATATATGTTTTTTTAAATATTAAATATTTTAAGAAAAATTAATATGGTTCATTTTTATTTTTAAGGAAAACCCTACACCCTTATCTCCTTTAAAGTTTCTTTAAATATTTCTTTAAAAATTGTTTAAAATTTTTATTCCTACAGCTACTTATTTAATATTTATTATGATTTTCTATCACTTGAGCTCTATCTTTATGAACTATTTTACTTTATTTAATTTTTAATGTAAAAATTTTTTCAACACTTATTTTCTTGGGATACTTTATGATATATCATGTAGTTATGAATTTAGACATGAATTTTTAACCTATTTCATTTTCATGTTTTTTTATCATGCTTATGATTTATATATGTTTTTTTTATATGTGGTACACATATGCATGTGCATATTATGATGTGATAGGTGGGATTGAAATTATGCATACCCCTAATTCATTGGGTAAATTTTTTTATCTCATGAGATCATTATACATGGACTATATGTGGTTAGTCTTATCCACAATATTATGCATGGTCTAGGTGTGGTTAGCTTCATCAATAATGTCAAGATGTTATGAAACTGAGCCTTAATCTATGCTTATGATGTCATGTTTTATGATGTTTCAATATATCCATGATTTAAGTTCACTTATGTCATGATTCTATGATTGATGATTCCTTTATGTTCATTATTACATGTTATTACCCTATATGTTCCATTTATCTCATGTTACCCTTTTTATCATACCCTTAATGTGATATATATCTCAACCATTTCTTGATTGGAATATGGGATTTGTTCAAGAGTTTCTCTCTATAAATTCCCATGGTGATTAGGGATCTAATCCAATGGACTCCTCTTATATTCCTTCTCTAGATAAAAATTTTCTTTCCCATGGGTGTTTTGATAGTCATAATTATACTACTACTAGAAAGGAGGGTAAAAAGGTCATCTGTGGTGGGATTGTTGTGGATGTTATGATCCCTGAGCGTGGGATTAGTCTATCTTTCTCTATCATTAAGGGTTACATTGTTGGGAATATCTTCCAAAAGGGAAATGTTTCTCATGTGAAGGAAGAATCTAATTCTCTCTTATAATTACTATAGATAGGTAAGAATTCCAAAATAGCATGACTTATTTTGATAAGGGGTTCCAAACTACGAATAATTGGATATCTAGTGGTGCACCTCTTTGAAATTTGGGGATTCGTGAACTATAAATGTGTCTCAATGGGTCATAGTTTCTTTCACACTCTCTTCCCCTCTGAAGAATTAAAGATTATGGAATAAGGTTTTGGATTGGTATCCTTTAAGCTGGAAGTTCTTCACACCCAAAAATGGGATCAAAACATCAATCCACTGGATATATCTAAGTCCTTTGTTCAATTTTAGGTCAAGTTATATAGATTAAACTATACACTTTGGAACCCAATGATCTTTCATGACATCACACTATCCATTGAAATCCATATAAAAAGATTAAATAAAACATAGGTGGTTGGGTTCAAGCATTATGCTTGTTTTCTAATGGAAGTTGACTTGAGTTCTACTGTAATTTATAAATCTATCCCCTCAACTAATGATGATGAATTTGATTTGAGAATTTAGCATGAGAAAATCCCCTGGTTTTGTATGGATTTCAAGGTCATTGGACATGATAATTTGAATTGAAAAAGAAATGTTATTTGTTCACTTTTATCTTCTCGAGGGCATGATAAAATCTTGTTCTTTAAAAAGACTAAGTGTTTAAAATACACTGGTCTCAATCCTCATGGTGATTGAATATAGGATTATAAAAGTGTTGGGCAGGATCAGTTTCAGGATAGAGGAAAGTCTCCTCAATTAAACTCAGAGGAGAAAGGGTTTGGCTATGGGTCTGATCATGCTCCGTGTCTTTGAAAACAACCTGTTGGTTTTGATAGAAATTCTAGGGTTGTGACTTTTTATGAGCCTCTATATGTAGTTTCTCTTACTAGGGATGGCACTGATCAATTAGAGAAGATTTTTCATGTATATGGATCTGTGTACAGGGAGAGATCTGGTGTGATGGACTTTTGTAGAACTCATAGAAAGATTACCCCCCTCAGTCACATGGTCCTTATCTTTCTACTAGTGTGAGGGATATGGGTCTTGATGTTCAACAAGATTCCTTATACCCATAATTTGAAAAAGGGAAAGATTTTTTTGTGTTGAAACCTATTTTCATGATGTCTGTATTATAAACTATGAAGTTTATCATGATGATCAGAATGATGATTCTGATTTAGATTTGTAATCTCAATTGCGCATTGATTCTTAGGTTTGGAAATAACAGAAAATAAACCCTTCCAAAAACAG
Organism: Viscum album; assembly: GCA_963277665.1. Lineage (NCBI taxonomy): Eukaryota > Viridiplantae > Streptophyta > Magnoliopsida > Santalales > Viscaceae > Viscum > Viscum album. The sequence goes on from OY728130.1 coordinate 1,223,729,926, forward strand.
GAAAGGTAAAATGAAAATGGATTCTCTTCTATCATAAATCAGAATAGGCATGGATCTTTTTCTCTCATAATTAGGAAGGTGGGAATATCTAACTCTAAGGACACTAGATTTGATAGAAAAGGGCTACAACCTGCATTGGAACCCTCTCAAGGTGCTAACATAATGGATGCCTCTGGGCCTCTAGTGAAGAAAATTATGTAGGGTGTGTGTGCATTGACATCTACTCATCAAGAACCACATGAAGATTACAAAAAGTCATAAGTAATGACATACAACCTCTTTAGAGTGATTGAATCACTTAATGAAGAGTAAGAATGTGGTGATTAACATGGAAGAGAGGTGGGTAGCAATGTTGTCATCCTGGTAAACCTCTCTAGAGAAGAATAATTCAAGGCTGATGAGGTTTATACCCTCATAGAAAAGGGAACAATAAATGAGGATACCTTTCTCTATGACCTCTCTAAAAGGGATGAGGTTTATAAAAATATTTTGGAGATTAACTCAAAGGACAGATACCCTGATGGAATTTAGAAATGAGTGAAAACTTGGAGGATAGGTCGTCATACAAGAGGTTGAGGTCGTAGGCATGTTAAAATTAACCAAGGGGATTGGAAATGAGAGCCTCAATTATTAGTCTTATATTATTAAAAATACATGCCAGTGATTTATTTTCAATTGATAGGGGAAATTATACTTTGTCTGACCCCATATTCTTTGTTTTTGCTTTTGTTTCTTAATAAAAGGGATTTGTCCTTGAAATTTATATATCTCAACCTTTTCTTTGATGTATGTACACATGATATATTTTATAGTGATATAAGTACAATGATATATAAGATCCTATATGAATATAGAAATAAATTAGGTTTTAGTTCATTTTAAATCAATGTATTATGTTCCTAATTTCCCAGACACTGGACCTCAATTTTTTTGGAATTGTTCCTAGATATTTGTGTTAGAAATACTAGAATATTACTTATAATATATATGGATCTTTATAAATCATGATATATTTATCCATGAAAAAATGTATGATATTGGTTTGATGATGATAATAAACTAAAACTAAATAAATAAAGGAAAGTGTGTCAAGTAGGATAAATTTTGTAATGGGTTTTTTAAATTTTTTAGTTTGGTTTTTTTATTTTGAATCTTGAAAGATTGAGCATCAAATGAATTGGAACTCAATCATCCAGGTAGAGAGCATAAATTAATTTGACACTCTCTTACTATTTAAAATAAATAAATTTTAATTACTTTTTTATATATATACATATATAATAAAATAAAAATGCATTTAAAATATTGTTTCTAAATTTTTAATTTTTAATTTTAATTTTGTTTAGTTTGGTTATATTTATATAACAAAATTTTAAATAGTATTTAAAATAATGCATTTTTTAGGAATCGAGGGTTCGAATCCCACCCACAGTGTATATTTTTTCCATCATTTGGGGGTGGGTAGAATTATCCATGGGTTTTCTCTAGTGGTGGAGTCTCTTTCCTAGGGATGTGAAGGGTTGCTGATGTGATGACACGTGGTGGAGAAGAAGGGTGGTGATGTTGGTCAGGTAGTTGGTGATGGCTGATGACTGGGCTTGGGATCAAAGGCTACCTCGATGAGAATAGAAGGCATCATCATGGAATAATGGCGTCAGTGAATGCAAATGACCTAGTTTGGTGATGAGGAATTCAGTTGTGCATGAACTGGGTGGTCACCGATGAGTGGAGTTGACGGAAACAACAGTGATGCGGACGGAGGATGAAGCAGACATGGGCCACCAATAGGATTGGGCTGGTCAAAGGTAGGCTAGTCCTGGGGACTTTAGGTCACATAATATCTTAAGGGAAATAGACTTTATGACCATGTAATGGGATCCCTCTTCTAATAAAAAAGATAGGAGTTTCATGGTTTATAATAAATAAAGGAGGGGTTTCCCTCTTACGTGTTAAAAAAAGTAATTATAAAATATAACTAAAAACCATAATTAGTTTAATGTTTTATAGGAGTGGGGACCTTGACACCCCTTTTGTATTTTCCATATAGGATTCAGCTTCAATCTTCCAACATTCTAATAATAATATATTAATAATAATAATAATATATAAATAGTAATATATAATTTAAAATACAACAAATTAAAATAAATTATCATTAATCTTAACAATATAAAATATTATAAACTAAAATGTAATAATATAATTAATATAATTATTAATTATTATGAAAAATAATAATTAATAATTAATAATATTATTATAATTTAATAATACAATTATTAATAAATAATATTATTAATATCGATAATATATTAAATAAATTTAATGATTAATAATATAAACCAATATGATTCGACCATGGATTTGAAGACCCAAATCCATGACCTAAAAGTTTATTGGAAAATGAAAATATAAATGGAAATCCATGAAAAATGACACATAGTACAAGTATCCAAATAATTACATGCCCAAATTCCATAAAAATAGCTGAAAATATTCATCTCATAGTCCATGATGACAGGCGTGTTTTGCCTCCAATAAAATTTTAAGGCACCTTAATGTTGTGGATTGAGCGCCTCAGCATAGCAGTTCACCCGTGCAGCACCCCAGCCCCCTCAACTGGTAGGGTTCAACCATTTCACTATTAATATGATGTGAGGTTCACTAGTTTCGTCCTGCCATGGACTCATCTAGAGAGTGGCCCCAACTTCCAACCAGGGTGATTTCAGGACTGACATGCACCATTCTCCACAAAATCGAGGCGACTCCCACCTCTTCAATAGTGAAAAACCACATGAACCACAACCTTGATGTTCTTTCTGGTGTGGGAAAAGACCCCCATGATTGGGTTATGACATTCTATCACCACCATTCCATGCATTCCCGCATGCATGCAGGATCGTGGCCTTCTATGTGTCCGTGAAATGGTCTATTTCTAACTACCTAGCTTCGATGCGTGGCTAAGGGGGTGTTCTTTCCTTATCATTGGCATTCTAGTCCACTCTCTTTTTAGGTGGAAAACCACCATGGACCACCCACTCTCTTTAGGTCAAAAACCACCACCTAAAAACCCACCCTTCATAGTGTTGTCTCTACCTTTGGAATCTCATGAGTGTGACCATCTCTATCATGTCACCTCAACAATGACACCTTGGGACTCGGCTCCCATCACCAACATCCAACCAGTAACATTCTGCAAACATTATGAGACAAATTCCTTATGAAACCACTTGTCATGGGCTGAGCATCTTAGCACATCGGTTCGCCTGTGCAGCACCCCATCCCCTCAATGGGTGGGGTTGAGTCATCTAGCTCTTCATATGATATGAGATTCACTAGTTTCATCCTTCTATGGACTCATCAGGATAGTGGTCTCAACTCTGAACCAGGGTAGTGTTGGGACTGACACACACCATCCTCCACTTTCTCAGAGCGACTCACATAGGGACAAACCACATGAACCACAACCTTGAACTTTTTGGTGGTGTGAGACAGGATCCCCATGATTGGATCATGACATTAAAGGACAATGACCTTGAGACCAAGAACCATGATACTTGTTCCCTCTCATCATATTCATCCCATTATTTGGCCATCCTAAATCACACCAGGTCACCATGTTCCCGAGTCTTTGCTAGCCTACACCCCATTCCGGGGTCGTCCCCAACCTAGGTCATCACCAAATGGTTGATTCATCACCAGCCTAACCCCCCATCCTAAGGTCTCTTTGCATCCCAAGTATATTTTCATCCACCAAATGAGGTCATAGTTGGCCAATACCCCTACTTATGATTACCATCCCTTCCATGTGATGGGCCACCTTTGTTTCCCTCCACAGTCCGAAGACATTGTCAGTCGAAAGAAATCACTGGCTCCCCGCATCCTGAGGTCCCACTGTCGACCTACTCTCCACATCCCTGGTGTTGTTGTCTTATAGCCAGTACTCAAGATCATCGTCGTCACCATCATCCCACTCAAGGTCATCATCACGCTGCCTGCACCTAAAGCTGAAGATAGCTTGTACGCAGCTTCTCTACCTTAGATTTCCGACTGATGTCGACCACAATCCAAATCGGATACTACATCGACATGATCAATTGACCACCCACCCTCCCACAATATTGTCCAAACATCATCGCCATAGGCCACACTTAAAGGTGCCAGTTTTGACTTCATCGTTGTTGGGGTCCATACCCCTAGAGGCATCATAACTGGTCCACACCAGCCTGTGCCAGAAGAAATCCATTTTTTGCATAATAACCACCTAAATTGTTTGAATGGAAACTTCCTTCACAGATGTGAAGTATCTATCATCATTCACACCAGAATCCTAAGAAGGTTGATTTACCAATTTTCAATATCCCAGGAACATCTTCTGGTCTCTAAATATCTCGCATCCCTCGTCTGAAGGATTACAAACATTTGGTTTTCGATCATGCGCATGATCACCCATTTTTTCACCATAATCACACCACCATAATCAGCCTAAGAACACACACCACAAGACACTACAAACATATTATGGTGGCCCACAATCACATCTTGGAAGATCAGTCCCAAATTAATATTGTAAGAGAAATCACTGTGGGAAACAAGAGAGAGGCTTTCTAATCAAGAGAGAAAATCTCTCCATGATCTAATTAATAACATAATTTAGTAATTTACAAATAATAATTAATAATTGATAATATAATTATTTATATAAACATTAATTAGTAATATAATAAATAATAGATAATTGTATGTAAATAATAATAGTTATTCATATAATTAATAATTAATAATTAATAATAATCAATCATCAATAATTACTAATTAATAGTTAATAATAATGAGTAATAATAAATAATTGATAATAATTAAATAATATGTAATAATAATTAGTAATAACCACTTATAATAATTATTACTTATTAATTATTAATTATTAATAACTATTAATTATTACTAATTAGTAATTAATTGTTATTAATTATTATTAATTATTATTAAATATCATTAATTATCAATAATTATAAATTTATTATTATCATTTTTAAATAAATACTAATTATTATTAATTATTATTAATTATTATTAATTATTAATAAGTATAAATTACTTATTATTTTTTAAATAAATGTTAATTATTATTCATTAATATTAATTATTATTAATTATTAATTAATTAATATTAATTATTACTTTTATTAATAATTTATAATTGTATTTATTATATTATTTCATTTTTTATTTATAATATTTTTTACTATTTATATTAATGATAATTTATTTAAATTAGTTGTATTTTTAATTATTTGTTTTTTTAAGTTGGGGTCGAAGTCTCTTTTTATTATGAAAGTAAACACATCTTTCTATCTCCGTAGAGGGAGACCCATTACATAGCCCATAGGTCTAAGGCCAAGTGGCTCATGAACATGGCCCAATGGCCTAGTGCATTGTCCTTCCTACATCATTCTTACCTCACCATCTTCCCGTGTCATGCTTATAGCTTTTTCGTGTCATACATGCATCACAACTTGCATCGTAAATCCCCCAAGGGGATATCCAGGATTCAAACTCTAGTCATTTGGATGTAGGATCACAAGGTTTACCACTCAAGTTCCACCTCAATTGAATTATATGTTATCATTTATATATTATCATTATCAATATATTATTATTAAAATGGTGGAAAAGTGAAATCGAATCCCATATAAAAAATCCATAAGGGATGTAGAGGACTCCTCCCCTATAAAAAGGGCATCCTGAGTGGGGGTTTTAGTTATATTTTTTAATTACTTAAATTCTAGTAATTGTGAATAAAGAAGTAGTATTTTAAATACCGTTTAATTTATATATATATATATATAGAAGAAGAAAGAAAAAATTAAAATTAATTTTTGAAAAAACAGTATTTTGAATAATATTTTTATTTTATTTTAATTTTTATATATAACAACAATTAATTAAAATTAATTTATTTTCAAAAATAGGCAAATAATTTTAAATAAATTGGAACTCTCCACTTAAATGGTTGAGCATCAATTCATTTGATGCTCAACTGTACTAGATTCCAAAAAAATCTTAAACTATAAAATTTTAATTTTTCTAAAAAAAACTTATTTCTAAAATTTTGTCATGGTAGGTATGTTTTACTAATTTCCCTTGTTATTCTTGTTTATATTGATTATGATTATCATTTTTGGATATTTTGATTCATTTATCAATGATTTATAGAAACCTAAATTTAATTAGTCAATTAAATAATGAAGATGAAAATATGATAAATAAAATGGAAAGTTGGAATTGTTGTTTGATTTTTAAAAAATTATTTTATTAAGTATTAACCGGTAATGAGATAACTGGAAAAAAGGAAATTTATTTTCATTTGATTTTTTTTATTATTGTGTTAAGTATAAGTATGTATATATATATTATTGAAATTATTATTGTGATAGTGATAATAGACTTGTTTTGGTTTTTTGATTTGGTGGAGAAAGAGTAGATGACATTGTGATTATTCCTATAGTAGTGAAGTGGGGTTGATGTAGTTTTATGTGATAGTTTATTGGGTATATGGAATGATTCTAGAATAAATAAAATATAATAAAATGAAATTAATAATATAAAATGGGATTGAGTTTTGATGAAATAAATAAATTACTTAATTGGTGGTAATAATTATTTGGTAAATATTGTTATATGATAATTGAGTTCATATAATTGAAATAAACGAATTGGTAATTGAAATATAAATTTTATAAATAGAATCAAGTTATATAATATATATTTCACTATAATTAAATATATTAATTAATATAATGTGGTTGGTAATTGAGTTTTGTATAGGTTGTAATGAAATATAATGTGATGGGAAATTTTGTGGCTGACATGTGATGATGGTGGAGTTGGAGTGTATTTTCTCTAGAGGTGGAATCAATTGTGGTTATTTTGTGGTGGATATGGAGTGATGATGGTTGTGGTTGTAGAGGTGTTATGGTAAGAAAAATTACATAATCTAAGCTTTTATTATATATATATATATATTCATTGTATTTCCTATTATTTCTTGTGTACTATTGCATGAGTTAGATAACCTTACTGATACCCATATGATATTTTGGGTTCTGGGTGTAACCCTAAAATCTAAGATGTGGGCGATACAGATGACTCACTACTCTCTCTTCCTGAAATGATATATGTTGTGATGGAATGAGGTTATGATTATGGTATGTAGTGATATGGAAGTGATATTATGATGTGGTAGTGATGTGGTTATATGGTAGTGAAATGGTATATGATTGTGGTATATGATATGTGGTTGTGGTATGTGATATGTGGATGTGCTATACAGTTTATAGTATACAAATATAATGTGGAATGAGGTTGTGTTTATATAGATATAGAAGGGTTATAAATGCTAGGATATATGTAATTAGGGTGTGAGAGTTACTAGTTCAATAGAGAAGTGGGTTTGGGGTAGATTTTCAAATATATTATTTTTATTATTATATTATGACACTTATATAAAAATTTGGTTAGAGAGACTTGGTGATGTTGTGTGGTAGTTGGCTTAGTATTGGTAACATATCAGTTTTGTTATTTATTTGTTGAGGTTTTAGTATGATTATTCCATATTTATGTGAAAGAGTATGGGGAGGAACCTACTATGTATACTTGTATGCTCTCCCCTACTTCTATATATCGTTTTATATATTTTCAGGGTAAAGTTAGTGATTGGGAAAGACCGTAATAGCATGTGGTGAAATATTCATTAGATTTATAGTCATAACTGTTGGATTATGTCTTGGAATTATTTTATTTGGAGATGATGTACTTTATTTCAATTTGACATTACGTGCAGATTGTTGGGATTATGAATTTATTTTATATTAGTTAGTATTGAAAGGTGGTCTATTTCTTGTTATTCCTTGGATTTATGGTGTTAATTCGTCTTATATTGTGTGATTATACCCTCATTGCTAGTCTCCATCCTATGATATATTAGTGGAAAACTTCAAGGATCACACTTGGCTCTAGTAACTGTTGGTTATGGGTGCAGTGAAAGCAGTTAGTGGTGGGTGATATATTAAAATTTATTTTAATTATCATTGCCCGAAACCATGAGTGTGGATCGTGTATATCAAATTTATTTAATATCTGAAGAAATGAATACTTGGGCATAGTAAATTTCTTCATTTATGGTTGTTGTTCATCTAAAAATATGCTTTCAGATTTCCTTCTTTGCACTATTAGGATCCAAGGATAGAATCCCTCTAGTGGTGATCCACACATGATCTTATAATATTTTATCAATTCCACTTGATCTCTGAGTTTTATTATGACGAATCAAATATCTTACATTGTTTGTTCTTGATCGCTTTTTATTTAGTCTTGAAGAAATATCTCTTGTGTTAATCATTCTTCATAGGTATAGAGAAGGATGGGTAGAAAGTGAATTCATTATATACAAAAATTCTCTCTTTTTCAATTTCACACCTATGCTCCACACAATAAACATTACTGTCTATTTATAGAGCTAGGTTTTAGTTTAAAATAAAAATTTAATTGCATATCAACCATTAAATAATATTATAACCTTTAATGAAACCTCATGCCACATAATAATAATATTATTATTATTTGGTGTGAACCAACTTATACAAATTGATAAGTAATATTTATCAGATTGTAAATAATTATTTATCACCGGATGTGGTCTTGGTCCATTAAAACTCCTCAATATTTATTGAACATCCAAATAAATATTTTATTCATAAATAAACATTTTACTCACATATAATTGAATAAATATTTATTAAATATTCAATAAAATAAAAAAATATTTTTATTCACATGTTGTTGAATAAATATTTATTAAATTTATATGATCAATATAACATGAATAAAATTATTCCACAGTCTTGACAATAGTATTTATTCCATTAATTAAATTCAAATATAATTTAATTATGATCAAATAAAACACTTAGTGTGTGAACCTCTATGATTATTTCTCACTATAATTCTATTGGCTTGCCTAAAGTCCAAGATTACTATCTAGAAATGGGTCAAGGAACCCAAGATAAAGAAATTAATGTCACAATTTTGACAACCACATATGAAAGATCACTATGTAATATAATCCATTTGTTGTAATATCTCATCAAGATGGTTGCATGAAGGTTTCATAAACCTATATTATCAATACATATTTCTTTGACTATCTGAAATAAACATGTTGTTACACCATGACCATAGAATTTAGGGATATGGTTTTATTCTAATAAAAGGGATGAGATATTGGATTCGATAAATATGGAATGGATAAATCCTTCATTGGTTTATCCATTAATTACATGTAAATCATGAAACACCCAATGTACCCTACATCCCACCAACAAATGGCGTGACATTTTTTGTTAGTAAATATAAGTGTGCGAGTCATGACATGCACCAATGATAATCTTAAAGTCTAAGAACCATTACACATGCTCAAATATATGAATATTCAATGACACCAAAACATGAATAATTCTTACCGGTGGGTATGTTATCATAATCTCCAGTCTTATAGATTACTAAGTGAAAATTTCATGAGAAGAAACCTCATTCGTTTAGGAGTACTCACACCTCATGGGATAAATACTATGTGTCCCATCATAGTATGTTATCCAACTACAGAACTATATTAATAATATTGTCATATCACTTAAAGGTTCTCATCATAGAGGGGAACTTCTATAACCTTATCAATGTGAAAAATACTAGAGGACATTATTACATTAAATACATGTAGAAAAATGAAAAATATGTAAAAATATGTTTATTTAATATTCAGTACATCTAATATACATGTAATCAAAGTACAAACAGTTATTCCTAGTACACCAACTCCAACAAACTCCCACTTGGAATTGATAAAGAAACCTACAACTTTCAGTCTCCTAAACCTCACATGATAATCATCTTTCTTCCGAGTGAAGGATTTAGTCAAGGGATATGCCACATTATCTTTCATGGATATAATACTCACCACAACCTCACCTCGGTGAGAAAAATATTTCAAGAGATAATACTTCCAAAGTACGTTCTTCATCTATTGATGTGATTGTGGATATTTTGAGAGAGCTACCACTGCAATATTATCACAAAAGAGTGTGATAGGATTTTTACTGTTAGGAACCATGTCAAGATCTTGGATGAAGTTTTGCATCTATACTAATTCTTTATTTTCCTAAAAATCCATAATATAATCAGACTCTATTTTAGAATTTTTGACCACAACCTTCTTTGAGATCTTCCAAATCATAAAACCTCCAATAAAAGTGAAGATGTATCATGTTTATGACTTAATGTCATCTTGAACAGTTTGGAAACTATCATCTAAATATCATCTAATGACTAGTTCCTCATCTCCTCTATAGACTAGGAATATATCCTTAGTACACCTTAGATACTTAAGTATGGTCTTGACTATGATCCAATGGCATTCACCTGGATTAGATTGATATATTCCTACCTAACTCAATGTAAAACAAACATCTAGAATATAACATAGTATAGAATACATGACTGACCCAATCACTAATGCGTATGAAATCCTTTCTATTCTATTTCTTTCCTCATGTATCTGAGGACACATTTTCTTAGAAAGATGAATGTCTTTTGATGTTTTCAACAATCCCATATTGGATTGTTCTATGCTAAATCACTTTATTATCTTGTTAATGTATATACCTTGTATTAGGACAAGTATTCTCTTGGATCTATCATAGTGAATATTGATATCAAGAATAGATGTTCTCTTTCCTAATTCCTTCATGGAGAAGCATTTATTCAACCATATCTTAGCAGACTGTAAGACTGATATTTTGTTTCCAATGAGTAATATGTTATCAACATGTACTATTAAGAAAATTAATTCACTCCCACTAAACCATTTATAGATACAAGGATAGTATTCATTCTTTATGAAACCAAATTCTGTTATAGAATCACCAAAATGAATGTTACATGTCTTGTATACTTAATTTAATCCATAAATGGATCTTTGAAACCTTCGTACCTCATTGGAATCCTTTAGATCTAAAAACCCTTCAAGTTGTGTCATATAGACATATTCCTAAAGGTTCCCATTAAGGAAAGCTATTTTGACATCTGTTTTCCAAATACCATAATCATGGAAGGTTGCAATGATAATTATAATTATGATGGATTTTAGCATTGTAACTAGTGAAAAGGTTTTATCGCAGGAAATTCCTTAACAATGTATAAACCAGTTTTCCACTAGTCATGCCTTATAGGTACTAACTTGTTCTTCTGTGTCCAGTTTCTTCTTGAATACCCATTTGAAACCAAAATTATTTGCATCTACTAGAGGGTCTACCAAAATCCGGACTTGGTTTTGGTACATGGAATCCATTTCAAAATTCATAGATTCTTGCCACTTGGAAATATATGTTCCACTTAATGCTTCCTTATAGGTTATAGGATCATTATTATCAACTTATAATGAGTCTCTGTCCTCAGTGACTAGAAACCCATAACATTATAGTTCTGTAACATATGTTCTACTTCTATGCTATACTTTTTTCTTAATAATAGTTTCATATTTCAAGGGTCTTTGTGCAATATATTCCTATACCAACTCTTATATACCTTGAACCTCAACTTCATCAAATTGTATCTCAATCCCACTATTTATTTTAGATATGTGATTCTTCTCAAGGAATATGGTGTGTCTTTCCACTATAACCTTTTTTTCTGAGGGGATATATAGGCAATATCCCCTTATTTAATTTGGATATCCTATAAAGGTACACTTTGTGCCTTGGGATGAAAGTTTGTTACCTGAAAAGGTATTAACAAACGTTTCACTTCCTCGCACATGTAAATTAAATAACATGGTTTTTATTCCACTTCAAAATTCATATGGAATACCATTTATCAATTTAGTTTTTACTTGGTTTAGTATGTGTGCAGCTGTTTATAAGGCATATCCCCAAAATGATAATGGAAGGCTTGAATGACTCATCATTGATCTCACCATATACAACATAGTGTGGTTCCTATTTTATATTACACTATTCCATTGAGTCATGTAATGAGGAGTGAGTTAGGATAAGATCCCAAAATCCCTTAATTAATCAATGAAGTCTTGATTTAGATATTCTCCACTATGATATGAGTAAAGTTTCATAATCTTCTTACTAAGATGGTTCTCAAATTAATTCTTGTGTTTATTGAGTTTATCAAAATAATATGACTTATAACTCATTCATTAGACATATCCATACCTTCTAAAATCTTTAGTAAAAGTTATGATGTATGATTACCTAACCCTTTCTACAATAAGAAATGGTCCATACACATCTGTATGAACTAATTAAAGAATCTCTTTATCCCTTTCACCTTTCCCACTAAATGGTTATTTGATCATTTTACCTTGAAAACATGTGTGAAATACACCAAGTGGTTTTAGTTCAAAATAATATAAATATCCATATTGATGTAGTTTAGTCAAGTGCTTTTAATTTACATGACCTAGCTGGTGATTCCAAAGTTGGGTGTGATATGATTCATGTGAGGTTATTTTCATATTGATTCTCATTACTTGGTTTATGTATTCAAAAAAATAAATAACATTATTTAATTTTTACCTACCATAAAAAATGATATATTTATAAAATAAGAAACAATTATTTCTAAATTTGAAAATAAAACCATCTATATCTAGTCCAGATATTGATATAATGTTTTTTGTAACTAATGACACATAATAATAACCCTTTAAAAACAATATCATCCTTGTTAGAAATGTGAGGTGGTAGTCACAAATAGCTATAATATCAATTTTATCTATGTTCGTTGCTCATTGATCTACCTCCCTTTGGTCAATCTTTCTGAATCTACTTGGTTACTATATTTGAATACATATGTGAGATCCCTAAGCTATATCTAATACCCAATTTATAGAAATAGTTAAATTGCACTCGATAACAAATGCACCTGAAGTTTCCCCTTGCTTCTTTGGCTGGGTGAAGTTTTTCTTCCAGTGGCCCTTCTTTCCACATGTGAAACTGGAAGCATCTTATTCCCTTGATTTCCCCATGATCTTCCACTTCTTGGAAGGGCATGAAGAATATTTTTACTTAAATATTTTCTCCTTCCCTTTCCATTTGTTCCCCATAAGGATGGAAGATTTTTTGCGCTTTGACTATTTGAGACCCAACTGGAGCACCCACTCCAATATTAGTTTAAAAATGCGCCTTGGAAATCTAAAATTGTTCTTATCTATATCTCTCCTGGTAAAGACCATAGAGGTGCTCAAGCATGTTATACACATCTATGTTTTCATGAGACTTAATGAGTTCACTAGACATATAAAAAAGCATCAAACATTTAATATCGACCATGTCATTCCTAAATGGCCCGAAGTCCTTATTTTTTATTTTATAATAGGTAATCCCCCTTTTAAGGGTTGAAGGGGAACTCGTACATGACCTGTAGGCCCAAGTAACAAGGCCCGACATGACCCGTAATACATTACCCGAAGGCCCAGAGGCATACCATTCCCAATACATGACCTGTAGGACCAGCCCACTAGAACTGCCCCTCCCCAGCTTCTGCATCATTGATTTCCTTTAGCTTCCCACCTACATTGTTGATCGGCTAGCATTGCCCCGTACAAAGCTGCACGGTGCCTGGTCCTGATGGTTGTTGCCATACCCTCTCATTCATATGTTTCTCATAGACTAGGAACTCTTCATCACTCACATCCTTAGTAGGTGTATCAAGAAATGTGGATTCTAGCATGTATGATTTCCATTAATAGTAGAAAAGAACCCAAAGTATTTTGTACCATTCCTAGAAGCTACTTCTTGTTATGAGGTTGTCTTTATACAATACTAGTCACATGGATAAAATGGATAATGATCTTTCCATTTTATTATAAAATTAAAATAGATTATTAGTACTTTTGTGGATTTAAAAATTATGTGAAAAATAATAAATGAATTTATTTTATTAATTATTAAATCTCTCATTATTTTATCAAGTCCCAATAACCCTTACCATTGAACTTGTAATGTCTATTCCCTAGGACATTCAAGTGAAAAGGATCCATATTACCCTTCACCTAACCCCAACAAGGGTTAGTCAAGCTAGTTTAAGGTATTTATGTAGGTACGTATTTTCCATTTGTGGGCTTATTGATCTTTGATATGTTGAGTGGACCCCCTATCCTGAAATCAGGACTTGGATTTACTCAACACTTTCCACCAAATTACACCAAGTCTAGAAATGGATACTCCTCTTAAAGTAAAATGGTTAAGATAACCCAAAACCTTTATAAGAACTCCCCTTATAAAAGTAAGTGTCCAAACAAGGGTTAGTCAAACACTTAGTTCTATTATGTTTCATTCATAATCAAGTAATGGAAGTTCAAGTATGACTTAATATTTTATTGAGGTATTTTAATTTATTATGCATAAATTTTATCTTGTTTTATCCTTTATCTGTGTTGTTAATATTAAGTGGATGTTAATTAATTAATTAACCATATTGGATAAAACATTTACATATAATTCATTTATTTAATATTTTTATTTGTACATTAATTCATTTATTTATGTGATCACGATCTTTCATCAATAAAATAAATAATTTCATAGATAGAAATAAATAATTAATTAAATAACCATTGATGATATTTATATAAAATTGATTTAATGATCGGACATTAAATCAACCTTTGACCTAGGGGAAATAACTCATATTATTGGTCTTGGAATGAATTAAAAAATTCTACCTATCCACCTATGATTCACCTAAGTTGGCATCATAATAGTTCCATCTTGAACCACCTCCACATGCCTTGGGATACTCCATTAATTACATGTATTTATGACTCATACACATGTGAGTGGAATCAAAGGATTGATTAAAAGGGGATTACATAAATATCCTTGGACATGCAGGTCTAATATAATAATGGATGGAGGGATGAATCACATGCCATCATATTTAATTTAATAATAAATAATTTCAAACCCGTGAAATAAATTAAATTAAAATATCCAACACATACATAGGTATTGGTCAAGATCATGAATGATCATACAAGTAACAGATATGAAAAAGTAACCAGATATCATTAATTTCTTTATTTTTTCTTTATTATTAAGATGAACACACTTGCATTGATTGATTAATTAATTAATTATTTATTTATATTTCATCTTAATGATAATCGAAATGTTATTGTATGTACCCATAATTTATTGAATTCATGTAAAATAAAAAACGGAACTGATAATGACATATATTTATTACAATAAATTAATTGATAATTTAAAATTATGTAAAACCATTATTAAATAGTCAAACATAAAATGGTTTTCCAATAAATAAAATAAGGTTTTAATGATGAATATTTTCAATTTAATGTAATTTTTAATTATCTCTGTTAATGGGAGTCTACACAGTGTGTACATCTAGATACTATTTTCAATGCTTTAGTCAGGGACACTGCCTACATGTTAATGTGTGTTGGAATTCTTACTACCCTATGTTATCGCTTTCCAACGGTGGGAATATTTCATCACTTTCATCAGTGATGTATGCTCCTTGATTTAAATAGGGTGATGGGATGTTGGTTCCTCCTTCCATGGATTCCTCTGTGGATCTTTTCATCTAGTCCAGGTATCCCTCATAGAGTTAATTCATGTTCGTGGAAATAATTCCTAGTGCCATCTCATTGTGGACACTGGTAAATTTCACTGCTTTTGTTTGGAAATTCCAGATGGTCTTGATAGGATAGTGACCTTTGGTCAGGAGAGTATTCATGTTGGGCTTTACTAGAATGTTTGGACGTTGGGAGAATTTTTCACCTATATTATTCCTCTTGGGAGGGTATCTCATGGAGGAATTTTAGGAACAAAACCCAAGGAATACTATTTCGATCCTGAGGTATCTAACATAGAAGGTGTATATCTTCCAAGTCATTCATCTCAGTCATCCCATTTCATTCATGAGGCAGCTAACACCATGGGCACATATCTTCCAAGGTTTTAACCTAAGGCATCCCATGATTTGCATAAGGTATGTGTTTAGGGTCATATGTTTAATTTCTTATAGATAAGTATTGGGGCATTAGATTAACATATAGTGGATATCAAGTTGATTGATCAAGACACCCCATGGAGGGAGATTAAAGAGGTACATCCCTAGGAGGGAAGATGTCACACCTAGAAGTTTACTAATGTATGGATGAAAATACCCCATAGAGGTGTACCTAAAGATTTTTTCCCATAAAGGGAAGATTTCACACCATAAAGGTTGTTCTAAACACCCCTTTGGGGAGGATCAAGAAGGTACATCCCTAGGTGGGAGCATCTTAGTTTACCATTAGTAAGTATTGAACCACAAAACCCACATAGTTCAGTGCCATGGTTTAATGTCATGTGGTAGGACCGGTCTATACAGTTTAATGTTGTGTAGTAAGGACTCTCATGTTGTGAAGGGATCATCTAATAGGGATGATGTGGGGATTGTGTATGAAAGATACCATTCGAAAGATGATTTCTCTTGGTTGGATTTAGTGTGGGGGTTACGTGTGAAAGCTCTCCAAGGGACTTAGAGGGGATGTGGTCTCCTAGGTGAGGGGCATGATCTTACTAAGGATGTGTCCTAGAGAAACTTAGGATAGATTTGGATGTTGGTTTTGGACCTCAAGGATGCTTCTTATGTATCCCAGTTAGTTATGAATCAATAATCACATAGTTCGGAATGGGATGAGGTATTATACCTTAGGAGGAGGCCCAAAGGAGCATGTGGTTGTGGATTATGCATAAAATCATCCCATAGGGTGAGTATAGTTGGGGATTATGTGTGGAAGTGGCCCATGATATTATTGGATGGTTGGGGATTACATGTAGCAGTGGCCCATGGTGTTTATTGGGAATATGTCATGATTTACACTAACCTCTAAGCCCATGTGAGTCATGCTCAGTGTCAAAAACAAGAGGGAGAAGTAGACCTGACTCTTGTTTCATGAATGAAGAACCAATGAGAGATGGTGTGGGGATTATACATGGAAGCTTCTTGAGGATGATCTCATTCCATGTGAGTAGGATCTCATTCCCTATGAGGAGGATATCATTCCATGTCACTCACACAAGGAGCATCATGTGATTGTGGGATAAGGTAAGTCTATAGTTTTACATCATGTGCTCAGGATTTTTTTCATGTAGTTTAATGTTATACGACTAGGATGTATAACTAGGTAGTTTTACTTTATGCAACTCATATGTGGGGGACACACACCTCACCCCTTAGGATTACATGACCACCTCTCATGTGCCTCTAGTTAGGGAATGGATTTGTAAATGCTAGGGTGTAATGATGGGGAGGAGTGGTGTCTCATTAGGTCCATGTTATGTTCCCTATGCTGATAAGAAATAGGGGTTATAGTGCCTATGTTGAAAAGAAAGAGGTATAGAAATGCATGCACTAGAGGCGTAGTGGGAATCACACGAGGGAGAAAGAAATTCCTGCATGAAATCTTGGAGGGGTGTACACAAGAGGTGCATGAAAGGTATGGGTGTTGTGCATAAGGGTTTCTAAAGTATGTTGTTCTAACACAAGGGAAGTCTAGGGAGTTTCAAAGAGGGGTGCACAAAAGATTGGTATTTTCACGTAAGGTTAGGGTTGCATGTAGGAGGAGTCTTTGTGTGCACCCGACTTCAGTTGGAAGAGGATGGGTGAGGATTACCCACTGTGGGCCTATCCAATCACGGACTCTTAGGGAACCTATCATGCAAGAGTCTATACCTTGTGTGTTCTATGATTTCATGATGTCACAGAAGATTATCCTTGCGTGTAGAAGAGAGATGCTTTTTCTTCGAGAGATTCACCCCAAATAAGGGGAATAATCTTCGATTTATAGACGAAATCTTCAGCGATGGGTGTAGAAGATTATGGTTGTGGAAGACATTAACATGCAACTAGATCCTTTGTTGTTGTAGATCGAGTGAATCTCCTTTGGAGAAAAATGTGAACCTTTGTGTGCATCCTTTATTTCTTGAGCACAATTCATTTTTCTTTCACATGATTGAATTTTCCATCCTTTCAATCTTCCTTTAGGAATTGGATAAGATATTTTCATGCAAAATCAATCTTCCTTTAGGAATTGGATATTGTGTACACCATCCTTGTTGATTTTGGGATTCTTTTATGGGGTGGGATGCATGCTTGGATTTCCCAAAATGGACTATTTGCGTCTTTAGATGGAATTTCGGCTCTAACCCCCCCCCCCTCAGAATATGAGCTGAAAGGGGACCAAAAGGTCAGGTTATAAGGGAAACACCAAATAAAGGGGTTTGTTTCCATGGGGCTGCACAAAATATGTGTTCTAGAATGTGAGGTTCTTATGTGAACACGCAAGGCCATGGTCCATGCCTATAAATAGGTATAGGTGGACCTTGTACGACACCTTGACTTTTTTCATTATAATATTCTTTACCTTGTGCATGTAAGTCATCCTTTTGCATGAAAAAACTGAGATTTGGATGATTCTTTCATGAAAGGTCTCTCTTTCGTGCATAAAATTCCACGACCAGACCCTCATCTTATGTTCCTTCTACTAAACTTTCATAATAAACCTTGCTTCTTACACACACCTTCCTTGGATTTTTTTCAAATTCATCCAAAATTTCTGATCAACTGAACCCATAGATTGAAGTCGTTTCTACTACTCAGAGAGATGAAATGGTAAAAATTCCTCAAATGACTTGAGCTAAGAGGGTTGTGTTAGACAATCAGGTGCTCGTGGCCATGCTAACAGAGGAATAGAAGAGCCATCCACTAAGAAACTATCTCCTTATTTGGAATTTCAGTCTTCTGGGTGAGGTCACCATCAAATATCTTGAGGTTAACATGATGGGGTCTTGGTTCACATGTGAAGATGATCTCAATTGCTGTAACATAACTATTCATGGTCATCTTACAATAGATCATGGGGCTATTACTATCTATGCACTGAACTGGTAGACCAGGATGGTCACGGGGGAGGAACCAAAGGCATAAGAATCCCTTGCCCACTACACCACCATTTTTTATAGCAATATGAGGGATAATAACTTGGGATGGAATAAGGATTGGGACCTATGATAAAGTAGCAACTTTACCTGTTAATGGGCATGGGTGTACTGGGTATGCTACACATTACTAGAGTACAGGGAAGATCTATTACTTGTAATACTATATGAGGTGGTGTGGAAATCATAATTCAACATCTACCTCCATCAAGAGCTGGTGCTAGATCTCCTTAGCAGGTGGTCCCTAGACACAAACGTGTTCCATCTTTATCATGGGGAATTTAGCATCAGACTGTGGGACATTCATTGTATCAGTGGTGTTCCACTGGAAGGATTTTAGTATGATGAGTTCTTATCATCAAATAACACCTAGAATTATAGTTATAAAACTCCTCTACTATCACAAATTTTTTTGGAGGCACTGAAGAAACATTTGAAACACGCTTCAATATTCCATAGGGACATCCAGTTTAATTCATGGTTCAACATTTTTCTAAAGAAGGAACCCAGAATGAGGATGCCAGGCTGGGGAAAATAGTTTCCAACAACACCATAGAATATGAGGACAGGATCATACTAGTTGATCCTATAAGAAGGATAGTTTGAGAAATGGGGGTAGAACATGGTGGGAGGTTGAGATCCACTAGTCTGTTATACTGCGTTTCATTCCACATTCCTGAGCAGTTGGAGACTACCATTCTGGGACACATGGATGGGACAACACCTGGGGATGTCAATGATGGAGGTGATTATGGAGGTCAAAAATATATTCAACTTGGGGGTATCCATGTTGGCACAAATCTACATCCTATTAGACCACATTTCAAGAGGAAAAACATCTGGGAGGATCTACGGACTATTCTAGTTCTTACATGGCTGGATCACAGTGCACCTCGGGGGTTATGATTTCTCAAACACCATCATCCCTCAAAACGTCAATCTATGGTCGTATCTATCGAATATTTATATGGTTTAGACAATGGTTCTTAATGAGGATGAGATCATAGTTCATATCAGTAACCATGTGAACTTCAACTTCCACCCCTTCTCAACTCTGGTTGGTCCAATGGTGGAAAACCTACAAGAAACATAGGAACATAAGGAGTACCTACAGAGCTTTATAGGTGGATTTTTGGTGTCTAGGATCAATATCCATGTCTACAATGACCCATACACACTGTCCTGCTTTTCCAGGCAGTTGGGTGCCTCCAGTGAGCGACGAAGAGGGTCTACATGGGGGTCTATGAGGACTGGCACCCATGTATCCTTAGTTAGCTATAGCATATGCTACTGAATGCGGGATTAGGGGAAACAATTGTTTTTCCACCAACTAGTGTCAATGTTGGTGTATCTATAGACTATGCTAGAAACTGGATGGCAGTATATCCAAATGTAATCCTATAGAAGTGAATTCTGGTGTTCGAGCAAGCGAGTGAGGATTTGGAACAGCAAGGAAGATAGTGGGATGCCCCCCAAGGGGAAATATATGTATCTAGGGTAGCTTGAGATGGATATTGTGTATGTATGGAACAATATACAGTCATATCCCCACCTCCTAGATGAGAAGGGTATTATAAGAGACCTTGTATGCAAGAAAGTGGCTTATACACTAAGATGAGAAGGTCCAGGGAGGCTCCTAGGATAAAGTTGAGGTTCCTATTATAGTTGGATTCTGATTCCATATTTCACTCTCTCTGGTCATCTTGGAGGATACTTCAAACATCATTGTCAATGGAAGACCTATGGTGAAATATGAAAATAGATGGAATCGAGATGCTAGAAGTCGATCCCATTCAGATCACAGCCAAGGTGAGATTCCACTAGAAGCATGTATATTTAATGGCTATGGATTCTTATGTGTGTCAATGAGGGAAATATGAACCTCCTTCCACCCTAAGGTTAGTGATGCTTAGTGATGATTCAGAATAGGATGAGACACCAATTGTTGACATTTCATCATCTGATGAGGGATTGATCGATGAGGTCGCATAGGACTTCAACAATGAAGAATCCTAGGGATCATCTTCTCACTAAGAGAGTCCCTAGGAAAGTGGTGAAATTACAACCTCTAAAGAATACTTAGTTGAGTTTCTCAAGGTAATATTTAACTCACATGGATTCTTTGAACCTACCCCTTTCATTATCTGGATTCTCTAACTAAATATTGTCCTATACAGGTGAATCTTAACAATGAGAAAGGGGACCCTACTAGAGGTGGTTAAGGTACACTAACAGGTTCCAAAGGGAATGCACTGGGGCCTATTATTGAGGTTGAAATAGTGGGTGGTCTAGTTGAGGAGGTCAGGGGGATGACTTCAGAGCCCTAGGTTCTCCTAGTTATCTATGGAGGACCACATCCCAATATTCAAATAGTGGAACCCACTACTGAGTAATTGGCACACCCAGGGAGGCTTATCATTGAAATCCCTCTTCCTCAAGGTAAGAATAGATTTTGAGTCGCTTGTTTATCATATTTTCAAGGATCCTTTGCATCAACATGTTTATCTGTTTCATGCAGCTTCTACTCGATCAATGAAAGAGGATCTGGTTCCGGTCATTAAGGTACCAATTAGTGTTTATGGGTATCCTATGGTAGATATCCCCACTGAGACTTAGGGACTCAACATTTCAATGCTCAAATCCTGTAATTTTCTAGTTCTCATGTGAATTGAACTGTCCATTTATTGATTTACATGGCTGACACATTCTTGTTTCAAGCAGTGCTCGAAATATTGCGTGATTGGAAAGAAGATGAAGGTAGAACATTATGGGGCCATTCTTTGATAGCTACATCAGATTCTGAGGAACCGGTTATTCAAAATGACCTGAACTTAAGCCTAGGAGAACAGTCTATAGTGACTGCGAGTGATGTCATTGTTGGGGAAAAACACAAGGCTAGCGGGGGTGAAGCTACTAAGGAAGAGTCAACTGAGGATGAATGATATCATAATCTAGAACCCAGACCATTTGAGAGGATGCTCGAGGAGGACCTTATTTGTAACTAACCAATGTTTTTAAATGGAAATTCCCTTCTCATAAGTATGTCATAAAATCCAATGAAAACACAATATAATGAACTGATAAGTTCTAAGTGACCATTAAACATAGTTTTGTCACTTCTATTTTTGGAATTTCAAAAATAAGACATACATGGTTGTGACCAGTAAGTTATTTGGAGTCCGATAAGAAAAACATAATTTTTTGTGAATAGTAACCTACCCTTATGAGTAGTAACATACTCTTATGAATAGTGATATACCCTAATGAATATTAACCTTACCTATGATAGTATTAAAATAATATTCAAGTGAAATTGTGATGTACCTGTATTTTAGAATAAGTAAATGAATGTTTTAAAACTAGGTTTTAATAATAAATTATGATTTTAATTAAATTTTAAATTAATCATATTTAGAAAATTATTTTTTTTAAAATGGAATTCATTTTTTGATTCTATACATCGAAAAATGGTTAGGGTTAATTTTTGGGATTTTTCTGAAATACTGGAATTTTTTATGAATAGTAAAATCCAACAATTCACAATAAATGCTAAATAATGTATTAATTGAGTCATTGATGATGATATGCTGATTTAAGCCCAATTTGTTCGAAGTTAGATGCATTTATTACTATTCTTGGTCATGGAATACTTACTATTTCTTATCTTGTGAATAAATAATAAACTAATTATTAAAAAATTATGAAAACCCTCCTCCCCTCCACTATAAATACCACCCATTCTTATCTCTTATCTTCACTCCTCTCAAGCCTTGTGCCTTGAAAATATTCTACCCAAATCTCTCCCCAAGCTCCTACCCCATTTACAAAAGCCCCTATACTCTTCAAAATACCAAAACCTCACCCCTTAATATTTTCTCAAAGGAGGAAGTTTCAAGAGGTAAATTCCTCTTTCCAATTCCTTCTTTTCTTTTATGTTCTTTTCTTTTCTTTTCTTTACTCACCTCCCTTCACCCAAATAGTATGATAACTCCAGTAACATACATGTACTGAAATTTTTTTATTCTAATGGGATATTTCATTATCTTCACTCCTTTCCCCACCTTTTATTTTAAAGTAATGAAAGCGCCGTTTGAGATTTGTTAATTTATCACATTCAAGGACAACAGTTTATCAATTTCTATTATCATCTTTAAATATGGTCATGAAACCATTTTTGTTATGGTTGAACTAGAATATATATATATAATATATCCTATTTTTATTCTGTAATATTTTTTGTACAAATGGTATTAAGTTATAAATCAAAACATGTGCTTTGTAATCAAACCTACCAATTAACAAAAACGGTTGTCACTTTGGTTTTATATAATAGTTAAACTTCAATCTAAGTAACCAAATTAAATTTAAAACCATTTAATCTCTTGTATTTTAAATAATATAATATAACTTCAATTATGGACAACCACTTTCATCTTACTTGTTTATCCAAACATAAATATAAGTGAACCGGTCATTAAAATCAAGTAAACAAACGAGCCCGAACAACGAAATTGAACCTCATAACCAATAAAAATAGTTATTAATGAACTTAAAATGATTATAATAAACCAATTAAATATATAAGGTTTTCTATAATTATTAATTAATAAACATAATTTGTTTATTCAGGTCTTTAATAACAAGTGGAGAACACCAACAGATTTAAGGTAAGGGATCCTCCCCATTTCACTTTTATTTCAAGATTTTCCTCTATGTTATTCCATTTTATGTGTGATCCCTAATGATGGGGTATTATTTCACACCTTCCCTATAATTCCCTCATGATTTATAATTTATTATAATCCTCATTACCTCTCAAAAAATCCCTTTTCGGTACACCCGATACCATACCAATAATCTGTAATGAATTCTACCCGGGCCTCCTTTACTCCTCCGGGTTTCTCTATATTTCATTTTACCCAAATGAAGTTGTATTTTATTTTTTATGTAAAAATTATAAATACTTTTTATATGATCCAAACTCATTTTCCAAGATCCATCCCTCATTCTATTTTGGGGATATACATGTTTTTTTTTGACTCCCACCTCGATACGCCCTGATAAGCAATCATGTTTTAAGGGAACTTCTTCAATTCTTACCTAATTTCAAGTGCACTATATATTCTGTTTTAATCCACCATTGTCTTTATAAAATCAGTATTTTTATTATTAAAATATTCTTGATTCACTTTTGGTTTTATATAAAATATTATTCCCTTTTCTATTTTAAAAGTACTATAGTATTTTCCTTAAAACCGCACAAAAATGTTTTAATGCTAATATTTCTCAAATACATTTATTATATGTTGTCACTTATATTTGAAAAAACCTACCATGTTATATACATATTTTACCTTATTAATGTCTATTTATATTCTAATCCCTTTCTTTCATGGACACTTTCATGATACGCTCATTGGTTGTGCTTTGTGTCATGATTGTGGTACCCAATTCTTTCCATGGGTATCCTTATGTTTAAGAACGGTTTATTATGTATGATTGTTTATGTGGAAAGATTATTTATGTGAAAATAATACTCATGAAAATGTTGATATGGGTGCGCCCATATATTTCTCTAATTCATTAGGTAAAGTTAAGTCTCACGATATTCAATATGAAATGGGATTGGCAGTTATCCTTGAATTGTACTAAAGAAATGTCTTACGATTCTACCACATATATATGATTCCATGTTTTTATGATCCCATGCTTATATGATATGATTTCATATGTTCCATGCTTTTTTATCATTATGGCATGCCTCCTAAATCATTTTCTTAAGATGTATCCTTATGTTCATTCCCTTACTAGGCGTTTTAGCTCATCCCTTTGTTCATGTGTTCCCTAGGTCACCCTATGTAGATGTAAGGGATCAAAGAAAGTTAGGATCTCTTTTTGAATTTTAAATAAAGAAATGTTTTTTAGCCCCATGTTTTATGTTTTATGTACCTATTCTTCCAAGACACTAGTCTTAAAAATCCTTGGCTTGTACTCTGATATATATTTATGCTTAAATCAGGTAATAATATATGAAAAAGGATTGGGTCTCTATAGTTGGTATCAGAGGATGGTCTAGTTATTTTTGAATATTATGAATAGATAACCTTAGTTAGAACCTTAATGATGAGATAAAGTATAATAAAACATCCCTAAATTTTGGTAATTATTGATTAAGTGGTTTATCAAGAAAATACATCCTTGTCTGGATACGATTAGGTAGAGGCAGCTCTGGCACAGATGTACCTAGAAGTGAAAACTCTGACAAGGAGTTTTGAGCTTGACCCAGGGTATCCTGGTACATGACAACGGGACTTGCTACACTCTTGGTTATGACACTCCCGGGGGATATGCTTTGGTAGATTCACGAGCTTATTACAAACCATTATTAAGGGACAAAAAAATACCAGAAGAATATAATTCAAGAAATAGATCGAGGATAACCTAGATTTAAACCTAAGGAATCACACGTTAGGATGTACTTCTTATTTATAAGTTCATCCTTTTATGTTCAAAGTTTCTTTTTTATGATTAATATCTAAGTATTCAAGACCTCTAATTATATGTTCTTTTTCTTAGTTAATGGTGGTAAATAGAAGAACATGTTCTAACAACCAATGTGATAGGAAATGTGAAGACTGTCCTAATGATATACCTGATATGACAGGAGTGGGTGCCCAAAACTTTATGATAGTACTTGCTCAGCTGGCTCAATTTATGAATAATAACTTGAATCATGTGGAACTTACTCCTCCAAGGAAAGAGCAAGTTTTCATATAATCCTTCATATGGAAAAGGCCTCCCATATTTAGTAGATCTTATGATCCCCTCCTTACGAAATAATGGATTAACTCCATTGAAAAGATATTCTCTGTCCTCCAGTGCTCGAAAGAAGAGAAATTTGTACTGGTTGTCTATCATTTTGATTGAGAAGATGATCAATAGTGGACAATGATCAAGAATATAAAGTACCAAGAGGAAATTGATTCCATGGATTGGGAGGAATTCAAGAGGATTTTTTTCAACAAATATTTTCCTTGAACCCTCCATCTCAAGATGGAAAGAGAGTTCCTCAAACTCAAGCAGAAGGAAGATGAGTCCATTGGGGTGTGTGAAGAATACTTTACAAGGCTTGCAAGGTACACCTCTAGCTTTGTCATGAACACCGAAAGCAAGGTGGATCACTTCTTTAGCAGACTAAAGTCGAGTCTATGAAAATAATTAATGATTCGAGACTTCAATAGTTATGATGATATTGTCCATTGTTCCCTCAAGGTTAAAATACAGATTGGAGAGTCTCAGTGGTCTCGTGGGACCATTAACAAGATTAGGAAAATGGATAACAATTTGGGTGGTTCATCAAACAAATACCATGATGAAAAGAAGCCTGACTTTTCCCCTTGAAAAAATTGTGGGAAGAATCATCTTGGTAACTATCTGAAGGGAACCAAGAACTACTTAAAATTTGGTAAGATTGGTCATATGGACAAGAACTATCCAAGGGATATGAAAAATACCGCTAATGTTGAAGAAGAAAGGAAGGTTCAGATCAACACTTAGTCAGTAGTGCAGTGTTACAACTGTAAGGAGCATGAGCATTATACGAACAATTTCCCTAAGCTGAGGGTTGTCAAAGGAAATCAATAATAACCTCCAAGGGAACAAGGAAGGTATTATTCTCTCATTACTACTGAGGTGGATCCATAAAATGATGTCATGATAGGTATTCTAGTTATTCATTCAAGAATTACGAATGTACTATTTGATTCTGGTTCTACGCATTCTTTCACATCTTGCAAGATTCGTAGAACTATTCAAACACCACCTTAAATTTTGGAGGAAAATTATCTATGAGAACAGGTAATGGAAAAATCGTTCTGTCCATGGTTTGTAACTCCTACCCGGTTAACGTTTTTGGAATAAACCTCCCAAAAAATCTCATCATACTTCTTTTAGTGGAGTTCAACGCTATCTTGGACATGGATTGGCTATCTTTGTACAGGGCCAACATCAACTATTGAGAAATGGAGATTACTCTTCACATATCAAAGAATCCTATGATTCTTTACAAGTGTAAGGAGGAAAATGAGTCTTCTTTAAAATATTCGTCCGAAGTGTGGATATTGTTTCATTATGAGCAAGTATTTCTAGCTCAAATTATTGATACAAAGGATAGAATCATGCTTGAAGACATGCCCATCATGAGGGATTACACTGATGTATTCCCTAAAGAGTTTCTTGGTCTTCATCTTGACTGAGAGGTTGATTTCTCAATTGAACTTATTTCTGGATCTTTGCCTATATCAAAGACACCTTACAGAATTTCCACCATAGATCTGGAAGAACTGAAAAAGCAGTTACAGGAGAATATGGAGAAGGGTTTTATACACTCGAGTGCCTCACTTGGGGGTGCGCTAGTCCTATTCATCAAGATGAAGGATGGATCAATGCACCACTGTATTGATTATCGTGAGCTCAATAAAATCATGATAAAGAACAAGTATCCCCTACCACAGATAGATGACTT
This sequence comes from Viscum album, assembly GCA_963277665.1. Classification (NCBI taxonomy): domain Eukaryota; kingdom Viridiplantae; phylum Streptophyta; class Magnoliopsida; order Santalales; family Viscaceae; genus Viscum; species Viscum album. Next base: position 1,223,757,532 of record OY728130.1, read on the forward strand.
GTTTGATCAGCTTCATGGGGCCAATTATTTCTATAAGGTGGACCTTCGGTCAGGATATCATCAATTAAAGGCGAGGAAGGAATATATTCCCAAGACTGCCTTTAAAATGATGTATGGACACTATGAGTTCATAGTGATTCCCTTTGGACTCACTAATTCTCCAGAAATTTTCATGGATTTAATGAATAGAGTCTTTAGAGATTACCTCAAAAAATTTGTGGTAGTCTTTATTAATGATATTCTGATATACTACAAGAGCAAGGAGGAACATGAGGAGTATTTTAATACTGTGTTAAAGACTTTGTGAAGGGATAAGTTGTATGCAAAGTACAATAAATGTGAGTTTTGGATGAAGGAAGTATCATTCTTGGGGAATGTTATCACCATTAAAGGGATATCTGTGGACCCTTCCAAGATGAAGGCAATTGAAGAGTTGCCCAGCCAACTTTTGTAATGGAGATCCGTAGCTTTTGGGGTCTAGCTAGGTATTATAGATGATTTGTGAAGAACTTTTCATGATTTTCAAACCCAATGGCCAAGATGACACAAAAGGGGGTAAAGTTTTTCTGGATGGAAGAATGTGAGGTAAGCTTCAAGAAGCTAAAGAGAAGGATGATCACTGCACTTGTACTCACATTATCAAAAAGTGGATAATGTTTTGTGATATACATAGATGCTTCAAAAAAAGGCTTGGGTTGTGTACTCAGGAAAAATGATAATGTGACAGCCTATGCCTCATGACAGTTGAAGATCCATGAGCAGAACTACTCTATGCATGATCTAGAGCTGGTAGCCATGAGAAGTGTGACATATACACCAACCACAAGAGCCTAAAGTATATATTCACACAAAAGGAGCTCAACATGTGTCAAATTATATAGTTAGAGCTAATGAAGGGTTACGATTTCTCTATTCACTATCATCCTGGAAAGGCAAACAAGGTAGCTGATGCTCTAAGTAGAAAATAACCTTCTACTCTATCCATGTTACAGATTGAGAAAACCCCTATCTTCTTGGATATGCAAAGTATGGATTTAGAAATAATAAGGGTAGGGGATACATCCTACCTTACCCAAATGATTGTGCAACCATCCATTCAAAGAAGATTAAGGAAGCACAAAGGGGTGGTGTGGAGTTACAAAATAGGGTGAATGTAGTAAATTAGGGGAAGATGCAAGAGTTCTATATCAATGATGATGGTGTGATTTGTTTTGGAATGTGCCTTTGTGTGCCTTCATCACCCGAGTTAAAAGAAAGGACTATTAGACAATGCACATAGCTCAACATTCTCTATCCATCCTGGGAGTACCAAGATGTATCGTGATCTCCAAGTACACTTTTGGTGGGATAACATGAAGAAGGATATTGCGGAATATATATAAAGGTGATTGGTATGTTAGAAAGTTAAAGCAGAGCGAAAAATGTTCAAAGGGATGATGCAACCATTTCCTATACCCATGTGGAAATGGGAGAATGTCACTATGGACTTTGTCACGGGTCTCCCGAAGACATCAAGGTGAAATAATGCAATATGGATTGGGGTTGACCGACTCACCAAGACTTCCCATTTTATCTCTATTCCGGAAGACCTCTCGCTTGAACAACTTGAAAAAATATATGTGAAGGATGTGGTGAGACTGCATGGTGTTCCACTCTCAATTGTCTCTGATTGTGATCCAAGGTTCACATCTAAATTCTGGAGGATTCTTCAACATGCTTTGAGTACTGAATTAAATTTCAGCATGGCCTATCATCCCTAAACTAATGGCCAATATAAAAGGACTATTCAGATGCTTGAAGATATGATAAGATACTTCTCTCTAGAATTCAAAGGTGGATGGGATCAGCATCTCCCATTGGTTGAGTTCTCATACAACAATATCTTCCACTCAAGTATTCAGATGGCTCCGTATGAAGCACTATATGGAAAGTGATGTAGAACTACAACTTGTTGGGATGAAGTTGGAGAAAAAAAGTTACTTGGACCCGATCTTGTGTAAGAGATGTCAGAGAAGTTTCAAGTCATCCATAAAAACATCAAATATGCTCAGAGTCGGAAAAAGAGCTACACTAACAATCGTCGAAGGGACTTGGAGTTGGACGTTGGAGATAAAGTCTTCCTTCGAATATCACCATGGAAGAGAGTCATGCGGTTTGGAAAGAAAGGGAATCTAAGCCCAAGGTATATTGGCCCCTTTGAGGTCTTTGACTACATAGGATTTGTGGCCTATCGGCTTGCACTTCCACTGAATATGGCTCGAGTTTATGATGTGTTTCACGTATCACTCTTAAGGAAGTATATAACTGATCCATCACATGTACTGAACTCAGAGGTGGTGTAGCTGGAAGATGATCTCTCTTATCAGGAGCAGCCAGTGAAGATTCTGGACTGAAGAGATAAGGTTCTATGCAACAAGACAACCCACCTTTTCAAACTGTTTTGGAGGAACCAAAAGTTTGAAGAAGCTACTTCGGAACTAGAGGAGGCAATGAAGGAGGAGTACCCTCACCTGTTTATGGCTTAGAATGTAAAGCAAAATTTTGAGGGTGGAATTTCAGAAGGGGGGAAGAATGTAACGACCCAATGTTTTTAAATGGAAATTACCTTCTCACAAGTATTTCATAAAATCCCATTAAAACAAAACATAATGAACTACTAAGTGTTAAGTGACCTTTAAACAAAGGTTTGTCACTTCTTTGTTTGGAATTTCAAAAATCTGACATACACAGTTGTGACCAGTAAGTTATTTGGAGTCCGATAAGAAAAATATAATTTTTGGTGAATAGTAACCTACCCTTATGAATATCAACATACCCTTATGAATAGTGATATACACTAATTAATAGTACGCTTATCTATGATAGTATTAAAATAATATTCAAGTAAAATTGTGATGTTCCTTTATTTTAGAATAAGTAAATAAATGTTTTAAAACTGGGTTTTAATAATAAATTATGATTTTAATTAAATATTAAATTAATCATATTTAGAAAATTATTTTTGAAAAATGTACTTCATTTTTGGACTCTACACGTCTAAAAATGCTTAGGGTGAATTTTTGGGATTTTTCTGAAATACTGGAATTTTTTATGAATAGTAAAATCAGATAATTCACAATAAATGCTAAATAATGGATTAATTGAGTCATTGATGATGATCTATTGATGTAATCCCAATTGGTTCGAAGTCACATGCATTTATTACTGTTCTTTTTCATGAATACTTACTATTCCTTGTCTTGTGAAGAAATAATAAACTAATGATTAAAAAATTATGAAAACCCTTCTCCCCTCCACTATAAATACCACCCATTATTACATCTTCTCTTCACTCCTCTCAAGACTTGTGCCTTGACAATATTCTACCCAAATCTCTCTCCAAGCTCCTCCTCCACGTCCAAAATCCCCTAGCCTCTTCAAAATACCAAAACCTCTCCCCTTAAGAGGTTCTCAAAAGGAGGGAGTTTCAAGAGGTAAAATCCTCTTTCCAATTCCTTCTTTTCTTTTATGTTCTTTTCTTTTTGTTTCTTTCCTCACCTCCCTTCACCCAAATAGTATGATAACTCCAGTAACATACATGTACTGAAATTTTTTATCCTAATGGTATATTTCATTATCTTCTCTCCTTTCCCTACCTTTTATTTTAAAGGAATGAAAGCACCGTTTGAGATGTGTTAATTTATCACATTCAAGGACAACGGTTTGTCAATTTCTATTATCATCTTTAAATATGGTCATGAAACCATTTTTTTATGGTTGAACCAGAATATATATTTGTAATATATCCTATTTTTATTCTGTAATCTTTTTGTACAAATTATATTACGTTATAAATCAAAACATGGTCTTTGTAATCAAACCTACCAATTAACAAAAACGGTTGTCACTTTGGTTTTATATAATAGTTCAACTTCAATATAAGTAAACAAATTAAATTTAAAACCATGTAATCTCCTGTATGTTCACTAATATAACATAATATAAATTATGGACAACCAATTTCATCTTACATGTTTATCCAAACATAAATATAAGTGAGCCAATCATTAAAATCAAGTAAACAAACAAGCCCGAACAATGAAATTGAACTTCATAACCAATAAAAATGGTTATGAATGAACTTAAAATGATTATAATAAACCAATTACATATATAATGGGTTCCATAATTATTAATTAATAAACCTGATTTGTTTATTCAGGTCTTTAATAAGAAGTGGAGAACACCAACGGATTTAATGTAAGGGATCCTCCCCATTTCACTATTATTTCAAGATTGTCCTCTATGTTATTCCATTTTATGTGTGATACCTAATGATGGAGTATTATTTAAAACCTTCCCCATACTTCCCTTATGATTTATAATTTATTATAAACTCTATTATCTCTCAACAAATCCCTTTTAGATACACCTAATACCATGCCAATAATCCATAATGAATTCTACCCGAGCCTCCTTTACTCTTTCAGGTTACTCTATATTTCTTTTTACCCAAATGAAGTTGTCTTTTATTTTTATTTACAACTTATAAATACTTTTTATATTCTCAAAAATTATTTTCCAAGATCCATACCTCATTCTCTTTTGGGGATATATATGTTTCTTTGTGATTCCCACCTCGATACCCCCTGATAAGCAATCATGTTTTAAGGGAACTTCCTGAATTCTTACCCGATTTCAATTGAACTCTATCTTATGTTTTAAGGTACCATTGTCTTTATAAAATAAGTATTTTTATTATGAAATACTTTTTGGTTCACTTCTGGTTTTATATAAAAGACTGTTTCCTTTTCTATTTTAAAATCTCTAAAGTATTTTCCTTAAAACCACACAAAAGTGTTTTAATGCTAATGTTTCTCAAATAAATTTCTTATATTTTGTCACTTATATTTGACACTAACTTCTATGTTATATGCCTATTTTATCTTATGAACATCTATTTATGTTCTAATCCCTTTCTTTCAAGGACACTTTCATGATATGCTCATTGGTTATGCTTTATGTCGTGATTGTGGTATCCAATTATTTCCATGGGTATCTTTATGTTTATGAATGGTTGATTATGTATGATTATTTATGTGGAAAGATTATTTATGTGGAAATAATACTCATTAAAATTTTGAGATGGGTGTACCCAGATAGCGCTCCAATTCATTGGGTAAAGTTAAGACTCGTGAGATGTGATGTGAAACCGGATTGGCGGTTAGCCTTGAACCGTACTAAAATGAGAAATGGGATTGGCGGTTAGCCTTGACCCATAATAAAGAAATGTCTTATGATTTTTCAACATATATACGATTCTATGTTTATATGATCCCATGCTTATATGATATGATTTCATGTTCCATGCTTTGTTATCATTATGTCATACCTCTTAACTCATGTTCTTAAGATGTATCCTTATGTTTATTCCCTTATTGGGATTTTTAGCTCATCCCTATGTTCATGTGTTCCCTAGGGTACCTTATACAGATGTAAGGGATCAAATGAAGTTAGGATATATTTATTAATATTGAATAAATAAATGTTTTTTAGCCCCATTTTTTATGTTTTATGTACCTAGTCTTCCAAGACACTAGACTTAATGATCCTTGGCTTGTAATCTGATATATAATTATTCTGAAATCATGTCATGATATATAAAAAAGGATTGGGTCACTATATTGTTGCCTAAATAATTGAAAATTTTCCTAGATACAAGTCTGCACCCCTTGAAGAGAAAAATATTTTTAATCCAAGGTTGATAAAGAAAATCACATAGTCCAACGCAGAGTGTGGAGGCACATATAGTGTTTCATAACAGACAAGTATTGAGAAGAAAATAGTACATATTTTAAGGTCCCTTGGCTTGGACCATGTAAAATAGTTTAAATTAATGATACTTGGATTGTAAGAGCTATAAATATTTTATAGTCATAATTCTTGGACCATGGGATATTAGTTTAAGGTCATAGAGTTTGAACCCTGTGAAAATAGTTTATAGTCATAATTCTTGGACCATGGGAAGTATCCCAAAAGGGGAGATTCTTAGCAAGGCAGATTGACAAACCTGACATGAATGAGGGCCTAGGAGTCCCAATTCCACACCATGCATTCTTGGGAGTCTTCACACATAGTTTAAAGTCGTGATTCTTTGACATGGACTCATAGTTTAAGGTTGTAGGGTTTGGACCATGGGATCCTTTTTTCCACTTGACAGCATTGGTATACACCCCATCAGAACTCCTAAGCCCGTGTGGGTCATGCTTGGTGTGGGAAACAAGGAATGATAAGGGGGTTTTCTTGAAAAGTGTAAATGTATATTATAGGCGAGGAGATACTATCTTGAGAGTTTTCCAATGACATTGACCTACCTGCTCGATGTGCGCAAATGCATGAAGGGGTCACACAAAGGGTGTTAGAATTATACTAGGATATAGGGAAGTGGAAAGGAGGCAAGATAAGACTTCAGAGATTTGGATAAGGGGTGATAGATGGATAGGGAATAACTGTTGACCATGTTCAAAACACATGAAACCCAAGCACACCAGTCAGGATGGGTCAAGAAAATTCAAGATCGACTATTGACCATGTCCAAAACATATGATTTGTTATTTGTTACTAGGAATCCATTAGGGATTTGTCCCATAATGGATGGTGAGCCTCGTATAAACACCATCACCATTAGGGGGACTATATGGATTTGAAATATGATGGAAATCCAAACCCATAAATATTTTAAGTGTGGAGATGTATTGAGAAAATGTTAGTGTAGGATTCAATACTCTGGGTTACACACCACAACACATTTGAGCATGCCACTGGGGTGTATTGGAATATAGGATTCAAACCCAGGTATTGAAAATAGTTTAAGTTCATATTATATGGACTAGGGTAGAATGTCAATTGGGTGTAGTTAGTCTGGGGGAGTTACAAAACCAGCATGAATGGGGGCCAAATTGACCCAAAACCGCACACTATACCCTTGAGATGACATGCACACAGTTTAAGTTCATGATGTTGGGACCATAATGAGGCCAAAGGGCTAAGGGAATTGATGAATTTGTGGTTGATCTTATAGAAGTGAAGTTTAGGCATCACTATGTATCCCATAAGGATGGGAATAAATCTACACATAGTTCTAGAAAGGTGATACATGTAGTTTAATGTCGTACGGTCTAAACCATGGAAGACAGTTTAAAGTCATTTTTCTTGGTCTATAAGGTAAATGTTCACTCCAACTGTAATCATATGGAAAAAAAGGTAAAAATTGATTTGAATGAGGCTACCAAGGCTCATGTGCCACATACATACCTTAAGGAGAGCCATATATAGTTCAAGGTCATAATTCCTAGACTATAACAGGGGACAAGGGGATAAAGGATTAATAACATTTATTTGAGCCCAAATATGATAATTCAGGTAATCACTACATATCCCATCAGGATGGGAATTAGGCCACATGTTGTTCTAGAACATAGCATGGTAGATGAACATTGCTGGTGGGGGTGATCCTCTCTGATGAGGGAATTTGAGGCATCCCACGATTATCATGGGGCATCCCATGTTCAGGGCATGGGGTAACATTTTTTAACCATACCATATATATCATATGAGGAATCCCAATTTAAAATGAGGTAAACATAATCTCTTATTAAGAGAAATCCCAATATTGAATGATATAGAATTACGGTTTAATTTCATGTGTTAAGGATGTCAGGATTTCTAGTTTAAAGAGATACAACTCAAACAATAAGGGATTAAAATAGTTCAAGTTCAAAATGATTGTTCCTATTGAAAATAGTTTAAGGTCATGTCGCATGGACCATAGGCTCTCAGTTTATGGTCAAGGAGTTTGGACCAAAGATAAGGGGGAGTTCCTTAATTGGATATGTGCAGTGCAGTGCTATGACAAACCCAACATGAATGAGGGCCTGGGAGGCCTACCTCCACACAATATAATCTGGAGAGAATATTTAATGTGGTTTAAAGTCATGATACTTGAAATTTATATAAACAGTTTAAGGTTATTTTTCCTAGACCACAGACTCTTAGTTTAAGGTCATCGAGTTTAGATTAATGAAATGGGTCTTCTCAAATGGGTATATGTAGTGCAATAGAGTGAAAAACCTGATGTGAATGAGGTATTAGGAGGCTCAACACCACACTATATATTTCAAATAGGACTCGCATATAGTTTAGAGTCATAATGCTTGGACTATAGGCTCTCAGTTTAAGGTGATGAAGTTTGGACCAAAAGGGTACTTTCTTTAGAGGAACACATGTAGGGTGGAAGAGTAACAAACTCAGTGTGAATGAGGGCCTAGGAGGCCTACCACCACACAACACATCCCAAAGAAAAACCACATATAATTTAAAATCATGATGCTTGGACTAGGATTCCTTGTTTAAGGTTATGGAATTTATACCTTTTGAAAACAATTTAAATTCATATCACATGGACTATAGGCTCTTAGTTTAAGGTCATAGAGTTTGGACCTAGATCAAAATTTAGTGTCATGTTCCTAGGATAGGGATCAAAGTTTAACGTCATACTTTGAGGATGATAGTTGTTACGAAGTCTAATGTCATGTAACTAAGATGCATAGTTACATAGTTTGTCATTATGAAACTAGGATGTGGATACCCATTTTAATGTCATATGGTGAGGAAGATAGATTTTACATAGTTTAACACCATGAAACTTGGATGTATGGTTTTATTATGAAAAGTATCATTTTTATAAACTTGACATTTTTTGGAGGAGTAATTCATTCTCCACCCATAGTGATCAAAGAGTATGCACCATTAGAGTATACCTTATGAATGATATATGGTCCTTACCATTTGAGATCCAAATTTAGTGGCTTCTTTCCAGGTATCATTTCTATTCTGAGAGATAGTACCATTTCACATTAGAGGAAGGAATAGAGGCAAACCTTCTTGATTAATGTCCTTCCTATATTGTTCTGGTGCCTCTCTAGATTATGCAAGGCCTAAATCCTATTCTCTTAGAGGGATTCCAGCTTATCTAGATGAACTTATTCCATTATTTCTAGCATCTTCTGGTCATATAAAGTTACTCATAGTGACGAAAACTGAATTTAAATGGGCAGGACTGCCTCTATTCTATACACTAAGGAATATAGAGTCACCTTGTTATAATTATGAGTTGTCATATGATGGGACTAGAGGAAATTGGAGAGATTTCCCAACCAACCTTTATCCTTATGACCCACCATATTTTTTAAAATGTTGGATATAATCTTATTGAACACCTAAATCTATCAATTTTTCTGTATATGATAGTGAGAAGTATGGTTGGATCAGATGTTGTACTTAACATAAAAAAATTTCAACTTGGCAGCCTGGAAGTTGGTAACATTTTTGATGAGAATGATGTGAGGAACTCAAAATAAATAGATAATGTGGGATATCACAAATTCAATCATGGATCAGACCTTCACTTCCTTAAGAGGAATTAATTCTTCCCACTTGGATAATAAATCTTTCACAGTCATAATGAATCTGTACTGGTGATATATTGCTAGAATATAGGGTCCCATAACAAAAATTCCCCATACTGAAAAGGGCCACGAATACTTGGTGGTGTAGAGGAGATCCACCAGCCAATGCACAAATTTTTCATGAATTTTACAAGCATGGTACCTCTTGGAGAACTCAATACAGTCATGGACCATGGTGGGTTAGAAATATCCCATTCCTCAAATCCATTAATAGATCTTCAATACCACCTAATGGGAACCACAATACCCTACCTGAACTTACTACATAACCTGGGTAATATCATCTCCTTAGATACAATAAAGTATAATTCCATCAAATCCATGTCTATAGATATTCTACTCGATGTTAGGCCCACTCTAGAGGGTAAACTACATTGCACACCTATGAATTCACTCCTATTAAGATCTTTCCTATGGAAGGATACCATGTTAGAGATACTTGATGGATGGATCTATCTAATCAGTGGTTTTTTCTACTGTGGGGGGAATTGGATCTCCCAATTTGGAAGAACCAGTGATCAACTGGTTCACTTTCTGGTTGTGGCTATCGTTATCATCTGCACTGATAGGTGTAATGACTCTCTGATGAACCACATGAATGAATATTTCATCCTTTCTATGATCTTAAATAGAGATGGATAGACTGGAAAAGGTGTCATATTTACCATTCTTCAACCAATGAAAATTATTAACCTCTAGTTGAGAAGGGAACAGGCCATCAATTTGCAGTTGTGCTTCAGTAGGGGCATGAGATCTGGATTTTTTATGATGTAATCACCATTAATCTATTTTAGGAATAACTCGGAGTCTCCCTTTACATTCCAATAGGGGACATCAATCTCAAGGGCCATCTCAAGACTAGTGATGAGAGCCTAATACTCTACCACATTATTGGTGTAGTCTTCTAACAATAGGAATGAGTGGGGAAGAACAACCTATGATTGAGTGATGGAGATAATCATCAGGAATACTTTGTTAAGATTTGGAACACTGAGCCTTCTACCGATTAGACTCCAAGAATCACTGTCAAAGTGCATCTTTTAGTACTGTATGGCCTGGTCCACTGAGAGGATAGTTTTGACATGGAAATTAACACCTAGTAAAAATTATTCAAGAGCCGGTTGGAGTACATAAAATCAGCCAACACCTAACCCTTGATGAATTTCTGTGGAACAAATATGATTTCTAAATACTAAAGGATCACTACCCATAATGCTAGTAATCCTATCAACATGGAGCGATTCAGGATATAATTCATTAAGTCTACTTGGGAAATTGGTTGTATCTTGTGATACTACAAATAATGTTGCAATTTTTTCACTACAAAAACTAGGTTGGGGTAGTTCTTCTCGATATGAGAGTATCTATTCTTCATGTCGAGGAGCATGTGACTGAGATAGTATAAACTATTATCTCTACCTTAATTATTCTTCTAGGTGATAAGGGCACCAAGGGATCATTCCAGGGAAGTAATATAGAGGACCAAAGGCTTCCCAAAGATGGGTGGAATCAGAATCGAAGTATTTAGTGGATACTTATTTATTTCCTCAAATGAGTCCTAGAACTCTTCATCCCACTGGTAGACTAAACCTTTTTTCATGATCCTAGAGAAGATATTACACTTTCTAGCTAGATTTATGATGATTCGACATATGTAGGCTAAGTATCCCTAAAGTCCTTGGATCTCTCAAAGGTTACTCAGAGGTGGAATCTTTCTAATGGACTTGATCTTCTATATATTGAACTCAATGCATATATATCTAACAAAAAATAATGATAAACTTCCTAGAGGTAACCCCAAATTCACAATTCAAGGTGTTTATCTTCAAATGCTGGGAGCTATGGAAGACAAATAATTTCTCAAGATCTCTAATATGGTCATGAAATTGGTGTGATTTTACCACCAAATCATCCAAATATCATTCCACTAGTGTCCCTAATATTAGTTTGAAGATATGGTTCATAGACCACTGATAAGTGGATCCTACATTCTTCATAAAAAAGGAATTACCTGGTAGAAAAATGTCCCTTGTGACACTTTGAAGGTGGTAAAATTCTCATCTTCAGGGTCCATCTAGATCTAGTTGTATCCTAAGTAACCCTCCATGAAGGATAGATCCTAGAACCTGATTGTGGAATCAATCAACAACTCTATCATTGTAAGGGGAAAATCATCCTTTGGACAATGATGGTTGAGGTTCTAAAATTCAAAACAGAATCTGATTTTCCCATTCTTATTCTTGACTAGAATGATGTTGTAAATGCACTTAGGTTACTAAACTTCCATGATGAATTTGGACTTGATAATCTTTCCAACCTCATTCTCTACCATAACACCATGATAAGGGAGGATTTTTCTAAGAGGCTACTTGAAACAACGATTAATTTCTATGATACCAAGATAGTTGATGAATAACTAAGGGTCTAGCCCTAGAATCTTGTCATAACTCCAGGTGTAAACATCATAGTGTTTCTTCAAGAAAGCCAAATACTGCTTATATTACTCTGGGGACATGGTTTCACTGATCACATTGGATTTGGATCTGTATCAGTGTCAAGGTTCACCTGAATCAACTCATAAATAGTGGAGGATATTACCTCTTTGAATGTGTGAGGATCATCCTCTAAATCCTATTCATTTTATGAGGCAGAAGAATCAGTGGTAGGGGGTTCACCCAAGCCAAATGATTTGGGAGGAGCATTGGGGCATGCTTGTACGGATACAAAATCACCTTTGGGGACTCTGTCTCTAATGAAACCATGGAGACATAGGCCATAGATCCAATCCCAATAGGCCTTCCACCATGGGGTCCATGCTTGTCATCAAATTAATGGCTTCAGGTCATCTTATGTTAATTCAACCTGGATCGGTGGAATAGGTGGGAATGTTGTGAAATGGTGTCCATAGAGTAAACATCTTAGTACCTCATAGGGGTAGGGGATTCTGGTATCACTTGGGTCTAGCATGTATAGTATTATGAGGTAATCTTATAAATTTCCTTTTACTTAGGGACACATTTTCCCTTAATCACGGAAATGACAAAAAAACTTCCCAAGTATGGGGTCATGGTCGCTAACTGATGGATCAAGAGAATGAAAGTATCATTCAAATCTTACCATGGTCTCGATGAAATGATAGTGTTCCTAACTTAAATTTTTTGAGCCTACTTTTAATTACTCATGTAATAGTTAGCATCTAGATAGTGGTCTTTATAGGAATCAGAGGGTGATACATCACCCTAAAGCATTCCTACTCGACCATTGAGGGAGTAATTTATGTACTAGTGATACGAGGAGGGGATTTCAACATCAAATGAATCCAGGGCCTGCCAACAATGAGTTTTAGGTAGTATCCTATGAGACAAACCTGAATTCAGTACTTGATACCAATCCTATGAACTAGGTCTTCAACCAAATCCTTCTACATGGTCTCTTCTTAGTCCTATCATAACCTTGAATCTTCATGCTAGAGGGACTCAAGTCTGCTTCAGTGATTCCAAGCCTGTGGAGTGTCTGGGTTGGGATGAGGTTGATCCCAGAACCTGTGTCTACTAGAGAGTGAAATATATCTTTGTCATTGAACTGAATAGTGATGTACAGTGGGAGAATGTGCCCCTGTATAAGAGTGCCTTCATCCTATCTGGATAATAAGATGACATTTTGGAATTCTTCTTTCTCAAACTCCCCTACATAGTAGGATTATATGGAATATACTTTTTATTCAAACTGTAGGGTGACTTTCAAGTATTCTACAAGGGATTCACTCACTTTATTTGACAAGAAAAGGGCCAAAAGGATTGAGAGTCTTATATATATGTTGGTGAGGTGCTTCATCATGTCATGCTTATACACTATATACACATTTCTACCTTTAGGGGGAACTCTTTGGAAGGAGGCATGATAGATGATGAGGTATGTACCATTGGTTTATGGATGTTACTATAAATATCCTACTAATAAAATAACTCACCCAAAAACACTATTGGATAATTGTCTACTGGATGATACCTGTATTTAGATGGACACGACTAATCATGATGCGGTTGCGGTTGTTCTGCCCGGTCAGTTTGCACAGTCAGCTATGGCGGTGTGAATTACGGGGAAGGCTGGGATAATTGTACCTATTAATCTCTATATAGGACCTATTACCTGGTATCGGTATCATTCATATCTTGGTTTTAAGAATTATTCTGAGTATTTGGGTAGTTTTCATGTCCTCTACCTCCCTTTGACGATGTTGATCAGAGGAATCTTGAGGATTTTCAAGGCATTCCTCATCATCGGGAAAAATTAAGCGGTCCATAAACTCGAAAAAAATCATAGAGGAATACTTCCTCTTATCATTATAGGAATATTATAGTTTCAGGATGACTTTGGGTATAATTCTCAACTCTAGAGGCATGAAATCACTGAGAGTACAGGATGAATTCTTCATTAGAGGGGGAATTTTATTTCCCTTACGCCATAAAAAATTTATCTAATGGGATTTGGATGGTTTTGATGTATATGTAAAAGAATCATCTATATAATGTGGGTGACTTCGGGAGGTTCGGGCCAGACTAAGAGGGCATGGATGACAACATGGAAATCGTAAAGTTCTCTATAGATTAACCAGTTTTCATACTTCTGAGTATTGTGATTGGAAAATTTCTACTCTTTACCTTCATTATCACTATCAGACTTAGAGGATATGTGTTCCACCTGTGCCAAAACATTTCTCAACTTGACCAGTCCATTATCCACTTGGTCCTAAATCCAATCCTTGAACACATATCATTGTTTGATGGTATTTCCAAGGATATTGTGGTAAGGTAAATGGTCGGGGTGAGTAGTACACGTGGAATCATGGGGATTCTTCCACTCTGGAAGCTTTAGAATCCCCTATTCTAAGGCACTAAAGAAATACCTGGGAACCTATGAATCCTTAAAGTAATAGGTATGGTTCCTCATATCCAGTAAGGTAACTATGGGAGCCTGGCCTTGATAAGGGGTTGTATCCTGACAAGGGATTGGAGCCATGTTCTCTCGTTTAGGCAGCTGCGCTTGGTGAGGTGGTGTCTATTGATTATTCACAGAGATAGGTGGATATTTATGATGATAATATACTCAGTGAGGATTTTTTGGTAAAGGGAACAACAAATCAGGTAGCTCTAGGACCTCAACCTATATTGAATTGGTAGTATCTACCATGGTGTTCCTTCTCATGAGATCCGGAATAGGAAACAAGTGTTCTTTCTTATCCCACTAAAAGGCTTACTTTAAACCCTAGGCCTTGTCATAGATATACCAAAACCCATCTAGGAATTTTAGAGTGGAGAGGGTAGGGAACAACTTAGTCTTGATGCTTTCCACACAACTCGTTAGAGGCTACTCTAGGGTCAGTAGCATGTCAAGTGAATACGTGATGCCCTTCCACTGGGTGACGAAGTCTGTGACGCACTCATAAGATGGTTTCTTTCACTTGAAGAGGTCAACAATGCTTATCTTACATGTGGTGGACATGAACTGGTAGAGTAACTAACTACAAATATCTTCCCAACCAATGATGGACCTATAGGAAACTGGATCTACCATACGAATGCAGGCCCTTCCAATGTATGGACAAAACACCAGATCTTGGCGGTCTCCTACTACTATGGGGTTCCTAACATGGGCCTAAAACTTGAGATGAAGTGGGAAAAATGATATAGTGGGTCTCTCATCCCATTAAATGGGAAAAATCTAGGGTTCCCAAAATCTATATGTGCTCGCATGTCATCCACCCATGCGGGGTATGGCTTGCATTCAGGTGGGATCAACACTAATCGCATCTCAAGGAATTCAAGGGGAGTGGAGAGAGCAGCTATCAAATCATCTTATTGAGGTTCCTTGTCTTGATGAGGATCCCTAAACACCAATTCATTAATAGGATCATCAACCTGGTAGGCGGCCTCAGCGACTCGTGGATTGGCACAACTTGGATCCCAAGGAGGGTAGTTATGCTGCTCGGGCGGGTTTGGAGACTCATATTGTGATTTCTTTCTATACACTCCAACATGTTCTCTTTTGAGATATGAGGGAAAACTAATCTAAACTAGGTTAAGTGTCCATGGAGGACTTGGTGTTTCCCTAGTGGAGGAGAAATGGTATCCCTTCGAGGAATGCTATAATCTTGGCACCACTTTGGGAGGATCTCATCAACGATCCTTTTTTGATCTGCGACCTACTAAAGAAAGGTAGAAATCATGGGATCAACCTTTTTCTTCAATGAAATATCTGATGGATCATAAGTCTTGATATTTCCATTTCCCTTATTGACATTCCAATTGGCAGGAAATGATGCAGAGGGATCCTTGAGGCTGAGCATATGGATTTTTAGGTGAGTTCGGGAACCTGTATGAGAGTTTATTAGATACTATGCTACCCCAAGGGGAAATTTTTCCTTTTCATGCCCTATATTAGATCTCAAATCCTTCTTTATTTCCATAAGGTTAGGGATAACCATGTTTATCATAACTACACCCAAAGGGAAATCCTCGATATCAATGGGTAGGTCAGGTTGTCGCAGGATAGGGATGAAATGGAGAGATAAAATTGTCCCCAACCCCAAATATTCACATGTAAAGATGCCTCTTCCATGATTTTTTGGATCACAATGACTCTCTTAATACATCTCTATTAGAGGGTTCAGTGGTAGCTGGGTAACTCAGGGTTTTGAGCCACTAGGAGTGTTTCCAACTCAAAAATTCGGAATTTCTAATCAATGTCATCGAAGTGCTCCTTGCTTCCTAGATAAACCAACTAAGGTTCATGTTGGTGATGAAACATCAAACGGATGGTATGGAAAAAACACACAGCCTAGAACTCAGGGAGGGATTCTGGAATATTGAAGTTGGAATTCACATTTTCCTAGAACTGCACAGATAACTGATCAGTAACCAAAGTCTCCCATAGGATTTCTTGAACAAAGGTGGGGCCTTTTTCTTTGTTGGCCCAAGTCTCACTTAGAACTATCCAAGAAATTGGTGGTGGCATTTATTTATATTGGTGTGACATTAAGATGACCATTGGAGGATTTACTACATGAGTTTACTATTCATTACATGCTAGAATGTCTATCAGGGGGTGGTTCTAGCTGCATCATCATGTCCTTATAGGACTGTGTGTTCACCACTACCTTATGTGCAAGGTAACTGGCACACTTCATTAGATCTTTAGGTAGTTCACCATATGAAGGAGTTAGCCATGACCAGAACATATTTCCATGATCTTGAGTAGTGATGAAGAGGGAGGCCAGTGATGATGGAGATGGTTTCACCGTGAACCCCTAGAAGGGGGTGAAATATTCCTCCACTTGTATATACCTGTGGATGGATTTGGGGACCCTGTGGATTTCATCTTCTAGGATAGAGAATATCATCTATTAGTTTCCTACCCTATATTCTGATGTTAATGACTGGGTTGAAGGATCCATCATTAAGTCACATTCCCCCTCAAAATTTGAGAGTTTGAAGGGGTTGATGATGACTTGGCACTTCCCATGATTTTTCATTTGATGGTGGTGGTTCTTCCTTCTACCCTGGGGTAGTTCTTTAGGGAAGGGTAATTCATCATCATCGGGAGGACCTCCATGATGGTTAGTCATTAATTAGGTAGTATCTCTACTCTGGTTGGTTGGGATACAGGGAGATCCTATGCATCAGTTGTTGTAAGATCAGGGAGGGGCTACACCTTGACAAGTGAATGAGTGGGGAGGACCTCCATTTTGATTGTTGAAAAATAAGGGAGGACATATTCTTTTTTCAATGGGAACATAGGGAGTAATTCCATGATGACCGGTAGTAATGGCATGGGGAGGTCCTCTATAATGGTGGGTTGAAGCATGAAGAGGACCATCACACTGAGGAGGTCCTCTGTAATGGTGGGTTGCAGCATGAGGAGGTCCTTTGTAAGCAGGGAGGATATATGCTTTGTTCAATGGGAACATAGGGAGGAATTCCATGATGACTGGTCGTAATGGAATGGGGAGGTCCTCTGTAATGATGGGTTGAAATGGGATAGGGGGGGACCTTTGTGTTGAGGATTGGGAATACAGAGAAGAACATCATACTAGATGATGAAATCATGGGGATGATCTATTATTTTGTTGGTGGAAACATAATTAGGGACTTCATGTTGAATATTGAAGGAGTGGAGAGGACCTTCACTATGGTTAGTTGCAACACGAGAGGACCTCTGTATTTTTTTATGGTGATTTCGTGGGGAGGAAATCCATACTGGTTTCCAATGAAGTGGGGAGGACCTCCTCTTTGATCAATTTTAGAGCAGGGAGGACCTATGCTTGAGCTAGGAATGGAATGAGGAGTACTTTGATGTTGATTGGATATGACATGCGGAGGACCTCCATATTAGGAATCATAAGTTTGGGGAGGACCTTTATAATGATTGTTGATGAAGAGGGTAGGACCACCACATTGATCAATGAGAATATAGGGAGGACCTTCATGTTGACTGTGAGAGTGGAGAGGACCTTATCTTTAGTTGGTGACGGTATGGGTAGGACCTCAGCATTGAATATCATCGTCATAAGATGGAATGTAACAATATATGGTGGTTCCAGTAATTGACAGGGTTAACCTATCCTACATGTAGGGTAGCTAAGGTCTTGATCCCAATCGGGCGAATATATATCCCTAGTTGTCTATCTTAGGGATCTGGCAAAATGAATCTATGGTGGCAGGATCCTCTAGATATTTATAAGGTGATGCCCCTTTTGAGAATTCTTCTGAGATTTCACCCGACACAAACATTGGGTTGTTCGGACCAGGACTGGAAGAAAAAGGGTAAGGTACACCTATTCTTCATCCCAAAAGACCATTCATTCCAGGTGATGAAGGGGCTAGTGGGAGCCATCTTGGAAGGCTCTGAAGTGGTAGTCATGGATGGGGTGACTTGGGAATCCTCTACATCCTCAACGTAGGGGATAGAGTCATAGGATCACTCCAAGGAGATACTCCTGAATCGATTTGTTATTGGAAAAGGGAGTGGTTTCTCCCTACACAACCCTTGGGGGTGTTGGTAAGGCATTAAAGCCTCCAGGTCCTGGAGGGCCATGTACCTTGTGGGAATGACCATCTATTACTCATACTTACATATGAGGGTGTCCATCACCCTCCTATGGATTATTTTATAGGTTGATACATGACATGGGTTCACAGTAGTTGAGGTTGTAGTCGAAGTCACCATGAAGGTAGTGTCGTATGGGATTTCTGTATTAACATTTCTCCTACCCCAACACCTATGGGCATTGGGTGGTTGGTTTCCTGTGGTTGGGGTCCTATAAATCAAGTGGATTCAACTATCCATTATGTGTGTAAGGAAATCGATGTCCAATTCACAAGTGTATTCAAATATTCCAAAGATGATGATAGATTTGTGCTAACAGTGTCGCAGACCGAGGAATTCCCAATGTTTACTGCCCAAATTTTTGGTGAGTACCATGTTGGTCCCACCATTTTCTTGGTGGGAACTGGGGTCAGATTTTTGAATCCATTGATATGTAAATACACAGATGTTTTGAACTCTACTATTCCCTATGTTGAGGAGAATAGTTTCATGTTAGATTCACCATTTTTATTTTTGATGATCTCACCAGGACCACTAACTACATGTTAATGTGCACTGGCATACTTGTTACACCGCATTCCCACTTTCTAAAGGTGGGTATCTTTCATCAATTTCATCGGAAATGTATTCCCCTTAATCAAAACAAGATCATAGTATGTCATTTAAACCTACCATGGATTCATTCTTAAAACTTGTCACCTAGTCTGGGTCTCCCTCATAGATTTAAGTCATATTCATGGGACTCATTATCGATGTCATCAATTTGTGGATTACAATTAATTACACTGCTTCTTTTTGGACATTCCAGTTAATCTTGATAGATCAAAAATCTTCAGTCGAAAGATTATTCATGTTGGTCATCACTGACATGTTTGGACGCTGGGAGAATTGGTCACCTGTATGGATTCTTTTGGGAGGGAATCTCATGGAGGCATCTTAGGCATGAAACCCAAGCCATCTCATGTTGATAATGAGGTATCTAAAATCAAAGTTTTATATCTTAAAATTATTTTACCTCAGGAATCTTCTTATTTTCATGGGGTAGCTAACTCCATGGTCACATATCTTCCAAGGATTTCACCTCAGGCATCTCATGTTTTTCATGAGGTATGTATTTGGGGTCGAAAGTTTAACATATTTTGGAGATGGATTAATACATTAGTTTAAATTATTTGGGAGATGAAGTTGATTGATCAAGACACTCCATATAGGTAGATCAAGGAGGTACATACCCAGGAGGGAATATGTCCCACATTTAAGTTTACCAATGGATGGATCAGAATGCCCCATGGGGGTAGATCGAGAAGGTGTGTCCTATAGAGGAAATATGTCACACCATGAGGGTTGATCAGAACACCCCTTTGGGGAGGATCAGGAAGGTACATCCCTAGGAGGGAGCACATTGGTTTACCATTGGTTGTGATTAAAACTCATAGAGACATCCTACGTACCCTGTTTAGGAGACAGGGATCACAACCCATGTAGTTCGGTGCTGTAGTTTAAGGTCATGTGACATGACCGGTCCATTCAGTTTAACATCACATGGTAAGGATGATCATGTCATGAATGGATCATTGATGAAGGATGGTGTAGGGATTTCATGTGAAATATTACCTTTTCAATAGGATTGTTCTTGGTTAGATTTAGTGTGGGGATTATATGTAAAAGCTGCCTGAGGGACCTAGAGTGGATTTAGTCTCCCAAGTGAGGGGCATGATCTTACCAGGGATGTGGCCTGAAGAAAATCAAAATGGATGAGTATGTTGGGTTTTTACCATAGGTTGAATTCCTATATATCTCAGTTAGTTGGTAATCAAATCCTATGTATTTTGGAACAATTTATGGCTTATACTTGAGGAGGAGTCCCAATGAAGCATATTGTTGGGGCTTATGCATAATATCAGATCATAAGGTGAGTATATTTGGGGATTATGTATGAAAGAAGCCCATGATATGATTGGATGGTTGTGTATTTTTCATAGGAGTAGCCTATGGTGGTGATTGGGAGAATTTCATGATCTCCACTAACCTCTTAGCCCATGCAAGTCATGATTGGTGTGAGGAACACGAGGGAGTAGTAGACCTTCCACTCCTGTCATGAAAGAAGTGCCAACGAGAGATGGTGAGGGGACTACCCATGTAAGCTTCCTGGGGATGATCTTATTTCATGTGAGGAGGATATCATTCCATATTAGGTGGAGTACATTCCATTTCACTCACACACAAAGCATCTTGTGCTTATGGAATAGGGTAAGGCTACAGTTTGATGTCATGTTCTAAGGACGTTGTCATGAAGTTTAATTTAATATGACTAGGATATAACACTGTATAGTTTTACATCATGAATCTTGGATGTGGGGTACTCACTCCTCTCCCCTTGGGATTATGTGACCACATCTCATACACCGCTAGGTGGGGAATGGATTTGAAAATTATAGGGTGTAATGATAGGGAGGATAGGTCACTCATGAGTTCCACGTTATGATCCCTATGTTGAGAAGAAATAGGGGCTACAGTACCTATACTGAGAATAAATAGGTATGGAAATACATTCACTAAAGGCATAGGGTGCATCACACGAGAGACCAAGAAATTGTTGTGCACAATCTTGGATGGGTTCATGCAAGAGGTGTGTGCAAGGTACTAGTGTTTCATGCAACAGTTTCTCGATCATCGTGATCTAACACAAGGGAATGACATGGAGTTTCAAAGAGGAAGTACACACAAGATTGGGTTTTTTCACGCAAGGTTAGGGTTGCATGTAGGAGGATTATTTGTGCACACCCTACTTTGGTTAGAAGAGGTTGGTTGAGGATTACCCAACTGTAGGTCTAGTAAATCATGGACCACAAGGAACATATCAAACAAGAGTCTCTACCCTAGGTGTTCCATGATTTTTCAATGTCACAGAAGATTATCCTTATGCATAAAAGAGAGTCACTTTGTTTTCTAGAGAGTCACCTCGAAGAAGGGGTAATCTTCTATTTATAATCGAAATATTCAGTGATGGGAACAAAAGATTCTGGTCATGTAAGACCTTTGTGTGTGGTTGGATCCTTTGCCGCTGAATATCGGGCATGCTATTTATCACCCTTGATGCCACATTTGGAATTAAAGGTGTACATTTATTCACAGCCTTTATTTCTTACTCTCAGCACATTTTTCTTGCACGCTCTTGCTTTTCCATCCTTTTACCCTTGGCCAAAGAAGGGTAAAATCCCATCTCCTTTAGTGTGTAAGATCTTTTCATGAAGAAAAAATCTTCCATGCAGTCATCAGATCTTGCATGAACCATATTTTTTTATTTCAAGATGCTTTTTTAGGGTGGGATGCATGCTTGAATTTCCCAAAACTGATCTTTTACAGCTTCAAATGAAATTTATGCACCAATATCTACACATCGTGTATCTTGATTTTCGTGTATACAGGGTACACACTTGGTTCTATGGAATGTACCTTTCCTGGATTACACTACATGTATAGACCAACTACACACTATGTTTCCTGCTTGAAAGGTGTTTGTGATACATACCTAGGTCTTTGGCGTGTTTCAATGGACTACATAGAGTGTACCGGCCAGCTACACATTGTGTATCTATTTGAGTCGTGTGTCTGTTTTCTCACTGAGAGGCTCAACATGTTCTATGAATATGGAATTTTATCAACTAAAAAATTTATATGAATCATACACGTTATATATATCATAAATTCTCTATGTTTTTAGTCTCACGTGGTTTTGACCTTGTATAATGATCATACATATTGTGTGATTTATGTCGCTAACCCATGTAGACTACAAAATGTGTACACTGATACAGATTTTGAAATCCAAAAACTATGTTCTAAGTTGTCCAGTCAACATGTGGCATACACCGCATGTAATTACTACATGGTGCAATGTGTATCCCTCAACACATCCATATGAAACACACTAGGTTATATGGAGGGTACATCCAAGTACACAACATGTAACCCCATCTTAAAAACTAAAAATTTGAAGTTTTATGATGTAATATTCATTTATTCTTTATCTATTCTGAAACTATTAGAAAAATGAAACAATGAATGAATCATGGTTAATATGTTGAATCATGTTAATTTAAATTGGATTAAATAATGGATAACATGAAATGAAAATCTAATCACAATCGCACATTGATCAAAAATCAAATAAATAATAATAAATTTAAATGTGACCACTCTGATACCATTTATTGGTTCTATATGCAACGAAATCATGCAATGGTGGGTGATATATTAAAATTATATTTAATTATTGTTTCCCAAAACCATGAGCGAGGATCTTGTACATCAAATTTATAATTAATTTATTTAATATCTAAAGAAATAAATATCTAGGCTTAGGAACTTTCTTCATTGATGAATGTTGGTCATCTGAAAAGTCCCTTTTAGATTGTATTCATTTCTTTATGAGGATTCAAGGATAGAATCCCTCTAGTGGTGATCCACATGTGATCCTATGATCTCTGATAAATTTCACTCAATCTCTAGGTGCTATTGTGGAAAATCGAATGTATTACATTGTTTGTTCTTGATCACTCATTCTTCAGTCTTGAACAAATCTCTCTTGCGTTTCTTGTTCTTAAGTGGGAGAGAGAAATAGGATTCGAGAGAGAATTCATTATGAGAAAAAATTCATTCTTTTTCGATTTCACATCGATGCTCCACACAATAGACATAATCATCTACTTATAGAGTTTGGGTTTAGGTTAAAATAATAATTTAATTCCATATCATCCATTAAATACTATTGTAACTTTTAATGAAACCCCATGCCACATAATATTATATTATTATTATTTTGTGATGTGTTTCAACTTATGCTAATTAATAAATAATATTTACTATCTTTTAAATAATTATTTATCTGTGAACATGGTCTTGGTTCGTTTGAACTCCTTGATATTTATTGAATATCCAAATAAATATTTTATTCATAAATAAATATTTAATTCACATACCGGTGGATAAATATTTATTAAATATTCAATAAAATAAATAAATATATTTGTATTCAAATGATGATGAATAAATATTTATTAAATTTATGTGATCAATATTACTTGAATAAAATTATTCCTCAGTCTTGAAAATAATATTTATTTCATTAATTAAATTCAAATAGAATTTAATCAAGATCGACGGAAACACTTAGTGTGTGACCTTATGGTATTTTTCCTCATTGGCATTAGGAGGGATTGCTTAAATTCCAAGATTACTATCTATAAATGGGTCAAGGTACCCAAGAGAAAGAACTTAATTATGTAATATCAATAACCACATATGAATGGTCACTATGTAAAATAATCCCTTCATCACAATATCTCATCAAGAAGGTTGTACAACGGTGTCATCGACCTATATGCTCGATACGTATTTATTTGACTATCTGAAATAAACACATTGTTTCTCTATGGACATAGAATTTAGGGTTATGGTTCTATTCTAATCAAAGGGCTGAGATGTCAGCTTTTATAAGGATGGAAGAGACAAATCCTTCCATGACTTATCCATTAATTACTTGTCAATCATGATGCACCCAACACACCCTACTTCACACCAATATATGGTGTGATGGTTTTTGTTAGTAAATCTAAGTACACGAGTCATGACATACACCAATTATAATCTCAAATTTTAAGGAACATTACACAAGCTCAAAGATAAGAATATATGATAACACCAAAACATAAAGAATTATAACCGGTGAGTCAGTTCTCATAATCTCTCATCTTGATTACTACCAAGTGTGAACTTCATGAGAAGAATCCTTATCCTCTTATGAGTACTCACACCTGAAGGTCTAAATACTATGTGTCCCATCATAGTACCTTATCCAACTAAAAAACTATATTAAGAATATTGTCATAGCACTTCAAGGTTCTCATCATAATAAGGAACTACTATAAACTTATCAATATGAAAACTACTCTAAGACATTATTACATTAAAGCCATGTGAAACAATGAACAATATGTAATAACATGTTTAATTAATATTCAATACGTTGAATATACATGTAATTAAAGTACAAACAGTTGGTCCTAGGACACCAACTCCAATAGTAACAACCCAAAATGGGTCATAGTAGGGATGGATTGTGACATTTTAACTTGATTTTTTTATTTAAATGAAAAATCAATTCTTCTGAGGTATTTTTTGTAATTTTTTAATTTTTTTGGACTTTCTAATTATTATTTTTTGTTTTAATTTTTTAATATAATAATTTTATTATGATTTTAAAATTTATTTTGAACTAAAAAAATTATTTTCAATTTTTTGGGATTTTTTGTTATTTATTTTTTTATATCAAAATTTTTTTCTTGTATTTTTAATTTATTTAAATGTAAAATATAATTTTTTTTATTTTTTTTATGTTTCCCCATTTTAATTTTAATTTTAAATATATATATATATATATATATATATATTATTTTTAATAGAATAATGCTTCTCATATTTTTAAATTTATATTAAAGTAAAATTAAATATTTGGTTTTTTCTATTTTTATTTATCTTTTTTTTATTTTTTTATTTCATTTTTATTTTTTTATATTATATATTTTTCTTATTTTTTAACAATATATTTTTATTTGTTTTTTAATATTTAAAATAAAAATAGTTTTTATATCTTGTTATCTATTATTTTTTATTTTTCTTGTTTTTTATTCTATCAACATAACAAGTTTATCTTGAATTTTTTATTTATTTTAATGTAAAATGATTATTTTGAAAAGTTTTTAATAAAAAATATTTTTTTTAATTTTTTTTAATTTATTTTCATGTAAAATATTTGTCTAATTTTTTCCTTATTTAATTTAATTAAGTTTTCTTTAATTTTCTAATTTTAATTAGAAGTAAAATAAATTTTTTCATGTTTTTTCATTTTTCTTATTTATTTATTTATTATTTTTTCCTTTTTAATAGAAAATTTATCTTTATGGTTTTGTAAATTTAACTATAAAAATTATATTTTTTTCATTTTTTTATTTTTTTCATTTTTTATTTTTAAATAGAATTACGTTTTTAAATTTATTTTAAATTTATTTTATAGAAACTCTCTAGGATATAGGAAGGAATCCCATTCCCAATCAATAAATGAAAATAAAGGTTCAAAAATAGGAGAGGGTTTGGAGGTTTGTGTATAAACACACCTTTTACATTTAAGAAATGAAGGGGTATGTGGTCATCACATAAATGGAAAGACCATAGTAAGTCTTGAGACTCCACCATTTTCTTTAACCACACATCAAAAACCATTACACCTTCCCTATGAATGTGCGAAATAATGATTTGAATCTATGACATCTGATCCAAGTAGTTCTTCTAGGGTAAATAAAGTTTCCATGGGATAGTACAAGATCTATGGTTAACCAAGATAATCACCAAAATCAAATCACTCTCAAATAAAAGATCATGCGATTTTGATTAGCAAACATTCTTCAATGAAAAGAATCTCAAGCATAATTTCCACTTCCAAGGCACTGAGTGATTCAAGGAAGCATAAAAAAGTTCCCTTGATAAAGCCCCTACTGTTCATGAAGATTCCCATGCATCACACTGGATTAGGAGAACCCATATTGACCCCATCATTATTCAATATGTTATAAGGTGATATTAGTGGAATCCTCCTGACATACTTAAGTTTCACTAGTTTCCTGGGAATATAGGACACACCAAGATATCTGGAAATAATCAAATCATTGAATCAATTATTCATGGAACCTATTTATATTTTAGAAACTATTTGTTTGTCTCTACTAATGAGATTGTAAATCACCCAAATATTCATGGGATTCCCGTCAAATTATATGAAATTTCTAGATTTTAAGATATAGAAAAATCCCATTGTAATAGTCACAAGGAAAATATTATTCATTTGATGACATAAATTCAAAGAAAAAATATTTTCCATGAATTTGGAGATCTCTATCCCAGTATTAAAATCATATAATAACTAACTAAATATGAATCCCCAAAAAGTATTGACAATGTCACATTCTAATAAGAGATTTGAGCAATTATCAGGCCCCTTCATACAGAGTAAGTAAATAGAGGTAAAGATTATGCCCAAAAGAGACAGGTGATCATTAGTCAACAACCAATTATGAAAATTTTCTGGAGATGAATATATCTATCAAACGATATAAAATTATCACTATAAAAAAAACAACAGATTAGCAGAAGTATTTTAGAAGGGGTTTTACACAACCCCCTCTAAATTAATTTTAGCGGGGGTTATGCACAACCCCCTCTAATCATCGAATTTAGAGGGGGTTTACAACCCCTTCTAAATCATTTACCATTTTTATTTGTAATATTTGGTTATATTTTAGAGGCAGTTGTGTCAAAATCAATGTTAATTTTATAGTTAGTGTCCATATATGTTCGGTTATATTTTAGAGACACTATATATATATACATACATATATGATTCATTTGGATATTAGAGGGTATATATATATAACATGGAAATTGTTTTTTTAAAGGAAATAGTGGGGGTTCATAACCCCCTCTAATCTCTTAAATTAGAGGGGAATCATAAACTATTGTTAATCGCTTAGATTAAAGGTGGTTTTTAACCCCTTTTAATTTGTGGAATTAAAGGGGGTTCTGAACCCCCTCTGGTATATGACATTATAGGGGGTTTTGAAACCCTCTAATTTAAGAAATTATAGGGGGTTGCGAACCCCATCTAATTTATGACATTAGATGGAGTTCATGAACCACTACTAATCAGTTTGATTAGAGGGTTTTTTAGGCCCCACAAAATTTTTATTTATTTTTTAAAATAAGTCTCATATAAATTCAATTTTTATAATATATATGTGTGAATGTGTGTGTGTGTTTAGAAAATAAACACGTTATATAAATGTATTTAAATGAATTATAAAAATATATATAAATACATTATATAAATTCTTTAAATAAATACTTATACATATAAACAAAAATGTATATATATGTATATATATATATATAAATATTGGTATACATAATATAAATGTAATTATAAATATATTTATTCAAATATATAAAATTTATATGTGGTTTTATAAATACTATACATCTATATTATGATTTAAAATAGACATATATTATATTAAATACATTTTTATTTTATATTTATGTATAAATAAATTTATATTATATTATGTATTCAAATAAATATAATATATACAGAATTAAATATAAATATAAATATATATTATATTATATTTATATTATAGATATTATATTATAAATATTTTATAATATATAAATTTATATATACTATATAATTATTTCATATATATTTGAGTATACCATATAAATTATAAATTAATTTAGTAAATATATATATATATATATATATCATTTAATTATATTATATATTTCTAATTATGTGAATGTATTTAATTGAATTTATATGTATACATAAATATAATTTTATAATTTTATGTACATTTATATATATTTATTTGTATAAATTTAATCTCATATAATATTAATTATATATAATATAAAAGAATAAAAATATTATATTATGTATAAAAATATATATAATATAGAAAAAATTAAATAAAAATAAACACACACACACACACATATATAATATAATTATATTATACATATTATATTATAAATATTTAATTATATATAAATTTATATATATTATATAATTATATTATATATATTGTTGTATACCATATTAATTATAAATTAATTTAGTGTGTGTGTATATATATATATTATTTGATTATATTATAAATTTTCAATTATCTGAATATATTTAATTTTGTGTGTGTATATATGTGTATATATGATATAATATAAATATATATAATTACATGGATAAATATATAATATAAATGTATTTAATATAATATATATGTTTAATATAAATCATTAAATAAATGTATAGTATTTATAAAACCAACTTATAATTTTTATAGTTTAAAAAATAAATGTGATCATATTAATAAAAATTAATAATATTATTTCTACACACACATATAAGTATATAAAAATACTGACATAAATATAGATATTATAATTATATTATATCGATAAAAATTATATAAATATATAAATATATACACACACATACACAAATAAATATAAATTTATATATAAATATAAATATTTATATATATATATATATATATTATATATAGATATATATATATACACACTAATATATTATATATATTTCTATACACAAATGTATATATATATATATATTATCATATATTATCTTCTAATTATTTATCTAAATATATTGATAGTCCTTTATATATTAAACAACACAGAACTGGAGGAGTGGTACAGCATCGCTAGCCCTTGAATTCGGCACATGATCGAAACCTCGAAGCTACAATTTTATGATGGAAAGGTATATTATTTGACTTGTGTTGTACGCGTGTGTCTGTCAGGCACCGTTGGTGGGGGGTGTGTGATTCCGCGACAAAGTGAGGCACCCCAAGGGTGTCGTGGAGCATCAGCGTGGGTGTGTGGGGCATCTGGGGTGTCTTTTGGCTGTCAGTGGGTGTCATGGTGCGTAGTGGGGTGTCCGGGGCGTCATTGGGATGTTATGGTGGGTAGCGGGGCATCTGGGGTGTTGGATGGCTATCAATGGGTGTCATGGTGTGTAGCGGGGTGTCCAGGGTGTCATTGGGGGTATCATGGTGTCTAGAGGGGTGTCGGCTGGCTGTTAGTGGGTGTCATGGTGTGTAGCGGGGTGTCATGGTGGGTAGCGGGGTGTTTGGCGTGTCAGCTGGCTGTCAGTGGGGGTGCCATATGGTTCATAGTGGGGTTTCAAATGTCTATCAGTGAGGGTTTCATGGTGCATACCAGGGTGTTTGGGGCATTAGAAGTGGGTGTCATGGTGCATAGTGGGGTTTCTAGGGGCATAGCGGGGGTGGCGTTAGTGGGTGTTCATGGGGTGTAGTGGGGGTGGCATGTTGGTGTATGGGTCGTCTCGGGGGTGTTAGGGGGTGGGTGTCATGGGGCATCAAATTTATAAAAAGGTAAGATAGATTAGGGGTGGTTGTAAAACCTGCCCTAAATTTGAAGTTTGAGCCTAAATTAGAGGCGGTTTTAACTACCTCTAATTGAAATTACAAAATTAGGGGTGGTTTTAACCGCCTCTAATTGACCCATTTATGGTGAATTTTCAGCGAAATTAGATGGGGATAAAACTCCCTCTAATATAAACATCGCTAAACATACCACTATTTTACTAGTTCTTACCCATAACCACCTCTAATCAGAGTAGGCGGGCACTTTAGTAGCATTTTTGGGTAACCACCGCTAAAGTGTTTAGAAGGGGTTATAACCCCTTCTAAATGAAAAAAACCCTTCTAATCACCCAGTTTTTTTAGTGTATTTTTGAAAATATTAAACCACCATGGAATTTATACATTATCATCATAGATAAAGAGTTATAATAAATCTATAATTTGAGCACCCCATCCTTGCCAATATTCATAAGAAGCAATTAGTGTCATTGAAAATTTAGTTCTGAATCTAGATAAAAAAATCCTTAGTGATGAAAGGTTTGACCTATGTAAGATGGGAAATAAAATATCTGATATAGATGTTATAAATGTCTAGAGGCATAAGGTAGCTTCTTGTAATAGGGGATGATAACCATTTATTAAGCCATAAGTTCAAATTTTTGTTCCTAAAGGGAACCCATTTAACCTGCATAGACACATTCTTGAACCACCCTCTCAAAGAAGGATAGACTATAGAGACAATATAGATAAGATTACCCTTGATAATATTATTGATAAACTTACTTATGAATAATTTATAATCCATATCAAAACCCTATAGAACATTTCATAGGATCTTGTAATGAGACTCGTTAAAGGGACTTATATTTTGGATACCCGACCTGCCATATTTAGTAGGTTTAATGCAATTTTTTCACCCAATTATTATAAACATGTTTTCATAGATACATCCAGTCTAGATAAATTATAAAATATCATTTTCTAGAATCTTACAAAGATATTTGGGCCATTTGTAGATATGGAAATGATAAAAAACATAATTTTGATTTCAACTCCTACATGATGAGTTGTAATTAAATGAATTAGTATGTTTAACTTTTTAATTGAGTATTGATTCATTTTTTTGTACTCTTTTCCTTTTCATGGTTTTGATGGGGATTTTTCACATGGTGCATTTCTTTGTTTTCAGATTACTTGTATACTGCCTGTTTTCCTTATGTTTTTTTAGTGTTATGAATTCTAGACCGTTGATCCATCATGATACAACGATCCAATTTATTTCCCAGTGCATTTCTTCGATGGATCATGATCCACCATTCCACCACCGCTCCAATCAAGCTATGCCACTTGTCCTGTGTGATTTCCTAGTTTTAGTTACTCAAACCATCTAACTGATCACAGTCGTCTATACAGAATTGATTCCATGGTTGCACCTAGTTTCCTAACAATCATTGATTGCGCCTTCTTCACGTTCATGTGAGGAAACTCTTAGAGTTTGGGTTTGTCACTTTCCTGGTCTTGGGAAAGTCCTTTACAAGTGAAGCTCTACTTCGACTCTATATAGAAAAAATGAAGAAGATCCAGGGGTCGTTAGCCACCCACACTCCCCTCTAGCACAGTTTATGCCACCTCTTATAACCAGAGTTCTTCTCCATTGGAGACTCAGTGGGGAATCTTCTCAGTTATGGGTTTTAGGATAACTACACTCCAAGAAGGATCATTTATTGACACATCTTCAATCATAATCAAGGTCTGGTATATGGTTCTTATCTCTCTAGCAATTTAACTTTTCCATCGTGTTTGCTATTGTATCCCACTTGGGTGTGTGTGTGAGTCTATCCAGGAGTGGATGAGGCTGACTCTACATGATAGGATTAATCACTACCACCTAGTTTAGCAATCCTAGGCTCCTTGGATAGTTTATGGTGTCCTTTATTTATTTAGTTTTTGAGTATGTGATTGTTTTTATTTTTTTTCCTTACTTCTTAATAAAAGTATTACCCTTGTATTGTTATCTCCATGCACGTAGGTTTCAAAAGGACCAAAGAACGTTACATAGATTGTTCATTTACTTTTCACACTTTCTATTTTATCATTCCAGTATTCTTCTTGTGATCAATTCTTAATCTGTTTGTTTTCTATAACTTGGTTAATCAAATTCATAAAACAGATACTCCATCATACGTGATAGTGGGTCTTGGGAATTTAGGGTTTAAGTGTTTAACCACTATAAGTGGTATCAGAGCCTACTGAAACGTTAGTTATTGGTTATAATGAATTATATATTGATAAGTGTTGGGTAAAAATACCTAAAGGTATCATTGAAGCATTTTTGAGGTGATTATGTTCGTTGACAAAGTGGGCTTTCGTGTTGTGTTTGTTCACAAAGCAGACCACGATGTATAATTTGTTGACAAATAGGGTTTTCATGGTGAAATGTTGAGTTCAAGGGATGTTGTTAACAATCCGTGATTGATTTAAGAACCTAGACAAAGGGATGGAAGATCTGGAGGCAGTACAAAAGGAGAAGATACAAGGTGGCGCCGTTTTACAGTGTTTGCCAAATTTTTAGGCCTCAAAATCGACAAATGGAGAAAATTGTTTTTGGAAAAGTGACTTGTATGCTGGTGCCTTGGAAGCTTGGAAACTTGCGTTCCATAAGTTTTTCAAGATCATAACATCAAAATATGGCAAAGGAAAGAGGGGCACCCAAGTTTTGGTTTGGGAGCATAAGTGGCTAGGGTGACAGAGACTCAGGCGGCTGGACTTTCCCTCCAAGAGGAGACTTGCGCGTCGGTGCTTAGGGTACCCAAAATGTCTATAAATAGAGGGATAACCCCTCCTAATTTGGTATGGAGTTTAACACTTAGAGAAAATTATAGCTCCAGTCATGCAGGTGTTTCGGTCACGCAAGTGGTGCTTTGGTCGCACAAGTATTAAGATACTCAGAAGTTGTGTGCCAGTTGATAGTTCCGCACCAATATTGGTTTTGGAGTAAAAGGGTGTTAGTATCCCAAGTTAAAAGTTGAAGAAGGGGGTATTGCACAAGTAGTTTGGTGAAACTTGTGCTCCAAGCTTGAAGAAGCACACCCGGTATTAGAGAAGAGTACCAGACATAGAGAAGTGTGTCGGTCATTCTAGGGTTGCGTAGAAAGTTGGAATATTTTCCGTTACATCCATGGTAAAGTTATATTCATCAATGGATAAAATTGGAACTTCAATAGAGAATCTACATACAGAGGAATATGCATTCATTTGTGATAATGAATAGACCTAAATGTCCATAAACTGTGTGTGAATCCTTTCCTGAGCAGTAAGCAAAGGAAGAGGAAGAAGGTGATCCTTTCTACCGGAAATGAGCCAGAGAGAGAGAGGAACAGGGAGTGACCCTTGGGAAATAATTGAGATAACCCTAAATATTTTAAAGGTAGTGATCCTAGGCATTGAATTTATCTATCCCGAACATTGTAAATTGACAATGAGCTTTAGTGGATTTGGTATAACGGGACATCGTCATTGTATGCTCCTTGGACGTAGCCCAGTGAGGGTGAACCAAGTAAAAATCTCTATGTCTGCCTTCTAGCTTCCCTAAATTGCATCCAAAGAATCCCTATTAGATAAATATTGAATTAAAAAGATAAACATTAACAACATATGAGAAAACAAAGTGACCCTTATAATATAGTGGTCAAGATCCAGTGGGGCAGGAAAAAATTTAAAATAGAATATTCATACCCTAATTCACCCCCCTCTCAGGGTATCTAGGCCCCTTTTGGTCCTAACAATAAGTTTTATGGTGAAAATTAATTTAATATCTATATAATTAAAATGATAGCCTTGTTTGATCAAAATTACCCAATAGATTCCCTTGTCTATTCTAGAAAGAAGATAACCACTACTTCCCTTTACGGGTAGGATAAGGTTTCCTATATAGATGTCCACAAGGAGACCGTTAGGAAATCCTATAGTCAAAAAATTTTATCTTTAGAAGATAAAGTTCTAAGAGAAGTTTCATATGAGTCCTCCTCCATTATTATATAGTCTAGACTTGAATCCCTTTATATGAATAAGTCTCTTGTTGGTAGATTTTACAAGAATATGAGATTGTATACTTTCAAAATGTTCCCTATAAGTGAGGTTAGGATACATATTGATGAATTTAATAAGATATTGTTATATATATCTAACATAGATATTAAATTGGATAATGAATATTAGTCCATTAAATTGTTAATATCATTAGATGATTCCTTTAATTCTGTTAAAGAATCTATGATGTATGGTGAAGACACACTTACTCTTGAAGAAGTAAAATATGCTTTGCTCTATAAATACCTTCAAAGGAAGGGTATTATTAAAATTTAGGCTAATGGTTTTAATGTTAAGGACATAGGTGATTATAGGGACATAAGTGAATCTAGAAGCTGAAGTGAGTTATGGGTTAGTAAAAAAGAAAGGGGTTAATCCAAGATGTATAGAAACAAATCAAAAAGAAATATTATCAAATGTTTCCAATGTAAAAAACCTCTACATATCAAGATGAACTTACCTAATAGGAAAGGTGAATATAGAGATAGTAGTAATGACCGTTCCTTATTAGTTGAGCAGGACTTTGATACTATTAATGTGTTGAATGTCTCTGACATATCCATCTCTAATAAATGTATCCTAGATTCAGGATTCTCATTTCACATGTGCTCTAGGATGGAGTTATTTACTGAGTTAAGGGAAATACAATTTGATGAGGTTTTTATATGGAATAACAGGAGCTTCAACATTATAGGAATAGACTCCATTTTGTTAGAGATTTGTGATGGGACTGTAAAATCTCTTTAGTAATTTAGGTGGGTACCCAGATTTAAAAGAAACCCAATATCCCTAGGAATCATTGACTAGAGAGTATATTTCAATTCATGTTATGGAAGTCTTATAGTTGTCTAATGATCCCTCATAGTTATGAAATAAACCCTTCTCAATGGTCTATATGTGTTATATAGTATGGTCTATAGAATTTAGTTGAACACCTCTTCTAGTTTAGAACTTGATTCCACCACTTTTTGGCACAGGATAAAAGGGAATGTTAGTCTCAAGGGACTAAATGAGCTTAGAAAATAGGGAATTATAAGTAATTTTACTTCTAACATCCTACCATTCGGTGAGGAATGTGTATATGGGAAGTCCAAAGGAGTCATTTTGAATAGTTCTATGTATAAATCTAAATAATCCCTCAAATGTGTACATTCAGATTTATGGGGTCCTTCTAGGGTTACCTCCCATGGTGTAGGCTTGTACTTTGTGACTTTTATTAATGATTTCTCTAGGAAAGTATATATTTATATACTCAAACATAAGTATGATACCTTTCAGACCTTTAAAAAATGGGAATATGGGGTAGAGAGTGAGATTAATAGTAAACTTAAAGATTTAAGGATTGATGATGGTTTAGAGTATCTATCCACAAAATTAATTGAATTATGTGAATATGAGGGAATAAAAAGGTTCTTAACTATTATGAAAAACCCACAATAGAATATATTATCAAAGATAATGAATTGGATTGTTCTTGAGAGTGTGATATTTATGTTATCCCTATCAAAACTTCCCAGGTCCTTCTAGGATGAGGCTTCTTATATAGTAGTGTACCTCATTAATCTTTTACCATCTTCTACCAACTCCTTTAAGACACCTGAAGAACTCTGGAAAGGTTCACCCCTAAGTCTAGCACACCTTAAGATTTTTGGATCCATATATTATGCCCATACACGTAATGATAATCCATATCCTAGGGTTGTTAAGTGTATATTCATGGGTTATCCAGAGGGTATTAAAGGTTATCATTTATGGATAGATAAAGCAGGATATCAAAGTTGTGTCATTAGCCTAGATGTAGTGTTTTATAAATCTTTTCTATCTAATGATAAGGGACCTAAACCTGTAGAGGCTTCTGATAACGCTACAATACACTCAACAGCACCACGTCCTCTTGGTGTTGAAGTACCTTTTGAACCCAGTGACCACTCCCAGTCCACTACTGGTCCTGCTCCCCTTTTTGACCAGACCTAAGTTGAATTTGATTCTAGTTCGGATTCTAACCCCGAGACTGAGGAACCCGATGATCTGAGCAACTATTAGCTCACTCGATATAGATAGAAGAGAGTTATTAGACCTCTATCTCATTTCAATTAGGATGACATTGCTACCTATGCCTTTAATGTAGCATAAGAATTTTTTAATGATGAACCTCAAACATAAAATATAGCTATTAAATTCAAGGAATCCACTAGATGGTTTGGAGAAATTTAATAAGAGATGAATTATCTTCTTAAAAACAACACATTGTTTTTGTCCATATACCTAATAACCAAAAGGTCATAGGATATAAATGGATTACTAAGAAGAAATAGAACAATTTAGGAGAAACTAAAATCAAATTTAAATCCCGAATGGTAGCCAAAGGCGTTCTTTAGCATGAATGTATTGATTACAGTGAAATTTTCTCCCTAGTTGTTATGCATTCATTCATTAGAATTATTCTTAACTTTTCTACAAAATTTGATTTTCATGTTGAACAATTAGATGTAAAAACTTGTTTTTTACATGGTAGATTTGATGAAACAATTTATATGACTCCTCCTGAAGGATTTTCAAAACTATTCAAACATAATCACGTTTGTCTTCTTAATAATTATTTATATGGGCTTAATAGGTCTTCAAGAAAATGGTATAAAAGGTTTGATTCATTTATGATTGAAAACCAGTTTTTTATAAGTATGTTTGATGCATGTGTATACTATAAAAATGTTAAACCTGAGTCTGTTTACCTGTTATTATATGTTGATGACATGTTGTTAATCTGTAAGAACACGGGGATTATAAATTATGTCAAAGACCGGTTGAATTGTGTATTTTAAATGAAATGACTTGGTCATGATGATCAAATTTTATTCATGGATATAATAAGAGATAGAAAGGTAAGAACCTCGTACCTATCCCAAATGGATTATGTTTGGAAGGTATTAAAGAGATACATGTTTGAGTATTTCAAACCTATTAGCATTCCATTAGGACAACACTTTATATTTTCCTTGACACAATCCCCTAGAAATGAATATGAGGTTGCCTTTATGAGTAATATTCATATGATAATATTATAGGAAGTCTTATGTGTGAAATGGTCTGTTCTAGGATCGATATTTTCTTTATCATTTTTAATTTGACCGGGTTCATGGGGAAACCTGGTAAGCCACATTAGCATGTATTGAAATGGATCCTCATGTATGTTTCTATTTCTGATAAATTTTTCATTTGATATGGATTAAATAGTAGTATTGGTAATGACATAGTTGTATTATATGGGTGAAAGGTTTTATTTATGAATTATCATTATCTACTAATAGCATATTAGTCCACTGTGATAGCCAGTCTACTTTACATTTACTTAAAAACTATTTATGCCCTATTAGATAAAATAACATTGACATTAGACTTTATTTTTTAGGGATATTGTAGAATCTGGGATAATGAGTGTCACTAATATTCCCACTTGTGAAAATACAGCCGATAGTTTGACTAAGGTCATTCCATTGTCTAAATTCATGTACTGCCTTAAACTTGTGAATTTAGTCCCAATTTTATAATATAGGTTGAAAGAACATCATCATTTAATTTATTTTAATTGTAAGGTGGAGATTTTTTTATTTATGATCCTACATGATGAGTTGGAATTAAATGAATTAGTATGATTAACTTGTTAATTGAATATTGATTCATTTGTTTGTACTCTTTTCCTTTTCATGGTTTTCATGGGGACTATTCACATGGTGTATTTATTTATTTTTTGATTACTTTGATACCACCTATTTTCCTTATGTTTTTTAGTATCATGAATTATGGATCATTGATCCATCATGATCCAATGCCCAAGTTTGGTTCCCAGTGTGTTTCTTCACTGGATCACGATCTGCCATTCCACCGCTTCTCTAATCAGGTTGTTCCACTTTTCCTATGCACTATCCTAGTTTTAGTTACTCAAACTGTCCAACTGATCATAGTTGTCCACGTGGAATTGATCCCAAAGCTTCTCCTGGATTCTTGAAAAGCATTGATTGAACCTTCTGCACGTTGATTCAAGGTGACTCTTAGGGTTTTGGGATTGTTTCCATTCTGATTTTGGGAGAGTCCTCTATGAGTGAAGCTCTGTTATAGCTCTGTGAAGAAGAAAGGATGAAGATACAGGGGGTTTAAGGCCACTCTCACTCCCCTCTACCATAGTTCATGCCACCTCCTGCAACCAAAGTTCTTATCTGGTGGAGACTTAGTGGAGAATTGTTTCAGTTCTGGGATTTAGGATGACTATGCTTCAATAAGGTTCAGTTCTTGACACATATTCAATCATAAAAAAGATATGGTATATGTTTCTTTTATCTGTATATATTTTCCTTTTTTTCTTCATGTATGCTACTATATCCTACTTGGATGTGTGTGTGAGTCCATCCAGGAGTGTACAGGGATGACTCTACATGACAGGATTGATCACTGCCACCTAGTTTAGCAAGTTCAGCCTCCTTGTATATTTTTTTTGGTCCTTTATTAATTTTTTTTTCAAGTTCGTAATTTTTTTTCTTGTTTTCCCTTGCTTCTTAATAAAAGTGTTACCCAAGTGGGGTTCTCTTCGTGTACTTAGGTCCCAAAGGGAACAAATCACATTACATCTTTTGTTCGTTTACTTTCTGCACTTTTTATTTTATCATTCTAGTATTATTATTGTGATCAATTATCGATCTATTTGTTTTCTATCACTTGGTTAATATAATTCATAAAATGGATACTCTATTATATGCGACAGTGTGTCTTGGTAATTTATGTTTTAAGTGTTTAACCCAAACACATAATCTAGATAATCCAGTTCAATAGAAACATGTGGCTAGTATAAGATAAATACATACACTTATAACTAAAAAATTATTAATGGATTTTTTGGGAAATATCCTCCAGATAAGAGGAATTGATCCTGCCAGTGAATAGTGAGATTCCCAAATAATTTAAAGAAAATGTACCAACTTTGAGCTTAAGTGATGTAGCAATGTGATTCTTCCTTGAAGCCATTAAGTGATTCCCACTAAAAATAAAGTATTTGTTCATGTGGATAGCTTTACCTAAAACCATTTCATAATAAATAAATATATATTTCATGTCATTAATATATTTATCATTCACATTATATAAAATGAGAATGTAATAAGTATAAAAGTGATAGGAGGGAGCCTCGGAATTTATAGCATCCTTTATCAGAGAAAGAACCTCTAATTCCTAATTAATCAGAAGGTATCTACTAAGGTAGTCTTCCATAATCCCAAAAAAGAGAGATAAAAGTGGATCCACCTATCAAATGACTCTATTTCATCCAAAATATCATTTAAGATCACCATTGGTAAGAACCAAAAGCCTCAAATTATTTATAAGGACTCAAATAATCTTGATGTATCTGGATAAGAAACCATATCTTTTAATCACATAAAAAGAAAAATTCAAAATAATTGAGTCAAAATCATTGGATATATCAAAATTTAGGGCAATTTTGTAAGATCTGTATTTCCATTGAAGGATATTGAGACACTTAGATTCATAGTAGATACATTAAAAAATAATTCTTCCTATAATGAACCCAAACTAATTAAAGGATACATTTTAGTTCATAATGGGACCAAGTTTTTTTGAAATTAATTTATTGATAACCTTAGGTAAGGTGTAACCAATCAAAATAATCTTGTAGTCCAAAACATCAAGGGCATGATCAACCTTTAAGATAACACTAATAAATTTAGAATTAGTACTATATTAAAGGAACTCTTGTCTAAAGAAGGCTTACACTACAAGGGACATATTAGAGTGTACAAGATCAAATAATTCCATAAAAAATATATTAGTAAAACCATATGTACTAGGTGAGTTATTCCTGCTAAGAAATAATAGATAATTATTCACTTATAAATTAGAAGTGATAAATATTAAAAAACATTCTACATCATACTAGTATAATTGGTAATCACATTGGCCAAATATCTCACATCCTAATTAAAATAGATATAATTAAAGAGAGAATAAATGTAATTCAAAATAAAATTATATATACTAAGATCATCATGAAAAGTTCCCCATACACCATAATATATGAGATCTTCTTTCTTAACCTCATTTTCTTATTCATTGTATAGAAGAACATATAGTTTTTTATCCTTATTGAGCTATCTAATATTCCAATGACCTTTAAGGATTATTTACCTCATGCATATTAGAACATCTACTTTGTATTGCATCTGAAACTCCTCATCAAATTGTCATAAAGAAAGATAGACTTGACCTATATATCATTCATCTCATCCTAAACCTTATAAACTTAAAAATCAAGGCTGAAGAACCTATATTTTTTTTATCCCATCCAAGATCATTTTATAACCTTTAATTTAGATATTGTTCTCTAGAAATCATTGATTTCAAGGTTCCTAGTCCATTATCTGATGAATAAGTCTATACATTCATTAAATAAATGCTAGGAGTTGTTGAACCTAAAAGTAAGAGTAAATTTCCAACCATCAAAATAGATTTTGAACATCATAGGGTTATGGTAAGAGGTAATTCCTCTTAATAATAGACAAGAGAATGATCCCCCCTAGAGAGAAAAAATATTTATCGATTTTACTAGATTTTCTCCCATTAATGTTTAATCTATTCTAGGTAAATTTTGTACCTTATAGTTAAATTTTAGAAAATTTGTATTTACCATTTATTTTTTAAAATAATAAGGAAGCATATTTAGGAAATTTCATTCCCCTCTTTCATTGGGGTTAAGAATAGTGTTAAAGTCGCCTAGAAGAATCCTATTGCAAGAGATGTTATGATACAAAGAAGAGATATCCTCCGAAATCTATCTTCTTCTTGTGTAAAAATTCATCACATAAATCATTGAAGCCATAAATATGTTATATCCTTTTCAAAGATGAAAGTGATGTTTAGCTTCCTTAGTATAAAAAACTAGGAATACAATCTAACACTTTGTAGGGTTAAAAGAGTTTCACCAATAGTAAATATATGATTATAGGTAATAATTTCATTTAAAAGAGAAGAATAATTGAAAATATTAAACTATTAAAATTAGACCATTGACTTATAAATATCAATAATATTAGGATAATGCCTCATAATTAAATTTATAAGGGTTTAAGAGGTATCAATATTATTAAACTCTAGACAATTACAATATAAAAGAATCATTTTGAGGGGGGTTATCCCTATATGGGGCCTTATTTTGGTTCCCTTTTTTCTTCTCTCTCCCTAAATTCTTCTTATTAGAGGACCTTATATGCCCACTAGGTCCCCTTTTGTTGGGGGTTTCCATATTCTCCAATCTCAAAAGTTTATCCTAACAATATTCTTATTAACTTCGATATCCTCACTCCCTAGTATGGGTGTTGAAGTTTCCATAAAAACTACATTAATACCAACCTCCTCATTAGTACAACCACATATTGTTCCTCTTGAACCAAATATCCCATGAATTCTTGGTCAAATATTTCAAAATGGACTTCTTAGGTAGGATTGTTGGTTGTTCCACACCTTTTTCACTACCACTCTTATTAGAGGTCTCACCCTTCTTAAAATGTGACTCCCTTGTCTCTTATGTCTTTAGCCACCTCCTTCCAAGCCATATCAAAGGAGGGAGGTTTGACTTAATTCTAAATAATACATCAATAAGAAATAAAGTGACCCATAATTTTATAGAGGATGAAAAACAAGGGAATGTATTTATACTTAATCTTAAAAACAATTTAATTATCATTATAAATTAGAGGGATATATTCTAGAAACTTGTAATAAATTTTGGCATCCATAAGAGTGTGAGAATAGTATCCAAGTTCACACTCCAAAGTTTACAGGTCCAGTTTCATAGGACCAACCACATATAAAGTAATTTCTTTTAGAATTATTGAATTCCAAAATACCAAATTCAAACCATGAAGTTTGATCCAAATTTGGGCTATGAATTTCCTTCAGGTGTGGAGTTTGAAATTGATATCCCACTTAGATAAAAAAAAATACACTCAGTTTCAAATGGAGGTTCCAAATTTTCTAGATCATTTTGAGCTCCTCAATTATACTAAGAATGGTATGGAAAAACCCTTCCATATTGAGATTAACTTCTAATTATTGATTCCCCAAAAATGAGTCACCCTAACCTTGAGACCCACATTTCTCCAGGGCGTATCCCCCTTGGAAGGGATGATTCCTTTAATGAGGGAAAACTTGAATAGTTAGAGCCTCTACTATAGACCATTTGAATCTTCCACGACTATGAAACCCCAATACTTAGATTTATTTACCTTGATAGTCTGAGTAGCCTCTTCCTTGGAGGAGATCGATGTCACCATTAAAGAATTAACAAAAGAGACACATTTACTACCTAGGGTATGAGTTGCACCTTGTATGATGGAGTTCAATCATTTTTCCTTCTTACCCATATCATCAATCATGGGGGCCGAGTGACATCACTAAGAGGGAGTTCACTTTTTTATTTCACATTTAATTTTAATTATTTAACATAATGAAGTTATTTTTATTATTAATTTATTTATTATATTGTAAAATAAATAATTTGAAT
Organism: Viscum album; assembly: GCA_963277665.1. Taxonomy (NCBI): domain Eukaryota; kingdom Viridiplantae; phylum Streptophyta; class Magnoliopsida; order Santalales; family Viscaceae; genus Viscum; species Viscum album. Next base: position 1,223,799,819 of record OY728130.1, read on the forward strand.
TTATTTTCCTTAATTTTTATCTTTAAATTCAATATTTTCATAGTGATTTATTATTGATTTTTTTAACAATATAATTTTTTTCTTGATTTTTAAAATTTATATAAAAGTAAAAAAATTAGAATTGTTTAATGTTTTTAGGAGAATTTATTTTCTTGATTTTTTAATTTATTTAAATATAAATTAAAATTTATAGATTTTATAATTTTTATACTTTTTTAAGAGAAATATTTATTTACTAAGAAAGAAGAAGGCTCTAGTAGGGGCCAGATGTCCTTACCCTAAAATTAAGGGACATTGGTTGAGTCTTGGGGACTTCAAAAATATCTTGAGATCAAATGAAAAAAGTAGGTGATGTTACACTCTCCAACTATCTAGATAATTCAAAGCCTGTATTTATAGAAATAATATTGAGAAAGTGAAACAAGTTGGTACTAAGTACCCATGGTATAGAAGAAATACCAATAAAATGGTTTCTATAAAAATAGGTAGGTATTTTGTCAATGATCCCTCTCTTGAGCCCTGGTACTCTATATTTTTCATCACCATATCAAATCTCAACTCTGATCACCACTTGATTTTCACCAATCTCTTGATAAGGGCTTAAAAAATCCTCTCCCTTTCAGATTCAACAATTCATGGGTGCTTAACCCATACTATAAAAGTTATTGCATAAGGTATGGAATTATATTTACTATGTAAGTGATGCATTTTCTTATGTTATGAAGCTAAAATTACTAAACAAGAAGCTGAATGATTGGAGAATGGATTGTTCGAGCTCCATAGACAAGGAAATCACATATATAGAAGAATATCTCAAGCAACTGAAGGATATTATCACTACATGTGGCTTTGTTTAGGATCTTTCCTATGAGGTTAATATCACCAAGAAACTAAACTTCCCTTTTTATCTTGAAAGAATCCATTTAGAGAGAGAAATTCGTAATGAAATGGCTCAAGGAAGGTGAAAGAAACTCTAAATTCTTTCACTCACTTTAAAGAACTAGGAAGGTTTATAGACCCCTATACCTACTTAAAGAGTGTGATTGGATTATTAAAAATAGATAAGATCTATCAAACCATATTTTTACCTTCTATTATAATGTCTTCAATGGACCTATCCTCAATGTTGTTTTATATGAAAACATCATTCTTACCCTTGTTCCCTGAGAGGATAATGATTTTATTACTAGTATTCCACCTAATATAGAGATAGAGGATTCTATTTCTAACCTTAGTTCTGGAAACACCCCAGGTTCAGATGGATTCACTAACCTCTTTTATTTTAAATTATGGTATTTGGTTCTAAATTACGTTTGTAGGTCGGTTTCTTACTTCTTCTATAATAACACTCTTCAAAAAAGGTGTTAATTCCCAATTTATTTGATCCTAAAGTTTGTGAATTCATATAAAATACATAAATTTGGGTCTAGGTCACTTGTTAATTATATCTATAAAATCATCAATAATATATTATCTATAATGTCCCTGAATTCCATGTATTTTTTTAAATTATATGGGGTTATTTTGAGACCAGGAGCTCAAACGGCACTTGATTCCGAGCCCCGGTGATCCCAGAATAAGTGTTTCAACTTTTTTAAGTTTATTTATAATAGTGACATGAAATTTTTTTAAAAATTATAAATGGGATCTTGGATTAAAAATATGATGGAATTGTTGCATCCAGAATGATAACTTTACCTAAGAATGGACTTAACCTCAAACGGCGTGGGTTGAGGGAAAAAGTTAATTTTCAAACTTTTAAGAAAATTTAATAGAAGAATTTTCTTAAGGAAAAATAAAATAAACATTTAGTTTATTTTATTTCAATTTTGAATTTTGTTGCAGTGTAACAGAAACATTATTTCATAAATGAAACATCGTAACGACGTTGTTCCCCAGCGTAATAGAAACATTGAAATTCATTTTCCCTATTTAATGGGTTAATCAAATAGGGGATGGTGGGCACAATCGAGTTTCTCTAAAATTGGAAACTATTTGTTGGAGAGAAATGATCGAAGAATCACCAGTGACAAAGATAACTATCCTCCCTCTATTCTTCCATCCTTTGAAAGATCTCCAACAACAATGGTGGGAAGTGAATCAAGGAATGATGAATGACAGTGGTGTGTTCTTCGCCAACGAATGATCCAACCTTAAGGGAGGAGTTCTTCTTTATGAAATTGTTTCCCATTATTTCTTTCTAAAAAAATGTAGATCAACCCACTAACAGTTTTATCCATGGTTAATTTTTTCTTTTAGTGTGGAATTTTTTATCACGAGCTTGAAGGGATAGAAACATACTGTTAATCTTCTCCAATTTTTTCTAAAGTGGAGGAATCGGACTGACATAAACAAGGCCTGGATCCCTCCATTATGGTTGTTCTTATGTTCTTCATAAACAAACCTCTAGGTTGATAGAGAGATGACTTTGAGGCCATAGCAGGGTTAGTGATGGTCCAAGGATCCTAAATATGCTCGCGGATTGGAAAACGAACCATTAGAGCAGACTCGGTGGCCCGCAGAAGAGACCGTTGTCGTGCACCAACAGCTTAGGGTGGTGGGATGAGACACCAGCAAAAACCAACAGTGGCGGAACATATGGAAGTGGCAACCATGCCATGTCATGTGGATAGAGGTCATAGTTCAGCTGGACTACCGCGGCGACCTGTGACAACTGCTGCGGGTGGGACGAGGCACCCGCCGCGTCCCGAATGGACCGGAGAATCCCACCCCATCGAGTTGGGCCGCCCAACAGACTGGGCCACCACATCAGGTCGGGTCACCCCATCAGGCCAGGCCACCCCATCAGACTAGGCCTCCCAGTGGGCTAGACTTCCCTATTGGGTCGGGCCACCCCAATGGGCAGGACCCGTGACCTAGCTGATTCGGGTCGAAGCCATCTGGTCTGGGGCTGGGTCTAGTGGACTAGGATGGATCCGAGTCAGGTCAGACCCGGTTCGGGTAATTGGACCCTGGGCTGGGTCAGGTCAGGGTAGACTGGGACCCAGACCCAACCAGACCATTTTTACTAAAATGATCATTACTTGTAAATTGTACGTCTGATTGACGAGCCGTTTGCAGCATTGGGACCCTTGCAATGAGGCAGTACTTTTGAAATAATCCAAGTGAGTTTCATTAGATATTGAGATATTAATAATGGATTTAGAAGTATATTCTCCCATAATCAAGCATGTTATGAGTGGAAATCCTACAATAGGTTGTGACGAGAAGGAGGTGACGAGTAGACCTTAGTGGGTAGCCAAGCAGACCTCAATGTCCCAATAGATGAGTACCCGAGAAGACCTAAGTGGTCTGGAAGACAAGTATCCGAGCGGACCTTAGTGGCCCAATAGACAAGTAGTCGAGCAGGCCTTAGTGTCTAGGAACACGAGTAGTCGAGAAAACCTCAGTGGCTCAGAAGACGAGCAGTAGTTGAGCGGACCTTAGTGGCCCAGCAGACGAGCGATATCCGAGTGGACCTCAGTGGCCTGACAGATGAGAATACCTTAGTGACTCATCAAGGATGAGTCCCTCAATGGTACAAGATAATCCAACTTTATGACTAATAATATTTCTTTCTATACTTTAGGCTATACCTGTGTGATTTGTCCATTGTTTCGTGTGTACTTTTCTTTTGTGGTATTTCTTTGTGGTTTAGGGTCCCTACTGATAATTTTGTTACTTACCCCTACACAGGGTTTGTCCACACGTTTCATGTCTTGTGCAGACTATTGATGCTTTGATGGAGACCTTGGTGGTCCAGGACTAGGCAATTCCCGGTGAGATCAAACAGGCGAGGCGTACACCTATGGATTCCAATAGCTACTCTACACCTACCCTTCAGGTAGGGTTTTCTGCGGACGGTTTTACAAAGACCTTTGTACTTTCTTGTTTTCATATTGTCTTTTTGGTCTTGTACTCTATCCCCTTTACTTTTAACTTTTACTATTTTACACTCATTGGTTGTCTTATTGGCATGCATGTTTTCTTTTTCAGCAATGTGGTCTGGGGTTGTGGGTGTGTGTGTGTACAGGTACATGGTTAATGCCTCCCAGTTGTAGGATAATGCCTTCAGTGCTAGTCTTCAGCCCCTAACCTTAGTGAGGATGGATTGGGGTAGTCACAGAATGAGCCCCGGGGGATGTTTCATGATAAATTAGTATCAGAGGTGGTTTATCCTACCTTAAAGACTGAGAGTCCATAGTTTTGTTTTGGGGAAAAATTGTTAAATGTTTCGAGTTCAAATTTTAGGCTCAGGGAGTCCAGCATTGGTGCAGCAGTGGACATATCCAAATACCATGACCCTGAATTCTACTTTTTGACTTGGTACATGAAACCCCTGGTTGCATGCATCATATAGGATTTTGAGTGTTTCGTTACGTACTTCTTGAGTCATCTCACTAGGTATAACCTATTGAATATGGTTCATCTTGATCTATTTCATGATACTACCACACAGATAGCCAGTGAGGGTTCCAGTGCATGACCACGAGGATGGTACACCCAGTGATGAGGCCTCAGTATAGGGACCAGTACTAGAGATGGCCCCATCGGGAGGTGCACCAGTGTTTCCACCACCCTTTGGTCAGTAGTTTCTATCATCACTACTGATAGAGGATGCACATAGGATCAGTGCCTTACATGAGTTCCAGAGGAATAAAACTCCCATGTTCAAGGGTGATAATGACCCCCAGGTGGTAGAGTATTGGATCGAGGTGGTTATGTGAGTCTTACGTCTAGTGAGGATGCCTCTCGACTAGATGGTGATATTAGCCTCGGGCCTTCTTCAGGGCTCGGCGGGGAGATAGTGGAGCTTGATGATCCAGAAACACAATGAAGCAACCCTCACCTAGATAGACGTTGAGTGCCTATTACTAGAGGAGTTATTTCTAGTGATGTTACACTTAGTTCACATACAGAAGCTATTGCACCTACAACAGGGTGGCATGACAGTAGCAGAGTGCTCAGCAAGATTCAATGAGCTTTCTCAATACTCCACATACATGGTGAGAGACCCATTATTCAGGGCTCAAGCCTTTGAGAAGGGACTATGACAGGATATTAGGGAATTCATGGTATCACTTATCATTCCTAATCAGGATGGGGTGCTGGTGGGATCCATACTCGTAGAGATCTTCCTGGCAGAGTAGGCGCCAATAACAGGAGTTACCAGTAGACCTCGAGTGACAAAGTCTTCAGTTGTGGGTAGAAGGAAGCAGAAATGGGGGCCCAAGTGGTCCAAGAATTTCATGGGATGACACCAAGATGCAAGATCAGTGGTAAAAGACCCCCAGGGAGGATAGATTCATCATAGGGGTAGAGTGTGCTACTCGTGCGGTGGGCACGGTCACATGGCTCATGATTTCCCAACTCGGCGCACAGACAGCCAGAATACGGTCTAGGGATCACCAAGGTAGAGGCAGATATTCAATCAAGGTGGTTCGCTGGGTGGAAGATGTGGCAGGGGATCTGGAAGATAAGCAGGCGGTGGATAGAGGTTCGATGTGATACAACCACCACCACCAGGTGGTCCACCACAGGCTCTAGGAGCTGGTGGATAGGGGCAAGTCCAGCTACAAGCAATGGATGTCTACAACCATGGTGTTCCAAATATGATTAGAGGTATGATCTATGTCTTATACACCTTAGTTTCAATTATTATAGACACAGGTTCCAGTCACTCTTTCCTTACCACAGAACTTGTTCGGGGCTCAGAGATTATGGTGGATCTATTGGCTCGATCCTTACCGTTAGAGACTCCTAAGGGAGGGGATTTGACAATTACACACTAGTGTCGGCAGTGTGAGATTACTCTGGGAGGCAAGATATTTGTATGGGATCTTCTATTAGTGGCTTCGAGTTCGTATAACGCCATCCTGGGTATGGACTGGTTATACACCTTTCATGCCCAAATCAACTACTTTAGACGTAGAGTGTGGTGTGTCTATGAGGATGGGACTAGGTTTTCTTTCACTGGAAAGGAGGAAGATTTTACATCATAGAAAATACTTTCTCAGAGGAGGGTGCAACCGATCACTCTCCAGTTGGCTATCCTCACCCTCAATGTGGTGGATGAGAAGAGTCTAAACTTTCTTGTAGTGGTGGATGAGTATAGAGACATATTTCCTTGGGATGTTTTGGGATTACATCCTTATAGAGAGGTAGCCTTATGCATTGATCTATACCCTGGGAAGACACTAATATCTGCACCAGCATATCAGATGGCTCCTATAGAGCTTTGTTAGTTGAGGGTATAGCTAGAGGATTTGTAGGAGAAGGGCTTCGTGGGACCTAGTGTTTCACCATGGGAAACCCCGGTTTTTTTTTCAAGAAGGCAGACAAAAGTTTTAGGTTTTGCATGTATTTATAATGCTTAAACCAAGTGATCTTGAAGAACAAGTATCTACTATCGGGGATTGATGACCTTGTCGATCAGCTGAATGGAGCGAAATGGTTCTTGAAGATAGACCTCAGATCAGGCTATCATCAGCTTCATGTATGGGATGAGGATGTACCGAAGACAACCTTTAGATGTCAGTATGAACACTATGAGTTCTTGGTTATTCCTTTCAGTATGAAAAATGCTCCATCAATGTTCATGGGACTTGTGAATAGTATCTTCTAGGCTTACCTTGACTGGTTTTTCATGGTCTTCATTGATGAAATCTTAGTATACTTGGTTTCTAAGGAGGATCTTTCTACACACCAGCGGATAGTTATGGATACACTCTAAGATCACTATCTTTATGGGAATCTCTCGAAGTGTCAGTTCTAGATTCGGGTGGTCCACTTCCTAGGAAACATCATTTTAGAGGCTTGAGTTGAAATGGATCCAACAAAGATGGAAGTGATGCTTTCTTGGGAGCAACCAAGGAGCTTGAATGGGGTAAAAAGTTTCTTAGGTTTGGTTGGGTACTACCAGAGGTTCGTGCCTGACTTTTCCAGGGTAGCAGCACCCTTATTATCTTTGACATGGAAGGGATATCCCTTTTTGTGGACAGAGAAGTTCCAACAGAGTTTCCAGGAGCTGAGGTAGAGACTGATGAGTGCCCCTATATTGAGACTACTAGAGTAGGTCATTGGGTATGTAGTTTTCTATGACTCATTAGGGACTATAATGGGATGTGTCCTGATGTAGGATCAAGTAGTGATCTCCTATGGTTCACGATAGTTGAGATATCATGAGCAGAACTACGTGACCCATGTCTTGGAGCTAGCAGTAGTGGTATTTTATTTGAATATGTGGAAACACTACTTTATGGTTGAGTGTTTTACCATCTACTATGACCAAAAAAGTCTCAAGTATATCTTCTCCCAGAAGGACCTGAACTTGAGGTATTAGGGATGGCTAGAGTTCCTCTAGGACTATGACTTTGAGATAGTCTATAATATTGGGAAGGGGAACTTGGTAGTAGACGTGCTTATTTGGAGATACGGTTTGTAGTTTCTGAGTGAGTCATCATAGTAGTTATCCGTGCTGCAGATATCCTTCATGGATGATGATATAGAATCTTATCTTCAGTTGATGATTGTCACTCCCCCACTCTTACGATGAGTTAGGGAGTCACATCTTGTGGATGTTGACTGCGAGGTGTGATGTGCTCAGTTATCCTTAGGAAAAGCTCCTAATAGATATTCTATAGGCACTAAGCACATCATTATTTTCAAATGACGCACCTTTGTGCCAGTGGCATCACATGAGGAGGTTATGAGGGAGTTATAAACCTCCCCTTTGGCAGTATATCTTGGAGTGGTGAGGATTTACCAGGAACTATGACATTAATAAGGGTGGTTGGGGGTGAAGAAGGTAGTGGTAGAGTTCATTTCTCAGTGCCTCACTTGTTATGAAGTGAAGGCAGAGCATTAAGTTCCTATAGGTTTGACTCAGCCACTTGAGGTGCCAGAGTGGAAGTGGTATGGTATCTCGATGGAATTTTTGATGGTTTTATCTTGTACAACTAGGGGCACAATACTATTTGGGTAATTGTTGACCGACTCACCAAGTCGTCCCACTTCATACCCATCTGAGAGTAGGGTTCAATAGAGAGCTTGGGACACCTCTATGTGTAGGAGATAGTTTGACTCCATGGGGTCCCATCGATGATAGTATCAAACTGAGACACACACTTTACATCTCGTTTATGGAAGTAATTGCAGGAGGTGTTCGAGACTCAGCTTCGCTTGATCACATCTTTCCAGCCTTGGACAGATGGTCAAATGGAGAGGGCTATCCAGTTTTTAGAGTACATGCTTTGTGCTTGTATCTTGGACTTCGGTCGTAATTGGATGGATCACCTACCACTGGTTGAGTTCACATACAATAACAGATACCACTCCACCATTGGTATAGAACCATTCAAGGAATTGTATGGGTGACTACAGATATCACTGTTATGCTGGATAGACCCAAGGGAGTCAGCGCTCATGGGTCTAGAGTTGGTATGGGCTACCACCAAAAAGGTGCATGTATTCTAGGAGTAGATAAGTACTACATAGAGTATATAGAAATCTTATTCTGATAGGATATGGAGGCCCTTGGAGTTCTAGGAGGGAGACTATGTGTTCCTCCGGGTCTCACCCTGACAAGGATTTCAGATATTTGGTCGGGGTGGCAAGCTATCTCTGAGATTCATCGGACCTTTTCAGATTTTGAGCAGAGTTGGTGAGGTGGCGTACCGCCTAGCTCTCCCCTCATAAATTCATCAGGTGCATAATTTCTTTTACATATCACAGCTAAGGAGATACATACATGATCCATCACACGTCATTGACTAGGGCGAGTTTGACATCAAAGATGGGGTGACAATTGCAGAGTTCCTAGTAGAGATTGAGGATCGACATGAGAAGGTCCTTCATGGGTGATCAATTCCTCTAGTACCCATCTAGTGGTAGCATTGGAATCTTCAAAAGAGCACTTGGGAGTGGAAATCTCATATCCATGATCAGTACCCGCATTTGTTTGTTTAGACCTTATTTTGGCTTATGAGGATGTAAATCTCTAAATGTGGGGGTATGGTAATGTTCCAAAATTCCATGTAATTTTTTAAAATTATATGGGGTTATTTCGAGACTATGATCACAGAAGACACTTTATTCTGATCCCCAGTGATCCTAGAATAAGTGTTTGAACTTTTTTTAAGTTTATTTAAAATAACGCATGTGAGCGGTTTCGAAAACTTCTAAATGGGTGATATGATTAAAAATATGAGGGCACCACTTCATCTAGAATGTAGAATTTACCTAAGAATGAAATTAACTTTGATCGGAATGGGTAGAGGGAAAAAGTTAATTTCTAACTTTTAAGAAAATTTAATAGAAGAATTTTCTTAAGGTAGAATAAAATAAACTTTTAGTTTATTTTATTTGAATTTTAAATTTTGTTGCAGCATAACATAAAAATTATTTCATAAATGAAACAGCATAACATAAATACTGAAATACATTTTCCTCATTTAATGGGTTAATCGAATAATGGATCATGGGAACAATCGAGTTGCACTGAAATTGGAAATTTGGAGTTGGCGAGTGATGATAGACAAATATCCCATGACAAGGAGCACCATCCACCCTCCATTATTCCATCCTTTGAAGGATATCCAACAACAATGGTAGGCTATGAATTAAGTAATGATGAATGACAGTGGTTCGTTCTTCACCAACGAATGATCCAACCTTGAGGTAGGGGTTCTTCTTTGTGAAATTGTTTACCGTTCATTATTTCTAAAACAACGAACATAGATCAACCCACTAATAGGTTGATATGTAGGTCGTTTGTTCTTATGGGGTGGAATTGGTTATTATTGGTTCGAAGGGATAGAAACTTAGTGTTAATATTCTTGATTTTTTCTAACGTGAAGGAATCGGGCCAGGACAAACAAGGCCTAGATCCCTCTGTTGTGGGTGTTCTTGTGTTCATCGTGACTGAACCCATGGGTTGACAAAAATATGAATTTGAGGCCATAATAGGGATGGTGAAAATCTTAATTATTCTCTTAGATCAGAAAATAGATCACCGGACCGGACCCGGTGGCCTGTGGAAGAGACCGCCAGCCACGTTTCGGAGGCGGCGCGTGCCAACGGCGCACCGTGGCAGTGAGGTGGCCGGCAGCATCGGTCGTGAGTGGTGGAATGGGCTACCAATAATGGTCGGCGGTGGTGGCACACACAGACACAGTGACTGCTCTGCATCACGTGGCTGGAGTTCACAGTCTAGCTGTACCTTGACGGTGATCCGCCGTGCCCGCCACATCCCAGGTGGACCGAACCAACCTGCCCCATCAGGCCGGGCCTTCCAGTAGACCGGTCCTTCTAGTGGGTTGGGCCACCCTAGTGGGCCAGGAACATCCAGTCTGAGACAGGCCCAAAAGACCAGGTCAGATATGGGTTAGGTCAAACCCAGGTTGGTTCGGACCTGGGTCGGGTTAGTGGACCTCAGGTCGGGTCGGGTTGGGTTGGTCCAACTGAGTTGGACCGAGACCCGAACCCCACTGACCCCTTTTTACTAAAACAGTCATAACTTGTAAACCTTACTTCTAATTGATGAGATGTTTATGTAGTTGGGACCCTTGCGATGAGGTGGTCATTTTGACATACTCCAAGTGAGTTTTTGTGGAGATTGAGATACAACTGATGAGTTGAGGAGTAGATTCTCCCAGAATCAAGGTCACTACAAGAGGAAATCCTACGACTGGCTATGATGAGAAGGAAGTGACGAGTGGACCACAGTGGGTAGCTGAGTGGACCTCAATGACCCAAAAGATGAGTAGTTGAGAAAACCTCAGTGGCCCAATAGATGAGTAGCTGAACGGACCTCAGTGGCCCGATAGATGAGTAGTCGAGTGAAGCTCAGTGGACCAGTAGATGAGTAGCTGAGCAGACCTCAGTGGCCCAATAGATGAGTATCCAAGTGGACCTTAGTATCCCCATAGATGAGTAGTCGAGCAGACCTCATTGACCATACATACGAGTACCCGAGCAAACCTTAGTGCCCCAATAGATGAGTATCCAAGTGGATATCAATGTCCCGGCAGACGAGCAGTAGCCAAGCAGACCTTAGTGGCCAGATAGACAAGCGATAGCCGAGTGGACCTCAGTGGCCCGAAAGACGAGCAGACCTCAGTGACTAATCAGGGATGAGTCCCTTAGTGGTACAAGATGATCCAACTTTATGACTAATAATATTTCTTTCTATACTTTAGGTTATACCTGTGTGAATTTTCCATTTCTTCATGTGTACTTTTCCTTTGTGGTCTTTCTTTGTGGTTTGGGGTCCCTATTTTATATTGTGTTACTCACCCTTGTATGGTCTTCTCCCACACATTTCATGTCATGTACAGAGGATTGACACTTTGATAGAGACCTTGGTGGTCTAGGACCAAGTGGTGTCTGGTGAGATCAGACAGGCGAGACATACTTCTATGGCTTTCATCATCTTCTCTACATCTACCCTTTAGGTAGGTTTTTTTATGGATGGTTTTATTGATACCATTTTAATTTATTGTTTTCAGATTTTATTTTTTGGGCTTGTACTCTATCCCCCTTACTTTTAGCTTGTACTATTTTACACTCAGTGGTTGTCTTAGTGGCATGTGTGTTTCCCTTTTCAGCATTGTGGGATGGGGTTGTGAGTGTTTTTCTGTACAGGTACTTAGGTAATTCCTTCCACATGCAGGATAATGTCTTCGGTGCTAGTCTCTATCCCCTGGCCTTTGGGAGGTGGACTTGGGGTAGTCGGGGCATGGGCCCCGAGGGATGGTTCATGAAATTATCTAACCAGCTAGATACCATCACTAATAAAATTATATCCTATAACCAATTTGGATTTGTTTATAGGAGATCCAAATAAGAATTCCTAGATATAACTTCTAAATTTGTTAAACTACATAAAGAAACCACTAGGGGATGCATCATTACCTTCAATATTGATGTTAAAAAATCTTTTGTCATTATGGATTGGGGATTGATATTTAATGTATTAAAAAAATTGGCTTCAATGATGCTTTTATTAGTTGGGTGAAGACTCTTTTTGGTTCACATCACATTTAAGTACCTATTATTGGATCACTTGAGGGGTTCTTTCCCTATATAAGGGGATTAAATAATTTTGATCCTCTCTTTATCATCATTTTCTCTATAGCCAAGGACTATTTAAGAAAACTCCTACATAATAAATAAATCAAGGTAAACATAAGGCCATGAAAGTTGTTAGAGTCCTTATAACCCTTACCCAACTATTTTATATTGATGGTATCCTTGTTTTCATTCAAGGGGGAAAATAATATTAAATTATTCAATAAAAATCTCCATCTCTTTCTATGAGAGTATATTAGACTAGGAGATCAGTTGGGGAAATCCTTCACCTAATTTGGGAAAAATGTTTGTACTACTATAAGATCATGAATTTTAATGAATTATGTTGGGAAAAATACCTCAAGGAATACTCTATCTGTTTTTTGTTGTGATTTTTTTTTGATAAATCCAGATGATTGTGAATGAGTATGATTGATTTTTTTGAATCAGTTTTAAAGGTGGCGCAATTTCCCACTGTTTACTAGATTTTTGGGCCTCAAAATCAAGGGTTTTTTTTGGAAAAGGAAGATTTTCCATATAGGAATGAATATTTTTCATACCATGAAATAAATTTCATATAATATAAAAGGTGTTATGTGGAATTAATTTTGAAAATCTATAAAGTAAGTTTTTTGCATAACAGTGCTATACAGACCACGAAGTGTAGTACGCAGACTGCATAGGGAAAATGGTTCGTGAGAAGGATTGTGGTTCGTGGGAGGCAAGAAGTTCATGGAAGGATTGTGGTATATTGGATGGATCTTTGTTCGTGAAAATGAGGTATTGATTTTTAGATCCTTGAAGGTATTTGTTCGTTGAAAATATCATCCGCTAAGAAGGAACGAAGACAGTATGCAGAACACGAAGGGAAAACGGTTCATGTAACAACCTCAATATGCAATGAAGGCTATACCACATCGAAAACTTAAGTAAAATGTATTATCATTTTTTGCAGATATATTTTTCTATATAATGACCTCTAATCCCAGTAGTACAAAGATCGGTTTTTCATTAGTGAATATCATTTCTTTGGGAAGAATTCAGTGAAGTATGAAAGTAGTTCGTGAGGGAGGATTCCACGAAGGGTTAAGTAGTTCACAGGAATGGTCCATGAAAGTGTTTTGTAGGTATTTTAATCTCACAAAGGAAAGTGGTCCATGTAGAAAAAGTGGTATGTGGAGAAGAAGGAGTTTGCAGAAGAAGCAGTCCATAGAAGAAGGAATTCTGCAGAAGCAGAGGCAGTACGTGAATGCAATTCATAGATCTGGTACAAGAAGGCGGTACACGAAGGTGGTATGTGGAAGAAAATATATTCCATAGAGCATGGGTAGTTCATATAAGAGGTGATCCATGAATCACTTGTTCCATGTGGTGCAACTGAGATTGCAGAGAAAGCAAGTAAGTCTGCGAAGGGAATTAAATAGTTTGCAAAAGTAATTTCTACTAAATAATAGTATGCAGAAAAGTGGATTTCATCTATGGGTGAAAAAATAAATTCAATATAGAATTTATCTATAGTTTAGGATGTTTGATTTAATGAAAATGAAGGGACCTATAATTCCATTCACTATGAGTGGATCCCTTCCAAGAGCAGTGAGAAAAGGAAGAAGAAGACAGTAATCCTTTCCACTGGCAGTGAGCTAGAAAAAGAGACATAGGGAGTGACCCTTGGGAATTCAATGAGTATACCCTAAATCTTGTAAAGGTAGTGATCCTAGTAATAGAAGTAATCTATCACAAACCCTGTAATATGGTAGTTAGCCTTAGTGGATTTGGTATAATTAGAACATTACCATTGTATACTCCTTGGACGTAGCCCAATGAGGATGAACCAAGTAAAAATCATTGTATATCGTGCATGATTTCAGTTATGTTCATATATTTCTATGATAAGAATAGAGATGAGTGTTTTTTACAACGAAAAAAGATCTTAAGGGGTAGTTTTTTTAATCTATCATACCCTGATTCACCCCCCTCTCAGGGTATTTGACCTAATTGGGATAATAAGATATGAATCATAGAGGGTGATATTATTTTTGTATGCCTTGGAGTTTCCTTTTTTTTGAGAGTCCTATGAACTATCAATTCTCTTAAATTTCCTTCCAAGTGAAAAAACAATCTTTCATATTTATAAGAAAAATAATTATTTATGTCTGTTATAATTTTCCTTACTAAACTAGTGATATTATATAAATTTGTTTACTCTTTTATGGCCTATAGATAGCCTAATGATCTGATTAAAATCATTAGTGGTTTCTTAAAGATTTTTTTTCTAGAGTGGAAGTATCCTTAAGGTAAAATGGTAATTTTTCCTTCAGAGATTTATTGTAGACCTTATATAGCTAGGGGTATGGGTATCAAGAACCTCAGAAACATTAATGACTCTATTTAGGATTATTTTATGTGGAGAATTCAAAATTAAAATCTTATGGATTTGGGATTAATCAGGTCTGAGTTTCTCAAGAAACTCAATGCATTCAACTTCAACAACATAGAATCATCTAATTGGATGGTTGTCAAGGACTCTTAATCCAATGTCATATCTCATTCCATATGGATTACTAGTAGGTACTCTTCTATAAAATTCTTACTTATAATTGGAAAGTTATTTCCCTTATCAGCTCATATCATAATGATGATCCTTCTCCTGACCTTCATATCACCATCAAAGACCAATTGGTTAAGTACCAGCCTGCTATTCTAGATGATATTGATAGAATTACTAGAAAAATCACTTTCATTCATATCAATGGGATCCTAATCTAGGAACCAGGGAAGAATGGTGTGATTACCACCGCACTTTTTTATCATTTTATATTGTGTTACTCACCAGTTAACTATGATCAGATGTACAAATTCAATAAACATTGGATCAAACCCTCAAGGGTGACCTAGATTTGGGTTCTTTTCCATGGTAGGATACCAAAAAATTCTTGTTAATTTTTTTTTTTGAATTTATCTCTATTCTATGTCTGTTTTCTATCACCAACATTGGGAAGATTCTAATCACCTTTTCCCATGTTGTGCTACTACCTTAGCCTTATGAAAGGCCCTCTTCAAATTTTTTGAAGCCCCATGTATAACTTATACTACTCTCTTGGAAATTATTCACTACTTTTTAAACCTAAAATTGTCCCTACATGTCTTGAACCAATTCTAGGAATCTGTAGTAGAGTTTCTTCATGTGTTATGGTTTGTCTTCAATGAATTCATCCATAAGAAAGAACCCTTCAACCTCAGATAATTATTATCAATGCTTCTAGGGATGATAATTCATCCCAATGTCATTTATGATCTAATTTCATCCTTGATTTCATGGTATTGAGGAATCTTATCATTGATGGTAATTATACACCTCCTATCGGTACTCATGAAGTTTTCTAGAAAATGATTTTTCTAGGATAAATTAAAATAAACATGGACGGTGTTTCAAAGGGGAACCTAGGCCCTTTGGGTTGTGGAGATATCTTCAGGAATTATATTTTATTTATTATTGGATTCTTTTATAGGACTTGTGGAACTTCTCTATAACACCCAAATATTTTATAAATATTTACTCTTAAATAAACATGAAGTATTTGATATCTTCCTTTATATGCAACCTCGAGTCTACAGGAACCATAAAATAGTATACTTTTATAACTTAGCCATTGAATTAGTGGGTATAAATATGATTTAATACATTATGAAAAATATGTGTAATGGTTTTATTTAATTAAAATGTATTTATTAATTAATAATAAAAAAGTACTTATTTTTTAGTAAAGTCATTTTATGCTTCAAAAATATATTTTTTTTAAAATTGGTTTTTATTAAAAAAAATTGAAGATATTATAATTAATTATTTTCACTATTAGAAATTGTATTTTATAAAAAGGTTATAATTTTTTACATCTGCATATCAAAATTAACTTAAGGTGGACATTTGGAATTTTTCTAAAAATAATAATTTTCTAGTGAATAGTGAAAAAGGACCGATTTTTGTAAAAAAATATTTTCTTTTCAAGTAGAAGTCCCAATATTTTTTTAATTTAATATTAAAGAAACATAAGTCACCGTTAATTAGATATAATATAATTAATTATATATAAATCACCATTATACTTGATTTTGGTATAAGTTCATTTTTAGGCTTAAAATGCATTTCCCTAAAAAAATTCATTGTATTTGTATTTATATAAAATTTAATTTATACCACATATATAAATTGAATATAAAAAATGGATTCCATATTTTTAATCAGGATGTTAAAATTTGGTATATATTTCCCTTTTATTTTTGTTCATTATGAATAGTAATTGTGGTAAATATTTATCACATCAGTAAAGCTAAAATGGGTAAAACATGGTTAAAACTATGGGATAAGGCTAATAAATCTCAAAAAAACATTATATTATCCTATTGTATGAGTGTATTTTAGAAATTATCATCGATTTTTAAAAAATATGGTAATTTTGTTCCATTTTTCTTTGATAAAGACCATTATATTATTTTAAGTAAACAAATATTTCAAAATGTCACTCTCTTATTTTTACTTTCTCTTATATGTTCACATAGGAATAAAAAGATTTTATGAATGAATATAAAAGTTTATTTTGAAAATAATTAATTTTTTTATTATTTTAATTTATTTTTAATTTTCAGTGATGGTATAATTACATAAAATGCTTACGCAACACTGACATAGTAATTATTCAAGTAATAGAAAATTCAAATAAATAATTTTTAAAAATATTAAAAGTAATATAATTTATAATAATTATTATGTTTCATGAATTTAATAGGTAAATATTATATATTAGTTATGTTTTAGAAGTTTATATTCAAATTTAATTTCTATATTGTTGTTGTTAAATCCAAAATATGTGAATAGTTAATAAAATGACTTCAATGGTATTTTATGTTAAATAATATATAATAAAATGATTTAAAATAATAATAATATTGAAATTGGACAATGGGGATGTTATATGATCTAAGATTTCATCACTTTACCATTTTCTTTTTCCAATTTTTACCTTATAAGTAAATTTATAACCCTTTAGTATTGAAATTTTTTTTACCATAGTTAAGATTAAAATTGGTTAATGAAGGGTTTAAACTAAGATATAAGGTTTAAAATTCCACATAAACCTATCCAAATATTATTATTTGAATATATTAAAATATTATAACATATTATATCTGATTTTTTTTCCATTGGTTCAATTTTGACATGAAAAATAATTTATTATATTTAAATATTTTAAGTAATTCCAAGTGTTTCCTTCCCTTAACTATAAAACAACACCACATCTCTTCTATTATTCACACCACCTTAGGCCACCTAGATTGAAAAAAAACTTGCCTAATTCTATTATAAACTTTCCTATCCATGAATTGGAGTTTTTTATTCTTAAAGGATCATTCCAAGGGCCCTTAAGAAGGTATATAAAGGAGGTGTACCGAGGAAGAGGTAATCACACTACTCGGTCTCTTTCAATTTATTTCTTCTTATGCATCCTATAAATCATTGTTAATCATTATAAAATAATAAATTATGTATCCTAAATATAATTAAATTTCATTATGATTTGGTAAAAACCATTATCCATCCTTTATTCCATCAAATGGGATGTGAAAGTATCACCCATGCATACATGTGGACTATCATCTCCACGTAGAAATATAATTAATTTTCCATCATCAATATCCATGATTTATTATTATGATAGATTTAATGTTTATATATTATATTTAATATATAATTATAGTCATATATGTAGGTTTAGAGCATAGCAGAAGCTTGTGGGTGGATGTGCCCACTTGACTTTTTTTCATTAGAAATGATCAATCCAGGATCAATACGACGATAAATTCCAGACTCCACGGATCAAATCACAGAAAAAGACAAAGAAGAAGCATAGTCCCGGAACCAAAAAGGAGGATCATCATATGTTGTTTGTAATTAATTTAATTAATTGACAAGAATTACCTTGATGGAATTCTTTCTCCGTTGATGTCTCCGGTCACGATCTGATGTGATCCATCGTTGCATCATAGAATCCAAGTGTAGGATTCCTATATAAGTGATCCACATGTTCTCCATGTATCTCTAAATGTTACCAAAGGAATATCCAGAAGCTAGCGTGGAGAATCCTTTGATTGCGTTTTCCACCTTAGATCGCCTTGATCTGATGGAGAAGGATGTCTCTCAGTCTTGAGATCATTCTTGGAGGAAAGAGTTATTTTGGACTTGATAAAAATCTTCAGAATCATTATGCACAATGATTAGGGAAAATTGTTGGGGTTGTGATGATATTTATAATCATTTTTGAGGTTATAGAGTTATGACAAAAAATAAATGTGTTACATGTTTTATTTATTTCATTAACTCTAATTGAAAACCCCCATGTCGAATCATTAATTCCTTAACATGCGCCCACACTGATTATAATAAATATCATTTTAATAAAACGATATTATTTCCTAAAAATCCTAACTAGAAAAACTACATGGCATGTAATCATTAATACACGGCGTGTACTCATTTTTCATTTCCTTTCCAAAATGAAAACTACACAATTTGTACATTCAACGTACACGGTGTGTATATCTTGTTTTTAATTTTATTCTTCCTCCAACATTAAAATTATTTAGGCTTCCTTGAATAATTATTAAACCACATATGGGAATAATCTTTATTCTACTTGAGATTCTTGGATACACTTAGTGTGTGACCCTCTAGGCCTCTTTCTCATTGGCATTAGGCAGGCTTGCCTAAATTCCAAGATTACTGTCTAGAAACGGGTCAAGGCACCCAAGAGAAAGAATTTGATGCCACATTGATGTTTCACCTCATATGAACACTTACCATTTAATTTAATCCCTTTGTCTCAATATCTCGAATCAAGTGGGTTACATGCTAGTGCCATCAACCCATGTGCTCGATTATTCTTTCTTTGACTTTATGAAATTGAACTTTCCCATTACTCACCATAGAAATGTATTTATTTAGGCTATATCAATTCCATAAAAGGGCCTGAGATATCTACTTCTATTATGGAACAGAAGGGAAAAATCCTTTCTCACGTTATCTATTAATGTAGTATCACTCGTGACACACCTAACGTATTCTACCTCGCTGCGAACAGTGTGTCATCATAGTTTTCATCAATATATCTAAGTGTAGGAGTTGTAATACCCATTAATAATAATATTAAAGTCTAAGGACCAATACACACATCCGTATACAAGAACATTTGATGACACTATGAAATGTGGATTTCCTAATGACGGGTCTCATTCTCATAATATCCTCCTAGATATTACCAAGGGCGCACACCATGAGAAGGTGCCTCAAATTTTTATGAGTCCTAACCCCTAATGGCCTGTATTATTTATCTCCCTCAAATAAAATCATCTAGCCATAGAACATATATTCAAGAACAGTGTTATGGCACTTCTGAGTTCTCATCATAATAGGGATCCTCTATGACCCTTTAATGCAACAGTTATCCTAAGGACATTATCACATGCATTGTCACGCAGAAGAACAATCAATATGTGATAAAGTATTCATTAATGAATAAAGTAAAAAGTAGTTGGTTCTATGCCACCAACTCCAACAGACTCCCACTTGGAATAGAGCCAACTACTAACAACCTTTAACCCACTAGCTCTCACATGATATTCATGCTTCTGCTGAGATAGTTCTTTAGTCATGGGGTCTGCCATGTTCTCTTTCATGGACACTCTGATCATTGCAACTTCATCCCTTTGATAGAAATCCCTCAAGAGGTGATACTTCTGAAGTATATGCTTTGACCGTTGATGTGACCTTGGTTCTTTTGAAAGAGCCACCACTGCAGTATTATAACAATACAACATGATAGGATCTTTGCTACTAGGCACCACATCAAGCTCCTGGACAAAGTTCTGAATCCAGACGGATTCCTTGGCTACATCAGAATCTACTATATATTCGGACTACATAGTAGAATCGGTGACAACTAACTTCTTTGAACTCTTCCAACTCACATCTCCTCCATTGAGACAGAAAACATATCCAGATTGCGACTTCATATCGTTTTGATCTGTCTGAAATCCAGGATCAGCATACCCTCTGATGACAAACTCCTCGTGTCCTCAATACACCAAGAACATATCCTTAGTTCTTCTTAGATACTTAAGGATAGTCTTAACATCAGTCCAATGTTGTTCTCCTGGATCTTCTTGATATCTTCCTACTATGCTCAGTGCATGGGAAACATCAATCCTTGTACATAACATGGAATACATGATGGATCCTATAGCCAAAGCGTATGGGATCTTACTCATTCTATCTTTCTCTTGTTGTGTCTGAGGAAACATTTTCTTAGAAAGATGTAGGCCATGTGACATTGGAACCAATCCTCTCTTGGATTGTTTCATACTAAATCTCTTTAGTATCTATTCAATGTATATATCCTGACATAGTCCAAGCAGCATCTTGGATCTATGATGAATGATTTTGATACCTAGAATGTAGGCTTCTTCACCCAATTCCATCATGGAGAAACACTTGTTCAACCAGTCCTTAACTAGCTATAAGACCGGTACATCATTTCCAATAATCAATATTTCATCAACATATACTACTAGGATAACGACTTTATTCCTATTAAACCTCTTATAAACACATGGCTCACATTCATTCTTAATGAAACCAAATTCCTTTATAGCTTCATCAAATTGTATGTTCCATGACCTGGATGCTTGCTTTAATCCATAAATGGATTTTTGTAACTTCCAAACCTGTTTTTCTTCACCTGGTGTCACAAATGTTTCTGGTTGTGTCATATAGACATCTTCCTGAAGGTTACCGTTAAGTAATTATGTTTTGACATCCATTTGAAAAATTTCATAGTCATGGTAAGCTGCTATGGAGAGTATGATTCTTATGGATTTAAACATGGAAACTGGCGAGAAGGTTTAATCATAGTCAATTCCTTGATTCTTTTTGAATCCTTTAGCCACTATCCTTTCTTTATAGGTGCTAACACGACCTTCCATGTCTAGTTTTCTCTTGAATACCCATTTGCATCCAATATACTTTACATCAACTGGCTCATTGACCAGAACCCAGACTTGGTTCTGATACATGGGATCCATCTCAGAATTCATAGATTCTAGCCATCTTGTATCTTTTGAGCTTTCTAATACTTCCTTGTAGGAGAGAGTTTCATCATTGTCTAACAATAATGATTCACTATACTTGGTGACTAGGAAACCAAATCTCTCTAGTTACCTTACCTCTCCTGAGCTCCTATGCAGTACTTGTGTTTCTGGAACCTCTTCCACGGGGACCTATGGAACTTGTTCCTGTACCAACTCCTGTGTATCTTGAGCATTAACTTTATCAAATTCAATCTTGTTCCCACTATCCTTTTTGAGGATGTTCTCCCTTTTAAGAAATACGTCTTTTCTGGCGATAGTCACTTTCTTGTCAGAAGGGTTATATGGGTAATATCCTTTTTTTCCTTATAATATCATATAAAGATACACCTCAAGCCCCGAGGTGCTATTTTGTTGCCTTAGAAGGCCTTAATAAATGCCTCGTATCCCCACACATGTGTGTGCGACAAAATGGGTTTCTTTCCCTTTTATAAATCAAAGGGAATTCTATTTTCCGCCTTAGTAGGCACTCGATTTAATGTGTATGCTGCAGTTTGTAATGCATATCCTCAAAAGGATAATGGAAGATCTGCATGACTCATCATTGACCTCACCATGTCCAACAAGGTTCGGTTCCTCCTTTCACTAACATCATTCTACTGTGGTGTATAAGGAGGAGTGAGCTGAGTTAAAATCCCAGACTCCTGTAGAAGATCGATGAACCCTTGGTTCAAATATTCTCTACCTCGATCCGATTGAAGCTTATTTATCTTTTTACCAAGATGATTCTCTACTTAATTCTTAAATTACTTAAGTTTATATAAGGATTTTGACTTATACCTCATTAATTAGACATTGCCATATCTACTCAAATCATCAGTAAAAGTTATGAAGTAAGAATATCCACCTATAGATTCTACTAGAAATGGTCCACACACATCCGTGTGAACCAATCCTAGAAGATCTGTGGCCCTTTCACCTTGTCCACCGAAATTCATCTTGGTCATTTTTCCTTGTAAACAAGCATGACATCTATCAAGTGGTTTTAGCTTAGTAGAGTCTAAATAGCCATCTTGTCAGAGCTTTGTCAAGCGCTTCTCGTTTACATGACCTAGACGGTGATGCCACAATTGGGTGATGTATGAGTCATGTGAGTCTTTTTCATTATCGATTTACAACACTTGGTTTTTGTAATTTAATACATACAAACCATTATTTAAATGCTTCATACCATAACATACGTTGTTCTTATAAAAAGACAATCCTTATTTCCAAACTTGAAAATAAATCCATCCATATCCAAACAAGATACAAAAATTATGTTCTTAGTAACACTAGGCACATAATAATAGTTATGTAAAACCAAAATCATCCCAGTCGGCAATGAGATGTGGTAATCTCCAATGTCTAACGTAGCCAACCTCGCGCCATTGGAATCTCAAAGATCCACCTTTCCTCTTGCAATCTTTCTAAATATACTTGGTTCCTACATTTGAATACAGATGTGATCCCCATAAGCTATATCTAATACTCAATGTGTAGAAATGGAAAGATTACACTTGATAACAAATGCACCTTTATCATCCCCAAGCTTCTGGGTGTAGTTCCTCTTCTAGTGGCCTTGCTTTCCACATGAAAAACATACCGCCTCCCGTTCCTTGCCCTGCCTCTGGATCTTCCCCTTCTTGGAGGGACAACGCTTGGGGTCTTCAAACCATTTATAAGTCTTTGGCCCCTTTTCCTTGTCCTTCCTTTTCTTATTCACCATAAGGACTATGGGTTTTTCACGCCCCATGTCTTTATTAACCTGGAAAATTAAGTTCATAAGTTCTGATAGAATCTTCTCATTGTTGCTCATGTTGTAGATGACAATAAATCTAGAGAAGGTCTTGGGTAGTGATGATAGGATGAGATCTATACGCAACTCATCCTAGAACTTAATCCCTAAGATGTCCAAGCATTCAATGTAGCCAATAAGCTTGACTACATGAGGCCTAGCTGGCGTAGACTCTCCAAGATTAGTTGTAAACAAAGCATTGGAGATCTCATATCTCTCCTATCTCGCCTTCTCTTGGTGGAGATCCTTAAGATGAGACATCATGATATACGCGTCCATGTCTTCATGTTTCTTCAAGAGCTCATTAGACATGGCTGATAGCATGAAACACTGGGAATTTGTGGAATCATCCATGTGTTTCATATAGAGAGATAATTCCTCATCACTGGCCTCTTTCCCAGGCGCAACTGGAATAGGCTCTTCCCGCACATATAATTTCCTCTCATGGCGAAGGATGATGCATAAACGCCTCTGCCACTCTTGGAAATTGGTGCTGGTGATAAGGTTTTCCTTATCGAGTATGGTTCGCAATGATATGTTTGAAGTCATTTTCTTGTCGTTTCTACAAATTAATATGAGCAAAGGTTTATTACTTTATTATGATAAAATTGAGACAAATAAATAAATTAATACTTATTAGTCTTCCACTATTTTATCGAAATCCAATTTCCCTCACCATTGACTTCAGAATATTCCGTTACCTAAATATTCTAGTGGAAAGGATCCATATTTCCCTTTGTATTACCCCAAATAGGGTTGTTCAAGAAACTTTAAGGGTTTTAGGTAGGCATTCCAAATGCCAACTGCATTAACTCACAGCTCCTTGATCCGTTGAGTGGACTCCCCAATCCTGAAATCCTTAAATTTTGGATTTCCTTAACCTTTGCCTCTTGGTCACACCAAGTCCTACCATGGAAGTCAACCCTTGATGCGAACCAATTCAAGTCAACCCAAAACCTTGAATTAGAATTCCCCGATAATTGAAATCACCCCAACTAGGGTTGGTCAAGCACTTTGAACTATGGTTCGATTTTAACTAAGATTATGCAAGGCTATAACGACTAAATATTTATTTGAGGGTTTTTATCCTTATATGTAAATTTCTATTTTATTATCTTTGATTACATGCTTGTTAATATTAAGTGGGATATACTTAATTGATTAACCATGTCTAAGATGATATTTTACGCATAAGCCGGTCCTATTTTAGTTCCATCTTGCATGCTTGTTTAATTCATTAATTGTGTGATCGTGAAAACACACCCACAATAAATAAACCATGCAATAGATAGAAATAAAATATATGGTATGATCATGAGCTTGTTCTATTGGTTCGTTTATCTAGTGGTTAATAAACTAACCCAAGACCTAGGGGAGAAACACCTTGAACCTTTCAGGTTCGTATTTACAGCTTTCCACCTGTCCACCTTTGTATCTCCTTGGATTGGTTTCACCTTGGTGCCTAACTTGAGCCCCCTCTACTAGATTGGGAGCTCCATCCATTACATATGCATTTATCTCACACGCAAGTGAGGGGTAAAAGTGGTTTTTACATAAAAGAAACTTTGGGAGTGTAGGCCCTACATATTAATGAGGAGAAGGCTCGCAGGCCAACAAATTTAATTTAAATAAATAAATTAAAATAAACCATTCACATATAAAGGTCTTGGTCTAGATCATGATCATCCATACATGCAACAATATTTACGCATAAATAAATCTACCATTCAATTCTTTAATCGTTCGTGTTTAAGATAAATCATGCTTGAATCAATTAATTATATTTAATTAATCAATCCTTTTATCTTGAACCATTTTTCTGAATTTCCTTGAGATTCTCATCCATCGTAATTTTAAACAAATAAATTCATTTAAAATTATCTTTTTACATAACTTGTACCTTTGAGGCAACCCGGTGAATTCCCATTTTATGTAGATACTAAATTAAACACACACATATAAAACACCTATCGTGCGTTGTGCCTCAGCTTTACGCCTGCACTATGGTACACATCTCAAGGGTTTTTATAATATAATAATAAATTTTAATAAATCTGCGTAATTTGGATGAGTACACGGCATGTAGTTCTGACTACACAGTGTGTACTTTTGTTCACCATCCATCCGAAGTACACGCCCGGGGACATGGCATGTTTTTGTACTTCAGAATTTTTCGGAGTACATGGCGTGTTTAGTGGGACACACACCATGTAGTGTCCGCGTTACACAGTTTCCAGCCGGGAAATCCGTGTACAGGGTACATGGTCCAAACCTAACCCGAAGGGACTACACGCCGTGTTCAGTGGACCACACGATGTGTAATCCGGAAACCATGTGCCACCTATTCCTGTTCAACACATGGTGTCATTTATGACTTAGGAATACTCCAATACACGACCTGATTTGGCAGATCAGTCCGATGAAATAAACCTAGACTACATTGTGTGTACTTACAAATACGCGCTGTGTATTCTGGTGTTGAACATCCAGGAAAATTTGGCACCTCCAGATGATATCCTCTTTTTTATTTTAATCATAATTAAAAGAAAAAAAAAATTTCTGTAAGGTGAACGAGAAACGAGAGTGGAGGAACAGATCTCAAGATTCTGATTTAAATAATGATTAACTTGAATTGAAACAACTAAATTAATAAATGCATAAATCACCAACAAAAAACTAAATAATTATAATCAACGATATGACTCCCTCTGATACCATTTGTAGGTTCCGGGCGTAGCGGAAGATCGTGGTTGGATGTCCCCACTTGACTTTTTGTCATTAGAAATGATCAATCTGGGATCAATACGACGATAAACACCAAACTCCATGGATCGAATTATAGAAAAAGAAAAAGAAGAAGCATAGTCCTTGAACCAAAAAGGAGTATCATCATATGTTTTTTATAATTAATTTAATTAACTGACAAGAAATACCTTGATGGAATTCTTTCTCCTTTGATGTCTCCAGTCACGATCTAATGTGATCTGTCGTTGCGTCGTAGAATCCAAGTGTAGGATTCCTCTAGTGGTGATCCACACATGATCCACATCTCTCTGGACATCGCCAAAGGAATATCTGGGTGCTAGCGTGGAGAATCCTTTGCTTCTGTTGTCCGCCTTAGATCGCCTTGATCCGATGGAGGAGGATCTCTCTCTGTCATGAGAGCGTTCTTGGAGGAAGGAGTTCCTTCGGCCTTGAGATAATTCTCTATAATTGTTTTGCACAACTATTAGGGAAAAGTGTTGGGGTTGTGAGTATATTTATAATCGGTTTTGAGGTTATAGAGTTATGACAATAAATAAAAGTGTTACGTGCTTTATTTATTTCATTAACACTTATTGAAAACTCCCATGTCAAATCATTAATTCCTTGACATGTTCCCACACTGATTATAATAAATATCATTTTAATAAAATTATATTATTTCCTCAAAATCCCGATAGGAAAAACTACACGACGTGTAATCATTAATACACGACGTGTACTCATTTTTTCATTTCCTTTCCAAAATGAAAACTACACGGCTTATACATTCAATGTACATGGTGTGTATATCTTGTTTTTCATTTTATTCTTCCTCCAACATTAAAAATATTTAGTATTCCTTGAATAATTATTAAACCGCATACAGGAATAATCTTTATTCTACTTGAGATACTTGGATACACTTAGTGTGTGACCCTCTAGGACTCTTTATCGTTGGCATTAGGTGGGCTTGCCTAAAGTCCAAGATTACTGTCTAGAAATGGGTCAAGGCACCAAAGAGAAAGAATTTGACGCTGCATTGACGTGTCACCTCATATGAACTCTTACCATGTAATTTAATCCCTTTGTCTCAATATCTCAAATTAAGCGGGTTGCTTGCTAGTGCCATCAACCCATGTGCTCGATTATTCTTTCTTTGACTTTCTGGAATTGAACTTTCCCATTCCTCACCATGGACATGGATTTATTTAGGCTATATAAATTCAATAAAATGGCCTAAGATATCTACTTATATTATGGAATAGAAGGGACAAATCCTTTCTTACATTATCTATTAATGCAGTATCACTCGTGACACACCCAACATATCCTACCTCACTGCGAAAAGTGTGTCGTCACAGTTTTCGTCAATACATATAAGTGTGCGAGTTGTAATACCCATTAATAATAATCTTAAAGTCTAAGGACCAATACACATGTATGTATACAGGAACATCCAATGACACTATGAAATGTGGATTTCCTACTGGCGGGTCTAGTTCTCATAATATCCTCCTGGATATTACTAAGGGCGCACACCATGAGAAGGTGCCTCAAAGTTGTATGATTCCTCGCCCCTAATGGTCTGTATTATTTATGTCCCTTAAATAACATCATCCGGCCATAGAAAGTATATTCAATAATAGTGTTATGGCACTTCCAGGTTCTTATCATAGCAGGGATCCGCTATGACCCTTTAGTGCAACAGCTATCCTTAGGGCATTATCACATGCATTGTCATGCATAAGAACAATAAAGATGTGATAAAGTATTAATTAATGAATAAAGTAAAAATTAGTTGGTTCTAGTCCACCAACTCCAAAACTATAATGATAAAATATTATTTATATTTCTTTCTTTCTTTTATTTATAAAATTAAAACAACATTCATGCGTACATATGACTTACTGTCTCCATGAACGGTGTAAATCATTTTTCTATCTCCATATTTTTTGTATGATTATAAATTTGTATATAATGAATATATATTATATTTATATAATTATTAAAATTATTGAGATGATTTAACTATGATCAAAGTACAAGGATCAGAACCGTCGAACTGAAACTTCCATGAAAAAAAATAGTTAATGCCAAGAAACGATGATTTTAATAAGTAATTATTAATAAATGAGTGTTTGAAAGCTATAAGTGGATCATATATGATATTATAAGTATGTAAATTATTCTATTATATAGGGGTTTATAATTATTTCTAAGTAAACCAAAGTTGAGTTAAGATATTTATATTTCAATCTAATTTTAATCAGGATTGTTTATACTTGAATTTCCATTGAGGGAAATTATATGATCCTTATCTGATAAACCACTTTAATTTTATTCTCCTATATTTATTAATTAAATTATCAAATAATAGTAACATTTTCCTATATTTTTTATTTAAAATTATTGATAAAATGTTTTTAACAATAGACTTTATGTCATCTTTGACCGAGAATATTTTTCTCCCATGTCCATTTTTTCTTTAAAATGTTTTCAAGAATGTTTTTTCTATTCTTATATGATTTTTTAAATTCATTTTAACTCATGATTGAATTTATATAAAAAAATAAAATGATTGATCTTTTCATTTTTTGAATGAGTTACTTTTGAATTTTTACCAAAAATGAGAAAGGAATATTTGTTTTAATATAGATGATATGAATAGAATTTATAATCATTATGACCAATTGATATTTTGAAGCTTCCCTTACAAGTTACCATGGTTAATTTTATTTAAAAAACCTTATATAATATTTTTGGAAATATTTGGATTTTAAATAAGGGATTTCAAAATGAAAAGGGTGTTTTCCTCAAGATATATTCAAATGATATTTTACATGAAATTTTCATCTATGATAACATAATTTGATATTAATTATGATTTACTGAGGATATGATCCAATGATACCATACTTATCCTTTCTTTGGATGGTTTATTATTATAATGGTGAGATGTTTATGAAACCCATTCATTTTCCTTGAGTTATGTTGTGAATAAATGATGAAATGTTTATAAAACTTGTTTCCTTTCAATGGGTTATGATATGATGATATGATGAATGTTTTATGATATTGTTCCGCATATATGTATGGTTATTATTATGTAATGGGTGGTACTAGAATTATATATCCCTCTAATTCATTGTTAATGATGGATATCTCATTACATAATATGGAATTAAATGGGGAGTGAACGTGGTTCAGTAAGGGACTCTTTCTACTATGATAGTCTTGGGAGTGAATCTTGAATAAGGATATTATATAATGGAGAGTAAACTAAATCCACTATGATAGTCTTAGTAGTGAGCCTTGACTGAGGAAATTATTTTCTATTCTTATGTGTATGCCATAAAATTATGTATTATACCAATGTTATTCAGTCATGGATCATGTTCTTTGATTCCTTTGTGATTCAAGTCTTATGCTCTACCATTTTTATTCCATGACACATGTTTATGACCTATTATTTGTTGGTCGTGGTTTTAAAATATTAATATCATGTTCTCATACCCTTATCTTTATATTATTTTTAAATAATCATTGACATCTTTCTTATTTACCCTTATTGAGCATCTGAGCTCGCCCTTTATTATGTTTTCTTTTCCCCGAGATTTAAATAAAGGTTTTAAGTATGTTATGTCTAAGAAGGGTGATATTTATGAAGAACTTAATGGGATATGATGTAGATCTTTATGTACTAGTTTTTTATGTATCCAAGTTTCTAAAGACACTAAACCTTTACGCTTCTGGTTTGGATAATAATGTTATATAATGAATATTCATCTAATAAGATATAATATCTATGCATGAAAATTATGGGTTGATATATTTTGTATCGGAGCAAGGTTTAGTTATATTTTTTTTGGAAACTAGGATGAGAGATATATAGTGAGAAACCTTAGGATAATCCCAAGTATAGGAGAACATCCAAATTTATGTTTAAAGAAAGTATTATGGTTTTATTAGTAGATACATCTATGTCTAGATACTAGCAAGTGGATGCAGATGTGGAATAGATATACCTAGATGTAACAACTTTGAATGGGGTAGATTAGGTATTAACATGATCATAATTGATGCACGATGAGTATGCCTAATATTGCACAATTGGATAGACACTCTCATGGGATATAAGTGGGTTAATTCACATTTTCTCTATGAACCATTATGAAGGATTTGAATAGATATTGACCATGGATAACCTAGGTTAAACTTGAGGTTTCATTGATTGAAAATAAAGTGTCAAGATTTATACATCCTATGAATTATTTTTTTCATGATTATATGTTTTCTAGATATGATTATTTTTTATTACACTATGACTTTTTGTTTTAGTTAATGTTTAGAACTCAAAGGAACTGTGCTAATGATGAATGTGATGCACAATGAAATGATTTTCCTCCTGATAAAAAATGTTATAGGAGATGGAATGAAAAATATTATTACCATAATTACAAAACTTTCTCAATATATGAATCATATTGATCATCCAAATAATAAAATGAAAGAATAATGTATTGTTGAGTCCATCATGAGGTAAAATTCACCATCTTTTAGTGGTCCCACTGGTCCAATAGTTATTGATAAATTGACCAGTTCCACTAAAAATATATTTTCTATTCTCCATTTTTTATAATATGAAAATTTTATTTTGGCTATTTATATTTTGTAATATGAAGAATATCAATGGTAGACTCTTATCAATAATAGGAGGCAATAGGAAGAACTTGAATTTATGAAGTGGGATGAGTTTAGGAGATTATTTTTCAATAATTAATTTCCCTGTATTCTTCATATAAAAATGAAGAAGGAATTCCTTGAACTAAATAAAATATATGATGAATCCATTAGCACCTATGAGAAAAATTTTATAGGACTTTCGAGGTACGCTTATGGTATTATAATTAAACCAAAAAGTAAGAATGATTGATTATTCAGTGACTTAAAACCAAGTCTCTAAAGGGTATTAGCCATAAGGGACTTCAATATCTATGATGAAATAATAAGATGTTCTATCAAGGTAAAAATATATATTGGAGATTATGATAAATCTCATGGTTTTGATAAGAAAAAAAAGATATAATTTAAATAAAATTATAAAAACAAAAGAAAATAGAGATAAGAAGATGAGATTTCCTTTATGCCCAATGTGTGGAAAGAAACATGGAAAAAATATTCTATATAGGACTGGTAAATGTTTTAATTATGGAAAATATGTTAAATGGGGAAAATAATTTCAAACTGATATGAAGATACAAGTCAATGAATTTAATGATGAAAAAGATAAACAGAATTCACCACCCACACTTCAATGTTTCAAATGGAAGGAGTATGGGAATAATGCTAACTAGTACCCAAATATGAAGTTTAATGATGAAAAATGTTGTTAGAAACCACTTAAGCCTATATACAAATGGAAATTTCATGTGATATCTATTTTTGATGTGGGGAATGAAATTATATCCATTGTATGGGTCTTGATTCCTATTCAAAATGGGTGTTTGTCATATATTTTTAGGGAGAAACTCAAAATCAAAGATATTCTTATTTTATGAGATTTTATTGATGTTTTTTCAGAATAATTTCTTAGTCTTCCTTCATACCATGAAGTTGAGTTTTCAATATAACTCATACCTAGTGCTACAACTATTTTAAAATCTCTATATAGAATGGAGCTGATTGTGTTTCAAGAATTAAATAAAACTAGAAGATAATATTGATAAGGTATTCATTCATCCAACTGTGTCACCATAGGGTGAACTTATTAATTTTTAAGATAAATATGGATTAATGTTAATTTGAATTTATTATGAGGAACTAAACAAGATTTCAATCAATAATAAGTATCCTCTGCTTTATATTAGTGATTTATTCAATCAATTACAAGGATCTCAATATTTTTCCAAGATTGATCTTTGATTTGTATACTATAAATTGAGGGTAAAAAGTGAATAAATACCCAAGAAAACATTACATACTAGGTATGGGAACTAAAAATTTATAGTGATACCATTTGGTCCTATCAATTCTCCTAGTATCATTATGGATTTAATAAATTGAGTCTTTAGATTTTACCTTGATCAATTTGTGGTAGTGTTTATATATGATAATCTTATATATTCCAAGTGTAAGGAAGATAATTAATATCACTTAAGGATTTTACTAAAGACCCTTAGGAAGGATAATTTGTATGAAAAATTTACCAAGTGTGAATTTTGGCTACATAAAGTTTTATTTTTGGGTCATATAATCTCAAGCGATGGAATATATGTGGATCCAATAAAGTCTAAAGTTATTGAACATTATACCTGAAAATCACTATGACTGAGACCCATAGTTTTCTTGGTTTGGATGGATATTATTGATTCTTTTTTGGATAATTTATCATTTCTATCTAATCCACCCACCAAGTTAACTTGTAAGGTAGTCAAATTCCTTTGGATATATGAATGTGAGGAAAATTTAAAGGAACTAAAGAAAAGGTCAGTAATAAAACTTGTGCCTTCACTACCCTATAGAGGATAAGAGTTTTTTATCTATAGTGATACATCAAATAAGGGATGATGATGCATCCTCATGAATAATTATATAGTGATAGCTTATACCTCATTATAATTGAAGGTTCATGAGAAAAATTAACAAAAGCATGATTTGGAGTTAGTTGTGGTAATTTTTTTCATTAAATATATGGAGGAATTATATTTATAGAGAAATGTGTGACATATATACTGATCATACAATTATAAAGTATATATTCACTCTAAAATATTTGAATATGCGCCAGAGAATATGGTTAAAGTTGATCAAATATTATGACCACTCAATACATTACCACACTTGGAAAGTGAAAAAGGTGTAATATAATATAATTCAAAAGGATCATGCTAGATTATATATGATTAGTATCATAAAGTATATAATATTTTTGGATTTAAAAAGGATGGACCTTGAAATAATAAAGGAATTAGATAAATCTTATCTTGTTCAAATGAGTGTTTAACCATCTATCCATGTGAAGATTAAATACTCACATATAGAAGATATATAGTTGTAAAATAAGGTGATAAATGTTAATAATTTAAAACTTTATTATAATGGAATGATAATATTAATGAACCATGTATGTGTTTTTTCCATACTAGATTTGAAGAAGGAGATATTGGATGAAGCTCATAGTTCATCATTCTCTATTCATCCTAGAAGTATGAAGATATATAAATATCTAAAAGAGTATTTATGGTGGGATGACATGAAGAGAGATATTATAGAGTATGTATCTCAAGGATTAGTATGTCAACAAGTTAAGGCTGAGAGACAAAATTATAAGGGTTGTTACAACTATTACCTATACTATAATGGAAATTAGAAAGCACCTCCATGGATTTTGTTATCAGACTCCTCAAAATATATAAAGTCTGTAAATCTATTTGGGTTATAGTTGATCACCTTATGAAGTTAGTACACTTAATTTCAATTATAATAGATTTATCTCTTGATCTACTTGCCAAGATATACATTAAGTAAGTGGTGAGATTGCACAGAATACCACTCTCAATTGTATCTGATTGGGATCAGATGTTAACCTCAAAGTTCTAGAAAATTATTTAGAAAGATTTGGATATGGAGTTGTGTTTTAGTAATTTTTATCATGTGTAGAAATATGTATAGTCTTATAAAACCATTAAAACCCTAGAGGATATTTTGATATCTCATTATCTAGATTTCAAAGGTGTTTTCTATTAATACCTTTCTCTTATCTAATTCTATTAAAACAATATCTTCCACTCAAGAATTCAGATGTATCATTATGAACACCACAATGGAAGGAAGTGAATAACTACAACATGATAGGATAAAGTTATAGAAAGAAATATATTTTCACCTGAGATAGCTAATAAAATTATATAGAAGGATATATTCATTCATCATCACATCAAGGAAGATCAGATTCGATAGAAAAGTTATGCTGACAATCATTGGTGAGATCTGGAATTCAAGGTTAGTGATAAGATATTTTTGTGAAATTATACATGGAATAAGGTTATGATGTTTAGAAATAAGTGAACACTAAGACATAGATATATTGGTCCCTTAAAGATTCTTGATCGAGCGGTGATTGTATCTTATAGCTTGTCACTTACACTGAACCTCTCCCAAGTTCAAGATATGTTCTATGTATCTTTCCTAAGGAAGTACATACCTAATCCTACACATGTATTAAAATAAAAGGTTATGTCACTAGATGATGATATTTACTATGAATAAAAATTGGTATAATTATTGTATCATATAGATAAAGTGCAGTGGAATAAGACTACTCTCCTAGTTAAAGTTCTCTGGGGGAATCATAAATTCGAAGAAGCTACTTGGGACCCTGAGAATGTGATAAAATAAAGATATTATCGTTTTTTTATTTCTAATTGATATTATTTCCAGGTATAAATTCATTTTAAGTGGTTTATAATGTAGCATACAAAGATTTTATATTTATTTCCTTTGAAATAAACTTGAAGTATTTGATAGCTTGCTTTATACGCTACCCTAAGTCTAAATGAACTACAATATAGTATAACTTTATAACCTTACCATTATATTGGTGGGTATGAATAGGATTTAACATATTATTAATAATATGTAGAAATGTTTTATTTAATTAAAATTTATTAATTAATTCATAATAAATAAGTACTCAATTTTCAGTGAAGTAATTTTATGCTTCTAAAATATTTTTTCTTAAAAATAATTATTTTTATTTCATTTTATTTGTGGATATTATAAATAATCCCAAAAAAAATTAGAAATTTAATTTTATAAAAAAATTATCATTTTTAAAATTATCATATCAAAATTAACTTAAGGTGAAATTTTTATATTTTTCTAAAAATAATAATTTTTCACTGAATAGTGAAAAATACCAATTTATTTATAAAACTATATTTCTTTTCAAGTAGAAGACTCATTATGTTTCAAATTTGATATTAATGTAACATAATACTCATTTAATTTTATATAATCTAATTAATTACATTATAATCACCATTATACTTGATTTTGGTATAAGTTCATTTTTAGGCATTAAAACACATTTTCCTAAAAAATGTTTTTTGTTGTGTTTTATGCATTTATATTAACATTAATTTATACCAATTATAGAAATTGAATATTTAAAAATGGATTCCATATTTTTAATCATAAGTTTCAAATTTTTTAAATATTTCCCTTTTATATTTTGTCATTATGAATAGTAACCATGATAAATATTTGTCACCTCAGAAAGGGTAGAATGAGTAAAACAAGATTAAAACTATGGGATAAGTCCTATAAATATAAAAAAAAACTTACCTTTATCCTATTTTATGAGTTAATTTCTTCCATTCACATCCTTTTTTTAATATGTCAATTTGGTTCCATTTTTCTCTGATAAAGTTTGTTATATTATTTTTAAGTGAAAGAAGATTCCAAAATGTCACTCTCATGTTTTTAATTTATCTTATATGTTCACATAGGTATAATAAGATGTTATGAATGAATCCAAACTTTTATTTTGAAAAATATTATTCAATTTTTTGTGGTAATTTTTAAAAAAAATTAGTGATGGTATAATTACCTTAAAGAACAAAATTCAATCCACTTAAGTTACCCATTTGAAAAAACAAGAAGAACCACCCAGATGGAGGAAAGGGAACACTCTTATATGTTAAAAAATGTTGATCCATTTTCCCTAAAACATCCTATAGGCTTAAACTTGAACTCATATTCACCAATTAATAATGTCTTCAGGCCAACTTTTCTCTCTTCCAAGGATTTCAAAAAAAAGAAACCCCAATCTAGGACACTAGAAGGAGGTCGGCTTAGAGAAGAGAACCCACAAAGGAATTTACTTTGCTGATGTGGTATATGGTTCGAATCCCACATTGAAGGAGTCCCAAAGACCCCTTATTATCAAAAAAATATAAGGATGGCTCCATCTCAGTGGTCACAGATTTGGTCTCACTACAACAACGGATCGATCTTTTCAAATTCTCAATCCTCATTCAAATCTCATATATGAAAGGTGAGAAACCCTGGTCATATGTGGATCTAAAAATTATAATTTCTCATTTTTGTGATTTTTAGAGGTGGATAATAATTCTGATAGGAAATGAATACTTATATATCCTCTTTTAAAATCAGCACAACTTCAATGTGGCATAGAGGAATGGAAACATAAACCTTAAACTAGGCTTCCTATGAATTTTGAAATGGGATGCAAACTTTAACCCCTTCAACCAGAGGAACTAGAATGCCTATGTATGGGTTAGGATGAATATAATTCCTTGGGTATATTGGAACCCCAATATTATTAATGATTTATTATAAGGTATTGGAATACCATTGAAAATAGATGAATGTACACTAAATGGAGATCTGGGTGTCTTTGTAAGGCTTCTAATTGACATCAACATGGAGAATCTGACTCTAGATCAAATCTCTCTGATTTCCAATGACTAATAGTTTGACATTAAATATTTAATTATATAACCTAACCCCTACTATTAATACTACAAAATGTTTTGGAATTCAATATAAAAGTGAATAATAGTGCATAATCAGCCTAAGACAAGTTGGAATACAATGGCATGGAAAGAAGTTCAAAAAGAAAAAAGAACAAAGCTCAAAAATAACAGTAGGTGAAGCTCTATATCAACCAAAGTAAGTATCTATAATTGGAACTAAATGGGAATATCTAGTATAAGAAGATCCTTTTCATGATAGCCACCCCCATCATCTAATAATCTTGAGGAAACCCTTATTCAAAATAAGTCTGACACTTCATTGAAGAATGATGATGACTACTTGCTAGAACACTCCTCAGATATTTATGATTCTGCAAGTTCACTTCAATCTGAATATTTTTTGATTTACCTTATTTCTAATGATTTATATGTGGCCTTTCATTTTGATCAATAGGAATAGATTGATACACACGCTGGGACACAGTATTTTTCATACTTAGGTTAAAAACTATTTCCAATTATTATTCAAGATGATTCAGGATCATTAGTGTCTGCTAGTACTAATAGTAAATCCAAGCTAAAGGAAGTCTTTCCTTGTAAAGGGAGTTTATTTAATACCAAAAAACATAAAACATGTATCCTGCTCAAAAAAACTAAACCAACTAGAAAATATGAAAGGCAAAGTGCACAGAAAAACAAGGGGGTTTGCCATCCAAAATATGGACTAAAATAAAGATATTATATTAGAACTATCAGGTAATATCCAACCCTAAAATAGTAAGTTACCTTAGGTTATCTATAGGAAATTATAGGCCTTTAATGATTGGACTCTCTGAGCCCAAGAAGAACCTCCATGATCAGCAATAGCACTGACAGACTCAACCTCTTGGTCTATAAATATATGGTTAATCCTATGATTTTTGCTATATATGATCTGTCCATAACCTATATTTTCTCCAATTCTGGTAATAAATTCTTCTGCACAATGGTTTATGCCTTTAATTCCTATGTTGACAAGTGACCACTATGGTCACATTTGAACCATCTTGTAAGCATCACCATAGACCCATGGATTTTTATGGGTGATTTCAACTCAATCCTACAAATGGATGAGAAACTTAGACTAGTTACACACTCTATATATACCAAATACTTTAGGGAATGTATTTAAGAATAAAATATCACCGAGATTAACCTAATTGGGGTAAGGATCAACTGGTATAGAAAACAAATCAATGGTATAAAAGCTAACAGAATTGATAGATATTTTTCCAATTATTCTTCAATTTATAAATAGATATCATTATGTTATGTCTTTATTACATGAAACAACTCTTAACACCATCCCATTATTGTGAAATACTTGGATAGAGTAAGAATAAATCCTCTTCCCTTCAGATTCAATAACGCCTGGACTGCTCAACAATAATGTAGTGAGATTGTTCACGATACTTGGGATTCATTTGATGGAGTTAAAAACCCCATGGAATATATCACCAAGATTAAAATTCTCAAAGAAAGATTTAAGTATTGGAGAAATAAAATATTTACCTTTCTGGATGAAGAAATTGAATCCCTCAAATGTTCCCTTTACTCTCTTAAATAATCCATTACTAAATATTGTTTTCCTAGAAATCTCACTCAAGAATATGAATTGGATTCTAAGATTCAAAACCTTATCATGATTAAATAAAACATTCAAAGATATATATTCAAAGTAATATGTCTCAATGAAGGGGATAGAAACATGAAGTTTTTTAATGCCTTCCAGAGAATCAGAAGGCCTAACTGACCACTTTCTCTTCTGAAGGATGAAGACTAGATTCTTGAGGAAAGGAAAGCTCTCTCCTAGCACATTGTTTTTTTTACATGAACCTTTTTAATTACCTAGAAAAAATTAACCTATCATGGAAGATTTCATTCCCAATATTATAAATGAATAATATAATAGAATGATCACAGCTTACCCGATTGAAATTGAAATTAAAGATGTTATCTTTGGCCTCAACAAAGGGAGCTCCCTTGGTCCAGATGGATTTTCCAACCACTTATTTCAATTTTATCATGATTTCATTTAGCAAGATATTTACAATATGGTTAAATATTTATTCAAGAGTGGATCTCTTGCACATGGAATTAATGCTCAGTTTCTTACCTTAATTTCTAAAGTTGATAATGCCAGTGACATCAGTCAATTCAGGCCAGTTGCTCTGGTCAATACCATTCATAAGGTGGTCACTAAAATTCTAGCTAATAATATTGGAAAAATATCAGAAATTTTTTCTTTCCTGGAATCAATTTGGATTTATCAAGGGCATAAATATCCAAGACTACTTACTCACTCCCTCGGAATGTGTGAACCTTCTTAGTAAGACAAATATGGGAGGCAATGTTTCCCTCAAACTAGATATCAAAAAGGCCTTTGATACAATGTACTAGAACATTATTGGTGAAGTGTTATTCATATTTGTCTTCGAAAATAAATTCATTATTTAGATCCAAGATCTTGTTATCTCTACTCATATATCTATTATCATAAATGGATCACCGGAAGGGCACTTCACATGTTCAAGGGGGATAAGACAAGGTGATCAACTCTCTATGATTAATTTCTATTGTTGAAGACTAC
This sequence comes from Viscum album, assembly GCA_963277665.1. Taxonomy (NCBI): domain Eukaryota; kingdom Viridiplantae; phylum Streptophyta; class Magnoliopsida; order Santalales; family Viscaceae; genus Viscum; species Viscum album. The sequence goes on from OY728130.1 coordinate 1,223,838,733, forward strand.
CTTAGTATAATTTTTATTAAAATGGTTGAAAAAGGTGATTTGAAGCCTATCAAATTTTCTCGAGGTACCTATACACACTCTCAACTCTTTTTTTCTAAAGACGTTATTTTGTTAACTCAAGGAGATAGAAAAGATATTAGAAAAATTAATGACATTCTTTTACACTATGAAAGTGTTTCAGGTCAAGAGTCTAGTTAGGGTAAATCCTTCATCTAATTTAACATAAATTTCAATCCTACAAGAAGAGGGAACATTATTAATCTTTAGGAGTAAGAGAGGGTGATATTCCCTTCAATTAATCAGGTGTGACACTATTTTGGGAAAGGCTTAAAGTTGTCCACTTCACTTCTATTTTGAGCCATATTGGAAGAACATTATCTTTATGGAAGGTAAAATATCTCTAAATGGAAGGGATAATCTATCTTTTTAAATAAATTGTGATTTTAGAACTTGTTTACTACTTCATGGTAGACTTATGGATGTCCTCACTGGTTAAAATCATCAACACCTATATGAGGAACTTCATTTGGAGTGGTAGAAAATCATAGAATAAATTCATCATGGTTAATTGGAAATAATGTTGTAAACCTTACAACCTTGGAGGGATAGGCATCAAAAACCTAGAACTATTAAATCAATACCTTCAAGTGAAATTCATATGGTAACTGGACAACAACAATTTTAAGTCCTTAGAACTCCTTAGAGTTAGATTGACGGAGATTTTAAATTCTGGAAAAATTAATTTCATGGAGTCCTCAATCTGTCCTAGTTTTAAAACTGTGTTTTCTAAAGTGAATAGGCATGCTCATTGGCTAGTCACAACTAACTTTTCGCTCAGGTTTTGTCAATACAACTGGATGGGAACTTCCTTGGTGAACTTACACAACTCTACGGATCAACCTATAGATCCCACTATCACAATTAGAGACCAACTGAGAAACATGGAACCTCTATCGGATGCACTTAAAGATAACATCTCTAATATGGTATTCTTGTCGCAGGATGAATTCTTGATTTGGGAACCAACCCCAAATGGATTTTTGAATTCAAAACCATTATACTCCCATGAGATGTGAGAATATATTAGTTGGATTGGTGGATTCAACAACCTATGGATGCAACCTTCTTAGTTCTCACTCCTTTAGAGTGTTGCTTTTCATAGGATTCCAGTTGAAGAATTCCCTCAGAAAAGAGGTATTACTCTTTGTTTAAGGTATTCCTTATGTCACCAATATAGAGAATATGTATATCACCACTTCCTTTCATGTGAAATAATCCATATTTATGGAATGATCTATTTGATATGTTCAAACATACTCCTCTTCACATGGATAGGATTAACTATTTTTTCATGAGGTTATGAATATTCAGATGTCCAGGAAACTAGAGAATATGTTTAGAGTTGCCTATGTAGAAATGATGCATGTCATTTGGCATGGTAGAAATAAATTTCTCCATGAAAACTCTATTCTTTTCTATAATATTCTTTCACAGACATTATTTGAGTGATTTAGAACACAAACTGGATCCAAAAAGGGTACTGCAGCAACACTATTTGCAATTTTTCTATGCTGTGATGACTCAATATTCTAGGTAGCTATCCTCCCCCTCGTGGTTTTCTTGAATTTTTCTGGTCCTCTCCATTTTTTTTATGGTTAAAATGAAACACTGATGGGGATTCTAAATGGAATACCGATTTGGTTGGCTTTGGGGTTGTAACCAGATACCAAAAAGGTGATATCATCGACTGTGTTTGCTAACCTTGTGGACATTTCATATCCCTAGAAGCTGAAATTCATACATTCATTAATGTTGTTCACATGTATAGGCAATGAAATTGGAATGTGGTTTGGTTTGAATGTGACTTGACAACTATTATGCAAGTGGTAAGGCATGGTAACATCCATCTATTGTGGAATCTCACTGAAAGATGGTCATATTTCATGAACATTCTATCCACAATGAACTATATCATCAACCATGTTTTTAGTGAGTTTGATGCTCTTTCAAACAAAGGAGTTATCGAGGAGTCCTTCATTCACATCGATACTTTAACCCTTTATCTTCTACCTATTCAGCAAAAATACATTTGTAAAATACCTTATTTTTTTATTTTAACCTTCTATTTTTTTGATAATAAGATTCGGTGTGATCATTTTTCTCAAAAAAATAATTACCTTAATTCTTATGCAACACCGACATAGTACTTGTTTAAGTAATATAAGAATCAAAAAATATTTTTTACAAATATTAAAAGTAATATGATTTTGATGAATTGTTATATTCCAGAAATTTTATAGATAAATATAATATATTTGTGATGTGTTAGGATTTTATATTCGAATTCATTTTTTATATTTTTGTCTTTAAAGTCAAAATATGTGAATAGTTCTTAAAATGACTTTAATGGTATTTTATGTTAAATATTATATTATTAAATGATTTAAAATAATAAAAATATTTAAATAGGACAAGGGGGATGGTGTATGATCTAAAATTTAATACCTTTAACTTTGTTGTGCCAATTTTTACCTTAGAAGTAAATTTATAACTCTTTAATATTGAAAAAGTTATTATCATGGTTAAGGTTAAAATTGGTTCATGAAGGGGTTAAATCAATATATAAGGTATAAGATTCCACATAAAACTATCTAAATTTTATTGGTTAAAAATATTTAAAACTTAAACTATCTTATATATAAAAAATTTCCCACTTTTTACCACTTTCAAATGAAAAATAATTAATTATATTTAAATCTTTTAAGTAATTCCAAGTGTTTCCTTCCTTTCACTATAAAAGGAAACCACCTATCCTCAATTATTCACAAAAACTTGAACCACGTATATCAACCAAAAAATAAATAATTCTCTTATAAAATTACGTAGCGATATGATTCTTCTTATACATTCTATATATAATGAATATATTTGATATTTATATCATTATTAACATTTGGGATATGATGGAACCATGATCAAATTACAAGGACCAGAGCTTTTGAACCAAAACTTCCATTAAAAATGAAACAACTAACACTCAAAAATGACAATTTTAATAAGTAATTATTAATAAATGGGTATTAAAATGTTATAAATGGATCATATAAGATATTATATGTATGTAAATTATTCTATTACATAATTTTAATAAATTTTAATTTATTATACATGTGTTATAATGCTTTCAAAGCAAGATGAACTTGAGGTAATGGATTTATGTTTTAATCAAATTTTAATTGATATTGTATATGTTTGAATTTCCATTGAGGAAAATTATATGATCATTATATGATAAAACTATTTAATTTTATTATACTCTATTTATTCATTAAATTTTCAAGTAATGGTACAATTTTTTCACTTCGGTACTTAAAATTTCTGGGAAATTTTTTTTAAGAAAGACATACCTTATGTCCTCTTTGGTCAGGAATATTTTTTCTTCCATGTTCATGTTTTGTTTAAAATGTTTTAAAGAATGCTTTTAATATTGTACTATGATTATTTAAATACATTTTAACCCATGTTTTACTTTTTATAAGAAAAATTAAAATGAATTTTCTTGTAATTTTCAAAATGCGGTACTTTTGACTTTTTACTGAAAATGAGAAATGAATCTTTGTTTTGACATAAATGACATGATCAAAATTTCCAAATATTATAACCATTAAATATTTGAAAGATTACCTTATATTTTTTCATATTTATTTTTAAATAAAATTATTTCCATAATATTTTGGAAATATATGGATTTTAAATAAGTGGTTTCAAAACGAAAAGAGTATTTTCCTCAAGAAATATTTCAGTGATCTTTTAAAGTAGTTTTTCATCTATAATAACATAATTTGATATTAATTATGAATTACTGCGGATATGATCTGATGATACCATCCTTATACTTTCTATGTATGGTTTATGATCATGATTGTGAGATTTTTATGAAACTCGTTAATCTTATATGGGTTATTCTATGATGAAATGATGAAATATTTATGAAACCCATTTCCTTTCCATGGGTTATGATATAATGTTATGATGAATGTTTTATGATATTGTGACACATATATGTATGATTTTCATTATGTGATGGGTGGGACCAAAATTATACAGTCCTATAATGTATTGGGTAAATATGGATATCTCATATCATAATATGGACTGAAATGGGGAGTGGACTCAGTTAAGTAAGAGAATATATATTTTTGGGAACATTAACTAAGGATATAATAGAATGGGAACTAAAATCAATCCACTATGATAGTCTTGGACATGATCCTTGACTAAGGAAATGATTTTATATGCTTATGTGTATGCCAAAAACTTATGTCTTATGAAAATATTATGCTCTCTTGGATCATGTTATTTGATCCCTTTATGATTCATGTCTTATGAATTACCATGTTGTATGTCATGACTCGTGTTTATGGTTTGTGATTTTATATTTATGGTTTTTAAATTTCAATCTCATGTTCTCATACCCCTATGTTTGTGTTATGCTTAAACTATTATTAACATCTCCCTTGTTTACCCTTATTGAGCATCTAAGGTCACCCTTTATTATCTTTCCTTTTCCCCAGGATATAAAGAAAGGTTTTGAGTATCTTATATCTAATAAGGGTAGTATTTGTGAAAAACTTAATGAGAGATAATGTAGATATTTATGTACCAGTTTTTTATGTATCCAAGTTTCCAAAGACACTAAAATTTTACAGTTCTATCATGGGTCATAATGTTATGTAATGAATATTCATCTAATAAGATGTAATATCTATGTATAGAAAGTGTGGGCCACTATATGTGTTTTCTCTCAAAGATAAGATGATCAGCATTATCAATAAGATTTCGGTTGACAAGCAAAGGGGTTGTTCAAACCTATGGGTGGAAAGAGATTCTACCACCATTGTTCAATCCATTAGTACAAACAATATCCATATCTCACAGAACCTAACTTCTACATGGATTGTATGTTTAGACTTTCTCTACTCTATCAATTTTATCATTAGTCACATATATCGAGAGGCAAACTCTTCGATGGATGAGCTTGCTAACAAGGGAGTCACCAACATATATCTTGTTTGGTCCAATGAGATTCCTATTGATTTAACTTATCACCTTAAAAAGGATAATTGTAAAACTCCCTCTTTCATACTTTCATAAAAATATATTTTTTTAAAAAGGATCCTTGAATATATTGATCAAGGACTCAACTACTTTTTGAATAAATATTTTTTATTTATTTTTAAATTTATTTAAAATTAAAATATATTTTTTGGAATTTCGATATTTTTTTTTATTATTTAAGTTTTTTAATGAAACATTTTTATCTAGATACATTTTTAATTTATTTGAAATTAAATAATGTTTCATATTTTAAAAACTTTAAATTACACTAAATTATTTTATTATACTTTTTTAATAGAATCAATTTTTTATTTATTTAATTTATTTGAGACTAAAATAAAATTTTTAGATTTCCTTCTTTTTTATTTGTAATTTAATTATTTTTTTCTTTATTTCATTTTATAATTTTTTTATAGGATGGTCTCTTACTTGATTTTTTTGTTTAGGATCCCTGGAGTGGGTAGACTAATCGCCCATAGAGACTTGCCTCTTAGTGGGTGGCCAATTTGGATTATCTATGCTCTATCAGTATGGTGGTGATTATCATTTATCGTGAAGGAAATGTTCTTGTCGACAGTTTAGCTAACAATATTATTTTAATTAATAAATTTACATGGTCTAGTGGTTTGTTAGAGGATCTTATTATTGTCTCTTTAAGAGATTTATATGAAATTCTTTTTATCAAGATCCTAAAAGTATTTTTTTTATATTCAATAAGGGTTTGGGATATTTTTCTTCTTGACCCAATGTTCTGGATTATATTGTTTTTCTTTTTTTCCCTTTTTAATAAAAAATTATTTTTCATTAATTTGATTATTAATTGGAATGTAAGATAAATAATTAAAAAATTTCATCTTTTTTATTAATAGAAAGGACCTTTTCTTTGATCTTTTAATTTATTTGTAAGTAAAATAACTTTTTGATTTTTATTTATTTATTTATTATTATTATTATTTATTTTATTTCATAATATTTTCATTAATACTAATATATATTTTTATACTACTATTTTTCTTTTTTCCTTATTAAAAATATTTATTTTAATATTTAAAATTTATTTGAATATAAATTAAAAAATTAACTTTTTTATTTTTTTTTTATTTTTCATTCTTTTAATAGAATAGTGTTTTTCAAAAAAAATTACATTTATTTAAAAATAAAATAGATGAATTTGAACTAAAGTTTCTAAAATCTATAGAAATGATTGAATATGATCAAAATATTCTCGGGTAACCAGTCAATACAAAGGGATGAGGATGACATCTATATGGTCAAGGTGGTATTTTGGCATATCATAATATGAGTTTGTGTTCTCTTCCTCACTATTTGGAGAGTTTTTCACTTTAAAACATCTAATGAGTATGTGTTTTATACATTTCGATACATCTCTATTTATCTTTTGGAATGAGGGCATTATTGTTTTGTCTAACTCCATCCTCCTTATTCTTGTTTTGGTTTTTTAATAAAGGGGTTTATACCCTAACTTGTTTAGATAATATTTCTTAATTTATTTTTATATTATTATATATATATATATTGAACAATTTTTTGGTTCATTTCATTTATTTGAAAGAAAAATAAAATATTTTATTTCCTTTTTTGATTTTTTATTTTCTATATATTTTTTGAAATTGTTTCTATATTTTTTTTATCAAAATGATGTTTTTATTGATATATTTAATATATATGAAAACAAAAATAAAATTTTAGAAACCTTTTTGATTGAATATAGCTTTCTAGTTTTTTTCAACTCATTTGAAATTAATATAATATTTTCTATTTTTTTAGTGCTTATAGTTTTTTTCTTTTTATTATTAAAAACATATAGTTTTTCTTTTTTTTTTCAAAGTAAAATATTTTTTTTGTTTTTTTGTTATATTATAGAATAAATTTTTCTTTTATTTTTATATTATTTATAAGGAAAATATTTCTTTACATTTCTATTTTATTTGATATTTTAAATTCATTAATATTTCTATTTTTTATATATTTTTAATAGAATCCAAATATTAATATTATTTATTGAAAAAATTAAAAATCAAATAAAAATTCTAAAAAATTATAGACATTATTTAGTTAAATAAATTTTATTATTGTTTTTAAATTATTCAAAATTAAAATTATTTTTTTATTTTTTTCTCAATTTCTCGTTTTTATCATTATCATCATTATGTTACTTTTTAATGAAAAATTTTAATTTGTTGATTATTAATTTATTCAAAATTTAAATATAGTATTCAATTTTTTATTTATATTCCTTTTATTTTTTTGATATTTTATTTTAATTTATTCTTTTTTTTATTTTTTTTATCAAACATGGTTTTAAAAAAAATTATTTAATAACTGAATAAATTTTTTAAAACTGTTTACCTTTTTCCTTTTTTAAAATATAAATCATTTTATAAATTTTTATATTTTCTTCAAATATAAAATAATTTTATAAATTTTTTCCTATTTATAACATAATAGTTTTTTGATATTTTTTTATTTACCTCAGTGTAATATAAATTTTAAATTATTAGGTAAAAAAAATCAAATACTATTAATATTGAATTTCAAGTTGTGGTTTTCTGAAAAAAAAATGTATTATTAGATTTTTTTCTTTTTAAATATATTTTTAATTTAAATGAAAGTAAAATATTTTTTTTCATTTTTACATTTTAACTTTTTTATTTTTTTTATAAGATAACATTTCACTTAATTATTTAATTTATTTAGAAGTAAAATATTTTTTTGGATTTCCACTTATCATTATCTCTCCATTTTTCTTTTTTAAATAAATTTTTGTTTTTCAATTTTTATTTATTTATTTGAAAGTAAAATACATATTTTTTATTTTCTATTTTCTACTTTTATTTTTTTTATAATTCATGTTTCTCTATAAAATGGATTTTTTGTTAGGTTTCATAATTTAATTTGAAAGCAAAATATTTTTTAGATTTTTTATATAAAATTTTATTTTTCTTGATTTTTATTTAATTTATTTGAAAGTTATTTTTTTTTATAAATTTTTTTCTTTTTTCTTTTTTTTTCTTTATAATTATAAACTGAATAATGCTTTCCTTGATTTTATTTTTAATTTATTTGAAAGTAAAATATAATATTTATATTTTTTCCCTTTTTTATGTTTTATTTCTTATTTATTTATTTTTAATTTAATTATTTTCATTTTATTATTTTTAACTGAAACATGTTTTTCTTAATTTTTGAAATTATTTGAAAGTAAAATAATTCATTAAGATTATTTTTCATTTTTGTGATTTTAATAGAATAATTTTTTTCATGATTTTTAATATATTTAAAAATAGAATAATATTGTATTTTTTTTATTTTAAATTACTTTATTATTTTTTTATTATTTTTTTAAAATTTTCCACAAGAAAAACATAATATTTAGATTTTTTCCTTTTATATTTCAATTTCTTCATGCTTATTTTTTTTAATATGACCTAAGTTTTTTGGATATTTTTAAATTATTTAAAATCAGTTTTTTTAATTTTATTTTATTTTTTTATATTTCTAATAAAATTAATTTTTATTTTATTTAAATTTATATGTAAGTAAAATAACATTTTCATATTTTTTATTTTTTCATTGTTTTTATTTTTTTTATTTTTTTAACAGAATAATGATTTTCTTAATTTTTTAAATTTATTTTAAAATAATTTATTTTTAATTAACCTTTTTTATTTTTAAAAATTCAATAATGTTTTATTTAATTTTTATAATTTATATAAAAATAAAAAAAATATTTATTCTATAATTTTTAGATATTAAATTCTAATTTCTAAATTTTTAACAGAATAAAGTTTTTTAAAAATAATTAAATTAATTTTAAACTAAAATTATAATTTGATAATTTTTTCTACTTTCTTTTTAATTTTACTATATTATCATTTTCAATGCATTTTTTAAAATAAATCCTTTTCTCTTTTTAAAAAAATAATTTCGATTTTTCTATGAAGGTAATCATAGATGAATTTTCGCCTATGAAGAAAAAAACCTCGTAGTAGATTATTAAAAGATATAACACCACTCATATTGTTGCTAACAAGAATGATATCATAGAGAGATTTGACATCAACAAATACTCTATGATTGCTTATCTTGTCTTGCCTATGGGTTAATGCCTTAGATGGTCAATGATATCAAGAATAGAATCTCTAACATTTGGGGTTTCCAGGAATGGAAACCCATCCCTATGGTGAGGAGATTTTACCATTTAGTTGCCTCTTCCAATGATTCAAAAAGAAGGGTTTATGGCTTTAGATCAATCTCTCCAAGGCCTTAGATTATTTTTATTCAAGAGTGGGATTTACGCTTAAATCTCTTTTCCAGTCACAACACTCATGTTCAATTGTGGGTTTGAGTGTTTGGGATAAATTGAATATTGTGGTATACAAATATCCTCTTTAATATAACTTTAGTAATTGGAGTGCCCATCAAACTTGACAAGGCCATCAAAGAATCAAGGTTTATTTTCTTTTCTCGATTCTTGGATGAATTAGATATTGGTTAGAGTGGAAAAGTCAAGAGGGGTGAATTGAGTTTCCAATTAAAAATTATATTTAAAAACAATTTAAATATAAAATCCCCCCAGTTTAAAATACATACTAGTTAATTAATATAGAAAGTGTTTTTGATAAACATTGTGGTTCACCCTAGTGGCTAATTACGGGGGTTTGAATGTTGTACAATCATTCATGTTAGGTTCACCATTTTCAAACAGCTTCCAATAGGTTTTGTTCATGGAGTCAGAAACACCCAACGATTCCCTTATTCAAGATGTTTCATGAACATGCTTTCCAAAGGTAGGTGGTCATTGAGAAATGGCTCTAACGATTCTTAGAGACTCACATTGTTCCATAGGATTAGAGGTCATTCTCATCACACCCTTTTAGGGGGAATTATTTCCTACTTTGGAACTCTCTTAAATATTTAAGGCATATCTATGAATTCTTTATTAAATACCAAATATGGCTTGGGTTTCCCTTAGGTTAACAATCAATTATTGGTATGCATGGAATTTAGAATGATCTGTATATATCTGAGGTTCTTCATTGTTGGTGATATCTATATACAGATTAGAGATTCTTATGTTGTTTATTATTATGATGATGGTTTTAAGCCACATAGTTGGGTGATCTAGAATTTATCGTCATCCAAGGTGACGAGGGTTTTTTTTACGTTGGGACTGAGCCCATGAGATGGGCTTACTACATATCCTTGTGAAAGTAATCATAACCCATGTATCTTTGTTCCACTTAATGGTACACATCATACCTTTTAAGGTAATGTGATGAGGACCAAACCATACAGTTTAATGTTATGTGGTAAGGACGTTCGGATGAAAGGTTCCTAGTCAAGGTTTGTTATGAGACTTATTTTGAAGCGAGCTAGTGGACCTGTAAGGTATGTAGCCTCCCATGTCAGATATGACCCTACTAAGAATGTGGCCTAGAGAAAATTAAGTTTAATTTGGGGTGTTGGGTTTGAAACTCAAAGAGGCTTCCTGTGTATCCCATTTGGACGGGAATCAAAGCCCACGTAGTTTGAAACATTAGGTCCTACACCTATGGAGGCCCTCTTAAGATTTTTATCATAGGGTATATGTCCCTTTGATATTGATACATGGATTTTAGGACCCACGCCTATGGAGTCCCTCTAAAGAAAGGTGAGAGGAATATCTGAAAAAGGATTCTCTACCAAGACATACATCTAATCAGATAGATGTCATGATCATTAGTAATCCCTAAGTTCATATGATTCATACTCAGTGTGAGAAATAAGGGGAAGTGGAAGATATAATGAACCACATGATCTCCTTTATCTTTTGGTGGATGAGGCCAGGGCTATAGGAGAGAGAAAGGTCCTTGACATGCATGTCTCCTCTTTTGTTTTCGTAACCTGGGGGTGGAAGATAGAAGGGGTATGAAAAATAGCAATAAATACTAGGGGATTACTCTTATAGGGATACCTTATTCCTGGTTCTAGAGAAAATATGAGGATAAGTCACTAAACCTCATTGAGAAAAGAAATCCCCCCTCCCCCACTCACCTTTTGAAACGGGAGGTACCTTGTCTCAAAGATGATGAGGGAAGGACAAGGCCCCATACCTCATGTCTGAAACCAAGAGGTCCCTAACACTGCCCCCAAGGTTGGGATCCTCATTACCAAGGGGATGCAAAACTGTAAGCACCCTGAGGACCCTACCCATTAGGTAGTACATGTGCAGGACAACTCTTACCGAGGGAATGCATAACCGAATGGGAGACACACTAGTGTGTCTTTTTCCATGATCATGAAAATCTAGAGGCCTCATTGGAGGTTTTTATTTTTTCTCCATTAGATAGGAGTCCCAAGGAAGGATGTACCCTTCCATTTTTTACTTGAAAATAGGGATTAAAGGAGGCTCGTGTAGGTGAAGGTTGGGCGAGATGAAGATAGATTGTGTAAGTGAAGGCTTGGTGTAGAGAGGGTGGATTTCATAGGTGATGTCCAAGCAAGCATAGTGTGGCTTTCATAGGTGAGGACTGGTCAAGTTGAAGAGGTTTCCCATAGGGTAGACCTGGGAAGACTGGAAGTGCTTCGCATAGGGTGGACCTGTGCGAGCTATAAGTCACTTCTTGATGATAAACTTGTTGGAGCTGGTGGTCTAGAACCAACTACTTTATACTTTATTCATTAAATAAAAGCCTTATCACATCTTGATTGTTCTTCTTCTTGAAAAGTCATGTGATAATGTCATAAGGACAGCTGTTGCATTAAAGGGTCATAGCGGATCCCTGCTATGATGAGAACCCGAAAGTACCATAACAGTGTTCTTGAATGTATGTTCTATGGTCGGATGATATTATTTGAGAGAAACAAATAATACAGGTCATTATGGGTGAGGACTCATAAAACTTTGAGGCACCTTCTCATGATGTGCTCCCTTGGTAATATCCATGAGGATATTATGATAACGAGACCCGCCAGTAGGAAATCCACATTTCATAGTGTCATTGGATGTTCCTATCTGCGGAAGTGTGTATTGGTCTTTAGACTTTAAGATTATTATTAATGGGTATTGCAACTCGTGCACTTAGATGTATTGACGAAAACTGTGATGACACATTGTTCGCAGTGAGGTAGGATATGTTAGGTGCGTCACGAGTAATACTGCATTAATAGATAATGAGATAAAGGATTTGTCCCTTCTCTTCCATAATGGAAGTAGATATCTCAGGCCTTTTTATGGAATTGATATAGCCTACATAAATACATGGCCATGGTAAGGTATGGGCGAGTTCAATTCCGGGAAGTCAAAGAAAGAATAATTGAGCACATGGGTTGATGGCACTAGAATGCAACCCGCTTGATTAGAGATATCGAGACAAAGGGATTATATTACATGATAAGCGTTCGTAGGAGGTGACACGTCATTACGGCATTAACTTCTTTCTCTATGGGTGCCTTGGCGTGTTGCTAAATGCTAACCTTGGACTTTAGGCAGACTCCGCCTAATGCCACTGATAAAGAGGCCTAGAGGGTCACACACTAAGTGTGTCCATGTATCTCCGTTAAATATTAATTTAACAAGTTGAATAAAGATTATTCCCGATTTTAGTTTAATAATTATTTAAGGATGTCTGATTGTATTTATTTCGACACTAGTTATTCGAGAAAATATATTGTGGGTGAAATAATATATATTTATTAGCGAGTAATGCAGTTACATTTATTTAATAAATAAATATCCATTACTCAAGGTCTAATAAATGAGGTGGAGGAAAATAAATAAAACTGGAAAAATAAAATTACACACCATGTATGTTTATACATACACACCATGTAGTTTTTTTTTCTGGGATTCGTGATAAAATATTGTTTATTTAATTAAATGATATTAAATGTGATACATTGGATGCATGTCAAGTAATAATGATGGTCAACTGTCATTATTAAGATATGGGGTATTACTAAGAATTAAATGAAATAATTAAATGCTTTTGGTCAATTGATTCATTTTATTATTCTAATTATTATAAATCCCAATTACATTATTCTCATTAGGGTGATCCATTTTTTGGTTGTGCACAACGGATTGAAATACTCTCAAGCCAAGAGAGAATTCCATTTCCACCAAGAACGCTTTCAAGTTACGAAAGCAAGATCCTCTACCGGATCAAGGCGATCGAAGACGGACATCGCAAGCAAAGGATCTTCCACACTAGAACCCGGAGTTCCCTTCGGCGACATCCAGAGATGCGTGGATCATGTGTGGATCACCTCTAGAGGAATCCTATACTTGGATTCTGCGACGCAACGACGGATCACAGGATCGTGACCAGAGACATCAACGAACAAGGAATTTGATAAAACACTATTTTTTTGAATATTTTATTGATAATAAATGATATAATTTCCTCACATTGTGTTAAATATGTTTATTTATAAAATATTTGGGATTTGATCATTCATTTGAAAATTTGGTGAAAATTCCAGTTTTACCCTTTATAGCGCACTGTAGTATTTCGAAGATAAATATTTTTATATTTATTATTTTAATTTTAATTTTTATAACAGTGTTACTAAATTAGTTTTCTACAACTTTTATTTAGGACACTAGAGCTAAATATTGCATTTGGATGGAGTAAATGGGCCATTAATCCAATGGTGGGCTGGACTCGGCAGAATGGACATGGGTTCTGTATTTGGGAAATATCTTCTTCATCCGGGCTTGGATTGAGCCCAGATTTTGAGGAAAGATTAAGGACATTATTTGGAACAAATATTCCTTATGGAAGGCTGGTCAATTCACGAGTTTTGGAGGTAAACTAGGCGGTGAAACTTGGAATAAAATATTTGGCCGAGTTTTTCATTTCACACTTAAAAAGTTATGTAACCCTAGCCCTCACAAAATCTATTTAAAGGGGGTTTTAACTATTTGGTAGGAATAGTAGAGACTTTGTGAAGGTGTTTCCGAAAGGGTGTCTCTTGGGAGCCCCTAAAAACTCTTGGAAGAAGTAATCCTTTGTGAAAACCTCTCTTCCAAAAAGGCTTTCCTCTCCCACCTCTTCTTTGTATTTCTTTTATTTCATGTTTGTTTCTTGAATTTTTCTTAAAATAATATTCTGTGTTCTTCCCTATTATTATTCTCTTAATATTCTTAATTGGGTTGGAATCAATAGTGGAGACAAGATTTGGTTCTACCCTTTCAATCCTTTTCTTATGCAAAACGTCTCCACGATGACTACACCGCCCATGGAAGAGTATTTCTTTTTAGTAATCGATCGACCTCTATCCTTCTTCATTTAATTATTTTGAATCATTGAGCTACTATAATTCACTTAATATTATCCATGAATTGTTTTTTTAAATTGTAAGAAACTAATCAAGCAATTGAATAATTAACACAAAACACGTGGGGTCGGGAATTGTGTAAATTGTGAGAGCGTGATCTTAATCGGTAATACAAGACCATACGGGATAAATTTGTAGAGTTCAAATATAATCCCTAAACACAATTCATCATCATTTCCAGAATTAATATGTTCTCTAATTAACCACTGACCATAAGGTAACCTTAGAACAACAATCAAAGAAGGGTGCTGCGATTGCTTGTTCCGAAGCCAGCCTAAGGTTTAAGTAATTTCATCTTTGTGGTTAAGTTAACTCTCGTAAGGTTAGAGGGATAATAATTAAGTGGATATTGATTTAAATGATAATGATTAATAAGTTAATTAATAGTTAGAGTTAGATCGATTATGAATTTTAAAATATTTTCTAAAAAAACATCTTTTTATTGTGTCATTTTAATCGAACTTCATTTCAAAACTAAAAACAAAAAAAAATAAAATCTTCTTCCAGAAAACTTCTTCTAGATTCATAAACTATAAACAACCACCCCCATCCTTTCAAGTAGTGTTTTTATTCTCTTTTATTTTATTTCTAGAATACCTCTAAAAAAATTTTAATTTACTTCCTCCTTTGAGAGACGACCTTGGTCAGCCACTCTGCTGCACCTAAGTACCCCAAAATCACACTAATCATTTGAGGGCTCCCATGAAAGCAATCTTCCAAATTGGCGCCGTTACCGGGGAGAAAAGTAATTATTTCAACCAATTAGAGGTATTTATTTTATTTTACATTTTAATCTCTTGCTCTCTTATTTATTCCTTCTTTATCCAATCTGATTTTTTTTTCTTCCTCTTTTTTTTCTTCTACTTATTTTTGGACCATCAACTCAAACTTCTAATTTTTATTTTACTATGGTACACTTTCCTTCTTTTCATCTTTCATTGATTGATGACACTAACTAATCCCGGAGATCTCTTAGATCTTGACCCTGATATTGAATGCAGCCTTAGGGCACGAATCAGACACTCTCAGTCTACGGGAAGTTTCAATATTCAACCAGTTGTTGAATTCATCTCTTCTGGAAACATTGAAATTGGAAGCTATTAAAATTCAAACATAAAAGAAGAACCAATGGCTGACAATAATGGAAATGAACTTAATATAAACATTCAAGAATTGGCTGCACCTAATATTAAATATCAACCAAATTGTATTGCATACCCAAATCTCAAATCGGACTTTGAACTGAAATATGGGTTAATTCACTTACTTCTAAAGTTTCATGGCCTCTCTGGTGAGGATCCCAATAAACATTTGAAAGAATTTAATGTGGTTTGCTCAAACTTGAAACCAAGAAATGTATCTAAAGGCCAAATCAAATTAAGATCATTCCCATTCTCACTTGATGGAGCTGCGAAAGATTGGATGTATTATTTACAACCTGAAGATGTAACTTGTTGGAACGATTTGAAATGTCTTTTCTTGCAAAGATTTTTTCCAGAATCAAGGACAACATCTATTCGAAAGGAGATATCGAGGATCAAGAAAGCCCAAGGGGAGTCAATGTATGAGTACTGGGAGCGATTCAAGAAGTTGTGTGCAAGCTTCCCACATCACCAAATTAGTGAGCAATTACTCATCCAGTACTTCTATGAAGGACTCACACCTATGGAGAGAAGCATGGTAGATGCTGCAGCTGGAGGAGCATTGGTGGACAAGACACCAGTATCCACACGTGTATTGATCGACAAAATGGCCCAAAACTCCCAACAATTTAGTGATAGAGGTACACCACATGTCAGGGGAGTACATCAGGTAAGTCCTTCTTCTCTTGAGAGTCATTTGATTGATACCAAGTTAGAAGAATTGACAACTATGGTGAGGAAAATTGCTTTGGCACAAAATACATCTCTACCCCCTCCTTCAAGGCCTTGTGAAATTTGCACTCAGACAAGCCACCCAACTGACTGTTGCCCACAACTACAAGAGACAGAGGATTGTGCAGCAGTATTTCTAGGGAGACCATTTCAGCAGCAATAACAACCATATCCCCAAAATAAGTTTGATTCATTTGCTCCAACATACAACCAAGGGTGGAAATATCAACCGAACATGAGGTATGGCTCTGGACAACAACAAAGGCCACCTTTTCAACAAAACTTCCAGTAGCCTCCGCCTTACCTGCAGGGTTTCCAACAACCCAAAAGGAGATTTGAAGCCCAAGCATCAACAAGCTAACAACAAGGGAATCTCCCACCAAAGGTAGATTCTAATACTGATGACCTTTTGAAGCAAATTGTTCTTAATCAATATAATGAGATGAAGAGTCAAGGTTCAGAGCTGAGGGAGTTGAAGACTCAAATGAGCCAGATTGCCACCGCCCTCTATGAACTTGTAAGTAAGAATTTCGGAAATCTACCTTCCCAACCCACTCCAAATCCAAAGGGGAATGTTAGTGCCATCACATTGAGAAGTGAGAAGCAAATGAACGATACATCTGTACCTACCATTCCACCGGGATTCACCTCTACGTCAGAGAAGCTGCATTCCATACCAACTGATGAGCAATCCAAGGAGAAAGATAAATGTAGCAACTCGGGTTTTTGGCCCTGTCAGACTTTGGAATATTTCTACGAATAATTCCAGAGCTAGGCGCGGAGACGACGTGCAATTCCGAGGCCCGGTGTGCCCAGAATTAATTTTATAAAAATATTAAGTATTTTTATACTATGCACGTGATGAGGGTGTGATATCTCCTAAAAGGTAGCTCAGAATGGGAATCTGAGGGCACGGTTGCGTCCAGAACGTGCCGTTTACCCTAGTCGAGGTGTAACCTTTGCGGGCACGGGCCTGGGGTGGAAAGCGCCACCAGGGGCATTTTCGTAAATAAGTGGAAAAGTCCATTTACGAGCGTCGGCTCGAATAACATCTGAATGGAGTCTAGGATCGCAAATATGAGTCCACCTTTGCGTTCATAACGGTGCGTTTACCCTAGGGGTGACCTTAACTTTGTCTACGTCGGGCGCGGAGTTGGGGGCGATGTTTTAAATGACGGTTTTTAAATCAAAAGAAAACAATTTCATTTCTCTCCCCCCCCCCTACCACCTACGCGCAGCAAGAGGCCACGGCCTCCTCTCCCCTTCCTCCTTTGACGAACGAGCCACAGGGGTACCGCCATCAGCTGTTTTCGACGCAGATCGTCGGCAAATCGAGCTCCAGCGCGTCGGCGGCGTCGATCTGCACCCGAAGCGTCGGCGTTTCGGCCGTGAGGTAGGTGTTTTACGTTTTGAAAATCCCAGATCTCATTTTTGTGTTGTTTTTCTTCAAATTTTTGTAAGGGTTGTGTATTTTAGGTCCCATGGTTTTCGAAACCTTTTTCGGATCTGAATTTGGAGCATCGGGGTGCTCCCGGTGGCTCCCGGAAGTTTTCCGGCGAAAAACCGGTTTTCTGGCGACGAGGGGTGGCGGCCATGGCAGAATCCGGCGATGGCGTGGCGGCGGCACGGTGGAATCTGGCGGCGGCGGCGACGGCACGGCGGAATCCAGCAGCGGCGCGGAGGTTTCCGGCGAGGCAGGCGGTGATCCGGCCAGATTTTTCCTGGGGTTCTTTAAACCCCCGTAACTCGCAAACCGTAACTCCGATTTGTGAGCCGTTTGCGGAGACGCGTTCCTTGCGTCGAGACGGACCTTTTGAAAAAACTTTGAGAATTTTATGGTTCAGGATCGTGTCCCGGGAGTTAGAAACCTCGTATAAAATAATAATATTTTATTATTTTATGACTTCGGGCCGTTGTAACTTCTACCCGGAGCGTCTGAATGACGTGTCGTCAGTGGAATTGAGACCCTGATGGTACGACGGACATTTTGAGATGGTTTCCGGGTGTCGGGACTGTGAACAGGGTGTGGGCCCCACGAGGCCGGGTTTTGGTGTTTGCGGAGAAACGCAGCTTTTGCACCAGGAGTCCGATTTTGATGGATGATTAGTCGATCCTGTGTGTTTTTCTGAGAGGATCGCAATGGTGGGATCAGTTTGATGAGTTTTGGAATAGAGACATGGGCCCCACCAGAGCTGGCTTTAGTGAATAGTACCTTTTTCACCGGGTGTCCGTTTCGGACGAGCGAGTAGTCGATTCCGCTTGTTTTTTCCGAGGAGATCACCGTGGTATGATCCTCTCGATGGGTTTTGGGATCGCTGTGTGGGCCCCACACAAGCTAGCTACGGTGAATAGTGCATTTTTCACCGGTGCTCCGTTTCGGGTGAGTAAGCAGCCTATCCTACGTGTTTTTCCGCGTAGATCGCGACGATGGCCTCGGTTTTGGCCTTGGAGATGCACAGTGTGGAGTTGTTGTGGGTCGCTCGGGTTAGCGACGTTTTGGACCAACAGTGGTTGAGGGTACTCCCTTGGTTCGTTCCCATGAGGGTTTGTGTGGAATCACAACCTTCGTATAGGTTTTTGATCCTCTCGATGGGATGTTTAAACTGTTAGAGTTGTGTCATCCCTTCGATGGGCCCGGAGCGGGATCCTCTAGCATCTTTTCCCTGTATCGGGTTCTTGGTATCATTGTGACCGCTTATTCATGGGCGATGATCCCCTATCTAGCAGGTTAACCCCGTAGGGTTTGTGGCATCATCGAGAATATGATCCCCTACGTAATGGGTCGTGCTCAGTAGGGTTGTGGCATCGTCGGATATACGATCCTCTGCTCACCATCAGTTTTATAGTACGGTTGCGGTATCGTCAGGTATATGATCCCCTAATCAGCATGAGGTTTATAGTAGGGTTGCGGTATCGTTGGTTATACGATCCCCTACTCAGTTCTTGGTGTCGGTAGGGTTGTGGTATCATTGGTTATGTGATCCCCTACTCAGCGCTTGGTTTCGGTAGGGTTGCGGCATCGTCGGTTCGATCCCCTACATCGCGAGTTATACAAGATAGGGTTCCGGTATCATTGTGACCATCTTTATATGGACGATGATCCTCTATCTGAGTGTGAATCTTCTGTCGAGCACCAGATCGGGTTGTGGTATCCCCCAGCGGATCCTGGGTGTGATCCCCTATCTGTGAGAACTATGTATGACAGATCGGGTCGTGGTATCCCCCAGCGGACCCTGGGAGTGATCCCCTATCTGTGAGCTACATATACCGGAGTGGGTCTTGGTATCCCCTAGCGGTGATCCCCTATCTGAGGAGTTTGGTGGTTATGTTGTTTCAGCGATGTTTCCTCAGTGATGCTATCCGACAAGCATGATCTCTCGGGTGAGCATCTGAGAGGTTTGAGAGAAACCCGATGGAGTGTATCTCTCGGATGAGTGTCATCTGTGATGACAGTGATCGTGTGGTGTACTCTCCTGGTTGTGGAAAGTTGCTGGTGTTGAGGTCGGTACCTCTTGTGGCTTGGTGCGTGAGCTGGGTATATCTAGTTTGTTCAAGGTTTATGTATGGGAATACACCTGAGCTGAGCTGACTAGTTGTGTTTATCCGATGATGGTCACGAGATGGATTTTCTCTCTCATCTAGGTTCCCTCTGGCTGGGATTAGCAGACTGTTTCCTTTCAGTTGCTCTCTTTGGTTTTGGGTTTTTGGGGTGCCTACTGAGTATGTTTATACTCACCCATGCACGGGCTTTGTCTGCACATGTTTGTGTCTTGTGCAGACCACAGGCCTTTCGATGGAGTCCCAGGAGGACCCGGAGCAGGCGGATCTTAGTGAGCGTGTTTGACCGGGGTGTTTACCGGAGCTGTGCCGAGGAGATTTCTGGCGGGTGTTTGTGGCAGCGTTCCCCTTCTTCAGAGTAGGTTGGACACGCTTTGTAGTTTCCTTTTGTTGGGCCCTGTTTTTCCCTTTTGTACTTCTACTGTACTCTGGTTTGGGATAGATGTATGCATGCATTTACTTTTCAATTTTATATCTCTACACTGTTTCATGGAGGTGTTTGTGGGTGAGTGTGTACAGGTACCTTAGGCTAATGCCTCCCATGTGTGTGATAGCCTACTTGGAGCTAGTTGCCAGCCCCTGGCCTATTGGAGGCGGGCTTGGGGAGTTGCGGCTCGAGCCCCGTTGGGTCGGGTCGTGACAGAGTGGTATCAAAGGAGGTTCCACCTTTGGGATCTCAGAGCGTAGCTGGTCTAGCTATGAGTTTGGTTCGGGTTTCATAGAGGCAGTGTTAGGATGTTTTGAGTTCGGCTTTCAGGACAGGGACTCCAGTGTTGGTGTGGCGGTCGACGTATCCATACACCAGGACTCTGATAACCTGCCTTTCGAATCGGGACATTCATACATTGGTCGCAGGGACATAATGGTACATGCATCATATAGGACTGGGTTTTGGGTTTTCCTTGTCCTTCTTGAGTCAGCTCTCCAGATATACTCTTTGACTGTGGTGCGTCTTGAATGTATTTCAGGATGCCTCCACGACGACAGCCAGCGAGGGTTCTACAGCAGGATTGTGCTGATGACCCGCCCCGTGTAGAGGCTGTGGAGCAGGGTGCAGGTTCTGAGGTTTCCCCTCCAGGTGGTCTTCCAGTTGAGCCACCACCTGTCGAGCAGCTGGTTGTGCCGGCAGTGCAAGATGAGGTTGCGCGCAGGCTGAGTGCAGTGCGGGAGTTACAGAGGCAGCGACCTATGAGGTTCCGGGGTGATCCAGACCCCCAGGCAGCTGATGACTGGCTTGAGGTAGTCACCCGAGTTTTCCGCCCAATGAGGACACCTCCAAATCAGATGGTGGTCCTAGCGGAGAGCATTCTTCATGGTTCGGACGGACGATGGTGGAGCTTAGTGATGCAGTCCCATGACGAGGAGACACTCACATGGGCAGAGTTTGAGAAGCTCTTCAGGGAGGAGTTCTATCCGGTGACGCTGAGGTCAGTGCGGATCCAGGAGATTCTGCAGCTTTGACAGGAGAGCATGACCGTGTCGAAGTACTCAGCGAGGTTTACAGACCTGTCACGCTACTCCCTGGATATGGTTCGAGACCCGTTCTTTAGGGCTCGGACCTTCGAGCAGGGTTTACGCAGGGACATTCGAGTAGGTGTGGTTTCCTTGTGCCTGCCCACATATGCTAGAGTGATGGAGAGAGCGTTGGTGGTGGAGAGTTTTCTGACTGAGCATATCCCCCCTGTTAGTGCTGGGCACGTGAGAGCTGAGACTTCGTCGGTCGGATCGGCATCTGGAAGTCGACGACAGACTCAGGGGTCTGGACGTGGACGACGTTTCAGGAGGCGACCCCAGGATGGAGGATCTGAGGCTCAGGGCTGGCAGGCCAGTTTTAGTCAGCCGCAGGAGAGGTGGTGTTATGATTGCGACGGTCGGGGACATCTTTCTAGAGATTGTCCGACCCATCGTGCTGCTGAGAGGGATTCGGAAGATGGACCGCCTTGGCAGTGGCAGCGTCTCGAGCAAGGAGGTCTGCAGGGCGGTGTACGTGGCGGCGGAGCGGGTGCAGTAGGAGGAGGTGGTAGGCGGTACCAGTTTCCACCACCCCCACCCCCAGGTGGTCCACGCCAAGCTCAAGGAGCTGGTGGCCGAGGGCGAGGACAGCTGCATGCCCTGGAGGCTGTTGACGCAGAGGCTCCACGGATGGATAGAGGTACGCCTTGTGTCCTTTCTACTTTCTGTAGTAGTTTGTTAGACACTGTTTAGCAGTACTCTTCCCTTTCCGTTTCTTGATCGAGTTTTGTTCAGGGCGTTGGTAAGACCCTGTGTGGGTGTTGGTTGGCGAACTTGCTGGCGTGGGAGACCCAGTTGAGAGTCCAGTCACTTTCCTTGTGCTTAGGGCTTTTCGGGGACGAAAAGTTCTAAGGGGGGAGGATGTAGCGACTCGGGTTTTTGGCCCTGTCAGACTTTGGAATATTTCTACGAATAATTCCAGAGCTAGGCGCGGAGACGACGTGCAATTCTGAGGCCCGGTGTGCCCAAAATTAATTTTATAAAAATATTAAGTATTTTTATACTATGCACGTGCTGAGGGTGTGATATCTCCTAAACGGTAGCTCAGAACAGGAATATGAGGGCACGGTTGCATCCGGAACGTGTCGTTTACCCTAGGTGAGGTGTAACCTTTGCGGGCGCGGGCCTGCGGTGGAAAGCGCCACAAGGGGCATTTTCGTAAATAAGTGGAAAAGTCCATTTACGAGTGTCGGCTCAAATAACTTCTGAACGGAGTCTCGGATCGCAAATCTGAGTTTGCCGTTGTGTTCAGAACGGTGCGTTTACCCTAGGGGTGACCTTAACTTTGTCTGTGTCGGGCGCGGAGTCGGGGGCGATGTTTTAAATGAAGGTTTTTAAATAAAAAAAACAATTTCATTTCTCTCCCCCCCCCCTTACCACCTACACGCAGCAAGAGGCCACCACCTCCTCTCTCCTTCCTCCTTTGACGAACAAGCCACAGGGGTGCCGCCATCACTCGTTTTCGACGCAAATCGAGCTCCAGCGCGTCGCCGGCGTCGATCTGCACACGAAGCTTCGGCGTTTCGCCCGCGAAGTAGGCATTTTGCATTTTGAAAATCCCAGATCCCGTTTTTGTGTTGTTTTTCTTCAAATTTTTGTAAGGGTTGTGTAGTTCGGGTCCCGAGGTTTCCGAAACCTTTTTCGGATCGGAATTTGGAGCATCGGGGTGCTCCCGGTGGCTCCTGGAAGTTTTCCGGCAATACCCGGTTTTCCGGCAACGAGGGGCGGCGGCCATGGCGGAATCCGGCGACGGTGCGGCGGTGGCACGGCGGAATCCGGCGGCGGCGCGGCGGAATCCGGCAGCGACGCGGAGGTTTCCGGCGAGGCTGGCGGTGATTCGGCCATATTTTTCTGGGGGTTCTTTAAACCCCCGTAACTCGCAAACCGTAACTCCGATTTGCGAGCCGTTTGCGGCGACGCGTTCCTTGCGTCGAGATGGACCTTTTGAACAAACTTTGAGAATTTTATGGTTCGGGATCGTATCCCGGGAGTTAGAAACGTCGTATAAAATAATAATATTTTATTATTTTACGACTTCGGGTCGTTGTAACTTCTACCCGGAGCATCCGAATGATGTGCCGTCAGTGGCGTTGAGACCCTGATGGTACGACGGACATTTTGAGATGCTTTCTGGGTGTTGGGACTATGAACGGGGTGCGGGCCCCACGAGGCCGGGTTTTCGCGTTTGTGGAGAAACGCAGCTTTTGCACCAGGAGTCTGATTTTGGCGGATAATTAGTCGATCCTATGTGTTTTTCCGAGAGGATCGCAATGATGTGATCCGTTCGATGAGTTTCGGAATCGAGACATGGGCCCCACCGGAGCTGGCTTCAGTGAATAGTACCTTTTACACCGGGTGTCCGTTTCGGACGAGCGAGTAGTCGATTCCGCTTGTTTTTTCGAGGGGATCGTCGTGGTATGATCCGCTCGATGGGTTTTGGGATCGTTGTGTGGGCCCCGCACGAGCTAGCTACGGTGAATAGTTCATTTTTCACCGGTGCTCCGTTTCGGGTGAGTAAGCAGCCTATCCTGCGTGTTTTTCCACGTAGATCGCGATGGTGGCCTCAGTTTTGGCCTTGGAGATGCACAGTGTGGCATTGTTGCGAGTCGCTCAGGTTAGTGACATTTTGGACCAGCAGTGGTTGAGGGTACTCCCTTGGTTCGTTCCCACGAGGGTTCGTGTGGCATCACAAACTTCGTATAGGTTTGTGATCCTCTCGATGAGATGTTTAAACTGTTAGAGTTGTGGCATCCCTCCGATGGGCCCGGAGCGGGATCCTTTGGCATCTTTTCCCTATATCGTGTTCTTGGTATCATTGTGACCGCTTATTCACGGGTGGTGATCCCCTATCTAGCAGGTTAACCCCGTAGGGTTTGTAGCATCATCGGGAATATGATCCCCTACGCAGTGGGTCGTGCTCAGTAGGGTTGTGGCATCGTCGGATATACGATCCCCTGCTCAGCATTAGTTTTATAGTAGGGTTGTGGTATCGTCGGGTATACGATCCCCTACTCAGCATGAGGTTTATAGTAGGGTTGCGGTATCATTGGTTATACGATCCCCTACTCAGCGCTTGGTGTCGGTAGGGTTGCGGTATCGTTGGTTATGTGATCCCCTACTCAGCGCGTGGTTTCGGTAGTGTTGCGGCATCGTCGGTTCAATCCCCTACATCACGAGTTATACCAGATAGGGTTCCAGTATCGTTGTGACCATCTTTATATGGACGATGATCCTCTATCTGAGTGTGAAGCTTCTGTCAAGCACCAGATCGGGTTGTGGTATACCCCAGCGGATCCTGGGTGTGATCCCCTATCTGTGAGAACTATGTATGCCAGATCAGGTCGTGGTATCCCCCAGCAGACCCTGGGAGTGATCCCCTATCTGTGAGCTACGTATACCGGAGTGGGTCTTGGTATCCCCTAGCGGACCCTAGCGGTGATCCCCTATCCGAGGAGTTTGGTGGTTATGTTGTTTCAGTGATGTTTCCTCACTGATGTTATCCGACGAGCATGATCTCTCGGGTGAGCATCTGAGAGGTTTGAGAGAAACCCGATGGAGTGTATCTCTTGGATGAGTGTCATCTGTGATGACAGTGATCATGTGGTGTACTCTCCTGGTTGGGGAAAGTTGCTGGTGTTGAGGTTGGTACCTCTTGTGGCTTGGTGCGTGAGCTGGGTATATCTGGTTTGGTCAAGGTGTATGTATGGGTATACACCTGAGCTGAGCTGAATAGTTGTGTTTAGCTGAGGATGGTCACGAGATGGAGTTTCTCTCTCATCTGGGTTCCCTCTGGCTGGGATGATCGGACTGTTTCCTTTCAGTTTCTCTCTTTGATTTTGGGTTTTTGGGGTGCCTACTGAGTATGTTTATACTCACCCATGCACGGGCTTTGCCCGCACATATTTGTGTCTTTTGCAGACCACAGGCCTTTCGATGGAGTCCCAGGAGGACCTGGAGCAGGTGGAGCTTAGTGAGCGTGTTTGACCGAGGTGTTTACCGGAGTTGTGCCGAGGAGCTTTCCGGTGGGTGTTTGTGGCAGCGTTCCCCTTCTTCAGAGCAGGTTGGATGCGCTTTGTAGTTTCCTTTTAGTGGGCCCTGTTTTTCCCTTTTGTACTTCTTCTGGACTCTGTTTTGGGATAGATTTATGCATGCATTTACTTTTCAATTTTATATCTCTGCACTGTTTCATGGAGGTGTTTGTGGGTACGTGTGTACAAGTACCTTAGGCTAATGCCTCCCATGTGTGTGATAGCCTAATCGGCGCTAGTCGCCAGCCCCTGGCCTATTGGAGGCGGGCTTGGGGAGTTGCGGCTTGAGCCCCATTGGGTCAGGTCATGATAGAGTGGTATCATAGGAGGTTCCACCTTTGGGATCTCAGAGCGTAGATGGTCTAGCTGTGAGTTTGGTTCAGGTTGCATAGCGGCAGTGTTAGGATGTTTCGAGTTCGGATTTCAGTCCAGGGACTCCAGTGTTGGTGCGGCGGCCGACGTATCCATACACCAGGACTCTGATAACCTTCCTTTCGACTCGGGTCATTCATACATTGGTCGCATGGACATAATGGTACATGCATCATATAGGACTGGGTTTTGGGTTTTCCTTGTCCTTCTTGAGTCAGATCTCCAGATATACTCTTTGAATGTGGTGTGTCTTGAATGTATTTCAGGATGCCTCCACGACGACAACCAGTGAGGGTTCCGCAGTAGGATTGTGTTGATGACCCACCCCGTGTAGAGGCTGTGGAGCAGGGCGCAGGTTCTGAGGTTGCCCCTCCAAGCGGTCTTCTAGTTGAGCCACCACCTGTCGAGCAGCTGGTTGTGCCGGCAGTGCAGGATGAGATTGCGCGTAGGCTGAGTGCGCTACGCGAGTTCCAGAGGCAGCGACCTCTGAGGTTCCAGGGTGATCCAGACCCCCAGGCATCTGATGACTAGCTTGAGGAAGTCACCGAAGTTTTCCGCATAGTGAGGAAACCTCCAGATCAGATGGTGATCCTAGCAGCGAGCCTTCTGCATGGTTCGGTCGGACGATGGTGGAGCTTAGTGACGCAGTCCCATGACGAGGAGACGCTCACATGGGTAGAGTTTGAGCGGCTCTTCAGGGAGGAGTTCTATCCTATGACACTGAGGTCAGTGCGGATCTAGGTGCTTCTACAGCTTCGACAGGAGAGCATGACCGTGTCGGAGTACTCAGTGAGGTTTATAGACCTATCACGCTACTCCCTGGATATGGTTCGAGACCCGTTCTTTAGGGCTCGGACCTTCGAGCAGGGTTTACACAGGGACATCCGAGCATGTGTGGTTTACTTGTGCCTTCCCACATATGCTAGAGTGCTGGAGTGATCGTTGGTGGTGGAGAGTTTTCTGGCTGAGCATATTCCCCCTGTTAGTGCTGGGCATGTGAGAGCTGAGACTTCGTCAGTTGGATCAGCATCTGGTAGCCGACGATAGACTTAGGGGTATGGACGTGGCCGACGTTTCAGGAGGCGACCCCAGGATGGAGGATCTGAGGCTCAGGGCTCGCAGACCAGTTTTGTTCAGCCGCAGGAGAGGCGTTGTTATGCTTGCGACGGTCAGGGACATCTTGCTAGAGATTTTCTGACCCGTCGTGCTGCTGAGAGGGAGCCGGACGATGGACCGCCTTGGCAGAGGTAGTGTCTCGAGCAAGGAGGTCCGCAGGGCGGCGGACGTGGTGGCGGAGTGGGTGCAGCAGGAGGAGGTGGTAGGTGGTACCAGTTTCCACCACCCCCACCCCCAGGTGGTCCACGCCAAGCTCAGGGAGCTGGTGGCCGAGGGTGAGGACAGTTGCATGCCCTGGAGGCTGTTGACCCAGGGGCTCCACAGATGGATAGAGGTATGCCTTATGTCCTTTCTACTTTCTGTAGTAGTTTGTTAGACACTATTTAGCGATACTCTTCCCTTTCTGTTGCTTGATCGAGTTTTGTTCAGGGTGTTGGTATGACCCTGTGTGGGTGTTGGTTGGCGAACTCGCTGGCGTGAGAGACCCAGTTGAGAGTCCAGTCACTTTCCTTGTGATTAGGGCTTTTCGGGGACGAAAAGTTCTAAGGGGGGAGGATGTAGCGACTCGGGTTTTTGGCCCTGTCAGACTTTGGAATATTTCTACGAATAATTTCAGAGCTAAGCGCGGAGACGACGTGCAATTCCGAGGCCCGGTGTGCCCAAAATTAATTTTATAAAAATATTAAGTATTTTTATACTATGCATGTGCCGAGGGTGTGATATCTCCTAAACGGTAGCTCAGAACAGAAATATGAGGGAACGGTTGCGTCCGAAACGTTCCGTTTACCCTCGGTGAGGTGTAACCTTTGCGGGCGCGGGCCTGCGGTGGAAAGCTCCACCATGGGCATTTTCATAAATAAGTGGAAAAGTCCATTTATGAGCGTCGGCTCAAATAACTTCTGAACGGAGTCTCGGATCGCAAATCTGAGTCCGTCGTTGCGTTCATAACAGCACGTTTACCCTAGGGGTGACCTTAACTTTGTCTGTGTCTGGCGCGGAGTCGAGGGCGATGTTTTAAATGAAGGTTTTTAAATAAAAAAAAGAAAACAATTTCATTTCTCTCCCCCCCCCCCCTTACCACCTACGCGCAGCAAGAGGCCACCGCCTCCTCTCCCCTTCCTCCTTTGACGAACAAGCCACAGGGGTGCTGCCATCAGTCGTTTTCGACGCAGATCGTTGGCAAATCGAGCTCCAGCGCGTCCCCGGTGTTGATCTGCACCCGAAGCTTCGGCGTTTCGCCCGCGAGGTAGGCGTTTTGCGTTTTGAAAATCCCGGATCCCTTTTTTGTGTTGTTTTTCTTCAGGTTTTTGTAGTTTGGATCCCGAGGTTTCCGAAACCTTTTTCGGATCTGAATTTGGAGCATCGGGGTGCTCCCGGTGGCTCCCGGAAGTTTTCCGGCGAAAACCTGGTTTTCCGGCGACGAGGGGCGGCGGCCATGGCGGAATCCGGCGACGGCGCAGTGGCGGTGCGGCGTAATCCGGCGAAGGCTGTGCGGCGGAATCCGGCAGTGGCGCGGAGGTTTCCGGCGAGGCTGGCGGTGATCCGGCCAGATTTTTCCGGGGGTTCTTTAAACCCCCGTAACTCGCAAACCGTAACTCCGATTTGCGAGTCGTTTGCGGCAACACGTTCCTTGCGTCGAGATGGACCTTTTGAACAAACTTTGAGAATTTTATGGTTCGGGATCGTGTCCCAGTAATTAGAAATGTCGTATAAAATAATAATATTTTATTGTTTTACGACTTCGAGCCGTTGTAACTTCTACCCGGAGCGTCCGAATGATGTGACGTCAGTGGAGTTGAGTCCCTGATGGTACGACGAGCATTTTGAGATGGTTCCTGGGTGTTGGGACTGTGAACGGGGTGCGGGCCCCACGAGGCCGGGTTTTGGCGTTTGCGGAGAAACGCAGCTTTTGCACCAGGAGTCCGATTTTGGCAGATGATTAGTCGATCCTGTGTGTTTTTCCGAGAGGATCACAATGGTGTGATCCGTTCGATGAGTTTCGGAATCGAGACCTGGGCCCCACCGGAGCTGGCTTCGGTGAATAGTACCTATTTCACCGGGTGTTCGTTTCGGAGGAGCGAGTAGTCGATTCCGCTTGTTTTTCCGAGGGGATCGCCGTGGTATGATCTGTTCGATGGGTTTCGGGATCGTTGTGTGGGCCCCGCACGATCTAGCTACGGTGAATAGTACTTTTTTCACCGGTGCTCTTTTTCGGGTGAGTAAGCAGCCTATCCTTTGTTTTTTTCCACGTAGATCGCGATGGAGGCCTCATTTTTGGTCTTGGAGATGCACAGTGTGGCATTGTTGCGGGTTTCTCGGGTTAGTGACGTTTTGGACCAGCAGTGGTTGAGGGTACTCCCTTGGTTCGTTCCCACGAGGGTTCGTGTGGCATCACAACCTTCGTATAGGTTTGTGATCTTCTCGATGGGATGATTAAACTGTTAGAGTTGTGGCATCCCTCTGATGGGCCCAGAGCGGGATCCTCTAGCATCTTTTCCCTATATCGGGTTCTTGGTATCATTGTGACCTCTTATTCACAGGTGGTGATCCCCTATCTAGCAGGTTAACCCCGTAGGGTTTGTGGCATCATCGGGAATATGATCCCCTACGTAGTGGGTCGTGCTCAGTAGGGTTGTGGCATCGTTGGATATACGATCCCCTGCTCAGCATCAGTTTTATAGTAGGGTTGCAGTGTCGTCGGGTATACGATCCCCTACTCAGCATGAGGTTTATAGTAGGGTTGCGGTATCGTTGGTTATAATATCCCCTACTCAGCTCTTGGTGTCGGTAGGGTTGTGGTATCGTTGGTTATGTGATCCCCTACTCAGCACGTGGTTTCGGTAGTGTTGCGGCATCATCAGTTCGATCCCCTACATCGCGAGTTATACCAGATAGGGTTCCGGTATCGTTGTGACCATCTTTATATGGACGATGATCCTCTATCTGAGTTTGAAGCTTCTGTCGTGCGCCAGATCGGGTTGTGGTATCCCCCAGTGGATCTTGGGTGTGATTCCCTATCTGTGAGAACTACGTATGCCAGATCGGGTCTTGATATCCCCCAGCGGACCCTGGGAGTGATCCCCTATCTGTGAGCTACGTATACCGGAGTGGGTCTTGGTATCCCCTAGCAGACCATAGCGGTGATCCCCTATCTAAGGAGTTTGGTGGTTATGTTGTTTCAGCGATGTTTCCTCAGTGATGCTATCCGACGAGCATGATCTCTCGGGTGAGCATCTCAGAGGTTTGAGAGAAACCCGATGGAGTGTATCTCTCGGATGAGTGTCATCTGTGATGAAAGTGATCGTGTGGTGTACTCTCCTGGTTGTGGACAGTTTCTAGTGTTGAGGTCGGTACCTCTTGTGGCTTGGTGCGTGAGCTGGGTATATCTAGTTTGTTCAAGGTGTATGTATAGGCATACACCTTAGCTGAGCTGACTAGTTGTGTTTAGCCGAGGATGGTCACGAGATGGAGTTTCTATCTTATCTGGGTTCCCTCTGGCTGGGATGAGCGGACTGTTGCCTTTCAGTTTCTCTCTTTGGTTTTGGGTTTTTGGGGTGCCTACAGAGTATGTTTATACTCACCCATTCACGGGATTTGCCCGCACATGTTTGTGTCTTGTGCAGACCACAGGCCTTTCGACGGAGTCCCAGGAGGACCCGGAGCAGGCGGATCTTAGTGAGCGTGTTTGACCGGGGTGTTTACCGGAGCTATGCCGAGGAGCTTTCCGGTAGGTGTTTGTGGCAGCGTTCCCCTTTTTCAGAGCAGGTTGGACGCGCTTTGTAGTTTCCTTTTGGGGGGCCCTGTTTTTCCCTTTTGTACTTCTGCTATACTCTGGTTTGGGATAGATGTATGCATGCATTTACTTTTCAATTTTATATCTCTGCAATGTTGCATGGAGGTGTTTATGGGTGCGTGTGTACAGGTACCTTAGGCTAATGCCTCCCATGTGTGTGATAGCCTACTCGGTGCTAGTCGCCAGCCCCTGTCCTATTGTAGGAAGGCTTAGGGAGTTGCGGCTCGAGCCCCGTTGGGTCGGGTCATGACAATAAAGGTAAGAAAAAGATTGATGATGTTCCTCCTAAACCCCTTCCTTTTCCAAACAAGGTTGTTCAAACCAAGAAGATGGCTGATGAAGTAATGGAAAAGGATTTTTTGGACACATTCAAGCGTGTGGAGATCAACATTCCTCTACTTGACGCCATTAAGAAAATTCCAAGGTATGCCAAATTCTTAAAAGAACTCTGCACCAATCGAAGAGGGCTCAAGGGAAATGAGAGGATCAACCTTGGAAGGAATGTATCAACACTCATTACACCAAATCTAGCAATGCCAACAAAGTGTAAGGATCCCGGGACATTCACCATCCCATGTACCATAGGGGAGTTTCACTTATCTGATGCTCTTTGTGATTTAGGAGCTTCAATAAATGTGATGCCTCACTCTGTATTCTCTTCTTTACAGGTTGGTGAGTTGAAGCCGACGAGAGTAGTGGTGCAACTGGAGAATAGAGCTACGGCATATCCAGCGGGAGTTCTTGAGGATGTACTTGTCCAGGTAAGAGACATGATCTTTCCAGCAGATTTATACGTGTTTAACATGGAGGATGATCAGGTAAGTTCTCATGCTCCCATAATCTTAGGTAGACCCTTCCTCAAAACTGCAAAAACTATCATAAATGTCAATAAGGGTACACTTTCCATGGAATTTGGGGATGAAGTTGTGATATTTAATGTTATGGATTCCATGAAGTACCCCCCATAGGATCATTCTTCATTTGTTATCTCCCATTTTGAACCACCAAATAAAAACCCCATGGAATTTGATTGTTCTATTCTTAGGGAGATTATGATTATTGGTTCTAGTTTGATGTATAAGAGTACTTCCACACCTATTTCTAATGCAAAAGACTCTATTAGATTTGATTTTGAAATGGAATCATACTCTAATTTTGATCTTGTGAACTCTGATTATGACATGGTTGTTGAGTATACTGATGGATTTGATGCTTTATTCTCTGATTTTGATGATGTATATTCTGACACTAATGATCTTTGTGCACATATTTCAGTTCCTTCTATGTCTCCATCCATACACCACCCCCCTACACTAGAACTCAAGCCATTACCACCAAATCTCAAATACTCATACTTGTTGAGTGGTGAGAAATTACCTGTTATCATTGCTAACAATCTCCCTTTTAAACATGAAGAAAAACTTTTGAATCTTTTGAGGGAGAACATCAGGGAAATCGGGTGGACCTTGGCTGACATATTAGGTATTAGCCCCTCCATTTGCATGCATAGGATTCTCTTGGAGGATGGGGCTAAACCGGTGAGGCAACCACAAAGAAGACTCAATCCAACACTTTTGGAGGTTGTTAAAAAAGAAGTTGCAAAATTGCTCGAGGAAGGTATAATCTATCCCATTTCAGATTCTCAGTGGGTAAGTCCAATTCAAGTTGTGCCTAAGAAAAGTGGTGTTATTGTTGTTAAAAACGAGAAAGATGAGTTAGTTCCAATGAGGGTACAAAACAGTTGGCGTGTGTGTATTAATTATAGGAAACTAAATCATTCCACTCGCAAAGGCCATTTCCCCCTCCCATTTATTGATCAGATTCTTGAGAGACTAGCTGGGAAGACACACTATTGTTTCTTGGATGGATTTTCTGGCTATTTTCAGATTCCCATTGCAGCAGAGGACTAGGAGAAGACGACATTCACCTACACATTCGGTACCTTTTCTTACCGAAGGATGCCATTTGGACTTTGCAATGCCCCAGGTACCTTCGAGAGATGTATGGTGATTATTTTCTCAGATTTTATTGAGACCTTCATGGAGGTATTTATGGATGATTTTACAGTTTGTAGATCCTCATTTGATGAATGTCTCTCTAGTTTGGGTGATGTGTTGCATCATTGTATTGAGAAGAATCTGGTCTTAAATTTTGAAAAATGTCATTTCATGGTCGAAAAGGGAACTGTCTTAGGTCATATAGTCTCACAACATAGCATTGAAGTTGATAAATCTAAGGTATAAATTATTTCATCCCTTCCATATCCTACATGTGTGTGTGATGTTCGATCATTCCTTGGATATGATGGATTTTATCGACGCTTCATCAGATATTTTAGTAAGATCGCTCTACCCTTATCTCAATTGCTTCAAAAAGATATTGACTTCAATTTTGATGATTCATGCAGGGTATCATTTGATGATCTAAATAAGTGTCTAACCACTCCACCGATCATACAGCCCCCATGGTGGGAGATTTCTTTTGAGCTTATGTGTGACGCCTCCAACATCGCGGTTGGAGCTGTCTTATCTCAGAGGGTGGAGGGACGTTCACATGTGATCGCCTATGCATCGAGGACATTGGATTCAGGCCAATCAAATTACACAACCACCGAAAAGAAGTTTCTTGCTATCATATTTTCTTTAGATAAATTCTATTCATATTTATTGGGCTCT
Organism: Viscum album; assembly: GCA_963277665.1. Lineage (NCBI taxonomy): Eukaryota > Viridiplantae > Streptophyta > Magnoliopsida > Santalales > Viscaceae > Viscum > Viscum album. Next base: position 1,223,872,124 of record OY728130.1, read on the forward strand.
AAAGTAGTTGTTTTTTCTGACCATGCAGCTTTGAGGTACCTCCTAAATAAGCTAGATGCAAAGCCACGAATTATCCATTGGATGCTCCTTCTTTAGGAATTTGATATTGAGATAAAGGAAAAGAAGGGATCAGAGAATTTGGTGGCAGACCACATGAGTAGGCTTACTTGCACACTAGAGGATGACACCTTGGACCAGGTACCACTTCGGGACACTTTCCCCAATGAGCATCTCTATACCATCTCAGGTACGCATCCTTGGTATGCTGATTTAGTTAATTACATTGTTTCCTCTGAAATTCCAGAAAATTTGAAGAAGCATCAAGTCCAAAAATTAAATAGTGAGTCTAGGTATTATGTGTGGGATTATCCTTACCTCTGGAGAATGTGTAGTGACCAAGTCATTAGGAGGTGTGTTCATGATCATGAGTTTGAGTCTGTTTTGCATTTCTGTCATACACTTGCTTGTGGTGGACACTTTGGACCTCAACGGATAGCTAGGAAGGTTTTGGACTCTAGATTATATTGGCCTAGCTTGTTCCATGATGCCCATGTATTTTGTAAGTCATGATCTCGTTGCCAACACACTGGGAATATTTCTAGGAGACATGAGATGCCCCAACAACCCATACTATTCTGTGATATTTTTGATGTATGGGGCATCGAATTTATGGGTCCTTTTCCAAGTTCATTTTGATTTTTTTATATTTTGGTTGTTGTTGATTATGTGAGTAAATGGGTGGAGGCCAAGGCCACCAGGACTGACGATTCTCATGTTGTAGTGGATTTTGTCAAGACTCAAATTTTTTGCAGGTTTGGAGTACCAAAGGCCATCATCAGTGACCAAGGGACACACTTTTGCAATAGTAATTTTGCTTCCCTCCTTCGGAAGTATGGGGTGACACACAAAACATCAACACCATACCACCCCCAAACAAATGGCCAGGCTGAGGTTTCAAATCATGAGATGAAACAAATATTAGAGAAAATTGTGCAGCCAAATAGGAAGGATTGGAGCAAGTTCTTGGATGATGCATTGTGGTCTTATAGGACAGCATACAAGACACCCATTGGTATGTCCCCATTTCAGATTGTTTTTGGGAAATCATGTCATCTCCCCGTGGAAGTTGAGCATCGGGCTTATTGGGATATAAAGAAATACAACATGGATTTGGACCAAGCTGGAATCCAAAGTAAGCTACAAATTCAAGAGCTTTTGGAGATTAGATTGTCTTCATATGAGAACTCGAGGATCTACATGGAAAGATCAAAAGCAGTTCATGACAAAATGATCCAATAAAGGGAGTTTCATGTGGGAGAGAAAGTCCTTCTCTATAGTTCACGGCTCAAGCTGATGCCTGGTAAGTTGCATTCCAGATGGTTAGGTCCTTATATTGTGACTAATTTTTTTCCTTATGGTGTAGTGTAGATCACACAAGAGGACACTGGAAGGAGCTTTACAGTCAATGGGAAACGTTTGAAGAGATACATTGAGGGACTTCCTACTGATGCAGTGGATTTTATCACACTGCATGACCCCATCATCACTTGATCACATCAGGCTGTTCCTAACCCTTTCACTTTTATATTATTTGTCCTATTTAAAAATTCTGCATTTCATGTGCAAATATCATCTCATGGGTTCACATTGAGGAAAATGCAATATTTTAAGTGTGGGGGAGGGAACCTTTTAGTTTAGTAATTTCATTTTTTTCCTAATTTAAAAAAACAAACAAAAAAATTGTGTGTTTATTTTTCAATTTTCTTTGTGTTTTTTGAAATTTTTGAGCTGAAATGATTCTCATCACAATTTTGAAATGCATATAAATGAGTGAAACAATTTATCCCTTGAAACTAAGCTTAAATGAATGCTAAAAATGACTTTGTTTCAAGTTCAAATATTTAGTAATTTCATGAAAAGTACACCGAATTTTGAATCTCATGCCACATCTCACTGTCTTTATATTTGAAACCACTATCCTGTGAGGCTTCTAAACCATTATTTTCATATTTTTTACATTCACCTCACTTATTGAGAGAACCAAACCATGCTTGATTTAACCAGAATTTGATTTATTCCTGTTAAAACTTGAGAGTTTGAGGTACTTATGTTTAAATGATTGAGTCATTTGTTTGGTATTAAAGCCCATACTTCAACGAATCCTTTTTATAATGGCCTACCTTGAACATTAAATCCTTTTAGCCCTTAGAATCCATGCACAGCCTGTTAGTTTAGCCACATTACAAGCCAATTTTCCCTATCCAACCAACTCTTGAAGTGAAATTGCATAATCTATTTGAGCTTAAGTGTGGGGAAAGCTATCTTGTGTTGTGATACCACATTCTGTGATACTTTGGGTAGAAAATTAAATTTTTAATAGATGTGTTTTCTGCTGAAGAAATCATTATATTGAAAGTTGTGCCTTTTCTGGAGCTTTCATGAAAAGTAAATCTGTGCCTTTTCTGGAGCTTCTAATTGAGGTGGAAAGTTGTGCATATCTGGAGCTTTCAAGAAAATCATGTTTGAGAAGATTGACATTTTTTATGCTGAAATGATGAATGGTGTAAACCTTTCATGACTTTTCATGATGATGGAGCTGAATTGATACTATGGGGATTAAGGAGAAGACCATATTTAAGTGAAAAATAGATTAATGCAATTTTGCTTCAAAAAGAGTCAAGTCCTCCTTATTCAGCCTCAGAATTTTTCACATCTAAATCCTACCAACTGAAAGCCACAAAAAAACCCTGAAAAGTCCTCATGATAAACATATGTACTTGACTCACATCGGGTGGATATGTAGGAATTTATCAAGCCTATGGTGACCCTTGTATGAGTTTGGATGAGAAAGACATTGCAAAAAAATGATATTTGAGTGATGAGAGAAAATTCAAGCGAGGTAAGTGTTTTGTGCATGGGAGGATAAATGAAGTGGAAATGTATTTAATGATATTAATAGAAAACCTAAAATAAGGTTTTTTATGAGGCATGATATCTTTTGATTCTTGGTGCGGAATTGATGGATTCCAATGATATGTGTTTTAAAATTGGTTTTGATTTGATATTGATGTTTACTTGACATGAGGTTTTTCCCAGGAGTGCAAAAGGGTAAGTGTGGGGGAGTTGATAAAACACTATTTTGTTGAATGTTTTATTGATAATAAATGATATAATTTCCTCACATTGTGTTAAATTGTTGGTCAAAAATCCCTCAAGGTAACATTGAAGTATTTTTGGGTTGGTTGTGTTTGTTAACAAAGCAAGTTTCCATGGATATTTTTCAAGTTCCCAAGAAGTTGTTGACAATCCTTGTTGACAAAGAACGATGATAAAGGAAAGGACGATCTGGAGGCGGTACAAAAGAGCAGTACAAGGTGTCGCCGTTTCCCAGTGTTTGCCAAATTTTTGGGGTCCAAAATTTGGAGTTTGGTGAGCATCGTGAAAAGTGGATTTCCATGAAGAGCATAATTTAATATGGAAAAGGCATGAATTTCGCAAAGATAGGATGCATGGTTTGGAAATCGCGAAGACCAGAAGAATGGAGGCGGTGATGCTTCGCGATTACGTCAAGCTTCGTGAACGACAGAGGCTGAAGCGCATCGCGGCGGTGAAGGGCTTTGCAAGGGAGCTTCGCGGAGAAGGCGCGAAGGAATGGTGGGCTTCGCGAGGGAGCTTCGCGGAGAAGTCGCGAAGGTATATTGATAGTGATTCTTCGCGACTACGTCAAGCTTCACGAATGGCAAAGTGTCGTGGTGCTTCGCGATTTGGACAGAATTCCGGCGGAATCTTAGGAGCTTCGCGATTTGAGATGACATGGCGTTGACTTCGCGCGGAAGGGACGAGGGTTGGTGGAATCGCCTATAAATAGAGGCCGACCCTTTCAAGCGAAGTGGGGAGCATTTTCATAGAAGATCATTCACTCTCGATTTGTGAAGGTGGTTCGCGAAGCCAGCGTGCTTCGCGAAATAGGTGCTTCGCGGCGGCTATTGTAGCTCCGCGAAACCTGCGAGCTCCACGTTGGCTTACTTAGCTTCGCGAGGGTCATTGCTTTGCGATGTCTTGAGCATCGCGAGAGTGCTTCACGAGGGTACTTTGCGAGTGAGCTTTGCGAAAAGGCAAGAGCTTCGCGAAGGCTTGTTGAGCTTCGCGAAATTGGGAGCTTCGCAAAGTAGGGTGTTTTGCGAAGGTGTTTCCAAAGTTTGTTGCCCAGTGGTTAGAGGAAAAGTGCTATTAATTAGTGGATGAAAGTTGAACTTCAACAGAGCATCTAAATATAGAGAAAGATGCATTCCTTAATGGAAATGAAAAGACCTACAGGTCTATAAATTGTGAGTGAATCCCTTCACAGAGTAGTGAGCTTAGGAAGAGGAAAAAGGTGATCCTCTCCACTGGTAGTGAGCCAGAGAGAGAGAAACAGGGAGTGACCCTTGGGAAAGCAGTGAGTTGACCCTAAAATTTGTAAAGGCAGTGAGCCTGGGCATAGAATTGATCTAGCCCGAACATTGTAATCCACATCTAGTGAAGTTTAGTGGAATTGGTACGACTGACAACTTGTCGGCGTATGCTCCTTGGACGTAGCCCTTTGCGGTGAACCAAGTAAAATTGGTGTGTCCTGTGCATGCTTTACTTTCTGTCTACTTTGTGCAACAGGAAAGAGAGAGAAGAGTGTTTTTCTTAACAGCAAAACAAGATCATAACGGGCTTTAATTTTAAATTAGTCATACCCTGATTCACCCCCCCTCTCAGGGTATTCAGCCTTGTGGACCTAACAATTGGTATCAGAGCGAAGGTTGACAATTGTTCTTCTCTCAAATGGAGGTCACTAATCATAGAGGGATTCCGATCTTCGATGGATGTAATTTTTAGATATGGAATAATCGAATGCAACACTATTTTCGATCTTTGGTAATGGATGTGTTTTCAGCAGCTATGCATGGTATCACAGCTGATATTACTAGTGGTGCATTATCAGAAGCTGAGCACAAAGAGTTGGATGCTGATTCCAAAGCAATCAATTCCTTAGGGGGATCCCTTTCTAATCCCATATATACAAAGGTGATGTCATGAAAAACGTCACATTCCATGTGAGAAAAGCTTTTGAATATTTATGAAGGGGATACAAAAGTCAGAGAGGCAAAGATGCAAGTGTTGTGGAACAAGTATGAAGATCTGAGAATGAACCCGAATGAGTCTATTGATGCATTCTTTGACAGGGTAAATGCTGTGGTAGAAGACATGCGGGGTCTTGGAGAAATTATCGAAGACATTAAAATCGTAAAGCGCATCCTAAGAAAGCTTCCACCTCAGTTCAATCCGAAAGTTTCTGTTTTGGAAGATAAAGATCTGAACGAGCTGACATTGGATAACCTACACAGCACTCTTGTTGCATATGAAATGAGAAATGATGACAACGACGCTATGGAAAAGTGGAAATCCAAAGAGGTGGCATTAAAGGCCATGAAGAGTCTCACTATTGAAGATTCTCAGGAGGAAGAAGAATCAGATGAGGTGATGACGTTCTTTTCTTCAAATCTGCAAAGAGGAAAAGGAAAGTTTAAAGGGAAACTTCCACTAGCATGCTTCCGATGCGGAAAGGTTGGTCATCTTGCTGCAAGATGCCCCAAAAAGTTTCAAGAAGAAAGCAATGAAGATGAAGTTGAGATTCCCATGAAAAATTCTTCAACCTTTGTGAAAGGGAAGAAGCAGTTCAAGAGAAATTTCATTAAGAAGAAGAATATTCTTTCACAAGAAATAGATAGTTCAGCTGAGTCTGAGGGTGAAGAAGTTGAAGAGATAGAAAACTGGAAAGATCGTGGACAAAATGTGATGGTGGCTGTTGCCAGTAGTGCTCTAGAAAAGAAAGAACCCGAAACTGAAGAAGAAGAAGAAGAAGAAATTGAAGGGAGAGTTGACATGGAAGCTGAATTAGAAGCAGCTCTTGAAGAGATAGATGTTTCGCGAGCAAAAACAAAGAAAGACAATAAGATAGTACGTGATGCCAAACTCTAAATGAAACAAAAAGAAGAAGATAAGTCTGAGCTTGAGAAAGAAATTGAAAATCTTAAGTATTCTAGGACAGAGCGCACAGAAAAGGTTGATGAGCATAAGCTCAAGATTGAAGAGCAGAAAAGGGAGATCGATTGCTTGAGTCAAAAAGTGAAAGATCACGTCAAGCATATTGAAGAGCTTGAAGAGGAAGTTGTCGGTCTGCGAAGAAAAGTTAAAGACCAAGAAAAACCTTTGAATCCCAAAACATTCTTGGGAAATCAGGTCGTTACGAAGACTGAAAAGAAGAAAGAAGAGCCTAGTAGTTCAGCAGGAAAGAATCAGCAATTGAAATCAGAAGTTAAGGCTGATTCATGGCTTAATAAGAAACAAAAATTTGCGGCAGTTGAAGTTAGACCGCAAGAACCTGTCCCGAGATTGAAAGTGGATTTGAGAACAATGCAGAATCAGAATACTCAGAGATCCCGAGGGTAAACTCGTAGTGCTAAAGTAACACAAAGGAATGCACCTTATATCAGATGTTATTGTTGTGGAAAGATGGGACATTCACAATATGTGTGTTCCATAGCCAAAAGATATCGAAGGGAACAAGAACAGAGATGGCATCCAAACAGAGAACGGTTTTCCAGAACATATTTTGAAGGACACTATTTTTGGTGCGGAGGATTTGGACACATGGCTAGGTACTACACTCCGAACATTCAGAAAAATGTGCCAAAGCAGAATCAAAATGTTCACAAGCAGCAGATCAGTAAACCAACAAGTGAGTTAAAAGTTCAGAACAGATTTGCAGTTTTTCAAGATGAAGTTGGTCCATCATACTCTGAGAAAGAACAGAAGCCTCAATCCATGCCGAGTATGAAAGAAAAAGTATGGACCAGGAAGAAGAAAATTGAGAAGGCCGTAGTTTCTGAAATTTCCCTTAAAGCATCAGATCGTTCTAGTGTTTGGATCCTTGATAGTGGTTGCACATCCCACATTACGGGTAATAAGGATCTGGTTACATGCATAAAATATGACAAAGAAGGAGTTGTCAAATTTGGAAATGATGAAGTCCTGAAGATTGTTGGCTCAGGAAAATCCAAGTTTGGGGGCAAAGAAATGAGACATGCTGATGTCTTGGTGGTAGAGGGTCTCAGTCATAATTTTCTTAGCGTCAGTCAACTATGAGACTCTGGGAACTCTATCCTATTTACCAAGAAGATGGTTATTGTTAAAGGAAAAGATGGAATAGTCATTCTACAGGTAAAACGAACAAAGGGGAATCTTTACTTGGTAGGTGGGGAAGAAGATTCATGCCTTTTATCCAGAGAAGAAGAAAATCAGTTGTGGCATAAGCGACTTGGTCATCTATTTCAACCATCTATGGAAGATCTGGTAAAGTGTGATGCTGCTAGAGACCTTCCCAGACTATCACGTGATCGCACTCATACGTGTGATGCTTGACAACAAGGGAAGATCATCAGAAAGACATACAGGCCAAAGGAACAGAAATCAATTACAGTGCTCAAACTGGTTCATGCTGATGTATGTGGACCTATCTCACCACGAGCTATAAATGGGCAAAGGTACTATGTCCTTTTCATTGATGACTATAGCAGAATGGACTGGGTATTCATCATTACCCATAAGACAAAGGTGTTCAGTTGCATAAAGCAGTATAGGAGGGAATCAGAAAAGATGCTTGGGCAGAAAATTCTAAAGTTTCGTACTGATAACGGTATGGAATTTACAAACAGTCAGGTTGAAAACTATCTCGAGAAACATGGGATAAGGCATCAAGTTTCATCAGTAAGAACTCCCCAACAGAATGGAGTGGTTGAAAGGAGAAATCGGATCATCAACAACATGGACAGAACAATGCTTATCGATGAGAACCTACCAGAGAAATTTTGGAAGGAAGCAGTTTTGACATCGTTCTATGTTTCAAACAGGTCCCTGTTATGTCCGAAGCAAGGGAAGACTCCGTATAAACTGTGGTACGGAAAGAAGCCAATGTTGAAATACTTTCTAATCTTTGGAAGTAAGTGTTTCATTCTCAACAAAGAACATCATAGGAAGTTTGATGCATGAGGAGATGAAGGGATATTCCTTGTCTATTCAGGGAAAAGCTGTAAAGACACGTAAAATTCAAGGGAAATTTTTTTCTTAATTTTCCTTGGAATTTTACAAGAGCGCGGTTTCAGACGGCACCTGATTCTGAGGCCCGGAGTGCCCGGAATTAATTTCCAAAGTTTGGCTCGGGTACGTTCAGTGAACGAACAAGCGGGAATTTGGGTGGTTAACCACCTAAGAGAGGATTAAGGTGAGGAGGGGCCCACCCGAGCCCCACCTTTTCAAATTCCCTAACTCCCCTCTCTCCCTCTTTAAAGCTTGATAACTTAACACTTAATTAATTACACAACTCATGTATAATTAATTAAGTGTTTTGTTTTTGAAATTTAAGTTTTTGAAATGCTTGGCTTAGTAAATAAAATAAGGAGGGACCTTATTTTTTTTTGGATTGTTGGGTGAGGTGTGGAAGAGCTTTGGAGAGAAGCTGAAGAAACCCTCCACCTTCTTCATCTCCTTCGTGGAAGAACGTGAAGAATTTCTGCCGCCCACGAAGAAAACCGACGATGACATCTTGACTCGTCTTCTCCGATTGCTTCCTCCTCGACTCCTTCGTCTTCTAACCGACGTCAACGAAACGACGACCGCTTCCCACGACTACGTCAACGTGCGACTATCGAGGTAGGGGTTGTTGTTGATTATTTATTTATTTATTTATTCTCATTCGTGGATCTAGCATGACAAACGTGAGGATATCTAAATATGTGTTATCGTTTAACGTGAGGGGGGCCGGACCGCATGAACACGGCCGAACCCCCTCCTTGATCTTGTTGATTTACCTTGCGGATGAAACAAGATGGCGTGGTGCCGTCGCACCACGCGGAAATTCGCACTGTTGAAGAATCATCACGAACGCGACGCCGTCGCGCCGCGTCGAAGGGAATCGAAGGTGCCGCAGCCGGAGCGGGGCCGCGGCGAAGGGGCGCGGTGTCGTCGCACCACGTTGGACGATGAACACCGCGGCCGGTTCCGGGCCGCGGCGAGACGGGAAGACCGGCGGCTCTCCGGACCGCCGGTGACGGAAGCCGGAAGGGGACCGGCTTTGCCGGTCCCGTTGGAGAAAAACCGGCCGGCCAGGTGGCCGGCCGGAAGGTCAAAGACCGGGGGAATAAATTCCCCCGGTCAACTCTCAAAAGCCCCCCCCCCCCATTTATGAGGGGGGCGATTTCTTTGAGGGGGGCAGGCGGCCCCCCGGTTTCCTCAAGCAGGCCCCCCATGAGGGGGGCCGGTTCTCCAAAAGGCGCAGCTAAAAGTCGCGCCGCTGTTTTGAAACAGTGGGGGCTTAGCCCCCCGCGCGTGGCACCAGCGGTGCCAGGCCGCGATGTAGCCGGCCGCGCCGCGCCGCCGCGCCGGACCGCGCCGCCGCGCCGGCCCGCGCCGCCGCGCTGGACCGCCGCCATCCGGGTCGTGTCGGACCCGGGTCAGGTCGGCCCGGTTTGGGCCGACCCAGGGGGGGTCGGGCCGGGTCGGCCCGGACCCGGACCCCCGTTTTCGAGATGGTTTCGGTCTTTTGGCCATAACATGAGCCACGGACTTCCGATTGACGAACCGTCTGTGGAAACGCGATCCTTGGATCCAGACGGTCGTTTCGGTATATTACACTCAGGGTTTCGGAACACTTTTAGTTCGACCGGGTTGGTTCGTACAGGAAACCAACTGGGCCTTCGGAGCGGAAACACTCATATCTTGAGCTACGGACGTCCGTTTGACGTGCCGTCAGCTTTGTTGTGTTCCTCTTAGTGAGACGGATCTTTTGGCATACTCTGCCCGAGGTTTGGATGCAGGTGGACTATGGTCGGGTTGGTTTTGCCTTAAAAACCAACCGGGCCCCTGGGACGAAAAAGCCAATAACTCTCAGACCGGGCGTCCGATCGACGCGCCGTCTGTTGCGTTGAGTTCTTGTTGACGATACGGAACTTTTGGATACATCAACTCTGGACTTTGTGATAGTTGATGTATCAGCCTCTCGGCTCGTGGAGCGGACCCTCCTGAACCAGCTTGTTGTGTGCGGGAACCCTAGTGCTGGCTGTGACTGTGACTACTACTGCTACTGCTACTGTGACTGCGACGACGACAGTACAGAGATCCTGTGTCGATTTGACGACGACGACGACTACAACACTCAGCGATCCTACGTGGATCAGTGCTACAGATCCTGTGTGGGCCCGATCCTGTGTGGGTCTGATCCTGTGTGGGTGTTTGCGCTCAGCGGTCCAGTGTGAACCAGCGCCTACAGGTCCTATGTGGGCCCGATCCTGTGTGGGTCTTTTGCGGGGGTTAGTTACCTATCGATCCTTCGTGGGTCCGACAACTTAGATGGATCAGAGATCATCTTTATCGTCTTTTGAAGAAGTATACCTGAGTGAGTTGAATCCTGTTGCTTTCCTGTGTGGATTGTGTTGTGCTATCCTGTGTGGATTACGTTTTGCTTTCCTGTGTGGAATACGTTTACTTTCCTGTGTGGACTGAGTTGTACTTGGGCTCGGAGGTTAGAGCGTATTGGAATTGATGACTTAGGTATATGTATGGGCATATACCTAAGCAGTGTCGGTTGTTACTTCGTGATTGTACCTTCTTTGTGGTTTATCCTATGTGGATTTCGGGAGACCTTCAGGGGTCTCGGGGTCCCTACTGAGTAGCTTATACTCACCCCTGCACGGGCTATGCCCGCACTACGTTGTGTTGGTTGCAGACGACGGACAGCGTTGATCTTGGCTGAGGCTTGCAGAGCAGGACGGTACCTGGAGGTGGACCACTGGGCGGGACGTACTCGGAGCGGACGGTGGGACCCGTGGAGCAGTGGAGCTATCTGTACCCATCCTTCAGGTGGGATCTCCAGTGGACAACTCGGCGTAGCGACTTTTACTTACAATTGTTGTTTTCCCTTTCGAGTTGTACTTTACTTTCAGTTTGGGTTTGTATACTGGCCCATTTACTTTTCCGCACTTTCAGTTGTACTCTGTTTTTACTTAGTGTTTACTTTCGCTTGCTTACTCTGTGGTGTTTGTTTACTTTACAAAGGAAATGCCTTCCCTTTTTACCGGGAATTACGCCTTGGTGCTAGTCGCCAGCCCCTGGCCTATGGAAGGCGGGCTTGGGGTAGTCACGGCATGGACCCCGAGGGTGGGTCGTGACCAATTGGTATCAAAGGAGTTCGGTTCTACCGTGAACTCTGATCTTTTCTATGTGAAGCAATAATGTTTAGCGAATTGAGTGTGGTTATCAGTCCAGGGAGTCTAGTGTTGGTGCGGCGGCCGACGTATCCGTACACCAGGACCCTGACTTCTGATTTCCGACTTAATGCACGAAAACATTGATTGCGTGTGTGTTTCAAAGTTTTCTTTGTGATTACTTATATCAGCTCACCAGGTATATTGTTCTGACCGTGGCGCACCTGTTTCCTTTTCAGGATGGCCCCACGATGGCAGCCAGCTAGGGTTCCGAGAGTCGAGTGTGACGACAGCCCACCGAGCGACGAGGCCTCGGTGCAGGGCCCTTTGTCAATAGTGGCACCGGCGGTAGCACTACCCGCCGAGCCCCCGATGCTTCCAGCGCCAGCCGCTGACGATGCACGTCGCCTCAGCGCACTGCATGAGTTTCAGCGCCAGCGACCACCCAGGTTTCGCGGGGAGACGGATCCCCAGGCAGCCGAGGACTGGCTGGAGGCAGTGGTACGTGTGTTTAGGCTAGTGAGGACACCAGCAGACCTCATGGTGATCCTCGCTGCTAGCCTACTACACGCAGCAGCAGGACGATGGTGGAACTTGGTGCTCCAGGTGCACAATGAGGCATCTCTCCTTTGGACGGACTTTGAGAGCCTCTTCCGCTCGGAGTTCGTCCCAGCCACCCTTCGTGCGGTGTGTATCCAGGAGCTTCTTCAGCTGCGGCAGGGCAGCATGACGGTCGCTCAATACTCGGCGAGATTTACTGATCTCTCGCGCTACTCGACCGACATGGTACGGGACCCATTCTTCCGGGCCCGGACCTTCGAGCAGGGTTTGAGACACGAGATCAGGGCATCGCTGATCTCCCTCAGCATACCGACTCAGACAGGAGTACTGGAGTGGGCCCTTCTGATCGAGAGCTTCCTTGCTGAGTCTACACCAGCGCAACGACCCACCGTAGGGTGGCACGTGGCAGAGTCATCTGCAGCAGGCAGTCGACGGATGACTCAGGGGTCCAGACAGACCAGACCTTCGGGCAGACGACCTCAGGGCACTGGCTTAGCAGTGCGGGGGACACAACGCGGAGCCAGTCTTTCGAGAGGCAGACAGTGCTACTCGTGCGGCGGGCAGGGCCACATGGCTCGTGACTGCCCGACCCGCCGTGCCGAGGAGCAGCAGTCAGTTGAGGGACCACCGAGGCAGAGGCAGAGGGTCGACCGTGGCGGTCCGCAGGGAGGAGGCGGACGAGGCAGAGGAGCTGGTCGAGCAGCAGGTGGTGGGCGACGCTTTGAGGCTCTGCCACCACCACCACCAGGAGGTCCACCCCGACCACAGGGAGTTGGCGGGCAGAGACAGGCACAGCTCCAGGCAGCAGAGGCCTACGACCACGGCACACCCGAGATGATTCGAGGTACTATCTGTGTCTATTCCACCCTTGCTGCAGTTCTTATAGACACAGGAGCGAGTCACTCTTTCATAGCCGCTGCCCTTGTTCGGAGCTCAGAGATTCCGATAGAGCCGTTGGCTCGATCCTTACGGCTAGAGACTCCTACAGGAGCAGACTCGACGATTACGCACTGGTGCCGGCAGTGTGAGCTTACTCTAGGAGGCGAGAGCTTCGGCTGGGATCTTCTTGTAGCAGCGTCGAGGCCTTACGACGTCATCCTGGGCATGGATTGGCTATCTACGGTCCATGCACAGATTGACTATTTTAGGCGCAAGGTGTGATGTGTACGCACCGACGGGAGTAGGTTCACCTTCACCGGTGAGAAGGGAGCCTTAGCAGCACAGGATGGACTTCCACGGAGGAGAGGACAGCCCATTACTCATCAGTTAGCTAGCCTCATCCTTGGAGTAGTTGACGTGCGGAGTCCTGGTTTTCCTGCAGTGGTGGATCAGTTTGCGGATGTTTTTCCTGACAACGTTCCAGGGATACCTCCTCATAGAGAGGTAGACTTTTATATTGACTTGTACCCTGGGACAGCCCCGATATCCACTCCGGCATATCGGATGGCCCCCACCGAGATTCGAGAGCTACGGGTACAGTTGGAGGACTTGCAGGGCAAGGGGTTCATCCGACCCAGTGTTTCACCCTGGGCTTCCCCGATATTGTTCGCCAAGAAGGCGGACGGGAGCTTGTGACTTTGTGTTGACTATCGTCGCCTGAACCAGGTGACAGTGAGGAACAAGTATCCGCTACCGAGGATTGATGACCTCTTTGATCATCTCAAGGGAGCACGGTGGTTCTCGAAGATAGACCTCAGGTCAGGCTATCATCAGCTCAGAGTCAGAGATGAGGATGTGCAGAAGTCGGCCTTCAGATGTCGGTATGGCCACTATGAGTTCTTGGTTATGCCTTTCGGTGTAACCAATGCTCGAGCAGTGTTCATGGCTCTCATGAACAGGATCTTTCAGCCATACCTCGATCGGTTTGTCGTGGTCTTTATCGACGACATTCTGATTTACTCTATGACTGAGGAGGAGCACGCCTATCACTTGCGAGTTATACTAGACACACTCCGAGAGCACCATCTTTATGGTAATCTCTCGAAGTGCCAGTTCTGGATACGTGAGGTACACTTCTTGGGACACGTTATCTCTGAGGCGGGAGTTGTAGTGGATCCTGCGAAGATCGAGGTTGTGTTAGCATGGGAGCCACCCAGGAGCGTGACTGAGGTTCGGAGTTTCTTAGGACTAGCTGGATACTATCATAGATTCGTGCCGGACTTCTCTAGAGTTGCGGAACCACTCACAGCTTTGAAGAAGAAAGTTAAACCCTTCGTGTGGTCAGACAGATGTCAGTAGAGCTTCCAGGAGCTGAGACAGAGATTGACTAGCGCACCTATCTTGAGGTTGCCTGAGGAGGGAGTAGGGTACGTAGTCTACTGCGATGCATCAGGGACCGGACTCGGATGTGTTCTGATGCAGGAGCGGGCAGTGATCGCCTATGGATCACGTCAGTTGAGACCGCATGAGAAGAACTACGCTACCCATGACCTGGAGTTAGCAGCAGTGGTCTTCGCTCTGAAGACATGGCGACACTACCTGATGGGCGAGCTCTTTACAGTCTTTTCCGATCATCAAAGTCTCAGGTATATCTTCTCGCAGAAGGACCTGAACCTGAGACAGTGGCGATGGATTGAGTTCCTCCAGGACTATGACTTTGAGATAGTCTATACTCCTGGGAAGGGGAGCGTAGTAGCCGATGCCCTCAGAAGGAGGACGGGCATTCAGCTACTTGAGGAGGCGACAGAGCAGCTAGCCTCTTTACAGATATCCTTCGTGGATAGTGATGGAGCAGCCTTCCTCCAGTCTCTCATAGTCACCCCTCCACTACTGCAGCGGGTCAGAGAGGCACAGCATGAGGACGCTGACTGTGAGACTCGGCGTGCACAGATATCCTCGGGACAGGCACCTGATGGTTTCTCCCTTGGAGCAGAGCACGACATCCTTTTCAGAGGACGTACCATGGTACCAGTCGTTTTTCGAGAGGAAGTGCTGAGAGAGTTTCACACCTCTCCTTTGGCGGTATATCCTGGAGTGGCGAAGATGTACCAGGACCTCAGACGACAGCACTGGTGGCCGGGCCTGAAGAAGGCAGTAGCAGAGTTCGTTTCTCGATGCCTCACTTTCCAGCAGGTGAAGGCAGAGCATCAGGTACCAGCAGGCTTGGTACATCCCTTGGAGGTCCCGGAGTGGAAGTGGGACGGGATATCTATGGACTTCGTGACTGGACTTCCACGCACTTCCCGAGGTCACGACTCCATTTGGGTGATTGTTGACCGACTCACCAAGTCGGCACACTTCTTACCCATCAGAGAGCAGGGCTCAGTGGAGAGCTTGGGACGTCTCTACGTTCAGGAGATTGTGCGGCTCCACGGTGTGCCATCATCTATCGTCTCCGATCGAGATGCTCGCTTTACTTCCCAGCTTTGGAAGGGGTTACAGGAGGCGTTCAGGACGCAGCTACATCTGAGCACAGCCTTTCACCCTCAGACGGATGGTCAGACAGAGAGGACCATTCAGACTCTCTAGGACATGCTCCGTGCATGTGTCCTCGACTTTGGTCGTAGCTGGGAGGACCACCTACCCTTGGTGGAGTTTGCGTACAACAACAGCTACCACTCCACCATCGGGATGGCACCGTATGAGGCGTTGTACGGCCGACCTTGTATATCTCCTTTGTGCTGGACAGACCCTGGGGAGTCAGCACTGGTGGGACCGGAGATGGTCCAGGCCACGACAGAGAAGGTCCAGGTCATCCAGGAGCGGATGAGGATAGCTCAGAGCCGGCAGAAGTCATACGCTGACAGGAGGCGGAGACCACTAGAGTTCGAGGATGGTGACCACGTCTTCTTGCGGGTCTCACCTCGACGTGGTATTCGGAGATTTGGCCGAGGCGGAAAGTTATCTCCGCGCTTCATCGGACCCTTCCAGGTCCTTAGTAGGATTGGCGAGGTGGCTTATCACCTGGTTCTACCACCTCAGTTGCACCGGGTGCACGACGTCTTCCACGTGTCTCAGCTGAGGAGATACGTGCACGACCCGACGCACATCATTGACCATGGGGAGCTTGACGTTGACGATGGGGCGACTTTTACGGAGGTCCCGGTGGAGATAGAGGATCGATAGGAGCGGGTCCTGCATGGGCGATCGATTCCTCTTGTGCGCATCAGATGGAAGCACGGGAACCTCCAGGAGAGAACATGGGAGCGGGAGGCTCAGATGCGTGCTCAGTACCCTCATTTGTTTCCCTAGTTTTTGATGTATCTTTACGGGGACGTAAAGCCCTGAGGTGGGAGTAATGTAAAGACCCGTAAAATTCAAGGGAAATTTTTTTCTTAATTTTCTTTGGAATTTTACAAGAGCGCGGTTTCAGACGGCACCTGATTCCGAGGCCCGGAGTGCCCGGAATTAATTTCCAAAGTTTGGCTCGGGTACATTCAGTGAACGAACGAGCGGGAATTCCTAACTTTTGATCCGGTGCTCGGAATTGAAATCTGAGGACACCGATTAACTCGCAACGCCGGTTTTCGCTTAAGAAGACCTTTTCCGAAGTTGTATTTTCCTAGGAGGAGTTGTTTAATTTTCTGGATGAAATGAAGAGTAAAATAAAATTGTGATACAATATTTATTTTATATCTTTGAAGTGGTTAAAATATTTTGTTGGAATTTGGGTGGTTAACCACCTAAGAGAGGATTAAGGTGAGGAGGGACCCACCCGAGCCCCACCTTTTCAAATTCTCTAACTCCCCTCTCTCCCTCTTTAAAGCTTGATAACTTAACACTTAATTAATTACACAACTCATGTATAATTAATTAAGTGTTTTGTTTTTGAAATTTAAGTTTTTGAAATGCTTGGCTTAGTAAATAAAATAAGGAGGGACCTTATTTTTTTTGGATTTTTGGGTGAGGTGTGGAAGAGCTTTGGAGAGAAGCTGAAGAAATCCTCCACCTTCTTCATCTCCTTCGTGGAAGAACGCGAAGAACGTCCGCCGCCCACGAAGAACACCGACGATGACATCTTGACCCGTCTTCTCCGATTGCTTCCTCCTCGACTTCTTCGTCTTCTAACCGACATCAACGAAACGACGACCGCTTCCCACGACTACGTCAACGTGCGACTATCGAGGTAGGGGTTGTTGTTGATTATTTATTTATTTATTTATTCTCGTTCATGGATCTAGCATGACAAACGTGAGGATATCTAAATATGTGTTATCGTTTAACGTGAGGGGGGCCGGACCGCATGAACACGGCCGAACCCCCTCCTTGATCTTGTTGATTTATCTTGCGGATGAAACAAGATGGCGTGGTGCCGTCGCACCACGCGGAAATTCGCACCGTGGAAGAATCATCACGAACGCGACGTCGTCGCGCCGCGTCGAAGGGAATCGAAGGCGCCGCGGCCGGAGCAGGGCCACGGCGAAGGGGCGCGGTGTCGTCGCACCGCGCCGGACAACGAACACCGCGGCCGGTTCCGGGCCGCGGCGAGACGGGAAGACCGGTGGCTCGCCGGACCGCCGGTGACGGAAGCCAGAAGGGGACCGGCTTTGCCGGTCCCGTTGGAGAAAAACCGGCCGGCCAGGTGGCCGGCCGGAAGGTCAAAGACCGGGGGAATAAATTCCCCCGGTCAACTCTCAACCCCCCCCCCCATTTATGAGGGGGGCGGTTTCTTTGAGGGGGGCAGGCGGCCCCCCGGTTTCCTCAAGCAGGCCCCCCACGAGGGGGGCCGGTTCTCCAAAAGGCGCGGCTAAAGGTCGCGCCGCCGTTTTGAAACAGCGGGGGCCTAGCCCCCCGCGCGTGGCACCAGCGGCGCCAGGCCGCGCCGCCGCCGGCCGGGCCGCGCCGCCGCGCCGGACCACCGCCGGCCGGGCCGGGTCGGCCCGGACCCGGACCCCCCGTTTTCGAGACGGTTTCAGTCTTTTGGCCATAACTTGAGCCACAGACCTCCAATTGACGAACCGTCTATGGAAACGCGATCCTTGGATCGAGACGGTCGTTTCGGTATATTACACTCAGGGTTTCGGAACACTTTGAGTTCGGCCGGGTTGGTTCGTACACGAAACCAACCGGGCCTTCGGAGCGAAAACGCTCATATCTTGAGCTACAGACGTCCGTTTGACGTGCCGTCATCTTTGTTGTGTTCCTCTTAGTGAGACAGATCTTTTGGCATACTCCGCCCGAGGTTTGGACGCAGGTGGAGTACGGTCGGGTTGGTTTTTCCTTAAAAACTAACCGGGCCCCTGGGATGAAAAAGCCAATAACTCTCAGACCGGGCGTCCGATCGACGCGTCGTCTGTTGCGTTGAGTTCCTGTTGACGATACAGAACTTTTGGATACATCAACTCTGGACTTTGTGAAAGTTTATGTATCAGCCTCTCGGCTCGTGGAGCGGACCCTCCTGAACGAGCTTGCTGTGTGCGGGAACCCTAGTGCTGGCTGCGACTGTGACTACTACTGCTACTGCTACTGTGACTGCGACGACGACAGTACAGAGATCCTGTGTGGATTCGACGACGACGACTACAGCACTCAGCGATCCTACGTGGATCAGTGCTACAGGTCCTGTGTGGGCCCGATCCTGTGTGGGTCCGATCCTGTGTGGGTCTTTGCGCTCAGCGGTCCTGTGTGAACCAGCACCTACAGGTCCTATGTGGGACCGATCCTGTGTGGGTCTTTTGCGGGGGTTAGTTACCTATCGATCCTTCGTGGGTCCGACGACTTAGATGGATCAGAGATCATCTTTATCGTCTTTCGAAGAAGTATACCTGTGTGAGCTGAATCCTGTTGCTTTCCTGTGTGGATTGTGTTGTGCTATCCTGTGTGGATTACGTTTTGCATTCCTGTGTGGAATACGTTTATTTTCCTGTGTGGACTGAGTTGTACTTGGGCTCGGAGGTTGGAGCGTATTGGAATTGATGACTTAGGTATATGTATGGGCATATACCTAAGCAGTGTCGGTTGTTACTTCGTGATTTTACCTTCTTTTTGGTTTATCCTATGTGGATTTCGGGAGACCTTCAGGGGTCTCGGGGTCCCTACTGAGTAGCTTATACTCACCCCTGCACGGGCTATGCCCGCACTACGTTGTGTTGGTTGCAGACGACGGACAGCGTTGATCTTGGCTGAGGCTTGCAGAGCAGGACGGTACCTGGAGGTGGACCACTGGGCGGGACGTACTCGGAGCGGACGGTGGGACCCGTGGAGCAGTAGAGCTATCTGTACCCATCCTTCAGGTGGGATCTCCAGTGGACAACTCGGCGTAGCGGCTTTTACTTACAGTTGTTGTTTTCCCTTTCGAGTTGTACTTTACTTTCAGTTTGGGTTTGTATACTGGCCCATTTACATTTCTGCACTTTCAGTTGTACTCTGTTTTTACATAGTGTTTACTTTCGCTTGCTTACTCTGTGGTGTTTGTTTACTTTACAAAGGCAATGCCTTCCCTTTTTACCGGGAATTACGCCTTGGTGCTAGTCGCCATCCCCTGGCCTATGGAAGGCGGGCTTGGGGTAGTCACGGCACGGACCCCGAGGGCGGGTCGTGACAAAAGCAAAGAATATAAATGCTTCAACAAGAGGCTGGGAAAAATTGTTGAGAGAAATGATGTCACTATAGTCGAAAATGAACAGACTGCTCAACGACCCAGTGAACAGTTTATGGATGAAAGTGATGATGAGGTAAGCAACACAGGAGGAGTAGAAGTGGTAGAGGCTGACTCAGAAGAAGATACTGATGATGAACAAGAAAGTGTCAAGTCTGTATCTGCAAGGAAGCCAAAGAGTCGAGCTGAAATTGATAGGCAAAATATCATTGGTGATCAGACAGCTCCAGTTCAGACTCGAAGAATGAATTCATTACAGCAGACATCGTTTTTATCTCAGGTGGAGCCAAAATGTTTTTCCGATGCAGCTGAAGATGAAAACTGGGTTCAGGCTATGAACGAAGAACTTGATCAGATTGAGAAGAACCAGACATGGGAGATTGTTTCGAGGCCAGCAGACAAGAATGTCATCGGGACTAAATGGGTCTATCGCAACAAGATGAATGAAGATGGCACAGTGATTCGTAACAAAGCACGACTAGTGTGCAAGGGGTACTCCCAGATCGAGGGAATAGATGTCGATGAGACATTTTCCCTGGTTGCAAGGCTGGAGACCATCAGATTATTTTTGTCCATAGCAGTGAAACGAAAGTTCAAAGTGTTCCAGATGGATGTCAAATCCGCATTCTTGAATGGGGTTTTAGAAGAGGAGGTGTACATTGAGCAGCCAGATGGTTTTCTCATTCATGAGGATGAAAACAAAGTTTGCAGGCTGAAGAAGGCATTGTATGAGCTGAAATAAGCACCAAGAGCATGGTACTCAAGGCTTGATCAGTACTTGAAGAAGCTTGGTTTTCAGCGTGGAGGAGTTGATTACAATCTCTATTTCAGTAATGACAGTAATCAAAGGATTATGGTGTTGGTTTATGTCGATGACATAATATTTGGCGGATCAGATGAAGCTCATTACAGACAGTTTTCCAAATTCATGAAAAATGAGTTTGAAATGTCAATGATTGGAGAACTAACGTTTTTCCTTGGTCTATAGGTGACACAAGGAAGGAATGGAACATTCATTTCTCAATATAAATATGCCAAGGAGGTCCTGAGAAGGTTTGGAATGGAAAATTCCAAGCAGATGAAGACTCCGGTGGCTACCCGGATGAAATTATCAAAAGATGAGGATGACAAGGCAGTTAATATTACAGAATACAGGCAAATAATTGGAAGTCTGTTGTACTTAACCGCAACAAGGCCTAATATTGTTTTCACCACATGCCAAGCAGCGAGATATCAGAGCAATCCCAAGGAAAGCCACATGCTTGCAGTGAAAAGAATACTTCGGTATATCCAGGGCACAGTGGATTTCAGCTTGACATATACTGATAAATCTCAGATAGAGTTATTGGGCTATACTGATGCAGACTGGGCTGGTTCAGCGGATGATAGGAAATCAACGTCAGGTGGTGCTTTCTATCTTGGTGGATTGTGTATTTCTTGTCTTAGCAAGAAGCAAGATTGCATTTCATTGAGCACCGCAGAAGCTGAGTATATTACGGCCACTCAAGCATGCACACAGTTATTGTGGATGAAGCAGAAGCTTGAAGATATGGGAGTTGAAGTGAAGTCTCCGATTGGAATCCAGTGCGACAACTCAAGTGCTATAAATCTTAGCAAAAATCTCGTCCATCATTCAAGGAAAAATCACATTGAGATTAAGTATCATTTTATCAAGGAGAAGGTTGATCAGGGAATCGTGAAGTTGGAGTATGTGCCTACAGAGCTACAGGTTGCAGACATTCTGACAAAGGCCTTACCCAAGGACGCTTTTGAGAGGCATCGACTGGCTCTGGGAGTTCAGTCGATTACCCGCACTTGAAATAGTGTGGATGTGGGACCACCCCCCCCCCCCTCTCCCTGAGGTATGATGTGTTTTTCCCTACTGTGCTGATATGTGTTCTCTACTCTGTTACAGACTCAAAGGACCGACCTTTGGGTTCGTTGACAAAGGGGGAGAAAATATTGTTTGTTCAAGGGGGAGACAGTGTGGAGATTTGACAAATCAGGAATGATACGGGGAGAAGCTGACCAGTGGAGCAGCTAGATAGGGGGAGAAATGAGAAAGGGAGAGTATCAAATCTGACGATGCTAGAAGTGATCGATCAAAGCATAGAAATTACGAAAAATGAGGATCATGATAAAACCATAACAGTGGTGTTGGAATGCTATGAGATGGTGTCCAGCTATCAAAATTTGGTATCAAATTAATAATTCACCAATTGGTATCATTATGGTTCAACAATTGGTATAAATTTAAGAATTCAGGGTGGAATCAACAATTGGGGTCTGACATGAAGTGATTCATTGATGAAATTTTCATACTACTATTGTTTCTCACGCCGATCATTGCTCATGTGGGCTTAGAGTACGTGTTAAGTGAATCCTTGAATGCTATCAGAATCGCAAGAGGCGAATGGTGGTAGCGGCTGGAAGAAGACTCAGTGAGGTATCAAAGTGCAGAAAATATTTCTGAGCAGAGTTGTGAAGAGTTGTCAACAAACCCAAAGGGGGAGATTGTTGGGCCAAAATCCCTCAAGGTAACATTGAAGTATTTTTAGGTTGGTTGTGTTTGTTGACAAAGTGGGTTTCCATGGATATTTGTCGAGTTCCCAAGAAGTTGTTGATAATCCTTGTTTACAAAGAACGATGACAAAGGAAAGGACAATCTGGAGGTGGTACAAAAGAGCAGTACAAGGTGGCACCGTTTCCCAGTGTTTGCCAAATTTTTGGGGTCCAAAATTTGGAGTTTGGTGAGCATCGCAAAAAGTGGATTTCCATGAAGAGCATAATTTAATATGGAAAAGGCATGAATTTCGCGAAGATAGGATGCATGGTTTGGAAATCACGAAGACTAGAAGAATGGAGGCGGTGATGCTTCGCGATTACGTCAAGCTTCGCGAACAACAGAGGCTGAAGCGCATCGCGGCGGTGAAGGGCTTTGCAAGGGAGCTTCGCGGCGAAGGTGCGAAGGAATGGTGGGCTTCGTGAGGGAGCTTTGCGGCGAAGTTGCGAAGGTATATTGACGGTGATTCTTCGCGACTACGTCAAGCTTCGCGAACGGCAAAGTGTCGTGGTGCTTCGTGATTTGGACAGAATTCCGGCAGAATCTTCGGAGCTTCGCAATTTGAGATGACGTGGCGTTGACTTCACGTGGAAGGGATGAGGGTCGATGGAATCACCTATAAATAGAGGCCGACCCCTTCGAGCGAAGTGGAGAGCATTTTCATAGAAGATCATTCGCTCTCGATTTGCGAAGGTGGTTCGCGGAGCCAGCGTGCTTCGCGAAAGAGGTGCTTCGCGGCGGCTATTGTAGCTCCGCGAAACCTGCGAGCTCCGCATTGGCTTACTTAGCTTCGTGAGGGTCGTTGCTTTGCGACGGCTTGAGCATCGCGAGAGTGCTTCACGAGGGTACTTCACGAGTGAGCTTCGCAAAAAGGCAGGAGCTTCGCGAAGGCTTGTTGAGCTTCGCGAAATTGGGAGCTTCACAAAGTAGGGTGCTTTGCGATGGTGTTTCCAAATTTTGTTGCCCAGTGGTCATAGGCAAAGTTCTATTCATCAGTGGATGAAAGTTGAACTTCAACAGAGCATCTAAATACAGAGAAAGATGCATTCCTTAATGGAAATGAAAATACCTACAGGTCTATAAACTGTGAGTGAATCCCTTCACAGAGTAGTGAGCTTAGGAAGAGGAAAAAGGTGATCCTCTCCACCGGTAGTGAGCCAGAGAGAGAGAAACAGGGAGTGACCCTTGGGAAAGCAGTGAGTTGACCCTAAACTTTGTAAAGGAAGTGAGCTTGGGCATAGAATTGATCTATCCCGAACATTGTAATCCACATCTAGTGAAGTTTAGTGGAATTGGTACGACCGGCAACTTGTCGGCGTATGCTCCTTGTACGTAGCCCTTTGCGGTGAACCAAGTAAAATTGGTGTGTCCTGTGCATGCTTTACTTTCTGTCTACTTTGTGCAACAGGAAAGAGAGAGAAGAGTGTTTTTCTTAACAGCAAAACAAGATCATAACGGGATTTAATTTTAAATTAGTCATACCCTGATTCACCCCCCCTCTCAGGGTATTCAGCCTTGTGGACCTAACATAAATATGTTTATTTATAAAATATTTGGGATTTGATCATTCATTTGAAAATTTGGTGAAAATTTCAGTTTTACCCTTTATAGTGCATTGTAGTATTTCAAAGATAAATATTTTTATATTTATTATTTGAATTTTAAAGTTTTTAAAGTGTTACTAACTTAATTTTCTACAACTTTCATTTAGGACACTAGAGATAAAGAGTGAATTTGGATGGAGTAAATGGGCCATTAATCCAATGGTGGGCTGGACTCAGCAGAATGGACAAGAGTTCTGTATTTGGGACATATCTTCTTCATCCGGGATTGGATTGAGCCCAGATTTTGAGGAACGATTGGGGAAATGATTTGTAACAAATAATCCTTCTGGAAGTCTGGTAAATTCACGCGTTTTAGAGGTAACCTAGGCGTTGAAACTTGGAATAAAATATTTGGACGAGTTTTTCATTTCACACTTAAAAAGTTATGTAACCCTAGCCCTAACAAACTCTATTTAAAGGGGGTTTTAACTATTTTGGAGGGCTGGTAGAGACTTTGGGAAGGTGTTTCCAAAAGGGTGTCTCTTGGGATCCCCTAACAACTCTTGGAAGAAGTAATCCTTTATGAAAACCTCTCTTCCAAAAAGGCTCTCCTCTCCCACCTCTTCTTTGTATTTCTTTTATTTCATGTTTGTTTCTTGAATTTTTCTTAAAATAATATTCTTTGTTCTTACCTCTTATTATTATCTTAATATTATTAATTGGGTTGGAATCAATAGTGGAGACAAGATTGGGTTCTACCCTTTCAATCCTTTGCTTATGCAAAACGTCTCCACGATGACTACACCGCCCATGGAAGAGTAGTTCTTTTTAGTAATCGATCGACCTATATACTTATTCATTTAATTATTTAAAATCATTGAGCTACTATAATTAACTTAATATGATCCATGAATTTTGTTTTTAAATTGTAAGAAACTAAGCAAGAAATTGAACAATTAACACAAAACACGCAAGGTCGGGAACTGTGTAAATTGTGAGAGCGCGATCTTAATCGGTAATATAAGACCATACGGGATAAATTTGTAGAGTTAAAATATAATCCCTAAACACAATTCATACTCATTTCTAGAATGGATATGTGGTCTAATTAACCACTTACCATAAGCTAACCTTAGATCAAAAATCAAAGCAGGGTGTTGCGATTGCGTGTTCCAAAGCTAGCCTATGGTTTAAGTAATTTCATCTTTGTGGTCAAGTTAACTCTCATAGGGTTAGAGGGATAAAAAATTAGGGGATCATAATTAAGTGGATATTGATTTAAATGATAATGATTAATAAGTGAATGAATAGGTAGAGTTAGATCGATTGCGCATTTTAAAATATTTTCTAAAAAAACATCTTTTTGTTGTGTCATTTTAATTGAACTTCATTTCAAAACTAAAAACAAAAAAAAATATACAAACTTCTTCCAGAAAACTTATTCTAGATTCATAAACTATAAAAAACCACCCCCATCCTTTCAATTAGTGTTTTTATTCTCTTTTATTTTATTTCTAGAATACCTCTAAAAATTGTTTTAATTCACTTCCTCCTTTGAGAGACGACCTTGGTCAGCCACTCTGCTGCACCTAAGTACCCCAAAATCACACTAATCATTTGAGGGCACCCACAACATCTCTCTTACATAATTCCATCGAGGTAATTCTTATGAATTAATTAAATTAATTATAACCAACATATTATGATCCTATCTCAAGGGTTCCGGGACTCTTCTTTTCTCTTTCCGTTCTTCGTTCTATTCTGAAGATCCGGCGTTTTATATCGTGACGGATCTCGGATTAAACGTCGTTTAACATTAAAATTAAAGTTGGGAAATCCCACCAATGTGCTTCCGTTGTGCCCAGAACCTACAAGTGGTATCAGAGTGGGTCATATAATTGATTATAATTATTTAGTTTTTTGTTGGTGATTTAAGCATTTAATAATTTAGTTATTTCAATTCATGTTTAATCGTTCTGGAAATCTGAATGTCGAGATTTGTTCCTCCTCCCTCGTTTCTCGTTCACCTCATAGAAATGAATTTTTCTTTTAATTTTGATTAAAATAAAATAGAGGAACTCATCCGGAGGAGCCAATAATTTCTGGACGTACAACACCAAAATACACGGCGTGTATTCGGAAGTACACACCGTGTAGTCTAGGTTCAATGCATTGACTGATCCACCAAATCAGGCCGTGTATTGGATTCTCTCTAAAAATTTAAGACACCGTGTGTTGACCAGAAATAGGTGGCACACGGTTTTCGGATTACACGCCGTGAGGTCCAATGAACACGGCGTGTAGTCACTTCGGGTTAGGGTTGGACCGTGTACCCCATACACGGCTTACCCGGCTGGAAACTGTGTAATGCGGAAACTACACGGCGTGTGTCCAAAAGAACACGTCATGTACTCCGAAAATTTCCTAAGTACATTAACACGCCATGTCCCTGGGCGTGTACTTCAGATGGACGGTGAATAAAAGTACACGTCGTGTATTCGGAACTACACGCCGTGTACTCACCCAAATTACGCAGATTTATTAAAATTTATGATTATATTATACAAACCCTTGAGACATGTACCATAGTGCAGGCATAAATCTGAGGCACAACACGTGATAGATGTTTTATATATATGTGTTTAATTTAACATATGCTTAATGAATGAGAATTCACCGGGTTTCCTCCAAGGTACAAGTTACGTACAAGGATATTTTTAAATGAATTTATCTGTTTAAAATTATGATGGATGAGAATCTCAAGGAAATTCAGAAAAAGGGTTTAAGATAAAAGGATTGATTAATTAAAGATAATTAATTAATTTAAGCGTGATTTATCTTAAACAAGAACGATTAAAGAATTGAATTCTAGTTTTATTTATGCGTAAATATCGTTGCATGTATGGATGATCATGAACTAGACTGATACCTTTGTATGTGAATGGTTTCTTTTAATTTATTTATTTAAATTAAATTTGTTGGCCTGCGAGCCATCTCCTCATTAATATGTAGGGCCTGCGTGCCCAAGGATTCTTTTATGTAAAAACCCCTTTTTATCCCTCACATGCGTGTGAGATAAATGCATATGTAATGGATGGAGATCCCAAGATAGTGGAGGCGGCTCAAGTCAAGAGACAAGGTGAAACCAATCCAAGGAGATACAAAGGTGTACAGGTGGAAAGCTGTAAACACGAACCCGAAAGGTTCAAGGTGTTTCTCCCCTAGGTCTTGGGCTAGTTTATCAACTGCTAGATAAACTAACAAATATAAAAGCTCATGATCATACCATTTATTTTATTTCTATCAGTTGCATGGTTTATTTATTGTTGGTGTGTTGTCACGATCACACAATTAATAAATTAAACGAGCATGCAAGATGGAACTAAAATAAAATCGGCTTATACGCAAATATTATCTTAGACATGGTTAATCACTTAAGTAAATCCCACTTATTATTAACAAGCATGTAATCAAAGATAATAAAATGTAAATTTATGTATAAGGATAAAATCCCTCAAAAGAATATATTAAGTCAGTATAGCCTTCCATAATCTTGGTTAGAATCGAACCATAGTTCAAAGTTCTTGACCAACCCTAGTTGGGGTGCTTTTAATTATTGGGGAATTCTAATTTAAGGTTTTGGGTTGACTTGACTTGGTTCGCATCAAGGGTTGACTGCCACAGCAGGACTTGGTGTGACCAAGAGGCAAAGGTTGAGGAAATCTAAAATAAAAGGATTTCAGGATTGGGGAGTCCACTCAGCAGATCAAGGAGCTGCGAGTTAAATGCAGTTGGCATTTGGAATGCCTACCTAAAAACCCTTAAAGTTGATTGACCAACCCTAGTTGGGGTAATGTGAAGGGAAATATGGATCATTTCCACTAGAATATTCAGGTAACAAAATATTCCGAATTCAATGGTGAGGGCTATTGGATTTCGATAAAATAGTGGGAGACTAATAAGTATTAATTTATTTATTTGTCTCAATTTTTGTAATAAATTACTAAACCTTTGCTCATCTTCATTTATAGAAACAGAAAAAAAAAATTACTTCAAACATATCATTACACACCATACTCGAGAAGGAAAACCTTCTCACCAGTACCAATTTCCAAGAGTGGCAGAGGCGTTTACGCGTCGTCCTTCACCACGAAAGGAAATTGTATGTGCTGGAAGAGCCTATTCCAGTTGCACCTGGGAAAGAGGCTAGTGATGAGTAATTATCTCTCTACATGAAACACATGGATGATGCCACAGATGTCTAGTGTTTCATGTTATCGGCCATGTCTAATGAGCTCTTGAAGCAACATGAAAACATGGACGCGTATAGCATGATGTCTCACCTTAAAGATATCTACCAAGAGAAGGCGAGACAGGAGAGGTATGAGATCTCCAATGCTTTATTTACCAAGAATCTTGGAGAGTCTGTGCCAGTTGGGCCTCATGTAGTCAAGCTTATTGGCTACATTGAACGCCTGGACATCTTAGGAATTAAATTCCCGGATGATTTGAATACAGATCTCATCCTATCATCACTGCCCAATACCTTCTCTAGCTTTATTGTCAACTATAACATGGGCGGAAATGAGAAGAGTTTTTCGGAGCTTCTAACCATGATTCATCAGGTTGACAAGGACATGGGGCGTGACAAACCCGTAGTCCTTATGGTGAACAAGAAAAGGAAGGACAAGGCAAAGGGTCCAAAGACTTATAAACGGTCTGAAGCCCCCAAGCATTGTCCCTCCAAGAAGGGGAAGATCTAGAGGCAGGGCAAGGAACGGGAGGTGGTGTGTTTTTCATGTGGAAATCAGGGCCACTGGAAGAGGAACTGCACCCATAAGCGTGGGGACGCTAGAGGTGCGTTCGTTATTGAGTGCAATATTTATATTTCTACACATTGGGTATTATATACAGCTTGTGGGGCTCACATCTGTATTCAAATGAAGGAACCAAGTAGATTTAGAAATATTTTCAGAGGAGAGGTGGATCTTCGAGCTGCCAATGGCGCAAGGCTGGCTACGTTGGCTATTGGCGACTACCACCTCTCATTGCCGACTGGGATGATTTTGGTTTTACATAACTGTTATTTTCTGCCTAGTGTTACCAAGAACATAATTTCTGTATCTTGTTTGGATATGGATGGATTTGTTTTCAAGTTTGGAAATAAGGGTTGTCTCTTTTATAAGAACAACTTATGTTATGGTATGGCACATTTGAATAATGTTTTTTATGTATTAAATTACAAAAACCAAGTGTTGGCAATCGATAACGAAACAAACTCACATGACTCATACATCACCCAGTTGTGGCATCACCACCTTGGTCATGCAAACGAGAAGCGCTTGACAAAGCTCTATCAAGATGGCTATTTAGACTCTACTGAGCTAAAACCACTTGATATATGTCATTCTTGTTTACAAGGTAAAATGACCAAGCCGCCTTTTGGTGGACAGGGTGAGAGGTCCACAGAGCTTCTAGTATTGGTACACACGGATGTATGTGGACCATTTCCAGTAGAATCTAGAGGTGGATATTCTTACTTTATTACTTTTACTGATGATTTGAGTAGATACGGATTTGTCTAATTAATGAGGTATAAGTCAGAAGCCTTAGATAAATTTAAGGAATTCAAGAATGAAGTAGAGAATCAACTTGGTAAGAAGATAAATATGCTTCGATTGGATCGAGGTGAAGAATATCTGAACCAAGAGTTCATCAATCTTCTACGGGAGTCTGGGATTCTTTCTCAGCTCACTCCTCCTTATACACCACAGTGGAACGTTGTTAGTGAAAGGAGGAACCGCACCTTTTTGGACATGGTGAGGTCGATGATGAGTCATGCGGATCTTCCATTATCCTTTTGGGGATATGCATTACAAACTGCAGCATACACATTAAGCCGAGTACCAACTAAGGCGGAAAATGGAATTCCCTCCAAGTTATGGAATGGAAAGAAACCCATTTTGTCGCATACACGTGTATGGGGATGCGAGGCATTTGTTAAGGCCTTCTCAGGAAACAAACTATAACCCTGGGGCACGAAGTGTATCTTTATAGGATATCCTAAGGAAATGAAAGGATATTACCTACATAACCCTCATGACAAGAAAGTGAATGTCGCCAGACAAGCCGTCTTTCTTTAGAGGGAGCACATCCTCAAAAAGGATAGTGGGAGCAAGATTGAATTCGACAAATTTGATGCTCAAGATACATAGGAGTTGGTACAGGAACAAGCTCCACAGGTCCCCATGGAAGAGGTTCCAGAAACACAAGTACTGCGTAGGAGCTCAAGAGAGGTAAGGGAACCGGAGAGATTTGGTTTCCTAGTCACTGAGGATGGTGAATCATTATTGTTGGACAATGATGAACCTCTCTCCTACAAGAAAGCAGTAGAAATATCAGAAGCTACGAGATGGCTAGAAGCTATGAATTCTGAGATGTATTCCATGTATCAGAACCAAGTCTGGGTTCTG
This sequence comes from Viscum album, assembly GCA_963277665.1. NCBI lineage: Eukaryota > Viridiplantae > Streptophyta > Magnoliopsida > Santalales > Viscaceae > Viscum > Viscum album. Next base: position 1,223,902,090 of record OY728130.1, read on the forward strand.
GTCGATGAACCGGTTGATGTAAAGCCTATTGGATGCAAATGGTTATTCAATAGAAAGCTGGACATGGAAGGTCAAGTTATCACCTATAAAGAAAGGCTAGTGGCTAAAGGATTCAGACAACATCAAGGAATTGACTATGATGAAACCTTCTCGCCAGTTTCCATGTTTAAATCCATAATAATCATACTTTCCATAGCAGCTTACCATGACTATGAGATTTGGAAAATGGATGTCAAAACAGCATTCCTTAATGGGAACCTTCAGGAAGATGTCTATATGAAACAACCATAAGGGTTTGTGACACCAGGTGAAGCCAAACGGGTTTGCAAGTTGCAGAAATCCATTTATGGATTGAATCAAGCATCCAGGTCATGGAACATTCGATTCGATGAAGCCATAAGGGAATTTGGTTTCATTAAGAACGAATGTGAGTCGTGTGTTTATAAGAGGTTTAATGGGAATGTTATCGTTATCCAAGTAGTATATGTTGATGACATATTGCTTATTGGAAATGATGTACCAGCCTTATAGTCAGTTAAGGACTAGTTGAACAAGTGTTTCTCCATGAAGGACTTGGGAGAAGAAGCCTACATTCTAGGGATCAAGATCATTTGTGATAGATCCAAGGGGCTGCTTGGAATAAGTTAGGGTACATACATTGACCAGATACTAAAGAGATTTAGTATGGAACAATCCAAGAGGGGATTGGTTCCAGTGTCACATGGCCTACATCTTTCTAAGAAAATGAATCCTCGGACACAACAAGAGAAATATAGAATGAGTAAGATACCATACGCTTCGGCTATAGGATCCATCATGTATGCCATGTTATTTACTAGGCTTGATGTTTCCTATGCACTGAGCATGGTAGGAAGATATCAAGAAGATCCAGGAGAACAACATTGGACTACTGTTAAGACTATCCTTAAGTATCTGAGAAGAATTAAGGATATGTTCCTGGTGTATGGAGGAGACGAGGAGCTTGTCATCAGAGGGTATGCTGATGCTGGTTTTCAGAAAGATCAGAACGATCTGAAGTCGCAATCTGGATATGTTTTCTGTCTCAAGGGAGGATCTGTGAGCTGGAAGAGTTCAAAGAATCCAGTTGTTGCTAATTCTACAGTGGAGTCCGAATATATAGCAGCTTCTGATGCAGCCAAGGAAGCCGTCTAGATTTGGAACTTTTTCCAGGAGCTTGATGTGGTGCCTAGCAGTAAAGATCCCATTACATTGTATTGTGATAATACTGCAGCGGTGGCTCTTGCAAAAGAACCAAGGTCACATCAACGGACAAAGCACATACTCTGGAAGTACCACCTCTTGAGGGATTTCTATCAGAGGGGTGAAGTTGTAGTGAGCAGAGTGTCCACGGAAGAGAACGTGGCAGACCCCATGACTAAAGGCCTATCTCAGCAGAAGCATGAATATCATGTGAGATATAGCAGGTTAAAGGTTGTTAGCAGTTGGCTCTAGTCCAAGTGGGAGTCTGTTGGAGTTGGTGGTCTAAAACCAACTACTTTGTACTTTATTCATTAAATAAAATCCTTATCACATATTGATTGTTCTTCTGCATGACATGTCATGTGATAATGTCCTAAGGACATCTATTTCATTAAAGGGTCATAGCGGATCCATGCTATGATAAGAACCCGGAAGTGCCATAACACTGTTCTTGAATGTATGTTCTATGGCCGGATGATATTATTTGAGGGACACAAATAATACAGGTCATTAGGGGTGAGGACTCATAAAACTTTGAGGCGCCTTCTCATGGTGTGCGCCCTTGGTAATATCTAGGAGGATATTATGAGAACGAGACCCGCCAGTAGGAAATCTACATTTCATAGTGTCATTAGATGTTCCTATCTACAGACGTGTGTATTGGTCCTTAGACTTTAAGATTATTATTAATGGGTATTAAAACTCACACACTTAGATTTATTGACAAAAACTATGACGACACATTGTTCGCAACGAGGTAGGATACATTGGGTGCGTCGCGAGTAATACTGCATTAATAGATAATGCGAGAAAGGATTTGTCCCTTCTGTTCCATAATGGAAGTAGATATCTCAGGCCCTTTGATGGAATTGATATAGCCTACATAAATCCATAGCCATGGTAAGGTATGGGAGAGTTCAATTCTGGTAAGTCAAAGAAAGAATAATCGAGCACATGGGTTGATGGAACTAGCATGCAACCCGCTTGATTAGAGATATCGAGACAAAGTGATTATATTACACGGTAAGCGTTCATAGGAGGTGACACGTCATTGCGGCGTTAACTTCTTTCTCTATGGGTGCCTTGGTGTGTTTCTAGATGATAACCTTGGACTTTAGGTGGACTCTGCCTAATTCCACTGAGAAAGAGGCCTAGAGGGTCACACACTAAGTGTGTCCATGTATCTCCGTTAAATATTAATTTAACAAGTTGAATAAAGATTATTCCCGATTGTGGTTTAATAATTATTTAAGGATTTATGATCGCATTTATTTTGACACTAGTTATTCGAGAGAATATATTATGGGCGAAATAATATATATTTATTAGCGATTAATGCAGTTACATTTATTTAAGAAATAAATAGCCATTACTCAAGTTCTAATAAATGAGGTGGAGGAAAATAAATAAAACTAGAAAAATAAAAGTACACGTCGTATATGTTTATACATACACACCGTGTAGTTTTTTTTCGGGATTCATGAGAAAATATTTTTTATTTAATTAAATGATATTAAATGTGATACATTGGATGCATGTCAAGTAATAATGATGGTCAACTGTCATTATTAAGACATGGGTTATTACTAAGAATTAAATGATAGAATTAAATTCTTTTGGGAAATTGATTTGTTTTATTATTCTAAGTATTATAAATCCCAATTAAATTATTCTCATTAGGGTGAGCCATTTTTTTGGTTGTGCACAACGGATTGGAAATACTCTCAAGCCAAGAGAGAATTCCCTTTCCACCAAGAATGCTTTCAAGTTACGAAAGCAAGATCCTCCACTGGATCAAGGCGATCGAAGATGGACATCGCAAGCAAAGGATCTTCCGTGCTAGAACCCGGAGTTCCCTTCGGCGACGTCCAGAGATACGTGGAGCATGTGTGGATCACCGCTAGAGGAATCCTATACTTGGATTCTGCGATGCAGCGACGGATCACAGGATCGTGACCAGATACATCAACGAACAAGGAATTCTATCGAGGTAATTCTTATGAATTAATTAAATTAATTATAACCAACATATGATGATCCTATATCGAGGGTTCCAGGACTCTTCTTTTCTTTTTCCATTCTTCGTTCTATTCTAAAGATCCGGCGTTTTATATCGTGACAGATCTCAGATTAAACGTCATTTAATGTTAAAATTAAAGTTGGTCAATCCCACCAACGCGCTTCCATTGCGCTCGGAACCTACAAAACTGCATGGTCAATACCACTTGGGTGAGGACTTTTTCTAGCCTCCAAGGGGTTCTTCATGTGTCTCTAGAAGGGTCTTTCATAGGTCCCAATTTTGGTAGTATACCTTCATGTTAGTGCTTTTCGACTAGGGGGAAGTGGTTCCTTGCATAGGTATCTTTTGTTTCACACCCTAGATGAAATTTAATCCCATTATTCCCCTTAATTGCCTCTTCTCTTGGGTTTTGGAGAGCTACTTGGATGGTTTTGAGGGGTTGGATCAAGGACTAGGGAGAGAAAATCATCATGGATTCTTCTAAAATTACAATCATCTAAAATGAGAAGCCTCGTAGTCCTATTTATAAAAAAAATCTTAGGACCTTGGGAGAAGGAAGTCGTCCACTCAGGTCCACCATATAGGTACCTTGCATAGGTACCTCATGTAGGTGTGTATTCTCTTTCTAGGATTTACAGGATAGGCCTACATGAGCCTATTAGCATGCATGCTAGGTGCACACAGGTCTTCCTAGGCAAGTTCCTTTATTATCCTCAATTCTCTTCACCTCTTTATTTATTGAGGTATTTTCCTTTGAAGCTTATCTCCCTCATGTGATAAAAATAAGTGAAAAAAATCCCCCCCCCCTCAATATTGGATCTGATCAGAATAAGAGGGTCTGATATTGAATGTGGTTTGTGTAGGTCATCCAAGTATTTTGAATGTATATGTTGACCATAGAAGTCATTTGAGACTATAAATACCATTTACTATTTAGTATTTCTTCCTTCTGCCTTCGTTATTCTCTTTCTCTTGATGCCCTAGTCTCTCGTGTTGTCATTCTCATTATGATTATTGTTTGTACAATATTTTTGGAGAATCCTATAGCACAAGAACATAGTATGACTTTTTTAGAAGGACATAGAACCCTTAGATAGGGACCCTCATTAGGTATCTTGGGTGAGGGACCTACACGAGTTCTCTTGGTTGAGGGACCTACACGAGGTCACTTGGGCGAGTAACCTGCATGAGGTCTTCCCTTTTCCAAAGTTTCATAATTTTCCAAAAAAAACAATATTTTAACTTTAATGAAAATATTGATTCTTCTTTTCAAATTACCAATGTCTTCTCCAAGGGATTTTAATGAACAATTTGCTACTCTTGTTTTAGATATTATTAAAATTATTAGGGAAGATCAGTATGACATGTGTGAATCCACCCACTTGGACTTAGAAAAACACTTAAAGAAGTACTGGCATGAGTACCCATTAAGTGATTATATAACTTTGTATAATCATATAATTTTGAGAGATGCACTCATCCTAGGGCTTCATAATTAGTTTTCGAAGTCCTGGTTCATGGAATACACTAATTGTCCCACTAACAACTTCTCCTCCATGGGAGAATTTATTAATAAAGGGACATTTCCTACTGCATGCACCATGAACCAAAACCTATGTGACTTGAAACTGAATCCTCAAACCCATGAATAAAAAGATCACTACTACCATTAAATATTTTTTGCTTCCAATATAGACCAATCACAAAGTTGGAAGGAGGATTATGACTTCTTTTTTGGAGGGGGGTTAGGCCTAGATGGATGTAATCTTATTGGGTTCACCAATCCTATGAATAATTTTATACTAATCTTTGAAACATCATCATTTATGAGGCTATTTTGGTGGTGCATACATATGTTTACAGGAAACCAAACATCAAACTCAAAATTTTAGTCGATAGAGCCCTCAAACCAATACTTTTCATCTAATGCATGGTGAATTTAGTATCATCTTGTGGGGTTTATTCAAGATCTTAGGGGATACCATTCTCATAGAAACATATGATGAGTTCATCCCACTAAAATCCATCTAGGATGATGTTGAAAGTATGCATGTTTTTTCACATGATCTATTGAGGATGGATTAGAAGATTAAGAATTAAGACTCTTGCCTAAGGGGTGACATCTATCCCAAAGAATGAAGGCCTCCCTCGATCACAAAGGAGAAGGTATTACTTGCTAGTGCCCAATGAGATTCCCCTTATTAGATAAATAGATAATCCTTGTAAATTATATCCTATATTTTGAGAAAAGATAGTATCACTAGTGGGGTAAGGTCATCTCTGAAATCTACCCGGGTACCTATCTCGCCAACTTTCTTTTGTTGTGGTTAAGTACCTAACTATTGGTGGCGTGAGGTTGAGGATGTTTTTTATAGAAGACAGATTAGTAGAAGGGAAACACATGGTCCTATCTACCCCTAGTATATAAAATATCTACCGATTTTTCCTACACATGTACACCAGGAAGGACCCATATTTAAATTCAGGGTTATTTCAAGTAGTGTAGTGATGGATTGTAGCACACTTCAACTCTTATACTATGCTGAGTTGATTTCAAGTTCCTATAGGCCATTTTTCCCCTTCATTCAGTTTGTTTCTAGTATCCATCCTTTATCTATGAGGTATGGAGAAGCCCTAGAGAATCTCAATATATTGGGAGGGTTTAACTTCTTCTCATATGGTGATCCCCCTAATGGATCATTTATTGATAATGGAAAATATAATGATGACCTGAGGTCGTACATGATTTCATTTAGAGACAGCATATTGGTGGCCCATATTTATAGTGAGATCATATGTGAGTTTTATGCCCCATATTGGTTTTTCCTCTAGTTCAAGTGTCTACAATAGAAAAATTTCTCCCCCCAATGCATGTTTGGTTTGAGAAAAATATGATGGTGGCTTAGAAATTTTGGATCCTCATGGACCTAGAGGTATCCCAAGAATAGACCAATCTACCCCCATCAGGTGCATCCATTAGGATAAACTTTGGGTATGTCAGTGCTTGTATTTCATCCTACCCTAAAGGGGAATTGATAATAAGCATCCCTCGAGTTGAGTCCATAAAAATGATGGGTGTGGAAAGAATGATAAGGAGTATCAACCTGAGGATAATGATGTTGAAGAACCAAATTATTCAAAATGGTCTTAGGTAAGGTCCATAGAGTAAGTCAAAGTTGAGAAGGCCGCATCCTCTAGGTCGAGGTGGCCTAGTCATCATCACTAGGAGGAGACCCAAGCTCTGGTTTCGCAGTAACCTATTAAAGTAGAGAGGCTTGAAATGGATTCAAATAAAAAAGATTTTGGGTCTTCCTCTCAGTTAGATGTATTAGTATCAAATAATGTGTGGCCTTTGGAAATCCAATTTTGGAAGAGCATAACCTGGGACATCAAAGATTTGTGGGTGTTTCTTCAGGCTTTCATACGTATCCCAAATCCTGGAGATATCTAAGTGCCATAAAATCTTCACCCCAATAGAAATATTTTTGAGGTGGGGTAATATATTCATAAGTTGGAGATGTTGATATATTCCATTGATGATTAGATCCTTCCTATAAAGTAGGTAACTGACATGCTAGCCCGAGCTGATTCTGAGGTAATATCTGGCTGATATAATGAGTAATGGGACGACTACATCAACACTAGTGAGGTATCTATCTATTTTCCCTTATAATTTCCCTCCCTCATTTGTCAATGTTAATTTTGTAGGGATTTATCTTGTAGTTGGAAGGAGAATAAGGGGTTCCAAGGGTGGAACTTGAGTCACCAAAATATGGGCTGACGGGAACCCCAATAGAAGTGGGGGGTGATTCTCCAAAATCATCAAAGATATCCTTAGGTCATAGAATGATATAGGAGGATATGGAGGGAGGTTCTTTTCAATTTACACATCCCATATCCACAATTGAGAGGAAAAACATGGGCCCTTCTCCATCTTAGGGAAAGAAATAAAATAGGAAAAATAAGTTAGCCCGGTGTATGTTTCACAATATGTATTTTCATTATTATTTAATTATATGACATGCTTAATGTATCCATATGACTGTGCTTTCCTTTTTAAGGATTTGTTTCACTCTCCTCCCTTAATGGGTTTGTCACTAATCCATCGAGGACTAAGGCGAACATTCCATATGAGGCACAAACTCATTTTGTTGAATCCACCCCTTTGACAAAAGGAGTGTCGCAATACAAAGTCATGCCCACTCTCATTAATATAGGGAGGGATGAGGGTCCTGGTAATGTCATATGAACATCATACGGTCTCATTTGTTTGTTACTTAATTTCTTCCTCATAATATTTCAAATCCATCGCATACATTGGAGAAATATATAGCAACAACCATTATCCCTTTCACCATTCTAGAAGGTATTGACATAGATATTTAATGGTCTAATGAAATCATCGGTGGTGATCCTAACTCCACATGGTCAAAATAAGTTGTGCCTTCCAAGAATCTGATTGACGAAATCAATTAAGGAGATAATCTGGGTCTCGATCCATGCGATTTGGATATCCCTACTGGTGAGGATGTTGTAAGATGTGATACCATGTATAATTAACTAATGAAACTTGAGTATAGTTTGAAAAATATTAATATTTCTGCCTCTCTAGAGGAGTTCTGAGACTTTGATGGGTAATTGGATGGACATGAATTTTTTATTTATTTAATTTTCAAACATTTATAGCCTCCTTAAATTTTATGTCTTACACCAGAGCTCAACTTTCATAGATTTTTTCAAGGAAAATATGTCCATGTCAATTCATGACCAAGGAATTCAATTCCATCCCACTCTCGTTCCTAAGAGAACAACAGGTGAGGGCCCTAAAGTGGGAGATTCTCAAGATCCCTACATCCTAGTTATTGGGTGAACTTAAAAGGATGTTACTTTTCAGGATGTACTTACTCAAATCATTTATTCCATGTATGTTAGGGAGGAATCAATCCCAGCAGTTGATCCACTAATGGGTGAGTTTTATCAACTACTCTATTTTTTTCACTACCTTTTCTACCCGTTAACCCCATAATGCTAATTAGGGGCATCATTTTCTATCCAGTGCCATATAATTTGGTATTTGGGCCTAAGGGAGAATATTTCATGCCAACCCATCCAATGATATAAGGTGACATTGACATGGTTTCAGATGGAGTAGAGTAGGGTGCCTCACTGAGTGCGTTAATCCCATAGTACATCTCTCCCTTTAGACATGGAGAAACAATATGTATTTCAAACCTTGTGTCATATTGTATGGTGTTACATCTAGAATAAAATCTAATATATTCCTCTTGAAGATCTACCATCACAAATTTTCTAACTTCTAACAATGTTTATCTTTTTGGGTACAGAGGGTTTGATTACCACATGATCCACCATGTTGTGAAGTAAATCATTCAGAAATGGGAGGAGGAGTAATGATCATAGAAGGATAAGGCGAAAATATTAATCTAGTTTGAGTATATAAAATATATTATATCTCAGGTGGATATTCTCCATGCCAAGGAGGTGGAGGAATATTGAAAGTGCGGCCGATTGTCGCCTATCGACCGTTCAAGGTTCTGGTGCTCTGCTAATGTGTATAGCAGCACTCGGGTCGAATCCTCGGCGATGATACTTTGTAGTAGTTGTTTTTTTTAGTTGATTGTATTTTGATTAGGGGGTTTGTTTGCAGAGCTTAATTGAAATGATTTATGGATGATGTTTGATTTACCAAATTGATAAAGATTGGGGTGAGTTCATCATTAGGTTAGTTAAGCTTGTGGTATCCTCGAGCTTTGCTTTATATTGCATTTAAATTAACACCCATGTCACAAGATGATGTTGATTAGAATTCTTAAGTGTTAAGGCTTTAAACCAAGACTTAACTTAACTTAAGGTTATAATATCAATCAGATCTTATTTATGGTTGTGTATTTATGGTTCCAATAATCCATGGAAACCACATGTTAAACAAAACAAGTCATTAATCCATGACATGTTAAGTCCAACATACACAATGTTAATTCAAATAATATTCATCGAGCAGAAGCTCTCAATCACTTAACATACCTAAATTATAACTCACCCCAATGAGAGATTTACTCAGCCATTTGGGTGATTAATAATCTGGTTATAATTATTATGATTATAAATTAATAAGAGAAGAAAAAGAAAGGGATAAGAAAATATTGGTACGTCGACACACACACACGAACAATGATGATAATTAAAAACGAACTTTCGATTGAATGAGGAAGATAAATAAGGGAAGGGGATTGAACTGAATTTAAACTATTTTAATAACATTAATATTAAAATACAGAAGGTGGAAGAGAATAAGAGATATTGAATAAGTAACTTGCATTAAAACAGAATTACAAAGAAAGAGAATTACAAGATTACAAAAACGAAGAACACGAAAGTAAGTGAAAACAAAGAGAGGATGAAAGGTCTCTCAAGTGAAAACTTGAGTATGGAAGGTCCTCCCAAGACTTTGGAAAGGCTTTTGTCGTGCCAATATGATATCCTCTCTTCTGAAATGCCAACCCCTCTCAAGGAGAGAAGGGGAGAGTATTTATAGCCCAAGGAGTGGACTGTTTGCTTTCCCAATCTGTCCCTCCACTTTCATCGCCAATTGAGATATTCAGAAAGCCGAATCTTCAAATATCTCCTTCTTCAAAGTTGTATACAATAATGTTGGCCGACTACTCTAAAAATTTGGAGTCATTTGGACTTAAGGATAAAAAGTTATGGCCGGTTGATTAAACAAAGTTAAACTGTCCATTTCAATCCATTCTTTTTAAAGTCCATAATGTGAAAGGGTTTTTTAATATGAAGATGCCTTCAAATCCGAATTGTTTCTTCAACAAAGTCTGCCGCCTATATCTCCTCTTTCACGCTGCAAAATCTCAGATAGATTGGATGCTTACATCAGGAGATATGTCATTCATACTATACTGATTTTAATTCTCGGCCAGAATGGTGGGCTGGACTTCAAAGCTTAATTTGGGCCCCTTGTACTTGGATTTGGGCCATGAAATTTTTATCCAAGATGACATGTAGTGTCCCCCGAATTATGGTAGAGTGTTAAGGTTTTTGGACATCTGGATTGAGCCCAGTAAATCAATCTTCATGAATAGTCCAGTTTCTTCACAGATTCTTTGGTCTTGTTTGTGAGGACCATATGACCCTTCAAATGGCAGAATTGGATCATGGTTCCTTCTAATGAAATGTTTTATATTGAAAGTAGAATCCTAAAAAACAAGAACCACATAATTTGGATCAGTATAGTTACAGTTATTATTAAAACATTAAACTGACTCAATTGGACTACTTCTAAAAATGCTCAAATATTATACTTAATATTAAAACATTAATATTTCACACAAATTATGCACATTTCATATAAAATAAGTAAAGGGGGAATATAATAAGTCATGAAAATATTAATAACATCAACTCCCCCACACTTAGATTTGCGCGTGTCCTCATGTGCAACAAATATAAAAACATGACAAAATCATTTTCACTCACCAACAAATATTAAAATTTTGTTTTCTCCAATCAGGGGAGGTTTAGACTATTTCACTCATCCATATTGAATTCCATCACAAATTTGGTTCACAATAATGCATCAGAAACAATTAATTTTTTCATGTTCAAGGTTTGAATTAGAAAATTTAGGCACTCAAAACTTACTCCTCTCAAGATGATAAAATTGTATTTTAGGAGGTTCACTCATTCACCAACAAAAAGTGAAAATCAAGAGTTTATAAGAGCTCTCAGCTTCCATTCCCAAATCTAGTGTGTACAAGAATCAAGAGGTCTTTTAAGGGGTTTTTCAGTGGCTATGGGATGGTAGGTATATAATGTCCAAAGGAAAAGAGGGGTTAAAAACACCAACATGGAAAAATCAATTCACATTTTTTTGAAATTTGATTTGAAAGGAAATAGAAACACATATTTACAAGGGCATGAATGTGTGATAAATGAAAAGTGAGGGAGATAGAAAATGGATTAGGTTGAGATGATGGAATATGTACAACATGGAAAAATTCCAATAATGACACAATACAAGATGATTCAAGTGTTCTTTTTTTTCTCTTTTTGCTCTTTTTTTTCAAAAGTTGTGCTTGAAACAAGTCTCACAGTCATCTCCCAACCCATGTTTGATCTTCTCATGGAAATAATTTTAGTAGTTATAACACGATCAAAGGTTGATGATGAATGATTTTTGACCCACCCAAGACACAACCCATTCCTTTTTTTCATTTTTTTTAATATAATTTTTTTCATTTTTTTTTAATATAATTTTTTTTCATTTTTTTTGAACACTTTTCAATGACTTTTGTACAAATGACAATTACACATATACACCCCAAATCTCACATAATTACAACCTCTCCCCCACACTTGAATGGATGCTTGCCCTCAAGCATATGATGACACATTGGAAATCAATGAAAGTACGCCCAAAAATGAAGTCCATTCCCCCCACACTTAAATTTCAATAAATTGAACAATGAAAATCCATGAAGATGTTGGGTGGGACAAGGTATTAGGCTTGTAATGTGTCTATCAAAAGAAAGGTTTTCATAGGCTCAAAGGGGCTTTCAAAAGTAGGATCAATGTAAGGGTAACGGGAGGCTATTTGGCTATTCTGATTCTCATGTGGCTTAGAAAATGCCTCTATCATATTAATGCAAACAAAAGATGGAAATTCAACTCGAAGGTCTACAAAATAAAGACTCACAATCAGTGGTGAAGACACACAATGAAAAAGATGGCCATAGATGACCTTGGCATGAAGGCTAATGTTAATCCTCACGGTAGGGGAGAATCATTTTCCACCAAAAATTGTTCATTCAAAATGTTTGTTATTGACACAAAATTGTTTACCCAAGTTTGAGATAAAAATTCAATATATTTGAGTTTAAAACAAGCCTTTTGACTCCCCAAAATGGTTTGACAGAATTTCAATATTGGATGATGAGTAATTATGACACCCCTTTTTTTGTTAATTTTCATTTTTTTTAATTAATTTTTTTTAAATTTTTTATTTTTAATGACACATCCACACAAAAGAGAAAATATAAAAAAGGTTGTGGAAGAATGTTGTAAAAAAAATGAGAGGGAGAGACGAAGAAGAAGAAATAGAGAGAAGAAGAGAGGGAAGAGAGTTTGAGGAAAGAGAGAGTTAAAGGGAAAGAGGTGCCCCCTGGTTTGGATTTGGCGGGTCTCCATCCAGTGGTGGTTCTATTGAAGTGGATGGGGTTTTGATGGAAGTCGACGTGGTTCCTGGATTGTGAGACCTCTCATGGTGATGCTTTAACCAATGTCTGTTAACCGTGAATGTTCTTTTTGAAGAAGGGTCTTGGACTTGCACTGCACCAAATGGGTAAACATTAGTAATAATAAAAGGTCCATCCCAACGAGAATTGATCTTACCTGGGTGAAGTCGAAATCGAGAATTGAAGAGCATTACCTTTTCACCTTCATGAAATACCTTTCGAAGAATGTGCTTGTCATGGAGTGACTTTGACTTTTCTTTGTAGAGAATGGAGTTCTCATACGAATCGAGTCGAAACTCCTCCAATTCAGTCAACTGCAACAATCTTTCTTCACCAGATTTTTCACAATCAAAATTACAAGTTTTGACAGCCCAAAATGACTTATGTTGGATTTCAACTGGTAAATGACAGGCTTTACCAAAAACTATCCTAAATGGAGACATCCCAATGGGTGTCTTATAGGCTGTTCGATAGGCCCAAAGTGCTTCACCAAGTCTATCGGGCCAGTCTTTTCTTGTGGGCTTAACAATTCTTTCAAGCACTCTTTTCACTTCTCTATTAGAAAGTTCAGCCATTCCATTTGTTTGAGGGTGATATGCAGTGGATGTTTTATGTACAACCCCATTCTTTTTCAAAAGTGACTCCATGGTTCTATTACAGAAATGAGTTCCTAAGTCACTTATCAAAGCACGTGGTGTTCCGAATCGATGGAAGATATGGGTTTTGAGGAACTCACTCACAGTTTGAGCATCATCTTTCCTAGTGGGTTTGGCCTCGACCCACCTAGAAACATAGTCAACAGCAAGGAGAATGTAGGATAATCCATTGGAAGGGGGAAAAGGTCCCATGAAATCGATTCCCCAAACATCGAAAAGTTCACAGAAGATTAATGGCTTTTGAGGCATTTCATTTCTTTTGGAAATTGTGCCAAACTTTTGGCAAGTGGGACATGATTGAGAGAACTCGTGTGAGTCCTTGAAGAGTGAAGGCCAAAAGAATCCAGAATCTAGGACCTTTCGAGAAGTCCTTTGTGGTCCAAAGTGGCCACCTCCAGGCATTGAGTGGCAGAATTCCAAGATGGAGGATTGTTCAGTTTCATCAACACATCTCCTAATTACCATGTCAGCCCCAGTTTTCCAAAGTTTATTATCTTCCCAAAAATAATGCTTTGAATCACTTTTCATCTTTTCTTTTTGTTCTTTTGAAAAATATTCAGGGAAAACACCAGAAACCAAGTAATTGACAATTGGGGCATACCATGGTAACTTTGGAGTGAGAGATGAGAGGTGTTCAGTTGGAAATTCAGGATCAATTATTTCAGAATGAGAAGAATTAGAAATTCTACTCAGGTGGTCAGCCACAGGGTTTTCTTTTCCAGGTTTATCTTTTATCACAAGGTCAAACTCTTGGAGCATTAAAATCCATCTTATTAGCCTTGGTTTGGAATCACTTTTCTTAAGTAAGAACTTTAATGTTGAGTGGTCCGTGAAGATGATGATTTTGGCACCTAAGAGATAGGGCCGGAATTTATCCAAGGAAAAAACCACAGCTAAAAGTTCTTTTTCAATCACAGTGTAGTGTGATTGAGTTTCATCCAATGTTTTTGAGGCATAAAAGATGACATGAGGAATGTTTTCTCTTCTTTGACCAAGAACAGCCCCAATGGCCCTATCAGAAGCATCACACATCAATTCAAATGGTAAGGACCAATCTGGGGGTTGGATTATTGGAGCAGATGTGAGAGAAGATTTGAGTTCAATGAAGGCTCTCTTGCAAGCCTCATCAAAATTGAATGTGATATCATTTTGAAGTAAACGAGTGAGTGGGAGGGAAATCTTGCTGAAGTTCTGAATGAATCTCCGATAGAAACCGGCATGACCAAGGAAGGACCGAATGTCTCAAACTGATTTGGGTTCAGGAAGTGATTGGATCACCTCAATTTTGGCTGGATCAACTTGGATACCCTCTTGAGAAATTATGTGCCCTAGAACAATCCCATTTGAAACCATGAAGTGACATTTTTCAAAATTCAGCACAAGGTTGCACTTGACACACTTTTGAAGGACCAAAGAGAGTGAATGTAAGCAAGATTCAAATGACTCTCCATAAATGGTAAAGTCATCCATGAAGACCTCCATGCAATTCTCAATGAATTCAGAAAAGATACTCATCATACACCGCTGGAATGTTGCAGGATCATTACAAAGTCCAAAAGGCATTCGCCTATAGGCATAGGTTCCAAAGGGGCAAGTGAATGTGGTCTTTTCTTGGTCTTGAGGTGCGATTGGAATTTGGAAGTAGCCGGTGTAACCATCAAGAAAGCAATAGTGTGACTTTCCGGCCAATCTCTCAAGAATTTGGTCAAGGAAAGGAAGCGGGTAGTGATCTTTTCGTGTTTCAGCATTCAATTTGCGATAATCGATGCACACACGCCATTTGTTTTTCACTCGAGTTGTGACCACTTCTCCATGTTCATTTGTGACAACTGTTATCCCGCCCTTCTTAGGAACGACTTGAATTGGACTAACCCATTCACTATTAGAAATTGGGTAGATAATACCAGCTTGAAGAATCTTGGTAATCTCTTCCCTAACTACCTCAAGTATGAGTGGATTGAGTCTTCTTTGAGGTTGCCTAATTGGTTTGGATGATTCCTCTAGATGGATGTGATGCATGCAAAGGGCAGGGTTGATTCCTGGAATATCCTCTAGGGTCCAACCTAAGGCATTTTTGTTTTCCTCTAACACTTGAACAAGTTGGGACTCCTCAGTTTCAGAAAGTGAAGCAGAGATAATGACAGGGTAGGAGGGATCATGGAAAAGGAATGCATACTTGAGGTGTGAAGGAAGTGGTTTTAGATCAGTTTCAGCCTTGATTTGAGATCTAGACAAGTTAGGAGCAGGAGAAGGGATTCCAGATGGGTTTGGATCATTTTCCTCAACACTGTCCAAGGTGGAGCAGTAGAGATCAGAGTTGATGTGGGATTCAAGAGAGTTTTCAAGTTCCTCTAGATTGATGGAGTCTATGAATGAGAGGTCCACATAAACTTTAACATTTATGACTTTGTTAATCATGGTGCATATTTCACAAGATCCTTTATCATTAGAACATGAAGAACATGGTGGATTGGGGTTCGATTGAATCTTAGAAGTGTCCTCAAAAGCATGGATTGAGAATGCAGAGTGATCCTCAGATGGGTATCGCATGGCTTGGAAAATGTTGAACTTGACCAGTTGGTCACCGAATTCCATGGATAAGATGCCTGAGTGGACATCAATCTTGGTTCTCACAGTCATGAGGAATGGTCTTCCTAGAATTAGGGGAGATCGAGAAGAGGTCGTCTCACCTTCCATGTCAAGGACATAGAAATCAGCTGGGAAGATAAGATCATTGACCCGAACAAGAACATCCTCAATTATCCCCTCAGGACTGGTAGTGCTTCGATTGGCTAATTGAATGACAACACCCGTTGGGTGCAAGGGACCTAGACCAAGGTTGGAGAAAATGGATTTGGGCATGACATTTATTGAGGCTCCAAGGTCTATGAGTGCATCATCAAAGTTGGAACTCCCTATTTGACATGGAACTGTGAAGGTCCCTGGATCTTTGCACTTCATGGGAATGGACTGTTGAGTTGAAACATTTTCAATGTTCCTAAGTTTCCTCTTATGGGTGCACAATTCCTTAAGAAACTTGGCATACTTAGGGATTTGTTTGATTGCATCTAAGAGGGGGATGTTCACTTCAACACGTCTAAACATGTCAAGCATTTCAGGATCAGGTTCAAAGGACTTCTTAGGCTTGGAGATGGCTTGAGGAAAAGGAATTGGGTTCCTTAGAGGAATGGAAGGAGGTGAAGGAGTGGATTCAAGTTCCTTTTCCAGCTTTTTGTTCTTTTCATTTTCTAGATCAACATCGAAAGGGTAGGTAGAGCAATCAGCATGGGGCATAGCAATTTGCTTTCCCGATCTAAGTGCAATTACACTTACATTACCCTTAGGGTTGGGTAATGGTTGAGCTGGGAGTTGGGAAGAATTTGATTGTTGTTGCTGGCTCAGGTGGGATGCAAGTTGACCTATTTGAGTTTCAATGTTTTTGAGGCTAGAACGGGTGAAGGAAGCAAGATCCTCTACAGCACTTTCCCATGGTTGTTTAGAAGAAGAGGCTTGTCCCAAATTGGGTTGGCCTTGATTTTGGTTCTTGGGAAAGCGATTGTATTGGGTGGGGAATTGGTAAGGCTCATTAGGATAGTGGAATCCAGGAGGAGGATTGTTCCTTTGGGGTTGAGGAACAAAAGGATAAGGTTGATGGATGTTACCACCACTTTGACCATATTGGAACTGGTTTGGATTTTGATGAGGGAACTGAGGAGGATGAGAAATGGGATTACCATACCTCAGAGGTGGGTTAAAGGTAGAAGAGAAGGGCTCAGAGTGGGGTTGGTTGAAGTTTCTAACAAACTGACCTGATTGTTGAGGGTTGAAGTTTCGCTGAGCATATGCCGCATTGAGCTCCATTGGACTAGATGAATCAGATGGATCATCTTGAAGTTGTGGACATGTGTCAGTTGGATGAGATGGAGAGTTGCAGATTCCACAATTCTTGATAGGTCCAGGGAATAGTGACTGTGGAGAAGATGAGGTTGGGGCTTTGGTAGCCACCGCTAGTTGACGCACAAGACCTGTAAGTTCACTCATCCACTCAGTCATCTTGTTGGGATCTATGGATTGATTCTCTTGGGCTTGTTTCACTTGAGCATGTGCTCGAGTATGGAATTGATGTGTGTTTGCAGCCATGTTACTTATGAGATCTCTTGCAGCTGCGGGAGTTTTGTCAACAAGAGCACCGCCACTTGCGGCATCAATGAGAGTTCGCTCCATAGCCAATAACCCCTCATAGAAGTATTGGATCAGGATTTGGTCAGGGATTTGATGGTGTGGACAAGTTGCCACAAGCTTTTTGAACCTCTCCCAATACTCATGGAGTGATTCATTAGGGAATTGACGGATGCCGCTTATTTCATTTCGGATAGAAGCTGTTCGGGAAGAGGGAAAGAACTTCTCAAGGAAAAGTCTCTTCATGTCAACCCATGAGTTTATGGAACCAGGTGGGAGGTAGTAGAGCCAAGACTTGGCAGAATCTGCTAGGGAAAAGGGGAAAGCTCTAAGCTTGATTTGTTCTTCAGAAACCCCTTGAGGTTTCATGGTTGAGCAGACCACTTGGAACTCTTTGAGGTAAAGATGAGGATCCTCACCAGCTAGACCATGGAAATGAGGAAGAAGATGAATCAAACCCGACTTGAGTTCGAAGTCAGCCTCTATGTTTGGATATTGAATACCAAGAGGTTGGTAATTCATATCAGGGGCAGCCAGTTCTTTTAGAGTTTGTTCCATAGGATTGGCCATATCTAATTCAATTGGTAGGGCAATGATTGGTTCTTGGGTGATTTGGTTATCCCTAATGGTCCTCCTAATTCGATGAAGAGTTCTATCAATTTCAGGGTCAAACAAATCCGAGGGATTGTTTGGAAGGCTACGGGGCATTCAGAGAGATTTTGGAAGAAAGAGGAAGACGGGTTTTTCTTTGTATTTTTTCCAGTTTATGATTTTTAAGAGGAAGACGGGTTTTTCTTTGTATTTTTTTCAGTTTATGATTTTTAAGAGGAAGACGGGTTTTTCTTTGTGTTTTTTTTTCAATTTTTTTAAACTTTTGTATTTTTTTGGGGTTTTTTTACAATAACCAGAAACTAATGACTACTTAAAGCACCATCCCCGGAAACGACGCCATTTGAAACGCACGGCCGATTGTCTCCTATCGACCGTTCAAGGTTCCGGTGCTCTGCTAATGTGTATAGCAGCACTCGGGTCGAATCCTCGGCGATGATACTTTGTAGTAGTCGTTTGTTTTTAGTTGATTGTATTTTGATTAGGGGGGTTTGTTTGCAGAGCTTAATTGAAATGATTTATGGATGATGTTTGATTTACCAAATTGATAAAGATTGGGGTGAGTTCATCATTAGGTTAGTTAAGCTTGTGATATCCTCGAGCTTTGCTTTATATTGCATTTAAATTAACACCCATGTCACAAGATGATGTTGATTAGAATTCTTAAGTGTTAAGGCTTTAAACCAAGACTTAACTTAACTTAAGGTTATAATATCAATCAGATCTTATTTATGGTTGTGTATTTATGGTTCCAATAATCCATGGAAACCACATGTTAAACAAAACAAGTCATTAATCCATGACATGTTAAGTCCAACATACACAATGTTAATTCAAAGAATATTCATCGAGCAGAAGCTCTCAATCACTTAACATACCTAAATTATAACTCACCCCAATGAGAGATTTACTCATACATTTGGGTGATTAATAATCTGGTTATAATTATTATGATTATAAATTAATAAGAGAAGAAAAAGAAAGGGATAAGAAAAGAGTGGTACGTCGACACACACACACGAACAATGATGATAATTAAAAACGAACTTTCGATTGAATGAGGAAGATAAAGAAGGGAAGGGGATTGAACTGAATTTAAACTATTTTAAGAACATTAATATTAAAATACAGAAGGTGGAAGAGAATAAGAGATATTGAATAAGTAACTTGCATTAAAACAGAATTACAAAGAAAGAGAATTACAAGATTACAAAAACGAAGAACACGAAAGTAAGTGAAAACAAAGAGAGGATGAAAGGTCTCTCAAGTGAAAACTTGAGTATGGAAGGTACTCCCAAGCCTTTGGCAAGGCTTTGGTCGTGCCAATATGATATCCTCTCTTCTGAAATGCCAACCCCTCTCAAGGAGAGAAGGGGAGAGTATTTATAGCCCAAGGAGTGGACTGTTTTCTTTCCCAATCTGTCCCTCCACTTGCATCGCCAATTGAGATATTCAGAGAGCCTAATCTTCAAATATCTCCTTCTTCAAAGTTGTATACAATAATGTTTTCCGACTACTCTCAACATTTGGAGTCATTTGGACTTAAGGATAAAAAGTTATGGCCGGTTTATTAAACAAAGTTAAACTGTCCATTTCAATCCATTCTTTTTGAAGTCCATAATGTGAAAGGGTTTTTGAATATGAAGATGCCTTCAAATCCGAATTGTTTCTTCAAAACAGTCTGCCGCCTATATCTCCTCTTTCACACTGCAAAATCTCAGATATATTGGATGCTTACATCAGGAGATATGTCATGCATACTATACTGATTTTAATTCTCGGCCAGAATGGTGGGCTGGACTTCAAAGCTTCATTTGGGCCACTTGTACTTGGATTTGGGTCATGAAATTTTTATCCAAGATGACATGTAGTGTCCCCCGAATTATGGTGGAGTGTTAAGGTTTTTGGACTTCTGGATTGAGCCCAGTAAATCAATCTTCCTGAATAGTCTAGTTTCTTCACAGATTCTTTGGTCTTGTTTGTGAGGACCATATGACCCTTCAAATGGAAGAATTGGATCATGGTTCCTTCTAATGAAATGTTTTATATTGAAAGGAGAATCCTAAAAAACAAGAACCACATAATTTGGATCAGTATAGTAACAGTTCTTATTAAAACATTAAACTGACTCAATTGGACTACTTCTAAAAATGCTCAAATATTATACTTAATATTAAAACATTAATATTTCACACAAATTATGCACATTTCATATAAAATAATTAAAGGGGGAATATAATAAGTCATGAAAATATTAATAACATCAAATATCAACACCGCCTTGATGAGAAATCTCTCCAAATGGAATACCTTCAAGAAGAACTAAATTCTATAAGTGAAGAGATATTCCACATCCACCCATCCTTGAAGAGGGAAAATGGAATATATTTAATGGTTGTAGAGAAGGAAAAACTTGTTCACATTGAAGAGGCTATCGCTATGAAACTAGCTATGTTTTGGAAACTATGGATAAAGCTCACACCATAGCCCAATAGCTCAAAGCCTGTGTCAAGGAACACCTGTAAAAATTGGTGGAGAGACTCCATCATGTGGAAGTTCATTTTTCTATTAAAACATGAATGGAAATGATTTTTTTGTTCTCTAGTAATCTATTTATATGTTCCTATACTTATTATAACCATAAAATAACATTTAAAATGGCATACTCAATTAAATGAAACTATGTTAATGAATTAGAATTACAAAAATAATAATGAAAGAGCTCTTATTTATGCTTAAGTCTTTAGACCCAACAAGTTTAGTTTGACTATTTAAATAGTTATATGACATACCCTATGAAATTTGTGTCATTTGTTTCATTGCCTTAATTTTTTTCTAAGAAGACTTAGCGGGCGAGACTTGACTTTTTATAAGGCCTCCCTTTGCAGGTTTTCAACCTTAAAAGTTTTATATGTATTTTTTTATTGTTCAATTTTTTCCTAAACCATTAGAAGTGAATATCTAGTGAGCTAAGATTTGACTTCTAACTAGGGTACCCTTTTATGGGTTTTCAAACTGGTGAGTACTACGTCTCTTTTTATGGGTAGTTTAGAGTCTTGCAAGCTGGACTAATGAAACTACTATTTTAGTTCGAATAGCTTTGACCATTAATTATAGAATGATGACCCAAGTAGGGATCATTGTATGAGAATGTTCCAACATTATTTAGATTCACAAAATGGGATTTTTGAGTCACATTTTTTTGATTTCTAAACCTAAAATATTATGTGAGACAAGTATAAAAGTAATGACCATGTACTATATTTGAAAATCGGTTTCTATCATGATGTTGTTGGGGATTATGGAGATAGAAGAGGTCTCTCCTAAGGACGAATGTGTCTCTGAATGAATATCCCTTTTTGTGGGAAACTCATGAAAATTCAACTGGGGCATATCAATTTATAGTTAAGTAACAACATCATATGGTTGATAGACCCTTTTAGTGGGTGACTTATGCAAAGAAAATTGGTGCGTATCAATGTATAATCAAATGTAGGAGACCTTAGGAATATAAAATTCTATTACCAATGGTCAGATAAATCTTATGAAGATTTGGATTTCTTAAGACCACAAAGGGTGGCTTGTGAATGGATTGTGTTTGAGAATAAAGGAAGCACCTATGTTGTCACTTTCCATGAATGGGAAACTGATCCTATGAAAATTTTGTTTGTGTAAAGGAGGGGAATTATTTTTCAACCATGATCTTACAAAGGAGGGTCCTAAGAGAAATACAAAACTTTCCTCCTAGGTTAGAATTTTTTCTAGGAATGGAGGGACACAAACATTTTATCTACTGGGGAAGTTGGGCCTAGAATGTAGGATCTAGACATCACTACACGTCTCAATGAAATGAGAATCCAATCATACATTGTTATCTAGGGTTATGTGGTAGATAACCAATATCAGGAACAAAGAATCCTCCCAGACAAGGGTTGGAACATCATGTAGTTTAATTTCATGTAACGAAGACATAGACCATGTAGTTTAACATCTTAAAACATGAATGTTTAAGGATACAATTTAAGTTAGTTTAGCTTTGACTGAAATTTTGGTGATTTTCCCTTTCACAATAATTTTTCCAAGAATGTTCCATCATCTTAAAGCATGAAGGGGTGGTTGTAAGCTATAATATGAGGGTTTTTAAATCCAAGGAGTGATACGGGAAAATTACAAAAGGAATGACCATGTACCATGTTCAAAAATCATTTTCCATTATAATTTTGTTTGGGGATTACAGAGATAGAAGAGGTCTCTCCTGAGGGTTAATGTGCCTATAGATGATAGGCCCTTTTTGTAGGTGACTTATGAAAATACAACTAGGTTGTATCAATGTATAGTCAAGTAATGGAATCCTCTAGTTGAAAGGCCCTTTTTGTGGGTGACGTATGAAAATCCAATTGGGGCATATCAATGAATAATCAAATGAAGGAGTCCTCATGAATTTCACATTCTATTAATGATAGTCGGAGAAAGCTTATGGAAATTAATATTCCCCTATACATAGAGTTTAGTTTGTGTAAGGAAAGTTCCTGAATATGGAAGGAGTGTTTCATGTCAAAAATTACCCAAGAATAGAGAGAAATGTTTCCCTATACGGTTTTAACCCATATAAAGGAAAGGGGGTTTTTTTGTGGTTAAGACCAAGATATAGGGTCTGAGTGTCACTACATAAATCTTAAAAAAAGAATCAAGACACACATAGTTATAGAATAGATTCCCCACTGATCTAATTCTTATGTGGAGGAGGGTATTTTTTGGAATACGATCTCAAGAGCGGGGTGAGAACCTGTACTAAACCCTCCAATGTAGGTCTGGAACATACATAGGAGACTGGGGAAATTTCTCGTATTACAGATGGACCAAGATGTAGGATATGGGTGTCACTATTTATATCTTCAAATTGAGAATAAATCCACACATAGTTCATGAATTTATGTCATGTAAGAGATGTCGGCCATGAATTTTAACATCATGCGGTGAGGATGTTTGGTTTGCCTTTTAATCTCTTACATCCAAGACCATGTTAACCCTAACATGAACTAGTATGACTTGATTATGTGGGGAATCCTTTACCAAAACTCCTTATCCCATTTTATCTATACTCATTGTGAGAAAAAAGTAGTGGAAAAGGTTTATTTCACCACACATAGGTGATTAAAAGTAAAGAAAATGGAATTTTGATGTTGTGGTGTCTGAAATAGAATATAGGATCTAGGAATTGTTATGTATATCATGTAAATAAAAATTAATATATATGTAGTTATTAGATACCATGAAGTTTAACAGCATGTTGAAAGGAAAAAAGTTACCCGACATGAAAAAG
The DNA here is from genome assembly GCA_963277665.1 of Viscum album. NCBI lineage: Eukaryota > Viridiplantae > Streptophyta > Magnoliopsida > Santalales > Viscaceae > Viscum > Viscum album. Next base: position 1,223,925,364 of record OY728130.1, read on the forward strand.
AAGTCTTTAATCCCTATAGATGTTAACCAGATGTTTTGGGTGTTGGAACCAAGGTTGTTATTTACTAAAAATGGAGTTTGGTTTGTGTTTGTTTTCAGTATGCACTAGTTTGATCAAGGTTTTCATTTTTTGTTTTCAATCCTTACATAGATGATCAGGGAGGTTTCATGGAAAGGGATCTTACAGTTCAAGCAGGCAATAGTATTGAAGGTGGTGCCATTTCCCATTATTTGCCAAATTTTTGGGTCCAAAAATTGGAATATGGAGAAAAGTATTTTTGGAAAAGGGATTTGTGCGCAAGATTGAATGGTGTTTGAAAACATGCATGCAAGGTTTGATTTGGGATTAGTGCATCAAAATATGAAAAAGGGAAAAAGTGCGCGCAAGATTTAAATGTGCGTGAAGTATGAGGTTGCACGGAAGAATCTTACGTGCCCAATGCGACATCAAAAGGGGTTTTGTGTGATCAAAAAGAATCTTACGTGCACTGATGAAGACATGTCTAAAACTTGTACGTAGGGTCATTTAGGCCTATAAATAGGTGGCTACCTCCACTCAATACTTAAGAAATTTCCAACTAAGATCCAGTTGCTCTGCCATGTGAAAGATTTGTAAGCGAAAGAATTATAGAGAGTTAATCTTGCGCACAAGGTGTTCCTTTAGTCTAAAAAGACCAAGTGAACCCTTTGGTGTAGTTGCATGAAATATAAGGGTTTTAAATAAAGTAAGGGTTTTGCAGAATTCATCTTTTGTGACATATCCCAAATCTTACACACAAGATCGGGTGTTACGCGCAAGTGCATAGTGGAGATTCTATCAGTTTTTTGGTACCTGGTTTGTTTGATCAGTTACTTTAATTACATCAATTCAGGACTTTGATTCAAGTAATTTCTCATGATGGATATAGAAAAATACTTCAATGAAAATCTATTTAATAGACCTTTAAGTCTATAAACTGAGTAAGATGTCTCCAAAGGTAGTGAGCTTAGGAGAGTAGATGGAAGTTTTTCAAGAGATGCAGTGAACTATCCCTGAACTTTTGTAAAGGTAGTGTTCTTGGAACAGTGTTACTATGTCTGAAATTTTGTAATTCATAACTAGTGAATATTAGTGTAATTTGGTATGACCAACACACCATCAGTGTATGATCCTTGGACGATCCCTTAGTGGTGAACTGAGTAAAATTGTTGTGTTGTATCTCTACATGTGAATGTTTGATTGCTAATAAAATTCATCATAAAAGTTTAACAAGTTCCTGCCAACATGGTAACAAGATCCATCATATGAAATAAAAAGTTGACACCTTGATTCAACCCTCCCCTCTTAGGGTGTTCTGAGGTCCTACACTAGGAAATCATTTTATGAGAGGCATCCTATGTTTGTAACATAATGCTTCCCAAGATGGTTTCCCAATACATCATATTCTTGGTACACAGTGTAAGACTACATTTTAATGTCATGGAAATGATGGGTGATATAAGGCCTACCAGACTAAGAATGTCCCATCTTTCTTTAAACATGAAGAAGAAAATTTTAAATCATGATCTTGGGGGGTTCTTGGATCAAGAGAAGTGGTATGGGACAAGGACACAAGGAATGACCACTAACCATATTAAAAAAGAAGTTTCCATCATAGTGTTTTCAAGGATTGTGGACATAGAAAAGGTATCCCATTAGGATAGATTTGCCTCTATTTGACAGACCCTTTTGGTGGGTGACTTATGAAAATCCAACTGATTTGTATCAATGCATATTCAAGCAACAACATCCTATGGTTGATAGGCCCTTTTGGTGGGAGACTTATGAAAATCCAACTGGGTGTATCAACGCACAATCAAATGGAGACCTTAGAAATCTAAAATTATATTATTTATGTCCATAGAAATATTATGGATATCCAACATTTCCCAACACAAGGAGTATGATGTGTGGAAGTAATATGTCTGAGAACAAAGGAATAATTTGGACCAGTATCAGCCAGGGAGTGTAAAGTTACCTACATAGATCTCGATTTGTATGAAGAAGAGGGGTCATTTTATTTACTTCATGGATGGGCTTAGTACATAGGGTTTGGGAATCACTAAATATCCCATTGATATAAGAATCAATCCACACATATCTCTTTAGAAAAAATATGTGGTGAGCGACCAGCACCAAGGGTTGTGATCCGCTCAAGAACGGACCAAAATGTCATGCAATTTTACATTATTCTGAAAGGATGTTGTAGTATAGTTTTACATTGATGACTAGTATGTTTGGATATATATTTTAGTGTCTTACAACTCATACTATGGTGTTTTTAGTTTTAGTCCATATGACTAGGACCATATGTTGTTCCTTTTAAGGTTGTGCATACAATACCATCCGGTGCGCTTTTAAGGTCATGCATCTAGGACCATGTTGTTGCATAGTTTAATGTCATGTAGAAGAGATAAGTGACCAAGCATTTTAATGTAATATGATAAGGATGAGGGACCATTCATTTTAACATCATGCAGAAAGGATAAGGGTCTTTATCAAATAAAGTGTCTCTTGAGAAATATTTCATTGATAGGGGTTGTAACAAGTTATCAATCCATAAAGATTATGGAATAATCTCCATTATAGAGGACCTTGTGTATGTAATAATGTACCTTATAATTTGGTTCAAGATTTGGAGTTTTTCTCCTCATTATCATCAGGATCCTGAGAACCAGTACTAGTTCTCCTTGGAGAAATGAGTAGAGACATACTATCTTGTTAAAGTACTAAGATATCTAATTTATTTGGACCTCCAAGTGATGAAAATTATGAATTCTCTTATCATCAAGTTACTTCAAATCTTCCTACCATTTTTTGTATTTTTCATCTATAGATAGTTGATTTCATATGGAAACATAGAGCGAGGTAAATTGAACCTCAATGGTAAGTAATGCTTCTTTCCCATATACAAGTGAATATGGGGTCACTCGTGTGGTGGTGTGGGTTGTATTCTGATAATCCAACAAGGAATGTAAGAAATTGTAAAGAAAATACTTTTTATATTTATCCACAATATTCTAGAGTATGTTTAATTGGGTCTTTTTGAAGGACTCTATATGTCCATAAGCCACTACATGATAGTGAGACTAATGGTTAGATTTGATATTATACTCTAGATATAGCTTCTCCAACATAGCGAAATAGAAATTTGCATCATTTTACATCAATATTGTCTGAGGTACACCCAAACTAGTAATTATATTGGATTTTATAAAGCTAAAAATTCCTTTTATCCTAAGTTCTTTGAGAGGTATTGCCTTATCCCATTTGAAGAAGAAGATGGTAGCAGTGAGGATGTATTTGAACTTCTTGGACATAGCTAGTGGATACGAACCTAAAACATCCATTCCCTATATGGAAAATGGCTAGGAGTATTTGGATATGTGTAGAGACTTTGGGGTTTGATGGATGAATTTGGAATTCACTTGGAAAGAATGACACTTCTTGGTGAATTTTGTGTAATCATGCTTCATTGACGGCTAGAAATATCCAAACCTTTAAATCTATTTGGAAATACTAAACCCTTACTAGTGGGAACCATGGGATCACATATGTACTTATTTCATGATAGCATTATTCTCTTCTCTTTTAATACACCTGATAATGATTCCATTAAAGCCTCGTTTATAGAATACCTTCTGGTGATTTTTTCCATTATAAAGAGTAAAATTGGTCACTTGTCATTAGGTTTTATCTTTTTTAGATTTTTCTAAAAAGAGAACACCATTTTGATGGTAGTCCACAATGGGTATCATCTAATCAGTTTTAGGACTATCTAGTATGGGTCTAGAGTTAACCTCATTGATTTCTTCCATACTGACACTAAAAAAAGGCAACACCATTCAATAATGAGAAATTCTGATGATTGTTTCATCCAGATTTGGATCTACCAAATCCATGGTTTAATTCACCAATGCATCTTCCTAGGAATTCTGTGATCATGGGATGTGATTCATTGTTGTATCTAAGGGAAATTCTACCATTAGTCACTATACATAGTAAAACAGGGGGATTATCTCTTCCTTTATGATGTCATAATCATGATTGATCTTCTTGGTTACCAACTCTAAATTACCTTTCACCTTCAAGTGGTCCACTGTTATTTGAAGTGCCAGTTATAGACCTACAATAAGGGACTTATATTCTACCACATTGTTTGTACATCCTTATAAAAATAGAAAGGAGTAAAGTAAGATTACCTTTTCTAGATAGATGAGCATGACTCCCAAACCAACTTTGTTGATCTTGGGGTATTCCATTCTTTTCCATGTTGGGATTATGGATGCATCCTCAAAATACATCTCCCATTTTTGGGGGCTGTATTAAATATATAAGATCTATTCATTAGGAAATTTGGTATTTAACAATGTTGTTTCTATTGAGGGGTGTTCTGTAAGGAAGTCTATCAAAACCTAGCCTTTTACATATTTTTGAGGAACAAAATGATTTTCAACTACTTCAATATCACCGCCCACTGCACAAAACATCCAATCAACATAGGATAGATGAGGATGTATTTTAGTGTGTTTTTGTGAGAGCCCAAATGGACCTCATGTTACTACAGGTAGTGCCTCAGCATCTAAACTGCAAAGATTAACATCAGTCAGATCTTCTTGATATCTAAATAATGAGTCTTGGTATCGAGCATGGTTAAACTAATATAATAAAGTTTGTTTTCATTCCCATAATCATTATTTTGTGCGAATAAATCACATAGTTATTGTTCCAGAGATTTAATATATAAAATGAGTGGTTTTCTATCAATAGGTAGCATTAACACTGGTGAAATCAAGAGATATTTCTTGAGGCTATTGAATTTTTCATAACAATTGTCAGTCTACTGATATGTGACCCCTTTTTTCATCAATCTAGTGAAAGAAAAACACTTTCTTAGGAGTTTTTATATAAAGCATCAAATGTAGGAAAGGTGTCCCTATAATCCCATTAACTCTTTAAGGTTCTGAGGAGGTGACATATTGATGATAGACTTTTCATTTTCATGGTTTACTTTGATGCCATAATGTAATATGATGAATCCAAGAAATTTCCCTAAGGAAACCACAAAATCACATTTCAAGGGGTTCATCTTCAAGCTATATTATCATAGTTTATTGAATATAGTATCAAGATTAGCTAGATTTTCCAAATGTTGTCAATAACTAACCACCATATTGTCGACATAGAATTTTAAAAACCTTACCAATAAGGGTTTGAAGATGTGATGCATGACACATTGATATTTAAAACAAAAATTCTTCAATCTAAAAGGCATCACCCAATATCATAATACTCCCTAGGGGCCATGAAGATTATGTATTCTTCATCTTCTTAGAACATTAATATTTTATTGTACCCTAAATATCTATCCATGAAGGAGAGGGATTGATAGATAGTTATTTCATCAATTAGTAGCTCTATGATCAGGACTGGTAAATCATCTTTCAAGTAGTGCTAGTTGAGATCTCTGAAGTCAATATAGACCTTTATTATCCCATTATTATTCTTTACCAATACTATGTTGGCTATCCATTTCAGATACTGGACTTCCAAAATGAAATTGGATTTGATGGTCATGTCAACTTTAGCCTCAATTTTGGCGGCATGATTTGGGTGTGTCCTTTGGGATGCACGTTTGTATCCTTGATGGTTTTCTAGTAAACCCAAGTGGTGAGTGGCCACCTCAGAATCGAGGCCTAGAATTTCTATGTAATTTTAGGTGAACAAATCCCAATTTTTCTTTATAAAGGAGGTATATACCTATTTTTATTAAAAATACATGGTCTCACTAATAAATGTGGTTCATGGGTCCTCCTTTGTACCCAAGATTATTTTTATGAGTTCTTCAGTGGTGGTAGAGATACCTTCCTCAAATGTTAGAGGGGCATCTCTGAGGTCCTCCTCCTCCTCTTATTTCTTTTTCTCTTTGTCTTATTCTTCCTTTTTACATTCATTATCATAAGAAGTAAGTATTGATGGAAATACTCCAAAGTTAGGATAGGATTCAATATTTTATTATCCATAAGGTAAAGAAACTTCCTCCAACATGATTGATAATAGGGAGTTTCTTTGAAATTCTGGAGGGGAGGTGAGGGATAGAGGAGTATCTACTCACTATCCTGGTGACATGAAATAATCTTATGACGTGAGTGATGAGGTGAGGATTTTTTGAAGCTTAGGGTATGGAATGGAGACATTTTCATCTGATCTTTTACCACTATCTAGATATTCATTGATCTTCTCATCATTGTTGGTCTCTTTTGTCATGGTTGATTCCATGAATCTTGCTAAATATGTGCCCAAATTTTGACCCATTACTTTTATATAATGAATGGTAATATTATATTCTTCAATAATTTATTTTAAGGGATTGTATAGGGTCATTTATAGACTATTTGGGGAAGTGACCCAGGTGACACCATCGGCCATGGGTTGTTTTCTTTCCCTTATATAGAATCTCACATCAATTTATTGTGATTTATAGGATTCAAATGGGGAATTATCACCATGAAATGTCCCAATTTTACCTTTAATGCAGTATTTGAGGTATTAGTGGTATAAAAAGGGGAATTTCATGTGTTAATGAAACCAAGGACTTCCCAATAGAATGTTGAAAGTCATGTCATGTCAGACAACTAGAAATTTTGAGTTAAATACAAGGTGCCCAAACTGAGTCTTGAGCTTGATTTTTCTAAGGGGATTCTATTCTATTTTTTCATAACCTTGTATAATTAAAGAGTAATGGGATAAGTGGGCCTTGCTATAACCCAATATATGAAGTGTTTGTATTGGAATGAGGTTGACTCTAGATCCATTTTCAATGAAATCTCATCAGATATCAATGTCATTTATTCTTCCAGATATATACAAGGGTATGGAATGTCCCTATATGAAAAAAAATCATCTTGATCTATGAAAGAGTTGATAGTGTGTCATTCTATGTGATAAATATTTTAAAGATAGATTTTAATAGTGGAAACTTCAAATTAAAACTCTTGAGGTCTTAACAAAGCCTCTATAAGTGCTTCTTGAAAGTCTTTTGATAGACTTAAAGAATCTAAGATTGAAAATTTAGACATAACCAAGGATAATTAATTTAAAATTTCATAATTATGGGCTTGAAGTATTTTTTTTACAACATGGGGATATTCTTTCATAGTAAGTTTAGGAACTAAAGTTCTTGACATAGGCATATCTTCTCTTGTAATAAGATTTGAGGTCTCTCTTATCCTTGATGGGTTAGGTCGACTAGGTCTTCTTGTACATCGAGGTTTATTTGAAAATGGTGCCCCATATCATAAATATTTTAGGAAGATAAGGATAAGTTGAATCCTAGTATATTTATGGGAACTTTACTTCTCCTATTGGTCCCACTAGAGGGCTCTCCCAAGAGTTTTGGAAGCATATACAGTCCGAGTGGGGACCTAGTCAGAGTATTGATTTCTGTCGCGACTACGTCTTTCCTTGTATCCTTAGCCTCTGTGGCCTCTTCTTAATTCCCTAATCATATGTGGGGAAATTTGGCACAATATCTTACACTTTAAATCATTTTCTATTTTTAAACCACTTTTTTTGAAAAAATTAAAAATTTCAACGCATAATTTGAACTATGATTTCATGATGTTCTTTCTAACAGAGAAAGGGACTACCAGAATCCCAAACCTTGATGGGAATGCCTCCTGCAAATGGTTGTGATCTAGGAGATGATTCCTAAAAATGATTCATGAAAACACTCCCTCAAAACTCCCCCTATGAATTCACCTTTAGAAAGCCCCATGCAGACCCTCCTGGAAACACACGCTACAAATGGTGCCTGCAAACGCACAGTTCTTCCCTACAATCGTAAAGTTCATCGAATAGGTATAGCAGCCCCTGATGGAGAATCCTAAAGTTAGACACACTGGTAAATCCATGGTTGAAGAAATATTTTCATCACCCTTCTTTAGGTAGGAAATAAATGAGACCAACCTTTTTTTACTTTCCAATCAGATATTTATTTATTTATTCTAGTGTTTTAACCATTCAGATACACTTACATGATGTGGAATTCATCCAACGGCCAACTTGATGCTCAGGTTGGGCATTGGATGACTACTACTTAATTTAAGTGTATCTTAATGGTTAAAAGACTAAATAAATAAATAAATATCCTAATGGAAATTAAAAAAAGGGTGGGACAATTATTTCCCACCTAAAGAAGGGTGAAAAAAATCTTTCTCCGGCCATGACTATATTTGTGAATGAACTTCAGGATTCTCCATCGTGGGCTACTATACCTGCCCGGTGACCTTCATGATTGTAGGGACAAACTCCGCATTTGTAGGTGCCATTTACAGCACATGTTTCCAGGAGGGTCTTCATGGGGCTTTCTAAAGGTGTGTTCATAGGGGGAGTTTTGAAGGAGAGTTTGTAGGATGCTATTTCAGTAAGCATCCCCTAGAGCGTAGCTGTTTGTAGGAGGTGTTCCCATCAAGGTTTGAGATTCTGGTAGTCCCTTTATCTGTTATAAATAACATCATGAAATCATAGTTCAATTTATGCATTGAAAATTTTAATTGTTTCAAAATAAGTGGTTTAAAAATTAAAATGATTTAAAGTAGAAGATATTATTTTCTATGGATATGAAAATATAAAACAGAAAGAAAAGAAAATTTTGTAGTTGGAATTCTCATTGGGAATTTATTCTACAAGTTACAAATGTCAATTCCAAATGAAATTTCCCTTGTAGTGGACATGTCAAATTTATTTCAAGAAGAACCTGTGCAAAATTTCATTTTTAATTGGAACTAAAAAGTCCACTGCAACTTTCTTAAATAAAATCTCTGATGAAATCTCCATCGTAAAATGTTGCTATGAATTGACAATTAAAATTCCATATTCTAATTTTGAAATGATTTAGAAGAAGATAATTGGGATTTTTAATTGATTTAAACTATAAATATCATTTTTTTAATTTGATGAAAAAAAAATAACATTGACACTAAGTAGAACTTTCCACTTGGAATTTTCATTCTAACAAATCAGGGGAAATTTTATATGGGAAATTATAATGGTAATTTTCAATGGGATAGTCCAATGAAAATTTCCAATGGTAATTTTCAAGTGATAATTTCCAGTGGTAATTTACAATGGATCCAAAGGAAAAAAACCATTAAAAATTACAAACAACTGTGATCTGACACTATGTAGAAAAATTGTACAGCTCAGAATGATAGCAAGAAAACTGAATCTGAATGCTCTATAAGATGCAAAGGACATAAATTCATTTGATTTAAATACTTTCCAAAATTCATCTGACTTCTACGTGAGGTAGAATAATAGTAATGACATTACAAACTCAAAGAGTAGTATAGAAATTAGCATCAGTAGAGATGAAGTCCCAAATTCAGAAGAAACCACCCCATGTGAAAACATTCCTAAACAAAGAAATATATGGATACTAAGTATTGGTATGGTTTTTAAATTAGATTCTAAATATTATTCATTTTATGTTTCTTATGGAGGCATTATTTGTTTCATTGTACAAAAACCGTATGTTAACAAACATAAAAAGTAAAAAAGATTAGTAATATCAACATTGTATACATGTATCAAAGAAGGATTCCAAAGATCAGACAAACATGATGTCAATGTCAAAAATCCATGTGTATAAATAAGGACTAACAGTCCAGTGTGAATGGGAGTTTTCTACATGTCCAATAACCAGTATGAGTGCACACAATTTTTTTAAGGAGCATAATCATGCTTTACATTCTCTTAACACCATGCATTTATTGAGGTCAAAAAGATGCATTAGTGATGCACAAGGTTCTGAATTGGATGTTAATGACAAAGCTGGATTGAAGCCCGATGATTTGTTTTCACCTATAATAGTTATTTCAAGTGACCCTATGAGTCTTGGATATACACGAATAGACCAAATTAATTATCTACAAAACAAAAGACAAAGGGACTTGAATTTATGTGATGCTGATGGTATGTTAGAATACCTAGAGAAGCAATCAAGGGATAACACATCATTCTTATACCCAGTGCAACTTGACATGTGTGGTCAAATTAGCAACATTTTTTGGGTTGATCCTAAAATGAAGGTCGATTATGCTCATTTTTTAGACGTCATCATGTTTGACACTACCTTCAATGCAAACAATGATTCTAGGACTTTGGGAGTGTTTTTAGGTATAAATCATCAAAAGAATATTATAATTTTTGGTGAAGCACTGTTATATGATGAGACTGTAGACTCATTTAGTTATTTGTTTAGTAGATTTTTTGATTTCCATGGGGGAGAAATCCTAAGACAATTTTCATAGATCAAGATGAAACTATGTATAAATTAATTGGTTTGAAACTACCTAAAACAAGACATGACTTATGCACTTGAAACCTAATTAAAAATGGCATGAAACACTTGGTCCATGTAATGAAAGACGACTCGAAAATGATGAAAAAAATCAAAAAATGAATGTATGGCATTCTAGAGATTTAAAAATTTGAAACAATATGGAAACAAATATGACTAGATTGCAGTGATATAAATTCAATATGTATATAAGATATGTACAAATTCAAAGAAAAATGGGATCATTGTTTTATAACAACTACATTGACATTAAGAATTCGAAACACATAGTTAAGTGAGAGTTTCAATGGTGTGTTAAAGGATTACTTGAATCATAAACTCAATGTCTTGGAATTATTCCAATAATTTGAGTGTGTGTTAGAGAAGAATCGATTTTGAGAAATGAAAGACGAATTTGATGGAAGGGAAAAGCTTCCACGTAATCATTTTTCATATCATCTGATCATGGTTCAAGAAAGTCAGTTATACACTCAAAAAATATTTGACCTTTTTCTGCATAAACACCAACTATGTGGTGCTTATTGCCTTAATTCTTGTAATGAAATTGTTTCCCCAAAAAGTTATGTTGTGGTAATGAAAGGTTTTTCAAATGAGTTTACAGTAGAAGTATACCAATAGTCACCTATCAGAATTGGTTGTACTTTTCTAAAATTTGAGATTTATGGCTATTTGTGTTTTCATGCACTAAAAATATTGGAAAGGTTGGATGTGCAGTCCATAATGGGGTTGTATATTCGTAATAGATGGACAATACATGCCTGTAACATCCACTTGTAAGACCTCACAGTTAATCATGTAAGAGAGGATTTGGTAGTAAGAAAAGCTAAAATTTACCAATAGTTGGCATGAATGGAAATAAATCTTGTAATGGAATATTGTGAGTTTGAATAAGGATATAGAATTGGAATATCAAATATGAACAATTATTCCAGGGAATTGTAAGAAGATAAAAATAATGTACCCTCAAAATGCATTAAATAATAATTTAACAAACAAGGATGAAAACAGTCTAAAACACAATTCAATAAAAAAGATAAAAGTATAAACAGTGACAGGCTGAAAATTTTTCTAGACTAGGAAACAAAACACATGAAAACAGGTGCAAAATAAAAAATCATGAGATCACAAAACATGTATTGTATTTTTATTATTTTCTTATGTTTTTGAACTAATAAGTTTTTTGTTGTCATGAATAAATAATGTTTTAATGTTTTTGTAGGGAACAGCTACAGAATCATTAAAAAGTGGCTGAAATGGAAATCCTATCACATATTTCAACATATATAAATACTGTACAGTAGGTTAAAAACATTGATATTGAAACCCACTTCATAGCACTTCATATAATGTGATATTTAAAACCTTATACATTTGTTTTGTTTTTATTTGCTTATGCTTTTTGAACTACTAGATTCAATGCTATCATGCATAAATAATGTTATAATATTGTTGTAGGGAAATGAAATAGAACCGTTGAATGATGAATACAATATTGATACCATCATAAATCTCAATGTATGTACATATTGTACCGTATGTTCGAAACCTACAAATTTAAACACAGTTTATAGAAATTGATATATTGTCCTATTTGAGATCTTATGCAACACTTTTGTTATTTATCTTTGTATTGTAACCTCCCAGACCCGGGTGCCACGCAACGGGTGCCCCGAGCCCAGTTCGCCATAAGACCTCAAGCGCATTTCCCCAAATTCCAAAGGATGCCGACTAGTAGCAAGGACCCAGGTCTGATAGTGGGGAAACTATGCCCTCATTTGTCAAAGTGTAGCGCAGCGGAATACAAAATAAAACATACAACAAACAACGGAAGCAGTAAACCATACACAAGGAAGTGGATATAACCAACAGTGTATAAATAATGATGCCACATGTCTCAAGTTCTAAGAAAACAGCCAGAACATGTTATAAATCAATATAGTACAGTAAACAGTAGAGTACAGAAAAACAAAGAAAACAGTAGGCAGCAGCATCGCGAGCCTAGGCTCGGTCCCATGCCCTCCTACTCTACAGCAACAGTCAAGTACCTGCATAGGGACCCTTGCCCCTATCTACACCTGTATCAATGTAATCTATTTGGGCTGAAAAGCGTGACCCAAACAGGGTGTGAGAAATATATCTCAGTAGGCACCCACCAAAGGCCCGTGCCCAACTGCGTGTAATCATGCAACAATAGTGTGTAGTAGTAAAATGCAAATAAGTAAGAAGTGCTCAAAAGTAACTCATTACCAGTTATATTGCCATTTTATTATCCATTTAATCCATTTAATATAAGAAATCATCACAGTACATTTCTAGTAAACAACTAGTGTCCTCAGACACGTAAACTCCTACCCTCGGGTAACGAGTATCCAAAACAAGAATCTACCCTCAGGCATAACAGAATTTTCCCTCAGGCATAGGTAGTGTCTCCCTCAGGCACAGAATCAGCTGCCCACAGGCACGGAAGAAGTTGCCCTCAGGCCGAAATAACTACAGCCCTCGGGCTAAACAGTGCAGTGCCCACAGGCTAATCACAACAACGCCCTCAGGCCAAATAGGTAACTGGGCCATGCCCAACATATCAAAATGCAGTAAACGAGCAATTCCTCTCAAGGAAATTCTATGATTACTACTTTTAAGGCATACCCTTGGGTATCCTATCCAAATGGATAAATAGTGAAACACACCCCAGGGGTGGTTTCGGATCCAAGAAACGATCCCAACCAGAATTTTAATATCATAGTTTAATCACCTATGCAATTCTAGGCATTAAACATAGCAACGACCTCAGCCACACGACACCCCAACATGGGTTCGTGGCACAAAAATGCACAAAACACATAGCAGTTGGAAAATAAAACACAAAGCCACCTACCTTATACGCCAACGAGCGTTATACCCGAACGCCGACTCCAGAAATGCCCAAGAACGGCGTAGATCTGATAAAGAACAAAACCCACTCAAACGTAAATAACTTACGTTAGGAGAATAATTGGTAAGAACGGTACCAGGAGAGGAGAGGGCTTACCCGTGCGGTTCCAAAGAGATCATCCGAAGCCGAATCGGATTCCAGATGAACGCCCGGTGGATCTTCAAAGATCTGGCCTCCTCCTTTGGCTCCAAAATGGATCAAACGCCTCCTCTGCCAAATGAGGAGGCTACTGCCTGTTTTAATCCAAAAAAACAAAGTACACGACATGTACTTCCAAGTACACGGCGTGTACTCCCTTTATTTAACTGTTCATTTGGCGGCACTGCCACACTGTTTATCTGTCGACATGAGTACACGGCATGTACTCTCGAGTACACAGCGTGTACTGTCGCCCAGCTGGCGGCGACGCCACTGCCTTACCGTTTAAGCCTTCTGACTGACTACACGGCGTGTAAGGTACCACTACACGACATGTAGTCGGTTCCTACACCCTTCGTCACCGGCATGGCTACACGCCCCGTGTACTCATCCCAACACGGCTAAAAGTACACAGTGTGTGGATAAGGTACACGGCATGTAGTTCCAAAATTCTGTATTTTTCCCCATTTTCCATATTTTCTCAAAAACACTTAAGGAAAAGGAAAATAAGAAGCCCGTAGCTCTAAAATAAGAACCGGGTTCTTACAAGCTTCCCCCTTTATAGAAATTCATCTCCAAATTTCTCTTCCAAGGGTGGCGAAGAGGAAGCTCAGAACAGCTCTGGCCACTGAGCACGTACGTCGGCCTCCTGCTCCCAGGTCTCGTCCTGCACTCGGCCATGCTGCTATAGCACTCGTACGAGAGGAACTGACCGGCCGCGGAGAACCTTCGTGCTCCTGTCAATGATATGGATCGGATGCTCCTCAAAGGATGCATCATGCTGAATCTCAACCTCCTCTGGCTGAAAGGTGTGAGACGGGTCTGAATGGTAGCAACGCAACTGAGACACGTGGAAGACATCGTGCATGGCTCGGTACCACTGTGGTAACTGCAACTGACATGCAACCAGCCCGACTCTCTCTAGAATCTCAAATGGTCCCACATACCTCGGTGAAAGCTTACCCTGTCTACTAATCCGTTTTTGCCCCAGCCTCGGCAAAACACGCAAGAAAACCTGATCTCCGACCATGAACTCCAAAGGTCGTCTACAGCGATCAACATAAGACTTCTGACGAGACTTTGCGGTAGCCATCCGCTTCCGAATCAACTGGATCTGCTCAGATGTCTCTTGCACGAGCTGTGGCCCCAATAAAGCTGCCTCACCTGCCTCTAACCAGCACAAAGGTGACCGGCATGGCCTACCATATAAAGCCTCATATGGTTCCATCTCAATAGTTTCTTGAAAACTATTTTTATATGCAAACTCGACTAAGGGTATATGCTTATCCCATGAGCCCCCAAAGTCTAGGACACATGCACGCAGCATGTCCTCTAGAACTTGTATCGTCCGCTCTGACTGGCCATCTGTCTGAGGGTGGTATGTTGTGCTCAGAAGCGCCTGTGTACCCAGTGCCCTCAGAAAACTCTGCCAGAAACAAGATATAAAGCGGTTGTCCCTATCTGAAATGATATAACGAGGGACCCCATGAAGAAGTACGATCTCTCGGATATATAGCCTTCTGAGCTCGTCAACACCGAAGGTCTCCTTGATCGGCAAGAAGTGAGATACCTTCGTGAGTCTGTCCACAACAACCCACACGGCGTCATTGCCTCGAGGTGACCTCGGCAAACCTGTCATAAAATCCATCGCGACATCATTCTATTTCCACTCTGGAATGGGTAACTGTTGTAACAGTCTGGCTGGTCTCTGATGATCTGCCTTCACCTGCTGACAGGTGGAACATCTCATAAAAAACTAGTTATCTCTCCCTTCATACCCGGCCACCAGTACTGACGCCTCAAGTCACGGTACATCTTGGTAACCCCGGGATGAACTGCCCAAGATGAAGCATGAAACTCCCGCATCATCTCCTTGCGTATATCCCCTGGAACCCATACACGTCCATGGAAACGCAAAACCTCATCATCGCCTATCGTCCAACAGGGAGGAGGGTCCTTACTTGCCACTGACTCCCATAGAACTAGGCCTTCTGAAATCGATAGATGCCTCATCCTCACTCTGTCCAGGAGGGTGGAAGTCACAGCTAATGAGGAAAGATAAGTATGCCCTTGACTATCGTGCACCTCTAGATGCATCTCATAGAACAAGGCCATAAGTTGCCACTCACCACTGGCCTCCTACACTGCATGTATCTGAGTCAACCTGATCAGTGCATCGGCTACTGCATTACCTTTACCAGGTGTATAGGCAAGCTCAAAATCGAAGGACTGTAGGTACTCGACCCAACTTCTCTGCCTCAGATTCAGGTCACGCTGAGTAAAGATATACTTGAGGCTTTTGTGGTTGGTGAAAACCACAAAATGCTCTCCCAAAAGGTAATGTCTCCAACAGCGCAACGCATGAACAACTGTAGCCAGCTCGAGATCATGTGTCGGGTAATTCCTTTCATGTGGCCTCAACTGCCGAGACCCATACGCAACAACTCGGTCGCCCGGCATCAAAACGGCTCCCAGCCCAATCCCTGATGCATCACAGTAAACTGTATAGCTCTTCCCCTGCTCTGGGAGTATCAGGATCGGTGTTGATGTCAGTCTTCCCTTCAGGTCCTGAAAAGCTGTCTCGCAAGCTTCTGACCAAACGAACTTCACACCCTTCTTAGTCAGACCTGTCAACGGTGATGCTAAGCGGGAGAAGTCCTGTATGAAGCATCTGTAGTAACCAGCCAGACCTAAGAAACTCTGTATCTCAAACATGTTTTTAGGATGCTCCCAGGAAACTACTGCTCTTACCTTCTATGGGTCTACTGCTACTCCTGCCTCTGAGATAATATGACCCAGGAAGTGAATCTGGTCCATCCAAAAGTGGCACTTTGAGAGCTTAGCATATAGTCGATGCTCTCTCAGTGTACTCAATATGATCTCAAGATGGGTGGCATGGTCATGTCGAGTGTGAGAGTACACCAAGATGTCGTCCACGAATACTACCACAAATGAATCAAGATACGGATGGAACACACGATTCATCAGATCCATGAAAACTGTTGGCGCGTTCGTCAGTCCGATCGGCATAACCGTATACTCATATAGACCATACCTACTCCTAAAAGCTGTGAGAGGTATATCAAATGGTCTAACGCGCAGCTGATGATATCCGGATCTCAAGTCAATCTTTGAGAACACTCGTGCTCCACGAAGCTGATCAAACGGATCATCTATCCTCGGAAAGGGATATCGGTTCTTGACCGTCAACTGGTTTAGCTTCCGATAATCCACACAAAGTCTGAGGGTAACATCCGCCTTCTTTGCAAAAAGGACCAGAGAACCCCAAGGAGAAGTACTGGGTTGGATAAAACCCTTTTCCTGTAACTCCTCTAACTACCTCTTGAGCTCCTGAAACTCAGGTGTAGCCATCCTATAAGGAGGAATGGACACCGGTGTTGCTCCTGGAACAAGTTCGATATAAAAATCCACCTCACGCACCGGAGGTAGATATGAAAAGTTGTCCGGGAAGACATCCCTGAAACGATCGACAGCTGGAGGGAAATCCATCTGACAAGTCCCCTAATCATCTAGATATAAGCTCGCAATCTGGGATGTGACTTAACCTCGCCCATGATGCTCTGGTCCAGCTCGACTCGCCTGAACATCCCATTCTCCCTTGTATAGAAACTCTCCGCCCTCTGGTGACGTGAAACACACCCTGCGACGATAGCAGTCTACAAAGTCTTGGAAGGGAACCAACCAGTCCATTTCGAGAATGACGGCATAGCTCGTCATCTCTAAAACATAGAGGTCCCAAAGGACGTGACACCCTCCAACCTCAAGGGGGAACTCCTTACACTAACATACACCAGGCGTCTTAGTCCCCAATGGAGTGTCTAGCGTCATGATATCAGAAGGAGAAGAAACACCAAGCCCAAGGCTCTCCACAATGGGTATAGATATGAAACTATGCATAGAACTCGTATAAAAAAGTACTGAAGACAAGATAGAAGCTACTAGAATAGTACCTCTGACTGTAGAAGGTCCGGGATCCTGCTTCTGCTGGGTCTGTTGCACTGCATATGCCTGCCCAATGCCGCGGCCCTGCGACACGGCCTGGCTACCCTGAGCTGTCCCACCCTGCTACCTCTGAGATCCTGGTGTCTGGCTACCATGACCCCGACCACCATCTCTTCCTGCACGCCCTGACGTATTCCAGTTTCCCGACTGGTAAGATGCCACTGGTCCTGCTCCCACATGCGGAGTCTGCACAGAACCCCTCTCACTAGCTGGTGGAAATGCCCTGCAAAAGCACTGCAGATGACCCATCTTGCCGTAAGCTTGGCACTTCACTAGGTCACGTGGACACTGTGGCCTCTTGTAACCCTCTCTACCAAACTGGTAGCACATAACCTGGCCACCTGAAGCATTCTTCTGACTGGTACTGCCGCCCTGAGAGAAGTCCATCTGTCTCTTCCTCTTACCAGCAGAAATAATACCAGTCATTGGTGCTGAACCGCCCTGGCTCACACCACTAGATTCTCGCAGGTTCCTCTCTGTAATCAGCGCCTGGTTCACAATCGGATATACATTAGGAAACCTAAAAACATTCACCAGCGCTCGGATGTCATATCGAAGACCATCCTCAAAACGTCTGGCTCTCAACGTCTCATCACCCACCAGCACGGGTGCAAAACGTTGAAGCTCTGTAAAACGAGCAGAGTAGTCCATCACCGACATAGCGCCCTGCTTCAGATTCATGAACTCTCGAGCTCTATCTTCCCTCAGCGTCTCGGGAAAAAAGAAGTCATAGAAGACTGCCTGAAAATCTTCCCACGCCATGTCCCTGTGATGCTCTGACTGGGTGGTAACATCCCACCACCTCTTGGTGGAATCACACAGCATGTAAGTCACGAGTTTGACCTCCTCCCTGGAGGCGTCTCAAGATGCTCAAAAATAATCTGCATCGACCCCAACCAAGACTATACAGCCTATGGTCCGCCATCCCCTGAAAATGTAGGAGGATGCTGCTGCTGAAAAATATGCATTAGCTTGGCCATAGATGTGGCAGCCTGCGGTGCTCCCTGAAAGGTCTGCATGAACCACAATAAGCCTTCACAGAACTGCGCCTCCGTGCCTATGTCCGATATAACAGCTGGTGCCGCATCTGGCTCTGCTGGTGGATCAACTGGTAGCCCATGGCCCACCATCTCCGGAGTATAATCGTCGCCGCTCTCCTGGAGAACAATTCGCGGTCGTCTAGGCGGCATGACACTACAAGGTCAAAAGAACACCTCAGATTCAAGATTATTAAGACTGAAAGTGAAGGAACCACAAAGGAACAAGAGGAAGAAGGCATTTCAAAGTTTGAAAAACAAGACTACACGACGTGTACAATGACTACACGGCGTGTACTTGACTTACCTTCCCCTACCTGGGTCCTTCTACACGGCTAAGCCACACGGCTTCTGTTCAACAAAACTACACGGCATGTATAATATCTACACGACATGTACAGTGTTATTTTCCAACTGCCTATGTCATCTGTGACACGGCCGACTACTCGGCTTGACACTACATGGTGTGTTACACCCGTACACGGCATGTACAACACCCTGTTTCCCAGCTACATGGCTAACTCCACACGGTCTGTCCACGGACAAGACTACACGACGTGTCCCATAGGTACACGGCGTGTTTAGGGAGAGGTGACACCGGCCTGTGTTGTTAGTTACACGACCGAGTCCCCAGGTCACACTACACGGCGTGTTCATCATTGACACGGCGTGCTGTACAGGATTTCACCGACCCGTGTTGTTAGTTACACAGCAGGACTCTGGGTCACACCACACAGCGTGCACAAAAACGACACGGTGTGTTTTACCCAAGCCCTAACCTACCTTGTGTCACTGCCCACATGGTTTTTGACACGGGAAGAGACTACATAGTGTGTACTCAGGGTACACAGCGTGTACTCAAAAAGTTCATTTTTTCATCCTGAACCGAAGAACACACATGGCGTGTATGAGGTCCTACACGGCGTGTATACTGGGTTTCTGGACAGTATGCCTCAGAAACTTCTCCAGAACCCAGAAAATACTGAAAAACAACACCTAAGTGTCGAATTCCGACCCGTGAGGGCCCATACTCCCCACGAATCAAAGTTTGACATCTTATATGTGTTATAACCAATAAACAGTCAATGATCCACCAAATTCCGGTCAATGGGGGCCCATACTCCCCAAAAACCAAAGTTTGGCGTCCATTCTATAAACAGGCTCAAACAAAAACACCATATCACAAGGCAGGTATTTATCAAGCAGCTATCACAACAGCATGCTTTTCTAGCACAACAACTATCACAACAACATGCGAATTTCTAATGCACCTACATGGCATGGAAACTATGCATGGCTTGTGATATCTAGAATGTGCCTATATTATGCATGAGATAGCATACCCTCATCTCATCGGTTTGCAACTAAATAGAACCCATAGATAAAATATAAACAACACAATCTAAGTGTGTCACCCAACGGTGAAAACATATCAACCTTAAAATTTACAAAATCAAAAGAATGCAAAATACGAGGTAGACTAGCTTTTCCCTGTACATGGGTTAGCTACACTCGGGAACAGCTTATTACCAACTACCATTCCATCCTATCCCTAACTACGGCTCAAAATAGTAAGTCAAAGAAAAGAAACACCCTCTGATACCACTTTGTAACGTCCCGGACCCGGGTGCCACGCAACGGGTGCCCCAAGCCCGGTTCGCCACAAGAACTCAAGCGCATTTTCCCAAATTCCAGAGGCTTCCAACTAGCAGCGAGGGCCCAGGTCTGATAGTGGGGAAACTATGCCCTCATTTTTCAAAGTGTAGCGCAGCGGAATACAAAATAAAACATACAAAAAACAGCGGAAGCAGTAAACCATACATAAGGTAGTGGATATAACCAAAAATGTATAAATAATGATGCTACATGTCTCAAGTTCTAAGAAAACAGCCAGAACATTTTATAAATCAATACAGTACAGTAAACAGTAGAGTACAGCAAAACAAAGAAAACAGCAAGCAGCAGCATCGTGAGCCTAGGCTCGGTCCCATGCCCTCCTACTCCAGAGCAACAGTCAAGTACCTGCATAGGGACCCTTGCCCCTATCTACACCTACAGTAACGTAATCTGTTTGGGCTGAAAAGTGTGTCCCAAACAGGGTGTGAGAAATATATCTCAGTAGGCACCCACCAAAGGCCCGTGCCCAACTGCGTGTAAGCATGCAACAATAGTGTGCAGTAGTAAAATGAAAATAAGCAGTACTCAAAAGTAACTCATTACCATTTATATTGCCATTTTATTATCCATTGAATCCATTTAATATAAGAAATCATCACAGTGCATTTCTAGTAAACAACTAGTTTCCTCAGACACGTAAACTCCTACCCTCGGGTAACGAGTATCCAAAACAAGAATTTTCCCTCAGGCATAACAAAATTTGCCCTCAGGTGTAGGTAGTGTCGCCCTCAGGCACAGAATCAGTTGTCCACAGGCACAGAAGAAGTTGCCCTCAGGCCGAAATAACTACAGCCCTCGGGCTAAATAGTGCAGTGCCCACAGTCTAATCACAACAATGCCCTCAGGTTAAAAAGGTAATCGGGCCATGCCCAACATATCAAAATGCAGTAAACAATAAATTCCTCTCAAGTAAATTCTATGATTACTACTTTTAAGGCATACCCTCAGGTATCCTGGCCAAACGGCTAAACAGTGAAACACACCCCGGGGGTGGTTCCGGATCCAAGCAACGATTCCAACCAGCATTTTAATATCATAGTTTAATCACCTATGCAATTCTAGGAATTAAACATAGCAACAGCCTCAGCCACATGACACCCCAACATGGGTTCGTGGCACAAAAACGCACAAAACACACAGCAGTTGGAAAATAAAACAAAAAACCACCTACCTTATACGCCAACGAGCGTTATACCCGAACACCGACTCCAGAAATGCCCAAGAACGGCGTAGATCTGACGAAGAAAAAAACCCACTCAAATGTAAATAACTTACGTTAGGAGAAGAATTGGCAAGAACGGTACTAGGAGAGGAGAGGTCTTACCCGTGCGGTTCCAATGAGATCGTCCGAAGCCGAATCGGATTCCAGACGAACGCCCGGTGGATCTTCAATGATCTGGCATCCTCCTTTGGCTCCAAAATGGCTCAAACGCCTCCTCTGCCAAATGAGGAGGCTACTGCCTGTTTTAAGCCAAAAAAAAAGTACATGGCGTGTACTCCCTTCATTTAACTGTTCATTTGGCGTCACTACCACACTGTTCATCCGTCGACATGAGTACACGACATGTACTCTCGAGTACACGACGTGTACTGTCGCCCAGCTGGCGGAGACACCACTGCCTTACGTTTAAGCCTTCCGACTGACTACACGGCGTGTAAGGTACCACTACACGGTGTGTAGTCGGTTCCTACACCCTTCGTCGTCAGCATGGCTACACGCCCCGTGTACTCATCCCAACATGGCCAAAAGTACACAGCGTGTGGATAAGGTACACGGCGTGTAGTTCCAAAATTCTGGATTTTTCCCCATTTTACATATTTTCTCAAAAACACTTAAGGAAAAGGAAAAGAAGAAGCCCGTACCTCTAAAATAAGAACTGGGTTCTTACAGTAGTTATTAATATATAATTCTTGATGCAATTAGAATCCACCAAGGATGAATTTTCCTCCATTGACATTGAAATATTATGCAACCACTGCAAGTGGGAATAAAAATATAAATATAAGGATCGATAACTCATTAAAATCCTTTTGGAATTTAGTTGATACAGATCTTAAACTGTAGATGTCATCACAATATGCAACTGCTTTTGAAAATCAGTTTTTATAATTAAATTTGTGGCTACAGATAGGGAAATTGAAATTAGCATCTTGTACATAATCAAAGTGGAAATGTCTCCTCCCAGTTTACAATGAAAATGTCTAGTGGAAATTTCCAATTCGAAATTCTAGTTGCAATTTCTATGTCAAGTAAGTTACCATCAAATGAACTGAAAGAAGATACTATAAAGAAAATTACAGTGTTATAGTTATCATTTATTACATATTAAATGAATATCATATTTATCAAAATGTTCTTCTACATTGGAAAATAATCATTGCCACCCACTATGCACCAACCAGTCAATTGATGTAAACCAAAGTGGATATTTCCACTAAGTTTATTGTGTGGGTTTCCACTGAAAATTTCCAATGGGTATCCAAAGTTGAAATTTCTATACAAAGAATGTTTCCATTCAAACAAGTGATAGAAAAGAGTACCAAGATAAATTATAGTGTAACACCTATCATAATATTTCAAAATATAAAAATATCACCTTTAAAAAAATGTACATCTAGATTAACAAACAAATATTTCCACCTACTATGTATGACCCACTAAATTCAAGAAAAAAACAAAAAAAAATCCACTATTAGTTTAATGTAGGAATTTCTAGTGGAAATTTCCAAATGGAATTCTCTGTTGGAATTTATAAGCACACTAAGTTTCCAAATGATTGAAATAAAAGATACTGCAGACTACAAACAAAAAGTACATTATAAAATCTACATAAAAACATAGTATTTAAGTTTATAAAAAAAATATTTATTTCAACCAAATATCTATTTCAATGAACAAAAACCAAATATCTGTGAAAAACTGAGCCCCAAATCCCACACCCACCCAAATTATCACAATAACTGACAGTAGTTATGTTTGTAATACAACAACCAAAATATTTGTTTCACTAAAAAACTCACTTAACTTGATTCAAATGTCTTTTAAAGTAACCAAATACATTCTACTCTCAGTATTGACCTCTGGAATACTCCTTTCAAGATCATTTAAAAAATAATGAACCATAAACAAACACCATTTAACAAATTCCAATTTTTTCAAACTCTCTGCCACTACAACTCCTGTAGCCAAACACTCCATAACATAACAAATAATGACACCACAAACCAAACTAGAGTCTCCCTATTGTGGGGTATTCTTAGTTGTCATTTCTCATTTCATATGCTTCACTTTTTCAGAATTAACTCCGTAGAACACATCTACCAAATATGATTTCTGTAAAAAACATCAATCAACAGACCATCTTTCAATGTATTCCAAATTTTCATGCATATTATATAAGACCTTACCACACTAAATACATATTTTATAAATGTATCACTTGATCTAGTTTCTCTAAAAGGTTTCAAGAAGTTATAATATCTAAACACCTGATGATTCATGCTCAAATTTACCCAAGATATGAAGTTAGAACGGTCCTTGTAGTTTAGCTTGGGTTGTTGAATCCTCAGAGACCTAAGAAGTAACCTATAGACACGTACATTATATGGATGGTTTTTGGATATGAAGTGGCCAAATTGGGTTTATTTTATATGGGTTTAAAGGATAACTAATAGATTAAGTGAATTCAATTTAAAATAATGAGTTTATCCTAGGTTATCGCTTGGGGTGGATTGGATGAAATTCTTTTTCAACTATTTTAATTTCTAATATTTGAGATGGGTTCATTTAAGAAGATCAAACAACATCCTCACTTACTGGTTTAATACCTACACACTTTAATACAAATCACCTATACACTTTAAGGATCAAAGTTTTTAGCACTTCAAGGTAAAGTTTTGTATTAGAACTTGAAGTGTGTGGCCTTAAATTCGACAAGGACGATGGAGTTTAAAAATCATCAAATAAAAATATCAATTAAAAGAAGTTATTAGACATTAATGGGGTGATAAATAACATCCAATTCATCCCCTTGATACTCCCTTTGATCAAACCATAAGTGGGTTATCCCTCCATTGATTTTATGGTTTCAATGGAAGCGGAAAGTAGAATCATGAGGGAGGAAATGGAGAAGTAAAAAAAACAATGAAAAGAAAATGATCACTCCACCGTTGTGTGAGTAATTCCACAAGGTTTGGTGTGAATAAATTCACACCTTGAGAAAAAGGTATCAAAGTGATATGGAGAACAACAGAATAAGATGAGAATAAGAACTTTTATTAAGAAACTAGGATGAATTAAAAACAACTTACATGTGAAGGAAGAACGTTACAAAGACAAATTGGCAGCATAACATTAAGATGAAAACAAAGCTAAAAGATGATAAACTCCTTCACCACCACTTCCTTAAATAGTCATTTTGGGAGCCTTGGGTCGAGCCTCCAACATTACAAAATATCTCACTTGATTATGGTAGGCCTAGGGTGGTGGAAAGTAAGGGAGAGGAGACTTTTCTACCCTTGACACTAAGTGGCAGCCAGCTTGCTTCCACCGAACAGATGCACCTGAAATACCTTCTATATGGCCGAATTGGAGTGGTCCATAGAAGAAAAAAGTGAATATCCAAATGTACCATAACCGTATGTAAAGTTTAAGACCAAAATTGTTTATGGTTAACGAGATATGTGTAAAATGGTGGGATGTTTTTCTGGGCCGCAGAATCTGGCCCAGAATTTTATCTTCAACTTGGACCGCCTGAATAACCACAATGGAGGTCAAATTATCACTAGATACTGAAGTCTTATTTGTTAATATATATTTATTATAGAATCCCATGAAATACGGGATTCATTGGGCCTGTATGTTGGGCCTCACATTCTCATCAGTGGGCTGGTATCCAATCTGACTTCTCCAGAATTGTTTCTTTTCATCACAAAATATCCCCATATTATTACATGAATTATCCATTGATCCCTAAATGAAACATGTTTATAATTAAGTGTAGATAAATTTTAAAAAATATAAAATTAAAATATGGATAATTACATTCCTTAAAATTAGATGAATCGTTGGGTAATTTAAATGATGTTTAAAAATGTATCACATAATAGTGCATTTTAAGAAGGAATTACAATCATAATGTGAAATGATGTTCAAAGTGTAAAATTCACTAAAATGGTGTTTATTAATAATAAATCACATTAATATTATATATATTAACAATGAATATTAGCCTCATTTAGTGTCTAATCACCTGATTTTTCAAATCCATCACTAACAAAGTCCAATGAATGTTATCTGAGTTTACTGGACGAAATAAAAAATTAGAATTCTTCATATTCACAACTATTTCCTGCTTAAAAAAGGTATCATTTAAGTTCTAATTTTATTAATAAAGAACTCCCTACATACCAATAACAAAAGAGAATATAATAATGTACTCATGTTTTACTTCAAACATGGAATACAGAAAATGAAAAACTAGAAAAATATAAGCAAAAATATGTAAAAAAACAACAATCTTACAGTGAAGGTGTTCGGCATGAAGGAACAAATTAGAAATTATGCAAGATAGTTTCATAAGAAGATCCCAATTCCAAGCCCATTCCTTTTTTCAAATTCACTTCCATATTTCATCCAATATCAATTAAGTATGAGGATGTGTTTTGTATCACAATAGACATGGGGGTTCATATTTATTCAAGGGGGAAATGACGGAAGCGCTGGGTGGAATCACATTTCAATATTAAGATGAGTATTCAATTTTTTTTGTATTATATTTTTTTGTTTTTTGTTTTGTTTTTTTTTGTTTTGTTTTGTTTTTTGCAATTTTTCCATGGTAATTGAAATTGCACTCAAAAGAGTCAACCCCTGTAGCGAGACTTTCTTGATGACTCTCATGCTCAAAGACCTTAGGGCACCAAGTGAACCCCACATACTCGGGCATCATCTCAAGTTAACTCAGTCAAAAACAAATTAAAATTACCAAAAATAGAGATAAAATTACTAACTCTGGACCAGACAACTATGGAGTCACGATCCCCAAGTGTTGAAAGCCACGCATTAGGTCATTTCATTCTTTACACGCAAATTTATTATTTTTTAAATTTTTTTTATTGAATACTCATATTAAAACTAAAATGATCACCAAACCTATGCTATTTATTTGGGGGACCCCATGAACTCAAACTAATACCCCACTATCCAAAGGACGTGCATTGTGATTCTTTTTTTATTTGTATGAAAATATAAACAATGAAATATCACATTGGACAGCCACACTTTCCCAAATCTATGCTCATGAAATTATACAAGGATTAAAATCAGAATCGGGGCATGCTAAATTATTTGATATTCAGTTTCAAAGTGTGCAATGTGTATTATGTTCAAAGTTAAAGGAATTTTTACTTCCATTTACACACATTTTTTTTTCAAATCATTTTTTTTCACAAAAGCAATTTTTTTTATTTCATCTCCCCCCCCCCCAAATTAAAACAACACGGTCCCCAGTGTTTCAAAAAATGAAAATTTATAAGGAGTAGAGACAAATAAGGTAAGTTCAAAAAAGAAATTGAAATATGAGGATCATGGAATGAAGTCACCTAGTGGTTGAAGTTGAAATTCTTGCTGCTCCCTTTTAATCTCTTGATCTTGATATCACTCTAAGAATTCCCTAGTGGAGAAAAAAAAAGAAAAACAAACAAACAAAACAAACAAAACTATATATATATATATAATAAATAAAGTGAAATATAAGTATATATATAAAAATTATAGAATAAGGAAGCACAAAAAGTCGTAGGTCAGTGGTAAGCGCGTGCCCCTATCTCCCTTCGGTCCTGGGTTCGATTCCCCGTGGCTTTGCCAGTTGTGACGGGGTTTTCCCCATGACCTACGATGTGGAATTTTTTATTATTATTATATTTTTATTTTATTTTTTGTATTTTTATTTTAACCTACAAACACATAAAAAATGAACTGATGATACATTGTCTTCTTTTTAAATTTATGGGTAAGGTATTACTCAAGGATCACACCAAGTGACACAGATGAATATGGTGCTCCCATTTCATACCCATCCATACTCATAATAAAAGAACAGGTCAATGGTCTACTTTTTTTTTAAATATCAAAATGATTAATTAACCCTATTTTAAAAATAAATATGATTCAAAAAAAATATTGGAAACATGAAAATCACGGGTTTCCTCCCATGCAGTGCTTTGTTTAACGTCGTTAGCCCGACATAGACCCCTAATTGATTAATTATTTTTGTCATCTAAGGTAGGTTCACACAATTATTCATCAACTTCATGTTTTTGGAATGGTTCTATGAATGGTTTGACTCTATGACCATTAACTTTAATTGTTTGACCATTGGTGGGATCTTGAATTTCAACAGCCCCATGGGGGTACACCTTATGCACTATGTATAGACCTGACCATCTAGACCTCAACTTTCCCAGGTGTAAATGAAGTTTAGAACTATAAAAAAGAATAGGTTTACCCGGTTCAATGTGTTTGGTTTTAAGATTTCGAGATTTGTAGGCTTGTACTTTAGCTTTATTAATCCTTGAATTTTCATAAGCCTCCATCCTAAGTTCGTCAAGTTCATTGAGATCTAATTTCCTTTTTGTTTCGGCCAATGAGAGGTCATAATTCATTTTCTTAATTGCCCAAAAAGCCTTATGTTCAATCTCCACTGGAAAATGGCATGCTTTACCATAAACCAACCTATATGGGTACATTCCTAAAATGGTTTTATATGCGGTTCGATAGGCCCAAAGAGCATCTAAGAGTTTTCTTGACCAATATTTTCTAGATGGTTTAACAGTTTTCTCAAGAATTTGTTTAATTTCTCGATTATCTAACACAGCTTGACCATTGGTCTATGGATGGTATGCAGTGGACACTTTGTGAGAAATTCCATACTTTTCCATGAGTGATGAGAATGGACAATTGAAAAAATGAGTTCCATGATCACTAATGATAGCCCTAGGAATTCCAAATCTAGATATGATGTTTTCTTTTAAGAATCTAATCACAGTTTTATGATCATTGGATTTTGTGGGAATGGTATCAACCCATTTTGAGACATAATAAATAGCTAATAGAATGTAAATATATCCCCTATAGTTTGGGAAGGGACCCATGAAATCAATTCCCCAACAGTCAAAGATTTCAACCACTAAGATGGGAGTGAGTGGCATTTGATTCCTTTTTGTGATGGACCCTACTTATTGACACCTAGGATAGCTTTGAAAAAATGTGTAGGAGTCCCTTAAGAGGGTGGTCCAGAAGAGACCCCGCTGAAGAATCTTATCAGATGTTTTCTTAGAGGAAAAGTGACCTTCACATGCCTCACTATGATAGAATTTAAGGATGGACTCTTGTTTAGATTCTGGGATACACCTCCTAATGACTTGGTAAGGGAAGAACTTATAGAGGTATAGATCATCAAACACATAGTGCCTAACATCAGAAAGGAATTTCCTTCGAGCTTGAGTCCCTAAAAATTTTGGGATGACTCCTGTAAATAAGAAGTTGGCTATGTCGGCATACCAAGGGTAGTCACTCACAGAGTATAGGTTTCATCGGGGAATGAATCAGACATAGAAAGGTGATTTGAGTTGTCTTTTAATTCCATCCTAGATAGATTATCAGCTACAAAATTTTCAACACCCTTTTTTATCTTTGATTGTGAGGTCAAATTCTTGTATGAGAAGGACCCACCTAATCAGTCTAGCCTTGGCATCTTGTTTTTGGAAGAGGTATTTTAGTGCAGAATGGTCAGTGAACACAGTGATGGGGGATCCTAAGAGGTAGGACCTAAAATTCTCTAAGTCAAACACAATAGTAAGTAACTCCTTTTCAGTGGTGATGTAGTTTATTTGGGCATCATTTAAGGATTTTCTTTCATAATCAATGACATAAAGAGTTTTATCACAACGTTTTCCAAACACAGATCCTACATCAAAGTCACTGGAATCACACATAAGTTCGAAAGGAAGGTTCCAATTTAGATATTTCATGATGGGAGGAGTGGTTAGAGAGGATTTGAGGGTTGAGAATGAACCCTCATAGCTTTCTGTCCAAACAAATGGAGCATCCTTTACAAGCAGAGCACAAAGGGGATGAGAGATTTAACTAAAGTCCTTGATGAATCTTCTATAGAAACCAGCATGTCCTAAGAAAGGCCTCACTTCCTTGACAGTTTTGGGTAATGGAAGGTTAAGAATGATGTCAACCTTGGTTTTATCAACTTCAATCCCCCTACCTAAGACTAAATGGCCTATAACTAGTCCCTCTTTAACCATGAAATGGCATTTTTCCCAGTTTAGGACAAGATTCTTTTCTTCACATCTTGACAAGACTCTCTCCACATTCCTCATACATCACTCAAATATATCCTCAAACACATAGAAGTCATCCATGAAGACCTTAAGAAAATCCCTTACCATGTCTGAGAAGATTCCCATCATGCATCGCTGGAAGGTTCCAGGGGCATTGCATAACCCAAAGGGCATACGTTTGAAAGCAAAGGTTCTGAATGGACATGTGAATGTAGTCTTACCTTGATCCTCTAGGGAGACATCAATTTGATTATAACCTGAGTACCCATCTAAGAAATAGTAGAAGGCATGACCTTCCACTCTCTAAAGGACTTGGTCAATGAATGGTAAGGGGAAATGATCCTTCTTGGTGAATGAGTTTAGATCCCTATAGTCAATGCAGACCCTCCATCCACTACTCACCCTGGTTGGAAGAATCTCTCCATCCTTATTGGTTATCACTGTGATTCCTACCTTCTTGTGAACCACTTGGATTGGTCTAACCCACTCACTTTTAGCTATGGGATATATGATACCAGTTTTTAACAATTTCAGAAGTTCTTTTCTCACTACTTCCATGAGATTAGGATTGAGTCACCGTTGAGGTTGATGACATGGCTTTGAATCATATTCCAGAACAATCCTATGAGTCCTGATAAGTGGGATAATCCCATGAATATCAGACAGGGTCCAACCAATGGATTTCATATGTTTCCTAAGGACATATAGAAGTATCCTCTCATTATTGGCTTTAATATAAGAAGAAATGAAAATAGTATCTGTTTGATTGATCGCAGGTGTAGGCGGACATGCGCCAAAAGAAAAAAAACGAGAAAGGGAAAAGATAAGAGAATTTGGATGAGAAAAGAAGAAATGGGGGAGAATAGAATGGGTGTTTAGATGACTTACTTGGCTCCCTGGAAATGTCACCAAAATTTGATTCATGCTCAAATTCACCCAAGAGATGAAGGTAGAACAGTCCTAGTAGTTTAGCTTGGGTTGTCGAATCCTCATAGACCTAAGAAGTAACCTATAGACACGTAAATTCTATGGATGGTTTTTGGATATGAAGTGGCCAACTTGGGTTGATTTTATATGGGTTTAAAGGATAACTAACAGATTAAATGAATTCAATTTAAAATAATGAGTTGATCCTAGGTTATCGCTCGGGGTGGATTGGATGAAATTCTTTTTCAACTATTTCAATTTATAATATTTGAGATGGGTTTATTTAAGAAGATAAAAAAACATCCTCACTTACTAGTTTAATACCTACACACTTTAATACTAATAACCTATACACTTGAAGGATCAAAGTTTTGAGTACTTCAAGGTAAAGGTTTGAATTAGCACTTGAACTGTGTGGCCTTAAATTTGACAAGGACGATGGAGTTTAGAAATCATCAAATAAAAATATCAATTAAAAAAAGTGATTAGACATTAATGGGGTAATAAATAACATCCAATACATACCCTTGATACTTTCTTGGATCAACCCATAAGTGGGTTAGTCCTCCATTGATTTTATGGTTTCAATGGAAGCGGAAAGTAGACTCGTGAGGGAGGAAATGGAGAATTAAAAAAACAATGAAAAGAAAATGATCACTCCACCATTGTGTGAATAATTTCACAAGTTTTGGTATGAATAAATTCACACCTTGAAGCAATGGTATAAAAGTTAGATGGAGAAAAATATAATAAGATGAGAATAAGAACTTTTATTAAGAAACTAAGATGAATTAAAAACAACTTACATGTGAAGGAAGAACGTTACAAAGACAAATTGGAAGCATAACATTAAGATGAAAACAAAGCTAAAAGATGATAAAATCCTTCAACAAAACTACCTTAAATAGGAATTTTGGTATCCTTGGTTCGATAATCCAATAGTAAAAAAAATTCCACTTGATTATGGTAGGCCTAGGGTGGTGTAAAGTAAGGGAGAGGAGACTTTTCCACCCTTGACCCGAGGTGGCAGCCATCTTGCTTCCACCGAATAGATGCGCCTGAAAGACCTTCTAGATGGCCTAATTGGAGTGGTCCATATAAGAAAAAAGTGAATATCCAGATGTCCCCTAACCGTATGTAAGGGTTCAGCCCAAAATAGTTTATGGTTAACAAGATATGTGTAAATTGGTGGGATGTTTTTCTGGGCTGCAGAATCTGGCCCAAAAGTTTATCTTCAACTTGGGCCGCTTGAATAACCACAATGGAGGTCGAATTAACACTGGATCCTGAAAACTTATTTGTTACTATATATGTATTCTATAATATCACGTGATTTGGGCTTCATTGGTCCTGTATGTTGGGCCTCAAATTCTCATCAGTGGGCTGGTGTCTAATCTGACTTCTCCAGAATTGTTTCCTTTCATCACAAAATATCCCCATCTTCTTCCATGAATTCTCCATTGATCCCTGAATGAAACATGTTCATAATGAAGTTTAGATAAATTTCCAAAAATATAAAATTAAAATATGTATAATTAAATTCCTTAAAATCAGATGAATCATTGGGTAATTTAAATGATGCTAAAAAATGTACCACATAATAGTGCATTTTAAGAAAGAATTACAATCATAATGTGAAATGATGTTCAAAGTGTAAAATTAACTAAAATGGTGTTTATGAATAATAAATCACATTAATATTATATATATTAACAATGAATATTAGCCTCATTTAGTGTATAATCACCCGATTTTTCAAATCCATCACTAACAAAGTCCAATGAATGTTATCTGAGTTTACTAGACAAAATAAAAAATTAGAATTCTTAATATTCACAATTGTTTCCCACTTCAAAAAGGTATCCATTAAGTTCTCATTTGATGAATAAAAAACTCTCTACATACCAATAACAAAAGCGAATATAATAATGTACTCATGGTTTACTTCAAACATGAAATACAGAAAATGAAAAACTTGAAAAATATAAGCAAAAATATGTAAAAAAACAACATTCTTACAGTGAAGGTGTTCGCCATGAAGGAACAAATTATCAATTATGCAATTCCATCCATACTTCAAATTAGAAATTTTTCTTTAATAATCACCGTATATGCATCAATAACCTATTTCCAAAAAAATAACTCAATAAAAAATAAAACAAAAAAGATGATTAAAAAAAGTGATATATGACATACAATATTGGAGGTTCACATCTTGTTTAAAAAATCAATAATATTTTTAATATTGATCTGATATGATTTTTCAGAAGATTCCTAGACAACACCACTATTTTCATGGAAATTAATTTCTATTTTTAGTAAATACTCAAATATAATACAATATATTCTAAATACAGTAAATAAATAACAGTACCTATCCCCATCAATATCAAGGAGCATAAAAATGAGCCTTCTATCATGAGTTGCCACTATATTATGCTACTTCATCCACCAAGGAAATACCTTGGGTAGTTTGGGGTTATTAGTGGACTCTTCTTGGCATTAAGTTGAAGATATATATAGGGATATTGACTCTTCAGTTTCTTGTCCCTACTCTTCACATCTCTAATCAATGAGGTATGTATATTAGAGGCAGAAAATGTTACAGTGGACTACACAACACATTTTTCTTCATCCATATGCAGTTCTTCATTCATATCCTCCTCCTCCTCACTTACATCTACATTACCCGCTTCCTTCATCTCATCTAAAATAGTTTCCTCTATGTTTACCTCAATACCAGTAGCTAAAGTCGCGTTCTTCTCAAGTTCAACCTCTTGAATCTAAACATTCTCTAAAACAATTCCTTCCCCCTCACCAATAACTAATTCCATCTCCTCCTTTTCCTTTATCTTTAGCCTTTCTCTCAAGACAACAATATGTCTATTCTTCATTTTTAATTGAACCTCAATTTTTTAACCTTCTTGTTAAGCTTCGCATTCTCTATATATAATCTGATACTCTTCCCATTTAAAACATTTGGCACTTCTACTTTAATACTTATATGAAGTTTTTTTCTTTGACAATCTTCTGAATAGGCTCTTTAGCCTCACAAGAGCTTGACCACAGCCTGTAGCTCTTTTTCGGAGTCGTTTGAGTCTACAATGGATATTGAAAACAAAAATATTTATTTCATAAATTAATATGAAAATAAATAACTTCTCAAAAATATAAAATAGTAACAATACCCTGGTACTTTTTTTATAGTAGCAACAACGTCTTACAAACTCCACCGTACAAATAACGGTGCACCTTCTCTTTTGGGAACAATATTCCTAGAATTATCAGCAAACCAATACTATAACATTTAACATTATTAGGAAATGGTCAACCAACTTGAAAAAAATAATCAGTTAAATATAGTTGAAGACCTTAACAATAAAAATACAACACAACCAATAACTGTTAAGGGAGTCCTGTAAGTTTTTTTCACTGATATAAGAAGCTACTCATGAATAGTAAAATCCCAAGCATAACTCTTCAATTTTGCTACATCTTCAAAATATGTAACAAAATTATAACCAACATAAGAAACATAAGTAGTAAAAAATGATGTTTCACATGCAAAAAGAGAAATCAAATAAGCCACATCAGAGAAGTCTTGCTCCTCAGTAGCTTCAACAGCCTCAAGAATCGCTCTCCGTAACACATCTTGGGAAAATAGTCATCCATCATTAGCAAACCTCCTCATCAATAGTACTGAAATATTTGTTCATAATTTATAGGCAACATAAATAGGCAAGTTTCCATCCTCAATGTTGAATATATGTGAAATGTCAGCAACTCTTAAATCCATCATTATACCAACTATATCAAACATTCTTAAATCAGCATTGAACCTTTGTTGTAAAAATAACACTGAACCATTGGTTTTTTTTACAATCATCACATTATAGTAGGTTATCAATAAAAACTTTAAAAAACTACCAAAATGATATCCTTTGAAGATATTTAATATGATTATTATTAATCTTAGGCCTAATGTTATTAAAAAAAATTGACAACCTAGTTATCGAAGACCTATAGTTCTTGTTAGATGATGTAGACACTTCTTCTTCCATAAAAAAACAATATCCCTAAAAATTAGCATTAATAAAATTTGAATATTAATATAAGGCATAAGAGTGAAAATATAAAACTAAAAATTACAAGTACAGAAATGTGATATGACTTTGAATCAGTACGTTCAAATTAGTGGACTAATCAAAATTCACTATGATAATCACACAAGAAATTTCCAGTGAAAACTAACACTAGAAATCCTACTACAAATCATAGTTAAAATTATAATTGAATGAAATATAAAATTTACACTCATATTTGAACTTTTCAGTGAAAAGTTACACTAGGAAATTCAACTAAAATTTTCCAGTGAGAATTTCTAGGGGATTTCCAGTGGGAAATTCTATGGGATTTCTAGTGGGAATTTTCAATGGGAATTTTTAGTGGGAATTTCTGGTGGAAATTTCCAGACATAAATGCTAGTGAGAATTTACAATGTCAAAATTTCCACTAGGAATTTATAGCGGATATTTCAAATGTTAAGGTCAATTGTGAATTCAGCACCAAAATTGCACCTACTGGAAAATTAAAACTAATTCAATTTTAAAGTGTTCAGTACTTATTAAAATTAATTAATTTTTACTTTGAATTTCCACTGGGAATTGAAAATAAGAATTTTTAGGGGAATTCTAGGTGGGAATTGCTAGTGGAAATTTCCACTGGAAGTTGCAACTAGAAATTCCCAGTACTAATTTCAACTATAAATTCCTAGTGCTAATTTCCAATTAGAATATCTAGTGGGAATTTCCAAAGTATAATTCAAAAATATAACTATACAATTTCAACACATTCTAAAAATTGTTATGTACTTCCAAATTATAATTTCATATAAATCTAAAATTACATTGGGAAATTCAAGTGGGAATTTTTTGTGGGAATTTTTAGTGGAAATTGCCACTAGAAGTTGCAACTAGGAATTCCTAGTGAGAATTTCAAGTGTAAATACACAGTGTTAATTCCCAATTGGAATATCCAGTGGGAATTTCCAATGCACAAGTCAGAATTCTAGCTATATAATTTCAACAAATTCTATAAATTGATATGTAGTTCCAAATTATAATTGCATAGAAACCTGAATTTCCAGTGGAAATTTCCAGTGGTAATTTTTAGTGAGAATTCCCACTGGAAGTTTCATGTGTGAATTCCCATTGGGAATTTCAAGTGTAAACTCCCACTACAAATTCCCAGTTCGAATATATAGTGGTAATATTAGGTACAATTCATAATTCTATCTATACAATTTCAACACATTCTAAAAATTTTATGTAGTTCCAAATTATAATTCCATAGGAATATTAATTTCCAGTGAGAAATTTTAGTGGGAATTGCCAATGGAAATTGTTGCAGCAATTTCCAATGGGAATTTCAAGTGTAAATTCCTAGTGTGAATTCCGAGTTGGAATATCCTATGGGAATTCCCAAGGTAAAAGTCAGAATTCCAGCTCTACAATTTAAATACATTCTAGAAATTATTATGTAGTTCCAAATTATAATTGCAAAGTAATCCGATTTTCCACAGGGAAATTCCAGTGTGAAATTCAAGTGGGAATTCCCAAGGCGAATTTCCAGTGGGAAATGCTAGTGGTAATTGTTAGTGGGAATTCCCACTAGAATTTGAAACTAGGAATTTCTAGTGAGAATTTCAAGTGTAAAATCTCAATGTGAATTCCAGTTGAAATATCCAGTGGGAATTTCAAACACACAAGTCAGAATTTTATCTTTACAATTTCAAAACATTCTATAAATTGAAATGTAGTTCCAAATTATAATTTGTCATGAACCAAATTATCCAAGATGATAAAAGGGATAACAAACTACCAGACCCTTCCTTCTTCAAGTTGAAGGAGAGATAATTACCCCTCGAGTCACGCCTTCAATAGGCCCTGGGGTGGCAACTAGCACCAAGGGTATAGAATCTCACGTAAAATGGAAGGCATTACCCTTTTTGTAGAACAAGATCGGGAGATAAGATGGTGAATCCCAAACAACTCTAAAGACTGAAATAAAAGTAAAGCCCAAAAATCTATTCCCATATGCATGTCCAAAATAAACTGATACAAAGTACAAGAAAAACTTTGAAGGAAAGTACCAAAAGAAAAAGAAAATCATCAATGACAATTGTCCTGATGCCGAGCTAGTGGGGTCTGACATGGTCCTAAAAGTCCTCTTGGAAAACTAAAAGAAGTTTATATACATAGGGTGAGTATACAGGTATACTCGGTAGGGAAACCAAAATCTCTCGTTCACAAGTGGGGAGACATTCTAATGCCCCATGAGAAAAAAAATATGTAACCAAAACACCTAGCAAAGAAAAATATACACCCAACCTCACCAAGGCACACTCCCCAAATAACGTAAGCTAAGTAAAATAATAGTAATATCACATCGATATTTGGGTACCTCGCACCACTTTACCACAGTTTATTTAGAACATATTGTGCATCAGACCTCCCACATAGATCCCATTGCATTCCCACTGCCACCCCAAAAATAACCCCATGGGCCATCCCAACCGCATGTTTATCCTACCTGCAAACACTTGGGCCACCACAACCACACATAACCACGCTCGCAGACACCCGGGCCACAACAACCACTGCCACACCTGAAGACACCTAGTCCAGAACAACCACTGCCACACCCAAAGACACCTGGGCCAGAACAACCACTACCATACCCGAAGACACCTGGGCCTCATCCTAAAGACACTTGAGAAACAAACCTGCCCACACAAACCTGGTCCAACCACCACAACACACCCTACCTAAAGAGTCTTGGGACATAATGATCCTTAGGCCGTCACAACCTTCCCGAAGTGTCTTGGGATACCTAGGAGAGGGAGCATAAAGGAGATAATAACTAGCCACTCATAGGAATGTTGGGAAAACACCCTCCCCCATGAAATGGAGGTGTTCGACATGAAGTGCTCAACATGGGTGGGGTGAGTATAAGAAACACAAGAACTAAATTTTATACATATAGGTAATCAAGCACTCATCCCAGCCTAAGGGCCCCGAAACCAATAATCATCCCATACACAACTACTCTTTCTTCAATCCCTACATGCCCAAGTACACAACAGCCCCAACCAGAGCACAACCCATTTCTGGAAAATAGTTCCCCATTTTACCAATTCTCATTATCAGGTTCAAATGATTTCATTTAAATATCCCTTCACTATCGGGAAACTAATAGGCATAACCATAATCCAAAACAACAACTGAAAGAAAATATCCAAGAAAGTGTTTAAGCATTCACACCCAGTTCTCTTGTAAAGTAACAACATCAAAATGGGATATGTGAGATCCCTCGAAGTGCTGGAACCAAACCAATCCCCAACATATAAGGTCCATAAAATTTACCATTGGATCCACACGGCCTCATATTCATAACCAACAACCTCACAACCATTGATTCCATCCCCCTCTATGTCACCCCACAAACATTAAACAGAAAAACCATGCATATCAACAGAACAGAGAAAGGAAGTTTTTTAAATTTATCCAAGACCATTCATTAAGTTCCTTCTTTAAATTTGTTTAAATGGGTTTATCACACAATGATTCTTATTCATTGGGAATTCATTTAATCAACCAAGTTTATGTGATAAATTAGTTTCCATGTTACAGTCATTCAATCATAATATTTTCCAGAAAATAGAGCTTTATTGTGTAATAAAGGACCACCAATGACCATTATTTTCATTGTACATGAGCCCATACAATTCAAAAAATAAAAACAAAGGTATAACACAACAACATCATCAACTTCCCCATACCTTCATTCATTAAAAGTTCATTTATTATCTTAATTAAAGTCAGTTTCATCTACCTCTCAAGGGAAACATTATCACACCCACCCCACATGATGCACAGTAAAGAGTGATGAAGGAAAACCCCTACTTGGATGATCAAGGATTGAAGTTTTCTCTTTTCACCAAGAAATGGGGATGGCATGACTTTTAGGAAAATGAAACTCCAAGGATGAGTGGGAAGGGCTCCAACACAGGCACATGATTCATCTCGAGAGGAAGTTTGGAGGCTCACTTAGAGAACAAAAAGGAAGAAGGAAGATAGGTTCTCATATTAAGAAGAGGATAGATTCTAAAATCAGGGAGAATATTTCAAAGTACTTAAAAGTCAGATCATGGATCAACCACATGGATAGTTGGTTTCACACGATGGGATTAATTGAGATTCAATAATTCCCCTTGGAAAAGGTGGAGATAGACCAGTAGATAGCTGTGAGTTGATAGATTTCCTTTAAATAGAGAAAAAAACATAATAGGGGTAAAATTGGAAAACATGGGAGGCTGGAAAACACGGCAAAGGGTGTGACGGGCCACACGTTTTTGTAATTCAAGGGTCTCCCGACTCTTAAGGGGTTTAAAACATATTTTTTGGGCCTTAAATCACTTTTAAAGGGGTATTACAACACTTTTAAGTTAAAATATATGTTACTGGAGCAAAATTGGAAAGTCCTGGAGGAATTGGAAATGACTCACTGATTGGTGAGTCACCGTCATCCCGGCACCGTCACCATGGCACCATCATCCTGGAACCGTCGCCATGGCACCGTCGCCCTGACACTGTCACCCTGGAACCATCACCCTAGAACCATTGCACTGGCACTGTCACCCTAGAACCGTTTCCCTAGCACTGATGTCGATCAGTTCCACTGACATCCCATCGGTGCCACCGATGCCCATTGGTGCCACTGTTCGTTCGACCTGAAATTTGGCAAACACCTTAATGAGTCATTGATGGTCCCCAAGATACCCCAAACACCAGAATTTGACAATGTAATGGATCAAGAAGTTCTGGGACATTACATTAGATACCTCTCAAACTATTATTACCCTCTAGAATTCAACAGTAAACCCAAAAAAGAGAGAGGGGTCTGAACAACCACCTCATAAGACACCTCTCAGGGAAAAACCACCCTAGATTTGTTTGAAAGATAGAATAAAACCTCAACATATAGGTAAATATATCTCACATCTATCTCCTGAAAAACTGTGGAAACACTACCACTCCTCTCCCCCAAGAAACCACACAAACACAAAAAGGTCACACTATCCAGACACATGGGTTAGGGAGCTCCTTCCTCCTTGTCAATATACTATCTGCTTTGGGTGGCACTGACTCACTTGCATGGGTTTAATCTCATCCACATTAATGCATCTCGATTATGGAGTAGGTTCTCCCCTCCCCATAGTTAGGAATTTTCACATAAGACAAAGAATAGGGAAACAACTTTTCATATAGTAAGCAGGGTCAAACATTTCATCATAAGCAGGGCACAAAGCAAACACAAGATCAAAACTCATAATAGCTCTAGGTAATAGGCACACATTTGTGCCTCCCATTCCCAGGTACTCTCCTTGAGGCCACCATGCCTCCACAACACATGAACCAAGGGAGTGGTCTGTCCATGAATCACCTTCTCCTTACGATCCTTGATTCTCATCGGTCGCTTCACGAACGTCGCATCATCCTCGATATCCACCTCTCCCTAGTCGAGGATGTGGGAGTCATTGTGTAGATACCGATAGAGCTAAGATAAATGAAAGATGTTGTGGAACCTCTCTAATCATGGTGGTAATTTCAGCTGATATGCCACCTTGTCGACTCTTCCCAGCACCTCAAAGGGTCCAATGAACCTGGGAGAAAGTTTACCCCCCCTGCCAAACCTCTATTGTCCATCCTGAGGGGAGACCTTTAAAAACACGTGGTACCCAAACTCAAACTCCAAGGGTCTCCTCCTATGATCGGCATATGACTTCTTCCGGTCCTAATATTCCTTCATCCTCTCATGAACAAGATGAACCTTCTCTGTCATGCTCTACACCACCTCTGGTCCAAGAACACCTACCTCCCCAACCTATGTCCAGCATTCGGGTGAACGACATGGTCTCCCGTACAAGGATTCAAATAGTTCCATGAAAATGGTAGAGTGATATCTATTTTTATAGGAAAACTCTACCAAAGGAAAGTGCCGTACCCATGATCCTCTAAAGTCTATAACACACGCTCGCGACATATCCTCCAATGTTTGGATGGTCCTCTCTATCTGACCATCCATCTGAGGGTGGAAAGTAGTGATAAGGCATAGATGGGTGCCAAAATCATGTTGTAATCCCTTCCATACTCGTGAATTAAAGTGTGTATCCCAATCCTAAATGATGGTTCTAGGAATTCCGTGCAGCCACACAACTTCACCTACGTACTTCTGTGTTAAGGCATCCACTGCGATCGACTCCTCAACTGCTAAGAAGTGATCCAATTTTGTCAATCAGTCTACCACTACCCAGATGGCATCACAACATCCCTCATATCAAGGTAGTCCTATGATAAAATCCATCAAGAAATCACCCCACTTCTACTCAGTAACGTCTAAGGGCTGCAACAGACCGCCGGGAACACGGTGTTTAGCCTTCATCTGCTGACACACAAGGCACTTTTCCACAAACTCCACCACTTCCCACTTCACTCCAGGCCACCAAAACTGACCTCGCAATCCCTGGTACATCTTGTAGACTCATGGATGTACCTCCATGGGTGAGTTATGAAACTCACTGAGAAATCCTTCGCACATTTCCATCGGGAAAAATAGCTTCCCATGGAACAACATCTGATTCTGACCATCCTCTGACCATCCTTCTAGAGCATTTCCCTAGTCAACATGATCACGCATCACTTCGCTCTCTAAGTTCCCCCATTGATACTCCTACACCTACCGCATTATAGAGGATTGTATTTTCATTTGAAATAGAAAGCCTCTACCACCTTCCACCCTTTCATCCAGGCGTAAGGCAGCCAACTCCTCCATTGCCTTCCAAGCATCTACTGACTCCTGAACCACATCCTTATGTAAATTATTTCTTAAGTAATCGGCCACCAAATTCCCCTTTCCTAAGGTTTAGGAGATCTTGAAGTTGTAATCTTGAAGAAACTCAATCCAACTTCATTGTTGCAAGTTCAGGTCTCACTGGGAGAAAACATACCTCAGGCTCTTATGATCTGTGAAGACCACAAAGGGTTCCCTGATGAGGTAATTCCACAAAAACTCTGGTGTGAACACAACTGCTGTAAGTTCTAGTTCATGGGTGGAATAGTTACATTCATGAGGACGTAACTGTCTAGACCCATAAGAGATCTCTCCCCACTTCTGTGTCATCACACACCCCAATCCTAGACTAGAAACATCACAGAACACTTCAAATGTTACCCCTTCCTCTGGAAACCTCAGCACTGGGGCACTGATCAGCTTCCCTTTCAGATAACTGAAAGACGACTGACACTGATCACTCCATACAAAAGCCTAGTATTTTCTAGTCAAGGATGTAAAAGGTGATACAACTCGAGAGAAGTCGGGTATGAACCTCTGGTAGTAACCTGCCAGACCCAGGAAACTACGAACCTATGTCACGCTCTTGGGTGATTCCTAAGAAACAACCGCCTCGACCTTCAATGGGTCCACTGATATTACCTACAGGGACACCACGTGTCTAAGGAAGTTGAAAGTACGAATGATTATCTCCTATCGATCGGTCAAGATTTTGATGCTCTGCTGATGTGTATAGTAGCACTCGGGTTGAATCCTCAGCGATGATACTTTTTAATAGTCGACTATTTTTGGTTGATTGTATTTTGATTGGGGGGTTTGTTTGCAGAGATTATGAAATAATTTATGGATGATGTTTGATTTAAAAATTTGATAAATATTGGGGTGAGTTCATTATTATGGAGTTAATCTTGTGATATCCTTGAGATTTTCTTTATATTGCATTAAATTAACACCCACTTCACAAGATGACATTGATTATAATTCCTAAGTGTTAAGGCTTTAATCCAAGCCTTAAATTAACTTAGGGTTCTAATATCAATTATTAAATATTTATGGTGTGTATTTATGGTTCCAATAATTCATGGAAACCACACATTAAACAAAACAAGTCATTAATCCATGACATGTTAAGCCCGACATACACAATGTTAATTCAAAGAATACTCATCGAGCAAAAGCTCTCAGTCGCTTAACATATCTAAATAATGAATCACCCCAATGGTAGATTTACTCATCCATTTAAATGATTAATAATCTGGTTATAATTATTATGATGATAAATTAAGAAGATAAGAAAAATAAAGGGATAAGAAAAGAGTGGTGCGTCGAACACACACACAAACGATAATGAAAATTAAAAACAAAATTTAGATTGAATGAGAAAGTGAAAGAATGGAAGGGGGTTCAACTGTATTAACTATTTTAAGAACATTAATATTAAACTACATAAGGTGGATTAGAATAAGAGATATTGAATATGAAACTTGAATTAAAATAGAATTACAAAAAGACTTACAAGATTACAACAATGAAGAACACAAAAGTAAATGAAAACAAAGAGAGAAGGAAAGGTCTCTCAAGTGAAAACTTGAGTATGGAAGGTCCTCAAAAGCCTTTCTAAAGTATTTTGTCATGCCAATTGATGCTCATATCTTCCTAAATGCCAACCATATGCAAGGAGAAGAGGAGGTTGTATTTATAGTCCAAGGAGGTGGACTGTTTGCATTCTAAATTTGTCGCTCCACTTGAATCTCCAATAGGGCTATTCAAAAAGATGAATCTCGAGATAGACTATTATAAAAAGTTGTATATAATAATGTTTCTCGACTAATGTAAAAATTTGGAATCATTTTGACTTATGGATCCAAATTTATGGTAGTTTTATTAAACAGAGTTAAACTATCCATTTCTATCCATGATTTTTCAATGGCCAAAATGTGAATGGATATTTGAATAGGAAGATGCCTTCAAATATGACTCATTTCTTCAACAAAGTCGGAAAAATATATCTACTATTTCACACTGAAAAATATTAGCTTTATTTGATTAATAGATCAGAATACATTTCATGAATACTCTACTTATTTTATTTACCATCCAGAATGGTGGGTTGAGTTTAAATGAATCAGTTGGACCCCTTTTCTTTGGATTTGGCCCTTGAATTTTTTTTTCCAAGACTCCTTACATTGTCCCCCAAGTATTGGAGGATAATGAATGAATTTTCACTTATGGATTGAGACTAGTAATTCAATATTTATGGATGGTCCAGTTTCTTCACAGATTCTGTGGGCCTTCTTGTGTGGACCATATAGCCCTTCAAATGGCAGAATTGGCCCAAGATCCCTTCTAATGAAATGTTTTAATTTGAGTAATGAACCCTAAAAACAATAATCATGAAATTTGGATAAGTAGGGTGAGAGTTATTATCAAAACATTAAACATACTTGAATCTTGATGAATTCAAATAGTGCTCTAAAATTATATTTAATATTTAAACATTAATATTTCACAAAAATTATGCAAATTTAATATAAAATAAATAAAGGGGGTATATAAAAAATTATGAAAATATTAATAACATCAACTCCCCCAAACTTAGTCTTGTGCATGTCCTCATGTACAAAAAATATAAAACCATGACAAAAATCATTTTCACTCACCATAAAATATTAAAATTTTGTTTTCCCTAATCAGGGGAGGTTTAGACAATTTCACTCATCCATATTGAATTTCACCACAAGTTGTTATAGAAAAAATGTTCCAAAAACCATTCATTTTTTCATTCTCAAATTTAGAAATGAAAAATGGTGGCACACAAAACTTACTCCTCTCAAGATGATAAAATTAATTTATGGAGCTTCACTCATTCACCAACCAAAAGTGAAAATCTTAGAGTTTGTAAGATCTCTCAGCTTCCACTCCCTATCCAA
The DNA here is from genome assembly GCA_963277665.1 of Viscum album. Taxonomy (NCBI): domain Eukaryota; kingdom Viridiplantae; phylum Streptophyta; class Magnoliopsida; order Santalales; family Viscaceae; genus Viscum; species Viscum album. The sequence continues at coordinate 1,223,969,671 of OY728130.1, forward strand.
AGTGCACAAGAATTAATAGGTATTTTGAAGGGGGTTTTCTATGGCTATGGGATAGTAGGAATATAATGTCCAAGAGATAGAAGAAAAGGGGTAAAACACCAACATGGAAAAAGAAATGCACATTTTTTTAGAAATGAGACATGAAAGGAAATAGAAACACATATTTATGAGGGAATGAAAATGTAAAATAAGACAAAAAAGAGGAAGAAAATATGAAGTTAATGAGAAGATGGAATATTTACAAAACTAAAAACTTCTCCCAATGACATAAGAATATAATGCAAGTGTTCTTTTTTTTCTTTTTTTCTTTTTTTTTTGTATTTTTTTCGAAAGTTGAACTTGAAACAGATCTCACACTCATATCCCAACTTATGATTGATCCCCTCATGACACTAATTGTAATGGTTATAACAAGATCAATGGTTGAGGAAGATTGATTTTTGACCTATCCAAGACACAACCCATTTTTGTTTCTTTTTTTTTTATTTTTTTGAACACTTATCAGTAACATTTACAAAATTACATAAATGAAAGTACATTACATTCCCCAAAACTCACTTAATGACAAACTATCCCCCACACTAAAAATGGATGCTTTCCCTCAAGCATATTATAACATGGTGAAGTCAAAAAAGGGTACCCAAAATTAAATCCATTCCCCCCACACTTAAATTTCAAAAAAATATGCAATGAAAATCTATGTTGATATTGGGTGGGATAAGGTATTGGGATTGTAATGTGGCTATCAAAGAAAAGGTTTTCATAGGCTCAAAGGGCATTTAAAAAGGAGGATTAATGTAAGGGAAATAGAAGGTTATTTGGCTATTTTGATTCTCATGTGGTTCATAAAATGCCTCTATCATATTAAAGAACATGAAAGTAGGAAATTTAGCTCGAAGGTCCACAAACTCAAGACTCAAAAATGAGGGTGAAAAACACACATTTTTAATAGATGACCATAGGTGGCCTTGGCATGAAATTTAATGTTGTTCCTCATGGCTGGGGAAAATTATTTTCCAAATAAAAAATTGAGCATTCAAAATTTGTTAGTTTTTACACAATATTCTTTATCCAAATATATGATGAAAACACATGATTTTTGAGATGAAACCATGTCTTTGGACTCCCCAAAATGGTCAGACAAAATTTCAAAAGTTGAAGGTGAGTAATCATGACTCTTGCTTTTCCATATTTTTTAAAGTGATTTTTATTATTTTTTTTTTAGTTTTTTAGGTTTTTTTAGTTTTTTTTATAAAGACACACCCACACAAAAGAGTAAATAAAAACTATGATGAGGAAAGTGGTAAAAAATGAAAGAGAGGGGAATAAGAAGAAAGAGGGAGAGAGAGGAAGAGATAGAGAGAGAGTTAAAGGGAAAGAGGTGCCCCCTGGTTTGGATTTGGTGGGTCGTCGTCTCTATCCGGTGGTGGGTATGTGGAATTTGATGTGCCTCATGTGGGATGTTACCTAAAAAAGAAAAATCATTATTCATCTAATTAAAAACTAAAAATAAATTAAAATTTCATAAAAGTAAAAGAAAACATGGGTTTCCTCCCAAGAAGCGCTGCATTAATTTGTCTATAGCTAGAAAATTGAAGTAGACTACCTATAGTATGATTGTGGCCACTATATAATTTCAACTCTAGTGTGCTTCTAGAAAAAATTCTCCTTTGGGAGGACCGATGATTCATTGGATAATTTCATCCCTTATTGTTTCTCTTGCAATTCAATGGGGGTAGAAAGAGAATATGACTATCCTCCCTTTGGTCTTCAACGTGAGGAATGATTTTATCTACAAATTGATGGTTTTCTATGCTTATAAATTCAATAATATGTCTTAATTCTGATGGTTCATTTATGTAAAGTTCAGATAACACGAAACCAGAGTATGAGATCCCAATTGTTTTTGAATCATTTATTTCATCACTTACCAATGTAGAGTAATGAGGATCAGTGGAGTCATAAGACTGAATAATTTTTTTAATATCCTTTATATCAATGTTGTTTTCCAAAGAATGGTCAATTTCAACCTCACCAGTGATCACTTTATTAATTATGGAACAAATCTCACAACCTTCACTCCCATCGGGACAATATAAACACATTGGTTTGGGGTTCACCACACATATAAATTTTTTTTTCAGAATCATGGATAGGAAATGATGAATGTTGGATAATATTATTTGAATCAAAAAATGAACATGCTTCTTTGTTTTCCCCATTACCATACAAGTTTGAGCAGGGGAGGCCATAGGTGAGTTGGGATTCCAAATAGTTTTCAAGATCCTTTAAATCAATGGAGTTTGCATTTGTAATGTCAACATCAACTTCTCCATTTATGACATGGTTAATGAGGATGAAATATTCACAAACTTCTCTATTAGTAGAACAGGAAGAACATGATGGATTGGGATTCAAGACACTCTCAGAGAAACTTTCAGAAGCATGGATAGAGAATACAGATTGATTCTCTGATGGGTATCGCATGGATTGAAAAATATTGAACTTGACCAGTTGGTCACCAAATTCCATGGATAAGATGCGAGTATGGACATGAATTTTGGTTTTATATGTCATAAGGAAAGGTCTTCCTAGAATCAGAGGAGATTGGAAAGAAGTTGTCTCACCTTCCATGTTAAGGACATAGAAGTCAGCTCGGAAGATAAGATCATTGACTCGGACAAGGACATCCTCAATTATTCCCTCAGGACTGGTAGTGCTTCGATTGGATAACTAAATGACAACACCCATTGGAAGTAAGGGACTATCACGACCTGTCCTCGGGGCCCGTGTCGTGACTACCCCAAGCCCGATTTCCATAGGTCAGGGGCTGGTGACTAGCACTAAAGGCGTAAATCCCGATAAAAAGGGAAGGCATTGCCTTTATATAAGTAAACAAACACAATAGAGTACACAAGTGAAGTAAGAACTAAGTAAAACTGAGTACAAAAGTAAGTGATGAAAAGTAAATGGGCCAGAATACAAACCCAACTGAAGGTACAGTACAACTGAAAAGGAAAGTACAATAGCAGAAAAGTAAAGCAGCAACCACCGAGTCGTCCTCCGGGAATCCCACCTGAAGGATGGGTACAAATGGTCTCCTCATCTCCTTGGGTCTGGCCGTACGCTCTGTGTATGTCCCATCTAGTGGACCACCTCTGAGTACCGTCCATCTCCACAAGCCTCCACCTTGATCAGTGATGTCCATCGTCTGCATCCAACACAACGTAGTGTGGGCATAGCCCGTGCATGAGTGAGTATACGATACTCAGTAGGGACCCCGAGACCCCCTAAGGTCTCACAGAATCCACGAAGGATAAACCATAAATGAAAGATACAAATATGAATTATCATCCAACTCTACTTAGGTATATTCCCATATATATACCTAAGTCATCAATCTCAGTTCGGCTCCAACTTCCGAGCCCAAGCACAACCTAGTCCACACAGGAAGGAAATCAACCACATAAATGATAATGATTGAAAGACAAGACTCAGCTCACACAGGTATACTACTCACGAAGTGGGGTCAATATGATTAGATATAGCCTCTGAATCATCTCCTCTGCCAAACCCATGTAGGATCCAAGTACATAAGTCATCGCTACCGAACCCACGTAGGATCCAAGTACAATAACCATCGCTGTCGAACCCACGTAGGATCCAAGTACAGTCGTCATCGCTACTGAACCCACGGAGGATCCAAGTACAGTTGTCCTCCCTGACTAACCCACATAGGATCCAAGTACATTCGTCTTCCTCGTCAAACCCACGGAGGATCCCAGCACGGTAGTCATCGCAGTAGCAGCCAGCTCTAGGGTTCCCTCACACAGCGTACTCGATTCCAGGAGGGTCCGTTCCTTGAGTAAAGGGGTCGATACATCAATTGTCACTAAGTCTAGAGTTTATGTATCCTAAAGTTATGTCTCGTCAAAAGGAACTCAACGCAACAGACGGCACGTCAATCGGACGCCCGGTCTGAGAGATATTGGCCTTTTCGTTCCAGGGGCCCGGTTTGAAATATGCTTGTTCTAAACCCATCCATTTACCAAAGTTGTCCAAAAATCACTTAGAGTATCGCAAAAAGGAACGCCTCGTCGATAGGGTCCCAGTGCTGCAAACGGAGCGTCGATCGGACGTGCGGTCTTTAAGTTATTCACGTTTAAGTGAATAATGGGCCCGGCCCTATAAGCCCATTGGGATGGCAGGTCGGGTCACTCTTTTTTGGTGGGTCCATCCCGGTAGGGGTGTCGGATCGTCCTGAAGGTTCGCGCGGTCCGGCCTGAGGGACGCGACCGACCCGAAGAGAGCGAGGCCCGGCCCGAAGTGGCGCGGCCCGGCTGGGCGCGGCCTGGCTGGCTCGGCCAGCTGGCCGAGCTGTCCGAGGTGGGGGGCGCGGCCCCCGGCTACCCAAACCGGAGGATCCAAGAAGCATCGCTCTCCAAAACCGGTCAGCTAGGCCGGCCGGCCTTTTGGAATAAGTGGCCCGCACGGCGGGCCACGGATCTTCCGGCGCCGCGCCCTCCTGGCGCTGCGGCTCCCCTTCGCCCGGAAAGCCGACGGGCCGGCCAGTTCTTCCGCCGAAGAGGCCCGCGATGCGGGCCGCGGTTCCTCCCGCATAGCTGGCGCGATGGCACCGGCTTCCTTCGCTGCATTCCCGGCACGGCGCGACGGCGTCGTGCCTCTTTCGCCTTCGATTGCCGATTCTAAAAATAATAACAAGATCAACGGAGTGTTGTCTGGCCGTGTTCGTTCAGCCCACGCCCTTTGCGTAAAGCGATAGCAATTGGTTGTATATAAACCACGATTTCCAATGAAGAATGGGGTACGAAAACATTCACTTTCAATAATAAACCCCTACCTCGATAATTTACGTCGCATGTCGGGCATCACGGAAGACGGTGTCGTGGGGAAAGGATTTGTAGGCGACGTCGGAGTGTGCCCGAGGAGGAAGTGGCATCTCCTATCTTATTGCGGAGAAGAGAATGGGTGGTTCATCATGCGATCTTCGTTGAAGAAATCGTCGTTCTTCGTCGGAGAGCGGTGTTCTTCAAAAACTCAATAGCTCTCCCAATCCTCCTTAGCACAACGAAAGCCCTCCTCCCCTAAAATAATAGGATAATCCTATTATTTTATTACACATGCAATTTAAATTTCAAAGTTCAAATCACCTCATTAATTAAATGTGTTGGAAAATAATTAAAGAGAGGGAGAGGAAAGATCCTCATAAATTTGAGGGGTTGTCATGAATTAATGGAGTGAGGGAGGTGGAGAGATTGGCAATTAAAGGGGGGTTGCCAATTTAATGAGAGGGGTTAAGGAGTTTAGAGGAAAAATAATGGTTGTGGCTCATGTAGGACCCACCTCTCTAACATCTACACTTGGGTAGTTAGGTGGCTGTGGGTCCCACCCTTAACTACCCATGGGAGGAATTAACCTCCCTAGATAAATAAAATTGTTCTAACAATTTTATTTATCTTTTTTTTTAATTTAACCACAAATTATAACTTCAAATCCGCATAAAACACAACTGTGGTAAATATCCCCTTAAGTAATTACCAGCGCTGCGAGTTCATCGGTGCCCTCGGATTTCAATTCCGAGCAATGGTTCAAAAGATATAAAAACCCGCTCGTTTGTTCACTGAATGTACCCAAGCTAAACTTCGGAAATTGATTCTGGGAACACCGAACCTCGGAATCAAGTGTCGTCAAATCCACAGACTCATAAAATTCCAAATTATTTAAGAAAAAAAATTCCCTTGAAATTTTCGGGTCTTTACATTACTCCCACCTCAGGGATTTACATCCCCATAAAGCTACAACATAAACTAGGGAAACAAATGAGGGTACTGAGAATGCATCTGAGCCTCCCGCTCTCATGTGCTCTCCTGGAGGTTCCCATGCTGCCATCGAATGCGCAACATAGGAATCGACCATCCATGTAGGACCTGCTCCTGTCGATCCTCGATCTCCACCAGAACCTCCATGAATGTAGCCCCGTCATCGATGTCCAGCTCCCCATGGTTGATGATGTGGGTTGGGTCGTGCACGTATCTCCTCAGCTGAGTTACGTGGAAGACGTCATGCACCCAGTGCAACTGAGGTGGAAGGGCTAAGCGGTAAGACACCTCGCCTACCCTGTTGAGGACCTGGAATGGTCCAATGAAGCACGGAGATAACTTGCCGCCCTGGCCAAATCTCCATAATCCACATCGAGGTGAGACCCGTAAGAAGACGTGGTCTCCATCCTCGAACTCCAATGGTCTCCGTCTCCTATCAGCATAGGACTTTTGTTTTCTCTATGCAGTCCTCATCCACTCCTGGATGATCTGAACCTTTTCCGTCATAGCCTAAACCATATCTGGTCCTACGAGTGCTGACTCCCCAGGGTCAGTCCAGCACATAGGTGATCTGCAAGGTCATCCGTACAGTGCCTCGTATGGTGCCATCCCGATGGTGGAGTGATAACTGTTGTTATACGCAAACTCCACCAAGGGTAGGTGATCCTCCCAGCTGCGACCAAAGTCAAGGACACATGCACGGAGCATGTCCTCAAGTGTCTGAATGGTCCTCTCCGTCTGTCCATCTGTCTGAGGATGAAAGGCGGTGCTCAGGCGTAGCTGTGTCCCAAATACCTCCTGCAACCCATTCCAAAGCCGGGAAGTAAAGTGAACATCTCGATCGGAGACGATAGATGATGGCACACCATGAATCCATACGATCTCCTGAATTTAGATGCATCCCAAGATCTCTACTGATCCCTGCTCTCTAATCGATAGGAAGTGGGCCGACTTGGTGAGTCGGTCTACGATCACCCAGATAGAGTTGTGTCCTCTGGAAGTACGTGGGAGCCCCATCACGAAATCCATGGATACCCATCCCACTTCCACTTCGGAACCTCTAAGGTTTGTACCAAGCCTTCTGGTACCTGGTGCTCCGCCTTCACTTGTTGGCAAGTGAGGCATCGTGAAATGAACTCTACTGCAGCCTTCTTCATACCCGGACACCCGTGCTATCGTCTGAGGTCCTGGTATATCTTCTCCACTCCAGGATGTACCACTAGTGGGGAAGTGTGAAAATCCCTCATCACTTCCTCCTACAGTGCAACTGGTACCATGGTACGTCCCGTGAAGAGGATGACGTGCTCTCCTCCTTCAGAAAATCCATCAGACGCCTGCCCTGTGGAAATCTGAGCACGTTGCGTCTCACAATCAATGTCCCCATGTTGTGACTCTCTGACCCGCTGAAGTAGTGGAGGAGTGACTGTGAGGGACTGTAGAAAGGATTCCCCATCTCTATCCACTAAGGATATCTGCAAAGCGGCTAACTGCTCTGTCGCCTCTCCAAGTAGCTGAATGCCTGATCTCCTACTGAGAGCATCAGCTACTATGTTCCCATTTCCAGGAGTATAGACTATCTCAAAGTCATAGTCCTGGAGGAACTCGAGCCATCGCCGTTGTCTCAGGTTTCAAGTCCTTCTGCGAGAAGATGTACCTGAGAATTTGGTGGTCAGAGAAGACTGTAAAGCACTCGTCCATCAGATAGTGCCTCCACGTCTTCAGGGTGAAGACCACTGCTGCTAACTCCAGTTCATGGGTAGCATAGTTCTACTCGTGCTGCCTCAACTGTCGTGAACCATAGGCGATCACTGCCTGCTCCTGCATTAGGACACACCCGAGTCTGGTCACTGATGCATCACAGTAAACCACGTACCCAACACCCTCCTCTGGTAGCCTCAAGATGGTTGCACTGGTCAATCTCTGTCTCAGCTCCTGAAAGCTCTACTGACATCTATCTGACCATACGAAGGGTTTCCCCTTCTTTGTCAAAGTTGAAAGCGGTGTTTCAACACTGGAGAAGTCTGGTACAAATATCCGATAGTACCCATCCAGACCTAGGAAACTCCACACCTCCGCCACGCTCCTGGGTGGCTCCTAAGAAAGTACTGCCTCGATCTTTACAGGATCTACTACAACTCCCACCTCTGAGATGACTTTCCCCAAGAACTGAACCTCTCAAATCTAGAATTGGCACTTCGAGAGCTTACCATAAAGCTAGTGCTCTCGGAGTGTGTCCAGTACAACCCGTAAGTGGTAGGCGTGATCCTCCTCAGTAGACGAGTAAATTAGTATGTCTTCGATGAAGACTACGACAAAAAAATCAAGGTAAGGATGGAAGATCCTGTTAATGAGACTCATGAACATTGTTGGTGTGTTGGTTATGCCTAAGGTCATAACTAAGAACTCTTAGTGGCCATACCGACACCTGAAGGCCGTCTTTTTCACATCCTCATCTCGAACTATGAGCTGATGATAGCCTGGCCTAAGGTCTATCTTCGAGAACTATCGTGCTCCCTTGAGCTGATCAAAGAGGTATTCAATCCTCGGGAGTGGATACTTGTTCTTCACAGTCACCTGATTCAGGTGACGGTAGTCGACACACAGTCGTAATCTCCCATCCACCTTCTTGGCGAATAAAATCGGAGAAGCCCAAGGTGAAACACTGGGTCAGATGAATCCCTTTCCCTGTAAGTCCTCTAGCTGTACTTGAAGCTCACAAAGCTCGATGGGAACCATCCGATATGTTGGATTAGATATCGATGTTGTCCCGGGGTACAGGTCAATGTAGAAGTCTACCTCTCTGCGAGGAGGTAGTCCTGGAACATCGTCAGGAAAAACGTCCGCATACTGATCCACCACAACAGGAAAACTCGAACTCTACACATCAACTGCTCCAAGGATGAGACTATCCAACTTATGGGTGATCAGTTGTCCTCTCCTCTGCGTAAGTCCATCCTGCGCTGCAAAGGCTATATTCTCGCTAGTGAAGGTGAACCTGCTCCCATCTATGCGGACACACCACACTTTGCACCTAAAACAGTCGATCTGGGAATGGACTGTAGATAACCAATCCATACACAAAATGACGTCGTAAGGCCTCGACGCTGCTACAAGAAGATCCCAGCCGAAGCTCTCACCTCCTAGAGTAAGCTCACACTGCCAGAACCAGTGCGTAATCGTCGAGTCTACTCCCGTAGGAGTCTCTACCCGTAAGGATCGATCCAATGACTCCGTCAAAATCTTCGAGCTCCGAACAAGGGAAGCGGTAATAAAAGAATGACTCTCTCCTGTGTCTATAAGAACTGCAGAAAGAGTGTAGTAGACATAGATAGTACCTCAAATCATATCAGGTACGCCATGGTCGTAGGTCTCGACTGCCTGGAGCTGAACCTGCCCATGTCTTCCAGCTCCCTGTGGTCGGGGTGGTCCTCCTGGTGGTGGTGGTGGTAGAGCCTCGAAGCATCATCCACCAGCTGCTGCTCGTCCAGCTCCTCTGCCTCGTCTGCCTACTCCCTGTGGACTGCCACGGTCAAACCTCTGTCTCTGCCTGGGAGGTCCCTAGCGGGTCGGACAGTCACGAGCCATGTGTCCCTTCCCGCCACATGCATAGCACTGCCTGCCCCTCATATGGATGGCTCTGCTCCATGTGCCCCGCACATCTGAACCAGTATCCTGAGGTTGCCCACCTGATGGCCTGGTCTGCTTAGACCTCTGCGTCATCTGTCTACTGTCGGCTACAGAAGACTCCACTACGTGTCACCCTGCGGTGGGTCTCGCTGCTGGCGTTGGCTCAGCAAGAAAGCTCTCCACAAGAAGGGCTCTCTCCATTACTCCTGCTTGCGTCGGAATGCTAAGAGAGATCATTGAAGCCCTGATCTCATGACTCAGTCTCTGATCAAAGGTTCGGTCCTGGAAGAATGGGTCTCGTACCATGTCCGTGGAGTAATGCGAGAGGTCGGTAAATCTCATCGAGTACTGGGCTACTGTCATGCTGCCTTTCCGCAGTTGTAGTAACTCCTGGATGCGCACCGCACGGAGGGTGGATGGAACAAACTCTGAGCAGAAGAGGCTCTCGAAGTCCGTCCAAAGTAGAGATGCCTCGTCGAGCACCTGGAGCATCAGGCTCCACCATCTACCTGCTGCTGCATGTAGGAGACTCGCGACAAGGATCACCATAAGGTCTGCTGGTGTCCCTACCAATATGAAGACTCTGATGATAGCCGCCATCCAATCCTCGACTTCCTGAGGGTCTGTCTCTCCTTGGAACCTGGGTGACCTCTTTCGCTGAAACTCGTGCAATGCGCTCAGGCAGCATGCACTCTCCGCTACTGGGGTTGGTGGTATCGGTGGCCCAGCAGGTAGTGGTACCGCTGGTGCCTCCGCTGTAATGGGGTCCTGCACTGAGGCCTTGTTGCTCGGGGGGATGTCATCCCGCACGTAACTAGGAACCCAAGCTGGCAACCTTCGTGGGGCCATCCTGAGAAGAAATAGGTGCGCCATGGTTAGTACAGTATACCTGGTGAGCTGACACAAAGTAATCACAAAGAAAACTTTTGAAACACACATGCAATCAATGTTTTCATGCATTGAGTTGGAAATTAGAAGTCAGGGTCCTGGTGTATGGATACGTCGGTCGTCGCACCAACACTGGACTCCCTGGACTGATAACCACACTCAATACTCTTAACACTATTGCTTCATAGAGAAGAAATTATCAGAGTCCTGAGTTCTGCGGTAGAACCGACTCCTCTGGTACCAATTTGTCATGAACCGTCCTCGGGGCCCGTGTCGTGACTACCCTAAGCCCGCCTTCCATAGGTCAGGGGCTGGAGACTAGCACCAAAGGCATAAATCCCAATAAAAAGGGAAGACATTGCCTTTATATAAGTAAACAAACACAACAGAGTATGCAAGTGAAGTAAGCACTAAGTAAAACTGAGTACAAAAGTAAGTGCTGAAAAGTAAATGGGCCAGTATACAAACCCAACTGAAGGTACAGTACAACTGAAAAGGAAAGTACAACAGCAGAAAAGTAAAGCAGTAACCACTGAGTCATCCTCCGGGAATCCCACCTGAAGTATGGGTAAAAATGGTCTCCTCAGCTCCTTGGGTCCGGCCGTCCGCTCCGTGTATGTCCCGTATAGTGGACCACCTCCGGGTACCATCCAGCTCCACAATCCTCCACCTCAATCAGTGATGTCCATCATCTGTATCCAACACAACATAGTGCGGGCATAGCCCGTGCAGGGGTGAGTATACGATACTCAGTAGGGACCCCGAGACCCCCGAAGATCTCCCAGAATCCACAAAGGATAAACCACAAAGGAAAGATACAAATACTAAGTATCATCCAACTCTACTTAGGTATATTCCCATACATATACCTAAGTCATCGATCTCAGTTCGGCGCCAACTTCCGAGCCCAAGCACAACCCAGTCCACACAGGAAGGAAATCAACCACATCAATGATAATGATTGAAAGACAAGACTCATCACACATAGGTATACTACTCACGAAGTGGGGTCGAGATGATTAGATATAGCCTCTGAATCATCTCCTCTGCCGAACCCACGTAGGATCCAAGTACAGAAGACGTCGCTGTCGAACCCACGTAGGATCCAAGTACAGTAACCATCGCTGCCGAACCCACGTAGGATCCAAGTACAGTCGTCATCACTGCCAAACCCACGGAGGATCCAAGTACAGTCATCCTCACTGTCGAACCCATGTAGGATCCAAGTACAGTCGTCTTCCTCATCGAACCCATGGAGGATCCCAACACGGTAGTCGTTGCAGTCACAGCCAGCTCTAGGGTTCCTGCACACAGCATACTCGATTCTAGTAGGGTCCGCTCCTCGAGTAAAGGGGTCGATCCATCAACTTTCACAAAGTCTAGAGTTGATGTATCCCGAAGTTCCATCTCATCAAAAGGAACTCAACGCGACAGACGGCGCGTCAATCAAATGCCCGGTCTGAGAGATATTGGTTTTTTCGTTCCAGGGGCCCGGTTGGAAATATGCTCATTCCAAACCCGACTATTTACCAAAGTTTTCCAAAACTAACTTAGAGTATCGTAAAAAGTACTTCCTCGTCGATAGGGTCCCAGTGCTGCAAACGGCGCGTCAATCGGACGTGCGGTCTTTAAGTTCTTCACGTTTAAGTGAATAATGGGCCCGGCCCGATAAGCCCAGTGGGCTGGTAGGTCAGGTCACCCAGTTTTGGTTGGTCCGTCCTGGTAGGGGTGTCGGATCGGCCTGAAGGTTCACGCAGTCTGGCCTAAGGGACGCGGCCTGGCTCGAAGGGAGCGCGGCCCGGCCCGAAGTGACGTGGCCCGGCCCGGCTCGGCTGGGCGCGTGGCCTGGCCCGGCCCGGCTGGCTCGGCCATTTGGCCGAGCGGTCTGAGGCGGGGGGCACGACCCCCGGATGCCCAGACCGGCGGCATCGCCCTCCCAAACCGGCCGGCCTTCTGGAGCAAGCGACCCACACGGCGGTTCGCGGCTCTTCCGGCGTGGCGCCCTTCTGGCACCACGACTCCCCTTTGCCCGGCCGACCTGTTCTTCTACCGAAGCAGCCCGCGATGCGGGCCGCGGTTCCTCCCGTACAGCCGGCATGATGGTGCTGGCTTCCTTCGCCGTGTTCTCGGCATGGCGCGACGGAATCGTGCCTCCTCCTCCTTCGGTTTCCGATTCTAAAAATAATAACAAGATCAACGGAGGGTCGTCGGGCCATGTTCGTTCGTCCTGCGCCCTCTGTGTAAAGCTATAGCAATTGGCCGTATATAAAGCATGATTTCCAATGAAGAACGGGGTATGAAAACATTCAATTTTAATAATAAACCCCTACCTCTATAATTTATGTCGCGCGTCGGGCATCGTGGAAGACAGCGTCGTGGGGATAGGATTCGTAGGCGACGTCGGAGTGCGCCCGAGGAGGAAGTGGTGTCACCTCTCTTTTCACGGAAAATAGAATGGGTGGCGCGTCGTCGTTCTTCATGGAACCGGCGATCTTCGTTGAAGAAATCATCGTTCTTCGTCGGAGGGTGATGTTCTTCAAAAACTCAAGAGCTCTTCCAATCCTCCTTAGCACAACGAAAGCCCTCCTCCCCTAAAATAATAGGATAATCCTATTATTTTATTACACATGCAATTTAAATTTCAAAATTAAAATCACCTCATTAATTAAATGTGTTGGAAAATAATTAAAAAGAGTTAGAGGAAAGATCCTCATAAATTTTAGGGGTTTTCATGAATTAATGGAGTGAGGTAGGTGGAGAGATTGGCAATTAAAGGGGGGTTGCCAATTTAATGAGGGGTTTTAAGGAGTTTAGAATAAAAAGAATGGTTGGGGCTCATGTGGGCCCCACATCTCTAACATTTACACTTGGGTAGTTAGGTGGATGTGGGTACCACCCTTAACTACCCATGGGAGTAATTAACCTCCTTAGATACATAAAATTGTTCTAACAATTTTATTTATCTTTTTTTTTAATTTAACCACAAATTATAACTTCAAACCAGCATAAAATGCAACTGCGGTAAATGTCCCCTTAAGCAATTACCGGTGCTACGAGTTCATTGGTGCCCTCAAATTTCAATTCCAAGCACCAGTTCAAAAGATAGAAAAACTCGCTCAATCGTTCACTGAACGTACCTGAGCTAAACTTCAGAAATCGATTATGGGCACACCGGGCCTCGGAATCAAGTGTCGTCAGAAGCCACAGACTCATAAAATTCCAAATTATTTAATAAAAAATAATTCCTTGAAATTTCCAGTTCTTTACAGGGACCTAGACCAAGGTTGGAGAAGATGGATTTAGGCATGACATTAATTGAGGCTCCTAGGTCTATGAGTGCATCATCGAAGTTGGAACTTCCAATTTGGCATGGAACTGTAAAGGTCCCTATATATTTACACTTTATGGGAATAGACTGCTAGGTGGAAACATTTTTGAAGGTCTTAAGTTTCCACTTGTGGGTGCATAATTCCTTAAGAAACTTGGAATACTTAGGGATTTGTTTTGTGGCATCTAAGAGGGGTATATTGACTTCAACACGTCTAAACATGTCAAGAATTTCAGGATCAAGTTTAAAGGACTTCTTTGGATTAGAAACAGCTTGAGAAAAAGTAATTGGGTTCCTAAGTGGAATGGAAGGAGGCGAGGGAATGGATTCAGATTCCTTTTCAAGTTTCTTTTTATTTTCATTTTCTAGGTCAACATTTAAAGGGGGTTGGAGGACTTATCTTGAGGCATAGAAATCTTCTTCCCCAATCTAAGTGAAATTGAACTTACATTACCCTTGGGGTTGTGTAGTGGTTGAGTTGGGAGTTGGGAAGAATTTGATTGTTGTTTCTAGCTCAGGTGGGATGCAAGTTGAACAATTTGGATTTCAATATTTTTAAGGCTGGAACTGGTGAAGGAGGCAAGATTTTCTACAACACTTTCCCATGGTTTCTTGGAAGAAGAGGCTTGTCCCAGATTAGGATTACCTTGATTTTGGTTCTTGGGAAAGTGATTGTATTGGTTTGGGAATTGGGAAGGCTCACTAGGATAATAAAATCTAGGAGGAGGAAGAGGAGGATTGATCCTTTTTGGTTGAGGAACAAAAGTATAAGGTTGTTGGAAGTTACCAACACCTTAACCATATCGGAATTGGTTTAGGTTTTGAGGAAGGAATTGAGGGAGATGAGAAATGGGATTACCATACCTCAAGACTTGGTTGAAGGTAGAAGAGAAGGGACCAGGGTGGGGTTGGTTGAAATTTCTAACAAACTGAACTGATTGTTGAGGGTTGGGGTTCCACTGAGCATATGCTTCATTAAGATCCATTGATCTAGATGAATCGGATTGATCCTCTTGAAGTTGTAGACATGTGTCAATTGGATGAGATGGGGAGCTATAGATTCCATAGTTCTTGATAGTTCTAGGGAATATAGATTGCGTAGAAGATAAGGTTGGGGCTTTGGAAGCCACATCTAGTTGTCGTACAAGACCTGTAAGTTCACTCATCCACTTAGTCATTTTGTTTGGCTCTATCGATTGACTATCTTGGGCTTGTTTGAATTGATCATGTGCTCGAGTATGGATTTTTTGTGTGTTTTCATCCATGTTGCTTATGAGATCTCTTATAACTACAAGAGTTTTATCAACAAGAGCACCTCCACTTGCGGCATCAATGAGAGTTCTCTCCATAGCCAATAACCCCTCATAGAAGTATTGTATCAAGAGTTGGTTAGGGATTTGATGGTGTGGGAAGGTTGAAACAAGATTTTTGAACCTCTCCCAGTATTCATGGAGTGATTCATTTGGTAATTGATGGATACTACTAATTTTTTTCGAATGGAAGAAGTACGAGAAGTAGGAAAGAATTTCTCTAAAAAGAGTCGCTTCATGTTATTTCATGTGGTTATAGAACCAGGAGGGAGGTAGTAAAGACATGAGTTGGCAGAGTCAGCTAAGAAAAAAGGGAATGCTTGAAATTTTATTTGTTCCTCAGAAACCCCTTGAGGATTCATGGTAGATAACACCACTTAAAACTCTTTAAGGTGGAGATGTGGATCCTCACTGGCTAGCCTGTGGAAATGAGGGAGAAGATGAATCAAACCTGATTTGAGTTTGAAGTTATCCTCTATGTTTAGATATTTAATACCAAGGGGTTGGTAATTCATATTAGGGGAAAAAAGTTCTTTAAGTGTTTGTTCCCTAGGATTGGTCATTTCTAATTCAACTGTTTGGACGAGGACTGGTTCTTGAATGAGTTGATTATATATTATGTTCCTCCTAAGTTGGTGAAGTGTTCAATCAATTTCAAAGTCAAAAAAATCTAAGAGATTATTTGGGAGGCTGATTAGTCACTTAAAGTGGCTAATATTCATTGTTAAGTTTTTAATATTAATGTGTTTTAAAGTTTATAAACATCAATTTTAGTCCAATTCATAAATTGAACTTCATTTCTCATCATTGTGCAATTCATGCTTAAAATGTCAATTTGGTCCCACTCAATAATTTGCTTGTGGAAATTACAATATTCATCATTTTAATTTGAAATTTTGGGATATGATTTATCACTTTGTTTGGAACATTTTATCTTTTAGGTCCGATGGATGAATCCCAAAGGAAGATGGAGAATTTTGCGCCTGAAGGCAGAAACTTGCTGGAAAAAGCATAATGGGCCTAAGGCCCATCGAACAAATGTGGGGCCCAGAAACCAAGCCCAATGAAGCTCAAATTTATACAGTAGAAAGAAAAAAATATGAGGATCATTTTATTCAACTGTGGCCGGAGCTAATTCTGATGTTTTCATGATGATAAAGGGATCTGAAGTGGAGATTTAAATGGTGGAGTCGTCATTAATGCATATAAATCCGTCCCACCATTTCGACTATAACTTCCAAACGGCTGAGCGAAATTTCCTGAAATGTTTACAGCTCATAGAGGACAGATGGATGAAGATATTTCCCTTCTACAGACCCTCCAGATTCTGCCTTCATCAATTTTGAATTCACACGTCAATGTGGTGGACGAATCTGGACAGTTTTCCGGGTCAAATTCAAAACATCAATTTCCTTTTGATTATTCACCCTCCATTTGACTCTATTAATTGTTGGGGGGTGAATTAATTGTTGGGGGATGTACCTAAGACTCCTAATATGCCTATATAAGGATCTATTGATGAAGGGAATAGGGTGGGAAAATTTTCTTATCATTTTGGATGCTTTGTTTCATTGTAATGTTTTGCTTCCAAATTTCCTTTGTAATGTTTTCCATTTCCATGTAAGTTTCTTTTTTGTATCTTTATGTTCTTAATCAACTTCTTTCTCTTATATATTTTCCATTTCATTTATTAAAACTTTATAATCACAAAGCACAGTGATATCTCTGTGTTGTTGTGAATTAGTTCACACATAGGTGTGAATTTCATTCACACACACGGAGGAGTGCTCGTTATTTCCGCGGTTTTAATTTCTTCAATCCAATTCTTGTTAGCCATCTTCTGCCCACCATTTAGAGTATATCATCAATGGAGGGCTAAACCCTTAGTGGGTTGATCTTAGGAGGATGCGAAGGCTGGATTGAATGTTATTTTATGAACGAATTGTTGTTAATTGGATAATTAATTTAAGACATTCATTCTTCAATTATTTCTACTCTTCATCTTTACTGTGTTTGAGAAAAATAAATTCAATTACTAAATGACCATATACCTCGGAGAGATCATGAATTTGGTTCTCTAAGTGTATAGGGGATTAGTAATTGTGTTTAGTAAGCACCAAACCAGAAAATGATGATGTTAGTGTTATTTTTGAAGAATGGATTCATCAAGAATTAATAAAACCAAAATTGTTTAAAGAAGTAAAATTCATTCAATCCACCCCGAGCATAATCCTAGATCAACCCATTTTCATTGAATTGAATTCACGTAGGTTTCTTAGTGTTATTTAAAACCATCCAAAATCAAAACCAAAGTTGGCTACTTCATAGCCCATCCTTCACCAAATCATAGCGTCTCAAGGTTACTTCTTCGGTCCCTGTGGACTCGACCCCTACATGTACTACATCGATCGCATTTACCCGTAGGGTAAATTTGTGCGCAACCAAATTTTGGCGCCGTTGCCGGGGACCCAAGTAAGTACCTTAGACACTCATCTTCTTTTCTCACCCCAAATTCTCTATTCTCACCCTAATTTATCTTCTCTATTCCCCTTTCTATTTCTGCGTGTCCAATGAATCCAAAAAACAACTTTCAATCAACTCCAATGGATTATCTTCAACATTACCCATTAATATACCAAGGCTATAATCAACTGGAAAATCAATATTTTGAATCACCTCACATAGAAAATTTCATTGACCAAACCAGGATTGAGTACACCACACCAGATGAGATGTACAATCAATGGGATGCTGATTGTTTAAAGGATCAATTTCCATACCTCTCAAGGATGATTGAAGAGATCAAACATAATGAAGTTCATGATGTCCAAACATCTATAAATCCTAATTCTGAAAAAATTCTTGAACAATTGTGTGAAAAAATGGATAAAATGAATTCAGAGGTTTCATCTTTAAGAGTAGAACTACAAAGCATTGAAATGGTTGTGGAACCCATTCCCACTCAAGTTGTCTCTTCCTCATTACTAATACAAGAATCTTGTCTCCCACAAACCTCACAAGAATTTATTGAAGAACCAACCATTGAATTTGGGATAGTTGAAGATAATCAAGGAATTGTTGATGGGTGCTTAAATCAAGAGGAAACTGATTTTTTGAATTCAAAAGATAATAACATGACATCATGGATTAAGTTTCCTAAACATGGCTCCATTAGTGAATTTTTAGGACCACCAATCACTGAAAAATTGGGAGAAATACCAAACATTGATCCCATACATACTTCTGATATTCAACTGGACAATTTTCAGGATGAATCTTATTTTCAAAATGAACCAATTCTTTCTAAATGTTTTGGAGAAAAAACTGATTTTGATTTAATTTGTCAATCTCCTTTAGGAAATTTCAATGAACCCGAGCTCAAAATTATTTTACTTTCTTCTGAACTCAAGAATCCCACTATAGGAGATAAGAAAAACCTTGTATTTGTAGTTCATTCTTCTCAAGAAACCAATAATTTTGGAATGGTCATTGATGTCTTAGGAAAGACTAGAAATTCAACTGAATCAACCATTACCAAATTTCCTTGGACTTCCACACTCATTATTGACCATGGGATTTCACATGAAACATATTTCAAACAAATAATCAATCTGAATCTTGTTGAAGTGGAGAAATATGGGGTAATTAAAATTTTGAAAGTTGGAATTGGATAAGTTGGGGGGTTCAAGTCGAGATAACGACGTTAAACAAAAGCGCTGCATGGGAGGCAACCCATGGTTTTTATGTTTCTAATCATTTTGAATCATTTTTTTTCATATAATAAATTACCATAGACTGTTGACCTATTCTTCTTTTATGAGTAAGGATGGGTATGAAAAGGGAGCACCGTATTCATCTGTGTCACGCGTTGTGATCCCTGAGTAATACCTTACCCAGAAATTTAAAGAAGACAATGTATCATCAGTTTATTTTATTTATGTTTTTGTAGGTTTAAAAAAAAATTATTAGACTCTTGACCTGTTCTTCTTTTATGAGTATGGATGGGTATGAAAGGGGAGCACCGTATTCATCCGTGTCACGCGGTGTGATCCCTGAGTAATACCTTACCCAGAAATTTAAAAGAAGACAATGTATCATTAGTTTGATTTAAAAAAAACATGAAAATGATGGTACTTGGAATTAAATAAATCATTGTGTTGTTTGTTTTGTCTGCTTTGTCCTTCTTTTTATGGTTCAGGAACTATTTTGGCTGATACATGTTCAATCAAGGAGGTGCCTACATCCCCAAAGAGATCAAAGGAGTAATTTGGAGCATCATGAACCTCAACTTTAAAAACCAGGTGAATTTGTTGCATGTTTTTCATTCTCAATTTTATCTTTGAACTCCTCTCCTACCCCCTTCTAAGTTTTTTTTCTTTAAACACTGGGGACAGTGTTATTCTAAGTTGGGGGGGGAATAAAAAATGATTTTTATTTTGAATAAGAACATGCATGAAAAAAAATTCCATTAACCATAAACATGATAAAGACACATTGCAAACTCTAAAATTGGATATCAAATAAATTTGGCATGCCTTGATTCTGATTTTAATGCAAGTTTAAGTTCATGAGCATAGTTTTTGGAAAGTGCGGTTGTCCAATGTGATTTTTCAAAGTTTACATTTTCATCCTCTTAATAAAAATGCCACAATGCACGTCTTTTGGATTGTGGGTGTAAATTTGAGTTCTTGGGTCCCTTTCATTATAGCATAGGGTTCTGGGGTCACTTTTAGTTTAATTTGAGTATCCAAAAAAAAACAAAAAAAAAACAAAAAAAGACCACATAGAGCAATGTTTTGTCCAAATGTGTGGCGTCCGGCACTTGGGGATCGTGACTCCATAGTTGTCTTGCCCAGAGTTAGGCTTTATATCTCTATTGTAGAGCATGAAATTGACAATATGTGTGGCGTCCGGCACTTGGGGATCGTGACTCCATAGTTGTCTTGCCCAGAGTTAGTCTTTTCATATCTATTGTGGTTAAAAAAATAAAAAAAAAATAAATATAAAAAAGGGATACTCATCTTAAGGTTTAATGTGATTCCCACCTAGCGCTTCCATTTTTTTCCCCTTGAACAATAAAATGGGCCCCATATCTTTTATGATGCACAACACTTTATCATGCTTAATTGGAATTGGATGAAATGTGGCAATGAATTTGAACAAAGGAATGGGCTTGGGCTTGGGATATGCTTATGGACCTAGCTTGTTTTAAATTATTTTGATGGGTTCCATAATTTTTTTTGGTATGAGGTCTTTTGGGTGAGCAATGTGTATTTAAAATGTTTTTGGAAAAGGGGATTTCAATTTCATATTTGTAATTTATTTTGCTCGGGACTAGCAAAACTCAAGTTGGGGGGTGTGATTAGTCACTTAAAGTGGCTAATATTCATTGTTAAGTTTTTAATATTAATTTTTTTTAAAGTTTATAAACATCAATTTTAGTCCAATTCATAAATTGAACTTCATTTCCCATCATTGTGCAATTCATGCTTAAAATGTCAATTTGGGCCCACTCAATAATTTGCTTGTGGAAATTACACTATTCATCATTTTAATTTGAAATTTTGTAATATAATTGATCACTTTGTTTGGAACATTTTATCTTTTAGGTCCGATGGATGAATCCCAAAGGAAGATGGAGAATTTTGCGCCTGAAGGCAGAAACTTGCTGGAAAAAGCATAATGGGCCTAAGGCCCATCGAACAAATGTGGGGCCCAGAAACCAAGCCCAATGAAGCTCAAATTTATACAGTAGAAAGATAAAAATATGAGGATCATTTTATTCAACTGTGGCCGGAGCTAATTCTGATGTTTTCATGATGATAAAGGGATCTGAAGTGGAGATTTAAATGGTGGAGTCGTCATTAATGCATAGAAATCTGTCCCACCATTTCGACTATAACTTCCAAACGGCTGAGAGAAATTTCCTGAACTTTTTACAGATCATAGAGAACAGATGGATGAAGATATTTCCCTTCTACAGCCCCTCCGGATTCTGCCTTCATCAATTTCTAATTCACACGTCAATGTGGTGGACGAATCTGGACAGTTTTCCGGGTCAAATTCAAAACATCAATTTCCTTTTGATTATTCACCCTCCATTTGACTCTATTAATTGTTGGGGGGTGAATTAATTGTTGGGGGATGTACCTAAGGCTCCTAATATGCCTATATAAGGAGCTATTGGTGAAGGGAATAGGGTGGGAAAATTTTCTTATCATTTTGGATGCTTTGTTTCATTGTAATGTTTTGCTTCCAAATTTCCTTTGTAATGTTTTCCATTTCCATGTAAGTTTCTTTTTTGTATCTTTATGTTCTTAATCAACTTATTTCTCTTATATATTTTCCATTTCATTTATTAAAACTTTATAATCACAAAGCACAGTGATATCTCTATGTTGTTGTGAATTAGTTCACACATAGGTGTGAATTTCATTCACACACACGGAGGAGTGCTCGTTATTTCCGCGGTTTTAATTTCTTCAATCCAATTCTTGTTAGCCATCTTCTGCCCACCATTGAGAGTATATCATCAATGGAGGGCTAAACCCTTAGTGGGTTGATCTTAGGAGGATGCGAAGGCTGGATTGAATGTTATTTTATGAACGAATTGTTGTTAATTGGATAATTAATTTAAGACATTCATTCTTCAATTATTTCTACTCTTCATCTTTACTGTGTTTGAGAAAAATAAATTCAATTACTAAATGACCATATACCTCAGAGAGATCATGAATTTGGTTCTCTAAGTGTATAGGGGATTAGTAATTGTGTTTAGTAAGCACCAAACCAGAAAATGATGATGTTAGTGTTATTTTTGAAGAATGGATTCATCAAGAATTAATAAAACCAAAATTGTTTAAAGAAGTAAAATTCATTCAATCCACCCCGAGCATAATCCTAGATCAACCCATTTTCATTGAATTGAATTCACGTAGGTTTCTTAGTGTTATTTAAAACCATCCAAAATCAAAACCAATGTTGGCTACTTCATAGCCCATCCTTCACCAAATCATAGCGTCTCAAGGTTATTTCTTCGGTCCCTGTGGACTCGACCCCTACATGTACTACATCGATCGATTTTACCCGTAGGGTAAATTTGGGCGCAACCAGAGGCTACAGGAAATTCAAAGAGATTTTGGAAGAAAGAGTAAGATGAGTTTTTCTTTGTGTTTTTTTAGTTTATGATTTTTATGAGAAGGTGGGTTTTTCTTTGTGTTTTTTTTCAATTTTTTTTAAAAAATTTGTTTTTTTACAATAACAAAAAAATAATGACTATTTAATTGCACCATACCCAGAAATGGTGCAATTTGAAAGCACAACTGATTGTCACCTATCGACCGGTCAAGGTTCCCGTGCTCTGCTAATGTGTATAGCAGCACTCGGGTCGAATCTTCGGCGATAATACTTTTTAATAGTCGACTGTTTTTAGTTGATTGTATTTTGATTGGGGGGTGAAGATCTTATGAAATAGTTTATGGATGATTTTTTATTTAAAAATTTGATAAATATTGGGGTGAGTTCATTATTAGGTAGTTAATCTTGTGATATCCTTGAGCTTTGCTTTATATTGCATTAAATTAACACCCACTTCACAAGATGACGTTGATTAGAATTCCTAAGTGTTAAGGCTTTAATCCAAGACTTTAATTAATGAAGGGTTCTAATCTCAATTAGTAAATGTTTATGGTAGTGTATTTATGGCTCTAATAATCCATGTAAACCATATGTTAAACAAAACAAGTCATTAATCCATGACATGTTAAGTCTAACATACACAATGTTAATTCAAAAAATACTCATCGAGAAAAACTCTCAATTGATTAACATATATAAATAATGAATCACCCCAATGGTAGATTTACTCAGCCACTAAAATAATTAATAATCTGGTTATAATGATTATGATGATAAATTAAGAATAGAAGAAGAAGAAAGGGATAAGAAAAGAGTGGTGCGTCGAACACACTCACAAACGATAATGAGAATTAAAACAAACATTAGATTGAATGAGAAAGTGAAATAAGTGAAGGGGATTCAACTTTATTTAAACTATTTTAAGAAAATTAATATTAAAATACAAAATTTGGATGAGAATAAGAGATATTTAAGATTAAACTTGCATTAAAACAGAATTACAAAAAAAGACTTACAAGATTACAACAATGAAGAACACAAAAGTAAATGAAAACAAAGAGAGAAGGAAAGGTATCTCAAGTGGAAACTTGAGTATTAAAGGTACTCAAAAGAATTTTTCAAGGCTTTGTACATGCCAATTTATGCTCTTATCTTCTGAAATGTCAACCATATGCAAGGAGAAGATGAGGTTGTATTTATAGCCCAAGGAGGTGGACTGTTTGCATTCCAAATCTTCCCCTCCACTTGAATCGACAATAGGGCTATTCATAAAGACAAATATTGAGATAACCTCTTCTTAAAAGTTTTATATAATAATGTTTTCTGACTAATCTCAAAATTTGGAGTCATTTAGACTTATGGAGACAAAGTTATGGTGGTTTGATTAAACAAAGTTAAACTATCCATTTCTATCCATTCTTTTTCGATGGCTAAAATGTGAATGGATTTTTGAATAAGAATATTCCTTCAAATACAAATTATTTATTCAAAAAAGTATACCTCCTATATCTACTATTTCACACTGCAAAATCTCAACTTGATTTGATGACTAAACCAGGATACATGTCATGAATACTCTACTGATTTTATTTCCCGTCCAGAATTGTGGGCTGAGTTTAAATGAATCAGTTGAGCCCCTTGTCTTTGATTTGGACCTTGAAATTTTTATCCAAGACTCCTTAAATTTTACCCAAAACTTTGGAGGAGAATTAATGAATTTTAACTTCTCTATTGAGCCCAGTAATTCAATATTTATAGATGGTCCAGTTTCTTCACAGATTCTGTGGGCCTTCTTGTGTGGACCATATGACCCTTCAAATGGCATAATTGGCCCAAGATCCCTTCTAATGAAATGTTTTAATTTGAGTAAGAAACCCTAAAAAACAAGAATCATGCAATTTGGATAAGTATGGTGAGAGTTATTATTAAACATTAAACAAACTTGAATCTGGATGAATTCAAATAGTGCTCTAAAATTATATTTAATATTTAAACAATAACATTTCACAAAAATTATTCAAATTTAATATAAAATAAATAAAGGGAGTATATAAAAATTTATGGAAATATTAATAACATTATAAGTTCACCTCTCATGTCTAGAACTTTCACTTTAAAAACTTCCCATAGAGCTGGTGGTGTTAGAGGACCTCTAAAATTGTCTTGCGATGCCCAGCATGATCCTCCTATGACCATGAGTAGATCAGGATTTCATCGATGAACATGAATATGAACCAGTCCAGATACTCATGAAAAATAGATTTCATGATTCCCATGAACACAGTTGGTGTGTTCGTAATGTCGAAAAACATGACTATGAACTCCAAGTGCCCATATTTGTACCTAAAAGCAGTCTTTGAGATGTCACCCTCCTTCACCCTCAACTGGTGATATCCAGATTATAGGTCGATCTTAGAAAACCAACCTACTCCCTTCAACTGGTTAAAAAAGGATGTCGATCCTCAGGAGGGGGTAATGATTCTTGATCATCACCTGATTCAGTCTTTGGTAGTCTATGCACATCCCAAGACCATTGTCCGCCTTCTTTGTGAACAAGACTTAATCACCCCATGGTGACGTTCTTGGTCGGATAAAACACTTCTTCATCAGTTCATCAACTTGAATCTACAACTCCTGCAACTCAGAAGGCATCATTCGATAGGGAGCTATCAAAATCGTATGGGCACTGGGTTGTAAGTCTATCCCAAACTCAACATCATGTCGAGGGGGTAAAGTCACAACCTCTTTGGGGAAGGAGTCTAGGAATTAACTGATAATACTTAAAACTTTCACTATCTCTGAGTATGTTGATTCCACTGACATCTCTACTAACAAGGAAAGAAGGGGCTCCACACATCGATTACCCTCCTGGAAACCCCACTTGCCAACGAAAGCAACACATTGGCCGCCCATATCTGAGAACACGACCCTTCTCTGGAAGTAGTCGATAATAGAGTGTATGGAAAATAGCCAGTCTATGCCCAAGATGACATCGTATGGATGCATTTGTAGTAGAAGGAGGTCCCCACTGGACTGATACGGCCCTAACATTAGTCTGCATCCTTGACAAACATCAAACAGGCTGGTCTGACCCCCAACTAGCATGCTCATCACCAGGGGTATGGAAAGTATCTCTACATCTAGACCCAAGGAATGGGATATACTAGGTGTAATAAAGGAGCGCAAATCTCCTGAATCAAACAAGTCATAGGCAAGAGTACTAAACAGACTGATCATACCTCGAACAACCTTTGGCCCTGCTGGAACTACTGCCTCTACGGCGTGCAACTGCTCACGCCCAACTCCTATGCCCCTTGGATGTTGACCGCCTCCTAGACCATTCCATGTTAGAGGTCCCTGAGGAGCACCCTGAGTTTGACCTCCTCCAGCACCGTCCGCCCCCAGTGGAGCGGGAGCTCGCTACTCCTACTGCTGGAAGGGCCTGGTTGGAAACTACTACTACTGAAGTGGGCGCTGAACCTGCCCACCCCCACTGTACTGCACTCAAACAGGGCACTAATTCCAAATATTCCCATGGATTCCAGAGGTAAATCACCTCGGTCTTAGGACCGCAGATAAAGGTAAAGGACCAGGAGATCGGAACTGGAACTATTGAGGCCTGCTCTCCATCGGTCGAAACTTGGAAGGCCCTGATGATAGAGGCCTACTACTGACAACCTTCCCCTTTGACGAACTCAATTGGCTCCCCTCTCACAGCACACCTCAAAGTGTTTGAATCCTCTCTACCACTTCAGCCTTCTTCTAAACCTCCCAGTATGTCGGTAGGGTGAAGGGAGTAACAACATACTGAAGAGAAGGTCAGAGAACCTCCTCTAAGTGTCTTTCTCGCGACTCCTCATCTGGGAAGAGTTCTGGAGAGAAATGAAGGAGATCCTTGAACTTGATCCCAAAATACCTTACTGACATACTCCCTTTCTAAAGGAAGAGCTGATCCTGCCTCTTTTCAGACTTCATTATGGAAGAAAGGAATTCCACCCGAAACTCCTTCTCAAATTCAGTCCATGAAACCTCAACTTCCTTCTTCTCCCCAAGATAAAGTGTCCACCACTGATGCGCTGCTCCCTGCATCTGGATCATGGCCAGAGGAACCCGATACTCTAATGGATCCCAGATCAAGCTGAAATCTATCACTATCTCCTCGAGCCATCTCTCTGTCTCCATGTCTGAGATGCTTCCCTCGTACTTCCCTAGTGCTTTCCACTAGAAGGCACGAAGTGTTTTCTGCCACTGCTCATCATTCTCCTCTTGATAAGCCCTCTTCTGATCAACTAGATCAATATGTTGGGCCTCGACTACCCTCACTACTCATGTACGTCGTCTGGGTTCCATAGCTGAAAAGATAAACAAGAATTCCTATGCCCGAGTAGTGTGGAAAATTTCTATTAAAATTTGTTTAAACTTTTTATTTATTTTAAATTCCCAAAACACACAAGAACACAAGTCATTATGATTCATGTACCATTCCTAGGGTCACTACCCTGCAATAAGTGTAGCCTCGCCTGGTCGTTCAGTACATCCAGAGTCCTTGCATCGGATCACGGGGGCCCTAAAATCCCATGTATTAGTTGTTCTTCCCTAAACTATTTCACACACCAAGATTGCCTAACATTGTTTCCCTATCATCCCATGCAATCCTCATTGTGTCTAACCCCAAACTCTGTCCTATATCTTAATCAGACTTTGATATCATTCTGTCACGACCCGCTTTCTCCAAGATGAAAAAAGGTAAAACAAACTGCCAGACCCTTCCTTCTTCAAGTTGAAGAAGAGATAATGACCCCCCTGAGTCCCACCTTCAATAGGCCCTGGGGTGGAAACTAGCACCAAGGTTATAGAATCTCACCTAAAATGGAAGGTGTTTCCCTTTTATAGAACAATATTGGGACATAAGACAGTGAATCCTAAACAACTCCAAAGAATGAAATAAAAGTAAATCCCAGAAATCCATTCCCATGTGCATGTCCAAAATAAACTGATACAAAGTACAAGAAAAAATTTGAAGGAAAGTACCAAAAGAAAATAAAAGCAGCAATGAAAATTGTCCCGATGCTGAGCTAGTAGGGTCTGACACAGTCCTAAAAGTCCTCCTATAAACCTGAAAGTAGTTTATATACATGGGGTGAGTATACAGGTATACTCAGTAGGGAAACCAAAATCTCTTGTGCACAAGTGGGGAGACATTATAATGCCCTGTGAGAGAAAAAAAGATATAACCAAAACACCTAGCAAGGAAAAATATCCACCCATCCTCACCAAAGAAAACTCCCAAAATAATGCAAGCTAGGTAAAATAATAGTAATAGCACATTGATATTTGGGTACCCCGTACCACTTTTCCACTGGTTATTTAGAACATCCTACGCATCAGACCTGCCCCACATATCCCACTACAGTCCCATTGATTTTCCAACAACAACCCCATGGGTCATCCCAACCACACGTTTATCCCACCCGCAAACACCTGGGCCACCACAACCACACACAACCATGCTTACAGACACCTGGGCCACAACAACCACCACCACGCCCAAAGACACCTGGGCCAGAACAACCACTACCACGCCCGAAGACACCTGATCTAGAATAACCACTCCCACACCCGAAGACACATAGACCTCATCCTGAAGAAACTTGGGAAAAAAACCTGCTCACACACACCTGGGCTATCCACCACAACACACCCTTCCCGAAGAGTCTTGGGTTATAATGAACCTCAGGCTTTCATAGCCTTCTCGAAGATTCTTGGGCTACCTTGTAGAGGGAGTAGAAAGGAGCTAATAGCCATCCACTCATAGGAATATTGGGAAAAACACCCTCTCCCATGAAATGGGGGTGTTCGACATGAAGTGATCAACATGGGTGGGGTGCGTATAAGAAACACAAGAAATAAATTTTATACATATAGGTAATCAAGAACTCGTCCCAACCTAAGGGTCCTGAAACCAATGACTAGCCCACACACAACCACTCTTGTTGTTATCCCTACATGCACAAGTACACAACAACCACAACCAGAGCACAACCCATTTCTGTAAAACAGTTCTCCATCGTACCAGTTCTCATTATCATGTTCAAATGATTTCATTTAAATATTCCTTCACTACCAGGCAACTAACAGGCATAACCATAAGCCAAAACAACAACTAAAAAAAGAGTCAAGAAAGCGTTTAAGCATTCAAACCTGATTCTCTTGTAAAGTAACAACATCAAAATAGGATCTGTGAGATCCCTCGAAGTACTAGAACCAAACCAAGCCCCAACATACTGGGTCCAGAACATTTACCACCGGCTCCACACAGCCTCAAATTCACAACCAACAACCTCACAATCAGATATTCCATACCCCTCTATGTCACCCCACAAAAATTAAACAGAACAACCATACATATCACTATAACAGAGCAAGGAAGTTTTTCAGATTTATCCAACACCATTCATTAAGATCCTTCTTTCCGTTTGGTTAACCAAGGTGATCACATAGTAATTATTATTCATTGAGCATCCATTTAATCAACCAAGTTTATATGATTAATCATTTTTCATGTTACAATCATTCAATCACAAGATTTTCCAGAAAATAGAGCTTCATTAGTGTGTAAGAAAGGACCACCAACGAACACGATTTTTAGTGGACATGATCCCATACAATTCACAACATAAAAACAAAGGTATAACATAGAAACATCATCAACTTCCTCATACCTTCATTCTTTAAAAGTCCGTTTATTATCTTATTTAAATTTAGTTTCATATATGTCCCAAGGGAAACAATATCACACCCACCCCACATGATGCACAGTAAAGAGAGACGAAGGAAAAATCCATACTTGGATGATCAAGTATCAAAGTTTTCTCTTTACACCAAGAAATGGGGATGGCGCGACTTTCAAGAAAAGAAAACTCCAAGGCTGAGTAGGAAGGGCTTCAGTACAAGCACATGATTCATCTCGGGAGGAAGTCTGGAGGTGCACTTAGAAAAAAAAGGAAGAAGGAAGAGAGGGTCTCAGCTTAAGAAGAGGCCAGATCCTAAAATCAGGGAGACGATTTCGAAGTACTTAAAAGTTGGATCATGGCTTGACCATACAGTTGGGATGTTTCACACATTGGGATTAATTGATATTTAATAATTCCCCTCGGAAACAGTAGAGATAGACCAACGGACGACTGTGAGTTGATAGATTTCCTTTAAACGGAGAAAAACACGTAACATGGGTAAAACTGGAGAACATGAGAGGCTGGAAAGCATGACAAAGGGTGTGACATGCCACACGTTTTGGTAATTCAAGGTTCACCTGACTCTTGGGGGTTTAAAACATATTTTACGGACCTTAAATCACTTTGAAAGAGGTGTTAAAACACTTTTATGTTAAAAAGATACGTTACTGGAGTGAAACTGGAAAGTCCTGGAAAACTGGAAATGACTCACCAATGGTTGAGTCACCGTCACTCTGACACCGTCACCCTGGAACTGATGTCGATCAGTGCCACTGATGGCCCATCGGTGCCACTGTTCATTCGACCTGAAATTCGACAAACTTTTTAATGAGTCACTGATGGTCCTCAGGATACCCCAAACACCAGAATTTGACAAAGTAATGGACCAGGAAGGTATTTGCCATCACATAATTGCATAGAAATCCAAATTCCTGGTAGGAATTCCCAGTGGGAAATCCTAGTGGGAATTCCCAGTGGGAAATCCTAGTGGAAATTCCCAATGGGAATTCACAGTGGAAATTCCCAATGGGAATTCCCAGTGGGAATTCACAATGTGAATTGGCAGTGTGAATTCGCAGTGGGAATTGGCAGTGTGAATTGCCACTGTGAATTTCAAGTTAGAATTTCCATTGGGAAATTCAACTGGGAATTCAAGACCAAATCACTGGTAATATCTCTCTAATATTACAAGTGACAAAATTATAATTGATTTTCACTGTAAATTGTTAAAAACCAATTCGTAAATCAAAATCCAAACTATCAGTTCTTAAAATCAATATGATAAAATCAAATATTAAATACTAATAAACAATTACAACTGAAAATGAAATTATCCAGTAAGAAATCAGACTATAAAAGATGAAATGATACAAATCAATTTGAAATTCCACTCAAATCTTCCATTTTAGTGATTACTAGCAAACAAACTGAGCTTCAACTTAAATATTGGAACTTCAAAATCACATAATAAAGAAACCAAAACAATATTAATCTATCCATATCCCTATCTATATAAGATTTACAAACAAATAAATATCATCATATCCCAGATATTGTAATAAAAAAATAGTCAATAAACAGAAATCGCATAAACCACATGTCATCTTCCGTCATTGGCGGTAGAAAACCAAAGTTGACCAAGATATTTTCCGATGAATTCACCAAAAAATATGCCTCAGATTAGATGAGGGATACTCGATATAGCATCCAGCCTTTTTATCACATAAACTTTCATTACATTATACAAAACCGAGGATCTTTAAGGTTTAGTGTCTTGGAAACTAGGAACTTAATACATGACAACAACAAAAACATTCTTCTTAAACACTTGAAAGGCTTATTAATTTTTTCATCCTAAGTTCATTACAGCATCTCATAACTTGGGAGCATACATAAAAGGAAAGGGTGAGTAGAATTCCCAGTAATGGAAACAAGGGAAACATTTTACATGAGAACTTGAGATACATCAAAAGTCATGAAAAATAACTTTAAGGCATGAGAAAGAGTTCATGAGGCATATCATAATAAAAATAATGTGTTTCATAACTTGAAGATGTGGCTACAACATTTAACATAGACAATCATTTCTGTTTCACCAAGGTCCATCCCCAAGGTTTCATTAAAAATTACCAAGGTTATTCACCAAGGCATCGTTAAAAATGGTCATATCTAGAGATTAAGTCTTTACCCAATGCATTGGAGCGCTATCAGGGCGCACCCTTAAATTTTCTTTTGTTATCATGTGAGCCAAATATATCATAATAAAACATTTCATAATAACCCATATAGTATAAAATAAATGGGTTTCATTTCATAATCATAATGTTTTAAAAACTGCTTTAAAGACATGATCTTTATGTCACTTTAAACCCACGGAAAAGGAAAGAGGGTCTCATGTATGTAAATACCAGAATTTAAAATAGAACATTTTGGTATATATTTTAATACCCATTTATAATAAAGAGCTTTGATTATTCACTTAATAAAATAAAATAATTTGAGAAAAAGAGAGAGACATTTTGAGACGGAAATTCGGCAGCATAACGGCTATGTTGTAGGGTTTTAGAAAACATTGAAAAGAGAGGGGAAATGGGTAACCCACTCATAAAGGATCCATAAAACAGTAGAGGGGCATAATATAATGGATTTAAGAACATGTTAATGAAATTTGAAAGATATACCATATGAAATGAAGAACATGAAAGGAAGACAAAAATAAGATTTCTCTTATGAAAATTCGGCAGCCTAACGACGTCACTTAAACTTCAAAAAAATGAATTGACGAGATCAAATAGGGTCTCTCATCATATGAACATAAAATATCAGTATGATAGATATAAAGATCATACCCCAACATAATAAAAAGTAATGTGAAATACTTGACAAGAAAATAGAACTTGAAAATGAGAAGGGTGAAAGAATCCCTTAAAAATTCGACAGCCTAACGGCGTCACTTAAACTTCAAAAAATTGAATTGACAAGATCAAATAGGGTCTCTCATCATATGAACATAAAAGATCGGTATGATAGATATAGAGATCATACCCCAACATAATAAAAAGGAACTTAAAATACTTGACAAGAAAATAGAACTTGAAAATGAGAAGGGTGAAAGAATCCGTTACAAAAAATTTCGGCAGCCGAACAACGCCACTTAAAAATTCATAAAACGAAATGATGAGAGTAAGAGGGGATATCTCATCATATGAACATGAAAAGATCAGTAATTGGAATATAAAATAACATCCTTCAACATAAGAACATGGAGCATAAAAGAAATGACTTAAAAGAGAGTATTTGAAAAGAAAGAGAGAGGTAGGATTCCTTACCTTAAAACGTAACTCTTAAAACTCGAAGTTTGGGACCTTAAGGGCTTGGGGGAACCTTGGGAGGACTTCTTGGGAGGTAATGAGACCATAACTTCATTGGGGGAGAGTTGGGAGTGAAAACTAAAGGAGGAAAGGGTGGGTATTTGTAGGGAAAGTGAGGGGACAAGGCATTAATGGCCAAGGGACACCTCATTGGTGGTATTGGCCAAACCATGGGCTTGTCCATGGTATTTGCCCATGGTATTGGACACTTGAGACACATCATACCTTATATTACTATTCAAAATTCGACCATATTGATTACATACTTAATACATCATTTAATGATGTCATTAAACACCCGTAACTTAAAAACTGTATTTTCACTATTCACCGAAATTTCAACTTTCTCAGAAAAATCCCAAAATTTCACCTTAACCAAATATCGATGCTCTGATTTCAAAAATGAAATCCATTTTATAAAAATAATTTTTTAAATATTTTTAATTTAATTTTTAAATAAATACACTATTCACTAAAAATTCATTTTTTTCAGAAAAATCCCCAAAAATTACCTTAACATAATATCGATGCTCTGATTTCAAAAATAAAGTCCATTTTATAAAAATAATTTTCTAAATATTTTTAATTTAATTTTTAATTAAAAAACACTATTCACCTGAAAAACCTAATACTTGACTAATAATTTTTGAAACAGTTATTTACCTATTTTATTGAATCACATTACTTAATCAAGGTGCCTATATTATATTAATACTTTATTTAAGTGATATTACTAATCCATTTGGTCACATTACTAATCTTAAGCATAAAATCACTATTCATAATTTACTATTCATCACAAATCAAGTTGATCTTATTAGACTCTAAATTTCTTACTGAACACATTTGCAGAAGACCATTTTTTGAAAATTATTATACATCATTAATTATTTAAGGTTTACAAAAATATTTTAAAATATCCTTTTTTTCAAATTCATAAATAATATACATCCTAAATTTATCCGAACATTTGAAAATTTAAAAAATTCACCATAAGAAGAAAACACAATTTTATTTATCTCAAAGGATTACACAAATCAGTTATGGTCTCCTTACATAGCCCCTTATAATCCCAGCATATGACCTAAGTGTAAGGTGTGCTAAGGTGAGAGAATCCGAGGGTGGCTCGGACAACATTGCACGAGTAGTAATTTCAATCAGTTTGAACTTTTCGTGAAGGAGATTTCGTTCTAGCTTCACACGATGAAGTTCGGCTTGGGTTTGGTCCATAGAAAAACCCAATGGTGCTACCTTCTTCCCAAATTCTGTTAGATGGGCTTCGATTGGCCCGAGACTACAGGATGAGGCCATCAAATCTTCTTTCTATATTAATTAACGAAGATCACTTGTATTTTGAGACAATAATCCCAACATTTAGTTTCCAAAGGTCATACTGACTAATGGTCATATAATAGTCAAAACACAACAGTCTCATTTTAATTATACTCATGTTATCAAATGAAACAGTTTTGTTGAGTATAAAATAAAATAACACACAAAATTAGGAAACAATATTTATTCAAAATTTCGGGTCGTTACATTATTCCCCACTTAAGAAATTGCGTCCTCGCAATTTTTAAAATTGGGTTTGGAAATTTCATTGAAAGTCCCACATCGGAAAAGGAGTCAGTAAAACTATTAATTTAAAAGAAAGAAAGGGAATTACAAAGGTCACCCGAGTTAACCCATACTAGGATTCCATGTAGGAAAACGTGGATATGGAGGAGAAAACAAAGGATCAAGTTCTGAGGGAGAGTGATAGAAAACATGATTAGGAGAAATTTAACCACAAGAAAATCACAAACTTATGATGTGTGTAAACGTTTTTTGATTACCCAGTAGGAAATGTAAACCAACAACATTTTTGTTTTATGTTCCTTTTCATAATTTTGAGGAATTAATTTACTACATAGAATAAAAACATAAGGAAATATATTTACCTTCAAGTAGAGTTTCATCCTTTAATAAGTTTCTACCAAAACTAATCTTCTCTCCAAACGATGAGCATTCAAAAACACTTGGTCTCATCAAAAGCACGAGAATCATCTTCTAGAGAATCACATAATCCACAAAAGATTAACTATCTATTTCTTATATCTTTAAACATTATCCCAAAAACAGAAAGGATAAGATAAAACAACTCTTCAAAAAGTAAGAATCCCATAGGAAGGGAAACTTCTTTAAATCTTCAAAATTCCACGGTACTACCCAAAGTTCATCATAGATAATTCCATAAATAATTGTCCTTAAAATTCCTCAAAATAAACCAAACTAAGATTGAATCCCAATTATAAGAACTATCTCATAACATAGTCTTCCAAGATAGACTTTATCGTTCATCTCCAAACAACATCAACCACTCTTATCATCTTATAACAAAAGTATCTAACCTAATCACATTTTCCCCAATATAGGTTAATCATTTCCATAAGTAACCTAAATTTCCATAAGTTCGCCTTAAATTCATCAATTCTTCAAAATATAATTCAACCTTTACTCTTCAAAGAAAATATTGTAGTAATCTATTTACCTCGATCATATAGGGTTCCCAAAAATAGTGAATGTCTTCCAAAATAATAATCATCTTTTAATACCCTAATCACATTTTTTTAAGAAGAACAGATTCACTACATCAACATGTGGTACATAATAATAGATGTTTTCCTTAATGATATAAAACCATGTTAGGTAGTGACTTGATGTTCTTAGAAAAAATTAAAGATATGCTCATGGAGCACGAACTAAGACACAACATGACATAGACAATTATTGCGAAGAAGTTGCATGTACTTTAGTCATCATGATCCATCTCAGCATAGGACTTGCATTGTTACCTTGTCCTTGAAGATTGTTGATGCTCATCATGCTTCTCATCCCTTCCAAGAGAGTATTGCCTTGGATAATGTCCAACTTCTCCACATTTACCACATTTAATAGTATAAAGTACATTAGATTGAACCTTATCTCCATTCATCACAATATCCATTTTTTAAAGCAATTGGCTACTTTATGCCCTATCTTCCCACACTTAAAACATATCCCGGTTCCTTTGTGAAATTCTACTTGGTGCCTCTTCCCACACTTTTTGCAAAAAATAAATTGGGTCTTCTTTCCCTTATCAACTTTATCAGATGGACATCCTTGAGACTTTGTCTTCTTCTTCCTTGATGAATTTGGGCATTCAACTAGGTACCAATTATTAATTGTGATTTTTGATAGCTGGTTTGGCATAATCACAATATGTTCAACTTGATCTATCATCATCTCTGTCACATTAATAGGGAAATCATCACATTTCCTATCACATTGGTTGTTAGAACATGTTCTTCCATTTCCCGCCATTAACTAAGAAAAGAAAGTATAATCAGGGGCTTAAATACTTATCCAATAATCATTAAAAGGAAACTTTAAGCATAGAAGGATAAACTTGTAGAAGGAAAGTATACCCTAACTTTTGATCCCCTAGGTTCCAATCTAGGTTATCCATGATCATATATTCTTATGTGAATCTTTATTTTATTTTATCTTTGTTCCTTTAATAATGGTTCATACTAAGCTTATGAATTTACCAAAGCATATCCCCCGGGAGTGTCGTAACCAAAAGTGCATCAATTCCTGTTGTCATGTACCAGTTCCCGTTTGAGTCTAGATCAAAGTAGTGTTTTCGAGTTTTACCCCTATGTACATCTGTGCCAGAGCCACCTCTACCTGCTCGTATCCAGACAGAGATGTATTTGCTTGGCAACCCCTTACTCAATACTCACCAAAATACCAGGAAGATTTCCTATATTTAAACATTTATATAGGGTTCTTCCTAAAGTTTTTATATTCTAATTTACACAAATAACTAAACCATCCTTTGATACCAACTATAGCATCCCGCCTTTTATCACATAAACTTTCATTACATTATACAAAACCGAGGATCTTTAAGGTTTAGTGTCTTGGAAACCAGGAACTTAATACATGAAAACAACAAAAACATTCTTCTTAAACACTTGAAAGGATTATTCATTTGTTCATCCTAAGTTCATTACAGCATCTCATAACTTGGGAGAATACATAAAAGGAAAGGGTGAGCAGAATTCCCAGTAAGGGAAACAAGGGAAACATTTTACATGAGAACTTGAGATACATCAAAAGTCATGAAAAATAACTTTAAGGCATGAGAAAGAGTTCATGAGGCATATCATAATAAAACTAACGTGTTTCATAACTTGAAGATGTGGCTACAACATTTAACATAGACATTAATTTTCGTTTCACCAAGGTCCATCCCCAAGGTGTCATTAAAAATTACCAAGGTTATTCACCAAGGTGTCGTTAAAAATGGTCATCTCTAGAGATTAAGTCTTTACCCAATGAATTGGAGCACTATCAGGGAACACCCTTAAATTTTCATTTTTTATCATGTGATCCACATATATCATCATCAAACATTTCATAATAACCCATATAGCATAAAATAAATGGGTTTCATTTCATAATCATAACGTTTTAAAAACTGCTTTAAAGACATGATCTTTATGTCACTTTAACCCCACGGAAAAGGAAAGAGGGTCTCATGTATGTAAATCCCAGAATTTAAAATAGAACATTTTGGTATATATGTGAATACCCCTTTATAATAAAGAGCTTTGAGTATTCACTTAATAAAATAAAATAATTTGAGAAAAATAGAGAGACATTTTGAGACGGAAATTCGGCAGCATAACGGCTATGTTGTAAGGTTTTAGAAAACATTGAAAATAGAGGGGACATGGGTAACCCACTCATAAATGATCCATAAAATAGTAGAGGGATAGAATATAATGGATTTAAGAACATGGTAATGAAATTTGAAAGATATACCATATGAAATGAAGAACATGAAAGGAAGACAAAAATAAGATTTCTCTTATAAAAATTCGGCAGCCTAACGACGTCACTTAAACGTCAAAAAAAATGAATTGACGAGATCAAATAGGGTCTCTCATCATATGAAAATAAAAGATCAGTATGATAGATATATATATCA
This sequence comes from Viscum album, assembly GCA_963277665.1. Taxonomy (NCBI): domain Eukaryota; kingdom Viridiplantae; phylum Streptophyta; class Magnoliopsida; order Santalales; family Viscaceae; genus Viscum; species Viscum album. Next base: position 1,224,006,923 of record OY728130.1, read on the forward strand.
TACCCAACATAATAAAAAGGAACGTGAAAGACTTGACAAAAAAATAGAACTTGAAAATGAGAAGGGTGAAAGAATCCCTTAAAAATTCAGCAGCCTAACGGCGTCACTTAAACTTCAAAAAAATGAATTGACGGGATCAAATAGGGTCTATCATCATATGAACATAAAAGATCAGTATGATAGATATAGAGATCATACCACAACATAATAAAAAGTAACTTGAAAGACTTGACAAGAAAATAGAACTTGAAAATGGGAAGGGTGAAAGAATCCGTTACAAAAATTTCGGCAGCCTAACGACGCCACTTAAACATTCATAAAAAGAAATGATGAGAGTAAGAGGGGATATCTCATCATATGAACATGAAAAGATAATTAATTGGAATATAAAATAACATCCTTCAACATAAGAACATGGAGCATAAAATAAATGACTTAAAAGAGAGTATTTGAAAAGAAAGAGAGAGGCAGGATTCCTTACCTTAAAACGTAACTCTTAAAACTCGAAGTTTGGGACCTTCAGGGCTTGGGGGCACCTTGGGAGGACTTCTTGGGAGGTAATGAGACCAGAACTTCATTGGGGGAGAGTTGGGAGTGAAAACTAAAGGAGGAAAGGGTGGGTATTTGTAGGGAAAGTGAGGGGACAAGGCATTAATGGCCAAGGGACACCTCATTGGTGGTATTGGCCAAACCATGGGCTTGTCCATGGTATTTGCCCATGGTATTGGACACTTGAGACACATAATACCTTATATTACTATTCACAAGTCGACCATATTGATTACATACTTAATACATCATTTAATGATGTCATTAAACACCCGTAACTTAAAAACTGTATTTTCACTATTCACCGAAATTTCAACTTTCTCAGAAAAATCCCAAAATTTCACCTTAACCAAATATCGATGCTCTGATTTCAAAAATGAAATCCATTTTATAAAAATAATTTTCTAAATATTTTTAATTTAATTTTTAAATAAATACACTATTCACCAAAAATTCATTTTTTTCAGAAAAATCCCCAAAAATCACCTTAACATAATATCGATGCTCTGAGTTCAAAAATAAAGTCCATTTTATAAAAATAATTTTCTAAATATTTTTAATTTAATTTTTAATTAAAAAACACTATTCACCTAAAAAACCTAATACTTGACTAATAATTTTTGAAACAGTTATTTACCTATTTTATTGAATCACATTACTTAATCAAGGTGCCTATATTATATTAATACTTTCTTTAAGTGATATTTCTAATCCATTTGGTCACATTACTAATCCTAAGAGTAAAATCACTATTCATAATTTACTATTCATCAAAAATCAAGTTGATCTTATTAGACTCTAAATTTCTTACTGAGCACATTTGCAGAAGACCATTTTTTGAAAATCATTACACATCATTAATTATTTAAGGTTTACAAAAATATTTTAAAATATCCTTTTTTCAAATTCATAAATAATATACATCCTAAATTTATCCGAACATTTGAAAATTTACAAAATTCACCATAAGAAGAAAACAAAATTTTATTTATCTCAAAGGATTTCACAAATCAGTTACGGTCTCCTTACATAGCCCCTTATAACCCCAACATAGGACCTAAGTGTAAGGTGTGCTAAGGTGAGAGAATCTGAGGGCGGCTCGGCCAACATTGCACGAGTAGTAATTTCTATCAGTTTGAACTTCTCGCGAAGGCGATTTCGTTCTAGCTTCACACGATGAAGTTCAGCTTGGGTTTGGTCCAGAGCAAAGCCCAGTGGTGCTACCTCCTTCCCAAGTTCTATTAGATGGGCTTCGATTGACCCGAGACTACTGGATGAGGCCATCGAATCTTCTTTCTATATTAATTAACCAAGATCACTTGTATTTAGAGATAATAATCACAACATTTAGTTTCCAAAGGTCATACTAACTAACAGTCATATAATAGTCAAAACCCAACAGTCTCATTTTAATTATACTCATGTTATCAAATGAAACAGTTTTGTTGAGTATAAAATAAAATAACACACAAAATTAGGAAACAAGATTTATTCAAAATTTTGGGTCGTTACACTCGAAGGGCTTTGCTGAGGGTTTCGTCAGCGATAGATCTGCCAATGCATTCGTCCTTAGGTTTCCACCGACGACCTCGTTGAGGATTCCATTTGAGTTTCGTCGAGACCTTCGCTGAGAGATGCGGCTGACCTCATATTAGACAAGGGATGCGCTCAGGGTTTCACTGGGGGTTTCGTTGGCGATGGATCTGCCAATGTGTTCGTCGAGGTTTTCCATCGACCACTGCCAAGATTTTCCACCTACCGCCCGCCTGGGGATTTCCTTCAAATCTTGCTGACATCTTCGTTTCAGATGCAGCTGAGAAGTTCGTCGAGGGTTTTGACGTCCAGGTCCGCGCAGAACTCCAACCGACAAGTTTTCTCAAATCTCGACTGAATGCCCCTTGTGGATTTCAAAACTTATAAGGACCAAAAAAATTTCTGAACACGTTCCATACATCAACCACCAATATGAGTAGAGCTGTGAAAAAAACCGCAAATCCGCAGGCCGATCCGCTAGCCCGTGGATTTTTGTGGGTTAGGACTTTAAATATTTAAGCCCATATAAATGTGGACCGCAAAAGGCCTGGTCCGTGAAACTCACAGCCCGTGCGGATAAACCCACTGGGTATCCGCGGGTCCCATTAATCCCGTAAACATTTGATTTTACATAAAATAAAAGTTAATAAAATATTGTGACAACCATAATAAATGTGATAAATAAATTTAAAAAATTATTAACATCAAATAACCTATTTAAAATATATCATATATTATTTTCTAAACTAAATAGTTTTATTTATAAAATATTTATAATGTATTTTTTGATAAAACATTTTTTTATTATGAGTTATGAATTTTTTTTGTCTAAATTTTTTTCCTTCTCATGTTTTGTGCAGCGGAGTTCCTTTCAATTTTTTTTGCTCATTATTTTTTTCAAAATAATTCATTCACGTCACGTTAATAATTCTATTGAATTGAAATTTGAAACCCTACCTACTTTACTTTCTCTCCATCTTCCCAGATGCTGAGACATGCTCCTTCGGATCCCCAAGGCACCGCCCGCCCCTTCCTTTCCCTCCCTCTCCCATCCCCTCAAACCCCACCCCTTCCTCGGCTCATCTCGTCGCTGCGGGTTCACCCTCCACACGAGACGCTGCGGCTTCGCCCTCCACTACAGGTTCAAGTTTTAGCACTGCGACTTCGCCCTCCACTGCAAGTTCATGTTTTGAGGTTACGGATTTGTCCTCCACTGTAGGTTCACATTTTGGCGTTGCGGCTTCGCCCTCCACTGTAGGTTCATGTTTTGGCGCTGCGGCTTCACCCTCCACTCCAGGTTCACGTTGCAGGTTCACGTTTTGGCACAGTTTTAAGCTACCCGATTCCAAGTGTTCCCTCAAAGTCTCTCATTGTGACTCTAAAAGTGTCGTTGAAGTGTGGGTTTTCCAGTACTGCAACTCTCCCTTAATTTTCTATTCCCTTGTGTCCGTTTCTTTGTTTTATTCTTATTTTTTTAGCAGAAACACCAGCCCCCCACTATACAGTCATGGCTTCTTCCTCCTCCCAAAGTCTGTTGCACATTCCTCTGGTCTGACCAAATATCTCTATGGCTACTGGTTAGTCCCCATATTTTTGATCATTTCCTCTTTTTTTATGTTTTGTCAATCTCGAACTTTTATCTTTGTTTATTTTTCTCCCGTTTGAGTGCACCAGTTCTTCTTATGCCTTTTTCATATTTGGAAATTGTTTTACGATTTATGAGTTTTATGGTTATCGAATTTTGATTATATTTGTTGGACAGACCAGAGATTGATTGTGACCAAGTGGATTTGCAGGTAATTTTCTTGACTAATGTTAATGTACTGGTTTCAATTTTTCTCTAAATGTTTTTTGTCCTTTCAAATTTGATCATTCAACTATTGCTTGTCTGATTAGGTAATTTACTTTAACATTTGTATTTTTTTTACAGTATGAATCATAATATTCTGGATGAAATTAGGGGTAATTATGATGATATTCCATCACAACCAAGAAACAATGAAAATAATGTTGAGCAACAAAATCAGATTGATAGAATTGTTATGATAGAAGGGGATCTTAATCTAGAGTCTAAGAATCTGAGACAAACAACATCAGATGTTTGGAATTGGTGTACAAAAACTGATAAAAGTCACGCCAAATGTAACTTATGTGGAAAATTATTTGTTTGTGGGGGAAACATATACAGTACTTCAACACTATCTCATCATTTGATCAGTTGTAAGAAGGAAAACTGTTATGGTGATGTGTCCAAAATGATTATTGACCATGAAGGGAGGTTGGCATCTAGAAAACTTGATGAAAAACTGGTTCAAGAATGCCTCTCTATGTGTATTATAGAGCATGATCTCCCGTTTAGTTTTGTTGAGTATAAAAGAATTAGAGAACTTATGAAGTTGCTTAACTTTGATGTCAAGACTTATAGCAGAGGCACTACAACATTTGATGTTATGAAATTTTATTCTACCCAAAAGGAAAAGTTGAAACAAAGAATGGATTCTAGTCCTGGAAGAATATGTTTAACATCTGATTGTTGGACTGCTTGCAACAGTGAAGGATATATATGTTTGACTACGCACTTTGTTGATAATAATTGGAAGTTGAATAGCAAGTTATCATGTTTCTGCAAAATGGATGTTCCCCATACAGGAATTGAATTGGAAAAAAAAGTTTTTGTTGCTTTGAAGGATTGGGGCATTGATAAAAAAAATCTCGCTTACCTTAGACAATGCATCAGCTAATGATAACATGCAAGAATTTTTGAAACAACATTTTCATAATCAAAATAGTCTGTTATGTGATGGAAAATTTTTCCATGTGAGATGTTGTGCTCACATATTAAACCTTATTGTTCAAGAAGTTTTAAAAATATCCAGTGATGCACTCTTTAAAATTCGAGAAAGTGTAAAATATGTTAAATCTTCTGAGGCCAGAATGAAAGCTTTTCAACTCTCTACTAAGCATGTTGGCGGTGTTAAAACTAAAGTCGGGTTGTGTCTTGATGTGTCAACTAGATGGAATTCAACTTTTATTATTCTTGAAAGTGCTATCGAGAATAAACGAGTTTTTTATGATCTTGCTTTGAGTGATGAAAAATATCAATACTCTCCATTAGAGGAGGAGTGGAAAAGGGCATCAATTATATGTGATTTTTTACGTCTGTTTTATGTGATGACTAAGTTGATATCAGGATCATCTTATCCGATATCAAATCTTTATTTCATGCAAGTGTGGAAAATTGAATGTTTACTCAGAGAAAACATGATGAGTGATGATGATCTTGTTAAGGATATGGCTTCCAGAATGAAAAATAATTTTGACAAGTATTGGACTGAATATAGTGTTGTTCTTGCCCTTGGAGTAGTTCTCGATCCAAGAATAAAGCTTGATTTGTTAAAGTTTTGTTATTTAAGACTTAATCTTTTTACTTGTGAAGAAAAAGTTGCAAATGTCAAGAAGTGGTTGTATAAGTTGTATGAAAATTATGAAAAAAAAGGATTTTAACAATGAAGAAAGTGACGGTTTTCAAGAAGTTCAAGCATCTGCATCTTCCTCTAAACATGCCAAGGGAGGATTTGTAACCATCCTGGATTTCTTTGATGTAAGTATTATTTAAATTATTTTCTTGTAAATTTGTAAATTTATTTGTTTTTTGATCATATGCATTCTTTTATTGATATAGGAATATCTACAATATGAGAGTCAACATGCGACAAAAATTGGGAAGTCTCATTTAGATATTTATTTAGATGAGCCCAAATTACAAATGAATCATTTTGAGGATCTAGATGTGATTCAATATTGGAAAGATCACAAGCATTGTTTTGGAGCTCTTGCAAACATGGCGTGTGATATTTTAAGCGTTCCAATTACAACAGTTGCTTCTGAATCTTCTTTTAGTATTAGAGGTCGTATTTTTAACAAGTATCGGCCTTCAATGCTTGATAATCACCTTCAAGCTCTCATATGTACTAGAAATTGGTTAAATGGATTTCAATCATTTGAAAAAGGTACACATATGCCACACTTTTTTGAATTTTAATGTATTAATTACATTGCTCTTTCATTTTTATAATTACTAATAAACTTGTTGTTTTACTACAGATGAAGATGACTATCATGACATTCAGGATGATGGTGTGTCCAAAGAAGAGTCTAATTGTATAGATATTAATGGAGGAGACGATGACATTGAATATATTGATTGTAAGTTGATTTTTTTGTTTGTATTTCATATTTTTTTGATTTGAATATATTTTCCTTTTTATTTTGACAATTGGCAGTTTATAAATTAGTATGTTAATTTTTTTTTAATTTAAGACATGAGTAAAAAATGTTTGTGAGAAAACATTATTTTGACTTGCATTAAATAATATGCTTCATTTCTATGCAGGATATGAATTTGATGGTCAAATTCAATTCATCACTAATCATTTTTCCAACTGAAGAGGTGAATTCGTCAAATTCTAAAATAAATCGTTTATTTCATTTATTGTTAAGTGGTTTCACTTATGGTTTGATTTTTCAACTTCTAGGATGGGTTAGATGAAATTGGATTGGAGGGTGGGAGATGTTGGGTGCTGCACTTTGGTAAGGTTTTGTGGGATGCTTTTATAAGGTGACATGAAAATACGTGTTACATGTAAATGTATTTTGTTTCTCACATTAAAAATAGAGCATCGATTTAATAGCTAAATCTCTCTTGAATAATGCATTATGATATTTGTGGTGCATGTCTTGGCTATGAATATTGAAGTGAATATGGTCCGACGATGCGTGTGTGGGAGTGCAGAGGTCGGGCTGGCATGTACTAGTATTTTAGGTGTTGCTATTTTGGTGGGTTTTTTAGTGCTTTGTCGTCTGTAGGTGTTGGCATTTGGTGATTTTTGTAGTGTTTTGTGGCATGTACGCTTCATAGTGTCATGAGAGCTTCTCTCAAAAAATCAACCGTCTGTACACTTCAATATGATGAGTTGTACTTTGTTTTGTAATGCATATTTTTTTGTATTATTCTCTATGTTTTTCTATTTATATATATATATATATATATATATATATATATAATTTTTTAGGTCCGTGGGCTGATCCGCAAGTCCGTGGGTCCCGTCTAGGGTAAAGCTAGGGTCTTTATTTTTTGGCCCGCATTTTATGAGGACCGGGCGGGTCCGTTCTACTAAATCCGCAGCCCGCATGAACCGCCTCGTGGACCGGCCCGGCCGGTCCGTTAACGGCTCTAAATATGAAGATCAGGTTCACGACCGAATTGGGAGCTCCATGAGGTTGTTTGATCCGGATCGGGCGCTCCCTCTCTACGAGAAAACTCGACCTGCGATTATTGGCAAGGGTAAGAACGTTTTAGGTCTGAACTCTTCCCTGGTTGACTCTCCAAGGCAACCTTTCGGACCGCGAGGTGTCCTTACCTCAGGTGGTAGAGGTGTTTGGTTTGCTGAGGACTGAAGGAGGCCGGCTGTCTATAAGGAGGACCCTGCTCGGGTTACCAAGGTCACCAAATCGGAGGATTGTTGGGTTCTCTGTTGGGGAAGATCCGAAGTTTCTTTAGAAGAGGCTCGATCTGTGCAAATTTTCCCTTCTTGGGTGCGTCATACTTTCCAAGCGGGATAAGCCATAGAGCAATGCAGATCTCAAAATCAGGCTGACACATCTTTGGGGAATCATTAATATGAGGCTTATTCTAATAGGGAAGGGCTTTTTCATATTATTCTTAACAACACAGAGGAGCTCAATAAGATCTGGAAGATGGACAGCCTGAATTTGAAACCAGGTGTCTTTTGTTAATTTGAGTGGGATATCAACTTCAACCCCCACAACCAGAGGCAATTCATTGCTCAAATTTGGATTGAACTTCATGGAATGAGGTGGGTGTTCTAGCATCTGAGAATTATCAATGGCATTGCTTCATGTGTGGGTGTTCCTATGAAATTGGACCAACATAATCTGGAGGGAAAACTTGGTTACAATGATTGCATTCTTGTGGATGCCAACATGGATTCCAAATTTCTAGACTCCATCTCCCTCATTGCTAATGATCATAAAATAGAGGTAAAGATTGAGTATGAATACATGCCCCCGTTCTGTAATTTGTGTAAAATTGTCGGTCTCTCAATCTCCAATTATAAAGTTATTCAGAAGCAAGTCAAGCCTCCCCACTCTGATAAGGCTCCGAAGGAGATGAGTAATAGGAGAAGAGCCAAGGGAGTTATGTTTGAGAAGGGGGAATCCTCTAATAATATTGGTGGTGTAAAGGAGTGGAGCCTCTGGCCACTCTCCTTGGGAACTCCATTCTGAAAGATCTGACCAAGAAGTCATGGGAAGTTCTGGTGGAATAGGAACATGATGTGGTGGGTAATAATCGAGATGCTGATAGTTGTGCAGTGGCTCTCGAAACCTCAACAACCATTGGAGGGACTGAAGATGACAAGCTGAATGGGAATGGCCGGGAACCCAAACGACCTACGTAATAGGTCACAACTTTGGAGGTCTATCAACATGCTGAGAATGCGGAGAACCATCCATAAAAAGAGTATAATAATGAGAAGGGTCCGAGCCTCACCTCAGGCTCATTGGTGTTATTGAATCTACATCCCATGAGGCCAATGAATCTGCATATGACATGTCTGCTTCTTCTAGGAAGGATTAAGAGACTCCAGTGCGTATCATCGAAAATGTGGCACCTAGTGCTATTGACGCTGCTACTCTGATAGCCCTATAGAAACTGTGGTTGATGCAGAATCTCTGAAATGTATGAAGACTATAGAGGACGCACTTGCTTCTTTGGAGGAGGCTGATTCCAATGCAAACAACATGAGCTCAGATTCTAACACTAAGGATATTGAGGCTGAATCAAAAGAATGTCTAGATAAACTCCTTTGATCTGGGCATATGGAAACACCCAGTAAAAGAGGACCTGCCCAGCCCAGAGGGTCCTCAGCTATGAAGACATCAAGGGGGAAGAAGAAAAAAGGGAATCACAAGAAGACCCCACTTGAGGTTAAACCCCCTCAAAATGAATCCCTTATATTGGAAATTTTTAGGGTTGAACAACACTGATACGTCTTCAACCCTTACGCATTTCATTATGAGGTATTATCCTGATATTATTGGTATTGCTGAGCCAATGGACTAATTTGAATGCTTTAATCTTTTTAACTGGTCCCCTCTTAGATATGATATCATTGTATATAATCATAGAGTTGCTCCTGTTGAAACTCATTGGATGCTACAGAAGTTAGAATTGGATTCCCATTTTGTCAGGATAAAGAAAAAACATATTACTTTCATTTTTGAAAAGGGAAATCGCAAAATTTTGGCTTCTATGATTTATGCTCAGAACTGTTACTCCAGCAGAAGGAAGCTTTGGGAGGAGCTCTATTCTTTTTCTGATTGCGTCTCCTGCAACTGGATCCTCCTCGGTGACTTCAACGCAATGTTGAACCCCAATAAGAGGATGGGATTTAACTTCCTCGTAGCTGCTTCCTCAGATTTTTAAAAGTTCATTGATCAACACTGCTTCTCCTGAGTTCAATTACATGGTGTAGGATGCACCTGGACTAGATGCACCATCAATAGGAGGCAAGCCAATAAAATTGATAGAGCCTTTATTTCTATGGGGGGGGGGGGGGGGGCTTGGTGACTCTTTCTCATGCCCATCCTTGTCAAGAATTCACTTTGGCCACACCCCACTGATGTTCAGCATCCAGTTGTTTGGTATGAATTTTCCTCTTCCTTTTAGGTTCAATAACTCCTGGCTTTTCATTGATGAATGTAAGGACTTGGTCAGCAGGGAATTGGCGAGGTACTTTGAAGGCAATGCTTTCCAAAAAGTCGGCTCTAAATTAAAGGTTGTTAAATGCTCTCTCAGGGAATTGGCCAAATCTAGGTTCTCCAACCTCGATCCGGATGTCCAGAAGGCTGGGGATGAGGCGAAAGACATACAGGCCAGTTCTGTCCTACTCGATGATCCCCTGGATGAGGAGCTTAAGATGCAATCCAACCTTGATGATCTAATCTGCACCAAGGACATGATCTTCAAAGGACAGTTGAATCTTTAGACAGCTCAAAGAGGGTAATAGAAACTATATGTTCTTCCATCATATGCATAAGGAAAAGAGGATAAAAATTAGGATCTCCTTATGGTGAATGGGGAAACCTTTTATGATGATCCCAATATTTCTAATGAAACTGTGAATTACTTTAATGCCCTCTTTAACCAGATTAGCTCAAATAAGGATATGATTAGCCTTGCTGATGTGATTCCCAACTCAATATTCATGATTCAGAATGCTTTTCTCACTGCTATCCAATCTGCTGATGAAGTGAATCAAGATCTATTCTCTCTTAGCAGGGACAGTTATCCTGGTCCGGATAGCTTCACTAATAGATTTTTTATGGATTTCTAGGATCTTTTCCACTCTGATTTTTCTCTTACAGTGAAATAATTCTTCAAATAGAAGTTCCTCCCACTTGATACTGACTCAATTTATTGGTCTGAGACCAAAGGTTGAGCATTCCCTGGATGTTGCTAACTACAGGCCTGTTGTCATTGGTAATACTTTACCTAAGGTTATCAGCAAAGTCATTACTATCCGATGTTTTACCATTGCTAACCAAATTGCATCATCCAATCAGTTAGGGTTCATCTCAGAGAGAAGGATAGATAAATTCCTTTACTCAGCATCTGAGTGTGTCAATATTCTTCAACAAAAATCCAAATCTGGCAACATTGCAATTAAAGTTGACATTTCCAAAGCTTTTGACACGCTCAATTAGGATTTCTCCCTTGAATTTCTTAGAATATTTGGTTTCTCGGACAGATTCATCAAGCTTATTTGTGTTATCCTCATCAGTTTGATGCTCTTTGTTCTAATTAATGGGCCACCTAAAGGATATTTTGGATGCACAAGAGGTGTTCAACATGGGGACCAAATTGCATCTCTCTTATTTGGGATTGTGGAAGACTCCCTTAGCAGATGCCTTCTGAAGGAAGTGGAATAAGGGTTTCTTTCCCCAATGAAGGCCACTAGAAACTTAATGTTTCCCACACATTTCCTTTATGCTAATGATATTCTTATATTTTTTGAAGATGAAAAATCTGTTAACTCTGTGAAAAATGTCCTTCTTCATTATGAAATGGTCTCAAGGCAGGCTATCAGCTGGCACAAATCCTTTCATTTTGGTGGCAAGAACCTATTGTCTTCAAGGAAGAAATGCATTGCTAGATCACTTGGGGTTAAAGTTGGAACCCTTCACTTCAATTACTTGTTAATACCACCCTTTGTAGGCAGGATCTAGGCCTCTTACTTTGGATCTATTGCTCACAAAATCACCAACAGTTTGCCAGCTGGTTGGGGAAATCACTTTCTCAAGCTGGACATATCTATCTGGTGAACTTTATTATCTCTTCTATGTTCGTGTATTCTTTCCATGTCTACAAATGGCCTAGGGATTTGTGCAAGTGGCTTGAAGAGTGGTGGCGGTCCGGTGTCTCTTCCGGATGGTGGAGATCGAAGTTCAGGCAAATGTTTGGTTCTTCGGATGAAGGTGTTCGGTGGGCAGATGCTGGTCTCATTTCGGGCGATAGCCAAGGGTCGTGTGAGATGTGCTGTGGTGGGCTCGCTGGTGTTGACGGGAGGCTTGCCTGGATAGCTGCGGGAGGGACAGTGTTCCGGTGGTTCTGGTTGGCGTTCGAGAAGAGGCCTTTTGTCCGGTTGTGGCATCTGCTTCGTTGGTTGTTTCAGGAGTGTTTCATATGATTTTGATCCTATTCAACATTGGTCTTCTGATTCAGTTTGTTCTTGGGGTGCGGATTTCCTCGCGAGTACTAGAATTCCTTGTTGCATTTGAAAGCGGTGCCACATTTTGCAGGTGCCGCTGGATGGACGGCTTCAAAAGAGGGATGGATGTGACGACTCTCATTATTCAGCCATTCGCATCACTTTGATGGACAGATGGGTACCTTGCCATTGACATTTGCTCAGTGTTTTTCAGTCTGATCTTGCATTGCATCAGGTTGACATTGTTGTGACTTCGTTTCATGCTTTGTTGGGTGGACGACTCGAAAGAGAGAAGGGTGTTCTGACACCTTTCATCTGGCTCTCCTCCACATTTATGTGTTGGTTGGAGAGGTGCTTTGCAACGTTGTGCTGCCCGCATAGTGCAACTTCTTGATAGAGGGGGTGACAATTTTTTGACTAATCTCACTGTTGCACTGTCTGCCGAGGGGGCGGCGAGGTTTTTTCTGGTGTTTGCTTGGAAGTTTGCTTCTTTTGGATTTGCAGGATCATTTTGACCATTGCTTATTTTGTTTCTTTAAGCAATTTTGCTCTTTTTTGTAACGAGTTTCCTCTTTCTCGTCTTAAAAGAGGTTCTTTCTTTTTTATGTTCAATAAAGGAGGCTTGACCCTCAACCTTTCAAAAAAAAAAAAAAAATGGTTCTCAAGGGAAATCTCGTCTATATTAGCTCCTGATCTACTTTAAGAGACTACTTCAAGAAGGTGTCTGCAGATGAAATGGATTCCATGTAGACACTCAGAACTGAACTGCTGAACCACCAATTGGTTATCTTATCCCTTCACGAGAAGCTTCCCTGTCCCTCCAGTCATGGATGATATTTCTATTGGATATGTTGTGGCTCATTTTTTACAGGTTATATTACTCATCACTGATGACTTTTCTAATCAAATTCGGTGCTAGAGTTTCAATAATTCTGACTAATGCATCTGGATGAGGATGGGGTTGCTAAACTTAAGATTTTTTATACCACTTGTTGTGATGCAAATGTTCAACTCCCATGGTGGGTGAGACTCTTCAAAGGCTTTAGACTTCCATATTGACTTGCATATTTATTCACCTATAGAAAATTTAGCATAACCGATTATCAGCTGATGATCGCCTGGCTTTTTTGGGCAGATCTCTCACTTCTATCTGTTTGCTCTGTATGAAGGGGCCTGATAATTTCTCTCACCTCTTCTTACAATGTGACACTGCCAGGAAAGTTCAGGGCTTTATCTTCAGCAGGTTCCTATTTGATCTGGAAACTGGGTTTGAGATATCCACCTCCATGGATAATATTTTGGCTCTAAACTTAAGCCATCAAATGCAGAATCTTCTCCTCGTGGCAGTTGCAATGGGATTCTACTATATTTGGAAAGCTAGGAACATCATCAGATTTGATGGATTTCCTATGACTATTCGGGTGGTGATACACACTCTTATTTATAGAGACATCCAAATGGATTCAAAATTACAAACAGATGCCATGAATAATTGCTTCAATGATTTGATTATTTCTAGATTGTTTGGTGTGTTCTGTATTCCTAGGAAACTAGTGCAGCTCAAGTGTAGCTCAAGTATGTCTGGTGGATTCCACCTATAACCTCTTGCATCAAAGTTAATGTTGACGGTGCAGCGTTGGGCTCCCTCGGACCAATGGGATACATGGGCAATTTCAGGAACAATAGGGTCTTTATCAAGGGTACCTTATTTTACATCATCGGATCTCACATTGCCTTTGAATCAGAAATCTGAGGAGTCATTTATGTGGTGAAACAGATGTGTAAACTGAAATGGAATGATCCATGGATCGAGGGTGACTTCAAAGGTTCTGGATGAAAAATGCTCAAGTGATAAGTTCTCCCTACTGCAAAATAAAGTATCAAATTGAGTCCTACTGATGAAAAGTAGAGAGACATACAATGTGTGCCTTATGCTTCCGCAATGGTTAATGTATGCAATGATATGTACACATCACTCATGTAGGGATGTTTACACATGAATCTCCTAACCTTTTCATGTCCCTTCTATTTTTTTTCATTTATTTAATTGGGAATGGACTCATGCTTATATCTTAGTGTTTGGATAATTATGATTTATTTTCCAATATTTTAATAAAAACAAGTTTTCCATGATTATTTTTAATTTATTTGAATTTAAAACAAAATATTTCATTTTTTTCTTAATTCTTTTATTTTTCATTTTTTTTCATTTTGTTTTTATTTATTTATTTAATAGGATAAAATTTTTATGGATGTTTTTAATTTATTTGAACGTAAAATAATATTTCCTTAATTTTAATTAATTTCATATTTTATATTTATAATAGAATGTTTTTTTTATTTTTTAAATTTATATAAAAGTTAAATAAAAATTTAGTTTTTTTTTTGAGTTTTTGTATTTTCTAAAAGAATAATGATTTTCTTATTTTTTAATTTATTTGATACTAAAATATTTATTTACATAACTTTGTTCTATTATTTTTTTATTAGGATTTTTTTTATAGATTTTCTATAATTTATTTAAAACTAAAATAATATAATTATTATTTATTATTTATTTATTAAAATTTTAATTATTTTTTTAACAAAATGCCTTTTTTATTAGATGTTTTCATTTTATTCTACAATAAAATTAAATATTAAGAATTCATTGTAATTTTATATTATATTTTTTTATCATTTTTAATATATTCTTTTTTACTTTTTTACTTTTCTCCTCTATTTTATCAAAATAATTAAGTGTTTCATTGAAGTTCCAAAGGATCAAATAACAACTGAGAGGGGGGGGGGGATTGAATCTGTTGTTCACTTTTTATAAGTTTCAGAACTTTTAGAAACTTAAACCCTGCAACCTGTTAAGATTTATTTCCTTGTCAACTTTTAGTAAATACTCATGCATGCAATAATGTGAAATCAAGTAAAGTACACAAGATTTACAAGGTTCAACCTCAGTTTGAGAACCAACATCCTTGTCATAACCACTCTCATGGGTCTATGAAAATCTACTATTACGAAGTGAATACAACTTGTGTCAACTTCTGTTCGACACCTTATATCTCTCGATAGGAAAGATTATACCGACTCTCGTCAGTTTACAATATTTTCTTATAAAACAATTGAGCTAAACAAAAGAATAAACACTTTGTTGAAATTGCTCTACAATTGCTCAGTCTGAATCCTCAGTTTGATTTAGCTGGATTCGATTTTCTCAATCTGATGAGTCTGGATATGATTCTCTCAATATGATGAGTTTGGATATGATTCTCTCAATACGATGAGTCTGGATCTGATTCTCTCAATACGATGAGTTTGGATCAGATTCTCTCAATACGATGAGTCTGGATCCGATTCTCTCAATACGATGAACTCAATAGGATGAACCCAATCTCAATCTGCAAAACTCAAACTCTTCTGAAATGCCCAAATTGGTAAACAAACATTCAGCTGTCTGACCCTCCTCATAAGATCTTTGGTCGGAAATGACTTTCACTTGATGTATTAAAGAAAACCATGACAATAGATGTTCGCAGCGAGGTTGGACAACTGGACATCTAAGTCACACACTTAGATGTATTGAAGAAAACTATGACAATAGATGTTCACGGCGAGGTTGGATACGTTGGGTGCACCATAAGTAATATTGCATTAATGAATAATGTGAAAAATGATTTATCCTTTTGTTCTTTAACAGAAGATAATATCTCATGCCCTTTGATGAAAATGATATAGCCTAAATAAATCCATGGTCATGGTGTTCTATAGGCACGTTCTATTTCCGAAAAGTCAAAGAAAGAGAGATCGAGTATATAGGTTGATGACACTGACATGCAACCTGCTCGATTTGAGATATTGTGATAAAGAGATTATATTACACAGTAAGCATTCGTATGAGGTGACATGTCGTTGTAGCATTAACTTCTTTCTCTATGAGTGCCTTGACGTGTTGCTAGACACTAACCTTGGATTTTAGACTGCTTCACCTAATGCCACTAAGAAAGAGGCATAGAGGGTCACACACTAAGTGTATCCAAAATCTCAGTTAAATAATATATTATTATTTATTATTTAACAGGTTGAATAAATATTATTCCCGTGTGTGGTTTAATAATTATTCATGTATTTTTGATTGCATATAAATATTTATTTGATGTTTAGTAAATATAATATTTATTTATTTATTGGCCAATAATGCAGTGATATTTATTTAATAAATAAATAGTCATTATTCAAGGTCCGATAAATACTGTGGAGGAATGACATACCAAGTTTAATGGTCTGGTGAGAAATAATAATATTGAATATTATTTGATTAAATAATATTTAATTATAATTCACAAGTTAAGTGCATGTCGAGAAATAATACCCAGTTGTTATTTTCTCATGAGCCAATTCATTTTGTTGGTTGTGCACAACAATCTTTGAGAATCTTCTCAATCCTAGAGATCTCTCTTCTCTAAGAATGCTCCCAAGAACGGCGAGCAATCCTCCTCCACCGGATCAAGGAGAACGCTTTGGAATCAATTCTTGAGGCGATCAAGGCGGACGATGCATGCACAAGGATCTTCTGTGCTAGCACTCAGAGACCCCTTCAGCAACGTCTGGAGATTTCTGGAACACTTGTGGATCACCGCTAGAGGAAATCTACACTTGGTTTTTACAATGCAATGATGATGCACCGCAGATTTGTCACCAGATTCATCAATGAAGAAAGAATTCCTTAAAGGTAATTCTTTATCTAATTAAATTAATTATAAATAATATGTGTTGATCTCATCTCTCTCTGGTTTCGACGTGATTAATGTTGTCTATTTTTGATTCAATTCCATTGATCATGTCGATTAAATATCGTATAGATCATGGATTGATCATCAATCATGATAAAAAGCAATGTTGGGAACTGCCCATCACACGCTTCCCCTGTGTCCGGAACCATCAAGTGGTATCAGAGAGGTCACATAATTATTTATAATTATTTAAAGATCATTGGTGATTTATGCATTTTAATTTAGTTTTTCAATTCCAGTTTAATCATTCTTTTAATCTGAATTGCGAGATCTGCTTCTTCCTCCTTCGTTTCTCGGAGATCTAATTAAGATGATTACTTTTATGATTAAAATAAAATTGAGGGACTCATCCAGAGGTGCCAAGGTTTCTGGCAGGACAACACTAGACTACACATCATGTAACCACATTTACACGCCATGTAATAACATTCAACGCATCAAGATTTGATTCAGAAATAAATATGAGATTATGCATTGATTACTGCATTCTTCGAATTGCCCGAAGACCTTCATTTTTATTGATTTTTGATAACCCCTCTTTCAAGGGATGAGGGGGAACCCTTATATGGCCCGTAGGCTTATAGATTACATGACCTGTAGGCTTAATAGATTACATGACCGAAAGGTATTAGGGAATTCAACTAGACTATAACTATAAGGAACTGCCCCTCTCCAGCATCTGCATCGTGATGGTAGCTCTCCACCTTCACATGACCGTCTGGCTAGGCTTCCCGTGCAAGCACAGGTTGGTCCCAATGGTGTAGCCATACCTTCTCTTTCTTCCAAATCTATTTGGTTCTGCTCTGGCGAGTGCACTTGCTCTGAATCCTCCTCTGGGGCTGCTCCTTTTTTGTAGAGTCTGTCTGGGGTAACTGCACTTGATCATGTGGCCTGAAGGCCTTGAGGTGGCCCGAATGCCTTAAAGGTGGCCCGATAGCCTTACTAACTCGAAGGCATGGGTGGCCCGAAGGCCTTAAGGACTCCAAGCTCAAACCGGTGACATAAGGTGAATAGTTTTAGTTGCTACAATACTGAACAGTAACTGCTACAATACCTGCTACAGTTTCTGCTACAGTACCACACAGTGCTGCTACAATCCCTGCTACAAATTTCTGCTACAGTACTACTACAATACCGGAAATATGCCTCTGCCTAGTTTCGAACTTGTGTCTCGTGGATGCACTTAAGGATTCCTCACCAACTGGGCTGAGGCTCATCCACAACATTGATTATTGCATTAATTACACCATTAATACACTGCATGTTGACCAGAATTAAATGGCGCACTGTCAGCTGGACTACATGCCATGTAACCCACATACATGGCGTGTAGTCCCTTTAGGTCAGATACGAGCTTTGTATTCCATACACGACCTGCCTGACTAGTGATCGTGTAACACAGATTCAACACGGTGTGTGGCCCATTAGACATTTCGTGTACTTCAAATTTTTGAGGTACGTTATACACACCGAGTCCCTAGGCGTGTACCTCAGATAGATGGTGAAAAGAGTGCACGCCGTGTAGATCGGATCTACATGCTGTGTATTTCTACCAAGTTACACAAATTTAAAATTTATTTATTTTACTATGTAAACCTTGAGACTTGTACTTGTGTGTAGTTGTAAAGATAGGACACGACATGTGATATGTTTTATGATACATAAATATTAAATGTTTAATTAATATTTGCGTAATGTTCAGATCTGCATATCATGTATGAGTTGTATTACAAATTATTGCTCTACATGCATTTAAGCATAACACGTGAAGCACAAGAGCCTCAACCCAGTTGGTGAGGACTCGCTAGGTGCATCCAAGAGACCCGAGATCAAATCCGGGTGGAGGCATATTTCCGAGTTACTGTAGTAGTACTGTAGCAGGCACTGTTCGGTACTGTAGTAGTCGGAACTATTCATCCATCTGGGTCTTCGGGCCACCGGTTTGGTCCTTGGATCCTGCAAGCCTTTCGGGCCACCCAAGGCCTTTGGGATAGTTGATTCTCAAGGCCTTTGAGCCACCTTAAGGCCTTCGGGCCACCCCAAGGCATTTGGGCCACATGAATGCAGGCCCCATACACACTACAAAAAAGGAGCAGCCCCAGATGAGGATTCAGAGCAGGTGCACTCACCAGAGCAGAGCCAAATGGATTATCAGAATGAGAGGGTATGGATATGCCATCGGTACCATCCTGTGCTTGCACGGGAAGTCTAGCCAGACGGTCATGCAAAGGTGGAGAGTTACTATCAAGATGCAGATGCTGGGGAGGGGCAGTTCCTTGTAGATAGTATGGTTGAATTTTCTAAGACCTTCGGGTCATGTAATCTCCTAAGCCTACGGGCCATGTAACTCTGAGCCTACATGCCTTGTAAGGGTTCCCCCTCATCCCTTGAAAGGGGGGTTATCAAAAAATCAATAAAAAATGAAGGCCTTCGGGCCATTCAGGCAAGCATAACATGTGACTGAAAAATCATGTAATTTGTGTAATCATCTATGAAGTACATGTTGTTAAAGTACGTGATAAGTTGTGTATTCCATATGTCACAAGAGTAAAACAATATATGAATATAATACATGTTGGGAAGAATCCGACGGGTATTCACAGTGTTGCCTCCAAGGTACAAGTTATGTACACAGTTAATTTTAAATGAATTTATTTAATTTGTTTAAAATTATAATGGATAAGAATCTCAAGGAAATTTAGATAAGAATTAAGATAAACTGATTGATTAATTAAAGATAATAATTAATCATTCGAGTGTAATTTATCTTAAATAAGAACGATTAAGAATTGAATGTTAGTTTTATTAAATGCTAAATTCGTTGCATGCATGTGGATGATCATGAGCTCGACCAAACCTTTTGTATGTGATTGGTTTCATTTAATTTACTATTAAATTAAACTGTTGGTATGCAAGCCTTCTCTCCTTTCATTATGTAGGGTTTGCATGCCCATGGTTTCTTTTATGTAAACCCCCTTTCCCCCTCACCTACATGTGAGTAAAAGACATATGTAATAGATGGAGCTCCCAAGCTAGTGGACGCGGTTCAAGTTTGGAGCCGAGGTGAAACCAATCTGAAGAGATACATAGGTGGATAGGTGGAAAGCTGCAACACGAACCTTAATTGGTTCAAGGTGTTTTTTCCCTAGGCCAACAGTTAGTTTATCAACCGCTAGATAAACTAACCACTAATAAGATCTCATGATCATACCACTTTATTATTTTATTTCTGTCAGTTGCATGGTTATTTCATTATGGGTGTCTTGTCGCGATCACATAATTAATGAATTAACAAGCATACAAGATAGAGCTAAAATAAACTAGCTTATGCTTAAATATTATCTAAGACATGGTTAATCACTTAAGTAATCCCACTTAATATTAACAAGCTTGTGATAAATACAATAATTGTAAATTTATGCATAAAAGAAAAAATCACTCAATAAAATATTAAGTTTGCATAGCCTTCTATTAATTCGGTTAGAATCGAATCATAGTTCAAAGTGCTTGACCAACCAAAGTTGGGGTGCTTTCAATTATCAGGGAATTCTAACATGAGGTTTTGGTTTGAATTAACTTGGTTTATATCAAGGGTTGACTACCAAAGCAGGACTTGGTGTAATAGAGAGGCAAAGGTTGAGAAAATCTAAATTAATGATTTCAGGATTGGGGAATCCACTTAGCAAATCAATGAATCGTGAGTTAATGCAGTTGGAATTTGGAATGCCTACCTAAAACCATTCAAGTTACTTGACCAACCAAAGTTGGGGTGATGAGAAGGGGAATATGGATCCTTGCCACTTGGTTGTCCAAAAAACAGGATATTCCAAAGCCAATGGTGAGGGATATTGGGTTTCGATAAACTAGTGGGAGACTAATAAATATCGTATTTATTTATTTGTCTAAACTTTATCAGATAAAGTACTAAAATTATACTTATCTTATTTTATAGAAACAATAATAAACTGACATCAAACATATCATTGTGATCCATTCTTGAGAAGGAAAACCTTCTCATCGACACAAATTTCCAAGAGTGGAAAAGGTGCCTACATGTCATCATTCTCCATGAAAGGAAATTGTATGTGCTGGAAGAACCTTTACCAGTTGCGCCTGGAAATGAGGCAAGTGATGAAGAACTATCTCTCTATGAGAAACATCTGAATGATACTACAAATGTTTAGTGCTTCATGCTATCATCTCTGTCCAATGATCTTTTGAAGCAACGTGAGGACATGGATGCCTATAACATGATGTCTCACCTTCAGGATCTCTATCAAGAGAAAACGAGACAAGAGAAGTACGAGATCTCAAATGATTTTTTCAAAACTAAGTTTGGAGAGTCTGTGCTAGCTGGGCTTCATGTAGTCAAGCTTATCAGCTACATTGAATGCCTGGAAATCTTAGGGATTAAATTCTCATATGAGTTGCATACGGATCTCAGACTTTCATCACTGCCCAAGACCTTCTCTAGCTTTATTGTGAATTATAATATGAGCAATAATGAGAAGATTATTTCAGAATTTCTAAACTTAATTCTCCAAGTGGATAAGGACACGAGGCTTGATAAACCTGTAGTCCTTATGGTGAATAAGAAAAGGAAGAGAAAGGCAAAGGGACCCAAGACCTATAAACAATCTAAAGCTCTTGAGCACCGTCCTTCCAAGAAGGGGAAGATCCAGAGACAGGGTAAGAAAAAGGTGGAAGAATGTTTTGCATGTGGTAAGCTAGACCACTGGAAGAGGAACTACACCCAGAAGCAAGGGAAAGCTAAAGGTGAATTCATTATCGATTGCAATATTTCCATTTCTACACATTGGGTATTAGATACAGCTTGTGGTGCTCACATCTCTATCAAATGTAGGAACCAAGTAGATTTCAGAAGATTGCTAGAGAGGTGGATTTGAGAGCTGCCAATGGTGTGAGGCTGGCTACTCTGGCCATTGGTGACTACCACCTTTCATTTCCAACATGAATGATTTTGGTTTTAAGAGATTGTTATTATGTACCTACAGTTACCAAGAACATAATTTCTGTGTCATGTTTAGATACAGATGAGTTTATTTTCAAGTTTGTAAATAAAAGTTGTTTCTTTTGTAAGGACAACATATGTTATGGTATGAAACATTTAAATAATGGTCTTTATGTATTAAATTATGAAAACCAAGTGTTGGCAATTGATAACGAATCATGTTCACACAACTCATATAACACCCAGTTGTGACATTATCGTCTTGGTCATATAAATGAGAGGCATTTGACAAAGCTCCATCAAGATAGTTATTTAGACTCTTCTAAGCTAAAACCACTTGATAGATGTCATGCCTGTTTACAAGAAAAAATGACCAAACCACCATTCGATGGATAGGGTGAAAGGTCCACCGAACTTCTAGGATTGGTACACATTGATGTGTGTGGACTATTTCCTGTAAAAGCTAGAGGCAGATATAACTTTTATTGATGACTTGAGTAGACATGGCTATATCTACTTAACGAGGTATACATCCAAGTCCTTTGAGAAATTCAAGGAATTCAAGAATGAAGTAGAGAATCAACATGGTAAGAAGATAAAGAAGCTTCGATCAGATCAAGGTGGTGAATATATTAACCAATATTTCATCAAATTTCTACGAGAGTTTGAGATTCTATCTCAACTCACTCCACCTTATACACCATAGTGGAATAGTGTTAGTGAAAGGAGGAACTGTACCTTGCTAGACATGGTAAGGTCGACGATGATTCATACAGATCTTCCATTATCCTTTTGGGGATATGCATTAAAAACTATGGCATACACATTAAATTGAGTACTAAAAAAAGTAGCAAATGGAATTCCCTTTGAGTTATGGAGTTGAAAGAAACCTATTTTATCGCATACACGTGTATGGGGTTACGAGACATTTGTTAAGTCCTTCTCAGGCAACAAACTAGCACCCTAGGGCATGAGGTGTATCTTTATAGGGTATCCCAAGGAAAAAAAAGGGATACTACCTATACAACCCCTCAGACAAGAAAGTGGCCATTACCAGACAAGTCTTCTTTCTTGAGAGGGAGCACATCCTCAAAAAGGATAGTGGGAGAAAGATTGAATTAAATGAAGTTGATGCCCATGATACACAAGATTTGGTACTGGAATAGATTCCACTGGTCCCCATGAAAAAAGTAGTTCCTAAAACACAAGTACTGCATAAGAGCATAAGAGTGGTAAGAGAAAAAGAGAGATATGGTTTTCTAGTCACCAAAAGTGGTGATTCATTATTGGTTGAAAATTTTGAACCTCTCTCCTACAAGGAGGTAGTAAAAATCTCAAAAGCTACAAGATGGAAATAATCCATGAATTTTGAAATGGATTTCATGTATCAGAACCAATTTTGGGTTTTGGTCGATGTTCCAATTGATGTAAAGCCTTTTAGATGCAAATGAGAATTCAAGAGAAAAATGGACATGGAAGGTAAAGTAAGTACTTATAAAGAAAGGCTAGTGGATAAAGGGTTTAAATAACGTAAAATAATTGACTATGATGAAACCTTTTCACCAGTTCCATGTTTAAATCTATTATAATTCTACTTGCTATAACAACTTACCCTGACTATGAGATTTGGTAGATGGATGTCAAAACTGCATTCCTTAACGGTAACCTTTAGGAGGATGTCTATATGACACAACCAGAAGGGTTTTTGACTCCAGGTGATGCCAAAAAGATTTTTAAGTTGCATAGATCCATTTATGGATTGAAGAAAGAATCTAGGTCATGAAACATTCGATTTGATAAATCCATAAAATAATTTGGTTTCATTAAAAACGAATGTGAGTTGTGTGTTTACACGAGGTTTAGTGGGAATGCAGTCGTTATGCTAGTAGTATATGTTGACGACATATAACTTATTGAAAATGACATACTAGTCTTACAATCTGTTAAGGAATTTAAACAAGTGTTTATCCATGAAGGAATTAGGTGAAACTGCCTATATTCTATGGATCAAGATCATTCATGATAGATCTAAGAGGATGCTTGGACTAAGTCAAAGTACATATGTTGACCAGATACTAAAGAGTTTTACTATGGAACAATCCAAGATGGGATTGGTTCTAGTGTCGTGTGGTTTACATCTTTCTGAGAAAATGTTTCCATAGACACAACAAGAGAAAGAGTGAATGAGTAAGATCCCATACGCTTCTGTGATAGGATCAATCATGTATGCCATGTTATGTACTAGACTTGATGTTGCCTATGCACTGATCATGGTAGGTAGATATCAAGAAGATCCAAGAGAATAACGTTGGACTACTATTAAGGCTATCCTTAAGTATCTGAGAAGAACTAAGGATATGTTCCTGGTGTATAGAGGAGACAAGGAGTTGGTCATTAGAGGTTATACTAATGTTAGTTTTCAAATAGACCAGAATGATATGATGTCATAATTAGGATATGTTTTCTGTCTCAACGGAGGAGCTGTGAGCTAGAAGACTTCAAAACATCCATTTTTCGTTGATTCTAAAGTGGAGTTCGAGTATATATAAGCTTCTAATGCAACCAAGGAAGCTGTTTGGATTCAAAACTTTATCTAGGAGCTTTATGTGGCACCTAAAAGTAAAGACCCTATCACACTGTATCGTGATAATACTACAATAGTGGCTCTTGTAAAAGAGTTAAGGTCACACCAACTAACAAATCATATACTCTGAAAGTATCACCTCTTGAGGTATTTCTATCATAGGGGTGAAGTTGTAGTAAGCAGAGTACCCATGAAAGAGAATGTGGTAGACCCCTTGACTAAAGGCCTATCACAGTAGAAGCATGAGTATCATGTGGGAGCTAGCAGACTGAAGGTTGTTAGCCATTGGCTCTAGTGAAAGTGAGAGTCTTTTGGAGTTGGTTCCCTAAAACCAACTTATTTTTACTTTATGATAAACTTGTATTCATGGTCTTGAATATTAATAAACTCCTTATCACGTCATGATTGTTCTTCTGCGTAATATAGTATGTTATAATGTCCTAAGAGTAGCTGTCACACTAAAAGGTCATTTCAGTTCCCCACTATGATGAGAACCTGAAAGTGATACAACACTATTCTTGAATATATGTTCTATATCCGGATGATATCATTTGAGGGAAACAAATGATATAGGTTATCAGGGGTGGAGACTCATAGGACTTTAAGGTACCTTCTCACGGTGTACTCCCTTGGTAATATCCAGTATAATATTATGAGAATGAGACCCACCAGTAGGTTATCCCCATTTTTACGTCATTGGATGTTCCTATCTATGGATGTGTGTATTGGTCCTTAAAAATTAATATTATTATTAATGAGTATTATAATTCATGCACTTAGATGTATTGATGAAAACCGTGATGATAGATGTTCGTAGAGAGGTAGGGTGCGTTGGGTGCGTCATGAGTAATATTGCATTAACGAATAATGCAAGAAAGGATTTATCCCTTCTGTTATTTAACGAAAGTTAATATCTCAATCCATTTGATGAAAATGATAAATCCTAAATAAATCCATGGACATGGTGTTCTATAGGCAAGTTCTATTTCTGGAAAGTCAATGAAAGAGATATCGAGCGTATAGGTTGATGGCATGAGCATGCAACCTGATCGATTTGAGATATTGTGATAAAGAGATTATATTACACAGTAAGTGTTCTTGTGAGGTGACATGTTGTTGCGACATTAAATTCATTCTCTATGGGTTTCTTGGTGTGTTGCTAGACTCGAAACTTGGACTTAAGGCTGCTTCACCTAATTCTACTGAGAAAGAGGCTTAGAGGGTTACACACTAAGTGTATTCAGAATCTCAGATAAATAATATATTATTATTTATTATTTAACGGGTTGAATAAATATTATTCCCATATTTGGTTTAATAATTATTCATGTATGCTTGATCAAATATTAATATTTATTTTCTATGTAATAAATATAATATTTATTTATTTATTGGTGAATAATGCAGTGATATTTATTAAATAAATAAATAGATATTATTCAAGGTTTGATAAATATTATGGAGGAATGGAGGACTAATTTTAATGGTCTGATGAGAAATACTAATATTGAATATTATTTGATTAAATAATATTTAATTATAATTTGCAAGTGTGAACGCGTTGTCATGAAACGTCAAATTGATAGTGATTTAAAGAAGATTTTGTAGTCTAGGGCAGACCCTTCATCTCTCAAGGAGCGTTGGTGGTTTTATAGTGTGAATTTTTAATAAGAAGAACAAAAGAGGGGGTGGTTTGAAAACAGTTTTAAGAAAATGACTTGATTTAAGAGTTTAATAGTTGATAAATAAAAGTGGTGTTTTAGAATAATGAGATAAGGATATCACTTCAAGTTCACGACACATATTGGATAGTTCATTGTTCTGAAAATTTCACATGGTTTTGTTTAATTCTTTGGTTGAGGGTTGTCAAGATCTTGATTCCCCTCTTGCCTCTCAAAACGTTGCACAAAGTACTAACCCTTGACACAACAACCGTGTTGTCAAGGTTTGGACTCAAAGAACAGATTAATGGATACCAAATAATACTAATATCTTTTGTATGTGTGAGGGAAAGAGGATCCTTGGGTTGCCCAATCAGAACAACCCAAGTTTCCCACTTGAAATTTCAACCCAATCGGTGTTAAAATGAAAAGAAGTTCACTTAATTAAACCCAAGAAATTAATTTAGAGGAGTAACATGTTTAGATAAAACATAAGTGAAATAACACACACACAAATTATACAAAACCAATAGAATATCAAGTGTCGAAACTCCCTCCCAATTATGTGTATCTCCCTCGAAATGATCATCCACCGTTTAGCTCACCATTGAGAGGAGGAGAAGGCTCAAGTGGAACCTATTCTTCATTGTTGACCCCCCTATGATGATAGGGGCCTCCAGAACTTCTTGGATGAGGATAGGAATCCTTTGGGTCTCCAAAATACCAAATATTTTCCTCCTGGTCGAACTTACAAATGGGGATCCCAAGGTGCCATTTTATAGGAAAATGAGAAGGTGGTCGTACACAAATTTCTTAAAACCACTTGTCACATGGGTTTCAAACTCCATACATCCTTATCTCACTTTGGAAAAAATAAAAAAGTTTTATCCCCACCTCTTTGATGTCTCCACCGAAAGTTTGGCACAATTTGGACAACTAGAGCCCGATATATGGACAGATCACAACACACCACTTTTGACTTCTTGCAGATTCAGTGTTCTGGAGAGATAAGGTCATTTGGGCCACCATATGGATGAATGAGTCTTGGGTTGCTTCATATGAAATGCATCCCAATGAATTTTGGACCAGGCCACAAAATTTCAGCCCATTTGGATGGATGGTTTAGGAGCAGTGTGTGGATTAGTCCACTGGTGTGTGTGGATTTGCACAGTTTGGCCCATTTTTCTTGGACATCATCATGGGTCCTCCAAATCACCTCCTCCTGCAATGGAATCATCAAAACAAGTAACATTTTCATTTTTAATAGTGATAAACAAAAAATAAATGATTCAATCATGGAATGCAATTTTTTATTATTTTTATAATTTTCAATATAAAGCAAGTTTAACACAGTAGTGTAAGGGTGAAAATGAAACAGTGAATCACAGTGTGATCACACCAAAAATCCGTCGTTAGATTCATCAATGAAGAAATAATTCCTTAGAGGTAATTCTTTATGTAATTAAATTAATTATAAACAATATGTGTTGATCTCATCTCTCTCTGATTCCAACACGATTAATGTTGTCTATATTTGATTCAATTCCATTGATCACGATGATTAAACATTGTATATATATTGGATTGATCATCGATCATGACAAAAATCAATGTTGGGCATCGCCCATCACACACTTCTGCTGTGCCTGGAACCTTCAATTCTCCCAGCATTAACATTTCAAAATTCTTCTTCATCTTCTCAGCAAATTATTTACAAACTTTTTCTTCATCCCCATAAAAAATTATATCATCCACAAAAACAATTGCAATTACAATTTCAGAGTCAACATCTTTCACATATAAGTTTCTATCAACTTTTCCTTTAGAAAATTTCAACATTATCAAACAATTTTCAAGTTTACAATACAATGCACATGGAACTTGTTTCATCCCATACAAATATTTCATTAATTTACAAACTTTGTTTTCATCCCTATCAAGTAGAAACCTACAAGGTTGTTTAATGTAAACTTATTCCTCAATCTATCCATTTAAGAAAGCAGACTTTATATCCATCTGATAAAATTTGTAATTATGATGAGCAACCACTACAAGAAACATTCGAATAGTTTCTAGCCTTTCAATGGGGGAAAATGTTTCATCAAAATCCACACCTTACACTTATGCATATCCTTTACAAACAAGTCTTACTTTGTTTCTTAAAACTTCTCTACGCTCATTCAATTTGTTTCTATAAAACCACTTTGTTCCAATAACATTTTTATTTTTTGGCCTTGTAACAAGTTACCATGTTTCATTCTTCTCCATCTAATATAACTCTTTATTCATAGTATCCACCCATTCTTTATGTTGAATAGCCTCTAAAACTGATTCTGGTTCAACTTTTGAGATAAGTGAAGTCTGATATTCTAATCTCAACTTCTTTCTAGTATGAACTAGATAATTATGATTCCCAATAATGTTTCCATATTCAATATATTTTTTAAAGGTAGGAAATTTTAAAGTTTATTTCCCAACTGAACTTTCCTCACCACATGACTCATCTGAATCTTGGTAAGGATGTTTTGAATTACTTTCACTATTTTTGGAAATCTTTAATTTATCCTCCTCATCATTCTTAACAACATTTTTTTAAAGAATTTTGATTTTCAATTACTTTCAAATCATATGAGTCCACCAACTTTTGTAAACATTTTTCCAATATTTTTAACTTTTTCCATTTGGTGAATAACCCATAAAAATTCCTTCCTCAACTTTCTCATCAAACTTTCCCAAATCTGGATTTTTGATTTTAAGTAAACACGGGCTTCCAAAAAATTTAAAGTACTTCAATGAAGGTTTTTTGTTATACCATATTTCATAAGGAGTAATGTTGGTTTATGGTCTCAACAAAAATCTATTTTGAACATGTACAATAGTACTAACAACTTCACTCTAATAGAAATTTTGAAAGTTTTTATTTTGCTAACATACTTATTCCCATTTCCACCAAACTTTTATTCTTTCTTTCTACCACTCCATTTTATTGTGGAGTATAGGGAGCACTATACTGATGTTTGATACTATGTTTTCTTAAATAATCTTAAAAAGCATTACTAGTGAATTTGGTACCATTCTCTGTTCTCAACTTGTTTATATAAACCCCAATTTATTTCTCAACTTATTTTATGAAAAACACGAACATTTACACAACCTCTAACTTGTGTTTCATAAACATGATGTTTTTCATCTGAGCAAAATCATCAATAAAAGAAATAAAGTAAAAAATCTCCTTTTGTTGATTGATGTCTTATCAGCCCACATAAATCAGAATGAATAAGCTCAAGAGGTCTGTTAGATCGAATCTCAATTCTCTTATGACTTTTGTTAGTCATGTTTCCTTTTAGGAAAGTAATACAAACACCTTCATCTCTTCTTTTCAATTCTGGAAAATTATGAACAACATCAACTTTATAAAGTTTATTCATGTTTTTCTGCCCAAGGTTTCCAAGTTTTTGGTGCCACATTTTGTTTTTATCTTCAGCACTCAAGTAATAATAGATTTTGAATTCTCCTATTTGAAATAGATTCCCACTGGTTCTTTCTCCTATAGTAATAACTTTTCCAACTTTAAAACTTTTGGTGATAATAAAATATTTTCTAAAAAAAACTTATTTTCTGTCATCACAAAGTTGACTTACAATAAGTAAGTTATGTTTTAGCCCATAAACAAATATAACTTCCTTAGATTTTAAATTTTCAGCTTCAATCTCAACCATTCCAATTCCTCTGATTTTTAAGGAACTATCATTACCAAAGGTAATTGATCATCCATCATGACTTTCAACATGTTTTAATATTTTTATATCACATGTCATATGTGAAGAGCATCCAATATCAAGTATCCATGATTTGTTCCTTTTACTTTCTTTTAAATCTGTCTCAACAACAAAATCTCTTTCCTCAAATTTCTTTCTTTTTTTTCAGCTTCCTTTTCATTTCTATCATAAGAAACTTGTTCTAGAAGGAGTTGTAGATTTCGAGCACAACGGAAGCATGGTTGGGACAGAACCCAACTTTGATTTTTACCATGATCAATGATTATTCTGGGATCAATACCATGATGAACGCCAGTCTTCACAAAATAGAATCAAAGATTTAGATAAAAAAGGAAGAGGCCCGAAACCTTTAGAGAGGATCTTTCACATCATGTTTATAATTAATTTAATTAATTTCATAAAGAAAAGAATACCCAGATATTTGATATTTTCTTCATTGATGATGTTGATCATTTAGAATGACCCTTCAGGATTATCTTGTTGCGCTTGCGAGGATCTAAACTAGAATCCCTCTAGCGGTGATCCACACATGCTCTGATGACCTCTGATAGACACCACTCATTCTCTGAGTGCTAGCGTGGTGAAGCGAGTGTCTCGTGCCAGTCGTTATTGATCACTTGTTCTTCAGCCTTGAAGAATGTCTCTCATTCTTGAGAGGGGTGAGAAGAGGATTCGAGAGAGAAATTGTTTAGCTCAACAACTCTCAATTCACCAAGCATGCGGTGTGTTCCCTATGGCACAATAGATGTACTTGTCTATTTATATGCATGGAACTTCAGTTACAATATTTAATTTCATAACAACAATTGAATACATTCATGAAATTAGAGAAAACCCATGCTCATAATAATAATACCACATCATTATTTATGGTGTGCAAACTTGCACAAAACAGAATTATGAATAAAATTCCACAGTACAAAATAATAGTAGCGTCATTATTATTTTAACTTGTGCCAACTAATAATTATTTACCATCTTGAAAATAATTATTTTACCACCAGACCAGCCTTGGTCTGATCGAACTCCACTTCCATTTATTAAACACCCAAATAAATAAATAAATAATTTATTCTCTTAAATAACTATTTTATTTACAAACTAGTAAATAAATATTTATTAAATGTTCAATAAAATAAATAAATATATTTATGTGATCATATTAACTTGAATAAAATTATTCCATGGTATTGAGAATAATATTTATTTCATTAATTAAATTCAAATAGAATTTAACCAAGACCACCAAAAACACTTAGTGTGTGACCCTCTAGGATTCTTTCTCGTTGGAATTAGGCGGACTTGCCTAAAGTCCAAGAGTTTTATCTAGAAATGGGTCAAGGCACCCAAGAGAAAGAATATAAAGTCACAACAATGACATCCACATATGAACGCTCACTGTGTAATATAATCCCTTTGTCTCAATATCTCATCAAGCATGTTTCATGATAGTGTCATCAACCTTTATACTTGATACGCCATTCTTTAACTACCTGAAATAAACTCGTCATTACACCATGGCCATGGAATTTCATGTGACAGTTCTATTTCAATAAATGGGACAAGATATCAACTTCCATAAATAGAAGGGACAAATCCTTCCTCGACTTATCCATTAATATCATGTCACTCATGACGCACCCAACGTACCCTACTTCCTACCAACTGCTTGTGTGACAATTTTCATTAGTAAATCAAAGTGCTCGAGTCGTGACACATATTAATGATAATATTAAAGTATAAGGATCATTACACATGCTCGCATATAGAAATATTAGATGACACAAAAACATGCGGAATTCCTACTAGCGGTTCTTTTCTCATAATCTCCTATCTTGGAGATTACCAAGTGAGAACTTTATGAGAGGAAGTCTCATCTACTTACGAGTACTCGCACCTAACGGTCTTCATGATATGTGTCCCTTCATAGTATGTCATCCAACCATAGGACTATATTTATGAATATTGTTATAGAATTTCAAGGTTATCATTATAACGAGGAACTTCCATTACCTTATCAACGCAAAAAATAATCTAGAACATTATTACATCATAATCATGCAGAAAAATGAACAATATGTAATAATATGTTTAATATTTAAATAATTTAAATATCCATGTAATCAAAGTACAACCAGTTGGTTCTAGGATATCAACTCTTAAAAACTTCTACTTGGACTAGAGCCAACTGCATACGACTTTTAGTCTGCTAGACCTCACATGGTGATCATGTTTCTGCAGAGTCAAGGCTTTAGTCAAGGGGTCCACCACATTGTCTTCCATGGAAATACTGATTACTGTAACTTCACCTCTCTGAGAAAAATACCTTAATAGACGATACTTCTAAAGTATGTGCTTTGTCTGCTGATGTTACCTTGTCTCTTTTACGAGAGCCACCACTATATTATTATCACAGTACAGTATGATGGGATCTTTACTTCTAGGTATCACATCCAGCTCCTAGACGAATATTCACTTCTAAAATGCTTCTTTAACTGCCTTATAAGATTCAATATACTCGGACTCTACTGTAGAATCTATGACCACACTCTTCTTTGAGCTCTTCCAGCTCACTGCACCTCCATTCAAAGTGAAGATGTATCCTGTTTGCGACTTCATGTCATCTTGATCAGTCTAAAAAACTAGTATCTGCATATCCTATGATGACTAGTTCCTCATCTCTTCCATAAACCAGGAACATATCCTTAGTACGCCTCATATAATTTAGGATAGTCTTGACTTCCATCTAATGGTGTTCACCTGGTTCATCTTGATATCTGTCTACCGTACTCAATGCGTAGGCGACATCCAACCTAGTACATAGCATGATATACATGACCGACCCAATCACTGATGTGTATGGAGTCCTTGTCATTATTTTTCTTTCTTCATGTGCCCGAGGACACATTTTATTGGAAAGATGAATGCCATGTGATGCTGGAAACAACCCCCTCTTGGATTTTTTCATACTAAATCTCTTCAGTATCTTATCAATGTATGTACTTTGACTTAGGCCCATCAATCTCTTGGATCTATCACGATAGATCTTGATCCCAAGAATATATGCTGCCTCACCCAAGTCCTTCATGGAGAAGAATTGATTCAACCATGCCTTAACATACTATAAGATTGGAATCTCATTTCCAATAAGTAATATGTCATCAATATATACTATTATAAAAACGACTACACTCCCACTAAACCATTTGTAGACACAAGGCTCACATTCATTCTTGATAAAACCAAATTTCATTATGGCTTCATCAAAATGAATGTTCCATGACCTGGATGTTTTCTTTAATCCATAAATGGATTTCTACAACTTGCATACCTTATTGGAATCCTTTAGAGTCATAAACCCTTCAGGTTGTGTCATGTAGACATATTCCTGAAGGTTCCCATTAAGAAATGTTGTTTTGACATCCATTTTCTAAATATCATAGTCATGGTAAGCCACAATGGAAAGTAGAATTCTGATGGATTTCAGCATTGCAACTGGTGAAAAGGTTTCATCGTAGTCAATTCCTTGACATTGTTTAAACAATTTTGCAACCAGTCGTTCCTTATAGGTACTGACTTTTCCTTCCATGTCCAATTTATTCTTGAATACCCATTTGCAACCAACATGATTTACATCAACTGGAGGATCTACCAAAATACAGACTTAGTTTTGATACATGGAATCCATTTCAAAATTCATGGCTTCTTTCCACTTGGCAACATTTGTGCCACTTACTACTTCCTTTTAGGTTAGAGGATTATTATTATCAACTAATAACGAGTCACCATCCTCGGTAACTAGAAAAATGTACTGTTCTAGTTCTCTAACCTCTCTTGTACTTCTACGCAGTACTTGTGTCTCTGGAATAGATTCTTCTTCCATAGGGTTTTGTGGAACCTGTTCCTGTACCAACTCTTGTGTACCTTGAGCCTTGAATTCATCTAAGTCTATCTCACTCACACTATCTCTTTTGGATATGTGATCCCTCTCAAGGAATATGGAATGTCTTGACACTATAACCTTTTTGTATGAGGGGTTGTATAGGTAATATCCCCTTGTTTCCTTGGGGTATCCTATAAAGGTACACTTTGTGCCTTAGGGTGCAAGTTTGTTACCTGAAGATTCCTTAACAAACTCATCACTTCCCCACACATGTAAATTCGATAATATGGCTTTCTTTCCACTCCAGAACTCGTATGGAATACCATTTATTGATTTAGTTGTTACTTGGTTTAGTATGTGCTCCACTGTTTGTAACGCATATCCCCAAAAGGATAATGGAAGATTCTCATGACTCATTATTGATCTCACCATGTTCAATAGGGTGCGGTTTCTCCTTTCGATCACACCATTCCACTGGGGCATGTTTGGAGGAGTGAGTTAGGATAGGATCCCAAACTCCCGTAAGTAATTAATGAAATATTGATTAAGATATTCACCACCTCAGTCTGAGTGGAGTTTATTAATATTCTTACCAATATGGTTCTCAACTTCATTCTTGTATTCTTTGAACTTATCAAAAGAATCTGACTTATACCTCATTAAGTAGATATATCCATATATACTAAAATCACTAGTAAAAGTTATGAAGTATGAGTACCCTCCCCTTGCTTCAATGGGAAATAGTCAACACACATCGGTATGAACCAATTCAATAAGTTCTTTATCCCTTTCACCTTTCCCACTAAATGGGGCTTTGGTCATTTTTCCTTGTAAACATGTATGACATACGCTAAGTGGATTTAGTTTGAAAGAATCTAAATATCCATCTTTATGTAACTTTGTCAAGCGTTTCTCATTTATATGACCTAGCTAGTGATGCCAAAGTTGGGTGTGGTATGAGTCCTGTG
Source organism: Viscum album (assembly GCA_963277665.1). Taxonomy (NCBI): domain Eukaryota; kingdom Viridiplantae; phylum Streptophyta; class Magnoliopsida; order Santalales; family Viscaceae; genus Viscum; species Viscum album. Next base: position 1,224,041,427 of record OY728130.1, read on the forward strand.
AAGTATCTTTGTTATCGATTGACATTACTTGGTTTGTGTAATCTAACACGTAAAGACCTTTGTATAAATGTGCCCTACCAAAAAAAATGTTATCTTTGTAAAAGAAGAAACCTTCATTTCCAAATTTGAAAAAAAATCCATCTGTATCTAATATGGATACAGAAATAATGTTTTTAGTAACAGAAGTCACATAATAAAAACCCTTTAATAGCAAGATCATCCTAATTGGAAACATGAGGTGGTAGTTCCTGACAGCTACAATAGCAAATTTGGCTATGTTGGATGCTCGTAGATCTACCTCCCCCGGTCAATCTTCCTAAATCTACTTGGTTTCTGTATTTGGATACATATGTGAGAACCCTAAGCTGTATCTAATACCCAATTTATAGAAACAAATAGATTTCATTCGATATCAAATGCACCTGAAGCTTCCCCTTGCTTCTTAGGCTGGGTGCAGTTCTTCTTCCAGTGGCCCTTATTTCCACATGCGAAACAAATAGCCTCCTATTCCTTTGCCTCCCCTTTGATCTTCCTTTTCTTGGAAGGCCATGAAGAAGCTTTGGGATTAAAGCTCTTCGCCTCTCCTTTCCTCTTATTCACCATAAGGACATAAGGCTTTTCAGGCTTCATATCTTTGTCCACTTGTCGAATGAGGATAAGAAGATCAGATAAAGACTTCTCAATGTTGTTCATATCGAAATTAACAACAAAGTTAGATAAGCTTTGAGGAAGTGATGCGATAATGAGATTGGTTCCCATGTAACGCCCCAAGCTTCCACGATACACTTCTCTTTCAATAATGTAATAACTTGCATTGTACGCAAGTTTGAGATTCTAACACACCGCGGCCAATCAAAGTAGCAGTTATGAATAATAATACCCACTTTTTAAAATTTTATAAATTTTATCTTTCAAAATTGACTTCATTTTTGGTTTCGGAATATCGAAATTAGCTTAGGGTGAAATTTTGGTACTTTTCGGATAATTTTTATATTTTTATGAATAGTGAAAATTACTAAATTTTAATTAAAAATAACTTTTTTAATAGAAATAATTAATAGTGATAAATTATGATTTTGAGTGGTTTTAAAGTATATTTGGAATATATTTTTACCATTTTATCCAATGGTGGTCATTAGAATTAATTTCACTTTGAAATTGGACATAAACAATTGTCAATCTTTTGATAAATATTGTTTCTTAAAAACACGCTATTTGTTTGAACAATGGGAATTAACTATATAATTTATTAATGAAACTTATATGTTTTTAATTTGGTAAAATGGAAATAATTTCTGAATTTTTAATATCAAATATATCATAGGGTGAATTTTTGGTATTTTTCTGATAATATTTATTTTTTAATGAATAGTGAAAAATGTCGTATTTTAATTCAAAACTACCTTTTCATCCAATTTATATATATAGTTAGATTGTCATTTTAATTTATTTTAAAGTATAATTGAATTATGTTTTTATCACTTAATACAATTTTGTTCATTGGAAGTAATTTCACTTTTTAATTGGATGTAGAAACAAGTCAATCTTTTGATAGATTTTACTTCTTAAAAACCCGTCTTTGGTTTTGACAACGGGAATTATTTTTAAATTAATTACTACAATTTCTATGTCTGGAATTTGGTAAAATAGATTCCATATTTGGAATCAGAAGGTCCAAATTATGTAATTAATACTCTTTTGTTTTCATACATTATGAATAGTAACGACGACAATTATCTTTAATTATCATGATTAATTAGTAATCGGGTAGTTAAGGGTAATGAAATAATATCATAATAATATAAAATGACCCCAACATGTGTCCTAATGCTATTTGTTGTGTCATGGCCGACCATGGTATTCCTTGTACCAACTTAGGGACCTCATGGAATCACTTTTGTGTGATAGTGACATTTTATCATTTTATTTTTTAAAGAAAGGAAAATATAACAAAAGTATGTAACACCTAAGTAAAACAATTTTAATTTTGTCTACATAAATGATCTATTAGAATATAAATATTCATTGGAAATCTAAACATATTTCCTACATCATGGTATTTTTTTTATAATTTTTAGACATTAAATAAATAAATTTATTTATGACACCATGATGATTCAGTGATTACCTCATTAATGAGCGATTTAAATAAAATGAAAAGATAAGGTAAAATTTAAGACTTACACTTTTCTAAAGCCTATTGGATGTGTGTATTTCAAACCCTTATCACCTTATCCTTTAAATATATCATTGTGGGACCTTTAAAATCTGAAAATCATTTCATAATAAAGTAACATTTCAATCTTTCCAAAAGAGCCCCTCCTCTCCTTTTATAAAAGGCCCTCACCTATATCACCTTATTCACACCTTCAAATCCATTTGGCTTGGCCAAACTCTACCCAAATACTCTCTCAACTCCCCTCTCTTACTCCTATAATCCTCACTTTGGGAAGAAGTCTTCCCAAGGAAGCCTTTGGATCAAATCAAAAAGAGTTACCCGATTTTAAGGTAATGCCTTCTCTTATGTTCTTTTGTTTTATTTTTCTCCTCCAACCACTTAAACTATTTTTATTCCTTTATTTTGTAACAACAACAGTATCTTAAATATACTATGATGTTTTTATGAGAAGTATTTGATTTACACTTACACACACCTTCGTCTAATGGTTAAAGAATATACTGTTTCTGTGGGTGGCGAATTACTGCCTCACGAAACGATGATTGTTCAATCTTCTTTTAACACCTCTCATGGTGGAAATTATGATGAAAATATTTCCATATATGATATATATTATGTTTATGTTTTCCTTATTCTCCTTTATTTTCATTTATGGCATAACTTTATGATTTCCATTATGGGTAAACGTGATAATTTCATTTTAGGAAGTGCGGACTACCACCCCCTCAAAGTGATTTGAATCGTTAATGCCATATGTGGGACGTATAAAGGGTGGAGTTAATGATATTATATATGATATTATACTGTAATTATAATATACCTTTATATCATTATTATTTCATTCCATTAAATACGAAATAGAAATGAAAGTAGCGTTCATGCGTACGTACGACTTACCATCTCCATGAACGGTGCATTTAATTTCTTACCTCTAAATGTTATGTAATATTATAAATGCATGTATCTACTGTATATATATTATATATATGAAATCTACATCATGAATATAATTCTGGAGATAATGGATATTCTATCACATAAACAACTTGTAATTATAAGAAGTTTATTGTTGACTCAAGTACCAAAGGTCGACAAAATGAACGTTATTAACTTAAATGAATACATAATTTTCATAACATGGTAATAAGTGATAATGAACTTGAAAAAGGTTCTTAAGCAAGTAGAGATTAACTCTAGTTTATTATTCAGGAGATTAAAGAACGACCGAGTCAAGTCGGACACGAGGTAAGGGACTTCGTCTCAATCTCCTTTCATTGAGGCATATTTAGTTTTATACACAACTTTCTTTTATATGGTGTATAAACCCCTTTGACTTTTACTTTTATTCAAAAGGAATCTTTTTATATAAATCATTTTTACTAAACGACAAAAGGAATGTTTTGTCTTATGTATGCGGAGACAACGACTTCTCCGCCGCCGTGACCATTATTTGAGTTTCGGCTTCATCTACAAGCCATAACTTTTTTTAAAATGAAAAATAAATACCACGTTTTAATTTTCTTTTATTTTGGTATTGAAAATGGTTTTGATAATGTTTTGATTATATCAATGTGTTGTATTGATATCTTGTGATTGAAATGTGGAAATGTTATGTTTCCTTTATGCATGTTTTATGTGATATGGTTAAGTTATGGTTTATGATATGTTTAAAACTTTTCATATAAGGAATGAATTGGACTTAGTATGTGATGGGTGGAGCCTGCTATAGCTCCTCGATGCATCGGTAGGTCTCATGATACAAACTAGCGTGTTGGCACAAGGCCTTTACAAAATCTTATTTGTAGTCTTGGCACAAGTCCTTGACTATGTGGTTATGATAGTCTGACATTATGCATTCCATCACTATGAAAGTGGTTATTGATATTGCATGTGATTATTCGACTAGTAGAATATCCATGTGAATAAGTAAATGGCATTATTTTATTTTACTTTTTCCATATTATGCTGAAGTTCAAGTTTAAAAGGCTTTTTTTTTAGTTATACATTGCCTTAAATGTTTATGTTTATTTATGAAAGTTTCCGCTATATTGTTAACCATACTGAGCATCTGAGCTCACCCCTTTCTATGTTTTATTTTTCCCAGGATGTGAAGAAATATTTTATGATTGACCTATAGGGATAGTTTGAAGGGTATATGAGTGTGGACTATGGAGAATGTGTTATTATAGTTTTTCACTTTATGATGTAATGTAACATTTATGAAAGTATCTAGTGTTTCTAAGGCTACTAAACTAATCGGTCTTTCGAGACTTGATATTTTGTGATCATGCCAATGTTACGTAATAATGCACCGACTCTGGGTAACTAGGGTTGGGGAGTTACAGTTGGTATCATAGGCAGGTTAGTACTAACCTTGGAAGCTAGATTTAGATAAACTCTGATTAAAGCACATAGCCCTAAGATAGACTTTGAGGATTAGTATAGAAGAACTTCCTAGAATTTTGGTATTATAGAGATTTTGTGAGTTTTCCGAGCAATACATCCCTATATGGATACGAGCAGGTAGAGGCGGCTCTGGCACAGATGTACCTAGGGGTAAAACCCAAAAACACTGCTTTGAGCTAGACTTGAACGGGAACTGGTGCACGACAACGGGCCTTGCTACACTCTTGGTTATGACACTCCTGGGGGATATACTTAGGATAATTATCATTTCCTTTACAAACCATTATGAAGGGTTTATGAGTATATAATTCCTCAAAGAAAACATTTTTATGATTATGGATTATATCCATAAACTATTCAATTTATGTTAAGTGTTTTACAAGTATGGAATTATGTATTTTGATTTATAAACTAATCTAGTTTATGAAATTATTTGGAAATGGCGCCTAGTGGAAGGAATGGAAACCTTATCAATGCACACACTCCATGTAGGGATTTCTCTCCTGCTCAAGATAATTATAGTGGAGCTGGTGATCCAACTGGTGCTGATCATCTTATCACCATACTGGGACAACTCACTCAGGTTATGAATAATAACCTTACTCATATGGAGGACCCTGGTCCATAATGTGGAGGATCAATGTTATACCTCTTCATGAGGAAAAAACCACCAACATTAAATGGGATTACAAATTAATTAGTATCTGAGCAATGGATAAACTTCTTAGATAAAATATTCCACGCCTTGGGGAGTAGCAAAAGAGAAAAAGTTGTCATGACAATTCACCGCCTCACTGGAGATGCTGATCAATGGCGGTCATTGATTCAAAACAAAAATAAAGATGATGAAGTATCAAATATGTAATGGAGGGATTTCAAAGAGATTTTCTTAGAAAAATACTTTCCTCGTGACCATCGAGCAGATATGGAAAGGCAATTTCTGAGTCTGAGACAAAATGAGGATGAGAATGTCGCAAAGTATGAGGCCAACTTTAAAAGGTTAGCGAGGCATGCTACAGATTATATACGTAACCCAAGAAGTAATATTGATCATTTCTTTGATGGGTTAAAACCATTTCTCCATCGAGCTTTAGTATAACAATCCTTCTCATCATACAAAGATATTGTCTCATGTGCTATCAAGACAGAAAAGGAATTATCTAAGTCTTATGACAATAAAGTAAAGAAAGAGAAGAAGAGAATAGTGGAGCAAGAGACAGATAAAGGGAAAAAGGGAAAGAAGGATTTTCCATTATGCGATAATTGTGGGAAGAATCACCCCGGAACGTGCCTAAAAGGAATGGGAGTTTGTTATAAATGTGGAGAAAAAGGTCACCAAGCTCGTGATTGCAAGGGAAAGAAAGAGGCTATCAATGTTGAATGATAAAATTGTAGAGAAATGGGAATTATGCAAATGAATTTCCTAAGTGTCAGGGAAACATACCTCAGAAAAGGCCAAGGTAGCAAGTCCAAGCTTATGCTGTTACTACAGATGAAGTTGAATAATTATTGTATTTGTGTTTTTGGACTCAAGAACTATATTATGGTTATAAGAATAATGTGATATATATAATGATTGTACTGTAGTACTTGTTGTTTTCATTAAGGTTTTAATATGATGAAGGTAATCATATTTTTAGTATGTGACAATAAGAGAAACTTTACTTTATTTGGGGAATCTGATGTTACAATTGATTTTAGGAATTTAGAGACCTTTTAGAGAAAGTTTGGACAGAGGTATTTTGGATAACTATAAAGGTTGGAATGGATTAAGTTGAACTTTGAATAGTATTGTTTAAGGTTAAAACATTTCTGAAGATTATTTTTGGAATATTATAATACTATAGTTTTAGGAAAAGGACAACCTGCAGGTTGGGGGATAACCCGTCGCGACGGACAAAGCTGCAGGAATCGAACCCACAACCATAGTGCGACAGGCCTTTATTACCTACCACTAGCCTACAGGAAGTCCCTGGTTATTACAAAATATTTTTCTTCATGGTATGTGTTAATATTTTGAACCTTATATTATTAGGATAAATATAATATTTTTGAGTTCTATTATCTTTTTGAGTGAAAGATGAGTTTGTGGTATAAATTAGTTGAAGGATGAAATTCTACTTGTCAAGTATATATATATATATATATGTATATATATATATATATCTTATTCTATGAAGAAATTAATTCTTAAACTTTAGGGAAGGGATATTAAAACAAAAATGTGTTATCCTAATACCTTATGTTTTGTTTAACTGATGATATTTTAAATCATCATAGATTGATGGCTTTGAGGCCCTCAATTTTACACTTGTTTGTGATTGATGACCTCAATCACTCCCTATAAATATTTACGTTTTTCCTCTAATTATGTGTCTATAATTTCCACCAATGTTCTCCTATTTGAAACCCTAATTTGGTGGTGACTTTCTCATTTCCCTTTCCCTCTTATTAAAACTAAATTTTATTAACCCTATTTCCGATATGGGTTTTCCACAAAGGTATTTTCTATTTTCAACCTTTTATTTTCGAAGAACATTTTCAAATTGTGAGGATGAAATTTATTGAAGGAGGGGAGAATGTAACACCCCAAGCTTTCATGATAGACTTCTCTTTCAATAATACAATAGCTTGCATTGTACGAAAGTTCGAGATTCTAACACACCATGACCAATCAAAGTAGCCGTTATGAATAGTAATACCCACTTTTTAAAATTTTATAAATTTTATCTTTAAAAATTGACTTCATTTTTGGATTCGTAATATCTAAATTATCTCAGGGTTAAATTTTGGTACTTTTCGGATAACTTTTATATTTTGATGAATAGTGAAAATTACTAAATTTTAATTAAAAACAACTTTTTTAATCAAAATAATTAATAGTGATAAATTATTAATTTGAGTGGTTTTAAATTATATTTATAATATATTTTTACCATTTTATCTAATGGTGGTCATTAGAATTAATTTTACTTTGAAATTGGACATAAACAATTGTCAATTTTTTGATAGATATTGTTTCTTAAAAACATGCTATTTGTTTGAACAACGGAAATTAACTATATAATTTATTAATGAAACTTCTATGTTTTTAATTTGGTAAAATTTACATCATTTTTTAATTTGGAATGTCAAATATAGCATAGGGTGAATTTTTGGTATTTTTTCTGATAATGTTCATTTTTTAATGAATAGTGAAAAATGTCGTATTTTAATTCAAAATTTCCTTTTCATCCAATTTATATATATAGTTATATTGTCATTTTAATTGATTTTAAAGTATAATTTAATTATGTTTTTATCACTTAATACAATTTTGTTCATTGGAAGTAATTTCAATTTTCAATTGAATGTAGAAACAAGTCAATCTTTTGATAGATTTTACTTCTTAAAAACCCGTCTTTGGTTTTGACAACGAGAATTTTTACTGCAATTTCTGTGTCTGGAATTTGGTAAAATAGATTCCATATTTGGAATCATAAGGTGCAAATTATGTAATTAAGAATCTTTTGTTTTTGGACATTATGAATAGTAACGACGACAATTATCTTTAATTATCATGATTAATTAGTAATCGGGTAGTTAAGGGTAATGAAATAATATCATAATAATATAAAATGACCCCAACATGTGTCGTAATTCTATTGGTTGTGTCATGTACGACCATGGGATTCCTTGTGCCAACTTAGGGACCCTATGGAATCACTTTTGTGTGATAGTGACATTTTATCATTTTATTTTTTAAAGAAAGGAAAATATAACAAAAGTATGTAACACCTAAGTAAAACAATTTTAATTTTGTCTACATAAATGATCTCTTAGACAATAAATATTCATTGGAAATATAAAAATATTTCCTACATCATGGTATTTTTTTTATAATTTTTAGACATTAAATAAATAAATTTATTTATGACACCATGATGATGCAGTGATTACCTCATTAATGAACGATTTAAATAAAATAAAAAGATAAGGTAAAATATAAGACTTAAACTTGTCTAAATCCAATTGGATGGGTGGATTTAGAACCCTTATCACATTATCCTTGAAATATATCATTGTGGGACCTTTAAAATCCGAAAAGCATTTCATAATAAAGTAACATTTCAATCTTTCCAAAAGAGCCCCTCCTCTCCTTTTATAAAAGGCCCTCACCTCTACCACCTTATTCACACCTTCAAATCCATTTGACTCGGCCAAACTCTTCCCAAATACTCTCTCAACTTCACTATATTACTCCTAGAATCCTCACTTTGGGTAGAAGTCTTCCTAAGGAAGCCTTTGGATCAAATCAAAAAGAGTTACCTGATTTTAAGGTAATGCCTTATCTTATGTTCTTTTATTTTATTTTTCTTCTCCAACCCCTTAAACTATTTTTATTCCTTTATTTTTTTAACAAAAACAGTATATTCAATATAATAGGATGTTTTAATGAGAATTATTTGATTTACACTTACACACACCTTCGTCTAATGGTTAAAGAACATACTGTTTCTATGGGTGGCGAATTACTGCCTCACGAAACGATGATTGTTCAATATTCTTTTAACACCTATCATGGTGGACATTATGATGAAACTATTTCCATATATGATATATATTATGTTTATGTTTTCCTTATGCTCCTGTATTTTTCATTTATGGCATAACTTTATGATTTCCATTATGGGTAAACGTGATAATTTCATTTTAGGAAGTGCGGACTACCGCCCCCTCAAAGTGATTTGAATCATTAATGCCATATGTGGGACGTATAAAGGATGGAGTTAATTATATTATATATTATATTATAATGTAATTATAATATACCTTTATATCATTATGATTTCATTCCATTAAATACGAAATAGAAATGAAAGTAGCGTTCATGCGTACGTACGGATTACTATCTCCATGAACAATGCATTTCATTTCTTACCTCTAAATGTTATGTAATATTATAAATGCATGTATCTACTGGATATATATGATATATATTATATCTACATCATGAATATAATTCTGGAGATAATGGATATTCTACTACATAAACAACTTGTAATTATAAGATGTTTATTGTTGACTCAAGTACCAAAGGTCGGCAAAACGACCGTTATTAACTTAAATGACTACATAATTTTCATAACATGGTAATAAGTGATAATGAACTTGAAAAAGGTTCTTAATAAATTATAGATTAACTCTAGTTTATTATTTAGGATATTAAATAATGATCGAGTCAAGTCGGACACGAGGTAAGGGACTTCGTCTCAATCTCCTTTCATTGAGGAATATTTGGTTTTATACACAACTTTCTTTTATACAGTGTATAAACCCCTTTGACTTTTAATTGTATTCAAAAGGAATATTTTTATACGAATCCTTTTTACTAAATGAAAAAAGGAATGTTTTGTCTTACCTATGCGATGACAACGACTTTTCCGCCGCCATGACCATTATTTGAGTTTCAGCTTCCTCTACAAGACACAACTTTTTTTAAAATGAAAAATAAATACCATGTTTTACTTTTCTTTTATTTTGGTATTGAAAATGGTTTTGATAATGTTTATATTATATCAATGTTTTGTATTGATATATTGTGATTGAAATGTGGAAATGTTATGTTTACTTTATGCATGTTTTATGTGATACAATTATGTTATGGTTTATGATATGTTTAAACCTTTTCATATAAGGAATGAATTAGACTTAGTATGTGACGGGTGGAACCCGATATAGCTCCTCGATGCATCGGTAGGTCTCATGAGACAAACTAGTGTCTTGGCACAAGGCCTTGACAAAATATTATTTGTATTCTTGGCACAAGGCCTTGACTATGTGGTTATGATAGTCTGACATTATGCATTCCATCAGTATGAAAGTGGTTATTGATATTGCATGTGATTATTCGACTAGTAGAATATACATGTGAATAAGTAAATGGAATTATTTCATTTTAATTTTTCCATATTATAATGAAGTTCAAGTTTAAAAGGATTTTTTTTAGTTATACATTTCCTTAAATGTTTATGTTTATTTATGAAAGTTTCCGCTATATTTTTAACCTTACTGAGCATCTGAGCTCACCCCTTTCTATGTTTTATTTTTCCCAGGATGTGAAGAAATATTTTATTACTGACCTACAAGGATAGTCTGAAGGGGATATGAGTGTGGACTATGGAGACTATGTTATTGTAGTTTTTTACTTTATGATGTAATGTAACATTTATGAAAGTATCTAGTGTTTCCAAGGATACTAAACTAATAAGTCTTTCAAGACTTGATATTTTGTGATCATTCCAATGTTACGTAATAATGCACCGACTCTGGATAACTAGTGTCAGGGCGTTACAACCCAGTTCTTGGATTTTCTCTTCCCTATACGCAGTGGAGGGACATTTCCATAGTGGGTGGGTTCCAAGAGTTTATTGCCAGTGTTTCAACCTGAAATTTCCTATTTTTCTCTCTGCTTTGGAACTATATTTCCCCCAATCTCTCCGAGGTGGAGCAGTGTGGTGGACTTCAAGGATCTTTGGGATATTAGTTTGAGAAAGCGGGTTCAGGAGGAAGATGGTGACAATGGATTGATCTTTGATGAAGATGATGAGTTCGGCTCCGGTGATCTCGATGATGGTGATTGGTAGTGACACGACGGCTAGTGATAGCGTGATGCAGACTGATGGCCCCATTATGATGACGTTGATCTATTTAATTTTTGAATTTTGGATTTCTGATTGGTCCTTGGTTATTTGAATTTGAATTTGTAATTTGCAGTGAGGGAACTTTGTAATGGTTTGGAGTTGTTTTGGTTCACACTTACCCTTTAAAAGTGTCTTTAAAAAATAAAAATATTGATTGTGGCATATGTTTTTCATAGACCAGGAAATCCTCATCAATCGCCTCTTTGGCAGGAGGATTTGGTAATGCTGACTCCAGTACGTAAGACTTCTGTTTATGGAGTAGGATAACCCGAAGGCGTCTAAACCATTCCTGGAAGTTACTGCCGGTTAGGATGTTGTCTTTATCCAGAATTAATCGCAGGGATAGTGTGGTTGATGAGCTTGTCATTTTTATTCTACAATTAAAAGAGCAGATCATTAGTATTTTCTTGATTACATTTTATGAGAAATAATAAATTTTTATTAATTCTCCCACTATTTTATCATGTCCCAATGACCCTTACCATTGAACTCATAATGTCCAGTTTCCATGACATTCTAGTGCCAAGGATCCATATTCCCCTTCGCATAACCCCAATAAGGGTTGGTCAAGCTATTAGAAGGTATTTAGGTAGGCATGTCTTTGCCAACTACTGGATTGCAGCTCCTTGATCTATTGAGTGGACTCCCAATCCTGAAATTATGACTTTCAGATTTCCTCAACTCTTTCCTCCAATATTACACTAAATCTAGAAAGGGCTACTCCTCTTGATGTAATATAGTCAAGTCAACCCGAAACCTTTCATAAGGGATTCCTGTATAAAAGTATGTGTCCCAACAAGGGTTGTTCAAACACATAGTTTTATTGAACTTTTCCCTTAATCAAGTAACAAAAGGCTTGGTCTGACTTAATATTTTATTTGAAGGATTTTTATCTCTTATGTATGAATTTATTATTATCATTATCACATTCTTATTAATATTAAGTGGAACTTACTTAAGTGATTAACCATGTCTTCATAATAGTTACACATAAGTCTAGTTTATTTTAGTTATATCTTTCATGCTTTTTTAATTCATTAATTATGTGATCGCGACAACACATCCATAATGTTAAACCATTCAACTGACAAAAATAAAATAAATAGAATGATCATAAGATTTTCTAATGGTTAGTTTATCTAGTAGTTGATAAAATAACCCTGACCTAGGGGAGAAATATCTTGAACCTTTTGGGTTTGCTTTACAGCTTTCCACCTACCCACCTCTATATCTCCGGGGATTGGTTTCATCTCGGATCCAGCTTGAATCACCTCCACTATCTTGGGAGTTACATCCATTACATATACCTTTTTTAACTCACATGTAGGTGAGGGGTAAAAAGGGGTTTTACATGAAAGAAACCTTGGGCACACATGCCCCAAATATTAATGAGGAGAGATGGATCGCAGGCCAAAAAATTTAATTTAAATAAATAAATTAAAAGAAACCATCCACATACAAAGGTCTTTGTCTTGCTCATGATCATCCATAAATGCAATGATGTTTACACATAAATAAAACTAGCATTGAATTCATTAATCATTCTTGTTTAAGATAAATCATGCTCGAATCAATTAATTATCATCTTCAATTAATCAATCCTTTTATCTTAAACCCTTTTTTCTAAATTTCCTTGAGATTATCATCCATCATAATTTTAAACAAATAAATTCATTTAAAATTATCTTTGTACGCAACTTGTACCTTGGAGGAAACTTGGTGAATTCCTATTCATAACTACCCAATGATTATAAATGAACATTACACAAATGTTAAATTAAACACATATATATAAAACACCTATCACATGTTGTTCCTTAGATTTACACCTGCATGATGATACATATCTCAAGGGTTTGTATAATATAATAATAAATTTTAATAAATATGCGTAATTTGGATAAGTACACAACATGTAGTTCCAACTATATGACATGTACTATTTTCACCGTCCATATGAAGTACACGCCCGGGGAAACGACATGTGAGTGTACTTCGAAAATATTCGGAGTACACGATGTGTTCAGTGGGCCACACGCCGTGTAGTATCCGCGTTACACGGTTTCCAACCGGGAAAGCCGTGTACGGGGTACACGGTCCAACCCTAACCCGAAGGGACTACACGCTATGTCCAGTAGACTACATGGATTGTAATCTGGAAACTATGTTCCACCTGTTCCTAGTCAACACATGGAGTCTTTTAAGAATTAGAAAGACTCCAACACATGACTTGGTTTGGAAGACCGGTCCGATCCATTGAATCTTGACTACATGATGTGTACTGTCGAATACACACTATGTGTTCTGGTGTTGTGCTACTAGGAAGATTTGAAACCTCCGGATGAGATCCTCTATTTTATTTTAATCAAAATTAAAAGAAAAGATCATTTATATAAGGTGAACGAGAAACAAAAGAAAGGGAATATATCTCTAGATGTAGATTTGCAGAATGATTAAATTGAATTGAAACAACTAAATTATTAAATGTGTAAATCATCAATGAAATATTTAAATAATTATAAACTATGATGTAACCTCCCTTTGATACCACTTGTAGGTTCCGAGTGAAGTGGGAGCATAGTTGGGATGGAACCCAACTTTGATTTTTACCATGATCAATGATTATTTCGGGATCAATATGACAATGAACGCCGGTCTCCACGGAATATAATCAAAGATTTAGATAAAGAAGGAAGAGGCCCTAAACCTTTAGAGAGGATCTTTCACATCATGTTTATAATTAATTTAATTAATTTTATAAAGAAAAGAATACTTGGATCTTAGGTATTTTCTTCGTTGATGATGTTGATCATTCGTAATGACCCTTCCAGATTATCTCATTTCTCTTATGAGGATCCAAACTAGAATCCCTATAGCGGTGATCCACACGTGCTCCAATGGCCTCCGATCTACACCACTCGTTCTCTAAGTGCTAGCGTGGAGAAGCGAGTGTCTTGTGTTGGTCGTTATTTATTGCTTGTTCTTCGGCCTTGAAGAACATCTCTCGTTCTTGAGAGGGGCGGGAAGAGTATTTGAGAGAGAAATTGTTTAGCTCAACAATTCTCAATTTACCAAGTGTGCAGTGTGTTCCCTATGGCACAATGGACATACTTGTCTATTTATATGCATGGAACTTCAGTTACAATATTTAATTGCATAAAAAAAATTGAATACATTCATGAACTTAGAGAAAACCCATGCTCATAATAATAATACCGTTTCATTATTTATGGTGCGCCAAATTACGCAAAACAGAATTATGAATAAAATTCTGTGTCACAAAATAATAGCAGCGTCATTATTATTTTAACTTGTTCCAACTAATAATTATTTACCATCTTGAAAATAATTATTTTACCATCGGACCGGCCTTGGTCCGCTCGAACTCAACTTCCATTTATTGAACACCCAAATAAATAAATAAATAATTTATTCTCTTAAATAACTATTTTATTTACAAACTAGTAAATAAATATTTATTAAATGTTCTATAAAATAAATAAATATATTTATGAAATCATATTAACTTGAATAAAATTATTCCATGGTCTTGAGAATAATATTTATTTCATTAATTAAATTCAAATATAATTTAATTGAGACCAACAAAAACACTTAGTGTGTGACCCTTTAGGATTATTTCTCGTTGGCATTAAGCGGGCTTGCCTAAAGTCCAAGAGTACTGTCTAGAAACGAGTCAAATCACCCAAGAGAAAGAACATAAAGTTGCAACAATGACATCCACATACAAACACTCACTGTGTAATATAATCCCTTTGTCTCAATATCTCATCAAGGAGGTTTCATGATAGTGTCATCAACCTTTATACTTGATATGTCGTTCTTTGACTACCTGAAATAAACTCGTCATTACACCATGGCCATGGAATTTCACGTGACAATTCTATTTCAATCAAAGGACCGAGATATCAACTTCCATAAATGGAAGGGATAAATCCTTCATCAACTTATCCATTAATATCATGTCACTTGTGATGCACCCAAAGTACCCTACTTCCCGCCAACTGTTTGTGTGACAGTTTTCATCAGTAAATCAAAGTGCGTGAGTCGTGACACGTATTAATGATAATATTAAATTCTAAGGATCATTACACACGCTCGCAGATAGAAATATCTAATGACACAAAAAACATGCGGAATTTTTACTGGAGGGTCTTTTCTCATAATCTCTTATCTTGGAGGTTACCAAGTGAGAACTTTATGAGAGGAAGTCTCATCTACTTACGAGTACTCACACCTAAAAGTCTACATGCTATGTGTCCCTTCATAGTATGCATCCAACCGTAGAACTATATTTCAGAATATTGTTATAGAATTTCAAGGTTCTCATCATAGTGGGGAACTACCATGACCTTATCAATGCAACAAATACTCTAGGACATTATTACATCATAGTCATGCAGAACAATGAACAATATGTAATAAGATGTTTAATATTTAAATACTTTAAATATCCATGTAATCAAAGTACAACCAGTTAGTTCTAGGACACCAACTCTTACAGGAGTGTCATACATCTTTCGGCATGATGACTAGCCTGATCACATCTTTCACAAAATTTTTCCAAACATTAAAATTGATTTTTTGTTAGATAGTTTCTAGTATCTTAATAAGTCACATTTTCAACTTTCTATAAGTTAGGAAAGTTTCTCATTCTACTTTCACTATTTCTTCCACTTTGCTCAAAACTTCTTTTAGGTAGAGATTAGTTGTGAAAAAATTATACTCTGTACCCATATATTCCATAATACCAGCAATAACCATAAAATCTTGATTTTCTATTCAAGAAATAACTTTCTATATAGAAACTTTGTTGAGGTTGGTAACTTCTTTCAACTCTAACATACTCAGGACATGATCCATATTTTATTTTGAGTGAGTTTTCTAATTTTGTAGATTTGATAGGTTTATCACATTCTTTATACATCTAGACTTTACCAATAATTTTTATGGAACCTGAAATGTTAAAATAATCAGATGAAACATTAATTTTTGTGAGTGAATATTTCACCAGATTCTCATATTGAGCCTTCTCAGAAACTTTAGAAGTCTTAGATTTTACTTCTGAAGCTTTGTTGAAGTTTTCATTCATATTCCTCAAGGTACTTACATACTCAATAAGTTTTTATTGAAACTTTTTAACTTCTTCTTCCTTATCTTCCATCTTCTTACTAAGATCTTCAATCATCATTCCCTATTCAACAATTCTATGTTTGAAACTTAAAATATCCTAAATGTATTCATCCTCCTACTTGATGAAATATTTTATTCTTTTAGTAACTTCTTCACAATCTTTATTTATCATTTTGATTTATTTCTTGAGAGATTTTCTTTGATCAAGACATACAAGAAGATCTGTTTTGAGCTGATACACTCTATAATATTCTTCACCTCCTCCTTCTTCACTATTTGAGGAGTCTTTGACTTTCTCAACTTTTTCAATGAAGGTTCAAAATCTTTCTAAACTTTCATCTTCAGAAGAATTGTTGTCAGTTGAGTCTTATTCAACTTTGTTACTCAACTTACTCATTTTTTTCTAGTAAAATTATTCTTGTATTTGTTGGATGAATTTTCTTTACCATTTTTGTTCTAATTATTCCATCGAGGTTTTTCATTGGAATCATCTAAATATTATCCAACTTTTTTCTTGGGGAAATCCATAACAAAGTGTCCAATTACACCACACTCAAAACATATGATAGGAAGTTTACCTCCATATTTTCCTCTTCCTCTCTGATAGTTTTTAGAGATAAGTGGCATAATACTATCAATCAACTCATTATCTTCCTTATCTTTGGACTCACATAGACCAAATTATTCAACATATTAGATTTCCATCTTTCTCATAGCTTCAAAATCCATTTCATCTTTCATCTTCTTTTTAAACATTAGAGCTTTCCTCATTTCATAATAAAAAATAATGTTATGCAATTCATCAAGAGATAAATCATCCTTATTTTCTAAAGAGGAAATTTTAGAATCAAACCTATTCAGAAAGTTTCTCATAAGTTTATTCACAATTGTAGAATCTTCCAATACATATCCGAATCCTCTAATGTTGTAAAAAATTTCATTTAATATGATGAATTATTCATCAATTGTTTCTTCATCTCTCATTCTGATGTCTTCATACTTACTATGCCAGATTTTTATCTTTTCTTTCATAACTTTAGTATTTCATTCGAAAACACTTTCCAGCTTGTCCCACATAATTTTTGAAGTATTGAGAATCATCACCTTTTGATAAATTTTTTCCAATAATTATATAAGAATAATATTTCTAGCCTTTCCATCAACTTCTATATTTCTCTTATCAAAAAAGTCATCAAGGTTTACTTCTCAATAGGTGGAAACCCAATAGTAGCAGCATCAACAACTTCTAGGCCAAGAGACAGGAGATAAGGAATCATCCTATTTTTTAATCCATAATAATTTTTTCCATAAAATGTAGGAATTCCTATACTATTAATAGAATTGATATTATCCATGATAAGGATTAAACAAGGTAACCTAGGCTCTGATACCATTTAAATTTCTAAAGGATCAAATAACAACTATGAAGAGGGGGGGGGGTTGAATTAGTTGTTCACTTTTTATAAGTTTCAAAACTTTAAAAACTCAACCCCTTAAACATGTTAAGATTTATTTCCTTATCACATTTTTGTAAATACTCATTAATGAAAAAGTAGGAAAGAAAGTAAATAACACAAGATTTATAAGGTTCAACCTCAGTGTGAGAACCTATATCCTTTCCATAGCCACTCCCATGGGTCTATGGAAATCCACTATTATGAATAAGTGAATAAAACTTGTGAAAAATACTGTTAGACACCTTCTATCTCCCGATAGGAAAAAATATACTAACTCCTATAAATTTATAATGATTTATTATAAAAAAATTGATCTAAACAAAAGAATAAAGACTTTGTTGAAACTAATACACAATTTCTCAGTCTAAATCCTCAGTCCGATTTGGCTGAATCCAATTTTCTCAATCCGATGAGTCTAAATCTGATTCTCAAAAATACAATGAGTTTGGATATGATTCTATCAATACGATGAGTTTGGACCTGATTCTCTCAATATGATTAATTTTGATCTGATTATATCAATATGATGAGTCTGGATCTAATTCTATTAATACAATGAGTCTGGAACTAATTCTTTCAATACGATGGACTCAATACAATAAACCCAATCTCAATCTACAAAAGTCAAACTCTGCTCAAATACTCAAATTAGTAAACAAAGATTCAACTGTATGATCCTCCTCATGAGATCTTTGGAAAAAAATTACTTTCACTTGATTTCTTCAGTGCTTCGCCTTTTTCGCTTGCGTAAAAAGTCACACTGAACAAATAATCTGAGTAAGTATTTATAGGTGACTTAGAAAACAAAATCGGGAAACTTGAAAACTTTCTCCACTTCCTAAAATTTCAAAAACTCTAAAAATATCTCAAATTTAAAATTCAACTTTTACTTCTTCAATCCTTATATTTCTCCGAGATTTATGAAAAATTGAATTTCAAGTTTGACCTCTTCAAATATTTATAAAAATTCTATATTTTTTTTGAGTTTTTATTCATAATCAACTCATTATGAAATTTTTTCTTTCTCTGCTCATTATGAATATGTTTCCTTCTTAGTTCATTACGAATATGTTTCCTTCTCAGCTCTTTACGATTCCTGTTTCCTTATCAGTTCAATACAATTTCTATTTCTTTCTCAGATCATTGTGATTTCTGTTTCTTTCTCATCTCATTATGACTTCCATTTCCTTCTCAGCTCATTCTAATGGAATTCTCATTACGATGGAATTCCCATTATGATGGAATTCACATTACAAGGGAATCTCCATAATGAAAATTTGAAATTATTCAAACCACTCCACCATTTCTTTAAAATATTTTATCATGAGAGTTTTCATGATTTGTGAGAACTTTATGACTAGAAAATCATCATCTAATTTTGTTTTATAAATTATGGAGACTTTCTAATTCTCGACTTCACAATATTCTTCCAAAACTCTTCAGAAAAAATACTACTTCTTCACTCAGCAAATTTTGACTTTCTAACTTAGCTGTATATGATAAAGGAAAAGTTCTAGCAATCAACAATTTCTCCCTTTGATTCTTTTGGATCTGATGATCTTGATCATCATGTCAATGGACCTGAGTCTGATTCTTTGAGTTTTGGAAAAAATTATTTAAAAAAAACTGCCCCTTTAAATTTGGATTTAAAATTTTAGCAACTTTCAATTTTCTAACAAATCTCATTACAATGGACTGGGTTCAATTCCTGAATAACAAAATCATTCTTATACAAAAATGTTAGTTTTCAACAAATACAAAAACTTTGTTAAAATAATTTATCACAAAGTTTCTTCATTCATAAATTTTTTAATTAATTTTTAAGAGAAATTAATTTTTTAAGATTATATTTTTTGTTTTTGTTTTTTAATAGAATATAGTATTTATTTATTTTTTAATTTATTTGAAATTAAAAATATATATTTTTGTATTGTTATATATTTTTTAGTATATTTTTTTCCATATATTTTTTAATTGTTTAGAAAGTAAAATAAAATTTTTGGTTTTATTTTTTCTTTTTCATTATAATTTTTATTTAATATTATTTCATTTTTATAATTTATTTATTTTTATATTTTTTACAAAATATTTTATTAATATTGTTAGAGTGTGCATATGACATTAGATCTTCGGTATTGGGTCCACACTATATCATTCTACATGGTATCAGAGCGGGTTCTCTAACCCCACCTTTCCCTCCCTTCCGATCTCTCCTTTCATATTATTTTTTCCCATAAGGGGGTGGAAACCCCATGTACATTGAGCCCTAATATTTCATTGCCCCTCCATATTTGCGTGTAGCGCCTCCTTACTGGATGAGCCACAATGCGATGACCTCCCCTCCCGTCACCCCTTCCATGAGAGGGAACCTCCAGCGCAATAGATCCTCAGATGATCCGCTTCCCCACTGGACACCGTCACAATTCCACCCCCTCTTTCATTATCCCCTCCCCCCTATGTCTCCCTACGCCCCCGTCGACCCTTCTCCAGTAACCACGACAACCCCTCCACACAGATCTCTTTTCCCCTTATGCCGTGCGCGCCAATTTCAACTATACATCCCTATTATTGCACCCTCAAATGACTCCACCTCCCTTCTCCTATAATGGCCCCAAGCCTTTGGCCACCGTCACTGCATCACCACCCCCTACCTCTCTTGGTGCAACCTCTCCTGTTCATCATGACATCCCCAACACCCCACTCCTAACATCTTCTCCCATACTCTATATCCCTCTCCTCCGCCCATTGATGAAATTCCAATGTCCCTACCAAACATTTAAATAGTGTCCCATCGTGTGATCCTAACCTGACCATTCCTATCAAGGCTTGATCCAACTATTCTTTCCATTGAAATCTATTTCCAGCTATTCCTACTGGTTCTGCATGACGGGCACTGGTCCTTGGTCAACACATCTTTTTCATCCGCATCATCCATTATTTTTCTTCTTGGGGAGAATCCATGGAGGTTTATATTTTGTTATGTTTTGTCTTATTATGTCATCAAGCTAGGTACGTCCAACTTGAGGGGGAGAGCTAGAAGAGTGTGTGCTTTGTTTTGATTTGATTTATTTTCTTTAATTATGTTTCCAAGTTAGGTATACCTAGCTTGAGGGGGAGTGTTGGAGTGTGCATCCCACATCAGATCTTTGGTATTAGGTCCACTCTCTATCATTCTACAAATATATTTATAATTACCATTTTTTATGTTTTTTATGTTTATTATTTTTAAAAAATATGTACATTTTATTCATTTTTTAAATTTATTTTCTCGTAGAATTGAAGAACCCAATTAAATTATTGAAGAGCTGAAGATATGTTGTATTTGTTGTTAACAATTAGTTACGAGTGAAGGATTATTTTAATATTTAGTGAGAGGGTGTTTTTCTAGAAGTTAAAAGTATGGAAGATGAACCAAAGATACTGAGTAGATGAACGTCTGAATCCAGAAGAAGTGGCCAAATTCGAAAGATATACTTAGGTGTTGTAGCTGAATTTATTTTGTATCTAGAAGTTACCAGTGTTATGGTACTAGAATATACTTTCTGGATGTTACTTGAAGAGTTGAAGATGATGATCTGAAGTGAATTCAGAAGATGATTGTTGAAGGAAGTTATGTGTCTGAATGTTACATGAATCCAAAAGTTTTTATAAAGTATCTAGATGTTATTGAAAAATCGAGGTGTGAAGTTTTACAACTGTAGAAGAGTTTTTATGGAAGTTACAATCTATATTAGATTAACTTAGTAATTTTAAAGTCAGTATAAGTGTGACAAAAGACTTACTAAATGAATATTTGTTGAGTAGTTGAATATGTATCGAAAGTTGAATCTAGGAGATATATACACTACTAGAAAATGGGGTTTTGGAGACCCCTTACATGGGTGACCACCCACTAATGGAAAAATTACCTATACCAACGGTTTTAAACCATTCGTATAGGTACCCAAACTATTGGTATAGCCTATACCAACAGTTTGGGAAGCTGTTGGGTGATTTGGAATGGGGAAAGACCCATCCCAACAGTTTGGAGAAACCCGTTAGGAAAGACCTATCCCAACGGTTTGAAAACTGTTGGTATAGGTCTTTACCAATGGTTATCCAAACCGTTGGTATAGGTCTTTCCCAACGGTTTGGGGAAACCATTGGGATAAGTATATATATAAAAAAGTTCCAATAGAGGTTTGAACCCATAACCTTTACGTTATATATCAATGACTTTACCACTATCCTAGAGTTGTCTTTGTGAATATATTTGGATATATATATATTTATATGTAATTTATATATTGATTTATTTGACGATATTCTATAAATGTACTCATAAAAAATAAGGGTACCTATCCCAACGATTATCAAAACCGTTGGGATAGGCCTTTCCCAATGGGTTTGAGAACCGTTGGGATAGGTACCCACTCTTTCCCAACAATTTGGACAAACCGCTAGGAAAAGTGGCCTCAAAGTAAGATTTTCCCAACAGTTTAGTCAAACCGTTAGGAAAAGTGGCCTGAAAGTGGGCTTTTCCCAATGGTTTGGCCAAAACATTGGGAAAATTGTCCTCAAAGTGGGCTTTTTCCAATGGTTTGGCCAAACCATTGGGAAAAGTGTCCTCAAAGTGGGATTTTCCCAACAGTTTGGCCAAACCGTTGGGAAAGATACACCCTTTCCCAACGGTTTTGGAAAACCGTTGGGAAAAGTGGCCTCAAAGTGATCTTTTCCCAACAGTTTGGCCAAAACATTGGGAAAAGTGGCCCCAAAGTGGGATTTTCCCAATGGTTTGGCCAAACCGTTGGGAAATACATACCCTTTCACAACAGTTTCGGAAAACTGTTGGGAAAAGTGGCCTCAAAGGGGTATTTTTCCAATGGTTTGGCCAAACCGTTGGTAAAGGGGACCTATACCAACGATTTTTACAAACCGTTGGTATAGATGCGTTGGTATAGGTCAGATTTCTAGCAGTGGCCATTGGCGGCCACTATTGGTGACTTTTAGCGACCGCTAACAGCAGTCGCAAGACTCCTAAAAAAAATTATACACCCCTGATCCCGAACTCTCCAAACCCTACCCCAACCCCCATAGTCGCCCACCCCTCCCCCCCCCGCACCAGCTCCGTCTCCCCCACACCACCTCCCCTCCCTCGCTGCACTGGTGATGCCGCACCACCAATACTGCACTGGCTTCGCCTCCAGTTTCCGCCGATGCCGTCACCCATCCCCTCCCTCTCTACACCGCCAATCCCCTCCCTTGCTACACCGGTACCACCTCACCACCTCCTCCTCCAGCTCCCCACCTTTGTCAGCGCCCGTCCCCTCCCTCACCACACAACCTCTAACTCCGGCTCCCCTCCGCTGCCCCTCCTCTCCCTTGCAACACCACCTCTGAATCCTCTCAGTTCCTAATTTGTCGCGCTAAAGGTATGCCCTAATTTCAATTTTAAGGTTTTAATTCTGGGAAATTTACAGCATAAATTTGACATGCATGAAGAATATATGAATATTGTGTGTGAATAAAAAGTGTGGAAATGGAATTTCATGTGTATACGGGTTTGTGTGCATAAATAATTATGAAACAATGTGTGTTGATAGTGTGTGAATGAGAAGACTTCACACTTTAATTGAAGTTGGAAGTTACATACAATGCAGAGTCCATGTATATGTTGGTTGGATTGATATTATAAGTTGTGTTGTTATTTTATTTACACCATTCTCTAGTTTATCACATGTCTCTCTCTGTGTGTGTATCCCATGAGAAAATGTTTGAGGTTTGAGCACATGTGTGTGATTTTATAGCCCATGAGATCCATGTTTGGTTTTAATCACATGTGTTTCGATACTATAGGTTATTATTAATATTATATGATGTTCCTTTATATTATATTAATCCATGTTTCAATGTGACTTACTATGTATATTTTATAGGTAGAATTGAGATGGAATTTAGAGTGATGTATCAATATTTTTTCACATTATTGTTATTCCCCACACTTTTATTGACCTAAATATTTGGGGGGTATTTGGGTTTTTACTATATGAATTGAGATACCTACCATGGATTATGATTTTTCATTGTTTATTGACTCTATTATGTTATTTTTTATCCTTTTCTTTATTGATACCAAGGGTATATTTTCTACACTAATGACATTCAGACCCTTACTGCTAGTAACAAACATATTACATAAAAGGATACCTGCTTGAGGCCATGAAGAAAACTGTATTGGACCCTATGATCTAGAATGGGGCATCACATTCATTGTCCCAAATATTCTCTATTGATAACATAAGTGAAGATAGATTGGTATTTTTTTTGTTCTGGAATTGTATATATTTGATGTTATCCTTGATATAGATTAGTTATTTTTCCATAAATTAGAGATTGATTTCTATATTTGATGGTTAATCTTTATTGCATCTGATAGTACAAAGGCAGTGTGAATCCAAGAGTCGTTGAGAAATTATTTGTACAAAGATACAGTTTCTCTGATTTTGAGAAGACTATTCATCACTAATTGATTTTGGGCACTTTCATCACAAATTATATTTATTTATTTATTGGTAGGCATTAACTTAGTCGCTAAGGTTGATAGTTCAAGATTGGTATTCGATTATTTTTTTTATGTACCACATACGCATGCAAGTTATAATATTCCTTTATTGAAAAATGTTTACTCTATGGAATTATAGACCAAATTCATTCTTAATATAGTTTCTTGAATATATAACCATCATTAGATTTACCATACCAACATGGTGACGATGACATGGGCTTTCACTTCCATTCCATTATCTATTCTCTTGTTTATTATTTAGAGAAATAAATTGTTTATTTTATCAGTGGTCTATATGCAATTGGACAGTCTTTATTTTAAATATATTTGATATGAAAAATGCATGTAATATGAAGTCTTGTGTAAATGATTGTTATATAGATATTATTATGGATAAGAGTTTGATTGATCTTCCAAATCGAACGTCTAGAGAATATTTCAAGGGAATTATGCAGTTTATTGAGTTCACTGGAGGATTTTAAAGTGAATTTATTAGTTGTCCATGTAGAAAATGTGCAAACAGATATCAATTACCAGGAGATACCATGAGGGAACACCTATTCTTGAACGGATTTCTGAAAAATTATAAGATTTGGACTCATCATGGGGAAGAATATATTCTTCATCAAAATACAGATGTAGTTCAGATGGACGTTGATGCGAGGATGAATGATCCAATGCATGAAATACTTACTGAAATGGTATGTGGGATGGATCCTGAAGGCATTGACATCCAGAATGTTGAGACCGGTGAGATAAATCTACACTCTGGTGCAGATCGTGATTTGAGTAGGTTTTATGAAGTACTTGATGATGCAAAAATGGAATTATATCCTAGATGTACTGCTTACAATAAATTGTCATTTATCATGGAGTTGTTGCATTTGAAGACTTTGAATCAGTGGTCAGACACATTGTTCAACATGCTGTTAGTTTTATTGAAAAAGGTTCTTCCTATCGATGCTAAGATTCTTAACTCGTATTACCATGCTCATAAGTTGACATAGAACTTAGGTTTTACATATGAGACCATAGATGCATGTGAAAACAACCGTATGCTGTTTAGAAAAGAAACTGCCTATTTGGATATTTGTATGGTCTGTAGTGCTTCCAGGTGGAAAGAGAACAGGGGAAATCAGACTCATCAAAGTTAGATTGTGAAACAGGGAAAACTGATTGCTGTAAAACAAATGCGTTACTTTCCCTTAAAGCTGAGGTTGAAAAGATTTTTTATGTCATATAAAGTTTCTAATTTAATGAGATGGCATGCAGAAAGAAATCAGGAAAGTGATATGTTAACACACCTAGCAGACTCTCGTGTATGGAAGGATTTCGATAAGAGACACCCTGACTTTGCTAAAGATGTTCGTAATGTCCAATTAGGGTTAACAGTAGATGGTTTCAATCCATTCAAGTCTATGGTTAGTGCAACTCATAGCACATGGCCTGTGGTGTTGGTTCCATATAATATTCCTATATGTCTTTGTATGAAGCAACAATTTATATTACTTTCCACTCTTATTTATGGACTTAGAAGTATGAGGGATAAGATTGATGTTTACCTTCATCCATTGATTGATGAGTTAAATTAATTTTGGGGTTATGGAGTGATGAATTATGACTGTGAAATGAATGAAATGTTCAAACTGCAAGCTTCTTTATTTTGGACAATCAATGACTTCCCAGCTTATGTAAATTTATGAGGTTGGAGTATGAAAGGGGAATTTTCTTGCCCTTGTTGCAATAAAAGTAAAAAATCTGTATGGCTTAAACATTCTAGAAAATGGGCATACATGGGTCATAAACATTTTCTCTCCCCTTAGCACAGGTTCAAAATGGACATAGTGACATTTGATGGTTCTAGAGAGTTTCACCAAGCACCAAAGATTATGATAGGAGTCAAAATGTTATCGCATATTTAGGAAGAAAAAATCTGCACGGTATATGAATTTTAGGATTTGGTGGCTCATCCATTACCTAATATTCATGGTGCGGGTAGATAGCGCAGTCACAACTGAAAAAAGAAAAGTATTTTTTACAATCTCCCTTATTGGAAAACTAACATGCTAAGGCATAATTTGGATGTCATGCACATTTATTTTTTTTGTGATAATATATTATGGACCATTTTAGGTGTGAGTGGAAAATCAAAGGACCATATTAATGCATTTCTTGATTTAGAAGAAATGGGTTTAAGAAAGTAGTTTCATTTATAGTTAGTTGAGGGAAACAAGGAATATATGTCTGATGCACAGTATACGATGACTACAAAGGAGAAAGATACATTTCTTTCCAATTTGAAGATGATCAAGGTGCCTGATGGTTACTCTTCTAATATTTCAAAGTGTGTGAATCTTATGAGAAGGACATTGCATGGGTTGAAAAGTCATGAAAATCACATACTACTTTATTAGTTGATTCTAATCACAATTTGTGATTCTTTATCTCCCAATATTGTTCAACTGTTGATTGATATGAGTATTTTTTTTAGAAAAATTTGTTTAAGAAATCAATGAATGATTGATTTAAAAAGAGTGCAGGACTGAATTGTACTTACACCTTTTCATTTTGAGAAAATATTTCCCCCCTCATTTTTTGATGTTATGGTTCACTTGACAGTGCACCTAACTGATGAAGTAATGGTTGTTGGTCCAGTGAAATTCAGGTGGATGTATCCTATTGAACAGTATCTAAATACATTGAAACGATTTGTACACAACAGAACTCATCCAGAGGCATTAATAGCCAATGGTTATTTGATGGATGAGTGTAATACTTTTTGTGCGAAATATCTTATGGATGTTGAGACAAAATTAGATAATACATCTTGGATTCATGATGGTCCAGTTGGAGAAGGAACCATATTTGAGATGGACAACATCGAGTGGATACAAGCGCATCGATATGCACTAATACAAATACGGGCATTAACAGCACTAAAAACGGGCTTTAACAGCACTAAAAAAGCACTGTAAAGCTCGGAGCTGATAAAGGGGGGTACCCTTTATCAGCGCTAAAAAAGCGATGATAAATGAAACCTTTATCAGCGCTAAACACACACTGATAAAGGTAGACTTTATCAGCACTAAAAGAGTGCTGATAAAATAACCCTTTATCAACGCTAAAAGAGCGCTGATAAATGATTGTTTTATCAGCGCTCATTTAGGGCTGATAAACTTATCTTTTATCAGTGCTTTTTTATCACTGATAAAGGTGTAGTTTATCAGGTCTTTTTTAGCGCTGATAAAGGTAGACTTTATCAGCGCTAAAAGAGTGCTGATAAAACAACCCTTTATCAACGCTAAAAGAGCGCTGATAAATGATTGTTTTATCAGCGCTCATTTAGGGCTAATAAACTCATCTTTTATCAGCGCTTTTTTATCACTGATAAAGGTGTAGTTTATCAGTTCTTTTTTATCACTGATAAAAGCAAGATTTATCAGCATTTTTTTAGCGCTGATAAATGCCCTCTCTACTGCTATGAAAAAATCTGCAGCAGCACACCCGAACACCTGCAAAAAAAAAAATCAGCATCTCAATAGGCTAATTAAAGCAAGTATACCCATAAAAAATTAACTCATAAATCATAAGCTAATTAGACCAAGTATACCCATAAAATAAGTATACCCATACACCATTAGCACATAATTCATAATTTAATTAATTACATAAAGAATTCAATTCAGAATTCAAGGAGTTGGGGGGCTGTTCAAGGGTTTGGGGTGGCTGTCCAAGGGGGGGTAGGGGGTGTCTGGGGGGCTTTCCAGGGGTGTGGGATGGTTTCCAAGGTGTCGGGAGGGCTTTACAGGGGGTGTGGGGGGGGGGGGGGGGTGTCCAGAGGGGTGTGGAGTGTCCAGGGGTGGATTGGTGTCCAGGGGGGGTGGGGGGCGGTCTAGGGGGTGGATTGCTGTCCGGGGGGGCTTTCTAGGGGGTGGGCTAGTGTCCAAGGTGTCAGCAGGGATTTACAGGGGGTGGGGGGGTGTCCAGAGGGGTGGATTGGTGTCCAGGGGGGTAGGAGAGGTCCAGGGGGTGGATTGGTGTCCAGGGGGGATTTCCAGGGGGTGGGCTGGTGTCCAAGGTGTCGGGGGGGGGGGGGGGGGGGGGGCTTTACAGGGTGTGTGTGTGTGTGGGGGGGTGTCTAGAGGAGTGGGGGGTGGATTGGTGTCCAGGGGGGGTGGGGGGAGGTCCAGGGGATGGATTGGTGTCCGGGGGGGGGGGGGGGCTTTCTAGGGGGTGGGCTGGTGTCCAAGGTGTCGGGGAGCTTTACAGGGGGTGGGGGGTGTCCGGGGGGTGGATTGGTGTCCAGGGGGGGTGGGGGGCGGTCCAGGGGGCTGGTGGGGTTGACTCTTACACATCACCAAGGACCCTTGGATCGTTCTTATAAAATATCAAGGCAATCCGTCTGCGTTTGGTCATATTTTCATAGGTCATTTGTTGTTTTCAATTAAAATCGTGTCCATTTTAAACAAAAGAGAGACCCTTTGAGTGATAGCGGTCACACCATGCCTCAGATTGAGGTGGGGTTGACTCATACATGTCAAAAAGGACCCTTGTATCGTTCTCCTAAAGGATTAACACAATCCGAATGTGTTTGGTCGGATTTTCGTAGGTCAGTTGTTGTTTTCACTTAAAATCGTGTCTATTTTAAACAAAAGAGAGAAAATTTGAGTGGTACGGACACACTGTGCTTCGGATTAAGGTGGGGATGACTCTTACACATCACCAAGGACCCTTCTATCATTCTTATAAAAGATCAAGGCAATCTGAATGCGTTTTGTTGGATTTTCATAAGTCAGTTGTTGTTTTCACTTAAAATCGTGTCCATTTTAAACAAAATAGAGACCCTTTGAGTGATAGAGGTCACACCATGACTTGAATTGAGGCGAGGTTGACTCTTACATGTCACAAAGGACCCGTGGATCGTTCTCCTAAAGGATCAACACAATCCGAATGAGTTTGGTCAGATTTCCGTAGGTCAGTTGTTGTTTTCACTTAAAATCATATCCATTTTAAACAAAAGAGAGACCCTTTGAGTGATAGCGGTCACACCGTGCCTTGGATTGAGGCGGGGTTGACTCGTACACATCACAAAGGACCCGTGGATCGTTCTCCTAAAGGATCAACACAACCCAAATGCGTTTGGTCAGATTTCCGTAGGTCAGTTGTTGTTTTTACTTAAAATCGTGTCCATTTTAAACAAAAGAGAGACCCTTTGAGTGGTACCGGCCACACTATGCCTCAGATTGAGGTGGGGATGACTCTTACACGTCACCAAGGACCCTTGTATCGTTCTTATAAAATATCAAGGAAATATGAATGCGTTTGGTTGGATTTTTGTAGGTCAGTTGTTGTTTTCAATTAAAATTGTGTCCATTTTAAACAAGAGAGACCCTTTGAGTGATAGCGGTCACACCGGGCCTCAGATTGAGGCGAGGTTGACTCTTACACATCACAAAGGACCCTTGGATTTTTTTCCCAAAGGATAAACACAATCCGAATGCGTTTGGTCATATTTCCGTAGGTTAGTTGTTGTTTTCACTTAAAATCGTGTCCATTTTAAACAAAAGAGAGACCCTTTGAGTGATAGCGGTCACACCGTGCCTCAGATTGAGGCAGGGTTGACTCTTACACATCACAAAGTACCCATGGATCGTTCTCCTAAAGGATAAACACAATCCAAATGCGTTTGGTCAGATTTCCGTAGGTCAGTTGTTGTTTTAACTTAAAATCGTGTCTATTTTAAACAAAAGAGAGAACCTTTGAGTGGTACCGGACACAACGTGCCTTGGATTAAGGTGGGGATGACTCATACACGTCACCAAGGACCCTTGGATTGTTATTATAAAAGATAAATGCAATCCTAATGCGTTTGGTCAGATTTTCATAGGTCAGTTGTTGTTTTCAATTAAAATTGTGTCCATTTTAAACAAGAGAGACCCTTTGAGTGATAACGGTCACACCATGCCTCAGATTGAGGTGGGGTTAACTCTTACATGTCACAAAGGACCCGTGGATCGTTCTCCTAAATGATCAACACAATCTGAAAGCGTTTGGTTGGATTTTTGTAGGTCAGTTGTTGTTTTCACTTAAAATCGTGTCCATTTTAAACAAAAGAGAGACCCTTTGAGTGATAGTGGTCCCACCGTGCCTTGGATTGAGGTGGGGTTGACTCTTACAAATCACCAAGGACCCTTGGATCGTTCTTATAAAATATCAAGGCAATCAGAATGCATTTGGTGGGATTTTTGTAGGTTAGTTTTTTTGTTTTCAATTAAAATTGTGTCCATTTTAAACAAGAGAGACCCTTTGAGTGATAGCGGTCACACTGTGCGTCGGATTGAGGCAGGGTTGACTCTTACATGTCACAAAGGACTTTTTAATCGTTCTCCTAAAGGATCAACACAATCCGAATGCATTTGGTCGGATTTCCGTAGGTCAGTTGTTGTTTTCACTTAAAATCGTGTCCATTTTAAACAAAATAGAGACCATTTGAGTGGTACCGGCCACACCGTACCTTGGATGGGGGTAGGGATGGATCGTAAACGTCACCAAGGACCCTTGGATAGTTCTTATAAAATATCAAGGCAATAACACTATGTTTGGCCAGATTTTTCATAGGTTAGTTTTTGTTTTCACTTAAAATCGTGTCCATTTTAAACAAAATAGAGACCCTTTGAGTGATAGCGGTCACACCGTGCCTCGGATTGAGGCAAGGTTGACTCTTACACATCACAAAGGACCCGTTGATCGTTCTCCTAAAGGATAAAAACAATCCTAATGAATTTGGTCGGATTTCCGTAGGTCAGTTGTTATTTTCACTTAAAATCGTGTCCATTTTAAACAAAAGAGAGAACCTTTGAGTGATAGCGGACACACCATGCCTCATATTGAGGCGAGGTAGACTCTTACATGTCACAAATTACCCGTGGATCATTCTCCTAAAGGATCAACACAATCCGAATGCGTTTGGTTGGATTTCCGTAGGTGAGTTGTTGTTTTCAATTAAAATTGTGTTCATTTTAAACAAGAGAGGACCTTTGAGTGATAAAGGTCACACCATGCCTCATATTGAGGTGGGGTTGACTCTTACACATCACAAAGGACCTGTGGATCATTCTTCCAAAGTATCAACACAATCCGAATGCGTTTGTTCTGATTTCCGTAGGTCAGTTGTTGTTTTCACTTAAAATCGTGTCCATTTTAAACAAAAGAGAGACCCTTTGAGTGATAGTGGTCACACCGTGCCTTGGATTGAGGCAGGGTTGACTCATAAAAGTCACAAAGGACCCATGTATCGTTCTCCTAAAGGATCAACACAATCCGAATGCATTTGGTCGGATTTACGTAGGTTAGTTGTTGTTTTCACTTAAAATCGTGTCCATTTTAAACAAAAGAGAGACCCTTTGGGTGGTACCAGCCACAATATGCCTCAGATTAAGGAGGGGATGACTCCTAAACGTCACCAAGGACCCTTGGATCGTTCTTATAAAAGATCAAGACATTCATAATGCTTTTGGTCATATTTTCATAGGTCAGTTGTTGTTTTCAATTAAAATTGTGTCCATTTTAAACAAAAGAGACCCTTTGAGTGATAGCGGTCACACCATGCCTTGGGTTGAGGTGGAGTTGACCCTTACACGTCACAAAGGACCTGTGGATCATTATCATAAAGGATCAACACAATCCAAATGCGTTTGGTTAGATTTCTGTAGCTCAGTTGTTGTTTTCACTTAAAACCGTGTCCATTTTAAACAAAAGAGAGACCCTTTGAGTGATAACGGTCACAACGTGCCTATGATTGAGGTAGGGTTGACTCATACAAGTCACCAAGGACCCTTGAATCATTCTTATAAAAGATCATGGCAATCAGAATGCGCTTGGTCATATTTTCGTAGGTCAGTTGTTGTTTTCAATTAAAATTGTGTCCATTTTAAACAAGAGATACCCTTTGAGTGATAGCGGTTACAACGTGCCTTATATTGAGGCAGGGTTGACTCTTACACGTCACAAAGGACCCTTGAATAGTTCTCCTAAAGGATCAACACAATCTGAATGCATTTGGTTAGATTTCCGTAGGTCAGTTGTTGTTTTCACTTAAAACCGTGTCCATTTTAAACAAAATAGAGACCCTTTGAGTGGTACCGGCCACATCATGCCTCAGATTTAGGCGGAGATGGATCTTAAATGTCACCAAGGACCCTTGGATAGTTATTATAAAATATCAAGGCAATACCACTGCATTTGGTCAGATTTTCGTAGGTCATTTTTTGTTTTCACTTAAAATTGTGTCCATTTTAAACAAAATAGAGACCCTTTGAGTGATAGCGGTCACACCGTGCCTCAGATTGAGGCGGGGTTGACTCTTACATGTCATTAAGGACTCGTGGATCATTATCCTAAAGGATCAACACAATCTGAATGCGTTTGGTCAGATTTCCGTAGGTCAGTTGTTGTTTTCACTTAAAATCGTGTGCATTTTAAACAAAAGAGAGAAACTTTGAGTGATAGCGGTCACACTGTGCCTCAGATTGAGGCGGGGTAGACTCGTACACGTCAAAAATTACCCGTGGATCATTCTCCTAAAGGATCAACACAATCTGAATGCGTTTGGTTGGATTTCCATAGGTCTGTTGTTGTTTTCAATTAAAATTGTGTCCATTTTAAACAAGAGAGACCCTTTGAATGATAGCGGTCACACCATGCATTTTATTGAGGCAAGGTTTACTCTTACACATCAAAAAGGACCCATGGATCTTTCTCCTGAAGGATTAAGGCAATCCGAATGCGTTTGGTTGGATTTCCGTAGGTCAGTTGTTGTTTTCATGTAAAATCGTGTCCATTTTAAACAAAAGAGAGACCCTTTGAGTGATAGCGGTTACATAGTGCCTCGGATTGAGGCAGGGTTGACTCGTAAATGTCACAAAGGACCTTTGGATTGTTCTAATAAAGGATCAACACAATCCAAATTCGTTTGGTCAGATTTCCGTAGGTCAATTGTTGTTTTCACTTAAAACCGTGTCCATTTTAAACAAAAGAGAGACCCTTTGAATGGTAACGGCCACACAATGCCCCTGATTGAGGTGTAGATGACTCATACATGTCACCAAGGACCCTTGGATCGTTCTTATAAAATATCAAGGCACTACGAATGCGTTTGGTTGCATTTTTGTAGGTCAGTTGTTGTTTTCAATTAAAATTGTGTCCATTTTAAACAAGAGAGACCCATTGAGTTATAACGGTCACACCGTTCCTTTTATTGAGTCAGGGTTGACTCTTACACATCACAAAGGACCCTTGGATCGTTCTTATAAGGGATCAACACAATCCTAATGCGTTTGTTCAGATTTTCATAGGTCAGTTGTTGTTTTCAATTAAAATTGTATCCATTTTAAACAAAAGAGAGACCCTTTGAGTGATAGCTGCCACACCATGCCTCAGATTGAGGCAGGGTTGACTCTTACATGACAAAAAGGACCCGTGTATCGTTCTATTGAAGGATTAAGGCAATCCGAATGTGTTTGGTTGGATTTCCGTAGGTCAGTTGTTGTTTTCACTTAAAATCGTGTCCATTTTATAAAGAAGAGAAACCCTTTGAGTGATAGCGGTCACACCATGCTTCAGATTGAGGGAGGGTTGACTCGTACACGTTACAAAAGACCCTTGGATCGTTCTCCTAAAGTATCAACATAATCCGAATGCGTTTGGTCAGATTTCCATAGGTCAGTTGTTGTTTTCACTTAAAATTGTGTCCATTTTAAACAAAAGAGAGACCCTTTGAGTGGTACCAGCCACACAATGCCCCAGATTGAGGCAGAAATGACTCCTACACGTCATCAAGGACCCTTGGATCATTCTTATAAAATATCAAGGCAATAAAAATGAATAAAAATGCGTTTGGTCGGATTTTGATAGGTTATTTGTTGTTTTCAATTAAAATTGTGTCCATTTTAAACAAAAGAGAGACCCTTTGAGTGATAGCGATCACACCATGCCTCGTATTGAGGCGGGGTTGACTCTTACATGTCACAAAGGACCCATGGATCGTTCTCCTGAAGGATAAAGGAAATATGAATGCGTTTGGTCATATTTCCGTAGGTCAGTTGTTGTTTTCACTTAAAATCGTGTCCATTTTAAACAAAAGAGAGACCCTTTGAGTGATAGCGGTCACACTGTTCCTCATATTGAGGTGGGGTTGACTCTTACACATCAAAAGGACCCATGGATAGTTCTTCTAAAGGATCACCACAATCTGAATGCGTTTGGTCATATTTACGTAGGTCAGTTGTTGTTTTCACTTAATATCATGTCCATTTTAAACAAAAGAGAGACCCTTTGAGTGGTACCGGCCACACAATGCCCTGTATTGAGGTGGGAATGGCTCATACACGTCACTAAGGACCCGTGGATAATTCTTATAAAATATCAAGGCAATCCGACTGCGTTTGGTCATATTTTCGTAGGTCATTTCTTGTTTTCACTTAAAATCATGTCCATTTTAAACAAAATAAAGACCCTTTGAGTGATAGTGGTCACACCATGCCTTGGATTGAGGCAGGGTTGACTCTTACATGTCACAAAGGACCCATGTATCATTCTTCTAAAGGATAAACACAATCCGAATGCATTTGGTCGGATTTCCGTAGGTCAGTTGTTGTTTTCACTTAAAATCGTGTCCATTTTAAACAAAAGAGAGACCCTTTGAGTGATAGTGGTCACAACATGCCTTGGATTGAGGCAGGGTTGACTTTTACACATCAAAAAGGACTCATGGATAGTTCTCTTAAAGGATCAACATAATTAAAATGCGTTTGGTTGGATTTCCGTAGGTCAATTGTTGCTTTCAATTAAAATTGTGTCCATTTTAAACAAGAGAGACCCTTTGAGTGATAGCGGTCACACCGTGCCTTGGATTGAGGCAGGTTTAACTCTTACACATCAAAAAGGACCCGTGGATCATTCTCCTAAAGGATCAAGGAAATCCGAATTCATTTGGTCATATTTCCGTAGTTCAGTTGTTGTTTTCACTTAAAATCATGTCCATTTTAAACAAAAGAGAGACCTTTGAGTGATTGCGGTCACACCGTGCCTCCGATTGAGGTGGGGTTGACTCTTACACATCAAAAAGGACCTGTGGATCATTATCCTAAAGGATCAACATAATCCGAATGCATTTGGTCAGATTTTAGTAGGTCAGTTGTTGTTTTCACTTAAAATCGTGTCCATTTTAAACAAAAGAGAGACCCTTTGAGTGGTACCGGCTACACAGTGCCCCAGATTGAGGAGGAGATGACTCATACACATCACCAAGTACCCTTGGATTGTTCTTATAAAATATCAAGGCTATAAGAATGCGTGTGGTTATATTTTTGTAGGTCATTTATTGTTTTCAATTAAAACTGTGTCCATTTTAAACAAAAGAGAGACCATTTGAGTGATAGCAGTCACATCGTGCCTCGGATTGAGGAGAGGTTGACTCTTACACATCAAAAAGGACCCTTGGATCGTTCTCCTAAAGGATAAATGCAATCTGAATGTGTTTGGTCAGATTTTCGTAGTTCATTTGTTGTTTTCAATTAAAATTGTGTCTATTTTAAACAAAAGAGAGACCCTTTGAGTGATAGCGGTCACACCGTGCCTCAGATTGAGGCGGGGTTTACTCTTACATGTCACAAAGGACCTTTGGATCGTTCTCCTAAAGGATCAAGGCAATCTAAATGCATTTGGTTGGATTTCCGTAGGTCAGTTGTTGTTTTCACTCAAAATCGTGCCCATTTTAAAAAAAAGAGAGACGCTTTGAGTGATAGCGGTCATACCGTGCCTCATATTGATGTGGGGTTGACTCGTACACGTCACTAAGGACCCTTGGATCGTTCTACTAAAGCATCAACACAATATGAATGCGTTTGGTCGGATTTCCGTAGGTCAGTTGTTGTTTTCACATAAAATCATGTCCATTTTAAACAAAAGAGAGACGCTTTGAGTGGTACCGGCCACACAGTGTCCCAGATTGATGCAGAGATGACTCATACATGTCACCAAGGACCCTTGGATCGTTCTTATAAAATATCAAGGCAATCCGAATGCGTTTGGTTAGATTTTCGTAGGTCAGTTGTTGTTTTCAATTAAAATTGTGTCCATTTTAAACAAAAGAGAGACCCTTTGAGTGGTAGCGGTCACACCGTGCCTCGGATTGAGGCGGGGTTGACTCTTATATTTCAAAAAGGACTCGTGGATCGTTTTTCTGAAGGATCAAGGAAATAAGAATGCATTTGGTCAGATTTCCGTAGGTCAGTTGTTGTTTTCACTTAAAATCGTGTCCATTTTAAACAAAAGAGAGACCCTTTGAGTGGTACCGGCCACACAGTGCCCCGTATTGAGGCGGGGATGGATCGTACACGTTACTAAGGACCCTTGGATCGTTCTTATAAAATATCAAGGTAATATGAATTCGTTTGGTTGGATTTTCGAAGGTCAGTTGTTGTTTTCAATTAAAATTGTGTCCATTTTAAATAAAAGAGAGGCCCTTTGAGTGATAGCGGTCACACCGTGCCTCGGATTGAGGTGAGGTTGACTCCTACATATCACAAAGGACCCTTGGATAATTTTCCTAAAGGATCAACACAATCCAAATGCGTTTGGTCAGATTTCCTTAGGTCAGTTGTTGTTTTCACTTAAATTCGTGTCCATTTTAAACAAAAGAGAGAACCTTTGAGTGGTTCAACATTCTTGCATGTTGCTGGTGCATATCATCTGTTAAAATGGGAAAATGACTCATTGGAGAAAGGATGTTTTATTTAATAACAATTAAAATTTTCCTACGAACATTTACATACAACAATGTTTCATCTTTTGATCCCCTTAACCCCTCTCAAAAATGACCACCAATTATACATGTCCCCAAGTCAAATCTTCATTGAATTTGTGTACAATCTGCCATCAGGTATGCAACCCACTCGTTTCTGAACACATCTATATGATCTTGTGAGTATGAGGCTTTTCGGAAGTCAGAGTAGTAATGAAAAATATAAAAATAAAGAATTAATAAATAACTTAAACGAACTAGTAGTTGTTTTTGAAAATACCTCTTTAGGGATGCTAGTTTGCTAATGAAAAATGATCTCTTTCATAAATTTACAAACATAATAACTGAAATCATTATCGTTTGTTTGTTTTGAACACTGAAAAAAAAATTTATCATAAGGAGAATAAGTAACTTGTGTTGAGATGTGTTTGGATAGTGAAATTTTATTATATATACCCTAATATTTGTCCAGACGCAGTACTTGCTCACCTCCTTATGCTTAGCCCCTATCCTCATTCCTTTTTTAGATGATAATGATACACCGCCCTATCGTAACATAACTCTTAGTAAAAGATAATATAAATTATATTACTTGATGTTTATACCTAAAACGTAAGATGTAGTGTCTTACTGATTGAGAAACTCCATCATGTGTGGTCGGTTTGATGGATATCCTTGCTTTGAATCCAGAAAATAAATCTTTGGAGTATCCAAGTTCACCGCAATTAGCAACCAATGTTGCCTAAAAACACAAAAAGGAATAAGTAATAAAAGAAGTGAAAATATAATTGATATGATTTAATCATAGAGTATTACCCTTGCATGGTTGGTATTAGGAAAAGTCTGTCATCTGTAATCTTGCTTTCAAATGTTTTCAGCAAGCCGTTCACTATTTCATCCCTTTTTGATGGCTCTATTTTTGTTAGGTGTGTTGATGTGATATGAGGACTAACAAGTCCAAATCTTGGCTCATGGGAAAATTCCTTGAACTGTTTTTCATAAATGCGTCTGTCGACAATATAAAATGCATTTAGTCATAATTTTCACAGTAGACCAGCTTTTATAAAATCAATTCATGGAAACATACCTCATATATACATTTACAACTATGACGCCTAGCCAACTGTTTTCAAGGATTTCATTTACATTTTTAGTAGCAACAAAATCTTGACTTTCCTCTCTGTATATATTCTCTTCGAAAACCACTAGATGACTATTACCATCTTTTAGCTTCGTATCCACATGAGTCTTCAATTCTAGTAAATGTGGATAGAGAACAGGTGGTGTTATTGTGCTTTCAGTAGCTCCTTGGGATCGGTTGGTTGATCCTTTAGATGGTTTTGAGCCGACGTTTGTCACCCCATTCCCTTTCTCCTTCTATAACAACAATCATTGGTTCAGACCCTTTTTTTATTAATTGTTAAGGGTTTATCTAAAAAAAAGGAAATAAATACCTCTTTGTCCGCATGTACTCTTACAAGTTGTGACGACCATGCAATGAATGTCCCAATAGCCTTTTGTACCGTATGAATATCATCGTCATCAAGTGGAATAGGTAGCTCTGCATTTGGTTCATGAGCTATAGTAATCGTCACTTTCAGATGATCTTTAAGAAGTGGTCTATTATGCAGTGTGGCATTTGGGATATTGAACACTGTAGCCCTCACTACAAGGTGATAGGTGGGTGTTGACAGATATAAATCACAGTCATTATCACCTTGTAGAAGATCAGTTCAGAAAAATTATCAGTGTTTGTCTGATTCAAATTTCATGGGAACAATTATTAGAATATTGATTACCACAGCTAAGACAGTTCTTTGAGGCAAATGGATCGCCTCAAAGTTGGTGGGGGGTGGGGCGGGATGTTCACGCGCTGGTTGTTCCTGAGTTGTGTCTTCCCTTTGCTTCCCACCCAAAAAAGTTTCTAGCAACTCTCCCTTCCATTGAAATCGTTCTTCAAGGGTTGCTATTTTTTCGCTCATTTGTTCCAATTTTTCTTATGTATCATCCATTTTTTTCTTCTTCTCAAAATATACTCAGGGTGTCACCCCAAACCCTTCACCTCTAACACGACCATATTTTTCTGGCTGCTTCAAAGCCGTCGATAATAGGTATGTATCCGCTATAGGAGTAGCTGATTCCTGTGACTGTCGGATATAGGTAAATAACTAATTATTTTTATGTAATATAAATTTTAAACAAATATTTTTATTGTTGTGTCATACTTACACATATTTCCCAAAATTTCTATGTGTTCTCATCTACTAACTTTCCTTCTTTGTTCACACGTGCCTCCTTCCATAGCACATGACATGAGATGGAAGTGCATTTGGTTTTAGACTCATCAATCTACATATAAACATAGAAAGATAATTATGATGTTGTTTATTTGCACCTAACAATAATACTGTAAATTTAAAATACATACCATTTTCTTTTCTAATGAAGCATACCCTATCCTTTCTTTACGATAGGGGTATGTTGGTTTTGATGCACATTCCTTATTTTCAGTATAGAGTTTCTGTTTCATAAATGAAATATTGAAAATCAAAGTGATGAATACAGGTATCCTAAAACAATTTATTATCACCCAAAATGTACCTAAATCTTCTCATCCCCACGAAGGACAATAAATGCATCCCATTCTTCTTGGGATATCAGGTGAGAGTATATAATGGGTGGGTGTAGGTTTATTTTACCTTTAGAATCTTTTAGGTGGCATCTTGTTAAAATAGTGCGAAAACCTCAATGAATCTTTCCTGCAAGCCTTAGTACATAATACTTGTGTGAATAGTCTACTATAAATGTACTCTTCAAGATATTGAGAAGAGTAATACATTGTTTCATTGTTTTATTTGCTAGTAAATTAAAGAAATAAATTCATAATGTTACTGTAATTTCTTCCAAGATCACAGCCTTCAGCCCGGACACAACATGGCGCCATGAATCTATGTCAATCGGCATGCGTTGCCGAGTGACAACTCCAATGTAGCTGCTAAACATAGCCATGTTGGGATTCACATGTTGGCCTCGTGCATTCCATCCATCTTCAAATTTCATGCCTTTACTTTTCGCCTTAAGAATTTTGGCTAACACCGTAAAACTACGACGCACCTGTGTTTTCTACGATGTCGGTCCTTCATTACCGACCATTTCATCGACATCAACATCATCTATATGTTCATATGGAATGGTATCAACGACATGTGCTGATGGTTGTTGGACCTCAACACTAGGAGCAGCAGGAGCCACAGCAGCAGGAGCTGCAACAGCCGTAGCAGGAGAAGCAGGAGCCGCAGTAGGAGGAGCAGCAGGAGCAACATGAGCTGCAGCAGAAGCAATAGCAGCAGCATCATGAGCTGAAGGAGCAGCAGCAACCGCAACAACAGAAACTTGAGATACTTGTTCAGCCTCAAGGTTAGGAGCACCAGAATGTGAAGAAGTCATTATCTACAAAAGTGGTTGAACAGTTAATTCAGATTACATAAATTCAGTAATGATAAGATTATAACATGAGATAACAAGATCTATATTACAAACAAAATATAACCTGTTTACTGAACTCTCTTTCTTTTTTTCAAAGGTTGAAGGAATTTGAAACCTCTATCGACTATCCAAATCCCTTTATTGTGGTATCCTCTAACATAAAAAACATCATCTGCATTGGGACCGCTTTGAAATGACTACGACGTACCACTAAAAGGATCGTCCTTAACTAAATTTTCATCGAAACCTTCAGTAGTTTTGGATGATAACATAAAAATCGAACACTTTCAGTTTGCGGGATCTGGAATATAAAAAACTTGCACTGCTTGTGATGCCATTATAAACTATTCGTCTTTGTACCCTTTACTAAAATCAACTTTCACAAATCCCCATTCATCTATTTTAACACCACTGTTGTTATCAATCCATTTTCATTGAAAAATCGGCAATTGGAATGTCGTATAATCCAACTCCCATATTAGTTTGATAATGCCAAAGTATGACATATTTGCATAAATTGGATTTCTATCCTTACTACCAGAAACATGCATCGCTTCAGCCACTAGTGTAACTCCACTATTTTGCATGGTACTATCTTCATCATGTTCATCTATATAGAATGTATAACCATTAATTACATAACCACTATAAGATAATGCATACACACTTGGTCCAACGACTAGCCATAGAATTCGTTCTGAAATTGAATTCGGATTTTCATCCAACTCCTTAAAAATATAGTCCTGAAACCATCCTATAAACTAGTGATTATGTGTATCTGATAACCATTTTTCATCCCTTGATGGATTCAACTTCCTAATAATTTCTTTGTGAGTTTCAATATACAGAGCAACCTCCCAACTATTATGCAAAACATAAAGATAATCCTGCTCCTGATCTGTAATACTAATTGTCACAACTTCTCTTCCAGAAATTCCCTCACCCTCAATGCATCCAGTGTTATGAGATTTTGGGAGACCAATGATTTCCACATCAGATAGGTATTCAGTACAAAATTCAATGGCTTCCTCAACAATATATCGCTCCACTATACAACCCTCTGGCCAACTTCGATTTTTGACAT
This sequence comes from Viscum album, assembly GCA_963277665.1. Taxonomy (NCBI): domain Eukaryota; kingdom Viridiplantae; phylum Streptophyta; class Magnoliopsida; order Santalales; family Viscaceae; genus Viscum; species Viscum album. The sequence continues at coordinate 1,224,083,222 of OY728130.1, forward strand.
ACCCTTTCAAAATCTTCATATACCGTTCAATATGATACATCCATCTATAGTGCATAGGACCAAAAAGTCGAATCTTTCTCTCCAATTGAATCATCAAATGAACCATCATATCAAAGAATGTTGGTGGGAAGAACATTTCTAATTCACATAATATGATGAAAATTTCTTTTCCCATAGCTGGAAATTTCCCTGGGTCTAAAACTTTGCCACATATAGCTTTGAAAAAGAAACAAAGTTTGGTTAAATTATGACGAACATTCTTGGGAAAAATGCAACGTAAAGCTATAGGAATTAGATATTTCATCAAAACATGGGAATCATGTGATTTCAAACCTTTTAACTTCAAATCATTCATTGACACAATGTTCTTGATATTTGATGAGTAACCCTCTAGAACCTTTACATCATTGAAGAAGTTGCAAAACTGATATCTCTCCGCCCTACAAAGAGTATAAGCAACTGGAGGAAGAAACATTCGATTTTCACCCTTCATGGGAGCCAACTCTTCTGGTATTCCCATGTCAACCGTGTCCAACCTTGCCTTAATTCCATATTTTGTTTTTCCAGGGGTATTTAGAAACGTTCCGATAACACTGTCACATACATTTTTTTCCACATGCATCACATCAAGAAAATGTCTGACGTACAAACAATTCCAGTATGGTAATTCAAAAAAAAAACCGATCTCTTTTTCCAACCGATTTTCATAATGTTTTTTGAAAATGGATTACCAAAAACAGTGTTCAGATATTTTACTTTCTCAAATAGCTGATCACCTGTTAGTGGAGATGGTGTTGCGTGTTTTTCTGAACTTCCATTGAATGATGTCGTCCAAGATCGATACTTATTCCAATGAGGTAGAAATCTACAATGTACTAGAAACACGGATTTCGATGAATGTTTCAACCTAATTGATTCTGTATCTTCTTCGCACATGGGACAACCTTGAGTTACTTTAATTCTATAGCTTGAAAAATTTCCATAATCAGGGAAATAATTTATTGTCCCATACAACATCGCTCTCAACATGAAGTATTCACTTTTATAAGCATCATACAACATTACACCTGAGTCCCACAATAACTTCAAATCCTCGATCAAAGGATCCAGATAAAAATCAATATTGTTACCTGGTTGTTTTGGTCCTGATATAAGCATAGATAACATGATGAATTTTCGCTTCATGAATAACCAGGGTGGCAAGTTATAATTTACCAACATAACATGCCATGTACTATGAGTGCTAGTTTGAAAACCAAAAGGATCCACTCCTTCTGCAGATAACTCAAGACGAAGGTTTCTTGGCTCTTTTCCAAATTCAGGATACTCATGATCAATTTTATTCCATTGAGGAGAGTCGGCCGAATGACGTAATAACCCATATTTATTTCTTTTATCTGTATTCCATGACAATTGTATTGCAGTTTCTTCACTTCCATATAGACGCCTAAACCTTGGAATGATTGGAAAGTACCATACAACTTTTGTAGGATTGGATTTATCTTTCTTGTATCAAGAAGAACCACACTTTGGGCATTCTGTAAGTGATTTTTTCTCCTTACGAAACAATATACAGTCTTTCGGGCAGGCATGTATTCTTTCAGAAATCATTCCCATCGAGCGTAGCATTCGTCTAGCTTCATACGTCCGACTTGGGAGCTCATTATCTTTCGGGATCATGTCATTCAAGAGAGAAAGTAGTTCCGTAAAACTGACATCACTCCATCCGTTGCCTACTTTCAATTTATACAACTTCAGTACAACTGACAATGTTTTATACTTAGTGAAAGTAGCATACAATGGCGTCTTTTCACAACTCTTTAACTTTTAAAACAATTTTGGGAAATCATGGAGTTCATCTTGAATTGTCATTGTCATTTCCTCAATACGATCTTCATCATCATTAACATCTGTAATCACATCCTCCATACGGTCTTCTTCATTATCTATATTTGTATTCATATCTGACGATCCATAAAACACAGTTTTATCCCATCCAGTAGCTACATTTGCTTTTTCTCTGTGTTTATTCCAACATTTATAACTCCAATCTATTCCATGACATATCAAATGTTCTTCCAACTCCTCTAGATTAAGTATTCTAGAATAAAAACAACATAAACACAGACAAAGGATTTGAGAATGATCCTTTTCATGATCCTTTGCAAACTTGATGAACTCTTTCACTCCGTTCTCTTACTCTATTGTTAAACGATTAGCATCCATCCAATATTTATTCATCTTCATCCTATTTGAATCTAAAATATTAGAATTTATAGTTCAAGTACACAAAACAAGACTTCAAAATACAATATAAGAGAACCAATTACTTATAAAAATAGTTATTAATAGAGCCTAACCATTAGTATTTATTCATCTTCATTAAATATAATTACTTTAGATTCATTATAGTTTCCTTAAATCACCCCAGACCAAACAAAAGAATAATCAAGAATGATACATCTACCACTCCTAGGTCTCTGCCCTATATTCAATATAATCATGCCTAAGTACCCATATATCCACACATACACATGTCACAAACACATAAAAAACCATATCCACATCAGAACCAAAGTACCAATATGGATTTTAATCAGGTTACTCGACTCAAGTGGTGGTGTGTAAGAAATAATAAGAAAATATAATAAGTATATAGTCACACATAAATCTTAGTAACATGTACAAATATGGTATCTTAGTATTTACATATTTCCAACATCACATACTTTTATGATAAAAAAGATGGAAGATATATAAAAACTGACTTAAATGAACAATGTATATAAAACTCTTATATAAATTAGTTGGCATGAACAAAATAGTTCTATAATCAATGTCATGTAATAATAAAAAAAATTATATCATAGTAACATGTATCAAACCCTATGGTATGTTAGTTTCTAGTAATATGATCCTCACACAACTCAATCAGTGATCTTGGCTCAATGTGTGAACACATCCCACGACTCAGGTCATTGGGTCTCAAATTCCCATTGGGGAAAAATTCATGTCATAGTATGTTTAAGTTAGTATTTTCATCATAAATCTAGTGCTAGGAGATTATATCCTAACATTATTATCCAAATTACCACTAAATACCCTGGCTTCATATACTTCAAATCAAATAATCAACCAAACATGGGAAAATCAATCATTACAAATAATTTCATTTATTACATTCAAATACCCAATTTTAGTTTTCAACATGAATTTTCATTTCAAAAACAAATCATAGGTTTTCATAAAATCTATTCCCTTTTTAAATCATATTATATTCTAATCATTTTTTTAAATCAAGGCTAATTATTTTATAAAATATTCCCACTAAAATATATAGTTTCTAAAATCATTCCATGACACAAAAAACAACTAAGAAGGGGATTTATTTCAAAAATACATTCCTCTAAAATCACAAATAAAATCCACTTTAATTCAAATCATATTAAATTATTTTTATAATTCATATTGAATAAATCAAGAAAAAAAAGTTTCAATTTTGTGGAAGAAACATTGTGGAACCACCTGCCTTTAATTAGTGATCAACCCAACTTAGCACCCATAATGGGATAGGTCAATGAATAATGAAGGTGTAAGAGATCAATTAGTCTAACCTATAATCAAGATTCATAAAAAATAATATTAGATTCACTAAAAATATGATGATCTATCACTCTATAAGGAGGGTATAAGAGGATATAGAGGATTTTCAATCGATGAGAGATCCCCTTATCAGAGAGAAACCAAACGCATCCACTGAAGCTTCTATCTAAGAAGAAGGGAGTTTGGAGGAGTTAAAATGACTCTTGTAAGCCTTAAAGAATCAAGATTTCAAATGAGAGTTGTGTAGGATAAAAAAGAATATAAAATTGGGCTCATGGAATTTAAGACTATAAAAAAAGATACCATGTTGAAACCTACCATGGACACAGTACAGAAAGGATTTAGACAACCATACTATAGTGTAGACTTCTTGTCATGAACTAGGCCAGGTTTCCATCCCACTTGACACCTGACCCAACTCGTGGGAAGGTCCAAAGGGAATTACCAATACCCATGGGTTGTAACTAATTCCTAGGCATTGAGTAACACCTTTGGGTATGGTTTTTTCATGTAAAAAACCATAAATATTACATAATAATCAAACACCATATCATAACCAAATTTAATAATATAATAGACCAAAAGATAACACTGCAATAGGGGATAATCATTTAACAATTTCAACCAAAACCAAAATAACAAAAAAAAAGGTAAGGGAACCAACAATACAACCAAGCCTCCATGAAACATGAGGTTCAACATCCCCATTCCACAACCAATAACAGTCACCAAAATGGGAACAACTAGCACATATATCCACCATCCCCACCAAGGGAACCTTATCTTTAACTGGGTAAAACATAATAAGGTCTACATAAACCTGAGGGTGTATATAAGGTGTGAGCCAACATACCTAGTAGGACACAACAAAAATAGATTCCATGTAATGACATTATGATAAACATTAACATGTTATTTTTAAGAAAAAGTAAGATACAATTTAAATAAAACATTCTTTGAAATAAAATAGAAAGTAAACGTGACAAGATAATGGTAAGAATAATATGAGCACTATAGAAAATCTCTAAGGTATTAGGGTTACTAGGGTCCTAGGATCCTCCTACTCTTGGTGATCACATCTCTTAGACATGAAGGTCCTATTTGAGCCTCCAATCCCTAGCACATGAATGTTTAGTTAGTGTTGTTATGTATATCCTTATTAAGGAGACCAATCATCGGCCTAAATAATCCACCTAATATACTAGACCTAGTCTACCCACCTAGATAACTAGGATTCCATTGTTCTCAATTCCACCCCTATATAAAATTATATCTATTTTATACAATCACACTTCCAATAATATAAACACACATGAAAAACAACCATTTACAATAGTCAAATCATTATTAAACCCTTACTCACAACAAAAAAATTGGAAAACATGTTTCCCACAACCCACACAATTTATAAAACCATTTTAGAACCAAATAAATCATATTAAACACCTAAAACAGGGTCAAATAATGGAACTACCTACCTATTTCTTGATATCTTCACAAAACCAGAATGAAACCACCAACTGAACTGATGAAAGGCCCTAAGGATGCAATTAAACACCATAAGCATAAATATTTAACCCAAATAAATGAGATTAAAGACAACCTAGGTCCGGTAACGAGAAGAGGGCATTACAGGTGCCGGAGGTCCGGAAAACCGAAGAGGGCGTTGCGGGCGGCGGAGGTCCGACAATGAGAAGCGAGGGCGGCAGAGGTCCAGTAAAGAGAAGCGAGGGCGTTGTGGGTGGAGGAGGTCCGACAACAAGAAGTAAGGGTGGCAGAGGTCTAGAAACAAGAAGTGAGGGTGACGGAGGTCCGTCAACGCGAACTCAGCGGGTGGAAGAGGGGAGTCTCAGGGTTCTAGTACTGCGAAAGCTTTAGGTCGCGATAAAACGAGGGCACTGTGCGACCGAATTTATAAAAAAATGGACTAAGGTTTTATCAGCACTAACAAAGCACTGTTAAAGACTACCTTTATCAGTGCTAAAAAAGCACTGATAAATCATACCTGTATCAGCACTTTTCTAGCGCTGATAAAGGGTCATTTTATCAGCACTTCTTTAGCACTGATATAGGGATTCTTTATCAGTGCTTTTCTAGCACTGATAGAGGGCCGCTTTATCAGTGCTAAAATTTTAGCACTGATATAGGGTAACCTTTATCAGCGCTAAAGAAGCGCTGATAAATCAACCCTTTATCAGCGCTTTTTCTTAGCGCTGATATAATGGGGAGATTCCCTTGCCCATTTTTGTATTAGTGATATCTTGTTCAATACTCCATCAGTTGCACCATTAATGTAGTAAGTGTCTTATAACATTTTTTGTTTAACTTTTACATGTTTTTTTTCATAATTTGATCATTTAAACATTGCATTATTATTTTCTGGAAACACATTAATGATCTAAAAGAAGAGATGTCTCATGCGACTGAGTATCAAATTCTATAATCTCATTATGCATAATTTCATGATTGGTTCAAGGATTTTGTATGTATAAATTGATTTTAATTATGAGTGAAGTATTATACTAATTTCTTTATATAGAAATAATTATTGAATTCTTTGAATTATGTAGGTTCATAACCTAAGCGAGTTAAATGAACCCACACTAACTGAAGAATTTATCCAACTAGCTAAGGGTCCATCTATAATGGCTCTTCATTATAAAGCTATATATGCTAATGGTTTCCGATTTCGCATTAAATATGTTAACGACAAATGAGAAACACAAAAAAGTGGAATCAGTTGTCCATTCATTGATTCTAGTTATTACTATGGTCAATTGATAGACACCATTGAAGTTGTATACACACATGGGTTGAAGTACATATTGTTAAAGTGTAATTGGGTTGATCCAGTGCGTGGAAGTAAATTCGACCAATATCAGTTTACATTGGTGAATTTAAACTATATGTTATACAGTAATGAACGAGTTAATAATGAACCTTTCATTTTGATATCCACAAGAGGAACAAGTATTCTTCGTTACTTTTCCTTCAAATCCTAGTTGGAAAGCTGCTGTGAAAATGTCCTGGCGAGGAGTGTTTTTATTTGAACAAGATGAACCCAAGACTGTTCCCTTTGTTTCCCAATAGCTTGAACAACATACCATAGTTCAACGTGAAGAAGATATTTATTGGGTTAGAGTGGCTGTTGAAGGAGAAACGGTCAATTTTCATGTTTAATGAAAGGTATAATTGTTTTCCCACTCTTTAGTTAAAAGAATTTTTTTTAAATTGTTTAAAACAACCAAAAACTAATTTGGTACATAAGAATTTTTATTTATTATTATTTAGAATTAACCTTATGTTTGATCCTTTTTGATGGTTTCCCTTGTGGGCATGTGTGAACCAAGATTCTGGTATCTGTTTCCCTCTCTAACATTCGTTGGATGAACTATATTTCTTTGGTTTTATAAATTATTTTCTGGATCAAATTAAAAAGGTTGATTAATTTGAGAAAAAGAAATTTTTAAATAAGGTGATTCACACCCCTTGGACAGCCCCACCCACTCCCCCTAGATAGCCCCCACCCCCTCCCGGACACCCCCCTCCCGAACAACCCCCCTTTGGACAACCCCCTCCCCCTGCACTGCACTATCCCCTCCCCTAACCCCTTCCCTACAATAGCCAGCCCACCCCCATCCCACTCCCCCCGGACATCCCCCCCACCCCCACCCCTGGACAGCCTCACCCCACTCCCCCGAGATAGCCCCCACCCCCTCCTGGATAGCCCCCCTCCCGGACAACCCCCCCTTTGGACAGCCCCCTCCCCCCCACACTGCACCAGCCCCTCCCCTACCCCTGACCTACACTAGCCACCCCACCCCCACCCACTCCCCCCGGATAGCCCCCCCACCCCCACCCCCTGGACAGCCTCACCCCACTCCCCCCAGACATCCCCCCCTCCTGGACAACCCCCCTTTGGATATCCCCCCCTTTGGACATCCCCCCACCTTTGGACAACCCCCCTAGACACCCCCCCACACTTGGAAAACCCCCACTCCCCCTTTGGAAATCCCCCCCACACTTGGACAACCCCCACTCCCCCCAGACAACCCCCACTCCCCCCCAAACAGCCCCCCGAAAAACCCCCCATTTGGACAACCCCCCCCCTTTGGACAACCCCCCCTTTGGACACCCCCCCTTTGGAAAACCCCCCATTTGGACAACCCCCCTGGACAACCCCCCCACCCGGACAACCCCCACTCCCCCAACAGACAGCCCCCCCCCACCTGGACAACCCCCACTCCCCCCTGGACAACCCCCCTCCCTTTGGACAGCCCCCCTCTGTGGTTGGCTGAGACTTGAAGACTTCTAGAAAGTGAACCTATGTGGACCAGCTACGATGGCCCAGTGGGAAGAGGCTATATGTGACCTAAGATACCCATGGTTGGGAGCAGCTCTGTGTGAACCAGAAGTCCCACGATACTCGATAGGAGGAGTACCTCAGTATGGATAAGGTGAGAAGCGGCTCTGCGTGGCCTTACATGCCCACAGCGGGGAGCAGCTCTGTCTGACCCAACATACCCACAATACTCATTAGGGATGAGTACCATAATAGTCCAAGGTTAGTGGTAAGCGACTCTATGTGATCCAGAAGGCCCACTGTACTCATTGAGCAGGAGTTCTCTAGTATCCCAAGGTGTTCTGTGAAATGACTGATAGTCTTACCATCCTACTCTAGATTATACCTGGTGTGAGCTATCTTGCTTCGTGATTTTCTTTGTTGATTTCTTTGTGGTCTTTACTTATTGGTTTTGGGCCCCTACTAATTATATTGTTACTCACCCCTGCACGGGCTTCGCCCGCACGTGTTGTGTCTGGTGTAGATAACCGTCGCCTTGATAGAGGACTTGGAGGCCCAAAACCTGGTGGTGCCCAGTGAGACCAGGAAGGTGGGGTGTACTTCTACGACTACCATCAGCTACTCCACACTTACCCATTAGGTGGGGTTTTCAGTGGATGAATTTCAAAGTTTCCTTGTACTTTCCTATTTTCATTTCATCTTTTGTCGGGTTTGTATTCTGGCCTATTTGACCTACAGTTTTTTCTTTTACTCAATGGTTGTTTAGTGGCATGCATGTTTACCTTTAAAGCTTTGGGACGTGGTTGTGTGTGAATGCATACAGGTACTCTGGAAAATTCCTCCCACTTGCAGGTTGACGCCTTCAACGCTAGTCACTAACCCTTGGCCTTTGGAAGGTGGGATCGGGGGATGTCACAGTATGAGCCCTCAGGGACGAGTCGTGAAAATGTGGTATCATTGGTGGTCGGTTTTACCTCAAAGACCAGGATTATGTTGTTTTGATTTTGGGAAACAATGTTAAATGTTTCGAGTTATACTTTCAGATTCAGGGAGTCCAATATTGGTGCAGCGACCAATGTATCCATACATGAGGACCTTGAATTTTTCTTTTCAGCACTATACATAAAAACACTAGTTGCATGCATTATATAGGAATTGAGTGTTTCCTCATGTTCTTCTTGAATTAGAGTCATCTCACTATTTATAATCTATTTACTCTGGTACATCTTGATCTATTTCAGGATGCCTCCATGTAGACAACTAGCTAGTATTCCAATGCATGACCATGAGGATAGACCACCTAGTGACGAGGCATCAGTTCAGGGACTGGTGCTAGAGATGGCCCTATTGGGTGGTGCGCTAATGTTTCCACTACTTGTTGATCGACAGTTTACTACCGGCATTATTGGTAGAGGACACGCATATGCTCAGCTCCTTGCATGAGTTCCAGAGACAGAGACCTCCCAGGTTCAGGGGAGAGACAGATCCTTAGGCCGTTGAGGACTAGCTGGAGGCGGTGATGTGGGTCTTCCACTTAGTGAGGATTCCACTCGACCAGATGGAGATCTTAGACATGAGCCTTCTTCAGGGATCAGTAGGGAGATGGTGGAGTTTGATGATTCAGACTCATGATGAGGCGACCCTCTCTTGGGCTAACTTCGAGCGGCTTTTTGAGGAGGAGTTCTTCCCCGCGACATTGAACTCAGTGTTCATACATGAGTTTCTTCACCTACAACAGAGCATCATGTTAGTGGCTGAGTACTCTACGAGGTTTACAGACCTCTCTCACTACTCCACAGACATGGTATGAGACCCATTCTTCAGGTCTCAAACATTTAAACAGGGACTCATATGGGAGATCGGGGCATCCCATGGTGTCTCTTAGAATCCCAACTTAGGTTAGCGTGCTAGAGAAAGCTTTTCTTGTGGAGATATTCCTAGCAGAGAATGCACCAAAATCCAGAGCCAACAATAGATATCAAGCGGAAAAGTCTTCAGTAGTGAGCAACATGCAGTATATACAGGGACCCAAGTGGGCTAGATCTTTCAGGGGACAACCCCAGGACTCGGGGTTGGTATTTTGGGGCTCCCAGAGCAGAGGGAGTCAGTAGGGAACTGGGCTGTGCTTTACGTGTGGTGGGAAATGAAACATGGCTCGTGACTGCCTGACCCACCTTACAGACTATCAATAGACGGTTGAGGGACCACCAAGAAAGAGGTATAGGTTCAAGCGAGGAGGTATTCAAGGTGGAAGACATGGCATGAGATTAGGACAAGAGGAATGAAGTGGATGATGGTTTGAGGTGCTACCACCACCACCCCTAGGTGGTCCACCACGGCTAAGGGAGCTAGCGGATAGGGGCGAGGATAACTTCAGGTGATGGAGGCCTATGACCACGACGATCCAGAGATGATTAGAGGTACAATATCTGTCTTCTCCACCTTAGTTTTAGTTCTTATTGGCACAGGTTCTGGTCACTCCTTCCTTTCCATGGACCTCATTCAGGGCTCAAAGATTTTGGTGGATCCGTTGGCTCGATCCTTACAATTAGAGACTCCTACAAGAGGGGATTCTATGATTACACACTAGTGCCGACAGTGTGAACTTACTATAGGAGGTGAGAGATTTGGATGGGATCTCCTAGTAGCAGCATCGAGGCCTTACGAATTCATCTTGGGTATGGAATAGTTATCTATAGTCCATGCTTAGATCGACTATATTAGGTGTAAAGTGCGGTGTGTCCATGAGGATGGAACTAGTTTTTCCTTCACCCACAAGAAGGGAACTTTTTAAGCACAAGACAAACTTTATCAGAGGAGGGTGCAACTAATCACTCACCAATTGTCTAGCCTCACCCTCAGTGTGGTGGAGGAGAGGAGTCCAAGCTTTCTTGTAGTGGTGGAAGAGTATGAGGATGTCTTTTCTGAGGATTTTTTGGGACTACCTCCTCACAGGAAGGTAGAATTTGATATCAACCTGTACCCTATAATGATATTGATATCCACACCGACATATCAGATAGATCCCATAGAGATTCGTGAATTGAGGGTACAATTGGAGGAATTCTAGGAGAAGGGCTTCATGAGGTCTAGCGTTTCACTATGGATATCCCTAGTGTTGTTTTCCAAGAAGGAAGACAAGAGCTTGAGGCTATGCATGGACTTCTAGAACCTAAACTAGGTGACTGTGAAGAATAGGTATCCACTACTGAGGATTTATGACCTCTTCAACTAGTTGAAGGGAGCGAGGTGGTTCAAAAAAGATCGACCTCAGATCAGGCTATCATCAACTTAGGGTATGGGATGAGGACATATCTAAGACAACCTTTAGATGCTAGTATGGCCACTATGAGTTTTTGGTGATGCCTTTCATTATAACCAATTCCCCAACAGTGTTCACGTGACTCATGAACAATATCTTCCAGCCTTACCTCAATCGTTTCATGGTGGTATTCATTGATGACATCTTGGAGTACTCAGCATTGGAGGAGGAGCACACTACACACCTATAGATAGTCCTGGATACACTCCGAGAGCACCATCTTTACAGTATTCTCTCAAAGTTCCAGTTCTAGATTCAGGAGGTCCACTTTCTGAGAAATGTTATCTCAGAGGTAGGAGTTGTAGTGGATTTAGATAAGATAGAGGTAATTCTTGCTTAGGAGCCACCCAAAAGTGTGACTGAGGTGTAGAGTTTCTTGGAGTTGACTGGATACTACTGGAGGTTCGTGCCCAACTTTTCTAGAGTAGAAACACATTTATTGGATTTGAAAAAGAAGGGAAAACCCTTTATGTGGATGGAGAAGTTCCAGTAGAGTTTCCAAGAGCTGAGGCAGATACTGAAGAGTGCCCCCATCTTGAGACTACCAGAAGAGGGAATTGGGTATATAGTCTTCTACGACACATTAGGGACCAGACTGGGTTGTGTCCTAATGCCGGAGTGAGTATTGATCGCTTACGGATCACTGTAGTTGAGAAAGCATTAGCAGAACTATGTGACCCATGACTTGGAGTTAGCAACAGTGGTATTTTCCTTGAAGATGTGGTGGTACTACTTGATGGGTGAAAAATTTACCGTGTACTCCGATCACACGAGTATTATGTATATCTTCTCACAAAAGAACATGAACTTGAGATAATGGAGATAGATGGAGTTCCTCTAGGACTATGACTTTGAGATAGTCTATACTCCTGGGAAGGGGAACATGGTGGAAAACGTGCTTAGTAGGAGTCCTGGTCTATAACTGTTGTGTGAAGCGATGGAGTAGTTAGCCGCAATGCAAATATCCTTCGTGGACGATGATGGAGCATCTTACCTTCAATCAATTTCTATCACTCCCCCAATCTTACAACAAGTTATGGAGGCACAACTTGTGTATGTTGACTATGAGGCCTAACATGCTCATTTATCCTCAGGAAAGACACCTGATGGATTTTTGATAGGTGGGGAGCACGCCATCCTTTTCGAAGGGGGAATAGTGGTACCATTGATGTTATAGGAGGAGGTGTTGAAGGAGTTCCATAAATCTCCTTTGGAGGTACATCCTGGTGTGGCGAAGATGTACTAGGACCTCCAACGTCAGTACTGGTGGCCATGGATGAAGAAAGTGGTGGTAGAGTTTGTTTCACGATGCCTCACTTGTTAGCAAGTGAAGGTTGAGCATTAGGTTCCAGCAGGCTTGGCCTATCCACTTAAGGTACCAAAGTGTAAATGGGATGGTATCTCGATGGACTTCATGATGATGTTACCACACACATCTAGGGGCCATGATTCTTTCTGGGTGATCATTGACCAACTCACCAAGTCGGTTCAATTCCTACCCTTTTGGGAGTAGGGATCGATAGAGGGCTTGGGATGCCTCTACATCCAGGAGATAGTGTGGATTCACGTAGTGCCTTTGATGATTGTCTTAGACCATGATGCATTCTTTATATCTCAATTGTGTAAGGGATTGAAGGAGGAATTCAGGACTCAGCTACGCTTGAACACCACCTTTCACCCTTAGACAGATGGTCAGACAGAGCAGACCATACAGACCTTAGAGGACATGATTCGTGCTTGCATCCTTGATTTTGGTCATAATTGGGAGGACCACCTACCACTGGTGGAGTTTTAATACAACAAAATCTATCACTACACCATTGGAATGGCACTATTTGAGGCCTTATATAGGTAGCCATGCAGACCACCTCTATTCTGAACAGACCCAGGGGAGTCAGCACTCATGGGTCCAGAGTTGGTACGGGCTACCACTGAGAAGGTGTAGATCATCCAGGAGAGGATTAGGACTACACAAAGAAGACATAAATATTATGCTAACAGGAGATAGAGTCCCTTGTATTTCAAGGAGGGAGACCATGTTTTCCTTCGGGTATCACCCTGATGTGGATTGTGGAGATTTGGCCAGGGCGGCAAGTTATCTCTGGGGTTCATTGGACCTTTCCAGATTCTAAGTAGAGTTGGCGAGGTGGCGAACCTCCTAGATCTCCCCCACAGATGCACCAGGTGCATGATGTTTTTTATATATCGTAGCTAAGGAGGTATGTGTATGATCCATCACACATCATTGACTGGGGTGAGATGGACATTAATGATGGGGCGATGTTTGCGGAGTTCTCAGTGGAGATAGAGGATTGATAGGAGTGGGTCCTTCATGGATGGTTAATTACTCTAGTGCACGTTTGGTGGCAGCATGAGAATCTCCAGGAGAGTACTTGGGAGCAGGAGGCTTATATTCGTGCTCATTACCCCCATTTGTTTTTAGCCTTATTTTGGATTTTGAGGATGTGAAACCCAAAAAGGGGAAAGTAATGTAATGTACCAATTTTTTTTTGTATTTTTTAAAAATTATTTGGAATTATTTCGAGACTAGAAGCTTTGAAAACACCTGATTCTCAGGCTTGATGAGCCTGGAATAGAATTTTGAACTTTTTTTAAGTTCATTTAAGTAAACGTGTGAGAATATTTTTATAACTTTTAAATCAGCGTTCGGGTTAAAAATTCGAGGGCACCATTGATTTAAGAATGTTAGGATTCACCTAGAATGGACCTAACTTTGACTGGAAAGGGTCGATCGGAAAAGTAAATTTTTAGAATTTTCATAAAAAATAAAATAAATTAAAAGGTTATTTTATTTGTTTTTCCCAACCATTGTGTAGTGTAACAACGGTTCTATGGTGTGGAAAAAAAGTAGCAATGGGTCACATTAAATGAATCTCATTAATGGTTCGTAAATATGCAACATAATGACACATTAAATGTAGCATAACAAATACATTGTTTCATAAATGAAACAGTGTAATGATGCGACGACACAACGTAACAGAAACACTGTGACATGATTTCTTTTAATAGGTTAACACATTGGATAAAGGAGGATCAATTGGTGGAATTCCTTTGACGAACCTACGATCACCAGTGACTTTGACACACCTCAAAGAATGGAACCTAAAAGCGACAAATGCCAACGAAACTTGAACCCCTGTGGACAGACCAATTTAACAACAAACACCTTTGAGGTAGGGGTTTGTTTTTGTTTTAAGTTTCCTTGTTCTTTATTCTAAAAGATGAACACAGATCAACCCATGAACAGGTTGATCTGCGGATTTCTCGTTCTTACAGGAGGGCACTTTTCTTGGGGTTTTGCACTGGGATTATTTGATTAATTGTGATATAACTTCAATTCTATATCCCATGTTTCTAAACCTCTAACGTGGAGGGTGTGGTCCGACATAAACAAGGCTCGATCCCCTCTACCTTGTGTGTTTTGTGCATTCTTCATGATTGTATCTTCAAAGTGGCAGCAAGGAGTATTCGAGGCTATCACATGGAAGATGACATCCCCCAAAGGCCATAGGTGCAAGAAATGTAAAGAATAGACCACCGAAGCAGACCCAATGGTTTGTAGAAGAACCCACCAGTGGTGGCCCACAGAGGTGACCATAGGTGGGTGGAGGTGCACTATGACGGTGCACTGAAAGAAGCACCGCGGCTGGCTTAGGCCGTGGTGGGGCGGCAGGAGTAGCTGACCTCCGTGTCGACGGCTAGCGGTGGGCGGACGCAGCTACCCGACTACGTTGGTGCACTGTGGATGTGGCACCATGTTTCATCGCACACAGAAAGGCTATGGTTAACCAATCGTGGTAGAGGAGGTGTCCCCACAGACGACCCAGGTGGCAGGGGGAAGATGTGGCTTCTAGCTGCGTCCCGACCAGGTAAGAGTTGGTCTACCCCAGTGGGCCAGACCCGCGGCCCAACGGGTCGGACCGAGATGGACCTAGGATGGGCCGGATCCTGGTTGGTTTGGAAGACCTGGGTCAGGTCGGTGGACCTCAGTCTAGGTTGGGTCGGTTTTGTCTGACCGGGTCTGACCAGACCCAGACCCAACCAGTCCCTTTTCAAAAAAATGCCGATATCTTTCAAACCGGGCGTCCGATTGATGAACCATTTGCGGAGTTGGAACCCTCACAATGAGGTAGATATTTCGGAATACTCTATAGATTCTTTCATGGAAGTTGAAATACGAAGAATGGCTTGAAGAGTTGTTCTCCTGGAATCAAGCACACTATGTGTAGAAACCCTGTGGTTAGATGAGACCTAAAGACTGCTGCCAAGCGACCCTGGGTGGATCAGCTACGATGACCTAGTTGAAAGTGGATCTGTGTGACCTGGTAGCCCATGTTTGAGAGTGGATCTATGTGACCCGGTAGACCCATGATACTCGATAGTAGGATTACCTCATTATGGCCAAGGTGGGAAGCAACTCTGTGTGACCCGA
Source organism: Viscum album (assembly GCA_963277665.1). Lineage (NCBI taxonomy): Eukaryota > Viridiplantae > Streptophyta > Magnoliopsida > Santalales > Viscaceae > Viscum > Viscum album. Next base: position 1,224,098,906 of record OY728130.1, read on the forward strand.
CATGCCCATAGGGGAGGAGTGGCTATGTGTGACCCACCATACCCACATTACTCATTAGGGATGAGTACCACAGAAGTTCAAGGTTAGTGAGAAGAGGTTATGTATGACCCAATAGTATCATTTCACTCATTGAGGAGGAGTTCTCTAGCAGCCCAAGATGTTCTGTGAAATGACTGATAGTCTTACTTTCTTACTCTAGATTGTACCTGGTGTGAGCTATCTTGTTTCGTGGTTTTCTTTGTGGATTGATTTGTGGTCTTTCCTTGTTGGTTTTGGGTCTCTAATGAGTATATTGTTACTCACCCCTACATGGGATTCTCCCACACATGTTGTGACTGGTGCAGATGACTACCTCCTTGATGGAGGACTTGGTGGTGCCTAGTGAGACCAGGCAGGCGGGGCGTACTTTTATGACTTCCAGCGGCTACTCTACACTTACCCATTAGGTGGGGTTTTCAGTGGAAGACTTTTATATTTTCCTTGTACTTTCCTATTTTCAGTTCATCTTTTGTTGGGTTTGTATTCTGGCCCATTTAGCCTAAAATTTGTACTTTTACTCAATGGTTGTTTAGTGGCATGCGTGTTTACCTTTCCAGATTTGGGATGTGGTTGTGTGTGTGTTCATACAGGTACTCATGAAAATGACTCCCACTTGAAAGTTGATGCCTTTGGTGCTAGTCTCCAACCCCTAGCATTCATAATGCGGGCTCGAGGGATGTCACGACACAGGCCCTAGGGGACAGTTCATAACACATCATGATTTTTTTAGAATATTTCATGATTTATGTTAAGTCTATAATATTTAATTTTATTGTGACTAAAGGTGAAATTTATTAAAATTATAAGATCATAATTTGAGAATAAAAAAAGTATCTATAAATTAGACAATCATAAGTTGATGAGAAAAACTACTCTGGAAAATACATAGTTATAGAAGAATGATCTTGAGTTATCTTGAAAGAAAGTTCAATAATATAAAATGTTAAATTAGAAAATTTTAAAATATGAAGAAAATGGAAATGAAGAGTTCTAGAAATATGTAAGTGGGATAGAGGAAGTTAGAAGATAAATTTGATGCAAATGAAGGATTCTCATGTGAAGTATGCAGAATTAAATGTAGTTTAGGTGATCATGGAACTTATGTTGGGAAAAAATAGCGACATTCATGAATTTGAGGTGATTAATTTTTCAAAATCATGAAGGATTGTGTGAAGGATAATTTATGATTATAAATATAGACTAATCTCATCATTAGAGTGTGGATTTAGAATTGAGAAGGCTTTAAGGAAAGGTAAGTGCTTTATTTTCATGTAAGGCTTGAACAAAAGTATTCAATGATTGAATATAGTTACACAAAAATCAATTATGTGAAGGAAATTACATGAAAAACAACTATATTAAGACAGTTACATGATAATAAATTTAATGAACGAACTTACACAAAAAAAATTATGCAGATACATTTACATGATTTTCAATTGTGTAAAGGAAATTATGCGATGAAAAATTGCATGAAGTTATTTTATTTGAACAAAAAGTTACATACATTATAGTGTTGAGTTGAGATATGGGAATCATACGTTCTGGAAATTAATATTACAGATAGTTAAGTTATGAAAGTAAAGCAAACAGTAGGCACAATATGTATAAGTTCTATACATTGAGGTTTCGGGAAATGAATTTTTGGAAGTTAAGTTTGTGAGAAAGTGTTGATTCTGATTAGTCTACAAGCTCAGAGGAAGGTTATCATTTTTTTATGAGGAAACCTGAAGAAGAAGGAGGATCTTACTCATTTCATTTGGTGGTAACATTAAAAAATAGTGGAAACTAGTATAAATAATTTTCAGGAGACATAAGTGTTGAAAAACACTATTGGGTAAAGGATGATACCTTCCCACACTAATAATCATTATTGATATTAGTGGAAGTTTTTTTATATCATACTCAACCCGAACATAACAAGGACATAATTTACCACATTAGGGTGAAAGATTGTAAGAATCTTATATGCCTTGTGCTGACTTATTATTTCTATTACATAAGGGAAAGGTTAAGATAAAAAATGGTTGATAAGATCAAGACTCTAACAAGTCATAGAGAATTATTTCAGAAAAGAAATTTATAAGAGTATCTCTGATTCAACCCCATTTCTTAGTGGTATATCATATTATTGGGAACTTTAAATGGTATTAAAGAAAACCATGTTCCCTCTAAAAGATCCAAACTTTATTGAAGATGGAGAATCTGATTTTTTTTTAACAATAGAGGTATTTTAACATTTAATGGAAATGGTTTCATGGATGGAAGAATATGATGATTCCTTATCTTCTTTCATTTGTTCTAAAAGTTGTTCATTCTTCTATTATATGTTTTCCATTAATCAATAAAGATTCTCCCATGAATTTTTCTAATAAGAGAAGCATGAAGGTAGACAATAAGGTGAGAAATGAAATTCTTATTTCCTTATTAGAAAAGTGTATACAAAGGTGATGGGCGTTAAAAACTCCCCAGGATATTTAGGAAAGACTTGAAAACATTTTTGAAAGGAATCTGAATATTGAGGAATAAAAGTTATAGATATAGAGAAGTATTTTTAAGATGTGAGGATAGATAAAGAGGAAACTATTTATGATTACTTCACAGGAGTGAATTAAATTGTTATAAACATTATAGGTTTTGAGGACACATTGGAAGATTCCACTATTTTCAGAAAAATTATGAGAAAATTCCCTAAAAGGTTTAATGCCAAAGTTTCTTCACTAAAAGATAGAGATGATTTATTTTTTAATAAATTTCACAATATACTTTCTTCTTATGAAATGAGGAAATCTTCTATGTTTAATAAGAATATCAAGGAAGAGATGAAATTCAAATACATGAGAAAATTTAAACTCTTGGAAGAGAAAGATAAGTAATCTAACTAATATGAATATGTGTAAGAAAATAAAGAAGAGAATAAGAGGATTATGAATTTTTTCATAATGAAATTCAGAAAAGGAAAAGGTTTGTACCATGGTAAACTCCCACTGAAATGCTTTATGAGTATTGGAATTGGGAACTTTAGATGGAATAAATGTAGCGGTTACAAGAATGATGAGTAAGAAGAAATGTCACAGATAAAGAAAATGGGTCAATGTTTAAAGGAAGTTAAAAAATTTACTAAGTAAGAAAAGGTTTTGAAGAAGTAAAAGAAGAAGTATTCCAAGAAAAGAAGAGGAGGGATACTCCACTACAAATAGTCAATTAGAATAAAAAGCTACTAAAAAGTTTATGAACACCATGGATCATGTTGGAAAACATGAAGAATCTTTTAGCAGTGAATGTAAGATCTAGACCTTTTTCTAGAGATTACACAAGCTTGTTTATAGGTATTATTTTTCATTTTTTGAGTATAAATTGTATGGGTATTGATTTGGGTGTGTTTTGGTAAAAATTGGAAAATTTTGGAAGGAGGAAAGGATTTTCATGGTTTGAACATGGTTTTCACATGGTTAAACAAAGTGTGTAAGGATTTTAATGGTTTGCACATGGTTTTTGCACGGTTAAACAAAGTATGAAACCTATTTCACAATTTGCACATAATTTTCACATGGTTAAACTAGGTGTGAAGCCTAGTCGCATGGTTTGTTCATGGTTAAACTAAGTGTACAATGTTGCACGATTAAGGTGCTTGGTTAGTACTAACTGTGTGACTTGAACTAGAAACCCATGCATATGAAAATTAAAGTTATGAAAATTGATTTTAAAATTTCCTGAACCCTCATATTAACCAAAAATCGATCCTATATTGAACCAAATAAAATTATATCATTTTTTGAGGCACCTGGATGAATTCCTAGGGCTCTTGACCTCCGTTATTTGCAATTCAAATCTTTAATTGAAGATCCACACCTATCCCGGTAAGATATATTAATCCCGATTGGTTTCCCATTCTTCTATCTTTCTTTAAGAAAATTTATCCTATGTTTTGTTAGATATAGATCTAGGATTGTTAGATCTAGATCTAGGTTTGATGGATCTTGATTTTTTTGATTTTGGATTTAGGATTCGAACCTAAATGTCATTCTTCATCGCGTTCTTGATTGATTCCATTTAGTTTGGGGATGTCTATTGGCAAGCGTTCTTCATCAATCTTGAGGTAGGTGGTCTATTATTCAAATCCCATAGTTATTATTTCAATTATGTGTATGTAATTATAGAATTTATAGAGTTTTTAGTAATTGAATTTCCCAATTGAATTAATTAATTTGGTAAAATAATTAATTAAGAAATTGTGAATTGGGGATAATTAGTTGTTGAGTTATTTATCGAAATATTGAATTAGAATTTAGGGATAATTAATTTTTGAGTTAATTATTGAAATATTAATATTATTTATTTGAGATAATTACTTGGAAATTTTAGGATCCAAGTGGGTTCGTTCCTAACATTTATTAAATAAAATAAAAGGTGTAGAAAAACATCGACCCAATACAAGTGGTCCAAGAGGCACCACCAAATACAGAAGTTACAAGTGCCACCCAAAAGACATATAAAGTGATAACCCTATCCACAATCTGAAAAAATGCATGAAGACCCTAAAAAATAAATGCCCATAATCCCATAAAAAACAATCCAAACTATGGACCTTATCCAGCCTACTGCCAACCTATTTCTAGAACCACCCATCAATTTTAGTATATCACCAGCCATCCCTCGAAGTCAAGCTCTGAGGTCATCATTGACATCCACCCCGCATCCCAAGGTCTACTTCCCCACATAACAGTCATCACCTTCTCACGCCGTCATGTGGTTCCCCCTGTAATCAAATCTGTGGTGGTCTCGCATCATCTCCCAAGGTTACCGGATGCTTGAATCCACATTCCAAGCATATTCGTCATCATCAGATGCATTCTGGGAAGGCCCCGTTGTCATCCTGAATCGGCGACACTGTTGCCACCGCGTACAGTGCCTCACCTCATGCTATAAGATCATCCACCGGGATCCCATCCCCGACACAGGACCTCTCCCATCCCGAATCCATCCTCACTGATTCATAGGTCCCCTGGGGCCTTAGATCTAATAACCGAGCATACCATCGCACTCAAACAAATCTGTCAGTCACACCGCGACCTGATGTCACCCGCCACCCCCATCGGGGCGAAAACATTGCAAACAAAAAGAAAACTTCACAACGAGGCCAATTATTGGCATGTTACATGTCACACTACTATTAGATCCAATGCCTGCTTCCATCCAACCTTTGTCATCAACATCCCAGATCCACCACCAGGATGAAACCCACTTTACCGCATGATGAAACTACAGGCTCCTTACTATGTAACCTCCGAAGAGCCTGTTGAATTCTCTTTCATCTTTACATGTGTCTTCTCCCACAGCCTTGCAATTTGAGCCTAACCATGGTCGCGATCCGAACAACATCACCGCAGATCCAACAATCTGCCAAAAACTCTATCACCCCAGAGAGCCATATGTCGTAGCTTCTAAATAGGACCGAAAACCATAGTTCGTACCTAATTGTCTTCATGAGGATCATGCCTCTCTTGTTATAGCCTTCCGAACTGAGGGAATTCTACAAAACCTAGCAGGGGGTCTTAGGAGACCATCCTTCATTTGAGATAATTAATTATTGAATTAATTATGAATAGTGATATTGTTGACTAGAGATAATTAATTGTTGAATTAATTAGGGCATATTGAGATTGTGAATTGAATAATTAATTATTGAATTAATTATGGGATATTGAGTTATTGAATTTATTAAGTTGGAACAATTAATTGAGGAATTAATTGGATATATTGAATTGATTGAGTTAGAACAATTAATTAATGAATTAATAGGGATTATTGAATTGTTAAGTTGAAATAATTAATCAATGAATTATTTAAGGGATATAATGTGATTATTTAATTATTGAATTAAATAATGATATTGATGAGATTAATTAATTGATGAATTAATTAAGATAAACAATGTGATTATTTAATTGTTGAATTAAATAATGGGATTGATAGAATTAATTAATTAATGAATTAATTAATGGAAGTAATGTGATTATTTAATTGTTGAATTAAATAATGGGATTCATGAGATTAATTAATCGATTAATTAATTAAGGAAATTAATGTTATTAGTTAATTTTTGAATTAAATATTGAGATTGATAAGATTAATTAATTGATAAATTAATTAATGAAAGTAATGTGATTAATTAATCATGGAATTAATTAGTGTAATTGATGTGAATGATTAATTGGTGAATTAATTGAATGAGTTGAATGAGATTAATTAATTTCTGAATTAATTAATAGATTTTACGTGAAAAATTAATTGGTGAATTAATTGATGGATGAAATGTTTTGATTATTATTTTGGATAATTAATTATTTAATTAATTATGAGAAATTGATATTTTGGTTTTTGGATAATTAATGTTTGAATTTATTATGAGATATTTAGGTTCTTTATTTGAATAATTAATTGTTGAATTAATTATGATATATTGAGATTGTGAATTGAATAATTAATTGTTGAATCAATTATGAGTATATTTGGATTGTTGAATTGGAATAATTAATCGATAAATTAATTAGGGATATTTGTGTGATTATGGATTGGATTAATTAATTGTTGAATTAATTAATGGAAGTGATGTGATTAATTAATTGGTGAGTTAATTAATGAAAGTAATTTGATTAATTAATTGTAAAATTAATTAATGGAAGTGATGTGATTAATTAATTATTGAATTAATTAATGGAAGTTATTTGATTAATTAATTTTTTAATTAATTAATGGAAGTGATGCAATTAATTTGTTAGCAAATTAATTAATGGGATAGATTTGATTAATTAATTTTTGAATTAATTAATTAAAGTGATGTGATTAATTAATTGGTAAATTAATTAATAGGATTGATGTCATAAACTAATTGTTGAATTAGTATGAAATTGATGTAGTAAAGTAATTATTGAATTAATTTACGAAAAGATGCAAAATTGCAATTTTTGAGTTTGATTAATTAATTAATGAATTAATTAATGAGATATTGTTATATATGTGAATTTAAATGGTGAATGGTAACATGGACATTCGACCAAGCATTATAAATGGAAACATGCTCATTCAATTATATATTGTTAAATGGTGAATGATAACATGGACATTTAGCCAAGTGTTATGAATGGTAACATGCCCATTCAATTATGTATTATTAAATGGTGAATGGAAACATGAACATTCATCCAAGTGTTATGAATGGTAACATGTTCACTCAATTATGTATTAGTAAATCGTGAATTGTAACATAGACATTCAACCAAGTGTTATGAATGGTAACATGCTCATTCAATTATGTATTATTAAATGGTGAAAGGTAACATGGAAATTAGGCCAAGTATTATGAATGGTAACATCGTCATTCAATTATTAATTGTAACAATGACATCCAGGTATATGATTTTAATTCGGGTGTCCTCGGGAACCTGGGTGATATGGGGTTAAATAAAGAGTAAATTAATTGATGTAAACTATTTACTTTATTGATTTTATTTTATTATTTATACAACTGCATACACTGTTATTGACTAGATATTGTTTTAGACACCATTGGTGGTGTCCAATTGAGTTGTACTCACACCCTACTTGGGATAACTGATCGGTACCCGAATAGATTTCATGGTTGCGGGACCAGTTAAGGGTAAAAACCCTGTGTTTGATGGATGATTTGGGATGGAGTATAGATGAGGGGACCAGATGTGGGTTGGGACCTACTTGAGAGTTATCAGTGTCTTTACTTTTGGGTTTTCATTTGACACTTGGTGCGTACCTCAACATGACATATTTACTGTGAAGTTTTTATGTTGTATTTTATGCTTTGGTTATCATGAGATATTGGTTCTATTCTTTTTTTGGTTATATATCATTTGGATATTATTTTTTATTTATTCCTATTGGTGTATTACTTTGATTTAGAAAAAAATAGGGTATAGTCTCCCCATGATCGATATTAAACCCTCACTGATAGTCGACAACCTCTGGTATATGGGGAGGCGTGCCTAAGGTCATGTGGCAGACTGACTTGGGGAACTAGTGTGTGGCCCCTAATATGGGATGTTACAAATTGGTATCAGAGCCCAATGTTATTTTCTTTTCTTTTCTATTACTATTTGGGAAAGGTAGACATGAGACTAGGAAGAGTCGAGCCTTGGTTTTGAGCTCGTGCATGAGAGTAGCTGACCCATGAAAGAGGGAGAATTCAAGTACCTAGGTTTTTATTGTTGTTATGTTGTTTTCTATTACAGTTTAATATTATTTCACATTGGGTGATGCACTTGTTGTTTTATGTTATTATTGTTTCAAATATTTTTTGAGATTTGACTTGTAGCCCGATATAGCATGAGAGTTGAGTATACAAGCATCATTCTAGGCACTCAAGGTTATTTTGTGATATGAATCATTTTGGGCATGCCTGGAAAATGGATTTTTGGTAAGTTGTTGAAATTGATCTATTTTTCCTTTCTTGTGAAATTGAAATGAAATTGTGTCTAATGTGAATTGATAAAAAATTTTAAAATATGAAAGATGTGAATAAATGAGTGTTTGATGAGAAACATGAATTGAGAACATGCTTACCCTTTTTTAACCATGACCTAGATGTAGTACGGTTAATGGAAGATATAATGACTCAGTTTTGATCGTGTGGAAGGAAAAAGGGGGAAATTATTGTTATTGTTTTGCGCAAATCCCTCTTGTTAACTTTGTTAATGTTTCCAATTAAGAACCCTTTGTTTTGTTTAATTTTCCCTTGATGTTGGTGGTTTGGGTATTGAGAATTCTATAATTTGAGAACTCTATTGTAGGTTGTGTGAGGGACCATCAGGTTTTGGATCGGTGTGGTGATATGTTGGTGGGTAGGGAAGCCCGATATTTTTGATAGGTTAAGGTGTTTTCATAGTGGGAGGTAACATCGGTGATGGAGGATTTGTGGTGGTGTTCATCGACAAATTATTTGTGTACTTTTAATTAGTGATGATGATATCCCCTACCTTGAAATCATACCGAGTATGCTAAGAAATATTTGGCTTTATGCCAAACTACCTGAATGTGTTTTGGTTAGATATGGGGCCTCTTAGAGGTTGCAATTATGAAGCGGTATATGTGAAGTTATATGGTGGGAGGCACGCCATTGAAAATTTATGGATGTGGTTCTTATAATGGAACACATATAGATGAATAATATGGTGTCTAAGTTGCTTGAAAAAGAGGTGTTAATAAAGCTCCAAAGGTGGGGAGCGATGTGTCAGAAGTAGGTGTGTAGAGAAAGACAATGGGTTGGAAGTAGTGGCATCAAAATTACAATGAGGAACCTATAAGAAGCATGTTTAAATTACTCGGGGAAATTCTAGGTGGGCCTTGGAGGTGGTGGATGTACATCCTTTCTAGGTAGTTTTTGATGTCAAGGATGAGTGACAATGTTGGATGGTGTTCTTGTGGCTGTTGGGAACAATGAGTTGGAAAAAACATCAGGTATATTGGGGAATTTGATATTGAGACCAATGTGTCCTTTGAGGATCATATGATAAGTGTGTTGGATCATAGTGAGAAGATGTTGTGGGGAAATACTATGTTGTTAGTTCATGTATTATGGCAACATGGATGTGTGTAATAAGAAACTAAGGAGAGAGAAATGGATGTGAGGGATTTATGGCCAGAGCTTTTTGACTCAGAATCTTAGAAATGATTTAGAGTATAACATGAGGATGAGCTGTTATAAGGTGGGGAGATTATAAGATATTTACCTTTTCTGAAGATGTCACATGATTTTTTATAGGTATTCTTTTGCCTTGTTTTGAGTATAACTTGTATGGTTATTGGTTTGGGTGTGTTTGGGTAAAAATTGGAAAATTTTGGGAGGAGGAGAGGCTTTTCATGGTTTGTGCATTGTTTGCGCATGGTTAATAAAAATGTGCAAGGGGTTTCATGGTTTGTGCATGGTTAAACAAAGTGTACAACCTATTGCATGGTTTGTATATGGTAAACTAAGTGTGCAGCTTGGTCTCATGATTTGTGCACAATTAAACTAAGTGTGCAATGTTTCACAATTAAGGTGCATGGTTAGTACTAACCATGCGACTTGGCCCAACAAACCATGTATAAGAAAATTAATGTTATGAAAATTGATTTTAGAATTTTTCAAACCCCTATAATAACCCCAAATCAACCCTACCTCGACCCAAATTAAATTCTGTCATTTTTGGAGGATCCCAGACGCATTCCTAAGGCTCCCAACCTCTATTCTTGGTGATTTGAAGCCCAAATTGAAGATCTAAACCTCTCTCAACAAGAGATCTTAATACCGATTAGTTTCCCGTTGTTCTCTCTTTCTTTAAGGGAAGTTATCCTCTATTTTTTAGATCTAGATATAGTTTTGTAGTATCTAGATCTAGGATTGTTAGATCTAGTTCTAGTTTTGATGGATCTTGATTTGTTTGATTCTGGATTTAGGATTTAGATCTAAATCCCATTCTTCATCACATTCTTGATTGATTCCTTTCAATTTGGGTATATCTGTTGGCGAGCATTCTTCATCAATCTTGAAGAAGGTTTTAAGATCATGGAATTTTATGGAGTTATCTTATGGATTATTCTAGGTACTTTTTTACTTAAGTACCTTTTATGGGATTTATGGCTTGGGGTGTTTTTGGGTGAAGTTTAAGAAAATTTTAGAGAAAAGAGGCTATGCACGGTTGGTGCACGGTTTTTACAAACTGTGCGTCTACCTAGGAGAAACTGTGTGCCCTATGGTCTTTTAAGGCATTAACTTTCGAACAGTTAAAGCATGGTTTGAGAGGCCATGCAAGGTAGCTATGAAAATTCCCCCCTTGAAGTAGTGGATAATGCATGGTTAGAGCATGATTTGTCTAACCATGTGACTAAACCGTGCACAAACCAACTGCGAGATCCTAAAATTGTGGATCTCACTCGTTTTCAACTTTTAACGACTTGTTTCATCTACTATATGGCCCTAACATAGGAATTTAATTTACTAAGAGTAAATAAAGGTTATCCCATTGACTCAGAGGGACTCTAAGTCCTTACAAACACAATTATTTGATATCGAAAGCCTGAATTGAAGATCCACTCTTCTCCTTGTAAGTGGATTTCATCCCGATGCTTCTCCAATTATTTATTCTATCTTTCCTTGATATTTTCATGGAATATATACTCTATTTACTTAGATATAAACATATTTGGTGAGATCTAGATATAAGATTGTGGATATAGATCTTGATTTATGAGATCTTTATGCCTTTAATCTTGATTTTGGTTTAGGGATTTAGATTTGGAACTTTTTTTAGCATCGTTGTGCTGATCAGATTTTGGGGGATTTACATTGAGAGAACAACCATCAACGAAACGTGGAAGGTGGTCTAAATATAATTCACATATTCATGTATTTTATATGTATATGAAATATTTTATAATTGATAGAATACTTTATCAATTTATTTTCTTGAATTGGGTTAATTAGATTGACCAATTGATTTATCAAAGCTTTGTTGAAATAGGTGATTAATTGGGGAATTAATCATGATACTAAGTATCTGCCCTATTTGATAATTAATATGGGGAAATTTATTATAAGTGGTAGGTGTGGTAATCTAGATAATTAATTAGAAATTAATTATGAGATAGTAATATGGATAGGTTGAGATAATTAAATATCGATTAATTATGTGAATTTGATGATATGTTCTAGATAATTAATTATGGGATTAATTATGGAAAGTTGAGATTAGAATGAGATAATTAATTATGGAAAATTAATTATGGAATATAAATTGTGATATTGATTAATTAATTGATGAATTAATTAATGGTTTGAATCACTTAGTTAATTGTTGAGTTAACTAATAGAATGGATGTATTTAACTAATTTTTGAATTAGTAATGAGATTGTGGTGGATAATTAATTGCTAAATTAATTATGGGATAAATAATGGGAACATGGTCATTCTAAATTGAGAAGTACATATAGTAACATGGTCATCATACTTATAATTAAAGAGAATGGGAACATGGTTATTCTAAATTGAGAGGTATACATGGTAACATGGTTATTATACTTATGAGTAAAGAGAATGGGAACATGGTCATTCTATTGAGGAGTAAGCATAGTAACATGGTCATCTTACTTATGTTTGTGATATTGGTAACCTTGGAAATGTGTCTTATAAATGTGAAATTATAGAATTGAAATAATGTCACTCTGAGTTATGACTACACACAAGAATATTCGAACTCTGGAATGAGTTGAAACAGGTACTGAGATATCATATCACCTTGAATACTTAGAGATTTGGCACAAAGAAGGTATTAAGATATGATATTACCTAGGGAACACTTTGGGCTCTAGTATGAGATGAAGTTAGTATTGAGGTACGAGTCTGCTTGGGAACCCTAGAGTTAATGTAGTTAGATAAGAATAAATGATAATGTAATAACTTATTATTTATTAATTGTACATATTTATTATAAAACCACATACGAAATATTTTGGCTGGATTTTTTTAGTCACCATTGGTGGTGGCCTATTGAGGTTTACTCACACCCTATTCGGGATTCCAGATCAGTACCCAAATAGATTATATTGTTGTAGGACTGGATAAGGTAAAAGTCCCTCTGATAGGTGGCTGATTGGGGATGGATCTTGGAGGAGGGAACTAGACATGGTTCAGAACCCACTTGGGGGAGTCATAGTGTCTTTATTTTCAGTTTCATTATAGACACTTGACACTTATATTAACATAGCATGTTTTTCCTTTCAGTTGAGTAATATATTTCCTGTTTGGTTGTCTTGTGACATGAGTATTGTTCAAGTTATATATATGCTTCCACTATTGTTAAGTTTTTTCTTCTGGCATTTTACTCTCATAAATGATGGTATAGTCTCCCCATGAATGAATTAACATACCCTCAATACTAGTCGGTATCCTTTAGCATATTGGGAGGTGCGCTTGATTTCATGTGGTGAACCAGCTCAGGGAACCATTTCATGGATCCTGAGTCGGGGTGTTACAAAGTGGTATCATAGGTATGGTTTTATTTCTTATTCTTTTGTATAACTATTTTTTGAAAGGTATACAGAAGACTAGGAAGAGTCAGGGCTTGGTAATGAGCTCATTCATGGGAGTTTCAAACCCATGTATGGGGGAAAACCCAAGTACTCAGGGTGGGATTGTTGTTATTGATGTTTGATGGTACAGTTTAATATTATTTCACATTGGGTGGCACACTTATGGTGTGATGTGATTATTATTTTTGAGAATTTTGAGTATTGATTCATGGACCAAAATGGCACGAGAGTTGAGTTTTCATGCATCATTATAAGCACTCAGGATTATTCTGTGACATGAATCATCTCAGACATGCATGGGAAAATGAGTTATGGGAAATTTGTTAAAGTTAAACTATTTTCCTTGTTTATGAGATTAAAATAAAAAAATGGTGACTAACATGATTTTTTTTTAAAAATGATGCAAAATGAGAATAATTGGGTGTCTAAATGAGAAACTTGATTATGATAGTGTTTTTACCCTTGTTAACCAAAACCTAGGAGTAGGATGGTTAAGGGAAATGATAGAGCCTTGATTTTGACCAAGTGGAGAGGTGGGGGAAAAGGATTTTTGTGATTATTTACTCTTACATAAATGTTAAGGTTGTGTAATGAGACTTGAGATGTGTGTTGGGATTTGTAGAGAGTATGCCTCCACAACGCTTGTTGAGGGGACGACCAAGGGGCATGCCTATAAATGTTTTTCCAATTAGGGAACTTGAGGAAAATGTTATGGTAGATGAAGATAAAGGGGATAAATTTTGAGATAACTTTTCTTGCTTCGTGCAATTCACGGAAGAGACCCATGGCGGGTTGGGAAAAGCATGTCTGAGTTGACAAGGGAGTTTCAGTTTCAACACCCTCAAAATTTTACTAGAGAGGGTGAACCTAAGGGATCTGAATTATGGTTTGAGTCCATAGAGACAATAATTGACCATTTTGAGACTCTGGATGAGAGGATGGTCATGTTGGATTCTTATATGGTATGAGGATTAGTGAAGAACTGGTGGGACATTCAGGCACGAACTGGACAGACTAACAACATGTTATAGAAGGACTTCATGGAGAGGTTCTTGGAACACTTTTATCCAGAGACGCTGAGACAAGAGAAATCTACTAAGTTCATGCATCTAACATAGGGGAGCATGTCAGTGATAGACTATGCTATACGCTACACTGATCTTCAACAGTTTTCTCCAACATTAGGAGGAGATGAGGCAGCTACAGAGAAATGCTTTCAGGATGGGCTTAAGTGTAAGATTAAGTCCCCAGTGAATATATTCAGGTTGAAGAAGTTTACGAAACTGGTGGATCCAGATCTCATAGTTGAAGTAAACCTGAGGGAGGATTCTAGTGTTGGATAGTTAGTTGTTACTGAATGATTAGGAGGTGCGACTTCTGAGAGATGGAAGCACCATTATGAAAAATTTATCCAAGGTAGTGGGAAGAAGAGTACACTAACAGGAGGGTTGGTTGGACATGAAATTACTAGGGGGATCTGTCATCAGTGTGGTAGGTTGGGAAACTATCATCAACAATGTTCTCGACCACCAGTAGAGTGTTGATCTTGTAGAAATATTAGAAATCTATAGAAGTTTTGCAGGTCACAGTGATAGAATGGTACCGAAGGAGTAGTCAGGAAGAGTCAGAGTATGGGAAGAGGATCTTCTACACCATATTGATTAGGTAGTTGGAGTTCTATTGGATGAGGTAGTAGAGGTAGTGGATGTGGTGATTTTGGGTAGGAGTGCCTACATTAGCAGAGTGGTGCTACTTAGGGGAGTCCGATAAAATCATAAGGAAGAGGGGAAGCATAGATAAATGTAGTATAACCTACACTTGTGGATAGTGAGGTTGGACTATCGATAGTGATAGGTACTATTATAGTAGCTTCTACTTTAGCTAGTTCCTTGTTTGATACTGGGGCCTCCCATTCCTTTATATCTGCAAAATTTGTTGAGGGTTTGAGCCTGATAGTGGAGTTTATGAGCAGGGTAATGAATATAAATACACAGTTGGGAGTAAGATATAGAGATAACTATATTTTTAAGGTATGTTCACTAGATATCGGGGAATATAGTTTCCTATGGGATAGCTATGTTCTTGATATGATGGGGTTCGACTTGATTATGGGTATGTAATGGTTAGTTGTATACCGATCCCATATTGATTGTTACAATAGGAGAGTTACCTTTACATTTACTAAGGGTGACAATTATATTCATCATTGAGAGTGGGATATCCAGGAAAGACAAGGAGGGCCAACTAATCAACAACTGAGAGATATCATAGCCCAAGTTTCTAGTATTTTGCTGGATGATGGGGGTGTTTGGTAAGATGTCCTTCCACTAGTGGTGGATCTGTTTCAGTTTTTCTTTACTGAAGAATTATCAGGGATACCACTTAATAGGGATGTGGAATTTACTATTGAGATCATTCTAGGGGCTAAGACAATATCTATTACACCATATAGAATGGAACTGACTGATCTTCAAGAGATCAAGACTTAGTTGGAGGATTTGGAGGATAAGGGATTTATCCATCTAAGTACATCACCTTGGAGATCACTTGTTTTTTCACAAAGAATGTTGATGGAAGTTTAAAATTGTTTGCTTGTTACTGGAATTTGAACAAAATGACCACAAAGAATTGATATCCTCTTCCACATATCGATGATCTGTTTGACCAATTTAAGGGAGCTTGTGTGTTCTCAAGGACCGATTTGAGATCAGGGTACCATCATTTGAGAGTGAGGACTTCTGATATACTGAGGACTTCTTTCAGAATTAGGTATGACCTTTATGAGTTTATTTTAATTCTATTTGGATTGAAAAAATTCATCATAAGTGTTTATGGATTTGATGAATTAGATCTTCCATCCGTATCTGGATCAGTTTATGGTGGTGTTTGTGGATGGAAACTTGGTGTACTCCAAGACTCATGATGATTATGCCAAACATCTTGACATCGTACTGAGTACACTGAGAGAGCATCAATTATACACCAAGATATCTAAGTGTAAGTTTTGGATTGATCAGGTACACTTCTTGGGGCGCATCATCTCAGAGGAAGGTGTGTCAGTGGACCTAGAGAAGGCTTAGGCAGTGGTTTCTTGGGAGCATCCCAAGAATGTTTTTGATATCTGAAGATTCCTATGATTAGCTGGATATTATAGGAGGTTCATCCAAGACTTTTCCCATTTGGAAGCACCACTTTCATGCTTGACCAAAAAGGGAGTAAATTTTGAATGGTCAGAGTCTTGTGAGATATCTTTTCATTAGTTTAAGAAGTGCTTAATAGTGACACCAAATTTGATTCTACCTGAGTCAGGTGAGGAGTATACGATTTATTTTGACACTTCTGGGATTAGACTTGGAGTTGTGATAATATAGGAAGATCGAGTTATGGTGTATGAGTCTCAGTAGTTGAGGCCTCATGAACAGAATTAACCTACACATGAACTCAATTTGGAAGTAGTGGTTTATGCTCTTAAGTGTTGGATAAACTATATTTTGGGAGAAATGTTTACATTCTATACAGATCACAATATATTGAAGTATATATTTACATAGCTTGATTTGAATATTCATCAACAGCGATGGGTAGAGTATATGTAGTCCTTTGATTTTGAGCTGTAATATATTCTCGAGAAAGGAAATAGTGCCACTGATGCCTTGAGAATGAAATATTAGACTCAGATGGTTCAAGAGTCAAGTGTAGAGTGGAAGATGATGACCTTACTCGCTGAAATGTATGTGGTGGTTCAAGAGAGTCAAGAGTAGATGATTCTTGTTTCATTTGTAGTGGAGTCTATGCTTTTAAGATGGATCAGGGATAAACAGTATGAGGATCCAGAGTGCTTAGACTTGAGGGAAAGATTTGATGGTGGGGATACATCTTCGAATTGGTTGATAGATGAGGATGTGATCATCTATGTGAAGAATTTAGTTGTGGTACCTATGAGCATGTGAGAGGAGATCATGCAGGAATTTCATGCCTTGAAGTGGGAGGTGTATCTAGAAATGACCAAAATGTACCATGAACTAGGAAAATAGTTTTGGTGGATAGACATGAAAAGTAAGATAGCAGGTTTTTTGAAAAGATGCTTCACCTATAAGCAGGTGAAGGAAAAACATCAATGACATGAAGGTTTACTACAACTATTGCCTATTATCGAATGGAAGTGGGATGAAGTGACTATGTATTTTTTGTTGGATCTCCTAAAGGTGCTTAAGAAGAATGATTCTATTTGGGTCATTATGGATCGACTGAAAAAGGTAGCACATTTCCCGCCTATAAGGGAAACCCTTTAAGTAGAACAGTTGGGGGAACTATATGTTCGGGAGATAGTTCATCTTCATGGAGTGCCACAAACTATAGTTTCATATCATGATTCATGATTTACTTCATGCTTATGGATTGGGTTTTAGAAAGTTCTTGGAACATAGGTATTATTGAGTACGACTTTCCACCCACAAATAGATGGGAAGTTGGAATGTACTATATAGGCGCTTGAGGATATGCTACGGTCATCTGTTCTTGACTATAATGGATCTTTGAAAAAACACTTGACATTAGTGGAGTTCTCCTATAACAACAGTTATAAAAAAACTATATAGATGGAACCGTACAAGGCTCCTTATGGCAGGCCATGCAGATCACTGCTATGCTGGATAGAGGCTGGTGAGTCAGAGTTGTGGGGACCAAGTCTCATACAAGAGACATCAGAGCAGGTATAATTGATTCAGAAACATATAGCTACAGTTCAAAGTAGACAAAAGTCATATACTGATAAATAGAGATAACCCCTAGAGTTTATAGAGGGTGATCATGTGTTCCTTCGGGTTTCACCTAGGTTAGGTCACCACAGGATACAGAGGCAAGGAAAGTTGGTTCCTAGGTTTTTTGTACTCTTTGAGATAGTGGATAGAATCGGGTCGGTGGCGTACCAATTAGATCTTCCATAGGGATACAGTACTATGCATAATTTTTCCATTTATCACAACTTCGACGGTATCACATCAACCCTTCTCATGTGATCAATGTGGATGAGGTTGACCTTGAGATAGATGCGTCCTTTGAGGAGCATCAGATATGTGTGTTGGATTATAGTGAGAAAGTGTTGCAGGGAAAGACCATGTTGATAGTTCATGTGTTGTGGAAACATGGATGGGTACAAGAGGAAAAATGGTAAAGATAAGTATATATGAGGGCTCAATGGAATGATATTTTTGACTTAGAATCTTAGAAATGCTTGGAAGTATAGCTCGAGGACGAGCTATTATAAGGTGAAGAGATTATAAGATCTCAAACTTTTCTGGAGTTATCTCAGGCGTGATTCCAGGTAATTTTTGTTTTCAATTAAGTACCTTTGATGGGATTTAAGTCTTGGGGTGAGTTTGGGTGAAGTCTATGAAAAGTTTAGAGAAAATAGGCTATGCATGGTTGGCGCACAATTTGTAAAAACTGTGTAGATGCCTAGGAGAAACCGTACGCCCTATGATCTTTTGAGGCAATAGATTTGGCATAGTTAAAGAATGGTTTGAGATGCTATGTGAGGTAGCCATGCAAAGTTCCCCCTTCAAGAAGTGGATAACACATGATTATCGCACAGGTTGTCTAACCGTGTGACTAAACCTTGCATGGGCCAACTATGTGATCCTAAAATTGTGGATCTCACTCATCTTCAACTTTTAAAGACTTATTTCTCCTCCAATGTAGCCCAAACTCGGGATTTTACTTTATTAAGTGAAAATTAAGGTTCTCCCATTAACTCGGAGGGATTCTAATGCCTTACAAATACCATTCTTTGAGATCTAAATCCCGAATTGAAGATCCTATATTCTATTGGTAAGTGGATTTCATATCGATGCTTCTCCCATTGTTTATTAAATCTTTCCTTGATATTTTCATGGAAGATATCCTCTGTTTATTTAGATATAAACATATTTGGTGAGATCTAGATCTAGGATTTTGGATATATATCTATATTTATGGGATCTAGATTCCTTTAATCTTGATTTTGGTTTAGGGATTTAGATCTGAAACTTTTTTTAATGTTGTTGTGCCTCTTGGATTTTGGGGATTTCTATTGAACGAACACCCATCAAATAACTTAGGTAGGTGGTCTAAATCAAATTCCCATATTCTTGGATTTGATATGTATATGCAAGATTTTATAATTGCTAGTATCCTTTAGCAATTTATTTTCTTGAATTGGGTTAATTAGACCGACCAATTGATTTATCAAAGCTTTGTTGAAATAAGTGATTAATTGGGGAATTAATTATGAGACTAAGGGTATTCCCTATTAGATAAACAATTTTAGGAAATTGATTATAATAGGTAGGTTTATTAATCTAGATAATTAATTTGGGATTAATAATGAGATATTAAAATAGATAGGATGAGATAAGTAATTATCAATTAATTATGTGCCTTTGATGATATGATCTAGATAATTAATTGTGGGATTAATTATGGAAAGTTTAGATTAGAATGAGATAATTAATTCCAAAAAATTAATTTTGGAATATGAATTGTGATATCGTTTAATTAATTGATGAATTAATTAATGGTTTTAAGAACTTAGTTAATTTTTGATTTAACTAATGGAATGGATGTGTTTAACTAATTATTGAATCAGTAATGAGATTGAGGTGGATAATTAATTGGTAAATTAATTATTGGATAAATAATGGGAACATGGTCATTATAAATTGAGAAGTACAAATGGTAACATGGTCATCATACTTATGAGTAAATATAATGGGAACATGGTCATTCTAAACTGAGAAGTATACATGGTAACATGGTCATTATACTTATGAGTAAAGAGAATGGGAACATGGTCATTCTATTGAGGAGTAAGCATGATAAAATGGTCATATTACTTAATTTTTATGATACTGGTGACCTTGGAAATATGGATTATAAATTTAAAATTATAGAATATAAATAATGGAACTCCGAGTTATGACCTCACATAAGAATATTTGAACTCCGACATGAGTCAAAACAAGTACTGTGATATCATAGCACCTTGAATACTTAAAGATTAAAAAAGAAGTAGGTATTAAGATATGATAGGACCTATGGAACACTTTGGGATCCAGTATGAGATGAAGTTAGTATTTAGGTAGGGGTCTCATTGGAAACCCTGTAGTTAATGTAGTTAGATAATAATAAATGATAATGTAATAAATAGTTATTTATTCATTGTAAATATTTATTATAGAAATTATTACACTATATTTTATTTGTATTTATTTTAGAAACCATTTGTGGTGGCCTACTGAGTTGTACTCACACACTATTTAGGATGCCTGATCGGTACCCAAATAGATTATATTATTACAGGATTGGATAAGGGAAAAGACCCTGAGATAGATGGTTGATTGGGGATGGAGCTTGGAGAAGGGAATTAGACATGGTTCGGAACCCGCTTGGGGAAGTCGTAGTGTCTTTATTTTCATTTTCATTATAGACACTTGAAACTTATATTTTCATAGAATTTTTTCCCTTTTAATTGAGTAATGTATTTCCTGTTTGGTTATCTTGTGACATGAGTATTGTTATGGTTATATATATACTTCCACTATTGTTAATTTGTTTCCACTGGTGCTTTACTCTGATAAATGAGGGTATAGTCTCCCCATGAATGACTTACCAGACCCTCACTACTAGTTGGAAGCCTATAGAATACGAGGAGGTGCGCTTGAGGCCATGTGGTGAACCAGCTCGGGGCACCATCATGTAGCTCCCTGGTCGGGGTGTTATATAAGTGGTATATTATTCAAATATTATAGTCACTATTTCAATTATGTGTATGTAATTGTAGATTTTATAGAGTTTTTTAGATATTAAATTAATTAATTTGAAAAATTAATTAATAAGTGTTGAATTGGGGATAATTAGTTGTTGAGTTAATTATCAAAATATTGAATTGGGATTTAGGAATAATTAATTGTTGAGTTAATTATCAAAATATTGAGATTGTTGATTTGAGATAACTAATTGTTGAATTAATTATGGATAATGAGATTATTGACTAGAGATACTTAATTGTTGAATTAATTTGGGAATATTGAGATTTTGAATTGAATAATTAATTATTGAATTAATTATGGGATATTGAGTTATTGAATTGATTAATTTGGAATAATTAATTAATGTTCTAATTGTGGATATTGAATCTATTGAGTTGGAACAATTAATTGATGAATTAATTAGGATTATTAAATTGTTATGTTTAAATAATTAATTGATGAATTAATTAAGGGAAGTAATGAGATTATTTAATTGTTGAATTAAATAATGGGATTGATTGGATTAATTAATTGATGAATTAATTAAGGTAAGTAATGTGATTGTTTAATTATTGAATTAAATAATTGGATTAATGGGATTAATTAATTAATGAATTTATTAATAGAAGTGATGTGATAATTTAATTATTGAATTAAATAACATGATTTATGAGATTAATTAATTTATTCATTAATTAAGGTAAGTAATGTGATAATTTAATTATTGGATTAAATATTGGGATTAATGAGATTAATTAATTGTTGAATTAATTAATGAAAGTAATGTGATTAATTAATTGTGGAATTAATTAGTAAAATTGATATGAACAATTAACTAGTGAATTAATTGAAGGATTTGGATGTGATTAATTAATTGTTAAATTAATTAATGTAATTTATGGGAATAAATAATTGGTGAATTAATTGATGGACGAAATGCTTTGATTATTGTTTTGTATAATTAATTATTGAATTAATTATGATATATTGAGTGTTTTTTGGATAATTAATTATTGAATTAAATATTAGATATTGGGATTATTGATTGGAATAATCAATTTTTGAATTAATTATGAGATATTAAGATTGTGAATTTAATAATTAATTGTTGGATTAATTGGGGGGGGGGGGTATTGAATTGATTGATTTGGAATAATTAATTGATGAATTAATTATGGGGATATTAGGATTATTGAATTGGAATAATTAATTGATGAATTAATTATGGAGATTTTTTTGATTATGGATTTGATTAATTAATTGTTGAATTAATTTATAGAAGTGATGTGATTAATTAATTGTTTAATTAATTAATGTAAGTGATTTGATTAATTAATTGTTTAATTAATTAGTATAAGTGGTGTTATTAATTAATTAGTAAATAAATTAATGGGATGGATTTGATTAATTAATTATTGAATTAATTAATGGAGGTGATGTGATTAATTAATTAGTGAATTAATTAATAGGATTGATGTAATAAACATATTGTTGAATTAGTATGAAATTGATGTGGTAAATGAATTATTGAATTAATTTATGGAAAAATACAGACATGAAATTATTGAGTTTGATTAATTAATTGATGAATTAATTAATGCAATATTGTTATATATGTGTATTTAAATGGTGAATGGTAACATGGAAATTTAATCAAGAATTATGAATGAAAACATGCTCATTAAATTGTATATTGTTAAATGTTGAATGGTAACATGTACATTTGGCCAAGGATTATGAATTTTAACATGCTTATTCAATTATGTATTATTAAATAGTGAATGGTAACATAGACATTTGGATAAGTGTTATGAATGGTAACATGCTCATTCAATTATGTATTATTGAATGGTGAATGATAAAATCTACATTTGAACAAGAGTTATGAATGGTAACATGCTCATTCAATTATGTATTACTAAATGGTGAATGATAACATTGAAATTCAACCAAGTGTTATGAATGGAAACATGATCATTCAATTATGTATTATCAAATAGGAAATGGTAACATGGACATTTGGCCAAGTATTATAAATGGTAACATGGCCATTCAATTATGAATTATGAATTATGAATGGTAACAATGACATCCAGGTATATGATTTGAGTTTGGGTGTCCTCGGGAACCTGGGTGATATGTGGTTAAATAAAGAATAAATGAATAAATGTAAACTGTTTACTCTATTTCTTGTATTTTATTATTTATACAACTACATAAATTGTTATTGACTGGATATTATTTTAGAAATCGTTGGTGGTGGCCTACTGAGTTGTACTCACAACCTACTTAGGCTGCCTGATCAGTACCCGGATAGATTTCATGGTTGTAGGATAGGTTAAGGGTAAATGACCTATTATGGATGGATGATTTGGGATGAACTATGGATGAGGGGACCAAACATGGTTCAGGAACCACTTGGGAGTTTCTAGTGTCTTTACTTTTGGGTTAGCATTTGACACTTAACATGTACCTTAGAATTACATATTTAATATGCAATTTTGACATTGTATTTCCTACTTTGGTTATCATGAGATATTAGTACTATTATTTTTATGATTATATATCACTTGGATACTATTTTTTTTATTTCTACTAGTGTATTACACTGATTTAGAAAAAAATGTGGGTATAGTCTTCCCATGATTGATATTAGACCCCACTATTAGTTGTAGCCTCTAGCATACGGGGAGGTGTGGCCGAGGTCATGTGACCGAACAACTTGGGGAACCGGTGTGTATCACCCAAACCAAGATGTTACAGTGAAGAATAATAATGGAAAGAGACTAACATTGAGAATATATTGAAATTTGAACTTAAATACTTTCTTTAGGAAAATACTAAACTCTAGAATGAAATAAACTTAATGAAGAAATATGATAAAAATAAAAATGAAGTAAAAGAAAAGATTCTCAAAAAATAAGATTACTACATTGAATAAATTAAAATCCTTAAGTTAAAGGTTATATAACATGATAAAATGGTGAATGATCTTAGTGAAAAACTTACTATATAGTAAGAAGAGCTAAGTATGACACAATCAAGGTATCTTGAATCATAGAATACTTTTAAAAAGATGAGTGATTGTTTCAACAAAGTTTTGGAAGTTATAGTCAAATTATCTAAAAAATATAAGAAATTTAGCTAAAAAATAAGTTAAATATATACCTAATAAACATAAAAGTAAATATATTTTGACTAATATTACAAGTTCTAATAGAGATACTAGGCAATTTTGGGCTAAGAAACTTGATGAGAAATATTCTTCTACTTCGAGGGAATATGAGGGTATCTGTCACACCCCGACCGTGCGATTATTTTTATTTTATGTTTTCTTTGACTTTAAATTATATTGCTGCGGTTCGTGTTCAGTATCGGACCAGGCTTTTGAGTTTTCGCTAAAAAGTGCGCTTTTTGACGCGACGTCGTCGGGCGCGTGAGCGGAGCCTGTTCTGGAAACCCTGCTCGTCCCTGCCCGGTGTTTTTGCGCATCCCGTTGTCTTTGGAAATTTTTAAATAGAGTCTTTTTTTTAAAACGCGCGTTAATTGTTGCGTCGTTAAAATTTTTAGTGCGTTAAGAATTAATTATCATTAAAATGATACGAACGCCGTTATTGTTTTTATTCTATTTTATTTTATTATTTTATCACTATGATGTTTATTATTTGTTGTTTTATTATTATTATTATTATTATTATGACAATATAATTTTGGTCATTACTTTTATTTATTTATTTATCATTATTATTATCATCTTTATTTTATTTTTCATTCTTTTTATTTTATTTTCCCTCTCTAACCCTAGCGGCCCCCTTATATATATATATATTTTTTCTTTCTACCTGGCGGGAGCCGCCTCCTTTTCCTCTCCCCGTCGCACCATCCGCACCCAGCCCCTGCAGCGCTTCCTCCGCCTGTGAAGCCTCCCCGCTCCACCTCCTCTCCCTTTCTCCCTTGCAGCACTCAGCCACAGCAGCAAACCACCGGCGTTTTTCCTCAGCCTCCTCCACAGCAGCCCCCTGCTCCCTTTAGCGCCCGCCGCCCGCACCTGTCTCCTGTCCCGGCCGCCTCCAGCCACCGCCGTCCGGCGACCCAGCCTGCCGCCTTCTTCCACCTTCCGTCGCCGCTCCGCTCCGCAACTCCCGGCCTCCCCGTCGTCCCGGCCACCAACAGCCAGCGCCGAACCTCCTCCCCCCTGCTGCTTCACCGCACCCCTCAGACCCAGCGCCCTCCTGCAGCCCGTCACGGACCCCCAGCCAGCCCCGCTCCTTGTCCGCCACCGCGCACCCCCGCCTCTGTCTCTCTCCCTCTTCTCCTTTTTCTTTTTTTTTCATCCCCTCTCGCTTCTCCCTGGTGCACCGTCTACAGGCCGCGCCCCCTTCCTGCAGTGCGCCGCTGCAGCGCCTCTTCCCGCCGAAGCCGCCCCTGCCTCCTTCTTTTCTTCTTCCTCCTATTCTTCTTCTTTCTCTTCTCCTTCCTCTCCTCTTCTTCCTCTCCTCTTCCTCCTTCCTCTTCTTCTTCTTCTTCTTCTTTTTCTTCCTCCTCTCCTCCCCTGCCCAGCGCGCACAGCCACGCCCCTGCCTCCTTCTTCTTCTTTTCTTCTCCCTCCTCTTCTTCTTCTCTTCTTCTCCTTTCCTTCTTCTTCTTCTTCTCTCCTTATTCTTCTTCTTCTTCTCTCCTTCTTCCTCTTCTTCTTCTCTTCTTCTTCTTCTTTTCTTTCTCCTTCTTCTGCTCCGCCGCAGGTCCGTTTTTTTTTTATTTTAATTTGCTATTTTGTTTTATTTAATATGTTAATAACCTTTTTTTTATTTTTATTTTATCATTATTATTATTAATGTTAGTATTGATAATATTATTATTATTATTATTATTAATTTTATTATTATTATTATTATTAATTTTATTATTATTATTATTTTTATTATTATTTTTATTATTATTATTAATCTTATTATTATTATTATTATTATTATAAATTTTATTACTATTATTATTATTACTATCATTATTATTTTCATTATTATTATTACTATTAATTTTATCATTATTATTAGTATTGTTATTATTAATTCTATTACTATTATTAATATTATTATCATTATTATTATTAATATTAATTTTATTATTATTATTATTATTATTATTATTATTAATGTTCATATTATTGTCTTGTTATTATTATTATTGTTTTTCATATTATTATTATTATTATTATTATTATTATTATTATTATTATGTTGCTATTACTATTATTAGTATTACTATCGATATTATTACTATTTCTATTATTATTATTATTACTAATCCTATTATTATTATTAGTATTATTATTACTATTATTGTCTTTGTTTTCATTATTATCATCGTACTCTGGTTGATGGTGGATTTTTATTTGGTTGGCTTAGGACTTTTAGGACCCGCGCAGGGC
The DNA here is from genome assembly GCA_963277665.1 of Viscum album. NCBI lineage: Eukaryota > Viridiplantae > Streptophyta > Magnoliopsida > Santalales > Viscaceae > Viscum > Viscum album. The sequence continues at coordinate 1,224,125,259 of OY728130.1, forward strand.
GTTCCAAGTGAGCGCCACCACCGCGCCTTGTTTCCGAGGTTCCGTCGACGCCGCGCTTTAGTTTCAAGGTGAGCGTTTATTCCCGCCGCTTTGTTTCACATGCTCTGGTGAGTTTTTGGTTGTGTCTGAGTCCTCGATACTGATTATGCAGAGTGTTAGACCTTGTCACGTGGTTTCAGACACACGTCGTGTCATCGCGACTTGGATCCGAGGTTGTTCTGTCGACGCGCTTGGTTTTGAGGTAGGTCCCCTTTGCACTGCTTTTAAAATTTAAGTTATATTGTTTCATGATGTTTGCGCACCCTAATTGTTCAAAATCAACATTTTATTAATTGTAACAAATATGAGATAATATACGATAATTAATTTTTAATATAAGATGGTTAATTTTTAAATGATTATTAAATGTCAAAATGAGCCGTTTATTTTATACACGACACATGAAACATCCTTTTGACGAGCGGACACCCAATAATGAAAGAATGCCTGTTTGGCTTTTAAACATAATTCACGGAATGTAAAACAGAGTTCTGGTTTAATGAGAAATGATTTCTTTTGAAGCATGATCAAATACTTTGGTTCTTTTGAGAAATTGCCCGGTTGGCTCTTAAAGTTTATTTGGAAAAGAAAATGGTTTGGTTTGGTTTATAAAAACACTGGAAACCTGTGAAGTAGTGTTTTGTGGATTCTTCAAATAGTTTTAAACTGGTTTTGGTAGTAATTGTGAACTGTATTAAATGCCCGTTTGGCACTTTATGGAAAGTGATGGAAATGTTTTTATAAAAAAAACCCTCTTAGGACGACTCTCATGCCTTGGTTGCGATTGATTGTTTGGGAGGCCGCGCTTAGAGGCTCCCGGGTATTTGAGTAGAAAAAGGCATGAGGTTGTCCCATGGAGTGGCTCGGGGAATGCCTGTTGTTCTTTATATATATATATATTTGATTGGATGCTCGGTTGGCATCGGTTGGCTCACCCCTTTTTTTTTTAAACACTTGAGACATGGGAATCTGGCATATTGAGAGAATATTCTAAGAACGATTGCTGCACTGGTAGGTTATGGTACTGACCAGTGGCCCATAGTAGGTGGATATATTGGGTTTATTGCTATGGGATTTGCCCTCGACCTGCCTGTGAGTGGATGGTCGAGCGTGTTGTGCGATTTGATTTCATCGTGACATGTCAATAAGGATGATTTCTCATGTATTGGTGTCTTCTGGTTTATTCTCGATCTCCTAGGTTCACCCATGTCTATTCAGCTTTTGTAGCTTGCAGTAATGATTATGATGCTCACGTGTATACTTACATTGCCCTTGCTGTATGTTTTACTTTGTGCATTCTGGCATATTGTTTTCCTTGGAAACCGATAAATTGCTTTTTAATGGGTTTCTAAAAATTGTTTTCAAATGGAAGTGTTTAATCCCTTTTGTACAGATTTGAAAATTTAAGCATCACTTTCCCCTTTTTCCTGAAATGTCATTTGCACTAATGAAATGAACACAAATTTGGAAATGGATAAGGGCAATGGTTCGTACTTTGTTTTTAAGTAGAATATTATTAAAAACATACTTTTATAGATTGTAGTTCAAACTTGAAATGATGTTTCTTTTATTTTAAAGGTAGTGCATTGGGAATGGATATCGGGCTAGCCTACTGAGTTTTAATACTCACGCCTATAGTTGTTTTCTGTTTTTAGTGTTTGTGCAGGCTATAGCTTGAGTGCGCTCGCCTAGGGCGACGCTTGATCGTTGAGTTGGAGAGCGACCCGCGAGGTCGCACGGAGTTTGTTCGCACGTCGTGTTTGGTTAGTTTGTTTCTTGTTTGTTCCTGTTTAGTCACTTTATCTGGTTTATATTTTCTGCGCTGCTCTGTTTTATTTTCACTGTCTTATTTATTTATATTGGGCGAAATCGTTCCCACAATCTCTAATGATGCCCTGGCGCTTGTTGCCAGCCCGGGAGGATCGGGAACGCCTCTCGGGCCATGTCGCGGACCGGCTCGGGTGACCGGTTCAGGGTCGACCCGGGTTGGTTCGTGAAAAAATGGTATCAGAGGAGGTTTGCTCTTAGCAGACCTCACTTTTCAGAGCGCCCTTTGTTATTTGGGATGTCAAGGTAGATGGAGTAGGATTGTCGGGACTTGAGGGGTAGGTGCGAGAAGAGCGTCGCGAACTCTTGCCCGTACTGATCCTCAGGTTTCCAGGGGAAGTCCAGTTTAATTTGTTTGTTTGGGTTTTTATAGAAAGGTTTTGCGATTGGGGTACGACAAATGGAGTTGGGCTAATAGTCCTAAGCCGCATGGCCTGACAAGCCATGTGGAGCTTGGGGCATGGTCCAAGAAGGCTCTCTGTGTCCGTGACGTATTTGGCATATGGCCGCCAACCATATGGTCAAGACACCCACTGACACTAGTCCCCTGTTTGAGTTGTTTTGGGTCCCCTTTGATTTTTGAAAGTGGTTTGAATCAGAAAAGTTGGTTTTGAAAAAAAAAAGTGTTGTTTGAAATGACATGTTTAATTTGTGGATTGTTTTAAAAGAAGTGGTATGAATAAATTGTTTTTGGAAAATGAAGTTTCTTTGTTTTGGCCTTGGTGTTCCGATGAGTACTCACATGCATCTTGGTGTGTTGGAAATGTGGATTGATGTCTGGTATGGTGGATGGATGCCCTGGGTGGCACAGATACATGCATGTGAGTGAGACTCTAAGGGATACCAATGGCGAGGGTTTAACTTACCAATATTGTTTTAAATTAAAGATGTTTTCAAAGAGAAAAGTTTTGATGTTATGATAACTTGTTTTCTCGGATTTCGAGCTTGTCACCTATGCAGTGTTTGATTTTGAGGTTGTTATTCATTCGTTGAGTTGGCGTTGATTGGGTTTTTGACCTTTCCTTGTCCAGCGGTTATCCTTTTGAAACTTCGATGGGTGATCATCGTGCGGTCGATCAACCTAAGGATTTTATGCTTGAGTTTCGGAAGCTCGATTCACCTCTCTTTGATGGTCAAGTAGAAACCTCCGTGGCAGAGGAGTGGATGCGGAAGATTGAAAGGGACTTTAACCTCATTGAGTTGCCCGAGTCGTTGAAGGTCAAGTTTGCGACCTTCATGCTTGAAGGTTCACCATGGATGTGGTGGAAGTCAGTGTCTCGAAACAAGCCCCGTCAAGAGATTACTTGGGAGTTTTTCAAGGCCTCGTTCATTCGTCAATATTTCTCTGAGGAAGATAGGGTGAGAAAGGGGATGGAAATGTGTTGTCTGCAGCAGGGCGACAGATCCGTGTCAGAATATTTCCAGCGCTTTGTGGAGCTAGTACCTTATGATTCAGAGTATGCCACAAATGACCCTGTGTAGGCTCGACGCTTCGAGGCGGGTCTCCGCCCTGATTTACAGTCGAAGGTTTCAGAGTCCAACCTGACTTCTTTTGTTGATGTGGCGAGACAAGCTTTTCGTGTCGAAGCTGCGATGGCAGGAGTGCTCGAAGTAGTTCTCCCTCCTTCGATCCCTATGAGCACTGGTGAAGGTTCTGGAAAGGAGTTGAGTAAGCAAATGGAAGTGGATGGATCAGGTCGTGGAATCAAGAGGCCTCGAGATCTTTCATCAACCTCTTCAGAGCGAGAGATTATTGTGTGTTATCAGTGTGGAAAGCGGGGTCACAAGAAGTCATCGTGCCCAAGCGCTCCGAAGCCCTGCCAGGCGTGTGGACGTCTGGGTCACTTGCGATGATTTTGTCGGGGCGTTGCAAGAAAGCGTCGCAGAGGGTGTTCTCAGAAGTAATGTGCTATTGGGTCTTTGTTCAGAGTTCTTGGTGTAAGTTTCCTTTCAGTTTAAGGGATCTTTTGTCGTTGTAGTTATACTGGTGGTGTTTTGGGTTTGAAATGTATGGGAACTTCATGGGTCTTTTGACGAACCTCGTCTTTCAATGCTGGTGTGTTTTTAATTTTAAAATCTTGTCCTTCAATCTGTCAGATCAAAAGATGTATGTATCTCATTGGGATTATCAGAACCTGACTGCGAGGCAGGAGATGCTTCATCCATCAGAGCTCCAGCCAAAAGGTCTCGGAGTGAAGCCGGCACGTAGTCAGGAACCCCCGGGGAAAATTTTAAAGAGTCCGGTTAAAGTCGTGCCTCTGTCGTCATGGTGTGATAGTTTTGGTGTTGTTGCTCCGGTTCCTCTGTCGTTGTAGTTTTCCTCTTGTCGCAAAGCGCGTGATGGACTTATCCCTCACGTAGTGTCGGGAATCGTGTCTCTTGGATGTAAGTTGCTGACCAGTGACTTTTCATGGGCCATTGATGTAAATCAGTTGCGGCCCTGGTTTGGGTCCATCCCGAAGTGATGGGTCGTGGGTAGTCGTACGTCGTAGTTTTAGGGATTTGATCCTTGGGCCCACCCTCCCCGCCCATGGGATTAGGGTTTTAGTTGCGCAAAGTATCCATTTAAGCTTCTATCCCTTTCGAACGGGAGTAATGGTTTAAATGTTTTTGCTGTGCTTTTATAGCTTGAGTAAGGCCCGGTTCTGGCCTAAGTTGGATTTCTGGTTGGTCGCTAGGAGGTCAGTCCTTTTATGGTGGGGAGACCCACCATGAGTCTTTTTGGTTTTTCTCTTAAGTCGTTATCGAATGCTAGTTGAGTTCTTATGGTGGGGAGTCCGTTCAGGCCTCCCCTCTGTTAGTGATTTGTTTCGGGCAATGAGGTTCAGTCCCGTTGGTAGTCGTTGTGACATCCTTGAGATAAGAGGTTGGATCGTGTTCTGTGAAATCCTTAGGTGTTGATCGATCGACTGGTTGGTGTGGTGGCTTTCCGGGGGCGGAAAGCGTTATGGTGGGGAGAATTGTCACACCCCGACCGTGCGATTATTTTTATTTTATGTTTTCTTTGACTTTAAATTATATTGCTGCGGTTTGTGTTCAGTATCGGACCAGGCTTTTGAGTTTTCGCTAAAAAGTGCGCTTTTTGACGCGACGTCGTCGGGCGCGTGAGCGGAGCCTGTTCTGGAAACCCTGCTCGTCCCTGCCCGGTGTTTTTGCGCATCCCGTTGTCTTTGGAAATTTTTAAATAGAGTCTTTTTTTTTAAAACGCGCGTTAATTGTTGCGTCGTTAAAATTTTTAGTGCGTTAAGAATTAATTATCATTAAAATGATACGAACGCCGTTATTGTTTTTATTCTATTTTATTTTATTATTTTATCACTATGATGTTTATTATTTGTTGTTTTATTATTATTATTATTATTATTATGACAATATAATTTTGGTCATTAATTTTATTTATTTATTTATCATTATTATTATCATCTTTATTTTATTTTTCATTCTTTTTATTTTATTTTCCCTCTCTAACCCTAGCGGCCCCCTTATATATATATATATTTTTTCTTTCTACCTGGCGGGAGCCGCCTCCTTTTCCTCTCCCCGTCGCACCATCCGCACCCAGCCCCTGCAGCGCTTCCTCCGCCTGTGAAGCCTCCCCGCTCCACCTCCTCTCCCTTTCTCCCTTGCAGCACTCAGCCACAGCAGCAAACCACCGGCGTTTTTCCTCAGCCTCCTCCACAGCAGCCCCCTGCTCCCTTCAGCGCCCGCCGCCCGCACCTGTCTCCTGTCCCGGCCGCCTCCAGCCACCGCCGTCCGGCGACCCAGCCTGCCGCCTTCTTCCACCTTCCGTCGCCGCTCCGCTCCGCAACTCCCGGCCTCCCCGTCGTCCCGGCCACCAACAGCCAGCGCCGAACCTCCTCCCCCCTGCTGCTTCACCGCACCCCTCAGACCCAGCGCCCTCCTGCAGCCCGTCACGGACCCCCAGCCAGCCCCGCTCCTTGTCCGCCACCGCGCACCCCCGCCTCTGTCTCTCTCCCTCTTCTCCTTTTTCTTTTTTTTTCATCCCCTCTCGCTTCTCCCTGGTGCACCGTCTACAGGCCGCGCCCCCTTCCTGCAGTGCGCCGCTGCAGCGCCTCTTCCCGCCGAAGCCGCCCCTGCCTCCTTCTTTTCTTCTTCCTCCTATTCTTCTTCTTTCTCTTCTCCTTCCTCTCCTCTTCTTCCTCTCCTCTTCCTCCTTCCTCTTCTTCTTCTTCTTCTTCTTTTTCTTCCTCCTCTCCTCCCCTGCCCAGCGCGCACAGCCACGCCCCTGCCTCCTTCTTCTTCTTTTCTTCTCCCTCCTCTTCTTCTTCTCTTCTTCTCCTTTCCTTCTTCTTCTTCTTCTCTCCTTCTTCTTCTTCTTCTTCTCTCCTTCTTCCTCTTCTTCTTCTCTTCTTCTTCTTCTTTTCTTTCTCCTTCTTCTGCTCCGCCGCAGGCCCGTTTTTTTTTATTTTAATTTGCTATTTTGTTTTATTTAATATGTTAATAACCTTTTTTTTTATTTTTATTTTATCATTATTATTATTAATGTTAGTATTGATAATATTATTATTATTATTATTATTAATTTTTTTATTATTATTATTATTAATTTTATTATTATTATTATTATTATTTTTATTATTATTATTATTATTAATCTTATTATTATTATTATTATTATTATAAATTTTATTACTATTATTATTATTACTATCATTATTATTTTCATTATTATTATTACTATTAATTTTATCATTATTATTAGTATTGTTATTATTAATTCTATTACTATTATTAATATTATTATTATTATTATTATTAATATTAATTTTATTATTATTATTATTATTATTATTATTATTATTATTAATGTTCATATTATTGTCTTGTTATTATTATTATTGTTTTTCATATTATTATTATTATTATTATTATTATTATTATTATTATTATGTTGCTATTACTATTATTAGTATTACTATCGATATTATTACTATTTCTATTATTATTATTATTACTAATCCTATTATTATTATTAGTATTATTATTACTATTATTGTCTTTGTTTTCATTATTATCATCGTACTCTGGTTGATGGTGGATTTTTATTTGGTTGGCTTAGGACTTTTAGGACCCGCGCAGGGCGTTCCAAGTGAGCGCCACCACCGCGCCTTGTTTCCGAGGTTCCGTCGACGCCGCGCTTTAGTTTCAAGGTGAGCGTTTATTCCCGCCGCTTTGTTTCACATGCTCTGGTGAGTTTTTGGTTGTGTCTGAGTCCTCGATACTGATTATGCAGAGTGTTAGACCTTGTCACGTGGTTTCAGACACACGTCGTGTCATCGCGACTTGGATCCGAGGTTGTTCTGTCGACGCGCTTGGTTTTGAGGTAGGTCCCCTTTGCACTGCTTTTAAAATTTAAGTTATATTGTTTCATGATGTTTGCGCACCCTAATTGTTCAAAATCAACATTTTATTAATTGTAACAAATATGAGATAATATACGATAATTAATTTTTAATATAATATGGTTAATTTTTAAATGATTATTAAATGTCAAAATGAGACATTTATTTTATACACGACACATGAAACATCCTTTTGACGAGCGGACACCCAATAATGAAAGAATGCCCGTTTGTCTTTTAAACATAATTCACGGAATGTAAAACAGAGTTCTGGTTTAATGAGAAATGATTTCTTTTGAAGCATGATCAAATACTTTGGTTCTTTTGAGAAATTGCCCGGTTGGCTCTTAAAGTTTATTTGGAAAAGAAAATGGTTTGGTTTGGTTTATAAAAACACTGGCAACCTGTGAAGTAGTGTTTTGTGGATTCTTCAAATAGTTTTAAACTGGTTTTGGTAGTAATTGTGAACTGTATTAAATGCCCGTTTGGCACTTTATGGAAAGTGATGGAAATGTTTTTATAAAAAAAACCCTCTTAGGACGACTCTCATGCCTTGGTTGCGATTGATTGTTTGGGAGGCCGCGCTTAGAGGCTCCCGGGTATTTGAGTAGAAAAAGGCATGAGGTTGTCCCATGGAGTGGCTCGGGGAATGCCTGTTGTTCTTTATATATATATATATTTGATTGGATGCTCGGTTGGCATCGGTTGGCTCACCCCTTTTTTTTTTAAACACTTGAGACATGGGAATCTGGCATATTGAGAGAATATTCTAAGAACGATTGCTGCACTGGTAGGTTATGGTACTGACCAGTGGCCCATAGTAGGTGGATATATTGGGTTTATTGCTATGGGATTTGCCCTCGACCTGCCTGTGAGTGGATGGTCGAGCGTGTTGTGCGATTTGATTTCATCGTGACATGTCAATAAGGATGATTTCTCATGTATTGGTGTCTTCTGGTTTATTCTCGATCTCCTAGGTTCACCCATGTCTATTCAGCTTTTGTAGCTTGCAGTAATGATTATGATGCTCACGTGTATACTTACATTGCCCTTGCTGTATGTTTTACTTTGTGCATTCTGGCATATTGTTTTCCTTGGAAACCGATAAATTGCTTTTTAATGGGTTTCTAAAAATTGTTTTCAAATGGAAGTGTTTAATCCCTTTTGTACAGATTTGAAAATTTAAGCATCACTTTCCCCTTTTTCCTGAAATGTCATTTGCACTAATGAAATGAACACAAATTTGGAAATGGCTAAGGGCAATGGTTCGTACTTTGTTTTTAAGTAGAATATTATTAAAAACATACTTTTATAGATTGTAGTTCAAACTTGAAATGATGTTTCTTTTATTTTAAAGGTAGTGCATTGGGAATGGATATCGGGCTAGCCTACTGAGTTTTAATACTCACGCCTATAGTTGTTTTCTGTTTTTAGTGTTTGTGCAGGCTATAGCTTGAGTGCGCTCGCCTAGGGCGACGCTTGATCGTTGAGTTGGAGAGCGACCCGCGAGGTCGCACGGAGTTTGTTCGCACGTCGTGTTTGGTTAGTTTTTTTCTTGTTTGTTCCTGTTTAGTCACTTTATCTGGTTTATATTTTCTACGCTGCTCTGTTTTATTTTCGCTGTCTTATTTATTTATATTGGGCGAAATCGTTCCCACAATCTCTAATGATGCCCTGGCGCTTGTCGCCAACCCGGGAGGATCGGGAACGCCTCTCGGGCCATGTCGCGGACCGGCTCGGGTGACCGGTTCAGGGTCGACCCGGGTTGGTTCGTGACAGTATCTAAAGAAGAAATATCTCCTCATTAAAAAAGGAATCAAAATATATTACCGAACAACCACAATAGTTTTATGGTCAAAACTCTTGTTGACATGGTAGATCAAGATTCATAGTTTACTACTAGTGTTGTGGAATTTATAGGCATAGAGTGTATAATTTCTAGTACAATATATCACTCTATTGGAGTAGGCATGAATTGATGGGGAGAAACATTGAAAAGGTAAGAATAAATTATAAAATGAAGCAAGATATGGATAAAATTTCATTAATATTAAAAAATTAGAATAAATTTAATATATTGGAATAAATATATATAAGGTGTGACCAATAAGGTCATAATTACAACAACTATATGACTACTCTTCTAGGACAATTTTCACATGTTGAAAAAGGAATATAAGTTTAGAAAAAGAATAAGGAAAAAAGTCTCTAATTTTTGAAGAGTCACTAAAATATAATAGGAAAAAAAATCCATGGATACTTGATAATTTATAATCCTCTCATATGTTAGGTGATAAAATACTTAAAGAACATGATGGAGGTGAAATTAATTTTGTGAATGAAAGTTCCTTAAAAATAAGAGGAATTGGTATAACTAAGATTAAATCTAAAAAAATAGGATTCCAAAGATTTTTTATCTATTGGTGGGATTAAATAAAACTTATTGAGTGTAATTTTTTTTATAATGGGAATGAAGTTATTTTTAAGATAAACTCTTGTATCACTAGGAGCATAAAATATAGAATAATTATCACTATGGGAGAAAGAACAAGTTATAAGTTATTCTAAATTGGTGATCAAATTAAATCTTGTTATCTGAGTGTTGAAGATGAAAATAATTTGTGGCATATAAGACATGGTAATCTTGGTAAAAGAAGTTTGATTAAATCTCAAAGGAATATTCATTGAGAGACCTACCCCAACTAAAGAGAAAAAGAGATATTATTTGTGAAACATTTCAAAAGGGATATATTTTTTAAGGAAGTCAAAAAAGAGAGTAAATTAAGTCCAACAAGACACTTGAATTAATTTATTCTAAATTATTTGGTCTTATGAGACATCCATTCACTTTAGTTGATCTCTACTTTATTATATTCATTAATGATTTCACCAGGATGACTAATGTGATGTTCTTAAAGCACAAGTTTGATGCAGAAGATATAAAAACCAAGATTCAGTTGTAGTAAGTGAACATCCTATTTTCATAAAACTATAATAAAATTTACATTTTAAAATGTTATGGCACAAAATTATAATTTTATAGGATGAATATCAATTTTGAACTTACTTATTCAAAATAATCATAGAATGTATTTTGGAAATTTTCCCATAGAAATAAGCTATTATAAATAATTTAAAATGTAGTATTTAATTATTCCACCTATAATTTATAATAATTTATTATAATATGTGTAATTAACAATATATTTACTATCAATTTTATATAAATAATGATAATATCATTTGGAGGTAAAATGGATATTTTTTAGAGAACAATTTTTGTTTAAAAAGGCATAATGTATATACATTTTAATTAATTAAAATAATCATTAATAAAAACTAATTTAAATTAAATATATATATATTATATATCTGAACATATTAATTTAAATCCATATAATTAATATTACTATTCATATAGTCAATATAATATCATCTTATGCTTGAAAAATGCATTTCTTGAAAAACCGTTTTTCGACATGATTTACGGGTTTTTTTAAAACTAATTTATAAAAATTTGTGATTTTAATTTGATAAAATTTATTAAATATATTTATTAATAATAATTAATATTATTTAATAATTTTAACTTAATTTTTGTTCATAATGAATTGTAAAAATAGTAAAAATTAATTAACACAGTTAAGGTTAAAACAGGACTTTGCGTGCTACATACACTTGGGTTAAAATTAATTTTTCACACACATAGAATTTTTATTTGATAAATAATATTTCATAATTAGAATCAGTGTGTCCAAATTATCTAATAAGGTTCATTTTATTTTTAGGATTAAATAATTAATTACCTAGGTTAAAAAATTAGTTACCGTGGTGAAAACTCAAATGGTAAAAGTAAGTAACCTTGAAGGTAAAGGAAATAAAATGTTTAAAACATGTTTATTTTTAGTTTTTGTGGTTTATATAAACCTTATATTACCTACACCCCATTATTTATCAATTTTGGAGGCACTTGGGTCAAGAGTGACTTCCCATTATTGAATAGTTTTGAGTATTTACAAAAAGGACACTCCTCAATTATAAAAGGGCACTCCCTTACCTCAATTATTCACACATATGAAGAAATTTTTCTCAAAATAACCATGAAAAAAATATCTCCCCAACATTCTCATATACATTATAGAGTTTCTGGTCTTTCCAAAATACTAATCATACGGTCCTTAATAAGTGATCCAAAGTAGGTTTCTCTAAGAGACGATAGTCATATTCATCAAGATATTTCTTTTTACGTCTTATTTTATCACATAAAACCATGTATTAAAAATTAAAATATAATAACACCAGTATATACCATATAATTTTATGTTATTATGTTTATGACATAATATTTATGCATCTTATTCTCCGTCAAATGGGAAACAAAGGCACCGCTCATGTGTACGACATACTACCACCTCACGACCTGATGTAATTCGTTTTTTATCATAGAATCAAATAGATAGTCATAAAGATGAAAATAATGAATATATATGATCCATATTACATGATATTAATTTTTGAAAATTAATATCATCCACTTTCTTACCCTTTCACCCATTAATGGAATTATATCATTGCTCATGTGTACGTACGACCTACCATCTCCATGAAGTGACGTGATTCATTTTCTATGTCCAAATTTAAAGAATGGGTTTAACAAGATATATAATTAATAAATTTAATATTTATAAAATTAATATCATTCTTGAAATTATGGATCTATACCTTATCCACAATAACTAGAATTTTTTTTGAGAAAACATGCATGAGAAAACAAAGTAGTTAACACATGAAAAGTGGTAATAATGAAATATTATTAATGGATGGGTGGTAAGATGTTATAATAGGACAATATATGATATTATAAATATTAATATATTTCTTTTATAAATTAATAACATGCTTAAAATCATTATATAGTAGGTTAAATCACTTTCAACTAAGGAAAATCCTGAGGTAAGAGATTTCATCTCAATTTCCATTCCATTGAGACATATTTGTTAATATGAACATATTCACTTTTTTTGTGGTGTATATAATACCAATTTTATTTATTTAACATGAATAAATATATATTAATTATGGTTAATTTTTCAATTCAATTTTATTCATTTAAGGGGTTACAATTTAAAAGTCATTAAAGAGGTAATAATCTATTTTACAATCTCACTTTCTTTTGGGATTACTTTTACTTTCATTGAAGGAATAATATCATTTATCCTTAATAATATCCAATAATTTTATTATACACTATATATTTAATGATTATATACATTTTATTCCAACTTTAACTCTCTTGGGTACTATAATCAATAAAATAAATGTTTAAAATAAAAATCAATTTTATTTCTCTTTAAATGATATATATTTTTTCTTCCATGTCCATATTTTTCAATTTTTTTACAAAATCTGTTTTTATTACTCAAATGATTTATTAAGTACATTTTATGTTATCCTTGAATTTTAAAAAGGTTTTTAAAGTAATATTTCTAATATTTTTCTGAAAGGGTCATTTTTTACTTTCTTTACAAAAAGTCAAAAGGAATGTTATTTAATGTATACAACAATAATAAGCTTCCCCATCACCATAACCATTTTATGAAATTTAGATTCTTATATTCATTTTAAATTTTTTTACAAAGAAAAATATTTTATGAAATGTTATTTTAATACTTCACTTACATTCCATTTATTCTTCCAAAGTTTATGATTTTATTTCAAACCTATATTCTGATGAACTGATGGTCATCACTTGTCTCATTAATGTTGTGGATGTTAAATATCTCTTGAAACTTTCACTTTCATGTGATCATTATAAATTACATTTCATTTAATATCTATATTATTTATCATATATATTCTTATTTTTTAAACCATATATCATTTAGACATATGGTGTTTTACTTTGAAAGTTATTTGATTGACTGGGAAAATATTGATATTTTGTATTATTTATTAAATACAAACATTTATTGATAAGGAATATTGTTAATGAATTAAATTTATCATTAAATATATGAGTAATGATTTGGACATATAGTGATATGTGGGTCCTAGAATTATATATCCCTTTGATACATTGACATGTCTCATGAGACAAATTAGTTGGCCAAATTAAATGGGTTTTAACCATAGTTTTAAATAATGTTGGTGAAGGTTCTTGAAAGTATAGATATCATGTTATATAAGATCATGAAATACAATATTAATCATTTCCTTAATTTATAATTCAATTTTTATTATCCATGAGATTATTACATTAATATTATCCATGGATTCACTTTATACTCAAGATATTGATTAAATGACATGTGTTTTTAGTTATTTACCTTTATATATTGATTATGTATTATTTACCATTGATATATTCTATTGTATGTAAACCTTACTGATAATTTGAGGTTATCCTTATTTTTTTTCCTTTCTATAGGATATGAAGAATAATTCTTTAAATGAGTTCAAGGATGCCAAATGTTTTCCATTACTATGTTTCATATTTTATCCCTAATGTAAAATGGATATCATGTATGTATCTGGATCTTAAATAATATTAAATTTATCAATATTTTGGTATTTTAATACTTGTATATATGCCAATATAATAAACTAGACATTATCTCTAGGTTACTGGAGTCAGGGTTGTTACAGTTGGTATTAGATCAAGTTTAGTTGAAACCTTGGGAAGTAGATTTAGGAAAACATAGATTATGGAAAATAACCCTATGATAGACTTTGAGGATAAGTATAGAATAAAATACTAAAGTTTTGGTAAGGAATATATGATATGGGTTTTCTAAGAAATTATATCCCTATCTGGATACTACAAGTCGACGCGGTTTTACCAAAGTTGTACCTAGGGGTAATAACCCTAAAAATGGTGCATTATGATTTAAAATGATCATCGCCTGGTGTACAAAAATGGGGCTTACTTCACACCTCGATTGGAAATACTAGTGGAAATTATTTGGATTATTAAAATTTTCTTTATAAACTATTATGAAGTATTTGAAAATATTTTTATGATTTAAAGATATTCCCAAAGAAACCAAGTTTATAACTCTGAAATTTACAATGCATAATTTTTTGAATTATGTTTAAGTGTTACACTAGATTCAAAATTATATGTTATGATTTAAAATTTATAATTTCATGATCTAATATAGTATATTACATTTTTTAGAAATAGTGTCTAGAAGAAAGAATGGTATCAACACTCGTGATCAATGTAGAAACTTCCCTACTGATCAAGCCAATATAGCTGGTATTAGAACTGATAAGATCATGGATATTTAGGGTATCTTACTCAGGTTATGATGAATAAACATTCTTGAATGGGGAAACTTTTTTTTACAATGTTATTATCCTAGGTTGGATCACTTCATGTGATAGAAGCCCCTATTATTTAGTGGGACTACTAATCTTTTATTAGATGATAAATTGATTAAATAAATTGAAAATATATTTCTATCCTTGATATATGATGAAAAGGAAAAGTTTACACTTATAGTATATTTTATAAAAGGTGATAATAATCAATAGGGATCATTAATCCAAAATAATAGCGAGGAATATGAAGTAGAACACATGGAATGAATAGATTTTAAAGAAATATTATTCAAAAAATATTTTCCTCATGAGAAATAAACTAAAATGAAGAGAAAGTTCCTTAGATTAAATAAAAAGTAAGAAAAAAGTGTTACAAAGTACGAGGATATATTTAAAACACTATCCATGTATGATATGGATTTCATATGAAATAATGAATGCATTATTAACCATTTATTTTAAGGGATTAATATAATTCTCTGAAGGGTAATGGTTTCTCAAATTTTTTCATCATATGTTGAAATAGTTTTATGCTCTATCAAAATATAGAATTAATTTTATAGATCCTATATATTCAAGGGGAATTAAGAGAATAAGAGGTCATATAAATAACAAGAAAAAGATAATGAATTAAATAAGAATAATAATATGAAGCAATTTCCATCATGTAAAAATTGAGGAAAGAAACATCCTAGAAAATGATTGAAGAGCATGGGAGTTTGTTACAAGTGTGATGAAAAGGTTTATTTAGATCATGAATTTAAGGTAAATAAAGATATAACTAATATTGAGTGATTCAACTATAAATAAATGGGTCATTATTCAAATAATGTACCAAGCATCAAGGGAATATACAATAAAAGAGGCCAAGGGGAGAAGGCCAAGATTATACGATCACTCCAGATGAGGTGTAATCACCCAATGATATGGTGGTAGGTACTTTAATCATAAAATTAAATTTAGAAAATTCTTTATTTGATTCTAGATATTTACACTATTTTATATATTACATGTTTTCCAAGAAATTTATATATTTACCTAGCACCTTAAGAAGGGAGATTTCATTCAAAACATCTAGTGGAAATCTCACTAGGACAAGGATGTGTTAGGTAGTTCCCATTATGTCACATAAACATATACTATTTGTGGAATTTATTATTATACCTATGGTTGTATTTTATATAATTCATGGCATGAAATGGATTTCAAAATATTATTTATAAATTTATTAAAAGGATAAGGAAATTATGATTTGTGATGAAGATATGGAATTTCTTATCTTTAGAGTGGAGACTTCATCATATGATTCATGTTTATATACACCCATAGTAGCTCTTCTGAATGATACTATTTTAGAATAATAGAAAAAAAAATCTACAAATGGAAAAGGTAATCATCAAATTGATGATGTACCTATTATAGAAGAATAAATTGATGTATTTCCTAAGGAATTACCTATACATCCAATAGAGCGTGAAATCAAGTTTTTCATTGATTTAATCCCTGCTGCAAAACCAATATCAAAGACTCCTTATGGAATGGACACTATGGAATTAGTGTATTTGAAGAAACAAATATATGAGTTGTATAATAAGGGATTTATTATCCCTAGTGTTTCATAATGGGGAGCTTCAATTCTATTTATTAAGAAGAAAGATGGATCCATGAAGTTGGGCAATGATTATAGGGAAATCAATTTTATTATGATAATGAAAAAGTATCATATGCCTCACATTGATGAATTATTTGATCAACTTCATGGATATAAATATTTTTCAAATATTGAACTTTGTTCTAAGTATCATCAATTGCGAGTAAAGAAGGAATACATTCTAAAGGAAACATTCTGAATAAGGTATGGACATTACAAGTTTATAGTAATGCCATTTAGACTGACCAATGCACCATCAATATTTATAGATATAATGGATAGATTTTTCAAGGAATATTATAATAATTTCATTGTGGTATTAATTTATGATATCTTAGTGTATTATAAGAGCTACAAGGACCATGGGAATCACTTACAAAATATTTTTTAGAATCTTAAAAGAAAAGAGTTATATGGGAAATTTAGAAAGTGTAAATTTTGGATTTAGAAATTTTATTTTCTTGTCCATATTTTCTTCAAGAATGGAATCTCAATTAATACTTTGAATAAAAAGATATTCAAATAATGGCCTACACCAATGAATATAACTGAGGTATGTAGTTTCATTGGTTTAGAAAGTTACTATCGATGATTCATTCAGAATTTTTCATGATTGGATAATCCATTAATCAATATTACATATAAAGGGGTTAAGTTACCATGGGAAAAAGAATGTGAATAATATTTTGAAGAATTGATGAGGAGATTGGTCAATGGTTTGATTTTGACCCTACCATCAGGAAATTATAGATTTGTAATATATAGTGATACATTGAAGAAGATGCTGGGTTGTTTCCTTATACAGAATGATAAAGTTATTACTTGTGCATCAAGGAAGTTAAAGAATCTTGAATAGAACTATCCAACCCATTATCTTGAGTTGGAAGTTGTAATATTTTATTTAATGATATGGAGACACAATGTTCATGGTGAAATATGTGAGATGTATACAGACCATAAGATCCTAAAATATATATTTTCATAGAAATAGATCAACATGAGGAAAAGGATATGGCTCGAGCTACTCAAGGATTATGATTGTTCAATATACTATGACCCAAGGAATGAAAATAAGGTAGTGGATGCTTTAAACACGAAAAATCATGGAGACTTGACCAAAATGAGAATTGATAGGGATCTTATGTTCATGAATCTAGTAAATATAGATATGAGAATTATTATGGAATGATATAAATAAATCCCTTTTCAAATGATTTTGAATCTATCTTTATTGGAAATTATAAAAATTTCCCAATTAGATTATGAATTTTTTTAGAAGAAAATTAAATTCATTAATGATGTAAAATTGAAAGACTTCTTTTGTGAAGATGATGTTATGAAATTTAGAAAGATACTATGTGTTCCATCTACACCTTATCTGAAAAGGGAGTAGTTGGATGATTCTCATAGATTTAATTTCTCTATACACCCTAGTAGCACCAAGATATATAGGTATTTTAGGGAATATTTTTGGTGGGATAACATGAAGTAAGAAATTACTGATTATATATCAAGATGCTTGGTTTTCCAACAGGTGAAGGCTAAGAGACAACATCCTGGAGGAGTCATGAAACCTCTTTCTATTCATATGTGGAAATGGGATGACATTACTATGGAATTTGTCACATGATTAACAAATACCCCAAAAAAGAATGATGCAATATGGGTTACTATTGATCACCTAACCAAATCTGCAAATTTCCTCACTATAAGAGAAGAACAACCTCTTGAGTTCCTTGAAAGTATCTATATCAATGAAGTTTTAAGACTTTATGGAACTCCAATTTTATTTTTTTAGATAATGACCGCCATTTTACATCAAAATTCTAGAAGATCCTTTAGAAGGCTCATGATATTGATCTTCATTTGGTTACTTCCTACCATCCTCAAACTAATGGACAGTTCAAAAGGACTATTCAAACATTGGAAGACATATTGAGTTCATTCTAACTTGATTTTTAAGGTATTTGGGATCAATATTTAGCTTTGGTATCATTTGACTATAATAATAGTTTCCATTAAAGTATTCAAATAATGTCTCATGAAGAATTATAATAAAGAGATGTCATACTCCAACTTGTAGGGATGAAGTTGGTGAAAGGAAACTTATAGGCCCAAAACTTATGAAGGAGACAACAAAAAAGGTAAATAATATTCCAAATCATATCAAAGTAGCCTAGTTCATTAGAAAGATTTATACCTATAAACAGAGGAAAGATTCATAATTTTTAGTGGGAGATAATGTTTTCTTAGAAGTTTCTACATGGAAGAGTTTTTTAAGGATTGATAAGAAGGGAAAATTGACCCCTAGGTACATAGAACCCTTCAAAGTTTTGGAAAGAATTTAATATGTGGCTTATTGATTTAAAATTACACCAATACTATATAAAGAACATGATTTTTTCCATATATCATTGTTAAGGAAGTACATTCTAGACCCAATGTATGTGCTTACCTATAAATAAATAGAATTGGAAACTAATTTCTCTTACCATGAAGAGCCCATGCAGATTCTTGATACCAGAGAGAAATTGTTGGGTAATTGAATGAATTTAATAGTAAAGGTAATTTATAGAAATCATAAAATAGAGGAAGAAATGTGGGAACCAGAGGATGTTATGAAGTATAAACACCCTCAATTGTTCAGAAGGTAATATCCATGAAAAGTTTAATAATGAAATTTTTGTTGGTTGGAAGAATGCAACACTTGATCCTCAATTATAGTAAGTGAAAATAATATTTTAATAAAACTATAATAATATTCACACTTTAATTTTTAATTTAAAAAATTATAATTTGATAGTATGAATATTTATTTTTAACTTACTTGGTCAAAATAAGCCTAGAATGTATTTTAAAAAAATTACCTTAGAAATAAGATTTTATGAATAATTTAAAATATAGTATTTAACTATTAGTACCCTTATTTATAATAATTTATTATTATATATGGAATTAAAAATTTATTGACTATCAATTTTATAGAAATAATGATAAGATCATTTGGAGGTAAACAAGACATTTTTCAAAAAACTATTTTTTAAATAAGCATAATGTCTATCTATTTTAATTAATTAAAATAATATTTAATGATAAATGATTTAAGACAATGAGACTATACCCAAGTGTTAAAGTATCCTTCTTGGTATACAAGAGGTCCCAAGATCAATCCCTGTTAGGTGCAAGTACTATTCAGTACTATGTAGGTTGTGACACAGACGATGATGCAGGCAGGATGATGCAGACATAACACTGCACTGGGATTTCAGGCCATGTAATGGGATTTATTCCCACTAGTTATATGATCCATGTTATAAATAAATAATTCTTGATGGGTGGGTTATCCTCTAAGGGAGGGGGCCATGACCTGCCTCTCCGGTCTGTGTGTGGTGTGTGTGCGTTTGAATGTAATTTTAACTCCAAACACCTAATATATATATATATATATGTATATATAATTATTTAAATTAAATTAATATATTATTTATACAATTATTTGAATTTAAATCCATATAATTATTATTACTATCCATATTTCTAATATAATACTATCTTATGCTTGAAAAATGCATTACTTGAAAAATTGTTTTTTAACACGATTTGCGAGTTTGTTTTTCAACTAAAATTTTCTAATTTTGTGATTTTAATTTGATAAAATAGATTATATATTTGTAATAATAATAATTAATATCATTTAATAAGTTTAAATTATTCTTTGGTTATAATTAATTTTAAAAACATTATAAATCATTTACCACAGTTAAGGTTAAAACAGGGTTTTGCGTGTTACATACGCTTGTGTTAAAATTAATTTTCCACACACATATGATTTTTATTTGATAAATTAGGTTTCATAATTAGAATAAATTTTTCTATATTATCTAATAAGTCTCATTTTATTTTTAATCTTATAATATTAATTACCTATGTTAAAAAACTAGGTACCGTGGTAAAACCTTAAACAATATAAGTAAGTAACCTTGTAGGTAAATGAAATAAAATATTTAAAACATGTTTATTTTTATTGGTGTAGGTTTGGATTGAACTTTTATTCAATACACACCATTATTTATCAATTTTTGTCTCATTTAGGTTGAGAGTGTGTAATATTTCATTACTTCTTTTAGGCACTCCTTTGTTCACGCTTTGTTTATCATCCTTATTTGGTTGTGTTTATGGGGTTATTAGGGATGAAGAGCCTTTGATAGGGACAATTAACTAAAGTTAGGAGATTAATATTTGTTTTAATTAATTAATTATATGTATAAATGTGTTAATAACTTTGAGGTATTCTTCCTAAGTTCATATAATTTCCCATGTGATTTGGCATTTTTTTTGTTGGAATCTTGGTTTTCTATTATCAGATGGGAATTTACACATAATGTAATGGGATTATATAACATGTAATTATCTCTAGGAAGATGATATGAAATGGTTATAGGTTGTGAAATTTTTACACACCATGTAAAGGGTTCACATTGTGTAATGGAAAAAATATGGTTTTTATAAAAAGGCGATGTGTTTTTTGGCATTTTCATCCTTTGTGGAATTCATTCCATGTAATGGGATTACACAAAGTATAAATCTCCTAGACTATAGGTTTAAGGAACTGGTTAGAATATTTATTTTTCATTCCACCCACAACCTTCTCTCTCTCAACCCAGAGTTCACCCTAATAAATCTTGGATATCTTTTCTCCTATTGGATTGTTCATTCGATGATTGATCATAAAGGTTATTGCGGTGCACCTCTCTAGGTAATCATTCCTCCTTGTTCTTCATTCCTTTAGTCATATCCTCTATATTTTCTGAATTTATGGTTCTGATTCATGATAAAATATAATTTTATATCAATACTTTGTAGTTTCTTATCACACATTATCTTTTGAAGGCCGATATCTTGGTTTTCAATAACTATTGTAGAAGGTGGCTAGGTTTATATAGTTTTGAGGTAGGTGTATCTATATAATGGATTAATTTTATGAATTTATTATTATTCTTGATAAATTCATTTTTTTTCATTGAATTGAAGTTATTTGTTAAAGATAAATGTTTTTAAATGGGTTTGCTTTAAAAATTGGGTTTTCACACTAAGTGTTTGTTTGGATTATTGTGTGGTGGTTTTTAATTGAAAATGGGTTTTAAAACATAAAATTATATTTTATTTCCTTTAAAAATGTTATATAAAATTGTGTGCATGGTTTTAAAATGCATTTTTTGACAATTTTCACATTGGGACCCTTAGGTGTGTTGAGAAATAGACATGGGTAGCCTTAGTGTGTGTGGCACCATTAGGAGGTATCCTTTGGGATATCAATGGAATATGGTAGGAATAAATATTGGTTAGATCCAATGTTATTATTGTTTAGATTTAATATCTAATACATATTCCCATAGGCTAGGGACCACTATAAGGTTCTTTTTCATTTATGGTTTATTTATTACATAATGGGTTTTTATCATGGATTATTGGTCATAGGTTTTTATATGAGGTTGTATCACATAGATTATCATGATAGGTTATTTCATGGATATGTGTTTACCTATTTACATCTTGATGTATTCATTGGATTTCCTATTTTATCACTTCTACATTTCATATTTATAGTTTGAGAATATGAAAGGATTTTATGAAAAACCAAATGGGAAATGATTTGAAAATGGAATGGATTTATGAAAATTATTTGTAAAAATATTTTTGTTTTAAAAGATATAAAATTTTCATTATTTATATTCAAACTTATATAGACTTTGTGGTGGTATCCTATTAGGCTTTGGTCTCACACCCTAATTTTTCCTTTGGGAGGCTGTAGATATTGTATTACAGGATTCAAGTAAAGGGAAGGGAATCTTGTAGCATGATTTCTACTCTTGTTATTGTTTTCTTCATCTCGAGTTAGATTGGAGGTGTATTTTGGGAACATGGAGACTTTTTGGTCTTTCTTTATTCATACTTTTTATTTTAACTGGTTTGACTTGGATTGTATAGATCTGGCTGTATATTTTTCTTCTATATAGTACTCTAGTTGTATGTCTTGTTTTGTTACATTCAAGAACTTTTTATGTTATTTTTGTTTCACCTCACCATGCGATGGCTAGATTATGTGTATGGTTTGGTTGAACTGGGTTTTTCTATTACAGATTCAATTCCCATTATTGAATATTTTTGGGTATTTACAAATCTGTAACTCCTCCCAAATTGACACTCCTTCTCCTCACTTATTCACACCTATAAAGATATTTAGCTCAACCAAACCCAGAAAAATATCTCCCCAACATCCTTAGACACATTATAGATTGTTTTTATTCCCAAAATACCAATCTTTGGGTTCTTAATAAGAGATCCAAAGGATGTTTCTTAAAGAGAAGATAATCATATTCACTGAGATCTTTCTTTTTTACTTATTCTTTTATCACCTTCAATTATGTATAAACAATTACTATATAATAAAAAATATATCTCCCATATAATTAGATGTAATTATTTTTATGGAATAATATTTATCCATATCCTTCTCTATCAAATGGGAAACAAATCCATCACTTGTGTTTACAGTGGACTACAACATCATAAACTGTTGTAATTTGTTTTCCATTACCGAATCACATGGATAATCCTAATTATGAAAATAATGAATATATATGATAAATATGAAATGATATTAATTTTTAAAAAATTAATATATCATACACTTCCTTACCCTTTAACCAATTGAGGGAATAATATCATTGCTCGCGCGTACATATGACCTACTGTCTCCACAAAGTGATGTGATTCATTTTCCATGTATAATTTTCAAGAATGGTTTTAAAAATGTAACTAATGAATAAATGTGATATTTATAATATTAATATCATTCAACATATGATGTATCTATATCCTATGTATAAGATCCAGACCTTTTGTGACAAAACCTGCATGAGAAAATAAAGTAATTAACACCCGAAACAATGTTAATAATGAAATATTATTGACGAACGAGTAGTAATATGTTATAAGAGGATCATATATGGTATTATAATTATGAATATGTTTTTTTATAAATTAATAACATAATTAAAACCATTATAAAGTAGGTTAAATCATGCTCAACTAAATGGAAGTGTGAGGTAAGGGATTTCATCTCAATTTCTTTTCCATTGAAACATATTTTTTAATATGCACCTATTCACTTTTATTTAGCATATATAATAAAAATTTGATGTATTTAACATTAATAACTATTTATTCATTATTTTTAATGTTTTAATTCAATTTTATTCTTTCAAGGGGTTATAATTTAAAAGTTATCAAAGAGGTAAGAATCTATTTTACAATCTCACTTTCTTTTGGGATTAATTTTACTTTTGTTGAAGTAATCTTATCATTTAACCTTCATAAGATCTAATAATTTTATTATCCAATAGATGTTTAAGGATTTTCTATATGTTCTTCTAAATTTTACACTATTTGGTACTTGAATTAAGTAAAGAAATTTTTACAAGAAAAACTGATTTTATTTCTCTTTAAACCAGATATCTTTTTCTTCCATGCCCATATTTTTCAAAATTGTTTTAAAAAATTAATTTTTATTATTCAAATGAATTATTAAGACAATTTTAAGTTATCTTTGAATTTTAAAAAGGGTTTGAAAGGTATATTTATATTTTTTTCTAAAAGGTATGTTTTTGACTTTCTTTATAAAAATTCAAAAGCAATGCTTTTTTTAATGTATACAATGATAAAAGAATTCCTTGCCACCATAACTATTTTAAAAAATTTAGATTCTTTTATATGTTTTCAATGGTTTTAAAAAGAAAAATATTTTATGAAATATTATTTTAATATTTCACTTACATTTCATTTATTCTTCTATAATACATGATTTTATTACAAACCATTATTCCCAATGAACTGATAGTCATCTCTTCTCTATTATTAATTTTGAGGTCATTAAATTTCTCATGAAATACTCACTTTATTTTGAAAGTTATTTTTTTTGACCAGGGAAATATTGATATTATGTATTCTTTATTACATACATACATTTATTGATAAGGTATATTGTTAATGAATTGAATAAATCATTTGATATATGAGTAATTCTTTGGACATGCAGTGATCGGTGGGTTTTGAATTATATACCCCCTTGATGCATTGATAGGTCTCATGAGACAGATTAGTTGGCCAAATTAAATGGGGGGTTTTCCCATAGTTTTAAACTATTTTAGCACAAGGTGTTGATAACATATATATCATGATGTATGAGATATTAAAATCCAATATTAATCATTTTATTCATTAAGAATTTAGTTATTATTATTTGTGAAATTATTACATTGATATTATCCATGGATTCATTTCATGCTCAAGTTATTGATTAAATGAAATATGTTTTTAGTTATTTACCTTTCCATATTGATTATGACTTATTTACTCATGATAGATTCCATTTTAAGTAACTATTAATAAGCATTTGAGATCACCCTTATTTTGTTTCTTTTCCCCAGTATATAAAGAATAATTCTTTTAATGATTGTAAGGATGCCAAATGTTTTCCATTGCTATGTTTCATATTTTATCTGCAATGTAAAATGGGTAAAATTTATATATATAAATCTCCAAGACTACTAAAATGAAAGGTACTTTGGGATTTGACTCACTATATCTATTCCAATGTAATGATTAAGAAATAGATCTTGGTTTCTATAGTGTGGGTTATTATAGCAGATATATTCAAAATATTCAAAAGACATATTGAGAAAGAGATGGGAGTCTGTATTAAGAAGTTGAGAATTGATAAAGAAAGGAAGTTCACTAGTAATTATTTTGAATCCCATATTACTAATCATGATATTAAACATCAGTATAGTTCTCTTTATACTTCCCTATAGAGTAGATTTATAAAAATGAAAAATAGAATCTTAGTTGAAATAGGAGAACCATGCTTGTCAAATACAAACTCTCAAAATTATTCTGGGGGTAATTGGTATGTGAAATTATGCATATTATAAATATATTATTATTAATACCTAAATAAAAATGACTTATTATGAGATGTGGTGTAAGAAGAAACCTACTTTTAACTACTTTAGAGTTTTTGTAAGTCTATGTTTAGTAAAAATAAATAATTTAAAATTTGTAAAAACATGATGAAAAAACAGAGGAAGGTGTGTTCATGGGATACTTATTTAATGGAAAAGGATAGATGATTTATAAAAAAGGATATACAAGATCGTTGATTTATATGATATGAAAATGATTAAAAATATTTCTACCTTGATATAGATATGTTAAAATGATTTTGAAAAATTTTTAATGGAAGATAACATGCAGAGTTCTGAAAAAAACAATGAAAGGGAAGATAATCATAAAACTAATAATGTTATTCCTAATTCAGATATTTATAGTGGTGATAAGAACATTGTTAAGTATATAAGACTAAAGTTTCAAAATATATAGAATAACACTGAACCTAAAAAAATCATTGGAAATCAGGAAACTCCAATACAGACTAAAAGAAAACTAAGGTTTAAAAATAAAATATCTCTTGTTTCACAAGTTAAACCATAATCTATTATATAGGATTTTGAGCATAAGGAATGGATAAATTATTGAAATTAATAATTATATCTGATTAATAAAATTTTACTTGGAAACTTATTTATAGTCTGAATGGATAAATTTTATAATAACCAGGTGGGTGTTATGAAATAAACTCAATGAAAAAGTTGAAGTGTTGTGAAACAATACAATATTAGTTTGTAATGGTTGATCTCGGGTGGAAGGTATATGATTTTAATAATTTTTTTAACCTATTTAAATACTTGGAGATATCAGGATTTTTATGGTGGTTTCAGCATACAATTGCTACAATGTTTATAAAATAGATGTAAAGTCCACTTTCTTGAATGGAATCTTAAAGATGAAGTTCTCTTTGAGAAACATGAAGGATTTATACTTGAAAGTGATGGAACCATGGTTTTCACATTAGAGAAAACCTTGTATGGGTTAAAATAACATCCTAAATAATGTTACTCCCAACTTGACAGTTTTTAAATACAATTGTGGTTTTATAAAGGAAATTTTGATTGCAACTTATATGTAAATGAGATGAGCATAGATACTCTAATTATCATTATTTATGTTGATGATATAATTTTTATAGAAGATAGGGATTATGATTTTAATGAATCTTTAAAATAAAAGAAGATGCATATAGATATGTTAATTCTTGAAGAGATGAAATTCTTTATGGGATTTCAAATTTTAAAGAAATAAAAATACACCATCCGATCATATGAAAAATATTCCAAAGAATTGTTTAATAAATTTGGCATAGATGATTCCAAGGAACTATCAACACCCATAAAAGTATATGTGAAGTTGATAATGAAATAAATATGATCTAAATCCATAGAGATTGTATAATACAATATTTATTTTGATAGAGTACGATAAGAATATAGAAAAAGGCTTATGTTCTAGCATGTGCCTATATTGTATTTGACAATATGGGGATGTTTAAAGACTATCTTGGGAAGTTTTATTTTAGAACATGGTGATATCATATTGACTGTATTGAGTAAAATCATGTGGTATGATATACTCTAACATAATAATATTTAAGGGTGACTGAATTATAATTATTATCATTCAAGTGATCTTACACATTGGCTATCATTAAATAATTGCTTCATAAAATAGAATAGATAGGAGTTTGATACTTTTAGGAAAGGGTTGGATGAAGTGGTCGAGATATTTAGTCATGTATTATAATGAATGAATAAATTCATGAGTGCTTGAGAAGAATCCAAGAGGTATATATATAAGGAGGCAACACCCATTTTATGGGTGTGTATATGTGCATACCAGATTGCTCGTGCCCTGGATAAAACTCCCACACCTCAATGATCTCTTCTCCTACCACATTTACATCCCAAGGTGCTAGCACACCATGAAGGGTGGAGAATCCTACTTAAGTGTTTAGATATTTAGAAACCCATGGATACCTTCAGATGAGGGACATATTTTGGTTGCCTCTACTATTATCTTTATTAATCTTGTACAAAGATGATTCACTGCCAACAATAGTGTAATGTACACATTCATGATTTATTAATTTCTATTTTTCACATGATTTCATTTATCTCACAGGTTAATCTTGGATTTGGGTTTCTAAATTTCTTCCAATGTATTTATCAAATATTGTTAGATAACTTAAAACTTAGTAGTGGTATTAGAGCCTCAATATGCCTTTAGATTCATTTAATCATTCTTAGAAATGAATATTTTTCAATCATATTCCATGTCATACTTATAATCACAAAATTTGATTCATTATTTTGTTTTGACCAATTTAATTGAGGCTTATGATATGGGGATAGAGTATATAGTGATTCAATTCAAATCCATGAACACTAAGGACAAACATGCTTTTGCGACGCGCCCATTGTCCGTCGCAAATAGTCCTTTTCGAGAGACTATTTGCGGTGGGAAAAAAATCTTGTCACAAATAGTCCATAATAAAAAACTATTTGCGATGGAAAAAATGGTCTGTTGCAAATACCTTTGGCATGAATGCATGCTAAACTGTGGGAAAGGTATTTGTGTTAGGAATATACCACCTGTCGCAAATACATTCTGTCGCTATTGTTATTTACGATGTGCATTAATTCTCGTCGCAAATAAACTGTTGGGAGAAGAGTATTTGTGATGGGACCCTTCTAAAATACCTTTTTAATTGTCGATAGGGTTATTAATTGTGGGTTCCAATTGCGACGGGTCCCATCGTAACTAGTAATATTTGTGACAGGTTTCCCGTCGTAATTACTCCCGTCACTAATAATTTAACCTATATATATACCCCAACCAATTTTTTTTAATTCTCTCCTACTTTGATCTCTCTTCTCTTCCTCTCCTCTTCTATATTTCTCCTTAAACTTTTGAAAGTTTTAAATTTTTTAGGGAAACAAATTTTCCACTTTGCATCTGATAAGAAGTTCACTTTTAAGGTACTTATTTAATGTTTTTAATTTTTAATTAATTAATTTTGTTATGTTAGTAATTATTATTATTAATTAGTAGTAATTAGTTTTAATTAGAATTACTTACTTTTATTTTACAATAATTAGTTTTAAGTAGGATTAATTATTTTTAATTAGAAGTATTTAGTTTTAATTATTAATAATTATTTTTAATTATAAGTAATTAGTTTAAATTAGTATTAATTAGTTTTAATTATTAGTAATAATTAGTTATAATTAGTAATAATTAGTAATAATCAATAATAATTAGTGGTAATTAGTAATAATTAGTATAATTAGTAATAAATAGTGTTAATTAGTAATAATTAGTGGAAAATAGTAATAAATAGTGTTAATTGTTAATAATTAGTAAAAATTAGTGGTACTTGGTAATAATTAGTAATAATTAGTAATAATTAGTGGTAATTAGCAATAATTAGCAATAATTAGTGGTAATTAGCAATAATTAATAACAATTAGCAATAATTAGCAATAATTAGAAATAACTAGCAATACTTAGGAATAATTACTGGAAATTAGTAATAATTAGTAATAATTAGTAATAATTAGTAATAATCAGTAAAGATTAGTAAATATTAGTAAAGATTAGTAAAAATTAGTAAAAATTAGTAATAAATAGTACGCCACCCGTGCATTCGCATGACGTTATAAATCAATTGTTATTTTTAAAAGGGATTCATATTTTAAAAATTCACTAATGATTATTAAAAAATATATGTTAAAAATACAAGTTAGCAGTAGGTAATATTGAAACATTTAGAGAACAGAGACATCAATTTTATAGTAAAAACATTAATGATTAATGTGAAAGAATGATAATTCATTTTGATCATGTAGAAAAAGAAAACATGAGTTATCCTACAATTCAAATACGATAAATTAATTTTGAATATTAAAATTTTATTATTGATATATTCAATGTCAATAGGGAAGAAGAGACTAAGGGAAGAGGGGAAAATCTGAAATTTGAGTATTGATATTATGAAATTTTACATAAGTATGTCTTCGAGAAAAATTTTTGTTTCAGAAAAAAAGGTTGAGTTATGCAATAGAAGGATTTGGTTTATAAAAGAAAATAGAAATAATAGAAAATCCTCTAATATCATATTACATTTAAAAAAATTATGAGCACCTCCCTAAATATTACATGTTGTGTCCTTCAGAGACATTATGAAGGAAATCCATTTAAATAGAACCCATCTATTAGTGGTAAATCCATTTAAATATAATCAATATATCAATGGTTTTAATACTTTCTTCACTACAGACCCTATCTTGGATGTTGGAAAAAATAGTGTTATCAATCCTTACAGTAGTAAAAAATGTTGGGAAACAAAACTGTGTAAACTGCTTTGTGTACAAGGGGTAGTCATCAGAAACTAAAAAAATGTGAAAAAACATGTTTCGACAAAATTTATTAAACTGGAATAAAGAGTTCATGCTGTAAATAAAAAATGAATTGATAATTTGAAATTAAAATAAGCATCAACTTTTCAGTATTAATTCTCTATTACAACATAAAATTTAAAACTAAAAAGAATAATAAAATTAAATAATAATGTTATAGTATGTGCAATGAGTGAAGTGATTATGTGATGAATTGAGCCCGTATAGTTGTAGTAGTAAAAAAATCAAGTGGGATCGATGCACTGACATAAAATGCTTGAATAATTTCATAAAGTGTCTGCACATAACTGTAAACCAACTGGAAGAAGATTGAAATTCACTGTAATTTGTGGTCACTACTATAGAATCAGAGGATGCATAGGTTCTATAAGTGGAGAATATGGAGGAGGAGGTGGAGAATATGAAGGTACTGAGGGTTGTTGTGGAGGTAGAGGGGTCAACAACAGAGGCGCCAAACCTAGGTCTAGAGGAAGGAACCACGAGCAGTAGTAGATGGAGGTGAAGACTTATCCAAAGATGAAGTAAAACTTGGAGGTGAGGGGAGGAAATGATTTTCAGTGGTAAATCTAGGATGGAGGAATCATGACTGGAGAGAAGATTTGGGAATGGGAGGAGATGGTGACTGCCGGAGACGAGGAGAAAACATAGATGGAGATGAGGATCTCGGAGAACTTGTGAGTGAAAATGCGAGTGGGAAAATGAATACGATAGAGAGGTATGGTGAAAATGGGATAAGGAGAAATATATAGTACGAGCATGAAAGACTATAGGGAAACCAATAGGATGATGACAATAGCGTCTAGAGTTTGTGGGAACCCTAATTCGAAAAAAGATGATGCCTGATCATGAGCGAGAGAAGGAAAACCGTGGAGAGTAGAGTTCATACTGGGAGGAGTATGATGGAGAGATGGTTATTATTTACGTTTGTTACATATTTAGGCATCTAACTTGTTGTATAAGATAAATCCCCTGGACCACATGACAACAAGTGGCAAAGACTTGAAATAGTTGGTATATGGATAAACATTGGGGAAAAATACAAATAAAAAGTAGTATTGTCTCTATTTGTAGAACTGTATAAAACATTGAATGTAACATGAAGTTGTAGGATGTCACCCAAAAATCATGTCACATTGTACAAATATTCATCTTCAAAATATTTGAAAATTATTTTATTCATATAAAAAAATGTTTAAAAATAAGAATACTATACTAAATTTTCAAAATAAATAATATGAATGTTATCATAGAAAAAATAATTGGAAAAAAATAAAAAGATATAATTTGGTATGGTTTCTCTAAACCATGTTTTACTCAGAATACCTTTTCTGTATTCTCTAATTAAATCCAATTTGCAGTGATGTGGGAACCATTACAGGAGAACCAACATGAAAAAAAACACCAATTAAAACATCACATTTGAAAAAATAGAAACAAGTTACAAATGCAGACAACATTTTTAGATACCAGACATACACAATATCACCACTTTCAGCCTCTATTATTCTTGAAAGAGAACACCACCACGCAAATAGAGACAACCAAAATGGCCCTAAAAATTAAACAAACCAAACCATTCATCCATTTTAATATTACCCTAATTTAAATCAGCCTCGTTACGAACATAAACTGCAAAATATTAAAGCTCACCAAAGAAGTTCTAATTATAGGAGCACTAAAACACCAAGACAAAAACCTCAATACAAAAATGCAACACTGAGTAAAAATGAAGGCAAGGAAAAACCAGTTTAACCAAAAATACCCATCCATGCATGAAATCTCTTCAGTTGTAATCTAGTGGACTCCTGTAATGGACCCACCTAAAATAGGAGGGTAACTGTAAAATACCCATCATGTTTTGATACATTCTAACAAAAAAACCATTAGTAAATCATAGCACAAAAAAATTAAAAAATAATCAATAGTTCAGTAGACAACAGTGAAAAATAAATAATATTTTGAATGTCTAAAATGAAATATATAATGTGCAGTTATTATGAGCATGAAATTAATGGTAGATTAATATAGATGCATTATATGTATGACAAAGAGAGTTGGTATATCTTCTCAGACTTCATTTTACTTGAAATGAAGGAAGATTCTACTTATAATTGATCATCATATTTTTGTGAGAACTCATGCTACATAAATGGCTGCAAGTGTAGCCAATATCATGTTCAGTGAAGGCCTCCACTCACTGCAAATAATAGCCTATAAAAACAACATGCATTAGGTTTAAAAACAACTTTTGGTCACTTTATGAAGTAGAATAACTCCTGGTAACTAAAAACAATAATTAAATAACTATAAAATGATAATTACCTTGAAAAAAATCATATTATGTGGTAACTATATTGACCATGAGGTTTATATAGCATGTGAAAACTTGATATAACATGGAGTGGGTATACTGACCTTGAATGCATGGTTAGTAGAAAATATCATCATATAGTAAATCTAGTTATGTTGATTCTCCATTTAATCTTCAACAATTACATGAACATTTGGTTTTTCATGAATAAACCTGAGTTAAATAATAATCTAAAAAAGGGAAATATATTGAAATATATTGGAATTCATAATATATGTGAAATCTTCTATATTGGTGTACAGTATGAGAGGATAATAATCCTATAAAATTCAGAGTTTTTTCAAGATATGAGTAGGTGAATCCAAGGAAGGGGATAATTTATGCTATATAAATGGTTGTAGGTGTGTTGAATATCATGTTCAGTGAAGGCCTCCACTCACTACAAGTAGCAGCCTATAAAAACAACATGTATTAGGTTTAAAAACAACATGTACCCACTTCATAAAGTATTATAACTCCTGGTAACTTAAAAAAATAATTCTATAACTATAAAATGATAATTACCATGTTAAAAAAATCATATTTTGTGGTAACTATGTTGACCATGAGGTGGACATAGAGTGTGGAAACTTGATTTAACATGGAGTGGGCATACTAACCTTTAATGCATGGTTAGTAGAAAATATCATCATATAGTAACTATAGATACCTTGATTCTCCATTTAATCTTCAACTATTGCATGTGAATTTGGTTTTACATAAATAAACATGAGTCGCAAAACAATCTAAAAAAGGGAAACTAATTGAAATATATTGGAATGTATAATATATGTGAAATATTATATATTGGATTATAATATGAGAGGATACAAATCCTATTTCCTATAAGCTGCAGTGTTTTTTCATGATATGAGCAGGTGAAGCCATGGAAGGAGAGAAATAATGCTGCATAAATGGTTGCAGGTGTAGCCAATATCACGTTCAATAAAGGCCTCCTCTCACTACAAGTAGCAACCTATAAAAACAACATGTAATAGGTTTTAAAAACAACTTGTGCTCACTTCATGAAGTAACATAACTCCTAGTAACTTAAAAACAACAATTCATTAACTATAAAATGATAATGCAACAAACTTGGTTCAGATAATACAAATTAAATTTGGTACATTGAAGTTACAGTCACTTTAAATAGGGTTCACTATAGGTATAAAAACCCTTCACATCATATATTTTTGTGATTTTTTATCCCTCTAAATAATAAAAATATCAAATTGTCAATTTTACTTAAATTTATATAAAATCAAGAGATTTCGAATATAATAAATAAAACATTAGTATGTGTTCTATATTATTATATATCATCAAAAAATAGTGAAAAATATATACTAAACCTGTAGAAGAAAATAACTGGAATGTTTAAGAACACTGTCCATTTTCTAAGGTATCTAAATAGAAATTTCTTCCTTTCATGCAGTTTAATAAAATATAGATAATAGTATTAGGTTTATAATGCAAAAAACAATCTATTATTATAAAGTATATCACTAGAGTTATCAGGGAAAAAAATATATTTTTGGAATTCTAGAATTCATGAACAGTTGAAGAGAAATCAGATGAACTTTTAGACCACATAAATAGGGATTTCAAACATCAACGTAGTTTAATGAAATATAAAAAAAATCTATTATCTACATAAACAAAAACATTTAATGATAATTTTATCCATACAAGTAATATTATATTAGAATAACTAAATAAAACTATGAAACAATTTAAACCAAAAATTAATGTTGGAAGTAAAATCATAGAAACATGAAACATATACAGTGATTACAACAGACTAACAGTGAAGGCGATATTAAAATACTGAATAAAAGTAGATATTGATGAAATAAGTTGAATGACAATGAATATAGTATGAAAAAATTATGTGATACAACTTATTAAGTAAATAATAATGCATGGGTACTTAGGATTCTCTATGAAACCCTTATGAAACTCATTAAAATGTGATCTATTAAGTGTTTCCCACTCTCATTGATTTAGAAGATATCCTAGTATCCTTCCTGGTGACCACTATAAAATTCACATTGAACCAAAAACATATATTATTCAAATGTTATATAAAAACAACTATTAAAATTTTTAGTAGTGAAAATAGAGGTATGAAAATATAGAAACCCATAGTTGATATTTAATGGTTGAAGCTACACATATCATTACTGGACTGTCATCCTCATTTACATACAAAAAATTTGAATGTATTAGTTCCAGTGATGCAAGGGAAAGTAAAAATGTAAAGTATAATAAAAAACTAATTACATAGAATATGTAACATCAAATAATTTAGAGAAAATACAAATACATATATACTGAATCAAGAATTATATTTTTCCATAATATAAAATTTAAAACAAAGTTTCAGGAGCCTACAAAATCATGGGCATCGATCGGGCCAAAATAGTAGACCCTAGTAATCCCTAGTTTCCTGAAAGAAAAAACCACCATCATTAATCATGACAATAAGTAGGGAGAACTATGTGGTCATTAAGAAGATAAAATAGGAATAGACTCATACCTCACTTCCAATATAAACAACGTCAAAAAACTTTGGCGATGTAGAGGATGAATGACTCTAGGGCAGAGAATAAAATCATTAAAAAAATAAATGTAGGAAAATAAAAATCAATGGAAGTTGATTGGTGAAGTTGATTGGTGCAATAGTAACATATATGACAACATAATTATAGAAACAAGAAACACATACAATGAATACAATAGAATAATAGTAAAGATAAATATAGGTGAAGCCAAAATAGTAGACCCTAGTTATCTCTTGTTTCCTGAAAGAAAAATCCACCATCATTAATCATGACAATAAGTATGGAGCACAACGTGGTCATTAAGAAGATAAAATAGGAACAGACTCATACCTCAATTCCAATACGAACAATGTCAAAAAACTTTGGCAATGTAGATGATGAACAACTCTAGGGAAGAGAAAAAATCATTAAAAAAATAAATGCAGGAAAATAAAAATCAATGGAATTTGATTGGTGAAGTTGATTGGTGAAATAATAACATATATGACAACATAATTATAGAAATAGGAAACACATACAATGAATACAATGGACTAACAGTAAAGACAAATAGAGGTGAAGCCAAATAGAGGTGAATCCAAATAGAGGTGATCAAAAACATGATGACCGAATTAATTAGAAGTTCAAATTCCTGAATCCAAATAGATGAATTATAATATCTTATGAAAAACTCATCTACATAGGGAGAAACAATAAATTGTATACTGGAGATATATTGAATATAGAACACCTTAGTTACCTATAGTAAAGATGTCAAAAGTCTCGCTTGTCTGCCTGACATCACCACAATGCCCACAAGTTCAATCATTAGTAAAACATAAATTCTTCCTTAAACATATTAAAAACTCCTAAACACATGATGAAAAACCGAAATATAAAAATAGAAACATAATTAATATTATACCTGAAGTGCGAAGATGATGTAGGAGGGAATTTGAGATGCAGGAAATCAGTCGAGATGATATAATCACAAACATAAAACTAACCACAATAGAAGTTTGTTATTTTTAAACATAACATGAAAAATTCAAACTAAATTTGAACCTATTGTATAGACAATGTATATGCAGAAGACAAATAATAATTTCAATGTTCATATAGATACTGCTATGGTTGGATGTCAAATTATAGTAATTTACTATCATCAGAAGAAGGTAAATGATGAAGACAAATAATACTTGGAGTATTGAAATAGGATAAAGTATTATGAAAGTATCATTACCTTATGTTAACATGCAAATAATAGAAGATGCACAGAATTTATAGGTATTGAAGGATAGTAAGATAACATACATGTTGCAAAAGAGATTGCGGGAGCTGAACCAAGGATAACCCGATTAAATTGGATGAGTAGAAGAGTGTGAATTTTAGAGGAAAACAGGGGAGAAGTTTGCGGTGGATGATTTATCAGTTACCATAGCATAGGTACAGGAAGAAATTTAAGGTGTTTGGCGGCAATGGATCCCTAGTAACTGAGCACGAAGGACTTAAAACCCTAGATTTGGGAGACTTAATGGAGAAGCTTACCAAACCCTAGATTGCAGATATCAGAAGAGGTGAAGACGAAGCCTTGAGAAGTAGTGCTAACCGTAGATTTGGGAGGCCAATCTTGGTGAATTTTTCAGATGAGGAGAATGGGAAAATAGTGGAGGTTTTCAAATAGGTGATTCAGAATAGGTATCTTGCGACGGCAAGGAGATCGATAGTGGTGAAGATAGAGTAGCGAAGTCGCGATGGGGTGCAGGTATGAAGAGGGGAAGATGGATTAGCGAGATGCAATACAAACTGTAGGATTAAGAGGCCGATGTCAGTGAAATCGGTGGATGATGAGGAGGGAAGAATAACAGAGGTTAAGAAACCGAAAAATTGGAAGAAGGAAGTCATGACAGGGAGAGAGGGGAAGTCAAAGGAATAATGGAAGAGGGTTACGAGATATCGACAGCGCGAGCAAGACGACACACCAAGGGATACCTTGCGAGGAAGACAGAGGGAATGATATTAGAGGGTTAACGCGGATGGAATACATGGAAGATAGGTGGTGTAGTAGCGTGGTGCAATGTAGGGGGGGCATGTGGATTGAAGAAAACCTAAGATTAATATATTTAGTTGATTAGTAATAATTAGAAAAAATTAGTAATAAGTAGTGGTTCTTAGTAATAATTAGTAATAATTTGTGGTAATTAGGAATAATTAGAAATAAATTTTAATAATTAGCGGTAATTAGAAATAATTTTTAATAATTAATGGTATTTAGTAATAATTAGCGGTAATTATAAAATAATTAGCAGTAATTAGGAATAATTAGCTATAATTAGGAATAATTAGTAATAATTAGCGGTAATTAGTAATATTTTGTAGTAA
This sequence comes from Viscum album, assembly GCA_963277665.1. Taxonomy (NCBI): domain Eukaryota; kingdom Viridiplantae; phylum Streptophyta; class Magnoliopsida; order Santalales; family Viscaceae; genus Viscum; species Viscum album. The sequence continues at coordinate 1,224,162,170 of OY728130.1, forward strand.
TTAGTAATAATTAGCGGTAATTAGTAATAATTAGGGGTAATTAATAGTAATTTGAAATAATTAGCAGAAATTATTAATAATTAGTAATAATTAGTAATAATTAGTAATAAATAACAATAAATAGTAATAATTATTAATAATTAGTGGTATTTAGTGGTACTTAGTGGTAATTGGTAATAATTAGTGGTAATTAGTACTAATTAGTAGTACTTAGTAACAATTGGCAGTACTTTGTAATAATTAGTAAAAATTATTAATAATCAGTAAAAATTAGTTATAATTAGTGGTACTTAGTAATAATTAGTGGTATTTAGTAATAATTAATAATAATTAGTAATAATTGGTAATAATTAGTGGTATTTAGTAATAATTAGTAATATTTAGTAATAGTTAGTAATAATTAGTAATAATTAATAATAATTAGTAATAATTAGTGATACTTAGTAATAATTAGTGGTATTTAGTAATAATTAGTAATAATTAGTAATAATTAGTAATAATTAATAATAATTAATAATAATTAGTGGTACTTAGTAATAATTAGTAAAAATTAGGAATAATTAGTGGTAATTAGGAATAATTAGTGGTAATTAGGAATAATTAAAAATATATAGTAATAAATAGCGGTAATTAGAAATAATTAGTAATAATGAGTGGTTTTTAGTAATAATTAGTAATAATTAGCAGTAATTTGAAATTATTAGCAGTAATTAGGAATAATTAGCAGTAATTAGGAATAATTAATAATAATTGGAGGTAATTTGCAGTAATTAGCAGTCATTATTAATAATTAGCGATAATTAGTAACAATTAGTAGTAGTTAGTAATAAGTAGTGGTAATTAGCGGTAATTAGTAATAATTAGCGGTAATTAGTAATAATTTGTAATAATTTGTAATAAATAATAATTAGTAATAAATAATAATTAGTAATGATTAGTAATAAATAGTAATAATTAGTGATAATTAGTAATAATTAAAAGTAATTAGTAATAATTAGCGGTAATTAGTAACAAATAGTAGTAATTAGTAATAAATAGCGGTAATTAGTAACAAATAGCAGTAATTAGTAATAATTAGCGGCACTTAGTAATAATTAGCGATAATTAATAAAAATTAGTAAAAATTAGTAAAAAATAGTATACATCAGTAAAAATTAGTAATATTTATTAATAATTGTTAATAATTAGTAATAATTATGAATAATTAGTAATAATTAGTAATAATTAGTAATAATTAGTAATAATTAGTAATAATTAGTAATAATTAGTGGTAATTAGTAATAATTAGTAATAATTAGTGGTAATTAGTAATAATTTGTGTTACTTAGTTATAATTAGTGGTACTTAGTAATAATTAGTGGCACTTAGTAATAATTAGTAATAATTAGTGGTACTTAGTGATAATTAGTACTAAGTAGTAATAATTAGTAAAAATTAGTAAAAATTAGTAATAATTAATAATGATTAGTAATAATTATATATAATTAGTGGTAATTAGTGGTAATTAATAGGGAATAATTGTAATTAGTGGTACTTAGTAAAAATTATAAAAAATTTGTAAAAATTTACAATATTCAGTAAAAATTAACAGCACTTAATAAAAACTAGTGCTAGTTACTAAAAATTAGCAGTAAATACAAAAAATTGATAATATTTACAAGTTAATTATAATTTTTTAATTTTCGACACTTTTTGGGAATGTATTTTTATTTTAACAGATTAATCTTATAAATTTTTTTTATTTAATATTTTTTAGAGAAATATTGAATAAGGAATTCAACAACAGTCTTTATTACATGATCATGATTGGATAAATCCCCACAAGAATCGAAAAAGTTCTAGTATAAATCCTATATATGTTGAGGGTGTTGAATCCTTTTCATCATTTTCATAATTAAAACCAAAATTTATTTTAGAAGGGATAATTAAGTGTCAATATAAGAAATGTGATCTGAGTAGGTTTGGAACATTTGAAAATGTTTGGGGTTATCAATTAAATTTTGGTTTTCAAAAAGATTTTATTTTTTGGTATCAACATGGTGAATACAGTTCCAGAGAAGATATTAATAATTTGGTTCTAGATTCTTCACAATTTTAGACTTTAGTGCATGATATTCCCAGACCATATTTTCAATAAACTAAAACTTAAGATGATATTAATTTAAATCTTGAGTTTGAACCTGCTCGATTTTATGCGTTGCTAAAGTATGCTGAGGATGCCTTATATCCTGATTATAAGATAATAAATTTTGAAGTAGTTGCAAAATTTATGGCTACTAGATCAGATAATGGAATTTCAAATAGTTGTTTTGATTAGATATTCTCTTTGGTTAAATCACTTTTACCTAAAGGAAATGTGTTTCCTATAAATTTTTATGAGAGCAAGAGGCTAGTTCATAATTCGGGTCTTTGTTATCAGAAGATTCATGCAAGTTGAAATGATTGCATCTTATATTATGGTGAAAATGAGTTGTTAGTTAGTTGTAATAAATGTGGGGAATATTGGTACATAGAGGCTCAACTAGGTAAGTCTGGATTGATTCCTGTTAAACAATTAAGGTATTTTATGCCTACATTGATATTATAGTGTTTATTTGTGTCTCAGAGCACATCATCATTGATGTTATAAAACAAAACTAATATTTCAACTAGTAAAAGTTTAAATCATCCTTGTAATGGTGATTCATGAATTTTTTTGACCAGGTACATTAATATTTTTCATTAGAAGCCCATAATGTGAAATTAGGTCTTTATTCTAATTGTTTTTGTTCATTTGGTTCTTACGGAAGTCAATATTCTTACTGGAACATATTTATAACTTTTTACAACTTACCTCCTTGGATGTTGATGAATAAATCATATTTCTTTTTGACCTTATTAATTCCAGGACATCCAGAAAAGAATATCAATGTTTATTTGAAGCCATCAATTGACGAGTTAAATTAATTGTGGAGTAATGTTGTCAGTACATATGATGTTATTAAAAAACAAAATTTCCTAATTAAAGCTATATTAATGTAGAAAATTAGTGACTTCCCAACATATGACATGTTATCTGGCTGGATTACACATGGTACAAAATCATTTCCATACTATAGGAGTGATAACAAAGGTTTTATGCTCATTAATGGGAGAAAACCATATTTTGTTTACTGTCATCATAGATTTATTCCTATTGATCATCCTTTCTGAAGGAACAAAAATCATTTCAGAAAAAGTATAATTGAAAGATATGGACCTATAGAAATGATATTATGTATTGATTTAAAATATATTGTATCTTCATTACCTACGATTACTTTTGGACCAACTATAAACTAATAAAAAATATATGGCTTTGGGAAAGATCACAATTTGATTAAATGAAGTATTTTTTGGTATCTTCCATATTGGTTTGTTTTTTTGTTTCATCACATGTTGGATTTCATTAATATTGAGAAGAAATATTCTGATAATATATTTTTTATAGTTTTGGACACACCTGGTAAGACCAAAGATAATTTAAAGGCATGATTATTTCTTACCCAAATTTATAGGTGACCAGAACTTGAGTTGTATGAAAATGATAGATCACAGAAGTTAATGAATCCACAAGTGGATTATATAGCTTCCAAAGATAACCATTTATTATTTTGTCAGTGGATTGTAGATTTGAGACTATCAGATGTTTATGTTTCCAATTTTTCTATATGTGTCAGAAATAGTCATATTACCAGATTAAAAAAATCCATGATTATCATGTTATATTGGAAAGGATTATCCTGATTGGATTTAGAGGTTTGTTGAATTCTTCAATTTAGGATTTGATAATAGAAAGATCATGTTTTTTATAATACATGTATGCAGTGAAAATAAACTATGATGAAATTATTAGACTATAAGAAGATGTTTTAATTTTATATAAACTATAAAAAATTTCCCCCAACTTTATTTGATTCAATAAAACATTTGATATTAAATTTTTCGTATGAGGAATAATATAGAAAGTAAGTATAGTTCTGATGGATGTATTTATATGAGATATATATAAAAAAAATAAAGAAAAAGGTACATAATAAAGAATCAGTTGAAGAGTCAATTACATAAGCTTATTTAGAGAAGGATTTTTTTCTGCTCTCATTATTTCCAACCTGAATATCCTTTAAAAAATAACCGAATGGTCTATAATGAGGGAAATGTTAATGATGCATTGAACATTAAATTCCTAGTTTTTAATCAACCTAAACTTGGATTTGGTGGATTTTATGAATTATGGATTTTAGATGATGAACATCAACGAGCTCATAAATATATTCTGATCAACTCTGATGAAATGAAATTATTTTTATAGTGAGTGATACTACCACATACTCTTTAATTTTTTTTAAATATTATTATTATTTTATTTTTAGATTATATGATGATCATATCAAGAAGTAGTTTCTAAAAATTATATCAGCTACTCTTGAAGAATGTTAGTAACATAATTTTTCCTACTGGGTTCAAATACTGGTAAAGTAAATTGGCACGACCCATCCCTCGGGGCCTATGCCGTGACTATCCCAAGCTTGAATTACATAGGTTAGGGGTTGGAAACTAGCACCAGAAAGGAATAAACCTAAAAAGGGAAGAAATTTCCTCAAAACCTATACATGCACAGACATGACACACTGCGCACAAGTATAACACAATGGAAGAAGAAAGGTACAACCAAAACTGAAAACCTCAACCGAGTGTAAAAGTAAGTACTGAATGTAAAAGGGGACAGAATACAAGCCCAACTAAAATGGAAGTATAGGTAAAAAAAAATATCTCCTGAGGCCACCCACCAAGGATCCTACCTGAAGGGTAGGTACAACTCGTCACTGCAGCTATCCACGTCAACCAGTCACCTCCATACACCATCAAGTCCTGGCTCCCCGAGTCTCAGTCAAGCTGCCCGTCATATTCACAAGACAAAACAATGTGCGGGCGAAGCCCGTGCAGGGGTGAGTATATCAATAATCAGTAGGGACCTTAATACCCTCAAAGGTATCTCATAATTCACAAAGGAATAACCACAAATCATGACCTCAATCACAAATCACAAAGAAAAATATAGCTTACACTAGGTATAACCTAAGTACAAAAGTAAAAATGATTAGTCATGAAGATAGATCATCTTATTCTGTTGAGAGGCTCTACTGCTGACCCACACATGATCGATAAATGCTAACCCACACAGGATCTCTAGGCGCTGACCCACACAGGATCGCTGAGCACTGAGCGCCAACCCACACAGGATCTCTAGGCGCTGACCCACAAAGGATCACTGAGTGATGAACCACACATGATCACTGAGAACCGACCCACATAGGATTTCTAAGCACTGACCCACACAGGATCGATAGGTACTGACCCACACAGGATCACTATTCATTCTTCATGTCATAGTCAGCTACTGGATTCCCGCACTAAGCATACTTGATTCCATAAGGATATGCTCCTTAAGCCATCAGTCATATTTAAACTAGAATGAAGTCCCACGAATAAGTAACCCGATGAACCTACATGCCATAAGGCTCCCAAAATAATAGACGACGCGTCAATCAGATGCCCGGTCTATAAGTTATAGACATTTTAATGTCGAGGGCCCAGTTGGATTCAAGTTCGATCCAACCTGATAGTACTCCAACATTCTCCAAATCTCAATTGAAGTATTTCAAAAGGACCATCTCATACTAAGGGTTCCAGTGCCGTATACAGTTCTTCAAATAGACGTTTGGTTTAGGAGATATGTCTATTTAAGTGAAACTGGGCCGTAAGTGGGTCTGGGTCCGATTCGGACCAAAGGGGATGGGATCGGCCCAGTTTGGCTAGGCTGCGGGCTCTGCCTGCCGGGATGGGGGCGCGCCCCACTGGCTGTGGGTGTGGCCCACTGGCTAGTGTGGGGGTTCTCTCCCCTCCCGAACGGCTCGACCGTTTGGGTCCTTCAATCAGCGGTGCCAGTTGGCACTGCTCCACCTGGCCGGTCCGCATGGATCAATCATCGGCAGAACCCGTGGGGCATGGGTCTACCCTCTGTCGTGGCCCCCCTCTATGGATCTTTGCTGCGGCGCGCTACTTCCATAAATGCGGTCAGTGTCGGCTAGCCCCCCTATCCACCATAGTGCCTTCGGGCATCACTGTCCCCTCATGGTTTGCGGGAGCCGACTATCGTCTCCTCCGGTTGCCGGTGCTGCCGCACCGGTGAGGCTTCCGCGAGCCTTCAGTGAAGTTTCGGAGGTCTGTTTTCTTTTCCAACTACACCAAAAGGCCTCCTAGGGTGCTTTTATCACTGTGTGGCCCCTGGTTTTGTCTTTCTTCTGTGTTGCTCGGTTTCCCACGAAGAACGCATCAAGAACAAGTTCAGCGGGGGGTTCGAGCCTTGTTCGTTTCGGCCCACGCCCTATGCAGTAGAATTATAACATGGGAAGGAAAATTATTAATTAAAACCTCATAAAGAAACCCCATATCATCCTCCCGCATTCAAGAATGAAACACAAATCAACTCGTTGGACAATTGGTCCATGTTCTTGATAATATTTAAGAATAGAAAAAAGGGAGGAATTAAGCACATAAATCCCCCTATCTCGAATATGTTGGTAGACAGTGTGGATGAGGAATATGGGTCTGTGTTTGCGTGTTCATTGGTTTTCTTTGATCTCCATATTGAATCCTCAAAGGTGTCGAAGCTCCGTTCTATGATGGTGGGAGACATTGCCAGCACTTCGTCAAGAATTCTTCCATGGGTTCCCAAAACCCATGCCAACCTCTTGTTTAAATAAAAGTAAGATGAGTTTAACTTGCCTCACAATTAATGTGGTTCATTAATGAGTTTAATTAGTGAACCCATTAATCTCCTAACAGTGTGGTTAAACAACCAAGTGTAACTAGCCATTAAATTATCTGACAACCCAGCAGTCCTACCACCATCAATCATTGGTTACAAAGAAAGAAATAAAATAACTCATTGAGTTATTTTATTATTATTTTTAATGTCCAAAAATTAGATTTTTCATATGATCCTTGCCGATCTAAGTTAATCTTTGTCTAAGAGACTCCTGATGCTAAAAATTCAATGGTTCCCTTTGATTTTTAATCCGAGCACCAGTTCAAAATATAGAAATCACTGCTTGTATATTTACTGCACGTACCTTAAAAAAAATTCAAAAATTATTAACAGTCACCCTTGACCTACACTGGTCAAGGTTAGGCTTTGCCTAAGGGGAAAATTCCCTCACAAGATCAAAAGTACTCTCATATTTCCAATCCGAGTTACCTTTTAAGAGTTAAATAATTTAACAATAATATAATTGTTACTTAATTATTTTATTTATGACCAAAAACTAACTTCCACTGTTGGCCCACACTGGAAAAGGTTAGGATCTACCTAAGGAAAGAATAACCTTAAGAGATCAACGGTGGTCTCATATTTTTAATTCGAGTCACTGTTTTTGAGTTATAAACATTTGAAAATATAAAATAATTTTATTTACGGTTATGCCATTTTTGAGTTTTCTCATTGGAGGTCTGCACTGACTAAATTTAAGTCGCGCCTAGGGTAAACCCACCATACTGAATGCAATAGTGCCCTTATATTTATGATCAGGGAAAATATTTAATAGTTATTCCAATTTTTCAGGAAAACTGCCCACACACACTATTTAAACCTTAACATTTTTTCGACGGATCATTCCGGGCACTCCGGGCCTCAGAATCATGTGCCGTCAAATTTTGTATACTCTTAATAAGGCCAAATAATTTTAAAAAAAATTATATAGAAATTCTAGGTCTTTACATAAATTTTCTATGGTTTAACATATGAAATAAATTTATTATTTATTATATTGTTAATTGTTTAATTTTGAAGGTATCACAACAAGTCGGTAAAATTGATAATCAATTGTGTGTATTGAGTAACCCACCATAAAAAATGGTGAAATAGTATAATATATTTGTGGTGAATGGTCTTAGATTTCATACACACTTATATGGTGAATAAAAAAACAATGAATAATGGTGTTTTCTTGAGAGGATCTCATCATAGAGAAAGTGAAGTTGACTTTTATAGCATGATAGATTAAATAATTGAGCTATGTTATCTGGGAAAAAATTATGTAATGATTTTTAAATGTCATTGGTTTGATACTGATAGAGACTTTCATGTTCATCTGAATCATGGAATCTTTGATATTAAATACAAAATACTTGTTACAGTAAATGAACCATATTTATTATGTCATCAAGCACACTAAATATATCATACCAATTACTATGCTTATTCAAGAGAGTTAATTGATTATTAGAGCATTATAAAAATGAAATCCCATGAAAATAAGTTTATACAAAGTGAATGTGGTTCTATTGAATTGCAAGGAATTCATATTTTTAAATAAATAACTCTAAATACATATTTTTAATAAAGAGATATGAATATAAATGATGACAAACCATAGTTACGGGTTGATGGTGATGATGATGTTGATGATGTAATAAAATAATTTGAATTAACAATTAATCATAAAGATGAAACTCTTATGAAAATTTATGATACTGAGGAGAAATATGAAGATATTGACACTATCGTATATGAAGATGAGGATGAAGATGAAGAATGACACAATTAATTTTTAATTATACTCAAAATAAATAAATAAATATAAATATGATTTTAAATTATTTGATAAAAACATTATTTCTGTGTTTTAGATGGATGACAAGACTTATGATGATATATTAAATATCCTCGAGGTGGTTATACTACATGGTAATGAGCTTGATGCTTTATCATCTGACCCTTAGGTGCCTAGCAGTTCATCATCAACTCGGAGGGGTTGGGGTCTTGTGAGATTGATGATTCCCAAACCTATTTTTGGGCGACGTCCACATCTTGACTTTGATCCACACATGCATAGGTGTGTTAACTTGTGTATTTTAGTTAGTTTTCATTACTTTTATTTAATTTATTTATGTACTAATTTTTTGATTATTTTTTCTAATTTTTCACATATTTTCACATATAGTTTTTATACATGAGAGTAATATTCCGCAGAACTATTTTTCTGAGTAATGGGTGATGTGGGATTAGATTCCCATTGACATTCAACACTGCATGTTTGTTCATTGTATGGTACATAAATAAATAATAGTTATTTTAAAATTTATTTAATCATTAAAGTGATATTATTAAAAAATAGAGGGTTTATGGTATCCCATCTATGATAGCGTGCATATTTTCCTCAGGGAGGTCTGAGAGGTGTGTATGCATGAGCATTGTCATCAGTTTTTTCACAATTTAAGGAGGATAACCATGAATGAGGTGATATTCATGGATTTTGATCAGTCTTGTTGTGCCCATCGACTTGATTACATCTCATATTAGGTTTGAGATGGATTATTTTCATACTAAATGGGATCTAGTTTTTAGAGGATAACATCATTAGGTCAAAAAAACCAAGGGAGGCAGGATGTGATGTATTGAGATGATAGTCGTACATTCAATATGCATCAAATTTATACGGTAAGTACTTTTTAACAATTTATATAACTTTAAATGTAAAAATTTTATTTTATAATCATATACAAGATTGAACATCCTGATACTATAAATCTTGATGTTTATAAGAGGATGTACAATGATACTGTCACTAGAGAGATTACAAATTGTCAGTCGCTAGTGTCATATTGTGGTTAGTATAATTTTTTTTAGTTTTAAAATTAGTTGAAAATAATATTTTAACTATTTTAATTTCAAATTGAAATTTAAGGAGTCATATGAGGTTATGACTTCTCAGAAATAGAATGATAGTTAGGCTAAGACTGGGAGTCAGGCCATTGTCATGGCGGGATTTAATGATGCAACATGGATATAGGCAACACAATATGCTTTCGAGAAGGGTCGAGTGGTTGGTATCGGTTCTCGACTGGCGCCTGAAAGTTTTTATGGTACTATTGCATGGTCGACATCCATATCGAGGGGAGCTCATAGAGAGTCATCATCATCAGTCTCGTAGTATGAGGAGTAGCTACAAGCTCAGAGTGAGGTTATAGAGGCCACACATAGGGAGCAGGAAGAGCTCCCTTAATAGTACTAGTAGGAGGAGGAGGAGATGTGATGATGGCAGGAGTAGCATAATAAGTACATGAGATAGCTGGTTTAGGGTTTAGGGATGAAGTTCTCCCCCTCTTCCAGATGACCCCCTCCCCCTCCACAGTGATTGATACATTATGTACATATTTATTATGATAAAATTTAAATGAAAATATTTTATGTAATATTTTTATTATTTCAGATGTTTAAAATTTTATTTATTACAATTTTTAAATTATTGTTATATTTTTATATTTTATATTTTTATATTTTTTTTATATTTTTTAAACTTATTTGTGATCGGTCACTTGACCCATCACAATAAACTATTTAAGTCATCTTTTAAAAATATTATTTTCTACGGGGAGGTTTCCCATCACAAAAATATACTTTTTGCGATGGCCTGTCGAAAAAATATCTTTTATGATGCCATTTTTAGTAATAGGTTATTTTCAATGGGAACCCATCACAAATAGCTATTTATGATGGGGTCCCATCACAAATAATCAATTTTTCAGTTGTGGAACTTTTACTAATTGTATCATATGATATTGGGCTATCATATTCAATGATAGTGATTGTGCCATGGTTTTAAAAACAGTGCATTGTATCACATTTATGATATCTCTATGAATCATAAAAAATTATTAACAATCATATTTGGAGATTAAATTATCACTCTTAAAATGTGATTTATAGTGCTTAAATGGTGTATGTGGAACAACCTATTAGTCATAGTCAATGACACATCCTGAATCATTAAATACGACTAGATAATAAAAAATTATTTTTCATTAAATTCAATTATGAATTGAATTATATTATTTATAAGTAATAATAAAATATATTTTGGGATATTTATTAATTTATAAATTGATTATAGATTAATTAATTATAAAATGTCAGTAATTAATTAAAAAAATGTTTATAAAACTAATATTAATAAATATTCAATAATATTGATAATTAATAATAACATACCTTTTTATCATATTTTATGGAACGCCTTATGAATTAGAAATAAAGTGCTTATTAAAAAAAGGATAATTTATAAAATTTTTATAAATTGAAAAATATGAATAAGTATAAGGATTTTAGATTTTAATATTATGAATTGCTCAAAATACTTAATTTGATTTATTAAATTTAAGTGCCTTATTTGGAATATTATTTAGACCACATAAATTTTTTTGATGACTAAGTTGATCAAGGCTTAAATATTGTTAATTATATAACATTTAGATTATGAAAATAGTTTAAATAAAATAAATTAAAATATTAAATGTTTATATTTCATTTAATATTATACATTTAAAGTGAAATTCTATATAATGAATAATATGAAGGAGTTCATAATATTAAATGAGTATAAAGTGTTTAAATTCAATATTTTTCAATGTTTATAATGGAAATATTAAATTATATTGTGTCAATGATTGTTTTTTATTTATTTATTGTTTATATATGTAATATCCTAGGTTTTTTTATGAGATACATATCCTTTTATTTTTGGTTAAACTCTCGTTTAAGCTATCTATTTGGTTTAGACCCCAAAAGATAAGGTCTTGGGCTGGTTGGGTTGTTTTTGGAAAGAAGAAATATGGGATAAGAAGGTTGGCTACAGGAAAGATACACATTGTGTATTTGGAATACATGACATGTATCCAATACATGACATGTATTGGTCTGGCCAGAACATTTCATGGTGTGTATTTTATTTTCCATGGAGTGGGGAAATATGAACATTACATGACATTTAAAGCTTACATATTATGTAATCTCCCTAGGTCAATTTTTTAAAATAAGATGTAGAGTCTCTTTTTTTGACAAAAGATAACCCCCTCCCTTTATCTCACATAGGAGGATCTCCTCCTTGAAGACTAATCTAGTATTTGGTGGTGTTTCATGATCCAAACTATTATTATTACATCATCAATCTCATTGGATGTGTGTTAGTGAGTTCTCTATTCATCTTACTCCTTTAATCATTTTCCCTACTATCAGTGATGCTATTTGGTGAAAGCTCTTATACCATATTTTTAGGGAATTCATCCATTCTTCTATTTTCTTTGGATCCGGGTTGAGTTATGAGCCGATATTGGAAGAGTGTTCTACCACATGTATATGGTAGGTGGTCTATAAATTTCCCTTAAATTTTGGTGTTTTATATACCCTATTTACATTTTTATTCATGTCTTACCTTCTAGTTTTACCCCTAAAATTAATTTAATTCCTTGATTGAATTGTTTGGAACCTATTTAGGTTTCCCTTTTAGCACTGTTATATGGTTGGAGGTTGTTTACCTCAACCTGGACCACCTGTGAGGTGTGTTCATGTATTTTACCCATGTTAAACCACCCGTTGGGTGTGTGGGTGAGCTCACTAATTTTAATGGTATCCTTATAAGAATTTAATGAGTTATAGGATAAGATTTATTCCTCCATTCCATGTGATGACATGATATGAAATGATATTAAATGATTAAATGTCTTATGTGAAAAATGTTGAATGGGTTGGATGAACTCATACCTTGTTATAATTATGAAATGGATTATGAATTGAATGAGGAAGTGAATGTATAATAGTAGTGGATGCCTTGGACATTTCTACTCCTCGGATCCTAATTTCATTGGATGTCACAGACATTTATACTCCATGGATTCTAATTATGGTAGTGGATGACTTGGACATTTCTACTCATAGGATCCATATTCCATAGGATGCCCTGGAAATTTTTACTCCATGGACCTAATTTACTTTGTATGCTAATGGAATTTCTATTCCTTGGATTCAGATTGCTTGGACTCGCCTTTTACATGCTCTGTGGACATGATCCTTGGTCTCTACCCAAATCTTTATGAAGTTTCCATTACAATTCTCCATGGACTTGAGGAGGGTGCCTTGGTCATTTATACCTTGTATGTGTCCCTTTCAATCCTAAAACTTGATTACACGACATAGTCCATTATGGATGCTTTATCATGATTTATGGTTATCCCATGATTACGATTTCTTGATTACAATTTCCCTTTGTTTATGGGTTCTTGGTTATTGTTCACAGGGATCCTTGTTTGGATGGATAGGGTCACATATTCCTTTGACACTTTACTTTTATTAATATTACACCTATGTTATATTGCACACTACTTCATTTTTTAGACATAGACAAGACTTTTTATAGACATAATTGGTAGTGGTCTACTGAGTGTTATCCTACACCCTATCCAGACCACCATTGGGAACCCAAGAAAAATTCATGGATGAAGGTAAGGAATGAGGAAAATGATTTCTTTACGATACTTGATTGATTATTCTTAGGAGAAGGGGAGCACAAGACCGAGCTATGCTCGTGATTCTATCTGTAGATAATCCTTTTTGTATTTTTTACCATGATACATGTATTATACTAGTTTTTTTCCATATATTTCCTATCATTTTTTATAGAGACATGACATACTCATTTTCTATGTGTTATTTCTTTTGGATTTGTTTCTTACTTATATTTTATGGATGTTTATCTACTACTTCTAGTTATTTGATATGATTCTTCTATTGATTGTTGTGATTACACCATTGTGATACGCTCTGATTATGAGGGTATAGTCTACCCAATGTATCACCTTATGCCCTCACTTCTAGTCATAAGGATCTGGATTATGGGGAGGCATGCTTAAGGCCATGTGACCCACCAGCTCGGGGCACCATTTAGTGGATCTCAGGTTGGGATGTAACAAAGTGGTATTAGAACCTTTTTCTATTCTTGTTGTCTTACTATTTGGGATTGGTAGATAGGATAATAGGAAGGAATTAATATTTGGTAATGAGCTGTGCCTGGGAGTAGCTAACTCACATACAAGAAAAATACAAATTTCCTAAAATGGGATGATTGTTCTTTATTTTGTCTATTAAAGTTGATTTGAATTCACTGTTGGGTGACATAATTGATGTTTGATGTTCCTTATGATTGTGGATTTTACCACGACCTGATGAGATACGTTTATTTTATATCATGCATCAATTCTAGGAACCTTACAAGATTCAAATGCCATGCATATGTCATTCCATATAGGATGCATTATTTGACTGCATGACATTATTATGTGTTCCTTACACGATATATTAGTGATTTGATTAGGTTTTTGTGTAGGGGTTTGAGAAACCTAATTTCTAATTAAAGTTCCTTCAATAACCTAAATATTTTTTTCTACTTAGGCCACAATAAACACCTTAAAATGTTAATTATGGTACATTGATTCATGGACCATTAGTCGCATGGGCTGGAACATGTTATGGTTGAGATTAAATGGACACCATATTTCAATTTATAAGGTGTATGGGCCCTTATGGATTATAGATGTTTATACTTTTGGTTCAACCATTCAAAGAGAATTAAAAAAATATAAATTTAAATGAAATTAAAATTATGAAATTCAATAAATGGATTTTTCAATTATACTGGACAATCTATATACCATGACCTATGTTGTGAAATAGATAACTTGACCTTGACCTAGATCTATAGTGGTAAGTAGCTAGTGTCTTTGGTGATTTTTTATGGTTGTTTCTATTACCAAGTCCTTTCTTTAGGAGTAGGTAGATGGGTGTGGCTGGTTTATAGGAAGGATTTAAACTTTCCTATGCTTTTGTCTGTGATCTTCTCATTATCGATATTTTTAAGGCATGTTATTGGAATTGTAGAGACATGCCACCACGAAGGCCTCTATTTGTGTGTCAGGAGGGTGGAGACAACCATGCTCCAAAGATGGTGGTCCCTAAGCCGCCAGTAGAACCTACTATAGTACCAGTTGCATCACCAATAATTACTAGATACTAGTGTTGATGCCCAGTTATATGAGGATTTCCTATACTTTATGCAAACCTTTTAGGGAGCCATAAAACATACCTCGTCTATGGAAGAGCTGACACACATTTTCAGTAGCAGAATCTGACCATGTTTTTAGGGGATGGTGATCAATAGGCAATTGGGATGTGGCTTGAGACTATCATATTGATTTTCAAGAATATGGAGATACCTGCTGAGAGGAGAGTGAATATCAATATATACATGATTTGGTCACTCTCTAAGTTCTGGTGGGATGTTTTGAAATAGGATGATGGGATTCGAGATATGGTTTGGAGGGATTTTCAATTTGGGTTTTACAACTACTTCTTTCTCAAGACTCTAAGGGCTGAGCAGGATAGTGAGTTTATGCATCTAGAGAAGGGTACGATGACCTTTATAGAGTATATGGAACAATTTATAGAGATTCAAAGATTTGTTATAATTTATATTGTTCATGATCCATCTAGGGAGAGAATATTCGAGTAAGGTCTCTAGCATGTCGTTCGATTGCAGGTCAATGTGTTTTAGTTGACTACTATAATGGAGATAGTGAATCGAGTACTTATTACTAAACATAAACTAAGGGAATATTGGGGTGTAGAGCAGGAAAGTGAAACCTCTATACCTAGTGGTTCAGTGTCAAGTGGTATAAAATGATATTTCTAGGATCCTTGTGAGGGAAATACCAAACAGAGTGTGAGTTATAGTTATTTTTTATTCTATAATTATTATGGGAGATAGGGAAATATGAGGATCCAGTGTGATATGTAAATAGTTAAGTGCCGAGAATGTTTCAAGATGGGAAATACACATCAATTCTATAAGAAATTTCCTCCAGTAGTCAGTAGAATGGGGTCGACTCAGACTCTAGGTTTAAGAACATGATTCAAAGCTCCACATCTGGCTGGGAGATGGAGTAGTGTTGGTCATTCAGGACAAGGTGGTGGTCATGGATGAGTTAGTCATGCACCAATTGTACCATGATAGTAGAGTGGGATTACTTCAGGTAGTGATGTTGTTTAACAGGGCTGTGATTCAAGCCAAATTTATTCTATACAACCTACACCCGAGGAGTAGAGCACCAGTCCATCTATGGTGAGAGGTGCGATCTTAGTAGCCTATGCTCTAGTATATAATCTTTTCAATATAGGTTCTTCTAATTATTTCATAGTTGTGCCTATTTTGGAGATTCTTGGACTTAATGTTTAGTTTTATAATGGTGTTATGATTCTTGATACTATGTTGGGAATCAGATCGAAGGATATATAAAATGTTTTGAAAAGGGGATAAAAATAACGAAAATTATAGGATAAAAGTTTTTATATAGATGTTTTCTAAAATATGGGGGAAGGTGTTCCCATTATCTATTAGTGGTATATTTTAAGTAATTGTCTTATTTTCATAGGAATTTTTAAAAAAAACATAAAGTACAATATATTATATATAAATATTAATTTATTTGTTAAATATTACTACTAAAAGGAAATAAGAGTTATTTATTAAATTGAAAGGTGTTTGGTTGTCTTATCATGAGGTAAAAAAGATGATACAATGTTTTAGTGGTGAGTGGGAGTATTTTTTAAATTATAGAAATTCAAAATTAACAAATATAATATTATACTATCCAACATTTAAAGTGAATTTCTCTTAATATCCTAATGAATTTAGGATATGTGACATTAAAGAAAATTTAAATAGTTAAAATTAGTTACCATGGAATGTGAATATCACTATTTCTTAAAGTATTATACCAGTAAAAATGCAAAGTGAATTTCACTTGATATAATAAAATAGTGTTAGATTATGGTGATAAAGAGAAATGTAAAGGGTTATATTTATTTTTCATAAAAAAATGAATGTCACATTATCTTAAAGGAGTTTATAATGTGATAATAAATAATAATGTAAATAATAATATTAATTTCAATAATATTTCTTGGTAAAATTCAGATGGAAATGGTTACAAAAATGGTGAATTTAAACTTAGAAATAATTATAAGTAGACGATAAAAGTTTATATTATAAAATTTGAAATTCTAGAGTTAAGAAGTTTGAATATGTTAAAGGAGTTAAAAAATAGGAATATGATTCAAAAAATATCACCATTATTCAAATTTTCCTTCACCATAGATGCTACTAACTATAGAGTTTATTTGGAGGGTTTTATCTGGTAGTTACATAGTTATGTGGCAGTAATTACATATAGATTTAATGAGTTACAAAACACTAGAAAATGTAGCAAACATAAGGATAATCTATTGGTCCATCATATATGATATGGTAGAAATTTTCTTATATAGGGTTTTTATGTATTATTAAAAGAGTTTATGAACATATAATGTATCATATAAAAAGAAACCACCACATTATCATTATTTTAAATTGTTAGTGTATATATATATATGAAGTTTAATGATAATTTTACTCTCAATGTATGACTTTGAGTTATCCCTAACTGATGTTCTTTATGGAGTATTATAGGTTATGAAAAAATGTTAAGGTTATCATGATTAAAATTATTATATAGAGATATAGAATATACTCACGAGGCACAAAAAGTGTTTTTGTGCGCTGGATGAACACAAAGTATATTTCATGTAGTTTTATATATACTTTTCATATATTATGGGTATATAGATCATATTTGGAGTCTTTATTGCATGAGGTTTGGGAGATACTCAACATGAGAACCTATATAAATTGATACCTTTCTTACTCAAGCCTTTAGGCTTATATAATTAGGGGTGGTTGTGTATGTCACAGAGTATTACAAGCATATGAAAAGAAGGATTATAATCTAGCATGTTACTATTATCATATTTGATAATATATGGATATTGTAAATACTATATTGGGTAGTCATATTTTACAATAAGGTGATGTTGTTTGGAGTGTTTTGAGTACAAATTCATAGTACATATACTCTAACACACTATGATTGAAGGGTAGTTTAATGAAAATCCTTATCATTTGAGTAATCTCCCATGTTGGATATCATTAAATTGTTATTTAATAAGATAAAATAAATTAGAGTTTGATACATTCATAGAAGGGTTGCTTAAAGTGGTTGAGAAATTTACTCATGTATTATTACACATGATTAAATGTTTGATCACTTTAGGAGTATATTCAAGAGATCTATATAAAGAGGAAGAACCCATTAAATGGGTGTATATATGTGCATTCAAGATTTCTCAAGCCTTAGTCAAAACTCCCTCACCCCATAGCTATCTTCTCTTATATCCTTTATTTATGAGGCATTAACATGGCGTAGAGGGTGGAGAATCCCAATAAAGCATTAAATGGATTAATAGCCTATGGTCAACTTCAAAAGGTGGGATGTATATTAGATTCCTCTACCATGATATTCATCAAGACCATATGAAGATGATGTAGTGGAAGAAATGGTGCATGGTAGCTATTCAAGATTTCTTACCAGAATGGCTTGAAGGCCTTGGTTTTTTTATTTATTTTGGATAATCCCCTTTTTAAGAGGGTTGAGAGGGAACTCTTATATGACCTATAGGCCTAGTGGAACAAGGACTAGTACATGACCCAGAGGCCCAGATGCATAATTCTCAACACATGGCCTAAAGACCCAACCAAACTACACTAGATCTGCCCCTCCCCAGCTTCTGCATCATTTAAGGCACCTAGCTCCCCACCTCAAATTACTAATCATCTAGAATTGACTTGTGAAAACCTGCACAGTTCCCGGTATCGAAAGAGATTATCATACCCTATTATTCTTCCAATCTGATCAGCTCTACTCTAGTGGTTTCTACTTGCTATGAATCTTATTCCAGGGCCTACTCTGTGTGGTATTCCTAGGATGCTCCATGGTCTTTGTGGCCTGAAGGCTCTGTGTCCGGAAGGAATAGGGTGGACCGATGGACTTGTGTCTCGAATGCCCAAACTAGTGTCCTGAAGGCCCCAATAGATGAATAGTTATGGTTGCTACATTACCACTACAATAATTAATCTTGCATATAGTTGATCTTAGATATAGGTTTACCTGTCTATTATATTGTATTTAAAATATCTTTTAGGTAATTTTTAATCTAGTAGAGGAAATTTAATTCCCCGAACCGAGAGTCATTGTAACCAATATCCCAATCTGGTCCACTACATGACCTCAAGAATGCCTCCCCATATTCCAGAGGCTACCGACTAGTGGTGAGGGTCAAATGTGGATCGCAGGGATACTATACCCTCTTTATTATAGTAATTCTTATTATATAAAAATAAGAATAATTAAAATACTATAAATAATAGACATGCATCATAATCCATTTCAAAAAACTCAGTACATTCCCACAATTACACAGTAAATATGTCATGCCATGTCATACAGTGCTAGGTTTCAAGAAAACCCAAAATAAAGTCAAGATGAATAATCCCCAAAATGGGTCCTTTAACCAAGTATAGTTCCCTCATCTATGCACATCCCTAATACCAAAATAATCCTCAATCATAGGGCCTTTTCCCTTGTCCTGGCCCACAACCATGAAGTCTTCTCAAGTACATAATGGCGGCCCAAGCAGGTTGTGAGTACAAATCAGTAGGGAACCACCAACATTTTCTACAAAATATCCAATATAAAAAAATAGTGCATGTAGGAGTAAAATAAACTAAAGGGGTAAAAATTAGACAAACAAGTTCCATAATTTGAAAATATTAAGATTAACCACTTTTACCATTAGTTCCAAGTGTTACTCATATTCATCAAATTCACTTCGGCCTATGCCAATCAACTAAAAAAAATATAAGGGGTTCAATTTTCCCTACATAATAGGGAAGAACATATCATAAACAATATATATAAACTTAACTTGTATCTTCAATCTAGATAATCACATCACTTTCATTCATTGGTGGCATAGAGCCTTAGTTTGACTCCCTAACCCATGAAATATAAGGGTGGGGCCTAGAGCCTCAGTCTACTCCGACCCATGGACTGAAGCCTCATTCCAAACCACCACACATACCAATTATTCATATGCACATTATTATTTAACCATTAACACATTTGTCATTTATATTCCATAACCCATTTGACACATTCAATCTTAACTAAACTCCCCCTTATGTTATATTAAAAAACTAAACACAATCACCATTTGTTTGATTTCATAATCCATTTTTTACATGCCAACCATAATTATCATTGGTTATATCATAAAACCCTTAAATTTAACCTTTAACAACTCAATTCTAAGTTCTAGGAAGAGGCACACCCCATGAGGGTCCTTTATACTAGTAAAATCAACCACAATAGATCCTACAGGGATCACGAGGGTTTTAATCCAGCATCCAATTAATTGATTATCATTACCTACCATTGGAACCAAGTGGAAATAATAACAAAACCCAATAAAAACCACATATATAAAAATTAAACATCAAAACTATGGGATATAACTTATAGACCACCTACCTCGAGTTCTTAGACAAATGCTTGCTTAAACTTAGCCCTTGATTTGAAATCAAACACTATTTAAAGACCTAACTTAGAATATTCTATAAAGGTGAGGTTTAAGAGATTCTTAAGGAGAAGAACAATTCCACAATCCCTATTCCAGAAAAATAGAGAAAAGAGGAGTCTTAGACTCACCCGGATCTTCAATTCGCACCCAAAGTCACTCGAAGCGGCCAAGAATCAAAGGATAATCACCCCTTGGAAGCTTGGAGGAGAGTGGTTCGTAAACCTTTATGTTGTATGGTAAAATGGAAGGAAAATTAGGTGAGGTTTCATAATCATGAGGGGGAAAATGGTAAAATCAGCCTTTTTTAATGAGGTGTGTGGTTTCTCCACACACAGTAGTATAAATTGGCCTTTAACAGCACTGGTATTTATCAACATTAGAAAAAAAACACTGATAAATGACATATTTATCAGTGATAAGAAAAACACTGATAAATTTAACCTTTTATCAATGTTTTATTTTTAGTACTGATAAAGGGTATCCTTTATCAGTGCTTTTATTTTTAGCGTCGATAAAGGGTAACATTTATCAGCGCTTTAGTTTTAGTGCTGATAAATATTTATTTCATCAGTGTTTTTTAGCATTGATAAAGGTTCAAATAAATAATATGAAATAAAAAAAATAAAAAAAATAAAGTTTATTAAAAAATTATTACAAATTTTATTAATTAAATAATTATTGATAAAAATAAATAAATTTATTATACATTATTAAATATTAAACATTTTATTAATTAGATAATTATGATAATTAATGTTATTAAATTATATATATTAAATATATAGATATATATATATATATTAATGTATATAAATATTATTTATATATTAAAAAATATTTATGCACTTTATATTAAATAGTCATATATTTATTAAATAATGATTTATAATTAAAAATTAATATGAATTAAAAATATTGACCAATTGCATAGTACTCGACATATAATTGAATGTCATTTTATTTTTCATTTTAACATAGATCAAATCTGTGTTATATTGATTTCACATATACGTAATTAATGAATTTTTATATATATTGCATACACATAAAAATTATCCATTTTTTCAATATTGTTAAAGTGTACTTATTCTTAATTTATTCATATTCACTCATTTTTTACATATATGCATGCAATTAAAATTTGATATTCATTAATATTGTTAAAAATATATTTGTAAAAAATATTTATAAATAAATATATTTATAAATATACATTTAATATATTAATATAATTATGTAATTATAATTATAAATAAATAGTTTTTTTAAAGTATTTATATAATTATAAATAAAAAATTATATATTTTTAAATAATTATTAAATTTATAATAAATTTCCTTAAATAATGAATATATTTACTATATTTATATTTATATATATTTATTAAAAATATTTGTATAATTATATAAATATAGATAATGATATAAATATTATTTTTTAAAATATTTCTATAATTATGAATGAAAAATATAAAATTAATAAATATATTAAAAGAGGAATATATTTACTATATTTATATTTATATATATTTATTAAGTATATATAAATATTTATTTTTTTTATTTATAATTATAAATCCATTAACAGTGTTTAAGTAATAAGCACTGATAAAAGCTTCTTTATCAGTACTTTTTTCGATATGATAAAGATGAGGCTTTATCAACGCTAAACAAAGTTCTGATAAAATGAAGATTTATTAGTGCTATAAGTTTAGCACTGATAAAGAGTTTTTTTATCAGCGCTTAAGTAATAAGTGATGATAAAAGGACTCTTTATCAGTACTTTTTTATAAGTGCTGATAAAAGTGTCTCGATATTATTAAAAAACTCTAACCATTTGCAAACCTATCATGATATCAGAAGATTTCCATGGAAGCTACCCACTACCAGGGCTCCTCCTCAGTGAATTGAAGATCGAATCACACCACTTGAATGCCTTCAGTTTCTTGAACATCTCATCTGACATCCAGTGTTCAATTTCAATTAGGGTTTTTGAAGAGGGTCTCAGATTTTCTTCATATAATGATGTATTCCTTTCGATTTTCTTTGTGTATTTTTTGTTTGTTTTTTGATTTCTTCTTCAACTATTTCATTATTTGTGGTTCGGTGATTGTATACTAGCGAGGTAGGCCTTCTAATTTTCTCATTTTCTAATTTTGATTCAACTCTTAATCGCTCATGGAGAGTTTATTGTTTCTGGACTCTATGATGACACATGGAGTCACATGGAGTTTAGTTGGTTGTTTTATTTTGTATACATTTCCCAAATTGATTTCCCAAAGTTATCATATATGTTTTTCATTCTTTATTTTATCAATGTATTCCACACATGTGAAATTTTAGAAATTGAAACTGGGGATTTTTGTGTAAGGGATTTGAAGCTAGGTTAAGGGATTTCTTTTATATTATACTACTTCATATATTATTTTTTTACTCAATTGGGTTGGTGTGGTAATCCAATGTATGGATGAATCATGGTAGTTTTTATTTAATTTTTCTTTCTACTAGTTTTATTTATTTTTTGGGCTTAATCATTCCCACTTTGTTATTTTTCATGCCTTGGTGCTTGTTGTTATCCTGAGAGGGATCGAGAATGTCCCTTAGACACTATTATGGTCCAAATTGGGTGTTTGATATATAGTTTTCTTGGGTTTGTTTTAGAAACTATATCTATTGTTAAATATGTTGCACCTTTTCTCAATAATCCAACTTTCTATGTCTCTACAATTTTAAAAAATCTATTTTATTTTCTCCCTCTTTATATTAATCCAACATTATTTATAAATCCTTTTAATAATAATATATGAAATATTATACCTTGATGTTATGTACTATTTTACAACTACATTATAATTTTTCATCATCATCCTACCCCTCCTCTCTTAATAATTTTTAAAAAATATTCTTTTTATATTACCCCTTTCTAGTTATACCACTTTTTTGAGACCTATATACCACTATAAAACATTATATTTTCTTGCTTGGAAAAATATATTTTCAATAATTTATCCCCTTTTTGATTATTTTTTAAACTAATAACAAGTGGATTTCCATGGAATCACTTTGATACCCAGCTATATGACATGTAGAAAAATACTATGTCAAACTTTTTTATTATAAAAAAAGTTGGCATATAACAAATCTCCCACACTCCATTATATAAATTGATATTCCACCCAAAACATTTGAAAATTTTATTCTATTTTCAATGGGTTTCAACATGGGTTTTCCATATTACTTTTTAAATCTATAAAACACTTCCCTCACATATATATTTTTTGAAATAAATATCCCATGAATTCCATGAGTCTCCTATAAATGAAGGAAAATGTCAACTCACTAATCATCGACATTTAAACATTGTTCATTATTAATGTATAAAATTATTATCACCATTAATATCTTGAACCTATAAATATTATGTCATACACATTGATAAAACTTTCAATCTATCCATAAAAATATTTTTTATGTAATTATTATGATAAATTACTAATTTTTTAAATTAAAGTTTCTTTAATAATTCAGATAACCTTCAATACCAAGCTCTTTGTTCTTGTTTCAATTCATACACCACCTTTTTCAATTTACAAACATTATTATCATATTAAATAATGAGAAAACTATATGTTTTTTTGATGTAATTATTATTCATGTAATCCATTAATAAATGCTAATTTTACATCTAGTTGGAGTACCTTGAATTTCCTTGGGATGGGTCAGTGTGGTGATATGACACCCCAAGAGTCTTGAGATGTTTTCAAATATTTATATACCATTAATTTTAAATGTATTAATTCCTTTGGTTGCTACATCACTTGTTCCAATACACTTTTATATCTTCTAGTTGATTGAATGAGATTTTATTATTCTTGTTTATCATATTTGAGTTTCTTATTACTCTTTAATTACCTATATTATATTTTAATTTCTTTAAGGGATTTAAGAAATATTTTATGTGGAGTAATTATTTTCATAAATTCAATTACCCATTTTTTCAACATACTGAAATTCTTTGAAACAATCAAATGTTGGGTTACCATTATTATAATTTTTTATAACTTTAACTTTTGATAATGAATATTTTATGTGTATTTATTTATATTTTTTATAAAATTAATATTTTATGAACACAATAGGATGTATATGAATTGAAAATGGATGCACACTAATCTTTTGATAAATAAATATGAAGATGAAGTTAAAGAGTTCATCAAGTTTGGAAGAGAGCATACAGAAAACCCTCCTAAAATCCTATGTTCAGGTTTACATTGTTGTTATTAAAGACAAATTAGTCCAAAAGATTTGGAAGAATATTGATGTCTATTTGGATCCATTAATCAATGAATACAAAACAAGGACTGGTTGTGCATCACTCACAAAGTAAATAACAAAACTAAGGATTCTCTGTGCACTTCACTACTGTTGGTTAACTACCTCTTAACATAGAACTGACCTAAACTTTCTACCAAACATCCCCATGATGCTCACATACCACACATAGAGAGAAAAAAACTAATTATATTCTTGAACATAGATATATTTTTTTTAAAAAATAAGCTAACTCATTAGGTAAAGGTTTTATGGAAAACATGTATGATTGAAGAAGCAACATGATAATCAGAAAATTTTATGATGGAAAAATATTCACACTTGTTTAAATAATGAATAAAATTGTGTGCGAGAGAAGGAAAAGTGAGTTTTGAATGGTGATATTATAGAGATGGTGGATAACGTGTGTGGGATGATAGCATCATGAGAATCATTAGTTTTGCTATTAACTTTGTGAGTGATGCACAACCAATCCTTGTTTTGGACGCATTGATCAATGAATCCAAATAAACATCAATATCATTAATTATCTTGTGGTTTATTAACATCCATATAGTCTTCTAAACTGAAATAAAGCGTATAAAGAATCCTTAGTTTTTACTAGCTTATATATGGACCAAAGAAACCCTTTGGAAAGATTTAAAGGTAATTTTATGATATACTTTCTCTATTTTGCTGAAAAGTTATATAATAAAACACTGATTTAATTTTCATTATTCCTTAAAGAGTTTATTTATTTTAGAAGATTTCTTTCCATGTGTCATGCCTTTACAGGAAGATAAACGACGCTGTCTCTACTCAATCATAGAGGTAATCTTGACATTTTCATAGTAAAATCATTGTATATAGAATAAATGTATTGTTTCATATTTATGTTTTATTTATTTATTTTTAGTATTAATCACATAATAATTTTTTTCTTAAACATGTGGATTTTTTTTAGTTAGGGTGCTCTATCCATCTTTCATTCCTTTCTACACCAAAAATTTCATAGACTTCTTCTCCCTCAAAACCATTTCACCCCTACAGTGTTGTATTTATCAATTCCTTTCAAGTTCTCTCCACTTCATTTGTAGGAAGATAAATGATGTTGCCTCTGCTCAATTACATAGGTAATATTAATGTTTTCATAGTGAAATCACTATCCATATAATTAATGTATTTTTTATATTTATGTTTGATTTATTTATTTTTAGTATTACTCACATAATAATTTCTTTCTTATATAGGTGGATTCTTTTGTTCGAGTTGGGGTGCTCTATTCAAATTTCATGCTTCTTATCACTCAAAACCTTTTCACCCCTACAGTGTTGAATTTACCACTTTCTTTCAAAAACTCCCCACTGAATTTTTAGTAAGAGAAACACCATTGACTCTACTCAATTACAGAGGTAATCTTGATGTTTTCACATTAAAATCATTGTCTATATAATTAATTTATTGTTTCATATTTATGTTTAATTTATTTCCTTTTAGTATTACTCACATAATAATTATTTTCTTATATAGGTGGATTCTTTTGTTCAAGTTGGGGTGATCTATCCATCTTCCATCCCTTTATGCACCAAAAATTCCACAGACTTCTTCACCCTCAAAACCTTTCACCCCTACAGAGTTAACATTCATCACTTTCCTTTAAGTTCCCTCCACAGATAAATCACAGAGATAATCTTTATATTTTCACAGTAAAATTATTTTCCATAGAATTAATGTATTATTTCATATTTTTTTAATTTATTTCATTTTATAATTACTCATAATAATTATTTTCTTATACAGGTGGATTCTTTTTTTTGAGTTGATGTGGTTTTTTCGAAGCTTCTCATGTAGTGCTGGTAGTTGGATAAGGAAATTCAATAGAAATTGTGGTAACATTGATAGTTAGTATTGTTTTGAGACTTTGGGATTTGTAGAAATCAGCCACACCTCAATCCGACACATGATATGACTAGTATGACTCTAATTACTTCTTTATATTTTAAATTTACATTAATTTTAGTAAAAAAACAATGGACTCAATGTGTCCGTTATTAGTTTAAAATCAAAATTTGACTTTAAAAAGTTTCACTCAATGAAAAATGAGAAAACATGCTTAGATTTTCATGATAATTTAGGGAATCCATTCATAAATCATTTGCGACGTTTAATAATTAGTCTCACATCAAACTGATACACGATGTGATCCACATGAGACAAAGTGTGTGTTTCAAGTTTAAAATGAAATTTTAGTAAAAAATACAAATTACGCACTCAAAACTAAGAAAACACATTTAGATTGTTTTTTATAATTTATGAAAACAATCCAAAAGTGGTTTGGAACATGTAGGAATCAACCAAACCTCAATATAATGTACAGTGTGACCGGTATGACTCTATGTGAGTCTTTATTTAAAATTGACATCAATTTTAGTTAAAAAAACTGACCTACTCAAAACCGAAAAAATACATTAATATTATTTTGATACTTTATGAAAATTTTCCATATGTTATTTGAGATTTTCATGAATTAGACTCACCTCAATTTGATTCACGGTGTGACCGATGTGACACCAAGTGTGTGTTTTTATTTAAAATTGGCATTAATTTTAGTAAAAACATCAACTCACCTACTCAAAACTAGGAAAATCCTTTCAAATTATTTTAATACTTTAGGAAAATGATCTATATGTCATTTTTTATGTGTAAGAATCATACACACCTCAATCCGATACACAATGTGATTGGTATGAGTCAAAGTGTATGTTTCAGTTTTAAAATGACATTTTAGTTAACAAGAAAAGTGACCTAATAAAAACTGAGAAAACACATTAATATTTTTTTTATAATTTAGTAAAATGATCCATAAGTCATTTTGGATGTGTAAGAATCAGCTGCACCTTAATCCGATGCACGATGTGACCGGTATGACTCAAAGTGCATCTGTTTATTTAAAATTGTCATCAATTTTAGTAAAATGGGAAACTTTCCTACTCAAAACCTAAAAAAGACATTTTGATTATTTTAATACTTTATGATAATGATTCATAAGTCATTTTTTATGTGTAAGAATCAGCCACACCTCAATCAGATACACGATGTGCCCGGTATGACTCAAAGTGCCCGTTATCAGTTTGAAATCGACATTTTAGTTCAAAAAGTGTCACTCACTGAAAACCGATCAAACACACTTAAATTTTATTTATAATTTAGGATAATGATTAATAAGTCATTTTTGATTTTTATGAGTCCAATTCATATCAAACTGATACACTATGTGATTGGAATGATTCAAAAGTACATGTTTCCAGTTTAAAATGACATTTTAGTAAAAAAGACAACTGACATAATCAAAACTAAGAAAACACATTCAGATTGTTTTGTTACTTTAGAAAAATGATCCACAAGTCATTTGAGATGTTTTGAAATCATCCACACCTTAATACTATGCATGGTGTGACCAATATAACTCCAAGTGTGTCTTTTTATTTGAAATTGACATCAATTTTAGTAAAATTAACACTTTCTATTTATTTATTTATTTATATTATTACTAACATAAGAATTATTTTCTTATATAGGTGTTTTATTTTTCTCGAGTAGGGGTGGTTTTTTTGGAAATAGCATGAGTTGGGTTTGGATTAAAAAATAAAGGAACATTGATGTTTTTGAATGTATGTAATAAATTGTATTTATGCAATTGTATGAACCAATGTTTCAAATGTATATAATATAGTGTTTATTTTCTTGTGTTTGTGTTGTAAATTTCATCTAATTTAAATCTTGTATTATTAATTGTTTTTGTTGATATCTGGTGTATTTTTGGTGTTGTAGTGTCTTATAATAGGACACTATAGTGGTGCTATAGCGTGCTATTGCAGCACACTACAGTGTGACCCTTTATCAGTGCTTTTAAAATCACTGATAAAAGTCTACGTTATCAGTGCTCATAGAAGCGCTGATAAAGTTCTATTTTATTAGTTCTTTTTCATCACTGATAAAATACCATGGCTTTTAACCTCTCTCATGTAGTCATCACTTTTCTAGCACTGATAAAGGCCATTTCTAGCATTGTTAATGGCCGATTTTGTAGTGTTGATGGTTCGAAAAACCATGTGCCAACCATGTTTCACCCTCTATCCAAAGGGGACCTGAGTCACATAGTATTCTGGGGAGACCGTATGGTTTGATCCCCTTTTATTCATGGTTTTACCAACCATGCACCACCCCTCTTCAGGGCACATGGTTAGCACTAATTGTGCACCAACTGTGCATCCTACACTGGATGACTTCTTTTCCTCCTCCTTTGCATCCTGAACCCTTGAAACAACCCCCAAATATCTTCATATTTTTAGAAAAAATTTCATTAACTGTTTTAAGAAAGTTAAACCAAAATCTAAACAATGGAATACCTCCATGAAAGGTCGAGATCTTACAACCTCCCCACCTTCTAATGGATCGTCCTTGAGCCTCACTCTCCAGTAACAATAAGTTTACAAGGTAAAAATGTTGGTCCACTAGACTCATATATCTGTATCCCTATCCCAGTTTTTCTCCTAAATGTTACCATGCTTACATAAACTATAACCAATGGTATATTCTTACCTCATAAAACTTTCTCATTACAATCCATAATACGAATCAGATGCTCCTCAAAGGACGTATCAGCCTCAAGGTCAATATCATTAACATAAATCACATGAGATGGGTTGGGGTGATACTTCTAATGTTATGATACATGAAATACATCATGCATACTACTATACCACTGTGGAATCACCAATCTATATGTCGCTGGTCTAATCCTCTCCACAATCTCAAATGACCCCATGTGCCTGGGTGATAACTTACCATGTTTCCAAATCCGATGGTGACCCAACCTTGGCGACACCTGAAGGAACATATAATCACCCACCATAAACTCAATAGGTCGATGATGTCGATCAACATATGACTTCTTCCTACTCTGAGTCATATCCATAAATTTTTGAATCAATTGTACCTACTCTAATGTCTCTTGTATAAAAATCAACCCCCAAAACTCTAATTCCCCAGATTCCATCCAGCACAATGGGGATCTAAACAGCCTACCATAGAGAACCTCATATGGTTCCATCTAAATAGTCACCTGGTAACTATTGTTATAGGTGAACTCAACAAGTGTCAAGTGCCTCTCCCAAGATCCACCATATTCCAAGACAAATTCCCTCAACATGTTCTCTAGCACCCAAATAGTATGTTCTAACTGCCCATTTATCTGTGGGTGAAAATCCATAATAAAAAACACCTGAGTAAAAAGAATTTTCTGAAATCCTTTCTAGATGAATGAAGTAAAACATGGGTTATGATCTGCAATAATACTCTGATGTACCCCATGAAAATTTACTATTTTCTGAACATATAAGTAACCCAACTGATCTATTGTAAAAGTATCTCATATAGATAAGAAATGTGCTAACTTGGTCAACTGATCCAAAATTACCCATATCACATCATTATTCTGAGGAATATTCTAAATAACTACAACAAAGTATATGGTAACATCATCCCACTTTTAATATGGAATGGGTAACAGTTATAGAAATATACCTAGTCACTACTTCTCAAACTTTACTTACTGACAGGTGTGGCATCAGGTCACAAAACCTACAACCCCTTTCTTCATTCTTGGACACCAATACATTCTAATAAGGTCATGATAAATTTTAGTTCAACTAAGATGCACCACCCACTTTGAGGCATGAAAATCATGCATCAACTCTTCCTATATACACGTGGGAAAAATAACATATACATGAAGATAAATGATCTCATCATCATTGATATTAAAGTTAGAAGGTGACTCCCCACCTTTAAGGATTTCCCTCAAATCCAAACACTCTAGATCCTTATACTACCTCTCCTTGATTCAGATCAGATGTGTAGAATCAACTGATAAGGATACAAGGGTCATCTTCCCATAGACCTCATGAACCTCTATATGAATCTCTGCAAACAAAGTCATTATCTTCCTTTCATAATTAGAATCCTGAACCGCCTGAGTTTGTGAATTCCAATGTAGTGCATCTGAAACACTGTTCCCCTTTCTTAGAATATAGGACAACTCAAAATCAATAGAATACATATAATCTACCAATCATCACTGCTTAAGGTTCAAATCACACTAGGAGAATATGTACTTAAGGATTTTATAATCGGTATAAACAACAAACTTTTCAAATAGAAGATAATGCTACCAAAATTTCAAGTTATAAACCATCATGTCCAACTTGAGATCATGTGTAGGGTAATTTAATTCTTGTTATATAAACTATCACAATCCATACGCCACAACCAGATATCCTTACATAAATTCTTCCCCAAGACCAATACCAGATGAATAATAAAACAAGTATACTCCTTACACATATTGAGTTGGATTAGAAATGATGAAGTGTTCAAGTGATTCTTAATCTCCTTAAAAGAAATCACATGATTTGGACCATTCAAATTTGACACCCTTCATGGTCAAGATCGAAAGTGGTTCTACAAAATTAGATAATACCTTGATGAACCTCTAGTAATAGCTCGTAAGACCCAAAAAACTCATGATATCAATAACATTATGGGTTTTCTCCCAATATATAACTTCTTGTAATTTCTTTGGGTTCATATACACACCTTCCTCAAAGATGATGTAACCCAATAAATGTACCTTGTCAATCCAAAATTGGAACTTGGACAACTTGGACTATAACCTATGCTCTCTTAGTTTACTCTGGATGATGTTAAGGTGTTTGGCATGATTTTCATGATTCTGGGTGTACACCAAGATGTTATCTATAAAAACAACCAAAAATTTATCTTGGTACAGGTAGAATATTTGGTTAATTAAGACCATAAACATAGTTGGGTCATTTTTCAACCTGAAAGGAATTACAATGAACTCATACAAACCACACCTGATCCTAAAAGTATCCCATAGTATATTATAATGTATCACCCTTAGTTGATGATACCCTTACCTCAAATCAATTTTAGAGAAAACAATATCACCTTTCATATGGTTAAAAAGATCATCGATACGTGGAAGAGGATATCGATTCTTGACTATCATTTGATTCAACATCCAATAATTAGTACACAACTGCAACACCCCATCGTATTTATTAGAAAAAAATGAGATATCCCAAAGGTTACATACTTGGATGAATAAAACCTTTATGCTATAATTACTCCAAATAAGTTTTAAGTTCCTAAAGTTATACTGGTGCCATTATATATAGCAGAATGGATAATGGCTTAGGTCTGAGAATCAGTTTAATCATGAATTCAATCTCTCTCAGGATAATCCCTAAGAAGTCTATAGGAAACACATCCTGAAACCAATCCACCATAT
This sequence comes from Viscum album, assembly GCA_963277665.1. Taxonomy (NCBI): domain Eukaryota; kingdom Viridiplantae; phylum Streptophyta; class Magnoliopsida; order Santalales; family Viscaceae; genus Viscum; species Viscum album. The sequence goes on from OY728130.1 coordinate 1,224,194,274, forward strand.
GAGGAAATAAATTCTTATATACTCCCCCATCATCAAGCACAATACATTCAAATTGAGTTGTGATCTCACCCAACTACTGATGAAATGACCCTTCATGGATTGCCTAAATATTTTATTCCCCTCTCTGAAAATAATTCTCACCATCAAGGGACAATAAAGTTACCCATCAACAGTAACAATTGATGTGGGATCGATAAAAAACTAACCAATCTATCCCCAATATCATTTCAAAACTGATATATCAATCATAAACAAGTCCCAAAGGAAGAAACACTCACCAACCTTGATAGGAAACTCCTTACATTTCCAGTTATTTTATTCCTGTACTCCCAACAATGTATCAATTAACATAACCCCACATATATGTTCCAATTATAGACCCAAAAAATTCACAAATTGAGTAGATATAAAAAATGGGAGGTCCCTATATCAAATAAATCACTACCAAGTGTCGAAGCTATAAGAATTGTACCTCAAACATTCGATGGTCCAACCTCATCACTATTGGGTTCAATCTAAACTACATGAGGATGAATTTCTCCTCGACCATGGGTTCTTGTTCGAGTCCCTAGTGTTGTACTACCCTTCTCGTAAGGATGATATTGTCTTGAAGAACCACATCTTCCACCTACAGACAATAGAACTTCAACTGCCTATATGGTATAGGGTAGGAGACCCCCTTCTGGCAGTCTGCATCTACCTTGATCCTCCATCTCTACCCACCTATTGAGGGTTCCTACAATACCTTTGTATATACCCCATCCTTCAAAATGATAAAAACTCAACTGGCAGTTAGGGACACTAACCACACATGTGTCCCAACCTACTTTACTAATAACAGAACACCTGATCATCACCATGAGAAGTCAATACCATTCCCTGGTCACTATACCTTCTACCACCCTGGTGAAAAACCTCTTAATGGTGATTCCTATTATCAGAATCCATAATCTCCTTCAGTTTCCCTTATAAAAGGTGATCCTAATCCACCACCTATATAAACCACTTTAAATGGAATATATTCACCTGGGACTTGATCTCATGCCTAATTACATCATGAAAATATCTTACCATAGCTTCCTAAACTCCCACCAATGTTGGAATGAAAATTTTTAAGTCGGTGAAGAAGAATACATAATCCATCACAGATATAGTCCCCTGGGTCAACCTCATAAATTCTGAAGCTCTTTCCTATCTCAGAGTCTCTGGATAGAAATGTTTAAGAAGCTTTTCCTAGAAATATTTCCACTGCATACCATATTCTTACTCTGTCTAAACAAGGATATCCCACCATCTCTTCGCTGACCCTCACAACATATTACCAACCAACCTGACTCTCTTTTCAGGAGGAGTCTCTAAGTGATCCAAAACCATCTAGATGAAATCTATCTAGAAATTTTCTACCTTAGTTCTAGCCTCTCCGACAAACACCAGAGGGTATTGCAACAGAAACTCTATAGTTAGGTAAAATATACTTGGTACAACCCACCTTGGATATTTCTCCGTCATCTTCATAAAACAAGAAAATTTATTATGAAACTGATACTTCCTTATTCTACATAAAACCAATAGGGTTTTTTGATCCTCTACTGGAGGAGAATTCACAACGATACCCTCTTGTTTCCCAACTAGTATACATTTTCATGGAGGTATCTCTTTACAATTACAAATGCACATCTCAAAACACGTAACATAAAGTTTATAAAGTTTAAACAAATGAGGGCTAGCCACAAACAACCAATTCTACATACACTATTCTAATAAACATGATCAAATCTCTATCATTATCCTCAACCACCCCTATCATATACCATGGTCAACAAGATTTAAACCCCAAAATTACATAAACACATACCTTTCAAAAAAACTCTTTTAAAACATCTCACTTTAAACAACACAATTTATTTTCTCATTTAGGAACTGTTTTAACTATTTCACAACTTATTAAAATTCATTATACAATTATAACATTTTTATTAGTAACATTTCATTTTAAAACTCAATAGAATTTAAAATCAATTTCCAATTCCCATACCAACCACAACATATTTTTCTGTGTGTGACTAACAAGATTCATATCACAAATATATCTAAGTGCCTAAAATGATGCATGTATACATGACCTCATACCATTTCATTCCATGAGAAAAACCCCATAAAACAATAACACTACACATCAAGTGCATCAGACAATGGTGAAATAACATTCAACTATAACAATAAATATCAAGAACAAAAATCCCACTCTAGGAACTCAACTTTTCCCTTGTACGTGGGCTAGTTACTCCCATTCATGAGATAAATTTCAAGGCTTTACACATCCTAATATCTAGTCTAACTTACCAAAATAAAATAAATAACATAAAAGGACCCCCTCTAATACCACTTTTTAACACCCCATTCTAAGAGACACTATAACCAGTGCCTCAATCTAGTCTGCTACATGACCTCAGGCATGTCTACCCATATGTCAGAGGTTACTAACTGGTGGTGAGGGTCAAATATGGCTCGTGGGGAGACTATAACCTATTTATCAGAGTAATACACAATAAATATAATAAGAATAATAAAAATAGTATAAACAGTAAACATGAATCATAATACATTTCCCAAAACTGGGTACATGCCCACAACCAATCAGTAAATATGTCATTTCATTTCATACAACTCTAGGTGTCAAGAAAACCCAAAATAAGAAAAGATGAATAATCCCCAAAATAGTTCCTGACACCAATTTTGGTTCCCTCATCTATGCACATCCCTATTCCCAAAATCATTCCTCTAGAATAGATCTTTTACCCTTATCCTGACCTGTAACCATACAATCTACTTGGGTACCTAATGGCGGCCCGAGTAGGGTGTGAGTACAACTCAGTCAGCCACCACTAATGGTGTCTAAAAAATATCAAGTCTGACAAAATAGTTTATATAGTATTACAATAATTTTTTTTTGTAAACATGAGACAAACATGTTACATCATTTGAAAATATTAATATTAACCACTTTTACCATTAGTTCTAAGTGTTTCCCATATTCATCAAATTCACTTCAGCCTATGTCAGTCAACTAAATGACACATAAGGGGGTCAAGTTTCCCTACATTATAGAGATAATAATCTCACAAAAAGTATATATAAACTTAACTTAGATCCTTGGTCTATGTAATCGTACCACTTTCATTCATTAAGGGTATAGATCCTCAATCCAACACCCTAACCCATGTGATACAAGGGTGGGGCCTAAAACCTCAGTCTATCCTGACCCATGGAGTGTAACCTCAATCCAAATCCCCACACATACCACTTATTCATGTTCACATTCTTCTTTAACCATTTAAAAAATTTAACATATACATGCCATAACCCATTTGACACATTCATGATTGACCAAACACCCCTTTTCATATTAATAAACTAAATACAAATAACATTAGTTTCATTTCATAATCCCTTATTTACAAACCAACTATAATTATCATTGGTTTTATCTCACAACCTTAAATTTAACATTTAATAACTTAATTATGAGTTCAAGGAAGAGGCACACTCTATGTGTTTCCTTTATCCCATTAAAATAAACCATAATTAATCCTAAATAGGTCAAGACCATGTGATAAAACTTGTAGACCAACTACCTTGAGTTTGTAAATGAACACTCGCTTAAAATTAGCCCTTGATTTAAAATCAAACACCATTTAAAGCCCCAAAATAGAATCTGTTGTAAAGGTGAGGTTTCATAGCTTCATAAGGAGAAAAATGATTCCAAAATCCTTATTCCAAAAAAATATAGAAAATACGAGTGTTAGACTCATCCAGATCTTCTATTTTCCCCTAACAACACTCGAAACATCCAAGAATTGAAGGAGAATCGCCTATTGGAAACTTGGGGTAGAATGGTTCGAAACCCTTATTGATATAGGGTGAAATGGGATGAATATTGGGTGAGGTTCATAAATCACGAGGGATGGAATGGGAAAATCACCATTTTTAATGAGGCATATGATTTGGATGCACGATTGGCCAAACTACGCACCAACCGTGTGCCGCCATTTTTCCAAAGGGGGCCTAGGTTGCATGGTCTATTGGAAAGCACTCATGGTTTGAAAACCATGTGAAAGATATGCAGGATGGCTCTATCTAATATCTCATGGTTTGTTCCCCCTTTATGCACAGTTTTACCAACCGTGCACCACCCTCTTCAGGGTGCACAGTTCTGGTGCATGGTTAGCACTAATCGTGTGCCAACCATTCAACCTACATTGGATGGATTATTTTCCTTCTCCTTCACATCCAAAACCCCTGGTACAACCCCCAAAGATCCTTGTATTTTAAAAAAATATTTCATTAACCACTTTAAGGTAATTAAACCAAAATTTTAACAAGAACATACCTCCATGAAAGGTCGAAATCTTACAGGAAAGATAAATAAGGAAGAACTATGAATTGGAAGGGCTTAAGGAAAATAATTGGATGTTTAATTTATCTTACAACATCAATACTAGACATTTTTTATGTACTAAATTTTTGTGGAAGATATAAAAGTGATCTAGAGGAATCACACATGTTGGATTCTAAGAGATTTTTTTGGTATATCAAAATCACATTGAGTTATAGTTTTATGTATAAAAAACTAAAGAACTAAATTTTATGGGTTTCACTAATATTAATTTGGATGGATATTATAATGATATAAAATCAACATCAAGAGGAACTTTTTGTGAGAATATTGTGTGAGCTGACATAGTAAAAAAATGTTTTGTAACCTTGAGTACATTTGAGGCTAAGAATGTTTTTTCTACACATGAATGTACACTCATGTTATGGATGAACATGTATTTGGATGACATGAAGGTACAAGTTGACATTGAGGGTCACTTGTGATAATCAAAGTGTAATTAACCTCTCTAAGAATATTTCTGAACACTATAGATCCAAATATATTGTTGTTAAATATCACTTAATAAATGATAAGGTTTCTAATGGATATATACGGTTGGAGTATATATCTATAAAAGATAATATTGTTGACATGTTCACTAATACTATGACAAGGGATAAATTTGCATAATTAAGGATAAAACTTCATGTTCAATAGTTCCATCTTACTTAAAGAGGATACGAAATTACCCCATTATTCTTTAGATTCTATTTTTAAAGGGGGATAAAATTACACAAATATTTTAGGTGAAATGTGTTTTATAATTTGTGAATATAAATATTTTGTTATTGTATAAAGATGAGAAAATATAAGTGAATTAATAAGGGGTGTAAAATAAATACCAATTGGCACAAATTACTTGTCACAGAGGGATGAAATTATATTAAAAAAGTTTTTTATATAGTAGTGTGATATCAGGACACTTCTCTTTGAGAAAGGATACAAGTTAAAGAAAAGTCATGAGTTATTGGTGTTGAAAAATAAAATAAAAAGGTGGGTGGGGGATTAAGGAATATAATTTAATTTATGAAGTGTTTAATATATATTTTATTTTTTTTCAACAATCTATTATGAGTGAAAAATGTTTTAGAGATTTAGTTAGAGGTGGTTTTTAAAAAAGTTACAAGTCTGGAAGATAAACTATGGATATTGAGTAGATGGATTTTTTGATGTTTCAAAAATCTGAATCCATAAGAAGTTATATGATTTGAAAGATATACTTTGGTTTTTTATTTGAATTTGTTATGTATCTATAAGTTACCTATGTTCTAGAAACAAAATCTACATTATGGAAGTTAATTGATGTGCCACAAATATTGAGCTAATGTGAATCCATAAGATGATTGTTAAACATTGATGTGTGTCTAGATGTTACATGAATATGGGATTATTTATGAAGTAGTCATAAGTTATAGAGAATTAAAGATATGGTGTTTTATAATTATAGAAGAGTTGTTATAGAAGTTATAATCCACATTATATTAACTCAATGTTTTCAAAGGCTATGTAAGTTTGTCTCAAAATTTATATAATGTGTATCTATTTGAGTAGTTGAAGATATGTTATAAGTTTATCCATAAGATATAATTCATATAATGATATGATGATCATTTAATATAAAAAACATCATGATTGTTTGATGATAGTTCATGATTCACACTGAGTCCAACATATAAAGTTTTACTATAATTGAAGGTAAAGTATCTATAAATTATAAGATTAGAAGTTGAGTATAATAAAAGTATCTAGAAGTTACAATATCTGATGTTGATATGAAATACTGACTCTGGAAAATCCAAAATTATGAAAGAATGATCTTGAGTTAGTTGGGAAGGAGGTTCAAAAAGGTAAAATTATGAAGTCTAGAAGATTGGAAGATGAGAAAAATAGAATTAGATAAGTTTAGAAGTATGAAAGTGTAAAAGAGGAAGTTTATATGTGAATTTGGTGAAATGGAAGGATTCTCATGCAATGTAGTTAGAATTATGTGTAATTCAAGCACCTATAGAACTTGTGTTTGGTGAAAATAGTCATGTTCATGAACTAGAGGGGATGTATTTTCCAAAATCATGAAGTGTTATGTGAAAGATTGATTATTCTTAACAATGAATTCTAATCTCATTTTTAGAGTGTGCATTGAGAATTGAAAATGATTTTAGGAAATCCAAGTTCTCTATTTTTTGTGTAGGGATTATAAAACAATATTCCTCATATGAAGATAGTTACGTGAAAATCTATTACATGAAGGAACAAACATGAAAAATATATATGATGACGATTATATGATAATCAATTTTGAAAAGGAACTTATTTGAAAAACAATTGTGCAAATAAATTTATGCGATAATCAATTGTGTGAAGGAACTTATGTGATAGCCAATTACATAGAGTTATTTTTTAAGAATTTATAATTGTGGGAATTGTAGTGTGATTTGAGAGTCCAAAACCATAAGTTCCTAAAATTGATTTTGTGTATAGTTACATTTCAAAAGTTTATCATAAATAAGGTTCTAGATGTATATGTTTTAGACATTGATTTTTCAACCCCTGGATCAACATCCTTTGAATTTTTATTTATAAGATAATTCATATTTTAAATGGGTTGAGAGGGAGACCTTATATAGTACGGATGCCTAGAGGCATAGATGCCTCACATTTTATGGCTCAAAATACCTACGATACATGCTTGAAGGCCTATAGAAACCTAGACATAATTGAATTATCCTATTCCATATTTCTTTCATCCTCTATCATAACTACTCGACATCATCTTTAAAGCCTATCATCTCCATCCCATAGGTCTTAACATGATTTTAAATCTAATTGTTGATCTATCACACACATGATCACCCTAAACCACAATCTCACATATAATCTACATATATCTATTGAATACTTCCATCAAAAGCTACTTTAGCCTTCCTAGAGGCTCCAACTTAATAGCCTGAAGGCCCTTCTTTGATAGCATAAAGTCTTGGTAGACCAAAGACCTAGAACTGTGGCTTGAAAGCCTAAATTGGATGAATAATATTACTAGTATAATACCCCACTATAGTATCAACACTACTATAGTGCTACAGTACCATAACAATCCCCCTCCCAGATTTAAAATTAGGTCTTTGAGAAAATCAATACTCTAAAAAGTCACTAAAGTTTTTATAAAAAGAAATTATGAAAGAGTACCATAAATTCAACCAATCTTCTCAGTGGTACATCACATTCCTAGGCACTTGAAGATTTTTTTATATTTTATAGAATTTTAATTTTTAAATGGCGATGTATTTTTCTTGATTATTTAATTTTTTTTGAATGTAAAGTATTATTTTTTGTTTTTCCATTTTTAGTAAAATAAAATCTTTCTTTAAATTTTAATTTAGTTAAAATTAAAATAAATAGCTAATATTTTTTTTTCGTTTTATTGGTTTTTAAATTTATGTGTTTATTTTCTCATTAAATTTCTATTTTAATAAAACTAATATTTCAGGATTTTCTAATTACTTTGAAATTAATATAAAGTTATTTATATTTTTTTTTAATTTTTGTTAATTTTTAATTATTTTAAAAATGAATCGATTTTCTTTAGATAGTTATAATTTATTTTCATAATAAAATGTTTTTTTGGATTTTTAGTTTTTCCTAATTTTATAAAATAGGTCTTTATTTATTATTTATTTTAATATAAAATAAAGTATTTATATATATTTATTATTTTTCTAAAAAAGTTAGGGAATTTTAATTTTTAAATTTATTTGAATGAAAAATAAATTTTTTAGATTTTTTCATTTTCACATTAATTAGTTTTTAATAGCGCAAAGTCCTTTATTTCTTAATTTACTTAAAAGTTAATTAAAATTTATGATTTTTTTTATTTTTATCACTATTTTTAGTATAATTATGTTTTTTTTATTTTTAAATTTATTTAAATAAAATTAAAATTAAAATTTTATTTTTTATTTTTTTCCATTTTTGTTTAAAAAAAGCAGTGATTTTTTTATTTTATTTAATTCATTTGAATGGTAAATATTTTTTATAAATTAGTTAATTTTTATATTTCTAACATAATAGAGGTTTTTTTCTTTATTTTTTATTCTATTTCAATGTAAAATAATATTTTAGATTTTTGTGTATTTTCCACTATTTTTTAATTTTTATTTTATTATATTTAATTTTGGATACAATTTTTTTTAAATATATTACAAATTTAAAATTAAATATATAAATTTTTTCATTTTTTCAATTTATTTTTATAGTTATTTTTTATATTTAATTTTTTAATTTCATTTAAATTAGACGAATTTTTTCTTTAAAAAATATCTTTCAATTTTTAACTAGATAAGTCTTTTATTGAATTTAATTTATATTAAAATAAAATAAAAAATTTATATTTTCCCATGTGTTTTTGATTTTTAATATAAATATTTTTTTGGAATTTTTAAAATTATTTGATTACCAAAAAAATTCTCTGATTTCTTATCTTTCATTTTTTAAAATTTTTAGCCGAACAATGATTTATTTTTTTTCCTTTTTTTCTATTTTATTTTTCAATATTATAGTGTTATTTCTATTTTTTAAAATTTATTTAAATATAAAGTGGGTTTTTTTTTGTTTTTTTTGTTTTTAAATAAATTTTTCCCCTTAATATATTTAATATTTTTGAACATATATATTTTTTTATATTTAATTTCTAATTTTATTTTTTATTTTTTATAATATTTATTTTAATATTGCTATATTTTTTTTTATCTTTTTTATATCTTTTATAAAATTTTCTTTATTATTATTTTTGTTTTAATTAAATAAGGCTTTTCCTGATACTCTTATTTTATTGGAAATAATTTTTTTTAACAAAAATAGAGTTTCTCTTGATTTTTTAATGTATTTAAATTCTGAAACAAAATTTAATAGATTATTTTATATTTTATTATTACATTATTCAACCAATTAGTGGTCTATAGTTTTTAAATTTATTTGAAAGTAAAGTCAAATTTTTAGATTTTTTCAAAATTTGTTGTAATTTAATTTTTTAATAGAATATTTTCCTTATTTTTATAATTTATTTGAATGTAAAATAATTTTTTAAAAAAATTAATAAATTTTCCCAGTTTTATATTTTTATATATTATAAAAAGACATATTTATTCATGACTTATTTTCATTTATTTTAAATTAAAATATATTTTTAAAATTCTTTCCTTATATTTTTATAGAATAAATGTTTTCATGATTTTTTAATCTATATAAATGAATAAAAGAATTGTTTTTTTAATTTTTTATTTTTTTCATAAACTAAATGATTTTTTAATAATTTAATTAAATGAATATTTTATTGATTTATTTAAAGTAAATAAAACTTTGTGATTTTTTTATTAATTAAATATTTTCTCTTATATTTGCGTGCTATGTATGAAATGACCTAATAATTGTGCTCGCCAGTTACGGTAATGTGATTTTGCAAATCATTTTTAGAGCTTTATCACTAGTCAATTCCTCTATGAGTTGGATACTAATCTAGAGCTTCACCCTTTTATGGAGTCTATTATTGATCTTAAATTAAGTCCTCAAATACATAATCTACTTCTTGTTGTTGTGTATGCTAGCTTTCTCTATATTTGGAAAACTAGGAATACAATATGTTTTAATAATCAACCATTGAATAATCAGGGGATGTTCAATCTTATCGGCAAGGACATCAAGATGGATTCCAAAATACAAACAGGGGTTATAAATAACTATTTTAATGATATGCTTATCTCTCATCATCTTGGTGTGTCATGTAATCCCCTGAAACTAGTTCAGTTTAAATATATTAAATAAATCCCATATATCTCACCATACATAAAAATTAATATGGATAGGGTGGTGATGGGATCCATGGGACCAGCTGGTTATAGAGGCATATTTAGGAACAATAGGGGCTTTATCATGGGTACTTTCTGTGACTTCATTGGATCACACATTACATTTGAGGTTGAAATTTGGGTTGTTATTTATGTGGTCTAACTAGCATGAAACTTTAGATAACATGATTTATGGATTGTGTGTAACTTTATTTGGCCATCAAACTAATCAAACAAAGATATTGTAATGTACCATGGAAAGATTCTTCTTTTTAGAAGATCTACTTAGATCAGATATCAAAGATGAATTTTATTACCTCTCACATTTTTTGGGACAATAATATGGTTGATGGTGTACTTTTAAATAAGGTGGTAGAGAACCCCGATTTCCTTTAGTGTCTTTAATTATATGATGACCCTGTTCATATTCACCCCTCTAATGTGGCATGTGATGTTTATACTCACATCTTCTATACTATTTCATGTACTAGCACTTTATATTCATTTATTGAGATGTAATGGGCCTCTTTCCCATGTCATAGAGCGTTTTTATTATGAATTATACAAATTTGCAAGATTTTTTTTAATTTTTTAAAATAATTTAAAATAATTGGTTATTTATAATTTTATTTTATTTTACTATTTTCCCATTTTATTATTTTTTATTAATACATAAATTATCTTGAATTTTATTCAATTTATTTTTAAAGTAACTTTTTTTTTTCAATTTTGTTTCTTTTTTAGGGAAATTTTGTTTTTGAATTTATTTTACTACATTTTTGTTTTTTATGTGTTTTTACAAAATAATGCCTTTTATAACTTTTAAAATATATTTAAAATTATTTTTTTAAAATTTGTTATTTTTTTCTTTTTTTTATTTTATTTATTTATAATTTATTATTCATAATTATTTATTAATTTTTATTTAAATTTTTATTTTTTACCTTTAGTATTTTTTTATATTTTTTTTTGTATTTTTTGTATTTGTTAATCATTCCAATTTTCTTTATTTTTTTAAATTTATTTGAAATTAACATAATTTTTTTTTAAATTTTTTAAATTTTTTTATTTTTTCAATTTTTATAAAACATGTGTTTCATGATTTTTTAATTAAATATAATGTAAAATAAATCTTTTTAATTTTTTTCTTTTTATTAAAATTAAGATTTTTATTTATTCTTTTATGATAAAAAAATTTTTAGACTATTTTTTCTATTTTTTATATGTTTTTACCATTGTATTTCATTTTTATTATAATTTATTTTTTTTAAAAATACTGAGTGTTCATTAATTTTAAAAAGTTTTAAAGTAAAATAATTTTTTTAGATTTTTTTAATTTTTTAATTTTAATTTTTATTAAAAATCATTGATTTTTATTATTTATTTAAATTTATGCAATGTTAAATCAAATTATAGGATTATTTTCTCATTTGTGATATTTTTTTTATGTTTTATTTATATAATTTTATTTTTATTTTTATTTATTTTTTCATTAAATGAATATTTTCATCATTTTAATTCATTTTCAATAAATAAAATAATTATATTTTATGATTTTTTAATTATTGATTTATTTAATTTTATTTATTTCTATTAAATTTTTTCTTTACTATTTTCTTTTAATTTTTTAATTTGACGGGGGCTTTTTATTTCATTTAATTTTATTTTTTATGATTTATATATTTTTTCCTATCATGTAGGTTCATATTAGGATTGGGGGGGGGTGAGATAGTTTTTCTAGCATAATCAAATTTTATGGGAAATTGTTTATGTGGTAAGAGTTCTAATTAAAATGGATAAGGAATCCGAAAGGTCTAGGTATGAGAATTTCATAATGATTTTTTTTAAAATTGACCTTAGCCTTCCTCTAATCAAAACTATTATTTTAAATTCTGTTGAATACATATTTGATATGCAGGTTAAATATGAGAAATTCCTTGATTTTTACAAGGAGTGAAATAATAGTGGGCATGCCCATAAAAAATTCAATGGAGGTTGAAATTGTGTCCAATGGGGAATGAGAGGTCATTTTGTTAACATGAATCCAAAATATGATTTATTGACTCCTACCAATGTAGAAAGCATTAGACAGGAAGCTAAGGAATATATAACTGGTGATCAATCTGATCATAATCTAGTCGATTTTGTAGGTGAGCCACATGCTCATATGGGAATTGTGGATCTACATCTGGAGCAGCTCTAGGAAAATGGTGAGCCTAACACTCATGGTAAGTGGGAAGATGAAGAGGGGAAGATGAAAAATATCGATTTAGGCCACTATATGGACTCAAGATTGCAATATGACGAATCTAATTTTTTGTCCCTGATTTATAGTAGGATCAAGAGGATCAGTTTCACTCCTCAATTAGTAAGGGGGAAAAATCACTTGAAGTGAGTTCCAATTTTGGATGACTTGAGAAACTAAAATAGGGAAGAGGTAAGGATGACTTAGAGCCTCCCAGAATAAGGATCTCTGTGTCTATGAAAACCAAGGCTTTTAGGCTATAGGGAACAATAGAGTAGTGTCCTGAGGTAGAAACATTGGATTTGGGATCTTCTTCTAATGCTTTGGTGATGGTTAATCTGAATAATAGTGATCAAAATATAACACCTGAGAAAAAGGATTGTGGCTTTGAAAAATAGAAGGATATAAACCAAACTGTGGGTACCATTACTACTGAACCTTTTGATGTACCACCTTATGGATATGTACATGCTACTAAACTCCCAGTGGATAGAGTCCTTCTAAGCACTATGAATATCATGGTGTCTGATGCTAGGTCTTTCGACACAGGAGTAGATGTTGTAGCTACTACACACACTGCTCTTTAAGCAGTTGATGTGCCTGCTACAGAAAGGGACTCCCTACCGCAAGTGGAGGGAATGTATCCAAATCAGGTGGAAAACAAGAAAAAAGTTGATGTAACTATTTTTATGAGGAATACTAGAAAGTATAGAAACTCAGCCTCAGCTGATGATCGAAGGTAGGTAAACTATACCCAAAATTTTTCTCATTTTATAAAATATATCTTTAGAAATTTTCATAAATACAAATTTGAATAATGTGAAGTGGAAAAATAGAAATAATCAAAAAGTAAAATCCTCTAAAAGGATCTTGAACTAGAAAGGTTTCCCTAGGACTTTAATAATGCTATGGTGGATTGGTTTTACCTTCAGTATGAGTACATGGCTTTATAATTGGAGGTAGGTATTTTAATCTTAGATGATTACTTTCTAGTCTTGGAGTTTTTATCCTCTAATATTAATGATAATATCTGCTCCAACCTCGAGTTGGACATTTGATACCTATTATAGAAATGTGGACTTCATATTATCAGTAAAAGTGGCAATGAAAGTAAATAATTTGTCTAATCATATTCTCATGAGGATCATGAGCCTTAGTAGAGGGTAAAGACATGGAGGCGAGGCCGAAACCTGTATGGTAGAGGCAAACCTCGAGGCCGTGGTGGACAATATTCACATCATGGTAGAGGTAGATCACTCGTTTTACCTTTATTGTTTGTGATTTTGGATTATTTTTTTATTTTGATGAGGGCAGTTACTATCATGTATGTTCTCATATCTCTCACTACATTCCTTTTTTTCTCTTCTAAAAAGTGGGATAGGGCCTTTGGGCTCTATCCTCTTGGTTGGCCATGGAATAAGGATGAGGGATAATCTATCTTATTTTAGAGCCATGTTTGTCTTTTAGGGTATTTTCTTTCCTGTTTTTATTACAGTGATTTTTCCACTATTTTTCAGACCATCTTCTCTTATACCTTTTTTATTTTAATAAAGGGGTTTTGATCCCAACTTGTTATAAAAGAAATTTATTCTTCAACTTTTTCATTTATTCGAAAGTTATATAATTTTTTAAAATGATTTCTTTATGATTTTTTTATTTCTTTATTTTATTTATATTATTATATTTCTCTTTAATTTAGACAAAATTTAATATTTTTTTAAATATTTGAAATATTTTTTATCGATTTTTTTCTTTTTTTAATATAAATGAGTTTATCATGATTTTTTTTCATTTCCTAAAAATGAAATAATTATTTTTATTTTTTTCTATTTTATTTATTCTTTTTCTTCCTATTTTGAATTTGTATTTTCTATTTATTTATGTTTTTATATTTTTAAATTTTTTTAAAAAGAATTATTTAAAAAAAATATTATTTATAATAATCAAGGTTTTCTTGATTTTTTAAGTTATTTTGATATAAAATAAATATTCTAGATTTTTTATTTTTCATTTGTGTTTTTTAGAAAAACTATCTTTTTGTTGATTTTTAAATTTATTTGAATTCAAAGTGAGTTGTTTAGATTTCTAATTTTACTATAATATCATATTTTATCTTATAATTTATTATTATTTATAATAAAAAATAATTTTATATTTCAATTAATGTGTTACTTAGATAAAATTTTTATATATTTTTACATATATTATCAAATTAGTTATTTTTTAACATATTATTTTCTAATTTTTTCTTTTAATCATTTATAAGAAAATATGAGGCCATCATCCCCATAAGGGTGGACTACTAAATATGGTTAAATGTAATATTTTTTTCCAGTAAATCAAGCTTGGATAGAAGTTGAAGAGTTTTCTTTCTTTGGTTTGTTTTTGATGTTGGTCTATTGTATTTGGTGGTCTTTCATGCCACTTCCTTTGACATTAAAACCCCTTGTATAGTTTTATTTTTTTGGATAAAGGGAACATGAACTTGGTTTTCTAAGTTCGTGGTTCAATTCATTCTTATTTTTTAGGAAATAGAAGCTATTTTTTTTAATTTATTTAAAAGAAAAATTAAATTTATAGTTTTTTATGTAATGTTCTTTGCATTTTTTTTATTTTTTTTCATTTTTTAAAATTAAAAGCCTTTTTTTTATTTAATAATTCAGTTAAAATTCAAATTAATTAACTTTAATTTTGTTTCTCTTTTGTAACTTTTTTGTTATCTTTTTTTTTATTTTATATTTTTTATAATTCTTTTTTGATAATTTTCTTATTAACGTGATAGTGATTTTTTGTGATTTTTTTATTTTTTAATAAATTAATTATTATTTATTTTTTTTATATTTTTTCCTTTTCACTTTTTTTTAAAATTAAATTAAGTTTCACTTTTTTAATTTATTTCAATGTAAAATAAAATTTATGCATTTTTTATTTTTTATCTTCATTTTTGATTTCTTATTTTTTTTATTTTTCAAATTGAATAAAGTTTTTTAATATTCTTTTAGTTTATTTAAATTAAAATTAAAATTAAAATAATTTTGATAATTTTAATTTTTTTCCTAAATCATTTTTATATATTTTATTTTTCTAATTTTTTTTTAATTTTTTCAGTTTTTATTTCTTAATATTATTTAAGTAAAAAATTAATTTCCTTATTTTAAAAATTTATTTAAAAGTAAAATGATATTTTGAGGATTTACTTTATTTCTCTTTTTAAATGATTTTTTTATTTATTTATCAATAAATGTATTCTAAAATAAAACATTTTTTTTTTCATTTAACTTTTTTATTTTCTAATGGAATAGTTTTTCTTAATCATTTTATTTTACTTAAGAGGAAAATAAAATAAAATATATTTTTGAATTTTTTATTATATATATATATATTTATTTATTTTAATTTATATTTTTTAAAAATTACAGAGTTTTATTTTATTTGTTTTATTAGTGTAATTGAAATTAAATATTAAATTTATTGTTTTTTTATTTATGATTTCTAGTTTTTTATAGTTATAGTTATTCTAGATTGTTTTTATTTTTTTTTATAAAATGGATTATTTTTAAAAAAGTTTATCATTTTTTATTTTAATGAAAAAATATTTAGAAAATAATTTTTTAGTTTTTATTCATTTATTACATTTTTTTTACTTTAGTATTTTTTCCTTCATTTTTATTAAACAAAAAAAAATTTTTCAATATTTTTTTAAAATATTAGATTATAAACTAAATAATTAGGTTTTTCTTTTTTATTTTTCATTTTATATTTAGAATAGATATTATCTAGACCAAGTCATAGAACAAGTTGTTTTTTAATTTCCGCCTAAGCATTGAGGCTCACATTGCGCTGAGCACACTAATTAATTCAACCACGCTCAAAATCTTGACCTCTTGGATGATGGACTCTCCTCTAAGTCTTCACATGTTTCCAAAGTCCATCGAGATCTTTTGTGTCCTCTAAGTCATGCTCAATAACCTCTATTTAAACTGCTTCCCTCTTAGATAGATCATCAATCGGGGCATTCTCACTACCTCTATCCTCCCTCAATGGGTTTGAGTGCAAAAAAAAAAAGATATCTTGGACACTATGTGTGGTGCTCTTGAAAGATTGTTACTAGGTCTCATTCACCAAATCTAGGGTGACCAAAGGGGAACCTTCTGGTTCACTGAGACTATACCAGAACCCCCAATTCTAGCCCGCTCATCTGACCCCTTGGAAGGACCACTACTTCCATCAAGTTTTTGCTGTACTAAAGGAGATATATTTATCTTTGCACCTTCCTTAACTATAAAATCCATCCCTTGGAAGTCAAATCCTTTAATAGAGGTCTAGGTAGCCGTAAGATCCTCACCAGCACCGGTCTGTATCTCGAATGCCTTTGCTTCATGTACAGGGGTGCACCTTTTCCCCTTGTCTTTAACAGCCAACACTCCTGAAGCCACCTGACTAAGTTCTTCTACCCCCTACAATAATTTTTTCCACAAGAATCATACATGACTTTTGTGTTGTCCCTGAAAAATGTTGACTGCCAGAGCTAGAGTCCTCACTATGAGCTAAATCAGCTAGTTCTGCTTGTTGTTCAACATCGCAAAAGGCCTACCCATATTGGACACAACTGTCTACTTGTGCACATGTCACGAGCTTTACTAGAATGTGGTTTCTGACATATAGTAGATGAAATTGATACCACCTCCAGATATTTCTCTCCTTTTTGATAGATGAATTAAGATAAATATATTTCTGGTCAATATGGCAATCAAATTCTAAGGGTTCATAATTCCCTTTAAGGTGGTCCTTTTGATCAACCATATTGGTGCTCTTGTATGTAAAAATTTGAGAATAACCCGATTCATTTATATTTTCAGTCTGTTCAGATCCAACTTTCTCAAGTCTGTGGTATTTTAAATCCCATTCTTCCTCTACCTATATACATAGGTTGTCTTTTAGTGGATGCTTTAGCTCACCACCCTCCATTTGATCATCTTTAATGTTTCGAGACCCTGGGTCCTCTTTCTGTAACACACCTTTGGAGGCCTGTCCTGCCAGATTCTCATTCTCATGGGAATTCACAACCTTCTTGCACTTCTTAGAAGTGCACCCCTTCATCCCACACGAGCTACAAACAAGTTTCTTGTGATACCTATCTAGGGAGGGTATAATAATGAAATAATTTGGTCAAAAATAGGCATCTTTTCATAATCAATAAACAGATCAAACTTGTAATCATTATTGGTGAGCACTTTAGTTTTAATCAAAGGATGGGAAAGATCAAATTCCCCTAACACTCGGGTAAAGTGACCATATCTTACCCTTTCAGTTTCCTTGTCCATCTTTATAGAAACTTTGATGGCCGTTGAAATCTTCCATAAAATCTATAGGTGCCAATGGAACCAGTTTAGCCAATGAAGAGCATTGGAATTCACACATATTTATAAGGGCAGTCTCCCTAGGGGATGTTAATAGAGTGTCATAATGAATGTTTCAGTCATGTAAGGACTTGTTGGTGTTTTTTCCCAAGTTTGGTTGATTTTTGTTTTGGATTCTTATATTTAGACCCTGTTTTAGATCAAGGTAAATATTGTACTGGCTAAACCCATCCTCCTCTTTTCTTTTCAATGTTTTTTGTATTTAATAAAGGGGTTATTATTATTATTTTTTTAATTTTATTCCATATTGTGTTTTCAAGTGAGTAGAGTCTTTCTTGAATTTTTTAATTTAATTTATAGAAAAATAAAATCTTTGGAATTATTCCTTTTTCATAGTTTTAAATAGAATAAAGTTTTCATTATAATTTATTTAAAAAATATTTTTTTTAATAATTTCTATTTTTTATTTTATGAAATGTTTAGGATTATTTCCCTTATGTTATATTTCTAGAAAAATTGACTTTTCTAAATTTATTTAATTTATTTGATATTAAAATAATTTTTTTATTTGATTTTTTATATTTTTCTAATAATTTTATGTTTTATGTTTTTATTATTTAATTTTATTTTTCAAATTTTCATTTTTAGGTTTTTAAATTTAAATGAATTTTTTTTTGTTATTTTTTAGTTATTTTAAGTAAAATATTTTTTTAACTAAATGGAGCATTTCATTTTTTATTTATTTGAATGAAAATAAATTTATTGGATTTATTTGTTTATTTAAAAAAATATATTTTAAGCTTTAAAATTTTATTTTAAAGGGAAATAAATTTTTTATATTTATTCCATTGTATTTCTTTTATCTTTTTTTTGGAAACAAAATTTTTCTTTATTTTTTATTTTATTTTAAAGTTTAATTGATTTTTAAAATTTTAAACAAAACCCTATTTTTTTTATAATAGAATAAAATATTTCTTGATTTATTTAATTTATTTCAATATAAAATAATATTTTTTTGATTTACTTATTTTTTGTGTTTCTTTAACTAAATATTGTTTTTTATTTTTTTATATTTATTTACAAGTAAAACAAAATTCTTGTATTTTTTTAAAAAATTTCTATTTGCATTGTGCATTGTATTTTTTTGTTAATAAAATGATGTTTTTATATTTTTTTAACTAAAAAATTTTTTAAATTTTTTTTAAATTTTTTTTCAAGAAAATTAAAATTTTAAATTTTCTTTTTATGTTTATTATTTTACTTAATAATTAACTTACTATTATTTTTATCACTATTATGTTTTTTTTTTCTATTATTATATATTTTTCTATTTTTATTGAAATCTTTCATTTTGAATTTTATTTATTTTAATAGAATAATTTTTTCTTAATTTTTAAAATTTATATAAAACTAAATAAAATTTATAATTTTTTTTATTTCTCCCCTTTATTATATTTTTGTTTTTTTAATAAAACTTAATTTTCTTGAATTTTTTTATTTACTGGAAAGAAAAATAAATTATTTTATATTTTTTTGTATTGTTGTGTGTTTATTTTAATTTTATCATACTTTTTTTCTTTTTCTATTTTTTATCAGCACAAATTTTTTATTAATTATTGTTTAATTTATTGGAAATTAAAATATTTATTTTTTCCTTTTTTATTTTTCAAATAAAAATTAGTTTTTTTGGATTTTATAAATTATTTGAATCTAAAATACAACGTATAAGGGGTTTTCTGAAAGCCCTTCTTTTGGGTTTTTCGGGCTTTGGAGGTGCTAAGATAGAGTTTAGAGGTTCTTTGAGGGTTGATTTAATGACCACAACTCCAGTAGCCCCATGTCGGTGTTTAATTTATTATATTGAAATAAGATACAAGAGATCACATCATAAAGGATCGACCGGTTTAGTAGTTTTGAAGAACTAGATACATACGCGATTCTCATTTTTTTACATTGGAAATAAAATATAAAACGTAGTAATAGAAAAAATTCATCATCCTTAAAATCATTCAAAGAATTTTTCTTCATATCCTATGAAAATGTAACAAAATAAGTGTGTGATAAAATTATTAGTAAAGGTTATATACAACAAAAGCTATAATGAGTAAATAAAGACATAATCAATATGAAAAAGTAAATAACTGAAAACATATGTCATTTAATCAATAACTTGAGCTTGAAATGAATCCATGGATAATAATAATGAAATAATATGATAGATAATAGTAATTGTATCCTAAATGAAGGAAATGAATAATATTGAGCATCATGATCTCAAACATCAGGATATATATACCGTCAAATCTTTGTGTCAAGATACACAACTACAAAATAGGTATTTAACAATGCTAAAAATGGTTGTTATCAATTCTAGATAAGCATTGACTTCTCGAGTGAGATTAAAATTCCTAGTATTTTATCAGCATAGATAATGGGATATACTACAGTGTGTTGTAACAGAATACCACAACACCAGAAACACCACCAAATATCACTAAAATCAAGTATCAATACAAAATTTAAATGAAATAATATTTTCAATAAAAATCCAAGAAAAAACACTATATTATAGACATTTCAAAGATTTGTTTATACAATTACTTGAGTAAGTACAAATTATTACATACATTTAAAAACTTCAATGCTCCTTTGTCTTTTTCCACATACCCCAACTGATATTATTTTTGAACAAACCACCCCTGCTTGAGAAAAATAACACACCAATATAAGAAAAAAAATTCTTATGTTAGTAATAATATAAAGAAATAAATTAATAGAAAATGTTAATTTTAAAATAAACTTTGATTCATACTAGGAATAGTGTGTAATAGATTGAGTTGCGATTGATTCTTGCAATTTATACCATTTCTTGTTCATCTTCAAGCATTATCTATGTGAAAATTAATTAAATAAGTATAAGATAAAAACGATAAGGAAATAATTTAATTAATTACAGATATAATGATGAGAAACAAATCTAAGCTCGTTTTATCAGTTTTGGTGATGTGATGTTCTTTTTAAATAAAAATGACACTTATATATTGAAAAGAAACACTTGGAGTCATACCGATCATACCGTATATCGGATTTTGGTGCAGATGATTCTTATATGTCTTAAATGAATTATGAACCTTTTTTCTGAAGTATCAAAAAAAAAATCTGAATGTGTTTTCTTGGTTTTGAGTATGTCACTTGTCTTTTTTACTAAAATATCATTTTAAAATGGAAATATTCACTTTGAGTCATACCGATCATATCGTGCATTGGTTTGATGTAAGACTGATTCCTATATGTAAAAAATGACTTATGAATCGTTGTCCTAAATTATAAAGACAATATGAGCATATTTTCTCATTTTTTAGTGAGTGCCACTTTTTGAATTAAAATGTAAATTTTAAACTGATAACGAAAACTTTGAGTCAAACTGGGAACATCATGTATCTTATTGAGGTGAAGCTAATTCCTAAATGTCATAAATGACTTATGGATTATTTTCCTAAAGTATCAAAACAATTTGAATACATTTTCTTAGTTTTGAGTTGGTCAGTTTTTTTACTAAAATTGATGTCAATTTTCAAAAAAGACGCACTTAGTGTCATAATGATCACATTGTGTGTCAGATTGAAGTATAAATAGTCCCTACACATCTCAAACGACTTATGAATCTTTATCCCAAGGTATCAAAACAACCCAAATATATTTTTTTGGTTTTGAGTAGGTCACTTTTCTTTTTTACTGAAATATCAGTTTAAACTGGAAACATGCACTTTGACTCATACCAGTCACATCATGTATCAATTTTATATGATACCAATTTCTCTATGTCAAAAATGATTTATGAATCATTTTCCTAATTTATCAAGATAATATGAGTGTTTTTGTTTTTTTCAGTGAGTGACACTTTTTTAACTAAAATGTTAATTTTAAACTTATAACAGGCACTTTGAGTCATACCAAGTAGATCATGTATCAAATTGAGGTGTGGATAATTCCTACATGTCAAAATTGAATTATGGTTAATTTTCATAAAGTATAAAAACAATCCAAACGCGTTATCTTGGTTTTGAGTAGGTCAGTTGTCTTTTTTACTAAAATTGATTTTAATTTCAAATAAAAAGGTGGAATGGGAGTTATACTAGCCACATTGTGTGTCAAATTGAGGTGTGGATGATTCCTACACATCTAAAATAAACTATGGATGGTTTAAGTATAAAAAAATATGAATTTGTTTTCTTAGTTTTGAGTATGTCACTTTTCTTTTTTACTAAAATTGATGTCAATTTTAAATAAAAAGATACACTTGGAGTTATACTGGTCTCATTTTTCATCAAATTGAGGCAAAGCTAAGTCCTAAACATATCAAATTAATTATATATCATTTTAAAAAAGTATGAAATCAATCTTAATATGTTTGATCAGTTTCGAGTACATCACTTTTATTTTTTACTAAAATTTCATTTTAAAATGGAGACATGCACTTTGACTCATACTAGTCACATCGTGTATCAGTTTGATGTGAGGCTGATTCCTACATACCAAAAATGATTTATTAATTATTTCCTAAATTATCAATACAATATGATTTTGTTTTATCAGTTTTCAGTGAGGAATACTTTTTGAAGTAAAATTCCCATTTTAAACTGATAACAGATACTTTGAGTCAAACAGGGAACATTGTGTATCAGATTGAGGTGCGATTGATTCCTACACGTCATAAATGACTTATAGATAATTTTTTAATAATATAAAATCAATTTGAATATGTTTTCTAGGTTTTGAGTATGTCAATTGTCTTTTTTACTAGAATTAATGTGAATTTTAAATAAAAATAAGCACTTGAAGTCGTATCGATCACACTGTGTGTCAGATTGAGGTGTGACTGATTCTTACATATCCCAATGTCTCAAAAAAATCCCAAATGACAATTTTACCACACTTTACATTGTTTTTTAATTTAAAACATTGGATATTGAGTCTATTTTCTTAACCAAAAAATATTTTTCAGCTAAGAACATCAACTCAATATCCAATGTTGTAGTTCGAAAAAGAAAGATAATGAATAGTGTGGTAACATTAGTAGAAAGAAAATTTTTATCTCTTTTATGGATTGTTGTGAATAATTTAAATAAAATATAACTTCTTAAAAGATATGTGAAACAACCTAAATAAGTATTAGATAAAAATGACAAGGAAATTAACTTACAAATAGTAGATAAATGATGAGAAAATTAATTAAATTGGTAGGAATTCACCTTTTCATGATGTTTGTATGCATTCTTGGAACATTTTCTTGTTATCATTATCTCAATTATATTCTCTAAGTCCTATCTCTCATGAGCATGAGTATCTTCGAAAAAACTAGCCTAAATCTAACAAAAGAATCCATCTATATAAGAAAACAATTATTATATGGGTAATATTAAAAATAAGTAAATTAAAAATAAATATAAAACAATAAATTAATTCTATGGATAGTGATTTTACTATGCAAACATCAATATTGCATCTGTGATTGAGAAGAGGTAGCGTCATTGCTCTTATAGCAAAGGCAATGGAGGTAACTTGAAGGTAAGTGATAAATTCCAACACTGTATGGGTGAAAACGTTTTGAGGGAGAAGAATTATGTGGAAGTTTTGGTAAAGAAATACATAAAAGATGGAAAAACCACCCCAACTCAAAAAAAATAATCCACCTTTATAAAAAAATTCTTATGTGAGTAATTCTAAAAATAAATAAATAAAATATAAATATGAAATAATAAATTAATTTTATGGACAATTATTTTACTATAAAAACATCAATATTACCTCTCTGATTGAGTAGAGGTAGTGTTGTTTCTATTACTAAAAAGGTAGTATAGGGAACTTAAAGGAAAATGATAAATTTCAACACTACAGGGGTGAAAAATTTTTGAGGGAGAAGAAGTTTGTGGAAGTGTTGGTTTTGAAAGGAATGAAAGATTGATAAAAATATTCTAAAATAAATGAACTCTGTAATGAATAATTAAAATTAAACCAATGTTTTATTATATATTTTTTCTTTAAAATAAATAAAGTATATCATAACATTATATTTACATCATCCAAAATGGTTTCCTGCATTATAGTTTATCCTTCTGCGGGATTGGTAACATCATCATGTGCAGAAGACATTGTCTGCATGAGTTGTCAAACATTTCTTCTAGATTATGGTAATGCAGTAGAGAACATATAATATTATGAGGAAGAAAAATATTATATTAAAAAACACTTTTAACTTCTCATTTAACTCTATTTATTTTTTTAAAGGTTTTAGGGATTTGGTTCCTCTATCAAGAATCCAAATCCCCTCATTGTGGTCCCCTCTAATAGACAAGACATTATCTTCATTGAGACCAACATGAAAAAATTGTGATCTCCAAATGAAAGGGTCTTCCTTGATTAAATTTTCATCTAACCCGACATTTTTTTATTCACCATCAGAAAAATCGACCAATTCTTGTTTATTAGACCTGAGATATAAAATAATTTCACTGCTTATGATACCATTATAAATGAATCGTATTTTTTCCCTTGTACACTAAAATTCACCTTCACAAAGCCAATTTCATCAATATTCACTTCCCTCATATTTTTAACACATTTTAAATATAAAATCAGCACTTGAAATATTGTATAATCCAAATCGTATATCTATTTGATAATACCAAAATATGAAATATTTTTATAATTTTTTTTCTATCCTTGGAACCAGATATGAGCATCGTTTCTGCTATAAGCACAAAACCACTGTTTTTCATCATTCTAGAGTCATCATGTTATTTTATATAGAACGTATAACTATCGATTATAAAATTAGTGTAAGATATAACATTTTCATTTGGTCCCTTGGCTAGCCATTGAAGTTGTTTGAAAATTGAATTTGTATTTTCAAATAACTCCTTATAAATTTGATCTCAGAACTATCATATAAACTATTGATTATGTGTATTTGATATCCATCCTTCATCCCTTGATGGATTCAAATCTCTAAGAATTTATTTGTGGGATTCAATATATGGATCAACATCTTCACCATTATGTAAAATGTAAAGGTTTTCTTGATCCCGTTCTGTCAAGGGAATTATATCAACATCTCTTCCAGAAATCCATTTTCCCATAAGGCTTTTACTGTTATGAGACTTTGGGAGACTGACACTATCAATGTCTGATATGTAATCAGTACAAAATTAAATATATTCTTCAACAATATATCATTCTTAAATAAAACCTTCTAGAAAACTTTGATTCTTGACATACCCTTTGAAAAAATTTATATATCATTTAGTGGGGTACATCAATCAGTAATGGATATGACCACAAAGTTGAACCTCTCTAACCAAGTGAACCATCAGGTGGACCATTATACTAAAGAATGATGGTGGGAAGAACATGTCTAATTCACATAATATGACTACAACCACTTTATTCATTATTGTAAACTTCTTTGGGTCTATAACTTTACAAAATATTGATTTAAAAGATAAGCAGAGTATGATGAATGTATGTTGTACATTTTGTGAAAGAATTCAATGAAAAGAAACATGCATCAAATATTTCATCAAAACACGATAGTCATGTGATTTTAGTTCTTGTAACTTCAAATTAGTCAATGAAATTAAATTATTGATATTTTATGAATACCCTCTGTAACTTTTACACTATTAAGGAAAAGAAAAAATTTCCATTTTTCCTATCCGGATATAGTGTAATCTACAGGAGAAATAAAATTCCACCCTTTACCCTTCACAGGTGATAACTCTTCCCTTATCCCCATGTCAATCATTTCCAACCTTGCCTTGATTCTATATTTCATTTTTTCAGGAACATTTAGTAATATTATTATAACTCTATAAAATATATTTTTTCTACATGCATGAAATCATGAAAATGTCTGACATACAAACAATTCCAATATGATAATTGCAAGAAAATTTATCTCTTCTTCTAACCTGATTTCATAAGGGTTTTCAAAAAATGGTTTACTGAAAATAATTCCAATATATTTTACTTTATCAAACAGTTTATCACCCTTTACTGAAGATGGTGTTGTACCTTGTTTGATATTCCCATTGAATGTTGTCATCTAGGATCAATATTTATGTCATCGAGGTAAAAAAAATTCGAGGTCCTAAAAACACTATATTCAAGGAATGTTTCAACAGAACTGAGTGTGTGTGTTTTTCACAAATGGGGCACCCCAAAATTTATTTAATGCTTTAGCCTGATAAATTTCCATAAGCGGGGAAGTCATTTATCATTGTGCACAATATGAACCTCAAGGTAATTTCTTTACTTCAATGAGAATCATACATTCTAGCACCAATACCCCACATCAATTTTAGATCTTTGATCAATGGTTCCAAATAGACATAAATATCATTATTGTGTTACTTTAGTCTAGATATAAGCAGAGAAAATATAATGTATTTTAACTTCATGAATAACCATAGAAGCCAGTTATAATTTACCAACATGATGGGCTATGTACTGTGAGTACTACTTTGTATAAAAAAAGGATTTATTCCATCTATAGATAAATCAAGATGAAAGTTTTTGGACTCATTTACAAATTTAGGATACTCATAATCAATTTTCTTCCACTAAGAAGAATCTACTGAATAATATAGGTTTTCATCTTTAATTTTTGTATCTGCATGCTATATCAATTGTCTCACGGTTTCTGGACATCAATATTGTATTCTAAACCATGGAATGATAAGAAAGTACCATAAATATTTTAAATGGATTGATTCATTTTTCTTATATTCATCTATGCCAAACATAGGGCATTTTATGAGTGATTCATGGTCCTTGTGAAACAATTTGCAATCATTTGGAAAATCATGTATTTTTTATAGATCATTTCCATTGAACGTAACATTTATTTTGCATCATATGTTAAACATGGTAGTTCATTTTCTTCTGGTATCATATCATTCAAGAGACTAAGTAGTTCAGTAGAGATGGTTTCACTCCATCCATTTCTTGCTTTAAAATTATATAACTTCAATATAGCTAACAATGTTGTGTATTTAGTACAACTAGTATTAAATGGTTTCTTAACACAAATATTTAACTTCTCAAACAAATTTGTACAATCACAAAGGTCATCTTCAATTTCCATTTTCATTTATTCCATGCGATCTTTATCATCATTTACACTTGTAACGTCCCAGACTGGATAACCACTCAATAGTGCCCCAAGCATAGTTGGTCAAAAGTCCTCAAGTGCATCTCCCAAAATGGTAGATGAATTCAACTATAAGTAATGGAAAAAGAGTTTTAGTGGGGAGACTATACCCATATCACCATAGTTTACATGAAAAAATATTAATTACACACTAATAGCAGAAGCAGATAAAAAAGTAGGAAACTGATAACTAAACAAGATAAGAATATATAATATGCCAGAAGTGTAGTATATCCAATCATGATGATGATACATGTTATAGGTATAGGAAAACTTACAAAACAAGTATATAATATTATGTTACAATACACGTATCCAAAAAACAAAAATAACAAAAGGGCTATCTCTAAATAGCATCATGAGCCTCAACTCGGTCCCATGATCCCCTACTCCCAAATAGTAATCAATAATCTATGGGAGGGTGCTTTCCCTTGTCCATACCTGAAACCAAATAATCTTTTTGGGTCCCCAAGGGAGTCCCAAATAGGGTGTGAGATACCATCCCAATAGGAAACCACCCAATATATATATAATTGAATGGTGTGCAATATAATAAGCTAAGCAGGTAAACAATAAAGCAGGTAAGAAGTAAAGAAAAGTAAATTTCCCATGGAACGTCCACTATTAAACAAGTGATACCAAATAGCCTCTCAAGGCTCCCTATATAAAAATTTTCAAGATCCTAAAAAAAAATATATATAAATAAAACATAAATAAAAAACACAGCCTCACCATTCAACCAAACATGTCATACCACCATGGCCTTGCCGTATAAATCAAAGATTCATATCAAACACGGCCGAGCCGTACAACCAAAAATGTCACAAACCCATGACCATGTCGTATATTAAAAATTTAGACCATGAAGGGACAGATAAAAGGTTTTGAAGACCAAGGAATCCTCATTGAGTCCCCGGAGAATCTCGATGAAAACTCAGTTAGGAACTAGTTGGAGTCCTAGGAGTATGTCATACTAAACATATCCTATGCAAGTCCAAGAAATCTAGATTCAAGGGTTAGTAAGGCCCATGAAATACCAAAAAATCAAGACCCAAGTAGAATCCCTATCAAAGTCATCAACTACCATGTTCAATATCGAAGTAGCATTTCTAAGACATCTATTTAAACATTTTCCATTCATGCCAAATATCATTTAAATCCATGTGAGAATACCTTATCACATCACCATCTAGAATTGAAGTCATCTTATGAGTATATCCACTCATAACATCCAATTCAACCCAAGAAAGAAAGGATTATACCCACTCATTGTTTACTATTAAAAAAATGACATTTAACCATTAAACATTTAATATATAACCCATTGAGCATACCCACTCAATTATAAAAAATCAACTAAGACATATAACCAACCAAACATGGAATATCATTATAGAATAAGGAATGAAGGCAAGAAATATCCTAAACAAGCTATTCAAGTTCCATATAAACCATCTAGTCAAAAGCATATGTATGATATGGAGGCAACCCATATCGTATTCAACTAATCCATTTAAATTCATTTATTAAACAGATTCCACTAGTAAGGAAAGCATCAACTCACCCCATGGGTGGTTCTATAAGGAATAAACAAAGTAAAAATAATATTTTCACCCCATGGGTGACCATGGTATGGGAATAAACTACCAATACATCACAACAAAACCTAATGGAATCCCTAAGAGGTCCAAAAACATTTAACTTAATTAACCAGTTCAAAATTGGGGCCACACTGGAATGTACGATGGGCGAACTAACAACATGTAGCCTAATAAAGCACCAAAAGTTGAGAAAGTTTTATAGACCACCTACCTTATCTTATTAGTTAAGTTCTTATCCAGTATCAAGTCCCAATTCGACTCAGATTATGAGAAAGTTTAAGAAAGGACAAAGAACGAGAAATTAGGACATATGGGACTAAATAAAAATAGAAAAACTGATAGAC
Organism: Viscum album; assembly: GCA_963277665.1. Classification (NCBI taxonomy): domain Eukaryota; kingdom Viridiplantae; phylum Streptophyta; class Magnoliopsida; order Santalales; family Viscaceae; genus Viscum; species Viscum album. Next base: position 1,224,223,310 of record OY728130.1, read on the forward strand.
AGAAGGGTAGAGAACGACTAAAAAGGAATTTAGATCTTACCATTGTGGATCTAATGAGACAAACCATGCTCGAATCAGAGATCAGACATATAATCCACCTCAAATCCAAGGTGAGGCTTCTGAGGAAGCTCTCAAAACCCTCCTTTGCTGTATGTTTAAAGGAAAAAAGTTTTATATTTAAAAAGAAAATTTATTTAATAAAAAATATAAAATTTCCCAATTTAATATGTGTCACATAGTTTAGGGTGCATGATTTGGATAATCGTGCACTAACCGTGCAAAACTTCCTTTAGGATAAGGGGTATTCGCATGGTTTCTGCACATAGTTTACAAACCATGTGGAAACCGTGTGAAAAGCCACTGTCAAGATCTGGTAAAACTATATACTAGGATGAATAGTCGTGTATCTCCTCTGAAAAAATTTCCTCAAACCATGCGGCCTATACACCCCCACTGTCCAGCATCACAGGGTTTGTATAAACCTTGCAGCCTACCTTTCACGATTTTTACTAACCATGCACTATGCAATTTTGACGCCAAAACTTGGGTTCTGGGCTCCAAAAAATCCCCAAAGAATACTAAAACCTCCATGTCCTCAAAGGTCATTTACATTAGGCCATATAAAATCATTTAAACTAAAAAATAATGGATTAGTACCTCATAAAAAACCCAAGTTCTTATAATCTTCCCCCATTAAAGCGATTTGTCCCCTAATTTCCCTCTGAAGGGTGGTCAAGACTCATATGAGAACAACTCTAGAAAATGAGCATGTATGTCAGCCTATCACTCCCAAGTCTCATCCTGTAAATGGAATTACTGCCATAGCACCCATACTAGAGGAACTGACAAGCCTCATAGAAATTTCTTGATCCTATAAATGATTCAAATTAGATGCTCCTGAAAGGAACACATCAACCTGCAGCTCAACTTCCTTAGGATGAAAAGCATGATATGGGTCCAAATGATAGTAGAACAACTGATATATGTGGAAAACATCATTCATGACTTAGTACCCTTTAGGTAACTACAACCGATAGGATACTTACCCAACTCTCTCTATAATATTGAACTGCTTTAGATATCATGGTGAAGGATTACCATATCTCCTGATTCTTCTATGTCCTAGACTTGGTGAAATATGAAAGAAAAATATATCCCCAACCTAGAAATCTAGAGGTAATCTATGGTGATTGGTGTATGACTTCTGTTAATACTGTGCAGTAGCCATTCACCTCTGAATCAACTGGACCTGCTTAGAAGTCTCCTACACAAGACACAATTCTAGTAAAGCTACCTCACCTACCTATAACCTGCATAGGGGTGATCGAAATGGCCTACTGTAAAAATCCTCATAAAGTTACATCTTCATACTCTCCTGAAAACTATTATTTTAGGAAAACTCAACCAGGGATACATGCTTCTCCCAAGATCCCCCAAAATCTAGGACTCAAGGTCGCAACATGTCCTCTAACACAAGCATTATACATTCTGACTGGACATCAGTCTGAGGGTGGTATTTCTTGATTAGAAGCACCTGTGTACGTAGTACCCTCTGAAAACTCTTATAGAAATGAGACATAAATCAAGCATCCCTATCTGAAATGATAGTGTGTTGGACCCCATGAAGTCATAATATATCACGAATGTACAACCTTCCAAGCTCATTAACATTGAAGGATTCCTTTATTGGAAAGAAATGAGTAACATTCTTAAGATTGTATATAAAATTCACACATCATAGTTACCTCATGGTGACCTTAGTAAAATGGTCATGAAATCCATTGTGACATTATCCCATTTCCACTTTAGAATAGGTAACTACTATAAAATCACGGATGGTCACTAGTGTTCTTACTTCAACTTTTGACAAGTGAAACATCTCGTAATAAAACCAGCTGCCTCTCTTTTCACACTCGACCACCAATACTGATAGCACAAGTCAAAATAAATCTTGGTGACTCTGGGATGCACTTCCCAAGATAAAGAATGAAAATCCCACATCAACTCCTCATGTATGTCCACTGGAACACAAACACGACCATGGATATGTTGGATCTCATCCTCCCCTATGGTCCAAACAGGAGGTAGGTCCTCACCTGCCACACTCTCTCATAGGACTAGCCCCTCATAATCCGATTCCTACCTCATCCTAACTCTGTCTAGTAGGGTAGAGGTCACAACTAATGATAATAGATATGTATGTCCCTGGATATAGTGAGCCTCCCAGTGAATCTTAGAGAATAAATTCATAAACTACCACTCGTTACTGGCCTGATTCATTGCCTATATTTGAGTCCTCCTACTTAGTGCATCAAACACTTTATTGCCTTTATTAGGTGTGTAGGAAAGCTATAAGTCAAAATACTGAAGGTGATCCACCCACCTTAACTACCTTAAATTCAAATCATTCTGAGTAAATATGTACTTAAGGATTTTATAGTCTCTGTACACCACAAAATGATCTCTTGGTAAATAGTGCCTCCAACAACATAAAGAATGAACGACTTCATCTAACTCAAGATTGTGCGTTGGGTAATTCTTCTCATGTATCCTTAGCTAATGAGACCCATATTCCATGACTCTATCTCACTTCATTAGCACGAATCCCAACTTGATACATGATGCATCATAATACACAGTATAGCTCTTGCCTTGTTCTGGTAGTATTAGGACCGATTTTGATTTCAACCACCCTTTCAGCTTCTGAAAGGATATATCACAAGGATCCGACCATACAAACTTCACACCCTTCTTAGTAAATCTTGTTAAAGGTGATTATAATTGTAATAATCACTGAATGAAACACATTTAGTAACCATATATCCCAAAGAAACTTTATATGTCTAGAACATTCCTCGGATGATCCCAGGAAACTAAAGCTCCCAACTTATCTGGGTCCACTAATACTATTATCTCTGAGATGATGTTACCCAAGAAGTGAATATGATCCATATAGAAGTGGAAATTTATGATATTAACATATAATTGATTCTCTACCAGTGTATCCAAAATGATCTCAAGGTGTTTGGCATGGTCATTTAGATTACGAGAATACACCAAGATATCATCCATGAAAACCTCTAAAAAATAATACAATTAAGGATGGAACACTTGGTTCATAAGCCCCATGAAAACCACTGGCACATTCATGAGTCTGAATGACATAAATAGATACCTGTATAAACCATACCTACCATGAAAGGTTATACGAGGTATGTCTATAGGTTAGACATTAACCTGGTGATATCATGAACTCAAGCCAATTTTCAAGAACAGTCGATCTCTTCAAATCTAATCAAACATGTCATCTATATGTGGCAAGGGATATCAATTTTTAACCATCAAAAAGTTTAATTTATGATAATCCATGCATAAACTAAAAGTTATGTCTACCTTTAAAAAAATGACTCGTGAACCCCATAGAGAAGTACTGTGATGAATAAAATCCTTCATCTCCAAATCCTCTAGCTGCCTCTTGAACTCCTACAACTCCGTAGTAGATCTCCTATAATGAGGAATGGATACCGAGGCAGCTCCAAGAACTAGTTAGATGGAGAATTCCACCTCTCTTTTAGGAGGTAAAATATAAAATTCATTAGTAAAAACTTCCCTGAAGCACTCAACCACTAGAGGAATGTCATATTGACTCACTCCCTGTTCATCAAGATACAGACTAGTAATTTAGGTTGTCATTCCGTACAACAGATGATGCTTTGGTCTATCTCGGCTCAGTTAGACATACCATTCAACCTTGTGAGTATACACAACCCCACTAGTGATGTGAAATTCACCCTTTGGCAATAGAAGTCAACATAAGGTTGATATTATACTAGCTAGTATATCTTGAGTATGATATAAAAACCTGTCATCATGAGAATATAAAGATCCCAAATGAAGTCACAACCACCAAACTCAAGGGGGAACTCACTGCACTAGTGCACATCCTACGTTCTGATTCCCAATAATGTGTCTAGAATCATAATTCCCTCAGAGGGAAACACAATAAGCCCAAGGCTATTCACTACTAGTGCATATATAAAAATATGTGATGAACCTATATCAAAAAGACCAGATGCAATAGTAGAGGATACTAAGATCATACCTCTCACCATAGATGGTATGAAACCCTACATCTCAAGGGTAGGATCTACATAATATATCTGTATTGTACCACAACCCTATGATGCAACCTCACTACCTGAAGTAGACCCACTTTCATTTCTAGGTGTAACTGGTGCCAGGCTACCTTAGCCAAGTCCACCACTGGCTTGAATGGATCATTCAACACTTCTCTAGATCCTTTACTTACATGAAGTTGAGGAACCTTCTCTTGAACTTGGGGTTGGAGATGACCCCAACCACGCAAAACTACATGGAAGGTCCTATAGAAACATTACATGTGGCCCATCCAATCACAAGTTCATCACTCGACTAGGTCGCGGTCATACCGATTCTTTATGTGGCCTCATCTACCACACTGATGAAAGAACAGTAAGCTACTAGTACTCACAACCTAACTGGAACTCACATAATGAGAAACCTCAAAATGGCACTTCTTAATTGAAGATGTAGAACCACTGGGTCAATAAATAGCAATTCCCTACTCTTTTCCCCCACCTTCTCTTAGGTTCCACCCTATGATCAGTGCATGATTCACAATTTCAGTGATAGAGGTCAACCTAAAAACATTTACCTCTGATCTAATATCTTTATTAAGATCTTACTTGAAGTTTATCACTATCAATTGCTCATCATTAAGGTACATTGGTGCAAAACACTATAGCTCTATAAAGAATATCGAGTACTGCATAACCGTCATCGCGCCCTAGTCCAGATGCATGAACTCACTAGACCGCTCTGCCCATAGATTCATGGGGTAGAAATAGTCATAGAATCAAGTTTGGAAATAATCCCAACCCATATATCGCAATATGTCATCCTAGTTCAAAACATCCCACTAGTGCTTTTCTACTCCATATAGCATGTAAGTGGAGAGATTTAACCTCATCTCAGGAGGCATATCAAGATGCTCAAGATATCTAGTGTGGTCACAATCCACAACTCATTATCCTGTAGACTTATATCCCCCAAAAACGTGGGAGTATGTTGTTGTTAGAACACCAGGGTCAGCTTAGTCATGGAAAAGGAAGGCTATAGTGCTCCCTGATAGGTCTGCATAAAGTTAAAGAAACCCTCACAGAACTATGCCTCAACACCTGTGTCTAAAATATCAGTTGGTGCCACAACTGGTACCAAAGGAGGATCAACTGGTAGCCCATGGTCCACCATCTCCAGAGTGTGTTCCTCACCTCCCTCCTAGCGTACTACTGGAGGTCTTCATGGTGGCATGCCTCTATAATGCCAACCACATGCCTCAAAAAGGAACAAGATCAAATATCATAGCTCAAAAGCATAGTACATGTCAAAACCCTCCTAAAACAATTCATACTCCACAACCTACTCTTAAATATAGGATTGTAAAAGGAACAATCACAACACAACTAGAATCACTACCTCTTTCCCACTCAAAAGTTGGGTCTAGGTCAAGTTTTATTTATCATATCAAGTTCCCATTTAATTTTCATTTGAATTCACATTCATTTTACCTTCCATTTTATATAATTCAATTATTCAAGAGGTTCAACCAATGGTTCACCAATTCCAAATCTATGAGGGCACATAACACCTCATGAACTGAAAATTCAGTTCCCATTCAATCCATAGATATCAAATTCACTTTAACAATTTAATTTTAAAAAAAGTGCATCACTTCCTAGTACATAAAGTCCCATAAACCCTATGAACTAAAAGATGGAGTCTATTCTCTATCAACTACACACAATATATCACAACAACATATATAGATATCAAAACACCTATCACAATAGCATGCATTGAGTGATGCATCCTAAATAGTATGGCATAATGCATGGAATCTGATTTCTAACAAGTTCCTATATGAGGCTTGAGATGGAATACCCTCATCTCATTAGGTTGAAATAGAAATAGAAACCACAATAGCATCAATAATAACATCATAATACAAGTTCATCACCCAACAGTGAAATTAAAATAACCATAATAACCAAAATCCATAAAATAACAATTCCATTTGAGGTAATTTAGATTTTACCTATACGTGGGGTAGCTACTCCTAGTAATAGATCATTACCAACCTCTATTCCCTTACTATCCCTATCTATTTTCATTAATTAGTAAGGAAAAATAGAAAAGAACAGCTCTGATACCACTTTGTAACGTCCCAGATCCAGTAGCCATTTAATAGTGCTCCGAGCCTGGTGTGTCATAAGGCCTCAAGCATATCTCCCCAAACAATAGAGGCTACCGACTAAAAGATAGGACCTAATAGTTTTTTTTGGGGAGACTATGCCCTTATTTCTAGAGTATGCACAATGTAATATTAAAATCATAGAAATATCGTAAGCAGATAAACAAGTTTACAACTTATAAATAAAAAATACAAGAATATATAATAATCCAGAAGTGTAGTATATCCAATCATGATGATGATACATGTCACAATTATAGGAAAACATCCAAAATAGGTATACTATAGTATGTTATAATACATGTATCTCAAAACTAAAAAGAACAAAATTGTTATCTCCAAATAGCATTTTGAGCCTCAGCTCGATCCCATGCTCCCATGCTCCCAAACAAGAATCAACAACCTGTGGGAGGGTGCTTGCCCTTGTCCAAACCTAAAACCATATAATCAATTTGGGTCCCTAAGGGAGGCCCAAATAGGGTGTGACATAACGTCCCAATAGGCAACCATCCAAGATCTATACAATTCCATAGTGTTCAATATAATAATCTAAGTAGGTAAATAGTAAAGTAGGTAAGCAATAAAGTAAAGTAAAGTGACCATAGCACGCACGCTACTAAACAAGTGATACCAAATAGCCTCTCAAGGCTCCCTGCATAATAAGTTTCTAGATCCTAACAAGGAAGATACTAATAAAACATAAATAAACAACATAACCTCTCCATTCCACCAAATATTTCATACCACTATAACCTTTCCGTATAAATCCAAGTGTCATATCAACCATGAATGATCCATTCAACCAAGAATGTCACAAAACCAATACCAAGACGTATGTAAAAATTATGAGCACAAAGGTCTAGATCCTAGTTGTCAAAGACTAAGGCATCCTCATCGAGTCCTAGGATCATCTCGATGGAAACTCAGTTAGGCATTGGTTAGATTCCTAGGATCATGTCATACTAGACATGTCCTATATGAGTCCAAGCAAGCCAGATACAAGGGTTAGCAAGGCCCATTGCATCCCACTAAATTAATACCCAATGATCATTTCTATCTACGTTATCCACTACAATGTTCAAGATCCAAGGAATATGTCCAAGACATCTTTTTAAACATTTACCATTCATGCGAAATATAATTTAAATCCATGTGAGTATACCCTCTCACATAACCATCTATCATTCAAGTCATCTTATTATTATAACCACTTATAAAATCCAATTCAACCCAACAAATCAAAGAGTATAACCACTCATTGATTACTATTAACATAGGCCATTCAACCATTCAAAATTTAAGATTTGAACCATTGAGTATACCCACAGAATTATCCAAAATAAACTAATCCATTTAACCAACCAAACATAGAATATCAATATTGAATAAGGAATGGAGGAAATAAATCTACTAAATAAGCTATTTAAGTTTCAAATTAACCATTTAGTCAAAATCATCTATATTCTATGGATACATCCCATATCCGATTCAACTAATCCATTTCAATTCATTTAGTAAATAAATTCCTCTAAGAAGGAAAACTTCAACTCACCCCATGGGTTGTTCTATGAGGAATAAACAAGGTAAAACCAATAGGTTCACCCCATGGGTGACCATGGTTCAGGAAACAACTACCATTGAATCAAAATGGAACCTAAGGGAATCCCTAATAGGTCAAAACACATTTAACTTAATTAACCGGTTCAAAATTGGGGTCACACCAAAAAGTCTGATTGGTGGCCTAACAACACCAGGTAGCCTAATACAGCACCAAAAATCTAGGAATTTGTATAAACCACCCACATTAGCTTAGTAGTGGAGTGATCATCCAGTAGTAAGTCCTTATTCGACTCAGATTTGGAGAAATCTGAATAACGAACAAAGAAAAAGAAATTAGGGAATATGAGCCTAAATCCAAATAGTATAGTCTATATCCAGAAGAACAAATAATGTCTAAAAAGGAATTTAGATCTTACCATTCTAGATCTGATGAGACAAATCATGCTCAAATAAGAGATCAGATAGAGAATCCACCTCCAATACAAGATTAGGCTTCCAGGGAATCTCTCAAAAAACCTCATTTATTATACATTGAAAGGTAAATGGTTTTCGGTTTAAAAATAAAATTGATTTAATTAAAAATATAAAATTTTCTAATTTAATAGGGGTCACATGGTTTAGGGAACAAGGTTTGGAAAACCGTGTGCCAACCGTGCATGGCTTCCTATAGGCTAAGGGGAACCAACATAGTTTCCTCACATGATTTAAAAACCATGAAGAAACCCTGTGAAAAGCCACTATCAAGATCATATAAAACTACAGGTGAGGCTGCACAGTCATGCACCTCTGCTCGCATGGTTTCCTCAAACCATGATCCCTATACACCCCACTATCCAGCCCATCACGGTTTGTACTAACCATTCACTAAGACATTTTCACCCCAAAACTTGGGTTCTAGGCTCTGAAAAATCCCCAAACACCCCCAAAACCTCCATGACCTCAAAGTTCATTAACATTAGGCCATAAAAAAGCATTTAAACTGAAAAATAAGGGATCCATACCTCATATGAAAACCCAGGTTCTTATAACACTGGTATTCATATCAAATGATCCATAAACCATAATATCATCCCAATCAATGTGCACATTCAGTTTTTCCCTATGTTTATTCTAACATTTATAGATTTCATCTCTTTTGTGACCAATAAAATGTTCTTAAAACTCTTGCATACTAATTTTTCTTGAATAACAACAGCATAAACTCAAAAAAAGGATTTGAGAAGGGTCATATATATGCTCTATTGAAAACTTTATGAACTCTTTAACTCCATCTTCATAATATTTTTTCAAATGATTAGCATTCATCCATTTTTTATTCATATCCATCCTATTGGGTTCATAAAATATTAATTTTATACAATAAATAAATAAATACACATAAGATATTCATTATCAAAGGTGAAAGTTATAGATAATTCTAATAAGGGAAACCCAACATTTATTATTTCAAAAAAAATCAGTATTCTTTGAAAAAAAAATGGGTAATTTAATTTAAGAAAAAAATTACTTTACTATGGTAGGTTTTATCCCTTGAATTTATTCAAAGGTGAAATCAATAGACAATTTTCATCCTTATCAGCTCATCTCCCAAACATTTATCATTGAATGTTTTTGTTTGACACACATCCTCCATCTCTTGTAGACATTTACCCATGTTGCTTGAAATAATCTAAGCAGTAGTCATCCATGGTATGACCACTACTTAGAGTAGTGCAAGAAACATAAAAGATATGGGGGATGAGTCTCAAGAAATATATTACAATAATAACTATTTGGGAGATAAAGATGATGAGGATGAAAATTGTACTACATTATGTTCTTTAAAAGGGGTAATACCTCCCATTTGTGATAATTACACCATTTTCATTATTTACTAACTCATGGCCTATTAAATGATAGATTTGGGGGGCATAAAAATTATTGTCTGTGATTCAAGGGGTCTCAGTGGGGACATGTTATGATATATGAATCTTTGGGGACTTAATGAATTCTATATTTATTAGAGAAATCCCACTTTTAATACTTTAAATCCTATAACTAAGACTATTCCTACCTATATTAAAATAAGACATAAAGTTTTTATTAAATCCCCTAAACAAATAAAAATATAATATAGTCAATTAAGAAGTAATAATAAATCCAAATATAAGAAACAATAATAATAAACTCTCATTCAATCAACTAGAAATATAAGAATGTATTGATAAATAATTTTAATAAATAAAGAGGGATTTCATATGCATGTATGGTAATCAGAGATTACAAGGGGTAAAACCAATACATGTAGACCTAAAATGATGAATAACTAAAAATAATTTCTAATAATTATTCCAACATATATATATTTTTATAACATCTATTCTATTTTTTTTCAACAAGTGATGTAACAACCTAAGGAATTATTACATTTTATATTAATGGTATATCAAACATTTGAAAACATATCAAAATTATAATTTTAATTAAAAATTGATAAGGAATAGAAAAAATAATTTTAGTAAAATATTATACTTAATAACTATAATGGTTTTAAACATCTCAAAATTTTTAGTTGATAAAATGATTCAAGAATTATGTCTAGACAAGTTGAAAATAAGAATTATTTTCAAGTATACAAAGAGTAGGATTTATAATAAAAATTCATTTTCATGGACATTATGAGTTATATGGTGATTTTGTTCACATAATATAAAATTTTATTCAAAATGAGATATTTAATAGGGATTATGGAAGATATACAGGTTTTAAGTAAAATGGGAGATGGCCCACTCTTACAAAAAACATTTCAAAGTGAAACGAATCTTCATAAGTAAAATTGGATGATGGATTTCAACCATTGAATGAACTCTATTGAACATGTGACAAATTAAACAATTTTATGAAGGATTGTCAAAATTTTCTAAAAACATATAAGAATGTTAATAAAGAAATAGAAATGTATTATATGGAAAAGAATGTGATGTAATTGGAATTTATAATTGATGTCACACTAAAAGATTTAAAAAAGAATAATATTTTCATATTACATTTTAGTTGTTCATCTCACATAACAGGTAAATTTATGTCATTAAATTTTTTTAAAAAATTCAAAGGGTTCTTATTATTTTAGAAATGGTGTATATCTTAAGATAAATTGTTTGAATTTAAAAGATGTTGGAAATAAAAGTCAATGTTAAAGAATGATATGTTTTTAGATGAATTAATGTAAAACATACATGGTTTTTATTAGATGTGTGATGAAAGACATGAAGTGATTTTTATGAAGTATTAATGAGTGGGTTATTATTTAAAATATGGTTATATTTTTATAGATGCATATAAAACTAGTTAAACCATATTCTAATTTGGGGTCGGTAAATATTTATGGTAATTATGTTTGAAAGGTGAAATTGATTTGTGGTGATAAAAAATTAATCATATTAGATAACCAGACATTTAAATACTAACTTAAAAAGGGTGGGTTGAGTTACTTTTATGATGAAAAGATAAAATTGATATATATTTTTTACTAATTAGAATGGGGAAATTGTTGATAATTAAAAAAATAAATTAGAGATTTAAATGAAATAACCCTTGGGCCACCCCTAGAAAGTATTTCTATTGGATATGCTCTATTATGTGGCTATGAACATTTGATTCAACTAGAGATCTTCTTATAGTTAACAGATTACATCAATGATAAATCCTCCATCATGAAAACTGCAACTAGGGATCCTTAACTGGATGTGTTTTTCAAAATTAGTCCCTTAGACTCTTTGTACTATATGTAAAGACCTGGAAATCTGGTGAATTTTTTTCTTCTTAAATACATGGATTTTTTACGATTTCATGAAATTTAGGGCGCTTTATTCCTAGGCCTGGTGTGCCCAGAATCAATTTTTGAAGTTTTTTTCGGGTACGTTTAGTAAATGTACCAGTGAGATTTTATAACTTTTGAACCGGTGCTCGAAATTGAAATCCGAGGGCACCGTTGAACTCAAATCGCCGATATTCGCTTAATAATACTTTCACCTCGATGAAAGATCGTCGAAAATAATAGTTAGTTCTTGGATTTTTATAAAAAATAATAAAATAAAGTGTACAACACTTTATTTTATTTTAAGCTGCGATGCGAGTGGTTGTTGGTTGAAACCTCCACTTGAGAGTTGGAGGTGGGACCACCACACCCTAACCTCCCATGAGAGGTTGTGGTGATGGGGCCCACCAGAACATAACCTCCCACAAGAGGTTACGATGTGGGGACCACCTGATACCACATAACCTCTCTTTTAAATAATAGGGGTGGGGATCACCTGACCCCTATTAATGGAGGAGGATAAAACCTCTCAACTATCCCTCATTAATGAGGGAGAGCCTCTTGATTCCTCAACTCCCCGATTAAGTGGGTAGAAACCCCGTTGACCTCCCATAATGAAAACTCTCAGACATTAATTAGGTGGAGCCACTTAATTTATTCTCCCTTATTGAATTATATGACAACAGAATAATAGATAACCAATCTATTATTTTTGTTGCCATGATTCATTTTGGTAGAATAGAGGAAGAGGAGAGCAAGGGAGAAAAGCTCCCAATGAAGAATGAGGAACCTCATCTTCCAACAGAGAACGAAGAATTCCAACAAACTTCTTCAACTTCCTCCCTCAGATCCTATTGACGTGGAGTGTCTTCCATGGCTGACGCAGCTCGGGATTGGGAGTGTGTGATGAATGTGGATAATGACAAACTTCATCGTCTTATTTCTGCAACACCATCAATAAACGACGAACGTCGATTGATGAATCAAAGGTAGGGGGTTTACTTCGAATAAAATCCTTTTTCTTTTCCTCACCTTCAGTTGAAATGGAAACGTTGCAGAGATTGAAAATAACAATTGAAAATCATCTTCTTACTTCTTAATGAGCCGATTGTAACCAACCTAAACGCAGAGGTGCAGGCCAAACCAACATGGCCCGACCCCTCCGCCGATCTTGTTTATGATGAACCTCATCATAGCGTTGAGGAGACGACGACGGAGGCGACAACAACGAAGGACGCGCTACCCGTGGCCTCCGTGAATCGTGCCGCCCCCGCGGCGCATCGAAGCTTCCGACTGATAACCACCAGCCTGAGCGGCGCCCTGCCCCTCTACTCGTGGCCTTCCGACGCCCTGCCCGGCATGTGGCCCGCCTGTCCATGGCCTCCTAGCGCCCTTCCTGGTGTGCGGCCTGCCGGCCCGCGACCCTCCGGAGCCCTGCTCGTCGCCCTACCGGCGCCCCTGCGGCCTGCTCGGCCGCTGTCGCGCCCTGCCGTCGCCCCTGCGGCCTGCCCAACACCCTTCCGGCACCCCCCACGGCCTGACCGGTTCCCCCGCGGCCTGCCCGGCCCCTACCGTGGCCTGCCTGATACCCCCGTAGCCACTGACGTGGCCTTCCCAGTGCCCCCGCGGCTTGCCTGGTGCCCTGCCAGTGCCCCTGCGGCCTACCCTACGCCTGTCGTGCCCTACCCGGTGCACCCATAGCCAGACCGTGCTCTGCGCGGCCTGCCCACCGGTCTCCTGAACGAACCGAACTCCCAGGCTGAGTCGCCTGAGACGTGACCCTCCTGGCGCTGGCCGAACTGGCCCTGACCTTCGGGCCGAGTTGCCTATGTGGCAACCTCCGGGCCGAACCTCCCTTGTAGTCCGCTGGGCCGGGCCCAGCGGACTGGGCCAAAACTCAGTAGGCTAACCCGCCCAACATGCCGGGTCAGACCCAACGAGTCTGACCAGGTCGACCCAGACCGGGTCAGCCCAGACTCAGTTGGGCCGAGTCGGTCCAACCTGGTTAGACTGGACTCGGGCCCATTACTAACCCATTACCTTCTTGGGCCACATCTTTGGCGCCGCAAGTCCGTTTGATGAACCTTCAGCTGCGCCGATATTCTTGTAGCGAAGCCGTCCCTTTGAGAATACCCTACTGGAGTTCGAGTATAGTTGAGATATAGTTAGGATGGATCGTACACGAATCCAACCGGCCCCCAGGACTAAAAGGCTGATAAATAATAGACCAGGCATCTGATTGACGCGCCGTCTATTGCGTTGAGACCCTTATGACGTGGAAGACCTTTGAGATACTTCTATGTGGGACTTCGTGATAGTTGAATTATTAACCAGTAGCATGTGGAGTAGATCTTCCATAGATGAGCAGGCATTTGTGCGGGAAACTAGTAGCTAGATGAGACTTGACGATTGCTGACTGATTTGACTCGGAGTGATTCGACTATCCCAGTGGGGAGTACCTCTGTGTGAGCATGGCAGAACCATGGTGGGGAGATCCTTTGTGTGAGCGTGGAAGACCCAAGGTACTCGACACGTCGAGGACCTCAGCAGGCTACCGGGGAGTGCCTTTGTGTGAGCACAACAGACCCACGGTAGGGAGCGCGTCAGTGTGAGCACAACAGATCCACGGTACTTGACAGGAGGAGTACCTCAGTAGTCCAAGTTAGTGGGAAGCGCCTCTGTGTGACACGACATGCCCACTGTACTCGATAAAGAAGGAGTTCTCCAGCATCCTAGGGTTTAGTTTAATAAAAATCTTGCTTTGAGCTGAGACAATGAATTTTGTGTTTTCATCATGATTGATATGGGTTATTAGATAACTTTGGTATATGTATGGGCATATACCTAAGTAATAGTTATCTATTGAATTAATACTTTGTGGTTTATCCTTGTTGGATTTAGTGAGACCTTGAGGGTCTCGAGGTCCCTACTGAGTATCATTATACTCACCCCTGCACGAGATATGCCCGCACCTCGTTGTGTTGGTTGAAAACGTCGGACAACACTGACAGAGGCAGAGAGTAGCAGGACTGGGCGGTACCCAGAGGTGGATCAATTGGTGTGACGGTGCACGGAGGAGACGAACGGGCGTGGAGTGATGAGGAGGCCATATGTACCTACCCTTCAGGTAGGAACCCCGGAGGACGACCCAATAACTACTTAAATTTTCTTCAGTTGTACTTTCTTTTATTTGTACTTGTACTTTCCTGTTGGGCTTGTATTTATGGCCCCTTTTACTTTTCAGCACTTCTTTTGTATACATTTTTACTTAGTTATTTACTTCCATTTGTGTACTCTAACGTGGTTTTTTATAGTTATAAAGGAAATTCCTTCCCAGTTTAGTGATTTACACCTTTGGTGCTAGTCTCCAGCCCTTGGCCTATGGAAGGTGGGCTTGGGGTAGTCGTGATATAGGCCCTGGGGGACGGGTCGTGACAAATTGGTATCAAAGGAGTTGGTTCTACTGCAGAACATTGAACTCTGATCTTTCTTTCTGTGAAGCAATAGTGTTAAGGGTAATAAGTTTGGTTTTAAGTTTAGGGAGTCCATTGTTGGTGTGGGCGGCTGACATATCCATACACCAGGACCGTGACTTCTGATTTCCAACTTAGTGCACGAAAACACTGATTGCGTGTGTGTTTCCAAAAGTTTTATTTAAGTCAGCTCAACCAGGTCATCTCACCAGGTATAATCTCTTGACCGTGTCACATCTGTTTCTTTCAGGATTCCTCCCTATGGAAGACCAGTTAGAGCCACGAGAGTCATACATACTGATAGCCCACAGAGCGACGAGGCCTCAGTGTAGGGCCCTTTTCCAGTGGAGGCAAAAACGATACTACTTTCTATTGGGACACCGATGCCACCAGCCCCAGCAACAGACGATGTATGCTGCTTGAGAACGTTGCACAAGTTCTAGCACCAGAGGCCACCCAGGTTCATGGAAGAGACGGACCCAAAGGTGGCTTAGGATTGGTTGGAGGCTGTGGTGAGAGTCTTTAGGCTAGTAGGGACACCATCAGACTTCATGGTGATCCTTGCCGTGAGTCTATTTCAGGCAGCAGTAGGAAGATGATGGAGCCTGATGCTCCAGGTTCATGATAAGGTGACCCCACTCTAGGCAGAATTTGAGAGCCTGTTCTAGGAGAAGTTTGTACCAGCCACCCTTCGTGCGGAGCAGATACATGAGCTAGTTCATCTGCAGTAGGGCAGTATGACAGTAGCATAGTACTCAGCGAGGTACACCGAACTCTCATTATAATCCATAGATATGGTGCAGGACCCATTCTTCAGGGCCCAGACCTTAGAGCAGGGGCTCAGGCGAGAGATCAGAGCTCCGATGATCTCACTTAGCATCCCGATATAGACGGGGGTGCTAGAGATATCCCTCTTGGTGGAGAGTTTCCTTGCTAAGCAGTTTCCAGCAGCGAGACCCACCACTAGCCAACACGTAGTGGACTCTTTTGTAGTTGGAAGTAGATAGATGTCACAGAGGTCAAAGATTACTAGACCTGCAGGTGGTCATCCATATGACTCAGGATCGGTTGTGCGGGGCACACAGAGCAGAGACACACATGCCAGTAGCAGGAAGTGTTACTCATACGGTGGGCAGGTTCACATGGACTGTGACTCTCTGACCCACTGTTCAGATGATCAACAGATTGTTGAGGGACCTCCCAGGTAGAGGCAGAGGTTTTAACAAGGTGGTCTGCAGGGAGGAGGTGGATGTGGCAGAGGATTTGGATGTGCAACTGGCGGTGGATGACGTTACGAGGTGTTACCACCACCACCACTAGAAGGCCCAACTCGACCACAGGGAGTAGGTGGACATGGGAGAGCTCAACTTCAAGCAGTTGAGGCATATGATCACGGTTCTCTAGAGATTATTTGAGGTATGATCTCTATCTACTCAACCTTATCTGTAGTTCTTATAGACATAGGTTCCAGTCACTCTTTTATTTCCACTACCCTCGTTCGTAGCTCAGAGATTCTGAAGGAGCCGTTGGCTCGATCCTTATGGATAGAGACTCCTACGGGAGAAGAATCAATGATTAAACACTGGTTCCAGCAGTGTAAACTTACTCTAGGAGGAGAGAGATTTGGCTGGGATCTCCTAGTAGTGGCGTCAAGGACTTACGACGTCATCTTGGGTATGAGCTAGTTATCTACAATCGATGCTCAGATCGAATGTATTAGGAGGAAAGTGCGGTGTGTCTTCCCGGATGGGACCAGGTTTACCTTCACCGGTGAGAAGTGAACCTTTGAATCATAGTACAAACATACTCGAAGGAGGGTGCAGCCGATCACTCATCAGTTGGCTTGCCTTAACCTCAGAGTAGTTGATGTGATGAGTCCGAGCTATCATGTAGTGCTGGACCAGTACACAGATGTTTTCCCTAACGATGTTCTAGGACTACCTCCTCATAGAGAGGTGGACTTATATATTGACCTATACCCCGGGATGACCCTAATATCTACTCCATCATTTCGGATGGCTCCCGCTGAGCTTCGCGAGCTGAGGGTACAACTAGAGGACTTGCAGGGGAAGGGATTCATCCGGCCCAATGTTTCTCCATGGGTAGCCCCGATTATATTCACCAAGAAGGCGGATGGGAGCTTGAGGCTCTATGTTGACTACCATCACCTGAAACAGGTGACTGTAAAGAACAAGTACCCACCCCTGAGGATTGACGACCTCTTTGACCAGCTGAAGGGAGCACGGTGGTTCTCGAAGATAGACCTCAGATCAGGCTATCACCAGCTCAGAGTTCGAGACGAGGATGTGTAGAAGATGGAATTTAGGTGTCGATACAACCACTATGAGTTCTTGGTTATTCCCTTCAATGTAACCAATGCTCAAGTAGTGTTCGTGAGTCTCATGAACAGGATCTTCCAGCCTTACCTTGATCGCTTTGTCATAGTCTTCATCGACAACATTATGATCTACTCAACTACTGAGGAGGAGCATGCCTACCATTTGCAGGTAGTACTGGACACACTCCGAGAGAACAATATTTATGGTAAGCTCTCAAAGTGCCATTTTTTTATTTGAGAGTTTCACTTCTTGGGACACGTCACCTCGGAGGCTGGAGTTGTAGTGGATCCAGCGAAGATAGAGGTGATACTTTCTTGGGATCCACCCAGGAGTGTGACGGAGGTACAAAGTTTCCTGAGTTTGGCTGGATACTATCGAAGGTTCATTATAGACTTCTCCAGAGTTGAAACACCACTATCAGCCTTGAAAATGAAGGGGAAACCCATTGTGTGGTCAGAGAGATGCGAACAGAGCTTTTAGGAGCAGAGGCAGAGGATGACTAGTGCCCCCATCTTGAGGATTTCAGAGGAGGGCGTAGGTTATGTAGTTTACTACGATGCATCAGGGACCAGAATTGGGTGTGTATTGATGTAGGAGCGAGCAGTGATTGCTTATGGTTCTCGGTATCTGAGACAATACGAGCAGAACTATGCTACCCATGACCTGGAGTTAGCAGTAGTGGTCTTCACCTTGAAGATGTGGCGACACTATCTAATGGGTGAGCATTTTACCCTATACTCTGATCACAAGAGTCTCAATTATATCTTCTCTTATAAGTACCTGAACCAGAGACAACGATATTGTCTTGAGTTCCTCCAGAACTATGAATTCGAGATAGTCTATACTCCTGGGAAGGGGAACATTATTTTAGATTCAATCAGCAGGAGGATTGGTATATAGCTACTAGGAGAGGCGACAGAGTAGCTGGCTTCTTTATAGATATTCTTTGTGGTTAGAGATGGATTATAATTCATATAGTCTCTTATGGACACTCCCCCACTTCTTCAGCGGGTCAGGGAGGCACAACATGGGGACGATGACTGCGAGACATGACGTTCTCAGATACCTACAAGGTAGGCACCTGATGGATTTTCTGAAGGTGGGGAGCACGTCATCCTCTTCAGAGGATATACCTTGGTGCCAGTGTCACTTTAAGAGGAAGTGTTGATGGATTTCAACACATCCCCTTTAGCGGTACATCCATGAGTGAAGAAGATGTACCAGGACGTTCGATGACAGCACTGGTGGCCAGGTATGAAGAAGGAAGTAGCAGAGTTTATCTCACGGTGCCTCACTTGTCAACAAGTGAAGGAAGAGCACCAGGTACCAGTAGGATTGGTTCAGCCTTTAGAGGTCCCATAGTGGAAGTGGGATGAGATATCCATGGACCTCGTGATGGGTCTTCCACGTACATCCAGGGGTCATGACTCGGTTTGGGTGATCTTCAACCGACTCACCAAGTCGGCCCACTTCCTACCGATCAGAGAGCAGGGTTCATTAAAGATCTTGGGACACCTCTATATGCAGAAGATTGTGCGTTTACATGGAGTAACTTACTCTATTTTCTCCGACCGTGACACACGGTTTACTTCCTGGCTATGGAAGGGGTTGCTAGAAGCTTTCGGGACACAGCTTCGCTTGAGCACCGCCTTCCATCCTCAGATAGATTAACAGACTGAGCGGAATATTCAAACCCTAGAAAACATGCAACGTGCATGTGTCCTCGAATTTGGTTGCAGTTGGGAGGATCAATTTTCTTTGGTGGAGTTTTCTTACAACAACAGCTATCACTCCACCATAGGGATGACACCTTTTGAGGCCTTGTACGGGTGACCTTTCAGATCACCCTTATGCTGGACTAACCCTGTGGAGTCAACACTAGTGGGACCAGAGATGGTACGAGCTACTAAAGAGAAGGTGAAGATCATCCAGAAGCAGATGAAGACTGCACAAAGTAGACATAAGTCGTATTCTAATAGGAGACAGAGACCTTTGGAGTTCGAGGATGGCGACCACGTCTCTCTACGGGTCTCACCTCGATGAGGTCTATGGAGATTTAGACGAGGCAGAAAGTTATCTCCGAGATTCATCGGACCTTTGAGGTCCTTAGCAGAGTAGGTGAGGTTGATTACCGCTTAGCTCTTCCACCTCAGTTGCACAAAGTGCATGACATCTTCCACATATCTCAGTTGAGGGGATACGTGCATGAACCTTCCCACATCATCGACTATGGAGAGATAGACGTCGACGATGGGGTGACTTTTACAGAGGTTCATGTGGAGATTGAGGATTAACAGAAGCAGATCCTTCATGTATGGTCGATACCTCTGGTGCGCATTCGTTGGTAGCACGGGAACCTCCAGGAGAGCACATGGGAGCAGGAGGCTCAGATGCATGCTCAGTACCCCCATTTGTTCCCATAGTTCATGTTGTAGCTTATGGGGATGTAAAACCCTAAGGTGGGGAGAATGTAAAGACCTGGAAATTACGGTAATTTTTTTTCTTAAATACATGGGATTTTTACGAGTCCGCGGAAATTTATGGTGCTTGATTCCGAGGCCCGGTGTGCCCGAAATCAATTTCTGAAGTTTTGTTCAGGTATGTTCAGTAAGAGTACGAGAGAGATTTTATAACTTTTGAACCGGTGCTCAGAATTGAAATCTGAGGGCACTGTTGAACTCGCAGCGTCGGTATTCTCTTAAGAAGACTTTCACCTCGATGAAAGATGGTCGAAAATAAAATTTAGTTTTTGGATTTTTATAAAAAATAATAAAATAAAGTGTACAACACTTTATTTCATTTTATGCTACCATGCGAGTGATTGTTGGTTAAAACCTCCACTTGGGAGTTAGAGGTAGGACCGCCACACCCTAACCTCCCATGAGAGGTTATGGTGGTGGCGCCCACCCGAACATAACATCTCGAGAGGGGTTACGACCTGGGGACCACCCGAGACCGCATAAACTATCTTTTAAATAATAGGGTTGGGGACCACCCGCCCCCTATTGATGGAGGAGGATAAAACCTCTCAACTCTCCCACATTAATGAGGGAGAGCCTCTTGATTCCTCAACTCCCCAATAAAGTGGGTAGAAACCCCCTTGACCTCCCCTAATTAATCCATGACAACTCTCATGCATTAATTAGGTGGAGCCACTTAATTTATTCTCCCTTATTGAATTCTATGACAACGGAATAATAGATAACCAATCTATTATTTTTGTTGGTATGATTCATTTTGGTGGAACGGTGGAAGAGGAGAGCTAGGGAGAAAAGATCCCAATGAAGAACGAGGAACCTCATCTTCTAATGGAGAACGAAGAATGCCAACAACCTTCTTCGACTTCCTCCCTCAAATCCAACCAACGTGGAGTGTCTTCCATGGCTGACGCAGCTCAGGATTGGGAGTGCGTGACAAACGCGGCGAACGACAAACTTCATCGTCTTCTTTCCACAACACCGTCAACGAATGATGAATGTCGATCGATGAATCAAAGGAAGGGGGTTTATTTAAAATAATATCCTATTTATTTTCCTCACCTTCGGTTGAAATGGAAATGTTGTGGAGAGTGAAAATAACAATTGAAAATCATCATCTTACTTCTTGATGAGCCGATTGTTACCATCCTAAATGCGGAGGGTGCAAGCCAAACCAACATATCCCGACCCCTCCACCGATCTTGTTTATGATGAACCTCAGCATGGAGATGAGGCGACAACGATGAAGGCGACAAAGGTGAAGGCCGTGCTACCCACGACCTCCGGGAATCGCGCGGCCCTCGTGGTGCACCGAAGCTTCCAGCTGACCACTGCCGGCCCGAGCGGCACCTGGCCCGTCTACCCGCGGCCTCCCAGTGCCCTGCTCGGCGCACGGACCGCTTGATAGTATCCTCCTGTTGCTCTTCTCGGTGCACAGCCCGCCTGCCTGCGGCCCTCCGGTGCCCTGCCGTGCCCTGCCCGGTGCCCCCGCACTCTGCCCGACGCCCTGCTGGCACCCCCGCGGCCTGCCCGACGCCCCCGCGGCCTGCCCGATGCCCCCGTGGCCTTCCCAGACTCTACCACGGCCTGTCCGACGCCCCCGCGGCCACTTCCACGCCCTACCCGGCTCCCCCGTGGCCTGCCCGGCGCCCTGCCGGCACCCCCGCAGCCTGCCTGGCCCTTGCCGCGCCTTACCTGGTGCACCCGCGGCTAGCTTGCGCTCTACATGGCCTGCCCACTGGTCTCCCGACCGGACCGAACTCTTAGGCCGAGTCACCCGAGATGCTCCCCTCACGACACTGGCCAAACTTTCCCCAGCCTTCGGGCCGAGTCGCCTACGTGGAGACCTCCGGGCCGAACCGCCCTCGCAGTCCGTTGGGCCGGGCCCAGCGAACCGGGCCAAAACTCAGCGGGCTGACCCACCCAACGGGCCGGGTCAGACCCTGTGAGTCTGACCAGGTCGACCTAGACCAGGTCGGCCTAGACTAGGTTGGGCCGAGTCGGTCCGACCGGGTCAGACCGGACCCATGCCCATTACTGACCCATTACCTTCTTAGGCCATATCTTTGGCACCGAACGTCCGTTTGACGAACCGTCAGCGGCGCCAATATTCTTGGATCGAAGCCGTCCCTTTGAGAATACCCCACTAGAGTTCAGGTATAGTTGAGATACAGTTATGTTGGATTGTACACGAATCCAATCAGGCCCCTGGGACTAAAAGGCTGATAACTAATAGACCGAGCGTCTGATTGATGCGCCGTCTGTTGCATTAATACCCCTATGACGTGGCCGACCTTTTAGATACTTATATGTGGAACTTCGTGATAGTTGGAGTATCGATCAACAGCTTATGGAGAAGATATTCCAGAGATGACCATGAATTTGTGTAGGAACCTAGTATTTGGCTAAGATTTGACGACTGCTGACCGATTCGACTCGCAGTGATTCGACTAGCCCAGTGGGGAGTGCCTCTGTGTGAGTGAAACAGAACCATGGTGGGGAGCGCCTCTGTGTGAGAACGACTGACCCACAATACTTGACACGTAGAGTACCTCAGCAGGCTACCAGGGGAGCACATCTATGTGAGTGCTGCAGACCCACGGTGGGGAGTGCCTCTGTGTGAGCACATAAGATCCACGGTACTCGACAGGAGGAGTACCTCAGCAGTCCAAGTTAGTGGGAAGCGCCTCTATGTGACACGACATGACCACTGTACTCGATAGAGGAGGAGTTATCCAGCATCCGAGGGTTCAGTTTAATAAAAATCATGGTTTTATCTGAGACAATGACTTTTTTGTTTTCCTCATGATTGAGATGAGTTGCTAGATAACTTAGGTATATGTATTGGAATATACCTAAGTAATAGTTTTCCGTTGAATTCATACTTTTTGGTTTATCCTTGTTGTATTTATTGAGACCTTGAGGGTCTCAGGGTCCCTACCGAGTATCATTATACTCAACCCTGCACGGGCTATGCCTGCACCTCATTGTGTTGGTTGCAGACACCGGACAACGCTGACTGAGGTAGAGAGTAGCAGGACTGGATGGTACCCAGAGGTCGATCACTCAGTGTGATGGTGCACAGAGGAGACGTATGTATGTGGAGTTCTGAGGAGGCCATCTGTACCTACCCTTCAGGTAGGAACCCTGGAGGACAACCTAGTAGCTGCTTTAATTTTCTTCAGTTGTGTTTGCTTTCAGTTGTAGTTGTACTTTCTTGTTGGGATTGTATTTTCAGCCCCTTTTACTTTCCAACACTTCTTTTGTATACAGTTTTACTTAATGTTTTACTTCCAGTTGTGTACTCTGTTGTGATTGTTTACAGTTATAAAGACAATTCATTCCCATTTTAGTGATTTATACCTTTGGTGCTAGTCGCCAGTCCCTGGCCTATGGAAGACGGGCTTGGGGTAGTCACGATACTGGCCCCGGGGGACAGGTCATGACACTATAACTAAGACTTATGCTCACCATGATCCATCAAATCAATATTATATGGCGAATTATAAATTATATGAGCTCTAGACATAAGCTCGATAGAAAACCCAACATCTCTCTTAGGTGTAAAAAAAGATAGGTTATCAATAAAAACATCCTGAAACCATTAAAATATTGGAGTAAAAATATCTCATTGTTTGTCCCCATTGTCCATCATCAAGTTCGAATGATGGTACATAATACCGCCTAGTTATTAATGGTCAAGTCATGCACAACTTACCTTTAGTACCTATTCTACAATGTGAACATCTTCATCAACCTTCAGATATATGAAAGAAAATCATCAATGGTAACAGTCAACTTGAGCATGGTATGGAATAAATCAACACATCCGAAGGATTAGGTCTAAAAAATCATTTCAAACATGAAGAAGTTTGAGAGAAAGAAGAGATATCAAAAACCTAGAATTATTTCGAGGCATGGATTTAATACTTGGAATTGTTCGAGCCTTGATTCGAGCTTCGATTCACTAAGGATGAGCGCTAGTAGTGGATGGATTCTGTGGAAAGCTTCAGACATTGCAATTAGTTCATGACTGGTTAGGGTTTTTTAAATAGATCAGGATACTTTTATCAATGCTAAAAAGTGCTGATAAAGATTCTTTTTATCAGCGCTAATTAATTTAGCAATGATAAAGGATTTATAATTATAATTATAGATATTTTTTTAAAATAAATTTATATAATTATATATATTTAATAAATATATATAAATATAACTATAGTAAATATATTCTTTATTTAAATATATTTATTATAATTTTATAATTATTTAAATATATAATTATTTATTTATAATTATATAAATACTTTAAAAAAATATTTTAATCATTATATATATTTATATAATTACATATATATTTATATTTAATATATATATATAAATTTAAATATAGAAAATATATTCATTATTCAAATAAATTTATTATAAATTTATAATTATTTAATAATATATAATAATTAATTTATAATTATACAAATAATATTTATTTATTTATAATGTTAAATATATAAATGTATAAATATAGTAAATATAAATTTATAAATATATTTATTTATAATTTTTTTTACAAATATATTTTTAACATTAATAATAAATATTTAATCTTGAGTGAATGTATGTTTAAAATTAGTGAAATTGAATAATAAAAAATGAGTACATTTTAACAATAGAAAAAAATGGGTAAGTTGTATTAATTAAATATAAATTATTAAAAAAATATAGATATATACTCATATAAATATGAATAAATATTGAAAATATTAAAACATAGTAAACAAATAAATAAATAAATAAATAAATAAATAAATATATAATAATATAAATTGATTAAATTACCAAAAAAACATAAAACATATTAAAAATGAATTAATACCTAATTGTAATGAAATTAAAAATAAATAATTAAAATTTTCCATCATTAAAGACATGATATATTAAATTTATCATTTTATAATTAAATTCTAAAATGAATACTAAAATTTCAATAAATAATATAAATATTAGGTGTATGTGTTTCTATATAAGATTTTATTAATTATGTAAATATTTATATATGTGCATTGTATATAAAAATGCATTAATTACGTATATATGAAATCCATATAACACATGTTTTATTTATGTTAAATTGAAAAATCAAATGACATTCAATTATGACCATTACTCGTTACTATTAGTTAATATTTTAAATTAATATTAATTTTTAATTATAACCCATTATTCACTAAATATATGACTATTTAATGTAATGAATAAATATTTTGTATTATATAAATCATAATTATATACATTCATATATGTCTATATATTTAATATATACTATTATTTAACTTTATCAATAATTATTAAATTAATAAAATGTTTAATATTTTTCTCAATTTACATATTTTTAATTTTTATTTTCTTAATTTTCATTTTAAATATATCTATATATTTAATATACACTATTTATTAGTATTTATAATTTATATATAGTATCATCAATTTATTCATTTTTATCAATAATTCTTTAATTAATAAAATTTTAATATTTTTTTAATAAACTGATTTTTATTTTTCATTTATTTAATTATTTCATTTTATTCAGACCTTTATGAGTTATAAAAAAAGCGTTGATAAAGTGTACTGTTTATCAGTGCTAAAAAAGTATTGATAAAAGGTACCCTTTATCAACGCTTGTTTTAATGCTAATAAAGGCCAAAACAGTTAAAGACATATTTTGTAGTAGTGATAGTTTAGTCGATGAGAAGATATACACCAGAAACCCATTTAATTTGGCCAACTGATTTGTCTAATGAGACTTGTCGATGCATTGAGGAGCTATATATAAATGGCCCCCACCCATCACTGTATGTCCAATGCATTCATTATATATTGAATGATCAATTAAATTCATAAACAATATATATTATCAATAAATATGAATATATAGAAAATAATACAAATTTATGAAGATTTTTCCCAATCAATCAAATAACATTCATAGTAAAACATTGTATATAAAAATGGTATATGGTTTCAGTAATAATCATATCCATGATACAAATAATAAGTATATTCAAGAGAAATGTAACGTCCAATTATCATAATAAAGTGAATGTTTCAAGGGAAATTTAACAACCACAAAATTAATAAGATAGAAGAGATTCCCATCATTCCATCAGAAATATAAACATTATAATAAAATATTATCCTTGGGAAAAAATAAATAAAATTGAATTGAAATAATAAAATAAGTTTTCATTAAGAGTTTTCTTGGTAAAACAATTAAAATGTTGTTGAAGAATCAAAATTTCATAAAACAGTTATGAGAATGGGGAAATCCATTAGCATCATATATGTTAAAAAACATTCATTTTGATTTTTTTTTGCAAAGAAAGAAAAAAGAGAATCATTCAGAAAAAATTATAAATATTCCTTTCAAACCTTTTAAAAAGTCAAAGATAACATAAATTGTCTTTAATAAATCATTTGAGCTGTAAAAATGACTTTTTGTAAAATAATGGAAGAAAAATATATCCATTTAAAAGAGAAATAAAATAAATTTTTATTTTAAACATTTCTTTTCTTGATTCAAGTACCAAAAAGAGGAAAATTTGGAAAAAATATGGAAACTCCTAAAATATTCATAGTATAAGAAAATATATGTGTTTTATGAAGGACTGATTATATGGTTCCTTTAATAAAAATTAAGGAAATTATAAAGAATGAGATTGTAAGATAAATCCTTACCTCTTTAGTAACTTTTAAATTATTACCCCTTGAAAGAATAAACTTGGATGAAAACATTAATAATCATGACTAAATAGGTATTAATATTAAATCTATCAATGGTGTAGTATATATTCCACATAAAAGTAAATAGATGTATAATATCAAATATGTCTCAATGGAATGGAAATTGAGATGAAATACCATATATCATGTTTCTTTTTATTTGAAAGTGTTTTAAACTCTTATATAATATCTTTAAACATGTTATTAATTTATTCTAGAACCATATTCATATTTATAATATCATGTGTGATCCTCTTATAACATCTTATCACCTATTTGTTAATAATATTCCATTATTACCATTTTGTGTGTGTTAACATGTTCATTTTATTATACATGGTTTGTCATGGGAGTTATGGTTATTTTCCATAGAATATAGTTCCATAATATCTAGAATGAAATTAAAGTTATAAATATCATATTTATTCATTAGATACATGTTTATAATAATTTGGAAATTTGGACTTGTAAAATAAATACATCACTTCATGGAGATGGTAGGTCGTACGTATGCACGAGCGAAGTTATAATTTCATTAATTGGTGAAAGGTTAAGAAACTAGATGATAAATTAAATTTAAATAATCAATATTATGTCAAATTTATCATATATATTCATTGTTTTTATCTTTATGACTGTTCATGTGAGTCGGTGATGGAAAACAAGTTACATCAGTTCGTGAAACGGTAGTCTGACATACACATGAGTGATGGTTTTGTTTCTCATTTGATGGAGAAAGAGATGGGTTAATATTATGGAATAAATATAATAAAATATTTTTATATGGTATATAATTATTATATTAAATTGGAATCATTAAGATATAATTGAATGTCATAAAAGAAGAAGTAAAAAAGAAAGAGTTTGGTGAAGACAATTATCTTCTCTTAGAAAAACCACATTTGGATCTATTATTAAGGATCCTAGAGTTGGTGTTTTGGTAATAAAATCATCTATATAATGTGGATAAATACGTTGAGGATATATTTTGGAAGATTGTGGTTGAGATAAATATCATAAGAGGTGTGAAGAAGTGAGGGGAGGAGGTATCCTTTTATAATTGAGGTGAGTGCCACACTTGTAATTTTTCAATGTTTAAAAATAATGGTAAGTATATTTCTTAGAAAAATGGATAAAAAATGGATAATATTCTAAGGGTACAAGGGAAAGGTCTAAATACAACCAAACAATGGGGGTTACAAATTTTTTTATGACATTTTAACCCTTAGTTTTATATATTTTTCCTCGATAAACCTATTTTGACCTTAACCATAGTGATTAATTTTTTTTTGTTTTAATATTAATTATAAAAAAAATTAAGTTGAACTTATTACCTAATATTAATTATTATGATTCTAAATATAAAATCTATTTTATCAAATTCAATTCATAAAATTTTCAGAATTTAATTTAAAAATCAACCTGCAAAACGTGTTGAAAAACTGTTTTTCAAAAAATACAATTTTCAAGAATAAGATAATCTTAAATTAAATATATGATTAGTAATAATAATTATATGGATTTAAATTCATATATTTAGATATAAAATCTCTAAATTTCATTTAATCCTTTCATTATTAATGATTTTTTAATTAATTAAAATGTAAATACATTATGAATTTAAAAAACAGTTTTATGAAAATATCCCTTTTTACCCTCAAATGATCCTATCTTTATTTATATAAAATTGATAACCAATAAATGGTTAATTATACATATTATAAATATTTTTTATAAATAAAATTAATAATATTTAAATTATATATTTTCAATCATTTATAAAGCTTATTTCTTAAGGGAAATTTTCAAAAACTCATTCTAGACTTATTTTGACCAAGTAAGTTCAAAATTGATTTTCATCATATCAAATTAGATTTTTATGCCATGAAATATTAAAATTTTAATTTTATTATAGTTTTATTAAAATATAACATTCTCTTACTATAATTTGTAACACCCCAAGCTTCCACAATACGCTTCTTTTTCAATAATACTATAGCTTGCATTGGACGCAAGTTCGAGATTCTAACACACCGCGACCAATCAATGTAGCTGTTATGAATAGTAATACCCACTTTTTTAATTATATAAATTCTATATTTCAAAATGGACTTCATTTTTTGGATTCAGAATATCTAAATTAGCCTAAGTTGAATTTTTGGTATTTTTCTGAGAACATCCAATTTTCGATGAATAGTTAAAGATACTTATAAACAACCTTTTTAATCAAAATAATTTATAGTGATAAATTATAATATCGAGTGATTTTAAAGAATAATTAGAATATAATTTTACCATTTTATCCAATGGTGGTCATTATAATTAATTTCGCTTTGAAATTGGACATAAACAATTGTCAATCTTTTGATAGATATTGTTTCTTAAAAACACGCTATATGTTTGTACATCGGAAATTAATTATATAATTTATTAATGAAAATTTTATGTTTTTAATTTGGTAAAATGGACATCATTTTTTAATTTGGAATATCAAATATATCATAGGGTAAATTTTTGGTATTTTTCTGATAATGTTCATTTTTTAATAAATAGTGAAAAATGATGTATTTTAATTCAAAACTGCCTTTTCTTCCAATTTATTTATATATTTATATTGTAATTTTAATTGGTTTTAAATTATAATTTAATTATGTTTTTATCACTTAATGCAATTTTGTTCATTGGAAGTAATTTCACTTTTCAATTGGATGTAAAAACAAGTCAATCTTTTGATAGATTTTACTTCTTAAAAACCCATCTTTGGTTTTGACAACGTGAATTATTTTTAAATTAATTACTTCAATTTATGTATCTGGAATTTGGTAAAATATATTCCATATTTGGAATCATAAGGTCCAAATTATGTAATTAAGACTCTTTTGTTTTTGGACATTATGAATAGTAACGATGACAATTATCTTTAATTATCATGATTAATTAGTAATCGGGTAGTTAAGGGAAATAAAATAATATCATAATAATATAAAATGACCCCAACATGTGTCCTAATGCTGTTGGTTGTGTCCTGGACGACCATGGGATGCCTTGTTCCAACTTAGGGACCCCATGGAATCACTTTTGTGTGATAGTGACATTTTATCATTTTATTTTTTAAAGAAAGGAAAATATAACAAAAGCATGTAACACCTAAGTAAAACAATTTTAATTTTGTCTAAATAAATGATCTCATAGACTATAAATAGTAATTTTAAAGCTAAAAATATTTCATACATCATGATATGTTTTTATAATTTTTAGAAATTAAATAAATAAA
The DNA here is from genome assembly GCA_963277665.1 of Viscum album. Classification (NCBI taxonomy): domain Eukaryota; kingdom Viridiplantae; phylum Streptophyta; class Magnoliopsida; order Santalales; family Viscaceae; genus Viscum; species Viscum album. The sequence continues at coordinate 1,224,253,295 of OY728130.1, forward strand.
TTTATTTATGACACCATGATGATGCAGTGATTACCTCATTAATGAACGATTTAAATAAAATGAAAAGATAAGGTAAAATCTAAGACTTAAACTTGTCTAAATACTATTGGATGGGTGGATTTTGAACCCTTATCACCTTATCCTCGAAATATATCATTGTGGGACCTTTAAAATCAGAAAAGTATTTCATAATAAAGTAACATTTCATGACTTTCCAAGAGTGCCCCTCCTCTCCTCTTATAAAAGGCCCCCACCTCTACCACCATATTCACACCTTCAAATACATTTTTCTTTGCCAACCTCTACCCAAATACTCTATCAACTTCCATATCTTACTCCTAGAAGCCTCACTTTGGGCAGAATTCTTCCCAAGGAAGCCTTTGGCTCAAATGAAAAAGAGTTACCCGATTTTAAGGAGATTAAAGAACGATCGAGTCAAGTCGGACACGAGGATGTGAAGAAATATTTTATGAATGACCTGCAGGGATAGTCTGAAGGGGATATTAGTGTGGACTATGGAGACTATGTTATTTTAGTTTTTCACTTTATGATGTAATGTAACATTTATGAAAGTATCTAGTGTTTCCAAGGCTACTAAACTAATCAGTCTTTCGAGACTCGATCTTTTGTGATCATGCCAATGTTACGTAATAATGCACTGACACTAGGTAACTGGGGTCGGGGAATTACAGTTGGTATTAGAGGACATTTAGTACTAACCTTAGAAACCATATTTAGATAAACTCTGATTAGAGCACATAGCCCTAAGAAAGAATTTGAGGATTAGTATAAAAGAGCATCCTAGAATTTTGGTAAAGTATAGATTTTCTGTATTTTCCTTGAAATACATCCCTGTCTGGATATGAGCAGGTAGAGGTGGCTTTGGCACATATGTACCTAGGGGTAAGCCAAAAACACCGCTTTGAGCTAGACTCAAACGGGAACTGGTGCACGACAACGAACCTTGTTGCACTCTTGGTTACGACATTCTCGAGGGATATTATTAGGATAATTCACGATTTCTTTACAAACCATTATGAAGGGTTTATGAGTATATAATTCCTCAAAGAATTTTTTTTATGATTATGGATCATATCCATAAACTATTCAATTTATGTTAAGTGTTTTTCAAGTTTGTTATTATGTATTTTTATTCATAAACTAATCTAGTTTATGACATTATTTAGAAATGGCGCCTAGTGGAAGGAATGTAAACCATATCAATGCACGCACTCCATGTAGGGATTTCCATTATGATCAAGATAATTATAGTGGAGCTGGTGATACAACTGGTGCTGATCAGCTTATCACCATACTGTGACAACTCACTCAGGTTATGAATAATAACCTTACTCGTATGGAGCACCCTGATCCGTAATGTGGAGGATCAATGTTAGACTGCTTCATGAGGAAACAACCACCAAAATTTAATGGGGGTACAAATCCATTAGTATCTGAGCTATGGATAAATTCCCTAGAGAAAATATTTCAGGCTTTAGGGAGTAGTGAAAGGGAATACGTTGTCATGGCAGTTTACCGCTCACTGGAGATGCTGATCAATGGTGGTCATTGATTCAAAATACCAAGGAAGATGAAGAAGTATCAAGTATGGAATGTAGAGAGTTTAAAGATATTTTCTTATAAAAATACTTTCCTCATGACCATCGAGAAGATATGGAAAGACAATTTCTGAGTCTGAGGAAAAAGGAGGATGAGAATATTGCAAATTATGAGTCTAACTTTACAAGGTTAGCGAGGTATGTTGAAGATTATATGCATAACCCAAAAAGTAAGATTGACCATTTATTTGATGGGTTAAAAGCATTTCTCCATCGAGATTTAGTATCACAATCCTTCTCATCGTACGAAGATATTGTCTCGTGTGCTATCAAGACAGAAAAGGAATTCTCTAAGTCTTATGACAACAAAGTAAAGCAAGAGAAGAAGAGAATGATGGAATAAGAGACAGATAATGGGAAAAAGGGAAAGAAGGATTTTTCATTATGTGATAATTTTGGGAAGAAACACCCTGGTACTTGCCTAAAAGGAATGGGGGTTTGTTACAAATGTGGAGAAAAAGGTCACCAGGCTCGTGATTATAAGGGAAAGAAAGAGGCTGTCAATGTTGAATGCTACAATTGTAGAGAAACGGGGCATTATGCAAATGAATGACCTAAGCGTCAAGGAAACTTACCTCCAAAAAGGCCAAGGGTTCAAGGCCAAGCTTATGCTGTTACTACAGATGAAGTGGAATAATTATTGTATTTGTGTTTTTGGACTCAAGAACTACATTATGGTTATAAGAATAATGTGATATATATAAGGATTATACTGCAGTACTTATTGTTTTAATTAAGGTTTTAATATGATTAAGGTAATAATATTTTTAGTATGTGACAATAAGAGAAACTTTACTTTATTTAGGTAATTTGATGTTACAATTGATTTTGGAATATAGATACCTTTTAGAGAGAGTCTGGGCAGAGGTATTTTGGATAACTATGATGGTTGGAATGGATTAAGTTGAACTTTGGATAGTATTGTTTAAGGTTAAAACATTTCAAAAGATTATTTTTGGAATATTATAATACTATAGTTTAGGGAAAAGGACAACCTGCAGGTCGGGGGATAACCCGTCGTGTCGGACAAAGCTGCAGGAATCAAAACCACAACCATAGTGCGACATACCTTTATTACCTACCACTAGCCTATAGGAAGTCCCTGGTTATTACAAAATAGTTTTCCTAATCTAAATGGTTTGTGTTAATATTTGTAACCTTATACGATTAGGATAAATATAATATTTTTGAGTTCTATTATCTTTTTGAGTGAAAGATGAGTTTGTGGTAGGAATTAGTTGAAGGTTGAAACTTTACTTGTCAAGTATATATATATATATACCACTCTCTTACTATATGAATAAATTAATTCTTAAACTTTAGGAAAGGGATATTAAAACAAAAAAATGTGTTATCCTAATACCATATATTTTGTTGAACTGATGATATTTAAAATCACCATAGATTGAAGGCTTTGAGGCCCTCAATTTTACACTTGTTTGTGATTGATGACCTCAATCACTCCCTACAAATATTTACATTTTTCCTCCAATTATGTGTCTCTAATTTCCACCAATATTCTTGTAATCGATATCATAATTTGGTGATGACTTTTTCATTTCCATTTCCCTCTTATTAAGACTAAATTTTATTAACCTTATTTCTAATGTTGGTTTTCCACAAAGGTATTTTATAATTTCAACCTTTTATTTTCGAAGAAAATTTTCAAATTTTGAGGACACAATTTATTGAAGGAGGGGATAATGTAACACCCCAATATTCCACGATACGCTTCTCTTTCAATAATGCAATAGCTTGCATTGTACGCAAGTTCGAGATTCTAACACACCGCGACCAATCAAAGTAGCTGTTATGAATAGTAATACAAACTTTTTGAATTATATAAATTCTATATTTCGAAATGGACTTCATTTTTTGGATTCAGAATATCGAAATTAGCCTAAGTTGAATTTTTGGTATTTTTCTTAGAACATCCAATTTTCGATGAATAGTGAAAGATACTTAAAAACAACTTTTTTAATAAAAATAATTTATAGTGATAAACTATACTATTGATTTGTTTTAAAGTATAATTAGAATATACATTTACCATTGTATCCAATAGTGGTCATTAGAATTAATTTCACTTTGAAATTGAACATAAACAATTGTCAATCTTTTGATAGATATTGTTTCTTAAAAACACGCTATTTGTTTGTACAGTGGGAATTAATTATATAATTTATTAATGAAAATTATATGTTTTGAATTTGGTAAAATGGACATAATTTTTTAATTTTTAATATCAAATATAGCATAGGGTGAATTTTTGGTATTTTTCTGATAATGTTCATTTTTTAATGAATAGTGAAAAATGTTGTATTTTAATTCAAAACTGCCTTTTCATCCAATTTATTTATATAGTTATATTGTAATTTTAATTGGTTTTAAAGTATAATTGAATTATTTTTTTATCACGCAATAAAATTTTGTTCATTGGAAGTAATTTCACTTTTCAATTGGATGTAAAAACAAGTCAATCTTTTGATAGATTTTACTTCTTAAAAACCCATCTTTGGTTTTAACAACATGAATTATTTTTAAATTAATTACTGAAATTTCTGTGTTTGGAATTTGGTAAAATAGATTCCATATTTGGAATCAGAAGGTCCAAATTATGTAATTAAGACTCTTTTGTTTTTAGAAATTATGAATAGTAACGACGACAATTATCTTTAATTTTCATGATTAATTAGTAATCAGGTAGTTAAGGGTAATGAAATAATATCATAATAATATAAAATGACCCCAAAATGTGTCCAAATGTTATTGGTTGTGTAATGTAAGACCATGTGATTCCTTGTGCCAACTTAGGGACCCCATGGAATCAGTTTTGTGTGATAGTGACATTTTATCATTTTATTTTTTAAAGAAAGGAGAATATAACAAAAGTACGTAACACCTAAGTAAAACAATTTTAATTTTGTATACATAAATTATCTATTAGAATATAAATAGTCATTGGAAATATAAAAATATTTCCTACATAATCATATTTTTTTTATAATTTTTAGACATTAAATAAATAAATTTATTTATGACACCATGATGATGCAGTGATTACCTCATTAATGAACGATTTAAATAAAATGAAAAGATAAGGTAAAATCTAAGACTTACACTTGTATAAAGCCTATTGGATGGGTAGATTTCAAACCCTTATCACCTTATCCTCAAAATATATCATTTTGGGACCTTTAAAATATGAAAAGAATTTCATAATAAAATAACATTTCATGACTTTCAAAGAGTACCCCTCCTCTCCTCTTATAAAAGGCTCCCACATATACCACCTTATTCACACCTTCAAAGTCATTTGGCTCAGCCAACCTCTGGCCAAATACTCTCTCAACTTCCCTCCCTTACTCCTAGAAGCCTCAATTTGGGTATAATTATTTCCAAGGAAGCCTTTGGCTCAAATCAAAAAGAGTTACCCGATTTTAAGGAGATTAAAGAACGATCGAGTCAAGTCGGACATGAGGATGTGAAGAAATATTTTATGACTGAACTATAGGGATAGTCTGAAGGGGATATGAGTGTAGACTATGGATACTATGTTATTTTAGTTTTTCACTTTATGATGTAATGTAACATTTATGAAAGTATCTATTGTTTCCAAGGCTACTAAACTAATCGGCCTTTTGAGACTTGATCTTTTGTGATCATGCCAATGTTACGTAATAATGCACCGAATCTGGGTAACTAGGGTCGGGGCGTTACTTAATTGAAGCTAAGGTGTTACATTATTCCATCCAATAAAAAATTTGGCCTCAAAATTTTTATGGATATTACTTTCTAATCAAATGAGGGTGGATATTATTAATAACATCCTATGGTTCCCACATTGTATCCTCCATTTTATAATTTATTCAAAGTAATGTTAGTAGTCAAGTCATATGATTCCTCAACACTTATATCTAGTGTCAAGAATATGGATAGTCTCTTCACAGTAAGATAGATCATGTTCCAATTCTATTTCTTTTGAGATGAGCACATAAATTAGGTTTGGAATGTATTTCCTTAACAATGATATATGGAAAAAATCATTTACTTCAGAGAGTCTTAGAGGCACTTACAATCGGTAACCCATAACTCCAATTATTTCTAGAATTTTAAAAGGTCAAATATACCTGGGGCTCAGTTTCACTTTCTTACCAAACCTTATAACACCCTTCTATAGAGAAAATTTCAAGAAAACATGGTAACCGACTTGAAATTACAAATCATTCCTTTAGTTATCTTCAAAACTATTTTCCCTTCTTTGAGATACTTTAATATGATTATGAACATTCTTTATATTTGTATTTTCATCCTCAATAAGTTATGGGACTACAAGTTTCCTCTCACCAACTTCATCCAAATAAGTTGGAGTATGAAATATATTTCCATATAATTATTAATGTGACACTATTTAAAATAATTGAATGAAATCTATTGTTATATGAAAACTATACCAAAGGAAAATACTGATTTCATATACCTTTAAAGTCAAGTGATCAAAAACTCAACATTTCTTCCAATGTTTTAATAGTCTTTTTAGATTAACCATCAGTTTGAGGATGATATACGGTGGTTAAATGAAGTTCGATATCAAGAGAATTTTGAATAATTTTCTTGAATTTCAATATAAATTTGGGTCTATGATCAGAAAAAATTGAACGAGGCACACCACAAAGTCTTAAAATTTCATTAACATAGATTCATACAGGGAAATCAAGAGTTAAATATTTTTTATAGTAAAAAAATGTATAGATTTGGGTAAGTGATAAACAATATCTCACACTACAACATTCCTTCTAGGAGTTTTTGGCAATCGAGTAAAAAAGATCATAATAATGTCATCTTATTTATACGTAGTAATAGGTAGAGGTTGTATAAATACTATAGAGTGTAGAAAAAATCACCTTTCACACACATAATGGCCACTATGAATGGTAGAGGTTGATGTGGAGAAAACCACCTTTCACACACATAATGGCCACTATGAATTTATGGTAATACCTTTTGTTCTTTCCAATGCTCCCTCCACTTTCCAAGATATAATGAATGATTTATTACAGAATCATCTCCAGCAGTCTATCCTCAACTTTTTTAATGACATTTTAGTGTATATCCCAGCCTAGGACTTCCACATACAACACTTGTAGGCTGTTCTGCAACTCCTCCATGACAAACACTTCTTTGTCAATATAAGAAAATGCTCCTTTGCTCAAAACCAGGTGGACTACTTGGGCCATTTAATTTCTCAGGAGGGAGTTATGATGAATCCATCCAAAATCTAGGTCATTATTTCTTGTCCAATCCCCCAATCGATTCACATAGTTCATGGGTTCCTTGGACATACATGCCAATACTGATTTTTTTTCCAAAATACAACAAGATTTCTCAACCCATCACCCACCCGACCAAGAAGGATGGATTTTCCTGGTCCTTGGCTACCCAATTGGCCTTTGAAACACTCAAACATGCAATGAAAACAACTTTGGTTTTGGCCATGTAGGGATTTTTTCTCCCTTTTGAGGTTGAGTGTAATGCTTCCAGTCGCAGCGTCGATGTGGTATTCAGAAAAAATTAGTTCCCGATATCTTATTTCAGTAAGGCACTCACTAATCACACCATTTTCAAGTCCACTTAATGAGAAGGAGATTATGGACTTAGTCCTTGCCATCCAACATTGATGCCCCTACCTCTTAGGACACCCTTTCTAGTTTTTTCAGATCAACGCAATCTTAAATATCTATTGCACTAGCAAATCACTTCCTTTGACCAACAATGTTGGATTACCAAGATCCTTTGTTTTAACTTTGAAATTTTGTACACACATGGTATGGAAAATATAGTAGTCAACGCTCTTTCTTAGCATGAAGAATGTTCCACATGCCAACTATCCATCTCCTCCCCATTTTGGTAGCATGGTTCCACATTAACGGCTAACCTGATTAACGATCCTTTCACCAGCAACATTATTTAGTGTCTCTGGGTTGGAATCCCCACTCCAAAAATCTTCCTTCATTCAAGAGATGTCCTATTTTACCATGGTCAGTTCTTCCATTTAATCACCTAACCTTGGATACAACACCACCTCTAGAGGTTCCATGCCTCTATACTTGGGGACCATTCGGGTTTCTACCACACATACTAAAAACTTGATGTAAATATCTATTTGGTGGGCATGAACCATCACATATTGCAGTACGTTCAGAAGTGTGAAAATTTTCAATGCTATATATATTATACACTTTATTTGATGGGCCTCATCCATCCTCTTCCCACCCTGACAACCATTTGGGAGGACCTTTATACTGATTTCATCACCAGGTTACCTATATCCATGGGATATGATGTCATCATGGTCATCATGGATAGAATTTCGAAGTATTCTCACTTTCTTACATTAAATCATCTATTCACATCCAATGTTTTTGCTGAATTATTTTCCAACAATATCATTCACCTGCACGGTATCCAAAAAACAATTGTTTGTGATTAGGATCCTATATTTATCAGTCAATTTTGGACGGAAATCTTCCAGCTGTAGGGAACCAAAGTACAAATGAGATTTACCTACCACCCATAATCCGACGGACAAATGGAGGTTGTAATTCACTGCTTGGAAAAATACCTTCACTTTTTTGAGAGTGATCAGCCCAAAACATGGTTCTTTTGGCACCCCTAGGATGAAATTTGGTATAATACCACTTAAAATTCCCCCATTCAAACACCCCCTTTTGAAGCTGTTTACAGACACAGTCCACCAACCCTGGTGATTGGGATTCCCAATGAAATCCAAGTGGAAGCGGTAGCTGCTGTATTACTTGATCATTAGGAAGATCTCTAGTAGATTCAACACCATCTTTCCCATGACCAAAATTACATGAAACATCAGGAAGAAAGACACCACCATGACATTTCTTTCTATCCTAGTGACATTGTTTACCACAAACTCTGCCCCGCTGTCAACAATTCATTACCCATCGCATTCACCAAAAACTATACCCTCATTTTTACGACCCTTTTCAAATTCTTCTTCGAGTGGGAAACATGGATTTTCTCCTCGACTTACCTACAATAGCCTAGATTCACCCTGTTTTTCACATCTCCCAATTCAAAAAGGCCATTGGAAATCATCCCCAGCAGTAGTCCCTATCGTCAACTCTGGATGATGATTTCTCACCAACCCTAGAACTAGAATTCATTTAGACCCACCACCCCTAATCTCCCACCAGTGTAGCTAAACCCCAGATCCTAATAAAGTGGAAGGACCAATACACGGAAGGTTCCACCAAGATGGATGATTTTATCATTCAGAATCAATTTTCCTCTTATAGCCTTGGAGACAATGCTACTCTATCAGAAGGGGTGATTGATACAACAAGGATATAGAACCATTGAGGGTCTACACTAGGAGGGTTAAGGGGTCCCCATTGGTAGTTTATCCAAGGGGTTTGTGGAACTCCATAGGCAGTTGGGTTGACTCAGCTTGTGGTCCTTATTTTTGTTTGGGATAGTGGTGGTCCAAGCAGTCTGTTAGGAGTTGAGGAGTATGTTATGAAGTTATATTGATTCCCCTGAATATTATTTATATAGTATAGGTTTCATAGTGTGTGTGTGGGGGGGAGTACTTAGTACTTTGTCCTGGAGGATTGTATCAGGGGGACTTGGGTTCACCTGGGGAATTTCTACTACTATAAGTGTCAGTTACTCACTGAACCCTCATATTTTTTACTATCTAAATACATATAAGTTCTTCTCATGGGCTTAGTTCTTATCATTTTATGATTTCCATAATTATAAATGGATCATATTTCTTTCTAAAAATCTCTAAAAATAGATTTATAACATTGTTTTTGGACTGGTAGTATTTATGATAAGAAAACTGTTTTTTTTCTTAGGGGAAATGTGTCAAACCTACTGCTTATGGTTCCCTGGGAATTTAAAATTTGAGAGACTTCAACAAGTCTCTAATTTTAAGATTCTTATATCACTTACACCACAACATGAATTCTATTTATTCCATTCTTAAGGTGAGGTTTATTGTTGGGATGATGCCTAGAAAAATAAATTTTCTGAATTCATCTATTTTGTCAAATTTGAGGGGTTATTACTAATCCATTTTTACATAGGTTAAATGTATCACATCTAGATAGTATGGAATGAAATTCTAGTATACCAATTGGTTGTCCAACCCTTTTTCAATTTTCCTTTACAGTCGCATAGGATCTTGTAGGTCTGAGAATTTTTGATACTATATTAACCATTTGTGACACTATTAACCATTTATGGATGTTGTCAGAAGCTTCTATTGATTCAGTAAATGTTTAATCTCCTACTTTCCACATTGGAAGACTGGGTTTTTTTTATATTTGTAAGGTCATAAACTCTATAAATTTTGAGGATCTCTTGATGTACCTTTGGGAGGTTTATGCAATAATTATCAGGGATTTCTAATTAACATCCAAACATCAAATAGGTAACATGAATAATTGTATAGATGATCTCAATATTTCATGTTTTCATGGTTTCCCTTACATTCCAACTAACCCTATTCTTTAAAATTTTGTTATATGGATCTCAACTCTTCCACCATAGATTAATGTGGATGGTGATACTATGGGATCCCCATGACTTTTTGGGTGAAGTGGAATATTTAGGATTAGTGGAGGATTAATTAATTAGTTCTATATTTCTTTTGAGGATGAGACCTAGGTTGTTATATCTAATGTGAAACAAGATTAAAGATTCAATTGGGAAAATATCTAGATCAATATAGATTCTATGATTATTGCTAGATTATTCAAACATGGGCCATACAACATCTCACAAAAACTTTTTTTAGTGTGGAAAAATTGCTTGGTTTAGATGGAATGGATGTAGATTCTTATTTCTCATGTTTATAGGGAAGAAAAAAATGGTAGTAGATGATTTTTTCTAAGAAGGTGGTTGAGGACTGAGATTCCTTCTTGTCATATTGTTTTTCTGAGGATTTCATGCTACTTTATATGTCAAATGTGACAAGGATCTTTATACCCACCTTTCTTATTCTCCTCCAGTATTATTATCCACTTTTATTTTATTGGTTTGGAATATGTAATTATGATCCATATCCAGGAGTGTTTCTAAATATTTTATTTTATTTATTTTATTTTACTTTTAATTTTTATTTATCAAATTTATAAAAGATAGAGCCTTTAAATTTTTTAATATTTTTTAAAAGTTAATAAAATACTTCAGAATTCCTTTTCTTTTTTTTTATTTTTTGTATCAAAATACTGTTTTTCTTTGTTTTTAAAATTTATTTGAATGTATAATAATTTATTTTGTTTTTTTTTATATTTTAGATATTAAAAAATTAAATTTATTTTAAAGTAAAATATTTTTTTATATCTTTTATATTTTAATTTTATAATATTTTTTTAAATATTTTTGGGTAATTATTTGGTATTTTTTACCAGAAAATTATTTTTTTCTGAATTTGTAAAAAATTATTTGTAAGTAAAATAAATTTTATATTTTTTATTGTTTTTGTTAAATTGTGTAAGAAAATGATGGTCATAATGATATTTTAAAATTATTTATAATAATTTTATTTTATTTTTCCCTTTTCTTTTTCTTTAAATTTAATATGTTGTTTTTTAATAAAATAGACTATTTCTGTATTTTTTATGTATTTATTTTAAAGTTCAATAATATTTTTAGATCAATATTTTTCTCCTTTATTTTTTTAACAAAATAATGTTTTTCTTGTTTTTTAATTAATTTCAAACAAAAAATTGTATCTTTTTCCCCATTTTTTATTAAAAGGTTTTTGATTATTTTTTTAATTTATTTCATCTATATTTTTATAATTTATTTTTTATTTTTGTTTTTTATGTTAATTTATTTATATATTTATGATTATAATGTTTTTTTTATTTTATAAATTTATTTAAAAGTAAAATATATATTTTTTAAATTGTATAAAGCATTTCATGTTTTTGTAATAAATTTTAAAATAAAATATTTTTTTTTGTTTTTTAAATAGAAACTTACGGGATATGGATCAATAAGACCCATTCCCATGAAATAAATAATAGCATAGAACAAAGGGAAGCTATGAAATGTGAGTATAGATATCCCTACCACATTCAAATAATGAAGACACATAAGGACATCACACAGACTAGACCAAGTAGAATCATGATCATCAACTTCTTGCTTAGAAAGTGCATCATCAACTATATTTATTTCTAGATGAGCTTGTGAAATTATAATATGCATCTCTAAAAATATGTACCAAACAATTATTCCAGGATGAGTAAAATTTTGAGGACATGTTGTACGACCTATGATTAACTAGGATAATAATAAGCATGGAGTCAACATCAATCCACAATTCCCATTAATGGAAATTCATTGCATCATCTTGTCGATTGATTCACAGATATGACCTCAAAATTTTTTATAACCACCCTCATTTTTCCGGTCACTAAAAAACCGTTCTATAACATCACCATTTCAACCCCAATGACTTTAATACCACTTTGTTGGGTTAGTGGAGGTTCATGGTGATGGAAAAAACAAAAAAAAGAAGAAATCGATAGAACATGCAAAGATTTTTATGGTTTTCCAACATGCCTACATCCACAGGAGAAGTGGGGGGCATTTTTTTGATTATTTATCTATGGATAAATCATCAGAGGATCTCATACACATACTAAATCTCATGGGATTTTGATCTTGTTTTATAGATACAGTAGAATCAAAGATGTCAATGGTTTATTTTCCAACCCTTGAATTCTTCCACCTCCAGATGCTACACTTCTGCTATATTGGCTGTCGACTAAGGAAAAAAGGCACCCACCAAAGAAGATTACTTCTTCTTATCAAAAAAAGACTCCTCCCCAATAAACTCCCTAATTGGGAGTAGCCCCCCCATAGATTACAAGATTATTTTTAGCTTAGTAAAATATAAGTCATACAACATATCACATAAACTTTATTCTGCTTGGTTCAGATGGAATGGATGGAAATTCTTATTTCTCATGTTAGTAGGGAAGAAAAAATGGTGGAAAATTATATTTTATAAGAAATCGGTTGAGGACTAAGAACCCTTTAGGTCATATTGTTTGGTTGATGATTTCATGCCACTTCATCTGTCAAATGTGAGTCGGATGTTTATACCCACCTTGCTTATTCTCATATAGTATTATTATCATCTTTTATTTTATTGATTTGGAATATATCACTTTCATCCATATCTAAGAGCAAATCTAATTATTTTATTTTATTTATTTAATCTTACATTTAATTTTTATTTATCAAAATTTTCAAAGATAGTATATTGATTTTTTAATATTTTTAAAAATTAATAAAAAACTTTAGAATTCTTCATCTTTTTATCTTTTAATATATTTGAAAAAAATATTGTTTTTATTTTTTTTCAAAAATTAATTTGAAATTATAATAATTTATTTGGATTCATTTTCATATTTTAAGTATTTAAAAAAATTAAATTTATTTTAAACTAAAATAATTTTTTACATTTTTTAAATTTTAATTTTTTAATATTTTTTTTAAAATTTGGGTAATTTTTTGGGATTTTTTTACCAAAAAATATTTTTTCTATATTTTTAATAAATTATTTTTAAGTAAAATAAGCTTTAGATTTTTTCTTTTATTTTTGATAAATTTTTTATGAAAATGACGTTCATCATGATTTTTTAAAACTATTTTTTTAGTATTTTATTTTATTTTTTTATTTTCCTTTTTTTTAAATTTAATTTATCATTTTTTAATAAAATAGACTATTTATGGATTTTTTTATATATTTTAAAGTTTAATAATATTTTTAGATCCATATTTTTATTTTTTCATTTTTTTAACAAGATAAATTTTTTCTTATTTTTTAATTAATTTAGAATACAAAAATGGATTTTCCCCATTTTTTTAAAAAAGGTTTTGATTATTATTTTTTCATTATTTCATCTTTCTTTTTATAACTTTTTTTTTATTTTATGATTTTTTAAGTTTATTTATTTATTTATTTATGAGGACAATGATTTTATTTTTTTTATAAATTTATTTAAAAGTAATTTTTTTAAAAATAACATAAATTTTTTCATGTTTTTTAAAAATATTTGAAAATAAAATAAATTTTTTGTTCTTTTGTTTTTTAATCAAAAACATGAGGGAAATAGATCAATAAGACCCATTCACATCAAATCAATAAAAGTTTAGAACAAAAGGAACTTATGAAATGTGAGTATAGAAATCCCAACGACATTCAAAGAATAAAGGCACATCAAGCTATCACATAGAGTAGACCAAGTAGAATCACGATCATCAACTTTTCCCTTAGAAAGTGAATCTTTAACCATATTTGTTTCCAGATGAGCATGTGAAATGACAACATGCATCTCTAAAATATGTTCCAAACAATTACTCTAGGCTGAGTAAAGTTTTTACGACACATTGTAAGACCTATGATTAACTAGTTTGACCATAAGCATGGAGTCAATATTAATCCACAAGTCCCACCAATGGAAATCCCTTACACCATCTCGTCGAGATCTTTACAGATCTGGCCTCAAAAAAATTTCTGACAAACTTCATTTTTCCGGTCACCAGAAAACCATTCTGAAATGTCACTGTTTCAACCCCGATGGCTCTGATACCATTGTTTTGGGGAAGCAGAGGCTTGTGGAAATGAAAAAAAATATAAAAAGAAATTGAAAGATCACACAAAGATTTATGTGGTTCGGCAAGGTGCCTACGTCTATCGGAGAAGTGGGGAGCTATTTTTTATTATATCTCTCTAGATAAATTATCGGAGCATCTCATACACATATTACAATTCATTGGATTTTGATCCCATTTTATAGATGCAGTGGAATCAAAGATGCCAAGGGTTTGTTATCCAACCCTTGAATTCTTCCACCTCAGGCTGCTGTGTGTCCACTATGTTGGCTACCAAACAAGGAAGAAGGCACCAAATGAGACTAGTTCTTCTTACCTACAGAAGAATCCACCCTAATCAACTCCCTAATTGTGAGAAGCCCCCATAGTTTTGATGATTATTTTTGGCTTAGCCAAATGCGGGTCATACAACATCTCCGAAAAACTTTATTCTTCTTGGTTCAGATGGAATGGATGGAAATTCTTATTTCTCATGTTTGTAGGGAACAAAAAATGGTGGAATATGCTCTTTTCTAAGAAATCAGTTGAGTAACTAAATCCCTTAAGGTCATATTGTTTGGTTGAGCATTTCAGGACACTTCATTTTTCAAATGTGATAAGGATGTTTATAACCACCTTCAGTATTCTCCTCTAGTATTATTATCCTCTTTTATTTTATTGATTTGGAATATTTCACTCTAATCCATATCCAAGAGCATTTCTAATTATTTTATTTTATTTATTTAACTTACTTTAAATTTTTATTTATCAAATTTTAGAAACATAGTTTGTCGTTTTTTTAATATTTTTTAAAAGTTAATAAAACAATTTATATTTTCTTTTCTTTTTATATTTTTATATTTTTATTTTTTGGATCAAAATATTGTTTTATTTATTTTTAAAACTTATTTTAAAGTATAATAATTTATTTGGATTTATTTTCATATTGTAAACTTTCAAAAAAATTAAATTTATTTTAAATTAAATTAAGTTTTTTTATTTTTTGTATTTTAAAATTTTAATATTGTTTTAATATTTTTGGGTTTTTTGGTATTTTTAACCAATTTGTTTTCCATATTTTTAATAAATTATTTGTAAGTAAAATAAATTTTATATTTTTAAGAAAATGATGTTCATCATGATTTTTTAAAATTAATTATAAGAATTTTATTTTATTTTTTCCCTTTCCCTTTTCTTTAAATTTCATTTGTCATTTTTTAATAAAATAGAATATTTTTTATTTTTTTATTTATTTAAAAGTTCAATAATATTTTTAGATCCATTTTTTTCTCTTTTTATTTTTTTTAAAAAATAAATTTTTTCTTGTTTTTAATTAATTTGGAATCAAAAAATGGATTTTCCTTGTTTTTTTTAAAAAATATTTTGATTATTTTTTTCTTTATTTCAACTTTCTTTTTAGAACTTATTTTTTTATTTTTTTATTTTTTATATTTACTTATTTATGAGGACAATGAGTTTTTTATTTTATAAATTTATTTAAAAGAACTTTTTTTTATTTTTTGAACAGTATAATGTTTTTCATTTTTTAAAAAATGATTAATTTTTTTTGTTTTTTCATTTTTAATGAGAAACTTAATTAATATGGATCAATAATACCCATTACCATAAAAAAATAAATGCATAGAATAAAGGGAGTCTATGAAATGTGAGTATAGACATCCCAACCACATTCAAAGAATGAATACACATCAAGCTATCACACAGATTAGACCTATTAGAATCACAATTGTCAACTTCCTATATAGAAAGAGTATCAGCAACCATATTTGTTTCTAAATGAGCATGTGAAATGATAACTTTCATCTCTAAAATTTGTTCCAAATAATTACTCTAGGATCAATAAAGTTTCCATGACACATTTTAAGACCTATGATTAACTAGTTTAACTATAAGCATAGAGTCAATATCAATCCAAAAGTCTCACCAATAGAAATCCCTTGCATCATCCTGTTGATTTATTTAGAGATCTAGAGTAAAAAAAATTTCTGACCACCTTCATTTGTTTGGTCTCCAGAAAACCTTTCTGCAACATCACTGTTTTAACTCCGATGGATGTGATACCACTTTGTTGGGGAAACGGAGGTTCGTGGCGATGAAAAAAACACAATGTAACACCCTGAACTTTAGAATTATTTTATTTTATTATTTCTTGTGTTTGATTAGGCTCATCAAGGTGGGGGTTCAGTGCAGGTTTAAAATTTTTGAGGTTCCATGATTTAGGTGGGTTTCAAACCAGTGCACAGGCACTGCATAGTTGGCAGTAACCATGGGGTCATCCCGGGTTCCACTACAGTTGCCCACTACTTAAAATAAATAAAATTTTATGAGTATAAAATAAGGTAAGTGTTTAAACCATAATAATAAAAATAATTTTATTTTGTAGATAATGATATTATTATTATTATTATTATTAAAAATGAAATGAATTTTATTATGATTATAATTATAATAAGAATGTTTTATTATTATTTTATTATTATTAAGAATAATAATGATTTATTAATAAGAATATTTTATTAATAATGAATATTTTATTACAATAAGAATTTTTTAATAATGTATTATTATTATTATTACTATTAAGAATAAAATTATTATTAATATCATAGTTGTTGTTGTTATTATTATTGTAATAGTTATTGTTATTATTATTATAAGAAAAAATAGAGTAAACCCTCGGGAGGGGGGGGGGGGGTCGTGACCCCCCTTCTCCCATGAAGCAGCCGCCTCCCCCTTCTCTAGGCGCGCTGTTCACCCAACCCTGGCCAACAACACACCAAGCCATCTCCGACCTCCCCCCTCCATGCCTCTCCTTCTAGCAGCCTGACCTCTATAACCCCAATGCAACCCTGCTTCCCCTGTTCCGACATGGTGCAACTCCCATTTTCCTTTTCTCTAACTAGAAACTCTGGTGCTATCTACTTCCCTCCGGAGACACCTTTGACTAGCACCCTCCCTCTAACAGGTGACCCCCTCTGCACCCCTTCAGGTCCGCCTCACATCGAATCGGTACTTCCCCACTTCCTCGCCCCACTCAGACCCAAGTTGCCCCTCCCTTTCGGCTGGATTTTTCAATGTGGCGCACATCTGGTAGCCTTCCTCAAGCTCCGTCGAAATTCCTACAACCTCTCCGTAGGTGCATTCCCCTTCAACCAGCTTTTTCTTCCATTTGTTAGGTGGTAAGGTTAGGGTTTTAGTCTGTGATTGGTTCAATTTTGATGCAATTGTTTCGATATCCAGTTTTTAGGGTCAATTTGTGTCGTTGGTGGTGCAATTGACATGCGACAAGAGTTTCATGCTAAATTTGAAACGTTGTTACTACATTGAGGTAGGTGATTCCACATATAACTATTATTTGACAAATTAATATGCGAGTTTAATAAATTCATCATTTTTATTTATTAGTATGCATGATATGAATTTGGTTCTGTTTAAGATTTGATATACATTTAATTTCTCAGTAGCATGTTGATGTAATAGGTGTGGAATTTTTGATGAAAACCCATGTTGGGATGTTTATTTGTGTTTTATAAATTGTGCAGTTAATTTGTTAGGATGTGCAGAGGGTGCAATTGGTGTTTAAGTGTGGTGTATATACATTTATGGTTATAAAAGAATATTTGAGTGAGTTTTTGGTGTTTAATATCACGCGGCATATTTTGAAATTGTTTATAAAATTTTTATTGTGGGTCTTTTAACTATGGTAAGGGCCTTTTAAACCATGTAGTTGGTTTCTTTTATTGTGTAAGTGATGTATATTGGGTTTTGAATGGTTTTTGGTGTGCAAAAATTTTCAAAATTGAATTTGCGTGTGTGACTTGTTATGAAAATCATTTGAAGTGTTAAATTAATTGTTTGAGTAGTGTGAAATGTGTTTTTGTTGGTAATTGAGGTGCGTGTGTGTGGAAAAAGTATTATGATTGGAAATGTACCACTTTGATAATGTTAACCTTATTGTGCATTTCTCAATATGTATTAAAAATTCTTTTAAAAGATAGAAAGTATGTTTTAATGTCTCTTTGTTGTACGTTTGGTTTTAAAGTGGATTTTCCTAATTGAAATTGAGTGTGTTATTGGTGAAAACCCTTGATGTGTTATTTTGATTTTTTATAGATTTTTTAAGTGTTTAATTGTTTTATTAAATTATATGTGTAGTGCATGGTCCCTGCTTCATGGTTTGGAGTCTCCGGGTCTAATCCAACTCACTTTCATGTGTATAGGTAAGTATATATATATATATATGTATATATTTGTGTGTGTGTGTGTCTGTTTGTGTGTGGGTTCCCCCATTACATGTATAGTCGTCCATGGAAGTGAATATACATGTATGGGGCTAGGTGTTCCCATGTATATATATGAAAATGCATATGTAGGTGAGTGGAAACTAGTATATGTATATAAGCATATGTGTAAGGATCCCCTTGCACATGTTTATGGCCATGCAGGTGTGTGCATTGGGGCTAGGAGTCCTTATATGTAATTGAAAGTGCATATTCCTAGTGGGGGAGCAACAACTTCTAGTTATAAAGTGCCAAGAGTTTAAAGTTCAGTTTGGTTCCACCCTGAGGTAGGTCTCCTATGCCTATGAATTTAATTTGAATTCCATAATTTCTTGCTTGTTTTAAAAATATGTTTTATATTTTTCCTATATACACATGCTATGAAATCTGGTTACAGTTTATAGAAATTATTATACCTTTGTTTTGGAAATTGAAATGTATTTCTAGCGCCCATTGGTCTTAAGTGACTTTTCTTGAAAAGTGATTTCTTAAATAGTTTTGAATTAGAAATGAATATTTCCAAAGGCGTTTGGCCTTTCATCCGGTTAGTTATAAATATTTTTCCTTATATGTAATTAATCCCATTGGGCACCTTAAGAATGGTTTATGAAAAAGAAAAACCTCTCTTGAGGCATGCCACCTTGTTTTAGAAAATGATATGTGTGTTGAATGTGTGATTTGTGATATGTGCCTAGTAAATAGGCTTTTGCACTATTATGTGACAAAAAAGGGGGTATGCGCTCAAGGAGGGAGATCAGTGGTGAGAGGTTGGACGTGTTTTTAAGTGAAGAAAATGATAAGTAAATATATGTTTTCTTGATAAAAACTCACCACCACTTGAAATGAAGCACAATAGGAAACCAGAGTATCTAGTTGGGAGGACTAGGACTAGTATGCTATATGATACTGAAGTGGTTCCTCCTGGTTTCATCTAGTAGGATTGATGATACAACACTAACTTAACATTTGCGATGGTTGGAGACCACTAGGTGATGGGTGTGTTCCCTACTAGTGGCTCATGTATGATAACTCAGATCATTGTGGTTCCTATGCAATGTTTCACTGAGGTACGAAGATCCTAGGTACCCAACTAACATTAAATTCCTAGAGATTTTCTATGGTTCTTGTGATGTGATTTACATTTTAGTTATTTCGTACTTGATATCTTTTTTGTTAAAACCATATTTTAATCTAAATTGGTTTCCTTTCATTTTGAAATGTTAATGAATTCTTGGAACTAATTTTGAAAATTTAGTGGGAGAGAAATGATTTAATTGAAAATGAAAACTTGTTACTTGAATTTGAAAAGAATTAAAAACATTATTTTATTATTTCCTATTTTCAAATTAGAATGTTTTGGATTTCTTATAAAAGGCAAGGGTATAAGAAATTGTTGCATTTTGGAATTCCTACTAAGCATCTCGGTGCTCATGCCCACATTACTTTTTAGTTTCAGGTTCCTCTATTTTTGGATCGCTCTTGGAGCGAGTGTAGTTTATGTTCCGTGTTGACCCAAGAGGCCATTTGAGTTATGTCTCATTTCTTTGTTTAATCCTTTTTTCCACTGCCAATTTATTTAGTTTATTTTCTTTTATTTATCTGTTTGTTCAGTTTATGATTATTTATCTATCTTTGTTATGGGAAAAAATGTTCCAAACTAGTTTATTTGGATTTCCGACACTAGTTTCCAGCCTATGGGGATTGGGAATGCCCCTTGGGCCTTGCTACGGATCAGGTCAGGCATCGATTAGATGACTACCCGATTTGGTTTGTGAAAAAAATGGTATCAGAGGAGGTTAAACCCTTGGGGTTACATTATTGTTTGGGATGAGTTAGGTTAGAAGGAGATTAGGACTGTTGGGACTCAGGAGGTAGGTGCAAGAAAATCATTGTAAACTCTTGATCACACTGATCCTAGAGTCACCAGGGGTAGTCTGAGATTTGATTCTTCTATCTCAGGTTTTTTCTGATTAAGGGATGATAATTAAAGTGAATCGGGTTATGTCACAACCTCACATGGGGTGGTGACCCATGTAGAGTCCAAGTGCCTAGTTCAAGGTCCTCTTAGTGTCATGCCTTACTTGGGGCATGGATCACCACCATGTCATCAGGTTAGGAATATACACTAGTTCCTCATTCTAATAGTCAGTTTTTGGATGTGTTTTGTTTTGATTTCAATTTATGTGAGTGTGTATTGAAGTTGAAAGTGGAATTTTAAAGTGAAAACAATTTTGGAATGGGAGTGCTTTCCTCAGTGATTTTAAATGGCTAAAGTGGGTTTTTAAAGAGGAAGTGTTTCAATTTGGAAAATTTGGTATGTATTTGGATTTGATAATGAATAGAGATATTTGGACCTTAGAATTATTTATATAGGGTCACATGTGTATGGGTATGTACGGAGAGTGTATGGGGAAACTTTTTTGTGGATGTTGTAAGCGGGATTGGATGGACGAACTTTTAATGGTTCATAAAATACCATATGTGAGTTTGAAAATTCAAAAGGGAAATGAATTTTGGTAACTAGATTTGGTTTAAAAAAAGTGTTCCAGTATTTTGAAAGTGGTTTGAAAATGTGGTGATTTTGAAAATTAATATGAAATGGGATTTGTGAAAGAGTGTTTTCTTATTATTATGTTTGATTTTTTTGGCTTTCAAGTTAGATGTTTTGAGCTTGAGGTGTTTTATTTTGATTGTGTTTTGGGATTGATACTAATTTCAAGTGGTGTTTTTTGTTTTTTTTAGGATATTCCACCTAGGAAGCACCCCATGGTTTCTAGTGAGTTATGCACAATTCTTGATTCTTTTCATGTATTTCCTACTTATCGAGGTAATCGAAGTCTGTTAGAGAAAGTTGTGTGGTTCAGGGAGATAGAGTGTATCATTGTGTTGTAGGGGACTCCCGAGGTTGTTAAGGTTCATACAGTCTCAGGTTTATTTGAGGTTATTGTTCTGAACTAGTAAAGATGGGATGTCTCACCATCGTTGAAGTTTGGGGTGTGGTTAATGGTGATCGGCTCTTGTAATGGTTATCCATCTGGTAGGGAGTTCATGCTAGAGGAACCAATCTGTAAGAAGTTATCCTTGATGGCTCTGACACCCAGTTTTTCAGACCATATTTTGATGTTCCATTAGTATGGATAGTTCGATCATTCTAAGTCATCATGTCACATCCCTCAGAAGTTCTGCTATCATTATGGTTTTTCAGGTCATTATTGGATGCTAGTGCCTGACTGTGAGGTAGGAGATGATTCAACCATCAAGGCCCCATCCACAAGTCTTGGGGTGAATCTCGCGCATAGTCTGGATTTTCCAAGGGGGTGTGGAACCTTGGTACAGATCATGTTCTCAGCTTTGGGATGGAAATATCCAAAGTTTATTTGTTCTATTATTATCATCATCGTAAGCTCTTCTATTTTGTGGTGGTGTGATGAGCCTGTTCTACCGTAATTCAAGCGAACTTATATGCTCTTGGTGTGGTTTCTAAATCATTCAGATTCCTTAAAGGGTGTTGGTCCCATGAATGTATAGAACCATTCTGGTTTTGGTTTGGTTTCATTTTTTTTCATTTGAAGAACTTTTAGTTTCATGAAATTAATGGGTGGTGTTTTTGGGCCCTTTATTAGTTCGAATGCCTTTCTAGGGGGATTCCTCTAGTGTATTTAAGATTTGTAGGGGATTACACTATACCAGTGTCTCAGTGTGCTAGTTTTCCCCACAATGCTTTTAATCCTATTGGTGGAGTTGTTCCATTAGTATAGAGAAAGTGGGTTGAGTTTGGGATAGAAATTCCCTAGTCTCCTATTGCGGTGATGACTTTATTCTGTCAGTGTGGGAGGTTTGAGTTAATTTATCATCATCAGGTTGATGGGACATTTTGTAGAAAGTTTTTCATTTAAGTATTTGGGGTGTTGATTGGTCTATGTGAAGAAGGTGAATGAGTTTGTTTTGGGGAGTTTTCGTGTTTCCCCCCGGGGGTGGTGTGTTCGGGTTTCAAGGTTACTATTTTAGTGAATTATTGTGCTGGGGAGAACCCTCCCGTGTTATCCACTCAACCTCAGACATAGATTATTATTGAATTGTTTGGACGTGACATGTGTTGAGAATGGTCACCCCGAGGCTCTCAGTTTCATTTGGTTTTGTCCAGGCATAGGCTCGAGTTGTGTTAACTGTTGGCATGGTGACTTTCTAGGGGTATAATGTTTTGTGGTGGGGAGAATTTTCACACAACGACCTATAGAATTATTTTATTTTTTTATTTCCTAGCTTTAGTTATGCTTGTCAAGGTGTGGGTTTAGTGTAGGTTTAAATTTTTTGAGGTTCGATGATTTTGGTGGGTTTCGGACCAGTGCACGGGCACTGCACTATTGACGGTAACCATGCGGTTGGCCTGAGAGACCCTATGGTTTCCCACTGCTTAAAATAAATAATATTTTATGAGTATAAAATATGGTAAGTGTTTAAACCATTATAATAATAATGTTATTGTGTAGATAATGATATTATTATTATTATTATTAAATTGTTATTAATAAAAATATTATTAAAAATTAAAAGAATATTATTATGATTTTAATTATAATAAGAACGTTTTATTAATGTTTTGATATTATTAAGAATAAGAATGATTTATTAATAATATTTTTTTATTAATAATGAATATTTTATTATAATAAGAATGTTTTAATAATGTATTATTATTATTATTATTATTATTAAGAATAAAATTATTATTATCATTATAATTGTTATTATTATTATTATTGTAATAGTTATTATTATTATTATACAAAAAAATAAAACATACCCTGGGGGGGGGGGTCATGACCCCCCCTCTCATTCTCCCACAAAGATGCCGCCTCCCCCTTCTCTAGGCATGCTGTACACCCAACCCCAATCAACAGTGAACTAGGCCAACTCCAGCCTCCCCCCACTACGCTGCTCCTTTCGGTGGCCCGACCTTCCTACCCCTGCCACGACCCTACTTTCCCTGTTCCGATGCAGAAAAAATCCCCTCCTACTTTACTCTAACTAGAAACTCCATCACTCCCTTCCACCCTCTGGTGACGCCACTGATCGGTGCACTCCCTCTGACCAGTGACCCCCTTCGCATCCCTTCAGGTCCGTCTCACTTCGAATCTTCACCGCCTCGCTACCTTGCACCACCCAAACCCGCACCTCCCCTTCCTTTCGGCCAGATTTTCCAGTGCGTCACACCTCTGAAAGCCTCCCTCAATCTCCATATAGCTTCCCGCAACCTCTCCTTTGGTGTGTTCCCCTTCGACCACCTTTTTCTTATATTTTGGAGTTGGTTGGGTTAGGGTTTTAGGTTTCTATTGGTTCAATTTTGATGAAATTGTTTCAATATATTTTTAGGGTAAATCTGTGTCATTGGCGGTGTGATTGATGTGCGGTAATAGTTTTGTGCCAAATTTTCAAAGTTGTTCCTACACCAAGGTAGGTGATTACATGTATAACTATTATTTGACAAATTAATTTGTGAGTTTAATTAATTCAAAAATTTTATTTGTTGGTTTGTGTGCTATGAATTTGGTTTTGTTTGAGATTTGATATACATTAAATTTTTCAGTAGCTTATTGATGCAATATGTGTGCAATTTTTGGTGAAAACCCATGTTGATCTGCTTATTTTCATTTTATAAATTGTTAAGTTAATTTGTTAAAATGTGAAAGGGGTGAAATTGTTGTTTTGGTGTGGAATTTATATTCATTTGGTCATAAAAGAATATTTGAGTGAGTTTTTTTTGTTTAAAGTCATACAACATATTTTGAAATTTTTTAGAAAATTTTTCTGGTTGGTTGTTTAACTGTGAGAATGATTTTTAAACCATGTGGTTGGTTTCTTTAATTGTGTAAGTGATGAATATTGGATTTTGAAAGGTTTTTGGTGTGCATAATTTTTAAAAATGGAATTTGTTTGTTTGTGACTTATTTTAAAAATCATTGGAAGTTTTTAATCAATTGATTGAGTAGTGTGAAATGTTTTTTTGTGGCTACTTGAGGTTCTTGTGTGTTTTAAAAGTATTTTTATGGGAAATATACCACTTTGAGTAGGTTAGCCTTGTTGTGAATTTCTCAATATGTATTAGAAATTATTTTAAAATATGGAAGGTATGTTTTAATGTCGCTTTGCTTTATGTTTGGTTTTAAAGTGGCTTTTATTACTTTAAATTGAGTGTGTTATTAGTTCAAACCCTTGATGTGTTATTTTTAAATGTTTTATAGATTTTTTAAGTGTTAATTTTTTTATTAAATTATATGTGTTGTGTGTGGTCCCTACTTCATGGTTTGAAGTCGCTGGGTCTAAGGCGACTCACCTGCATGTGCATAGGTAAGTATATATATATATATATATATGTGTGTGTGTGTGTGGGTTTCCCTGTTACATGTATAGTCATCCATGATAGTGAATATACATGTATGGGGCTAGGTGTGCCCATGTATGTATATATATATATATATATATATATATATATATATATATATATATATATGAGAATTCATACTTTGGTGACTGGCGACTAGTATATGCATATAAAGATATGTGGAAGGATCCCCTTGCACATGATCATGGCCATGCGGGTGTGTGAATATAGACTAGGTGTCCTTATATGTATGTGAAAGTGCATATACCTAGTGGGGGAGCAACAAATTCTAGTTAGAAAGCGCCAAGATCTGAAAGTTCGGTTTGGTTCCACCCTGATGTAGGTGCCCTATGCCTATGCCTTTAATTTGAATTATGTAATTTCATTCTTATTTTAAAAATATGTTTTATATTTATTCTATATACACATGCTAAGAAATCTAGTAGCAGTTTCTATAAATGATTATTATATTTCTTTTGAAAATTGAAATGTATTTCTAACACCCATTGGTCTTAAGTGACTTTTCTTGAAAAGTGATTTCCTAAATGTTTTTGAATTGGTAATGAATTTTTCCCAAGGTGTTTGGCCTTTCATTAAGTTAGTTATAAAATTGTTCCTTGCATATAATTTATCCTGGTTGGAACCTTAAGAATGGTTTATAAAAAATAAAAACCTCACTTTAGGAATGCCCCCTTGTTTTAGAAAATAATGTGTGTGTTGAATATGTGATTTGTGATATGTGACTAGTAAAGAGGCTTGTGCATTATTGTGTGACAGAAAAATGGGGGATGCGCTCAAAGGGGGAGATTGGTGGTGAGAGGTTGGATGTGTTTTTAAGTAAATAAAGTGATAAGTACATATATATATTTCTTGATAAAAACTCACTACCACTTGAAATAAAGCACAATAAGAAACATGAGTATCTAGGTGGGAGGAATAAGACTAGTATGCTAGATGATACAAAAGTGGTTCATCCTGGTTTCATCTAGTAGGATTGATGCTACATCACTAACTAAACATTTGTGATGATTTAATACCACTAGGTTATGGGTGTGTTCTCTACTAGTGTCTCATGTATGGGAATGTAGATCATTGTGATTCCTATGCCATGTTTCACTAAGGTACAAGGATCCTAGGTACCCAACTAACACTAGCTACTTAGGGATTTTCCATGGTGCTTGTGATGTGATTTCCATTTCATTCATTTCATACTTGATGTATTATTTGTGAAAACCATATTTTAATCAAAAATTTTTTACTTTCATTTTGAAATTTTAATGCATTCTTTGAACCTATTTTGAAAATAGAGAGAAAGATAAATTATTAACTTGAAAATGAAAACTTGTTACTTGAATTTCAAAAAAATGAAAAACATTATTTTATTATGTCCTATTTTAAAACAATCATGTTTTTGATTTCTTATAAAAGGAAAGGGCATAAAGAGTTGTTATATTTTGGCATTCCTACTGAGTATCTCAGTGCTTATGCCTACATTACTTTTCATTTTTAGGTTCCTCTAGTTTTGGATCAATTTTGGAGAAAGTGTAGTTTATGTTCCATGGTGACCCACAAGGTCACTTGAGGTATATCTCGTTGCTTCATTTATTCCTTTTTTCCACTACCTATTTGTTCAATTTTTTTTTTCTTTTTTTCATTTATTTTTTATGTTTATGATTATTTATCGATCTTTGTTGTGGTCCAAAATATTCCCAATTGGTTTATTTTGATACCTGAGACTAGTTTCCAGCCCATGGAGATTAGGAACGCCCCTCAAGACTTACTACAGGCTGGGTTGTGTGTCGATTGGATAATGACCTGATTTGGATTGTGACACAAAAAAAGAAGAATAAATCATAAGAACACACAAAGAATTACATGGTTCATAAAGGTTCCTACATCCATAGGATAATGGGGGGAGTTTTTTATTATTTCTCATCGGATAAATCATCGAAGGGTCTCATAAACATATTACAATTCATGGGATTTTGATCATGTTTTATAGATGCAGCGGAATAAAAAATGTCAAGAATTTGTTCACCAACCCTTTAATTCTTCCACCTCTGACTACTGAGTCTCTTTTATGTCAGCTCCCAATCATGGAACAAGGCTCCCACCAAAGGAGATTGCTTCTATTTACTGAAAAAAGACTCCTCCCCAATCTGTATACCATGAATCATGGTTTATGATCTATGTTTTATTTTGTATGATTATATTATGTTATATACATAAACCTTTATTATGTTCTCATACCTATATTCTCACCTTATGATCACTTATGATCTTGTATTATTATCTCTTATGCTTACCCTTATAGATAATTTGAGCTCACCATTTATTATATTTCCATTCCCTAGGACATGAAATAGATTATTATATATGATATATCTATAAGGGTTTCACATGTGAATAATATATTTAGGAGATGTTTAATATGTTAAAAAATAATTTTGTTATGCATTGAGTCTCCAATGACACTAAAACTATAGGTTCCAAGGTGTTTTTGTTATGATATGTAATGAATATTCATGTAAAATGATGTGGTATGTATATATGTTATATTTAGGTCATATAAATTGATAAAAGAGAAATATTTAGTTATTTTTAGAGATTATTTTATAAATGATAATATTATAGAACAAAAAAAAACCAATGTTTAGATAATTTTTTTATGATGAACATAAGATGTCATAAGTTAAAATGATGATGTCATAATTTAGGGTATATTAATATGTATTTTCCTTATCACATGATTTCTTACTCTGATAATTATTTCCTAATACTTACACTAATATTTTTTGTTTTAATCAATGATTGTAACTAGGAGGAATAAAGTTAATAATGAGTGTGATAGATAATGGAATGATCACCCTAATGAAAAACCAAATGGCATGTGAGATAGAATAAAAAATATTGTGGCTATTCTCACCCAACTATATCAAGATATTAAAAATATAAAAAATCATTCCAAACTCTAAAACACATAAATGAAGGAACAACTCTCTATTTAATCCTTAATATGGTAACTTCCACTTTCGTTTAGTGGGTTTTATGATCTATTAATTGTTGGAAAATTGATCAATACAACAAAAATATATTTTTCATTCTCTAGTGATTAGATCATGAAAAGTTTTTTTTTATCTTTTTATAGTTTGGAAGTTAAAGATGATTAATGGTGTACTCTCATTATAAATACATGGAAAGAGGAATAAATTGAATATATGAAATTGTAGGAGTTTAAGAGGGTATTTGAAGAACCTTTGTGATGTTTTTTGCGTTAACAAGGTTTTTGAATTTTTTAACAACTAACCTTTTTATATAAGAATGTTTTTGTTATTTAGGAATCGGACCTAGCCCATCGTAATATGATTTGTAAGAAAGTTTAAAGTTTCTTAATGTTTGATCCAAAAAATAAATGGGTTGAAATTTTTTTCTTTTAATAAATTTATTTTACATACTTAGAGGATCATAATGAGAATCACCAGATGTAGAGTATTGAACCGAGTAGCATCACACACAAAGGTGGTCAGAAAGATGAAGTTGTTGATATAATTCACCATTGGTCTCAAGTTCATTAGTATGAAGTTCAAGATCCATTAGACTTAGAGTTTTTTAGAAAGATATAATTTGTTGGGTGAAGGAGTCGTATTGATGCTGAAGAGTTTTGAAAGAAGATTGTGAAGTCAGGAGTTAAAATGTTTTCATACTTTCTAAACTAAATTAGGCAATGCTTTTCTGATCATGGAGTTCTCAAAAATCATGAAAACTACCATGATAAAATATTTTGAAGAAATTGAGGAATCTTAATGATTGTATTGGTTATAAAAATAAGAAAATAGATCAAATCCAGAAGTACTAGACTTAGAAGTTTCTATAATTTGAAATTTGTTAAGCTGATGAAGCTTGAAGAATTTCAAATATTCAGAATGAAGAATTTCATTGTTATGATAATTCCATCATAATTATAATTTCATAATTATGAGGATTACATTTATATAATTTTTAGGATTCTATTAAACTGAGCTGATAAAGAAAGTCAAATAATAATGTGCTAATAAAGAAAGACAGATCATAATGGGTTGAGAAATAAATACAAATAAAATTGAGTTGAAAAAGAAAAGCATATTGTAATGAGATGAGAAAGAAAATCAAATTATAATTATATGAGAAACAAATACAGATCTTAATTATTTGATAAATAAAATAAGATCATAATGATCTAAGAAAGAAAGGAAGACCATAATGAGTTGAGAAAGAAAGGAATATCGTAATGAGGTGAGAAAGAAAGGAAAATCATAATGAGCTAAGAAATAAAGGAAGATTGTAATGAGATGAGAAAGAAAAGTAGATCATAATGAGATGAGAAAGAAAGGTAGATCATAATCAGTAGAGGAAGTTGAATCTATGTAAGATACATCATATTGAAGTGAAGGAAGATACATCATATTAAAGGTGAGGAAGTTACATCCAATTGAAGAAAGGTTATAAAGTCTGAGAAGGTTGATTATGAAGAAGACTGAAAAAGAATATTCAAGAAGTTTTATGAAGAGTTTAAGAGTTCAATATTGAAATTATTTTTTTTTGTAAATTGTAACGAGATATGAGAAATATTGAAGAAGTCAAAATTGAAGTTTAAATATGAATGATTTTTGGAGTTTTAAAATTTGAGTAAGTGGGGAAAGTTTTCATGTTTCCCACTCTTGATTTTACAATTCACCTATAAATAGTTGCACAGATCATTCATACTTTCTATCTTTTCACAAAAGCAGAAATGGCAGGGCATTAGAGAATTTGAGTGAAAGTTCTTTCCAGGCCGAGATCTCAGAAGAAGATCAAACACTTTAAAGTTTTTTTTACCGGATAGGAGAATCATATTGAAAAGATCATATTGAGTCAATTAAATTAAAGAATATTAGACTGAGTTTCCAAGAAGAGTTTGAGAAGTGAAGATTGAGTAAGGGAGAATCGTATTGAGTTAATCAGACTTGGAAAATTAGACTCATCCAAATCAGAATGAGTATTTATACCAAGATTTTGCGGAGGAAATTGAACAAAGTCTTTATTATTTTGTTTTGGCTCAATTATTTTTCAAGAAAATTTTTAAACTGAAAGGAATTAGTATAATATTTTATATTGAGAGATATAAGGTGTCTAATGGGAGTTGTAAAAAAATTTATTCAATTTTTTATGATAGTGAATTTTCATAGATTTATGAGAGTGGCTATGGTAAGGATGTAAGTTATCACACTGAGGTCGAACCATGTAAATATTATGTGCTTTACTTTATTTCCTATTTTTTCATGCATGATTATTCACTAAAAGTTGATATGTAAATAAATCTTGACAGGTTTGAGGGGTTAATTTTATAAATGTTTTGAAACTCATAAAAAGTGAAGAACTAATTCAACCCCCTTCTCAGTTGTTATTTAATCCTTTGGAACTTCAATCGGTATCAATGTGAAGGTTCACTTGTTAAATCCTTATCATATATAATCCCGATTTTCTCAACAGTAGAGGAATTCCTATATTTGATGAAAAAAATTATTATGGATGAAAAAATATGATGATTCCTTATCTCCTATATATTGGCTTGGAAGTTGTTGATACTGATACAATTATTTTTCCACTTATTGAGAAATATGATCTCATGATGTTTGGTTATAATATAAATATATAAGTTGATATAAAAGCTATAAATTATATCCTTATGTCCTTGATAGAAAATATTTATCAGAAGGTGATGGGTCGAAAAACATCAAAGAGTATGTGGTACAAGCTGGAAAGTGTTTTTGAAGGGGATACTAAAGTTAAGGAAGCAAAGTTACAAATATGGCATAGTAAGTATTAAGAAATCAGAATTAGAGATTAAGAAACTATTAATGAATACTTCACAAGAGTAAATGAAATTGTTTCAACATTATAGGATTCAGAGATATCCTAAAATATTCTACAACTATGAAGAAACTTATGATAAACTTTCCAAATATGTTTGATTCTAAAAGTTATTCTTTAGAAGATAAGTATGATTTATCACTTTATGAATTGAATAACTTTCTTATTGTTTATGAAATGATAAAATATCCAATGTTCAAGAAGAAGAGGAAAGATGAAATATATTTTGAAGACACGAGAAAAATAAAAATACTTGAAGCTAAATATGTTGATCTTTATAAATCTAAAGATAAATATGATGACAAATTGAATGAAAAAATCATGTCTCTTATATCGAAAAACTATCGAAGAGGAAGAGGAAAGTATAAGGGTAAACTTCCTCTCAAGTGTTTTGAGTGTGTTGGAATCAGAAAATTTTCTATGAATTTCCCCAAGAAAAAAGTTGGTGAATATCAAGATGATTCTGATGAAAAACCTTGATGGAAGAGGTTGAAAAAAATGATAAAGAGTAAAAGTCAGCCAAAAAATATAAGAAGTTTACTGGAAACAAGAGAAGTATATTGAGTAAGAAAGATGAATCTGACTCAAATGAAAAAAATTCTTTAGAAGATGAAATCTTAGAAAAGTTTAAAACAATCATTGTAAAAGTAGAGAAACTTGAAGACTCCACAAATAGTGGAGAAGAAGGAGGTGGAGAATCTTATATAGAGTATTATCTCATAACATAACTTCTTTCATGTCTTGAACAAAAACAAATCTCCCAATAAAGAAATCAGAGTAATAACAAAATATTGTGAATAAGATTTTTAAGGAAGAAAATATGTCATCAAGCTGAAGGAAAAATACCTTCAAGAGATATTAAGTTACAAAATCATAATTGATGAACAAGGAAAGATGGATGAAGATCTCAATTAGAATTTGTCTTTTAAAGAATAACAAGTTAAAAAGTTTCAATCAAAATTTCTTGAGTTTGAAAGTAATATGAGGAAGATGAATGAAAAATTCAACAAATCCTTAGAATTAAAATTTGAGACTTCTAAAGTTTCCAAGAACTCTTAAATTAAGAATATGGTGAAATACACACATAACAAAAATAATGTTTCTTCTATTTTTTTGAACATTTCAGGTTCCAGAAGAATTATTGATAAATAATGGGTTGAAAAAAGTCATGATAAACCTATTTAATCTATAAAAGTTAAAAACTCACCTAGGAGATAAGATGGTCCATTCCCAAATAATGTTAGAGCAGAAAGCAGCTATCAATATCAAAAAAGTTTCTTTAAAGAAAGATATTAATTCAATAGAAAATTAAGATTTGATGGCTATTGCTGGTGTTGTGTAATCTATGGGATATGTAATATAATTTTTGGTAAAAATTATATTTACATGGAAGATGATTTGAGAAAAGTTGAAGAAATAATAAAAGTTGAATGAGTAAATTTACTAACCCACAAGAAGCTTGAAAAGAAAAATCTCAATAAGTTAGAAAAATTCTAATAAAAATTAATTTGAATGTATATAAGAAGTTTTTGTAAGATTTTACGAGGTTGGTAATTATGCCAAAAAATGTATGACACTCCTTATTTTCTTATAGAAGAAAAGAAAAGGAAGCTGGAAATAAGAAATTTGAAGAAATAAATTTTTTTGTAAAGGAAACATTAAAAGAAAGTAAAAGGAGAAAACCATGGATAATTTATAGTGGTTTTTCTTCACACATGACAAATGATATAAAAATATTAAAACATTTTTAAATTCTTGATGGAGGAGTAGTTACCTTTGGTAATGATAATTCATTAAAAATCATAGGAATTAGAAAGACTGAGATTAGAGCAGAAAAGTTGAAATCTAAGGAAGTTTTATTTTTTGATAGGCTAAAACATAACATACTTAGTGTAACTAAACTTTGTGACGATGGAAAATAAGTATTATTCAAAAAATATTCTTGTGTGATCAAAAGTGTGAAACATGGAAAAGTGATTACAAAAGGAGAAATAACCAGTGGGAATTTTTCCAAATAGAGAATTTAATAACTCTTGCTAATTTAGTGATGAATGTGAAAAAAAACTGTGGCACTGAAGACTTGGCCATATTTGATAGAAAAACATGAACAGACTTTTTAAATTTAATTTTGTTATAAACTTTATAGAATTTTAAAGAAGAAGAATATGTTTGTATTAATTTTCAGAAAGGAAAAATGACTAATAAAAGTTATAAGAGAGTTGAGATTCCATCTACCATACCTATTAAGATTATTAATTCCAATTTATATGGGATGCTGAGATATTAATAATCAAAAGAATATTTATAATTTATCACTTTAAATGATGATTTCACTTGGATGAAAACATCTATTTTATGAAAAACAAGTCAGAGGTTATGGAAATGTTCAGGTTTTTTTTTTGAAAAGAAGCTGAGAAATAAATGTAGATTTATATGAAGAATTTGAGAATAGATAATTGTACTCAATTCACCAAAAATACTTTTAAACATTATCTGAGAAATCATGGTATCAAATATCTTTATAGTTCTACCTATACTTCAAAACAAAATGGTGTAGCATAAAGAAATAATAGAAGTTTATTGGAAATGGAAAGAAGTATGTTAGCAGAATACAAAATTTCAAAGTTTTACGCAAAAGAAGCAGTTAGTACTGTTGTACTTGTTCAGAACAAATGTTTTCTAAGACCAGAAACTAACTTGACTCCTTATGAAATGTTGTATAACAAAAAATTTTCATTGAAATACTTTAAATTTTTTATAATTCCATGTTTACTTAAAATTAAAAATACAGATTTGGGAATGTTGGATTATAAATCCAAAGAACTTTAATGTGTTATTCACCAAATGAAAGAAGTTAAAAATGTTTGAAAAAACATGTAAAAATTACGGTGGACTCATATGATGTGAAATTAATTGAAAATAAAAATTACTTAACAAGAGTTGTTAAGCATGCAAAGGAGGATAAACTAGAGATTTTTAAAAATAGTGAAAGTTGTCAAAACATTCTTACCAAGATTCAAGAGAATCATGTGATGATGAAAGTTTAAGGGGTAGAGAAACTTTGAAA
This sequence comes from Viscum album, assembly GCA_963277665.1. Classification (NCBI taxonomy): domain Eukaryota; kingdom Viridiplantae; phylum Streptophyta; class Magnoliopsida; order Santalales; family Viscaceae; genus Viscum; species Viscum album. The sequence goes on from OY728130.1 coordinate 1,224,287,207, forward strand.
TTTATACCTTATAGAAACATGTTGATTCTAAAAACATTATTGGAAATCAGAGGGCTCCAGTTCAGTCTAGAAGGAATTTTATATTAGAAAAAAACATTACTTATCTCAAAAGTTGAACCAGAATCAGTTTCAGAAGATATTCAACACAAAACATGGATCAATTTTATGAATGATAAATTTGATCAAATTGAGAAAAAATTAAACATGTGAAATTATTCCATGGCCAACAGATAAAAATGTTATTGGAGCGAAGTGGGTTTACATAAATAAGTTAAATGAACATGGATAAGTTTCAAGAAATAAAGATATAGTTGTTTATAAAGGTTATGCATAGGTGGAAGGTGTATATTTAGAAGAATGGTTTCCCCAGTTTCAAGATTAGAAACTATTAGAATGTTTCTTTCAATGGCCGCACATCGTAATTAAAAATTTTATCAGATGGATGTAAATTCATATTTGGTGATATTGAGGAAGAATTTGACATTGAACAACCTTTTTATTTTCAACTTGATAATGATGAAAACAAGGTTTTTCGATTGAATAAATCCTTGGATGGGTTGAAACAAGACCCATGTGCCTGGATTAAAAGATAAAGGAACATTGAATCCAACTGCGTATTTTTATTTAAAACTGACATCAATTTTAGTAAAAGTAACACTTTCTATTAATTTATTTCTTTATATTAATATTGACATAAGAATTTTTTTCTTATATAGGTGTGTTATTTTTCTCGATTAGGGGTGGTTTGTTCGGTAATAGCATGATTCGGGCCAGGATTAAAATATAAAGAAACATTGATGTTTTTGAATGTATGTAATAATTTGTATTTATGTAATTGTATGAACAAATGTTTGAAATGTCTATAATATAGTGTTTTTTCATGTGTTTTCATTGTAAATTTCATCTCATTTAAATCTTATATTGGGACTTGTTTTTGTTGATATTTGGTGTTTTTATAGTGCTACAATGTGTTGTAACAGGACACTACAACTGTGATGTAGTGTGCTATTGCAGCACACTACAGTGTGTCCCTTTATCATCACTTTTAAAATTACTAATAAAGTTCTACTTAATTAGCGCTCATAGAAGCACTGATAAAGGTCTATTTTATTAGTTCTTTTTTTAGAATTTATAAAAGACCAGGTATTTTAACCTTTCTCATGTAGTCAATGCTTTTATAGCACTAATAAAGTCCAATTATAGAGTTGTTAAAGGTCGGTTTTTTAGTAGTGATGGTTTAAAAAACCATGTTCCAACCATGTTCCACCCTCTATCTAAAGGGGGCCTGGGTCAAATAGTATTATAGGGAGACCACATGGTATGGTCCCCTTTCATGCATGGTTTTACCAACCATGCATGACCCCTTTATAGGGCACATGATTCTAGTGCATGGTTAGCACTAATTATGCACCAACTATGCATGCTACACTGGATGACTTTTGTTCCTCCTTCACATCTCAAACCCCCAGGAAAACCCCCAAAGATCATCATATTTTTATAAAATATTTCATTAAATATTTTAAGGGAGTTAAACCAAAATTTGAATAATGATGTACCTATATGAAATTCGATATATTACAACCTATCCACCTTCCAATAGATCATCCTTGAGCCACACTCTCCAGCATTAATAGGCTTCCATGGTAAAAAGGTCAGGCCACTTGGCCTGTATATCTGTCATCTTCTCCTAGGTTTCCTCCTAAATGTAACCATGATTCCATAAAACTCAAACCAATGGAATAGTTTTACCTCGCAAAAAAGTCACATTATAGTCCACAATACAAATGAGATGCTCCTCAAAGGACGTATCAGCCTAAAGATGAACATCATTAACATCAATTACATGAGATGGGTTGGGGGGATACTACGGAATCTGTGATACATGAAAAACATCATGCATACCTCTATACCACTGTGGAAGCACCAATCTATATATTTCTAGTCCAATCCACTCCACAATCTCAAATGTCCCCATGTGCCTGGGTGACAACTTACCATGTTTCCAAATCCGAAGGTGACCCAACCTTGGTGACACCTGAAGGAACACACAATCACCTACCATATACTATATAGCTCGATGATGTTGATCAGCATACGACTAATACCTACTCTGGGTCATATCCATATGTTTATGAATCAATATAACCTACTCTAGTGTCTCTTTCATGAAACTAAACCCCAACAACTCTAATTCCCCAGCTTCCATCTAGCTTAATAGGGATCTACAAAGCCTACCATAGAGCACTTCAGATGGATCCATCTGAATAGTCACCTGATAACTATTATTATAGGTGAATTCAACAAGCACCAAGTGCCTCTCCCATGATCCACCAAAGTCCAGGACACATGCCTTCATCATGTCATCTAGCACCCAAATAGTATGTTCTAACTACCTGTTTATCTACATATGAAAATCCACACTCAAAACATAGTTGAGTACCAAGCGCCTTCTGCAATCCTTTCTAGAAGCACAAAGTAAAACATGGGTTGTGATCTGAAACAATAATTCAAGGTACCCCATGAAAATGTACTATTTCTTGAACATATAGGTCACCCAATTGATCCATGGTTAAAGTCTATCATATCATTAGTAAATGTGATAACTTGGTCAATTGATCCAAAATTACCCATATCACATCATTCTTCTAAGGCATCTTCGAAATAACTACCACAAATTCCATGGTAACATCATCCCACTTTCATTATAGAATGGGTAATGACTATAGAAATAGACACAGTCACTACTGCTCAAACATTACCTACCAACAGGCGTGGCATCATGTCACAGAACCTACATCCCCTTTCTTCATTCCTAGTCACCAATACTATCTATGAAGGTCATGATATATTTTGGTTCAACTAAGATGCACCACCCACTTTGAGGCATAAAACTCATGCATCAACTCTTCCCATATACACATTGGAACAAAAATAGAGCCATAAACATAAATAATCTCATCATCATCGATAGTCCAATTTGAAGTTCAATCCCCACCTTCAAGGATTTACCTCAAATAAAAACACTCTAGATCCTCATCCTACCTCTCCTTGATTTAGATCAAAATTATAGACTCAACTGATAAGGATACAAGGGCCAACTACCAATAGACCTCATGAACCCCTATATGCATCTCAGCAAAGAAATTCATCATCTTACATTTAAAAACTAAACTCTTTGAACTTCCTAATTTTTTGCATTCCAACTCAGTGCATCTGAAAAACCATTCCCCTTTCCTTGAATGTAGGCTAACTCAAAATCAAAAGACTACATATACTCGACCAATCATCACTAATAAAGGTTCAAATCACATTGGGAGAAGATGTAATTAAGGATTTTTTGATTTTTATACACAAAAAACTTTTCACCTAGAAGATAATGCCACCAAAATTTTAAGTTATAAACCACCATAGCCAACTCGAGATCATGTGTAGGGTAATTTCATTCATGTTGTATCAAATATCACAACCCATACACCACAAACAGATATCCCTACATTAATTATTCCCCAATACCAATACTAGATGCATCAAAAAATAAGTATACTCCTTACACAGATTGGATTTGATTAGAATTGATGAAGTATTCAAGTGCTTCTTCAACTCCTTAAAAGTATTCACATGATTTGGACCATTCAAACTTGACACCCTTATTGATCAAGATCAAAAGTGGTGCTTCCAAATGAAAGAAGTCCTTGATGAACCTCCAATAATAGCCCATCTAACCCAAAAAACTCATGATATCAAAAACATTCTTGGGTTTCTCCCAAGATATAACTACTTGTACTTTCTATGGGTTCATATAAACACCTTCCTAAAAGATTATGTGACCTAAGAAATTTACCTTGTCAATCCAAAATTGGAACTTGGATAGCTTGGAATATAACTTATTCTCTCTTAGTGTTATCTAGATGATGTCAAGGTGTTTGGAATGATTTTCATGAGTCTAGGAGTACACTAAGTTGTTATCTATGAAAACAACCAAAAATTTATCCTGGTATAGGTAGAAGATTCAGTTCATTAAGACCATAAAAATAGTTGGGTCATTTTTCAACCTGAAAGGAATCACAATGAACTCATACAAACCAAACTTGATTCTAAAATCATCCCACAATATATTAAAATGTATCACCCTTAGTTGATGAAACCCTAACCTCAAATAAATTTTGGAGAAAACAAAATCACTTTCTAGATTGTCAAAAATATCATTGATATGTGGAAGAGGGTATAAATTCTTGACTATCATTCGATTAAACTTCCAGTAATCGTCACACAACTGAAATTACCCATCATCCTTCTTAGAAAAAACGATACATCCCAAAGGTGACATATTTGGAATAATAAAACCTTTATGCTCTAATTACTACAACTAATATTTAAGTTCCTAAAGTTAAACCAGTTCCATTCTATATAGAAGAATTGATACTGGATTATCTCTAGGCATCGGTTCAATCATGAACTCAATCTATCTCTCAGGAAGAATCCCCAAGAATTCTATAAGAAATACATCCTGAAACCGATCCACCATAGGGGGAAAGAAATTCTTTTATACTCCCCCATCATTAAGAACAAGACATTCCACTTGGGTTGTGATCTCACCCTACTGCTGATGAACTAGCCCTTCATGGACTGACTCAATATTTTATTCCCCTCTCTGAACATAAGTCTCACCATCAAAGGACATAAAAGTTACCCATCATAGTGATAATCAACATGTGATTGTTAAAACACCAACCAATACATCCAAAATATCAGGTCAAAACCAAATATCTTGATCATAATTAGGTACCAAATTAATCAAAACCCACCAACCTTGAGAGAACACTCCTTACATTGTTAGTTAGTTTACTCCCATACTCCCAATGGTGTATCAATTGACATAAACCCACACATATGTTCCACTACTAGACCCAAAACATCCACAAAATGAGCAGATATAAAATAATGTTAGGACCCTATATCAAATAAATCACTAAAAAACATCTAAGCTACAAGAATAGTGACTCAAACAGTTGATAGTCCAACCTCATCACTGTTGGGTGCAGTCTAAACTACATAAAGATGAATTTACCCTCAACCCCTGGTTCCTGTTCGAGTCCCTAGTGCTACACTACCCTTATGGTATAGATGATCTTGTCCTGAAGCACCACATATTCCACCCATACTAGTACAGACAATAAAACTTCAACTGACTGTCTAGTATGGGGTAACAGAATCCCTTCCGACACTCTTCATCTTTCTTGATCCTCTATCTCTACCCACCTATAAAGGGTTCCTACAAAAACTTTTTATATTACCAATCCATCCACATGATTGTAACTCAACTGGTGGTTAGGGATACTAACAATTCTTGTTCTCTATCCTTCTGTACTGATAAAAAAACACCTGATCAGCACCCTGAGAGGTCAATACCCTTCCTTGGCCACTCTGTCTGCTACCACCCTAGTGAAAACCCTCTAAGAGGTGAATCCTACTATCAGAAGCTATAATATCCTTTAGTTTCCCCTATAAAAGGATATCATGATACACCACCTCATCAAACCTATTTAAATGGAATATATTCACCTATGACTTGATCTCTTATCTAATTCTATCCTAAAAATATCTTGCTATAGCTACCTTATCTCCCACCAATGTTGGAATGAATAAATGTAAGTCGATGAAGCAGACAACATAACCCATCATAGAAATATTCTCCTTGGTTAACCTCATAAATTCTGATGGTCTTTTCTATCTCAAATTCTTTGGATAAAAATGTTCTAGAATCTTTTCCAAGAAATCCTTCCGCTGCATACCATATTCCTGCTCTGTCTAAACCAGGATATCCTACTAGAACTTCATCGGTCCTCACAATATATAATCCACTAAATTAACTCTCTTCCCAAGATGAGTCTCTAAGTGATCTATAATAATCTATATGGGCTCTATCTAAAACATGACTACCTCATGTTTAGCTTCTTGAAAAAACTCCAGAGGGTTTTTCAACTAAAATTATCTAGTTAGGTCAAACATACTTGGTACAACCCACCCTGTATCACACTCCGTCATCTTTATAAAACAAGAAAATTTCTTACGAAACTAATCCTACCCTCTTTACCTAAAAACAATAGGGTTTTCTAATTCTCTAATAGAGGAGAATTCATAACGATACCCTCTTGTTTCCCAACCAGTAGACATTATCATGGAGGCATCTCTATATAATGCCAAATGCACATCTCAAAACACATAACATAATTTTTACAAAGTTTAAACAAATTAGGACTCACTATTATCCATGAACAACCAATTACACATACACTATCCCAAAAAAAATGATCAAATATCTATCATTATCCTCAACCACCCCTATCCCAGACCATGGTTAACAAGATTTAAACCCCAAAATTACATAAAAACATACCATTCATAAAAACCCTTTTAAAACATTTAAATTTAAAAAACACAATTTTTTTTCTCATTTAGGAACTATTTTACAACATATTCAAATTCATTATACAATTATAACATCTCTATTAGGCACATTTTCTTTTAAAACTAAATGGAATTTAAAATGAATTTCCAATTCTTGTACCCAACCACAACATGTTTTCCTATGAGTTCCTAACAAGATGCATGTCATAGATATCCCTTTGTACCAAAAATGATGCATGTATGAATAAACTCAAACTATTCCAATACATGAGAAAAACCCCATGAAACAATAACATCACACATCAATTGCATCACCCAATGGTGAAATAACATTCAATTGTAATAACTAATATAAGGAAAAACAATCCCACACTAGGCACTCATCTTTTCCACCACGCATCTTCTAGTTACTCCCATGCATGAAATCATTTTCAAGGATTTACACATCCTAATCTCTCGTCTAGCTTCCCAAAATAAAATAAATAACATAAAATGAGCCCTTTGATACAACTTTGTAACACCCCAGCCTAAGATACACTATAACTGGTGCCTTAATCCGGTCAGCTAAATGACCTCAAGCATGCCTACCCATATACCAGAGGTTTCCAACTAGTGGTGAGGGTCAAATGTGGATCATGGGGAGATTATACCCTATTTATCAGAGTAAGAAACAATAGATAAAATATGAATAATGAAAATAGTATAAATATTAATCATGACTCATAATATATTTCCCAAAACTGGGTACACACCCACAACCGAACAGTAAATATGTCATTTCATGTCATACAATGCCAGGTGTCAAGAAAACCCAAAATAAAGACAAGATGAAGAATATCCAAAACAGTTCCCGACACCATGTTTGGTTCCCTCATATATACACATCCATGTCCCCAAAATCATCCCTCTAACATAGGTCTTTTACCCTTTTCCTGAACTAAAACCATAAATTCTTCTCGGGTACCTAATGGCAGCCCGAGAAAGGTGTGATTACAACTCAATAGGCCACCACCAATGGTGTCTATAAAATATCTAGTATGAAAAAATAGTGTATATAGGATTAAAATAAAAAAATGTGTAAACATTATAAAAACATGTTCTATCATTTAAAAATATGAATATTAACCAATTTTACCATTAATTCTATGTGTTCCCCATATTCATCAAATTCACGCTGGCCTATCACGGTCAACTAAACGATGCATAAGGGGGTCAAGTTTCCCTAAATCATGGAGATAATCACCTCACAAAAAATATATATCAACTTAAGTTGGATCATCAATCTAGGTAATCATACCAATTGCATTCATTAAGGGCATAGAGCCTCAATCTGACTCCCTAACCCATGTAATACGAGGGTGGGGTCTAGAACCTCAGTATAGTCTGACCCGTGGAGTGGAACCTCAATTAAAATCCCCACACATACAAACTTATTCATGTTCACATGATTCTTTAACTGTTTAACACATCTACCATTTACATTCCATAACCCATTTGGCACATTCATGCTTGAGCAAACACTCATTTTTTTCATATTAAAAAACTAAACACAATTACCATTAGTTTCATTTCATAATCCCTTGTTTACAAACCAACTATAATTATCATTTTTTTATCTCACAAACCTTAAATTTAACCTTTAACAACTTAATTATGAGTTTTAGGAAGAGTCACACTCCATGATTTTCCTTTAGCTATTTAGAATCAACCACAATGATTCCTACTTGGGTATAGACCATGGGATATAAATTATAGACCATCTACCTCAAGTTTATAGATAATTGATCGCTTAAATTTAGCCCTTGATTTTAATTCAAACACCCTTTAAATCCCCAAATTATAATCTTCTGTAAAGGTGAGGTTTCATAGATTCATAAGGGTAAAAATGATTCAACAACCCTTATTTCAGAAAAATAGAGAAAATATGAGTGTTAGACTCACCCAGATCTTCTATTTTCATCCAACAACACTCAAAAAAGCCAATAATCAAAGGAAAATCACCTCTTGGAAACTTTTGGGAGAATGGTTTGAAACCCTTATTGATTTAAGGTGAAATGGGAAGAAAGTTGGGAGAGGTTTTAGAAATCTTGAGGGGATAATGGGAAAATTACCATTTGTTAATGAGGCATATGGTTTGGCCGCCCAATTGGCTAAATCATGCACCAAAAATGTGCTGCCCTATTTATAAAGGGGTCTTGGGTTGCATGGTCTCTTGGAAAGCCCTCATGGTATAAAACCCATTTGAATTCCATGAAGTATGGATCTATCCAAGCTCGTATGGTTTGTTCCCCCTTCATGCATGGTTTTACCAACCGTGCACCACCCCTCTTTAGGGTGCACGGTTATGGTGCATGGTTAGAACTAATCATGTTCTAACCATTCAACCTACATTGGATGGATTATCTTCATCCTATTTCATGTCCCAAACCCCCAAGACAACCCCCAAGGCTCATAGTATTTCCGGAAAATATTTCATTAACCATTTTAAGGGAGTTAAACCAAAATGTTAACATGCACATACCTCCATGAAAGGTTGAAATATTATAGAAAAGATAAAGAAGGAAAAACTGTGAATTGGAAGGACTTTAGAAAAATAATTGGAAGTTTAATTTATCTTAAAAAATCAATACTAGAAATTCTTTATGCATTAACTTTATGTTTAAGATATAAAACTGGTCTATAGGAATCACACATGTTGGATTCTAAGAGAATTCTCTTGGTATATCAACATCACATTGAATTATAGTTTGATGTATAAAAATATAAAGAACTAAATTTTCTAGGTTTAACTGATGTTAATTTGGTTGGATATTATAATGATAGAAAATCAACATCAAGAGGAACTTTATTTTTGGGAGAATATTGTGTGAGGTAACATAGTAAAAAATGTTCTGTAACCTTGAGTACATTTAAGACTAAGAATTTGTTTTCCACACATGAACGTACACACATATTATGTATGAAAGTGCAGATGGATAACATGAATGTAAAATTTGATAAACTATTGAGAGTCAATTGTGATAATCAAAGTGTAATTTACATCTCTAAGAATTTGTTGGAACACTCTAGATCCAAACATATTGATGTGAAATATAACTTCATAAAGGATAAGTTTTCTAATGGATATATACGGTTGGATTATATATCTATAAAAGATCATTTTGTTGATATGTTCACTAAAACTATGTCAAGCGATAAATTTTAATAATTAAGGATGAAAATTCATGTTCATCATTTCCATCTTACTTAAAGAGGATATAGAATTTCCCCATTATTATTCTGATTTTATTTTCAAAGGGGGATAAAATCACACAAATATTTAAGTGAAAGGTGTTTTATAATTTATAATTTATCAATATAAATATTTTATTATTATATAAAGATGATAAAATATAAGTGAGTTAATAAGGGGTGGAAAATAAATACTACTTGCCACAAATTACTTGTCACAGATGGATGAAATTCTCTTAAAAACATTTTTTTATCTAGCAGTGTGATGTACAGACACTTCTCTTTGAGAAAGTATATGAGTTAAAGAAAAGTCATGAGTTATTGGTGTTAAAAAAAATACAAATATGGGTGGGTGTGTGGGGGGTGGGGGGTTATAGAATCTTATTTAATTGATGAAGTGTTGAATATATATTTTATTTATTGTTAACAATCTGTTATGAGTGAAAAATGATTTTGAGATTTAGTTAGACGTGGTTTTTTAAAAAGTTATGATTCTGGAAGCTAAACTATAGATACTTAGTAGATAGATGGTTGTATGTTTCAAAAATCTGAATTCAGAAGAAGTGACATGATTTGAAAGATATACTTAGGTTTTTTTATTTGAGTTTATTACGTATTTATAAGTTACATATGTTCTAGAACCAAAAGCTACATTATGTAAGTTACGTGATGTGTTACAGATATTGATTTTAAGTGAATAAATAAGATGATTTTTAAATATAGATGGGGGTCTAGATGTTACATGAATATATAAGTCTTTATGAAGTAGTAATAAGTTAGAGAGAATTCAAGATACGGTGTTTTATAAGTATGGAAAAGTTGTTATAGAAGTTAGGATCCACATCATATTAACTTAGTAATTTTAAAGGCTATGTAATTTTGTGTCAAAACTTATTTAACTTTTACCTATTTGAGTAGTTGAAGGTGTTTTAGAATTCTAATCCAAAAGATACAATTCATACAATGTTATGTTGATCATTTAATATAACAAAAAGCATGATTGTTTGAGGGTAGTTTACGATTCATACCAAGTCTATAATATAGAGTTTTACTATAATTTAGGGTGAAGTATCTATAAATTATAAGATTATAAGTTAAGTATAATAGAAGTATCTAGAAGTTACAAGATCTGATGTGGATATGAAATATTAACTCTGGAAAATCCAAAATTATAAAATAATGGTCTTGAATCAGTCAGGAAGGAGGTTAAAAAAGGTAAAATTCTAAATTCAAGAAGATTGGAAGATGAGAAAAATAGAATTATATAAGTCTAGAAGTATGAAAGTGGGAAAGAGGAAGTTTATATGTAAATTTCATGAAATAAAAGGATTCTCATGCAATATAGGTAGAATCGTGTGTAAGTCAGCACCCATAGAACTTGTGTTGGGTGAAACTTATCATCTTCATGAACCGGAGGGGTTGTATTATCCAAAATCATGAATTGTTATGTGAAGTATTGGTTATTAATATTAATAAATTATAATATCATTATTAGAGTGTGCATTTAGAATTGAAAATGATTTTAGGAAATCCAAGTTCTCTATTGTTTTTGTAGGTATTACACAACAACAATCCTTATATGAAGATAGTTACGTGAAAATCTATTACATGAAGGATCATACATGAAAATATATATATTATTATGGTTATATGATAATAAATAATGAAAATCAACTTATATGACAAAAAATTGGGTGAATACATTTATGAAATAGTCAATTGCAGGAAGGAACTTACATAATGGCCAATTACACAAAGTTATTTTTTAAGAATTTATAGTTGTGGGAATTGTAGTGTGAGTTGAGAGACCAAAACCCTAAGTTCATAAAATTGATGTTGTGTATAGTTATATTTTAGAATTTTATCATAAATCAGGTTTCAGATGTATATGTTTTATACATTGATGTTTCAACCCCTCACTCGAGGACCTTTTGAATTTTTATTTATAAGATAATCCGTATTTTAAATGAGTTGGGAGGGATCCCTTATATAGTATGGAGGCTCAGAGGCACAAAGGCCTCACTTTAATTTCCCCAAATCCCTAAAATACATGCTTGAAGGCCCATTGGAACCTAGATATAGTTGAAGTATCCTCTTCCATCTTTCTTTCATCCTTTTTCCTAAATACTCGACATCATCTTTGAAGCCTGTCATCTCTATCTCATAGGTCCTAACATGATTTTAATTCTAATTGTTGATTAATCACACATATAATCATCCTAAACCATAATTTCACCTATGATCTACATATTTCCATTTAATAAATCCATAAAAAGCTACTCTAACCTTTCTAGAGGCTCCTCCTTAATAGCCTGAAGACCTTTCTTTGATATCCTGAAGTCCAGGTAGACCGAAGTCCCAGAACTATGGCTTGAAAGCCTAAATTGTATGAATAGTATTACTATTACAGTACCCCACCACAGGATAAACACTACTACAATGATACAGTACCATAAAAATCATCCTCCCAAATTTGAAACAAGGTCTTTGAGAAAAGCATTACTCTAACAAGTCACTGAATTTTTCATAAAAAGAAATTGTGAAAGAGTACCACGAATTCAACCAACCTTCTTAGTGGTACATCACATTTCTTGGAACTTCAATATATTTTTATATTTTATAGAATTTTAGTTTTTAAATGGAGATGTATTTTTTCATGATTATTTAATTTTTTTGAATATAATGTATTATTTTTTCAATTTTTTAGTAAAATAAAATCTTTCTTGATATTTTAATTTGCTAAAAAATAAAATAAATCACATACATTTTTTTTGGTTTTCAAATTTATGTGCTTATTTTATCATTAAATTTTTATTTTAACAAAACTGATTTTAATGATTTTTAATTCATTTGAATTTATTATAAAGTTTTTATATTTTTGTTCATTTTTTGTTAATTCTTAATTATTTAAAAATTAATATAGTTTCTTTGGATAGTTAAAATTTATTTTCATAGTAATTTTTTTTGGATTTTTAATTTTTCCCAATTTTATAAAATAAATCTTTATTTTTTATTTATTTGAATGTAAAATAAAATATTTATATTTTTTTTTATTTTTCTTTAACAGAGTTTTGTTTTTTAAATTTTTAAATTTATTTGAATGAAAAACAAATGTTTTAGATTTTTTTTATTTTCACAATAATTAGTTTTTAATAGTATGAAGTCCTTCTTTATTTCTTAATTTACTTAAAAGTTAATTATAATTTATGATTTTTTTATTTTTTTATCTATTTTTAGTATAATTGTGTTTTCTAATATTTTTTAATTTATTTAAATATAAAATAAAATTTTAATCTTCATTTTTTATTTTTTCCCTTTTTTGTTTTAAAAAATCAATGATTTTATTTAATTTATTTGAATGGTAAATAATTTTTATGAAATTATTTGATTTTTATCTTGTAACACCCCAAGCTTCCACGGTACGTTTCCCTTTGAATAATGTAATAGCTTGCATTATACGCAAGTTCGAGATTCTAACACACCACGACCAATCAAACTTACCGTTATGAATAGTAATACCCATTTTTGATATTTTATAAATTTTATATTTCAAAATGGACTTCATTTTTGGATTCAACATATCAAAATTATCTTAGGGAGATTTTTTTGTATTTATCTGAAAACTTTCAATTTTTGATAAATAGTGAAAAACACTAAGTTATAATTTAAAACCGAATTTTTATTTAAATAATTATTTATTTTATTTAAATTTATTTTAGGTAAAAATAGATAAATAATACCTGTATAAGTTCAAGGTAATTCATTTTATTCAGTTTATAATAATTTTTTATATATAAAAATTTTATTGAACATTTTAACCGTCTTTTACCCACCTCCTAAGAGCATTTGCAAATTTGAATAAAACTTAATTTTATAGATTCTGTGAATTGAATTTCAAAAATCTAAGAGACACAGTTGATATTAGTAAGTAAAATTTGGTTCAATAAGATAAATATAATTTTTTGTGAATAGTAACTTTTGACTTTTATTTACCACGGTTAAAAGTAATTAGGGTAATTAAGGGTAAAATTGATATTATTATTACCCTAAAAAATGTCCTAATTCTATTGGATAAGTGTAATTATACCAAAAAAAATCTTTGGAATAAAATATGATCCTTTAGGTCCACTTGAATTAGATTAGGACATTTATTATTATTTAATTCGAAGAAGAGTTAAAAGTGTTAAATTCAAAGCTTAATAACTAAACCATTTTTAATATAGGGTTATACATAAGAAAAAAAATTCAATTATAAATATTCATTAGAAAGATAAAAATATTTTCCCTACATAATGGTATTTTATTTATATTTTTTAGACATTAAATAATTTAATTTATTTTTGACACAATGATGATGCAGTAATTACCTAATTAATAAAATATTAAAATATTTGATATTATAAATGTTCAAATAAATGTAATTTGAGACTTTTTATGAATTAAAATAATTTTATAGGTTAATACTACATGTTAGGGTTGGTTAGATGAGTTTTTTTCTAAGTAATAATGATGTTATGAATTTAGAAAAAACAAAATACCAAATAGTGTCAAAATTGACATAAAAGAGTTTTTAAAAAAAATATTATATTATTAATTGATATTCTATTCCTAAAAATCTAAGGTTTAGAAAAAAGACTTATATAATAATAGGCGTATCATTGATGAACCACTTGGGGTTTTCTTGGAAGTATATAGTATGTTTATTAACCATACAATATAAAAATACAAAGAGACATGGTAAATGTCAAACTATTTAACTAAGAGTTAAATCTAAAAGATAAGGTTAATATAGTGACCCAAACCTGTCTAAAACCTATTGGTTGAGTGGTTTCAGACCCATCCCAACATTATCCTTTAATTAATTCATTTTTTAGCCATTAGAAACCGAAAATGATTTTATTATAAAATAATATTTCTAGCTTTTCCTAAGGTGCCCCTCACCCCTCTTATAAAAGGGCACTCCACCTTCCCTCAAATTCACACCTTCAAAGCCTTTTGTCTTGGACAAAATCTTCCCAAATACCCTCTCAACTATCCTACCTTTATCCTAGAGGCCTTACATTAGTCATAAATTCAACATAAGGAGCCCTTTTGATCAAATCAAAATAAAGAAACCGAAGAAGAGGTAAATATTTCATCACCTCTTTCAAGTTCTGTTCTTCTTCAACTTACTCTTTCATTGTTGTTTCTATTATAAAATAATAACTACAGTATCTTATATATAATGTGATGTTATTATAAATATGGTACAACCATATTCATTATTCTATCCATCCTTTGAATGACATGTCACCATATGTGCGTACGTATGGCTTACCATCTCCACATCATGGTGTAATTGTTATTCAATACATTATTATTTGTATGAGTATAATAATGATGTGTAATTGAAGTAAATGATAAATATAACATGATAATTATTCTATATATATGATATACCATCCAATTATATATTATTTTAATATCCAAAGAATGATATTGTCGCTCGTGCGTACGTACGGATTACCGTCTCCACGAATGCGATGAGATTCATTCCTCATCATAATCCATTCAAGAAATTTTTTCATTAGATGAGTAAAAATAATGTTTAAATACTTAATATAATTCTTAATACGAATAATATACATCCTATTCATAACAAACACTACTTACAAAACAAATCACATAAAGGAAAACGAATCAGTTAACACCCGAAACGACGATAATACTAAAATATTATTAACAAAGCAATATTAAAAGATCATATATGATATCATATTAATGTATATGATTCTTGATTAATTTAATAACAATTATTTCACCATTATACAGGAGGTTAACCTACCCTTGATCAAGGAAAAGTACAAAGTAAGGGTTTTCTTATCTCACTTTTAATTCCGTGAGATTTTCATTGTTCGCCAATTATTTATTAAAAGTGGTGTATTATGTACTGTCATTTGATATATGTATTATCATGATTATTTTTATATTCATGGTATTATGTGATTAATTTGGTTGTTATTAACTTTTTTCCGTATGACTCAATTGATTACAACGAAGTGAGGGTTTTCATCTCACTTCTTATTTCCATAAGATTCATGCCATACTACCACTATTTACTTTTGTGTGATGTATGTACTGCCTAATGATGGTATTTGTGTAATATAGTTTAATTTATGAGTAATAACATCCTCATTTTATGATCTATTTTTCACAAGATGTATGTTTCGTAAGTTACCAAATTGGTAAGGGAATTTTAAATTTCAATTTCCACTCATTCGACTTTATGCATACTTCATTGATTATTTTAATCCATGATTATGTGTGGAATAACTATTTATTATTTGTGTAGTAATTTCCACTCCCCTTTATGTGGATATACTTTTGATACACATAACCACTCCATTGATAAATTCTCAAGTCATCGATATGAACTTGATAAGAGTAATGTTAACCCAATCTCCATTTATTGAGTTAAACATCCAATTCATTGGTGTTGTTTTTACAAGAATATGTGTGAATGTCCTCTAATTCATTTACACTGAATATCAAATAATATTGAGTGTATTTATATTTTTTACGCATAATTATGTCATTGATTTATCCTTATCCTAAGGATACAGTCTTTATAAGAGATTTCTTCTCAATTTACATTCCACTAAGACTTATTTGTTGTTATACGCCAATTCACTTTTATATGGTGTATATAATGTACTTTGACATAGTATATCATGAATCCCTTTATTCCCATGATATTATAATGTTTTGATTACCTCAATTATTTATATTCAAGTGTCTCTCTTTTGGTTAGGAACTCCAACTAAAATATCATTTTAAAATGATTTATGGATTTTTTATTCTAAATATTTCCCAGTAATGTCCATGTTTTAAAAATAGTTTTAAGGATTTATTTATATGTACATTAAACTTCTAAAATTAAAATTTATTTTAAAATTTTCAAAGTGGTATGGGACACTTTGATTTAAAAATCTATTTTAAACGGCTTCTTGATAAATAGTAAGATTTTAAATGTTTTCAAGAAAAAGGGGGATATTTCTCTCAAATAGTTTTGATGATTATTTTCATCTATGTCAATATCATTCATTATTCTCTATTGAGGTTGATATATTATAATAAAATTTTCCATATTATATTGAATGAGTTATGTTTGACTGTGGATGTGCTGTTTTTATACCATTCATGGTTTGTGGTTAAAATACTGACATTTCATATGCTAGTTTTAATATGAATGTTCAGATTGTGTTTCAACCTTTCCATACGAGGAATTCATTGGACTTAGTAAGTGATCGGTGGAGCCTGCTATAGCTCCTCGATGCATCATTAGGTATCATGAGACAAACTAGTGACTTGGCACAAGGCCTTGACAAAATCTTATTTGTAGTCTTGGCACAAGGCCTTGACTGTGTGGTTATGAAAGTCTGTCATTATGTATTCCATCATTATAAAAGTGGCTATTGATATTTCATGTGATTATTCGACTAGTAGAATATCTATGTGAATAAGTAAATGGACATATTTTATTTTATCTTTTCCATATTATGCTGAACTTCAAGTTTAAAAGGCTTTTGTTTTAGTCTTATACATTGCCTTAAATGTTTATGCATATTTTTAAAAGTTTCCGCTATATTGTTATCTTTACTGAGCATCTGAGCTCACCCCTTTCTATGTCTAATTTTTTCCAAGATGCGAAGAAGTATATTATGACTGACTTGCAGGGATAGTCTATGGGATCTCAGTGTTTTCTATGGAAACAATGTTCTTGTAGTTTTCCATTTTATGATGTAATGTAAACCTTATGAATGTATCTAGCACTTCCAAGGCTACTAAACTAATCGGTCTTTCAAGACTTAATCTTATGTGATCTGGCTAATGATACGTAATAATGCACCGACTCTGGGCTTCTGGGGTTAGGGCGTTACATATCTTTTTAACATAATATCGTTTTTTCTTTATTTTTTATTGTATTTCAATATAAAATAATTTTTTATATTTTTTATGCATTCCATTATTTTTTCATTTTTTTTTTAATTTTGAAGACAAATTTTCTTGATTTTTTAAATTTTTTAAAAATTTAAAATTGAATATATAGATTTTTTTCTTTTTTCAATTTATTTTTGTAGTTATTTTTTATTATAATGATTTTTATCTTGAATTTGTTTATGTTAACTTAAAGTAGGATGATATTTTAAAAAAATATATATTTCTACTTTTAACTAGACAAGTATTTTATTGAATTTAATTTATTTTAAAGTAAAATAAAAAATGTATATTTCCCATATGTTTTTTTAATATAAAGATTTTTTTTTGAAATTTTTAAAATTATTTGATTACAAAAATAAATTTCTCATATTTCTTATTTTTCATTTTTTAATTTTTTTTTTCAAAATAAGGATTTCATTTTTTAATATTATAGGGTTATTCTTATTTTTTAAAATTTATTTAAATATAAAGTTTTTTTTATTTTTTTCCTTTTTTAATTAAAATTATGTTTTTAAATATATTTAATATATTTGAACATAAAATAATTTTTTAGATTTAAATTCTTATTTTATTTTTTATTTTTTAAAATATTTATTTCAATATTATTATATTACATTTTTTTATGTTTTATAATTTTGTCTTTTTTTTTTATTTTTTTAATTAAATAAAGCTTTTCATGATACTCTTATTTTATTGGAAATAATATTTTTTATCAAAAATAAAGTTTCTCTTGATTTTTTTAAAGTATTTAAAATTTGAAACAAAATTTAATAGATTATCTTATATTTTATTTTTACATTATTTAACAAAATAGTGGTCTATATTTTTAAATTTTTTTTAAAAGTAAAGTCAAATTTTTATATTTTTTCAATATTTGTTGTAATTTTATTTTTTAATAAAGTATTTTCTTTATTTTTAAAATTTATTTACAAGAAATATAATTTTTTTTAAAAAAATTAATAATTTTCCCCTCTTTTATATTTTTATATATTATAACATGACATATTTTTTCATCACTTATTTTTATTTATTTTAAATTAAAATATATTTTTAAAAGACTTTTCTTATGTTTTTATAGATTATATGTTTTCATGATTTTTTAATCTATATAAATGAATTAAAAATTTGTTTTTTTAATTTTAAATTTTTTTCATAAGCTAAATTATTTTTTTTGTAATTTTAATTAAATGAATATTTTGTTTATTTATTTAATGTAAAATTATTTTTTTTATTTTTTTATTAATTACATATTTTTCGTTATATTTGCGTGTTACGTATGAAAGGACCTAATAATTGTGCTCTCCAGTTTCTGTAATGTGATTTTGCAAAGCATGTTTGGAACTATACCACTAGTCAATTCCTATTTGAGTTTGATACTAATATAGATCCTTAAATTTTTATGGAGTCTATTATGTATCTTAAATTAAGTCCTCAAATGCATAATCTACTTCTTATTATTGTGTATGCGATATTTCTAAATATTTGGAAGACTAGTAATGCAATATGTTTTGATAATCAACCATTGAATAATCATTGGATGCTCTTTCTCATCAGCAAGGACATTGAGATGACTTCCAAAATCCAAACAGGGGTTATGAATAATTATTTTAATGATCTGCTTATATCTCATATTCTTGGTGTGTCATGTAATCTCATGAAACTAGTTCAATTTAAATATTTTAAATAGATACCATATATCTCACTATACCTAAAAATGAATATGGATAGGGTGGTGATGAGCTCCATGGGACCAGATGGTTGTAGAGGCATATTCAGGAATAATAGGGGATTATTCATGGTTACTTTGTATGACTTCCTTGGATCACACATTAAATTTAAGGATAAAATTTGGGTTGTTATTTATGTAGTCCAACAAGCATAGAACTTTAGTTGACATGATTTGTGGATTGACTGTAACTCTATTTTGGTCATCAACCTAATCAAACAAATATTCTTTAATGTACCATGGAAACTTTCTTCTTCTTAGAAGATATAATTAGATCAGATATCAAAGATGAATTTCATTACCTCTCACGTTTATAGGGATAGTAATATGGTTGATGAAGTACTTTTAAATAAGGTGGTGGAGAACCAAGACTCCCTTTGGTGTCTCTAATTATATGATGACCCTATTCATATTCACCCTCTAATGTGGCATGTGATGTTTATACTCACATATCCTATACTCTTTCATGTACTAGCACTTTATCTTCATTTATTGAGAAGTAATGGGTCTCTTGCCCATGTCTTGGAGCATTTTTATTATGAATTATACAAATTTTCAAGATTTTTTTAATTTATTAAAATAATTTAAAATATTTGGTTATTTTATAATTTTATATTATTTTAATATTTTTCCATTCTATTGTTTTTTATTAATACATAAATTATCTTGATTTTCATTCAATTTATTTTTAAAGTAATTTTTTTTCAATTTTGTTTCTTTTTAGAGGATTTTTTTTGAATTTATTGTAGTACATTTTGTTTTTTCTATGGTTTGGCAAAATAAAGCCTTTCATAATTTTTAAAATTTATTTAAAAGTAATTTTTTTTAAATTTATTTTTTTCCTTTTTTCAATTTTATTTATTCATAATTTATTATTCATAATTATTTATTAATGTTTTTTTTTACTTTTTTTAATTTTTACCTTAATTTTTTTTATATTTTTTGTATTTTTTATTAGTAAATCATTCTATTTTTTTTCATTTTTATAAATTTATTTGAAAGTAACATAATGTTTTTTTTATATTTTTTACTTTTTTTATATTTTTATTTTTTTATAAAACAGGGGTTTCATGATTTTTTTAATTAACTCTAAATTATAGTAAATATTTTTTAATTTTTTCCCTTTAATTAAAATTTATATATTTATTATATTTTTTTGGAATATTTGTTCTATTTTTTTTATATGTTTTCATCATTTTATAAGATTTTTCTTATTTTTTATTTTTTCACAACACTAGTGTTCATTATTTTTTAAAAATTTGAAAGTAAATTATATTTTTTTGATTTTTTTCTAATTTTTTAATTTTTATTTTTATTAAAAATCATTTCTTTTCATCATTTCATTAAATTTATTGCAATGTTAAATCAAATTATAGGATTTATTTTTCATTTATCATGTATTATTTTTTATTTTGTTTTAATTATATAATTTTCTTTATTAATTAGATATTTTCATCGTTATTTTATTCATTTTAAATAAATAAAATAATTATATTTTTTTCTTTTTCAATATTGATTTATTTAATTTTATTTTTTTTTCAATTGATTTTTTGTTTCACTATTTTCTTTTACTTTTTTAACTTGATGGTGACTTTTTTATTTCATTTAATTTTATTTTTTATGATTTATATATATTTTTCTATCACGCGAGTTTTGATTAGGATCAATGGGGGAGGTTGAGATCATTTTTCTAGCATCCTCAAATTTTATGGGAAATTGCTTATGTGGTAATAGTTCCAATTAAAATGGATAAAGAATTTGAAAGGGCTAGGTATAGGAATTTCACAAGGATTCTAGTTGAATTGACCTTAGCCTTCCTCTAATAAAAACTATTATTTTAAATTCTATTGAATACATGTTTGATATATTGGTTAAAGATTAGAAAGTCCTTGATTTTTACAAGGAGTGAAGTAATATTAGGCATTCCCATTAAAAATTCAATAGAGGTTCAAATTATGTCCAACATGGAATGAGAGGACATTCTTTTAACATAAATCCAAAACAAGATTTATTGAATCCTAACAATATAAAAGAAATTAGACAGAAAGCTAAGGAAAATATATGTCTTGATAAATCTGATTGTAATTTAGTCAATTTTAATGGTGAGAGACGTGCTCATATGGGCATTGTGGATCAGCATCTTGAGCAGGTCCAAGAAAATAGTGAGCCCGACACTCATGGTAAGTGGGATTCTGAAGAGGGGAAGTTAAAAAATATCAAGTTAGGACACTCTAAGGAATCAAGATTACAATATAATGAATCTAATTTTTTGTTCTTGATTTACATCAGGATCAAGAGGATAAGTTTCACTCCTCAATTAGTAAGGGGAAAAATCACTTTAAGTGAGTTCTAATTATTTTTGACGACAAGAGAAACTAAAACAGGGAAGAGATAGGGATGACTTATAGCCTCCTAGACTAACTATCTCAATGCCTATGCAAATCAAGACTTCTAGGATGTAGGTAATAATAGAGTAGTGGAATGAGAAGTCTACATTAGTTTTGGGATCTTATTCTAACTCTTTGGTGATGGTTAATCTAATAATAATACTAGAAAGAAAATACCTGAGAAAAAAGACTGTGGATTTGAAAAACAAGAGAGTATAAACCAAACTATGGGTACCATTACTATTGAACCTTTTGATGTATGACCTTTTGGATATGTATAGGCTACTAAACTCTAAGTGGATAGTGTTCCTCCTAAGAACTATGAAGATCAAGGTGTCTAATGTTGGGTCTTCAAACAAAGGAGTGGATGTTGAAGCTACTACACACACTACTCTTCAAGAAGTGGATGTGACTACTATAGATGTGTCCTACCTCCCTCAAGTAGAGGGAATGTCTTCAGATCAGTTAGAAAACAGGAACCTTGCAGATGTATTTGTTTCTATAAGGAAGACAATAAAGTATAGAAACTCACCCTCAACTGATGATTAGAGGTAGGTAACTTATCCCCAATATTTTTCTCATATAATGAATGATATTGGTACAAATTTTTGAAGATCCATATTTGAATAATGTGAGGTGGAAAAATATAAAAACTAAAAAAGTAAAATCCTCTCAGTGGATCTTGAACTAGTAAGGTTTCCCCTGGGCCTTAGTGATGTTATAGAGGATTGGATTGACCTTCAGTTTGAGTACATGATTTTCAAATTGGAGCCATGTATTTTCATCTTAGATTATTAATTTCTAGTCTTAGAGTTTTTATCCTTTAATATTGATGATAATATATGCTCTAACCTTGAGTTTGACATTCGGGAGCTATTATAGAAAGTTGGACCTCAGATTATTGGTAAAAGTGGAAATGAAAGTAAATAATTTGTCTAATAATTTTCTAATGAGGATCATGAACCTTGGTTGAGGGTAAAGGCAACAAGGTGAGGCCAAAACATGCATAGTAGATGCAAACCTCGAGGTTGTGGTGGAAAACATTCAAATCACGGTAGAGGTAGATCACTCATTTAACCTTTATTATTTGTGTTTTTTGAACTATTTTTTTTATTTTGATGAGGGTAGTTACTATCATATTTTTTCTCATCTCTATCACTCTTTTCCATTTTTTCTCTTCTAAAAAGAGGGATAGGGACTTTGGGATATATTCTCTTGGTTAGCCAAGGAACAAGGATAAAAGAAAATCTATCTTATTTTAGAGCCATGTTTATCTTTAAGGGCATTTGCCTTCCTCTTTTTGTTGTAGTGATTTTTCCACTATCTTCCACATGTCATCTTCTCTTATACCTTTTTTATTTTAAAAAAGGGACTTTGATCCCAACTTATCATAAAATAAATTTATTCTTTACCTTTTTTATTTATTCAAAACTTATATATTTGTTTTAAATGATTTTATTATTTTTAATATTTTATTATTTTATTTATACTATTATATTTCTCTTTAATTTAGATAGAATTTTCTAATTTTTTAAATATTTGAAATATTGTTTTCAATTTTTTTAATATAAATTATTTTATCATAATTTTTTTTATTTTCTAAAAATGAAATATATTTTTTTAATTTTTTCGAATTTATTTAATCTTTTTTCTTTATATTTTAAATTTCTATTTTCTATTTATTTATGTTTTTAGATTTTAATTTTTTTTCGTAAAAAAAATTATTTTTGAAAAAATATTATTTATAATAATCAAGGTTTTTTGGATTTTCCAACTTATTTTAATTTAAAATAAATATTCTAGATTTTTTCTTTTTCATTTGATATTTAGAAAAACTAACTTTTTGTTGATTTTGAAATTTATTTTAATTCAAACTAATTTTTTTAGATTTCTTATTTTACTATACTATCATATTTTATCTTATATTTTATTTTTATTTCTTACAAAAAAGAGTTTTTATTTTTCAATTTATGTAATACTTAAATGAAAATTTTAGATTTTTTACAAATATTATCAAATTTTTATTTTTTAACATTTTTTTTTCTAATTTTTTATTTTAATAATTTATAAGAAAATAGGAGGCTAGTATCCGCGTATGGGTAAAATACTAAATATGGGTAAATGTAAGCTTTTTTTTGCAGTTAAATAAAGCTTGGATGGAACATGAAGAGTTTTCTTGCTTTGGTTTGTTTTTGATAATGGTCTATTGTATTTGGTGGTCTTTCATACGACTTCCTTTGACATTAAAACCCCTTGTAATGTTTTCTTTTAATAGATAAAGGGAACCTCAACTTGGTTTTATAAGTTCGTGGTTCAATTCATTATTATTTTTTAAGAAAATAGAAGCTTTTTTTAAATTTATTTAAAATAAAATTTAGATTTATATTTTTTTATGTAATGTTCATTAATTTTTTTTTTCATTTTTTAACATTAGAAACCATTTTTTCAATTTATTAATTCATTTAAAATTCAAATTAATTAACTTAAATTTTGTTTCTCTTTTGTAACCTTTTTTATTATATATTATTTTATTTTATGTTTTTATAATTATATTTTTTTGATAAATTTTTTATTAACGTGATAGTGATTTTTTAGAATTTTTTTTAAAAAAATTTATTATTATTTATTTTATTTTTGTATTTTTTTTTTCGATTTTTCTTGCTTTTTATTTTTAAAATTAAATGTAGTTTCCCTTTTTTAATTAATTTCAATGTAAAATAAAATTTATGTATTTTTTTTATTTTTATCTTCATTTTTGATTTCTTATTTATGTTTATTTTTATTTTTCAAATAGAATAAAGTTTTTTAGTCTTTTTTTATTTAATTTGAATGAAAAAAATTCTTTTTGATATTTTTAATTTTTTCCCAATTCCTTTTTATCTATTTTCTTTTTTAATTTTTTTTAATATTTTTAGTTTTTATTTGTTACTGTTTTTTAAATAAAAATTAATTTCTTTATTTTAATTTTTTTTTAAAAGTAAAATGATATTTTGAGGATTTATTTCCTTTTTTATTTTAAATGAGTAAAGTTTTATTTATTTATCAAAGGTTTTATTCTAAAATAAAATATCTTTTTTGATTTTATTCCACTTTTAAGGATTTTATTACTTTTTAACAAATTCTATTTTTTTTCATTACTCGTACTTTATTCAATTATAATTTTTTTTTGAAAAGGTGAGGGTTTAAGAACCTTTATTAAAACAAAAACATAAGTGAAGAGGACCTGGACAGACAAAGCAAACCACCCTCATGACATACATATCAGTCACAAGTCATAGAACAAGTTGTTTTTTAATTTCTACCTAA
This sequence comes from Viscum album, assembly GCA_963277665.1. NCBI lineage: Eukaryota > Viridiplantae > Streptophyta > Magnoliopsida > Santalales > Viscaceae > Viscum > Viscum album. The sequence goes on from OY728130.1 coordinate 1,224,312,245, forward strand.
GCAGTGAGTCTCCAATTGTGCCGAGCACACTACTTAATTCCACCATGCTCAAAATCTTATCCTCTTAAATTATGGGATATCCTCTAAGTATTTACATATTTCCAAAGTCCATTTAGATTTTGTATTCCTCTGAGTCACTCTCAATAACCTCTATTTGAACTGGTTCCCTCTTAGAGAGATCATGAAATAAGGAATTCTCACTACCTCTATCCTCCCTCAATGGGTCTGAGTGCCAAAAAAGACAGCATATACACTATATGTAGTGATCTTTCAAGTTTTTTGTTGGGTCTCATTCACCAATTATTGGGTGACCATAGGGGAACCTTCATGTTCACTAAGACTGTACCAGAACCCCAAATTCTAGCCCGCTCATCCGACCCCTTAGGAGGACCACCACTACCACCAATTTTTTATTGTACTAAAGGAGATATATTCATCTCTATAACTTCCTTAACAGTAACACCCTTCTATTGGGTTTTATATCATTTTATAGAGGTCTTATTTTCCATAGGATCCCCACCAGCACAAGTCTGTAACTCAACTACATTTGCTTCATGCATAGGGGTGCACCTTTGCCCCTTGTCTTTAGCAGCCTCTACTCCTGAAGATACCTGACTAAGTCCTTAAACGACCTAAAATTGATTTTTATTCTCCATAATCACATTGGGATTTGGTTTTGTCCCTGATAATTGTTAAATTCCACAACTAGAGTCCTCACTATGAGTTGGATCAGCGGGTTCTGATTGTTGGTCGGCTTTGTAACGGGCTTGCCTATATTGGCCAGGGCTGTTCGCCTATGCACATGGCATGAGCTTTGTTGGAACATGGTTTCTGATATATAGTAGATGAATGTGATACCACCTCCAGACATTTTTACCCTTTTTGGTAGATAAATTAAGATAAAGATCTTCCAGGTCAAGCTAGCAATCAGATTCCAAGGGGCCAAAATTTCCTTTAAGGTAGTCCTTTTTATCATCCATATTAGTGCTCTTGTAAGTAAAAATTTGAGAAGAACCCAATTCATTTATATTTTCTATCTTTTAATATCCAAATTCTGTAAGTTTGTGGTCTTTTAAATCCTCTTATTACTCTACCAATATATATAGGTAATCTCTTAGTGGATGCTTCAGCTCACCACCCTCCATTTGATTAACTTCAAGGTTTTGAGACCCTAGGTCTTCTTGCTGCAATATACCATTAGAGGCTTGTCCTGCCTGATTCTCATTTGTATGAGAATTCAAAGCCTTATTTAACTTCTCAGAAGTGTTCCCCTTCATCACATTAGTTCTGCAAATAAGTTTCTTATGACACCTATATAGGGAGGGTACAATAATGAAACTATTTGAAAAAAAACAGGCATCTTTTCATAATCAATAAAAATATCAAACTATTAATCATCAGTGGTGAGCACTGTAGTTTTAATAGAAGGCTGAGAAAGACCAAATTACCATAACACTAGAGAAAAAATCCCATATCTCACCCTTTCGGTTTTCTATTCCATCTTTATAGGAACTCCGATGGTTGTTGCAATCTTCCATTAAATCTGATGGTTCCAAAGGAGCTAGGTTAGCCTATTAAGAGCATTGGCATTCACACAGATTTACATCGGCAGTCTCTATTGGGGATGTTAATAGAGTGTCTCAATGAATGTTTCAGTCATATAAGTACATGTTGGTGTTTTTCCCAAGTTTGGTTGATTTTTGTTTTGGCTTCTTATATTCGGACCCTATTTTGGATCAAGGGAAATATTGTACTACATAAACCCATCCTCCTCTTTTTTTTCCATGTTTTTTATCTTTAGTAAAGGGGTTATTATTTTAATTTTTTTTAAAATATTTTTTTTTGAATTTTATTCTATATTGTGTTTTCATGTGAGTAAATTCTTTCTCTAATTATTTAATTTAATTTATTGAAAAATAAAATCTTTGGAATTATTCATTTTTCATAGTTTTTAAATAGAATAAATTTTTTGTCATAATTTAAATAAAAATTATTTTTTATTAATAATTTTCTTTTTTTATTTCATGAAAATTTTAGGATTATTTCCTTTATGTTATATTTCTAGCAAAATAGAGTTTTCTGAATTTATTTAATTTATTTGATATTAAAATAAAATTTTTTGATTTGATTTTTTTTTATTTTTTTAATAATTTTATGTTTTATGTTATTTTATTTTATTTTATTTTTGATAATTTTCATTTTAATGTTTTTAAATTTAAATGAAAATTTTCTGTAATTATTTAGTTATTTTAAGTAAAATATTTTTTTAAATAAATGGAGCATTTCCTATTTTTTAAATTTATTTGAATGAAAAATAAATTTAATGGATTTCATTTTATATTTTAAAAAAGATATTTTAGTCTTAAAATTTATTTGAAAGGAAAATATATATTTTTTATATTTTTTCCATTGTATTTTTTTTATCTTTTTTTGAAACAAAATTTGTCTTCATTTTTTATTTTATTTGAAAAGTCAAATTGATTTTTAAAATTTTAAACAAAACCCTACTTTTTTTATAATAGAATAAAATTATTTTTGATTTATTTAATTTATTTCAATATCAAATAATATTTTTTTTGATTTATTTATTTTTTGTGTTTCTTTTACTATATAGTGTTTTTTATTTTTTAGATTTATTTACAAGTAAAAAAAATCTTGGATTTTGTTTAAAATTTTTATATTTTCATCGTACATTGTATTATTTTTATAAAATGATGATTTCATATTTTTTTAACGAAAAAATATTTTCATTTTTATTAAAATTTATTTTAAAGAAAAATAAAATTATAAAATTTTCTTTTATGTTTTTTATTTTACTTAATAATTAAATTAATGTTATTTTTTATCAGCGTTAAATTTTATTTCTATTCTTATATATTTTTTATTTTTATTAAAATATTTAATATTTAATTTTATTTCTTTTAATAGAATAAAATTTTTCATAACTTTTAAAATTTATTTAAAACCAAATAAAATTTTATAATTTTTTTATTTCTCCTCTTTATTAAATTTTTGCATTTTTTAATAAAACATAATTTTATGGAATTTTTTTATTTACTCGAAAGAAAAATAAATTATTTTATATTATTTTATTATTTTGTTTTCCTTTTAATTTTATCATACTTTTTTTGTTTCAATTTTTTATTATTATACATTTTTCTTGATTATTGTTTAATTTATTTGAAATTAAAATATATCTTTTTTTATTTTTTCTTTTTTAAATGAAAATTAGTTTTTTTTTAATTTTTTGAATCTAAAATTCAATTTATAAGGGGTTTTCTAAAATCCGTTCTTCTGTATTTTTTTTGGGATTTTGAGGTGCTGGGAGAGAGTTTAGAGGTTCTTTGAGGGTTGATTTAATGACCCCAACTTTAGTAGCCCAAATTCAGTGTTCACTTTATTATATTGACATAAGATACATGAGATCACATCATAAAGGATCTAATAGTTTAGTAGTTTTTAAGAACTAGATATATACTTGATTATCATTTTTTACATTGGAAATAAAATATAAAATGTAGTAAGAGAAAACATTCAGCATCCTTTAACTCGTTCAAAGAATTCTTCTTTATTTCACGAGAAAATGAAACAAAATAAGGGTGATCTCAAATTCTCAATAAATGTTATGTACAAAGAAAGCTATATTGAAAAAATAAAAACATAATCAATATGATAAAGTAAATAATTGAAAACACATGTCATTTAATCAATAACTTGAGCATGAAATTTAGCCATGGATAATACCAGTGCAATAATATCATAGATAATAATAACTATATCCTTAATAAAGGAAATGCATAATATTGAGCTGCATGATACCAAACATCATTATATATATACCATCAAATCTTTCTGTCAAGATACACTACTACTAAGTAGGCATTTAACAATTCTAAAAATGGCCGTTATCAATGCTAGAGAAGCGCTAACTTCTGGAGTGAGATTAAAAGTCCTAGTATTTCATCAACATTGATAAAGGGGCATACTGTAGTGTGTTGTAACAGAACATCACAACAACCGTAACACCACCAAATATCACCAAAATCAAGTACCAATAAGGAATTTAAATGAAATAAAATTTACAATACAAATACAAGAAAAAAACTATTATAGATATTTCAAACATTGGTTTATACAATTAATTAAGTAAAAATTATTACATACATTCAAAAACATCAATGTTCCTTTGTATTTTTCCACTGACCCTAACTCATGCTATTATTGAACAAACCACCCCTACTCAAGAAAAAGAACACACCTATATAAGAAAAAATTCTTATGTTTGAAATAATATAAATAAATAAATCAATAAAAAATGTTAATTTTAAACTAAAATTTTATTCATACTTGGAACACTGTGTAACATATTGATAATTATTGCATGTTACACCATTTCTTGTTCGTCCTTAGGAATTATCTCTATGAAAATTAATTAAACAAGTATAAGATAAAAATGATAAGTAAATCAGTTAATTAATAACAGATAGAATGATTAGAAAAAAATATAGGCTCATTTTCTCGGTTTTAGTTATGCAATATGGATTTTAAATAAAAATGACACTTATATATTTAAAAGACACACTAGGAGTCCTACCATTCACACAGTGTGTCGGATTTAGGTGTGATTGATTCCTACATGTCTCAAATTACTTATGGACAATTTTTCTAAAATATCAAAACAATATGAATGTGTTTTATTAGTTTTGAGTACTTCACTTTTCTTTTTTACTAAAATATCATTTTAAACTAGAAATATGCACTTTGAGTCATACCGATCACATCATGTGTCAGTTTTACGTGAAACTAATTCTTGCACATCAAAAATAACTTATGAATCATTATCCTAAATTATAATGACAATCTAAGCATGTTTTCTCAGTTTTCACTGTGTGACACTTTTTGAATTAAAATGTCAATTTTAAACTGATAACAAACACTTTGAGTCAAAATGAGAATATTATGTATCAGATTGAGGTGAAACTAATTCTTACATGTCATAAATGACTTATGGTTCATATTCCTAAAGTATCAAAAAAACCTGAATGCATTTTCTTAGTTTTGAGTAGGTCATTTTTCTTTTTTACTAAAATTGATGTCAATTTTAAATAAAAAGATGCACTTAGAGTCATACCCGTCACATTATGTGTCTAATTGAGGTACAAATAGTTCCTACACATCTCAAATGACTTATGGATCATTCTATTAAAGTATCAAAACAATCTAAATGCCTTTTTTTTTCAGTTTTGAGTATGTCACTTGTCTTTTTTACTAAAATGTCAGTTTAAACTGAAAACATGCACTTTGACTCATACCGATCAAACCGTATATCAGTTTGATATGAGACTGATTACTACACATCAAAAAAAAATTTATGAATCATTTTCCAAATTTATCAAGACAATATGAGTGTGTTTTCTCGTTTTTTAGTGGGTGACACCTTTTAACTAAAATGTCAATTTTAAACTCATAACAGACACTTTGGGTCATACTGAGAACATCCTAGATCAGATTTAGGGGTGGATGATTCCTACATATCACAAATGAATTATTGATCATTTTAATAAAGTATAAAAACAATTTGAATTCATTATCTTGGTTTTGAGTAGGTCAATTTTTCTTTTCTTTTTTCCTTAAGCTGATTTTAATTTCAAATAAAAAGAGGTGTTGGGAGTTATACCAGTCACACTGTGAGTCAAATTGAGGTGTGGATGATTCCTACACATCTAAAATTACCTATGGATATTTTTTCTAAAGTATCAAAACAATATGAATGTGTTTTCTTGGTTTTGAGTATGTCACTTGTCTTTTTTACTAAAATTGATGTCAATTTTAAATAAAAAGATACAGTTGGAGTCATAATGGTCACACTATGCATCATATTGAGGTGAGGCTAAGTCCTATACATATAAAATGATATATGGATCATTTTACTAAAGTATCAAAACAATCCTAGTGCATTTGATCAATTTCAAGTACGCCACTTGTATTTTTTATTAAATTTCGTTGTAAAATAGGGACACAAACTTTGAATCCATCTAGTCACATCATGTATCTGTTTAATGTGAGACTGATTAATACAAGTCACAAATGATTTATTAGTTGTTTCCTAAATAATCAATACAATCTGAGTGTGTTTTCTCAGTTTTGCAATGAGATACACTTTTTGAAGTAAAATGCCCATTTTAAACTGATAACAGACACTTTGAGTCATACCGAGAACATCTTGTATTAGATTGAGGTATAGTTGATTCCTACACATCATAAATGACTTATATATCATTTTATTATAATATCAAAACAATATAAATATGTTTTCTAGGTTTTTAGTTTATAAGTTGTCTTTTTAACTAAACTTAATGTCAATTTTAAATAAAAATAAGCACTGAGAGTCATATCGGTCACACCATGTGTCATATTGAGGTGCAGTGAATTCCTACACATCCCACGGTCTCAAAAAAATCCCAAATTCCATTGATACCACACTTTTAATTGATTTTATTTTTCGAATTTACAACACTGCATATTGAGTCGATGTTCATAGCTAAAGAAAGGTTTTTCCACTAAGAACATCGATTCAATATCTAGTGTTGTAGTTTAATAAATAAAGGCAATAAAAAGTGTGGTAACATTGGTAGAAAGTAAAAATATATTAATTCTATGGGAAATTTTTTTATTGTGCAAACATCAATACTACCTCTATGATTGAGAAAAGGTAGAATCATTTCTCTTCTAGAAAAGATAGTAGAGAGAACTTAAAGGAAAGTGATAAAATCTAACACTACATGGGTAAAAATGTTTTGAGGGAGAAGAATTCTGTGGAAGTTTTGGTGTAGAAATACATGAAAGATGGAAAAACCACCCTAACTCAAAAAAAATAATCCAACTTTATTAAAAAATTCTTATGTGATTAATACTAAAAATAAATAAATTAATCATAAATATGAAATAATAAATTAATTATACAAAAATGATTTTAATATGAAAACATCAATATTACCTCTGTGATTGAGTAGAGAAAGTGTTTTTTCTATTCTTTCAAAGGTAGTAGAGGGAACATAAAATAAATTGATAAATGTCAATAATATAGGGGTGAAAATGTTTTGAGGGAGAAGAAGTCTGTGGAATTTTTGGTGCAGAAAAGAATGAAAGATGGAAAAAAAATATTCTAAAATAAACAAACTCTATAAGGAATAATTTTAATTAAATCAAAATTTCATTATATAATTTTTCAGTAAAATAAATAAAGTATATAATAACATCACATTTACATCTTCCCAAAGGGTTTCCTTCATTATAGTTTTTCCTTCAAAGTGATTGGTAACATCACCATGTACAAAATACATTGTCTTCATGAGTATTAAAACATTTAATTTATATTATGTTAATGCAATACAAAATATATAATATTATAAGGGAAAAAATATATATTAAAAACAATTTTACCTTCTCATTTAACTCTATTTATTTGTTTAATGGTTTTAGGGACTTGGTTTCTCTATCAAGAATCCAAATCCCCTCTTTATGGTCCCCTCTAACATACAATACATTTTCTATATTAGAAAAAACATGAACTAATTGTGATCTCCCAATGAAAGGGTCATCCTTGATTAATTTGTCATCTGACCCGAAATTTTTTTAGTCACCATCAGGATAATCGACCAATTCTTGTTTATTTGATATAATACATAAAATAATTTCACTTCATGTGATACCATTATAAAAGGCTCGTATCATTCCCCTTCCAAACTAAATTTCACCTTCATTAAGCCCATTTCATCAACTTTCACTGCACTCATATTTTTAACCCATTTTCAATGGAAAATCAGAACTTAAATGTCGTATAATCCAACTCGTATATCTATTTGATAATGGAAAAATATGAAATATTTTCATAAATTGGATTTTTATCCTTGGAACCAGATATGTGCATCACTTCCACCATAAGCATAACACCACTATTTTTCATCGTACTAGAGTCATCATGTTATTTTTTATATAATTTATAACCATTGATTATAAAACAAGTGTAAGATATAACATTTTAATTCAGTCCCCTGGCTAGCCATTGATGTTTTTTGGAAATTGAATTTTTATTTTTAGATAACTCCTTATAAATTTGATCTCATAACTATCCTATAAACTATTGATTATATAAATTTGATATCCATCCCTTATCCCTTGATGGATTCAAATCTACAAGAACTTATTTGTGGGATTCAATTTAGGGATCAATATATTCACCATTATGTAAAATGTAAAGGTACACTTTCTCCCATTCTGTCAAGGTAATTGTAAAAACAACACTTCTAAAAATCCCTTTTCCCAGAAGGAATCCACCATGAAAAGACTTTTGGAAACTGATGCTATCAATATTTGATAGGTTATTGGTATATAATTCAATAACTTATTCAACAATATATCATTCTTCTATACAAACATCTATCTGACTTTGATTCTTAACATACCCTTTTCAAAATTTTACATACCATTTAATGGGGTATATCCATCTGTAATGGATATGAACACATTGGTGAACCTCTCTAACCAAGTGAACTATGAAGTGGAACATTATATCAAATAATTATGGTGGGAAGAATATTTATAATTCACATAATATTACCACAACCTCCTTATTCATTATTATAAACTTCTTCGAGTTTATAAATTTATGACATATGGCTTTGAAAGAGAAGTAGAGTCTGGTTAATGTAAGTTTTACATTTTGATCCAAAATTCAACGAAAAGAAACATGCGTCAAATATTTTATCAAAACATGACAGTCATGTGATTTTAGTTCTTGTAACTTCAAATTTGTCATTGACATGACATTCTTGATATTTGATGAATACCCCTCTGTAAATTTTACACTATTAAGGAATATACAAAATTGCAATTTTTCCTATCTGGATATAGTGTAAGCTACTGGAGAAAGAAAATTACACCCTTTAACCTTTACTGGTTCCAACTCTTCCCTAATCCCCATGTCAATCATGTCCAACCTATCCTTGATGCCATATTTCATTTTTCTAGGAGAATTTAGTAATGTGCTAATAACACTATTAAATATATTTTTTCTACATGCATGAAATCAAGAAAATGTTTGACATAAAAACAATTACAATATAATAATTCCAATAAAATTGATCTATTCTTTCAACCTTATTTTATAAGGTTTTTCAAAAAATGGTTTACTGAAAATAATGTTAATATCTTTTACTTTATGAAACAGTTGCTCATCCTTTAGTGGACATGGTGTTGTACCTTTTTTATATTCCCATTGAATGTTGTTGTCTAGGATCGATATTTAGGTCATTGAGGGAAAAATATATGATGTACTAAAAACATAGTCTTCAAGGAATGTTTCAATTGAATTGAGTGTGTGTGTTTTTAAAAAATGGGTCACCCCAATATTTATTTAATGCTATAGCCTGATTAATTTCCATAAGTGGGGAATTAATTTCTTATACGACAAAATATGGCCCTAAATGTGAATTATTAACTTCTATGAGAATCATAAATTGTTTCACTTGTATCCCAAATCAATTTTAGATCTTCAGTAAATGGATCCAAATAGACTTCAATATCATTATTGGGTTACTTTGGTCTAGATATAAGCAGAGTAAATATAATGTATTTTCACTTCATGAATAACCATGATGGTAAGTTATAATTTACCAAAATGATGGTCCATTTATTATAAGTACTAATTTTTACACTAAAAGGACTTTTTCCATTTATAGATATCTCAGGATGAAAGTTTCTCGGCTGATTTCCAAATTTAGGATACTCATATTCAATTTTTTTTCACTAAGGAGAATCTACAAGATAACACAGGTTCCCATATTTAATTCTTGTATTTTCATGCAATGTCAATTGTCTCATGGTTTTATGACATCCATATAGTCTTATAAATAATATAATGATAAGAAAGTACCATACATATTTCAAATGGATTGATTAATTTTTATTGTATTGATCTACACCACACATAGTGAATTTTATGAGTGATTTATGGTCCTTGTGAAATAATATGAAATCATTTGGAAAAGCATGTATTTTTTTATAGATCATTCCCATTGAACGTATAATTCATTTAGCGTCATATTTTAAACATGTTAGTTCATTTTATTAGGGTATCATATAATTCAAGAGACCAAGTAGTCCAATAAATCTTGTGTCACTCCATCTATTTTCACATTTCAAATTATATAACTTCAATACAACTGTCAATGATGTGTATTTAGTACAACCAGTATACAATTATCTCTTAACAAAAATGTTTTACTTCTCAGACTACTTTGGAAAATCAAAGATGTCATCTTCAATTTCCATTTTCATTTCTTACATGTGATCTCCATCATCATTTACACATGTAACGTCCCAGACTTGATAACCACTCAATAGTGCCCCAAGCTCAGTTGGTCACAAGGCCTCAAGCACATCTCCTCAAATGATAGAGGCTTCCGAATAGTAGTAAGGGAAAAATAGTTTTAGTGGGGATACCATTCCCTCATCACCAGAGTATACATGACATAATATCAACAAAATAATAATAGAGGAAGTAAATAAAAAGTAGGAAACTGAAAAATAAATAGTATAGGAATATATAATAGGCCACAAGTGTAGTATATACAATCATGATGATGATACATGTCACAAGTCTAGAAAAACATCCAAAATAGTTACAAAAAATTATGTTACAATACATGTATCCAAAAACCAAAACTAACAAAAGTGCTATCTATAAATATCATCGTGTGCCTCAACTCGGTCCCATGCTCCCCTACTTTAAAATAGTAATCAATAACCTGTTGGATGTCACTATCCCTTGTTTATACTTGAAACCATATAATCTTTTTGGTTACCTATGGGAATCCCAAATAGGGTGTTAGATACCATCCCATTAGGCAACCACCCAAGATCTATACAATTCAATGGTCTGAAATATAATAAGCTAAGTAGGTAAAAAATAAAGCAGGTCAGAAGTAAACCAAAGTAAAGTTCCCATGGCATGTCCACCACTAAACAAGTGATACTAAATAACCTCTCAAGAATCCCGGAATAACAAGTGTCAAGCTCTTAAAAAACTTGCTATCAGTAAAACATAAATAAACAACACAACCTCACCATTCAACCAAACCTGTCATACCACCATATCCTTTCCATATAAATCAATGTTTCATATCAACCATGGTTGAGACCATTAACCAATAATTTCACAAGCCCATGACCATGCCGTATACTAAAAAGTCAGACCATGAAGGGACGAATACAAGGTGTTGAATACCAAGGAATCCTCATCGAGTCCTAGGAGAATCTCAATGGAAACTCAGTTAGGCACTGGTTAGAGTCCTAAGAGAATTTCATACCAGACATGTCTTATGTGAGTCCAAACAAGTTGGATCAAAGGGTTATCAAGGCCCATGACATCCCACAAAATCAAGACCCAAGGATCATCTCTATCCAATTTTGTCACTACCACATTTAAGATCCAAGGAACATTTCTAATACATCTATTTAAACATTTACCATTCATGACAAATATCATTTAAATCCATGTGATAATACCCTATCACATAACCATTTAGCACTTAAGTCATCTTATGAGTATACCCACTCATAACATCCAATTCAACCAAGAAAGCAAGGAGTATACCCACTCATTTTTTACTATTAACATAGTCCATTAAACCATTCAAAATTTAAGATATAACCTATTGAGTATACCCACTCAATTATCCAAAATCAACTAATCCATATAACCAAACAATCATGGAATATCCATATAGAATAAGGCATAGAGGCAAGACATCTCCTAACTATGCTATTCAAGTTCCATATTAACCATTTAGTTAAAAGCATCTATATTCTATGGAGGCAACCCATATCCTATTGAACTAATCAATTTAAATTCATTTACTAAAGAGATTTCTCTAAGAAGGTAAGCTTCAACTCACCCCATGGGTGGTTCTACAAGGAATAAACAAGGTAAAACTAATAGTTTCACCCTATGGGTTACCATGGTTTGGGAAACAACTACCAATTCATCATAACGAAACCTAAGGGAATCCCTAATAGGTCCAAAAAAATTTAAATTAATTAACCAGTTCAAAATCAGGGCCACATTAGAAAATCATGTGAGTGACCTAATGGAAGTTATCCTAGGAAAGCACCAAAAGTTGAGGAAATTTTATAGACCACATATCTTAGGTCTGTAGTAGAGTGCTCATCAAGTATCAAGTCCTAATTCAACACAGATTAGGAGAAATTTGAAGAATAGAAAATGAAAGAGAAATTAGGGCATATGATACTAAATACAAATAGCACAACTGATATCCAAAATACCAAAATAATGACTTAAAATGAATTTAGATCTTACCATTGTGAATCAAATGAGACAAACCACGCTCAAATTAGAGATTGGATGGAGATTCTACCTCAAATCCAACGTTAGGCTTCCAAGGAAGCTCTCCAAACCCTCCTTTTCTATATATTGAAAAGAAAAAGGGTTTAGGTTTACAAAGGAAATTGATTTAATTAAAAATATAAATTTTCCAATTTAATAGGGGTCACATAGTTTAGGGTGCATTGTTTTGAAAACTTCATGCCAACCATGAACAACTTCCTTTAGGCGAAGGGTCACCCACACGGTTTCCGCACATGGTTTACAAACTATGGGGAAACTATGAGAAAAGCCACTATCAAGATCTGGTAAAACTGCATACTAGGATGCATAGTTGTGTGCCTCCTCTCACACAATTTCTTCCAACCATGTGGGATGTACACCCCCAATGTCAAGCATCGCAGGGTTTTTACAAACCATGCATCCTACCCTACACGGTTTGTACTAACCATGCACCATGCCATTTTCACCCCAAAACTTGGGTTATGGGCTCTAAAAAATCCATGAACACCCCTAAAACCTCTATGTACTCAAAAGGAATTCACATTAGGCCATACAAAATCATTTAAACTAAAAAAATAAGGATTCATACCTCATACCAAAACACAAGTTCTTACAATATCCCCCCATTAAAGCAATTTGTCCCCAAATTTCCCTCTGAAGGGTGGTAAAGATTCATCTGAGAACAACTCTAGCCACTGAGAATGTACATAGGACTTCCACTCCCAAGTCCCATCCTATAAAGGTAAGTAATTATATAGCACCCATACTAAAGGAACTGACTAGCCTCAGAGAAAATTCATGCACCTATTAATGATTCAAATCAGATGCTCCTCAAAGGAAACAACATACAATTAGCTCAACTTACTTGGGATGAAAATAATGATATGGGTCTGAATGATAACTTCAATGATGAGATATGTGGAAAACATCATGCATGGATTAATACCCTTGATGTAACTACAATCGATAGGCTACCCAACCAACTCTATCTAGAATCTCAAATGGCCTTATATATCACGATGAAGCATTACCCTGTCTCCTGATTCTTCTATGTCCCAGCCTCAGTGAAACACACAAGAGAACTAGATCCCCAACCTAGAAATCATCAAGTCGTATTTGATGATTGGAATATTAATTATATCAAGACTATTCAATATACTTTCCCCTATGAATCACCTAGACCTACCCAGAAGTCTCTGACACAAGACACAGTCCCAGTAAAGCTGCCTTATCTGCTTCTAACCAGTACGTGGGTGATCGACATGGCCTACCATACAAAGCCTCATAAGTTTCCATATTTATAGTGTCCTAAAAACTATTATTGTAGGAAAAATTAACCAGGGTTATATTCTTCTCCCAAGATCCCCCAAAATCTGGGAAACATGGTCGCAACATGTCCTCTAGTATCTGTATCATACGCTTTGACTAGCCATCAGTCTGAGGGTGGTATGTCATGCTCAAAAGCACCTGTGTACCTAGAACACTCTGAAAAATATTTTAGAAATGAGACATAAAATAGGAATCCCTATCTGAAACGATAGTGAAAAGGACCCCATGAAGTCATACTATATCACAAATGTACAACTTTCCAAGATCATAAACATTGAAGGACTCCTTTATCATTAAGAAATGAGAAACCTTCTTCAGATTGTAAAAAAAAATCCACACATCATTATTGACTCAAGGAAACCCTAGTAAACTGGTCACGAAATCCATTGCGACATCATCACATTTACACTATTGAATAGGTAACTACTATAAAATTTTAGATAGTTGATGATGTTCCACATTCAACTACTAAAAAGTTAAACATCTTGTAACAAAACCAACTACCTCTCTTTTCATACTCGACCACCAATACTGACATGCATGTCACAATACATCTTGGTGACCTTGGGATGAACTTCCGAAGATGAATCATGAAACTCCCACATCAACTCCTCACGTATGTCCACAGGAACCCAAAAAGGACCATGGATACACAAGATCTCATCCTGACCTATGGTCCAACCTGGAGGTGGGCCCTCACCTGCCACACTCTCTCATAGGACAAGGCCCTCCGAATCCGATAGCTGCATCTTCCTATCTCTATCCAGTAGGGTAGAGGTCACAAATAATGATAATAGATATGTATATCCCTGACTATCATGCACCTACAAGTGCATCTCAAAGAATAAATTCATAAATTACAACTCTCTACTGGCCTAATACACTACCAATATTCGAGTCCTCTTACTTAGTGAATCGACCAATTCATTGACTTTATTTGGTGTATAGTAAAGATATAAGTTGAAATACTTAAGGTGATCCACCAACCTTCAATACCTTAAATTAAAATCATGATGAGTAAATATATACTTAAGGATTTTATGGCCTATGTACACCACAAAATACTCTCTCGATAAATAGTGTCACCAATAGCATAAAGAATGAACAACTTCATCTAACTCAAGATTGTGCATTGGGTAATTCCTCTCATGTAGCCTCAGCTACCAAGACCCATATTCCATAACTATATCCCACTAAATCAGCACGGATCCCATCCTAATACCTGATGTATCATAATTCACAGTATTGATATTACCGTGTTCTGGTAGAATTAGGACCCGTTTTGATTTCCTCCTCCCTTTTATCTCCCAAAAGGCTGTATCACAAGAATATTACCATAAAAACTTCACATTTTTCTTAGTCAAGATCTTTAAAGGTGATTCTATGTGTAAAAAGTCTTGTATGAAACTTATTTAGTAACCAGATAGCCCCAGGAAACTTCATATATCAAAAAAATTCTTGGGATTCTCCCAGGAAACTACATTTCTCACCTTCTCTAGGTCCACTGATACTATTATCTTTGAGATGATGTGACCCAGGAAGTGAATCTAATCCATCTAGAAGTGGCACTTTATGATCTTAGAAAATAATTGATGCTCTATCAGTGTATCCAAAATGATCTCAATGTTTTTGGAATGGTCATGTAGATTATGATAAAACTCCAAGATATTTTCCATGAAAACCACCACAAAATAATCTAGTGAAGTATGGAAAACATAGTTCATAAGCACCATTATAACCGTTAGCACATTTGTGAGACCGAACGATATAACCAGACACTCATATAAACCATACCTTCCATGAAAGGTTGTATGAGGTATGTATACAGATTAAACATTAACCAAGTGATATTATGAACTCAATTTTATCTTCAAGAACAATCAAGATCCTCAATGTTAATCAAACAATTCATCTATCTATGGAAAGAGATATCAGTTTTTAACAGTCATCTAGTTCAGTTTCCAATAATCCACGCATAGCCTAAGAGTTCTGTCTACCATTTTTTTTAAAAAAGACCGTCGAAACCCAGGGATAAGTACTGGGATGAATAAAACCATTCATCTAAAAATCATCTAGCTTCCTCTCGTGCTCTTGCAACTCCATCATAACGACCCTTTAAGGAGGAATTGATACCAGTGCAGCTTCTGGAACTAGTTTGATGGATAATTCCACCACTCTCTTAGGAGGAAAACTATAAAATTAATTAGTAAAAATTTCCATGAATCACTCAACCACTGGAGGAATGTTAGCCTGAATAACTCTCTAGTTATCTAGATACAAACTAGAAATATGGGTTTTCATTCAGCTCAACCCATGATGTTGTGGTCTAGCTCGGCTCGCCTGGACATGTCATTCACCCTTGTGAGTATACAAAACACCCTCTAGTGTTGTGAAAGTCACCCTATGGTGATAATCATCAAAATAAGGTTGATATGGTACTAGCCAATCCATCCAGAGTATAATGTAAAAAACTATCATCTTGAGGAAATAAAGATCCCAAATGAAGCCACAACCACTAACCTCAAGGGGGAACTACCTAAACTAGCCCACATCCTCCATTCTAATTCCCAACAGTGTGTTTAGCATCATAATTCCCATAGAAGAAAACAAAATAAGCCCAAGGATATTCAACACCAGTATATATATTATACTATGCGATGCACCTGTATCAAAAAGAGAAGATGCAATAGTAGAGGCTACTAAGATCGTACCTCTCACCATAGATGGTTTGACACCCTGATTCTCGAGGGTAGGCTTTACAGAATAGATATTTATTTTAACACAACCCTATGATACATCCTCACTACCCAAAGTAGATCCACTTCGATATCTAGGTTTAACTATTTCCAGGCTACCTCGGCCACAACCACCACTTCCTCAACCAGATCATTTGAAACTTCTCCATCTCCCGTCCTAACGAAAAGTTGAGGAACCTTCTTTTGAACTTGGTTTTAGAGATGACCCCTAACACTCAAAACGAGACAAAATGTCCTATAGAAACATTTCATGTGGTCCATATTTCCACAATATCGACACTCTACTAGGTCACAGTTTCACTGATTATTAATGTGGCCTCATCCACCACACTAATGACAGAAGACTGAGCTACCAGTACTCACATACTTACTAGAACTCATATCATGGGAAGTATCAAAATATCACTTCTTTAATGAATATGTAGAACCAATGGTTCAATAAACAATAATTCCTTTCTATGTGACCCCAACTTCTCTCAGGTTCGGCTCCATGATCAACACATGATTCAGAATTTCAGGGATAGAGGTCAACCTAAACATGTTGAACTTCAACCTGATAGCATTATGGAGGCCTTCCTTGAAGAATATCACTCTCAATATCTCATCATTAAGGTACATTGGTGAAAAAATATATATCTTTGTAAAGAGTGCCGAGTAATCCATAACTACCATCGCGCCCTAGTCCAGATGAATCAACTCACTTGACCACTCTTCCCATAGAGTCATGGGGTATAAATAGTCATAGAATTAGGTTTGGAAATCATCCCAACCCATATCTCATAGCCTGTCATCCTAGTTCAAAATATCACACCAATGCTTTGTTTCTCCACATAACATGTAAGTGGAGATATTTAACCTCCTCTCAAGAGGCATCTCAAGATTCTTTAAGATAGCTAGTGTGGTCACAATCCACAATTCAGCATCTTGTGGACCACTGTCCCCTAAAAATGTGGGAGGATGCTACTGCTGGAACAATATTGTCAGCTTATTCATAGAATAGGTAGGCTGAAGTGCTCCCTAATAGGTCTGTATATTGTAAAATAAACCCTAATAGAACTATGCCTCAACACATGTGTCTGGAACAATAGTTGGTGCTGCAGTTGGCACGAAAGGAGGTTCAATCGGTAACCCATGGTCCATAATCTCCAAAGTGTGTTCATCGCCTCCCTCCCAATGTATTACTAGAGGTCTTCATGGTGTAATTCCTGTATAATGAAAAAACACATGCCTTATAATGGAACAAGATCAAATATCATAGATCAAAACCATAGGATAGGTAAAAACCATCCTAAAACAATTCATACTCCACAACCTACTCTTAAATCCAAGACTGTAAAAAGAATAGTCACAACACAACTAGAATAACTGCCTCTTTCCCACTCAAAAGTTAGGCCGAGGTCAAGTTTCTATTTATCATCTCAAGTTACCATTTAATTTTCATTTGAATTCACATTAATTTTACATTCCATTTTCCATAATTCAATTATTCAAGAGGTTCAACCAATGGTTCTCCAATTCCAAATCCATGAAGTCCCATAACACCTCATAAACCAAAAATTCAGTTCGCATTCAATCCATTAATTATCAAATTCACTTTAATAATTGAATTTTAAAAAAAGTGTGTCACTTCCTAGTCCATAAGGTCCAATAAACCTTGTGAACTAAAATATGGAATCTATTCTCTATCAACTATAACAATATATCACAATAGCATATATATAGTTGTCACAACACCTATCACAACAACATGCATTGAGTAATGCATCCTAAATAGCATGACATAATACATGGAATATGAAATCTAACAAGTTTCTATATGATGCATGAGATATAATACTCCCATATTATTGTTTTTCAATAGAAATAGAAACTACAATCGCATCAATAATAACATCATAATCCAAGTGCATCACCCAATGGTGAAATAAAAATAACCATAATAGCCAAAATCTAGAAAATAACAGTTCTATTTTAGGAAATTTGGATTTTCCCTACACGTGGAGTAGCTACTCCAAGGAAAAACTCATTACCAAACTCTATTCACTTCCTATACCTATCTATCGCTATCAAACATTAAGGAAAACTCTAAAATAATAGCTTTTATAAAACTTTGTAACGTCCCAAACCTGGTAGCCACTCAATAGTTCTCTGAGCCTAATTGGTCACAAGGCCTCAAGAACAACTCCAAAAATGCCAGAGGCTACCGACTAGAAGCGAGGGACTAAGAGTTTTAGTGGTGAGACTATTACCTAATTTCTAGAGTATACACAGTGGAATATGAATAACATACCAATAGTGGAAGAAGATAAAAAACACACAACCAATAACTAAACAAGACATGAATATATAACAATCTAGAAGTGTAGCATATCCCATCATGGTGATGATACATGTCACAAGTCTAGGAAACCATCCAAAGTAGGACAACAATAGTATGTTACAATACATGTATCCAAAAACCAAAAATAACAAAAGTGTTATCTCCAAATAGCATTGTGAGCCTTAGATCGGTCACATGCTCACCTGCTCCCAAACAACAATCAATAACCTGTGGGAGGGAGCTTTACCTTTTCCAAACCTAAAACCATATAATCTATTTGGGTCCCCAAGGGAGGCCCAAATAAGGTGTGAGATAACATCCCAGTAGTCAACCACCTAATATCTATACAATTCCATGGTGTTCAATATAAAAATCTAAGTAGGTAAATAGTAAAGCAGGTAAGCAATAAAGAAAAGTAAAGTGACCATGGCACGTCCACTACTAAACAAGTGATACCAAATAGCCTCTCAATGCTCCCTGTATAAAAAGTGTCAAGATCATAACATGGAAGATACCAATAAAACATAAATAAACAACATAACCTTTCCATTCATTAGAACACATCATACCACTATAACCTTTCTATATAAATCAATGTGTCATATTAACCGTGGCTGGCCCATTAAACCAAGCATGTCACAAACCCACAACCATGTTGTGTGTAAAAATTATGACCATGAAGGGCCAAATCCAAGTTTTTGAAGACTAAGGCATCCTCATCGAGTCCCGGGATCATCTCGATGGAAACTTGGTTAGGCACTAGTTGGAGTCCTGGAATCATGTCATACCAGACATGTCCTATATGAGTCCAAGCAAGATAGATCCAAGGATTAGAAAGGACCATGGAATCCAACAGATTCAATAACCAAGGAGCATATCTATCCATGTCATCCACTAAAATGTTCAAGATATATAGAATACGTCCAAGGAATCTATTTAAACATTTACCATTCATGCTAAATATCATTTAAATCCATGTGAGTATACCCTCTCACATCACCATCTAGCATTGAAGTAATATTATGAGTACCCCCAATCATAAAATTCAATTCAACCCAATAAATCAAAGAGTATACCCACTCATTGGTTACTATTAACATAAGACATTCAACCATTCAACATTAAAGATATGACCCTTTGAGTATACCCACTCAATTATCCAAAATCAACTAAGCCATTTAACCAACCAAACATGAAAAATCAATATAACATAAGGCATGGAGGCAAGATATCTCCTAAATAATCTATCCAAGCTCTATATTAACTATTTAGTCAAAATAATCTATATGCTATGGAGACATCCTATCTTCTATTCAACTATTCCATTTCAATTCATTTAGTAAATAACTTACTCTAAGAAGGAAAGCTTCAAATCACCCCATGGGTGGTTATACAAGGAATAAACAAGGTAAAACCAATAGGTTCACCCCATGGGTGACCATGGTTTGGGAAAAAAATACCAATTAATCACAATTTAACCTAAGGGAATCCCTAATAGGTCAACAAAAAGTTAACTTAATTAACCAGTTTAAAATTGGGGTTGCATAGAAAAGTATGATGGGTGGACTAATAATATCAGGTAGCCAAATAAAGCACAAAAAATCCAGGAAGTTGTATAGACCACCAACCTTAGCTTAGTAGTAGATTTCTCATCCAGTATCAAATCCTGATTTGACTGGGATTTAGAGAAATTTGAAGAATGGATGAAGAACAAGAAATTATGAAATATGATCCCAAATCTAAATAGTGTAGCAGATAGCTATAAGAATAGAGAATGAATAAAAATGAATATAGATCTTACCATTGTGGATCCAATGAGAAATAATTCTCAAATCAGATATTGGACGAAGAATCCACCTCAAATCCAAGGTTAGGCTTCCAAAGAATCTCTCAAAACCCTCCTTTATTGTACATTGAAAGAAAAATGGTTTTAGGTTTAAAAAGGAAATTAATTTAATTAAAAATATAAAATTTACCAATTTAATAGGGCTTTCATGGTTTAGGGAACATGTTTTGGAAAACCATATGCCAACCGTGCATGGATTCATGTAGGCTAAGGGGAACCCATATTATTTCCTCGCAAGATTTACAAACCATGAAAATGCTGTGTGAAAATATACTATCAAGATCTTCTAAAACTACAGACCATGTCGCACAACCATGTACCTCTGGTCACACAGTTTCCTCAAACCGTGCGACCTATACACCCCCACCGTCCAACCCCATACGGTTTTTACTAACCATGCACTAGGCCATTTTCACCCCACAACTTGGGTTCTAGGTTCTGAACAATCCCGACACCCCCCCAAAACCTCCATGACCTCAAAGGTTATTCACATTAGTCCATACACATTCATTTAAACTTAAAAAGAATGGATTTTTACCTCATACAAAAACCCAGATTCTTACAATACTACTATTCATATCAAATGATCCATAAACCATAGTATCATCCCAATCGGTGTGCATGTTCAGTTTTTCCCTATGTTTAGTCCAGCATTTATAGATTTGATCTATTATGTGACAAATCAAATGTTCTTAAAACTCTTTTAGACTAATTTTTATTGAATAACAATAATATAAACATAGACAAAGGATTTGAGAAGGGTCGTATATATGCTATATTGAAAACTTGATGAACTCTTTAACCCCATATTCATAATCTTTTGTCAAATGATTAGAATGCATCCATTTTTGATTCATATCCATCCTATTAGTTTAAAAAAATATTAACTTTATACAATAAATAAATAAATACCCATAATACATTAATTATCAAAGGTGAAAGTTACATATAATTCTAATAAGGGAAAACCAACATTTATTATTTCAAAAAAATTAAGTATTATTTGAAGAAAATGGGTAATTGAATTTAAGAAAAGAATTACTTCAATATAGTAGGTTTTATCCCTTTAATTTATTCAATGGTGAAATTTATAGAAAATTTTCATCCTTATCATCTCATATCCCAAACATTTATCATTTATTTTTTTGTTTAATACACATACTCCATCTCTTTTCGACATACACTTATGTTTGTTGAAATACTCTAACTAGTAGTCATCCATGTTAGGAATACTACTCAGAGTAGTATAATAAATATAAAAGAGATGGGGGATGATTCTTAAGAAACAAATTACAATAATAACTATTTGGGAGATAAAGCAGATGAGGATGACCGTTGTACTGTATTATGTTCTCTAAAGGGGGTAATGCCTCCCATTTGTGAGAATTACACCACTGTCAATAGTTATTAACTCATGTATTATTGAAGTAGAGATTTGGGGGGCATAAATATTCTTTTATATGATTAAAGGGGTCTTGGTGGGGACATGTTATGATATATGAATCTTTGGGGATTCAATGAATTCTATATTTATAAGAGAAATCCCACTTTTAATACTTTCAATCCTCTAACTAAGACTAGTCATACCTTTATTAAAATTATTAATCAAGTCTTTCTTAAATCTCATAAAAAAATAAAAATATAATATAGTTAGTTAAGAGGAAATAAAAAACCCAAATATTATAAACAATAATAATAAACTTTCATTCAATCAACTAGAAGATATAAAAATGTATTGATAAAAGATTTTAATAAATAAAGTTTTATTTCACATGAATGTATGGTAATAAAAGATTCTAAGGGGTAGAACCAATACATGTAGACCTTAAATGATGAATACCTAAAAATAATTTCTAATAATTATTCCAACATATGTAGAATTTGATAACCTATATTATATTTTTTGGAACAAGTTATGTAACAACCTAAGGAATTATTATATTTTATATTAATGGTATATCAAATATTTAAAAACATATAAAAATTATAATTTCAATTAAAAAATGATTAGGAATAGGGAAAATAATTTTAGGAAAATGGTATACCTAATAATGATAAAGGTTTTAAACATCTCAAAATTCTTAGTTGATAAAATGATTCAAGAATTATGTCTAGATAGGTTGAAAATAAGAATTATTTTCAAGAAGACGAAGAGCAGGCTTTATAATAAAAATTCATTTTCATGGACATTATGAGTTATATGGTGATTGTGGGCACATAATATAAAATTTTAGTCATAATGAGATAAATAATAGTCATTATGGAAGATATAGAGGTTTTAATTTAAATGGAAGATGACCCACTCTTACAAAAATAGTTTCAATGTGAGACAAATATTCATAACTAAAATTTAATGATGAATTTCAACCATTAAATGAACTATATTGAACATGTGACAAATTAAACAATTATATGAAGAATTGTCAAAATTTTCTAAAAACATATATGAATTTGAATAGAGAATTATAATTGTATTATATAAAAAATAATGTAATGTAATAATAATTTATAATTGATGTCATACTAAAAGATTTACAAAATAAACATATTTTGATATTAAATATTAGTTTTTCATCTCACATGACAAGTAAATTAATGTAATTAAATATTTTTGAAAATTTAAAAGGGTTATTATTATTTTAGAAATGGTGTATATCTTAAGATAAATTGTTTTCATTTAAAAGATGTTGGAAATAAAATTAAATATTAAAGACTGATTTGTTTTTAGATGGATTAAAGTAAAAAATAAATAGTTTTTATAATATGTGTGATGAAGGAAATGAAGTGATTTTTATGAAGTATTAATGAGTGGGTTATCATTTCAAATATGGCTATATTTTTACAAATGTATAGAAAACTATTCGAACCATATTCTAATTTGGGGTCAGTAAAAATTAATGGTAATTATGTTAAAAAGGGGAAATTTATTTATGGTGGTGAAAAATTGATCATATTAGATAATGATACATTTATATAAAAACTTAAAATGGGTGTGTTGAGATGTTTTTATGATTAAAATATAAAATTGATATATATTTTTTACTAATTAAAATGGGGAGATTGTTAATAATTTAAAAAATAAATTAGAGATTTAAATGAAACCACCCTTGGGATACCCCTATTGAGTCTTCCTCTCATAAATGCTCTATTATGTGGCTATGAAAATTTTATGCAACTAGCGATCTTCCTATAGTTGACACATTATATCAATGAGAAATCCACTATCATGGAAAATGCAACTGGGGATCTTTAATATGACATGCTTGGCTGAATAACTCCCTTAGCCTTTAAGTACTATAACAGAGACTTAACCTCATAATAATCCATAAAATCCATATGATAAGGTGGATTATAACTAAGATGAGTTCTATACATAAGTTTGATAGAAAACCCAACATATCTCTTAGGTGTAAAAATAGATAGGTCATCAATAAAAACATCTTGAAACCATTAAAGTATTGGATGAAAAATATCTCATTGTTTGTCCCCATTGTTCATAATCAAGTTAGAATGATGGGACATAATCCCACCTAGTTATTAATGGTCATTTCATGCGTGAGTTCCCTTCAATCCCTATTCTATAATTTGAACATCTTCATCTCCCTTCAGATATATGAAAGACAATCATCAATGGTAACTGTCGACTTGAGCATGGTATGGAATTAATCAATACATCCCAAGGATTAGGACTGAAAAATCATTTCAAACATGAAGATGTTTAAGAGAATGTTGAAATATCAAAAACCATGAATTTGTTTGAGCCTTTGATTTGAGCCTTAGAATTGTTCAAGCCTTGATTCGTGCTTCGATTCACTAAGGAGGAGCGGCGACATATGGTGGATTATTCAGAAAGCTTCGAATATCACGGTGAGTTTGAAACTGGTTAGGGTTTTTTAAACAAATTAGGACACTTTTATCAGTATTAATAAAGCATTTATAAAATTATTTTTATCAGCACTAATTAATTTAGTACTGATAAATGATTTGTAATTATAATTATATATAAATTTTTTTGTAAATATATTTATATAATTATATATATTTAATAAATTTATATAAATATAACTATAATAAATATATTCTTTATTTAAATATATTTATTATAATTTAATAATTATTTAAATATATAACTATTTATTTATAATTTTATAAATACTTTTAAAAAAATATTTTTATCATTATATATATTTATATAATTATATATATATATATATTTAATAAATATATAAATACAAATATAGAAAATATATTCATTATTCAAATAAATTTATTATAATTTATATAATTTTTTAAATATATATAATAATTATTTTATAATTATATAAATACTTTTAAAAAATAATATTTATTTATTTATAATTTTAAATATATAAATGTATAAATATAGTAAATATAAATATATTAATATATTTATTAATAATTTTTTTTACAAATATATTTTTAACATTGCTAGTAAACATTTAATCTTGAGTGCATGAATGTTAAAAATGAGTGAAATTAAATAATTAATAATGAGTAAAATTTAACAATATTGTAAAAATTGATAAGTTTTATTAATTAAATATAAATTATTAAAAAAATATGGATATATATTAAAATAAATATTATTAAATATTTACAACATTAAAACATTGTAAATATATATATATATATATATATATATAACAAATAATAGAAATTGATCAAATTCCCCAAAAAAACATAAATCACATTGAAAATGAATTAATACATAATTATAATGAAATTAAAAATAAATAAATAAAATTTACCATGATAAAGACATGATATATTAAATTTATCATGTTATAATGAAATTTTAAAATAATCACTAAAATTTGAATAAATTACATAAATATTAGGTGTATGTGTTTCTATATAAGATTTCACTAATTATGTAAATATTTGTGTGTGTGTGTGTTGTATATAAAAATGCATTAATTATGTATATATGAAATCAAAATAACAAATGTTTGATCTATGTTAAATTGAAAAACCAAACGAAATTCAATTATGACCATTACTCGATGCAATTAGTTAGTATTTTTAATTCATATTAATTTTTAATTATAACCCATTATTCACTAAATATAGGACTATTTAATATAAAGAGTAAATATTTTTTATTATATAAATCATATTTATATACATTCATATATATCTATATATTTAATATTAAATGTTTATTAACATTATCAATAATGATTTCATTAATAAAATGTTTAACATTTTTCACAATTTACTTTTTTATTTTTATTTTTATTTTAATTTTATATATAACTATATGTTTAATATACACTGTTTATTAGTATTTATAATATATATATTATAATCAATTTGTCCATTTTTATCAATAATTATTTAATTAATAAAAATTTTAATTATTTTTTAATAAACATATTTTTCTTTTTCTTTTATTTAATTATTTCATTTTATTCAGACCTTTATCAGTGTAAAAAATAAAATGTTGATAAAGGGTACTATTTCTCAATGCTAAAAAAGCATTGATAAAAGGTATCCTTTATCAACTCTTGTTTTAATGTTAATAAAGGTCAGCGCTTTTAAAGGCACATTTTGTAGTAGTGATAGTTTAATCGATGAGAAGTTATACACCAGAAACCCATTTAATTTGGACAACTAATTTTTTTCATGATACATGTCGATGCATCAAGGAACTATCTATAAATGGGCCCCACACATCACTATATGTCCAATGCATTCATCATATATTGAATAATCAATTCAATTCTTAAACAATATGTTTTATCAATATATATTCATATAGAGTAAAGAATATGGATTTATGAAAATTTCCCCAATCAATCAAATAACTTTCATAGTAAAACATTGTATGTAAAAATGGTATATGGTTTCGGTAATTATCATCTCCATGATACAAATTATATGGATATTCAAGAGAAATGTATTACCCAATGATCATAATAAAGTGAATGTTTTGAGGGAAAGTTAACAACCACAAAACTTATAAGAGAGAAGAGATGACCATTGGTCCATTAGAAATATAGATTTTTCAATAAAATCACATCCTTGGGGAAAAATAAATAAAATTGAATTAAAATAATATTTCATTAAGAGTTTTATTTGTAAAACAATTGAAAAGGTATCGATGAATCAAAATATCATAAAACAGTTACGGTATTGGGGAAATCCATTAACGTTGTATTCATTAAAAAACAATAATTTTTATTTTTTTTGCAAATAATGAGAAAATAGAACCTTTTAAAAAACATTATAAATATTCCTTTAAAACCTTTTAAAAATTCAAGGATAAAATAAATTGTCCTTAATAAATCATTTGAGTAATAAAAATGACTTTTGTAAAATAATGGAAGAAAAATATATCCAATTAAAAGTGAAATAAAATAAAATTTTCTTGTAAACATTTCTTTTTTTGATTCAAGTACCAAAGAGAGTAAAAGTTGGAAAAAATATGGAAAATACAAAAATATACGTAGAATAAGAAAATATATGCATTTTATGAATGATTGATTATAACATCCCTTCAATAAAAATTAATGGAATCCTAAAAAATGAGATTATAAGATAAATCTTTACCTCTTTGGTAACTTTTAAATTATTACACCTTGATTTAATAAACATGAATTAAAAAATTAATAATCTTGAATAAATAGGTATTAATATTAAATATATCAATGTTGTAGTATATATCACTCATAAAAGTAAATAGATTCATAATATTGAATATTTATCAATGGAATGGGAATTGAGATGAAATCTCTTATATCACGTTTCCCTTTAGTTTAACATGTTTTAAACTCCTATATAATATATTTAAACATGTTATTAATTTATACCAGAACCAGAACCATATTCATATTTATAATATCATCTATGGTCCTCTTATAACATATTATCACATGTTTGTTAATAATATTTCATTATTACCATTGTTTTGGGTGTTAACATGTTCATTTTATAATGCATGTTTTTTCAAGGGAGTTTTAGTTATTGTCTATATGATATAGTTCCATAATATCTTGAATTAAATTAAAGTTATAAATATCATATTAATTCATTAGATACATGTTTAGAATCATTTGGAAATTTTGACTTGGAAAATAAATCACATCTCTTCATGGAGAATGTAGGTCGTACTTATGCATAAGCAAAGTTATCATTTCCTTAATGGGTGAAAAGGTAAGGAATTAGATGATAAATTAAATTTAAATAATAAATATTATGTCATAATTATCATATATATATATATATTCATTGTTTCCACCATTATTACTGTTCATGTGAGTTAGTGATGGAAAACAAGTTACATCGGTTTGTGAGACGGTAGTTCGACATACACATGAGTGATGGTTTTGTTTCTCATTTGATAGAGAAGGAGATGGGTTAATATTATGACATAGATATAATAAAATATTATTATATGGTTGATAATGATGATATTATATTGTAATAATTAAGACACAATTTAATGTAATAATATAAGAAGTAAAAAAGAAAGAGTTTGGTGAAAACAATTATCTTTGCTCAGAAAAACCTCATTTGGATCTCTTATTAAGGATACTAGGGTTGGTATTTTTGAAATAAAATAATCTATATAATTTAGATAATTATTTTTAGGAGATATTTTTTTAAGTTTTTTTGAGATAAAAATCTTAATAGGTGTGAATAAGTGAGGGGAGGAGGTGTCCTTTTATAATTGAGGTGAGTGTCACACTTGTAATTTTTCAATGCTTAAAAATAATTTTAAGTAAATTTCTTGGAAAAATGGCTCCAAAATGGCTCATATTCAAAGGGTAAAAGGGTATGTTTGAAATAAAACAAGCCAATGTGGGTTTAAAGTTTTTTATTTCATTTTAACCCTTAGTTTTATATATTTTTCCTTGGTAAACATGTTTTGACCTTAACCGATGTGATTATTTTTTGATATTTTACTATCATTATGGAAACAAATTATGTTGAAATTATTACCTAATATTAATTATGAATATTCAAAATATTAAATATTTTTTTTTTCAAATTCAATTCATAAAATTTTCAAAATTTAATTTGAAAATAAACCTGTAAAACGTGTCAAAAAACAGGTTTTAAAAAAAATGAAATTTTCAAGAATAAGATAATATTTCATTAAATATATGATTAGTAATAATTATTATATGGATTTAAATTAATATATTTAGATATATAATCTATACATTTCATTTAATCCTTTCATTATTAATTATTATTTTAATTAATTAAAATGTAAAGGCATTATGCATTTAGAAGCAGTTTAATGAAAAATATCCCTTTTACCCCCAAAGGATCCTCTCTTTATTTCTATAAAATTGACAAATAATACATGGTTAACTATAAATATTATAATTAATTAATATAAATAAAAGTTGTAATAGTTAAATAATATATTTTCAATCATTTATAAATCTTATTTTTAAAGGGAATTTTCCAAAACTCATTCTAGACTTCTTTTGAAAAAGTATAAAATTGATATTCATCCTATCAAATTATATTTTTGTTCCATGAAATATTAAAATAAGAAATTTATTATATTTTTATTAAAATATAACATTCACTTACTATAATCAAAGCTTGGGTGTTACATTCTTCTATCCAATAAAAAATTTTACCGCAAAATTTTCATGGATATTACTTTTTAAACAAATGAGGGTAGTTCTTCTTAATAACAACTTATGGTTCCCACATTGTATCCTCTATTTTATGATTTA
This sequence comes from Viscum album, assembly GCA_963277665.1. Lineage (NCBI taxonomy): Eukaryota > Viridiplantae > Streptophyta > Magnoliopsida > Santalales > Viscaceae > Viscum > Viscum album. The sequence continues at coordinate 1,224,341,622 of OY728130.1, forward strand.
TCAAAATTAATTTTACTAGCCAAGTCATCAGATTTCTCAACACTTATATCTAGTGTCAAGAATCTGGATAGGCTATTCACAGTAAAGTAGATTTAGTTTCAATTCTATTTCTTCATAGATGAGAACATGAATTAGGTTTATAATTTACTTACATAACAATGAAATATTGAACACATAATTTACTTAATAGAGGCTTAGATGAATTTATAATAGTTAACCCACAACTCCAATTCTTTATAGAATTTCAAAAGGTCAAATATACCTGGGGCTCAGTTTCCCTTTCTTACCAAACCATGTAACTCCCTTCTATAAAGATAATTTCAAGAAAACATGATCACCCACTTGAAATTACAAATCTTTACTTTGGTTATTTGCACAAATATTTTCCTATATTTGAGATACTTTAATATGATTATGAATATTTTTTATATTTGTCATTGTATCCTCAATAAGGTATGGGCCTACAAGTTTCCTTTCATCAACTTCATCCCAAAAAGTTAGAGTATGACATATATTGCCATATAATGATTCATATGACACCATTTGAATACTTAAATTAAATCCATTATCATTGGGAAACTTTAATAAAGCTAAATAATAATATCATATACCTAGAATTTCAAGTGATCACAAACTCAATATGTCTTAAAATGTTTTAATAGTCCTTTCTGATTGAACATCGGTTTGAGGATGATATGTGGTGCTCAAATGAAGTTTGATATCAAGAGAATTTTGAAGAATTTTCTATAATTTTGATGTAAATTGGGGTCCATGATTAGACACTATTGAAAGAGGCTCACCATGAAGTCTTACAACTTTATTAATATACAGTATTATAGAGAACGCAAGAGGTAAATCTTTTTTTATAGCAAGGAAATGTGTAGATTTGGTTAGATGATAAAAAATAACGCAAACTGCATCATTCCTTCTAGGATTATTTTGTAATCAAGTGAAAAAGATCATAATAATTCCATATCATTTATACATAAGAATAGGTAGATGTTGTATAACTCATATAGGGTATTGTATTTCATAATTCACCTATTAAAAAACTAAGCATCTTGATACATAATCAGTAATTTATATCTTTATATTTTCCAACTAAAAATATTCCTTAAAATATCCATACATCTTGGTTCCACTAGGGTGTGTAGTGAAATTCAAGCTATGAGAATCATCTAATAATTCCTCTTTCAGAACAGGTATAGATGGAATACATAGCCCCTCTCTAAATTTCATAACATTATCTTTACAAAAAAATTATTCCTATTTTCTATCATTTATGGATTTAATTTTATTTTGAAAATTCTCATCATCAAATTGAGAACTATTATATTTTCCAATAACGATGGTTTCAAAATTATTTGAAAAATGATTAATGTCACCCCTTCCATAATAATTATCATATCCATCATTACTGGATCCATAAACATGGGATCCCTTTAAATCTTTATTTTGATCATAACTCCGTGATATTTCTTACTTAATTCACCAAATACCTTAATTGTCTTATTTTGGTAGAATTATATTTTGAAATCATAATCCTTGAGTAGCTTAATCCATTACTTTGCCTCATATTGAGATTTATCTATTAAAATATTTATTTTAGGATATTATGATATGCGTATATCTCACATCTTTCACCATAGAGATAATGTATCTATGTATTCAAAGAAATATTAATGCTACCAACTCAAGATCATGGGTCCGATAGTTATGCTCATGAGACATTAATTTCCTTGATGCAAATGATACAACTTCATTATGCAAAAGGACAAAACCAAGCCCTTTATTTGATGCATCACTATATATCATAAATCCACCATTTCTAGATAGTATAGTCATAATCAGAGTGACCAATCTCATCTTCAATTCTTCAAAACATTCTTCACATTCATATTTTCATGTTAACATAACCCTTTTATGTGAAAGATTGGTTAATGGGTCGTCCAATCAGGTAAAATTTTGAACAAATCGTCGATATCAAACTATCAAACTAATGAAACTACATAAATTAGTTATGTTTTTTAGTGTAGTTCATTATTTTAGTACCTTTTTCTTCACATGATCAACTAAGAGTACATCCTTGGAGATAATATGGTCATGAAAAGAAAATTTTTGAATATGGAATTCACACTTGCTAAATTCATCATATAAATGTTTTCCTCTAAGAGTCTCAAGAATGATTTGAAAGTGATTCTCATTGTCCATATAACTTTTATAATACACCAAGATATCATCAATAAATATCAAAATAAAAGCATCAATATATTACTTTAATACTCTATTAATTAGATCCATAAAAATAGAAGGTTCATTAGTCAATTCAAATGGAATTATTGTAAACTCATAATTTCTACACCTCATATGAAATGGTTTATTAGGAATATATTCTTTCTTTACTCATAATCAATGATACCCAGAATGAAGTTAAATCTTTGAAAAATATTGAGCTCTATGAAATTGATCAAATAATTCATCAATATGAGGTAGAGGATACTTTTTCTTTATAATAATAACATTGATTTCCCTATAATCAATACACAACCTCATAGATTAATCTTTCATCTTAATGAAAAAATAGGTAGCCCCCAAGGTGAAACACTAGGCATATAAATATATTATCACAGAACTCAATTAGTTGTTTCTTCAACACCACTAATTATACAGTATCCATTCTATAAGGAGTCTTTTATATTGGTCTTGAATCAGGGGTTAAATCGATGTAAAACTCATCTTCATGCTCTAGTAGATATCCAGGTAATTCCTTTGAAAATACATAAATGTATACTTATATAATAGGTAAATCCTCAATTTGAAGGTAAATTATTTCATTCATAGGTAGTGTCTACACTCCTTCCCATGGAATCTCATTTAGAAGAGCTACTGGAGGTGAATATAGAAATGAATCAGATGATGAAGTCTGCCCTCTAATGATAATAAATTCCACATATTCATCACAAATTGTAATTTTATTCTCTTTTTAATAATTTTGTTGCATCATATTTTGAAATTCAGTATATACCAAATATTATATCAAATTAAACAATAGTTATAATAATAAATTCATAAAATAGAGGATGTTTATATGTCATAATGGGAAATTTCTAACACATCCTTATTATAGTGTGATTTCCACTAGGTGTTTTGACTAAAAAAATACCCTTTTAAGGTGATAGGGAAATATCTAATTTTCATAGAAAACATAGAAGATATAAAAAAGTGAAAATATACAGAATCAAATAATGTATTAGCTAAATTTTAAGATATGATTAAATTACCTACTATCATATCTTATGGGACTTCAACCTTATCTATAGTGATCACATAAGCTTGGTCTTCCCCACTTATCCTCTTCTACACTAAGTTCCCTTGATACTTGAGATGTTGGTTTGAATAATGAACCATTTATTTATAGTTGAAACATTGTATAACAATGATCTCTTTCTCTACTATAAATTCATTATCTAGATAACCCTTATCTATGCACCTGTAACAAACTCCCATGCCCTTCAATCATTTTATAGGATGTTTATTTCCATAATTTTTACATCATGGAAATTATTTCATCATTATCTTATTATTTGATGTGTTCCCTTTTTATTGGTGTTTATATGGCCTCTTATTCTCTTGATTTTACTTTAATATATAGGATCTAGAAAATTACTTCTCTTTTTTGATGGTGCATAAAACTATTTCATCATATGATGAAACTGTTTGAGAAATTATTTCCCTTCATAGAATTGGATTAAGCCCTTGAAAGAAATGGTCAATATTAATTTTCATATTACATATGTAATCCATAGAATACTTGGATATTATTTTAAAGGTAGCCTCATACTACACAAAACTTTCTTTTTCCTTTTTCTTTAAGATAACAAAATTTCTTTTTATTTTAGTTTATTTCTCACGAGAGAAATATTTTCAAAAGAATGTTACTTTAAAATCAATCCATTCCATGTAAACTTTTTCTTCTTTCTCCCTAGGATTTTGTATCAAAAACCATTATTGATCAAAATTTCCATTAAGACAATATAATGAAAGTAAAAAATTTTCCATTTCATTGCATCCCAAGGATAAAAATATATTTTCAAGGGTCTTAATCCATTTCTCAACTACAACCGGGTTCATAGTTCTATTGAAATATGTGGGTTTTTGTCCTATAAAATTATTTAGTATAGGTGTATCATGCTGTGGAATATCATGTTGATCTAAATGTTCAAGGTTATTATTCAAAACCTGGGCCAACGACTCTAATATGGCCATGATCCACTCAGCTCCAACACCAGTTGTATTGTCTTGCTCAGTTGGAAAAATTTACATCGGCCATGAGTATTGATACCATTATTTCTGTAATGTTACATTTATAAATAATGACATATATTGTATTAGCTCATATCATTGTAAATTTTAAATCACAGTATATAATTATAAATATTATGTAATTCTTAACATAAATTATAAATTTATGCATTGTTAATCTCAAAATTATAAAATGTTTTTCTTTTAGAATATTCTCAAATCATAAAAATATTTTTAGATACTTCATAATGATCTGTAAATAAAATGTTAGTTAACCCAAAAATATCCTCTAAGAGTGTCAGAATAGGTGTTCAGTAAGGCCCCACTCACCGTAAAATAGAATGATCATCGAGATGTACTCAAACCAACTATTTTTTAGGTTTTTACCTCAAGATGCATCTGTTCCAAAACCACATCCATTTTTAGTATCCATATAGGGATGTGTTGTTAAGAAAACCACATAATATATACCTTAACAAAACATTAAGATGTTATCCTATACTTAGACTTATCCTTAAATTCAAACATAAGGATATATTCCCTAATTCATGTTTGTTATAAACCTAGTTCTTAAGGTTTCTACTAAACATGACCTCATACCAACTATAACAACCCCAAATCTAGTAAGTCAGAGTTCATGTCTTCTTTATTATATTTTAATAAGATACAAAGGATCACATCATAAATGATTAATTAGTTTAAAAGTCTTGAATAACTAGATACATATGTGGTTCACATTTTTTACTTTAGAAATAAAATATAAAATATAGTAATAGAAAACACTCGGCACCCTTGAAATCATTCAAATAATTTTTATTTATATCCTAGGTAAAGGGGAAAAAATGTGAGCTCAAATTATTAGTAATATTTACATAAAATATAATCTATCATGATTAAATTAGGTATAATCAATACAACATGTTATATAACTGAAAACACATGCCATTTAATTAATAACTTGAGAACAAAATGAATCCATGGATAATATTAATACAATAATATCAAGGATAATAATAACTAAATTCTCAATGAATTCAAGGCATAATATTGGAAATCATGATCTCGGACATCATGATATATATACTATCAAATCATTGTGCCAAGATAGATTAATTGATGGGTAGGTATACACTAGAAACTCATTTAATTGGGTCAACTGATTTGTCTCATGAACCTGTCGATGCATCGAGGGGATGTCTATAAAAAATCTCCATACAACACTATATGTACAATGAATTCCTCATATATTTTGTGATAAATTCAATTGATAAACAAAATTCCTTATCAATAAATATCTGTATAGAGTAAAGAATATAGATTTTTCAAGATTTTCCTTAGTCAATCAAATAACTTTTATAGTAAAACGACATATGTAAAAATAGTATAAGGTGAAGGAAATAATCATATTCATGATAAAAATAACATAGATATTTAAGATAAATGTAATTTATAAAAATTATAAGAAATTGAATGTTTCAAGAGAATGTTAATAACCAAAAAATTAATAAGATATTAGAGATAACCATCAATTCATCAAAAATATTGGTTTTATAATAAAATAATGTCCTTTAGGAAAAATAAATAAAATGGAAGTGAAATACTAAAATAATATTTCATTAAGAGTTTTGTTTTTTTTTTAAATTAATTTTTATAGAACATGATAAATATCATAAAATGGTTACAGTGGTGGGGAAGTCTGTTAATGTCGTATACATTAAAAAACATTCATTTTGACTTTTTAGAAAGAAAAAAAATTATCATTTTGGAAAACATTATAAAGACTAATTTAAAACCTTTTAAAAAGAAAAAGATAACTTAAACTTTCCTTAATAAATTTTTTTGAGTAATAAAAATGACTTTTGTAAAATAATGAAAGAAAAATATATTCGATTAAAATAGAAATAAAACCATGTTTTCTTTTAACCATTTATTTGGTTGATTCAAGTGAAAAAGAGTCAAATATTGAAATAAAATTTGAAAACTTCTTAAATATCTATATTACAATAACATATATAGATTATATGAAGGATAAATTATAATATTCCTTCAATAAAAATTATGGTAATCCAAAAAAAATGAGATTGTAAAATAAATCCTTACATATTTGGTAACTTTTAAATTATAACCCATTGAAAGAATAAAATTAAATTGAAACATTAATCATCAGAAATAAATAGGTATTCATGTTAAATATATCAATTTGGTATTATATAAACCACATAAAAGTAAATAGGTGCATAATATTGAAAGTCATGGTGGAATGTAAATTGAGACGAAATCCCTTACCCTGTGTTTTGCTTTAATTGAATGTGTTTTAACCTCATGTATAATGGTTTTAAACTTGTTAATAATTTATAATATAACAATATTCATATTTATTATATCATATATTATCATCTTATGAAATCTTATCACCCATTCTTTAATAATATTTCATTATTACCATTGTTTCGGGTATTAACTGCTTTGTTTTCTCATGCATGTTTTCTCATGAGAGTTATAGTTAATATACATAGGATATAGTTCCATAATATATATAATGATATTTAATTTATAAAAATAATATTTATTCATTATATAAATTTTTATAATCATTCTTGAAATTTAGATATGGAAAATAAATCATATCATTTCATAGAGATGGTGGGTTGTACGTACACACATGCGATGTTATCATTTTCTTAATGAGTGAAAGTGAAAGAAAGTGGGTGATATATTAAATTTAAAGAATCAATATTATTTCATAATTATCATATATATTCGTTGGTTCCATCATTATGACTATCCACGTGAGTCGGTGATGGAAAACAAATTACATCAGTTTGTGAGGCGGTAGTCCATCACACACATGACCAATGGTTTTATTTCCCATTTGATGGAGAAGTAGATGGATAAATATTACGTAATAAATATAATAACATATAATTATATGTTATATATTGATTTTATTATATTTTAATTATTAATTTATAATTTAAGGTGGTAAAATAAGAAGTAAAAAAGAAAGATCTTAGTGAAGACAATTACATTCTCTTAGAAAAATCTCATTTAGATCTCTTATTAAGGACCCTAGGTTTGGTCTTTTGGGAATACCAGTAGATATAGAATGCGGATAAAGATTTATGGGATATAGTTTTACATGGTTTGGTCAATATAAATGACCTAATGTGTGTGAATAAGTGAGGGAAATAATTGACCTTTTATAATTGAGGTGAGTGACACACTTTTAATTTTTCAATGTTTTAAAATATATAAAGGCAATTTCTTGGGAAAATGACTCCAAAATGAATCATATTAGAAAGGAGAAAGGGTAAGGTAAAAATAAAACCAATAAATGGGGTTTTAGAAATTTTTTAGGTCATTTTAACCCTTATCTTTATAGATTAACATTCTGGTAAATCAGTTTTGACCAGAACTGTAGAAATTAGTTTTTAATATTTTTACTATTAATCATGGAAAAAATTAAGTTGAACTTAATAACTAATATAAAAAATATTATTAAAAATATAGAATCAATTTTATTAAATTATATTCATAGAAGTATGTTATTTTAATTTAATAATAAACCTAAAAAATATGCCGAAAAATAGTTTTTGAAAAAATACAGTTTTAAAGCATTAGGTGACCTTATAATAACTATATGAATAGTAATTTTCATTATATGGATTTAAATTAATTAATTTAGATATATAATATATAAATTTCCTTTATTTAATTCATCATTAAATATTATTTTAATTAATTAAAATGAAAATACATTATGCTTTTAAAAACAATTTTATGGAAAATATCTATTTTTACCTATAAATGATCTTATCTTTATTTATATCAAGTTGATAATAAATACATGATTAATTATTCCATGAACCATACCAGGGGGCCAATGCTAAGACTCCCCAATCCTGCCTCAAATAGGCCATGGGATGGTGACTAGAACCTAGTAGCTATATCACTAACATGGTAGGCATTGACTAAGTACCCACACACACACACACACACACACACACACACACACGTCTCCAAGCCCAAGAAATGCTGAAATGTAAAAACAAATAAACAACCAATAAATGCATAAATATATATCCCACAACCAGATTATGATAGGAAATAAATGAAAGTAAATAGGTCCAAATACAATCCCACCACAAAGAGTTTGTAACACAAGTCCAACCTGAAAGTAAAAGAATTGGGACTACTATCTGAAAGTAGTAGGAACAAACCTAGGTTTATATGATCTCACTAAGCACTGTCTGGTCCTAGTACTACTAGGAATCCATCAAGATAATGATAATATACACAAGACACGTCACATGTAGGAAAATACTATGTATGGGTGAGTATAAAAATACTTAGGAGGACACCTCAAAAACCAAAAAGTATATAACAAGTGTAAATATAGTCAGATCTATAAAAGTATATGTTTAAAACACATATAATAAGAATATCTTGATATAATCAACCAAGAAACACAATCAAGAGGTAATCCACAACCATAGTATACCAAGCCTAGGATTCTAGCTTGAAGATTCCAAGAAGCAGTCATCCAGGAGAACACACTCTTGAGTCTGATAGTATTGATGATGTCCATCCGAGAGGTACTTATAATCATGTCTCATCATGAGAAATAATACATTGAAAGATCCAAAGAGAATATGATACACATATGAGGCTCAAAATCAGGGACATGGGGTGATACCAAAAAATCCATCTATATTAACCCTTCAAGTAGAGGATCATAGCTTGGTAAGATTGTTTATGGAAATACTTAGAACTCTACCTAATCACAAAGATGAATAGAGGATCCCACTATGAGCCTCTCAAGGGGATTGCAACAACTCTATCTAGGAATTACTATTTAAGGGATCATTTTCCTTGGAGTAGGAAATGATTTAGACCAAAATTCAGGGAAAAGATAAGGGGAATTAACCCAAACAAAAATTTTCCAAGATACAGAGGAAAAGAGATCTAATCCATGTAAAAAAAGAGTACACTATGTGTAGTAGGGGTCACATGCCATGTACCTTGACCCCTAGTACTGCCCATGTAAAATAAATTTTGTTATAAAATTATGTCCGTGTAGTAGTACACACCATGTAGGCATCTCATGTACTATACCCATGTTCCAGTACATGGATTCCACCTGTGTACCCATTTCTGTGTAGAAGTACATGACTTAACCCATGAAATTGGTTCAATCTGTGTCTATGTGGGGGAGTAAATGCAGTGTAGGCTGTCCGTGTAATCCACCATGTGTACCTGTACTTTCCAAAGTACACAATGACTATCCAAAGAGGGACCACACACCATGTAGGATAGGCTACCCACTATGTTATGTTTAACTTCCTTTGGAAACCCTATCCACCACCAAGTGGTCCCACACACCATGTAATCCTAGATTACACGCCGTTTATATCAGGATATTCTAGAATCCCTGGTTCTTCCTCTACACATCCTATCTGATGATCCATTCTTCTATTCAGTGGTTTCATTTCTTCAAAACTATAGATTGAACCTCTTCAAATCATCCCATCACCAAATCAATGTGTTTCATCATCCTATCTGCTCTAAAAATGGATTAAATCACTGTTCTTCGTTATGCACCAAAGAACGCAAAATCAGGCTTTCTCCATATTTCGATACACTCACTCTCCATCATCTCACCTTTGTAGTGTCGTGTTAATCCCACATATATTATATCATATCATTTTTACAAGAAACAGGTAAATAATGATCGATTGATTGGGATTTGTCAAGTCACAAGCCAAAAAAAGAACGCTTGTAACGAATGATGAATCGAGGGTGAAAATATAAGGACCCAACATTATTACATTACATAATCTTGAATTTAGTCAAGAAATCACTTAATTTAACATTTAGGATCTTTTAAAGTTTATATATTTAGATAATTGGGACATAATACATTCATAACATTACATATTATTACAGAGTGGATAACATAAAAAAACAGTACCAATTTCTCACAAAATATAAAACTTTTTGAATATAACATGATTTTATTTGAAAAATATTCAATAATTTAACTTTTATTATTCATTATACTAAAAATTATTATAACCTGTGAAAATCATTTAAAAACTTGAGATGAGCACAAAAATATCAGTAAGGGATATAAAAAGAAGGAAAGAACACATTACTCCATGAATACTTGTAACATATGAAATCATTTTGAAAAGACATACTTGTCACCCATATATACTTAATTTTTGAAACATGAGATTTAAGAAAGATTAAAACAAAATAAAATAACATAAATATAACCATAAAATTATCTTGGGGTATTAATTACACAATCTTGTCACCCTCTCGTCTACCTTATAAATTGTAATCCTCACGGCTACCTTACAATTTGTTTAACCATCACCGTTACACTTGGAGTAACCATACAGACGACCTCAAAATAACACATACCCAATGTTTTGGAGGAATATATAGGTCTCACCCTTCATCATAAACAATGAACAATAACTATAATATAATTATATAACACGAATAATAGAAAAAAACATTACTTTTGAATTTTGTAAAATAGAATTTTAAAAGAGGATTTTAAAAGGAAAGTCCATTATAAATATCATATAATTGAAGTGAGACTTAGTAGAGTGGATGGAATAAGTATAAAAAATATAAATAAACATAATTAAACATATTATATAAAAAACCCATCATAAAAAAGTTTTAATACCACATAAATAATGAAGGAGAATTTTAACCCAAAGAATGGAAATCAGGTTTAGAATCCCCTTACCTTGGGGTTGTCTTACTTAAAACTTGTTTAAAATTCCTATATAATGGTTAAAATAGTGTTATTATTAGCTTAAAGAAACATATTAATCTTTATAAAATCTTATATGATCATTTTATAATGTCATTTAATCCTTTAATTTTTAGTATTTTGTTTCTTCCATTATTTCAGGTGTGTTATTTACATGATTTCCATGATCGGTTCATGATGGATGTTCTTGTTGATTGGAAGTGAAACTCCAGAATTTCAATGAAAGGGTAGTTTAATATTTCTAGAACCATAAATTATACCATTTATCATTTTGAATTCATAAATGAGAATTTTTCATAAGTTAAAACATTAATGATACTGGTTTAGATCGTTTTAGTGGTTCTTTGATAATAATGACCTCATTTTGTTTTATAAATAAAAACCATGTGTACAGAAGGATTCCATAAAAATGGATGAGACATAATACATATATTATAACATGGTTCGACTATAAAAATGGTTTCATGACCAGACTTGAATGAATTAAAGAAAATTGAAATCACATCGCCCACAATGTCGGTAATTCGACACATCACAAACAATGTTTTTATTCCTTGAATAAGTGGGAGAGGAGATGAAGAATGATGATGAATTTTCCATGAACATGAGAAAATATATAATATACAAGATTTATGGAGCTTTCATGCCTCTTGGATAAGATTATTGGAAAATAATATAAATAAAGAAAAGGAAAGGAAAGGAAAACACATGAAAAAGGAAGAGGATTTCTTACCTCTTGATCTCTTCTCCTTGAGATCCTCCTTAAGGCCTTTGATTTTGGCCTTTGGGTGAGACCCGAAGGTCTTGGAAATAGGGAAGGAGATAGGGGAGGGAATTTGGAAGAAATTAAAGAATTATCAAGTCTTGATATGTGTGGGAGGAAGAGGGGGAAATGGGTGGTATTTATAGTGGAGGTGGGAAGAGATTTCACATTATTTCAATTATTATTTTATTATTTTTCATCAAGAAAAGAAATAGTGAGTCTTCCATGAATAAAAAATGTAATAATGGAATGTGAGTTTTAGATAATGGGATTACATCAGAACCACTTCATCGAAGACACCTCCATGATGTAGAAATTCATTAATTCACTATTCAAAAAAAAGCAAGTATTTCAGAAAATTACCAAAAATTCACTCCAACCGTTTTTCAACATGTAGAATCCATAAATGAACTCCATTTTGTCAAAATAATTTTATAAATATGAGAAAATTAATTTTTAAATAAAATAATACTTTATAAAAAAAATAAAAACTTTAAAGCATTTATTTACTTCTTCAAAGATATGGGTGTACAATACTTTCAATTAAATATTATATATACACTATCATAGGCAAGGTTACTATTAATAAAGTTATGCTACTATTAATAAGGGTAAGATTACTATTCATAAGGGTATATTAATATTCATTAGGTTAAAGTTGCTACTCAAAATGCTACGTTACTATTCATAAGGGTACATTACTATTCTTAAGGGTATGTTACTATTTAAAAAAATTAAGTTAGTCTTATAAGACTCTAAATAACTTACTGATCATAATTTTAGATGACCATTTTTTGAAATTCAAAACATAGATTCACTAAAATTATGGTTAGAGGATAGATATAAACATCTACTTAAAACAAAGATTCATGCATTTCATTTTTTTAAACCTCAGAGTGTTACATTATCCCCCCTTCTAGAAATTGCATCCTCGTAATTTTATTTACTCATTAAACAAGTGAGGGTACCTTTCCCTTATAGTATTTTCAGATTCCCATGTTGCTTCTTCAATCATGTGGTTTCTCCAAAAAACCTTTAGCTGATAGATTGCCTTATTCCAAAATACTTCTTCCCTTCGATCAAGATTCTGAAATGATTTATCTTCATAAGAAAGGTTCTCTTCCAGGTAAACTGCTCTTGGGCTCAAGACATGAGTTGAATCTGGAACGTACTTTCTCAACATTGAAACATGAAAAACATTGTGTACATGAGAAATACTCAGAGGAAAAGATACTCAGTATGCAACTAGTATAACTTTCTCTAGTATTTCAAAAGGATTGATGAATTTCAGACTTAGGTTTCCTTTCTTACAAAAACACATCACACTTTTCCAAGGAGATATTTTAAGGAAAACATGGTCACGTACCTTGAAAGAGAAGTATTTCCTTCTATTATGTGAATAACTTTTCTGCCTGCTCTAAGCTGTCCTCATGTGCTGCTGGATCATCTTCACTTTCTCAGCCACTTCCTCTTCTAATTTCGGCCCCATTAACTTTATTTCAATGAATTCATCCCAAAATGCTGGATTTCAACACCTCTTTCCATACAATGCCTCAAAATGCGGCATCTGAATACTGGAATGAAAACTTTTATTATAAAAAAATCAATTAAAGAAAGATTATAATCCCAACTTAAGATCGAATCATATCCTCCAAAGTCTGAATTGTTCTCTCTGACTACCCATATGATTGAGGATGAAAAGCTGTACTAAAATTACATTTTGTACCCAATGACTTCTGAAGGCCCTTCCAAAAGTTATAATTCAACTTGGGATCATGGTCAGATATAATGGAAAGAGGAATTCCATGTAACCTGACAATCTCTTTGAGGTACAGTCAAGAAAGATGATCCAAAGACATTGTATCTCGAATAGAAAGAAAATGTACATATTTTTTTAGCCAATCAATAATAACCCAAATCAAATTGTAACCTAGACATGTATTAGGTAGTCCCACCACAAAGTCCATGGATACATTCTCCCATTTCTACTCTGGAACTAGAAAAGGATGAAGCATCCCCTTCTATAAATTCCACTCTACTTTAACCTATTAACATGTAAAACATTTCACAGTAAATTCTACAACATCTCTTTTCATTATATCCAACTAGTAATACACCCAAAGGTATCTGTACATCTTAGTACTTCTAGGATGAACTAAAAATAGAGAACTATGAGCTTCACACAACAAATATTTCTTCAACTGGGAATCACAAGGCACACATAACCTTTTTCCAAATCTTAAAACACAATCTTTATCAATGTTAAATTCTATCAGCTTACCCATTTTAAATAATTATACTTTTTTCTGTAGCTCATGGTATTCCTTCTATGCTCTCTTAATTATGTCTAATAACAATGAAAAAATTGAAACCTGAAGAAAATAGATGTATTTCCTGCACCAACAACTTCTAACACAAAATTCAACAAATCATTAATCAAGGGATCTTGTACCAAATGTAACATAGTTAATGATGCATGATGTTTTCGACTCAAGACATCTACTGCTTTGTTTGATTTTCCTATATGGTAATTGATATTTCAATCATAATCCTTTATCAGTTCAATCCATATTCTCTGCCTCATGTTTAATTCCTTCTAAGTGAATATAAACTTTAGACTTTTATCGTTAGTATATATTTGACATTTGGCACCGTATAAATGATGCCTCTGAATTTTCAAAGAAAAAACCGCAACTTCCTATTCCAAATCATTTGTGGGACAATTTAACTCATGAGGTTTATGTTCTCTTAAAGCATAAGTAATTACCTTATCATTCTACATCAGAACACAACCAATTACATTCAACAAAGCATCAATGTAGATGAAAAACTCACCATTTTGGGTAGGCAAGGCCAAAATTGGAGCATTCACCAATCTCTTCTTCATTTATTGAAAACAAACATCACGTTATTCTATCAAAATAAATTTAATCCCTTTTTGGGTTAACATAGTTATTAGTCTAGATAACAATGAAAATTTCTTAACAAACCATCCATAATAACCTGCTAATCCAAGAAAACTACGGATCTATGTAACATTTTTCGGTCTTGTCCATTCATCAACCACCTTAGATTTTGTAGGATCAACTATTATTCCATCCTTATTTATAATGTTCCTGAGAAAAGAAATCCGTTGTAAGGAAAAATCACACTTTCTAAATTTTCCATACAGTTTCTTTTCATTTAAGGTTTATAAAACAACCGTTAGATGTTTTTCATGCTCTTCTTTACTCTTTGAAAATACCATAATGTCATCAATAAACACAACTGATAACTTATCTATGAACTCATGAAATATTATATTCATAAGATTCATGAATACAACAGGTGAATTAGTTAGCCCAAATGACTTAAAAAAAATTCATAATGCCTATATCTAGTATGAAAGGTTGTTTTTTGGGATGACAACCTCCTTCACCTTTAGCTGATGATATCCACATCTCAAGTCAATATTGGAAAATTACTGATCTCCCTAGAGCTGATAAAATAAGTCATCGATATGAGGCAAAGGATACTTGTTTTTAATTGGGATGTTATTCAAAGATTTATTATCAATGCATAGTCTCATGGAACCATATTTGTTTTTAACAAACGAAACATGAGATCCCCATGATGAAGTTCCACGACAAATAAAGCCTTTATAAAGAAAATCCTGCAACTGATTTTTCAATTAAAGTAGTTATATTTGAGCCATACGATATAGGGTTTTTGAAATTGTATTAGCATAAAAAACTAAGTCAATTGTGAATTCGACTTCCTGATTAGGTATGACACCAAATAACTCATCAGAAAAAACATCAAGATATTTATTTACCATTGGAACATCATTAATCTGAATAGTTCCATTAATTTCATCAATATGAGCAAGATAAGTTTCATTTCCATCTTTTAACAGTTTCTCAACTTCCTGATATATAATAAATTTTATGGGTTTGTTCTTGTATAATAACTGAAACTCTTTAAAAAAACAACTTCTTTAGCTCTATAGTCAATATTAGCTTAATAAACAGAATCTTATCCATTCCAAAAATAACATCAAACACGACTAAGGGAAAAACAATAAGGTTTTCAAGTAAAGTATTTCCACAGACTGCAATAGAAAGATTCTTATAATTCCTCTTTGCTATAATATTCCCCCTAGTGTTTTAACAACAAGTTCTATTCTCATTTGTTGAGGTGATATTTATAATTTACCAGAAAATTCCTCAGAGGTAAAGGAATGTGTAGAACCGTAACAAACAAAACTTTAGAAAAATCTGATTAAAAAAACATAGTACCTAATAAAACTTCATTGGATAGCCCGATGTCTACTTACATAGTCACAAAGGATCTCACTACACCTTTATAATTATATTCTAGATTCTTTTCTTCATTTGGATCTCTTTTGGGGTAGACATTTTCATAATCACCCATCTCACCACATTTAAAACACTTTATAGTTTACTTATCAGTATTAGTCATAGGATCATTTTCATTACAATCTCGGGCCATATGTCCAAACATACCACATCGAAAACACTTTCCAGTTTTGGTAAGACATTCCCCAGGGTGCTTATTTCCACACTATTCACAAACTGGAAACTGGTTTTTCTTACCATTAGATTTATTTGGTTTATTCTTACACATCGCTTTCCATATGGACCTCTTATTCTCCTTGTTTAAAAAATGAATTTGATCATCAAAAAACTCCATCTCTACCCTCTCAGCACATTATAATAGTTTCTTGTAACTTTTGAATTCACGGGAGGAAAATTCCCTTCGATACCTTAGCTTTAATCCTAAGTAAAAGTAGTTGATTTTTCTATCAAGATCCAGAATAAGATTTAAAGCGTACCTCGACAGTCGGGTGAAGTTCTCTTCATACACAACCACTGAATCTTCCTCATTTTGCTTCGATTCAAGGAATTTCTTCTCCATCCTATGTTTCACCACCTTAAGAAAATATTTTTCAAGGAAAATAATTTTAAATTCATCCCACTCTAAGACATCAATATCCTATCTATCCCTTTTATTACTTACCATTGAACACCAATGATCAACTTCACCTTAAAAATGATAAATATAAAGACATAAATTTTGATTATCTGAATAATCCATTACATCAATTATCCTTTTAAGGGATTTAATCCATCCTTCAGCCGCTACTGGTTCAGAATATCCACTGAAAGAAGGAGGGTGTTGTCTCATAAAATTTTCCACTATTGTCATGTTTCATTATGGTACATATGGTTTTTATTTTTCATGGATTACACCACCATTTATTTCCTATTTTATCTGATCCATTACTATCACAAACTTCTCAGTTCCAATCCCTACCATTCCGGGCTAGAGGTTCAGAAGGATGTTGTTCCATCGGTGCCTCTCTTCTCCAGCTTCCCCATTTATTTTGCGGAAAACCATTCTGAACAAACATATCTTAGTTGAAGAAACATGGTAATCTTTAAATTCTATATCATTTCAAATTTACCATAGAGTAAAAAAATTATGGTAACATATTAACATCATTTTAACCTATAAAGTTATCTAAACCATCCTCTGATACCAACTATAATGACCCTACCTTATTACATTACATAATCTTAAATTTAGTCAAGAAATAACTTCCTTTAACATTGAGGATATTTTCAATTTTATATATTTATATAATTGGGATAGAATACATTAATAACATTACACGTTATTACAAAGTGGATACCATAAAAAACAGTACCAATTTCTCTCAAAATATAAATAATTTCTAATATAACATGATTTTCTTTGAAAAATATTAAATCATTTAACTTTCCTTCTTTATTATCCTACACATACTTATAAACTATTAAAATCATTTAAAAACTTGGGATTAACACAAAATTCTTAGTAAGGGATATAAAAATAATGAAAGAACACATTAGTCCATGAATACTTGTAACATATGAAATCATTTTCAAAAGACATACTTGTCACCCATATATACTTACTTTGTAAAACATGATATTTCCACAAGATTCTAAAAAAATAAAAGAACACAAATATAACCATAAAGTTATCTTGGGGAATTACTTATACAATCTTGTAACCCTCTCGGCTACCTTATAATTTGTAACCCTCATAGCTACCTTAGAATTTGTGTAACCATCGTAGTTACACTTGGAGTAACTATATATACAACCTAAAACAAACACATACCCAATGCATTGGAGTGAGATATAGGTCTTAAACTTCATCATAAACAATTACCAAGAACCAAAACATAATCATACAAGATAAATAATAACATAAAACATTTGTTTTGAATTTTTCAAAACAAAATTTTAAAAGAGGATTTTAAAAGGAACATTCGTTATAAATATCATATAATTAAAGTGAGTCTTATTAGAGTGGATGGAATATGTATACAAACTATAAATACACATAATTAAAAATATTATATAAAAAACCATCACACACACAATTTTAATACCACATAAATAATGAAGTAGAATGTTAACCCAAACAATGAAAACCAGGTTAAGAATTTCATTACCTTGGGTTCATCTTACATAAAACTTGTTTAAACCTCTTGTATAATGACTAAAAGAGTGTTATTGTTATCCAAAAAAACATATTAATATTTATAACATATTATATTATTATTTTATAACATCATTTCATCCTTTAATTATTAGTATTTTGTTCCTTCCATTATTTCTGGTGCGTTCTTTACATGATTTGCATGATCACTTCATTATGGATGTTCTTGTCGATTGGAAGTGAAACTCCAGAATTTGAATAAAATTGTAGTTACATATTTATAAAACCATAAATTATACCATTTATCATTTATAATTCTGAAATGAGGATTATTAATAAGTTAAAACATTGATGACGTTCGTTTAGATCATTTTAGTGGTTCTTTGATAATAATGACCTCATTTTGTTTTATAAATTAAAAACATATGTCAAAAAGGGTTAAAAAACTATGGATGAGAAATAATACATATATTTTAACATTTTTCAACCATAAAAATGGTTTTATGACCAGAATTTAAGGAATTAAATCAAATTAAAATCACATGGCCCACGATGTCGGTAATTCGATACATCACATACAATGTTTTTATTCCTTGAATAAGTGGGAGAGGAGAGGAAGAATGATGATGAATTTTCCATAAACATGAGAACATCCAGAATATACAATATTTTCATAGAATTCATGCATCTTGAATAATATTATGGGAAGAGAATATAAATAATCAAAAGGAAAGGAAAGGAAAACAAGTGAAAAGGGAAGAGAATTTCTTACCTCTTGATCTCTTCTCCTTGAGATCCTCCTTAAGGCCTTTGATTTTGGACTTTGGGTGAGACCAGAAGGTCTTGGACCTGGGTAAGGAGATTGGGTAGGGAATTAAATAGAAATTAGACAATTATCAAGGCTTGAGAGGTGTGAGAGGAAGAGGGGGAAATGGGTGGTATTTATAGTGGAGGAGGGGAGAGATTTCACAGTATTTTAATTATTATTTTATTATTTTTCCTCATGAAAAGAGATAGTGAGTCTCATATGATTTAAAAAAGTAATAATGGAATGTGATTTTGAGATAATGGCCTTACATCAGAACCAAATCATCGATGACACATCCATGATGCAGAAATTCATTTATTTGTAAAATACCGAAAAATCACTATTAACAAAAAATCAAGTATTTCAGAAAATTACCAAAAATTCCCTCCAACTATTTTTCAATGTGTAGAATCCAGAAATGAACTCCATTTTATCAAAATAATTTTATAAATATGAAAAAATTAATTTTTAAATAAAATAATAATTTATTTGGAAAATAACAATTTTAAACCATTTATTTACTTATTCAAAGATACGGGTGTACCATACTTTCAATTAAATATTATATATACACTATCATAGGCGAGGTTACTATTTATAATGGCATGTTACTATTCATAAGGGTAACATTATTATTCATAAGGGTATAATACTATTCATTTTGGTCAAGTTACTACTTAGAAGGGTACATTACTATTCGTAAGGGTACATTACTATTTTCAAGGGTACGTTACTATTCATAAGGGTATGTTACTATTCATAAGGGTATGTTACTTTTTGAAAAAATTAAGTTGGTTTTATAAGACTCTAAATAACTTACTGATCACAATTTTAGATGACCATTTTTTGAAATTCAAAACATAAAAGCAGTGAAATTTTGTTTAAAGGCTAGTTATAAATATTTACTTAAAACAAAGTTTCATGCATTTCATTTATTTTTTTAAAACCTTAGGGTGTTACAGAAAAGAATAAGAAAAAATCCATAGGAATAGAACTCAATCAATGTTCATTTTGATCTTGGTTTGTTTTCATTAGAATGAAAATCAAATAAATTAATAACTACAAAGATAAGAAAATTCTCCTTTAAAAAACCCCACAAATAATCCCATACCATAAGACGATTGAACTGTGGATTAATATATTCATTTATTAGTCCAAATTCATTGTAGAAATAAAGAATGAGGAAGAAATCCAAATAAAACACATGACTTAACTAAATTTGGTTAAATCCTTGATGAAGAAAGATGTGTCATCTTCATCATTTGGCATGATCTGTTGAATCCAATGTGGGTTGATCATTGATCCATGATCTGTCATCGTTCGCCAATTGGGAAACCATTAATGCTCAAATGACACTCATCAAATTCATAGGGTTATATAGATAACACTAATTTTTTTTCATAATTGTATATTTAAGGATACAACTAGGTTGATGCATTATACAATTATTTTATTAAATAGTTTTATTTAGTTTACACGTGCAAAAACTTTTCTACAAATGACCCATGCCGACAAAAGTTATGTCTCACCTAGGGTAAACCTCATGCTTTGAGCTCAATGGTTCCCTCAAATTTAAACCCATTTATATGTTATTCCACTTTTTTTAGAAAAACCACATGTTTGTGCTATTGAATATATTTAATATATTTCACACATTTATTATAGGCACACTAGATCTCGTAATTACACACCGTCTCAGTGCCTAGTCTAGAAGTTAATCCATATAATATCTAAAAATAAGACACAAAAAATTAGAGACATTATATTCTCCCCACATTAGGTCTTTACGTCCCCAAAAATCTAAAAAAAGTATACTAAAAAAGATGTGGGTATTGATTGCGAATCTGAGCCTCCCACTCCTATGAGCTCTCTTAGAGATTCCCTTGATGCCACCAAACATAAACCAAAGGAATAAATCACCCACTAAGGATCCTCACAACTATGGAAAAAGTAAAATATGCAATATCACAATATGCCCTCCCGAACTTGAATGGTGTGCTTAGTCTGACCATCAGTTTGGGGGTGAAACACTGTGCTCAGGCGTAACTAGGTCCCAAATGCCTTCTGTAATCCCTTCAACAATCAGAATGTAAAGTGTGCATCGTGATCAGAAATTTTTTTGTTATAAATCCATGGATTTAGACTATCTATTGAACATAGAGGCGTCACAACCTCTCCAGAGAACTCAACTCTCATATAGCTAAGAAGTGGGCTGACTTGGTGAGCCAATATAAAATAACCCAAATGGAATTGCGTCCCCTTTACATACATGGTAATCCCATAATGAATTACAAATATATCTCATCCCACTTCTATCTTGTCACCTTAAGGGGTTGAGTTAAACCCACTGGAACTTGGTGCCCAACCTTTAATTGCTGACAAGTAAGGAATCGAGAGATGAACTCTTCAACTCCTTTCTTCATCTCCGAACAGAAAAATGACATAAGAGGTTATAGTAAATTTTTTACACATATGGATGTACCTATATAGGAGATTTATGAAACTCTCTTAGAACCTATTCCTGCAATATCACTGGTACCATCGTGCATCCTTTGAAAAGAACGACATGTTCCCCACCTTTAGAAAATACATCAGGAGCATGCCCTATGGATATCAGAGCATATAGGTTCTCAAAATAGATATCACCAAGTTGTTCCTCCCTAACTCACTATAATAGTGTAAGGGTCATAACCATATAATAAAGATAATATGCTCTATCTCCATCTACAAAGGATAACTGCAATGAGGCGAACTACACTGATGCCTCATTTAGAAACTATGAACTAGATCTCCTACTGAGAGAATCTTCTACCACGTTCCCCTTACTAGGAGTATAGAAAATTTCAAATTCATAATCCTAGAGGAACTCTAGACATAACTCTATCTCAAGTTGAGATCCTTTATAGAGAAGATATAATTACGACTTTTGTGATTAGAGTAGATGATAAACCACTCTCCCATCATGTAGTGTCGCCACATCATCAAGGGGAAGACTACCACTGATAACTCAAGAATATGGGTCATGTAGTTATAATCATGTGGTATCAACTAGCATGAACCATAGAAAATCACTATTTTTCTCTAAATAAGAACACAACCAAGACTAGTTTCTAATGAATCACAAAACACTACGTACTCGAAATCTTCCTATAGTAATCTCAAGATTAGAGCACTCATCAAACTCTGCCTTAAATGATAAAATTACTATTGAAACTTCTCTATCCACATGAAAGGATACCCCTTCCATGTTAAAGTTGTCATGGGTGAAAATATTCTAGCGAAATTAGATATGAATATTCGATAATACCTCCCAACCCAAGGAAGCTCCACATCTTCATCACGTTATTAGGTGGATCCCAAGCTAAAACTACCTTGACCTTACCTAGATCTACTATGACTCCATCAGTTGAGATAACATGTCCCAGAAAATAGACCACCTGAATCCATAACTATCACTTAGAGATCTTCCTATAATGATGCTGCTCTCAGAGTACATCCATAACGATACTTAAGTGTCTCATGTGCTCCTCCTTAGACGTCAAGTACACAAGGATATTATCGATTAAGACTACCACGAAACGATCTATGAAAAGGTTGAAATATCTAGTTCATGATTCCCATAAACACTATTGGGGTGTTCATCACACCAAAATGCATCACTAAGAACTCAAAATGATTGTAATGACATCAGAATGTTGTCTTCAGTATATCCTCATCTTGTACTCACAACTGGTGATAGCCTAACCTGAGGTCAATCTTTGAGAACCATAATGAACCTCTTAACTAATCAAAGAGGTCATCGATCCTTGGTAGTGGATACTTGTTCTTCTTGTTCTACTAGTTCAACAGCTGGTAGTCTACACACAACCTCAAGATCCTTTTTGAATTTTTGTCAAACAAAATTGGGCCTACCCATGGTGAAACACTGGGTCTCACGAATACCTTCCTTTGTAATTCCTCCAACCACACCCTCAAATTAAAAATATCTCCAATAACCATCTGATATTATAGAAAAAATATTGGAGTCATCTAGTGTGTAGATCTATGAAGAAGCTTATCTCTTGAAGGGGAGGTAAACTTAGAACATCTCCAGGAATGAAATCCTCATACTCTACCACCACTCCAGGAAACTAAGAACTCATAGAATCCAATACAAAAAGGATTAGGCTATCCCAATGATGAGAAATTAGATGCACCATCTTATTCATGAGTCCATCCTATGATGTCTGGGTTTCCTTTTCCTCGAAAAAGGAGAACCTAGTTCTGTCACCATAGGCACATCGCGCCCTTTTCCTAAAATAGTCAATATGATCATGAATTATGGATAACTATTCCATAACAAGAATGATGACGTAAGGCCTAAAATATGATACCAAGATATTCCAATAGAAACTATCTCTTCCAAGAGCCAAGTCACACTATCGTCACCAATGTGTGACCACTGAGTCTTATCCAGTAGGAGTCTCCAAGTGTAAGGGTCAAGTCAATAGTTCAACCAGAATCTCTAAGCCTCATAAAAGGTATGTGGAAAGAAATTAATGACTTGAAAAAATGTTATAATTATTATAGATAAGGTATAAAAGACATATATCATACATTGAATCATCCTTGGAGCCACTGGGTCATAAGGCTCGACTGCCTACAGTTGTCCCCACCCTTATCCTCCAACTCCCTAAGCATGGTGTGGACCTCCTAGGGGTGGTGGTTGTAATAAGTTAAAATTTCGACCACCTACTGATACCCTCCCAACTCCTCTTATGTGCCCATGGTGTCTCTAAAATGTATTTTTAACTCTATCCATGAAAGTGTCACCTCATCGTAAGATAGGGTAACAAAATCCCACCATTTCCCTACTGATCCATGAAGAAGGCTCACTTCCAAGACCACCATCTAATCTGCTGGTGTCTTGACAAGATAGAAAACTTGTGTCACCGCCTCAATCTAGTCGTCAGATGCCTATGGGTTAGGCTCACCTTGAAAATTGAGGTGTATTTTCCACTAAAACTCGTAAAGCGCGCTCAGCCTATGCACGTCATCCATCGTCACTACAGGCACCACATGCTACTCTACAGGTGGTGGTATGGATGGTGCACTACCTGGAGGCAACATCTCAAGAAATGGTCCTTATAACAAACCCTCATCATTGAAGGGATCATCCTCATGATAAATATGTTGAATCCTAGCTGGTATATGTCGTAGAGGCATCCTGAAACAACAAGATGCCCCACGATCAATGAGTATATCTGTAGAGATGATTCAATAATGACATGGAACTAAAACCCATTCTTATATGATGAATGAACCATTATTTTACCTATAACTAATGTTCTCATGTACTGTGTCAAAATTCAGGATATCTTAGTCCTGGGGGATGGATAGGTCAGCCACTACACCATCACTATAGTCCCTGTCCTGAAAGATGAATTAAAAACACCTAACACCATTTCACTAATATGGGAGAACAAAATCCGGAGTTTGATTGTATTAATGATTTCCATCTGATAGGTACTACCCATTGGGTCTCATCATTAGAAAGAATATGTTGAAAGATACGAAGTGAACATGATACACAGATGAGGATCACAACCATATCCATGGGGTGATTACAAAAAATCCATCTAGATTAATAAGATAAGTAGAGGATCAGTGCTCAGTAGTATTGGTCATGTTGATACCCATAACTCTACCTAGGGAACGAATATGAAAAGATAATCCTACTCTGAACCTCTTGGGAGGATTCCAATAACTCTATCCAACAAGTATTGTTAAAGGGATAGTTGTCCTAGGAGTAGGAAACTATTCATACTAACCTTTAGGGAAATGAAAAATCGAATGAACCCTAACAAAAATTGTCCAAGATACAAAGGAAAAGATATCTAATCCATGTATAAAAGACTACACAATGTGTAGTAGGGGTCACATGTCAGGTCTCTGGACCCTGAGTACTGCCCATGTAAAATGGATCGTGTCATCAAACCATGTATTGGTAGTAGTACACTCCATGTAGGCATCCCATGTACTATACTAGTGTGTCAGTACATGACATCAAC
Source organism: Viscum album (assembly GCA_963277665.1). Lineage (NCBI taxonomy): Eukaryota > Viridiplantae > Streptophyta > Magnoliopsida > Santalales > Viscaceae > Viscum > Viscum album. The sequence continues at coordinate 1,224,366,830 of OY728130.1, forward strand.
TTCCCATTTCTGTGTACCGGTACATGGATTAGCCCATGTAATTTTTCCAACCCATGTCCGTGGGGGTAGTATATACTGTATAGGCTAGCCATGTAGTACACCCCATGTCCGTGTACTTCGAAAAGTACACACTGAGTATCTATGGAGGTACCACATGACATGTAAGCTAGAATACACATCGTGTGATTTTTAACTTTCTTCAGAAATCCTAGCCACCACCAAGGGGCCCCACACACCATGTAATCTCGGATTACACACCGTGTATATTAGGAATTTCTATAATCTATGGTTCTTCCTCTATGCATCTTGGTTGATGCTTCAACCTTTGATTTTGGGGTCACCTTGCCGTAAAACTATTGATCAATCCTCTTTAAGTCATTCCATAACTGAATCAACAAGTTCCATTATCATATCAGATCACAAAATGGATTAAATCATCATTCTTCATTGTGCACCAAAGAATGTGAAATCAGATATCCTCTATCATCTGAATCACTCTTTCTCCATCGTTGCACCTCTATCATGTTGTTTTATTCAAAGATCTATGATATTTGATCATTAAACCAAGAAATGGGTGCACAATGATCAATTGATCTGGATTTTTTGAGTTTCTATCCAAACAAATAATTCCTGTGACGAATAATGAATCAGAGGATAAAATCACAAGAAAAAATCTGTAGGAACATACCTTGACCAATGTTAATGTTGATCTCAGTTCATTTCTATTAGAAAAAAAATCTAAGAAATCAATAATCCCAAATATAAGAAAATTTTCCCATCCAAACCCCACAAGTAATCTCATCTCGCAAGGTGATCAAACTGCGGATCAATTTGTTCTTTGATTAGTCCGCATTTATCATAGAAATCAAGAACGAGGAAGAAATACAGAAAATAACACATTCCCTACCTCAATTTCATTTGATTTTTGATGAAGAATGATTTTTTGTTATTGTTATTTGGCAAGATTTGTCGAATCTGAGGTGCGTTGATCATCGATCCACAATTCGTAGTCATATACCAACAGAGTCTCCTCTAATTATCCAATATCATTCATCAAATTTATAGGGTTATGTAGTTAACCATGTGAATTTTCCATAAGAATATATTTAAAGAGACAACTAGGTCACTGCATTATAAAATAATTTTATTAAATATATTTTTTTTACACCCATAACAATGTTTCTATAAAAGAACCAAGCCAACTAAATTCAAGTTGGGCCTAGGGTAAACCTAACACTCTAAACTCAATGGTGCCCTCAAATTTATGATCTGGGAAACTGTTTATAAGTTATTCAACTTTTTTAGGAAAACCACACACGAGTTATATTTAATATATTTAATATATTTGATATATTTCAAACATTTATTCCAAGTACACTAGGACTTGGAATCACAATCCATCTCAGCGCCTGGTCTCAAAATTAATCCATAGAATATTCAAAAATAATAAAAAAAATACAAGAAATTAAAAATTATACATATTATAAAACATTATTATAAATAAAATTATGATTAGTAAAATAATACATTTTTAATCCTTCATAAATATTATTTCTTAAGAGAAATTTTCAAAAACTCATTCTTGGATTATTTTTACCAAGTTAAAAATTATTATTCATCCTATCAAATAATAATTTTTTTGAAATGAAATATTAAAATATGTATTTTATTATATTTTATATTAAAATATAATATTATTATATTTTATATTAAAATATAATATTCACGTATTAAAAATGAAACTTGGGTGTTACAGTGGATAGTAGAGTTTTGGACCTCTAGGGGTTCTCCACAGTATGGTGGTGGTTGTGTTAAGGTTTGTTTTGTATATGTGGGTTTGGTGACCAAGAATTTTTTATTTTGGATAAACCATTGATTAAAAACTTATTTTAAGGTGAGTGGTGTGTGATGAGATTATCTATGTAAAATGGGGAAGGGCTCTATACTCGTGGTGGAGGGTGTGGTGTCACTGGTAGCATCAAGGATTTTTTCTTTTTCAGTGTGTGAATCATGAAGCCCATAAGTAACTATTTTAGTGGGAACAATGCTTGGAGGGTTTCCTAGTGAGAAATAGAGATCCTTGAAAATCCAAGGTTAATGGTAATGGTATTGAGTCCAGGTGAGTTTGAGTTGAGAGAGGACTAGAAAGGTGATCATGGTCTCACCATGTCATGTTTTTGGGCATAGTGAGATGAAACGATAAGGGGTTTCCCTCTAAGATGCGGTGAGTACCAAATATGGTCTTTTGGGGATTGAAATAACATCCTCTATGTTGTGGTGCATGTAATGGTGCTGGTCAAATCTATGTAAAGTTGTTTTGGAAAGGATGTGGGGTTAATAGGATATATCTATTTTAAATGGTTAGAAAATAAAATATTTCTTTGAATAGGGGCCATTATGACCATTTTGAATTCCTCCACACAATGGTGAAGAATTCCCAATTTTATTTATAAATAGATAATTGACCCTCCCTTTTTTAGGATTTTATTTTCATCCTTTGAACCCTAGTTGACCTGATATGCTCTCAGTGCCCCTCAATCATCTTTCCTGAGGATTTAAACCTCTTAGTTTGATATGATCAAGCTCCTTTATGTTAGGTAGTCTCCTCCCATATGATATATTTCCTTTTTGTAATCTTTGATTTTAGGGGTTTTTATAGTGAAGTTTTTTTTGGTAATGGTTGATTTTTGAGAATTTTTTGTTAGTGTTTCACTATGGATAAGTTCTGAGGTGGCATTATTAGGTTAAAAGTGATTGTAACCTTGTTCTCCCATCCTTTCAGGGTGAATCCTCAAAGCTTCATATTGAGGTTAGGGATTTGAGAAGTCTATTTTCTTTGTTTATAAATTAGAAGTATCATGATTTTTCTTAGTTTTTGTGGTGGATAATAATTGACTTAATAAAGATAAAGAAATGGACTTAATGAAAATTTATTTAAATGGTGATTCATATGTAGTTACTTATTTATAAGATATTTCTCATTTTAGTGATACTCCATTGATGCTATTTCAAGAAATTGTTTTTGATGCTATGATTTATGTCAAATCACTATGATATTACTATTAGAAACACCTTTCATAAAAGTTTAATCACTTAAATATAGTAAGGAACTATTTATGTAAAATCTATAATTTTTTCATTAATGCATAAGCAACGGATGTTGAAATATTGAGAATAATCGCTATAAAATGGAAATTATTGTAGTGTTTGATACTGAAATTAGTTTTTAATAGGTGTTTGTATGTATGTTGTGTGGTTGTGATTGTGTGGCTATGTGGAGTTCTTGTGTGAGAATTGTGTGGTTGGTTATGGGGTTAGAATGTATTGGGAACTAAGGCTATGATTGATTAGCTAGAGAAGGAAAGGGTTATTGATGTTCAGTAGATGAGTTGATGTAGTGTCAATCAATATCCATGAATCTTGACAGTCATTCATCCAAAAAAATTATTTTATAATTAGAAATAGGAAAATCAAAGAGAAAATCTCATCTATTATGGTCAATGGGGAGTCATTTAATGATTATTCTAGCTTCTCCAATGCTATGGTAACCTACTTTGACTCTCTCTTAAACATGTTATGCCATGATCGAGACGAAATGGTATTGAAAGAGATAATTCCCCATACTATTATAGAATTTCATAATACATAGATGACTATTATTCCCAATTATGAAGAGATTAAATAGTATTTTTTTCCCTTAATAAAGATAGTGCATCTTGTTCAGATGGATTTACTTATAAGTTCATTATGATATTTTGGGATGTAATTTACACAGACATCACACAAGTTGTTTAGAATTTCATTACATTAAAATTCATACCTCTAGGATTCAACTCTCGATTCATTAATATCATTTAAAAGTTTTAACATGCCTTGAATGTTGGTAATTGCATACCCATTGTGGTTGGTAACACATTTCCTAAAATCATCAATAAATTGATTATGGTTGGGTTGAGAGAAATTACTAATATTATTGTTTCTCTGGATGAATTTGGATTTATTATCGGGAAAATGGTGAAAGAATACCTCAATTCTTCTTCAAAATGTGTTAATATCCTCCTTAGGAAAGCTAATTATTGTAAAATTTCCCTCAAGGTTGACATATACAAATGTTTTGTCACATTAATGCAGGGCTTCTTCTTTTGAGGTTCTTGGTGGGTATAGGTTTTCTATCTGATTTATGAACACCATATGGGCCCTCTTAAATAGGTCCAAGTTATCTATTATTGTAAATGGATCTATGGGTTACATTTTATGCCTTTAGGGAGTGAGTTAAGTTGATACCCTCTCAACCCTCATCTTTGTAATTGTGAAAGATTATTTAAGTAAATGCATTCTCAAAGTTGTGGACCCTTGGATTTTATCTCCACTAAAGGCTTCTAGTAGGCTCAAAGCTCTAACACACCTCCTATAAATTAATGTAATTATCATCTTCTATGAAGCTGATGATAAATAAATTAACACTGTTAAAGGTATCTTTAAACAATATGAATCTATCTCGAGATAATAAATTTATTAGAGTAAATATCATCTTTTCTATAGAAAATGAATGTCTGATTCTAGAAGAAACATGTTTTTTAGATACCCTAGAGTTAAGTAAGTAATTACTCCCATTAATTAATTTGGTATAAGTTTTTTTTATAGAAGAGTCAAATATTTATATTTTGAAGGTATCTCCATTAAAATTGTCTATCAGTTGGAAAGCTGGAAAGGTAAGTCTCCCTCACAAGTAGGTTATATTTTTCTTGAAAAATCCGTATGTACTTCTATGTTTGTTCACGATACAACAAGGAAGGATTCATAACCATTAAGGTTCTAAACTAAGAGGGTTAAAAGGTCTCCATAGGTAGTTTAGATGAGGGGTTTGAGGGACCCCATAGGTAGTTGGGCTGACTCAGCCTGTGGTCTCTATTTATGTTTGGGGGTAATGGTGGTCCAAGCAGTCTGTTAGGATATGGGATGTTTGTTATCCAGTTGTATTGATTCCCCTAAATACCCTTTATATAGTAAAGGAGTCATAGTGTGTGTGTGTGGGGGGGGGATAGTACTTGGTACTTTGGACTAGAGTCTTTGAATAGGGGGACTTGGGCTCACCTGGAGAATTTCTACTGCTGGAAGTGTTAGTTACTCACTGTAACCTCCTCTTTTTTATTATCTAAATACATAGAAGTTCTTATCCTGGGATTAGTTCTTATCAAATGGTCCAATATTCCATCCCATTCACCTTCCCTTCCATGGAGACCCACCAAAAATCCCACCAATACAATCTCTAACACTGAGTGAGTGCCTAGGAATCCACCCCTACTATGGAATCCACTTTGGATATGGTTTTCACTGAGTAGTCCGAGTTTCATAAATTCCTCACTTATGAATTTGTAGAACTCCACCATCTGATCACCTCCACGACTCACCTTTTGGAGAAATCACCACTACTCATAGGCACCCACTATCCCTCTTCGTCAACTATGTTTGACTACCATGTTGTTCCGCCTAATACAAATGATACATCTCCTTAGGAACCGACCACTATCACCCACCCCATCACTATGCTCCAGCACTCTCCACCAGCCCCCAACCGCCTCGACTTGCCCCTGTTTGATGGCTTGGATCCTTAGGGATGGATAGCCCACATGGAGATTTTCATCTAGATTAGCCACACACCAGATGATTCCAAAGTTACCTTCACGCATATTAGTATGGTTGGAAAGGCTATTCATTGGTACAAAATTGTTAAATAACTCCATACATTAATGAACTATCCAATTATGAATTTTAAACTACTAGATCACTTCAGTGGACTCAAAATACAAAATCCTTATGAAGAATTAGACACCATTCAACAACTCACTTCAGATTAGGATTATGTAGAAGAGTTTTAATACTTGGACTCCCTGATTCTTTTCCTACCCAAGAAACGATACATCAGTTATTTCTTACATGGACTCTAGGAGGAAACACAAAACTTTTTTTTTCATCCATAACCTTGAAACACATTTGCAGGCTATGTGTCTTACTCTCCACGTCAAATTCTCCATTAAACATGGCATTGGGCACCAGGCCTGCAGTTCTTCCTGGAACTCCTAATCTCCTTGGAAGGGGTCTGTATGATTACCCTATCAATTTCATAGTTTCTCCTCTTCTCTTTGACAGACTCCCCTCCCTAGACATTGCTATCCAAAGGAGAAGGTTACCCCTCCGTTGACCTCTCCAACACCTTCCACCAACTGTAAGGGGAGTTCACCACTTATCACCTCATGAGTGGGAGGACCTGTGCAAAAAGAGTATATTATTAAAATTTTCTAATCCATTCACCACCATGCATAAATTTAATGATTCTAAAATCTGGGTGATCCTCTCGAGATAGGATGAGCACACCCTTCTGGATGACATTCTCATCCCTTTGGATCTTCCAGACCCCCAAGAAGATTCCCCATCCAATGCTGTTGAATGTTTGTTCCAAGATTTTTACACAACCAATACACTCTCTCCCCACTAGGGCACTAGTCTATTTTCAGCTGTGAAATTATAAGGAAAACTTAGTGGTATTCCCCTATTAGTTCTCATTGATGGTGGTGCTACACAAAACTTCATTTCTTCTAACCTTATTAAATTAATCATCCTTCCTGTCTAATCCTCTATCACCTGACCTATTAAACCCGGTGATGATCACTTATTCTCTACCACATGAATTTTTCACCAAATTCAGCTTGATTTGGGATCTTATAATTGTACCCTTTGAAGGACCTCGGGACACCCTGAGAGGGGAGGGGTGAATCATGGTGACAACTTTTTCTTTTAAAGTGATGGATATTGTTCCCACGTTGGAAAGAACTTGTTGAACTTGTATGATGAATATGATCAGAAAGAAAACATTCACATGCACAGAGAAGACATAACCCTTTTTACTTGGTTCACCACTAAGGGCTACGTCCAAGGGGCATATGCCGACAAGTTTCCGGTCGTACCAAAATCCACTAATATTCACTAGTTGTGGATTACAATTGTTCAGGAACAGTAACTCTGTCCCAGGATCACTGCCTTTACAAAGGTTCAGGGATAGCTCACTGCTTCCCTCGGGTCACTCCCGTTGACTCCCCCTGGCTCACTACCGTTGGTGAAGTCTCACTCAGTTAATAGACGTGAAGGTCTCTTCAATAGATTTGCATTGAAGTCTTTGTCTCCTGTTTAACATGAGACTTTTCTTGAATCAGAGTCTTAAGTTGATGCTCTGTTAAAGTCCAAATTCCATCCACTGATGAATACCCCCTTTTCCCTTGTCCACTGGGAAAACAACCTTTTAAAATGGCCTTCACAAAGTACCCTAATTCACAAGGCTCCCAATTTTGCAAAGCTCAAACAAGCCTTCGCGGAGTCCCTTCCTTTTCACGAAGCTCAATCGCGAAGCACTCTCGCGATGCTACAGCCTTCTCAATGCTTGTATTTCGCGGAGATCATGCCTCTTCGCGAAGCTCACTGATCCACCGCGGGGCGCACGACTTTCGCGGGGCTAGAATAGCCACCGCGAAGCTCCTCTTTCGCGAAGCACACTTCCTTCGCGAGTGACCTTTGCGAACCGAAAGCAAAGGACTTTCTCTGAAATTCTCTCTAATTCACTTGAGGGGGTCGACCTCTATTTATAGGCGATTCCACCGACCCTCGACCATTCCGTATGAAGTCAGCGCCACATCAGCTCAAATCGCGAAGCTCCGAAGTTCCCGCCGAAATTCTCTCAAAATCGCGAAGCACTACGGAAATTTTCCGTTTGCGGAGCTCGTCGTAATCGTGAAGAATTCCATCATTTCCTTCGCACCTTCATCACGAAGTTCCCTCACAAATCTCTTCGTCGCTGCGATGCTCTTCATCCTCTATCGTTCATAAAGCTTTGACGTAATCGCGAAGACTCACCGCCTCTATTCTTCTGGTCTTCGCGATTTCCAAACCATGCATCCTCTATTCACGAAATTCATGTCGTTGCCATATTTAATTATTATCTTCATGGAAATCCACTTTTCGCGATGCTCAACAACTTCTAGATTTTGGACCCCAAAAATTTGGCAAACACTGGGAAACAACGCCACCTTCAACATTGTTGTCTGATTGAACGGTATGATCTCTTTGCTGGTACACGATCCGAACATCCATTGATGATTGAAAAAAAACACAAACCATACTCCAAATAATTCATAAACGACCATGGTTCCAACAATCTCCCCATTTGGGTTTGTTGGCAATCAGAAAAAAATTAAATAGATCTCCATCTATGTGAAAACCAAAAACGCAGGAATCAACTCAGCCAACACTCTAAGTCTACGTGAGCAATGCCCAGTGTAGAAAAAAAGAGAGGAGTCTTGAATTGGGTTCCACTGTTTTTCTTCTCATTCTTCTCATCACAGAAGTTGCCTGAATTTATTCCTTTCCCCTTTCTCCCCCATTGACAATAAATCCAAAGACCAGTAATTTTTTTTAACGTTCAGCTCAAACCATACTCCCCCGGGATAGTATCTCCCCCATAAACCTGAATCATAGCCATACACAGATAAAAATAGTTATCACAAACGAGGAGAGGGGATTTTCGTAACCTCCTTATGCACTGGGAGGTAGATGAACACCGAGGTTCAACCGATGTGTCTCAAACACATCCGCTCACAGTGGCTTTGTCAGGATATCAGCTACTTGATCATCAGTTCCCATGTGATCCATTCTAATCACCCCTTGCTCAACTTTTTCTTTGATAAAGTGATACCTGATTTCAATATGTTTTGTATGAGAATGATGAACATGATTTTTTGTAAGATCAATTGCACTCTTGTTATCACAGTAAATCACCATTGGTTGCTTTACCTCATCACCAATATCTGTTAATTATTGCTTCATCCATAGCAGTTGAGTGCATGGATTTGTGGCGGATATATACTTAGCTTCAGTAGTACTAAGAGAAGTACTTTCTTGTTTCTTGCTCAACCAGCCAACATAGTTATTCCCAATAAAGAATGATCCACCACTGGTGGACTTACTGTCCACAACATCGCTAGCCCAGTTAGCATATGAAAATGCTGATAATTCACAGTCCCTTCCTGCAGCAAAGTATAAGACATAATTGTGAGTACCTTGAATATACCTCATGATTCTTTTTACTGCTGCCAAATGTTTCTCCTTTGGATTACTCTGAAAGTGGGATGCAAGACATGTGGCAAAGACAATATCTGTCCGTGTCGCTATCAGGTACAATAGGCTCCCAATGATCCTCCTGTACATGGTGGGATCTACAGATTTCTCATTCTCATGCTTTCCAAGTTTGGTTCCAACTGCAATCAGAGTTGACATTGGTTTGGAGTCTTGTATATTAAACTTCTTCAGCAGCTCTCTTGCATACTTTTCCTGAGAGATAAAAGTGTAGTCTTTCCTTTGAGTCACATACAGTCCCATGAAATATGTGAGCTCCCCAATCATTGATATTTCAAATTCTGATTTCATATGATTGGAAAATTCATCCTTTGATTTCTGCCTGCTGCCACCAAATATAATGTCATCGACATAAAAGAGAACCATGAACTAATCTTTCAGAGAATTCTTCACATAGAGATTGTGATATACTCCTCCTCTTTTGAATTCCAGCTTCTTGAGATAAGAATCTAGTCTGGAGTACCATGCCCGTGGTTCCTGTTTCAAGCCATAAAGTGCTTTTTTAGCTTGCAGAACTTTGATTCATCAGAACCAAGAAGAAAACCCATTGGTTGTTCAATGTAGACTTCTTCTTCGAGTACACCATTTAAAAATTCTGTCTTGGCATCCATTTGATATAATTTATATCCTCTCTGGAGAGCCATGGAAAGGAATAGCCTGATTGACTCCAGTATAGCCACTGGAGCAAAGGTTTCTTCAACATCAACACCTTCAATCTGAGAATACCCTTTACATACTAGTCGAGCCTTGTTTCTGATAACACTTTCATGCTCATCAAACTTGTTCTTGAATATCCATTTTGTTCCAATCACATTGTGACCTTTGGGTCTCTGGACAAGATCCCATGTCTGATTCTTGTCAATCTGATCTAACTCTTCATTCATGGATTTCACCCAGGATTCATCCTTTGCAGCTTCTTCAAATGAGGATGGCTCCACAACTGACAGAAATGCAGAAGGTGTGTTATTCCTCACCCTCATTGTCTGTGTGGGTGAATTAATGTCTCCAATTATGTTAGATGGATCAATCTCTACTCTTCGATTTCTCCTGTGAGGTTTAGTCACATTCTCACCATCCAAGATTTCCTCTTCATATTATTCGTCTGAGTCAACATCATGATGTGACTGCTGAGTGTTTTGAACAACTTCCTCTATTCCTGCATTTGTATTTTCTTCCCGTTCACTTTCTTCCTGACTTTCTATCACATCCAAATATGACGTCCTTGAAGCATTTTTACTTTTCTCTTCAATTATATTAACATCACTTCTTTCCACAATCCTTCCTAAACGCTTGTTGAAACACTTGTAGGCTTTGCTGTTCATTGAGTAACCGAGGAAAATTCTTTCATCTGCATTGTCGCCATATTTCCCTTTATTTCCTTCTTTTTTCTTGATGAAGCATTTACTTCCAAATACACGAAAGTATTTTAAAGAAGGCTTCCATCCATGCCACAATTCATATGGTGTCTTCATCTCACCCATATAAAGTCCCGTTCGATTCTGAATGTACACTGCAGCTTGAACAGCCTCTTTCCAGTAGTGTCGTGGAATATGAATCTCAATCAGCATAGTTTGTGCCATGTTGTTCACCTGTCGATTCCTATGTTCAACAACTCCATTTTGTTATGGAGTTCTCACAACAGCTACCTCATGCTGTATCCCATGCTTCTCCAGATAATTTTCAAATTCAATGGACGTGTATTCTCCTCCATTTTCAGATCGCAACACTTTGATTGTTCGTCCAGTATCATTCTCGGTGATTCGCCGATATGTTTTCATGCATTCAAGGACTTGTCGTTTCCTATAAATGACCATCACACATGCCATTCTACTGTAATCATCTATGAAAAGGACAAAGTTCCTTTCTCTATGAGTTCTGACAACATTTATCAACCCACATACATCTGTATGAATCAGATCAAGAAGGTGAGATTCCCTTTTCTTCTTTAGCTGATATGAACTACAGACTAACTTCCCACGAATGCAAGCATCAAAAGATTTTTCACGCTCACGCTTCAGGATGGGAATTCCCATGACAATTCTCAATTTTGATATTTTCTCCATGTCTTGTTGATTGATGTTTCCCAGTCTCCAATGCCACAAATTGTTTTCTTCTTCAACAGTCATGTAACATACATTTTCTTCACTATCAACCTGATACAAGTTGCCTTCTGTTCTACATCCCTTCATAAGTGAATTGCCTGTCTTTCCCTTGATAGTGCAGCCTTTCTGGTTAAAAGTAACTATAAGTCCTGAGTCACAAAGTTGACTCACGCTGAGGAGATTATGATGTAGACCATCTATGTAAAGGACTTCAGTCTTCTTTAGTTCTCCATTAGCTAACTCGGTACTTCCACTCCCTTTGATTTTCAGATCCCCATCATTACCAAATCGTACTGTACCATCAACCGTCCTTTTGATATTCATTAGCAGGCCCACATTACCCGTCATATGAGATGAACAACCGCTATCCAGAATCCAGGTACTGTTGTTCTTTGTAGCATTGAGGGCCACCTCTGCAAGGTTGGATTTCTCAATATTCTTCCTTTCCTTCCATGAGAGATTGGATTGAGTATATAGTACTGATGGAATTTCAATTATCTCTTCCGCATACCCAGGTTCGTCATAGTCAAAATATTTTTCGAGAGGAGAAAACATGTTTAAAAGAGAAACACTGTCTTGCTGACGAGACTTGAATTGTCTTGAAATTTGGTATAAGGTGTCTATGTCCCTTCTCTGCCTGCAATTAGCAACCTTATAACCAAAGTTAGAAAAATGAAAACAATATCCATATAAATTGTTTTTTCTATAATAATTAGTATATGAATTTGTTCTCTTTTGTTGAACTTCTATATCTTCTCCATTTAGATAACTTCTTTCCTCTTCACAATAAGACATGGTATGGCCCAGATAGCCACAGAACTGACACTTCATGAGAGGAAATGTCTTCTCACTTGAATTTATCCCCATACCTTCTTCCTTGGGAGAAAAGTTAGACTGTCTGTAATTTTTTAATGTTTGAGGATAATTTTCAATTCTCCTTTTAGTTTTGGTTGAGGGTTCCTTTTTCATCACTTTAGGCAACGTTTCAACATGTTCAACTTTCATCTTATCTTTCTTTTGGATCTTTCCACATCCAGTAGTTGATGTCTCAGCCTCACATCCAATTCCACTCTTTCCCATGCAAGCGGGCCTATGATTACTCAAGATTTTTCCAACCCCATCTGAACCGCACTTGGCTCTTGCTAGTAATTCTGTATCTGAGAATCTTCCAAACTGTATTTTCTTCCACGATTCTTTTGGAATTGATTCAGTCTCAAGTTTACTCCTTAGAGTAACAACTTCCTCCTCCAGACCCTCAGTAGTCTTGGATTTTTCATCTAGTCTGGAGGTGAGGTCCTTGATGACCTTTTCCTACTCTTCAATTCTCAGCTTCAGATCCACTACATCATCATTGCTTTCAATTATTTTAGACTGTACCTTCACAAATTCTTCCAGTCGTTCAATTTCAGCTTCAATTTAATCAATGTGTTCAACTGATTCTTCTATAATAGATTTCCACTTATTACAACACTTGCATTTAATCTTAATCTTATTAACCGCATCCTTAAGTTGCATCTTGGGATCTAAACATGTTCTCAATTGTTTTTCTCCACCATTATCTTCTGACTTTTCAACAGTGGCCATCATGGAAGCATGGTTCCCTGTTTTGAATTCTGGTTCTTCTTCATCACATAATTCATTATCATCTTCTTCCTCTTCACAGACAAAACTCTTCCTTTGCATTTTCTTTCCATATTTGAAGTCTCCCTTTTTAAAGAACCTTCTCCGAGGCTTCTCGAAGCATTCATATTCACTATCTTCATCATTGATCTTTCTTAAGCATTGAGAGGCAATGTGCCCAACTTTTCCACAATGAAAACATGTGAGAGTTAACTTCCCCTTGAATTTCTCTTTCCCCTTCTGGAACTTCATTGCAATGAGAGAAATAATTTCTTTTTCTTCTTCATATTTACCACTACTATCTTTTGAGATTTTCAGTTTATCCATGGCCTTGAATGCCATTTCCTTTCTCACATGAGTTGTAGCATCTTCTGGTTTGACTCTCATTTCATATTCTACCAAGATACTAAGTAGATCATCCAGAGAAAGTTTTGAAAGATATATTTCCTCAAGGGATAACACCTTTTCATTGTACATAGGTGGAAGTATTCTTAATATTTTCTTCACAATATCAATGTCTTTGATTTCTTCACCTAGACCCTGAATTTCTCCAACCACTTCAGTAATTCAATTGAATAAAGAGTCTGCATTCTCATCAAGATGCATCTTCAGATCATCAAACCGATTGTGCAGCACTTGTAGTTTCGCCTCCTTCACTTTTCTATATACTTCAAAAAAAATCTCTAGTTTATCCCACATGGATTTTTCTGAGGTTCAATTCATCACCTTTAGGTAGATCTGATCAGAAAGGGCTGCAGTAAGTTCATTTTTTGCTTTAGCATCTACATCAATAATTTTCCTGTCTGTTTCAGTCATAGCCAGGCCTGTTGGGTCAGTGACTTGTATTCCTTGCACAGTAGAAAAGAGAACTTCCATTCCAAGATATCTTAGATAAGATATCATTTTGTTCTTCCAGATCTAGAAATTACTTCCATCAAAGTGAGGGAATCCCCTGACATTGACTGCATTCTCCATGAAGAAAAAGGATAGATTCAACACCAGTAACCTCCCTCTGATACCACTTGAAGGACCCCGAGACACCCTGAGAGGGGAGGGGTGAATCAGGGTGACAACTTTTTCTTTTAAAGTGATGGATCTTGTTCACATGTTGGTAGGAACTTGTTGAACCTATATGATGAATATGATCAGAAAGAAAACATTCACACGCACAGAGAAGACACATCCCTTTTTACTTGGTTCACCACTAAGGGCTACGTCCAAGGAGCATACGCCGACAAGTTTCCAGTCGTACCAAAATCCAATAATCTTCACTAGTTGTGGATTACAATTGTTCAGGCATAGTCACTCTGTCCCAGGCTCACTACCTTTACAAAGGTTCAGGGATAGCTCACTGATTCCCTCGGGTCACTCCCGTTGACTCCCCTGGCTCACTGCCGTTGGTGAAGTCTCACTCAGTTTATAGACGTGAAGGTCTCTTCAATAGATTTGCATTGAAGTCTTTGTCTCCTGTTCAGCATGAGACTTTTCTTACATCAGAGTCCTGAGTTGATGCTCTGTTAAATTCCAAATTCCATCCACTGATGAATACCCCCTTTTCCCTTGTCCACTGGGCAAACATCCTTTGGAAATGGCCTTCAAAAAGTACCCTACTTCGCAAGGCTCCCAATTTTTCAAAGCTCAAACAAGCCTTTGCGGAGTCCCTGCCTTTTTTCGAAGCTCAATCGTGAAGCACTCTCACGATGCTCTAGACTTCGCAATGCTTAGCTGTCACGGAGCTCCTGCCTCTTCACGAAGCTCACTGAGCCACTGCGGGGCGCACGACTTTCGCGGGGCTAGAATAGCCGCCGTGAAGCTCCTCTTTCGCGAAGCACACTGCCTTCGCGGGTGACCCTTGCGAACCGAAAGCAAAGGACTTTCTCTGAAATTCTCTCTACTTCTCTTGAGGGGGTCAGCCTCTATTTATAGGCAATTCTACCAACCCTCGAACCTTCCGCGTGAAGTCACCGCCATGTTAGCTCAAATCGCGATGATCCGAAGTTCCCGCCGAAATTCTCTCAATATCGTGAAGCACTATGACAATTTTCCGTTCGCGGAGCTCGTCATAATCGTGGAGCATTCTGTCATTTCCTTTTCACCTTCGCCGCGAAGTTCCCTCGCAAAGCTCTTCGTCACCGCGATGCTCTTCATCCTCTGCCGTTCGCAAAGGTTTGACGTAATCACGAAGACTCACCGCCTCCATTCTTATGGTCTTCGCGATTTCCAAACCATGCATCCTCTCTTCGAGAAATTCATGTCATTTCCATATTTAATTATTATCTTCATGGAAATCCACTTTTCGCGATGCTTAACAACATCCAGATTTTGGACCCCAAAAATTTGGCAAACACTGGGAAACGACACCACCTTCAATACTATTGTCTGCTTGAATGGTATGATATCTTTGCTGGTACACGATCCGAACTTCCATTGATGATTGAAAACAAACACAAACCATACTCCAAATCATGCATAGAAGACCATGGTTCGAACACCCTTGATGCTCATGAATTAGATATTGGTAGTTTATATCTCATTCTCAACATTTCTTGGTTGTGTACACTCGGTGACGTCCACAGCAATTGGCAGATGATGACAATGAAATTTAGTAATGGTCATCAACTCTACATCCTAAAAAGGATGCATGACATATCTAACATGTTGTCCTCCTTACACACCCTAACCACGCATGGTCAACCCTCAACCCATTCCCCCCGCCACCTCCTTATCCCCACTGCGCCTCCACATGTTCCGCTATACACATAGCATCACACTCACCTAAAACAAAATTTAAATACATTTAATTCCATTTTCCATGCCTTTCCCACTTTACATCCTCAACAATATCATATCCATTTAATCATTTTGTGTCCTCATCAGGGTCTTGTTTCAGTTCACCTATACCATTACCCACATGCCACAAAACTATGATTGAACAACAAGTGAATATTTTATTACAAAAAGGGACCATCTTTACCCGAACCAGTGGCTAATCCAGCCCAGTCCTTTTGGTTACAAAAACTGAATTCTCCTAGCGCATGTGTGTGGATTATCGCAACCTCAAAAAAGCCACCATTTTGAACAAATTTCTCATTCCCCTGATAGACGAACCACTGGATGAATCTCAAAAAAAAGATTTATTTTCCAAAATCTACCTCCAGTCATGTTATCATCAAATTCAATGGTAGAGGATGATGTAGATAAAACCACCTTTCACACACATAACAAACACTATGAATTTCTAGTAATGCCTTTTGGCCTTTCCAATTCTCCCTCCACTTTCAAAGATATAATGAATGGTTTATTCTGGCCTAATCTCCAACAGTTTTTCCTCATATTTTTTATAACGACCCATACATTACATACATTTTTATTACATCAAAATTGAATCAAAATTATTAAAACATATAACAAAAACATGAATTTACGGTATAGGAATAGTGTCTTTAGAAACTGGGAAACATAAACAACTAGTTCATAAAGCAGCTACATTTTCTCCCATTTATTTCCTCATATTTAGAGTCCCTTTTAGCATATCTTACTTAATACCCTTCTTCCTGACCTGGGGAAAAGAAAACATACAACAGGTTGATCTCAAATTCTCACTAAGGGTAAATAAAATAAATATTAATCATATCATATTCATAAGAATATAAAATTTTGAAAATCTTAACCTGTAAAAGAGATCATAATATCATAACATGGGATAAATCATGGTAGTGAAATGTAATCCCAATAATCATAACATGAAACTTTGTGGAATACACGCATAATCATAGAGAATAATTTCTTAGTAGTCAAGACACATTTCCAAGACAATCTTAGTAGACAAAGTCCATTTCTGAACCGAGTTCACTCCTCGTTTCAGTCCTGTTTCACTGAACCGGATTAACCTACCTTTCCAGCCTTGTATATCTCATGAGATATAAATCTTTACCCAATTCATTGGAGGGAAATATAGGTCCCACCCATCTCATAATGATACCATTATTATGTGTGCAACAAGATCATAAATCATACATCATAGCATAACCCATGTAATAAAAATGGAATTCTTAAACATTATTCCATCATAACATAATCCATATAAGATAAAAGGACATAATAAAAATAATTACATCATAACATAAAAAAATCAATGTAAAAATAGGGATAGAAACAAAACCCCATATTATCTTAGATGGAAAATAATTTTGATAAAACACTTGAACTCCATTCTTGAGGAAAATATCCTTTATACTTCAAAAACATTTTTCCTTTCTTAAAATGTCATACAATTTTAAGCTAAAAGAAGTTGATTGAAAATAAACTTGAAAACTTTTAAAGTAAGCTTCATGGAAATAATGTTCTAAAAGTCCATTCAGGCCGTATAAGTTAAAAAAACATTCTTCTCGTACTTTGGCCAGAAAAGTCAAAAAGTACCTTGTACTAAAAATGACAAATGATTCCTTTCATATCTTTTACTAAATACTCACCAACGAGTAATATTGGATTTAAAAAATTTTAGGAGGATATAAATAATTTTAAATATTGAGAAAACATGTATTTTGATGATAAATACACCCCAGTAAATACCAAAGTATAAACAATCTCGGATAAAAATGAGATTGTGAGATTTTCCCTTACCTTAGGTCCGATATGATTTGTACATGTCTGAACCTCCTGTATAATGATTTAAATAATGTCATTGAATTATTACAGAATCATATTCATTGTTATGATATCATATATGGTCATATTCTTATCTTCTTATTAGTAATATTTGATTGCTACTTGTTATTCGGGTGTTCATTGCTTTATGTTCTTATGCATGTCTTGTCGAATAAATTCTTATTCTTATTTTTAGGTTATAGATTTCTCATTTAAAGAGTGTAACATATATCATCTTTATTCATTCAATCCATTTATATAATCATTATTCAATGAAGATCATGTAGAACGATTCACATCACATCGTGGAGACGGTAGGTCGTACGTACGCACGAGCGATGATATCGTTCCCATGATCGTGAAATTTTATTGAAGTGTATGTATACTATTTAAGAATCAATATAAATTTAAAATAATCATATATAGTAATTCTTTAAACCATTATACTGATCCAATTAAGGTGGTGGTGGAAAACAGATTACACCACGGCGTGGAGATGGTATTCCGTACGTACGCAAGCGCGGTGATTTCATTTTCCGTAGGACAGATAGAAGGTGAAATTTGGTTGTTTCATATTTATAATAACATATAAGTATATGAGTTATACTTATGTTATTACTTCATAATGAAACAACTAAACAAGAGGAAGTAGAAGAAGACATAAATTTGAAAGAATCGGTAACAGACATTACCTCTTCTTTGAAGCGCCTCTTCTTAACCTCATTTTAGGGCACTAAAGATGGTCTTTGAAGAATACCAAGACCTCTAGAAAGTTTCTAGGGAAGTGGAGAATAGAAATTGTCATGGGTTGGTCGATCTTGAAGGCTCAAAGTGGTGTGAGGAGGAGAGGGAAGAGGTGCCCTTTTATAAGGGAGGAGAGGGGCACCTTAGAAAAAACTTAAAATATTATATTATTATAAAGTCATATTCGGTTTTTAATAGCTCCAAATTAATTTATTTCGAAGATAAGGTGGGTATGGGTCGAAATCATCTCAACCAATAGATTCAAGACATGTTTAGGTTACTATTTTAACCGTATCATTTAGATTTAACTCTACGTTAAATACTTTTACTTTTATCGTGTCTTCTTGTTTTCTTACACTATATGTTTAATAAACTTACTATAAAAAGCTAAAAGAACTCCAAGTTGTTCATTATTAATATGTATAACCTTATCTAAGTCATTTGGCAGAACCTTAGATTTTTAGGAATAAAAAAACAATTAATTATATAATATTTTTTAAAAAAACTATTTTATGTCAATTTTGACACTATTTGGTAATTGATTTTTGTGAAAATCATAACAGCATGATTATTCCAAAAAAAGTTAATTAAATAAATACTCACATGTCATATTAACCTATAAAATTAGTGTAATTCATAAAAAGTCTCAAATTACATTTATTTGGGTATTTATAATATCAATTATGTTAATATTTCATTAATAAGGTAATTACTGCTTCATCATTGTGTCATAAATAAATTAAATTTTTTAATGTCAAAAATTATAAATAAAATACCATTATGTAGGAAATATTTTTATCTTTCTAATTAATATTTATAGTTGAATTTATCTTATGTATAACCTTATATTAAAAATGTTTTAGTTATTACACTTTGTTTTTTAACACTTTTAACTCTTCTTTAAATAAAATAATAATAAGTGTCCTAATCTAATCGAAGTGGACCTAAATGGTCATATTTTATTCCTAACGTTGTTTTTGGTCAAATTAAACTTATCCAATATAATTAGGACATGTGTTAGGGTAATAATAATATCATTTTAACCCTTAATTACCTTATTTACTTTTAACCGTGGTAAATAAAAGTAAAAATGTACTATTCACCAAAATTATTTTTATCTTATTGAACCAAATTTTACTCCTTGATATTAACCGTGTCTCTTGGATTTTCGAAATTCCACTCACAAAGTGGTAAAATTAAGTTTTATGTAAATTTTCAAATTCTCCTTGGAGGTGCGTAAAAGATGGTCAAAAAGTTCAATAAAATTTTGATGTATCTATATTATTATAAAATTACTCCAAGGAATTAAATTAAACATATATAGGTATTATTTATCAATTTTGACATAAAATAAATTTAAATCAAATAAATAATTATTTAAATAAAAAGTCGGGTTTTTTAAATAGTAACCTAGTGTTTTCACTATTCATCAAAAATTGAAAGTTTTCAGAAAAATACCAAAATTTCACTCTAGGCTAATTTCGATATTCCAAATCCAAAAATGAAGTCCATTTTGAAAGATAAAATTTATAAAATTTCAAAAAGTGGGTATTACTATTCATAACGGCTAGTTTATATAATATTTTAATAGCATATCGTTGTTCAGTGAAACCCAGTATTGCGTACAACACACGCTATCATGGAAGGTCGCGATTTCGTGCAAAGAAAGACAAGAGAGTGTTGTGTGTAATGAATGATTCCTTTGATTTTGAGTATAAAATAAGACATAAAAAAATATACTTCTCATAAAATATCAGGGTGTTACATTCTACCCCCCTTAAAATGAATTTCTCCCCCGTAATTCGTCACTTCACAACAAACAGATGAATATACCTCTCTCTCATCACATCCTAAAGCTCCCATGTAGCTTCTTCTAATTGGTGGTTCCTCCATAAAACTTTAACTAAGCGAGTGGTCTTGTTCTGTAGAACTTTTTCGCTACGATCCAGAATCCCTATCTGCTGTTCTTCATAAGAAAGATCTTGCTCCAGCTGTACAACTTCTGAGCTTAGTACATGTGAAGGATCAACTATGTACTTTCTCAGGATACATACATGGAACACATCGTGAACTTGAGAGAGATTTGGTGGAAGCGCCAATCAGTAATCTACCTTCTCAACATGATCCAGTATTTCGAAAGGACCGATATACCTAGGGCTCAACTTTCCCTTCTTTCGAAATATCATTACTCTCTTCTAAGGAGATATTTGTAAGAACACTTTATCACCCACTTCAAACTCTAGGTATTTTCTTCGATTGTTGGCATAACTTTTTTGTCTACTCTGAGCTACTCTTATGTGTTTTTGAATAGATCTGACATTTTCTGTCATCTCATCAACAAGATCAGGTCCTAATAGCTTTCTTTCCCCAACTTCACCCCAACAAGTTGGAGTTCGAAATTTCTTTCCATAGAGAGATTCATAAGAATCCATCTGAATACTAGAGTGAAAGATATTATTATAAGAAAATTCCCCCAAAGGTAGGTGTTGATCCCAACTAGCTTTGAAATCCATAGAGCAAGCTCTCAACTTGTCTTCTAGGGTTTGAATTGTCCTCTCAGACTGACCATCTTTCTAAGGATGATAAGAAGTGCTGAAACTCAACTCTGTACCTAGAGTATACTGAAGAATTTTCCAAAACATCGAGGTAAACCTCGGATCCCGATCAGATATAATAGAAAGTGGTACTCCATGCAATCTTACAACTTCCTTAACATATATCCTGGAAAGCCGATCAAGATAGAAATCCTCTCTAATAGCAATAGAGTGTGACGAATTCATAAGATGATCAACTATAACCCAGATAGCATTATTGCCTTTGGATGTTTTAGGAAGTCCAGTGAAAAAGTACATAGTGATGTTTTTCCATTTCCATTCTGGTAGGGGTAATGGTTGTAACATCCCCTTAGACTTCTGTCTCTCAGCTTTAACTTGCTGACAAACCAAGCATTGAGAGACATATTCAGCAACATATCTTTGCATGCCATCCCACCAGAAGTACTCTTTCAGGTCCCTATACATCTTCATGATTCTAGGATGAATAGATAATGAAGAACTATGAGCCTCATCCAACAACTCATTATTTAATTCTAGGATGGTTGGAACACAAACCTGATTCCTGACCTTATTATTTCATCACAATCAATGTGGAATTCAGGAACATTTCTCACCTTATTTTTTAACTCTACATCTTCTTTCTGTGCCTCTTTAATCTTCACCAGTATAGATGGTTGAACATTCATTTGAGAAAGATAAAAATTTTCCCCTTCCATTATAATTCCAAGATCCATCCTTTGTAAATCCATAAATATTGGATCTTTTGTGATCCTCATCATGGATAAGATAGCATGGTATTGTTGACTTAATGCGTCTGCCACCTTGTTTGCTTTCCCAGGGTGGTAATGAATTGAGCAGTAATAATCCTTAATTAGCTCCAACCATATTCTTTGGCGCATATTCAGATCCTTTTGTGTGAAAATATACTTTAAACTTTTATGATCAGTATAAATATCACAACTTTCACCATAAAGATAATGCCTCCAAATATTTAATGCAAAGATTACCGCAGCTAACTCCAAATCCAGAGTTGGGTACTTTTACTCATGTATTTTCAACTTCCATGAGGCATAAGCTATCACCATATCATTTTGCATGATAACACACCCCAACCCCTTATTTGATGCATCACTATAGATCAAAAACCTTTCTCCACTACAAGGCAGTGTGAGCATAGCTGCACTAGATAGAATTCTTTTTAACTCCTTGAAATTATCTTCACACTCCTCCGTCCAAACAAACTTAACTCCTTTTCAAGTAAACCTGGTGAGTGGATTAGATAATTGTGAAAAATCTTTCACAAAACGTTGATAATATCCATCCAAACCAAGAAAACTTTGGATATCAGTTATTGTTGTTGGTCTTGACCATCTTTCGATAACC
This sequence comes from Viscum album, assembly GCA_963277665.1. Lineage (NCBI taxonomy): Eukaryota > Viridiplantae > Streptophyta > Magnoliopsida > Santalales > Viscaceae > Viscum > Viscum album. The sequence goes on from OY728130.1 coordinate 1,224,389,064, forward strand.
ACTATTTTTGCTGGATCCACAGATATCCCCTCTTTTGAGATTATGTTACCCAAAAATGCAAATTTTTGAAGCCAAAATTCACACTTGGTAAATTTGGCATAAAGATTCTACTTTCTCAGGGTCTTCAATACAATTCTCTGTTGATCTTCATGTTCTTCCTTGATCTTTGAATAGACAAGAATATCGTCTATAAAGACTACCAAAAACTAATCAAGCTAGTATCTAAAGACTCTATTCATTAGATCCATGAAGATAACAGGGGAATTAGTAAGACCAGATGGCATCAATATAAATTCATAGTGTCAATACCTTGTACGGAATGTCATCTTTGGTATATCCTCCCTTTTTAACCTTAATTGATGATACCTTGAACGAAGATCAATCTTGTAAAAGTATTGAGCTCCACATAGTTGGTCAAATAATTCATCAATGCATGGGAGAGGATATTTGTTCTTGATAGTGATCTTCTTAAGTTCTCGATAATCAATGCAGAGTCTCATTGATCCATATTTCTTCTTAACGAAGAGAACATGTGCTCCCCAAGGTGATGAACTAGGGCGTATGAATCCTTTATCAAGATTCTCTTGGAGTTTCTTCTTCAATTCCTGCAACTCAATTGGGGCCATTCTATAAGGTGTCCTTGAAATAGGCAAAGCACTCGGTATGAGTTCTATTGAAAACTCAACTTCACGATTTGGCGGAAGACCTAGAAATTACACCGGAAAGACATCATCAAAATCTCGTACAATGGGAATATTCTTAATTGTGAGTTTTTCTCCAACCATTTGAGATAAATAACCTTCATTTAGTGGAATCAAGACCCATAATATGGAAGAAATTTCCACCGGAAGGTTATGTTCATCCTTGAATCGATAGACGATCATAGATTGATCTGGAATATTAAATGTGACTTCCCTTATTTGGAAATTGATATGAGCTCTATATAAATAAAGCCAATCCATTCCAATAATCACATCAAATTCCACTATAGGAAGGATCACAAGATTTATAGGAAGCACTTTCCCACAAATGTCAATCAGAGAAGAATTGTAAACTTTTGATGTGACTGTTGTTCCATTAGGTGTTGTCATAACTAACTCAACATCTAATTTTTGAGGTAATACGATGATACCCTTAGAAAATTATTCAGAAATAAAAGAGTGGGTGGATCCAGAATCAAATAAAACATTTGCTACTTTAGAGTGGATGGTAAGTGTACCTTTCACCACTTCGTTATCGTACTCCAAATTGCTGATAGAAATTGCATGTGACGTTCCTTTTTCTTTGGCCTTAAGAGTTTGTTGACGTCGATCATCATCAACAACCCTTGGATTAGGGAATTGGTTGGCATAATGCCCCATTTCCTTGAACTTGAAACACTGAAGTGTAGGAGGTGCATTCTGTGTATCCTTTTCTTTGTTCGCATCACTAGACATTGTTTTCCCATCACCGCGACATTCAAATGCCCGATGACCCTCCTTTCCACATTTGAAACATTTACTTGTCCCTTTTATAAAATTCCCTCCATGTTTCTTTCCAAACTTTGAGCATAAGGGAAAACTCATCTTTTTTTTCCAGTGTGGTCTTTATATTTCCCTTTGAATTCCATTTTCCTCTTCTTATCAAACCCATATGACAGATGAGTTATTTCTATCTCCATCTCAACCTTGAGAGAACATCGAACAATTTTCTCATAGCTATTAAAGTACCTTATGGATAATGCCCTTTGGAGACTTGGTTTTAAGCCACTAAATAATCGATTAATCTTACTCTCAGGTTGGATAATAATCTCATAAGCTTACCCGGCAAGCCTTGTAAAATTTTCTTCGTAGATACCAACAGATTCATCATCCTTTTTCTTTAGTTCAAGAAACTTCTTCTCCATCTTTGTTCGAAGAATATGAGGGAAGTACTTATTGAAAAATAATTTCTTGAACTCGTCCCATTCTATGGACTCAATTTAATCCCTTTGCCTCGTATTCTTTATAAGATTCCACCATTGATCAGATTCACCTTCCAAACAATATACTGCTAAGATGACTTTATCATGTTCAGAACATTGAAGAACTGAAAATATCTTTCCAGCAGTACTGATCCATTATTCAGTAACTAATGGATCTGTAGACCCACTGAATGAGGGTGGACACTACCTCATGAAGGATTCAATAGAATGTTTCTCCTTCCTTTTCTCATTTGGAAGTCCTGCATGATTCATAGATTGAGAAAGTTGTGTGAGCATCTCTACAAGATTTTTCATTCCAGCTCCCATAATGTTTGGTTGCTCAGGGGGATAATCATTGCATTTCCTGTCATATTCAGCATTAACACGGTTCCTTCGGGTTCTAGCCATTGACTAAAACCAATAAGCATAGTGTGAGAAACACTAATCATAATAGGAAAACCACATAATCAAGAATAAAATTTCACGCTTTAGGTATTATCATACGTTATTCGTGGCCATTTCTAAAACACTAAGATTTTGTCCTATGCTTAGACATATCCTTAGGGTTCTTACTAAGGATTTCACATCCTAGTTTCCAAAGGTTTACTATACCTTTCCTCTAATACCAACTATAGCGGTCTGGAATTACTTCTAGTGGACTATAATTGATACCTATCAGGGAACTCCATGGGCGGATACACCCCCTGGGCAGGACACACCACCATCCCCAGTGACAACCATTTCCTCATGAATCCCTTAGGCAGAGAGCCATGCTTCGTCCAACGCTCACATGTGAGATTTCCCAAGGATTGGATTCATTCCTACCTCCTTTGCCTCTGATACAAACTATAACGACCCATACTTTACATAAATTGTTATTAAATCAAAATTGAAGCACACTTATTACAACATATAACAAAACCATGAAAGGACCGTATAGGTATATTGTCTTTAGAAACTGGGAAACATAAACGACTGGTTCATAAAGCAGCTACATTGTCTCCCATTTATTTCATCATATTTAGAGTCCCTTTTAGAATATCTTACTTAATACCCATCTTCCTGACATGGGGAAAAGAAAACATACAACAGGGTGAGCTCAAATGCTCATTAAGGGTAAACAAAAGAAATATTAATCATATCATATTCATAAGAACATAACATTTTTAAAATCATAACCTGTAAAAGAGATCATAATATCATAACATGAGATAAATCATGGTAGTGAAATGTAATCCTAATAATCATAACATGAAACTTTGTGGAATACACACATAATAATAGAGAATCATTTCTTAGTAGTCAAGACTCATTTCTAGTACTATCTTAGCGGACAAAGTCCATTTCTGAACTGAGTTCACTCCACGTTTCAGTCCTGTTTCACTGAACCAGATTAACCTACCGTTCCATCCATGTCTATCTCATGAGATATAAATCTTACCCAATGCATTGGGGGAAAATATAGGTCCCACCAATCTCATAATTATACCATTTTTATGTGTGTCACAAGATCATAAATCATACATCATAGCATAACCCATGTAATCAAAAAGTAATTCTTAAACATCATGCCATCATAACATAATCCATATAAGATAAAAGGACATCATAAAAATAATTCCATCATAACATAAACAAATCAATGTAAAAATAGGTATAGAAATATAACCCCATATTATCTTAGATGGAAAATAATTTTGATAAAACACTTGAACTCCATTCTTGAGGAAAATATCCTTTCTACTTCAAAAACATTTTTCCTTTCTTAAAATGTCATACAATTTTAATCTAAAAGAATTTGATTAAAAATAAACTTGAAAACTTGTAAAGGAAGCTTAATGGAAATAATGTTCTAAAAGTCCATTCAGGCCGTATAAGTTAAAAAACAGTCTTCTCATACTTTGGCCAGAAAAGTCAAAAAGTACCTTGTACTAAAAATGAAAAAAGATTCCTTTCATATCTTTTAATAAAAACCCACCAATGAGTAATATTGGATTTAAAAAATTTTAGGAGGATTGAGATAATATTACATATTTAGGAAACATGGATGTGGATGATAAATACACCCCAGTAAATACCAAAGTATAAACAATCTCGGATAAAAATGAGATTGTGAGATTTTCCCTTACCTTAGGTCTGATATGCTTTGTACATGTCCAAACCTCCTGTATAATGATTTAAATACTGTCATTAAATTATTACAGAATCATATTCATTGTTATGATATCATATATGTTCATATTCTTATCTTCTTATTAGTAATATTTGATTGCTACTTGTTATTAGGGTGTTCATTGATTTATGTTCTTATGTATGTCTTGTCGAATAAATTCTTATTCTTATTTTTAGGTTATAGATACCTCATTTATAGAGTGTAACATATATCATATTTATTCATTAAATCCATTTATATAATCATTATTCAATGAATATCATGTAGAACGAGTCGCATCACATCGTGGAGACGGTAGGTCGTACGTATGCACGAGCGATGATATCATTCCCATGATCGTGGAATTGTATTGAAGTGTATGTATACTATTTCATAATCAATACCACTTTACAATAATCATATATAGTTATTCTTTACACCATTATACTGATCCAAGTAAGGTGGTGGTGGAAAACATATTACACCACGGTGTGGAGATGGTATTCCGTACGTACGCACGCGCAGTGATTTCATTTTCCGTAGGATGGATAGAAGGTGAAATAAGGTTGTTTAATATTTATAATAACTTATAATTATATGAGTGATACTTATGTTATTACTTCATAATTAAACAACTAAAGAAGAGGAAGTAGAAGAAGAAATAAATTTTAAAGAATCGGTAACAGACATTACCTCTTCTTTGAAGCGCCTCTTATTAACCTCCTTTTAGGGAACTAAAGATTGTATTTGAAGAAAAACAGGACCTATAGGATGTTTCTAGGGAAGTGGAGAAGAGAAATTGGCAGGGTTTGGCAAAGCTTGAAGGATCAAAGTGGTGTGAGGAGGAGAGGGAGGAGGTGCCCTTTTATAAGGGATAAGAGGGGCACTTTAGGAAAAACTTAAAATATTATTTTATTATAAATTCATATTCGGTTTTTAATAGCTCCAAATTGATTTATTTCAAATCTAAGGTGGGGAGGGGTCTAAATACTCTCAACCAATAGATTTTATACAGGTTTTGGTTTCTATTTTAACCTTATCATTTAGATTTAACTCTAAGTTAAATAATTTTACTTTTACCATGTCTTCTTGTTTTCTTACACTATATGGTTAATAAACTTACTATAACAAGACAAACAAACCAAAGTTGTTCATTATTAATATATATAACCTTATCTAAGTCATTTGGCCAAACCTTAGATTTTTAGGAATAAAAAAAAAATAATAATATAATATTTTTTTAAAAAACTATTTTGTGTCAATTTTTACACTATTTGGTAATTGATTTTTGTGAAAATCATAACAACATGATTAGTTCGAAAAAATTAAATTAAATCAGTAATAACAAGTCATATTAACCTATAAAATTAGTTTAATTTATTAAAAGTTTCAAATTACATTTACTTTGGTATTTATAATATCAATTATGTTAATATTTTATTAATAAGGTAATTACTGCATAATCATTGTGTCATAAATAAATTAAATTATTTAATGTATAAAAATTATAAATAAAATACCATTATGTAGGAAATAGTTTTATATTTCTAATTAAAATTTATATTTGAATTTATCTTATGTATAACCCTATATTAAAAATGTTTTAGTTATTAAACTTTGGTTTTTAACACTTTTAACTCTTCTTTAAATAAAATAATAATAAGTGTCCTAATCTAATCCAAGTGAACCTAAATGGTCATATCTTATTCCTAAGGTTGTTTTTGGTCGAATTAAAATTATACAATAGAATTAGAACATGTGTTAGGGTAATGATAATATCATTTTTACCCTTAATTACCCAATTTCCTATTAACCGTGGTAAATAAAAGTAAAAAGTTACTATTCACCAAAAATTATTTTTATCTTATTGAACCACATTTTACTCCTTTATATTAACCGTGTCTCTCAGATTTTTGAAATTCCACTCACAGAAGTGGTAAAATTATGTTTTATGTAAATTTTCAAATTCTCCTAGGAGGTGGGTAAAAGACGGTAAAAAGTTCAGTAAAATTTTTTATGTATCTATATTATTATAAAATTACTCCAATGAATTAAATTTAAATTATATAGGTATTATTTATCAATTTTTACCTAAAATAAATTTAAATAAAATAAATAATTATTTAAATAAAAAGTCAGTTTTTTAAATAGTAACCCAGTGTTTTCACTATTCATCAAAAATTGAAAGTTTTCAGAAAAATACCAAAATTTCCCCCTAGGCTAATTTCGATATTCCGAATCCAAAAATGAAGTCCATTTTGAAATATAAAATTTATAAAATTTCAAAAAGTGGGTATTACTATTCATAATGGCTAGTTTATATAATATTTTAATAACATATCTTGTTTAGTGAAACTCGGTATTGCATACAACACACGCTATCGTGGAAGGTCGCGATTGCGTGTAAAGCAAGAAAATATGGTGTTGTGTGTAATGAAAGATTCCTTTGATGTTGCGTATAACATAAGACATAAAAAAATATAATTCTCATAAAATATCAGGGTGTTACATTTTTTATAATATTTTAGTGTATATCCCGATCTGGGACTCCCACATACAGCACTTGCAGGCTGTTTTGCAGCTCCTCCATGACAACCACATCTTTTTCAATGTAATAAAATGGTCCTTTTATCAAACCCAAACAAACTACTTGGGACATATAATTTATTAGAAGGGAATTTTGATGGATCCATCCAAAATCTAGGCTTTTCTTTATTGTCCAATCCCCCAATTGGTTCACAGAGTTCGTGGGTTCCTTTTACAGATAGGATAATACCAATTGTTTTTAAAAAATACAGCAATATTGATCAAAACCTCACCCACCCGACCAAGAAGGATAGATTTTCCTAGTCCTTGGCTTCCTAATAGGCCTTTGACACACTCAAACATGCAATGACAACAACTTCGGTTATAGCCATGTATGACGTTTGTCTCCCTTTTGAGGATGAGTGTGATACTTCCGATAATAGTGTCGATGTGGTACTCACGAAAAATAGTTCCCAATTTATTATTTCCAAAAGGCACTCACTGATCAAAACCTTTCCAAGTCCACTTTTGAGAAGGAGATTATGAACTTGGTCCTCGCCATCCAGCATTGATTCCCCTACCTCTTAGGCCACCCCTTTGTGGGTTTTTAGATCAATATAATCTTAAATATCTATTACACCAGAAAATCACTTCCTCCAACCAACAATGATGGATTTACAAGATCCTTAGTTTTAACTTTGACATTTTGTACAAACCTGGCTGGGAAAATACAACAGCTGATGCACTTTCATAGCACGAAGAATATGCCGCCTTCCAACTGTCCATCTCCTCCCCATTTTGGAATCATGGTTCCAATTTAATGACTAGCCTACTTGATGATCCTTTCACCAGCAATATTATATAGTGGCTCTATGCTAGAATCCCCACTCCAAAAAACATCCTTCATTGAAGAGATTTGCTATTTTTCATAGTCGAATCGTCCTTCTAGTCACCTTACCTTGGATACCACACCACCTTGAGGAGTTCCATGCCTCTCTACCAGGGGAATATTTGGGTTTCTACCACACTTACTGAAAAACATGCTACAAATCTCTCTTGGGTGAGCATGCACTGTCACATATTGTAGTACATTCAATAGTTTCAAACTTTCCAATGCTACAAATATTATATACTTTCTTCAATGGGCCTCCTCCAACCGCTTCCCAACCTAATATCCATTTGGGAGGACCTTTCTACTGATTTTATCTCTAGGTTACCTAAGTCAATGGGATATGATGCAATAATGGTCATCATGGATAGAATTTCAATGTATACTCACATTCTTCCATTAAATCATCTGTTCTAATCCAAGGTCCTCACCGACTTATTTTACATGGAGGTTGTTCGCCTTCACGGTATCCCAAAAACAATTGTCAGTGATCAGGACCATATATTTATCAGTCACTTTGGGATAGAAATCTTCTAGTTATATGGAACTAGACTACAATTGAACTCTTTCTACCACCCATAATCCAACAGAAAAATGGAGGTTGTAAACAACTACTTGGAAACATACCTTCACTTTTTTTGCGGGTGAGAAGCCCAAAACATGGTCCTTTTGGCTCCCCTAGGCTGAACTTTGGTATAATAACACGTGGAATTCCTCCATTAAAACATACCATTTTTAATCCATTTATGGATGCCATCCACCGACCCTGGTGATCAGGATACCCAATTAAATACCGGTGGAAGTGGTAGTCACTGTATTGCTTGATAATTAGGAAGCTCTCCAGTAACTTCGATGCAATCTTTCCCATGAACAAAATTACATAAAGCATAAAGAAGATATAAACCACTGTGAATATTTATTCCAGACAAGTGACACCATTTACCTCAAACTCCTCACCTCCATTAACAATTCTTTTCCCATCACGTTCACCAAAAAAGTTACCCTCGATTTTACGACCCTTTTCAGATTCTCTATCAGGTGGGCAGCATGGCTTATCTCCTTGAATTACCTACAACAGCCTAGATTCACCCTATTTTTTATGTCTCCCAATTAAAGAAGTCCATTGTCAATCATACCTTACAACATTCCCTACTGTCAACTTTGGATGTCAATTCCTCACACACCCTTGAACCAGAATGCATTTTTACCCACCACCCATACTCTTCCTCCAGTGTAGCTACACCCCAGAGCCTAATAAAGTGGAAGGACCACTCCATGTAATATTCCACTTGGATGGATTATTTAATCATTTAGAATCAATTTCCTTCCTCTAGCCTTCAGGACAATGTTGCTTTTTCAGAATGGGTGACTGATACAATAAGGAAGGATCTGAAACCCTTAAGGGCCTACACTAGGAAGGTTAAGGGGTCCCCATAGGCAGTTTAGGAGAGCGGTTTGAGGAACCCCACAGGTAGTTGGGGTAAATATTCCTGTGGTCCTTATTTCTTTCTAGGGTAGTGGTGGTCTAAGTAGTCTGTTAGGAGCTAGTGAGTCTGTTATCCAGTTGTATTGATTCCCCTAAATATTTTTTATATAGTAGAGGAGTCATAGTTTCTGTTTGTGGGAGGGGGATAGTACTTGGTACTTTTTCCCGGAGGCTTGTATTAAGGGGGGACTTGGGTTCACCTGGGTAATTTCTACTACTATAAGTGTCAGTTAATCATTGTACCCTCCTCTTTTTACTATATAGATACATAGAGGTTCTTCTCTTAGGATTATTTATTATTTTTTTATGACTTCAATATATACAAATGACCCATATCTCTTTATAAAAATCCAAAAAAATAGATTCATAACTTTATTTGGACTGGTAGAATTTATGAGAAGAAAAATGTTTTTGTTTCTTGGGGAAAATGTATCAAGCCTGCTGATTTTGGTTCCCTGGGCATTAAAATTTTGAGATAATTCAACAAGTATCTAATTTCAAGATTCTTATACCACTTACATCAGAACATGAATTCTTTTTATACCTTTATTAAGGTGAGATTTATTTTTGGTATGATACCTTTAAAAATACATTATCTAAATTCATCCATTTTGTCAAAATTTATGGGTTTATACTGCTCTATTTTTCCACAGGTGAAATGGATCACATCTAGATCGTATGGAATGAAATTCTAGTATACTAACTGGTTGTCAAAACCTATTCGATTTTCCTAAATAGTCCCATAGGATATTGCAAGTCTGAGAATTTTTGATACTATATTAACCATTTGTGACACTATAACCATTTATGGATTTTATCACAAGCTTCTATTGATTCATTAAATGTTTAATCTCCTACTTACCACATTGGAATCCAGGTTATTTTACATTTATAAGGTCATGAACTCTATACATTTTGAGGATCTCAGGATGTACCTTTGGGAGGTTTATACAAGAATTACTAGGGATATCCAATTAGCATCCAAACATCAAATATTTAATATGAATAATTGTATGGATGATCTCAATATTTCATGTTTTCTTGATGTCCCATGCATTCCAACTAAACCTCTACTTTAAAAGTTTTTTATATGGATCCCACCTCTTCTAAGTTAGGTGAATGTAGATGGTGCTACTATATGATCCTCGTGACTTGTGAGGAGTGGTGGAATATTTAGGATCAGTGGAGGATTCATTAATTGGTTATCTACATCTTTTGAGGATAAGACCTAGGATGTTATATATGCTGTGAAAAGGAATGAGAATTCAATTGGGAAAATCTCTGGATTGAGAAAAATTCCATGATTATTGCTATCTTAGTGAAATGTGGGTCATAAAATGTCTCAAGAAAACTTTATTAAGTGTGGAAAAACTACTTTGTTAAGATGGAATGGTTGTATATTCTTATTTCACAATTTTTTAGGGAAGAAAAAATGGTGGTAGATGCTTTTTTCTAAGAATATGGTTGGGGACTGAGGTTCCTTCTATCCATATTGTTTGCAAGAGAATTTTATGCCACTTAATATGTCAAATGTGATTGGGATGTTTATACCCGCCTTTCTTATTATCCTCTAATATTATTATCCAGTTTTATTTTATTAATTTGGAATATATCACTCTAATCCATTTCTAGGAGCGTTCCTGATTATTTTATTTTATTTATTTTATTTTATTTTATTTTTTTATCAAATTTTCGAAAGATAGAGCCTCTTGATTTTTTAATATTTTTAAAAGCTAATAAAATACATTATAATTCCTTTTCTTTTTATATTTTTATTTTTTGTATCAAAATATTGTTTTTTTAATTTATTTGAATCTATAATAATTTATTTTGATTTATTTTTATATTTTAGATATTCAAAAAAACTAAATATATTTTAAAGTAAAATAACTTTTTATATTTCAATTTTTTAATATTTTTTAAAATTTTTTGTAATGTTTTGGTATTTTTTTTACCAAAAACTGATTTTTTTCGTATTTGTATAAAATTATTTATAATTAAAATAAATTTTAGATTTTTTTTATTTTTTTGTTAACTTTTTTAGAAAATGATGTTCATCATGATATTTTAAAATTATTTATATTTTAATTTTTCCCTTTTCGTTTTCTTTAAATTTTATTAGTTGTTTTTTTAAAAAAATAGACTATTTTTAGATTTTATTTTAATGTTCAATAATATTTTTAGATCCAAATTTTGATCTTTTTTTAACAAAATAAATATTTTCTTGTTTTTTAATTAATTTTGAATAAAATATGTATGTGTTTCCCCATTTTTTTGTAAAAATGTTTGGATTATTATTTTTCATTATTTTTTTCTTTCTTTTTATAACTTATTTTTTAATTTTTTTTATATTTATTTATTTATGAGTACAATGATGTATTTATTTTATAAAATAATTTAAAAATAAAATAATTTTTTTTATTTTTTAAGTTTTTTAAAGCTTTTCATGTTTTTTTAATTTTAAAATATAATAATGTTTTTTTGTTTTTTCATTTTTGAATTAGAAACTTCTGGGATATAGATTAATAAAACCCATTCCCATGAAAAAAATAAAAGCATAAAGAAAATGGAAGCTATGAAATATGAGTATAGACATCCCAACCGCATTTAAAAAATGAAGACACATAAGGTTATCACACAGACTAGACCCATTAGAATCACGATCATCAACATCCTACTTAGAAAGTGCATCATCAACCATATTTGGTTCCAGATGAGCACGTGAAATGATTATCTGAATCTTTAAAATATGTTCCAAATAATTACTCTAGTCAAAGTAAAGTTTCTAGGAAACGTTGTATGACCAATGATTAACTAGGTTGATTATAAGCATGGAGTCAACATCAATCCACAAGTCCCGCTAATAGAAATCCCTTGCATCGTCACATCAATATCTTCACAGATTTGGCCTTTAAATTTTTTTTAACCAACTTCATTTTTTTTGTCACTAAAAACCATTCTTTCGAATCACCATTTCAACCTAAATGGTTATGATACATATTTTTTTTGGGTTAGTGGAGGTTTGTTGTGATGGAAAAAAAAAAAAGAAATCATTAGAACTCACAAAGATTTACATTGTTCGACAATGTGTGTACGTCAACAGGAGAATAGGGGGACTATTTTTTATTATTTCTCTCAGAATAAATCATTGGAGGATCTCATACACATATTACAATTAATGGGATTTTGATCATGTTTTATAGATGAAATAGAATCAAAGATGTCAAGGGTTTATTCACCAACCCTTAAATTCTTCCACCTCCGAAAACCATGCATCTACTATGTTGGTTTCCGACCAAGGAAGAAGGCACCCATAAAAGTAGACTACATCTCCTTACCAAAAAATGACTCCTCCCTAATCAACTCCCTAATTGGGAGTGGTCCCCACAGATTCCATGATTATTGTTAGCTAATACAAATGCGGGTCATAAAAAATCATTCAGAAACATTATTCTTCTTGGTTTAGATGGAATGGACACAAATTATTATTTCTCATGTTAGTGGGTATGAAAAAAAGGGAGCATATTATATTTTATAAGAAATAGGTTGAGGACCGAGATCCCTTCAGGTCATATTGTTTGGATAAGGATTTCGTGTCACTTCATCTATCAAATGTGACTTAGATGTTTATACCCACCATGCTTATTCTCTTACAGTATTATTATCCTATTTTATTTTATTGATTTAGAATATGTCAATTTGATCTATATCCAAGATCATTTCTGATTATTTTATCTTATTTATTTAAGTTTACTTTTAATTTTTATTTATCAAATTTTCAAAAGATAGTATGATGGTTTTTTAATATTTTTTAAAAGTTAATAAAATAATTTAGAATTCCTTTTCATTTTATGTTTTTGTGTTTTTGATCAAAATATTGATTTTATTTTTTTTTTAAAAATTATTTGAAATTATAATAATTTATTTGGATTCATTTTAATATTTTAAATATTCAATAAAATTAAATTTATTTTAAACTAAATTATATTTTTATATTTTTTATATTTTAATTTCTAATTTTTTTAATATTTTTGGGTAATGTTTTGGTATTTTTTTCCAAAAAATAGTTTTTCCATATTTGTAAAAAATCATTTTTAAGTAAAATAAACTTTATATTCTTTTCTTTTTTTTGATAAATTTTTTAAGAAAATGATGTTCATCATGATTTTTTAAATATTATTTATAAGATTTTTATTTTATTTTTTTCCTTTTTGATTTTTTTAAATCTCATTTGCTGTTTTTTAATAAAATATACTATTTATATATTTTTTATATATTTTAAAGTTTAATAATATTTTTAGATCCATATTTTTTCTTTATTTTTGTTTTTTTTTAATAAGATAATGTTTTCTTTTTTTTAAATCAATTTGGAATCAAAAAATGGATTTCCCCCTTTTTTGTAAAAGGGTTTTGATTATTTTTTTGCTTTATTTAATCTTTCTTTTCATGAATTATTTTTCCATTATATTATTCTTTAAGATTATTTATTTATGAGAACAATGATTTTATGATTTTATAAATTTATTTAGAAGTATTTTTTTAAATCTTATAAATTTTTTCATATTTTTTAAAAATATTTTAATATAAAATAAATTTTCTGTTCTTTTGTTTTTTAATCAAAAACATCCAGTATATGAATCAATAAGACCTATTCCCATAAAATAAATAAAAGTATAGAATAAAATGAATTTATGAAATGTGAGTATTGACATCCCAACCATATTCAAAGAATGAATACACATCAAGCTATCACATAGACTAGTCCAAGTAGAATCACGATCATCAACATCCTCTTTAGAAAGTTAATCAACAACCATATTTTTTTCCTGATTTGCATGTGAAATGGTAGCATGCATCTCTAAAATTCGTGCCAAACAATTACTCCAAGCTGAGTAAAGTTTCTATGATACATTGTAATAACTATGATTAACTAGGTTTACCATAATCACAAAGAGAATATCAATCTACAAGTCATACCAGCATAAATCTATTGCATCGTCTCATCGAGATCTTCAAAGATCTGGCCTCAAAAATATTTCTGGCCAACTACATTTCTTCAGTCACTGGAAAACCACTCTGCAACGTCACTGTTTCAACCCCGATGGCTCTAATACTATTTTTTTAGACAGCGAAGGCTCACAGTGATGAAAAAAATAAATCGAAAGAGCACACAAAGATTTATGTGCTCCAGCAAGGTACCTACATCCACGAGAGAATAGGGGAACCATTTTTTATTATTTCTCTATAGATAAATCGTCAAAGGATCTCATATACATATTAAAATTCATAGGATTTTGATCCCATTTTATAGATGCAGTGGAATAAAATATGTCAAGGGTTTGTTCTCCAACCCTAAAATTCTTCCACATCAGGTTGTTGCACGTCTGCTATGCCAGCTTCCAGCCAAGGAAGAAGGCGCAAAAGGAGACTCTTTCTCCGTAGCGACTAAAGAGTCCTCCCTAATCAACTCCTTAATTGGGAGTGGCCCCCATAGATTTCATGATTATTGTAATCTTATCCAAATTCGGGTCATACAACATCTCAGAAAAACTTTATTCTGCTTGGTTCAGATGGAATGGATGAAAATTCTTATTTCTCATGTCTACAAGGAATAAAAAATAGCGGAAAATGCTATTTTCTATGAAAGTGGTTGAGGACTAAAATCCCTTAAGGTCATATTGTTTGGTTGAGAATTTCATGCCACTTTATCTATGACATATGACAAGGATGTTTATACGTGCCTTGCTTATTCTCCTCTAGTATTATTCTCCTATTTTATTTTATTGATTTAGAATATTTCACTCTAATCAACATCTAAGACAATTTCTAATTATTTTATTTTATTTATTTTATTTTAATTTTTATTTTTATTTATCTAATTTTTTAAAGATAGTCTTTCAATTTTTTAATAATTTTTAAAAGTTAATAAAATAATTTACAATTCCTTTAATTTTTGTCTTTTTATTTTTTGGATCAAAATATTTTTTTCTTTGTTATTAATAATTATTTGAAAGTATAATAATTTATTTAAATTTATTTTCATATTTTAAATATACATAAAAATTAAATTTATTTTAAATGAAATTAAATTTTTGTATTTTTGAATTTTTTAAATATTTTTAAATATTTTTGGGTAATTTTTTTTGTATTTTTAACCAAAAACGATTTTTTTTTCATATTTTTAACAAATTATTTGTAATTAAAATAAATTTTTGATCTTTTTATATTGTTTTAGTTAAAGTTTTTAAGAAATTGATGTTTATTATTATTTTTTAAAGTTATTTATAAGAATTTTATTTTATTTTTTTACTTTCCCTTTTCTTTAAATTTTATTTGTCATTTTTTAATAAAATAGGCTTTTTTTGGATTTTTTTATTTATTTCAAAGTTCAATGATATTTTTAGATCAATATTTTCCTCTTTTCCTTTTTTTTAAAAAATAAAGTTTTTCTTGTTTTTTATTTAATTTGGAATAAAAAATGGATTTTTTTTCGTATTTTTTTTAAAAATGTTTTGATTATTTTATTTATTTATTTCGTCTACCTTTTTGTAGCTTGTTTTTTTTAATTTGTTATTTTTTATGTTTATTTATTTATAAGGACAATGATTTTGTTATTTTATAAGTTTATTTAAAAGTATTTTTTTAAAGTGAATAATGTTTTTCATTTTGTTTAAAAATATTTGAAAATAAATTTTCTTTGTTTTTTTTTGTTTTTTAATGAGAAAATTCCAAGATATGGATTAATAAGACCCATTATCATCAAACAAATAAATGTATAGAACATGGGGAAGCTATGAAATCTAAGTATAGGCATCCCAACCGCATTAAAATAATTAATACACATCAAGCTATCACACATATTAGACTAAGTATAATCATGATCGTTAACTTCTTGGTTAGAAAGTGCATAAGAAACCATATTTGTTTCCAAATGATAATTTGAAATAATAACATGTATCTCTAACATCTGTTCCAAACAATTACTCCAGGTTTAGTAAAGTTTCCACAACACATTTTATGACCTATGATTAATTAGATTGACTGTAGAGACCCGAAGCCTAACGTACATGAACATTACATTACTTTTGCGGAATACTTAGTACATAAAAAAAACACACACACAAGGATCGTAATAGTTTAGTGTCTTTGGAAACTCGGAACGTAATCTTCTAATCGTGGTGAAAGATCCTCAATATCTCCCATAAAGATCTTCCTTTTTTTTATACCTAAAACCATTCTTTATATCCTGGGGAAAAGAAAACATAAAAGGGTGAGCTCAAATGCTTAGTAATGGTAAACAAAAGAAATATCGATCACATCATATACATATGCACAGAACTTTTGGAAATCTTAATCTGCAAAAGAGATCATAATTTCCTAACATGGGGTAAATCATGGCAGTGAAATGTAATCAAGATAATCATAACTTAAAACATGAAACTTTGTGGAATTTACACATAATCATAGAGAATCATTTCTTGTTAGTCAAGACTCATTGCCAAGACTATCTTAGTGGACAAAGTCCCTTTTCTGAATCGAGTAACCCTCGTTTCAGTCCTGTTTCACTAAACCGGTATAACCTACCATTCCAGCCATGTATATCTCATGAGATATAAAATCTTTACCCAATGCATTGGAGGGAGATATAGGTCCCACCCATCTCATAATGATACCATTCTTATGTGTGCCACAAAATCATAAAACATACATCATACCATAACCCATGTAATAAAAATGGGATTCTAAAACAACATGACATCATAAAAAAATTCATATAAGATAAAGGAATTCATAAAAATATTTCCATCACAACATAATCAAATCCATGTAATAATAGGGATAGAAACAGAACCCTTTATTATCTTAGATGGAAAATAATTTTGATAAAACACTTGAAATCCATTCTTGAGGAAAATATCCTTTCTAATTCAAAAACATTTTCCTTTCTTAACATGTCTTACCATTTAAAACTAAAAGAAGTTGATTAAAAATAAACTTGAAAACTTGTAAAGGAAGCTTCTTGGAAATAATGTTTTAAAAATCCATTCATGCCGTATAAGTTAAAAAAAACAATCTTCTCGTACTTTTGTCGGAAAAGTCAAAAAAGTACCTCGTACGAAAAACGACAAAAGATTCCTTTCATATCATTTACTAAAAACTCACCGAAGGGTAAAATTGGATTTAAACAATTGTAGGTGGATGGAAATAATATTACATATTGAGGAAATATGGATGTGGATGATAAAATACACCCCAGTAAATACTAAAGTATAAACAATCTCGGAAAAAATGAGATTGTGATATTTCTCTTACCTTAAGTCCGATTTGCTTCGTAAGTGTCCAAACCTACTGTATAATGATTTAAATAATGTCATTAACTTATTACAGAATCATATTCATTTTTATGATATCATATATGGTTCACTTATGACTTTATATTACCCGTTCTTTTGTAAATTCCATGTTAAAGAAGCGTTTTGGGTAAAATCGTCTCATTTGTCGTTCGTGTTTTTAACTTGTAATTATTCATATGATTACTTAGATCATGATTACTTAATTCCAGAATATAAAACATGATTTATATATATATATTCATAATACACATATATAATAAATCAGTAAATGGAAAGAAATACACCGTTCATGGAGACGGTAGTCCGTACGTACGCATGAACACTGTTTTCGTTTCCTTATTGAATTGAATGGAATTAAGTAGATGACATACATATAAATATAAATAATTACAGTATCATTATTAGGTCATATATTGTATTATTACTTATTATATATACTTTATAATCATTCATGAATGGTTAATCATTGAGAATGAATCTCATCGCATCGTGGAGACGGTAGTCCGTACGTACGCACGAGCGATGATATCGTTCCCATGGTCGTGGAATTGTGTTGAAGTGTATGTATACTATTTAAGTATCAATATCACTTTATAATAATCATATATAGTTACTCATTACACCTTTATACCCATCCAATTAATGTGGTGGCAGAAAATAGATTACACCACGGCGTGGAGACGGTATTCCGTACGTACGCACGCGCGGTGATTTCCTTTTTCCGTAGGATGGATAGAAGGTTAATTAGAGTTGTTTAATATTTATAATAACATATCAGTATATGAGAAATACTGATGTTATTACTTTATCATGAAACAACTAAAGAAGAAGAAGTTGAAGAAGAAAGAAATTGAAAAAGATCGGTAATGGATATTACCTCTTTTTGACGCGCCTTTTCTTAGCCTCCACTTAATGAACTAAGGATGGTCTTTGAAGAAGACCAGGACCTCTATGATGATACTAGGGAAGTGGATAAGGGATTTGGGCAGGGTTTGGCCGAGCTTGAGTGCTCAAATTGGTGTGGGGAGGAGGGGGAGGAGGTATCCTTTTATAAGGGAGGAGAGGGGCACCTTAGGAATATCTCAAAATATTATTTTATATTAAAGTCAAAATCGGTTTATAATGGTTCCAAAGGGTCTTATTTCGAAGCTAAAGTGGGGATGGGTCTAAATCCTATCATCCAATAGGATTTAGACAAGTTTAGGGTATTATTTTAACCTTATCAATTAGATTTAACTCTAAGTTAAATAATTTAACTTTTACCGTGTCTTTTTGTTTTCTTACACTATATGGTTAATACACTTACTATAACATGCCAAACGAACCCCAAATTGTTTATTATTAATATATATATCCTTATCTAAGTAATTTGGCCGAACCTTAGATTTTTAGGAATAAAATAACAATTAGTAATATAATATTTGATTTAAAACCTATTTTGTGTCAATTTTGACACTATTTGATATATGATTTTTGTGAAAGTCATAACAGAATTATATGTTCGAACCAAGTTGATTAAATCAACAATAATATATCATAGTAACCTAGAAAATTAGTGGAATTCATAAAAAGTCTCAAATTACATTTATTTTGGTGTTTATAACATCAATTATGTCAATAGTTCATTAATAAGATAATTATTGAATCATCATTGTGTCATTAATAAATTAAATTATTTAATGTCTAAAAATTACAAATAAAATACCATTATATAGGAAATCTTTTTATATTTCTAATGAATATTTATAGTCGAATTTATCTTATGTATAACCCCATATTAAAAATGATTTACTTATTAAACTTTGATTTTAACTATTTTAACCCTTCTTTAAATAAATTAATAATAAATGTCCTAATCTAACCCAAGTGGGCCTAAATGATAATATTTTACACTTAAGGTTGTTTTTGGTCGAGATACACTTGTCCAATAGGATTAGGACATGTGTTAGGTTAATATTAATATCATTTTTACCCTTAATTACCCTATTTATTTTTAACCGTGGTAAAAAAAAGTAAAAAGTTACTATTCACCAAAAATTATTTTCATCTCATTGAAACACATTTTACTTACTGACATCAACCGTGTCTCTCGGATTTTTGAAATTCCATTCACAGAAGCGGTAAAATTAAGTTTTATGAAAAATTCAGTTTTTTAACTACCACTTAGTAGTTTCACTATTCATCAAAAATTGATGTTTTTCAGAAAAATGCCAAAATTTCATCCTAAGCTATATTTCATATTCCGAATTCAAAAATGAAGTCTATTTTACCAAATTCATAACATAGAAGTTGCATTAATTAATTTTATAATTAAATCCCGCTGTTAAAACAAATAGCGTGTTTTTAAGAAACAATATCTATCAAAAGATTGACACTTGATTATGTTTGGTTTAAATGTGAAATTACATTCAATGACCAACATTGTATTAAATTGTAAAAATATATTCTAAATATACTTTAAAACCACTCAAATTAATAATTTATCACTATTAATTATTTCGATTAAAAAAGTTGTTTTTAATTATAATTTAGTAATTTTCACTATTCATCAGAATATGAAAGTTATCCGAAAGTACCAAAATTTCACCTTAGGCTAAATTCGATACTCCGAATCCAAAAATGAAGTCCATTTTGAGAGCTAAAATTTCTAAAATTTAAAAAGGGGTTATTACTATTCATAACAGCTAGTTTTAATAATATTTTAATAGCATATCGTTGTTTCGTGAAACTCAGTATTGCGTACAACACACGCTATAGAGGAAGGTTGTGATTGCGTGTAATGCAAGGCAAGTCAAGGATGCGTGTTGTGCAAGCTCCTTTTGGTGTAGCGTACAACACAAGACATTAATAAAATTAAAAAGAATATTTTTCATAAAATCTCGGGCTGTTACATTCTACCCCCCTTAAAATGAATTTCGCCCTCGGAATTCGCCGGGGTTATAAATGGTTTACTATTCGAAAATTTCTTTAATAGAAACCTACATCGTAAAAAGGAATATCAAAACCAATCTTAAAAAACAAAAGTATGAAACGTAACGGTTACCCAAATAAACTAATCATTGGGTTTCCACATAGGTGAAAATATGGATATGGAAGAGAAATCTAACCATCATGTTCTGATGGAGAGTGGTAGAGAACATGGCTATAAAAAGCCAGTAATCACAAAGCCATAAATTTGTGACGATCTAAGGTACCATCTGATTCATCAGATATAAGATCACTAGGACAACATTTTTGGTTTTCAAGATCGTTTCCCTAAAGTTAAAGAATTTGAATTAGAATAAATACTTACTTTATGTTGGTACAACCTCACTGTTTTTCGTGACTTTAACAATTTCCACTTCATCTGTTAAATAAATGAAGTTGAATTTGTTATTCGTGAAGTGTTAGAAGATCATGTGATAGAATGACGGGTCATTCCATCTGTCTCAAAAGGTTAGCAAAATTTATATACATAAGTCGATCTATAGTGAGATTAATCATATATGGTTCCTAAAATGGACTTATACTTTATATATCATACTGCTTAATATAATAAAACTAGTTTCTACTAAACAGGGACTTCCTGTAGGTCAGTGGTAGGCGATAAAGGCCAGTCGCACTTCGGTTGTGGGTTCGATTCCTACAGCATTTTCCGACGCGATGGGCTGTCGCCCGTCCTGCAGGTTGTCCTTTTTCTAAAACTACATTACTATAACATCCCATCAATAATATCGAAAATCTTCTATCCTTAAACAATACTAACTTATGTCCAACATAATCCATTCTAATATTTAGGCTTATCCATAATACTGCAGTCCACTCTCACAACATAGTGAAAACGATTACCAGAGATTTAACACCATCGTCGATCCCCATATATCATAAGATATGTTTTGTTGGTCACATTCCAAACATTCAAAGTCCTTAATCATGTATTCTCTTGAAAACCTTAGTGAAAATATGAATGCAGTTAAAATTTAACACTTTCCACATACCAAAATCCTCAAAATTCTATATACTCAAACAATGATATCACTTAGTCCTTATATCAATCATGAGCTCATGAATACTGTTAAACATTTCATTTTCTTGTTTTCCCTTTATTATGTGCATATCATCTTATTTCTAAAAATATTTGAA
This sequence comes from Viscum album, assembly GCA_963277665.1. Taxonomy (NCBI): domain Eukaryota; kingdom Viridiplantae; phylum Streptophyta; class Magnoliopsida; order Santalales; family Viscaceae; genus Viscum; species Viscum album. The sequence goes on from OY728130.1 coordinate 1,224,410,535, forward strand.
TCACTTTGAATACCACATTAGACCAATACATAAATATTCCAATACTTTATGATACAACATTATTTTGGAAATCCCATTACATAAACACTTAATCATTCCACCACATCGTTATCATATTCAACATCACCAATGGTGAACGCATGTGACTTCCCTTTGTCCTTTGCCTTAAGCGGTTGCTCATGTCGATCATCACTAACCCTTGGATTAGGGCATTTATTAGCATAATGCCCCATTTCCTTGCACTTGAAGCATTGAAGTGTTGGTGGTGCATTCCCTGCAGTGTTTGCTTTATTCACATCATTAGAATCCCTTTTTCCATTACTTCGACACTCAGCTACTCAATGACCTTCTTTTCCACACTTAAAACATTTTCTAGTCCCTTTAAGACAATCTCCACCATGCTTCTTTCCACACTTTGTGCATAAGGAAACATTCATCTTCTTTTCACCATTATTCTGAGATTTCTCCTTGAACTCCATCTTTCTTTTCTTGTCAAAACCATGAGATTGATATGTAACACCAACTTCCATTTCTACCTTGATAGCACAATGCACAATTTCTTCATAGCTACTGAAGTCTCTTATAGCTAATGCCCTTCGAAGACTTGGTTTTAAGCCACTGAAAAATAGATCAACTTTACTTTCAGGTTGGATGATAATGCCAGATGCATACCTTGCAAGTCTTGTAAAATTTGCTTCGTATATACCAACAGATTCATCATCCTTCTGCTTCAGCTCAAGGAACTCCTTTTCCATCTTTGTTCGAAGAATACGAGGGAAGTACTTACTGAAAAACAAGTTCTTGAACTCGTCCCATTCCATGGACTCAATTTCATCTCTTTGCCTCGTATTCTTGATAAGATTCCACCATTGATCAGCTTCACCTTCCAAACGATATACTGCTAAGAAGAATTTATCATGCTCAGAACATTGAAGAACTGAAAATATCTTTTCAGTGGTACTGATCCATTGTTCAGCAACAAGTGGATCAGAATACCCACTGAAAGAAGGTGGACGTTGCCTCATGAAGGACTCAATAGAATATTGTTCCCTTCTCTGCTCATTTGGAAGTCCAGAATGATTCATAGCTTGTGTAAGTATAGCAAAAAGATTTTGCACTCCATCTCCCATAACATTTGTTTGTTCAGGAGGGCAATCATTGCATTGTCCATTGCATTGATCAACACGGTTCCTTCGGGTTCCAGCCATCATCTAAAACCCAAAAAGAATAGTGTGAGAGGCAAAAATCATGCTAGGGAAAACAATATAATAAAGGGTAAGTACCTTCAATATCTAACATCTTAGGTTTAATTCTATGATCGTTAGTGTAATTCTAGTACTATAACCTATACGTATACTTAACCTTAGGGACATCCCTAGAAATACCATAGAAATATCTCTAGGGATCTCACTAAAGTTCTCGCATCCTAGTTTCCAAAGGTTGAATAAACCTTTCCTCTGATACCAACTGTAGAGACCCGAAGCCTAACGTACATGAACATTACATTACTTTTGCGGAATACTTAGTACATAAAAAAAACACACACACAAGGATCGTAATAGTTTAGTGTCTTTGGAAACTCGGAACGTAATCTTCTAATCGGGGTGAAAGATCCTCAATATCTCCCATAAAGATCTTCCTTTTTTTTACCTAAAACCATTCTTTATATCCTGGGGAAAAGAAAATATAAAAGGGTGAGCTCAAATGCTCAGTAAGGGTAAACAAAAGAAATATCTATCACATCATATACATAAGCACATAACTTTTGGAAATCTTAACCTGCAAAAGAGATCATAATTTCATAACATGGGGTAAATCATTGCAGTGAAATGTAATCAAGATAATCATAACTTAAAACATGAAACTTTGTGGCATTCACACATAATCATAGAGAATCATTTCTTGTTAGTCAAGACTCATTTCCAAGACTATCTTAGTGGACAAAGTCCCTTTTCTGAATCAAGTAACCCTAGTTTCAGTCCTGTTTCACTGAACCGGTATAACCTACCATTCCAGCCATGTCTATCTCATGAGATATAAAATCTTTACCCAATGCATTGGAGGGAGATATAGGTCCCACCCATCTCATAATGATACCATTCTTATGTGTGCCACAAAATCATAAAACATACATCATAGCATAACCCATGTAATAAAAATGGGATTCTTAAACAACATGACATCATAAAACAATTCATATAAGATAAAGGAATTCATAAAAATATTTCCATCACAACATAATCAAATCCATGTCAAAATAGGGATAGAAACAGAACCCTTTATTATCTTAGATGGAAAATAATTTTGATAAAACACTTGAAATCCATTCTTGAGGAAAATATCCTTTCTAATTCAAAAACATTTTCCTTTCTTAACATGTCTTACCATTTAAAACTAAAAGAAGTTGATTAAAAATAAACTTGAAAACTTGTAAAGGAAGCTTCTTAAAAATAATGTTTTAAAAATCCATTCATGCCATATAAGTTTTAAAAAAACATTCTTCTCGTACTTTTGTCAGAAAAGTCAAAAAAGTACCTCGTACGAAAAACGACAAAAGATTCCTTTCATTTATTTTACTAAAAACTCACCGAAGGGTAAAATTGGATTTAAAAAATTTTAGGTGGATGGAAATAATATTACATATTGAGGAAATATGGATGTGGATGATAAAATACACCCCAGTAAATACTAAAGTATAAACAATCTCGGATAAAAATGAGATTGTGATATTTCCCTTACCTTAAGTCCGATTTGCTTCGTAAGTTTCCAAACCTCCTGTATAATGATTTAAATAATGTCATTAACTTATTACAGAATCATATTCATTGTTATGATATCATATATGGTTCACTTATGACTTTATATTACCCGTTCTTTTGTAAATTCCATGTTAAAGAAGCGTTTTGGGTAAAATCGTCTCATTTGTCGTTCGTGTTTTTAACTTGTAATTATTCATATGATTACTTAGATCATGATTACTTAATTCCAGAATATAAAACATGATTTATATATATATATATTCATAATACACATATATAATAAATCAGTAAATGGAAAGAAATACACCGTTCATGGAGACGGTAGTCCGTACGTACGCATGAATGCTGTTTTCGTTTCCTTATTGAATTGAATGGAATTAAGTAGATGACATACATATAAATATAAATAATTCCAGTATCATTATTAGGTCATATATTTCATTATTAACTATTATATATACTTTATAATCATTCATGAATGGTTAATCATTGAGAATGAATCTCATCGCGTCGTGGAGACGGTAGTCCGTACGTACGCACGAGCGATGATATCGTTCCCATGGTCGTGGAATTGTGTTGAAGTGTATGTATACTATTTCAGTATCAATATCACTTTATAATAATCATATATAGTTACTCATTACACCTTTATACCCATCCAATTAATGTGGTGGCGGAAAATAGATTACACCACGGCGTGGTGACGGTATTCCGTACGTACGCACGCGCGGTGATTTCCTTTTTCCGTAGGATGGATAGAAGGTTAATTAGAGTTGTTTAATATTTATAATAACATATCAGTATATAAGAAATACTTATGTTATTACTTTATCATGAAACGACTAAAGAAGAAGAAGTTGAAGAAGAAAGAAATTGAAAAAGATCGGTAATGGATATTACCTCTTTTTGACGCGCCTTTTCTTAGCCTCCACTTAAAGAACTAAGGATGGTCTTTGAAGAAGACCAGGACCTCTATGATGATACTAGGGAAGTGGAGAAGGGATTTTGGAAGGGGTTGTCCAAGCTTGAGTGCTCAAATTGGTGTGAGGAGGAGGGGGAGGAGGTTCCGTTTTATAAGGGAGGAGAGGGGCACCTTAGGAATATCTCAAAATATTATTTTATATTAAAGTAAAAATCGATTTATAATGGTTCCAAAGGGTCTTATTTAGAAGATAAAGTGGGGATGGGTCGAAATCCTATCATCCAATAGGATTTAGACAAGTTTAGGGTATTATTTTAACCTTATCAATTAGATTTAAGTCTAAGTTAAATAATTTAACTTTTACCGTGTCTTTTTGTTTTCTTACACTATATGGTTAATACACTTACTATAAAATGTCAAACGAACCCCAAATTGTTTATTATTAATATATATATCCATATCTAAGTCATTTGGCCGAACCTTAGATTTTTAGGAATAAAATAACAATTAGTAATATAATATTTGATTTAAAACCTATTTTGTGTCAATTTTGACACTATTTGATATATGATTTTTTTGAAAGTCATAACAGAATTATATGTTCGAACCAAGTTGATTAAATCAAAACTAATATATCATAGTAACCTAGAAAATTAGTGTAATTCATAAAAAGTCTCAAATTACATTTATTGTGGTGTTTATAACATCAATTATGTCAATATTTCATTAATAAGATAATTATTGAATCATCATTGTGTCATTAATAAATTAAATTATATAATGTCTAAAAATTACAAATAAAATACCATTATATAGGAAATCTTTTTATATTTCTAATGAATATTTATAGTCGAATTTATCTTATGTATAACCCCATATTAAAAATGATTTACTTATTAAACTTTGATTTTAACTATTTTAACCCTTCTTTAAATAAATTAATAATAAATGTCCTAATCTAACCCAAGTGGGCCTAAATGATAATATTTTACACTTAAGGTTGTTTTTGGTCGAGATAAACTTGTCCAATAGGATTAGGACATGTGTTAGGGTAATATTAATATCATTTTTACCCTTAATTAACCTATTTATTTTTAACCGTGGTAAAAAAAAGTAAAAAGTTACTATTCACCAAAAATTATTTTCATCTCATTGAACCACATTTTACTTACTGAAATCAACCGTGTCTCTCGGATTTTTGAAATTCCATTCACAGAAGCGGTAAAATTAAGTTTTATGAAAAATTCAGTTTTTTAACTACCACTTAGTAGTTTCACTATTCATCAAAAATTGATGTTTTTCAGAAAAATGCCAAAATTTCATCCTAAGCTATATTTCATATTCCGAATTCAAAAATGAAGTCTATTTTACCAAATTCATAACATAGAAGTTGCATTAATTAATTTTATAATTAAATCCCGCTGTTAAAACAAATAGCGTGTTTTTAAGAAATAATATCTATCAAAAGATTGACACTTGATTATGTCTGGTTTAAATGTGAAATTACATTCAATGACCAACATTGTATTAAATTGTAAAAATATATTCTAAATATACTTTAAAACCACTCAAATTAATAATTTATCACTATTAATTATTTCGATTAAAAAAGTTCTTTTTTAATTATAATTTAGTAATTTTCACTATTCATCAGAATATGAAAGTTATCCGAAAAGTACCAAAATTTCACCTTAGGCTAAATTCGATACTCCGAATCCAAAAATGAAGTCCATTTTGAGAGTTAAAATTTCTAAAATTTAAAAAGTGGTTATTACTATTCATAACGGCAAGTTTTAATAATATTTTAATAGCATATCGTTGTTTCGTGAAACTCAGTATTGCGTACTACACACGCTATCGAGGAAGGTTGTGATTGCGTGTAATGAAAGGCAAGTCAAGGATGCGTGTTGTGCAAGCTCTTTTTGGTGTAGCGTACAACACAAGACATTAATAAAATTAAAAAGAATATTTTTCATAAAATCTCGGGCTGTTACATTGACCATAAGCATAGAGTCAACATCAATCCAAAAGTCTTACTAATGGAAATCCTTACATCTTCTCATCAAGCTCTTCAGAGATATTTCCTCAAAAAAAATTTCTGACCACCTTCATTTTTTCAGTCATCGGAAAACCTTTCAGAAGAGTCACTATTTCAACCCTGATGAATCTGATACCACTTTTTCATGGAAATAGAGGTTTGTAGAGATGAAAAACACACAAACAAAAGAAGAAATCAGAAGAACACAAAAAACTTTACTTGGTTTGGAAAGGTGCCTACATCCATAGGAAAAGAGGGGAACCATTTTTGATTATTTCTCTACAGATAAATTTTCAGAGGATCTCATTGACATATTACAATTCATGGGATATTGATCCTATTTTATAGATGCAGTTGAATCAAAGATGTAATGTCTTTTTTCACTATCCCTTGAATTATTCCACCTCCGATTGCTACGCATCTGCTATGTCAGCTACCATCTAAGGAAGAATTCACCCACCAAAAGAGACTACTTCTCCTTACTGACTAAAGACTCCTCCCAAATTAACTCCCTAACTGATAGTGGACCCCATAGATTCCATGATTATTATTAGCTTATCCAAACTTCGGTCATACAACGTCTCACATAAACATTATTTAGTTTGGTTCAAATGGAATTGATGAAAATTCTTATTTCTCATGTTTGTAGGGAAGCAAAAATAGTGGCAAATGAAATTTTCTAAGAAAGCAATTATAGACCAAGATCCCCTGAGGTTATATTGTTTGGATAATGATTTCATGCCACTTCATCTATCAAATGTTACTGAGATGTTTATTCCCGCCTTGCTTATTCTTTTCCAGTATTATTATACTCTTTTATTTTATTGACACAGAATAAATCACTCTAATCTATATCCAAGATAATTTTAGATTAGATTAGATTATTTATTTAATTTTACTTTTAATTTTTATTTATCAAAATTTCTAAAGATAGTCTATTGATTTTTTAATATTTTTTTTAAAGTTAATAAAATACTTTTAAATTATTTTTCTTTTTATATTTTTATTTTTTGGTTCAAAATATTGTTTTTAATTGTTTTAAAATTATTTTTAAGTATAATAATTTATTTGGATTTATTTTAATATTTTAAATGTTCAAAAAAATTTAATTTTATTTTAGAGTAAAATATTTATTTTTATTTCTTATATTTTATATTTTTAATATTTTTTAATATTTTTGGTATTTTTTTAAAATTATTTTTTCCATAACTGTAATAAAATATTTGTAATTAAAATAAAATTTATATTTTTTCAATTGTTTTTGTTAATTTTTTTAAGAAAGCGATGTTCATCATGATTTTTTAAAATTATTTATAAGAATTTAATTTAATTTTTTTCCATTTCCTTTTCATTAAATTTCATTTGTCATTTCTTAATAAAATGGGATATTTCTAGATTTGTTTATTTATTCTAAAGTTACATAATATTTTTAGAACCATATTTTTATCTTTTATTTTTTTAACAAAATAAATTTTTTCTTGTTTTTTAATTAATTTGCAATCAAAAAATGGATTTCCCTATTTTTTTGTAAAAAAGTTATTATTATTATTATTTGTTTTATTTTATCTTTCTTTTTATAGCTTATTTTTTCATTTTTTCATTTTTTATGTTTATTTATTTATTTATTTATGAGGACAATGGTTTTGTTATTTTATAAAGTTATTTAATAGAATTTTTTTTATTTCTTTAAACTGTATAAATTTTTTCATGTTTTTTTGAAAATAATTGAAAATGAAATATTTTTTTTTGTTTTTCTGTTCTTTAATTAGAAACTTTTGGGATATGGATTAATAATAACCATTTAAATAAAATAAATAAAGATATATAACATAGGAAAGCTACGAAATGTGAGTATAGATATCCCAACCACATTCAAATAATGAAAACACATCAAGGTATCACATAGACTAGACCAAGTAGAATCATTATCATCAACTTCCTACGTGGAAAGTACATCTACAACAATGTTTTTTTTCTAGATCAGCATGTGAAATGGTATCATGCATCTCTAAAATATGTTCCAAACAATTACTCTAGGATGAGTAAAGATTCCATGAAACATTGTACAACCTCTGATTAACTTTTTTGACCATAAGAATGGAGTAAACATCAATCCACAAGTCCAAGAAATACCTTGCCTCATCTCATTGGGATCTTTACAGATCCGACCTCAATTGTTTTCTTCTGACCACCTTCATTTTTCTAGTCATCGGAAAACTATTCTACAACATCATTGTTTTAGCTCTGATGGATCTGATACCACTTTATTGGGGAAACGAAGGTTTATGGTGAAGAAAAACACACAAACATATGAAGAAATCGGAAGAACACACAATGGTTTACATGGTTCGGTATGGTTCCTACATCAATAATAGAAGAGGGAGGCCATTTTTTATTTTTTCTCTATGGATAAATTGCGAGATAATTTCATAAAAATATTACAATTAATGGGATTTTGATCCTATTTTATAGATGCGGTGGAATCAAAGATGTCACAACTTTGTTCACCAACCCTTGAATTCTTCGACTTCTGAATGCTATGTGTCCGCTATGTCGGATGACAGCCAAGGAAGAAGGCCCCACCAAAGGAGACTTCTTCTCCTTGCTAAAAGAATACTCCTCCCCAATAAAATCCCTAATTGGGAGTGACCCCCACTAATTCCATGATTAATGTTAGCTTAGCCAAATGAGAGTCATATAACATCTCACATAAACTTTATTCTTCTTGGTTTAGACATAATGACTGAAAATTCTTATTTCTCATGTCTTAAAGGAAGAAAAAATGGTGGAAGATTCTATTTGTTAAGAAAGTGGTTGAGGACTGAGATCCCTTGAGGTTATATTGTTTGGATGAGGATTTCCTGCCATTTAATCTATCAAATAGAGTTGGGATGCCTATACCATCCCAACTTATTATCCTTCAGAATTATTATCATCCTTTATTTTATTGATTTGGAATATGGAACTCTGATATATATCCAATATCATTTATGTTTATTTTATTTTATTTATATAATTTCACTTTTAATTTTTATTTATCAAATTTTTTAAATATAGTATGTTTATTTTTTAATATTTTTTAAAAGTTAATAAAATAATTTATAATTTTTTCCCTTTTTATATTTTTTATTTTTTTTGGATCAAAATATTTTATTCTTTGTTTTTATAATTTATTTGAAATTATAATAATTTATTTGGATTTGTTTTCATATTTTAAATATTCAGAGAAATTAAATTTATTTTACTATGAAATAATTTTTTATATATTTTATTTTATAATATATTTTTAATATTTTTGGGTAGTTTTAGGAATTTTTTACCAAAAATTATTTTTTCTATATTTGTTAGAAATAATTTATATGTAAAATAAATTTTAGATTTTTTCTATTAGTTTTATTATTTTTTTAAGAAAATGGTGTTCATTGTGATTTTTCAAATTATTTATATGAATTTTATTTTATTTTTTCCTTTAATTTAAGTTTCATTTGTTGTTTTCTAGTAAAATAGACTATTTTTATATTTTTTATTTATTTAAAAGTTCAATATTTTTTTAGATCTATATTTTTATTTTTTCATTGTTTCTTGTTTTTTTAACAAAATAACATTTTCTTGTTTTTAAATTAACTTGGAATCAAAAAATGGGTTTCCCACCGTTTTTTTATAAAAATATTTTGATTATTTTTTGGCTTTCTTTCAACTTTCTTTTTATAAATTATTTTTCATTATTTTTTATTTTTTTTATTTATTTATTTATATATTTATGAGGATAATGGTTTTGTTATTTTATAAATTTATTTAAAAGTAAAATATTTTTTTTTTGTTTTTTTACTGTTTAAAGTATATCATGTTTTTTGAAAACATTTGAAAATAAAATAATTTTTTTTCATCTTTTAATGAGAAACATCTTGGATGTGGATCAACAAGACTCATTCTCATCAAATAAATAAAAGTATAGAACAAAGGTAAATAATTAAATGTGAGTATAGACATCCCAACCACATTCAATGAATGAAGACACATCAAGCTATCACATAGACTAGACTAAGTAGAGTGACGATCATCAACTTCCCGCTTAGGAAGTGCATCAACAACCATATTTGTTTCCAGATGAGCATGTAAAATGAAAACATGCATCTCTAAAATTTATGCCAGACAATTACTCCTGCTAAATTAAAGATTCCATGACACATTGTACGAACTATGATTAACTAGGTTGACCATAAGCATGAAGTCAACATCAATCCATAAGTCCCACCAATAAAAATCCATTGCATCATCTTGTTGAGATCTTCACATATCTAGCCTCAATTTTTTTTCCAAACATCTTCATTTTTTCAATCACTAAGAAACTATTCTGCAATGTCACTATTTCAACCTCGATGGCTCTAATAACACTTTTTTGGGGCTGCAGAGGTTTATGGTGATGAAAAAAACAAAAAACATATGAAGAAATAGGAAGAAGACATGAAGATTTACATGGTTCAACAAGGTACGTACATCCACAAGAGAAGAAGGGGACTATTCGTGATTATTTATCTCTGGATAAATCATCAAAGTATCTCATACACATATTACAATTCATTGGATTTTGACCCCATTTTATAGATGCATTGGAATCAAATATGTCAAGGGTTTGTTCTCCAACCCTTGAATTATTCCACCTCTGGCTGTTTCACATCCATTATGTTGCCTGCTAGTCATGGAAGAAGGGTCCCACCAAAGGAGACTACTTCTCCTTGCCGATATACGACTCCTCCCCAATCAAATCCTCAATTAGAAGTGACCCCCATAGATTCCAATTTTATTATTAACTTAGCCAAACGTGGGTCATACAACATCTCACATAATCTCTATTCTTCTTGGTTCAGATAGAATAGATGCAAATTCTTATTTCTTATGTCTTCAAGGAAGAAAAAATGGTGACAGATACTATTTGATAAGAAAGCAGTTTTGTACTGATATCCCTTGAGGTCATATTGTAAAGTTGAGGATTTTATGCCACTTCATCCGTCAAATGTGACCATGATGTTTATACCCGCTTTTTTTATTCTCCTCCAGTATTATTATCCTATTTTATTTTATTGATTTGGAATATGTCTCTCTTCAGCCCAATGATGTCTAGTGTTGGAATATAATAAAAAATCATAAATCTTCAAAAAAAAAATTACACACATAATAACAATAACTATTGAAGTCTTCATTTATATTTCTAGGGGCAACCAACCATCAATTTAATGGCAACCCAATATCCAGTGTAAATCACCAAAACATTTTGGATGCATCTCAATGACACATCACGTAAAGATTAAACTAAGTTAAACCTTCCCATTTTACCTCCAAGAAGCTCTTACATTTTGAAATTAACAAAATTGAGTCTCGTGTAACTGTTAGAATCACCTGTTTCGATAATCCCAAATCAAGTTTCGCTAATACTCGATCATGTTTTCTTTATGTGATAATTATGTTTCTATTGCAAGATAATAATTTATATAAAAATCATGTTTATATCAAAGTGATATTTATATACTTTTAATCTCACTACTTGTTCGTTTAAGCTTACATTGAAAAATTCATGTAAGTGAAAAGGTCACCAATGCAAAGGTTACTGATGCAAAGGTCACTAATGCAAGGGTCACTGATACAATGGTCGTCGATGTAAAGGTTACTGATGAAAAGGTTACCGATGCAAAGTTACCGATGCAAGCCTGCTATTGAAGGGTCACCTATGAAAGGTTACCAATAAAGGGTCACTGATGAAATGTTACCGATGAAGGGTCACCAATGAAAGGTTACCGATGAAGGGTCACTGATGAAAGGTTACCAATGGAGATTCACTGATGTAAGGCTACCAATGGAGAGTTATTGATGGAAGGTTATCATTAGAAAGGTTACTGATGAATGTTGACCGATGTGCACTACCTACCGTTGTGACGGCTACCATTACCAGTCTACCATACTCTTCTACTCCATACTTTATCAAATTCTTAAGATTATTCTAATGGTCATATTTTAAAACTTTAATGCTTTAGACTTTAATTAATTCTTATTGTAGACATATCAGGAGACCATATCTAGATAGTATGAGGTACGAGAAATATTACACGTGATATAATTACTCCTATTGTCAGAACTAAAATATAAAAGAGAAGATTGAGGAAGAAAGAGACAATGAGGCACAGAGAAAAAAATGAGCAATGAAAGTCTAGAAGTTAAATTCATGAGGAAGAAACTACTGAAGAACAAGGAAGAACCATTCGAGCACCTTCACTGAGAACCCCAAGAACTTCAAGAAGACCATTTTGGGAAAACAACATGAGGCTGCCTTCTGTGTCTCATAAAATTTAAATCAACTCAAGAAGTAGAAAATTCAATTTCTGAAAGCTAGAACATGGATTTGTGACATTCTGTTTTGGATACAACTTCCAGAGAAAGACTCCAGCTTCAAATTCATCACTTCAAGGAGTTGAGAGATGAACTGCAAAAACATAAAGACTTCTAAACTCCATCTCATCATATTTTCTCTATTTTTTTCATTCATTTTACATTTGTGTGAAGTGTTCGTGTCTGTTTGTTACACACAATATCTATGTGCTTAAACCGAAGGATACTGAATATCCTCACCTAAAACCTCACTTACTTTTTGTTCCCATGTATAAGTGTGGAAGAGACTGTGTGTGGTCTATATTGTTTGTCTTTCCCATGAAGAATAGTGGTAGAGGGTGAAACCCTAGATAGTTTGTGATAAATGTTGTAAGGCCAGATACAGGCTGTCTATCAAGTTTATTGTTAATATAAACTTCTTGGTGGAAGGTGATCACCAAGTGGAGATGATTAAGTCTTGGCTTGAGAATGAACCTCTTTTTTAACTTTTCTGTGTTCAATATTTTTTTTACTCTTTTTTATCTTTTTTCCGCTGATTATTGTTAAAACATAAATTTGTTTTTCATTCACTTTGATAGTTAGTTTAGGTAAGTGTGTGTACGTGTTTAATTAATTAAACTTGTTTTAAAAGTTGAATAAGTGTCATACACAAATTCAACTGAGGACTAATCACCCTTTGAGAAATCTATTGACCAATTAGACATCTATATCTCTACTACTTAATTAATTGGGTCATTTTAAAAATTTGGGAGATCTTTATAATAATTTTTTAATAGATATTTTATGTAGGGACTCAATTCACCCCCCCTCTTTAGATTCCACTCCGACCAACATTTGGTATTAGAGGGACTAGTTCAGTCTGTTTTTACTACTACTTGTACGGTTGTGAAACTTGTAAAATTATTCAACTGTGATTTTAGTTGTATCATAATGATCTTAAAATTTCTTTCATGTCTAAATTTTCATTTATTTAAATTCTAATTATCAATTGATAATAGATTTGAGGTTGATGCTACTAACAAGCCACCTTTATTTAATGGAAATAACTATGCTCAATGGAAATTAAAAATGAAAATGTATCTAGAGAGCATGGGACCTGAAATATGGGAAAAAATTGGGGAACAACATGTATTGCTTTCTAATGATAGGGACACATGGTCTCAGTTGAATAAAGCTACATATAATAATAACTATAAAGCAATGAATACTTTTTACTATTCTCTAGGTGATAAAGAATTCAATAGAATATCTACTTTTAAAACTGCATATGAAATTTTGGATACTTTAAATATTTCTCATGAGGAAACAACCAATGTTAAAGAAATGAGATTAAATACATATACTATTAAATATGATACTTTTAAAATGATACCTCATGATATTATTTATGAGATGTATCTCAGGTTCAATGAAATAGTGAATACCATGAGTCTGCTTGGGAGACCAGTGGTTAGAAAGAACTAAATTATGAGATTGCTTCAATGCCTACCTGATAGATAGAGAGGAACTTCTATTTTTATCCGAGAGTCTTGTGACATAGGCAATATACTAGTGAAGGAAATAATTGGAAAGATTACGATGTATGAAGAAGAGATTAAGGTGAATCAAGAAGTAGATGAAGAACCAAGGAAGAGATTTGTATCATTCAATACTTCTACCTCAAAGAATAGAGAAAAAGAAAAAGTTCAAGCTCTTGTAGACACTTCCACAAGTGAAGACTCAGACTCTGACAGTGATGATTAGATGGATCATCTTTCAAGGAGATTCAAGAAGTTCTATCGAAATAAAAGGTTCTTTAGAAAATAAAACTACAAAGGAAGGTATGATAATAAAGGAAAGTGGAAAGAGGACAGAAAATGGAATGATAACACAACTGATATAGTCTGTTATGAGTGTAAACGGAAAGGCCATGTGGGGGTTGATTGTCCCAAGATAAAATTTAAGAAGAAGTATGAAGACAAGGGCAAGGGTTATAAAAATTATATGAAAGATACTTGGAGTGCCTAAGAAGATAGATCCATTGGATCTGACACTTCTGATAGTGAGAAGAACAAACATGAAAATTTGTGTTTCATGAAAGAAACATCCGAGGTAACACCCAATTCTCCTATACATAATGCTTACTATTCTGAGAATGAAATTGAATCAAACAATTATGGAAATATGATTTGGGATGAACTATTTGAATACTGTGGAATGGTTGAGAATACCATTAATGAAATCAAGGATAAATATAAATTATTGAAAAGACATCATTCTCTAAATGCCAATTATAAGTCTAATATGGATATTGAAAAAGAAAAATGAACTCAGCTGTTAAAAGAAAACACTGAACTCAAATTATCCAATGAGAAATTAAAGAGATATCATGAGAAGTTTATAGTAGGTAGAGGTACCTGGACTCACTTACTAGGAAAGAATATTGATCCAAAATATACAACTGGTCTAGGATATCAACCAGGACAAAGAAGAATTATTAAGAATAAATTTGTTCCAAAATCTGGACTGTTCACTACTAGTTCAAGTTCTAGACTATTTCTTGAAAAACAATTCTCTAAAGGACCAAACAAAGTGTTTATGTATCAAAATATATCTGTTGATTATAGGAAATCTGTGAGACAAGTATGGGTTCGGAAAGTTTTACTTGCTAACCTCTCTGGACCCAAGAAAATATAGGCACCAAAGTTAACCTACACTTAATCTGTTGTGCAGAAAAACTATTTAATGAGCTCCTATAAAACTCTATAGTACTTGGAAAGTGGATATTCAAGAAACATAAAAAAGACTACTCATGATTCAAAATCCAAATTAAAGTTGATGGTAGACATTTCACTTTCGGTGATAATGCAAAAGGTAATATCGTCAGCTTAGGCCAAATTGGTAACCCTAATGTTGTATTAATTTCAAAAGTTCTTTTTATTGACGGGTTAAAATACAATCTGCTAAGTATCTCTCAATTGTGTGATGATGGTTTCAATGTTGAATTTGAAAATGATGCATACAATTTTTTTAATTTTAATAATGATTTAATATTTACTGCTGTTATAAATGAGAATGTATATGCTATTGATTTAGATTCTTTAGCAATGAAAAATGTTTCTTGTTTAAATTTGTTTCATAATAAATCTTGGTTGTGGCATAGAAGATCAGGACACTACAATGTGCACTCACTTAGGAAACTGACTAGGAAAGGTCTAGTTAGAGACTTACCTAAATTGGAACTCCCTCTTAACAAAGTGTGTAATCCTTGTCAAAAGGGAAAAAACACAAAAAATCTTTCAAACCAAATAAATAAGTTTCTACTTCTCAACCTCTTGAGTTGGTTCACATGGATTTATTTGGACCATCTAGAGTTTCAAGTTTAAATGGGAAGCACTTTGTTTATGTTCTTGTATATTATTTTTTTAGATATACATGGGTATACTTTCTAGATCACAAAAGTGAAGCATGTTATTAATTCTTTAAATATTCACAGTCTTTATAAAATTTCAGTGGACTTAGAATTAAGACCTCGAGAAGTGATCATGGTCGTGAGTTTGAAAATCACAAATTGGAATCCTTTTTCTCACATAATGGCTATACTCACAATTTCTCTGCTCCTAAAACACCTCAAAAAATGGAGTTGTAGAAAGAATAAATATAACACTTCAATATATTTCTTGGACTATGATCAATGAGTATAATCTACCTATCTATTTTTGGGCTGAATCTATTAACAAAGATTGTTACATTATCAATAGAGTCTTAATTAGACCTGTTCTTAAGAAGAACCCTTATGAGCTTTGAAATAATAGAAACCCTAAGGTTAATTACTTTAGAGTTTTTGGTTGAAAATTATCTATCCTTAACACTAAAGATAATCTTGACAAAATTTCTTCAAAAAGTGATGAAGGAATTTTTCTAGGTTACTCAATCTCTAGTAAAGCATATAGAGTATTTAATAAGATAACCAAATGTGTCGAAGAATCTGTTCATGTTAAATTTTATGAGACTGATCCACATGAACCCAAAACCACTATTGAACATCTTGAGGAAGATATGTCAATTATGGATCTTAATGATAAAGATAGTAATATCCCTATAAAAATAACCAGTTCTGGAAATTTTCCAGAATCTGAGCCTACTGAATCTTAACCTATAGAAAACCATGAAGATTCTAGTTCAACTCTTTCCAGAGGTATAAGAACTCTCAAAAATTATCCTTTGGATGTTGTAGTAGGTGATTTAAATAGAGGGACTCAAACTAGAGCTTCTCTGAGAAACCAGATTGAACATCAATCGTTTCTTTCACAGCTTGAACCCAAAAATATTAATGATGCAATCAGTGATGAATTTTGGGTGATAGATATGAAAGAAGAATTGAATTAGTTTTAAAGAAACAAAGTTTGGGAATTAGTAGATAGACATAAAGACACTTTGACCATAGGCACTAAATGGGTGTTTATAAATAAAGTTGATGAATCCGGAAACATAGTTAGAAACTAGGCTAGACTAGTAGCACAAGGATATAGTCAAGAAGAAAGAATAGACAATGAAGAAACCTTTTCTCCTGTTTCTAGACTAGAAGCCATTAGGATACTACTTTCTTATATAGCTCATCTGAATTTCAAAATTTATCAAATGGATGTCAAAAGAGCATTTTTAAATGGGTACATAGTTGAATATGTATTTGTTGAACAACTCCATGGATTTAAAAATCCCCATTTTCCAAATCGTGCTTTTAAACTATCTAAATCCTTATATGGTCTAAAGCCAGCTCTAAGATTTTGGTATAATAGACTTACTTCCTTTATTATCTCAAAATATTTTACTAAAGGGATAACATACCCTACTTTGTTTATTAAAAGGATTTCCAAAGATGCTTTAATAGTATAAATTTATGTAGTTGATATAATTTTTGGATCCTCTAAAAACTATTTATGTACTAATTTTTCAAAAATAATGCAAGATGAATTTGAAATGAGTTTAATGGGGGAACTTAAATTTTTCCTTGGATTTCAAATTTTTCAAAATAAAAATGGTATTATTTTAAATCAAAGTAAATATACTAAGGATATTTTGAAACGTTTTGGTGTGGATAGTAATAAAGGCAGTGATACACCTATGAGTACCACTTGTAAGATGGATCTGGATTAAACTAGTAAACCAGTGGATCAAACCAATTACTGAGGTATGATTGAGAGTCTGCTATACCTTACTGCTAGCAGACCTAACATTACGTTCAGTGTATACATGTGTGCTCATTTTCATGCCAATCCCAAAGAGTTTCATTTAAATGATGTTAAAAGGATTTTTAAATATCACAAGTTTACTATAAATTTAGGAATATTTTATCAAAGAGGACATCCATTTGATTTAATAAGTTATTCGAATGCTGATTTTGCTGGTTGCAAGTTATATAGAAAAAGAACCTCTGGAACATGTCACATGTTAGGAAAGTCACTAGTATCATGGTGTATTAAGAAACAAAATTATGTTGCATTATCTACTACCAAAGCTTAATATATAGCTCCTGGTAGCTGTTGTGCTCAAATTCATTGGATGAAACACACTTTACTAGAATATGGATGTTAATTCAAAGAAGTCTCTATAAACTGTGACAACACAAGTTCTATTAACATCTGTAATAATATAGTATCTCATGCTAGGACCAAGCACATTGATGTGATACATCACTTCTAGTGATATCATTATCAAAGAGGTGATATCACTCTTGAATTAATCGTAACTGAACACCAATTGGATGATATATTCACACATCCTTTGAATTATGAGAGGTTAAACTACATGAAACATGAGTTAGGTATGATAAAATCTTGAGATAAAAACCTCACCGTTAGACATTACCAATATGACCTCACCATTAGACCTTACCGATAATACCTCACCATTAAACCTTACCAATAGGACCTCACCATTGGACCTTACCGATAGGACCTCACCGTTGGACCTTACCGATGGACCTTACCGTTGGACCTTACTGATGGACCTTACCGTTGGACCTCATCCTTAGAAATTACTGATATGACCTCTATGTTGGAACTTACCAATAGAACCTCACCATTGGACCTTACTATTGGACCTTACCATTGGACATCACCGATTGGACCTTACCGATAGAACCTCACTGTTGAACCTTACCGATAGGAATTTACCGATGAGGTCTTATCGATAAACGATATTTTCCAGGACTTCATGTTTTCTTTCTTCTGGAAGTTGAAAAGTTTTATGTTTTATTTATTATTTTACTTAATTTTTTTTCTTGATCCCTAAATGATAAAATTAAAACATAGACCACATTTCGATCCACATCAAACTCTCTTACGAACCTTTTTCTCCTTAATCCCGAACCTAACCTTTTTCTGAAACCCTAAAACCAATCCAGATTGATGGAAAGAACGAAAAGGCCATTGGTTGCTGATGAAGGAGACACGCCAGATCCGAAGAGACCTAGAGCTGAGTCTAGTAGCGGATTCAAGTCAATGGAAAAGGTTCTTAATCCGAATTTATCAAATAGGGAAATAGTGATTGAGAAGGAGCTTAGCTTGGACTGGCTGCTGATGAGCCGGTCTTTAGTGTCGAAGGAACATGGAGATCAAGGTTGGGTCGACTGCTTTGCAAACAATGATGGACCTTATTATCCAAAGCTTGTGAAGGAGTTTTATGAATATATAAGATTTGAGAAATCTGAGAATGAGAACCAGATGACTTCCAGAGTAAATGGAGTAAGTGTGATATTCTCCTCTATTGAATGGGATGAATGTCTGAGAGTACCACTTAAAGGGATTTTTGACTACTACTCAAGAGTGGTACCTCCCACCACTGAGTTCTTCTGTTATGAAGAAGATCTGGCTAAACTGAAAGGGAGTGGGATCCCTAGGAAATTTATTGCTGCTGATATGGAAGGAGAAGATAAGATGCTATTCAAGTTTTTCCAGCATGTTTTAATTCCCAGGAGAGGGGAATTTTCTACACTGGAATTTTAGGATGTATTTATTTTGTATCTGTTAAGGCATGGATAGAAAATAAATTTATATAGGTTGTTTATGATTCAACTAGAAGATATGGCCAAGACTAGTTCCAAATCCAATGCCTTATTTCATGCTAGGTTGATATCCATTACATTGAAAGTGAAAGGTGTTGCTAGAGCTAAGGAGGAAACTATTATTGCGAGGGATAACCATTGCATCACTAAAGTCATTTCCAAGCTGATTAATATTAACTGGAATCCATAGATGAAGAGATGAGTGAATGATGCAGCTAAGGTATATGATGATTTTAACCCAATTTCTCGTCCTAATAGGCCTAAAAATAAGATATAATCGGGTCTTAAGCCAGGTGAAGTAGAACCTTCATATTCAGATGAAGAAGTAGAATCTATTTCTATGCCATAAAGAGAGGAATCTCCTATAGATAATAGGAGTGATCCAGACCTTCCCTCAAATCCTTGTGCTAATATTATATCCTTCGGTGAGCCTAGCCCACCAAAGAGATTTCCTATAAGGGAGACTGTCCTAAGGGACAATAATGATGAGGAGACTAGTGAGGGAGAAGGGGAAAAAAATGTCTTGAGAGACATTAGAGGAACCTCAGATGAGGATGAGGACACTGATTCAAGTCATGATGACTTTGAGACAGCTACTGCTAAATGTGAAGAGAAATGTCTAAGTATTAGTCCTCTAATAGGACATACATAAATGATTGAAGGTGTAGATGAAGAAGTTGTTGATTCAGTTGAAGCTGAAATTTATTTAGAATTTGTTGAAGATTTAGTAGAAGAAGTAGTAGTGGACCCTACTATTGATGTAGTTGCTCAAGGAGGTATGACAGAGATGGATATTGTTAATCAAGAGAATGCTCCATGTGAGGGAGAGGAACCTGTTGCTACATGATCAATTGTTGTTGCTCATGGAATAGAGTACTAGAAATAATCTCTTAGATTTGTGGTCTTAGTAATATATTATGGGGATTCTGAAGATGACCAACCTATCAGAGGTCCTCCAATTCCTACTATTTCAGAAACTACCATTGTGTAGACAATGGTTCTTTTACCTCAAGACTATGTGAACATGGAAGACTTGGAATCAATAAATTCAGATATGAAGAGCCACATTGATGTGATATTGGTTGGTTTAGAGAGGGATATGACTCAAAATCAAGAAGTTGTCACATATGAAATGGAAAGGCTAGTTTCTACCTCTCACTCAGCTGTGTTACATGAGGTCAAGGAATGTCAAAATTAGGTACAAGAATTGGAAGATTCTATGGAATCAGTGAAGCTGTATATTGGCAGCCTAGATGCATATATGGCTTCAAGGGATCAAGTGGATAGAGATCTCAGATATATCAAGAGTGTTGTTCAGCAGTTGGTAACTATGTTTTAGGACTTTAATAAGTCCATGGAAACATAGGTGAAATTCCAAGATGATGATGTGAAGAGACTGATCAATGTGATGTCTAAATCCTTTAATGAGACAATGGATTTCTCTCTAGCACCTCTAGGTTCATATGCTTCCACATCAGCCTCTCCTCCAGTTGATATAAAGGCTTTCAGATATTTTGTTAGAGAAGAAGTGGAAAAGTTATCTGGTGCTAGTACCATAGATTCTTAGGTCATTTCCATTACCAGGTAAATTCATAAGCCTGTGAGAGATTATTTATGGGAATCTGCTCAAGATCAGAAGGCCATCAAAGATCAAGTTGAGTTCTATTTCAAATGGGTCTACACTAAGCATCAGATGGATGGTCACTTTAAGCTGCTTTTAGAAAACTTGAGAATACCTCCAATCACTCAGGAATTTAAGGATCAAGTGAGAAATCTTATAGAGTTGACTCCTACCTTAGAAAATTTTATGGAGAATAAGGATGATTTCATTTCTGATATAGAAAGAGGAGGTGATATTATTATGGACTTTAGGAATTTTCTTTTTTCCTTTACTCCACGTGGAATGCACTCCCATCATTGTTCCTACAGCCTTACCTTCTACCTTAGGTGCCTCAGGATCTACCAGTGCTGCACCTATGATGACTCTTGCACAGGCCATCAAAAGCTTGAACCCCACCATTCCTTAGCAATATAGTCCCTACAGATCTACTGATTCTTCTATTGTAGCTCCTCCTACACTACTAACTGCCATCCCTCGGCCTATCCCTCCACCTTTAGAACCTAAATCCTCAGCTTCCAAAGACAAAGATCAAATGGAAATATCTAATTTGGATTGAGTCTGGACTATCTTAGCTAATAGGGATCAGTGTATTTATTTTTTTATATTGTACTACTGTATTATTAATATAAACACTCTCTTTTTTACTCTCTTTTTGTTATGTATGATTTTTTTAATCACAAAGGGGGATACATTTTTAAACTTGAAACTTGAATCTCACAGTTACCCAAAGGGGGATAAGTGTTTAGTGTTTCAGTTATATTTATTAAATTTAGTTGTAATGATATAATAGTATGTGTATTCTAACATCGAAATTAGCAGATGTGCTTAACCCTAATTCAGAAAATACTGACATAATTTATGATTATCAAAAAGGGGGAGATTGTTGGAATTACCTATTTTGATAATCCCAAATAATGTTTTGATAATCCCCAATCATGTTTTATTTATGTGATAATTATATTTCTCTTAAAATATAATCATTTATATGAAAATCATGTTTATATCAAAGTAATATTCATATAATTTTAATCTCACTGATTGTTGGTTTAAGCATAAAGTGAAATTTCATCTAATTTCAAAGGTCACTGATGAAAAGGTTACTGATGTAAAGGTCACTGATGTAAAGGTCATCGATGCAAAGGTCACCGATGTAAAGGTCACTGATGCAAAGGTTACCGATGCAAAGTCATCGATGCAAGCCTACTGCTGAAGGGTCACCGATGAAAGGTTACCGATGAAGGTTCACTGATGAAAGGTTACCGATGAAGGGTCACTGATGAAAGTTTACTGATGAAGGGTCACTGATGAATGGTTACTGATGGAGAGTCACCGACGTTAGGCTACCAATGGAGAGTTATTGATGGAAGGTTATCATTGGAATGGTTACCGATAAATGCTAACCGATGTGCACTGCCTACTGTTGTGAAAGATACTGTTACCAGTCTACTACACTCTTCTACTACATACTTCAAATTCATAAGATTATTCTAATGGTCATATTTTCTAACTTTAATGCTTTTGACATTAATTAATTCTTATTTTAGACATATCAGGAGACCATATCTTGATAGTACGAGGTACGAGAAAGATTTCAAGTGATGTGCTTACTCCTATTATTGGACCTAAAATATAAAAGAGATGACTGAGGAAGAAAGAGACAACGATGCACAAAGAAAAATGAGAAATGCATGTCCAGAAGTTAAATGCATGAGGAAGAAACAACTAAAGAACAAGGAAGAACCATTCGAGCACCTTCACTGTGAACCCCAAGAACTTCTAGAAGGTCATTTTAGGAAAACAACTTGAGGCTACCTTCTGTGTCTCATAAACTTTCAATCAACTCATGATGCAGAACATTCAATTCCTGAAAGCTAGAACCTAGAGTTGCGACACCCTGTTTTAGAGAAACTTCCAGAGAAATACTCCAGCTTGAAATTCTTCACTTCAAGGAGTCAAGAGCTGAACTTCAAACACATAGATCCTTCTAAACTCTATCTCATATTATTTTCTTTATTATGTTCCATCATTTTACATTTGTGAGAAGTGTGTGTGTCTGTCTATACACACACTGTCTCTATGTTTAAACCGGAGGATAATGAATATCCTCACATCAAACCTCACTTACATTTTGTTCCCACGTATAACTGTGGAAGAGACCGTGTGTGGTCTGTATTGTTTTTCTTTCCCATGAAGAACAGTGGTAGAGGGTGTGAACACTGGACAGTTTGTGATAACTATTGTAAATCCCAATACAGGATGTGTATCAAGTTTATTGTTAATATAAACTTCTTGGTGATAGGTGATCAAAAAGTGAAGAGGATTAAGTCTCGACTTGAGACTGAACATATTATTTAACTTTTCTCTATTCTATATTTTTATTTACTCTGTTTTATTTTTTTTCCACTGCTTATTGCTAAAACATAAATATGTTTCGCATTCACTATTATAGTTAGTTTAGGTAAGTGTGTGTATGTGTTTAATTCATTAAACTTGTTTCAAAAGTTGAAGAAGTGTTATATAATAATTCAACTAAGGAATAATCACCCATTGAGAAACCTATTGACCAATTAGACATCTATATATATACTGCCTTAATTAATTGGGTCATTTTCAAAATTTGGGGGATCTTTATAATAAAGTTTATAACCGAAATTTTAAGTAGGAACTCAATTCACCCCCCTCTTGAGTTTCTACTCCGACCAACAGTAACCACACCACATAGAATCTTCACCAAATTAAATAATCCCCCAATTTGTATTCAAAGTCCTAATATATCCTCTACCATGCTTCCTAAATCCCAGAAGGTCACCGGTTTAACAATAATTTTTGAAGATCCATTATTTGATGCATCCAACCACTTCAAGATACTCATCCATCCACTCATTCACACTAAATTAGCTCTATATGTGAATATACTGTAATAAAAATCATCTCAATTATACAGTGGCTACCCTCCACTATTGGTTTGTCTTGAATAGATGGAAAACGGGTTCCCAAAATTCCTTGTATTATTCACTCAAACCCAACTAGATTCCAAATAAAAGAAGACTGCGAGTACCAATATATTCAAAACAAAACATGAAGAAGGTTATTCTGTAAAGTTTCTATTTACCCCAAATCAAATTACCATATCTCATGAACCAACTAAAAGTAAATTTAGTTAGTTGGTGGAAGACACAAACATAAAAAAATAGAATCCAAATAAATCAATGAGAAGAAAACACTAAAAAAACCTATAAATAGAATCAATTTTTAAGAATAACCCTAAAATTAAAAATAGGGAAACTTCCAATGCCCAATTCCATTTTGGAGATCATCTATTCCCTAACTTAAAGATAATTATCTATAGAAATTTCACTATCATTATCTTTAATAAACACATTTTTATCAAGTTAATCAATCTTGAATTAAATCTCCTTCATGCCCTCTTTAATCATATGATAATTCCTTAACTTAGAATCAATGTAGTAATCATCAGTACTGATAAGTTCAAAAGATGATGATTAATCCACCACTGATAAAATTTTAGAGTTAGTTATTATAATGGAATCATTCTCTACCAACTTTGGATTTATGTGGGCCTCTGTTAGGTTCCATTCATTCATTTTATCATTTATATGATTACTAGAGGATCTAAAAAAAATGTATTTTCTATGTTTTAGTAATCCTTCCTAAGATAAATCAATAAAAATCAATCAATTGTTTTTTCCTTTTAGATACAGTTGATTTTAAAAACCATCTTCAGCCTATTAATCTTTGTCAAAAAGTTGGGAAACAAGTATATCATCACCACACTAACTAAATCTCTCTACCTATGAATTAAGCTCCTGAATGTTGACATCTATATCCATATAATCTAAATATAATTCCTGAGAATGAGTGTTAAACTATTGAACAAATAATGACCTGTAATGTGAACATGTCGACGCCCCTTCTTGACTCAAAGCATCTTCTATTGAACATAGGTCTTGATAAAGGGAACATGGTTCTCCAAATTTAGATATCCATAGGATTTAGAGTGGTACCTAATATTATATAAATAAGAATAAATATACGGGATTTTTTCAAAATGAAATCCTCCCGGAACCCAAAATCACCATTTTGGATTCAAACAGTTGATGGAATATGTTTCAAAAGATCAAATTAAACATATATTCTCACCCCTTAGGGCCTAGAAAACAATAAAGTTGGTGATTCCAATTTGAGGGGATAATAAAATTGGCAGTAATAAAGAGTGAAATTGGAATAAAAAGGTAAATTGGGTTGCCTTTAAAACCCAACCAAATTAGAGAAAAAGGAGTTTTGACACCTATTTCGAAATTTGAAGAAAACTTCAACACCTCCATGGGGATACCTAAAAAATAAAAAAAACCCATAACCCCATATCTATAGTAATCATGCTCGGATAAAAATCAAATAAGAACATGAAGTGAATCCAGAAGCCCCAAATAAAAATAAGAACAACCAAAAACTTAAATGATCACAAGGGATGATGTTTTTTAAAATTACCAGTTAGGGAAAATCAAAAAATTCAAGGAAAAATCTTAAATATACTTCTATAAAAACAATATTCTTGGATATGATTTATCATGGAAAGGAGTTGGAACAATCGACTCATGTACAATAGCAATATCAGCATACCAATTATTCTGATTTACAATAAAGTCTCCTCTATAATCACATTTCAGCAGTCACCCTCGAGTCTTTTCCATCCCCCATTATTTATTTATTTTTTTAAATTTTTTGAGAGAACATATTTTCCAATTTATTAAAAAGAATTTTTTTTGAATTTTTACCTTTTTATATTATTTTACTTTTTAGTTTGTTTTAATTATTATTTCATTAAATATAAGAGATTTTTTATAAAAAATATTTATTTTAAATCAAAATAATTCTTGTAATTCTTAATTTTTTTTAATAAAAATAAATTTATTCTTGATTTTTTATTTATTTAAAAATTAAATATTTTTTTTTCAAATTTTACCTTTTACCCTTTTCTAATAATGGTAATGAATATTTATTGTATGATTTCATAATTATTTCTTGTTGATTGGAATAAGTAATGAACATCTTGTGGGTCATGTTCACTCTCATACTAGTGTAGCTAAATAATTAATAAAGTTATTACAAATTATCATTAGATCACTTCTTATGAAAAAAAAATTACCTAGTTTGGTATGGGGGCATGTAATTTTCCACAAAAAAACACTAATTCAAATAATAACATCAAGTTATCATGAATACCCCCTTTTTAATTAGCTTATGGCCATGAAACAAACATTTATCATCTATAAATATTTGATAGTGTTGTATATGTTTTGGTAGCACAGACACAACGATAAAAAAGGGACCCTAAATAAAAATAAGAATTTATATTAGATTTAAATCTTTCATAAACATTAGGTATCTTGAGATGCTAAAAAAATATTTATTTAAAACAATAATTATTGATTATCATTTTGATAAAATTGTGTTTCCTATATTAAAGGAGTAAATCAATTGATATCAAAAGAAATATCATGGAAAATGAATTCATTATTGTATTCAATAATTCAAAATGGGTTAAAAAGTTATACATACACACTATAATTTAACTTATTTGAATAAATATCCCATGAGAAAAATCCAATGGTTCTATCCATAATGATTTCATTCCATATCTGAACTATGGAAGAACTATTGGTTCTAAAGATAAAAATACTTATTAATGTAAAGGAAAAAATACCATGTTTATTAAAGAAATAAATAAACCTTGAGAGAATATAAATTCACTTGATTATAAAATTACTCAAGAAACCAATGTATCAAAAGTACATGACTATGATAAAAATAAAATTCCATTAAATTATATTGACATGAGAAGATATTAAAACTGAGTGGAGACCATTGTTAATGACACATTTTCATACAATATGGAATATGTCATTATTAATGAGGATCAAGAACTTATAATAATTGATGAAGGTCATGATATACTAGATTGGGATAAATAGATAGTTGTAGTACAATTTAAATTGGACTCCATTTCTAAACATGATGTTTTTGTTTGATTATAAATACTCTAAACAATATTAAAAATATTTGTTCTAAATTAGTATTTGTGAGAGATATAAATTAAAATATAGTATGAGATATAAAGAATGAATAGTTAATTTTTATTACAAAGACTAGAGATTGATCATGATGAAACATATTCTCCTATAATAGATGTTAAAACCTTTTAGTGGTCATGAAATTTATAAGACATGAATATCTTGAATTACTATAGATGGATATTGTGATTTCATACCTATATAGTAATATTAATAATGATCTTTGTATGAAAATACTATAATGATTCAAATTGTTAGGTATATATTCTATATCTTGAGATCTTTATTTTTTTATGTTGAATAATTCATTATATAGATTAAATCAGTTAGAGTGTATGTGATATAATCAGTTGAGTGAATATTTAATGAAATAATGTTATAAAAATGATCCAACTTGTCCATATATCTTCATCAAGAGGAGTGGATCTGAATTTTTCATTATTTTAATATATGATGATGATTTTAATATTATCGAGACTCATGATAAATATTCTAAGGTATTATAATATTTAAATAATTTTTTAAAAAAATGAATTTCAAAAGACAGTGTTCTTCCTTGGATTACAAATTTAACATCTCAAAGATAAATTTTTTGTTCTTGAATCTTGGAATTTTGACAAAAACCCCACAATGGTTTTATATGGAAAAATCACATCCATTAAATTCACTAATGGTTGTATAATTTCATGATGATGATAAAGATCCATTTTTACCATGGGTGGACAATGAAGAACTTATTGGTCCTAAAGTACCTTATATGCAACACCCCATGATTTCAATATGTGTTTCTCTTTAAATAAATATTGTGTGTTTGATATCTTGCAATGCACATACTACAAATATAAATTACCATGACATATATCATTGAGATAAAATATTATAATGAAAGATAAGTATTAATACACCATGATAATAAAATATGAAATATCATTAAGAAAATTACAAGAGGAATAAAACCACAAGTAAATAAAGAGACCAAAATTATGAAATACTAATCCTTCTAGTTTTAACTGAAGATCATACCTCTGATTATAACTATAGAAAGAAGGGGAAAAAACTAAAAATACAATATAAATTTTGAAACTAAAGTAAATGAATATGATTAATGATTTTAGATATGTATGCAAGACTGTATATGAGAGTGTAATATGGTTGTTATATATATGTTTATTAGAAATATGGTTGTTGGATATGTAACCATTGGATATATAATCATTGGATATATGGTTTTTGGATATACTTGTATCCAATAAGTACATTAAAGTTGTGTAATTTTTGGTAACAAATTAAAATAAAATAATTCAAAATATTTGAGATAAGTAAAAAGATACAAATTTGTTGTAATATTTTATTATAAAAATATGTATTTTTATTCATTATAAGTTATTTTTAATGAATTATTTGATGTATTCAAATAAACATTCCAACACTAATGTATTGATAAATTTTTTTGGGTAGTAGATAAATAATGGGTTGTGATTAAATTCATTTAATGTTAAAAAAGCTAATTTTAAAGAATTGTTTTTCATTATTTTGGGTTTTTTATATTAATAATTAAATTAATGACTATTAAAGAATGATTTTAATGACATTTTTTATTTTTATATATAATTAAATAAATTACTATTTATCTAATTACTATTATCTTGGAAGGAATTAGAATAAATCTATTTTTGAACTTAATAATATTTTTCTCTAAAATAATTTTTATACATTATGCAATTTTTATAATAAATTTATTTGTTATAAATGTTAGGTAATAATAAAAATTTTATTTTTAGTCATAAGAAATAGGTTATGAAGGTAAAATCTCTTCATCATGGTGAAGTCTAAAACAAGGTAAAAGGGTTTAAATATGGGGTAAAGGCCTAAAATAACACAAAACCATATATTTAAATTGATGGATGTGGGCATGATCAACCTATAATTATACCTTATCTATTATTTGTTCAATTGTGTTGATATTTTTTATATGAAAACCTTCTATATTAAGTAATGGGAATTTGTAAAAATGATACTCAAACTCCCCTAAAAAAGAACTCCTCATCCACCCACATCAACCCACACCTTTCCATTGAATTTTTCATGAATCTCTGCCCAAATTCTCTCCTTAATAATCCTATCTCATTTTTAGGAATACATGGTCATAAGAATGAGTCCCAAAACCCCTCCATTACAAGAGGCTCTCTAATAGGATATCCAAGTCTTCAACGTAAGTGTTATCTTCTATGTAAGCATTATTATTTAAATTTTTCATCCACATCTTCTTGAATCTGATTTATAAATTTAATAAAAATTTATTGAAAAAACAATTCTTCTATAAAATTTATATTATTACTAAAAAATAACATGTTGTTACATATTCAATTGTCATACCATGTTCTTATTTTGGCCGATTTTCCACCTATATGAATGATATTATAACGTTTACATCAAGAATGGATAAGGAAACTTAAATACTGGTAAGAATATGTAATAATTATTAATTTTAAGATGTTTTAGTAACTCTATAATGGATGTATATGTAATTATAATCATTAATTAAAATCAATTATTTTTATTGAATAAAAGTTCATAAAAATGATATTTTTAAGCATTCCACGTAAACCATCATCACAAGTTTAATGAATTAACTATCAGACTCTATAACTATATCAAATACATGTACTATATATTCATAAACATTTTAAAGGTGATGAATTCATGAATAAAGATCAAGGACCATGACTACCAAACAAAAGCATGTATGGAAAATAAAACCATTAACACTTGAATATTTAAATTAAAAATAAATAAATTATATATGACTAATAAGGAATAATAAATGAATAATATTGAGTAAAATAACTATGAATAATTTTATTATTCACATTATTTATGAACCTAAATATATTATATAGGGATTTATAATTCATGTGACAAAGAGGAAGTCTAAGGTAAGAGTTTCTTTTCCAATATCACTTTATCATTGAGATTGTCTATGTTTAAATACATATTTAGTGAAATTATATGGTATTTATCTCTAAAAACCCTTATATTTTCTACCCCTATTATTATATTATTGGTTTACATGTACACCTGCAATTTCACTTCCTTGTGGTTCCCAAATCAATTAAAATGATTCTTGTAAGTGAAACTAACCTTATCTCTTATTTTTTAGTCAGAACACTTTCTCCAAAATGTCTATATTCTTTATATTTTATGAACATTATTATTTATACTTGAATGTTTTCTTAAGTTAATTTTATATTTTATTTCACTTTTTTTACAAAAATTTTAATTGAATGTTTTTAACATTTTCTATAGGGGATATTTTCTATTGACTTCGAGTATCTTTACCAAAGTGTGAAAATAATAATCCTTTTTAACAATTTCCATATTAACACATTTTACGACTATCTTATTTAGTTTTATTTATAATGATTAATTTTCATATTTTTATATTTCTACATAGTAATTTCTATTCCCATTTTTTATATAATATTTTCGTAGAATAAAAATTAATAAAACATAAAGGGTATTTATTTTGTTTTTAATGTAATTTTCTAATACTCTTTAAAAAAAAATTTCTGAACTATATCAATATCTTTCAATATTTATTATGATTTATTGGGGATATTATTTAATGATACCATCACCTTCTTACTTTGAAAGGATTGTGATCATGTATTGTGGATTTTTCATGAAACTCATTTCATTCCAATGAGTTAATTAAGATATGATGAAATTATGAATTTTTTCATGTTTATTTGAAACATATATGTATGATTTCATTATGTAATGTGTGTAACCATTTTTATATATCCCTCCAATTCAATGGTAAAAGCTTTATATCTCATGATATGACCTAAAAGTGATTTGGGATTGAACCAAATCCACTAAAGTTTAATGGTGATAGGGAGGGAACCCAATCCACTAAGGGATGTTGTCCATAATGTAATGATGTTATTGAAAGTAATACTTATAAAATGAAATGAGTTTAAATTATTATGTTTGTGACATAATCGTATTCCATATCTTTCAGCCTATTCTATTTTTTCACGTTTCTTGATTATTAACTCATGTTCCCACACTCCTTTGATTCATGTCTTATGTTATACCAAAAAATTTTATACCATGAATCATGGTTTATGATCTATGTTTTATTGTGTATTTTTAACTTATGTAATATCTATAAACCTATATTTGGTTCTTATACCTATATTCTAACCTTATGATCTCTTATAATCTTTGATTATTATCTCTTATGCTTATCCTTATAAAGAATTTGAGCTCACCCATTATTATGTATCCATTACCTAGGTCATGAAATATATTATTATATATGACATATCTAGAAGGGTTTCACATGTGAATAATATATATAAGAGAAGTTTAATATGTTAAAAAATAATTTTGTTATATATTGAGTCTCTGAAGACACTAAATCTATAGGTTTCAAGGTGTTTTTTGTGTGATGTAATGAATATTCATGTAAAATGATGAATTATGTATGTAGGTAATGTTTAGGTCATATTAATTGATAGCAGAGAAAAGTTTAGTTATTTTTGTGGATTATGTTATAAAAAATAAAATGATAGAACAAAAACATCCTATGTTTAGATAAAATTGTTTTATGATGAACATAAGATGTCATAAGTTAAAATAACGATGTCATAATTTAGGGAATATTAAGATTGATTTTCCCTATCACATGATTTCTTACTCTAAAAATTATTTCTTAATACTTACAAAAATATGTTAGGTTTAACTAAATGGTTGTAACTAAGAGGAATAAAATTAACAATGAGTGTGATAGATAATGGAACAATAATCCTAATGAGAAACCAAATGGCATCTGAGATAGAATAAAAAATATTATGGCAATGCTCAGCTAACTATATCAAGCTATTAAAATTAACACAAATAATGCCAAACTCCCAAAAACATAAATGAAGGAAAAAATATATATTGATTCATTTATATTGAAACTTCCACCCTCATTTATTAGGTTTTATGATCTTTTAATTTTTTAGAAATTGATCATTAAAAAAATATTTTTCATTCTCCAGTAATCATATCATGAAATGGTTTTTTTATCCTTTATAGTTTGGAAGTTAAAGATGATTAATGGTGGAATTTCATTGGAAATAGAAGTAAATAGGATAAAATTGAATCCATGGAATGAGAGGAGTTTAATAGGGTATTTTAATAACCTTTGGGATGTTTTTATGTTTACAAGGTTTTTGTATTTTTTGACAACTAACCTTTTTGTATTATTCCCCGACCCCAGTTACCTAGAGTTGGTGCATTATTTTAATAAATTGGCATGATACAAGGAAATAATGTCCTGAAAGAATGATCATTTTAGCAGTCTTTGAAATAGATTACATACATCAAAATCACATTACAATTTCAGACAAAAAATATAGCATATATAGTTCTTTGAGAATGCCATTATTCCCTTTTAGATTAACCCTACATATCAATCATAATAAACTTCTTGGAAATCCTGGGAAAATAAAACATAAGAAAGGGGTGAGCTCAGATGCTCAGTAAGGGTAAACAATTTAGCAGAAGATAACATAAACAATTGTCATGGTGAATAATTGAAAACACATGACATTACAAGTAATAAACATGAACACTTTATGGAAGAAATATGAGTTTAGTAAATAATTCCATAATAAAACATAGTCATGGGTATTCTACTAGTATAATAACCAAATGAACCATCAATATTATTTTCATAATGAGCGAATGTATAATGCCAGACATTTTGAAACATTTTGTCAAGGCCTCAGCCCAGACGTCTAAAAATGATTAAGGCCTTCGCCAAAACCATATATCAAATTGGGAAAGGCCTCAGCCAATTCCATGAATAATTTTCCCGTGAGACATATTGATGCACCGAGGAGCTATAACGGGCTCAACCCGTCACATACTAAGTCCAATGCATTCCTCATATTAAAAGGTTGAAACATAACATAAACATTCATATTAAAACTAGCATACTAAATGTCAATACTTTAACCATAAAAAATTAATGGTATAAAAATAACACATCTAGAGTAAAATATATCACAAAACCTTCAATACCATATGGAATATTTGTATAATAATAAATCAACTTCAAAAATTTTAAAGTCCATCAAAGGATGTTGAAATAGATGAAAATGATTTGTAAAACTCTTTTGAGAGAAATATCCTTTTTTCATGAAAACATTAAAAAGTAACACAATTTAGAAAGGAAGATATTTAAAGATATTTTTGAATCAAAGTTTCACATACCACTTAGAAACTTTTGAAAGGAATTAACATTTTAAAACATTCATGTCCATATAAATAAATCCTTAAAACCATTTTGAAAACATTGACATTATTAAGAAAGGTTTAAAAGAATAAATCTTTAAAACATTTAAAATGATGTTTTAGTAAAAAGTACCATTAAAATAATTCCTTTTATAACTATTTTATGATATATGGACATGGATAATAAATATGTCCCAGTAGATACTGACGTAAAAACAACCTCGGATAATAAATAGAATGTGAAATTAACCCTCACCTGGAACTTTTCTTTTGGTCAAGGGTATGTTTAAACTCCTGTATTATGACCATAGTATGTTATTAAATTATACCATAACCATATTCATGTTTATTATATTATTCATGATTCATTTATGACTTTATAATACCCATTTAATAATTATTTCCATGTTAAATTAACATTTTTGGTAATAATCGCTTTATTTATCATACATGTTTTAACTTGTTATTCTTGATCGTATCATTTAGATCGCGATTTAAATACATAAAGAATATAAACCTTTATTTATATTACATATATATTTAGAATATAAATATTTAGAATATATAGATATATGAAATGAAAGGCACTGTTTATGGAGATGGTACGCCGTACGTATGCATAAACGTTGTTTCTGTTTTCATATCATATTGAACAGAACTAAGTGAATAAGATATTTGTAAGTACATACATATACATATACATTCATTATATATATATCTCCAGAAGTATTATTATGTCATATATTACATACTTATTAATAATATATGTTTTTATAATCATCTTTGAATGGTGAATGTGGGAATAAATCTCATCGTGTGTTGGAGACGGTAATCCATACGTACACACGTATGATGACTTTGTCATTCATATGATGGATATAATAATTAATATGATTTTACCATTTTTATAATAACGTCACAATATATATAATATACTGGATTTATTATTTTAGAATGGAAAAAACAAAGAAAGAGGAAGTGGAAGAAGAAAAATAACTTGAAAGAGGTGATGAAATATTTACCTCTTCTTCAGGTTCTTCCTTTTGATTTAATCAAAAGGGCTCCTTAGGTTGGATTTATGATCAAAATAAGGACTCTAGGTTTAATTGAGGTAAATTGGGAGGATATTTGGGCAGGGTTTGGCTGAGCCAAATGGCCTGGGAGGTGTGATTTTGAGAGAAGGGGAAGTTACCTTTTATAAGAGAGATGAGGGCCACCTTAAGAAAAGATTGAAATATTATTTTATAATAAAATAATTTTATATTTATAATGTCTCCAAAATGATTTATTTCTAGGATATGGTGGGGATGGGTCGTAAAACTCTCAACCAATTGGTTTTAGACAAGTTTGGGTCACTATATTAACCTTATCTTTTATATTTAACTCTTAGTTAAATAGTTTAACTTTAACCATGTATTCTTCTATTATTATAATAATTGGTTAATAAGATTACTATTAAATTCCAAGAGAACCTCAAGTGGTTAATTAATGATATATATATCATTATATAAGTTCTTTTTTAGTACCTTAGATTTCTAGGACTATTATACAATTTAATAATATAATATTTGTTTTAAAAACTCATTTATGTCAATTTTGACATTATTTAGTATTTGGTTTTTGTGAAAGTCATCACAACTTGATTACTTTGAAACAAATACATTGAAGTAATAATAACATGTAAAATTCACCTATAAAATTATTTTATGGAAACAAAACTTTCAAATTATATTTATTTTAATATTTACAATACCATTTATTTGATTCTTTCATTAATAAAGTAATTAATCTATCATCATTATGTCATAAATAAATTTAGTTATTCAATGTCTAAAAATTATAAATAAAATATCATTATGTATTAAATATTTTTATCTTTATAATGAGTATTTATAGTTGAAAAGATAACTTATATAACCCCATGTAAAAATTGTTTTACTAAAAGATATATGTTTATGTCATTTTTGTCTTTACTTTAAATTAATTAATATAAAGTGTCATTATCACTCTCAAGTGGCTCCATGGGGTCCCAAAATAGACCCAAGGATGCCAATTTTTGGAAATGTATCAATAAATATAAATATGACACATTTTAGGGTAATTTAATATTATTATAATAATCTTTTTTACCATAATTTACCTAATTTACCCTTTAACCATGGTAAATAAAATATTTACTGGAGTAAATATTCATAAAGTCTGAAAATAAAAGTTACCTATTTACACAATATGTACCTACTAATTACAAATATGGAATCCATATTTACAAATTGAAAACACTAAAGTGGCTGAAATTAATTTAAAATTAATTCTCATTGTTAAAACAGAAAGCGTGTTTTTAAGAAATAATAACTATCAAAAGATTGACACTTGTTTATGTCCAGTATAAATGTGAAATTACATACAATGACATAAATTATATTAAATGATAAAAATATAGTCTAATTATAATTGAAAAAAACTCAAATGTTTAATTCAACACTATAAATTATTTCGATTAAAAAAGTTGTTTTTAATTAAAATTTAGTATTTTTTCACTATTCATCAAAATATGAAAGTTATTAGAAAAGTACCAAAAATTTATCCAAAAAAATTTATATGTCCCTAATCTAAATAATAATTTAATTTAACTAAATTTAATATATAAAAGTGACAAATATTGGATTTCAAAAGGGCTCTCCATTAAAAAGCAGAAAAACTGCATTTTTTGAAAAATATCTATTTTATCTTGAAATTTGAATTTTTATTATATTATGTCTAAGAAAAACAAAATATGAATTTTAAAATTATATAAGATATATACAATTTAAAATTTAGTTAATACTATTGATAACCTCTTTTTGGAATGGCTAGTTTGGTAAGTTATGGTGCGCTCGAACTCGGTGT
Source organism: Viscum album (assembly GCA_963277665.1). NCBI lineage: Eukaryota > Viridiplantae > Streptophyta > Magnoliopsida > Santalales > Viscaceae > Viscum > Viscum album. Next base: position 1,224,446,570 of record OY728130.1, read on the forward strand.
TGCGTGTAGCGCAAGTTATTAAAATACTTTGAAGAGATAACATACTATAAAATCTTTTGGTTTTACATTCACACCTCATTAAATAAATTGTTTCCTCAAAATTTGAAATGGTTCATAAAAAATAAAAGGTTAAAAATAGAAAAATACCTTTGAGAAAAACCGACATCAAAAATTGGGTTAGTAAAATTTAGTTTTAATAAGAGGGAAAGGTAAATGAAATAGTCACCACCAAATTATGATCTCAATTAGAAGAAAATTAGTGGAAATTAGAGACACATAATTAGAGGAAAACATAAATACTTATAGGTAGTTATTGAGGTCATCAATCACAAACAAGTGTAAAATTGAGGGCCCCAAATCCATCAATCTATGATGATTTAAAATATCATCGATTCAAAAAAACATAATGTATTAGGATAACACATTTTTGGCTTTAAGATACCTTACCTAAAGTTTAATAATTAATTTCCTCATAGAATAATAGAGAAAAATATACTTTATAAGTAGAGTTCCATCCTTTAACCAATTTCTACCACAAACTTATTTTTCACTCTAAAAGATAATAGAACATAAAAATATTCTATTTATTATAATCATATAGGGTTCCAAAAATAAATTTATAAATCATATATTTGACCTTTTAAAAAAACTACATTATACAATTTAGGACGTCACGTGGGCTAGTGGTAGGTGATGCACCTTTGTCTCCCTTTGGTTACGAGTTCATGTCTCGCGACCTTGCCGGACGCGACATGTTGTCGCCTGACCTCTGGGTTTTCCTTTTTAGGACAATCCAAAAATAATATCAAGAAATGATTTAACCTTAACAATAGTATCCAATGCCAAACTTAATCAATTACAAACATTAGAATTATCCAAAATACTTCTGTCCAAACTCGCTGTCTAAAATTTATAAGGAAGGTAAACACATTGAATATTCTTTTTCCACATAATAACATGTGAAAACCATCATCATGTATTCTTTTAAAACACTGTAACACCCTGAATTACCATAAAACCTTATTGATTACATTAATGCTCCCATATTACTTATATAATACCAGATATACTCATTCTATCAAAAAATGTTGTAAACTCTAGCAATGATGGAATATACAAATCATTAATAAGTTTCAAGGTAGTCAAGAATATCCAATATAATTTATCCAAATCAATCATATATTATTCCAAAATCACAACCTCAGTATCAGAACCATATTATGGTTTATCTTTCTCTCGACCATATATTTTCAAAAAAAACTTAACCTCTCATTGAGTAACATTTCTTGGTTTCACACAATCTCAAGTCCTAATGAAATAATACTACATTACAATACTTATATACTATATAATTATTGTAACATGTATATCATTAATATAATACTAAAATGACATAATAATTTAATAACAACATAAGAAATCTAATAATTTCTCTTCATCTTTGGTAGTGTCATAACTAGATTATTATCTAATAGCAGCATTTGGGGTATACTTTGATGATTTGGACATTGATTCATATAGTGTCCCAACTCCTTGCAGAGGAAGCATTGTACATTTGAAACATTTTTCTAACCCTTTAAATCACATACTTGGTGTCCTTTTTCTCCACACTTATAACAAAATCCCATTCCCTTCAAGAATTTACCAATGTTACTCTTTCCATAGTTATCACATATGTGAAAATCCTTCTTTCCCCTCTTCCCTTTATCCATCTTTCTCTCTTCCATCCTTTTTTTCTCTTTCTTCCCTTCAAAGACATAGGACTCATATAATTATTTACTTATCTTATTAATACATTATATTATTTCACAATATGATGAGAAGATGTGGGAGACTATTTATCTTTCAAATGTTGGCTTAATACCATGAAAGATATGATCATTATTAATCTTTCGATCATGCATATTGCTAGAATTCTTATACCTTCTACTAGGCGCCATTTCTAAACAATGGCATACACTATGTTAGTTTATGAATAAAAATGCATAATTCCAAGCTTGTAAAATACCTAACATAAATTTAAAAGATTATGTATATAATCTATAATCATAAAATGTTTTCTTTAATGAAGTATTTACACAAAAATCCTTCATAATGGCTTGTAATGAAAATGTGAATTATCCTAAACATATCCCCCGAAGTTTCGTAACCAAGAGTGTAGCAAGGCCCGTTGTTGTGTACCAGGATACCCCAGGTCAAGCATGAAACTCTTTATCAGAGTTTTCACTCCTAGGTACATTTGTGCTAGAGCCGCCACTACCTGATCATATCCAGACAAGGATATATTTCTTGGAAAAAACACACAATCTCTACATTACCACATTTCTAGGAAGCTCTTCTATAATAATCATAAAACTTTATCTTAGGGTAATGTTCTCTAATTAGAGTTTATCTAAATCTATTTTCAAGGTTGTTACTAAACTTCCTCTGATACCAACTATAATTCCTCGACCCCAGTTACCCATATCCAGTGCATTATTTTAAAAAATTGGCATGATATAAGGAAATCAGGTCCTGAAAGACCGATCGGTTTATTAGTATTCAAAATTTATTATTTACATTAACTTCACATTACAATTTCAAACATAAAATACAACATAGATAGTTCTTTGAGAATTCCATTATTCCCTTTTATCTTAACCCTACATATAAATCATAATACACTTCTTGGAAATCCTGGGAAAATAAAACATTAGAAAGGGGTGAGATCAGATGCTCATTAAGGGTAAAAAATTTAGAGGAAGATAACATAAAAAATAGGCATGATGAATAATTGAAAACACATGCCTTTACAAATAATAAACATGAACACTTTATGGCAGAAATATGAGCTGAGTAAATAATTCTATAATAAAACATAGTCATGGGTATTCTACTATTCAGATAACCACATGAACCATCAATATTATTTTCATATTGAGGGAATGTATAATTCCAGACATTCTGAAACATTTTTTCATGGCCTCATCCAAGATGTCTAAAAATGATTATAGCCTTGGCCAAAACCATATATGAAATTAGGAAAGGCCTCGATCAATTCCATATCTAATTATACCATGAGACCTATCGATGCACTGAAGAGCTATAGCGGGCTCCACCTGTTACATACTTAGTCCAATACATTCCTCATATGAAAAGGTGGAAACATAAAATAAACATTTGTATTAAATCTAGTATACAAAATGTAAATATTTTAACCATAAACCATGAATTATATTAAAACAACACATACACAGTCAAATATATCACAAAAACATTAATACAATATGAAAGATTTGTATCATAATAAATCAACTTCAAACAAGTTTAAAATCCATCAAAGGATGTTGACATAGATGAAAATGATTTGTAAAACTCTTTGAGAGAAATATCCCTTTTTCATGAAAACATTAAAACGTAGCACAATTTAAAAAATAAAAAATTTAATGATTTTTTTGAATCAAAGTGTCCCATACCACATTGAAACGTTTGAAAGTAATTAACATTTTAAAACATTCATGTCTATATAAATAAATCCTTAAAACCATTTTGAAAACATGGACATTATTGAGAGAGGTTTAGAAGAATAAATCTTTAAAACATTTAAAATGATGTTTTAGTAAAAATTACCTTAAAAAAATCCCTTTAAAAACTCTTTTGTGAAACATGTACATGGATAATAAATATGTCCCAGTAGATATTGACATAAAAACAACCTCATATAATGAAGAGATTGCGAAATTAACCCTTACCTGGAACTTTACTTTGGTTGAGGGTACGTTTAACCTCCTGTATTATGACCATAGAATGTTATTAAGTTATACCAGAACCATATTAACATTTATTATATCATACATGATTTATTTATGACTTTATAATTCCCATTTAATAATTATTTTCATGTTAAATTAACATTTTGGGTAATAATCACCTTCTTTATCGTACGTGTTTTAACTTGTTATTATTTATTGTATCATTTAGATCATGATTTAAATAATTCAAGAATATAAACCTTGATTTATATACCATATATATTTAGAATATAAATATTTATAATATATAGATATATTAAATGGAAGGCACCATTTATGGAGACGGTAGGCCGTACGTACGCATAAACGTTGTTTCCGTTTTCATATCGTATTGAACGGAAGTAAGTGAATAAGATATATGTTAGTATACACATACATACATATATATATATATATCTCCAGTAGAATTATTATTTCATATATTACATACTTATTAATAATATATATTTTTATAATCATAATTGAATGGTGAACGTGGGAATGAATCTCATCGCATTGTGGAGACGGTAATCTATACGCACAAACGTATGGTGACATTTTCATTAATATGACAGATATAATAATTAATATAGTTGTACCATTTTTATAATAACATCATAGTATATAGAAGATACTGGATTTATTATTTTATAATGCAAACAACAAAGAAAGTGGAAGTGGAAGAAGAAAAATAACTTGAAAGAGGTGATGAAATATTTACCTCTTCTTAAGGTTCTTCCTTGTGATTTGATCAAAATGTCTCTTTATGTTGGATTTATGATCATAATAAGGTATCTAGGTTGAAGTGAGGGATATTTGGAGGGTATTTGGGAAGGTTTTGGTAGAGCCAAATGGATTTGGAGGTGTGATTTTGAGAGAAGAGGAAGTTCCATTTTATAAGAGAGGTGAGGGGAACCTTAGACAAAGATTGAAATATTATTTTATAATAAAATAAATTTCGGTTTCTAATGAATCCAAAATGATTTATATTAAGGATAAGGTGTGTATGGGTTGAAAAATTCTCAACCAATATTTTTAAATAGGTTTGGGTCACTATATTAACCTTATCTTTTATATTTACCTCTTAGTTTAATAGTTTAACTTTAACCATATATTCTTGTATTATTATAATAATTGGTTAATAAAATTACTATTAAATGATGCAAGATGCTGGGGATGGGAACTTCTAGTGTGATGGACCTATGGGTCATGTAATGGGAATGATATGCCTCTAGGCCTTCGGGTCATGTATTGCGGGTCATGTCGGGCCTTATGCCTTGGGCCTACGGGTCATGTACGGGTTCCCCTTCAACCCTTAAAAGGGGGATTATCTATAATAAAATAAAAAAAGAAGGCCTTTGGGTCATTCAGAGTTCATTAATGATATACCGATCATTATATAAGTTCTTTGACGGAACCGTAGATTTTTAGGACTATTATATAATTTAATAATATAATATTTGTTTTAAAAACCCATTTATGTCCATTTTGACACAATTTAGTATTTGGTTTTTGTGAAAGTCATCACAACTTTATTAATTGGAAAAAAATAAATAGAATCAATCCTAACATGTAATATTCACCTATAAAATTCGTGTATAACATCAAAACTTTCAAATTATATTTATTTTAATATTTACGATACCATTTATTTGATTCTTTCATTAATAAGGTAATTATTACATCATCATTGTGTCAAAAATATATATAATTATATAATGTTAAAAAATTATAAATAAAATATTATTATGTATTAAATATTTTTATCATTCTAATGAGTATTTATAGTTGAAAATATAACTTATATCACTCCATGTAAAAATTGTTTTACTAAAGGATATATGTTTTTTTCATTTTTGTCTTTAATTTAAATTAATTAATATAAAGTTTCATTATCACTCTCAAGTGGATTCATGGGGTCCCAAAATTGACCCAAAGATGCCCATGGTCATAACTGTATCAAAAAATAGTAATAGGATACATGTTAGGGTAATTTAATATTATTATAAGATAATTTGTTTACCATAATTTACTAGATTTACCCTTTAACCATGGTAAATAAAATATTTACTGAAGTAAATATTCACAATGTCTAAAAATAAAAGATACCTATTTACACAATATGGACCTACTAATTAAAAATATGGAATTAGTTTTTCCAAATTCAAAACATATAAGTGGAAGAAATTAATTTAAAATTAATTCCCATTGTTAAAACAGAAAGCGTGTTTTTAAGAAATAATAACTATCAAAAGATTGAAACACGTTTATGTCCAGTTTAAATTTGAAATTACATCCAATTACCTAAATTATATTAAATGATAAAATATAGTATAATTATACTTTAAAAAAACTCAAATTTATAATTTAACACTATAAATTATTTCTATTAAAACAGTTGTTTTTAATTAAAATTTATTATTTTTTTCACTATTCATCAAAATATGAAAGTTATCAGAAAAGTACCAAAAATTTATCCAAACTAAATTTTTATGTCCCTATTCTAAATAAGAATTATTTTCAATAAATTGAATATATAAAAGTGACAAATTCGATTTAAAAATGTTTCTCCGTTAAAAGGCGGAAAGACCACATTTTTTGAAAAATATCTCTTTTATCATAAAAATTGAATTTTTATTATATTTTGTCTAATAAAAACATAATATGAATGTTAAAATTATATAAGATATATAAAATTTAAAATTTGGTTAATTATATTCCTAACCTCTTTTTTGAATGGCTAGTTTGGTAAGTCGTGGTGCGCTCAAACTCGGTGTTGCATATAGCGCAAGTTATTGAAATACTTTGAAGAGATAACATACTGTAAAATCTTGGGGTGTTACATTTTGTATAAGAATGTTTCGGTTATTTAGGATCAGACCCATACCATCATAATAATATTTATAATAAAGTTTAAAGTTACTGAAAGTTTCATCCCAAACATAAAGGGAGAGAAAATTTGTTCCTTTAAGAAAGTTATTTTACAGACTTATAGGATCATAATGGGAAGAACCAAATATAGAGTATTGAACCTAGTAGCACCATAAACAAGTGCGGTAAGAAAGATAAATTTGTTGATTGAATGAATCATTGGTATTAGGTTCATTACTATGAAGTGGTAGATCTATTATACTCAGAGTTTGTTACAAAGATATAATTTGGTGGGTGAAGGAGTCATATTGATACCGAAGAGTTTTGAAAGAATATTATGAAGTTAGGAGTTAGAAAGTTTTCATACCTTCTAAACTAAATCAGGAAATTATTTTCTAATCATAGAGTTGTCAAAAATCATGAGAACTATCATGATAAAATATTTTGAAGAAATGTGGGAATCGTAGTGATTGTATCGGTTTTATAAATTAGGAAATAGATTAGATCTAGAAGTACTAGACTCATAAGTTTTTAGAAGTTGAAATGTGTAAGGCTGATGAAGTTTGAAGAATTTAAAAATTGCAGAGTGAAGAATTCCATCATTATAATAATTATATCATAATGATAATTCCATCATTATGAGGATTCTATCTCTATAATTTTTAGGATTCCATTAGACTGAGCTGATAAAGAAAGGCAGATCGTAATGAGTTGAGAAATAAATACAAATCGTAATGAGTTGAGAAAGAAATACAAATCATAATGAGATGAGAAAGAAAAAAAGATTATATTGAGATGAGAAAGAAAATCAGATTTTAATTAGCTGAGAAACAAAGACATATTGTAATGAGTTGAGAAATAAAGGAAGATCATAATGAGATAATAAATAAAGGCATATCATAATGATCTTAAAAAGATAAGAATACCATAATGAGATGATAAAGAAATGCAAATCGAAATGATCTAAGAAAGATATTAAGATTGTAATAAGATGAGAAAGAAAGGTAGATCATAATGATCTGAGAAAGGATGGAATATCATAATGAGAGGAGTTAGCTAGATCTATGGAAGCTCCATCATATTAAAGCAAATGAAGATCCATCGTATTAAAGCTGAGGAAGTTACATCAAACAAAATAAATGTTATAAAGTCTGAGAAGGTTGATTATAAAGAAGGATAAAAAATATTCTAGAAGCTGTATGAAGAGTTGAATAGGTTAATATTGAAATTAAAATTTTCATAAATCTCAAAGAAATATGATAAGGATTGAAGAAGTCAAAATTGATGTCTAAATATGAGTTATTTTGGGAGTTTTGAAATTTGAGTAAGTGGGGAAATTTTTTATGTTTCCTGCTCTTGCATTTCAAATTCTCCTATAAATAGTTTCACAAATCATTCGTACGTTTTAAATTTTCCTAAAAAGAAGAGAAGGCGGAGAAATAAATAATTTGAGTGAAAATTCTTTCTAGACTGAGATATCAGATGAAGATCATACACTTGAAAGGTTTGTATACTATATAGAAGAATCATATTGAGAAGATCGTTTTGAGTCGATCTGATTAAAGAAAATCAAACTGAGTTTCTGATCATAGTTTGATAAGTGTATTTTGATTAAGGGAGAATAATATTTAGTTAATTGTATAAATAAAATCAGACTCATCCAAATCAAAATGAGAATTCATACTAATATTTTGTGGAGGAAATTGAAAAAAGTCTTTATTCTTTTATTTTGGCTCAATTATTTTTCAAGAAACTTTATAAACTAACAGGAGTTAGTATAAACATTTATATCGAGATATATAAGGTTTTTAATGGGAGTTGGTACAAATTATATTAATTTTTTTTATGATAGTAAATTTCTATAGACCCACGATAGTGGATATAGAAAGGATGTATGTTATCACACCAAGGTTGACCCATGTAAATATTGTGTTCTTTACTTTCTTTCTTAATTTTTCATGCATGATTATTCACTAAAAGTTGATAAGTAAATAAATAATAATAGGTTGCAGCGGTTAAGTTTATGAATGTTTTGAAACAAATAAAAAGTGAAAAATAGATTCAACCCCCTTCTTAGTTGTTATTCAATCCTTTAGATCTTCAATTGGTATCAGTGCGAAGGTTCCCTTATTCAATCCTTATCATAGATACTCTCAATTTTATAAATATAATAGGAATTACTATATTTGATAGAAAAAATTATTATGGATGGAAAAAAGGATGATTCCTCATCTCCCATATCTTGTCTTAGAAATTGTTGATACCGATACAATTTTTTTCTACCTATTGAGAAATATGCTCCCATGACGTTTGCTGATAAGAGAAATATATAATTTTATGGAAAATATATATATGTTATCCTTATGTCCAAAATTGAAAATTTTTATTAGAAGTTGATGGGTCTCAAAACATTCAAGAGTTTGTGGTATAAGCTGTAAAGTGTTTTTTAAAGGGATACTAAAGTTAAGGAATCAAAGTTAAAACTATGACATATTAAGTATGAATACATTAGAATGAGAGATAAAGAAAAAATTGATGAATACTTTACCAAGGTAAATGATTTTTTTTGGAACATCAGCGGATTCAGAGAAGTCCTAGAATATTCTAAAATTGTGAAGAAACATATAAGTAATTTTCTGAACATGTTTTCTTCTTAAATTTATTATTTAGAAGATAAGTTTGATTTATCACTTCATGAATTTGATAAATTTCTTGTTGCTTATGAAATGATAAAATCTCTAATGTTCAAAAATAATATGAAAGATGAAATGGATTTTGAAGCCATGAGAAAAATAAAAATACTAAATTCTGAAGGTTTTAATCCTTATGACTCTAAAGAGAAATTTGATGATGAGTTGAATGAAAAAAAATCATGTCTCTTATATTTAATAACTATCAAAGAGTAAGAGGAAATTATTGTGGTAAAATTCCTCTCAAATGTTTTGAGTTTGGTGGAATCAGACACTTTGCTATAAATTTTCTCAAGAAGATAGTTGGTGAATATCGAGATGATTCTGATGAAAAGACTCGAAAAAAGAAGTTGAAAAAAATGATAAATAATAAAAGTCATCCAAAAAATATAAGAAGAAGTTTACTGGAAATAAGGGAAGCATGTCAAGTAAGAATTCTGAATCTGACTCAAATGAACACAATTCTTTAGAATATGAAAGTTTAGAAAATTTTAGAAAATTCATTGTAAAAGTAGTGAAAGTTTAAGACTCCTAAAATATTGAAGAAGAAGGCAGTAAAGAATCTTACATAGAATATTATTTCATAAAATAAATTCTTTCATGTCTTGATAAAAAAATATCTCAAGAAATAAATCAGTGTAATAAAGAAAGATTGCAAAAAAGTTTTTAAAGAAAGAAAATATGTCATCAAGAAGGAGGAAAAATACATGTAGGAGATATTAAGTTACAAACATAGAATTTACAAACAAAGACTTATGGTTGAAGAACTCAATATGAAGTTGTCTTCAAAGGGATAAGAAGTTAACAAGTTTCAATCAAAAGTTCTTGAGTCTATAATTAATCCAAGGAAGATAAAAGAAAACATAAAAAAAAATATTGGAAGTAAAATTGGAGACTTTTAAAGTGTTTGATAAATCACAAATTAATAATTTGGTGAAATCCTCACATAAAAAAAATAAATTTTCATCTAATATTTCTAACATTTCAGGTTCTAGAAAAAGTATTGGGAAATATTTGTTTGAAAAAGGGCATGAGAAACCAATTTCATCTATAAAATTCGAAAACTCACCCAGGAGGAAAAATGGTCCATTCCCAGAGAATATTAGAGCATAAAGAATTTTTCAATCTCAACAATGTTTCTTTAGAGAAAGATCTTACTTAAATATAAAATCAAGATTTAATGGCTATTTCTAGTATTGTGGAATATATGGGAATAAGGAATATAATTTTTGGCACAAATTATCTTTAATTGGAAGAATATTTCCAGAAATTTAATGAAGTAATGGAAGTAGAATGAGTAAATTTCCTAACCCATAAGAAGATAGAAACGAAAAATATTAATATTTTAGAAACATTAAAAAAAATAAATTTGAATGTCTAGAAGAAGAATTTTGGAAGATGTGATGAGGTTGGTCATCATGCTACAAAATGTATGACACTCCTAGAATAAGTTTATTATGGTAGAAAAGAAAATGAAACTAGTAATAAGAAAGTTTAAGAAAGAGTTTTTTATCAATACAAAATTAAAAGAAAGTAAAAAGAATGAACCATGGATACTTTATAGTAGAATTTTTTATTCACACATGACAGGGGATATGAAAATATTGAAACATGTTTAAATTAATGATAGAGGAGAAGTTATATTTGTTAATGATAGTTACTTAAAAATCATAGGAATCATAATGGTTATGATTAAGGCAGAAATTTTGAAATTTAAGGAAGTTTTATTTGTTGATCGGATAAAACATAACTTACTTTGTGTAACTCAACTTTTTGATGATGGAAAATAAGTAATCTTGAGAAAAATATTTTTCTGTGATAAAAAGTTTAAAAGATGGAAACGTGATTACAATAGGAGAAAGAACTAGTGTGAATATTTTCTAAATAGGATAATTTAACAACTCTAGCTACTTTAGTGCAGAAGATGAAAAAAAATTGTGGCATCGAAGACTTTCCCATATTGAATACAAAAACATGAACAAAATTTCTAAATTTTATGTTGTTAAAAACTTTATAGAATTGAAAACAAGAAGATGATGTTTGTATTACTTTTCAGAAAAAATGACTAATAAAAGTCATTAGATTGTTGAGATTCAGTCTACCAAACCTCTTGAGATTATTTATTCTGATTTATGTTGGATTCTGAGACATTAATAATCAAAATAAGATTTATACTTTATCACTATCAATAATGATTTCACTCAGATGAAAAACATCATGTTTATGAAAAAAAGTCAGAGGTTGTAGAAATGTTCAGGTTTTTTAGAAAAGAAGTTGAAAAATAAATGTGAGTTTATATAATGAAGTTGAGAATAGATAATGGTACCGAATTCACCAGAAATAATTTTAAAGATTATATGAGAAAAAATGGTATCAAATATCAGTATAGTTCTTCAAATACTTCCCAAAAAAATGGGGAAGCAGAAATAAAAAATAGAAGCTTGTTGGAAATGGGAATAAGTATGTTAGTAGAATAAAAAATTTGAAAGTTTTACTGGAAAGAAGCAGTTAGTACTGCTGTACATGTTCAGAACAGATGTTTATTGAGAGCAAAAACCAACATGAGTACTTATGAAATATGGTATAATAAAAAACCTTTATTTAATTATTTCAATGTTTTAGGAATTCCTTTTTTACTTAAAATAAAAAATCCATATTTGAGAATGTATGATGAGAAATCCAAGGAAGAGGCTTTTATGTGTTATTCACCCAATGAAAGAAGTAAAAAATATTTAAATTTTTTTGTACAAAATATGGGGGACATATATGAAGTGAAATTAATTGAAAATCAGAATTCCATAATAAGAGTTATTGATAATTTTAAGAAGGATAAACTATATATTTCTAAAAATAGTGAAAGTATGTAAAAAAAGCCTTTCCAATATTTAGGAGAATAATTTGATGAGGAAAGTTTAGGTGTAAGAGAAACTTTGAAATTTTACTACCTTACAAAAACATATTGAGTTCGAAAACATTAATAGTAATTAGAAGGCTCTAGTTAAATCCAGAAGGAAGTTGAGATTAGAAAAATAGACTTTAATTATCTCAAAAGTCAAACTAGAATCAGTTTCAGAAACTATTCAATATAAAAATGGATGGATGATATAAATGAAGAATTGGATCAGATTGAGAAAAAAATGAAACATGGAAACTTTTTCCATGGCCAAAAAATAAAAATGTTATTAGATTGAAGTGGGTTTACAGAAATAGGTTGAATGAAAATGGATAAGTTTCAAGAAACAAAGCCAGGATTATTTGTTAAGGTTATTCATTAGTGGAAGGTGTAGATTTTGAATAAAAGTTTCCCCAGTTTCAAGATTAGAACCTACTAGAATGTTTCTTTCAGGGGCCACACATCAAAATTAAAATTTTATCAGATGGATTTAAATCCGTCTTAGTTAAATGGTGATATTGAGAAAGAATTTTACATTGAAAAACCTTGTGATTTTTAACTTGATAATTATGAAGACAAGGTTTTTATATTGAATAAATCCTTGTATGGGTTGAAACAAGCCCCACGTTCCAGGTATTCTAAACATAAAAATATATTGAGAATGTTGAACTTTTCTAAAGTAAAAGTTGATAAAAACTTATTTTTGAAAGATTTTGACTCCATAAATCTAATTTTAATCATTTTCTTTGATGAAATAATTTTATCTATAGATGAAGAAAAAAATTGTAAAGAATTTTATGTGGAAATGAAGAAGAATTTTGAAAGGTCTATATTTTGAGAATTAACTTTCTTCCTTATCTTACATGCTCAAAAAAATATATTTTTTCTTATCTCAAGAAAAGTATTAAAATGAATTGTTAAAGAAGTTTGGGATGGAATATTATAAATAATTTTCTAATCCTGTTTCAATGAGAAAAAACTTGAGTAAATATGAATCCAGAATAAGTGTTAATCAGAAAGACTTTCAGAAGCTAATCGGAAGTCTTCTCTACCTTACAACCTTAAGGCCTGATATTTTTTATGTTGTGACTGTGTGTGCAAGGTATCAAAGTAATATGAAAGAATCACATATGTTGATAGTAAAGAGGATTCTAGGATATCTCAAAGGAAAAATTCACATGGGTTGTCATATAAAAGAAATTTTTAGATGAATTTTTATGATTATACTGATATCGATTGGGATGGAGATTATAATGATAGAAAATCAACCTTAGGAGGAACATTTTTCTTGGGTAAATATTGGGTGGTTTGGAATAATAAGAAACAATGTTTAGTAACTTTGAGAATAGTAGAATATGAATATATTGAAGATACACAAGCTTATACTAAAATGTTGTGGATGAATATTCTGTTGGAATATTTTAAAGAAAATGTTTCTAAACCATTAAATATACTTTGTGATAATCAAAGTGTAATTGATATTTCTAAAAATACTTTACAACATTCAAGATCAAAACACATTTATATAAAGTTTCACTTTATAAAATAAAAAATTAATTTTGGAGATGTTATGCTAGAATACATCTCAATAAAGTATCAAATTGATGATATTTTCAAAAAAATCCATGTAGAAAGAAATATTTATGGAATTGAGGTTGTAACATCTATTCAGCCTCCTCTCACGACTTCCTAAAACTAATAAATATGAAACCCCCACCGTTCTTTGGAATATGTTGAAAAATGGGAAGAGAGAAAGTAATTTTTTTTATTGTAATAAGTTTTTACTTATCATTAATTTATTAATCTGAAGTTCTGGTTATCATAAAATTAGGGAGAGAAAAATAAAAGTGAGAGAGGAGAGGATAAAAGTGAGGAAAGTTTATCTTTACATGTCTAAATAATTTAACTGTCACTGATGGATGTAATTCCTTCAAAAAATTACTTTATCCAGTAATGTGGAATTAATTCATTATCTTTTATGAATGTCTATGTTTTGGTAAAATTCCAAAAACTAGAGTTGTTTACAAAAGTTGAGTTATGAAAAAATTATAAGTGTTCAAAAAAATGTTAATAAGGGTTGTTAATAAATACCAAGGGGAATATTAAAGAACCTATGTGATGTTTTTCTATTAACAAAGTTTCTGTATTTATTGACAACTGAACTTCTTGTATAAGACTATTTTTTTTATTTATGGATTAAACCCAATCCATCATAATGAGATTTGTAAGAAAGTTGAAAGTTGTTAAAAGTTTGATCCCAAACATAAATGGTAATAAAATTTTATCTTTTAAGAAAATTGTTTCCTGGACTCATAGGATGAAACTAAGAAGCACTAGATGCAGAGTATTAAACCAAGAAGCACTTGACACAAAGGTGGTCAGAATGATGAATTTGTTGATTGAACACACCATTGATCCCATGTCCATCAATATGAAGTTCAACATCCATCAAACATAGTTTTTTTAGGAAGAAAGAAGTTCTTGAGTAAATGATTCATATTGATGCTGAAGAGTTTTGAAATAAGATTGTGAATTCAGTAGTTGGAAAGTTTTTATACTTTCTAAACTAATTCAGATGATTCTTTGGTGATCATGGAGTTCTCAGAAATCATGAAAACTATCATGATAAAATCTTTTGATGAAATGGAAGAATCAAAATGATTGTATCAGTTCTAGAAATCCAGACATGGATCATATCCAGAATTACCAGACTCAAATGTTTTTAAAAGTAAAAATGTGTAAATCTAATGAAGATTAAATAATTTCAATGTTATAGAGTGGATAATTCCATCATAATGAGAATTACATCATAATAATAATTCCATCATAATGAGAATTCTATTGTAATGATAATTCTATCATAATGAGAATACCATCATAATGATAATTCTTTCTTTACGAGGATTCCATTAGACTGAGCTGAGAAAGAAAGGCAGATTATAATGAGATGAGAAAGAAATAAAAATCACAATGAGCTAAGAAAGGAATATTTTAATGAGTTGAGAAATAAAGAAAGATTGTAATAAGAAGTGAAAGAAAGATATATAGTAATTAGAAAAGAAACAAAGGCATATCGTAATGAGATGGGAAGGTAGATCATACCGATCTGAGAAAGAAAGATAAATCATAATGAGTTGAGAAGGAAAGGAAGATTGTAATGAGATGAGAAAGAAAGGTAGATCATAATGAGTTGAGAAAGAAATAAATATCTTAATGAGCAGAGGAAGCTCAAGGTGAGGAAGATCCATCATATTGATGCGGTGGAAGATCCATCATATTGATGTTGAGAAAGTTACATCGAAATGAATAAAGGTTATAATGTATGAGAAGGTTGATTATGAAGAAGACTCAAAAAGAAGATTCCAAAAGTTTTATGAAGAGATGAATAGGTCAATATTGAAATTAAATTTTATGTAAATATCAGATAAATAAGAGAATGATTGAAGAATTCAAAATTGAAGTTTAAATGTGAGTGATTTTTATATTTTTGAAATTTGAGAAAGCAGGGAAATTTTTCATGTTTCCCACTCTTTTTTTTTCTGATTCACCTATAAATAGTTGCTTAGATTATTCATAATTTTCAAATTTTTACAATTAGGAAAAGGAAGAGAACTAAAGAATTCGAGTCAAAGTTATTTCCAGACAGATATCACAGAAGAAGATCAAAAACATGAAAGTTTTGTCTATCAGACATGAAAATAATATTGATAAGATCTTATTCAGTCGATTGGATGGAATAATATCAGACTAAGTCTCTAAGGAGAGTTTGAGAAGTGTATGTTGAGTAAGGTATAATCATATTGAGTTAATTGGAATGAGAAAATTAGACTCAGTCAAATTGGACTGAGGATTTAGACTGATATTTTGTGGATAAAATGGAATAAAGTATTTATTCTCTTTTTTTTCTCATCATTTTGTAATAAATGTTGTATTCTGATGGTAGTCACTATAATATTTTCTATTAAGAGATAAATTGTTGATAACGGGAGTCAGCACAACTTGTATTGACTTTTTCATAACAGTGAATTTCTATATACCCTCGAGAGTGGTTTATAGAAAGTATATAGGTTATCACAGTAAGGCTGAACCTTATAAATAATATGTTTTTTACTTGATTCCCTAATTTTTCAGGCATGATTTCTTAATAAAATTTGATAAGGAAATAAATCTTAATAGGATATAGGTGTTATGTTTCTAAAAGTTTTGAAACTCATAAAAAGTGAACAACTGATTGAAACACCCTTCTCAGTTGTTATTAGATCCTTTAGAACTTCCATTTTTTTCAATAAATATTTTCCATGAAATATTCACACAAGAATGGGGAGAAACTTTTAGGTTCTGAAAAAAAGGAGGATGAATATATTTCTACCTATGAAGAAAAATTTATGAGACATTCTAGATATTCTTTTGGTATTATCATTGACCCTGAAATAGATATCAATTTTTTTTTAGTATCTTAAAACAAAGTCTTTGAAAGGTATTGGATATAAGAGAAATTTTTAGCTATAAAAAACTGGTTGATGTGATATCAAGGTAGAAATTGAAATTTTAGAGTCCAATTATTCTCTTAGTTTTGGGAATAAGAAGATAAAAATATAGTTTCATGGAAAATCTAATAATATAACCTATGGAGGGAAGAAGATTTCACTTTTTTGTTGCTAAAAATATTGGAAAAATCATTGGGGGAATTATCTCAAACATGAAATTAGATGATTTAAGTATGGATGAGAGGTAAATCTAACTCATGAATGATGAAGAGATATAATGAGGACAATTAATTAAGTGGATGGAAAGAGAACTCAACATAATATACCACCCACAATCTAATGCTTCAATTACAAGGATTGTGAACATTATATAAACTAGTGTACCAATCCAAGGGAAAGTGATCACAAAAAATGTTAATAACCACTAAAGACAAGGGATAAAGAGAAATACTACTCAATTACAACTATGAAAGTGGGTCACATAAATGAAGTGTTGAAAGGTATATTCATCTTCAACTAAAAAAATTACAAATGACTTATTCGATCTAGTTCTAAGACCCTATTCATATCTAGAATGTTTTCTAATATCATTAAATTATCACCCTATCTAATAGGTATTAAATTGTCATTAAAAAATCCCAATTGTGTGATGATTTAATCACAAGTCTATAACTCTTCTCTGATTTTAGTTTGTGGGAATTTAATTTCTGTAAATCTGGTAATTCTTCATTTTTTTGAATTTGATGTGATTTTGGGTATGAATTAAATTTCACTACATATATCATATATAAATTTATATTATAGGAAAATCAAATTTTATATTATAAATCATCCCATGACCATTTACCCATGTAAGACTGACTATGAACTCTCAATGAATGTTACTTCCCTTGAATGGGTCTTTTTACCTAGTAATGATAGATATAAAGATTAAATGGTCAAGGAAAACCCAAATATTAAATATATGGCTATTATTCAGTAATATTTCAACAAATTTCTAGATGAGTTTTTTAGTCTCCCCCTAGATCACGAGGTTAAGTTTTTCAGAGAACTCATACTTGGTGTTACACTTATATCAAATACTCATTATAGAATATACTCTATTAAGTCACATGAATTAATGAAAAAACTCTGAGAGAATCAATATAAGTGTTTTATATACCTAATTTAATCTTTATGGTGTGAAAAAATTCTATTTTTTATGTATAAATATAGATCAATGCATCCCTACATTTATTATTACGAACTTAATAAGATCACATTCAATAAAAAGTATCCTCTATCACATTTTGATGAATTTTTTGACCAGCTATGGGGAGATAGATACTTATAAAATATTTGAATTGGATATATATATCCTCAATTAAGGGTTAAAAGGGATGATATATCAAATAAAACCTTCCATATAAGACACTAACACAATGAATTCATAGTTATTCTATTCAAACATAAAAATTCACCCGCTATCTCCGTGGATATAATGAATTAAGTCTTTAGAGATTACCTTGATCAATTTGTGGTAATATTTATTGATGAAATTATTATATATTCTAATATAAATTAAAATAATTATGTTCATTTAAGGATTGTGTTGATGACCTTTGGAAAAGAGAAACTATAAACCAAATTTATTAAGTGTGAATTATGGCTATAGAAAGTATCATTTTGGGTCATGTAATCATAAGTGAGGGTATATATATGGATCCTTCACATATAGAGGTAATTGAAAAATTTCCCAAAAAACCAATATAACTAAAATATATTATTTTCTTATATTTTATGGATGTTATGTATTTTTTTGATAAATTTACCACAATTTTTAAATCCATTAAACAAGATATTTTGGAAGAGAGTCAAGTTCCTTTGGATAGATGAATGCAAATAAAATTTCAAGGATATTAAGAGATGTTTGGTCACTACATATATACTCACATTACCCTATAGTGGATACAGTTCTATGATATAGAAAAATGAATCAACAGAGGGATTGGGATGTATCCACATATAAACTAATATGTAGGTAGCATATTCTTCACATTAGTTAAAGTCTCTTGAGAAAAATTACCCTACACATGATTGGGATCTAGCTATGGTAATATTTACTTTAAATATATGGAGTAATTATTTATATGTTGAAAAGTGTGATATATATAATAAGATCTTAAAGAATATATTTACATAGATGGATTTGAACATGCACCAAAAGATATGGTTGTAGTTGATCAAGGACCTTGACTTCTCAATACATTACTATCCCAGGAAAGATAAAAAAAATGATTGATGCTCTAAGTAGAAATAATTATGATTCCTTATCCATTATTAGGATTCAAAGTGACCCAAAAATCATGGATTTTCATAGGATTTAACTTTAAATCATAAGGTAAGTTGATACATCATATCTTTTCCTCATTATTTCTCAACCATCCATCCATGTAAAGATCAAGAAGGCGCATAAGGAGGATGTGGTTCTATAGACGAAGTTAAGGGATATTACAGAGTTTAACCTTTATAATAATGGTATTATAAGTCTCAAAAAATTAATATTTTTCCATAAATACCATAATTAAAGATGGTGTTATTGGATAATGTATATAAATCATCATTCTATATCCATCCTAGAAGTCTAAAGATCCATAGAGATCTCAAGAATCATTTTCAGTGGGTCAACAAGAATAGTGGAGGTTGTAGAATATATATCTCAATGTTTTATGTTCAAACAATTTAAGGAAAAAAAGTCTAAAGGGATGATATAACCATTACTCATACCTGAATTTAAATGGGAGAAAATCATCATGGATTTAATTATGGTAATTCCTGAGAAATATAAAGGCTATAATTACATTTGTTTTATAGTTGACCTTATTTATGGTGTTGAGACATTTAATTTTCATTTTATTATTTTTTTTGCTAAATAAACTTTCCATGATATAAATAAAGTAATATGAAATTCTACATAGAGTACCAATTTCAATTACATTTGATCCAAATCTTGGGTTTACCTTGAATTTATAGAGAATTATTTCACAAGAATTGAATACACAGTTGATCTTTAACATTTAGTATCATCCTCAAAATGATATTAATTTAAAAAGTATCATTAAATATTTGGAAGATATATTGAGAACATGTTCAATGAATTTAAAATGTGGTTAGGAGAAACACTATCACCTGGTAGAGTTCACATATAAAAATAGTTTTCCATTATTTGATTCATATGAAACCATATGAGGCTTTGTATGGGAGTAATTGAAAAACTCAAACATGTTGGAATGAAGTTGTAGAGGCTAATATTTTGGGACTAGATATTTCTCAAGAAATGTTAGAGAAAATTCAAACCATTCAATGACACATTAAAAATGCACAAAGTCTATAAAAGATATATGCTAATAATCATCGATGAGATTTGAAGTTTGAATCCAAAGAAAATGTATTATTTTGAATATCAACATGGAATAGTGTTAAAATATTCAAAAATAAGGTAAAGTTGAGCCCTAGATATATTGACCCTTTTGAAATCCTCAATAATATGGGGATGGTGGGTTATCATCTTGAACTTCCCCCAAACAACTCTTGTATACATGATGTGTTACATGTATCTTTTTCTGAGGAAATATATCACTAACAAATCATATGTACTAAACTTATAGGTTTTATAACTAGTTCATGATCTATCTTACAAGGAACTACCAGTATAAATATTGGATCATAGAGATAATGTACCATGAATCAAGGAAAAACCCTATGGATGTAATCTTGGATCTTGGATCATAGAGGTTTCATATCTTAATGTTTAATTTTCTACAGAGGAATCATATGTTTGAGGAAAAAATATGGGAACCTATAGATGCACTAATATAGAAATAACTTCATTTTTTTATTAGAGTAACAAAATGTTGAGGGTAAAATTCTTTTAAAGGGGATAAATATAACACCCTATGATTTTAGAATGTGTTTCTCTTTAAAAAATATGTGGTGTGTTCGATAGGTTATAATAAACAAAACACTAATCTAAAATGAAACACACTATCTTTTATAGAGATAAAATATTTAAATGAAAAATAAAAATTAATAAAATTATGATAATGAAATATAAAACATCATTAATAAAATTACAAGAAGAATAAAACTACAAGTAAATAAAAAGGGCCTGAACATGAAATCCTTGTTGTTATGGTTTACATTGGTGATCATGCCTTTTATTATAATTGTAAAAAGAAGGAAAATCATTATAAGTAAAATATAAATTTTGATAATGATGCAACTGAGTAGGTTTAATGATTTTAAACATGTATGTAATTATATATAAAGGAATGTAATATAATCAATATATATATGGTCATTGAACATATGATTGTTGGATATATAGTTTTCAGATATATTATCATTGGATATATGGCCATTGGATATACTTGTATCCAATAGGTAAATCATATTTTTATAATTTTTGGTAAAAAATTAAAAATAATTCAATTCATAATCATGGAAATAAATAAAAAGATAATAATTAATTGGAATATTTTATTATAGAAATGGGTATTTTTTATTTGTTATATGTCAATTTTAAAGAATTATTTTATGTATTCAATGGAATATTTTAATAATTATAGACAAGTAAAATTGAGTGGTTAGAAACTGAATAATGGGATGTGATAAAATTCATTTAATGTTAAAATGGGATTATTTAAAAAAAACCATTTTTCATTATTTTGGAGATTTTTGTATTAATAATTAAATTTCTTACCACTGAAGAATGATTTAAATGAAATTTATTTTTTATAAAATTTAATAAATAAATTAAAATTCATATAATTATTATTATTTTGTAATGAATAAAAATAAATCTATTTTTATGCTTAAAAATATTTTTTAGAAAAAACTCTTTTTAACACTATAAATTTATAATTAGAAAAATAATTTTTATCACTTATAAATATAAAATATACTTTATATTTATATATAGAATATATAAATTGTGTAATAATTTTTATTTCATTTTTAGGCATAAAAATAAGTTACCAAGGTAAAAATTAGTTATCACGTTAAAGCATAAAAAATTGTAAATAAGACTAAATAAAGGGTAAAGACCTAAAATATAACCAAAATTATATTTAAACATATGTATAATTGAGTTATAAACCTCACATTATCTATTATATATTAATTTTCACTTATAAACACATTCCTTTGTTAAAATTTCAACCTTGTAAATAAAGTAATTTGTATTTGCAAAATATTCACTCAAACTCACCAACAAAAGGATCCCTCCTATAACCAATTCAACCCAAACCTTTCATTTTAATTTTTCATGAATACCTACCCAAATAATATCCTTAATAAGACTCACTCTTTTTTGGGGATCCCTGGTCAAAATAGAAGAATCCCCAAATCCCTAATTTTTAAGAGGCTCTCTAAGAGGAGATTCAAGTCATCAACATAAGTGTTATCTTCACCTTAATCATTTTTAGTTATCATATTTATCAAAAAATTCTTGAATCTAATTTATAAATTTAATAACATGTTCTTGAAAACAATAATCTTTCATTAGAGTGATATTAATATTATACAATAGCATGTTCTTACCCATTTAATCATTATAATGTGTTCTTGTTTTGATTAGTTTTACGAGGTTATAATATTTACATCATGAATGACTAATTAAACATACATAAAAGTAATAATATTTAATAGTTATTAATTTATGATGTTTTCATAATTTAATAATTGTAATATATATAATTATATTCGTTAATAAAATTATTATTTTTTAAATTAATTAAAGTTCCTAAAAATAAGACTTTTAATTTTTTGATGCGAAACATCACTATAGGTTATATGAAATAAATATGGGGATATATAAATATATAAAATACATATAATAAAATTAATAAAAGTTCTATAGGTGATTAATTTGTAAACAAAGAGTAAGGACTGGAACTTCCAAAACAAATCATGCGTGGAAAATATAATATTCAGCACAAAAATATTAATTTTTAAGAATAAAAAAATAATTTATGGGAAATATAGAATTATAAGTTAATGGTATTATATAAAATAGATATTAATAATGATTCTATTCATATGAATAATTAACCCTAATTTATTAAATAGGGTGTTGGAATGTGTTCGATCAAGAGTAAGTATAGGGAAAGGGTTTCTTTTCCAATATCACTTTAAAATCAATATTTTATATGTTTAAATTACTATTTGAGGAAATTATACATTATTTATATATAAAACCCCATTTTTTATTACCATATAGTTATATATAGGTTTTACATGTCTTCCTATCATTTCAATTACTTTTGTTTCACAAATCAATTGAAAGGACAGTTATAAGTGGATCAGACAATGTGTTTACTTTTTAGTCAAGAATAATTCTCCTATATGTCTATATTATTCATATTATTCTATGAATATTATTCCTTATACCTAAATTATTTATGTTGTTTTTTTTGTATTTTAATTTCTTTATAAATGTTTTAAATTAATATTTTCTAATGTTTTCTACATGAGTCATTTTCTATTAACTTTGACTCTCTTTTCAAAAGTTTTAAAATAATCTTATTTGTTAACACTTTCTATATTAATTAATTTTCCCACCATCTTCTTAATATTTTTTTAAAAATATTTATTTCCAAATTTTCATGGGTTTCTAAAGTAATTTATATTCTCATTGTTTTATAAAATATTTAATTTGAAATAAAAGTTATTAAAAATGTGAAGGGTAATTCATTTATTTTTTAAAGTAATTTTCTAATGATCTTATAAAAGTTTTTATATATTTCAACATCCATTAATGTTTATTATAATTCAATAGAGATATTGTATAATAATATTAGCCACATTTTTACTATATATGTCTTGTGATCAGGTATTATTTATGTTTATATGAAACCAATTTCATTCCCATGAGTTAATTAAGCTATGATGGAATTATAAACGTTTTCATGTTTATGTGGTACAAATATGTATGATTTTAACTATATGATGGGAGTTACTAGACTAATATATCACTCTAATTAATTGTGTAAAACATCATATCATATGAGATGATATGAAAGGGATTGGGGAGTGAACCCAATCCACTAATGTTTAATGAGAATGGGGAGTAAACCAAATTCACCAAGGAATGATGTCTATAATGTGATGATTGTCTTAGTAGTGATCCTTGAAAAGGAAAATTGTTTTCTATTTTTTTCTACACTCTTATTCCATATTTTTTGTTTATGTTATGTTTTCATGGCTCATGATAATTGAATCATGTTCATAAATTCTTATTATTTATGTATTATATTATGTCAAAATCCTTATGCCTGCACTCATAGTTTATGATCTATGGTTTATTTGGTATGATTTTCTTATATTAGTTCTATGTACCTTCATTATGTTATTATACCCATTTTCTCATCTTATAATCACTTATGATCTTTGATTTTTATCTATTATATTTACCCTTAGTTAGAATATGAGATCACACATTCTTATGTTTCCATTCCTCAGGTTGTGGACAATATAATTATATAAGATATGTCTATAAGCGTTTCATGAGTGAAGAATATATGTGGAGATATTGTAACAAATGTTGGTTATGTTTCTAGTCTCCAAAGACACTCTAGGGTGTCTTTTATTGAGATATGTAATGAATATTCATGTGAAATGGTCAATTTTTATACATATTATGGTTGTATTATCTCAATATCTTACTGTTATAGGATCACACATATACCTTGAAAATAATAAATGGATAAATATATCATTTCCTATGAATTTATTATCCATTTATAATTATTCTCTTACCCATCAAAATTGGAATGATATCAAACATATATTATGATACATTAAAAGATCTGTTGATCAAAAACTATATTATTAAAAAATGGTAGAACCAAATTTGATTCATTATGTTGATGTTAAATAGTTGTCAGATACATAAATTACAAGATCTTATACTGAATATTTATTCATATATATTGGAACTAACATTTAAGGGAGTTCAATAAAACAAAAACTTTCTATGAATTCCACCAATCATGTTGTGTTCATTATGATTCATGAAGAAAGGCATGGATGTATTTAAATGATATCAAATATTGATCATGTCGAAAATAATTTCAGATTAAATGTGAGGAATAATTATTCCACCATATATATGAGGACAATTTTTATTTTATAATTAAATTTAAGGCCATGTATATCAAATGAGCTGGAATAAAACAAATCCCACCAACATTTATTTCATTCTTAATTTTAAAAGAATAGTAAGATTGATATAATGAAAATAAAATACTATGATAATCTTATAGATTTTTTGAAAACAGAAATACCAAATATATATTTTAATAAATTCATTTATAAATTTGGGATGCGAAGACAATGGAGTTTAATTTGATGTTTTAAGAGGGAGTTAAGAATATAGTACATTTTCCCCATTAGTGGGTTTCCCCATTGGGTTTTCTAGATAAGGAAATTTTTGAGGCAACATGGCATAAAATTCAATTACTTTAGATTAACATGTTTTTCCCATTAGGGTTTTAAGTGATGATTACATAAGATTCCATGAAATTATAATAGAAAAGAGGGAGTGTTATAAAATATTTTTTTATTATATGGATTCTATATTCTTAATAATAATGATAATAATGAATCCTAATTTCCAAATAAATCCCTTTATATATCCAACCCATCATTTTATCCAACCATTAGCATTCCAACCGATGGAGATGACATGATAGATAAAGATTTATCTATATTATTGATTACAACCTTTATTTACCATATATATGACATTATATTAAAAAAAGATAAAATATTTTACCATATATACTTTCTCACTACTTCTTACCTAAGTCTTTATCATTTTTGTTTCTTATCACCATCCCAAATAATAAATTAAATGCCTTTTCAATACTAAATATCACTTATGATAGATCATACTTTTTTGGTATCCAAATTAATTGTGGGATCAATCAGTCTGTTTTTTAATATTTTTAGTTATTTTCAATATCTTAGAGTTTTTAAAAAAATAAATTTTATTTATTTTTTAAATTTATTAAAATTTGAAATTAAATATTTGGATTTTATTCCTTTTTTTTATTTCTAACTTTACAAATTTTTATCATTTTTTAATAGAGTATCATTATTCTAGATTTATTTTTTAATTTTTTGATTTGTTATCAAAATAAAAAACTTTTTTTTAGATTTTTTAATTATAAAATATATTTTTAGAATATTAAAATTTTTTTTAATAATGTTTCGGTTGTTTTTTTAAAAAATTACTTAAAATTGAATTAATTTCTTTAATTTTTTTTATTCTTTTTCATTTTTATAAGAGAATTTTTTATATATTGTTCTTTTTTAACAGAATTCACTTAATTTTGATTTTTTATTTTTTGGTAAATGTAAAATAAATCAATTTATTTTGTTTTCAAATATTTTTTTAAAAAAATAGAGTTTTTGTATAAATTTTTATTTTATTAGAAAGTAAAACAAAATCTTTAGATTTATTTTTTCATTTTTCCCTTCTTTTCATTTTCCTTATCTTTTATTTTTTATTTTACGATACATTTATTTTTCTATCATAGTTTTTATATTTTTTTTATATTTTTCATTATTATTTTTTAATTTTTTTATTTAATAGAATTTATTTTTTCTTAATTTTTTTTCTTATATAAATATAAAATGTAAAATCCGAACCATTTTTATTCAATATTTTTTAATGGAATGAAGTATTTATTGATTTTTTAAAATAAATATGAATATAAAATAAATGTATTTTATTTTTTTTGACATTTTTCACTTTTTTAATTTTTAATCCTTTTAACTATTTTTTCATTATTTATCTTAACTAAAAATTAAATATTTTTTTAACATTTTTACCATTTTCCTTTTAAAATTTTAATTTTTTCTCATAAAATAAAATATATATAGAATTTTAATTTTATTTAAAATTATAAATGTGTATTTTTTGACTTTTGTGTTTTTTTAAAATAAAGAAGATACTATATTTTTAAATTTATTTGAAATAATAAAATTTATTTAAAAAATTTGATTTTATCTATTTATTAATATTATTATTATAATTAACATTTTTATTCAGTTCTTTTAGTTTTTAATATAAATAATTTTTAAATTTTTCATAAAGGAAATTATATCTTATATATTTTGATTTTTCTTCATATTTATTAACATTTAGTATTAGTATTTATTTTATTTTATTGTCTTATTTTATTCATTATAGTTATTTTTTTTATCAAAATATAGTTTTTCTTTTTTTTTAATTTATTTTAAAGTAAAATAAAATTCTTTATTTTTTAACTTTTTTAATAGAATAATTTTTTCTTATATTTTTAAAATTATTAAAATATTTATATAGAATATATGGATTTTTTTAACTTTATCATTTTATTTTATTTTACTTTCTATGCTTATTGTTTTATTTTGAATAATAATTTTTTTTCATAATTTTTGTTAATTTATTTTCATGTAAAATAAAATTTTATAATTTATTTCATTATATCATTTGAAACAAAACTTAGATTTTCATGATTTCTGTAATGTTTTTAAAAGTACAATATATTTTAGATTTTTTCTATTTGTTATTTTTTGATTAAAAAAATTTCATCATTTATTTTAATTTATTATTAAAATATAGTTAAATGAATTTAGATTTACTTTAATTTTTATTTTACTTTACATTTATTTTATTTTCATTCATTATTTTTCTAGTGGTTTGTGAATCAATCTTGTGGATAATATTTTAGGGCCTATCCTTAGGGTTCCTTTCAGTGGCCTTAAAAATCAGGAGGATTTAGCTCCTGATCAAGATGATAAATTAAATGGGGATAAAGTTCATGGTGACCTGAATTTTAGTATTCAAGCTTCATATGCTCATGACTTATAAGGTCTTATATCACCCAAGGCTCGAGCTATTGATAATATTCTTATTGTCATAAGGATTCAGTTAGATATTATTCTGAATTTGAATCATATCTTTTTATGGTCTTTAGGATTAGTTTAGGTCACATTCTCATAACATCATAAATAAGGGATATAACTAATTCATAGAAGCTAGTTTAGGTCCACTTTTTAATTTATCAAGGAAAGAACTCGATTATTGATCCTTTTTCATTGAAATATAAATATGATTGATGGAACTTTCTTGATATTAAGAATCACATACTCAAATTATGGGGGGGGGGGGTCTATGGATAGAATATAACTTCCTTAGAGAAAGGATACTTTAAAATTTTTCCCTTATTTTTCCCTTAAATAAAAAGTACAGGACATTCATTTTTTGAATCTGAAGTCCAATATTCTTATAATATAGGATTGAGATCCTTTTATCAATTCTTTGACTATTAAGAATCCAGTAATACTTATATGAATTAAAATTATGGGTAGAGATGGTTTTCTAGTCACCTAAATTATTATGGGAAATTTACTCTATAGTTATTGTATCAATGAAGATGTATAAAGTGAAAGAAAGGGAAAGGTTTTATAACTTTTCACATATATTAGTGGAGGTCGAATTAGCTCTTCCATTAATAAATTATAATCTTAAACTTTGATGATTACCAATTTGATTTAATTATTGAATATGAAAAGGGTCTTATATTCTTTAAGGGTTGTAATATCATAGGAAAGTTTCTTGAAAAATACTATAGAGGATTGGATTGTAATTTTATTGGGTTGAATGGACACACTATGATTTATATAAGAGGCAGAGGTAGTCAAATGAAGACCTAGGAGATTCCATGGGCCTTAATGGTACTAAGAATAAAATTTATTCTATTATAGAGTCACATAAAAATATTTATCTTTTTATAGTTTAATTGATGAATTAGATTCCAATAAGAAAGAAAAGTTGGATGCCCACACATATGTGAATGCTTCCTTAGAACAAATCAGAAATGAAGGTGGTTAGGTTCCTTTCAAAAGAACACAAAACTAGAGGAACAAGGTCCTACTACTGCTATAACCAACAAAAAAATGATTAATTAGGTTCAAGTGGAATGAGTAATGACTTCACATAGAACATTGGGAACCGAGCTCAAGTAGTATGGACATGAGCACACTATATATGACAACACAAGGAAATTGGACACCAAGTCTAAGGATTAACATATTTTCTTAGATATGAATTATCAGTTGGATTAGATGTATAAATATTATTACTCAAATAGTAAATGGAATAAATCATTTGAAGAGACCTTCCTCTACACTTCCTAACTCAAGAAATAGAAGATTATAAAGGATAACATGTGTTTGTAGGATAAAACACACCAAAATTTAGCTCTTGTCACTACATTTAGTACACATAAGGGATTAATCCCTGAAAAAGGGGTAGTTGGGGATGTTGATAAAACTAATAAAACTTGTATTATATGTCTAATCATGGTTTCAAGGGGAAGTAATATAGATAATATCTCATAAAAACCAAATACTTTTAATGGAAATGTGTGTACTGCTCTGTAAGAAACAAGTGTGGACCATAAGGTACAATTTGACAGTACTACATTTTCTACAACTTATGTTTCAACTGGAAAGGTTTCTAAGAATCTTAAGGTGAGTATGAATGGAACAAAAAATAAAGATTACTCTAGGTGCACTATTAAACACCCTTTTATGTTTGTATATAATATAGTTTAAAAATATAAAATGAATACAAAGTGGGAGAAAAATTCACACAAGGAAGCACCTCCCACTCTAGTTCATGTGATTGCTATTTTTTTAAAAAAATTAGCTAGTATAAAAGAGGATGGACACCATGTAGGTGCTCTCGAGGACAAGAAGGGTGTAGATGTGGTGGGATTTAAGGAAGCTATGTTTGAGGATATTATGAAACCTTAGTAGATGGTTAATACTTAGAGATGAGGATGATGTCCATGTGGCTAAGGTAGCAGGGTATCTCAACAAAATATGACCCTTTGTTCTCTAGCCGAGATTTTTGAAAATGGCCACAATGACTTGGAAAAATTGTATTAAACCACTTGATTATTGTTTTTAGCATCAATAACCTATTATTTTCCAATATTACTCCCATTAATAGCATTATTTAGTGGTCCCTTAGAGGCTCAAACATGGATTGTAGCTTCCTCAAAGAGAAACTTACTAAAAGGATTCTTAAAGGGAATGTTACTTACATTAGCTCCATGACTTGGCATGCAATTAGATTTACTTCCAAGATATTTCTCTTTAGATTAAATGGATCCCCAACCCACAGTCCTCTTTGAATTTTTGGGACACGAACTAGATTTATTCTCCTATTTTAAACACTTGTAGTGTCCCTTAAATTTTACCAATATATCAACCGGGCATGTTGCTAGCCATATAAAACTACTCAAGTCAGGCATCACGAATGGCATGATCATCCAAATTCACTCATTTCTGTTTGATGAACCTGATCAATTCATTAATATACTTAATAGAATGAGTGTTATTAATTATAAAATTCACCATGTTAACCTATTTTATATCTTGAATCATATTCCTAAATGGGTGAAATCATTAAAACAAAATGTTATCTATCTATCCTACTACTTCCATCTATAGAAATTCTGGCATAATAGGTTGCCCACATATAAAACAGTCTCTATTTTGGGTATGAAGATACCCACTATTTGTTCACTTTATATGAAAGGTAATAAAAAATGTGATTAACTCTTTCTGTATTCTAATTTTGAAAATCAATTCTAGAGATTCAATTCTAATAAATATTTGTGTGACTTAGATCATTCTCTTGAGCTATCCACTATCATAAAGTCCAATTATGATCTCAACCTAAGCTCCCAAACATACAAACTTCTTTTGGATACAATTGAAACTTGATTATTCTATATATATAAGGCTAGTAATTCCATCTGGTTCGATGGTCATCACCTTCATTATAGAGGGATTTGTACTCATATGTATAGTGATATTTAGATAGCCTCCAAAATCCAAAAGTGTGTTAAGAATAACTATTTCAAAGACCCACTTTTGTCCCAATTTATTGGTGTTTCATATCATTCTAGGAAACTATTTCAATATAAGTATGTTAGGTGGTTACCGCTAATACCGCCTTATATAAAAGAAAACATTAATTGTATTGTAATGGTTTCTCCAAGACTTTTTAGTGGAAAATAATTTTTCAAGAACCATAGAGGTTTTATTAAAGGTAGTTTTTACTACTTTCTTGGTTCTCACATTGAATATGAGGCTAAAGGTTATCTATGTTATCAATCATTCATGGGTGCTCAAATGTTATGATATTTGGATAGAGAGTGATTCTTATTTGGTTTTCAACCTCACCAGGCCCAAATTTGGTAGTGTTCCATGGAAGCTTCACTATGCTTAGAAGACCTTCCTTGAATAGATGTCATAGATGTGTGTCATTATCACTCACATCTACTAGGAGGGTAATATGATTATGAATGCTCTTTCTAATAAGGCATTGTATCTTTAAGAGATCCTATTGTCTTATCAATTATGTGATGAATTTGTATATCTTCATCACTTGAACAATCTTGGGATGTCTATACTCATATATCCCAAACTTCCTTTTGTTTCTAAATACTTTTTCCATTATTAAATGGAAATGGGTTCCATACATATATCGTGTGGCTTTTCTATTTAATTTAATATTTCATTTGTATGTTTTTTTTCAATCTAGTAATTTATTTATTTCAAATAGATTGAGTTTTTTTTTATTTATATAAAACCAAATTATTTTTTTGGAAATTTTTTCCTTTTTTAAATGTATGAAGTTTGTATGTTTCTTAATTTTTTTAAAATAAAATAAAATAATTATTTTCATCTTTATATGAGAATAATGTTTATATTTTTTAAAAAATATTTGAAAGTAAAATAAATTACTTAGAGTTTTTCCCTTTATATATATATATTGTATTTTTTTGCTTTTTATATAATAGAGTGTGTCTTTATTTTTTTAAATTATTTAAAATAATTTTTTATAATTTTTTCTTTTTTCAATTTTTAAATTATAGTTTTTATTTTGATTTTATTTTTTATTTTTTATTTTCTTTATATTTATTCTTTTTTTAAATTGAAAACTTTATTTATTTTATTCCTAAAATATTTGAGGCTAAATTATATTTATTTTATTTTTCCCCTTTTATATTTTTTTATCAATTTTTTTTCGTATTTGATAATCTTATTACAAAATATAATAATTTTTCTTGAATATATATTTTTTATTTTATTTTATGATTTGTTTTTATTTTTAAAAATTTTAATTTTTTTAAATTAATATGTTTTTTTTGTTTTTTTAGAATAAAATCTTCTTCATTTTTTATTTATTTACATTTATTTTTCCATTTTTAATTTTTAAAAATAAAATATCTTTCCGTGATTATTTTAATTTATTCTATTTTTTTTATTTTTTTATTTTATTATTTTTATAGAGTAAAGTCCTTGTTTTTTTAATTTTTTTAAAATACAAATAAAATAACTGCATTTTTTTATTTCCCTCATTTTCTTTTTAATTTTTTAAATAAATATAGTTTTTTCATGATTTTTTTAGATTCATTCAAATTCTAAATAATATTTCAATTTCAACCCTCTTCTCATTTTCTATATTCTATTTTTTTTCTTTTTTCTTTATTTTAAATAGAATCCCATTTTTCTATTTTTAAAAACATTACTTTACAGATAAATAAAATTAATGGATTTTTTAAAATTTATAATTTTTAGCTTTTAATTTTAAATTTTAAATTTCATTTTTTTAATTTTTTTTTTAAAAACTAAAATATATTTTAAATAAGAATTTAAATTTTTTTTCAACATGAAATTAATTTTATAGATTCTTTACTTTTAAAGTTATTTCTTTTATATTTTGCCTTATTTTTTTAAGCTATGTATTTATTAATTTTTCTAAAAGTAAAACAATTTGTTTAAATTTATCTCTTTATTTATTTTTTCACTATATGTATATTTTCAATTTTTTCTTTTAAAAATATATTTTATAATAGGGTATGAATTTTGTATTTTATTTCAATGTAAAATAATTTTTTTAATACAGTTTCTTTCTTCTTATTTTTTATAAAAAAATATTTTTCTGATTTTTTTAAATATTTATAAAATTGAAATAAATATTTATGTTTTGATTTTATTTTATATTTAAATAGATTATAATTATTATTGATTTTTATATTTAGTTTTATTAATGAATTTTTCTTGATTTTACTATTTTCATTTCTCCACTTTTTATGATTTTCCCATTTTCCATAATATTTTGTTTATTTTTTCATATTTTTTATATTATATATATATTTTTAATATAATCATGATTTTCTTAAGGGTGTGGATTTATGGTGTTTTTAATGGATGAAGGTTACTAGGAGATTACGGGCTCCTACGCATCATGTTTATGATGATGAAATTTATTTTTTTATGAAGCGAATGAAAAATCTTGTGATGCTGTGAAGAATATGTTAGGTCATAATAATAATAGTATACACAAGGGGGTGGGGGTGGGGTTAATTGTATCTTTTTTATAATCTTCACTGGTTCTGGATTTCAACTCTCTTTGCGATTTATGCAGATATGAAACGTTTTCTTCTATATGTAATATGAGAAACATATAAATAGAAAGAATTCAACCAAATATTTTATAGTAGTTCGGGGCATAAATTCCCCCTAGTCCACTCCACCAACGCTCTCCCTGTGAGCTTGGTGAATTTCACTAGAAAGGTCTTCTTATCATAAGACCTTCAAATTCAGAACTGAGCGCAGAAATTTGACACCTTTACAACAAGGATAAAGAAGGACTTCTAATTATTTTACAGGGAACCAAAAAATCCAGAGCTTAGATGAGAAGATGGTACTCCACCACGACTGAGTTCGAGCAGTCACTAACTCTAATAAATCAAAATACTGTGATTTTTTGATGGTTTAGTATGAACTTCACAGTTGCACCGACAACTAATAGTTGCAAGATCTTATTCTTAAAAAAAGGTATTTAAGAAAGAATAACTCTGAAGCAATCTTGGTTACAAATGATCTTCAATACAAGTAGAAATGAATAAATAATATCCATTATAGTAGAATGAGGTTGATAATTCATATTTCCAAAGTGTGGCCTATTTAAGAAAAAAACAAAGTAGATTTCTCTTTGCTCTATTTAGGTATTAAAAAGATATTCCCAAAATATCTATTTGTGTAAAAATGTATATTTTAAAGGATACGTAGGAGGAATATATGGAGATAATAACTTGCTTTATTTTTTTAGATCCAAGATAGATTTCTGATAGATCGCAGATATTCAAATTTGAATTGACCCGGGAGTCGTAAATTTTCTTAAGAATATGATTGATTTTCTCCATTAAATATAGTTCTTTGAATTGATCAAAATGAGCCTTTGAATCATTCAAAATATAGAATTCAATTGATCTTTATTTCTATCAAGACTATTGCAGAAATATCAGATAAAATCACGGATTAAAAATATTCAAATTTGAATAGACCAATGTAGGGTTCAACTTCATAGCATAGGGTTCCTTTATGTAGCATATGGTTCCTTTGTGTAAGATTGATTCCAAATGTTAGATTGATTAACCACACATTCAATTTCCGAATATAGGGTATGAATAGTGATTTGAGACTTCGACGTTGGATTGATATTCCATACGTTTAATAAAACATAGAGTTGATAATCCATACTTTCATTTACCAAACATTGGGTTTCCAAACTATACATTTACTATTCACTATAGGGATGATCTTCCATAATTTCTATCAATGTAGGTTATGAAATCCATTCACACTGTTTTGAACATAGGGTTCATTCCTTACGTTATGGTTATCAACATATGGTATGAATAGTGTTTTCAAGAAACACTAAAACACTCTATAAATGCTTTATGAATATTACTTGTAGATTAATAACTTGAGTATAATTATAGAATAAATATTGTAAACAATATTAATTCACTGAAACCACTTTAAATTAATTTCATTAGTAAAATAAACAAGTGTATTTGTGAGCATCAAAATCAGTAATATTTATATATTATTATTGATATAATAAATGCCCAATAATATCTACCTTTTTGATGATCACAAAACCCATAACATAATTTATAGAAAATGTTGGAATTTCAAACACTAATGAAATTAAATTTTTTAAAGGAAATACTTGTTGTTTTAAAAATTAAATTTTCATAGTATTATTTTGATTTCGAAGTATTATTTTGATTAAAAGAAAATAGATACTTTAACAATTGAGAATTTTTCATTTACATAATTTATCCCCCTTTTGTGACATCAAAAAGAAATCATAAGAAAATAGATTAAAACACATCCAATTTTTCACAGAATAATGAATGAAAGTTATAGTGTACTAGTTAGAAAAAGAAGACAAGTGTTCTAGCTAGGTAAAATTAGACATAAATAACAAAATAATTAAATGATAAAATTATATAAAACTGAAAAATATATATAAATAATGGAAAGTAAAGTAAATTTAATTTTAAATCAAATGTTTTCAAAATAGATTAAAATCCACTAATCAGCATAATAAATGTTTCTAAAATATTGGGATTGGGTGAAATGGGGTGGCTTCTCCTTCTGTTTCTTTACTCGAAGAGGATGTAGTGGGATAAGGAATGTATTAAATAACCTAATGGACACCATTTAGATTTACCAACATGCTCTGAAAATGATTGTTGAAAATTCTTATCCACTTATAGGGCATCTTACTGGAATCTGGTCTAATTCTCTAATTCTCAAACAAATTTACTTTCAAAAATTCATTAATTGATTATTCACAGTAAATGAATGTAGTCAACTTATCTCTCACATGATGAATAACTGGTGCCAACCATGATTTATTAGAGGCCAGATATATTATAAAATTTCATTAATTTTACAAGAGAACATTCAAAGGAGTACTGTCACACTGAAGACTGTGCAGACTGTCATTGAAATTAGATAACACTGAAGTTATAGATTGAAATATTCTAATCAAATTTTGTGAAGTTTGTTAAGAGGAATATAATTCTTAAATTAATATAAGAGACTAAAACTCACTTCCCAATAAATTATTCAACTCATCAAAATCTTATTTCTTTATAGAATGTTCTAATAAAATCTTCATTATCCCCAAACCAAAAAAAATCATTAATATCTCTTAATTGAGTCTGAAGATATTTAAAATCAGCTCTAGGCAGAGTAGAAATTATTAAATCTTAATTTTTTTTTCATCTTCTAATTCTTTTTGCAGAGACAATTTTTGTGCATTCAACTAATTGGAATTTTTAATTATAACTTTTGTATATCTATTCAATGAGTTGGAATATTCATTAGAAATT
This sequence comes from Viscum album, assembly GCA_963277665.1. Lineage (NCBI taxonomy): Eukaryota > Viridiplantae > Streptophyta > Magnoliopsida > Santalales > Viscaceae > Viscum > Viscum album. The sequence goes on from OY728130.1 coordinate 1,224,482,588, forward strand.
TCTCTGTATTGATTTCTAGCTTCCACTATATCCATCATTGGATTGTTCTATGAAATAAAAATTTCTTGAACTTTCTTTCTTTATTATAATTTACAAGCTTCTAATTCTACTAAATCAACAACAACAAGTTAAATATTCATAGGTGAATCTCTGATAGAAATAGGAAAAACTTTTATAATTTTATTTTCTATTTGAGCTAAATGATCAACATCCTCAGACAATGGAGCTAGAATATCAATTATTCCTTAATTTACTTCTCAATATATATTCAAATCCCCAAAAATATTTACTAAAATTATTCTTCTTTGAGGAAGACTAGCCCCATCAATTCTAGATTCTACCTCTTCATCTTCTAGCATGGGTGTCCCAAAACTGACATTAGGGTCCAATATATGATCCCCCTAAGTAGTTTCCATCATTATTTATTGATATTACACTACATTAGGAAATATAATACCATTGGAATCACTCTAGAAGTATCCAAAATTCCTCACAATTTCGTCATTCAAAACATTTCTACGATGACATCTCTATCCTAATGAGATGTATCAAAGTTTTGAAAATCTGAATAGAAAAAGAAAAATAATTTTTCCATAAGGAATGAAACACATTTTAGCTTCTTTAAAATATCAATAACTCAAATAGATTAACATATACTTACTAAAATTCAGCTTAATTTTGTTTATCAATAAAAATAGAACATATATATTAGGATACAATTTTTTTTCCAACTCAGCATTTTTTAGAACAATAGCTGATTGAGTAAACTTTATTAAGACCTTTTGATCCGAGTTAAGGTCTTTAGTCATCATGTTTTTGATATTTTGAGTTCCAAGTAGAGAAAAAATCATATCATATGAATTAAACTTCTCATCTCCAATATTTATTAAATCAAAATGAGATTACCCATCATGTGTAAAAAATAATATTCTAGATATTTGTAAGGAGGAAATAGAAAATTAATAATTGAAAATATTAGAGAAAATAATATCTTCCTTATCTATAAAACTGATTGAAGAATTTCGAAAAAACTCTTTCACATCAACTTCATATACTATAGGTTAAATTCCCTCTCCAAAAATAAAATCATAAACTTGAAATATAATAGAGTTCTTGAACAAAATATTTTTTTGATTCATTCAATTGAAATCCATATCACTGACATGAAGAAATTTTCGATACTTCACCTATAAGACATGCTCATTTAAATAAACATTGTCAAGATAGCCTGAAGCATATATTGTCAAAAGACTAAAATTTAGGGTTTTAGAAAACTAAAATGAGAGGCACTTTGTAATCTAAAGGGTCATGAAGGAGTTGGAGTAGGAAAGAGTTTGGGAGAAGCCTCAGAGTTTAGTTATGGTTTCGCATGATGATGATGTGGGTAATCATTGAAAATTTTAATTTGGAAAATATGTGATATAGAAATAAGAGATAAAAAGGAAAAAATTTACTTTAAAAAAATAATTTTTTTTTGAATAAATAATTTTGACAGAGAAATTAATAAATTAAAATAAATTAATAAAAAATTATTTAAAATTAAATAATCCTAACTTCCCCTTAATAAATTCAAAACTTGTAGTGGGAAGTTGTTTAGTAAAAATATTAGCTAATTGATGTTTTATATTTACAAATTCTAAATATATATCATTTTTAAGAACATGATCTATTATAAAATGATGCCTTATATCAATATACTTAGTTATATAGTGACTTATAGGATTTTTTGAAATATTAATAACACTTTTATTATCACATAAAATAGGAATATTATTAAAATTTAGTTTAAATTTTAGTAAAGTTTGTTTCATCCACAACACTTGTGTACAACAACGACCATCAAACACATATTATACCTTGGATGTTGATAGAGAAACTAAGTGTTTTTTCTTACTTGACCATATTACGAAAGATTTTCCTAAAAAGTGACAGGTTCTCGAGGTTCTTTTGCTATCTAATATAAATCCTCTAAATTCAGTGTATGAGTATGGAATTAAATTAAAATCAAAATTTTGGGGGTAAATAAGAGATTGAAAAATAGTACATTTTAAATATATAAATTCTTTTTACATCAATAAGATGATATTCTTTTGTATTTGACTGAAATCTAGCACATAGACACAGATAAAACATTATGTCTGGTATGATAAAAGTAAGATATGATAAAATACCAATCATATCTCTATATAACTTATTTTCAACTTGTTTTCTAGCTTCATCTAAATCAAGTTTTATATTGGAACACATGGGAGCTGCATAGGTTTTACTATTTTTAAGTCCAAAATTTTCAATAAATCAATAATATATTTACTTTGATTTAAAACATTTCTATAATATTTTTGATAGATATAAAATCCTAAAAATAAATTCAGTTCTCCCATCATTCTCACGTCAAATTCTTTTTGCATTAGATTTGAAAAAATCTTTACAAAGATTTTTATATATTGAACCAAAAAATAACATCATCAACATAAAATTTTTATAATAAAATACTAGAATGAATAGTTTTCTTAAAAAGACATGGATATACTAATCCCAAAAAAAATCCATTTTCCAACAAAAAAAGAACTTAATCTTTTATACAAAGCTCTAGGTTCTTGTTTAAGGCCATATAGAGCTTTTGTATGTTTAAAAGCAGAATTTGGTTTGAGAAGGTTTTCAAAACCTAGTGGTGTTTCAGTACAAACTTCCTATATTAAATATTCATTTAAAAACGAATATTTAACATCCATTTAATATAATTTAAAATTCATATGAGTTACATAAGCTAAAAAGATTCTAATGGATTCTAATCTATCGATAGTTGCAAAGGTTACATCAAAATATATACATTCTTATTGATTATATCATTTAGTTATTAATAAATCTTTGTTTTTGGTTATGATCCCTTGATCTTCCTGTTTATTTCTAAATATCCATTTGGTTCCAATTACTAGTTAATCATATGGTCTTTCTACTAATTTCCAAACTTAATTTCTTTTGAATTGGTTCATTTATTCTTTCATGGATAACAACGAATTCTCATCTCCTAACGTATCTTCAAAATACATAGGTTCTAACTGAGATAGAATGGAATATAATTCAACTAGGTTTCCTATATTAATTATATTTCTTACTTCTGTGTCTAGGTTTCATATAACAGTTTATAAGTGTTTTTACTTTAAAGTTATTCTGAATTGGACTGGATTTCATTAATTCTATTTTCAAAATCAGACTTAGGAGATTTGAGTATCATGTTTTCAATCAAGTCCTTAATTTCATCTATTTGATCTTTATATTTAATGAAAGGTTTAGTTTCATCAAAATTCATATAAAATGATTCTTCAATAATCCTTTAGTTTCTTTAAATACTTTATAGGCTTTAAAATTAGTATAATATCCTAAAAATATTTCTTCATAATATTTTAGATCAAATTTACCAAGGTTATACTTCGTATTCATGATATATACCTTTCATCCAAATACTTTTAAATACTTTACTTTAAGTTTTATTTTATTACAATGTTCATAGAGTGTCTTTTTAATAATATGTCTTATTAATACTCTATTCATGATATGAAAGGTTGTGCTTACATCTTCTACCCAAAAATAGGTAGGAAGATTGTATTCATTCAGTATAGTCCTTTATATTTCTTGAATAATTTTGTTTCTTATTTCAGTAATTACATTTTTTGAGGTTTTCTTAGTTAATAGAATGAGTGTTTAATACCCATATTTTAGAAAAAGGAATTAAATTCTCAATTCTCAAATTCTACCCCATGATCACTACTCAATAAAATTATTTTAAAAGCGTTTTCATTTTTAAATATTTTGAAAAAGCTTTCAAAATAGTGAATACCTCCCCTTTTAGATTTAGAAAATAAACCCAAGTAAATCTTGAATTATCATCGACTAAAATACAAACATATAATTTACCATCCAAAATTTTTACACTATATGATCCAAATAGATCCCTATAGTTATGTTATAATGGTTTAGATATAGAAATTTTGTTAATTTATTTGATAGATGATTTGTGTTGTTTTCTGATATAACATGCGTTATAGAATCTATCATATTCAAACTTAAGACTTGGAAAATCAGAAACTAATTTTTTCTTAGATAATTTATGTAAACAATATATATTGAAATTTACATGTATTCTATGACATATCCAAGAGTCATTTGTCTTATAGTTAAAAAATTATTTTTTTGTTTATGAAAATAATTGAGATCCAAAGTATAAACATTTTCAGTTCTTGATGCTCTAAATTAAAGTAATTTATCTTTAAAAACAAACCAGGAATTGTTAGAAAAATCAACAAAAAATCCAAAATCAAAATTTTTTGAAATAGTTATCAAGTTTTTATTTATTCCTTATAAATATAATAATTTTTATTGAAATTTTCATTGGATCTCCAACAGTTCCAAATCCAAAAAAATTTCATTTTGCATTGTCACCAAAAGTGATTAGACCTCCATCCATTTGAGTCAAAGTGTAGATTCTCCCCTCATGTGTCTGGACCAACCAATTTCCATATACTATATAACATTTTTTTCTGTATCCTTTTCCACATAAAAGTATATAACTTTATTTTTGTTTTGGTAACCATATTTTCTTAGGTCCATATGTGTCAATGAACAATGATATGGGAATCCAGATATGCTTTATTTTTCCATAATTTATATCAAATAATTAAGATATATTTTTAGAAATAAAATATTTTTCATACCACCTATTTGATGATTTATTAAATAATAGTTGTCAGTGTAATGACCTTTTACTAAACAATAATAACAGGTATCATTTTTTGAATTAGGATCAAAATAATTTTTGTATATTTTTTATTTTTCACACCTGATTCCAATTTCAAAATTATCACTTTTATTAGAATTATTTCCAAGAATCTCATTTATATTTATTTCTCCTTTAGTTAAATTAATTGTAGTACTTTTATAAGATTCTTTTTCATCATGTAATTCTTTAATACTTTTTTCATGATCAATACAGTTAGATATAGATGAGTTGAAATTTTCAATTAGAACTTGATGTTGTTTTAGTATTGTGTCTCTTTCTCCTAAAATAACATTGTGAATATTTTTTTATGATTTATTTTTCTTTATTAAAGAATCATATTTCTCTTCTAGCATTGAATAGTAAGAATCCAATTTATTATTTGAGATTCTATCATAGTAAGAGGTAGAAGAATAATAGGTTTGTACCTATTATTCTTCCTTCACTATAAATCACAATTTTTCATTCAATTTTTGGGGATCTTTTTTCTGAATTAGATTTCAATGAGCTGGTGGAGTCTTTAGATAAACTCCATATAGCTTTTATATATCTTTTTTTCTTTATGATCATAATCAATATTCATAGGATATTACTATTTTGTTCGTCTTATTTTATCTTTTAATTGGGAGAAATCAGGTCTGAAGTAACTAAATTTGTTTAGTTAAGATAATCTTACTTCTCTCAGTTCTCTTTAAACCTTCTCTAAGGATTTTCTAAATCCAATATTCTTCTTGTAGAAATTTATAAAATTTAATGATAGCTGATCCAGTTCCATTTTAGAGTCTGATGAATCTGATTTGTTTATCTTTACTTATTGTTTTTCTTTTCTTTCATGATTTTAAGATTTCACCTTAAGGGAAGTATTTTCCCTTTTCACTATCTTGTGATCTTCAGCTTCATCTTAAATTTCTGATTTTTACATCATCAATGTTCAAATTAACTCCTTCATAATTAAATTCTTGACAGGTGATTATTTTTGAATAGTTGTAGATATTCCATTCTATTTAAAGGGAAGTACTCTAAGTACTTTCAACACTTGATTTGATTTAGTGATGGGATCTCCCAAGGTAAAAATATTTTTGACAATATATTTTGACAATCCATTCATTTGTGTGATTCTTTCACTTTAAATAATTCTAAATCTTCCAAATTTTAGTTTTTCAGTAGCATATCTCATCTGTCTAATATTTTCCGTTCCGTCACAAGAAAAAAAATTGTCTACAACATTTCGTAGGAAGTAGGGAATTGTAAAACTTGACTGAATTCATCAGGTCCAAGACCAAAAATGATAGAATTATATTATTTTAATTTAATTTCATATTCAACTTCAGTTGCAGCATCCCAAGTATTTTATTTCTTAGGAGTCACATGAGGAGTGATGATCTTTAAATAAAATCTGAATCCAAGATTATTTAGGTTGATGATCATTCATGACTTCCAACATCCATAGTTGTCAACATTAAAATATGGATCTCAAATCATAGACATACCTTCTTTTGGATCATCCATTTCCATCATCTTTTTATAGATCTTATTCTTTTAGTATTTCTATAGTTTTTTTGAAAATCTATCATCTAATACTAATTGTTATTTTGGAATAATACAAATATACATAGGGTTGAATTGTGTCTTTTCAATAATCTTCATAGATTATAGATTTTGACTCTCTTTTCAATTTATGAAGATATGAAGTGTTGTATTTTATATATAATATTGTAACTGGATAAAGAAAAATAATGAGCATAATAATTTTATAGTGGTTTGTGGCACAAAAATCCCCTATTCTACTCTATTAATTATCTCTCTGTGAGCTAGGTGAATTTCACTAGAAAGTTTCTCTTATAACAATACCTTTAATCTAACAACTAAGTGCAGAAAATTGATATATTCACAACAAGACTAAATAGTTTCTTACAGTTATTTTATAGGGAATAAAAAAATATATAGCCTACATGAGAATCTAATACTCCACCATGACTGAGTTCGAGTAGTCAAAAACTACAATAATTGAAAAGAGTATTATTTTTTGATGGTTTGGGTTGAACTTCACAGTTGTAGCAGCAAATGATAGTAGATGGATCTTCTCCTTCAGAAATGAATGTCTTAAAGAAATAATAGATCTAAAGATATCCTATTTGAAAATTATTTTCAATACAAGTTGCAACAAATAAACAACAACTGTTATAGTATAATGATGTTGAAAATGTATATCTCTACAGTGTAGCATCTTTTAGAAAACAAAAAAGTTGATCATTCTCTGCAATAGTTCAGTATTATAAATATATTCAAAAAATATTTAGTTGTGTAAAAATGTATATTTGAAAATATTCATAGGATAAATATATAGAGAAAAAAAATTTCTCTAGTTTTTCAGATCCAAGAACGATACTTGACATATTGCAGGTATTAAAATTTGAATCGACTAGGGGATTCATAATTTTCCTTAATATATGAGAGATTTTATCTATTGAATATGGTTATTTTAATTGATTATAATGATCCTTTTAATCTATCATAACATAGAATTAAATCGATCTTTATTTTGGTAAATACCATTGAAGAAATCTCAGATAAAATTGTGCATTAAATTTTTTCAAATTTGAGTAGACCAACATTGGGTACAAATCCATAGAATAGGGTTCAATTGAATAGTATTGGGATTATTTTCATAGAATATATTTCCTTTTTATAGGGTTGATTTCAAGCATTGGATTGATTAACCATACGTTCGATATCCAAACGTAGGGTATGAATAGTGATTTTAGACTTCAACATTAGATTGACATTCTAAAAATTTATTCCAAAAGTGGGTTGATAATTCGTATTTTCATTTACCAAAAATAGGATTGCCAAGCCATACTTTTATTCTTCAATATAGGTATGATTTTCCATACTTTCCATTACTATAGGGTATGAAATCCATACACACAATTTTTAATGTAGGGTTTATTTCGTACATTATGCTTATCAATGTAGGGTATAAAAAATGTTTCTAGAAAACAGTAAAATTCTTTATGAATATTTGATGAATATTCCTTCCAGATTAATAACTTGAGTGTAATTTTAGAATAAATATTGCAAAGAATAATAATTTACTAAAACTCACTTGAAGTAATATCATTTGTAAAACAAACAAAGGTATTTTTGAGCATCAAAATCAATAATATTTATAGATTATTGTTGAGACAATACATTTCAAACATAATATCTTTAATCATTACGATATAGTTTTGAGTCAACCAAATAGTTAGCATAAATCTTACCTGTTTGGTGGTGAGAATTATCTACTTCAAGAAGAAACTATATTTCTAAAATACTTAGGTTAAATATTAGGAATTTTTCCTTTAATTATTTAGGAATTCCACTCTTTTTTAGAAGGATTAAGACCTAATATCCAAAGAATATTGCTCATAAAATCACCTATTAACTTTCTAGTTAGAAGGGGAAGTCTTTTTCTTACACTGGTAACAATTTCCTAGTGAAATCAATTATCCCCTATATATTTCAGTATTCCTTCCACATCTATAAATGGCTTAGGGATATATGTAAGAGGCTTGAGAAGTGCATTCAAATATTTATAGGGACTAGAAGTATTTATGAAAGGAAGGTTATTATCAAGGTTTGGAAAAATTGTGTTAAACCCTGTGCATATTGTGGGCTTGGCATAAATAATATGATAATCTTAAATGTGTCCCTCATACATATTTTCATGTGGAATCTATCACAAAGTTTAAAAATGGCCTATAACTTTATTAGGGTTAGGCTCATCAAAAAGCTGCTTAAAGGTAATTTCCTATACACTACATCCAATATATGGTCAAACTTAAGAGATTTCTTCAAGACTATTTATGACCAAACTAAATGAGTTGCTTATAGATATCCATATTTAAATATCTAGGATACTAACTGGTGTCCTTACCCATTATTAAATCCATCTATGTCATGTTGAACATGACTAAAATGTCTACTGGATATATTATTTATCACCTCTCTCTAGTTGAGATGTTCATTTCAGATGATTTTTGTAATGGCCCAGACCTCTATGGTCCATTCCCTTTTGAAAATGTGGTGTTGGAGGTGTTCTAGGAGGACAAGGAGACTTGGTGTATGTTTGGGTGGACTTTTAAGGAATGCTAAAGGGTTATGGTCTTCGCACAGTTGGCACACGGTTTGCCTAAACCGTGTGGCCAAACCGTGCTAGGCTAGTCTTGGAGGCAGTGGCTAAAACATGGTTAGCGCATGGTTTGTCGAACCATGCAGACTAACCATGCGAGGAGTGTTGGGCGAGACAGAAGGTAACACAAGGTTAACGCACAATTTGTTAAACCATGCGGACTAACCGTGCGAACACATAAAGTTAGATCCTAAAATTATGGATCTGAACTCTTTTTCCTCTAAATGGTTCGTTTAAGCCCCTAAGCAGCCATAACTCGTAATTACCCTTCCTTGGAGGTAGAAGAACCTCTCCCAAGCGTTTTGAAGTAAATCTGAAGGATTCTCTTCGCGAATCGAAGCCGGTTTCTCAAGGTATGTGATCCTTTTGTTCGGTTTCTTAGATCTACCTAGATCTTCTCCCCCTCTTCTCTCGAGATCTTATATCTATCCCTGTTATGGGTAGATCTATGTGTGTGGATGTTGATTATGATGAGATTTGGTCTTCGTTGTGTTAGGAGAAGAGGTCTAGGGAGGATCCTTGGTGAATCGGCCCGGTCTTCTTGGTCGTTCTTCGACCGTTGTGTTTTCCGTCAAATCTATTGAGGTATGGGATTCGTGGCTTCTCTAATTGTTTATGTGAAATAGTAGAGTTATAATGATTTATCCCTTTGGATCACGATGGAATTGACCTAATTAAATACTTGAACCAAATTAAAATAATTGGTTTGATCGCATGTTGTTACTTTGTACTGTGATAACGGTTCGCCTCTTGATTTTCTAGATAGTGTGATATATATTCCTTGATTATTAGCATGTTTCTCTTGATGAAATTTATAATGAACGTAAATCCGGAATTAATTGATAATTAATTGTCTAAAGATAAAGAGTCATGTAAATGAATCGGTCTGTTGTTGTTGTGGATGTTGTTCCAACTTGGTGTTAATCAATTAGGGCTGATGATGTGTTTAATTCATTTGATTGGTAAAACTGAAATCTATTGGTTCTTGTTGTTTGAAGTCCGGATGCCTTGATAAAGGTCCAAGAGCCCAAATGGTTCTAATGTTTATTTTCCTGCTGCTTGTGCGGTGATGTGACCCTGGGAGAGTGTTGTGATATGTGGGGGCATGGAGGCCTTGTGGTTGTAGAAGCGGATAACGCCTAGAGTGGCGAGATGCAACAGTTTATGCATGTGGGTGTTGGGGAGGACACCAGGGATGATGGAATGGGATGGATGTGGTTGTTGGATGCTTGTGGATTATTTGGTTGTTTATCTGCTTTACTTTTCCCCACTGATCCAGGTAGCTGGTCTTGCTTACCCTTCTTCCGAATGGGGAGAAGACACATAGGGTATTCCACGTGCTTTCTGTGTTTAGAATCTCAAGGGAGAATGGGTCTACGCTCTTTCTATAAGTGGCACAGACTCGACGAGTAGTACATCTTCTCACCATGTTGAGCCCCTTGTGTTTAGTAGCATGGGATGCTTTTCTAGAATGCCTGGGAATATTGGAAAGTAATTCTGTAATGAATGTTTGAAGAATTGATGTTAACCAATGGGGATGGAGATGCTGGGATATAATGAAGAGGTTGTAACTTTGAAGGAACATTTGACATTGGCTGTGAGGTTGATTAATTTAATGTGTTTTTGTTCATAGTTAGTTAATGTGTAAATAATTAATTAACGTAAAGTGGAATTGATGAAAAAGGGGATGGAGTAATCTAATAAAGTTATTTAATTGGTTGTGTGCTTATAGGATACCTAGTCTTATAAATAGTAGCCCGGAGTCTAAGAGACGTTAGCTGCAGTTGAAACTAGGACTAGGTTATGCCCATAGTGTGGTTGTGAGTTATAATATATTCTTTAATTTTTGTGTTTATATACGCTACTCCACCCTATCAGTAAGGGAAACTGACACCCTGTAGATTCTGAGCCCTGGGGGGTGTTTTACCCAACATTCATGTGGGAGGATGAATGGATGACTACCCCCTTTGACCCCGCTCTCTTCTCTTGGTAGATACTAGTTCCATGAGGCACAATGGTTAGTTGTCCCCATATATGTGTGTAGAGGGCTGTAATGGATTGTGGTTATTCACACACATATATTCTGGATATAGTATCCTATGGACTACTATAGGTGTAACGTGTATAGTCTATGATGGCTTGAGGATCCTTACTCGGTGTATGGGCTGTAATGGATTGAGGTATAATACCCGACATATGATACACGTTATGCGAGTTGTGGTAGCTCCCGGAAACTACCTGGTTACTCTTGATTGTGAGGATGGTGTGGTGCTTAGCCCAGGTGTCTGCGGGAAAGCCTTTGTGTTGCATGTGGTGTAGATTGTGGATCTTAGACCAGGTCTATGTGGGAAAGCCTTTGGAGAGAGATGCACAGGATGTATATCATTGGGGAAAAGCAGAAAATCAGTGGGGAAGTAGTAGCGGGGTACCCTTGATATTCTTTTTTATATACTATACTCTTGTATGTGTTAGTTGGTGGGAGTAGCCATGGTGAGGTTGGGAACTTAGTATACCTGCTTAGGTGATGAGTTAGTTACACTTTTTGTTCACTGTGCTTTAGCATGCTCTATTTACTTTTTCACGAGAGGCTTCGGGGAGGATCCTACAGAGTATACTGTTATACTCACCCTACATATATATAAACTATTTTCAGGTCACTTGGAGCAGCTTGGAGATCAAGCTGGTTTCTATTAGTTTGTGGTTGCAGGAGCTGTTCGGGCTTGTTGTTGCTGTTGTTTTTACTTTCTTTTGGGTAATTGCTGTTTTTTACTTTTTAGTTGTAGTACTTTTGTATGACATTACATTTGTACACTTGGGTTTCTTTTATATTTCCAATTCTGATTTGGAGTTAATTGGTGTCTATCTTATCTATATCTTATACATGTGTTCTCTTAGAGGGTAATGCCTCCCATTTGTGTGTTTATTATACCCTCGGTGCTAGTCGCCAACCCGGGGCCTACTGGAGGCAGGACTCGGGGGTCATTATCCCCCTTTTCACATTGCTGGCCCAGGAGGGGTACACTTTGCGGGGAGGGGGTCATGAAAGAGTGGTATCAGAGGTATGGTTGAGGGATAGGATGGAGTTTGATGTTAGGCACATGTGAGGTTGCATGGGTTGGTAGGGAAACAGTTTCATGCATGTTTATCAAGTAAGGTAAACACTAGAGACCCGCTGAGACATAGGCGTTTAGGGCCCCCTATGATCTGATGTACGGACCTTTATGTTTACAATGGCTACTAAACAGGGTGATACGGGTTTCAGGGTAGAGACCTAGGGAAGGATCATGCATCATTCTTATTTGTGCCTGTGTTTGAATGGGTAGACCTTGGTATAGGTTAACCTAAAATGAATAAAAGAAAACAATTAATTAATAAATGTTGAGTCTTCCATATTCTAGTCTTAGGAGCTCTAATTGTTTGTTATTTTGTAGGTATGGATCCAGGTTGATGTCCTCGTCAGGTTTTCATATAAGATGTCCAGCAGGCTGTTCCAGTAAGACGTCGTAGAGTAGAGGTTTACCACGACGACACTTGGAGGAAGACACACCGAGAGTTTCAGCTCCAGAGTCTGCAGAAGTACGAGGGCTCCGTTTCAGATGCAGTCACGGAAGATTGGTTGGAGGAGGTCGAGATAGGCTTCAGTTTGATCCATGCTTGGAAGGATCACTTGGTGACCATAGCTGTGACGATGCTCTGTGGAGCATGAATATAGTGATGGTTCTTATTACTCAGGGATCGTGAGGATTCAGCAATCTCATGGGATGAGTTTTGAGATAAGTTCAGAGTTGAGTTCCTTTCCTAGACTGAAAAGGTGTCCAGTCGCTAGGAGCTTCTTACCCTTCAATAGGGGATCTCCACTGTTCGAGATTTTCTAATCTGTTTCTGGAACCTTTTACGGTATGCTTCAGACTTATTACCAGATGAGGAGGCCATGGTGAGGCATTTCGAGGAGTCTTTGCATCCAGAGATCCAGCGCCAAGTCACCCCATTTATGCTGAAGACATATCTCGAGGTGCTGGCGAGGGCATAGGTTGTCGAGAGGACTTTGGCCAGGACCAGATCATCACGAGAAGAGAATCAGCATGATTCCTCACAAAGCAAGGCTGTGGTCTGAGGTTCCTGGTTTTCAGGGCAGAAGAGTTTCTGTTCAGCCGGGGGAAGGCCCCAGCCCTTCACACCTCGTTTCTCTAGAGGCAGTAACTCTCCCGCCTATTCATAGGGATCCAACACTTGTTTTTTTTGTGGTGGTCGTGGTCATCAACAATGAGAGTGACCGAAATTTTAGAGCAGTCATCGTGCACCAGGTGTTACGCTCTAGGTTTCTCCGTTGAGGCAGTTTCTGCCAAGGAATCAGCAGCCAGTTGCACCATCTTCAGATCAGCAGAGGGTAGATGATGCAGGCAGAGGACAGCCCCATGACACTCCCCATCCTTAGAGACCAAAGTGAGGCCATGGTGGTGGTCTTCATCAGGGTCAGAGAGGCCGTTGAGGAGGTCGTGGTTATCTTCATGCTCTAGCGTTGCCATCACCAGACAAGCCAGATGTCGTTCGAGGTACCCTTTTCTTATTTTCTACCTTGGTGTATGACTTGTTTGATTTAGGAGCGACACATTCCTTCATATCACCTACCCTTGTCAATGATTTGGGACTTGAGGTGGAGAGGCTTCCAGTGACCTTGGCATTGACTACGCCAGTTGGAGGTCGATCTAGCTTGTTTGAAGTATGTAGAGACTATGAGCTAGTGTTGGGGAAACACCGCTCTTGGGGAGATTTCTTATGATTATGGATACAACCATATGATGTCATAATTGGCATGGATTGGTTGTATTCAGTGAAGGATATCGTAGAATGCTTCTGGAAGAAGGTTGTTTTCTTTGGTGCGGATGGAGAGAAAGTGGTGTTTGTTGGTGAGTGAGACCCTCAGATGGGTCATAGGCACGTTTCATCCTTATCATCCACGGTGGATGAGATGATGCTGATTTTCTTAGAGGTTCAGCAGTTGGCGTTTCCTATGGTCATAGAGGAGTAACCTGATGTCTTTCCAGAAGAGGTTGTAGCCTTACCCCCTCGACGAGAGATCGAGTTTGGGATCGAGCTACATCTAGGAGCGTTTCCTATCTCAATGTCTCTATATAGGATGGCCCCTTATGAGTTACGAGAGCTGCGTATACATCTTGATGGTTTGTTGCAGTGCAGTTTTGTTTGGCCAAGTGTGTCACCATGGGGTGCACCAGTTTTGTTTGTGAAGAAGGCCGACAATAGTTTATGGTTGTGTGTCGATTATCGTCGTTTAAACAAAGTGACAATAAAGAATCACTATCCTCTTCCACGTATTGATGACATATTATATCAACTGAAGGGTGAAAGTTGGTTCACAAAGATCGACTTGTGGTCAGGATATCATCAAATTAGTGTGAAGGATGAGGATATCTTGAAGACTGTTTTCCGTTTTCATCATGGGCATTAGGAGTTCGTTGTAATGTCGTTTGGTGTGACGAATGATATAGCTGTGTTCATGGGTTTGATGAATGCTGTGTTCCATGTGTTCCTGGACAAGTTCGTGGTAGTTTTCATCGACGACATCCTTGTGTACTCCACATCTGAAGAGGAGCAAGAAGATCATCTACGAGTCGTTTTGGGAGTTCTTCATCGACATCAACTATTTGGGAATTATTAAAAGTTTGAGTTTTGGGATCGAGAAGTCCATTTCTTGGGTCATGTTGTGTCATAACAGGGATTTGTTGTAGATCCATCAAAGATAGAAGTAGTTGTGTCTTGGGAATCCCCCAAGACAATTTCAGAGGTGCGAAGTTTCCGAGGTCTCGCAGGCTACTACAGGAGGTTCGTAGTAAATTTATCACAAGTTGTAACTCCTCTGACAGCTTTGACCAAAAAAGATCAGGCTTTCATATGGACTGATCAGTGTCAGGCAGATTTCGAGTATCTAAAAGAGAAGTTAGTAAGTGCTCCATTCCTTTGTCTTCCAGCTGAGGGAGTCCAGTTTGATGTTTTCTACGATGCTTCACATCTGGGGTTAGGTTGTGTCCTCATGCAGTAGAGGTCAGTTGTTTCTTATGAGTCTCGGCAGTTGAGTCCCCATGAATGAAACTATGCCACCCATGATCTTGAGTTGGCAGCCGTGGTGTTTTCTCTGAAGTTGTGGAGACATTACCTCATTGGTGAATGCTTTCTGGTTTTCACTGATCATAAGAGTTTGATGTATGTTTTCTCCCAGTGTGACTTGAACTTACAACAAAATTGATGGATGGAGTTCTTACAGGAATACGAATTTGAAATATCGTATACACTTAGAAAAGGGAATTTTGTGGATGATGAGCTGAGCCGAAAGTCATGTAGTAATGATGTGCGCGAATCCGGTGATTCCTGGAGAGTAATGGAAGAACTGTTAGCATTACATTTTGATATGGGAGAAGTTGGGGGTAGAGGCTGTCTTTTTCAGATGATGGTGCAGTCATCCCTGGTGAGGAAGGTGGAAGAGTCCCAGTTTGGGGATCTTGAGGTAGAGGTCTGGAGAGACCGAGTTGTTTGTGGTGATGCCCCTGATGGTTGGTCTGAGGATGAACAACACAGAGTGTTGTATCATGGAATTCTTTTTGTTCCCTTGGTGATGCGTGAGACTTTTCTTAGAGAGTTCCATGGTTCTTTTTTAGTGGTTCATCCTGGTGTGAAAAAGATGTACTGGTCCTTGAGGAGTCAGTTTTGGTGGCCTGGGCTGAAGCATGCAGTTGTAGAGTTTGTGTATCGATGTTTAGTCTTCCAGAAGGTGAAGGTCGAACACCGTGTTCTTGGTGGTATTCTCCAGCCATTATAGATTCCTCAGTGGAAGTGGGAGGACATGTCAATGTACTTTTTTACTGGTTTACCTCGAGCTTCGGGAGGTCATGATGCTATTTGAGTATTAGTGGACCGTTTAACGAAATCATCCCACTTTATAGAAATCAAGGAGTCAAGCTCAGTGGAAGTTTTGTCGAGGCAGTATCTAGAGGAGGTGGTGAGACATCATAGAGTCCCTAGGATGACCATTTCTGATCGAGATCATCATTTTACCTCCAGGGTGTGGAGAGGTCTCCAACATTATTTTCAGTTCTCAACTATGCCTTAGCACTTCTTTTCATCTTCAAACAGATGGTCAGATGGTGCGAACCATCCAAACTCTTGAAGACATGTTGCGCTCTTGTGTTCTTGAATTTGGAGGTTCATGGATGAGGAACTTACCCTTGGTGGAGTTTGCCTACAATAATAGTTTCCACTCCACCATCGGTATGGCGCCGTTTGAAGCCTTGTATGGCTAGCCTTGCCGTTCTCTGTTGTGCTGGACTGGGGTCGAAGAGTCATCAATTCTCGGACTATAACTAGTGCAGAATACAACAGAGATGGTTCAGGTGATTCGTGAGAGGATGAAGGCAGTGCAAGATCGTCAGAAATCCTATGATAATCAAAGAAGGATACCCTTAGTGTTTAATGTCGGGGATCATGTGTTTCTGAAGGTGACTCCCCGTCATGGGCAGTGAAGGTTTGGTCATGGGAGTAAGCTTTCTCCCCGTTTTGTTGGTCCTTTCGAGGTGTTAGCCCATGTTGGAGCTGTGTCGTATCGAGTAGCGCTTCCCCCTCAGATTAGTCGGATACGTGATGTTTTCCATGTATCAGAGCTACGTCGTTATCTTCATGATGACTCCCACATCTTTGATTGGGGATAGATCGATGTTGATGATGATGCCACCTTTGAGGAGAAACCTGTGGAGATCAAAGACAGTAAGGACAAGGTGTTGCACAAGCATTCTATCCCCTTAGTTCGTGTCTTGTGGCGACACGGTGGCATGGAGGAGAGTACTTGGGAATGTGAATCACATATACATGCTCAGTACCCAGAGTTGTTTGATGTTTAAATATTTTTGTGTATTGTTGTAGTTGATGTGGTTGTGGAACTTTCATGTTTATGAGATGACACCCTTTGTTGATTTGGTGTCTTTCTCTCTTCTGAGAGGTATCTCAGTGGGTGGTTGTTCAGACCCTATTTTGTTTTCTCTTTAAGTGGGTTTTGGATTCTTGAGGACGAGAATGTTTTGAGAGGTATCTCATGTAATGGCCCGGACCTCTCTGGTCCATTCCCTTGTGAAAATGTGGTGATGGAGGTATTCTGAGAAGACAAGGCGACTTGGTGTATGTTTGGGTGGAATTTTAAGGAAAGTTAAAGGATTATGGTCTTTGCATGGTTGGCACACGATTTTCTTAAACTGTGTGGCCAAACCATGCAAGGTTGGTCTTGGAGGCAGTGGCTAACGCATGGGTAGCTCATGGTTTGTCTAACCGTGCAGACTAACTGTGCGAGGAGTGTTGGGTGAGATAGAAGGTAACTGTTTCCAAAACATTTGCTGGGGCACGCGCGTTCGTCTTCTTGGGGCGTGACAGGTGCAACTTTTGTTACCCTGCATTCCTGCTTTCCAAAGGTGGGCGACATTTTCTCCTTATTCAGGTACGTCTCCTCCTTGATCGAAAATGGGATGATGGGATGTCGGTTCTTCCTTCTGTGGATTCCTCCTCAGAAATCGTCACCTAGCCTGGGTCTCCCTCATAGATTTAATACGTTGTTCGTGAAACTCTTCCTAGTGCCATGTTTCCATGGACGCTGGTTAATTACACTACTTCTGTCAGGACATTCCAAGGGGTCCGGTCAGGGAAGAAACCTTCAGTTGGGAGAGTAGTCACGTCGAGGAATCATTAAACTTTCTGAACTATAGGGAATTGGTGTGTCTATCATTGGTCCCTTATTATAGGGCTTATCGAGGGTGCGGAAGCCCGAGGCATACCACATCGAGCGCAGGGAATCATATTCCATAGGCATGTATCAGGGGTTTTCCTCAGCTTCCCATGTTTTAACACAGGGTATGCCGTAAGTTTAACATTCAACAGAGACAGATCGGGCTGATAAGAACACTATCTGGAGTGGATCAGATTGAGGAATCCCCCTTGAGGGAACACCGATATCAGAGCCAGCCCATGGGCAGCTTCCCGAATGCTATGGAGGGGAATTGGGTGGCATGATCTTACTGGGATGTGGTGGCCTGGATGAGAATCAGGATGGGTGATGGAAAGCTACATGGAGTGGAGGGGGAATGAAATGGAGCCGTCATGGAGATGACAGTGGTGATGGGCATGTGTCTCGAAGAGACTTCGTACGTATCCCTCTGGCAGGGAATCAAAGTCCGCGTAGTTTAGAATGGATGTGTGGGGATTACACTCTAGGCCACCTAAGATGGTGGGAGAACCGACGTTAATGAGTTCGAAACGACCAGGTGGTGGTCCTGAACCTCTTGAGGCTTCCTACGTACCAAGCCTTAACATGAATCAAAGTCGACGTAGTTCGGGTTGGACGCTGGAGAACCGACGTTGAAGAAGGACCTTGGTCCAATGGGTGGTGGGCGTGAACCTCGTGAGGCTTCCTACGTACCAGGCCTTGGCATGGATCAAAGTTCACATAGTTCTGAAAAAAGGGCTATTGAACTGACACTAAGGGGTGTCAAAACAACCGGATGGCAGGGTCACAACGGCTTACTACTAGATTGGGATGCAGTTTAATGTCATGCAGGACAGGGGTGTGTCAGAGAACCGATGTGAATGAGGACCTTGCCCCAGGTGGATGGTGGGCTTGAACCTCGTGAGGATTCCTACATACCATGCCTTAACAAGGATCAATGTTCTTGTAGTTCAAAGGGGATGTGGGTGTTGGAGAACTAACATGAAGAAGGACCTTGGTCCGATGAATGATGGTCTTGAACCTCAGGGAGGCTTCCTACATACCATGACTTGACATGGATCAAAGTCCTCATAGTTCGTATAGGCCTTTGTCCGCAAACTGACGTAAATGTGAACCCGGGGGACCACTGGTGGTGGGCTTGGACCACATGAGGCTTACTACGTACCATGCCTTGGCATGGATCAAAGTCCACGTAGTTTAGGATAGTCACAATGACTTACCGCTGGACTGGAATGCAGTTTAATGTCATTCGGGACAAGGGTGTAACCTGATGTAAATAAATGACAGACGGTGGGCTTGAACCTCATGGAGGCTTCCTACGTACCATGCCTTGACATGGATCAAAGTCCACGTAGTTCAAAAGGGATGTACAATTTAATGTCATACGGGACAACATACAGTTTAACGTCATGATGGACTGGGGCATACAATTTAACATCATGCTGGACGGGGGCATTTTCATGGTCAATGCTTACTCTAAGCCCACGTGAGTCATGCTCAGTGTGAGAAACAAGAGGCAGTAGAGACCTGATGATCACGTCGCGAAGGGTGCGTCTGTGAGAAGCAAAGAGGGGCTTACGAGTTAGGGGGCCCATGGTACTGGGAATTACTCCAGGATAGAGGCCCGAGAGTGACAAACTGCAGAGGGAGAGGATTTGGGACTGAAGAAAGGAGGTGCCTCATTCCCTATCATGCCCTCCGCAAGCCCTGGTGGTGAGGAATTATGGAGGTGCATGGGTGCTACCTTCAGTAAGAGGGGCTAGGGGATTACGCCAAGATGGACGCCCTTCCCCGTGGACAAACACCACTTCGATAAAGAGGATATCATCCCCTGTGAGGGGTGATCCCATCTCCGTGGAGACCAGTTGGTGTAAAGAATGTCCGAGCCGGGGGGACCCTGCGTGCGAGGCACGGGGTCAGATCACAGTTTAACGTCATGTGTTGAGGACGAGGTGCTTGGCGGTTTAACGTCCTGCAGCTCGGACAATGTGGGTTCACTCCACACCCCTAGGACTTACATAACCGGTACCGTCTACCCCTTGTGGGGGGGAAGGCATCGGTAAGGCCGTAGTGAAGGGGGGTCTCAGAGCGAACCATAGAGGAGTCCACGTTAGTGTGGCTATGTGAAGAAGCAATAGCCGTTAGAGTACCTATGAAAAGAAGCATTAGGCGAAGCAATGCTACGCGTGGTATCGTCCAGAAGACTTTGAAATCACATCGTGTGAACCTGGAGGGTCGCACGGGAAGAGGAATTGCCAAGCATAGGGGTCCACAGGCAGGGGCCTTGCAGAGCTCAGTTACTTTGCGTAGTGAATGGCACATGCGAAGGGGTGTGCTTTGCGAAGTGTGGTGACTTAGCCTTAGCATGGGGCGGAGGTGCAAGCGGGAGGTGCTTCGCGAAGTGGAAGGGCATTCACGAAGCACTGCCTCGCGAAGTATATGTGCCTCGAAGAGCAAGGTGCCGTGAAGAAGTGTGCTTTGCAGAGTACAGTGACCCTGCCTTGGCATGTGGATCATGTGTACAAGGTGGGTGTTTCGTGAAGCATAAACGATCCACGACTAAATGGGTCCCCTTGGGGATCCCCTTCCTTTGCTAATGCCCTTAGGCTTCACGAAGGGCATCCCTCTCAGAAGAGGGCCTCAAAACGAGACAAGGAGGAGGCCTCTCGTGAAGAAAAAATACCTCGCGGTGCTCATGATTCCCAGAGTGAAGAGTGCTTTGCGATTTGGGAGCTGAGAAGCCGGAAGGTCGAATTATCCGTCAGGAGGGCTCAGGGGGAGCTCTGTATTTATAGGCCAGAGGATCCATGAAGAAGACGTCACACGGTGCGAAGGGGGCTTGGGTTTCTCTATGGTGGGTTGTGAACATCAACCGTGTTCGCGCAGAGTTTCCACCTATGGTGCTTCACGACGGGTTCACGAACGTTAGGGCATTCGCGGAGAGTTACTACCTCTTCTGCTTCGCGGCGGGTTCGAGAACGTCAGGGAATTCGCTGAGTGTTATTGCCTCTTATGCTTCGCGGTGATTTCGTGAACATTAGTTCAGTCACGGAGAGTTATCGCCTATATTTATTCACGGTGGGTTCGAAAACGTCAGGGCATTCGCGGAGAGTTACCACCTCTAGTGCTTCGCGGCGGCCGCATTGCTTCGGAGGGCTTTGCATCGGGGATTTGCGAGGAAGAGCATGGGACCACTTTTTCTTCTCTCCTTTCATCAAATATTTTGGTGCCAAAAAATGCCTCCCCTCAGACTTGGAGCCACAGAGGGATCAAGGTTCGAAGTCTGGGGGAAATCACCAATCTTATCGGCAGGTCGCGGTGCTAACTCGCGAAGAAGGCGCACGAGGCGGACATGGGCCGCACAGTCCGGATGCACCGCGAAGCTCCGAAGGGCCAGACACTCCGCAAATATCTGAGGGCCGATGCCTATAAATAGGGGGCTGACCTCTCTTTTTTACTTTCCCTTCACCGTGACTTTAACCTTTTGTGCTCTCAGTTCGCGAAGCTCCACGTACTCCGCGTTTTCTCACCGCGAATCGAGCTTTGTGGCAAACCACGAGTCTTTGACTCCGCAACTGCACCAAGCGATCGTGTGCTTCCAGGCCGAGGCCAGGCTCCAAGTCTCGGCTTTGCGAACAATATTCGCGAACAATCTCCGTGAACGATCTTCGCGACCTGATCCGAAATTTTTCCGAGTTCTTCAACCGTAATGGATCATCAAGAGGCTGCACTTGGGGTGCTCGCAAACGCCGCCCGGAGGGATGAGATGGCCAACTTTCTGGGCCTGGGGGAGCTCGTCCGAAGCCACTCGGACCATAATTCTTTGACGGAACTGCTATCAGAGAGCCAAAAGAACTATCCGCTGTGCAAGAAGATTCCCTTGTATGGATTTGGGATGAGGGATGACGTCTTAATTCCTGAGGCGAGTAGGGATGAACCAGCTTGCTGGTTTAGGAGCACGCCATGCCAACATCAATGGTTCAGGGCGGCTAATGGTCATGCGCATGAGGAATTCACGCCTATCACCACTGACTGTCTGTACAACCACCTGAACAACATTTATGGGACACCCTTGCAACTGGAGACATCCCCTCCTCTGTACCGCACTATACTAAATGCATCTTTGGGGTATTTGAAGAAGGGGGTGGTCCGATGAATGGGACATGCGCCAGGGCAGAAACTTCACCAATGATTGGGCATGGGCCTACTGGGTAGGTGCCCCATTCGAGGAGTTTGGGGCTGATCTGAGGAGAGTGGGCTTGTATTAGGCGGAATGGGCCTCCCAATTCCACTTTTATCAACCAAAACAGATGATGTTGGAGCTGTTGAGAAGATGGTTGTCCAGGACAAACAGTTTTCACCTAAACCATGGAGAGGTTGGCATCAGTCTGTGGGATGTCCATCAAATCTCAGGGGTTCCCAATCTTGGGGGCCATGTATGATGAGTTCCTCGCCGTCATGAGCACGTGGGAGGATCCAGAGCAAATTTCACTGCTGGCACTGGCACTAATGGGACTGGTCCCTAGAGAGGACAAAGAAGCAGTGAGAGATGTCCACTTTAAGAAGTGGTTCAAGCAGTTCCTGAACTTCCCAGAGGATCGATAGTTCCCTTCGAGGCCTCAAACATGTCCAAAGGGGGCTCAACAGGGCAAGGAGCACTTGTATTGGCGGATCTTGGAGGATAGCCAATGGAATACCAAGGGTTTCAATGTCAGTACTGAACAACAGCTGAAAGTCAGGCTGGAGGCGTTTATCGCAAACCTTATCTGCGGTTGGATCCTACCGGTGAGGGACACCAACATGGGGGTGCGATCTAGCTCATTCATCATGGAATCCATGCTTTCCATAGGAAGACGGGTCAATTTGGGGATTCCGATGCTCTCCATATTGTACAAGATGCTGCGACACGTTAGCGAGGGAAAGAAACCGCCAAGGATACGCAGGCCCTTCCACCTTCTGTATGGGTGGATCGCGGCGCATGTCAGGGGGGTTTACAAATATCCAAACCGCATCTCACAATCGGGGTCAAACTTCCAGAACTCCATTCTGAATGCTTCTGGGAGCTTCCTAGTTAAACTAATCATACCGATGGTACTGAACCGGGTGTGGAAGGCGGATGAGTTTAACTTCCACCCATTTCCATTGCCGACAGGGGTACTCACTGATGACGGTCAGGGAACAGAAGAGAACCGGTCTTATCTTCTGGCCTTTTGAGGTGGTGTTTTGGTGGCATGGGTGGACTGCGAGCCGCTCTGCGAGCTGTACACCCCGCACCGGTTCACGAGGCAGTTCTGGGGCCTGCAGTGGCTGACCCCGCAGGTCTAATGGTAGGTGTGTCACGAGGAGCACCCATGTGTGATGAGGAAATTGTGGATCATGTTCACACGGGAAGATGGGAAAATGCGATATGCATTGCCTCCATCCACTGCCACCTTTGTACTGGTGAAGGAGTATGCCATCAGCTGGGAGACAGCTTATCCGGGGGAAATGCTGAAGCATCCAACCGTTCGGGCCGGTGACGGCGGGCCTCCCCTATCCCGAGGTCGGGGTTGGAGGGTGGCAAGGGCCTCTCGTGGTGGCGGAACTGCCATGGCGGAGATACCTACACCAGCTGAGGATGAGTCAGCGGCAGCAGACCCAACAGCAGTGGTGGATCCGGTTTTCCTGGAAGAATAGAGCCATTCTGAGGGGCGGCTACCGAGGGGATTCCGCAGGATATCCACTCAGGCTTCAGGAAAATGGTTGCGCCATATCGACATGCCAAAAAATGCTGCTTTTCTGGAGGCCTAGGACATTTGGGACGTCAACCGGCAACACCTCAGCCTGCCCGAGATGTGGGAACACCGGAACTGTCTCGAGATGGTTTTACCGGGTATAGGCCCTATTTGGGCTGGTTTCATGGTGTCTCCGATAGAGGTGGAGCAATATCTGGATGAGCTGGAGGACTACATACATTCCAGTGGTGTCCTGCGTCCAATGATAGATGGGGTGAGGGTACTGCTGGATCAGACGGTTCCCCCATAGCTTTCGGCCGCCGAACTGAGAGAGCGCTTCCCTCTACTAGAAGAATCAGATGAATCCTCTCGAGGAGATGAGGCCGGTGGAGGGATCCCGTTGGGGGAAGGATAAGTTGTCTATAAAGACTCAGATCTCGATGATTTCATGAAGAATCTTGAGGTAACATCCCATGTTCTTTCCCCGGGGTCTGCTATCAGGTCATTATAGATTTCTTACCAATATCTGGACCATACAAGAGGAGCTTGTATGCAGACCTCGCTCTCTCCCCTTGGTGGGTGATGATGCAGTCCTTCAGAACCCGTGCCTATGGCCACATCCAGTTCTGTGTCTGGTGGGGCTAGAGAACCCGAGGTGGCTCCTCCAGGCTCTCCAGATCTTCTGACAATATATGGAGTGCCACACTTCAGGGTTCCATCAACATCAACTCAGGAGCAGCACCAGGAGTTTGATCTTCGTAAGTCTTCTCCACTAAATTCTTTTCTTGTCATATGTAGATCGTGCCAACTAATTTCCATGTCTTTCCCTGTTGCATACAGTTCTACGAATAGCATGGGCTGTTATGACAAGGCTAGTTAGGATATCTGGTGGCATCCCTCATAGGGGCATGCCGGTGATCATAGATATAGTTACCCTGCCTACCCAAACTGCAGCACTCTCTATTATTTGCGGTACCACCAGCAGGGTCTTGCCTGAGGTTATTGAGGTGGAGTCTGGTGATGAGGATCGACCGGTCGACCCAAGTCCCCCCGCGTCTGATCCAACTCCAGATGTCGTGCTTGATCCCACACCAGATGTCGACCCCACTGAAGACTTCTTGCGGGCCTACCCCGCGTACGAGCCTACTAATCTTGCAGACTGGGATGCGATGACCTCCGATGAAGAAGGCAGTAAAATAGTCCACTGTCGATCGTGGAAGCTGATCATATGCTTCATCAACGACACCCCCAAGAGCTATGGCTGTACGAAATGGACAGACTTCTCTTGGGGTTGCGTGAACTGTGTGCTGGGGTAGTGGACGCCCAGCGCCCTCATCTGCTCATCCGAGATCTCATGGAAGAGAAGATCTGGGAGAATGACCGCGAGCTCAGTGTGGGATGGCGGCGGAGGAAGGAAAAAAACATCAAGAAGATTCATGAGGTTAAAAGCGAAGTCCAACACCTACAGATCTGGGTGGATGAGCACTTATCCTCTCTCAATGCACAATCTGAGCTGATCTTGCGACTGAAGGCCCAGCTGGCAGTGGAGGAAGAGCATATGGGGAAGGCTTCCAAAGAGATGGTCGTCATTCAGGCTGGCGTAGAGTGGGCCTGAGCTGAGGCTGATAAACTATGCCCCATCACTGCTGAGGAGGAGTGGGAGCTGAGTCGGCGATAGTAGTTCCTAGACGCCACAAGTCGAAGGGTGGCGGAGCTGAAGCGCTCTTTTGATGGGGTCAATCCATACATAGGGGGAGTATCCCCTCGATTACTATAATTATTACAAACCCTTAATCATACTTTCATTCTTTAATTCTTTTTAATGTTATATCATGCATGAGTTATGTTGTTTGCACTGGTTCATTTCATCCTTATAATGTTTTCGGAATGTCCAGCGAAAATTCTCTAAGCTCACGTGGGTCGGGCCCGATGTGACAAACAAGAGATAGTCGCCTCATCACCCCATCCAAACATAGGAGCGAAAACCAAGATTCGATCATCTGGGGTTTGGAAAACCGGTCCAGATCTCCAAGAAATGGGAGAGACCTGACTGGAGAATGAAGTTCTCAAAACAGCCGAATTACCATTTTTCCAGCATGCTCTTGTGCACGAACGGTGCAATGCCGTGGGCACTGAAGTCGGTCCGAATGGATGGGAATGGGAATTTTGAATGACGATACCAAAGATTCGGAACACTATGGGGGGTGGCATGACAATGAAGGAAAACTGTTAACCATGGCAGAAAAATGGTATCCTTACTATGTTAGCCTGAACGGGGACAAAAAATGAGGTCCGACCATTGACCATGTTCGAAACATGGGGCCTAACTCAAATATCATCGATCAGTCTTTTAGGACGTTGGCCCAGGACAACAGGCGGACCATAGGTCAGGCATCCATACTGTTAGGGGGTTCCTCCAGACATGACCAGTCTTCCGGGACATTGGCCAAAGAAAGTAGGCAAACCATAGGTCGATCATCCATACTGTTAGGGGTTTCCTCCAGACATGAAAGAGGATGAGATTCCGAATAAGGGGCATGTAAAGTGTGGGATGCGGAGTGACGATTTGTTCAAACAGAATCCAACACTCATGAAATTACGCCGCCATGGTGGGAGTACGCCAGATGGGAGTGTCAGTTTGATCATGGATCATTCCTTCTTTCAGATAGGGTCTCTCTGGCGAGGGGTATGTCACTTCCCAATGTCATCTTGGGGCATCCTGGACTTGTTCAGGGAAGAGTTAAAGTTATACGGTCTCCTAAGAGGGGTCTGGCCAGGGGGCTGGAAAAGGGAATAACAGGATTTATGATTCCTGTGGGCTGGACCCTAGGTAAAAATACCAGGGTGTCCCTACGTGTCCCATGAGGATGGGAATAAATCCACACGTAGTTCTGGAATCACAGTTTAACGTCATGCAGGACGATGAGAAGCCTGGTTGCGCCGGTATATATCCCACCAAAACTACCAAGACCACGTGAGTTGTTCTCGATGTGGGAAACAAGAAGTAATGGGGAAATTTCCCAACACAGGAAGGGGAAGGCTAAGGCGAAGGGACACTCGGTGAATACTGGCCCAATGAAACTAACACGACCATGTGGCACACCTAGATGTGCGAAGAGGTAGAACCGAGTATGTTGGAATTCTAGTTGAACATGAGGAAGTGGAAATGTGTGAATCATGACGCTCGATATTTGGATCACAACGATGGCGGTGTGACGATGGAGGATAACTTTTGACCATGGCGTAAATTCGGCATCCATATCGCATTATCCTGGAATGGGGACAGAGAAATGAGGGTCGACCGTTGACCATGTTCGAAACATGGGACCATGTCGCAAATGTTGTCAGAGATCCCTTAAGGACGTTGGCCCAAAATGATATGATATCCCTTAGGCCCAACATCCATGGAGAGCCCTTAATCCTAGCATCCATATCGTCTGAGGGTCCTTTTGGATGTGGGAGAGGATGAGGATCCAAATAGTGAGCTCACGAAGCTTGATCATGGAACGAGAGAATGTATCCATGAAAATTCCACACTTTGGACTCTTTTTCAAAACGCACCTGAATGCATTAATGAGATGTATTAGATAAGGGGATTCAAGTCCCTTCCCATAGGTAGATCTTAGTTTAGGGTTGTAGAATTTGGACCATGGGTGGGAAGAAACACAGGAGGCACATGGTGGGGTAACTCAGATACCTGACGTGAATGGGAACCAGGGGTTCTGACTGCCACGTGCTTCTCGGAAAGTTTTAGGTCGAGGGACCAAAAACGAGAGTTGAGCTGGGCCTGAAGCAAGGTGCGAGGGATTTTCTACATACCCCATGAGGATGGGGATCAATTTGCACGTAGTTCTTGATAGGGTCCTAGTTTAAGGTCATAGAACATGAACCATGAATGGGTAAGGAGAGTAGGGGACACACGGTAAGGCGGTTACAGAACCCGACGTGGATGAGGACATCAGCCCTACTTACCATGTGTTCTTTGGGGAAGTGATCGAGTCGAGGGACCAAAAACGGAAGTTAGGATGGCCCCACTGGGAAGTTCCCGGGCACTCTTATGTATCTCATAAAGATGAGAATGAATCCAAATGTAGTTCTTGGTGGTGGCACGGTAAGGTACCATTGCCAAGGAAAAAGGGGAGTGCGGGCATGGCCCTTTCACCAAAAGAAGCAGAATTTAATAAATCTTGTTTGTCCTTTAAGGTGAGTGGTTTTTTTGTGAAGCGACATGCCTACGGTAGCAAGCCCTGGTGTCGCCACAAGAATCAAGCCGTGATAGGCATTGATAAATTCCATGGAACGTGACCAATACCCAACGTGATGTCCTCTATGATGGGGTCATCATAATGCAGTGCCGTTTTTCTTCATGCGGCCAGGACGATAATGTCACAGTTTATGGTCGTGTGATAGGACTAAGCATGAATTTTAACGTCATGCAGCACAGACGTATAAGAGACGACGCTAGGCGGGGAATGTGTATGGTGTCGTGCAACATAACTGACGTGGATGGGTACATGATCCCACATCACACCATACACAGTTCCGAAATAGGAACCTTGGTCCAAGGGGCCCAAATAGGGGCAAGAAGTCAAGGGGCATGAGTAAATAGCTCCCAGCTGAGCTGGACTCAGAGATAAGATGTCCAGGTGACCCATCACATCCGGTGGGGATGAGGATCGAGCCACACGTATCCCTTAATGAAGATTTTAGTTTATGGTCTTAGTGCTCGGACCGTGGGAGTCCCGAGGGACGCCGTATTGCAGCTTTGTCCCCCTGACGCACAGAGGTGCACTGAGGGACAACGCCAAGAGTGTTGAGATTCCACCTAGACATGATGGGGTGGAACATAATGTGAATCGTGCAACCAAAATTAAAGGCCTGAAGGTGCTAGTGTGACGACGGAGGATTACTGCTGACCATGTTCACAACACAATATCCTGTCGTGTGAGCCTAAAATGGGGACAAACAAATGTGCATCAACCGCTGACCATATTCACAACGCGGGATTTGTATCAATTTATTTTTTGAATCCCTCGGGGGTGTTGGCCCGTAACAGTAGGAGAGCCCTTGGGCATGGTATCTAGGCCATTCTTGGGGGTCCGTCCGGGTGTGAAAGATGACGAAAGCCCGAATGAAGGGAAACACGAAGGTTGAAAAGTGGAAGGAACTTGACCAAGTTGAATCTGACACTCTTATTCCTAGACCAGAGTACTCTTAACACATGGGCGAACCACTGCAAGGGGTCGAGGGACTCAACTTGAGGGCGGCTAAGAAATGGCGGATTCCCGGGAAAAGGGGGGAATGGTTCCAAGAACCCTGTACCACACCTATATATCCCTCTCGTGGAGAGCAACAGTCCAGGGGGCCTAGGTGACTGAGGAGATCAGTAGATCTCTAGGAGGTGGGGCTGGACCCGAAGTCTAGACATTTGGGTGGTCCTACGTATCCCATGAGGATGAGAATCAAGCCACGCATAGTTCTGGATGGTGCTTTTTATTGTCGTGCGGGACAGGAAATAAGAGATATAATTCTTAGAACGTGGTGCGTTTGGTGAAGGTATTGCAAACCCGACGTGAATGAGGACATAATCCCTACACCACGCCACGCGGTCCCGCATTCAAAGTCCCGAAGGCAGGACAGAAGAGGCAAATTAGCTGAACTCAAACTGGACCCATAGACAGGAGGTCTGGGCATTCCTACATATCCCATGAGGATGGGAATCAAGTCAGATGTAGTTCTGAGGAGATCTTAGTTTATAGTCTTAGAGCTCAGACCATTAATGGATGAAAACTTTCCATGTAAGCGCAGACCTCAACCCAATCCATAAGCCCACATGAGTTAAAATCGGTGTGGGAAACAAGGAAGGAAGGTCATTAACGCAGTACCCAGAACGTCCACCAAAGGGAAGTTGGTACAGGGCCCCAAAGGACACCTTTAATGTGGATTTGTTCCCCTAATGCGCAGATGCACACTAAGGAATATTATCAATAGTTTTGATACTCTACTGGGACATGATGAGAATGGAGAAGGATGTGAATCGTGTTACCGAAATTTTGGGCTTTATAGGGTTGGCATGTCGATGGAGGATAACTATTAACCGTGAAAAAAAAAACAGTCTCCATATCGCATTATCCTGATGTGGGAACAAAAAATGAGCATCGACCACTGAGCTTATTCGTAACGCAGTATTTTTATCGATTTGTCATCCGAAACCCTCGAGGGAGTTGGCCCGTAACGGTAGGAGATCCCTTGGGCATTGTATCCAGGCCGTTCTTGGGAGTCCCTCCAGGTGTGAAAGGTGATGAAAGCCCTGATAAAGGGAAACACTAAGCCTGAAAAGTGGGTGTGGACGTGTCCGAGTAGAGTCTGACATTCTAGGTAACTAAACCAGAGTACCGTTAGGCACATTGGTGAACCACCAAAAAGGGTCGACAAAGTGGCTCATGAGGGAGAGGTATACGACATGGTCATTACAAGCCTGACGTGAATGAGGACATTATCCCACAACATTCTATATACTCCCCTCTCCAGGTAAGGGTAGGCCAAGGGGCCGAGATGGGATGGATATTTAAGGGTAGGCCAAGGGGCCAAGGTGGGATGTAGATTTTTGGAAGATGGGGCTGGACTCGAAGCCTAGACATTCATGTGGTCCTACGTATCCCATAAGTATGGGAATCAAGCCACACGTAGTTCTAGAAGATACCTAGGGGGCAAGATACCCTAACGAGGATGTGTACAGCATGACGAGTAACCCAACATGAATGAGGACGTAATCCCACACCACACCGCACAGTCCAGGTAAGGACTTGGGATAAGAGGCCCGAGAAGGCCAAGGGGCCTAAGGCCGGGCCTCGGTCAGGAAGGCCTAACCATCTTGCAGTTTAATATCTTGCAATATGGACAAGGGCCAGGATGAGGTGTCTCTTCCGGGGATGTGTACGGTATGGAGGGTAACCTGACGTGAACGAGGACATAATCCCACACCACACCACACAACCCCATCATAGAGTACCTGGGCCAGGGGCCCAAGAAGTCCAAAGGGCTTGAGGGGGAGCCTCGGTCAGGGAATGTGTATGGCATGGAAAGTAACCACACCGTATACTCCCATAAGAGAATCGGGGCCAGGGGACTGACTATTGGCACCACCTGGAGGGAATTCTGTCGCTTCGGGATGGGGAAGAACGAACCATTGCACTCGATGATTGGGAGATCTTGGGGTGGGTCCGAAGATCCATGACAACTGTTGACCATGTTAGAAACATAGTGTCCCTGAGGTGACCTGATATGGGAGCAACAAATGAGCGTCGAACATTGACCACATTCGAAACACGGGACTTGTATCAGCTTGTTGCTCGACATCCTCGAGGGCGTTGGCCAAAAGTGGTAAGAGGGCCCTTAGGCTGAGCATCCATGCCATTCCGGGGGGCCTTTCGGACGAGGAAAGTGATGGAATCCCAGTCAAGGAGTGGGTGAAGCATAGTTGTAACCATCTACGAAAGAGGTGAAAATCTCCAGGGAGGGAGACGTACAGCCGACTGGAGGTTTGCTTGATGTAAATTGGGGAAAAAGTGTGCACCCTGCCATATGTCTTGACCCAAGGGTAATATTTTGACTTTTGGGATGGCCCAATGGACGAAATGTCTGGGAGTTCCAACGTATCCCATGAGGATGGGAATCAAGCAATATTTAGTTCTTGAAGGCCATGCAGTTTAACGTTGAAGCGGCCAGAGGTCGTCACGGCCCTCAAAATTACATTTATTACTCCTACACTAGCACAGTGGTGCGGGGTCGAACCACAAAGAAGGCAGACGAGTGACTTCTAAGGTTTTAAAACTAAAACCTCACTGTTGTTAGTAGTGAGGGATCCATCTTTTTACTTTTTATAATTTTTTTTATTTTATTGATTATATAGAAACAAGATGATGAAACTATATTTTCTAACAAAGAAACTAAAGTTATACTAATTACTGTTAAACTAAGAGTAATACAGTATACTAGTATAAAGCAGCAAGACAAAGAAGCGAGATCATCTAAGTACTCAAAGGAGTTCTAAACTATTGGTTCAAATGGATGTTCTCCCCATAGCTCACAATCGAATCACACTTCAAGAAAATATGAAAAATTTCCCTCGCCAGGAAACTCAACAGGCAGATGACTAAGTCTTGGAGTTCGCCACACCAAAACTCAACCAAACTGCAAAGTAGTTTTAAAAGGTAACTTTTGGAAATAAACTCACCATAAATCTCCAAAGTTAATGACATTAATGTTCTCAAAAAAAGCATTCAAAAACAACCTAGCCAGTTGAAATTGAATAATGAAATTGAAAATATTGAAGTGTGAACGATCAAAGATAAGAAACAGAATCAATCTCGCCAACTGATTCTAATTTCGTAAAAAGATAAGCATACGAAGATTTAAAAATCATAACCAAAAGGTTTTAAAACTCCCGAGTTTAGAAAGTTCAATCTATGATCATATTGATTCAAGAAGTGTAAAAAATCCAAGATCAAAGTACAAAAAATAAGGACAGAGGGAAGATGTACTCCCCAAGTACTGCTCTGAACTCGGGCTCCTTGGTCTCCTGCTCGTTTCCAGTGCTGCTCCCAGGAGTCTCCGCTCTCGAATTGGTGTTGTCGTGGAATGTCAAATGAGAGTCCCCCCCAAAAATTATGCTGCTTGCTCTGCTTAAAATACAATCTGTCATCTGCTGCACGTCACCGCTCAACCTCCACCGACTTCAAAAGTTCTTTACCCACGCACCGCAAAATGTGTGTTTTTTCGCGACCGGCACGTCGCGCGAATTTTTCTCACGTAACTAACTTCGGTAAAGTTAGTTGTAAGTACCTGGACATGTTTAAGTCCGTTGAATGAACCTGCAAATAAAATAAAATAGATAAATAAATAGAAAATATGCAAGGAAAAATAATTATTTTTAGAGTAAATTACAAATTAATCTTAGTTAATTGATAATTATTTTCTTTTAAATAATTTATACAATTATTAACTGTGATAAAACATAAGTTATTAAAGAGAGATTAGTTTAATTGAGTTAATAAAATAATTACTAAGTTATTTATTTTAACACTTAAACTAAGTTATTAAAAATTATGAGCATAAATAATTAAATTAATAATTTAAATTAAATTAATAATTAAATTATTACAATAAAAGAAACATAATAATTAGATTAATTAATTAATTAGATAATTTTAATAAAGTAAATAATGTTATTACTTAAGTTCATGTATATTTAAATTAATTATTATAATTTATAGTTTTCTTATAATTATTATTAATTATATAAGTTAGACTATAATCAATAAATTAATTTATTATTACCATTAGTTATTAATTTAGTTTAATATTCTAATTTATAATTTATCTATTTATTAAAATTATAATTTTTTAAATCATAAATTTTATAAATTAAATTATATTAAATTGACTTAGTTAATTTCACTTTTATGAAAAGTTAACATTAATTTAACTTTACTTTAATTTACCTTTTGCTTTTATTTTTTTTTCTTTTGACTTTACTTTAATTATTATATTTTTACTTTACCTTTATACTATTTATATTATTTAATTTTTAATTTTTTTATTATCTACCCCTCCCCCAAATTGGCGCACAGCAGGGGAGGAGAGTTTTCTTCTTCCTTAACACCGGTCGGCTGCTCTAACTCAAC
Organism: Viscum album; assembly: GCA_963277665.1. Lineage (NCBI taxonomy): Eukaryota > Viridiplantae > Streptophyta > Magnoliopsida > Santalales > Viscaceae > Viscum > Viscum album. The sequence continues at coordinate 1,224,515,712 of OY728130.1, forward strand.
AGAACCAGTGGCGCGGGTTCCTCTTCATAGCGGAATTGGATCCTGGAAGGCAGCGGCTGCATCCTTATCTTCTCCAGCAGCAGAGCAGCGTATTCCTCGAATGGCGGAAGAATCCATTTGCGGTATTAATGGAGGAACTTAAACCGGCGGTGTCTCCAGATCCGGTGACAACAGAGAAAATGGTGGGTCGTGGATTTCCAGATCTGAGCTTGATTTTGTTCGATGGTGATTTATTTGGTTCGAACTGTATGGGTTCAGATATGGTGGAGGAAGAGGGTACGATGGGTTGAAATGGGATGCAACGACGGCTTCAGTTAGGGATTCAATCGGCGGTGTGGGATCAGGTTCATCGGGTGGAGGCCATGGTCATGGTTCAAGCTCGGTTGGAACTAGAAGCAGCAGTGAGTGGTGAGTCCTATGATCAACGGTGAGAAATCGTGATGGTAGTGACTTGAATTTTCGACTGTGTGAAATATTGATGGTGGAAGGAGGATGCTCTGCTTCACGAGAACCGAATGGCGGTGACTCCTCGGATGGCCAAGTCTCTCAGCAGTGGTGAGGGACTGGGAATTGTAGAGGTGGAGAAGCAATCGGGGGCAGGGGCGAGGACGTATCGGTGAGGAAAAAAAATAAAAAGGATGTATCGGTGAGGTTGGCATATCGGTGAGAATTATCGGTAGCTCAGCTACCGATAAAAAAACAGTTGTCGATAGCATAAAAAAAACAGTTACCGATAGCATAAAAAAACAGTTACCGATAGCATTATGCCGTTAGAAAAACTATCGGTGATCTTAAAAAAAATAAAATAAAAGTGAACTTAAATTAAAACTAAACCGAAATAAAATAAAAACAATTAATTATAAAGAACCTAAATCTAAACACCATTAATTTAAAACAATTTTTTTTATTAATCGTTAAAACATTAAAATAATTAATTGAAAACACATAAATTATAAACTAAATAATAAACTAAAATTATAAAAGACTTGAATCAAAATAACTAAGCACGCTAATTAAAGAGTAACAGAACAAAATGAAAATTAGCATTGGCGACCCAATATGTCACCATAAGAACTAGTTTAAATCACCGGTAGACTAAAACCTTTATAAAATGGATTAAAAATTAATCTGCATACATAAAATAATAAAGTTAATGTTTAAAAACTGTTAATTAATTAATTAATTAACTAATTGAACTAATAAAATTAAGGGCGAACCAATTTAATTAATTTAAAAGAAACATATTATTTACTTAAATGACTAGCGGGTGGTTCAACACATAAAATAATAGGATAAACCTATTCTAACATAACTTAATTGAAAAAAAATAATTAATAAAATAAAGTCTAGATTAATTTAATAGGATTTTGTTAATTAAATGATTGTTTTAATAGATATTGACTATTATAAAGTTAAGCAAAGTTAAATTAACCTAACTAAATACTCACCGTTGCTTATAAAAATTAAAGCGCTTACTGATAGAAGTGACAACGGTCACCGATAAGATATATAAAAGAGCTACCGGAAGAGAAAAAGTATCGGTGACAATGGTTACCGATAAACAGCACCGGTAACCTGCCTACTGGTAGAGAAAAAGGACCCCTGCTATCGGTAGCTTAGCTACCGATAGTCTGGAAAGCCGCGACATATTGTATATAACTTTAAAAATTAAAATTAAATTAATTAGAAAACTCAATGATTAATAATAATAATAAGTTAAATAAAATAAACAAATAAAGATTTAACTAAACAACTTGAAGATTAGTTATATTAAAAACACGTCGATAATAAATCAATTATTTTAAGGTCCAAAATTACATAAAATGTTATAAAAAATGAATAATTGACAAATTTATTTATAAAAATATAAAAGTGCATTTATTTATTAAAAAGTGTTAAAATAATTAAATAAGTTGTATAAAATATAATAAAAAGATGTGGAAAACTGAGTAAAAATAAGGCCACATCAAATTCCCCCACACTTAAACATTGTTTGTCCTCAAACAATCCCATGTTTTATTCTCTTTGAAAAAGTGTGAATTATACAAATCAGCAATGTTCGGAGAAGTTTCAACAGAAGACTAAAAAAAGTGTGCTTAGGCTATTGAACACATACCTCAAATAAAGTCTCTCCTAGAACCACTACTCAAAGGGAACTCAAGTAAACCATGAATCATCCATAAATGAAGGTGTCCTGCTTCATATATGACTCTGCCTAGTGAATCACTTCAATTCAAGCTCAATTTCTAAATTCAAGAGTGATAAGAGGTAAAATGAAAGTGGAATCAAAACCTTAACAAAAGGAACTTTGTACTTTTACTCATCACCTTGGTTCCGAAATTAAAACATAGATAATTTTTTTGAAAATCACTTTATTGATACAACCCAAATGACTCCCATATAAACCAGTTGTCCCCTTCTTCATCTGGAGTTCATCATTCCCCTCACCTTAATGAATTCATTTTTGACCTTAAAAACTTTATTTATTTTTCCCAAGCCATGTAATTTGTGCCAAGCACTGTGCAATGCACTTATTCAGAGTGTACAGAGGGATTATAGTAAACAGAAATGCACCCAGCATCTAAGGTCTCAGAGATTCACTGTGGGATCCCAGATTCCTAGTATTACTCCAGTTTCAAAAGATTTATATAAAAACCATTTACATTGACTCAATATAAGTTATGATTTTTATAAATTAAAAGAATGAAAAGGCTCCTCGGATAAAAGTCAAACTTCCAGTACCTAAAAGTATGATCTTAAATCCACTAAACGGTTTCCCATATCACTCTCCAAACAAGTTCCTAAACAAAATTCATTAAACCACTAAATAGTTCCACTCAGAAATCATCCACTACCACTCATTTCAGACTCAAAGCAAGACTCAACTTCCAATCAAGCACCATCCTAAGGCAAGACTCATTTGAGTGCAGTGTAAAGCCTAAAATTGTGAAGAAATTTATTTTTGAAAAATTTTGACCATTTTTTTGACAAAAAGTCTAAAAGCAGTGGGAATTGTTGAGCATTACAATTAAACACAGTTTAGCACAGTCAAGAATTGACCCCCTCCCCCACACTTAAGACCCAACTTTGTCCCCAAAGTTGACTTCTAAATATGGAGAAGAACAATTAATCAATTATGGTTCAAAATAGATATTCAATTTAGTAGATATATGACATGTATAAAGGGTCTCAATGAAGTTCAAAAATAGTGTTTTCCACAACAGTTAAATAAAAGCAGGTTCATTTCAGACACACACATGCTTTAACATTCAGTCCAGTGACAAAGATTTTCATTTAAAGCACAAAAGAAGTATATAATGTGTAAGTGTGAAATTAACTGGGTGTAAGCATGTTAAACAATAAGTTCAATAATATGTTCAATAAAGTAGACAAAGTTCATGCTAAACACCTCAACGAAACAAGCAGATTCAAATGACCAGCATGTACTCCCCCCCACACTTAGTTTCATGCAGTGAAAAGGTTTTATCACAATAGTGAAATTCAATTTTTTTAAAGCAGGGAGGCTCATGCATATTTTTAATTCATTAGTTACACAACATGTAGCAGAATCTTATAATACAAGCAGAATTTTAAGCAAGCAGAATATTATTTACAAAAACAGGAGCAGAAAAATAAGTGCAACAAGTTGAAGTACTTCCCTGACTAAGCTCTTGTCCAAAAATGACCATGGGAATTCCACTCCTTAGATGACAGAAGCAACATTCCTAAAAACATAGAGTATATAGACCAGGAACAATTATTCAGCAAAAACAGAGCATATATAAGCATACAAAGCAGCACTTTATTCAAAGTAAAATAACAACAGAACAAAAGTAAAAACAAAGAAAGAGCATGGTTTGACTCCCATGAAGCACTGAATTTAAAGTCATCAGTTAGACTTTATTTAATTACAAATTTTTATTTATTAACAAAACAAAAACCATGGGTTGCCTCCAATGAAGCACTAGGTTTAAAGTCCCCAGCCAGACTCACCTAGCAACTAACCGTAGTCACTAGGTGGATTTGGTTTCCTTAATAGGAACCACCACAAGTGTTTGGCCCAATTGTTTTTAACAGAACAGTGAAAATTGTGGGCTTCAAGACTCAATACAACAGCAACTAAATTATCATAGCCTAAAATAATCCCTAAGTAGCACCCTTTAACAGTTGTAAGCATAATGTTGTCCACTTCCATAATTGTTTCAGATTTATCAATATTAACATTTTTAGGATGTGGTAGCAATAAATTAGGTGTTTCAAAGGGTATGACAATGTCCTCAGAGCTATCTTCTCCAACTTCAACACTAAAAGATTCGCATTCAAGGGTGCTCATGGGTGAGTACTGATTAGCAGGTTCAAGAGGGAATTCAATAAAGTTCTGAACATAATTATGAAAATTTTAACTTAGGTGTGATTCCCTCTCTGAACTAATATCAGTATCATGAAAATAATCAGCACCCATCACAGGTGAGGATGGAAGTGAAAAACAAGAAAGAGAATTTATTTTATCACTAAGTGGTTCAGCTCTAACAATGTTATAAATCTCTTCCAAAAGATCCTCATCTGTTAACTCACATTGAACATCTACTGCTTCTAACAAATCAACTCTGCCTAATTCCAGTGTGTGTTCAACCTCTCTTTCAAGTTCAAATTCAGAAGGCTCACTTTCTAAAACCATGTCATTTGAGTGTTGCAATTCAATTTCAGGAGAAGAATTGTACAATTCAGTTTCAATAAATTCACTTTCCAAAATGTTCATGTTAAGAAAATTCTCCTCATGTTGATCAACACTGATTTCCATTTCATTGCACACTGATTCAGAAAAGTGATTAATATGAGAATAAGGAAATGAAAACTCATCAATTAGTCTTTCTTCAAATATTATTCCCACATTCTCATCATCAAACATCATTTCAGAATTAATTGGGTTTACAGTTTCAAAACATGGAAGAGAAGTTTTCATTTGAGGTTCAAAAAAATTAGATTCTATGTTATCCAGCTTAAGGTTATCTTCCAAAGTGTTCCCAATTTCAATTTTAAGCTCATTGTTCAAAATTTCAGAAAGATTGGGTGAAGAGTTTTTAACATTCAAGTTTCTAGTTTCAAGTATATCTTCAATCCGAGTGACTTCATTCTCAAAGCTTCTAAAACAGTGATTTTTCTCAAGTGTAGGAATTATGAAAAGAACTGGGCTATCTTTTTCAATCTGTTTCAATTCATCTTCAAAATTGTCCAACTCGATTCCATTAAAGTTATTTATTGGATTTTCAATGATGTGTTCTTTATTTAGAGAGTTGGTTATTTCTAGATTTAGTTCAACAGAGTCATATTTTTCAAAGTGAATGGGTTCTTGTCCAGTTTCATTATCACTTTCTTCTTCCACTTGATTTTCAAATCTTTTGTAAACATTTTCTTTTACCTTTTCTTCAAATACTTCTTTTTCTTTAACCCTTTTTTGCAATTCCAAGAGCATGGTTTCTATTCTTTTCATTCTTTGATCTCGCTCTTGAGAATCTCTAAGTTGAATCTCATGGGTTTGAGTTAACCAATTATTAATTTGTTCCACCCTAGCATCATGTTTGGAATCAATTAATTCAATTTTAGCTAGGGTGATAGGACTAAACTGACATTGTTCATTTTCATCAGTGTAAACATCTTGTTGTGGCTGGTTATAGACACACTGCCAAGAAGTATGTCCATAATCTCCACAACAAACACAATTAGGTCCCGGTTGATTCCAATTCAGTTTAACATCCATTTTTAATTCAAAATTTAATGAGCTTAAACACACAACAATTCTCTGTGAAGCAGATTTTTCTTTTCAAAACAACAAAAGTAGCAGATACAGTTCAAAGTAGTTTTTTTTAAATCAGTTTTTTTGTGTGTTTTTTTATGTTTTTTTTGTGTGTTTTTTGTGTGTTTTTTTTAAACCCTAGACTCTCAGTGCGTGCCTTCCCCGGCAACGGCGCCAAATTTTGAAGCGGCCGGAGGTCTCCACGGCCCTCAAAATTACATTTATTACTCCTACACTAGCACAGTGGTGCAGGGTCGAACCACAAAGAAGGCAGACGAGTGACTTCTAAGGTTTTAAAACTAAAACCTCACTGTTGTCAGTAGTGAGGGATCCATCTTTTTACTTTTTATAATTTTTTTTATTTTATTGATTATATAGAAACAAGATGATGAAACTAGATTTTCTAACAAAGAAACTAAAGTTATACTAATTACTGTTAAACTAAGAGTAATACAGTATACTAGTATAAAGCAGCAAGACAAAGAAGCGAGATCATCTAAGTACTCAAAGGAGTTCTAAACTATTGGTTCAAATGGATGTTCTCCCCATAGCTCACAATCGAATCACACTTTAAGAAAATATGAAAAATTTCCCTCGCCAGGAAACTAAACAGGCAGATGACTAAGTCTTGGAGTTCGCCACAACAAAACTCAACCAAACTGCAAAGTAGTTTTAAAAGGTAACTTTTGGAAATAAAATCACCATAAATCTCCAAAGTTAATGACATTAATGTTCTGAAAAAAAGCATTCAAAAACAACCTCTCCAGTTGAAATTGAATAATGAAATTGAAAATATTGAAGTATGAACGATCAAATATAAGAAACAGAATCAATCTTGCCAACTGATTCTAATTTCGTAAAAAGATAAGCATACGAAGATTTAAAAATCATAACCAGAAGGTTTTAAAACTCCCGAGTTTAGAAAGTTCAATATATGATCATATTGATTCAAGAATTGTAAAACATCCAAGATCAGAGTACAAAAAATAAGGACAGAGGGAAGATTTACTCCCCAAGTACTGCTCTGAACTTGGGCTCCTTGGTCTCCTGCTTGTTTCCAGTGCTGCTCCCAGGAGTCTCCGCTCTCGAATTGGTGTTGTCGTGGAATGTCAAATGAGAGTCCCCCCCAAAAATTCTGCTGCTTGCTCTGCTTAAAATAAAATCTGTCATCTGCTGCACGTCACCGCTCAATCTCCACCGACTTCAAAAGTTCTTTACCCACGCACCGCAAAATGTGCGTTTTTTCGCGACCGGCTCGTCGCGCGAATTTTTCTCACGTAACTAACTTCGGTAAAGTTAGTTGTAAGTACCTGGACATGTTTAAGTCCGTTGAATGAACCTGCAAATAAAATAAAATAGATAAATAAATAGAAAATATGTAAGGAAAAATAATTATTTTTAGAGTAAATTACAAATTAATCTTAGTTAATTGATAATTATTTTCTTTTAAATAATTTATACAATTATTAACTGTGATAAAAAATAAGTTATTAAAGATAGATTAGTTTAATTGAGTTAATAAAATAATTACTAAGTTATTTATTTGAACACTTAAACTAATTTATTAAAAATTATGAGCACAAATAATTAAATTAATAATTTAAATTAAATTAATAATTAAATGATTACAATAAAAGAAACATAATAATTAGATTAATTAATTAATTAAATAATTTTAATAAAGTAAATAATGTTATTACTTAAGTTCAAGTATATTTAAATTAATTAGTATAATTTATAGTTTTCTTATAATTATTATTAATTATATAAGTTATACTATAATCAATAAATTAATTTATTATTACCATTAATTATTAATTTAGTTTATTATTTTATTTTATAATTTATCTATTTATTAAAATTATAATTTTTGAAATCATAAATTTTATAAATTAAATTATATTAAATTGACTTAGTTAATTTCACTTTTATGAAAAGTTAACATTAATTTAACTTTACTTTAATTTACCTTTTGCTTTTATTTTTTTTCTTTTGACTTTACTTTAATTATTATATTTTTACTTTACCTTTATACTATTTATATTATTTAATTTTTAATTTTTTTATTATCTACCCCTCCCCCAAATTGGCGCACAGCAGGGGAGGAGAGTTTTCTTCTTCCTTAACACCGGTCGGCTGCTCTAACTCAGCAGAACCAGTGGAACGGGTTCCTCTTCACAGCGGACTTGGATCCTGGAATGCAGCGGCTGCATCCTTATCTTCTCCAGCAGCAGAGCAGCGTATTCCTCGAACGGCGGAAGAATCCATTTGCGGTATTAATGGAGGAACTTAAACCGGTGGTGTCTCCAGATCCGGTAACAACAGAGAAAATGGTGGGTCATGGATTTCCAGATCTGAGCTTGATTTTGTTCTATGGTGATTTATTTGGTTCGAACTGTATGGGTTCAGATCTGGTGGAGGAAGAGGGTATGATGGGTTGAAATGGGATGCAACGACGGCTTCAGTTAGGGATTCAATCGGCGGTGTGGGCTCAGGTTCATCGGGTGGAGGCCATGGTCATGGTTCAAGCTCGGTTGGAACTAGAAGCAGCAGTGAGTGGTGAGTCCTATGATCAACGGTGAGAAATCGTGATGGTAGTGACTTGAATTTTCGACTGTGTGAAATATTGATGGTGGAAGGAGGATGCTCTGCTTCACGAGAACCGAATGGCGGTGACTCCTCGGATGGCCGAGTCTCTCAGCAGTGGTGAGGGACTGGGAATTGTAGAGGTGGAGAAGCAATCGGGGGCAGGGGTGAGGACGTATCGGTGAGGAAAAAAAATAAAAAGGTTGTATCGGTGAGGTTGGCATATCGGTGAGAATTATCGGTAGCTCAGCTACCGATAAAAAAAAAACAGTTACCGATAGCATAAAAAAACAGTTACCGATAGCATAAAAAAACAGTTACCGATAGCATTATGCCGTTAGAAAAACTATCGGTGATCTTAAAAAAAAGTGAACTTAAATTAAAACTAAACCGAAATAAAAAAAAACAATTAATTATGAAGAACCTAAATCTAAACACCATTAATTTAAATTTTTTTTTATTAATCGTTAAAACATTAAAATAATTAATTGAAAACACTTAAATTATAAACTAAATAATAAACTAAAATTATAAAAGACTTGAATCATAATAACTAAGCACGCTAATTAAAGAGTAGCAGCACAAAATGAAAATTAGCATTGGCGACCCAATATGTCACCATAAGAGATAGTTTAAATCACCGGTAGACTAAAACCTTTATAAAATGGATTAAAAATTAATCTGCATACATAAAATAATAAAGTTAATGTTTAAAAACTGTTAATTAATTAATTAATTAACTAATTGAACTAATAAAATTAAGGGCGAACCAATTTAATTAATTTAAAAAAACATATTATTTACTTAAATGACTAGCGGGTGGTTCAACACATAAAATAATAGGATAAATCTATTCTAACATAAATTAATTGAAAAAAATAATTAATAAAATAAAGTCTAGATTAATTTAATAGGATTTTGTTAATTAAATGATTGTTTTAATAGATATTGACTATTATAAAGTTTAGCAGAGTTAAATTAACCTAACTAAATACTCACCGTTGCTTATAAAAATTAAAGCGCTTACTGATAGAAGTGACAACGGTCACTGATAAGATATATAAAAGAGATACCGGTAGAGAAAAAGTATTGGTGACAATGGTTACCGATAAACAGCACCGGTAACCTGCCTACCGGTAGAGAAAAAGGACCCCTGCTATCGGTAGCTTAGCTACCGATAGTCTGGAAAGCCGCGACATATTGTATATAACTTTAAAAATTAAAATTAAATTAATTAGAAAACTCAATGATTAATAATAATAATAAGTTAAATAAAATAAACAAATAAAGATTTAACTAAACAACTTGAAGATTAGTTATATTAAAAATACGTCGATAATAAATCAATTATTTTAAGGTCCAAAATTACATAAAATGTTATAAAAAATGAATAATTGACATATTTATTTATAAAAATACAAAAGTGAATTTATTTATTAAAAAGTGTTAAAATAATTAAATAAGTTGTATAAAATATAATAAAAAGATGTGGCAAACTGAGTAAAAATAAGGCCACATCAAACGTCATGCAGTGAAGACGCGAGGAGGATAGAAGAACGGGAGTGGGCACATGGTGCGACCCTCATAATTCTTGTATGAGCGGGGCTTAGGAAGCCTACTCCGCATCATGCGAGGACCCTTTGAAGAAACCATACCCAGGGGGAATAGTTAAAGAGAAGAGCTCGAGGCTGGGCTCAAAATAAATCATTTGAGCATTCATACATATCCCATGAAGATGGGAATCATTCCATACGTAGTTCTAGGAGCACAGTTTAACATCATGCGGGACGAAATGCAGTTTAACATCATGCGTGATGAAATGAAGTTTGACATCATGCGGGATGGAATGTAGTTTAACGTCATGCGGGACCATACAGTTTAAGTTCATCCGGGACCGTGGTGAAGTTTAGGGTCATGCAGGACCGGGGTGCAATTTAGGGTCATGCAGGACCGTGGTGTAGTTTAGGGTCATGTGGGACTGTACAGTTTAAGGTCATGCTGGACCTATGTACAGTTTAGGGTCATGCAGGACCAGGGTGCAGTTTAGGGTCATGCGGGCCCATGGTGCAGTTTAGGGTCATGTGGGACCATACAGTTTAAGGTCGTGCCAGACCTTGGGGCTCAAGAAAAGTATTGATTGATGAACTTGGCGTTGGTGGGAGGAGTTATGCGCTCACCATCCATGATCACCAAAGAGTGTGCTCCATTGGGGTAAACCTTATGAATGATGTAAGGTCCCTCCCATTTGGGCTCAAACTTGGGTGGTTTCTTGCTGGGGATCATTGGCGCTCGGAGGGGCAACACTAGGTCACCTTGCAGAAAAGAGAGAAGGCAAACCTTATTGTTGAAGGCTATGCATATCTTATTCTGAAGCCTATTCAGATTGTGCAGGGCACAAAGCCTGTTCTCGTCCAGTGCTTCCAATTTAGCCAGACGGATTTTGGCCACCTTATCTGGTGCCTGCTGGTCATAGACTACAATGCGTAACGATGGCAGCTGGATCACGATAGGTAGGATGACCTCCGCCCCATACACCAAGGAATATGGAGTCACCTGGGTGGAATTGCGAGTCATCGTCCGATACGCCCAGAGGGCATTGGAGAGCTTTTCCGGACAACTTTTTTTGTTCTGACCAACCATTTTTTGCAGAATGTTAGAGAGAGTTTTGTTGAATGCTTTGATCTGCCCATTTTCCTATGCATGATAGAGAGAGGTATGGTTTGAATGGATATTGTACTTGGCGTACAATTTCTTCAGCTCGGCTGCTCGGAAGTTGGTGCTGTTATCGGTGAGGACAGCGTGAGGGACTCCAAACCGGTGGATGATATTGGAGCTCATAAAGTCAACAATGGAATTGGCCTTTACCTCTTTGAGTGGAACTTCTTCTGCCCACTTGGAGAAGAAATTTGTAGTGGTCAGGATGAACCTACACTGGCGAGCTGTCGCCGGTGGATATGGTCCCATGACATCGAGTACCCAGACCACAAATGTCCAAGAGTACTTGGTGGAGTGGAGAGGCTCTGGCGGCCGATGCAGGAATTTAGCATGAACTTTGCACGCATGACATATCTTGGAAAACTCAATACAATCATGGATCATAGAGGGACAGAAGTACCCCAACCTCCGGATCTGATGTGATAGCTCGGGCCCAGCTTGGTGGGCATCGTAGGAATCGGCATGAACCTCTTGCATGATCTAAGAATTCTTGAATCCTTGAATATAACAGAGGATAACACCATCAAAACCCCACTTATAGAGGATCCGCTCAAGACTGGGACCACTCTGGAGGGTAAATTGTAGTGCGCGACATCGGATTCGCTCGCGCTCGGCCCGATCATCTGGGAGGCAACCATTTTAGAGATACTCGACAAAAGGTTCCCTCCAGTCAGAAGCGGCCTCAACCACTGCATCTGAAGAACCTGGAGCTACTGACATGGAGGTTCCGGGGGCAAGGTGGCTTATCCGTAGGCCGCCATCATCTTCTGAGGTGACAGGGGTGACGACTCTACGGTGTGCCACATGTATACTCAAATCACCCTACTCAGGTTCTGTGAGTGACACAGCTAGGCCGGCCCGAGCGTCCGCTCGACCGTTCTGTAACTGAGTAACATGGGTGACCTCTGGTCGAGAAGGGAACTGGGCCATTAGAAGGAGGGTGCAATCCAAAAATGGCACGAGCTATGGCTTCCGGAAGTCATAGTCGGCATTGATCTACTTGATGACTAGTTCAGAATCCCCTTTTACATGCAAATGGGGAACATTGATCTCAAGGGCCAACTTGAGGTATGTGATGAGAGCCTGATACTCTGCCTTTTTGTTGGTGCAGCCTTCTGAAAACAATAATGAGTATGGCAGAATGGCTTGCACTGGGGTGATGAAGGCGGTGGATAGCTACCTAAGGATCTAGTCCAGGCATCTCGTCGTAACTCCAGGGAAACACATCTCGGTGCTGATTAAGGAAGTCTATGTACCGCTGCTGCTCCTCAAGGGACATGGCGGCACTGATCAATGTGGGTCTCGGGTCTTCCTCACTACCAAGGTTCACCTGTACCAGTTCATCGACCATGGTAGAGACACCTTCTTCAAAGGCAGGGGGAGCATCCTCCAGATATTCTTCTCCACTTGTGGTGGGATCTTCCGCGAGGGGAGTCACTTCCGAGCCACCAGACTCTGATGGGAATCTGGTGTCGGCTTGATTGGCAGTGGTCATCACGTCAGGAGACTCATGCGCCATTGAGATCATAGAAATGAATGCAGTCGATCCAATACCATCTTGTCTTCATACCAAGGGGCCTCGTTTGATGACATCAAAATAGTAGTGGCACGTTGGCTTGATCCGGTTGATTCCAGCCAATTGTAACAGACACGTATAACGTACTGCCATTGCCATGAGTCTGACATCCTGATACCGTACAAGGGTAGGAGGTTCTGGGATCACCCGAGCCTGGTTGGTGTAGGAGTACGAGGTGATTTTCCGCCGTCACTTGGACATGGGAATATGCCTTCCTCTTATACCCGAAACGAAAAATCATTTCCCCATGTCGGGGTTCGTGGCCTCCAACCGATGGATTAGAATGATGTAGGCGTCATCCAGACCTGTAGAAGGATCACTTGTGACCTTGACGGGTTCATCCTTACTTGCTAGAATTTTTTTATCCTTTCTCTTGTAATAGTCAGCGTCCAGATAGTGGGCTTCACAAGAGGCGAAAGGAGACACATCTCCTTGGAGCACACCTACTCGACCATTGATGGAGTATTTGAGGCATTGGTGATACGATGAAGGGACCGCTGCATGAAGATGGAGCCATGGACTGCCCATCAATGCGTTGTATGTGGTGTCCTGGGAGAAAAGCTTTAATTTGGTACTAGAAATTAGGCCACCGAACTGGGGTTTCAAACAGATCTTACCAACCAAGGTTTTCTCGGTCCTATCATATCCATGGATCCTTAGGTCAGAGGGAGTTAGATTATCTTCAGACAAACCCAGCTTTCGTAGTGTCCGAGTCGGGATTAGGTTAATCCCAGAGCCTGTGTCAACAAGACAGTGGCGGACTTCCACGCCATTGAACTGGCCAGTGACGTATAGTGGATGAATGTGCCCCTGTATGGGAGGGTCTTCGTCTTCGCCATAAAATGAGATAATCTCCTAACATTCGACATTCTCAATCGCCTCAGCGTGGAAGGCTTCCGCAGCTGCTACATCCGTATCAAACTGGAGGGGGATCCTTAGGGCCTCGGTAAGTACCTCACGCATTTTAGACGACATGCGAAGAGCCTCAATGATAGAAAGCCTCGATGGAATACCAGTAAGGTGCTTCAGAACAGCATACTTCCGGGCCAGACACGAGCCTCTACTTACAGGAGGCCGCTCTGCAATTGGAGACACTATGGGCCCTGTTGGTTGGACTGGCGGCTGGCTGGTACTGGGTACATCCCACTGCCTGCTAGTCGAGTCTTGAAGAGTAACATCCAGATGAGGACCAGACAACTAAGATTGGCCTGTAGTAGGGAAGGAAAGGTTACGGTACAGACAAGGCAGCTCTGCCTGATCTAGTAGCACAAACGGCGGTAGAGGTAGATCTGAGGGCACCATATGAGGAGGTTGTGCATGCTGAGATCTGTGTTGGGCCTACTGGCTAGTTTTAGTAGCATGAATAGCTTGGATAGAGGTGCCAACCGATTCACCCCGAAGACCCATGTAGTCACGGCTCCGCCGACGTTGACGTCGACTGGGGACATTGGGGAGGTTCTCCTAGAGCTCGCCCTCACTGGGAGTCATATAGGGATTTAACAGCTCCACGATATTAACTAAAGAGTACCCATGACTATTGCTTGATGAATCATCCACCACTAGGCGGATTCTGAGAGGGATCCCCTTCTCAGGGGGCATGAAATCACCGAGAGTGCGTGGTGACGACGATAGTGGTGGAGCACATTTCTTCTTCTTACTCCGCTACTGCTTGCCCTTCTGGGAAGAGGCTGGCTTAGATGATGATGCAGAGGTATTGGTCACATATCCTGAAGGCTCTAGATGATTTAGGCAGTCCTGAATGATATCCTGGGTGTGGGTGATGGTTTTACGAGCCATCCAGTCATCGTACTTCTGAGACCCGTGGCCAGGAACCTGCTACCACTCGCCTTCGTCGTCGCTACCACTTTCTGACCTGACAAAGGCACCCGCCACTTGTGTAGGGGATGAGCCCAACCTGAATATGTTATTATCAATCTGGTCTTGGAGCCAGTCTTTAAACACATAGAACTGCTTGAGGGTGTGCCCCAGGATCCAATGATAGGGGCAGTAGTTGGGGCGATCAGTGAGATTCACATCTTCCGGCCTTCTGCACTCGGGTAAGCACACAATCCCCTACTTGAGGGTAGTACGGAAGTAACCGGGGACCTGATTCTTATTGTACTAGTAAATCTGGTGCCTTCTTTCCAGATAGGGGGCTCTAGGAGCCTGGCCCTGATGAGGGGCTGGAGGGGCCTACTGAGGAGGCGGAGCCTGATTGTTCTGCCTAGGCGGTGGTGGAACATTACGTGGGGGAGACTATAAATTCTGAGGCGGTCGCTGCTGGGTAGGAGGTTGTGCCTGAGGTGGAGGGCCCCTGCGAGTTTCCAGATCCGGTGCTACTGGCAACAATTCTAGCTACCCCGGGACTTCTATTTGGGCTACCGTAGTGGGCTTGGCTCTGACAGCCCTCCTGGATGGGATCACAGGGGGCAGCAGACGCACTTGACCAGCCTATTGCAGAGCATCATCAAGGAATTGGCCTTATTTGAGAAGTCCCGGAACCTTTTGGGGCAGTTCTGGGTAATCAGAAAAGGAACCAGTTCTATTTTGACATTACCTACGCACATCGTTAGCAATTTCTCCTGAGTCAGTGGCATGTCGAGGGAGTATGTAAGCCCCTTCCACCGGGCGATGAAGTCTGTGAGTCCCTCATCAGGCCTTTGTTTACGCATGAAGAGGTCTGCGATGCAGGTCTTTCATGTGGTGGAGCTGAACTGGTATAGGAATTGCCGGTGGAGATCCTCTCAGCCAGTCACCGATCCAATAGGGAGCTGGTTGTACCAGACGAATGCAGGGCCCTCCAACGTCTTCACAAAACATTGGATCTTGGAGGCTTCCTGCTGTGCCAGGGTCTCCAACATGGGGCCACACCTAGAGGAAAAGTGGGCCAGGTGCTGTGGCGGGTCCCCAGTCCCATTAAAGGGTGAGAAAGTGGGATTCCCAAAACCTGGAGGTACATGCATATCATCCACCCACGCGGGATATGGCTTGCCATCTAGTGGAACTACCACCTGCCGCGTTTCCAACACCTCGAGGTGCGTGATGAGTGATACTATAGGATCATCCGGGTGGGGGTCCCTGTCTTGACGGGGATCCCTAACCACGAGTTCATTGCCAGGCTCTTTGACACGGTAAACGACTTCAATGGCTCGTGGAGAAATTGGCAGAACGGCCCGCGGGGAAGCTGGGGAAACTCGGGTTGGATTCCTCATATTATCTTTCCATTTAGGAGGGTTTGGTGAGACATATCATGCCCTCTTTCTATGAGTTCCGACTTCTTCCCTATCTGCGGGAGTAGCATGATCAAGGTTGCCCGGAGGCATATTGCCGAGGGGAAGTTGTTCATGTCCCTGATGCCCGAGCTTGGGATCACCACAGTTAGGTCACCTCTCTACAGCACGCTCGGCCAGGAGTTCTTCGACCAAACTCTTCTTCTCAGTGAGATGTTGGCACAACGCAGCTGTCTCAGGGTCTTTGTCTGTCTTCTGCACTGAGGCAGATAGGTAGGAGTGCTTGACAGATCCGACATGTTCTTTACCCTTACCGGCATTCCGACTGAGTACCAGCGACTCGGTGGGCACAGAAAGACCTAAGAGGTTCCTCTGCTGATGAGTAATCCTCCTTGATGGGTCCAACAATGGTGGTACACCCTTAGGGGGTAAGTCTCCATCGGGAAACACCAGTTCTTCCTCCTTGTCAACTATGTCAGCTATGTGGACCGCAACCCTTCTTGGGGGCATGTCCTCAATGTCGCATAACGAATTGAGTTGCCGCTGGATATGATTGAAGATGAGGGCGACATACTGTCCCCAGCCACATACTTGCACATGGGGGGTAGCTTCCCTGATGATTTTGCCGAGTATCTTGAAAATAAGAATGCATTTTTGTTGGAGGGCACTCTGGAGACCTGGTGACTCAGGGCGCTTGGCCACGGGGAGTGCGACCAAATCAACCAGACGACATTTCTCACCAATCTCCTCAAAGTGAACTTGGCTCCTGGGGTACACCGCCCGATCATAACGAAGACAGAAGTGCTTCAACCATAGGGTTTTACGGAAGCACTCGACATCCTCTGGGATGAGGGATTCCGGTACACAAAAGTTCGATGTTGCCGTCGGCCATAACTTCTCCAGGAAGTGATCCACTGTGAGAATGTTCCAGAAGCTCCTAGAGTCGGATTCAGGGTCTGGACCCGTATTTCCCCACTCGTCAACCAGAGGTGGTTGAGGAACTAGTAGTGGTACTAAGGTGGACTTTTGGGATAGTAAACTCGGTGTCAGAGAATACGGCGAACGAGCCGACTAGCCACTGAATTCAGGGCCATCCTCCAAAGAGTGCGGTGACTTTGACACAATGTCACGATACGACAGGCAGATAGCCACAACTTCTGGTGCAGGGATTGTGGTTACCAGCAATTGGTCACACTGTTGCTCAACCACCATAATTCCCCAAAATAGATCTCCATGATCTCTCATCGAGGCAGAGGGTGCTTCTGGTGACAACGGTGGTGACTACACAGTCCGAACCTATGGGAATCCCATAATTTCATCCTCCTGGATGTACCTGCGAAGAGAGGTGGGAATCTGGTGGACTTTTCATTCTTAAAGGATGAGGCTGACATGCCTTGTTCCTTCCCCGACCCTTGACACAGAGGACCAAGGGGAGGCTTCCACTGCTGAGTCACATTCTGCTTCAGAATCCGAGAAGCGGGCTGGTTTGATCTCTGTCCGAGCCTTCCCAGGATTCTTTTTGTGGCGGCGACGACCCGCCGTCCTGCCCCTAGATGGCTCCTCGGGACAAGTTTGATTCCTGACATGTAGTCTCAGGGCCTCGCTAGTGCCAGGGCGGAGAGGACTTCCGCTTGAGACAGCCGGGGTGTGAGGGGCACCAGGACAAATGTTGAAGGGGACATGAAGAGGAACTCCATGAACAACACCTGAGTAGGCACAAACTCCATTGGAATTGGCAAGATCATGGGGAGGACCTCCATGCTTGTTATGGGTGGAGTGAGGTTGACCTTCACCCCTCTGGTTGCCAGGGTGAAGAGGACCTTCGCCAGATATGGAGAGAAAGTAGGGAGGATCCCCAGTCTAGAGAGGGACTGGATGGACAATGTCCTCACATCAACAGTCGGGGGAAGGAGGAGGGACACCATACTTGGTGTGGTGGGCACGGGAGAGGCTTCCACGCTAAGTGTCACTGCCGGGGGGGTAGGTCTTCATTCGGGTTGGGGTAGCATGGGGCATACCTCCATGATGAGTTTCAGAGCGGGGAAGGCCCACGCTCTATGGAGTAGTGGTATGGGGAGGACCTCCGTACAGGGCAACATCACCGCGGGTTGGTTCGCGGCGATCACCACTCATGCCTGCGACTCGGAGAGCCATCCCGGCCTGGCCATGGGGCGGTTGGGGCCTCAATCCCGGTTGGGCATAGGAGTGCCCCTACTCAGCATGTGCAGGGACTTTGTGATATGCGTCGGTGGTGGCTCGGGCCACAATATTTGTTGATGATAATGCCCCTTGGTGGGCTTCCTCAGCTCGGGCCCAATGCTGGGGTCGGGTCATGAGAGCCGGTGTGGGTGGTGCAGGGGCACAACCTACCTGCTCCTCTTGTGAGGACGGACGGCAGTGCTGACGCAGTCGGGTGGGGGACCTTCCTTGGAGTCCTTGGATCGGGACTTTGACCGGGCTGAGCCGGACGTCACCCACCTCATCAGCGTAGGGCAGAGAGTCGTCAAGGCATTCCAGGGACAGGCTCCCGAAACGATTGAATGTTGCAGTGGGGAGCAGGGTCTCCCTGTGTGTCCCTCGAGGGCGGAATTGGTGGCGGGGACTGGATGTCTTCAGGTCTTGGAGGGCCATATCCCGGGTTGGGATTATGCCCTCTTCCTCGTAACGGTGTACGAGTTCGTTAATCACCCTTCATTGGATGACTTCCGATGGGTAGATGGGGCATGGGAGCCCCACGTTCATGGATGCAGATGTCGTTGTGGCAGCAGTGGAGCCACACGGAGCAGCTGTACTGGTGTTGCCCCTGCCCCTGTGTAGGCGGGTGGGCGGTGATCGTGTCCCTGTAGCAGCAACATGATTCCTGAGAAGCAGGGAGATTAACTCATCAGCACTGCGAGGAAAAGAAATCGACAACCAGTACCCCAGCGCCCTTTTTTCTTTCGTGTCCAGTAAGAGGGATCCACATCGACAATGTTGCAGAACGGAATGCCCCACACTCAACTGCCCCATCTTCTGGTGAGTTTCACGCCAGGCCTGCTATTTTCTTGGCAGGACCTGACGCTGGATATCTGGATCCAGTGACACGTCAATCTACGGATGTCTCGAGCGCTACTAATCTCCACATTGAGGAGAAGACTTCTTCACATCGGGTTCACCATTTCTATTTCCGACACTTTCGTCGGGGTACACACGTCCATCTGCTTGGGGCGTGACAGGTGCGGATTTTGTTACCCCGCATTCCCGCTTTCCAAAGGCGGGTGACATTTTCTCCTTATTTAGGGACATCTGCTCCTTGATCAAAAATGGGATGATGGGATGTCGGTTATTCCTTCCGTGGATTCCTCCTTGGAACTCGCCACCTAGTCCAGGTCTCCCTCATAGATTTAATACGTTGTTCGTGAAACTCTTCCCAGTGGCATGTTTCCATGGACACCGGTTAATTACACTGCTTATGTCAGGACATTCCAAGGGGTCCGGTCAAGGCAACAACTTTCAGTTGGGTGAGTAGTCACGTCGAGGTATCATTAACGTGTCTGAACTTTGGGGAATTGGTGTGTCTGTCTTTGGTACATTATTATAGGGCTTCTAGAGGGCTCGGAAGCCCGAGGAATCCCATGTTGAGTGTATGGAATCATATGACATAGGCATATATCTGGGATTTTCCTCAGCTTTCCATGTTTTAACACAAGGTATGCCGCAAGTTTAACGTCCAGCGGAGACGGATCGGGCTGATAAGAACACTAGTTGGAGTGGATCAAATTGAGGAATCCCCCTTGAGGGAACACCGATATCGGATCCAGCCCGTGGGAAGCTTCCCGAATACTGTAGAGGGGAATGGGGTGGCATGATCTCACTAGTATGTGACGGCCCGGATGAGAATCAGGATGGGTGATGGAAAGCTACATGGAGTGGAGGGGGAATGAAATGGAGCCGTCATGGAGATGACGGTGGTGATGGTATTTAATCTCAAAGAGACTTCCTACGTATTCCTGTGGCAGAGAATAAAAGTCCACGTAGTTCAGAATGGATGTGTGGGGCTTACACTCTATACTGCCCAAGATGGTGGGAGAACCGACGTGAATGAGGTTGGAACGACCAGGTGGTGGGCTTGAACCTCATGAGGCTTCCTACATACCATGCCTTAACATGGATCAAAGTACACGTAGTTCGGGTTGGATGCCGGAGAACCGACGTTGAAGAAGGACCTTGGTCCAATGTGTGGCCAGCTTGAACCTTGTGAGGCTTACTATGTACCATGCCTTGGCATGGATCAAATTCCACGTAGTTCAGGAAAAGGGTCTTTTGAACTGACATGAAGGGGTGTCGGAACAACTAGATGGTAGGGTCACAACGGCTTACCGCTGGATTGGGATGCAGTTTAACGTCATGCAGGATGGGGGCGTGTCAGAAAACCGATGTGAATGAGGACCTTGGCCCAAGTGGATGGTGGGATTGAACCTCATGAGGTTTCCTACGTACCATGCCTTGACATGGATCAAAGTCCTCATAGTTCAAAGGGGATGTGGGTGTCGGTGAACTGACGTGAAGAAGGACCATGGTCTGATGAATGATGAGCTTGAACCTCAGGGAGGCTTCCTACGTACTATTCCTTGGCATGGATCAAAGACCTCATAGTTCGGATAGGTATTTGTCAGCGAAGCAACGTGAAGGTGAACCCGAGGGTCCACTGGTGGTGGGCTTGGACATCATGAGGCTTCCTACGTACCATGCCTTGGCATGGATCAAAGTCCACGTAGTTCAGGATAGTCACAATGGCTTACCGCTAGACTGGAATGTAGTTTAACTTCATGCGGGATGAGGGTGTAACCTGACGTGAATAAACGACGAGCGGTGGGCATGAACCACGTGGTGGATTTCTACATACCATGCCTTGACATGGATCAAAGTCCACATAGTTAAAAATGGATGTACAGTTTAATGTCATGTGGGACATCATACAGTTTAACATCATGCTAGATGGGGGAATACACTTTAACGTCATGCTGGACGGGGGCATTTTCATGGTCAATGCTTACTCTAAGCCCACATGAGTCGTGCTCGATGTGAGAAACAAGAGGCAGTAGAGACCTGAAGATCACGTCACAAAGGGTGCGTCTATGAGAAGCGAAGAGGGGCTTACGCGTTAGGCAACCCATGGTACGAGGACTTACTCCAGGATGGAGGCCTGAGAGCGAAAAAGTGCAGAGGGAGAGGATTTGGGACTGAATAAAGGAGGTGCCTCGTTCCCTATCATGCCCTCCGCAAGCCTTGGCATTGAGGAAGTACGGAGGTGAATGGGTGCTACCTTTCGTAAGAGGGGCTAGGGGCTTATTCCAAGATGGCCTCCCTTACTCGTGGACAAACGCCACTCCGATAAGAAGGATATAATCCCCTATGAGGGGTGATCCCATCTCCATGGAGACCAGTGGTCGTAAAGAATGTCCGAGCCGGGGGGACCCTGCGTGCGAGGCACAGGGTCAGATCACAATTTAACATCATGTGTTGAGGACGAGGTGCTTGGTAATTTAACGTCCTGCAGCTTGGACAAGGTGGGTTCACTCCACACCCCGTGGACTTAGATAGCTGCTACCCTCTACCCCTTGTGCGAGGGAAGGTATCAATAAGGCCGTAGTGAAGGGGGGTCTCAGAGCGAACCATCGACGATTCCACATTAGTGTGGCTATACGAAGAAGCAACAGCTGTTAGCATGCCTATGCGAAGAAGCATTAGGCGAAGCAATGCTACGGGTGGTATCGTCCAGGGGAATTTGAAATCACATCATGCGAACCTGAAGGGTCTCATGGGAAGAGGAATTTCCAAGCAGAGGGGTCCACAGGCAGGGGCCTTGTGGAGCTCGGTTGCTTTGCGTAGTGGAGGGAACATGCAAAGGGGTGTGCTTCGCGAAGTGGGGTGCCTTAGCCTTAGCATGGGGTGGAGGTTCAAGTGGGAGGTGTTTCACGAAGTGGAAGGGCATTCGCGGAGCACTGCCTCACAAAGCATAGGTGCCTCACGGAGCAAGGTGCCGGGAAGCAGCATGCTTCATGGATTACAATGACCCTACCTTGGCATGTGGATCACATGTATAGGGTGGGTGTTTTGCGAAGCATAAACGCTCTGTGACTACTCAGGTCCCCTTTGAGATCCCCTTCCTTTGCGAATTCCCTTAGGCTTCATTAAGGGCATCCCTCTCGGAAGAGGGGCTCAAAACGAGACAAGGCGAAGACCTCTCATGAAGCAAAAATACCTCGCGTAGCTCATGATTCCCACATCGAAGAGTTCTTCGCGATTTAGGAGCTGAGAAGCCAGAAGGTCGGATTGTTCGTCTAGAGGGATCTGGGGGAGCTCGGTATTTATAGTCTAGAGGCAATGTGAAGTAGAGCTCATGTGGCGTGAAGGGGTCTTGGGTTGCTCCGCGGCGGGTCGCGAACGTCAACCGAGTTCGCAGAGAGTTCCTACCTCTGGTGCTCCGTGGCGGGTTCACAAACGTTAGAGTGTTCACGGAGAGTTACCGCCTATTCTACTATGCGGAGGGTTTTCAAATGTCAGGGCATTCGAGGAGAGTTATCGCCTCTTCTGCTTCGCAGTGGGTACACGAACGTCCGGGTGTTCAGGGAGAGTTACTACCTCTGGTTCTTTGCGGCGGGTTCGCGAACGTCAGGGCGTTCGTAGAGAGTTACCGCCTCTGGTGCTTCGTGGAGGCCGCGTTGCTTCAGAGGGCTTCACATCGGGGCTTTTCGAGGAAGAATGTGGGGCCTTGTTTTCTTCTCTCCTTTCTTCAAATATTTTGGCACCAACAGTAACACACGGTTAGCGCACGGTTTGTTAAACCATATGGACTAACCGTGTAGGCACTTAAAGGTAGATCCTAAAATTGTGGATCTGAACTCTTTTTCCTCTAAATGGTTCATTTAAGCCCCTAAGTGGCCATAACTCGGGATTACCCTTCCTTGGAGGTATAAGAATCTCTCCCAAGTGTTTTGGAGGCGATCTAGAGGATTCTCTTCACGAATCGAAGCCGGTTTCTCGAGGTATGTGATCCTTTTGTTTGGTTTCTTAGATCTACCTAGATCTGCTCTCCCTCTTCTCTCGGGATCTTAGATCTGTGACTGTTATGGGTGTATCTAAGTGTGTGGATGTCCATTATGATGATATTTGGTCTTGGTTGTGTTAGGAGAAGAGGTCTAAGGAGGATCCTTGGTGAATCGGCCCGGGCTTCTTGGGCGTTCTTCGACCGTTGTGGTTTCCGTCAAAACCGTTGAGTTAGGGGATTCGTGGCTTCTCTAATTGTTTATGTGCAATCATAGAGTTAGCATGATTTATCCCTTTAGATCATGATGGAATTGACCCAATTAAATACTTGAACTAGATTAAAAGAATTGGTTTGATCGCATGTTGTTGCTTTGTACCGTGATAACAATTCGTCTCTTGATTTGCTAGATAGTGTAATATATATGCCTTTCTTGTTAGCATATTGCTCTTGATGAAATTGATAAAGAACGTAATGATGAAATTAATTGATAATTAATTGGCTAAAGTAAATGAATCTGGTTGTTGTTGTTGTGGATGTTGTTCCAACTTGGTGTTAATCAATTGAGTTTGATGATGTGTTTAATTCTGTTGATTGGTAAACCTGAAATTTGTTGGTTCTTGTTGTTTGAAGGCCAGATGCCTTGCTAAAGGGCCAAGAGCCCAAACTGTTGTAATGTTTTTTTTTTCTACTGCTTGTGCGGTGATGTGACCCTGGGAGGGTGTTGTGATATGTGGGGGCATGGAGGCCTTGTGGTTGTGGCAGCAGATGACCCCTAGAGTGGAGTGATACATTGGTTTATGCATATGGGTGTTGGGGAGGACACCAGGGATGATGGAATGGGATGGATGTGGTTGTTGGATGCTTGTGGATTCTTTGGTTGTTTATATGCTTTGCTTTTCCCCACTGCTCCAGGCAGCTGGTCTTGCTTACCCTTCATCCAAAAGGGGCGAAGACACGTGGGGTATGCCACGTGATTTCCGTGTTTAGCCTCTCTAGGGAGAATGGGTCTACGCTCTTGCTATAGGCGGCATAGACTCGACGGGTAGTACATCTACTCACCATGTTGAGCGACTTGTGTTTATTAGCATGATATACTTTTCTAGAATGCCTGGGAATATGGGAAAGTAATTCGGTAATGAATTCTTGAAGAATTGATGTTAAGCCATGGGGATGGAGATGCTAGAATATAATGATGAGGTTGTAACTTTGAAGGAACATTTGACATTGGTTGTGAGGTTGATGAATTTAATGTGATTTTGTTCATAGTTAGTTAATGTGTAAAGAATTAATTAACGTTAAGTGGAATTGATGAAAAATGGGATGAAGTAATCTAATGATGTTCTTTAATTGGTTGTGTTCTTATAGGATACATTGTCTTAGAAATAGAAACCTGAAGTCCCATAGACGTTAGCTACAGTTGAAACTAAGACTAGGTTATGCACATAGTGTGGTTGTGAATTATAATATATTCTGTACTTTTTGTGTTTCTATATGTTAATCCACCCTTTCAGTAAGGGAAACTGACACCCCGAGGATTCTGATCCCTGGGGGGTGTTTTCCCCAACATTCCGGTGAGAGGATGAATGGCTGACTACCCCCTTTAACCCCGCTCTCTTCTCTTTGTAGATACTAGTGCCATGAGGCACATCAGTTAGTTTTCCCCATATATGTGTGTAGAGGGCTGTAATGGCTTGTAGTTATTCACACACATATATTCTGGATATAGTATCCTATGGAATAATATAGGTGTAATGTGTATAGGCTGTGATGGTTTGAGGATCCTTACTCGGTGTATGGGCAATAATGGCTTGAGGTATAATAACAGACATATGATACACGTTATGTGAGCCGTGGTGGCTCCCAAAAACTACCTGGTTAATTTTGGTTGTGAGGATGGTGTGGTGCCTAGCCCAGGTGTCTGCGGGCAAGCCATTGTGGTGCATGTGGCGCAGATTGTGGACCTTAGCCCAAGTGTATACGGGAAAGCCTTTGGAGAGAGATGCACATGACGTATTTCATTGGGGGAAAAGCAGAAAACAGTGGGGAAGTAGTTGCGGCGTACCCTTGATATTATTTATTATATTCTATACTCTTGTATGCATTACTTAGTGAGAGTAGCCATTGTGAGGTTGGGAACATAGTATACCTGTTTAGGTGATGAGTTAGTTTCACTTTTTGTTCACTGTGCTTTAGCATGCTCTCTTTACATTGGCACGAGAGGCTTCGGGGAGTATCCTACTGAGTATACTGTTATACTCACCCTACGTATATATAAACTGTTTTCAGGTCACTTGGAGCAGGTTGGAGATCAAGCTGGTTTCTACTAGTTTGTGGTTTCAAGAGCTGTTCGGGCTTGTCGTTGTTGCTGTTTTTACTTTCTTTTGGGTACTTGCAGTTTTTCCCTTTTTAGTTGTAGTACTTTTGTATGACATTCCATTTGTGCACTTGGGTTTCTTTTATATTTACAGTTTTGAGTTTGTGTTTATTGGTATCTATGTTATCTCTCTCTTCTACATGTGTTCTCTTAGAGGCTAATGCCACCCATTTGTGTGTTTATTATACCCTCAGTGCTAGTCGCCAACCTGGGGCCTACTGGAGGAGGGACTCGAGGGTCATTATCTCCCTTTTCACATTGCCGGCCCAGGAGGGCTACACTTTGTGGGGAGGGGGTTGTGACAATTTTGTTGACCAAATTAGGTAATATTGTTTTTGTGAGGTCGATAAATTTTTATGGATATAGTGAGGATGAGGGTAATGAATGTAAAGCTAAAATATTCCTATAGTTGTGATGAGCCGACCCATCCTCCATGATGGTTTAGGTGCTTTGTGCAATAGTTCAGTTAGCCTTCAAGATTCATTCATGTAATGAAATATATCTTGTTTCCATCCAAACTGACACCTAACCTAGTATGTGGAATAACTTTATGGGTGTTCCCTCTCCCCACGGGATGTTATAAGGGCCCGGTTATGATAAAAAAAGGTTGGGAATGATTTACCTAATTTAAGAATCACAAAACAACCAACAATAACAGATAAGATGAATCTAAAAATTTCTATCCAAACAAACTTTCAATAAAATTTAGAATTCGATTAAAATGTTTATAGAAAATACAAAAGACTAACACAGGGGAAGAAATGCAAAAGGAAAATACCAGGAACCACCTCAAGGAAAGTGGGTAACACCCTTAATCCTTCTTTATGACACTGCATCGGGAAGGACCACTAGTAACCCAAACCACCAGTTCTAAGAGCTTTACCAAAACCTGCAACAAACATTACCAAGTATACTTATACCCAAAGGTATAACTAAGGTGTGAGCCTCATCCCAATAGTATTCCACCCAAAAAGATTCCATGTGATAAAAATTTTAAGACAAAAATCTTGCAATGTTTATAAAAAAGACTGCAAGTACCAATTTCAAAGAGATGCAACCTTAAAATGAAAATATTTTTCAAGAGGGTTACTTTAAATAATGTAAAATTATAAATAAAACACACATGATACTTAATTTTCTAGAAAAACACAATGTATGATGATGGTAAGTAAAATAAATCCAATGAGCACTAGTTAGGGGAACACCTCTGGGCACTAGCTAGTTGTGGGGCCCTAGGTACATTGTATCTTGGTGTAAAAGTAAAAACAATACATATCTATATCATGAATGAGCCACTAGGATAGGAAACCCTAATGACCTATTGGTCCCAAAAAATCATCATAGATTAGTTATTTTTTTCATCATCAATCTTACTAAGTGAATTAGGGATGAAACCACTACCAGATCACTAGAATACTAGTCCCAGTTCTCCCACATAGATTCCCAGGTTTCCCTCTTTGTGCTCAATCATGTTCCTCATGTTATCAAATACACATTACAGAGGAAAATTTCATTTAAAAATCATACACACACCCAAAATACCACACACATGTCACATGATACATCTTTTCACATTCAAATTCATTTTAACATCATGGTCACATCGAAATATCCCACAAACATATATCTCACCGTTCTCACAATTTAATAATTCATTTCAACAATTTATAAAATGTTATCAAAACATTTGATACTAAAAATCATTATTTAATCTTTCAAAACCCCATTTTAAGAACATATATCCACCAAAATATTCCATAAACATGTTTTTCACCCTTTGTGCAACACAATAAATCATTTAGACTTTTCATAAAACACTTTCAAGAAGTATAACTTGGTTTTTCACATAAAACCCATTCTAAAACCTTATTTAAAATAAAAAAGAACATAAAAACCCTAACCAACCAAAATTTAAAGCCCAAGAATCATTTAATAAACCAATTACATATGTTATAAAATGACCTCAAATGATACCACAAGAGTTAAACATTAAAAACACAAAATATCAAGCAAAACCGTAACTTTAAAATCCAATGCTCAACCAATTACAAAAAATGGTTTTATCACCACACAAAACATATTAGGAACATTCTAAATAACTAAATCAAGGAATTATAACTCATTAAATAATTCATACATGTGGAATCACTTCCTTATTTATCAAAAAACTCAAATCGTTGTGTGAAACATCAAATGCACCATCGTTGCACCATAAGGGAATGAAAATAAACCTAATCCAATAATATTTCACCCAAATCCCAAGGTTAAACCATAGTTTCTAGATACTTATAACATGAATAAAGAGTAGGAAAACCCTGAGGGGAAGGAATAAACTAGGTACAAACTCACTTACTTTCATGATTTTTGAATTTTCCGTACCAAATCCCCCTTAAAAAATGAGTTCCATGGGAGGTTGAGAAAGCTAGGAGACCTCGCATGGATTCTAGAGTCAAATGAGGTAAGAAAGGGGAACATTTTATTTAAGCTCGGAAGGGAAAAATTGAAATATCATAAAAAAATTAATGTATTGGACACCATTCATGGTTTGGCTGCATGGTTTAGTAAACCATACTGCTGAACCATATGACCTGTTCTATGCACCCAAAAACATTCCATTTTGCTCCAAATTAAAGGGGAAACTAAAGAGAAATTCAAGGGGAACTCAAGGGGGTTTAAGGGGAACCTAGGGAGGGAAAGATAGTACAAGGAAAGAAGGAAAATATTCCCCAAAATTTCAAACTTGTCACACCCGGCTCCTGAAGAAATGAACAAGAACCAGAATGAAGTGGAAACTAAAAACCCAGGAGTGACAATTCACCATTGTAAGGATTGGAATAATATATTGACTAATGTTGATCACCTTACTATTTCTAGTATGATCCTTCCTTTCATTTATGTTCTATGTTTGAATGTTCTTGATAATTTCATGCATCTTTTTTTACAATTTTACTTTTCTAAGACTGTTTGGTGTATTATTCCCAACTAATTGTTATATGATCTATATGTTAGAACTAAAATTTATTCTTTTATGGATTCTAATGTGAATATTTATTTAAGATATAAAATGAATAATATTTTTTAAGTGTATTTTTCTACATAATTATTCAAAATATAGAAGTCTTGTAATTCCGTATGTTTTGATGGGATCCCTTTGAATCATAAGGTTATTTTTTTCTCGCATTAGTAGAGACATTCAAATGGATTCCAAAATATAAGCAGGTATCATGAATAATTTCCTTAGTGATCAAATTATTTCTAGATTTTTTGTTATGTCTTGTATTCCAAGGAAACTTATGAAACTCAAGTGTGTTAGGTAGATACTATCTATCTCTCCCAACATCAAAGTGATTATTCATGAGGCTATAATGGGTGCCTTTGGACCAAATGTTTGTGAAGGCATATTTAGGAACAATATGGGATTTATAAAGGGTACCTTATTTTATTTCCTATATTATTATATTTATTTCAAATATAAATTTTGGGTGGTTATTTATATGGTTAATAATGAATGGAAATTAGAATGGTATGATCTATATATTTAGAGTGACTCTATTTTTATGGTTAATCTGGTGCAACATCAATCCTGTGATGTCCCATGGAAAATCTACTCTACTTTAAAGACCTATCTGAACTAGATTTCTGAGATTCATATCATTCTCTCACACATTTATAGGGAAGGTAACATGGTTGTATATGTATAATCTAATAAAGCATTGGAGGTTTATGACTTATCATGGTCTTCTCATTTATGTCATAATCTTATGCGCCATCATCTATTAAATTTAAAGTGGGAAGTTTGTACTCACATCTACTAACTCTCTTATTCTTCCATTGATATATTTTCATTTATTTAATGGGAAGGAGATTATTTCCCATCACCTAGAGTGTTTTAATTAATTTTATAATTTATTTGAAAACAAAATAAATATTTTGAATTATTTTTCTTTTCCAAAAATTTTATTTTTATTCTATTTTTCATATTTTTTACTTTTTACTTTTTATTTTTAATTTATAATTTTTTACAAGAAAAAGTTGTTTTTATTTTTTATTTTTTTGATCAAAATACTTATTATAAATTTTTGTGAGGGATTAGTTATCTTGATTATACCCCTGAGTGATTTTGTTATTTTATTTTTTTAAAATAAATATTTTTTTTATAATTTAGTTTTGTTTTTTAAGAATAAAATTTTCTTGGTTTTTTAATTTATTTGAATGAAAAAAATTATTGATTTTTTGGTTGATTTTTTGGTCATTTTATTTTTGTTTACTTAATTTTTTTAAATTATTTTGTTTTTAATTTAGTTATTTATTTATTTTATCATATTTAATATTTTTTAAAAGAATAAATATTCTATATATTTTCCTTTTTGTTTTTTTTTATTTTTTATAGATAAGTTTTTATTAATTTTTTTTAATTTATTCAAAACTATGGTATTTTTTTAGAATTTTTCAATATTTGTTTCATTGATTAATTATTTAATTAAACCATTCATATTATTTTTTATATTTAGAATTAGTATTTTTTAATAAATGTTTTTAATTAATTTTTAATTCAAATATTTTTTTGAATAATTTATACTGTATACCTATTTATTTTTTAAAAAAAGATGATTTTTAGTTTTATATTTTATTTGAAATATAAATAATGTTATTTTGTTTTTTTTATTTTATTATTTTTCTTATAAGAGAAGGGTGTTTTTGGATATTTTAAATTTATTTTAAAATAAAATAAAATTTTAGATTAAAAATTTTCCTTTATTATTATTTTTTAATTTTTTTTGTTATTATTTTAATTTTGTAATTATTATTTTTAAATGAATAGATTTTTTTTGTATTTTTTAAAATTTATTTTAAAGTGAAATAATCTTTTATTTTATTTTAAATTTTATACTTTTTATTTTATGACTTAAATTTTAATTATTTAGTTTAAATTTAATTTTTTTATCAAATTTAAATTTTAAAAATAATTTAAAATGTAATTAAAATATTTTTAAAAATCCTTACTATTGTCTTTTTATTAAGTGA
The DNA here is from genome assembly GCA_963277665.1 of Viscum album. Lineage (NCBI taxonomy): Eukaryota > Viridiplantae > Streptophyta > Magnoliopsida > Santalales > Viscaceae > Viscum > Viscum album. The sequence continues at coordinate 1,224,546,042 of OY728130.1, forward strand.
CCAGAATGCTGTTTTTTATGGTTTAAAAAAAATTGAATGTAAATTAACTTTTTGAATTTATTTTCATTTTTTCATTGAAAAAGTGTTGTTCCCTGGTACCAGAATACACCCAAAGTGGGGGGCAGGGCATGAATTAGGGTGAAAAAACTTATTCTAATATTTTGGACAAATTGGATCTTGTCTTTATGTTGGAAAAAATGCGAATCTAATTTTCAAACATAAGAAAATGTAGAAATGTAAAGATCTTGTGTAAGATTATTTTACCTCGTTAACCTATAAAAGGATACTACAAGGAGAACATATCAACAATGTGTTGATATTCTGATTAGACACTACTTCACTAGTATTTTATTACAACTTTAAGAAGATTTCATTGACTATCCAAGTTCCATGACCTCTTCCGCTCTTCTACATAGTCCTTTTAAAGAGGAAAAATATAGAGATGACACACAGGTCGATCTGAAAAATATTTCAAAAAATATAAGTAACACTAAACAACGATGGTGTTCTTCTATGATGTTCAAATTCGTCAATTACAAATCTACCAGAATATGTATAACATGTTTTTATTTTATACCTAGTCTTTAATATTTTTTCATCTTGATCACACTCCTCCAGTTCTTTATCTTTAAGGTTCCACCTTTTTTTGTTTATTAATTTATATTTTTCACTACAAAAATATTTTTATCCAGAATAGTTTGAATTTAAATTTTTAAATTAAAAATATAAAACTTACCCAACTTATACTACTTCAAACACATCCTTCTGACTAACCTCCTTTTATTATTATCCATTTAAATTTAAAATGGTAGTTTATAGATGTTATATTAACCACCAAACCCACTAGAGAATTCCAAGTAATCAATTCTATTCGAGCAACCCATAAATCCAAAATTATGGTTCAATATACCCTTTATGACGTGATCAAGTATTTTTTAAATAATTGTTTCTCAACTGCTATGTGGGATATGAAATTGAGCAATCCTTCATGGTGTAATTTTCATCGTCTAATTAGAATCTCAATGATATAAATGACCTTTTCAATATAGAAACCTTTATACATATAAAATGAATGATCTTTTGAGTTTCCCTGGATTTGTTAAATTTAAACCATCCATGGAATAATCAGATACTATGATGTGTCCTCCAATAATCAACCATATTCAATAGTTTCCTTCATTCTTGTAAATTCAGACCCTCAATGGAAAAATAGTATCCGAAAGTGCAGATAAACTCATTATATTAATTTTATGGCATGGTTAATGACTACAACATGGACATAATCAATTTCCCAACACTATTACAATTCTCTTGGCCAATACCTACAATTTATCTTCATCCTCCATGGATAAGATAGAAAAAATTATAACCCTTTTACGGATTGAATAATGGTCTACACCATAGAAACACCTATTTTTCTCTGAAAATATTAATATTTAAAACTATTACTAGATACACTAAAGTTCTTTAGAGGAACTTTAACATTCCTTGAATAATTAAAAACATTGGAAAAAAAAATCCAATCAAGAGGTACATACCTTTGGTTACAATATCCCCCCCCCCTTGGATTTTGATGGAAATTCAAATCATATGACTTCCCATTACTTCAATCCTCATTTATAAACAAAATAAAAAGGGTCTTTCAATTTCCATTTCTTCAAAAAACCAAACAAAGAGTCTTTAATAATGTCTCCAAGTCTTTGTGCATCAAAGTTTGATGAAGGAAATAACAGAAATTATAAGTGATATAATGGGGTTAATGACGATTTATAAAATCCATTCTTCTTGAAAACTCCCCTGGATAGTATCTCCCCCTAGTTTTTTATTCTCATTACAACAAATAATTTTGAAAAAAACAAAAAATCTAGAGATAACATTAGGTATAAGGGGGAGAATCATCACTCTAAAAATTCTTCGTTTGAGTAAATTGGTTGAACTATAAAGTTTAACATATTCCTTTAAAATACATGAGTGACCAATGGGTTCATGAAGATATTAGATGCTTGATCTTGTGTTCTAATTATTTATATATTTACAATATTATTCTCCACTTTCTCTATTATGAAATAATATTAGATCTTGATGTGCTTCATATATTATTTTTTAACCTGATTTTTAGAAATCTCAATATATATTTTATTGTTTCATATAATATTTATTATCTATTAAAATTATTTAAAAATTCCCTCCAATTATTTCTTTATCCAGATTAGTTGTGTACAAGATTTGGTGACTAAAATATATTGTTTCTATGCTATTCTTAATGAAACACAATACTATTTCTTACATATACAACCATTATAATTATTCCTATTATAGAAAGCACCACCACTAGAGGATTTTATATCCACTATGTCACCTACAGAATAAACATCTGAGTATGAAAATAAATCCATTTTTGCTCTAGATTTAAACAATAAAATTCAATTCAAAAAAATGTTCCTTGAACATACTTAATTATTCTTCTTGCTTCCATGAGATGATCATTCTTAAAAAAAACTCTAAAATATTTCTTCCAAACATATAGCATAGAAAATATTGATCATATTTATAGTACGTTAGTGTAGACTACTAATTATTCTTTTGCATATATTTTAGTTTACCACAAAACTGTTCTCATGTGTATAGATTTGTTTCCAACCAAAATCATAATTAGAAGAGGATTTTACTCCATTTTGAATATTTATCAGACTTCATTTACATACTTCATCTACAAAAATGAATATTTTCCCTTAAAATGGATTAAATTATAACCCTATAAAATATCTCAACTCATCAATCATAGATATTTCAAACTATTTACCCATCAATTTTACAAATTTATCAATAAAATTATTCTTTCTACCACCAAATATGATATATTTGACATATACCAAAATCGTAAAATGATCTTAGAAAAGTATTTAACCTTTAATAATAAGAATGCGGTAATTTATTCAGACCATAAATTTATTTTCACAACCAGTAAAATTAAAAAATTTTATTTTCAAGAATAAATCCGATTAGTTGATTGATTTATAGCTCTTCATTTAAGAATCAATTTTTAAATATAGTCTTCACATCCATCTAAAAGACATTCAACTTTAATTGGATGGATAATACTAAGAATATTTTAATAGACTCCATCCTTTCCATCAGAGAAAATTTTACTTTAACATTGATGACTTCTTCTTGAATGTACCTATTGAAAACTAATCTTTCTTTATTTTAGAAAACCTTTCCACTTTTATCCAACTTGTTCTTGAACACCCACATGATTCCAATTAAAGTATTATTTTTAGGTATTACCACAAGATTCCTATTTTATTTTTATCAATTTTTTCAAGTTATTCATTCATGGATTTCACCCATGACTCTCTTTTTCCTCTTCTTAAAATGAATTAGGTTAAATCACAGATAATATAGAAATATGTTATATTATTTTAATATTTCATGTATGAGTTTGAGAATATTTGTCCCTAATGATATTATTTGGATAAAATGTATCCATTTTATTTATTTAATGATTCATAGGTTGACTCACCACTCTAATTTCTCTTTTAAAGATTCAATATTAGAATATTCATTCAACAGAACATCTCTGGTTTCTCTCAAATCTATATTTTTTTCTTCACTATCTTCAAATACTTCTTCAAAAATAGAATTTCCATAATTTTATTTTCCTTAATTATTAATTAAATTTACATAAATTCTCTCAATAATGTTTTTTATCCTTTCATTAAAACATTTTTAGGCCTCACTCTTCATTGAGTATCCAAGGAGAATAACTTCATCTCCTACTTCACTACATTTTCTTTGATTACCTTATTTTTTTAGATAAAACACTTTATCACAAAAAATTTAAGAATCTTCAAAGAATATTTCCTTCCATGAAATATTTTTTATAGTGTATTCTATACTGATGGATTATTTAATACTACTTTTTTCAGTGTAGATAGAAACCTAAACTACTTCTTTTTAGTAGTGATTTGAGATGCCAATATCGATCAACAATATTTTTTCTACATTATTTTCCATGGGATTTATTCATTCCAAAACCCCTTTTTGTTGATGGTTTATTACTGAAGACACTTTTTAGATAATTTAAAACCTCATAATATGTGTATTCAATTCCATTATTTTATTTTATAATTTTAATAGTTCTTTCAATTATATTTTTTTTCTCTTTTTAAACAACTTTATGTAATCCATCACTTTTTTTGAACATATAAGCATAACACATCCCATGATGCTATAACCATCTATTAATAAGATGAAATAAATCTCAACATATGCTATCGCTTGACCTATTAGACAACACAAATCAATGTGAATCAAATTTAGCAATCCCAATGCTTACATATTATTTGGGGGATATGGATTACGAACCATTTTTCCTTACATGAATAAATCCTAAATCTTTTTCTTAATCTCTCTTCAAGGTATGAATATACACCCCTACTTTGAATATTGAAAAGTTATCCATATTTTTTGGATTGACATTTTTTGACTCGCCTGTTTTGATAATCCCAAATCATGTTTCATTTATATGATAAGAATGTTTCAATAGTTTTAATAGTTTTTAACATATAACAAATATGTATTTTTAATCTCACTGCTTTCTTGATTAATTTTACAGTGTGAAATTTTCAATGTAAAATGTCACTGGTATGAAGGTCTCTATTAAGATCCTTTTGTTCATTTTACTGGTTGAGGCTACTATTGGAGAGGTTACCATTGAAAGGTTACCGCTAGGACCTTGCCATTGGAAGGTTACCTCTAGAACCTTACCATTGGACGATTACCACTAGAACCTTACCACTAGGAGGTTCCATCTATAATGTTACCATTGAGGAACCTTACTAATGAGTTACCAATTCAAGTTCACCACTACAATTTTACAGCTCAAAGGATACTATTATAGATATACCGATAGAGGTTACTGCTACAAGGTTACTGTTAGAAGGTTACCATTTTAAGCTTACTGCTACAAGGTGTCTGTTATGAAGTTACTGATGGAAGACTACTGATGAATTATTACTTCTAGAAGAACCTTTGTAATTCACAATTCTACCACTGATAATCTTACCGATGAAGCCTACCATTGCAAGGATACCACTGATAAACCTACTATTGAGAAGGCAACTGCTACCAATCTACTGATACCTATACTCTTATAAACTATACCTTTTAAATTTTCTTAAGATTATTCTGACAGTCATATTTGTTAAATTTAATTCTTCTGAATTAATTAATGATGGTTGTAGACATATTTGGAGACCGTATAAGGTATGAGGAAGACCGCACATTGTTTGATCATTCATACTGTCCGACTACAAGAATATAAAACAAAATAGAATATCAAGCTAGATTAGATAATGTTGGGTGAGAGACATTACACGACAAACCTGGAGAACAAAGAGAATATACGAGCACTTGCACTGTAAACCTAAGATCTTCACGAATATCATTTGGGAGAAAAAAATTCAAAGCTGTCATGTTGTGCTTTATTGAATCTCATTCAATCCAAGAAGCTGAACACCTCGGTACCTGGAAGCTATAACCTGAATTTGCGACATGCTATTTTGGATACAACTTTTAGAGAAGGACTCAAACTGAAATTTCTTCACACCAAGGAGTCCAGAGCTAAAATTCAAACACATATATCATTATAAACTCAATAATCATAAAATTAGCTCTACTGTGTTCTTTATTTTACATTTATGAGTAGTGTGTGTTTGTTTGTTATACACACACTGACTCATGTGCTTAAACTGGAGGATACTAAAAATCCTCACACCAAACATTACTTACATTTTTATTTCCCATGTATAACTGTGGAAGATGACGTGTGTGTCCTGTGTGTTTTTTTCACACAAAGAATTATGGTAGAGGTTGTGATACTTAGAAAGTTTGTGAAAATTGTTGTAAATACTGATACAAGTTGTCTATGGAGTTTATTAATATAAATTCAAAGGCAGAATAATATTTTACATTAACTCGGATAGTTAGTTTTGGTTGGTGTGTATATGTGTTTAATTTAGTTAACCGTTTTCAAAAGTTGGATAAGTTTTAATAGTGATCCAATTGAGGAATAATCAAAATTTGAGAGAATTTTTGAGAAATTGACCACTTATATCTTTACTGCCTTAATTAACTAGGCTGTTTCAAATTCGGGGATTTTATCATAAAGTTTTAATATAAATTTTATGTAGGAACTCAATTCACCCCCTCTTAAGTTTCCACCTCCAACAAAATTTGGTATCAGAGGAGTATTTATTGATTCCATTAGAACTATTTTTCAAGATTTTCAAATTATTTTTAACTATGATTGTATTTTTATCTTAAATATCTTAAAATTTATTTCACATATAAATATCCAGTTCTTTAAAATATAATTAGTTATGGATAACTATGTTGAGGGTGTGGCAACTAACATGACGCCTTTCTTTAATAGTAATAACTATGCTCAATGGAAATTGAAAATGAAAATGTATCTAGAGAGAATGGGTCCTGAAATCTGGGACACAATTTAAAAACAACATGAATTACCTACTGCTGCTAGAGACACGAGGTATTAGTTTAATAAAGCTACGTATAATAATAACTACAAATCAATGAATGCATTTTACTGTGCTTTAAGTGATGAAGGATTCAATAGAATATCTTCCTATAAAACAATATATGAAATCTGGGATACTTCGGTTGTTTCCCATGAGGGAACAACCAATGTTAAAGAAATTAGATTAAATAATTAGACTATTAAATATGATAATTTTAAAATGAATCTTGATGAACCTATCTCTAAAATTTATGTCAGGTTTAATGAAATAGTAAATACCATGAGCCTTCTTGGAAAACCAGTGGACAATAAGGATCATACTATGATATTGCTTTGATGCCTACATGAAATATGGAGAGGAACTTATGTTTCTATCTAAGAATACTCTAACAAATGCAAGATACCAATGAAGGAACTAATTGGAAAAATCATGATGTAAAAAGAAGAGATTAAGGCGAATAAAGAAGTAGATGAAGAACCAAGAAAGAAATATGTAGCATTCAAGACTTATACCTCAAAGAGAAAAGACAATGAAAAGGTTCAAGTTCTTATAGACTGTTCCACCAGTGGAAATTCTGATTCCGACAGGGATGAGGAGATGGCTCATCTTTCTAGAATATTCAAAACTTTCTATTGAAATAATAATTCCTTTATAAATTCAAACTATAGAGTAAGGTATGATAGTAAAGGACATTAGAAAAAGGAAAAAAATGGAATGACAACACAAATGATATAATATTCTATGAGGGTAAATGAAAAGGTCATGTGAAGGCCGATTTTCCCAAGTATAAATTTAAGAAGAAATATGAAGACAAGGGAAAGGGATATAAAAAGGCTATGAAAGCTATTTAGAGTGCTTTAGAAGAAAACTCCAGTGGATCTAACACTTCTGGTACTGAAGAAAAAAATCATGAAAACCAGTGTTTTAGGATAGAAACATATGAGGTATCACTTAATTCTTCTATAGATAATGCTTATTATTCTGGGAATGATAGTGAATAAAAAATGATGAAAATATGACTAAGGATGAACTATTTGACTACTATGGAATGCTTGAGGATACCTTAAATGATCTCAAATAAAAAATATAAATCATTGAAAAGACAACATTCTTTAAATTACAATTATCTGTCTGATTTGGATATTGAAAAACAAAAATTTTATCATCTATTAAAAAAATACTAAACTGAAATTATAAAATGAGAAATTAAAAAGAGATCACGAGAATTTTACTGTCAGTAGAGATACCTTGACTCAGTTTCTAGGAAAACAATTTTCTCCAAAATACACAAATGGTCTAGGATATCAACCAGGACAAATAAGGATTAACAAAAACATATTTGTTCTAAAATCTAGACAATTCACTACCAGTTCAAGTTCTGGATCATATTTTGAAAACCAATTTTCTAAAGGACCTAACAAAGTGTTTATGTATCAAAACATGTATTTTGATTATAGGAAAACTATAAGAAAAATATGGGTTCCCAAATCTTTTTTTATAACCTTTTTGTACCCATGAAAATCTGGGTACCAAAGTTACCCTTTTCATAATCTATTTTGCAGGAAAAATTTCTAAAGTGTTATTATAAATCCCAATGGTAATTAGATAGTGGATGTTGAAGACATATGACTATATACTGTTCATTCTTCAAGATCTTAATTAAAGTTGATGGTGGACATGTTACATTTGGTGATAATGCTAAGGGAAAGATTGTCAGCTTAGAAGAAATTGGTATCCTTAATACTTTATTAATTTTAAAAGTACTTTTTATTGATGGGTTAAAGTAAAATCTACTTAGTACCTCTCATTTGTGTGATGATGGTTTTAATGTTAATATTTAAAATGATGCATGAAATGTTTTAAATTTTAAAAGTTATTTAACATTAACTGCTCATAGAAATGAAAATGTACATGTTGTTTATTTAAACTCTTTAGATAAGAAAAATGGTTCTTGTTTAAATGATTTTCATAAGGAATATTGGTTATGGAACAGAAGATTAGGACACTACAATGTGCACTAACTTAGTAAACTAACTAGGAAAGGTTTAGTTAGAGACTTACCTAAATTGGAATTCCCACTTAACAAAGTTTGTAATACGAGTAAAATGGGAAAACATCACAAAGTTTCTTTCAAACCAAAGAAATAAGTTTGAACTTCTCAACTAATTGAGTTGGTTCACATGGATTTTTTTGGACCATCTAGAGTTTCAAGTTTAAATGGGAAACACTATGTCTATGTTCTTATAGATGATTTTTATAGATACATTTGGGTATAATTTCTTGATCACAAAAGTGAAGAATGTTCTTACTTCATTAAATATTCCAAGTCTGTAGAAAATCTTAGTGGACTTAGAATTAAGAACTTGAGAAGTAATCATGGATGTGATTTTGAAAATCAGGAGTTTGAATCATTTTTCTCACATAATAGATATAGTCAAAATTTCCCTTCTCCTAAAACACCTCGAAAAAATGGAGTTGTAGAACTAAGAAATATGACACTTCAAGAGATTTACCGGACTATCCTTAATGAGTATAACCGCCTTGTCTATTTTTTGGCAGATGCTATTAACCGATATTGTTACATCATTAAAATAGTTTTAATTATAAAAGTTCTTAATAATATCCCTTATGAGATATGAAAAAATAGGAAGCCTATGGTTAATTACTTTAGAGTCTTTGGATGCAAAGTCTTTATCCTTAACACTAGGGATAATCTCGACAAATTTTCTTCAAAAAGTGATGAAGGTATTATCCTAGGTTACTCAAACTCTAGTAAATCCTATAGAGTATTCGATAAGAGAACCAAATATGTGGAAGAATCAATTCATGTCAAATTTGATGAGACTGATCCACACTAACCTAAAACCTCTCTTAAATATCTTGAGTAATATATGTTAATTATGGACCTTAATGATAAAAACAGTAAACCCCCAGTGAAAAAACCTAGTTCTAGAAATTTTCCAGAATCTAGGCCACTTGAATATGAACCTATTGACATCCATGAGGAGTCTAGTACAAACCTTTCTAGAGGTATTATAACTCTCAACAATAATTTTTTAGATGCTTTATTAGGTGATCTAAATAGAGTAACACAAACTAAAGATTCATCGAGAAACCAGGTTGAACATCACGATTTTCATTCACATCCTGAACCCTAAAATATTAATGATTCTATCAATAATGATTTTTTTGTGGTAGCTATGCTGGAATAATTAAATCATTTTTAAAGAAACAAAGTTTGGTAATTAGAAGAAATACCTAAGGACACTTTGACCATATGCACTAAATGGGTGTTTAGAAACAATGTTGATGAGTATAGAAATATATTTAGAAATAAGGATAGATTAGTTACACAAGGATGTATTCAAGAAGAAGGAATAGACTATGAGGAAACATTTTGACCTGTAGCTAGACTAGAATCCATTAGGATACTACTTGCTTATGTAGCTCATCTGAAATACAAAATTTATCAAATAGATATTAAAAGTGAATTTATAAATGGTTATATAGTTAAGGATGTATTTATTAAACAAACCCCTGGATTTAAAATCCCCATTTTTCAAATCATGTTTTTAAACTTTCTAAATATTTATATTGTCTAAAACAAGATCCTAGAGATTGGTATGATAGACTCAGTTCTTTTCTTATTTCAAAGGGTTTTACTAAAGGGATAACTGATTCTACACTTTTTATTAAAATATTTCCAAAGATGTCTTAATAGTATAGATGTATGTAGATGATAATATTTTTGGATCCTCTCAAAATTCATTATGTACTGATTTTTAAAATATAATGCAAAATGAATTTGAAATGAGTCTAATGGGGGAAGTTAAATTTTTCCGTGGATTTCAAAATTTTCAAAATAAGAATGGTATTGTTTTACTTAAAAAGAAGTATACTAAGGATATTTTGAAAAACATTGGTTTGGGTTGTAATAAAGGTAGTGATACACCTATGAGTACCACTTGTAAGTTGGATGGTGATGAAACTAGTAAAACAGTGGATCAAACCAATTACAGAGGTATAATTGAGGGTCTGCTCTACCCTAATGCTAGCCGACATGATATAATGTTTAGTGTGTGTATGTGTGATCATTTTCATGAAAATCCCAAATAATCTCATTTAACTGCTGTTAAAATGATTTTTAAATATCTCAAGTATACTACCAACTTAAGACTATTTTACCCAAGAGGATAATCATTTGATTTTATAAGTTATTATGATGCTGAATTTTCTGGTTGTGATTTAGATATAATGATAACCTCTAGAACATTTCACATTTTGGGAAAGTCACTAGTATCATGGTGTAGTCAGAAATATAATTATGTTTCATTATCCACTGCCCAAGCTGAATATATAGCTTCTGGTAGTTGTTGTGCTCAAATTATGTGGATGAAACACACTTTACTAGACTATGGATATCGATTTAAACATGTATCTATAAATTTTGATAATACAAGTTCTATTAACATCTCTAAAATTTCAGTATCTCATGCTAGGAAAAAGCAAATTGATACGAGACATCACTAATTGAGAGATCGTTATCAAAGAGGTGATATCACTCTTGAATTCACTGGCACTGGACATCAATTGGATGATATATTCACAAATCCTTTGAACTCTAACCAGTTAAATTACATCAAACATGAGTTAGGTATGGTTAATTTTAGTTAAGGACACCTTACCATTGGACCTCACCATTAGGACACCTCATCGTTGGAACTCACTATTAAGAAACCTCACTGTTGGAACTCACCGTTAGGACAAAATACTGCTGGACCTCACCATTAAGACACCTCATTGTTGGACCTCACCATTAGGATACATCACCATTAGACCTCACCGTCAGGACTCCTCATCATTGGACCTCACCATTAGGACACCTCACAATTGGACCTCACTATTAGGATACCTTACCATTGGACGTCACCATTAAGACACCTCACCATTGGACCTCACTGTTAGGAAACCTCACCATCAGGCCTTACTGTTAGGAAACATCATCGTTGGACCTCACCGTTAGGACACATCACCATTGGACCTCCCTAATAAGACACCTCGCCATTGGACCTCATCGTTAGGACACCTCACCATTGGATATCACCGTTCGGAAACCTCATCGTTGGACCTCACTGTTGGGGCACCTTCCTATTGGAAAACACTGATAGAACTTTTTGTTGGCACCTTACCACTAGTAGACCTTAATGATAGGTTATGGACTTAGTTTATTTTGTCCGAATATGAAACATTTTAATTTTATTTACTTCCTTTACACAATTTGTTTTTCAATCCAAAAATGATAAAAATAATGTGCAAAGTCACAATTTGATCCACCTCAATCCTCTCCTAAACCTATTTCTCTCGAATACCTGAACCTAAACTACTACTAAAACCCTTGAATCGCATCAAATTTCAATGGAAAGAGTGAATAGACCGATGATTTGTGATTAAGGAGATGCACTGAACCCTAAGAGACCTTGAGCTGAGTCTAGTGGTAGAGTAAATGTTGTGGAAAAGATGATAAATCCTCATCTATCAAAGAGGTAAATCACGGTAAAAAATAATTATGTTTAGAGTGGCTGTTTTCGAGCAAGTTTCAAGTGATGAAGGGACTTGAAGCCCAAGACTGGGTAGAATGCTTCACAAACAATAATGAACCATATTATCGAAATCTAGTAACAGAGTTTTATGAGTTTTTGAAGTTCGAATAATATAATGATGAGAACTGAATGCTTTCAAAGGTAAATAGAGTTAGCGTGAGCTTCTCTTCTATTGAATGAGCTGAATTTTTAAGAGTCCCACATGAAGGCATTTTTTTATTTTTATTCTAGAGTGGTTCATCCTACTAGTGATATTTTCTTCTATGAAGAGGATCTGACTAAACTGACTTGGAAAGGAATCCATAGAAAGGTAATTGCTGATGAGATGTATGGGGAAAATATATTATTGTTCAAGTTTGTCCAACATGTCTTGAGTCTTAGGAGAGGAGACTTTGCTAGTTTGAAATATCAGGAAATGTTTTTGATGTATTTATTGAATCATGGACAAAGAATAAATGTTTTCATATTTTTGATGGTTTAGTTAGAGGATAGGACTAATCCTAGTTCCAAATAAAATTCTTTGTTTCATGCCAAGTTTATATCTTTGATGTTGAGAATGAAAGGTGTTTCTAGAAATAAAGAAGAAAACATAGATGTTAAGAACAACTTCTGTATTATCAAATCAATTTTCAAGTGTATGAAGATAAACTAAAACCCCTGAAAAATGGAATGGGCGAGTGATGAGGCTAAGATATATGATGGATTAAACCTTGTTTCCAACCCTAATAGGCCATAGAATAAAATATATTCATGTTTAAAACATGATTTAGTGGAACCAGTGTATTTAGATGAAGAAGAGGAGGTTGTTGTGAAAGAAATAGAGGATTCTATTATAGATTATAGGAGTGATCCTGACCTTCCATCAAGTCCTCGGGTTGGTACTATATCATTTGGTGATCCTAGACCACCAAATATTTTTACCAGAAGAGATACTATCTTAATGGGAACTGATGATAAAGAAACCACTGAATAAGACTATGAGGAGAATGTCTGAAGATGCATTACTGATGGAGACACCTTAGAGGAGGAGGATGCAGTTGATTCTGATAATGAGAAATATGAAAAAGCTGATGATGATGTAAGTGAAGAAGAATGCCTAAGTCTTAGTCCTTTGATAGGATGTATAGAAATGGAAGAGAATTAAAAGGAAGAGGTAGTTGAATCTGTTGGAATTACAATGGAAGTTGTTGACGATTCTATAGAAGAAGTACCAGTAGACTCTTCTGATGATTCAGTTGATCAAAGAAGAATGGTAGAGGGGAATGTAGTTGTCTAGGAGGAAGCTCCAAGTGAGGTGGAGGAACCTATCTCCACAGGTTCATTTTTTGTTATTCCATAAATAGAAGGTTGGTCAGAGGACCCTAGATTCATGGTTCTAGGCTTAGACTTTGAAGACTCTGAAGATGACAAGCCTAACAGAAGACATAAAGTTCATTATGTTTCAGTGACCACTATAGTGAAAACAGTGGTTCTTCTACCTCATGATTATGTAAAGGATGACCTTGAGTCATTGAAATCATATTTACAGAGATGATTTTATGAAATATCCATTGGTGTAGAGAGAATAGTGGCCCTGAATCAAGAGCTTGTAGCATCTATTTGGGAAAAATTAATGTCTAGCAATAAATAAAATATGCTACATGTAGTGAAGGAATTCCAGAATTAGGTAAGAGCCATATCATAATCTGTAGAGACTGTGAAAACATCTGTTTTTATTTTAGACTCATATATTACTTCTAGATTTGAAGTGGAAAGAGACATTTGGTATTTTAAGAGTGTTGTTCAGCAGATATTAACTGTGTTTGAGGACTTTAATATGTTTATGGAAGCAAATATAAATAGTCAGTGTGATGATGTGAAGAGGTTGATCAGTGGATTAACTATGTGTTTTAAGGAGACAATGGCCTTTGACATACCCCTGATCTGTGCATCTGCTTCCTCATCTACCTCTCATCCTGTTGATCTAACAGCCTTCAGATCAGTTGTTAGAGAAGAAATAAAAAATCTCTCTGGTGCAAGTACCTCAGAATCTCAGCCTTTGACTCAGGTCATTTCCAATAATAGATAAATTCACAAGCTTGTAGGTGATTACATGTGGGATTCTACCCAAGATCATAAGGAGATCAATGAGAATATTTACTTCTATTATAAAAGGGTTTATACTAAGCATAAAATGGATTGTCATTTTGAGTTTGTATTGGAGAACTTGGGGATACCTCCTATCACTTATCCCTTTAAGGATCAAGTTAGAAGGCTTAGAGAGTTGACTCCTACTTTGGAAAAGTTCATGGAGAATAAGGATGATTTCAACTCAACTATAGAATGATGAGGCAACACCATTATGGATTTCAAGAACCTACTTCTGCCATTTCTCTATATGGATTGTACTCCTATAATTGTCTCTATAGCCTTACCTTCTTCCTCAGCTGCATCAGGATCTACTATCGCTCCTCCTTTGATGACTCCTATGTAGGCCATCAGAATCTTGACTCCTATGATTCCTTAGATATATACTCATTATCAGTCTACTAATGCTTCTGTAGTATCTCCACCTACCTTATTGCTATACCTAGGATTGAACCTCCCTCTTCTAAACCTTCTTCCTCACCTCTCAAAGTCACATCTCACTTGGACATCTCTGATGTGGATTTACTGTTGACTGTATTATTTGATATGAATAATTGTAGTTTTTTTTTATAATGTACTCTTGTTTCATTAATACAAAAATCTTTTTTATCCTTTTCTTTTTTTGTTAATCACAAAGGGAGAGAATTTTGATTGGATCCCTTACATATTTGAAATTATTATATTTTTTCTCTAATATATTTTCAATAATAAAATTGGTGCAATTTTGATTCAATATATTTTCATTTGGATTTTTCTATTTTTTAACCCTGATACAATGTATTGTGACACCACAAAAGAGATTAGAAAATGTACTAAACTCTAATACAATAATACTTATTCTAAATTTCACTACCATAATTTGTGATTATAAAAAGGGGGATATTATTGGACTCAACTATTTTGATAATCCAAAATCATGTTTTGTTTATATGATAATCATGTTTCATTAGTTTTTATAGTTTTTCTCATGTAACAATTATGTATTTTTAATCTATCTGCTTTCTTGATTAAGTTTACAATGTAAAATTTTCTATGTAAAAGGTCACAGGTAAGAAGGTCTCTATTAAGAGTATTATATTAAAGTCACCAGTTGAGGCTAATATTGGAAAGGTTACCTCTGAAAGGTTACCAGTAGAACCTTTCCGCTGAAAGGTTACCACTAGAACCATACCGCTGGAAGGTTACCGCTAGAACATTTCTGCTAGAAGGTTGCTGCTAGAAGGTTACCGTTGAGGAAACTTACCAATGAGTTACCAATGTGAGTTCACCTCTAAAATTCTACTACTCAAAGGCTACTATTGTAGAGCTACCGCTAGAGGTTACATATATAAGGTTACTATTATAAGGTTACAATTTTAAGATTACTGCTATAAGGTTGGTGTTATGAAGTTACCGCTGGAAGTATACTGATGAAAGTTTACTACTGGAATAACCTTTGGAATTCACAAGTCTACAACTGATATGCTTACTGATGAAGACTACCGTTGCAAGGATACCACTAATAAGACTACCATTGAGAAGGTTACCGCAACAAGTCTACCTATTTATATACTCTTCCACTCTATACTTTTTCAATTTTCATATGATTATTCTAACAGTCATCTTTGGAAAAATAAATGCTTATGACATTAATTATTGTTAGTTGTAGACATATCTGGAGACTGTACGAGGTATGTGGAATATTGTGCATGTTTTTATCATTCCTACTATCAGACCTCAAGAATATAAAATAGAATACAAGATCAATCTAGAGTATAGAATGCTAGGTGAGAGACGTTACATGAAAAACATGAATAATAGGAAGAATATACTAGCACTTACACTGTGAACCCAAGAACTTCACGAAGATCATTTGGGATAAAAAATTTCAATGATAATATGTTGTGCTTCATCGAATATATTTCAATGCAAGAATCTGGACACTACAGTACCTGAAATCCAGAACCTGAATTTACGACACTCTATTTTGGAGACAACTTTCAGAGGAGTCAAACTGCAATTTCTCCACCCCAAGGAGTCTAGAGCAGAACTGAAAACACATAGAGCCTTCTAAAATCAATCCTCATAACATTATCTCTATTTTTTATTTATTTTACATTTCTAAGTATTGTTTGTTTATATTTTACAAACACAATGAATCTTGTGCTTAAAATGGAGGAAAATGGAAATCCTCACTCTAGATATTCCTTACATTTTTTTCTCACATATAACTATTGAAGAGGTCGTGTGTGGGGTGGGTGTTTGTTTTTCCCACAATAAACTCTGGTAGAGGTTGTGAGACCTGGACAGTTTGTGAAAACTATTGTAAATACCTATACATGCTGTGTATTAAGTTTATTAATATAAAATTCTTGGTGTAAGGTGATCAAATCATGCATAGGATTAAGTCTTGTCTTGAGACTGAACCTCTTATTTAATTCTGCTATGTACTTTATTTTGTAATACTCTATATTTCTATTTTTCATTATTTATAAATTCAAAGACATAATACTTTTTTACATTAAATGTGAAAGTTAGTTTTGGTTGGTCTGTATATGTGTTTAATTTAGTAAACCTATTTCAAATGTTGGATAAGTTTTTAAAGTGATCCAACTGAGGACTAATCAACATTTGAGAGTCTTATTGAGCAATAGAAAAATTATATATCTACTACCTTAATTAACTGGGATGTTTCAAATTGGGGGATTTTATCATAATGTTTTTAATAGATTTTTTATGTAGGAACTCAATTCACCCCCTCTTGAGTTTCCACCTCCACCAACAGAAATATCCTAGACTCTGATGCGATAATATATTTTCCTCTTCCATTATTAATAACTATTTTTTCCTTTCTATCAACCTAATATAAATTTTATTTTTTACTCCAACCTTTCATCAAAGAAATTCTATATTTTCCCTTGATTTAGTATCAGTTTTTACCAAATGTGACCTTTATACTTGAGTCATAATATTGAGTAACACTTAATAAATTATTTCATAAACCATTGATATAAAGGACATCAATGTTTCTCAACTCATCTCTAGCCAAATGAGTCTGTACAATTAATTTTATTTTTAATGCTACATTATTTCTAAACCACATAGTTCCATAATCCATGACTTTAAAATTGTTTAACAATTTCATATTTCTTTTTATATGGGATGAATACTTGCTGTCCAAAATCTAGGTGGTGCATTTCTTTATTTATTTTAAAGAAATTTCCTTGAAGTTTTCCTTTTAATTCTTTCTAATTTCCTTCTATAAATTTTCTAAATTGGTTGAGTCATTTTGTTTCTTTACATAATTTTTAGTACTAGACTTTAAGTAAAATTATTCTTTTTCAATAGAATAAAATAGGTTCCTCAAGGAAACTGGATTAGATTGTCTTTTACCCAATTTTTTATTTTGTATGAAGATATTCCTCTTATATGATTACAATAAAATTATTTATATAAAAAATTTAATGATTGAAATAATTTCCATAGAAATGATTACCTCTTTAGTATGAATATTATATCCCAAATCTTCTTTGTTGGCTCCCAAGGTCATATCCCCTTAAAATAGATTTCAACTTCACCATAATAGGACATAACGTGTCCAAGAAAACCATAAAACTGAAATTTCAAAAATGGAAAATTTCTTTTGTCATATTCTCTCCACGTATCTCCAAATTTTGAATAATTATTTATTATTTATTAGTTATCATTGGTTGAGAAATTTATCCCTTAAATTGATTCTTTTCATTCTTTATGCTTAAAAACTTTTTCTTTCATGTTTCACCATCAAAACCAATTCTATATTTTCCTTTACTATTTGGCCTTTGAGCATTCAAAATTCATTCAAATGTTCTTATACATCACTCATACCTTTTTATAAAAAATCATCTGAAAACTTTCCAAATAGAAGCTTCTTGTTTGAACCATATTTCTTGATTTTTGGCTTAATATTATTTCTTAAAGAGACAATATCTTTTTCAAGAGATTTAATCTTCTTAACTTTCTCAGGAATATATAGAATTATATCTTCAATGATCTTAGTATATTATTAAAACTTGAACGAATATTTCACAATCATACACAACTATCTCAATATGATCAATTTTGTACCTTAAGATCATGAAAATAACTTGATAACTCATTTAAAAATCACCAATTTTATTGATATTCTTCCTTTTTAAATCATGATTTTCAAGAGCTCCTTCCAATTATACTTGGAGATCAATAAATCCCTCTTGTTTTTCTATCTTATACAACGCCATATTTTAATTTTTCCATAGATTCCATCATATCATCTTCCACATATGAAATAAATTTAGCTTCAACCCTTTCCAATATATCATCCTTAATATCATCTTCTTCCTTACTTATAATCAATATCCCCTAAAACGTTATACAACTTTAATTTCCAAAATTAATGTTTCTTTTAGATGGAAATTTATTCTTCTATTTGGAGAAAACTCTCACTCATTACATTTTCCATCAAACTTCTTCAGACATGTGGCAATAATGTGTCCAACCTTCCCAAAATGAAAACAATCTAGATGTATATTTCCTTTACTTCTTTAATTTCATATTTTAAACATCCTTTCAAAGAGTGATAATAAATCATGACTTATATCATCTTAATTTTTAGTGACATGAAATTCTTTCGTATCAATAGTTTTGAATTCTATTTCGTTAGATGAATATTCAAAATAGATTTCTAGATTCACCCTAAATTAATAAGAAACTAGTTTTATATGAATTCCATCATGATATAATTCATAAATATTCATTTCTTTAATAACTGATACCTTTTTATTATCATAGGTTGTAATATTTTGATAATATTATTTAAAAATACAAAATCCTTTATTTGTATACCAATCCCTTTAATGGACCAGAAAATTCAGTAAGAAGGTCAAATAAATCCTATATGTTTTCATTGGAACTCATTTTTAGATCATTAAACCTATTTTTCAAGACCTTTATCTTTTCCTCATTCACTTTAGTATCACCTTTTAATATATTAGTAAGTTTTTCAAAAATACCTTTATCCATTGAGAATTTGACCACCTTCAAATAAACCTAATTTTAAAGCAATCTTGATAAAGAATGATGATCGTTAGAATCATCATTCAAAAATATTTTTTTAACATCCACTATTAACCTTCTTGTCGGGTCATATACTTGTATCCCATGTAATACAATATAAAATAAATCCAACCTAATATATTTGAGATGAGATATCATATAATTTTTTCATATCTTATAATTACATCCATCAAACTATTGAGTTACTCCATCAATAACAATATCTTCCATAACAATAGATTTGTCTCAATAGATTTGATAAATAAAATTTTCCACTGCTACCACTTGTTTTACCCTTGTCCTATAGTACATCCTAATAGGGATTGGGTGAATTATAGGGGAAAAAATATTCCAATATGTAGACCAAATTGGATCATTTATTCAAGTTGTAAAATAAAACTTTAATTTGATTATTATTATAAATTAAATTCATAAATTTAAAGATCAAAGTCTGATTCTTTTACTTGGTTATCCTATAAAATTATCCTCCAAGGAAAACATATCAACAATGTGTTGATATGATGATTAACCACCACTTTACTCGTATGTGATTAAGACTTTAGGAATAACTTATTTACTATCAAGGTCAATAACCATTTACTCTATCATACACACTAATATAAAAAAGATAAAATATGGAGACGACACACAATTCAATATTATAAAGACTTCTGAAAATATAAGTAACACTAAACAATGAGGGCGTTCTTCTATGATGGTCCAATTATTTAATCCCAGATCATCAAGAATATACAATATGGGTTCTTCTTTTATTAATTATCTTAAATATATTTTCATATTGCTCATACTACTCTAGTTATTGATCTTCCCAGGATCTCCCTTTTTGATTATGTGTGATGATTTATATTTTTTACAACATAATTTTTCTATCTAGAATTTTTTGAATTTCAAATTTGAAAAAAAACTAAACAACTACATGATTTTTTATAATTCAAAGTCATTATTTTTATTATTATCTTTTTAATATTAGCCATTTAAATTAAAATGGTAGTTAAAAATTTTATAATAACTTCCAAACTCACCATATAAATCTAAGTCATCAATTCTATTCAAACTACCCTAAAATCCAAAATTTTAGTTCATTATACTCTTTACGATGTAAGAAAGTATTTTTTACTTAAATATTTCTCAACTACTATACGAGGTACTATGTAGAGAGATCCTTCATAGTTTAATAATTATTAACTCATCAGAAAATCCATGATATAAACAACCTCTATGGAATAAACACCTATAGGCATATAAAATCTACGATCTTTAGAATTCCCTTATATCTGTTAAATTCAGAACCACCATAGCATAAGAAGATACTATTTCGTGGCCTCCTATAATCAAGAATCTTTATTATTTTCCTTTATTTAGGTAAATCCAGACCCTCCAAGATGTAATAGGATTCTATAGTATTGAGCAACACATTCCATTCATACTGCATCTTGGTCAATGACTACGACATAGACATAATCAATTCTCCTATGCTACTGAAATTTTCCCAACCAGCACCTAGGGCATAACCTCATCCTTTAGGAAGAAGATAAAAAATGTTTAATCCTTTTATAATGTGAGAAATGGTTTGCAATATAGAAACAACTTTTTCTTTACTTTTCCCCAGAATTCCAGACTTTCCAAACCATTACCAAATACACCACAAACCGTTAAAGGAACTTTAACACACCTTCAACACTTAGAAACACTAGCAACAAATTCAATCAACAAATACATACCTTATGTTCCAAAGAAGAAGTCATTCCATATTTTTCTAATATATTTTTAAGAAAAAATATTTTCTTTTTATATTTTTGTTTTTAAATTAATTTATACAATTTTGTTATTTTTTAAGAATTTTTTTTCATATTTTTAATAAATTATAGTAAATTAAAATTAATTTTTGTTTTTCCCTTGGTTTTTGTAAACTTTTTAAAAAATAATGTTTTTGACTTAAAAAATATATATTTATTAATAAAATTAAATATATAATTTTTAATTTCCCCATATATATCCACTTCATTTAATTTATCATTTTTAAAATAAAATAAATTTTTTGTTGACTTTTTTTTTCAATTTATTTGAAAGTTAAATAAAAAATTTAGATCCCCCTTTTTCTTTTTATCTTTTATTAATATTTTTTTTCTTTTCATGTTTTTTCATAAAATAATATTTTATGAATTTTTAATTAATTTGAAATAAAAAACATTTTTCATTTTTTTATTTCTTAATAGAGTTGATTTTGGTTATTTTTTTTATTTTTTTTTTAACTTTTATTTTAAATTTATTATTATTATGAGATTATTTATTTATTTATTTATCAAGAAAATTATTTTATTATTATTCAAAATTTCTTTTAAAATTACAATATTTTTTAGTTTTTTTATAAATTAGAGTAATTTTTACAAATTAAAATAAAATTTTAAAATTTTATATATTTTTTAATAAAATGTAATTTCATGAATATTTTTATTTAATATTTAATTACAATTTATAGATTTTTATCTTTTATAAAAGATAAGGTTTTATGTTTTAATTTATTTAATTTTAAGGTAAAATTTTATTTTATTTATTTTATTTTTTTGTTAGTTATTTTTTATTTTTTATTTTTGGGGTTTTTTATTATAATAAAAATTTCATGAATTTTTTAATTTATTAAAAATAAAAGTAATAGATTTTGTTTTTCTCCTTTTTTATTTTTTTATTTTATATTTATATTTATATTTTCAAAAATTATAATAAAATAATAGTTTTATAGATTTTTAATATATTTAAATTAAATTAAAATAATTTTAACTTTCTCTTTTTTTAAATATACAATGTTTTTCATGTATATTTACTATGTTTTGATATAAAACTAATGATTTACTTTTTTCATTTGTTTTCTAAAATAATGAAGTTTCTCATCATCATTTTAATTTACATGAAAGTAAAATAAAATAAGCATATTTTTCGTTTTTTTAACAAAAAAAAATTTCTTGATTTTTTAAATTTATTTAAATAAAAAAAAAATAATTTATAATTTATAATTTATAATTTATTTTATTTTTCTACATTATTTTTGTATATTATTTTTTATTTAATTATAAAAAAGTTTTTAAGGATGTTATTAGATTATTTTAAAGTGGAATAAAATTTTTATAATTCCTTATAATTTTTATTTTGACATTAGTTTTTCAAAAATTTTAAACTATGCAATGTAATTCTCAATTTTGTAGTTTATTTAAATGTAAAATAATTTTTCATGAGTTTTTGTATATTTTTTATTTTTATTATTTATTTGTTTTTTAAACAGAACATAGTTCTTCTTGATTTGTTTGAATTTATTTTAATGCACATAGTGTTTTTTTGTACATATTTTTAATAAAATAAAATAATATCGAATTTATTTACTATATTTGATAAAATATATTTTTTTAGTTTTTTTTGTTTTATATTAGTTTTTTTGAATACAGTCTTCTTGATTTTTACTTTTTAGTTAATATAAAAATATTTTTTAGATTTTTGATTTTTGATTTTTAATTGATTTAACTATATAAATCGTGGGTCATGGATCATATGAGGATAAACAAAGGGAATAAAAAAACGTGTAAGGTCTACTAGGGTTCGAGGGAATAAGAAGAAATCGAACAATTGGATGAAACCAACACATATTTATAACAGAGGTCTGACTGACACCACTATGGTATGGTGAAGAAAAAACCACGACATAATGGGGTTTGTCAAATATGATCTGCATTCCATGGCATTAAAATGACTATATTTTCCCAAATATCATGACCATTTTTCCTATTTTAAAAATTGGATTGACTTTTTCCATGGAATTGTGGTGCATAAAATGATGGTTTCTACCTCGAACCCTGAATCTAACCAAGAACCACCACAACAAAGGCTTGTCAACCAAATTATTTACACCTTCCTCCAAAACTCGACCATGATATATAAACCTTTAGAAAACTATCTTTTCACATCATGATTCTCAAAATGGACATTTCAATCACTTAAGTTTCCTAAAGAACTTCCACCAAGAATAAACAAAAACCATAATTGGAAAAATACCAAGTACTACACTACAGATGATCTCCATAGTGCATTCCCAAAAACAAGAATTTATGACCCTCAAAATGCTAAAACTCTTCCTTTCTCCCCTAAACTCCTTCTAAGATGCATCATAACACCTCTAACACCTTTTAAGAGTAGATTATAGGACAAAGTAAGGTGTTAACCTCTACATTAGAATCCTCTTAAATGATTTTATTAATTAATTATCAAAACCAATCCCAGGAAAGAAAACTAAATAACCATAAAACCAAAAACCCCCTAAGATACCACTCAAATAAAAATATTTCTATCCTTAAAAGCATAATCATGGCAGAAAGGGGAAGAAATTCAATCATAGTAGTGATACAAAATCTCAATAAATCAATCATATAAGTATAAAACAATTTCAAAATCTTGACAACAATCCATCATTACAGACTAAAAATTATTTTCTTATTTCAAACACTTTTAAGGAAAAGTGAGAAACCAAGTGTCAGACACATAAGGATAAAGCTGATTCAATGAAAAAAAACATAATTCTACTAGAATAAATTTCCCTAAACAAGTTCCAGAAAATATTGGTTACATGAGTACTTGGTTCATCCCATATTAGATTTTCAAATGCAGAGGTCTGCTTATCCTAGGTTTGTATATACTCTTTGAGGCTGATCTTCCCCTTGTTGAATCCCCCAACTAGGATTGTGTCCTACTTGTCAATCCAAGTGCAATGCTCCTCATTCAGAATCACTTCCATATACCACACCATCATTTTTGGATGCTTCCTCTTCAGAGGAATTGAGTAACAAGACCTGTTCTATTACCTAATATTCTGAACTCATAATAACATCCCATTGTTGGTCACACAAACTGCTTGATTTTGGTTGACACATGGCCTTGCTGAACATATTCTCATTTTTTTCTTTTTTGCTGAACGTGTCTCTAACAGAGGTGGCAAAGATGTGTAATCCTTCTTAACCTTCCCCCACCCGTTACTCCTGCTACTTCTCAGGCTTGTTTCCCCTGTGGAAAAACTCTTACCAATTTCATTGGGATCCTCCACATAGACCCTGTTTTTATAGTCAGAGTTATCTTGTTCAGTGTTCAAACATTCAAATCTTTTTATCACTTTAATTGAGTACTAGTTACCTGATGAAAGACCCCATTATTTACAGGATAAACATTGGTCATCCATAACTAGTGACTGATTTCCCTTGGGTAGGACATCACTGCCTCGAGAATCCTCTACAAAAGAGGTATTAATATCATCCTCTTCAACTCCTGCCATTTGAAACATAACACCATTACTAACTTCATTTATAAATTCACTCCAAGCAGTATCAACTAGACCAAAGCTTTCCCCTCTTCCATTTCCATTGGATTTTAAATTGTACCTCATGGATGAGCTATTAAAATCATGTCTCAATAGATTAAAGACCGTAGAGACTTTTGAGTTATCCTGATACTCCACTGCATGTTTCCCATTAACAGTGTTCAACCTACTCAATTCTGCAAACTTTCAAACACTTTGAACCAACCCATATCGAACCTCAGTTGATGCAATGTGATCCGTTGAGACATTATCAGGACGTTCCTCCTCCACAGGCCCCTCTATCCCCTTCAGAAGCCATCAATGGTGACTAAACCTATAGTAGACCCCTAGTAGATAGAATGACGTGAACACTACCTTCTACACCACTTGGAATATGATCCCTCAAATATGCCTTGATATGAGCCTCTTACTTTTCTGGTAGCTGAGACCCCTGTCGACAGTACTCCATCGAGTGTCTCAGGTGCTTGCAGATAGAGCAAAAATCATTCTAGGATTTTTTGACCATGCGTTGCCTGCATCAGTACTCCTCACCAACAGTGACCCAAACATATTAAAACGGAACCTTTGATACATCCATTTATACACCAAAACACACACACATGGGTTGATAGGATGGAAAAGGAACCCAGTTAACCTATTTGAACATAGATATATACCAATAAGGCTCCCGAGCATCCTAATAACAGCAAGGTTTTGAAATGGTAGAAGAAGTTTGGGAAAACTTACCCACATTTCCATTGTAGGGGGGTCCCACTTCATATGAAGGTAGAATGACCATATTAACAAGTAAAATCTATATCCATTGCAACTGCAATGTGTACTTGACAATGATTTAATAAGATCAGCCTTCGAGGAAAAATGAATCATTATATGGTGTATTTCCAGAAGACCCACTGTCTCTCTTTCCTATAAATCCCAAGAATCAAAGACATACCTATTGAACAAATCCACTGATGGGAATCACTCCTTAAACCGAGCATCCAAAGTAAGATTCAAGAGAGACGAAGCTTCCACGAACTCTGTAGTCGAGATATGAAGATTAGGGCACCCATCCAACAAATTTGGGACCTTCGGGCCAAGAAAGATGAGTGAAAATGGTGGAAGGAGATCTGGGTTCAAGAAGGGGAGGAAAGAAGAAGACACTCCCTTGTTGGATAGTGGCGGTCTCTCTCCCACCAGTGGGAGAGGGACCGTCACAGTGGCCTCTACCGTCACGAATAGAGGAGTTTCACCATTATGTTTCCCTATCACTCCCAATTTTCATCTATCATTACACAATTCAGGATACATAGTATAAATTTGTGACTCATGTTCGCTCAGACACTCCTCAAAGTCACTAAGAATCCATAAGATTCAAACATAAGGAATCATGTACCCATGTAATACTATCTCATGATGATATTAAATCTCAAAAGGTCGGTCCAAATTTTTTTATCATCCTCAATATCCAACTCACCCCAATTTGTGACATGATAGTGATCATAAATATTCCAAAGAAGCTATGATATATAAAAAACATTCTAACACCTTGATTCATCTCACTCTATAGTTACTAGAACAAATCTCCATTGGATCTCATGCATGAATTCCAGTACACTGTAGGCTTCTGATTAGCAATAAGGGTTTAAGGGTTAACAGTGGGGAGACTATACCATGTCTAGATAAATAAAACATATATAAAGAACTACAAATAACTCGAAAAGATATAATATATATATGATAAGTAAATTAAGTGTCTAAAATTCCATTCTAGTCATATAATAGTCCACATATCACTATTAAGCTAATCATATTTGTACAAGACTAAATTCAACCAAAATAAACTGCCCATATGACACTGATAAACCACATAACCTATTTGAAAAACCAAAATGTAAAGCTCATGCAATAGCTTCACCTATAACTACCAGGATCTAAATGATGAGATCTCGCCCTTACCTGTTACATAAACCACAAAGTCTCCACATGTCCCAAAGGGCCTATTTAGGGTGTGAGTATAAACTCGGTAGGCCACCAAAAATGGTATCCCTAGATAAAATCCATAAATATACATTTTTATGGAAAGTGAAATAGATGGAATCCTAAGTACACCACTCATATTAATCCACTCATGATTGACCAGTTGTGAGTGAGCCTTTACTAGCTTTAGTTGGTGCTAGAGTGGAATGATATATCCACAATATTCTATACCATAGGTCCCCTCATCCTCCAAACTAATTTCACAAAACATGATATTTCATGACTAAAATTACAATCCCAAGTTTACCAATATACCCTAATATCTAATCCATTGACCATACCACAAATAACAAGGTAATCTAAACCCTTTAACAACAACTGACTCAACAACCAGATGAACATATGACATGAAGACACACATCCTTTACGAATCCTGAATCATTATCCTAATATATCTCACATATATGATAATCACACCACTCCCACCAAGTGATATCAATAACCTTCAGAATATCATGAGAACCCTTGATATATCCCTCCTCCATAATGATAGTCAACACCATTATCCATATAATAGTCAATCTTGAGAATATACCACTAAAAATGTGCGGAGAGAACCTCCTAATGGGCCTTGTAATGTGTTCACATGACTGTAACTACCTCATCCCCATAGTGATATGAAATCACTAATAACATATAGCCACAAATCCTAGAACCTCCCTAACCACTCATGACAATGTTCAAAACCATACGCATCTCATTAGATAACTACAACACCCAATTCCTAGTGATATCATTACCCACACATAAATAGGTCACAACCATCACATTCCTAAGGAACCAAATCATCCATCCCATCCTAGAAAACATCATCAAAATCATACCCATCCATCCCAATAACCATGTAACCAGAAAATCCATACCATACCAGTTCAAACCTATAATATCCCACACGAGACTACCCCTTGGAATATCACATGAATAATGGAAGCCAAAATTGGTTGTATTTATGGTTCATTCACATGACCCTACCCATTCTCTATTATCAACTGACATATATACACACATATAACATAATAAGAATCTAAGATTGATTGACATAGAGGGAGAAAGACGTTAGTTATTAAGAATATCTAGATGATTTTATTTTGATCAGAAGAAATCATGTAATTTGAAAAAAAATTATTTAGTGAAGTCCTAACAAAAAGGAAATAATGAGAGAAATGAATATTTGACACCCAATGAAAACTATACTTATTCAGGGATACTGCCTATGATGATTGGTATGAAGAACATACAAGAACTAATAAGGATAATACATGGGAGGGAAAGAAACAAAGGATATGGTTAGGGTGTACAACTGGTCGACAGAACGAGATGAATCCAAAACTATAATATAACATTAAATTTAACCAATTAACCAATTATTATTTTTTTTTAAACTGGATATAAGGCACATAATTGAAATATCCTCCCATGCTCATAACATGATGTTACCTTCCAAAACAATCCTTATTGTGTGATTCCCCTTATTATATCTCAAAAAATCTCCCTTGAATAAAAAAACTATGTATTTATTACTCATGGATGTGTCATGGAATGTCCTTTCACTTCACATTACAACCTAATTTCATGATCAGGACTTCATAATGCAGTCCTTAGTAGTGATACCCATATCAAAGAACAACCCAAAATATTACAATGTGTTTTATAGACAACCCAAAAATTAAATCATACAATGATATTTTTCATTATTATATGAAATTTTAATCATATGTTATGAGTTCATTCTTACATGACAACTTCATGGCATAAATTAAATTTATCATAATGAGATTCACTACCATCTTAGTTTTAATATTACATGAACTTGATCATTTATACACAATAATCACTATGTCGTGTTTCCCTAGTCTATGACATAATCCTAGAATAGTATTGCATATTTATATCTATACAAAACCCATCATGTCTTTGTGCCCCTCGATTATGAATTTCCCAATAGTCATCAATAAATTATTAATCTTACATAAGTAAAACCATATCATTACATAACATTGTTCATGATGCAACCCATATGCATTGTAGAATGACCATTATAATTTACTAAATATTTAAAAAAATACAGTCCCTCACCATGTCATGATTCCATGTGTTACAAAAAGATTTGTTCTTACTCTATATTTCCTATGTTGAGGCTGTTCAATCTCCCAACACACAATTACTAGCCTACACCGACACTGTTGACACCTTAGTGGGGTCCAAATACATATGATTGACCCAAAGTCCAACCAAAAATATCACCCCATATACCTAGGTTATTAAAACCTCTCCATCATACAATAGATCGTCCCCAATCTATCTCTGAACACACACTAACCAATCCTTACTGAAAACTAAGCATCACACTCCCCGCATCCCTAAAGAACCAAGAGAAAACTAAAAACATTTACCTCTTTCCTTGTCACCCTAAATACCCATCATAAATAGTTTGATTACTTATTTGAGCACTCACAACCATAAAAATCACCTACTTGGTCACATCCCAACCAAACTACCTAATAAAATAATAATTCTATACCCATTCATCGTCTTGAAACACACATGTTCAAACCACCATACACCATCTAACATAATACATTGATGTCCCACATTTTAATCGATGTTAATACACACCATTGTTATTAAACATCAAATTTAATGCCCACACCCCAATTGGTTCTTAGTCAATCCATTTATAACATATGAATAATGTTCACCTGTACCAGTCATGAGAAATAAAAAACATGGTTATAGAATACCAATGACTGCCATTTGTACTTCATCCTTCTCATAATATTTTTATTCAATCAGTTGTATTTTACCTGAATCTCAAATAACTAATACATATCCTCCATATATAGTTATGCTCACCATTTTCCAATTTCCCTATTATTGGATATTTCTTCCACTTACACAATATACATGTACAGAAAAATCCTAGTTACTAAATCCCAATACCACTCTAGGTTTAACATTAGATGCTTAATTATAACCTGATCCACAAACCCAAACTAATTGTGTGGTCATATAACAAAACTATTTCAAATGAATCATCTGAACAACATACTTGACAATCCTTTGGTGGATGATTACACTGGTCCCAAACAATCCCTATCCACCCACACTGGAACACCTTATTGATAAACCACTCCAGGGTGACATCATCAAACCTCTACACGACTAACATAATGGTTCTACTCATTTTTCCTCTTTTAGATACATAGAGATCTACTAATTGTATACTACCATTTGTTATGTTCTAATACACTATAAGTTCCTAGTTAACTGTTTCTAAAAATGAGGTAAACCTAATTATATTAACATAAAACATAATAAAATATCCTAAATTATCCTCTAACCCCTACACCTTAGTGATCTCATCTCCATTCAGCATCAACAAAAACCATAATAAATTTATAAACTTTATAGAATATGCCATGACTAAAGTTTCACTGTGTACAATATGTAAAAAATCACATGATTAATGCACTCTCAACATCTCAAGGAAAAAGTTTTCAAATAACCTAAACTCAATGTCCATCCATGTCATTCTCTCATGTCTACCTACATATATCTATACATCACACCAGAGTTTAGTTTGTCCCTTGATCATGTATGTAGACAAATTCACCATATTATATGGATGTTTTATGACCTAATAAAAGAGAATTTATACTAACTCAATCCATTCCTCTATTTCCTAAGGTCAACCCTCTCATTAGAAAAAATTATGATGTTGTGACTAGATCTCTGATGTCAGATATTCCATGGAAAACTTATCTACTTGATATCCATGATTAATAATCTATCAAACTCACACTAAACTCACCTAACCCACAATATAATCACTTACCTATCTTCTCTAACCATTGTATCAATTCTAATTTCATTAGAACCTCTATATATGGTTTATTCATACTTTTATCCTCAGGGGACTCATACTATTCAAACCTCGATGGTACCATATCTTTTCCCTCCAGATGTTGTAACTGAGGCCATCTTGGGTGAATCTCAAAAAGAAAAAAAATACTATACTCAGTATAGATATAATAGTCAAAATATCATGAATAGTTAGAGATATAATATACAGTGTGACCCACTAACCCTTACAATTCCCTTAAACACCCAAATACCTTAAAATATGGATTTGTATCCCCACTAACCCATGTCAAGGTTAGGTACCACACACACCATACACATATAGGAGCCAAAAACGTAATCACACTAAGAATCACATCCATAGTTTGTAGGAACATATATATCATGTGAGACCTACATGTCAAAAATAATGCATGAGTACCACCTCTTTCCTCTCTAGTTTGAGGTTCTGAAAAAATAAGTTAATATATCTAAACACTAATTATCCAGATCAAATAACTCAACCATAACCATGAAGAATGAAAGAAAATTAATTTTCCATGGAAACTCAGATGTAAATCCTAACATATGTTGGTTATGCACAAAACATGAAATCTATCCCAATTTCAATTTTTTGATGTGCTAGAAGACATTTACTAACTCTACATCTACTATAGCCTAAATCCAAAAAACAAAACCTGTTGGTGTCATTTTACCTCAACTATATTTGATACCACTTTATAATTCCTTGAACCATCTCACTCAATAATAAACAAAATGGTTTTCCAGTAGACCCTAGGTGCACCTCTACATATGAAAGAGGCTTTGAACTAGTAGAGAGGGTCTATGGGCTGATATTAGGGACTCTATATTATTTTGATGATAAATAATAACAACTCAATAATTTTGGAAAAGGTGTAAATAATAGGAAATAAAAAGCTAAAACATATATAAAAGAATCATACTAAAGTATGAAAATTCTAACCAAGCGATAAAAAAAATCAACATATTTCCCTTAGGGTTATCACATATATACAATCACAAAAGTAACCAAAATAAATTGTTAGTCCAACACCGAGGAACCACCTAACCCATCTGTAAAACCACAATTCCCATCCAATGAAATAATCATAACTCTATCTACTATGATCCTAATGATGATCCCTTACACTTATATGTTTCCTGAATAATAATATTTTCATGGGTTTTGGAGGTCCTGTACAGGGTGTTAGTATGAACATACTAAGCCACCCCCAATAGTGTCCCTAGATAATACCCAAATGTATATGAGTGTATGAAAAGTGAAATAAATATGAACCTAAGAACACCACTCATCCTATTCCACTTATGCTTGACCAACCAAGAGTAATCCATTATCATCTTTTTCCATTTCCATAGTCGAATGATACATTCATTGTTTTCCATAATGGAAGTTCCAATGACCTTCAAAATAATTTTATTTCACCTGAAATCACACACCAAACCATAATGAAAATAAAAATACAAATCGAACTATAATTCCACAGTAGCATATACATAAACCATATAAAAAATCTCTTGGTCATCCAAACATTTTACCAATCATTGGATCAGAAATTTGATGAACCCTTGGCATAACAACACCCATCCTTTTCCCATAATATCTCATTATCCCAACACATCTCATGTATATGAAAAGAATCCCACTCTTAGCTAGTGATCTCAATAATCTCTAAGATCTTATTTCCACATATTAAATTTACATTCTATATAAGGATGGTCAACACCATCACCCATATAATGCTCAATTTATATAATAAACCACCAATAACCAATGGTAAAAAACTAATTATGGGCCCTATATTATATGGGTATTACTCAAATAGAATCATCCCCATGTTTAGTAGAAATAATTAACCACCAATGAACACAACTTGACAACCTTCCATTTCTGCCCATGAGAATGGTTAACACCATATACATATCACCTAAGACCTACCACACCCCATTCTCAATGATCACATCACCTGTAGTCACATGTTTTACACCTATCACATTCCTAAGGAACTACATCGACCATCATATCCCACAAAACACCATAAAAACATGTAAAATTATACCCATCCAACTCTATAACCATGTAACCAAGAATGAAAAACCATACCTATCTAAAACCATCAAATCCCATACAAGGATACCCCTTGACATCTTACATGAATAATGGAAACTGAAAGTGGTTTCATTTCATGGTCATTAACATTACCAAAACCACCACTAATTAAAACATGAAATATACACCCACATATAACACAAGAGGGATCTAAGTACTACTTACTTGGATTTAAAAGGGATCCACTTGTCGATAATCCCTAAATGATTTCCATTCGATCTGAATAAATTAGATAAACTAGAAAAACACATATTTATGTTACAACTAATAGAAAACATGTAAATTATGAGAGAAATCATGATTAGATACACATGTAAAGTTATCCTTACCCACAGCTACACCCTATGGTAGATTACATGAAAAATAGATAAGAATATGAAGGTATTTTACTTGGGATATAAAGGAATGAAAAAGAGGGTTAGGGTATACCTCTTGGTCGACTAAAGGATATGAGGCAAAAAAACATCATTTAACATTTAATTTAACCAATATTTTAAATATTTTTTAAAAAATAGATATAAGGAAAATCATGACATTGTCATAACTTATTCATAATGTGTTTTTTCTCTATTAGGATAACCCTTAGGGTGTGATTCCACTTATCAAAGTGTGACACACCTACCTTAAATCCAAACAAAACCGTGATTTTACTACTCAGTGTTGGGTCATGGTGTAACCCTTACCTTTATAGTGTGATGATCTTTTATGAACAGACCTTCATGACCCAAACCATAGCCGTGACACCCACATCACAACCCACAACATTGTGGTACGATGTACAAAAAACCTATAATTCTAATCATATAATGAGATTTTTCATTATTATGTGATGTTTTTATCATACACCATTAGTTTTAATTCTTACATGATAGCCTCATGACATAATATATACCCTTCATGACATGATTCACTACCATCCTAGTTTTAATATTACTCGACACTCAATCATTCATATATGGAAATCACCATACTGGGGTTCCTTAAGGCATGGCTTTACACTTGACTAGCCTAACATATCTATTAATACACAACACCCATCATGACATGATAATTCTTGGATATTGTACGACAAATAGTGGGAAACAATCTTCTATTCTCACTTAAGGAAAATTATATCCTTATAGGAAATTGGTCACAATGCAATTGATCTATATTATGGATTGACCATTATCCCACATTAGAAATTAAATCTGACATAACCCATCGCAACTTTTTGATTCCCTACATTACATTATTTATTTTTCATTCTAAAAAATCCAATACTTGAGCCTAAGAGAACTCTTGAGGCTCAATTAATGACCTATAATGACACACTAAAACATCAACAAGGTCCAAAAAAATATGGTTGGCACAAAGTGTTACCTTAAATAACACCCTAGAATACCTGGTCCATTAAAAACATCATGATGTTGATCCATCCATAGAGGAAGCATTTGCCGATACACCACCTCACTAACATTCTCCAATAGATATAAACATCTAATTTTTTTTCAAGAAATGATACTTCCATGAAAAAACATATACTACCTATAATTAAGATAAAACTCTAGGAACACATGATTACCAATATCCAATTCTAAATATTTCTTCCTCCAATCCACATACGACTTCTCATTGTGTTAAGCTTATTTCATTCACTAATTAATTAATTAAACATTCACTATCATGATCTATACTGAATTTTTTCTAGAATCATTGAATCCCCAACTTTGATCAAATACAAAGGAAATATATAAGTTCACCAATAAATTTCTTTAAACCAGTCTATAATAATGAATGAATTATAGCTATTATTATAGGAAAAATTAATAAATAGTATGTGATTCACCCAAAAACCACCAAAATCTAGTACACAAAATGCCCTTTAATACTAGGATAATCCACTTTGTTTGACCTCATTTCTATGGATGAGATTTAATTATTTAGAATAACTAAGATTCAAAATCATGGTGAAGAACCTTACACAATCATGAGTTAAAATGAGGATTATGTTTATTGATGATATCCCTCAAAACCTCATGAATCCTCACAAAATCTTCCACATATAAGATCAATAAATCATACATAACTCTTAACTCACTTATCAAAAATATATGATATGACTTATTGAACCAATACATATACCCCTAGGAAACATCACATCCTCTCTAAGATTATGGTAAACTTATGATAAAATCTATTAAGATGTAATTAAAACATCCATTCATGGAACATATAATGGAATCAAAAAACAAGTAGGAACATGATGCCTGGCCATTACCTTTCAATAGACTAAACACTAAAAAAACTTCTCTTATGATCACTTCATACCCAACCACCAGAACTGACTCCTCAAGGTATGAGACATATTTGTTATATTTATATGTATTGCTAAATGTGATATATGAAACCCATGAAGAACCACCCCATACATCTCAAATGGAAAATGAGTCTCCCCTGAAATAATATTCAATGTTATTGATGTTAATCATCCTTTGACTATCCCTTCAGAGAATCACTATAGACAATATATTCCTACCAAACCTTCACCTTTGAATCACCCATCCAAGATTTTTTCAGCTACTCCATGAAGGATAACGACACTTTTTTAATACAAGAAACCTATATCACCAACCATCTCCATATCTTTATGAAAATCAAAAATCTATCCCGTTACTCTCTATGTATCATCATGTAACAAACCAAACATTTATGAATAAAATTCCCCTACTTCTAATTAAATATCTTATTCATATAGAAAACACATGCACTGATTTTTTTTATCCAATTGGATTTAAAAGATCGTTAAGTATCATTAACATTGATAATACAACTATTGAATAGTGATCACATGACTGGTATAAATATATGGTTTTAACAAATCATTTTGGAACAGACAAATGAAGTGATGGTCTCAACCATTAGGATCATACCACATGAAGCCCATTTATTGGAGATTATGAATGAGATAACATTTCTGGTATTTCCTCTAAACCAAGCCCAAGATGATATCCAACATCTTAAGTGTGAGAAAAACAGTTTATGTGAGAAGTTCAAGCTCATCCAGACCATGACCCAAACCATGTTTACTGAACACCCCCATGAAATCCCCACTATTGCACAACTTACTCTTTGGGAATATTCTAGTGTAATAAAGGGATACATAACAAGACCATAACATTATTACTTTGTGTATTATTTTTTTATAGAATAATAAATACACTTCGTTCTATTATTGTTACTTTGTAAATGATTTTTAAAGAATAAATAGTATTTTTTTTGTTAATATTCAAATTTATTTAAGAAATCTATTTTGATTAATTAATGGATTTTTGAATTAAATAATATGTTAATAAAATATTATTATTATATCACTTTAAATAAATATAAATGATCTATTTATTTCAATTAAGTCAATTGTAATTTTTATTGAGGTATGAAAATTGTATTTATCAAAACTCATCAATTTTCAATAAATGTCAGTTTTTATTTTAAAAGTGAAAATTCAAATATTTAGAAAATTATTTTGATAAAATTAATATTATTTTTTAATCAAGATGAAAAAATTATCCAATGGTGAATTTTTCATAGTTTTCTAAGACAGTCAAATTTTCAGGTAAAAATTAATTATCATGTAAATATATAATGTGTTTTATGACATCATAGTGACCCAATAGTTTGGAAATAAAATTATATAAAAGGAATATTTAGACAAAAATATATTTTATGTTACAATAATATAATTTAATGTTTATTTTATTTATTTTATAAAGCCTCAGTAAATCCTCCAAGAAATATAAAATATTTTAAGATTTTAAAATCATTTCCTTGAAAGTGTGACTCACCTCTACATAAGCAAGGAAAATAATTTAATATCTTCTGCCCTCATCCTTTTAAAATAATTTATACCAGTCCCCTTTTCCATAAACCATGGTAAAAAAACCATGGGATTGTTTTTGGTTTTGAATATTTTATTGTGTAGGGTCCAAAAACCAAAATAATAATGAATTCCCCCACCTTTCCTATATAAACCCACCCAATCACCCATTCCTCTTCACTCAAGATATTTAAAGATCAACCAAAATATTCCCTCTACTACCTAGAGTCATTATAAGGTTCCCTTAATCTCCCAAGAAGCCTCTCCCAAGCCCTTGGGATCACACATCCACGTAAGGGATCTTCACTTTCCTTCCTTTCTCATTTTTGTCCAAGTTTCCTTATATTATTATGAAATATTATTTTTCAATTAAAAATTTTGGGGTATGTTTGGACACATACCCTATAGTTCCCTTAGTATTTTATAATGATTAGATACCTCTTTCACTATCATAAATCCCTCCCATGAACATCTATTACCATGCCGAAATTCTGTAAGGGGTTTCTCTCTCCTCATTTCTATTCAAACATTTTTCTTATATTATGCATCTCAAATTCCATTTAATATGTTGGGATATTAAGACACATGACCCACTTACTTACCATTTAATTTCTAAATGACGATATACCCCTTTCTCTCTCATCATCCCATTTTATGAAACCCCACGTGATGTTGTTATGCTGCCAAAGTTGCACCACAATTTTCCATGCCAAAATTTTCATGTAGTAAATACCATGCCCATTTATCTATCAAGGGTATTATCCTTTATGTACATATACTTATTGATTATATAATTTCATATATTTATTCCACATTCCTTTATCATGTAATAAATGATGATTTTGAATGAATCTATGTTATATGATCTATGTGGTACACTTAAGCATGGAATTAAAATGTCATAAAGGGTGTGTCCTATTAGAACTACAATAAATTAGGTAATGTTTAGTATAACAATACATAATGTTGGGATATAGGTTTACCTAATTACTTTATAGGACCTTTTTTCCATCATTATTGGATAGGGGTTTACTTGATTCCTTTTATGTTAATGATGTAGTGTTTTAAGATATTTCTATAATTATATGTTATGATAATCATGCTATATCATGACTTTATGTTCATGTTTCTCTTGTTCTCCATTGTTATTCCAATTTTCCTAACATGTATTTTATTCTTAATTTTATGACTTGTTTTCTACCCTACTATGATTTATAGTTCACCCTTTTCTTATGTATGTCCTCAGTTTATCCCATGCAATGCCAAGTACAAAGGAATGTTATGGTCATGTAAAACAAGTTTTCAATAAAGATGTTGTATTTTATGTCTTATTTTTTCATGTAATGTTCCTAAGACCCAAATACACTCTACCTATCACTATTCTGGGTTATATTAAGTGAAATTTTATATAATAAAGCATTTTTAAATGTTTAATAAAACCTAAGGTCATTATAGATGGTATGAGAGGATATGTTTAGTTATTTTTTTACTTTGAATAGAAAAATCCAGTGAAAGAATTTGGGATAATTATAAGTATAAGAAATTAATCCCTATATTTTTGTGAGTATAGAGTAAGTGGTTGATCAAGAAAATAAATACCTATCTGGATACAAACAAGTAGAGGTGGCTCTGGCATAGATGTATCTAGGGGTAAAACCCCAAAACACTGCTTTGAGATAGACTCAAATGGAAACTTGTGCACAACAATGGGCCTTGATGCACTCTTGGTTTGATAATCTCGAGGGATATTCTTTGGTAAATTAAAAATATTAGTACGAACCATTATTAAGGGAAAATAATCACATAAGAATATACGTTAGGTGATATATGATGGATAACATAGATAGAAGCCTATAAATTCATAAGTTAAGGTGATAAACGTAATTTATAAGTTATCCCTTTTAGTCATTGGATTTCCCTTTAGGTGTATATTAGTTTAAGATACTCATCCCTAATTTTACATTTATTCTAGCCAATGGATGGTAATAGTAATAAACTAGTTAACAAATAATGTAAAGGGAAATGTGATGACCGCCAAAACGAGATTCCCAATCAGATGGGGGCTGAAGAAGGACACATCATGATTATGCCAAAGTAGGTATAAATAATCATGATTAACAATTGGTAATTTTTTAAATGTGTAAATGATTCAAGGATGAAAAAATGACATCTTATTAAAGTCTATCAGATAAAGGTGATAAGGGAAAGAAGACTCAATATTCTTCGTGCAACATGTATGGAAAGAGGCACCAAGGGAAATACCACAAAGGGAATAAGAGATGTTTTAAGTGTGGAAAGGAAGTGAAAAATGTATCCAATTGCCATGAAAAAATGGATAATGTGAAGAATGGAAACAAAGTTCCATCTAAGGCATCATACACAGTTCTATGTCATAAATTTGGAGAAGTTGGGCATTATCCAAGATGATTTTATATTGAATGTGTTGAGAAGCATGATGAGCATCAACAATCTCCATGATCAAGGGAGAACAGAAAGACATATTCTGGGATGGATAACAATAAATTAATTACATGTAACCAATACTTAAAATTAGTGTATATTATAATGTATTTCAATTTATGTCCTATTAAAATATATTTTATCTTTTCTAAGGACATTAAGTCCCCACCTG
This sequence comes from Viscum album, assembly GCA_963277665.1. Lineage (NCBI taxonomy): Eukaryota > Viridiplantae > Streptophyta > Magnoliopsida > Santalales > Viscaceae > Viscum > Viscum album. The sequence continues at coordinate 1,224,585,233 of OY728130.1, forward strand.
AAAAGATATTAAATCAGTAGGGAAACACTTATATTTGTGTTGTATCACAAATTAAAGCTTGTGGAAATTTTCTTCTTGAAAATATTATAAGTCTCTATTTGATGGAATTTGAGGAAAAAGGATAAATTCATTTTATATGCCTCAAGGAAGTTGAAAATTCATGAGAAAAACTATCCTATTCAAGATCTAGAGTTGGCAGCTATGGTATTTGCATTGAAAATATGGTGGTATTATCTCTTTGGAGAGAAGTTTGAAATATATACGGATCATAAAAATCTGAAATATATATTCACATAGAAAGTGTTAAATATTCACCAATGATGTTGGTTAGAGCTCATCAAGGATTAAGAATTCTCAATCCATTACCACCTAAGAAAGCGAACAAGGTTGCAGATGCTCTAAGTAGAAAGTACCCAATGATTATATCATTGATGAAAATTAAAAAAGATCCAACCTTCTTAGGTTCGGTGAATATGGACATGGGAATCAAAAATAGGGGAACATCATCAAGCCTTTCACAAATGATTTCTCAACCATCTCTTTTGGAAAGTTTAAAGGATGCTCAAAAAGTTGATGTTGTAATTCAGAAGAAAGTGGAAGTAATCAAAAAATAGAAATCCTTGGAGTTCAATGTTAATGAAGAAGGAATTGTGAGATTTGGGTCAAGAATACGTGTTCCATCAAATATAGAGTTAAGGAAAGAACTTTTGGATGATGCACATTGTTAAAATTTCTCCATTCACCCGGGAAATAAAATGATGTATCGAGATCTCTGAGAGAATTATTGGCGGGATAACATGAAGAAAGAGATCACCAAATATACAACAAAGTTCCTAGTATGTCATCAAGTAAAGGTTGAGATGCAGAAGTCTAAGGGGATGATGCAACCATTATCCATACCAATATAGAAATGAGAGAACATCACCATGTACTTTTTCACCAGACTTCTAAAGAATTATAAAGGAAATAATGCTATATTGGTTGTGGTGGATTATCTTACAAGGACTACATGCTTTATTGTGATTTGAGAGGATTTATCATTGGATAAATAGGAAAATATATACATTAGAGAAGTGGTAAGGCTGCATGGTGTACCACTATCGATTTTATCTTATTGAGATACAAGATTCACCTCTATGTTCAGGAAGAGTCTCCAACATGATCTAATATTGAGTTGAACTTTAGTATAGCTTATCATCCTCAAAATGATGGGAAATCCGAGTGGAATATCCAAACACTTGAGGACATGTTGAGATCATGGTCAATGGACTTCAAAGGATTATGTGATTAACATCTTCCTTTGGTTGAGTTCTCTTACAACAACAGCTTCCAGTAAAGTATCCAAGTGGCTCTTTATGAATATATTTATGGGAAGAGGTGAAGAACACCAGTATATTGGGATAAAATAGGGGAAGAAAAACCTCTAGGTCTGGAAGTGGTCTAAGAAATTGTGTAGAAGGTTAAGATCATCCAGTATCACATTAATTTTGTTCAGAGTTGACAAAAGAACTATGATTAAAATCATCGATGAGACCTAGAGCTTGATGTTGGAGATATGGTTTTCCTCCACATATCTCCATTGAATAGAGTTATGATATTTTTGAAGAAGGTAAATCCTAGTCCAAGGTACATTGACCCTTTTGAGATCATTAATCACATCTGAGTAGTGGCCTATCGATATGCACTCCCATTAAACCAGTCTCAAGTACATGATGTATTCTATGTACAAATCTTGTGGAAGTACATACCTGAACCATCACATGTACTCAATATAGAGGTGGTATCATTGGAGAATGAACTCTCTTATGAAGAGAAGATGGTGACGATCTTAGATTGTAGGGAAAAATTTCTACCAAATAAGAAAATTTCCCTCATCAATGTGTTGTGGAGAAACAACTAGTTTGAAGAAGAAACATGAGAACTAATGTAAGTGATGAGGTAGAGTTTCCCTAATCTATTTTTGTGTGGGAAAAGGAAATTTTGAGGTCAAAATTTCTTAAGGGGGGAAGGTTGTGACGACTTGAACATTTAGAATTAAAATTCCATTTCTTTTAATTAAATGTCTTATAGAAATAGAAAACATAAGAATTCCTTTTGTTTAAACCAATTTGAATTAAATGAACATTATGTATACTTACCATTGATAATATAGTCATTGAATAGTGATCACATAACTTATAGAAATATAGGGTTTTAACAAATCCTTTTGACAAAAAGGAAGTGATGACCTCAACCAGTAGAATAGTACCCTATGAGTCCCATTTATCGAAGATTCTGGGGGTGATAGCATTTCTAGGATTTTTCCTAGACCAAGCCCAAGCTTGAGATCCAATAACATAAGCATGAGCAAAACCATTTATGGGAGAAGTTCAATATCATAGAGATTATGTCCCAAACCATGTTCACCGAATGACCCCATGAATACCCCTTCATACCACACCTTAATCTTTGGGCTTATACTGGTGTAATAAAGGGATATGTAACAAGACCATATAATTATGATTATGTGTATTATTTTTTATAATATAATGAATATACATTAATTCTATTATCATTACTTTGTAAAGGATATTAAAAGTACAAATAGTATTTTTTTGGTTAATATTAAATTTATTTAAGAAATCTATTTTGATGAATTAATGGATTTTTAAAATAAATAATATTTTAATAAAATATTATTACTATTATAATACTTTTATTAAATATAAATTATTTTATAATTTTTATGAAGTCAATTGTAATTTTAATTATGGTTTGAGTACTCTTTTTATCAAAACCCGTCAATTTTCAACAAATACCAGTGTTTATTTTAAAATTGAAAATTCAAATATATAGAAAATTATTTAGATAAAATGAATTTTATTTTTTGAATTATTATTTCAAAATTATCCAACGGATAATTTTAATAATTTTCCTAGAGTCAAATTTTTGGGTAAAAAATATATATCGTATAAATATATAATGTGTTTTATGACATCATAATGACCTAATAATGATGCAATAAAATAATAAAAAATGTATATTTGTACAAATATATTTTTTCATTTAAAATGATATAAGTTTTGGTTTATTTTATTTATTTTATAAATCCATAGTTAATCCTCGAAGACATAAAATATTTTAAGATTTTAAAATAATTTCCTTGAATGTGTGACTCACCTCCACATAATAAAGGGAAATATTTTAATATCTTCATCCCTTAAAATTTTAAAATACTTTATACTAATCCCCTTTTCTAGAAACTATAGGCCAAAACCATGGTATGGTTTGTGGGTTTGAATATTTTAGTGTGTAGGGTCAAAAACCAAAAAATAAATAGTTTCCCACCTTTCCTATATAAACCCACCCAAGTACCCATTCCTATTCACTAAGATCATTGAAGCTCGACCAACCTATGCCCCCTACTACTTATAGTCCTCCAAAGGCGCCCATAAGCTCCTAATAAGCCTCTTAAAAGCCTTTGGGATGACACATCCAAGTAGGTGATCATCACATTCCTTCCTTCCTCATTTTTATCAATGTTTCCTTATACTGTTATTCCATTTTATTTTTCAATTAAAAATGATTGGGCATGTTTTAAAACCTCCCCCATACTTTCCTTAGTATGTTAGAATGATGATATACCCCTTTGAATCTCATTAATCCCTCCCATGAACACCTGTTACCACACCAAAATTCTATAAGGGATTTCTCTCTCCTCATTTCCATTTAAGAATGTCTATTATATTATACATCTCAAATTATATTTCATATGTTGGTATATTAATATCCATGATCTCTTTACTTACCATTTCATGTCTAAATGATGAGGGATCCATTTCACTCTCATTAACCCATTTTATGAATCCTCATGTGATGTCGTTATGCTGCCTAAATTGCACCGTGATTTTCTATACCAAAATCATCATGTAGTGAATACCATGCCCATTTATCTATCAAGGGTATCCAAATTTAGGAACATATAAATATTGATTATAGACTTTCATATATGTATTATAAATTCCTTTATCTTGAAATAAATGATGATGTTGAATTAATCCATGTTATATGATCTATGTGGCACACTTGAGCATGAGATTAAAATGTTCATGAAGTGTGCACCTTGATAGCGATCCAATGAATTGGGTAATTTTTAGTATCACAATACATCATGTTGGGACAGGGGTTTACCAGATTAATTTATAGGACTTTTTTCCATCATGTTGGTATAGGGGTGTACCTGATTCCTTTATGTTAATGATGTAGTGTTTTAAGATGTTGCCACATTTTCATGTTATGATAATCATGTTATATCATGCCTTTATGTTCATGTTTATCTTTTTCTCCACTGGTATTCTTATTGCCTAAAATGAATTTTATTATCCATGTTATGCCTTTTTTACTCCATTACTGGGCTTTATAGCTCACCCTTTTCTTATTTATGTCCTCAGGTTATTCCATGCAATGATAAGTATAAAGGAATTTTGTGGTCATGTAAAATAAGTTTTCAATATAGATGTTTTATTTTATGTCTTATGTTTTCATGTATTGTTTTTAAGCCCCAAATATACTATAACTCTCGATATAATGGGTTATATTAAGTGAACGTTTATGTAATAAATCATGTTTAAATGTGTAATAAAGCCTAAGTTCATTATACTACATACTCATGAACATCATCCCCATGAGAATAACTACTCAACATATCTGTTGGAAAAAAATCCCTCAAGGAATCATTGAATAATTTTTGAGGTTATTGTGTTTGTTGACAAAGTGGACATCTGAGTGGTGATTGTTGAAAAAGAAAAACAATGACATAAAAATTTATTGACAAAGATGATTTCATGATGGAATGTCGAGTTCAAGAGTTGAGGTCAACGATCCATGTTTGATTCAAGAACGTCGACAAAAGGAATGGATGATATGGAGGCGGTACAAAAGAACAGATACAAGGTGGCGTCGTTTTCTACTGTTTGCCAAATTTTTGGGCCTGAAAATAAAAAAATGAAGAAAATTGTTTTTGGAAAAGGGACTTGTGCACCGAGGACTTGAAGTATAGGAAACTTGTGTGCCATATGTTTTTCAAGATCAAAAGATCAAAATATGGATAAGGAAATAGGTTCGCGCAAGTTTGGGAGTTGGTCACACAAGTGTCTAAAAAGACAGAAGACTTGCACGCCGAGACTAGGTCACATAGCTGACTTGCGCACTGCCGCGCAGGGTGGTCAATTTTCCTATAAATACTGGACCACCCCTCTTCATTCAGTACCAAAGTTCAACACTTTGAGAAATCAGATCTCTCGTCGCGCAAGTGTGGTGGTCGCGCAAGTGGTGTGTGTGGTCGCGCAGGTGGGACTTGCGTGCCAGGGTGATAGTTGCACGCCAGTGTTTGAAGCTGTGTGCTAGTGTGGCGTTGTGCACCAATATTGGATTGGGCATAAAAGGAAGTGAGTCGCGCAAGTTTGGAGTTGAGGAATCTTGAATCGCGTAAGTGTCTGAGGAGGACTTGCGCGCCCGTTGTGACTTGCGCGCCAATACTTGCGCGCTGAGGTAGACTTGCATGCCAAGTAAGGTTTATTTCCAGCAGTGATTTTCTGGTTGTGTGGAAGCTGTAAGTTTGCCCAATTCCTTCTATGCAAAGAGATATTCATCTAAGGGTGAAAATTGGGCTTCAACAGAGCATCTACATAAAGAGGAAGATGCATTATTTCATGCAAATGAAGAGATCTATAGGTCTATAAACTGTGAGTGGATTCCTTCCAAGAGCAGTGAGCAAAGGAAGAGAAAGTAGGTGATCCTCTCCACCGGTAGTGAGCCAGAGAGAGAGAAATAGGGAGTGACCCTTGGGGAAGCAGTGAGATAACCCTAAACATTGTAAAGGCAGTGAGCCTGGGCATAGAAGTGATCTAGGTCGAACATTGTAATCCTCAGCTAGTGAAGTTTAGTGGAATTGGTACGACCGGCAACTTGTCAACGTATGCTCCTTGGACGTAGCCCTTTGTGGTGAACCAAGTAAAATTTCTGTGTCCTGTGCATGCTTTACTTTCTGTTTAATTTGTGCAACAAGAAAGGGAGAGAAGAGTGTTTTTCTTAATAGCGAAACAAGATCAGAACGGGCATTAATTTTAAATTAGTCATACCCTGATTCACCCCCCCTCTCAGGGTATTCAGCCTTGTGGACCTAACAATTGGTATCAGAGGGAAAGGTTGACAGTTGTTCTTCTCTCAATGGAGGTCACTAATCATAAAGGGATTCTGATCTTCGACAGATGTAATTTTCAGATATGGAAGAATCGAATGCAACACTATTTTTGATCTTTGGGAATGGATGTGTTTTCACCAACTATGCATGGTATCACAGCTGATATTGATAGTGGTGCATTATCAGAAGCTGAACATAGAGAGTTGGATGCTGATTCCAAAGTAATCAATTCCTTAGGGGGATCCCTCTTCAATCCCATTTATACAAAGGTGATGTCATGGAAAACGTCACATTCCATGTGGGAAAAGCTTTTGAATATATATGAAGGGGATACAAAGGTGAGAGAGGCAAAACTGCAAGTGTTGTGGAACAAGTATGAAGATCTGAGAATGAACCCGAATGAGTCTGTTGATACATTCTTTGACAGGGTAAATGCTGTGGTAGAAGACATGCAAGGTCTTGGAGAAATTATTGAAGATATAAAAATTGTGAAGCGCATATTGAGAAAACTTCCACCTCGGTTCAATCTGAAAGTTTCTATTTTGGAAGATAAAGACCCAAAAGAACTGACATTGGATAACCTGAACATTACTCTTGTTGCATATGAAATGAGAAATGATGATAATGAGACTGTGGAAAAGGGGAAATCTAAAGAGGTGGCATTCAAGGCCATAAAGAATCTCACCATTGAAGATTCTAATGAGGAAGAAGAGACAAATGAGGTGATGTCATTCCTTTCTTCAAATCTGCAAAGAGGAAGAGGGATGTTTAAAGGGAAACTTCCACTAGCATGCTCTCAATGTGGAAAGGTTAGTCATCTTACAGCAAGATTCCCCAAGAAGTTTCAAGATAATGATAATGATGATGATGAAGTTGAAATTCCCAAGAAGAAGATTTCAGCGTTTGTAAAAGGGAAGAAACAATTCAAGAGAAATTTCTTCAAGAAAAAGAATTTTCTTTCAAAAGAATTTGAAAGTTCAGATGATTCTGAGGATGAAGAGGTTGAGGAAATAGAAAAATGTAGATATCGTGGGGTAAATTCCTTGATGGCGATTGTTGGTATTTCTCAGAAAAAGGAAGAATCTGACGCTGAATAAGAAGAAGAAATTGAAGGGAGAGTTGATATGGAAGCCGAATTGGAAGTAGATCTTGAGGAGATAGACATTTGAAGAGCCAAAATGAAGAAAACCAATAAAGTGGTTCGTGATGCCAAACTTTATATGCAACAACAGGATGAAGAAAAGTCTGAGCTGTTAGAAGAAATTGATAGACTAAAATCCTCAACATGAGAGAGCTCAGAAAATATTGTTGAGTATAAGCTTAAAATTGAGGAACAAATGAAGGAAATTGATTGTTTGACTAAAACAGGAAAGGGACAGGTCAGATGTATCAAAGAGCTTGAAGAAGAAGTGGTCAGTCTATCAAAAAAAATTAAGGATCAAGAAAAAATATTGACCCCCAATGTGATATCAGAAAAGAAGGCCATTCATAAGAAAGAGAAGAGGAAAGAGGAGCCTAGCAGTTCAGCAGGGAAGAAGTAGCAATTTGAGCTCAGATGTTAAGGTCGTTTCACGGATGAATCAAGAACAAAAATCTGTGACAATTGCAGTTAGACTGCAAGAAACCGTCCCAAAATTGAAGGTTGATTTGGGCATAAAACAGAATCAGAATATTCAGATATCACAAAGGGAAAATCGTAGTGCTGAAGTGCCATGAAGGAATGCATCCTATATCAGATGTTATTGCTGTGGGAAAATGGGACATTCACAGTATGTGTGTTCCAAAGCCAAGAGATATAGAAGGGAACATGAATAGAGATGGAAGCCAAACAGAGAATGGTTCTCCAAAACATATTTCAAAGTACACTATTTATGGCGTGGACGTTTTGGAAACATGGCTAGGTACTGCACTTCGACCATTCAGAAAAATGTGCCAAAGCAGAATCAAAATGTTTGCAAGCATCCGATAAATAAACCGAAAAGTGAGTTAAAAGTTCAGAACAGATTTGCAGCACTACAAGATGAAGCTAGTCCATCATACTCTGATAAAGAACAGAAGCCTCAATCCATGATGAGTATGAAAGAAAAAGTATGGACCAAGAAGAAGAAAATTGAGAAGGTCATAGTTGCTAAAATTACCCTTAAAACATCAGATCGTTCTGTTGTGTGGACTCTTGATAGTGGTTGTACGTCTCACATGATAGGCAACAAGGATCTGGTTACAGGCATAAAATATGAAAAATAAGGAGTTATCAAATTTGGAAATGATGAAGGCCTGAAGATTATTGGCTCAGGAAAAGCCATGTTTGGGGGAAAAGAAATGAGACGTACTGATGTCTTGGTAGTAGAAGGTCTCAGCCATAACTTGCTTAGCGTCATTAAACTATGTGACTATGGGAACTCTATCCTATTTACCAAGAAGATGTGTATTTTCAAAGGAAAAGATGGAGCAGTCATTCTACAGGGAAAAAGAAAAAAGGGAAATCCTTACCTGGTAGGTGGGGAAGAAGATTCATGCTTTTTATCCAGAGAAGATGAAAACCAGCTGTGGCATAAGTAACTTGGACATCTATGTCAACTATCCATGGAAGATCTGGTAAAGTGTGATGCCGCTAGAGACCTTCCCAAACTATCACGTGATCTCACTCATACGTGTGATGCTTTTCAACAAGGGAAGATCATCAAAAAAACAAACAGGCCAAAGGAACAGAAATCATCCAGAGTGCTCGAATTGGTACATGCTGATGTATGTGGACCTATTTCACCATGAGCTATAAATGGGCAAAGGTACTATGTTCTTTTAATTGATTATAATAGCAGAATGGCCTGGGTATTCATCATTACCCATAAGACAGAGGTGTTTAGTTGTATAAAGCAGTATAGGAGGAAATTAGAAAAGATGCTTGGGCAGAAAATTCTGAAGTTTCATACTGATAACGGTACGGAATTCACAAACAGTCAGGTTGAAAACTATCTCGAGAAACATGGGATAAGGCATCAAGGTTCATCAGTAAGAACTCCCCAACAGAATAGAGTGGTTGAAAGGAGAAATCGGATCATCAACAACATGGACAGAACAATGCTTATTGATAAGGAACTACCAGAGAAATTTTGGAAGGAAGCAGTTTTTAAATTGGTCTATGTTTCAAACATGCCTTTGTTATGTCCGAAGTAAGGGAAGACTCTGTATGAACTATGGTAAGGAAAGAAGCCAACGTTGAAATAATTTAGAATCATTGGAAGTAAGTGTTTCATTCTCATGAAAGAAAATCATAGGAAGTTTGAGGCACGAGGAGATGAAGGGATATTCCTTGGCTACTCAGGGAAAAGTAAAGCATATAAATTCTTCAACAAGAGGCTGGGAAAAATTGTTGAGAGAAATGGTGTCACTATAATTGAAAATGAACAGAATTCTCAATGACCTAGTGAACAATTTTTGGATGAAAGTGATGATGAGTTAAGCGAAACAAGCGGATTAGAAGTGGCAGAGGCTGACTCCAAAGAAGATACTGATGATGAATAAGAAAGTGTAAAGTCTGTGTCTGCAAGGAAGTCAAAGAGTCGAGCTGAAATTGATAGGTAGAATATCATTGGTGATCAGACAGCTCCAGTTCAATCTCGAAGAATGTAATCATCATAGGAAACATCATTTTTGTCTCAGGTGGAGCCAAAATGTTTTTCCGATGAAGCTGAAGATGAAAACTGGGTTTAGGCTATGAATAAAGAGCTTGATCAGATTGAGAAGAACCAAACATGGGAGATTGTTTCGAGGCCAGTAGAGAAGAATGTCATCAAGACTAAATGGGTCTATCGCAACAAGATGAATGAAGATGGCATGGTGATTTGGAACAAAGCACGACTAGTGTTCAAGGGGTACTCCCAGATTGAGGGAATAGATGTAGATGAGACATTTGCATAGGTTGCAAGGCTGGAGACAATCAGATTATTTTTGGCCATAACAGTGCAAAGAAAGTTCAAAGTGTTTCAGATGGATGTCAAATCCGCATTCTTGAATGGGGTTCTAGAAGAAGAGGTGTACATTGAGCAGGCAGATGGTTTTCTCATTCATGAGGATGAGAAAAAAGTTTTCCGGCTGAAGAAGGCATTGTATGGGCTGAAATAAGCACCAAGAGCATGGTACTCAAGGCTTGATCAGTACTTGAAGAAGCTTGGTTTTTAACGTGGAGGAGTTGATTAAAATCTCTATTTCAGTAATGGGAGTAATCAAAGGATGATGGTGTTGGTTTATGTCGATGACATAATATTTGGCTTATTAGTTGAAGCTCAGTGCAGACAGTTTTCTGAATTCATGAAAAATGAGTTTGAAATGTCAACGATTGGAGAGCTAACGTTTTTCCTTGGTCTACAGGTGGCACAAGGAAGGAATGGAACATTCATTTATCAATATAAACATGCAAAGGAGGTACTGAGAAGGTTTGGAATGGAAAATTCCAAGGAGATGAAGACTCCGGTTGCTACATGGATGAAATTATCAAAAGATGAAGATGACAAGGTAGTTAATATCACAGAATACATGCAAATTATTGGAAGTCTGTTGTACTTAACCGCAACAATCCCTGATATTGTTTTCGCCACATTCCAAGAAGCGATATATCAGAGTAATCCCAAGTAAAACCACATGCTTTCAGTGAAAATAATACTTCGGTATATCCAGGGCACAGTGGATTTCGGTTTGACATATACTAACAAATCTCAGACAGAGTTATTGGGATATACTGATGCAGACTGGACCGGTTCAGCAGATGATAGAAAATCAACGTCAGGTGGTGCATTCTATCTTGGTGGATTGTGTATTTCTTGGCTAAGCAAGAAGCAAGATTTTATTTCATTGAGCACCACAAAAGCTGAGTATATTGTGGCCACTCAAGAATGCAAACAGTTGTTGTGGATGAAGCAGCAGCTTGATGATATGGGAGTTGAAGTGAAGTCTCCGATCGGAATCCAGTGTGACAACTCAAGTGCTATAAATCTTATCAAAAATCTTGTCCATCATTCAAGGACAAAGCACATTGAGATTAAGTATCATTTTATCAAGGAGAAGGTTGAGCAGGGAATCGTGAAGTTGGAGTATGTGCCTACATAGCTACAGGTTGCAGACATTCTGACAAAGGCCTTACCCAAAGAAGCTTTTGAGAGGCATCGACTGGCTCTAGGAGTTCAGTCGATTCCCTGCACCTAAAATAGTGTGGATGTGGAACCCCCCCTCCCCCCGAGGTATGATGTGTTTTTCCCTAATGTGCTGATATGTGTTCTCTACTATGTTACAGACTACAAAGGAGTGTCATTTGGGTTCGTTGACAAAGGGGGAGAAAATAGCGATTGTTCATGGGGGAGAAAATGTGGAGATTTAATAAATCATGAATGATATGGGGAAAAACTGACAAGTGGAGCAGCCGGATAGGGGGAGTTGAAGCTAGTTGAATGTTATTAGCCAGAGTTTAGCTTGGACAACACAGGAAATAGGGCTAAAGAGGTGTTGATGCAGTGAACAGAAAGGGGGAGCGTATTAAATGCGACGATGCTAGAAGTGATCGATCAAAGGATAGACATCATGACAGTTGAGGATTGTGATAAAAGCAGAAGAGTGGTGTTGGAGAGTGGTGAGAATATTTCCAAACCAAACATTGGCCTTCCCAAAAGTCCTTCAACAATTGGTATCAGTTTAGTACAAATTGGTATCAGTTTGGTGTCAAAAGTGGATTTCAGAGATGAAGTGATTCATTGATGAACTTTTCATTTACTCTTGTTTCTCACGTCGAGCATTGCTCATGTGGGCTTAGAGTATATGTTAAGTAAATCCTTGATCGCTATCAGAATCGCAAAAGGCTAATGGTGGCTGAATAATTAACGATGTATCTTTCCATAAAAGAGTTGTCAACAAACCTAAAGGGGGAGATTGTTGGCAAAAATCTCTCAAGGCATCATTGAAGCATTTTTGAGGTGATTGTGTTTGTTGACAAAATGGACATCTGAGTGGTGATTATTGACAAAGAAAAACAATGAAATAAAAATTTGTTGACAAAGATGATTTCATGATGGAATGTCAAGTTCAAGAGCAGAGGTCAATGATCCATGTTTGATTCAAGAATGTCGACAAAAGTAATGGAGGATATGGAGGCGGTACAAAAGAATAGATACAAGGTGGTGCCGTTTTCTAGTGTTTGCCTAATTTTTGGGCCTGAAAATAGACAAATGAAGAAAAGTGTTTTTGGCAAAGGGACTTGCGCACCGAGGAAATGGAGTATAAGAAACTTGTGCGCCATATGTTTTTCAAAATCAAAAGATCAAAATATTTCTAAGGAAATAAGTTCGCACAAGTTTGGGAGTTGGTCGCACAAGTGTCTAAAAAGATAGAAGACTTGCGCGCCGAGACTAGGTCACGCAGCTGACTTGCGCGCCGTCGCACAGGGTGGTCAATTTTCCTATAAATACTGGACCACCCCTCTTCATTCAGTACCGGAGTTCAACACTTTGATAAATCAGAGCTCTCGTCGCACATGTGTGGTGGTCGTGCAAATGGTGTGTGTGGTCACGCAGATGGGACTTGCGAGCCAGGGTGATAGTTGCACTCCAGTGTTTAAAGCTGTGCGCCAGTGTGGATTTGCGCGCCAATATTCGATTGGGCGTAAAAGGAAGTGAGTCGCGCGGGTTTGGAGTTGAGGAATCTTGAGTCGCTCAAGTGTCTGAGGAGGACTTGCGCGCCCATTGTGACTTGCGCGCCGATACTTGCGTGCCGAGGTACACTTGCGCGCCAAGTAAGGTTTATTTCTAGAAGTGATTTTTGGGCTGCGTGGAAGCTGGAAGTTTGCCCGATTCCTTCGGTGCAAATAGATATTCATATACGGGTAAAAATTTTGCTTCAACAGCGCATCTATATAAAGAGGAAGATGCATTAATTCATGAAAATGAAGAGACCTATAGGTCTATAAATTGTGAGTGGATTCCTTCCAAGAGAAGTGAGAAAAGGAAGAGAATGTAGGTGATCCTCTCCACCGGCAGTGAGCCAGAGAGAGAAAAACAGGGAGTGACCCTTGGGGAAGCAGTGAGCAGACCTTAAACATTGTAAAGGTAGTGAGCCTGGGCATAGAAGTGATCTAGCTCGAACATTGTAATCCACAGCTAGTGAAGTTTAGTGGAATTGGTATGACCGACAACATATCGGTGTATGCTCCTTGGATGTAGCCCTTTGCGGTGAACCAAGTAAAATTGTTGTGTCCTGTGCATGCTTTAATTTTTGTTTAATTTGTGCAACAGGAAAGAGAGAGAAGAGTGTTTTTCTTAACAGCGAAACAAGATCAGAACGAGCGTTAATTTTAAATTAGTCATACCCTGATTCACCCCCCCTCTCAGGGTATTCAGCCTTGTGGACCTAACAGTATCAACTCCAATATTTATTTTCCCCATTGTATAAGTGATATCAATGTTATAGGAACATTATAACTTCATACACCTTTGTTGATGTAGATTCAAATGACATTGGTAGAAAATGTACCCTAGGATTTATGATCTATAAAGAGAAAAAACTCCTTGATATGATAGTTTCACCATAATTTAATGTCAAATAAAAATACCACAATCTTGAGATCATAGGTAGCATATTTACCTTTATGAGGTCGTAACTGATGAGACCCATTAAAGATAAATACCATATGATGTATCAAAATAATAAAAAAAATCTAATATTGGAATCATCAAATGAAAACCTTGAACATGAATCCCTCAAATATAAAATAAAGAATAAAAGAACCAGAAAACTTTTCATTTTCGTGATAAAAAGAAACATGATACTAATAACTCCATATAAAGACCTTTTCGTTCCTAGAAAACCTATCAAATTTTCCATAACCCAATAGAAATTATACACAAATCTATGATAACATACTATATGAAAATGAAAACCATGAACCTCTAAAAAATCATGGGAGACACCAAAGAGAAAACTAACTCAATATTAAAAGGATCCATAATTTATCCCTAATAATACACTAAATTCCCAATAAAATGAACCTCCCATGTGACAATGTATACCTACTCTTCCATATTTAGTTCTAAGAACATATTTTTTACAAATCATCTTTTAAAAATGACTAAATATACCAAAACATAACCATACATAATTATGATATCAATAAAAATATTGAGTCACTTATATACCTAATACCTTTTTAGGTTTATGGATGTTAATAATTATGAAAAAATTAATATTTTATTCATATCTTTACTATCTAATGTGAATTTTTTCCACTAAATTAAGGATTTTTTATTTCAAAATAAGTCTTCATCATCTCCCACAAAATTTTCCATATATAATACCCATCTAGATTTATCATAATTAATACTCTTATTTAAAACTTGGGGAAAAATAAACATACAATGAGGGTGACATCAAATGATCAATAAGGGGAAGTGTACATTGGAAGCAATCAAAGAATAAACAAGGCATTAAAAATATGGAAGGAAATAAAAATAATAAAATAAGATAATATAACTAATAATGTGATCATATAATATATCCAAGGATAACATAAAAATGTAAATATTTACATAGATATCAATAAATTATTCTTTATTGTTGGAATATATATTTCTAAACATCTTAATCTTATCTTAATGTCCTTATTACTAGACATCATACATAAATAGTTAAATAATATACCAAATAACCAAGCTAATGGTTTTCACGATACCTACCATTCATCAAGGGGATATATAATTCAAGGGCTCTCACATCACTAATTAATTCCAATGCATTCATTATATTAAGTAATTAATTGATAATATAATACATAAAGAATATTCATTAGTAATCAATAAGCATATGTATTGTAATAATAAGTATAAAAATGATCAATATTTCCCCATTTAATAAATAGAATATTTTTTTTGTAAGAATTTTTAAAAATAAATCTGTATAGAGTAATGGTTATATGACTAATACAATACTATAAAAAAATATAGAAATTATATAAGTGGTATATAATATATCCAAGAAATTAAAGAATATGGATATGAATAAAAATAAAATCAAGAGAGATAAGAAGAGTGATAAAGAACAAAATCCTTATGAAAAAGGTCAGGTATGAACTATAAATTCATAAGATAATTTAGAGGGAAATGAATGGGACATAAATTCATAGGTGATATATATCTTATATTTTGAAGGAAAAATAGATGAGAAATTATAAAATGATTTTTCAGAAATATTTTGTAATATGGTCATAAAAACAAACTTCTAAGTCACTTTCATAAATTCTATTTCAAGGGGTGAAAAGAAGTCATTGAAACCAAAATTTTAAAATGAATTTTAAATATAAAAACCTTTAAAATAAATAAATTTAAATTATGTAATGTGCAGTGGAAGATAAAAATATACATAGTGGAATAAAATCCATTTATTTATTCTTATAAAACATTAACCATTAACTTTATAACAAAAAATTAATAAAATGAAGGGAATGTAATTTTTTTAAAAACCTTAGAAAATTTGAAAGAAATAGTGATAATGTATAACAATAATAAAAGCGGGAAAATTATTTTATATAGAAAAGTTTAAAAAATAAATTTATTTTTACACTTTTGAAAAGAATTAAAAAAATTACCTATGTATAAAATTATTAAATGATTGGTTTTAAAACTATTGTAAAGAAATTCAAAGATAGTATAAAATTAACTTATAAATATTTTATGTATATAGAATAAAATTATGGAAAAAGATAAAGAAGACAAACATGGAATAGAACTATTTTTGACTATAAAGAAGAGATAATGGTGAGTCCAAATATAAGAAAACATTTGGTTTAATTATAAACCAAAGGGAGGGGAAATGTCAATAATAATTTTAATAACATGAAAAGAAAGAGGGAATAAAATAATAAAATCAAAGTTAATAAGAAACCACGCTTATAAAGAATTTTTTTTGAATAATGGTTCTAACTTAATAAAAGTAAATCAATTTACCAATAACAATCTTCATGAATTATGCAATGCATGAATTTAAGGAAAATGAAAAGGTATAGCTTAAATGAAAATGAAATTACTAGGAATATAAATGATTTAATATTTAATAATTTATTAAATAATTATTTGCACCATATAAAAGTAAATTGGTTCATAATAAGAAACAATTCACAAAGAATTGAAATTGAGACAAAGAACTATTAACTTAGGTCCTCTTTTATTTCATCACATTTTCACCCTATGTATAATAAACATATTTTTATTGAAAAATTAATCGATAAGAAAATTATATAAATTTTTTAATTGATTATTTAAAATAATTTAAATTTATTAATTACCATTTCATTTTAATATATAATGGCTTGAAGATATGTTTTCTTCTAATTTATCCTATTTAGATTCGATATTGTGATTTTGATTATTTATAATTTATAATTTTTGTATAATTAGTAATATAATATCATGAAAAATTATAATAAATTTATATTTCAAAATTTATATGAGCTACTTATGTAGGTGGTATCAATAGGAAATAATCCTTCATTATGGTTTGTAAACAATTAATGAAATATCCAAAGCATATCCCACGAGAGTGTCTAATTAGTTGTGTAGTTAGGATATATTATCATGTAATGAGAGAATATAGATTTAATACCCAAACACCCTTTTTAGAGTTATTACCCTTAGGTTCATTAGATCTAGAGCCTAAATCGACTAATTTTTATTCAGAAAGGGACTCTAATGTTAGGAAACTACACCCTCGTTTGCTAAAAATTTATGATTTTTTATATTCACATGGGTGTTTGAGAATTATAATGATTTATGGATGATATATAATGAGATGTAATGGTGATATATAATTTATAATATAATAAATAATTTATAATAATGAATCATTATAACATTTCTCATTGAAAATAAAAGGAAATGAAAGGATTGACAAGAAGGGGTTATGAGCCCATACAATTAAAATTAGCTTCTTAAATATTGTTAGAAACACCTTATAACATTAATAAATACTTGAAAATAATATTTTGAGGTTAAATGAGATGTAATTGTTTCTCAATGTATTTAGAGTAGAGAGGAATGGGAGAATCAGTGGGTTTGAATACTTAATAAGGGGATATTTTTGGGTTAAATATTGATTATTTTATTATTTAATCGATCTAATTTTGGGTGGAAATTAATAAAAAAATTATTTGGATTATTATTAAATAAAGGAGGGTTATTAGATATTTAATCAACCAAAAAATAAATGGAACATCCCAACCACTATAATAAATAAAACGAATCAAAAATAGTTTTACTAGGTTCAAATGTAAATTAAGTTCTAAAATATCAATTATAAGTTTCCAAATTGGAATTAATATTTTAAAATTCATTATTTTACTCCCTAAATACATTTTTATTCAAAAAAAAATTCATAAAATTTTTAAGTCATTATTTACTCAAAATTATTTAAAAAATTGTGAGCCTTTGTAAAAACTTTAATTTTCCCTATTCATCCAAAAAATCAACTTCATCAGGAAAATATAAAAAAAATCAACCTAATCTAATTTAGAAATTATAACCCCAAATTTAAATCCATCTATGGTAATAATTATTTATATTTTTTTTGATTTAATTTTTAATTTGAAACACTTGTGTATTTGGTACTTAAAATTTGAAAACTCCCCTTCTAGTAAATCATATTTTTTGGAGGTATATGTGTGTAATTACTATTCATTTGTTAATAATTTTGTTAATAATTAATAATTATATTACAAGGAAAATATTCTATTAATTTTATTGTACACTTGAATAAATAATGATTATAAAACATTAATTGAATATTAGGTCCTACATTTCCCCCTTAAATAATTTCATCCTTAAAATATAGGTCATACTACAATACATAAACAAATGAGGATAATTATTCCTAAAAAGTAAATAAAAATATATAAAATATCATTAATCACATTAGAATCAAATCACATATGAACTTAAAATGTATAATTGTTCCTTTAATCTTACGACCAACCATAAACTTATTATCCCATGATGGTTCCCATAACTCTTAAAATATCATCATAGGATAACATCATAACTTCTAAAGTTGTATAAAATCTGATTTTATACAAACTATGAAGCCCTATAACTACACTCGTAGATCCTATTATAATAACATGTTCTTTACATACTAGATTATAACTAATGGAATCCAATTCAGCCTCTTAACTCAATTCCAACTAAAATTGATCTCTAACCCTTCTAACCTCTTCCCAATCTCCTAATAAAAAATAAAACATCATAATTTGGTTTGACATGACACTAGAATTTACATGGATTATTCCTAAAATAATCATCCTTATTGACATTAACTCCCTATTGATCTATTGGAGATTCCTATTCCACCTCAAAAACCTAAACCTCATGACGAAATTTCATTCAGGACATATTTATAAGAATAATAAGGACTCCAAAATACGAGAATATGAAATTTATAACTATCATTATTTTAACTTTATTTTCTTTTCCTAAAACATTCTTGTAACCTCCCAACCCCAGAATCCCAGAGTCTGTGTATTATTACATATCATTGGCATGATCACAAAAGATCAATTCTCGAAAGACCAATTAGTTTAGTAGCCTTGGAAGTACGAGATACATTCATAAGGTTTACATTACATAATAAAATGGAAAACAAAAACAAAATTGTTTCCATAGAAAACATTGAGATCCCATAGACTATCCCTACAGGTTAGTCATAATATACTTCTTCATATCCTGAGAAAAATAAAACATAGAAATGGGTGATCTAAGATGCTCTGTAAGGATAACAATATAGCCGAAACTTTCATAAATAAGTATAAACATTTAAGGAAATAAGTAAGACTAAAACAAAAGACTTTTAAACTTGAACTTCAGCATAATATGGAAAAGATAAAATCAAATAATTCCATTTACTTATTCACATGGATATTTTACTAGTCGAATAATAACATGCAATATCAATATCCACTTTCATAATTATGGAATGCATAATGCCATACTTTCATAACCACACAGTCAAGGCCTTGTGCCAGGACTACTAATAAGATTTTGTCAAGGCCTTGTGCCAAGAAACTAGTCTGTCTCATGAGACCTACCGATGCATCGATGAGTTATAGTGGGATCCACCCATCACTTACTAAGTCAAATTCAGTACTCATATGAAAAGTTTGAAACATAACATAAACATTCGTATTAAATCTATCATAGGAAATGTCAATACATTATCCACAAACCATGAATGGTATAAAAATAGCACATCCACAGTCAAACATAACTCATTCAATATAATATGGAAGATTTTATTGTAACAGATTAACTTCAATTGAGAATAATTAATTTTATTGACATAGATTAAAATAATCATTAAAACTATTTGATAGAAATATCCCCATTTTTTTAAAAACATTTAAAAGTCACACTATTTTTCAAGAATCCATTTAAAAATAGATTTTTGAATCAAAGTGTCCCATACCACTTTGAAATTTTTAAAAGGAATTTTAATTTTTAAACGTTAATGTACATATAAATAAATAATTAAAACCATTTTAAAAACATGTACATTAATGAGAAAGATTTAGAATAATAAATATTTAAAACATTTAAAATGATATTTTAGTTACAGTTCCTAACTAAAAGAGAGAAACTTGAATAAAAATAATTGAGGTAATCAAAACATTATAATATCATGAGAATAAATGGATTAATGATATAATTTGTCTATGTACAATATATACAACATATAAAAGTGAATTGGTGTATAATAACAAAGAAGTCTAAATGGATTGTAAATTGAGATGAAATCTCTTATAAAGACCGTATCCTTAGGTTAAGGATAAATAAACGACATAATTATGTGTCAAAAATAAAAATACACTCAATATGATTGTATATTCATTTTAAATCAATCATAGGACATTCACACATATTCTTGTAATAACAACACCAATTAATTGGAAGTTTAACTCAATAAATGGAGATTGAGTTAAAATTACTCTTCTGAGATTCATATCGATGACTTGAGAATTTATCAATGGAGTGATTATGTGTATAAAAATGTATTTCCAAAGAAAGGGGAATTGAAATTACTAAAAAAATAATAAATAGTGATTACACACATAATCATGGAGTTAAATAATCAATGAAGTATGCGTAAAGCCCAATGAGTGGAAAATGAAATTTGAAATTCCCTTACCGATTTGGTAACTTATGAAACATAGAACCCATGAAAGAAGGATCATACAATGAAGATGTAAATACACATAAATTAATGTATATTACACCAAGAATACAATCATGGGTAGTACATACACCACACAAAAGGAAATAGTGGCCAATATAGCATGAATCTCATGGGAATAAAAAGTGAGATGAAAAACCCTTAGTTCATTGTAATCAATTGAGTAGTATGAAAAAAAGTTAATAAACACCAAATTAATCACAAAATAAAATTTATATAAATATAATCATGATAATATATATCAAATGGTAGCACACAATTCACCACATCCAATAAATAAGTGGCGGACAATGGAAATCTCATAGAATTAAAAGTGAGATAAGAAACCCCTTACCTAGTACTTTTCCTTGGTCGATGGTAAGTTAAACTTATGTATAATGGTGAAATAATTCTTATTAAATTATATGAGAATCATATACATCAATATGATATCATATATTACCTTTCAATATTGATTTGTTAATAATATTTTAGTATTATCGTCGTTTCGGGTGTTAACAGATTCATTTTCCTTTATATGATTTGTTACGTAAGTAATTTTTTTAAGTATAAGATGTATCTTATTCATATTCAGAATGATATTAAGTCTTTAAACTTGATTTTTAATCATCTAATAAAAATTATTCTTGATTGGATATGATGGGGAATGAATCTCATCGTGTTCGCAGAGACGTTAATCTGTACCTACGCACGAGCGAAAATATCATTCTTTTGATATTAAAATAATATATAATTGGATGGTATATAATATATACAGAATCATTATCATGTTATATTTATTATTTACATCAATTATACATCATTATTATAACCATCCAAATAATAATGTATTGAATAGCAATTACACCACAACGTGGAGACGGTAAGTCGTACGTACGCACATATGGTGACATGACATTCAAAGGATGGATAGAATAATGAATATTGTTCTACCATATTTATAATAATATAACAGTATATTGAATATACTGGAGTTATTATTTTATAATGAAAACTACAAAGAAATAGGAAGTGGAAGAAGAAAAAAACTTGGAAGAGGTGATGAAATATTTACCTCTTCTACAGGTTCTTCTTTTCGATTTGATCAAAAGGGCCCCTTAGGTTGGATTTTTGACTAAAGTAAGGCCTCTAGAACGAAGGGAGAATAATTTAGAGGGTATTTGGGTAGGGTTGGCCGATCCAAATGGATTTTAAGGTGTGAATTAGGTAGAAGAGTAAGTTCCCTTTTATAAGAGGGGTGAGGGGTCACCTTAGGAAAAGCTAGAAATATTATTTTATAATAAAATAATTTTCGGTTTCTAATGGCTCTAAAATGAATTATTTAAAGGATAAGGTGGGTATGGGTCGAAAACCACTAAACCAATAGGTTTTATAGATGTTTGGGTAACAATATTAACTTTATCTTTTAGATTTAACTCTTAGTTAAATAGTTTGACATTTTCCATGTCTCTTTGTAATTTTATATTATATGGTTAATAAACATACTATAAAATTATAATAGAACCTCAATTAGTTCATTAATGGAATATATAATATTATTTTAGACCTTTAGTTTAACATTATATTTTTAGGAATTGAATATCAATTAATAATATAATATTTGTTTTAAAAACACTTTTATGTCAATTTTGACACTATTTGGTATTTTGTTTTTTCTAAATTCAAAACAACATTATTATTTTGAAAAAAATTCATCTAACCAACCCTAACATGTCATATTAACCTATAAAATTATTTCAATTAATAAAAAGTCTAAAATTACATTTATTTGGATATTTATAATATCAATTATTTTAATATTTCATTAATTAGGTAATTACTGCATCATCATTGTGTCATAAATAAATTAAATTATTTAATGTCTAAAAAATATAAATAAAAAAGCATTATTTAGGAAATATTTTTATATTTCTAATTAATATTTATAGTCGAATTTATCTTATGTATACCCCAATATTAATTTTTTTAGTTATTAAACTTTGATTTTAACTCTATTAACTCTTCTTTAAATAAAATAATAATAAATGTCCTAATCTAATACAATTGGACCTAAAGGATCATATTTTATTCCTAAGTTGTTTTTGGTCGAATTATACTTATCCAATAGAATTAGGACATGTGTCAGGGCAATAATAATATCATTTTACCCTTAATTATCCTATTTACTTTTAACCGTGGTAAATAAAAGTAAAAAGTTAACATTCAACAAAAAATTATTCTCATCTTATTGAATCAAATATTAATTACTAATATCAACTGTGGATCTAGGGTTTTTTAAATTCAACACACATAAGCAGTAAAATTACGTTTTATGTAAATTTTCAAATGCTCCTAGGAGGTGGGTAAAAGACGGTAAAAAGTTTAATAAAATTTTATACATCTACTTTTATTATAAAATGAAACCAATGAATTAAATTGCAATTATATTGGTATTATACATATATTTTGACTTAAAATAAATATAAATAAAATAAATAATTATTTAAATAAAAAGTCTGTTTTAAACTATAACGCAATGTTTTTCACTATTCATCAAAAATTGAATGTTTTTAGAAAAATACCAAAAATTGACCCTGAACTAATTTTGATATTCCAAATTCAAAAATGAATTCTATTTTACCAAATTCAAAACATAGAAGTTACATTAATTAATTTAAAATTAATTCCCATTGTTAAAACAGAAAAGTGGGTTTTTAAAAAGTATAAACTATCAAAAGATTGACATGTGTTTATGTCAAATTTAATTGTGAAATTACTTATAATAACATACATTGTATTAAATGATAAAAATATAATCTAATTATACTTAAAAACAATTCAAATACATAATTTAAAACTATAAATTATTTCGATCAAAAAACTTGTTTTCAATTAAAATTTAGTATTTTTTAGTATTCATCAAAATATAAAAGTTATTAGAAAAGTACCAAAAAATTATCCAAAATAAATTTTTATATCTTTATTCTAATGAATAATTTAATTTCATTAAATATAATATATAGAAGTTTCAAATATTTTTTTTAAAAAGGGTTTCCATTAAGAGGTGCTAAAATTACTTTTTTTTTGAAAAATACTTCTTTTATCTAGAAAAATGAATTTGTTATTATATTATGTCTAAGATACAAATAATATGGATTCTAAAATTATATGGAGTATATAAAATTAAAAATTCAGTTAATACTATTCATAACCGCTTTTGAACGGCTAGTTTGGTATGTTGTGGTGCGTTTGAACTCGGTGTTGCATGTAGTGCAAGCTATTGAATTACATTAAAGAAAATAACTTACTATGAAATCTTGGGCAATCACATTCTTCCCCCCTTTTGGAAATTGAGTCCTCACAATTTTAAAATTCGGCTTGGTAACTTCATTGAAAGTCCCACATCAAAAAAGGAGTCAATAAAACAATCTCTTTAAAAGAAAGAAAGGGAAGTACAATGGTCACCTGAGATAACCCACACTCAGATTCAGTTTAGGAAAACAAGGATATGGAAGATAAAATAAGTGTCATGTTCTGGTGGAGATTGATAGCAAACATGATTAGGATAAAGTTAATAACAAGAAAACCTCAAACTTATGATGAGATAAACATTCATTAGTTTCCTAGTATAAAAAATAAACGAATAACATTTTTTTGTTTTAATTTACATTTCATAAAGTTGATGAATATATTTATGAGATTAACTAAAAACATAAAGAGATATACTTACTTTTTAAGTAGAGTTTCATCCTTTAATAAATTTCTACCACTAAGTCATCTTTTTTTTTCAAACGATGAGTATTCAAGATAACTTTGTCACACCTGAAGCACTGGAATCAACTTCTAGAGAATCACATAATCCACAAAGGATAAAGTATATTTATTTACCTTGTCTTTAGAGATTAATAAAAAAAATGGTTAGTACAAGATCAGATGATCCTTTAGAGAAATAAATACTTATCTTAATTTCTATAATTAAACCAACAATACCCAAAGTTCAATAAATACCATTAAATAAAAAAAATTTCCTTAAAATCCATCAATATAATTCAAACTAATATTAAAACCCAAAACATAGAATAATTTGATTACGCAGTATTCCACGTTAAAATATATTTACAAATAACAACGACTACTCGTAATGTCATAGACTTAAAATTAACTTACCTAATCACATATTTTCTATGATAGGTCAATCATTTCCATAAATAACCCAAATAGCTATAAATCCACAATAAAAATCTAGATAAAAATTCTCCATTTCTCCTCAAATGTAATCCCATAGTATTCTATTTTTCTTAGGCATAGAGTATTCCCAACAGAGTGAACGTATTCCAAAATAACATTTTTCAATTAATCCCCAAATCAATTTCCTATACTAAGTATATCCATTTAATAAGACATAAGATCCCAAATAAACTTATTATTCATCAATAAAATCATTTAACTAAAAATAATTAGTCACACTAACCAGGGACTTCACGTAGTCCAGTGGTAGGTGATAAATCCCAAAGCACCATGGTTGTGGGTTCGAGTCCTGCAACTTTGTCCGATGCGACGGGTTGTCCCATGGTCTGTGTGTTGTACTTTTTCAAAAACTATATTTTATAACATTCCCAAAATCAGATAAATTCCTCAAAATAACTATAACATAATTTCACCACAAATGTTATCTCATACCTCACATTTTCATCCAAAAATTTAATAACAAGTAATTGCCTCAAATTCAAGGATCATATAAACCCAAATGTATTTTTATAACTATATCAACAGTAGAAAACACAATTATTCCTAAAATAGTATTTTCACATAATAAAATACAGGGTTACACATAATATAAAAGTCTTCCAAAGTAATCCCATCACAAAAGAGCACTAATACTTATAAACATTTCACCATCCACTTATTTCCACATAGGTTCTTCCTTGACTAAGGGGTTATCATATAGAATAGGGCATTCAATTGGTTAATGCCCAGGTCCCCTACATTTATGGAAAATGACTGTAAATGGATTCTTGGGATCATTTTTATTTTCTTACATAGTACTCTTCATTTTTCCTCGGCAATTATTTACTTTATGTCTTCTTTCCCACATATAAAGCATTTATTTGTTCCATTGAGACACTTCCCTAGGTGTATCCTTCCACATTTCGTGTATGAAGGAAATTGAGGTTTCTTTTCTCCATGGTCTCCACTGCTAGAGCTCTTATCATTCACCACCTTTATCTTCTTTATTGAGTCTGGGAGTTGGTTAATATATATTTTGTTGATCATATTTTTGGAAAACTGATTCGGCATGAACACGATATCTTTTACACCTATCAACATTCCATTCTATTGTTCATTTCCTCTGTTGTTCCCACCTTGTACATCATGTCCAATGTTACTGTGACTTCCTTAGAATCTAGCCATTGAGTACCACAAGAAAGCATAGTGTGAGTCATAAAATCATTTAGAGAATATCATAATACATTATTCTTAATCAAAAACACCTTAGGATTAATAACATTTATTTATTATCATATTATATTAAAATCCTTAAAATTGTTTTGTAAAGAAAATTTGAATTATTCTAAGAATATCCCTTAGGAGTGTCGTAACCAAGAGTGAAACAAGGCCCATTGTCATTCACCGGTTCCCATTCAAGTCTAGCTCAAAGCGGTGTTTTTGGGTTTTACCTCTAGGTACATTTGTGCCAGAGCCGCCACTACCTAATCGTATCCAGACAGGGTTTTATTGCTTGGAAAACTCAAAAAATATCTACAATACCTAAATTATTGGAAATTATTCTATATTAATCCCCAAATTCTATCTTAGGGTTGTGTTCTCTAATCAGAGTTTATCTAAATCTAGTTTCCAAGGTTTCTACTAAACTTCCTCTGAAACCAAATGTAACGCCCCGACCTCAGAATCCTAGAGTCGATGCATTATTACATATAATTGGCATGATCACAAAAGATCAAGTCTCGAAAGACCGATTAGTAGATTAGCCTTGTAAGTATGAGATATATTCACAAGGTTTACATTACATCAAAAAATGGAAAACTACAACAACATTATTTCCATAGAAAACATTGAGATCCCATAGACTATCCCTACAGGTCAGTCATAATATAATTCCATAATGGGAAAAATAAAACATAGAAAGGGGTGATCTCAGATGCACAGTAAGGATAACAATATAGAGAAAACTTTAATAAATAAGTATAAACATTTAAGGAAATATATAAGACTAAAAAATCCTTTTAAACTTGAACTTCAGCATAATATGGAAAAGTTAAAATCAGATAATTCCATTTACATATTCACATGGATATTCTACTAGTCGAATAATCACATGCAATATCAATAGCCACTTTCATAATGATGGAATTCATAATGCCATACTTTCATAACCACATAGTCAAGGCCTTGTGCCAAGACTACAAATAAGATTTTTTCAAGGCCTTGTGCCAAGACACTAGTTTTTCTCATGAGACCTACCGATGCATCGAGGTGCTATAGTGGGATCCACCTGTCACTTAATAAGTCTAATGAATTCCTCAAATGAAAAGATTGAAACATAACATAAACATTCGTATTAAAACTAGCATACGAAATGTCAAAACTTTATCCACAAACCATGAATGGTATAAAAATAGCACATCCACAGTCGAACACAGCTCATTCAATACAATATGGAAGATTGTATTGTAATATATTAACTTCAATCGAGAATAATTAATAATATTTACATAGATGAAAATAATTATCAAAACTATTTGAGAGAAATATCCCCGTATTTCTTGAAAACATTTTAAAGTCACACTATTTGTCAAGAAGCCATTTAAAAATAGATTTTTGAATCAATGTTTCCCGTACCACTTTGAAATTTTAAAAAGGAATTTTAATTTTAGAATGTTATTGTATATATAAATAAATCCTTAAAACTATTTTTGAAACATGGACATTAATGAAAAATATTTAGAATAACAAATCTTTAAAACATTTAAAATGATATTTTAGTTAGAGTTCCTATCCAAAATATATACACTTGAATACAAATAATTGAGGTAATAAAAACATTATAATATAATGATAATAAAGGAATTCATGATATACTTTGTCTAAGTACATTATATACAACATATAAAAGTGAATTGAGGTATAACAACAAAGAAGTCTAAATGGAATGTAAATTGAGATGAAATCTCTTATAAAGACTGTAACCTTAGGTTAAAGATAAATCAATGACATAATTATGTGTCAAAAATATAAATTAACTCAGTATGATTGGATATTCAGTGTAAATAAATCAGAGGAAATTCACACATATTATTGTAAAAACAACACCAATGAATTGGATGTTTAACTCAATAAATGGAGATTGAGTTAAAATTACTCTTATCAAGTTCATATCGATGACTTGAGAATTTATCAATGGAGTAATTGTGTGTATCAAAATGTATATGTACATAAAGGGGAATGTAAATTACAACACAAATAAT
Source organism: Viscum album (assembly GCA_963277665.1). Taxonomy (NCBI): domain Eukaryota; kingdom Viridiplantae; phylum Streptophyta; class Magnoliopsida; order Santalales; family Viscaceae; genus Viscum; species Viscum album. The sequence continues at coordinate 1,224,613,127 of OY728130.1, forward strand.
AAATAGTGATTCCACACATAATCAAGGAGTAAAATAATCAATGAAGTATGCGTAAAGCCCAATGAGTGGAAATTGAAATTTGAAATTCCCTTACCAATTTGGTAACTTATGAAACATACAACCCATGAAATAAGAATCATACAATAAAGACGTAAATACCCATAAATTAATTTAAATTACACCAAGAATACAATCATGGATAGTACATATGCCATAGAAAAGGAAATAGTGGCCAATATAGCATGAATCTCACGAGAATAAAAAGTTAGATGAAAAATCTGTACATCATTGTAATCAATCAAGTTGTATGAAAAAAAGTTAATAACCAAAAACTTAATCACAAAATACTATGAATATACAGAGAATATTGACAATATATATCAAATGTCAGTACACAATACACCACATCCAATAAATAAGTGGCGAACAATGGAAATATCAAAGAATTAAAAGTGAGATAAGAAACCCCTTACCTTGTACTTTTCCTTGGTAGAGGGTAGGTTAACCTCCTGTATATTTGTTAAATAATTTTTATTAAATTATAAATGAATCATATACATTAATATGATATCTTATATGATCTTTCAATATTTCTTGGTTAATAATATTTTAGTATTATCGTCGTTTCGGGTGTTAACTGATTCGTTTTACTTTATATGCTTTGTTACGTAAGTAATTTTTGTTTTGGATAGGATGTATCATATTCATATTCAGAATGATATTAAGTCTTTAAAAATTATTTTTAATCATCTAATGAAAATTATTCTTGAATGTATACGATGGGGAATGAATCTCATTGCGTTCGTGGAGACGGTAATCCGTACATACGCACGAGCGACAATATCATTCTTTTGATATTAAAATAATATATAATTTGATGGTATATAATATATACAGAATCATTACCATGTTATATTTATTATTTACATCAATTATACATCATTATTATACCCATCCAAATAATAATGTATTGAATAACAATTACACCACGACGTGGAGACGGTAATTCGTACGTACACACGTATGGTTCCATGTCATTCAAAAGATGGATTTAATAATGAATATGGTTGTACCATATTTCTAATAAAATCATAGAATATATAATATACTGGATTTATTATTTTAGAATGGAAACAAAAAATAAAGAGGAAGTGGAAGAAGAAAGGAACTTGAAAGAGGTGATCGAATATTTACCTCTTCTTCAGGTTCTTCCTTTCGAATTGATAAAAAGGGATCCTTAGGTTGGATTTCTTACTAAAGGAAGGACAATAGGATGAATTTAAGATAGTTGATATCGTATTTGGTTAGGGGATGGCTGAGCCAAATGTCTTTGAATGTGTGAGTTAGGGAGAAGGGGAAGTTCCCTTTTATAAGAGGGGTGAGGGGCACCTTAGGAAAAGCTAGAAATATTATTTTATAATAAAATAATTTTCTATTTATAATGGACCCAAAATGAATTATTTAAAGGATAAGGTGGGAATGGGTCGAAAAACACTCAACAAATAGGTTTTAGATAGGGTTGGGTTGCTATACTAACTTTATCTTTTAGATTTAACTCTTAGTTAAATAGTTTGTCATTTACCATGTCTCTTTGTATTTTTATATTATATGGTTAATAAACTTTCTGTAAACTTTCAAGCGAATCTCAAGGGGTTTATTAATGACATATATAATATTATTAAATACCTTTGTCCAAACCTTATATTTTTATGAATAGATTATCAATTAATAATATAATATTTGTTTTAAAAACTCTTTTATGTAAATTTTGACACTATTGGTTATTCTATTTTTTATAAATTCATAACAGCATTATTACTTCGAAAACAATTCATCTAACCAACCCTAACATGTCATAATAACCTAGATAATTAGTGTAATTCATAAAAAGTCTCAAATTACATTTATTTGGATATTTATAATATCAATTATTTTAATATTTCATTAATTAGGTAATTACTGCATCATTATTGTGTCATATATAAATTGAATTATTTAATTTCTAAAAAATATAAATAAACTACCATTATGTAAGAAATCGTTTTATATTTCTAATCAATATTTATAATCAAATTTATCTGATCTATAATCCAATATTAAAAATGATTTAGTTATTAAACTTTGATTTTAACTCTATTAACTCTTCTTTAAAGAAAATAATAATAAATTTCCTAATCTAATCCAAGCGGACCTAAAGGATAATATTTTATTTCTAAGGTTTTTTTGGTCGAATCAAACTTATACAAAAGAATTAGGACATGTGTTAGGGTAATAATAATATCATTTTTACTCTTAATTACCCTATTTACTTTTAACCGTGGTAAATAAAAGTAAAAAGTTACTATTGAAAAAAATTATTTTCATCTTATTGAACCAGATTTTACTTACTGATATAAAACGTGACTCTAGAGTTTTTGAAATTCAACTCACATAAGCGGTAAAATTATGTTTTATGTAAATTTATAAATGCTCCTAGGAGGTGGGTAAAAGACGGTAAAAAGTTCAATAAAATTTTATACATATAATTTCCTTATAAAATGACACCAATGAATTAAATTGAACTTATATAGGTATTATAAATCTATTTTTACTTAAAATAAATTTAAATAAAATAAATAATTATTTAAATAGAAAGTAAGTTTTAAACTATAACGTAGTGTTTTTCACTATTCATAAAAAATTGAAGGTTTTCAGAAAAATACCAAAAATTGACCCTAATATAATTTTGATATTCCTAATTCAAAAATGAATTCTATTTTAACAAATTCAAAACATAGAAGTTGCATTAATTAATTTAAAATTAATTCTCGTTGTCAAAACCGAAAAGCGGGTTTTTAAAAAGTAAAAACTATCAAAAGATTGACATGTGTTTATGTCAAATTTAAATGTGAAATTACTTATAATCACCTAAACTGTATTAAATGATAAAAATATAATATAATTATACTTCAAAACCATTCAAATACATAATTTAACACTAAATTATTTCAATTAAAATAGTTATTTTCAATTAACATTTACTATTTTTTAGCATTCATCAAAATATAAAAGTTATTAGAAATGTACCAAAAATTTATCCAAAATAAAGTTTTATGTCCTGATTCTAAAGAGGAATTTAATTTCATTAAATTGAATATATAAAAGTGTCAAATATGGGTTTTAAAAAGGGTTTCCATTAAAAGGTGGTAAAATTGTATTTTTTTGAAAAATACTTCTTTTATGTGAAAAAAATGAATTTGTTATTATATTATGTCTAAGAAACACATAATATGGATTCTAAAATTATATTGAGAATAAAAAATAAAAAATACTATTAATACTATTCATAACCTCTTTTGAACGGCTAGTTTGGTAAGTCGTGGTGTGCTCGAACTCGGTGTTGTGTGTAGCACAACATATTGAATTACATTAATGAAAATAAATTATTATGAAATCTTGGGGTGTTACAATTCCCAATTTAGTTACATTCATAATAAATCAAGATACATAAACCACACTATAGTCTCTACCCTGAAATTAGTATCATTTCACTTAGAGAAATTATTATGCTTATGGTCCTTGCTTCAGATTACATTGGGATTTAATGTTTTGTGCCCCAGTTGTTATCCCTTTCCCACTTCACATATAAATTTTGATCAAAGATATTTCCCTAAAAAAATCATGGAAGCATCATGAATTCCTAGATTTATACTATATTCAAACTCATAACCAAAGTTTTTATAGCACTACTTCATGACCTTCCCCACTAGAACCCCCTCTAGACAAAAAATAAACACATGTATGACCCCTAAATCCCTCCTATTATAGGAAATGAGTAAGATATTATAATATAGTGTATATAAATACACAAATGGGATGCCTTACCTCATTGATACTATGAATATAAAGAACCAAAAATCAAATCCATTACATAATAGGTTAAAATAATCCAATAATGCATGCATTTTCATACCTAAACCAAAATATCCAAAAGGAATACAATGAATAAAATATTATGATAATAAATCCATGAACCCAAAATACTTAAAAAACCTATATGACCTACTAATTTCCAACCCATTCATCAACTTCATCCCACAAACCTAAAACAGACACACACACATATAGGTGAGAATACAAGTATACTCAGTAAGATCCTCCTAAAACCTATTATGTAAAGGTGAAAGAATAATAATAATGAATTATTGAATAAAACATGAATCAAACTTGTTACATAACCAGATTAAAAAAATTCCCAAACATTAATGAGGCTCACTCACCCAAATATACATACAAATATGGTAATGAATAATTGGGGGAAATATATAAGAAGGTACCCCACATTAGCATCTCCACTTAACTCGTTTACCTCCCACCCTAATGACTTATGTAAAACTAGCCTCATCATCTCTATATCCACATAACCATATAAAATTCACAACCATAAATACACAACCCAATATCACATATCATAGATACCATACTAGGATATCTAACAATCATCTCAAGGTAATGTACATAATCATGAAGGAATATACCGTATTCCATCATCTTTATATATACACACCCACCATACATACAAATCACACAAAAATATCCTTAAGCCAGAAAAAACTATAATATGTTTGAAATAAAGATTAATAAGGGGGGTCATTCAACCATCTTCACCATATATAACTTTGGTGGTGGGGAAAAACCCGAAACCCGAAATATTATTTAGCCATAGTGTACTTTATCCAAATCACACATAGATGTATAATAAATAACATAAACTACAATTAAACAAAATATATAACTAATAATTACACATAAAAATATCCCCACCACAACTAGACACACCAACAACTAACTCCACCACTACACCACAACACTACAATAAATCATTTTCTTCCTATTTCTATTTTTATAATTCCATTACCGTATTAAATTATGAACCACTAAATATTTCATAATTTATTCACTTAATTAGTAAATTCAATTCACTCTTCATTAATAGTGAAATTCACATTCATCATCAATATCACATTCATTATTAATTGAGTTACCAGGAATATTCTTAGACATAATAACTTACACAACCATCTCCTTATCACACTATTTCTTTTTTAATCAACTAATTCACATAATTATTTAAAATTGTGTTCCATACCCCTTTAAGTTACATTCAAGAATTCATTTTTTACATTAACCACCTATTTTAATGTAATAAAAACCCATTGAAATTAATAATTTCATTAATTAATTTTAATTCTATATTCAAGGAAACTAATAAATGACCATATTAACCTATAAACATAATCACAATAAAACTAATCCAACCCCATATATTATCACTTCCATAACACATCAGAAACAACCACCCTATCTCAAGGAAGCAATTCTAACATAAACACCTCACCATAATCCACATTATCACTTCATCAATCATAATAAACCACTACAAAAATAATTGAACATCATCACCCCTAAATAACATATCATCTTATTTTTTAAAAACTCTAAAAATCATTATTAAACTATTCTAATTATAACATGTAATATTAATATTTATAATTATAGTAATAATAATATAAACCATTTCAATAATTAATATTAATAATAATAGATAAAAACTCTAATTTCAGTAAAAAAACCTTTATATGTTATTCCCAAACATGATTCAACTTATATCAAACAATTCATGATTAAACTTTAATATATCGATTTATAGATTTTATCATCTTTCTTTTATTTCCTTTTTAAATTTATTATCCAAATTTGTAAATCAATAAGAAAACAACTACAAAAATGATATCATAGATAAAGTAAATCAATCAATATAAGAAATAAAATATGTTTAAATCATGGAAAACATGTAAATCACATTACCCATTTCTAATTCCCTTAATTCAAATTCATTAATTTCTTAGGAAAATTTAATATTTTACCCAATGATAGAAAAATATTTATAATTCCACATTTAAACCCAAAAATAGTAGATAAATTTTCAATACCTAACTCTTAATGAATATTTGATGAATATAACATGAGAATGAGAAGAAGAACAATGATCACACCATTAAGGATTCTCAAGAAGATCTCCAAAAAAACCTGCAAACATTATACCTTAACCAAGACTTGACTAAGAAACAACTAACACTCTATACTATGGACTAATATTAAGAAATAATAGGACATGGAGGAAGAAAGGTGGAAGATAATCCTGAGAAAGGGTGGATAAGGTACCCTATAGAAAATTGGATCAACCATGTGAATAAAGATCTTTATATCACAAGAGGATAACCAATGGGAACTAAAAAGAGTATATGTTCAACTAGGGTATAAGGGAATAGAGTGAAATCAATCCAATAAAATAAAATGAACCATATTTATAATATAGGTTTGATTACCCTACTATAGTGTGGTGAAGACACCACCATAACACAATGGGGCCTTTCAAACAAAATTTGGATAATATGGAATTTAAAATGGATATATCTCCCAAAACATCATGGACATTTCACCTATTTTAAAAATAGGTTTAACTTATCCATGAAATAGTGGTTCTAGATTTGTCTATTTAATATTCAAACCCTAAATCCATCCAACAACCACCATATCATAGCTTATCCGCCCTATCCATTTTCACCCTTTCTCTAAAACATAACCATGACATAAAATACTTTAGAAAATATCTATTGTTTTACCATACTTACTAAAAAAATTGTTTCAATCCACTATGTTTCCCATAGATCTTTCACCAAAAATAATCAAACATTATGCTAACCAAAATATCTAACATCGTACCACATATAACCACTATGACATAAATAACCCCCAAAATTCCAACAATCATCATTTAACCCCCAATAACTTCCATGAACCATTCCATCACATTTTAAAAACACTGTAGAGTTTAAAGGAAGGACTGAGTTACTATAGGTCTTATGATTCATAGAGGGAAAGGAAATATTATATCCATATTGAAGGATGGGAAAATAGTTTTGAATATAAATCAAGAGACTCTTAAGTAAAGGCTTGAGGTTTGTAATTTTTCACTGGTTTATCAAATTATACTAGTTAAGGTTGAAAAATATTGGTATTTAGATAATATTCATAATTAGAAGATAATTCTAACAAATAAAGGATGATATCATTTAATCTCTGTCTCTTCTAAATCTCCCAAATGAGATCAAAGTTTTGCTAATATTAAAAATAAGGTGTGTTTTTTCAATGTTAATAATGAGATATACACATTAATTAATTTTCATTGAAATATAAAAATTCCTAGATAAGGGTATGAATTCATATAATGGGTTGGATAATTTTTCACCTATAAATAATGAATGATATTAAAATATATGTTAGAACACCTTTTAAGATAAATGAGAACACTATATCAGGTAATATTATGTATTATGATAAAATTCTTATGGATGAAAATAAATTATATCCAATTATATAGGAATTAACCTTCATTATAAATAGATTATATTTTGGGGTAAAAATTGAATATAAATTTAGACAACCTTTCTATAACTTTTATAAAGTGTTTGGCAATACTATTTTAAATTATCAAATAATATAAAAAATCCAATTTAAATCTGCAATAGTAAAATATAAAAAATATATATAGGATCAGAAAAATATAATAGTGGTGAGACCTTCAATAAGGTGAAATAAGATGTAGGGGGACACTCTAATGGGGGTAATATAAACATGGAACAAAATGTAAAGGATATGTGGGAAAAATAAGATAATAGAATATGTTTCATTGTAGCGAATTGTGATAGGTAATATTGTTAATAATTTTCCCTATGATAAATTAAATAAGTATACCTTAATTAAATTTATATCCATAATGTAAGGATATAATAAAGGTGTAAAATCCTATAATACTTATAAATCAATTAATAATAAAAAAGAATCTATATATCACATGAATAAGATTATTGAGATTTTTACCTCTTAAGAAGAGGAAGAGGATGGTTGGAAGTCACCCAATATGGAAAATATCAAATTATGGGATGATCATATAGGAACCAAGGTTTCTTAGTTAGAAATGTTTGGATTAAAGTAAAATAGTCTCCCAATGAAAATTGAAGAAAGAGAACGTTTTTCTACTTCAATTAGATTGAATTATTAAAAAAAAATAGGTATACCAAAGGGTTCCACCGGAAATAAGAAGTCACATTCAGGTCATGGGATGAATGAAATGAAATATATAAGATGATAAATATGATTTTATTGAACAAATAAGAGATAACTAACAATGAAACTATTATATCCATTTACTATTTTATTAAATGTATCAATTCATTACTTGTTGGGATTACATGGCCTATGATTTATTTTTAATTCCTTAAAAAGGATTAATCTTCAAAATATTGGATACAAACTTGTTGAATTTAATTAGAAAATCATAGTGGTGGAGACCCTTTAGGTTCTTATATTTTATAATATCTTTGATATCTATTTTTATAATGTCCCTTAGAAAATGATATCATATTAGTTTATTTTTAATGATACGACCATGTATTATTCTATTTTTTATGTTTTTTTATGAAAACCGAGATATGTGGGACCTCTAGGTTGATGTGGATCAAATTAATCAATGCATTTGAAATGTGTGGATAATAATAGGGTAATTCAATTTCATGATGGGTGCAAAATAGAAAATTAGTTTGATCTGCATCTTTACTACTGATATGAAATTTAAACACTGAAAAGGAATGAATGATTTTATTAAAGATAATATTATAGGTACAAAGTATACCTAGTATATGAGGAATCTGAATAAGATAGTTGTTAGAAAGAATGATATAGAATTTATTAATAATGTTACCATGGATTACTGGGATAATATCTTTTTGATAACTTTTATTTAAGTGAAATATAATCATCACTCTATTATTAAATCATTTTATTGAGAGGTTGATGAGAATTCATTGAATTTTAGATTTTTCAATACATAGATGACTAATACTTAATGTAGGATTTTTTAAGGGGACATAGAATTCTACAAGATTTAATAATTATCTATGCACATGTTTTGTTAAATTAAAAATTTTTAATATTATACTTATGTTTTTTTATCAAAAATATATTTTATAATATTGATAAAGAAATACTATAGGCTAAAAAAGAGTTAAATAGTTTTCATGTTTTTCATACCCAGAGGGACTTTAATGTAATTTATCTTATCAGGGATGATAAATCACCACTATATTAAATTTTATATTAAAATATAAGGAATATATTTTAAAATATAATTATATAATGAACTGGTTCAAATATATTGGGCATAATATTACCTTTCTCAGTTGACTTTAGAAGGTTGGGAAAGTTAATAGGATTTTAACTCAATTAAAACATAATAACATTATCAAAAACAAAAAGGACGATCCTTCCAATTATAGTATTTATTTCTATATGTATTTGTTTAATGGGGCCCTTAATAAGAAGGATATTTCCTTGAAAAAATTCATTCAATGGATTATTGAGTAGTAATAAAATAAATTCCAAAATGAAACCCTAAACAATGAAGAAATTAATGTTGTTGTATTTTATTTGAATTCATATAGTGCATTATAATGAATGGTTTTACTAATATTTTATTTTCAATAATGTTATGATATTGTTCACTTTGATTTTGAAAAAATTATTAGGGAGTCTTTTTAGTACAACATGCTTCTTATGGAATTGAATTGGGAGTTTATAATTTTAATTCCCAAAGAAAATAATGTTCATGATATTTTAAATTTTATACCTATTTATATGGATAACTATATTTATAATTTAAGTAATCTTATGGTAATGATTCTCATGGTTATCATTAACAAGATTATCTGTAATGATTAGTTTGGAATCTAAAATAGGATAAATGTTTAGGATTTCTTAATAATATTATCAGAGTCTTTTAATTTATTATATAAGAATATTAGGGGTTTGAATGTTTCATTAAAATGTTATATTATAAAGTCCTTTAACAATATGACATAAAATTTTATCTTTAATGTGATACAAATATTTAGGTTTAATGATCATTCCATTGGAATAATTCTTTATTTTTTGAATCTGTTTGAATATATGTCTTAGTTAATTTTTATCTTGAAGGTTAATTTTATTGTTCATAAGAAGTGAGGAAAGGAAACCCACTATCATCCCTATGTTCATAATTTTTAAGGATTACATCAATCATTTAATCCTAATAAAGATCATTAGGGCCAACATTAAACCCAATCATGCTTCTAAAGGTATGGTTTTCCCTCTCATTTAATTTTTATAAATGATTATATTTTCTACTATTAAGGGATAAAAGAAATAATAAAAATATAAAGTATATTTTTGTAAAATTATGGGGGATTTTAGGTTTAAAAAATCAACTGTTCAAAGTCTTTCATTTTTTGGTAAAGGTTTTATTCAAGAAAAAATGTATTATTTAGTGAATATACATTCCATTTATGTGGGTGTCCTTATGTTATAGGGTAACCTTTAAGTGTCATATTTTTTGACTTTTACTAAGAGAATTAATTAATAATTATCAACCTTGAAGGGTAAATTAATCCCCATGACTATTAGAATTTTCTACTGAATGTTATTAATATGCTTATACTAGTTTACAATTTTATGATTTATAATTTTCCCCTAAATCTTATAAAAAAAGTTCAATTCTTCCATTTGAAACTTTATTAGGGGTAGGACTACTTTGGAAATGAATCTTATCATTAGTAAACATTCTAATTTTTCTATACAGTATGAGTTTATAGGGATAGGTATAAAGAGTATTATGCATTTAAATCAATAACTGTAAGTACACATTATGTGGAATTTGTTATCTATTTCAGCCCAGGATGGGGTTTCTTGATGCTTGGATTATTGGGGGATGATCATGGATGAAAAATCCTCATATTTAATCACTACTATGATCCCAGAAGGTTTCTCATAGGGTTTATTCATGGAACTAGAAACACCTAATGACTCCCACATCTATGAAATGATACAAATCTAATTTCCAAAGGCATATGGTCATTGGGTTTTCCTATCGATCACACTTAATAACTCACATCGGTCAAGAGGATGGGAGGTTGTGCTTATCACACCATTTTGAGGTGAATAATTTCTTACTATGAGACTCTCTTGTAGATTTAAGTATTGTTTGTGAATCATTATCGAATCCTAATACATGACCAGTTAATCTAACATTTATAATTAGTTATTGGTACATACTGATTTCAATGGATGTATATATCATAGGCATCCCAGTGACATGAAAATAAATATGTATCAGAGGTTATCCATGGATTACATCATTGACCTGTAGAAGAGGTTCTCTATATTTTTATTTATTATTACTCAATGATGATGGTCTATGGGTCGCTATGTTTTAATTCCACACAGCTAGGTTCTCTAGATTTTTCAACCATCTATGGAGGTATTCCATTTTTATAGTGATGAGATTACGCCCATAAAATGGCTTACTATGTATCATAGTGTACAGAATAAAAACCCACATAGTTTGGTGCCAATTAATAGGACACATCATACCTTTTACGTTCATGTGACAAGGATTGATCTATGCATTTTAAATTCATACGGTAAGGAAGACTAGGTAAAATATTCCTAGAAATGTTTGGTGTGGGATTTATGAGTATCCCTTTATGGTTGAGCTCAAAGAGAATATGGAAAAATGAGGATGGTATGATCTCACATGGGATATGGTCCTATGGGGAAGGATCCCACTAGGAATATGAACTAATGGGGATGATATGATAGGACCCATAAGGAATGTATCCCTCAAGGTGGGGGTATGATATTATTGGTAATATGACTCGATGATAGGTGCATACTCATAGGATTAGAGCCATTCGAGGTAAAGACATAAATGATCTCATGATAGATATAGAAAAATGAAAATGGATATGGAAGGGTAATTATGTTGGGTTTCAAATTTTTATCAACATAGTTTGTGGTCATGTGGCAGGACTATACCATATAGTTTAATATCATATGGTAAGTAGGATATCATGGAGTTTAAGGACATGAAACTAGGATGTAATCCATGTTGTTTAACATTATCATATAGGGATGTTTGTTCTCTAAAAGGTAAAACAATAGAGGATTGAGTAGGGAATATGTATATGAGGTTGCCTTGATATTTCTCATTGGGAATATCTCCCTTTTAAGGAACGTATCCTGGGGAATGTGACCCTTTGAGAATAATTTAATATGGTTGAGTCTTACACCTAAGGAGGCCCAGAAAAGAGTCTATTTCACCATGAAGAAGAGATAACCATCACATATCTTTAAGACCTTATGATTCATGCTCAGTGTGGTAAATAAGATATGGTAGAAGATCAAGCACATTGCAGAGGAGTATGACACTGGATTTGAATAGAGATTACACATTGAGGATACCCTATAAAGAATATGGTTATGGATATTGTGGAGGAAAAAAATCTACTATATATGTTATGAGATTTCACAAGGAATATTTCCACATTAATGTAAAGATGTTGGATGATGATAATATGTGGGAATATGATTTTGGGTTTGAACCTTAGGGATGTTTCCTATATATCCAATTAAAAACAAGAATCATATCACACATAGTTCAAGTGTTGTGAAGTTTAAATTCATGAAAAAAATGATATTAACCATATTGTTTAACATCATATAGTAGGGACATTGATTTCCAGAAGGAATAATGAAATGTGGAAATTGGATGACATATAGAAGGCATTATGGTCTCCATGAGAAATATGGCCTCATAGAAAGTTGGTAATTGAAAAATATATTAGATATAGCTCTTGAGCCTTGGAATTTTGTCCAGTGTATTCTATTTATAATAAGAATAATATCCCACATTGTTCATATGGGTATTGTGTGGGGCTTATGCATGATCCAACCAGTAATTTTTTCCTCTGGCCCACTGGTGGGAAATGAAGGGTAATTGAACTCATGGGGAATATTTCTCCCTAAGTCGTAAAATCTAGGGACTTACAACAAAGTGTATACCCATGGGGGATATGGACTCATTTCATTGGATGAAAAATAAAGGATGAGCTTTTTAGTGTGTAATTGGCATGGATTCATTTAAATGGATACGTATAAGAGGATATATGTGATCAAATAACTATAATAGAGTTAGGAGATCGTGTAAAAAACTTAGGTTCCATCCATCACATAGACCCTAAGATAATATAACAAGGATATTGTTAAAAATATTTAATGATTATTTTAGGCTATAACAATCATTTAAACCAATGGGATCACATAACAAGGATATGGTTATATGATAACATGGTCGATCATGGGTCATGTGATTATATAACTAGTTATGTGGTCAATTAATAAATTGTTCACATTATTGGATATGCGGTAAACATACATGAAAAACCTTAGGTGAAATGACTTTGGAACATAATTTACCTATTTATTTCTCTAGAATAAAACATAAAATCATTCCCCTATTTTCTTCTCTTTTTACATTTGTCTCTCTGTCTCTCAGTGTATTCATTTTTTGTATCCTTTTCCGAATGTGATTCAGGGTTCTATAATCATTAGATTCATATATAAATTTCAATTAATAAGGAAGGGGAGCCAAGTACATGGATTTTAGGTGGTATAAGACACCCACATAAGTCACCATCACCTTGTGCAACCCACACAAATAAGGTCACATGAATTTATTCATTCTTCCAGTGCATCCTATTATCAAGAGATACCATCAAAGAGTTCTACCATGGAAAACCTCTATGATCCCATTACATGATCCAATAGGATCCAGGTGATCATATATCTTATGTAATCCTACAATAATCAAGAGGGTTTCATCATGGATAGCCTCTCTAGAGTCAGTCACATGAAGATGTCGGGGTTAGGATATCACATATCCTTGGGGTGTCACATGATAAATAGTGATAAAACACCAATCTTTCATGGAAAATTTCCTTCAAATATGATCACATGAATATTTTAGTGGAAAAATATTTCGTAACTCCGAAGAATCACATGAGGTTGTGAATTTTATGTGGTCACATTACCATATTTCATGACCATCAAGATGTCATGAAATATAGGAATGAAGTTTGTTTTCAGTTATGAGTGACTTTTTTACCAAAATGTTACCTGTACATTGGGTATTTTCACCAATTTTTCTTTTCAATGTTCCTATGGAAGGTGTCAAAAAATTCATCCTTAATAAGCGAAGTCCAAAAGAAGGTAGGACTGAGTCCTAAGGAAGTGGATGCTCTCTATGGTCCTATTGGAATTTTTTTATTTATTTTGGTCTTCCAAAAGTATTTTGGTATTCCATGAATTACCCATATAAATAGGTTTTCAAGGAACTACCTACATAATTTCCTTAGTCTTCATAAAAATTTAATTACGTGCTAATGCTGTAAAATTTACATTATAAATTCATATAATGCCATTCACTTAAACAAATTTCCTAACCATGTCATGTAACCATCATCGTGTGAATGAGTTATCTAACCATATTCATGCACCCACTTCACATATCCATAATCATGTGGCCAAAAATGGTATTTCACTTATCCCTTTCAAGGCATCATGTATCCTTTGTATGTTAATGTGATCATGTGATTTCCTTATGGTCATGTGATCACATGGTGCTAGAGGATCATGTGATCACATGAACCTATTATAGTTGCATGATCATGTGGCTCTATCAAAGTAATGAGATCTCATTTTAATTTGGCACCCTATTTTTTATAAATAAGTTAGACATTTCTCTATCTGATATAAATGATTTCAAAGAGGGAAGATGAAGAAGTTTTGTATCCTTAAAAAGCTGATCAATCTGAGGTTATTCAATCGGCTCCTGATCATCTTATGATAATGATAGGGAAAAATAATTTGGAGTATTTATTATATAACCATCTACCTATATAAAAGTACATCGTTTGGAATGATGATCCAATATCATAGCCTCTGTAGGGATCTAACATCCTTCTTGGATCATCAAGGCCCACAACACAATCAGAGAGAATATTTTATATATGTGTCATTTCATTTATGAATAGAACTTCTATGAAGGATTTTTGATGAGGCCTCTTCTGATGGATTTCATAGGGATCTGGCATGATTATAATCTTTCCATACTTTTCTAAAGGTTTATAATCTATAAATATTTATTGTATCATAAATTCAGGTGGTCATCCTACTGGGATCTCCAATCAGGTGAGGAAATTGGAATGGATTGGGGTTTCCCCTTCTGAGTGTAGCGCACTAGCATAGAGTTTGTTATAGAAGTGATAAGAATATAATTATCTGGGGCTATTTTATTTCCATATAATCTTTATAGAGGACCGTTTCAGTCAGTGGATCCTAAATACCAACAAATTCTATCTAATTCAGGATAGATTTAGTATAATCCATTGAAATGCTAAGAGGATTAGTGGTGAAATAATAATGGGATATATGTAAAATGAATTTCTTCACCCCTCTTCAATCTAGGATCATGATGAATATAATCATCCTTTGGTGAAGGAACTCCTCATATTGGCCAATGTGTCCTTGGAAATGATCTATATCTAAGATTTGAAAAATCATTTAAGAAGTGGGATATATTATCTATCAATAAGACCGGAAATAAACTAATGAAAAAGAATCCCAAGGCTTTTCCATCACATGAATCTCATGGTATAAGGGTAGATTATTTAACAATGATTATATAAGGGTATTTCAACAACTAGGGATGGATAGTTACTTACCATTTCATCTACCTTATTTAGTTGGACTACTTGTTAGAGATTTCCCTTAGTGGGTTTCTATTTCTGGTTTGAGAAAAAGGTAGAGTATGGGTGACCACCTTCCTGATGGTGATAGTGATGGAATGTAGAAGATGTATCAGCCTATACATTCCTATACTAGCCCAGTTATATTTATAGCTTCACCAAATTTATATGGGAAGGGCCCCATACATGATTTCAATATCTTTCCAAGTGTTATAGGGGTGGATGGGATCTTGTATGGGAGGTTATGAGTTTATCAACACCCAAGACATCCTCAGTTCTTAGTTCATGCCTTTTTTTTAGCATCAGTGGTGTTAGGCATATTACACTGATTAATTTTGAGATAAAGATCCAATTGAACTATTATGATCAATTTTTAATCATTAAACATATATTTCCAACCCATTCTATTACTGATAATGTTAAGGGTGATCTTGAAGTTTGAGCTTACCTAATAAATGTCTTTGAGGGTGCCTTGTTCACTTGGATTAATAGACATATATTTTCTGAGTGTTATGAACCTTGAAGATTCAGGATCTAGTTTTAGTGCATCTGTAATAAGTGTTATACACCTCAAAATATATCTTTATAGATGAATCCCTTAAAATATCATCATTTTTAGCTTATGTTTTCTGGAGAATAAACCCTAATCCAGGTGACCTTCCCTCCAGTTATTATGGGTGTCAGTCTTTCAAAGGTCTATTCCAACACATATATCTATTCATATCCTATAGTTAAATTGGATATATTACTAATGATAGAAATATATCTATCAGTGATGGTTTAGGGTGAAGTTATAGGAGATCCATTGGAATTTACAAGTTGAAGGACCAGTAAGCGGCCGAATTCTAGTAGACTGATGGATCCAGAGATTCCAAAGAAGAAAAATTGGTTCATAGAGATAACTCCTTAATCAAGAGGCACACCTATGGATAGGATAATAATTCATGGAGTGACCATGAGTTGAGTTCTAGTGGGTGGGGTTCCCACTCTAGTCATAGTGTCATTTACTATTGCATGTCAGCATTGGGATAATTATAGAAGAAATATGTCAGTTACAAAGTCTTGGATGGTTCCTTTTCAGGTCGAGATAGAGCTATAAAGATTTAGGAGTGTAAATAATAATGGGGGAATATCATATGTTGATCATCCTACTAAAGTCAAATAAATACTTTAGGATCTTAACACCAAAATACACTCTTCTAAAGTTTAGATCCATTACACACCTTTGGAATTACAAATGATAATTCTCAATACAATGGTATTGGTGACAGGATGGGAGTCCATCATAGTTTGAGAAAATTAGTCAGATAAATTTAATTATTACTAAAATACACTATTATTGTTATTTAAAACCTATTTATATCTTCCTTATATATTGTAATAGGATATATATATATGATCACCACTAATTTCAATGGTATACTCTCCCAAGGATTTGTTGCTAGAGCTAGTTCACATGATGAGAGGTAGGCTAAGGATCAAGGATCTCCTATTTAAATAGAGCACATATATGTGGTAATAACTGATCCAAAAGTAATTATTCTCATTATTCCATCGATTACACCACTAACACCTCAAGAACCAGTTACATCTAAAATTATTCCCTTATAAAAGGCCAAGAAGAGAATACGAGAGAGGTTTCCAATGAAAAAACCTCATTCAAAACCAACATGTAAGTGTTGTATGAGTAGATTTCTATGTCTCAAATTTCTCCTGCATCTTTTATTTTATTGTTAATTTCTTTAGATTATTTTCAGGACCTTTTGACGAAACAAGTTTCTATGGATGATGAACATATACTTACCATCCCTCTAGTAGGACCTCAGGCTATAGATGAGGTTTGGGGAGGGGTGTAAATGACCGAAATCTAGATTGAATTAAAAGCAATTATTTATGTGAATGTTCTATCCCTAATGAACATTTGTCTAGAACATGTGAGTGTGGTATTATAGATCCTTGACCTAGGTAACTATTCCCATACAAATCTTTCCAAGATGGAGGTATCATTGAGTGAGGGTTAGTGTTTTCCTCTGAAATTGGGCATACCATTGAGGTTGTATCAATTCATTTGAACTTGATCAATGTTTTTAAATATTCATAGTGACAATCCCAATACACTCCTTAAACATACTACATTAGTGGAAGAGGCATCGTCTATATCCTAGGGTCACTTACTAGAAGATAATATTCCTATTATCCCTCAAGTCGCGGTTGAAGTGGTGGGAGTAGCTACTACTATAGACATTGAAGGTGTATTGTCTATGGTTAAAATATTCATTGATTGTTATAAAAACATTATTTATGTCTATCGAATAACATAATTTATGTGTTTAATTTGAATAACACCACCTCAAAAATCATAGATCCTAGATCCTTTTTCTTTAGGAACACACCAAACATAAATAGTTAAAGTAAAATATTTTCCACATCAATTCATCTACGTGAAGTGAGTAAAAATATCTCACTCAGTGAATTATTTCCAAAATATAACTCTTTTCATTATATAATATGAGTTTGAGGATCATAATACTTATTATTTTACCTACATCTTAGATAATAAGTGTGGTGAGATATTTATATCATCATCATAGAGGTTTCTTTCGAAGAAAGTAAGGATCAATTAATTTATATCCAATATATGTTCATGGGCCTAGGCTACAGTGGATTCAACTATCGAGCACTCTATTCTAGGGTGAAGGAGTTATTGACTATTAAGAATTATAAGTGGGAACATGAATTTTGAGTATCAATGATAGAGGACTCAGTTTTAGACATACAATATCAAAATGAAACCCTTAACAAATCCTCTCAATAATAAATAGAAATAAAGAGAAACCAAATCATGGTCAGTATAGGGAGAGATAAAGTCTAAAGGATTTATTATAATTTTTCCTTCCAAAATTACACTCTAAATTATATTGAGAATATGGTGAAAAAACAAATTAATATCATTAATACGGCTTAGAAGGACAAACATGATACTATTATAAGAGTGGAGGCATTACGACTGACTATAGAAGTGGGAACTGTAATGGAAAATCAATTTCTCTAGTATATAACATCTTTAGGAATGAAAATGATAGGTCTAGAGGAGTCTTAGAATCACTTGATATAATATACTGTAATTTTAGGCCACCTTTATTTTTTAGGTCATGGGATATGCTCTAGAATATTACGGTTCCTATATCATTATAAACCATCAATAAATAAAGTTACTTTCATTATATTTGTTGTTGTCATGTTTTTTTATTCATAGTATATTTATGACCCAATATATTATAAATCACTGAGAAATGTTATGATTCTCCAAATATTTTAATATATCTTGAATTATCATTTAAATATTTGAGACATAAGAAATTCCTTTTGGGAATAACACACAGATAGATATCTATATAAACATAGTCAATGACACACCAGATCCATTCCATTTGGAATAATGATGAATGCTTCCTAGAAGTAGCTCATGGATGGATATTGGTATAAACACCATCAACATCTTACTAGAGATAGTCCATTCATAATTAATATATATAGTTTCCCTCAAAGGGGGGAATTGTTTTAGAATGTCATGAAAAGGTGATTCAATAACTTTTTACAATGTTGGAAGCCTAAAAAGAAAATTTTAACTATTTATAAGACCATATGGGGGGGGGTACAAGATTTGTGTTCTTTTATATTTGTCAGCTTTACTTTTTAGAAAGATTCAGTTGAGGAAGGATTAGGGGGTAGGGGCTTGGATTTTTTCTTAAAAAACCCTTTTTAGGTTTTCAACATAACATGGTTCATGAATTTTTCATTTTATTAAACGACTATCTTTTCCAAGATCATGCAAGGTGCATGTATAATGAGAAGAAGTCCAAATTTAACCTAGACTAACAATTATGGGTTTTCATCCTGATTGTTACTATGTATCTTTACTTTTTTAGTTTAAGGTCATGTAAATTGGACTAATGTGTTGATTTTATAGGCCATATAGCATTGGGAATGTGTTTTTATAGTTTAAGGTCTTTTAGCTTTCACCATGTGTTGTTGTAGTTTAAGGTCATATAGGTTTGATCAGGTGTTATTTTAGTTTATGTTCGTATAACATGGACTGTTTATTTCTTTAGTTTAAGGTATTATATTTTGACTAGGTATTGCAGAAATTTAAGGTCATATAGCGCTGACTAAATGTTTTTGTGGTTTAAGGTCATATATCTTCCACCATGTGTTTGTCTAGTTTAAGGTCATATATGTTTGACCATGTGTTTCTACAATTAAAGGTCGTATAGCTTCTACTAAGTGTTTTTTAAGTTTAATTTCATATAACTTTGAACATAGTTCATGAACAAATAACCACATATTAAATGATGAAATTATATAAATGCTAAATCTTGTAACAAATAGATTATGTGAGGGTGAAGGGATAGGAACATGTGTCTGGGATGATCATGAATCTCACTAGGGTGATGAGTTCCACTAAAATAGTATCAGGTTTCTCAAAATTCAAAGAAAATTTCTTTGGAAGGTGAAAATGCCTCTTGTTTACTATCCAAACAGGGGACACACATGCATGTTCTGACAAGGGGCATGCATGAATAGTTAATAAATGGTTTCCATTAGAGTCAAACTTAATTTTTATCAACTACCATAGAATATATCCAGGTATTCAAATTCTCAATATACAAAGTGGTTAATGGGATATGAGTATTCAATAAGGGTTATAATAACTTAGATATAATCTCTATGATAAGGGATTAGTGAAACCTGGTGCGAATGGATGCCTGATTTCCAATATCAACTACCTTGGAAAAAGGGGGCATTAAATTTATGGTCATGAATCTTGGGTTGTGTATCAAAAAATTTAGGGTCACATGATGAGGACTATAAAAAATATTCAAGAATGAGGCACCACATCCTCTCCCTATGAACATGAACAATACATGGTGGCATAATCTAAAGGATTTCAAATCCACTTGAATAGTTAGATTATGGGTTGTTTAAATAACATCTCAAGGAGTTTAAATCGAGGATGATGAGATGGGATAAACATGTCGGGGATGATCATTAATCATAATGGGGTGATGATTTCTGTTTTAATATTTTTAGGGAACATGGGTATTATAGGATCCTTTTGTAAGGATAAATCACCTTTGGTTGATTGGCTAAACTAGGGACACATATGCAGGAGCCAATAGGGGTGTACATGCATAGTCAATAAGAGGAGTCCCTTGAAGTTAGATACACTCATTACCATTATCCATGAAAGGTTTTTAAATATTCAAATAATTGGGATGTGAAGTAAGTTATATAGAAAAGGCTATCCATATAGGGGTATAGAACCCTAATTATTGTCTTTTTATGCGTTGAACACATTATATTAGTGAATGTATATGATAAATAATTTATCTAACATTTTCCTAGACCAAAAGGGCATAGTGAGCATAGATAAAAGTTTTATCGTTTCACAATATATGCCCTATGTATTTTGAGCCTATTTTATTTATGTTCCTACTTTTTCATATGCTCTTGAAGAGTGAAGCCTAGATAATAGAGACTTGATTTTTTCTTAGACCAACCTTTATATATTTTTATTATAAAATTTTTAATGTATCTTTCACTACCATTTTAAGGTCTTGTAATTTGGACCATCCTAGAATAAAATTTAAGGTCTTAAAGCTTTTACCAAAGTGTATATGGTTTAAGGTAATGGCGACCGGACCATGTAAAAAGAAATTTATCGAACCACAACCCTATGATGAATCCCAAGATAAATAATACTAAAAAATCATTTTGGATGTGGGATAAGGATACTCTAAATCATGGATCTAGGTTCTTAGATCATGAGTATTGGTATGGGACAAACATTCCAGGGATGACCATGAATCCCACTATGGTTACTGTTCCCATTTCAATGTTGGCAGGGAATATAGGGATCAACAAACATATTTTCATGATGAAAAATGGCTTAGGTTAATAGACCAAACTATGAGCATATTTGTCGGATCTAATATGGGGTGTACCTTTATATCCAAACATGGGTTTCACTTGAACCCAAATATGCTCTTCACTAATTAATATGGAAGTTTTTTGGTGACCCAAAATACTTAATACACAAAGTGATATTTATGGAATAAGGTGTTTATGAAAGGTGATGAATGAATCCCAAACCTTTGGTGACCATGGTTAGGCTATTATGGTCCTTTGATAAGAAGTGATATTGGATGATGATATGTACAATTTAGAATAAAAAAAGGGATACAGTTTTTAGGGAGTTTAACTCAACATGATAAAGAATCAAGTCTTATGTAGTTTAGGGTCATGTGATGAGTACCTTACACTACACAATTTAACCTCATAAATCTAGGATGATGGGAAAATAGTTTAACAACATATGGCCATGATATTGTGAATTTGGGGGAAATTTTGATCCTTTTAAAATATTATGGATAAATAGACCTGTATCAGGTGGTCTTATGTAGATCTTACTCACACATAAGTAAAGAAATAATCTATGAATAGGATATTATTATGTATTTTTAAGGTCTTGTATGGTAGAACATGTACCATCCCCAACCTGATTAGCCACATGAATAGTATTGTTGGGTCGGGTGCCACTGGCCTTTGGCACACCTCCTCGAACACCAAAGGATACCCACTACCAGTGAAGTTGAGAAGAGGTAAAGTGGGGTGGATATAACCTAAGGGAATAATTATATTATTAATATGAGTATATAATATAACATACAGTGGAAAATAAAGACTCATCAGACTCAAACCAGACCCACCAATGGCGGAAGCGCAATCAACAATATACAACAGTGAAACAAATAATAACAGAAGTAGAGGAAATAAATAAAACATTCAAACATAACACATATATCACAAAACTAAGCATGAATATCATCATTGGTCATAAAAATAAATATACAGGAATAAGGTTGCCCATGGCTAACAAATAGTAACTACATATATATAATGAATGCTGATACAGAATGAGAAAAAGGTAAACTCAAATGTAACTCTGGTAGAGGAAATACATCAAGGTTCCTTCCAAAATCCCTTACTAAACAACTAACACAATCCAAATCTTGAGGATGATCCTTTACCAGAATGCATCAACATGAAATATACAAGAATCCCGAAGGGCTCATGTAGGTTGTGAGAATGAGCCTCAGTTGGATACCACCCAAATGTGTATACCAAACATAATTGTTTAAGCTAGTGTATAGGATAAATAAATAAAAACCACAAGTTTAAAATAAATATAGACTTCCCTTAGCTCAACATCCACCAGGAAGTTGTCACCTTTCTTGGAAAACACTGGAATCCTTGAAAAAGAGAGAGTCCTTGGCCCATGGCCCAAGGTAACCCTGATGTCACATAGCCCAGATTAACCCTTAGGTTCCACCTCCAACAAAATAATTCGAAACAACATATCTCTTGACACCTCATGTATCAACAAGTACCAACATCCCAAAGGCATTCCCAAACAAAGTAACCAGTCCCTCAGACCACTTCTCAATAACACCCATCGACTCAAAGACTAATGTTCAGAGGCATAGTGATTTTATCCTCAAATCCAAGTTACCATTAGCTCATAGCATGATGTCTGGAGAAATGGTTATATACGTTCTCCCAAAAAATTTCCAGGACCACCGCCTCAATACGAAAAGCCTCATACCCCAACTGATAGCCTCTTCACTATCAATCGAAGGATCCTCACATTCCACATGAATTTCTATGAAAATATCCCAAAACCATTTTCCTAAGATTCACTTCCAGAGACCCCACCCACATGAGTGGTAAAAAACACCTCATCATAGAGTGAACCTATGTGCAAACAACTCAAATTTTTGCTTTGGAAATCATGGGTCCACAGTAATAACCAATAAGTACCTAATCTACATCAACACTAGCACCTCATGCCCCTGCGACCATGTCTCTCATGTTTGATGGCCATGCCATCACATATCATGGGCTATGACCAATACTTAATGACATAAATACCTCAATTGACGTCCATGATGCCCAACTGAAGGTCAAAACCACCTAAGTAATTTGGTCTAAGACCAACCAGATGATTAACATTGCCTCAATTCTGAATATACAACGCTATCCCAACCTCAGACCAAGCCCGTCACAACCCCTTGGGTCCCATCACATTAAAAACAATAATTTCACATATATAATTCACATAAATTCACTTTAATAAGTAATTAAATTTAAAATTATTGAATTTCATAATTTAAACCAATATATCAATTCAATTTAATATAATTGAATGCCTCAGATTCAAAACAAGAAACCAATTTAGATTAAAAAATCTAATTTAAATGAATATAACACCCCTATATAGACCACCCAAGGAGAGAATACCTCTAGCCCGACCTCACTCTAGAAAATATGTCTTAGGCATGAAAAACAACATCCCATAAGTTCACATGGTAAATTTAACATGAAATAATAGGGTCTGACTCAAATACTGAAATGTGTGCTAAATGTTGTGCCACCCACTTTTGTAAAAACATAAAGAAAAATATTCACCACCTACATTAGACTCATAGATGTATGCACATATAGTATTAATATCTAATTCAAAGCGGATTATAAGATATCTGAGTTTCCATCGAACACCCTAAAAATAGGGTAAAATGGCTCAAATAGATTTAGTGATTTTTTATGGTGAAAGAAAAAGATAATATAAGCTAGTGGAAGGACATACTCACTAACATGATTCTATTTCACCTGATGTAGACCACAATGGATCTCAGACAAAAGATCTAGGCCATACCCTAGAGGAGAGAAAGAGGATTTCTTCCTTGTTGTTGTGCACGACCTATGGGAAAAGATAAGGGAAAAGAGGAGAAAATAGAAAATTAAATAGAGGGGTAAAAATGTAATTTACTACCTTTATTGGGCCACATGGTTAGATTGCACTATTTTTTAAACCATTCTAAAACCATGTGGGATATAATGCATGGGTGTTGCCTAAGTGGAACTACCTATGCGGATTTCCACATGGTTTTCTCTAACCATGCACACACCATGTGGTATCCCTCTCCAACTATGATAGACAAGGCCACATGGTATTCCCAAACTGTGCTTCATTTCAAAAATAGGCTACACAGTCAGCTCAAAGAGGCCACATGGTTTACCCCAATCCATGTACATTTTCATATAACTCAAAAAATAGTCCTTCAGGCCTCTCATTATCCTAAATACCTTCTAAAACAACCCAAGGAACACTTCAAGCCTCCCAAAACATCCAAAAACATCATATAAAGCTGATGGAACTCTCAGAATTGAATTATGATCAATGGTAAAGAAAATGACAATGCCATTAATTGAAACAAATGAAAATGGGAGATTTTTTTACCTGATTCAAAAACCCACGACATTATAATCTCCCCACCTTAATGCAGCTCATCCCCAAGATACTAAACTGAAACCCAAATATTTTACAAAAAATACCCATCCAGAAAGAAAATAACCTGGACAACCCTAGTCTCAAGGGTACATGTCAACTTACATTAAGGGGCTCCCCACCTTTGGAGTCACCTACCCGGGTCAGTCCTAACCAAAAATCAAATCAATTCACTAGTCCATCAACCATATCTAGGACCCAAAGGTCCTCCTATGATGCATCATCACTTTTCACCTCATCAGGTTCTCCTATGCTATAAAAGACACCCATTCAATTGTTGCACCACATCAGTGCATACCTCATGCCTATGGCTCACATGGAACTAAAGAGGTCTTTCATCTCAAAAGATGCTCAAAACAGTCTCGATGGCTTACACCTCATCAATTACTTCACCACAATGGGGCCCATATGCCTCTCACCTCATGTAACTTGCATCCCCAATTCCCCGATTTCAACACACCTAAAATTCCCACATCCAATGATGGTTAAATACATAAAATGGTACCTTCCACCTCATACATATATATATATATATATATATATATATATATATATATATATATATATATATCCTACAATGCACCCGATCTGGTTCCAAACTACTAACCATCATATGTTTAGTCCATGAATACAACCTACGCACCTTGTGAACTCAAAATTAACATGACTCAGTAGGACATGCTAAAGAAACAAAAAAGCAATGACTATGCCCACAACTTACCTCTAACCATTGCCGGATCACCAGCATGATCATAACCTAGAATCTCCATGGTGTACACCTTGCCTGGTGCATGAATTATTGAAGCCTGGTCTCTCTATAGTGCTGCACTAGTAACCAGCTAGTAAACCCACTATTGGGTCCTACTGTTTATTCCATAGACTTCACATGCAACAAAATCTCATCTACCATCACATGTTACCACTCCTAAACCGATCTCAGAGCCCTTGATTCGGCCTTAATCCCTGACATCAACTATCCAAGAAGGCTTCCTGTAGAACCTCTTAAGATTTTTGACCTTCCCACATGCCTGAAACTCCTTTAGAGTCCACTCACACTAAGTCCAAATATTGTTTGGCTACCCACACTGGAAAAATTTCATAGAAGACCCACCATGAGGTGGTCTAGTTGAGTCCTTGGCCAAAATCCCCTACTGGAACTCATATCTTCCTCACTTCCTTCCATCTAAAACATCACCACTGGCATCACTTGAAGAAAATACCTATCTCAAGAAAGACCTGTCCTTCAGGTTTCCCTTGGATATTAGCACCTAGTACACTATCTAAGATAACGATCCCAATCTATATATTTTACCTACACCTGAATGGAGTTCCATAAACCATCCTCAAAGTGACTCACCCTCAAGGTGTCATCGCTCTCCATGTTAGGTGTTAAGATTGATAGATCAGTGGATGTCACTTCATAGTCTATGATGGACATGTCTCCTGGATGAAGGCTCAAGAACCCCTGATCTATTTCTGTCCAAAACCTCTCTAGAAAGAAATTCTCAAAGAACCTAGCCTCAAAGTCATTCCAGGATAATCCCTTGTATCCACTATCCTACACCTAAACATCCAACCAGTGCTTTTTTGGCCCTCTTAACATGTAGGTTACCACCTTGACCCTCCACCATTGAGGAGTCTTGAGATACTTGAATATCATTGACATGATCTCCACGAAATATATATTTTTTTATTAAGAGGAAACTTTTATGGAAAAAGTGTGAAACCAATAAGTCCGACCAAGCCATCAAACACTATAACACATAAAAAAATTATTAAAGACCAGCTTAAACCCATTAGACTCAAATCCATTAAATAATTTCTAGGCTAGTGTTATTACCTTTTTGTCGGGTTCATCCTTGATACTGTCTTCGAAAAGGAAAGCCTATTAGTACCATTCTCTCAAGAACTCCTCCACCATAATTTTATTTTTGTTGAAACCTCTTACTAGGATTAGGTGTTGTTTGTAAATCCAATCTCCTTGCTCCTTGTTTGTGTTCACTTGGATCATCCTTCCATTCATCCTTTCTGTATCCTTAGCAGAAGCACATATGGTTAACACCTTCTCACCCATCTCTTCCTCAGATTGTAATATCATCTCCCATGGTGATTCCCTAAGCTCATCCTCTCCTTATGGCTCATCCAGCATCCCCTATGTACCCTCATTTTTATTAGAAGATTGAACCATGTGACTCTCGCTACCCTCTCTCAGTTTCCCCTCCTCCCTTCCTGAGCCTAAACCCACTGGGTCCCTCTCATACACCTCCGCCCCCTCTTCACCCACCATTCTAGGAACTGAGTTAACAATGGAAACCAACTCCCTTAGCTTCTCTGCTGGAAAATCCCGTATTTCGTGAAAGGATATGATTTCCTTCTCTGTGTTCTTAGCTTTGACTGCAGACCTCATTGTCACTATTTTTGGAAAATTTAAGTAGTCCTTGCGGGGCTTAGTTTTCTTAACCTTGTTAATTGGGACATTGACCAAGAGAAGAATCTCCCTCTTCCCTTTCTTAAGTCCAGAACCACCACTTGCATACCCCTAGAGGACCTAGTCATCATTTGACCATGAATGCGAAATCAATTCTTTCCCACTCAATTTAGAATCCTCATTTGACATTGTACCATTAGAATTAATTTTCTACTTTGGAATCACTGTTTTCCATCCTCCAGGATCCACATTCTCTTTATCCTCCCTGACCAGAGGATTAAAAGGGCTACTAATCTATAAGGACTAAACAAGATCCTACTGACCTAGATACTGTTGAAGAGGAAGGCTTGGGAGTTGAACAGAAATAGATTACAGTGGGGAAAACCTTCCTCCCGCTCCACCAATCTTAACCGCCTCTACGAAGGAGGGAGCGATTTTAGGAGGAGATTGGCCTGTGGGCTCCTAGACTTGACAAGACTAACCAGGGATCCCTATGTCCTGATTCAGGCTTACAAATATGTCATCCACCATTAGCATCATAGACACCGAATCCAAACTCTTCTAAGGAGTATTGTCATTGGAGATGTTTCTTCTTTCCATGGGAGGGGCATCAGAGAAAACGTGCTTCGGCAATACCCCACCCTGCACGTTCTTATTCCCTTACAAGAATGAAGAAGAAGCGTGCCCTAGTTGCTTATCGGAGTTATAAAAGTCCATCCATGACTCGAAGATTAATGGATGCTTATATCTAAATTCCTCCCCAACTGATATCCAGACCCACTCGAGAGGAGGTAAAGAGACATCGACTTCAACACAAACTCGAGGGGAAATCGGGTGACAAACGACCAAAGTTCTTGAGTTTGAGAAAAGGTATTGACCAAGACGATTAGCCAAAATATGTATTATAGATGGATTATGAAAAGGAAATGGTAGCCCAGGAAAGCTTACCCACAAAGCCGACGACAGAGAATCCCGGTTCATGTGAAGATCATAGGACCATATAAGAAGGAAGAAATGACAGTCATTGTAGGTACGTGGAGCACTTGGCCACGCAATGATGGAATCTTCCAAGGATGAGAAACGAACCATGATGTGTTGCCTATCCAACACACCAACCGTCGCCCGCTCCTTAAGGCCCCATGAAATGAACACAAAACGGTCAAAGGTGTCCACTGAAGGACACCGCGATGCGAAACAAGCCACTAAAGTTAGATTCTGTAGATCTACGACCTCTGTAAATTCTGAGGTCGATAGCGCGAGTTGAATAAATCTGTCATGAAGATCCGCAATGTTAGGGATAATAGAGATACCGAGAAAGGTAGGGAAGATATCAAGGTTGGAAAAATGAAGAAATTTGTGGAAGTGAAGAAATCCCTCCCCCTCTGGAGGGGAAGGGATGGGGACGGAGGCCATCGCCGCTACCTAGGTCATCGTGGAATAGAGAATAAACCATAGCCTCTGCCCCTTTTCCCACCGTGGGAAGAGAAACCACTATCCATAATCCAAGGCTACTCATTAACATGCTCTCGATTCCGTTCTCATCAACATGTGGACTAACCTCAACCTAAAAAATTGGAGCGTGCTGCGACTAGAATTCCCGAGTCAATATATTCCATATATCTCTAATCCTTGATCACCTCAATTGATACCCTGGATAACCCATACTAGGCTTGATTGGAGCTTCTCATTGAACCCTGACCCAGTTGATGTGAAATCTAGCAGTTTCCCCATCTGCACTGAAACCTATCCTTAAGCCTGCATGAGAGCCTATATTTGAGCTTATACCTAATCGTATACCTACTATTCCCCACCCTCTAGGGTCTGAACCTGCTCATGTTCTAGCGGAACTATGTCCTCACCTTCCTAATGCTCCATCTAAGCTGTTAAGGTATGAACCCTCTGAATACCATCGACATGGTCAGACAACATATATATATATAATACCATAAATAAAAAAATTAGTAAAAAGGAAGAATCAACTCACTACACTTACCCTCCCCCACTGTAATCATGCCACATAGAATCTTGTCCCCATGGCCTCCTTACTCGCCCTCATCATAGCCAAGTATCAATAGTACCTTGGGCCATTCCCATCCTGACAACCATTTTTCATTAATCGGATGACTGAGTTTCCAAACCTAGTGATCGAAATCATCCCAGGACATGATACCTACCTTCTCATAAAATATCCAGGCCCATTTCAAACGTCACATGAAATTTATACTTATATCACATAGAATAAGCAATTTTATACCATGACATATCACATTTCACATTGAATTTTACATTTAAAAAGAAATTGATATGACATAAATTACATTAAACTAATCAATTTACCATAGTCACATGCGTTTTAAATTTAAAGATCCTCTCAGGTGCCTAATCAAAGCATATACATGCATAATAAGCATACACCCCCTTACCATATCGGGATAAGGGTATATACATCCTTCCTTGCCATACCAATCTAAGGCTAAAAAAATCATAACAATTAACAATTAAAATTCCAAGAATACCACTCAAGGTGGAAATAAAAGCAATTGTAAAATGAGAAAAATCAGAACAAAATCTCCCACACATGGTAACATGGTATGTTACTCATACTTGGGGCTGTAGGCACCCAACCACAAGTTATAAACCCAGTTCGGACCACATCATAATCTCTAGTATACCATAACTCAAATAGTAAGAGCAGTAGGAAAGAAAATAATGTCTTGATCTCATTATTATCTAGCCAAAAACTACAATTAAATCCTAGTCAAGAATGACTCTAATACCACTTATAGTGACCCCGACCTGATTAGCCACCTGAATAATGCAATTGGGTTGGGTTCCACTGACCTTAGGCACCCCTCCTCGAACTCCAAAGGATTCTAACTAGCAACAAGGGTGTGAAGAGTTATATTGGTGAGACTATAAACTCAAGGAATAAATATAACATTGGACCTAGTATATAATATAACATGTTGCAGAAAATAAAGACTCAGAATTCTTGAACTAGACCCACCAATGGAGGAATCACAGTTAACAATATACAATAGTGAAAGCAATAATAACAGAAGTATAATAAATAAATAATACATTCTAACAAACAACTTGTATAAAAAAACTAAGAATGCATATCATTACAAGTCATACAGATCAATATATATAGATAAGGTCACCCATGAATGACTAATAGTAGTTACATAAATATACAAGGCATACTGATACAAAAGGAAACAAAAATTTACACTTAAAAGTAACTCTTACAAAGTCAATAACTCTAGCTCCCTACAAACATCCCATTCTAAACAACTACTATGATCCATCTCATGAGGACGATCCTTAACTTGAACACATCAACATGAATTCTACACAAATCCCAAAGGACCCATGTAGGGTGTGAGAATGTGTCTCGGCAGGATCCACCCAAATGTGAATACCCAACATTAGTTTTTAAGTAGGTGTATAAGATAAATAAATAAACAGATCAAATGTAAAATAAACACCGACTTCTCTAGTGTCCAATAGCCACCGGGAAATAGTCACCCACCTCATCCAATGCTATAATACCTAAAGAAGAGAGTGTCCTTAGCCCATGGCCCAAGGTATCCTTGATGTAATATAGCCCATGTGAACCCTCAGGTTCTACCTCCAACATAATATCCTAACACCATGTGCCCCATGGCACCTCATATATCAATAAGTACCGACATCCCAAAGGAACACCAAAAAAAGGTAACTGGTCCCTCAGACCCCTTTTCAATAATACATATAATCTCAAAGCATGAAATTTGGAGGCACAATGATGTATATCCTCAAATCTAAGTAACTGTTGGCTCGTAGCATGATGTCCTAAGAAGCAACGATTTCCATTCTCCCAAATATATTTCCAGACCAAAACCTCAATATGGAAAGCCTCATCCCCCATTTTATATATTCATCACTATCAACCAAAGGTTCTACACCTTCTACATGGCATTCTTTGGAAAGAACCCCCAAAATAATTTCTGAAACCACAATACTAGGTCCTCTACCTACATGAGTGGTCGTAATCACCTCATTAAAGAGTCAACCTATGTGTACATGACTCAAATCGAATATTTTACCATCATGGGAGAGTGTAAATCATTAATAATTACCTAAGACACATCAAAGTGGCACAAAGTTCCCCTAAGGCCATGCTTCTTAAGTCTGATGGCCTTTCCATCCCATATCATGGGCCATGACCAATACCTAATGACCTTTATTCCTCAACCAAATTCCATGATGCCCAACCAATGGTCAACAACACCCATGTAATCCTGGAAAATCCCAACTAGATGATCAACATTGCCCCAATTTTGAATGGTTAATGCCATCACAACCTCAGGCTAAGCCCATCACGTCCCCTTAGGTATCATCACATGCATCATAAGCATTTCACATATATAATTCACATCAATTCACTTTAATAATAAATCCAATTTAAAATGATTGAATTACATAATTTAAAAAACATAGAAATTCAATTTTATATAATAGAATGCCACTAATCTGAAATAAAAAACCAATTTAACATAAAAAATTCAATTTAAATTAATATAAAACCCCATCCAGACCAACCATGGATAAAATGACTCTAACCTGGCCTCACTCTAGAGAATATGAATTAGTCATTCCCAATGACATCCCAAATGTCACATGTTCAATTTAATATGAAGCAATATGGTCTTGCTCAAATACCCAAATACTCACTAAAATCCACACCACCCAATGTCTACAAAAAATACAAATAAAAGTATGAAACACATACCTTAGACTTGTAGATATAGGCATGTATGGTATCAAGATCTAACTAAATCATATTGGAAGAGATCTAAGTTTCCATTGAGTTCCCTAAAAATAGGGTGAAATAGATCAAACATATTTAGTGACCCGTGAAGAAAAAACAAAGGATACAATAATAAAGGAGAAGGAGAATCTCAGGGATAAAATTCTATTGTACTTAATGATGACCAAAACAAAGCTCATATAGAGGATCTAGGCCACACCCTAGAGTATAGTAGTAGGAGAAGTTCCTCCTTATTGTTGCCAACAACCCATGATACAAGTGAAGGGAAAAATAAGTAAAAGGAGAAAATTAAATAAATGGGTAAAAAGATAATTTAAAATATTTATTGGGTCGTATGGTTAGTTCACATAGTTTTCCAAACTATGTGCAAACCGTGTGGGCTAGAGTGCATGGGTACTACCTAAGTGGAAATACTCGTGTGACTTTCCTCATGGTTTGATCTAACAATGTGGAAACCATGTTTCAAGCCTATGTAACTATAGTAGATAAGTCCACATGGATATATAACTAATCAAATAATTTTTCTAAACCATTTAGATGCTCAAAAACAGGTCGCACAGTTAGTTGGAATAGGTTGCACATTTTACCCCAAACCTTGTGCCTTTACCCACAACTCAAAAACAGGACTTTGGGCCTCAAAGGCTCACGAAGCCCTTCAAAAACACCTTATCCACTCTCTAAGACTCTAAAATAATCAAATAACATCATATTAATCTGATGAAACTCTTCTAATTGAATTCTGATCAATGATAATGAAAATTACATAACCACTAATTGAAAAAAATGAAAACATGATAGGTTATCAACCCAATTAAAAATGAAGTATGCTACAGACCATATTTTCCTCGTATCTTTTATCATTATTCTTATATTTAAGTTTAATAATCTGATTAACCAAGACCTTTAAGCTCATGTGAGTCAAAACCGATGTGATAAATAAATGGTGATTGGAGAATAACCCATACCGTATTTCATAGGGGTTCATAAAAAATGAGGGAATTGAAATATGGGAGTCACTTTATCATAACATTGGTCTATGAATATGAGATGCATGATAGAATTATGAATTTCCATGATCTTTCCTTCCTAAGTGTAGGTTTGTGAATGAACCTACACATAAATCTCCTGTTCACATTAGAGGAGGGAATTTATTCTGATAGATCTTACAGATGGGCCTTGAATATAAGATCTAGGTTCATCCTTATATAGTAGGTTTTAGGATACACTTAGTTCTTATGTAGAGTTCCCTTTGACATATCTTACCCATATATAGGTAAAATGGGATGTTTTTTTATCCTAGGTTCGTAAACGAGAGAAACCACGCCAACGACTCCTATGTAGATTTGTCTCATGTCCATAAGGGGGAATTTTCTAGTTTCTTGTTATTAATAGATCCAATTCATGCTTGAGGTAAAATCAATAATACATATTGTTGAGAATTAATGAGACCCACTATGAATTATAGGTGATTTGATCAATCATGAAGATGATTTGGGGGAATTTTCAATATCTATTTCATGTCCATTATGGGTGTTTTTTCATATCATGTAAGGATAAAAATAAATCCACATGTAGTTATTATACTACAATTACTTATGTAGATAATGATTGTATAGGGTAAGGGAATTTTTGGCATAGGTTTGAAAATAACTCAATGGAAAATAATTCCATGTAGATCTGGCACATATGTGAGAGTGGGGATATTTTTTTAGATTTATCTACACAAATCAAGTTCATGTGTGAGGGGAGAATTCCAAGTTTTACCTTAATGTAGTGTTATCCTAATAATGAAATTATTTCTTATAGAGAAAGAATACTAAAGTATCAGGATAAATGTTTTTTGAAATTATGGTTGGGCATAGGATAAGAGATTTAGGCATCACTATATATCTTATAGGGATAGAAAAAAAGCCACATGTAGTTCTTGAAAATAAACCCCCTTTGTGTATCTAACTTGTATGCATAAGGGAAGTAATTGTATCATATTAGGAATTATGGTTGGGTCTAGGATATGATATTTGATCATGATTATGTATCTTATAGAGATAGGAATCAAGACACATGTATTTTTTATATTAGTGGTAACTTATAAAAAATTTTATCATATGTGGGGGAATTGGGTCATTTTAGGTTGATTTTATGAATCCCCTATGATAGAGGATCCTGGAATCACTACATATTTGATGATAATAGGAATCTATATATATGTAATTATTGAAAAAAAATTCATCTATAAATATTATGCTCATGAATAGAGGATGACATTTTTAATATAGGATCATAGGCGAAGAGCCCAACAATATAGAATTTTACATAGATTTGGATCATATGTAGGATAGGTAATTTTATCAATCCAATCAATTTTTTTGTGAGGCCTCTACTGCATAGATCTGAATCATGTGTAGGGAAAGGTAATTGATCCTTACCTCAATATAGTGTTGTTGAGAAAATGAAGCAATGCCGGAAAGGATCAAACACTATGGTAGAAGTGGGGTTTTTTATATCTATGGTTGCACACAAGATTTGAGATCTAAGTTTCACTACATATCATATGATCACAGTAATAAAGATACACATAGTTTTTTAAAATTTTCTATTCTGCACCAATACAGACTGCGTGTAGGGGAAGAGAAAAGAGGTTTCACCTTAGTGAATGTACATTCAGATAGATGATAGTATTCACCACACCAAGGTGAAAGGGATCATTTTCATACCATATAATTATGATGATAACATATGATATTGGTCCCAGGATATGAGATCCAAGCATCACTATGTATCTTGAAATAATAGGAATGAATCCATATATAGTTATTAAATAAATTTCCCTTTCATAGATATGGATAATATTCATGGGAAATGGGAGTATTTGTTTCTTGAAACATATAATTTCACATAGAATAGAGGATTTGAATGTCAGTATGTATCTTGTGCTAATAGGAATCAATCCAGATTTAATTATTTTTAATATAGTTTGTGTGTACGATCACTAACTATCAATTATATTGTGAAGGTAAAGGGCTCTCATATTGGGAGAAGTTATCATCTAAGGGGGCATCTTCATGATCCTGAAGTAAAATGAATGGTGACTACTTTTGATATGAATCAAGAACCATGGAAAGTTATGATGGCTATAAATCTAGGGATGGGCTCAAGATAATATACTCAGGTGATGCTATGTATCCTAAAGGTCCATGAATCAAGCAATATATTATTCTTTAAAATAAGGACCCTATACAATTTTTTTCATATATAGGTAACGGGATATTTTCCAATAGAAATCATGGTGGTTCCTTATAAAGGATATCTGAGAATCGCTACATATCTTATGTTGATAGGAATCAAGAAAAATGTGATTCTTTTATTTGAGGTCCCATACATAGATCTGGATCATATATAGGGTAAAGTGGCATTTCTCCCATAGAGAGTGCATCTTGGACTAAGTTATAAGACCTGTGAATTACAATGTATCATATGTTTGTAGGATTCAAGCCCCACATAGTTCTTTTATTATAGGTTATTTATACAAATATTTATTGTATGGAGGGAAATGGTAATTTTTTCTTTAAAAATTACGACTGGGATTAGGAAAGGATATTATAGCATCACTATGTATCATATATTGATAGGAATCCGGTAACATATATTTCTTTTATTAGAGGCCTCCTACACTGATATGAATTTTATTTAGGGGAAATGGGTATTTATTTATCTACGGAGGAAAAATCCACTATGATTCCCTACATGGATCTAGCTCATATGTGAGGAATAGGGTGAATTAATTATCCGAAGCACATATAGATTGTGTGTTAAAAATACTTCTACCTAGATTGATATATCATGTATGGTAGAAATAATCCATAATAAATAGTCCACTTTGAGTTGTTTAGAGTCAAGAAAGATAGACTTCTGCCTCACAAGTTAACATCATACAATGGGGACAATGGCTAAATATTTTAATTTAATACTATAAGGTCATGGATTTTATGAACTTTAAAGTCTTGCTGCCAAGACTTAGTTGTTCTGAAATTTAATGTGTTTCCACTATGAATTAGATATTTTTTAGTTTAGAGTCTTGCATCCAGGACTTGGATATAGTGTAATTTACAGTCTTTATTCCACAAATTAGATGTTATAAAGTTTAGAGACATTCCACCATGACATGAATGTTGACACATATAATATGAAACATATTTCATAATAAACCTCGTGTTAATAGGGGCACAATGTGTTCCCCTTACATTGTGACCATGAAGTAAGCTCCATTTAAATGAACCTTATGTATTATACAAGTTCCTTCCCACATTGGTTCCAACATTGGAGGCTTTTTCCAAGGTATCATCAAGGTTCTAAAAACTAATACAAACTCTTCTTGAAGGAATGAGTAGAGTCTGACCTTCTTGTTAATGGATCATGAAATATTATTACGATGGATTTCCATTTTGTGAAATGTATGTAACCTCTTCTTATCGAGTTATTTAAAATCACCAAGTAAATTATGTGACTATTCATCTTCTAAGAGATGACCAAATACAGTGATTCAAAGTGAGGGTAACTAAAATTTAATGGGTATAAACATATATTTTTCATAGATAAGCGAATACAGGGTCACTTGTGTGGTAGTTCAGGTTGTGGTATGATTGGCTCACAATACATGCACATGTTTTTCTTGCCAAAATTTCTTATCTTTATCCAATGTTTTTTAGAGTATATTTGATATATCCTTATTAAGAGTCTCTATCTACCCATTTTCCTCTATGTTATAGAGAGATGAATGGTTAGAATAAATGTTTTACACCTAATATAACCTTTTTAACTTAGAAGAACATAATTTGGTTCCATTTTCCATCAATATATAATAGGGGGAAATCTAGGGATGATGTTGGACTTCATGTAGTCTATGTTGTTCTTCATCATGACTTCCTTGAAGGGTATAGCATTATACCTTTTAGACAATAAGTATATAGGAGTAAAAATGTACATAAACATCTTAACTATTTCTAGAGTATGTGGTCACATGAAATTCATTCCCTATACAAAAAATGGCCATCAATATTTGGTAGTATGAAACAAATCAAGGGGTCAATTGATGAAATTTTTATGTATTTGATATGCATGAAATTTCTCAGTTAATTCCATATAGTCTTGCATCATCATAGGCTAAAAATAACCAAGCATCCTAATTTTGTGGGAGACTTTGATCTATGACTGATGGGAACTAAAACAACATACATAGACTTCCAACCTGACACAAAGGTCTCCCCTTCAATTCATATAAGGAGAAATCCATAGAAACCCCATTCATAGAGAACTTTTTATTAATTCAGATAATGATAAATGGTGAATTTTTCTGTGCAACATCAGATTTGAACCTTCTTGGATTAGTCTGATTGGAGGGTGTCATTTTAGAGGTATTACATTATGGGGATCATCCATATAATAATGGTTTTTGGATCATCATGACATAAAGTAATATTAAACTAATTGATTCATTTAATGCCATAGACAATGGATGAGAGACAACCCTTTAGTGTGTGATGAAGAAGATTGTCTCATATTATACAGGGTTGTATAAGGCTATATCTATATTATCCATTACATCATTACAAGCATTCTATGAGTGGGGGATTTTATTTAGTGTTGGTTCAAAAGGAAATTCCTCTATCAGTCTCCTCATGTATCCAATGAGGGGATCCAAATCCTCCTTCAGGATGGAATATTCACCATTGATATGCTTAATCACTAGAATTGAATCTCCCATTATGTTTTTATGGGATATTTATAGGTGAAAGGTTAGTTCTAAGACTATGATAAGGTATTGGTATAAATTTTACGGGCTCACCTCTTGGTGGCTGACCTCCATGACCTAGGGTATGATGGTCACTATACTAGAACCTGACCCCGTAGTGGGGGAGGGTATTTCAATGCCCAATTATGGAGGTCAAACTCTACTTCTTTCCCCTTTCTCAAATCTGAAGTTTATACCTCAATTCCCTCCAATTTATCTTAGCCCAAGGGTTCTGAATCTATTCAATAGAGCCCCACAATTTTTGATCTCAAATCTGGAGTTCACAAACGCATCTCCCTTATTGAATTAGATGCTTATTTCCTGGTTCAAACCACTAGCAGTCATTGGTTTACACATTCAATCACTTTGTATTTGGTTCCTAGAGTCTACAAAAGCTCACAATAGTAGGCCCCTTGGATCCTAACTCATAATGATATGGTTTTACTAAAGAGAAGAATTGATATGGTCTTGTTTGTATGTACCTCGAATCTATATTGGATCTCGATTTATCATATTCAAATGGTCATATAACTTCCATATGAAATGAGACACACCTATAATGGTTTTTTGGGTATGTCTTCTTGAACTACCAATTCTGTTTCAAAATCCACTGATCCTTTGTATGCTTGGAATCCTCATTGGTTGTTATTTATGTTCAGATAGTAGGATGAAGGCTGTCTTCCAATCAATTTATCCCAGAATATGTGTTGAAGTTGATATGTCTAAGATACCTGTAGAGTTCTTTTAGGTCACTATAGGTGAAGAGTTTCTCTATAAGAAATTTGTGTCTTTGAATCTGGGTATGAATTCTATCCTAGGTGTAAGAAAATGAGTTATTGAATGCAGAATTGCAGGAACGAGAATTTGATGTGGAAGGAGCCTGGTTTGAGCACTAAGAATATGATTTTGGTCTCAAATAAGACTTTAGTTGTTGGTGGTAATCCCTTAGTGGTCAGTGGGCCATCTAGTCATGAATACCCTGATTGACCTCTCAACAAGGAAGTTGAATTGTGGGAATCATTCCAGGGGGTGTCAAAGCTCAAGAATACACCTCTGGACCAAAAGATTTCAAAAAAAAAAATTGGAAGATTGAATAGTGATTGGGGTATGGGGAGTTCTGAAAATACTTTGATGTTTAAGGGTGTTGTAGTGGTTTCAGGTGAGGGAGATATAGAATCATCTGTTTCAAATGCACGTGCAGTGCATTCAGACTATCCGAATCTTAGTCCTCAAGGTGGAGATGCCCAAACTGGCAACATGGATTTATTTTTTATGAAATTAAAAATGGAGGATGAGGGAATTACCTAGACTACATCAGTTGTTTTTTACATTGAGGATGTCTGGTAAGGAAAATGTATCTATAATTAAGGCCAAAAAATGATCCACTCGATCTCAATCAGGTTAAGTCCTAGAATGGGGGTGGTTGATATCAAACTGGGTAACCGTTTTGAAGGATTGGATAACGATGATCTGATGTAGGAGTTAGAAACTGATTTGAATAGGTTGGAAGAGTAGGACCCTGTCAATGAGTCCAGTGATGAGCACTCCACCCAATTAGCTTGTGATTCATACAATGATGGATTGGAAAATAAGCTTCCAAGACCAATAGAAAGCATGAGCCGTAGGGGTGTCTGCAAAGAGAGAAAGGACTATTCATATTTTCTACTACCTATGGAGACTAAATCAGTGAATAAATTAAAAGTTAAGAGGATGCTAGATGAACCCAAATATTTCTTTCAATATGTGGAACCTATCACAGTGCAAAGGAAATCATTAGAATTGCTAATAAAATTAGGAGAGGAGATGATGGATTATGTTCTGACAATTAATTCTACTGATGAAGATGCCAACAGAATTGTAGAGACCCGAAGCCTGACGTACATGGACATTACATTACATTTTCGGAATACTTAGTACATAACAAAAACACACACTAAAGGATCGTAATAGTTTAGTTTCTTTGGAAACTCGGAACGTAATCTTCTAATCGTGGTGAAAGTTCTTCAATATCTCCCATAAAGGTCATCCCTTTTTTTTACCTAAAACCTTTCTTTATATCCTGGGGAAAAGAAAACATAAAAGGGTGAGCTCAAATGCTCAGTAAGGGTAAACAAAAGAAATATCAATCACATAATTTTCATAAGAACATAACTTTTTTGGAAATCTTAACCTCCAAAAGAGAGCATAATTTCATAACATGGGATAAATCATAGTAGTGAAATGAAATCATAACTTAAAACATTACTCATTGTGGCATACACACATAATCATAGAGAATCATTTCTTGTTAGTCAAGACTCATTGCCAAGACTATCTTAGTGGACAAAGTCCCTTTCTGAATCGAGTAATCCTCGTTTCAGTCCTGTTTCACTGAACCGGTATAACCTACCATTCCAGCCATGTCTATCTCATGAGATATAAAATCTTTACCCAATGCATTGGAGGGAGATATAGGTCCCACCCATCTTATAATGAATCCTTTCTTATGTGTGCCACATAATCATAAATCATACATCATTGCATAACCCATGTAATACAAATGGGATTCTTAAACAACATGACATCATAAAACCATTCATATAAGATAAAGGAATTCATAAACATAATTCCATCACAACATAGTCAAATCAATGTAAAAATATGGATAGAAACAGAACCCTTTATTATCTTAGATGGAAAATAATTTTGATAAAACACTTGAATTGAATTCTTGAGGAAAATATCCTTTCTTCTTCAAAATCAATTTCTTTTCACAAAACATCATGCAATTTTAAAAGAAAGATATTTTATTGAAAATAGTCATGAAATCTTTTAGAGGAAGCTTCATGAAAATAAGGCTTCATAAAACAGTATAAATCCGTTCGTGCCGTATAAGTTAAAAAAAACATTCTTTTTTACTTTTGTCGAAAAAGTCAAAATGTACCTCGTACAAAAAACGACAAAAGATTCCTTTCATATCTTTTACTAAAAACTCACAAAAGGGTAAAATTGGATTTAAAACATTGTAGGTGGATGGAAATAATATTACATATTGAGGAAACATGGATGTGGATGATAAAATACACCCCAGTAAATACTTACGAATAAACAATCTCGGATAAAAATGAGATTGTGATATTTCCCTTACCTTAGGTCCGATTTGCTTCGTATGTGTCCGAACCTCCTGTATAATGATTTAAATAATGTCATTGACTTATTACAGAATCATATTCATTGTTATGATATCATATATGGTTCACTTATGACATTATATTACCCGTTCTTTTGTAAATTCCATGTTAAAGAAGCGTTTTGGGTAAAATCATTTCATTTATCGTAGGTGTTTTGACTTGTTGTTCTTGACATCATTATTACTTATATCATGATTTACTTACTTCCAGAATATAAAATATGATTTATATATCATATATATTCAGTATATATATATATAATAGGTAGATAAATAAAATGAAAAACACCGTTCATGGAGACGGTAGTCCGTACGTACGCATGAACGTTGTTTTCCTTTCCTTATTGTCTTGAAATGGAAGTAAGTAGATGACATACATATGTATATATATACATAAATCCAGTAGCTTTATAATGTCATATATTTCATTATTATTTCTTATATATACTTTATAATCATTCTTAAATGGTTAATATGGAGAATGAATCTCATCGCGTCGTGGAGACGGTAGTCCGTACGTACGCACGAGCGATGATATCATTTCTATAAGTATTGAATTGAATTGGAGTGAATTATACAATATATCAGAATCAATATGATGTTGTAATAACTATGTATAGTTATTCTTTACACCATTATACCCATCCATGTAAGGTGATGGTGGAAAATAGATTACACCACGGCGTGGAGACGGTATTCCGTACGTACGCACGCGCGGTGATTTCTTTTTCCGTAGGATGGATAGATGGTGAAATAGGGTTGTTTCATACTTATAATAACATATCAGTATATGAGTGATACTGATGTTATTACTTCATAATGAAACAACCTAAGAAGAAGAAGTGGAAGAAGAAATAAAGATGAAAGAATTGGTAACGGTAATTACCTCTTCTTTGAAGTGCCTCTTTGAGACCTCCTCTTAGGGCACTAGAATTGGTCTTTGAGGAAGACCAGAACCTCTAGTATGTTTCTAGGGAAGTGGAGAAGAGATTTTGGCAGGGGTTGGCCGAGCTTGAGTGCTCAAATTGGTGTGAGGAGGAGGGGGAGGAGGTGTCCTTTTATAAGGGAGGAGAGGGGCACCTTAGGAATACCTCAAAATATTATTTTATATTAAAGTCAAAATCGGTTTATAATGGTTCCAAAGGGTCTTATTTATAAGATAAAGTGGGGATGGGTCGAAATCCTATCAACCAATAGGATTTAGACAAGTTTGGGGTATTAGTTTAACCTTATCAATTAGATTTAACTCTAAGTTAATTAATTTAACTTTTACCGTGTCTTTTTGTTTTTCTTTCACTATATGGTTAATACACTTACTATAACATGCCAAACGAACCCCAAATTGTTTATTATTAATATATATATCCTTATCTAAGTCATTTGGCCGAACCTTAGATTTTTAGGAATAAAATAACAATTAATAATATAATATTTGATTTAAAAACTATTTTGTGTCAATTTTGACACTATTTGATATATGATTTTTGTGAAAGTCATATCAGAATTATATGTTCGAACAAAGTTGATTAAATCAACACTAATATATCATAGTAACCTAGAAAATTAGTGGAATTCATAAAAAGTCTTAAATTACATTTATTTTGGTATTTATATTATCAATTATGTGAATATTTCATTAATAAGATAATTACTGCATCATCTTTGTGTCATAAATAAATTAAATTATTTGATGTCTAAAAATTACAAATAAAATACCATCATGTAGGAAATCTTTTTAGCTTTCTAATGAATATTTACAATCTAATTTATCTTATGTATAAACCCATATTAAAAATGATTTACTTATTAAACTTTGATTTTAACTATTTTAACCCTTCTTTAAATAAATTAATAATAAATGTCCTAATCTAATCCAAGTGGGCCTAAATGGTCATATTTTATTCCTAAGTTTGTTTTTGGTCGAATTACACTTGTCCAATAGAATTAGGACATGTGTTAGGGTAATATTAATATCATATTTACCCTTAGTTACCCTATTTACTATTAACCGTGGTAAAAAAAAGTAAAAAGTTACTATTCACCAAAAAATTATTTTCATCTCATTGAACCACATTTTAGTCCTTGATATTAACCGTGTCTCTCGGATTTTCGAAATTCCATTCACAGAAGCGGTAAAATTAAGTTTTATGCAAAATTCAGTTTTTAACCTACCACTTAGTAGTTTCACTATTCATCAAAAATTGATGTTTTTCAGAACAATGCCAAAATTTCATCCCAAGCTATATTTCATATTCCGAATTCAAAAATGAAGTCTATTTTACCAAATTCATTACATAAAAGTTGCATTAATTAATTTTATAATTAAATCCCGCTGTTAAAACAAATAGCGTGTTATTTAAGAAACAATATCTATCAAAAGATTGACACTTGTTTATGTCTAGTTTAAATGTGAAATTACATCCAATGACCAACATTGTATTAAATTGTAAAAATATATTCTAAATATACTTTAAAACCACTCAAATTAATGACTTATCACTATTAATTATTTCGATTAAAAAAGTTGTTTTTAATTATAATTTAGTAATTTTCACTATTCATCAAAATATGAATGTTATCCGAAAATCACCAAAATTTCAACCTAAGCTAATTTCGATATTCCGAATCCAAAAATGAAGTTCATTTTGAAAAATAAGATTTATAGAATTTTAAAAAGTGGTTATTACTATTCATAACGGGTAGTTTTAATAATATTTTAATAGCATATCGTTGTTTAGTGAAACTCGGTATTGCGTATTACACACGCTATCGAGGAAGGTCGCGATTGCGTGTAATGCAAGGCAAGTCAAGGATGCGTGTTGTGCAAGCTCCTTTTGGTGTAGCGTACAACACAAGACATTAGTGAAATAAAAAAGAATATTTTTCATAAAATCTCGGGCTGTTACATTCTAC
This sequence comes from Viscum album, assembly GCA_963277665.1. Lineage (NCBI taxonomy): Eukaryota > Viridiplantae > Streptophyta > Magnoliopsida > Santalales > Viscaceae > Viscum > Viscum album. Next base: position 1,224,657,369 of record OY728130.1, read on the forward strand.
CCCCCTTAAAATGAATTTCGCCCTCGAAATTCGTCGGGGTTATAAATGGTTTACTATTCGAAAGTTTCTTTAATAGAAACCCACATCGTAAAAGGGAATACCAAAACTTGGCTTTAAAAACTAAAGTATGAAATGTAACGATTACCCAAATAAACTAATCATTGGGTTTCCACATAGGTGAAAATATGGATATGGAAGAGAAATCTAACCATCATGTTCTGATGGAGAGTGGTAGAGAACATGGCTATGGAAAAGGCAGTAATCACAAATCCATAGATTTGTGATGATATAAGGTACCATCTTATTCATCAGGTATAAGATCACTAGGACGACATTTTTGGTTTTCAAGATCATTTCCCTAAAGTTGAAAATTTGAATTAGAATAAATACTTACTTTATTTTGGTACAATCTCACTGTTGTTCGTGCCTTGAACAATTTCCACTTCATCTCTTAAATAAATGAAGTTGAATTTGTCATTCATGAAGTGTTAGCAGATCATGTGATAGAATGACGGGTCATTCCATCTGTCTCAAACAAAAGATTAGCAAAAATTATATGCATAAGTCGATCTATAGTGAGATTAATCATATATGGTTCCTAAAATGGACTTATACTTCATATATCATACTGCTTAATATAATAAAACTAGTTTCTACTAAACAGGGACTTCCTGTAGGTCAGTGGTAGGCGATAAAGGCCAGTCGCACTTCGGTTGTGGGTTCGATTCCTACAGCCTTGTCCGAAGCGATGGGTTGTCGCCCGTCCTGCAGGTTGTCCCTTTTTCTAAAACTACGTTACTATAACATCCCATCAATAATATCGAAAATCTTATATCCTTAAACAATACTAACTTATGTCCAACATAATCCAGTCTAATCTTTAGGCTTATACATAATACTGCAGTCCACTCTCATAATATAGTGACATCGATTACCAGAGATTTAATACTGTCGTTGATCCCCACATATCATAAGATATGTCTTGTTGGTCACATTCCAAACATTCAAAGTCCTTAATCATGTATTCTCTTGAATACCTTAGTGAAAACATGAGTGCAGTTAAAAGTTAACACTTTCCACATACCAAAATCCTCAAAATTATTTATACTCAAACCATGATATCAATTAGTCCTTATATCAATCATGAGCTCATGAATACTATCAAACATTTAATTTTCTCCTTATCCCTTTATTATGCGCATATCATCTAAATTCCAAAAATATCTGAATAACCTTTCATGGATACTAGTAACATTAATCATACACTTTCAAAACACAAGGAAAGACAACAGTGTAACAATCCATAGATGTCTCTTTATTCCAAAATTACACATGATAAACATGTAATCGTTCCACTACATTCTCAAACCATTGACCGAGCTTCAAAAATTCTTTCATCTCACATATCATTTGTATTCTCTTCATCATCATCCACATAAATACTACCCATATGACCATACTGATTCTCTTCATGAGTCTTTCCCTTAGGGCATTTGTTTGCATAATGCCCATACATTCCACATTTAAAACACTTAACCATTTTTGATGTCGTAGCAATACCATTATCCTCATCCATGGTGTTAACCAACCCTTTTCCTTTGCACTTACTTGCTTTGTGTCCTTCTTTTCCACACCCAAAGCATCTTCCAGTTCCCTTGAAACATTCTCCTTGATGCCTCTTCCCACATGATTTACATAGGGGAAATTGAACTTTCTTTCCTCTATGATCATCATGGAACTCCATCTTTCTCTTATTAGTCGAGTCAGGAAACTTACCAAATTTTACTTTATTGATCATGTTGTGAGATTTCTGATTCGGCATAATAATGATGTTTGGACATCCAAATCCCATTTCATTTGGTTGCTCATGAAGAATATCATTCCATTGTCCATCATATCCTCCATTATTGTGAATCATCTTGTTTCCAGCCATTTTCTAAAACCCAAACAGAATAGTGTTAGATGCAAAAATCGTAATAAAGGGGGAGTAACTTAAATATCTATCATCTTTGGTTTAATCTAATATCGTTACCATAGTTCTAGAACTATATCCTATACGTATACTTATCCTTAGGGGCATCCCTAGACATACCTTAGAAATATCTCTAGGGATCTCACTAACGTTTTCGCATCCTAGTTTCCAAAGGTTGACTAAACCTTTCCTCTGATACCAACTGTAGAGACCCGAAGCCTGACGTACATGGACATTACATTACATTTGCGGAATACTTAGTACATAACAAAAACACACACTAAAGGATCGTAATAGTTTAGTGTCTTTGGAAACTCGGAACGTAATCTTCTAATCGTGGTGAAAGTTCTTCAATATCTCCCATAAAGGTCATCCCTTTTTTTTACCTAAAACCTTTCTTTATATCCTGGGGAAAAGAAAACATAAAAGGGTGAGCTCAAATACTCAGTAAGGGTAAACAAAATAAATATCAATCACATAATTTTCATAAGAACATAACTTTTTTGGAAATCTTAACCTGCAAAAGAGAGCATAATTTCATAACATGGGATAAATCATAGTAGTGAAATGAAATCATAACTTAAAACATTACTCATTGTGGCATACACACATAATCATAGAGAATCATTTCTTGTTAGTCAAGACTCATTGCCAAGACTATCTTAGTGGACAAAGTCCCTTTCTGAATCGAGTAATCCTCGTTTCAGTCCTGTTTCACTGAACCGGTATAACCTACCATTCCAGCCATGTCTATCTCATGAGATATAAAATCTTTACCCAATGCATTGGAGGGAGATATAGGTCCCACCCATCTTATAATGAATCCTTTCTTATGTGTGCCACATAATCATAAATCATACATCATTGCATAACCCATGTAATACAAATGGGATTCTTAAACAACATGACATCATAAAACCATTCATATAAGATAAAGGAATTCATAAACATAATTCCATCACAACATAGTCAAATCAATGTAAAAATATGGATAGAAACAGAACCCTTTATTATCTTAGATGGAAAATAATTTTGATAAAACACTTGAATTGAATTCTTGAGGAAAATATCCTTTCTTCTTCAAAATCAATTTCTTTTCACAAAACATCATGCAATTTTAAAAGAAAGATATTTTATTGAAAATAGTCATGAAATATTTTAGAGGAAGCTTCATGAAAATAAGGCTTCATAAAACAGTAGAAATCCGTTCGTGCCGTATAAGTTAAAAAAAACATTCTTTTTTACTTTTGTCGAAAAAGTCAAAATGTACCTCGTACAAAAAACGACAAAAGATTCCTTTCATATCTTTTACTAAAAACTCACCAAAGGGTAAAATTGGATTTAAAACATTGTAGATGGATGGAAATAATATTACATATTGAGGAAACATGGATGTGGATGATAAAATACACCCCAGTAAATACTTACGAATAAACAATCTCGGATAAAAATGAGATTGTGATATTTCCCTTACCTTAGGTCCGATTTGCTTCGTATGTGTCCGAACCTCCTGTATAATGATTTAAATAATGTCATTGACTTATTACAGAATCATATTCATTGTTATGATATCATATATGGTTCACTTATGACATTATATTACCCGTTCTTTTGTAAATTCCATGTTAAAGAAGCGTTTTGGGTAAAATCATTTCATTTATCGTAGGTGTTTTGACTTGTTGTTCTTGACATCATTATTACTTATATCATGATTTACTTACTTCCAGAATATAAAATATGATTTATATATCATATATATTCAGTATATATATATATAATAGGTAGATAAATAAAATGAAAAACACCGTTCATGGAGACGGTAGTCCGTACGTACGCATGAACGTTGTTTTCCTTTCCTTATTGTCTTGAAATGGAAGTAAGTAGATGACATACATATGTATATATATACATAAATCCAGTAGCTTTATAATGTCATATATTTCATTATTATTTCTTATATATACTTTATAATCATTCTTAAATGGTTAATATGGAGAATGAATCTCATCGCGTCGTGGAGACGGTAGTCCGTACGTACGCACGAGCGATGATATCATTTCTATAAGTATTGAATTGAATTGGAGTGAATTATACAATATATCAGAATCAATATGATGTTGTAATAACTATGTATAGTTATTCTTTACACCATTATACCCATCCATGTAAGGTGGTGGTGGAAAATAGATTACACCACGGCGTGGAGACGGTATTCCGTACGTACGCACGCGCGGTGATTTCTTTTTCCGTAGGATGGATAGATGGTGAAATAGGGTTGTTTCATACTTATAATAACATATCAGTATATGAGTGATACTGATGTTATTACTTCATAATGAAAAAACCTAAGAAGAAGAAGTGGAGGAAGAAATAAAGATGAAAGAATTGGTAACAGTAATTACCTCTTCTTTGAAGTGCCTCTTTGAGACCTCCTCTTAGGGCACTAGAATTGGTCTTTGAGGAAGACCAGAACCTCTAGGATGTTTCTAGGGAAGTGGAGAAGAGATTTTGGCAGGGGTTGGCCGAGCTTGAGTGCTCAAATTGGTGTGAGGAGGAGGGGGAGGAGGTGTCCTTTTATAAGGGAGGAGAGGGGCACCTTAGGAATACCTCAAAATATTATTTTATATTAAAGTCAAAATCGGTTTATAATGGTTCCAAAGGGTCTTATTTCTAAGCTAAAGTGGGGATGGGTCAAAATCCTATCAACCAATAGGATTTAGACAAGTTTGGGGTATTATTTTAACCTTATCAATTAGATTTAACTCTAAGTTAATTAATTTAACTTTTACCGTGTCTTTTTGTTTTTCTTTCACTATATGGTTAATACACTTACTATAACATGCCAAACGAACCACAAATTGTTTATTATTAATATATATATCCTTATCTAAGTCATTTGGCCGAACCTTATATTTTTAGGAATAAAATAACAATTAATAATATAATATTTGATTTAAAAACTATTTTGTGTCAATTTTGACACTATTTGATATATGATTTTTGTGAAAGTCATATCAGAATTATATGTTCGAACCAAGTTGATTACATCAACACTAATATATCATAGTAACCTAGAAAATTAGTGGAATTCATAAAAAGTCTTAAATTACATTTATTTTGGTATTTATATTATCAATTATGTGAATATTTCATTAATAAGATAATTACTGCATCATCTTTGTGTCATAAATAAATTAAATTATTTGATGTCTAAAAATTACAAATAAAATACCATCATGTAGGAAATCTTTTTAGCTTTATAATGAATTTTTACAATCTAATTTATCTTATGTATAACCCCATATTAAAAATGATTTACTTATTAAACTTTGATTTTAACTATTTTAACCCTTCTTTAAATAAAATAATAATAAATGTCCTAATCTAATCCAAGTGGGCCTAAATGGTCATATTTTATTCCTAAGTTTGTTTTTGGTCGAATTACACTTGTCCAATAGAATTAGGACATGTGTTAGGGTAATATTAATATCATATTTACCCTTAGTTACCCTATTTACTATTAACCGTGGTAAAAAAAAGTAAAAGTTACTATTCACCAAAAAATTATTTTCATCTCATTGAACCACATTTTAGTCCTTGATATTAACCGTGTCTCTCGGATTTTCGAAATTCCATTCACAGAAGCGGTAAAATTAAGTTTTATGCAAAATTCAGTTTTTAACCTACCACTTAGTAGTTTCACTATTCATCAAAAATTGATGTTTTTCAGAACAATGCCAAAATTTCATCCCAAGCTATATTTCATATTCCGAATTCAAAAATGAAGTCTATTTTACCAAATTCATAACATAAAAGTTGCATTAATTAATTTTATAATTAAATCCCACTGTTAAAACAAATAGCGTGTTTTTTAAGAAACAATATCTATCAAAAGATTGACACTTGTTTATGTCTAGTTTAAATGTGAAATTACATCCAATGACCAACATTGTATTAAATTGTAAAAATATATTCTAAATATACTTTAAAACCACTCAAATTAATGATTTATCACTATTAATTATTTCGATTAAAAAAGTTGTTTTTAATTATAATTTAGTAATTTTCACTATTCATCAAAATATGAAAGTTATCCGAAAATCACCAAACTTTCAACCTAAGCTAATTTCGATATTCCGAATCCAAAAATGAAGTTCATTTTGAAAAATAAGATTTATAGAATTTTAAAAAGTGGTTATTACTATTCATAACGGGTAGTTTTAATAATATTTTAATAGCATATCGTTGTTTAGTGAAACTCGGTATTGCGTATTACACACGCTATCGAGGAAGGTCGCGATTGCGTGTAATGCAAGGCAAGTCAAGGATGCGTGTTGTGCAAGCTCCTTTTGGTGTAGCGTACAACACAAGACATTAGTGAAATAAAAAAGAATATTTTTCATAAAATCTCGGGCTGTTACAAGAATGATGAGTAGGTTATTAAAGGTATCGGCTAATGAGGAGCAATGTTCTTGGATAAAAAAGCAAGATCTTATAATGATAATAGGGTTCAATGATGGGAAGATCAATATAAAAGAGTAAAACCAGTTCTGAAACAAGTTGTCATTAAGTTTTGAAGCTCTTTTAATGGATGAACCAGATACACATATAAACACAATATCCTCGAAGTTATTTAGGGAGTTAAAATCTGGTAGATTAATTTACGCTTTAATGTAACAATTATTTTCTTTTGTGGTTGAATTATGGGTTTTTCACTTTTCCTCAAAAGTTTTTGATAATAAATAATCAAATTTTTAGCAGGGATTGGTATTCCACCTAATTATTATTGTGGCCTTTAGATTAAAAAATAGGGAATAATTTCATTTTCTGGTATGAAAAAGATAATCCCTATACCAACCTGTTTAAGCTTCAATAATTCTATTCTTTTCCCAGTTGGAATCTGATAGGATCCATAAAAATACATCTCCCATGTTTGGGGAGTGTCATGGGAATAGAAAAACCTTTATTATATAATATTAGTATTTAATGACATTGTTTCTGTGGCAGGATGTATTATGAGGAAATCATATAGATATTTCCCATTGATTTTCTTATATGATAAAAATTGCATGTTGTATTATTGTATTGTTGTAGGATAACTTCATATCAAGAAATATTCATGATCAACATAGGGTATCTGAGAATGTAATTGAGTGGGTCTATATGATAGTCCAACTAAATTTTTTGAGGCTGCATGTAGTTCCTCAACTTTTTCACCATCAAAATGGGTGTAAATCAATTATTCAATATATCAGAATATTGGGTTTTAGAATATAGAAATATTCAGTTAAGAAATTAGAGACTATTTTCATTCCCTGCATCATTTTTCTATGTGATAAGGCAATTGATCATTCAATCCATATTGGCCACATATAAGATTATCAGATTCCCTTATATTAGTGGCATTAAAACCGCTAAGTGAAGTAGATATCACTTGAGTTCCTCAAATTCTTCTTGTAAATATTCATCCCATTGATAAGAAACTCCCTTCTTTATCAACCTCATGAATAAGAGTCATTTTTTGGATATTTTATCTATCAAATTATTACTATAAGTGAGGAATTACTGAATCACTCTCAACTCTTTAGGGTTTCTAAGAGGATAAATTTTGAGGATTTCACTAGACTTATCAAGGTTGAACATGATGACATAATGGAATACAACACAACCAATGAACTTAACTGATATTACCCGAAGGACACACATTATAGGGTTAATCTTCAATATATGATACTACAACTTTCCAAATATTGTATGAAGGTCAATGAGATGATCACAACATTATCAAAACATACCCACCTGATCATCAACATGTCATTATTTAATTCTTATTAGATTTGGTGTGAAAATATGAATCATGGAATATTGGTTATTAGAAAAATAATTATTTAAACCAAAGGGAATTACATGGTAGAAGAATATCCCTTGAGGTTCCCTGAATTTGGTGGATTCCTCATCTACATGGAATATATTGATTTTATTTAACCTTAAGTACCCATACATAAATAAAATGGATTATAAGACTACAATTTCATCGTTCAGGAGTTTCATAATCAAAACTAACAAATCAACTTTTAGAAAATATTGATTAAGATCTCTAAAATCGATACATACCCTGATCTTCTAATTCTTTATATTAACTTTAGTGATTTTGGAAATCCATTTTATTTATTTCACCTCTATAATGATGTTGGATTTGATAAATTTATCCAATTTAGACTCCACCTAAATAGCATGAGAGTGATGAATTATTCTAGCTACCTACATAAATCATTGAAGATTTTCTAGTAGACCCAGGTGATGGGAAGCCACATCAAGATACAACCTCTAATTTTTTTTGTAATTTTTTATGAAAACATAAGGTTGATATTTCAAGAAAGATATACGTATATATTTTTCTTCCCAGGTAATGGTGGATCTAATTAAGGTGGGTTTTAGATCCTCTTCTATACCAAAATTTACCTATCGGAGTTTATCAGTGGTGGTAGAGAAACCTTCTATAAATAATAGAGGGTCATATATATGATTATACTCTTCATATTCCATCTCAAAATCACCAAAAATGTTCTCAATTTTGGAAGATAATATGGGACCATCATCATCCTTTTTGAAGTACATGAATTTATTCATGAGCCCTGGGAGTACCAAGGCATGGCTATCATGATTGAGATCACTCTAAAGAAGATAAATTTGTTCTATGTTGTTATTGAGGGAAGAATAATTGAAATATCAAGTTATAAGAGAATACATGGGGCTCATTTTCAATGCCTTCTGATGATAAAAGTGAAATCTATATTCAAGATGGTGATAGTAAAGAAGCACTATTATTTAAGGCACTAATCTCTTAGGTTATAGCCTAAATGTCTCTTGACGATCCTGCATGATATAGCATGGAAATTACTATATAGATATGACCCAATATATCATTTTAACTTCATATTCTCACTAGAGATAGAAATTCTATCTTTATTTAGTTGAAAGATAAAACATAATCATTACTAAGAAATATCCAAGGGTTTTATAAAAGAAGTATCCAAACAATTAGGAGTAGAAACCCACATCTCACCCTCTATAATATGTTACTTTTCTTATCTCTTATGGAAACCAACCTCAATATATTGGGATTACCATGATTCAAATAGGGAGTTATTTCCATATAAAATTCAAACCATTCCATTGAAGGAGTAGTTTAAGAATTGATTTTATGATGCAACCACCACTATATGGATATAAAGACAAGGTATTTTGATTAAAACATTAAATGATGTGTCCTACTAAAGAACCATGAAAATTGAATTATACACTGATTCACTAATCTAGGCATTGAATTTTATACCCCTAATGGAGTTTTCTCTCTCTCTTCATACCCCTAAATAGTTATCTTGAAAGGAGACAAATTAAAATCATTGTATCCCAAATTTATGAGATTCCAAATCAAGATAAGATTAATCCAAAATCAATTATTAGTTAAACCCTATAAAATTTAAATGCTTTTGAGATTTCGTGATATGTACATGTGTATGATATTCCTCTAAATGGATTATTCTCAATATTTCTATTTAAATGAGATAATAGTATGGTATTCTACTGAAGTAGTTTATACTCGAAAAACCTCATCCACAAAAACTTCTATCTTAAACTCCTAGAGACTCTATAGGACCTCAATAAGCACCTCCCAAAGCTATTTTTAAACATGGAGAGGTTCTAGGATTGAGGGTTTGGTTGCAATGGCCAACAACTATTTTAGTATGTCATACTTCTACACTAGAGTTCATTATTCCCAAAAAAATGTTTCTACTTAGAATGTGGATTAGGGGATTAATTTCTAGAAGTATATGGGTATGTTGTTTGGATAGAAGTTAAAAGGAATATTATTCAATGATGGATTGACCTGCGATGGTTTTTTCACATGTATAGGTTGGTCAGATAGTTTCACACCAGCTAATCAGTCTTCTAAAACAATTGGGTTTGGATAAATCATTAAATATTCTAAAGTGTATCCATAATCTATCTAGTATTGTTAAAGTGATTTCATGCTAGTCTCTAGTTTGTATATGGATTTATAGGGGATGTGAAAGGGATAAAGAGGTAGGCCACAATTGCCTCTCCCATAGTTCCATCAGCTTCTAGGAATTCTCTACCTCTGGATCTCTAGTTGGGTTTGAGACATTTAGGTTCATATGGATATGTATAATCTGATAAGGAATATTATAAGTAAATGAAATTAACAGGGTTGAATAATGGAACTTCATCCAATGAGGATTCTATTTGGTAGAGCAATTTTCGTGCTCCTAATGATGAGGGAAAGAAATCTACAAAATTATGGATTAATTTGGGTGTCAGATGAGACTCATATTCTTATTCCCCATTATTCTTCTGCTTGTGCTTTCCTTTATAGGTTGGGTTTAATCACATGTATTGCAATAATGATGGATGTTTTAGGACTAAGAGTAGTTGATGAATTTATAGTGTGAGGACAGTGTGATATCGATAAATTATATTTCAAGTCATCAAACTTTTGGCCATTCCTCGATGAAACTTCATGCTAGTCACCTTATCTATCTGATTGGGTGGTGGAAACATGGGCCACTCACATTGGGACATTTATCAATATCCCATTTTTGGAATCAATCACCCTCTATAGAATTTATTTTAAGACAAATTATACTTGGATGGTGTAGCCCAACCTCTAGTGAAAAGGGAAATAATAGGGATGATCACTAAAGCTATATTTATTGAGTTTTATAGAATTGGTAATATTGAGGATATTTCTTTCCAAGGCTATGAGAAATAAACTATGAACCTATTCATTTAATAAGGAATAATTTTTTTCCTTCTATTCCTCAAATCATGAGATAGATAGATCTCTTTTTTCTTCTATATTGGGGTAGTTTTATTGTTTTTTAGATCGATGGGATCCCACAAGCGATGTGGAGCTTACCTGGGTGCTCCAATAGTCACTGGTGATAGTTTCAGTGTAATATAGGAAGTTTCTTCCTTACCTGACATAGTCCCTTGTACACTGGGTTTTGGTTGATATTTGGCGCTAGTTTACAGGATATCATCTTTTAGATGTTGTGTCATGTTTTTAATATCCCAGAAGACGGATGTGTATTTAAATGGGGTCAATGGTGTATACAGTTCATTATATAGGTTATCTATAGAAAGTTCCAACAACTACTCCTACAAGAATGGAATGCTGAGTGAGTATGTCCGGCCTTTCCACCTAGAGATAAAGGCAGAGACACCTTCAATTTCATATTTTTTTATATATTAGGAGATCAATGACCATAATTTTCCTTAACATAGAGATAAATTAATAAAGGAATTGATGAAAAACGTCTTCTTAGCCTATGATAGACCCTACTAAAAGGATATTGTACCAGGAGAAGGCCACCTCACTAGATTATGTACAAAGCATATTAGTTTTACTAACTTCAACAGGCCCCATTGGCCTATCATGGGGATACATCAAGACATGAAGTGTGAGAGATACTACTTCAGTTCTCCCATTAAATTGAATGTTGGGAAAATTGGATTACAGAAATTTGATGGAGGAGGAGTAACATCCATCCATTCAGGATATGAATTCCTTTGGTGATTCACTAGGGAATGAAACCATTCTATGATTTCCATTGAAGTTGTAACACCCCGAGATTTTATGCGAAGTATTATTTTTAATTTAATTGATGTATTGTGTTGTACGCTAAACCAAGATTATCTTGAACTATATGAAACACCGTATTAGTTTTCAGTATATGTAACACAATTCTTGGATCGTGTTACACACAATTTCAAGTTCGTTTGATAGAAGTTATTTTACGCAACGTTGAGTGTATATATATATATATATATTCAGTATATAAATGAAATATGTTTGGATTTTATTATACAGAACAACAAATGAATCTTTCACTACACGCAACCCTGACTTGGATTTCATTACATGCAATTGCAACCTTCCACGATAGCATGTGTTGTACGCAATACCGAGTTTCACAAAACAACGATATGTTATTAAAATATTATATAAACTAGCCATTATGAATAGTAATTCCCACTTTTTGAAATATTATAAATTTTATCTTACAAAATGGACTTGATTTTTTTATTCGGAATATCGAAATTATCCTAGGGTGAATTTTTGGTATTTTTCTGAAAACGTTCAATTTTTTATGAATAGTGAAAACACAAGGTTACAATTTAAAAAACCGACTTTTTATTTAAATAATTATTTATTTTATTTAAATTTATTTTAGGTCAAAATTGATACATAATACCTATATAAGTTCAATGTAATTCATTGGAGTCATTTTATAATAATTTTAGATATATAAAAATTTTATTGAACTTTTCACCGTCTTTTACCCACCTCCAAGGAGAATTTGAAAATTTACATAAAACCTAATATTACGACTTCTGTGAGAGGAATTTCAAAAATATGAGAGACATGGTTAATATGAAGGAGTAAAATGTGGTTTGATAAGATAAAAATAATTTTTAGTGAATTGTAACTTTTTACTTTTATTTACCACGGTTAAAAGTAAATAGGGTAATTAAAGGTAAAAATGTTATTATTTTTACCCTAACAAATATCTTAATTCTATTGGATACGTATAATTCGACCAGAAAAACCTTAGTAATATAATTTTATTATTTAGTTCCACTTGGATTAGATTGGGACATTTATTATTATTTTATTTAAAGAAGAGTTAAAATAGTTAAAATCAAAGTTTAATAACTAAATAATTTTTAATATATGGTTATACATAAGATAAATTCGACTATAAATATTCATTAGAAAGAAAGAAAAATATTTCCTACATAATGGTATTTTATTTATAATTTTTATACATTAAATAATTTAATTTATATATGACACAATGATGATGCAATAATTACATTATTAATAAAATATCAACATAATTGGTCTTATAAATACCCAAATAAATTTCATTTGAGAACTTCTATAAATTACACTAATTTTTATGGTTAATATGACATGTTATTATTGATTTAATTAACTTTTTTAGAACTAATCATGTTGTTACGATTTTCACAAAAATCAATTACCAAATAGTGAAAAATTGACATAAAATAGTTTTTAAAACAAATATTATATTATTAATTGTTATTTTATTCCTAAAAATATAAGGTTCACACAAATGACTTATATAAGGTTATATATTCTAATAATTAACCACTTGGGGTTCTTTTGACATGTTATAGTAATTTTATTAACCATATATTGTAAGAAAACAAGAAGACACGGTAAAAGTTAAATTATTTAACATAGAGTTAAATCTAAATGATAAGGCTAAAATAGTAACCTAAACTTGTCTTAAACCCATTGGTTGAGAGGATTTATACCCATAACCACTTTAGCTTCGAAATAAATCAGTTTGGAGCTATTATAAACCGAATATGACTTTATTATAAAATAATATTTTATGTTTTTCCTAAGGTGCCCCTATCCTCCCTTATAAAAGGGCACCTCCTCCCTCTTCTCTTCACACAAATTTGCACTTTCATTATCGTCCAAAACCTGAAAATTTCCCTTATCAACTTACCTAGAAAAATTATAGAGGTTATGGTCTCCTCAAAAGGCCAGCTCTAGTGCATTAAGAGGAAGCTTAAAAGAGGTGCGTCGAAGAAGAGGTAATCTCTTCTGCCGATTCTTTCAAGTTTTATTTCTTCTTCAACTTCTTCTTCTTTAATTGTTTCATTATAAAGAAATAACACCAGTGTCACTAATATACTGACATGTTATTATAAATATGAAACAACCCCATTTCATCTTCTATCCATCCTACCGAAAATGAAATCATCGCGCGTGCATACGTACAGAATACCGTCTCCACACCGTGGTGTAATATATTTCTCCACCACCACCTTACTTGGATGGGTATAATGGTGTAAATAATAATAATATATAGTTATTATGACATAATACTGATTCTAAAATATTATATCATCCACTATAATTCAATTCAATAATTACGGGAACGATATCATCGCTCGTGCGTACGTATGGATTACCGTCTCCACGATGCGATGAGCTTCATTCTCCATGTTAACCATTCAAGAATGATTATAAAGTATATATAATGAATAAAAATTAAATTTATGACATGATAAATATACTGTATTTATGTATATATATATTTCATCTACTTACTTCCATTCAAGTCTATAAGTAAAGGAAAACAGCGTTCATGCATACGTACGGCCTACCGTCTCCATGAACGGTGTATTTCATTTCATTTATCTATCTATTATATATATATAATGAATATATGTAGAGACCCGTATCCTGACATACATGGACATTACATTACATTTGCGGAATACTTAGTACATAACAAAAACACACACTAAAGGATCGTAATAGTTTAGTGTCTTTGGAAACTCGGAACGTAATCTTCTAATCGTGGTGAAAGTTCTTCAATATCTCCCATAAAGGTCATTCTTTTTTTTTACCTAAAACCATTATTTATATCCTGGGGAAAAGAAAACATAAAAGGGTGAGCTCAAATGCTCAGTAAGGGTAAACAAAAGAAATATCAATCACATAATTTTCATAAGAACATAACTTTTTTGGAAATCTTAACCTGCAAAAGAGAGCATAATTTCATAACATGGGATAAATCATAGTAGTGAAATGAAATCATAACTTAAAACATTACTCATTGTGGCATACACACATAATCATAGAGAATCATTTCTTGTTAGTCAAGACTCATTGCCAAGACTATCTTAGTGGACAAAGTCCCTTTCTGAATCGAGTAATCCTCGTTTCAGTCCTGTTTCACAGAACCGGTATAACCTACCATTCCATCCATGTCTATCTCATGAGATATAAAATCTTTACCCAATGCATTGGAGGGAGATATAGGTCCCACCCATCTTATAATGAATCCTTTCTTATGTGTGCCACATAATCATAAAACATACATCATCGCATAACACATGTAACAAAAATGGGATTCTTGAAACATCATGACATCATAAATCAATTCATATAAGATAAAGGAATTCATAAACATAATTCCATCACAACATAGTCAAATCAATTTAAAAATATGGATAGAAACAGAACTCTTTATTATCTTAGATGGAAAATAATTTTGATAAAACACTTGAATTGAATTCTTGAGGAAAATATCCTTTCTTCTTCAAAATCAATTTCTTTTCACAAAACATCATGCAATTTTAAAAGAAATAGATTTTATTGAAAATAGTCATGAAATCTTTTAGAGGAAGCTTCATGAAAATAATGCTTTATAAAACAGTAGAAATCCGTTCGTGCCGTATAAGTTAAAAAAAACATTCTTCGTACTTTTGTCGGAAAAGTCAAAAAGTACCTCATACGAAAAATGACAAAAGATTCCTTTCATACGTATTACTAAAAACTCACCGAAGGGTAAAAATTGATTTAAACAATTTTAGGTGGATGGAAATAATATTACATATTGAGGGAACATGGATGTGGATAATAAAATACACCCCAGTAAATACTTACGAATAAACAATCTCGGATAAAAATGAGATTGTGATATTTCCCTTACCTTAGGTCCGACTTGCTTTGTAAGTGTCCGAACCTCCTGTATAATGATTTAAATCATGTTATTGACTTATTACAGAATCATATTCATTGTTATGATATCATATATGGTTCACTTATTACATTATATTACCCGTTCTTTTGTAAATTCCATGTTAAAGAAGCGTTTTGGGTAAAATCGTTTCATTTATCGTAGGTGTTTTGACTTGTTGTTCTTGACATCATTATTACTTATATCATGATTTACTTACTTCCAGAATATAAAATATGATTTGTATATCATATATATTCAGTATATATATATAAATAATAGGTAGATAAATAAAATGAAAAACACCGTTCATGGAGACGGTAGTCCGTACGTACGCATGAACGCTGTTTTTCTTTCCTTATTGTCTTGAAATGGAAGTAAGTAGATGACATACATATGTATATATACATAAATCCAGTAGCTTTATAATGTCATATATTTCATTATTATTTCTTATATATACATTATAATCATTCTTAAATGGTTAACATGGAGAATGAATCTCATCGCGTCGTGGAGACGGTAGTCCGTACGTACGCACGAGCGATGATATCATTTCTATAAATATTGAATTGAATTGGAGTGGATTATACAATATATCAGAATCAATATGATGTTGTAATAACTATGTATAGTTATTCTTTACACCATTATACCCATCCATGTAAGGTGGCGGTGGAAAATAGATTACACCACGGCGTGGAGACGGTATTCCGTACGTACGCACGCGCGGTGATTTCTTTTTCCGTAGGATGGATAGATGGTGAAATAGGGTTGTTTCATACTTATAATAACATATCAGTATATGAGTGATACTGATGTTATTACTTCATAATGAAACAACCTAAGAAGAAGAAGTGGAAGAAGAAATAAAGATGAAAGAATTGGTAACGGTAATTACCTCTTCTTTGAAGTGCCTCTTTGAGACCTCCTCTTAGGGCACTAAAATTGGTCTTTGAGGAAGACCAGAACCTCTAGGATGTTTCTAGGGAAGTGGAGAAGAGATTTTGGCAGGGGTTGGCCGAGCATGAGTGCTCAAATTGGTGTGAGGAGGAGGGGGAGGAGGTGTCCTTTTATAAGGGATGAGAGGGGCACCTTAGGAATTCTTAAAAATATTAATTTATAATAAATCTAACCCCACTTAAAAACCTCCAAAAATGACTCATATTAGAATATTAGATGAGATAGGGTTGTAATCTCATCAACCAATTAAATTTAGACATGTTTGGATATTATTTTAAACCTTATCAATTAGATTTAACTCTAAGTTAAATAATTTAACTTTTACCGTGTCTTTTTGTTTTCTTTCACTATATGGTTAATAAACTTACTATAACATGCCAAACGAACCCCAAATTGTTTATTATTAATATATATATCCTTATCTAAGTCATTTGGCCGAACCTTAGATTTTGAGGAATAAAATAACAATTAATAATATAATATTTGATTTAAAAACTATTTTGTGTCAATTTTGACACTATTTGATATATGATTTTTGTGAAAGTCATAACAGAATTATATGTTCGAACCAAGTTTATTAAATCAACATTAATATATCATAGTAACCTAGAAAATTAGTGGAATTCAATAAAAATCTCAAATTACATTTATTTTGGTGTTTATAACATCAATTATGTCAATATTTCATTAATAAGATAATTACTGCATCATCGTTGTGTCATAAATAAATTAAATTATTTGATGTCTAAAAATTACAAATAAAATACCATCATGTAGGAAATCTTTTTATCTTTCTAATGAATATTTACAATCGAATTTATATTATGTATAACCCCATATTAAAAATGATTTACTTATTAAACTTTGATTTTAACTATTTTAACCCTTCTTTAAATAAATTAATAATAAATGTCCTAATCTAATCCAAGTGGGCCTAAATGGTCATATTTTATTCCTAAGTTTGTTTTTGGTCGAATTACACTTGTCCAATAGAATTAGGACATGTGTTAGGGTAATAGTAATATCATATTTACCCTTAGTTACCCTATTTACTATTAACCGCGGTAAAAAAAAGTAAAAAGTTACTATTCACCAAAAATTATTTTCATCTCATTGAACCACATTTTAGTCCTTGATATTAACCGTGTCTCTCGGATTTCCGAAATTCCATTCACAGAAGCGGTAAAATTAAGTTTTATGCAAAATTCAGTTTTTAACCTACCACTTAGTAGTTTCACTATTCATCAAAAATTGATGTTTTTCAGAACAATGCCAAAATTTCATCCCAAGATATATTTCATATTCCGAATTCAAAAATGAAGTCTATTTTACCAAATTCATAACATAAAAGTTTCATTAATTAATTTTATAATTAAATCCCGCTGTTAAAACAAATAGCGTGTTTTTTAAGAAACAATATCTATCAAAAGATTGACACTTGTTTATGTCTAGTTTAAATGTGAAATTACATCCAATGACCAACATTGTATTAAATTGTAAAAATATATTATAAATATACTTTAAAACCACTCAAATTAATGATTTATCACTATTAATTATTTCGATTAAAAAAGTTGTTTTTAATTATAATTTAGTAATTTTCACTATTCATCAAAATATGAAAGTTATCCGAAAATCACCAAAATTTCAACCTAAGCTAATTTCGATATTCCGAATCCAAAAATGAAGTTCATTTTGAAAAATAAGATTTACAGAATTTTAAAAAGTGCTTATTACTATTCATAACGGCTAGTTTTAATAATATTTTAATAGCACATCGTTGTTTAGTGAAACTCGGTATTGCGTATTACACACGCTATCGAGGAAGGTCGCGATTGCGTGTAATGAAAGGCAAGACAAGGATGCGTGTTGTGCAAGCTCCTTTTGGTGTAGCGTACAACACAAGACATTAATAAAATTAAAAAGAATATTTTTTTATAAAATCTTGGGTTGTTACATTCTACCCCCCTTAAAATGAATTTCGCCCTCAAAATTCGTCGGGGTTATAAATGGTTTACTATTCGAAAGTTTCTTTAATAGAAACCCACATCGTAAAAAGGAATATCAAAACCAATCTTTAAAAACAAAAGTATGAAATGTAACGGTTACCCAAATAAACTAATCATTGGGTTTCCACATAGGTGAAAATATGGATATGGAAGAGAAATCTAACCATCATGTTCTGATGGAGAGTGGTAGAGAACATGGCTATGGAAAAGCCAGTAATCACAAATCCATAGATTTGTGATGATATAAGGTACCATCTGATTCATCAGGTATAAGATCACTAGGACAACATTTTTGGTTTTCAAGATCATTTCCCCTAAAGTTGAAAATTTGAATTAGAATAAATACTTACTTTATTTTGGTACAATCTCACTGTTGTTCGTGCTTTGAAAAATTTCCACTTCATCTCTTAAATAAATGAAGTTGAATTTGTTATTCGTGAAGTGTTAGCAGATCATGTGATAGAATGACGGGTCATTCCATCTGTTTCAAACAAAAGGTTAGCAAACATTATATGCATAAATCGATCTATAGTGAGATTAATCATATATGGTTCCTAAAATGGACTTATACTTCATATATCATACTGCTTAATATAATAAAACTAGTTTTCTACTAAACAGGGACTTCCTGTAGGTTAGTGGTAGGCGATAAAGGCCAGTCGCACTTCGGTTGTGGGTTCGATTCCTACAGCCTTGTCCGAAGCGATGGGCTGTCGCCCGTCCTGCAGGTTGTCCTTTTTCTAAAACTACATTACTATAACATTCCATCAATAATATCGAAAAAAAACTTCTATCCTTAAACAATAATCACTTATGTCCAACATAATCCATTTCAATCTTTAGGCTTATCTATAATACTGCAGTCCACTCTCATAACATAGTGAAAAAGATTACCAGAGATTTAATACCATCGTTGATCCCCATATATCATAAGATATGTTTTGTTGGTCACATTCTAAACATTCAAAGTCCTTAATCATGTATTCTCTTGAATACCTTAGTGAAAACATGAATGCAGTTTAAAGTTAACACTTTCCACATACCAAAATCCTCAAAATTCTATATACTCAAACCATGATATCACTTAGTCCTTATATCAATCATGAGCTCATGAATATTGTTAAACATTTCATTTTCTTATTTTCCCTTCATTATGCGCATATCATCTTATTTCCAAAAATATCTCAATCACTTTGAATACCACATTAAACCAATACATAAATATTCCAATACTCCATGATACAACATTATTTTGGAATCCCATTACATAAACACTTAATCATTCCACCACATCGTTATCATATTCAACATTGCCAATAGTGATCGCATGTGATTTCCCTTTGTCCTTTGCCTTCAGTGGTTGCTCATGTTGATCATCACTAACCCTTGGATTAGGGCAATTATTAGCATAATGCCCCATTTCCTTGCACTTGAAGCATTGAAGTGCTGGTGGTGCGTTCTCTGCAGTGTTTGCTTTATTCACATCATTAGAAACCCTTTTTCTATTACTTCGACACTCAGCTGCTCGATGACCTTATTTTCCACACTTAAAACATTTTCTAGTCCCTTTAAGACAATCTCCACCATGCTTCTTTCCACACTTTGTGCATAAGGAAACATTCATCTTCTTTTCACCATTATTCTGAGATTTCTCCTTGAACTCCATCTTTCGTTTCTTGTCAAAACCATGAGATGGATATGTAACACCAACTTCCATTTCTACCTTGATAGCACAACGCACAATTTCTTCATAGCTACTGAAGTCTCTTATAGCTAATGCCCTTCGAAGACTTGGTTTTAAGCCACTGAAAAATCGATCAACTTTACTTTCAGGTTGGATGATAATGCCAGATGCATACCTTGCAAGTCTTGTAAAATTCGCTTCGTATATACCAACAGATTCATCATCCTTCTGTTTCAGCTCAAGAAACTCCTTTTCCATCTTCGTTCGAAGAATACGAGGGAAGTACTTACTGAAAAACAAGTTCTTGAACTCGTCCCATTCCATGGACTCAATTTCATCTCTTGGCCTCGTATTCTTGATAAGATTCCACCATTGATCAGCTTCACCTTCCAAACGATATACTGCTAAGATGACTTTATCATGTTCAGAACATTGAAGAACTGAAAATATCTTTTCAGTAGTACTAATCCATTGTTCAGCAACTAATGGATCAGTAGACCCACTGAAAGAAGGCGGACGCTGCCTCATGAAGGATTCAACGGAATGTTGCTCCTTCCTTTGCTCGTTTGGAAGTCCTGCATGATTCATAGCTTGAGAAAGTTGTGTGAGCATGGCTACAAGATTTTGCATTCCAGATCCCATATCGTTTGGTTTCTCAGGGGGACAATCATTGCATTGTCCATTGCATTGATCAACACGGTTCCTTCGGGTTCCAGCCATCGTCTAAAACCCCAAAAGAATAGTGTGAGAGGCAAAAATAATGCTAGGGAAAACAACATAATAAAGGGGTAGTACCCTCAATATCTAACATCTTAGGTTAAATTCTAAGATCGTTAGCGCAATTCTAGGACTATAACCTATACGTATACTTAACCTTAGAGACATCCCTAGACATACCTTAGAAATATCTCTAGGGATCTCACTAACGTTTTCGCATCCTAGTTTCCAAAGGTTGACTAAACCTTTCCTCTGATACCAACTGTAGAGACCCGTAGCCTGACGTACATGGACATTACATTACATTTGCAGAATACTTAGTACATAACAAAAACACACACTAAAGGATCGTAATAGTTTAGTGTCTTTGGAAACTCGGAACGTAATCTTCTAATCGTGGTGAAAGTTCTTCAATATCTACCATAAAGGTCATTCTTTTTTTTTACCTAAAACCATTCTTTATATCCTGGGGAAAAGAAAACATAAAAGGGTGAGCTCAAATGCTCAGTAAGGGTAAACAAAAGAAATATCAATCACATAATTTTCATAAGAACATAACTTTTTTGGAAATCTTAACCTGCAAAAGAGAGCATAATTTCATAACATGGGATAAATCATAGTAGTGAAATGAAATCATAACTTAAAACATTACTCATTGTGTCATACACACATAATCATAGAGAATCATTTCTTGTTAGTCAAGACTCATTGCCAAGACTATCTTAGTGGACAAAGTCCCTTTCTGAATCGAGTAATCCTCGTTTCAGTCCTGTTTCACTGAACCGGTATAACCTACCATTCCAGCCATGTCTATCTCATGAGATATAAAATCTTTACCCAATGCATTGGAGGGAGATATAGGTCCCACCCATCTTATAATGAATCCTTTCTTATGTGTGCCACATAATCATAAAACATACATCATCGCATAACACATGTAACAAAAATGGGATTCTTGAAACATCATGACATCATAAATCAATTCATATAAGATAAAGGAATTCATAAACATAATTCCATCACAACATAGTCAAATAAATTTAAAAATATGGATAGAAACAGAACTCTTTATTATCTTAGATGGAAAATAATTTTGATAAAACACTTGAATTGAATTCTTGAGGAAAATATCCTTTCTTCTTCAAAATCAATTTCTTTTCACAAAACATCATGCCATTTTAAAAGAAAGAGATTTTATTGAAAATAGTCATGAAATCTTTTAGAGGAATCTTCATGAAAATAAGGCTTCATAAAACAGTATAAATCCGTTCGTGCCGTATAAGTTAAAAAAACATTCTTTTTTACTTTTGTCGAAAAAGTCAAAATGTACCTCGTACAAAAAACGACAAAAGATTCCTTTCATATCTTTTACTAAAAACTCACAAAAGGGTAAAATTCGATTTAAAACATTGTAGATGGATGGAAATAATATTACATATTGAGGAAACATGGATGTGGATGATAAAATACACCCCAGTAAATACTTACGAATAAACAATCTCGGATAAAAATGAGATTGTGATATTTCCCTTACCTTAGGTCCGACTTGCTTTGTAAGTGTCTGAACCTCCTTTATAATGATTTAAATCATGTTATTGACTTATTACAGAATCATATTCATTGTTATGATATCATATATGGTTCAATTATTACATTATATTACCCGTTCTTTTGTAAATTCCATGTTAAAGAAGCGTTTTGGGTAAAATCGTTTCATTTATCGTAGGTGTTTTGACTTGTTGTTCTTGACATCATTATTACTTATATAATGATTTACTTACTTCCAGAATATAAAATATGATTTGTATATCATATATATTCAGTATATATATATAAATAATAGGTAGATAAATAAAATGAAAAACACCGTTCATGGAGACGGTAGTCCGTACGTACGCATGAACGCTGTTTTTCTTTCCTTATTGTCTTGAAATGGAAGTAAGTAGATGACATACATATGTATATATACATAAATCCAGTAGCTTTATAATGTCATATATTTCATTATTATTTCTTATATATACATTATAATCATTCTTAAATGGTTAACATGGAGAATGAATCTCATCGCGTCGTGGAGACGGTAGTCCGTACGTACGCACGAGCGATGATATCATTTCTATAAATATTGAATTGAATTGGAGTGGATTATACAATATATCAGAATCAATATGATGTTGTAATAACTATGTATAGTTATTCTTTACACCATTATACCCATCCATGTAAGGTGGCGGTGGAAAATAGATTACACCACGGCGTGGAGACGGTATTCCGTACGTACGCACGCGCGGTGATTTCTTTTTCCGTAGGATGGATAGATGGTGAAATAGGGTTGTTTCATACTTATAATAACATATCAGTATATGAGTGATACTGATGTTATTACTTCATAATGAAACAACCTAAGAAGAAGAAGTGGAAGAAGAAATAAAGATGAAAGAATTGGTAACGGTAATTACCTCTTCTTTGAAGTGCCTCTTTGAGACCTCCTCTTAGGGCACTAAAATTGGTCTTTGAGGAAGACCAGAACCTCTAGGATGTTGCTAGGGAAGTGGAGAAGAGATTTTGGCAGGGTTTGGCCGAGCTTGAGTTCTCAAATTGGTGTGAGGAGGAGGGGGAGGAGGTGTCCTTTTATAAGGGATGAGAGGGGCACCTTAGGAATTCTTAAAAATATTAATTTATAATAAATATAACCCCACTTAAAAACCTCCAAAAATGACTCATATTCGAAGATTAGATGAGATAGGGTTGTAATCTCATCAACCAATTAAATTTAGACATGTTTGGATATTATTTTAAACCTTATCAATTAGATTTAACTCTAAGTTAAATAATTTAACTTTTACCGTGTCTTTTTGTTTTCTTTCACTATATGGTTAATAAACTTACTATAACATGCCAAAAGAACCCCAAATTGTTTATTAT
Organism: Viscum album; assembly: GCA_963277665.1. NCBI lineage: Eukaryota > Viridiplantae > Streptophyta > Magnoliopsida > Santalales > Viscaceae > Viscum > Viscum album. The sequence continues at coordinate 1,224,681,237 of OY728130.1, forward strand.
TAATATATATATCCTTATATAAGTCATTTGGCCAAACCTTAGATTTTTAGGAATAAAATAACAATTAATAATATAATATTTGATTTAAAAACTATTTTGTGTCAATTTTGACACTATTTGATATATGATTTTTGTGAAAGTCATAACAGAATTATATGTTCGAACCAAGTTTATTAAATCAACATTAATATATCATAGTAACCTAGAAAATTAGTGGAATTCAATAAAAATCTCAAATTACATTTATTTTGGTGTTTATAACATCAATTATGTCAATATTTCATTAATAAGATAATTACTGCATCATCGTTGTGTCATAAATAAATTAAATTATTTGATGTCTAAAAATTACAAATAAAATACCATAATGTATGAAATCGTTTTATCTTTCTAATGAATATTTACAATCGAATTTATATTATGTATAACCCCATATTAAAAATGATTTACTTATTAAACTTTGATTTTAACTATTTTAACCCTTCTTTAAATAAATTAATAATAAATGTCCTAATCTAATCCAAGTGGGCCTAAATGGTCATATTTTATTCCTAAGTTTGTTTTTGGTCGAATTACACTTGTCCAATAGAATTAGGACATGTGTTAGGGTAATAGTAATATCATATTTACCCTTAGTTACCCTATTTACTATTAACCGCGGTAAAAAAAAGTAAAAAGTTACTTTTCACCAAAAATTATTTTCATCTCATTGAACCACATTTTAGTCCTTGATATTAACCGTGTCTCTCGGATTTCCGAAATTCCATTCACAGAAGCGGTAAAATTAAGTTTTATGCAAAATTCAGTTTTTAACCTACCACTTAGTAGTTTCACTATTCATAAAAAATTGATGTTTTTCAGAACAATGCCAAAATTTCATCCCAAGCTATATTTCATATTCCGAATTCAAAAATGAAGTCTATTTTACCAAATTCATAACATAAAAGTTGCATTAATTAATTTTATAATTAAATCCCGCTGTTAAAACAAATAGCGTGTTTTTTAAGAAACAATATCTATCAAAAGATTGACACTTGTTTATGTCTAGTTTAAATGTGAAATTACATCCAATGACCAACATTGTATTAAATTGTAAAAATATATTATAAATATACTTTAAAACCACTCAAATTAATGATTTATCACTATTAATTATTTCGATTAAAAAAGTTGTTTTTAATTATAATTTAGTAATTTTCACTATTCATCAAAATATGAAAGTTATCCGAAAATCACCAAAATTTCAACCTAAGCTAATTTCGATATTCCGAATCCAAAAATGAAGTTCATTTTGAAAAATAAGATTTACAGAATTTTAAAAAGTGGTTATTACTATTCATAACGGCTAGTTTTAATAATATTTTAATAGCACATCGTTGTTTAGTGAAACTCGGTATTGCGTATTACACACGCTATCGAGGAAGGTCGCGATTGCGTGTAATGAAAGGCAAGACAAGGATGCGTGTTGTGCAAGCTCCTTTTGGTGTAGCGTATAACACAAGACATTAATAAAATTAAAAAGAATATTTTTTTATAAAATCTTGGGTTGTTACAATATATATGATATATAAATCATTATTTACATTCTGGAAGTAAGTAAATCATGTTATAAGTAATAATAATATCAATAACAACAAGTCCAAACACGTATGATAAATAAAACGATTTTACCCAAAACGCTGCTTTAACATGGAATTTACAAAAGAATGGGTAATATAAAGTCATAAGTGAACCATATATGATATCATAACAATAAATATGATTATTTAATAATTAAATTAAATTATTTAAATCATTATATATGAGGTTTGGATACGTACGAAGTATATCAGACCTAAGGTGAGGGATAAATTTTCCAATCTCGTTTTTATCCGAGATTGTTTATTCATAAGTATTTACTGGGGTTATATTTATCATCCATGTCCCTATTTTCTAAAAATGGTTTCATTTATGTTTAATGTCTTTTTTTACCCATTTTTGACTTTTACTATATGGTATGTAATGAATCTTTCTTTTTATTACCATACGAGGTGTTTTTTTTTACTTTTACGGCAAAAGTACATGAAGAATGTTTTTTTAACTTATACGGCATGAACGGATTTTTACCGTTTCATAACGCCTTATTTTCAAGAAGTTTACTCTACAACATTTCATGGTTATTTTCAATAAAATCCTTTTATTTTAAAATTGTGTGGCATTTTGTGAAAAGAAAATGATTTTTAAGAAGAAAAGATATTTTCCTCAAGAATTCTTTTCAAGTGTTTTATCAAAAAAAAATCCATATAAGATGACATTATTTCATATGTGTATGTTTCAAGTATAATATCTCTATGATTTACATGGTTTCACTTTTCTTATGATGAAATGATATCCATTTGTTTTATATGGATTATGTTATGATAGAATGATGTTTATGGAACCCATTTTTATTTTTTGGGTAATGATGAATGATTTATGTTTATGTTGTGTCACAAGTAATAATGATTTCATTATGAGATGGGTGGGACCTATATCTCCCTCCAATGTATTGGGTAAATATTTATATCTAATGAGATAGACATGGCTAGAACAGTATGTTAATCCTGTTCAGTGATACAGGACTGGAACGAGGAGTGAACTCGATTCAGAAAGGGATTTTGTCCACTAAGATGTTCTTGGAAGCAATTCCTTGGCTACTATGGAAATAATAGCATGTGGTTAATGCTTTTACACAATTAAATGTTTTATTACCATTCTATTTTATCATGATTGATGTTCCTTTATGACCTATGCCTTACGTAATTCCAAGATTTATTTCACCACTCAATATTTTGATGTGTAAACTTTAAGTTCATGTTTTGAAGTTCAAATGTATATGGTTTGTTTTATTTTCTCCACACTTACCCTTACCGAGCATTTGAGCTCACCCTTTATATGTTTTCTTTTCCCCAGGGTATAAAGAGAGGTTTTAGGTAAGAAAAAAAGGAGATCTTTATGGGAGATTTTGAAGATCTTTCACCAAGATTAGAAGATTATATTCCAAGTTTCCCAAGACACTAAACTATTACGGTCCTTTGGTGTCTGTTTTTGTTATGTATTAATTATTCCTCAAAGTAATGTAATGTCTATGTACGTCAAGATATGGGTCTTTATAGTTGGTATCAGAGGAAAGGTTTAGTTAACCTTTGGAAACTAGGATACAAAAACTTTAGTGAGATCCCTAGATATATTTCTAAGGTATGTCTAGGGATGTCCCTAAGGTTAAGTATAAGTATAGGTTGTATTCCTAGAATTATGGTAACGATCATATAATTAAACCTAAGATGTTATATATTGAAGGTACTACCCCTTGATTATGATTTTTACCTCTCACAATATTCTTTTTGGGTTTTAAGAAATGGTAGGAAACAGGAGGATTCATGTTAATGGAGAATATGATGGACAATGGAATGATATTCTTCATGAGAAACCAAATGAAACAGGATTTGGATGTCCAAACATCTTTGTTATGCCTAATCAGAAATCTCATAATATGATCAATAATATCAACTTTGGTAAGTTTCCTGACTCGGCTAATAAGATAAAGATGGAGTTTCATGATCATCACAGAGGAAAGAAAGGTAATTTTCCATCATGTAAATCATATGGGAAGAGGCATCATGGAGAATGTTTCAAAGGAACTGGAAGATGCTTTGGGTGTGGAAAAGAAGGACACAAAGACAGTAATTGTAAAGAAAAAGGTTCAGTTAACACCATGGAAAAGGATAATGGTATTTCTAAGACATCAACAACGGTTAAATGTTTTAAATATGGAATGTACGAGCATTATTCAAACCAATGCCCTAATGGAAAATCTCATGAAGAGAATCAGCATGGTCTTATTGGTAGTATTTATTTGGATGATGATGAAGAGACTAAAAATGATATATGAGATGAAATAAATGATGAAGCTCAACCAGTGGTTTAAGAAGGTAGTGGAATGATTGTATGTTAATCAAGAATAATGTATGGTACTATGGAATAAAGAAAAATCTAAGGATTGTTACACTATTGTCTTTCCTTGAGTTTTTGATTGTATATGATGAATGGTACCAGTAACCCTGAAAGGTTATTCAAATATTTTTGGAAGGTAGATGATATGTGCATAATGAAAGGATAAATAGATAATGAGATGTTTGGTAGTATTAATGAGCACATGACTGATATAAGGACAAAGTGATATAATGGTTTGAGTATATAGAAATTTTGGGATTTTGGTATGTGGAAAGAGTTAACTTTTGACAGCACTCGTGTTTTCACTAACATTATATGGTAATACATGATTAATGTATTAACATGTTTGGAATGTGACCAACAAGATATATCTTATGATATATGGGGGATAAATGATGGTATTCACGTTCTTGTTATGTGACCTTCAAGTAATCATTTTCTTTATACTATGAGATTGGACATATGTATTTTGGATAAGTCTAAATATTTGAAATGGATTATGTTGGACATAAGATAATATTATTTAAGGATAGAACCTTTTTTCGATATTATTTCTAGAATGTTATAATAGTGTAGTTTTAGAAAAAGGACAACCTGTAGGACAGGTGACAACATGTCGCATCAGACAGGGTTGTAGGAATCAAACCCACAACCGAAGTGTGACATGCCTTTATTGCCTATTACTGGCCTACATGAAGTCCTTGGTTTGTAGAAACTAGTTTTAATTTATTAATCGGTATGATAGAGGAAGTATAAGTCCATTGTTGGAATCATATACGATTAATCTCACCATAGATGGACTTATGTATATTTAATAACTTATGCTAACATTTTTTTGATAAAAATTGATGGGATGACTTATCATTCTATCGCATGATCTGCTAACACTTCATGAATGACAAATTCAGATTTATTTCTTTAAATAAAGATGATGTGGAAATTGTTCATGGAATGAAAAACGATGATATTACACTGGAACCAAGTAAGTACATCTCCTTATGTAAAAGTTCATCAATGTTAGGGAAATGATCTTGGAAACCAAAAATGATGTCCTAGTACTCAAATATTTGATGAATCAGATGGTACTGTTTCGGTGCGGATGTGCGTCGGGTTTCTGTTCTGACGCTGTTCTGCCAGGACGCGTTCGAGCGTGCGCCCGTCGACCCGAGGGGATGGGAGCGCGGCTTGTGGCCCCGCAGTCCCGCTTTCCAAAGGCGGGCGGCATCCATCCCTTATTCCGGGACGTATGCTCCTTGATCGAAACCGGGATGATGGGATGTCGGCTCCTCCTTCCGTGGATGTCTCCTCGGAACTCGTCGCCTAATCCGGGTCTCCCTCATAGATTTAAGAATGTTCGTGAATCTCGTTCCCGACACCATATCTTCATGGACACCGGTTAATTACGCTGCTTCCGCCCAGACGCTCCAAGGAGTCTGGTCGGGGCAGCAACCCGCGGTGAGGAGACCAGGTAGCTCTGGGTGTTGGGGCGTGTCTTAACACTGCGGCTCTGCATGTCTGCCTTCCGTCCCTAATAGGGCTTCTCGAAGGCGCAATGGCCTGAGGCATCCCGCGCTGGGTGCGGGGAACTGTGTTACCTGAGGTTTTCCTCAGCTTCCCATGTTTAACACGGGGTATGCCGCGAGTTTAACATCCAGCGGGGACGACATCAGACTGATCAACACTAGGAGTGGATCAGATGACAGAACCCCTTGCGGGGAACCTCTGACGCTGGGGCCGGCACATGGGCGGCTTCCCGAGTGAAGTGGAGTGGAATGAAATGGCATGACCCCACCGGGATGTGGCGGCCCGGGTAAGGATCAGGATGGATGATGGAGTGAAGAGCTTGGACCCCGTAGAGGCTTCCTACGTACCGCGCGTTAGCGCGGATCAAAGTCAGCGTAGTTCGGATATACAGTTTAACGTCATGCTGGAGGATGGCATGTCAACTCACAAGGAGGTCGAGGCTGCCGGGCGGAGGATTGAACCGAACCACCTCACACGGAGGGGGATGGAACGGCCGGGTGGATCACAGTTTCACGTCATACTGGACAATGGTGTTTGGGGATTACACTCTAAGGAGGCCCATATGCGGCAAAGCTCAGTTGGAGAGGGACTTGGGCCGAATATGATAGACACCTCGATCCCTGTCACGCCCTCTACTGGCTTCGGCAGTGGGGAAGCACAATGGAGATACACACGTGCAGTCCCCCACAAGGGCGGATTCATAGGTGAATCGACGCGAATGTGAACCCGGGAGGGGTCCACTGATGGACGAACCAACGTGAATACGACCGGGACGACCAGGTGGTGGGATTGAACCTTAGGGAGGCTTCCTACGTACCCTGTTTAGGAGACAGGGATCAAAGTCCACATATTTCATTCTGTCAGGACTTACGCACTAAGGCAACCTGAGTGCGGCAAAGCTCAGTTGAAGAGGGACTTGGGCCGAAGGTGAGAGACACCTCGATCCCTGTCACGCCCTCTACTAGCTTCAGCAGTGGGGAAGCACAACAGAGATACACATGTGTATTCCCCCACAAGAAACTAGGGGTTTGTAATACCCTACCCCCGTGGGCGAAGGCCACTCCAATAAATCGTCCCTAAAGAGGGGCAATCCCGACATCCCTGCATAGACGAGCGGGTGGGGGCCACATCCAAACCGGGGGGGGACCCTGTGTGTGAGGCACGGGATCGGGTGATGCGGACGGTTTAACGTCTTGCCGGACGAAGTACAGTTCAACGTCATGTTGGACGATGGGGTTTGGGGCTTACACCTTGAGGAGGCCCATATGCTAGGCAGTTTAACGTCCTGCAGCGCGGATGATGGATGCTTGGCAGTTTAACGTCCTGCAGCACGGACGATGTACAGTTTAGTGTCCTGTAGGACGATGGATGCATGGCAGTTTAACGTCCTGCAGCGCGGACGAGGTGCAGTTTAGCGTCCTGCAGGACGATGAATGCTTGGCAGTTTAACGTCCTGCAGCGCGGACGAGGGATGCTTGGCAGTTTAACGTCCTGCAGCGCGGACGAAGTGCAGTTTAGCGTCCTGTAGGACGAAGGATGCTTGGCAGTTTAACGTCCTGCAGTGCGGACGAGGTGGTGCCGCCAATGGGTCCGTGTCACTTCGCGCGAGCCTGGAGGGCCACATGGGAAGACAACGTACGGTGCGGGCACCCGGGATAAAGATCATCGGGCGCCACGCAGGCGGGTACCCTCAGGGGGTCAAAGGGGGTGACCCTGGCGGTTTTGCGCGCAAAAGAGGAGCTTGGTGCGCAATACCGCGGGTCGGCGCACAATTGGGCGGGCTGGCGCGCAATTGGGCCACCGCTTTGCGCGTGGAAGATAGAGATTGCGCGCACCGGGCCTCTGATAGCGCGCGGGGGCAACGGCCCATTCTTTAACGAATGGCCACTTAGTAAGGGGGGTGCGCGCAATCGGGCTGGATTGCGCGCAACCGGGGGGCAATTGCGCGCAAGAGGATTTTTTTTCGCGCGAAGGCCTTTGGGTGAGGATTTGGTCAAAGGAAAGAAGCCAAAGGGGTTGCGCACGAAGGCGAACCCCGGGGCTTGCTTGCGCGAAATAAAGGAGGTTACCTGAAGATCGGAATTGCGCGCGGAAGGGGCGGGATTGCGCGCATGAGCGACCCTTCGAATTCTGGCCACCTCAAAACGTTGGGGGTCACCTTGTATTTATAGGCAACCCCGGGCGCGCAATTCGGCTCGCGGGCGCGCAATTCGGCTCGCGGGCGCGCAATTCGGCTCGCGGGCGCGCAACGCGGCTCGGGTGTGAAATAGGGGCCCGGCGCGCTTCAGGGCCGCGCACGGGCGTCGGGCGCGGAAAATTACGCGCCGACTCGGCCCATTGCGCGAATCCCGGAAGGATTGCGCACACATAGCCAATATTGCGCGCGGGCCTCTGATATTTCGCGCAAGGCCTTCGGGCCTTCTGAAACGTGCTTCTGACTCCAAATATGACCTCGCTTTCCTCATCCGGAACTTCTTTTGAGGAGCAACGGACTTTTCCGGCGTCTACAAAAGCCCCCCCTCAGAATCTGATCGGCGAGAGGTCGCAACGATCAGGTTCCGAGGGAGACGCCGGAATGCCGAAGTCCTGGGCGGCGCGGGGCTTTGGCGCGCAAAAAGGGCGTCAGGCATGAAATTCACTGCCGTGGTCGCGCAAAGCGCTTTCCGTGCGGCGCGGACCCCGGCCTCACCTATAAATAGGGGCCCTGGGTCCCGCGTGCCGTACACAGGCTTTCCGCGCGATAAGCTTCCAAGCTCTCGTGCACGAAATTGCCATTGACGGCGCGAAATTCACCCGTTCGGCGCGCAAACCCATCCGGATTTCGGCTTGTCTTGCGCGAACACCCGGGGTTTTACGCGACGGACTTCCCAATTGCGCACCGTCCACTAGGATTGCGCGCCAACTCCCAAATTTCTCTACCAGCCTCCTCCGATTCCGCACGCCTCATCCCTTAACCCACACGACTCCCGGAGCTTCTGAGATGGCCGCGAATCAAGTGAATGAGGGGGATGCCGCCATTCGCAGAGCTGAGATGGCGGCGAACGAGGAGGTCTACGGAGCCAAGGAGATTGTTTCCAACAATCAATCCTTGTTCGATTTGCTGACGCCGACCCAGAAGACGTATCCGCTGTCGGACAACCTGCCACTCTGGAACTACGGCATCATAGATGAGGTTCCGGTGCCGGGGTTCGAGGTTGATGCGCCACGGACCTGGGTGACTCGGGAGGACGAGCTTCCCCGCTACAACATCACCAACAACGGGCATCCTTCCAGGGAGACCAGGCACTTAAATGTCGATGTCCTGAACCCAAGGACGCGAACCATTACCGAGAGTCAGCCTACTGCGGAGAACTCTTCATCCCTCTACTCGAGCACGTATCGCCAGAGTGTCACCGACGACACCAGGGGCTGGCTGAAGGACTGGGACTTGCGGTCTGGGGGCAATTTCACCAGTGAGTGGGCATGGGCGTTCTGGGTACGCCACACCTACGATCACTTCATGGAGGAACTGCGGTACATCGGCCTGTTTGAGGCGGTGTGGACGTCGCAGTTCCACTTCTACCAGCAGCCCGAGCTCGGGCCGGAGCTGTTCACCCGCTGGTCCCCAGATACCAACACCTTCCATCTTCATCATGGGGAGGTCAGCATCGGTCTCTAGAACATCCACTGCATCGGAGGTATCCTGCTGGAGGGTTACCAATACGATGAGTTCCTGCCTCCGAGGAACACCTGGGGCGACAGGTCACAGACTCCCATCCTGACATGGCATCTACTGGACCTGGCTACGGAGCGGCTCGGGTTCAAGGACTTCCGCAAGGACATAGCCTACAAGGAGTGGTTCGGCCAGTTCTTGGAGCATGACCCAGCGGTCAAGATTCCAGGCAGGGGGAAGCAGTGCCCGACCGCGGATTAGAGGAGCCGTAACAGGTCGTACTGGCAGGTCCTGGAGACGGGAGACTACTGCTCATGTGGGTACCGCGTCATCGAGGCCCGGGACCCAAATGTCCGGTATGCGGCGTTCCTGGCCACCTTTCTGAGTGGGTGGCTCCTGCCAGTGCGGGACGCGAGGATGGGCGTCCACCCGGCGACACTGGTGATGGCGGGCGCCATGGCCGCCAACAAAAGATTCAACCTCGGGGTCCCAGTGCTGGCTAAGCTGTACGCCATCCTGGGAAGCATCTCCCGAGGGGGGTTGCCACGAAGGATCTGTGGGCCCTTTCAATTCTTCCACGGCTGGGTGGCTGCTCATCTCAGTGGGTACACGTTTCCAAACGCCGTCATTCCTCCGGGCAACGGCCTGCGACCCTCCCTGCTGAACATCGTGGGGGTCGCTCTGATGGCCCTAAATGAAGAGGGCGTGAGGATTCGGATTGGAAATCACGCCAATTTCAACTTCAGCCCGTTCCCCACTCCCGTTGGCCAGATGATCGACAATGGGCAGGGTCTTCTGGAGCAGCACAAATACTTCCTGAGCATACGGGGCGGGGTGCTCGTGGCTCGGATCAACGGGAAGGTGATATGCGAGCCCTACGTGCCAACCCGGTTCGCCAGGCAGTTCGGGTGCCTTCAACGGATGCCGAAGAGGGTATTCGCTGTTGTCCGGGAGGAGACGAACCCTTGCGTCCTTCGCCAGATGTGGTTAATGTTCACCGCTTTCGGCTCTGGCAATGTCATCACTCTCCCTCCTACCGTGGTCGACGCAGGCTTGACAACCGAGTACGTCGATCACTAGGCCATCGCGTACCCCGAGGGGCTTCTACAGAAACCAGTTCGGCGGCTCGAGGTCACCCGTGCGGAGACCGGGCGTCAAGGAAGGAGGCGAGGCGCCGTTACGCGGGGGAGAACGGAGGCGCTCCAAGAAGCGGAGCCGGCGCGAGCAGGGACTTCGGCGGCAGGCACATCGCAGACTGCCGCCACGAACTCAGTGCCCAGAGATGGGGCACATGCGGTGGTCGGGGAGCGGCCCGGGAAGCAGATAAGGCGTCTGCTCGAACCCTCCCACGATGCAGTCATCCCAGCGCTGTGGTCGGCCTGGATGACCCTGCGGCAGTTGCTGGGGACCGAAACCATCTGGTAGAAGATAATCAGAGAAGGAATCCATCTGCCAGAGTTCGGGCGCCTTCTGGTCGCCGACAGGGTGAACTTCCACCGGCGGTATGCGTATCTGATGGCCATGGACGAGTACGCGCGCCAACGTGGTCAGCATGCGGAGCCGTCCCTTCTGGTGAAGGTGATGCTCGGTCTAGAGCCTACTCGAGAACAGATGCCGCCGGAGGAAGGTGATAGTAACGATGACTCCGAGGAAGAGGAGGAGACGGGGGAGGATGAAGGATCTGAGGGAAGGTCCCATCCGGGGAGCCCGCGGGAGAGCGGCGAGGTGGCCGGCTCTGACAATATCGATATCACTGAGCTCCTCGAGGTCCGCTTTTATCCCTACTCAACCTGCTTCGTCCATTCTCTTATGCAACTTCTAACCCATTTCTTCATCTTCCTCAGGAGTGCACGGATGTTGGTCAGGCATCCTCAGAAGGAGTAGGAGAGGCGCCAGCAGGACAGGTCGGGGGCCAGACACCTATCATTGAATTGACAAGCGCTGAGGGGTCCCCTGCTACAATTGCTCCTGCGGCGGCCGGGACAGTGGAAGATGACGCTCTGGACTCCCGTAAGTCTCCTTACTTTACTGCTGGTGCTTGCCGTTGACGATCCGTGATTAACCGCGGCATGCCTTGCGCAGTGATCTCAATACTGGAGGATCGTCGGGCTGTCGAACCCGGGCCATCCATGAGTGGACCAGTGGCAGACATGCCACCTTCTCCGGAACAGACTTCTCACACCGAGCTGGCCCCACCAACTGCTGATCAGGGGGCAACGGACGCCGGCGGTGCTGCCATCGGAGAGAGGTCGGGCGCTGACGAGGGTGTCAACGCCGCTGGGGCGAGAGAAGAAGGTCGCCCAGATGTTGGGGAACCTATCCCCTGTGAGGACACCCCAGGGGTGGACCCTGCAGCAGACCTGCTGGCTGCCTTCCCTGCCTACCAGCCTGCCGACCCCGAGGATATGGAAGACTCAGACTCGGAGGCGGTCGAGGAGAGACGGATAACGCGCCGCAGGGGGTGGAAGTGCATCCAGCGCTTCCTCAAGCGACCCCCATCGGAGTGGATGGGGAGCATGGGATCGCTTCAAACCTGGCTGCGCTTCCTGTTTGCCGGGGGAGCTGATGCTCGACGCCTCCATCTGACGGTCCGTGATTTCATGGCCGAAAAGATGCGCGAGAGCCGCCGGCGTGCCGACGTCGCACAATGTCGGGACATGTTGGAGAACACGCAGGTGCTCCTCGTGGCGGAGCATGAAGTCTGATGCCTCGAAGGGCAGGCGGCAGAGAAGGAGGCCTTCGTCGCTGCGTGCACTGAGCTTGTGGAGCAATTGACGGCCCAGCTGGATGATGCTCAGGCACAGCTGACGGAGGCGGGCCACCAGATGGTCACACTTCAAGTCGAGCGGGAGCGTGCACGGGCCAAGATCGGCGAGCTGCGCGCTGCGACCGCCGACGAAGAGAGGGCATGCAGAGAGCGAGAAGCAGCTCTGGAGGCCGCCAGCCAAAGGGTAGCGGCGTTGGAAAGATCCATCCAGTACGCTAATCCCTAGGGGTTTGTTTTTGCCATTCCCAGAACCTTTTGCTTCCGCTACTCAATACTTCGATCCATTTATATGAATCAACATATTTATCTGCATCTTTTGGCTTAACGTGCTCAACCACAATTCATTGTCTTGAGGGAGAGTTAACCAAGCTTCAGGCATCCACAATTGGGCCTGGATTTCAAAGGAAAAGAGGGAGGTCATTCCTAGGAAAGGATACCTCAGACCTAATCTATGTACCATCCCCCCAACTTGTTCCGACACACGAGCGGGACAACGCTAGGGGCGTTGAGATTTTATCCGAACATAAGGAGATGAAAAAGGGTGAATCGCATGTCCCAAATTCAGAAATCCACGATGGTCAGTCTTCCAGGAAATGCCCAAGACGGCAAGCGGACAATGGATCAATCGACCATACTACTGCAATAGACGGACCGAAGGTCATCATTCATATTACAGGAGGCGGATCACATGTCATCATCAATACCGCTTTGGGGGTTCCTTCAGACACAAGGGTGGAAATCCGGATCAAAAGAGCATGAGAAGCGTGGGGCGAAGTGATGATTTGTTCGGACAGAATCTAACACTCCCAAAATTGCGCCACCATGGGGAAAGCGTATTAGGCGGATGCACCAATCTGGCCGTGAATCACCCCAATTCTCAGACAGAACCTCTTTGACGAGGAAACTGTCGCTTCCCATCATTGCAATGGGGCATCCCGAGCTGAATCAGGGAGAATATCACAACTGCACCACTCTACCAGAATCCAGGACAGATGGTTGGCAACGAGGAGGGGCGGAACTTAACGATCCCTGAGGCAGGACCCGAGTCGAGATGCCCGGGCGTTCCTACGTACTCCATTAGGCTGGAGATCAAGCCACACGTAGTTCTGAGAGTGCAGTTTTAACGTCATGCGGGACGTAGAACCCCGATTAGGGAGATCTTAGTTTAAGGTCGTAGAGCTCGGACCATAGGGGAAGATCTTAGTTTAAGGTCTTAGAGCTCGAACCATAGGAACCTCAAAGTACGCCACATCGTGGTCCTATCCCCTGGATATGCGAAGATGCACTGAGGGATAGTTTTAAGAGTGCCGAGATTTTTCCTGGTCAGAGTGGGAGGTGGAAAACGTAATGTGAATCATGCGGCCATTCACTCAAGGACTGGGGGCACCGGCGTAACGATATGGGAGTACTGCCGACCGTGGCGGAAAAGCAGCATCAATATCGCACTGACCGTTGATGGAATGAGGCAGCAAACGAGCATCAACCGCTTAAGTGCAGGATTCATATCGATTTGCTGCCCAAGGACCTTGGGGGCACCAGCCCGGATCGGTGGGAGAGCACTGAGGCATTGTATCCAGACTGCTCACGGGGGGTTCCACCCAGGGCGTAGGTGATGGGTCCGAATGAAGGGGAGCATGAAGCCTGAAAAGTGGAAGGAACCTGACCAAGCTGAACCTGACCCTCCTGGCAATAGACCAGAGTACTCTTGACACCGGTGGACCACTGTAAGGGGTCGAGGGACACGCCTTGAGGGTGACCCGAAGGCGGTGAATTCCCAAGAGAACGGGGAATCTTTAAGAGGTGGGGGGCTGGACCCGAAGTTTCAAACATCCGGGCGTTCCTACATATCCCATAAGGATGGGAATCAAGCCACACGTAGTTCTTGAAGCGCGGCGCAACACAATCGGGCACCAGCGCGGGGAGGGGTGCGGGTCTGGACCTCGCACCCAGAAGAAGCAGTATTTGATATTTCTTGTTTGTCCTTAAAGGTGGATGGTTTTTTTGTGCAGCGACCTGCCTGTGATTAAGAAATCCCTGGCGTCGCCACAATAATCAAGCCATGAAATGAATTGATAAATGGCGTGGTTATTAACCAGCGCCCAACATGAGTGTACCCTAAGAAGAACATCACGATGCAGTGCCGTTTCTCGTCGGGCGGCCAAGACGATCACAGTTTACGGTCGTGTGGTAAGACCAGGCAACACAGTTTAAGGTCGTGTGGCTCGGACCATGGAGGAATCCGCTTATTGTGATACGGAGGACCCAGTGGAGGTGGGGACACATCCCAGCCCTGCAGTCACGTACAATTCCAGGAGAAGGATCCTGGGATAGGGGCCTGCATATGTCTATCAACCAAGGGGCAGAGATGCTAGCCTCCAGCTATGCTGGGCCCAGAACGTGATTGTTCGGGCGACTCCTTCCTCCTCATGGGGACGAGGGTCTAGCTACACATGGCCCTTAGGGAGGACATTAGCATATATCATTGGTTCTCATATCGTGGGAGCCTCGAATGGCACCATTACCCTGGTTGGCCTGCATAACGTGTAGAGGTGTACTGTGGGTCAGTATGAGGAGAGAGTGTCGAGTTTCCACTACAACGCACTTAGGCGGAGTGTGATAAGGACTGCGCAACCAATGTTCATAGCCTGAAAGAGTTGACATGGCGATCAAGGATGTTGCTGACCATATTCGAAACACAACATCCGATCGCGTCAGCCTAGGATGAGGCAAGAAAACGAGCATCAACCGCTCAAGCATAGGATTCATATTGTTTTTCTTCCCAGGACCCTCCGGTAAATCGACCGGGAGCGGTAGGAGAGTACTAAGGCATCGCATCCAAACCGCTAATGAGGATCCCTTTGAGTGAAGGCCCGAACAAGAGGAAGCGCGAGGCCTGAAAAGTAACACATGACTTGTCGGGATTGAATCTGACACTACAGGTCATAGACCGGAGTACCCCAAAACATGCTAACAGATCACCGGAAAGGGTAGGAGGACTCACCTTGAGAGCAACCAAAGGACGGCAGATACCCATGATCAACCAAGAGACGGGGCTGGACCTGGAACACAAACGTCCAGGTGGTCCTACGTATCCCATAAGGATGGGAATCAAGCCGTATGTAGTTCTTGAGAGGCAGTTTAACGTCATGCGGGACGAATGCTGAACAGTTTAACGTCTTGTAGCTCGGACGTGGTGCAGTTTAGCGTCATGCAGGATGAAGTGCAGTTTAACGTCATGCAGGATGATGGAGCATGCAGTTTAACGTCCTGCAGTGTGGACGAATGCAGTTTAACGTCGTGCGGGACGAAGTGCAGTTTAACGTCATGCGGGACGATGGAACATGTAGTTTAGCGTCCTGCAGCGTGGACGAATGCAGTTTAACGTCGTGCGGGACGAAGTGCAGTTTAACGTCATGCGGGAAGAAGTGCAGTTTAACGTCATGTGGGACGAAGTGCAGTTTAACTTCATGCGGGACGAAGTGCAGTTTAAGGTCATGCGGGACGAAGTGCAGTTTAACGTCATGCGGGACGAAGTGCAGTTTAACGTCATGCGGGATGAAGTGCACTCAGGAAAAGTACTGCTTGAGGAACCTAGCGTTGGTGGGAGGAGTAACACGCTCACCATCCATAGTCGCTAGGGAGTACGCGCCATTGGGATAGACCTTGTGGACGAAAAAAGGTCCCTCCCACTTGGGCTCCAACTTGGGCGGCTTCCTGCCAGGGATCATTGGTGCTCTTAGGGCCAGTACTAGGTCACCCTATAGGAAGGAGTGGAGGAGAACCTTCTTATTGAAAGCTCGAGCCATTCTGCTTTGATGCCTCTCCAAGTTGTGCAAAGCGAGAATCCTATTCCCATCCAGTGCTTCCAACTCGACTAGACGGGCTTCAGCAGCTCTGTCCGGCGCTTGCTGGTCGTAGACCGCAGTGTGCAAGGATGGTAACTGGATCTCGATGGGCAGGGCGGCCTCAGCTCCATACACCAGGGAATAAGGGGTCATCTGGGTGGAATTGCGAGTCGTCGTCCGATAAGCCCAGAGGGCGTTGGGGAGCTTGTCCAGCCAACTCTTCTTGTTCTGACCAACCATCTTTTGCAGAATGTTAGAGAGGGTTTTGTTAAATGACTCAATCTATCAATTCTCCTGCGCATGATAGCGAGATGTATGGTTAAAGCGAATGTTGTACTTGGCGTACAAATTCTTCAACTCGGCTGCTCGGAAGTTGGCTCCATTATCCATGAGGATAGCGTGAGGCACTCCAAATCAATAAATGATGTTGGAGGTCACGAAGTCAGTGATAGAACAGGATTTGACCTCTCTGAGCGGAATCGCCTCTGCCCCTTTGGAGAAGAAGTCCGTGGCGGTCAGAATGAACCGGCACTGGCGAGCCATCGCTGGCGAGTAAGGTCCCACAACGTCCAGCCCCCAGACTGCAAAGGGCCAAGAATACCTGGTGGTATGGAGAGGCTCCGGCGGCCGATGCACAAAGTTCGCATGAACCTGGCACGCATGGCACTTCTTGGCATACTCGATGCAGTCATGTATCATGGAGGGCCAGAAGTATCCCATCCTCCGAATCTGGTGGGACAGCTTCGGCCCAGTCTGGTGGGCACCACATGAACCAGCATGAACCTCTTGCATGACTCGTGTGATCTCAACTCCCTGAAGGCAACGGAGGAGAACACCATCAAATCCGCATCTATAGAGGATCTGCTCCAGGCCGGGACTGCTCTGGAGGACAAACTGCGATGCGCGGCGTCGAACTCGCTCGCGCTCGGCCCGATCCGACGGGAGAATGCCATGTTGGAGGTACTCAACCAAAGGCGTCCTCCAATCAGGGGCTGGTTCGACTGCCATATCTGTGGTACTTGGGGCTCTAGGCACAGGGGAAACCGTGGTGAGATTACTTACCGACGGGCCGCGATCTCCCTCCGGGATAATGGGAGCGATGAGCCTGCGGTGCGTCACGCGGATGATCAGGTTGTCCTGTTCAGGCTCTGCGAGTGACGCAGCAAGGCTGGACAAAGCATCTGCTCGACCGTTCTGCAACCGGGGAATATGGAAAATTTCTGGCCGAGAAGGGAACTGGGCCATCAGGAGGAGGGTGCACTCCAGCAATGGCACAAGTTCCGGCTTCCTGACAACATAGTTTCCATTGATCTGCTTAAAGACCAGCTCATAGTCCCCTTTCACACACAGATGGGGCACGTCGATCTCGAGAGCTAACTCGAGGCCAGTGATGAGGGAATGGTATTCCGCCTCATTGTTGGTACAGCCCTCTGACAACAGGAAAGAGTATGGAAGCACGGCTTGCTCCGGGGTAATGAAGACGATACCCAAGCCCACTCTGTTGAGCATAGGATTATCGAGTCTTCTACCGGTGGGGCTCCGGGAGGCACCGTCAAATTGCATCTGCCAGCATGGATCGGCACGATCGACCGAGAGAACGACCTCACCAGGAAATCCTAGATCCAGCGGCTGATCCGCAGAGGTCGGGTGAGCAGCCAGAAAGTCCGCCAATGCTTGCCCTTTGATGGCCTTCTGAGACACATACCTGATGTCGAACTGCTGGAGAATCACATCCCACCGCGCTAGACGGCCAGTCAACATAGGCCGGCTCAGGATATATTTCAACGGGTCTACCCGAGAAACCAACTGTACCTCATGGTGCTGCAAGTAGTGCCGTAATTTCTGTACGGAAAATACGAGCGCCAGGCAGCTCTTCTCGATGGGGGAATACATAACTTCCGCATCGAGGAGCATGCGACTGAGGTAATAGAGGCTATTCTCTGTTCCCTCGTTGTTCTTCTGGGCGAGAAGGGCACCAAGGGACCGTTTCAGGGCAGTCACATAAAGGACCAGCGGCTTCCCGGATACAGGCGGCATCAGAACCGGAGGTTGAAGCAGGTACTTCTTGATTTCCTCGAAAGCAGTCTGACACTCCTTATCCCATACATAGGTGGCACCTTTCTTCATGAGCCGAGAAAAGGGCTTACACTTGCCGGATAGATTCGCGATGAATCGGCGTATATAGGCTAAGTGGCCTTGAAACCCTTGCAGTTCCAGAATGTTACCTGGGGGAGGCATCTGGCTAATCGCCCTGATCTTCTCTGGGTCGATCTCAATACCCCGGTATCTTACCACAAATCCAAGAAACTTCCCGGAGGTGACCCCGAAGGCACACTTCAACGAGTTCATCTTCAGGCGGTGAGACCGGAGGAAGCTGAACACTTTCTCAAGATCTTTGAGATGGTCCTGACGCTGGCGCGATTTGACCACCAAGTCGTCGACGTAGAATTCCACCAGTGTGCCGAGGATTGGCTTGAATATGCGGTGCATCGCCCGTTGATAGGTGGTACCTGCATTCTTCAGGCTGAAGGGCATGACCTGGTAACAAAAGATACCTTGGGGGGCCCTGAAGGCAGTGAACTCCTCATCCTCAGGGGCCATCCGGATTTGGTTTTATCCGGAGTATCCATCCATGAAGGAGAGGGATTGGAACCCTTCCGTGGCGTCAATCAACAGCTCTGTCACCGGAAGGGGAAAATCATCCTTCGGACAGTGGCGGTTGAGATCGCGGAAGTCGATATAGACTATGATATGCCCGTTCTTCTTCCTGACCGGCACAATGTTGGCCAGCCATCTGGGGTACTGAACTTCCCTCACGAATTTGGCTTTGATAAGCTTGTCAACTTCGGCCTCAACCATGGCACCATGGAATGGGTGCATCTTCTTGGTAGGCTGCTTGAACCCGCGATGGTTCGCCGGGAGACCAAGGCGGTGGACGGCTACCTGAGGATCTAGCCCCGACATCTCGTCATAACTCCAAGCGAACACATCACGGTGCTATCTGAGGAAGGCCACGTACTGCTGCTGCTCCTCAGAGGGCATGGCGGCACTGACCAATGTGGGTCTTGGATCTGCCTCGGTTCCAAGGTTCACCTGTACTAACTCATCGACCGTGGCGGAGACGCCCTCCTCAAAGGCTGGGGGTGCATCTTCCACGTCCTCTCCACTCGGGGAGGGATCGTCCATGGGAGAGACTGCGTTGGAAACTGCATTGGGGCTACCAGATCCTGCTGGGCCACTGGTGCTGGCATGGGCGGTCGCGGTCATCTCATCAGGAGACTCACAGGCCGTCGAGACCATGGCTACATCCAACCAATGGATCGGGAGGACGTAAGCGTCATCCAAACTTGCCCATGGATCACTTTCAACAGCGACAGGCTCAACCTCACCTGTCAGGATCTGCTTATCCTTTCTCTTGTAATAGTCTGCGTCCAGATAGCGGGCTTCACATGAGGAAAAAGGAGAGGCATCTCCCTGAAGCACGCCTACTCGACCATTAAGGGAGTATTTAAGGCATTGGTGGTATGATGAGGGGACCGCCGCATGAAGGTGGAGCCATGGCCTGCCCATCAATGCGTTATACGCAGTGTCCTGAGAGACTACCATGAATTCGGTGTTGGGAACCAGGTCACCGAACTGGGTCTTCAAACGTATCTTGCCAACTGGATTTTGCTCGGTGCGGTCGTACCCCTGGATCCTGGGGTCGGAGGGAATCAAGTCATCCTCAGACAACCCCAATCTCCGGAGCGTCCGAGTTGGAATCAGGTTAATCTCGGACCCCGTGTCGACAAGACAGTGCCGGACTTCAAGGCCATTGAACTGGCCAGCAACATACATCGGAAGAATGTGCCCCTGTATAGGAGGGTCTTCATCCTTACCAGAGAACGAGATAACTGCCTGACATTCGGCATTCTCAATCGCTTCGGCGTGAAAGGCCTCTGCAGCCGCAACCTCCGTCTCAAACTGGAGGGGGCTCTTCAGGGCTTCAGCGAGCGTCTCGCGCATCTCAGGTGACAGGCGCAGAGCCTCAATGATGGAGAGCCTTGCTGGGATGTCGGCCAAGTGCTTCAGGACATCATACTTTCTTGCCAAGCGCGAACCCCTGGTTACAGGAGGTTTCTCTACGGTTGGAGGCATGACGGGCCTTGCCGGTTGGACCGGCGGCCGACTGGTGCTTGGCGCATCTCACTGTTCACTGGTTGAAGCCCGGGAAGTGGTCACCGTACTGGGGCCAGGAGGCCGGGATGGAATCGTGGCAGGACGGAGCTGGTCGCGGCGCGGCTGAGGCGGTTCTGCCTGGTCCCACACCACAAACGGTGGCGGAGGCGAATCCGTCATCCCCAGATGGGGGGGCAGCGCGCGCTGAGCTCAGTTTTGAGCCCGCTGCCTAGTCTCAGTGGCGTGCACGACCTGGATGGAGGTACCAACTGTCGTGCCCCAGCGACTCCTGTTGTTGCAGTTCCTCCGACGGTGGCGACGACCGGGGACACTAGGGAGGTCCACCTGGTGTTCTTCAACGTCGGGAACCGGAAAGAGATTTACCAGCTCAACAGTATTAACCGAAGCGTACCCAACACTGTCACCGGACGAATCATTCATCACCGGGCGGATCCGGGGAGGGACCCCCATCTCCGGGGGCATGAAATCGCCGAGAGTGTGGGATAGCGGTGGAAATGGCGGGGCGCGCTCTTCCTTCTTGCGTCGCCGCCGTTTGCTCTTCTCGGAAGAGGCAGGCTGGGACGACGATGCCGAAGCAGCACCCGCAGATTCTGGGGGCTCAGGCTGATTCAAGCGCGCACAGATGATTCCATGGGCGCGAATGATTGTCTTGCGGGCCATCCAGTCATTATACTTCTGGGATCCGCGGTCGGAGTGTAACGCCCTGACCCCAGCTACCCAGAGTCGGTGCATTATTACATAACATTGGCATGATCACAAGAAAGATCAAATCTCGAAAGACCGATTGGTTTAGTAGCCTTGGAAACACTAGATATATTCATAAGTTTTACATTACATCATAAAATGAAAAACTACTACAACAACATAATGTTTCCACAATCCACACTATTAACCCCTCATAAAATCCCTGCAGGTCATTCATAACTTACTTCTTCACATCCTGGGAAAAATAAAACATAGAAAAGGGGTGAGCTCAAATGCCCAGTAAGGATAACAATATAGCAGAAACTTTCATAAATAAGAATAAACATTTAAGGCAATGTATAACTAAAACAAAAGCCTTTTAAATATGAACTTTCAACATGGTATGGCATAAATAAAATGAAATAATTCCATTTACTTATTCACATGGATATTCTACTAATCGAATAATCACATGCAAAAATCAATAACCACTTTCATAATGTTGGAATGCATAATGCCAGACTATCATAACCACATAGCCAAGGCCTCGTGCCAAGACTACAAATAAGATTTTTTCAAGGCCTTGTGCCAAGACACTAGTTTGTCTCATGAGACCTACCGATGCATCGAGGAGCTATAGCGGCCTCCACCCGTCACTTATTAAGTCCAATGCATTCCCATATGAAAAGGTTTAAACATAACATAAACATTCGTATTAAAACCAGCATACGAAATGTCAATACTTTCACCATAAACTATGAATGGTATAAAAATAGCACATCCACAGTCAAACATATCACAAAACCTTCAATACAATATAGAAGTTTTGTATCATAATAAATCAACTTCAAATAATCTTAAAATCCATCAAAGGATGTTGACATAGATGAAATCAAAATTCTTTTAAAAGAAATATCTCCTTTTATTTTGAAATCATTTAAGATCCATATAAAATAAAACATTTTCTTTGAAAATATTCTTATAAGCTTGTAAGGTAAGCTTTGAAGATTTTATAACGGCATAAAATAACCGCACCCGCCGTATAAGTTAAAAAAACATTCTTACCTCAATTCTGTCGAAAAGGTTAAAAAGGACCTTGTTTTGAAAACAACGGAAAGATTCCTTTATAAACCTCTTATAAAAAGTCAAACAAGGGTATAAATGACTTTAACCCATATTCTTGTAAATAGTAAAATTTTTTGAAATACATTTTTAAGAAACATGGATGTGGATGATAAAGATATCCCAGTAGATTATTACGTATAAACAACCTCGGATAATGAAGAGATTGTGAAATAACCCTTACCTTGTACTTTTCCTTTGTTGGGGTAGGTTAACCTCCTGAATAATGGTGAAATAATTGTTATTAAATTATACAAGAATCATATACATTAATATGATATCATATATGATCTTTTAATATTGATTTGATAATAATATCTTAGTATTATCATTGTTTCGGGTGTTAACTTACTTGTTTTCTTTCATATGTTTTGTTACGTAAGACATGTTTGTAAAGGATAGATTGTATATTATTCATATCCAGAATGATATCAAGTCCTTAAACATCATTTTTAAATCATCAAATGATAATTATACTTTAATGGTTACGATGGAGAATAAATCTCATCGCGTTCGTGGAGACGGTAGTCCGTACATACGCACGAGCGATAATATCATTCTTTTGATATTAAAATAATATATAAATGGATGGTATATAATATATACAGAATCATTAAAATGTTATATTTATTATTTACATGAGTTACACATCATTATTATACCCATCCAAATAATATTATATTGAATAACAATTACACCACGACGTGGAGACGGTAAGCCGTACGTACGCACATATGGTAACATGTTATTCAAAGGGTGGATAGAATACTGAATATGGTTGTACCATATTTATAATAACATCACAGTATATGTGAGATACTGGAGTTATTATTTTAGAATGGTAAGAACAAAGGAAGAAGAAGTGAAAGAAGAAATGAACTTGGAGAAGGGTGGTGAAATCATTACCTCTTCTTCGGGTTCTTCCTTTTGATTTGATCAAAAGGGCTCCTTAAGTTGGCTTTCTGATCAAAATAAGGCCTCTAGGTTGTAGTGAGGGATGTTGGGAGAGTATTTGGGTAGAGTTTGGCCGAACCAAAAGGCTTTGAAGGTGTGAAGAAATGGGAAGGAGGAGTGCCCTTTTATAAGAGGGGTGAGGGGCACCTTTGGAAAAGCTAGAAATATTAATTTATAATAAATTAATATTCGGTTTATAATGGCTCCAAAGTTGATTATTCAAAGTTTATGGTGGGGATAGGTCTAAAACCACTCAACCAATAGAATTTAGACAGGTTTGGGTACTTATATTAACCTTATCTTTAAGTATTAACTCTAAGTTAATTAGTTTCACTTTTACAATGTCTCTTTGTATTTTTATATAATATGGTTAATAAACTTACTATATACATCCAAGAGACCCCCAAGTGGTCCATTAATGATGAACCTATCATGATATAAGTATCTTGGCGAACCTTAGATTTTTAGGAATTTAATATCAATTAATAATATAATATTTGTTTTAAGAACTCTTTTATGTCAATTTTGACACTATTCAATAGTTGATTTTTGTGAAACTCATAACAGATTAATTACTTCGAAAAAAGTCAATTAAATCAATCCTAATATATCATATTATCCTATAAAATTAGTTTAATTCATTAAAAGTTTCATATTATATTTATTTGGGTATTTATAATATCAATTATTTTAATTTTTCACTATTATAGTAATTACTGCATCATCATTGTGTCATAAATAAAATAAATTATTTAATGTCTAAAAATTATAAATAAAATATCATTATGTAGGAAATATTTTTAGATTTCTAATTAATATTTATAATCTAAAATCCAACATATATAACCCTATGTAACAATTGTTTTTCTAAAAGATATATGCTTGTGTCATTTTTGTATTCATTTTAACTTAATTAAAATAAAGTGTCATTATCACTTACAAGTGGATCCATGGGGTCCCAAAATAGACCCAAAGATTCCCATGGTCGACCATGTATCAACCAATAGGGTTAAGACACGTTTTAGGGTAATTTAGTATTATTATAATATTATTTTTTAACCTTTATTTACCGGATTTACCCTTAACCATGGTAAATAAAATATTTATCGCAGTAATTATTCAAAATGTCTAAAAATAAAAGTTACATATTTACACAATTTGAACATCCTGATTCCAAATATGGAATCCATTTTTCTAAATTCAAAACACAGAAGTGGCAGAAATTAATTGAAAATTAATTCCCGCTGACAAAACAAAAAGCGTGTTTTTAAGAGATAATAACTATCAAAAGATTGACACTTGTTTATGTTCGGTTTAATTTTAAAATTATGTCTAATGACCAACATTATATTAAATTGTAAAACTATATTCTAAATATACTTTAAAACCACTCAAATTCATAATTTATCACTATTAATTATTTTGATTAAAAAAGTTGTTTTTAATTAAAATTTAGTAATTTTCACTATTCATCAAAATATGAAAGTTATCCGAAAAGTACCAAAATTTCACCTTAGGCTAAATTCGATATTCCGAATCCAAAAATTAATTCCATTTCAAAATATAAAATATATATAATTTCAAAATTTAGGTATTACTATTCATAACGGCTAGTTTGATCGGTTGTGGTGTGTGTTAAAACTCGACGTTGCGTACAACACACGCTACTGTTTTATTCAAAGGAAAGCGTACCGTGGAATCTTGGGATGTTTCATTTAAATTTTTTTGATGTCTCCATTTAGTCAAAAAGATTAAAATATTGTATTTAAAAAGGTATCACTATCAAAAGTTGATAAAAGTGCAATACTGAAAATGAATCTGTTCTTGCATTATGACTAAGAAACTCATAATATGGATTCTAAAATTATTAGGATTATATAAAGTTAAAAATGTAGTTAATGATATTCATGACCTCTTTTAATGGCTTTTTTTTGGTAAGTCATGGTGCAATTGAACTCGGTGTTGCGTGTAGTGCAAGTTATTGAATTATTTTGAAGAAATAACACACTCTGAAATCTTGGGGTGTTACATTCTCCCCTCCTTCAATAAATTGCGTCCTCGCAATTTGAAATTGTTTTTCGAAAATAAAAGGTTGAAAATAGAAAATATATTTGTGGGAAAATCCACATCGGAAATTGGGTTACTAAAATTTAGTCTTAATATGAGGAAAAGAGAAATGAAAGGGTCACTACCAAATTATGATATCGATTAGGAGAACATTGGTGGCAATTAGAGACATATAATTGGAGGAAAACGTAAATATTTATAGGTAGTGATTGCGGTCATCAATAACAAACAAGTATGAAATTAAGGTCCTTAAACTCATCAATCTATGATGATTTAAAATACCATCGGTTCAACAAAACATAGGGTATTAGGATAACACATTTTTGACATTTCAAAATATCTTAGTTGAAATCCCACATTGAAAAATGAATTAACGAGGCCTCTATTTAAAATAAAGAGTCGAAAGTATGAAGATTACCGAAAATAACACATACTAGGGTTCCATGTAAGAAAATATGGATATGGAAGAAAAATCTAACCATCAATTATCTGATGGAGAGTGGTAGAGAACATGGCTATAAAAAGGCCAACAATCCAAAAGCCATAAATTAGTGATGATTTAAGGTACCATCTAGGAAAACATTTTTGTTCTAAGTTGCTTTTCTTAATATTGAGGAATTTATTTATGAGATTGGCTAAGATCATAAGGAGATATACTTACTTTATAATTAGAGTTTTATCCATTAATAAATTTCTACCACAAACTCATCTTTCACTCTAAAAGATAATAGAATGTAAAAAAAATTCTATTTACACTATTCGTATAGGGTTCCAAAATAAACGAATTTATAATTCATCTACAAGATCTTTTAATAAAAACTACATTATTTAATCTAGGACATCTCGTGGGCCAGTGGTAGGTGATACACCCTTGTCGCCCTTCGGTTGCGGGTTCAAGTCTCGCAGCCTTGCCGGACGCGACAGGTTGCCGTCCGACCTCCGGGTTGTCCTTTTATGGCAATCCAAAATAATCCAAACTAGAACTATCCAAAATACTTCTATCCAAACTCACAGTCCAACATTTATAAGTAAGGTAAACATAATGTAGAACCTTTTTACCCCGTAATAGCATATGAATACCTTCATCATGTATTCTTTTAATACACCGAAACATCCTGAATTACCATATTCCTTATTGATTACATTCATGCTCCCTTATTCCATATAGAAAGCTGGATATACTTCATTAATCCAAAAATGTTTAAAACCCCAACAATGATGGAATATACAAATCATTAATCAGTTCCAGGGTAGTCAAGAATATCCAATATAATTTATCCAAAATAATCACATATTATTCCAAAATCACTACCTCAGTATCAGAACTATATTCTCTCAACCATATATTTTCCAAAAATTTATCCTGCTATTGAGTCACTTTTCTTTGTTCCACACAATCTCAAGTCCTTAATGAAATAGTACTGCAGTACAATCCTTATATACTCCATAATTATTATAACAAGTACATTGTTGATACAACACTCAATTGACATAATCAACATAAGAACTCTAATCATTCCTCTTCATCTGTGGTAGTATCATAACTTGATTATTATCCAATAACATCATTTGCGGCATAGTCTGATGACTGGGACATAGGTTCACGTAGTGTCCAAACTCCTTGCAAATGAAGCATTGTACATTTAAAACCATTTTCTTACCCTTGCAGTCACGCACTTTGTGCCCTTCTCCTCCACACTTATAACAAACTCCCATTCCTTTCAGGCAAGTTCCAGGGTGTTTCTTTCCACAGTTACCACATATGGGAAAATTCTTCTTTTCCCTCTTCCCTTTATCCATCTTTCTCTCTTCTATCCTTTTCTTCTCTTGCTTCCCTTCAAATACATAGGACTCAGTAAAATACATGATATTATTTCTTCATATGATGATAATACATGGGAGACTATTTCTCTTATAAATTCTAGCTTAAGACCATGAAAGATATGATCCTTCCTTCTCTTTGGATCATGTGCATTTCTGGAGTTCTCATTCCTTCTACTGGGCGCCATTTCTAAACAATGGCATAAACTAGATCAGTTTATGAATCAAAATACATAATCCCATACTTATAAAAAACCTAACATAAATTGAACTATTTATGGATATAATCCATAATCATAAGAATGTTTTCTTTGAGGAAGTATATACTCATAATCCCTTCAAAATGATTTGTAAAGAAAATGAGAGTTATCCTAAGCATATCCCCCGGGAGTGTCGTAACCAAGAGTGCAGCAAGGCCCGTTCGAGTCTAGCTCAAAGCGGTGTTTTCGGGTTTTACCCCTAGGTACATCTGTGCCAGAGCCGCCTCTACCTGCTCGTATCCAGACAGGGATGTATTGCTCGGAAAACTCACAAAATCTCTACAATACCAAAATTCTAGGAAGTTCTTATATACTAATCCTCAAAGTTCATCTTAGGTCTACGTGCTCTAATCAGAGTTTATCTAAATCTAGCTTCCAAGGTTTGTACTAAACTTCCTCTGATACCAACTGTAACGCCCCGACCCCAGCTACCCAGAGTCGGTGCATTATTACATAACATTGGCATGATCACAAGAAAGATCAAATCTCGAAAGACCGATTGGTTTAGTAGCCTTGGAAACACTAGATATATTCATAAGTTTTACATTACATCATAAAATGAAAAACTACTACAACAACATAATGTTTCCACAATCCACACTATTAACCCCTCATAAAATCCCTGCAGGTCATTCATAACTTACTTCTTCACATCCTGGGAAAAATAAAACATAGAAAAGGGGTGAGCTCAAATGCCCAGTAAGGATAACAATATAGCGGAAACTTTCATAAATAAGAATAAACATTTAAGGCAATGTATAACTAAAACAAAAGCCTTTTAAATATGAACTTTCAACATGGTATGGCATAAATAAAATGAAATAATTCCATTTACTTATTCACATGGATATTCTACTAATCGAATAATCACATGCAAAAATCAATAACCACTTTCATAATGTTGGAATGCATAATGCCAGACTATCATAACCACATAGCCAAGGCCTCGTGCCAAGACTACAAATAAGATTTTGTCAAGGCCTTGTGCCAAGACACTAGTTTGTCTCATGAGACCTACCGATGCATCGAGGAGCTATAGCGGGCTCCACCCATCACTTATTAAGTCCAATGCATTCCCATATGAAAAGGTTTAAACATAACATAAACATTCGTATTAAAACTAGCATACGAAATGTCAATACTTTCACCATAAACTCTGAATGGTATAAAAATAGCACATCCACAGTCAAACATATCACAAAACCTTCAATACAATATAGAAGTTTTGTATCATAATAAATCAACTTCAAATAATCTTAAAATCCATCAAAGGATGTTGACATAGATGAAATCAAAATTCTTTTAAAAGAAATATCTCCTTTTATTTTGAAATCATTTAAGATCCATATAAAATAAAACATTTTCTTTGAAAATATTCTTATAAGCTTGTAAGGGAATCTTTGAAGATTTTATAACGGCGTAAAATAACCGCACCCGCCGTATAAGTTAAAAAAACATTCTTACCTCAATTCTGTCGAAAAGGTTAAAAAGGACCTTGTTTTGAAAACGACGGAAAGATTCCTTTATAAACCTCTTATAAAAAGACAAACAAGGGTATAAATGACTTTAAACCATATTCTTGTAAATAGTAAAAATGTTTTGAAATACATTTTTAAGAAACATGGATGTGGATGATAAAGATATCCCAGTAGATTATTACGTATAAACAACCTCGGATAATGAAGAGATTGTGAAATAACCCTTACCTTGTACTTTTCCTTTGTTGGGGTAGGTTAACCTCCTGAATAATGGTGAAATAATTTTTATTAAATTATACAAGAATCATATACATTAATATGATATCATATATGATCTTTTAATATTTATTTGATAATAATATCTTAGTATTATCATTGTTTCGGGTGTTAACTTACTTGTTTTCTTTCATATGTTTTGTTACGTAAGACATGTTTGTAAAGGATAGGTTGTATATTATTCATATCCAGAATGATATCAAGTCCTTAAACATCATTTTTAAATCATCAAATGATAATTATACTTTAATGGTTACGATGGAGAATGAATCTCATCGCGTTCGTGGAGACGGTAGTCCGTACGTACGCACGAGCGATAATATCATTCTTTTGATATTAAAATAATATATAAATGGATGGTATATAATATATACAGAATCATTAACATGTTATATTTATTATTTACATGAGTTACACATCATTATTATACCCATCCAAATAATATTATATTGAATAACAATTACACCACGACGTGGAGACGGTAAGCCGTACGTACGCACGTATGGTGACATGTTATTCAAAGGGTGGATAGAATAATGAATATGGTTGTACCATATTTATAATAACATCACAGTATATGTGAGATACTGGAGTTATTATTTTATAATGGTAAGAACAAAGGAAGAAGTAGTGAAAGAAGAAATGAACTTGGAGAAGGGTGGTGAAATCATTACCTCTTCTTCGGGTTCTTCCTTTTGATTTGATCAAAAGGGCTCCTTAGGTTGGCTTTCTGATCAAACTAAGGCCTCTAGGTTGTAGTGAGGGATGTTGGGAGAGTATTTGGGCAGAGTTTGGCCGAACCAAAAGGCTTTGAAGGTGTGAAGAAATGGGAAGGAGGAGTGCCCTTTTATAAGAGGGTTGAGGGGCACCTTTGGAAAAGCTAGAAATATTAATTTATAATAAATTCATATTCGGTTTCTAATGGCTCCAAAGTTTATTATTCAAAGGTTAAGGTGGGGATAGGTCGAAAACCACTCAACCAATAGAATTTAGACAGGTTTGGGTACTTATATTAACCTTATCTTTAAGTATTAACTCTAAGTTAATTAGTTTCACTTTTACAATGTCTCTTTGTATTTTTATATAATATGGTTAATAAACTTACTATATACATCCAAGCGACCCCCAAGTGGTCCATTAATGATGAACCTATCATGATATAAGTCTCTTGGCCGAACCTTAGATTTTTAGGAATTTAATATCAATTAATAATATAATATTTGTTTTAAGAACTCGTTTATGTCAATTTTGACACTATTCAATAGTTGATTTTTGTGAAACTCATAACAGATTGATTACTTCGAAAAAAGTCAATTAAATCAATCCTAATATATCATATTATCCTATCAAATTAGTTTAATTCATTAAAAGTTTCATATTATATTTATTTGGGTATTTATAATATCAATTATTTTAATTTTTTACTATTATAGTAATTACTGCATCATCATTGTGTCATAAATAAAATAACTTATTTAATGTCTAAAAATTATAAATAAAATATAATTATGTATTAAATCGTTTTAGCTTTCTAATGAATATTTATAATCTAAAATCCAACATATATAACCTTATGTAACAATTGTTTTTCTAAAAGATATATGCTTGTGTCATTTTTGTATTCATTTTAACTTAATTAAAATAAAGTGTCATTATCAAATACAAGTGGATCCATGGGGTCCCAAAATAGACCCAAAGATTCCCATGGTCGACCATGTATCAAACAATAGGGTTAAGACACGTTTTAGGGTAATTTAGTATTATTATAATATTATTTTTTAACCCTTATTTACCGGATTTACCCTTAACCATGGTAAATAAAATATTTACCGCAGTAATTATTCAAAATGTCTAAAAATAAAAGTTACCTATTTACACAATTTGAACATCCTGATTCCAAATATGGAATCCATTTTTCTAAATTCAAAACACAGAAGTGGCAGAAATTAATTTAAAATTAATTCCCGCTGTCAAAACAAAAAGCGTGTTTTTAAGAGATAATAACTATCAAAAGATTGACACTTGTTTATGTTCGGTTTAATTGTAAAATTATGTCTAATGACCAACATTATATTAAATTGTAAAAATATATTCTAAATATACTTTAAAACCACTCAAATTCATAATTTATCACTATTAATTATTTTGATTAAAAAAGTTGTTTTTAATTAAAATTTAGTAATTTTCACTATTCATCAAAATATGAAAGTTATCCGAAAAGTACCAAAATTTCACCTTAGGCTGAATTCGATATTCCGAATCCAAAAATGAATTCCATTTCAAAATATAAAATATATATAATTTCAAAATTTAGGTATTACTATTCATAACGGCTAGTTTGATCGGTTGTGGTGTGTGTTAAAACTCGACGTTGCGTACAACACACGCTACTGTTTTATTCAAAGGAAAGCGTACCGTGGAAGCTTGGGATGTTTCATTCTAAATTTTTTTATGTCTCCATTTAGTCAAAAAGCTTAAAATATTGTATTTAAAAAGGTTTCACTATCAAAAGTTGATAAAAGTGCAATACTGAAAATGAATCTGTTCTTGCATTATGACTAAGAAACTCATAATATGGATTCTAAAATTATAAGGATTATATAAAGTTAAAAATGTAGTTAATTATATTCATGAAATCTTTTAATGGATTTTTTTTTGGTAAGTCATGGTGCAATTGAACTCGGTGTTGCGTGTAGTGCAAGTTATTGAATTATTTTGAAGAAATAACACACTATGAAATCTTGGGGTGTTACACGGAGACCAGCTGCCATTCGTCCTCGTCACCACTATCATCATCTGATCTCACGAACACACCCTCCACTTGTGCTGGAGCTGGGCCCAACCTGATTACATTGTTTTTAATCTGGTCTTGGAGCCAGTCCTTAAACACGTAGCACCGCCAGATGGTGTTCCCCAGGGCCCGATGGTAAGGGCAGTAGCGGGGGTTATCCGTGAGATGTGCCTCCTCTGGCCTCCAAC
Organism: Viscum album; assembly: GCA_963277665.1. NCBI lineage: Eukaryota > Viridiplantae > Streptophyta > Magnoliopsida > Santalales > Viscaceae > Viscum > Viscum album. The sequence goes on from OY728130.1 coordinate 1,224,712,817, forward strand.
ACTCAGGCAGTCGCACAATCCTCTGCTCCAGGGCGCTCCGGAAATAACCGGGGACCTGATCCTCGTGAAATGAGTAAGTCAGGTATCGCGGGGCCCTGGGAGCGTGGTCTTGACGAGGGGCTGGAGGGGCCTGCCAAGGAGGTGGACCCCGATTATCTCTCCTGGGTTGTGGCGGTACATTACGCGGAGGGGCCGGCCGGTTCTAGGGCTGCCGCTGCTGGGTCGGGAACTGAGCCCGTGGAGGCGGATTCTTGTGAGGCTGTGGATCTGGCCTCACCGGCAGCAACTCCAACTTCCTAGGGGCCTCTATCTGGGAAACAGCAGCGGGCTCAGCCCTGCTGACTCTCCTTGCAGGGATCATAGGAGGCAGTGGGCGTGCCTGACTGACCTGTTGCAGGGCTTCCTCAAGACGTTGATCTTTGTCTGAGATGTCCCTGAACCCTCCGGGGTAATTCTGAGTGATCAAGGAAGGGACCAGCTCGGTCTTGACATTCCCGACGCACATTGTCGGCAACTGCTCCTGAGTCAATGGCATGTCAAGGGAATACGTGAGACCCTTCCATCGGGCGACGAAATCCGCGACTCGCTCATCAGGCCTTTTCCTGCACTTTAAGAGGTCTGCGATACTCGTCTTCCGGGTCGTGGAACTGAACTGGTAGAGGAACTTTCTACGAAGGTCCTCCCAGCTAGTTATCGACCCGACGGGGAGCTGGCTGTACCAGACAAATGCTGGCCCTTCCAGTGTCTGGACAAAGCAGCGAAGCTTAGCGGCCTCCTGCTGCGCCGGAGTTCCCAACATAGGCCCGCACCTCGAGTTGAAATGGGCCAAATATTGTGGCTGATCTCCAGTCTCGTTGAAGGGGGCGAATTTGGGGTTCCTGAATCCCGGAGGTGCCGGCATGTCATCCACCCATGCTGGGTATGGCTTGCCGTCCGGTGGGATCGCCACTTGCCGAGTCTCCAAGGCTTCCAAGCGGGCGATGAGTGCCGCCATTGGATCGTCCGGACATGGGTTCCAGTCCTGGCGAGGATCTCTAACCACGAGCGCATTGCATGGCTCTTCAATCGGGTCGTCGACCGGGTCGTCGAACTCGGCAGCTCGTGGGATGGCGGGCGGAGCGGCCCTTGGGGCAGCGGGAGGAATCCGAGCGGGGTCTCTCAGGTAGTCACGCCGTTCAGGAGGGTGTGGTGAAACATACCGCGCCCTCTTGCCATAGGCAATGGCCTCTCCCCTGTCGGCAAACACGGCATAATCACGGTTACCCGGGAGAGTCTCGTCGAGGAGTGGTTGTTCCTGTCCCTGCTGTCCTGGCCTAGGATCACCGTAGTCAGGCCGCCGCTCTGCAGCACGCTCGGCGAGGAGCTGGTCTACTAGCTTCTTCTGCTCGGCGAGCTGTTGACGTAGCGTGGCCTTCTCGGGATCCTCACCCGCCCTCTGTATGGAGGCAGATGGGTCGGCGGGCTTTATAGACCCGCCGTGCTCTTTACCTTTGCGGACGTTTCGGCTCAACGTTAGTGCTTCAGTGGGTGTTGGGAGACCCGGGAGGTTCCTATGGTGACGAGTAACTCTCACCGATGGATCCAACGATGGCTTGTCTTCGGGGGGATAGCCCCCGTCGAGAAGTTCCAAGCCGTTCCCCTCTCCCGACAGGTCAGCCATATTGACCGTTTCCGTCCCTGGGGATGTACCCTCAGGGCCACCCAGCGAGTCGGGCTATCGGAGAATCGCACTGAAGCGTAGGGCAGCATATTTCCCCCATCCACGGATATAGATGTGGGGGGTGGATTCCTCTATAACCTTGCGGAGTACTTGAAAACACTCAACACATCATTGTTGGAGGGCCTCGTGGTGCCCAAATGACCCGAGGTGCCGAACCGCGGGGAGCGTGGCCAAGTCAATCTGACGGAACTGCTCACCAATATCCTCCAGGTGTGCTTGACTCCCGGGATATGGCATTTTTAGGCGGTGAAGACGGGAGTGAGTCTCTCAGAGAGTTCGGCGGAAGCATTCGAACTCATCCGGGGTGAGCGATTCTGGTGCATCAAAGTCCGGTCCTGCGACTGGCCAAAACTTCTCAGGGAAGTGGCCCTCTGCAAGGACGGTACAGAAGCTCCGCAACTCAAACTCGGGACCCAGGTCTTCTTGGTCCCCTTCCGCGACTGGGAATGGACGGGGAACCGGCAGTGGTGCCGAGGCGGGCCGCTAGGCCGGCGGGCTGGCCGGCGGTGAATACGGAGAGCAAGCCGATTGGCCTCCATATCCCGGGCCGCCCTCTAAGGGTTGCGGTGCCCCAGCTACCACATCACGATAGGACGGGCCGACGAGCGAACATCCGGCCGTAGAGTCGGTGCTCGCCAAGGGTGCACTAGATCGTGGCTCGATCGTCGGTCCCCAGAAAAGGTCTCCGGCTTCTTCGATCGAGGCAGAAGGCGCTTCCGGAGGGGCCGGTACCAACCACAAGCTTGATCCTTGGGGGTCTACCAGGCCCTCGCTACTTCGGATATACCTTCGGAGAGATGCAGAGATCACATTGATCTCGCTCTCGGGGAGTACGAGGCTGACGTGCCGCATTCCTACCCCTGCCCCTGACTGGCGGGATCGGGGGGAGGGCTCCGTCACCGAATCATACTCCGCCTCTGTATCAGAGAAACGAACCGGTCGGATCTCTGTCCGGAATTCCCTAACATTCCTCCCTCGACGTCGACGCCTCGCCTTCCTGCCCCTGGGTGGTTCTTCGGGGCATGGCTGATCTCTGTCCTGGCGTCCTCTGGCCTCACCGGTGCTGGGGCCAAGAGGACTGGAAACCAAGGTGCGGGGAGCACCGGGACAGATATCAAAGGGGACGCGGGGAGAGATGATTCCGGGCAGGCCTCCGGGCCGGGATTGGAAGGTGGGATAACCCATGCCTCTTGGATCGGCCACACGGAGTAGACCCTTCTGGTGAATAGCGCTACCGCGAGGTGGTCCGCGGTGGCTATTGCCTGTACCAGCAACCGGGAGAGTCAACCCAACCTGCCTTTTGGGGGGGTCGGGGCCTCGATCCAGGTCGGGCATAGAAGTGACCCTGCTCAGGATGCGCAGGAGCCTGGTGACTGGAGCCAGCAGTGGCTTGGGCCAACGCGGCCGCTGTTGCTAGGGCCCCAAGGTGGGAATCCTCTTCTGCTCGTGCCCGACGTTGGCGTCGGAACAGACGAGTCGGGATTAGCGGCGCAGGCAGGTGGAGAGCCTGTTCTTCGACTTGAGAAGTCTGGCGGCGGTGTCGACGTGGCCTGGCAGGAGCCCTTATCGCGGATCCCTGGAGCGAATCTCGGATAGGGTGGTCCCAGACATCCTCCACGTCATCCGCATAGGGGAGGGAGCTGTCGGAGCATTCCGGGGAAAAACTCCCGAAGCGGTTGGACATCAAGGTAGGCAACGGTGCGTCCCTGCGTGGCCCTCGGGGGCGGCGTTGGTGGCGAGGTGCAGCTTCCTCGAGGTCTAGGAGAGCCATGTCCCTGGTGGGGATGACTCCCTCTTCCTCATATCTCCGTACCAAGTTGTTGATCACCCTTCTCTGGATGACCTCCGAGGGGGAGAGAGGGCGTGGTTTCCCCGCAGTTGCGGCTGCTGGGACGGCTGTGGAACGGGCGGGACCGCGCGGAGTAGCCGCGTCGGTGTTTCCCTTACCCCTGCGCCAGTGGGCGGGCGACGATCGGGCACTGGATTGGGCGACCTGATTCCTGAAAGCAGGGAGAAGAACCCATTAATACTGACAGGAAAAGGAATCGACAACCAATCATTAGTTCCACGACGCCTTCCGTGGGGGGAACCCAGGCCATCGACGTCGTGAGACGGAGTGCCCGATTTCCCTTCCCCAGCCCCTGGCGGGTTCCGTGCCCCGGTGCTGAATGCTCGGCCGGGCAACATGCTAGTCTTCCAACACCTCTGAAATCTATCGGTCTTCGTATTGAGGAGAAGAGATTCACGTCAGGTTCACCATTTTCTATTTCGGTGCGGATGTGTGTCGGGTTTCTGTTCCGACGTTGTTCCGCCAGGACACGTTCGCGCGTGCGCCCGTCGACCCGAGGGGATGGGAGCGCGGCTTGTGGCCCCGCAGTCCCGCTTTCCAAATGCGGGCGGCATCCATCCCTTATTCAGGGACGTCTGCTCCTTGATCGAAACCAGGATGATGGGATGTCGGCTCCTCCTTCCGTCGATGTCTCCTCGGAACTCGTCGCCTAATCCGGGTCTCCCTCATAGATTTAAGAATTTTCGTGAATCTCGTTCCCGGCGCCATATCTTCATGGACACCGGTTAATTACACTACTTCCGCCCAGACGCTCCAAGGAGTCTGGTCGGGGCAGCAACCCGCGGTGAGGAGACCGGGTAGATCTGGGTGTTGGGGGCGTGTCTTAACACTGCGGCTCTGCATGTCTGCCTTCCGTCCCTAATAGGGCTTCTCGAAGGCGCGATGGCCTGAGGCATCCCGCGCTGGGTGCGGGGAACTGCGTTACCTGAGGTTTTCCTCAGCTTCCAATGTTTAACACGGGGTATGCCGTGAGTTTAATGTCCAGCGGGGACGGCATCAGACTGATCAAAACTAGGAGTGGATCAGATGACAGAACCCCTTGCGGGGAACCTCCGACGCTGGGGCCGGCACATGGGCGGCTTCCCGATTGAAGTGGAGTGGAAAGAAATGGCATGACCCCACCGGGATGTGGCGTCCCGGGTAAGGATCAGGATGGATGATGGAGTGAAGAGCTTGGACCCCGTAGAGGCTTCCTACGTACCGCGCGTTAGCGCGGATCAAAGTCAGCGTAGTTCGGATATACAGTTTAACGTCATGATGGACGATGGAAAGCCGACTCACAAGGAGGTCGAGGCTGCCGGGCGGAGGATTGAACCGAACCACCTCGCACGGAGGGGGATGGAACGACCGGGTGGATCAAAGTTTCACCTCATGATGGACGATGTTGTTTGGGGCTTACACTCTAAGGAGGCCCATATGCGGCAAAGCTCAGTTGGAGAGGGACTTGGGCCGAAGGTAAGAGACACCTTGATCCCCGTCACTCCCTCTACCGGCTTCGGCATTGGGGAAGCACAATGGATACACACATGTGCAGTCCCCCACAAGGGCGGATTCATAGGTGAATCGACGCGAATGTGAACCCGGGAGGGGTCCACTGATGGACGAACTGACCTGAATACGACCGGGACGACCGGGTGGTGGGCTTGAACCTCAGGGAGGCTTCCTACGTACCCTGTTTAGGAGACAGGGATCAAAGTCCATGTAGTTCATTCTGTCAGGACTTACGCACTGAGGAAACCTGAGTGCGGCAAAGCTCAATTGAAGAGGGACTTGGGCCGAAGGTGAGAGACACCTCGATCCCTGTCACGCCCTCTACTGGCTTCGGCAGTGGGGAAGCACAACAGAGATACACATGTGCAGTCCCCCACAAGAAACTAGGGGTTTGTAATACCCTACCCCCGTGGGCGAAGGCCACTCCAATAAATCGTCCCTAAAGAGGGGCAATCCTGACATCCCTGCAGAGACGAGCGGGTGGGGGCCACATCCAAACCGGAGGGGACCCTGCGTGCGAGGCACGGGATCGGGTGATGCGGACGGTTTAACGTCTTTCCGGACTAAGTACAGTTTAACGTCGTGTGTTGAGGACGAAGCGGACGGTTTAACGTCATTCCAGATGAAGTACAGTTTAACGTCATGTTGGACGATGGGGTTTGGGGCTTACACCTTGGGGAGGCCCATATGCTAGGAAGTTTAACGTCGTGCAGCTTGGACGATAGATGCTTGGCAGTTTAACGTCCTGCAGCACGGACGATGGATGCTTGGCAGTTTAACGTCCTGCAGCGCGGACGATGTGCAGTTTAGTGTCCTGCAGGACGATGGATGCTTGGCAGTTTAACGTCCTGCAGCGCGGACGAGGTGCAGTTTAGCATCCTGCAGGACGATGAATGCTTGGCAGTTTAACGTCCTGCAGCACAGACGAGGGATGCTTGGAAGTTTAACATCCTGCAGCGCGGACGAAGTGCAGTTTAGCGTCCTGCAGGACGATAAATGCTTGGCAGTTTAACATCCTGCAGCGCGGACGAGGTGGTGCCGCCAATGGGTCTGTGTCACTTCGCGCGAGCCTGGAGGGCCGCACGGGAAGACAACGTACGGTGCGGGCACCCGGGATTAAGATCATCGGGTGCCACGCAGGCGGGTACCCTCAGGGGGTCAAAGGGGGCGACCCTGGCGGTTTTGCGCACAAAAGAGGAGCTTGGCGCGCAATACCGCGGGTCGGCGCGCAATTGGGCGGGCTGGCATGCAATTGGTCCAGCGCTTTGTGCGCGGAAGATAGAGATTGCGCGCACCGGGTCTCTGATAGCGCGCGGGGGCAACGGCCCATTCTTTAATGAATGACCACTTAGTAAGGGGGGTGCGCGCAATCGGGCTGGATTGCGCGCACCCGGGGGGCAATTGCGCGCAAGAGGCTTCTTTTGCGCGCGAAGGCCTTTGGGTGAGGAGTTGGTCAATGGAAAGAATCCAAAGGGGTTGCGCGTGAAGGCGAACCCCGGGGCTTGCTTGCGCGAAATAAAGGAGGTTACCTGAAGATCGGAATTGCGCGCGGAGGGGGCGGGATTGCGCGCACGAGCGACCCTTCGAATTCTGGCAACCTCAAAACGTTGGGGGTTGCCTTGTATTTATAGGCATCCCCGGGCGCACAATTCGGCTCGCGGGCATGCAATTCGGCTCGCGGGCGCGCAATTCGGCTCGCGGGCGCGCAACGCAGCTCGGGCGCGAAATAGGGGCCTGGCGCGCTTCAGGGCCGCGCACGGGCGTCGAGCGCGGAAAATTACGCGCCGACTCGGCCCATTGCGCGAATCCCGGAAGGATTGCGCGCGCATAGCCAATATTGCACGCGGGCCTCCGATATTTCGCGCAAGGCCTTCGGGCCTTCCGAAACGTGCTTCTGACTCCAAATATGACCTCGCTTTCCTCATCCGGAACTTCTTTTGAGGAGCAACGGACTTTTCCGGCGTCTACAGGTACCTTAGATCATCACAAATTTATGGCTTTGTGATTTTTGGCTTTTTCATAGCCATGTTCTCTACCACTCTCCATCAGAACTTAATGATTATATTTCTCTTCCATATCCATATTTTCACCTATGTTATCCTATGTGGAAACCCCAGGGATAAGTTAATTTGGGTTACCATTACATTTCATAAATTAGTTTTTAAAATTAAGCTTTAGTATTAATTTTTACGATGTGGGTTTCTATTAAAGAAACTTTCAAGTAGTAAATGATTTATAACCCTGATGAATTTCGAGGGCGAAATTCATTTTAAGGGGGGTAGAATGTAACACCCCAAGATTTTATGAGAAGTATTATTTTTAATTTATTTAATGTCTTGTGTTGTATGATAAACCAAGATTATCTTGCATTATACGTAACACCGTATTAGCTTGTAGTATATGTAACACTATTCTTAGATCGTGTTACACACAATTTTGAGTTCGTTTGATAGAAGTTATTTTATGCAACATTGAGTGTATATATATATATTCAATGTATAAATGAAATATGCTTAGATTCTATTATACACAACAACAAATTAATCTTGCACTACACACAACCCTAACTTGGCTTTCATTACATGCAATCGCAACCTTCTACAATAGCGTGTGTTGTACGCAATACCGAGTTTCACTAAACAACGATATGTTATTAAAATATTATATAAACTAGCCGTTATGAATAGTAATACCCATGTTTTGAAATTTCATAAATTTAAGCTTTCAAAATGGACTTCATTTTTGGATTCAGAATATCGAAATTATCCTAGGGTTAATTTTTGGTATTTGTCTGAAAACTTTCAATTTTTGATGAATAGTGAAACACTAGGTTACTATTTAAAAAACCGACTTTTTATTTACATAATTATTTATTTTATTTAAATTTATTTTAGGTCAAAATTGATGCATAATACCTAAATAAGTTCAATTTAATTCATCGGAGTCATTTTATAATTATTTTTGATATATAAAAATTTTATTGAACTTTTCAGCGTCTTTTACCCACCTCCTAGGAGAATTTGAAATTTTACATATAACCTAATTTTACGGCTTCTGTGAGTGGAATTTCTAAAATCTAAGAGAAATGGTTAATATCAAAGAGTAAAATGTGGTTTAATAAGATAAAAATAATTTTTGGTGAATAGTAACTTTTTACTTTTATTTAGCACGATTAAAAGTAAATAGGGTAATTAAAGGTAAAAATGATATTATTTTTACCCTAACACCTGTAGTAATTCTATTGTATAAGTTTAATTTGACCAAAAAAAACGTTAGGAATAAAATATGACCATTTAGGTCCACTTGGATTAGATTAGGACACTTATTATTATTTTATTTAAAGAAGAGTTAAAAGTGTTAAAAAACAAAGTGTAATAACTAAAACATTTTTAATATTGGGTTATACATAAGATAAATTCGACTATAAATATTAATTAGTAAGATAAAAATATTTCCTACATAATTTTATTTTATTTATAATTTTTAGACATTAAATAATTTAATTTATTTATGACATAATGATGATGTAGTAATTACCTTATTAATTAAATATTAACATAATTGATATTATAAATACCCAAATAAATGTAATTTTAGACTTTTTATGAATTACACAAATTTTATAGGTTAATATGACATGTTAATATTGATTTAATTAACTTTTTTCGAACTAATCATGCTGTTATAATTTTCACAAAAATCAATTACCAAATAGTGTCAAAATTGACATAAAATAGTTTTTTTTAAAAAATATTATATTATTAATTTTTATTTTATTATTAAAAATATAAGGTTCATCCAAATGACTTATATAAGGTTATATATATTAATAATGAACCACCTGGGGTTAGTTTGACTTGTTATAGTATGTTTATTAACCATATAGTGTAAGAAAACAAGAAGACACAATAAAAGTAAAATTATATAACTTAGAGTTAAATCTATATGATAAGGTTAATATAGTAACCTAAACTTGACTTAAACCTATTGGTTGAGAGGGTTTCTACCGAACCCTCCTTTAGCTTTTAAATAAATCAATTTGGAGCTATTATAAACTGAATATGACTTTATTATAAAATAGTATTATAAGTTTTTCCTAAGGTGCCCCTCTCCTCCCTTATAAAAGGGAACCTCCTCCCTCTTCTCTTTACACAAATTTGATCCTTCAAGCTCGGCCAACCCCTACCCACTTCCCTTATCAACTTCCCTAGAAACATTATAGAGGTTCTGGTCTTCTGAAAAGACAAACTCTAGTGCATTAAGAGGAATCTTAAAAGAGGTGCGTCGAAGAAGATGTAATCTCTTCTACCGATTCTTTCAAGTTTTCTTTTTCTTCAAATTATTCTTCTTTAGTTGTTTCATTATAAAGTAATAACATCAGTATCAATAATATACTGATATGTTATTATAAAAATGAAACAACCCCATTTCATATTCTATCCATCCTACGGAAAATGAAATTATCGCGCGTGCGTACGTACGGAATACCGTCTCCACGCCATGGTGTAATCTATTTTTATACCACCACCTTACTTGGATGGGTATAATGGTGTAAATAATAACTATATACAGTTATTATAACATCATACTGATTCTGATATATTATATCATCCACTACAATTTAATTAAATAATTATGGGAACGATATCATCGCTCGTGCGTACGTACGGATTACCATCTCCACGACGCGATGAGATTCATTTTCCATGTTAACCATTCAAGAATGATTATAAAGTATATATAATTAATAATAATGAAATATATGACATGATAAAGATACTTTATTTATGAATATATATATTTCATCTACTTACTTCAATTCAAGTCAATAAGGAAAGGAAAACAGCGTTCATGCGTACGTACGACCTACCGTCTCCATGAACGGTGTATTTAATTTCATTTATCTATATATTATATATATATACTGAATATATATGATATATAAATCATGTTTTAAATTCTGGATGTAAGTAAATCATGATATAAGTAATAATAATATGAAGAACGACAAGTCCAAACACGTATGACAAATAAAACGATTTTACCCAAAACGCTGCTTTAACATGGAATTTACAAAAGAACCTGTAATATAATGTCATAAGTGAACCATATATGATATCATAACAATGAATATGATTATGTAATAAGTCAATTACATTATTTAAATCATTATATAGGAGTTTCAGATACGTATGAAGCATAACGCACCTAAGGTAAGGGATAAATTTTCCAATCTCGTTTTTATCAGAGATTGTTTATTCGTAAGTATTTACTTGGGTTATATTTATCATCCATGTACCTATTTTATAAAAATGGTTTCATGTATGTTTAAAGTCTTTTTTTACCCATTTTTGACTTTTACTACATGGTATTTAAGGAATCTTTCTTTTGATTACCATACAAGGTGCTTTTTGACTTTTCCAGCAAAAGTACGAGAAGAATGTTTTTTTAACTTATACGGCATGAACGAATTTTTAAGGTTTCATAACGCCTTATTTTCATGAAGTTTACTATAAAAAATTTCATGGTTATTTTCAATAAAATTCTTTTCTTTTAAAATTCTATGGCATTTTCTGAAAAGAAAATTATTTTTAAGAAGAAAGGAAATTTTCCTCAATAATTCTTTTCAAGTGTTTTATCAAAACAATTTTCCATCTAAGATGAAATTATTTCATATGTGTGTGTTTCAAGTATAATATCTCTATGATTTACATGGTTTCACTTTTCTTATGATGAAATTATATCCATTTGTTTTATATGGATTATTTAATGATGGGATGATGTTTATGAAACCCATTTTTATTCTTTGGGTAATGATGAGTGATTTATGTTTATGTTGTGGCACAAGTAAGAATGATTTCATTATGAGATTGGTGGGACCTATATCTCCCTATAATTCATTGGTTGAAGATTTATATCTCATGAGATATACATGGCTGGAACGGTAAGTTAATCCGGTTTAGTGATATAGGACTGGAACGAGGAGTGAACTCGATTCAGAAAGGAACTTTTTCAACTAAGATGGTCTTGGCAGCAATGCCGTGTCTACTGTAGAAATCATAGAATGTGATTAATGCTTTACCAAAATTAAATGATTTATTCCTATGCTATTTTATCATGATTGATGTTCCTTTATGACCTATGCCTTACGTACTGCCAAGATTTATTTCACAACTGAAGATTTTGATGTGTAAACTTTACGTTCATGTTTTGAAGTTCAAATGTATATGGTTTGTTTTATTTTCTCCATTATTACCCTTACTAAGCATTTGATCTGACCCTTTATATGTTTTATTTTCCCCAGTGTATAACGAAAGGTTTTAGGTAAGAAAAAAGGGAGATATTTATGGGAGATATTGAAGATCTTTCACCAATCTTAGAAGATTATATTCTGAGTTTCCAAAGACACTAAACTATTACGGTCCTTTGGTGCCTATTTTTGTTATGTAGTAAGTATTTAGAAAACGTAATGTAATGTCTATGTATGTCAAGATATGGGTCTCTACAGAAGTAGAAAGAGACTCTATTATACTAAAGAGTTCTGGGTAAAATGTTTTCTGAATTTTATATGGAGTTAATATAGTGTGTTACGCATGACACAGTCTCCTTGTATTCATTGGTGGTTGAATTCCAATATTCACTAGGACTATAAAACTAACCCAATATGAGGTAGGTTGTTACTATAATAGAAGAAAATATTAGTATTCATCAATATATTAATTCAAGTAGACTTATTATCTTGAACCTGACCCAAATTTATGTTTAGATTCAATCCTTGTGAAAACATTAACCTCCTCCTAATGTGTGGGAGGATAAATATTTTCTTCTACTTGAAGGTGATACCCAGTGAGAATATTTCCCTTAAAAATTTCCTCATTGATCCATATGAGAATGAAAATGACAGCCTCAAACTATGAACATTTATCTTCCATAGATAGAACTCCAGGCTCTATTAGGGGCGAGTGGGATGAAGCCAAAACTTTCTTTTTATCTCTAGTAGAATGAAATAGATGAGGTGTAAACTTCATATTTATAAGCACCATTTATTGTTTGTTCTTATAGTTCTGGGTATATGATACCTTGACATGTTCTTTGTTGAAACTCGTGTCTTAGGTTATTATTTTCCCATTGCATGTATTAGTGTTTATGTATTAATATGTATCATATAACATATTGATATTGACAATGTTCGTTGAGAAAAATCAGGCCATATGAATCACATCTTTGTTATTTGATTAATATAGTGACTTTTCACTTACCACTTCCCCCCTTTGGACATTATGTCACAATCTTCCCCCCAATCCATTTTCTTAATAATTCATTTTAGTATGTGACCTTTGTGAGGTTTGATATTTTTCATTACGATCTCCCTTGGTTTTCTTTTTTTGATAGTGTCCCTAAATGACTCTCCAACCATCCTCACCAAATTTTCCATAGATAAACATCACATGGTGGTAGTAATAGTTAGGTTGATAATAGATAGAAACCACTACCCATAATAAAAAGGCCAGTCTTCTTGAACTAGATGGTAATATTTCCTCCATACCTGATGTATATGGATAACATGGGGTTGCCATTGATACTTCTTAAATCTATTGAAGATTGGATGATTCGAAAGCTGGTGGTCATAGTAGAAAATTCTGCATCCCTACAGTATGGGTTTGACATGGAGCTTCTGCCAATATCTTTTGTACCTGTTGAGGGTTTGACGACCCCTGCGGCTGAGGCGGTAGTAAAAATACCAATAGTTCTGTGAGATAGTGTTTCACCCAAATAGATTTTATGGTGGATACAAATGAAATCCTATTGATTTGACACATTTTCACTTGATTATGGGTTGGGTGTAGCTCTTACTCAGAATACATGTTCTTTCGAAGAGAAGTTTCCATGTGGCCTGAGGTTTTGGATCTCTCATCAAAGATGAGTTCTTAAACTTTCACGAGTCCTAGATAATGATAATACCACCATCCCACTCTCTTTGGTTATGAAACTTTTGTGCCTTATATATGGGAGGATTTTTTTTCGATTAACCAAGTGGCATGGGCAATTTTTGGAACTATGGACTCTCTTACAGTAATGAAATATCTAGATGACATATTTAGGGGACTCTACTAGCCTAAAGACAAAGTTATGTTCAATGATCCATACTCCCCTATCCCTAAACTAGTACATATGATGAGGATTTAGAGATTATTTGTTGGAGGTCCACTAGACTATGGATAAAAGCATACCACAAGGTGTTGTACTGATTTTATAACATCATTCACTAATGATTAAGGAATGTGTAAAGGACTATTTGAAAACAAATATTATTCATTTCATAGAGGTGATCATTATATCTCTGATATGGGTGGTGATTAGTTTTTATCTAATGAAATTTCTCCCATCAGTTCTAGAATAGATAATGAATTAATTACACATTTAACATATTGGGATATAATAACTAGAAATTGTGATGATCCAAAATATAGTTGGAGGATTATTCTCAACCAACTATTTCTATATATACATTCCAACCTCTTCCTCTTTGTAATTTTATTCCTCTACTTGTCCAAAACTCCTAGTTTTATTTACTACAGATAGTAACTCAGGACTCGTAAAATTTATTGATGGTGGTCACTCTTCTAGTTTGCCTAATGACTGAGGTGAGGTGTTTCTAGTGACTAACATGAAACCATATACAGACCCTAGTTTTTTTAGGAACCACTCTATATAAATGTGTCCTAATAATGAAATGATATACTTTATTTATTTAGCTATCAACCATGGTGTGGTTGTCCACAGAAAATGCAATCGATATGATCTATGTAATCCACCTCGATGCTAATGTGAGGAAGACTTTCATGGTAGGTATACCATTCTACTTTATATAAAAAATTGATAGATCCTTGGGATGAAATAGATATGAATAACAAGTCATAAAGTATATTAATAATGAGTATGGTGGGAATATGAGACTCATTCCTCATTTCCATCAGAATATGTCAAACTTCAATTTGGGGTGAAGCATGGATATGATCCTACTGTATGGTGGACTTTTAAATACATCGATGGCTATCTTTGGATGTTTCTGGAATATGAATACCCTACTAGGAAGTTCCTAGAATATTTATATAGGATTATGAATTTTTAGTAGGGATATGATCCTACCTTTAGGTGTCCATCAGATTATACTCATTAACCTTGGTCTAAATGGGAATATACACTCAGGTATGATATTAATTCCCCACCAGAATATGTCAACAAACCTATAGTTTGGGGGAAGGGATATGGGCATCCTTATATATGTCCTTGGATGGATGTTGACACAATACTTCATTAATATGAGTAAGAATATGTGTCTTTCTTATATAAGCTATTAGAATATGCTATAAAGATCTTAAATTGATTATAGGGATATGTGCCTACACTAAGTTGATTGGAAGAATATACCAAAAACCCACAGTTGGAGGAGGAATATGTGACCGGTCCAAATTTACCTTTAGAATGTGTGTTCATATCTATTTTATAGGAATATTCACCTATCCTAAGGTGGATATTAAATTGAATTGATGAACCATAGTTGGAATGAGGATATAGACCCAATCCTATTCCTCATCCTATACCAGAATACAATGATAATCCTCTCTATTAGGAGTAAGAATTTTACTTTTATCTATAGTACCTGTCTATTAATTTTATACATACTGATATGCTGCTATGGTAGTTAGAATAATATTATTTTCATGCTCTTGTATGATCATTGGAATATTCTAGTTAATCTACTTTATTGCTTCCAGAATATGCAAGAAAATAAGAATGGTTTGAGTAGGAACATGTACCTACTCATTCTTTGTCACTAGGATATAATGGAAGACATATTCAATTGAAGTGGGAATATTTTCCCACTCCTATCCTCCATTTTCCATTGGGATATGCTGATGGTATTCATCCATAAGGGCTATAGTATATAATTTCCCCTTATTACTATCATAATATGCTAGAATAAATTATATGTGTGAATGGGGATATGATCCTTCTCATTGTTTACCTCCTTAATATATTGGAAGTTGTTGTCAAAAACATATGGAATATAATTAATCTCCCTATGGTTCACAACTCAACACTCTTTGAAATATCTCATAGATTCCTAAGTCTGAGTGACTGGGGAGGTGACTTGTTATGTAGTAGCTTAAGCAGGTGGCTGAGGTATAGTTTTTTATGATACTGGTGGAGATGAATGATCTGAGACATATTGGGTAACTATTGAACCTTGGTGAAGTCCTAGTCGACCCACTGATCCACCTTCCTAAGATAAGGATGTTACTGGTTGTCACATTCTGTGGATAGGCTCCTGAAGTGGTTGGTAGTGGTGACAAGTGTCACTAACTTCATCGCGGACATCATCAGAGAAGTTGGGCATGAAAGCTTTAGTTTATGGAGACCCTTGTGCATTTAATCCAGAGGGGATGGTACCATAATGGTGGTACTACCTTAAAATCACTTTATCCACATGGTTATAAAGACACCAAGTATATTTGATTGTATTTGTACTTGGAGGGTTCGTTACTCTCATAAAAATTGAAGCACTAGAATACTTACTCGATGAAGAATCCATTTCCATAGATTGAAGAGATATCATGATAAATGTATTTATAGTCATAAAGACAATAAGAAAAGAACATAGATTAATGAAACAATGTGTGTATGAAATTATTGTTAACTAACTGCATATAAAAAAATAAATTTTATTTTGAAAGATTCACATTCAGTTCACCATTTTTGTTTCAACCTAGGATGGGGTGTCATGATGCTTGGTTTGGTGAGGGGTTGAGTGTGGATGCACAATCCTCACATTGGTTCACTACTCCTATCTTGGTTATCTTTCAATGGTATTTATTTATTGAAACAAACAAGCACAATGGAACCAACACTAATAAAAAGATACAATACTACTTTCCAAAGGCATAAAATCATTGGGATTTATTAATAATGACACTTAGGAACACACATTGGTATAGAGGAAGGGAGTTCAGTCTCATAAAACCCTTTTGGAATAATTATTTAATTCTTTGATACTCTCTTATAAATTTAATTCATGTTTGTGAATATTTCCTGAATCCCGATACAAGATTTGTTACCTACCCTTTGTAATCAGTTTTTGGAACATGCTAATGTGAATGTATATAAATATTAGAGGCATCTAATTGATATGACCATCTGTATGTTTTAGTGGTTATATATCTATAAAACTTTCTACATTTATCAGAGGTTCCCTATCTTGTTACCTATTATTACTCAGTGTTGCTGGTTTAGGGGTCACTATGTTTAAAAGCTGCATAGTTAGGTTCTATAGAGTTTATAACCATCTAGGGAGGCATCCCATGTTTACGGTTTAATAATTAGTACCATTAAGGAGGTTCACATGTATCCCTATGAAAGTAAATAAAACCAATGTAGTTTGGTTCCACTTAACGGGACATGGAATAACATTTAATATCATATAACAAGGATTGATTCATATAGTTTAATGTCATATGGTAAGGATGAATTTGAAAAATTCATAGAAATGGTTGGTGTCAAAAATACACATGAGCGACCCTCTATAAGTTTTCTTAAAGGGAACATGGCCCAACAAGGATGGGTTAATCTAAAATGAGATGTGGACCTATTAGGATGGATACCATAAAAAATATTCCCTAATGAGGATGATATAATAGGACCTGGAAATAATATTGGAATTTGGGTGGGGGCATGAAATTATCGAGGATATGGCCCGATGATAGGATGTTTCATAGGTAATATGGCCCTAGTTGATGAGATGTTTAGACTAAAAAAAGTATATCCAGTCGAGGGAAATTCATAAATGGTCTAACAAGTGATATGAGATAATGAGGATGGTGATTAAAGGTTAATAATGTTGGGTCTGAACCTTAAGGTGGTATCCTAGGTATCCCATCAAGATATTAATCAAATCCCACATAGTTCGAGTGACACAATTTAAGGTCATGTGATATGATCATACTATAAAATTTAATGTCATGTGATAAGTACATTATCATGAAGTTTAATATCATCTGACTATAACTTATGCCGCATAGTTTAATGGTGTGTTGTGGGGATGTTTGTTCTATTGAAGTTGTGACATCAGATGATTCATCAACGATTATGCATATGAGGCTGCCCTGAGATTCTTCATTGGGAATATTCCCCTTTGAATGTATGTTACATGGTGAATACATCCCTTTGAGAAGAAAGTAACATGACCAGGGATTACACCTAAAAAGGAGGAAAAAAATAGTTGAATTTTCACCATGATAACAACATAACCATCCTATATCTTTAAGACCACATGAGTCATGATCAGTGTGAGAAATAAGAGATGGTATAAGATCAATCACATTACAAAAGAGTATGAAATTGGATTTGGATGGGGATTATTCACTAAAGTTTCTATATGAAAAATATGCTTATAGATCTCCTGGGGGGTATAGATCTATGAGAAAAGGTTTGATACTTCAAAAGAAATATGGTCATGTAAATGTAAGTATGTTAGATGATGAAAATATGGGGGAATACAATGTTGGGTTTTAACATAGAGGATGCATCTTATGTATTCTGTTAAAAGAAAGAATCAGATCCCACATAGTTTGGCTATTGTGTAATTTAATATAATGAAAAAAGGATGTTAGACATATAGTTTAATATCATATGGTGAGGAAAGTTATTTCCATAAGGAATAAAAAAATGTTAAAATCATTTAATATATCGAAGGTATTGTGGTCTCCATAGGGAATATTATCACATTGAAATATAAGATATAGATATATATTGGAAATGGAGATTGAGCCTTGAATGGTATACTATGTATCATGTTTATAATAGGAATTAGAGGCTATGTATTTCGTATGGGGATTGTGTGGAGATTATACATGAGCCATCTAGTATAATTTCAAAGGGGCCCACTAGTGGGAATGAAAGGGTAATTGAACTCATGTGGAATATTTCCCTTTGAGTTGGAAAATATAGGGAAATACACCAAATTGGATGACCATGATGGATATGGCCTCATCCCTTTTAATGGAAAAGGAAGGTTGAGATTTTGAGTGTGTAATTGGAATAAATGCATTAATAGGCCATAATATAAGAGGAGTTAGGTGATCAATGGCTACAATAGGTTTATATGATCACATGACTAACTCAGGATTAAAACATCACATAAACCTAGTGATAACATAACAAGTATAGGGTTAGGTGATCATATAACGAGACTAGTCTCATTCCATTATATAAACCCCTACAATCACATAACAAGGATACAATTACGTGATCGTGTGGCTAAGCTTGGGTGATACAATTTTATCATTAGATATATGGTTGAATCTCATTCTATTAACATGATTAGATACATAGTTATCTTGTGTGCCACTCATTTGTTGTCTTGTCATTCGAACATAAATTACCAGCAAAGTTCTCTAGAAAGTAACACAAAATCTTTCCCACCATTTCTTATCTTCACACATTCGTCTCTTTATCTCTCCACAAGTTACTTTTTTATCATTTTTTGAACGGGATATTGGGTTTTTATAGGTATTGTATTTGTATATATTTACCACTCCATAAGGAAGAAGATCCAAGCACATAGATTTGTGGTGGTATAAGACAACTGTATAAGTCAAAATCACCTTGTGTGACCCATGTGAAGAAGGTCACATGTCTTTGATCATTCCTATAGTGTATGACATGATTAAGAGTGACCAAAAGAGAGTTCCTTCATAGATAGCCTCTCTGAGCTCATCATGTGATCCTATCAGATTTAGGTGATCATATATCTTAGGGCATCACATGGTCATTAATAACCAAAAGAGGGTTTCATAATAAAAAATATCTCTAGAGTTAGTCGTATGAATATGTTGGGGTTATGTGATCACATATCCTAGGGTTATCATAAGATTGAGAGTGAGTGAAAATTTTTCCATCATGGACATCCTATTCCAAAGTCGTTCCAATGAAGATTTTTGGGTCAAGAGATCACGTAACTCAAGAGCATCACATGAGGATATAAAGGTTACATGATAATGTAACTTGATCTTATGACCATCGATATGTTATGTGATCCAAGTATGAAGTGTGTTTCCCCTACCTAGTTAAGTTTGTAACCAAATGGTATTTATACATTGGGTATTTTCACTAATTATTCTTGACAATGTTCATCTGGTGGGTGTCAATATTATCATATTAGAGTAATAATAATTCCTCTATCAAAGATATATTTTTGAAAAACCTTAAGGTTGGACTTCATAATTATATAAATTATTATATGTAAATTCTCTTCTAAATGTTTGGAGAGATAGCCAGAATAGAATTCAATTATAAAAAATTATAAAGGATTATGTAATTACTTACATGAATATATCTATTCAGGATATGTTGAATAATTAAATAATTGGTTTTCCTAATTTTGTTTGGAAAATTATTAATGATTATCAATTCTTAAATAATGGAGGTATTCTAATTTTGGATCTGGTGAGGAATAATTTTAAGAACCGTAATCCTTTTTATTCTCTTTATAATAAGGATTCCACCTTGATCTCTAAATATATTAAATGATTTTATAAGAAGTGGTTCCCCCTCGATGTTTCGGATT
The DNA here is from genome assembly GCA_963277665.1 of Viscum album. Lineage (NCBI taxonomy): Eukaryota > Viridiplantae > Streptophyta > Magnoliopsida > Santalales > Viscaceae > Viscum > Viscum album. The sequence goes on from OY728130.1 coordinate 1,224,732,503, forward strand.
ATTTGGAAGGATTATTATGGTAAGATGCCCACTAATGAAAATTAGAATCATCATGGTTTACCTTTAGCTTATATTTATTTATATTATAAATCAATTGAGTAAAGTATTCATCATTTTTTATACCTTGGAAATATAGATAATCTTTTTATAAAATTATCCACTACCTCTTAAAATTCCTTATTATTTATATTGGATCTAATGGGGATGGTATACTATTATGTCTAAAGAGTAATTTTTTCTATATATTCATAGAATATGGTTATAGAGGTGGTGGTAGATCTATTCTATATTATTTGGTGGAATAAAAATTCTATAAATTATAAAGGAAAACAACGTTCAATTTATACTTCTATGTAATTTTTATAGTATCTATCCATATTCTTTGTTTTTTTAATATTTGAAACTCTAGTAAACCAATTATTGATGTATCTATACCAAATAGGATTGGAGTGTTGGGGAATATTATAAGTTATATGAGAGTGATTTATATTACTTGGAATATTCAACTTGGGGTTTGGAATAAATTGATCATTTATAAAACAATAAAGGGTAAATTTGGACCTATAGACTATGGTGGGGTTTTCAAGAATATTGAATGGGTTGCTTTTAGGGTTTTCTACAAAACCTATGGGAATTCCCTATTAATTCCCTCAAGTTACTTTCTTACATGGAATTATAAAATTTTATTATATCTCATTCAGCCCTTTATAACAAGGTTATTGAGGCGCTAGATCTTGCTACTTTCACTGATTTACCTAATGATTTTTTTGACACATTCCTTCCAGATAGATTTGGAACTCTTATATCTCACTTTTTTAAAGTTTACATTTTTTATAAACCTCAAAGTGAAATAATTTAAGGCTTTCCATTTTAGAAAATGAAAATTTTATATTATTTTATTTTATTTTTGTTATTTTTTACTAAATGAGATTATTCTTGATTTTAATAAAAATTTGGAAAATTAATATATTTTTTTGGGTTTTCCTTTTTTTATTTCACTTTTCTTATATTCAAAAAAATGATGCTTTACTCAATTTTTAAAATTTATTTCTATATTAAATAAAATACTTAAATATTTAAATTTTTAAATTTTGTTTAATTTTTTTTATCAATTTTATGTCTTTTTATTTTTAATAAAATAGGGTTTTTTCAATTTTTTTAATTTATTTGAATTTAAAAGAATATTTTATATTTTTTTCACATTTTTTAATTTTTTTATTTATTTTAAATTAAAAATATTTTTCCATTTTTATTTTTTATTTATGTTTATTTATTTTTATATTTATATATTTTTGAAATTGAAAAGTGTTTTTTTGATGATTTTTTTTATTTAATAAGAATCAAAGTAAAATTATTTGGGTTATTTCCCCTTTTCATGTTTTCTTTTATTTATATTATTATTCCTTTTGATATAATATTATTTTCAATGATTTTTTAAAATTATTTGAAATTAAAATTAAAAATTTAGTTATTTTACCCTGTTTTATCATTGATGAATTATTTTCAATTTTTAATTCATTTTAAATTAAAATAATACTTTTTGGAATTAATTTTCTTTTTAATTTTCTATTTTTTTTAAATTTATTATTCAATGTTTTTATTATTTTTTATTTCTATATTTTAAAAGAATTAATTATTTTATTATTTTTTATATTATTTGAAGATAAATGTTTTTTTGCTTACTATTTTTAAATTAATTTAATTATTATTATTTTATTTTCTAATTACTTTATATATATATGTGAAGTTTTAATTTTTTTATAGATTCTTTATTTTTTAATAAAATAATCTTCTTCGTGCTTTTTTTAAATTTATTTGAAGATAAAACAAATTTTGAGGTTTTTTTTGTTTCTTCATTTTAGTTTCAATTTTTTATATTATATATTATATATTATATATTATTTTATTATCTCATTACTTTCGTTTTCAAATGAATGTAAATTTTAATATTTTTAAAATTTATTTAGAATTAATATAACTATTTTTTTTTTATTTTTTCCTTATTTTATTTAATATTTTTTAAATAAAGTGGATTATATCATAAAATTTCTTTCTTTAAAATTAAAATATTTTTTAGAATATTATTTTATTATTTTATTATTTTTACTTTTTAAATTAAGGAATTTTTTTCAGAATTTTTATTTAAAATAATTTTTTTTGATTTTATTGATATTTAAGAGGATATAATTTTTTTTTGATTTTTTTTATTTATTTGAAATTAAAGAATTTTTTAGATCTTCTCCCATTTTAAACAAAATAATTTATTTTTTAATTTTAAATTAATTTTTAATTAAGAAATAATAATTTTTTACATTCTGAATGAATAAATTTATTTTAGAATTTTATTCATTAAATATAAAATATTTTCTTTGATTATTTTTATCTTCCTTTAGTTTTAAGTGACTTGTTTTTTGATTTAAAAGAAAAAGTTGTTCTTTTTGGAACCCCATTTTATTTTTTAATGATCAAATAAGCCTTGGTATTTGGATAAATTAATGGTTAGGTTTTTTGTTATTTGGAAGAGTGGTAATTAGATGATGATTCTGACAATAAAAGGATACTACCATTAAATCTTATACACTTTGGAATATCTCTCAAGGGATTAAAATTTTTTGAAACGTCAACCTCAAGTTGGGAGTTTATTCAACTTTTTTAATGGATTATAAAATTCAATCCTTATATATAGAGACACATGAATGCCTTGATGTTGATAAAGCATCCTGGGCGGGGATGAATCTTTTGGCATTTATAAATTTTGAATGATCTTACTGCTTGTGTAGGAATACTATTAATGATGGATGATAATACTACAAAAGGTAATGTTGGGTACTGTACTCAAATACTTGGGGATAAAAATATTGAAGATCTACTATCAAAGGAAGTTTCACTCATTAAAATGCATTGGAGGTTGAGTTTTAAATTGAATACAAATATATAAATCCTTTTGGTATTTTTTATAAAGTTCCTGGTTAAGGAGAATTAAATTATTGAGTAGTAAAGAAATTATTAAATTTATATCAACACAACAAAAAATGGTTGGCTGAGATAAAATAAAATTTAAATGGGGGGAGCCCTCTAATAAGGTAGAAGATCTAATGTACGGGCACACCAATGTTAACATTATTAAAGAGGAAAAATATGCAGAACATAAAGGATAAAGGGGAAATGAAAACAACTTGTAAAAAATTATTGATGAAGAATAAGATCCTTCTTCAAAGCACACTATCAAAGGACATACTATTAATATACTTCACTTTGAAGATGGTGTTAAGATCATATTATCTTTTTCAGTAATATAATGAGATAATAAAGGAGTAGTATGCTAGAATATTAAGAAAACAACTGAGAAGGAAGAAGCATTTTGAGATCATATAGATATGAAAATAGGGATGGTCTCTTCTGAATTGAAAAAGGTGACAATGGGAAGACAATCTATGTCAGAAAGCACAAGATTCATTATGGTCCTGGGTATTCCCGCATAAAATATATTATTTATAAGATATTAGTCTTGAGAAGTTGTTTGGAATTGTGGAAGGAGAACTTATATCTAGTCTACTTGGTTAGGATTCTAAAAAATTATATATGTTGAATAGATCCACTAATAAAAAGAATTTATATTCAGGTAGTTAGAAAGATTAAAAGGAATAAAAAAATATATGAATATATTTTTTCTAGAATTGTGAGGAGGCTAAGGATCAACAAATTTTCATAAAAATCAAGAAAGGAATAAAATACTTATATTTCTATGATATGTTTTGAATCTCCAGCTCCGGCTTAGATCATATATTTTCTTCAAAATTGGTGGATATAAAATCTAAGCACATGAGATAATCATTATAATTTAAGAATACATGTCCTATTATATATATATACTATAATTTCAGGTTAAAAAAATCTAAGATATCATCACTAAGGCCCTGAAGAGACCTCTCTCCCTCAAACTCCAATAGAGGGATTTAAAATTTGGTGTTTTATCCTTAGCCTCATCACATTACTCATTTATGGGATTGCTAATATTTTTTCAAATAAATTTCATTATTTTATAAAAATATTGGGGGCAAGAGGGATTACCATGATCTTTTTCTACTAGGAAATTAAATAAATTCCATAAATTACCATGTCATCTTCTTGAGTGAAATTTTCTATGTTGTCCACAGTTTCAGAAGCTCTTTCATATTAACTTGATTAAGTCAACCCCTATAAATACACTTTGTATTCCTCCTCCCTTACAGGAACAATTTAAAAATAGGATGTTGTTTTCTGTGGGCCTCCTTAGTTGTCTCTTTATAGAGAGATTTACTATATGGATTTGGTTCTTATTCTTTCCTCATTATTCTAATAGGTATTGGTTTGGGTAAGTTAGAATAGAATTCCTATTTTTGGTTTTATTAATTTTTTTAATTGACTAATATCCATGGTCAAATCCTCCATTTTGAATATTCATTACACATGAAAAAAATAATTTTACACCATTAACATCCAATTAATATTCATGAGATTATTTTTGAGTGTTCCCCCCTTGAATATCCTCATCTAATTCAATAAATACCTCTTATTGACACAATTCTTCTTTCTTTGCATTATCATCCTTAATAGTTTCTTTCTTCTTCTTCCACATCAATTTTGGGGATTCCCACCCTCATAACCTTCCTTTTCTAGGACATCTTCACCTAAAATATTTTAAATTGTTATGCACTAATATTTTTTATCTTTATCATATACATCTGCATCAACACTTTTAATATATCTATGTTAATATGTTGAAACTTTACATTCATAAAAAGCATCCCTAGTTTCATATGCCCTATAAACCTATGGGTTGATAGAGGATTCACTTTATCCACAAGTAACAAATGAAATATTTCAATTCCTACTACTTGTATCAAGGTTTAAATCAAATGGTTTCTCTTTCATGCCAATGGAGAAATAAAATTACTTGTAACATTGACTCCATTTCTAGTCAATAATTATGTTCATTGTATATTTAGTGGTTCCTTGCTCAAAGAATGTGTGTAGGCTGACACACAAGATGACCAACTCAGTTCAACCTCACCTATGATAAAATTTTAATTATCAAAAGAAATATTGTGATCCTTACCAATTATATTATCCTAACCAGTGTATAAGTAATCACCAATGAAATCCTTCTTATAGTTAGGACCTAACTGGATCACTTTCTGAAGATGATGCAATCTTTTATATAAAGAATAAAAGTCTCATTGGGATTCAAAATGAACATTTTCAAAACATCAAAATTCCTCACCAAACATAATCCGAACTAATTAAAATAGGGATCTAGATATATTCACTTCAACATAGATATAGGGATATAGAGGGTGACACTATGACCTCAACCTACTATCAATCCTCAATAATCTCCCCACCAGATTACCTAGCATTTCTAGAATTGAGGTTTTAAAAATGAAGGGGAAAGACTAGTAATATTACCCAAATCAACATGTGGGGGTGGGGGGTGTAGGATCCCATTTCATATTAAATTCATTGGTCCATATGAATAAATAAAAACAAAGACCATCAATATGTCACTTACCTTAAGACCAAGCAAAACCATGGTCATATTTTATAGCAAATCGAAAAAGAAAGTAGCAAGGGTCTAAAAACACTATAATAGCAAGTTCCATCAATCCCAAAATTTTATTTATGAATTTATAAACCCATAAACTATCAAGAATATCCATAAATTTTTTTAAAGTGTTAACATAATGTATTTTACATTTAGAATCTTTAATGTTTGGTTATATAACCATAGTTTAGAGAGATTTTGTAGGACACATGGTATTCTACTTGTTTGGTAATAATATATACACATGTTCTGTTATGATGTAAACACTTATGATTATACTTTAATTGTAGAGAAAAATTTTTGTTTCAAAAAATTATGACGAAATTATAGGGACTAAAATGAAACTTTATAATCTTTAATTTTTTCAGAATAAAATTTATTTAAATAATATTACTCACAATAAAAGGTTTGAGTTCACATATATGATGAATTTTATATTAAAATTTTAAGAGAACATTATAAAAGAGATTTATATATTGAAATGGTTAAAAGTTATGGAATATAAAAATGGATTTTTAAATTAAATTCATAATGTTAAATTTTTGAAGAATCCTTTATCAAAATTAATTCATAATGATACTATCATCCTTAATAGGTATTAACTATACAGTTAATTTTTTTGATAACTATAGGTACTTATTTAATGTTTCATAAATTTAGGAGATTGTTTTGGAGGATTCCATTTCAATGATAGTTAAATAGTAGGATAATATCCTCCTAAATAAAATCACACTTAATACAGAAATTATTAATACTATCTTTTCTATAACCCTAGATAGTTCCTCTAGTTTGTATTTCCTTAGAAGTAAGTTTTTTCAAACATTTTTTCATATTATTCAATTTATTAAATAATTAGTTAAGGATAAAAATATTCCCACTAGATTAAATTTATATTTTTTAATTTTAATTTCGAATGAAAATAATGTTGATGAGATATATATATATATATAGGAATATTTCTATAGAAAAATAAAATATCTAAAAATTAATTAATATTATATATATAGTTATTACGGTGACCATTAACAAGGTTATCTATAATAATTAGTTTAGTTTCATACATGGGAGAAAGGTTCAATATTTCTTAATAATAGCTTCCTAGTGTGTTAATATATAAAATAATAATTCTAAAGGTTGGAATATCTCTCTATAACATGAATTTTTAAATTAATAGGATATTATATGATGGTATTTTATCTTTAATGTGTTCTAAATACTTTTAAAAAGTGATATTTTCATTAATAAAATATATATTTTCTTTTGATATGTTAGAATATTTTAAGATATTGGTGTTTTTTAAGGTTATTTATCTTGTTGAGGAGGATCAAAACAATATGATATGTATTTATCCATTCTATTCTATATTGTTTAAGATTTTATAAGTATTATAATTTTTATGATATTCAATGAAATAAAGATTAAATACATTTAGATATAAGAGTTATAACTACTCTCTCCCATTTAATCCAAACTGGAAATATTTTTTTTGTCAAGGGCTAAAATAAATATTGAAAATATAAATGGTATTTTTATTTAGTATGAAAATCTATCTAGTTGTAACATAATGTCGCACCAAAAATGTTTTTTACATTATAGAATCTTTTAATTTATTATTATTATTATTTTTTATTATTATTTCTATTATTTAGTATTTTATTTATACTGGTTGTATAGTTGTTGGAAGATTTTAGAATTAATATTTTCTACTATTTTTTGGAATATTTACTTTTGAGTCTATATAATTATCTAAAGTAACCACTATAGCCACATTATAGTGAACCATGTAGGTAGAGGGGTTTGAAATGTATCCTAAGTGTAAATTCCATAGGGTTCCCTGGTTTTGGGTACACCATGACACAACCTAGGTGGCTTGGTTGTGGATGCTTAAAAATGGTGGGACCTAAATATCTACATCCTAAAGGTGCACCATTATATAGACCATGTGTTATGCTATAAAGGTATCTAAAGGAATGATTCCACATCATAACCCCTTGGGATATGATGTATTTTACCCCTATGTAGTTTAAAAAAATGATATTCCTGAAATTACTAAAGTAACCTTTTCGAATTAAATCTCATAACCCTTATTTCTCTCTTTTTCTTAATCTCCATCTCTCTACTATACATGAGTTGATTTCCCCCTCCCATTATGAAGTGATTTTGGCTATATTTCACTGATTTTCTTCCATGAATAATCTTGTAAGTGTCTAAACCTTCTTTATTTTCACTTGTTCTCCATTTTTTTGTAAATTTATCTCTTCTGTAAGATCTCGATGTGATATGATTTATGTTGTATAAATTTTAAGGTTTGGGTTTTGAGGTCTATAGTTTTTTGTTGCCTCCATAAAATCTTTCTGGGCATACTAAGTGTCTTTTCATCATAGGTGAGTGGTTTACAATGATTTCTAGGGATATCAAGTGGTAAATATAGGTGGATTCTTGTGGAACTCTTTTTCTATGAAATAAATATGCTTGATATGCTTTATAGAAGGTCTTATAAATTAATCTATGTAATGTATGGAAATATTAAAGGATTATGAAATATGATATGAATGTTTTAAAATGGTTTCCATTTCTTTTCACGGAAAAAAGGTTTTAGTATCCTTCTCTAAATTTGATAATGGAAATGGATTGTAATGGGTGGATAGAAGGCCTTATTAATGGAATGTGATATATTTGAAATGGGAAAAGCACAATATAACTAATGTTTCTAAGGGGGGAATACTAGTGTTAAGTATATCTTTTGGATTACACCATACTAAATAAACATATTAGACATCGATAATGATTTCGTTGTTGTAGACGAGTGTCACTACACCACTATGCCAAGGCATATACTCCTTAGTAGTTGGCTGGATGTGGCGTTATAGGATAAACAAAAAAATGTTTCTAAGGTAAGTCATGACATCCATTTTCTTTTGTGAAAATACTTGGATTGACCATTATTTCATAAGTTTATACGAGTATCGAGGGTGCTTGAAACCTTAGATGACCTTGAAATCTCCCAAATTTCATTATTTAGAAATGTTTATTTTCATTTCAATTATTTTTATTTACAAATTGTTAAATAATTTTACCTATTTTGTAACCATTAAAAGTCAATTACTACATTCATATAATTTATTTAAAACTAGAATAATTTTTTTTATCTAACAAGGGTTACTCATGAAAAACATGGTGGAATCTTATTAATATAGTGTTACTAATAGCATACATACACCGTAAGGGCATATATAGACCATGTTTTGTGAGGTTCGGGTTAAAGAAAGACCATGCCTAAAGGAGGCAAGAATTTTAAATGGAGAAGCTACATTTGGTGGTGGTGACATGGTGTGGACCTCACCCTCATGTCTCATAGATATAGGTAACAATATTTTTTTTATTTTTAAGCTGTTTTAGATTGGTTTTATATCACCTACTCAACATCCATCAAGTCTTTATTTTTCACTTATATACATGTGACACTTACTTTTAACTCTATTTTTGGATGGAAGTTTATATTTATTCAATGTGTTTTGGATTTTTTTTCTTTTTTTCCTACATTTGATATATATTTACCCCGTCTACTTATATTCTGCCGCATGTATTTTGGAAAAGGTCATTTTGGGTCCATGGAACAGACCCATTTAGTTATTATCTTGGGAAAACTATTCCTAAATGAGTTTCATAATGCCTATAAACTCATTTCTATCCCATGGGGATTGGGAACAACCTTTGGGTCTTGTTGTGAACTGACTGGATTTCTAAGATCAAGGGTAGTCTAGGTTGGTTCATGAAAAATAATGTGGGATATGTTTTATATTTTATTTGGGAAAGGGTTTAATCAAGCTAGAAACATTAACTTGATGAATATATTTGGGGTGAAATAAGGGAATCTAACTATTAAATATTTAAGTGTCCCTATGTTTTAGGGTTTTCTTAAAGCATTATGTATCTCTGAAACCATTAAGAGAATCAATAGGAAATTATTATCCTAGAAGGGTAATTCACTATCCATGGAAGGTAGTATTTTCTAGTGAATATTTTTTTATGTATAAAAATGTTTACACATTTTTAATATATTTATTTCCACTGAATAATATTAAATAAATCAATAATTATATGATATTTTTTTGAGAATAAGTCATTTTCAAAAGAATTCATCACAATTAAATGTGATAATTATTGTAAATTATTTAAGGATATATGGTTGGATATTAAAACCATAAAAAATTTAAATTGATCTCTTCAAGAACACATTATATTAAAATTTTTATTATATGAGAGCAATGGTAACACCTTCCTTAAGGAGATATTTCTAAAAAATCTTAAAATGTAGATTTATAACTATAGGGATTATTCTATCCAACTTACTCAATAATATATTTACGATTCCATTATGATGTATTAAAGATTATTTTTCTCTATGAGAAATATTTTGAATTTTTAGAAGGATAACTAGCTTAAATTATTTTATTAGATATTATGTAGGATTCAATGACTATTTATATTTATATATCCAATAGAGATAAATGAAATTAATCATTGGATGGTTTATATGATTTTGTTGGTTAAATATTTTTTTCCTTGTCTCTAATAGATAACCATCCTAAAATGGTAAGTATATTAACACAATATATAAATAAAATTTTTCTCCCTATTTCTTCAATATAATTTGGAAGGTTAGTCATGGAAATTTTTTTTTTAAAATAATCTAGATGCATCCTGGAATACCTTTGGCTTTTATTTTCTTATATTACAAATCAAAGGGAGAAATTATTTATCATTTTTTTATTTATTATAAATTTACAACATCATTAGATGAATTTATATATAATATTTTATAGTACTAATTTTCAATAGTATATATGACTAGGATGGTATTCAATTATATTTTAAAATTAACTTGTCTCTATACATGAAGAATATATTATTGGTTGTGGTGGTTGAACTGTTCTATATTTTTTAATAGAACATGAATTATATGAAATTTGAAGGAAAATTGGTTTATTATTTACTACCATGTCTATCATGAACCATCCCATAGGGGCCAATGTTGAGACTACCCCAATCCCACCTCTGATAGGCCTGGGGCTAGTGACTAGAACCAGGTTGGAATTTCCAACAAATGGGAGGCATTTTCCTTAGTACCTGTACACACACACACACATCTTCAAGATACCCAATGCAGAAATATAAAACAACTGAAATAATGAATATATATAGCTAATATACCACAACCATAGTACAAAATAATGTAAAGGGAAAATTAAACCGGGACAAATACAAGCCCACCAAAAGGAGTTTGTGAACTTGTCCAACTAAAACTGTAAGGAGTCTAACCTGATCTAAGTGTAATGACTATGTCAAAGGTATGATATTGGTAAACATCTCAGTTTTCCCAGATCTAGATATGCTCCACCCACTTTTAGTCCTCCTAGGAAACCATAATAAGGTCCACCATATGCACAAGACATGACACATGTGGGAAAATCCCGTGCAAGGGTGAGTATAACAATATTCTGTAGGACACCCTGAAAACACTAAACTTGAGGTACAATGTATAGTCTTCTCAATACAAGATGTAAAAATGTATCACCAATACAAGTAGTAAAAATCTCAAATATCATCAGGAGAGATACCACACCATCAAGCATTCATAACCAACCACTAGCCACATGATTCATCTCGAAGTAATGCTCATTCTAGGAGAACTCACCCCTCATTCCATGATATCATCATAGACACTCGATGATGAGGTTTTGTTCATCTGGGAACCACACAAACAAAATGAATTGGTTTGAGAAGACTATGTTACATGGAGAGGTGGTCATGCCCCGGACCAATGGGGGACCCCATGAACCCAATCTGGATCAACCCTCTACGTAGGGGATCATATTCCAACAATTCCATAAACCTTATTGATGTGGTCCGATAAATGGTGGATTAGAATCCTACTTAGGGAGGTCACGTTGATTCCATAAACTCCACTATGGATTATAGAGGATCACTCTCTATTTTTACATAGGGATGTCAAAACATTATCTAAGACTTGTCCTCTAAAGGGGATTACAATTCAGTGGTGTGGATATAATACTGCACTGTACCCTTGAGGAAAGGACCAAGGGAACAAAATCAACCAATAATGGTCCAAACCCGGAAAAATAAGACCCTAAAATTCTAAGAAGGCACCCAACATTGGTCTTGAGTCAACCTTCTTAAAATCAGGGTCACAGTACTAATAACGGAACAACATTTGGACACTACGTTTAGGAGTTATGATAGTTTTGAATAAATCCAACCATAGGCATACTAGGGCTTATGGACCTACCACCACGGTAGGTCCACCCACCACCATGTTCAGTACACCTACCACATCGACCATTTTCCCATAGAACGACCATTATAGTCAGTCCACCTACTACACCTCACAGACCACTATGGTTGACCACCACGGTTGAACTCTTAGGGATTGGTGGCATTGTCACTGTGCTCATGGCTGCTCGAGCTGCCGCAACACCACAATCAACCGTTGTGGTCGATCTCCATGATCAATAATAATGAGGCTCCTCCCTGGTTGCCTTAGATCTGAATTGGGTCCACTTCATCTATCCCGATCCATTGATCCCACCCGAACCACCAGCCTGGCCTGGCCCACCAGCTCGGTCCACATCAACCACTACTCCTGTATCCGATGCTATTCTTCTACATTCATCCCCGCAATCTTTCACTCGCCTCTTCTAGCCCCGCTGGCTCCACCGTGCGCCGCCACCACCATGTCACATAGCTACCACCGTGTGCTACTACCATCTTGCACCACCACCATGCATTAGTGGTCCCTTTTGTGGACCATCATGCCTCCTCCAATTCCCAAAAATTTAAACTATCATAGATCCAGACTCTTTGGGTTCGGATCTACATTAATCTACCCTCAGTGGTCAATTTTCAATAAATCAGGGGGTCCTATCGAATTCAAAAGCACCTGGAAATGTCGAGTCGATATCACAGAGATCCAACTAGATAAGAACATGATAAAGAATAGATAATTTCACAATAATGATGTTTTATCATTGTTCACCTATAATTTATGTACAACCATCAAGAATGGGAGATTTGGGTTAGAAAACGTATGAAATAAATCCCATGGAATAAAACCCTTCCTACAAAGCGATCAATCCTAAAATAAAACCATTCATCGATTAATTTATGTTCATCACATAAATTAATAATGGGAATAAAACAATTAAATCACATAAAATTCCTCAATTTGTATTGATCACTAAATAATAATGAAGTTTTGTTGCATTCGTTGGCAAGATCCTTCAAAATTGATGTGTGTCGATCATCAATCCTCGGTCCATGCTTGTTCATCAAAAAGGATTACCATATCTATAACTATCCATGATCCTATAGAATTTATATGGTTATGTATCTAACCCTATAATTATAACATAAGGATACAGTTAATTAACATGTCACTGCATCAATAAAATTATTTAACTACTTTATTCGTTTTACGCCCACAATAACATTTTCATAAAAAACCCATGATGAGAAATGTTCGGTCACTCCTATGGTGAATTAACAGTTTTTAACTCAAAAATACCCTCATATTTCTGATATAGAAAACCTTTTATGATTTATTCCACTTTTTTAGGAAAACTTTGTGCATGTGCTATTAAATATTTTAATATTTTTCCAACATTTATTTTGGGAAAACCGGGCCGTAGAATTGCATGTCGTCTCATATACATTATCTTGAAAATAATCCACATAATATCTGAAAATAATTAATGGAAATATGAGATGTTATATTCTCCCCACCTTGGGTATTTAAGTCCCTAAAAGGCTAAAATAAGGTCTACTAAAATATATGGAGGTACTAAACACGAATTTATGCCTCCCGCTCCCATGTTATTTTCAAGAGATTCCCACACTGCCATTAGACATGCACTAAAGGAATTGATCTCCCCTTAAGGATCCCCTCATGATGATACTTTATCTCCAATGTGTACTCATTAATTATTTCTCCATCCTCAATGTCGAACTCACCCAAATTTATAACATGTAACGGGTCATGCATATACCTCCTCAGTTTGCGACACATGGAAGACGTCGTGTAGCCGATCTAACTGTGGAGTTAGAGCCAATTGGTTATGCACCTCACTAACTCTATGAAATATCTAGAAATTTCTAATGAAACTCGAAGATATGTTTCCTCCCCTTCCAAATATTTGTAATCCCTGTTGAGGTGAAACCCAAAGGAATACATGGTCTCCTACATCAAACTCCAAAGGCCTTCATCGCATGTAAAAAAAAAGACTTATGATGGTTCTATGTAGTCTTTATCCACTCCTAGATGATATTTAAATTCCTTGTATTAGATTTCACCAACTATAGACCCATGAGTTTTACTCTACTGGGTCAGTCCAGCAAAGTGGTGACCAGTAGGGCTACCCATACAAATCCTGGAATGGTTCCATACCAATGGTGGAATGATAGCTATTTTTGTATGAAAACTCCACCAATGGTAGGTTATCCTACCAAATATGTCCATATCTAACATTAAATCCCAACACATGTTCTCCAAGACCTGAATGGTCTGTAGGATCGAATATGTAAAGATGAGATGCTCAAATACAATAGGGGGGTTAATTGTATACTTTTTAAAAATTCCATTGGAACTTTTAAAGATGGTTATGTTTAACAAGGATAAACATGATAATTCACAAAACCTCTAAGTTCTAAACACTTTCATGATTTAGGAAATATGATTTCAAGAAAGAAATTCCAGAAAAATGATTCTGGAAATGAAACTTAATGAAACATTAAAAAGATGAAGATTCTACCTTAAAGCGTATAGAATCTAACTAAATTAGAGTACAAGTATGAGGAAGTATAAGATAGTTATACATTCCTCAACAATACAAGTATAGGGTAAAACTTGTAACAAAACAAGTAACAAGTAGTAAATCTTTTAACCCAAAGAGAAGGGTATCCAAAAACCTTCGATAAAGGTCCCTTGATTTATAATTTCAAGAAAGTCTGTCTTACCCACACTAGGGTAAGCCCTCGATACAATGATCGGAGTCTGTCTTGCTATTCCCGCATGCGCTCAACTTCATGGTAGTCGACACCTCTGTCTTCCTCACCTAGGAAGACCTCAACTTTAAGGTAGTTGGTACCTCTGTCTTCCTATCCCCAGAAGACCTTGATTGTACACAATAACAATTGGAGTCGCACAAAGAAAATTTGAACCAGAAGTTCAGTATGCACTAAGAATGAGAGTGTCTCTCTCTAGAAATCACTTCAGATAAAAAGTTTTCAAAAAGTACTGAGGTTTTTCAAATGAGCTCCTATTTATAGGCATGGCTTCAACAGTTGGATCCCTCCTCCAATGGACATATTTTTCCTTGAATTTTAGAGGGACCTATACACGTTTCACTCAAACAATGGTTAGTTAGAAACTAAAAGCACGAAATCATTTTATAACAAGAAAAGTGTATGTATAACTAAAATCTAATATTCAAAATGTAGTCAAATATGAAAGTTCAGAGTCTAAAAAAATTGAATTCGGAGTCTATAATATAAGGATATTAAGATTCTGTTTTCTAGGAATTCAGAACATGAATTCTATAGAATTCTGGAGTCTGAATTTCAAGGAAATTCGGAATCTAGATTCATAAGAACTCGGAACCAGAACTCAAAAAGTTTTGAGTCATAGTTCATGAGAATTCGGAGTCAGAACTCATAAGAGTTTGGATTCTATATTCATAGAACTTGGAGTAAGAACTTAGAAAGTTCGTAACCAGAATTCATATTCAGAATTCGGAGTCAGAACTCAGAAGAGTTCGTATCTAGAATTCTTAATCAGAACTCGGAGTCAGAACTCAGAAGATTTCATAATCAGAATTTGTAATCGGAATTTAGAGTCAGAACTTAGTAGAGTTTGTAATCAGAAATCATAATCAGAATTCTAAGTCAGAACTCAGAAGAGTTTGTAACCAGGATTCGTAATCAAAATTCTGAGAATTCAGATTCTAAAACAGAATGCTTCATATCTAGGTATTTATAAGATTCCGAGGTTTTGGTTTCAAACCGAATTTTACACATAAAAAATTATAATATGAGCAATGAGAACATGATAAGGATAAATTTCCTTGGGAAGAAAATTTTTTCTTATAGAAGTAAAACACAGGGTAAAAAGAGATTTTCCTTAAGATAAGGTGTTTGTGATTTTCCAAACAAGAAGGAATTGTAAAGTCTTGAGGAAACCTTATTTTCTTAACAATCTTCCATAAGTATGAAGGAATGGAAAAGTCATAAGGAAAACCTTATTGAATCAACAATCTCCCCCTTTGTGGAAAGAATAAACTTCCTTACGAAAAAGAATAAAAGGACTTAAAAAAATTCTAGACTTTGAAAATAAAACTTATCTCCCTTTTTATATTGGAAATGATGAATACGACTAACTCCCCCTTAGTTCTTTGGAACACTAAGGATCATAATCTAGATTTATATAATGATAATTTTCATTATCTTGAGTATGAAAATCTTCATAATGGAAAACTCCCCCTTAGATAAACTCCACCTTACTTAGGGATATTTCTTCTTTACATGGAATTATTTTACCTTTCTCCCCCTTTGTGATTTTCAAACAGAAATTTAGGTAATGGAAAAGAAATATGTTACCTGAAATATTTGTAAAAACATCCAAAAAAACCAAGAAACCACAATTTCATTAAGATTGGAAGAATTTATACAAGGAAACAAAGATTCAAACATAAGATCATATTGGATCTATTTTTCTTCTTTTTCCTTAGGTATCAGATTCTTCACAATGTGTTTTATCTTCTTTAGCTATTTTTAATCCTCCTATACTTGTTTCTAAAAGTATTTGATCCTATCATCATGAGACTTCAGAGCCTCTGCTTGAGCCTTCAGCAAGTCATTTTGATTCACTAGCTTTTCTTCAATATCGATCCGGAGATCCCTTTCTGTTTTCCAACTTTGGACAATATAATTCAACTTCCCATTCAGATCTTTGACATCCTGAATCCAAGTATCTTGTTGAAGAGTTATCTTTTTCTCAAAGATATTTGTAAGATCCTTGATTTTGGTGTCTTCAGTATCAAAATATTCCTTGACATATTCTTTAAATTGATCAGGATCTCTCAAATATTCAACAATCTTCTTCGACCAGTTGGTCATTTTCTTGCAAGAATTTAGGTGGGATACAAAGTTGATAAGGAAATTTTTGTGTTCGGCCTCAACTTTTACACACCTATCCATCACCATGGATACAGAGTCTGATTTCTGGTTAATGGTATGCTGGATCATCTGGAATCTGGAGTCAATTATTGGAATGATCGGAATGGTGTCCACTAGCTTCTTTAGGGATTGAATGAAAAAGTCATGTCCTAAAGATGATGACTCCGAATATGACATTTTTCTTCGTGACAGTTATTCTTCTATCTCAACTAGCTTCATTTTAGAAGTTCCACCAACATCCTTTTTCCTCAAAATTGATTTCGTTGGGGTATCCCCAACCACTTGTTTTTTCTTTACTGATTCTCGGAACAACTTCTTCATATAGAGACTCATGCTCATTTCCAGACAACTGAACAATCTTATCTTCATTAATTTTCTATTTCTCAGATCCTTCCTTAATATCTTCAGGGAGAATGAAGTAATGATTATGGATTTCTTCCTTAGATAATTTGTTCACTTCCTCTTCAGTCTTCTCATCCATTTCAGGAGTTGCAATTTTTGAAGATACGGATTGAAAAGTATGGATTGAAAATTTTTCTGAAGCATTTTTCTTCTCATGAAAGTCTTCTACCTTCTTTATCAAATCAGTTGTATCTTCAGTGCTTTTATCTTCTTGTAATTCTTCCATAGCTTCTATCTGTACAGAAACCTTATCTTGACCTTTTTCCATAGTCATAAAATTTTTCCCTGGTGTCTCAGGTAATGGTTCTACAAAGAAAGTTTTCGGTACGAGAATATTCTCAGATGCTACTTCAGTAGCCTTTAAAATAGATTGCACAATCTTTGTCTCCAACATCTTCTTCTTAAGATTCTTTTCATTGGATTGATTCTCAAGCTCTTCAGCAGATTTCTCTTTCAATGGTTTGGCCTCTTCAGGGTGTAGGCTAAACCGTGGCTTCCCTTATTTCTGGTTTTTTTATCCTCCCTCTATTTGGAAACCACTTCATCCAGATAGGCTTTTTTCTTTTTGGTCTTTGTAGGTGCGGATTCAGTTTCTTTGGCCATAGGGGGTTTCTCTGTTTCTTGCACATACTTTAGTTTCCTCTTCTTTCCAGCTTTATTTGATGGTTCAGCCTCTTCTATATTTTTTGGAACGATTTCGGCTTCATCCTCTGGTAGATCACAAAACTCACCTGACTCATTAGAAAAAAAACTTTCATCATCTTGAGGGTATCATCACTGATTAGCATTACTTTGAAATTCCATGGCTTGGAACTTCAAGGGATCTTGAAAAATTCAAGACACATAACTATAAACTTGGAGAGAAGGTCATGATACATTATTATTTGTGCTCTCAGATTCACATTCATGATATTATCTATCGTAATAAGAAAATGCTTCATTAGATTGATTTTCCTTAGATTTACCAAAAAATCCAAGATATACATATAACGTTTCTTAAGAGTGTCCTTGTCACCTTTTCTCGATACGATAAGACCCTAAACCCATAATTCTAGGATCCTACTGTTGGTAGAGAAGTGATAAATTTTTTCGATCTTGACATCTGTAAGTCCAAGACATTGCATATCCCTCACTTTTACAAAACTCCCTTGAACATCTGGAAGTCTGTGGGAACAAAATTATGCCTCTCCTTCATAAGATAACCCTACCCAGCTAGAATCCTTGGTATAAGATAGTGCATATGATTTTCCATAACTCTTGAATGAAAAATTTTCTCTACCATCTTCCTTAAAGAAACAAGCTGACACATAAAACTCTATAAACAAAACCGAATACACTACATCCAGAGCTCCTGTCTTTGAAATGGATACACTCTCCCATCCATTAAGAATGATATTCTTGGAGATAATAGAGTCATACTTGTTGAAGAAGTTTAGATATACCATCCTCTCCCTGTATATCTGCCACTCCGCAATCGTCTTGAAGGTAGACATATCTTGAGAAGGAACTTCACCAGACATTCGGACTTGAGCCCTTCTGAAAGGATCAGAATGGGGTTTTGTAGTGGGGTAGAGCTTCGACATGCAAAATCATGAGAACTGATGTGGGACAACCATTGGGGGTCCCCTTTTTATAGGTGTTGAAGTGACGGTTGAACATCCCATCTCAATCAAATGGCTGAGAATTCTTCTGATCTGATCTGACAGTTGAAAAGAGAGCCGCAAGGAAAATTTGGTAGGATTTGATCTTTTGAGGTTTTTAAAAGAAAAGATTTGGACTTAAGAAAAATAGAATCCGAGAAATTTTAAAAACAAAATAATCTAACAGCAAGTAAAAGGTAATTACGAAAACTCAAGAAAGAAACATAGCTTTCGGATTGTCAAGAGATTTTTTTGTATTGGGGAAAATTCTTCTTGAAGGACATTAGATTCCGAAAAAAAACTTGAGTACAAGAAAAAAAATGCAGATATTCATTAAGAAAATATTCATTATGAAAATCATCATTATGATAATCTTCATTATGAAAATATTCAATATGAAAATCTTCATTAAGAAAATCATCATTATGAAAATCTTCATTACGAAAAATATGAAAAACTTCATTACGAAAAATATAAAAAACTTCATTAAAAAAATATGAAAATATTCATTATGAAAAATATGAAAAACCTCATTACGAAAAATATAAAATACCTCATTACGAAAAATATGAAAAACTTCATTACAAAAAATATGAAAAACTTCATTACGAAAAATATGAAAAACTTCATTAAGAAAAATATGAAAAACTTTATTACAAAAAATTTAAAAAACATAAAAACAAATGTACCCCCCTATGAAAAGGAGTTTATTACTATAAGGAGATTGGTTCAATAGGAAGTTAATGAGGTGGATTTCCTTATAGTTATCATTCCTAACTTTTGTTTAATGTATTCAAATATATCTGAGGGTAAAGATTTTGGGAAAATATCAGCAAGTTGATCTTGTGTTCCGATAAATTGAAGAATGATATCTCCTTTTTGTGTGTGATCCCTAAGAAAATGATTCCTAATATCTATGTGTTTTACACGATAGTGATGTGAAGGGTTTTTACTAAGGGTAATATCACTTGTATTATCACACAAAATTTTTGTTTTGGTAAAACTCATACCATAGTCTGTGAGTGTGTGTTGCATCCATAACACATGAGCACAATAACTTCCAACTGCTACATATTTTGCTTCAGTTGTGGAAAGTGCTACTGAGTGTTTCTTCTTGCATGACCAAGAAACTAATGAATCTTCTAAGAAATGACAAGTTTCGAATGTACTCTTTCTATCCATTCTACATCCACCAAAGACACCATCCAAAAAACTTTTTAAAATAATAATTTCTAGAAGTGTAAAAGAGTCCTAAATCCATGGTTCCCTTTAAGTAGTGCAAAATTATTTTCAGTGCCTTTAAATGAGATTCCTTAGGATTAAATTGATATATTTCACATAAGTATACTGAATATATTAAGTCTGGATGACTGGTTGTCAAGTAAATTAAACATCCTATCATACCTCTAAAAGTTGTTTGATCTACTGGTTTCCCAACTTCATCATGATCAAGTGTGTTTGAGGTACCAATGGGAGTACTTATACTTTTAGTATTTTTATATCCATACCTTTTCAGAAGATCTTTAATATACTTATGTTGAGATATATATATTCCTTCTGGTTTTTGGGAAATTTGAAAACCAAGGAAAAAAGTTAACCCACCCATCATACTCATTTCGAACTCATATTTCATTAGATCCAAAAAGGAATCAGTTAAATATTGCTGAGTTAAACTAAATATAATGTCATCAACATAAATTTGAACAATCAAAACATTTTTCTTATCTTTATTTATAAAAAGGGTTAGATCCGCATTTCCCCTAACATAGTTATTTTGAAGCAAAAAAATACTATAAGTCTATCATAACAAGCTCAAGGTGCTTGTTTAAGGACATATAAAGCTTTGGTAAGTCTAAAAACATGATCGGGATATTTTGTATCTTCAAAACCAGGAGGTTGTTCAACAAAAACTTCCTCTTGAACATAACCATTAAGGAAAGAACATTTCACATCCATTTGAAAAATTTTGAACTTGAATAATGATTAAAAGGGAAGTAAAATACAAATAGATTCAAGTCTAGAAACTGAAGCATAGGTTTCTTCATATTCTATTCCTTATTATTGATTATATCCTTTGGCAACTAATCTATCTTTATTTCTAACAATGATTCCATTTTCATCGAACTTATTTCTGAAGACCCATTTTACTCCAATAATAGAAATTTCCTTAGGTCTTTCAACCAAGGTCCAGACTTTATTCCTTTCGAATTCATTTAGTTTATGTTGCATGGATTTTATCCAATCATCATCACCTAAATCTTCATCAGTGCTTTTTAGTTTTATTGGGAAATTTTTGCTAGACATTCTACTTCATTTCTTAAGGAACTTATAGTCCTTATAGGTTGGTTCACATCACCAATGATGCTATCACTAGGATGATTCTCAAGAAACAACTGATTTGAGTTTTATAAAACCTTTTCATCAACATAGGGTAGGAAATCTTCTATGGTAAATGCTTCAGAAAAATTTTCTTGGGCATTTTCCTTATTAGAAGGATCTTATATCAAAGATTGATAGTCAGTTTTTGAAAATACATCTGAGGATGTAGGTAGGGGTTGTTTAAAAACAAAAGGATCAGTTTCGTCAAGATTCACATGTACTGTCTCTTCAATAGTACAAGTGTTTTTGTTGAAAACTCTATAAGCCTTAGAAGTTGTGGAGTATCCTAAGAAAATACCTTCATCAGATTTTGGTGCGAATTTATTTAAATTATCTTTAGTATTTAGAATTTATACCTTGAAAAAAAACCTTAAAGTTGGAAGGTCTAGGTTTTTTACCATTCCATAAGTCATCAAAAATTTTATTAAGAAAAGGTCTAATTAAAACTTGATATATAGTATAACAAGTAGTACATACGACTTCAGCCCAAAAATTTTTGGCTACAGAATACTCACTCAACATGGTTCTAGTTATCTCTTGAATAATTTTGTTTCTTCTTTGAACAACACCATTTTGTTGAGGTGTTCAGGGTGCTGAGTAGTTATGAGTAATGACTTTTCTACTACAAAAAGTTTCAAAATCAGAATTTTGAAATTCTCCTCCATGATCACTATGAATAGTATTCAATGGAATGTTTTTCTCATTTTTAACTTGGGCTCTAAAACGTTTGAAATAATAAAAACATTCATACTTATTTGCAAGAAAATAGACCCACGTAAATCTAGTGTAATCATCAACCAAGACAAATACATAATACTTGCCCCCAATGCTTCCAGTTTGTGTAGGACCAAAGAGATCCATATGTACAAACTGTAATGCATCAGTATTAAAGACTTTACAGACTAATTTAAAACTTGATTTGTGTTGTTTTCCATATTGACAAGGGTCACAGACTTTTGAAGAATAAAATCTAAGCTCTGGTAGATCCTTAACTAATCTTTTCTTTGAAAGTTTCCATAAGTTCTTAAGGTTAAAATTTCCTAACCTTCTATTCCACAACCAAGAATGATCTTCCATTCCAATAAGGCAAGGTAAGTCTTGGCTCCTAAGGTATTCTATGTTTAGTGTGTAAACATTCTCTTGCCTATGGGTAGAAAGAATAAACTCTTCCTTGGAATTGTATACTAAGAAATTTTCATTCCTAAAATTCATAAGGTAACCTTCATCACATAATTGTCTTATGCTAATGAGGTTTTTCTTAAGACCCTTAAAAAATAAAACATTTGAAATCAAAGATTTACCAAGAAGAACGATGTTACCTATACCAATAATTTTTCCCTGAGAATTATCTCTAAAAGATACTTTTCCTACTTTTTTCTTGATAGTCTTTTCAAAATAGTTTTTGTTACCAATCATATGTCGGGAACATACACTATCCATATACCGAGTAATGTTTTGGTAGTTTCCCTATTTTCTTGGAAATAAGAAGAATTTAGGTTTTCAGAATCCAAACTTTCTTGGATCTGGAGATTTCGAAAAGAAAAATTTTAGGCACCCACATATTCTTAGAAAAATAGGATTTATGAAATCCTAAAGACTGGGTTTTGTTTAAGAAACAATATTTTTCCCAGTGTCCACAACACTGACACTTAGTACAGAATGGAGCACTTTGAGGAAAAAATGATTGTTACTAAAAAACGGTTTAGAACCAGTATAACCAAAACCATAATTATTCGTTAGAGGTTAGATTTGGGAATACATTTTATCAAAATTTTCCTTACCTAAGGTAAAGTTTGACAAACACTTCCTCATGGAAAGTATTTCGTATTTGAGGTTGATAACAAAGTTATTATCTTCAAAAACATTTTATTTTAAACTAGAGCAAGGCTCGGAAACATTTTTCTTAGAAATTACATTTTCTAGATCTTTAGAAAGTTTATTCTTCTCAGAACTTACATCCTCAAGATTTTTTTAAATACTTTCAAAATAAACATTTTTCTTATCAGGATATTTAGAAATATCTGAAATTTCCTTAGTAAGAATTTTTTTCCAAGATTTTTTCTTATCATGATTTTTCATGAGTTTTGAATTCTCAATCTCAAGAAGTTTGGAAGACCTAGAAACTTCTTCGTAAGAAGGTAATGTATTATCTTCATCAGAAGAAGATTCTTCATCCGAAGAGTTATAGTATTTACTATAATTAGAATTTAAAGAAACATTGGTCATTGATTCAGCATTGTATACCTTATCCATTAAGAAATGATTTTCAATAGGTAGTCTGGCTATTAGACTAAGATTCTTTTGTCCAGAAGAATGATAATCTGAAGATTCATTGGAAGAGTCTCCACCAATGGAACTCTAGGTGTCATTAGCTTCCAAGACTTTCTTAGCTCTATCCTTGTAATACATCTTTTTGTTTCTCTCTAAATTCATTTCCTTTCTTTCTTTTCTCTTAAGCATTGGACAATCAGGTCTTATGTGTCCAACTCTCTTACATTCATAACATGTATCTTCTGAATCCTTCTTGTCTTTCCTTTCTTTCTTCTTGTATCTGAATTGAATGTTCCTTTGTCCAGCTATCTTATTCATCCTTAGAGCAAGATTTTCTAATTCATTCTCAGAGGATTCACTTCCACTAAATTCATATTGGACAACAACTTTCTTAGATTTGGATCTAGTAACTCTCTAAGGAGTCTTAGCTTTCATATGATTTGAATTAGTAGTAAAAGAAACACTACCATTTCTAATCTTCTTCTTTAATTTATCATCATCTCTCTTCATTCTAATCTCATGATGAAGAATAGTTCCAAACAGTTCATCTATAGAAATTGGAGTAACCTTTCTGTTCTCATCAATAGCAGTCCTCTTGGATTCCCATTCATTCAGCATGATTTCTATGATCTTATCAAAAAGAGATTCATCATCTAATCTTTTCTCACCCATGGATTGTAAACTATTCACAATAGTCATGAATCTTTATTGCACTTTACATATGGGTTCTCCATAAGGAAACCAAAAACCATGATATTTTTCTTTGAGCATGGCTCTTCTAGTTTTAATTACTTTGGAAGTTCCAAAGTGAGTAACTTCATGTTTCTTCAAAATACAATCTGTGGCTTCACAAGATGAAATTTGGCTATATATGTTTCTAGTCATGGAACAAAGCAGAGTATTGTGTACCTTATAATTCATTTGATATTCATGCTTTTATTTATTAGTAAAGGTACTAACTTCTTTGTCAGGTATTTTATATCCTCTAGTAAGAATAAAAAAATTATCAACACCAGTATTGATATTGAATTTCTTAATGTGATCTCTCCAATATGCATAATCATTTCCATCAAATATAGGTGGTCTAGTTGGATTGAGATTGTCTATGGAACCAACATTGATTCCTGCCATCTTAAAGAAAATTCTTCCCACAAAAACTTATTAATAGAAAATGTTCGTAATCAATGAAAATATTCCTAAGCAAGAAAAATATATAACAAGGGTATCTCTTAGAAAAAAAATGAATCCAAACTATACGAGTCTGAAAAACTGATTTCAGAAAATAATAATAAGAAGAATTAATCTTCTGAATCTAATCATGAGATTAATTCAGAGGCCACGTCCTCTGATACCAATTGTAGGATCGAATATGTAAAGATGATATGCTCAAATACAAGAGTGGTCTGAATTTTATACTTTTTAAAAATTCCTTTGGGACTTTTAAAGATGGTTATGTTTAACAAGGTTAAACAAGATAATTCACAAAACCTCTATGTTCTAAACACTTTCTTGTTTCAGGAAATATGATTCTGAGAAAGCAATTTCAGAAATATGATTTCGGAAATTAAACTTAATAAAAGTTTACAAAGATGAATATTCTACCTTAAAGCATATAGAATGTAAATAAATTAGAGTACAAGTTTGAGGAAGTATAATATAGTTATAATTTCCTCAAAAATACAAATGCAGTAGAAAACTTGTAACAAAACAAGTAAGAAGTAGTAAATCTTTTAACCCAAAGAGAAGGTTATCAAATAACCTTGGATAAAGGTCCCTTGATTTATAGTTTCAAGAAATTCTATCTTACCCACACCAGGGTAAGCCCTCGATACAAATATCGGAGTTTGTCTTTCTATCCCCACAAGCCATCAACTTCAAGGTAGTTGGCACCTATATCTTCCTCAGCAAGGAAGCCCTCAAATTAAAGTTAGTCGAAACCTCTGTCTTCCTATCCCCAGAAGCCCTCAATTGTACATAGTAAAAATCAGAGTCGCACAAAGAAAATCTGAACCAGAAGTTCAGTATGCATTAATAATGAATGTATCTCTCTATAGAAATCACTTCAGATCAAAAGTTATCAAAAAGTATTGAGCTCTTTCAAATGAGATCTTATTTATTGGCATGGATTCAACGGTCGGCTCCCTCCTCAAATAGTCATATTTTTTCTAGAATTTCTGAGGGACCTGTACACATGTCACTCAAACAATGGTTATTTAGTAACTAAAAGCACGACATCGGTTTATAACAAGACAAGTGTAAGAATGACTAAAATATGATATTTGGAATGAAATAAAATATAAAAGTTCAGAGTCTGACTAAAAATTGAATTCGGATTCTATAATACAAGGATATTCATATTATGTTTTCTAGGAATTTGATCCTAAATTATATAGAATTCCAGAGTTTGAATTTCAAGGAAATTCGGAATCTGGATTCATAAGAATTCAGAACCAGAACTCAAAAAGTTCGGAGTCAGAGTTCATGAGAATTTGGAGTCAAAACTCATAAGTGTTCAGAGTCTGTATTTAGAGAACTCGAAGTCAGAACTTAAAAAATTTGTAACCAGAATTCGTATTCAGAATTTTGAGTCAGAACTTAGAAGAGTTCGTATCTAGAATTCATAATCAGAACTCAGAGTTAGAAATCAGAAGAGTTCGTAAACAGAATTCGTAATCAGAATTCAGAGTAATAACTCAGAAGAGTTCGTAGTCAGAATTCGTAATCAGAATTTGAAGTCATAACTAAGAATAGTTCGTACCCAGGATTTGTAATCAGAATTCTGAGAATTCGGATTCTAAAATAGAATGCTTCATATCTAGGTATTTATAGGATTCCAATGTTTTGGTTTCAACCCAAATTTTACACCTATTAAAATTATGATATGGGAAATGAAAACATAATAAGAATAAATTTCTTTTGGAAGGAAATTTTTCCTTATAGAATTAAAACACAGGGTAAAAACATATTTTCTTTGAGATAAGGTGTTTGGGATTTTCAAAATATGAAGTAATTTTAAATTAATTAGGAAACCTTATTGTCTTAAAAATATTCCCCAATTATGAAGGAATGGAATAGTCATAAGGAAAACCTTATTGACTGAACATGGTCCACTCAGTCGGGCCATCCGTTTGCGGGTGAAA
This sequence comes from Viscum album, assembly GCA_963277665.1. Taxonomy (NCBI): domain Eukaryota; kingdom Viridiplantae; phylum Streptophyta; class Magnoliopsida; order Santalales; family Viscaceae; genus Viscum; species Viscum album. The sequence goes on from OY728130.1 coordinate 1,224,759,169, forward strand.
TGATGTTTTGAAGCGTAACTGGGTCCTGAAGGCCTTTAGTATTCCTTTCCACAACTAGGATGTAAAGAGAGAATCATAATCAGAAAAAAATCATTGATGAAACTCCATGGAGACAAACTATCTCTTGAAGGTAGAGGCATCCAAATCATTCTACTGAAATCTACTCTCAAATAGCTATGAAGTGGGATGACATGGTGAGTCGTTCAGCAACCACCTAGATGGAATCAAGTCCCCTAGAAATTTTTGATAAACCCATTATGAAGTCCATCGATATCACATCCCACTTTAATTCTAGTACCTCAAGGGTTTGAGCTAAACCCATTTGGACCTAGTTCTCGGCCTTCACTTACAAACATGTAAGGCATAAAGAAAGAAATTCGATAACTCCTTTCTTCATCCTTGGCCACCAAAACTTTCATTAGAGTTCCTTTTACATCATTTCCACACCTGGATGTACCACCAAATGGGATTTATGAAACTACCTCAGAACCTCCTCCCTCAAAATTACTAGCAAAATTGTGTTTCCATTGAATATAACGACGTGATTCCTACCTTTTGAATATCCATTCGGAGCATGCCCTATGGACATCTGAGCACGAAGGGTCCCATAGTCTGTATCCCCAAGATGTGCCTCCCTGACTCATTGTAAAATTTTAGGGGTAACAACCATCCACTCATGTTAAGCTACTTCATATCCCTTTATAAAGTATATCTACAATGAGGCCAACTGATCTGATACCTCATCCAGAAACTGCAAACTAGATCTCCTACTGAGAGCATATGCTACCACTTTCCCCTTACCAGGACTATAGAGAATATCAAAGTCATAGTCTTAGAGGAACTATAGCCATCGCCTATACCTCAAGTTGAGATTCTTTTGAGAGATTATATACTTGAGACTCTTATGGTTAGAGTAGATGATAAACCACTCACCCATCGGGTAGTGTTTCCACATATTCAATGAGAATAATACCACCGAAAACTCAAGATCACAGGCTGTGTTGTTCTCCTCATGTATTCTCAACTGGCCTGAAAAATAAGAAATCCCCACTTGCCTCTATATCCAAAAAAACCAAGACATATCCCTGTTTCATTTTAGAACACCACATACTCGATGCATTCCTCTAGTAACCTTAATATGGGAGTTCTTATCAACCTCTACCTCATCTCCTAAAAGCACAGCTGTAACATTTCCATCTATATGAATGGTTTCCCATTTTGTGAAAAATTTGACAAGGGTGATACCACTGTAGAGAAGTTGGGTACAAACCTGTAATAGTACCCTAAAAATATAGGGAAACTATGCTCCTCAGTAACACTATTGGGTGTATCCTAAGAAAGAATTTCCTCAACCTTCCCTGGGTCCACTATGACTCCAACCTCAAAGATGATGTGTCCCAAAAAATGGACCTCTTGAATCCAAAACTAGATCTTAGAGATCTTCCTATAAAGTTGGTTCTCTTTGAGTGTGTCTAAGACTATCCTTAAGTTTTTCTCGTGCACCTCCTTGGATGCTGAATACACTAGGATATCATCGATGAAGACCCCCATGAACCTATCTATGTAAGGCTGAAATATCCAGTTCATGAGTCCCATGAATATTATATTGGTATTTTTCATGCCAAATGACATCACCAAGTACTCATAGTGACCGTAAGAAAATCTAAAGGATGTATTCAACATATCCTCATCTTGTACTTATAGCTGGTGATAGCCTGATTTAAGGTTGATATTTAAGAGCCACCATTCCCCCTTAAACTGATCAAATAGGTCATCAATCCTTATCAGTGGATACTTTTTCTTCACTGTCACCTAGTTTAAACACTAAAAATCCACACATAACCTCAAGATCACATCATACTTCTTGGAAAACAACATTGGGGCTCCCAGGGTGAAACACTTGGTCTCATGAAGCCCTTCCTTTGAAAGTCATCCAACTTTACCCTTATCTCATGAATATCTGTGGGAGAAATCCGATATACAGGTGTAGATATTGATTCCATCCAAGGGTTTAGATCAATAAAGAATCGTATCTCTCTACCAGGAGGTAAAACTAAAACATAGTTAGGAAATACATCTTCATACACCTCCACCACTATAGGAAATTGATGACTCATAACATCCACTACATTGAGGGTCAGGCAAGCCAAATAAGGTGTAATCAGCTACACCCTCCTATACATGATCCCATCCTGAGCTTCCTGGATTTCTTTTTCACCAAAAAAGGAAACATTTTTCCTATAACTAAAGAAACATCGTACTCTTCTCCTAAAATAGCCAATATGAATATGAATTATGGATAACTACTCCATACCAAGAATGACATCCTAAGGCCTTGACGCTACTACCGAGATCCCAACCGAAAATCTCACCTTAAAGAGTTTGGTCACACTATTAGAACTAGTGTGTCATCATTGAGTCTCCTTTAGTTGGAGTTTCCAAGTGTAAGAGTCAAGTCAATGATTCAATCAGAATCTCCAAGTATCGAACAAGATTCATGGTGAGAAAAGAATTACAAGAACCTTTTTATATTAATACAACAGCTAAGGTGGAAAATACATAGATCATACCTCATATCATACCTAGAGCCTAAGTGTCCTAAGATTACACATCCTACAACTAGCCTCGTCCCTATCCACTAACTCCATGAGCCTGGTGTGGACCACTTGGGGGTTGTGGTGGTAATAGGTCAAACCATAGACCACCTCATACTACCCTACTGACCCCTCTACTAGATCCACTGCCTATGGAACTCCCTAATACTATCTATACCTAGGTGGTCTCTAAACTATCTCTTGATTAGTTATACGACGGTTGGTAAATCTCATGCAAGATGTCCCCGACTGCCACATGAGAAACTTTTCCTATCCCTTGGATGATTTGAGCTACCATGAGAGCTTTGCACCACTGAACCTGAGTCTTAGGATTGCCTCCTGAAGTGACTTCCCTTCCTGGATTCTTATGACTGTCGTCGGCTACCTGCCACTAAGGTCTCAGTAACTGGGTTCCCATTGCTAGCTCCCACTACTAGTGTCTACTCTTCCAGAAAACTTTACACCAATAGGGATAGTTCAAGTACCCCATCATAGGTATAAATGATAAGGGACACCAATGATACCCCAATGTCCCGAGGTAATCCTTACTTGAAGGTATGAGCCCTAAAGAACTTGTCATGCACCATATCCAAGGAGTAGTGCACAAGATCAGTAAAATTCACTGAATACTCGACCACAATCATACTTACCTACTACAGATGTAGAAGCTCCTATATGTTCACTGATCAAAACATGTCTGGATTGAACTACTCTATGAAGAGGTACTTAAAGTATGTCTAAGATAGAGTAGTCTTGTCATGTGAATGAGTCACCAAACTCCACCATCACCCCGTAGAGCCCTAAAGAAGACTCATGGTAAGGAATTCCATCTGATATGTAGGCATCATCACTGGGTGGAAAACATAGGTGAATGCCTCTACCCAATCCTCATCCATCTAGGGGTCTGGATCACCTGAAAACCTAGGAGGTAACTACCTCAGAAACGCAGGCAACGTACTCATCCAACATGCATCATTTGGTAGCAGCTATTTCTTGATGGGTGGTGGTATAGATGGTAAACCACATAGAGGTGCTACCTAGGGTACATGCCCATGTACTGATGCCTTATCAGTGGGAAGATCATCCTCATGATCACAAAGTGGAATCATGGATGGCTATCTATATAGAGGCATCCTGAAATAAAACAACAAGTACCATGATCAATGGATTATATTTGGGGAGTTGACTCAATAAGGAAATGGAAGACACAACCATTCCTGTATGATGCATGTAAATTTTGTTTTCCCTATAACCAATGTTCTCATGTACCGAGTCAAAAAGTAGGTGTTTATAGTCCTGGTGTATGGATACGTCAGCTGCCACAACAACGCTGGAGTCCCTGGCTTAAACGATGAAATAAAAACACTTAAGACCATTTCCCAAAACCGATATCAAAGACTCCTGGTGCTAAAGTAGATCCAACCAGCACTAATGCCACTCTTCTACGACCCTTCCCAGAGGGTCCCATATCGCGACTACCCAACCTTACCTTTGATAGGCCAAGGGATGGTGACTATCACCAAGTAGGAATTTCCCTAAAATTGGAGGCATTTACCTAAGTACTTGTAAACATGAAAAAATCTCGAAGCCACAAAATCATGAAATGTAAAACACCTAAAATAATTCATGAATACAACTATGATACCACAGCCAGAGTAAAATAGGATGTAAAGGAAAAGTTAACATGGCCAAATACAAGCCCACTATTAAAAGTATGTACACAAGTCCAACTGAATATTTAAAGAGTTTATCCTTCTCCAAGGGAAATGACTACGTCAAAGGTATGATCCTAGTAAACACCTCGGTCAATCAAACTCAAGATATATGCTAACTACTCTAGTTCCTCCTAGGACACTGTGAAAAGGGAAATTGTCTTCACAAGAGATGACCCATGTGGGAAAATCTAATGTAGGGGTGAGTATAATGATACTTAGTAGGACACCCCAACAACATTAAACATGAAGGACCAAGTATAGTCAGGTGAAAATAATATGTAATAATATATCACAGATACAAGTAGTATAAAAACCCATATGTTCTAAGGAGAGACACAATGCATTCAGGAAGTCAGAACCAACAACCATCCATAGGATTCTACTCGAAGCAATGCTCATTCCATAAAAAATCACTCCTCAAACCATGATATCATCATAGACACTCGAAGAAGAGGTATATCTCATTTAGGACCCACCCAAAGAGAATGCACTGTTCTGAGAAGACTATGATACACAGAGAGGGGTTCACAACCATTAACCACTAGGGGAAAATGCAGACCCAATATAGATCAACCAACTATATAGATAATTGTATTCCAATGATTCCAAAATATCTAATTATGTGGCCCACTAGATGGAGGATCAAAATCCTATTAGGGGGGTCACACTAATTCCACAATCTCTACTATATATGATAGAGGATCACACTCTAATATTGTGGAGGGATTCCAAAACTCTATCTGAGACTCGACCTCTATAGCGGATTATAATCTAGGGATGTGGATGTAATTTCGAACAATACGCTCATGGAAAGGACCAAGTGAACACACTCAACCTATACCGGTCCAAACTAGAAAAAATAAGAACCTAAAATCTAAAGAAGGTACCCAACATTGGTCTTGAGTCAACCGTCTTAAAACTAGGGTGAAGAAATAGGGTGACACTGCTGCTAAAGAAATGGTGTTTGGAAGATCTATTTAAAAGTTATGACCATTTGAATGAAGACTTATGCAGACATGCTGGGGTCTGCGAACCTAGTTCCACGCTAGGTCCACCGTCTGTCACGGTTGGTCCCTATACCATGTGGACTGGATGCCTGCGGACCATCCCTCATGGTCAGTGCACCTGTTGCACCTGATCGACCACTGTGGTTGACCACCACGATCAACTACTCGAGGAATGGTCGTGTGATCGCTACACTCATGGTAGCTTGAGCTACCACAACACTACAGTCGATTGTCGCAGTCGAGTTCCGTGATCAACCTAAATGGGGCTCCACCCCGGGTTTGACTTGGGCCCACCTAGTTTGACCCAACCCACCGATCCAACCTAGCCCACCGGCTTGACCAAACCCACCGAATTGCTTTGTGTTCATTATTTCTCCCATTTCCACCACCACACTACAGCATTAACCACCATCGGCCCTACTGGTTCCATCGTGCTCCCCCTCACACGGTCGCCGTCATGCACCTCCACCAGTTTCCGGTGTTGTTACCATGCACCAGTGGTCCTTTTTTTGGACCACTTTACCTCTTACGATTTCAAAAAACTGAAAAAATCATAGATTTAAGCTCCTTCGGTCCTAATCTACACTAATCTAGCATCAATTGCCAATTTTCCTCAAATTCGAGTGTCTGATCATACTTAGAACTTTCCAGCAACGTCAATATGGGATAAGGAGGATCCAACAGGTGAATAACACGATCAAGGAGGGAAAAAGGCATAAGAATAAAGGTTTATCATTATTTTCCAAGCATTGTTTTCCTATGATCAAGAATGAGAGATCTGGATTAGAAAACCATATCAAATAACTCCAATAAAATAAAACTCTTCCCGCAAAGTGATTGATCCATACATCAATCCATTCATCAATTGATTTTCATTCATTATACAAATTTAGAATGAGGAATAAACTAATTAAATCACATTCCCTACCTTGATTTGCATCGATCGTCGATAAAGAATGAAGCTACATTGCATTCGTTGGTGAGATCCTTAAAAATAGATTTGTATCAATCTTCTATCCTCGATCCATTTTCATTCATTAGAAAGGATTCACAGGGCTCTCTGTCTCCATAATCCTCCATAAATTCAAGGGTTATGTTGCTAACCCTATAATTCTGACATAAGGATACAATTAAAGAAAAAATTACATCATCGCTACATCAATAAAATAATTTAATTATTTTATTCACTTTAGTTCCATGATAACTTTGTCAAAAATGACCCCTACTGACCAATGTTAGTTCTCACCTAGGCTAAAGCCACTATTCTGAACTCAATGGTGCCCTCAAATTTATGATTCAGGCACTCTTTTATTATTTATTCTATTTTTCATGAAAAAATGTGCATATACTATTATATATATTAATATTTTTCAATCATTATTTTGGGCACACCGGGCCTCAGATTCACACGCCGTCTTAGTTCCAGGTTTTAAAAATGATCCATATAATATCTAAAAATAATACGTAGAAAATTCAAGATGTTATGATGTCTCATGTTATAGAAGTTATTTGGGGTGTCAATCTATTTAATATCATGAATAATAATAACTAAATGCATGATTAATATATTCCAAACAAGATTATTGTGAATGAGATGGCTATACCCTTATTTTTATTTTTTTCATAAAAAAATAATTATTTTCATGAAATTTTTTATTTTGTTTTAAATTAGAATACATTTTTATATATATTTTTCTTTATTTTTAATGGATTATATATTTTATTATTCTTTGAAAAATTAATTGAAATTCTTTTTTAATAATAATCCCCTTTATGTAAGTTATTCAATTTTAAAATTTATATGAATATAAAATAATTTTATAATTTTATAACTTTTTCTTATTTTTTATCTTCATTTTTTAATTTTCCTTTTTAAAAGAACAAAGATTTTTTTTAGTTTTATTAAAATTATTTGAATGTGAAATAAAATTTTTATCCATTTAATTGTTTTCTCTTTAATCAAAAGAAATTTTTTTCGTTATTTTTTAACTTTATTTAAAATATTTTCTTTTCATTTTTTATTATATTAATATTTTTAATATTTTTTATTTAAAATAAAAACAATAGTATTTGTTTTTATTTATTTGAAAGGAAATGTTTTTTGACTTTATTTTTAATTTATTTATAAGAAAACAAAAATATTTTGATTTTCTGTTTTATTTCTATTATATTTTATATATTTATGTGTTTAATTTTTTATGATGAAATTTTTATTGATATTTTCTAATTTATTCAAATTTAAAATTAAAAATTTGGATATTTTAAATGATAAAAAAATTATTGATGTTTTTAAATTATTTCAATGTAAACTAAAATTTTGGATTATATTTGTTTCTTTAATAAAATGACTTTTTCCGTAATTTTTATTTTTTTATTTGATAAAAAAATAAATTTTAGGGATTTATTTTTTACTTATTCATTATTTAGTAGTCATTTTATTAATATTTATAATTATTTACTATTTTGTTTAGTATTTTTATATTTTAATTTTTAAAAAGATTTTTTTTTTGATTTTTTAAATTTTTTAATAGTTAAAAAAATACTTTATTTTTTGTTTTTTATATTCCTCTTGTTTTCTTTTTATTTTTTTCAATATCATAAATCTTTTCATAATTTTTTAATTTATTGAAATTAAAATGTTTTTTTTTCATATTTCCCTTTTTTCCCTTGGAAAATAGTTAAATTTGGGAGGTGAGGTCGTTGATTGAGAGGTCAATTCCCAAGAGGATAGGGTATTACTCACAATATGTGTACAATATCTCAAAAACTATAGTTTTTCATAATTTGATTTTTAGGAGTCTTAGGTTGTATTTTGTCCTGGAATGTATCAATTTTATGGAATTACCTGTTTAATTTTTAATCATTCTATCCCGTTTATTTTATTTCATTTTATTTTTAATAAAGGATTCAAGAGTTTATATATCAAAACACATGGTTCATTGTTTCTGATTATTAATATTATTATACTTTTTTGGTTTTTTAATTTTTTTCTTTCTTAGTTGAATCCTGTTTTCTTGATTTTAAGGGGACTCAGGCCATTATTGTAAAGACCCAAAGCTTGACGTACATGGACATTACATTACTTTTGTGGAATACTTAGTACATAACAAAAACACACACACAAGGATCTTAATAGTTTAGTGTCTTTGGAAACTCGGAATATAATCTTCTAATCGTGGTGAAAGATCTTCAACATCTCCCATAAAGATCTTCCCTTTTTTTTTACCTAAAACCTTTCTTTATATCCTGGGGAAAAGAAAACATAAAAGGGTGAGCTCAAATGCTCATTAAGGGTAAACAAAAGAAATATCGATCACATCATATTCATAAGAACATAACTTTTGGAAATCTTAACCTACAACAGAGATCATAATTTCATAACATCTGATAAATCATAGTAGTGAAATGAAATCCCAATAATCATAAATTAGAACATGAAACTTTGTGGAAAACACACATAATCATAGAGAATCATATCTTATTAGTCAAGACTCATTTCCAAGACTATCTTAGTGGAAAAAGTCCATTTCTGAACCAAGTCACCCTCGTTTCAGTCCTGTTTCACTGAACCGGTATAACCTACCATTCCAGCCACATCAATCTCATGAGATATAAAATCTTTACCCAATGCATTGGAGGGAGATATAGGTCCCACCCATATCTTAATGATACCATTCTTATGTGTGCCACAAAATGATAAATCATACATCATTTCATAACCCATGTAATAAAAAAATGGGATTCTTAAACATCATGACATCATAAAACAATTCATATAAGATAAAGGAATTCATAAAAATAATTCCATCACAACATAATAAAATAAATGTAATAATATGGATAAAAACAGAACCCTTTATTATCTTAGATGGAAAATAATTTTGATAAAACACTTGAACTCCATTATTGAGGAAAATATCCTTTCTTCTTCAAAAACATTTTTTCCTTTCTTAACATGTCATACAACTTTAAACTAAAAGAAGTTGATTAAATATAAACTTGAAAACTTGTAAAGGATACTTCTTGGAAATAATGTTTTAAAAATCCATTCATGTCGTATAAGTTAAAAAAACATTCTTTTCATACTTTTTTTCGGAAATGTCAAAAAGTACCTCGTACGAAAAACGACAAAATATTCCTTTCATATCTTTTACTAAAAACTCACCGAAGGGTAAAATTGGATATAAACTATTGTAGAATGATATAAATATTACATATTGAGGAAAAATGTATGTGGATGATAAAATACACCCCAGTAAATTCCAAAGTATAATCAATCTCGGATAAAAATGAGATTGTGATATTTCCCTTACCTTAAGTCTGATTTGCTTCATAAGTGTCCGAACCTCCTCTTTTTGACGTGCCTTCACTTAACCTCCACTTAAGGAACTGAGGATGGTCTTTGAAGAAGACCAAGACCTCTAGGATGATACTAGGGAAGTGGAGAAGAGATTTTGGAAGGGTTTGGCCGAGCTTGAAGTCTCAAAGTGGTGTGAGGAAGAGGGGGAGGAGGTGCCCTTTTATAAGGGAGGAGAGGGGCACCTTAGGAAAATCTCAAAATATTATTTTATATTAAGGTCAAATTAAGTTTATAATGGTTCCAAAGGGTCTTATTTCGAAGATAATGTGGGTATGGGTCGCAATCCTCTAATCCAATAGGATTTATACAAGTTTTGGTTATTATTTTATCCTTATCAATTAGATTTAACTCTAAGTCAAATAATTTAACTTTTACCGTGTCTTTTTGTTTTCTTACACTATATGGTTAATAAACTTACCATAACAAGCCAAACGAACCCCAAGTTGTTTATTATTAATATATCTATCCTTATCTAAGTCATTTGGCCGAACCATAGATTTTTAGGAATTAAATAACGATTAATATTATAATATTTGTTTTAAAAACTAATTTATGTCAATTTTGAAACTATTTGGTACATGATTTTTATGAAATTTATAACAGAATGATAAGTTCTAAAAAAGTTACTTATATCAACAATAACATGTCATATTAACCTATAAAATTAATTTAAGTCATAAAAAGTCTCAAATTACATTTATTTGGGCATTTATAACATCAATTATGTCAATATTTCATTAATACGACAATTACTGCATCATCTTTGTGTCATAGTAAATGATAATTATTTAATCCTTAAAAATTCTAAATAAATTCCTATGATATAGATAATTGTATTAGATTTCTGTAAACTATTCATGTTCTAGGTTTCATTAATTTTATCGCTAAATTAAAATTATTATACTTATAAGATTTAAGAAAGTGACATGTTGTCACATTCTTTGGTTTTAATAATAATTAAATTATTTTCATGGACAAAAGTCCATAAAATGAATCTAATCCGACCCTTAGGTTATATGGGTATACTTTTATCCATCCAATAGTATTTTTCCAAGTGTTAGGGTAATTTTATAATCTTATATTTACCCTTAATTACCCGATTTACCTTTAACTATAGTAAATAAAATTTAACGTAGTTACTATTCACAATGCCCAAAAATAAAGTATCTTATTAACATAATTTTGACCCACTGATTCCAAATATGGAATCCATTTTTCCAAATTCAATACACAAAAGATGTAGAAATTAAATTAAAATTAATCCCGTTGTCGAAAGAAAACGAGTTTTTCTTTAAAACATTGCAAAAGATTGAATTGATTTAACCTACGAATTCAAGGTAAAATCAATGTTAATGACATACATTATATTAAATGGTAAAAATATATTCTATTTATACTTTAAAACCATTAAATATTATAATTTAACCACATAATATATTACGATGAAAAAAGTTTTTTTTAATTAAAATATAGCGTGTTTTTACTATTCATTAAAATATGAAAGTTATCGGAAAAATATAAAAACTTTATCCAATGTAAATTTTTATAACCTGATTCAAAAGAAGAATTTTATTTTGTCAAATTGAACATATAAACATGTCAAAAACTATATTTAAAGTGGGTGCGCCCTCAAAAGGTGGCAAAACTGCATTTTTTGAAAAATACTTATTTTACCCGAAAAAATTATTTTGTTCTTATACCATGTTCTAGAAAATGTGTAAGATGAATAATAATGTTATAAAATTAAAAATTTAGTTAACACTATTCATAATGGCTAGTTCATAAAAATATTATAATAATATATCGTTGTTTAGTAAAACCCGATATTGCGTACAACACACGCTATCGAGAAAGGTCGCGATTGCGTGTAATGCAAGCCAAGTCAGGGTTGCTTGTAGTGCACAACTCCTTTGTTGTTGCGTATAACAGAATCCAACCATATTTTATTTATACATTGAATATATATATATATACACTAAATGTTGCATAGAATAACTTCTATCAAATGAACGTGAAATTGTGTGTAACAAGAGCCAAGAAAAGTGTTGCGTATACTGCAAGCTAATACGGTGTTGCGTATAGGGCAAGGAAATCTTGGTGTAGCATAAAACACAGGACATTAATGAAATTAAAAGAATATTTTTCATAAAATCTCTGGGTGTTACATTCTACCCCCCTTAAAATGAATTTCTCCCTCGAAATTCGTCGGGGTTATAAATGGTTTACTACATGAAAGTTTCTTTAATAGAAACCCACATCGTAAAAAGGAATACCAAAACCATTCTTTAAAAACAAAAGTATGAAACGTAAAGGTTACCCAAATAAACTAATCACCAGGTTTCCACATTGGTGAAAATATGGATATGGAAGAGAAATCTAACCATCATGTTCTGATGGAGAGTGGTAGAGAACATGGCTATGGAAAAGCCAGAAATCAAAAAGCCATAAATTTGTGACGATCTAAGGTACCATCTGATTCATCAGATATAAGAGCACTAGGACAACATTTTTGGTTTTCAAGATCATTTCTCTAAAGTTGATGAAATTTGAATTAGAAGAAATACTTTCGTGATTTTGGTATTGTCTCACTGTTTGTCGTTCTTTGGACAATTTCCACTTCATCTCTTAAAGAAATGAAATTGAATTTGTCATTCGTGATGTGCTAGCAGATCATGTGATAGAATGATGGTTCATTCCATCTGTCTCAAACAAATGGTTAGAAAAGTTATCAAAAAATACATAAGTCCATTAATCATATATGGTTCCTAAAATTGACTTATACTTCATATATCATACTACATAATATAATAAAACTAGTTTCTACTAAACAGGGACTTCCTGTAGGCCAGTGGTAGGCGATAAAGTTGTGTCGCACTTCGGTTGTGGGTTCGATTCCCACAGCCTTGTCCGACGCGATGGGCTGTCGTCCGTCCTGCAGGTTGTCCTTTTTCTAAAACTACATTACTATAACATCCCATCAATAATATCGAAAAAAAGTTCAATCCTTAAACAATACTAACTTATGTCCAACATAATCCATTCCAATCTTTAGGCTTATCCATAATACTGCATTCCACTCTCATAATATAGTGAAAACGATTACCAGAGATTAGATACCATCGTTGAGCCCCATATATCATAAGATTTGTCTTTTTGGTCACATTCCAAACATTCAAAGGCCTTAATCATGTATTCTCTTGAATACCCATTGAACCTTAGTGAAAACATGAATGCAGTTAAAGGTTAACACCTTCCACATACCAAAATCATCAAAATTCTATATACTCAAACCATGATATCATTTAGTCCTTATATCAATCATGAGCTCATGAATACTATCAAACATATTATATTCTCTTTATCCCTTCATTATGTGCATATCATCTACTTTCCAAAAATATTTGAATAATCTTTCATGGATACTGGTACCATTAATCATACACTTTCAAAACTCAAGGAAAGACAAAAGTGTAACAATCCATAGATGTCTCTTTATTCCATAGTACCATGAGATTACTTATACAACATTACACATGATAAACATGTAATCATTCCACTACATTCTTAAACCATTGACCGAGCTTCAACAATTCTTCCATCTCACATATCATTTGTAGTCTCTTCATCATCATCAACATAAATACTACCAATACGACCATACTGATTCTCTTCATGAGACTTTACCTTAGGGAATTGTTTTGCATAATGCCCGTACATTCCACATTTAAAACATTTAACCATTGTTGATGTCGTAGCAATACCATTATCCTCATCCTTGGTGTTAACTAAACCTTTTCCTTTGCACTTACTGGCTTTGTGTCCTTCTTTTCCACACCTGAAGCATCTTCCAGTTCCTTTGAAACATTCTCCTTGATGCCTCTTCCAACATGATTTACATAGGGGAAATTGAACTTTCTTTCCTCTATGATCATCATGAAACTCCATCTTTCTCTTACTAGCTGAGTCAGGAAACTTACCAAATTTGAGTTTATTGATCATATTATGAGATTGCTGATTCGACATAATAATGATGGTTGGGCTTCCAAATCCCATTTCATTTGGTTTCTCATGAATAATATCATTCCATTGTCCATAATATCCTCCATTATCGTGAATCATCTTGTTTCCAGCTATTTTATAAAACCCAAAATGAATAGTGTTAGAGGAAAAAATCATAATAAAGGGGGAGTAACTTCAATATCTAACATATTAGGTTAAATTCTAATATCGTTACCATAGTTCTAGGACTATATCCTATACGTATACTTATCCTTAGGGACATCCCTAGATATACCTTAGAAATATGTCTAGGGATCACACTAATGTTCTCACATCCTAGTTTCCAAAGGTTGACTAATCCTTTCCTCTGATACCAACAATAAAGACCCGAAGCTTGACGTACATGGACATTACATTACTTTTGCGGAATACTTAGTACATAACAAAAACACACACACAAGGATCGTATTAGTTTAGTGTCTTTGGAAACTCGGAATATAATCTTCTAATCGTGGTGAAAGATCTTCAACATCTCCCATAAAGATCTTCCCCTTTTTTTACCTAAAACATTTCTTTATATCCTGGGGAAAAGAAAACATAAAAGGGTGAGCTCAAATGCTCAGTAAGGGTAAACAAAAAAAATATCAATCACATCATATTCATAAGAACATAACTTTTGAAAATCTTAACCTGCAACAGAGATCATAATTTCATAACATGGGATAAATCATAGTAGTGAAATGAAATCCCAATAATCATAACTTAGAACATGAAACTTTGTGGAATACACACATAATCATAGAGAATCATATCTTATTATTCAAGACTCATTTCCAAGACTATATTAGTGGACAAAGTCCATTTCGGAACCAAGTCACCCTCATTTCAGTCCTGTTTCACTGAACCGGTATAACCTACCATTCCAGCCATGTCTATCTCATGAGATATAAAATCTTTACCCAATGCATTAGAGGGAGATATAGGTCCCACCCATCTCTTAATGATACCATTCTTATGTGTGCCACAAAATCATAAATCATACATCATTGCATAACCCATGTAATAAAAAAATGGGATTATTATACATCATGACATCATAAAACAATTCATATAAGATAAAGGAATTCATAAAAATAATTCCATCACAACATAGTAAAATCAATGTAATAATAGGGATAAAAACTGAACCCTTTATTATCTTAGATGGAAAATAATTTTGATAAAACACTTGAACTCCATTCTTGAGGAAAATATCCTTTCTTCTTCAAAAACATTTTTTCCTTTCTTAACATGTCATACCACTTTAAACCAAAAGAAGTTGATTAAAAATAAACTTGAAAACTTGTAAAGGATGCTTCTTGGAAATAATGTTTTAAAAATCCATTCATGTCGTATAAGTTAAAAAAACATTTTTTTCTTACTTTTGTCAGAAAAGTCAAAAAGTACCTCGTACGAAAAACGACAAAATATTCCTTTCATATCTTTTACTAAAAACTCACCGAAGGGTAAAATTGGATATAAACTATTGTAGAAGGACATAAATATTACATATTGAGGAAAGATGTATGTGGATGATAAAATACACCCCATTAAATTCCAAAGTATAAACAATCTCGGATAAAAATGAGATTGTGATATTTCCCTTACCTTAAGTTCGATTTGCTTCGTAAGTGTCCGAACCTCCTCTTTTTGACGCGCCTTCACTTAACCTCTACTTAAAGAACTAAGGATGGTCTTTGAAGAAGACGAGGACCTCTAAGATGATACTAGGGAAGTGGAGAATAGATTTTGATAGGGTTTGGCCGAGCTTGAAGGCTCAAAGTGGTGTGAGGAAGAGGGGGAGGAGGTTCCCTTTTATAAGGGAGGAGAGGGGCACCTTAGGAAAATCTCAAAATATTATTTTATATTAAGGTCAAATTCGGTTTATAATGGTTCCAAAGGGTCTTATTTCGAAAATAAAGTGGGGATGGGTCGAAATCCTCTCATCCTATAGGATTTATACAATTTTAGGTTATTATTTTATCCTTATTAATTAGATTTAACTCTAAGTTAAATAATTTAACTTTTACCGCGTCTTTTTCTTTTTTTACACTACATGGTTAATAAACTTAGAATAACAAGACAAAAGAACCACAAGTTGTTTATTGTTAATATATCTATCCTTATCTAAGTCATTTGGCCGAGCCTTAGATTTTTAGGAATTAAATAACAATTAATAATATAATATTTGTTTTAAAAACTAATTTATGTCAATTTTGACACTATTTGGTACATGATTTTTATGAAATTTATAACAGAATGATAAGTTCGAAACAAGTTACTTATATCAACAATAAAATGTCATATTAACCTATAAAAGTAATTTAAGTCATAAAAAGTCTCAAATTACATTTATTTTGGCATTTATAACATCAATTAGGTCAATATTTCATTAATAATACAATTACTGCATCATCTTTGTGTCATAATAAATGATAATTATTTAATCCCTAAGAATTCTAAATAAATTTCCATGATGTAGATAATTGTATTAGCTTTCTGTATACTATTCATGTTTGAAGTTTCATGAAGTGTATCAATAAATTAAAATTATTATACTTATAAGATTTAAGAAACAGACATGTTGTCACATTCTTTGGTTTTAATAATAATTAAATTATTTTCATGGACAAAAGTCCATAAAATGAATCTAATCCGACCCTTAGGTTATATGGGTCTACGTTTAGACATCCAATAGGATTTTTCCAAGTGTTAGGGTAATTTTATAATCATATATTTACCCTTAATTACCGGATTTACCTTTAACTATAGTAAATAAAATTTACCGTAGTTACTATTCACAATGCCCAAAAATAAAAAGTAGCTTATTAACAAAATTGCGACCCACTGATTCCAAATATGGAATGAAGTTTTCCAAATTCAATACACAAAAGATGCATAAATTAAATTAAAATTAATCCCGTTGTCAAAAGAAAACAAGTTTTTCTTTAAAACATTGCAAAAGATTGAATTGATTTAACCTACGAATTCAGGGTAAAATCAATGCTAATGACATACATTATATTAAATGATAAAAATATATTCTATTTATACTTTAAAACCATTCAATATTATAATTTAACAACATAAGATATTACGATGAAAAAAGTTGTTTTTAATTAAAATATAGCGTGTTTTTACTATTCATTAAAATATGAAAGTTATCGGAAAAATATCAAAACTTTATCTAATGTAAATTTTTATATCCTGATTCAAAATAAGAATTTTATTTTATAAAATTGAACATATAAACATGTCAAAAACTAGATTTAAAGTGGGTGCGCCATCAAAAGGCGGCAAAACTGTATTTTTTGAAAAATACTTATTTTACCTGAAATATTTATTTTGGTCTTATAGCATGTTCTAGAAAATGTGTAAGATGAATAATAATGTTATAAAATTCTAAATTTAGATAATACTATTCATAATGGCTAGTTCATAACAATATTATAATAATATATCATTGTTTAGTAAAACCCGGTATTGCGTACAACACACGCTATCGAGAAAGGTCGTGATTGCGTGTAATGCAAGCCAAGTCAGGGTTGCGTGTAGTGCACAACTCCTTTGTTGTTGCGTATAACCGAATCCAACCATATTTTATTTATACATTTAATATATATATATATATACACTCAATTTTGCGTAGAATAACATCTATCAAACGAACGTGAAATTGTGTGTAACAAGAGCCAAGAAAAGTGTTGCGTATACTGCAAGCTAATAAGGTGTTGCATATAGCGCAAGGTAATCTTGGTGTAGCATACAACACAAGAAATTAATGAATTTAAAAGAATATTTTTCATAAAATCTTGGGGTGTTACAATTATTGAATCATAAAAAGAAGAATCATAAAATTTTCAATCTAGATCCATTCCATAACACTAGATCCAAAATATTTATGTATGGATTCTTCCATGGATTAGGTGAAAAGAAAATCATTATGAAGAATGAAATAAAAAATGATACCTTAGTGGAATGGTGTGATCCCAGTATACTCCACTACTCTATAGATCACCATATCTCAAAGGAACCAAGTGAAAACCCCTCTAAATCATCCACTCATGCTCTATGAACCCCTTGAATGGCGTTCTTTGATTCCTATGTTCTAAAATGAAATATCTATGTTCTTTATGATGCTCATTAAATCACCTAAAGAATGTAGATTTGATCCAAGAATGTAGCACCAATCTATCCTTATTCTAATCTCAGTTCCCCTCTCTAAAACATGAGATTGATATTAATATGAGAGGAAATTCAGAACATAATCTACCTCTCACATTTTTTGGTCTTTAAATTGGGTTTACACCTAGGATAAACTCATTACATATTTTATTTTAACCCCTTAACAAGTGTTAACCCTCCAAAAACACTTAACACCACTAGTGAATTAGTTAACACCATGTAAGAGTTACAAAAATTTCATCACTCACTTGTGACACTCTCATGTGTCACATGATGAAACATGATCCATTAACTCATTTTTTTCACTTAATAATTATTTCAAAAAACCTGAATAGATAACATTCATCCAAGAAATAATATTTTTCTTATATTCATGTTTATATATGAACAATATGAGGATACATTGAGAAATAAATTCAATACCCATTATTCAAAACATGAATAATATATAATTTAATTTATTATTTAATTCACATATGATAATTCATGTTCATATATTCACCATCCCTCACACATGGGAACATTTCAACCTAAACTACAATTCATTTGAATTGGGGGGACTTATGGATACACATTGTGTATGAACCTCTGTCCCCATATCTTGAAAAAATTGAATCAAATTTAGAGGCCATGAGTGGAAACTTATAATACATTATTCCCTTTAAAGATATAATGATAAGTCATCGCTATAACTTCCTCCTACGAACACTTACAATGTAATATAATATCTTTATCATGTAATTTGTCTTAAAGAAGGATCCATAATCCATATCATTATCCTTTAATTATTTATTTATATTTCCTAATTTTATTAGATGGAAATTATTTCATCTTATATAGTAATGGATTTATACAAGGAACTATCTTCCAAATCATGTTTCCAAATATATCATCTTAATTTTTGAAGTAATAAATATTGTCTTGGTCATTAAATTAAGGTTGTACCACTAATGACACAACTACTTAATTCTACCTCACCACATATATAAAATTTTATAATTTTCATAATGTATTATAGTACATGATTAAATGGTTTATGTTGAAAATGATATCATATTTAGAGACTAATACACATGATCATATATGAGAAAATACAATGCCACCTAAAACATGTGGTTTTCCAATTAGAGATACAGTCCTCATGATCTCCACTACTTGAGATCACAAAGTCAGAACTTCATTATAAAAAGTTTGAATGATTATGATCCTCCAACACTTGATATTTGTTCATCATATATTTCCTATCATAATGATGTTTCTAGACCATATGACATATATTTGAGCTTACTATAATATTATCATGAGGTTCTCATTATATCTACGAACTTATATAAACTTTTTAATATGAAAATAATCCAAGGAAATTATATATTTTTTATAGTGTACATAGAAGTAATAACACTATTATGGTAAGAATATGTTATACATAACTCTCTATATACGTGATATGGAAATCAATGTTTACTATTCAAGTTGGGTCTAGGGCACTAATGAAATAAGATTTTATTAAAAAAATTATCACTAATTCACTTCTAAAACTCCATCATAAAATATAAATATTTGACTATTATGATATTTTCAGAATTGATATTATTTTCTATAAACAAAAATAAAACATTTTGAATTTGTGATATTTTTTGATAAAAATGAATTGAAATTAAAATCATGAATTAAATTATCAAATGGGTTGAATAATGAATTTTATTTTTGTATACATGTTGGAATTTGTTGAAATATATTAATTGATTCAATTATTTTCAATATAATTTGTAATAGTCGAATAGGTAACGGAGTTACCATAAGGGTAAACATGACCACAAGAATCAACCATCCAAATCAATTCAAATGACCATAGGGGCTTGATCAACTGTTGAAAACCTATCAAAAGTACCAATCATGAGCCTATAAATTAAACTAAATGCATTCATTATGACCATACACATTTGATCATAATTCCATGGAAAAAATACTTACAAAAATATATTCAAAAATATTGATCCCAATACCTACAACATGACCCTATATCCTTTCACACAACAACCTACACCGGCCTGGTTTTGACTCTATATCCCACTTTCCAAGACACACCAGGCACATGAACAGACTCTAGGGTATCCATAACCAATTAAAGAAAATATAAAGAGATGATCATACCTAGAATCTATCCTAGATCTAATATAGTTCATGACACTACAACTAGCTTACCATGTAGATCATATTTTGCAGCTCAGTCCAATTGAGCACCACACCTAAACTAACCTTGAAATGAATAGATTAATACCCATGTTTAAGGATTATGTTTACTAGATGTTGGTTTTATTATTTTTGCAGGATCAACTTAAAGATGGATGGGACCTCAACCCTTCATAATGATCTAATTATGAGTGTGATGGATGATACATTCCATCTTCATTATGTAATTCCAAAATGAGATTTACTGAAGCATATTCAATCGAGATGGAATCCTATCCAAAGAACTAGGAATCACCACGTAGACTATATTTCTTCATCCATGTATGACATAGTGGAGTTTACACTATTCTTCAAGGCCATGTCCCTGTTAAAATACATTTCACCTATACCTATTTGATTAGGAAATATCATAAGACCTTATAGCTATGAGTCCAGATATTTCCAATATAAGTTATAATCCAAGTATATCAAGACATAATAAATATTATCCTCTTGAATCTTTGAAGAAATTTCTCATTATTATAGACTATATCACCATACGATACCTTCATATTCTCCATGGAACATGATCCCACCAACTTCACAACTACAAACATACAATGCTACAAATCAACTTCACGCTTCATCTCTAGTAAACCACCTCGAATAAATTTTCAAAGTCACACCCATGTAGCTCAGACTATCCCCTATTTTACACACAGTGTGCATGCCAACTCTAATAGGCCCATTTCCACCAAGTTAAGCCTATCTCACTTTAAATAAATCCCAATAACAAAAGATCCATTCTGTTAGTAATATTGTACACTATTTTCCTAGAATTATTTTAAGAGAATTCATTTACATTGTTCTACAATGCAGCAAAGCACATCACCTCTAATTTTTTATGAAGGGGTATAGTGATCGATCATTGGAAAATCGGGATGAAGTGATTCTTTTATCATTTTCCTAATCTATTAGTGAATAGGGGATAAACTATTGTATTTAAGGGGAGGGTGAATACGAGAAAATGATAGTTCATTCTGAATGGGACTATTACCAACTAGTTTCTTCTACTTTTAATTACTAATTTAATTCTATTTTGGGAGTGAAATTGAGTTATCTTACTCTATTATTTTTGTGTTTATTATCTTATTTTTTTTCATTGAAATTTATCTTTAAACTCTATTATAATGGAGTGATGACCTGAGGAAATGTTATGGAGGATATCTCACAGTGATTCTCAGTCTCTTCTATTTTCCTTATTTATTCTTTTGAATCTATTGTGATGGGGGAGTGGATTTTCTTAGGAATAATGAAGAGAATACTCATTGTCCCTTGGAATTCTCCATAGAATCTTTCGAATCTAAACCAAATGAATTCCCTTCCCATATCTAAGACTAAATTTAATGTGATTGGAGTCATGTGGATCAAGGGATGAATGTTGTATGACTGAGAATAGGTGAAGGGTGGTGGATTGTCTTTTATTGTGGAAATTCCATTACTTGACACTATAGTGGAGGTGAGAATCAGTGTGCTTAAGATATTTTTGAAAGTGCACTGAGACTTAAACATTTATTGGAAGTCATTTATCCATTAATTATATTGAAGGTATTATAAAAAGGTCTTAATAAATAAATTTGGCTAGTGAAGGACCAATATTTTCCTAACCAAATACAAAACCCTATCCCTTCTAATACATATTAGGTTTTTACAGATTTTTTTTCACACACTCAACAGTAATACACCCCATTAATTTTTTTTAATTTTATTAAAAAATATATTGAAAATTAATAATAATTTCTTGATATTGGTGAGGAATTATCCCTAAATCTCCTTGAGAATAACCATGTTCAGTCCACCAGACATCATTCTAGGTTAAATTAATTTTTTTTGACAATATCTCGTGAAAACTGCATGATCAACATAGTGTAACTATTGGTTAATTATGATGAATATTCATATTCCACTATCAAATTGTAAAAAAAATTAATTTTACAAATTAAAATTCAAAAATATAAAAATCAAAACTGATGCTGACACACCCTCCTTGTAAGACACAATTTCATATGTTTAAAATAATATTAGGGGGATTATAAAGAATTTTTTCAATGGAAATTTTCAGAAGATATTGAATAAATTATAGAAAAAATTATGCAATATATTTTAAAATCCTTAGTAAAAGAACCTAAAGAGTCCTCACTATTTTTTCATTATGTTTTATGCAAAATATTTGGATGAACAATGTGAGTTTCCAAGAGAATAAGTAATTCCTCTAACATTTAAGGAATATTTATTGGAGGTTGAAATGTAACTTGAGTACCACATACGGATGATCCTAGAATATTTCTTACCAGAAATATTTTCCATCGAGAAAGGTCCACACTATGAATTTTTAAAGGGATATATCTTAATTCTGGATTTATTTTATTCAGAATTCAGAAAATATAAATGTAAAACTATCTCTCATTAATTTTATATTGCTAATAAAAAAACCCTTGTTACTAGTATTAGATGAATATAATGAGTACGATGGAGGGAATATTATAGAACTGGAATATTTTTAATAAAATTTACTATATACACTATCCACACTCTCAGAAAGTGACTTTATAATGGACCTATAGGAGGAAAAATAATTATTGGTTCAAAATTTTAGGTAGATACTCTTTATTTCAATATATGCCTTTTTTATTTAATTTAAAATGATTTTAAAACAAATTATACTTGTTTTCATATCTATGGGTTTATCTCTAGTGAAATATACCCTTGAAGAGAGAATTGAAGAAGCCATATATGATGTTTCTAAAATAGAAAAGAACATTCTATGGCCCATACCGGTAGTAATGTAAGAAGTGGAAAACATTATACTTAAATATGGATATATAGTAAAGGATAACTTCTTCTCACATAACACTCATTGATCTATAAATTAAATAATAAAAAATGGATTTACATAGAACATACTTCCAAATAATACCTTCAGATGAATAATTAGGTTGATAAGAGCTATGTAAAAAAGAAGAATGTGGTTCTTCTTAATACATAATCATTACCCACTACATTATTAGGGATACACCTATAATTGTCCATTTATGGAAATAAAAAACTACAACACCTCTTGGGGGGGTTTTCCCAGGATTTTCTTCCATTTTTATTCCATTTTTAATTTTTTTTCTGTTAATAAACTTTTAATTTGTTCTTGTTTTTCTTGTAGAAAGATATATAGAAAATGGCTACTAAACCTTCCTAAAGATCATTTGAAGGAAATAAATGTGGTAATCAATTATTCATATGGTTTTCCACATATAGGAAATAACTACAGAAAATTTAATTCTTTCAATTATACTCATTTTCACTATCCTATATTATTATTCTTAAAATCAACTTGAAACATGCATGATACATGTTGGGGTTTAATGAATATATAATGGTAATTAAGTAAGGGAAGGGAAAACTACATGATATTTTAATTTCTTTCATCTATTTTTTTAATTTCTATTTTTAGTGTGTTTTTTTAAAATATACAAAAAAATCCCTATATTGAATTTGAAAAAGTTGTTTGAACAGTTTTTAAGTGTTTTTAAAAACATTATTTAAGCTATATTGAAAATTCTAATGCATTTTTGAACTCTAAGTGACTGTGAGGAGCTTGATGATATTATTAAACCTTAAAATCCTAAATCATTTTTGAGTGATTTTTCCTACCTATTTCATGGAAATATTGTTTTATAACTATGGAATGAAGTGTTATTATAAGTATTTAAGTGGATTTTAAATTATAACATGATGAAACTAGATTTTTCAACATGATCCTAGGTAACATAGTATTTATGAAACAGAACACCCCATCAATCCAAATCAGAAGGTAATCATATAATCCATTCTAAAGTAGAGTAAAATGGGAAATTGGGATACCATAATGTAGCTATGAGATATTGGGCACTAGGTGTGTGAGTAATAAAATCCATTTGTAAATCCAATAAGTTGTTTTCACAGATATGGATGGGAAAAATTCAATAAGTACCTAATTTTAGAAATTCAATTATTTTAGGTGAGGGGTATATTGAACCAAAATAAATAAGGTGTAAATTGAATTATAATAATATCATTTGAGTTTTTTAAAAAGAGTGGAAAATGTAACTTTAGTTTAAGAAACATAGGTGAGAGTGATAATTGAAAGTGATTCTTTTGAAATTTGTAATTCCATTGAAATCCAATTTATTTCACTCATAAAACTAGAAAATTACCTTTAATTTGAGTGAGGATAGTGGATAAAATTATTATATGAATAATGATTTTATTTTTAGTGGAAAGGGATAAAAACATTCCTCACATTTTTCTTGGTATTTAAAATTTAATTTGTGTTTATTTTTTCATTTTATAAATTTATATTTCTAAATAAATCAATTTAAAATGAAATTAATAAATCAAATTTAGTGTCTGTATTTCATTAAAATACATAAATTTTAATTTTATTTTGGATACACTAAGACTAACTAGTCATATCTTTCTGAATTGGGTGTGTTGTTAAACTTAGAGGATATTTAAATATTGTTAGATGATATTAAAAAGTGTAGATACATTATTAATTTTAAAATTGTTATAAAACTATCTATTGATTCTATAATGTTTAATTTTTATTAACAGGGATATTCTATGTTTCGTAAATAAAATAAGTGTATTTTATAAAAAATAGAACTACTTTTGAAAATATAAGTGCATTTGAAATTTTAAGATACTGAGACATGCCTGGAATGTTTTCAAATATTTTTATTTTAAATATAAATTGTTGAAAAAGGATGAGATAGAATTTTTATAATAAATATAAAAATTTTCATGTTTTAAAATACTATTGGTTTGGAATTGCATTGGTTTCCGATCTATTGGTGGGAGAATTTCCTAAGGTTGTAATATATTTAGTATGGAGGAAGTGATGAAATGAGTTTTTAGTTAAACTTTTATCACTAATTCACATATAAACCAACCTTATAAAATATTAAAATTAGGGGTTATCAAATTTTAATAATTAATATTATTTTCCATGAATAATAATAAATTTGGTTCAATTTGTGGTTTTCTATGATAAAGATGAATTTATACTATAATCTCGAATTAAGTGGTCAAATGGTTTGAATGTTGAATTTTATTTTTTTACACATGTTTTAATTTACATAAATGATTTTTTGATTAATTTTTTTCAATACAATTGATAATATGTTCATAAAAGAAGGATTTATTTTAACGGTAAAATCTATTATAGGTCTCAACCAACTACATCAGTTCAACCAACCATAGGGACTCAATCTACCACAAACATCCTACCAAAAGTACTAATCGTAATCCTCTAGCTTAAATTAACCACATTCATTCCAACCAATTGTGTTTGAGAATACCTACATGATTAAATTACTCACCAAAAAACATCCACAAAATTATGTGATAATACTTGAAACAAAACTTTGGTACCTTTCATGCATCATCCTGCACCAACAAGGTGACCACTCCCACCCCCCTTTATAAGACAGTCTAAGAAAATTATAATAACCATGATAATCCCCAAATAATTCATCTAACTATGAAGACTTGATTTTAACAAACATCCATCCTAGATTTTCTCTATTATTTGACCCCCTAATAAGTTTACATTGTATATCATCTATTTCAACTTGGTCCAATTGGGCACCATATCTAAACTAGGCTTGAAAAAAATTGATGAAGAACCAAGTATGACAATTTTGTTTTTTGGATATTGGGTTTGTTTCCTATATAAGATCATGACGAAGATTTTGGGGACCATGACCTTCTTAATTTTCTGATTGTGAGTGTGAAAGATGGAGAATGCCATCTACTTGATGAAATTACTTAATGAGTTAAACCAAGGAAACATAAATCAATATATAATCCTATATGTGGCACCATGAAAGACCAACTAGACCAAAAATATTCCTTTATGTATGATGCAATTGGAGTACACACAATCCCTCAAGGTCGATTCCTCACAAGAACACCCCACACCTGCATCTGTTCGATTTAGCTATAGAAAAAGACCTTGCATATATGAGTCTAGATCTACCCAACCCAATTTCTTCTCTATATAGATCAAGATAACTAGAAGATTCAACTCTTAGAACCATGAAGTATCATGTCATGATTAAAAATTACAACACCACATGAGGCCTATATATTCTATGAGAAACATGATCCCACTAACATCACCATTGTACACTAGCAGGGCCACAACTCAAATGTGCACATTAGTACCAGGCCACAACCTTGATATACTTTATGAATTAATACTCAAGGTGATTGAACCAACCTATCTTTGGCACCCAAACTATACACCTACTCTTCTAGTACCATTTATAGAATCTTAGGACCATCCTACCTTCACTAAATCCCAATTATTAAAAACTCATTAATCCAGCAAGAGTGTGTACTATTTTCATAGAATCCCTCAAAAATAATTCTTCTTCCATTATATTGTTAAGAAGTTAATCACGTCACCATTTATTCTTCTAGAAGGTATATATAAACCAATCATTAGAAAATCATGAAATAGTATTTTTTTCTTCTAATTATTTTAGAAAAGATGGGATTGACTACTATATTTAAGGGGAGGGGGATAAGGTAAAAAGACAATTCTCTATCATAAATAATATTACTATCTCTTTTATTATTCTTATAATTATCAATCTAATTTTTTTGTGAGTGAATATTTATTCTCTTCCTATATTATTCTTTTTTGGTGATCATCCTTCATGATATTAATGTGATATCATAACTCTAAGATAATGGAGTCATGGTGGGAAGAAATTTTCCAAGGGAGGACTTTAGATGTTCCCAAGCCTCTTCTATTTTATTTATTTATACTTTAGAATCAATTGTGACAGGGTAATAGATTTTCTCGATAATTAAAAAGATAATTGTCACTTTTATTAGGTAATTTATATAGCCTCATTTCAATATCATGAAAAT
Organism: Viscum album; assembly: GCA_963277665.1. Lineage (NCBI taxonomy): Eukaryota > Viridiplantae > Streptophyta > Magnoliopsida > Santalales > Viscaceae > Viscum > Viscum album. Next base: position 1,224,786,215 of record OY728130.1, read on the forward strand.
AACTTACCAAACCTTATCTAAATCCACATTTCATATGAGTTGAGTCATGAAGATCTTGGGATAAACATTTTATTATTGAAAATGAGTGAAGGGTGTAGAATATCTATGGTTTTGGAATATCTTTCACTTGAAACCATAGTGGTGCTGAGACTTTTGTGCTTAGTAGAATTGTAAGAGTTCACTAATCGATAAAAATTAAGTTAACCTTATCGATCAATGAATTATATTGAATATATTATAAATAGGTATTAATAAATAAATTTATACAATAAAGTACACATGTTTTACTAACCAAGTATTGACACCTTTCCCTTATAATAAATGTTATGATTATTACTTGTCACAACCCGACCCAACGAGGCTCGAGCCGTGACTCCCCAAGCCTGCCTCCAATAGGCCAGGGGAGGGTGACCAGTGACATATAGGATATCACACACATGGAAGGAATTAGCCAAAGGTACCTACACACATACACCCACATACACCTCCATGAAATAGTGCAGATATTTATATAAAGACTGAAAAGGAAAAATCATGAATATGTCTATCCCAAAGCAGAGTGCAACAGAAGCACAAAGGGAAAAATAGGGCCCAACAAAGGAAAACGAAAAAAGTGTCCAACCTACTCAGAAGGAGGGAAAACACTGCCAAAATCACCCACCTGTAAGATCCTCAACACAGATCTAGTAAACACCCCTGTTAGTCTCGCTCACTAAGATTCGCCTGCTCTGGGTCCTCCTAGAACTCCGTCGAAAGGCCTATGGTCTGCACAAGACATGAACAAGTATGGGAAAAGCCAGTGTAGGGGTGAGTATATAAAATATCCAGTAGGAACCCCAAAAACCCCAAAATAAAAGGGGCCAACTAAAAGACAACAGTTAGCTCATCCCAGCCAGAGGGAACCCAAACGGGAGGGAAACTCCATCCCGAGACCATCCTCGGCTAAACATGACTAGTCTGATCAACTTAGGTGTATGCCCATACATAAACTGTGATAATCTGCTTAGGTATATTCACATACATATACCATGAGCAAACAGATATACTAAAACCATGCACCAAGCCTCATGAGGTTCCAACCTCGTATTCAACGACAGGTTCTACTAAAATCTCTTAGGCTTACATGAAACAAGATTACACAATCCACAAGCTCTGTCATCCCAGATGACACTCGTCTGAGAGATACACTCCATAAGATCTCACACTAGAATCCCGAATTCCTATATGATAGATCACACTCATCGGATATCATCACCGAGAACATCACGCTGAAACAGTGGAAACACTAAACTTCTCGGATAGGGGATCACTCCAAGGGTCTGCTAGGGGGATACAAGAACCCACTCCGGTAACTCGTAGATCTCACAGATATAGGATAAATCCCAAGAACCACTAGGGGATACCACAACCCAATCTGGTGCCCCACAGACCACATCACTCAGATAGAGGATCGGCGCCCATGTGAAGATGGTCATAAAGATGCCGGAAACCCCATCTGGTATAACTCGCGATGCAGGGGATCCAATCAACAATGCACTAACCCTTACTATACCACACGCTGAGTAGGGGATCATATACCTAACAATCCAAAAACCCTATTGAACAACCCACTGTGTAGGGGATCATATTCCCAATGATGCCTCGAACCCTATGGGGTTAACCTTCTAGATACGGGATCGCCATCCATAGATAAGTGGTCATTGCGATACCATGAACCCAATCTAGCGAAGCGAAGCTAGAGGATATCACTCCAAACCCACTAGAGGGATGCCAAAACACTATCAGAAAACCATCCTATCAAGGGGATCACAAACCTATACTGAGGTAGTAATGCCACACGAACCCTCATATGAATGAACCAAGGGATTACAACCAACCAGTGCTGGTCCAAACGCCACTGACCCAAGTGACCCACATCATCACCACATTTCGAACCTCCTAGGCCTATATTGAGTCCACCATCGCGATCTACATGGAAAAACATGCAAGGTAGGCTATTCATTTTCCCCGAATGGACTTATGGAGAATTATTCGCAAAAACGCATCATAAGCATGGAAGATGCCTTGTGGGGCCCATGCCTCAACCCCAAATTTAGGTGGGAAGATTACACCGTTTCAATCCCCTTGAAAAAACACACAGAAACGAGTGCTCAAACACTCTAAACGGATATCGGGTGAAAAAGAAACATTTCATTGTAAAACGTGAAAACCGGGCCCTATGGTGCCTGCACCCTTCCCTTAGCCCGAACACTGAAAGGATCATCTCAAAAATTCCGTACGAGAACTAGGATCATGATTCCACTAACAGCACAACCATTGGATGCCCGGTTCATGAGGTACTTCCCTTGCAAGCTTTAATAATAATTTATTATTATTAAATGAAAGAGTTTCAGGTCACCCACATTTCAGCGCAGAACCCAAAACCCCCGAAAACCATCTCAAAAAGTCTTTCTCGAAGAGACAATCCCATATCCACAGACGGTGCGTCAAATGGACGTGTTATTTAGGAGTTACGTCCCATTGAACATAAGGGGCCCATCCGGGCTGGCCTGGTCCAGATCGTCGGCCCACGACCCAGCCATGGATCCTGCCTAGCTCGCTACAGCCCATTGGCCACGACCCACCCCAGTACCACCAGACCCCTCGGGTCTGGTTCTTCCAAACAGACCGGCCAAGCGCTCGGTCACTGCCCGCACGCCAAACCAACAGGACCTGCATCCCGCGGGTCCTTGTTCGTAGCTCCCCCCAGGCAATGACCTAGAAGATTCCCCCTAACTGCTATAGGACGACGCCAATGCCCTTGCCAGTGGAGTGCACCGCTATGACACTGTCGTCCTCCTCAGCCACTGACCAGCTCGGCTCATCCCGGTCCCCTACTACACCACACCGAAGCCGTCGTCCGCCCGTCCACACCCTATCTCACTGCACCAGCCACACCTGATGTTTTCATCCCCACTCCGAAGCCCCGGACGCTCCTCACCTGAGTGATGTGCTCTCAACCACTCCACCTAATGATCAAACCCCTCCAGTCTCCGCTCATCCGCTGGCCTCTGTACACCGCCCTTGCCAGAGCTGGGGCTTCCATCGACCGCCAATACCACTCTGATGCCCCAATTTCAAATCCAAAGGTGGATTTGGGATCCTCGGTATGTGGCCTTCATATCACCTTCCCCTGATCGACCATCCATCGAGGTTTTAGAGCGTCTAAAAAAATTCGGATGAAGAAAAACGATGAACATGTCAATCATGAGAGTTAGAGTGGGGCTCGGACGGTGGCTGTGTTCGTTAAGCCATCATCCCAATTCTAAAATTATATAATTTAAAAAATGGATATGAATAAAACTCACTAAATCGACGAAGGAGTGGAAAATTAACAGAAAAATCTACCTCGATCCAGCAGTTCGTCGTTGGCGACGCGCTACTGCGATCCCACTTCGATCCGCTAGAGTTCGCTATTCAATCCAATGAAGAACAACAATGAATGTTGAAGAATGTTGGGGAGAGAGAAATATATAAGGAAGAAGGAAAATCAGGGGCTTTCCCTTAATTCCAACACTCAAGCGAATTTATATAAAAACTCACTGAAACGCCACCGATGGTCGCAGATTTTGAAGCCTCCGCGCCCACCTATTTTATATCTCGCCTAGACCTAAAACCCCATTTCAAACTCAACAGAAGTCTTGGATTTCCATTCTGAGACTTCATTCTAATGTTATTATAAAATAATTCTAGTGATAAAAAATCACTAAGTCATTATTTCAAAATGACAATTTTTCCCCTGGGTGACTTCTTCCACAGCAGGTCCATACCCGCAACTTTCACACCCCCGCCTAAGGTAAACGACATGCTCTAGACACAACTCTGCCAGAAGATTTCCGATCTGATCTACCTCTTAAGATATAACTCATTCTTTCCATGTACATAGTATAAAAATACTTAATATTTTTTATAAAATTAATTCCGGACACACCGGGCCTCGGAATCACACGCCGTCTTCGTGCCTAGCTCAATAATTTTTATAGGAATATTCCAAATAATGATAGGGCCAAAACCCGAGTCTCTACATCCTACCAACATTAGAAATTTTCATCCCCGAAAATCTATAAGCACAAGTAAAGCAATTGTACTCTCCACTGGGTCTCCCACACCAGCGAGTTCGCCAACAGACACCCCTGCCTGAACACATAATTCAGAGGGACTCATCCACCACATCTCAACAGTATTTTTTTTGGGCGGAACTGACTTGCCCACACGGTTTTAATCACATCACAAAAATGTTTCTCGGTGGCAGAAGGATCCCTCTTCCTCGCGCATTGGAACACGCCGAACAACACCCACACAAGATCTTACCAACTCCCTAAACAAAACTCGAGCAAGAAATGGAAATGGAAGAGTACTACGAAACAGTGTCTATCAAAACTTCTACAGAAAGTAGAAAGGACACAAGGTGTACCTCTATCCATCCAAGGAGACTCTGGGTCAACAGCCTCTAGGGCATGCAGCTATCCTCACCCTCACCCTCCAGTTACCTAAGCTCGGAGTGGACCACCTGGGGGTGGTGGTGGTGGCATCTGATACCACCTACCACCTCCCATTGTTTCACTAGCTCCATCGCCACATACGCCACCCTGCAGAACTCCAACCACAAGACGTTTTCGTTGCCAAGGTGGCCTATCGACCGACTCCCTCTTAGCATCGTGACAGGTCGGACAATCTCTAGCAAGATGCCCCCAACCATTGCAATCGTAACACTGCCTCTCCTGCGGCTGACCAAAACCGGCCCGTGAGCCCTATGAGCCCTAAGCCTTAGATCCTCCATCCTGGGTTCGCCTCCTGAAACATCGGCCATGTTCTGACCCTTGCGCCTTCTGCTAGCTACCAGTTTCCAATGTATCAGCTGCCACACACCCAACAATTATGGGATAAATCTTCTCAGCTAGAAATCTCTCCACCACCAAGTCTCTCTCCAGTAATCCAACATAGGTGGGTATGAAAAAGGAAACCACACCTGACCGGATGTCCCTATGTATCCCCTTCTCAAAGGCCCAAGCCCTAAAGAATGGGTCTCGAACCATATCTATGGAGTAGAGCGACAAGTCTATAAACCTCGCCGAGTACTCTGGAACAGTCATGTCATCCTTCCGAAGCTGTAAAAGCTTATGGATCCGCACCGACCTCAGTGTCACTGGATAAAAAAATTCTCAGAAGAGTCGCTCAAACTCTGTCCACATGAGCATCTGTGGGACTGCGTCACCAAGCTCCACCATCACCCGGCCGAACCATGCAAAAGGATTGCCGCTAAAACCACCATCTAATTTAGAGATGTCCTCACCAGGCGGAAAAATTTGGTGACTACTTTAATCCAGTCATTAGCTGCCTAAGGGTCTCGTTCACCTCAGAACCTCAGAGGTCACTACCTCTGGAACTCGTGCAACACACTCAACCTTTGTGCAACCTCATCCTACACTACCGGTACAACCATCTTCTCAACAGGTGGTGGCTCAACTGGCGGACCACCTGGAGGTCCAGCCTCAGAACCTGCACCCTGGTCTACAACCTCTACATGGGGTGGATCATCACCATAATCCCACTACAGAACCCTCGTAGGCTGTTGTCGTGGAGACATCTGGAAATACAATAAAAACGCGCCATATTCAAAGAATATATTTGGGGATCTGACTCAAGAAGAACAAGGAAAACCCAAAACCCAGTCCTATATGATGTGTGTACCATTATGTCCCTACGACTAGTGTCTAAATGTCCCGAGTTGAAAGACAGGTTATCGGGGTCCTAGTGAATGGATACGTCGTTCGACGCACCAACACTGGATTCCCTGACCTGAAAGCCAAACTCAAAACATCATAACACTACTGCTATGAAACCCAAACCAAGCTCACAGCTAGACCAACTAAGCTCTAAGATACTAAAGGTGGAACCTTCTCTGATACAACTCTGTCATGACCCGGCCCAATGCGGCTCGAGGCCAGACTCCCGAAGCCCACCTCCAATAGTCTAGGGGCTGGCAACCAGCACCGAGTACGCTATCACACAAATGGGAGAAAATAGACTAAGGTACCTGCACACACGCACCCACATACACCTCCATGCAACAGTGCAGATATGTATATAAAGACTGAAATGGAAAAAGCATGCATAAATATATCCCAAACTAGAGTGCAACAGAAGTACAAATGAAAAAACAGGACCCACCAAGGGAAAACTAAAAAAGCATCCAACCTGCTCAAAAGGAGGGAAAACGTTGAAAAAAGCACCCACCAGTAAGCTCCCCATCACAGCTCTAGTAAACAACCTAGTCAGTATCGCTCACTAAGCTCCACCTACTCGGGTCATCCTAGAACTCTATCGAAAGGCCTGTGGTCTGCACAATACACAAACATGTGTATGAAAATCCCATATAGGGGTGAGTATATAAAATACCCAGTAGGCACACCAAAAACTCCAAAATAAAAGGGATCAATTGAAAGGAAACAATTAGCTTATCCCAGCCAGAGGGAACCCAAACGAGAGGGAAACTCCATCCCAAGACCATCCTCAGTTAAACACGACTAGTCAGCACAGCTCAGGTGTATGCCCATACATACACCATGAGAATCCTATCAGGTATATTCCCATACATATACAATGAGAAAATAGATATACTCAAACCATTCACCAACCCTCATGAGGTTCCGACCTCGTAACCAGCGACATGTTCTACTTAAATCTCTTAGTCTTACATGAACCATGAGTACACACTCCACAAGCTCTGTCAACCCAAATAACACTCTTCTAAGAGATACACTCCATCAGGTCTCACCCCAATATCCTAAACATCTATCCGAGGGATCACACTCATCGAATATTATCACTGAGAACATCACGCTGAAACAACAGAAACACTAAACATCTCGGATCGGGGATCACTCCTAGGGTCCACTAGGGGGATACAATAACCCACTATGGTAACTCATAGATCTCACAGATAGGGGATCACTCCCAAGAACCACTGGGGGATACCACAACCCGATCTAGTGATCCACAAACTGCATCACTCAGATAGAGGCTCATCGCCCGTGCGAAGAGGGTCATGATGATGCCGGAAACCCCATCTGGTATAAATCTTGATGTAGGGGATTGAATTGGCGATGCACTAACCCTACCTATACCACATGCTGAATAGAGGATCATATAACTGATGATTCTACAACGCTACTGAACGACCCACTACATAGGGGATCATATTCTCGATGATTCCTCAAACCCTACAGGGTTAACCTATTAGATATGGGATTGCCGACCATATATAAGTGGTCACAGCGATACAAAGAACCCGATCTAGGGAAGTGATTCTAGAGGATCCCACTCTAAACCCACCAGAGGGATGCCACAACTCTATCAAAAAACCATCCTATTGAGGGGATCATAAACCTATACTGAGGTAGTAATTCCACACAAACCCTCATAGGAACGAAAACAGGGAGTACATCCAACCACTGCTGGTCCAAAAGTCGCTAACCCGAGCATCCCACATCATCGCCTCATTGCACACCTCCTTGTCATATAATGAGGCCACCATCATGATCTACATGGGAAAAAATGCAAGGTATGCTATTAATTTTACCCAAAACGACTTATAAGGCATTAGTCAAAAAAATGCATCATAAGCCTGAAAGTCGCCTTGTGGGGCCCACAGCCCGACCCCAAATTTAGGCGGGCAGATTGCACTGTTACAATCCCCTTAGAAAGACACATAGAAATGAGTGCTCAAACACTCCAAATGAATATCAGGTGAAAAAAAGACATTTCATTGTAAAACGTGCAAACTGGGCCATGTGGGGACCGCACCCTGCCCTTATCCAAAACACTAAAAGAAGCATCTCAAAAAGTCTGCATGAGAATTAGGATCATGATGTCCCTAACGGTGCATCCATCGGACGTCCGGACCAGCTCGCTGTGGCCTGCCCCAGCACCACCAGACCCCTCGGGTCCAGATCTTCTAAACAGACTGGCCAAGAGGTTGGTCTCTGCCCGCATGCCACACCAACAGGACCCGCATCCTGCGCGTCCTCAGCTCCCCCCCGAGGCGCTAACCTCGGGGCTTCCTACTGACTATATCAGGCCAACGCCGACACCCCCACCTGCAGAGCGCACCATCGCGACACCTCCATCCACCTCAGCCGCCGACCAGCTCGGCTCCTCCCAGTCTCCTGCTACACCATGTCGTAGCCACCGTCAACCCGACCGCACCCGATCTCGACGCACCGGCCACACCCGATGCTACCTTCCCTACTCTGAATCCCCAGAAGCACCTCACCTGATCACCGTGCTCCTGGCCACTCCACCTAATGCCTGAACACCTCCGGACTCCGCTCATCTGCTGGCTGTCGTACACCACCCTTTCCGGAGCCGGGGCTTCCGTTGGCTGCCACTACCACTCCGGTGCCCCGATTTCAAATCTAAAGGAGGATTAGGGATCCTCAGAACGAGGCCTTTAAAGCGCCGGCCCCCGATCGATGATCCATCGAGATTTTGGTATGTCCGAAAAAATTTAGACGAAGAACGACGAAGAACTCGTCGATCATGAGAGTTTGAGTGGAGCTAGGATGGTGGTTGTGTTCATTTGGTCATCATCCCAATTCTAATATTATAGAATTTAAACAACAGATACGATGAAAACTCAAGAAATTGATGAAGGAGCTAAAAATTAATAGAAAAACCTACCTCGATTAGGTCGTTCATCGTTGGAGACACGTCGTTGTGATCCCACTTCGATCCACCAGAGTTCCCTCCTAAATCTAATGAAGAACAAAAAAGATCATCGAAGAAAATTTGAGAGAGAGAGAGAGATGGAAGAAGGGAAATCAGGGGATTTCCCTTAATTCCAACACTCAAGTGGGTTTATAAAAAAAATCTCACTGAAACACCACTGAAGGTATCAGATTCCGAAACCTCCGCGCCATCCTATTTTATATCAAGCCTAGGCATAACACCCCATTTCAAACTCAACAGAAGTCTCATATTTCCATTCCGAGACTTCGTTCGAATGTTATATGAAAAGAACACCAACGATAAAAAATCACTATGTCATTATTTCAAAATTATGATTTTTCCCCTGGGCGACTTCTCCCACATCATGCCCACACCCACAACTTTTACGCACCGCCTAAGGTAAACGGCACACCTCAGATGCAACTGTGCCCTCAGATATCTGATCCGAGCTACTTCTTTAGAGATAACTCATTCCTTCCATGTGCGTAGTATAAAAATACTTGATATTTTTATAAAATTAATTCCAGACACACCAGACCTCGGAATCTCATGCCGTCTTCGCACCTAGCTCTGGAATTTTTCATAGAAATATTCCATAGTTTGAGAGGTAAAAATACCAAATCGCAACATTACTGATTTATTTTATTTTCATGAAAATGCTCAAAAAAATTCTCACCCATCCATTTTATTAATTTTAAAAATAAAAATTAAAAAATATTAATAATTTATTGATATTAGTGATGAATCACCCATAAAACTCTTTGATAATGACCATGGTCAATCCACTAAAATGTATTCTACAATTAAATAAATTTTTTTTGATAAGAGCCCAAAATAACCATACTATAAATCATACAATTTCACACTTATACAAATTATAATATATCTAACCTATTAAATGTGAAACTCAATGTTTTTGATATAGTTCTCTATAAATAATTTTTATTTCTTTTATATATTACTTTACATGCATCACTAAGTTTAAATGAATCATGTTATACTATGTAAATATTATCATTTAATGTGATAGTTATTGTCTGGAAATTTGATTGGAGGGTATGAATAGGGATAACTAAATTATGAAAGAATGTGTTCTATATGTTTATAAAATAAATTAATTATTAATCAAATGGTTAGGAATGAAAGCAAAATCATTCAAAGTAAAGTAGATTTTTTTATGAAAAATAGTTTTTATACACACAATGTGTTTTAAAAAAATAAATAATATTATTATCTATAGATGAATTATTTTAATTAAATAAAAATATAATATATCAAATAAAATGTTTCAATATTTATATAAATATTATTACTAGTCATGTAATATTCATAAATCCATTTTTATGTTCAAATATGTATGTTTCTAAAAACTATTTTATATCTTTTTGTACACATATTATAAAATGAATTTCTACTACTTATACGAAATTAATCTTAAAAAATGGATCCCATATTTTTTATCATTAGATTCAATTTTTTTAAATATATACCTTTTATTTTTAGTCATTATGAATATTAACCTTGGTAAATATTTATCACCTCGATAAGGGTAAAATGGGTAAAACAAGGTTTAAACATTTGGATAAGGCTTTAAAATTTCGCTAACACTTGATTTTATCCTATTGCATGAGTGTAATTTTACCATTATCATAAAATATTTTAAAATATTTCCAATTGATTCCATTTTTCTTTTATTATGTCCTTTATATTATTTTAAGAAAATGATAAATACATAATGTCACTCTCTTGAATTTAATATCTCTAATATTATTTCATAAGGATAAAAGAAGTTATGATTGGTTATAAATGCTTATTTTATATATAAATTAATTTTTTCAAATTTTTAATTTATTTTAAATTTTTATTAACTGAATAATTACCTTAAATTCTTATGCAACATCGACACAGTTTATATTTAATAAATAAAAAAATAAAATAAATGATTTTAAAATATTAAACATAATAACATTTGGGTGAATTATTGTATTAAATTATATTTTAAATAACTATAACATAATATTTATGTTTAAAAACTTTATATTATAATTAAATTGTTATCTTGTTGATATTAAAGTCAAGTTAAATGAATAGTTACAAAAATGACATTAATGATATTTTATAGTAAACAATATTTAATTGAATTATTTAAAATTCATAAAAATATTATATTCAGTCATGTAAATGAAAAAATGTTGAAAATATTATCCATTTTGAATTTATTAGACATTTTTCTTTTTATGATAAAATTACTGACCCTTAAAGAGTAAAAAACATTGATATTATTGGAATTGTCAAAAGGATTAGTGGCAGATTAAAACAAAGTGGTAAGGGTACAAAATCACCTGAAACTTTATAAATTTTATTATATGAGAGTAATTATAATCATACTCATTGTATATTAAAAAATATCAAATTTTCCACTTTTCATGAAAATTAATTTATATTAATTTAATACATTAAATAATTCCAAGAGGGACCCTCCATTAACTTATTAAATGGAACCTCTTCTCCTATTTTCATCAAACCTTTTTAGAATTATATCTCAGCTTAATCATAATATAATACCTTCCTATATTTCTTTCGCATGTTCTATAATTTATTTTATTTCTAAAATACCATATTTTTAAGGATTTAGTTGTATGATAAATGAGGTTTCTCAACAAAGAGGTATAACTCTTAACCGTGTTATTTCAATTTTATTTATTATTTTACCAATTCAAAATATATAGTATCCACTATAAAATAATAAATTATGTAACTTAAATATAATCAATTATAATTATGATGAATTAAAAACCATTATCCACCTTCTTTCTTTCACATGTGAATCTAAAACATCGCTCCTGCATATGTCTGAACTACCACCTCCCTGAGGCGATGCATTTATTTTTGTATCACCAGTTCACATTGATGGTTATAATGATGTAATTAAAAGAATATATATTATATATATTATATTATTATGATTATATTAAATATAATCAATATTTACCTTTTTTCATTCCATGCATCAAAAAATCGAAACACCACTCATGCGTACGTAAAGAATACCATCTCCACGAAGGTATGTAATTAATTTTTCATCACCACTTTATATAAATATTTATAAAAGTTTATATAATTATTATATATTATACTCATGACATGTTTAACATTATTGAGGTTATTTAACCATGATCAAAGCATGCATACTAGGACTTTGAACCAAAACATGCATGAAAAATGTCCAGGAATAAGTTTTTGAGAAAAAGAAGACTTTATTTCTTTTTTGGTTAGGAATATTTTTCTTCCATGACTATGTTTTCTTTAAAACATTTCAAATAATGTTTTAGTATTATCCTATGAAGTTTTAAATTTATTTTTACCCATGTTTTTATTTCTATAAATATATTTCTAAGGAATATTCTTTTCATTTTCCAAATAAGGTACCTTTGAATTTTTATCAAAAATGTTAAAGAAAAATTTGTTTTAACATTCAATGCCTGAAACAATTCCTATTATCATGACTATTAAAATATTTGAAGCTTACTTTATATGTTTCTAGGGTTATTTTCAAATAAAATGTTTTCTATAACATTTTGGAATTTTTTATACTTTAAAGAACTAATTTCAAAATGAAAATGGTATTTTCCTCAACAAATATACCAGTGATATTTAAAAATAAATTTCATTTATAATAACATACTTTAATGTTAATTATGATTTAATGAAGATATAATCTAATGATATCATCCTTATTATTTCTCAATATGGTTAATGATTATTATGAAGAGATTTTATGAAACATATTTATTTTCCATGTGTTATAAAAATGATGAAATAATGAAATTTTTATGAAACTCATTTCTATTCCATGGGTTAGGTTATAATTATATTATGAAGGTTTTATAATCTTGAGGAAAAAATTTGTATGGTTTTCATTATGTAAAGGGTGGGATCTGAATTATATATCCCCTTAATTTATTAGATAAAGCCTTATATCTCATGATATAATTATGGGGAATGAGTTGATGTTATTGATCCACTATAGGAAACATACAGGGATTACCAATCCATTATGTGAAAAATTTGGCGATTTCTAATCTATTACAATATGGGAAACAAGTTCTGATGTCTGGTCCACTATGAATTTATTGTCTTCGTAGATAATTTTGACATATGAAAATTTTTTTATTCTTATTATGGTGCCACACTTTTATGATATGTTTTTATGCTTATGATTTGAAATCATGTTTTATTATTGATTAGTGGTGATTTATCGCTCTTATGACTCATGTATTTCAAATGAAAAATATGTATTTCATGATTCATTATTAGGACTCATGATAAATTTGGTATGAAATTTATTAGTTATGATCAAAATATCATACCCTTATACTTATCTCATGCTTACATATAATCATCAATTTATATAAACCTTGTTTACCCTTACTGATCATCTGATATCAAACTTTATTATGTTTCCTTTCCCTAGGTCATGAATAAAAATTTCAATTAGGGTATTCCAAGAAGGGTTTAAAGTGAGAAAACATTTATGAGAGATGATTTAGAATATTCATAAACAATATGTTTTTGTATCTAGTCTCCAAACACACTAAACCTTTAAATATATGGCATGGATCGTAGGGTTATGTGTTGAATATTCATCTAAAATAGTGTAATTTTTATGTATAAAAATATTTGATGACCTTATTAACCATCATCCAGTTATCTCTATAATTATATGATGATTCTTATGTTGAGTTATGGATTTAATCATTGGGTCTTCCTCATTTTCTTACATGGCTAATCTACTTTATGAATCTTCACCTCCATGAGTAAATATCCCTAAAAATTGATATCCTTGAGTATATAACTTTTTTATTCTATCATAACCATGAATTGTTTACTTTTACTATAATGGTAAGCTTATCATTTTGATAATACTTTACTTTATTAGATTTGTTCTAATAATGGTAACAAATAATTCAGTATTTTATACAGCTTCTTTATGAGTAAAAAATCTATATATTACATATTATTTTCATATATGGCTACCACTATATTCAATGAGCATCTATTGCTCATTTCATTAGACTAACTGCAATACTATATCAATTTCATCTATAGAAGACTAGTTTTATATCAACTTTAGAACAATTATTCCTTATTATCCAAGTACCATGTACATATTTTTTGTACTTACTCAAACACTATTGGGTATTTATAACTATATTCTTTGTTCAATTATCCTATATTTATTTGATATTACCCTACCATTAGAAATATAAAATCTAGTAAAAAAATAATATATGTGATCGATCTATTGTTGAAGCGTACAGATTCATATTCATTATCATAATATCCTCATATGAATAAAACATATCATCTTTGGTAGATTTATGCCATATGATATAGGAGGCAATTTTATATTTAATTTTTTCAATAAATGTTTTTCAATGACTTGTATATATAGGAAATATAACATAGTCTATGAAACCCTATATATCAATATCATTTGGTCATAATCCATATAACTAGGTTTAATACTTTAATTTATTCTTAATAGAAATATTTTCAACTTAAAATTATCAAACCGTGTGACAAATAACCATTCTCTATATGATATGAATATATTTCACTCTAAAAACCATGTAAATCCAATTACCCTCTTGTAAACACGTGGAAATAAAATAATTCTATGATATTTTCCTTTATTTTCATATATACATTTATCTATTCAATATGACCATTTTATTGGATAATTTTTATGTCAAAAACCCTTCTGATTATATCTATTATATATTTTTCATAAGATTATAGTTTTCACATTCAATATATAAATATATTAATCATGGTATGATATTATAGGAAATTTAATTCAAATTGATTTTAGAATCTTAATTATTGAATATTTTTCAACATAGTAAACACTTTGATTGATCATTAATCATTCTATAACTAATCATACATTATAGGTAATCACATTATTATCCATGTCTAGATATATATTGAATAACAATTCTATCATGTTTGGGTTTACATTGACCAAATAAATTGCCAAAATTCAAACCTAATTTTGGAACATGAAATCAATTTATAAATTCAAGTCCAGTCACTAATTTTAACTTATTTTTCATTAAATATGGACTTTCAGTATAAAGATTCATTATTCTCAATGAATAATATATCAACTAACTGGTGGATATAAAATAGATTATCTTTGATTTCATCATTCCTACGGAGTATGCGTCTTTAGAAAATTCCATTTCCTTGAGCTATTATACAACCTATTCCTATTATAATTTACTATGTATATTGATCAATGACTTTATCCAAGTCTATCATTCTTCTATTATCTCAAATAGTGATGTTCACCATTTTATAAAAATATAATTCTTAACTAGATTATAACTTTTCTATCTTATTAATTAATATAATATTCATGGAAACCTTTATAATATTTATTTATGGCGTACTTTATGTTTTTATTAATGAATGTGTATATCTTTACTTAGCCTTAATAAACACTTTTGATCTAAACACATGGGTTTGTGAAATAATGGTTTTTATTCATATTCTGACTTATATGATATCTGTTTTCATTATAGTTGACATATGGTCATGGGTTAACACTGTATATTTCAAATCATGCCTCAAAAATAGAATATAATGATTTTAAGAATTATAAAAATTATCATTGATCCACCTTTTAATAACCTCATGGATCTT
Organism: Viscum album; assembly: GCA_963277665.1. Lineage (NCBI taxonomy): Eukaryota > Viridiplantae > Streptophyta > Magnoliopsida > Santalales > Viscaceae > Viscum > Viscum album. The sequence goes on from OY728130.1 coordinate 1,224,801,695, forward strand.
ATATGTATAATGAAATGTGAGTTTAGGAATTAATCTTATTTTAATGTTTAATGAATTCATGGTAAAGATATTATCCAACTCAGCCACCCAAAACATTGTTTATCATCTAACCAAGAATATACACCACTTAAAGTTTTTATTATTTAAATTTCATAAAGGAATATCATGAATAATGAAAATTTACCTCTACATTCTACTTGAAATAGTTCACATGAAGCTTATTGAATTAATTATAGAATATTTGTGTCTTTTTCACCTTTAATACCAAAATTTTTCATTGTTATTATACAATATAATCAATCATGTCATAATGGTAATAGTTTTATATCAATGGAGTCTTGACACTTGCATGTGTTCTTACATAACCAAGAATTGTCTTCCCACCACTAAGTATTATTTGAGTTTTATATTTTATATTTATAATTAACTATTGGAATAATATATCTCTGATTATTGTATAATTAAAATATTAATTTATGTATGGTAAACCATGATAAATTTTCTTCAAATAGGTAATAAAATTTTATTTTGTCTAACCAAGACACTGAGATAATGTTTTTAGTAACTAATATGACATAATATTAGTTTTTAAATATGTGAATCTATCCACCCAGGATATGAGGATGTGATCTTCTCTAGCTAATATAAGATTTAACCTCCAACAACAATAATAATATTCACTTAACTCTTATAATAATTCTGATCTTCCTATTTTTATATATTTGGATACAAATATATAAGTCACTTATTGTATCTAATACCAAAAAAGTAAAAAATAAATATTGAATTAAATAATGAATATACCTTAAGTATATGCTTCTACTTATTTATTCTTTAATTTATTACATTTTTCCTTCCAATGAATTAACTTTCCATTTGTGAAGTAACTAACCTCATATTCGATGTTTTCCCTCTTTATAATAGGTTTATTATAAGGACATTTCAATGGTTACTTAATAACCATACTTTTCATCAACTTCTAATATTTTATTTCTTATTTTTCATCATAAGAACTAAATATTTTTCATTCTAAATGTTATTATATACTTGGAAAACTAAAATCAAAATATGATAAAATGGTTTATATAAACGTTTTGTTTTATAATTTTCAATGACGATGGAGAAACTAGGTGATAAAGATGAGAGAATAGGATGTATTGAAAGATTTTTATTCAACTTGAACCCAAATTATATTAGTCAATAAATATACTCTTTTATCCCAGGTATATGAAAACATTTCTGAATTACATATTTTAACTTATATATGTTTATTTTAATGACAATCTCATTCATATATTTCTTAAATTTCTCCTTGAGAAATTCTCAGATATGATAAAATATTGTGTAACCATAAATGTACACATGTTGATTTCATAACTCATTATATATTAAGGATAAAAATATGATGAAAACATCCCATTTATCATCATATTTTATCATATAACCTTCCCTTTAACCCTCACTTTTTTCATGAGGTAGATCATCAGGTAGTGGGGACTCTATCAAAAGAAATTTCCTTTCATATCATATCACTATATGCAATAACTTACACCACTCTTGGAATGTTGTGTCAATTATGAAATTTTTATTATCTAATATTTATCATAGTGAATTAATCCTATTATGTTCCATTTTTATATAAAATAAAACATTATCATATTAGTACTTTTATCTTGATTACAAATTTTTTAGACATTATTATTTTATAAATCATAAATTTCTACCAAAATTTTATTCGAATCATATTAGCTCTCAATTAATAAATTTGGAATACTCAATTACTAGAGTATTCTAGTGGGAAAGGACCCTTCAACCACTCTTTATAGCCCAAGACATATCATCATCACTACTCTGAGATTCAATGTTAGGATTTTGAATAACCATCCACATAAACTCACAGATCCTTGATATATTGAGTAGAGTTTCATCTCTTATTAATCCATAACATGAATTTTATGAACACTTGACTCAAAAATTACACCAATATTACTATGAATATTTCTTATATGATAATTTTCGGTTATTCAACCCATTAATCTTGTTAAAACTCTCTAATATAAGGAAATAAAGTAATTATAATGTATGATAACCATAAAAATGGTTTCATTATAACTCAAGTGGTGGAAGGAATTTATGATTTAATATATCCATTAAAAGTTATAAAGTTATTTATTATATCTTTAGGGGTGAAATTTGATTCTATATATCATTCTTGTTACTTTGTTTTCACCCTCAAAATATTAACTATGTCTAAATAATAATAATTCATCATGCATATTCATTTATTTTATCTATGCATGATTATTATAACCTTATTTGAATACATTTTTCAACAAATTAAATGGGAATTTCCTGTGTTTTTAAAGATAAAATGATCTTTTATTGAAGAATTATTGAATAATAGTTAACTTAATATTGAATATGTTATTATTTTAATATCTTGAATGGAATGGGGGGTTGGAACAAAAATTACTAAATATTCATTATTTTGTTTTTCATAACTCTAATAACTAATCTATTGGTTTTGAAATTAAATTTTCATAGATCCATAACTTTATATTTATTATCAACTATTAGAATATTTATTCTAATTCACATTTTTTAAATTTGAAATCATTAATTGTTTTGTTTTTAAGTTAATTTTAGTTTTTTAATTCATTAGTCTCACTCGGTGTTGAATTATATATGATTTAGGGGTTATGAAATTGTCTTGTATGATATAAGAAAGGGTAAGATGTGGTTTTGAAGTACATCATGAGGGTATAATGGAAGTTTCATAAAGGTCTATAGATGACTTGAATTAGGGTATCCATGCTTTTAAATATCCTAAAATGGTAACATAACAATCCAGAATCTATTTCAAGGTGAAATATGCCCCCATCAAGGAAGTCACACTCCATAGAAGCTTGCATAAAGGTCACATAATTATCTTTTGAAAATTTAACCTCCATGTGTAAAAGGTTATGTAATATTAGTCTAGTTTTATTCAAATGTGTTAAATAATAATCAAGGATTTAATTCTTGGAAAGGAACCTTGGATAAAAACCCACACATGGGAGCCCTACTTTATAAAAGTTAAAATAAAAAACAAGGCGAGGAGGGAGTTTCAAGCTCAATAAAGAAAAGAACTTTGAATGTATCTAGAGAGTACTGGAGAACCTAGTGAATATTTAATTGAGCTTGATTCACATCTATTTTCATCATTTGTGGAGATGAAATAAGCACATGTGGATCTGTTACATTTTTTTAGAGGGGTATTAATTGGGTCATTGGAAGAGGATGATCTACAGTTATGGAACACCACATAAAGACTCAAGATAAGAGATTGATACATCTGGATACGAGTGATAATACAGAGGTTTGATGCATGGATTAATTGAGGTGAACTATAAGGGGATCAAGAAGGATTCATTCAGAAGAACACATGATTGAGCTAGATCCTTACCATAAGAAAAGATTGGACTCAAATTGGGAGTTCAGTAGAGTTTGAGTTGGAAGAAGAATACACTTTTTTTAGATAATATTCTCCTTATATTTCTCTTGACACCCTCCTTTTATGTTTTGAGAAGATTTTATTAAATATTATTGTCGTTTTTGTTATGTTTAACTAATTAGTTTAAGGGAATTAGATCAAAGGAATTGAATTTTTTATTTTATATTCTTGCATCAGTTGAATCATAGAGGTATTTTTTTTATTAGAGTTTTCATCTTCATTTATTAATGAGACTCTATTTCACTCTAATACATTAAATGAAAAGGTAAGAGTATAGTTACCTTTAATCCTTTTGTAATAAAACCAAAGTACTTAAATGGAAAAGGTTGTGGTTTTTCATTTCTCCATGAAGATGAATCCCCTTCTTGAGTTATATTAGAAATATAAATTCTTAGGACAGTTATCTAAAAAGTTATCTCTTCTAACGACTATTTGGTTTTGATATTACCTATTTCCAAAGCTTCAAAAGTTATTATAGTTGAATCCATATGAGTGTAATGATATTTAATATCAAATCTTTCCCATGTATTTTCCCTAAATCTATCATAATTTGAATTTACCTTCCTGATTTTATTTCCACATTTTGTTATTATTTTCAATATTTATTATATATCACCATCATTTACACTTAAATTAATAAAACATCACATTTCAATCTTTTTCTTTTTTGTTGTTTCCTTTGTGTGTTTTTATCTTCTTTGGTCACACACACAAACCTTCCCTTAGTTTTGATCCATAATTTCCAACAGGCCTTTAGTTTTTAAGATTAATAAATAATCTATTTGATAATAGTCAATGAACTAGTTTCATAAATTGTTATTGACTATCCTCTTTGTTTATATAAATATCTACACATCCACATATAATTAAATATATAAGAAATAACAAAACAAAATGTTATAATCATGGATTTTTCTATTAATTGATTCATTGAGTGGATTATGGGTCAAATGAGACCCTATAAGAATACATTGGTTCATATCCTAACTCTAATTTCAGTGCCTATTAAATTCATATTCATTTTATTATTTAGTTCCAAACTGTTTCTCATCTTGAAACACATCGCTATAAATGTATCTATTTTTATAATGTACACTCACTTGTAAGTGAGGGGGAACTCGGGATATGATATTATATTTTTACCACACAAATGTGGACATGTGAGAACTTTTATAGATAAAGATAATGAGATGATTCAAAGATCATAATAAAATATATTTAAGAAACAATTATTATATTTTTAAACATAAATTAAATGATTTATTTAGATAAATAAATTCCAAGACATACACACATTGGTATCATCTCATGATCAATCAACATCCATTAATATTTCATAATAAAATTAAATAATGTAAAATTATAATTTAATTCAATTTAAGGAATTAATATTTTGTTAAAATATTTTTAAATAAAATAAGATATGTTCCACAGATCTCAACCTTTTTAATAAATTCTAAAAAAAATTAATTTTTTTTGTTTTCTTAGATTTGTTGGGTCATTTTGGGCCCAAAACGGGCCCTCATTGGGTATTTTTAATCTGAGGTATTTTAAAATTTTCAATGTAGATCTATTATACCCCATTAGATATAAAATACCAATTACTGGATTTTATAATGGATCATGTGCATATTATTTATGTAAGAATAATTAAATTAAAAATGTTACTTTAGTGGAACAACCTGATCCATATGTACTCCACTCATCTATGGATCATCTAGATCAATCACCTAAAAATATGGATTTCATTTGATATGGGAGATAAAATACATTGTTTTTCTTATCTTTGTTTCACTATATATACATGAGGGAGATTTGGGGAGGAGAGAAAATTCCTCAAATAATAAACCTTTCTCATTTTTTGGTTTTAAAATTTCAATTATACCTCTGTTAAACTCTTAAAAAATGATATTTTAGCCCCTTAACAAGAGTCAATGAAAAAACCAACTCGTAACACAAATAATATATTAGTTAACTCCTCATAAGTGTCAAAAATATTTCATCACTGACTTGTGGTGAACTCATGTCTCACATGATGAAAAAACCCATTATATCAGTATATTTCTCTCATTATTATTTAACAAACCTTAAACTTATAACCTTTATCAAAAAAATTATTTTTCTCATATTCATTTTTAAACATAATATAATATGTGAATTACATGAGAAATAAATTAAATCCTCATTATTATAAATTTAATAATATATAATTGAATTAATTAATTAATTAGATTCTGATATCCCATAATCAGACGTTCACAGCCCCTAGTACATGGGGCCCACTTTATCCTAAACTAAAATGCATCAAAATTGGTGAAACATGTTGATATAATTTTTGTGTAACCCTATGGGACCTTATCTAAATAGTAGTAAATAATATTCATAAACTAAGAGTGGTATCAAGAAATAAATCAATGTCGATACATAGATTAGGAAAATTCATAACTACAACGACTTCCCATGAACACTTACTGTGTAATAGAATATATTTGTCATGTGATATCTCATAAAAAAGGTTTCATAAATTTTTTCATCATCCTTGAATGAATTATTTATCTTTATTAACTATATTATATGGAATCAAATTTATTTTACATGGATATAGATTTATTAAGGTCACATCCATCCTAGTAATGTTTCCAAAAATATCTTCTTCCTTTTAAAAGTGATGAATCTCATCTTGATCATTGAATCATTTTCGTACCGTTAATAAAGAACCTAACACATGCCGCCTCACCACATAAATAAAATTTATAGTTTTTTCATGCATCAAGGTACATGATTAAATGGAACACTCTGATAATCATCATAATTCATGTGACTAATACACAAAATCCTAGATAGGAACATCCAATAACACCCAAAACCTGTGGTTTTCTCATTGGAACGTTAGTCCTTATGGTCTCCTCTACATAAGATCACTAATTACAAACTTTAGGAGAGAAAGTATCATGATTATGAGCCTCTCGAACTTGATATTCAGATGTCATCTATGTACCATTAGTATGATGTATAGATTATATGACAAATTTTTAATTTTACTATCATAATATCTCGAGGAACTCATTAGATCTTGGAACTATTATAACTTTTTAATATGAAAAATAATCCTAAAAATTTCCATGTAAATATTGTGTATAGAATTAATGTCATCATTATTATAAGAATATATCATACATAACTTTACATATATAATATATGGTAATATAAAAGTATTATTCTAGTTGAGTCTATGGTATCCATTTTGACAATAATTTTTAATTTATTTATGTTTTTTTAAAAACATCATTTAATTTATTTTCTTTCAATGGAAAAGACTATATCCAGATTTTTTAAATTTATGTGAGTGTAAAATATTTTTGAAAATTTCTATTCTTGTTACTTTATTTTTAATTTTAACAAAATATAGTTTTAGTTGAATTTAATTATTTATAAAAATGTGAAGTATTTTTTATAAAATTTACGCTTTTATTTTCTAACAAAAAAATTCTTATCTTTAATTTTTTATTTATTTTAATATTTTTTTAGGTTATTTATTTCTTGATTATTTTGAAAAATCTAATTATTTTTTACTTTTCAAAAATTAATTTCACTATATAATTTTTTTATTTCGTTTTATTTTGTTTTTTAAAAACTATGTTTTTCTTGATTTTATGTAATTTCATTAGAAGTAAAATTAAATATTTTGTTTTTTGTTTTTTATTATTTATCTCATGTTTCTTCATATTTTAACAGAATATTTAAATTTTATTTTATTTAATCTTCTAAATTTTCCAACTTTTTTTAAAATTTTCTTGGATTTATATTTTTTGTTTTTTATTTAAATTATATTTTTTCCAATTTTTTAATTTTTTATTATTATTTTAATTCTATAATTTTCCCCTTGATTTTTTTACTTGATAAAAAAATTATATTTTTTTTAGATTTTTCATTTCTCTATTGTTTATTTTTTATCTTTTATTTATTTTAATAACATTAGTTTTTTTTAAAAGGTTGGGGCCAAAGCCTCAATTTATTATTTAAAGAAAAGACCTCTTTAGTGTAGGTAGAGGGAGACCCATTACATAGCCCGAAGGCCCAAAGCCAAGTGGCCTGAATACAAGGCTTGAAAGCCCATTTTTTGGCCCAAAGGGCCCCTCTGTGAACAGTACTGATATGTACTTGTGCTGCTACAGTACCCGCTGCCGCTACAGTACCCTGCAATAGTGCCTCCGCCGCTATAGTGCCACCACTACTACAATTCTGCCATTTCTATAGTACTGCAACATTACTGCTAGAGTACCCTAAAATTCATCCCTGCCCGGATTTGATCCTGTGTCTTTTGGATGCCAAGTAGGAGCTTGTACCACTTGAGTACAAGCTCGTTGGCATTAATGACCTTTAATTACATTAGTTATTTAGTTATTTAATTAATTTTTACTATTATTTTATTTAATTTTTATTAGTTTTTATCAAAATTATTTTTTAATAAAGAATTTTTAATTTATATGAAATTAAAGTAAATATTTCATATATTTTTTTCAATTTCAATTTTTATTATTTTTATTTATTATTTGAACTAAATGGTTTTTATGTTTTTTAATTTTCTTGAAATTAATGTAAAATGTTTGGATTTTCTTAGATATAGTAGAATAGATGTGGATTGGGCTGAATTCTTTAAATGGAGGGAACATGGTCGAGCCACCAATGAGTTCCACTTCCCTTTCACATGAGGCAGTAGTGAACACTCAGTCCTATAAGGACATGATGATGCAGTTACTACCACTTCTGAGGGATTCTACAGTGTGTAGTGAATTACTGAATCGCACATTGACTCCTCTACCAACTAACCTTCTACAACACCAATCAATATCGGTGCCACCACCCATCTCTTGGCCATTTCCGATCAGATATTGGGATGACCAAACAGATGAAACTCCCTCTAAGAAAGAGGTCCTATAGAGGTTATAGACAATGATCAGTTTTCAGTGGTATTTTGGCCATCTACAACTCACAACTTTGACAATCCATATTCCCTCACAGAGGTCCAAGATGTATTTTTATCCAGGATTATTGGGAAACACTTCACCATCTCTATGATCTTTAATTGGTGTACCCAGTAAGCTAAGGGAACCTTGAAGGCATTGATCATCAAAGAATAATCAAAGAGATAGCAGCACTCCCAGTGGCTCATGTACCTAGCATCACCTGACTACTACTAGACTCTCCAATATAGATACATCAAGAGACTCGTAGTGCTCCTCAAGATTATAAAAGAGGCATCTCTACATGTGCATATCATGGTATGGGGACTGTAGGATTCTCTCCACTTCATACTTATCCCCAATAGTTTTACATACCTGTCAATGATTATAATTCTCCTCCAGGTATAGTTACAATAAACATGGTCCTCTACAACCCACCAGAGGATTAGGGGGATAGGGGCATCAATATATGGTCTAATGGGGAAAACCTACCCCAAAGAGTAACACAGTACTAGGAAGACACTCATACAAGTGTCTTCACCAGCCATAAAAGGTAGGAACTCAGCCTTGGGGATCTCTCTGAGGCATTGATTACCCATCAAAACATTGAAAATGGGAAGAATAATGCATGACCTTTTGATCCACTAAATGTTGTGCCAAGAAAAGAGGTAGATATCATGATATCCACCCTTATTTAGAAGTTCATATAGTATAAAAGGATCATTTATGAGCTCATTGTTTATTGGTGAATAAATTATGGAACGTTCCTTTGAGAAAAAATTTCTCCTCTAGCAAGAGATAAAGTCCTCCATGAACAGTTTCACCCATTCGATCTCGATAATCTTGTGTATCTAGACAGATATGAGGAATGATTCTATGGAAGGAGACCGATTTATGAGTTTCTAAACCCTCATGAGAAACATAATTACCCTCCTCCAGATCTAGGTCATGTTGCTTCATAAGCCACTAAGCCCAGTTACCATGTTGATGTGTCTATCAATGCATTGGTGATCAGGAATCCTGGTCACGATAGGACCCTCTCCAGGTTGTTTTGATAGTTGATCTCACTATTTTCCTTAAAGCCTTGGAGATGAGGTAGGTAGAGATCCCACCTGACAGAAACCTATACACAGCATGGGTGTATGACATGTAAGCACCCCCAGATTTTTGGAACCCTAGATTCACCCCATTCAATGGGATGGTAGACCCGCTGACGCATTTATCCCACTCAATCTCAAGGTGTGGGCTCATGTTGGGAACCCTAGATAAAAGGAGGTCACCAAAATCCAGGGTTTTTTCCATACATTGGAAGGAAAATTGATCATCTTATACATCCATTTTTTCATTTGGTCTATCACTAGTTTAAAAAATATTCACAAATAGTTCCTCTACCAGTTCAACTCTACCACATGCAGGGCATGTATTGTTGACCTCTTCTAGTGAAAGAAAAATCCTGATGAGTTAATTTCATATTTTTTTCACCCAGTGTGAAGGCCTAACATACTCAATTGACATAAAACTAACTCAAGAGAAGCTGATAAAGATGTGTGTGGGGAATTTCAAGATAGATCTGGTTCCTACCCTAATCACTCAGTGCTTCCCAAGTAGCTTCTAGTTTGTTTCTAATAAGGAACAGCATCTGGAATATGATTTGCAGCATATTAATCAATCATGCTCATTGCCTCTTCTAGATCTCACAAGAAGATATTCCAAATCATATAATATCCCCACTATGTAGGCAGAGGCCCCCAAGCCATTGGAATTGTTGGATCCTTTGTCCAAGGAACCTCACTGAGTGAAGAAACCCTACCAAGCACAACCTCGCCTAGCACAAAATCATTAGGCACTGCCACACCAAGAATAGCCACCTAGATGAGAGAATACCGATCTAACCCCTCATCAGGATCTGGACCCTCATTAGGTTCAAGCACCTAAGGTTCCCCTTATTAAACAGAAGAAACTGAAACTATTCTTTTAAGGATTCACAGGTCCCCCGCTATTTCATATGTGCCCAAGAAAAGGGGATTCTGAAGTTACCAGAGTGTAGTAGGCCCTAGGAATCTGGATAAACTGACTGCCCTGATCATTTCACATACAATAGGATCCTTAGAGATTCTATAAAGGAATTATACATGTTCAAGGATTGGATCTAGGATTAGGTGGCTAATCGGATGGTGAAATTGGATGATATCTCGGTGCAAGTGACACATATCTACCCATAGCCTGACAGTGATAATGATGGTTCAGATGAATGACAACAAGCTTCTAGATATGGAACCACTACCACAAAATGGGCCAAGGAAAACGCCACCCTTTATCAGCGCTAATGAAAAAGCGCTGAAAAGGGGGGGGGTACCTTTATAAGTGCTGATAAATGTACCCCTTTATTAGCACTTTTTTAGCGCTAATAAAGGAACCCCTATTAACATCCCTTTTTTTAGCGCTGTTAAAGGGTATTCATTTTTCAGCGCTTTTTTTAGTAGCACTGATAAAGGGGGGTCTTTATCATCGCCTTTTTTAGAAGCGCCAATAAAGGGTGTAATTCCAAAAGAAACATTAAAAAAATATATTAATATTTAAATATATATATATAGTGATATTGATATAAATATAATATATATATTTTAAATATATTTTTAAAAATATTTTAGATTAGTATAAGTATACAGTTACACTTAATATATAAGATATTTAATGAAAATGGATTATAAAAAAATTTAAAAAAATATTTTTAATTTATAATTTTCTAATTATTATTGAGTAATAGTAATTTTATAACCATTTTAAGAATAAAAATTAAAAAAACATTAAAAAGAGATCCAAAATAGGTTGAAAACGCAACTCGAACATCAAACGGCCATAACTATTGATTTGGGTGTCCATTTGAGCTCTAACATATATCAAATCGAAGCCTACGATGAGCTCTACACCTCTATAACCTAGGGGGGGCCTTGGGTATGGTTTTTCAAGGCCAAAAAAGGCCTAGAAGGCCTCCAAAACTGAGTTTTTAGTCTGGATACCCTGATTTTTTAACATTTTGTGGATTTTCAGCCTTGTTTAAGGGGGTATTATTGGATTTTTTTGGTGGGGACTGAAATTATTCCAAGGTATTACAATCATATTGATATTATGTCTTTCAAATTTTATCGTTTATTATAATTCAATGCTATTTATAATCAAATATATAACAATATATACATATATTTTATATATTCACACAAAAAATTTTATTATCAATATAAATAATAAAATAAATTTACATATAAAATATATTAGCTTTATCTAAATAATATTTAATATCCATTTTATTTAAAATACAAATATATCAATATTTATATACCTATATATTAATCTAACTATATAAATATTAATATAACTACATATATATATTAATATAACAATAAATATATATATTAATATCAATATAAATATATATAATAATATAACTATATATATTAATATAAATATATATTACTATACGAATAAATATAACTAAATATATATAGAGAGAGATATCATGAAATGGAAAACAAAACAAAATAGGGGAGTGGTAAGGGCTTCGGCGCGTAGGGGAGGAGGTCACAAGTTCAAAACCTAGTGGAGGCAGGGCGCGCGCGCATGAGAGAATATGGGAGCTAGAATTGATAATGGGTGGGGGGTAGAACTGATAAAGGGTGTAGGGGGTGAATGGGGGTGCTGGAGGTGCAGGAAGGCACTGATAATGGGGGGGGGGGGCTCAAGTTCTATAAAAAGACCCCCCCCCGATATTGCTAGGATTTTTTTTAAAAAATGATTTTTTTTAACTTTTATCAGTGCTTAAAATAAAGCACCGATAAAGGACCCTTTTATCAGCGCTTTGTTTTAGCACTAATATAATAACCCTTTTATCATCTCTTTCTTTAGCACAGATAAAAGGGGTCTTTATCAGCGCTTTTTGGAGCGATGATAAAGGGGACCCCCTATTAACACCGGCTTTAAGAGATCTTTTCTAGCACTGTTAAAGTCAATTTTTAGCACTGATGATAAAATGGGTATTTGTAGTAGTGAACCCAGAAGTATGACAATTGGTTATCTTGTATATTATTTTACTACACCCATGGAATCATCCATATCCACTTAGGTATCCTAGAGTCTCCTTTGGTCGCTACTCCTCTATCCCCCACTTTTTCATGTACATCATAGCTTTCCAAGTCTTAGAGAAGCATGTACGAATGAAACAAGGGAGATCAGAGTACCCATCTTATGCTGAATCAATCATTCACTCTTAGATATTTAATACCTCTTGAGTTGGGAATCATCCTAGGGTCCACCTAACCCCGGAAAACGCCTCTTTTGATGAGAAAGATAATTCCTACATGAATTTCATTGAGTATGTCGACCCATTCACACTTCATAATGATGAGGAATACTAGAAAAAACCATGAGTGCCCCTAGACGATTCCATAAAAGGAGAGGTCGAGGAAAAATGAATCATTGTAATGAGAAGGCCAATTCTTAGAATCGATCCTTGAATGATACCAAGACCATACATCAGTTGTTGTGTAGAGATCAACATGTATATCACTACAAGCCCATTCCATTAGACACACCTCCACAACTGACCATGTTAACTGACCGAGTAAACTATCCATGACCACACTATGATTATCCATGTCTATCTAAAACCAGGCCTCATCCATCCAATAGTAATTTGATAGTGCTTCAATAATGTATTTTGGTTAGTAGTAGGATATTAACAACACCATCCATAACCCATCAATTCATCCAAAAACATCCTTACTGTCTCCTGCCCAAGTGAATACCCCATATAGGTAGAAACATGCATATAACGTGGAAGTATGATGTACTGAAGAACTTAACCAGTATACCATCAAGGCTCTCTGTCCTAGAGACCCTTTTATTTTCATTAGATATGAAAAAGGCCCTAGAAAAATCCTTGAGAATCCCCCTCCAGTTCAAAGTAGAGGTAGCTGTCGTAGATGCTTGCTATGAAGAGGAGATCAATAAAGATGAATTCCAAGACATTATATCTTTATTTGGGGAAGATGAAGGAATCCTCATAGAGAGGAAAATATACTCATTTTTCCTTATAGTCAATTTCAATGGTGTGGAGATTCATAACTTTATAATTGACATGGGTTCCGGGATTAGCCTCATCCCGACCCAGATGCTCCACAATTTGGGCTGGCCGAAGCATACCTGACTCCATTCGAAAAGAAGATTTAGGGTTAGGATAAGACTGAGCATAATATTTTTGGTATTATTAGGTTGAATACTCAGTTTTTATACTTAATATGAAGTGTCTAATTCATGGTATTCTCACAATATATCGCCTACAATGAGCTGTTGGGTATTTTGTTGCTTCATTTTAGTGCGAAAGTTGCCTCCACATATCACCAGTTCCTTAAATAATTCCTTAAAATTTGATTAGTGGTAATTTAAGTTGATTCCTACCCCTTTAAATCCCATGAATCCCTCTATCTAGCAGAAAAATATTACTAGAGAGAGGGGAAGCAAGTTCAAACAAATACAGTTGAGCACACAACCACTTTGTCCATTCCATGGGAAAACTTGGATGATGTATTTAGTCTTCTTATTCAACAATTGGAGGCCACAACACCATAATTGGGAAGTTTATTTATTTTCCTTGAAAAATAGGATTGTGACATACCTAAATGGGAGAACGTTCTCTAATTACCACATAGACTTACACAAGATAGGATTGGGTGATATGAAAATACCCCTCTCCTATAAGCTACCAATAGGTTCACCCTATGGACACTATTTCACTACACACCTTCATGTTCCATAGAGTGGGGTTGAATCGAAAAAAGTAAACTCACCATGATTACATTGATATTAATCATGTAACATGTGTTCAAAGTCATGATGGTATTGGATCAACAACCCCTATCACCATTGTTTCGGTATAGTAGGAACACCTCAATAGAGATTCTATGTCCACCCAATAAGGCACCGGTACTCCCCCTAAGTCAACCATCCTGGAAGAGCCACATCCTCCTATCAATTCTCCTACAAAATATTTTTAAGAGGATTTGTAATATGATTCTCTTTTATTTGAAGTGTTTTCATCCACCATTATTGATAATCTAGAATAGGTAAACTTGGGTACCAAGAAATATTTGAGGCCAACACTGATCGACAAAACTGTGCCTCCAGAAAAGCTGTAGAAGTACATGACCTTCCTAAATTAGCATCATAATGTATTTTCTTGGAGCTATGATAAGATTATAGGGATAGAATATCAGGTTTTTGTTCGCTATTTGGGTCTTTGAGTAAGTAATTATGGGTTCAAAAGAGTCCTAGAAAAATTCACCCTTATCATGGTTCCATTTTCTAGGATGTGGTTGATAATCTTATCAAGTATAACATAGTTAGGGAAGTCTAATACCCCATGTGGCTAGCCAACATAATCTCAGTTAGAAAGAAGAATAGTCAGATCAGAGTTTTTATCGACTTTTGGGTCCTCAACCACCATTGTACAAAGGATGATTTTCCACTTATAGTGATATATTTTCTGATAGATGCTACATCTGGGTTCTAATCCCTATAGATGGATAATACGAGTATAACTAGATTCATATGTCCCTTGAGTATGAAGAGTCTACCACCATCAAGGTTCCACAAGGGACCTTTTTCTATCATGTAATTCCCTTCATACTAAATAATACAAGATCCACTTATCAATGGGACATGAAACATATATTCAAACTGATTTTTGGGATGTTGGTGGAGTACTATGTGCACTAATTGGTCATAAAATATTAATAACATCATGACTATATTATAGACCTTAGGAATGATTTTGGATTCTTCTACTCTTGAAATTTGAAGACGAACCCCTTGAACTGGGCATTCATAGTTACCTATGGGAAGTTTATTGACTTCATCATCATATATATATGTATTGAGATTGACTAAGAGAAGAACAAAGACATCATACAAATTCCTCACCCAAGAATCTATAGGTAGATTTGAGGCCTCCATGGATACATATCCTATATACACTGATTTATCACTAGTATTGATGGAAATTATAAGTCCTTTTTGAGATTCATGAAGAAAGGCATCGTCTACTAGTGATATGAGGAGTTTCATACATCATTTGTGGAAATCAGGATGTATGTACTACAACCGTGAGTTCTGCTGATGATAATATTAGGAAATCCTCCGGTACATTATGTGACCACCCTGAAATGGTTTCTTGATGTCCTTATCTCCCAAAAGGAAAACAACGGAATTTAAAATAGTTATACTGTATCATATTCATGATCCTTGATAAATAGACCATATAATTTCTTATTAATAAGAGCTAGCTTAGTCTAGTGTTTTTTGTGTGGATGTTGCAGCATTATCTACAACATCATGAGATATAGTTGGTTTCCTATGTGGACCCAATGAAGTATATCCCAAATCACCCCATGTTAATGGGCTGGCTAGCATGATCAGAAGTGATCCTTCAGTGATTAAACATCTGGTTCATCCCATAGAAAGACGTCCAGGGTTAGGCGTTGATAATTTTTTTGGACACTCATATGGCCCCTAAATAATTTCCCTAGGTATTTATTTCTCATATGAGTCTATCCTCTTGATGGATTAAGTTATGCCATATTAATAAATTCATTTTGACGGTTCTTCAAATATCCCTACTAGTAGAAGGATCAATAATCCCATGCTCAACAGAGTAGGCATGGGGACCATCTTTATCAACCTGATACAATCTCTCCTTCCATAATCATTCTTACTCTTAGCAGGCTACACCAATAACGAGAAAGAGTATCAGGATCTCATTAATGGCCTCTATATGGACCTTGTGATTGTTGTACTATGATTTCATTTGAAAGGGAGACTCTAAATTAGTCATCAAATACTTTAATGTTGACTACATCTTCAGAAATCTAGAGCTCACAGCCCTACTAGAGCACACTCATTAGATAATAGACCAATTACCTTCTCATCTAAAGGTGAATTGTGTTCCTCGATCATAGAATGGTCTAGCTAACACACTGGATATTCTTTCCACCTATCTCATAGAGATTAACTAGGATGAACTGTTTATTCATGTAGTGGATCATTGGGTCATCAATCCCGTCATTTAAGATAATAAGGAATGGATTTAGGTAAAATAGCTTTCCACTAATGATTCTATATTAGGACCCTCAATTTCTCCCATAGTAGAGAAATTTCTCTATTGTAAAACTCATTTCATTGAGTAAATTAAAAACGACATTATACCACTAGATCGAGCTGAGAATGAGAGAATCCACCAGTGTGTAGTGATATTCACCCTCTAGATCATGCATAACTTTGAATCAATTCCCTAAATTTGTTGGATTGATGTAATTATCCATTATTCATCAAAGGATATTAGATTCTCTAGGTTATATATAAAGATCATGTTGGGTCATATGGTTCCAATCAGGTAGGGTTGAAGCACTCCTACTAGATTTGAAGGTTGGGATACTTATGGCCCACCATGATCTATGATTTAATTGAGTATTCCAAGAGGTTTCACGCATTTCAGATCCATACCAACTTTTTGCATCAACCACTAAAGCTTCTCCACATCACCAAGTACTCTTGACCCTTTTCAATATAGGTACTAGATGTGTGGTCCAGTCTCTACCCGCAACAACTCATCATTATAGGTTCATTCTTATCATTACATATTTCTTCTCCAAGTGGGATGAAGTGATTCCTCTCAAGGAAGTCAAGTCCCAATCTGTGGTCAAATTCATGATCTCCCACATCATCCACAATTTCATAGTTCTTTAGACCATTCTAATAGAAAAAATCCCCAACTTTTGGGATGTTGAGATGAATAATTAGTACACTAATTATGAAATCCAATCCATCCATACTTCCAACTATAATGCACATGAAAATGGATAGATTGCGGTGTTCAAAAATACCCTATGTAACATTCTGTAGAAGATGGTGGGATAGAATAAGATGTGTTGGCCGAAAAAGCTCCCCAAATCCCTCTAGGACTATCAGAAGAAAACTCTGAATTCCACCCTAGTTACTCTATATTCTCAATTGTACGGAACAAAATTAGGGATACCTATCAAGTTTTAGTTTCCATTTATCCAAATAGTTGTCTATGGCCAAAAGACATCAGACAGAGTAAAAAAGTCCATGAAGACGAGTTGGAATCCATTGAAGAAAATAGGATCTGATAATTGCATAATATAGAGAGTCACCAAAATTAGATAGAAATATAATTCAATAATAAGGTTAACCGTATATCTTTTCTCCAGGATGACATGGTACTGGAATTCAAAATTCTGATGATACATAGAAAGAATCCTCCAAATTTTGTGACCATGTGGGACAGACCTTTAATCATTCCTATGGTCAATTCCAATGTAGCATACAATTTCATTACCATGGATGGATATAATATAACTCCTCCCACCAATTCCAAGTTTCTCAAGCAGTACTCTTCATAAGGATCTCTCCATGTCCTAGACATAGGATGTTAAACTGTGTGCCACATCCTAGACACACAATGTTAAATTGTACATAGGGTATGAACTTTATATCCTTGAACTATGATTTCAAGTCTAAGAATCATGAATTTATACTATATATAGGTCATATTAGAAATATGTGGTGAGGTGATGGGCCTCCATGGCCCTCATTCATGTCGATTTTTTCACTCTTCCATGCAATATATATCTTCTTGAGAAGACCTCTTCCATGGGTGTTTTTTGTGGCATCAAGTTTCCACCTAATCCCCATCATTTATGTTTGGTTATTCCTACCACACTGTGCACATCCCTTTTTTATATTCTCTACCATTGGTCTGAAATATATAACCTTAAACTAAAAGGGAGTCCCCTTAGAAATATGTAGTGTGGCATTGGGCCTCTTCGGTCCTCATTCATGTCAGTTTTTGTAACTCTTCCTCACTACACATATCTGTTTTGGATACACATCCCCCATTGTACAAACTTTATGAAATTAAACTTGGAGTTCAATTCCAATAATGAGGAATTTAAATTTTTTGTGAGTCTCCTCAGAAATGTGTTGTGTGGTTTTTGTCCACCTTGGTCCTCATTCACCTCATGATTTTTATTTCGATTCACTACACATATCTATTTGAGAAACCCACTCATGATCCAAAATCTATGACCCTAAAATAATAGTCCCATTGGGACGAGATTTATGACCTTTACCTAATAGATTCACCAGGGTCCATGCAACAAGAACTTAAACTTTATGAAATATTTTTAAGCATTATGACCTTAAACTATTTACATCCTCTATATTCTGAGCTATATGAAATTAAACTATAGAGCCCAATGTCCTCAACGCATGATGTTAAACTACAGTATTACCCCATTTGAAACTAGTATGCCTCTTAATAAGGGATGATCTTTATCCTATTTCAATTTCTGATGCCTTATAAGACAATTATGAGATGGTTAAAAAGCCTTAACCCATGACATAAACATGGGATGCCTCAAAAAAATCATGGGAATCCACAATTAACCTCACTAGAGAGGATCACCCCTACTGGTGCTGGTCTCCTACCACACTATGTTTTGGAACTATGTTAGGCTTGATTCTCATCCTCATAGGATATGTAGAGATGAAAATACTCTTTGACTTTGGGACCATATAAATATTTATCAACCATTTGGACCTATTTTTGGTATACAATCCTCTTTTGGATACATTCATGTCAGGTATTCCATTTATCTATGCCACATTGGTGCCCTTGGGGCCAACATCACCACAACACAAGCATCATGATGTTAAACTATTTGTTTCCTTTTCTGCGGTCCTAGTATTACGACCTTAAACTACGTGTTGTTTCTTCCTGATACTTGTGTGGTATGAGATACTTTATTGGATCCATTCACATCAGGTTTTACCTCTTCCACACTGCACACATATCCTCAAAGAATATAATTTTATAGTCCAAGAAACATGACTTTAAACTATTTTCTACAATACAAGTATTATGAACTTAAACTATTTTTAGTTCATCTCAATGTATTCATGTGGCACACAATCCTCCATGGCTTATTCACATC
This sequence comes from Viscum album, assembly GCA_963277665.1. NCBI lineage: Eukaryota > Viridiplantae > Streptophyta > Magnoliopsida > Santalales > Viscaceae > Viscum > Viscum album. Next base: position 1,224,821,218 of record OY728130.1, read on the forward strand.
ATGTTTTATCTTATAGGTGCCGTATAAATTCCCATGAATCCAACACTATCCATGGTCCAAGAATAAAGAATTTAAACTAATTGACCATGGTCCAAGAATTATGACTTTAAAATATCTTATATTTTATTCCTAGTATTTGTGTGGTATACAATACTCATTTGGATATATTAAAATGGGGTTTTACCTTTATCATGCCACATATATACCCTTAGAGAAAACAACCCCTCCATAGTATGTGAATCATTACCTTAAAATGATTACCCATGGTCTGACACATATGAACATAAAATATTTACAACCAGATTTAGGGTTTCCTCATGTGGTTCATGACCCCCTTAGACCATTTACATTGGGTTTTAAATTTTTCACAACATAGAAATATAGGAACCCCTCTATATCTCTTGTTCCAGACCATATAACCTTAAACCATGTGCATCACATTTAGAACTATGTGTGGCTTGATTCCAATCCCCATGGGATACATAGTGATTCGTAGACTTTATATCTGTGGGACCAACTTTAGAATCACTAAAAAACCATCTATTATCTATGGTGAAATCACCGAGAAAATTACCATGATACAACTTCCAATTATAAGACTCATTCAATCACCTTGACCCATTAGTGGGCTAGGATGCCCTCATAGCCTGATATGAGGAAGGGAAGAATGAGCATCCTGATGTGAAAACATTCCAACATCATCAACACATGACATTATACTATAGTCGTACCCTATAAAAGTCTGGGATGGCTCTTAATAAATGATGATTTTACCCTTTATCAAACTATGATGGATAATATGACAAATAAGGGATGAAAAAACATTAGCATCCTCAAAAAATGTTGTTAAACTATATCCTCACCCCATATAAATTTGGGATTCCTCATACACATGTATGATAACATTCAATGATCTATTTCGAGAGGGTATCCCCAACCAATGTTGTTCTTCTACCACTCCATGTTTTAGAACCACGTTTGGCTACATTCCCATACCCATGGGATACGTAGTGACACCTAGATATTTTGTCTTGGGTCTATCCCCTTAGCAGAATCATCGTATATCATTTTCATCCCATGGTTTCATTGTCCAAGATTTTTAACCTTAAACTAAATTCCAAAATCCAATCATCATGACCTTAAACTATGTTTGACTCATCTTAGGGGTGTTTTGTGTGACATCAGGTGGACTCCTAGGACCCTCCTTTCATGTCGGGTATCTATAATTTGTTGTCACATACATTCCATTAACACACTCCATTTGGTCTAATAATAACAACCCTAAATTGTGTATGAACGACCCCAAATTATATTTCACATTGTAGGGTCTCTCGTCATGCTACCCCCTTCTCCCTTATCTCTTAAAGCTGGGTGGGTTGAGATGACTAGTTTGTGATACACCCAACACTGAGGGGGGTGAATCAGTATTGGGGAATTTTTAATCCAATTTCAAATTTTTATCCCTTTACCTCTTAGGACTATTAGGATCTAGATTCTCTTATTATATTTTCCCTGTTTAATTTATGTATATGAAAGTAGTAAAGAGAGAAAATGATATTTTTAAAAGGTTCAATACCTAATAAGATTATCTATTCCTTGGAATGGTCTAGAAATAATCTTGACCAAATAACCATTGGAAAAAAATCCCTTTGTGTGGTTAAAAAAAGTTGCATATACCCTTACAGTCACATGGAACTATGAAAACAATCCAATAGCACATGTTTTACAGTAGTTGGCTAGAACATTATGTTGCCTGCCAAGATAGTATTATCATTGTTGAAGGTTTTGTAACACCAATAAAGTATTCCACTTGTTGATACCTATTCGATGTCATAGTACTACTTTGATCTTATGATATTCACTCATTACATTCTTTGCATCATGCAAGTAACACTTATTACCTCTTACAAATAGCAAGCTAAAATTTGTACAATCTTCCTCTTCTATCAATCACAATAATATGAATATTTTGTGGACTGATGAACACTAAATATTATCTAACCTAAATTGTAATTAGCTAATATTAATTTTTTCACCAGATCTTCTTCTCTTCTTTCCACTTTTCTCTTCAGTGAAAACCCAACTACACTGATATATTTTCTTCTTCTTACTATAATCAAAAAAGATCTTTTGATATTATTAAATCATTTATGATCAAATTAACGTAGAATCATAAAAATTAATCTTCACAAAATAATAATCAATATTTTAATTGGGATCAATTTATTATTCTTGGACACACAATGGGGGTATTATACCCAATCACTGGTTCACCAAACCATTCTTCATGAATCACTAAAAGATTGTGAGTTTAACATGTGTCTAGTTTCTATAGATCGTAATCTTCACAAATCACGATGAGGATGTAAACAATTATCACATGTACATTTTATTTCTCTTTTTTAAACTATCTTGTGTCTTCTACAAACTACCTTCACCACGAGGTGTAGTTCTCTATAGACTACCTTTTTGGTTCACAGACAACCTTCCCTTCCTCATACCATTTCTACTTATACATAATGCCTCTCTTCTATGTATTTTCTTCTCTTATATAGACTACCCATACTTCCATGGACTACCCTCTCTTCTATGGACTGCCTCTTCTTTTATAGACCATTGATGCCTCACAGACCACATATGTTATGCAATCCCTATTTTCTTCATGAAATACCTTCATTACACAGATATCCTTCGTTCTGTGGTCTAACAATCATTCAAGATCCTTTTTCATTTGTGATTTCCAGCATCGCATAAAACTCTTTCCATGAAAAATTTTCTCCTTCTCGGAATATTTCCTCTATGAACTACTTCCCTTCGAGGAATTATTCCATGAAAAAACTTATCCTTTGCAGAATTCATCCACGAGAACTATTTCAGACTTACCCAAATTATTTCACCAGTGATGATATTATATAATAAAATTATCTCTCATTAATGATGTTATTAGTTTACTTTATATACACAAATAAACTGATAAATCATACTAATCTAATTTACCCAAAACAAAAATTTGGGACAGCCTTCAATGAAGACTGTGCTCCTCCCATGAACTATTATTCCCTCCATGATCCTCACAACACCTTTTTCCCATATGGAGGACATTATATTCCAAAAAATATCACCACCTCTTACCCCCAAATTATGACATTCCCACTAAATGTAATCCTCCTACAAACTGTGATCATCCTGAAAACCATTCCCCCCTCCCCCGCAGTACACGTAGTGCGCTTCGTAGTCTGCATAATGCTACTATACAGAAATCCTTCATTTGCAGATTTTCCTTTGTCATTTTTTATAATTCATTTATGATCCCTGAAATATTCTTTGTGGTCCTCAATCTATGATATCTTTTTTAGAAAAAATTCTTTTCCCAAAAACAAAATCCGTATTTTCAGGCCGAAAAATTTGGAAAACACTGGGAGATGATGCATCCTTAAAAATATATTATGAAAACACCAACCATACTGACTAGTGATCATTTGATTTTATAATAAACCTTATCTATCATGATTTATAACCATTTATCAATCATATTTAGAATCATAATATTTATTAAGGAAATTATTATAACTTTCCTATCATCCATCAATATATTTCTTTCCAATCAAACCTATATAAGATTGGAATCACCTTCACTCCCCCTTTCCTTAATAAGGCTTACATCATAAGTTCTCCCAAAAAATTATGAAATTGGTGAAATAAAAATCAGTAAATCATCGTTATATTTTACTCGGAGAATTATTCAACCATGAAATCTTATTTTATCAAATGAATCCCTAATAATTCTCCAGGAATAACCTTGAAATTAAAAGTCTTCAAACCATTCACATGTTTCTTGGAATATCATGACTTGAGGAATTCATCCAAGCTATGTTAACATTAGAAATACTTAATCATATTAAGCACTATGAGATCTTCTTATCTCATTGAACACTATTAACAACCAATGACCATTAGTTGATAACATTTATAATCTATACACGAAGTGGGATCTACATGGGTATCATTCACATCAGTTCACTGCGTCCTTTTTTCATGTTGTTAAAATGAAAATATACCATTTATAATGAACATAATATTCCCTCTTGACCTAAAATGAGTAAGGAATGTTGGAAAACTCAATGCATAATCCCTATACACTCCACATCTAGGTCACATGATGTAAAATTGTGACATGTGTCCAATAAAATGAAGTTAAACTATATAATGAACTATCCAAACCATATGACATTAAACTTCATGCTCAACATCCTAACCATATGAATTTAAACCTTTTTTACATAATCCTCACCATATGATGTAAAACTACATGTTTATTATACTCACTGAATCATGTAAAACTACAATACATCTTAGGCAATTTCCCAAGAATCACTTTTCTCCAGTGATGTCCATTTACCACATCGTTCATGTCCTTTAGTTATTTCTTGACATCCTAGATGATGATTACTTGGAAAAAAGTTTTACCATTGTTCATACTGATACGCCCACCTTAATGTTCGATCAATTATGGTGGAATAATTATGAGAGTTTTGGAATATAATCAAACATTCCATCAAATCATTCCCACACTTTGCATACCCCTTATTTGGATCCTCATACTCCTCCACATCTAAAGAGAACCCCTAACCAAAATGGTTCTTGGAAAAAATATCTCACCAACTATCTTGGGTATACACCCCAGAAGACATTGGACGATATTCTAAGCCAAGTTCCATGTTTCAAATAGGGTCAATGGCCAACCCTCGTTTTTTTATCTCATTCCAAGCTGAGAGATATGGATGTTTTGTTTCTAACATGGTAAAAAATTGTCATATATCATGAAACCACTTCCACTGTGTTCCAAATTTTGGATTTTATGATTCAAAATATTTATTACCCTTTATTCGGGTAGAATTCAATGACCTTGGAATTTCCCCATTAGTGGACTAAAGCATGTTGTAAAATATAGTCAGCTATTTTGAGAACCTCCTTCCCTAGCCACAACATCCCTCGCCCAATAAACTCTCTATGGTCAGTAAACAATAGATGCCCCCAAGTGTTTAATGATTTCTTAACACTATCATATGAATGAAAAGTCACATGTTTGTCCCTTGTTTCTCACACTGAACATGAATCATATGATCTTATTGATTGGTGTCTAGTTGTCTATGAAATATGATCTATGTTATATAATAAATAAAAATAAAACACATTTCAATGCATGAAAAAGGTTTAAAATAAGAAATCTTTGATAATTGGTGAGGTTCATCAACATATTGGATCCTCTCTCAAGTCAAAGAAAAATTTCCCTTACATTTTTTCCCTAAAAATTGAGTGATTCATCTCTGTTAGCCTCTATCATATAGCCTCCAAGACCTACTATTTCCTCCCAATCTCCACATCCTCTAAATCATCTATAGGTTTAAGCTCATCATCCCTAACCAACAATCATTACCACTCAACTTAAAGCTCATCCATCTAAGATATTTTCCACCCCATTTGATTATAGTAATACTCTAGTTTATCCATTAGTTGTATGATAACCATTTATTGATCATTGAGAAAGGAAATAAACTCATTAGTTTTCTCCTCTAAATGTTGGATCTTATGGTTGGCCTCTTGGAGCTTCCATGAGATGTTAGACCTTTGTTGGTGCGAGGAAACCACAATTTTTTTTCCTTGTTCGTGCACCCACTCTACAAGAAATTCATGAACTATAGCATTGATGTCACAATATTCCTCCTATCCAATGCCTATATTATGAATCAAATGGTAGATAAACCCTATTAGGCTTACCAGATATGGTTATAGAGTCTAGGTGATGAAACACTATATTTTTCTCCATGCCCTATTCCATAGAATACAGTTTTATTTAATGTCTTTGAACCAAGAATCTTCTTTCTATTCAGGGGTTTCAGATCATACTCAGGGAAAGATGTAAAGAAAACAACAGTAGGGTCCTCCTCTATAATCCTCTTAAATATGACATGCTCAATATTATGAGGTTGGTCATCCTCACTTGACCACACCTTGGTAGCTTCACCTTGGCAATCCTTGAGCTCTACCCCACCAGTGGCATCACAATGACAACAAAAAATTGTTTTCTTGGGTCCATGACTGATTCAACTTTAATTACCAGCTCTTAAATGAATTGTGTATTCATTAGAGAAGAGACACTAGATATACGAGCCTTAGTTATTTTCTATGAATAAAATCTTTCAAGAACTATTTGGAATAAGAACATGTCTGTCAATTTGATCGGAAAATGACAGGTTGAACTTTCATGATATAAAAATACTTAAATGACCTAATAATTTTTTGATTTAATACCCAAGTCTCAATAGGGTGATACACTATATTAGATCCCTCAACACCACTCAATACCTCTCCCACTGGTACATGAATTCCCAATGTTGATTGAGCTGGAGATGCATGAGGTTACACATGAGTAAAAAACAATTATGTTGACATGAAAGATCTATGAAAAGTTTAAAAAGGATTTCGTGAATTGAGATGGGATTATATATTGAGGTAAGGGGATATTGATGATAAGCCACCTCAAACATTCAACTACTCCAGAAGTAGGAACCACATTTGGAACACTAGGGTGTGGTCCCCCGTAGATCATATGGAGGACCTGAGGCACTGAGGTCATCACTATTACTTCCTTAACTGACCTTATAGAGGCTTCAACCTCTGGCACAAGTCCTAGAGCATTCTCTTTAGCACTCAGTGGTTTACCTTATCCCCCCCCACCAAGATCCCCTTTCCCATTTCTAAGGAAATCCTATGCCAAATAATATTTAGATAGATATTATAGACAGTAAATGGGAAGGATCGAGGGAGGTGGGTAAGGTAATAATATTACCTTGAGAATTAAAACCAATTCATCTTTAGAGTACGTAATTTTTCCACTCTCTTGGGGAATCCCTTAATTGGGGTATGATACTTAGGATTCATCGCCACAAGAGGCTTGTGTATCCTCATCCATTGATTCATCCTCATATGATTCGTCAATAGGTGGTGTCTCCTCCCACCTTGGATCACTTACAAACATCACTCACACAAGGGTGGAAGGAGAGTTGTACTCTCCCTGTTGTCATGTGAAGGTTTCCATGGATGTCAGGTTTACATTCCTATCATGGAATCTCACATTGGCTATAATTCATATAGAACCAACCTCTGGATAATTGACTCCAGTCCAGATCAGCTTCTGCCACAAGTCCTCCATCGACATTGATGTTCACAACATCCTATATGTCGCTTAGAGAGAGGGAAAGATAACATCAACAACTGGATATAGTAAGTACCTCATCTTATTCCCAATAGCCTCCTTCGACCAGATCATCTTAGATTTTGATCCCCCTGCTTTCCACCAAGGTTTCTTTCGTGACCCTTCTCCTCTAAGAGTTGGGGGTGAAACAACACCTTGTGCCTTTCCCACCATAGATATAGCTTGATATTCCCCCATTTCTTGTATCAATCCTCAAATAGTATCCCACCGACCATCCTATTTCTCTAGAACCATGATCTCTGGCTTGATCACTCATATGTATTTGTGCAGGATCACATTCACATACACTGCCACCTAGTTGGAAGCATAATCCATTGACAGGAAATCATCAATAATGATCAGTGCCAGAACAATGGTATCCCCTAACCCACACATATCATCGTCCACCATAGATGATGAATGATATAGGGGTTCCATTACTAATAGACCCCCCATTTATACTTTCTTTATCACTCGCTGGAGGCACCCTGACTACCTAGTGAACTGGGACAGTGTATATGGTTCAGAATAAACATAGTCGTCAATCCTAGCCATCGTCACCCCCGAACCTAAATCTTTTTAGGTATTCATTATATTCCCATGTCCCTTAAATGTTTTACACCATTAGTCTATCCAGTTTTGAGAAGGGGTAAAAGTTAAAATTCACATGGTTTCTGATTCCAATTGTGACCCTGGCCTCATCAAGTGTCACTGTTTTGACCCCAGTGATATTAAGAATAGATGGGCATAGTCCAACATTCAAAGGGATAATGGAATTTGGAAACTCATATCCCCCAAAGTGTGCCAGAATACAGCCATGAAATAAGTTTAATTGTCCACATAACCTCCTTGGAATGCATCCCCTCACCAAACAACCCATTAGGCTATAGAGCTGAGCTAGAATGGGCACTCCCAGGTTCACCCTATTGTCGGCCGCCAAAATTTCCACCATCACCAAAATCCTCATATATAGGCCCATATGTGTATCCCTAATTTTAAGTACCCATCCACTCAGGAATGTAGTAAGTGATGTGGTTTAGTTGACCAATGTTACCCATCCTTCCACCATACTATACCCCCACTACTCAAACTTCTCCTCACCCAGGATCAACAAATATGATTCTAGCCTCCAATACGACACTGGCAGGCATTTCTTTCCCTAGCCCAGTATCCTCATTGTCGTATCTTTATTTTGGAACATGTTGAATAATACCTTTAACATGATGTACCTAGGGAAGACATGGGAATGACATAGGTTTTCCTTAAATTCCTCTAGTAGGTGTTGTTATAACGACCCATACTTTACATACATTGTTCATAATTCAAAATTGAAGCATACTTATTACAACATATAACAAAACCCTGAAAGGACTGTATATGTATAGTGTCTTTAGAAACTAGGAAACATAAACAACTAGTTTATAAATCATCTACATTGTCTCCCTTTTATTTTATCATATCTAGAGTCCCTTTGGGAAAATATTACTTAATTTCCATCTTCCTGACCTGGGGAAAAGAAAACATACAAAAGGGTGATCTCAAATTCTTAGTAAGGGTGAAAAAAAGAAATATCAATCACATCATATTCATAAGAACATATCATTTTGGAAATCGTAACCTGCAAAAGAGATCATAATTTTATAACGTGGGATAAATCATAGTAGTGAAATTTAATCCCAATAATCATAACTTAAAACATGAAACTTTGTTTCATACACACATAATCATATAGAATCATTTCTTAGTAGTCAAGACTCATTGCCAAGACTATCTTAGTGGAAAAAGTCCATTTTTGAACTGATTTCACTCCTCATTTCAGTCCTGTATCACTGAACCAGATTAACTTGCCATTCCAGCCATGTATATCTCATGAGATATAAATATTTACCCAATGAATTTGATGGAGATATAGGTCCCACCAATCTCATAATGATACCATTCTTTTGTGTGCCAAAAGATCATAAATCATACATCATAGCATAACCCTTGTAATAAAAATGGGATTCTTAAACGTCTTGCCATCATAACATAATCCATATAAGATAAAAGGACATCATAAAAATAATTCCATCATAATATAATCAAATCAAGGTAAAAATAGGGATAGAAGCAGAACCCTATATTATCATAGATGGAAAATAATTTTGATAAAACGCTTGAACTCCATTCTTGAGGAAAATATCCATTCTACATCAAAAACATTTTTCCTTTCTTAAAATGTCATATAATTTCAATCTAAAAGATGTTGATTAAAAATAAAGTTGAAAAAATTTAAAGGAATATTCATGTAAATAATGTTCTAAAATTCCATTCCGGCCGTATAAGTTAAAAAAACATTCTTCTCGTACTTTGGCCGGAAAAGTCAAAAAGCACCTCGTACTAAAAACCACAAAATATTCCTTTCATATATTTTAATAAAAACTCAAAAATGGGTAAAATTGGATTTAAAAAATTTTATGTCTATGTAAATAATATTACATATTGAGGAAACATGGATGTCGATGATAAATATGCCCCAGTAAATCCTGAAGTATAAACAATCTCAGAGAAAAATGAGATTGTGAGATTTTCCCTTACCATAGGTCTGATTTGCTTCATACGTGTCTAAAACTACTGTATAATGGTTTAAATAACGTCATTGACTTATTCCAGAATCATACTCATTGTTATGATATCATATATGGTCATATTCTTAGATTCTTATTAGTAATACTTCATTGTTACTTGTTATTTGGGTGTTTATTACTTTTTTTTCTTATGCATGTTTTGTCAAATAAATTATTATTCTTCTTTTTAGGTTATAGATACCTCATTTAAAGAATGGTATTTGTGTAATATATATCATATTTACTCATTATATTCATTTATATAATCATTATTCAATGAAGATCATGTAGAACGAGTCGCATCACATTGTGAAGACGGTAGGCCGTACGTACGCACGAGCGATGATATCGTTCCCATGGATGTGGAATTCTATTGAAGTGTATGTATAATATTTCAGAATAAATATCATTTTAAAATAATAATATATAGTTATTCTTTACACCCTTATACCCATCCATGTAAGGTGGTGGTGGAAAACAGATTACACCACGGCGTGGAAATGGTATTCCGTACCTACGCACGCGCTGTAATTTTGTTTTTCATAGGATGGATAGAAGGTGAAATGTGGTTGTTTCATACATATAATAACATATCAATATATGGGTGATACTAATGTTATTACTTCATAATGAAACAACTAAATAAGAATAAGTAGAAGAAGAAATAGAGTTGAAAGAATCGGTAACGGACATTACCTCTTCTTTGAAGTGTCTCTTCTTAACCTCCTCTTAGGGAACTAAAGATGGTCTTTCAAGAAGACCAGGACCTCTATAATATTACTAGGGAAGTGGAGAAAATAAATTTGCAGGGGTTGGATGAGATTTAAGGATCAAATTGGTGTGATGAGGAGAGGGAGGAATGTGCCCTTTTATAAGGGAGGAGAGGGGCACCTTAGGAAAAACTTAAAATATTATTTTATTATAAAGTCATATTCGGTTTTTAATAGCTCCAAATTGATTTATTTCGAATATAAGGTGGGGATGGGTCTAAATCCTCTCATACAATAGATTTTAGACAACTTTAGGGTACTATTTTAACCTTATCATTTAGATTTAACTCTAAGTTAAATAATTTAACTTTTACCATGTCTTCTTGTTTTCTTTACACTATATGGTTAATAAACTTACTATAAAAAGACAAAAGAACCCAAAGTTGTTCATTATTAATATATATAACCTTATATAAGTCATTTGGCCAAACCTAATATTTTTAGTAATAAAATAACAATTATTAATATAATATTTGTTTTAAAAACCAATTTACGTCAATTTTTCCACTATTTGGTAATTGCTTTTTGTGAAAATCATAACAGCATGATTAGTTCAAAAAAAGTTAACTAAATCAATAATAATATGTCATATTAACCTATAAAATTAGTTTAATTCTCCAAAAGTCTCAAATTACATTTATTTGGATATTTATAATATCAATTATGTTAATATTTCCTTAATAAGGTAATTACTGCATCATCATTGTGTCATAAATAAATTAAATTATTTAAAGTATAAAAATTATAATTAAACTACTGTTATGTAGGAAATCTTTTTATATTTTTAATGAATATTTATAGTCTAATTTATCTTATTTATAACGCTATATTAAAAATGTTTTAGTGATTAAACATTGATTTTAACTATTTTAACTCATCTTTAAATAAAATAATATTATATGTCCTTATCTAATCCAAGTGGACCTAAATGGTCATTTTTTATTCCTAAGGTTGTTTTTGGTCGAATTAAACTTATCCAATAGAATTAGGACATGTGTTAGGGTAATAATAATATCATTTTTACCCTTAATTACCCAATTTACTTTTAACCATGGTAAATAAAAGTAAAAGGTTACTATTCACAAAAATTATTTTTATCTTATTGAACCACATTTTACTCCTTGATATTAACCATATCTCTCGAATTTTCAGAATTCCACTCATAGAAGAGGTAAATATAAGTTTTATGTAAATTTTCAAACTCTCCTAGGAGGTGGGTAAAAGACGGTGAAAAGTTCAATAAACATTTCATATGTCTAAAATTATTATAAAATGACTCCAATGAATTACTTTTAACTTATATAGGTATTATATATCAATTTTTACCTAAAATAAATTTAAATAAAAAAATAATTATTTAAATAAAAAGTCGGTATTTAAATAGCATCCCAGTATTTTAACTATTCATCAAAAACTAAAAGTTTTCAGAAAAATACCAAAATTTCACCCTAGGCTAATTTCGATATTCTGAATCCAAAAATGAAGTCAATTTTGAAAGATAAAATTTATAAAATTTCAAAAAGTGTTAATTACTATTCATAACGACTAGTTTTAATTATATTTTAATAGCATATCGTTGTTTAGTGAAACTCGGTATTGCGTACAACGTAAGCTATCGAGGAAGGTAGCGATTGTATGTAAAGCAAGCCAAGAAAGTGTGGTGTGTAGTGAAAGATTCCTTTGATGATGTATATAACATAAAAACAAAATATTTCTCATAAAAACTTCGGGTGTTACATTCTACCCCACTTAAAATGAATTTCACCCTCGGAATTCGTCACTTTGTAACAAACATATGTGGATACCTCTCCCTCATCATATCATCAAGCTCCCATGTATCTTCTTCTAATTGGTGGTTCCTCCATAATACTTTCACCAAGCGAGTGGTCTTGTTCCATAGGAATTTTTCACTATGATCCAGAATCTCTATCGGTTGTTCTTCATAAGAAAGATCTTGCTCCGGCGGTACAACTTCTGAGCTGAGTACATCTGAAGGATTGGGTATGTACATTCTCAGGAGAAATACATGGAACACATCATGAACTAGAGAGAGATTCGGTAGAAGCACCAATCGGTAAGATACCTTCCCAACACGATCCAGTATTTTGAAAGGACCGATATACCTAGGTCTCAGCTTTCCCTTCTTTTCAAATTTGATTACTCTCTTCCAAGGAGATATTCATAAGAACACTTTATCACCCACTTAAAACTCTAGGTATTTTCTTCTGTTATCGGCATAACTTTTTTGTCGACTCTGAGCTGCTCTTATGTGTTGTTGAATAGATCAGACCTTTTCTTCCATCTCATCAACAAGATCAGGTCCTAATAGCTTTCTTTCCCCAACTTCATCCCAGCAAGTTGGAGTTTGTCATTTCTCTCCATAGAGAGATTCATAAGGAGCCATCTGAATACTGGAGTGAAAGCTATTATTATAAGAAAATTCCACCAAAGGTAGGTGTTGATCCCAACCACCTTTGAAATCCATAGAGCACGCTCTTAACATATCTTCTAGAGTTAGAATTGTTCTCTCAGACTGACCGTCTATCTGAGGATGATAAGCAGTGCTGAAACTCAACTTTGTATCCAGAGTATGCTGAAGACTTCGCCAGAACTTTGAGGTAAACCTCAGATCCCGATCAGATATAATGTAAAGTGGTACTCCATGAAATCTTACCACTTCCTTCACATATATCCTAGAAAGTTGATCTAGAGAGAAATCCTCTCTAATATCAATGAAGTGTACAGACTTTTTAAGACGATCAACTATGACCCAGAAACATTATTGCCTTTGGATGTTTTAGGAAGTTTGGTGACAATGTCCATAGTGATGCTTTCCCATTTCCATTTGGGTATGGGTAATGGTTGTAACATCCCCTTAGACTTATGCCTCTCATCTTTAACATGCTGACAAACCAAGCATCGAGAGACATATTCCGCAACATCTCTTTTCATGCCATCCCACCAGAAGTACTCTTTCAGGTCCCTATACATCTTCGTGCTTCCAGGATGAATAGAGAATGAAGAACTATGAGCCTCATCCAGCAGCACCTTCTTTAATTCGGGGATGGGAGGAACACAAACCCGATTCCTGAACTTTATTATCCCATCACAATCAAGGTTGAATTCAAGAACATTTCTCACATTTTTTTGTAACCCTACAATTTCTTTTTGTGCCTCTTTAATCTTCACATGTATAGATGGTTGAACATTCATTTGATAAAGATAAGATCTTTCCCCTTCCATTATAATTCCAAGATCCATCCTTTGTAAATCCATAAATACTGGATCTTTTGTGATCCTCATCATAGATAAGCTAGCATGTTCTTGTCTACTTAATGCATCTTCCACCTTGTTTTCTTTCCCAAGGTGATAATTAATTGAGCAGTCGTAATCCTTAATCAGCTCCAACCATCTTCTTTGGGGCATATTCAGCTCCTTTTGTGTGAAAATATACTTTAAAATTTTATGATCAGTATAAATATCACACCTTTCACCATAAAGATAATGCCTCCAAATCTTTAATGAAAAGATTACCGAAGCTAAATCCAAATAATTATTTGGATAATTTTGCTCATGGATTTTCAACTGTCGTGAGGCATAAGATATCACCAAATCATTTTTCATGAGAACACACTGTAGCCCCTTCTTGGATGCATCACTGTAGATCACAAACATTTCTCCACTACAAGGCAGTGTGAGCACAGGTGCACTGGATAACCTTCTTTTAAACTCCTTGATATTCTCTTCACATTCCTCTATCCAAAAAAACATAAATCCTTTCCGAGTCAATTTGGTGAGTGGGTTAGCTAATCGTGAAAAATCATTCACCAAACGTCGATAATATCCAGCCAAACCAAGAAAACTTTAGATTTTAGTTACTGTTTTTGGTCTCGACCATCTTTTGATAACCTCTGTATTTGCTGGATCCATAGATATCGCCTCTTTTGAGATTATGTGGCCCAAAAAATCAAATTTTTTAATCCAAAATTCTCACTTGGTAAATTTAGAAAAAAGCTTTTTCTTTCTCAGGGTCTTCAATACAATTCTCAAGTGATCTTCATGTTCTTCCTTTCTCTTTGAATAGACAAGCATATAATCTATAACGAATACCACAAACTGATCAAGATAGTATCTAAAGACTATATTCATTAGATCCATGAAGATAACAGGGGCATTAGTAAGACCAAATGACATCACTATAAATTTATAGTGTCCATACCTTGTATGGAAAGCCGTATTTGGTATATCCTCTCTTTTGACCCATAATTGATGATACCCAAAACGAAGATCAATATTGGAAAAGTATTGAGGTCCACGTAGTTGGTCAAATAAGTCATCAACGTGCAGGAGAGGATATTTGTTCTTGATAGTGATCTTGTTATGTTCTAGATAATCAATGCAGAGTCTCATTGATCCATATTTATTCTTAACAAACAGAACAGGTGCTCTCCAAGGTGACTCACTAGGGCGTATGAATCCCTTATCAAGATTCTCTTGGTGTTGCTTCTTTAATTCCTGCAACTCAATTGGGGTCATTCAATAAGGTGTCTTTGAAATAGGTAAAGCACCCGGTATGAGTTCTATTGAAAACTCAACTTCAATATTTGGTGGAAGACCAGGAAATTCCTCCGGAAAGACATCATCAAACTTCCGTAAAATGGGAATATTCTTAATCATGAGTTTCTCACCTACCATTTGAGATAAATAACCTTCATTTAGTGGAATCAAGACCCATAAGTTGGAAGAAATTTCCATTGGAATGTTATGTTCATACTTGCATCGATATACGATCATAGATTGATCTGGAATATGAAATGTGACTTCCCTTCTTTGGAAATTGATATGAGCTCCATATAAAGAAATCTAATCCATGACAAGAATCACATAAAATTTCACTATAGGAAGGATCACAATATTTGTAGGAAGCACTTTCCCACAAACTTCAATCGGAGAAGAATTATAATCTTTTGATGCAACTGTTGTGCCATTAGGGGTTGTCACAACTAAATCAACATCTAATTATTGAGGTAATACAGCAATAACCTTAGAAAATTCTTCAGAAATAAAATAGTGGGGGGATCTAGAATCAAATAAAACATCTGCTACTTTAGAGTGGATGGTAAGTGTACCTTTAACCACTTCGTTATCGTACTCCACATCGCTGATAGAAATTGCATGTGACTTTCCTTTGTCTTTATCCTTAAGAGTTTTTTGACGTCGATCATCATCATCAACCCTTAGATTAGGGAATTGATTAGCATAATTCCCCATTTCCTTGCACATGTAACATTGAAGTGTAGGAGGTGCACTCTGTGTAACCTTTTATTTTTTCGCATCAATAGACATCTTCTTCCCATCATTGCGGCATTGAAATGCCCAATGACCTTCCTTTCCACATTTGAAACATTTACTTGTCCCTTTAAGGCAACTCCCTCCATGTTTCTTTCTACACATTGAGCATAAGGGAAAACTCATCTTCTTTTCAGTGTGCTCTTTAGATTTACCTTTGAATTCAATTTTCCTCTTCTTATCAAACCCATATGACTGATGAGTTACTCCAATATCCATCTCAACCTTGAGAGCACATCGAACGATTTCCTCGTAGCTATTTAAGTCCCTTATGGATAACGCCCTTCGAAGACTTGGTTTTAAGACACTAAAGAATCGATCGATCTTACTCTCTGGTTGGATAATAATCCCATAAGTGTACCTTTCAAGTCTTGTAAAATTTGTTTCAAAGGTACCAACAGATTCATCATCCTTTTGCTTCAGTTCAAGAAACTCCTTCTCCATCATTGTTCGGAGAATACGTGGGAAGTAATTATTGAAAAATAAGTTATTGAACTCGTCCCATTCCATGGATTCAATTTCATCCCTTTGCCTCGTATTCTTGATAATATTACACCATTGATCAGCTTCACCCTCAAAACGATATACTGCTAAAATGATTTTATCATGTTCAGAACATTGAAGAATTGAAAATATCTTTTCAGTGGTACGGATCCACTATTTAGCCACTAATGGATTAGTAGACCCGCTGAATGAGGGTGGATGCTGCCTCGTGAAGGATTCAACAAAATGGTTCTCCTTCCTTTGCTAGTTTTAAGTCCTGCATGATTCAAAGATTGAGAACGTTGAGTGAGCATGGCTATATGATTTTTCATTCCAGCTCCCATAACGTTTGGTTGCCCAGGGGGAAAATCATTGCATTGCTCGTCGCATTCCTCATTAACACGGTTACTTCGTGTTCCAGCCATTGACTAAAACCAAGAAGAATAGTGTGAGAAACATTAATTATAATAGGAAACCACATAATCAAGAATAAAATTTCACACATAAGGTCTTATCATAGGTTGTTCATGGGAATTTCTAAAACACTAAGATAGTGTCCTATGCTTAGACTTATCCTTAGGGTTCTTACTAAGGTTTTCACATCCTAGTTTCCAAATGTTGACTATACCTTTCCTCTTATACCAACTATAACGACCCATATTTTACATAAATTGTTCATACCTC
Organism: Viscum album; assembly: GCA_963277665.1. Taxonomy (NCBI): domain Eukaryota; kingdom Viridiplantae; phylum Streptophyta; class Magnoliopsida; order Santalales; family Viscaceae; genus Viscum; species Viscum album. Next base: position 1,224,838,365 of record OY728130.1, read on the forward strand.
AAAATTGAATCACACTTATTACAACATATATCAAAACCATGAAAGGACCCTATAGGTATAGTGTCTTTAGAAACTGGGAAACATAAACAACTGGTTCATAAATCATCTACATTGTCTCCCTTTTATTTTATCATGTCTAGAGTCCCTTTTGGCATATATTACTTAATATCCTTCTTCCTGACCTGGGGAAAATAAAACATACAAAAGGGTGAGCTCAAATGATCTGTAAGGGTGAAAAAAAGAAATATCAATCACATCATATTTATAAGAACATATCATTTTGGAAATCTTAACTTGCAAAAGAGATCATAATTTCATAACATGGGATAAATCATAGTAGTGAAATGTAATCCCAATAATCATAAATTAAAACATGAAACTTTTTGGCATACACACATAATCATAGAGAATCATTTCTTACTAGTCAAGAATCATTTCCAAGACTATCTTAGTGGACAAAGTCCATTTCTGAACCAAATTCACTCCTTGTTTCAGTCCTGTATCACTGAACTGGATTAACCTGCCCTTCCATCCATGTCTATATCATGAGATATAAATCTTTACCCAATGCATTGTAGGGAGATATAGGTCTGGCCCATCTCATAATGATAGCATTCTTATGTGTGCCACAAGATCATAAATCATACATCATATCATAACCCATGTAATAAAAATGGGATTCTTAAACATCATGTCATCATAACATAATCCATATAAGATAAAAGGACATCATAAAAATAATTCCATAATAATATAATCAAATCAAGGTAAAAATAGGGATAGAAGCAGAACCCAATATTATATTATATGGAAAATAGTTTTGATAAAATGCTTGACCTCCATTCTTGATTAAAATATCCTTTCTACATTAAAAACATTTTTTTCTTTCTTAAAATGTCATATAATTTTAAACAAAAAGAAGTTGATTAAAAATAAACTTGAAAACTTTTAAATTAATCTTCATGGAAATAATGTTCTAAAATCCCATGCCTGCCGTATAAGTTAAGAAAAACATTCTTCTCATACTTTGGCTGGAATAGTCAAAAAGTACTTCGTACTAAAAATGAAAAAAGATTCATTTCATATCTTTTACTAAAAACTAACCAATGGGTAAAATTGGATTTAAACAATTTTAGGTGGATCAAAATAATATTACATATTGAGGAAACATGGATGTGGATGATAAATATGCCCCACTATATCCTGAAGTATAAACAATCTCGGATAAAAATGAGATTGTGAGATTTTCCCTTACCTTAGGTCCGATTTTCTTCATACGTGTCCGAACCTCCTGTATAATGATTTAAATAATGTCATTGACTTATTCCATAATCATACTCATTGTTATGATATCATATATAGTCATATTCTTAGCTTCTTATTAGTAATACTTCATTGCTACTTGTTATTCGGGTGTTTATTGTTTTTTGTTCTTATGCGTGTTTTGTCGAATAAATTCTTATTATTATTTTTAGGTTATAGACACCCCATTTAAAAACTGTTATTTGTGTAATATATATCATATTTACTCATTAAATTCATTTATATAATCATCATTCAATGAAGATCATGTAGAACGAGTCACATCACATCGTGGAGACGGTAGGCCGTACGTTCGCACGAACGATGATATCGTTCCCATGATCGTGGAATTGTATTGAAGTGTATGTATACAATTTCAGAATCAATATCATTTTACAATAATCATATATAGTTATTATTTACCCCATTATACCCATCCATGTTAAGTGGTGGTGGAAAACAGATTACACCACCGCGTGGAGACGGCATTCCGTACGTACGCACGCGTGGTGATTTCATTTTCTGTAGGATGGATAGAAGGTGAAATAGGGTTGTTTCATACTTATAATAAAATATAAGTATATGGGTGATACTGATGTTATTACTTAATAATAAAATAACTAAATAAGAATAATTAGAAGAAGAAATAAAGTAGAAATAATCACTAACGAACATTACCTCTTCTTTGAAGTGTCTCTTATTAACCTCCTCTTAGAGCACTAAATATGGTCTTTGAAGAATACCAGGACCTCTAAAATATTAACAGGGAAGTGGAGAAGAGATATTTTTAGGGGTGGCAGAGCTTTAAGGCTCAATGTGGTGTGAGGAGGAGAGGGAGGAATGTGCCCTTTTATAAGGGAGGAGAGAGGAACCTTAGGAAAAACTTAAAATATTATTTTATTATAAAGTCATATTTGGTTTTTAATAGCTCCAAATTGATTTATTTCGAATATAAGGTGGTTATGGGTCTAAATCATCTCATAAAATAGATTTTATACAAGTTTAGGTTACTATTTTAACATTATCATTTAGATTTAACTCTAAGTTAAATAATTTATCTTTTACCGTGTCTTCTTGTTTTCTTACACTATATGGTTAATAAACTTACTATAACAAGCCAAAAGAACCCCAAATTGTTCATTATTAATATATATAACCTTATATAAGTAATTTTTTCTAACATTAGATTTTTAGAAATAAAATAACAATTAATAATATAATATTTTTTTTAAAAACCATTTTATGTCAATTTTGACAGTATTTGGTAATTGATTTTTGTAAAAAACATAACAGCATGATTAGTTAGAAAAAAGTTAATTAAATCAACAAAAATATGTCATATTAACCTATAAAATTATTGTAATTCTTAAAAAGTCTCAAATTACATTTATTTGTATATTTATAATATCAATTATGTTAATATTTCCTTAATAAGATAATTATTGTGTAATCGTTGTGTCATAAATAAATTAAATTATATAAAGTATAAAAATTATAAATAAAATAAAATTATGTAGGAAATAGTTTTATCTTTATAATGAATATTTATAGTCGAATTTATCTTATTTATAACGCTATATTAAAAATGTATTAGTTATTAAACTTTGATTTTAACTATTTTAACTCTTCTTTAAATAAAATAATATCAAATGTCCTAATCTGATCCAAGTGGACCTAAATGGTCATATTTTATTCCTAAGGTTGTTTTGGTCGAATTAAACTTATCCAATAGAATTAGGACACGTGTTAGGGTAATAATAATATCATTTTTACCCTTAATTACCCTATTTACTTTTAGCCGTGGTAAATAAAAGTAAAAAAGTTACTATTCAGAAAAAATTATTTTTATCTTATTAAACCACATTTTACTCCTTGATATTAACCGTGTCTCTCGGATTTTCAAAATTCCACTCATAGAAGTGGTAAATTTACGTTTTATGTAAATTTTCAAACTCTCATAGGAGGTGGGTAAAAGACGGTGAAACGTTCAATAAAATTTTTATATGTATAAAATTATTATAAAATGACTCCAATGAATTACTTTGAACTTATATAGGTATTATGTATCAATTTTGACCTAAAATAAATTTAAATTAAAAAAAATATTTAAATAAAAAGTCTGTAGTTAAATAGTAACCCAATGTTTTCACTATTCATCAAAAATTGAAAGTTTTTAGAAAAATTCCAAAATTTAACCCTAGGATAATTTCGATATTCCGAATCCAAAAATGAAGTCAATTTTGAAAAATAAAACTTATAAAATTTCAAAAAGTTGGAATTACTATTCATAACGGCTAGTTTTAATAATATTTTAATAGCATATCATTGTTTAGTAAAACTCGGTATTTTGTACAACGCAAGCTATCGAGGAAGGTCGCGATTGCGTGTAAAGAAAGACAAGCTAGTGTTTTTGTAGTGAAAGATTTCTTTTATGATTTATATAACACAAAAAAAAAATATTTCTCATAAAAATTTCGGGTGTTATTGTTGTGCTTGGAGGGGAGGCTAGTACTTATTGTAACAAGTATTTGGTGATAGAATGAACTTGTCATATTGGAACCCTTCTAATGGTATGGAACCAATTTATTGAACTTTCTAGAAGATAACTATCACCCTCCCATAGTGGAGGTGGAAGTTGTTAGTATCTAGGGACAATCAACTGAAGAGATCTATTGTTGGTGATACATGTGGAATTACAACATCCAAATTACCTCATACAATCTGACCTAGCATAGCTCGGCCCCATACTCCACACAAGTATAAAATACCTAGTATGTCCAACCCATTCACTAGTAAAATTGGCTCAATAACATATGTACCAATAATCATTTCATCCATTGTCATTTTCTGTCATGCTACTCTAAAGGATGATGGCAAAGTGGGTGGGAAACTCTTCAGCCTCTTGCTCCTCCTTAATGACCATCCTGGTCTTACCATCCATCTTGTAGAAATCAATTCCCCAATGATCCCTAGATGGGTGTCCATGAATAAGTATATTCCAATGGTTGATCTTATCCTCATGTGTGAACCAAGATCATAGAGTGTTGACCTTGAGGCCTATGATGTTCAGCACATCCCTCAGCCCAAAATTCAATAATGGGTGGTGATCACTCAGTGGATAGTTGTTTTGGGAATCATTCAACATGATCATGAGTGTTTAGTTGTCTAAAATAAACCTCATATCTAAAGGGATATTAGGTTGTATTGGCATTTTTTATCTCTAGACAGTAGCTACAGCCTCGATCTTAGCTTGACTTCGTTGGTGGACTATTTTAGATGGGTTTAGAAAGTTTAAGGAAGGTTCACACAAGAGTAAGGTTCTATGTGAAAAAAAGAATCATGGAATTAATGTTTGGTAAAACACACAAAAAAGGAGGATTAGTCATAGAAGAATGTGAGAGTAAGGAATCTGCGTGAAATATGAGGCTGATGCTCAAGTTTTCACATAAGAAGCAAACTTATGCACAAAAGAGAAAATAATCCTATCATTCAAGAAGTCAAGGTACTGTACAGAGGGCCCATCCACTTATTTATAGTTGTGGATTAGAAACTTGTGCATGTGGGAAAGCATTTTTTCTTGACCATTCACAACTTTTATGTGCACCCACATAAATGGACCACCCTCTCTGGCTTTCCCACAGAACCCGAACTTCTAGTACCCTTTCATCTTAGATTGCGATGGGAGAATTTTTTGGTTGTATAGTTTAATCTAAATCCCTAAATGACCATTTCTGGACAAACTAAGCACATAGTCCGCCCCAAAATACCATTCTAGGGCTACTGAAGATGTGCACAAGTTTCTAAGGCTACGTGAATGAAAGTAACTTCACATGAAAATAAATTAAACACCAAAGGTCACAAGATTGTTTATGTCTTGCAAAAAGGACTAAAGTATTTCCATGGAAATCACATGAAAGAAATAAGGATTTCAAAAAGTAAATGAACGACACGTGCAATAGGCCACCATGCACGTCAAAGGTGACGTCAATCAAGGTATAATGTGTGACTGAACCTTCTGGAAAAGGAAAATGTGGTGTGTAAATTCCCCTTTGTGATCAGGCCCTTATTTTACCACCACTAAAAATTTCAGCTACAAATAGAATCTCACTCCCACTCTATAAGAGGCTCTTTATAACATGAAATGATACTCCCATGTATGAAAGTACTCCTGTTCTGTGACAGTATGCAATATGGACCACCCATGGTAGATAATATTTCATTAAAAATCCCGTGTGGGCCCAAACTTAACTTGGCCCACATTTGAGTAATCCTCACACAAAATATTTTAGTGTATCTAAGTAGAAAACAAGACAACCTTCATGTACGCAACTCTGATCTGCATGGAACATTGAAATTATGTGTAACTACTCCTTAAGGCTCCATACCCTACCCTTTTTCTAGAGAACCCTACTCATTAAATTCTTGTGAGAAAGACTCCAATATTTCATGCAAAAATTTATGTTTCATATACTTGTTGTCCACCATACTTCCAGTGCACCCGTTATCTTACCTACTACTTCTAAGCATGAGTACTCTATCCCCTTTTTCTTCTAAGCATGAGGACTCTAACGTGGACCTCATGACTTCCCACTCATCTATAGTAGTTCCAACTCCATTCCCCTATGAACGGTGCATGATTAGTGGCCATGTAAGCCGTAGGAGTAAAGAGTGTGTCCCCCCATATCTGAGATACAAGACATAAAATTTCATAGTTTCACATCACAATTGTATGATGTTAAACTGCATGAAAAAATCCTCATCGCATGATGTAATACTATAGTCTTACTCTGTGCAATAAGAATAAGATTATTCAGGTATGAGTGGCAGGGTATGACCCACACACCTTCTAACTATAGGATTACTCATATACCAGTAAAATGGAATGAGATACTCTAGGTATCTCAATTTGTAATCCCCACACCAATCCAAATAAGAGAAATCCTATCAAGAAAGAAATTTTCCAAACATAACACCCACACCATCCCTCATTGACATTCCTTTCACAACATAATCATTCTTATTGAATGATGTTAAACTGCATGGATTGGTCCTGTCACACATCTTTAAACTAGAACATCAAACTATGTGGGTTTTGAACCCTCTCCTCTAAATAGGTTAGGTAGGACACCTCCTTGAGGTTCCTGACCAATGTTAAACTATGGTGTTCCATCCTAGGTAAAAACCTCTTGGATGAACCTTAAGGGGATTTTAGATCTATCATCTTAGATCTTCCTCCATGGGTCATTATGATCCACTAATAAAACATAAGGTGTGACATCATCCCTCTTAGGGACACACCTCTTGGATCCACCTCAATGGGTGTTCTATAACCCACTAGTAAAAATTAAGGTGTGACATATTCCCTCCTAGGGACACACCTCCTTGGTCTTCCTCTGGGGGAATTCTGATAAATATCCAGATCCACCTCAAGGGGTGCTTTGATCCATTGGTAAACTATCCAAGTGTTCCCTATTAGGAATACACCTCCCTAATCCACAACAAAGGGAGTTTTTATTAACCATCCTAGATACACCTCAAGGGGTGTTCAGATCCATAAATACAAGTATTAACTTCTAGGGATATATCTAACAAATCCACATCAAGGGGAGTCCAAATCCATTCACTTCAGATCCTCCTCAATGGGTGTCCTGATTCATCCATCCTAGATTCAACTCAAGGGGATTACTAATCCATTTATTCTTGATCCATCTAAATTGGAATCCTGATCCATCCATTATATATTCACGTTAAGGTGTATTCAAATCATTTCAAGTGTGACATGTTCCCTCTTAGGGACACACCTCCCAGGTCCATGTCAAGGGGTGTTTGATCCATCCATATTTGATTTGGATTAAGGGTAATTATGATCAACCTTTTGTATACACCTCGAGGGGAGTTATGATCCATCCATCAGTAAAATTTACAAGTGTTTCCTTATAGGGAAACAACTCCCTGATCAACATCAATGGGTTTTCTGATCAACCTTATGGATATAACGTGAGGGATGTCCTGATCCATCCATCGTGGATTCACCTCAAGTGGTGTTAAGATCCATTTATCCCTAATCTTCCTCAAAGGGGGGTTCTGATCACCCTTTCGAATCTGCCTCAAGGGGTGTCTTAATTCATCCATCCCTGAGTTACCATAAGGGGTGTTATGATCCATTTATGGTGTGACATATTCCTTCCTTGGGACACACCTGTCGGATCCTCCTCTAGGGGCATCATGATCCATCCATCCTGAATTCACCTCAAGGGTTTTTCTGATCCTTCCATTCCAGATCTTCCTTAATGGGAATTCAGATCAACCTCCTAGGTTCGTCTCAAGGGGTTTTATAATCCATCCACTCCATGTGTGAAATTTTACATCCTAGGGACACACCTCCTTGATCCGCCTTAAGGGGAATTATGACCAACCATCCATATTTTCCTCAAGGGTCGTTCTGATCCATCCATTCTATATTCACCTCAAGGGGTGTTTCGTTGCATACATCTAGGTGTGATATCTTCCCTCCTAGGTAAACAACTTCCAAATCCCTCTCAAGTGATGTTCTAATCCTTCCATCTTATCCCCACAAGTCATTAATCCTATTTCTATATCCTCAATATTTTAAACTCATTCCCTAATTATTCTCAACCAATTATCCTAATATATCTCCACGAGATGAAGAACTTGTGAGCTGACCCAAAACACCTACCCCATGTATAGGTTTGGGATGCCTGAAGTAAAAAACCCTTGGAGGACTCATAGACCTTGAATTTTTAAATCATTATTAGCATGATATTAGTTGGTTTCCATGCACAGTATGAATCACATGAGATTCCCTCCAATGAGGTATAATACAAGTGACCAATTCACCCAATGTCTATACATGGATAACAATGCCCAACATGACTAGTCTCCTAACCGAAGGTTGTTTCCCTATCTAAATGAAAGTATATTAAGATATAGGCATTATAAGTAACTAGAATCCATAAAGATATGTCACCAATAATTATTTCCATGAATATGAATTAAATCTATGAGGGATACATGGAATAGGAAACAATCTCTAGGGAAGAATCCATAAAAAGAGGAACTGACATCCCATCTTCCCTTTTCGATTAAGGACAATACATCACCGTTGAAAGTGATGAAAGACTTACAACTTTGAAAATAGGGAATATAAGGGAAACAAGAAAGCCATATCACATTAGAAAACTGGCAGGGACTATATGAAAGTGTTGGAAACATTGAATTTTTATATATTTTTCACTATGTTTGGTATGCTAGAAGATGAAGTTTGAGCACCATGTTCCTGGTGGTTTTCTCCAACCGTTAGATGATCCCTAGTGGAAGTTGGAGGGAATATTGATGGAATTAATTTCCAATTTACCTAGATATCAGGGAGGCTATGTTGATATATGGGTGAAAATGGACCATTTATTGAAATCATCACAAATTATAGCAATCAGGGAGTCAATCTTGGTGGAGGGTTTTTTTTAGGAAATGGATGGAGGAGGTAGTGAAACTCCATGGAGTCCTAAGGATGATATTCTCTTATGGAGATCCTAATTTTACCTCCATGATGTAGAGAGGTATCTAACATGATTTTTTATCTTAGTTATTCCTTAATAATGCTTTTAATCTACAGATAAATGGTCAAAAAATTGCGTATGATCTAGACTCTTGAAGATATGTTGCGTTCTTGCATCCTGGATTTTGTAGGTTTGAAGATGAGGCACCTTCCCTTGGTTAATTTTATTTTCAATAATATTTTTCCAATCAACCATTGGTATAAAACCATTTGAAGTTTTTTAGGAACAATACTTTCATTTGTCATTTTGTTGGAATAGAGTTAGAGAGGAATAAATTCTCAGGCTGAAACTCTTATAGGATATGATAGTGGTGGTTAAGGTGATTTTTTAGAAGATGATGGCAGCTTATAATCATTAAAAATATTATGTCAATTATATGTGGAGGCCTATATAGTTTGAAATTACAAATCATGTGTTCCTAAAGGTGACTCCTCTCCATGGGTAGCAAAGGTTTGGTAATAGGAATAAACTTTCACCTTGGTTTTTGGGCCTTTTGTGGTGTTGGATGAAGTTGGATTCATTGCATATCATATAACACTTCACCCACAGATGAGCTAGATACATGGTTTTTTTCACATGTAATAACTCTTTATTTATCTTCCTGATAACTCTCATGTCATCGATTGGGGTGAGAGTAATGTTGATGGTGATGTGACCTTAGAGGAGTGGTCTGTGGAGATCTGGACTATCTAGAGAACTTGTTGCATGAGAATACTATTCACTTTTTTTGTGTCTTATGGTGGCATGGTGATGTGGATGAGAGTACCTAGGAACATGATTCATAAATTCACACTAAGTATCCCAATCTATTTTATGTTTATCTCTTCTATTGTATCATTGTTCCCATGTGGATGTTGAACTTTCTGGTTTATGAGATGGTTTACTCTTGTTTCTTGTTGTGAATTTACTCTCATTTGAGAGGCATATACCTCGGGAGAGTGTTTAAGAGTTGGATGTTTCTATTATGTAGTTTCACATTTTTCTTCTAATGATGTGGATGAGCTCCAATGATAGAGATACCATTGATAGGTATTTTATAAGGTTGTTTTCCAGATGAACATTTTTTGTTTTCACAATGGGTTTTTTTAGATTATCAAAGATGATAATTATTTGAGAGGTATATAATGTATGGGAAAATATCCATGAAGACCGAATATTTTTCATTGTTTTGAGGATTGTGTAGCTTGAAGGAGTCTTGGAGTGGTCCTAGAGGAGTTGGCTACAAATATATGGAAATAAAAAGATTACAATCCATATAATATTTTCACGCCGTGTAAGATATTTTCAAATCTTTTGTGAGGCTTGTCACCACATGTATTAAATCAAGGATAAATTACATTGAGGTGATGAAATTTTTTGATGGGATCGAAAACTTGACATTTACATGATGTGTAATATTTACCCACCATATAAGTTCCCTATACAAAGTGGATATAAAGGTTACAACACCTCTGGTTTTATTAAAACCCAATAAACAATATCTAGATTCTAGGTGATCTAAGATCACTCCCTTCAGCATTTTGAGATTCCTTTGATGGGGATAAATCATTGGATTCTTGACTTCAATCAGTAGTGATCCAAGGTACATTATTCATTCTACTTCTAGAGAGTTGTCCCTAATTGGTCTTGTTTACTTCTATTTCTTCTCTCCATGCTATAAAAATTGAAATCCACTATTCTAATGGGGTTTTCTTGGTTGTTCATTAGTGTGGTTGTGGTGTAGTGTCCTTGGATAGATATATATTCTTATGGGAGAGGTGGTCAGAGATCTGTCACATTGGTCTATTCTCATACAAATAATATTGAAGCCTTTGAGTTATGGGATTCATTACTTCACATAATTTATTTACATTAATTTATAAATTGATCATGATTTATCCCTTTAGGTGGAAATGTAATTAGCTAAATAATTATTGAACCAGATTAAAGAATTTTAAAATGATTTCATGTTGATGTTGTTGATTTATAACATCATAATAGTTTGCCTCTTGATTTTTTATATAGTTTGATATCCTTGCAGTTCTTTGTTAATATGTTGTTATTCATGGAGTATTATGTATAACTTAAAAAATAACATAAATCTAGAATTAATTTATAATTATGTAGCTTAATAATAATTAAAGAAAAGGTATGTTTGTAATATGGGTGTCGATGTAATTTGATGATATTCAAATTGATTCGAGTATTAATGTGAAATTAATTGTGATATTTCATGAGTTAATGGAATTGATAAAGAATGTGAAGCATGTTTATGATTTTTTTTTATCATAATTGAAAATGAATGCTAAATAATAATTGTTTTAATTATAAGAGCATGTTTAGATTTTGATAGATTGTTATAGCTTGATTCCTTAGGTGCCTTTAGTTGGAACCTATAAATAATGAATTAGTTAATTCAATATGAAATAAGAATTGGTTGTGTGATAAAGATAATTTATAGGGCCAAAGTATCCCATTTTCTTGGTAAGGTAGAGTGTGTTGAATTTCAAGACGTGAGATATTTTTTATGTGTGAAGTACAAATTCCTTGTTTTAAAGGCCCAATTTCCCTATTGGATATGTTTGTTTATTTCTCTGTGATTTTATGATGTGATCTGGATATGAGCCTTGTGATATGTGGTTGGGAGACCGAGATATGATTTGATCGTTGAATGGATGATCCTAGGATGGATGATGTGTTTTAGGGATAGGTAGGCCTGGTTGATGTGGAAATAGTCAACACTTAAGATGGAGAGATACATTGGGATATGCATGTGTGTATTTGGGGTAGAACTATAGATGATGGAACAGGTTAAATCTGGGCCTACCCATTGATGTGATGTTGAAATCTGGGATGATCATTTATGAATATTTTTAATGGTTGACGGTTTGGTTGGTTTTTATCTACATTCCTTACCCATCATCTTGAGGTAGCTGGATGTTGTTTTTTTCATGTTTTCTCTTAGTTATAGCTTAAGATGGTTTTCCTAGAGTACCTTATTTATAGAATGATTCTATTAATGAATAAATACATCTTAAACCATGGGGTTAGTGTTTATGGAATGAAAATGTTAATATATGTTGATCTTGTTAAACTATGGACTGAGTTTAGATTATTCCTAGAGGGCATAGAATTTGCTCAGATGATTAATATAATGTAATGTGGAATAATTAATAATAGTTAATTAATAGTTAATTAATTAATTAATGGATATAAATTGATAAAAACGAAAGAATTATTTAATGTTTCTCTTTAAATGCTTGTGTGCTTATACGATATATGGTCTTTGCAGTGGTATTTGGGAGTCCGATCGATGTTAGGTTCAGTTGAGTCAAATATTAGGTTATAATCCTTGTATTGTTGTGAGTTATATTAATGCTTGTTTATTTTGTGATTTCATACACAACCCCAACCATTTCAGTTAGGGAAATTGACACCCAATGAAATCTTGGATGATATTTTCTCCAACATCTCGGTGAGAGGATGGATGTATGACTATCCCCTCTCTCCCCACTCTCTACTCTTGGTAGTTACTTATGATAGTATGAATGGCGGTTAGTTTTCCCATATATGTGTATAGTGGGATGTAATAGCTTGTGGTTATTGAATACACATGTATTATCAGATATAATATCAAAATGATTATTATATGTATGACGTGTATGGGATGTGATGGTTTGAGGTGCATATATAGTGTATGGGATGTAATGGCTTAAGGTATAATACCCAATGTATAATACACATCACACTGGATGTGGTGGATTCCAGATACTACTTGGCTACTATATATGGATATATGGATAAGATAATGTGATGATGTGATGAATATAGTGCATGTTGTAATTCCTTGCCTAGGTGTCTTTGGGTTAACCTATTTTGGAGAGATATGGATCAGGATGTGAGGCATTTGGGCTGATAAGAAAACCAGTGGGGAAGTGGGAGTGGGTTTCCATTGATGTTTCATTACTATATTACAAGCTCTCTTATATTTAATACTTGGTGAAAGTTTTCCATTGTGATTATAAGAACTTAGTATACCTATTTAGGAGATAAGTTAGGTTTTTTGTTGTTCATTGTGATTCAACGTACTTCATTTATCATTTTCATGAGAGGATTTAGGGGGGATCCAACTGAGTATACTTTTATGAATAACCTACATGTATAAACTGTTTTTAGGTCAACTATAGAGTTTTGGATATCAGTTTGGATATTACTAGATTTCAGGACCTTCTTGGACATCATGGTCACTATTGTATTTTTTTTGGTACCGGTTGTAATCCTTTTATTTTTTTAGTGCTATATGGAATTTCATGTTTTCAATTGGGTTTTATTCATATGTATATGTATAAGAAGGTTTTTATTTGAGTATCCTTATTATGTATCTCTTCTACATGTTCTATTAGAGGGTAATGCCTACCATATGCATTTATATTATACCCTTAGTGCTAGTCTGAAACCCATGGCCTACTGTCAGTGGGACTTAGGAAGTATTTACCTCTATCCCCTCATTAATGTATCCTTGTGGGGAGGGGGTAATGAAATTTTCAAAGAAAACTTATTTTTCCTTAAATAAATGTTCCAAGTGATTGATCTTTCAGATTTATTTTCCATCTAAGATGACTTAATTTGATGTTACTTATGATTTCCTATGGATATGATCCAATGATACCATTCTTATTCTTTCTATGAATGGTTTATGTTTATGATGACAAGGTGTGTATAGAACACATTTCTCTTCCACGGATTATACCATAATAAAATTCTTATGAAACCCGCTAATTTTCTATGGGGTATACTTTGATGAAATTATTAAATAACTACATAACTTGTATATTTTATATAGATTATGTTATGATTAATGGTTATTAAAACCCATTTCATTTCATGGGTCTGATATGACGAATTTTTTACGATCTTGTGACACACATATGTATAATTTTCATTATGTGACAGTTGTTACATTATAACCAAGGATGGTGGTTATGTTATAACAAAACATGGATAGGACTAATATCTACCTATAATGCGTTGGGTAAAAATTTATATATCATGGGATAGGAATGAATGGAATAGGTATTGAACTCAGTCGAGTAAGGAACTTTGTCAACTATTATTGTCTTGGGAGTGAACCTTTACTACTATGATGGTTTGGGAAGTGTACCAATTTTACTGTGGGGAGGGGACTACAATTTGGGGTGGTGTTTTGTCCTGTCCAGTAGGTGTATCTTCCCATGTAATGCCATGATATGTTTTGGAAATAATCCTTGTCTACCAAAGAAATTATTTTCTATGTTTATGTGTATGCCACAATTCTTTGTCTTATGCCAATGTTATTCTATCAGGACTCACATCCATTGATTTCATTAGGATTCATATATTATGAACTAGGAATATGTTTATGATCCCTGATATATTGGGTATTATCTTTGTAATTTATGTTCACGATCACATGACCTTATTATTCTCTTATTCTGTCATATAATCACAGATTTATATCTCTTATGTTTACCCTTACTGAGCAACTGGTCTCACCCTTTCTTACGTTTCATTCCTCATGTTATGAATAAAGGATTAGGTAGGGTATTTCTAAGATGATTACTATGTGAGATTATCTTTAAAGGGGACATTAAACATATTTAGTACCTTGTTTTCATTTCACTTATGGATTTAAACACCTTTATTTTTGTGGATAAATCTCTCATGTTCTAAGTTACTCTCTTCTCCCCCATTATATATTTCTATGTTTTCTCATTAATTTTTCTTTCTTGGGAGGTTACAATAGTTATATTCCTTTATTTTAGTTGGTTGAGGTTTTTATGTGGATAAGAACTATAAAATATCCTTGTGTGTATTGTGTTGTTTGATACTTTGTTTCCTCTATCCTTATATAGTGTTCTTAGAAGCTTCAAAGATGTTTGGGGTTCAAGATTTCTCCATATTTATTTTTTAAAATTGTTATCACTGTTTTGATTTATTTTTGCTGGATGATATAGATTAACATAATAAAGATAATCAGTTAAACCTAAATAAATTAAAGGGGTGGAGTGATTCACCTGTTTTTTCTAATTTTCTACATTATTTATTATATATTAATGATTCTCAATTGAAACTTAATACTATAAAGCCTTTTTTATATATTAAAAAAAATTAAATAACTTCTCATAAAAGGATAATATTTTCATGACTATAAAAAATTGGTTTCATGGAAATCAATAATTTTGGTAATGATGTTTATACCCAAAAAAAATTATTTAATATGAAAAATGGTTATATTGTGACTGTTTGATGATACTAACTACTAATGTTATTGTGGGTTTCTACCATTGATTACGTTACCATAGATGTGGTTGGAATGGTCTCAATTGGGGGTTGTTGTGGTTGGATTTTTGGGTGTTGGAATGGGTTATGCAGCAGGTGTTTCAGCTATTTTGGCATGGTTAGCATAGGAGGAAGTGGATATTATTTTGTGATATGTGGAACAATGTTTTGGCTATCATTTTTAGATGGATTGGTTTTTATTGGTGTTATTAGAGATGATTTAGAGTGTAAGGGATTTTTTTTGTGTTGTAGATGATGTTCTGTTGAGTGGATGATGATTTTGGTTATCTTATAGTGTCATAGTGGCATGGAATGTGGTTATATTTAATAAATTTTTATAATTGGTATTTGCTGAAACTGATAAGAAAATGGATTTAAAATAAGTGGTAAATTTTGGAATAAATATTAATTATGAATAATGAATGACTTGAAACATGAATACTTTATAAATGGCTTGAAATTAAATATTAATAAATTAATGTAATGTGGTTGGTAAGTGGTATTCCTTGAATTTAATGAATAAAATAATGAAATGGGGAATTAAGAAGTTTATTATGTTTGTTTGTGTCGATATATGGGACTAGTTATCTTTTAGTTGTGTGACAATTGTTAGAATACGATGGTAGAATATAAGTGGTTTAATGGGTTGTTGTGGTAGTTAATGACCTTATCTTTAGTATGGGCTTATGTGTCACTATTATATATATTATATTTTACTCCTATTTCTTTTGTTACACCACTTGAGTGATGAAACCTTAATAATTCCCAAATTGTTTTGGTTATATATGTTTTTACTAACATCTAGGTTAGGTAGGGAATGAATAGATGACTACTCCATATTCGTAGATCTCCCATTCAAGTATAGTATGAGTTTTTAGGAATTATGGTAGGTATATACATAGAGGATTCAATTGATTAAGGATTTTTTATGTAATATACTAACTGACTTTATTATGTGGTTATGATGATGATACATGGGGGAGGTATAGTAGGAGGACAGAACAAAGGTTGATGTATTTCATGTCTATGTTACCTTACAATGATAAGGATATGATATGTGGTCGTGGTGTGGTATATGGGGATTATGTGGTTAAGGCGATGTGGTAGTGGATATGTGATGATGATGATGATTTGGATGTGGTATTTGGAATAAGGTTGGGATATGGGATCACATGACTCCAAAGGGATAAAAAACTATGATGTTTTTTGTTGGGGTGTGTAAGAGACAAATCGGTGGGGGAAGTGGTTGCAAGGTACTTTCTTGATAGGTAGAAAAAGGGTGAAGAAGGTCGGTGTGTTGACGGTTCATCATTCTCAAAAGGTGATGACGACAATGGTGACTATTGTGTATGGAAGCTACGGGAATGACGGTGATGTGTTTGGCGGAGAAGACGGTGATGTTGATCACGGTATTCGCGGGATATTTTGAATTTTGAATTTCATTCAAGACTGGTGTTATCATAGGGTTCAACTTTTTTTAGGGTTCATATCGCGAGGCGGTCCATGTTCCGATGCAGTGATGATGGACTGTGCTCATATTTTGAAATGGTTTGATGTTTTTAATTTGAATTTTGAAATCAAGCGGGTAAGTTTTTTGTAAGGTTCCCACTTTTCCTTAAAGTGGATCTTTCAATAAAATAAAAAATAAATTGATGAAAGGTACTTTCTTGACATATTTTATTTTAATATTATGTCATTATACTTGGATGTAAGTTTATGTGAGAAATACTTGGATAGTTGAATGGGAATATATGCCTGGTTGTTGTTCTATTCTCTCACTAAAGAATTTATATTATTTTTTAAAAAAATTTCATGATAGGTTTTAATGAGGATCCTACTGAGTATTCTAGCATGCACACCACTAAATATATAAATCAATATTTTAGGTTTCTAGGAAGGATCTAGTTATATAGATATAAATTACTACCTTGAGGATTAGAGTTTCTATTAGAATCACTATCAAAGGAGTTTTATTTTTGTCATTTTATTTCAGAGACCTAGTTTTTGTATGATAGTCACATGCATTTTGGATTATGTTTTATTTTAAATCATGAATTTGATTTGTGGTTTTCTTTGTGTTCATGGAATATAAGAGGATAATCCATCCTTTTTTTGTGTTTTATACCCTCAATGATAGTCTCAAATCCATGTCCTATTGAATGTAGGCATAGGGGTCACCCCAATAAACACTACAGGCCCATGTGGGGTTCCTAGTGGGGGTATATCATGATTTATAGTATTTGTGGATGATAAAAAATCCAACTGAGTTTATACTAATTTATCTGCATCTAATCATTTTTATGCCTCTATATGAAATTGTCGATGAGTATATACCATTATAAGAGTTAAAATACTCTTATCTAAATATTAACATTCCTAAAGATCCATTCCAATGAGAGAAATTTACTAAATTCATAAAATAAATAGTAATAATCTACTTCCATTGGGATCAACATCCAACTATTTATCTTTTAAATAAAATAACATGTCACATTTAATTCGTCTAAAGGAAATGGATTATCTCCCTTGACCATGATTATGTAACCAATCAATGAGAAATGATATACCTTAAACCTTTGTTTAAGAACCTCCTGAGTTGCTTCAACAACTAATTTTCCATAATTATATCTCAAAATGTTATTAATTTTTTTCTTCTTAAGAATATAAGGCTTTGAGGGATATTTTCAAACTTATTTAGGTATTTCATGAAATTAATTCCTCTTTGAACCATATTCTGCACTGAATGAATATTCCCCACAATATTTCCTCCCCAATCCCCATCCATCATTATAATCGAAGCAACACAATTATTGGTTAGGCAATTAAAACCCAAATTTATTAATATTGTTATTGTATTTAATATTTTATTTATTATATTTTGGTTTCATGCTTTTATATTAATTTATTTTAAATTTAATTAAAATATTTTATATTTTTTACTCTTCTCATATAATAGTATTTTTTATTCACACAAAATTTATTTAGGAGTAAAATAATAAATAATAAATTCTTTATTTTATTTTTTATTTCTTTGATTTTTTAATTTTAACATTTTATTTTTTTAAATAATTTTCCATGATTTAATTTTAATTTATTTGATTAAAGAATAATTTTATCTATTTTTTCCATTTTTTAGAAGAACAAAGTTTTTCTTAAATATTTTATTATTTTTAAAGTTAAATAATTTTTTATAATTTTTCAGGTTTTTAATTTTCAACAAAACAATGATTGTCTTGTTCTATAATTTTTTTGAATATATATAAATATTTGGAATTTTTTTGTTTTTCATAGAGAAAATTTTTACTCAATTATTTTAGTTTATTTGAATGTGAAAAAAATTGTATATATATTTTTAATTTTTCCTTTTCCCATTTTTTTATTTTTGGTTTTTATTAGAAATAAGTATTTATTTATTTTGTTATTTTTTTTAAATTAAAAAGATAGTTTTTTTTTCTATTTTACCATTTTTTTTATTTATTGTCGTTTATAAGAAAGGAAAGTTTTTATTGATTTTTTATATTTACTTGAAATTAAACTATTTTTCGATATCATGTTTTTAATTTTATTAATAGAAAAAAAAAATATTGATTTTCAAATTTATTTGAAACATAAATTATTATTTTTGATTTTTCATTTTTTTTTTGAATTTTTTATTTTTCAAATTAAATGAAGAATTTCTTATTATTTAAATTTTATTTGATATAATTTTTAATTTTTTTATATTTTTTAGATTTTATTATTTATTTATTTTTTCAATAGAATGATGTTTTTATATTTTTCTAATAGAATAAATCCATTCATTATTTCTAAATATATAATATTTTTTAATATTTCTATTATCACGTTTTTATTTTTTTTTCTATTTTAAATTATCTATTTTTATTTATATTTTTTATTTCTTGATCATTCTTTTTATTTTTTTAAATAATAGTTATTTTATTTAATTTTTGAATATATTTAAATATAAATTAGTTTTAATATTTAATTATGAATCATATTTCATTAATAATAATATTTTTTATTAATTTTTTAATTTTTTATTGAATTTTAACCTTTCTTATTTTTTAAAGTTCTTCTTTATTTTTATAAATTTTTAAAGAATTTGTTTTTATTGTTTCTCCTTGCATTTTACCCATTTTTTATCATTTTTTAGATGAAAGTGGTTTTCTTTAATTTTTTGGACATATTTTAAATAAAATATATATTATGGATTTCCCTTATTCGATTTAAATTTTATTTTTTAGTAGAATGTGGTTTTGTTTTATTTTATTTTATTTTATTTGATAAAAAAGCAATTTTAGTTTGATTTTTAACTTTTTCACACTTTTCTAACTGAGTGGTGCATATTTAAAATTAATTAAAAGTAAAATAAAATATTTATATTTTTATATTTTTAGTATTTAAAATTTATAGAAATATATTTTATATATTTCATAATAAAATATTTTTTTCATGTTTTTTAAAAATTTACTTATAATTAAAATAATTTTTGAATTTTTCATTTTTTACATTTTATATTTATTTATATAGTAAATTATTTTATATTTTTTAATTAATAAAAATATGCCTGATTTTCTTTATAAAATCATTATGGAGAAAAATAAATTTATTAGTTTTCTA
The DNA here is from genome assembly GCA_963277665.1 of Viscum album. NCBI lineage: Eukaryota > Viridiplantae > Streptophyta > Magnoliopsida > Santalales > Viscaceae > Viscum > Viscum album. Next base: position 1,224,858,161 of record OY728130.1, read on the forward strand.
TATTATTATTTTAAATATTTTTGAATTTTAAAAAATGGATATTCACTATTTTTTTTAATTTATTTGCAAATAAAAAACATATATTTAATTATTTTATTTTTTTTTATTTCTATTAATTTTATTTATGTAATGATTTTGTTTATATTTTACTTTTCATCTTTTTTTTTGAAGGTGATGCTTTTCTTGATTTAAAATTTTAATTTGATATAATTTTTCCAAAGTAAATATTTATTACTTGGTTACAAAGGGGAAACTTGTTCTACATGAGGTCATATTCCTGGCCTTGATAGGCTATTATAATTCCCTTATGAATTAGTATATATGGTTACCCCTAAATAAACCATCTTTGAACTTATGAACAACAACTCGGCTTGAAAATGCCATCATCTACTCTTTTTTAATCCCCCTCGACCAATACGATTTAATCATTATTGATATAGTAATTAGCTCAACCCGATTAAGGAGCTATTGCCAACTGATTCGGTGGGGTAGATCTATAGCTTCAGGTTTAATGATATGGACCACCGCCTTTGGATGTTGGCAAGACTAGGAAACATAAATAGTAAGTTTTATTGTTCTTTATTATATGATATTATGGAGCAGCGTCCTAGATGGTTATATAGGTTCAAAAAGAATTTTATTCATCCCTCCAGATTCATCCTTAACTAAAAGATCTAAAAATAGTGATTACCTACAAATTGTCATTTGGATTTAATTGGAAAGTATATTATATCCATTTTCAACTCTATATGCAACCCTCAAATTATTGTGATCATATTTTCTCCACTATGATTTCTCCAAAATGGTTTGGAACATTTTTCCTCAACCGCTTTCTTTTCCATTTACAAATGGAATTGTATTTGAATTTTTTTGTGTAATTCCACTCATCTATCCTTGAACAAGAATATTTATATCCATTTCATCACTACAGTGGCCGATATCTATTTTAACATTTGGAGAGCTAGAAATGAATCCCAATTTGATGGTTATTTAATGAATCTTCTAGAGATTTGTTTCTCCCATTGTTCGGGATATTCATTTGAAATCCAATGTTAAAAATGCATCAATAGATAAATGTGTTCATTAAAAAATTATCTCTCATCCCCTAAGGGTCACCAGTATTCCTAGGAATATTCCTTTTTAATAAGAAAAACAATCATATATATTCGGAATCATCTAGAATATAGGGAACAAGATAATCCAGAATGATTGATGACCAAATCTGCACACCCCAGAGACAACCTAATATTCCAAATGATGGGCTGCATGGTTTTCATTCCCATAATGTGAAAGAAAATGGGTAGTCCATGAAATGAATGAGTAGGGATTTAATTATGTCAACAAGTGGGATGAAGGACTGAAGGCCATAATCTATATAGAATAAATATTGTATCACAATATGTTAATTTGACTCTAAAATAGTAGAACTTCATTTTCTATTCACCATAAATTCAATCCCAAAATGTATCATTTGAGGTTTGTCTAATAGAGTAATCCACTTAGTAAAAAAAGGTCATTGGCAAGACAAAATAATAGAACAAAAGAAACCTTGAATGATCAACGCACAATTGACAACCCCGTAATCATTAATGGAGTCATCCATGTTGTTTTTCAGTACATCCACCATGTGTTTGTGGGGGGGGGGATCCAGACATAGGCAGATCAAGAAGATATGACAGCAACCCCAATACCATCAGAAGGATTCTGACTGTCTATCTAGAATTAAAATATTTGACCCATGAGATGTTGGGTTTTCTTACATAGTTGATGAAAATATCATTTCTATAAATCCAAATTTTCTAGGCCAACTCACAAATACTACTAACCATATCCCAAGAAAGTGATGGACTACACTTGTCTTGATACACTGTTAGTCTGACTAAAGGATCCAGAGAAACAAAAATGTTCTCATTCCATGCCTTCCAAACATTATTGGCCCCAAAACATGCATGTATCGAATAAGATGCAGACTCTAGAGACACTTGGAAAAGAGGACCCATAGTATCAATAATGGAGTAATGATAAAACATGAATTCATTTACAAGAATAATTCTTGCACACACCCACAACCAAAAGAAGCGAGATTTAATAAGATTTGAGAAGTTATGCATATTTTTCCAGTATTGATAGGTCCCATGTAGAGAGAGATCACAAGCCAGTTTAAAACCAAACATTATGAATTAAACCCCAAAAGGCTCTTTATTCCAAAAAATCCAATCTGGAATAGGGTTGTCAACTCATGGGATGCTTAGAATGATGTTCCCATCTCTCTCATTGAAACAAAAATTCAGCTTATCCATACACCGGACACTCCCATCCTCCTTAAATAAAACCTAATCATTCACATTATTCATCCCCCTAATAACAAGAGTGAACAAAAAAGCCCCAACATGGTCCAACATCATAGCGTCCTGCCAAATATTAACTCTATAACCGTTTCCAATTCTCTAGTACATAACCTTATTCAGAATCTCATGAAACCCCAAATGCTTTTCGATAAGAATATCGGCTGAGGACACAAATGTGACATTCCAAAATCATAATGTGGAAATTATTTATCACATAGGAAATGATCATAATGGGAGTCAGGATTATTAAGTAACCTCCCCTTATTTCATGATAAAAGCATCATTGAAGTATCAGAGATCATGAAATCCCATCCCTCAGTAAGCTTTTGGAAGTAAGATCCTCTCCCAATAAACCCAATTTTTTTTTATTTTTCCACCATTAAGACTCCACTATAAATTATCTAGGTGATAATAGAATTGATTAAAAAAATTCCCAATAGTTTAAAAGGAGGCATCACAGATGATTGAATAGATTGAGTGACCTATTTAATAAAAATTTTCCTCCCTACCTTGTATATTTTCTTACATGACCATCCCTGTGTCTTCTGGGACATCCTATATTGAATATCGAACAAAAATCCTTATTTTACCATCCAATAAATGTAGGGAGGCCATGATACTTTTTGTGCTTATCCACAACCTGAATTTGGGAAGCTTCATTCAATTCCTCTCTTCCACTCAATAGGACACCAGAACTAAAAGAAATATCAGATTTGAAAATATTATTAGATTGTACTAAGGACACCTAACAACAATTAATAACGTGATTTATATTAATTCATTCCTCCAATGTATCCTTATTGAAAAGGAGGTTTTCATCTATGAAAAGGTGTGAGATTAGAGGGCCCCTCTGAAAATCTATAGCACTATGGATAGAAAAATTATTTTCTACAACTGAAAAACAGTAAAAAAACATTACTCATAATAATAAAAAGGAACTGGGAGAGTGGATTACTTTTATGGAGGCCTATAGTAGGAGAAAACTTCTAATAGAGGATACTATTAATCCAAATTCAAAAGGAGTCTATTATAACACATCGCATGATAACATAAATCAATTTTGAGCAGAAGCCCATCTTGTTCATAACCTAGTATAAGAAAGAGCAATAAACTCATTCATAGGATTTCATCATGTCAATATTCCAAGCCATGATACCCATTTTTTCCATGTATATTGTTTTAATCGAGTGGAAAACTTCTTGAGAAACAATAACATTATCATAAATAAGTCTCCTAGGAAAAAAGCACTCTGATTTTCTAAAATAATCTCAGGAATCCATCCACGAAGATAGATTGACCATAATTTTTGAAAACGTTTTATATGACACATTATACAAAATGATGGGATTGAAATTTTAGATCAAAGTTGGATTATGAATCTTTGGTATAAGGGAAATAAAGGTCTCATTTACATTTATAATGTCAGCCACACCATCCCACATATCTTTTATAATTAATTTTATATCAAAACCAACAATATGCAATATTTTTTTTAACGAGGAGAGCATGAAATCCATCAAGGATAGGTGCAATAATGGAGTGAATTTTATTGATATCCAACTAGATTTCATCTTCTAATTTTTTTTGTAATATGGTGGTTCATTAAATCTGATATGATCAGGAGAACACAGGAAGAAATGTCCTTGGGGAAATACGGGATCTCTACTGAAAAAAGGTATCAGAATAAGTACATGATGTGATCATGAATATCAAATATATTATTCAGCAATCTGCCCTCAGGAGTTCCCAAGAATATAATATGGTTCTTCCACTATTGACAAGATGATTTCTAGGGAAAATAAAGAGTATTCATGTCATATTATTTGATAGAATCATCACATGATCACATAAAGCAATATCCCTATGTATTTCGTAGGGTGGAATCCAAATCTGATTCAAGCATAGAAATCTGAGACAAAATGGAATTAGAAGAAGTAATGGATTAAAAAATCCTCATCTTTTTCTCAATCTAATCAATGTAGTGATCAAAATGATTTAATTTAGATCCACTCAACAATTTCATGTTGGATTCCACCTTGGTTAATTTACTATGTACATTATAGAAATTAGAATCCCAAATTGATGAAACCACCTTCTATAAACCCTTGTATTTGACCAAAAAAAATCAACTATAAACTATATAAAATGGTTGTCCAGAATGGGAAAGTAGAAGAATTGAGAAAAATTAGATGGTGGTCTGATGGAACTAGTGGTAGAGGGGAGACCAGATAGTGAATGGAGATGTCAAACCACTCACTAGATCCCACAAACCTATCCAGGCATTCCAAAACTTGAGTGTTTTTTGAATTTACATGAAACCAAGTAAACATGCCTAGGCCATTGAGAATTTCTTCTTGCACCACCCCCATGAATTAGAACATCCAAGAGAGAGGATTCTCATTTCCCCCTCTCTTATGATAGCAAAACATAATTTCATTAAAGTATCCATTGAATAAAAGGGGTCCTATAAGACTTTCACGAATAGATTCCAATAGCTCCCATGATCCCTATTAATCCTTATGAATGTTCCATGCATAAAAACCCACAAATAACCAAATCAGGGAATTATTTTATGAATATTGGTTACAATATGGTTATTAGAGAGGATCTTTTTATTCAATTTAACACCCTATTACCATAGAATGAAATATCCACTAGCATGACCATTCCTGGAAACAAAGAGAAATCAATATAAACCCACCTTGGTAAAAATGATGATTATGTCCTTGTTTTTTAAAATGGTTTTAGAAAAAAACCATGTCATGGAAAAGTTTTGAGCTTCAAAAATGGATCATCAGAACTGATTGTGGATTTCCAAGACCTTGGTAGTTCTAATAAAATATTTTCATTGATGAATATTGGAATAATATGTATGGTGATATACATACGATCTATATAACTATAGATGATCACAAATACAAAGAAGATTTTTGATGATGAAAAAGAATAATGATCCACAAATCTACAGGTCCAAAAAACTAAAGACCCATAGATGATGCAAAAATCTGCTGATGACCACAAATCTATAGATAACCCAATGATCCACATGTATGATGATCCAAAAGTGATATATATCTCTGAAGAATACATTTGAAGATGAAGAAGTATGATGATCTATAGTTCTGTAGGTCAGAATAAACTAGAGACCGGAAGAAGCTGGTACAAAACAACCAATGATCTACCGATCTAAAAGAGCGAATAAAACCAAATATTCCTAGAATGTAGGTACACCGAAGGAACCTTATCATGATGGTGTGTCCATGGGTGTGTCAAGGCTTGTTGGTTGTTATGGAATTGATAAGAATTATAAAGTCTTAATCAAAGGAACATTCTCTTTCTTCTTACGTTCACACACTACATTGAAGAAGAAGACATGACCTATCATTTATACTATTAATCATGAATTTTAATTTTGTTGACATTATATTTTGATTAAATATGATTCTATTCTTATGGTTAATCTTGTTAAACACATTCAATGTAATATCTTATAGAAACTATAGTCAGCTTAGAAAACCTAATTTTTCAAATGAAAGGGATTCATGTCACCACTTCATATGTTTATAAGGATGAAAACATAGTTGTAAATGATCATTTCATGAAAGATATGCAATATCATGACTCTTTTTGGATGCATCATTTGAGGGATAATCCCATTTATCTTCATTTTTCAAATGTGGTGGGGGATGTTTATATCTCTCTTACATGACTTATCATATACTAGACCATCATTTTAATTTATTTTATGGTAATGGATCACTTTGATGCATTCGTTGTAATGTTTCTGATTAATTAAAACTAAATTAAATTTGTTGATTTTTTAAATTTTTAAGTGGAATAAGTTTTTGTTCCTTTTTAATTTATTTGAAAGTATAGTGAAAATTCAATATTTTTGTTGTCTTTTTTATTGAATTTTTGATTTTTTATTTTTTATGAAAACAACATAACTCATCAATTTAATGTTTATTTTAACTTAAAATTATTATTTTTTCATTTTAAATTTAATTTATTAAAAATTTTTATTTTTAAATTTTAAATTTCCATAAAATTTTATTATTTGTAATTTTTTTTGATTTATTTTTAACATACAATTTTTTCTTTTTCAATTCTATTTATTAAAAATTAAACTATTTTTTAGAATTTTATATTTTTTTTGTTTTTAAAGAATAATTTGTTTATGGTTTGTTAAAATATTTAAATTAAAAATAATTCTTTAAGATTTTTTATTTTTTAGTTATTTTTAATGTTATTTTTTCTTTAAATAACTGTTTTTCATGATTTTTTGAAATTTGATTCGTGTAAAAATATATTTTTAAAATTTTATTCATTTTATTCTTCAGATATGGATCTTTTCTTGATTTTTTAAAATTTATTTAAATAAAAAATATAATATTTTTCATATTTTTAATATGTTTTGTTTTCTTAATTTTTTTACTGTTCAGTTTTTAAATTTTTTAAAAAATTAATTTTTTTCATGCATTTTTTAATTTATTTATAATTAAAATTAAATTATTTTTTATTTTTTTATCTATAATTTATTTATAGTTTATTTATTTTATTTATGGTTATAATTTTTTAATTTTATTTATAATTATTATATATTTTTTCTTGCTTATCTTATTTTATTTAAATGTAAAATGAATGATTTTGAATTTTTCAATTACTCTTTTTTATTATGTTTAGTTTTATTTTGTTATTTTTTTTGTTATTTTTTTTAATATGATGGATATTTTTATATAATTTTTATTCTATTTTATTATGAAAAGGGGTTTTTGAATTTTTAGGATATTTTAAATTAAAAAATTTTATTGTATTTTTTTTAAACTTATTTTTTAATTATTATTATATTTTATTTATTCATTTATTTTATTTTTTATGATCTTTATTTTTTATTTTGATAAAAAGTTCACTAATAAGGTCAACACCCTTTTTTAGGTTGGTTAGTATCTGCATGCTCATTAATGGTTCTATGAGGGATACTTCTCATGCTCGTGAGGAGTGAGACAGGAAGACCCCCCCCCTCTCATATGTTATTTTTAGTATTGTTGATACGACACCCTACACCCACCCTCCAGGGATATGTTTTTCATAAACACCTTCTTTATTTACCGACATTGAAATGAACCAATGTAACCCAATTTTAACCATTAATAATTACACCATCACTAACAAATATTGTGTCACTTACATTCAAAGTATCTTTTAGGTTTAGAGTATTAAAGATTTAAGAAAACAATTACACTAACAAATACCATGTATTTATCATAAAATGATTTTTTTCTAATAAATAAGAAAATACTAAATCAATAAAACATCTTCACAATCTTCCACAAAATTATCAACACATGATACTATTCTAGACATATCATGTGTAATACTTTTCTTCCTAACTTGAGGAAATGGAAACATAATAAGGGTGAGATCAAGCACTCAACAAGTGAAAAAATATTTCAGAATCTATCAAGGAAATAGGGTAGTGAATACACCATATAACATAAAATATAGTGTATAATAACATATTTGTCTCATGCAATTGAAATAAAGAAAAATAACACTTTCTAATTTGGAAACCTTCGAATCACAACCACTTGAATGGTTGAATTTAAAACGAAACATTAAATACCATGAATAATAATAGGATCATGATACAAAATATTAAAGTGGTAGTAAGTACACCATACAAATTAAACAAGGTGTATTATAAGAAATATGTCTTAATTGGTGGAAATTGAGATAATAACCCCTTTCATTAATTCATGACTTCCAAAAAATCCCTTGAATCTCTAGTATAACACAAAAAAAATATCTTAATAATATATTTTAGAAACTTTTTCAAATCTATATTCATTTATAAATTTAATTTATAATTCTTTTCTACATTTATATTAGTTAGTTGTTATATATTTTCATTTTCTGGTGTGATTAATCTTAATAATTTTGAACCCGTTTCATAATAGCAGTGTTGTTCTTCATTATTCTCCCAACATTAATCATTCCCAAAAAACACATATCACTAGAAACTATTCTTTATAATTCTTCATATTTCTATAATTTCTTTCTATTATAGTTTTTTGTAATGGTTCCTTTATATGAAATTAATTACAAACAGATTTCATTGTTTTATAACAAATGATCAGTAATATCTTAATTAATGAGTTTAAAATTAATGTTACCATTAATGAACTAAAATAAAATATTTATTTTCTTATTTATATCATATATTGTTATTAATTATGTTATCAAAGTCATCCATGATATTATTTTATAGCATTGTTCAAATAAGAGGTTAAATTAACCCAAACATTAACATATCATAATTAACAGATGATTATGATTAATAAAGTTGTTTCTTTTGGGAATAATTTAATTATTATAGAATCATATTGATATTATTTTTATATATTTAATTTGGTAAATTATATTTTAAGAGAGTTTAATAAATAAGAAGGAAACTAGAAGAAAAATGAAATATGTTACTTCATGGAGGTGGTAATCTAGGCGATGCCCGATTAACATTTTCATTTATTAAAGAATGAGAGGGAAAAATGTGAATTATACATTGTCTCTTCAAAATCATAATCATATTATATATTTTTTTTTTCAGTTTTCCTATTATAATCATTGAAGAGAGGCGATGGTGAAAGATGTAAGTCGTCACTTCATGGATGTGGTAGTCCGCACAATGAACCAATGTTATTGTTTTTTTCTAGTAGAAATGGGGGAATTTCGTTAATAGTTATTACCTTCACGTAATAACATTCTGTATAAAAATAATACTAATTTTATTGTATAGTAACTATAAAATTATATTAAGGAAAGTAAGAAAGGAAACAAAATAAGTTAGGGAAAAAGGTACTCACATTGAGGACTTGTTATTTCTCTTGGAAGACTCCTTGAAAATGGAGGTCTTAGGATAATCACTTGAAACTAGAGGCTCATGGAAAATTAATATTTTTCCAGGGTAAGTATATAGGTAATATTTTAAATATTAATTTTAATTTATACAGTGGTCTTGAAGGGGTTACGAGAGGCCCCTTTTAGAGAAGGTGAGAAAGAATTTTTTATAAATATTTTAACTTAATATAAAGAGAGAACCTATTCCATATGTAAAAAATAAAAAAAAAGACAATAATGGGGTGTATTATGATATAATATTGACCATTTATTAACGATTCTTTTTCAAACCTTTTTAAACAATTTTTATGTCTTTTAGTCTTAGAATTTTCACTTTTACCATTTTTATTTTCCCATGGTAACAAGTTTATTTATTTTTTATGCCTAAAAATGGCTATTATTAAATAATTTTGACATATTGATTCAAAAAATTAAATTGAAATGTCTTGACCCATCCCCCGGGGACCATCTCGTGACAACCCTAAGCACAAATTTAATAGGCCAGGGGATGGAGACTAACACCGAGTAAGCATATCTCACAAATATGAGATATTTTCATATATACTTGTACACACGCACCCATTTCCAAGTCAAAAAGTGTTGAACTAGAAGCACTAAGTAAACAAACATGCATACCTCTAAGATACCAACAATAGTGTACAATTGTACAAAAACTGAAAAATAAACAGGGCCAGAATACAAGCCCAACCAAAAGGGAAAGTATAAGATCTTGGATCTCATCCACAGAGATCCCTACTGAAAGGGTTGGTCCATAAACACCATCTTGATGTCACTTACGCACACCTCATCTGTCATGCCTCTCTCTAAGAACCACATGGACCCGGTACACCAAGGAATTCATCAAACTTTCGATCGTCTGCACAAGACATGACACATACAGGCATAGCCTCTGTAAAAGTGAGTAAAACAATACTCATTAGGGACCCTAAAACCAAAAAGGTACAACACTAAGAATTGCACGACGTACACCACAAAGGAAACAAATAATGTAAAATCAATACAATCTACTCACACTGGTGTAAGTATAATGCATGAAGATAATTATTTCTAGTTGTAGTCCATATATCTCCCAGTCTTTATGACACTAGATGTGTCGGTGGTGCACAGAGCATCGAAGACGCATAGAGTGTCGATGGCGCACAGAGCGTTAGTGGCGCACAGAGCATCGATGGCGCATGGAGCATTAGTAGTGATCGGAGTGATGTCGACATACAATATGTTGATGGAACACTAAGCATTGATGGTTCATAGAGCATTGATGGCGCACGAAGAATAAATGGCATAAGGATCATCTATGGTGCACGAACCATCGATGGGTCAAGCAGTCTCTCAAGTCACATAGTTAAAGCCAGTGGTAGGATTCTTCTCATAGCACACTTGTTCTCAGATAACCTACTCCTAAATCCATTGTATCATAAATAAACATCCACAAAAAATTCTCTTAGAGTATCTCAAAAGTATAGCCCCTTCGTAAGAGTCTCAACACCGTAAAAAAGTCATAAAATAGACCCCCGGTTTGAAAGATATGGGAAATTAAGTAAAAACGGTCGGGTATAGTCTAGGCCCGACCTGACCAAGTTTGACTGACCCGACCCAACCCACTTTTCCCGAACTGACCCGACCAGGTCAGTCTATGCTGGCCCGATGGGCCTCTAGTCCACTAGAGAGGCCCAGTTCACTCGGCCCTGCCAACCGAATGCAGGCCGACTCCTTCTGCACACGGCTCGATCATGCGTTCCTGGTTAACGCGATCATCATGTTCAATGCGAATGGCACTACCTCCCAGCCCCCTGGTACTACGTCCCCACTATCGTGGGGTCCTCCTCTGATGCAGCCTCTGAGCAGCGTTTGGTTGTAGCCATCACTATGGATCTTGTCTGTTGGGGCCTCCGAACCGCATCCTACCACAACTGCTACAGCGGCCTCCTACTTTAGTTCTTTTCTACTGCCTGTGACATATGATTTCATAGGATCCTCCTCTGATAATGTCCCATTATACCGTGGTTGTGCGCCCCATCAGTACCTAACCTACTGACAGGTTGTGCACTACCCTCACCATCAAGCACCCTGCTGGCAGCTCACCATTCATCGCACCCTCCGCCATAAGCTGCCTGCTACGTACTGCGCTCTCGTCGCACCTCTGTAATGTCATCATAGAGCACAACCTTTGGTTTCCGATTGTTTCACCATGGACCATGGGCACAATTAATGATCATTTTCATAGGGTTTCAAAAGAGAAAATAACACATGAAGAACATGATAGATTTAGGGGGGAGGGATTAAGCACATGAACACCCAAAGAACGCATTTTGGCCTTGTTTTTTCGGCATTGATCCATACATGTTTGTGGGGTTACAAAGAAACCAACTGCAGAATAATCACCAAGATCTATTCCCTGTAGTCCTGTAATAATTATACCTCTCATAAGAATTATCTAACCATAGATCAACTTGTTCAAGTTTTAGTCCATGTTTTTTGTTTGATTCTATGTTTGGAAAAAGAAATAAAAAATAGAATGAAAACCTACATTCATGATTGAATCATTTGATGATGATGAATGGAGGTCTATTTCATTGTAGATCCTCGATACACTGGTGTTCGTCATTGGGAGATAGTTTATTTCTCCTTGCCTTAGAGGAATTCTAGGGTTATGGTGATGACCATCAATTCCTCATAAAAGTATTATTTAAAATGTAAAAAATCATAGTGTCAACATGTAATGTTAAATAAAATAATTTTATTAGATATTTTTATGACGTCTACATATAAATTCTAACTTTCACCCTCAATCAACACTGGTCGAGGTTGGGCCCCTCCTAAGGAAAAGACCCCCTAACGAAATAAAAGGTTGTATTTTATTTCCAATCCAAGTTACCATTTATGATTTATTAGGATTTATAAATAATTTAATTTTTATTTAATTATTTTATTTACAATTACACCTCTGATAAAGTTTCCTACAGATGACCCATGCCAACCAAAGTTAGGTTGTGCCTAGGGTAAATCTACTACTCTGATCTCAACGGTGCTCTCAAATTTTTGATCCAGGAACTCATTTAAGAGTTATTTTACTTTTTCATAAAATTCATGTGTGTGTGCTATTAAAAATTTAAAATATTTAAAAAAAACATTTCAGGAACCCTTGACCTCGTAATTACATGTCGTCTCAGTTCCTGATCTTGTAATTTTCAATAAAAAATTCTAAAAAATAAAATCAAGAAAATTTAAGTTATTAAATTCTCCCCAATAGAGAAATTTACATCTCTAAAAGACAAAACAAGGGTTACTCACCAAAAATATGAAGGTATTGAGCATAATTATGAGCCTCTCGCTCCCAAGTGCTATATTGGAGATTTTCGTGATGCCACCGAACATGCACTAGAGGAATCGATCGCCCACAAAGGATCCTTTCCTTTAGATCCTATATCACCACCATGTACTCTACAAAATTCACCCCATAATCAATATAATTCTCACCCCAATCGATTATGTGTAATAAATCATGCATACCTCCTTAGATATGATATTTTGAAGACATCATGCACTCAGTTATATTGTGAGGGTAGAACTAGGAGGTATGCCACCTCTCTAACTCTACTATGAATCTAAAAAGGGTTGATGTATCTCAGAGATAACTTACCTCCCCATCCAAATATCTGCAATCCTTGTTGAGGGGAGACCCTAAGGAAAACATGGTATCCCTCCTCTAACTCCAATGGACTCCGCCGCCAGTCAGTATATGAATTTTTCCAGCTCCGTGCAATCATCATCCACTCTTGGATAATCTAAACCTTCTTAGTGGTAGTTCGTGCCAACTTTGGACCCCTGAGAGATGACTCTCCTAGGTTTTTCCAGCACAGTGGTGACCTGCATGGTCATCTATACAAGGCCTAAAACAGTTCCATACCAAAGGTGGAGTGGTGGATATTGTTATATTTAAAATCCAAGAAAGGTAGGTGGTCCTCCAAATTATGACCAAAGTTAAGGATGCAAGAATGTAGCTTGTCTTCTAGAACCTAGAAGGTCCTCTCTATTTGGAAATACATCTAGGGATGAAACATCATGATCAAGTTCTACTAAGTCCCAAAATCCTCCTAGAATCACTTCTATAGCTGAGATGTAAAGCGAGCATCACAATATGAGACGATCGTTGATGGAACTTCGAGAAGCCGAACTATCTCCTGCAAGTAGAGGCTTCCAAAGCACTCTACTAAGCTCTAATCATAGATCAGTAAGAAGTGGAATGACTTGGTGAGTCAATCAATGATCACCCAGATGGTATTTTTCCCCTATACGTCCATGGTATACCTGTCGCGATGTCCATCGATATCTCATCCCACAGCCACTATGGAACCTCAAGGGGTTGATTCAAACCCACTATAACCCAGTTCTTAGGCTTCACTTGTTAACAAGTGAGTCATTGCGAAAAAAAATCTACCACCATATTCTTCATCCCCAACCATTGGAACTGACTTTGGGGGTCCTGATACATCTTTTCCACTCATGGATGTACTGCTAAAGGGGAATTATGGAACTCCCTAAAAACTCATCCCATAATGTCATTGAAACTACTGTGCACCCTCTGAAGAGAAATACATTCTCCCCACATTTTAAATATCCATCATGGTCATGACCTGTGGACATGTTATCACATGACATATCATATTCAATATCTCTAATTTGTACCTCCTTGACTAACTGTAAGAGTGGAGGGGTAACCACTACTGACTAGAGATAATATGCTTCACCTATATCAACAAAGGATATCTTAAATGAGGCTAACTTATCTGATGCCTTTTTTAGTAGTTGTGAACTCGATCTCCATCTGAGAGCATCTACCACCGTGTTCCCCATCCTAGTAGTATAATCTATCTTGAAGTCATAATCCAATTAGAACTCTAGCCAACACCTCTGTCTCAATTTCGAATCATTTTTGAGAGAAGATATACCTGATACTATTGTGGTTAGAGTAGATGGTAAACCTCCCTCCCATTAGGTAGTGTTACAACATCTTCAACGCGAAGAGTACCACTATCAACTCCAGATCATGGGTTACGTAGTTCTACTCATGTTGCCTCAGCAAGAGCAAACCAAAGGAAATAATTTCTTACCCCTGCATCAAGACACAACCATGCCTAGTCTATAATTCATTTGAGAACACCACGTACTTAGTACCTTCCTCTGGTAATCTCAATATAGGAGTGATTTTCAACCTCTACCTCAGCTCCTAAATGAACTACTGGTACTTATCTATCCACAAAAAGGCTTCCCCTTCTATGTTAAGGATGTAAAGGGTGATGATTCCCTATAAATGTCAAGTAATTACCATTGATAGTATCTAGATAAGACCAAGAAATTCCTCACCTCAGTAACACTCTTTAGTGGCTCCCAAGCAAGGACTGCTTCAATCCTCGTCAGATCTACTGCAACTACAGCCTCTAAAATGATGTGTCCTTGAAATTGGAACTAAAAAGTCTACAACTGACACTTTGGGATATTCCCATAAATATGGTGATCTCAGAGTGTGTCTATGTCCATCCTCAAGTGTATCTCATGCTCCTCCTCAGACACCGAGTACACTAGGGTTTCATCAATCAATACCACAATGAACCGGTCTAAGTAAGGCTAGAAGATCCTTTTCATGAGTCCCATGAACACTTTTGGGGAATTCATCACACCAAACAACGTCATTAATTACTCATAGTGGTCGTACCGACATTTGGAAGTCATCTTCAAGATGTCTTCATCCCGTACATGAAGCTGGTGATAGCTAGATCTAAGGTCTATCTTTGAGAACCACCTCACTCCCTTCAGCTAATCAAAGAGGTCTTCAATCCTCATTATAGGATACATGTTCATCACAGTCACCTGGTTCAATCCCTGGAAGTCCACACATAACCTTAAGCACCCATCTTCCTTCTATTAGAAAATAACATCAAGGCTACCCAGGGCCAAACATTGGGTATCACGAATCCCTTTCTCTGCTAGTCCTACAACTGTACCCTTAACTCACGAAGCTCTATGAGAGTCACATGATATGAAAATTTAGATATCAGTGACATCCTGGGGTATAAATCAATGGAGAAATACACCTCTCTATGAGGAGGTAATCCTGGAACATATTCTGGAAAGATGTTTTCATACTCATCTACCACCGCAAGAATCTTTGGACTCGTCTCATCCACTGCACTTAGGGTCATTCTAGAAAACTAGTGTGTGATTGTATGGACCCCCCTACATGTGATTCTATCCTACACTAATTGGTTTTTATTTTCTCTATAAAATTAGAACCCAGTCCCATCTTCAAGGACACACCACACTATGTGCCTAAAATAGTAAATCTTGGCATGTACTATAGATAACTCATCCGTACCAAGAATGAAATTATAAGGAATCAACGCTACCACCAAGAGATCCCAACTGAAACTCTCACCCCCAAGAGTAATTTCACACTGTCGAAACTAGTTTTTGATTATATAATATTCTCCCGTAGGAGTCTCTAAGTATAAGAATCTATTCAAAAGTTCCACTGGAATCCTTGTGTCTCAAAAAAGGGTTGTGGTGTGATAAGAGTTACTAGAACATGTGTCTATCAAATCTTCAAATAGGGTGGAAAAGACACAAATCATGCCTCTAATCATTTATGGAGCACCGATTTCATGAGCCTCCATCACCTGAAGCTGGACTTGTCTTTGTCGACATGGTCCCTGAGCCCATGGTTGACCTCTTGGGGGTGGTGGTGGTGGTACCTTGAACCTACACCCACCTCCTACTACCCGTCTATCTCTTCTTCCACATCCACCAACTAACAGAACAACATATTACTACCTTTTCCTCTACCTTGGTGGTCCTTTGACCATCTAATGATCATCTATATGGTGATTCAAGCAATATCGAGCCTTGTGTCCCCGATCACCGCATGAGTAGGACAACCTATCTTTTGGTTGACTTGCTCTACCTTGGGAGCCTCCCACCCCTAACCATGTGTCCTGGGTCTTCCCCTAGACTATATGGTCATCTTGGATCCCTGTGTCAACTATTGGATACCTATTTCTAATGACTCAACTACCTGATTCACGGTTGTAGCTCCCACTATTGGTGTCTATTCTTCTAGAAATCTCTCTAATAGCAGAGCTCTCTCTAGTGCCCCAACATATGTTAAAATTGTAACACCCCGACCCCTCTATGCTGGAGCTGGTGCATTACTTGTTCTATTTTCATTGTTAGAAGGAATGAAAATCCCAAAGAAATGATCAGTTTAGTAGTCTTGAAGAAACTAGATACATATATGTTTCTCAAATTATATTGTAAAGGTTTACAAAATACAATACATAACACAAACTAAAAACAACATCCCTAGGAACTCAATAAAAGATCTTCTCTTCATCACCTGTTGAAGGTAGACAATGAAAGGGGTTAGATAAAACCATCAGTAAGGGTTACAAATAGAGGAATCATGAGTACAATAATAAGTGAATCGCAATCAACCTGACATAATCAATATGTCATAGTGAATTCATTAACAACTGATGCCATAAATAAACTGAGAATGAAACTGCACCCATAGGTTTTGTCATAGTGAAAACCTCATGGATAATAATAATAACTGATAATGAATAAAGATAATTATTATTAATTGTATGTCATGTATCTGGCACATGAAACCATAATACCATAAAAATGATTTAGTTCTATGGGTAGAAAACCTTCTGATTTTTGGAAACAAACTCGAAGGGTTTGTCGCCAAACTGTTTGGTCTCATGAGACCTACCGATTCATCGAGGGGCTATAGCAGGACCCACCCACCAATATATGTACAAATAATTCTTTATACATTGAATCAATATGAGATAAATATTCCCTTTCAATATCCATATAGAGTATATTATACGGATTCATCAATATTTCCATAATTTAAATAACTATCCAAATAAACACAGTATGTAAAATGGTATACGGTTTAGACAACAAACATATCCATGACATGAGATTATGGATATTTAATATAAATATAATTTCAAATAAAAAGTGACCCCAAATGGGAAGTAGGTACACCATATAAGGATTATTAGGTGCACAATACAAAGATAGTCACAACAAAAATGACAGTTGTGACAAAGTCCCTTACCACAATGTAATCGGTCAAATTGTATGACCAGAACTTAATAACCATCAAGTGAATCATTTAATAACATGAATATAAATATAATCATGTTATTATATATCAAATGTAAGTACACATATACCAAATATAAGGAATAATTGGCAAACAAATGAAATCTCATAGAGATGGAGGTGAGATGAGAAACCCCTTACCTTATGCTCGAGTGTGTTCTTCATTTGTTTTAATGACCTAAATAATCAAATTTAGATTAATTAATTAATATTTCCAGAACCACCTATACATTTAATTGATTTATTATAACCTTATTAGGTTCATTCATGGCTCTTTTTATGGGTTCAATAGGTTTAATTTTCATATTATGGAAGCATTTTCTTCCTTGGTTTTCATGGTTCGTTTACTTGTTTCCATGAATGGAGTTCACTTGAAACATGGTTAAACATACAAAAGTGTTAATACATATTATTAATGAAATTATGGAGATATAAATGATCTTATAATGATTTTGGTTCATATACCATGATGATTATTCGTTAGTTAAAACATTAATGATGTTTGGTTAGATCGTTTTAATGGTTCTTCGATAATATCAACCTCATTTTGTCTTATAAATTAGAACCATGTGTACAAAAGAATTACAAAACCATGGGTGATTCATAACACATATATTGTACCTACATAAACCATATAAATTGTTTCATTACCGGACTTGAAAGAATTAATGGAAATTGAGATTACATCATCTATGATGTCAGTAATTTGATACATCACGGACAATGTTTTTAATTCCTTGAACAAGTGGGGGAAAAGAAGAAGATTGACGATGAATTTATAATGAAAATGAGAACATCCAGAATATATAAGATTCTGGAGATTTCATTCCTCTTGGTTAATAATAGATGAAGAAAAAATAAATAAAGAACACAAAATAAAAGAATAATTTTGAAATCACTTACAAAAATTCGGCAACCTAACGGCTACACAACATGGTTTTAGAAAATATTAAAAAGAAATGGGAAAAGGGTCACCTATCCAGAAATGAATAATAATATAGAGTAGATGAATAATAAGAATAAATATACGAACATGGTATGGAAACTAGAAAGATATACCACATAAAAGGGAACTTGAAAGGAAAAAGAATGAAATTGAGAATTTTCTTACCTTGTAGAATAACCCTTAGAACATGAAGGTTGGGACCTTGGAGGCTTGATTAAACCTTGGGAGGACTTCTATGAAGGTAAGGAGGACATAAATTCATTGATTGAGAATTGGGAATGAATTAAATGAAGGGAAGAGTTGGTATTTATAGGGAAAGTGAGGGATTATTTTAATAATTTCCAAGGGACAACTCATGGGGGTATTTGAAAAACCATGGGCTTTCCCATGGTATTTGCCTATGGTTAAAGCCACTTTATAAACCTCACATCGTATTTAACTATACACAAGTTTACCAGATTTATTAAATCATTAATAAACCATTAATGATGTCATTAACACATCGAAACTAAAAACTGTATTTTTTACTATTCACAGAAAAATTAACTGTTTCAAAAAAAATTCTAAAATTCACCCTAAACATTTATCGATGTGTAGAATTAAAAAGTGAAATCCATTTTTCAAAAAAAAAATTCTATATATTATTAATTTAATTTTTAAATAATTTTATAGTTATTTTGAAAAATAACAATCTTAAAGTGCAATTAGTTTTATTTCTCATTGAAAAACTAATTAAGATCCCATTATCTTATTTCCTTAAGAAAATAAAATAATATTATTATTTACTATCCATAAGGATCATATTACTATTCATAGTACTATTCAAATGGGTATGTTACTATTCACCAAAAATCAAGTCTGTTCTATCAGACTCCAATTGACTTACTGAACACAACTCTAGATGACCATTTTTTGAAATTCAAAACATAGAAGAGGAGAAATTATGTTTAATGGATAGATTAGAAAATTTAATTATATATTTATTTTCAAAACTTTGGGGTGTTACATTCTCCCCTCCTTACAAAAATTTCATCCTCTAAATTCATGAAATATTACCTAAAAATATTCTGGTATGTCTTTAAAATAAGCTCCTCAGGCTCCCATGTTGCTTCCTCCATCTAATGGTTCCTCCATAGAACCTTTACCAAATGAGTCATCTGATTTCTGAATACTTGTTCTCTAGTATCAAGAATCTTGATAGGCTCTTCACAATAAGATAGATCTAGCTCAAGTTCAACTTCTTCATACACGAGTACATGTGTTGGGTCTGGCATGTACTTTCTTAACATTGACACGTGGAACACATTGTGAAACTTGGAGAGAATTGGAGGCATTGACAAATGGTAAGCTACAGATCCAACTCGGTCCAAAATTTCAAAAGGTCTGATGTACATGGGACTTAACTTTCCCTTCTTACTGAATCGTATAATACCCTTCCATGGATATATTTTTAACAAAACGTGATCACCTTCTTAAAACTCTAAATCCTTGCTTCGATTATTTTCATAGCTCTTTTTCCTACTTTGGGATATTTTGATACAGTTCTGGATAATCTTCACCTTTTCCATTGTTTCTTCAACAAGTTCTGGGCCCGTGAGTATTCTTTCACCAACTTCATACCAGCAAGCTGGTGTACGACATCTCCACCCATATAATGCTTCATATGGTGCCATCTAAATACTTGAATGGAAGCTATTATTGTAGGAAAATTCCACGAGAGGTAAATAATGATCACAAATGCCTTGAAAATCAAGTGAACAAGACCTCAACATGTCTTCCAATGTTTGAATAGTCCATTCTGATTGTCCATCAATTTGTGGGTGGTAGGCAGTGCTCAAATAAAGATCCGTATCTAGGGCCTTTTGAAGACTTCTCCAGAATCTTGATGTAAAACATGGATAATGAACAGATTCAATCAATAGGGGTACTCCATGAAGTATCACAACTAAATTAATATATATTCTTGCTAGACATTGAGGTGGTAGATCTTCTCTTATAGCAAGAAAATGTGCTGACTTGGTAAGAAGGTCAACGATGACCCATATTGCATCGTTCCTTCTAGGAGTCTTTTGTAGTCCCACGAAAAAGTCCATCGTGATATTATCCCATATACACATAGGTATGGGAAGAGGTTGCAATACTCTACTAGGTCGTTGCCTTCCAGCTTTCACTTATTGAAAGAACATTCATCTTAAAAGAAAATCAGTAATCTCCCTCTTCATGTTGTCCCACCAAAAATGTTCCTTCAAATATCTATACATCTTAGTGCTAACAAGGTGTATAGAGAAATTGGAACTACGAGAATCATCCAACAATTACCTTTTTATATCAGGTATATTGGTAACACAAAGTCTCTTCCCAAATTTCAAAATTCCATCTTCATATACGAAGTCACTCAATCTCCCATCATTCACATCTTTAATCTTATTTTGAAACTCCTCATCATTAGCTTGAGAACTTTTTATCCTTTCTATTAAATATGCTTTGGAAACCATTTGAAAAATCATTGATGTTTCACCTTCCATGGTTATTCCCATATCCATCATTACTAGATCCATGAAAATAGGATCCCTTTCGACTCCCATCTTGTTAAAAACTCAATGATCCTTTCTGCTCAAAACATCTTCCACATTATTTGCATTCCCCGAGGGGAAGTGTATCGTGCAATCATAATCCTTGAGTAGTTCAAGCCATCTCCGTGTCCTCATGTTGAGCTGTTTCTGTGAGAAAATATACTTCAAACTCTTGTGATCAGTATAAATCTCACATTTTTCACTATAGAGATAATGTCTCCATATCTTCAAAGAAAATATTTTAGTAGCTAACTCAAGATCATGAGTAGGATAGTTTTTCTCGTGAACTTTTAACTGTCGTGATTCATAAGAAATAACCTTATAATTTTGCATAAGGACACAACCAAGTCCATTCTTTAAAGCATTACTTGGAGAATTGAATAATATCCTATTCAGTTATTCGAAACATTCTTCACAATCTATTGTCCAAACAAATATAACCCTTTTACATGTTAGATTTGTTATCAGGTTAGCCAATCGGGCAAAATTCTGCACGAAACACCGATAATAACCTGCTAAGCCAATAAAACTGCATACCTCTGTTATGTTTGTTGGCGGGGGCCATTCTCGGATTGCCTTTGTCTTTGCAGGATCAACTAGGATTCCATCCTTAGAGACAATATGGCCTAGAAAAGGAACTGACTGAAGCTAGAATTCGCACTTGCTAAACTTCCCATATAATTGATTTCTTCTAAGAGTTTTTAGAATAGTTCACAAATGATCATCATGGTCTTCATAGATTTTTGATTATACCAAGATATCATTGATGAATACAACAAAAAAGTTATCAAGATATTCATTGAAAACTCAATTCATTAAATCCTTGAAAATAGAGGGTGCATTTGTCAGTCCAAAAGGCATCATTGTAAACCCATAATTCCCATACCTGGTTCGAAATGATGTCTTTGGAATATCGTCCTTCCTCACACATATTTGATGATATCCAGATCGAAGGTCAATCTTTGAAAAGTATTGATCTCCATAAAGTTGGTCAAATAAATCATCAATCTAGGGAAGAGGATACTTATTCTTTATTGTAATAGCATTGATTTCCTTGTAATAAATGCAAATCCTCATGGATCCATCTTTCTTCTTGACAAAGAGAACATGGGATACCCATGGAGAAACACTAGGTTTAATAAATCCATTTTCAATCAAATCCTCTAGTTGTTTCTTTAGCACTACTAATTCCACAGCGGCCATTCTATAGGGAGTCCTTGATATAGGTCTTTCATTAAGAATTAAATCAATAGAGAACTCCAATTTCCACTCTAGAGGATGTCCAGTTAAATCCTCTAGAAATACATCAATGTAATCTTTCACTATGTGCACATCTTCAATTTAGAGATTTATTTCTCTCCCATAGATATTGGTTTATCTTCCTCTCCTAATATTGCATTTATTAGAGCTACTGGGATTATAAGAATCAGGTGGTGACGTTTCTTCCCTAAATACATGGGATTATACACCATTTTTAAAAATCGTAACTTCCTTTTTCTTGCAATAAATACTCGCATCATAATTTTATAGCCAATCCATACCGAGAATTATATCAAATTCAGTCATGGGTATGATGACAAGGCTAGCAACTAAAGCACGTTTTAGTGCTTGGAGGGGGACTAGTCGACATGCCTTTGTTGTAATGATACATCCCATGGGAGTTTTGACTGAGAATTCCTTTCTTAAATCAAATTGGACATATGTAATTTTATTGGAAAACTGAGAGTATATAAATGAATGCGATGATCCAGAATCAAATAATGTGTTGGTTAAGTTTGAGGAAACAATTAAAGTACCTGCCACCACGTCACTAGGAACTTCAACCTCCACGGTTGTAATAGCATAGGCTCTCCCTTTCTCCCTTGGATTTTTCTGAGGCATGTTTCCTTGGAGCTTAGGACACTCATTTTCATAGTTTCACATATCTCTGTAATTGTAGCATTGAACATCATTGAATTGTTTCTTTCCCTTGAATTCATCAGATCAATGACCCTTTTTTCCGTAGTTATAGAAGACTCCCATTCCTTTCAAGCATTTCTCGGGATGATTCATTCCACAGTTCTTGCATAATGGGAAACTATTCATTCCCTTTCTCTTCTTTTATGATTCTCCTTTTCCCTTTTTATCAGAATTCCGCTTCTTATCTTGGTTTCCTTTGAAAAAATTTGATCTAGCAAATTCCTTCTCTATTTTTATGGCACTTCATACAATTTAATCATATGATGAAAATGATTGAGAAGTCAGTGCCCTTCAGAGACTTGGATTAAGACCTTCAAAGAAGTGGTCAATATTTTCTACTGAGTCACAAATGTAATCTATGGAATACCTGGATAGCCTTGTGAAGGAAGTCCCAAACCCTGTAACACTGTCTTCTTCCCTTTGCTTCAAGCCAAGGAATTTCATATTCATTTCAGTTTGTTGCTCATGAGGGAAATATTTTTCAAAAAATATTTCCTTAAAAGTCCTCCATTCCATATCCTCTATCCCTTCTTCCACTTTGGTATTTTTAATCAAGAACCACCATTGATCAGCGTCTCCCTTGAGAGAATATACTGGTAGTACTACCTTTTCATTTTCATTGCATCTTAACGCCATTAATATCTTTTCAAGGGACTTGATCCATTTCTCAGCAACCACTGGATTAGTAGTCCCACTGAAATATGGGGGATTTTGTCACATGAAATGATCCAACACAGGTGTTTAATGGTTATTCGTTACAACTTGAGTAAGTGGTCTCAATATTTTCATGATCTGATATGCTCCAATGTTGACTGTGTTGACTTGCTCAGTAGGAAGATCACTACCTTTCCCAAGAGTATTAATAACCCTTCTTCCATTAGACGCCATTTCTAAGTAATGGGATACACTAGATTAGTTTATTAAACTCAAATATAAAATCACTCAACATATATTGAAATTCTATGCATATCTAATGTTATATACATGGTTTCTCTAAGGAAAAATGTATATTAACTCCTTCATAATGGCTTGTAAATAAAACATTAATTATCATAAGTATATCCCCCAGGAGTGTCGTAACCAAGAGTGCATCAAGGCCTATTTTCGTTCACCATTTCTCGTTCGAGTCTAGTTCAAAGCGGCATTTTTGGGTTTTACCCCTAGATACATCTGTGCCCGAGTTGCCTCTACCTGCTTGTATCTAGACATGGACGTATAAGTTAAAATATCCACATAATCTATTACTTAACAAAATACCAAGACATTATTGTATGTCAATACTAAGATACTACCTTAGGGATTTGTTCCCTACTATACATTTCCTACTCTAGTTTCCATGTTTTCTACTAAACTTCCTTTGATACCAACTGTAACACCCCGACCCCTCTATACTGGAGCCGGTGTATTACTTGTGCTATTGGCATGGTTAGAAGGAATGAAAATACCAAAAGAACGATCAGTTTAGTAGTCTTAAAGAAACTAGATACATATATGTTTCTAAAATTACATTTTAAAGGATTACAAAATACAATACATAACAAAAACTAAAAACAACATCCCCAGGAACTCAATAAAATATATTCTCTTCATCACCTGTTGAAGGTAGAAAATGAAAGGGGAGAGCTCAAATTATCAGTAAGGTTTAAAAATAGAGGAAGAAAGAGTACAATAATATGTGAATCACAATCAACCTGACATAATCAATATGGCATAGTGAATAAATGAACAACTGATGCCATAAATAAACTGAGAATGAAACTGCATCCATAGGTTTTGTCATAGTGAAAACCTCATGGATAATAATAATAACTGATAATGAATAAAGGGAATTATTATTAATTGGAAGTTATATATCTAGAACATGAAACCATAATACCGTAAAAATGATTTAGTTCTCTGGGTAGAAACCCTTCTGATTTTTGGAAACAAATTCGAAGGGTTTGTCGCCAAACTGTTTTGTCTCATGAGACCTACCGATGCATCGAGGGGCTATAGCGGGCCCACCTGACACTATATGTTCAAATAATTCTATATACATTGATTCAATATGAGATCAATATGCCCTTTCAATATCCATATAGAGTATAGTATTAAGATTCATCAATATTTCCATAATTAAACTAACTTTCCAAATAAATACCGTATGTAAAATTGTATACGGTTTAGAAAAAAAATATATCCATGACATGAGATTATGGATATTTAATATAAATATAAATCAAATGAAAATTGACCTAAAATGGGTAGTAGGTACACCACATAAGGATTATTAGGTTCACAATACAAAGATAGTCACAACGAAAACGGCAGCTGAGACAAAGTCCCTTACCACAATGTAATCGGTCGAACCGTATAACCAGAACTTAATAAACATCAATTGAATCATTGAATAACATGAATATAAACATAATCATGTTATTATATATAAAATTTAAGTACAAATATAACAAATATAAGGAATAATTGGAGAACACATAAAATCTCACAGAAATGGATGTGAGACGAGAAACCCCTTGCCTTATGCTCGAGTGTGTTCTTCATTTGTTTTAATGACCTAAATAATCAAATTTATCTTAATTAATTAATATTTCCATAACCTCCTATAAATTTAATTGATTTAGTATAACCTTATTAGGTTCATTCGTGTCCCTTTATATGGGTTCAAATGGTTCAATTTTCATGTTTTGGAAGCATTTTCTCCTTTGGTTTTCACGGTTCGTTTACTTGTTTCCATGAATGGACGTTAATTTGAAACATGGAAAAACATACAGAATTCTTAATACATATTATTAATGAAATTATAGAGATATAAATGATATTATAATTATTTTGGGTTATATACCATGATGATTATTCATCAGTTAAAACATTAATGATGTTTGTTTAGATCGTTTTAATGGTTCTTTAATAATATCAACCTCATTTTGTCTTATAAATTAGAACCATGAGTAAAAAAGAATTCCATGACCATGGGTGGGTCATAAAACATATAATATAACCTAGTTCAAACATATATATGGTTTCATTACCATACTTTAATGAATTAATGGAAATTGAGATTACATCATCTACAATGTCGGTAATTCGATACATCATAGACAATGTTTTTAATTCCTTGAACAAGTGGGAGAAAAGAAGAAGATAGATGATGAATTTATCATTAAAATGAGAACATCCAGAATATAAAAGATTCTTGAGATTTCATTCCTCTTGGGTAAGAAGAGATGAAGAAATAATAAATAAATAACTCAAAATAAAAGAATAATTTTGAAATCACTTACAAAAATTTGGCAGCTTAACGGCTACACAACATGGTTTTAGAAAATATTAAAAAGAGAGGGGAAAAGGGTCTCCTATCCAGAAATGAATCATAATATATATTATATGAAGAATAAGAAGAAAAATAATAACATGGTAAGGAAACCTTAAAGATATATCACATAATAGAGAACTTGAATGGAAAAAAGAAAGAAATTGAGAATTTTTTTACCTTGTAGAATAACCCTTAGAACATGAAGGTTGGGACCTTTGAGGCTTGAGGAAACCTTGGGAGGACTACTATGAAGGTAAGGAGGCCATAACATAGTTGAGTGAGAATTGGGAATGAATTCAATGAAGGGAAGAGTTGGTATTTATAGTTAAAGTGAGGGATTATTTAAATAATTTCCAAGGGACACCTCATGCGTGGTATTTGCAAAACCATGGGCTTGCCCATGGTATTTGCCTATGGTTAAAGCCACTTGGGACACCTCACATATTATTTAACTATACACAAGTAGACCAGATTTATTACATCATTAATACATCATTAATGATGTCATTGACACACCGAAACTAAAAACTGTATTTTTTTACAATTCACTAAAAATCCACTGTTTCATAAAATTTCCCAAAATTCACCCTAAAATTTTTTCAATGTGTAGAATTCAAAATTGAAATCCATTTTTAAAAATTAATTTTCTATATATTATTAATTTAATTTTTAAATAATGTCATAGTTAATTTGAAAAATAACAATCTTAAAGTGAAATTAATTTTATTTCCGATTGAAAAACTAAATAAGATCTCATTATCTTATTTCCTTAAGAAAATAAAATAATATTATTATTTACTATCCATAAGGGTCATATTACTATTCATGGTACTATTCATATGGGTATGTTACTATTCACCAAAAATCAAGTTTATTCTATCAGACTCCAAATGGCTTACTAAACACAACTCTAGATGACCATTTTTTGAAATTCAAAACATAGAAGAGGCAAAGTTGTGTTTAATGGATAGATTAGAAAATTTCATTTTAAATTTATTTTCAAAACCTTGGGGTTTTACATTCTCCCCTCATTACAAAAATTTTGCCCTCAAAATTCCCAAAATATTTCTTAAAAAGATTCGGCTATGTCTTTAACATAAGCTCCTCAGGATCCCATGTTGCTTTCTCCATCTTATGGTTCCTCTATAGAACCATCACCAGACGAGTCATCCGATTTCTCAATACTTGTTCTCTAGTATCAAGTATATTGATAGGATCTTCACAATAAGATAGATCTGGCTCAAGTTCTACTTCTTCATACATGAGTACATGTGTTGGGTCTGACATGTACTTTCTTAACATTGACACGTGGAACACATTGTCTACCATGGAGAGACTTGGCGGCATTGCCAAACGGTAAGCTACGGCTCCAATTCGGTCAATAATTTCAAAAGGTCTGATGTACCTAGGACTTAACATTCTCTTATTACCGAATCGTATAATACCCATCCATGTATATACCTATAAGAAAACGTGATCACCTTCTTGAAACTCTAAATCCATCGGTTATCTGCATATCTATTTTTGCCTACTTGGACCTATTTTGATATGGCTCTGGATAATCTTCACCTTTTCCATTGTTTCTTTAACATGTTCTGGGCCCATGAGTTTTTTTCACCAACTTCATCCCACCAAGTTGGTGTACGAAATCTCCTCCCATATAATTCTTCATATGGTGCCATATGAATACTTGAATAGAAGATATTGTTGAAGAAAAATTCTCTGAGATCTAAATGCTGATCCCAAATGCCTTGAAAATCAAGTGAACAATACCTCAATATGTCTTCCAATGTTTTAATAGTCTGTTCTGATTGTCCATCAGTTTGTGGGTGGTAGGCAATGCTCAAATGAAGATCAGTATCTAGGACCTTCTGAAGACTTCTCCAGAATCATGATGTAAAACGTGGATCATGATCAAAAACAATCTATATAGGTACTACATGAAGTATCACAACATCATTAATATATAGTCTTTCTAGACGTCCAAGTGGTAGTTCTTCTCTTATAGCAAGAAACTGTGCTGACTTGGTAAGATGATCAACAATAACCCATATTTCATCATTCCTTCTAAGAGTCTTTTGTAGTCCCATGAAAAAGTCCATCATGATATTATCCCATTTACACTTAGGTATGGGAAGAGGTTACAATACTCTTCCAGGTCGTTGCCTTTCAGCTTTCACTTGATGAAAAACCATACATCTTGACACAAAATCAGCAATCTCTCTCTTCATGTTGTCCCACCAAAAATGTTCCTTCAAATATATATACGTCTTAGTGCTACAAGGGTGTATAGAGAAATTGTAATTATGAGCATCATCCAATAATTCCTTTTTTAGATCAGTCATATTGGGAACTCAAAGTCTCTTCCCAAATTTCAAAATTCCATCATCATATACCAAGTCACTCAATCTCCCAACATTTACAGCTTTAATCTTCTTTTGAAACTCCTCATCATCAGCTTGAGAACTTGTTATGATTTCTATTAAAGATGGTTTGGAAACTATTTGAAAAATAATTGATGTTTCACCTTCCATGGTTATTCTCATATCCATCTTTACTAGTTCCGTGAAAATAGGATCCCTTTCAACTCTCATCTTGTTCAAAACTCCCTAATCCTTTCTGCTCAAAGAATCTGCCACCTTATTTGCCTTCCCTGGTTGGTAGTGTATTGTGCAATAATAATCCTTGAGTAGTTCAAGCCATCTCCTTTTCCTCATGTTGAGTTCTTTCTGTGAGAAAATATACTTCAAACTCTTGTGATTAGTATAAATCTCACATTTTTCACCATAGAGATAATGTCTCCATATCTTCAAAGAAAATATTACAGTAGATAACTCAAGATCATGAGTACAATAGTTTTTCTCATGAACTTTTAGCTGTCGTGATTCATAAGCAATAACCCTATCATTTTGCATATGGATACAACCAAGTATTTTCGTTGAAGCATCACTATAAATAACAAACCTGTCATTCCCCGATGGTAGAGTCAATATAGGAGCATTGAATAATCTTCTCTTCAGTTCTTAGAAACATTATTAAAAAACTTTTTTCCAAACAAATTTAACCCCTTTACGTGTGAGCTTCATTAGCGAGTCAGCCAGTCTGAAAAAATTCGGCACCAAATGCCGATAATAACCTGCTAAGCCAATAAAACTGCGTACCTCAGTTATGTTTGTTGGTATGGGCCATTCTTGGATTTCCTTTGCCTTTGCAAGATCAACTAGGATTCCATACCTAGAGACAATATGGCCTAGAAAAGGAACTGACTGTAGCTAGAATTCACACTTGCTAAACTTCTCATATAATTGATTTCTTCTAAGAGTTTTTAGAATAGTTCACCAATGATCCTTATGGTATTCATAGATTTTTGAGTATACTAGGATATCATCTATTAATACCACAAAAAAGTTATCAAGACCTTCCTTGAAAAATATATTCATTAAATACATGAAAATAGAGGGTGTATTTGTCAGTCCAAAAGGCATCACTGTAAACTCAAAATGGCCATACCTGGTTCGAAATGCAGTCTTCAGAATATCTTCCTTCCTCACACGCAGTTGATGATATCTGGATCAAAGGTCAATATTTTAAAAGTATTGATCTCTATAATTTTGGTCAAATAAATCATCAATCCGGGGTATAGGATGCTTATTCATTATTTTAATAACATTTATTTCCTTGTAATCAATGCAAAGCCTCATGGATCTATCTTTATTCTTAACAAAGAGAACATGGGCTCCCCATGGAGAAACACTAGGTTGAATAAATCACTTTTAACTCAAATCCTCTAGTTGTTTCTTTAGATCTACTAATTCCACAGTGGCCATTCTATAGGGAGTCTTTGATATAGGTCTTGCTTCGGGAATTAAATCAATAGAGAACTCAACTTCCTGCTGTAGAGGATGTCCAGGTAAATCCTCTGGAAATACATCAATGTACTCTTTCACTATGTTCACATCTTCAAATTGTAGATTTATTTCTTCTCTAATAGATATTGGTTTATCTTCCTCTCCAAATATTTCATTCAATAGATCTATTGGGGGTGGTTCTAGATAAGAATCAGGTGGCGATGTTTCTTCCCTAAAGACAAGGGATTCTACACCATTTTCAAAAATTGAAACTTCCTTTTTCTTGAAATAAATCCTTGCATCATAATTTGATATCCAATCCATACTGAGAATTATATCAAATTCATTCATGGGTATGATGACAAGTCTAGCAACTAAATCACATTTTGGTGCTTGGAGGGGGACTAGTTGACATGCCGTTGTTGCAATGATACATCCCATGGGAGTTTAGACTGATAATTCCTTTCTTAAATCACATTGGACATATCTAATTTCCATGGAAAACTAAGAGTATATAAATGAATTCAATGATCCATAATCAAATAAAGTGTTGGATAAGTATGAGGAATCAATTAAATTACATTCCACCACGTTGCTAGGAACTTAAACCTCCATGGTTCTAATTGCATAGGCTCTCCTTTGCTCTCTTGGGTTTTTTTGAGGCATGTTTCCTTGGATTTTAGGACACTTATTTGCATAGTGTCCCATCTCTCTGCAATTGTATCATTGAACATCATTGAATTGTTTCTTTCCATTGAATTCAACAGATCGATGACCCTTTTCTCCATAGTTATAATAGACTCCCTTGCCTTTCAAGTATTTCCCAAGATGATTCATTCCACATTTCTTGCATAATGGGAAACTATTCATTCCCTTTCTCTTCTTTGGTGCCTCTCCTTTTCCGTTTTTATCATAATGCCACTTCTTATCTTTGTTTCCTTTGAAAAAATTAGATCTAGAAAATTCCTTCTCTGTTTTGATGGAACTTGATATAATTTCATCATATGATGAAAATGTTTGAGAAGCCAGTTACCTTCAAAGACATGGCTTAAGAACATAAAATAAATGATCAATATTGTTTGCTGAGTCATGAACGTAATCCACGGAATACCTGGCTTGCCTTGTGAAGGAAGCCTCATACTCTGCAACATTGTCTTCTTCCCTTTGTTTCAATCCAAGGAATTTCCTCTTCATTTTAGTTTGTTGCTCACTAGGGAAATATTTTTCAATGAATATTTCCTTAAAATACTTCCATTCCATATCCTCTATCTCTTCTTCCTCTATGGTATTTTGAATCAAGGACGGCCATTGATCAGTGTTTCCCTTGAGACAATATACTCCCAGTACTACCTTTTTATTTTCATTTCATCTTAATGTCATGAATATCTTTTCAAGGGACTTGATCCATTGCTCATAAACCACTGGATTAGTTGTCCCACTGAAATATGGGGGCTTCTGTCACATGAAACTATCCAACACAGGTGTTGAATGGTTATTCGTTACAACTTGAGTAAGTTGTCCTAATATGGTCATGATCTGATCTTCTCCAACATTGAATGTGTTGACTTGCTCAGTAGGGAGATCCCTACCATGCCCACGAGTATTGATTCTATTTCTTCCATTAGATTCCATTTCTAAATAATGGGATACACTAGATTAGTTTATGAATCTCAAATAGAAAAGCACTCAACATAGATTGAAATTCTATGCATAGAAAATCTTATAAACATGGTTCCTCTAAGGAAACATTTACATTAACTCCTTCATAATGGATTATAAAGAAAACATGAATTATCCTAATCATATCCCCTGGGAGTGTCGTAACCAAGAGTGCATCAAGTCCCATTGTCGTGCACCAGTTCCTGTTCGAGTCTAGCTCAAAGCGGTGTTTTGGGTTTTACCCCGAGATACATCCGTGCCAGAGCCACCTCTACCTGCTCGTATCCAAACAGGGATGTATTGCTTAAAATATCCACATAATATATTCCTTACCAAAATACCAGGATGTTCTTGTATGTTAATACTCAGATACTACCTTAGGGCTTTGTTCCCTACTATACATTTCCTACTCTAGTTTCCAAGTTTTCTACTAAACTTCCTTTGATACCAACTGTAACACCCCCACCCCTCTATGCTGGAGCCGGTGCATTACTTGTGCTATTGGAATGGTTAAGAAGGAATGAAAATACCAAAGGAATGATAAGTTTAGTAGTCTTGAATAAACTAGATACATATATGTTTCTCAAATTACATTGGAAAGGTTTACAAAATACAATACATAACAAAAACTAAAAATAGCATCCCCAGGAACTCAATAAAAGATATTCTCTTCTTCACCTGTTGAAGGTAGACAATGAAAGGGGTGAGCTCAAACTCTCAGTAAGGGTTAAAAATAGAGGAATCATGAGTATAATAATAAGTGAATCACAATCAACCTGACATAATCAATATGGCATAGTGAATAAATTAACAACTGATGCTATAAATAAACTAAGAATGAAACCGCATCCATAGGTTTTGTCATAGCGAAAACCTCATTGATAATAATAATAACTGATAATGAATAAAGAGAATAATTATTAATTGTAATTCATGTATCTAGCACATGAAACCATAATACCGTAAAAACGATTTAGTTTTATGGGTAGAAACCCTTCTAATTTTTGCAGACAAACTTGTAGGGTTTGTCACCAAACTGTTTTCTCATGAGTCCTACTGATGCATCGAGGGGCTATAGCGGGCCCCACCCACCACGGTATGTCCAAATAATTCTTTATACATTGATTCAATACAATAGAAATATTCCCTTTCAATATCCGTATAGAGTAGAGTATACAGATTCATCAATATTTCCATAATTAAAATAACTTTCCAAATAAACATTGTATGTAAAATGGTATACGGTTTAAAAAAAACATATCCATGAAATGAGATTATAGATATTTAATATAAATATAATTTAAAATGAAAAGTGACCTCAAATGGGCAGTAGTTACACCACAAGGATTATTAGTTACACAATACAAAGATAGTCACAACGAAAACGGCAGCTAAGACAATGTCCCTTACCACAATGTAATCAGTTGAACTGTATGAACAGAACATAATAAAAATCAATTGAATCATTGAATAACATGAATATAAACAGAATAATGTTATTATATTTCAAATTTAAGTACACATATTCCAAATATAAGGAATAATTGGCGAACAAATGATATCTCACAGAAATGGAAGTGAGATGAGAAACCCATTACCTTATGCTCGAGTGTGTTATTCGTTTGTTTTAATGACCTGAATAATCAAATTTATCTTCATTAATTAATATTTCCAGAACCTCCTATACATGTAATTTATTTATTATAAGCTTATTTGGTTCATTAATTTCCCTTTCTATGGGTTTAATTGGTTCAATTTTTCAGTTTTGGAAACATTTTCTTCCTTGGTTTTCATGGTTTGTTTACTTGTTTCCATGAATGGAAGTTCATTTGAAACATGATTAAACATCCAGAATTTTTAATACATATTATTAAGGAAATTATGGATATATAAATTATCTTATAATGATTTTGGTTTATATACCATGGCGATGATTCATTAGTTAAAACATTAATGATGTTTGTTTAGATTGTTTTAATGGTTCTTCGATAATATCAACCTCATTTTGTCTTATAAATTAGAACCATGAGTACAAAATAATTCCAGAAAAATGGGTGAGTAATAAAACATATATTATAACCTGGTTCAACCATATAAATGGTTTCATGACAAGACTTGAAAGAATTAATGGAAATTGAGATTACATCATCTACGATGTCGGTAATTCAATACATCATGGACAATGTTTTTAATTCCTTGAACTAGTGGGTGAAAACAATAATATTGATGATGAATTTATCATGAACATGAGAACATCCAGAATATACAAGATTCTGGAGAATTCATTCCTCTTGGGTAAGAA
The DNA here is from genome assembly GCA_963277665.1 of Viscum album. Classification (NCBI taxonomy): domain Eukaryota; kingdom Viridiplantae; phylum Streptophyta; class Magnoliopsida; order Santalales; family Viscaceae; genus Viscum; species Viscum album. The sequence continues at coordinate 1,224,892,199 of OY728130.1, forward strand.
TATATGAAGAATGACTAAATAATGAACTCAAAATAAAAGAATAATTTTCAAATTTCTGACAAAAATTCGGCAGCATAACGGCTACACAACATGGTTTTAGAAAATATTAAAATTAGAGGGGACAAGGATCACCTATCCAGAAATGAATCATAATATATATTAGATTATGAATAAGATGAAAAATAAGAACATGGTATAGAAACTTGAAAGATATACCACATAAAAGATAACTTGAAAGGAAAAATAAAGAATTTGAGAATTTTCTTACCTTGTAGAATAACCCTTAGAACATGATGGTTGGACCTTGGAGGCTTGAGGAAACCTTGGTAGGACTAATATGAAGGTTAGGAGTCCAGAACATCGTTGATTGAGAATTTGTAATGAATTCAATGAAGGGAAGAGTTTTTATTTATATGGAAAGTGAGGGATTATTTTCATAATTTCCAAGGGACACCTCATGGGTGATATTTGCAAAACCATGGGCATTCCCATGGTATTTGACTATTGTTAAAGGAAATTGGGAAACCTCACATCTTATTTAACTATACAAAAGTCAACCAGATTTATGACATCATTAATACATCATTAATGATTTCATTAACACACCGAAACTAAAAACTGTATTTTTTACTATTCACTGAAAAATCAACAGTTTCAAATAAATTACCAAAATTCACCCTAACCATTTTTCGATGTGTAGAATTCAAAAGTGAAATCCATTTTTGAAAAATAATTTTCTAAATATTATTAATTTAATTTTTAAATAAGTTCATTGTTAATTCTAAAAATAACAATCTTAAAGTGCAATTATTTTTATTTCTCATTGAAAAACTAATTAAGATCTCATTATCTTATTGCCTTAAGAAAATAAAATAATATTATAATTTAATATTAATAAGGGTCATATTACTATTCATATTACTATTCATAGTACTATTCATATTGGTATGTTACTATTCACCAAAAATCAAGTTTGTTCTATTAGACACCAAATGACTTACTGAACACAACTCTAGATGACCATTTTTCAAAATTCAAAACATAGAAGAGGAAAATTTGTGTTTAATGGATAGATTAGAAATTTCCATTCTATATTTATTTTCAAAACTTTGGGGTGTTACAGAAATGCTGAGGGAAATCCTGGATGTCCTGATCACTTGGCGTAGCCCCAGCTCAAAGTTCCAGGCCCAGAATAATGGGTCCTGCACCATATCTATGGAGTAGCGAGGAAGATTTGTAAATCTCACTGATTACTCCGATAATGTCTAGCTTCCCTAATATAGATGTAGTAGCTCTTGTATACACATAAAACATAACATCACTTGGAATAACTCCTCCCTAAAGAGATGCTCAATGTAATCCTAAGTGAGGGTTGTCTCATCATGCATTTGAATCACTGAACTCCACCATATCCTCGCTGAGCCATATAGAGGACTCATGGATAGGAATTATATCTAGTTGAGAGGCATCCTCACTAGGTGGAAGACACATGTAATCACCTCTAAAAAATCCTCTATTACCTAAGGTTCTGGCTCACCATTGAACCTGGGAGCTGGCTACCTCTATAACTCATGCAACACACTCACCATGCATGCATCCTCTACTGGTAATGCTGGTTGTAACTACTACTCTCTGGGAGGTAGTATCATTAGCACATCACCTGAGGGTACTATCTCCAGTACTGGTCCTCATACCAACACCTCATAACTAGGTGGATCATACTCATGATAACGCTTTAAAATCCTAGATTGATGTCTACATGGAGGCATCCTGAAATAGATCAAGATATACCACAGTCAATGGAGTTTTCCTGGGGAGATGAAAATAGATCAAGAAGTACAAGGAAATACACTCGATCCCATATGATTCATGTACCATTATTTTACCCACAACTTGTGTTTTCATGTACTGAGTCAGAAAGAAGAATTTATAATCCTATTTTATGGATATGTCATCCTTCGCACTAACACTAGATTCCATATCCTGAAATCCAAACTCAAAACACTTGCCATTGTAACTATAAAATAATCCCATACTCTCTTTGTTCTATAGGTAGAGCCAACCTACTCTGATACCACTCTGTCATGACCCATCATCAAGGGCCCATGTCATGACTACCCCAATCCCACCTCCAATAGAATAGTGTCTAGATACTAGAACTGAGTAGGCATATCCCACAAATGAGAGACATTTTCCTAAGTACCTATACACACATACCCATTTCCAATCCCAAAAGTGATCAAATGAAAACACTAATTAATAAAGAATGCATGCCTCTAAGATACCAACAAGTGAGTATAACTATAAAAAGAATGAAAAGTAAATGAGGATAGAATACAATTCCAACCAAAAGGGAAATTATAATATCTTAAATCTCTTCCCCAAAAAAACCCTACTTGAAGGGTTGGTACAAAAAAGAAGTATGAAGTCACTGAATCACACCTCCTCTGTTGGGCCTCTCTCTAAGCCTCACCTAGCCCCTGTCCACCAAGGACTACATAAAATAATCAATAATCTCTACAAGACATGACATGTGTGGGTATAACATGTGTAAGGAATAGTAGAACAATACTCATTTGGGACCTTGAAACCATAACGATACACCATTAATAATTACAAAATGTACACAAAATAGGATACACAAGAAATACATTCAATACGAATAGCTTACATAGGTAAAAGTCTAAAGAACAAAGAGAATGATTTCCAGTTGTAGTCTATAGATATCCAAGTCTCTATGAAACTAGATGTTTTAGTGGCGCATGAAGCATCAGTGGTTCACAGAGGGGTGAGGGCATTTGGGACGTCGATGTCCCACATTGCGTCGTTGGCGCACAGAGCATCGATGGTGCAAAGAGTTTTAATGGAACATAGAGCATCGATGGAACAAACAACATTGATGGTGCATGGAGTGTTGATGGGTCAAGCAGTCCCCCAATTCACTTAGTCACAGCCAGCCATAAGATTCCTCTCATAGCACATTTTTTATGGGAGAGACTACTCTTCAAGCCATTAGTTCATAACCCATCTTAAAAAACTCACTTCAAGTAACTCAAATTGACTTCCTCATTACAAGGGTCCCGATGACACAAATAAATCCTCAAATAAGCACACAGTTTGAAAGATAATGACAATTTATTAAAAAGGATCAGGACCGGTCTAGGTCCGAATGACCTGACCCGACTTGGTTGGTCTGGTCTAGCCTGGTTCTCCTAACCTGGCATGCCACATGTGTTCCGAATCCTTCAATTCATATCTCTGATGTGTGATCCTGGTCAAAGAGACCACCACATTCAATGTGGACGACACCACATCCTGACCCCTTGGTCCCGTGGCCCCGATGTTGTGGGGTCCTCCTCGAACGCGACCTCTAAGATGCATGCCACCACAACTGTCACCACAACCTTCTGCTAAATCTCTTATCTGCCTCCAGTGTCCTACTTCAGCATGGGCTCCTCCTCCAGCACGGTCCCGCTAGACCACGACAGTGCACCCTGTTGAAACCCGGCCTCCCACTGTGCCTTGCATCTTCCCTCACCACAGGTTTCTATGTCGGCAGCCCACCATTTGTTTTTCCCTCTTCCATAAGCCACCGCATGCCTGTTTATCTCTCATATCACCTCTGTTATGCCATCACGGATCACAACCTTCTTCCTCGGATCATTGCGCCATGGATCGTGGGCGCAACGATCGATCGTTCGCATAGGGTTTCAAATGGGAGAAGAACACTTAAAAAACATGAAAGATTTAGGGGAGAGGGAATAAACACATGAACACACAATGAAGCGATCTTAGACATGTTCATTCAGCCATTATCCCTTCATGTTAGCGGGATCAGGAAGAAACCAATGACCAAATAATTACCGAGATTTATTCCCTTTAATCCTGCTATTATTATCCCCCTAAAAGAATGAATGAACCGCATATCAACCTATTCGTGGGTTGGTCAGCATTCATAATTTGATTCTATGAATGTAAAAAAGAAATCGTAAAGAGTTAGACACCCTACCTCGATGATTGAATCAGTCATTGATGAAGAACGGAGGTCCGTGTTGTCGTCAATCCTCGATCCGCCAGTGCTCGTTGTCGGGAGATATCTTCCTTCTATTTATCTCAGGTGAATTTCAGGGTTATTGTGATAACAATCAATTAATCTGACAAGTCTTGTTAAAAAGGGAAACAACCACTATGTCAACATGTAACATTCTATAAAATATTTTTATTAAATATTATAATGATCTTTACATCAAAAATCTAACTTTCACCCTCAAACTGCACCTGTCGAGGTTTGGCCCCACCTAAGGAAAACAACCCCTTACAAACTCAACATCGGTCTTATATTTCCAATACAAGTTAGAATTTAGGAGTTACTAGGATTTTAGAATAAAATAATTTTAATTTAATTATTTTATTTACGGTTACGGCCCTGGTGACTTTTCTATAGATGACCTGCCCTAACCAATGTTAGGTAATGCCTAGAATAATGTCACTGCTCTGAGCTCAACGATGACCTCATATTTCCGATCTGGGTTCTCATTAAAGAGTTATTTCACTTTTTCTGAAAAGTTGTGCACGTGTGCTATTAAAAAATTAACATTTTTCAAAAAAAATTTCTGGGAACCCCGAGCCTCGGAATCACACATCATCTCGGCGCTTGGTCTTGGAATTTTCCCAAATAATTTCTAAAAAATAATATTAGTAAAATCCAAGTCATTACACAAAAACAATATTTTAACATTGGCGCATGTAATACTAACAAACATGTTTTTAGAAAAATTATATTTTTAAGCTTAAAATTTATCTATATAATGAAATTTTCAAGTTTTTTTATTTTTATGGTATAAATTGGTTTATTAATATAAAAATTTTGTGTGGATTTTAAATTAATAAAAAGAATGTTTTTGAAAAAAAAACTATTTAATTAAAATAAAAGACAAAAAAATATTTTATTGGAAAATATAACATCAATTCCTTAAATATTTGAAATAGGTTTATAAAATAGGAATGATATTTAAAATTTTATAATAAATTAAATTTTTTATAAATATCTAGTTCTTTCTTATATAATTATAAATCTATAGTTTTGGTAAAAATGAAATTTTTACTATTCATTTAAAAATAAACTATTTTAGAAAAATCCCAAAAATTTATCCTAAGCTATTGAAATTATTTTAAATGAAAAAATGAAGTTAATTTATTTTAATTAAAATTCTAAAATTTATGAATTTAACTTCTAAATAAATTTATTATGAAAAGTTTTTCATAGGAAAATAAACCTTTTAAAATATTAAATATTCTTAATTTTATTTCCTTTAAATTTTAATCAAATAGATATTAAGATATTATTAATATCAAAAATATATTTGATCCATAGTATATTAAGTTTCTTTAAACAAAATGCATTAAAATAAAATCTTTAGAAGGGTTACATTTTAAAGGATAAATCCCTCTTATTAGTTATTTATTTATACTAATTGAATTTTAATCAATGCCTTAACATTAATAGGGGCCTTTATTATATTTTTATATATTTTTCATAATTTATTTACCTCTATTTTTACCTATCAATTCAATGGGTACATTTTAGTAGATTTATAAAGTTCCACAATTCATTTTGGTTTTATGTTGTATGTGTCACCAGATATAAAACATATTATATTTCAAAGTAAAATAAATTAATTAAAATATCATGTTGTTACATTATACCCCTTAAATAAATTACATCCTTGTAATTTTAACTATCACTCACTGATAAAATTAACAAAGGGTATATAAAATATTACCATAACTTAGAATATATTTTCAAATAATGTTTCTACCTTAATATCTATGGTTTGACTAAGAAAAATATCTTTTCTATTATAATGTTAATCAATTTCTTCAATTTTATTTTACAACTCGTGTCCTTTTCCCACATTTTTCCCATTAATAAAATCGAATCTTCTTTCCATCATCTCTTTATCACCCTAACTTCCAGGAGACTCTATCAATCTCTTCATTGGTGTGCTTTAGAATTCAACTATATTCATGTAGTTAATAATATTTTGTAACAGCTAGTTTGGAATAATCACAATATTTCTCACTTAAACTCTAAATGCATTATGTTTCTCATTGGGACAATCTCAATATTTTACATGGCATTCTTCATCAAATAGTTTCCTTTTGGATTCAACCTCTACTAAAATCGAAATAGTTAACTTGAGTGACGAAAAATTTGCATCAAAAGAGGATTATTAAAAACTAAACCTCAAGATGTCCTAATATATAACATTTTCATGTTAAATTGTATTTCTTTTAATTTATACTATATAATTATTGGTTAATCCTATGTTACTTTAGTTTTGTTCTTTAATTCACCTAATCCTTAAAATATAACATTTCCAAATTACCATAAACATCCTCATATTATTCGAAACCCTTAAAAAATTAGAATCTATGCTTATAAAATTCAATACACCCTTTATCCATAAAATCACATACCACATAATATATACATGAACTTATAAATCTATATTTTTTAATCTAATTTATCCATGGTCATTATCTTATTAGTTAATCTGACCAATATATTCAAATCCTTCATAATGGTTTATAAGGTGGATTTGTATCATCCAAAGCATATCCCCAAGGAGTGTCTATAAAAGTGTATAGTATTAGACCCACTCATAATGCATTAAGTAAAGATCGAGTTGATAATAAACCAACCTTTTTTAGGGTGATTACCCCTAGGTTTATCTATTCCACACTTGAATCTACATGCTAGTATCCAGTTATGAATGTAATTTTTAAAAGACCATAAAATCCATAAATTTACAAAATTTAGGATCTTTTCTTGTATATAGAATCATACCTTTTGGTTTCTCTGAAATTATCTCATCCCAATCATTCAAAAACACAATGTTTCCATTACTACCTCAGCCAATCCCAATGGATTTTCTATACCTTCAAAATTACGATAAAACTTAATTTATCAACTTTGATTATATATATACCTTTTAAACTATTTATAACTAATATCATCCTAATATCTAAATTTATTTAAACCCACTATTGAGACTAATTAGGATTCCCCAAACCCACACTCCGAGGATCCAATGCCCATAAATTCCTTCTTTATATACCAGCATTAAAATGAACCGAACTGATCCAATTTTAACCATCAATAATCAAAATATCACTAAAAAATATTGATTCACATATATTCAAAGGACATTTTATATTTATAGTTTTAGAGATTTAGGAAAAAATTACTTTGAAAGACCATGTATTTCTCCTGAAATTGAATTTTTTTCACTATATAAAAAACTAATTAATCTATAATTAGTCTTCAAAATATTCCAAAAAATTGTCCACAAATGATAATATTATATACATATCACCTGTAATAATTTTCTCCATTACCTCGGGAAATGGAAATATAAGAATGGTGATATCAAATTCCCCAAAAGGGGAATGTATATCATAAGATATCAAGGCATTATCTTGGAAAGAATACAATAGAAAGAAAGAAATCATAATCAAATGATGAAATATAAATGATCAAATGAGCTTAAAAATCATTGTTTAATAATATAAATAAATACATGGGAAAAAATAAATAAATTCATAGTGATGGAATGCATAATGTTGGATATATTTTATCATTAAGGCCTCATCCATGTCATTAATCTTGTCTCAAGGATTCACCAATGATAATATTATTATTGAAAGATTGTAACCAATAAATCATGGTTTCATTAGTTTGGAATACACTAAATACCCAAAAAATATATCTTATGGGACCAACCAATACATCATGGGGAAATATAGTAACAGGACCCAACTATCAATTTTTAAATTCAAATTCATTCACCTTGTGAAGGATATGGATATCAATTGAATACCTAACCAAGTTTACTTAGTAATCAGTAAACATATGTTTTTTGAGAAATATGACGAAAAAGGCTCTTATATTAAAGCAAAGAAAAATTACAATAGTCTAAAGGAAGGCATTTTACATTTGTCCTGAAGAAAAATATGAAGCATGTCACAAGGGATAGTTTTAGATAAGGCACTCCCCTCTTCAGTTACCCCTTTGTTTGCAAGAACATTAGCAAGATGACTGGCTTAACAGAAGGCATGAGTGATAATATAGTTTAAATAGGAAAGTTTTTCGATACAATTGGCCCAGTTCACTATAAGCTTCCATGAGAGATGTATCATTACCATACTGATATCTTGAGAAAAAGTGGTGTAGTCACACTTGATCTAGATGTTATTACTTCTTCTTTGACATGCAATTTCAACCACCCTGATGATGTCCAACATATCTACTTCCAATGTAGTGACATTTTCATAAGAGATATAAAACAATTCCACAACATCCCCATTATGGTCTCTGAAGATGATCCCAAACCATGATGGCCCCAGGTTACCCCTCAAAGCCCCATAAGTATTAAATTTAATCCATCCAACATTGGGGTATGTCCATAATACTTCAAGAGTTCCATAAGTCAGAGGGAAGTTATCAGTAAGGTCCACCCATCTCAGTACCATGAAATATCCCATTGAATTGTTGCAGATTTCATTGTGCGGTGCATTTACATTATACATAGCTTCAGTTATGTCTATAATAGACCATAAATTATTGAAGGGAACATTACTATGGATGATTTTGTTCTGAATCCTCTATATAGTGTGGATCAATTCGGCACAAGCCAGCCTTAGAAGAACATTGAGCTGTTTGGACTGTTGAATGCTGAGAATAGTAGCTAAAAAGTGACGTATAGAGTCTGTTTGAGGAGGATGAAACTAAAATAGATTGAATAAAAAAAACTATAACGATGAGGTAGTTTTGAAACACAATAATAGATGTTTAATATCCTCCCGGGGTTGATGAGATAGGAAAAATTTGGAGAATAGAGATATTCCAACATGCTGCAGGTTATCATCCACTCATAATTTTTTAAGAGAGAGTCTCTAAAGGATGGTGATCCTGGAGGGAGGAAACCATTTTTCATTGATGAAACCAATCCATTTTCACTCAACTTTTAACTAGTAATTGTAAAACATCTTGGAACCAAGCATCATATTTGATGATTTCTCCCATATAAACATATCACCAGATTAATAAAGTCATAGGAGGGAACAGTTTCTGTAATATCATTTGGGAGAAGGTTCATGTTGTCCAGTTGATCCTTAATCGAAATGTTGTAGTATGTTTTAGGACCCAGGGAACTAACCCGGTCAATTATAGGGCCTTCAGTCCAGTTTTCATACCAGAAAATAAGAGAGGAGTTCATACTTAACAGCAAGTGATAGAGTCTATAAATCTTCTAGAAGTCTGATTTTAAACCTGGCTAGATGAAGCATTCCAAATATCACATATTTTCTGCAATGATCTTATAGAGGAATATAGACCTGAGGAATTACAAGGAGGAGGGTTCCTTATCAATTAAACACCATAAGAATTGGGCTTTTAAGTCTTGATTAAAGAAATCAGATTCTTGATTCCAAGGAATCCCAGGGGATGTGTCATGCAACACTATTTCCAAGAAGTTGTGATGATTTTCCTCTCCATAAAAAGTTCCTCATCATAGAGTTGATTTGTTTAATGATTGATACATTCCATAAGTACACTATAAATTAATAAACTAGTACTGATACCACCATATGTTTGACAAGGTAAATTTGTCCTACCATTGATATGGATTTTCCCTTCTACGAGGCTAGAGTTATTCTAATTTGAATTAGGATATTAGAAATGTAAGAGGCACAAGACGTTCCCCATAACATTATGACTTCAAGGTAAATAAAGGGTAGGGACCCTTACCTTATTTCCAAGCCATTGATGATATAGTTCTTCCTTGAGGCTGAAAAATTCCTACCAAAATAAATAAATTACTTTATCTAATTAATTTCATGGCCTAATTCATTTTCAAAATGATGAAGGTAGATTTTTATATTGTGGAGGGAGCAATCATAGAAAACAGCCCCCAACCAATGAGCTGAGGAACCCCGAATGAACGGACAGGTGAAATATAATTTTTACAATAAAAATTTAATGTGCAATACACTGTAGTTAATACAAATTAATATTGGCAGTAGCGACAAAGTCAAAAATAGCAGAAAACAATGCAGAGAAAAATAAAACGGGCAAGAGACACCAAGATTTAACGTGTTTCGGAACCCTTTTGGGCCCTACTTCATGGAAAGAACACCACCACACACGTTTGTATTATTAATTCTCAAACAAAAACACATTTAAAAAGGGGATAACCACTCTAATAGATTCTACCAGCAGCAATCAATCCATACAGATTCTAACAACAATACAAAAAACCACAAATATACAGCAATAGGGGAGAGATACTGACAACATCGAACAACTATTCGGCTGTCTAGATCACTTCAACAGGTTCTCCTTGTCCGGATCCCTCCAATTGGGTCCACATAGTGTAGCAGCTTGATGCATGGAACAAATCTTCTTCAAGACAATAGATCCAGGTCTGGAAACTCCAGGAAACCGCCAGCCAGCAAGACCTTGTTGTCAATGAACTGAGATCCAGGTCCCATGGTAGGACCTCTATGTGCAATAGCACCTCATCGCTCAATAAAGAAATTTCAAATGGAAGGTCCCAATCTATAGGAGGTGTTCAACGTGAAGCATTAGATCTGAGTCACCCAGTCCAGTAGATCGATGCATGAAGGTGGGTGATTCTTCGATGAGCATTGGAACCCCGTTGCGTAGTAGGGCTAAAGATCTCTCAAAAGCCTTCTATCTATCCAATATCACTTATTTCAAGAATAAAGAAGAGGAAACACACCACAAACCCTAACAGCAATGGTGTAACCGCATAGCAGATCGGACGACCACAATAAAAGGGGTGATGCCTAGATGAATGACCATCAATAGAGCAGACTAAAAGAGACTCATGTATAAAAAAATGAAAAAAAGTGTAGAGACATTTTAATATGAGAATAAAAAATAACAAATATACACCATTTTCATATAAAATTGGAGATGTTCTTGAACCTAATGTTATTCAATAGGATCCAAGATTAATATATCTAATCAATTCTTGAAATTGGATAAAGTCACAGCCTTAGTCAAACTATCGGCTGGATTTTCATCTGTGTGTATCTTAGTGACACACACTGCTCCACATTCAATAACTTCTCTAATAAAACAAAGACTAATGTCTATGTGCTTGGACCTGCCATGGAAAACTAAGTTTTTAGATAGATAAAGCACAGATTGAGAATCACAATGCACAGTAATAATTTCATTACTAATACTAAGTTCAGAAATCAAACCCTTAAGCCATATGGAATATTTAATGGATTCTTTTAGTGAAATGTACTCAGATTCAGTGGTCGAGAGGGCCACCACCGACTACATATTGAACTTCCATGATATAGGTCCTCCACATGCAGTAAAGACATAACTAGTTAGTGATTTCCTAGTATCAATATTTCCAGCATAGTCAGAATCAACATAACCAGTCACTAATTCAGATGAACTAACATTCTTACCATAGAAAATTGAAAGAGATGAAGTAGAATAAATCTACCTCAACAACCATTTAAGATCATGCAAATGAGGCTTTCCTGGATTTTCCATAAACCTACTCAAAGTACAGATAGCAAAAGAAACATTTGGTCGAGTACAAATCATAACATACATAATACTACCCACTACATTAGCATAAAGAATTCTACTCATGTATTCAATATCAGAAGTTGTGGCAGGTGACTGGGATAAAGACAATTTAAAATTCTGACTTAAAGGAACACTAACAGGCTTCAAACAATCAAACAAGTATCTCTTAAGAAATTTATGGATATAGGCACGTTGTGATATATAGAAAAGTCTATGATTTCTATCCCTAATAATTTCCATGCCCCGAATTTTCTTAGCACAACCTTGATATTTCATTTCAAAAGCTGAATTCAATTTAAGTTTCACATGGGTGATTAATTTCATGTCACTACACATGAGCTACATGTCATCTACATAAAGAAGTAAATAAATCATGCATTTTTTAACAGATTTAAAATATACACATGTGTCAAGCTGACTCCTGCTGAAACCATTTTCAAGCATAATAGAGTCAAACTTCTTGTACCATTATCTCGAATCTTGTTTCAATCCATGTAATGATTTGTTAAGAAAACAAACTTGGTTTGCTTTAAATTCATGTTCAAAACCAGCAGTAGGCTTCATGAATAACTTTTCATCTAAATCACCATACAAGAAAGCGGTTTTGACATCTTTTTGTTCTATATGAAAATATAAATGGGAAGTAAATGAAAGAATAATTATTATAGAAGAATCTTTCACTACAGGAGAATTTTTTTTAGAATAATCAATTCCTTCTCTCTAAAGGAAACCTTTGGCTACAAGCCTAGCTTTAAATTTAATTTTATTCTCTGCAGTATTGTCTTCATTCATTTTGTAAATCCATTTACAGCCAATCACCTTGGCAGTAGGTGGTTTATTGACAATGGACCAAGTATGATTATTTCTTAGGGATTTCATCTCGTCTTCCATATTTAAAATCCAATGCTTAGAGTTGCTATCATTGACAGCTTGATTATAGCTTTGGGGATCTTCTCCACCAAGATCCGCCGCCGCATTGAAGGAAAAGGCAACCATTTCAGCATGGATGTACCTAGGAGGAAGTATAATGACTCTCCTCTGCCTATCCCTAGTGAGATGATAACCCCTAAGCTCACTAGGAGCTCCACCATTAGGAGCATCATTAGAATCAGATCCAGATTATATCTCAGGCTGAGAAAGGGGTGCCTGAGAGGTAGAGGGAGTCTCAACTAGAGACTCACTAACACTAGGAGGATCAACCTCAAGATCCCTCTTCTGAGAATGACCCTAACTGTCATCAGTGGGAGGCTGGACTCTATCAGGAATGAAATCTTGAAAAACCACATCTTGGATAATGATGCACTTTTGAAAGACGGGTTTGTCTACCCAATGTTTATAGCCCTTCACCCCGATAGGATAACCTATGAAGATGCACTTAATAGCTCGGGGCTCAAGTTTATCTTCCTTGACATGAGCATTGGAAGTGCACCCAAACACTCTAATATGTTCATAGGATGGGGGTGATTTATACATAATTCAATCGGAGTCTTAAAGTCATTGGATGATGAGGGAAACCAATTTATTAAGTAAACTTTCGTAATGACAGCTTCTACCCAAAAGGATTTGGGTAGTCTCGAGCATCCAAGCATGCTACGAACCTGCTCAAGAATTGTATGGTTCATACACTCTGCTAGACCATTCTGTTGAGGAGTATGACTCAAGGATTGATGTCTCAAAATTACCTCATTTTCAAAAAAAATGATAAACTCAATAGACAGGTATTCAAGAACATTGTCGGTTCTTAAATCTTTCAACTTTCTCCGAGATTGATTTTCAATAGAGGATTTCCATGTTTTAATCACCTCGAAGACGTCAGATTTATTTTTCAAAATATAGACCCAGACTTTCCAAGAAAAGTCATCTATAAAAGTGACAAAGTAGGAGCATCCACCATGGGAGGTAGTCCTAGAAGGTTCCCACAAATCAGAGTGAACATACTCAAGTGGGCGACCATATTTAAAGATAGATATATGAAAATTGACTCTTTTTGACTTACCCATTACACAATCTTCACAAAAGGGTAAGTTAGTCAGTGTAACATGAGTGAGAATCTCTTTCTTGCTCAATTCCTCTAACCCTTTGGTGCTCACATGTCCTAGTCGCTTATGCCAAAGAATAATATTTTCATTATTATTGACATAGGTGTTTCCCAACTTCTTGATGTGTGTTCTTCCATCCAACACATATAGCCCATTCAACAAGGAGCCTCTAAGCACCATACGAGTTCCCTTAGAGATTCTAAGACAACCAGAATAAAACATAATGGAAAAACCTCTCTGATCTAGCACACCTAATGAGATGAGATTCTGGTGAAAATCCGGAACCCATCCCATATCCAATAAGGTGACAAGAGAACGGTCTAAGAGCTCTAACATAATAGAGCCTCTACCCATGATGCAACATCTCTTATTATTTCCATTAACAACATCTCCTTCAACTCCCTAGGTAAAACTAGAAAAAAACTCATATCTTGGCACATATGAAAAGAACATTCCGAGTCTAACACCCACTCGACATCTAGAGTATCACGGGACACAAACAACACCTTAGCACTTTCATAGCCTTGGTCAGCAAAGAGGGAATGATAAATAGATTAATTAGAAGGCTTACCAGATTTCAATTCAGGGCATTTGGGTTTTATATGCCTTGGTTTCTCACAGTGGAAATAGATAACCCCCTTTTTTGGGATTTACACTAGTGTTCTTGCAACTGGATATGACTTTTGCTACCCTTCCTGCCTTTAACATTCTTCTTCCCTCGAAACTCCGAATGACCCCTCACATTCAGACCCTCATCTTCAGACTTAACCTTAGCCTTGGTATGCAACTCACGTGAAATCAAGGTGGACTTGACTTCCTCTAAATTCAAGGAGTCTTTGTACCACATCATAGCATCAATAAGGTGTTCATATGAACTATCTAGGGAAATTAAAAGTATAATGGATTGGTACTCATCTTCAACATTGACATTAATACTGTCTAGTTCTAATAAGATTTTATTGAATTCATCAAGGTGTGTCTGGATTCCCATTCCAAGATGCATCGTGAAAGTATAAAACGTGTGCTTCTTATGTAAATGGAAAATTAAAGAAGTTTTCATATAATGTTTTTCAATCTTGGACCAAATACCAGTTGCGGAAGTCTCATACACGACTTCCCACAGAACTTTATCACCTAAATAAAAAGTCAAAGAGCTATGGGCTTTCATCGAAACTTCAGGAGGGACGTATGAATAGGTCTTCATAGTCTGTCCATCAATTGAAAGACTCACATGGGGTTTCTTAGGTCCGTAGAGGGCATCTTTCATCCCTTATTGGAATAATAAGGCTTTCATTTTTAACTGCTACAAATTAAAGTCATTATTTCCATCCAAATTTTCTATTTCGTATTTTGTGGATTCCATGGTTTATTCGGAGGCTCTGATACCAGTTTGTGGAGGCATCAATCACAGAAAATAGCCCCCAACCAATGAGACGAGGAGCACCAAATGAACGGAAAAGTGCAAAATAATTTTTATAATGAAAAATAAATGTGCAATACGCTGCAGTTAATACAAATTAAAATTGGCAGCAGCGAAAAAGTCAAAACAGCAGACATCAATGTAAAGAAAAATAAAACGGGGAAAAGACACCAAGATTTAACGTGGTTCAGAACCCTTTTGGGACCTACTCCACAACAAGAACACCACCACACATGTTTCTATTATTAATTATCAAACGAAAACGCATTACAAAAGGATCTGACCACTCTAGAAGATTCTACTAGCAGCAATCAATCCATACAGATTCTAATAGCAATAAAAAACCACAAATCTGCAGTAAGAGGGGAGAGATACTCTCAATGAAAAACATCTGTTCGGCTGTCCAGATCACTTCAACAGGTTCTCCTTGTCCGGATCCCTCCAATTGGGTCCACGTAGTGCAGCATCTTGATGCATGGAAAAACTATTCTTCAAGACACCAGATCCAGGTCAGGAAACTCTTGGAAACCATCAGAGGCAAGACCTTGCTATCAATGAACTGAGATATAGGTCACGTGGTAGGACCTCAATGTGAAATAGATCTTCATCACTCAACAAAGCAATTTCAAACAACCGGTCTCAATCCGTAGGAGGTCTTCAGCATGAATCATTAGATCTCTGTCGCCCAGTCCAGTAGATAGATGTAGCAAGTCGGTCGATTCTTCGATGAGCATAGGAACCCCGTCACGTAGAAGGGCTGAAGATCTCTCAAAATCCATCTATCTCTCCAATGACACTTCCTACAAGAAGAAAGAAGAGGCAACACACCACAAAACCTAACAGAAATGGTGTAACCGCATAGTAGATCGTATGACCATGATAAAAGGGGTGGTGCCCAGATAAACGGCCAGCAATGGAGCAGATTAAAAGAGATGCGTGTATAAAAAAATGAAAAAAAAAATTCCAGAGACAATTTAATATGAGAATAAAAAATAACATATATTGTTGATGTTTTTATATTCCCCTGGTTAAAAATGATTATTTCATCAGAAAATAAAAGGTGTGAAGGGGTAGATATACCTCTAACTTATTTGATAGTTTCCAAGTCACCTTTGCTTCCATGTGGAGAAGAATCCTTCTATGATTGTCCTCTACAATAAAAAAAGAAAATAGTTGAAAGTTGATCACCCCTCCTCACTCCACTAGAGAAGATGGAATATCATTTCAAGGAACCATTAATGATAATGGATATACAGGGAGATTCAAGTATAGATTTGATCCAGAGAATAAACCTCATGTTAAATCCAAAACTGTGAAGCACATTTCCAATAAAGCCCCAATAAATTATGTCAAAATATTTCTAGATGTCATGTTCAAGGAAATATTTCCTCCCCTAGTATTTTTTCTAAGTATATTGATACACTCTGTGGTAGTGAGTAGGTAATCTTGTATGCTCCTTCCTTTCACAAATCCAAATTGATTCTAGGAGATGATCATATCTGAAACCCGAGAAAGCCTATTGGTGAGGATCTTTGTAATAATTTAATGAATTATGTTTTTTAAGGGTTGGGGTTGAAGCCTCATTTTTATTATTTAAATCAAAGAACTCTTTAGAATGGGTAGAGGGAGACCCATTACATAGCCTGAAGGCCCAAGGCCAAGTGGCCTGAATACAAGGCTTGAAAGCCCATTTTTTGGCCCCAAGGGCCCCTCATTGAATAGTACTACTATAGTACTAGGCTACTATAGTACCTACTATAGTACTAACACCGCTATAGTTCCTGCTACAGTACCTCTTCCGCTATAGTGTCACCGCCTCTATAGTGTCGTTACAGTTCCCTGCTATAGTGATGCTATAGTACTACTATAGTACCCCCTGAAATTTTTCCTTACTTGGATTTGATCTTGGATCTTTTGGATGCCTAGAAGGATCATATACCACTTGGGTATAAGCTCGTTGGATAATGAATTATGTTTATAAGGAAAACTGGCTCGAATTAACTAATATCACTAGAAATTTCCACTTTTGTGATTAAGGTGATAAATTGAGCATTCAAACCTTGGGGGAAGGAACCATCTATAAAAAAAATTCTTGACTAACTAGTTCACATCATTCTATATGACATCTCAATATTATTGGAATAATTGATTTGTGAACCCATTCAATCCATGAGAACATTCTTTTTTCCGGCCAAAAACTGCTTCCTTAATTTCAATATCAAGAGGTCAGAGGTGAAAAATGATTTTTCATCTTTAGATATCTATTTAGGGATAATGTTCTCCCTTAACACCACATTTCATGGTGCCCCATTGTAGAGATTCATATAAAAAGAGACAATTATATTAGATAACTCATGTATTTCTTCCAAGACCTGATCTCCATCTTTGAGCAGTGAGAGGGGCCTATTTTCCCTCTGAATTCTATGAAGGGTGTTAAAGAACATGGTGTTCCTATACCCCTCAGTGAGCCACCTGATTTTTAATAGGTCTTTTCTAATGTTTTCTCTAATAATAATAAGGTTTTGGAGCTTACAAGACATATCATCTTCCTAGTTAGTGGCTCCAAAGAAATTTATCCTAATAATTGACTCTTGGTGATCATGAAGGGAACATTCCATGGCCTCAATTTGAGCATCGAGTGAGATAAACATTAATTTTCTCTATTCTTTTAACTTTTTCATGAGAATTTCATGATTAGATATTTAGGAAATAGGGTTAACATTTCATTCATATAAAGACCAAGATTCCTAGGCAATTCTTGAGAACTCTGGGAGAGCATCCAATTCATTATTGAATCTGAATGGGATAACTTCCATTATCTTGATACCAAGAAAGATAAGTAGGATGAGATGGTGGTCAGAGTTATGTTTTTTCAGAGTAATTCATCAAATATATCTCCAAAATCAAATCAATGGATCGTAGAAAAAGGCCCTATCAATTCTGTTTTACATCATTCCACTTAGGTGACTCCTGTACCATGTGAATTTGTCCCCAATAAAGTTGAATTTGGATAGCTTGGCCTCCTCAACATATTCCCTAAATTCTATGATTAATGTGGTGTTAAAAACTAGACCAAATTTATCATCCACATGTTTAATTTAATTAAAGTCTCCAATGATAGCCCATGACTCCATGATCACACTGAAAATATCCCTTACGTGCCTCCAAAAAGATCTCTTGTCCAAGTAACTATTATAATCATAATGAAATGAATAGAATATTTTTCAGCTAAAATCAATAAAAATGTAGATGACCATATGATTATCCTTATAAAAATAGTAAGATTCTTAACACTACTATGGGTTATAAGGAAAATCCTTTCAGGGATTCAAATAGAACAAAATAAATCCCAACATATAGTATCCTCAACTAGTAAAAATATTTCCTTGATTTGAAGAATCGGTCTTTGTCTCAGCAGACCAATAATATAAGGTTTGTACTTACCTTCAAGGAGCCTAATATAACCTTCTGTTCCAAGGTTGGTTATTACCTAGAAGTTCGAAAAGAGTACCTTCATTATGATTTTTATTTTGGGGTAATACCCCCTTTCCTTTCATTCTCATCTACCTTTGTGATTTTCTGGCAGTCCCTTCCTTTGGGGAGATTTCGTCAGGTTTTGACCCACTAAAAGAATCATTTGTATTATATTTTGAGGGGGATATGGTTTCCTCTTTACCATCATTCTAGATAAGAGAGTCCACTACTGATGTTCCATATGCATTCTTGATAGGGTTTTCACCCTTCCCCTTATCCTAAATAGAAACATGTTGAATTTCCACTTGAATAGTTAAGAGAATTTATGTTTGAATCACATCACTTATGTCATAGGATATGAGATGAAGTAAATAATCCCCAACTTTCATGGTAAGAGAATTAGAGAAAACATATTCTGATAGGTTTAAGAGCTGATTGGTGAAGTCTTAGGTAGGGTTACACTGATTATTACCCACATGTGGGAATATTTATAGCACAAAATTGTTGGGATTTCTTTACTCTTCCTCAACCAAGACTGCCCATAATGAGGTTAGAGCAGTGAATTTGATAAATTTTAAATCCCTTCACTATATAAGATACATCATTTCTTCCCTTGTCCACCGGGATGGCTTTATTTCTCCTAGATACTTCCATCCTGGATGTGGTACTAGTTTCTAGCTTGACCAACTTTTATAGCACTCAACAATTATTGAAATCATGTCCTAACATATTATAGTGATCACAAAACTTGAGAAGATTCTATAATTCAAAACTTTCCTCTATTTTTAGATTATTTTCAACTAGGTATACCTGTCTAGGTGGATACAGTTCCATTTTGATTTCAACTAGCACTCTTTCATAGAGACCAAGATCCCCACTAATGGTGTAGCGATCAATCTTCAGTAGGGTACCAATTCAAGAGACCAAGTAATTCTGAATTTTTGGATTCCAATAAACCCATGGGAGACCATGAATCCTTATCCAGACCTGTACAAAGTAATTCCATTGATTTAAAGGGTTAAAAATGGCATCCCAATTAGAGAGCCGAAAAAACCATGGTTTCAAATTGAGGATACCCACAATTCAAACCGCATCAAAGTCCTATTTTCTCTCTATAATGACATGGATAACCTTTTCTAATAAGGATAAGTGTCCACATCAAGGAACTCCATCAATATGAGATCCTCTCCTTCATCTCCACATAGGACCAAGGATTCATATATTTCTTGTAAGAGATGCGGCCAATAAACAAGAATTTTCAAATGTTCATTCTTTATTTGACGACATTCATATCTACAACAACAACGATATTTATGTCCCCCAAATTTTTACGCATGGGTGGTTTTCGTAGTTCATATGATGCATTTGGGGATTTAAAAAGAAACTCTTCAAACGAGAGAGCTTTCTGAGGAAGGTTTTAAGAGCCAGAGCCGACATCAGATTCATTTTGGGGATAAGTAAAATATTTTTCCTAGTCAAGATTAAATGATTCCATGATCGGTAAAAATCTTAGAAGAAGGAATAATCACCATCATTAGGTTAAAAGTGGGAGCTTACCACTCTCGACAACTTCGCCAAATAAAAGACCAATAAAAATCTTTATTGACATATAAACATATAGAATTTCAATACTTTTCCAGTCAATAAATAAATATAATCCATATAATGAAATAAGGAGGATGATTAAACAATAAATAATAAACTTTATTTACTAATAAATGAACATATATATCAAAATAAAGAGTATACATATTTTTAATATTTCCCCAATCAATAAATGGAATAAAATTATATGTAATAATACCTTAAACTAACACTGTGTAGAGAATGGGGTATAAGTTCAAGTTAAGAAATTAAAAAATAATTCAACATATGGAATATTGGTAAAATATTTTTAATCAAAGGAAATATAGATTATTCACATAGGAATTACATTGGAAGGAAAAATAATTTCTATACATAGTGGATATTAGGAAAGAAAAATGAAGAAATATATTTTTTTAAAGCTTAACCCCACAATATAAAATAGTGTGGGAGAATTTATAAGGTAATATAAGACCAATATAAAAAAAGGTAATTTTTTTTAATATAAACCATATATCAATGAAGAAAAATTGAGATGCAAAAACCCTTACGATAATAGTATCATTAGAATGAAAAGAACATGAGAGGGATACCATGAAATTCAAATATAATGAAATATATTAATGATAAAAAATTAAATATCACAATTAATAAAATATATAAAATAAAAGTTTTTTCATAATATAAAATATGTTTCATGGAATTAAAAATAGTAAAAAATAACATTTACACCTTTAGAAACATTTATATCAAAACCTGTTGAAGGATAAAATTTAAAATGAATCATTAAATACCATAAATAATTATAGTATCATGATAAAAAATTGTTAAAGGGTATGTATATATATAAACATCAATATAATAATTCACTATGTAAGGAGACTTGGATGGTGGCCTCGGAGTGGAAATGCTTTCTCTAGTTCATGGAGCTAGGGTGTCATTTTGGTATTCTTCCCCTTCCCTCCTTCGGCATGTATTATGTGGCTCGACATCCACATCCTTCAGCTTGACATCGGTGTGGTATGAGGTGGCATCTTCTGGATTCGACTGCTAAGGAGAGGTTCTAGCTTTGAATCGGCTTGGTGAAGGCCCTTGTGAGTTTTCGACTTCAGCTCAGTTCAACGAAGGCTCTTGTGAGGTTTATAATTCATCAACCCTGGTGTGTTTAATCGGCGAAGCCTTAGGCGACGTCTTGGAACATCTCTTCGTTGGTTCTCGGATCAGCGTCGGACTCAGAGTGTCATGGGGGGGGGGGGGGGGTTCTTGGTTCTACTTTAGTCATTCATGCAGTTCTTCTCCAAGATTAATTTTGGTGATTTTTGTGTTCTATGTTGTTTGCGTTGGATTGGTGGATCTATTTGATGGTGGGTCTATTGGAATAGTGAGTGGAAGCTGGTTCGATTAAAAAAAGGATGAGCTCATAAGGGGAACCCCATTTAGTTTTTCCTCCAGTCATTGCCTTCATCTTCTCTGGCTCTGTCTAGTGGCACCCTCCCTCGGCATTCCGGCTCGACGAATTAGGGTGTGGCTCGTGACTTTGGGTCTCCTATTCTGCTGATTCCACTGTTGTTGGTCTACCTCTTTGCCCTATCCTTGAATTTGATAGGGCTTTTCAAGGCAGCGCGGTGAAGGTTCGAATTCCATGTTCTATGTCTCTGGGTTTCATCTGTGACTACTCTAAGTGCATTGAGAGGTTCTTTGTGGGTTTCAAGGGTGGTCTCAGAGGCGGCGACAAGAGTTTGGATCTGGCTTTTGATTTTTTTATAACGGGTGATAGGTTGAGTTAGTTAAATATTTGAATATGGGGTATGGATATTCTCTTTGTAAGATTGGTTTGTGGCACTATGGTCTGTTTTCTTCAGTCAATGCATCTGATTATTCTAAAAGGACGGATTCCGAAGTGGTTCAGAGTAAGGAGCTTTCACATATCATTGATTTTCGGAATTGGATTTCAGAGAGGTTATGGCCTTTTCCATCGATTCTGTACCCATGCAGTCTTGCACGAGACTGCTTGTTGTGCAATGATGTAAAGGTGGAAGCTCATCACGATGATTTTGATGCTGGGGAGGCGACCGTATTTGCATATTTGAATCGGATTGATTTTGGTTATGGGACATTGGATAGTGGGTCTTGATTGTCTTTATGTTTTTGAAGTCGTTTGGATTACCCCTTACCCTTAAAGGGGGTTTATATTATCTTATCTTAATAATAATAAAATTTAATTTTCACTTTTTTTTATAAAAGATGGATTCATTAATGTCAAAAATCAGCCGACGTACAGACGTGAATCCATGAATGAAAATGTCCCAATCAGAGTTGGTTTTCTTCAAAAGGGGCCAGATACTGCCAGCTGATGGGAAACATTGTTTCCTTCCCTTTTGATAAAGGATAAGGTGAAGAATGTAAAGCATTGATGGGGAGAGAGGATTTTCCTAATGAGGGATACAAAGGACTGAAGTCTGTCATCGTTGAGGTTGATAACATTGATAATGGTGAGGTAGTCTGATTCAAGGTTAACTTTATCCCACCCACAGTCTTTAGCGAGCATCATTCCGGTGAGGAGAGTGACAGCCTCGGCAACCACAGGTTCCCAGAAAACTTGGTGTGATTCATGCTTGGCTGCAATGATTTGACCAAGATGATTCTGGGCGAGTAGGCCAAGGGCAACATGTCCATCCATGGGGAGAGATGCATCCAAATTAATATTGAGAATCTCTTCCAGCGGTGGGCACTATAGGGAGGAAAAAGAAGGTGTTTCAAAGGGATTATGTTGTCTATTGTGGTGGTGCCAGCCCTCAATCCAAGAAAATACCCGTTCAATCTAGAATCAGGGAGGATTGTGAACATGGTTGAAAACAACATCGTTGTAGTGGACCCAAATGATCCCGGCCATGATGCAAAGTGATCCCACTTTAGACGATGAGAAGGAGGAGCACCATCGCTTCTAGAGAGAGGGGAGTTCTGAGCCCATGTTCAGTGAAGAATTAGTAGTAGAGCTCCATTTATTCCAAATCTCCTTTTCCCCCGTACATTGGATGATAGCATGAAAGGGAGATTCTGGGACGTTCGAGCAGAAGGGGCAAAACCTGTCATTAGAAATATGTCAAAAGACGAGAAGGATTATGGTAGAGAGGGTGCCCGTGCGCACCTACCACCAAAAGTGGTATATTTTTTGGGGAACATTGAGTTTCTAATATCGTGTGTGTGTAATACTTCACTATACACATATTAGATAGTTATTGTCTATTTTCAATATTGTGTGTGAGTAATCTCGATTGTTTTGAACTAATTTCACAATAGAATGGTTGTTCTTTATTCTTGTCCCAAATTTCATTATTACCATATCATAAACGGTATTGTAAATATTTATTTGTAATTTTATAATTTTATTTAATTGTAGTTTTGGTTGCGATTCTTGTAGAAGAAATTGGTGATAAACATGTTTTGGTGATTTTTAACAAATGAATATTGGTATCTTAATTAATGAGTTAAATATTAATGTAACTATAAAAAAATAAGATATTTATTTGATTATTTATATCAGATATTTTTAGTAATCGAGTTCTCATAGTGATCAAGGACATTATTTTACAGCATTATTGAAGTGGGTGGTTAGACATACCCAAACATGACCAGACCATGATTAATAGATTATTATGATTATGAAATTGGTTTATTTTGGGAATAATATAATTATTACAGAAAAATCATAATCTAATTTAAACTATTTTTAAGGTGTTAAATTATATTTGAGTATGGTTTAATAAATAATAATAAAACAAGGTGAAAAATGAGACACGTTTTTTTCATGGAGGCGGTAGTCTGCACAACACATCATTAACGTTTTCTTTTCTCAAATAATGAGAGGTAAATAAGGTGAAAAATAATTTTTCTCTCAATAATTATAATTATATTATATATATAATTTATGGTTTAATTTTACCATTATAATCATTTAATAGAGGAGGCAGCAAAAAAATAAGTCGTCTCTCTGTGAAGGTGGTAGTTCACATCGCCTATGAATGATGGTTTTGTTATTCATAATAGGAAAGGGTAATATTGTTTAATAGTTATTCCCTTCGAAAAATAAAATTAAGTATAATAAAATACCA
Source organism: Viscum album (assembly GCA_963277665.1). Taxonomy (NCBI): domain Eukaryota; kingdom Viridiplantae; phylum Streptophyta; class Magnoliopsida; order Santalales; family Viscaceae; genus Viscum; species Viscum album. The sequence continues at coordinate 1,224,916,469 of OY728130.1, forward strand.
ATTTAATTATATTGGAATTTGAAAAATAGATTTGGGAAAGTAAGAAACAAAATAAAAGAAGGTAGGAAACAAGTACTCACATTGAGGACGTGTGTTTTCCCTTGGAAAACCCTTTGAAAATGGAAGTCATAGGCCAATATCATGTGACTAGAGTCTTAAGTAAAAGGAATTGGATTATGGGGGAAATAAAAAAGGATAGTTTTATATGAGGAAATTTTTTTTATTGTGGACTTGAAGGGGTGGTGAGAGGACCCTTTTATAAGTGTTGAGAATGACATTAATATAAATATTTGAACATATTATAAAGAGAGAACAAGTTTCACATGTCAAGAATACACCAAAAATAAAAATAATGGAGTGGGTAATGAAATATGGTATATAATACCCAAAAAATTCATTTTAAAACATGTTTTAATCAAGTTTTCAAGTTCTTTACTATAATAATTTTCACTTTTATTATTTTCGGTCTGATCGCGGTAACTAGTTTTTACCTAAGTTAATCGTTTTTTTCTTAAAAATATGGACCTTATTAAATAATTATTAACTAATAATTGAAAATATGAAATTTATTTTATCATATAACATATATATGTGTAAAAAAACCTCAATTTTAAAATCTTCACTAGTAATACATAAAATCACATTTTTAGACAAACTGAATTTTTAAGAATAAAATTTCTGTATAGGATGAAATTATTATTGTCATTTATTTTCATGATATAAATTGTTTTATTATAAAAAATCTATAAAATTTATGCATATTAAAAATAAATCTAAAATCAAATTTTATGATAATAATTTTTAGTTAAAGGAAATGACCATGAAGTTTTTTTATTGAAGAATATTACATAAGTTGAAAAAATGTAAAAAAAAAGATTTTATAAATTAGAATTGTATTTAGAAATGCATAGTTTTACACCTTAAATAATTTTTTTTTTCAATTTAGAAGTTTATATGGTTTGACTTATTTCCTATAAAATTATAATTTTATTGTTTTGATAAAAACATAATTTTTACTATCCACATAAAAATTGACTATTTTAGAAAAATCCAAAAAAATAACCTAAGATAATATTGTTATTATAAATATAAAAATGAAGCTAACTATTTAAAATTAAAATTATAAAATATAGGAATTTAAATTTAAAATCTAAATACAGTGAAAACTATTTTCATAGGAAAATAATATTTTAAAAATATTTACCATTCTAAAATTCATTTCCTTTCAATTACAAATCAAATCAGTGTTAATATATTCTTAATATCAATAATAAATTATATATATAATATATTTTCTTTTATTAAATTAAATCACATAAATTATTATCTTTAAAAAGGCTTCATTTTAAATCATAAATACATCATATTAGTAATTTTGGCACACTAGTTGAATTTTTATCAGTGCCATTTATTAATAATAAACTTTATTTTATTTCTATATATTTTTTATAATATGGTTACCTTTATTTTTAAAATCCAATTTTATGGATATATTTTAATAGATATATAATGTTCCATAGTTCATTTTGTTTGATATTGTGTGTGTGAGAAGCTATCAAATAAATGAGGTTTCAAAAGAAATATATTTAATTTAAAATATCACGGTGTTACAGTTTATGACTATCTTCATAGGATTATTCTCAAGATAATAAATAAAGGGAAGATAAATTTTACACATGTTGGTAGAGGTATTGTAGTTCCATCTCACATTTTATATGATAATGATATTATTATTTTTTCCCAAGGTGGAGAAGTAATATTAAAATACTTAAAGATAAGCTTTAATATTATGGGGATGTTTCTCTGTAGAGGATCAGCTATGAGAAATAACATGTTTATTTTTGTGAGGGATTATCTAGTTCTAGGAAGAAATATTTCTTGAGGTACCTTAGCATTGGTGATGATTATCCACCTTTATCTTACCTAGGGGTCCCCTATTTTTTGGTAAGATGTAAGGTTATTTAATTTAATTGTATTTATTCTCGAATTAAGATATAGTTTTTCACATGTAAATGTAATTATATATCAATGGAAAGTAGAATCATCTAGGTTAAGGATGAAATTCCATCAAAATTGGTCTATTATTTCATGGTTTATAAGTGGCCCATCTATATAATTAATAATATTAATGCCATAATTAATAAAAAAAATTGCAATGGGATTAATTTTGAGAAAAAAATGAAATAGTGAAATGGAAAATCTCTTACAAACCTATGAAGGTTGGTGGCATGGGTATCAAAAGACAATTAAAGATTCAATGAGGCCCTGAAATATTACTTTACTGGGAATATTATCCCTTGTAATTCCCTGAGTCTTCATTTTTTGAAGAGAAGGTTTGAAACTAAGATTTTGAAAGAGATATAATATTATTTAGATTATTTAGTATGACCATCATTAAGGGAATATTATATCAAAATTATGGTGTACTATATATAGCTAGCCTCATTTAATTAATCCCTTAAATTTTAGGTGGATAATTATATATGTTCCCCCTTATTAACCTATATTTGTCTAATATTTTTAATCTTGATTTGAAAATTTCTATTAAGGACTAGTTTGAGGCCTTGGATTATCTTCCTACTCTTTTTAAAGATCTTATAAGAAATAATTGTTTTTATAATTATAAATATAAGAATATCTAGGAACCATTTATATTTTGTGCTCTCTCTAGAATTTTTTAATCTATTTAGCAGTTATAATATAATTAATGATATGAAATTATACACCCACTTCTTTAGTTCCTGGATTAGTCCTTATTTTTCATGGATGATCAGCATATTAGATTATAACATTGTCTCTATAGATGCAAACTTATAGTCATTTAAAGTCTCTATTTATTCTATAGGTTTCCTCTTCCACTCCAACATTGAGGATATTGATCATATTTTCCTTAAATATCATGTTGCGAGTACTCTTTAGTGTAGTAGTTTTGATATATTTGAGCTATCTAGGTTTCCATTGATGAGAATTTATGATTAACTTATGTGTTTCAATGATATAAGTTATTCTATGAAAATAAGAAACCTATTTGTTTATCCCTGTGTTTAGATTGTACATATCTTATAGAATTTTATAAATGATGTTATCTATACTAGGAGGAAGCCCCTAATCTCTACTTCTATCACCCAAATTATCAAAAATATCAGAGATATGAATTCTATGTAGAGTTGGAATGCAGATAACTTTCTCTATGATTTACCTATTCTTAAAATACACGGAATTAAATGAAATTATATGAAGTATAAAGGCACTATGGGTATTATATGGCTTCCACTTCCTCTTGAATAGACAAATGTCAATTCAGCTAGTGCCTCAAAAGGTAATATTATTGTTGTATAATGTGGTATGGTGTTACAAACTAATTTTGGTGATATCATTGGAAGTTTCTTTTCCTATTGTTGTGTTGATTATTCTACAGAGGCTAAGATACTTGACATTGTATAAATGGTTTGAATTTCAGAGATGAAGGGTAATGAAATTATGGATTATAAGTGGCTATTCTATTTGTTTCCATACGTTTTGGAGTGGGTGGGTCTGTCTTTCCTAGAAACTTTCCTCATAGTGGGTAGAATGCATTGACTACCTCTCTTATATCAGTATGTTGGTGACACATGTTTATTACGAAGGTAGTTTTCATGTTGCGGATTTAGAAAATATGGGTGTTTGTAGAAACATGTTTACTTGGTTTTATGGGTTCCCAAAATATATTATTAACATCTCTATAAGAGATATTTCGAATACATCGATTTTCAGATTCTTGAATACTTTTTTTACTTTTGATAAGGGTCGGGGGATCTTTTTCTCCTCAGCACTTTGTCTAGTTATTTTTTAAATTATTTATTAGAATGAGAGTTTTAATCAGTTTTCATAATTTAATTTAACATAGAATATAGTTTATTAAATTTTATTTTTTACATTTTTTAAATAAAGTCGTTACTAATTACTTTATTTATTTGAATATAAAATTATTTTTTATATTTTTGTCTACTATTTTTTATTCTTTACAATTAATTAATTCTTTTTTTGTTAATTTTTTTTATTATATAATTTTATATAAAATAAATTATAATTTTTTAAGTAAGATTATTTTTATAATTTAAATTCATTAACCCCCCTATTTGATATATTTAAATGTAAAATATATATTTTTGGGTTTTTTTTCTTATTTCCCTTTATTATTTTTATTATATTTCTTATTACATTATTGTTTTTTTGTATCATTTTTCATTTCACACAAATAATTTTAAAAAACATAGATTTCATTATATTTAAATTCATTTGAATGTATTTTTTTATTTTAAAAAAATAATAAATTTCTGAATTTTTAATTTAATTTAATATAAAAAATTATAGATTTTTCATCTTTTATCTTCATTTTTAAGAAAATATACTTTATCATTTTATATTTTTCTACAAAGTCTTATTTTTATTCTTATATGTAAAACTATTTTTCTAATTTTTCATTATATTTTAATGTAAAATATTATTTTATGTTACTTTATTTTATGTTTTTTTATTTTAATATTATTTTTTTGAAATATTTTTTGATAGAACATAATTTTTATATTATTTAATTATTCAAAAGTTATAAAAATATTAGGATTTCCCACTTTTAAAATTTCAATTTATTAATTTATTTTTAAATTTATTTTTATTTATTTACTTGTTTTTTAAAATTTTATCATTTTAATCAAATAATATTTTAAATGTATTTTTTTAATTTATATGAAGGTATAATATATTTTTTTTGGATTTTATCTTATTTTTTTGTCATTTATATATTTTTTCTATTTTTTTAAATAAGATTTTTTAAAATTTTATAATAAGTTCTAATTAAAATATTCTCATTGTATAATTTTCTTTTTTAATTAAACAAAATTTTAATTATTTAATTAATTTTATTTGAAATTAGTTTTTTTAATTATTTATTTTTGGTTTATTTTTTTAATATCTACATATTTAATTTTTATAAAATTTTATTTTTCTTATTTATTTACTTATACAATGTAGCTTTTCTTAATTATTTTCATATATTTGAAATTGATGTTGTTTTTTAGTTTTCTCAATTGTTTTCTATGTTTTTAATGAATGTTGTGTTTTGTAATTTTTAAATTTATTTGGAGGTAAACTAGTTTTTTAGATTATATCACTTACTTTATTTTTTTCATTTTTTATATTTTAATTATTTATTATTAGTTTTATATTTTTTAAATTTTTTAATAAAATAAAAAAAGTTCAATGTTTTTAATTAATTTAAAAAATAGAATAAAGTTTTATGATTTTCCATAATTCTATTATATCTGTTTAAATTTTTCATAATTTTTTTTAATCTTTTTTTCATAATATTGTTTTTATTCATTTAAATTTATTTATTCAAGAGTAATATAAAGATATAGGTTTTTTAATTTTCCACATTGTTCATAATATTTTTAATTATATTTTTTATTTTTATTTTTCAATATTTTAAGTGTATTTTTTTTATAACTATTTAATTGACTAGAAAGTATAATTAATTTTTTATTTTTTAACATGACATTTTTTTACTTATTTGCATATAATATACTTTTTTGGAATAATTTAGGTTACTTTTCTATTTATCCATTTTTTATTTTGACTATTAACCAAATAATTTTTTCCATGATATTTTATATTTGGATAAGAAATAAAATAAAAGTTTCATATTTTTTCCTTTCTAATATAATTATTTTTTATTAAGATAATTTATTTTGAAGTAAAATAATATTTCTGATGTTTTAATATATATATAAATATATATAAATGTGTGTGTGTGTGTCTATATATATATATATATATATATATTATTTTTTATATTTTTAGGTAATTTTTTTAACTGAATCAAGGTTTCTTGTTTTTCTAAATTAATTTAAATATAAAGGTTTTTGGAATTTTCTTAACATTTCTCCTATTAAATTTTTTAATAGAATGATTTTTGTGTATATTTTTTTAAATTTTTTTTGTATTATTACCATGTTGGGTTTTCCAATATTTTATTGCTAAAACCCCACAATAATCTCTTGATGACATAATTCCTTATGGAAGGTGTGATTTCTGATCGGCCAGAGGGTGTTAGTAGTGTGTAGCATTATCCAGGACAGTGCATCTGCATACATGTTGTCTACACTACTATAGAATCTGAATGTGGGATGAAGGACTGGTTTATCCAGTTTGTCAGATCATCTTATTGGTCTGTTGGCGGTGGCCAACATTGGTTCCCTGTTTCCTTATAAGGGCGGCAGTGGTTGTCATCAATAGTGTAGGTCCCTAGGGAATTGTTAGTAAAATGTGGTGGAAATAACTGTATTGATCAATCTGTGCAGGGTTCCATAGATAGATTGTTCACTATATAAACAGAGGTATTATTCATGGTTACGAAAACTGCCACATATTAAAAATAAGAAGTTTCTTTTCAGTTAGTCAGTCAATGGAAATTGTCACTTATTTCATAGTAAACAATCATTTAGTAGTAGTTTTTCTTTATTAATGGATATTTTTGTATGTGTTTCTTTTAGAGAATTCAGTGGCGGTTTTTTTTCATCTAGCTACATTTTTTTTAAAAAAATCAATCGAAAATACAAGAGATAAAGTAAACATAACTACCTCTACCTTCATTAGTGATGGTTATGTTTAGCGGAAACTAAAGCTAACTACTGCTAAAAAATTAATAAAAATATATTTAGCGGCGGTCATCATACATACACCATCATACCTCCACAGTCATATATATATATAATATTTTTTCCCATAATCTCAGTAAACTCTTAACCTCGTCCAACCGATAAACCCGATCACTAATATATGCATATGAAATATTTCCACCACCAACAATAACTCATGACCAATATACATCCATCTCATGACCTCCACTATATCAATTTACCTCCGCATCATGTCATTAAGTGGAACCGACCACATCGTGTAATCAACTGCAATAAAAAATAATATAGAAATTAGAATTGAACAAAATAAATCAGAATTACTATAAAATCACTTATAGTATTTATACATAACACAGAAACTAAGATACATCACAAATGCCTTCAAAATAATGTTGTGGATCAAAATTATCATTCTCATGCCAATCACCGATATCTTTCACCAACAATTAAATCCAAAAATTTAGGAAATCAAATACAATAGAGATCAGAAATTAGATATATTAATAATTTCACTCATAAAGTTTGTTATTTTATTAATAAAACATGAGAAATTTCAGTATAAAACAAATAGTATATCATGCAACACACATTGAAAACATAAAATTTCATATTTAAGATATGATTTAACACTTAGAAATTTTTTTTTAAGTATATAACAATCTAATAAATTTTTAAATCGACGTGCAGTGTGATTGAAATTTACTTAATAAACAAAATTTAATGATTTTTTTATGAAAACTTGTATTATATTTTAAAAGTAATTCAACGATTGTTGTCCAAGAATTTCACATAAATCCTTGGTCTTTTTATATGGTTCTGACCTTTACTGTAAATCCCTAAACCTGTGATTCCCAATTCCGTGAAAAAACATGTTGTGTTATTTTTTCATAAAAGACAGCTAAAAAATATACAGTGATTTATAAAATTTAGGACCTTTAAGAGTCCAATTTCTGGGGAATTAGGAAATACCTTTTAATTTATCATAGTTGTTAAAAAATAAAATCAAACAACTATTTTGATTCAAATGCTCTAACTCCAAAAACAAATTCATCCATCTTATAACCTCTAAAATACCTGTGAAAATATTTTTAAAACATGGGATGAGAAAAAATTACCCATTAAGGGGTTTTAAAACTAGTGAAAAATAATTTTCAAAAATACCTTTTGAAAATAATATTTGAAAATACTTTTAGAAATACCTTTGAAAATAATTTTGGGAATATCTATGAGAATAAAATTGAAAACACTTACTCTTTTGAAGATATTATAATACCTTGAAAATACTAACTTTTTGAAAATGATTTAAAATTAATCTAGTGATTTTCAAAAAAAATTATTCAATATTTTGAAAACAAAACCATGAGGCCACTTGAAATATTTTTTTCAGGTCTACCCACTTTTCCAAGGTATGGGTTCACTCCTCACTTCCCTGTAATGTTAACAAAGTTCAAGCACCTAGTTTTATGAAAACAATTTAATCTTTCCAAAAATATATATACAATTTTCATTTGATTGTTTTACTTTAAAAACATGGAAAAATATTTACATACATTTATATATATATACATATACTTTTATAAGAATACATTTTCTGGATTTGGAACAACCAAATCTCATGAAATAAGACTTATCATGGCATGCTAATGAAAGTATAATTAACATCCATGTATTCCATTCATAAAAAACATTTTTTTAAAGTAATTCCTAAAGAGGAATAATTTATTCAATGCACATACATAAATATATACAACCAAACACGTATATTAATATATAACTGGTGCATGCATTATAAAATTTTAAAATTACATGATTTATAGATGATGTTCATATCTTATATTTATAAATGGAATTCATGATTGTACATTTTCTATGCACACAAAAAATAATAGCTCTTACAGTAAATAATAAACATAAAATGATATCTTTCATTTTTTAAGGGAATAAAATAATAACTTTTATTAGTAGAAATATTAACATACATATTTTTGAAAAATCATACATCGTTTCGAATTAAAAGTGAAAAAATCATTGTTATTTCATTATTTCATAGTTTATAAATAGAAATTACTGAAATAACATTGAAAATATAATGGTTTATATGAAATCATTGAATGATTTTATAAAAAAAATTAATTCCATCACTAAGGTTTTTCTAAAAACATAATTATCATGCAATGAAACCTCCACATAAATTTATAACTGATTTTTAAAACCCTTAAAATTTATAAAACTCAATAAAAAATAGAATTATTTAGTACATGAAATAATTCCATTACCTTATATTGTATGAATGGAAGAATAAGGGTATAGATTGGTATTTAAAAATACCAAGGAAGAAAAGAGTTTTTTTGGCTTGGATATAGTGAGTTTTTTATGAAACATGGAAGATATTGTCATCCTATTTATAGCACAATCCCTTTCCTATACAAAAATATAGAAAAAAATTGTGTTTTTTAGTTTGGTAAGTGAAGAATATATATATATATATATATACTTATATAAACCTTTAGAAGTGATAATTAATTCTAGAACTATATTTCCATGAAATATGAATAATTTGGAAAAAAATTTGTTCAAAAATATTAAAATTTTTATATTTTATACACAATAGTCGCATATATGAACAACCAGAAAATTCAAGGGAATTTTTTGCAATGCCAGAAACCCTACCAAGTTATATTTGATGGGTAATTATATACATATTTCATAACTTGAAAAAACTATCATGATATAATGAGTATCTTGGAAGAAAAGAGTACATTCATTATGAATGGTTTCTTTAAATTCTACTAGTATGTTTATTTTTTATTTATTCCAATCATATTTGGAAGTTCAGAAATATCTTTGATTAAATATACAAATCAAAATGGTCTATTATGTAGATAATGGAAGTTAGGAAGAAATAATTTGACATCAAGGGTTTAATTTTGTAGAGATCCAAGGTTGAAGATGATTAGAACAGGATCAAATAGTTGATATTTACTCAAATGGATAACCTTGATTTATTCTGGTATTTTAAAGTCATCCCACATTGAAATGGGATCAGTGTGACAAAATTCATTTTATATTGAATGATGAGCCAAAATACTCATTAAAGTTACAATGGCCCTTATATAGGGGCCCGGTTGGATTCTTTCCCACACTATGCATGAACTCTCGCTTATAAAGTCTAGCTCCTGCATTGTGGTAGCTCAGCTTGGCTCTATCGATATGCCTCTTTACCACCATGGCCATTCTTGGGAAGACACCTCCCACACAGGGTTGACCCCTAATGGTTCTTCCATTGGTTGAGGTGTCCCTTTATTTGTCCCAAGGTGGTCTAATGTTTTTATAACAATGGAAATATATACAAAAAATATAAAATAAATTATGTATTATATTTTCTAAAATAAATTTTTTAATTAAAATAATATTTTTTGGAAAACATTACTTCAAAACATTCACTTTATTTTTATTTAAAAATAATGTTCTGTTAAAATCATATTATTAATATAGTTTTGATTAAAAAATTTAGACTTCTTAAATTAAATCTAATATTATGTTTTATTTTTTATCTATTTTCAATTTATTTTTATGCACTCTTTTACCAATGACTCCTAACATTGTCACTATGTTTTTTTAAATAATATTCTAATGATTACATTTTTATAACAGTCAAAACAAATGTTCTATAAAAACCCATAACTTAGGGGTAATCAAAGTGGCCAAAAAATCGCTAAGATTCTTATTTAATTCTCCCAATATGGTTCTCTATTTTCCTTTCACTGTTTATTTTTTTTATATTTTCTTAAAAGTATATTTTCTAACCATGGTGGATCTGAGATATGTCAGGTATACATTTGGTGCTATTTTTCAAATCAAAGGTTCTCCAGTTATGTTACTGTAGCTGATAGTGAGTTTGTTGAATTATATCTTCTATTAATGATATATTATAGTAATTTTTTCAATAAAATGTATATAATTCATATATTTCAATTTATATTCTTATTAAATTACTATATTTATTTAAAATAAAAACTACATAAAAAACTCATAATGTTACATTATCCCCCCCTTTAATTGAATTCTTCCCTAACAATTTATTCATGCACAGATTATTTAAACATTAGTATTTGGTTCCTACAATAACAATTGTACTGTTATCATGAAATTTTAATTCAAAAAATTTTATTCAAATAATTACAACCTTTTACAAGGTCTCCAATATTAGTGATTTTCATGGAAATGAGGATCTCTTCCAAAGAGAGTGGTGCTAAAGGTAACTTCAAATTCATCTTCTTGTTTTGTACATATGAAACTTGTACAATTAATGTTGTATTGATGTAAACATTAAAAGGAAGTTATTATATATATATATATTGAGAATAAAACATCCAAAGGTCAGTTTGGACTTGATTTCTAAAAGATACTCTAATTGACTCGTCTTTGAATATTTCTAAGCTGTAATTGATTCTTCCTATAATTCTTCCATATAAACAAAAAGTCAAAAGATGGAACATATATGATGTGTGTAGATTTACTACTTCCATATATTCATAAAAAATTTGAGTGATTAATATTGGTTAGACAGAGTAAAGAATTTAAAAAGACCTTCATGATACTTTTCTTGGTGTGCATGGTAAGAAAGTTGTGTCTACAAGAGTGAATAAAAGAAAAATCCAAATCCTCAATAAAATAAAACTATGTAAGATGTGTTGGATATTTTTTAGAGACATTTACAAGTAATTCTAATGGCATCATAATGCTAAAACTCAACTAAGAAGGACTTTATGATAATATTAAAAAGTAACTCATCCAGATGAGATAACATATTTCTTTAAGTTATCCTCTATTGCATTTAAAAATTACAGAATATAGTTTTTTTTAAATAATTTCTACTTAACTTAATTAAGAGTATTAAATTTTCAAAATTATATAGACTATTCCAATTATAGAAAATGTAATTCCCTGAACTCGTGCTTCTAGAATCAGTGAAAAAATATGTTGTGTATTTTTTTATAAAAGACAACTAAAAAACATAAAACACTTTATATTGTTAAAGAACTTTTATGGTATAGGTTATGTAGAATTATGAAATACCATACAATTTATCATAATTGTAAAAAAATAAAATAAAATAAATATTTTGCTTCATGATCGCTAACTCTAAAAGTGAAGTCATCCTTCATAGAACCTCTAAAATACTTGGGATTTTTTTTAAACATGGGATGAGTACAAAATTTCCCTATAAGGGGTTTTAAAACAATTGAAAAATAATTTATGAAAATAATATTAAAAACACCTTTTATAATACTTTTGAAAATACCAATTAAAGTACTATTACAAATACTTACTCTTTTGAAGATTGTATAATACCATAAAAATAATTATGATGTCAAAATGATTTCAAAATAATCCAATTATTTTTATAAAACATTATGAATGATTTTGAAACCAAATCCATGAGACCACTTGAATCATTGAAGGTTGTTTGGGCCTCCCCACTTTTCAGAGGGAAAGGTTCACTCCTCGCTTCTCTATCATGTTCACAAAGTTCAAGCACCTAATTTAATAAATAAAATTAATCGTTCCTTATATATATATATATATTCAATAAAGTTTTTTCTTCAAATACATGGAAACATATTTACATACATACATACATACATACATACATATATATATATACTTTCATAATAAGAAATCTACTAGATTTTGAACATCCAAATCTCATGAAAATTATACTTTTCATGGTTTGTTAATGAAAGTATAATTAATATCCATGAATTACTTTCATAAAACCCGTAAAACCCATTTTGAAAGTAGTTCCATAAATGGAATGATTTATTCAATACACATAATTACATATATACAAAAAATGCGTATATTAAAATATAACTATTTCATGTATTATAAATTCAAGAAATGTCATGATTTATAGATGATGACCATATCTTATATTTATAAATGACATTAATGATTTCACATGTACTGTGCATACATAAAATGATATCTCTTACTATAATTAATAAATATAAAATGATATATTTCATTTATTATAAGGGCATAAAATAATAACTTTTATTACTATAAATATTGACATATAGATTTTGGTAAAATCAAATATCCTTTAGAATTAAAAGTTAAGCAACACCTTGTTATTTCTTTGTTCCATAGTTTAAAAATTGAAATTCTTGATATAAAATTTAAAATATAATGATTTATATGAAATCATATAATAATTTTCTATAAAAATAAATTCCCATAATAAGGGTTTTCTATAAACACAATAATCTTATAATGGAACATTCACATACATTTATTACTTAATTTTGAAAACCCTTATTTATAAAAAACTTAATAAAAAAAGAATAATTTAGTACATGAAATGATTAAATTACCTTTTATTGTAAACAGGGAAGAACATGAGAAGTGAATGCTATTTAAAAATACTGGGGAAGAGAAGAGTTTTTCGGGCAGGTTTGTAGATGGTTTTTTAGGAAACAAGGAATATATTTGAATCCTATTTATAGGCATAATCCCTTTAAAATACTAAAATACATAAAAATGGGGTTTTTGTCATGTTTTTTAGTTTCATAAGAAAATAAAAAAATTATATAATTTATATCAACTTGTAGAAGAGAGATTAAATGCCTGAACTAGATATTAATAAAATTTGAAAGATTTAGATAATTTTTTTGTTCAAAAATATTAAATGGTGTATATTTTCTACACAATTATAACATAAATGAAGAACCAAACAATTAAAGGGTATTATTTGAGGTGAGAAAAATTATATTTAGTTTGATATGATGGATAAATATAAACATATTTTAAACCTTGAAAACACTTCCATGATAGATAGAGTATTGTGGAAGAAAGTAGTCCATTCACGATGAATGGTTTCTTTAAATTCTATATGTATGGTTATTTTTTTTATTTGTTCATATCATATTTGGATGTTTTGAAGTATATTTTATTATATATTCAAATTAAAATGGGCCATTATGTTGATAATGGAAGTGGAGAAGAAATCATTTGACTTTGAGTATTTCAATTCATAGAGATCCAAGTTTAAAGTCGAATAGAAAATGATCAGACGGTTGAGATTAACTCAAATGGATGGTCGAGTTTAATTTCAAGAATTTAAAGTCACCCCACATCGAAATGGAATCAGTGTGTACACTTTTTTTTATAAAGAATGAAGACCCAATCTACTCAGAAAATTAATAACGGACCTTATACACTGTCATGACCTATCCCCTGGGGCTCGTGCTGTGACTACCCCAAGCCCACCTTCCATATGCTAAGGGATAGTGACTAGAACCTAAAGTTGATTTCCCTGAAACAGGGAAGACATTGAATTTATAACATGCAAACTCACGTAACCAAGCACACAGAAAGATATGAACACAAGCAAACTGTATAACCAAAAGAGTGCTGAAAGTAAAAGGGTTAGAATACAAGCCCAACAGTAAAGGTACAAGTACAGCTGGAATACAATAAAATTGAAGAAAGAGAAAAAGGTAGATACTGGATCATCCTCCTAGGTTCCTACTTGAAGGGTAGGTATAGATCACCTCCACAACACTCCATGCCCACCCGTCTCCTCTACGTACCGACACGCCGTATGGTCCACCTATGGGCACCGTCCAGCCCTGGTACTCCTAACTTCAGTCAGCACTATCCATCATCTGCATCCAACACAATAATGTGTGGGCATAGCCCGTGTAGGGGTGAGTATAACGATACTCAGTAGGGACCCCGGGACCCTCAAGGTCTCACAAAATCCACCAAGGATAAACCACAAAGTATGAAATAAACAGATAACCCTACCTAGGTATATGTCCATACATATACCTAAGTTATCAAGTAATTCATCTCAATCATGAGGAAAACAAAGAGATACTAACTCAGATCGCACCAAGATTTATTCTAGGGGTAGTAACAAGTTACATCTCCAGTCACATATTTGAACACCACGACTGCTAGAGAACCTCTCCTCTGTCGAGTATAGTAGGCCTGCCACGTCACACAGAGGCACATCCCGCTAATTTTGGAATGCTAAGGTACTCCTATCGAGTACCATGGGTTTTCCGCATCACACTGAGGCGCTCCCAACCATGGGCCTACCGCGTCACATAGAGGCACTCCCCCACGTGACTTGTTGAGGTACTCCTCGTGTCGAGTACCATGGGTCTACCGCGTCACATAGAGGTGATCCCCCCATGGCCTGCTGAGGTACCCCTCTTGTCGAGTACCGTGGGTCTGCCGTGTCATACAGAGGTGCTACCAACCGTGGGTTGACCACATCACATAGAGGCGATCCCCACTGGGCCTATCAAGTCACTCTGAGTCGAAAAGGCCAGCAGTCGTCAAGTCTCAACCAGCTATTGTGTTCATGCACTATGTTCGCTCGTCTCCGGGAGGATCCGCTCCACAACCTACTGGTCGATATTCCAACTACCACGAAGTCTCATGAAAAGTAATCTCAAAGTTCTGTCACGTCATAGGGGTCTCAACACAATAGACGGTGCGTCAATTAGACGCCTGGTCTGTGAGTTATTAGCCTTTTAGTCTCAGGGACCCGGTTGGATTAGTGCTCAGTCCAACCTGGCCGTTCACCATCATAACCCAAAACTCTAGTGGGGTATAATCAAAGGGACTGTCTCGCTCCAATATTTCCAATTTCGTTGAAAGTTCTTCAAACGGACGTCTGGTGCCAACGTTAGGCCCAAAAGAAGTAAATGAGTCATAGTGGGCCCGGGTCCAGTCCGACCCGACATGGGCCGACCCAATTCAGTTTGAACTAGCCCGAACCACTGGGTTTGGCCTGGCCCGCAGTGTGGCCTAGCCCGTTGGGTCCGGCCCGGCCCGCTGGGAAGTCCGGCAGGCCGCGAGGGGCCACAGAGGTCCGGCAGCAGATGGCGCGAGGCAGTGGGGTGACTCTGCTAGCGCGGCTCGACCAAGAGGGTGGGGGCCATGGGGCGACTCAGCCGGGGCGGTTTGGGGTTGTAGGTGGCTCAGTCGGAGTGGCTCGAAGTATCGCGGGTGGCTCTGCTAGAGTAGCATGAAAGTCTGCGGGTGGCTTGGCCGGAGCAGCGTTGAAGGCCGTGGGTGGCGCGAAAGGCCGCGGGCGGCGTGGATGAGGTGGCTCAGCTGGCGGCTTGGTGGACATCGGTAGCTCATGACACGGAAGCAGTGGCTCGGAAGATGGCGGCGGTGGCTCGGCCCGGTCGGCGGCGGTGGCTTGGCCCAGTCGGCGGCGATGACGACTCGGCAGATGGCGGCGGCGTGGCCCGGTCGGCGGCGGCAGCTCAGCCAAGACGGTAGCGGCCGTAGGTGGCGTAGTGGGGTCTCGGGTGGCAGAGCCGTGGGGCGCGGTGGTCGTGGGTGCCGCGGAGCAGCTCAGCCACAAGGGTGTGATAAGAGCGTGAAGGTCGCAAAGTAGTGGTGGCTACGGGGCGGTATCGTTGGGTCGTCGCCTTTGTCATGTTCAACACCACAAAACATCACAAGATTTGTGGAGGGGTCAGGCTATGTTCGTTTGGCCCGTACCCTCTACGTTAGGGTGTTAGTGTATGGATCAAAACAACTTTATGAAGAACTTCAGGATTTACAACTTTCTACAACGATTTATTCCCAATCCCGAAAATGAATTCAACGGTAGAACGTAGAAAATTTATTCATACACAAATAAACCCCTACTTTGGATTGTTCATTGATGAATATTCTGAGGGAGGAGATGGCGTCATTGTGGGGAGAAAGTCGATCATCAATTAAAGACATCCCATGCTAGAGGATGTCTCGAGGAAGAAAGTTGAAGTTGTGTGTCAGCGTTCTTCATTGGAGATCTTTTCCCCAATTCTCCAAAGCTCTCCCCTTTTCCAACCCTTTTCCCCAATTCCACCAAAATAAAAATATATCAAACTTCTTAATTTATGTTTTCAAATTAAATTATGTTGGCACAATTCCAAAATTGTTTAATTAATTAATTTATGGGTGGAATAATGAATTATGGGGCGCGTTGGGATAATTAAGTGGGGAGTTCAAGAGGTTTCTCCCCATTTAATAGGGATTTCAAGAGGTTTCAATCCTCGGGTGGTTCCAACCACCATAACCTCTCATGGAAGGTTAGGCTCGGTGGTACCCACCTCCATAACCTCTCAGGGGATGTTTTAGTTTATGTCGTCCCCACATGTAAAATATCCACATGGTTGGTTAAAACAAATAAAATAAAATTTTTTATTATTTTATTTTATTATTTCCCCGAAAAAACACAAAAAATTATCTTTCACCCTCGACCAACTACCGTCGAGGTGAAAGTATCATTAAGCGAATACTAACGCTGCGAGTTCAACGATGTCCTCAGATTTCAATTCCAAGCACCGGTTCAAAATTTATTAAAACCCGCTCATATGTTTACTGAACATACCTGAAAAAATGTTTAGAAATTCATTCTGGGCACTCCAGGTCTCGGAATCAAGTGCTGTCAAATTTCACGGACTCGTAAAATTCCCATATATTAAAAAAAATACCTGGAAATTCTGGGTGTTTACATACACTGGCTCGATGGGATTTTTGCCAACACTATGCATGGAATCAACCTTAAATAGGCTAGCTCTCACATTAAAATATCATGAATCAGCTCCACTGATGTGCCTCCTTGTCACCATGGGCTTGCTTGTGTAGAAACCTCCCACATTGGGTTGACCCATAGTGGGTCATCCATTGGTTGAGGTGTCCCTTTGTTATTCCAAATGTGGTTTAATTTTTTTATAACAAAGAAATGATATACATAAAATATAAACTAATTTAAGTATTATATTTTCAAAAAAAATTACAATTACTATAAATTTTTTAAACACTACTTCAAAACATTTAGTTTTTTTTGTTTTCAAAATAAATTTTAGTTCATACCATATTACTAATGTAGTTTCCCCTGAAAACCTAATACTTCTTAAATAAAATATAAAATTATATTTTAACATTTATCTATCATAAATTTATTTTTATGTAATATTTTACAAATGGATGGAAAAATTGTCACTATAATTTTTAAAATAAGATCCTAATGGTTTCATATTTTTAAAGTTCAAAACGAAGGTTCTATAAATACCGATACCTTAGGGGTGATAAAAAAATCCAAAAATACTCAAAGTTTTTTTCTTTCTTTCTCCCAATATGGTTATCTATTTTACTCTTACTCTTTGAATTTTTTCTATCTTCCTCGCAGGGGATTTTTTAACCATGGTGGATCTTAGATATGTTAGGTATACATTTAATATTATTTTTCTAATCAAATGTGTTCCAGTTGTGTTACTGTTGCTAATAGTGAGTTTGTTGAATTAGCTATTGTATTAACGATATATTAGAGTCAGTGTATAAATAAAAATTTTGTCATTTTTATATTTAAATTTTGATTCTTTTATAATTATTTTATTTATTTAGAAGAAAAACTATATAAAAGACTCGGGATATTACAATTACGCACATTTTGGTGTTTTAAATCATTGAAAACACATTTACAGGAATCCTAGGAAAAAATAACAAATAATGATGTTTCATTGGTTCCTAAACTTTGAAAAAAAAAATAATATCATTTTACTATGATTTTATAGTTAACCGATATTATTTTCATAGTTTTGACCCTATAACGCACATTTTTAAAGACTTTGGTATCTTTAAGAACTATTTATTGAGTCATTTTGAGTGCACCTTTTGTCGGATGGATGTTTTGTATATGTGCACACATAAAAAATAATTCAAAGATGGTTTTTTGTTATTTCATGATAATATATGGTCATTTTCTATGGTTTTGACCATTACACACATGTTTTAGAGTTTTAAAACAATAAAAGTGTGTTTATGAGCATCCAAGGAAAACTATAAATTGGAATGATTTTTATTTAGTACATACATTAAATAAATAAATATATGGGTTCCCCCTATGATTTTACAACCATTTGAAGTCATTTTCATAGCTTTGACCCTCTAACACATGTTTTTTAAGAATTTGGTATCTTTAAAAATAGCTTATTGAGTTATTCAAAGCACACATCACATAATATGGATGTATTTTCTTCATTTACATGTAAAAAATAATTTAACAGTGGTTTTACAATTATTTCACATCAATATGAGGTCGTTTTATGGTTCTGACCATTACACACATGTTTTGGTGTTTTTAAACACTAAAAACATGTTTACATGCATCCTGGGAAAACAGTAACTCATAATGATGTTTTTTCAGTTACTACACATTAAAACTAAATATATGGTCGTTTTTATTTGGTTTAACATCCATAAAATGATGTTTTATAGTTTTGACTCCCTTACACACATTTTCATAGATGTTGGTATCTTTAAAAACTAATAATTTATTCATTCGAAGCACACCACATGATGAATGGACATGTTGTATTTAAATACACATCAAAAATAATTTAACGGTGTTTTCCCCAAGATTTAATGTAAATATGAGGTCATTTTCTATGGTTTTTATCATTACATGAACATTTTAGAGTTTTAAAACACTGAAAACGTTCTTATGGGTATCCTAGTAAAAACGTAATTGAGAATGATGTGTTGTCAGTTCCTAAATATTAAAAATAAAAATAAATATATTTAAAATTGATTTAAAAGACCAAAAATATCATTTTCATAGTTTTGAACCCTAATACATGTTTTTAACAACATTGGTATTTTTTAAAACTTATTATTGAGTCATTCAGATCACACCAAACATCATATATATGCAATTTCTATGAGTACACATAATAAGTAATTCAACAATCCTTTTACCATGATTTCACATCATTTTGAGGTTTTTTCAATGGTTTTTACTATTACATATATGTTTTATTATTTTAAAACACTAAAAACATGTTTTCGTGCATCCCAGATGTTTCCGACGCTTTCACCGGGGCGCACGCATCTGTGTCGTTCAGGGACGAGGGATGCAGTTTTTGTTACCCCGCATTCCAGCATTCCAAAGGCGAGCAACATTCACTCCTTATTCAGAGATGCCTACTCCTTGATCGAAATGGGATGATGGGATGTCAGTTCTTCCTTCCATGGATTCCTTCTTGGAACTCGTCACCTAGTCCGGGTCTCCCTCATAGACTTAAGATGTTGTTCGTGAAACTCTTCCTCGCATCATATATTCATGGGCACCAGTTAATTACGCTGCTTCTGTTAGGAAATTCCAAGGGGTCCATTCAGGGCAAGAACCTACGGTTAGGGGAGTAGTCACATGGGGCATCACTGGCATGTCTGGACGTTGGGGGATTGACGTGTCTGTCTTCTGTCCCTTATTATAGGGCTTCTTGAGGGCACGGAAGCCTGAGGCATTCCACATCGAACGTAAGGAATCATAAGCCATGGGCATGTATCTGAGGTTTTCCTCAGCTTCCCATGTTAAAAAAAGTGTATGCCACAAGTTTAACATCCATTGGAGATGGAACAGGCATATTAGAACACTGAATAGAGTGGAGGAGATGGAGGAACCCCTGGAGGGAACGCCGATATTAGGGCCAACACGTGGGTGGCTTCTCGAATGCTATTAGTGGGAATAGGGAATTGGGTGTCATGATCCCACCGTGATGTGGTGGCCTGACTAAGAACTAGGATAGATGATGGAAGGATTTGTGAGGTGGTGGTGAATGGGATGGAACTGTCATGGGGATGACGATATTTTTGGGCTTAATCCTTGAAGATACCTCCTACGTATCCCCGTGGTAGGGAATCAAAGTCCACGTAGTTCATATGATGACGACTTACCACTAATTGGCGTTTTCAATGGCTTACCATTGGATGAGATTGCAAAGTCTTACCATTGGATAAGGTGTCAACGGGGTACCACTAATTGAGGTCACAACGGCTTACCGCTAGATGGAACAAAGATGGCTTACAACCGATTGGGGTGACAATGGCTTACCGCTAATGGAGGTCCACAATTTAACATCGTGTGGGATGAGGTGTACTAATGTGAAGGGGGTCGTAATTGCTGGGTGTTGGGATTGAACCTCATTGAGGCTTCCTACGTACTTTTCCTTGGAAAGGATCAAAGACCACGTACTTGAGGTGGGAGAGAACTGATGTGAAGGTGGACCTAGGGTCCAATGATTTTTGGGCTTGAACCTCATGCAGGCTTCCTAGATACCTTTCCTTGGCAAGGATCAAAATCCTCATAGTTTGGATGGGGCATTTGGGGCTTACACTCTGAGGTTACCCAAGGTGTTGATGAACCGACGTGAAGGATTTCATGATGATCCAGTGGTGGGCTTGAACCTCGTGGAGGCTTCCTACATACCCGACCTTGGTAAGGATCAAAGACCACGTAGTTCAGGTGAAAAAGGGGCTATTGAACCAACACAGAGGGGTGTCAGGACAACTGGGTGTTGGGCTTGATCCTCTTAGAGGCTTCCTACATACCCTGCTTTGGCAAGGATCAAAGTCCTCATAGTTTGGAATCGGGTGTGGGGCTTACGCTCTAAGGCGGTCCAAGGTGTTGGTGAACTAACATGGAGGAGGACCTGGGGTCCAATAGATGGTGGTGGTCTTGAACCTCGTGGAGACTTCCTACGTACCCTGCCTTGGAAAGGATCCAAGTCCTCATAGTTCATAATCGGGTGTGGGGATTATGCTCTTAGGTAGCCCAAGGTGGATGTCATGGTCGGTGCTCACTCTAAGACCACGTGAGTCATGCTCGGTGTGAGAAACAATAGATATCAGAGACCTGATGATCACATCATGAAAGGTGCATCCGTGGGAAGTGAAGTGGGGATTACAGGTGGTTAGCGGCCTGAAATGGAAATAGAGGCTTATGCGTGTTTAGCATCCCGAGAAGTCGGGACTTACTCTAGGACGGAGGCCCAATGGCGACAAAGCGCAACAGGAGTGGGACTTGGGACCAAATAAAGGAGAAACATTGTTCCCTACCACACCCTTTGCTGGCCCTGGGGACCGAGGATAAAAGGAGGAGCAGGGATGCTACCTCCTACAAGAAAACTAGGGGCTTACACTGAGATATTCGCCCTTTCCCCATAGACAAACGCCACTCCAATAAGTAGGATATCATCCCCTGTGGAGACTAGTGGGTGTGGAGAATTTCCAAGGTGGGGGAACCTCGCGTGTGAGGCATAGGGAGAGGTCACATTTTAACTTCATGTGCAGAGGACGATGGTTCTTAGCAGTTTAACGTCCTCTATCTCGGAAAAATTGGCTTTGCTCCGCACCCCTAGGACTTAAATAACTTCTACCCTCTGGTTTTTTTATTCAGAGAGGGGACAGGCAAAGCCGTGGAGAGGGGGTGTCATGGAGTGAACTATCAATGGACCCATGTTTGTGTGGCTATGCGAAGGAGAAAAATCCATTATAATGTCTTTGCGAATAAGCATGAGGTGAAGCAACAAAAAATTCGATATCCTCCAGGGGACTTTGAAGTTACTTTGTGAAAAAATAGGAGGTTGCACGAGTAATGAGTATATGGAGAAGGCGTAGTGGGCGCAGAAGGTGCTCAAAAATGATGCCCGAAGGAGGGACATCACAGTCGATCAATCCAGGAGGCTTTCATGAAAAAGGGACTGTTGCACGAAAAAGGGGCCAGGCCGGCATGCAAAAGGAATTGAACACGCGAATAACTATGGGCCGTTGTGCAATTGGGCATTGGGCGCGAAATATAGCGGACCGGAGCGCAAAAGGAATTGCGCACCGAAGCCCTAATTGCACGCAATCAAAAGGAATTGCGCGAAAGGGAAGGGGTTCGAGGGGATTTGTACAAGGATCAAGACCGAGTAGTCACACGCAAAGGGGGACCCCAGGGCGATTTGGCACGAAAAATTTAGTACTTGAGAGCCATCTTCTTTGCGCGCACGAGAGAGGAATTTCACGCGGGAGTGGCAGTTCAAATTCTTTGAGATGAAGTTGAAGGGGGTGGCCTTATATTTATAGGAACTTGGGATCAAGGGTCCACACGAAAAATGATTCAGCGCGAAATATTGTGCGCCCCGATTTTGGAAGCGTGAAGGTCAATCGTTTGGAGCGGTTGTGCGAAAGAGTTCTATGTTCTGCCGAAAACTCTCACGAATCCCAAAGTTTTTCACACTGGGAATTTTTTTATGCAACCCTTTTTTTTCTCGCCGCCCGTCCGGGACCCCCGAAACAGATCGCTAGTTCCAAATATGGATTCTCTTTGTCGCGTTCCAACCTACTTCAGCTCTTGAGAGTATTTCGGCATCTACAAATACCCCCCTCAGAGTCGGACCGACGAGGGGCTGCAAAGGTTGGATTATGAGGAAAACACTGAGATACTGGGCACCCTGGGGTCGTTGCGCACTTGAATCTAGAGTGGTGAAAAAAACCTGGCCAGAGCGTGTAATCCACTTTTCACACACGTGCAGAAACCGCTCACCATGCCTATAAAAGGAGCCGCAGGTCCCTCCATTTCATACGGATTTTCTCATGTGATAATTCAAATCTCTAGTGTGCGAAAAATTCTTCCTCCTGCGTGAAAAACGCTTCTATTGCGCGTAATTTTCCGCGATCAGTCATCTGTTTTTGCACCAACTCAGGATTTTCCGCACCAAAACGGTATTTTCCGTGCCAGTCCAGATTTTTTTCATGTCGGCTGCTGATTTTTTTCACCAACTTCTACTTTTTCACGCCAACTCCTCCTTTTTTGTGCCGACTCCTTAAAATATTGTCGATAGGATATGGATACCAATCGGGTTAACGGTGAGAGGGAAGTCGCGTCTGCTTCTAGAAGGGCTGAGATGGTCACCAACCCTGAGGTTTATGGCACCCGAAGGGTCATATCTGACTACCATAACCTCTTCAACATGTTGACCCCAGTGTAGAAAAAGTACGCACTGTCTTCCAATCTACCGATCTAGGACTTCGGAATCTTGGAGGAGGTACCTGTGCTAGGTTTGAGGTCGAAACACCGCGGTCATGGGTGACCCGAGAGGATAACTTACCCCAGTATAACATCGCCTACAATGGCCATCCTTCTAGAGAAACCAGACACCTGGATGTTTATGTCTTGAATCCCAGGACCAGAATCATCTCAGGGAGTGACCCTATCATGGAGAGTTCTCCATCCCTTTACTCAAGCAAATTCTGTTAGAGTGTTACTAATGAGGCCAAAGGATGGATATTGGATTGGGATCTGCGTTCTGGAGGCAACTTCACCAGTGAATCGGCCTGGGCGTATTGGGTTCGCTAGATATGCGACTAGTTTGGGGCCGAACTGCAGCACATCAGTTTGTTCGAAGCGGTGTGGACGTCGCTGTTTCACCTCTATCTACAGCCTGAGATCAGTCTAGAGCTGTTCACTTGATGGTACCCTAACACCAATACCTTCCACCTTCGTCATGGGGAAGTCGTAATCATCCTTTGGGAAATCCACTACATCAGGGGTATCCCTCTGGATGGGCATCAGTACGATGAATTCCTCCTGACGAGTAACACCTGGGATGACAGATCACGAACCCCTATACTAACATGTCACCTGCTGGAGCTGGACAAGGAGATGTTGGGGGTCAATGATGTCCTGAAGGACATTTCTTATAGGAAATGGTTCAGATTATTCCTGGAAAATGATATGGAAGTCAAGATACCGGGGCGAGGGAGACGGTGTCTGACCGTGGTGCAGAGGAGCAAGATCAGATCGTACTGAAGGATCTTGGAGGCGGGGGACTATCAGTCACGGGGCTTCAGTATAAATGAGATCCGGGACCCAAACATCTGATATTCTGGATTCCATGCCACATTCCTAAGTGGATGGCTCCTAAAAGTGAGGGATGCAATGATGGGGGTTTGCCCAGCGACCGTGGTAATGGCTGGCATCATGGCTGTCAATCAATGATTTAATCTGGGAGTCCTTATACTGGCTCGTCTGTATGAAATTTTGGGATGCATCTCAAGAGGAGGGTCACCGAGGAGGATTTGTGGCCCCTTCTAGACATTTTATGGCTGGTTCGTGGCCCATTGTGGTGGGTATACCTTCCCGAATGACATTCTTCCTCCAAGTAATGGCCTGTGACCTTCCCTGCTAAACATCGCTGAGGTCATGCCGATGACGCTAAGTGAGGAGGGAGTAAGGATTATAAATTACAATCATTCAAACTTCTCTTTCCTCTCATTCCCCTCCCCGATAGGCCAGATGAAAGATAATGGGAAAGGCTTACTGGAGTAGCGGGAGTACTTCTAGATCATAATAGGTGGGGTGCTCATGGACCGGATTGACGAGAAGATCTTTTGAAAACCCTACGTGCCATCCAGGTTTGCCAAGAAATTCGAATTCCTTCAGCGGATACCGAAGAAGGTGTACACAGATGTTCGAGAAGAGAGTCACCCCTGTGTTCTTCGCCAGATGTGGCTTATGCTCACAACCTAGGGCTTTGACGATGTTATCACCTTTCCTCCCACTGGAGTTGATGCTGGTCTCTCAACGGAATATGCTGAACATTGGGCCATAGCATTCCACGATGGGATTTTGAGGAAGCGATTCCCGCAGCTCAAGGTGGATAGTGTAGAGCCTGGGCGGCGGGAGTGTATACAAGGTGTTGTTAGGGATAAAAGGTCGGAAGCTCATCGGGCTGATGGGCCCACACCAGCTGGTACTTCAGTAGCAGGGTCGTCGTGTAGCGCGGTCGAGCCCTCATCGTCTAGGGAGAGAGAGTCTAAGGTAGTGGCCAGGGATCTCCCAGGGAAGCAGATAAGATATTTACTTCAACCTTCTAGTGATGGAATCTTCCCGATTCTGTGGTCAGCCTGGATGGCCCTGTGACAGTCAATGGGTACCGAAGCTCTTTGGAAAAAGATAACGCGAGACGAAATATTGATACCGAAGGTCAGGCTTATTCAGGTTGTTGACTGGGTAAATTTTCATCGTTGGGATGCGTACCTAACGGCCATGGATGCATATGCATGCCAACGGGGTCGGCGTGCGGAGCCACCCTTCTTGGTGAAAGTAATACTCGGCCAAGAGAATGATCCCAAGAAGATGCCGTCAGAGGATGATGACAACAACGATGAGCCGAAAGGTGCTGAGACGGAAGTGGAGGAACAAATAGAAGGTGAAGGAGGGGTTAAATAAGAAGAGGATCCTAAAGTTATAGGGTCTTAAGGGGCATCCCACCAAGGGAGTATCCGGGGGAGCAGTGAGATCCTCAGCTCTGATGTGGATATAACCAAGCTAATTGAGGTACGTCTCAGCCCTTATCTATTATTTTACCCACATAATCTTTCATAGACCTTAGTTAGATTTCCTTATCTTGTTCAGGAGAATATGGGTGCCGACCAAGGGTCTCCATGCGAAGGGGAGGAGGCGCCGGTAGAACATGGTGGGAAACCAATGCCCATTATTGAACTGACGAGCTTTGAGGGATCCCCTTCAATGGCAGATCTTGTAGTGTCTAGAACACCATAGGATGATGCTTTAGGCTCCTATAAGTTCATTACTTCAATGCCGGTTAATCACCACTGGATATCTCAACTGATTATGGTGTTCCTTGTTTGTGCAGTAATCACAGAATTGGAGGATCGTCGGGCTGCCGAACCTGGGTCATCTGCAATTGATTCAAATGAAAACGTACTATCCCATTTGGGGAACACTTCTCAAACTGAGCCGACCCCGACACTCGGTGAGAAGGGAGTGGTGGACATCAGCAGTACTCATGTCAGGTCAGGACCAGAAGTCAGCGAGGGAGCTACCGAGACTGAGGTGAGGGGGGATGGTCACCCAGGCATGAAAAGCCAAACCCCTTGGGATGGGCGCCCGAAGGAGACCATGCTACTGGTCTTTTGGATGCTTTCCCCACCTATCGGCTAGCAGAACTTGAGAATATTGACGATTCAGACTCAGAGGTGGCTAAGGAGAGTCGAATGACGCAACACAAAGGGTGGAAGTGCATCAAGCGTTTTCTCGGTCAGCCCCATACAGAATGGCTGAAACGGATGGGATCACTCCAAACCTGGATACGCTTTCTCTGTGATTGAGGGGTGGATGCTTAGTGCCATCATACGATGGTCCGTGACTACACGACCGAGAAGCTGTGCGAGAGCAGCCACTGCTCCGATGTTGCCCAGTGTCGGGAGGAGTCAAAGAGTATCCAAGCATTCATAGAGGCAGATCAAGTGTCCCGACGCCTTGATGAATAGGTGAAAGAAAAAGAGATATTCATTGAAAACTATTCTGATCTTGTGGAGTAGTTGAGGGACTAGCTGGTAGACGCCCAAAAGCAACTAGTGGAGGCAGGTCACCAGATATCCGTACTTCAAATTGAACAGGCGCAAACACAGGCTAGGGTTAGTGGACTGCGCTCTACATCTTCCAACAAAGAGAGATCCCTCTTGGGGCAGGAGGACGTCCTGGAGGCAACCATCGAAAGGGTAGCGGTGCTAAAATGATCCATCCAAGAAGCTAGCCCCTAAGGGCCTTGTTTTGGCCGAACTCAAAATCTCGTTTCTCCTTACTACTTCTTATTCTAAACTGCATGTATGGATCAATTTATTTACTTATTCGTTTGGTTTAATGCATCCAAACACAATCCTGGAATAAATAGAAATCCATTCCTAAGCTCACGTGGGTCGCCCCCAATGTGAGAAACAAGGAATGTTCGTACTATTACTTTACTTGATCGCAAGAGTGTCAACCCCGCTTCGGGCATCCGAGGTTTGAATAACCGGATTAGATTTCTGGGAGGAAATAGGAGAGACCTGACTGGAGGATGAAGCTCTCGAAACAGGAGAATTACCATTTTACCAATGTACTCTTGCGCATGAACGGGATAACACCATGGGCGTTGGAATAAATTTGAATAGGGGAATGGAAGGTTTGAATCACGATACCCAAGATTTGGAACACCATGGGGGGTGGCGTGACAATGAAGAGTAACTATTTAACACATTCGAAACGCAGTATCCTTATTGTTTTAGCCGGTAATGGGGATATAAAATGAGAGTTGACTACTGACCATGTTTGAAACATGAGTCCTGACTCAAAATGTCATATGTTAGTATTCCGGAATGTTGGGCCAGGACAATAGGCAGGCCATAGGCCGAGCATCCATACTGTTAGGGGGTTCCCTTAGACATATATAGGGATGAGGGTCCAAATAATAGGCACACAAAGTGTGGAATGTGGCGTGATGGTTTGTTCAAACAGAATCTAATAATCTTGAAATTACTCCACCGTGGTGGAAGCACATTAGATGGGCGCCTCGGTTTGATCATGGATCATTCCTTCTTTCAGACAATATCTCTCTGGCAAGGAAACTATCGCTTCCCAATGTCATCATGGGGAATCCCAAACTCGTTCAGGGAAAAGCTTCAATTACATGGTTCCTTGCAGTGGGTCAGGCCAGGGGTACAAAAAAGGGGAGGAATAGGATTTATGATTCCTGGGGATGGACCTGAGATGAAATGCCTGGGTGTCCCTACGTATCCCATGAGGATGGGAATCAAGCCTTATGTAGTTATAAAATAGATCCTTGTTTATGTTCTTAGATCTTGGACCATGGATGGTAGGAAATGTAGTAGACACATGGTGGGGTAATTTTAAAACCTGATGTGAATGGGAACTTGGGGCTCTGACAACCATGTGTTCCTTGGGAAGGTTCTAGGTCAAGGGACTGAAAATGAGAGTTAAGCTGGGCCCAAGGCAAGACGCACGGACGTTCCTACATACCCCATGATGATGGGGATCAAACTACATGTAGTTCTAGAGGTGGCATGGTAAGCTACAAATTCTAGGGATAAAAAGGGGCATGTGGGTGTAGCCCTCACACCAAAAGAAATGGTATTTGATAAATCTTGTTTTTCCTTTAAGGTGAATGTTTTTTTTGTGAAGAAACAGACTAGGATAACAAGTACCAGTATCACCATAAGAATCAATCTATATGAAGGCATTGAAAAATGGTATGGTGTGTGACCAATACCAAACAAGGTGTCCCCTTGAGTGAGGACATCACGATGCAGTGTTGTTTTTCATCGTGCGGCCAGGACGATCATATCATAGTTTAGGGTCATGTGATGGGACCAGACTGTATAGTTTAAAGTCATATGTCTTGGACATGAAGGAATGTGCACAACGTGATACAACATACCTGAAGTGAGTGAGGACTTAGTCCCACACCACACCACGCACAACTCTGGGAAGGAATCCTCGGGCCAGGGGGCCAGTAAGGTTTAGAAGATAAGGGACATGAGAAATGATCTCCCAATTGAGGTGAACCCGAAGATGAGATGTTCGGGTGTTCCTACATATCCCATGAGGATGGGAATCAAGTTGTACGTAGTTCTCAAAAATGGGAAATATGAGAAGATCTTAGTTTAAGGTCTTAGAACTCGGACCATAGAGAAACAAGACTATCCCAAGTAAAGGAGGACCTTAAACCAATCCCTAATCCTACTTGAGTTGAAATCAGTGTAGGAGAAAATTACAGATAAAGTATTCACAATACATGAAATACATGCAATGGGGGAACCAGTGAATCCCCAAATGAGCACCTTATCACGGTTTTTCTTCATCCTAACATGCAAATGCACACTGAGGGATAGTACGAAGAATTTCAAAGTTCTACGTGGACTTGATAAAGTGAAGAAGGATGTGAATCATGTAAATGACATTTTGGGCTTAATGGGGATGACATGACGATGGAGGATGACTATTGAACATGTTCAAAACACAGCATCCATATCGTGTTAGCCTGAAATGGGGATAATAAAATGAGCGTTGACTGCTGACCATACTCAAAATGTGGGATTTATATCAATTTTTTGTCTACGAACCTTGAGGATGTGGGCCCGTAATGGTAGGAGAGCCCTTAGAAATAGAATCCATGCCACTTGGGGGCCCCTTCAGGTCTGAAAGGTGATGGAAGCCCTAATAAAGGGGAACACAAAGCCTGAAAAACGGATGAAAGCATGTCTGAGTAGAGTCCGACATTCCAGGAATTAAACCAGAGTACCCTTAGGCACATTGGTGAATCTAGGAAGAGGACCGAGGGGATCATCTTGAGAGTGGATGATTTGAACAAATGAGGATAACACCAGGGGATGGAAAATTCACAGGAGAAATAGGTAGGTGGTGGGGTTGTTACAAACCCGACGTGAATGAAGATATAATTCCGTACCACATCGTGTATCCCTTTCATGGAAGAATGTAGGCCGAGGGGGCAAGATGGGGTTGGACTTGATGACGAGATGCTCGGGCGGTCCTACGTATCCCATGAGTATGGGAATCAAGCCATACATAGTTCTAGAATCACACATAGAGGTAGGATACCCTAATGAGGGGAGTGTACGGCATGGCGAGTAACCCTTCGTAAATGGGGACATAATCCCATACCACACTGTACAACCCTAAATAAAAACTTTGGCCAGGGGCCTGGAATGGTCAAGGGGCCTGAGGCTGGGCCTCATTCGAAAAGGCCCTACCAGTTTTTAGTTTAACTTCTTACAGTGACGATGAAGAGGGGAGTAAGATGTCCCACACAAGGGAGGTGTACGACATGGTGAATAACCCAACGTGAATGAGGACATAATCCCATACTACACCGTACAACCCTAAATAGGAACATGGGATAGGTCCCTAAGAAGGACAAGGGGCTTGAGGCTGGGCCTTGGTCAGGAAGGCCCGACCAGTTTTCAGTTTAACGTCTTTCAGTGAGGGCGAAGAGAGGATAAGCTATCTCATCCAGGGACATTTATGGCACGATGAGTAACCCGATGTAAATGAGGACATAATCCCATAACACACCGTATAGTCCCATAAGAGAGGACCTGAGACAGGGGCCCGAAAAGGCCAAGGGGCCTGATGATGGGCCTCAGATGGGAAGGCCATACATCCTCTTGTACTATTTACACCTCATTACAACTCCTAAGGCCACGTTAGCAGTGCTCGGTGTGGGAAACAAGGAGTCTGTCTCAGCTCCCCCCGTCACATGGGGTCTAATAGTTGGCATTTCTCGAAGGGATTTCACCGCTTGGAGACATAACAGGGTAGAATGAACCACTAAACTCAATGTTTAGGACATCTTGGGGTGGTTCTAATGACGCAGGATAGTTGTCGACCTTGTTTGAAACACATCGTCCCCATAGTGACCTGAAATGGGAGCAACAAATGATCATCGACTACTGACCATATTTGAAATGCGGGAATTGTATCATCATTTTTCTCAACATCCATGAGGGTGTAGGCCCGTAATGGTAGGAGGACCCTTGGGTCGAGCATCCATACCATTCGAGGGCCCTTCTGGATGGGGAAGATGATGGAGTCCCAATCAAAGGAGTGGGTGAATCATAATTTTACCCATCTATGAAAGAGGCGAACATCTCTAGGGAGAAGGATGTATGGCCGGATCGGGATTAGCTCGACTTGAATTAGGGAAAAAGTATGCACCCCACCATATGTCTTAACCCGAGGGGAAGACTCTGGAGTTTGGGCTGGGCCAACAGATGAAATGTCTGTGCGTTCCTATGTAACACATAAGGATGGGAATCAAGCCATACGTAGTTCTTGAAGGACATGCAGTTTAACATCGTGCGGTGAGGATATGGGAGAATAGAAGAATGGGGAGTGGGCACATGGTACGACCATTATAATCCTGGCATGAGTGGGGAAAAAGAATCCTACACCATATCATGCAAAGATCCTCCGAGAGAACTATACCCAGGGGGGATAGTCAAAGAGAAGAGTTCGGTTCCTGGGCTCAAGACGAGGCATCTAAGCATTCCTACATATCCTATAAGGATGAAAATAAACCCATACGTAATTCTCAAAATGCAATTTAACATCATGTAGGATGATGCACATTTTAAGGCCGTGCAGGACCAGATAGTTTATTGTCATGCAGGACTGACGTGCAGTTTAGGGTCATGCAGGACCATCTAGTTTAAGGTCTTGCATGACCATTAGGCTCAATAAAAGTGTTTCTTGAGTAACTTGGCATTGGTGGGAGGAGTTATATGCTAACTATCCATGGTCACCAGGGAGTATTCTCCATTGGGGTAAACCCTATGAACTAGGTAAGTTCCTTCCTATTTGGGCTCCAACTTGGGTGGTTTCCTGCCGGGGATCATTTGTGCCCAGAGGGCCAATACCAGGTCACGTTGTAGAAAAGAGCGGAGGTGAACCTTCTTATTGAAGGCTCTATCTATTTTATTCTGAGTCCTTTCCAAATTGTTTATGGAATTAATCCTATTCTTGTCAAGTGCTTTCAATTCATCCAGATAAATTTTGTCCACCTGATCTGGCACCTTCTGGTCATAGACTGCTCTGCATAATGAAGGCAGCTGGATCTCGATGGGCAGGACGGCCTCAGCTCCATACACAAGGGAATATGGGGTCACCTGGGTGGAATTGCGAGTCATCGTTCGATAGGCCCAGAGGGCGTTGGGGAGCTTGTCCAGACAAATCTTCTTATTCTATCCAACCATCTTCTGCAAAATGTTAGAGAGGGTTTTGTTGAACGCCTCGATCTTCCCATTTTCCTGCGTGTGATAGCGGGTAGTATGGTTTGACCAGATGTTGTACTTGGCATACAATTTTTTCAGCTCGGCTGCTCAGAATTTAATGCCATTATCGGTGAGGACGGCGTGAGGGATCCCAAATCGGTAGATGATGTTGGAGTTCATGAAGTCAACTATAGAACGGGCCTTGACCTCCTTGAGTAGAACTGCCTCTGTCCACTTGGAAATGAAATCTGTGGCGGTCATGATGAACCTGCATTGGCGAGCTTTCGTCGGTGGGTATGGTCCCATGACATCGAGTCCCCATACCACAAATGGCCAAGAGTACTTGGTGGAGTGGAGAGGTTCTGGCGGCCGATGCATGATTTTAGCATGAATTTTTCACACATGACATCTCTTGGAGAACTCGATGCAATCATGGATCATAGAGGGCCAGAAGTACCCCAGTCTCCAGATCTGATGGGGGAGCTTCATCCCAACATGATGAGAACTGCAGAAACTGGCGTGAACCTCCTGCATGACCTGAGAAAGCTCAACTCCTTGGATGCAATGGAGGAGAAACCATTGAACCCGCACTTGTAGAGGATCTTCTCAATATTGGGACCACTCTAGAGGGTAAACTGCAGCACGCAGCGTTAGATTCACTCACTCTCAGCCCGATAATCCAGGAGGAAATCACTTTGGAGATACTCGACAAAAGGGGATCTCCAGTCGAGAGTCAATTCGACCACTACATCTGAAAAACCTGGGGGTCCTGACGTGGAGGATTCGGCGGTAAGATGGCTTACTCGCAGGGCATCATCATCCTATGGGGTGATGGGGGAAATGAATCTCGAGTGTGCCACATGTATAATCAGATCATCTTTCTTGGGTTCTACAAGTGATGCAGCCAGGCCGACCCGGGCATCAGCTCGACCGTTCTGAGATCTAGGGACATGAGTAACTTCCGTCTGAGATGGAAACTAGGCCATTAGCTAGAGGGTGCGCTCCAACAATGGTACAAGCTCTGGCTTTCTAACGACATAGTCACTATTAATCTACTTGATAACTAGTTTAGAATCCCATTTCAAATGCATATGGGGTACATCTATCTCGAGGTCCAACTCGAGGCCAGTGATAAGAGCCTTAGACTCTACCTCGTTGTTGGTGCAGCCTTCCGACAACAGGAATGAATACGGCAAAATGGCTTGCACCGGGGTAATAAAGACAAAACCTAGGCCTACTCTGTTGAGTCTGGGATCATTGAAACTCCTACCAGAAGGGGCTTTTTGAGGCACCATCAAAGTGCATATTCCAACATGGTATGGAAGGATCTACCGAGAGGATTTACCCATAGGGAAAATCTAAGTCTAGGGACAGGTCCACGGAGGTCGGATGGGTAGCAATAAAGTCTACCAATGTCTGTACCTTGATATAATTCTGTGGGAAAAACCTGATGTCGAACTGTTAGTGGATCACTGACCACCATGCTAAATGGCCGTTTAACATGGGGCGGTTCAAGATGTACTTCAGCGGGTCTACCCGAGACACCAACTGTACGTCCTGGTGATTCAGGTAATGTCACAAATTTTGCACAACAAATATGAGCCCAAGGTATCTCTTCTCGATGGGGGCATCTAGTATCCATATCGAGGATCATACAGCTGAGGTAGTAGAGGATTTTTCCCGTCCTCTCATTGTTCTTATGGGTGAGAAGGGTGCCAAGAGAGCGTTCCAGGGTAGTCACGTACAAGATCTGCGGTTTTCCAGAGATGGGTGGAATCAAGACCGGAAGCTGGAGGAGATACTTCTTGATTTCCTCAAACGTGGTCTAGCACTATTCTTCCCATTCATAGGTAGAGCCTTTCTTCATGATCCAAGAAAAGGGCTTACACTTTCTGGCCAGATTTGTAATGAATCGGCGTATGTAGGCTAAGTAGCCTTGAAAACCTCGAAGCTCCTGAATATTGCTCGGGGGAGGCATCTGAATGATTACCTTGATCTTCTATGGGTTGATCTCGATTCCCCAGTACCTAAAAACAAAGACAAGAAACTTTCCAGAGGTGACCCCGAAGACACACTTCAACCGGTTCATCTTCAAGTGGCGGGAATAGAGGAAGATGAACACTTTCTCAAGGTCTTTGAGATGGTCCCAGAACTGACGAGATTTGACCACCAGATCATCCATATATCATTCCACCAATGTCCTGAGGATTGGATTGAATATGCGGTGCATGGACTGCTGATATGTGGCACCTCCATTCTTTAGGTCGAAGGGCATAACCTGGTAACAGAAAGTAGTTTGGGGTGCCCTGAAAGTGGTGGGATCCTTATCCTCAGGGGCCATTCAGATCTGATTATATCAAGAGTAACCATCCATGGAAGAGAGGTCTTGGAACCCATTTGTATCACCTATCAACAATTTTTTCACTGGAAGGGGAAAATAATCCTTCAGACAGTGATGGTTGAGATCTCGAAAGTCGAAGCAGAATCTGATCTGCCCATTCTTCTTCCTGGCTAGCATGATGTTGGCTACCCACTTTGGGTTCTAGACATCCTTGAAAATGTTGGCTCTGATGAGATTGAGAACCTCGGCCTCAACCATGGCACCGTGAGAAGGGTGCATATTTCTGGGATGCTGCTTGAACCTGTGATGATTTATCAGGAGACCGAGGCGGTGGACTGCTACCCGAGGATCTAGTCATGGAATCTTATCAAAACTCAAGGCGAACACATCACGGTGGTATTTCTGGAAATCTACATATCGTTGCTGCTCCTCTAGGGACATGGTGGCACTGATCAATGTGGGTCTTGTATATGCCTCTCTACCAAGGTTCACCTGTACCAGTTCATCGACCAT
Source organism: Viscum album (assembly GCA_963277665.1). Lineage (NCBI taxonomy): Eukaryota > Viridiplantae > Streptophyta > Magnoliopsida > Santalales > Viscaceae > Viscum > Viscum album. The sequence continues at coordinate 1,224,951,443 of OY728130.1, forward strand.
GGTGGAGACGCCTTCTTCAAAGGCAGGGGGAGCATCCTCCAGATCCTCTTATTCGCTTGCGGAGGAGGGATTCCCAGCGGGAGGAGGTTCCTATGGGATGGAAGATCCTGACAGGAGGCTGGCACCAACCTGGACAACAGGGGACAACATTTCATGGGATTCACGTGTTGCTGAGACCATAGCAATGAAGGCAGTTGATCTGATCCCATCTGGTATTCAGCCCAAGGGGCCACACTTGATGATATCAAAGCAGTAGTGGCGCGTCATCTTGAGCCGGTTAATTCCATTCTGGTGGAACAGACATGTATCACGTACTGCCGTTTCCATAGGGCGGACATCCTGATACCGTACATGGGTAGGAGGTTCTGGGATCACCTGAGCCTAGTTTGTGTAGGAGTAAGAAGTGATTTTCCGCCGTCGCTTGGAAATGGGAATATGTCTTCCTCTTGTACCAGATACAAAAAAAAACATTGCCCCGTGTTTGGGGTCCTAGCCTCCAATCAATGGATCGGGAAGATGTAGGCGTCATCCAGACCTGCCAAGGGTTCATTTGTGACTGTGGCGGGCTCAACCTCACCTGACAGAATCTACTTATCCTTGCTCTTGTAATAGTCGGCGTACAGATAATGGGATTCACAAGAGGCGAAAAGAGATACATCACCTTGGAGTACGCCTACTCAACCATTTAGGGAGTACTTGAGGAACTAGTGATATGATGAGGGGACTACTGCATGCAGGTGGAACAATGCTCTTCCCATCAATGCATTGTACGTGGTGTCCTGAGAGACAACCAGAAAATCAGTACTAGCAACTAGGCCACCGAATTGGGTCTTCAAATGGATCTTTCTGACTGGGGTCTACTCTATCCTATCATATCCCTGGATCCTTAAATCGGAGGGATTCAGGTCATCTTCAGATAACCCCAGCTTCCGAAGTGTCCATGTCGGGATAAGGTTGATCCCAGAGTCGGTGAAAACAAGATAATGGCGAAACTTCATGCCGTTAAATTGGTCAATGATGTACAACGGGTAGATGTTCCCCTATATGAGAGATACTTAATCTTCTCTAGAGAAATAAATGATGGCCTAACATTCGGAATTCTCAAATGTTCCAGCATGAAAGCCTTCTGTAGCTACTACCTCCCTCTCAAACTGGAGGGGGCTTCTTAAAGCCTTGGTGAGGGCCTCACGAATATCTGACGACATGCAGAGGGCATTAAGGATGGAAAGCCTCGATGGGATGTTGATGAGGTTCTTGAGAATATCATACTTCCCTTCCAGGCATGAAATTATTATTACAGAAGGCCGCTCTATGATTGGAGGCATGGGGGGCCCTGCCGGATGGACTGGTGGCTGGCTAGCTCTGGGAATATCCCGTTGATCACTAGTCGAAGCCTGAAGAGTAGCTGTTAGATGAGAACTGGATGACTGAGATCAGCCTATAGCTAGGTGAGGCTGGTCGCGGTCTGGATGAGGTAGCTCTACTTGATCCAGTAGCACAAACGGTGGTGGAGTCGGTCCTGACGACATCAGATGAAGAGGTTTCGAGTGTGGAGCTCTGTGATGGGCCTACTTCCTGGTATCAGTGACATGCACGGCCTGGATGGAGGTGCTAACTGATGCGCCTCAACTACCCATATGGTCGCGGCTCTGTCGACGTTGGCATCAACTGGGGATGTTGGGGAGGTTCGCCTAGCACTCCTCTTCATTGGAAGTCATATAAGGATTTACCAAATCCACGGTATTAACCGAAGTGTACCCTTGACTGTCACTTGAAGAGTCATCCACATCTGGGTGGATTCTAGGAGGGATCCCTATCTCAGTGGGGCATGAAGTAGCTGAGAGTGCGGGACGATGATGGCATTGGAGGGGTGTTTTGTTTCATCTTGCACCATCGATGATTGCACTTCTGGGAAGAGGTCGGTTGAGATGATGATGCAGAAGTCGTGGTCGCAGCTTCTAAAGGCTCTGAATGATTCAGGCATGCCCGGATGATACCATGGGCACGAGAAACCATTTTGTGAGCCATCCAATCATCATACTTCTAGGACCCACGGTTTTAAACCTTCTAACACTCACCTTCATTGCCGCTACCAGTTTCTGACCTTACAAAGAAACCCGCCACTTGTGGTAGGGCTGGTCCCAGCCTGACTATGTTGTTATTGAATTAGTCTTGGAGCCAGTCTTTAAACACATAGAACTGCTTGAGGGTGTGCCCCAGAATCTGATGATAAGGGCAGTAGTTGGGGCGATCAGTGAGATTCGCCTCTTCTGGAAATCTGCACTCAGGAAAGCATACAATTCCCTGCTCTAGGGAACTATGGAAGTAACAGGGGAACTAATTCTCACTGAATGAGTAAGCCCGGTTTCTTCTTTCTGGAAAGACGGCCCTTGGATCTTGGCCCTGATGAGGATCTGGAAGGGCTTGTCGAGGAGGCGAAGCCTGGTTGTCCCGCCTAGGTGGTGGAGGCGCATTACGCGGATGCACTTGCCGATTCTGAGGACGCTGCTGACCCAGAGGCTGCGCCTGAGGAGGAGGGCGTCTGCGAGGTTGCTGGACCAGTGCTACTGGTAGTAATTCTATTTTCATGGGGGCTTCTATTTGGGCCACCACGGTGGGCTCAGCTCTGGCATCTCTCATCGCTGGGATTACAGGGGGCAACGGACATGTCGGGTTGGCCTGTTGAAGGGATTTCTCAAGGCTCTGGGCCTTTTCAGAGAAGTTTCGAAATCGTCCAGTATAGTTCTAGGTGATTAGAGAATGAACCAATTTTGTATTGACATTTCCTATGCACATTGTCAGTAATTCCTCTTGAGTCAGTGGCATGTCAAGGGAGCATGTAAGCCCCTTCCACAGGGTGATAATGTCTGCGACTCTCTCATCAGGCCTTTGCTTGCACTTGAAGAGGTCCGTGATTCATGTTTTCCAGGTGGTAGATCTGATCTAGTAGATGAATTGCCTACGAAGGTCATCCCCGCTGGTCACAGATCCGACAGGGAGCTGGCTGTACCTGACGAATGCTGAACCCTCCAATGTCTGAACAAAATAGCGGATCTTGGAAGCCTCCTGCTACGCTGGAGTCCCTAACATGGGCCCACACCTTGAGTTGAAGTGAGCCAGGTGCAGCGGCGGGTCCCCCGTCCAGTTAAAGGGGGAGAAGGTGGGATTCCCGAAGTCTAGAGGTGCCGACATATCATCCACCCATGTCGGGTATGAAATACCATCTGGAGGGATCTCCACATGCCGCATTTTCAATTCCTCAAGGCGGGATATGAGAGCTACCATAGGATCATCTGTGCGGGGGTCCCCATATTCACGGGGATCCCTAACTACAAGCGCATTTCCAGGCTCTTCAATGCGGTTGACATACTCAGTGTCTTGTGGAACGACTGGTGGTGCGTCTTTCAGGGCAACTGGGGGAACCCGGGCTAGATTCCTTGGATTGCCACGCCGTTCGGGAGGGTTTTAAGAGACATACCACTCCCACTTTTTCGTTAGCTCCAACGTCAGCCCTGTCCGTAGGAGCGACATGATCAAGGTTGCCTAGGGGCAACTCACTGAGGGGTAGTTGTTCCTGCCCCTACTGCCCCGGCCTAGGATCACCGTAGTTGGGTCGTCGCTCTCCAACATGTTCAGCCAGGAGTTCATCGACCAACCTCTTCTCCTCATCAAGTTACTGACGCAACGTGGCCTTCTCGACGTCCTCCTCTATCTTCTTCACTGAAGTAGACGATTCGGAGTGCTTGATAGCTCCGACATGCTCTTTGCCCTTACTGACATTCCTATTGAGTACCAATGCCTCGGTGGGCATAGGGAGACCTAGGTGGTTCTTCTGGTGATGATTAATCCTCCCTGATGGGTCCAACAGGGGTGGAACACCCTTCAGGGGTAAGTCTCTATCGAGAAGCTCTAGCTCATCCTCATTGTCCACTATGTCGGCCATGTTGACTATGACTCTTCCTGGGGGCATGTCCTCAATATCATATAGCGAGTTGGGATGCCTCTAAATGGGACTGAAGTGGAGGGTATCATACTACCCCCAACCACGAATTTTCACGTGAGGGGGGGGGGAATCCTCCCTAATAATTTTGCAAATTACCTTGATATTATGAATGCATTTCTGCTGGAGAGCCTCATGGTGACCTGGTGACTCGGGGCGCTGGGCCACAGGGAGTGCGGTGAGATCGACTAGACAACACTGCTAACTGATGTCTTCAAAATGCGCTTGTCTCCTTGGATAAACCAAGCGCTGATGACAAAGATTGAAATGTGTTTCCTAGAGGGTGTAGTGAAAACACTTAACTTCCTCCGGAGTGAGGGATTTCGGTATGCAGAAACTCTGCGCTGCCACATACCAGAACTTCTCGAGGAAGTGGTCTACTGTAAGGATGCTCCAGAAGCTCATTAACTCAAATTTAGGGTCTGGCCCTTGATTTACCCAATCAAAAACTGGGGGGTGGATGAGGAACTGGCAGTGGTACTGAGGCAGACCACTAGGACGGCAGGCTGACTGGTGGAGAATACGACGAACAGACTGACCAACCGCCATATCTCAGGCATTCTTCTGAAGAGTGTAGTGACCTGGATGCTACATCATGATAAGGTGTTCTGATGAACATTGTTTCTGGCTCAAGGTCAGGGCTGCTGGTGATAGGCCAAGATGCTTCTCGCCTACCTTTGGTCCCTAGAATAGATCTCTATGATCTCTTGTGGAGGTAGAGATAACATCCGACGATGATGGTGGTGATTGCACGACCGTCACCTATGGGGTCTCCAAATTTTCATCCTCCTAGATATATCTATGGAGGGATGTGGGAATCCTGTGGACCTCGCATTCCAGAAGCACCAGGTTGATGCGCCTCATCCTTTCCCCAGCCCTTGACTCGGATGAGTGAGGGGAGGGTTCTCGAGCTGAGTCGTACTCCACTTCTGAGTCTAAGAAGAAGACCAGTTTGATCTTTGTCCGGACCTTCCTAGGATTCTTCTTGTGGTGGCGATGACCCACCTTACTACCCTTGGGTGGCTCCTCAGGACATGGCTGATTTCTGACATAGGGTCCTTCGGCTACACTGGTGCTGGGGCGGAGAGGGTTTCCACCCGAGAAAGCTAAGGTGCAAGGAGAACCGGGAAAAATGATTAAGGGGACATGAGGAGGACCTCCATGAACAACACTAGAGCGGGAAAAACCATTGCTGGAACTGGAAGGAGCATGGGGAGGACCTCCATGCTTGGTGCGGGTGGAGCAAGGCTGGCCTTCACCCCTCTGGTTGCTGAGGTGAGGAGGACCTACACCAGTTGCAGAGAGGACCTAGGGAGGATCCCCACTTTGGAGGGATAATAGATAGGTAATGTCCCTGCACCGACGGTTGAGAGTAGGAGGAGCGACTCCATATCCAGTGTAATGGGAACGAGAGAGGCTTCTATGCCAAGCATCACTGTCATGGGGCAGACCCTCATTCAGACTGGGGGTAGCACGGGGTGGACCTCCATGCCGATCCTCAAAGTAGGGAAGTACCATGATCTCTATGGTAGTGGTATGAGGAGTACCTCCGTACGGGGTGGAATCATTGCGGGTTGGTTTGCGGTGACCACTGCTCGTGCCTGCGACCACGAGAGTCAACATATCCTGCCCATGGGGCAGTTGGGGCCTTGATCCTGGTTGGGCGTATAAGCACCCCTTCTCAATGTATGCAGGGACTTGATGGTATGCATCGGCGGTGGCTCAGGCCACAGTAGCCTTCGACGTTGATTCCCCTTTTCTGCTATCCTATTCATCTTATGCCCGACGCTGGCGTCGGGTCGGATGAGCTAGGTCTGGTGGTGAAGGTTCATAACTTACCTGCTCCATATTCGGCATGACCAAGTGGTGGTGCTGACGCGGTCGGGTGGGAGAACTTGCTGGGAGCCCATGGATTGGGACTCTAACCATGCTGGGTCAGAAATCACCCACCTCATCAGCATAAGGCAGGGTGTCGTCCAAGCGCACCGGGGACAGGCTCCCGAAGCGGTAGTATGTCAGGGTGGAGAGAAATGGCTCCCTACACGGACCACGGGGGTAGCGTTGATGACGAGGTGTGGATACATCTAGGTCCAGGTGGGCCATATCCTATTTTGGGATTATTCCCTCCTCCTCGTAACAACGTACGGTTTCATTAATTACCCTTCGTTGGATAACTTATGATGGGGAGATGGGGCATGGTTTCCACACAATCATCGACACAGAGGCCATCGCGGAAGCGGTGAAGCCATGCGGAGTAGCTATTCTGGAATTTCCCTCTGACCCTGTGGAGATAGGCGGGCGGTGATCGCGTTCCTGTGGAAGCAACCTAATTCTTGATAAGTAGAGAGATGAACTCATCAGTGCTGAAAGAAAAAGGAATCGACGACCAATGCCCCATCACCACCCCGACTTCCATGACTGGTAAGAGGGATCCATGCTGACAATGTCACAGAACAGGATTTCCAATGTTCTACTGCCCCAACTTATGGTGAGTTTCACGCTAGGACCACTACCCAGCGCCAAATATCTGGATCTGGTGACATGTCAATCCATTGATTCCCCGAGTGCTACTAATCTCCATATTTGAGGAGAATAATTTCACGTCGGGTTCATCATTTCTGTTTCCGAAGATTTCACCAGGGCACGCACGTCTGTCTCATTTGGGGATGAAGGAAGCGGTTTATGTTTCCCCGCATTCCCGCTTTCCAAATGCGGGCGACATCCGCTCCTTATTCAAGAACGTCTGCTCCTAGATCAAAATGGGATGATGGGATGTCAGTTCTCCCTTCTATGAATTCCTCTTTGGAACTCATCACCTAGTCTGGGGCTCCCTCATAGACATAAGATATTGTTCATGATACTCTTCCGGGATCCATATCTTCATGGGCACCAGTTAATTACGCCTCTTCTATCAGGACAATCCAAGGGGTCCGGTCAGGGCAACAACCATCGGTCAGGCGATTAGTCACGTGGGGCATCACATGCGCATCTGGACACTGGGGGATTGACATTTCTTTCTTCTGTCCCTTATTATAGGGCTTCTCGGGAGTGCAGAAGCATGGGGAATCCCACATCGAACATGGGGAATAATATTCGATGGGCATGTATCTGAGGTTTTCCTCAGCTTCCCATGTTAAACATAGGGTATGCCGCAAGTTTAACATCCAGCGGAGATAGACCAGACTGATCAGAACACTGACTAGAGTGGATCAGAAGGAGGAACCCCCTGGAGGGAATGCTGATATTGGGGCCAACACATGGGTGGCTTCCCGAATGTTGTTAGTGGGAATGGGGAATGGGGTGGCATGATCCCACTAGGATATGGCGGCCCGGGTAAGAATCAGGAAGGATGATGGAAGGTTTTATGGGGGAGGGTGGTGAATGGGATGGAACCGTCATCAGGATGATGATGGTTTTAGGATTAAGCCTTGAAGATACCTCCTACGTATCCTCGTGGTAGGGAATAAAAGTCCACATAGTTTATATGATGACGGCTTACCACCGGTTTGGGTTTTCAACAGCTTACCACTGGATGAGAACGCAACAACTTACCATTGGATAAGGTTTCAACGGCTTACCATTGATTGAGGTCACAAAAGATTACCACTAGATGGAACGAAGACGGAATACTGCCGAATGGGGTGACAACAACTTACCGCTAAAGGGGGTCCATAGTTTAACTTTGTGTGGGATAGGGTGAACTGACGTAAAGGGGGTCGGAATTGCTGGGTGTTGGGCTTGAACCTCATGGTTACGTACCTTTCCTTTCCAAGGATCAAATACCACATAGTTCTGGTGGGAGAGAATCGACGTGAAGGTGGACCTCGGGTCCAATGGTTGTTGGGATTGAACCTTGTGGAGGCTTCCAAAGTCCCTTTCCTTGGCAAGGATGAAATTCATCATAGTTTGGATGGGGCATTTGGGGCTTACGCTCTGAGGCGACCCAAGGTGTTGGTAAACCAATGTGAAGGATGTCGGGACGACCAGGTGGTGGGCTTGAACCTTGTGGAGGCTTCCTACGTACCATGCCTTGGAAAGGATCAAAGACCACCTAGTTCAGGTGAAAAGGGGGCTATTGAACTGACGCAGAGGGGTGTTGGGACAACTGGGTGTTGGGCTTGAACCTCGTGGAGGCTTCCTACGTACCCTGCCTTGGCAAGGATCAAAGTCTACATAGTTCAGGTGAAAAAGGGTGGCACTTGGGGCTTATTCTTTGAGGCAGCCCAAGGTGTTGGTGAACCAACGTGGAGGAGGACCTAACATCCAATATATGGTGGTGTGATTGAACCTCGTGGAGGCTTCTTATGTACCCTACCTTGGCAAGGATCAAAGTCCTCATAGTTTGGAATCAGGTGTGGGGATTACGCTCTGAGGGAACCCAAGGTGTCGGTGAACCGACATGGAGGAGGACCTGGGGTCCAATAGATGGTGGTGGGCTTGAACCTTGTGGAGGCTTCCTACGTACCCTGCCTTGTCAAGGATCAAATTCCTCATAGTTCGGAATCAGGTGTGGGGCTTACGCTCTGAGGAGGCCCAAGGTGGATGTCATGGTCGGTTCTCACTCTAGGCCCACGTGAGTCAGGCTCGGTGTGAAAAACAAGAGATAGCATAGACCCGACAATCACATCATGAAAGGTGCGTCTATGTGAAGTGAAGTGGGGATTACACATGGTTAGTGGCCCAAAAAGGAAACATGGGCTTATGTGTGGCTAGCAGCCTGAGAATTCGGGACATACACCATGATGGAGGCCCAATGGTAAAAACGTGTAGTGGGAGTGGGACTATGGACCAAAGAAATAAGAAGCATTGTGCCCCACCACGCCCTTTGCTGGCCCTGGGGACTGAATATGAAAGGAGGAGCCGGGATGTTGCCTCCTATAAGAAAGCTAGGGGCTTACACATAGATGGTCACCATTTCCCCACAGACAAACTCCACTCCCATAAGGAGGATATCATCCCCTGTGGAGACCATTGGGTGTGGAGAATGTCCAAGGTGGGGGAACCCTACGTGCGAGGCAAGGGGTGAGGTCACAGTGTAATGTCATGTGCAGAGGACGATGGTGCTTGGCAGTTTAACGTCATGCATCTCAGAAGAAGTGGGTTTTCACTACACCCTTGGGACTTACATAACCGGTACCCTCTACTCCTTGGTGTAGAGAGTGGATAGGCAAAGCCATGGTGAGGGGGTGTCATGGAGAGAACCATCAAGGGGACCACGTTAGTATGGCTATGTGATGAAGAAATAACCATTAGCATGCCTATGCGAAGAAGCATGAGGCGAACAACGCAACATGCGATATCTTCCCGGGGATATTGAAGTTACTTCGTCCGAACCTAGGAGGTTGCATGAGTAATGAGTATATGGCGAAGTCATAGTGGGCGTAGGAGGCACCCAAAAGTGATGCCTAGAGGAGGGACATCATGATCGCACAATGCAGGAGGCTTGTGCGCAAAAGGGAACGTTGCGCGAAAAAGGGGCCAGCCCAGTGCGCAAAAGGAATTCTGTGCGCAAAAAACTCCAGGCCAGCGCCCAATTAGGCGTTGGGCATGAAATAGAGCGGACCGGCATGCAAAAGGAGTTTTGCGTTGAAGCCCTAATTGCACGCAATCAGAAGGAATTGCGTGTGGGGTAGGGGTTTGAGGGGATTTGGACAAGGATCAATCCTGATTAGTCCTGTGAAAAGGCGGAACCTCGGGTGACCTAGCGCAAAAAATTTAGAACCTAAGAGCCATCTTCATTGGGCGCACGAGAGAGGAATTTAGCATGGGAGAGGAGGTTCAATTTCTTCGGGCTGAAGTTGAAGGGGGTGGCCTTGTATTTATAGGTGCTCGGGACCACGGGTCCGCGCAAAAAACGCTTCGGCAAAAAATATTGCACACATCGATGTCGGAAACGCGAAGGTCAACTATGCAGAGCGACGGTGCTAAAGGGTTCTACACCGCACAAAAAAACTCCCGCGAATCTCAGAGTTTTTCGTACAGGGAATATTTTTTAATGCAAACCATTTTTTTTCACGCCGCCCCTCTAGGACTCCAATAACGGATCATCGGTTCCAAATATGGCTTCGCTTTGTCGCGTTCCAACCTGCTTCAGCTCTTGATCGTATTTCAACGTCTACACTAGACAAACCATAACTTGGAAATATGTGTCTTTAGTTCCTACATCTCACAAAACAATCTATGGAAATTTTACTCTGATTTTAAAAAAATCCAACATTTATTCATTGTTTTGAACCCCTAAGACACATTTTTAGAGGCTTTAGTATATTTAAAAAATGCTTATCGATTCATTCAGAGCACATCACATGTTAGATGGATGTGTTGTCTATGTATACATGTCAAACATAAATAATTGGTGGTTTTCCCATTATTTGAATCAATCTGAGGTTATTTTCTATGGTTTTGACCGTTCTATGCTTGTTTTAGTAATTTAAAACACTGAAAACGTGTTTACCGAAATCTCAGAAATACCATAACTCAAAATGAAATTTTATTTATTTCTATATTTCAAATATCAATTTAAATTTAATTTTCCCCTAATTTCATAGCCATCTAATATCTTTTTCACTATTTTGACCCCATGGAAAAAGTTTTTAAATACTTTGGTGTCTTTAAAACTAATTATTGAGTCATTTAGAGAACAACACATGTCAGATAGATGTATTTTCTATGCATACGTGTCAAAAATAATTCAATGGTGGTTTTCCCATTATTTCACATCAATCTAAGGTTGTGTAGTATGGTTTGGACTATTACACACACATTTTAGTTTTTCAAAACATTGAAAACATATTTAGAGGATTACTGGGAAAACCATAACTTGTAATGATGTGTCATTTGTTCAAAAATTTTAAAAATGAATCCAATGCTGTTTCCTATGATTTTATACCCATATGATGTTTCTTTCATATTTTTTACCCCATGTATTGTGTTTTTACTTTAAACTTCATGTCACAGAGCCAAGACAAAGAAAAAATATCATATTGTTTTCTAAAGTTAGGAAAATTATCTATTTATTATTTCTAACGTGTATGAATTGAATAAATTTAAATCTTTTAAACTATGTAGTCAATATGACTCAAAGTTCATGATTTCAATATAAAATTTTCATTTAAGTTTAAAATATATCTCACACCTTCAAATTTAAGAAAAAGAGTTTGAATTGTTTTCAAATTTATGAAAATGATCTATAATTTATTTGTGATGTGTAGAAATAAACTGTGCATCAATCAGAGATAAAAGGTGGGCGGTATGAATCAAAGTGATTGTTTTCAATATAAGTGTCACTTTATTTTAAAAGACCATCACATATCCAAAACAAAGAAGAAAATTTTGAATTATTTTTAAAATTTAGGAAAATGATCCATAATTCATTTTTGATGTGTAGGAATTGACCACGCGTTAATCTGGAACACAATATGGTATGTATGACTTGAAGTAATATTTTCAATATAAAAGTGTCATTTTAGTATTATTTGTGGTCATTGTACATGTTATTTTAAAATTCGTGAATGATTTATGGAGTTTATAATTTACCTCAACAAGATGAGCTATAAGGATAAAAATTTCCCTAGGTATTGTTCCTATCATCCTTTGAAATACAGACACAGAAGAATTTTCTATTTCCCATCACCATTGATCACATGTTTTCCTATAGGAGTCATATTCTTGTACTTTTTATTTCATAATTGAAATTTAACTTTGTGCTTTCTAATCAATGGAGAAACTTGAACCCACATTGGGTTCAGGCCAAGAACCCATCCCCTGTGCATGCTTGGGATTATTCTTCCCTTAAATGATTACAACTTCATCATTCTAGGATATAAATAATGATTGTGAAGGGTTTACATCCTATGAATCATGAATTTTTACCTATTAATATAAAAAAATTAAAAATGTTTTTTTTAATTATCTTAAATTCAAAATATTATCCAATTCATAACTTTTTCATTACTATTTAATTTTTTTTCATTACTATAAAAACATAATAAAGAAAAATATATTATAACAACAAACAAGCCTTATACTGAATTAAATGGGTTTGACTTTTTGGATCAAACAATAATAATAGAGATAATTGGAACCTTTTGATCCATGTAGCCATCAACATCTAATTGGGTTTAATATGTGTTTTTTTATAATTTATTTCTCATTAATATTATTTATAGTAACGAAATGACATTCAATAGTAATTAAAATTACTTACTCCCACATATTTGGTTGGTTTATTCACAAAACTGCCTTCAGGTTTCATATGAACCATAATCTGCATCTCAGTCTGGCCAATAGATTGTCCAAATTCATTATAATTTATAAAAAAAATACATGTTAGAAAAAACATTAACATATAATAGAAAAATATAAATAACAGTTAATAAAATACAAAAAATATTGTTCTTTTTATCGAAAAATTATAATACCTAGTGATATGAGGAATGACTTGTTTCAAATAATTCATAGTATTTTTTAGATGATTCATAGAAAAAATATGAACATTAATAAATACTATAATTTTATTATTTTTATGATATTAAGATACTGTAAAATATGTAATTATCGCATGAGATGCATCTATGTTAATATCAAAAACCATCACCCACTATTAATTATAAATGAATTCACGAAATTTATCAAAAAAATTTTGTGTGCTCATAGATGTGTCATTAAATTCATTCCATAATATCCATTTGAAATATCTCCATTTTTTGCCAAAATTTTTGAGAGTTCATGGGCGTGAAACAGAGTTAGGGGCATCAAAATAAAAAAAACATCTAGAAAAAAACATAACAATTTATAAGTTTATTAATAATTTTTATCATGTATTTTAAATTATTTATCAATGAATAATTAATTAATATTAACATTGCATGGTTATAAAATAATTCTTTTTTCTACACTGTGGTAATATGCCTCTAATCTTTGTAATTACTGATAAAACTCACTGTCTCATAAGAAAGTTTCCCAAGAATATATCCATAATTCTAGAATCATCACCAATAAGTATCCCAAAATCATTAAATGGAATGGTAATATTGAATTATTTCAGGTCCCATTCATCTTCAATATTCATATTTATATTTATTTTGTTTTTATCATAATCTATAAAAAATGCGTTTAACAATTAATGAAATATATAGTTTTTTGGTACAACAAAATACATACCAGCAATAGAAACTCTCCAATATCCATTATATAGAGGGGTGACTAACTAATCCATCAATGAAGTTGTATCTGATGGTGGGATACCAAAAAAATTCGGAGGAACTGCTAGCTCTCTAGAAGCATATAGTATAGTAAAATAACTCAAATCCATTGAAGTTGACAGTAGTGGTAGTGTGCTCTATTCTCTTTATCTTCTAGGATCTCAATTTGTTTTTATCTCGGAATTCTTATAATTGAAATGGTTTAGAATATATTAAATGTATAAAAAATTTAGTTGTAATTTTTTTACAAAAAAAAAGAAAAAATAGAACAATGTATATATGTACAAAACACCTATAAATGATAAATTGTAATATAGTTTCATTGCAAATTTATACATTCAATTATTTTCATCTTCATTTTCCTTATTATAATCAACATACATTATGATTATTACTTAATTTTCATCCTCTATTTCAAGTTCTATGGTTTCAATATTTTCTGGAAAAAACTATTCAATGTTTTGTGATTGACGAGGTTCACCGTCACAAAGTACCAATAATTATTCATTTCCTATATCATACATGTCTCTGCATTAATTATATAAAAACACTTCAAACTTCATGTATTTTATAATCTACATAATAAACCATCTTCGCATATGAAGGAAAGATAAATGCATTATGATCTGCATGCACACCGATATGGATCTTGTGAGAGAATTTGACTAATGTAAAATGTAATGAATATTTCAATATACCCCTATGAATGTTGACCTATTTTCATTTGAATAAGACAACTAAAAATTGACCATGATAGTTTAATTAGACTATATCAATAAAATTTCCATAGAATCCCCCTGTTATAAGTTTAAATACACCACTATGTTGAGTTTTAAACTCTACTTCATGAAAAATTGTATGAAACCTGAAGCGATGATTATTTTAGGAATCAAATATATTACCCTTACCTAGAGGACCTTAATCCAAAAAATTCAAATCATTTGATATTTTAGATTAATTCCCAACATTAATTTTCTAGAAAAGAATATATGAGGTGTTTATTTTAATATAGAAAAAATAACTACACATCAATAATATGAATATGAGTATATACTTACATGATTGGAGAACAATTAAAAATATCCTTATTAAAGGCATTTGTTAATTCCAACCCATTTCAAGCTCAAACCTTTAGTTTCCACTTTGTTTGAAAAATTCTCTAGTAAGTAGACCTACAAAAAAGACTATTGACTAGTATATATCTATGTGCTTATAGAAACTCCTATTCAGTCAGTGTAAAATTCTACCCCTTTCTAATTGGTCATCCAATAGTTGGAAATATCGATGACTGGTTTTCCATCCAATCGCTTTGATTTTTATTCAAAATTGAGAAGCAGAATCAAAGACAAAAACCCCCACCTATGGGGGTCAAAAATAATGTAGACCTTGGACATCTCCCCTAATCAAGTTCACCCCCTTTGGTTTGAAAAGAGTACCATTAGCATGCCAAACCACCGGTTCCCCGAGAAATGTAATAGAAGCCAAGTAGTCCGCCACTTTATTCCCTTCCCGCCAAGTGTGGGTGATCCTAACATTGTTGTTCATGTGTTCCTTACATTGTCTGATAATGTAATTAATTGTCCATGGAATGTTGTCGTGCCCCTCCAAGGCCTCATGCACAAAATTCGAGTTGGTTTCCAGTTGGACAATATCAATGCACCTCTGACTACAAATGGACAGCCCGGAGAGGGCTGCAAAAGCCTCTACCTGTACAGCACTCCCCATCCCATAGAAAGCTGAGAAGGCCATCACCACACTCTCTTGTGATCCTTCACCTCCCCCCTCCACGCATAATGTCCAAAGCACAAGAACCATCAATATTTAGCTTATAACCATCCTCGGGGGGAATCCAGCGAATCCAATTCCCCCTCCCCTTGGAGACCTTCTGTCTTTCCACCATCCTGGAGAGCTGTAAAAACCGGAGCAAGATCACATCCGTCCCAATCGCTGCAAGATCCACTAGCTCAATCAACATGCACCTATTCCTCACCACCACCGCCCTCCCTGTAGACTTGGTTCCCTTGAACCTTGCATGGTTCCTTGCCTTACAGAGTTCCCAGCAGCCTGGATTGAAGATTATGGCACGGGCCTCAGCCTCCTTCAGGTTATCTTCACACCCCTGAAACCATTTCTCCATAAAACGCTCAAGGTTATCAACATTTGATGAATAGACCGTATGCACTCCAGAGAAACTCCACACCATACGTGCCCAAGCCCCCTCAAAGAAAATACGATTCGAACTCTCCGCCCTCCTTCTCAGACAACACTGGAAACAAGATTCCAGGATGATGCCCAGCCTTTTAATGCTCACATCCATAGGGATAGGATTATTCTGGATTCACCAAATCAGGAAGTTCAGCTTGGTAGGGATACTCTCCCTCCATTCCTCCTTGTTACTGTGCTCCGGATGACTCTGAGCAATAATGCTCCTACAGAATTCTTTAAGGTTGAGCTTACTCGACGTCGAAGGGGTATACATGCACCTATCCTTATCGGGGATAAACACGACCGAGTCAAAAACCTTCTTTCAATCATCATCCAGAATCGATCTGAAAAATAGGGGATGCGAGCTAGCCTCACTGAACAAGATCAAAGGGGTTGGGCACCCAGGGTATCCAAGCACTGATCCTGCCCAGTTATGTTCCCAGAAATGAATCTTCCCCTCCCATATAATCCATTGAGAGTAAGGAAGAAACGACAGGACAATGCTGCATACGGCAGCCCAAAGCGACGAACCCCTGATAGGAAGGGAGACAGAGTAAGCTTTATAATTCTACACCATGAACCTCCCCCAAAGCATCTCGCCCCCGATTATCTCCCATGAAAGCTTCGCATGTAACCCATGCAATGTGTCTGCCATGCTCATGACGCCAATCCCTCCTTCGTTGATCGGCCGAGCCATCTTCCCCCATGACACCCATTACCGCTTTCCCTCCATCGAGGCATCCCAAATAAAATGGTCGATCACCCTGTTAATGGACCGAATGACCCTCTTGGGGATTCTAGTAGACACCATCACATGCACTGGTACAATAGAAAGCACACTATTCACCAGCGTGATCCGGCCCCCAAAAGAAAGGAGGTGGTTTTTCCAGTCTAGAATGTGGCCCATCATCTTGTTCACCACCTTATCAAAGTCTCTATTCCGAAGCCTACCAGAAGAAACTAGAGTGGCCACGCACTCCATTGGGAGAGAACCTTTCCCCATTCCCAGCACGGAGCTCACCCTTTCCACCCTTCCCTCTCTACAAGAGTTTTCAATGAAAAAAAATCTCTTTTCCCTACTCATGATTTGTCTGCTCCATTTTCTATACTGCTTCAAAATGTTATTGGCCGCACGAATGGATCTTTCCCCAGCATTCATAAAATTTATGGTATCATCCGCATACATTAAGTGAGATATGTATTGGTTACCATGTCTCCTACAAAAAGGCACGATATCCCCCTCACTCACACCTCTGTTCAGTTACCGGCTGAGAGTGTCCTGCATCAGAATGAAGATGATTGGTGATAAAGGGTCGCCTTGCCTCAAGCCACAAACAGACTTGAAAAAACTATGTGTTCTCCCCATGAAAGGCACCCCCAACCACGGAGAGCTTACGCACCTGAAAATGATATCACAAACCCATTCAGAGAAACCCATATTCACAAGCACCCTGTTAATGAACCCCCATTCTATACGGTCATACACCTTACTCATATTAAGCTTCAATGCCACATTAGATCCTCTAGACTTCAGGTTCAGGTCCCCCATCAACTCCTGGGCCAGCGCCATGGCCCCCTGAGTCAACCTATCATCCACAAACCCGTGTTACTCCAGAGACACCCATCGAGGCAGAAAACGAGACACCCTCCTGTTGATAAAAGTAGCGAAAACTTTTTAGGAAAAGTTACATAAGCTGACCGGCCGGTAGTGGTTAAGGTAAGTAGGGTCTTTGGACTTCGGCAGGAGAACCACCGAAATCGTAGCCGCAATACGAAGAAGGACACCTCCATGGAAAAAATCCTGAATCGCAAGAACCAAGTCCCCTTTAACCATCTCCCAGCAACCTCTACAAAACTCCCCAGGGAACCCATCCAGCCCAGCGACGCTTTCCGGATTCAGGTGCCACACGGTAGCCCGAACCTCCTCCTCCTCTGGAATGCCTTCAATCAAAGCATTGTCTTGCACATAAACAGGGTTCGGAACCGCCTCCCATAACAAAGCCTCTCTGGTGGGGTACCCCCGGAGAACCCCTCGGCCTGGCCTACCAAGAGATCTTTAAAATAATCCAGGTCCATTCCCCCAACCACGTCCCTGTCGTCCGAGAAAGAACCGTCCTCCAAGGCCAAGTTAGGCTTCACCACCCGCCGCCTCTCTCTGATGCAAGAATGAAAGTATCCTAAGTTCTTATCCCCTTCCCTTATCCACCTTGCTCTGGACCGGTCCCTAGCTCTGCGCTCTTGAGAAAGCACCAGCACTGCCAAAAGCTCCTTCTTTACCACGAGAGCTTCGAACACAACATCATCCTAGCGTCCCTCTAAGCTAGCTTCCATGTACTCGATGTCCTGTTTGATAGAAACCATATCCCGATCCCATGAAGGAAGGGAGTTTTCCCTCCCCGCCAGTGCCTTTTTTAACCACCTCAACTTGGAGTGGAAGGCAACCCATGAGTACCCCCTCGACGATGCACTCCAAACCTGCAGCACCACCTGGTGGAAGTCCGGGATACTCACCCACTGGTTGACAAACCTGAAGTGTTCCCGGGGAGCCTTAGATCCACCAAAAGAGAGCAGGAGGGGCAAGTGGTATGAGATACTCCGGGTAAGATGAAGGACCTTCAACTCGTTGAAACTCTCAATGGCCCGCAAGTTTGTAAAGCACCTATCCAGCCTACTCAAGCACTGACTCTCCCCCTATGATTATTTCACCAGGTAAAGCGGTCACCTAAGAAACCCACGTCCGAAAGACCCTTCCCTGCCATGCACTGGGTAAAAGAAAGGCTTGCCTGATACTGGAAGTCTCCTCGCCCCTTCTACTCTTCAAGCCTCAAGATCATGTTGAAATCTCCTCCTACAATCCACGACAACTCTCATAGATTGAACCTGGAGAGTTCTGACCACATCAACTCCCTACGACGCGCATCACAGCTTCCATAAACAGCCGACAAGAAACACTCATAACTGTCACAGGTCACCTTCGACGTCAAATGTTGGTCTCCAAACTGAACATGGTCCACCATAATCCCTCTCTTCCAGAATATCCAAATGTGGTTGTTGACCGGATCCCCATGCATGGCCGCATGCATCTTAATCTTATGGGTGAATTCATGAATCTTGGCGACTTTCTTCTTGTGGTCGAAAACCACCACCACTTGAACTTTGTGTTTCTGAGACTCCGAGGTAATGAAATAGTTTTTCACCATAGATCTGATTCCTTGAGAGTACCAAAACAAGAACGAAGACATTTAACCAAAACAAACCTGGTATTGCCCAAGGCGACGTGGAAATCCGCACCGGGGAGAGAGACCTCCCCCTGACTTCCCACCTCTTCTTCATAGATCTGGTGCACACCCTATGACTGGATACTGGCTCGCCTGAAGGAGAAAAGGAGGGGCCAGGAGAGGAGACATCCTCACTTTCCCTCCCGCTCCCCGAGAGACTCGGAAAACTGTCTTCCTTAGACCCCCAACCCTCCACAAACCTTGGAGAGACCAGAGAAACGCAGCCCAACACACTAGCAGCCCTCCCTTTAGACTGATCTACTGATCCAAAAACCATGCACTACTCTCGGCTGACAAGAAGCGGCTGACCTAAAGAAACCTCCCCCGCAAGATGGATTGCCTCCGGAACACCACCCCCTCTCCCCGGCTGAAGATCATGGGAGGGGATCGAGACCACCCTGAAACTCCTCAAGAAGGACCCAATCAAATCCCCCAAAGGAAATCGCATATAGGGTGCCTCGGAGCCCTTCAGGGCCACCTGAGAGAATGACACCACAACCCGATAGCTGGAGATGAAGTGTTTGCTAACAGGAACCCCGGGGCCTAGGCTAGGAAGGGGTACAGGACCGGAAACAGAGGAAACCGGCACTAGGAGCGACATAGAGGATGAAGGGTGCCTCTCCCGAGCCTTTGCATGCTGAGCAGAGCGCCTGGAACCGAAAGCTGAACTAACACCAAGCGACTTACGGCAAGACTGCAACGAGTGGCCCTGTAATGCGCAAGATGAGCAGAACTGTGGAAAGACCGGAAACACAACAGGTTATGACCACTCAACGGACCCAGGAACGGAGAAGTGAACCTGCTTCGGAACCGGCACGAACAGATCCAACTCCACACAAACCTTGGCCACCAGCGTCTCCGCACCACAGCACGTGCTATCGGCCGCACACAGAAAACCTCCAAGAGCATCTCCAATGACCTTCAGTAATGCACCATTCTGAAAGGGGAGGGGAACTCGTGCAGGCACACCCAGACCGCAACATAGGGACCCTCCCTCCCATTATGAACCTCCATCGACCAACGAGATATGCTGAAATTATAGTGCCTGAAATCACTTGGAGCCTTACACCACGCATGAACAAAATCCTTTCCTAAGAGAAAACCAAACAAAACGAGCTTCGTGTTGGGAAATATGGCAAGCGATGAACGCACAAACAACAAAAAACACGAACGCGCAGCGGAGAAATCTTTCCCTCAAACAGCGGATGCGTAGCGACAAAAACAGGTGTAGAAAAATAAAATTGACACCAGAAGTTTTACGTGGAAAACCCAAAAAAGGGAAAAACCACGGGACCTAGTCCAGAAAAGAGAATCCACTAAAATAGATAAGTACACGGTAGAGACTCCCCAAAATTAAAAGGGATCTCAAAAGCAATACTTAGAAAAAAGTGGATCAAAGTCGGAGAATAGATGCAGTCTTGATGAAGCCTGAAAAGAAGAAAGCAGCCTGCTAAAGAAACCCAAATAGATCTGACCGTGAAAGCAGAATATTGATGTACGAACAAAAGTGCAGATGAAAAACACCGGGATCGGATCAAAAAACCACCGCAGATGAAAGCCGATCAAATCAGATTAGTTCCACCGGTTGCAGATCTGAAAACCGCTCCTTGAAAACGCAACTGCACTGCCTCCAACCACTACCAAGAGAGGAGCCGCACACCTCATATAAATAGAAGATGAAATCTCATATATCTCCTAAAAGATATCTCATATCTGATTAAAGATATTAAATATATCTCATCAAAGATATAAAATATATCTTCTCAAAGATATCAAATATATCTTGTCAAAGATATCAGATATATCTT
This sequence comes from Viscum album, assembly GCA_963277665.1. Lineage (NCBI taxonomy): Eukaryota > Viridiplantae > Streptophyta > Magnoliopsida > Santalales > Viscaceae > Viscum > Viscum album. The sequence continues at coordinate 1,224,971,937 of OY728130.1, forward strand.
TTCAAAGATATCAAAATATCTTTCTTCCTTTTTTTTTTAAAGATATCAGATATAAAAATATTTATTGGGGCCAGATGAGGAGGCGCCCCAACAAACTCCCCCTCCGACTCAACTGGGGATCATCGCCAACCCTGCAATCAGTCGGCAAGTCTCAAATTTTCCTCTGGGTAAACTCTTGGTCAACATGTCTGACCCATTGTCATCAGTGTGGATCTTCTCAAGCTCTAACTGTCTCGAATCAAGGACATTGCGGACCCAATGATACCGAACATCGATATGTTTCGACCTGCCATGAAAAGTGGGATTCTTTCCCAAACAAATAGCACTCTGACTATCACAAAATAAAACATATCTGTCTTGATTAAAATTGATCTCTCGAATAAAATTTTTCATCCACAACAATTCTTTGCACGCCTCTGTAGCTGCAATAAACTCTGACTCTGTGGTAGATAAAGCAACACATCTCTGCAACCTAGACTGCCAAGATACAACTCCCCCTGCAAAAGTGATCAAATAGCCTGAAGTAGACTTCCTCGAATAGATATCTCCTGCCATATCTGAATCTGTAAAGCCACAAATCATAGGTTCCCCTTTGCCAAAACACAATCTCATATTAGAAGTGCCATGAAGATAACGAAAAATGTACTTCACTGCCCTCCAATGATCTCTTCCTGGATTCGATAGAAAACGACTGACCACACCAACTGCATGAGCTATATCAGGTCTAGTATATACCATAGCATACATCAAACAACCAACGGCAGATGAATAGGGTATGTGTTGCATCTCCTCTCTCTCTTCATCAGTAGAAGGTGACTGACTGGTGCTGAGCTTAAAATGTAAAACAAGAGGAGTACTAACCACTTTAGCTCTATCCATAGAAAATATTTGAAGAACCTTCTCAATGTATCTCTCCTGAGATAACCACAATTTCTTGGCCTTCCTTTCACGGGAGATCGTCATGCCAAGAATCTGCTGTGCTGGCCCCAAGTCTTTCATCACAAAAGACTGACAAAGATCCTTCTTCAATCTGTCAATTCTAGAAGCATCATGACCAACAATGATCATATCATCAACATAAAGTAGTAGTATAATAAAATCATCATCAGTAAATCTCTGAACAAACACACAATGATCAGAAGATGTCTTCCTGAAACCCTGATGAGAAATGACAGATTCAAACTTTATATACCACTGTCTCGGAGCTTGTTTCAAACCATACAAACTCTTCTTCAATCTGCAGACATGATTCTCTTTACCTGTTTCAAAAAAACCCTCTGGTTGCTCCATATAAATCTCCTCGTCTAAATCTCCATGGAGGAAAGCTGTCTTCACATCCATCTTCTCAATCTGCAGATCCAAACTAGCATCCAAACCAAGAACAACCCGAATAGAAGACATTTTGACAACAGGTGAAAAAATCTCATCAAAATCAATACCTTTCTTCTGACGGAAGCCTTTAATAACTAACCTTGCCTTGTATCGGGGAACGGAACTGGATTCTTCATTCTTAATCGGATAAATCCACCGATTTTGCAAAGCTCTCTTACCTGTCGGTAACTTCACCAGCTCAAAAGTGTGGTTGTCGTGCAATGATGTCATCTCTTCATCCATTGCCGCAACCCATTTTTCCTTCTGTTCACTTTCCATCGCCTCATCAAAAGATTCTGGTTCTCCCCCTTCAGCGAGGAGCACATACTCATCAGGTGAATACCGAGTAGAAATGGTACGATGACGAGATGACCTCCGGAGTGGAACTGCGGGTTCATTGATAACCCCATGAACCGGATCATCAGAAACAAAAGGTGCATCAGAAATATCAACTCCAACCTGTTCACCCTGAGCATCATTTTGCACATCAATGTGATCATCCGAATCAACAAGGGGAGCTGTTTATTCCTGCAGGTGCTCCAGATTATGTGGTAATCACTACTATGGGGGAGTCAGATGTTTCTGGTTCTTATCTTGTTCAGCAGGATGGTGCAAATACAAATGTGACGAAAATTTCGGCGTTTGGTTTTCTTTTTGCAGAGGGAGCTGATATTTTTTATCAAAAGTGAAAAAGGACGTCGTCATATTTTTTCTTGCAGTTGATGATGCTTGGTGTGATACCGACCTATTTTCTTTCCAACTAGGTTTGTTGGATGGTTTCATTCATTAATGTGATGAAGGGGGAGATTGTTGGGATTCATCACATTTATGATGAGAGGAAAATCATTAATGGAGGGATTCATCACATTTATTGATGAGAGATGAAAATTATTAATGGGGAGATTTATATCACCATTAATTGAAGATTTTCTCCCAACATTAATGGATATTTAATTCTCAATATTAATGGATGGAATAATGGATGTTGACTGCATTAATTGATTATTATGGACTTGGTGTCTATATAAGGAGGATGCAGAAACATATTTCAAAAAAAAGGGTGTGCAAGCAAGATGTAACCGGCAAGGGAGACCCGGGAAGGGGTTGCCGCGTTTGAGGTGGCCCGTGTGGCACAACGACGATGGCGTGTCGGCGTTTGACAGATGCAGAGCAGCGGCTACGAAATTGATGATCGGGGCCGCGTATCGAAAGTCTGCCTGATAGCGGTGATCAGGTGGCGTGTCCCGATTGGAGATCGGCGGTACATCATGATGGCGATATCTTTCGGGTGTCGCAAGCTAATGCGAGGCTGACGCATGTTCAGGTGAAGATCTCCGAGGTAGTGACGTTTCGTCGACAGAAGGGTGGCATTTTATCACAGATTGATCTTCCGATACATAGCGTCAGCGGGATGTTTATTAGAGAGATGGAAGAGGCGTATTAGGGTGTGGTTTTCACACATGTTTTCTACGCTCTCTCATTTGTAATTCAAGTTCGGGCATTGCTTGGATTATTGTATTCTCTGATTCATAATGGATATTTTGGGAATTGCCCCGCGGTTTTTAATCCTCCGCATGGGAGGGGTTTTCCACGTTAAAAAACTGCGTGTTGATTTATTTATTCTTCTTATATCGCTTCCATATTTCGACGGGTATCTCACGACATTTTTGGCAAGCAATTTTCGGCCCGGATTCTGGATTCTCCCCACACTTCGATGAAGGACCGACACATGAGCCTGCCCCTGGAAACCCCAGGATTCCAAGAAGTGAATGAAGACCGGAAGAGAGGGTTTCAGAGATCCGAACCTCACCACCAAAGTCCATTTAAGACCCGCTACGACCTTGGTGTACGCCTGCACCGGCGCGAACAACAAAACCGAGGTCCTGTCCCTCATGACTGAGTGAGAAAACGGAGCCACTACCGGGAAACAGAGGCCCGATCCACTAGAACCAGCGCCTCTAAGAACGTCCCGGAAGGACCGCCCCGGACGAAGCCCCCGCGGATCCACCAGGGCCGGGGGAGCAGGCCCAGGGACGACCGCAGCCGGAGCCGACGCCGCCGGAAGAGGCGAACGGGAGGTAATGGTCGATTTTTTTTGAAATACCTCTGGCGCGTGCGGCACGTACTTCCGAGAGCAAGAGGCATCCATCCTTTCCCATATATGAACCATGAGATTTAGTATTCATTCCTTCAACACATCCAACAAGATTGAATATAATCTTTATCCCATCCAAATACCTAGAAAGAGAAGTCTAATAACTCGTTTACTATATAACCATTTTTAGTAGATCCTTCTATTTTTTATTTTTTCATTTATTATGATTTTAAATAACCTATGTACCTGATGAAAAAAAACATATTAATACATTTTATGCAATGATTTGATAAAATTGAATTCAACAGTTGAAATAGAAATAATATCAATGTATCTCTCAATTGGCTACATCCGTCAATAGAGTATCAATTTACCAAGTTTAGCTTATTTAACCAAACGAATAGTCAAATGAATCATGAATGTGAAGAATGAAGGGATAAATAACATCTCTAAATGAAAAGGTGAAAAAAAAATTCTTTCTTGATGTTTATCAAGATCAGTTTTATTTAGAGTTTTTCTACAAAGATCTACGAAAAAGTTATACAACTCCAGTAGAGCTACCATTACTTTTTAGGTAACGTAATACATAATAACAAAAACATCTCCATAAAAATATGTGATTCATGAATTTTCAATCCATGTAACTTTAGATGTCAACACACCATAAATGTTATTTCAATATCAACATGGAACTTTTAAATTCATTAATATTTGAAGGGATACATTTTTCTCATGATCTTTCATTGTAAAAATAGCCAAAGGATACTTTCCATTCTCATTTTCCCATAAACCATGCTTTATATTCTCTGATTCCAAATCTATATGAACATTAAGGGGATCCTTCAATTTACCCTTATCATTAATAAATGTAAAAATTAAATTATCACACATATTATTCACAATATGAATTATGTCAATATTATGACATATTGAATTAAACTCAACATAAGGTATTTTGAAAAGTATTATCATTTTATTCCACTGTTGTGTTCCTGTTACTTCATATACTATACCAGGTCCCCTTTTCCCACCTTAAACTGATTACATTTTTCAAATTCAATTTTGACACTCATTAATTTTCCCAAGACTTCTGAACCATATAATAACTTTAAGGGAATTTTCAACTCAATACACCCATTGAATTGTGTCTTATTAAGATTGAATTTATAATATAAATTAATAAATTGTTGATGAGACATAGATAATCATTTTATACTATGAGTTAATATTAATGGTTAAAAATCATAATTACAAATGGGAAAGAAAAACTAGTATGAGTGTTTAAATTAGATAAGATACCTATTGCAGGAATGTCACTAATTTTCCACATTAAAGCATTATACATTTTGAATATTTTTCTCATTGAAGCAATATACATTTCCATGAAATCATCCATTAATTCTCATAATTCTTTGATTAGAGTTTGAATTTATACATCAATGTCATTTCCTTGAATTTTTGTTCTAGGATTAATCATAAAAATAACAAAATAAGTCTTCATCATACACATCTATGGAGGTGTATTACAAGGGATCAAAATATTTGGAAAAATTATATAACTAGTACTTAATGTACCAAATGGGTTTAAACCATCAAAAGCCAATCCCAAAATTACATTCCTAGGTTTTGAATAAAAATATATATAACAAATCAAACTCTTTCCATGATGTTGAATCATTTAGATTTTTCATAAATCCATCTATATTATTATCTTTAGTATTCCACTTCATGTTGTATGTAGTCTTATATGACAAATTTTTTTTGCAGTCATGGTTTTAGGGTAAAGTAATGCAATACCTTTTTCAGAGTTTTACTCTTCTATTCCTTCCTGGGGTTTTATTGATTTCAAATCTCATTGTTTTTCATTTAATTCTATAAAATTGTATGACATCTTATGAATTCTTATTTATCACACTCTTCTCCCTAGTAAAGTATGAAATCATTAGGGAATTCATTTCTCTTTTTATAATCACATATAAGTTTGTTGATTATATTCGTCATATCATATAATAATGTAGGGATATTATATCTACTAAATGAATCAAGAAGAAACTCTAAAATCAAAGATATTACTTTGTCATTAATTCCACAGAGATAATTGATATGATATAACTTATGTAGAATATAAAACATTGAATACATGGAACACCCTTCACATAGTTATTTTTTTCATATTCAACTAATTCATAAAAGTAATTTTTTGGGTCATTGAAGTTCTATGTAAGATTAACCTGCTTAGGATAAACTGAAGGATCTATTGATTTACTAAAATCTTGGACATTGTATCCTGTAAAAACAAATGTTTCATTTATAAAAATTTGAACTAAATTATCTTATGGTAGGTAACTTTGTCTTTATTTGATATGATTTTAATTGTTTTATTTTTCCATAACATTTTATTTACCATTCCAAATCCAACATACATATCAAGAAGGAAACTATTTCAATATCAAATGATAATATACTTGGTTTTTATTCAACTATCTTCTAAATTTATAATCTAAACCGAGAAATTTTATTCAACCATCCACTGATCGGTTTTCCAATGCAAAATCTAAAAATTATTCAAAACCCTTGGCTTACCGAGGTGTGTTTCGAGGTTATTGGATTGTCACTCTTCTACCTGTATATTTAGATATAAAGATATAAATGTTTAATCAAACAATTATAATTAAAATTAAACATCACCCAACTTTTCCATTGACCATGGTAGGATTTTCATTCGACATAACACAAATTCAATATTAAAATGATTGAATTTAACTTATAAAACATAAACTATATAAATGAATAAATTTTACCCTTCACAATAACATGGCTAGATGTTGTGGATTAAGTTCACTGAGCTGAGGAGATAGGTTACCATGATTTCAAGGGTAATGTTATCAGTTTATAATAATACATTAACATAATTCTTCTATTAAAATATCTATAACTTTTCATATTTTTATATTATCATTTTTATATTATATTAAAAAACATGATTATATATATAGGTATATATTTCTTTGATGATTATGGAAATCATGATTTTTTGTATCTCAAAAAAGATCATGTAACTATGATATCTAGTTCATGTGTTTCTATATACATCATATAATTGTATGAGATTATTGTTTTAAAACATTTTGAGAATCAATTTGATAAAATGTACTCAACTTGAAGAGATTAGAACATACAAAAATCTTCATGTAATCCGAATCTACATAGATTGTAGTAACTATTCTAAATTGTACACATGATTAAGAGTATTTTTATTCATCATATTAACTTCATGATATAATTTTAAAAAAATATAAGAGAGGGGTAATATTTTCATACATTAATATTTCTTATCTGTTGATGGTTAAAATAAGTTTTAGGAAACTTCGACCTAATGAATAATCGAGGGGGATCATAGACTGACTATTAGAGCTGCATTTACAAGAACAATAAAGGAGAAATAAAAAATATATGAGATATATTCAATACTTCATCCATGGATACTGAAAGGTTATTCATTTATCATCACAACTCTTGTTTCTATATTTATCATTATTGTTCTTCAATAATTTTTTATTTTAAAGGGATGATCGAGTTTCTATACTTATGAAATAACACTGTTCTTTGTCTATTTTTATATTCATTATTATATTATTTAAATTACTTTTTTTTTACTTAAAGTTTCGGTTTATAATTTTCCCAAAAAAACTTATCTGAGTTCGGATATATGTCTACTTCAATGTAACATCTACTTTTTGAGTTATGATTATCATTTAAAATTGTTGGTCTTTAATTGTTTTCATTATTATTTTATTCAAATAAAGGAAGCCTATTTTTAAAGGTTTATTACTCCCATCATAAGCATGGTCTTCTTTAGTGGGTATTTATTCTCTCAAAGAGTATAAGTGATTAAATAGTTCAAATAGGTTCATATTGAATCAAAGTACTATAAAAATTGTGTTTTCATTGTTTTCATATTCCATTGTACTATATTTTGATTTATATATTTCATCATGGTAAATTATTATCATCATTTTCTTTAAAAAATATATTATTTTAAATTTTTTTACAAGTTTTTTAACCCCCACCTCTCTAATTTTTCATTGCATATCAATGGTCCTATATAAAGAAAAAATTATAAGGGAGTATACATCCGACCAGTCCACTCCAATATAAGAAGAATACCCAAAAAAATCTCCCTTCAATACCACTAATCCCTAATAAATTATATTCATCTTGTGTTTTTAAACATCGAACTAAATTATCAGGTTTTTCAAATAAAAACCCCTATAAGAAACATCTAAAACCACTATTCTCCCAAAAAACAAAAAATGGTACCTAAAGTGAACCACAATAAGTTAATTACCAATTTAAAAATATATAAATGATTACTAAATGTGGAAGCAACACAAAACCAAAATATAATCCTAACTATTGATGATGATTTAAAATATTCAATTATTACAGCACACACTGACAAAAACCTGGTCACTTTTATCATGAAACATGAAAAAAATAATTAATTATAACAATTTATAATTAATTATTCAAAATTTAAAAAAAAAATCTGAATAATAATCAAAATGATCATTGAGATGCATCCACTATCCTAAACCACGACCAACTACTGATGGATGTTCTCTAATGTAAGCCCGCAATAATTCTTGGAAACATTCCTAAAAGAAAACACAAAATTACACGAATATTTCTATAATTTAATTAATAACATTAGAAAATCCATTAGGAATCATACCTTCAATGAAACAACATACAGGTCATGGATATGAGTCCAGCGAAGTCCAACTCACTAACAGATAGGGGTAGGCGGGATCAGGTCAAGAGAGAGGTAGAGAAAGGATGTGGTCATGCATAGAAGTGTGTTCGTATTTTTTCTATCATTGGGGGTCATGATATCTAGAAAAATGAGAAGAGAGGCCACCATTGGGGTTTCAATTGAGGAGAAGGGGGTCACTACAGGGTCATCATCAGGGAGAAAGGGGGGGTCGGGGTCATGGGGATCGAAGGGTGGGGGAGAAGAGGGAGGGGAATTATTTTTAAAGTGTAGGGGGGGGGTCTAGGCAAGGGGATCATGGGGAGATTAGGGATGATGGGATTAGATAGTGGAGGGGTGTCAAATTACAGTTTTTAAAAATAATTAGGGGCAGTTTAAACAAAACCGCCACTAAATTTTATAAATTTTTAAAAAATGGTTATACTAAACTTTTTCTATATTAAAAATCATATCTAATACAATTTTTAGTGGTTATTATAATAAAAAAAACTAATAAACCACAATTAAAACCTATTTTGTAGTAGTTTTCCTAGGTGGATAGAGGATCATGATCTCAATGACCCTAAGGTAGATCATGGGGTGTAATCATAGTAGTCATGAGATGATCTTGCATCAGCCCTGAGGCACCTACGATGGCATCAATAGACTAAATTTTCAAGTTCTAGTCTCTCAACTAGGACATTAGGTTTGGATTCATTTATTACACTTTTTGGGTTAAGTAATTGGTGACCTAGTATATTAGTGTTATAGGGATATTTCTTTCTCTTTATTGTGGCTTTTTATGAAATCAAAATAAATATTTAGATATAAAAAATAAAATATTTTTTATTTTTCCCTATTGTATTTTCAGTTTATATTGTTTTTATTTTCTTAATTTCATTTTTTAATTATCTTTTTTTATCATGTATTTTTTATTTTTTAATAGGTTGAATGTTTTATAGATATATTTTGTTTATTTAAAATTAAAAATTTTTTAAATAATTTTTACCTTTTCTTTTGTAATAAATCACTTTTTTCTATTTTATTAATTTGTATAAAATTTTCATGTCTTGAATCGACTAAAAACCCTACTATGTCAGTAGTAAAGTAAAGTGTGATCACCAAAAAATATTTATTATATGAAATGGGGTGAAAATTAGTGTATAGGGTATATGAATCAAAATATGGGAGAAATTTCCCTCTTCATTCCCAGAAAATAAAATAAAATCACTGATCAATGCCAAATATCACTGACACACCTGTCGTATGGTGTTATAAAAGGTATAATTCAATTTTCCAATACATAACAGTGGATGAAGAAGGACATCGCTCTTGAGGAATTTTTGTATTCAATCAATAACAATTGATAATTAAATTATATTATATTTTTGTGTTTTCTATTTAATGAAGGTAGTGGAAATAAGAGGATTTGTTATGTAATGATAAACTAAAAAATAAACATGCAACAAAAAATACAGAAAAAAACTATTCTAGTTAGAATGGAAGGAAATAATCCAAAGATAATTATCTAAGGTGAACATTCATTGTATATTTATTAGTTTCATATCTACATTATGAATACACTCCATCGTATGTGTGATCAACCCCTTCTTCTCCTATTGTGGATATAAAATGCACTTAATAATCAATAAGTATGTCATATATTCATCTCATTTATCAAAGAGGAAATAACATAGAAGGATAAGTTTTTCCTTAGAAAACAACATCAAGGGTAACTTCTCTCAGTAACGTAAATACTCAAATCCACACAAATAAGATAAGAAACATTAATCACAAATAAATAAATACTTGCGTTTAAACACCAGATTCATCACCCAAGATATTCCTCGAGTTAGTTGACCATGAACAGGAGTATGAGAGATCATAATTAGAGGATTTTGGATGAAAAATGAGATAGAAAAAAATTATAGAAATGTTTAAAAAGTATGAAACATACAATTATATAATAAAGAAAAAATCAACTACATAACAAATATAATTGGCATTACAGAAACACATTTGTATGGACTCATATTGTATTGTATGAACTATTTCATAGAAGCCATTAGTTTTGATTTATATCTGAAAAGATCCTTCTCATTTGACATAGTAACACCTATGAGACCTTTTCTTTTGAATTCATGGAATGATTCCTTTCATATAATATATTTAAATATCCATAATATTCTACCCCTCCTAATCATCCAAAACTTTCTTCCTTTATTATTGATTAAAATAATATTCATTTTATGATCTACATGGAATCCAATGAATAGTTCCATTTGGGTTAATATGGCACATCAAATACTTTGTTCGAATCTCAAATATGATAAGGTTTTTTAATCTTTCTGGTGTATAGTATACACTTTTTCATATTTTTTACCCTTTCAAAAATTCTCAATATTTCAAAAATTAAAATATCTTACACTAGAAAAATTCCTACACATAGATCAAATATCTTTCATTTGCCCAAAATATCCTATGCATGTCAAATATCATATACACGAGCCATAATCTCTTATCCATCTAATAATTACCTTGTTCATTTATTAAACCTCACAGGTATAGATGTAATTTCTTATGCATATGATTTTACATTGGACTAATCATAGTTTACTCCAAATATTATTCGGTAGATCATAATATCCTATAGCCTTCTAAAATGTATTACATGTAAGAAAATCCTCCCATGCATAGATAAAATCTCCTAAATGTTTCTCTAATATATTATGGGACGTCACATTAGGATAATGTCATTTTCCATTTTCTTCATAATTCTATGAAAATACTTATAAAATTAATAATAACATTTTAAAATCAAATATAGGCCTTTAGAAACATCTTTCAAAACCACATAACAACATTAAAACAACTAGAATTAAATATAGGATTTATTCTAATAATTCTAAAGATAAAATAAAAAATAAAGAATTATTTTTTAAACAATTTTTAAAATTGATCCCAAAAATACTCCTATAATCCAAATACCCAACAATTACCCTCAAAATGATAATTTAGTGATATGTAAATCATTCAACTACCAAGTAAAATTAATAGAAAAATGATCTCTATTAGTTCCCCAACTCTTAAGAATTTCACTCTTTGGAAATTATAACTCAGTTTTTTAAGATGTTAATGAAATTAATTTTCAATTCCAAAAACCAAATAAATAGCATGCCTCCTAAATCGATTTTAATTCATTATTTCTACATAAAATAATAAAATTTAATTAAATATATTTTTTATTCTCATGGAATTTTGTTCTCACCTTCCTGGAAGTGTAGCTATCTTCAATCAATGATTTTTAATTATAGATTTTATTATTCTTAAGAGAAGGCATGATTCCTATAGGATTGATTCCTTTATAGAATCCTAAAAAACATTAATCATGAAGTGTTTACCTGGTATGTTCCGAGGGTTAAGAGTTGGTTGGTTTTATATATTTAAAAATGATGTTTTATAAGGAAGAGTGTTCAATCTAAAATGAAATAAAATTTATGAAATAATTTAGTCTCAATAATGGATCCTCACTCACAACCTGTTTTCATATATTTACCTACAAACCCATCTTGATTTTGTTAGGCAGTCCACACCTTGGTATTTTCAGCATCATTGATATATTTTTTTCCTATTTCCCCATTTGTGGAATTTTTTTAGATTGAATTCATGTATATGTATTTTTTAACAGTCATATTTTTAAGGGAAAGATATGCACCATTTGATCTTTAAGTATTGGTGAACTCCCAGCCCAACTTTGAATATTATATTTAGTCACCCTCACTCTTCCCATCATGAATTTCATCCAAAAATTGTAGCTTGATTAATGTAAAACTCTACACAAAATATTTCAATATAATTAACTAGGGCCCCACCAAACCCTTAATTTCAACCATATTCATAAAATTAACTTATATAGTTTTGTAGATAAGGATAAATGGCTTGTAATTTTTCTTCCTAACAGGGCTGTTCATGGATACTAAGAGATTATTAAAAATTCCATATTAAAGGAAGTTATTTAATATAGAGTTCAATATAAAAATTGGATTTAAAAATAGTGCCTCAATCATATTTAACATAATTAATAAATCATGAAACTTTTAATAAGAGAAAAAAATAAGTTATAGATTTCAAAATATGCCTTAATAATATAAATAAAAATGGAAGAAATATGAAAAGAACGTTTAGAAACCTCTTGGGAGTAGAATTTCTTTTATGGATAGAACAAGTGTACACGAGGTTAAGTTTTATCAAATTTCATTAAATGAGAAGATTGGAAATTAAGAAAAAAATTACACTTATATCATAATTTAGAACATTTATAAATTAAATTCATACCGTTTTTTCAAAAGAAAATTAGATGGACTTAATTTTTATGAAGTTTTAAATGAAGCTCAAAATTTCTAAAAACACACAAAAATTTAAAAATAGAAAATAAAATAAGAAATTACAAAATATATTATACAAAATTACCCACCCATATATTTTCACTGAACACTTTTCTTTGTTTAAAAAATTATTTCAATAAATTCTTATATAGAACTGGATTGGGAAATAATCAAATCAATTTTAAAATATTAATATAACATAACCTATTGATATGTAAACCATGAGTTAGTATCTTCTGTACAACCCACTGAAAAACTGCAAATAGAAACAAGAAAAAGAATTATAGAGAATATAAATAAAATTCATAAATATAGAAAGGGAATGAAAATGGTTAAAACATGTTTTGGACCATAGGTGGACCCTAGATTTTGTTTAACTCAAGAAGTATGGTTCTATATATTATCAAAAGACTTTTATTAAGTGGAGTTTCATTTATTTTAAATACTAAAAACTTTTTTATTTCATTTTTCTTCACTTAAAATACCTGTAGAGGTTCCCATGGATTGAGCATAAGTGGCACATCCCCATTACTATAAGGAAAAAACGGTATGGTAGGGGTAGTATAAAATAAGGTTCCTCCTCCTTATTAGATACTACTAATACATCCACTTAATTTACTTCTATTGATTTATATTTGTGTGCTACATCAACAGAATTATAAAGGGGAAAGTTAGTGATTAAGTTAAATGAAATTAAAAAAAGTCGAATTAATATTATAATCTTTATATTCAATGAAGTAATATTGTAATCCATTTTCCTTAGGAAAAACTATTTCAATATTCTTATATAATCTCTCTATTAATTATTCTTTTAGTTAAGAGAGAATCATATGTTCCTCATTAAGTGCATCATCATCATCTTCTTCAATCTCTAGGGAAAATAATGTGGAGGATGAATCTAAAAATTTTAAACTACATGAGTTAATTATCAATTCAGTTTCAATAAAATAAAATAATATTGATTTCAAGAAAGGATTGACAACTTGAGATGGTTTGAAATAAAGTAATTATTTATTTCTTAATTCCAATTTGATTTGATTTATAGTGTATGGAAGTAGGTAGTTAGGGTCCTCCATATTTTCTTTAAATTCCACAAATTTGGTGATTTATTCTTCAAAGGATAGAGAAAGATACAAGGTTTTTGATTTTTTATTTTCAAATATAAGATGACCTTGTTTCATGTTAATACTTATACATTCATTCCCAAATCTATCCAAATCCTTTTAATATACTAAAAATATATAAAAAATTATTTATTTTTCATAAATATACTCTATCCATGGTCTATACATGTCTATTATCAGTTCTATAATCAATTATTTATTAGCCTTTTTAATTTATTCATAATAATTGAGAGGAAATAAGTTAGTCTCTTTTTGTGACTAGATCACTTCTTTGTGAAACTCTGTGAAATAATCATAAAGATTATTCAATTGTTATACTATTTTTTCCAATAAGGGGCACTTGAGGGCCTCTTTAAGGTCCAGGATAACCTCTATGAATTCATCTTATAAGAAATTTATGATTTGATCTTCCCTCACTCATATATAAAATATATCAATAGTATCTTCCTTGGGTGAGAGTGAGTTAGAAAATAGTTTATAATTAATTTGTATTAATAAATTTAATTATAAAGTAGAAAAATATGTAAAAAATTAAAATAATTCATTATATATTGGTAACATGGCTCCCTAGAAATGACTCCATGTTTTAAAACTCCTATCATAAGGTGGTATGAAAGATATAATTTATTTTCTTAATACTGAATAATAAATGACTAGGTTCATTTCACTATAGTAGCTTTTATATTTAATCATTAACTATTCTTAAATTACTTATTGTATTTTGGTGTTTTATATTTTATAAAAAAAAGTATAAATATAGTTTTTGGTTATGGAATACAAAAATAGAAAACAAAAAATGCAATGTAAAATGTGGAAAAAAATTAATATCATTAGAAATAAATATAATACTACAAAGATGTTTATCTAGGGTGTACCTTCATTGAATAATTTCAAGTTATGTATTTAATTTATAAATATAGTTTATTATATGAATTATTATCCTCCTCTATTATAATTGTGTATATAAAGTCAATGAACATGAAGTACATTGTACATCCACCTCCTTTATCAAAATGGAAAATTTTCATAAGAATACTTTAATCTTTAGTAAATAAAATCACCAGTGGTAATCATATAATTAACCTAAATCACACAAGAGTTCAAACATATGATTCCTCTCCTAATAGATTCCCCAGGTTAGTTACTAATGACAATGGGTATCAGAGATAATAGTGATAAGAGAAAATAATAAATATGATAGAGAAATAGATAAACCTAATAAATATTATTATAAGTATGCAACATGCAATAAATTAATGAAGAAAAATAAACTTTAGAATAAAAATAATATTAAATTGTAGTAGAACTTCCTACTGAATTATTAGTGTAGTGGTTTTTCCTCTTCATAGAAACCCAAAACTTGTATTTATAGCTATAAAGTTCCGTATATTTTAAAATGTTCAAAATTATTTTATCTATTATTTTGAATTCAGGGAAAGTTTCCTTTATTCTCATTTCGTTAAATCTTCATATCGATCTGATCAACTAGAAAATTAGAATATTTCTTCCTTAGTTATTTATCAAAATAATTTCTATTCTATTATCAATATGTAATCCTCCTAATAGTTACATGTGGGATGATGTTTAACTCTAAATCATCATTTTTGGATCTCACAATGAATGAAGATTTTTAATCCCTCAGGTTCATAGTAGAGAAATTTTTCCAAAAACAATCTCCTTATGAAATTTTTTATTATTTTAAAATTTCAAATATATTATGTGTGAAAAATTACTACACATAAATAAAATCTCATTTTCATGGAAAAGATTTTCTATTAATGTCAAATAACATAGTGCTGTCCAAAATATCTTACACGTATGACAGTTTCCTTTTTTATTTTTTCAACATTACCTATAAAGATATAATGTATTACATATATCATTTTTGGTTTTAACAAATATTTTCATACTATAAATATCTTTTAGTAGGTCAAAATATCATTTGGACTAATCAAATTTATTACATGTAAGGAAATCCTCATATGAGTAGATAAATTTCTCTTGAAGCACTAAAATCTCACATGTTGAGGTATCACAAGACAATTTCTTTTTTAAAATTTCTTCTAGATTCCAGCACAGTACTTCTAGAATGAATTGGAAATTATTGAAATCAAATATAATAATTCAAAATCACCTATAAAAACCCTATAATAACATCAAAAAACCCATGATTAAATATTAGTTTTATTCCAATAGTTTAAATGATAACATAAATAATTATAGATTAATTTTTAGTCTATTTTTTGTAGTTGAACCCAAAAGTGTCCTATAATCAAAATATGAAACAATTACCCTCAAAATGATAATTAATGATATGTGAATTATTTAAATTTGATGTCAATTTAATGAAAAAATAGAATCTATGAAACATAGAAGAATTAAAACAAATATCCTTATAGTATTATAGCATCATTCACCACTATATAGATTTGAGTAGTATAATAACTTAGGGTACTGTTGACAGACAAGGTATTATAGAAACTCATTTTTCAATATGAAATCATTTATATATAGGGTTTATATTGGTTATACATGGATATGTAAGTATATATCCTTAACATAGTAAAATTATTCATCCTGTTCATGGTCATAGGGATTACTCCAGAACCCCATAAATCATTTTCTTCTTTTTTTCCTGTTTATATTAATGTCAAGAATCTGTCTTTTTTAGGGATTTCATGTTTATAATATGAGATCATAAATCCACTCATTTGTGTGCTGAGGAGTGTATACTAATTTTATTAAAATGAGTAATGTGACTAAAGGTGACTAAAAAATTAATGATTCATACTTTGGTGTAGTGAACAAAAATAAATTGTCTAGAATATTGAATTTAGTATATTAGATGACGATCAGATATAATATAGAGTTTTTTAATAATCAAAGGGTTGTTTAAAAGTTTCTTTCATGAGAAAATAATTAAAATTTCCTAATTATTAGGAGAATACCATGGTTTATTTAGTGAATCAAATAACATCTTAATGAGGGACTCTTTATTTAGATCATGTATAGTTTATTCATGTAGGGATAGAAATCTTAGTTTCATAATAGGTGACTTTTGGTAGCATATTATTGGAATTTACTAGTAATACTCAATTAGTATATGAAATTTAAATTAAAAGATATTTTTTATTTATGATATTTGCAATATTTTAGATAAACATGATGTGTAGAAGTATCATAATAAGATTGTTAGTGAATGTTTCAGAATTTTTACAATGAAACATAATTATGAAGCCTTGATAATAAATATATGACAGTCTGATATATAATGAATTGGATTACTAGAAACCATGATATAATATATCTTAATGATTTTTTACATATAAGTTGGGTGAGGGTTTCTATATGAAGTTCAATGTAAAATGAATCTATGTCACAAACAATTCTACTAGATTGAAGATGGTGTTAAAGAATGATACCCAACATGATTTGAGTTATATGAAATTATGAATTTCACAGATGAAAAGTTTTTATGGTGTGGATATTATAACATACCTTCGTTTTGAAAGTTTTTATTTATTTGTAATGACTTTGGGATATTTTAATTATATTTGAAAATGTAATAAATAAATTAGGTTGGTGGGATTACATTTTAATGGATGCGACATTGACTAATTTTTTAAGGGGAAGCATTGAACTTTCAATAGGTGTTTGGTAGAGGTCTTGTATAGTTATAATGTGCCAAGAAAAGATCCTTTCAAATATTTTCAACCATAAAACTATAGGTAGTAGGTCATTCGATTTCTTGTAGACAAGATAAATTTTCATTAAAAATCTAATTACTAATAATGTTATTGTGGTAATCTACCAAGGATTTGGTGGTTGTATTTAGGGATTTGTTTATAGTCTATTAGGTGGTTGGAAGTAGTTTATCAAGGTTTTAGTGGTAGTTTACATGGGATCCAATGAAGTACCCAACTTATAATGTGTCTCTGCTAGAGTTCTGGTGGATTAGTTTGATTGTAGATACCTATAAATCCTTATATGCGAGATTGTAAAAATTTTCAAAGTTTTTTTTTCAAATTTAAATCTAAAGGGTAAAATAGTAATTTTTACATCCCCTATATAAAATTTTGAGTGCCCATTTACCTTGGAATATAGAATTTACCCACATGTAAGGATTTTTTTAGAGTAAGTGATAGATTAATATATATATATATATATTTTATAAAATATTTAATATTCTTGTTTAATATTTTTTATCATAGTGATGGATTTTAATATTTTGTTTCTTATTAATAACAATATTATTAATACTATTATAGGTTATTTGAAATTTAGAGGCTTGGTGATGGAATATAAATATTCCTATATCTAATAAATTTTAATTAGGGTAATGAGTTTCCTATTTATAGGGTTAAATGAGAAGGTTTATTATAAGTATTTTTGAATATTAAAAGAATATAAATATTTATCTAATTAATATTTTATTATATTCAATGAGTTAAATAAATAACTAGGATGTGATACCATTATTATTATTAGGTTATTATTATAAGGGAACAATTTGATGGTCAAATATCATTTGATGTGGCCTATTAGTATTTTTTAGAATGGAAAATAGAGGAATATGGAGGGAAGATTCCTTTTGGTAAACTATTTAACATAGACCAATAATTCGGATATTAAAATAAGGGAGGATAAATTTTGTTTAACGGGGGTTATTTTTGTCAATTTAATGATAGAGGTGGAAGATAATGTATAAATAGAGGGAATTTATTACCCAATTTTCCATACCAATCCCATATGATTTTCTTCTCTTATTTGAGATGATCTTGAGTACTCTGTGTCATGTGGGATAAAATTAGTGTTATAGTGGGGAGTGAAGGAAAAAATGAAAAATAGTAGTTAAGTTAATGGGGGAGTGGAAGATAATCATGATTGTGGAATTAATTTATATGACTATAAACCATATTCTTCTTATTAATATATATTATTGAATAATAGTTTTGTAGTTTAGGTTCAATAAATAATACAATATAAAATTAAATAAATATTAAACATGATAAACTAGAAGTAAGTT
Source organism: Viscum album (assembly GCA_963277665.1). Taxonomy (NCBI): domain Eukaryota; kingdom Viridiplantae; phylum Streptophyta; class Magnoliopsida; order Santalales; family Viscaceae; genus Viscum; species Viscum album. The sequence continues at coordinate 1,224,990,691 of OY728130.1, forward strand.
GTATATTTAATTAAAGTTAAATTATAAAGGATTTTTCATTTATTGGAAAGATTATTTTTTCATTGTGAATTAATCAAATACATTGAAAAAAATAAAGAGATTTGAGTATATAGTAATATAGAAATAATATTTTATTTTTTAAATATAATTCCCATAAAATAGTGGGATTATTAATGGATATAATTTTGATATTTTTTTAAATTGAATAATTTATTTATTGATAAATTAATTATTCAAATGTATTAAGATGGAAAATTAATGAAATTTGAACGATTTGAATGATGACATGTAAAAAAACATTATGATGGAATTCCACATTCAGAATGATGCAATGTCACTTCCCAAATTTACTTTAAGTTGTTTTATTTATAAAACAGAGAAAATGATGAATAATGTTAGGTTCAATCCATATGAACCTAGATCATTTGCACTTACTTGTGTAAAGTATCTTATGACTCCTTAAACCCATTAGTAGTTTATGGAATAATAAATTATGATAGGATAGATGTTACAATCATGAGGGATAAATATAGATGTTAAAATACAAAGTGTTGATATTGACATTTTCAAGCATATTTTAATTCAAATATTTGTTTATAATATTTTATTTTAGGGGATTGTTGTTTAGTTAATTATACAATATCTTCAAAGAACACATTTTTAATGAAATATTTTTTAGGGTTGGTGTGGTGGAACTAGATTTTGTATTATAAATATTTGATATAAATGTTTCCATCTAATGGATTCATGTTAGGACAACTAAATATTGATTGTAGAGGGTTATAATAGAAATTCATGTTCTTAATTATTTACTTTATTATTTCTCTCAGGATATTTGGAAACTTAATTACATTGTTATTACTCCCCAAAACTTTTTTCTATAGATATGTTTTATTATAGAATAATCTACCGCATGTTAGGATATGTGGTGGATTATAAAAAAAATTACGAGGAATTTTTTAGATAATATTTCATGGGATTGTTTATTTTAAGAGATATTTGCTATATTTTTATCTAAATGATAGAGATGTTTCAATATGCCATTAATTATATGATCATCACCTATATCATTATCGGATATATTCTAGCATCTATAATTCATTGGATGGATGAACACTCCCCCACTCACTCTTCTTTAAATGATGTTGTATTAATAATGGTGTAGTATATATGATGATATGATTTATAATATAAATATGAATGATAAATAGTGGTTAACGAGATAATGGTATTAAGACCTCAAGATGTTAAGATTTGGTATTTTGGATGCTAAATCCAATGGGAGTTGGTTTTAGAGTGCTCTTATATATATATATATATATTTTGGTGGGTGGTTGTTATATTATACTTATACCGTGTTTTTTTTAGAATGATTTGTATTTTTTACAAGAATGTATATTAGAATTAATAGTTCATATAAATAATATACTCAACATTTTATTCCCATCCTTTCATAGTATAAATATTGTACAGTTCAACATGATCATGTAAGAAAATGTGGTGGGAAAAATTAGCTTGGGAATACGATTCTTAAGTGTTAATGTTTATTTTTTTTATTCATAGGTATTAGTGTTACTATTTTCATGGTTGTTTTTCACTTTTGGTTTTATTGTATTTGATGTTATTATATGGTATTATTTTATTTATGTCACTGAATTTTTGAGTTTCATGAATTATTCACAATTTGATTTTTTTGAGTTTCATTTGATATTGGATTTTTAGGCTTTCTATCTCTTAAGGGTAATTTATTATATTATTCATTATTTAAACCTTCATTGGTAGTCACCGCTCCTGGAATATTGAAGGCAATCTAGGGGTGTTATTCCCAATATTTTAATCTAATAAGGGGGGTTCAATTTATGACTAGTTAATGATTTATTGGTATTATAAACCAGGTTAAAATTGTGTTTGGAGTATACCATTGTGATTATTTCACTAGGTTTGTAAGTTAGTGGTATAAAAAATCTATTATGTCACATAGGCCATGGAAAATGTTATGGATGAAGATGAACTGTGTGAGCCTATAGAATAAAATTGATCATTTACATAATATCTTAAGAGTATGATATTCTATTTAATGGTACTATGATATATATAATATATTATGATATAAATATGTATGAATGAAAATCTATGACATGATGATGGTCACAATATCATGGTTTCTGCTAAAGGAAATCATGATAGAGTGAAAGTCATGACGTCAAGGCTTCATTGTACTATATGTTCCCCACAACTTTAAATATCCATTAGCATATATATTGTCATATTCTATATAGTATATCATTTTCTATGATTAAACATCATTAAGATAAAGTGTTAAGAAGTTTCAATAATTTATATTATTTTTTTAAGTGTTAAAAATTTTGTGGAAGTTTGAATAAAATATTTCATATTGTAATATTAAAAACTTTTATAAAAGTTTTGACTTATCAATTAACATTGATGAAACAATTGGTAATCCAAGGAGCATCCTTAGAAGCCTATATAAAGGAAATCAATCCTTTTAAAATACAACGTGAATTCTTATGTGTCACTTGTTTTTGAAAAACATCACATTATTGCTAAAATTAACTTTTTTCATATAACAAAAAGGTTTTACTAGGATTTTGATGATGATAGATTATTATTGATCATTAATTTAATCATAATTCCCATGGACTATCTTATGATAAAGAAAAATATTTATCGATTCTAATGGATCTCTATTAAGCTCACATAGAATCATTTTGAAGGTTTTTCTTTAATTAATAATTAAGTTATGATCTTTATATATTTATTGAATTCAATTAAAATTAATGGATGGATATTATGTAAAAGAGTTTATTATTTATTCTTATTTTTTGGAAGAAAAATTATACACTTAAAACCAACAATGGTATTAGATAACTAATTCGATATTTTATTTTGCATTGACACTTCTAGAAAAGTGATATTTCCCTGATCCATGATATTTTTATAAAAAAGATTATGGTTCACAGTAATTTTAATATCCATGATTTATTTCTAAATAAAATTAGTATGATTTATAAAAATTTAAATAATGTCATGTATTCTAAAAACCAAGCTATGGAAAATGTTACATAAAAATACAGCATAGTAAATTAATGATTTTCTTATAATAAATTTAACAAAAATTGTCATGGTTTGTATAAGAATAATATTTATATATGGAAGACCATGGAATGGATGGGAAAAACTATTTTATAGTTAAAAAACAATAATTTTTAAGGCTCTTCCGAAAACATCTTATAAAAAGGAAAAAACCATGGTTCATTTGGAAATGGTAGAGATAGGAATAGAACCATAAAGTGTTTAATAAAGAATAATAATGTGGTTGAATTATTTATTATAAATATTTATCTTAAATTTTAAAAACCCTTTATCCATTCAATATTAAATGGAACTTTTCTAATTTGAATGAGGATTCAAACCATGCCAATTTTTAATCGATGTGATTTTTATTTAAAGTGAATTTACATGGTTTATTTTTAGAATTTATTATAATGGTTTTAGGATAGAAATTGAAAATTTATGTATAATGCTTTTATAAATTTTTTAATAAGGATAAATATAAAATATTTTATATTATTTTATGAAATTTGAATAAATTATAATTTTAAATATTATATTAAATGGTTTATTATATAAATCTATTTAATCCAAGTCAAAAATATTTTGGTATATATAATCGAAAGTTTAAAAATATTAAATATATGATGTTAAAATAATTTCCATTTTTTTATTATTTTTATGAAAAATTAAAATATTATGGAATATAAATGGATTATAATTTTCTAATATTTATTTTTCTATGATTTTAAAATTTTACTTGAAAGTTTTTCATGTACCTTACAAATGACATGTAATTGGATATACATAGACATAATTAGCTTTTATATTTGAGTATGTAATAAAAATAATTTTTATTATAATGTGCTATAAATTAATATATATATATATATATAAGAAATTTATTTGATCAAAATTATAAGATAAAAAAATAATTCATTAAAAGAATGCATACATTTTTGGAATTAAATAGATAACATAGTGATATATTAAAGAACCCCAAAAATACTAAGAGTTTGATTACTTATAAAGCAAAGAAATTTTATTAATTTTATCATCCATATGGTTAGTTTCATACTAAAACTTTGTGTCCATGAATTTTCTTGTGTAAGGATTGGTCCATGTGGATAAATATAAAAGTAAGACAACCATTTAAAACTACAACCATTGGGTTACACAAAGCTATAAAATCCTAAAATAGAGGATAATAAAGGAATTAACTTGAGATAGTTCATATAATATATTTGGGTAAGGATCCATCTATGTAACTATAAAATATTATTATATGATATGATTGACATTATTATATATCTAAATTACTATGTTTTTATAGGAACATTAACTGAAAGAAAATGTTAATTATAATATGGATCTTAGACTAATAATATATATTTTTTAAAATAAATGGGTCATCATTTTAATGAGATTACATTTAATAAAAGTCCTAATTAAATCATTGAAAAACATAATACTTGTTTGATTTAATCATTAGTTGTAGAGAAAATGATATCATCATCAAAATAATCTGTGATATCGATATTGAAGGAGAAAATTAATGCAATAAAACTTTTAGATAGGTAAAAAAACATAAGAATTATTTTTATATAATGAGAAAGTCTTTATATATTGGATAAACCCCTTCATAACCATATGATTTATAATTTTTTTAAATAAGTATATTTAAATTCATACTTGAAGTATAAAAGGGATTCATATTATATATTCACTCTTGTGCTTGCATCCATGGAGCCGAAATTGAATTAGAAATATGATAAAATGGATGTGTTCAGGATGAAAGAGAAACATGAAAGGCTTAACAAGAATAAGGAAATAAATAGAGATATGTAATTTTAAAGGATTTTTATATAAAAAATGACTGATGGAACACAGGACTTTACTCATTTACTCAATATTATTTGGTTTTTTAATAAATAGGAGAGGTCGAGGTCTCCACTAAGGGAGGATTTGGATATGAACACCACCGTAAAATACTTTTAAAAAAGGTATCAACATTTTATTTTGAATTAAAATATGGATAATTTCACTAGAAGTTTATCAATTTTTTTTTAGAATACCAAGGTAAACTTAGTAGGATAAGAGTACTCTGAACATAGGTGTTTTGATGACAGTATAGAAAGGTAAAATTTTAATCTATGAGATAAAACAAACCATTAGAGTGTCTAATAGTCATTCTAGATCATTAAATCCTAAATGAGATGTAAAAAATAAGGATAAATGTTTTTTATGGCATGATTTTACATTAGATAATGATTTTCGTAGAATAACTAAAGGGATGTACGGAACTCCAAAGAAACTCTATATTATGTAATTATGTTATAAAAATTAATTATTATATTTGTAGGGTATTTAATTCCAACTGTACATTATAAAATTATTGAAAAGTTTTATAAGTATTTAAAATTAAATAAAGGATTGATAGGTATTTATTTTTTCATTAAAATAATGTGTAATGAGTTATTTCTATAAAGATATAAAATGAAAATGACTATTTAAAGCATGAAAGATTTAGAAATTAAAAAATTTTATAAGTGTTTTCATCTTAATTAATATTATATGATAATATAATTATATTTCTAAATAATGGTTATTATCAAAAAAAATAATATTATGGGTTTGATAAACATAATTTTTAATTTAATCCTACAACACCACAAAATTTTACTCTATAATTTTACTTTTAATAAATTATATATTTAATACCTTATTTAAAATGAAACATAGAACTAAATTGGAACATGATACATTTTATTAGGATAAGATATTAAAATATAATATAAACATTAATACATTATTAAAATTAAACAAAAAATAAAAATATGAAAACTATAAGAGGAACAAAACCATAAGTAAATAAGAAGACAAAGAACATGTAATCCTTGTACTCACATCTTAAATTGAAGATTATAACCATAATTGAAACTATCAAAATAAGTACTATAATTATATATATAATAGACATGTTGAGAGTGAAGTGAATGAATATGATGAGTGATTTTAAAGAATGTATGTAAGGAAATATATAGTAATGGAATTTGGCCATTATATATATAGTAGTTTGATATACGGTCATCAAAAAAATTATTATTGGATATATTTTCATTGGATTTATGTTCACTGGGTATATCCAGTGGGAATGTTGTGTAATTGAAAATAATACAATTTTAGAATAAAATAAAAACTAATATTTAATTAAAAGATATGTCTTTATACGTTAAAATTTATTATTGTTATTAAATAATTATTTGATGTATTATAAAATAAAAAGATGGATTTAAATACTAATGGACTGGTAAAATTAATTTTTTTTATGATTAATAATCAATTTTAATAGGATGTGGTCAAAATTATTTAATGCAAAAAAATTATATTTTTAGAATAATTATTTTTTCAAATTATTGTGAATTTTTATGTTAATAAAGTATATATATCACTTTTTAATGATGAATATAATTTAATGATTCAATGAATCAAACATATATTAAGAATCATTTAATACTTAATTGATATAAAATACTATTTAGAGTCTATAATGTTTTAAAAATTATTCTTCTATAAAAATAGTTTTTAATATATTTTATAATATCATTTAGAAGATAAATTTACCATATTTAGAAATTGAATTAGAATAAATAGAGTAAAAAAAGATAAACAAAATATTATAATTTATTAATTAGTCTAATTTCATTTATAGTGGTAAAAAGAAATTTTTGAATTAAAAAAAATTAGTTACCATGGTAAAAGTGAAACATGGTAAAAATGTGTTAAACAAAATGGTATATAGCAAAGATATCAAAAAACACTATATCTAAATGTTTGGATGAGGTCTTTAATAACCAAACCATATCCCATATTAATTATTTTACACTATGTATCCACTTTCCATTTAAATTAACAAACCAAAACTATATGAAATTAATATTTATGGAAATTCCATAGAAAACAAACCTATAAAAGGACCCCTCATTTGCCTTACCGAACAACCCAAACTATTTAGTTATATCTTGGATAACTTCCACTTTACCATCTTTGAAATAATTCTAAGATTTATGATATCTTTTGGTTATAAGAAGGAATTATATATCCCTCATTAAGAAAGGAAGTTGGGTCGAGATTGATAAAATTAATTATGTATGTTTTTTAGTTCTTCCCTACATTGTTTAATTTTATTCTCATATATAATCTTCATAAATATAATACTCTTTTATAATGATGTTATATTAATATCATTATGATTTTGAGATAATGATACTACTATTATATAACTATATACTCTTACTCATTCATTGGTATAACATGTTCTTGTTTGGGTTGGTTCAACCACCTATATTAATAATGGTATAAAAATATCACCATTTTATTAACAAATAAGTATAAAGATATAAATAATGGTAACATATGAAATTATAGTGTAATATATATCATGAATATGATTTTATTTATTTATATAATTTAATTCAAATGAAGGGTTTTATTTTAAGTCAAAGGGTTTTCTATTTATTTTCTATATCTTTAGAAAAGTGTTTTATCCACAAAAACCAAATAATAGTATAAAATAACCAATTTTATTTCATTATAATTTATTGTTTTAGTAAATTTTGAATTTATAAATGTTTTCTTTTCCTGAACCATATAGTTTTATTGAAAAATTATTGTGTTTTATACTGATTTTAATAACCATGATTTATATATAAATTAAATCATCATGATTTATGAAAATTTAAATGATGTCACACATTTTGAAAAAATATCCAAGGAATATTTACCTAAAAGTATAGCATTGTAAAATTAGGATTTTCTTGTCATAATTTTAACAAAACTGGTCACAAGTTATTTAAGAATATGTGTGTGTGTGTGTGTAAAACCATGAAATATATGGAAAAAATATTCTAGGGTTAATTTTTATGAAAGCTCTCTAAAAAACATATTTTAACAAGGAAAACATCATAGTTTATTTGGAAATCATTATAATAAAAAACCATGAAGCTTTAACTAAAGAATAATGATGTGGTGGAATGATTTACTATAAAAAATATTTTTCTTCTATTCTAAAAATATTTTTTGATGAAATCTTGAAGGGTTCATTCCTAATCCAATGTGAGATTGAAACCATACTAAAATTTGCAGTGGATGCGATTATGATTTATAGTGAATTTACATTGTTTATGTTAATAATTTTATTATAAAGTGTTTAGGATTGAAATTATAAATTACTGTATAAAGTATTTATAAATTGTATAATAAGGATACAAACAAAAGTTTTCATATTATTTTATATAAATTTTAATAAATTATATTATGAAATGGTCATATTAAATGTATTGTTTTATAAATTTTAGTAAACCAAGTCAAAAGTGTTTTAGTAAATGTGATAAAAGGTTTAATAAATGAAAAATATAGGATGTTAAACTAATTTAATTTTTTTTTATTATTTATATGATATATTCATATTTTAAGGAATATAAATGAAATATAATTTTCTAATATTGATATATTATAATATAAAATTGTATAAATGAATTCTATGTAAATGATTCAAAATAATATTTTTATAAATTATGAAATAAATAAGGTTTATATTTTTTATAATATAATATATGTGAATATGTTAAAATTTATATGATATCCATATAAATAATGAAATATGAAGTCTTTATATATTTGATATCAAAATAATTTTTTTCTATTCATATGTTATATAATGTCAATAAAATATTAACTAAATTTTAATAGGTTTATAATAGATTTATTTTTAAAATGTTCCAAAATACACATGTGATTCCTAAATATTTAAAATGATAATTTATTAATTTATTTCTGACATGGTTATTATTCATGGATATGAAGTGGTTATGTTATGAATGGATATATAATTTAAATTAAATTATTTAAATAGTTTCTTATAAATTCTATACCATGCATATAAAGAGTTATATTCTAGGTAAAACATAATATTTAGTTTTTTCTACCAAGGATATAATTTATTTTTGGGTTATGAAATCAATTATAAAAATTCGCTATGATTAATATATTTTATTTGTTAGAAATTTATGGGAATTAATGTATATTTATATTTTTATATTTGGATAGTGAGAATTTTGATTGTACCTATCTCTATCATAAGAGCATAGAATCTATATTAAATTGGGGGGGGGGGGGGGTTCACCTATAGCCACACCATAATTTATATTATTGTGATACTTGTTTTATATGATTTTAAATCTTTACATGAAAGAGATTCAGGTACCTTACACATGATATGAAATAGGATATATATATATATAATCAGAATTTATATTACAGAATGTATTAAAAAAAATAATTTTATAAAGTGTCATAAAATTTTATATATATAAGGAATTAATTTGAATAAATGGTATATGTTAAAATTTAAATCATTAAAATCATGAATACATGTTGGTAATGTATGAGATAAGACGGTGAAATGATAAAAAAGCCCAAAAATACTATATTTTAGATTTCTATTAAATAAAAAATCATAACCTTGATCTTATGGATAGTTAGGTTCATGATAAAATGTAGTTCCCATGGATTATATTGTGTAAGTAATGGTGGATGTGGATAAATATAAAAATTAGATAAACATTTCCCATTATAACCTATGGGTTAAACTGGGCTTGGAAACCCTAAAATATAGAATATTATATTAATTTAATTGAGATAATTAAAATGATAGATTTTTTAAGGACTTATACAATAAATTATACAAGAATAATATATGATATGATTTAAATAATTATCTATCTAAATAACATTTTTTTAAAGGATCACTAAAGTGATTTAAAAACTTAAGTGAAATATGGATCTTAGACCACCAATAGATATGATGAAAAATAAAAGGGTTGTAATTTTAATGAGACAAAATTTAATAGAATTACATATTAAATCATTTTAATTCATGATTGTAATTTTATATAATATTAGTTCGTAAAGAAAATGGAATCTTTATAAAACTTTTATTTTCTATCAAACTTGAAAAAAGATAAATTTAATGGAAATATTTTTTGACACATAGAAAAACATAAGAATAGTTTTTATGTAATAAGAAAATTTTAATGAATTATATAAACCTCTTAATGATCACATGATTGGTAATTTTTTTCAATATATAGATCTAAATATTTTATTTAATCATCAAAATTATTCACATTATTTATTCATTGAAACACCTAAGTTTTAAATTTTTGTATTCTTTTAGTTTCAAAGAAACTATAACACAATTCAATAGTTTTTTTAAAAAAAGAGATAAAAATATAAATTCTAAAAGTTTAATTTTTATAAATTATTTTCATTTTTGAAATTATCAAATCAAAATTAACTTAACCTGAAATTTTTGTATTTTTTTGAAATGATTGGTTTTCCACAAAATAGTGAAAAATAACTATTTTTTTAATAATAGAATTTCTTTTAATTAAATAAAGTAATTTAAAAGTCCCATTATATTTTATATTTTTTTATTAAAGTTAAACATGATCAATTTTATTTATTTTACTCTAATTTTATAAACAGTTTTCTTTATTTTGAAATAAGTTAATTTTTATGCATAGAAAAACTTTTTTCCAAAAAAATGGTTTTCATTGTGTTTTATGAATTTATATTAAAATTAATTTTTATGACTTGTAAAAAATGAATATTGGACAATATATAGTGTATTTCTAATTAAGCGGTTCAAATTTGGTAAATATGCCCCTTTTATTTTTAGGCATTATGAATTATAACCATGGTAGAATTTATCACGTTAGTAAAGGGTAAATCAGAAAAATAAGGATAAAAATAATGTTATAAGGCTTTTAAAATCAACCCAAAATGTGAATTTATTTAATTTTATTTGATTAATTTGTCCATATCCATCTAAAAATCAAATATATGTCATTTTGGTTCCATTTGACCTTGGTAGTGACTTTTATATTATTTATAGTAATGAAAATTAGAAAATGCACTTCTATTTATTTTAATTCCTTTAATATTTTCACACAAGGATAATAATTTTTTATGAATGAATATAAAATTATTTTTTAACAATTTTTTTTATTTTTATCATGGTAATTTTTTTCAATTTTTTAGTGATATAATAATTATATTAAATTTTAGTGAAAACCTGAATCAGTTTTATTATAATTAATTGAAGAATATAATAAATTATTTGCAAAAATATAAAATTAATAATTTTTTTGAATATTTACAGTGACCCAAAAAAATTATAAATATATAAAACATGTTATTTTTGTGTTAAAATTCAATATTCTAAATACATATTTTCCTTGATTTCCTTAAATTTAAAAATGACATTGTTGATGTTTTTTAAAAAAAATATTTTATTAATTTATTTAAAAATCATAAAAATATTACAAGAAGATAATTGGAATCATAAATGGTCTAATATTTTAAATTTTTTCCATTTATGAGAAAATTATGAACTTATATAGAATATTATAACCCTTTAATATTGAAAAGGTCGTTATGCAGTTATCGTTACAATTGTTTAATAAAAGGGTTAAACCTAAAGATAAGGTTTACAATACCACTTAATCATAAAATTTTTTATCGTTTAAATAAATTTAAACCATATGCATTATTTTATTCAAACTTATGTCCACATTGTACCAATTTTAAATGGAAGTAAATTTATTATATTTAAATCTCTTTGTTAATTCTATGTGTGGACTTTCGTTCACTAGAAAAAGGGCCACAAATCCCCTCTTCTATACAACAACTAGAGACTCTTATATCTACCAGACCCTATAAAATCTTATAAACATTCTTATACAAGATATATAGGTGTTTATATTCTTAAAATACTAACCCCATGTTCCTTAAGATAAGATCAAAAGGATATCTTTGGAAGAATATGTAATCTTGTTTAGCAATTCTTTAAAATTTCATTCTTCTTCAAATTCATCTAAATATATTATAAAAATCATAAAAACAAAAACTCCAATATCATAAATATACTGAGATATTATTATAATTTTTATACAACCATTTTCTATATCTTTTTCATCCTATAAAAAGTGAACACATCACTCATGTGTACATATGACTTACCATTTTCATGTAGCGGTGTAAATACTTTTTCGTCACCACGTTACTTGTATGGTTATAAAGATTAAAATAATTAATATTTACAATATTTATAAAATATATATACTTTTTGAATTAATATATTATATATACCTTCTCACCTTCCAATCTATTGAAAAAAGATGATGTTGCTCGTGCATATGTGTAGACTACCACCTCCACGAAGCGATGTGATCAAGTTTTCATTTCTTCTTTAAATGGAAAGTAATAAGGATAGATTTAATAAATATATATTATATTTATATCATGACTAAAATTCTAGATATTATGGAACCATAATTAATGTATGAGTACCCAAACTCTCATGAAAAAATATTAATGAGAAAATAAAGCAGTTAATACCCAAAACAATGACAATAATGAAATATTGTTGATGAATGGGTGATAAAATGTTATAAGAGGGTCACATAGGATATTAAAAATATTAATATTATGCTGTTATAAACTAAAAACATGTTCAAAACCATTATAAATGAGTTAAAATCATGTTTAACTAGGGGGATATGTGAGGCAAAGGATTTAATCTCAATCACCACTCCATTGAGACATATTTGGAATTATGAACCTGCTTATTTTTATATAGGGTATATACCACACCATGGATATATTTAAATTTAATATATATTTATTCATGATTATTTAAGATTAATTCCATGTTTACTCTTTTAAGGGACTATAATTTTAAAGTTACCATAGAGGTAAGAATTTATATTACTATCTCATTTTTTAGGATATCTCTTATTTTAATTAAAGGAATCTTATAATATATCCTTATTAAATGAAATTTTTTATTCCCTATATAGTTAATTATTCTCAATTTTTTATTCCATATTTTCCTTTATTTTTCCCCTAAATCGAGCAAAGAAACATTTAGATGAAAATATGGTCTTAATTTTCTTTCTAAGTGGGTATATTTTTCTTCTGAATCAAGATTATTCAAAATAATTTTAAAAAGGTAATTTTTATCGATTAAATGATTTATTAAGGAAATTTTAAATTATACTTGACTTTTCTACATGGATTAAAAGTAATATTTTAAATATTTTTTGGAATGATTCATTTTTAAGTTTCTTTATAAAGAGTAAAAAATAATATTTTCTTTTTGATTTATATGATGTTAATGGGATTTCCCACTACCATAACCATTTTATAAACATTATATTATACTATAATATTTAAATGGTTTTAAATAGATAACTCTTTAATGAATATTATTTTAATATTTTTCTTCCATTTTCTTAATTTCTAAAAAGATATTATTTTATTACAAAACCACTATTTTTTTAAAAATCTATGGTAATCTATTATCTATTATTAGTTTTAAGGTTGTTAACATTATTTTTAAATATTAAATTTCTTATGATAATTGGAAGATAAATTTATCATAAATATATATATATATATATATTATTTGTATCATGGATTTGATTATTTCCTAAACTGTATACCTTTTCTACATAAAATATTTTTATTTGAAAGTTATTTAATGGGAAAATATTTATATTTCATACTATTTATTTGATACAGACATTTATTGATAAGTCATATTATTAATCAATTAAATTGATAATGAAATATATGAGTAGTGAATTATAAATTAAATGATGGTTGGATCCTAGAATTATATATCATCTGAATGCATCGATATATATCATGACACAAATCAGTTGGGAAAAAATTTTAAATGGGGTTTTGGGGCATACATACACATAATTTAAGTTGTCTTGGCATAAATCTTTGATAGTAAAGATATCATGATGCATGAGGTCATGAAATACAACATTATGAATTTACTTTATTGATAATTTAGTTACTATAATCCATGATATTATTTCATTGATATTATTCCTAGAATCATTTAATGTACAAGTTATTTATTAATTTACACTTGTTTCTAGTTATTTACCAATCTATATTGATTATGACTTATTTAGAAATAGTAGCTTCAATTATAATCAACTCTTATTGAACATTTTATATCACCTTTATTTTTTTCATTTCCTTATTATATGAAGTAGAAATATTTTAATGAAGTTTAAGGATGGTGAGATTTTTCTTTTTGTTATGTTTTATATTTTACCCCAAGGTAAAATGAATATCATGTATATATTTGGTTCTCCAAGAATACTAAACTGTTTGGTTATTTAGGAATAAATTTTTTATTTATATTCCAATGTAATAATGTATACACCATATTTGGGTTACTCAAGTTGGCGTTGTTACCATTGGTATCAGTGGAAGTTTGGTAGAAACGATAAAAACTTGATTTTAAATAATTGTAGCTAATATTAGATTTATGATAACCCCTAAAAGTGTTTGAAAACATTTACCAAAAGATTTTTTTAATTTTATATATCAATATTGATTATGGTTATGATATAACTTAGTGTGTTTCTTTATTTATTGATGGAATCTATTGGAAGAAATAGAATCAACAATCGTGGTCAATATAGGGATTGTTGTCCTAAGAAAACCAATATAAAAAGTGTTGTAGCTGAACAGATCATGGATGTATTAGGGAATATAACTCATGATATATATAATTAACTTTCATAAATGGGTAAACATGATGTTCTAAGGAATTAAACACCTATATTGGAACGTTTCATGCAATAAAATATTCTATGTTTTAGTATAACTATTAATCCAGTGGTATCTGAGCAATGCATTAAGTCTTTTGAAATGATATTTATTGCATTGGGATGTAATGAAAGTGAAAATGTGATACTAGATGTGTATTTATTAATAGAATATACATATAAATAGTGGATTTCAAAATAGAATACTAGGTAAGAAAAATAAATAGAACATATGGAATGGATAGATTTTATAGTAATATTCCTCAATAAATATTTCTCTCATGAGAAATGATCTAAGATGAAGAGAAAGTTACCCATATTAAAGAAAAATTATGAAGAAAGTGTTTCATATTAAGATTCTACATTTACAATACTACCAAGTATTTTATGGATTATATACCCATTCCAGAGATCAAGATTTACAATTTCTTTTAAGGCCTTAATCCAAACCTCTAAAGAGAACTAGTTTCTCAAATTTTTTCATCATATGATGAAATAGTATTATGTTCTAGCAAAATAATTACTGATTTTTCTTTATCTTATATATTTAATGTAAACCAAGAGAAGAAGAGTCCAACTAAGCACCAAGAAAAAGGTAAAGCATCAAATAATAAGAAGGGGACAAATAAAATTCCATCATGTAAAAATTATGGAAGGAAATCCAATTGAAATTTTTTGAAGGGAATATGAGTTTTTTTTATAATTTTATAGATAAGAGTAATATGTATAATTAATTAAAGGGGAATAAATAAATCAACACTATCTAGTTATTCAACCATAGATAAATGGGTAATTATTCACACAAATTTCCCAAGAATCAACCAAACTTACCGTAGAAGAGGTCGAGGCTGGAAGGCCAAACTAATACAATCCCCAAAACCAAGTTTTAAGTTTCTATTGAGGTGGTGGTGGGTACCTTAATAATAGGCTCAAATTTATCTAATGATTTATGTTATTCTTTATCTCTTAAATCCTATTTATATTCTATATTTTCAAAGAAAATTATATATTTCCCTAGAATATTAATAAGGGAGTTATCAGTAAAAACTCCTACAAAAAATGTCACCACAACAAGGATGTGTCAGTTAGTTACCATTATTACACCTAAATGTTTCCTATTTATTGAAATTATTATTATACCAATGGTTAGATTTAATATAATCATTGTTATTAATTGGATTTCGAAACGTAATGGAAAAAAATATTTATAAGAGATAGAGATTATGATTCATAACAAGGATATAGAATTCCTTGTCTTTAGAGGGGAGAATTTTTCATCTGATCCATATCTTGATCTACCTCCAGTAGCTCTTTTGAATGTGATTCTTGAGGAATAAGAGCAAACATGATCTAAAATAGGAAGGGTGATCTTCAAATTTAGAATGTACCTATTGTAAAAGAGTACTTTTATGTATATGATAAGGAATTACTTGATCAACCACTAGAATAGTAATTTTTTTCCATTGATTTAATCCCCGATGAAAAACCAATATCAAAGACTCCATATATAATGGAAACTATGTAATTAGTGAAGTTTAATAAACAACTACATAAGTTATGTAAAACGGTATTTCTATGTCCTAATCTTTTACCTTGGAAATTCCATGTAATTTTCATTAATTAGAAATATTAAACTATTTGGAAGTATATTGATAATATGGAAATCAAAACTATTACTATGAACAACATGTATCTTCTTCATCACATTGGTGACATGTTTGATTAAATTTATGGTTCTCAATATTTATCAACGAATGGAATTCATTTTGGGTATAATCAATTGCAAGTAAATAAGGAATATATTCTAATGACAACATTTCATTTGAGATATGTACATTATTATTTTATAGTAAAACCATTTTTATTGACTAATGAAACCTCTATTTTTATAGAAATAATGAATAGAGTATTCCATGAATATCTTGATATTTTTTTGTGTTATTTATTGGTGATAACTTAGTGTAATATAAAAGATATTAGGATCATGAGAAACAATTAAATATTCTTCTTGTGACTCCTAGAGAAAAGATTTTATATGGGGAATTTAGAAAGTGAGAATTATATATTTAAAAAGATTCTTTTAATGGTCATATTTTCATCAATGATGTTATCTTAGTTGATCCAGAAAATAAAATGGTATTTAATTAATAAAATACACCAATGAACTTAAAGAAGGTTTTTATTTTCATTGGATTAACATGTTACTATTGGTTATTTGTTCAAATTTTTTGTTGATGTGATCACACGTTAACCAAGCTTACAACTAAAGGAGTTAAGTTCAGATAGACAAAGAAATGGGAAGAATTTTTTGATGAATTGAAGAGGATATTAGTGAATGATCCAATTTTGTTCTACCAATGGGAAATTTTGAATTTGTGATATTAAGTGATTCATTGAAGAGGGGAATTTATTGTGTCATTATATATAAGGATAAAGTTGTTTCCTATGCATCAAGGTAGTTAAAGAATCATGAACAGAACTATCCTACTCATGATATTGGGTTGGAAGCCATACTCTTTTCTATGAAGACATGGAGACATTATCTCTATGGTGAAATATGTGAGATATACATAGAACATAAGAGCCTAAAATACATATTTTTATAGAAAGGGGACAATATGATGAAAATGTGATGGCTCAATAAACTGAAGGATTATAATTTCTCAATACACTACCATCCAAGGAAGGAAAATAAGGTAGGACATGAATTAAGAAGGAATGATCATTAATTCTTGACCTACATGAGGGTTGAAAGGGATCCTATGTTATCAGATTTAGTAAATATGGATATGTAATTTATTATGGAAGGGGAAACATCAATGATTTTTTAATTGATTACAAAATCATTTTTATTGAAAAAGATAAAAAATTCTTATCCATATGATAAGAATTTTCAAAAGAAAATTGAAGATGTGAGTGATGGGAAATTGGAAAAACTCATATATAGAGATGGTTTTCTAAAATTTGGAAAGAGGACATGTGTCCTATATATACCTGATCTGAAAAGGTAATTATTATATGATTCTCATAGCTGAAATTTCTCTATACACCATATTAGTACCAAGATGTAAAGAGATTTGAAGGAACATTCTCTATGGGATAATATAAAGTGGGAAATTACTAATTTTGTGTCAAGATGTTTGGTTTCTAAATGGGTGAAGGTTAAGAGACAAAATTCTAGAGGATTCATACAACCTTTACCAATTAATATGTGTAAATAGGAAGAAATTACTACGTAAGTTTTCACTACAGTACTTCAAAACTGGCCTTTAACAGTGCAGGTATTTATTAGCACTAGAAATAAATATGCATAAAAGGAATATTTATCGAGGTTAAAGAAAGCGTTGATAAATTTAACCATTTATCATATATTTTTTTAGTGTTGATTAAGGGAACATTTATCAGTGCTTTATTTTTATAATTGATAAAGGGAACCTTTATCATCACTTTATTTTTTGCACTGATAAAGGGAACCCTTATCAGAGCTTTATATTTAGCACTGATAAAGGGTATCCTTTATCATTGCTTCATTTTTAGTGCTGATAAAAGGCACCCGTTATTAGTGCTATATTTTTGGTATTGATAAATATTTATTTCAACATCACATTTTTAGTGATGATAAAGGTTTTAATAAATAAAATGATATAATCAAATAAAAAATAATAAAAAAGAGTTTATTAAAATAATATTACCAATTTTATAAATTAAATAAATATTGATAAAAATTAATAAATTGACTATACATTATTAAATATTAAGCATTTTATTAATCTAAAAAATATGGCAATTAATGTTATTAAATTTTATTGATTAAATATATAGATATATATATTAATGTATATAAATATTATTTATATATTACAAAATATTTATGTGATTTATATTAAATAGTAATTTATTTATTGAATATTTTTTTATAATTAAAAATTAATATGAATTAAAAATATTGAATAATTGCATAGTACATGGTATATAACTGAATGTTGTTTGATTTTTCAATTTAACATAAATCAAATTTGTGTTGTATTAATTCCACAAATATGTAATTAATGTATTTTTATATACAATGCCCACACACAAAACATATCCATTTTATACATATTTTTTAAGTGTACTTACTCTTAATTTTTCAATTTTACTCATTTTTAACATATATACATGTATTTAAAATTAGATATTCATTAATAATGTTAAAAATATATTTGTAAAAAATATTTATAAATAAATATATTTATAAATGTACATTTACTATATTTATAATTATAGATGAATAAATATAATTTTTTAAAAGTATTTATAAAATTATAAATAAATAATTATATATATTTAAATAATAATCAAATATATAATAAATTTCGTTAAATAATGAATATATTTACTATATTTGTATTTATATATATTTATTAAATATATATATGTATAATTATAAAAATATATATATTGATGAAAATATTATTTTTTTAAAAAGATTCTATAATAATAAGTAAATAATTATTAAATTACAATAAATATGTGTAAAAAGAAATATATTAACTATATTTATATTTTTATATATTTATTAAGTATATAAAAATATTTATGAATTTTTATTTATAATTATAATTATATATCCTTTATCAACACTTAAGTAATAAGAACTGATAAAAGCATATTTATTAGTGCTTTTTGTGCACTGATAAAGATGAATATTTATAAATGCTAAACAAAACACAGATAAAATGAATATTTATCAATGATATAACTTTAGTGATGATAAATATTAATTTCATAAGTTATTTTTAGCTCTAATAAAAGGAATCTTTATTAGTGATTATTTGTAAGCACTAATAAAAGTGACCTGATCTATTTAAAAAACCCTAACCATTTGCGAAACCGTTATAATATCAGAATATTTCAACATAATCCACCCACTATCAGTAGTCCTCCTTAGTGAATCGAAGCTCGAATTACACCAATAAACTACCTCTAGTTGGTTGACCAACTCTTTTGACAATCAGTGTTCGATTATAGATAGGTTTTCTGAAGAGGTCTCAAATTTTCGTCAACATAGCGAGGCAGGCCTTCTAAATTTCGTTGCATATTTGTGTTTTCAATTTTTATTTTTTCTTCAACAATGTAATTATTTTTGGTTTAATGATTGTATAATATTTTTATTTTATATTATGTATAAAATTATTTGTTTATGACCTGTTGTTTGATAGACTATCGATGTATAGACCCTCTCGATATATAGAGTTGTTGGTTATATCTGACACTTAACCATGGATTTATTCATTGTTGTTTTGCTGATATTTTATATATATTCTTACTAAATAATTTTATCATATATGTGTATAAATGTTTATAATTTTTTTTCTATATTATTTTTTATTAACTACTGATTTGAGGCACATTGTTGGTTCTCTAATGATTACTTATATGTTAACACCTTTTATAGACACCTCAGTGGGAATGTAGCTTCAGAGCCTATTATTTAGAAACCATTTTAGTAGAGTGGTGTATGTTCTTCTATTGGTTATATATATCATAGGATCTAGTTTCTATTTTAATTCACTATGGTCCTTAGTTATCTTGTGGAGAAGATTCAAAGGGGCCATCCCCAGTTAAGCATGTGAGGTTTTATCACACAAATCCTTCACTTTATTAATCATTATAGTTCCTTTAGTTCACATTATGTTTCAATATCATGTTTTTATCTATTTGATATTTCTTATACACATTAAGAAAGTTTTTATACTCGTGTGACATGTAAGTGTATCTATATAGCTATTGGATCATTTATTTCCATAGTAGTTTGTCTAATAGGTATGTATATATCAGGTAATAATTATTTTGGGTATACATTTCCATTTAACCCAAGGTTCATGTGATAATTTTTTTCAAAATCTAGTACTAATTATTTATATTAGGGGGGACCACTCACCATTTTTGACTTTTTACACCCAAAGTTTAAACCATCCTGTAGGGACTTTGAGGTGTGTTATAGGTCATACGACGATCTTCCATGGTGTTGTTTGGGTAATTCAGTCTAGGGTCATTACACGATCTATCTTCCAGTTTACACCTATAAAATTTAGTGATAAAATCATTTATTTTCTACTTTTATCTCCCTCTCATTATCATATTCTTTGAAATGATTCAACATAGTTCATCTATCCAAATACTTATCCAATATCCTCATATTAGATACATATCTAATAACATGATTCATCAGAAATATGATACATACCTGATGTGCCTTCTATAGTCATCCTTCTCACCCTTACTCTCTCTACATGGTTGATATTCAGGTGTAAGGGATTCCAACAAATTTAACATCTATTCCTCTATAATATAATGTGTTAGTGTCTGTACTGCAAGAATTTTTCATTGGATATAATATAATCTTTCGATAATTTAGATCATAAGGAAAGTGATGTAGTCAAGTAACTTTCCATTATCTAAAAAAATAAAATAATATTTATTAGATTTTAATTATTTTTGATTATGATGTTATTAATGATTATATTATATATCCCACTATTTTTCAAATCCCTATAACCCTTATTGTTGGATTTGGAATATCTAAGTGATCATATATTCTAGTAAAAATGATCCATATTTTCATTCATCGAAGTATTAATCCCCTCAAACCAATATTTATTGGTTTCTTTCCTAATTCATAAAAATGATACAAAAAATAATGATAGTTATCTCCCTTACCATTAGTGTTATTCCTTGATCCATGAAACAAAAATCTATTTTATTGAATGAGAGTTTATTATTCTTGTTTATTATATTTTAGATTTTTATTAATCCTTAATTTCCTATATTATATTTTCATTTTTTAGGAGACTTAATAAAGCTTTCATGTGGATTAGTTATTTGATTAAATTCAATTACCCATTTTCTTTAACATTTGAAAATTCTATAAAAAAAATCAATTGTTGAGTTCCCCTTATTATAATTGTCTATAACATTATATTTTGATAATGAATATATTATGTTTGTTTAATTATATATTATATAAAATTAATATTTTATGAATATAATTGGATTTATACGAACCAAAAATTGATGAATGATAATTTTTTGATAGACAAATATGAATATTGAGTTAAAAAGATCATCAAGTTTGTAAGAGATCATGCAGAATACCCTAATAAAAATCCTTTTTCCATGTTTACATTGTTGTTAATCAAGAATGATTTTCCTAGTGAGGTATAATAATATTTTTTTTCATGAAATATATTAAATCTATAAATGTTGGAATAAAAATGAAGAAAAACTGAATTTGGACATCGATTGGGATGATACAACAGTTTTTGAATCATTTGATATGAATACCATTGTGAAAGATGATCTAGATCAAATAGATGAAATGATAATGGAAATCAATGGTACCCTTTGTGATTGTCCAAAGTTGTTTGAGGATTTTAAATAGTTAATCTTGGAAGAAATTATATACCAGTTTTACTAAATACACAACATTTCATGAAGTATTGAAGTTATATATTTTGAAAGCATGCAGTGGATATAGTGAAAACATCTTTACAGAATGACTAAGCCTTTCAGAAGACATTATACTTGAATAAAATGAACTACCATGCCGAACATATGATGAAAAATAAATTTTACGTTCATTGTTCATGATCTCTAAAAAATAAATGCTTGTCTAAATGATTGTATATTGATTTTCAAGGACCGTGAATCACTCTTAAAATGCCCTAAGTGTGACCCAAATCAATATAAGAAAAATGAATCAAGTCCTTCTAAATATGTATGTGTAATTTACTATCATTACATGGTTTAAAATAATATATGTATGTTATAAAACTAGGAGACCATTAACATGGAATGCAGATATTATAATTAAATATGGGAACCTTAATCAGTCAGTAGATTATCCTCAGTGGAAGAAAATTGATTACGAGTTTCCAGAATATGGAGATGAGCATAGAAACATTCATCTTGAATTATATATAGATTGAATCAATCATTTTCATGTACATAGTAGTACTCACAGTACATGGCCCATATTTTTGGTTAATTATAACTTTCCATCAGGGTTATGAATGAAGTAAAAATATATTATCTTGTCTCTACATATATCTGAACCAAAGCAACCCGGTAATGATATCGATGTCTATTTGGATCCATTGATCAAAGTGTTGGAACCAAGGCTGTTCTTTGTCAAAAATGGTGTATGGTTTTTGTTTATTGTTAATATTCTCAAGGATGATCAGAGAAATTGCAAAGAAAGGGATCATACAGTTCAATATGAAACCAGTATTGAAGGCGGAATTGTTTCCCAATCATTCCCAAATTTTTGGTGTCCAAAATTAGAAGAATGGAAATCATTGTGAAAAGTGGTTTTTCTTGAAGGCCTTATGAAAAATATGGAAAAGGAAAGAGTTTTACAAATATAGATTTCATGGAGTGTGTTTTTCAATGACATGGAGATTCTAATAGGGATCTTCGTGATTACTAGAAATGGAGAATTGTGAGTGAGCATCGCGGTGGCACAAAGATTTTGAAGAAAGCACTACGATTACGATAATTGGAGATCTGTGGCAGTGTGGAGGGTTTTGGTGGAAATCTATACGGTTATAACGCTCTTTATGAACTGAGAATTTCCATGGATCTTTGTGAAAGGAGGAGCGTCACAAAGATGTTTTTGATCAATTTGGAAAATGCGTTGGAGATGTTGGAACTTTGCGATCAACTAAGCCTATAAATAAGAGGCTACCCCTCTTCATTTGTGATGAACATTTCAAAGAAAATCTAGAATCTCTCTAATTTCATGAAACAAGGGATGCTATGTGAAACTAGTTGTCTATGTGATATTGAGATTCACGAAAATACTATTATAGTCTTAAGCAAAGTCAATGATTCTAAGTATTTAGTGCTTCATGATGATGAGACATTCCACATTAGCTTAGTGATATTCATGAAGGTAGGTTGTTCCCTGAAGGCAAGGGATCTTCATGGAGGCAGTTTGTTTCACGGAGGAATGGGTTCTTCATGAAGAATTGATCTTCTTAAAGGAGCTTTGTGAATGATCTTTTCAAAATATAGTTTTTGAGTATTATATTTTAGTGGACTGGGCTTTCAGTGTGAATCAAATCAGGTCTTGGTGTAAGAAGAGTCTAGTGCTAGGTCAAGGAAAAAGGAATTAATGTCATTCTATTAAAGTGACCTTCAAGTCAATAAACTGATTTTGACAGCTCTCGAAGTAGTGATCTAGGGGGAGTCAACGAAAGTGTTCCAAGGGACACATTGAGATATCCCTGAAATCTTGTAAATGTAGTGTTCCTGACATATATTGAATGTGAATAAACTTTGGTATTCCACCACTAGTGAAGATTAGTGGATTTTGGTATGACCGACACATTATTGGAGTATTCTCCTTGACCTTAGCCCTTAGTGGTGAACCACGTAAAAGTGATGTTTCATCTCTTTTCATGTGAATGTTTGATTTCTGATTATATGAATCATACATGTTTTATGAGTTCCTACCAACATGGGAACAAGATCCATCACATTAAAAGAAAAATTTGAAACACTGATTTACACCTCCCCTCTCAGGGTGTCTCAGGGTCTTACACAAAGATCTAAAATTGATCTGGGATACATGTGTTACAATTTATGCTTCTCATAGAAGTGAATAATTCACATTGAGGGCCATGTTGTATGGAATGATAAATGACTTCCTTGATTACGTAAATTTATCAGGCAATAG
Source organism: Viscum album (assembly GCA_963277665.1). Lineage (NCBI taxonomy): Eukaryota > Viridiplantae > Streptophyta > Magnoliopsida > Santalales > Viscaceae > Viscum > Viscum album. The sequence continues at coordinate 1,225,015,183 of OY728130.1, forward strand.
CATTGAAGGAATGATGGGGTATCCCATTTATAAAAATTGCATATACTCAGTTCAGTTGAAACATTACTCAATGAAAGTGTTTTTAGGACAATAGAATTTTTTACATTAACGACATAAATACCGATACTAGATGACATAATTTTATGGGAATATTGAACAGTGTATAACACTATCTCTAGTAACAGGTGATCAACTTTACAAAAAAGTAAAAAATATTGATACTATTTTTGGTAAACCATTTTTAAAAAACCATTCAAAAATAGGTTGGAAGAAGAGATAAATTTTCATTGAATTAACGTATTGGAATTTTTTGTAAGTTAGACATTTTATTGATTTCATGCATGTATAAAAAAATGTATTTGATAGTGTTATTGGAACATTACTAAATATTCCTAGAAAAATGAAATATGGAATCAAGGCTAGGTTGGACTTTATTAAAATGAGTATAAGGGAAGATTTGGTACTAGTGAAGGGTAAAATGTGGAATTTTATTCTTTCAGTAGCTTACACTCTATCCAGACAAGAAAAAATTGCAATTTTTCTATTTCCTTACTAGTGAAAAAGTTCCACAAGGGTATTCATAAAATATAAAGAATTTTATGTCAATGAATAATTTTATTTTACAAGGACTAAATTCACATGAATGTCATGTTTTGAGGAAATATTTAATGCAGGTTTCTTTCTGTTTCATTCTACGTCAAAATGTACAACATACATTAACTATAATTTGCTACTTTTTCAATGTCATATGCTATAAAGTTATAGACCCGGTAAAGTTTCCCATCATGAATAAGGATATTTCAATCATATTATATGAATTATAGATGTTATTCCCACCATAATTCATTGATATAATGGTCCACATGATGGTTCATTTGGTGAGAGAGGTTCAACTATGTGGTCATGTCCATTATAGATGGATGTACCCCATTAAATGGTATATGTATATTTTGAAAGGGTATGTAAAGAATCAAAGTCGGCCATAAGATTGTATTTCATAATGATTTATTATTGGAGAAGCTATTGAATTGTGTATAGATTACTTATAAGATATTGAAAGCATTAGTCTCCCAAAGTCTCATCAAAGTGAATGCCTTATGGGTGAAGGGATTTCCGGGAAATATGTTGTTATAATTACCTTGACAGAGTTGGAGCAATCACATATTTATATATTAAATAATAGTGAAGATGTTGATCCATACATTGAATCCCACAAAGAAATTATTAGATATCTGAATCCATCAAGGGAAAAAGGATGGATATAAAATACACAAAGTCAATAGTTTATAGGAAGATTCATAGATCAAATTTATAAGGAGTTATCTGAAAATCCGAATTTAATTACCGAATGACTTCAATGGATAGCCAGATGATAATATAAAAATGTTATATATTCACTGGTTTTATAATCAATGGTTATATATTATATACAAAAGAACATGAAAATTTTAGTATAATGAAAAATGTGGTGTTATACTTGTGGTTGAAGAAATGCACATATCTAGTTCTAAAGATATAATTACAAATTATGAAAATATGTCATATTTTTTGCATTATCGAATAGATATATGAGTGGGATTATACAAAATTTCAAGTGTCAATTTACCATTTTAAATTAGTTGACAATATCAATGGAGTGAAATTTGAAGACATGGGATTTGTGAAGGTGAATTTTAGTGTAGATGAGGATAAACACAATTCAATCATACTGGAATCCCATGTAGTGCAAGTATTTTATGTCTCTGATCCAAAAAAAAGAATTGTCTAATTATTCTTTTGGTGACTAAAACAAATGTTGAGTCAGGTGGAAATTCGCCTTGGGATGAACCTTTTATTGGTAAATCACAATCAATAAATATTGGTCCCAATATATAAAATGTCTTGTACGTTAGAGGGGACCACACAGAATGGATTTTGATTCTTGATAGAGGAACCATATCCTTGAAACCTTAAAAAAATAGGGTTCAATGAGAAGGTAAATTTTTTTAATATATTATTTTTTCTCATAATATTATATGTTCTCTACTATATTAACATAATATAAATTAAATTTTTGACTAATCATAACGATAATGTATTATACTCATGATGTTTCTACCAATCCCTTAGAAGAAAAAACTATAATTAAGGAAACCCTTTGGATAGAAGTAAAGGTAATGTTATGATATACATTATCTATTTTATTGAAAAAATATAAAATGTAACATTGATTTAATTTTCATTATTGTTAGCGGATCTTGCTTATTTAAGAATATTTCTATCCATATGTCATGCCTTTTCAAGAGGATAAATGACACTGCATCTACTCAATTATAGGGGTAATCCTGATGTTTTCATTGTAAAATCATTTTCTATATAATTAAGGTATTCTTTCATATTTATGTTTTATTTATTTATTTCTAGTATTACTCACATGACAATTGTTTTCTTATACATGGGTATTATTTTGTTCGATTTTGGGTGGACTGTCCATCTTTCATGCTTTTCTGCACCAAAATATCCATTGACATCTTCTATCTTAAAACCTTTTCACCCTTATAGTGGTGCATTTATCACTTTCTTTCAAGTTCCCTCCAATTCCTTTTCATGAAGAGAAACAACTTGGCCTATGCTCAATTACAGAGGCAATCTTTATGTTTTCGCAGTAAAATCATTGTACATAGAATTAATGTATCCTTTTATATATATGTTTAATTTATTTATTTTTAGTATTATTTATATAGTAATTTTTTTCTTATACAGGTGGATTATTTTGTTCGAGTTGGGGTGGTGTGTCCATTCTTATTCCTTTCTACACCAAAACTTCCACAAAATTATTCTCCCTCAAAACCATTTCACCCTACAGTGGTGCATTTATCATATTATTTCAACTTCTATCCACTTCCATCAGAGGAAGAGAAATGATGTTTCCTCTTATTAATTACAAATGTAATATTGATGTTTTCATAGAAAAATAATTATCTATATATTTAATGTATTTTTTCATTTTTATGTTTAATTTATTTCTTTTTTATATTACTCACATAATAATTGTTTTCTTATATAGGTGGATTCTTTTGTTCAAGTTGGGGTGGTCTTTCCATATTTCATTCCTTTATACACCAAAACCATTATAGACTTCTTCTCCCTCAAAAACTTTCACCCCTACAGTGTTTAAATTTATCACATTACTTCAAGTTCCCTCAAATTCTTAATCAAACTGGTAATCTGGATATTTTTTCAATAAAATAATTTTCCATAGAATTAATATATTATTTAATATTTATTTTTAATTTATTTTATTTTAGTATTATGCATAATAATTGTTTTTTTACACAGGTGTATTCTTTTTTTTTGGTTGATGTGGTTTGTTCAAATATTCTCACGCAGTGTTGGTAGTTTGACAAAGCAATTTAGTGGAAATCAGGGTAACATTAACAGTTATGATTGTTTTGAGACTTTGGGATGTTTAGGAACCAGATACGCCTCAATCTAACGCACGATGTGACCGGTATGACTCCAAGTACTTATTTTGTATTTAAAATTGACATCCATTTTAGAAAAAAAGAGAACTCACAAACTCAAAAAACTGAGAAAACATATTCAGATTGTTTTGATAATTTAAGAAAATGATCCATAAGTTATTTTTGACATGAGATAATCATCCTCACCTCAATCCAACTCACAATGTTCCCAATATGACTCAATGTGTCTGTTGTCAGTTTGAAATTTACATTTTAATTTAAAAAGTGTCACTCATTGAAAACCAAGTAAATGTGCTCAGATTATTTTAATAATGTATGGAATCGATTCCCAAATCATTTTTGATGCGTATGAATCATAATCATGTCAAAATGATAAAAGATGTGATCTGTATGAGTCAAAGTGTGTGTTTCAAGTTTAAATTGATATTTTAGTAAAAAAGACAAGTGAAGTACTCAAAACCAAGAAAACACTTTCATATTATTTTGATACTTTAGGAAAATGATCCATAAGTAATTTGGGGAATGTAGGAATTAATCGTACTCATTCTGATGCATGATGTGATCGGTATTAATCTAAGTGAATATTTATTTAAAATTGTTATCAATTTTAGTAAAAAAACAAATTGTGCTACTGATATGTGTATTTCATGCATATATTTTAGAGTATTTTTGTATATTAAATTATTTATATAAATGGTTAATCGTTCCAATTTTTGAATGAATTGACTTGTTTTATGTTTTATGGAAGGAAATGATATATTTGTGAAAAATTAAAAAATATGTAGTGGAAAATGAGCTTAAAGATACTTCGCATTGCAATCATTGCTCACAGTGCGACACTGGAATTTTAAAGTTGAAAAAGAGCTTCAAATTATAGAGCATAGAACCTACAAAACATGTACCTTTAGTACACAACATGTAGTTTTTGATCGTGACATGCTGAAGACTTCATAGAACAAGTCATGATAAAAATACATCTTATGAATGACTACTAGACGTCGAGTACCTTCTGTACATGACTGAACATAAGTCAAAGTTAAAAATTAATGAATGATATTTGTGAAAGAGTCGCAAAAATATAGAGAATAATGCGGACCATAATTACACGACGTGTACCTTCAATACATGTCATGAATAATTTAAAATAGCTAAACTAGTTTCTGCAGAATCGACATAGTGGAGGATAAATCAAATCTAACTTATACGACATGTAACTGAAGTACAAGTTGTGTACTCGACAAGAAGTAGAGAAAAAAATAGGTGACGTGGGCCACAAGTTTCAGATGAGTTTTCCTATAAAAGGTGGGCACCATCCACCCTTATGAGACACTCTAGGACCAGTGGTGTCCAAGTAATAGTAGGGGACACCCGCCAGACAATATGGTGACGATCTGGAGTTGTTCTTCACCTCCATTCTTCCTCGGGTAACCATGTCGCTCACTCTCATCATGAGCAAGTAATCCATTCAGTTTAGGGTAATGTTATTATATAGATATGTGTTCTTGGGGATTATTATATAATTATTATTCATGATTTGGATTGAGCAAACTCGTTCTATAAAATCTAATCTCTTTCTTTTTCTAATTGCATGACCATTACATGTGATTTTAATAGTATCATTTCATTTCATAGATTAATCTAATTAGTTTGTGTATGAACATTATTAAATATTGGTTAGTTATGTTTAAAAATTTATTTGTTCCACCTATATCTATGATTGAATCTAGTAGATGACCATTGTAATGGTCCAATCATAGGATTAGGGTATGATACGAAGACCAAGGGTCATTACTGACCCAATTCTTAAACCAAAACTGAATAAAAATATTTCAATCAAATCCCTAGAACATGAAACCAAAATCAATAAACTTGTAATGTCTCCCATATTTATTTCAATACCAATCCCAACTGTATTATTTCTCTCCGGAAAACAAAAAAAATTCAATTCTAGTTTTCTTAATTAATTTAGAACATACACTCTGTCTTTGTGGGTTAGACACCTAAAAATTCCTTATACTACATTTTATTTAATTTATTATCATAATTAGGGTCTAATAAATTTGTTTTTACACAGTACCATAGGGAATTAATGACACCCTATGGGCTATTAAATTGGTGCCATTTCTGAGGACAGTTTCTATAATGTTGAAATTATTTAGAAATTTATATTGTTGTTTCAATTTTACTTCATTGTTTTAAACTTGGTTATATCATGTTTTAGTTTCCAAAATAAATCAATTGCATGAATCCTCCACTCAAGGGAAAGAAATGACTGAAGATTTTAATTCTGACCCAGAGCTGGAGAGGACTTTGCACAAGTAGAGAAAAGAAAAAAAATAGTTTTATAAAAACGGAAAACAACGGCTGGAAGGAACCTATTTGAAGGAGATTATCATGAGCTAGAACAACTATCAGGACCACAATTCAATAGATAAAATCAATGGGGATGATCACTAAGAATCTAAAGGATACCCTCAAACATGGGAGTCAACCCAAGCATCATGATACCCCCTATCACAACTCAGCACTTCGAGATAAAGCTGGTTGTAATACAAATGATCACACACTCTCTACAATTTTTTGGGCTACCAAATGAAGATCTCAATTCACACATTAGAAGTTTCTTAAAGATATGTGACATGTTCTAATTTCAAAACATCACAAATTATTCTGTGATATTTCACATGTTCAAATTATCTCTAAAAGACAAAGCCCAAGGGTGTATTCAAAGCCTTCTCCCATATTCAAACATGACATGAGATGATATGGTAAGATTTTTTTAAAAAAGGTTTTTCTTTCCATAAAATTCTATAGATTTGGGGGTAAGTATTTTAAATTTTTAATATTTAAATAAAGAATCATTTAATAGTTCATGGGAGAGGTTCAAAGGATTGAAAATATAATTCCCTCATCATGTAATCGAGATTCGGATTCTAATTCAACCATTTTATAAAGGTTTATCATAGGGGACTTATTAAAGAGTAGATGCTGCTATAGGAGGTTCCCATATGAGAAAGTCACAGGAATAAAGAAATGAGTTTCTAGATGATATGTTGAGAAATAGTTTTCAATGGAAGTCAAAAGAAGGGAGACTACAAGGTGAACACATGGTGGATAATATATTGATGGTTTCTCAGATATAATCTCTGACAAAGAATATGGATGTAATGATGGAACACCAAAATATCTAATGTATGGATTTTGAAGATGAAAATTATGTTGATTATAATCATCAAAACTATGCATAGGTAAGGAAGCCACAAAAAAAACAAAATCATAATCAATGTCAAGGATTTCAGCAAAGGAAACAAGGTTTTAAACCTCAAAAATAATTTCCTTCACTAACCAGTCATGTCCATTAACTATAGGAGACCATTGCTTCATTTATAACTACCATATGAGATACATTAAAAGATTTGATGACATACTCAAGATATCATGGTACTCCAATCAGTGAACTAAGAAATGAATCTCAAAACCAACAAGCATCATTAAGAAACATGGATGTATAGGTCCGAAAAATTGCTGAGACACTTAGAGAAATACAAAGAGGAGATCTTCCAAGATGTCCAGAACCCCATCCTCGTGTAGATGTGAAACTCATATTACTGATAAGTATAAAGAAGAAATAAGTTAGTGGAATAGAATTTGGAGGACATCAAGAACAACAAATAGTTGAGGAAATTCAAGAAAATAACAGAGATGGTGAGGAAATCATTGAATGAGAAGCACCACCACTATACCAACATCCACTACAATTTCAATATCGAGTGAAGTGGAAGAATATTGATGAGAATAATGAAATGTTTTTAGAGGTGTTCAAGAAGATACAAATCAACATCCCATTTTCCTAGGAAATAACAAACATGTCTGTGTGCACAATGTTTGTTAAGAAGTTGGTGATGAACAAGAAGAATATTGAGGATTTATACACCATTCCACTAGCAGGTGAATGATCGGTTGTTGTGTCAAGCATCTTAGAAAAGAAGCAGAATGATCCATGTATTTTTTCCATTCCAATTATCATTGGTACTAATGAGTTTGGTAGAGAATTATGTGATTTAGGTTCCAGTGTGAACATCATGTCATATGAAACATTCAAGAGCCTAGGATTGAAGGAGATTCAACCAACTCGAGTCATGCTTCAACTAGATGATACAACTATGAGAGGTCCATGGGGACTAATTGAAGATTTAATCATCAAAGTAGATGAGTAATATTTTCCAACATAGTTTCTAGTGAGGGACATGGATGAAGAGAAGAACCCAATAATATTGGGGAGACCATTCCTAGTGATAGGAAGGAAGGTGATTTATATTCAAAAAAGAGTGATGAGTTTGAGAGTTAGAGGATCAGAGTTAAAATTAAATCTGCACCAAGCGATGAAGAAGTTAGACAAACCATTTGAGGATTTTTAGGAGAATTTTCATAAAGAAGAGGACAATGTTGTCCAAGGAAGAAGAGCTAATGCAACTGCTATATAGAGTAAAGAAGAAAGTAAGAAAGAGATAAATAAATAAAATAAAGTGATGGATGAAGCTGAACATAGTATATAAACATTTATCAATGAAGTATTCAAAGATGGAGAACAAGTTTGGATAATTAGTGACGTACCAATTAACTATTCAGGAAGGGACAGGAACTGCTAGATTGGGCCTATAGAGATAGAAAAAATTCTCAACAATGGAAGAGTGAAATTAGTTTTTGAGAAAAGGAGAGGACCAATCTACATTGAGGAATCCAGCCTTCAACATTGTGTAGATCAAGATTAGTTAACCTCTTTCCAAAAATCAATAACATGAGCCGAAGAAGGTATAGTTGATCCAAAATGGTAAACAAACACACTTCGAGGAGGAAACCTGAGGTTTTATGAATTTTTTATTTTTTATTTTATGTTTTTAGATAATAACTCACACCCAAATATTTTAAATTTCATTATTATGGCACATGATTTCACTTTTGTATTTTCATTTTTTCAATACCATCAAAGGCATAAGTGGTTGATAGAATCAATCATAATGAATAAGATGCTACAGGACCACTACACATAGTGAAAGTGTTGGAAATACCTGTGTATCCCAAGTTTGAAGTGTAAATTGAAAGGGTGGGGGAGTTTTTCAATTATTTAAATTTCTATTATATTCCCTACATTTTAAATGTTTTTGATTTTTAATTGTTAATTACACTCCCACAATTGATTCATTTTTTAATCAACTAATCTAGGAGATATAAACTACTCATTAAAATTATCATTCCATGAATTTAAATTTCTTTATCAATAAATATAAATGAGAAAAATGGAGAAAATAATTAGTAGAGATAAGCATGTATATTGGGATTTGATCAATCATGATTTGAGGATCATGTTGATCATTGTAAATAATTTTTTTTGATATCTATCCATGTTTTTAATTTTTGATTTTTTTTTAATTAATTTATTTAATTATTTGTATGAATTTTTATGAGTAATTAACCCAACCATTTTCCTCATTACTGACATATCCACTGAGACTAATTACTCCAATTCTTTATATAGTATATTTTATGAGAAACTCAGGCATGTTTTTTCTAAGAATTTCATTGCATATTATCGAAGCTATGACTACAAAGAATCTATTTTTATATGATTGAGTAACTATTTTTTAATCCATTTTCCTAATACCCACCATGCATTAATCCTTTTTAAGCCCATAGAATCCATGAAATACATTTTTAGGAAATGATCCATATTACAAGAATATTTTATTAATTCTTACTTTCTTCTCAATTTTTTTATAATATTTTAATGAATAAGTGTAGAGGAAGAACATTATTGGGTGTACTAGGATATAATTCCTTGTGGATATTATGATGGGGTATTTTATATATTTATATAGGGAGAGTCCATGACATCTTTCATTATATTTTATCATTATCCTATTTTTAAAAAAAAATAGATTGTGTTTTGGGATGATCAAAAATCACCATTTTCTAGACTGATAATTTATTATCATATGTGGTTAGGTGATAGATGTGAGATTTTTCTTGAGCATAGCTTTTGAAAAAGAAAACAAATCAAGGGAGGTTGATTCAATCATTTCACTTACATTTATCATGAGCCTACTTGGAGTTTTTTGGGGGAAGATAACTGACATTTGTAAAGGGAGACAATCATTGAGCTATTTTTGAATATCATGCATTATTCTTTAGAGTCGAACCTACTTTCTGAGACTTACTTTTTATGTCATTTACCTACCAACTCTGAAGCCTCATATTCATTTGATCCTAATTGATGAAGTCCTCATTATTAATTGTGATTCTATCTTTACGTGGTGGATATGTTAGATACCCTACAATCCTATGGTATGTTACATGTTTTTGAGGTATGTACATCATACTATTTACATTTTTACCTTGATTATGAGAAGAAAATTTCTTGTGAGGTAAATTGAAAGTGGTAAGAATATTAATAATTAATTAAAAAATGAAAATGTATGATTGACAAGGCTTGGCTATTTTGAAGAGGAAAATTAAAATACATAGTCGATTTGTTTTTTTTTTGAAAAAATGAGGCATTGATGAATTATCTTGTGTGATGATAAAAAATTTAATTTTCCATTTGATCAATTTATTTTAATGAAATTTTATTTAAATCATGGTAAGGTGAATTCACTTTGTAGTTTGTTGTGATTCTGTCCTTAATAATAAGGATGAATTCATGTGGGGGGATGTGATATGTGTATTTCATGCATATATTTTAAAGTATTTTTGTATATTGAATTTTTTATTTTAATATATTAATCTTTAAAATTTGCGAATGATTTGACTGTTTTAATGTTTTATGTTTAGAAATTATGAATTTGTGAAAAAGAATGAAAGATGGTGGAAAAAAAGAGCTTAAAAAAACTTCACGCTGCCAGCTTCGCTCGTGGCGCAACACTGGAATTTTTAATTCAAGGAGGAGCTAGAAATTCTAGAGTAGAGAACCTAAATTATGTGTACCTTTAGAACACAATATGTAGTTTTAGATTGTAACATGTTTCAGATTGTGTCGAATAATTCATGATGAGAATACATGTTGTGAATGACCAGTACACATAGAGTACCTTTAGTACACAAAATGACAGAAGTCAAAGTTCCAAATTAATGTATGAGATTTGTGAAAGAGCCATGAAGACTTGGAGGTGAAGGAGGAACAAGATTACATGATGTGTACCTTCAAAACACATAATGAAAAAATTAAAATAGTCAAAGTATCATCTGTGGATTCAACGCGATAGAGGAGAAATAGGATCTGAGTTACATGATGTTTAACCCAAGTACACACCGTGTACTCAGCAATGTGTAGAGAACAAATAGGTGACATGGACCATGGGTTTTGGATGAGTTTTCCTATAAAATAGTGCAACCACACACCCTTCTAAGACAATCTAGGACCAGTGGAGGCCAAGTAACACCAAGGGATGTCCTCTAGAAAATGGGGTGATGATCTAGAGTCGTTCTCATCTATCATTCTTCCTCGGTTACCCATGCCGCTCGCTCTCATCATGAGCGATTATTCCATTTAGTGTTGGGTGATTTTATTATTGGGAGATGTGTTATTATGGAATATTATATACATATCCTTCATATTTTGGATTTTTAAAACTCTTTATATCCATTCCAAATCAATTTATTTTTTGCAATTGCATGACCATTGCTTGTGATTTGAAGAGTATCATTTCATTGAATTGATTAATAAAATTAGTTTGTGTATGAGAATTATGAAAGAAAGGTTGGTTATGTTTATATAAGGTTTTGGTTCACCTATATCTATGACTGAATCTAATATATGACCATTACAATAGTCAAATCATAGCAATAGGGTAGGATACCAAGACCAAGGATCGCCGATAACACAATTTTGACACCAAAACTGAATAAAACAATATCAATAGAATCCCTAGCACATAAACCTGAAATCTCAAAACCTGACATGTCTCCAATATTGATTTCAACCCCAATCCATACTTCATTATTTCTCTCCAATGAACAGAACAAATTAAATTCTAGTTTTCTTAAATTATTTAGAACTTGAGCTCTATCTCTGTGGGATCAACACTTGAACATTCCTTATACTATATTTTAATTAATTGAGTAGCATAGTTTTTGTTTTATAAATTTGTTTTTGTATAGCATCGTAGGTAATTAATGACTCCCTATGGAATTTCACCTAAAAAATAAAAGAACACATTTATATTGTTTTGATACTTTAAGAAAATGGTACATAAGTGATTTAAGACATTCACGAATTAGCTTCATCTCAATATGATGCATGGTTTGACCTGTATGAATCTAAGTGCATGTTTTTATTTAAAATTGATATCAATTTTAGTAAAAGGGACAATTGGCCTACTCAAACCCGAGAAAATTCTACCACATTGTTTAAATAATTTAGGAAAATAATCCATAAGTCAATAGTGATGGGTAGGAATCATCTATACCTCAATCTGATACACAATGTGATCAGTATGAGTCAATGTATGTGTTTTAATTTTAAAATGAAATTTTTGTAAAAAAATACGAGTGAAATAATAAAAACCAAGAAAAAAACATTTAGATCATTTTGAAACATTAGGAAAATGATCCGTATGTGATTTTAGATGTGAATGAATCATCCATACCTCAATCTGATGCATAGTGTGACCGATATGACTCAAAGTGCATGTTTTTAATTAAAATGGACTTCAATTTTATAAAAAATCCAAATTGAACTACTAAAAACTGAGAAAATACATTCCAATTATTTATATAATTTTGGAAAATAATCCATAAGTCATTTGTGATGTGTGATAATCAGTTTCACCTTAATCTGATACAAAATGTGATCGATATGAGTCAAAGTATGTGTTTCAATTTTAAAATATCATTTTAGTAAAAAAGATAAGTGACATACTCAAAACTAATAAAACACACTAATTTTGTTTTTGACAATTAGGAAAATGATCCATAATTATTTTTGGATGTGTAGGAATTAGTCTCACCTCAATCCGATGGACGGTGTGACCTATATGACTCAAAGTACATCTTTTTATTTTAAATTGTCATTAATTTTAGTAAAAAGGAAAACTAACCTACTAAAAACCATGTTAACAAATTATATTTATTTAAATACATTATCAAAATGATTAATAAGTCATTTTTTATGTGTATGAATCATCTACACCTTAATCCTATACACAATGTGATCTATATGAGTCTAAGTGTGTATTTTAATTTTAAAATGATACTTTAATAAAAAAGAATAGTGATGTACTAAAAAATGAGAAAAACATTCATATTGTTTTTAAACATTAGGAAAATGATCCATAAGTTATTTGGGGAATGTAGGAATCAGCCTCACATAAATCCAACACATGTTGTGAGTGTTATGACTCAATTTGTGTATTTTTATTTAAAATTGTCATCAATTTTGGTAAAATGGACAACTGACCTACTAAAAACTAAGAAAAAACATTCTTATTGTTTTGATACTTTATGAAAATGATCTATAATCCATTTGTGACATATTGGAATAATCTTCCCCTTAATATGATACACAATGTGCCCAGTATGACTCAAAGTGTTAGTTATTAGTTTAAAGTCGACATTTTAGTTCAAAAAGTGTCACTCACTGAAAACCGATCAAACACACTCATATTTTATTGATAGTTTGGGAAAATTATTAATACATCATTTTTTATGTATAGGAACCTATTTCACAAAAAACTGATACACGATGTGCTCAAAATGATCCAAAAGTGTGTATTTCTATTAAAATTATATTTTAGTAAAAAAGACAACTGACATACTCAAAACTAAGAAAACATATTCATATTGTTTTGATGTTTTAAGAAATAGATCCACAAGTCATTTGGGACGTTTTAGAATTAGTCTCACCTCAATATGATGCACAGTATGACCGGTATGACTCAAAGTTCATTTTTTTATTTAAAATTAACATCAATTTTATTAAAATTAACACATTCTGTTAATTTATTTCATTATATTAATACTCAAATAAGAATTTTTTTTCTTATACATGTAATTTTTTTTCTTGAGCAGGGGTGGTTTATTCTTCAATTTCGTGAGTTGTTTCAAGATTAAAAGATAAAGTAACATTGATGTTTTTTAATATACGTAATAATTTTTTTAGGAAATTGTATAAACCAATGCTTGAAATTTCTATAATATATTGTTTTTCATTAATTTTGTGTTGTATAATTCATTTCATTTAAATATTTTATTGGTAATTATTTCTATTGATATCTGGTCGGTTTCTGGTGATGCATTGTGCTATTACAAAACATTGATGTGTTGTTGTTGTGTGATGTTACAACACACTATAGTATGGTCCTTTATCATTGCTTCTATAAGAGATGATAAAATACAATTTATCAATACTTTTATAAGAACTGATAAAATCTTGATTTAGTGGTTCTAAATTAAAGTACTTATAAATGGTTCTTTTATCAGTTCTTTTAAAAGTGCTTATAAAAGACCATGGCTTTTAGCATCACTCATATAGTCTACACTAGTCTAGTGCTCATAAAGGCCATTTTTAGCACTTTTAAGGGCTAATTTTTTAGTAGTTCTAGAATACCAAAGACTTCTTGGAATAATGATACAATATGGATTATTTTTGATTACCTTACCCAATCTACACTTCTCTTCCCTATAAGAGATGATTTATTACTTGATCACCATTCATGACTCTATATTTATGATGTTTTAAGACATTATGGTGATCCTCTTTCAATTATTTTTATCATGTTCCTTGATTCACATAAATATTATAGAAATTTATTTAGAATGATTTTTATAATAATCTTAATTTGAGCACTACCTATCACCCTAAAATTCATTAACAATCATAAAGCACTGTTCACACTTTATAGTACATGTTAAGGTCTTGCTCCCTTTACTTTCAAGTTATGTGGGATCATTATTTACATTTAGTGGAGTTCACTTATAACAATAATTTAAATTCAATTATTCAAATTTTTCTATATAAAGCATTATATGATAAGATATTTTTTACTCAAACATTCTGGGAATATGTTACTGATAGAAATATTGTGGTCACAAAACTTATTATGGAGACAATGAAAAAGGTAAAGACTATTCAAAACTATAGTAAAGTGGATAAATGCAAGAAAAAATAGATATGTTGATAACCAAAGAAAATATTTAGAAATTGAAGTCATTGATCACATTATTATAAAATTATATCTAAGGATGGTTGTTATAAGGTTCAATAAGAAATGAAAACTTATCCACATGTATATTTGATGTTTTTAAATTTTGAAAAGAATTAGAGCCATAGATTACAGTTAGAAAATTACACCAAGCCTATCTAAAGTACAAGATGTGTTATATATATCTTTATTGAGGGAGTAAATTCCATATTAATCATGTTTGTTAACAAATGAATAAATAGAACATGATTTATCTTATAATAAAGAGACTATTGAGATTTTGGACACTGGAGAAAAGTGTTGAGGAATCGGCTGACTCAACTAGTAAAGATACTTAAAAGAAATCAGAAGATTGAAGAGGTGATGTTGGAACCTAAAGAAATTATGATAAACTACCCAAATCTATTCATGAGGTGACATTATTGAAATTTCAAGGATGATTTCTTTGAATGCGGGATGAATGTAACACCTAATCCTTAATTATAATAAGATTTTATTTTTAAAGAATTAAATGCATTATACAAATAGTTTCATTCAAGAATGTGATTAAACATAAATTATGAAAATATAATTTTCATAAATTAATTTAATTTTTTAAATAATCATATCAAAATTAAATGAGGATGTAATTTTTGTTTTTTTTGAAATGGTTGATTTTTTAGTGAATAAGGAAAAATATTGATTCTCTTAATACTGTAATTTATTTTCATTAAATCAAGTAATTTTAAAGATACATTATATTTTTTTATTTGATCTTAAAGTTACATATGATCAATTTTATTTATAATAATATAATTAAAATCAATAATTTTTTATATTTTTATATAAGTTAATTTTTATTCCGAAAACGCAATTTCCTAAAAAATTATTTGAATTTTATGAATTTTTTTTAAAATTAATTTTTGAAACATTAATAAAACAAATCATGAAAACTATATAGTATATATAGAGTCAATTGGTTTAAATTTGATAAATAGTCCCCTTATAGTTTTTGGCATTATAAATAATAACCATGGTAAAATTTATCACATCGGTAAAGGGTAAATCAGTTAATTATGGTTAAAAATAATATGAATTGGAATTAAAAATGAACCAAAAACAAGACTTTATTTCATTGTATGAGATTAATTCTATTATATCCATCCCAAATTCAAATATACGTTATTTTGGTGGAATTTTACCTTGGCGGGGACATTTATATTATTTTAAGTAAAGAAAATTACAAAATGTCTCTCTCCTGTTCTTAATTTCTTTTATATGTTCTCATATGTATAAGAATTTTTTATTGATGAATCTGAAATATTTTTTTAGCAAAATTAATTTATTTATATCTTTTTAATGGGTTTATAATTTTTAGTGATACAATAATTACCTTATATGCTTACACAACACTGACACAGTATTTAATCAATTAATAGAAAAATAATATACATTATCTTAGTAAAAGTAATATTTTTGGGTGAGTGGGAGTGCCCCAAAGAGTTTATAGATAGTTATTATGTATTATATATGTGTTAAAAGTCTATATTTTAAATTAATATCTGTATTTTTATATTTAATGTCAAATAAAATGTGTAGTGTCAAAAATTACTTTATTAATATTTCATGAAAAATAATATTTTATTAAATTGTTTAAAAATAATAAAAAACATTAAATAGGAAAATTTGGATTAAAATAGTTTAAAATTTCATCCCATTTCCATTTAGGATAAAATTATTACCTTATATATAAAATTATAACCCTTTAATATTATAAAATTTGTTACTACAGTTAATGTTAAAAATGTTTAATGAAAGGGTTAAACCAAATAAAAGGTGTAAACTACCACTTAAACCTATAAAATTATTATTATTTTAAGTTATTTAAAAAATATACTATCTTAGAATCTATATTATTGATAAATTATTAATCTTTCAAATGAAAATAAATTTGTTATATTTTAATATTTTTATTAGTTCCATGTTTCCTTTAATTCACTATAAAAATACACCACATATCCTCTCTTATATACACCAAATAGAGCCTGTTAATTTAAAAAAATATGACAAATATATCCTCAACATAATTATCCAAGTATTTATGGTTTAGTTATTCCTAAAATACCAACCCTATTTCTCTTATTAAAAGATCTAAAAGATATCGTTTGAATAAAAGATAATATTCTTTACCGGCTCTTTCAAATTTCATTCTTCTTCAAATTCCCCTCAATATATTTAAAAAATACTAAGTTAAAAAATCTAGTATCATGAATATACTGATATATTATAATGATTATGATACCAAAATTTTCCATATCTTTTCTATCTTATGAAATGGGAAAACATCGCTTGTGTATACGTACAATGCACTCTCTCCACGTAGCGGTGTAATTAATTTTTCAGCACCACTTTACATGGATGGTTATGGTGATTGAAATAATTAATAAATATTATATTTATAAAATAAAAATTATTCTATAATTAAAATATCATATATACCTTCTTATCATCCAATCATTTGAAAAATGATAATGTCTCTAATACATAAGTATGGACTGCCGCCTCCTTGAAGTGATATGTCCCATTTTTTATTTCAACTTTAAATGGAAGGTAATAAAGATATATTTAATATATATATATATATTATATTTATTTCATGATTAAAAATATCAATATTATGAAACCATAATCAAAGTACTAGGACTAGAACTCCCACGACAAAAAATGCATGAGAATATAAATCATATAACACCAAAAATAATGATAATAATGAACGATTATTGACCAATGGGTGGTAATATGTCATAATATGATCATATATGATATGAAAATTATTAATATGGTTATGACATAAATTAATAACATGTTTAAAGCCATTATAAATGAGGTTAAATCATATTAAACTAAGTAGAAATGTGAGTTAAGGGATTTTATCCCAATTTCCACTCTATTGAGACATATTTGGAATTAATCATATGTTTATTTTTATATGGTGTATATAATTCACCTTTTTGGTATTTAACATGAATATATTTATTAATTATGATTAAATATTCATTTCATGTTTACTCATTTAAGGTATTATAATTTTAAAGTTACTAAAGAGGTAATAATTTAATTTACAATCTCATTTTTGGGTATTTATTTTAATTATATTGAAGGATTGTTATAATATTTCCTTCTTAAACCCACATATTTTTTATTATCCTATAGATATTTACATTTTTTCATATTTTATTCTATTTTTTCCTCTCATTATCACTCACATCAAGAAAATAAATGTTTAATTAAAAATATGATCTTAATTTTCTTTTTTTATAAAGTATATATTTTTTCACAGTCCATATTTTCCAAAATTATTTCATAAAATATATTTTTAATAATAGAATGATTTATTAAGTAATTTTTAGTTTATCATTGAATTTTTTCCCATGGTTTTAAATTAATATTTCTAAAATGTTCTGTAATTTTTTTTAACTTTCTTTATAAAAAGTCAAAAAGAATGTTTTATTTTTATTGTATACAACATTAATTGAAATTCCCACCACAATAAACATTTTTTCCTTTATATTCTTCAATAATATTTAAATGGTTTTAAAAATAAAACTTTTTAATTAAAACTTATTTTAATATTTCTCTTCTATTTTATTAATTTCTCTCAAGGACAAGATTTTATTGCAAAACCAATATTTCTAATGATTCTACGATAATCTCTTATCACTTTTTAATTTTATAGTTATTAACTTTCTTTTGAGACAATCACTTTCTTGTGATAATTGGACATTAAATCTCTTTTAAATATATATATTATTTATATCATGGATATGATTATTTCTTAAATATATATACTATTTCTACATATGGCTTTTTACTTTGAAAGTTATTTGATTGATTGGGAAAATAATGATATTTCATATACTTTATTCAATATAGACATTTTTTGATAAGGCATGTTGTTCTTGAATTAAATTGATCATTAAATTTATGAGGAATGAATTGTACATGAAGTAATGGGTGGGTATTATAATTATATGGCCACTTGATGCATCAATAGATCTCATAAGAAAAATTAGTTAGTCAAAATTATAAAAGGGAATTTTCATGTATGCCTACCCATAATTTAATATTTCCTACAACAAGGATTTTATGGAAGATAAATCATAATGTCTGAGATCATAAAATACAAAAATATTAATTTCCTTTGTTGAGAATTTATTTATTATGATCCATGAAATTATTACATTAAAATTATTCTTGGATGCATTTCATGCTCCTATTATTGATTAAATTAAATGTGTTTCCTCTTATTTATCATGTTATATCGATTATGACTTATTTATAAATAACATAATACATTTTACTATAACTATATTAATATTTGATCTCATAATTATTTTTTCCCTTCCCTCAGGACATGAAGAATAAATCTTTGAATGATTTTCAAGGATTCAAAAAAAATTTTATTGCGTTTTATGTTTTATCCCTAGTGTAAAATGGGTATCCTATATTTTTCTAGTTCTAAAAGAAAATTAAACTATTAATTTCTTCAATATTATATCCCTTTTATATATTACAATATAATAATGTTGACTCCATATTTTGTGTACTAGATTTGGGCTTGTTAGAGTCGGTGTAAGTGTAAGTTTAGTAAAAACCTTATAAAGTGTATTTTAAATGAACATAGTTAACATAGGAATTATGATAACCCTGTAGAGGATTTTGTTGTGCACTGTGTTGCATTTGTTGTCAATAAGGTGTCAAGGATTGAATGGATGACAAGGAGTGTCAATATGTGAATGACAAAGGAAGTGATGGTGATGGTGATGTTGTCAATAATATGTCAAGGATTGAATGGATATGTGAATGAAAAAGGAAGTGATGTTGATAGTGATTATTGGAGAATAACCATGGTACTAAGAAGCATGTCACATAGTAGAATACCTAAGTTTAATAGGAGGTAATGGTTAAAACATTATCCATACAAATTAGATGATTGTAGAGCTAATCTTAAGTTCAAAGAACTTGTATCAAGAAGATACAATGTCACAACATTGTTCTAAGTCCATGCATTTTATTCACAATGCATGAGGAGATAAAGAAGGCTTTCATCCATAATCACTAAGTGGATGAGGAGAGAAAGGAGAACCATCCACGTCACTATGTGGATGAAGTGAAGAAGGTCCATCAATATCTACTAAGTCGATGAGGGATGAAGTGAATGAGATCCATCCATCTTACTTGGTGAATGAAGTGAAAATGAACCATCCACATCTACTACGTGGATGAAGTGGTTTGAAGAAGACCATGCACTATCTCTTAGTGCATGTGGATTTGAAGATGATCCAACCTCATCTATGATTGGATTAAACAAGAACATTGAATATTAAGTGATTAATGGTTAATTGTTGATGAAGATAGCTGAGAGATCCTTGGGAATTCCATTCTTTGATAGAAGAAGAAGAAGAGATGTTGAAGAAGATATATAGAGTTCTTAAGAAGATGAAGAGGAGAAGAAGTATGGTTTGGCATTTTAGTACTTGGTTACTTTTCTTTTATAAAAGTACCAACTATGTACTTTAACAAAAATAATCCAACCAAGGAGGCCAGCCGAGATCCCTCACCTCAAGAACTTGCGGGTCCCGAGGGTCAATCACGCACAAGGGAAGTCCTCAAGGACAAGGCCTCCCCGAGGCATGGTGTGTGCCGTGTGTAAGCCCGCAGGTGACACAAGGTGATGAACCCATGCAACTTGGGTGCATGGTGCACGCCCGCAGAGAACCGGTGCAGGGTGGTACCGAAGGGGGGAGAGGAGATTTTTTAGCCGATGGTGGGAGGCGTTGTTTGTTAAACCGTGAGAAAGCCACGGCGCATTTCTATGTGGGACGAAATATATTAGACGAGGATCTAATCCTGGCTGCCCATCTAATCTTGCATCCGATCTCAACTGCTCATCTAATATCGTTGCGCCACGTTATAATCCTGGCCATCTGCGATCATTAAACGTGGATCCAACATCTGTGGGGTTGTCTTCAACCTCCCGCTGGCTGAGGGTCATCCCGCGATGCCTCATGTGAACTAGAAGCACCAGAGTGATGGAGAAGAATCTCTCGGCCGTCTCTGATAGAGATAGGACCACCAGTGTGTTCGTCTCCTCTTCATGAAAACATGCATGCATTAAAAGTCGCATGCATGCAATGAGATGAAGATTTCGAATGAGGCCGAACAAAAGGAGTTGCGAGGTAGAGTGTTCGTGTATGGACAGAACATGAAGAAGCCATGTGTGCGTTCGAGGACACATGCACATGAAGTATCTGCTTCAAAAGGAGTCTGTGGTGAATGAAAGATACCATGATTATCGGCCATATATTAATCCGCATTTGAAGATCTCAAAAAGCCAAAGATCTTGGGCACTCAAAGGCCCAATATTAATGGATCTTGATCGCCATCCTCACCTACAAAAGGAGAATCCCAAACCGAGAAGAGGCTGCTGATCGTCTGAGAGAAGATCCGCGAAGATCTGTGCAACGTGAAGAAAAGCTCTGCACACCACTTGCACAGTAGAGCATCTCGGAGCCACCCGAGGCTTTAAGAGAGCCTTTTGCACAACCCCTGTATGAAAGAAGTAAGGAGGTGGCATCCCTGTATGCTCACCTATGCAACATAGAAGAAGTCGGGCCTTGCGCGCCCACTGCCCGCAACACTTGCGCAGTAGCAATTGGCCGCACCCCGCGTGCCCTCTGTGCCCGCGAACTCGCACGGCAGGAGGAAGCCCCCGCGCCACCTTCGCGGTAGGAGGGATCTGCCACACCTACAAGGTAGATGGAATTTTTGTGTCACTCGTGCGGTAGAAGCTTCCACACCCTGCATGGTTGAAATCAGGAGTTGGTTGCATCCTTGCGCGCCCTCCTTCGAAGTGTTGCTGAAGTGGAAGGCCACAACCACTTGGGTGTGTGTTTTTGTGCTCGGGTTGAAGAAGGAAGGCCACGTGTTCAAAGTGGAGAGGAAGGCCACAACATATATTTGTTGTTTGTGTGCAAGTGGAGGAAGGCCACACCATCTTTGTGTGTGTGTGTGAAAGGAAACAAGAAGATCCTACGGGTTGTGTGTGTGAGAAACAAGTGAAGATGCCATTACCATTGAGTGTGCACAAGTGGAGTGTGCACACTTTGAAAAATAAGAAGAGAAAAAAGTGTGTGAAAAGAAACAAAAAGCCGTAGCCTTGTATGTACACAAGTGAAGGAGGCCATACCTCTTTTGTGTGCCAAAGTGAAGGAAGAAGATACATGCATATCCATGCACGTATGAATAAGTGAACAAGTGGGTGAACACCTTGAGAAGAAAGAGAGAAGGATAAATTCACACTAAAGAACGACACACAATTTGGTGTGTGTGAGAAAGAATAAAAGAGTGTGACTCGAAGAAGAAGGTTTGTGTACTAAAAGAGATTACACCCTTTAATGGTTTATCACACCAAGAAGAAAAGGGGAGAGCATTCTTGAATGCATGCACATGCACACATAAACAATGTTTAAATAAGCGTGAGTGCATTTGAGAAGTCCGAGAACAATGGTTCTTGAAGATAATTGAGGAGCCCTGAAATCAGTGCATGAAGATTTAGAGATGCCATGCTTTCAGTGCATGAAGTTGAATTAAAGAGAGACTGAAGCCAGACTAAAGTTAAAGACATCATTCATCTAAGTTTTCAGTAGTTGAGAAGACCAAGAAGTTTGAGTGGGAATACTCAGTGCAAGAACATATTTCCCCATCAAGATTTTTGAAGACAGAGGTCGGGTAATCAATAGAAGAAGGAGATAAAGACCGAGAAAAGAAGAGGAGTCATAATCCCCACAAGTGATAGGAAGAAGTGAGCAAGGCCATCAGACCTTATCCAAGGTTGTTGAAGACTCCTGAAAAGCTTCAAAAGAAGAAGAGCTACTCGTGTGACTCGAGGAGCCAGGAGAAGACCCCCTGTGAGACTCAGGGTGTAGAAGTCTTTGATGGAAGCTGAAGCAGGCCAGTGGGACTCTGGTAACACTGTGGGATGTAGTATAAAGAACCTCATGTGGGACTCAGGAGAGGTACAATGTGACTCTATATCGACCATTGTAATTACTAACCGAATTATTGTGGAGAAACCATGTTGGGGATTTTAACAAACATGGCAAGGACGTAGTCCTTTGGAGCCGAACCTTGTAAATACTTGTGTCCTGTGCCTTTACATTTACTACATCACTCGAGGAAAGGCTGAGAGATACAAGAAGAGTGGATCGAGGCCTTAACAAGCCATAGTGGTTTAATTGATAAAGAATCAATTAGTAAAAAGTTTAAAAGGATAACTAATTCACCCCCTCCCCCTCTCAGTGATCACACTGATCCGGGCAATTCAATTGGTATCAAAGGGAGGTTCCCACTAAAAGATCCAAGGGAGTCTTTATGAAGTGTAGATTTGAAGAAATGATTGAACACCCTCAAATGAAGATATCTGCCAAGACTCAAAAAAATAGAAAGAAGAAACAGGCATTGAAGATGAAGAATAAGGTTGCTACTAATAGAGAAACACCTTCCACTAAAGGTAATATGAAAGTCACAATAGATGAAAATTCCTTTTATCACTCTTCTAATGAAGCCTGCTCTAGCTATGATAATGATGGAACTATTAATGATCTTCTAAATGCAATCAAATGGCTTCGGAAGACAGTCCATAGGGAAGTGGCAATGTGTATTGCTACAAGTATCCATGATGTTCAAGAAGAAAAATTACATCTAGAAGAAGAATCCAATTCTATGGAAGATCAATTAGGAAGAATGGTTGGCATAACCAACACTCTCACAAAGCTGTTAAAGGACAAAGATGAAACCATTTCCATTTGCAGTGAAATAATTGATGATGTCACTGAAGAATTGAAAAGAAGCATATTTGAGAAAGAATTCTTTGAGATAGTGTTTAAAGAAGTTTTCCATGCACTGGAAAAGAGGCACAGAGTGTCAAAGGTTGTCAAAGATGCTCAACTAGAAGGCAAAGTAAAAAGGGTAAAGGAGCTTGAAAATTCATTACAAGAAATGAAGAAGGTGCATGAAGACCAGATGAAACAACTGAAAGAGGATTGGGAAGGAAGGCTAAGATTTGTTGAGGATGAGAATAAATCTCTCAACATGAAATGCTTAGAGCTAGAGGTGATATTGAAAAATCAGAAATCACCCAAAGCTAAAGCCTCCCAATTAGCTGAAAGAAGAAATGTTTCCACTCAAGTGTGCATTGAGAAGGATGATTCCAAAAGGAGGACATCCTCTAATGAAAGTGAAAAATCTTCTAAGAAGAAGCTACCATCCATACCATATTGTACTAATGATTCTAAATGTGTTTCCAAAAAAAGTACAGGATGGAAGAATGACTCTAAACAAGTATGGATGAAGAAGATGAAGAAAGAGAGCTCTCTTGAAAAGACACAGCAATTCAGGAGACAGATCCAACAATCAGAAGAAGTAAAGAAGACAAGATTTGTAGGTTAATGTTGGTGCTGCAACAGATATGGGCATTGTGCAATGGATTGTTGGTACAATCCTCTAAATGTTAAAGCACAATGGACGCCCATGCTAAGGAGGAGCAAGCTAGAAATGAAGTTGCAACATCCACAGTTCTAGAAACATCTGTTTACTGAAAATAGATTTGGAATGTTTGATAACATCTAGGATGAATGAAAAAGTGGTCACAAGAATGATACATACCAATATCCAAATGTTTCCAAAGCTGAAAAGAAGAGAAGATGATATAACCTGGCTAATAATGAAGAATTATCCTTGGGAAGCCAGGAGAAGAAAGTTGAAAATGATCCCAAGAAGATCTTGAAAAAGAATTAGAAGTCCTTGGATTTCAAATCCAAAAAGGGTGATGCATCTAGAAGGACAACCAAGAAAAAATGATTCTACTATGGAAAGACAGGTCATACCATGGATCTTTGTAAACAAGCCATGGAACTAAATAGAAGCAAACCGCACTCAACCGAACAATCATTCCAGAAGAAGAAGAAGGGATTGATTGAAAATAAGCTGCGTAAGAAAGGTAACTTGAATGCATCAAAGGAACTATATTGAAAATCCAAATCTAAAGCCTCAATTCCAAATGACATATTAATCATCTAGCTAGAAGATTTGGAAATAATGAGAAAGGAATAAAATAAAAATGCCAAAGCTAGTGAAAAAGAAAACAAATATATTTCACATGAAGATAAAGTTCTGTGTGTGAGGTGCAATAAAGCTGGTCATATTATTAATAAATGCATGACACTCATTCCTACTCAAAAATAATTCTTCAAGAGAATGAAGATTGCACTAGGAGATTCTAGTGCTCAGAAGGAACTTATAAAGAGAGGAGTCACACACAAAGAAGTTGAAGTAGTTTTAAGATCCACACCAACACAAACATCATTAAAGATCAAATGTTCAAGTGTGAAGAATGGAGAAAGTGGAACTTCTCGGTTGAGAGAATCTTCTCAACCTTGTTGTTCAAATTGATGAACCAAGGAGGTTCAATCTTATTCCCTCACCACTGGTATATACATTTACTTACATTTCAGGGAATTGAAGATGATGATCACTCTCAAATTGAGAATAGTATGGAAAATTGGAGTGCACCCCTTGAGAGGAATCCAATCTGTAGAAGATAATAATTTGGGATTCATATCATCTTGTAAAAAATAAAGTATTTAGAAATTCATTGATATATCTGAAAAATTTCAACCCCTTGAAGCCTATGCAGGATCTCACATGTATAGTGAATTGTGGACAGCATGGAATTCCTTGGTTACATCACTCTTGTTTTCTACACCATGTTATCCCAAGTAGACTTAGAGTTGATTTACTAAAGGCTCTTTGCTAAAGTGAACATGTGACATCATCCCTCTCTTAGTGATTTTCAAGAAGATGCTATTCAAAGGGAGGAAGAAATATTTTGAAGATAACCACACCACACCTTTTCATTTGGTTTCCAGTAAGGGGGAGAAAACCTTGGAACACATATTGATGGAACACATATTGACCCATTCATATGTTCTCTAGTGATATTGAAAACAAATACAAAGGGGGATATTGTTGTGCACTGTGTCGCATTTGTTGTCAATAAGGTGTCAAGGATTGAATGGATGACAAGGAGTGTCAATATGTGAATGACAAAGGAAGTGATGGTGATGATGATATTGTCAATAATATGTCAAGGATTGAATGGATATGTGAATGAAAAAGGAAGTGATGGTGATGGTGATGATTGTAGAATGATCATGGTACTAAGAAGCATGTCACATAAGAGAATTGCTAAGTGGCATAGGAGGTAATGGTTGAAACATTCTCCATACAAATCAGAAGATTGTAGAGCTGATCTTATTTTCAAAGAACTTGTATCAAGAAGATACAATGTCACAATATTGTTAGAAGTCCGTGCATTGTCTTCACAATTCATGAGGAGATAAAGAAGGGTTCCATCCACAATCATTAAGTGGATGAGGAGAAAAAGGAGAACCATCCACATCACTAAGTGGATGAAGTGAAGAAGGTCCATCCATATCTACTATGTGGATGAGGGATGATGTGAATGAGATCCGTCCAACTAACTAAGAGGATGAAGTGAAAATGAACCATCCACAACTACTAAGTGGATGAAGTGGTTTGAAGAAGACCATGAACTATCTCTTAGTGTATGTGGATTTGAAGATGATACAACCTCATCTATGATTGGATTAAAGAAGAACATTGAAGATCAAGTGATTAATGGTTAATTGTTGATGAAGATAGTTGAGAGATCCTTGGGAATTGCATTCTTTGATAGAAGAAGAAGAAGAGATGTTGAAGAAGATATATGGAGTTCTTAAGAAGATGAATAGGAGAAGAATTATGGTTTGGAATTTTAGTACTTGGTTACTTTGCTTTTATACAAAGTACCAACTATGTACTTTAACAAAAATAAGCCAACCAAGGAGGACAGCTGAGGTCCCTCACCTCAAGCACTTGCAGGACCCGAGGGTCAACCGCGCTCAAGAGAAGTCCTCAAGGCCAAGGCCTCCCCGAGGCATGGTGCGAGCCGTTTGTAAGCCCGCGGGTGCCACACGGTGATGAACCCGTGCAGCATGGGCACTAGGTGCACGCTCGTAGAGAACCGGTGCAGGGCAGCACCAGAGGGGGGAGAGGAGATTTCTGAGCCGATGGTGGGAGGCGCTGTTTGTTAAACCGTGAGAAATCCTCAACGTGTTTTGATGTGGGACAAAATTTGTTAGAGGAGGATCTAATCGTGGCCATCCATCTAATCTCGCATCCGATCTCAGCCGCTCATCAAATCCCACCGCGCCACGTTATAATCCTGGCCATCTGCGATCATTAAACGCAGATCCAACGGCTGTGGGGTTGTCTTCAAGCTCCCATTGGCTGAGGGTCATCCCATGATGCCTCCAACGAAACAGAAGCACCCGAGTGATGGAGAAGAAGGTCTTGGCCGTCTTTGATGGAGATAGGACCACCAGTGTGTTCGTCTCCTCCTAACGAACACATGCATGTGTTAAAATTCTGATGCATGCGACGAGATGAAGATTTCGAATAAGGCCGAAGAAAACGGAGTTGCGAGGCAGAGTGTTTGTGCATGGAAAGAATAGGAAGAAGCCATGCGTGCGTTAGAGGACACATGCACATGAAGTATCTACGTTAAAAGGAGTCTACGGTGAATGAATGATACCGTGATTCTCGACCATATCTTAATCTGCATTTGAAGATCTCAAAAATCCGAAGATCTCGGGAATTCAAAAGCTTGATTTTCATGGATCTTGATCGCCCTCCTTGCCTACAAAATGAGAAGCCCAAACTGAGAAGTGGTTATTGATCGTCTGAGAGAAGATCCGCGGAGCTCTGGGAAATGTGAAGAAAAGCTCCGCGCACCACTTGCGCGGTAGAGCAGCCTAGAGCCACCCAAGGCTTCGAGAGAGCCTTTCGCGCAACCCCTGTGTTAAAGAATTAAGGAGCAGGCCTCCCTGTGCACTCCCATGCACGACAGGGAAGAATCTGGGCCTTATGCGCCTGCTGCCCACAACACTTGGGCGGTAGCAAGTGGCCGCACCCTGCGCGCCCTCTATGCCAGCGAACTCGCGCGGCAGGAGGAATCCACCCCGCCATTTGCGTGGTAGGAGGGAGCTGCTGCACCTATGCGGTAGAAGGAATTGCCGTGTAACTCACGCGGTAGAAGTTGTCGCACCCTACGTGGTTGAAGGCAGGAGTTGGCTGCATCCTTGCGCGCCCTCCTTTGAAGTGGTGCTGAAGTGAAAGGCCACACCCACTTGGGTGTGTGTGTGTGTGTGATCGGGTTGAAGAAGGAAGGCCGTGTGTGCAAAGTGGAGAGGAAGGCCACAACATATCATTGTTGTGTGTGTGCAAGTGGAGGAAGGCGACACCATCTTTGTGTGTGTGTGTGAAAAGAAACAAGAAGATCCTACGGGTTTTGTGTGAGAGAAACAAGTGAAGATGCCATTACCTTTGAGTGTGCACAAGTGGAGTGTGCACACTCTGAGAAGAAGAAGAAAACAAAGTGTGTGCAAAGAGACAAGAAGGTCGTAGCCTTGTATGTACACAAGTGAAGGAGGCCATACCTCTTGTGTGTTCCAAAGTGAAGGAAGACGATACATGCATATCCATGCATATATGAATAAGTGAACAAGTGGGTGAACACCTTGAAAAGAAAGAGAGAAGGAGAAATTCACACTAAAGAACAACACACAATTTTGTGTGTGTGAGAAATAATAAAAGAGTGTGACTCGAAGAAGAAGGTTTGTGTGCTAAAAGGGATTACACCCTTTAATGGGTTATCACACTAAGAAGAAAAGGGGAGAGGATGCTTGCATGAATGCAAATGCACACGTAAAAAAAGTTTAAATTAGTGTGTGTGCATTTGAGAAGTCCAAGAACAAAGTTTCTTGAAGATAATTGAGGATCCATGCAATCAGAGCATGAAGATTCATAGATTCCATGCTTTCAGTGCATAAAGTTGAATTAAAGAGAGACTGAAGCAAGACTGAAGTTAAAGACATCATTCATCTATGTTTTTATTAGTTTATAAGACCAAGAAGATTGAGTGGGAATACTCAGTGCAAGAACATATTTCCCCATCAAGATTCTTGAAGACAGAGGCCCGGTAATCCTTAGAAGAAGGAGATAAAGCCCGAGAAAATAAGAGAAGTCATAATCACCAAAAGTGATCGGAAGAAGTGAGAAAGTCCATAAGACCTTATCCAAGGCTGTTGAAGACTCTTGAAAAGCTTCAAAATAATAAGAGCTAGTCGTGTGACTCGAGGAGCTAGGAGAAGACCCCCTACGAGACTCAGGGTGGAGAAGTCTTCGGTGGAAGCTGAAGCATGCCAGTGGGACTCTGGTAACACTGTGGGATGCAATATAAAGAACCTCCTGTGGGACTCATGAGAGATACAGTGTGACTCTGTATTGACCATTTTAATTACTAATGTAATTATAGTGGAGAAACCATGTGGGGGAATTTAACCAACATGGCAAGGACGTAGGCCTTTGGAGCCGAACCTTGTAAATCCTTGTGTCCTGTGCCTTTACATATACTGCATCACTCGAGGAAAGGCTGAGAGATACAAGAAGTGTGGATCAAGTCCTTAATAATCCATATAGGTTTAATTGATAAATAATCAATTAGTAAAAATTTTAAAAGGATAACTGATTCACCCCCTCCCCCTCTTAGTGATCACACTGATCTGGGCACTTCAGATTTGGAAAATTTTAAAATTAGAGGGATTTTTATTTTATATCTCAATATTCACGATGATAATTAGATAAATTAATGTGTGTCATTATTTAGTGCTGGAATATTATAGAAGAAAGAGAATCCAGACTCGTAATTAATGTATGGATTTCCTTGCTAATAAAGTTAATACAATATGTGTTGTAGTTGAGAAGAACATGGACATATTAGTGAATCTGACCTAGTTTATATATAATAAATTTTTATATATAGATAAACATGATATTACATGTAATTATACACCTATATTGTATCATTTCATGTGATAGAATCCACTATTTTTTTAGTGGAACTACAAATACAGTGGTTGTTGGGGAATGGATTGAGTCTCTTGAAATGATATTTATGGCCTTGGGATGAAATGAATGGAAAAATGTTATAATGGTTGTGTATATTCTTATAGGTGGTGTTCATAAATAGTATATTTTGATCTATAATATTAATGAGGAAGAATAAATAGAACATATGAAATAAAGAGATTTTAAAGAAATATTTTATTAAAAAAATTCCCTGGTGATAAATAAGAAAAAATAAAGAGAATATTTTTCATCTTAAATAAAAATGATGATATAAATGTTTAGGAGTATGAGGATAATTAAAAAATAATATCTAGGAATTATATAGATTACATGCGTAATCCATAGAGGAATATTGACCATTTCTTTAAAGTACTTATGCCAAACCTATGAAGTTAACTGGTTTCTCAAAATGTTTCATCATATTCAAAAATAGTATTTTGTTCTATCAAAATAGAGAATGAATTTTCTAGATCCTATATATTAAAGTGAAATTAAAAGAATAATATTTTTTCTTATAATAAGAAAAAGTTAAATAATTAAAGAAGAAAATAGAACCAATAAATTTACACCATGTGAATATTATTGAAAGAAATATCTTAGAAAATGTTTGAAGGGAATATGAGTTTTTTATAAGTGTAGAGATTAGGGTAATATAAATAATTGATGAAATGGGAATAATGAAATCAATACTTTCTAGTTCATCAACTGTATATAAATGGGGAATTATTCACACCAATTTCCAAAGCATCAAGGGACCTTACCGCAAAAGAGGCTAAGGGGGGAAGACCATGCATATCCAATCCCAATAGTCTAGGTTTAAGTTTATAATGATGTGGTGGTAGGTACTTTAACTATAGATTCAAATTTAGATAATTATTTATTTTATTCAGGATCTTCCAAATCTTTTATATCTTTTATATTTTCCAAGAAAATTAAATACTTCTCTAGCACCTTAATAAGGGATCAGTCAGTCAAAAATTCTAGTGGAAAGCTCACCGCAATAAGGATGTGTCAATCATTTCCCATTATCAAACATAAGTGTTACCTATTTATAGAAATTATTATTATACCTATGGTTAAATTTCATATAATCCTTATTAATTTTTTGATTTCAAAATATAATAAAAAAATTTCACAAAAGAAGGATGTTATGATTTATGATGAGGATGTACAATTACTTATCTTTAGAGGGGATATTTTTTCATCTGAGTCATATCTAGATCCAACTACAATAGCTCTTATGAATGATATTATTGGAGAATAATATCATACTCATTCAATATAAATAAATGGTAATATTAACATTGATAATGTACAAATTTTATAAGAATGCGTTTATGTATTTTCTGAATAATTACCTTGACATCCACTAGAACATAAAGTTGAGTTTTCCATTGATTTAATCCCTGATGCAAGGCCTATTTCAATCATTTCATATACAATGGACCCTATGGAATTATTGGAGTTGAATAAACAAATATATTATTTAGGAAAAAATTGATTTATAATCCTAGTGTTTCACCTTGAGGAGCCCCTGCTATTTTCATTTTGAATAATTATGGACATGTGAGGAGGTGAATTGATTATATGGAAATAAATACTATTACTAAAAAGAAAAGTTATATTATTCATCACATTAATAACTTATTTGATAAACTTTACATGACTTAATATTTTTCAATTATTGAACATCGTTCCAGGTATCATCAATTGTGAGTAAATAGGGAAGATATTCGAAAGAAAACATTTTATAAGAGGTATGGAAATTATGATTTTATAGTAATACCATATGGATTGAATAAAGAACCCTATTTTTTATGGATATATTGAATATAGTATTAAAGGAATATATGAATAATTTTTTTTTTGTATTTATTGATGATAAATGTTTGTGTAATCTAAAAGTTAGGAAGATATTAAAAATCACTTGATGATTATTATTAAGACTCGTAGAGAAAAGGTGTTATATAAAAATTTAGCAACTATGAATTCAAGATTCAGATAGTTTCTTTTATTCGCCACATTATAAAAAATATGTAATCTCAGTTGATCCACCAAACAAAATGGTAGTCATAGAAATACAAACACCAATGGACATAATTGAGATATGTAGTTTCAATGGATCGAAAGGTTACTATTGGAGATTTGTTCAAAATTTTGACTGGTGGGATAACCTATTAACCAAACATAGAGTTAAAGGAGTTAAGTGCACATGAAAAAATTAATGTGAAGAATGTTTTGAAAAATTGAATAGGATATTGTGGAATGCTCTAATTTTTATCTACCACCAGGAAATGATGGATTTGTTATATATAGTGATACATTAAATTGCGTACATGGTTATATCCTAATGTATAAGGATAAATTTATTTCCTATTCATAAATATAGTTAAATAATCATGAACAAAACTATCTTACTTAGGATATTGGGTTGGAAGACAAAATATCTTCTTTGAAGATAAAGAGACATTGTCTCTATAGAGAAAGATGTGATATATACACATACTGTAAGGCCCTAAAATAAATATTTTCATAGAATGATCTCAATATGAGGAAAATGAAATGGATTGAGCTACTTAGGGATTTGTATTTCTCAATACACTACTACCTAGGGAAGGAAAATAAGGTATAATATGTATTGAGCAGGAACAATTATAGAGCCTTCAATAAAATGAGGGTTGATAGGGATATTATATTATTGGATTTAGTAAATATGATAATTAATAAGGAAGGGGAAAAATCACTCCTTCTTCAATTGATTTAAAAATCATATTTATTGTAAAAGATAAAACATCAATACCCTTATGATAAGAATTTTCAAAAGAAAATTGAATATGTAAATAATTAGAAATTGGTTGACTTTATATATGAAGATGGTGTTTGGAAATTTGGAAAGAGGATATGTTTTCTATCAATACATGTTCGAAAAAGGGAATTATTAGATGATTCTCGTAACTTGAGTTTCTCTATACACCCTAGTAACACCAAGATATATAGATATTTGATGGAACAATTTTCATAAGATAATATGGAGTGGGAAATTTCTAATTATGCATCAATATGTTTGGTTTGTAAAAAGTTTAAGGCTAAGTGACAAAATTCTAGATGATTCATACAACTAATACTTATTCCAATGTGGAAATGGGATGAAATTACTATGTATTTTTCACTGGAATACCAAATACACCAAGAAATAATGATGAAATATGGGTTATCGTTGATCAAATTACTAAATCTATACATTTCTATGCTATAATAGAATATTTACAACTCTATAAACTTGTATGAAACTATATGAATTGTTTTTTAAGACTTCATAGTTCACCAATTTTTATTTTTTTGATCATGATCCATGATTTACATAAAAATTGTGGAAACTATTTTTAGGGATTTGAATATTGATTTTTTTGAGTGTTTTATATTATAGTCAAATCGATAGATAGTCTATAAAGACTATTCAAATATTAGAGGACTTTTTGTGGTCATACTGACTTGAATTTCAAGGTGTATGGGGTAATTATTTACTTTTGGTGGAGTTTTCCTATAATAATAGCTTCCATTCATATATTCAAATGGTTCTATATGAAGCATTATATAATAATAGATTTTATACACTAACTTTTTGGGAAGATGATGGTGATAGAAATTTTTTTGGATCATAAAATGTTGAGTAAAAATGAAAAATATAAACACTATTCAAACCCATATTAAAGTTTATCAATGTAGGAAAAAGAGATATACAAATAATAGAAGGAAATATTTAGAATTTAAAGTGAGAGATAACATTTTATTTAAATTATATCTATGTAAGGGTGCTATAAGGTTCAATAATAATGTAAAACTTATCCCCATATACATTGGAACATTTTAAATTTTGAAAATAATTGGAGTTGTGCCTTACCATTTGGAAATTCCACCAATACAATATAAAGTAAATGAAGTGTTACACATCTATTTATTGGAGGAGTACATGCCATATTCAATAAAATTTCTCACCCCTGAGTTAATAGAATTGGAACCTAAATTATCTTAATATAAAGAGCCTACACCGATTCTGTACATTAGAGAAGAAGTTTTGAGAAATCAAGCGACTTGACTACTAAAGATACTTTGGATAAATCATATGATAGAAGTAGAGACCTGGGAATATAAATAAATTAATTTTTTAACATACCGATATATATTTATGAGGTTTCATTCTAGTAATTTCAAGGATTAAATTTTTTGAAGGAGGAAAGAATGTAACACCAAAGCATCAATTATAGAAAGCTTCTATTTTAAAGAATCAAATGCACAATATAAATAGTTATATTCAATAATTTGATTAAAACATAAATTTAGAAAATTTAATTTACTTAAATTAATATCATTTTTGAGATCAACATATCAAAATTTACATAGTATTAAATTTTTAGATTTTTTTAAAAATGATTGATTTTTTAGTGAATTTCAAAAAATATTTTTTTTCAAAACCATGAATTATTTAAATTAAATAATGTAATTTATAACATAAATTATTTTTTTAATTGATATTAAAGTTATAGATGATAAATTTTATTTATACTAATTCTATTTTAATCAATAATTTTAATTATTTTGATATAACTTAATTTTTATGCCTAAAAATGCATTTTTTTTAAAAACTATTTTTCTTTTCATGTTATGAATTTGTGTTTAAATTAATTTATTACACTTTTATAAAATTAACATTGAATAATGGGTACCATATTTATAATCAATAGGTTTATATTTGATAAATATTCCCCTTCTATTTTTTGTAATATGAATAGTAACAGTGGTAAACTTTTTGACACCGATAAAGATTAAATCAGGTAATTAAGGTCAAAACTAATGTGACTAGGCATTAAAAATCAACCCAAAACTAAAATTTATTTAATTTCATGGTATAATTCAGTAATATCAATCCTAAATTCAAATATATGGTATTTCTTTGTCATTTGAACTTAGCATGGATATTTATATTATTTTAAGAAAAGAAAATTCCAAAATGTCCCTCTCTCGCCCTTAATGTATTTTATATGTTCACATAAGGATACGAATATGTTATGAATTAATATAAAACATTATTTTTAGAATAATTAATTTTTTTATCTTGTTAATTTATTTATAATTTTTAATTATGGAATAATTAACTTAAATTCTTATGCAACACCAATAGAATATTTATTCAATTAATAGAAAAATACAATAAATTATTTTAAAAACTCTAAAAGTAATATTTTTGGCTGAGTTAAAGTGACCCACATGTTTTATAGATAGATATTACATGTTATAGATGTGTTACAAGTCTATATTTTAAATTAATATGTGAATTGATTTATTTAAAGTCAAATTAAACGAATAGTTTATAAAATGTTATTATTGATATTTTATGAACAATAATATTTTATTAAATTATTTAAAAAATCATTAAAGTGGGAAATTTGGATTATAAATGGTTTAAATTATCATCCTTCTTCCGTTAATGAGAAAATTATTACCTTATATGTAAAATTATAACCCTTTAAGATTGAAAAAGTTGTTACTTTGATTACGGTTAAAATTGTTTAATGAAAGGGTTAAACCAAAAGATAAGGTTAAAAATATAACTTAATCCAGTCCAAATTTTATTTGATGAAGGTATTACACCATATAATATCTTATATTCATAATTATGGCCACATTTTACCACTTTTAAATGAAAATAAATTTATTATATTTAATATTTTTATTTATACCATGTGTGTCCTTTCATTTACAATAAAAAGACACCACCTATGCTCTATTTTATATAGAACCTAGAGCCTATTAGCTCCAAAAAACCATGAAAACCCTCTTCTAAAAATTTTTATCCATGTATTTTAGGTTCTGGTCAACCTAAAATACCATCCCTAGGTCCCTTAATAAAAGATATAAATGAGAACTTTCGAAGAATATGTGATCTTCTATACTAATTCTTTCAAATTTTTTTGTTCTTAAAATTACTATAAATATATTTTAACCATCCTAAAATAATAACTCCAGTAACAGAAATATACTGAGATATTATTTTTATTTTTATAAAATCATTTTTGATTACTTTTTCATGTAATGAAAAGGGAAAACATCACTCATGTATATGTACAACACACTGTCTCCACGTAGCGGTGTAATTCATTTTTCATCTCTAGTTTTCATGTATGGTTGTAAAGATGTGACTAATGAATATATATGTAACATATCAGGTATTTAAAAAATAATAATTTTTCATATGTATTAAAATTTATTAATAAGATATTAATTTTTTGTTAAAGTAGACGATTTTTCTGATAGCATACTTGACATGAAACAATGGGTTTCTCTGAGATCTTACGTTGCAATAAAGATTGAGTTATACTGAAAAATAATACAATAATATTATTAATATTTTAAATAGTAGTTAAAAACGTTTAATTGTATTATAAAGAATGAATAGAACCAACTACAATATGATAACTCGTGTTTTTTAAAAAAATTTAAATTTATCTAATATGCTTTAGATGAATAATATGAGAATGAATCCAATTTTAAGCATGAAAAACTCTAATATTTTTAAAATATTTTTTACCACATTTTAATGGTGAACCCTTTTTTAAATATAGTTTTTTCCACTTTTATATGTTATATTTGATAAAATAAATATATTCTTTATAAGAAGGACATCAAAATTTACTTTTGGTATTTTTTAAATAAAATTATTTTATTAATGAATTGTGAAAAATACAATATTTTAATTCAGAACCGCCGTTTCATATAATCTATTTATATATATAAATTTTCCTTTGAATTAGTTTTAATGTGTAGTTGGATTATGTTTGCATAATTTAATCTAATTATGTTCATTAGAAGTAATTTCATATTAAAATTGGATATAAACACAAGTCAATCATTTGATAGTTTTTCCATCTTAAAAACTCTCTTTCTAGTTTTAAAAACAAAAAATAATTTTAAATTAATTACTATAATTTATGTGTTTTTAATTTAAAAAAAATATATTCTATATTTTGAAACATAAAGTCCAAATTTTGTAAATAGGTACCTTTTATTTTTGGACATTATGAATAATAACTTTAGTAATTATTTTTATTTACCATGGTTAATGGGTAAATCAGGTAAATAATGGTTAAAAATAATATTATAATAATATAAAACTACCGTAAAACATGTCCTAATACTATTTTATGATATATTTATGACCATGATAATCCTTAGGGAGATATTTTGGAATCTTGGATCCACTTGTGTGTGAAAATGACATTTTATAATATTTAATTTAAAGAAAAGGGAAATATAACATAAACATGTGTCTTTTAATAAAACAATTTTAATATAGGGTTATATAACTGATCTATTGGACTATAAATTTTCATTATAATGATAAAAAAATTTCCTATATCATGGTATCTTATTTATAATTTTTAGATATTAAATTACTAAAATTATTTTTGACATAATGATGATGGAGTGATTATCTTATTAATGAAAGATTCAAATAAATGTTGTTATAAATATTAAAATAAATTTAATTTGAACATTTTGATGCCATATATAAATTTTTCAGATTACAATGACATGTTAGGTATGACTTAATGCCTTTTTTAAGGAATAAATTTTTTATAACTTTAACAAAATTCCATTACTAAATTGCGTCAAAATTGACCAAAATGAGTTTTTTTAAAAAAAAACTATTTTATTAAATGATATAATAGTCCTAAAAAACTATGATTCAACCAAATTAATTATATAATGTCAAAAATGTAATTAGTGATCCAATTCAGGTCATATTTTCTTTTTATAGTAACTATTGTAACCATATATTATGAAGAAACCAGAAGTCATGGTAAGAGTTAATGTTTTTAACTAAGGGTTAAAGATAAAGGATAAGGTTAATTTTGTGACATAAACTTGTCTAAAACCTATAATATGAGAGTATTTAGACCCATAATCATCTTATAATCAAAAGTTACCACTTTTTAACTATTAAAATTCGAAAATCATTTTATAATAAAATAATATTTCAAGGCATTCCTAAACTGCCCCTCCTTCATCTTATAAAAGGCCACCACCTCTACCCACAATCTAACTCCTCTCAATACAATTGGATCATCCAAATTATGATACTATAAGCTCCCAAAATCCATCAATTCCTCATATAGGACAAACATTTGGTGTAAATCCATCCTTAGGAGACATGTTGTGAAAATCAAATGAAGGTACTCAAAAAAGAGGTATTTTTTTATCAAATCTATTAAAATTCTTATCTTATACTTTATATTATTATGTCATTTACATAATAAAGTAATAAATATAGTATTTTATAAATTTTAGGATGTTATTATAATTATGTTACAACCTTATACCTCCTTTTATCCATCATATGAATAACAATATCACCATGCATGTGTACGTACGACATGTCATCTCCACACTATGGTGTAATTTTTTATTCATGAAGACTATATTTGGATACGTGTTATGATGAGTATAATGGATTTAAATAATTAATATAAAATTATATTTTTTTAAAATTAATTAACCATCCAATTTTATACCATTTAACCGTTAATTTAATGATATTGTTACTCATGCGTACGTACGGCCTACCGTCTACACTACTCGATGTGATTCATTCTACATGATCTTCATTAAAACATGATTAAATACATGAATGGAATAAATAAATATGACATATATTATATTTATATTGACTCAATGCTTCTGTAATATTTATTTTAATGCACCTTTATGCTTTCCATAATGTGTAAATGTTAAAATTTCATTTGAGAAAGTGTGTACTACTTCCCCCTCAAAGTTATATGACTCATTCATTCAATACATTGAAACTATAAAATATGGTGTTAATGAAATTATTTAACATATATAACATAGATATTATATTTTAATTATAATATACCTAATTATTTTTTAGTTTTTATTCCTTTAATATGACTAAGAAATGAAAGTAGTGTTCATGCGTACGTACGACCTACCATCTCAATGAACGGTGCATTTCATTTATTATCTCAAAAAGTTATTGAACAGTATAAATACATATATAATGGATAAATATGATATTTAAATCATGAATAATATTCTAGAGATGATTTATTTTTGACCACATGGACAATTCACATCCAACAAGTTCATTTTTGACTCAAGTACCAAATATTGACAAAACGACCAATATGAACTTAAATAATTATGTAATTTTTATAAAATGGTTATAAGTGATATAAAAGAAATAAAAAAAATTAAAAACTTTCTCAATAAAGTATAAATTAACCTATTTTTATTATTAATTAATTTCAATAATGAACAAGACAAGTCGGATTCGAGGTTAGGCACTTCGTCTCAATCTCATTTCAATGAGGCATATTTTGATGTTATACATTGCCTTATTTTATATGGTGTATAATAAACCTCATATAATTTTAATTTAATTCTCATGGAATCTTTTTTTGTGAAGTTTTTTACTAAATGAAAAAAAGGAATGCTTTTAACATATGCGGTGAAAACCACTCCTCTGGCACCGTAATCCTTAATTGATATTTGGCTTCCTCTATAAGCTTTAATTTTTTAATGGAAATGAAATCACTGATTCCATTATTGGGTGTTTTGGTATCGAAAATGGTCTTTTAAATGTATTAAATATCTCAATATCTTGAAATTATTTCTTGTGATTGAAAATGAAATGTTATTAGTGAAATTTTGATATTTGGGATATTTTATGTGTTATGATTATATAATGGTACTTGGACATTGATGGGTGGTTATGTGATAAACCAAATATTGTTAGTTACATGTTAAACCAAATATCTGTGGTTATGTGATAAACAATTGATAGGTTGTTATGTTATAACCTCTAATGCATTGGTTGTGGAAGTTAGCCACATGGATATTCCATTTAGTGATGTGTGTGGAAGTCAACCGTATAGTTATTCTATTTACGTATGTTTATGTACCAAGTTACCTTTATATGTTATATTTTTCTTTCTATGGTATTTATTGTAATATTTTGGTTACAAAAGGGTAATAAATGATCTTATACTCAGTGAAGTGTATTTACTACTTCTTAAAGGTGAAAATTATTACTTTATGATAAAGTATTCATGGTTTTTATGTTTTCCCAAGACTAATAGTTTTCCTTCTTTATGCACCCATTATTGAGATTTTCATGCTCATCCCATGTTTTAAAAAGTTGTTTATAGGAATAAAATAATAATCAAGTCATGTATGGGATCAAGGAAAATCTATGTTGTTAAAACAAGAAATGATACCATGTTTCCTTTTAAAGGGGTTTTGTTTTATGAAAAAATGGATAGTGAGTAGAAGTGTATACTTGTAATATTTATGTTTTTACGTATGAGTTATAACGTAATTATATAAATATCTATGTTTTAAAATATCCTTAATGTGATTGAAATTAAAATTAATGACTTATCTCAAGATTATGTAACATTTAAGGCTGGGGACTTATAGTTGGTATCAGAGGTCAGATTAGATGACTTTAGTGGTTAGGGTGTTATTTAAGCATAAGTGTCATATTTTATATAACCACAATGGTTAGAATATTAGAAAGAGTCATAGTTATGTTAGATAAGTTGAATGAGTTTAAGATAACATGAATAAGTATATCTTAGTGTTTACTATCCTCATAAGATAGTATATGATGATATACTCACAGTAACAATTTTGTTTTTGGTAAATGGTTGGATCTACCAGGAAAAAAAGTAACAATGGATGTGAAGGAAAATGTGGTGGTTCTATGAATAAGAAACCAAATGAAATGTGATCTACAATGAGAAACCTCATGGTTATTCTGAACCATCTATCTGGAGTAATGATTAACCACTTGCACCTTGGTTATTTTTCTGATACATCATATCTGAGAGAAATGAATCCATGTGGATGTTCAGGTAATAATCATAAAGTTAAGTATATTCAATGAGATATATGTAAAATATATGGAAATACGAACCTAGGAAAATGTTTTAAAGGGATGTGAAGATGTTATAGATGTGGTAATGAAGGTCATAAATCAATAACCTCCCATGGAAAAAAAGGAATCATTCAGTTGACTCCATGAAAGTGAAAGAATTTATTTTTGAGTTATCAACTGAATGTTTTAAATGTGGGGAGTATTTTCATTATGAAAATAGAAGTTCTGCGAAGAAGGTATTGGAATGAGATTATCAGGACCATACAAATATATGTTTACCAATAACTAATGTCATTCCAATTGAAGATGAGGAAACCAAAAATTACAAATGAAAGGTATGAATTATTTCATAGCTTATGTTTTGAAATTATTGAATCTTAGGAGATGATTCATGATTTTTTTTTCAGGAAATAATTATTTCCGAATGAGATGGAAAAACATGGCTAAGAGATCATGAATAATTCTAGATGATTAAGATGTCCACATTTTAGAAATTTGAGAGTTATGTTAGATGTATCGGTGATGAAATGTTTAAAATTATTAATTCTATTTTGTTTATGGGATTGATTTGGAAGACCTTTCTGTAGTATGTGTAACCCGAAAGTTTGTTATGTGAAAATTATATTTGACTGAGAATTACCTTTTCTTTTGTGGATAAAATTATAAATAATATTTAGGGTTTATATGATCCTTGATTTTGAGGTAATTATGGTTTATTACATTTTAGATGGAAAATTAAAGGCATGTGATAAACTTGAAGTTAAATTATGTTATCGTTATTTTTGAAGCTTTTATCTCACTTTGGGAATATTCTATGAATTATATAGTTTTAGAAAAAGGAAAACCCACAGGAAGGGTAAAAACTCATCACATCAGACAAGGCCATTTGAATTTAACCCTTAACCAAATTTCGACAAGGCTTTATTTCCTACCACTAGCCTACATAAAGTCCCTAGTTATTATGAATTTTAGTTTTTAGTTTAATGAGTTTATAGAATCAGAATAAGATGATTTTGGGATCTTATGTTTTATAAAATGTATATAATTGGTATTGGAAAAATGATTTGGGGATTAAGTGATAAATTTTATTTTGGAAGATGTTTTCTATATGGGATTTTATATGATTAAGGTAAATATAATACTATGGGATTTAATTGAGGAAAATGGTTGAATTATATTTTGGTAATAATCTATGATTTTAATTGTATACTTATAGGTAATTAGATTATTTAGGTATATGATTAAACTATCTTATAGAATGTGTGATTAGGTTAATTACATTTTGGTATGAGACGATAAGAGTGATTTATGTTATTTGGAGATAACTGTTAAAATTTATCTTGAAAGATTATTTGATTGAATCCTTCTTATTTTTTATTTCAATTTTTTTTTGGATTATTTTGAGGAATTTTATGGAAAATTATATATTTAATGGTATATGTTGGAATTTGGGTATTACTGTTGAATTTTAGAGATTAAAAGTAGTCTTTTTTTCTTTAAAATGATTATTATTTTTGGGGAATTATCTTATCTTATCCTAACCATTTTGGTTCTGGTTAGTGTTTCAAGATAGGATGAATAGATAGATAATATTTTATGGATTATATGATTCTATAGAAGTTGATTCTTGTGCTTTAGGTGTGACCAAGTCACCTTGAATACTCTTTATTTATAGAAAAGTTGAGTTTGTGGAAGAAATTTTTTAAATGATAAAATTCTACTTTACCTGTAAGTATGTTTCCTTATGTTCTTAGTCAAGATCATAAATAAATTAATAAAATTTATGAAAAGGACCTTAAAACAAAATCATTTTCTATTTACTTGTCTTATTGGGAAATCAATGACCTTTTAAACAATCACATATTTATGGTTTTGTGATTGTTAACTTTCTTCTCATCATTTTTCTATCACTCGCCATCATAACACGATGGTTAGTTTTCTCTTCCATATCCATGTTATCCTACATGGAACCTCAATTTGTGTTATATTAGGTTACCTTTTTACTTCTCTTTATTTATTTTAATGTGGTCATTTTATTGACC
Organism: Viscum album; assembly: GCA_963277665.1. NCBI lineage: Eukaryota > Viridiplantae > Streptophyta > Magnoliopsida > Santalales > Viscaceae > Viscum > Viscum album. The sequence goes on from OY728130.1 coordinate 1,225,057,910, forward strand.
CTTTTTCTGCTGTGGGATTTTCAATGAAGTTTCTGAGCCCAATTTTAAAATTGCAAGGACACGATTTCCAAAAGGGGGAATGATGTAACATCACAGGTATTAATAGAATAATAATTTTTTATATCTATTAATATTTATGAATAATATATTAATTTACATTAAAGGGTAAGATTTTTCTCATATCGTACTCGACACAAAACAATGATTTTCTCTAAAATCTTACGTTGCACAAAACATTGTGTTATACTAAAAAATAATACAATAATAATAACATTATTTTAAATGGTAGTTTACACCAATCTGTTGTATTATAGGGAATGAATAAGAATAAATAAAAAAATATTAAACATGTTTTTAAGGGTTTTTATATTTATCCAATAAATATTAGAGGCTTAAAATGAGATTGAATCCAATTTTAAACATAAAATACTCTAATATTTTTAAAAGCTCATTTTTTATTTTGATTCAGAACCATTTTTAAATATAGTTTTTGTCACTTTTATATGTTATATTAAATGAAATAAAATTATTATTTAGATTCAGGACATCAAAATTTTCTTTTCTTACTTTTCAGATAAAATTCATTTTTTTTAATGAATAGTGAAAATAGTGGATTTTAATTCAAAACTTCATTTTCATTTAATTTGTTTATATAGTTAGATTGACCTTTTAATTAGTTTTAAATTGTAATTTGATTAATTTTTTATCATTTAATCCAATGATGGAAATTATATGTAATTTAACATTTAAATTGGATATAAACATATGTTAATCTTTTGATAGTTTTATTTCATAAAAACCCACTTTCTGGTTTTGACAACGAGAATTAATTTTAAAATAATTACTACAATTTTTTTTAAATTTATAAAAATAGATTCCATATTTGTAATTATAAGGTCAAAATTTTTTAAATAGGTACCGTTTATTTTAGGACATTATGAATAGTAACTTCAGTAATTATTTTTATTTATCATGGTTAAAAGTTAAATCAGGTGTATAAGGGTATAAAATAATATTACAATAATATAAAACTACACTAAAATGCGTCATAATAATATTTGATGAGATATTTATGACCATGATCATCATTACGATGAATGTTTGGCATTTGGGATCCACTTGGGTGTGAAAATGACATTTTATAATATTTAATTTAAAGAAAAGTGAAATATGACATAAACAAGTATATTTTAATAAAACAATTTTAATATAGGGTTATATAAATTTTCTATTTGAATAAAAATAGTAATTAGAAAGATAATAATATTTCCTAAATCATTTTATTTTATTTATAATTTTTCTACATTAAATAAATAAATTTATTTGTGACATAATGATGATCGAGTGATTACCTTATTAATGAAAAATTCAAATAAAGGATATTATAAGTATTAAAATAAATGTAATATGAAAAACATTATTCCATACACTAATTTTTTGGATGGAATTTACATGTTAGGGATGATTTAATGCCTTTTTTTCAAAGTAATCATGTTTTTATGACTTTAACAAAAATCAATTACTAAATAATGTCAAAATATACATAAATGAGTTTTTTAAAACAAATACTATTTTATTAAATGAAATAATAATCCTAAAAATATAATATTATCCAAACATACTTATATAATGTTATAAATGTCATTAATTATCCACTTCTGGTTCTATTGGCTTTTTATAGTAACTATAGTAACCATATATTATGAAGATACAAGAAGACACTTTAAGAGTTAATGTCTTTAACTAAGGGTTAAGACTAAAAGATAAGGTTAAATTTATAACCTAAACTTATCTAAAACCACATGGTTGAGAGTATTTATTCCCATACTCATATTATCCTAGAACTTTATCACTTTTTTACTATTATAATTCGAAAATCATTTTATAATAAAATAATATTTTAGGACTTTCCTAAAGTGCCCCTCCTCCCTCTAATAAAAGGGAACAACCTCTACCCACTAAATAACAGCTCTAATTCCCATTTTCACATCTAACTTATTCTAAAATAAGCTCCCTAAATCTCTACATTACTCAAATAGGCCACACTTTGGGCATAAAACCATCCTAAGGAGACCTTTTGTGAAAATCAAAAAGAGGTACATGAAAAAGAGGTATGTGTATTATCACCTCTTACAAAATTCTTTTCTTCTACTTCCTCTTCTCATGTTGTTTCATTAATAAACTAATTAATAAATTATATTATACATTTTTATATGTTATTATAATTAGTGGACAATTTTATACCTCCTCATCCTATGAATAAAAGTATCACCATGCATGCGTACGTACAGCTTACCATCTCTACAATGTGGTGTAATGTATTATTCAACAATACTTCATTTGGATGGGTATAATGATGCATATAATGGATTTAAATAATGAATATAAAATGATAATTATTCTATATAATTAATATATCATCCAATTCTATACTGTTTAACCATTAAGTGAATGATATTTCCTTTCTTGCGTACGTACAACCTATCGTCTCCATGATGGAATGCAATACATTCTACATGATATTCAATAAAACACGATTAAATACATGACCAGAATGAATAAATATGATATATATTATATTTATATTGTCTCTATTCTTCTGTAATTTTTATTTACAACAAAATTTTATGCTTTCCATAATGTTTAAATATGATAATTTCATTTGAGGAAGTGTGGACTACCGCCCCCTCAAGGTGATATGACTTAATTATGACATACATGGAATGTATAAAGGATCTAATTAATGAACTTATGTAACATATATAACATAGATATTACAATATAATTATAATATACCTATATAACATTTTGTTTTCATTCCTTTAATATGACAAAGAAATTAAACGTTCATGCATGCGTACGACCTACCGTCTCTGTGAACAATGCATTTGATTTATTATCTCCAAATGTTATGGACTATTATAAATACATATATACTGGATATATATGATATTTAAATCATGAATAATATTTTGGAGATGATTTTATTTTGACCACATGGAAAATTTATATCAAACAAATTAATTTTTGACTCAAGTACCAAATATCAACAAAACAACCAATATGAACTTAAATAATTATATAATTTTTATAACATGGTAATAAGTGATATAAAAGTAATAATAAACTTGAATTTGTTATAAATAAAGTATAAATTAACCTAATTTTATTGTTCAGAAATATAAATAATGAACCAGACAAGTCAGATTCGAGGTAATGGAATTTATCTCAATCTCCTTTAATTAAGGAAAATTTTGATGTTATACGTCGCCTTATTTTATACGGTGTATAATAAAACAATTTTAATTTTAATTTCATTCAAAGTGGATATTTTTTCTATGATTAATTTTACTAAACGAAAAAAAGGAATGTTTTAAATGTATGCGGTGATAATGAATCCGCCACCGCCATAACCATTATTTGATATTTGGATTCCTCTATAAGATTTAATTTTTTTAAAGGAAAAGAAATTCCTTATTCCCTTTTTGGGTGTTTTGGTATTGAAAATGGTTTTTGGAATGGATTGAATATTTCAATATCATGAAATTATTTCTTGTGATTACAAGTGCAATGTTATTAGTGAAATGTTGATATTTTCAATATTTTATTTGTTATGATTATATAATGGTTCTTGGACATTGACAGGTAGTTACATGATAAAGTAATGATGAGTGGTTATGTGATAAACCAAGGACGGTTGGTTTTGTGATAAACCATGGATGGATGGTTATGTTATAACCTCCAATATATTGGGTATGGAAGTTGACCATATGAATATTCCATTTAGTTATATGTGTGGAAGTTGATAGTATGGCTATTCCATTTAAGTATGTTTATGTCCCAAGTTACCTTTATATGTTATATGTTGATTTCTATGGGATTTATGGCAATTTTTTGTTATAAATAGGTTAAGAAGTGAGATTATATTCAATAAATTATATTTATTACTTCTTAAGGTAAAAAGTATTACTTTATGATAAAGTATTCATAGTTTTCATGGTTTCCAAAGACTAACAGTTTTCTTTCTTTGTGTATCCCTTATTTATCTTTTTATTCACATCCCAATTTTTGAAATATTTTTCACAGGACTTAAGGAATAATAGAGTCAATGATGGGATCAATGAAAATTTATGCTATTAAAACTTGAAATGATACCATGTTTATTTTTAAATAGTTTTTGTTTTATGAAAAAATGGATAGTGAATATAAGTGTATACTTGTAATATTTAATTTTCTATATATGAGTTATGACCTAATTATCAAAATATATGAACCTGAAAAGATCATCGATGTGATTTAGAGTCAAATTAATGACTTATATCGATATTATGTAACATTTAAAACCAGGGACTTACAATATCTGATATTTATGAAATAAATATAATTTTTGAATTATAATATCATATATACCATCTTACCTTCCAACGCATTGAAAGACAATAACATTGCTCATGAATATGAGTGGACTACCACCTCCACTAAGCAATGTGAACATTTTTTCATTTCCTCATTACATGGAAAGTAATAAAAATAGATTTAATATATATATATATATATATATATATATTAATTATATCAAGATTACTGTTATGAATATTATGGAACTATAATCAAAGTATGAGGAGAATAACTCCCATGGAAAAACATACATGAGAAAATAAAGCAGATAGCAACTAAAACAATGATAATAATGAAATATTATTGATGAACATGTGATAAGATATTATAATAGGATCATATATGATATTAAAAATATTAATATTGTCCTATTATAAATTAATAACATATTTAAAACCATTATACATGAGGTTAAATCATGTTCAACTAAGGGAAAATGTGAGTTAAGGCATTTCATCTTAATTTCAACTACATTGAGACATATTTGGTATTATAAAGTTGGTTTTTTATGAGGTGGATAAAATGAAAATTTTAGGTATTTAACATACATATATATTTATTAATTATGTTTAAATATTTATTTCATTTTTACTCTTTCATGGTATTAAAATTTTAAAGTCATTAAAGATGTAATAATTTATTTTACAATCTCATTTTTTTGGATTGTTCTTATTTCCATTAAAGGGATCTTATAATTTATCATTATTAAACACCATCAATTTTATTTTACTCAAGATATTTAATGAATTTTCATAATTTTCCAAATTTTATCCTCTTTATATCTTCAATTAAGAAAATAAAAGCTTAAAATAAAATCCAATATAATTTCTATTTTTGATCGTGTATTGTTTCTTCCATGTCAAGATTTTTCAAACATATTCTAAAAAAGTAAAATTTTATTAATCGAATGATTTACAAGGATATTTTAATTTATCCTTTAATTTTTTATATGGTTTTAAATTAATCATTATAAATTTTTCAAAAAATGTCTAATTATGAACTTTCTTAATAAAAAGTAAACATCAATGTTTTCTGTTTAACATATACGACATTAATAGAATTTCATACCGCCATAACCATTTTGCACCATTTATCTTATTATACAAGTTTAAAATGGTTTTAAAAAGAAAAATATTTAATGAAAGGTTATTTTAATATTTGGATTCTTTTTTCATTATACCTCCAAAGTATATTATTTTAATAAAAAAACCTTTAATTTTTATGAATCTATGGTTATCTATTTTATCTTATTAATTTTTTGGTTGTTATATTTATCTTGAAACATTCAATTTCTTATGATAATGGGACATTATAACTATCTTATATATATATATTCATTATATCATGGATATTATTATTTTCTAAATCATACACCATTAGTACATATAGTTCTGTACTTTGATAGTTATTTGGTTGAATGGGGAAATACTGATATTCCATATCATTTATTCGATACATACATTTATTGATAATACTTTTTTCCTAAATTAAATTGATCGTTCAATATATAATGAATTAATTGGACATGAATTTATGGGCGGGGCTTGGAATTATATAGTTCATTGATGCATTGACATGTATCATGTGTGTATGTAAAATGGGTATCATGTATGTATGTAATTATCCAAGAATACTAAAACAATTGGTCATTTAGGATTATATCAATTATATCTTTTACAATTTAATAAAGTATACACCATATCTATTTAACTATATTTGGGGTTGTTATAGTTGGTATCAATGGAAGATTAATAAAAACCAGGGAAACTTGATTTTAAAAGAATGTAGTGAACATGAGAATATAATAACCCCTTATACATACCATTAGAGGTATTTTTTACTTTATATCTTAATATACGTGATAAATATGAGATAAATTAGTGTGTTTCATTATTTAGTGATTTTTCCTAATAAAAGAAAGAGAATCAACCCCTATGGTCAATGAATGGATTGTCTTACTGAGGAAGAAAATAAAACTAGTGTTGGATATGATATGGTCATAGTCATATTATGGTATATGACCCATGTTATGTAAAATAACCTTACATATATGGATCAAAATGATTTTCTATGGCATGATACACCTATATTTGACCATTTAATTCTATAAAATCCTACATATTTTACTAGAACTACTAATCCAGTGGTAGTGAAGCAATGAATCAAGTCTAATGAAAAGATATTTCTAGACATAGGATTAAATGAAAGGGAAATGGTTATATTGGATGTGTATTATCTTAAAGGTGATTTTGATAATTATTAGACATTTCACCTTAATACTGGGGAGGAATAAAAAATAAAACAAATAGAATATAGGGATTTAAAATTAATATTCTTTAACTAAATTTCCCTTGTGATAAGCAAACTAAAATGAAGAGAACGTTCCTCAAATTAATGAAAAATGATGAAAAATTTGTTACATAGTATGAGGCTACCGTTACAAGGCTATCCAGTTATTCTATAGATTACATACATAACTACAGATCAAGATTGAGCATTTCCTTGAACCCCTTAAACTAGACCTCTGAAGGACACTGGTTTCTTAAAAAATTTCATCATATGATGAAATAGTATTATGTTCTATCAAAACAGAGAAGTAATTTTATAGATCCTATATCTTCTGGGGAAATAAATTAATGAAGAGTTCGTTTGAGTACTAATAAAATGGTAAAGTTTTATATAAGAATAAGGGAACAAAGAAATTTACATCATTTGAAAATTATGGAAATAATTATCTTGGAAAATGTTTGAAGGGAATAATAGTTTATTTTATGTCTTTAGATAAGGGTTATAGCGGTAGTGAGTTCTATGGGAAGAAATATATAAATACTTCCTAGTACTTAAACTATAGACAAATGGTGATTTATTCACCCTAATATCCCAAGTTTAAATGGAACCTTCCATTAAAGAGGATGATAGTGGATGACCATGCTTATGAAATCCCTACAGCTAAGGTTGAATTTCCTAATTATGTTATGGAAATTAATTTAATCATAGACTAAAATTTATCTAACACTTTATTTGATTCTATATCTTTACACTCATTCATATCTTCCATATTTTCTAAAAAAAATAGTTATTTCTCAAGAATCATAATAAGGGATTAGTTAGTCAAAACTCCCAGTGTAATTCTCACCACAATAGGGATGTGTTAGTTAGTTCCCATTATAATGCATAAACCTTCCCTATTTACATAATTTATTATTACACCTGTGGTTTAATTTGATCTAATATTTTGTATTAATTTGATTTAAAAATATAATGAACAAATTTATTTTAAATAAAAGGATATTTATGATTTGTGATGAGGATGTATAATTCAGTGTCTTTAGAGGGGAGAATTTATCAATCAAGTCATATATTTATGCACCACAAGAATCTATTCTAACTAATATTCACGGGGAATAAGAGTAGGAAAAATATATATATGGAATGTATAATCTTAAAATTGAGTATATACATGTTTTATAGGAATACATTTATGTAATTCATGAATAATTTCATAGAAATCCACCAAAACATAACGTTGAGTTTTCTATTGATTTAATTCCCGATGAAATACATATATCAAAGACTCCTTACAGAATGGACACTATAGAATTAGTGGAGTTGAAGAAACAATTACATGAGTTGTGTAAAAAGGGATTTATATTTCCTAGTGTTTCACCTTGGGGAACCCCTATTATTTTCATTATAAATATAGACAAATCTATGAGGTTGTTCATTGATTATAGGGAAATTAATGTTATTACTATAAATAAAAAAGAATCATCTTCCTTGTATTGTTTACTTATTCAATCAACATTATGGAGATCAATATTTTTTTAAATATTGAAATTAATTTTGTGTATCATAAATTTTTATTAAAGAAATAATATATTCCAAATTCATCATTTTTTATAAGGTATGGAAATTATGATTTTACAATAATTCCATTTGAATTTACTAATGCACCCTCTATTTTTATTGATATAATGAATAAAGTATTCAAGGAATATCTGTATAATTTTTATGTAGAATTTATTTGTGGTATATTTGTGTACTCAAAATGATATGAGTATCATGAAAATCACCATGAGATTATTGTTGAGACTATTAGACAAAATGAATTATATGGTTAGCAAGTGTGAATTCAGGTTTCAAAAAGTTTATTTTCATGGCCATGTTGTACTCAAGGATGAAATCACAGTTGATTCAAAAAAGACAATGGTATTAAAATAATTTCATACACAAATTAACATAAAAAGGTACATAGTTTCATTAGATTGGAAGGTTACTATTGGATATTTGTTCGACATTTTGACAGATGGGATAAACCCTTAACCAAGATTACATATAAAGGAGTGAAGTTTACATACAAAAAAAAAGTGGAGAATATTTTGAATAATTAAAGAGGATATTTTTGAATAATAAAATTTTGATCTACCATCAAGAAATGTTGGATTTGTGTTATATAGTGATTCATAAAACAAGGGACATGGTTGTTTAATTATATAGAAGTATAAACTTATTTGTTATGCATCAAGGTAGTTAAAAAATAATGAAAAAAACTATCCTACTCATGATATTGGGTTGGAACCCATTATCATTTCTTTGAAAAAATGGAGACATTATCTCTATGGTGAAATATATTAGATATACACAAACCATAAGGTCATAAAATATATATTTTAATTTAAATAGGACAATATAAGGAAAATTAGATGCATTGAGATACTTAATGATTATTATTGATCAATACACTATCAACCTGGGAAGGTAGAAAAGTTAAGAGATGCATTGTGCTAGAAATATCATAGATTCCTCACCAAAATGAGGGTTGATAGGGATCATATGTTCTTGGAATTGGTAAAAATGGTTATGGTAATTATTAAGAAAGGGGAAAAGAGGCTCATTTTTTAATTTATTATCAAACGATTTTTATTAGAAAATATAAAAAATTCATTTCCCAATGATAATAAATTTAAAAAGAAAATTAAATATCTGAATGATGGGAAATTATAAGACAGTATATATGAAAATGGTGTTCTAATATTTAGAAAGAGTATATATGTTCTATTTATAACTGAGTAGAAAATAGAATTATTATATGATGCTCATAGCTCCAATTTTTCTATACACCTTGTTATCGCCAAGATGTATAGAGATTTGAAAGAAAAGTTTTAGTGGCCAAGATGTTTGGTTTATAATTATGTGTCAAGATGTTTGGTTTATTAATAGGTGAAGGTTGAGAGATAACATCCTAAAGGAGTCATGATACCTCTACCTATTCTTATGTAGAAATTAAATATGGATTATTTTTTATCACCTTACCAAATGTTCGTATTTTCTTATTGTTTGAGAATATTTACCTCTCTATCACCTTTCATGACTCTATATAATTGAATTTGGAAGAATTAATAGTGCACCTATTTCAATTGTGTTTCATCATGATCCATGATTTACTTCAAAATTCTAAGAGACTTGTAAATATTCAGTAATTCGTTATAAATTTTTTTAAATTATTTGTGATTATTATGAGTCTGTGAAAAATGATGGAACTTGATTCCGAGGCCCGGTGTGGCCGGAATTTATTTTTAAAATTTTTTAAATGTATGTTTAGTAAATGCACATGTGGCGTTTTCTATCTTTCGAACTGGTGCTCAGATTAAAAATCTCAGGGAACCATTGAATCTTCAGCACCAGGATTTTCTTAAGGGAGGCTTAACTTTGACTACAGTAGGTCAGGTTAAAAATTTAGTTTTTGCAACTTTTAAAGAAATTATAAAATAACCTATAACTTTTTATTTTATTATCATACTTCTTGTTGAGCAATAGTGGTGGGACCGATGGGTTGTCAAGACATTTAATGGCTTGACTCTACTATTTTTTAATTGCATCGTTGATAATTAAGAGGCTTATTCATTAATGATCCTCATTAATTCCTCGTTGTGTAACTATCCCTCCCCCTTTATTAAAATGGAGCTCGGGTTGGGGATTTTAGCACAGATTCACCAAGCGAGGAACCTTTGGAAAAGTACCATGGCATCTTCCACCAACAGAGGACGGAAGCTTGGGTGGCAATGATCTAGGATTGATGAACACCAACGAATTCATCCATCGAGGACTCCTATCCCACCAGAACCGTGTCACCTCCGATAATTTATGAGGTAGGGTGTTTTGTATGGATTAACTCTGGATTTTTGTCTTGATTAATTCTAAGAGTTTGTTGAATCAATCACTCCCCCTTTTTATGATTCTAATGTGGAGGGCATGGTCTAAACTAACAAGGTTCGGACCCTCTGCAACTTGTTTTATCATTGTGTTCTTCACGGATGAATTTTGATTTTGATGGAAATGCGAATCAGAGGGTCATGCAGAGACGAAAACATCCCGGGAGGCCCGTAGGTGTAGGCGGGAGTGGAAACTGAGCTTCAGAGCGACATCGGAGCACCATGGAAGATGCAATGACACTCTCCAGCTGTGGAAGGAGGCTGTGTCGCTTAGCATCGCGGCGGACGAGACGGGCTTCCAACCCTCGGCCAGCCATGTTGTTAGAGAGAGGTGTGCCATCCCATGCCGCAGGAGGGGGCTGCGACTTCTAATCTGTGGTGGAGGAGAAGGGGACTCGTGCCCCGAGGGGCACATTGAAAAAATTGGTGGCACCACGTGGCACCGGTAATTAAAACATCCGAACATCTTTTCCATTTCAGAATTCTGGTCCGCCACCCGGCTGGCGGATGATAGCACAACCCACTCAGGCTGGCCCATCCAGTTCGGGCCTTGCAAGGTCAAACCTGAGTTAGACTAGAAATGGGTCGGTTCGACTAGAACTAGGTCGGGTTGTCCCAGGTTGGCTCGGCCCGACCGGTTCGGACCGGACCCGAACCCCTTTTCACCCAAGATACGCTTAAAAGTCCATTTCTCACAAACCAAAGGTATTTTTGAAGAACCATCTATGGTGATGGAAACCTTGGAACAAGATGCTCTTTTTGAGTTACTCCAAATGAGTTTTGGAGAATGTCAGAGTACGACCGGGTTGGATCGTACTTGAATCCAACTGGGCCCTCAGCACTAAAATGAATATAAGTCACAGACCGGGTATCCGATTGATGCACCGTCTATTGCGTTGGAACCCTTATGACAATATGGATCATTGGGTTGCCTATTCATGGGACTTAGTGCTAGTTGAAATATGAAAAATAGCTTGAGAATTGGTTTCTCCCAGAATCCAGCATACATTGTGCGGGAATCCAGTGGCTGGATATGAGTTAGAGATTGAAGGTAGATCTTTTGGAGTTTAGTACCTAGAAATCTTGTGTGGGTTAGCATCGATCCTGTGTGGGTCAGCGCATACCGATCCTATGTAGGTCAGATCCTATATGGGTTAGCGCTCAGTGATCTTATGTGGGTCAGCGCATACCGATCATGTGTGGGTCATATCATGGGTGGGTCAGCGCTCAGTGATCTTGTGTGGCTCAGCACATACCAATCCTATGTGGGTCAGATCATGTGTGGGTCAGCAGGGGTTATTACCTATCAATATTAGGTGGGTCAGTTCCTATGTGGGTATGCGGGGGTTAGCACTTATCGATCTTGTGTGGGACAACAACCGTGCCTCTTAACATAATAAGATGATTTAGCCTTATGACTAATCATATGTACTTTTGTACTTAATTTATACATGGTTTGAGATGAGTCTTTTTCATTGTGCATAGTGATTGAGATCATTCTTTGTGATTTTCCATTATGGAATTGTAATAGACCATCGTGGGTCTCGGGGTTCCTACTAGGTATTGTTATACACACCCCTGCATGGGCTTCGCCCGCACCTTGTTGTGTCTTGTGCTGATGATGGGAAACCTTGACTGAAACTTGGGAAACTTGGAACTAATGATGGAAAATAGTGACGGTTGACGTGGAGAGCTGTGGAGAGGAGTTGTACACACCCTTTAGGTAGGATCCATGGTGGACGATCTCAGGATCTGTTTACCGTTTTCTTTTGTAGTTATATCTTTTAGTTGAGCTTGTATTCCGGCCCCTTTACTTTCAGTACACACTTTTAATACTACAATTTTACTTCATGTTTTCATCTTGTTGTGTTCTTGGTCTGTGTGTTTGAATAGGTTTAAAGGAAGTGCCTTCACATTTTAGGGATACACCTTTCCTGTGCTAGTCACCAACCCCTGGTCTATGGAAGGAGGGCTTGGGATAGTCACGACATTGGACCTAGGGGATGGGTCGTGACAAAGTGGTATTAGAGGAGTCAGTTCTACTCAAAGGCTAAAACTCTCTTATTTCCAATGGAGAAATAGTTTTACGTTTTTTGAGTGTGGTTTTTAGTTTGGGGAGTCTAGTGTTGGTGCGGCAGCCGACGTATCCATACACCAGGACCCTGAATTCTGATTTCAAACTCCTAGCACGAAAACACTGATTGCATGTATTTTGGAAATGTTTTACTTTTGATCTCATCTAAGTCAGATCCCCGGGTATAACTTATTTATTATTGTTCACCTATTACTTTTCAGGATACCACCACAAATACAGACATCCAGGATTATAGAGGGAGTACACGATGATGGCCCACCGAGCGATGAGGCTTCGGTGTAGGGACCTCCTTCTGTGTTGGCACCATCGGGTGTTGTACTTGCAACACCACCACTCGGAGGGAATCTGTTTCCACCAGCCCCACTAGGCAACCATGCATGCTCACTGAGCATGTTTCAAAAGTTTCATATACAGAGGCCTCTAAGGTTTCGAGGTGAGACAGATTCTCAGGTAGCTGAGGACTGGCTGGAGGTTGTAGCATGGGTGTTTTGTTTAGTTGAGATGCCAACAGATCAGATGGTGATCCAAGATTCTAGCCTCTTTTAGGGAATAGTAAATATATGGTGGATTCTGACACTCCAAATGCATGAGGAGGAAACACTTTCCTGTTTGGACTTCGAGACCATCTTCAGGGCGGAGTTTTTACCAGCTACTAAACGCTCAGTGCATATCTAGAAGATGTTTCACTTACAGAATGGAAGCCTATCAGTGGCTTAGTACATTGTGTGATTCACCGACCTCTCATGTTACTCCACCAACATTCTATGGGACCCTTTCATTAGTTCTTGAACCTTTGAGTAGGGACTCCGGCGGGAGATTAGAGCATCGATGATATCTCTGAATATCTGGAGACATGCTAGTGTGCTTGAGCGGGCATTATTGGGGGAGAGATTCTTATATAAGTATCCACTGACGGTGAGAGCCACCACTGGATGATAGGTAGTCGAGTCATCTGCAGCAGATAATAGGAAGATAATGCAGAGGTCCAAGAGGGCTAGACCTTCCGGGGTACGACCCCATGACGTAGGGTTGGAAGTGCATAGCTCATGAGGTGCAGTAGGCCCTCAGAGGAGAAGAGTGTGCTTCACGTGCAGTGGGAAGGGCCACATGGCTTGTGACTACTCGACTCATTGTATCGATGATCAACAGATGGTCGAGGGACCGCTGAGGCAGTGGATGAGGTTTAATCGAGGAGGTTTGTAGGGTGGTGGACGTGGAAGAGGATCAAGTCGTGTAGTAAGACATGGACGATGGTTTGAGATTCTACCACCACCACCCCCAGGTGGTCCACCCCGACCACAAGGAGTAGGTGGACAGGGGTGAGCTCATCTTCAGGCGGTAGAGGCCTACGACCGTGGTTCTACAGAGATGATTAGAGGTACGATATGTGTCTATTCCACCCTAGTTGTAGTACATATAGACACAGGTCCCAATCACTATTTTATTCCCACGAAACTCATTCAGAGCTAGAATATTCTGATAGTGTCGTTGGATCTATCCTTGAAATTATATACTTCTACATGATATGATTCAATAATTAAATACTAGTGTAGACAGTGTGAGCTCACTCTATGAGGCAAGAGCTTCATCTGGGATCTCCTACTTACAACATCGAGGACTTATGACATCATCTTGGGTATGGACTGGCTATCCAAAGTCCATGTTTAGATTGACTATTTTGGGCACAAAGTGTGGTGTGTCTGCGAGTATGGGACCAATTTTTCCTTCACTAGTGATAAGGGAACCTTTGCAGCACGGGATGGACTTACTCGGAGGAGGGTGTAGCCAATCACTCACTAGTTGGCTTGCCTTACCCTTAGAGTATTGACATGAGGAGTTTGATTTATTCTATAGTGGTGGACTAGTATGCTAATGTATTTTCTCCTGATGTATCGTGACTACCTTCTCGAAGGGCTATAGAATTATACATCTACATGTACCTCGAGATGGTACCGATATCTACACCAGCATATCAGATGGATCCCACTATGCTTTGTGAGTTGAGGGTACAATTGGAGGACTTGTAGGAGAAGGGGTTCATAAGGCCCAGTGTTTTTCTATGGACATCCTTGATATTGTTCACTAATAATGTTGATGGGAGTCTGAGGCTTTGTGTGGATTATCAGTTCCTGATCTGGGTGACTGTGAAGAAAAAGTATACACTACTGAGGACTGATGATCTCTTTTACCAACTGAAGGGAGCATAGTGGTTTTCGAAGATATACCTCCGATCAGGCTATACTTAGCTCAGGGTATGGGATGAGGATGTATCGAAGAAATCCTTCAAATGTCGGAATGGCTATTATGATTTATTGGTGATGCCCTTCAGTGTGACAAATTCTATGGCAGTGTTCATGGGGCACATGAATAGGATCTTCCCACCTTACCTCAATTAATTTGTGGTAGTCTACATAGATGATATCTTTATATACCTTGAATCGGAGGAAGAAATACCACACACCTACAGATAGTTTTTGATACACTTTGAGAGAACCATATTTATAGAAATATGTTGAAGTTCCAGTTCTAGATATGGTAAGTCCACTTCCAAGGGCATGCTATCTCGGAGGCTGGAGTTTCGGTGGATCTGGCGATGATATAGGCAATGCTTGCTTGGGGGCCACCCAGGAGTGTGATCGAGGTATAGAGTTTCCTGTGATTGGATGGGTAATACTAGATATTTTTACTTGACTTTTCCATAGTTGAGGAACCCTTTTCATATTTAACAAAGAAGGGACAACCATTTGTGTGGACGGAGAGATGGAAGTAGAGTTTTCAAGAGCATAGGCAGAGGCTGACGAGTGCCCCCATCTTGAGGCTACTAGAAGAGGGTGTTGGGTTGGTAGTGTACTGTGATGCATCAGGGACCAGACTAGGTTGTGTCCTAATGCAGGAGCAAGTAGTAATCACCTATTCCTCATGGTAGTTGAGACAGCACGTGCATAACTAAACTACTCTTGACCTAAAGTTAGCAGTAGTGGTCCTTGCGCTAAACATGTGGCAACACTACTTGATGGGTGAACGGTTTACTATTTAATATTATCATAAGAGTATCAAGTATATCTTCTCAAAGAATAAATTGAACCTGAGACAGTAGTGATGGTTGTAGTTCCTAAAGTACTATGACTTTTAGATAGTCTACACTCTGGGGAAGGGGAATGTAGTAGCATACACACTCAGTAGGAGGTATGGTCTATAGATGCTGAGTGTGGCGATAGAGAAGATAGCCACATTGCAGTTATCCTTTGTGGATAGTGATAGAGTATCTTAACTACTATCTATTACAGTTACCACCCCACTCCTTTAGGGAGTTTGGGAGGCACAACTTGGGGAAATAGACATCAAGGCCCGACGTGCTCAGATATCCTTAGGACAAGATCCTGATGGATTTTATGAATGTGGGGAGCACATCATCCTTTTCAGAGGACACTCTATGGTACTAGTAATGCTACGGAAGGAATTGTTTAGGGAGTTCCATACATCCCCTTTGGCGGTACATCCTGGTGTGATGAAGATGTACCAGGACCTTCGGCTTCAGTACTGGTGGAGATGGATGAAGAAGGCGGTGGCAGAGTTCGTATCGCGATGCCTCACTTGTCAACAAGTGAAGGCCGAGCAATAGGTACCAACAGGCTTATCTCACCCACTTGAGGTACCAGAGTGGAAGTGGGTTGGTATATCTAGGTACTTCACGATGTGGATACCACGTACATTTAGGGGCCACTATTCTATATGGATGATCATTGAACGACTCACCAAGTCGGACCACATCCTACCCATCCGAGAGTAGGGATCAATGGATACCTTCATATGTCTCTACATACACAAGATTTAATGACTTTACAAGGTTCCATCATTATTAATCTCAGATCTCAATGCACATTTTACATCTTTCTTATGAAAGGGGTTGTAGGAGGTGTTCGAGACTCAGCTATGCTTGAGCACCGTCTTTCATCCTCAGACAGATGGTCAGATGGAGCAGACCGTTCAGACACTCGAAGACATACTTCATGATTGTTTTCTTGATTTTTGGCATAGTTGGGAGGACCACCTACCACTAGTGGCGTTTTCATACAAAAAAAGTCACCACTCCACCCTCATCATGGCTCTGTTTGAGGCCTTGTATGGGAGACCTTAAAGATCACCACTATGCTGGACAAACCCATGGGAGTCAGCACTTATGTATCCAGAGTCAGAACAAGCTACCATAGAGAAGGTGCAGATCATCCAGGAGTGGATGAAGACTACACAGAGCAGGGAGAAGTTGTATGCTGATAGGATATGAAGACCCTTGGATTTTGAGGAAGGAGACAATGCCTTCCCATGGGTCTCACCCTGATAAGAATTACCGAGGTTTGGATAGGGCGTCAAGCTATCTATTACGTTTATCGAAGCTTTCCAGATTCATAGTAGAGTGGGTGAGGTGGAATACCGTCTAGATCCTCCCCCACAGATGCACAAGGGGCATAATGTTTTCCATGTGTCGTAGTAGATGAGGTAAGTGCATGATCCATTGCATGTTATCGACTTGGAAGAGCTGGATATTGACGATAGGGTGACATTTGTGGAGTTCCTAGTGGAGATAGAGGATCGATAGGTGTGATTCCTTTGTGGGAAGTAGATTACTCTGATGTGAGTACGTTGGAAGCATGTGAATCTATAGAAGAGCACATTAGATCGGGATTCTCAGATACATGATCAGTACCACCATTTGTTTCCCTAGTTTTTGCTGTATCTTTTGGGAACAAAAATCCCTAAGGTGGAGATAATGTAATGACTCTAAAATTCCATATAATTTTTTTAAAATTATTTGGGATTATTACGAGACAGTGAAAATTGAAGGCACTTGATTATGAGGCCTGGTGATCCCAGAACAGAGTTTTGAACTTTTTTAGAGGTACATTCAGTAAACGTGTTTGTGGAATATTCTATCCTTTTAACCGATTCTCATATTAAAAACCGGAGGAATACATTCAATCTGTAGTGTTGAGATTCTCTTAAGGGAGTCTTATCTTTGACCGCAGTAGTTTGGGATAAAAATTTAGTTTTTTCAACTATTAATGAAATAATAAAATAACCAAAAAATAGTTATTTAATTTTCATACCTCCTGTTATGTGGAGGTGGTGGGACCGATGGGTTTTCAAGACATTTAATGGCTTTAATCTCCTATTTTTTCACCGAACTGCTGAGAATTAATAGGTTCATTCATTAATGAACCTCATTAATTACTCATTACGTTACTCACCTCCCCATCTATTTAAATGGAGCTCGGGTTCGGGTTTTTGACATGGCTTCACCAAGCGAGGAACCTCTGGAAAAGTACCGCAACAACTCCCACCGACGGAGGATCGAATATTTTCTGGAAATGATCCGGGATTGATGAACACCGATGACTTCATCCTTCGAGGACTCTTCTCCCTTCACAACTGCGACACCTCCCACGATTTTCAAGGTAAGGGGTTTTGTCTTGATTAACTCATGAGTTTTGTCTTGATTAATTTTGAGATTTTGTTCAATCAATTACTCCCCCTTATTAGGATGCTAACGCATATGGTGTGGGCCAAATGAACAAGGCTTGGACTCTCCACAGCTTGTTTTATCATTGCGTTCTTCACAAGAAAATTTTGATTTTGATAGAAATGTGAATATGAGGGTCACGTAGTGACGAAGACATCCCAAGAGGCCCATATCCACAAATGGGAGTGGAAAAGGAGCTCTGAAGTGACATTAAATACCAGAAGAAGATTCCCCAATAGAAGAAGGCAGCGACCGACGCTCGCCGACCGCAGAAGGAGGCAACAGTGTGGTGGAATATATGAGCGCCCAGACCTCAACCGACTACATTGGCGAAGAGCGGCATGCCATCGCGTGCCGCAGGAGGTGGTCACGTCTTCGAAGCCGTGGTGGAGGAGAAGAGGACCCGTGCCCCATGAGTCCTTTTGAAAAAAGGCGTGGTTCCATGTGGCCCCGCCAATTAAAACACCAGAACGACTTTGTTGTTTGGGAATTTTGGTCTGCTACCCAGCTACTCCGTAGCCTAATGGGCCGAGCCCACGACCCATCCCACTCAAGATGGCCTATATTGTTTGGACCGGGCCTGGTTGAACCCGTATCAGACCCAAAATGGGTTGGGTCAGCCCCACCTGGGTCAGGTCAGGCCGGTTCGGACTGGACCCAGACCCCTTTTCTGCCTAGATATGCTTAAAAGGCCATATCACGTAAATGAGACCTATTCTTGATGAACCTTTTGGGGCACTAGAATCCTTGGAGAAAGATTTTCCTTTTGAGTTACTCCTCCCGAGTTATGGATAAAATTGGAGTACAGCTGGGTTGGATGGTACCCGAATCCAACAGGTCCCTCGACACTAAAAACCTATAACGCACAGACCTGGTGTCCGATTGACGCGCTGTCTATTGAATTGGAACCATTATGACATGATAGATCATTGGGTTACTTCTTCGTGGTAATTCATGCAGGTTGAAATACTAATGATGTATTAAGAAGAGATTTATCCTAGAATAAATCATACTTTGTGTTGGAATCCAGTGGATGGTTGTGAGGTGGAGATTGGAGGCAGATCTTGCTGATGTTAGTACCAAGAGATCTTATGTGGGTTAGAACTGATCCTGTGTGGGTCAGCACTCTAAAATCCTATGTGGGTCAGTGCATACTGATATTTTGTGGGTTAGATTCTGTGTGGGTCAGTGCTCAACAATCATGTGTGGGTAGATGCATTCTAATCCTATGTGGGTCAGTGCTCAACAATCCTTTGTGGGTCAGTGCATATTTATCCTCTATGGGTTATATCATGTGTGGGTCATCAGGGTTTAGTACCTATCGATCCTGGGTAGGTTAGATCATGTGTGGGTTAGCGGGGGTTAGAACCTATCGATCCTGTGTGGTTCAGTAACAAGGCCTCTTAACAGAATAAGAAGATCTTGCCTTACGAATAATCATATGTACTTCTGTACTTAAGTTATACCTGGTTTGAGATGAGTCTTTTTCTTTTTTACTTTGTGTTTGATATCACGCTCTGTGATTTTTCATTGTGGAATCCTGAGAGACCTTTGGGTGTATTGGGGTCCCTACTGGATATTGTTATACCCACCCCTGCATGGGCATCTCCTACACCTTATTGTGTCTTGTGCAGACGACGAGAATCCTTGACTGAGACTTGGGGATCTATGACCTGATAGTGGATGGTGGTGATGGTTGGCATGGAGTGTTGTTGAGATAAATTGTACTAACCCATCAGGTAGGATCCATGGCGGATGAACTCATGAGCGGTTTACCATTTTCTATTGTAGTTTTGTCAGTCTGTTAGGCTTATATCCCTGACCCTTTACTTTCAGTACACAATTTTACTACTATAGTTTTACTTCATAGTTGAATCTTGTTGTGTTCTTGCTCTGTGTGTTTGTACAGGTTTAAAGTAGATTCCTTCCCATTTTAGGGATACACCTTTCCGATGCTAGTAGCCAACCCCTGGCCAATGGAAGGCGGACTTCGGGTAGTCATGGCACGGGCCTCGGGGGACAGGTCATGACAAAACAATTTAAAAGGCTTTAGATACTAAGATTCATTTTAGAAGTTCCTATCACCATCAAACCAAGGGATAGTATAAAAGGAATTTTAAAATTTTATAAGACATATTGAGGCAATGTTCACTTGACTTTCAAGGTATGTGGGATCATTGTTTACCTTTTTTGGTGTTTTAATATAATATTATATTACATTCAAGTATACAAATGTAACCATATGAATAATTATATGAAAAGTGATGTCATACTCCAACTTGTTGGAAATAAGTTAGTGATATAAAGCTTGTGGTCTCAAAACATGTTAATGTGAAATTGAAAAAGGTAAAAACTATTCAGATCCATATTAAAGCATCTCAAAGTAGTAAAAATTGCTATGTTAATAATAAAAGGAATGATTTCTAATTTCAAGTGGTAGATCTTGTTTTCTTAAAATTATCTCCATTTAAGGGTGTTATAAGGTTCAATAAGAAGGGAAACATAGTTCCACATACATTGCACCTTTTGAAAATTTGGAAATAATTGTAGTTGTGTTTTAAAATTTGGAAATTCCACTGAGACTCTCTAAAGTACATGATGTGTTCCATGAATATTTTTTGAGTAAGTAAATTCTACATCCAAATATTGTGTTCAACTATTAGGAAATATAATTGGAACGTGATTATTCTTATCAAAATTAGCCTATCTAGATTCTAAACATTATAGAACTAGTGTTGAGGAATCATATGACTCAACTGGTAAAGGTACATTAGAGAAATTATAAGATAGAAGAGGAAAATTGGGAACCTAGAGAAATTATGTTTAAGAACTACCCAAATATATTGATGAGGCGATTTTCATGAAATTTTATAGAAATTTTTTTATGGAGGGAGGAATGTAACACCACAACCTCAATTATAGTAAGCTAATATTTAAAAAAACAAATTAACAATAAAAATAGTTTTATTAAATAATGTGATTAAAATATAAATTATCCAAATTAAATTTTCTTAAATTAATTTTATTTTTTATATTAGAATATAAAAATTAACATAGGCTGAATATTTTTGTATTTTTATAAAATGATAGATTTTTCAAATCTTGAATTAAGTTAATAATTCACATTGAGTATATTTTTAGGTTTAGAGTTTAGAGAATTAGGCAATAACTATTACATTACATCTATAAAATTACAAAGTAGACACTTCTTCTAAGTTTCCATTTTTTCATAAAATAAAAACTCTTAAAAAAACATGTCTAGTTCCATGTTTTTGAGAACAATCCTTTTCCCTGATCCCATCCTTGACCCTATTCATCTTTAAGTCCTATGAAAAAAATTTCAAAACTTGGTATGAGCATAAAAAGATCAGTAGGTGTTATAAAATAAGGAAAAAAACATTATCCCATCAATAAAGACAAATAAGTGAAACTATACTTTTCAATCATAACATACCTCATGAAATCATAAGATTTATGAATAACATACAAAAATCATAAATTATAAAGGTAAATTATGGTATCGATAACATATTTACATTATATCTTTCACAAAAAAGTAGGAAGTTACATTGGGAATACCCATCACAGTATATTCCCTAAATCTCTTAGGAGAAACAATAATGTTTACCTCTATCATGTTACCCAATGCATTAGAGATCTATCTCGGGCTCACCCTACCAATGTTTATCACGGAACCACCTGTATATGTAAACAATGCCCAATAACCGTAATATATTCATAACACATAAAACAATCATAAAGTAAAGATATCATTTCCACATTTCAATAACAATATATCATTTCAGGATATTGACATAATTAGTACTTTATCAAACCATTTTCAAAACCATTTAAAACATTTAATAATGTTATTTTTGAATCAAAGTGTAATATACCAATTAGAAGATTTTATAAGATTTAAAATTTTAAAATATTAATTTCTATAAAAATAAAAAATTAAAATTATTTATAAAACATGTTCATTAATGTGAAATATTTAAAAGAATAAATCTTTAAAACATTTAAAACAATTTTTTAGTTAACTAGTCTCGTACCACTTGAGATAATAATTGTATAAAAATAAATATAGAATAACATTAAAAAAATATTATAATATCATGTGAATAAGAAGATTTATGATATTATATGAAAAAGGGCAGTATATACACTATATAAAAGTGAATTGGTGTATACCTACAAATAAGTCTTAATGGAATGTAAATTGAGACAAAGTCCTTTACAAAGATCATATCCTTAGATTAAGGATAAATCAATAACATAATTATGTGTGACAAATAATAATACACCAAATATAATTGGATATTAAGTGTAAAAAATAAGAGTTCATTTACATATTCATATAACAACATAATAGAGAAGTATAATTTTAACCCAAATAATTGAAATTGGGTTTAGAAGTTCTCTTACAGAAATTCGACAGGCTAAAGACGTCACTTTAAAATTCATAAAATGTGTTGATAAGAGAGAAAAGGGTATCTCATAACATGTACATAAAATTTACATCAATAAGGATATATAATAACATATCCCAACATTTGAGAATTTAAATTTAAATAAATAACATAAAATAAGACTTTGACTAGAAGAGGAGGGTGAAATCTTCCCTTACCGTTTTAATAACATATGAAAAAAACACCCCACTAAGGAAGGATCATAGAATGAATATGTAAATACCCATAAATTATATTATATTACCAAAATAATACAATCATGGAAAGTAAATACACCACATAAATGGAAATAGTGGAAAATAATGCATGAATCTCATGAGAATAAAAAGTGAGATGAAAACCCCTTACCTCGTGTCTAACTTGAATCATTTTTTCCTCATTCATCTTGAATAATAAACTTAAGTTAATTTATAATTGCTTAAGAAAAATTTTAAGGTTTATTATTCCTTTTATATCACTTATTAACTTTCTATAACAATTAGTTAATTATTTGAGTTCATATAAGACATTTTGTCGATGCTCGGAACTTGAGTCAAAAATAAACTTGTTATAATTACAAATTGTCCTTGTGGTCAAAATTACATTATCTACATAATGATATTCATGATTTATATATCATATATATCATATATATCCTGTATATTTTTATTTATAATAGAAAATAATATTTGGACATAAGAAATAAAATGCATCGTTCATGGAGATGGTAGATCGTACGTACGCATGAACGCTACTTTCATTTCTTTTTCATTTTTAATGGAATGAAAACTAAATGAGACATAGTTATATTATAATTATAGTATAATATAATCTTTTATATATGTCAAATAAGTTCATTAAAACCATCTTCTATAAGTCCTACATATGCCATGAACGAGTCATATCACTTTTAGGGGGTGGTAGTCAACACTTCCAAAAAATAAATTATCGTATTTTCCCATTATGGAAACCATAAAGGGATTATATAAATGAAAATTATATAATCATAGAGAAAAAACATAATATATATCATATATAAATATAGTTCCACTATAATGGCCTCCATTAAATGCGGTTGGAGATATTTGAACAATCATCGTTTCGTGAGGCAGTAGTTTGTCGTCCACAGAAACAGTCAGTTCATAAACATTAGATGGAGGTGTGTGGAAGTTTAGTTTGATTCATTCTCATAAAAACAACCTAGTATATTGATGATACTTTTTTTTATAAAATAAATTAATAATTAGAGTTTACAGTGTTTGAGAAGTAAAATAAAAGAAAACGGACTTAAGAGAAGATGTTACCTTTAAATCGGGTATCTCCCTTTGGTTTGAACAAAAATGTTTACTTAAATTTCCATCTTACTAATTTAAGGCTTCTAGGAAGAATATTTGCGTATAGGGAGATTAATTGGGTAGAGTTTGGATGATCCAAGGAATTGAGAGGTGTGAGTAATGGGTTAGAGGTGGTGTCCTTTTATAAGGGGGGAGGGGCTCTTTAGGAATGTTTGAATGTATTTTTTATTATAATCTTATTTTAGTTTTCAAAAGGACCAAAACTCATTAACATAAAAGATAATATGACTATTTTTCTAAATAAAATCATCAAATAAAAATTTTACAGGTTTTAGATATTTTTTTAAAATTTTATAATCTCATTTATTTAAATTATTCATTAATTAGGTAATCACTACCTCATCATTGTGTCCTAAATAATTTTATTTATATTATAGATAAAAATTATAAATAAAATACCATGATGTAGGAAATATTTTTAGATTCCAAATTAATATTTATATGAAAATATATAACTTATATAACCCCATATAAAAAAATGTTTACTAAAAGATATATGTTTATGTCATTTTTGTCTTTACATTAAATTAATTAATATAAAGTGACATTATCATTCCCAAGTGGCTCCATGGGGTCCCAAAATAGACAAAATAATTACCATGGTCGGACATGTATCAACCAATAGGATTATGATACATGTAATGGTAATTAAATATTATAATAATAATATTTGTTTACACTTATTTACCAGATTCACTCTTTAACCATGGTTAATAAAATATTTATCGAAGTAAATATTCAAAATGTCTTAAAATAAAAGTTAAATATTTACACAATTCAGACCTCATGATTCCAAATATGGAATAAATTTTTTCAAATTCAAATCAGAGAAGTGGATGAAATTAATTTTAAATTAATTCTCGTTGTCAAAATAAAAAGCTTATTTTTAAGAAATAATAACTACCAAAAGATTGACACTTGTTTATGTCCAATTTAAAAGTAAAATTAAATAAAATGAAAAATATTATACTAAAAGGTAACTATGTAATCTAATTAAACTTTAAAACCTATTAAAAATATAATCTAACCATATAAATAAATTAGATTAAAAGGCAGTTTTGAATTAAAATGCAGTATTTTTCACTATTCATTTAAAAATGAAAATTATCAGAAAAATACCAAAATTTAATACAAAGTAAATTTTTATTTCCCAATTATAAAGAAGAATATTATTTTTTCAAATAGAACATATAAAAGTGAGAAAAACTAGATTTGAAAAGGGTTTACCATGAAAAGGTCATAAATCAACCTTTTAAATAATATTAGAGTGTTTATGCTTAAAATTGGATTCATTCACATTTCAATCTTCTAATTTTTATTGGATAAATGTAAAAACATTTAATAAAAATGTGTAATAATATTGTAGTTAGTTCTGTTCCTTCCCACCAATAAAATGGTGATGCGTTAACTACTATTCAAAATAATAATAATAATATATTATTTTTCGGTATAACTCAAAGTTGTGTGCAATGTAAGATTTCAAAGAAACCCATTATTGTGTGTGGAGTACGCTATCAGACATAGAATCCCCTTTAATGTAAAATTTATGTTTAATTTACAAGTATTAATAAATATGAAAATTTCATATTCTTTATTTAGTTGGGATGTTTCATCTTTCCCCCCTTTTGGAAATTGTATCCTCGCAATTTTAAAACTGGGCTTGGAAATTTCATTAAAAGTCCCACATTGGAAAAGGATTAAATAAAAATATCATTTTAAAGGATTTAATGAAGAGTAAAAAGTTCACCTGAGATAACCCAAACTAGGAGTCCATGAAAACAAGGATATGGAAGAGAAAGCTAACCATAATGTTTTGATAGAGAGTGGTAGAAAACATGATCATGAGAAAGTTAACAACAAGAAAACCAGAAACATGTGATGGTTTAAATGGTCATTGGTTTCCAAATAGGAAAATTAAACAATAACCATTTTTTTAAGTTCTATTTCATAAATTTGGAAAATTTATTTATGATTTTGACTATAGACATAAGTAAATATACATATTTTTCAAGTAGAGTTTCAACCTTTGGTAAGTTTCTACCAAAAAAATCATATTTTCTCCAAAGATGAGTATTCAAGATGATTTGGTCACACCTAAAGTGCTAGAATGAACTTTTAGAGAATCACATATTCCTCAAAATATGAACCATATATTTCCCTTATCTTTCGACACTAACCAAAACCAAAATGGTTCATACAAGATCAGATAATCTCAAAAAATGATAATCTTTTATAAAAAAGAAATACCACTCTTAATCACTAGAATTGAATAAGCAATACCCAAATCTCAACAAAGACCATTCAATACACAAATGTCCTTAAAATTCATTAAAATAATCCAAACTAAGTCTGAAACCCAAAATTTATAAGGATTTGATCACATAGTCTTCCATAGTAAATCTTAACATTTATCTCCAAATAACATCGACTACTCTTAAAGTATCATACTAGAGTGTAATTAACCAAATCACTTATTCCCTATGATAGGTTAATCATTTCCATAAATAACCCAAATAGAGATATGTCCATAATAAAAACTTAGATTATTAAAAAATAAAATTCCACCATTACTCCTCAATTGAAATCCCAAAGTATTCCATTTGATAAAACATAAGATCCCAAATAAAATTATTCTTGATCAATAAAATCATTTAACTAAAAATAATAAGTTATACTGACTAGGGACTTCACTTAGTCCAATGGTAGGCAATAAATACCAATCACATGTTGGTTGTGGGTTTGATTCCCAGAGCTTTGTCCGACACGACAAGGTAGTCACATGGTCTGCATGTTTCCCTTTTTAAAAAACTATAAAATTTTATAACATTCCCAAAATTGAGATAAACTCCTCAAAAATAACCATAACATGATTTAACCTCAATGGTTGTATTATGCCTCTCATTTTCATCCCAAATTATACTAAAATCAATATCTTAATTCTTAAAGTCTTATATATATTGACAATTTTTTACCACCATAAAATAAAACTATATATTCCCAAAAATCGAACAAAATACCTTGATCATAGTGTCCACCAGGTTTCATCGTCATCTTGTTCATGTAGATATATGGTCCATGCATTGCAACAATGATTTATAGATCCTTCAAAATAATCTGATTCCTTTATCCAAATACACCACGTACAACTTGGGTCATTATTGGTGATCACGGAAAACTAGTTTTGGAAAATAATAATGTATGACATATAATTTCAAAACATCTAATAAAATGTGCTTTCTATAAAATAGTCAGACTGAGTTTGAGTTGAAATATTTAATCAATGGTCCTTTTAAAATACCATAAGTATGTGCTCAAATACTAAAATTTAAAAAGACAATATAAATAGGTTTTTTCCAGGGTCTCCTTCTTCATAACATTTTTCAAAATCATAATATGCTTCAAAATCATGTCATAGGGTAAAATATTTGAAAATTCCCTGATAATATTTAACTTTCTAGAAAATATCAGAATATTGAGAAAATAAGATTTGATTAAATACAACCCATGATCCATGATGGAATATAGGTATACCGGAGGTGTTCTATATCTCAAAAAATTTCTTTCAAGTGATTTGTATGTTCGACAATGTTTCAGAGCTGACTGGATATGACTTTGCAATAATTATTGCAAGAAAGTCATCATGAAGAGATAGGAATGTCATTTGAGATCCTCCTACTTCCATTTGTAACAAAATTTCCTTTATCTGAAAAAGTTACAAAATAAGGATTTATCTTAAATAATATATATAAAGACTAACCATGTGTCTAACAAAAACTCTTAATCCATAAAGTTGTTTAAACCGACCTTTGATACCAACTATAAGGACCCAGCCTTAAACATTTCATAATCTTATATTAAGATAATAATTCACATTGAATATCTTTTCAGGTTTAGAGTTTTAGAGAATTAGGCTATAAATATTATATTACATCTCAAAAATTAAAAATTAGACACTTTTACTCAGTTTCCTATTTTTTTATAAAATAAAAACTCTTAAAAAAAGAAACATGTCTAGTTCCATGATTTAGATATCATGGCTTTTCCTTGATGCCATCCTTGACCCTATTCATCTTTATGTCATGTGAAAAACATTTCAAAACATGGTATGAGCATAAAAATCTTAGTAAGGGTTATAGAATAAGGAAATAAAACATTAGCCCATCAATAAATATGAATCAATGAAACCATACTTTTCAATCATAACATACCAAATGAAATCATAATATTTATGAATAACATACAGAAATTATAAATCATAAAGGTAAATTATGGAATAAATAACATAAATACATTTTATATTTCACAGATAGATAGGGAGTTACATTTGGAATACCCATCACAGAATATTGCCTAAATCTCTTAGAAGAAACTTTAATGTTAACCTCTGTCACATTACCCAATGCATTAAATAGCTATCTCAGGCTCACCCACCCTAGGGTTATCACAGAACCACCCATATATGTAAACAATTCCCAATAACCATAACATATTAATAACACGTAAAACAAGATTAAAGTAAAGATAACATTTACACATTGAAATAACAATATATCATTTCAATATATTGGCATAATCAATGCTTTTTCATACAATTTTCAATACCTTTTAAAACATTTAATAAAGCGATTTTTGAATCAAAGTGTTCCATAAAAATTTGAATATTTTAAAGTATTTATCATTTAAAAACATTAATTACCATATTAATAAATCCTTAAAAATATTTTAAAAAAATGGTCATTAATGTTAAATATTTAGAAGATTAAATCGTTAAAACATTTTAAATAATTTTTTAGTTAAAGAGTCCACTACCACTTGAGAAAATACTTGAATAAAAATAATTACTAAATGACATTAAAAAAATATTATAATATCATGAGAATAATGATATTCATGATATAATATGTAAAATATAATTATATACACCATATAAAATTGAATTGGTGTATAATAACAAATAAGTCTCAATGGAATGTAAATTGGGACAAAGTCCTTCTCAAAGATCGTAACCTTAGATTAAGGATAAATAAATGAAATAATTATGTGTGAAAATTATAATAAACCCAATATAAGTGGATATTAAGTTTAAAAAAATCATATTTCATTCATACATATTCATATCATGACATAATAAATAAGTATAAGTTTAACCCAAAGAATTGAAATTGGGTTAAGAAGTTCTCTTATAGAAATTTGACATCCTAACGACGCTGCTTTAAAATTTAAAAAATGAGTCGATAAGAGATGAAATGGTCACTAATAACATGGAAATAAAATTTATAGAAATAAGTATATATAATAACATATCCCAACATTTGAGAATTAAAATTTAAAGACATAACATAAAAGAAGTCTTTCACTATAATAGGAGGTAGAATTGTTCCCTTACCATTTTGGTAAATTTACGAACCATACACCCCATGAAGGAAGGATCATACAATGAAGATTTAAATACCCATAAATTAAAGTATATTACACAAATAATACAATAATGGGCAGTACATACACCACATATAAGTAAATAGTGTCAAATATAGCATGAATCTCACGGGAATAAAAAGTGAGATGAAAACCTCTTACCTCGTGTCCGACTTGACTCATTTTTTCCTTGTTCATATAGAATAATAAACATAAGTTAATTTAAAATTTATTAAGAAAATTTCTCAAGTTTATTATTCCTTTTATATCACTTATTACCTTTCTATAACAATTACTTAATTATTTGAGTTCATATCAGACATTTTGTCGATGTTCAGAACTTGGGTCAAAAATGAACTTGTTATAATTACAAATTGTCGATGTGGTAAAAACTAAATTATCACCAAAATTATATTCATGATTTATATATAATATATATCCATTATATCCATTATATTTTTATTTATAATATACTATAACATTTGGACATAATAATTGAAAT
Organism: Viscum album; assembly: GCA_963277665.1. Lineage (NCBI taxonomy): Eukaryota > Viridiplantae > Streptophyta > Magnoliopsida > Santalales > Viscaceae > Viscum > Viscum album. The sequence continues at coordinate 1,225,087,856 of OY728130.1, forward strand.
GCACCCTTCATGGAGACGGTAAGTCGTACGTACGCATGAACACTACTTTAATTTTTTTTCTTTTTTAAAGGAATGAAAACTGAATGATAAATAAGTATATTATAATTAAAATATAATATCATATTTATATATGTTACATATATTAATTAAAACAATCATTTATATGTCCTATGTTTTCCATGAATGAGTCATATAACTTTGAGGGGGCAGTAGTCCACACTTCCCCGAATGAAATTATCGTATTTACCCATTATAGAAACCATAATGGTATGATATAAATGAAAAATACTGAATCATAGAGAAACAATAATCAAAATATATATCATGTATAAATAAATTTCCATCATAATTTCCACCATGAGAGGCGGTTGGAGATATTTGAATAATCAACGTTTCGTGAGGCAGTAGTTTGATGTCTACAAAAATAGTAAGTTTCTATCCATTTGATGGAGGTGTGTGGATGTTTAGTTCAAATAATTCTCATAAAAACAACCTATTATATTTATTATACTGGTTTTGTTATAAAATAAATTAATAAAGATATTTTAGGGTGTTTTATAAGTAAAATAAATGAAAGGAACTTAAGAGAAGATGCTACCATTAAATCGGGTATATCCCTTTGGTTTGATCCAAAAGGTTCACTTGAATTGCCTTATACCTAGTGGAAGTCTTCTATGAGGAATATAGGGATGTATTGAGATTAATTGGGAGAGTTTGGATGAGACAACGAGCTTTAGAGGTGTGATTAATGGATTAGAGGTGGTGTCCTTTTATAAGGGGGAGGAGGGGCTCTTTAATAATGTTTGAAATTATGTTTTTATTATAAACTTATTTTAGGTTTAAAAAGGACCAAAACTAATTAAATAATAATATAAGATGACTCTTTTTAGAAATAAAATCATCAAATAATAATTGGATAGGTTTTTTATTTTTTTATTAATTTTTATAATCTAATTTATTCAAATCATTCATTAATAAGGTAACCGCTCCATCATAATTGTGTCATAAATAATTTTATTTATTTGATGTCTAGAAATTATAAATAAAATACCATGATGTAGGAAATATTTTTAGCTTTCTAATGAATATTTATAGTTGAATATATAACTTATATAACCCCATATAAAAATATTTTTTTCTAAAAGATATATGTTTATGTCATTTTTGTCATTACTTTAAATTAATTAATATAAACTGTCATTATCACTCCCAAGTGGCTCCATGGGGTACCAAAATCGACCCAAGGATATACATGGTCAGATATGTACCAAAAAATAGTATTATAACACATTTTAGGGTAATTTAATATTATTATAAAAATATTTTTTTACCCTTATTTACCAGATTTACCCTTTAACCATGGTAAATAAAATATTTACTAAAGTAAATATTCATAATGTCTAAAAATAAAAGTTACCTATTTACAAAATTTTGAAATCTTTATTCCAAATATAGAATCCATTTTTACAAATTCAAAACACATAATTGTAAGAAATTAATTAAAAATTGATTCATGTTGTCAAAACAAAAATCGTGTTTTTAAGACATAATAACTATCAAAAGATTGACACTTGTTTATGTCCAATTTAAAAGTGAAATTACTTACTATGAAAAATATTGGATTAAATGGAAAAAAATAATATAATTACACTTTAAAAATAATTAAAAATTTAATCTATCCATATAAATAAATTATATTAAAAGGCAATTTTGATTTAAAATAGAGTATTTTTCACTATTCTTAAAAAATGAAAATTATCAGAAAAATACTACAATTTCATGAAAAGTAAATTTTTAATCCTAGATTCTAAATAATAATATTATTTTTTAAGATATTATATAAAAAAGTGACAAAAATATATTGAGAAAGGGTTCACCATCAAAAGGTGGTAAATCGACCTTTTAAAGTATATTAGTGTGTTTATGCTTAAAATTTGATTAATTCCCATTTTATGATTCTAAATTTTATTGGATAAATATAGAAACATTTAATAAACATTTTTTTATCATATTTTAGTTAGTTCCCTTTATTCCCTCTAATACAATGGCATTTCATTAACAACCATTTAAAATAATAAAAATTTTATATTATTTTTCGGTATAACTCGAAGTTGTGTGCAACATAAGATTTTAAAAAACCCATTTTTTTATGTTGAGTAAGCTATAAGAAATAGAATCCCATTTAAATTAAAATTTATATTTAATTCACAAATATTAATAAATATGAAAATCTCATATTCTTTATTTACCGGATGTCACATACTAATTCTTCAAATGTTGTCATTTATTTTCATTAAACTAAGTAATTTAAATGTTACATTATATTTTTTTTTTCCTAAAGTGATATATGATCTAATTGATTTATAATAATATAATTCAATTTAAAAAAAATTAATTTTAAATAATTTAATTTTTATGCATAAAACACATTTTTCTAAAAACTATTTTTCATTATGTTTTATGAATTTGTATTAAAATTTAAATGATAAAATTATAGAAAATGAATATTTAAAAATGGATACCATATTTGGGATTATGAGGTTTAAATTTTTTAAATATTCCCCCCATTTTTTTTGAATTATGAATAGCAATCGTGGTAAAATTTAACTCATCCGTAATTGGTAAATCAAGTAATTAAGGTTAAAAATAATACTATAAAGCCTTAAAAATAAATCCAACACTATATTTTATTTTATTTTATGGGTTTAATTCATCCATATCCATAACTAATTTCAATATATGGTAATTTTTTCCATTTTTCCTCGGTAGTGACATTTATATTATTTTAAGTAATGAAATTCCAAAATGTCCCTCTATTGCATTTAATTTATTTTATTTGTTCACATAACGATAAGAATATTTTATGAATGAATATAAAATATTGTTTTTAACATAATTAATTTTTTATATTATTAATTTATTTCTAATGTTTAGTGATAGAACAATCAACTTAAATTCTAACGCAACGCTGACACAATATTTACTCAATTTATAGAAAAATGAAATAAATTATATTAAAAACTATAAAAGTAAAATATTTTTTGGTGATTTACAGTGAACCAATAATTCTATAGATATATATTACATATTATACATGTTTTAAAATTCTATATTCTAAATACATATGTGTATTGATTTCATTAAATTCAAATTAAATGAATACTGTTTGAAATGAATTTATTGATATTTTATGAAAAATAATATTTTATTAAATTTTTTAAATTTCATAAAAATATTATAATATGAAGAGTGTGATAATAAATAGTTTATAATTTCATAAATTTAGAATTTATTATAAATTTTTTACCTTATATGTAAAATTACAACCCTTTAATATTGAAAAAGTCATCACTATGAATAAGATTAAAATTGTTTAACGAAAGCATGAAACCAAAAAATATGGTTTAAAATACTACTTAAAACTAGTAAAATTTAATTGGTTGAATTTATATACACTATATACTATATTATATTCAAAATTTGTGATACATTGTTCCACTTTCACATAAAAATTAATTTATTATATTTATATATTTTTATTAATTCCATGTGTTTCATTTCATTGGCTATAAAAGAAACCACATATCCTCTCTTTTATAAACCAAATAGAGCATGTTATATAGACAAAAACCTAATAAACCTATTATAACCATATTTATCCAAGTTCTATAGGTTCTAGTACTCCTAAAAGACAAAACCAATGACCCTTATATCCTCTTGATGTATCGAAAGATCTTTTGAGACAAATAGGTTGGCCAAATATATTAAATTGGGTTTGGTGTATACCTAACCATAGTTTAAATTATCTTGGAATAAGGATTTAGCTATAGATACATTATGATATGTAATATCATGATTTCTAACATTATTTATTTCCTTCATTGATAATTCAGTTACTATTATACATGATATTATTGCATTGATATTATCCATGTATGAATTTCATACTCAAGTTATTGATTAAATGACTTTTGTTTATAGTTATTTAGTATTCCATATTAATTTTGAATTATTTAATCATAATATATTATCTTATAAAAAACCTTTACTTTTCATTTGGGATTACCCTTATTTTTTTCCTTTCCATAAGATATAAAGAAGAAATCATCAAATGAGTTTCAAAGATGCCAACCTTTTTCTTTTTTTAATTTTTATATTTTATTCTTAATGTAAAATGGGTATCATGTGTGTATCCAGTTTTAGAAGACTAATAAATGGAATTCTATTTTGGTATTACATCCCTTGTATTTATTCTAATGTAAAAAAGTGGACACTGGCTTTAGGTTACTATAGTTGAAGTTGTTAAATGCATTCATATGCTTGTATCCACATAGCCTAAATTGAAAACGGAATACGATAACATATGTTTAAAATTTTATATAAACTTAAAATACTCAAATAAGAACAATAAAAGAAATATAGAAAAACATATTTGGACAATCCTTGTTAGAAAGGTCTACTTTACAGTTGGATTTGTCTATAGAAAGCAAAATATGATGAATATTTCTAAAGAATGAATATAATGATAAATATATATATATTAATGAAATATAAACATTATATATATGTTCATATGATATATGGATAGTATAAAATGGTCATATGATATTTGGTCATTGGGTATATCCAATGGGATTGTTGTGTGATTGAAAATATGAAAATATTGTAATGTAATAAAAAAATATTTAATTAAAACATTTAATTGTAAAAATATATTTTTATAAATTACATATTAATATTATTATTATTCAATAATTATTCAATTTATTTTTTAAATTAAAATAAATATTTAAGTTTGTATAGAATAAGAAATCAATTTTTTATATGATGAATAATTAATTTTTTTTAGGAAGTGGTTAGAATTATACAATGTTAAAAATGATAAATTTCAAACAATAATTTTTTTCGATGTATTTTGAATTTTTAAATTAATAATAAAAAATGATCTCTTTTAAATGATGAATATTTTGAAATTATTTAATGAATAAATAAATAAACTAAAACTTATTTAATTAGAAATTGATATGAAATTGCATTAAGAACACCTAAAGTTTAAATATTCAATTTTCTATAAAAAAAATTAATATATTTTATGTATTCATTTAAAAGATAAATTTTATATATTTATATATTTAATTAAATTAAATTTATTATTATTTTTTTATTAATGTATTTAAATTTTATAATTAGGTCAATTTTATTTTATTTCAAAAAAGAAGTTACTAAGGTAAAAATTGAGTTACCACTGTAAAAGTAAAATGAGGTAAAGATCGGTTAAACTAAGGGAGGAAATAATAAAACATCATAAAACACTATCTATATATTTGTGTATGAGATCTTAATTTACCAAAAATTATCCCCTATTGATTATTTTCCACTTTTTATACAAATTTCTCTTAAAGTTACAACCTCACACATTAGGAAATGAATATTTGTGGAAATGAAAACTCTATAGTAACATGTTAAATGACCCATCTATTACCCCTATGAAACAACTCAAACAATTAAGTTATATATAAAATATATATCTATTTCCCCTCTAAAAAATAATTCTTAGATGTTTTATATCTTTTATTTATATGATGTAATTATAAATCCTTCATTCCAAAGGAAGTCGTGTTGAGAAAGAGCAAACTTATCATGTAAACATCTAAGGTGTTCCATTGATTTTTCAATTAGCTTCTCATATCCACTATTTATAAATATAAACATATAATGTAATGATGTTATATTAACATCATCATGATTTTGATAAAAAAAATTACTACTATTATATAAATCTATAATCTTACTCATTCATTAGTATAACATCTTCTTATTTCGCTCATTCAAACACCTACATGATCGATACTATACCAACATTAACATTTTCAATAAGAATAATCATCAATAAATTAATAATAGTAATATATGAAATTAATGAGTAATATATGTCTTTAATTTTTTTTAAGGTTTATATTAAAATAAATCATCATTATAATCTAGTATATGGTTATCGATTAATTATCAGAAAAATGTTCATAACAGATTACAATGTCTCAAACCATACCCATAATTTCCATCAAATAAACATGGGGATATATAAATATTTGAAAAAATATATATTTATACCTTTAAAAATATCATTATGATGAAATTGGTATCATATAATGGGGAACAACATTACTATTATGAATCTTTTATATAGAACTCAAAATTACTAACATTCGATGATGAAAATAGACATTAAGTTACTCATATATGTACAGTGAATGGTTATAATTGAAGAATATAAAAGGTAATGGTCATGAATAAGATTCTAAATATTTTATTTATACAGTTATGTTTATAATATAATAGGTTAATGTTATTTCATGGAACATGGAGTAAAGGTAAGGATTTTCATTCTAATCTCACATTAAATCCGATATTATTATAACTAAATTTACATCTAGGTAAATTATATGCAATCGTTCCTTAAATTAACCCCTATTTTTCTCATATTATTATATATTTTTTATGATCTCTTAATATTTAACTTCTTATTCTGGTTTATAATTTACCCAAAGTAAATATTTTTTAGAAAATGACCTTACATATTGTTTTCGGTCGATAATATTTTTTCTCTATTTCAAAATTATTTTTTAAGGATGTCCTTATCACATATTGTATGATTTATTAATTATTTTTTCAATTTAATGTTTTAATAAAAAGGAATATTACTTTAATTTTTTCATGCTATACATTTTCTAATACTTTAAATCTTTTTATAAATGTGTGAAAATAATATTCCATTTTTAAAAATTTCAACATGACCGCCATTTCCAAAATTTTATAACCATTTTTATAATGAGTCATACTCTCTAAAATTTTAAGGTTTACAATGTAATACCTATTATAATTTTTCATTTTAAAAATAATATTAAACAAAATTGATATTTTATATAGTTTTTTACATAAATTTTCTAATTATTTTATAAAATGGGGTTTTCATCTCTATCAGTATACTTTAATGTTTCTTATGATCCAATAGGAATATTACCTAACTACACAATACAACTTATTTCAATGCATGCATTAAGATAATTTCTTATGGATGTTTTTATGACACTCGTTTCTTTTTCATGTGTTAATAATGCTTTGATAGAATTATGGGTGTTTTCATGGTAATTTGGAACACACATGTATGGTTTATCATTAAGAGATGAGTGAGTTTTTTAATCCCTCTATTGATTTGGGTAATGTTTTATGTCTCGTTAGATTAGAATGGGATAAGTATAGTTATCCCATGTCTACTATGTTATGGGATGTAGATGGTTAGCCTATACACACTATTTTATGGGAAGGTGGTTAGCATAGACCATTATGATATGGATGTCTTAATAGTTATACCTGATATATTTTATGAATTATATGATTCTATTTGTTCCACATTATTATGTTCTAAAATGTTCCAATGTTATGTTCTCATTACTCAAGATAATTAATTCATGTTTCCATTATTTTATAACTCATGACTTGTGTCATGATAAAGACATTATTCCATGACTCGTACTTTATGATATATGTATTACTGGGTATGATTTTATTATGTTAAGACTATGCACATTGATTATGTTCTTGTACCCACATTCTTATTCTACTCTCACTTATGATCTTCTGATTGATTTCTCATTTGTTTACCAATACATATGATATAAGATCACCAATTATTATCTTATTATTTCATAGGTTTTAAAGAATAGTATTATGTTTTATGTGGATAAATGGATATTAAATGAGAAGAATATTTTTGGGAGATGTTGGTTTTTTTAAAATAAGTTAGTTGTGTACTAAATCTCCAAAGTCACTAAAAATTTAGGTTTTAGGGTGTTACTTATTATGATATGTATTTAATATTCATGTAAAATGATGTAATATGTATGTGTATTGTTCTCATGTCATCATAGTTGGTATCAGAGTGGGGTTAGTGTTTTAGGGATTCTATTTTGAAGAATAAGGGTATATAACCTAAAATCAACAATGACGAACCAAAAGTGATGTGTGATGAACCAAAAATTCCATATATTAAAATGAGGGTGTCACAATTTATGAAATATTTGGATTGATTTTATTTATCATATGATTTATTACTCTAATTATTGTTTCTTGATAATCACAATAAACATTTGGTATTATTTAGAGACTGAAACTAGAGAGAATCAAGTAAAAATAAATATAATAGATAGTGCAATGATTGTCCCAATGAGAAACCAAACAAAATCGTAGATATGGTAAAAAATATACTGGAAATAATTTCCCAACCATCTAAATATAAGGAGAATAACATAAATCATTCAAAACTCCCTAATTATCCAAGGAAGGAACAACTCTATATTGATTCTTTCATGTAGAAATGTATACCCTCCGATAGTGGGTCTTCCAACCAACTTCTTTATAAGAAATAGATTAACATACTAAAAAAATATTTTTAATTCTCTAGTACTCAGAGGATGAAATGGTTTTTTATATTTATCATTTTGAATTTGAGTCTCATGAATAGTGGAATATCATTAATAAAACAAGGCATGAGGAAGAAATCAACTCCATGGAATGAGAAGAGTTCAATAATGTATAATTCAGTAAATAATTTCCTCAAACTCTTAATAATAAAATATATAGTTTATTCATATATTTGAAGAAAAAAATGATGACGAATCAATTATAACCTATGAAGAAAACTTCAAAATACTTTTAATGCACACTTCTCATTTTATCGTAGACTTTGATAGAGAACTCGTCCATTTATTTATTTTCTTAAGAAAAAGTGTATTAAATGTGTTTAATATAACATACTTTGGTATTTATGAATAGATATTTTTATGTTCTATCAACTTGGAAATAAAAATTATAGAATCCCAATATTCTCATGTACTTGGTGAGAATAAAAGAAAAATAAATTTTCATGAAAACTCTAATGATAAAAACCGTTGAGAAAATAAATTTAATCTCTCTATATGTCAAAAATATGGGAAGAATAATCTAAGAATTTCTTTAAAGGGATACATAAATGCTTCAATTTTGGAAAAGATGGCCATAAATAAAATTAGTATTTAAGATATATGAAGTATCTAACCAAATAAATGGATAAAATAAAAGATCAACATAATGCACCCCCCACACTCAAATGCTACAATTAATAAAAGTGTGGATTTTACACCAATATGTGAAACAATTCTCGGGTTAATGATTAAAATTGAAGTTAAAAACCTCCAAATCTAAGAGAGATAATGAAATATTATTCAATAACAACTATTAAAGTGGGTTATGAAGAAGAAATGATGAAAGGTATATTTATCATCCAATCTAGAACTAAAAATGTCATATTTGATTCCTGATCTACATAATTATTCGCATCTATGAAATTTTCTAATGGAATAAAATCATAACCCTAATGTATAAATATTTAATTATTAGTGAAAAATATAAGTGGTATGATGAATTCATCCCATTTTTATCACTCCTCTCAAGTAGAAGTTTGTGGAAATGTACTTCATAGAAACCTTATTATTCTCCCTTTAGTATAATTTTTTGTAATTTTGATCATGTATTGGATCTCTATACGTAATTTAAATAACAATTTTTGGGATAAGTAAATCAAATTTCATTATATTAATAAAACCATGATCACATATCAGAGAAAAGTTGGCTACAAACTCCCAACAAAAATTATTACCATTATACGGTTCTTAATAAAAAAATGTAACACCCCAAGCTTCCATGGTACGTTTCCCTTTGAATAATGTAATAGCTTGCATTATACGTAACTTCGAGATTCTAACACACCGCGACCAATCAACCTAGCTGTTATGAATAGTAATACCTATTTTTGAAACTGTATAAATTTTATATTTCAAAATGGACTTCATTTTTGGATTCGGAATATCAAAATTATCTTAGGGCGAATTTTTGGTATTTTTCTGAAAACATTCAATTTTTGATGACTAGTGAAAACACTGAGTTATAGTTTAAAATATAATTTTTATTTAAACAATTAATTATTTTATTTAAATTTATTTTAGGTAAAAATAGATAAATTATACCTATATAAGTTCAATTTAATTCATTGGAGTCAGTTTATAATAATTTTAGATATATAAAAATTTTATTGAACACTTTAACCGTCTTTTACCCACCTCCTAAGAGCATTTGCAAATTTGAATAAAACATAATTTTACCACTTTTGTGATTTGAATTTCAAAAATCTGAGAGACACGGTTGATATTGGTAAGTAAAATGTTGTTCAATAAGATAAAAATATTTTTTGGTGAATAGTAACTTTTGACTTTTATTACCACGGTTAAAAGTAAATAGGGAAATTATGGGTAAAATTGATATTATTATTACCCTAAAACATTTCCTAATTCAATTGGATAAGTTTAACTCTACCAAAAACATCCTTAGGAATAAAATATGATCCTTTAGGTCCCCTTGGATTAGATGAGGACATTTATTATTATTTAATTCAAAGAAGAGTTAAAAGTGTTAAATTCAATACTTAATAACTAAACCATTTTTAATATAATTTTATACATAAGATAAATTAGATTATAAATGTTCATTAGAAAGCTAAAAATATTTCCTACATAATGGTATTTTATTTATATTTTTTAGACATTAAATAATTTTATTTATTTATGACACAATGATGATGCAGTAATTACCTAATTAATGAAATATTAAAATATTTGATATTATAAATATACAAATAAATGTAATTTGAGACTTTTTATGAATTACACTAATTTTCAAGGTTACTATGACATGTTAGGGTTGGTTATATGAATTTTTTTTGAAGTAATAATGTTTTTATGAATTTAGAAAAAACAAAATACAAAATATTGTCAAAATTGACATAAAAGAGTTTTTAAAACAAATATTATATTATTAGTTGATATTCTATTCCTAAAAATCTATGGTTCGTCCAAATAACTTATATAATTATAGTTTTATCATAAATTAACCACTTGGGGTTTTCTTGGATGTTTATAGTATGTTTATTAACTATATAATATAAAAATACAAAGATACATGGTAAATGTCAAACTATTTAACTAAGAGTTAAATCTAAAAGATAAGGTTAATATAGTGACCCAAACCTATCTAAAACCTATTTGTTGAGTGTGTTTAGACCCATAATCACCTTATCCTTTAAATAATTCATTTTGGATCCATTATAAACCGAAAATGATTTTATTATAAAATAATATTTATAGCTTTTCCTAAGGTGCCCCTCACCCATCTAATAAAAGGGCACTCCCCCTTCCCTTAAATTCACACTGTCAAATCATTTTTTATCAGCCAAAATCTACCCAAATACCCTATAAAATTTCATCCCTTTATCCTATAGGCCTTATTTTAGTCATAAAGTCAACCTAAGGAGCCCTTTTGATCAAATCAAAAGGAAGAACCTGAAGAAGAGGTAAATATTTCATCACCTCTTTCAAGTTCCTTTCTTCTTCCACTTCCTCTTTATTTGTTTTTTCCATTATAAAATAATAAATATAGTATATTCTATATATTGTGATGTTATTATAAATATGGTAAAACCATATTCATTATTCTATCCATCCTTTGAATGACATGTCATTATATGTGCGTACGTACGGCTTACCATCTCCACGTCGTGGTGTAATTGTTATTCAATACATTATTATTTGGATGGGTATAATAATGATGTGTAATTGATGTAAATGATAAATATAACATTATATTTATTATGTATATATAATATACCATCCAATTATATATTATTTTATTATCAAAAGAATGATATTGTTGCTCGTGCGTACGTACAGATTACCATCTCCACGAACGCGATGAGATTCATTCCCCATAGCAACCCATTCAAGAATAATTTTCATTAGATGATTAAAAATAATTTTTAAAGACTTAATATCATTCTAAATATGAATAAGATAAATCATATTCATAACAAACACTACTTACGAAACAAAGCACATAAAGGAAAATGAATTATTTAACACCCAAAACGACGATAATACTAAAATATTATTAACAAAGCAATATTAAAAGATCATATATGATATAATATTAATTTATATGATTATTTTATAATTTAACAACAATTATTTCACCATTATTCAATATTTTAACCTACACATGACCAAGGAAAAGTACAAAGTAAGGGGTTTCTTATCTCACTTTTAATTCCATGAGATTTCCATTATTCGCCACTTATTTATTAAATGTGGTGTATTGGGTACTGTCATTTGATATATATATTATCATGATTATTTTTCTATTCATGGTATTCTATGATTCATTTGGTTGTTATTAACTTTTGTCCATACGACTCGATTGATTACAGTGAAGTAAGGGTTCTCATCTCACTTCCTATTTTCATGAGATTCATGTAATACTGCCACTATTTCTTTTTGTGTGGTGTATGTACTTCCCAATTATTGTATTTGTGTAATATAATTTAATTTATGAGTAATTTCATCTTCATTTTATGATCCATCTCTCCTGGGATGTATGTTTCGTAAGTTACCATATTGGTAAGGGAATTTCAAATTTCAATTTCCACTCATTCTTCTTTATACATACTTCATTGATTATTTTACACCATGATTATGTGTGGAATCACTATTTAATATTTGTGTAGTAATTTCCACTCCCCTTTCTATGGATATAATTTTGATTCACATAATCACTCCATTTATAAATCCTCAAGTCATTGATATGAACTTGATAAGAGTAATTTTAACTCAATCTCCATTTATTGAGTTAAACATCCAATTCATTTGTGTAGTTTTTACAAGAATATGTGTGAATGTCCTATGATTTATTTACACTGAATATCCAATAATATTGAGTGTATTTATATTTTTCACACATAATTATGTTATTGATTTATCCTTAACCTAAGGATAAGGTCTTTATAAGAGATTTCATCTCAATTTACATTCCATTGAGACTTCTTTGTTGTTATAAGACAATTCACTTTTATATGGTGTATATAATGTACTTTGACATAGTATATAATTAATACCTTTATTCCCAGGATATTATAAAGTTTTGATTACATCAATTATTTGTATTCAAGTGTTACTCTTTTGGTTAGGAACTCTAACAAAAATATCATTTGAAAATGTTTTAAAGATTTATTATTCTAAATCCTTCTCATTAATGCCCATGTTTTAAAAATGGTTTTAAGGATTTATTTATATCGAAATTAAGGTTTTAAAATTAAAATTATTTTTAAAAGTTTCAAAGTGGTATGGTACACTGTGATTCAAAAATCTATTTTAAACGGCTTCTTCATAAACAGTGATACTTTTAAATGTTTTCAAGAAAAAGGGGGATATTTCTCTCAAATAGTTTTGATGATTATTTTCATCTATGTCAATATCATTCATTATTCTCTATTGAGGTTGATATATTATAATACAATTTTCCATATTGTATTGAATGAGTTATGTTTGACTATGGATGTGCTATTTTTATACCATTCATTATTTGTGGTTAAAATATTGATATTTTGTATGATAGTTTTAATAAGAATGTTCAAATTATGTTTCAACCTTTTCAAATGAGGAATGAATTGAACTTAGTATGTGATGGTTGGATCCCACTATAGATCCTCAATTCATCGGTAGGTCTCATGAGACAAACTAGTGTCTTGGCACAAGGCTTTGACAAAATCTTATTTGTAGTCTTGGCACAAGGCTTTGACTAAGTGGTTATGAAAGTCTGACATTATGCATTCCATAATTATGAAAGTGGCTATTGATATTTCATGTGATTATTCGACTAGTAGAATACCCATGTGAATAATTAAATGGAATTATTTGATTTAATCTTTTCCATATTGTTCTGAACTTCATGTTTAAAAGGCTTTTTTTAGTCTTATACGTTTCCTTAAATGTTTATGCTTATTTATGAAAGTTTCCACAATATTGTTATCCTTACTGAGCATCTGATCTCACCCCTTTCTATGTTTAATTTTTTCCAGGATGCAAAGAATTATATTATGACCAACCTATAGGGATAATCTATGGGATCTCATTGTTTTCTATGGAATCAATGTTGATTTAGTTTTCCATTTTATGATGTAATTTAAACCTTATGAATTATCTAGTACTTCCAAGGCTACTAAACTAATCGTTCTTTTGAGACTTGATCTTTTGTGGTCATGCCAATGATACGTAATAATGCACCGAATCTGGGCTTCTGGGGTCGAGGCGTTACAGTTGGTATTAGAGGAAGTTTAGTACAAACCTTGGAAACTAGATTTAGATAAACTCTGATTAGAGCACATAGCCCTAAGATAGACTTTGAATATTAGTATAGATACTACTGAAAATCATGTTTTTCCCAACACTTGTATACCAACTGTTCTTTTAAACCATTGGTATAGGTGATCTTTACCAATGGTTTATGAAAACCATTCATAAAGATATGTAAAAATTGATTTTCCCAACAGTTTCATCAAACCGTTGGGAAAGATGGAAAAAAATTAGTTTTCCCAACAGTTTGATGAAACCATTGGGAAAGATGGGGAAAAATTAGTTTTTCCAACGGTTTAATGAAACTGTTGGGAAAAATCTATCTTTCCCAATGGTTTTTAATAACTGTTGGGAAAAATATTCCCCAAATTTGTGAAATTCGGGCAGCCCCCTCCATATGATTCCAGAAGCATTCCAGAAGCATTGTGCGGCTCTCCCAAAGGCGATTCCGACTCGCAGAAGCCCTTGAGAAGCCCCACCACAGGTGCACCTCTTCTATCAGATCATCTGCCATGTTAGACTACTTCCACCTTTCTCAAGGAAATCCTTCCACCACTTCTCAAGGATATCCTTTTATTCTAAAGGATATCGTTATTCCCAATTTTTAGGGTTTTTGGAAAATTTTATGATTCACTACTCCATGAATCGTGTGCTCAAATCACTACATTGGTGTACACATTGTCCAATTAATGTTTTCATTACACATATACATTTATAAGGGCATGGTGTCTCTTTATTGTGTTCTACTTTTAAAGATTCATAGTTTTTTTAAATCTCAATGCTTAAAATATTATATCTTCATGTATATTAAATCATAAGAAATTATTTGTAATATTTATTCATAGTATTTCATGAAAATCACTCCTTTCATTAAGATCATGTCAAACATGAATATCTTGTTCATATTAATTCTTCTACACTATGTTTATTACATAAAAAGTATGTATCATGTTTCTATAAATATATATATATATATATATAATGACACATTGTTCACATATCCTTTGAATAATAGAACATATGGAGTATCTTCTTGAAATTTTCAAAATAGTATGTGGTCCCTAATTATTACTTCTTCCTTCTTCATGAAACTAATTCAAAGAATGTAAAATTTGCAATATTAGTGAATATTAGTTCTCCTAATATAACCATTAATCATTCTTCCTTCAACATTATACATGAGTTATTCAATCACCTTTCTAAAAAACAATGACCATTTTCACTGATTTGGGGTTCCTCAAAATGCTTGGGAAAATCAGAAAAACACATGTATTTAATCGTGTTTCTCATATGGTTTCATGGATACAAGTTCATCTCAAAAATCATGACTGCGTGGTTCAAATATCATGAGGACCATGGGATTATTATTCTTCACACAAATAAAGTTGTTTTCTGCAACTATGTGTTTTTTTTTCACTTTTGATTTGGCCGAAAGGGGAGCTTTGTGGTCATTAATCATGGTTGTGGGTGGTCATTTAGGATGTAAGATAGTATGACTTCATTTTACTTAATATATAAAATATTATTATTGATTTATGTTCAATTTGATTATATTTGACAAGTGATTTTGTTTAATAAGTTGTTATTAATGGTTTTAATAATGACGATATGGTATAAGGGTTCACATGGTGTGTGTAAGGGTTCACACGGTGTGCATAATATTTGACATGGTGTATAAGTGGGGTGATTGTAGGGTTTTCCAGGTGGGAGAGGGGTGGGTTTTCCAAGTGGGGTGTGGGGGGTAGGGGTGTCCAGGTGGGGTGGGGGGGGCTAGATTTTCCATGTGGGGTGGGGGTTGGGGTGTCCAAGTGGGGGGGGGGGGGTGGGTTGTCCAAGTGGGGTGGGGAGGGTGTGTAGATGGAGAAGCTCATAACTATAAACTCTCTATAAATTCTGGAATTATGAAAATGCATAGGGACATTTGTGATCATTTTTTGTGGGATAACATAAAAATTGTTTTATTTTTTTAGTCCTTTTTTATTTGGAGTTTCTTTTGATTCTAATGTTTCTTGTTGATACCTATGATGGGAATTTATTTTAGTTTCTAAATCATCTGAGACACCCCCACCATGCACAGTGTATGAAACCTCTACCCTTATTTAATCATCCTGTTTACACAACCTATGCAACCTCTACCCTCATTTAATCAGTGAACTCAAGTCATTAATTCAAGCCTTCATTATCACTAGCATGTAAGAAATTGAATGATATAAACCCATCCTCACATGATTTCTTACCTTAGATATTGTCCAACATATGGAATACGAGCTTTTGAATTCATCAGTTTACCACGATCATATATTCCATTTCCCCCAAGATGATTGTACTAATATAACTTTAGGGTCAATTAAATATGGTTCTCATTGTACGTTGTATATTATGTGCCATTCTTGGCCAATACTCACTTTTATGGGGGTGGGGTGCTTTTCACTAGCCATCCTGGCATGTGTATACATCCATAAAAATATTATATAAGTCACAAGTTTAATTCAGTAATGTTGGTATCATTGACATATGTTATTATTAATCTCAAATTTAAAAGTAAATTTTTTTGTCTATACTTAATGAAATTAAATCTTTTTACAATCCATGAACAATCTATTAGTGTAGAAGCCTAAAATTTATTCACCCATGGGGTGTTCTTGACTTGGGGAAGTAATTGGGTAATGAATGGTATGGCCATAGAGGTGCCAATAATGAGTTATTGAACATGAGTGAATGATTTGGGATGCCTATAACACATAATGGGTCCTGAGGCATGTGCCTCTTATAGACCTAATGAAAATGAATATAAATAAATGTTAATTTAATTTATGAGTACTTGTTCTTTGCATTATTTTAATAGTTCACTACATCGACTAGAAACTTCTTCCTTTATCATTTACTTAAATGTATTTTATATTAAAGTTTAATCATGTTGAATTGTTTATGAAAAAATGACTTATATAAATTCTTTTTACAGAATGGAAAGAAGTTGGATGTATGAAACCGATCGGATATCAAGCGATTTTCAAAACAATTTGGAGAGCTTTATAGATTTTTTATTTCACAATGCTTCAGATAGTGGTCGCATACACTGCCCGTGTTCCAATTATGTTGGTAGACCTTGGTTGAGCCGTGAAGAAGTCATCTACCACATAACCAAAAATTGTTTTCAAGAAAACTACTTTTTGTGGTATCAAAATGGGGAGAAAATGATATCTCAAATTGGTGATGATTGAAATGAAAGGACTGGAATGAAGAATTTGTTAGATGATCGGTTTCTGTTTATTCATCATCATGAAAAATAAAGTATTTCGACTCAAGAAGACTTCGATATAAGGACAGTTGATGCGTCTAGTGAAAGTGATGATATTGATAGGGTGGAAAAATTGAATGATGCTGCCACGACTCAAGTATATTGAAAATGCAATAAAATTAAAAGGTTGGAAATTTTAATCGGATTGTTTCTTGGGAAAACTATGTATGGGATTTCTAATATAGTAATCGATTACATTCTTACGCTCTTGAAGGATTTACTTCCAGATGATGCAAATATTCCCTCAAACCACTATATGTCATGGAAGTTAGTTGAGGAACTCGGATTTTCAAGAAACAAAATTCATGCTTGCTTGAAAGATTGCAGTTTATTATGGGAGGAAACCACTGAACAAAATGATTGTATAAAATGTGGAACATCCCGTTGGAAGTCAAAATCTGATGGAACACCATCCCGCATTCCACAGAAAGTAATGTGGCACATTCCATTGATCCCCAGACTCCAGAATCTTTTTATGTCTGATGACATATCAATAAAAATGAGATGGAATGATACCAAGAGAAAGAAGACTAATGATGAGTTGGTTCATCCTGCAGATGGATTTTCAGGGCAGATATTTGATGCTCGACATCCTGATTTTGCAGCTGACGTGCGTAATGTGAGGCTGGGTCTTTCATGTGACGGTTTTAATCTGTTTGGGCAGATGCTTACTTCGCACAACACATGGCCAGTTTTTATACACATTTATAATCTTCCCCCATGGTTGTGTATGAAAAAACATTCCACTTTAATGAGTATACACATATCTGGTCCTTCTAATCCCTGTATTAATATTGATGTATACATGATGACTTTAATAAAAGAGTTGAAACTTCTTTGGGATGTGGGTGTGTGCACATACGATGCATGTTCGAAAGACATATTTCAGATGCGTGCTGCGATTATGTGGACGATCAATGATTTTCTGGCATTTGAAATGATGTCTAGATGGACCACAAAGGGAAAACTGTCATGCCCAATTTGTATGAAGAATACACGATCTAGAAGACTGAAACATCACTCTAGTTTCAGTTTTATGGGACATCGACAATTCTTTCCAAATGATCATCCATATAGAATGAATCGTCAAAGATTTGATAACACCATAGAGACAGATGATCCACCTCAGAGTATGTCTGTAACTAATGTGCTTAATGAATTGAAAGATTTCAGTTTTTTATTCAGGAAGGGTTCAAATGAAATCTAAAAAGAGAAAGAATGTTTCTACTAAAACCTGTTACAATTGGAGGAAGAGGAGTATCTTTTTTTATTTGAATTATTGGTCAACCAAATTTTTACATCATTTCATAGACGTAATGCATATTTAAAAGAGTATATGCGAAATTTTTCATTCGGTTCTTCTAAATGTCAAGGGGAAAACAAAAGATGATTTATGATCTCGGCATGACTTGGTGGATTGGGGCATCAGACCAAAATTGCATCCTCTTCATATCAGTGAAAATAAATGGAAACTTCCATGTGCTTCTTATGTGATGAAAAATATGAAAAAAACAATTTCTATAAGTATTGGAGACTATTAGAGTTCCTAATGGCTATTCAAGAAACATATCTAAATGGGTCAACAAAATAGAGTTGAAGCTAAAATCTTTGAAGACTCATGATTATCACGTTCTACTGCATGAGTTGCTTCCAATAGAAATCTGTCATCTTTTTTCCAATAATGTAAGGGTGACTGTTATTTAGTTGTGCCATTTGTTTAGAGATCTTTGTGATAAGAAGTTTTCCATGTCTTTCTTGAAAAAAAATGTTGATAGATGCCCCATTAATTTGTGTGAGTTGGAGAAAATATTTCCTCCATCATTTTTCACATGCATGTTGCATCTGACTATCCAAATTCCCACTGAAATACTTCTTAGAGGACCCATTTCTTTTCGTTAGATGTATCCAACTGAATGAAATATGTACACATTAAAGTCTTATGTTCGAAACAGGAATCATCCCGAAGGTTCTATCATGAACAGTTACTTGGATCAAGAATGTATGGATTTCTGCTCAATGAATTTGTCTGATCTTACTACAAGAATGAAAAGACCAATCAGAAATGAATAAGAACAGTATGAGCAAATTTAACCCAGTTTTCTATCCCTTCCTCAAATAGGAGGAATTCCAGGATCATCTACATTGAAGACATTAATACATGGAGAGCGGGAGATGGCACATCGCACAGTTTTGTTCAGTTGTGATTTGTTCGATGACTATATCAAGTAACTAAATTGAATATGTAAATCTTACATATATATCTATTAAACTATTCATATTTATTGTCTATAGGGAACAAAAAAATGATAAATATAAAGCATCATTCTTTATCTTTGAGAAGGATAGATACTTTTCATAGCAAAGATTTTTCTTCTTGGTTAAAATTTAAGGTAAAAATATTACTGTTTAAAATAATTATATCAATATTTAATTACGTTTAATAGTCATTTATATTGTAGGTATTGAGTTTTATATTGAATCTGTCTCTGAGGAAATAAGATCTTTGGATTTTGGTCCTAATATTGTGGTTCATGACTCTAAATCAATTATTATCGATGGGTACAAATTTAGTGTCACTGAATGAGCAAAGAACATGAGAACACAACATGATGGTGTTATAGTTACTACCACAACAGATTGTTATGCCAGTGCATCATATAGTAGACTGCGATTTGAAAATTCTGGTTATTATGGAGTCGTTGAGAAAATAATAATATTGTATTTTTACTCTCATGGATGAGTCACAATGATGAAATGTCATTGGTTTGATTCGATGACAAGATAGGGCACATTTATTGATGATTGTGGATTTTGAGTAATTAATATGACCCGCACCTTTGCTACCGAAGAACCATATGTGATTGGAATTAATGGCTAAATGAGTTTTTTATGTCAAAGGCCAACTTAGACCTGAATTTGGTGTCATAATTGAAGTACATCCAAGACATGTTTTTGATGATGGTGATGATGGAATTGACACTGTCCCTAGTGCCATTGGAACCAATCCATTTATTTATTTTTGATGACTCCAATAACAAATTCGTTAGAGTTGATTGTGAAACTGAATTTGTTGTTGAAAATATATAAAATAATTCATCCATGTTCTCAATTATTTTGGTTTACCTCCAGTTGGGTTGTTAAGGATGGTAATATTCAAAATGATTTAGTATTGATCACAAATATGTTTTCACTAACTTGAATCATTATGTGAATTTTCAATGTTTATTGGTTACAGTTTTATTTGAATTGCATTTTCTAATTTGAAATTGAACTGTATTCAGACCTAGTCAAACAATATTTCTAACTTGGTGAACACTAAAACTTGAATGATTTATTAAATCCATTCAAGATCTTCTAAAACAATTGATAGCTAAATTACCAATGAATACCACTATTCCCTCATATATTTAGTTTTTTAGGTTACACATTAGTTTCCTTTTTCTAATTAATTACACATTTGTTTTCAAAAGCAGGAAATGCAGCCAATTAAAGAGAGACAAAGGAAAAAAATGATGGCGAACAATCGTCGAATGGTAGTGATGAGCGTTCCACCATTAGTGCATACAGTGAGTACTTTATTTCAAATATATATATTTAAATAATATATAATTTCATGTGATTAATTTTTTTGTAAACATTTTTATAAGATCCACCTATACGTTGACAGTTATTCGACGAGGAGCCTAGTATTGGTCCTAGTACTCAGGCCGGTGGTATGAGGAGGGGTTCGTACCAGAGGCAGATGCGTAGCTTTATGTACCCGACTAGACCCTGCCCCTCCCACTAACATGTCATCCTTCCCACATTCTGATCCTGGTGTGTCGTTAGGGAAACACGGGATATTTAGGACCCCCATGTTTTCGCCACCTTTTGCATCTTCTGGCCCATGATTTTCATATCCCATGATGATTCCCACTCCCCAGTTAGAATCCGGTCATACAGGTGTCCCATATTATTTTCCTTCTACTTCTGTCTCTCCAAGCTTCTATATTCCATCGTCTTCGACTCCTGTTCCACCATAGGGTCTTCCATTAGTTTCTGTGGATCCAGCGGCTCTCAGCGATCAGACTGGCTCAGGTATATTTATAGAACCCTAAAAAAATTTATAGCAATATTTATTTTCATTTTAACATGTTTTGATAAAATATTTGTTTTTTTCATGATAGATACATCTACTGATAGGAGGCGGGGGTGGGGGAGTACACACATGCGTTCGGTGCGGAACCGCTGCACACAGGTTATGGTGGATTACAATGAAAAAAACCAAATGGTTGAGAAAACAGGGCAGCAATATCAGAGTTTTTTGGCGATGCTTTCCAAATACTCTGACATCATTCTCATCATCCAACTATCATAAAGACATTTACCACATGAGGTCAAGGATAGAGATTGGGCAGAGATATGGGTAAAAAAATCTATTATATTTAATGCCATGAATTATTTTTCTATTTATATGAATTGATATTTTAATGTCACCTTCGATTTAATTTTTCTTATGGTGAAGGTGCACGACCGGAATGTCTAAAGTATTTAGGCGAGCATTGGAGATCCTACAAGCATGAGTTGTATATTTGCTGGCGTGCTAGAGTTGGCACTGATTTAAAGGTGGTACCAGTCGTGGATGATTGTCCTATAGAGTAGTATCTTCAGATGATTACTCATTAGACGACTACCCAGTTTAAGGTATTAATTACATTTGAGGTATTTATATAATAACTTTCATGTTTTACATTAATATTATCCTTCGAATTATATAATTTTATTTAGGAATCATCTGAAAAAAAACATTGATGCCAAAAAATACCTCCACACACTAGGACGTACTATGATGCCAGATCATGAGAGGAAGCAGGTATGAAAATTGTTTATAAGTTTACTTTATGAATTAAAATTTATTTTTTTCATCAATTATTTAATCCTTTGAAAAAGTTTTCATATAACTTTAGTTTTTAATGTCATTGTAGAGGAAAATACAGAATATTGAAGGATGTGTACCTTGAGCAAAACTGTTTTGCTCGATTTGACAGAAAAAGGATGGAAGTGCCGTCAATGAAGCATCTTAGCAGCAGATTGTAAGTTTTAATCTGTTGATTTTATATTTTAATATCTATTTTGTAACTTAATAATATATTTATATTTGTAACAGGCTGCTTTAGAGGCCCTCGATGCCCAAGAACTAGACAATTTTGGGCCAACTGATCACTTACATCTGGTGTTGGGAGAGGAGCATCCTGGCAGAGTACGTTGTCGTCCTAGGATAGCCCTGAAGAGGTATTGGCCCTCCTCAGGTACAAGTTGTAGTGCCACCGAGCTGCAGAAAGTTAGGGCATAGGCAGAACAGGCTATGAAAAGATTCACAAAGATGGCAGAACAGTCTTCTAGGGAAAATAATGCATTTATGAAATTTATTGAAGTTCTACATCCAACACTTCCACCAGAGGCCAGCCCAGATTTTGATGAATATATGTCATCGATACGTTCTATATATGATGCACCAGGTGGTAGTTCTAGTCGTAGTCAAGATGATGTCCAGCCTGACGATGATGATGGTAAGGAGTCTGATGTTGAAGAGGAGGGAGAGGTGGAGGGCGAGGAGGATGGTGAGGGCGAGGTGGATGACGAGGGTGAGGAGGAGGGCACTGAGGATAGTGAGGAATATGATGAGGACGATGACGAGGGTGATGATGATGGTGATGATGGTGATGGTGATGTAGGACAAATTGATCTGTTACATTTTTTACTAATATTATTGAGATTTAATGTTTAATATATTCTAGTTGTTGGTTTTATCTAGACTCGTAGTATAGTATTGGAGTTGAGTTATTTTTATATATTGTCTATTTTCATGGATGTTGTTGTCTTTTAGTTGTTACGGTGTATCTTGAGCATGTTTATTGAGTATTGTGTGTTTGGGAACTCCCTGGACATCCCCCCTCCTTCCTGAACCCTGGACAACCCCCCACAATCCTCCTTGGACCCCGGACAACCCCTAGATATCCCCCCAGACAGCCCCCCGTACACCCCCCGAATATCCCCCCGGACAGCCCCCCCCCCCCCCCCCCCCCCCCACCCTCCTCCTTGGACCCCAGACAGCCCCCCGAACACCCCCGGACAGCCCCCACCCTCCTCCTTGGTCCCCAGACAGCCCCCTATACACCCCCTGAATAGCCCCCCGGACAGCCCCCCCACCCTCCTCCCTGAACCCCAGACAACCCCCCGTAGAGCCCCCCCCCCAGACAGCCCCCTCAGACATCGCCCCCACCCTCCTCCCTGGACCCCCAGACAGCCCCCCACCCTCCTTGATTTCATATGCTTTTTTTATTTCTATGATCATGCAATGTAATTTAGGATTATTCCATTTTCGTATGTCTCGAATTATATTAATGTCTTGTTAATATTATTAGCTCATTCTCATCAAATTCATGTGATGATATAATTTAATTTTAATACAATGTCTTGTTCTACATTCTTCATGTGATGTGAATTATGCCTTGTTTGAAATGGACTTCATTTTAATTGATAACAACAACTGGAATATAGAAAACCAACCAAACACATTCGGATTCTAATAAAACTTTTGGACAACAATCCATGGGTCATATTTGATGTGTACGAGTCAACCATGCCTCAATCTGAGGCGCGGTGTGGCTGACACCACTCAAAGTGTCTCACTTTTGTTTAAAATGGACTTCATTTTAAGTGAAAACAAAAACTTGCATACGGAAAACTGACCAAACAGATTCTTATTGTGTCGATACTTTAGCAAAACGATCCATGGGTCATATACGACATGTACGAGTCAACCCCACCTCAATCTAAGGCGCGGTGTGGACGACACTATTCATAGTGTCTCTCTTTTGTTTAAAATGGACATCATTTTAAGTGAAGACAACAACTGACATACGAAAAACTGACCAAACGCATTCAAAATGTGTTGATTCTTTAGGACAACGATTCATGGGTAATATGTGACGTGTACGAGTTAACCCCGCCTCAATACGAGGCACAATGTGGCCGACACCACTCTAAGTGTCTCTCTTTTGTTTCAAAAGAATATCATTTTAAGTGAAAACATCAACTGGCATATGGAAAACTGACCAAACGCATTCAGATTGTGTTGATACTTTAGGAAAATGACCAATGGGATATTTGAGACATGTATGATTCAGCCCTGTCTAAATCTGAGGCGTGGTGTGGCCGCTACAACTCTAACTCTGTCTCTTTTGTTTAAAATGGGCAGGATTATAAGTGAAAAGAACAAATGGCATACGAAAAAATGACCAAACACATTCATATTCTGTTAATAATTCATTACAATGATCCATGGGTCATATATGATGAGTACGAGCCAACCTGGGCTCAATCCGAGTCGCGGTGTGGCTGGGATCACTCTAAGTGTCTCTCTTTTGTTTAAAATGGACTACATTTTATGTACATAAGGAAAACTGACCAAACGCATTCGGTTTCCATTGAAACTTTAGGAGAACAATCCATGGGTCATATGTGACGTGTACGAGTCAACCTCGCCTCAGTCCGAGTCATGGTGTGGCCAACACCACTTAAAGTGTCTCACTTTTGTTTAAAATGGACTTCATTTTAAGTGAAAACAACAACTAGCATATGGAAAACTGACCAAATAGATTCTGATTATGTCAATACATTAGGGAAATGATACATGGGTCATATGAAACATGTATGAGTCAACCCTGCCTCAATCTAAGGCACGGTGTGTCTGGCACCAGTCATAGTGTCTCTCTTTAGTTTAAAATGGACATCATTTTAAGTGAAAACAACACCCGGCATAATAAAAACTAACCAAACACATTTGAAATGTGTTATTGCTTTAGGAAAACAATTCATGAGTCATATGTGATGTGTATGAGTCAACCCCGCCTCAATCTGAGGCACAGTGTGACTGAAACCACTCTAAGTGCCTCTCTTTTGTTTCAAAAGGATATCATTTTAATTGAAATCATAAACTGACATACAAAAAACCAACCAAATGCATTCAGATTGTGTTGATACTTTAGGACAATGATCAATGGGTCATTTGAGACATTTAAGAGTCAAACCTGTCTAAATATGAGGTGTGGTGTGGCTGGTACCACTCTAACTGTGTCTCTTTTGTTTAAAATGGACAAGATTATAAGTGAAAAGAAAAACTGGCATACAGAAAACCGACCAAACGCATTCGGATTCTGTTGATAATTTATCACAACGATCCATGGGTCATATGTGACGTGTATGAGAAAACACAGGATCAATCCGAGTCTCGGTGTGGTCGGGATCACTCTAAGTGTCTCTTTTTTGTTTAAAATAGACAACATTTTAAGTACATATGAAAAACCGACCAAACACATTCGGTTTCCATTGAATCTTTAGGAGAACGATCCAAGGGTCATATGTGATGTGTATGAGTTAACCACTCCTCAATCCGAAGAATGGTGTTTCCGAAACAACTCAAAGTGTCTCTCTTTTGTTTAAAATGAACTTCATTTTAAGTGAAAAAAACAACTAGCATACGGAAAACTAACCAAATGGATATTGATTGTCTCGATACTTTATCACAACAATCCATGGGTCATATGCGACGTGTAAGAGTAAACTTGGCCTTAATATGAGAAATAGTGTGGCTGACAACATTCATAGTGTCTCTGTTTTATTTAAAATGGACACCATTTTAAGTGAAAACAACAAGTGACATACGAAAAACTGGCCAAACGCATTCAAAATTGTTTATTCTTTAGGAAAATGATACATAGGTCATATGTGACGTATATGATTCAACCTCACCCTCAATATGAGGCGCGTTGTGGCCGGAACCACTCTATGTGTCTCTCTTTTGTTTCAAAAGGATATCATTTTAAGTGAAAACATCAACTGGCATATGGAAAACCAACCAAACTCATTCAGATTGTGTTGATACATAAGGACAATGATTCATGGGTCATTTGAGACATGTAAAAGTCAACCCCGTCTAAATCCGAGGCGCAGTGTGGCCGGTACCACACTAACTATGTATCTTTTATTTAAAATGGATAGGATTATAAGTGAAAATAACAAATAGCATACGAAAAAATGACCAAACACATTCAGATTCTATTGATAATTTATCACAACGACCCATGGGTCATATGGGACATGTATGAGTGATCTCGGGCTCAATCCGAGTCACAGTGTGGCTGGGATCACTCTAAGTGTCACTATTTTGTTTAAAATGGACAACATTTTAAGTACATATGGAAAAATGACCAAACGCATTATGTTTCCATTGAAACTTTAGGATAACGATCCATGGGTAATATGTGACCTGTACGAGTCAACCTCGCCTCAATCCGAGGCATAGTGTGGACCACAACACTCAAAATGTCTCTCTTCTATTTAAAATGGACTTCATTTTAAATGAAAACAACAACTAGCATATGGAAAACCAACCAAACGGATTCTGATTGTGTCGTTACTTTAGCATAATGATCCATGGGTCATATGTGACGTGTACGAGTCAAACCCGCCTCAATCTGAGGCATGGTGTGGCTAACACCATTCATAGTGTCTCTCTTTTGATTAAAATGGACATCATTTTAAGTGAAAACAACAAGTGACATACAAAAAACTGACCAAACACATTCGAAATGTGTTGATGCTTTAGGAAAATGATCCATGGGTCATATGTGACGTGTACGAGTCAACCCCGCATCAATCCGAGGTGCAGTGTGGCCGTCACCACTCTATGTGTCTCTCTTTTTTTTCAAAAGGATATCATTTTAATTGAAAACATCAACTGACATATGGAAAACCAACCAAACACATTCGGATTGTGTTGATACTTTAGTAAAATGATCCATGGGTCATTTTAAATGTGTACGAGTCAATCTCATCTAAATCTGAGGCGCAGTGTGGCCGGTACCACTCTAATTCTGTTTCTTTTGTTTAAAATGGACAGGATTATAAGTGAAAAGAAAAACTGGCATACGGAAAACTGAACAAATGCCTTCATATTTTGTTAATAATTTATCACAATGGTCCATGGGTCATATTTGAGGTGTACGAGCTAACCCGGGCTCAATCTGAGTCACGGTGTGGCCGGGAACACTCTAAGTGTCTCTATTTTGTTTAAAATGGACAAACTTTTAAGTACATATGGAAAACTAACCAAACACATTTGGTTTCTGTTGAAACATTAAGAGAACTATCCATGGGTCATATGTTCCACGTATGAGTCAACCTCACCTCAATCTGAGGCGTGGTGTGGCCGACACCACTCATAGTGTCTCTCTTTTGTTTAAAAGGGACTTCATTTTAAGTGAAAACAACAACTAGCATATGGAAAACCGACCAAACAGATTCTGATTGTGTTGATACTTTAGTAAAATGATCCATGGGTCATATGTGACATGTATGAGTCAACCCCACCTCAATCCGAGGAACGGTGTGGCCGACACCATTTGTGGTGTCTCTCTTTTGTTTAAAATGGACATCATTTTAAGTGAAAACAACAAAAGACATACGAAAAACTGACCAAACACAATCGAAATGTGTTGATTATTTAGTAAAACGATACATGGGTCATATGTGACGTGTACGATTCAACCCCGCCTCAATCTGAGGTGCGGTGTGGCCGGCACCACTCTAAGTGTCTCTCTTTTGTTTCAAAAGGATATCATTTTAAGTGAAAACATCAATTGTCATACAGAAAAATGACCAAACGCATTAGGATTGTGTTGATACTTTAGGAAAATGATCCATGGGTCATTTGAGACATGTAAGAGTCAACCCCATCTAAATCTGAGGCGCGGTGTGGCCGGTACCACTATAACTATGTCTCTTTTGTTTAAAATGGACAGGATTATAAGTGAAAAGAACAACTAGCATATAGAAAACCAACCAAACGCATTCATATTCTATTGATAATTTATCCCAATGATCCATGGGTCATATGTAAAATGTATGAGTCAACCCGGGCTCAATCTAAGTCACTGTGTGGCCGGGATCACTCTAAGTGTCTCTCTTTTGTTTATGATGGACAACATTTTAAGTACATACAGAAAACTGACCAAACGCATTCGATTTCCATTGAAACATTAGGAGAAAAATACATGGGTCATATATGAAGTGTAAGAGTCAACCTTGCCTCAATCCTAGGCGCGGTGTGTTCGACACCACTCAAAGTGTCTCTCTTTTGTTTAAAATGGACTTTATTTTAAGTGAAAACAACATTTAGCATACAGAAAGCCGACCAAACGGATTTTGAGTGTGTTGATACTTTAGGACAAAAATACATGGGTCATATGTGATGTGTACGAGTTAACCCCGCCTCAATCCGAGGTGTGGTGTGGCTGAAACCATTCATAGTGTCTCTCTTTTATTTAAAATGGACATCATTTAGTGAAAACAACAGCTGACATATGAAAAACTGACCAAATGAATTTGAAATGTGTTTATGCTTTAGGAAAATGATCCATGGGTCATATGTGACATGTATGAGTCAACCATGCCTCAATCCAAGGCACGGTGTGGCCGAGATCACTCTAAGTGTCTCTCTTTTGTTTAAAATGGACAACATTTTAAGTACATACGGAAAACTGACCAAACTAATTCTGGTTGTGTTGATACTTTATAATAATGATCCATTGGTCATATGCGACGTGTATGAATCAACCCCATCTCAATCTGAGACTCGGTGTGGCCGGCACCACTCAAAGTGTCTGTCTTTTGTTTCAAAAGGACATCATTTTATGTGAAAACATCAACTAACATACGGAAAACCAACCAAACACATTCAGATTGTGTTGATACTTTAGGAAAAATATCCATGGGTCATTTGAGATGTGTATTAGTCAACCTTGTCTAAATCCGAGACGCGGTGGGGCTGGTACCACTCTAAATGTGTCTCTTTTGTTTAAAATGGACATGATTATAAGTGAAAAGAACAACTGGCATACGAAAAACTGACCAAACGCATTCGGAATATTTTGAACCTTTAGAAAAATGATCCATGGGTCATATGTTACGTTTACGAGTCAACTTCACCTCAATCCAAGTTGCGGTGTGGTCGGGACCACCCAACGTGTCTCTCTTATGTTTACAATGGACAACATTTTAAGTACATACGGAAAACTGACCAAACTGATTCTGATTGTGTTGATATTTTAGCACAACAATCCATGGGTCGTTTTTGACGTTTACGAGTCAACCCCGCCTCAATCCAAGGCATAGTGTGTCCGGAACCATTCAAAGTGTCTCTCTTTTATTTAAAAAGCACTTCATTCTAAGTGAAAACAACAACTGACATACGGAAAACCGACCAAACGCATTCGGAATATGTCGATACTTTTGGACAACGATCCATGGGTCATTTGTGACATGTACGAGTTAACCTCGCCTTAATCCAAGGAATGGTGTGGCCAGTATCACTCCAGGTGTATGTATTTTTTTTAAAATGGAAATCATTTCTAGTAAAAACATAAGGTATACGAAAAACCGATAAAATTATGAATTGAATTACAGATTCCACATATAATTGTCATCTAAATTTTAAATTGAATTCTAAATGAATTATGTATGTTTATAATTACGTTATGAATTATGATTTAATTCTGGATGTGTATAGTTCCTGGATGCATTATATGTTAAATGTGTATGAATTTGTTCTCTATATGTATGTGTTAGTTGGTTATTGTAGGTAAAATAATTTTATATGTATGTGTTATTTTATTATAGGTACAATAATTGAAAATGATTGAAAATGAGAGGGAATGGATTGGACACTGTGAAAATTGCACAAAAATGAGAGGGTATCTGCTGTGAAAATTGCAGGTTGCTGTGAAATTTGCACAACATAGGCTATGGCAACGGTTTGAAACCATTGGCATAGCCTCTCTAAGTATTTTTTTTACGAACTGTTCTATGAACCGTTGGAAAAGAAGCCGTCTTCTTGGTTTTCCCAACGGTTCAAGCCAAACCATTGGGAAAAACTATCCCAACGGTTTGGCACAACCGTTGGGATAGGTTAATTTTTTCTAACTTATCCCAACGGTTCACTGTAAACCGTTGGTAAAAGCATTCCCAATTAATTACTTCCCTATGGTTTGCAGAACCATTGGTAAAATATATACCAATGGTTCTACAACCTTTCCCAATGGTTCAGAACCGTTGGGAAATCCTGCATTTCTAGTAGTGAGAAGAACTTCCTACAAGTTTGGTATTATAGAGATTTTGTGAGTTTTCCAAGAAATACATCCCTGTCTGGATACGAGCAGGTAGAGGTTGCTCTGGCACAAATGTACCTAGGGGTAAAACCTGAGAACACTGCTTTAAGCTAGACTCTAATGGGAACTGGTGCATGACAACAGGCCTTGCTTCACTCTTGGTTACGACACTCCTGGGGGATATGCTTAGGATAATTTACATTTTCTTTACAAACTGATTTGAAGGATTTTAATATAAGATGAGAATAAATGACCTTGGTTAATCCTAAGGTGTTTCAAATTGAATATATGGTGTCATGATATTCTCTAAATGATTTTATGAGTACTGTTATTCACACAATGCTTTCTGGTTTTAGTCAATGGCTAGATTCCAAGGAAGTTAAAGTAACTTTGAGCATGATGTACAAGGTGAGAATGGTGATTGAAATGAGCAAAAAAATAGAATGTTGATAGGCATAAAAGATATCATGTTCATGCCAAATCAGTTTTCCAAAAATATGATCAACAACACGTATATTAACCAACTCATGGACTCAACAAAGAAGTAAAAGGTGATGAATGATAAGAGCTCCAGCAGTGGAGACCATGGAGAAAAGAATCCTCAATTTCCATCATGCAGGAAATGTGGAAGGAGACACCCAAGAAATTGTCTCAATGGAACAAAGAAATGCTTTAGGTGTGGAGAACAAGGACATAAAGTAAATAATTTCCAAGGAAAAATGAAGAGTACTATGAATGAAAACAAAAATGGTCCCAAGAATCCATTTACAGTCATTTTCTGTAAATGTAGGAGACCTGGCCATTACCCGAGTGAATGCCCTATTCTATAGGATATTTTAAAAAGAACTAGAATTTCCATGTAACATTTTTATTTTAATGGGAATTCAAGAGGTCCACGAAATCTAATGTCGCGTGATTCCGTGGCTGGGAGTGCCCGGAATGATCCGTCGAAGTATTTGTTAAGCTTAAGTTAACGTGCATAAGCAGTTTTCCTGAAAAATTGGAATAACTCTTAAATGGTAAATCAGATCAGAAATATGAGGGCACCAATGCACTCAGGATGGCGGTTTTACCCTTAGTGTGACTTAAGATTAGTTTGCACGGGCCTCCTGTGAGGAAACCCAAAAATGTCATAATCGTAAATAAAATAATTTAATAAATTATTTTATTTTTTCAAATGCTTATAACTCACAAACGGTAACTTGGACTAAAAATTTGAGACCACCACTAAACTTGTCAGTGTATGCTTTATTTAAAAAGATACTAACTTTGGCCGGTGCGGCCCACCAGAGAAAGTTATTTTTTGGCCGCATATAAAATAATTAAGTGACAATTATTTTATTGTAAAATTCATAACTTCTAAATGGTAACTCGGATTGAAAATCCAAGAGTACCGTGGGGTTCGTTGGGACGTTTTTCTTCTAGGAAGAGCCAAACCTCGACCGTAGTGGGTCGAGAGTGACTGATAATAATTTTCCAAACTTTTTTCAGGTAAGTTCAGTGAATGTGCGAGCGGTGTTTTATAACGTTTGAACCGGTGCTCAAAATTAAAATCTGTGGGTACCATTGAACCCGCAATGCCGGTATTTGCTTATAGATATCTTCACCTCAACCGCATTGGATCAAGGGTGAAAGATAGATTTTTGCGGTTTTTGTGAAAATAGAAATGATATAAAATAAACTTTTATTTTATTTTAATTCTTGAAACCTCCCATGTATAGGTTGTGGTGGTGGGTACCACCCAAGCCTAAACCACCCAATTGAATTTCTAGAGGTGGGGACCACCCGAACCTCTTGAACTCCCCTTTAAAGGGAGATAACCATTGGTATTATCCACTTTATTGGTGCCACCTCCCATTAATTAATTCTGTCAATTAATTAAGCCAAGCCAACGATTAAATTTTTGAGACACAACAATTTGGATACTTTTATTTTTGGGAGGATTTGTGTTGGTGAAGGAGAAAGGGAGTGCTTGGAGAACTACTCTCCAAAGAAGAACACACCATCTCCAATGAAGAACGACGATGACGCTGGAGCTCGGGATTGGTGGCGTGTGACAGGTGCAGCGTACGGTGACATCTTCAAATTATTTCTTGCATCAAAGAACAAAAACTCGAGGTAGGGGGATTTGATTTGTTTTATGTAAAATTTTTATTGTTCCTACTCTATGTCATTGATTGTATGTTTTGAGATATGCTGATTGATACCTCCATAATGAGGAGGGCTCGGACCGCACAAACACGGCCTGACCCTCCCCCTTTGTTCTGTCTCATTTGATTGACGACCGTGAAGTGGATCAGCCGCGGCCGGCCCGATGCCGGCCGCGAAGGAAACAGGCGGTGCAAGGCCACTGGGTCACCGAAAGGGTGCGGCCACAACATGTCGCGCCGGTGGTGCAGAGCTGCAGACAGGGCGGACCGCGGTTGAGGGGCACGTCACCGTCGCACCGCGCCAGTGGTGCAGAACCGGGGCCAGGGTGGGCAGCGGTGGAGGGGCGCGACGCCATCGCACCGCGCCTGTAAGCGGAACCGGCTGGCCGCTCGGCCAGCCAGACAAGGCAGAACCGCTTGGGTCCCGTGGGTTACCTAAACGGACGCCTAGCGCCGGTTCTGAGTGGAAGGCAGGGGGTGTAACCCCCCCCCCCCATGCGCGGCCCGCCATGTCGTCGGCCACCCAATCCGGCCCACCTGCCGGCCACCCTGGCCGCTGGTCAGCTGGCCATGCAGGCCGGCCAGTAGGCCATGCAGGTCGCTAGCCAGCCAGCTGGCCACACGGGCTGGCAGCTAGTCGGGCCACCATCGGTCAGGCTGCCCTTTTCTGGGCTGCCCTCTGCCGGGCCACCCTTGTCGGGTCCTCCCCCTTGAGCCAGGCCTCATCATCAGACCGAGTCGGACCCCGGTCCAGACTCGGGTCGGGTCGGGTCAATCCAACTGAGTCGGACAGGACCCGGACCCGCTATGGCCAGTTTACACCTTTTTTCCCATATCTTGGGCTATGGGTGTCTAATCGATGAACCGTTTGCAAAAATGGAAATCTTAGAGCAATATGTTTCTTTTGACATAACCCACTTGAGGTTTGGACATAGTTTCAATACGTTCAGGTTGTTTTGAACTTAAAAACCAACCGAGCCCCTGGAACGGAAATGCCAATAACTCACAGACTGGGGGTCCGATTGACGCACCGTCTATCGCTTTAGAACCCTTACGACATGGCGGTCCTTTTGGTTAATCCTTTTTGGATTTTAGTGGTGGTCGAGGTATGCCTAATATCTCAAGGGCATATTCTACGGAACTCGAGCGCATCGGGTGCGAGGAATCTAGTGGCTGATAGTGAGGCGGAGGTTGGAGACAGATCATACCGAGGTCAACGCTCAGTGATCCTGCATGGTTCAGCACATACTGATCATGTGTGGGTCAGATCCTACGTGGTTCATCGCTCAACGATCCTGTGTGGGTCAGCGCATACCGATCATGTGTGGGTCAGATCCTGTGTGGTTCATTGCGGGGGTTAATACCTTTAGATCCTATATGGGTCAGACTCAATATGGTCAGAAGCAGTGCCTCTTGATAGAATAAGATGATCTAGATTTGTGACTAATCATATATACATCTATACTTCACTGAAATTCTGGTTTGAGCTGAGTCAATGACTTTGGTTTTTACCTCAAGATTAAGATGGGTTACTAGATAACTTAGGTATATGTATGGGCATATACCAAAGTAAGGGTTATCCGTTGATTCATTAATTTTTGGTTATCCTTATTGGATATTATGAGACCATGAAGGTCTTAGGGTCCCTACTGAGTATTTTTATACTCACCCCTACACGGGATATGCCCTCACATCATTGTGTTGGTTGCAGATGATGGACTGTGCTGACTGGGGCAGAGAGTAACAGGACTGGACGGTACTCGGAGGTGCACCACTCTGAGTTACGGTGCATGGAGCGGACGGACGGACGTGGAGTGTTGAGGAGGCCATATGTACCTACCATTAAGGTAGGATCCCTAGAGGATGACCCATTAACTACTTTACTTGCTTTCAGTTTTAATTTTACTTTTCTGTTGGGCTTGTATTTCTGGCCCCTTTTACTTTCCAGCACTTCTTCTGAATACAGAATTGCTTAGTGTTTTGCTTCTAGTTGTGTACTCTAATTGTGTGTGTTTACTTTTTATAAATGAAATTCCTTCCCAACTTATGAATTTAAACCTTTGGTTCTAGTCTCCAGCCCCTGGCCTATGGAAGGCAGGATTAGGGTAGTCACGGCATGGGTCCCGAGGACGGGTCGTGAAAAATTGGTATCAGAGGCACGTCGGTTCTACCACAGAACTCAAGACTTTGATCTTTCTTTTCTATGAGGCAATAGTGTTGAGGTTACTGGGTGTGGTTCTCAGTTTTGGGAGTCCTATGTTGGTGCGGCGGCTGACATATCTATACACCAGGACCTTGACTTCTGATTTTCAACTCAGTGCACGAAAACACTGATTGTGTATGTGTTTTCAAAAGTTTTTCTTTTAGTAAGCTCAACCAGGTAAGATCACTAGTTATAATCTTTTGACAGTGTCGCATCTGTTCAGGATGCCTCCATGCAGACAACCAGTTAGAGTTCTGAGAGAGTACACGATGACGGCCCACCGAGCGATGAGGCTCCAGTTCAGGGCCCTCTTACTATGTTGGCACATTCGGGTGGTGTACCAACAGCACCACCACCCGTTGGGAAGTAGATGCCACCAGCTGCACTGGCGGATGATGCACATCAACTGAGCGTGTTGCATGAGTTCCATTGGTAGAGGCCTCCGAGGTAATGAGGCGAGACAGATTCCCAGGCAGTAAAGGACTGACTGGAGGCAATTGCTAGATTTCTCCACCTAGTTGAGACACCAGTAGAGCAGATGGTGATCGTAGCTACTAGTGTTTCCCAGTGAGTGACCATGAGGTTGGTCTGCATAGTGATGAGGCTTTGGTATGTGGACCGTTGCCCAAGATTGTACCTTC
Organism: Viscum album; assembly: GCA_963277665.1. Taxonomy (NCBI): domain Eukaryota; kingdom Viridiplantae; phylum Streptophyta; class Magnoliopsida; order Santalales; family Viscaceae; genus Viscum; species Viscum album. The sequence goes on from OY728130.1 coordinate 1,225,123,626, forward strand.
AGTTTGTGTTCCAGCTATATCACTACCTGTTAGTAAGGAGTTTCAACCGGTGGTACCGGTAGATGAAACATGTAGGCTTAGTGCCTTACATGTGTTTCAGCTTCAGATACCCCTTAGGTTCCGAGGAGAGCCCAACTCACAAGTGGTTCTGGACTGGCCTAAAGAGGTGGATGAGTGTTCTCTAGAGCTTGTACATCTTTATCAGGATGACATGTCCGTAACTAAGTAATCATCGAGGTGTACCGATCATTCCCAGGACACGATGAATATAATACAATCAGTAATATGGAGCTCTGACTACCGAGTGAGGTGTCTTTCAGGACATTAGAGACAACACCTTTTCTCTAGATGCTAGAGAGAACCTTTTTGGTTGAATGTTCTTTGGTTGAGCGGATATATCCAGTGAATGTTTGTAGTGGGAAAGAAAGAAACTAGTTCCAGTCTCAGATACTTGAGCATGTAAAATGTTTTGAAAAGAGGAAGTGTTAAGGATAGATGAATCTACAGAGTAGCAGACGTGGAAGCAGAGCTAGGATAGAAGCATGAGGTGGTGTACATAATGACATGTTACAACCACCTGCCTTTGTAGTCCCCTCCAGGCTCACGGAGATGGAGGGCAGGGGAAGAGAGTAGCTGCATGTGGTCAAGGAGTGTGACCCAAGGCCTCTAGGAACGATTTGAGGTATGGTCTGTGTCTACTACTAGCTGTCGTATCAATAGATATAGGTACCAATAATTTCTCCCTTCCACGAATCTTGTCCTAGACTTAGAGTTGTATATGTACTACCCAATTAAGTAAGGGTTTTCATCTCACTTCCTATTTCTGTGAGATTCATGCCATACTGCCACTATTTCCTTTTGTGTGGTGTATGTACTGCCCAATGATTGTATTTTTGTAATATAATTTAATTTATGAGTAATTTAATCTTTATTTTATGATCCATCTTTCATGGTATTTATGTTTCGTAAGTTACCAAATTGGTAAGGGAATATTAAATTTCAATTTCCACTCATTCGGCTTTACGCATACTTCATTGATTATTTTTCTCCATGATTATGTGTGGAATCACTATTTAATATTTGTGTAGTAATTTACACTCCCCTTTCTGTGGATATACTTTTTATACACATAATCACTCCATTGATAAATTCTCAAGTCAACGATATGAACATGATAAGAGTAATTTTAACTCAATCTTCATTTATTGAGTTAAACATCAAATTCATTGATGTTGTCTTTACAAGAATATGTGTGAATTTTCTCTGATTGATTTAAACTAAATATTCAATAACATTGAGTGTATTTATATTATTCACACATAATTATGTTGTCGATTTATCCTTAACATCAGGATATGGTATTTATAATAGATTTCATCTCAATTTACATTCTATTGAGACTTATTTGTTGTTATACACCAATTTACATTTATATGGTGTATATAATGTACTTTGACATAGTATATCATGAATCCCTTTATTCCCATGATATTATAAAGTTTTGATTACCTCAATTATTTCTATTCAAGCGTCTCTCTTTTGGTTAATAACTATAACTAAAATATCATTTTAAAATGTTTTAAAGATTTATTATTCAAAATATTTCTCAGTAATTTCCATGTTTTAAAAATGGTTTTAAGGATTTATTTATATGGACATTAAAGTTTTAAAATTAAAATTATTTTTAAAAGTTTCAAAGAGGTATGGGACACTTTGATTCAAATATCTATTTTAAACGGCTTCTTGATAAATAGTGATACTTTTAAATATTTTCAAGAAAAAGGGGGATATTTCTCTCAAATAGTTATGATGATTATTTTTATCTATGTCAATATCATTAATTATTCTCTATTAAGGTTTATCTATTATAATAAAATTTTCCATATTGTATTGAATGAGTTATGTTTGACTGTGGATGTTCTATTTTTATACCATCCATGGTTTGTGGTTAAAATATTTACATTTTGTATGCTAGTTTTAATACAAATTTTCAGATTATGTTTCAACCTTTTCATACGAGGAATGCATTGGACTTAGTAAGTGACGGGTGGAGCCCGCTATAGATCATTGATGCATCGGTAGGTCTCATGAGACAAACTAGTGTCTTGGTACAAGACCTTTACAAAATCTTATTTGTAGTCTTGGCACAAGGCCTTGACTGTGTGGTTAGGAATGTCTGGAATTATGCATTCCATCATTATGAACGTGGCTATTGATATTGCATGTGATTATTCAACTAGTATAATATCCATGTGAATAAGTAAATGGAATTATTTGATTTTATCTTTTCCAAATTATGCTGAATTTAATGTTTAAAGGGGTTTTGTTTTAGTCTTATACATTGCCTTAAATGTTTATGCTTATTTATGAAAGTTTCTGCTATATTTTTATCCTTACTGAGCATCTGAGCTCACCCCTTTCTATGTTTTATTTTTCTCAGGATGCGTAGATGTATATTATGACTGACCTGCAGGGATAGTCTATGGGATCTCTGTATTGTCTATGGAAACAATGTTGTTGTTGTTTTCAATTTTATGATGTAATGTAAACCTTATAAATGTATTTATTACTTCCAAGGATACTAAACTAATTGGTCTTTCAGGACTTGATATTTTGTTATCATGCCAATGATACGTAATAATGCACCGACTCTGGGCTTATGGGGTCAGGGTGTTACAAATATCATGAGGTGAATTTAGGTCAAATAGTTTGGGAAACCATGATATTAGTTATATTCATATTTTTTAACATTATTTTAGTATATTTCAAGAATATTTTTCTATTATTCTCATAGGTTATGAATTTGAGTTTTCAAAATAACTCATACATAGTGTTGTGAATATATCAAAGAATCATTATCTAATGGTTTCGATTAAATTGAAAGAATTAAAGAAGCAACTTTAAGAGAATACAGATAAGGGTTTTATGTTCCTATGTAATTCACCATGGGTTTCTCTAGTACTATATGTCAAAAATAAAGATGAATCAATGTTTTTATGCATTAATTGTTGTGAACTTAAAAAAACATGATTAATAACAAATATAATCATCCATGTATTGATCAATTTTTAAATAAAATTACAAATAATTGATACTTATCAAAGATTGACCATTGATCTGGATATAACCAATTGAGGGTTAAATTATAAGATGTACCCAATATAGGTTTTCTCATAATATATGGGAAATATAAATTCTTAGTGATCCCATTTGGAAATATAAATACCCCTATTATCATCATGGATATGATTAATAGAGTCTTTATAGATTACCTTAATCTTATTTTGGTAGTCTTTATTGACGAAATTATCATATATTCCAAGACTAAGGAAGACCAAAAATATCATTTGAGTTTTGTGATGAAAACATTTATAAAGGATAAATTATTTGAAAATTTCAGCATGATAGAATTATAGATGTATAAAGTATCCTTATGGGGTTATGTTATCACAAGGGAGGGTATATTTGTGGATCCCTAAAATACATAAATGATTTAGGACTGACCTTGACTAACCACTATATTAGAGATTAGTAGTTTTCTAAAATTGGATGGATATTATTAATGATTTCTGAGAAATTTATTATGACTATAAATTCTACTAACCAAGTTTAATGATAAGTGATTCGTGTTCTTATATAAATACGAATGCAAATATATTTTCTTAGGGGCTCAATAGAATGTTGGCCACCACACCTGTACTCACAATACCTAGCTATAGAGAATGGGTTTTAATATACAGTGACACCAAAAAGAAAGGATTGGGATGCTTCCTCATGTATAATGATATGGTGGTATCTTATTCCTCCCATCAATTAAATATTCATGAGAAAAATTACCCAAAAAATTATTTGGATCTAATAATAGAAATAATTGCATTGAAAATAATGGTGCACAATCTGTATGGTAAAAAGTCAAAAATATATAATTATCATAAGAAATTAAAATATTTATTCATATAAAATAAGTTAAAAATACACCAAAGGAGAAGGATGTAGTTAATAAAGGACAATGGATACTCAATAAATTACCTCATAGGGAATGAAAACAATGTGGTTCATGCTCTTAGTAGGAAGTACCATTCTACCTTATCTATGATAAGGATTTAAAGTGAACCAATACTCATGGATTTGAAAATGGAGGACATTAAAATTGTTAGGTAAGGGGATAAATCATATATTTATTAAATAATATCTCAACCATTTATCCATATCAAGATAATGGAGGCACAAAAAGAGAATATAGAAATACATAAGAAGGTAGGGAATATTCCAAAGTTCAAATTTGATAATTATGAAATTATAAGATTTAGATAAAAATATATATATTCCATCAATAATATAATTTGAGAAATATTTATTGGATGATGCAAATATATCATAATTATCAATCCATTCTAAAAGCACAATGATATATTGAGATCTCAGGAATCATATTTGGTGGGAAAATAAAGAGGGAGATTGTAGAATATAACTCATTCTACTTGTTATGCCAACATGTCAAGGCAGAATAAAATAATTCTAAGTGGATGATACAACCATTACCCATACCTATAATGAAATGATATAACATCACTGTGGATTTTTTTATAGGAAATTACAAGAGTTATAAAGGAAATAAAACTATTCGGGTTGTAGTTGAGAACCTTTCAAATTCATCACATTTAATTATTATTTGAGAATATTTCTCACTCAATAAACTTTCTAGGATATACATAAAGGAAGATTTAATGTTTCAAGGAGTACTTATATTAATTGTATTTGATCAATATCTAAGGTTTACCTAAATTTTATATAGAATTATTTAATAATAATTAGATATAGAGATATGTTTTATAATTAATCATCATTCTCAAATTGATGTTCAATATGAAAGGGAAATTAAAAATCTAGAATATATATTAAGATTGTGTTTAATATATTTGAAAAGAGTTTGGGAAAAACTCTTACTTCTAGTAGAGTTCTCATATAATAATAGTTTCCATTATAATATTCAAATGAAACCATATAAGGATATGTGTAAGAAGAGGTGTATAACTCTAAATTTTTAGGATGATGTTATAGATCATAAACTATTGGGACTAGATATTTCTCATAAAATAATAGAGAATATAAAATTATTCATTGTAAATATAAAACTTTATAGATTCAAAAAAAATATTTATGTTAATAAACATTGATGAAAGTGTAGATTAAATTAAAATATTAGGCATTCCTTTGAATATCACCATTTAAGAGTGTTATGAAATTTGAGAATAAGGGTAACTTTATCCCTAGATACATTATCCCCTTAAAAATCCTTGATAGTGTGGGTATGGTAGCTTATCATCTTGCATGTCCAATGAACCTCTCTCAAGTGAATGATGTGTTCCATATAATAAATTTTGAGGAAGAAAATACCTTCCACTTCACATTTACTGAACTAATGGTTTATATAAATGAAACATGATATTTCTTTCAAAAGAGAATATATAAATATTGTATTATAGAGATAAAGTAGTATGAAGAATTACCACTCACCTGGTTAATGTTCTATAGAGAAATCATGTGTTTGAGGAAGCAATATGGGAACTCACATATGTAATGACAAAGAAGTACCCTCATTTGTTTTCAGTAAAGTAATGATTTTTAGGGAGAAATAATGTCACGACCCGTCATCGGGGCCCGTGCTGTGACTACCCCAAGCCCACCTTCCATAGGCCAGGGGCTGGAGACTAGTACCAAGGTGTAAATCCCGGTAAAAAGGGAAGGCATTGCCTTTGTAAAGTAAACAAACACCAGAGAGCAAGAAAGTAGAAGAAGTAAACACTAAGTAAAAACTGAGTACAACAGTAAGTGCGGAAAAGTAAGTGGGCCAGAATACAAACCCAAACTGAAAGTAAAGTACAACTGGAAAGGGAAAACAACAACTGAAAAGTAAATCCACAATGTCAAGCCGTCCACTAGAAGTCCCCCTTAAAGGGTGAGTACAGATAGCCTCCACAGCTCCTCGGGTCCAGCCGTCCACTCCGAGTATGTCCCGCCCAGTGCTCCACCTCCAGGTACCGACCTGCTCCGCAAGCCTCAACCGCGATCAGCGTTGTCTGTCATCTGCAACCAACACAACGTAGTGTGGGCATAGCCCATGCAGGGGTGAGTATAAGCTACTCAGTAGAGACCCCGAGACCCCCTAAGGTCTCTTAGAATCCACAAAGGATAAACCGCAAAGGAAAGATACAATCACGAAGTAACATCTGACACTACTTAGGTATATTCCCATACATATACCTAAGTCATCAATTCCAGTATGCTCTAACATCCGAGCCCAAGTACAACCCAGTCCACATAGGAAAGAAAAACTTAAATCCACACAGGATAGCACAACACAATCCACATAGGAAAGCAAAACAGGATTCAGCTCACACAGGTATACTTCTTCGTATGACGATAAAGATGATCAGATATATCCACTAATTCATCTAAGCCATCGGACCCACAAAGGATCAATAGGTACTAACCCCCATAATGACCCACAAAGGATCTGACCCACACATGATCGATAGGTAACTAACCACCGCAATGACCCACAAAGGATCTGACCCACACAGGATCGATAGTTAACTTACCGCCGTAATGACCCACAAAGGATCTGACCCACACAGGATCGATAGGTAACTAACCCCCGCAAATACCCACACAGGATCGGACCCACACAAGATCTGTAGGTGTTGGCCCACACAGGACCGCTGAGTGATAACCCACACAGGATCTGTAGAACTGATCCACATAGGATCGCTGAGTACTGTAGTCGTCGCCGTCAAATCCACTAAGGATCTCTGTATAGTCGTCGTCGTCGTTGCAGTCGCATCCAGCTCTTGGGTTCCCGCACACAGCAAGCTCGTTCGGGAGGGTCCACTCCACGAGCCGAGAGGCTGATACACCAACTGACACATAGTCCATAGTTGATGTATCCAAAATTCCTGTATCGTCAATAGGAACTCAACGTCGCAGACGGCGCGTCAATCGGACACCTGATCTGAGAGTTATTTGCTTTTTCGCTCTAGGGGCCCGGTTGGTTTTTAAGGCAAAACCAGCCTGACCATACTCCACCTGCATCCAAACCTCGTCCGGAGTAATCCAACAGATCCATCTCACTTAGAGGAATCCATAAAAGTCGACGGCACATCAATCAGACGTGCGGAGCTCAAGTTATAAGCGTTTCTGTTCCGAGGGACCGGTTGGTTTTGTGTACGAACCAACCGGTCCGAACCCAAAGTTCTCCAAAGCCTTGAGTGCGATATACAGAAACGACCGTCTCTATCCAAGGATCACATTTCCACTGACGTTGCGTCGATCGGAGGCCCGAAGCTCAAGGTATGAGTTAAAGACCGAAAAGTTCCAAAAACGGGGGGTTTGGGCCCGGACCGACCCAGCCCAACCCCCCCTGGGTTGGTCCGAACCGGGTCGACCCGACCCGGGTCCGGTTCTGACCTGGATGGCGTGACCCGGCCCGGCCGGGGTGGTCCGGCCCGGCCTGGGTACGACCCGACCCGGCCGGCGGGTCGGCTCGGCCGGTTACGGCCGAGCAGAGCGGGAGGCGTGCTGCCCCCGCGTAATGGAGTCATGGCCCCGCGTGGGGCCTCCCTTGCCAGCGGACGCAGCAGCCGGCCGCGTCCCGTGCCCCTCTGGTCTCGCGTAGTCGTGGGACCGCGCCTTGTCGCCACGACATCAGCCGTAGCGGCTACTCCCGGTGGCGCTCTATGCGCCGCCGCCTCCTGCCGTCGGCGCCGCCGTGCCGGTGAGGCGCGCCGGCAGGCTAATCTGTGGACCACCGGATGAGTTCCGGTGGTCAGAATTGCACGTCGTCTTCCCCAAAATCCCACCCGGGGTCCGTCCTTCACTGAGAGGATCTCACATCGCCCGTGCGGCTTACTTTGTGGTCGTCCTCCATTCCGCACACCAATAACGAAAAGGGCGGTGGGTTTGGACTTGTTTGTTGGTCCGTACCCACCGCGTTATCAGTTTTAAAAGCCTCACAACAAACATTTAATCATACACCGTGGGTATAAATCACAAATATTTAAATGAATCAAACCCCTACTTCGTCGTAGTCGTCGAACATGAGTTCTTCGCGGAATTTACCGTCGCGGAAGAAGAGGATCGTCGCATCACGGAAGGGGCGTCGCGTCGTCGCGGTACACGGCGTCGCGTCGATGATCTCCGAGGGTTAAAGAAAACACACAGATTTAATTGCACCAATTAAACCCATGTTGAGGATAAAATCCACAAAGGAAATTAAAAGGTCTGTAATCCCCTACCTCAATTAGTTGATGATCGAAGATTGTCGCGGGGAAGGATCGTCGCGGAAGAAATGTCGCAGAAGGAGAATCGTCGGCGTCGTCGCGGTACACGGTGTCACGTCGTTGATCTCCGAGGGTTCGGCGTTCTTCGTCGCCTTTCGTCGAAGGCCGATGTTCTTTGTCGGCGACGATGCGTTCTTCGTGTTCTTCGCGTTCTTCGCGAAGGAGGATGAAGATAGAGTTTCTCCAAATCCTCTCAACAAGCCACACCCAAGAAAAACATGCGTTGGTATTATTTTATTCTTATGCCAACAAACGAAAAACAAAGTTAAGAAACGATCCATTAATTCGATGAATTAATGGTAATGACTTAACTGCCCAATTAATAGGGGTGTTAAGAATTTAAGAAAATGCACTGGTTGACTTTCATTTAAAAGGGGTTTTCGCGGGTGTGTTACTTAGAGGGAATGAAACGGTGGGGCTCATGTGGGCCCCACCTCTCAAATATCCTAACAAGTGGGTAGGATATCTTGGGTCCCACCTTATCCTCTTAACCTTTCTTAAGAGACTTTATGTGGCTTTTAAGTGAAATAAAATAAAGTTGTCGCACCACTTTATTTTATTTCTTAACTTAACCCCAAAAATTAAAAACCACACCCGAGCAAATGAAACTTTGAAAAAGGCGTTTTTAAGAATATACCGGTGCTTCGATTCCATCGGTGCCCTTGGAATTTAATTCCGAGCACTGGTTCAAAAGTTAGAAAAACCTGCTCGTTCGTTCATTGAACGTACCCGAGCCAAACTTTGGAAAATGATTCCGGGCACACCGGGCCTCAGAATCAGGTGCCGTCAGAAACTGCATTCTTGTAAAATTTCACTGAAAATTAAGAAAAACATTTCCTTGAATTTTACGGGTCTTTACATCACTCCCACCTTAGGGATTTACGTCCCTAAAAAGATACATAAAAAACTAGGGAAACAAATGTGGGTATTGAGCACGCATCTGAGCCTCCCACTCCCAAGTGCTCTCTTGGAGGTTCCCGTGCTGCCATCTGATGCGCACTAGAGGAATCGATCGTCCAAGTAGGACCCTCTCTTGTCAATCCTCGATCTCCACTGGGACCTCCGCAAAAGTCGCCTCATCATCAACATCCATCTCCCCATGGTCAATGATATGCGTCGGGTCGTTCCTGTATCTCCTCAGCTGGGATAAGTGGAAGACATCGTGCACTCGGTGCAACTGAGGTGGTAGAGCCAGGAGATAAGGCACCTCACCAATACTACTGAGGACCTGGAATGGTCTGATGAAGTGTAGAGACAACTTTCCACCTCGACCAAATATCTGTTATCCACGTCGAGGTGAGACACGCAAGAAGACGTGGTCGCCATCCAAGAACTCTAGTGGCCTCTGCCTCCTGTCAGCATAAGACTTCTGCTGGCTCTAAGCTGTCCTCATCCGCTCCTGGATGACCTGGACCTTCTCTGTCATGGCCTGGACCATCTCCGGTCCCACAAGTGTTGACTCCCCAGGGTCTGTCCAGCACAAAAGTGATCTGCAAGGTCGGACGTACAACGCCTCTTATGGTGCCATCCTGATGGTGGAGTGGTAGCTATTGTTGTACGCAAACTCCACCAAGGGTAGGTGGTCCTCCCAGCTGCGACCAAAGTCGAGGTCACATGCGCGGAGCATGTCCTCGAGAGTCTAAATGGTCCTCTCCGTCTGACCATCTGTCTGAGGGTGAAAGGCGATGCTTAGACGTAGCTGTGTCCCGAACGCCTCTTGCAACCCCTTCCAAAGCCGGGAAGTAAAGCGAGCATCTTGATCAAAGATGATAGATGATGGACCACCATGAAGTTGTACAATCTCTTAAACGTAGAGACATCCCAAGCTCTCCACTGAGCCCTGCTCTCTGATGGGTAAGACGTGAGCCGACTTGGTGAGTCGGTCGACAATCACCCAAATGGAGTTGTGACCTCTGGAAGTGCATGGAAGTCCAATCACGAAGTCCATAGATATCCCATCCCAATTCCACTACGGGACCTCCAAGGGTTGTACCAAGCCTGCTGGTACCTGGTGCTCTGCCTTCACCTTCTGGCAGGTGAGGCACCGAGAAACGAACTCCGCCACAACCTTCTTCATGCCCGGCCACCAGTGCTGTCGTCTAAGATCCTGGTACATCTTCGCTACTCCAGGATGTACCGCCAAAGGGGAAGTGTGAAACTCTCTCAGCATCTCCTCTCTCAAAGAAACTAGTACCAAGGTACATCATCTGAAAAGGACATCGTGCTCTCCTCCTACGGAGAATCCATAAGGTGTATGTCCTGAGGATATCTGCGCACGCCGCGTCTCACAGTCGGCATCCCCACACTGTGCCTCTCTGACCCACTGCAGTAGTGGAGGAGTGACTGTGAGAGACTGAAGGAAGGATGCTCCATCACTATCCACGAAGGATATCTGCAAAGTGGCCAGCTGCTCTGTCGCCTCCTCAAGCAGCTGAATGCCCGTCCTCTTGCTGAGAGAATCAGCTACTACTTTCCCCTTCCCAGGAGTATAGACTATCCCAAAGTCATAGTCCTGGAAGAACTCGAGCCATCTTCGCTGTCTCAGGTTCAGGTCCTTCTGAGAGAAGATGTACCTAAGACTCTGATGGTCATAAAAGACTGTAAAGCGCTCACCCATCAGGTAGTGCCGTCATGTCTTTAGAGAGAAGACCACTGCTACTAACTCCAGGTCATGGGGGGAGTTGTTCTGCTCATGAGGCATCAACTGACATGATCCATAGGAGATCACCGCCTGCTCCTTCATTAGGAAACATCTGAGTTCGGTCCCTGATGCATCGCAGCAGACTACGTACCGTACTCCCTCCTCCGGCAACCTCAAGATAGGTGCACTGGTCAGTCTCTGTCTCAGCTCCTGGAAGCTCTGCTGACATCTGTCTGACCACACAAAGGGTTTCCATTTCTTCTTAAATGCTGAGAGTGGTTCCGCCACTCTAGAGAAGTCTGGCACAAATCTCCGGTTGTATCCAGCTAGTCCCAAGAAACTCCGCACCTCTGTCATGCTCCTGGGTGGCTCCCAATCTAGCACTGCCTTGATCTTCACAGGATCCACTGCAACTCCCACCTTAGAGATGACGTGTCCCAAGAAGTGGACCTCACGTATCCAGAACTAACACATTGAGATCTTTCCATAAATCTGGTGCTCTCGGAGTGTGTCTAGTACAACACGCAAGTGGTAGGTGTGCTCCTCCTTAGTCGTCGAGTATATCAAAATGTCGTCGATGAAGACCACGACAAATCGATCGAGGTATGGCTGAAAGATCCTATTCATGAGGCCCATGAACACTTCTAGAGCATTGGTTACGCCGAATGGAATAACCAAGAACTCATAGTGGCCATACTGACATCTGAAGGTCGTCTTCTGCACGTCCTCGTCCCAAACTCTGAGCTGATGATAGCCTGACCTGAGGTCTATCTTAGAGAACCACCGTTCTCCCTTGAGCTGATCGAAGAGGTCATAAATCCTGGGTAGCGGATACTTTTTCCTCAATGTCACCTAGTTCAGGCGACGATAGTTGACACAAAGTCACAAGCTCCCGTCCGCCTTCTTGGCAAACAATATCAGGGAAGCCCAGGGTCAAACACTGGGTCAGATGAATCCCTTTCCCTGCAGGTCCTCCAACTGTACCTGTAGCTCTCGATGCTCAGCGGGGGCCATCCGATATGCTGTAGTGGATATCGGGGTTGTCCCGGGGTACAGATCAATATAAAATTCTACCTCTCTGCGAGGAGGTAGTCCTGGAACGTCATCGGGAAAGACGTCCGCACACTGATCCACCACTGCAGGAAAACTAGGACTTCGCACGTCAACTGCTCCTAGGATGAGGCTAGCCAACTGATGAGTGATGGGATGTCCTCTCCTCTGCGGAAGTACATCCTGTGCTCCGAAGGCTCCCTTCTCGCCGGTGAAGGTGAACCTGCTCCCGTCGGTGTGTACACATCGCACCTTGCGCCTAATACAGTCGATTTGAGCATGAACTGTAGATAACCAACCCATGCCCAAGATGACGTCTTAAGGCCTTGACGCCACTACGAGAAGATCCCAGCCGAAGATCTCGCCTCCTAGAGTAAGCTCACACTGCCGGAACCAGTGCGTAATCATCGAGTCTGCTCCTGTAGGAGTCTCTAGCCGTAAGGATCGAGCCAACGGCTCTGTCGGAATCTCCGAGCTCCAAACAAGGGCAGCGGTTATGAAATAATTACTCACTCCTGTGTCTATAAGAACTACATCAAGGGTGGAATAGACACAGATACTACCTCGAATCATATTGGGTGCGCTGTGGTCGTAGGACTCCGCTGCCTGGAGCTATGCCTGTCTCTGCCCGCCATCTCCCTGTGGCCGGGGTGGACCTCCTAGTGGTGGTGGTGGTAGATCCTCAATGCGTCTCCCACCACCTGCTGCTCGGCCAGCTCCTCTGCCTCATCCGCCTACCCCCTGCGGACCGCCACGATCGACCCTCTACATCTGCCTGGGTGGCCCCTCCACCGTCTACTGCTCCTCGGCACGGCGGGTCGGGCAGTCACGAGCCATGTGGCCCTGCCCGTCACATGAGTAGCACTGCCTGCCTCTCGAAAGACTGGCCCTGTGCTGTGTGCCCCGCACAGCTGAGACAGTGTCCTGAGGTCGTCTGCCTAAGGGTCTGGTCTGCCTGGACCCCTGAGTCATCCGACGACTGCCTGCTGCAGAGGACTCTGCTACGTGCTTCCCTGCGGTAGGTCTCGCTGCTGATAAAGGATCAGCATGAAAACTCTCCATCAAAAGGGATTCCTCCAGTACTCCTGCCTGGGTCGGAATGCTGAGGGAGATCAGTGATGCCCTGATCTCATGTCTCATTCCTTACTCAAAGGTTCGGGCTCAGAAGAATGGGTCTCATACCATATCTGTCGAGTAGCGTGAGAGATCGGTAAATCTCGTCGAGTACTGGGCGACCATCAAACTGCCCTGTCGTAGCGGTAGAAGCTCCTGGATACACACTACACGGAGTGTGGCTGGGACGAACTCCGAGCGAAAGAGGCTCTCAAAGTCTGTCCAGAGGAGAGATGCCTCATCATGCACCTGGAGTATCAAGCTCCACCATCGGCCCGCTGCCGCGTGCAGTAGGCTCGCTGCGAGGATCACCATGAGGTCTGCTGGTGTCCTCACTAACTGGAATACTCGTACGACTGCCTCCAGCCAGTCCTCGGCTGCCTGGGGGTCCGTCTCCCCACAGAACCAGGGCGGTCGCTGGTGCTCGAACTCGTGGAGTGCACTAAGGCGATGTGCATCATCAGCGGCTGGGGCTGGAAGCATCGGTGGCTCAGCGGGTAAAGGTTCCGCTGGTGCCTCTGCTGTCAAAGGGCCCTGTACTGAGGCCTCGTCGCTCGGCGGGCTGTCGTCACGTACAACTCTCAGAACCCTAGATGGTTTCCGTCGTGGGTCCATCCTGAAAGGAAACAGCTGCGCCACGGTCAGAATAGTATACCTGGTGATCTGACACAAAGTAATCACAACGAAAACCTGAAACACACATGCAATCAATGTTTTCATGCATTAAGTTGGAAATCAGAAGTCAGGGTCCTGGTGTACGTATACGTTAGCCACCGCACCAACACTGGACTCCCTGGACTAATAACCACATCCAATATGCTTAACACTATTTCTTCACATAGAAAAAGATCAGAGTCCAAAGTTCTGCGGTAGAACTGAACTCCTCTGATACCAATTTGTCACAACCCATCCTCAGGGCCCGTGCCGTGACTACCCCAAGCCCTCCTTCCATAGGCCAGAGGCTGGTGACTAGCACCAAGGCGTAAATCCTTGAAAAAAGGGAAGGCATTTCCATTTTAAAGTAAACAAACACCACAAAGCAAGAAAGAAAAATAAGTAAACACTAAGTAAAAATTGAGTAAAACAGTAAGTGCGGAAAAGTAAGTGGGCCAGAATACAAACCCAAACTGAAAGTAAAGTACAACTGGAAAGGGAAAACAACAACTGAAAAGTAAATCTGAAACGTCGAGCCATCCACTGGAAGTCCCGCCTGAAGGGTGAGTACAGATAGCCTCCACATCTCCTCGGGTCCAGCCGTCCGCTCCGAGTATGTCCCGCCCAGTGGCCCACCTTTGGGTACTGACCTGCTCCGCAAGCCTCAACCGTGATCAGCGCTGTCCATTGTCTGCAACCAACACAACGTAGTGCGGGCATAGCCCGTGCGAGGGTGAGTATAAGCTACTCAGTAGGGACCCCAAGACCCCCGAAGGTCTCCCAGAATCCACAAAGGATAAACCACAAAGGAAAGATACAATCACGAAGTAACATCTGACACTGCTTAGGTATATGCCCATTCATATACCTAAGTCATCAATTCCAGTACGCTGCAACATCCGAGCCCAAGTACAACCCAGTCCACACATCAAAGAAAAATGTAAATTCACATAGGATAGCACAACACAATCCACATAGGAAAGAAAAATAGGATTCATCTCACATAGGTATACTTATTCGTATGACGATAGAGATGATCAGATATATCCACTGATTCATCTAAGCTGTCGGACCCACAAAGGATCAATAGGTACTAACCCCCGCAATGCCCCACAAAGGATCAGACCCACACAGGATCGATAGGTAACTAACCCCCGTAATTACCCACAAAGGATCTGACCCACACAAGATCGATAGGTAACTAACCCCCGCAATGACCCACAAAGGATCTGACCCACACCGGATCGATAGATAAATAACCCCCGCAAAGACCCACACAGGACTGGACCCACACAGGATCTGTAGGTGCTGGCCCACACAGGACCGCTGAGCGCCGACCCACATAGGATCTGTAGCACTGATCCACGTAGGATCGCTGGGTGTTGTAGTCGTCACTGTCGAATCCACTAAGGATCTCTGTACAGTCGTCGTCGTCGTCGCAGTCGCAGCCAGCTCTAGGGTTCCCGCGCACAGCAAGCTCGTTCGGGAGGGTCCGCTCCACGAGCTGACAGGCTGATACATCATCTGACAGATAGTCCAGAGTTGATGTATCCAAAAGTTTCGTATCGTCAACAGGAACTGAACGTCGCAGACGGCGCGTCAATCAGACGCCCGGTCTGAGAGTTATTGGCTTTTGTGCTCCAGGGGCCTGGTTGTTTTTTATGGAAAAACCAACCCGAACGTACTCCACCTATGTCCAAACCTCAGGCGGAGTAATCCAAAAGATCCGTCTCACTTAGAGGAATCCATCAAAGTCGACGGCACGTCAATCGGACGTCCGGACCTCAAGTTATAAGCATTTCCGCTCCGAGGGCTCGGTTGGTTTCGTGTACGAACCAACCGGGCCGAACCCAAAGTTCTCCGAAATCTTGAGTACGATATACCGAAACGACCGTCTCGATCCAAGGAACACATCTCCGCTGACGGTGCATCGATTGGAGGCCCGTACCTCAAGTTATGAGTAAAATACTGAAAAGGTCCGAAAACGGGGGGTCTGGGCCTGGACCGACCCGGCCCAACCCCCCCCCCCCCCGGGTCGGCCCGAACTGGGTTGACCCGACCCGGGTTCGGGTCCGACCCAGATGACGTGACCCGGCCCAGCCTGGGTGCAACTCGGCCTGGCCGGTTACGGCCGAGCAGAGCGGGGGACGTGCTGCCCCCGCGTGATGGAGCCGCGGCCCCGCGTGGGGCCGCCCTTGCCAGCGGACACGGCAGCCGGCCACGTACCGTGCCGCTCCGGTCCCGCGCGGTCACGGGACCGCGCCTTTCCACCACGGCTTCAGCCACGGAGGCTCCTTCCGGCGGTGCGCTGGGCGCCGCCGCCTCCTGCCATCGGCACCGCCGTGCCGGCGGGCTGATCCGCGAACCACCGGACGAGTTCCGGTGGTCATAATTGCACGCCGTCTTCGCCAAAAGCCCACCCGGGGTCCGTCCTTCACTGTGAGGATCTCACATCGCCCGTGCGGCTTACTTTGTGGTCATCCGCCATTCCGCACACCAAGAACAAAAAGGGTGGTGGGTTCGGACTTGTTCGTTGGTCTGCACCCACCACGTTAGCGGTTTTAAAAGACTCACAACAAACATTTAATCATACGCTGCGGGTATAAATAAAAAATATTTAAATGAATCAGACCCCTACTTCGTCGTAGTCGTTGAACGTGAGTTCTTCGCGGAATTGACAGTCGCGGAAGAAGAGGATCGTCGCGTCGCGGAAGGGGCGTCGCGTCGACGATCTCCGAGGGTTAAAGAAAACACACAGATTTAATTGCACCAATTAAACCCATGTTGAGGATAAAATCCACAAAGGAAATTAAAAGGTCTGTAATCCCCTACCTCAATCGGTTGATGATCGAAGATTGTCGCGGGGAAGGATCCTCGCGGAAGAAACGTCGCAGAAGGAGAATCGTCGGCGTCGTCGCAGTACATGGCGTCGCGTCTTTGATCTCCGAGGGTTCGGCGTTCTTCGTCGACTTTCGTCGAAGGTCGGCGTTCTTCATCAGCGACGATGCGTTCTTCGCGTTCTTCACGTTCTTCGCGTTCTTCGCGAAGGAGGATGAAGATAGAGTTTCTCCAAATCCTCTCAACAAGCCACACCCAAGAAAAACATGTGTTGGTATTATTTTATTCTCATGCCAACAAACGAAAAATAAATTTAAGAAATGAACCATTAATTCGATGAATTAATGGTAATGACTTAACTGCCCAATTAATAGGGGTGGTAAGAATTTAAGAAAACGCACTGGTTGACTTTCATTTAAAAGGGGTTTTCGCGGGTGCATTACTTAGAGGGAAAGAAACGGTGGGGCTCATGTGGGCCCCACTTCTCAAATATCCTACCAAGTGGGTAGGATATCATGGGTCCCTCCTTATCTGCTTAACCTTACTTAAGAGGCTTTAAGTGGCTTTTAAGTGAAATAAAATAAAGTTGTTGCACCACTTTATTTTATTTCTTAACTTAACCCCAAAAATTAAAAAACCACACCTGAGCAAACGCAACTCCGGAAAAGGCGTTTCTAAGAAAATACCGGCACTGGGATTCCATCGGTGCCCTCAGAATTCGATTCCGAGCACCGGTTCAAAAATTAGAAAAACCCGCTCGTTTGTTCACTGAAGAAACCCAAGCCAAACTCCGGAAAATGATTCCGGGCACACCGGGCCTCGGCATCAGGTGCCGTCAGAAACTGCGTTCTTGTAAAATTCCAAAGAAAATTAAGAAAAACATTTCCATGCATTTTACGGGTCTTTAAAAATAATATTAAGGGGATATGATATAATACCACATAATTTTACAATGAATTTTTCTATTAAATAAATACTATTTTGAATAACTTATTTCAGAAAATAAAGATCTATATTGAACCATGATACATTTTATTGAGAAAAAATTTTACAATAGAAGATAAAAATTAATATATTATGAAAATTCAATATGAAACAATATTAAGAAAAATTTATGTTGAATAAAACCACAAGTAAATAAAAAGACCACAAACATGTAGTCCTGGCCATCTTAGTTTTCATTTAATATTATAGCATTGATTGAAAATATATAAATAAGGAAAATAATTTGAAATTTAATATCCATTTTTAGATAGAAGTAAATAAATATGATGAATTATTCTAAATCATGTATGTAAGGATATATATAGAAAATAAATATGATTATTATATGTATGGTAATATTATATATGGACATTGAAAAAATGGTTTTGGATATATGTTCATTGGGTATATGTAATGGGTAAGTTGTGTGATTGAAAATATTATGATCCTGGAAAGAAATAAAAAGATAATATTTATTTAAGATATTTTAATATAAAAACATATTTTTATACATAATATGTTATTATTATTCTTAAAAAAGGATTTGATGTATTTATAAAATTTAAATTAAGGCTTTAATACCAATGGGTAATATAATTAAATGTTGATAAGATGAATAATTAATTTTAATAGGATGTGGTTAGAATCATTTAATGTAAAAATGATATTTTTAACGACCTGTTTTTTTTAAGTATGTTGTATTTTTACATTAAAAAAATAATTGATGAATTTTTAGTGATGTTTTTATTGTTAATGCATCAATAAGTAAAAAAATATATTAACAGTTATTAATTATTAATTTATATTACATGCGGTTAATAATACATAAATTTTAAGAAATAATTTTTCTATAATTTTTAATTAGTTTATGTTTCATTAAATGTTAAATTTTAAATAATGAAAACCCGAATCAGATTAATTGTTGTGTAAGATTTTAATCAAAATTTTGAAATTAGGTAAATATGTAGATTTAATTTTTTTTCATAAAAAGATGTTACCAAGGTAAAAATTGACTTACCACAGTAAATGTAAAATTAGGTAAAAAGGTGTTAAACTAAGTGGAAAATTAATTCAATATCAAAAAAAAATTATCTCTATATTTGATTATAAATGATTTATCAACAAAAAATTTATCCATTATCAATTATTTTACATTGTTTATCCACTTTCCTTTAAAAACTATAATCTTAAACTATAGGAAATGAATATTTGCAGACGTTCTACTCAAAATTTACCTATTAAATAACCCCTCACATACACCTTAAAAACACTCAAACCGTTTGGTTATCATTTGATTATATTTTAATTTACCCTACACTAAATCCTACTAAGACATTTGATACCTTCAAGTTCCAAAAAAAGGAAGCATAAATTCTTCATTCCAAATGAACTCGTTTAAAGAATGACTTAATACATCATGAAGGTGTTTAAGTTATTCCATTACTTTTCAATTAACTTCTCATATAAACTCTTTATAATTATCACCCTCCACTATAATGATTTTATATTAAAATATCTATGATTTTAATAAATTGACATTATTATTATATAACTCTATACTCGTACTCATTCATTATCATAACATGTTCTTGTTTGGGCCATTTCAATTATCAAAATGAATGATGTTGTACCGACATCGCCATTTTCAGCAAGAATAAGTATCAAGACAGTAATTCTAGTATTATATGATATTAATGAGTAATATATGTCATGAATATATCTATATAATTACGAAATAAAAATAAATGATCATTATAATTTAACTCATGATTATTAGTAAGCTACCCAAAAAATGTTCATCATGGATTCCATTCTCACAAATCGTACACATAATTTCCATCAAATAAAAATGGGGATAAATAAATAAATAAATAAATTATTTAAATAACTTTGATATTTTTGTAATAATGAACATGGTATCAAATACTGGGTACTGACATTTCCATTATGAAACGTATACTTAATAATCAAAACTACTACATCCAATTATTAAAATAAACATTAACAAATATATGTGTAGTGAATTATTATAATTAAAAAATATAAAGGGAAATATATATGAATATGATTTTAAATTAGTTTATTAATATGGCTATGTTTATTATATATGAGTTTAAAGTTAATTCTTGGAACACAAGAGTAAATATAAGGGTTTTTTTATAATCTCACATTAAATTCATTATTGTTATGATTAAATTTAAAGATGGGGTTAATTTATAATATTTCTCTATAAAACCACTTTAATTTTATTTTCCTATAGTTTTTAATTGGTTTTTTCATTTCCTCCTATTATTTCACCCACCTTTAGGTTCATAATATACATAAAGTAATACATGTAAGAGATATCAACCTCACCTCTTCTTTTATTTTTGCAATATTTTTTGTCGATGTTCGTATTTGTTTTTGTTTTATGGATACACTTATATATAATTATATTATTTATTATGTTATTTTTCAATATAATTGAATTTATTTACAAAATTAATATTCCTTTATAATTTTATGTGTGATTATTTTCCACCAATATTGTCTCTCTTTAGAAAAATAAGAAAAGAATATTCTGTTTTTTTAACGCTTTTCACATGAACAACTTTTCCCATTTTTATTACCATTATTTATTATGTATATTCTTCTATAATTTTCATGGTTTTAAAAGATAACATATATTCTCATTTCTTACAATATTTCAATTTAAATGAAATTTATTAAAATTAAAGGATATTTTTTCCTGTTCTTTAAATCAATTTTCTAATGCACTTATAAAAGGGGCTTTTCATTTATGTAAACATCCTTTAAGGTTTTTTATACTTCATATATAATCTAAAATAATAGAGACATTGACCGTATTTTTTTAGATTCCTTGTGATAACATATTATGGTTATTTTCATAACACCAATTTCTTTTCGATGAGTTAATTAAGATATGATGGAATTATGAAGGTTTTCATTGTCATGTGGCACACATATGTATGGTATATCATTATATAATGAGTATGTATCTTATAGAAATCCAATAAATTGGGAACATTATTATATCTCATGAGATCAGGATGTGATAGGGGTTATTGTCCAATGTTCACTAACTTAAGGTATATAGGTGTTTAACCAAAGTCAACTGTGTTATGGGTAGGTGGTTAACCTAGAACATTATGACGTGAATGTATTTTTAGTTGTACTTGATGTATGTTATGATTTTTAGGATTAGGATTATTCCATATCATTATTTTATGCCATGTACCAATGTTACCTTCTCATTTCTCATGATAGCTGACTCGTGTCTCCATACTTCTATGACTCATTTCTTATGTTATGCTAAAATACTTATGCAACGACTCATGATTTATGATATATGTTTTATTGGACATGATTCTCTCTCGTTATGACAATGTACCTTTATTATGTTCACATACCAACATAATTATCTTATACTCACTAACAATCATATATTGGTATCTAAAGCATTTACCCTAATTGAGCATCTGACCTCACCCTTTCTTATGTTTTCATTGTCTAGGTTATAAAGAAGATTAATGTATATGATGTTTCTAAAAGGTTATCATTTTAGAAGAATATAAGAGGAATTTTTTGATAATGTAGTATAATAAGTTGGTTATGCATCTAATATCCAATGATATTAAACCCTTAGGATATTGGGTTTGATTTTTATGAGATGTTAGAAATATTTAGGTAAAATGAAATAATATGTATGTATGTTTTTTTCAGGCTTCCTCAGATACATTCTAAAACATTGTTTTAAAATAACGGAAAAAGTAATTTTATTGAGGGTGATAGTATTTTATTCAAATTATTTATTAAAAGATGTGAGAAATAGTTCCCACTACTCATCAAAGATATATATTAATAAATAAATTTTTTTAGAAAAAAATTACTATAAACACATAAAATTACTTATAAGATATGGTTATTAAGAATTTATATAAAGTGTATATATATATTAGTAGGAGTATATTTTTATAAAATGAAATTTTTTCGTGGCTAGTAGGAGTATATTTAATATTGGTAAAGTTAATATGTAAAAAATAAATTTTTATAAAAGTTTAATTAAAATTTTAATTTAATTTACATAAAAAAATTATTTTGGATAAATTGGGAAAGTAACATTTTAATATAAGGAGTTATATTTAAATATATTACTAAATGATCTCAAAAAATCGATAATGTTTGAATGGAAAAGCTAAAAGATGATGATAATATAAATTTTAGAAGTTTTCTATGTTTTTTCAAATAGTATAATTTATTAATATAATAATTTTATATGCTCGAAATGATTTTTAAAAAATATAATATTCAAGTTTTGAATATAAGTACTATGAATCCTAATCACACCATTATTCAGAAAAAAAAATTATTATACGTTTTATGTCACTAAAGGGGTTTGATGGGAGGATTTCATTAGATAACTAATTATAGATATATTATGTGTCAAATAAATATGTGGTCAGTTTTATATATGATTTATCAAGTTTAATAATACCAATAAATTATAGTAAATATAAGGGTTTTATGGTCTTTTTGTAATAGACACAGTAAATACTAGTGATCATGTATAGTTCTGTTATTAATCTTAAACAACTTTAAGAATATATAAAATATATCATTTTATTCAAAAAACAACTCTTCCTTATCATTAATTCATGGATGATTCATATTTCAAGGAATTAAATGATAATTAACCCCTTAATGTTTAACTTTGAGTTATTCCTAATCGATGGGAATCATAGATATTTATGTGTTGCAAGGATATATGGATATTAGAATGAGTTGTGGACAAAATAAAGATATTGGGTATAAAACACAACCTTTTATTATATTAAAATTACATCATTATAAATATAAACAACATAAAATTATTACACCACAAGGATCCAAAGGTTTAGTATCTTGGAAAAACTACGACCAAACATTACATTTAAGACATCATGCATAAAAATTTATTTAATTTATTCTTCTCTAGCTTCTTATTAGCACTTGACCTGTCCTTAGTACATGTAGTCACCTAAGGGTATACATCAAAAAGTGGTGATCTAAAAGAACATTAAGAAGGTATATAAGAACAATATAGAATAAGGTGATCATAATCATAATATCATCATCAAAATAAAAAGAGTAAACATTAATAAAAGACTTGGAATGTGGAAATGCATAAAATTGAAACATCATGTCTTTGTTGTTAACTAACACACATAGTTGTGAACAATTATAGCATCATGTTCATGCATCATTTGCATTTTACTCATGAGATTCATCACTTTACCCAATGCATTGAAGCGCTGTATAATTCTATGAACACGTGTAACATTCAAACATTCATATTGCACTTTATAATTCCAGGAACACCCGTCTCACCATAATATTTACATTATCATGCATGCCAGATTAAAATATAAAAATCTTGAATGTAACATAACCCATAGAAGTAAATGAATTTAACATAATAAATAATACTTCCATTAACATTTGGTTCCCAAAATAAATATGGAATATCATTCTTAACATAGAACCATTAACCATGAGTGAAGAGTGAAACAATATTCATGAAGTAAAAAGGGTGTGTTTTTTTGAAATAATAGTTCTTTTGAAAACCCATTAGGATTTTTATAAAATCAATCAAATAAAATGTATATCCCAGAAAAAAATATAGTGATGAATAAATTATTTTTAATGAGAACCCATACCGAACATGGAGTGGTAGTGGGAGAACCCTAAGAATGAATGTTGGGTTCGAGAATTTCCCCTTACATTATATATGAACACTTCCTTCTAATTAATGTCCTATATATTGAAATTATATTAATTAATTGAAAATTAAATAAACTTTTATACATGAATATGGTTCATTTTGGTTTCATTAAGTTATATTATGGGCCTTTTGATGAGTTATAGACTTTAAATCCATTGTTCGGGAATGTTTGTTTTTATTGTTTTCTTAAACGGTTCACTTGTATTCATAAATGGAAGTTCTTATAGAACATGGATAAATATTAAGAACTAATATTAAATTTTATTAATTATTTTACATGTTCTTAATGATTTTACATGATTTTAAATGATCTTATAATGAATTATGTTATATACCATGTGGATGAATCATTAGTTAAAATATAATGATGATCGTTTGGGTTAATTTAGGCGATCTTTTGACCACAGTGAACTTGTTTTTTTAATTATTTAGTAATATATACATAAGATAGTTCCAGAAGATTAAATAGGATATAATAAATTTTATATAATCGGGTTCGACCATAAAAATGGTTTCATGACCAGATCTAAAGGTGGTAAAGGAAAAAAGAAAACATGTCGTTCTTGAAGGTGATAAATTAACATGTTATGAACAACATTTTCTTTTCTAAAATGAAAAAGAAGAGAAGAAGGGGGTTGGATGATATATTATCCCATTAGTATCATAAAATTACATTATATTTGAGATATTGGATTTAATATACCATATGTATGAATATAGGTGGCGATATATTAAGAAACAAACATGAAATTGAAAGGAAATTAAAGGAAAATATAGAGAGGGAAATTACCTGTTGAATCCTCCTCTTGAGATCCTCCTTAAAGAACCTAGTCTTGGTATTTGTATGAGGCCATAAGCTCTAGGACATGGTATAGGGGTTGAGAAAGATGATTTTTTAGAGTTTATACAAGGCTTTAATCTTGATAGGTGTGAGGAAATGAGGGTGTGAAGGGTGGAATTAATAGTGTAGTGGAGAGGAGTTTTCTTAATATTTTAATCATTAGTTTATTAATTTCCAACAAGATAAGAAATAGTTAAGATTCCCTAACCAAGAATAGTAAATATGGAATGTGAGTTCTATATTTGTGTGCTTAAATCACTTGTGATTTTAGGAATAGTGGGTTTAAATTATAATGTATTTACTTGGTAAATTAATGTATTTTACTATTCACCAAAAAAATCATGTATTTCAAAAAAAACACAAAAATTCACCCTAACCATTTTTTGATGTGTAGAATAAAAAAATGAATTAAAATTTTCCAAAATAATTTTCTAAATAGGATTAATTTAATTTTTAATTAAAATCATAATTTACTTGAAAATATAGTTTTTAAAACATTTGTTTACTTATTCCAAAACATATGTACATCATGCATTCAATTAAATACCACATATATACTATCATAGGTGAGGTTACTATTCATAAGGGTATATTAATATTCATAAGGATAACATTACTATTCAAAAGGGTATTTTACAATTCACCAAAAATTAAATGTTTTCTATTTTTCTCAAAACATCTTACTTATCACAACTGTGTATGTTAGATTTTTGAAATTCAAAACATAAAAGTGGAAAAATTATGTTTTATGATCACATAGTATTTACTATCATGATATGTCATTATGCTCCCTAATGTTATTACACTATAAGGAATAATTATAAGAATGGATTTCTATTTATAAAATATTGGTTCGTTAGATTCTCCCCCCTTATGAAATTTCACCCTTGAAATCTTTTTTTACACAAACAGGCGAGGGTATTACTCCTTCATAAACTCCTCTAGTTCCCAATTTTATTATTAAAACTTATGGTTCCTCTACAACACTTTGACAAGGTGGGTTTCCTTGTTGTGTATAACCTTATCTCTCTGATCAAGAATATTTATTGGCTACTCCTCATAAGAGATATCATCTTTGAGCTATACCACCTCTGATTTTAGTACATGTGAGGGATCTGGTATGTACTTCCTCAAGAGTGATACGTGAAACACATCATTAAATTGAGTCATATTTGGTGGAAGTGAAAGCCTATAGTACATGGATCCTACGCGGTCAAGGATCTCAAAGGGTCCAATGTACATTGGACTTAGCTTCCCTTTTTTCCAAACTAAATGACTCTCTTCCATGGTGATACTCAAAGAAAGACTTTATCTCCAATGTTGAACACCAACTCCCTTTGACGGTTGTCAGCATAGCTCATTTCTGACTCTGAGAAGACTTGATGGGTTTATAGATGACTTGAACCTTCTATGTCATCTTTTGCATAGGATTGGGTCCAAGTAGCTTTCTTTCTCCAACTTCATCCCAATAGGTTAGAGTTTTATATCACTTTCCATAAAAAGAATAATATGGAGCCATTTGAATACTCGACTGGAAGCTATTGTTATATGAGAACTTAACCAATGTGAGATGTTGATTCCATCCAACTTTTAATTCTAAAGAGCAGGATCTTAGAATATATTCAAGCATCTAAATAGTCCTTTTAGATTGGCCATTAGTTTGGGGGTGATAGATCATGCTGAAATTTAATTCAGTACTCAAAGAATGTTAGAGACTCTTCCAGAATTTAGATGTGAACCTTGTATCACATTCAAAGAAAATCGAGAGTGGAACCCCATGAAATCTCACAACTTCCTTCACAAATATCATTGTGAGTAGTTCAAGTGAGAGGTCTTTCCAAATAGAGATAAAAAGGGATGTTTTTTTTGAGTCAGTCATCCAAAACCCATATCGCATTATTTCTATTCGACGTATTCAAGAGAACCATAAAAAAGTAAATAGTATCATTCTATCATTTCTACATGGGTATAGTAAATGGTTTCATCATACCATTGTAATTTTTTTCTCTTTACTTTAATTTTCTGACATACCATGTACCTTGAAATATATTCTGCAATCTCCTTCATCGTGTTATCCCATCAGAAGTGTTCTCAAATATCTTGGTACATCTTAGTGCTACCAATATGGATAGAGAAATTTTAGCTATGTGTATTTTCCAATAGATCTTTCTTTATCCTGGGTGATGAAGGCACACAAAGCCACATTCCAAACTGAATCACACCATCATCATCGATATGTAACTCTTTAAGCTTCCCTTCCTTTACTACATTCACCTAATTTTGTAACTCGAGATCATCCCTTTGTGCCTCCTTAATATTTTCTTGGATAGATTCTTATGAAATCATTTGGGAAAGGTAGGATGTTTCCCCTGCCCTTATGATTTCCAAATCCACCCTTTACATATCCAAGAAGATATGATCTTTCTCAATATGTAACATGGATAGAGTAGCAGGTTCTTTTCTGCTTAAAGCATCAACTACCTTTTTCACCATTAAAATATGATAGTAAATAAAGAAATGATAGCCCTTTATTATCTATAACCATCTCCTTTGATGCATGTTTATCCCCTTTTGTGTGAATATATAATTTAAGCGCTTGTGCTCAGTGTATATGTCACACTTCTCACCATAAATGTAGTGCCGCCAGATTTTCAAGGCAAAGATCATGGTTGCCAACTCTAGATCATGCGGTGGGTAGTTCGTCTCATGTATTTTCAACTATTGTGAGGTTTAAGATATCACATTATCATTTTTCATGATTACGCAACCCAATCCTTTCTTCAAAACATCGTTTTATACCACAAAACATTGTCTACTTTTCAGTAATGTGAGTACATGTTCAATGATCAGCCTTCTCTTTAGCTCCTTGAAGCTTTCCTCACATTATTACATCCAGATATACTTTACCCCTTTCCATGTTAACTCAGTTAGTGGGCTTGAAAATTGTGAAAAAATTCTCACAAAACGTCGGTATTACCCAATTAATCTAAGAGAACTATGGATTTCTGTGATCACATGTCCCAAGAATGAGACTTTCTTCATCGAACAGTCACCATCACAAGTCTTATATGTTTTTCATGTTCCTCCTTACTCTTTAAGTAAAAAAAATATCATCGATAAACACTACCACAAATTTTTTAAGGTAATGTCTAAAGACTCTATTCATCAAATCCATGAATATTTCAGGGAATCAACACCCACACAGTTGAAGGATTTTTAAAAGGAGATTCATGATCTTACTTGAATTTTTAGAGGCGCATGAGATTGTTCAGAATATGAAAAGATATTTCCTTTTCCTGATAGTTGATATGTGATCTATATAATTAGATCCAATCCATTCCCATTATAGCGGCAAATTCCACCAAGGGAAGTATTATGAGATTCGCTGGAAGATTCTTCCCACATACGCCAATAATAGAAGAGTCAAACACTTGGGTTGGAATGATTGCACCACTTGGTTTTTTTATATATATCTCTACTTAAAGGTTTCTTGGCTTCGATTATATACTTATAGAAAACTTACAAGATATAAAGGAATGTGTAGAACCAGAATCAAATAAGACTTTTTCCATTATTGAGTGAAAAAGAAGTGAACCTTGTATGAATTAATTATCTTTATATACTTCCAAACTGGTGATGGCATAAGCCTTCCCTTGTTACTTTTTCTTTGGTGGCTACTGATGCTGGTTAGGCTCGAGGACTAGAGGTTTAGTGCACTGGCTTGCATAGTTCCCTTTCTCCCTATTGTTGTAGCATTTAACCATGGGTGGTTCTCTCCTTTCTTACACCACATTATTCTTCCTTATCATGCCATTTCCACACTCTTGAGCATGGTGTCCTTCTTTCCCACACTTGAACATTTCCTCATCCCATTGAGGTTGTTCCTATGATTCTACTTCCCATATTTATTGCATGTGGTTCGTTGGGTTTTCTTCCCACCTTTATTATTAGATCCTCTGGCTTAAAACTCCATCTTTCATTTCGTATCACCATATCCATGGGACCATTCTCCAAACTACATCTCCACTTTGGGATCACATCAAAAAACTTCTTGATAACTCCCAAATTCTTGAATTTCAAGATCCTTTTGAAGTTTTGGTTTTAATCCACTAAAGAATATTTCAATTTTTCTATCATTGTTGATAACAAAACCTAAAGAATACCTTTCAATCCTTGTGAAATTAGCTTCATAGGTCGTGACAGGTTCTCCTTCCTTTTTCTTGAGCTCTATGAATTATCTCCCTATCATCATTTGAAGATTTAGTGGTAAATACGTATTAGGAAACATGATCTTAAATTCTTCTAATTTCATCCCTTCAATTTCCTCCCTTCACTTGGTGTTCTTAATAAAATCTCACCATTTATCGGCCTCTCTGTATAGACAATAAAAGGATAGTGTCACCTTCTCTATCTCAGAACAGTGGAGTATATAAAAGATATTTTCTATTTAGTTGACCCATTGGTCCTCAACTAGTGGATCAGAAGATCCACTAAACATCAGTCATCATTCCGTATAAAACACTCGATATCCAATTTATCCCTCTTTGGTGAAGGAGGATATTCCCCATTATTTTGGTTATTTTTCATAACTCTGATATAGTTGGGTAATCAATTCCATGATGTTTTTAACTCCACCTTCTAAATCATTGGGGATTTCATTCGGGCAATCATTGCATTGGCCATCATACGAGGTGTTGGTTTGGTTTCTCCTGGTTCTTATAGTTTTCTAAAATATAAAAGGTTAAAAATAACATAAGTCAACAAGTCATGAATAAATTATTATTTTGTATGATTTAAACTAAAATAATAACTTATGGGATCCCTATTAAAAGCTTCTTGTGTGCATATTTTCACCTAGTCTCATGCTAGAGGTTTTCTCTACGGTTCAGTAATCCTAATTCACAAATTAACTAAACCTAGTCTCTGATACCAACTATAGTGACCTAGACTTTTCTTTAATTACTATTACATAATTATAAAGATAAAAAACATAATAGTATTACACCACAAGGATCCATATGTTTAGTGTATTGGGTAAACTAGGACCAAATATTACATTTAAAATATCAAGCATAAACATTTATTAAATTATTTCTTCTCTATATTGTTATTATAACTTGACCTCTCCTAAGTACATGTAGTAACCTAAGGATATACATCAAAAGGGGTGAGATTATAGCCTATTAATAGGATAGATAAGAACAATATATCATGGGGTGAGCATAATCATAACATCATCATCAAAATCATTAGAGGAAACATCATTAAAAGACATGGAATGTGGAAATTGAATAAGAATGAAACATCATGTATTAGTGGTTAAATATGATAAATAACTGTGAACAATGCTAGCATCATGTTTGTGCATCATTTCCATTTTAATCATGAGATTCATCACTTTACCCAATGCATTGGATCATTATATTATTGTGGACGAACCTATCTCATCAAAATATTTACATTATCATGCATCCCACATTAAAATATATAAAACTTGAATGTAAAATAACCCATGGAAAGAAATGGGTTTAACATAATAAATAATACTTACATAAAAAATTTCTCCCCAAAATAAAGAGTGAATATAATTATTGACATAGAACCATTAACCATGAGTGAAGAGTGAAATTATATTCATGAAGTAAAGAGGGTGTGTTTATTTGAAAGAACAGTTCTTTTGGAAAACATTTGGATTTTAATAAAATCAATTAGATAACATGTATATCCCATAAAAGGTAATATAATTATTAATAAATAATTTTTTAAGGATAACCCATACCAAACATGGAGTGACAGAGGGAGAACCTGAAGAAATAATGTTGGGTTTGAGAATTTCCCCTTACCCAGTATATGAATGCTTCCTTCTCTTTAGTATCCTATATAATGACATTATATTATTTAATTATAAATTCCAGATTCTTTTATACATGAATAGAATTAATTTTGGTTTCATTAAGTTTTTTATGGTCCTTTGGATGATTTATTGATTTTAAATCCATTTTATGGGAATGTTCATTTTTATGGTTTTCTTAAATGGCTCACTTGTAAACATAAATGGAAGTTCATGTAGAACATGGATAAACATAAAGAACTGATATTAAATGTTATTAATGATATTCCAGGAGTATAACTTATCTTATAATTAATTATGTCATATACCATGTGGATGAATCATTAGTTAAAATTTAATGATGATTGATTGGGTTAATTCATGTGATTTTTCAACCACAGCAAACTTTCTTTGTTTAATCATTTAGTAATATATACATCAGTTCTTCCAAAAACATTAAATAGGATATAATAAATATAATATAATAATTTTAAACCATAAAAATGGTTTCATGACTAGATCTGAAGGTGGTAAAGGTAATAAACATGTCGTTCTTAGAGGTGATAAATTAACACCTTGCGAACAACATTTTCTTTTCTAAAATAAAAAGAAGAGGAGAAGGAGGATGGATGATATATTAACCCATTATTATCATAAAATTAAAGTATATGTGAGATTATAGAGTTAAAATACCATTTCTATGAGGATAGGTGGTGATATATTAAGAAAAGAACTTGAAATTGAAAGGAAATTAAATGAACGGATAGAGAGGGAAATTACCACTTGAATACTCATCTTCATATCCTCCTTAAAGAACCCCGGAATGGTCTTTTGATGACACCATAATATCATGGACATGGGAGAAGGTATTGGGAAGATTCTTGGGAATATTATTGACAAGGCTTAAATTTTGAGAGGTGCGAGTAAATGAGGGTGTGAAGGGTGGTATTTATAGTGTAGGGGGTGGGGTTTTCTTAATATTTTAATCATTAGATTATTAATTTCCATCAAGACAAGAAATAGTGATGATTCCATGAACAAGAATATTAAATAGGAAATGCGAGTTCAAGATTTGGGTGCTTACATCACTTGTGATGTCAGTAATAGTGGGTTTAAATTATAATGTAATTATACGGTAAATTAATGTATTTTACTATTCACCAAAAAATTCAAGTATTTCAAAAAAATCCCAAAAATTCACCCTAACCATTATTCGACATGTAGAATCCAAAATTATTTACATTTTTCAAAAATTATTTTTTCAAATATGATTAATTTAATATTTAATTAAAATCATAATTTACTTGAAAAATACAGTTTTTAAAACATATTTTTAGTTATTCCAAAACATAAGTACATCATGCTTTCAATTAAATCCCACATATATACTATCATAGGTGATTTTACTACTCATAATGGTATTTTAATATTCATATGGGTAACATTAATTTTCATAAGGGTATGTTACTATTCACAAAAAATAAGTTTGTTATATTAGACTCCAAACATCTTACTGATCACAACCGTGTATGTTAGATTTTTGAAAATCAAAACATAGAAGTGGAAAAAATTTGTTTAGTGATCACATAGTATTTAGTATCATGATACGTCATTGTTATCCCTAATGTGATTATACTATAATTCATAATTATAATAAGGGATTTCTATTGATAACATATTGGGTTGCTACATTGGGTTCACTAATGAAGTGTAAAATGAGTTTTATTTTCTAGATTACATATTATGTATAATATTTTAATTCCATAAATATTTTCATTAGTATACTAAGAGCTATGGTTTTATATTAATCCCTATTACTCAAGGTTAACAAGTTACCCCAAATAAAAACCTATATACTTTTTTATCTTACTTATGATAACCCTTAGGATGAGATAATTAGGGGTTGAATGGATATATTACTGGTTATGTCGTAGATTTTTATTAATCATGATGGTATTTTTACTCTTGTATAATATTAATTACATGTAGGACATCAATTGGGAAATATGAAATAAGTGTATAAACATACATATATACATGATATTTGATGTGCATATCTAATTAGGTGAGAAAAATTAGATATACTCATATTATTAGATAAATGAAATAATTTTATTTTATCTAAATTATTGAGTATTTAATCATAGATTGAAAAAATGTTTGAGAGGATATATGAAATTTATATATTTAATGTATCATGGTAACTCTATGTCTCGGATAATGTGATTTGATATTTAAGAATGATGAATTCAATACATCAGGGGGACACTAATAGGAGATATACATATATTTGATGTAGATCATTCTAAATCCCATTATACCATGAGTAGGATCTATTTTTTTTATAGGCAACACCTTGCTTATTATTATGTTCCCTTTATATTAGATATTTATGGGTTGCAATTATATTCAAAGGCATATATGGATACAATTTTTGGTTATGTGAATGGTGATATGTTTGTTATAGATTTTATATACACAACATTCAGATATTAATGAAATATTGTCCAAGAGGTATTTTAAAGGAAATACTTAATATTTTTTGGACTTATTTTTATTATTATATATTTATATATATGAAAATATATAAGGTGAAATTTTATTAAGAAGATGTATCTTTACTACAAGTTGGGAATTGATGGAAACATACACTAAATCAAAAACCTAATATGATAAAGATCAATACTTCATGTTTTCTCCCAAAGTAAATAAGGGGGTCATAATAGACTCTAGGACATGGATTGATTTTACTATGCATGCTTGAGTGATTTTTTTTTGATAACACATTCATTTGATCATATTTTATATAAGTTATCATTGTCTTCAGTTAAACATTATTAATATGGTGTGTTAATGATTTTAAAATGTTATTATTAATTCTTTAAAATTTAAATAATTAATTAAAGTTTTAACAAAACCTTACAAGGAGTTGAGAAATAATAAAACATTTGAGTTTTGTTCAAATATTTATTACATGATTCAGAATCCAAGTAGTGTACTTGGAAAACTATGTAAAATTTATAAATCCTCATGAAAATAGGTTATAGTGTGTGTGTTTGACTATAAATCCATGATAATATATATAGTATATCTCATTATATATATTATTTTATCCCCAAGGTTCTATAAAGATTTAAATTACGAGACAATACAATCGAAATATTATGTCATTCTTACAAAAAAATAGATTATCCTAGTTGGAAGTAATCAAAGAATTATTCTATGGGATATCTATCAATATCATTTAAACTATCATATAAATTTTATCTTAAAACCATAATTAATTTGTGTTATTTAATTATTTTTTCATTCAATTCAAATAAAAAGTTGGATATTGAAAAAAATTGTTTTGGTGTTTATTTATAATTTGTTTTCATATATTTTCCCCACTAAAACACACCAAATTAATTATATTATTTCACATAAGGTCATCATTATTTTGTTTTTTTATTATATTATTATTGTCTAGATGGGGAGAAATCGGAATTGGATTGTTATATTTTCATATCTTTAGGCATAGTTCTTTTTTATTCTTATTAGGTATTTTGTTTGTGTATCATCGGCATGGATATCAACTTGAGTATGTATAATAGCTTTCTAATTGGGTTATTTGGAGGATATACTTGACCATAAATCATTCCTAAAGTGTCATGTATTTGTAATTTCAATAATATAAATTTTTGAAATATGTGTTATCAGTCTCTAATCAATAGATTAGGTATTAGTTGGAAGAGGTGAAGATATATTTATAATTGATTTAGGTAGAGGAGAATCATTGAGTATCATTGGTGATTGATACCTTTTAATTATTCATACATTTTCATCATTATTTTCACTTGTTAATGGAATAAATATTTCCTAATTATATTTAATGTTAATGATTTTTGAGATATATGAGATTGGATTAATGATGAGATTCTTCTAGAAATTTTAGAAGAATTAAATACATTTCTTTCCAAAACAAGTATTTTCACAGCACGATTGGGTTGAACAAATAAAATGATATTGAAAGAAAAATAAAGAATAAAAATATGATAAAATACAAGTTTTATCAAGGAGATACACAAGAATAAATGAATATAGAGAAATAAAAAATTATGTTATGGGCCATGTCACTTTCACTATAGTGTTTGACATGTGAATAATTTGAGCACCATGAAGGAGATGGTCACACAACGACCAATGATTTTGTTGTGACATAGGATATTTATAATTAAAAATCTAAGCCTAAATGATATATATGAATCATCCATACCTTATTTTAGTCGAATGTCTGGTGACTCATTTCCATATAATATAAATCAAATTTTTCAGGGGTTTAAAAACTGGTTATTGTGTTGTTAAGAGATGAATCACTCCATAAAGGATCTTCAAAATATTAATTTAAGGAGTTTAATTATATTAATATTATAGGGATACTATAGAGGGATATAAAATTGGAGTTATGCGAGGTTAATTGAATGAATTTGAAAAAAAAATGATAGAATTGTGATGCTTGATCTTACATCATGAGGGATTCGGTCACGACAACCTCCCCACAAAGTGTACCCCTCCTAGGAAGGCAATATGAAAAGGGAGATAATGACCCCTGAGTCCCGCCTCCAGTAGTCCCTGGGTTAGCGACTAGCTCTGAGGGTATAATAAACACACAAATGGGAGGCATTACCCTCTAAGAGAACACATGCAGAAGAGAGAGATAAGATAGACACAAACCAACTCCAACTAAGAATTGAAATATAAAAGAAACCCAAGTACATATATGAAATTCCATGAAAAAGTACTACAACTGAAAAGGGAAAACTGCAACTACCCAAAAGAAAGTAAAAAAACAACAGCAACCACAAGCCGGAACAGCCCTTGCAACCACAAGCTAGTAGTAACCAGCCTGACCTCCAACTTCCTCCAAGTGACCTAAAAAAATAGTTTATGTATACGTAGGGTGAGTATAATAGAATACTCAGTAGGATCCTCCCTGAAGCCTCTCATGAAAAATTAAAGAAAGCATGATAAAGCACAGTGAACAACAGTGAAACTAACTTGTCACCTAACAGGTATACTATTTTCCCAACCTCACCATGGCTACTCTCACCAAGTAACACATGAAAGAGTATAGAA
The DNA here is from genome assembly GCA_963277665.1 of Viscum album. Lineage (NCBI taxonomy): Eukaryota > Viridiplantae > Streptophyta > Magnoliopsida > Santalales > Viscaceae > Viscum > Viscum album. The sequence continues at coordinate 1,225,158,792 of OY728130.1, forward strand.
TATAATAATGAATATCAAGGGTACCCCACTACTACTTCCCCACTGGTTTGCCGCTTTTCCCCAACGATATACGTCTTGTGCATCTCTCTCCAAAGGCTTGCCCGTATAAACTTGGGCTAAGCTACACAATCTGCACCACGTGCATTAAAAAGGCTTGCCCGCAAACACCTGGGCTAATCACCACACCATCCTCACAACCAAAAGTAACCAGGTAGTTTTCGGGAGCCACCACAGCTCGCATAACGTTTATCATACGTCTGGTATTATACCTCAAACCATTACAGCTCATACATCGAGTAAGGATCCACAAGCCATCACAACCCATACACGTTACACCTATAGTAGTCCATAAGACACTATATCCAAAATATATGTGTGTGAAATAACCACAAGACATTACAGCCCTCTACACACATATATGGGGAAACTAACCATTGTGACAATGACACTAGTATCTACCAAGAGAAGAGAGAGGGGTTAAAGGGGGTAGTCGGCCATTCATCCTCCCACCGGAATGGTGGGTAAAACACCCCCCAAGGCTCAGAATCCCCAGGGTGTCAGTTTCCCTTACTGAAAGGGTGGAGTATCGTATAGAAACACAAAAAGTATAGAATATACTATAACTCACAACCACACTATGGGCATAACCTAGTCTTAGACATAGCTGCAGCTAACGTCACTTGGACTCTAGGCTTCCACTTCTAAGACTACGTATCCTATAAGCACACAACCAATTAAATAACCTCATTAGATTACTTCTTCCCTTTTTTCATCAATTCCACTTTACTTTAATTAATTAATTACACATTAATTAACAAAGAACAAATCCACATTATGTTCCATGAACAGCACATCCAGAGACCATTGTCCCTTCAAAGTTCTCAACCTCATCATTAAGTTTCATCAAAATCCAACCCCATGGGTTAACATCATTTATTGAAACATTCAATACATGATTACTTTCCCATATTCCCAGGAATTCTAGAAAAGAAACATATGCTACTAAACACAAGGGGGCTCAACACGGTGAGTAGACATACTACCCGTCGAGTCTTTGCCACCTATAGCAAGAGCGTAGACCCATTCTCCCTTGAGAGGCTAACATGGAAAGCACATGGCATACCCCGCATGTCTTCACCTCCTTTAGAAGAAGGGTAAGAAAAAATAGCTACCTTGAGCAGTGGGGAAAATTAAAACATGTAAACAAATAAACAAAGTACCACGCATCCAACAACCACATCCATCCCATTCCATCATCGTCGGTGTCCTCCCCAACACCCACATGCATAAATCGATGCATCTCACCACTCTAGGCATCATCCGCTGCCACAACCACAAGGCCTCCCTGCCTCCACATATCACAACACCCCTCCAGGGTAACATCACAACACAAGATATCACAACACCCTTCTAGGGTCACAACACAGCACAAGCAGCAAGAAAACATCATCACATTAAATTGGGCTCTTGGCCCTTTGACAAGGCATCTAGCCTTCAAACAACAAGCACCAACATATTTCAGGTTTACCAACCAACTAATTTAATCAAATACATCGGCATAAATTTGATTAACATCAATTTGAAATAACATCCACAACAACAACAACAACCAGATTCATTTTCATGCCTCTTTATCTTTAGCCAATTAATTATCAATTAATTCATGATTTACGTTATTTATCAATTTCATCAAGAGAAACATGATAACAAGCATGGAATATATATCACACTATCAAGAAAATCAAGAGGTGAATGGTAATCACGGTACAAAGAAACAACAGGCGATCACCAAATCTTTTAATCCAGTTGAATTATTTAATTAGGTCAATTACATTGTGATCTGAAGGAATAAATCATGCTAACACTACGATTGCACAAAAACAATTAGAGAATCTAATAATCCAATACCTCAAAGGTTTTCGAGGGAAACCACAACGGTCGATGAGCACCCAAGAAATCGGGTCGATTCTCCACAAATCCTCCTTAGATCTCCTCTCTTTACACAACCAAGACCAAGGCTCATCATTAAAGACATCCGCACACATAGATCTACCCATAAAGGGCGTAGATCTAAGATCCCTATAGAAGAGGAGGAGTAGATCTACATAGATATAAGAAACCAAACAAAAGGATCACATACCTCAAGAAACCGGCTTCGATTCACGAAGAGAAGCCTCCGGATCGCCTCCAAAATGCTTGAGAGAGGTTCTGCTACCTCCAAGGAAAGGTAATCCCGAGTTATGGCCAATTAAGGGCTTAAACGAGGTGATTAAAGTAAAAACTAGTTAGATCCACAATTTTAGGATCTAACTTTAAGTGCCCGCATGGTTAGTCCGCACAGTTTAAAAACCGTGTGCTAACTGTGCATTATCTTCTGCCTCGACAATCACTCCTCGCACGGTTAGTCCACACGGTTAGACAAACTGTGCGCTAACCGTGCGTTAGCCACTGCTTATAAGACCATCCTTGAATGGTTTTCCCACACAGTTTAGGCAAACCGTGCGCCTCCCGTGCGAAGGCTATAACCCTTATATTTCCTTAAAAGTCCACCCAAACGCACCCCTAAGTCACCTTGACCACTCTGAACACCTCTAGAACCACATTTTCACAAAGGAATGGACCGGAGAGGTCTAGTCGATTACATCAGATACCTCTCAAAACATTCTCATCCTCGAGAATCCAAAACCCACCTAAAGAGAAAATGAAACAGGGTCTAAACAACCACCCAACGAGATACCTCTCAAAAGAGATCAATCCACCAAAGGAAAAAAGTATTCCATCTCATAAACATTAAAGTCCCACAACCACATAAGTTACAACGATACATGAAAAGAGTTAAACATCAAACAACTCTGGGTATTGAGCGTGTATCTGTGACTCACATTCCCTTGTACTCTCTTACAAGCCACCGTGGTGCCACAAGACACGAACTAAAGGGATGGATCACCTGTGCAACACCTTCTCCTTGTGGTCTTGGATCTCCACAGGTTTCTCCTCAAGGGTGGAATCATCATCAACATCAATCTATCCCCAATCGATGATGTGGGAGTCATCAAGAAGATAATGACGTGGCTACAATACATGGAAAACATCATGTATATGACTCATATGTGGCAGAAGTTCTACTCGATACGCCACAACTCCAGCACGAGCTAACACCTCGAAAGGCCCAACAAAGCGGGGAGAAAGCTTACTCCCATGACCAAACCTTCACTGCCCACGACGGGGAGTCACCTTCAGAAACACATGATCCCCAACATTAAACTCTAAGGGTCTCCTTATTTGATCGGCATAGGAATTATAACGATATTGCGCTGCATTCATCCTCTCACGAATCACCTGAACCATGTATGTTGTATTCGGCACTAGTTCCAGTCTGAGAATTGCTGACTCCCCGACCCTAGTCCAGCACAACAGAGAACTGCAAGGTAATCCATACAAGGCTTTAAATGGTGCCATACCGATGGTGGAGTGAAAACTATTATTGTAAGAGAACTACACCAAGGTTAAGTGCCTTATCCATGAACCTCCAAAATCAAGAACACAAGAGAGTAACATGTCTTCCAGAGTCTGGATGGTTCGCTCTGTTTGAACATCCATTTGAGGGTTAAAAGTAGTGCTAAGGCATAGTTGACAACCAAAATCATGTTGGAGACCCCTCCACACCCTGGAGGTAAAATGAGGATCTTGATCAGAAATGATCGTCCTTGGGACTCCATGAAGTCTCACCACCTTCTCCTGACACTGCCTCGACAAAACTTCCACTAAGCTCGACTCCTTGATCGCTATGAAGTGGGACAATTTTGTTAAATGATACACTAACACCCAAATAGCATCATGTCCTCCTGAAGGTCGAGGTAAAACTATAACAAAGCCCATTGATATGTCCTCCCACTTCCACTGATGAATCTCTGATGGCTAGAAAAGACCACCAGGAACACGGTGTTTGGCATTAACCTTCGGGAAAACTAAACATCGAGACACAAACTCAGAAACCGCACGCTTCAGCCCAAGCCACCAAAACTGACTCCTCAAGGATTGATACATCTTTTTCACACAAGGATGCACCACTAAAGGAGAACCATGTAACTCTCTGAGGACCATCTCGCGCATCTCCAAGGGAACAAAAATCGTTACATGATACAACACTCTGTGTTGTTCATCTTCAGACCAACCATCAGGGGCCTCACCATAAACAAATAGGTCTCTCCAGACCTCCACCTCAAGATCCCACAACAGGGACTCTTCCAACTTCTGCATCAGGGATGATTGCACTGTCATCTGAAAAAGACAACCTCTACCTCCGACATCTCCCATATAAAGATGTAATTTCGACTGTTCTTCCATTACCCTCCAGGAATCACTGGATTCACGCACAGAATCACTACATGACTTTCGGCTCAGCGCATCATCTACAAATTCCCTTTTCAATGTGTTTATGATATTTCAAAGTCGTATTCCTATAGGAACTCCATCTACCGACATTGCCGCATGTTCAAGTCAAGCTGGGAGAAAACATACCTCAAACTCTTATGATTAGTGAAAACCACAAAGCATTAACCAATGAGGTAATGTCTCCACAACTTCAGATCAAACACCACGACTGCCAACTCAAGATCATGGGTGGCATAGTTGCGTTCATGGGGACGCAACTTCTAAGACCCATAAGAAACAACTGACCTCTGCTACATGAGGACACAACCTAACCCCAGATGTGAAGCATCGCAGAAAACATCAAACTGATCTCCCTCAGCTGGAAGACAATGGACTAGAGCACTTAGTAACTTCCCTTTTAGATACTCGAAAGATGGCTGATACTGATCAGTACATATTAAAGCCTGATCTTTCCTGGTCAAAGTTGTCATAAGAGTTGCAACTCGGGAGAAATTGTCTATGAACCTCCTATAGTAGCCTGCGAGACCAAGGAAACATCGCACCTCTGACACTGTCTTGGGGTTTCCCAAGACACAACAGCTTCTATCTTCGATGGATCCACAGTTACTCCTTGTTGGGACACAACATGCCCCAAGAAACGGACTTCTCGAGCCCAAAACACACACCTCGACAACTTTCTGAATAGCTGATGTCGACGAAGAACTCGCAAAACATCTTGTAGATGCTCTGAATTCTCCTCTTCAGATGTAGAGTACACAAGGATGTTGTCGATGAAAACTACAACGAACTTGTCTAGGAACTCACGGAACACAACATTCATTAATCCCATTTATACTACTGGAGAATTCTTCACACCAAACAACATTACAACGAACCCATAATGCCCATGACGAGAACGGAAAGCAGTCTTCAATATATCTTCATCCTTCACATGAATCTGATGATATCTTGACCGCAAGTAGATCTTTGAGAACCAACTTGAACCTTTCAGTTGATCTAATAAATCATCGATCCGTGGAAGAGGATAGCGGTTCTTTATTGTCACTTTGTTTAAGTGGCGATAATCGACACACAACCGCAAACTGTCATCGGCCTTCTTTACGAACAGAACTGGTGCACCCCATGGTGACAAACTTGGTCGAACAAAACCGCACTGCAACAGACCATCAAGATATATGTGTAGCTCTCGTAACTCATAAGGGGACATCCTATATGGAGACATAGATATAGGAGATGCTCCTGGCTATAGCTAGATCCCAAACTCGATCTCTCGTCGAGGGGGTAAGGCTACAACCTCTTCTGGAAAAACATCAGGGTACTCCTCTGCGACCCTAGGAAATGCCAATTGTCGAACCTCTGAAGAACTCATCATCATCTCAGCTTCCATGGTTGATAAGGATGGAACTTGCCTGTGACCCATATGAGGATCTCGCTCACCAACAAACACCACTTTCTCTCCATATGCATAAAAGAAAACGACCTTCTCCCTGTATCAATCAACAATAGCCTTCACCGAATACAACCAATCCATGCATGGATGACATCATATGGTTGTATTCATAAACATAGGAAATCTCCCCAAGAGTGGTGCTGCCCCAAAACTGGCTCACAATCTTTACATACTTCAAACAAGTCAGCTCGACCTCCAACTGGAGTAATCAACGTCAAGGGCACTGGAAGCCTCTCTACCTCAAGTCCCAAGGCATGGACAAGGGTAGGTGATATGAAGGAGTGCGTCGCTCCTAAATCAAAAAAGGCATAAACCAAGGTATAAAATAAGCAAATAGTACCTCGAATGATTTCTGGATTTTCTAGAGCTTGCAACCCTAGAGCATGAAGATGACCACGTCCTCCTCCATGGACTCTCTGACCTTGATGACGACCACCACCAGTCGCGCTCTACTCTCTAAGGATGGGGAGTGTCATGGGGATTTCCTATATCTGCCCCATCTGCCCTATGCTGATCGAAAACTAGTGCAACCTGCTGCTACTTCCTCGGCTGGAACTACCTCAACGGAGGAACCTGGAGCGGAGCACCTGGTGCACGATGACCGCTCTGAAAGTTCGATCACTCCCGCTGCTGATGACCATGACCACCACAAGAAAAACAAGTGCCTGATCCCTTGGCATAGAATTGATAGTTTCTACCTCTGAATAAACGAGATGTGAAGTGTTGGGACCTACCCCCGGCTGAATGGAAACTCTTCTGCCCTGAAAATTGGGAACCCTGGACTACATCCTTTCTTCGTGAGGAATCATGTCGATCCCCCTTTTTTGATGATCTCGTCCTTGCCAAAGTCCTCTCAACAACCTCTGCCCTTGACAACACCTCAAGATTTGTGTTTAACATAAATGGGGTGACCTGGCGTTGGATCTCTGGATGCAAAGCCTCCTCAAAATTCCTCGCCCTGGCCTCCTCATTTGGTAATAGGTCTAAAGCATATCATAAAAGGTTCCTGAAATGGATTCAAAAATCTCAAACATTGGAGCTCCCCTGTCGAAGGGTAAGAAGCTTCTGGAGACTAGATGCCTTTGCAGTAAAGGAAAGGAACTCGACTCTGAACTTGTCTCGAAACTCCTCCCATGATATCTCTAACTCCTCACGATCCCTGAGGAAAAACAACCACCACTGCCTTGATACTCCACAAAACATCATGAGCTCATGAATGGGAGTATCTAACCCTAGTACCCAAGGTGGGATTTATATTCCTGACATTTTATGTTATAGTTGGATGTTATTTCACCTTGGGTGATTCAATTTTTGTGTGAGATTATTGTTTTCTGAGATTTTACTCATTTCATTGTGTGGAATGAGAGTCAAGTATACAAGCATCAATCTAGGAACTCATGATTTTATATGACATGCATCATTTTATGCATGCACAGAAAATTAAGTTTTGGGAGAATTGTTAAAATGAAATTCTATTCTTTGTTAGAGTAATTTAAGATAAATAGGTTCCTACTAAGAAATTGAAAATTCTAAATAATGATAATTGGGGTAATTTTAAATGAATAAATTGGATTCATAATCATAAGAATGAATTATGAAAGTGTTTTTACCCTATGTTATCCCGGAACCAAGTCAGGGATGGTTTAGGGTAGTGTTAGTACCTCGGTTTTGACTGTGTGGAAGGTATGATGGATAAATTGTTATGGATTTATGTGAATCCCTTAGAGGATTCAGTTATAGCACCCTCCAACATTCACTAGATAGGGTGGATCTTAGGTATCTGAGTTCTATATTGAGTCCATACTGACCATATTGACTATTTAGATACTCCTATATAGAAGAGAGTCAAATTGGATACCTATATGTTGCAAGGATCAGTGAATCATTGGGGGACATTTAGAATCAGGACGAGCAGCTGGAGAACATGGTATGGAAAAGAATTTCAGAAAAAAAAAATTGGATCAATTTTACCCAGAGACACTCAATCAATAGAATGAAGTAGATTTTAATTCATTTGACCCATGAAAGTATGTCTGTGATGGAATATTATGGTCTCTTCGCCGATGTTCAACTATTTTTTTTCAATGTTGGTATGAGATGAGGCCATAAAAATAAAGCATTTCCATGATGGGATTAAATCGGATATTAATTCCTAGGTTAACATCTTTCATCTTAAGAAGTTTTCAAAAGTGGTGAATCAGGATCTCATTTATAGGGGAACATGAAGGGGAGTTCTTAAATAATACAGGTGGTTTCTTCTAGAAGACCAGAAGGTACGTATTTTGAGAGTAGGATGAGTCTCTATGCGAACGTCATCCAAGGAGATGGAAAGAAGAGTGGCTAGAAAGAAGTATTAGTTACTCAGATCAAAAACTTAATATACTACCACTAGTGTGGTAGGTCGGGTCACATTTGTGTCTAGTTTCCAGGAAAACTAGTGGATTTCCAAGCCTACAATAGGATTGGTCACTTACAAAGGTATTGAAGAACCCCTCGACTAATGCATAGTGATGGAGGATCGAGATAGAGTCAGATTACTGGAAGGGGTATTCTACTCCATATCAGACGAACAGTTGGATATCTTCTGACAATGGTGGTCAAGGCATAGTATTTGGTACATGAGGAAAAGAGCACTCCTATCTATAGAGTGGTACAGATCAAGGGACTCAGACTATAGCATAGGGAAGAAGGGCATGGTAGTTTCATACAATTCAACTTAGACTTGTGGATAGCAAGGCTGAGCCATCAATAGTCATAGATACTATTCTTTTAGTTTCTATTATTTCTAGTTCCTTATTTAATTCAAGATCCACTCACTATTTTATATCTACTCATGTTTTGAATGGGTTGAGTCTGAAGTTTGAGTTTGTGAGTGCATTTATGATGATCGACACTCCATTAGAAGTATTATTGAGGGACAACTATTTGTGTAAGGGGTGTTCTCTTAAGGCTGGGGAGTATTGTTTTATTTTGGATCTATAGATACATTATATGTTAGGTCTTGAGTTTATTTTGAGTATGGAATGAATGGTATCATACCGATCCCAAATAGATTATTACTATAGGAAAGTGACCTTTACATCTCTTGAGGGTAACTGTTATGTTCATTCAGAAGAGTGGGACATCTAGGAAGGTTGTGTAGGTCTATTTCATCATAAACTATGAGATCTCCCCACCTAGGTTTCAATTATTTTTCTAGATTATGTGGGTGTCAATCCTTGTGCCTTTCCACCTGTAGTGGACCAGTTTGAGTACATATTTATTGAGGACTTATTAGGGATTAAACCTAAAATGGGTGTTGAGTTTACAATTGAGCTCCTAATTAGAACTGAACCCGTTTATATTCCATCTTATAGAACGACATTGAAAGAGCTTTAAGAACATAAGACTTAACTAGAAGAGTTGATGAATAAGGGATTTATCTACCTGAGTATGTCGCCTTGGGGTTCTCAATTATTATTTCTAAGGCTGATGGAACCTTAAATTTATGTATTGATTACCAACAGTTGAACTAGATGAAATTGAAGATCTTATATCCTCTTTCGCATATCGATGATCACTTTGACTAGTTGATAGGTGCTTATGTTTTCTCCAAAATAGTCTTGATATTGAGGTATCATCAGTTGATTTTTATAACTTTTGATATACCAAGATCTGCTTTTAGAAGAAGCTATGGCCTCTATGAGTTCTTTGTGATGCCATTTGGGCTTAAAAATGAACTGGTTGTGTTTATGTAATTGATGAAGAAAATATTTCACCCATTTCTGGAGCAGTTTGGGATTGTTCTCGTGGATGAGATCTTGGTGTAAACCCTGATTCATGAGTATTTTTCCCTACATCTTGACATCATCCTGAGTACACTGAGATAGAATCATTTATATAGTATGAAATCAAATTTTTAATTTTATATCAACCAGGTACATTTCATAGGTCACATCATCCCATATGAAGGTGTGTCAATAGACCTAGAGAAAGTATAGGCATTGGTTTCCTGGGAGCATCCTAAGAATGTTTCTAATATCCGGATATTTCTAGGTTTTGTGGGTTATTATCATAGGTTTATCTAGTACTTTTACCATTTGTAAGAACCATTCTTGAGCTTCACCAAGAAAGGGATCAAGTTTTCATTTTCTGGAGCATATGATAATGATTTCTAAGAGTTGAAGAAGCATTTGACTACCACACTGATATTTATCATACCCGATCTAGGAGAATAGTATACCTTGTTTTTTGATGCATCTAGGATTGGAATTAGAGTAGTGTTAATTTATGGGGGTTGATTTGTGGTGTATTGGTCATGGAAGTTGAGGCTATATGAACAAAAATGCCCTATACACAATCATGAGTTTTCTATGGTGGGTTATGCCTTGAAATGCTGGTGGAATTATCTATTATGAGAAAACATTTATGGTGTATAATGAACACAAAATCATAAATTATATCTTTTAAAGGTGATATTTGAATATTTGGTAGAAGATATTGGTTGAGTACATGCATTATTTTGACTTTAATATAGCATATACACCCAATAAGGGAAACAGTGTTACTGACGATTTAAGTAGAAAGACATGGAATCAAGTAGTTCATGAGTCTAGTTCTGTGTTGAAGATGATGAATTTGTTGGGTGAGATAGATATAGTGGGTTAGGAGGTCTAGGATCAGGTAACCATCATATCAGTATCAATGGAGTCCAAAATTTTGAGTCTGATCAGGGAGAGTCAGTATAAGGATCCACAGTATTTGGCCTTAAGGGAAATCATTGAGGGTGGGGAGTAACCACACGATTGTACTATAAATAAGGATGAGATAATATATGTTTGAAAACATGTTTTTATGCCTACGTGTATGTGCAAGAAGATGAAGCGTGAGTTTCATGCCTCTAAGTGGGAGTTTTATTCTAGTTTGACCAAAATTTATTGTGACCTGCATCGATAGTGTTTGTGACTGGGAATAAAAAGAGGGATTCCAGTGTTTGTGACATGATGCTACACCTATCATCTGGTCAAGGCTGAGAATAAACAACATTGTGGGTTTCTATAGACATTTACCATGTTAAAATGGAATTATGATGAAGATACCATAGACTTCATGGTGGTTCTTCTGAGGATTCAAAGGAATAGTGACTCTATATGGGTGATTGTGGACCAATTGAAAAAAGTATCCCATTTATTACCTATCCATTAGACTTTCATAATGGATCAGTTGGGGGACATGTACATTTAAAAGACAATACATTTATATGAGATACCAGGGATTATTTTTTTCACACCATGATCCACACTTCAGTTCACACTTTTGGAAGGTATTATAGAAAGCATTGGGTACCCAGGTATTTCTAAGTATGGATTTCCATGTTTAGATAGATGGGAATTTAGAACATACTATATAGGTATTGTAGAAAATTATATGGGTGTGAATTCTAGAATTTTTGGGTCTTGGGAGAAGAACTTATAACTCATTGAGTTCGACTATAAAAATTGTTATCATTTTATTATTAAAATGGAACCATATTAGGCACTTTATGGTAGGCTATGCAGATTACCTCTATGCTGGGTGGAGGAATGTGAGTCTAAGTTTTTGGGACCAAGTCTCATGTAGGATACATTAGATAATGTATTTTTGATTTGGAAACATATGGATATGTCTTAGATAAGGTATAAGTTATATGTTGATTTATGTCATCTGCCACCTGAGTTTACGGTGGACGATCATGTATTCCTTCGGGTTTCACCATGATTTGGTCACCGTAGAATTTAGAAACATGGAAAGTTGGTACCCAAGGTTGTGGGGCCTTTTGAAATTGTGGGGAGGATCGAACCAGTGGAATAATGATGGGATCTTTGACATAGGTATAGTACTATACATGATTTTTTTCATGTGTCACAAATTTAGAAGTATCACCCCAACCATTCTTATTTGATCGACATTGATGATGTTGAGCTGAAGGATGATGCGTCCTTCGAGGAGCATATGATTCCTATTATAGATCATAGTGATAAAGTATTGTGGGGAAAGAATATGTGGATATCCCATGTATTGTAGCAACATGGTCGTGTTAAGGGGGAAACACAGGATATGAAAGCATGTTTTTGGGCTCAATGGCCCAACCTTTTTACCTCAGAATCTTAGATATTCCTAAGAGTACAGCTTGAGGATGTGTTGTAATAATGTGGAGAGATTCTAAGATCCCTACCATAATAGATATGCATCATACACATTGTGAGGCACTCTTTTACCATTTTTTAGTACCTTGGTTAGGTATTTATTTGGGTTTATTTTGGGGGAATTTGGCGAAGTCTGGAAGTCCATGGGGCTATACACGGTTGGTGTATAGTTAGGGAAAACTATACGAGTTTCCATTTTGGGAGACACAGGATGTGGTTCAATATTGAAAAATGGTTTGTCTAAGACATGTGGCCTTCCTCCCCAAACCATGCACCTTCAAAACAAATATGTTAATGGTTATCACGCGATTTGTAGAACCAAGCACTACTTAGGAGAAACCATGCACCCCCTATGTAAGGGTGCACGGTTAAGGTTAACGGTTTGGAAAATCATGATCCTATGATCTAGAAATTGGGTTTGCAGGTTTTAAACCCCCCAAAAATTTTATTAAAATTCTTGAACCCCTCGGTTTTTAACCAAATTCATCCCAACTTGACCTAATCCTATTTCCTTCATTTTATGAGGCTCTTAGAAGGATTCCAAGGCTCTAAAACGCTTTTCCTGGTGAATCTAATATCGAATTGAAAGATCATAACCTTGTTGGAAAGTAATTTCTTCCTCGATTAGTTTAATATCTCTCTTGTCTCTCTTTCCTGAGGAATAGGGGTTATTTTTTCTCCATTAGAGATGGTTTATATCAAGGTTTTAATGGATATTATTCCTTTGGATTTTCATCTTAGGTATTGGTCCTAGATCTTCCCCGACATTGGGATTTTATTTTTTCAACATCAAATTGGGGATTTTGGTTTAGGTAATATTAATCAACAACCATGATGTAGGTGGTCTAATTTTAATTTCCCCTAGACTTGATTTTATTTGGGTGTATGAAATTGTGAAATTTCAGGTGCCATGTTGGGAAAAAAATTTAATTAATTAATTGGTCAATTAATGAGATTATGAAATTTAAAAAATAATGGGTTTATTAAATTGTTTGATTAACATGAATATGAAATTGATGGAAACCAATGATGTGTACTTATATGATTGAAATGATGATTTATCAAATATGCGTGGTTGATAAATGAAATTGTGAAATGTGTTGAAGAATGAATTATAGAAATGGTGTATATATGGGTTGTGAATGTGGAACCATTATATGTGATATTGTAACTGAGTTGTGGGATAGAGACTGCTACGTCAAATATCTACAGGGTTCTAGACTTCCACTCTAGGCCCCCATGATATATATTTATTTCTTGTGATCACTAAGTTGTGGGACATTGACTTCTCCTCTAAATACCTATGGGGTTCCATACTCCTACTCTAGGTCCCTATTGTATTATTTTTAATTCTTTAATTTAAATGATTAATGAAACCCTATGATATAACAAAATGTGATATCCCTTTAGTGGATGGTCCATACCTAACATGGGATGAAACATGTATTATTGGTTTGGGTGTCACTGTGAACCCGGGGACCTATGTGGTTTAATAAAGAATAACTTAATATGAAAACTACTTACCTTATAATTTTTACTTTATTATTTATTCAAATACACACACTATTATATACTGGATATTTTTTTAGACGTCATTGGTGGTGGCCTACTGAGTTGTACTCACACCCTACTCTAGCTTCCAGATCGGTACCCAAATAGATTTCATGTTTGCAGGACAAGATAAGGTAATGATCCATATTTTAGATGGCTGATTTAGGATGGATCATGGATGAAGGAATCATATATGATGTTGGGACCCACTTGAGGAGTTTTTAGTGTTTACATATTTTTTATTTACTTTTGACACTTGACACTTAATGGCATGACACGTTTACAGCTTTGGTTCATAATCATTTATCCAGGTTTTGGGATTATCTTGTGATGTTGTTCTTTATTGGATATATATTATTATGTTTATTGTTTATTATAATTTGTCTATCCGTTATTAATATATTTTTATGATTCTTTGAAAAAGAGGGTATAGTCTCCTTGCATTACATATTAGACCATTGTTGCTAGTCAGCAACCTCTATCATACATGGAGGCACACCTGAGTTCACATAACCAACCATCTTGTGGAATTGACATGTGGAACCTGGGTCAGGATGTTTCACCCTTCACATTTTAATTTTATATAGTGGGTAATTACCTACCATGAAGTTTAACATCAAGTGATAAAGATATTTTCCTTGAAGATTAACATCATGTGATAATAATGTTTTCCTTGTAGTTTGACATCATACGGTAAATATGTCATTATAATATGAATTATTTCTTGGTCTCTTAGGATAGATAGGCATTCCTGGTTCCCTAAAATCACATGATTTATGCTCAATTTGGGAAACAATAGACAAATGGGAAATCAGTTGTCTTGTATAAGAGTGGGTCTTAGGTGGCTCTCTTCATAGGTCCAACCCATATGCAGTTCGAGGTTTACTTTTATCACATTATATATTATGAATAGACCTAAGATTAAAGAATTATGTGGAAATACATATCCTATGATGGTATGATTCACTCCATACATTGTTCTATCATATAATCACTCTGCACATGTCTAACCCATATGCCGAGAGGGGGGTGTATTTTTCTGTTGATTTCTAAGGATGGAATTGGGATTAGAGATATGGGTGTCACTAAATATCCTGTGATGATAGGAATAAATCCAAATATAGTTCCTAAATGGGAAACACTCTACATAGGTCTGAACCATATGTAGAGGGGGGCATTTATCCCATTTGTTTTTGTGGAAAGACCTAATATTAGAGATATGGGAATCACTACATATCCTATGATGATAGGAATCAAGCCGTGCATAGTTCTTGAAGGGGTAACTCTCTAAATAGGTCTGATCCATATGTAGAGGGGGGAATTTTTCCAATTTATTATTGTAGTTAGACCTAGTATTGGAGATCCTAGCGTCACTATATATTCTGTGATGATAGGAATCAAGCCACACATGGTTCTTGAATGGAAAAATATCTACACAATTCTAAACTATACACAGAGGAGGGACTTATTCCTATTTATCATTGAATTTGGACCTGGGATTGGAAATTTGAGCATCACAACATATCCTTTGATGGAAGTAATCAAGCCACACATAGTTCATGAATGGTAAACTCTCTATGCATGTTTGGCACATATGTAGAAGGGGGAATTGTTCTCGTTGATTTTTGTGGATGGGCCCATGATTACAAATATGGGCATCCCTTCATATCAGATGATGATCGAAATAAATACACAAATAGTTCTTGAAAAGTGATGTGGTATAAGAATAACACCAAGGATAGTGGTCCTCTTGGGCGAGGTGCAAAATAATGCGGTGTTTTATTTCATTCAAGAGACAATAACCATGTTGTTTATTGTCATGCAGTATAGACTTATGTCCTTCCTTTTAAATTTCTGCAACCAAGACCATGTTGACCCTGATGTGAACTAATAATACTTTCTAATGTGCGTAATCCTTTACCAAAATTTCTAATCCCACATGAGCTCCATCCTGTGTGAGAAACAAGGAATAGAAAAGGTATCTCTCATGATACATAGGCAATTTAAAGGAAAGAACAGTGGAATTTTATATCATGTGGTGGTTGGTCCAAGATATAGGATCTAGGAATGCCTACAAATATCATTGGAATGAGAATCAACCCAAACATATTTATGAAATAAATCATGTAGTTTAGTGTCAGGTAGTGAGGATAACAACTATGCAGTTTAATGTTATGTAGTAAGGATGAAGTTCACTCAGTGTGAAAGAAGGGAAATGTTGTAGAGTGATGTAGTTTAACATCATGTTTTAAGGATGAAGGTTACCTAAAATGAAAATAATTAAGTCTTAAATCCCTAAAAATTGTGTCTTTGAATTTGATAAATCATCTCGTGGGAGGCATTATGTGTTTGTGATATGAGTATTCTTGAGTCAGCAGGCCAAGGCATCCTATGTTTAGTTTCCAAGGTAACACTACCTTTTAATTCCATGTGATGAAGAAATTATCACACAGTCTAATATCTTATTATCGAGACTGGTATTTTATGTCTAGACCTAGGATTTGTTATCTAGGTGTCATTATATATCCTGTGATGAAAGAAATTAATCCACATATAGTTATTGAATAGAAAAATTCTGTATGTGGATTCGACTCACGCATAAGGATAGAGGCACTTAATTTATCTTTCAAATAGATATTTCTCATGTATAGTGTACCATTGGTGATATTATTCTCCCCATGTAATTTAACATTATGCAGTGAAGATGTATTCCTTGCAGTTTAACATCATACGGTAATGACATATCATGTGGTTTAATATCATGCGATAGGGATGAAAGACATTGTGCAGTTTAAAGTCTTTCTACCAGGACTTCTTCCTTATAGTTTAACTTCATGTGGTCAATACATATTCCATATATTTTAGCATCATTTGGTCAAGACGTATCATGAAGTTAAAAATTGTGCAACTAGGACATCTTCCTTTCATTTTAACATCTTGTGATCATGGCATGGGATGCTTTGGTGGAGATTATGCAAGGCACTTCTTGAGAAACATCACATTGGTGGGGGATGTGATGTGTTCCCTATCCATTATGAACAATAATAAAGATCTAATGTGATATAACTTATACATGATATAATGCTCTTCCCATTGGAGTTCCAGCTTTGGAGGTTTCTTACCTGGTATCGTTGGGGTTCTAAAATCCAATATCAGTTCTCCTCGAATGAAGAAACAGAGTCAAACATTATTGTTGAAGGCTTATATGATCTAATTGTAATATAATTCAAGGTTCTACAGTGTATGAACCCTTTTTTCATTGATCCATTCTAACTCATCTAATCTCATTTGTGATGTTTCAACATCTGAGAGTTGTTCACATATATCTATTTTAAATGAGGAAAAATAGAATTCTTTGGGAAATACTACGTCGATTCTACACATCAATGAATATTGGGATTTTTTTGTAGTAGTGAGAATGGTTGTAAGATAGGACCATAAAGCATGGAGGATCTTATTCAGACATGACTTATTATATTTATCTACCATCTTCTAGGGTATATTTTATAGTCTTCTTGAAGGCCTCTATCTATCCATTTACTGTTGCATGATATTGGAATGAGTGGTTGGACTCGATGTTGTACTCCTGGTAAAATTTATTCAACTCTTTAGAATAGAAGGTGATACTATTTTCTATCAATATTGTGTTAGGGACTTCAAATATGGTAATCATATAGGACTTCATGAAGATAATGATATCATTTGACCCAACTTACTCTAGGGTTATTGCCTCATCCCATTTAGAAATGAAGTTGGTAGTAGTAAGGATGTACTTAAACATCTTGGTTGTGGATGAGGGATATATCCCAAAAACATCCATTCCCCATATAGAAAAAGGCCTGGAATATTTTTTGTATGTAGCAATTTTGCGGTTTGTTGGATGGAGTTTTCATGAATTCTCCATGCGTGACATTTCAAGATGAATTCCTTAAAATCCTATATTATTATTTTCTTGTAGTAACCAATCCTTCTGATTTGATGGGAGATTTTGGTCCCATACTGATGAAAACTGCAAGAGACTACCATGAAATCCTCCATGATGGTTGGAATCTTTATTTTTTCTATTCATCGGGTGAGGATTCCATTGAATCCCCATTTTTAGAGTGTTTTTTCTCATTTAGACCATCCTAAAGGGTAAAGTTCACTGCTCGGCATTGACTATGTTCATTACGGCTGGGTATGTCCGGAGGGTACAATTATGGATATAATGAATTCTAGTATCCATATATCCATGGGTAGATATCGGTTCATCATGTTATGGGGTAGTGTTGATCTGATTGATTCCCTCTATGTTAGTGACGATAACTGATGAGATCATCCTTCGGTGTGTGATGTGGAAGAACACCTCATCCTAATTGAGGTCAGCCATAACTATTGATTTATTATATAGTGCATCTACATGATCATTTTGTGATCTGGGTACATGATGCAATGTGGGTTTAACAGGGAACTCTGCCATTAGTCCTCTAACATAGCTAATGAGAGGGGCCAATTCTTCTTTTTTGGATGGTGAATTCACCATTGATCTATTTTATCACTATCTTTGAATGTCCTATGATGTTTAGGTAGGCTATCTACACCTATAGGTATAGTTCCACGCCAGTAATGAGGTAATAGTAATTGGCCTAAATATTATTGTAGCCTTCATAAAGTTTGAAAGAGTAGGGAAAAATTATTTTTCTGAAGAAACAAATACAATCCCTAGACCAACTTGATTGGGAATTAGGTTTTCCAATATCTTTCAAATAGGACTTTGAGATGTGAGATTAACATACATCTCCCATGTTTGAGGATTGTCGTGGTCCTAGAAAAAAATAATATCTAGATGTTCAATGTCCATTGGTGTACTTTTTTTAGCAGGATGTACTATAAGGAAATCATCCAAGGCCTTCCCTTTCATAGACTTCTATGACATGAACATTATTTCATGCTATTGTAGAATAACTTCCAATCAATCCAAATTTCTAGTCAATATTGGGTGTCTAAGGATGTACTTTAGTGAGTCATTATGAGAGTCCAAGTGGACTTCATGATCTTGCAAGTAATGTCTCATCTTTTTCACTATAAATATGAGTGGAAGGGAGTTCTTCTCAAAATCAGAATATAGACATTGATCTCCTACCATCATTCAACTAAGGTAGTTAATAAAGTTATCAACACCTGCAACATTTTTCTATGCAAGGAGAGTGTTGAGTTATCGTTCCTTAGAGAGTGCATATAAGATGGGTGGCTTTCCTTACACCAGTGGAATCAAGACCAGTGGGTGAAGAAAATATTTCTGGACACTCTCAATGGATTCTTAGGAATTACTCATCCCATCGATAGGTGACTCCAATCTTAATTAACTTGGTGAATGGGAGGCACTTATGGCCCAAATTAGATATGAAACACTGAATTTAAGTGAGGTTTCTCTAAAGGCCTCTCAGTTATTTGAAATTTAAAGTTAGTGAAATTTCTATAATTTTACTAGTCTTTTACACATTGACCTCAATGTTGGGGTGGATCACCACAAATCTAAGAAATTTAATTGATGTTACCTCAAAAGCACAGTTCATCAAATTTATTTTCAGACTGTGTTGTCGTAACTTGTCGAAGAATGTTTGAAGATGTTTGAAGTGATCACATAGTTGTTGATATTTGATAACTAGGTCATTGACATAAAATTATTATCTTCATCTCAAGAAGGTCTTAAATATATGACACATAACACATTGATAAGTATCTCTATTACTCTTTTACCCAAATGAAATAACCTGGTAAAAAATATCCCCTGAGTTTATTTTAATGTAGTGGATTCCTCATCTTTAGGGGCCATATTTATTTGATCATACCCTGATTATCCATCCATGAAGGAAAGGTATTGGAATCCATAAGTTTCATCGATCAAGAGTCCTCTGATCAGAAATGGGAAATCATCCTTCGGGAAAGGTTGATTAATGCTTCTGGAATTGATGATGACCCAAATCTACTCATTATTTTATTTAGAGGGATGATTTTATAGAGCCATATTGGATATTTTAATTCAAAGAAAAAACTTATTTGATCAATTTTTCAAATTCTATCTCTATATTAGTAGCATGAGAGGGGTGCATCCTCCTGACCACCAACTTAAAAAAAATATGGTCATCGGGTAAGCTGAGATGGTGTATAGCCACATAAAGATATGGTCTGGGTATTTCTATATAATTCCATGTGAATTAATATTGATGAATATTTAGAAATGAAATGTATATATATTTCTCCTCAAGATGCATGGAAGCACTAATCAACATAGGCCATGGAAGGACTTCTTCTATTTCAAGATTCACCTTCCTGAGCTCATCGATGGTGGTGGAGATTACTTTCTCAAATGTGAGAGGGGATTTTATGAGGTCATTATATTTCTATTCCACCTTCGTGTCCATGGATGAATTTTCAGACATGGTATACAATATTAGGGAATCTATGTCACTATTGAGGTAATAGTGGCCATGGGAAAAAACATTGTCACCCTGAACTACTAAAGTCATCGTAGATAGATTATGGAGTTGATAATTTTATTTTATGATGTTACTAGGGATATAAGGATCCTAGAAATTTTGGATTAGATCTAATGCCTCAATTAGATATATGGGTATCACATAATCACTTTTGATCATACTTTAGGGATTTACAGGGGTGGTCACCAAGACATTGGGGGTTGTAACCAGTATATGTTCATCCACCATTGTTTGTTTGAATTCCCATTTGTAGATACCTACCTTAGCATATGTGGGTTTATAATATTTTAAGGGGGAACTATCACCATGTAGTATTCTAACCTCCCCATCGATGGGGTATTTCAAGAATTGATGAAATTTTGAAGGTATTGTGACATGGTTATAAAGCCAAGGTATTTTGGGTAGTACATTTTATGATGTTTCTTTTTGGATAACCATGAACTCAGTGTTATATATGAGATACCCAAAATGATCCTTGTGCCTAATCTTCTTAATAAGTCTTTTATCACTCTTATCATACCCTCTAAATGTTACATTTGTAAGAGATAAGTCTCCATCACTATATCCAAAAAATTGAAGGGTATGAATCAGGAATAGGTTGAACCAAAACCATTTTCAAAAAAATTCCTTTAGATTTCAACATTATTGAGCATGCCTGAAACATACAGGGGCCTGATGTGTCACTATATGACCTCCTCCTGATATTGATCTTTAAATGAGATGTCGATGTAGATTTCTGATTGAATGGTCTCAACATGATAAACCTGGAATAGAGTGACTTATATATCACACTTTTGTGGGTTATAAAGGACATCAATGAGTACCCCTATTATTTCATTTGAAATATAGAGGGAATATAAGATTGATAATTTGGCTGGGAAAACCACAAACTATTTTAGAATTTCATACTTTTTCCCAATGTTTAGTGCTTCTTGATGTGGGGATTCTCCCTATTATGTGGCACAGTACCTATGGTGTTCATAGATGAAAGTCTTGGTGTATGGGAATAGGTTAAGGGAGAATCTAATACCAGTGGTATAGGTCACATAGTCCTTCCCATTTGTCTAAGATTATCAAACAATCTCACCCATTTCAAGCGGTCGTGTAATATTACTGGTCTTAGATGACTACTGGAGGGAACTAAGGAACCTTCGTTCATTTTTTGGGCTTGCTGGAGTACTTTCCAATAGTTCGCAACTACACATATGTTCTCTTTGGATATGTGACCAAGATATTGGGTCTGACCATGCCCATGTTGTCCCATGTATCCTAGAATATTGTGCTTGTGGCCTCCATCTCTCCTGTCAGGTATATGGAACTCATATTCATAGGTGTATTCATAATTGGGGAAGGGGTATTCCAAGGGTTTTATGTTAACAGAAAGAAATATGATCTATTCATATGATGAGTTTTTTTTTGGTGGGGTGATTCCCATTCTCCAGATGTTGAAAGAATGAAATATTCAAGTGTTAGATCTCACATAGAGGTTAAATATGACTCTTCGTATTCTGTTTCATCCTATGTTAGGTGATTTCATCCACTTCCAGGAGGTTCTTTTTATGTCACCTCCCTAGGTGAAAGGATCATTATGTGTTTTCAAAAAATTTCTCTCATGGTGGCATGAGTTCGTTCAACTATCTTTGGAGTCATCCATTTGTGGAATTTCGTTCCACAGCTGGAGGTAACTTCTTACCAATCACCCTATTCCTATGGTTGGTAAATGGTCACATAAGCCACCTGTGATAGGGAATTTTCCAACATCACCTATCCAAAAACAACCATACTTTGGTGAACATATTTGAAGACAAATAAATCTTGAATGGTGTGACCCAGCCTCCTATTGAAAGGTAAATATTTAGGGTGATCTGTGAGGTTGACCTCATTAGGATTCCTGGGTTGTGGTATCTTGAGTATGTTATTTTCCATGACCATAAGAAAATAACCGGGGGATGATCATTTCAAAATTAGTATGATTTATTCATATATTCCTCAAATATTGGGTGACCCTGGTATCTTTTCTCTTTAGATGAGGGTGATTTGTTTTTTTAGCTGCTTGATGGGTGGCATTGGATGATTCAGGGACTTCATGGGTGCTTGAATGGGTACTGCTATTGGTTTGAGGGTAATAGAAGTATTCTCTTCCTTACCAAGAATTCTTCCCTACAATAAAGGAATAAATAAAGATTTATCTTGGATCCACTGAATGGAATATTTTAAATGTTGTTCCATTTATGAAAATCCATAGAACCTTCCTAGATAATTCATCGAGATCAGGGGTGTATGCAGCTCATGCCTGAGATTTTCAGCATAGAGTTCCAAGAATTTCTTTTATGAGAGAGCGATGCTAAGTGAATAGGTTAAACCCTTCCATTTGGCTCTGATGAAATAAACCCACTTTTTCATGATGCTTGCAGTTCGTAAGGTCAATAATTTTTTTCCCTTAGTATGGATCTCAAATGATAATGGGATTGATGATGAAGGTATTATCATCTTGTAATATATCCTTCCAAAAGTTTTTTGAATTGAATGAAGTTTGTCTTTACCAAAGTATGTACAAAACACCTCTACTTGGTCATCCCTTATTGATCTAGGGGATGATCATTGGGTCACATCAGGACCAATGTGCATGAGATGATGTTTTGGATCTCCCACACCATTAGAGGTTGAGAAGGTAGGATTTCCAAAATTGGTTGAGGGAAAAGTGTTATCAACCAAATTGGGATATGGATTCTTCTCAAGAAACATAGGTGAATGTCACCCATTCATAGATTACATTTGAGCATCCAGGGACTCAATGACATTTACTAGTTCTAGAGGTACAGATATTTGGGCCATCTCAAGCCTATAAGAAGCTGGTCGGGCTTGATGAGGTGTCCCCATTTTCATATAACATTGATTTTTGATCCATGGAAATACTGAATGATCACCTTGGTGTAGGATGGGTTGTCTCCATAATGGAAAAAAGTCACGATCATCTTTTACTTCCTCATTTATATAGAATAGTTGTGTAGATCTGGATCTAACCTGATGCTCGGATTCTTCTCTTATAGGTGGATCTTCTCTTTCCTAATATATGGGATAAGGGATATTCATCTCTATTTGAATATGATACATAGTGGTAACTTTTTCCCCTGAGTTTCTCCTTTTTTAGTTATCTGAGATTTTGAATCCAATTCTCGTATTGTGGCATGTGTTTTTTTGTAAACAGAATTTTGTCTCTTTTGGGTGGTTATTGGGATGAAGACACCCATTTCCCTTTATATTTGTTAGTTTTCTACCATATATGTGGAAGATAATTATTTGGGAGTGAAAATTTTAGGGTTCTTTTCTAGCTCCATGTA
This sequence comes from Viscum album, assembly GCA_963277665.1. Classification (NCBI taxonomy): domain Eukaryota; kingdom Viridiplantae; phylum Streptophyta; class Magnoliopsida; order Santalales; family Viscaceae; genus Viscum; species Viscum album. Next base: position 1,225,182,172 of record OY728130.1, read on the forward strand.
TGTGCAACCTTAGTTGGTGCATCCCGATCACCCTACCCTTGAGGTATGTTTTCCATATTTCATCCCTCTATATTTTCATCTTGATCCACATTATATATTATGTTGATGGAGATGAAATTCACTGATGTGTATCATTAAATGATAGTTATCCCATTACTAATGACTTAACATGTTGATTATACACTACTTACATTAGGGTGGGTTTTCAAACCCCTATCCATATTGGTCCTTTTTGGATTTTGACTCATATGGTGTTTTATTTCCATCACCATACATTACTCCCATCTTAGTCCTTGAGTAATAACTTTGAGGGAGTTTCCAGTAGTTTTTTTCAAACATTCCTCGAGTAACAAAGGTTTGTCTTACAGTGAGAGGAATAGATGAGATGATGACCATTGATATTTACCTACTAACTTGGAGAAGACTAATTCCCTCTGTGGTGAATATAATGATTAAAATGCCCTTATCCCTACAAGATGGGGACTATTTAGATCCCCCATTCACATTTAATCCTATTATTGAGCATTTGATGATTTAGATCAAGGATTTGATGATTCCAAGGATGGGAATTGAGATATAAATTCCCCCATCCTAGAAATATGGGGTTAATCTAGAACCATACTTTATTTCTATAGGACCTTCTCTGTGTGTGATGAGCTTGGTGATGGTGATTGAGATATAAATTTCCCAAGACATGTGGGATGGGGTTCATTTGAAATATATTCCAATGAATCTTGAATCCTCTCAGTGATTGATGTCCTGAGAGGTGTAAGTGGTGGTAAATATTTCCCAAGCTTCATGGGAAGGGTTATCTCCTAGACGAATTCTATGGCATCTTCTATTACGAACCATTTGATCTGGCACAAGTATGATTGTGTATGAGCTCGTTATAATGGAATCCCATAATGGGATTCATTTTCTTTGGTAATTTTTCAATTTGGATAAAAAAACATCTTCCATGTCTAAAATTCATCCCAATTAATTTGAGGGGCCTAGTTCAAAAGTCTCTTGGAAGCCCTCACCCTTTGTTTTTGATGTCTTGGTGTTTTTAAAGCGTGGGAATTCCATTGTAGTGACCAACTAGAACACATGTTACCTAGTCCCTTGATATTACTGGAGGCTATAACATTATATAATGTCATATTTGGGGATTTATAATATCCTATGGGAGCATTGACGTGTAACAGTCTACACTTTACCCATCCTCAGATGCAGATAAATGATGTGGCTTCAGAGATCAGTTGTCGAAGAGTTGTGATGCAATGGAAGGAATCATTTTGTAAATTTGTTCTATTATTTTCTATTTTCAGGTCTTTGTCCATAGATATACAATCTAGGTCTAGTTTACAAGAGAGTGTATTGATGGTCTGAAGGTGACCCTCGTATCCTTGATAAGGGAGGAGTCTAGACATTAACTACTGATACTTTGCCGACATATTTTGGCATAGGTAAGGCATACACTCATTATCTAGATCATATAGGATCTCATAGTCAGAAGTGGAAAGGGTATAAAACATGGTTTATAGGTTGTTTCTAGAGAGAACACTCCATATATTAATTTTGGCTTCCTCTTCATCAAACTAACATGCCTCCACCTAGTCAGACCAAAAAGGATGCTTTCGTGGGTCACTTGTAGACCATGGTGAAGTATTATTGGTAAATTATGGGTCACTATATATAGTTGACCGTGTTTTTTTATCACCTATCTATATTAAGGTGTATTATTTTTTATAACTTCTCTATATGGAGGTGTCTGGGTAAGGTGATGATTTCAGTGTTCTAGGGAGATATCACCATGGAGAGGTTGACCATGGAAATTTCAGGAGTAGATTCCCTAATATCTGTCTCCATAATACCATGAGGGGGACTATCATAGTAATGACCACCTTTTATTCCAGTTGAAGAGTTGATGGACCATTTATGTGTTGAAGATATGTATCAAATATCCTCAAGGACATTAACATTGATTAGGTCAAGGATTTAATCCTCATTATGTGTCATAGATAGAATATGTCGTCCTACCATTAGGGGTTGAGAATAGATATGATCCTACTCCATGATGAATACTGGAAAATTGCAATAATAATCAGGTGCTTTGATAATATGATCACACTACTTAGAATCTACTGGAGTATATCGGTGATCTTTCGTATTGTTGTTATGAATATGATCCTTATAGTGATTGGTTTCCAGAATATTCCCGTGAAACCTGGTTGAAGTGGGGATTTGAGCCTAATTCAAATTTTCATTCCCCAATATAATATGATGATGGACCTCTATAATGGGATAAGGGATATGATCCTTCTCTTGTATATCCTATTAATTTTTTGGTTCATTCATTCATCGACAAAAGTTGGGATGTGATCTTGGATTCCATAAGCTATTGAAATATCCCAAGTAGCTTCACTTATAGAAATATGAGCCTGTTTTGATTCATGTGTCACTCTCGCTTGCTGATCCCTAGAATGAGAGGAGATATGAACCCAATTTTGTGCATTTAGAGTATTCCATTATTTTTTAATAGGAGTATGATCTTAACCCAAGGCTTGTGCCACTCTCACTTAGTGAGCCCTGATTGGAAAGTGAATATAATCCCAGTTTGGTACCTTTGGAGTATGTTGCTAGAATTTTTTTGATATGAATGTATGGCTATCATGAAGCATGTTCCACTATCACTTTTTGATCACTAGTTGGAATAGTAATTTGAGCCTCATAAGTTTCCTTGTACTTTACTAGAATATTTTGATAATCCTTTTGGATGGGAGAAGGAATGTGTGATTTATTTAGAGAAACCTCTATTGCATAATGATCAGAGTGTTTTACTATCTTGGACATAAGGATAGGGATATATGCTTGTCCCTATATGTATACCAGTTCTAAAATATTACGGTAGAGTTATTTAGCTATTTCTAGGATGTAGTGACACTTTCGAAAAGTGTGTGCAGAAATGTAGGTTTGCACATTATCTTGATCCAATATGTATCGATAGATATCTTCGATTAATGTGTGGATATAAACTCAGTCATATCCTCCATGTTCCATCAGAATATGTCTATAGGATTTATGTGTAGGGGTAGGGATATGCACCTCCCCCATGCTTGCTACAGAAATATTCCTACAGAATTTATCTGAGTGAGATGGGATATGAGACTTATTGCTAGATACTTATAGATTATAATGGAATACATCATTAGAAGGAGTGAGGAAATGATTTCACTTCCATTTATCTATATCTTTTCACACTCTACATGACTTCCTTGGTTCCCATGCATGAGCATCAGAGGTAGTATTGTATCAGGTGGTTCCCTCAGTAGATGGATGAGGGGCACCAGTGGGATGATGATGGCGACGAAGGTCGATAGAATACCTCCTTGGTGGCTCTTAAACAAGAAGGGATTCGTATTTGACTCCTTGACCTACTTCCCTTATATATGGAAGCTTATAATTTTTTCACTATGGGGATAATATTCTAAATCGATTAGAAGTGGAAACAAGTGACACTAGATTTACTATAGCTTTTTTTGGATTCTGTGGAATCATCAAGTTCTGTATTTGGAGACTGTTTCCTACAACCTCGATGATCAGGATTTCCCCATGTCAGTGGTATTTCTAGACCATTCCTTTTTACACCTGAAGATGGAGGTATTATGTAGGTGAGGTGGTATTATGACCCAAAATAGTTGCTACCATAACTGATTTTCTATAATAATCTCTAGATGAATACATGATCTTGAGATAAGGTGGTATTTGTGATAGTAGTATGTTCAATCACAAAGAAAACAAAGAGAAAGTTCACCAATCAATTCATTATCTCAATCATGATACATGATCAATCAGATATTCACAGGAAACATAATTGTCTTGTTTAATTGTTGGTTCAGCCATTCTGCTCGCATAGACTTGTCACAATGAGGATAGGCTTATTTTATGGGAAAATCATTTATATATGGTCAATATATTTATTTTTTCATTTGAGATATTCAAATTAGGTTAACCATTTTTTTTCTTGGAAATATGTGGAAGGTTCTCCATGTTTAGAAGACATGATACACAATGCCTATAATGGTTCAGTTGTTTCACATTGGGTTTACCACTTCTATTTCCTTTAAATTTTTATTGGGGTCTGATGATTGATTTTGAGGGGTTGAATTTGTTTCATAATCCTTCACATTTTTCACCATTTTTTTCTTGGAAATATGTGGATGGTTCCCCAAGTTTAGGATACATGATACCCAATGCCTATAATGGTTAAATTATTCCCCCTTGTGTTATGAATTTTGTTCCCTTTGAAGGTTTCTTTGGCCCTGACGATTGATTGTTGGGGGTTAAATGTGTTTCTCAATCATTTACATTTTGTTTACCATTTTTATGTTTTCATAGAAAATCCTAATGGTTCCCACACCCATAATTGAGTATGTTACAACTTTCTCAAGGATGGTATTTAACCTCTATGAGGCATCCTATGTATCATATTTATAGAAGGAATCAAACCCCACATAGTTCACTAACACCATGTAGTTTTAAAATCATGTGGAAAGGACATATATGTGGTCACTTAGGCCCTACATATTGAGCTCAAACCATAAGAAGGAATCTTACATATCTTTCTTATGATAGAAATCAGAGTAATCATAGTTCGATGTACCACTGGGGAATACCCCAAGGTGGATGCCCCTCTATAGGGGAAATTGTATTATGCCACTGGATGGGGATTACACAGTGAGGTTTCCATGTATGGGTAAAATTCATTATCGGAATTATATGATTAATGCAAATACCTAAGACCATGTGATTCATGCTTGGTGTGAGAAACAAGGTATAGAAAGTGACTAGTCCCATAACATATGGAATAGGACTTTTGAACTAGGGAGTCCCTTATAGGGTGTTTAATATGGAGCATGAACCTTAGGAAGGTGTCTTACATATCTTGGTTATATCAAGAATTGGAGTCCCCGTAGTTCATTTGACTTTTCAATCCACTGATTGATGAGGATGAATGATAGACCCAAGGGATATATTGGGTCTTAAGGGTTAGGATATATTAAATATGGAAGACTTACACTAAGGTAGATTTCAATTATAACTCTGACCTTAGGAATGTGTCCTACATATCCGGGTTATAGCAGGAATCAGAGATCTCATAGTTCAGTTGACTTCTCGACCTGTTGATGAATGATGAAGAATGATAAACCCATGGGATATATTGGGTCCCATGGGTTAGTGTGTTTAAAATATATAGGTACTTACATTGAGGAATATTCCCATTTATCTCAGACCTTAGAAAGGCATACTATGTATAATTTTTGGAAAGAAATTAAAGTTCTCATAGTTAAACTGACTTATTGATCCACCGATGGATGAGGAGGAATGATAAATCCATGAGAGATTTTGGGTCCCAAGGGTTAGAATATTTGAAGTAAGGTGGTACTTAAACTGAGGTAGATTCCCATTGGAGCATAGACCTTAGGATGTAGTCTTATGTATCCTGGTTATATCATGAATTAGAGTTCTCGTAGTTTAGTTTGGGGGTATTCCAAAATATTTCCACTAGGTGGGGTTATCATGTCCTAGGATGTTTGCCTGACATGTCCTAATTATCGACCGGACATGTCTGGGGTGTCTATATGACATGTCTGAGGATGTTTGAATGATGTGTCTGAGGATGTCTTTATGACATGTCTAAGGATGTCGCATGATACAGTTAACTTGTCCGAAGGACATCATGTGATTTTGATGGAATGTATGGATGATATATAATTATCAAGGTTGATGTTTTTAGAGGTAATTGTATGATATTGATGGCTAACTTAGAGGGAATTTCAAGGCTTGGATAACAGTTCCGGAGGCCTTCACGATACATGGATGACATGCCCAGAGGGCATCACAAGATCCAGTTAACATTTCTTGAGGAAATCACTTGATGTAGATGGAATTTATTGAATATATATCATGATCAAGTATGATGTGTTTTAGGACATTGCATGATATGGAAGGAAATCCTAGAGGGAGTCGTGAAACTTGGATGAAATGTTTGGAGGCCTTCACGAGACTTGGATGACATTCCTATAGGGCATCGCATGATTGTCTTGAAATGAACAGATGGAATCACATGACGTGGTTGATATGTCTACAGGGAGCCACATGATCAACATAGATATGTATCTATACTTCCTCAAAAATTACTCAACATGTCCAGAGGGAATCACATGATCAACACAGACATGTCTGGGTGATGTCAGATGACTTGGATGACATGTCTAAAGGGATTCATGAGACTTACTTGAAATTTCTGAAGGGTGTCAAATGAATTGGTTGATATTCTAGGAGTGATTCATGAGACCTTCTTCACATGTCTTGGTTCCAACTAGTGATTTGGATAGATCATGTGAAGTGCATGATACCTTCACATGATAATTACCATATCTAACTACTCATAATTCTTCAACCTTTTTCCAGCCTTTATTTCATATGTTCCCCCATGGTGTTTTCAATAAAGTGTCATTTTAGGTTTTTCATGACCTATTCAACATGTGAAAACCCCTTCGTGTAATCTAGATGATACTAAAAAATTCTTTCTCATGATATATGAAGTGATTACATGAAGAAAATATTCATGTTTCATGGACCCTTTGGTTGTTACTTTGGTCTTACTAAGTGGAAGACCATACAATCATGTGACCTTCCACTCTGAGAATTCCACTCATGGACTCCCATGCAGTAATTTACATCAGATTTTTGTGTTTTTTGTGTTGAGGGGGGGGGGGGATTTATAGGTCTTTCCACCCTAGTTATATGCCACCTTGCATGATGCGTATTTATTAAATATGATTTAGAGCTGGTGGAGGGATTGTTGTATTAAATGCTTCGTATGATCCTGTTGTAGCCCATCTGAGGAGTCATATGTTTTTCAGTGACTTTGAGAACATTTTTCCATCACCATGTTTATTAGACCTTGGACGATCAACGGTATTTCACATAATCATGTTGAAATGTAAAAAATCCTTCAAACGGTCAAGATGACATGTATATGTGTCTTTGTCAGATCAGTATTCCCATGGAAAGGATTTTACATGATCGAAGAAAACTTGTCTGGAGTCATTAGCAAGACTAGGTCAGCTTGTTGGAGTCCATTCAAAAGATCATGTTGTCTTGTATATGGGTATTTTCAAGGCTGAGATGGCTTGTATAAGGGCCTTCACATGATCAATAGTGATCATTTGGGGTGAATATCCCCTTTCTCATGAATATCAATGTAGCTCCCCCTCACGACAATCTTCCATACTTTTTTATTTCTCTATTTATTTTATAAGAATAAAGGATCTTGTGATGTTGTGCATGTGTTTTCATGGAAAATCACTCTTCTTATCTGCGATGTGATGTATGATCAATTCTAGATCTTATGATAGTGTGGAGGTATCTTCATGGAAAGTGGATTCACTTGTCTTTGGTGCATCACATGAACAGTAAAAGATCTCACGATGATGTACGAGAAATGTCATGGAAAATTGCTATACTTATCTATGTTGTGTTACATGATCAATGATAGATATCATGCCGACATGTGATAATTTTCATGTAATGTTGTTCATTTTGTATGTGGTGCATTGAAAGATCAGTGTTGGATCTCAAAATGGCGTGCTAGCATTGTCTTGGGAAACCGCCCCACTAATCTATGGGGTGTTTCATGATCAGAGATAGATATCATGAAGATGTACGAGAATTGACACAGAAAGCTCCTTTGCTTGTCTGTGGTGCATTTCATGATCTTTTTTCGATCTCATGATGGTGTGATAGCATTGTCATGGACAACCACTATGATTTTATATGGTGCATATCATGATCATTGTAGGATGTTGTGATGGAAAGAGAAGATTTTAAAGGGAAATTGATCCTCTTTTATGTGGTGCATCACATGATTTTCAATAGATCTCATGGTTACATGTGATCGTTGTTAGGGAAAACAACTCGACATGTCTGTGGATCCACAGGGCATCACATGATGTTCAAAATGTCATGTGATCTCATAAAAGGGATCGCATGATCAAAGGAATATAAGGACATCACATAATCAAGGGGACCTATCCAAGCCATATAGAATATGGGTACATGGCCATCATTAAAATCCAAATAAAGTCATATCTAAACCAAGGGTTCAAGTTGCATGTCTGAGGTGATTTTCAAGGCCACATGTATAAGGGTTTTCATGTCATGGATGATGTCCTACATGATTGGAGAGCTGTTTCCTGATCATGGGTGTATGTCAAAGGTGTATAAAGATGCTGACACACAATATATCCTAAAGGCATCACAATACAGGGTTCAAATGATCAATGGAGATGCATGAACAAGGGTTCAAGCCTTCTTATTTCAAGTTGTCACATGAAACCCAAGACGCTTGATAGCATTGCATAGTGGATGGTTCCTATGAGGGCATCACATAATGTTCAAATCATCTTATGATCACATAAAGAGGGTAAGGTGATGGAGTTTCTCATATAATTATCATTCCCATAACAACCAGGAGAGGAATTCATATTATCTTCACACAATAGTATCAAGTGTGACATAGATCTTCTCATGTGCACATGAATATTGCATGTACATGGTGAGGACTTCCATATAATAGATATGATGCATTGTTATTCATGTTTGTATTTTATGGTGCATCAAATAAATTCTTTAAGGCATAATTATATTTAGACATTGAGTTGGTTTTGATAATTAATTGCATAACATGGTATAGTAATTTGATCTTATTTGCAAAGGTAGGCTCATATAATCATGAGATCTATTTTATGTTTGTGGGAGCATGCACCCCTCATAGTATCATAGTCTATCACATGATAGGTTATGTGGTGCATCATCCCTTCACAAGACTGATTATCTGATGCCTCTGTTTTTCACCTAACTGGTCCATAATGAGATTGACTGAATGCTCGATTGAACACCTATCCAAGAAGGTGTGGCGCTTATCTGCTTGCATGAGTGTGATTCACTTAGATGATTCATATTATTCATGTGATAAAATATCAAGTTTGTGATCTTCTTATAACCTCATTTCATATGGTCGTCTCATCATGTGGGGTTGAGGTGCGAGAAAAATTGTGCACTTGAGGATCTGTTGGTGCATGATATCAATCCCAGGTGCAATATGTGAGATGGAACTCAAGTACCATGAGGTTGAAGAGGATAATACATGATGTAGTTTTATCCATCTTGTGATATGCACCTATTTTAATCAAATAAATAGTTCCATTTTATTTATTTTATTTTATTTATTATCATTATTTTTATATTTAAACACATAATAATAATAATAACAATAATAATTTTTTTGGTCACACATTTAGTGGTGTCAACAATATATCATGATCTTCATAGATTTTAGAGTATACCATATATCATAAATATACACAACCATAAATTTATCCAAAAACATTATTCATTACATACATAAATAAAATGAATGATTTTGATAGCTCTAATTACATAACTAGAAACTACTAATGACCATCCCTAGTGTAGAACAAAAAACACGGAATGTCCAATACTTTCACCTATTTTAGACAGTACCCAGACCTGAGAATAATGTTCAAAAAACATTATCCTCCCGAGAAATGATCAAACAAGTTATCAATATGATGCAAATGATATTTTTTCCATAATTTTGTTATTGAGTTATCTATAATCAATTAAAAGTCTCATAGAACTATCCTCATTTTTAAAAAATAGAATAAAATCCTCCTAAGGTGATGTTATGGGGTGAATGAAACCCTTATCAAGAAACACATATAACTCTGTTTTCAATTATAACAACTCAAAATAATCCATTCAATAAGAAAGTTTTGAAATTATCTTATCATTAGGCACTAAGTCAAGAGTAAACTAAACCTCTTGATTAGGAATAAAACCAGAAAAATCATCAGAAAATACATCCATATATTCATTACAACTGAAATATAACTATACTGAATAGTTCCTTTATCTTCAATAGTATGTGCAAGATAACTTTAAATTTCATCTTTTATTATTTTCTTATCTTCTTGATATGATATCAATGATATTAACTCATTCTTATATATGAATTTAATAATTCTATGAAAAATAACTGCCTTATCTCAATAATATATATTGAATGATAAACTTAAAGCTAATCCATACATAGAATAACATCAGGTACTACAATAGTAAATATAATAAGGTTTTTAGGAAACCCCTTCTATAGATGATAATAGGAATATATCTATTAATTATTGTTTCCTTTATACTACTGACATGAATTTTTACAAAAAACTATGACTTCATATATTGAGATACTATTTATATTTTACATGAAAATATAATAGATATAAAAGAATGTATAGAATCTAAATCATGTAATAAAATAGTAAAAATAAACAAGTAATGTACTTGTCACTACTTCATTTGAGGGTCCCACATCTTTTGTAGTAGTACAAAAAGTATTTAATATACATTTATATTTCTTATCTTAATGATTATCACCTTAAGTAACTATATTTGTACATAAATTAGAATAATATCCCAATTAATTATAATTAAACATTTTATGACCATATTTTCATTAACATTCTAACCATTACCATTTCTCTTTTATTTATAATCACGAGTCATATGTCCAGACATTCCACATCAGTAACACGTCCATGATCTCATAAGATGTTTTCTATAGAAACCCCAACCCCAATAACCCTTAACCAATGTCCTATTAATTAAATTGTAAGAAGATACAATAGATATCATCTCTAAGGACCAATCAGTTTATTACTCTTAACGAACCAGATACATAAAAGATTCTTATATTACATTGGGAATATAAAATACATACCAAAAGAAACATTTTCTCATCCTTGGTATTATTCATAATATCCTTATTCATATCCTAGGTAAAATAAAACAAATAAATAGTGAGATAATATGCTCAGTAGGGGTTATGTACTGTGAAATTTATCATGAGTGAATAAGCGATAATCAATTTGGAAAGGAAAAAAAATGGAAAACATGAAATTTAATCAATAACTTGAGAAAGAATATAAATCCATGGATAATATAAATGTAGTAATATCATGGATAATAACAAATAAATTCTCAATAATGGAAGTGATTTATTAGAACCATTACTTGGGAGAAACATAGAATTTTAGATAACTCAAGACCATATTCTTAGGTTAAATACTTTTTTTCTCTCATTACTGTCTAATAATTTTAATTTAGGGTTTCTATTTTATTTTTTAATTTTATTTGTATGGTAGTTTCTAGTGTTGTACATGATGAATCATCCAATAAACAAGTACTATGATCCACCACTAGTGTAAAATGCAAACCTAGAGGATCTCACCGTAAGGGAAGCACCAAATATAGATAGGTGTTCACCTCAAGATATAAGGTAGAATGACTTTTATTTCTATGGATGAAAGTAATTACAACCTCAACAATGTAATAACACTAGATATCATTCATATTGAGATGATCATGACTATAAAATCTAACAAGGCGATTCGAGGATGTCAGAGTCTTTTTCAGAGCCAAAAGCCTAACTTTTTAAGAAAAAGTGTTAGGACACATGGTTTGCAGAAATTATGTGACCCAAGATGCATGGTTAGGGGTAACCATGGGGATATGGAATGAGGGTAGTATGAGGATGCACAGTTTGAGGAAACCATGAAACTTGGGGTGCACACCCATGTAGGATCTCTGTAGTTCAGAGTCTACAAGCATGGTTTTTTCATAGTTTTCCAAACCAAATGAATAAACCATATGAGGTCCCCCTTGAAGTAGTGAAGGTCACACTTTTGGAACATGGTTTGGACAACCATGAAACTAAACCATGTGACCCAATATTTTTGGGAGAGTTTACCATTTTTCATTTACTGCCTTATATTTTGAATCCCTCTCTTCTTTTTCATTTCTCTAGTGTGCAGGGAGATTTTTTCCTCCCATTGATCTCCATCACTATCAAGATAGGTTCCTTGATAAATCCAATATATAGACTCAGATTCGACCACCATTTGTCTCATTGGATCCATTATAGTAAGTTATTTATTAATCTTATGCCTTTTTTATATTGTCTTTGTATTTATGGAGGTATTTAGGTGAAAGATAATATTCTCTATATCTAGTATTTTCATCAGTTATTCATTTTATTCCAATTGTGCCTAAATGATATGTCAATACTAAATTAGTTCTCTACCACGAACCCATGGTTGGTGGTCAATACATTTCTATCAAATTTTGGTGCTTTGTACAGTTAGTTATCATTGTTGCGCATGCTGAAAATTCCAGCATCACCCCTAAAATTAGTTGAATGACTAATTTGAATGAAATGGAACCTCTTAGGGTTTCCCACTAGTACCGTTTTTTGGTTAGAGGTTTTTTAACCCAGCCTGGACCACCCATGAGGTGTGTGGTATTATCTATCCCTTATTGTACTGCCCCATTGGGTGTGTGTGTGATCTCTCCTTGTTATAAGGAGCCTTTAAAAAATAAATGGGAATTAAATTGTGATGATAAGAGAGATTTGATTCCTCTTTTCCTTGTGATGACATGTTGTTTAGTTTTTTTAAAATAGTTTATATGGGAATTGTTTAATGGGTTGATGAAATCATAGCTACTTATAAATTATAAATGGCCTATGAATGACATGAGAAGATGAATTGATAATAGTAGTGTATTCCTTGGTTGGTATAACTTGGATCCTAATTCCATAGGATTCCATTGAAATTTCAACTCCATGGATATTGATTATGATAGTGGATTTCTTGGATGAGCTCCGTGGATCCCGATTCCGTAGGATGCCAAGGGGATTGCTACCCCTTGGACCTGAGATTCTTCGATTCACTCTGGACATGGTCTGTTGACATGCTCCTTGGACCCCAAACAAGTTGTTACTAAGTTTCCATCAAGATGCTCCTAGGAATAAATGACGATTCCTTGGTATTTTATACCTTGGATTCAACCCTTCATGGTTAGACACTTTTGATTACATGGCGTGGTCGTTGTGGATAAATTTTATTACACAAAGGAGGTCGATGTGGGTGCTTTATGATTAATTTATTACCCGACATTACCACTGATGATTTGTTAATTTATTCTTTACAGTTATTCCATGATTATGGTGGATTGGTTTATTTTGACCCTTTTTATGGGTGTTTGGTTATTATGGACAGGCTATAAAATATCACTATACATTTTTCACTTTTTCTTAGAAACCTTAATTTCATTTCTATTATACTATTTATATATATTTTTCACTACTTAGCTTGTTATAAAAAGACTAGATATGTTATATCCACTATTGGTGGTGGCATACTGAGTGTTATATCACACCCTGTTTGGGCTGCCATTGGGTACCTAGATCGAATTCATGGATATAGGTAGGGACTGGTCAATCACTCACTATTCAATTCTGGATTTGATCATTTATTAGGAGAAGGGAAGTACAAGGCCAACCTAGGATCATGATGATGCCTAGATATATTTATGTTGGTATTTTTTTACTTTTTGATGCATAAATTGTACTGGATTTCTACATACCCATTTTCTTGCTTTGTTGATACATGACACATCATGATGTATATGATAAAGATTGTCTTACGTACTATAATTGTATTTTGGATGTTTAAATTCTATCTATTGTTCAGTCATTTTATCTGCTTCTTCTACATGACTGTTATTTTTAGTCTACTGTGTTACACTCTATCATTAGGGAATAGTCTCCCCATATACACAATATAGACCCTCACTACTAGTTAGCAGCCTCTAACATACAAGGATGTGTTCTTGAGGCCATGTGACTCACTGGCCCGGGGTACCATTTAGTGAATATTAGGTTTGGATACTGAAAAGTGGTATTATGTCCACAGGAGATATAAGGAAGAATGATAAATCCATGTGAGATATTAGGACCACAAGGGTTAGGATGTTTGAAGTATGGAGGTACTTACATTGACGAAAATTCCCATTAGAGCACGGAACTTAGGAAAGTATCCTACGTATCCCGGTTATATCAGGAATAAGAGTTCTTATAGTTTGATTTTGGGGTATGCCTGAATATGTCCATAGATTAGGGTTATCATATCTCGAGATGTTTGCTCGACATGTCCTAATTATCTACCTGACATTTTCATGGTGTAAATATGAATTGTTTGAGTATGTAGGTATGATATGTTTGAGGATTTCTGTATGACACGTTTGAGGATGTTTGACGATCTGGTTGACTTTTTTAAAGGATAACCTATGATCTTGATGGAATGTATGGATGGAATCGCATGATCAATGATGGAGTGTTTAGAGTGAATCGCATGATCTAGATGTCAATTCTGAAGGGCATCACAATAATTGAATGACATATTTGGATTATGTCATGAGACTTGGATGACATGCCCAGAGGGCATCAAATGATCTGGTTAAATTGTCTATATGACATCACATGATCTAGATGGCATGTCTTGAAGACATTTTATGATCAAGGCTGATGTGTTTAGTGGACATCGTATGACCTGGATGACAATATTGTAGGGCATTGAAAGACTTGGATGACATGTCTAGAGGTCTTCATGAGACTTATTTGACATGCCCATAGGGATTCACATGATTGGATTGACATGTCAGGAGGGCATTGCATGACATGGTCGATATGTCTGGAAGGAATCACATGATCAACATAGACATATATTAGCGCTTCTATATGAATCACTCGACATGTTTGGAAGGTGTCACATTATTAACACACACATGTATAGGGGACATCGTATGACTTATCTAGCATGTCTAGAGGATGTCATGAGACTTTCCTGATATGTCTGGAATGTGTTCAATGATTTTGTTGATGTTCCCAAAGGGATTCAAAAGACCTTCTTAACATGTTTTGTCATTGTCGCATGACTTGGATATATCATGTGAAGCGCATGATACCTTCACATGATAATTAGAATATCCATCTACTCATAAGTATTCTAACTTTTTCTAGTATTTATTTCATATATTCCCCATGGTTTTGTCAAGCACTAGTCTATTTAGGTTTTTCATGACCCAGTCGACATGTGGAAACCCCTTCGTATAATCTGTCTAAAACTATGGAAGTCCTTATCATGATCTATGAAGTGATCAAGAGAAGCACATATTTATGCCACATGACCCCTTAGGTTGTTACCTGGGTTTTACCTAGAGGAAAAACATGTGATCATGTGACCTTCAACTCCAAGAAGACTACTCATGCGCTCCCATGCAGTACTTGTCATTGGCTATCTGTGTGTTTTGTGCTGGGGGGGATTTATAGGCCTATACACCTTGGTCATACACCTCCTTGCATGATGTGTATCTATTAAATATCATTTGGAGTTTGTGGAGGGATTATTATATCATGCACTTCACATGATCCTTCCATAAGTCATCTGAAGCATCGTATGATTTTCAATGATAGTAAGATCATTCCCCCATAACCATGTCTATTAGACCCTAGATTATCAAAGGGATTTATCATAATCATGTTTACATAAAAAAAGACCTCACAAGGTCAGTAAGAGATGTCTATGAGTATTTATGAGATCATTATGCCCATGGAAAGGCTTCCACATGATCGAATCCAAATTTTTTGGGGCCATTCATATGACTAGGTCAGCTTATTGGAGGTCATTCATGAGATCATGCTGTCTTGTCGATGGTCTTCGTGAGGACAATTTGCCTTGTCAAAGGTCATTCACGTGATAGATGGTGATCTCCTGAGGTTCTTAACACCTTTCACATGAAGATCAATGTATCTCCCCCTCGCAAGAAGCTTCCACCTTTTGATGTTTTTTCATTATTTATTTTACATGCACAAAGGATCTTGTGATGTTGTGTGAGTGTTTTTATGGACATCACTCTTCTTATATGTGATGTGATGTCTGATAAATATGGGGTATCATGATGGTGTGCTAGAATTGTCATGGAGAGTCGGTAAACTTATCTGTGGTGAATTTCATGATCAGTGATGGATCTCACACCGGTGTGTGAGCATTGTAACAGATAACTACTCCTCTTGTTTGTGTTGAATCGCATGATTAGTTTTGGATCCCACAATAGCATATGAGAATTTTCATAGACTGTTGCTTCTCTTTTATATGGTGCATCATAATATTAGTGTTCGATCTCACGAAAATGTACTGGAATTGTCTTAGACATCTTCTCCACTTGTTTGTGGCATGTAGCATGATCAATTCTAGATATCATGATGTCATGTGAGAATTTTCATGGAAAGTTGCTTCGCTTATCTGTGGTGCGTCACATGATTAGTTGTAGATCTCTTGATGACATGAGATCATTTTCATGGAAAACCACTCCACTTGTCTATGGTGCATTGAATGATCAGTGCTGGATGTTGTGACAATGTGAGAGTATTGTCATGGACAACTAATCCACTTTTATATGGTTCATCGAATGATTAGCATTGTATCTCATGAGGGAGTGTGAGCATTGTCATGGATTGCCACTTGGCATGTCTTTGGATCCAAAGGGAAATCACAATATGTTCAAAGAATCATGTAATCACATAACGTGGATCACACGATCAAAGGAATATAAGGACATCACATAATCATTAGGGAATGGCTAATATATATGGGATAGGGGTAGGTGGAATACTTCTCACGGTATATAAAGTTGTTTCTAAACCAAGGGTTTGAGTTTCATTTCTGAGATGGTTTTCAAAGCCACATGTTTAAGGGTCTTCATGTCATGGAAGATGTCCGTCATGATTATAGAGGAGTCTCATGATCATGGGTTCATGTATAAGGTCACTACTACTGATAATGCTTTTAAAAGTTCTAGAAATAGATTTTAACAGCACTAAAAAATCCATGTTAATATTAGTGAAGATAAAGGGCGATACCCTGTATCTGTGCTTAAAAAGATCTGATAAAGGTGGTCCTTTATCCACACTAAAAAAGCACTGATAAAGGCCCCCCGTTATCAGTGCTACTTTGAGCACTGATAAAGGCCTTGTTTTCTAAGATGGGTTATTTATATAAGAGCACACCCAGCCAAAACCTTCACAAAACAATGGAAAATACAGAAATATATGATAGTACAATTATCACATGGTTTCACTATACAAAATAAATAATATTATAATAAATGTGAGATAAGAACAAAGCCGGGCAAAATAAACACATACATGATGCAAATGATGAAAAAACAAGCAGTGCAGACAAGGGTTTAGCAAACAATGCTATATAAAATTAATTGACATCATGAATACAAAAAAATCAACCCTTTTTATATACAAAAAAACACTTCTATATACATTTAAAATAATTTTTTATATAATTACATTTACCATTATCCAAAAAAATAGTTAAAAACATTAATGTTTCATCTTTTGACGTTCGTGATCCTCTATCAAAAATGTTTTCCCATGGTATTAGTTGTTGAAAAAATCATCCTAACCTAATAAAAATATTCTAGATCTATAAGAAAACCAATATTATGTTATTAATACTATAAATAAATAAATTAAACATTAATATGAATGAATATATTAATAAAAATGCTAATTTTTAATAAAAAAAATACACATTTTGATTTATACCAGTCAAATCATGCATCGTATTGAGATGGGGTTTATTTATACACATCACAAATGAGTTATGCATCATTTTCCAAAAATATAAAAACAATATTAATGGGTTTTCTTAGTTTTGAGTATGTCACTTGTTCTATTGCTAGAATTAATATTAAATTTAAATGAAACATTTGGATTTATTCCAGTCACATCATTCGTAATATTGAGGTGTGGTTGATTCCAACACATCACAAATGACTCATGGATCATTTTTTAAAGTATTAAAACAATATAAATTTTTTTTATTGGTTTTTAGTGTGTTATTTTTGTTTTCATACGAAAATATCATTTCAAACTAGAAACATGAATTTTGAGTCATACTGTTCACATCATGCATCAGTTTGACATGATACTACCTCATACACATCAAAAAAGACTTACAAATTGCTTTCCTAAATTATAAAGACAATCATAGGGAATTTTAATGGTTTTTAGTGAGTGAAACATTTTAAGCTAAAATGTTAATTTTTAACTGATAACAGACACTTTTAGTCATACCGGTCACACCATGCATTGGATTGAGGTTTAGTTGATTTCTAAATGTTTGAAATGAATCATGGATTTTTTTATAAAGTATCAAAACAATACTAATGTTTTTTCTCTGTTATCAGTAGGTCGCCAGTTTTTTTACTTAAATTAATGTCAATTTTAAATAAAAAAGACACATTTGGAGTTATATTAGTCAAACCATGCATTGTATTGAGCTGGGGATAATTCCTACATATCCAAAATGACTCATGGATCATTTTCCTAAAGTATCAAAACAATAAAAATAATTTTCCTCGGTTTTTAGTATGCCAATTGTGTTTTTTACTAAAATATCATTTCAAATGGGAAACACATATTTTGAATCATATCAGTCGCATAATGCGTCAGTTTGATATGAGACTACTTTATACACATCAAAAAGAACTTACAAATAGATTTACTAAACTATGAAGAAAATCAGAGCATGTTTTTTGGTTTTCAGTGAGTGACATGTTTTTAGCTATAATGTTAATTTTAATCAGATAACATAAACTTTTAGCCATAATAGTCACATTGTGCATCAGATTGAGATGGGGTTTATTGCTACAAGTCATAAATGACTCATGGATAATTTTCCTAAAGTATCAAAACAATCTGAATGTGTTTGCTCATTTTTCAATATGTCACATGTTCTTTTTACTTAAATTAATGTAAATTTTAAATAAAAAGACACATTTGGAGTTATACCAGACAAATCATGCATTTTTTTGATGTGGGGTTGATTCTTACATGTCACAAATGACTCATGGATCGTTTTCCTCAATTATAAAAACAATATGAATGTGTTTTCTTAGTTTTCAGTATGTTAGTTGTGTTTATAATAAAATTAATGTCAATTTTAATTAAAAAGAGACACTTTGAGTCATATTGGTCACACTATGCATCGTATTAAGGTGATGTTGATTTCTACATGTCAGAAAATACTTACAGATCATTGTACTAAATTAGAAAAACAATCTGAATGATCTTGCTCAGTTTTTAGTTTATCAATTGTGTTTTTTTTACTAAAATGTCATTTGAAACAAGAAACATGTATTTTGAGTCATAACGGGCACATCATGCATCGGTTTGACATTATACTACTTCATACACATCACAATGAACTTAATAATCATTTCCATAAACTATGAAGATAATCATAGAGAATTTTCTTAGTTTTCGGTGAATGACATGTTTTGAGCTAAAATGTCAATTTTAAACTGATAATGGGCACTTTTAGTCATACCGGTCACACCATTCATTAAATTAAAGTGTGGTTGATTCCTACACATCAAAAATTAATGATGGATCATTTTAATAAAGTATCAAAACAATCTGAATGCATTTTCTTGTTTTTAGTATGTCACTTGTTCTTGTTTCAATATTTATTATTTATTTAATATAAAAATACACACTTAAAGTCATAACGTCCACACCATTCATCATATTAACATGAGGATGATGCAAACACTTCACAAATAACTTATGGATCATTTTCCTAAAGTATCAAAATAATAAGAATGTGTTTTCTTAGTTTTCTGTATATCACTTTTTCTTTTTACTAAAAATAATGTCAATATTAAATAAAAAGAGGCACTTTGAGTTATACCAGACACATCATGCATCGTATCTAGGTCAGGTTGATTCCTACATGTTTAAAATGACATATGGAACATTTTCCTAAATTATCAAAACAACTAAATTTGTTTTCTTTGTTTTGAGTAGCATAGTTATTCTAATACCAACAATATTGACCTAGAGATTTCACACATAGATATCATATCTTAGTATATTAATATTCATTACATAACATAATGTTCCATTCCAGAATAGTTTAGGTATAGTGATTTTATAAACATGTAAACATAACGAAATAGTTTATAGGAGTCCCTTATTAAGTTATTCTTTACATGAAAGACACATCATTTCTAAAACAATTATTCAAAACCGAAGGATATGATACATAAGAAATAGTGATGATAGATAATAAATAAGTGTAAAAAAGGTGATATAAATGATAATATAAGGATAAAATAAGTAGTAGGAATTCACCTTTATACATTTCTGACCAATTTAATTGTTTTCATTATCTCAGTTGCAGCCTCAATGTCTAATCTCTCACAAGAATGATTAATTCAAACAAAAATCCCCAACTCGAACAAAGGAATTATACTATATATAAAAACAATTCTTATGTGAGTAATGATAAAAATAATTAAATTAAACATAAATATGAAATACTTCATTACTTCTATAAAAGTTACATATTCATGTGATTTGTTTAAATTGTTTCATCGGGTATGTTTCTCATTCGTTTCTAGAAAATATATATACCATCTTGTGAATATGAGTCTATTCGATAGTCATATTAGTACTAAAAATACAAATAAACAAAGTATTAATAAATATTTTAAATTAAATAGTAATTATCTTTGAAAATACCTCTTCAGAGATGCTAGTTTGTTGATGAAATATGATCTCTTTTATAAATTTACAAACATAATAACAACTATATTTTCTAATTGTTTTTTCATACACTATAGAAACATTGAGAAAAATAATTATTATTTTTTATATGTGTTTGGATAGTGAAATATTATTATATATACCCTGATACTTGTCCATTCATAGTACTTTTCATGTTTCTCGTCCTTTTCCCCTGGCTTCATTACATGATGTAGATGATATTGATACACCGCCAAATCATAACAGAATCCTCATTAAAAGATAATATAAATTATATGACTACATGTTTAGTTATAAAATGTTGGATATAGTGTATCAAAATTTGAAAACTGTCATCATGTGTGGTCTTTTTGTTGGATATCCATTCATTGAATCCAAGAAATAAATATTTGCAGTATCCAAATTGACCGCAATAAGCATCCAATGCTGCCTAGAAATACAAAAAGGAATATGTAATGAAATAAATGAAAATATATTTGATATGATTAAATTTTATATTTTTACCCTAACATCTTTGGTATTAATAAGATTATATCATTCGTATTATTTCTTTTAAACAATTTGAGCTGCCCTGCCACTATTTCATCATCTTTCTTGGAATCTGTTTTTTTGTAGAGGTGATTTGGGGACTAACGAGTCCAAATTTTTATTCATGGGAAAATACCTTAAACTTTTTTCATATATACACCTACGAAAAATATTAATGTATGTAGTCATAATTAACATAGTATATTTGATTTTGTAAAATCCAATCATGAAAACATACATCATGTATACATTTACAATTGAGTGGCC
Organism: Viscum album; assembly: GCA_963277665.1. Taxonomy (NCBI): domain Eukaryota; kingdom Viridiplantae; phylum Streptophyta; class Magnoliopsida; order Santalales; family Viscaceae; genus Viscum; species Viscum album. The sequence continues at coordinate 1,225,203,557 of OY728130.1, forward strand.
TATCCAATAATAATTGAGGATTTCACTTATATTCTCAACACTAATTATGTTTGTATTTTCCCCTCCATAATTTGTTTTTTTCAAAATAAATTGTGTGAGTATGACCATCTTTCAATTTCGTATCCACATGAGCCTGCAATAATAATAAATGCAAATATAGAACGGGCATGGTTAAGGTGCTTTCAGTAGAACGATTTGATCGATTTGTTGATACTTGAGATGGTTTTGAGTCATTATTTCATTTTAACCCTTCCCTTTATCTGTCGATGATAATATTCTTTGGTTTAGAACTTTTTTCATCAAATTTTAATAGTTTATCTTGAAAATAAATTGAAAATGAATAACATGTTGTCGACATATTTATTACAAGATGTGATGGCCATGTGATGAATGTTCTTAGAGCTTGTTCAACCTTATGAATATCTTCATCATTAATTGGAACAAGTATCTCGATGCTCGGCTCATGGACTATGTTAATCGACACTCTAAAATTAACTATTGGTAGTGGTTTATTGTGGAGCATGTCCTTATGGATATTGAACATCGTAGTTCTCGCTACATGATGATGGGTGGGTGTTGATATATATAAATCATAGTCATTTTCACCCTATATAATATCATTAAAGGAAAGATATTAGTGTTTATATTATTCAAATTTCATATAAACAATTATTTGAACATTTATTACCTCATCTAAGATAGGTTTTTTTAGGGTAATGTCTCACCTCAAAGCAGGTGGGGGTGGGGTGGGATCTTCACAAACTGGTTGTTCTGGATTTGTCTTCACACGCTAGTTGTTCTGGATTATTTTTTTCTCTTTAACTCCCCCATAAATGTTTCTAGCATCTCTCTCTACCATTGTAATTATTCTTAAATGATAGATACTATTTCTCTCGTCTTTTTCATTTCTTCACTTTGATCATCCTCTTGTTTTTTCACAAAATATGTTCAGGGTGTCACCCAAAAACACACACCTCTAATGTGTCCATAATGTTTTGGCCGCTTCCAGGCCACTGAAAGTATGTCTCCATCCTATGTGGGTGTTTCTGATTCTTTTTACCATGGAAGATAGAAAATATATGGAAAATAAGTAATCATTGTTATGTAATAGAGATTTAAATCAAAACAAATTTTTATTATGTCATACTTACGAATGTTTCCCACACTTTTTGTGTATTTTCATCTATTATTATCCCATATTTATTCACACGAACCTCCTTCTATAGCACATGGCGTGGGATGGAAGTGGGTTTGGATTTGGATTCATAAATCTTCATATAAATTGAGGAACATAGTTATGGTGTTGTTTTATGTCATATAATATTATTACGGTTGATTTAAAATACGTACCATTTTTTTCAAGTGATGTGTACCCCATCCTTTCTTTACGATAGGGGTACACTAGTTTTGCTTCCCATTCCTAATTTTCAGCACTCAGTTTCTATTTTATAAATAAAAAATCTACCAATCAAAGTGATGAATACATGTATCATCAAACATCATATTACCAGAGCCAATGTACCTAAAACGACCGCTCCACACAACAACCAGTAAACACATCCCACACTACTTGGGTTATTAGGTGTGCATAATTAGAAGGTGGGTGAGGGTTTATTCTCCCTTCGGCATATTTAAGATGATATCTCATAAAAATTGTGTGAAATCCTCTATGAATCCTTCCAATAACCCTTAATATATAGTCCTTGTGCGAGTAATCTACTATAAATTCACTTCGTAAGGGATGATGAAGAGTAATTCAATGTTTAATTATTATATTTTTTAGTAAATTAAATAAATGATATTGTAATTTCACTGTAATATCTTCCACATCACTGTCTTAATACTGTTTACAACATGGTTCCATAAATGTACATCAGTTGGCATGCATTAACGAGTGATGATTCCAAGGTAGCTACTGAACATGGCCTTGTTGGGGTTAACATGATTTCCCCATGTGTTCAATATGACCTCCTATTTAATGCATTTTTCATTCTCCTTAATTATTTTTGATAACACCTTCAAACTAATGTTCTCCTATTTTTTCACCATTGGTGCTTCGTTGCCTACCATTTCATCAAATTAAACATCATAAATATGTTCCTCCGGAGCGCTATTATCATCATGTGCATATGTTGGTTTTACCTCTATATTGAGAGCAACAACAGGTTGAGAAACCTATTGTACCTCTACACTGGGAGTAGTAGCAGGTTGAGAAACATATTGTTCCTCTGCACTGCAAGAAGCAGTAGGTTTAGAGACCTGTTGTGCCCCGAGATTGGGAGGATCATCACATAAAGAAGTCATTATCTATATAATTGGTTTAATATTTAATTTATATTACTTAAAATCAGCAAAAAATAGATAATAACATAATGTAACATGATGTATGTTATAGAAAACTGTATAACCTGATTATTTAACTCTCTTTTTTTTAAGGATGAAGAGATTTTACCCCTCTATAAACTATCCAAATCGAATTATTGTGGGCTTCTCTAACATAAAAAATGTCGTCTATATTAGTAATTCTACAAAATGATTTTCATGTCCCAAAGAAAGTTTCATACTCTGTTGAATTTTCATCTGACCCTTCAGTGGTTTTGGTAAATAACAGAACAATAGTCCAGTTTTGTTTTGCAGTATCTAGAACATAAAATACTCGTACTACCTATGCTACCATTATAAATGGTTCTTGTTTTTACCCTTACTAAAATATATATTCATGAATCTCAATTCATATATTTTAACAACACTCCTATTAATAACCATCTTTCATTGAAAGAATTAGAACTTGAAATGTCATATAATTCAACTCCCATATTTGTTTGATGATTCCAAAGTATGACATATTTTCATAAATTGGATTTCTATCCTTAGCACCAGAAACATTCGTTACTTTAGCCACAAGTGTAACTCCACTATAATGCATGGTAATATATTCATCATGATCATTAGTATAGAATGTGTAACCATTAATTACATAATTATTTTAAGATAATACATACACACTTGGTCCTTTGCCTAGCCATCAAATTTTTTCTGAAATTGAGTCTGAATTTTCAACTGAATCCTTAAAAATATGGTTCTGAAACCATCCTATAAACTGTTATTTTTGTGTATTTGGTATCCATTTTTCATCCCTTAATGGATTCAAATACCTATTAATTTTTTTTGTGGGTTTAAATATATGGGTCAACATTGAAATTATTATGAAAAATGTAATGGTGGACCTGCTTCTGATATGTAATATTAATTATGACACCCTCTCTTCTAGAAATTCCTTCACCCGCAAGCTACCCAGTGTGACGAGATCTTGGTAGGCCAATTCTTTCCATACTGGACATGTATTTGGTACATAATTCAATGACTTCCTTTATAATATATCACTCTGCAATACATACTTATGGCTGACATTGATTTTTGATATACCCTTTCATAATATTTATATATTGTTCAATGGGGTACTTCCATCTATAGTGTATAGGACCACGAAGTAGAATCTCTCTCACCAATTAAACCATCAAATAAACTGTCAAATCAATGAATTTCGGTGGGAAGAACATTTCAAATTCACATAATAAGACGACAATTTCTCTTTCCATATTCGTCAATTTCATCGGGTCTATAACATTGTTGTGTATAAATTTTAAGAAGAAACAGATCTTGGTTAATGTATGATGTACATTCTTGGAAAAAATGCAACATAAATCTATAAGAATTAGATCATGCATCAAAACATGTAAGTCATTTGATTTTATACCCTTTAACATTAAATCTATCATTGAAACAATGTTCTTGATATTCAATGAAAACCCCTCTACAAACATTATTTCATTCAAGAAGTTAAAATTAGATATGTATCCTTCCTAGAAAGAGTATAAGAAGTAGGAGGAAGAAATTTTCGTTTTTCACCCTTCACTAGTGCCAAATAATCTTACATTCCCATGTCATTCATATCCAACCTAGCCTTAATTCCATCTTTTTTTCGGGTGAATTTAACAATGTGACGATAAAACTATCACATACATTTTTTTCAACATGAATAACATCAAGAAAATGTCTGATGAACAAACAATTCTAGTATGGTAATTGAAAAAAATTGATCAATTTCTTCAACTATTTTTTGTAAGGTTTTTGAAAAATGGTTTACCAAAAGCAATGTCCACATATTTTACTTTTACAAATAGTTGATCACCTATTAGTAGAGATGGTGTTGTACATTCTTCTAAACATCCATCGAATGATATCATCTATGATCATTACTTATTCTTTCGGGGTAGAAATTTTTGATATCCTAGAAACACAGTTTTTGAAGAATGTTTCAACCAAATTGAATATGTACCTTGTTCACAAATAAGACACCCTCGAGTTCCATTAATGCTATATCTTGAAAAATTTCCATAAGTATAAAAGTCATTAATCATCTCGTACAGCATGGATCTCAATGTGAAGTAGTTATTACTATAAGAATTATACAACATAACACCTGAATTCCACAATAATTTCAAATCCTTGGACAATGGATCCAAATAAACATCAATATCATTACCTGGTTGTCTTGGTTCTGATATAAGCATAGATAACATGATGTATTTTTGTTTCATGCATAACCACAGTGATAAATTATAATTTACCAACATAACCAGCCATGTATAGTGATTTATTCTTTGAAAACCAAAAGGATGCACTCCATATATAAATAACACAAGACGAAAGTTTCTCGATTCATTTCCAAATTTAGGATACTAATGATCAATTCTCTTCCACTGAGTAGAGTTTTAGGTGATGTAGTTTCCCATATTTAATTCTTCTACATGCATGCCATGTCAATTTCTATACAGTCTCCTCACTTCCATATAGATGCCTAAACCTTGGAATGATTGGAATGTACCATGTAACTTTTGTAGGGCCAGATTCATCTTTCTTGTATCAAGAAGAACCACACATTGTGCATTCTGTAAGTTATTTTTTTCCATGAAAAATAGTATGCAGTCATTTGAGTATGCATGTATTCTTTTAGAGATTATACCCATAGAGCATAGCATTTGTTTGACATCGTATGTTAATCTCTAGAGCTCATTATATTTTGGGAGAATTTCATTCATGGGAGAAAGTAGTCTTATAAAATTATTTCCACTCAATTCATTTCCTATTATCAAATTATACATATTTAGTATGGCTTCCAATGTTGTATATTTAGTGGAACTAGCATATAATGGTGTCTTTTCAAAACTCTTTAACTTCTCAAACAATTTTGGGCAATCACGAAGTTCATCTTCAATTTCCCTTGTCATTTCCTCAATATAATCTTCATCATCATTAACAACAATAATCATATCATTGATACGGTCTTCTTTATTGTTCACACTTGTAATCATATCAGATGATCCATAAAATGCTATGTTATCCCAGTCAGTACCTATATTTAATTTTTCCCCATGTTTTTTCAAACATTTATAACTTTGATCTATTTTGTGACAAATCAAGTGTTCTTCCCAATCCTCTAGAATAAATAGTCATGAATAATAACAGAACACATGCAAAGAATTTTAGTAAGGTCATATGCATGATCTTTTGAAAACATGATGAACTCTTTCACACCATCTTCATAATATTTTTTCAAATGATTTGCATCCATCCATTATTTATTCATATCCATCCTATTTGATTTATTAATATTTGTAATTAATAAAATAAATACACTAAACTTTGATATAATGTAATGGTTTTCCTAATTCTATAAAAATATAAACTTAAAATATTAGGAAAAACAAAATTTCAAATTTCCTTTAAAAACTATTTATAAAATCACACTTCAAATCACATTAAAAACCTACCATTTACATAAATTACTCTTTAAAATAACACACCCATTTTAAAATAAACTAATTAGTCCCAAACACTCTTTCACAAAACCACAATTCCTTTTTTTAAATCATTCAAGGAAACTTCATGACCCAAAACTTTAATCAATTAAAATGAGAGAAAAAAATTTATATTTTAAAAAAAATCATTTAAAAGTTCAAAAAACCCTTGTTAAAATAAAACTATCATTAAATACATTTTTAAAACATTCACATCCCATTATAAAAGCCAGTCGGGTGAGTTGACAAACACTTGGCCTGCAACCAAACTCCATGACAAGTGTTTAAATCATTTTAACGCTATTTACAACTAAGAAAGGGTATGTTAAACACATATAATTTTTTAAGAAACTTTTAAAAACACATAAATCATTTTAAAAGATCAACTTAGTAATTTTTACAAAGAAAAAAATCCCAATAGAGTCACTTTATGAAAGATACATAAAAAACAACTCGATTTATCCCAAATCAATCAATGTTGTATGATTCCATCACATTATTCCAAAGGTTGGTGTAATAATAATAATTTTCATAAGAATTTTATATTGTGCTCCCCACCATTCAAAATATCTTATCTATGCTTAAATTTTCTAGTTATATCAACTATCTTTCACCAAAACACCAGTGTCTCAATGGATAAGTTCCATAGTCAGAGACCACACTCACAACCATGTAACATTCTTGTTCCAGTTTACTTTAAACACAACATTATACCAATAACCCTTGGATCACACCAAATCAATTGGTTTTACACCCCATGAAAAATGTATATGTCTCTCACTTGAAGTAATATTGGTTTCTTACTTTATAAATACATCTATGAAAATCTATAAGCATGAAACCATTATAGAATAAAAAAATTCTCAAGTGTCATTCATTTCACACAAATAATTTCCCTATTACACCCATCACTAGATGAAACTATATTGATTTCCTTATCCTTTTAATTACATCATGTCTCAATTAAAAATAAGAAAATAACAATGGTACTAAACTAATAGATGGTATGATTTTCTATAGTGAATTTTTTAAAATGTTCAAAAAGACTTTATAAATGACATTACAAAGACTGGTCATTCTAAAATCATTAACTAAAATCATATTAGTAACTTCATGAGTCAAAGTTATGAGAGTATCATTATAAGTATCAATAGAATTCTAAACTCTCCAAAACTCATTCATGAGGTTAACAACATCAAGTCCCATAATAGTTTATAACTATTTAAAGAAAATTTCATAAATAAAATCTAGGTTAGGTACCTTTGATGGATGCATCAACCTAAATGTCATGACCACTTCATAACATTGAATATCAATAGATGATAATTCATTAATATAATTTTTTAAATTTGTGAACAAAATAATTTATATATTTAGATATAAAATTATGCTGAGAAGAAAATATGATTTGATAATCACTTGAATTATATCATTTTCCGCTTTGAGGGAATTCACCATAGAGTGATTGTGGGTGGAAGGATTCATTACATGTGTTGTTATGGTTATTTTAATAGGGTGTCCATAATTTCTATCATGTAGATTTGGATAGGTAAGGCTAAAAAATATATGTTTCTCATATAACTCAATTTATCCCTTAATAAAAATATCCATTTATTCCACTATGAAGTAAGATTATCATCCAAACAACAAAATTTTCATGTGGTGTGCTTATTCCATTTATGTCATTTGTTTATTCTTTATTGCTTATTTTCCTTTGGGGGAGGTATTTTCCAAACCATGAGGTTACTGGAACTAGAAGGTAGAGATCTGATGTAGTGACTTAGCAATAGTTTTACTTCTATGTTATAGTATATCAGGTTTGGGGATTTGTTCCAATTTAGGTATGTTTTGGGATTTCTTCCACTATGTTCAAGTATCATGGGTTTAATTTATGTTTTGGGGGTTTAACATTTGGATTTTAGATGTGAGCCAAATACAACTATTGGTATCATATCTTTTTCTTATTCTACTATCAGTTACCAAAAAGTGTTTTTAATGCTTGGTTCCATAACATATGGTGACTATTTTATCAAGGCTCGATAGAAAGTCTTGGTTTGAAGACTAATGGGTTTCCTATAGTGAAGTAGTTTTCTAAGATTTAATAAAATTGCACTAGTAACAATGTGGTGGTTTCATTGAAATTGGTAAATTTTGGATTGATATTCAATGGTGGAGGATTCAAACTTTAGGGTAAAATGGCCTTGCTACTCTTGGAGAGTTAAAAAGATACATTGATTTTGAATTTTCTATAAGCGAGGTGTTAATTAGAATGGGAAACCATGAGATGAATGAATTAGTTTTTTTAAAAGGCTTGTCCAAGAGAATCAATATCCAAGTGGGATGAAGGACATACCTCAACGATGTTGAGAATTAAAGATGGATGTGTAGTAGATCAAGGGATCATGGAGTATGATTCTTACGTTATCAATGGAGGCACCACCTTGAAAAATATGGTCTACATAGAATATGGTTAAGGATATAATAAAAAGTAGAGATAACCTTCCTTCGATCTAGAACCTTCTATCACTCAGTGGTGGGTTACTTCATATTCATTACAACTACCTCAAAATAAAGAATAAATAAGGGAAAATTCAAATTATGCCTCACTGATGCTATCATATTATCACTTTTATGTTTAGATCTTAATCAATGATTCAATCATATGGGAAAATCCCTTTTTTAAAATCATGCTCACATAAAAACTATTGCATAACATTCTTGACATTACTTTCACAACTCAAAGATGCATTTAAGGTACACAACAAGGAATCCAACACACACTAAAGTTCCATTTCCCTTGGAGAAATCCATTTTCAACACATTCTCACCATTAAATTTTGTTTGAAAAAAAAATCTAACCTTTCACACAAGGCAAAAAACATTCTCAAGGAACACCACCACAAATCACATAAGAAGTATAATAGATTTATTTTCAAAAACCAACATTTATAATATATGCATATCAAACCTTTTCCAAAACATGTTTCACACTACATGAATAATCCATAGAACACATATAAGAAAACAAGAAAGCATATCAAAATCATCTAATAATGTAAAAGTGTGGAATCACATACCACACACTTGGAAACGTTCGGAAATTAATGTGAAACCACAACTGCACCTTAGCAAGACCCAATTAAGGAAATATCCAAACTCAAACATGAACATTTTCTCCAACAACATAAGATCAAACCAACATTATGTCAGAAAACCTGCAAGAAAATAAGAACTCTATAAGGGGGAAGGTAAACCCTAAAAAGAGGGAGAAATCAAGTAAAACGAGACTTAAATGATGTTTTCTTGAATAATTGGAGTCAAAACCACCCAAAAATTGAGGAATAAGTGCTTCAAGAAAGTGTGGAGTGGGGGTTTGTGACAGAACTAGTTTCGCGGTGGAACTAGGTTCGCGGTGGAAGTGGGTCTGCGACGTAGGAGGGTCTATGATGGAGGAGGGTCCACGACAGAGGAGGGTCCATGGTTGAGGAGTGTCTGCTGCCGAGGAGCGTCCGTGCCCGAAGAGCGTCTGTTTCCAAGGAGGGGTCACGATGGAGGTGGGTTCATGGTGGTGGAGGGTTTTCGGTGGAGGAGGGGTCATCCACACAGGGGTCGACTTCCGCGAGAGCATGAGGGGTGCGAGAATGAAGGAGATTGTTTGGGATTATTTATAAAAGAGGTTGAACCTTTTATCAATGCTAGATAAAAAGCACTGATAAAAGTGTGTTTTATCAGCGCTAAAATAGAATGTTCTAATAAAACATGTCTTTATTATCGCTTTTTTATCACTGATAAAGATAGATATTTATCAACTCTAAAAAAGCGCTAATACAGATATAATGTAAATAATATGTTATTATATATATTTATAAAATTATATATATGATATATATATATATAATTATAACTATAAATAAATAAATATTTATTTATATTTTTGAAATTATAAGAAATATACATATTATATTTATAATCTCAAAAATATATATAATAAATATATTAATTCTACATATTTATAAGATTATAGATATATATAACTATATTTGTTCTAATCTTATAATTATGGAAATGAATATATATTTATTTATAATTAAAATTGTAAATCAATATATATATATATATATATAATTATAAAATTAAAAGAAATTTATATTTATAATTTTATTAATATATATAATTAAAATATTTATTATAATTTTATAATTATTTAAATATATCTGTATTTATTTATAATTATAAATATAAATATAAATATTTGTATTTATTTAACAATATTTGTATATATTTATAAATACATTTATTTAATTATATATAACATTATATGTGAAAATAATAAATATATTTTTGATAAATTAATTATTATTTAAATAAATAAATATATTTATTTATATTTATAACTATAAATAATATATCTTTATTTTTAATTAAAAATTATAATAAATAAATATTTATTTAGAATTATAATTATAACTATTTGTATTTATTTATAAATATTTGTATAGAAATATCTATAATTAATATATATTTATTATAATTTTTTAATTATTTAAATAAATCTACATTTATTTAGGAATTATAATTATATTTATTTGTATTTAATTTTAAATCTTTGTATATATTTATTAATATATTTATTAAATTATATATATTAATAACTTTATAAGTATAATAAATATATTTATTATACTTTTATAATTATTTACATATATATATAGTTATAATTATAAAAATAAATAAATATAATTATAAATATATATATATATATATATTCTTATTTATTGTAATTTTATAAGAATTTAAATCTATATATATAGTTATAATTATATTTACAAATAACTATATTTAAAAAAGTATTTATATATAAATAAAATTTAATAATTATAAATATAATAAATATATATTTTATTTAAATGGATTTAATGTAATTTAATAAGTATATTTTAGAACATATATAATAGTTCATATGGGTAACCTGAATTAATCATATACCTAGTAAAATATATGTAATAAAAAACGAGTCATCGCATATGGACAACATGAATAATAAGAAGGGTGTAATCTATAAATGAATATTAATTCATGATGATAAATAACATATATGCATGTCAATTATACTCATGCATATGATCAATATATTTATTGAATAAATTCAATGGAAACATTTATATTTATTTAATAATTATAATTATAATTATATATATATTTAAAAAGAATTTATATATATTAATTATAAATAATATATATATATATAATAAATATAACAAATATAATGAATTTAATGAGTCTAATAAATCTAATAAATATAATAAATCTCAAAAATATAAATCTAATAACTCTAATAAATCTAATAAATAAATTTATTATTTAACGAAATTTATTATAATCTTATAATTATTTAAATATATATACATATATTTAATTATAATCTTAGAAATGCTTTTTTTAAAACATTATAAATATAAATATATATATATATATATTATTAAAATCTATATATTAATTATAATCATGCATTTTTTAATTATTGTAAACAAATAAACATTATTTTGGAATATAAATATAATATTTTTATATAAATTAATAATATTTGTTATTAAAAAAATTTAATAGCACTAAAAACTAGCACTAATAAATCCATCCTTTATCACTGCTAGAAAAAGCACTGATAAAGGGAAGCTTTATCAACAGTTTTAGCTAGCATTGACAAAGGCCCCCCTTTTATCATCACTTTGTATTTTGTGTTGATAAAACCAGGCGCTACCCTTGCCTTGTTGTTTGGTGGTGGGTGTATAAATATGATTACACCCTAGTTCTCATGAAGGCATTGCAATACTAGGTTCAAATGATCAAAGGCGATGCTTGACTAAGGGTGCAAGGCTTTCTATTGCAAGTTGTCACATGAAACCCAAGCCGCTTGATGGTGTTGCGTAGTAGATGTTTCCTATGAGGGAATAACATGACATTCAAATCCTTATGAGATCTCATAAAGGGGGTCATGCGATGGAGTTTCACGCAAACATCTCATCCCCGAAACACCCATATGTCAAACACATATATTATCTTCACAAAATGGTATCAAATGTGACATAGATCTTCTCATGTGCGCATAAATATTGCATCTATACGGTGTAGAATTCCATCGGATCAATATGATGTAGTGAGTCTTGAGTTTTATTTGTTCTCGTCTTTCATGGTGCATAAAATAAATTCTTTATGGCTTGATTATATACAAACATTGATTTAGTGTCCATAATTCATCACATAACATGGTATGTGGAAATTTTATCTCTTTATTTGCAAAGGACGACCCGTATATTAACAAGATCTATTTTATCTTTATGGGAGAATGCATGTATCATAGTATCATAGTCCTTTGCATGATAAATTATTTGTTTCCTTATCCCTTCACATGACTCGTTATCTGAAAACTCAGCCTTTCACCTGATTGGTTTTGTGATTCCATGTCTTTTTGCATGAATGATTATTTGAAGGAAGTGTTGGGATCTTAAATGATTGACTCACTGGTGCAGTGATAATCACAAGATGAAAATAAATTAAAAAATGTGGAAACAATTACACCATATGTAATGTGGAAAACCCCTAAATGGAAAGGGTAAAAAACCACAGGCAAAATAGAAGGATTATTATGGGTAAAAGTGGGTACAAACTCTCTCACTGTTATAAGAAGAATACCCTCGTAAATATCTCTCTTTAATAATTGGGGAAACAACCTTAAAAATATTGTACATAAGGATGATAGGAGATGATGAGAAGCTAATACGGAAAACGTGGGGGAAATCCCCTTATATAGGCTCCATCTCCACCTCCCACTTCTTTTTGTTTGGACCATAAATGATTGTTCCATCGATGTAGTGATTATAATGAGATGAAAATAAAGTGAAAAATTTGGAAATAAATGACACTAGATGTAATGTGGAAAATCCCCCAAATAGAAGGGTTAAAACCCATGGAAAAAATAGAAGGATCACTATGGGTAAAAGTGGGTACACACTCCCTCGCTATTATAAGGAGAAGCATACATAAATATATATATTGAATAATTGTGGAAATATTTTCACAAATGATGAAAATTAGGGATGATAGAAGATGATGAGAAGCTAATTCTAAATTTTTTACAAGAGATCCCCTTTATAGGTCGTATCTATCACATTCTGATGTCTTCTCCCACTGGAGGTTTGGTGGGGTTTTCCACCAACCATCTACAACCACCTTAACCTCTTTCACAAAGGAGGGGGCGGTGTCGTAAAAGGGGAAAACTGCTGATAGGAAAATCATGGGTCTCACCACTGTTGGGACCTAATTTTTTTTAGCCCATGATGCATCAATAATCACGAGATAAAACTTAAGTGAAAAATGTGGAAAATAAATGACACCATATGTAACAAGGAAAACCACCAAAAATGGAAGGGGTAAAAAACCATGGTCAAATAGAAGGATCACTATGGGTAAATATGGGTACAAACTCCCCCACTATTACAAGGAGAACACCCTAATAATATCTCTTTTGAATAATGGGGAAAACACCCCACTAAATACCATACTCAAATGGTAATAATAACCGGATGAAGGTGAGAGATGGGATACAGCAAATGGGATGAGGCTCATGCCTTTTAAAGGCAACCATCACCCCTGCTACTCCTCTCTTACAGGATTAGTTGGTGGGGTTGGCCACCCACCACCCACCAGCCATTCCTACCCCCTTCGACAATTAGGGGGAGACACCATCCTAGAATAAACATCCGCCAACACATCTCCCACTTGGATATTTATTGAGAACCAATCACATCTCCACACATCATTTCTATCTACCAAACATACTACACACATATCTTAAAGGTCGTTCAAGGATCTACACCATATGAACTTATCAGATTCAACCACCTTCATTTATAAATCTTCCATATTTTCTTTAGTGTGAATATTCTCCATGTCCACATTTCCTTCCTCCACCAAATCTCAAAAAATGTTATATTTTACCCCAATGTTCTTCGTCATGGAATGAAAACATGGATTCCTTGCGTTGTTCAAGACACTCTTACTATCACTAAACAATGGAATATTCTCATGTCTATGATCGAGCTCCTCTACTGACCTTATCACCCAAGTCACCTTTTTTCAAGCCTGTGTAGCTTCCATGTATGCTTCCTCTATCATAGATAAATCCACAACTAACTTTAACATTGAAATCTATCTCACAACTCCTCCTGCAAGAGTAAACACATAACTAGTAGTGGATTTCCTCTTGTCAGAATCACCTGATAAATCTGAATAAACATATCCTCTAATAGTAAAATATGATCCTCCATAATATAATACAGGATCGGAGGTATCCCTAATGTATCTCTGGATCCTCTTCACTATTCTCCAATGCTCCCATCCTGGATTCTCCATGTACGGACTAACTACTCCCACTTCATTTGAAATTTCTATTCTAGTATAGACCATAGAAAACATCAAACATCCCATTAGTTATGTATCGGTACTTGAGACATTTTCATCCTCTCTACTTCACTACTAGGACTCATCATGGAGGATAACATGAAATTAACAGGAAGAGGAGTAAAGATTGGATTATAGTCTTTCATGTTGAAGCATTTAAAGACTCTCAATAAGTAACTCTTCTGTAATAGCCAAATATTCCAATTATTTATATCTTAGTAAATCTGCATCCCAAGAATATTATTTTCTAGTCTTAAGTCCCTCATATCAAAATCCCTATCCAACTTTTCCTTCGTCTTCCGGGTCTGTTCTTTTTTTGGACAGACAACCAACATGTTATCCATATATAAAAGAATAATGATGAAATCATTACCATCTGAACCCATGAAATATGCACATGGATCTAAATGAAGTTTTTGGTATCCAAGACTCGTGATATAGGAATCAAATCTCTTATGCCAACACCTCATTACCTTCTTGAGACCATACAAGGGTTTTTTCAACCTGAAAACCAAGTTATCTTTTCCTTCTTCTGAAGAACCTTCTAGATAATGTATATTTATCTCTTCATCAAGATCACCCAAGAAAAAAGTAGTCTTCACATCTAGCTGCACTAGATGTAAGATGTATATAGAAAACATCGCCAGAACTATCCGAATAATCTTTAGTCTAAAAATGGTAGAAAATATTTCATTGAAATCAGTACCTTCCTTCTGAGCATATACTTTGACCAACAGTCGTGTATGATATCATTCCACCTGGTCCTTTCCTTTCCACTTGATTTTAAATACCCATTTGTTTCTAATATCCTTCCTTCCAAGAGGTAATTGAATAAGATCCCAAGTCTTGTTTCTGTGTAGGGCTTCAAGTTCCTCATGATTTTCCTCCATCCTTGAGGATACATTTGGACTCTAGGTCACCTCTACTAAATAATATGGCTCCCCATCCTCCATAAATAAGCTTTATGTAATATTTCTCTCAGTGAGATAGTCTGAGTGCCATACTGGTACTCTTTTCCCCCAGGTGGACCGTTATGGTCCAGACTCAACTGGTACTTGATCATCATGCTCTAGTGATTCCTTAGAGTGAACTGGTTTTTCCTTAGATTTTTCCTCTACATTGACTGTTGTATTTTCTATATTCTCCATCTCTATGTCTTGATCACTTGTCATTTTCACCTTTTCTATTGCAAAAATGACATCTCTATTGATGATATGTTTGCGGGAAATGGGGTCCCACAAATGATACCCCTTCACACCATTAGTGTACCCCATGAAGAGACATTTCCCAGATCTTGAATCCAACTTCAATCTTTCCTGGTCATTAAACAATGCATATACTAGACATCCAAAAGTATGTAACCAGGAATAGTCAGTGGGTTTACTAGTACACATCTCCATCGGTGTCTTCATATCAATCTCATTTAACGAGATATGTTGATCACATAATAGGCGGTATTCACTACTTTTTTTCAAAATGTTTTGCAATTCTTATAGTCTTCAACATCGCCCTTGTTCTATAAAAGATGGTTTTATTCATTCGCTCTGCCACTACATTCGGTTGAGGAGTGTATTCCACTATGAATTGTCTCTTTATTCCTTCATGTTGACAAACAATATCTAACTTCTCGCTTTTATATTATCCACCACTTTCAGTCCTGAGTCACTTGATCTTCTTTCTTGATTCAAGTTCCTTTCACACTTTGAATATTATGAATATTTTAAAAACAACTTATTTCCACTTGATTGGGTACACCCAACATATCCTGTAATAATCACCAATGAATGATATAAATTACCTTGACCCTCACAGGGATATAACTGGTGCTTGCCAAATGTCAGAATGGATCAACTCTAAAATCTCCTTGCTTCTTGCTTTTGACATCCAAAACATTAACCTATGTTGTATTCTCAAAACACAATGCTCATAAAATGTTAAGGATACCTCTGTAAGCCTTGGAAACACCTTCTGATCCATAATAATCTTCAGGCCTCATTCTAACTTATTTCTAAGATTCTGATTCCAAAACATCATAAATGATTCGGTCGAGGTAGTTGATGAAAAAACTATCTCTTCCTCCTTGTACGTTTCACCCATAAGAACGTACATGTTCTTCAAGATCTTCTCTGCCTTCATTACCACAATCTCACCATTCATGATTCTCATCACTCCATTTTCGGTGTGATTCTTGTATCTGATGTCATCAAATTGTCCCAAATAGAATTTTTTCTTCTTTAGTCCCTTCACAATATGTACTCATTGGACGGTCTATACTATGTCATCATGCATCTTCAGTTTGATGGTACCGACTATAACAATATTCAGGTTGTGAATGTTACCCATATACTCATGCCTTTTCTGGATGGTTTCATACTAGTCAAACCATTTATATTGAGATTTCATGTGCCATGTTTCTCCAGAGTCAATAATTCATGCATCGTGAAGATGTTGCCTGCTTCCAGCAGCCATCGGCACTTCACTGACTATTATATCTCCATTTTTTGAAGCACTCGCCACATTCCCCTGAGAGATCTTTTCAATACTCTTCTTATTCCAACAATATTTCTTGACATACCCCATCTTTCATCAATTGAAACATGTGACATTATTCTTCTCACTCCTTGATTTGGACCTACCACGATTTTGGCTCCCACTAGAACCACACTCCATCATCTTTCTTCTCCCCATTGACAGAGCCTATACCTAGTGAGAAGTTCTCTATATGTCCTCTTTGTTCTTGTTCTGAATTTATACTTTAAGGACTGCAGATAAAAAATCATTGATGGCTAGAATATCTATCAGGATATTGTTGGTGAGGTTGATAATGAGTTGGTCATATGAATCTGTCCAACTTTGGAGCTGAATCTCCGCACATTTAGTATCCACAATTTTATAACCCAATATCGTGAGCTAAATGAACAGGATATTGAGGTTCTTGATTTGGTCAGTCACTGATGATTACTCCACCATTCAGATATTGTACAATTTTCTCTTCAGGAAAATTTTCTTGTGCGTTTACTTGGCCTCATATAACTTAATCAGAGTATCCCATATTTCCTTTGTCATATTTTTATCCCCAATGCTCGATAGGACCACTTATGATAAATCCAAATAGATGTTGGAAATATTATTCCCATCCATTTCATTCCATTTCTCTTCCATCACACCCGCCAGATTTTCTCCAATTTCTAGTAGACAATTATCCTTCTACAGCACTTCCTACATATTCATTTTCCATAATGAAAAATTATTCTTGTTGAATTTCTCGATCTCAAATTTTGCCTCTATATTGAATCTCCATCAGTTTAGAAGATCCTCTATTTCATAATGGTGTATTTAATAATTTCAATAAATTTTTTTGATGTGACAGTTCAAGCAGAGTTTCAATCACAGAGCATACTCAAATTAATGAAAATTATTAATACCCGAAAATGTGAACAACACCAGACCAGAACCTATGCTCTGATACTACTTATTGGGACCGAAAAAATGTTTGTCTCACTATGAAACAATAATCATGAGATAAAACTGAAGTGAAAAATATGGAAAATAAATGACACCAGATGTAATGTGGAAAACCCCCCAAAAATATAAGGGATTAAAAACCCATGGGTAAATAGATAGATCACTATAAGTAAATATGGGTACACACTCCCTCACTATTACGAGGAGAACACCCTTGTAATATATCTATTGAACAATGGAAAAAATGCCTCACTAAATACTGCACTCAAATGGTAATAAGAACCGGATGATGGTGAGAGATGAGATACTGAAAATGGGATGAGGCTCTTGCCTTTTATAGGCAACTCTCACCCATGCTGCTCCTCTCTCACAGGATCAGCTGGTGGGGTTGACCACTCACCACCCACCAGCCACACCTGCCCCCTTTGACAATAAGGGGGAGACACCATCCTAGAACAAACATCTTCCAACAACCTCTTCACTCAAATTATTACGTTATCGATTTCCCACATATTCTCCTTCTCCCAGCCCTAGGATTATAATAATTTTTTCCTTGGAAAATGAGAGATCTCTTCTGTCAACTGACATCGGCCCTCTCTAAATCATGATCTCTTTGTATTACTAGATGAAGTATTACACTGTATCTACTCATCCAATAATGGTGGTAATCATGAGTCTAAGCCAAAACATGGGCTCTCTATCAGCAATGGTGGGACTCTAGATGAAGAAAGATAAAAAATAATCTTGAGGAGAACAGAGGGGTTAATCCCAACAAGGTTGATTCTTTTATTTCTCTATATTTCAATGGAGGTGAATCAAATAATGATCCCAACACCAAAGGAACCACACATTATCCTCCTTCTTCATAGTGGATAATTCATAATGCATGTGATATTACAATCCCTATGGACATAGTAGAAGACTGTGCATGTGATCTCGACATTAGGGCATCCTGAGACACTTATGATGATTCATGAATTTGTGTGATCATGTAGCCTCACAAAAGATTCTCTCCATTATATAGTCTATATGGGGAATTTCATGTGCATGCCGCAAAATTTATTCCCACACAAGATATCCATGAACTCACTTATTTCAGTGGATCCTATTAATTTACTATATACGCTTATGGTGGTGGACTCGTGGGATGTCTTGGATGCCTGTCATGTTTCTGATTCTCACAACATATCTGTTTCACTGGTTTGGTCACAGTATATTATCCATAATGAGATTGGCCCGGATGTTCGACTGCACACCTAACCAAGAAGGTGTGGTGCTTCTATTCTCCTATGACTATGAGTCACTTAGATGATTCTTCTTCTTTTTGTGATAGAACATCAAGTGTGGTATGTTCTTATGAATGCATTTTATATGGTTGTCTCAGCATGAGTATTTGTGGTGCGAGTGATCTCATGCACTTCAAGTTTCAGCTAGTGCGTGATACCATTTTAGGTTTTTCCTATTTAGGATGTGATGCCCAAATTAATGATGGTAGGTGGTGTAGAATCATCATGTGTTTAGGAGTATAACTTTCAAGGTGGGGTTTTTATTAATGTTTGTGCATATTAAAACTGTTCATGCATTTTAATTACCAAGGTGGAGAATTGGGATTTTTTATGTTTTATTTGTTAATTAAATTTATTATTTTTAAATATTCAATTTTGTTAGAAATTGTTACGTAGTTCGATTTTGCAAACTACCCCTTCATGATCCACCATACGCATGGCCTCCTCCATTTTGGGTTTTTCATATTCCATTAGGGATAACATGTGAAAGCTCTAGCGGCGCAAGGTGAAATCTCCAGCTGTGTAAGGGGGTTTCTTCTGGTGGTAAGAACAATTTCTTTGGACAACAATAGGGTCTTCGTCCTTTGATGCAAAGAAGGTTTATGCTGGCATGAAGTAGCTTATTCTTGCATTGTATGGGATCCCAAATTTCACATTGTTCCAGGCTTCTCCAAGTGTTGCAGAAGCGTTGGATTTCTTCTTTGTCGGCAGTGTCATCATTGTGGTGTTAAAACAGGTAGAGGGAAATGACTTCCATGGTGGAGTTAGTGGTCTTGGGTTGTATCTTTGATTCGTAAAAGATATGGTTGGGTATGATTCTTTTCAGAATATGGGTTTCTTTATTAGGGGAGGGTCAAAGGATCTTCTTCAGAGGTGCATTTTCTAGGAGTATAACACCATCGGTATGCCAGAGGCGCTGTCAGTATCCTCTAGGTAGCACTGCAAGATGTCCTTCGAGGTCCTGTTGTAGTATGGATCTTGGTCCACTAAAGTCACACCAGAGGCTAGAAGGTGACTATTTGAGATCTTGGATAGCGACAACATATCTGGACTGTGATGTCAATCCTAGAGGACTTGACCAGAACTACTGTGGGATAAGGGGTTCCACCAGGTAAAGTTGAACCCCTGGTAAGGGGGGTCTCAGCCTAGTGCATGTGTTTTCAAAAAAAAATTCATCCTTATATGTGATGTTGTTTTAATTAGAATTCATTGTAATTCCTTCATTTTTTATATTGGAAAAAAACCTAATGATTCTGCTTCATGCATGTAGTCCAATTGGCTGAAGCACGTAAATCTCTGTGTCTATTTTACTATTTTCTGCATTTATTTTTTGACTTGGTTAATTATTAAACATTTTTCTGCTTTTGAAATTGTAGCTCTGAATTAATGTATTAGCCCCTACCATGTGTGACCTTTTTTCACTATTAAATCATTTTAATTCTGATTTATGGAATATTTCTAGAAAAAATAAATTTTATTTTTTATTGGCTTATATTAACAAGACTGGAATAATAAATTTGTTTTTTTATTCTGTATTATTTTAGGATTATGCAAACATAATTTAAATCCAATAGATCATGGCTATTTTTATGGGGATTTCTTTGTGTAGATCAACCCCCTAATAGGTGTTCTTATCATGGAGTAGGGCCCGAAAGGGTTCCAAACCACCTAAATCTTAATGTCTTTTTCCTGTTTTAATTTCTTTTGCATTGTAGTCCACTATTTTGGATTAATCGTTATTCCCAATTTCATTATGTATCAATTGCGGGGTATTGAACATTGTTTTTCTGTTGTTAAAATTAATTTTCATCTGTCCACTTATTCAGTGGTCCTCAAATTTTATTGTTGGGGTTTTTTCGTATTTTCTCCCACCAAAAAGTGTTATCAGAGCTTTTGAATAAACCATGACATCTACAAAGTACGAAATAGAAACTTTTGATGGAAATAATGACTTTAATCTATGGAGATTTAAAATGTGAGTCATGTTGGTCCAACAAGTGCTACAAGATGCCCTTTTCGGACATAAGAAACCCCACATGAGTCTGTCAACCGATATACAGACTGTGAAAACCTATTCAAACATCCCTCTTGATATTTTGATGAATTCCTGTAGCTCTTTTACAATGTATTTAGGTGTTAAAGTCCTGAGGGAGGTCATGTATGATACTTCTGCAGCTTGTATTTGGTCCAAGATTGAAAATATTTATATGAAAACTTCTTTAATTGGTCGTCTACATAAGAAGAATAAACTGTATAACTTCAAGATGTGTCCTAGAATGTCCATCCATATGAATTCAACAAAATATTATTAGAGATAGCCAATATAAATGTCAATATTGAAGACGATGACCAAGCCATTATACTTTTATTTTTTTTAGATAGTTCATATGAACACCTAGTTGATGTTATGATGTATGGAAGAGAATCTTTAACCTTAGAGTAAGTCAAGTATGCATTTATTTCACATGAGTTGCATAGAAAGGATAAGATTAAGCCGAAATCTAAGGGTATGAATGTGAGGGGTCATTGAGAGTTTTGAGGGAATAAGAAAGGTAAAGGAAAGAAGGGTGAAAAAATTCGTATCCAGTCATAAGAACACCTGTCTAAACCCAATTCGAAGGGAGTTACCTATTTCCACTCTGGGAAACCTGGACATATTAAACCCAAATTCCCTAAACTAAAATTCAGTAAGCCTTCTAATGAATCTACAAATCATTCACTCTTTTTTGATGAAGGCTATGAAATCTCTACAGTGTTTTGTATGCCCCATGCATGTAGTACAATTGGTCGAAGCACATAAAAGAAATTCTCTTTGTGGTGGGGCGAAATACAGAAAACAACCCCCAACAATATAATCTGAGGACCAATGAATAAATGGACATATGATAATTAATTTTAAAAATAGGAAAACAATGTTCAATATGTTGTAATTGATACATAGTGAAATTATCATTAGTGATTAAGCCAAAACAGTGGACAATAATGTAAAAAAAGTAAAATAGGAAAAAGACACGAAGATTTCCATGGTTCGGAACCTTTTGGGCCCTAATCCATGAAAATAACACCACCCTAGGTTGTTTTATTATTAATTCTCAAAAGGGAAAATAGATTACAAGTATAACAGTATGCAACCATGAATCAAAGATTGGAAACAAATCAAATGAGGCATCGAAAGATTATAAAAATTCAATAATGATCGGTCACCTTACCCTAACCAACACTACCTCTCCTTGAGTTGAGGTTTCTTGTGGTTATGAATCTAGAAACGAAAGAAAAGACGAATATTTGGAAAATAAGAATGATAGAAGTCTTCAAGAACCAGATCTAGAGTCGCTTGGACTAGAGAATACCTGATCTTTCTTGGTACAACAAAGAGAATGCCTGATCTTGAACCATTGTGGTGGAAATTGTGGATCTAGGATCATCGGAACTGAGAAATAATAGATCTAAAGTCAAGCGACTAGAAATCCTTTTTTCTTGAGTAGTGTGGATGGAGGAATCCTGGTCTAGGCTAACGTGGTCAGAAATCTTCTGGATTCTAGTGGCAAAGGATGAACTCCAGTAATGAATCAAGATCTCCAATGGTGAGATGTGGTTCTATCAATTTAGATTTGTAATTCTATGGTCATCTTCAATTGAAGATGGAATAAAAAACTTTCACGAGTATATCCTGAATGAACCGAAACAATAGGAGTGAAAAACTTCATAGGACACATGGATGGATAGGATAACATGGGCGACAATGTTCATCGATGACTTGGATTTTAGACTGATAAAAAAATACTCAAAATGTGCATAAGTGGGTTAATAAAAAAATAACTGAATAGTTTATATAATGAACATAAACAATGAAATTTATATGGAAAATAAAATTAACACTTATATTGGTGGACTCGCAGGACATCTTGGATACATGCCATGTTTTTGATGCTCACCACTTATCTCTTTCACTGGTTTGGTCACATTCTCTTATCTATAATGAGATTGGCCCTGATGTTCGACTGCACACCTAGCCAAGCACGTGTGGTGCTTCTATGCTTGTATAAATGTGAGTCACATAGATGATTATTCTTCTTCTCATGATAGAATATCAAGTATGGGATATTCTTATGACCGTATTTCATATGGCTATCTCAGCGTGAGAGGTTTCAATGCGAGTGAACTTAGGCACATGAGGATCCATCTAGTGTGTGATATCCTTCCCAGTCCCAATAAGCATGATGAAACTCTCTTACCATGAGGTTGAAGAAGACAACGCAAGATTTGGTTTATCCATCACCTGATATGCACCTATTTGAATCAAGTCAATAGCATGATTTTATTTATTTTATTTTATTTGTAATAATTATTATTATTTGTAAACACCTAATAATAATAATGATAACAAAAACACACTAAATGTGGTAATCAATGTGCACACCCCAAAAATCATTATCACATGTCACTATACATTATGATCAATCAAACAATCCTCACTTGTGTCCATCTTCAAAAAAGTTTGTGGCACACGTTTAGTGGTGTCAATAGTTTATCATGATCTTAATTGATTTTAGAGTATACCAGAATATCATAATTATACACAACCACTGATTTATCCAAATACTCCTGAAACAATGTATTCATTATATTCATAAATAAAATGAGTGATTTTGATACACTAGCTTAAAAATGGGATTTTGTAGCATAACCCTTTATCAATACTCAAAATGCGGTGATAAATGGGGTATCTTTAAAAGCGCTAAAAAACCATTGATAATGGTATCCCCTTTATCAGCACTTTTTAAGTTCCCTTAAAGGGGGGCCCTTTATCAATTCTTTTTTTAGTAGTACTGATAAAGGGGGGTCTTTATCCATGATTTTTTTACTAGCGTTGATAAATGGTGTATTTTAAAAAGAATTAATTAAACATAATATATTAATGTATTAATATATTGATATTGATATTAATATAATATATATTTTTTAAATAAGTTTTAGATAAGTACAAATAGACGTTTACACTTAACATCTCAGATATTTAGTGAAAATGAATAATAAAATAATTAAATATTTTTAATTAATAATTTTTTAATTATTATCAAGTAATAGTCATTTAATAACAATTTGAAGAAACAAAAAAAAAATAGATCTAAAATAATCTAAAACATTATTCGAACATCAAACAACCATAATTTTTTATCTGGTTGTTCATTTGATGTCTACCACATGTCAAATCGAAACTTGTGAGAAGCTCTACACACTACTGACTCAATGTAAACATTTTGCCCCATATTTTGAGTCCAAAAAGTCCTAGAAGGCCTCTAAAATTGAGTTTTTAGTTGAGGTACCATGATTTTTATCATTATATGGATTTTCCACCATGTTTAAGGGGGTTTTTTTCCCTTTATCTATTGAGAATGAATTTATTCCCAATTATTACATTAACATTGATATTATTGATTTGAAATTTTATTGTTTTCCCAATGTACTATTATTTATAATAAAATATATAAGAAGATATACATATTTTATTATATATTCACACATAAAAATTTAATTTTATAAATAAATAATTAAACACATTTACATATAAAATAGATTTCTCAATAAATAATCCTTATCTAAATAAAACATAATATATATTTTATTTAAAATAAAAATATATGAGTATTTATATACCTATATAATGTGTGTGTGTGTGTATTTGTGTGTATCTATATTAACAAACTGATATATATTATCTATATATTCTAACATATGTATATACATATTAATATATAATATATGTCAATATATATATGTGTGTGTGTGTTGTATGTATGTATTTATTTATTTATAAACACACACAAAAAACATATTTTATAAATGTTTTTAAAACTAATCTTATAAATATATGTTAATATACTGATAAAAAATATAACTAAATATAACTAAATATATATTAATATAGGAATAAATATATAAATATATAAATACATAAATATACAATATATGTATAAATATATTAATCTATATATATGTATATTAAAATAAAAAAATATATTTATTTATTTATTAATATAACTATATTTATTAATATAAATATATATTTTTTAATATAAATATATATTAATATACGAATAAATATAACTATATATATATATCACTAAATTGAGAGCAAAGCAACATGGTGGAGTGGTAAAGTGTCCATGCATGCAGGGGAGAGGTCTCGAGTTCGAATCCTGGGGGAGGCAGGGGCACATGCAAGGGTTAGTTAGGGGGGGTGGTAGCACTATAAAAGGGTTAGGGTGGGGATGGGTCATACGTATCAGGATACATAGCACTTTTGAAGGGGATCCAAGCATTTTTAAATCCCACCCTTCGATTTTCAGAATTCTTTTCAATTTTTCCATTTTTTTAAATTTTTTTATAACTTTTTTTTTATTTTTTTTACTTTTTTTACTTTTTTGACTTATTTTAACTTTTTTAAATTTTTTAAAAAAATAAATTTTATCGATGCTAAAAAATTATTAATAAAAGGGGTCCCTTTTTAATAACGCCTCGATTATCAGTGCTTTTTTGCATTAATAAAGGCCTTTTTATCATTGACAAAAGCCTATTTTTGTAGTGATAGACTGAATTTTATAACCACAAACTTGTAATGACCATACCTAGTACGAAACACCATCCGGGGAATGTCTACTTTTTTCAACTTTTTGTGATGGTACCCATATCCAAGATCAATTTTCAAAAAATATTATCCTCCCTAAATCTGATCAAACAAGTCATCAATATGTGACAAATGATACTTGTTCTTAACTATGATGGTATTGAGTTCTCTATAATCAATGAAAAGTCTCATATAACCATCCTACTTTTTGAAAATAGAATAGTATCACCCAAAGGTGATGTTACAGGGTGAATATAACCCTTCTCAAGAAACACCTATAACTATGTTTTCAATTATAACAACTCAAAAGAATCCATTCAATAAGGAAGTCTTGAAATTGGCTTAGCATTAGGCACCAAGTCAACAATAAACTAAACCTCCTAATCAAGAATAAAACTAGAAAAAATCATCATAAAATACATCCATATATTCATTTACCACTAACATATAACTATGTTGAATAGTTCCTTTCTTTTCAATAGTAACTGTAAGATAACTTTAACTTCCATCTTGTATTAGTTTTTGAGCTTCTAGATATGATATCAATAATATTAACTCATGCTTATATAAGAATTGAAACATACTATGAAAAATAACTTCCTTAGCACTATAATCTATCTTAGCATGATAAACTTAAAACTAATCCATACCTATATTAACATCAAACACTATAATGAGAAAGAAAATAAAGTTTATATGAAAACCCTTCCACACACAATAATTGGAAGATTTCTATAAATTCGTGTTTCATTATACAACCAACATGATTTTTTACAAAAATTTCAGACTTCATTTATTGATATGGTATTTCTATTTTACATGAAAATGTCCTAGATAGAAAATAATGTATAGAACCTAAATCAAATAATATAATAATAAGAATAAACATGTAATGTACCCATCACCACTTCATTTGGGGGTCTCACATCTTCTCTAGTAGTACAAAAAGTATTTAATGAACATTTATTTTTTTAATCTTGATGATTCTCACCTTAAGAAACTATTTTGTACTTAAATTATAATAATTTCCCAAATCATTATATTCAAACATTTTATGAACATTTTTTCATTAAAGTTTTAACCATTATCATTGCTTATTTATTGGTATTCATGATTCATTTGTCCAAACTTTCCACCTCGGTAAGACTTCCACGATCTCATAAGTTTTTTTCTATTGAAACCCAAAATAAAATAACCCTAAACTAGTGTATAATTTATTAAATTGGTATAAGATACAAATGATATCATCTCGAAGAACCGATCGGTTTATTACTCTAGAAGAACCAGATACATACAATATTTCCATAATACATTGGAAAAATAAAATACATAGAAAAATTAACATTTTTTCATTCATGATATTATTCATAGTATCCTTATTCATATCCTAGAGATAGGAAAAAAAATAAACAGTGAGATCATATGCTCAGTAGGGGTTATGTACAGTGGAATTTATCATGAGTAAATAAGGCATAATCAATTTAAAAAGGAAAAAAATTGAAAAAAATTCCATTTAATCAATAACATGAGAAAAAACATACATTTATAATATCAATTCAGTAATATCACGGATAATAAAAAATAAATTCTCAATAAAGGAAATGATTAATTGGAACCATTGCTTTGGAGAAGCAGACCGTTGCAGATAACTCAATAATTAATTCTTAGGTTAAATACTTTTCTTATCTCATTGATATCTAATAATTTTAATTTAGGTGTTCTTTTTAATTTTATATGTTTGGTATTTTCTTGTGGTGTGCATGATGAATTTTCCATCAAACCAGTACTATGCTCCACCACTAGAGTAAAATGCGAACCTGAAGGATCTCACTGCATGGGAAGCACCAAATACAAATAGGTGGCCACCTCAAGATATGAGGTATAATGACTTTTATTTCTATGGATACAATTAATTCCAACCTCAAAAATGTTATAACACCAGCTATCATCCCTATGGATAAGCCCCCGACTATAAAAGATACCAAGGTGATTTAGGGTTGTCTGAGGGCTTTTTTCAGATCCCAAAGCCTGAATTTTAGCAAAAATGAGTTGCACAACATGGTTAGTAGAAATTGTGTGACCAAAGATCAATGTTTAGGATTAACCATGTGGAGATGTAAAGAGGGTAGTGGGAGGTTTCATGGTTTGAAGAAACCATGAAGTTAGGGGTGCATGCCCATGCATGAGCTTTGTAGTTTTTAGACAATTTACAAAAGCACAGTTTGTGCATAGATTTCCAAAACATGCGCATAAACTATATGAGGTACCACTTTAGGCAGTGAAGGGCACACATTTTCGACAACCATGTGTCAAAACCCTGTGACTCAATGTTTTTAGGATAGTTTACCATTTTCCCCTTAATTCCTTATATTTCTAATCGCTCTTTTCTTTTTCATTTCTCTAAAATGTAGGGGGATTTATTCCTCCCATTAAGGTCCTCCTCTATCGACCATGGTTCCACAATAAATCCAATATCTAGACTTAAATTAGAACAGTGTTTTTCTCATTGGATCCACGTCAGTAACTTGTTTATTAATCATGTTCCTTATTTCATTTTTCTTATTATTGATGAAGTTATTTAGGTGAAAGTTAATATTCCATATTTCCAGGATTTTCATATGTTCTTTGTTTTATTCCAAGTTGGACTGAATTATAGGTCTATACTAGATGAGTACTCTACCGTAGACTTATGGTAGGTGTTCAATACCTTTCCATCTAATTTTGGTGGTTTTTACAGTTAGTTTTCATTAGGCCGCATGCTGAACTTTCTAGTGTTGAACCTAAAATTAATTAAATGATTTATTGGAATGAATTGGAATATATTAAGGTTTCTCACTAGTACCTTTGTTTTGTTGAAGGTTGTTCACCCCAACCCGGACCACCCATGAGGTGTGTTGTATTATCTTTCCCTTATTGTATCGCCCCATTAGGCGTGTGCATGAGCTCTCCTTATTAGAGGGATCCTTTTAAAAATTAATAGGAATTTAATTGAGATTATAGGAGAGAATATATACCTCCTTTAAATGTCATGACATGCTATTTAGTTTTGATTAAATGGTTTATATGGGAATTTTTGAATGGCTTGATGAACTCATAGCTACTTATAAATTAGAAATGTCTTATGAATGACTTGACAATATGAATTGATAATGGTAGTGGATGCCTTTGTCAGTATACCTTAGATCCTAATTCTATATGATTCCATGTAAAATTTTACTCTATGGGTATTGATTATGATAGTGGATTTCTTTGTATGAGATCCTTGTATCATGATCCCATAGGATGTCAAATGGATTATTACCCCTTGGATTCGACTTGCTTCAACTCGCTTTGGACATGGTCTATTGGCATGCTCCTTGGACTCCAACCAAGTTGTTACCGAGTTTCTAGTAAGATCATCCTGGGACTCAATATGGATTCTTTGGAATTATATACCTTGTATTAATCCCTTCGTGGTTAGACACTTTTGATTACATGGAGTGTCCATTGTGAATGAATTTTATTACACGGAGGAAGCTGGTGTGGATGCTTTATAAATACTGTATTACCCAAAATGACCACCGTGAATTGGCATATTTATGATTTACATTTAGTCTATGATTATGGTGGCATGGTTTCTTTTGAACCTTGGTATGTGTGTTTAGTTATTGTGGATAGCATGGACAATATCACTTTACATTTGTCACTTTTTCCTGGGGCACATGACTTTAATTACTACTATACCTATTATATATATTTGAAACAACTTAGCCTATTATAAGAAGACTGAATATGTCATAGAAACCATTGGTGGTGGCCTACTAAGCTTTATATCACACACTATTTGGGACGTCGTTGGGTACCAGAACATACTTCATGGATATAGGTATTGACCAGGGAAAGAACACACTATTCAATTCTTGATTTGATTCTTGCTTAAGAGCAGGTGAGCATAAGACCGATCTAGGATCACAATGCTACCTAGAAATGTTATATTGTTCTTTCTATACTTTTTTAAACATATATTGAATTGGATGGCTCAATACCCATTTTCCTACTTTTTTTAGACATGAAACATCATGATGTATATGATACTAATTCGGTGAATTATTATTACAGTCTTTTGGATGATTATCTATAGTATTTTGTTCAGTTATTTTATCTTCTTCTACTATATGGATGTTATTGTTATTTTACTATCATACAATATGCCATAAGGGCATAGTCTCACAATATACACACCCTAGTCTCTCACTGCTAGTCGGTAGCCTCTAACATATGAAGAGGTGTGCTTGAGGCCATGTGACCTAATGGACCGCGACACCATTTAGTGACTCTCAGGTTGGTATGTTACAAATAGGTATTTGAGGAGTTGTATTTTATGGAATTTATTTTTTTAGGAAATAAAAAGGATATTTGAAAAGTATTGGAATTTGGTAATGAGCTATGTCTTGGGGTATCTTAACCATATATAGGAAAAATCCAAATTGATTAGAACATAAATTTATATTTTCTTGATTTTTCCTATTAAAGTTGATTTGATTACACCATTGTATGGTTCACTTGAATTGTGATGTTTTTATTGTTGTTATGTAGTATTTTAATTTATCAAGGTCTAGTGAGATGAGGGTATTCCATATCATGCATCATTTTAGGAACCTTACGAGATTAACATTCCAGGAATTTTTCTTTTCCATGTAGGATGCATTACTTGACTATATGAAATTATTATGGGTACCTTGATAGATATACCAATTGTTTGATATATGTTTTGTGTAATGGATTGAGAAAAATAGTTAGTACTCAGAGTACCTGCTTTAACCTAAACAATGGTTTCCTTCTTAGGCTACAACAGACGCCCTAAGTAGTCGACTATGGCACATTGAGTCAGGAACCATTGGTCGCATAGACTGGAACATGTTGTGGTTTGGATTTAGTGGACACCATACTTCAGTTAGTGAGGTGTAAGACCCATTATGAATAATTAGTGGTGAACCATTTGGTCTAATAATTCAAAGTGAATTTTGAATCAATGTGAATTAAAAGGAAATGGAAATTGTGAAACAAGGAACTTGACCTTGAATCAGCTTTAGAGCAGGTACTAGGCAGTACCTCTGGTACTTTGTGACTATTTCTTTTCACCCAGTCCTAACTTTAAGAGTAGGAAGAGTGGTGTGACTTATTTATAGTAAGGCTATGAACTCTTATAATATTTTACTAGGGATCTTTAGAAAAAAAATTTTGGGGGCATGTGTTCGGATTTATAGATACATTCCACCATAACGACCTCCAGTTGTGCGCTAGGAGGGTGGTGATGACCATGCTTTAGATGTGGTGGTCCACAAGATACTAGTAAATCCTCCTATAATTACAAATTTGGAACTAGTATTTATACCATATGTGGGTGTTGAGGCACAATTCCATGAGAGTTTTATGCACTTTATGCAGATCATTCATGAAATCCTACAACCTTCCATGACTATGGAAGAGCTAACACCTATGTTCCAGCAGCACCATCCTACCACATTTTTGGGGGATGGAGGACCAAATTCTACTAATTTGTGGATAGATACTACATTTTCTATCTTCTATCATCTGTAGAAACCTCATGAGAGGAGAGTGAATCTCATGACATATATTCTTTGGGGAGTATCAAATTGCTTGTTGGATGTTTTGAACCAAGCTGATGTGTTTCAAGATATGCTTTGGAGGGATTTTCAATCAATATTTTATGATTACTTTTTTCCTAAGATAGTGAGAGCTAAAAGGGCCAGTGATTTCATGTTTATAGAGGAGGGAGCGATGAATGTTATTGAGTATTAAGCATGATTTACAGAGCTTTAGAATTTTTCACTGATTTATCTTGTAGATGGGCCATCAAGGGAGAGATACTTTGAGGAAGGTATTGAGCATGCTGTTTGATCGATGGTAAACATGTTTCTATTGACCAATATTACATAGATAGTGATCCATGATCTTATTATGGAGAAGAACATACGAGAATATGGGATTTCATAGAAGGGAAGTTCAGCCTCTCGACCCAGTGGTTCAACTTCTAGTGGTAGGAAGTGTTGTTTTGAGGCTTCATTTAAGGGGAGTAACAGCTAGGATGTTAGTACTATTAGATCTCTTTTCTATCATATATTTGGAAGATAGTTCAATATGAGGAATTCGTGAGATCGATACCCATTCAAGTTTTGAGCTTACCGTAGAATGGGACACATATAACATTTATGTAGGACCTTCCCTCCATCAGTCAATAGAAGGGGATCATCTCTGAATCTAGGCTATGGAGTGGGATTTATATATCTATATCAGTTTGGGATCTAGAGTAGTTCCATTCATTCAGGTTGAGGTGTTGGTCATGGTCGAGGTAGCTAGGAAATAGTTTTACCTAGACAATAGAGTGGGCCTACTCTAGGTAGTGAGGTTGTTTCACTAGACCACAGTTTAGGCCAAATACATTCAATATAGACAACACCTAAGAAGTAGAGAACTTGGCCATATATGGTTATAGGTACAATCTTATTAGAATATACTCTTTTATTTTCACTTTAAGATATATTTTCTTCTCATAGTTTCATATATGTACCTATTCTGGAGAGCCTCAGGCTCTTTGTTCAGTTTTATGAGGGGTTCATGACACTAGATACAACATTGGTGGTCATAACAGAGGGTGTACACTAGTTCAGAGAGTTCCCCAATAAGATTGATGGGTGTCACTTCATATGGGGTCTCTTCATCCTTGAGGAGAGATATTATTAAATTATAATCTGGATGGACTAGCTAGTCACTTATTGAGCCTATGTCGATTTATATCATCAAAGGGTGACATTCATATCACCAGTGGGTGGTGTTTTTGTTAACAAGTGTGAATGCGATGTCTCGGAAATTAGATATAGACTAGAGAATCTTGGGATGGGTGGTATA
The DNA here is from genome assembly GCA_963277665.1 of Viscum album. Lineage (NCBI taxonomy): Eukaryota > Viridiplantae > Streptophyta > Magnoliopsida > Santalales > Viscaceae > Viscum > Viscum album. The sequence goes on from OY728130.1 coordinate 1,225,236,163, forward strand.
AAACCCCATATTTCTTGTTTATTTTTGAATTATCAGGGCTCACGTCAGGTGGATTTTCTTTTAGTGGTTGATCATTTTAGGGATTTTTTCTTAGACAAATTATCTAGTTTACCTCTTAAGAGAGATGTGGAGTTTTCTATCGAGATTGTTTCAGGAGTTTCACTAGTATCCATTCCTCCTTATAGGATGGCTACTATGGAGTTGTAGGAGCTCAAGTGGAAGCTAGAGGAATTGAAAAAAAGGAATTTATACAACCCATATCTTCTTTATGGGGTTCGTTGGTCCTTTTTTTTTTGAAAAAGGAATATGGTACCCTCCATCCATCTGTGGATTATTAGAAATTGAACAAGTAGATTATTTTGAACCAGTATACTTTACCATAGATATATGATCTCTCTGAAAAACATTGAAGAGCTTGGGTTTTCTAGAAGATTTATTTGAGGTCGAGATATCACTAGGTACTTTTTAGACCTGAATCCATGTAACACTCCAAGATATTTGTGAATTATTATTTTTGAATTAATTTATATTTTTGATATTTTTCATTTAACTTTCCATTTTGAATAGTTATAAATATATATAAACTAAGTCAAACACTCCTTTCACACGATACCGACTTGGCTTGCACTACACACAATACCGAATTGTCTTTCTCTACACGCAACACTGACTTGTCTTGTGCTGCATGCAATACTAACTTATCATGCACTACCCGCAACACCGACTTGGCATACGTTACATGCAACACATATATTTCTACAAAACATCATTTTATTGTTATAATTATTTAAATAAGATAATTATAACCTACCGGTTAAACATAGTTATATGAATAGTAATAAATAATTTTCGAATTTTATTTATAATTATTTTATATATATATAACATATTAGTAATGATGGATATGATTTTTTGTAAAGTCCGTTTATGTTTAAAAATACCATTTTCTCAAATGAACCGATTTAAATAATAAAATTAATTTTAGAAAAATTTAAAAATTTAATTTGGTAATCTAAAATCCATTTTTAAATTTATAATGTTGAAATTATATTAGGGTGAAATTTGGAGATTTTTCTAAGAAACATCATTTTTTGATCAATAGTGAAAATGCTGCTTTTTTGTTAAAAACTGCCTTTTTGTAAATAATTATTAATGTTAAATTATATTTTAAATTTGTTTTTCTCACGTTAGATCAATTATATATCTATTAGTAAAATTTAGTTCATTAGAATAAATTTCACTTTGAAATTTAATATAAAAATTTAATAAACTTTTGAACTTCTTTCTACTTTAAAAACAAGTAATTTCATCCTGTTTGCATGATTAGCTTTAATATTAATTTTGTCGTTTCTGTGAGTTGAAGTTCAAAAAAAACCAACATAAACCATTTTTATCAGTATAATTTTTATATTCTAATAAAATAAACCTAATTTTTGAAAAAAAACTTAGTAAAAGTGAATAAAATTAATCACAACAGTTAAGGTCAAATTAAGCTTAATTAGAGACTAAACCATAATATTAGGGGGCCAACTGACCTACTAACTTGTCCAAAATCCATTTTATGTCCATATTTCAGCCATAAACCTCAAATTTCTGATTTTTTTGAATTTTTATGACTTCTATTAGGTAGGAATATGTGTACACCTAACTTGTTATCAAAAATTCCAAATGACTCCTTTTCCTTCCCTATAGAAGGCCACCACCTCTACCACTTCTTCACACATCTAAATCCTATTAAGTTTGGCCAATAAATTCCTAAACCACTTCCAATAAAACCTTTATTCCTCCTAGAATCCTTCCCTTACACAGAAGACAATCCAAGTAATCATTTTGGCACAAACCAAAAAGAAGTTACCCGATTAAGAGGCAACATCTTCTCTTAAGTCCTTTATTTAATTTTATTTCTCCACCCCTCCACTTTTTTCCAATGATTTTATAACAAAACCAGTATCATAAATATACTAGGATGTTTTTATGCTATGTTTTCAACCAACACTTACAAACAACTCCATCCAATCGATAATGAACATATTGTTTATGTGTACAATGAACTACCACCACACTAAATGATGATTGTTCAATTTTTCATACTGCCTCTAATAGTGGGAATTATGATGTACATGCTATTTATATATGTTATATATTATATTTATTATTTTCATAAGCTTATGTATTCCATTTTCAATACATATCTTTTTTACTTTCTATTTGGTGTTAATACGATAATTTCATTTGAGGAAGTGTGGACTACCACCCCTGAAAGCGATATGATTCATTCAAACACTACATGTATTGTATTAATGATGATTTTAGTTAATATATAAGGAATATATGATATTATATATCTAATTTAGTAATTATACATATATACATATATGTAACACCCCACGGTTTTTAAAAATAAATTGAAATGCATGATATTTTTTTAAGTAGATATTTATAACTTGCCATTAAACATAATTTTTCCACTTCTATATTTTTAATTTTAAAAAATAGTTATCTAAAATTATGTTCAGTAAGTTATTTGGAGTCTAATAGAACCAACTTGTTATTTTGGTGAACAGTAACATACCCTTGTGAATAGTAATATGAATAGTAATATGACCTTAATGAATAGTAAATTGTATTATTATTTTATTTTATTAAGGCTTTATAATAATGATATCTAGATTAATTTTTCAATGTGATATAAAAGCAGTTATAGTTTTAAAATTTTTAATTTTTGAATAAACTGTTATTTAAAAAAATAAATTAATTATATTTAAAAAAATATATTAAAAAAATGGGGTTTACTTTTTAATTCTACACGTCAAAAAATGGTAAGGGTGAATTTTTGTGATTTTTCTGAAATTCTTGAATTTTTGATGAATAGTGAAATACGCTAAAATACCGTATATTCAAATTATCAGTTAAATACACTATTTATGACATCATAAGTGATGTAAGACGATTTGGTTCGAACTCACATTCCATTATTACTATTTTGGGTCACATGAATTAATATTATTCATAGTCTTGAGCAAAAATATTATAATAATGATTAAAATAATGTAAAATACCTCCTCTCCTCCACTATAAATAGAACCCTCATTCCTCTCTTCCTCCCACACCTATCAAGACTTGAGAATTGTCTAATTTATATCAAATTCTTTCCTCAATCTCCTTCCCCACATCCAAGACCCACTGGTCTCACCTAAAGTCCAAAATGAAAGGCCTTCAGGAGAATCTTATGGAGAAGAGATCTAGAGGTATGAAATCCTCTTCTTTTTCATGTGCTTTCCTTTACTTTTTTCTTTTATAGTCTCTTCCCCTCCTATCTCCAAGAGGCATGAAAGCTTTAGAAATATTTTATATTCTATATTTTCTCATGTTCATAGAATATTCATCATCATTATTCTTCTCCTCTCCCACTTATTCAAGGAATAAAAACATTGTCTGTGATGTGTTGAATTACCGACAACGTGGATGATGTGATTTCAATTTGCATTAATTATTTCAAGTATGGTCATGAAATCATTTTTATGGTTGAACAAGGTTATAATATATGTATTATTTCTCATCCAGGGTTCTATAATTCTTTTGTATAGATAGTTTTAATTTATAAAACAAAATGAGGTCATTATTATCAAAGAACCACTAAAATGGTCTAAACAAACATTATTAATGTTTTAACATATGAATAATTTTCAATTCATAATTCAAAATGATAAATGGTATAATTTATGGATATATAAATTTTTAACAACAATTTCATTCTAATTTTGGAGTTTCACTCCCAATCGACAAGAATATCCATCATGAACCGATCATGGAAACCATGTAAAGAACACACCCGACAGAATGTAAATAACAAAATATTACTAATAAATGTGTCAAATGATGTTGTAATATGATCATATAAGGTGTTATAAACATGAATATGTTTCATTTTAATAACACTATTTTAATAATTATACTTTATGTTTAAACACATTTTAAGTATAAGAACCCAAGGTAATGGAATTCTTAACCCAATTTCCATTCTTTGGGTTAACTTTCTTTTTTATTCATTATGCGGTATTAAGATTATTGGTATGATGATTTTTTGTTTATATTATGTTTCACTATGTGTATTTATATTTTATACACATGTCTATTCCATTTTATTAATTCTCACTCCAATTATATTTTAAGGGAATTTATTTTTAAAATCTTTTTAAAACTCTCTTTAATAAATTTCAAAAATATTTCATATATATATTTATGGAATGAGCGGTTTATTATGATTTCAAGATACTTTATTACAAAGATATGTTCCTTGGACATTATTTATGTTGGTTTGATCCCATTATATCTCATGATATGTTGGGTTGATCCCATTATAGCTCGATATATGTTGGGTGAGCCTCATTATAGCTCTCTAATGCATTGGGTACTCCAAAGATAGAAGTTGACCAAATGGTTATTCCATGTGTAATTGTGAATATAAGAGTGATATGGTAAATATATCCCAAGTAAACTACATTATGTTTCTATGCATATGATTTTCTATGATTATGGGTTTTATTGGTTTTTATGTTATCACTTTACTAACACTTTCTTAATTTATATCCCCTACTAAGTTTTATACTCAACCCATGTTTTTAAATTTTTTTCATAGGATATAAGGATGGGTCAGAGAAAGAAGGTATTTGTGATGTTTTATATGGAGTTTTGTTAAATAAATAATGTTTAAAGTTTAAATGTTTTATATTTTGAAAAAAATCGATACTATTTTTGTAGTATCCTCTTGTATGAATGTGGTATGTCATGTATGTAAGATATCATAATTATCTAAAATTATTTACCCACAAAGATCTTAAATGTGTAATAATATATATTCTTTTTAAAATTCATTATTAGGTAATGTTTTAAGTTTTTTTCTTTATAGTTGGTATCATAGGATGGTTTAGATAACTTTAGGGGTTATAGTGATGTTAATAGAATATCATAAATGACTTTTAAAATATGATTAATTTGAAATTTTATAGCATTTAAAGATTACCGGGTTGATTCATTTAAGATATGTTTGTTCAGTATGGTTTTCCAGAGAATAAATAGGTAAGATGAAGTAGAAAGACACCAAGAGGCTGATTTCTATCTGAATTTGGAGCCCGAAATGGTGGGAATCGGAACCGAGCAGTTTGTGACAGTAATGGCTCAGTTGAATCATGCAATAAACTGGGTTAGTATCCATGAAATAGAGTAACATGATCAACCATGAAGAAATATGTCTTTTGTGGATCATTTTATGAGGTAACATCCTCCATCATTCAATGGAACCACATATCCAGTAATAGCTGAAGGTTGGATCAATGTTCTAGAAAAGATATTTGATGTCATGGGATGTTTGAAATGCCAAAAGGTAATACTATACATTTATCATTTGTAAGGTAAAGTCGATCAATGGTGGTCCTTGGTTAATAATATGATAGAAATAGATGATCTTGACAGTCTCTAATGGGATGATTTTAAGAGTCTTTTTCTGGAAAAATATTTTCCCAAAACTGTTTGACTTATAATGGAGAAACAATTCTTGGAACTGAAGCGGAAATATGATGATTCTATTACAGAATATGAATCCAATTTTACAAGACTATCCAGGTATGTACCAGATTTTACTTGGGATTTTGAAAGTAAAATTAATAAATTTTACTCTGGTTTGAAACTGTTTTTGCTAAGAGATTTAGATTCACGAGATTTTAAAAGCTATGAGAAGCTTTTTCATTATGCTGGAAAAGTTGATATGGAGTTTGGTGAAACATATGTGCCTCGTGATGAAAAGAATAAGAAGTAGTCATGTTGGCATGCAATGTGGAATAACTCATCAAAGATGTCTAGAGGTAATAAAATGAATTTCCATTCTTGTGAAAAGTGTGGTAAAAGGCATCATGGTAAATGTCTTGTAAATTCTAGGAAATGCTGCTGATGTGGAAATTTTGGACACATGTCTCATGAGTGCAAAAAAATAATCCAAAAAATTAATGAGAAGTTAATGGTGATATGATTTAACTGTACGGAATTGGGTCATTTTTCTAATATTTTTCCGAAGCTAGTTACTCAAGTAGGGAATCAGAAATATTGGAGGTAGAAGGCTTTGGTAAAATCATTTGAAACCACTTAAGTGGATTTTAAGCTATCAAATTAGGTGGTATTAGGTACATTTCCTAGTTTTTAATACTTCACAAATGTGTGATTTTATTCAGGGTTTACACATTCCTTCATTTCTAAGAAATTTTCAAAAAAAATTGTGAATTCAACCTCATGAAATGAAAATAGAACTAATGGTAAAAAAACCTAGAAGAAATATTATAGAGAAAACGAAATTATAATAATCTTCCAATCCTTGCACATGGAAAGATTTTACCAACAAACCTTTTTGTTTTTCCTCTATTAGAGTTTGATGTTATTCTGGGTATGGACTGGCTTTCTTTTTATCACAATAAGATAGATTATAGAGAAAAAGAAGTTTTTACTTAGAAAGAATTTCAGTTTGTGCACAAGAATGAATCCATACCATTAAAAACATATCAAGAAGCTAAGAAACTGATAATGGATGGAAATGAAAGATATATTTCACATATTTTAGAATATTAGGGAACTATCCAGATTAATGATGTACTAGTTGTAAATGAATACCTGGATGTTTTTCCAGATGATTTTCATGGTGTTATTCTTAATCGAGAGGTTGATTTTACTATTGACTTAGTTCATGATGCTAAGCCAATTTCTAAACCTCCTTATCGAATACCACAAATTGAACTTTTGTAATTAAAAAATCAGTTGTAATAATTATTAGATAAAGGATTCATCTGACCCAGCACTTCACCATGGGGAGCTCCTGTCTTGTTTGTTAAGAAAAAATATGGTTCAATGAAACTTTTCATCAATTATAGAGCCTTGAATAACATTACTATTAAATACAAGTATCCTTTTCCTCATATCAATGATTTTCTTGATCAGCTCTAGGGAGCACAGTATTTTTCGATGGGTGACCTGACGATGGGGTACCATCAGTTGAAAGTAAATGATGAAGACATCCCAAAGACTGTGTTCCATACTAGATATGGTCATTATGAATTTATATTTAAGCCTTTTGGGTTGACTAATTCACCTATTGTATTCATGGATCTTATGAATAGAAAATTTCATGAGTTCTTGGATATTTTTGTGGTTGTGTTTATTGATGACATTCTGGTATATTCTATAAGTAAAGAGGATCATGAAAAACATCTAAGGGTTGTTTTGTAAACCATAAAATAAAATAAACTGTATTGAAAATTGAAAAAGTCTATTTTTTGGTTGCAAAAGATTACTTTTCATGGGAACATTATAAATAAGGATGGAATAACAGTTGATCCTGCCAAAAAAAAGTCATTTATGAATGTCCAAGACCTACAAATGTTACAGAGATTCATAGTATTCTGGGATTAGCAGGTTATTACCAACGGTTTGTTAAAAACTTTGCAGGGTTATCAATCCCAATAACTAAGTTAACACGAAAAGGGGTTAATTTTTTTTGATAAAAGAATGTGATATTTTTTTAGGAACCGAAGAAGAGATTGGTGAATGCTCTAGTTTTATAATTGCCTTCCCAATATGGTGAGTTTTTCATCTACAGTGATGCTTCATTGAAGGGACTTGGTTGTGTTCTGATGCAGAATGATCAGGTAATTTCTTATGCTTCAAGATAAATAAAACCTCATGAGTTAAATTATCCCACACATGATTTGGAATTGTAAGCTATGTTTTTTGCTTTGAAAAATTGGAGTCACCATTTATATGGATCAAAATTTCAAATATATACTTACTATAAAATTATAAAGTATATATTCACTCTGAAGGAATTAAACATGAGGCAGAAAATATGGCTTGAACTAATAAGGGATTATGATTGCATGATCAATTACCATCCAGGAAAAACAAACAAAGTGGTGGATGCCTTGAGTCAAAAACATCATGCATCATTAACCATTCTACATTTGGAACATGATCCATTGATTAATGATTTTATGAATCTTGGATTAGAATTTTTCAGTATAGGAAATACATATGTTTTGTTTTATGTTTTAGTACAGTCATCATTATCAGGAAGAATTAAGCAAGCTTAGAACGAAGACCGTGAGCTACAAAAAAGTATAATTTGTTTAAATGGGTAATTTTCTATAATTTAACCTTGATAAAAATAATGTGTTAATATTTTGAAAAAGGTTGTGTGTGCCTAGTGATTCTTAGTTAAAGAAATATTTTTTGTGTGAATCTCATAGTTCTCCATTTTCAGTTCGTCCTGGAATTACAAAGATCTACAGAGTCCTTTGGGAGTATTATTGATGGGATGGAATGAAAAGGGATATTGTAGAATTTACTGTCAAATGTTTGACATGTCAATAGGTTAAAGTAGAGCAGTAGTTACCGAAGGGGATGCTTCAACCATTTCCAGTGCCATAGTGGAAATTGGAGAATATATCGATGGACTTCGTGGTGGGACACCCTAAGACTTCTCGAGGTACCAATGTGATTTGGGTTATTATTGATCGCCTGACAAAATCTGCACATTTACTTTCTATTTGAGATACAATGTCATTGGATCATATTTCTCGACTGTACCTCAAAGAGATTGTTAGGATATATGTTGTGTCTCTTTCCATTGTATCTGACTGGGATCCCAGGTTCACTTCTAACTTTTTGAAGGGCGTTCAAAAGACGATCGGCATAGAATAAAAATTTAGTACAACTTTTCATCTTGAATCAGATGGGCAGTCAATACGAAAGATTCATACCTTCGATGATATGCTTTAAGATTTTTCAATGGACTACTAGGGAAGTTGGGATCAACATCTTTCCTTAGTTTGGTTTTCTTATAATAACAGTTTTCATTCCAGTATACAGATGACACCTTTTCAAGCATTGTATGGGAAGAAGTGCCCGACTCTAGTGTTTTGGGATGAAGTGATGGAATGGAAGTTGATGGGGCCAAAATTAGTAGAGGAAGTGGCTAAGAAAGTGAATATGACCCAGCAAAAATTGAGGATATCATAGAGTAGGCAGAAAAGTTATAAAAATAATAGAAGGAAAGGCTTCTCTTTCGAGGTAGGTGACCATGTTTTCCTTAAAATCTTTCCTTGGAAAAGTGTGATGTGTTTTGGTAAGAAAGGAAAGCTAAGTCTATGATTCATCGGTCCTTTTGAAATCTTGGGGAAATTTTTACTAGTTTCATACAAAGTATCTTTTCCTCCAAGTTTATCTTAGGTACATAATTTTTTTCTTGTTTCGATGTGGAGAAATTATGTGCCAAATTCATCACATGTCTTGTGCCCATAAGTAGTTCAGCTGGAAGAGAACCTTTCTTATGAAGAGAAACCAGTTCAGATTCTTGATCGAAGGGAACATGTATTGTAGAATAAGTTAATACATTGGGTAAAGGTTTTGTATAGAAACTACATGGTTGAAGAAGAAACATGGGAATATGAAAATGCTATGAGGTAAAGGTACCCACACTTGTTTAATAAGTAAATATTATTGTGAGGATGCAGTTTCCAGAACGTGGGGATAATGTATCACCCCAAGGTTTTTAAAAATAAATTGAAATGAATGAAAAAAATTTAAGTTGATATTTATAACTAGCCTTTATACATAATTTTTCCATTTATATGTTTTTAGTTTTGAAAAACAGTCATCTACAATTGTGTTCAGTAAGTTATTTGGTGTCTAATGGAACCAACTTGTTTTTTTGTGAATAGTAACATACCCTTGTGAATAGTAATCTGAATAGTAATACGACCCTGATGAATATTATATTGTATTATTTTTTTATTTTTTTAAGTCTTTAATATAATGACATCTTGATTAATTTTTCTATGCGATATAAAAGTTGTTATTGTTTTAAAATTGTTAATTTTTGAATAAAGTATGATTTTATTTAAAAATTAAATTAAAAATATTTTTAATTTTTTTTTTCAAAAAATGGAGTTCATTTTTGAATTCTACATGTTGAAAAATGGTAAGGCTTAATTTTTGGTATTTTTATGAAATTCTTGATTTTTTGATGAATAGTGAAATTTAGTAAAATACCGTATATTCAAATCATCAGTTAAATACACTATTTAGGACATCATAAGTGATCTAATACCACATGGTTCGAACTCACATGTAATTATTACTATTTTGGATCACATGAATTAAGATTATTTATATTCTTGAGAGAAAATATTATAACAATGATTAAAATAATGTAAAATACCTCCTCACCTCCACTATAAATACCACCTTCATTCCCCTCTTCCTCCTACAACTCTAATTCCTTGATAATTACCTAATTGCTACCAAATTCCCTCCCCAATATCCTTCCTCACGTCCAATACCTGCTGGTCTCACCTAAATTCCAAAATCAAAGGCCTTAAGGAGGATCTCAATGAGAAGAGATCAAGAGGTAAGAAATCCTCTTATTTTTCATGTGTTTTCCTTTCCTTTTCTTTTCTTTTATAGTCTCTTCCCATAATGTTTTCAAAGATTCAAGAAAGCTACAGAAATATTTTATATTTTTTATGTTCTCTTGTTCATGGAAAATTCATCATCATTCTTCTTCTCCTCTCCCACTTATTCAAGGAATGAAAACATTGTTCGTGATATGTCGAATTACCGACAACGCAGATAAAGTGATTTCAATTTTATTTAATTCTTTCAAGTCTGGTAATGAAACCATTTTTATGGTTGAACTAGGTTATAATATATTTATTATGTCTCATCCATGGTTCTTGAATTGTTTTGTACACATGGTTTTAATTTATAAAAAAAAATGAGGTTGTTATTATCAAAGAACCACGAAAATGATATAAATGAAGATAATTAATGTTTTAAACTATGAATTATCCTCATTTATGAATTCAAATTGATAAATGGTATAATTTATGGGTATATAAATATTTAACTACCATTTTACTCCAATTATGTAGTTTCACTCCCAACCGATAAGAATATACATCATGAATCGATCCTGGAAACCATGTAAAGAACACACCTGACACAATGTAAATAAAACAATATTACTAATAAATGTGTAGAATGATGTTGTAATATTATCATATAATGAGTTATAAATATGAATATGTTTTATTAAGATATTAATAACACTTTTTGAACCATTATACAGTAGTTTTAATTGCATTTGAAGTAGAAGAACCTGAGGTAAGGGAATTCTTAACCCAATTTCCATTCTTTGGGTTAACCTTCTTCTTTATTCATTATGTGGTATTAAGATTATTGTTATGATGATTTTTTTCTTATATTATGTTGAAATATTTTTATTTACAGTGTATACACATATCCATTCCATTCTATTAATTCTCACACAAATTATCTTTTAAGGGACTTTCTTTTTAAAATCCTTTTAAAACTCTCTTTAATAAATTTCAAAAGGATTGTTTTTTATATGTATATGGAATGAGTGGTTTATAATGATTTTCAAGAAACTTTAATACCATGATATGTTACTTTGAAATTATTTATGGTGTTTTGATCCCATTATATCTCAATATATATTCGGTTGACCCCATTATAGCTCAAGATATGTTGGGTTGATCCCATTATAGCTCAAGATATGACAGTTGAGCCCCATTGTAGCTCTCTAATGCATTGGGTACTCCTGAGATAGAAATTGACCAAACAGTTATTCCATGTGTAAGTGTGAATGTAAGAGTGATATGGTAAATATGTCTCAATTAAACTACATGATGTTTCTAGACATATGAGTTATTTATGATTATGGGTTTTATTGGTTTTTATGCTATCACTTGACTAACGCTTTCTTTCTTCATATCCCTTACTAATTTTTATAATCATCCCATGTTTTTAAAATTATTTTCATAGGATACAAGGATAGGGAAGATAAATAAGGGATTTGTTATTTTTTATATGGATTTTTGTTAAAAAAATCATGTTTTAAGTTTTAATGTTTTATATTTTGAAAAAATGGATATTGTTTTAGTAGTATCCTCTTGTATGAATGTGGTATGTCATGTTTGTAAGATATCATAATTATTTAAAACTATAAACCTGAAAATATATTAAATGTGTAATAATGTATAGTCTTGTATAAAATTCAATATTAAGTAATTTTTTATGGTCAGGTCCTTATAATATATTTCTTTTTCTTTCTTTCTTTCAACACGACAATTAAACAGAAATAACGCACATGCATACGTATGGCCTACCGTCTCCATGAACAGTGTATTCCATTTCATAATTATATATTATTTATATTAATATAATGCACATATAATTTATATATATGATATTTATATCATCTTTTACATTCTTTAAATTATGATATAAATTATAAATACCAATGATAAAACAAATTAAGACACATGTGAAGAATAAAGTGAATATTGCCTAAAGTGAAACCTTAACATAGGATTGTTAAAAATGGGGTAATGTACGGTCATAATAAAACAATATATGGTATTAGATATAATAATATGGTTCTGTAAAAGACTTATAATAAATTGATATCTATTAGACAGGTGGCCTGAAGGAGTATGACGAGATTCAAGACACAAGGTAAGGGGATTTCTTATCACTATTTATTTTCATAAGATACATGCTTTATTAAACACCCATTACTTCAATGTGGTGTGTGTACTTATAATGGATGTAATAAATGGTTCTTATAGTTAAATATATGGGTATTTACATATCTGTTCTATGACCTTTATTTCATGGGGTTTATGTTTAAAAAGTTACCAAATCGGTAAAATAGTTTTGTCTCAATTTTCCTTCATTAAGACTCATGTTTTGTTATGAGAATAAATTCATTTTGAGGTGTGTATAATTCCAGTTTACATGATATATCATGAATCAAAATATTTTCCTGATATGATAAGATTAATTTATTTTATTTTTCTTACATGGAGAGTATGATTCCAAGTTACCAAGTGATAAGATTTTATTGAAACAATATCATCGCATTTCAATATTGTTTATGTTTATTCTTCATTTGATGAAATATTTCAACCCATCCCTTAATAAATTCATAAATTTTATTACCCTCTGATTATTCATTCTATATTCATGTATTGGTACCATATTGTTACTCTTCAGTACATATGATAGTTAATAAAGTGTTTTTAAAAAAAGGTCTTCTTTACCATCTAATTGATTAAAAAACCAAGTTCTATAAAGAGGGTTTCTAAGTATATTCTATTAATCTACTATGATAATTAAAATAAATTTTTACCATTATTTTCATTCAATAATTTTTTCAACAAAATATTCTTATCACTTTCTGAATGTGTCATTTTTTCAAACATTTTTAAGATGAAAAAGGAATGTTCTTTTTACATCGTATGACATATACAAATTTATCTATCATCAATACTTTGAATATTTATTTTCATGTTTAAAGGCTCATTTTTAGGAGTTTTTTTTTAAAAGTGATTTTCAATGAAATTTTCTTCAAAACATTTTCAATCTCCTTTTATCTGTTATAAGGAAAATGGTTTTTTAAACATTTTCATGCTCCTTTTATATATTTTTAAGTAAATTGGTCTTTAAAATGTTTTCAGGATATATTTATATGTTTTCAAAGAAAAATTTTTCCTAAAGGTTTTAAAATATTTCTTTATAAACTTTCAAGTTTATTTTCATGAAAATATTTTTCAAAAGGTTATGTGTTTTAATGATTATTTTCAAATAAGAAAGTATATTTACATCAAGAAATATTTTAAAAATATCCTTTGATGTTATTTTACACATAAGATGGCATCTGTTGATATTAGTCAAGAAATTTTATAAAATTATACAAAGGTTTCATTCATATTATTTCTTCAGTGGTTAATTTTTTGATGGAATGATGCTTATGACACCCATTCTATTCCATGGGTTTTATAATTTTTATGACCACTTATTTTCATAGGTTATTCTTCCTTGAAGTTATTATGAAACCTATCTCTTTTCATAGGTTTTGATGTGATGAAATGTTAATGATAACCATTTCATTTCACAGGTTATGATTTGATGTTTATAAAACCTATCACATTTTACGAATTATGATATGATTAATATTTTATTATCTTATAGAATATGTATGAATGATTTTATTATGTTATGAGTGGGACTGATATCCCCATAAAATGAATTGGGTAATGATGGATGACTCCTGAGTATAAATTTTATGAACGAACATGATTATATTTTCACAATGTATGCATGGACCTGGTTTCATGTCCATAAGTTTATACATGAACCTGATTACATGTTTACAATGTTATGAGTGAACCTTATTACATGTTCACAATGTTATGCATGGACCTATTTTCATGTCCATAAGTTTATGAATGAACCTGATTATATGTTCAAAATGTTATGTGTGAACTTTTTTACATGTTCACAAAGTTATGCATAGAGTTGGTTTCATGTCTATAAGTTTGTGAATGAACCTGATTACACATTCACAATATTATGCATGAACTTGATTTCATGTCCATATGTTTACATAGGGGCCTAATTTCATTTCCTTAACTTAATGAGTGAATTTTTTTCTACTTATACATGTTCAAAACGTTATAAAACAATGTGCATACCACAAATTACATGTCTTATTCCTTTCTGTGGTTTCATGACTTATGCTCTTAATTATCTTATGATTCATGTCTTATGAACTCCCAAACATTATTATTATCTCTAATATGCATGGTATGATCTTAAAATGTTACACTCAAGTTCCATACCCTTTTGTTCATGTTATGTTTATGAATTTCCTTTATTTACCCTTACTGACCATCTAAATTCACACCTTTCTTACGTTTCTTTTCCCTAGGTTATGAAAAAATGTTAAGGTAGAAAGAATAAAGGTGGAGATTGTAATGGGAGATGTTGAAGATCATTCACTAGGATATAATATTTTTCTTCCAAGATTCCAGAGACACTAAACAATTATGGTCCTCAGGTATGAATTATTGTATTGTACTGAATATTCATCTAAAATAGTGTAATATCTATGTATGTTAAGCCCGGGTCACTATGGTGGATATCAAAGGAGAGGTTTGTTCAACCTTTAAAAAGTAGGATGATAAAACATTAGTTAGGTACCTAGGTATATTTATAAGGATATGTCTAGGGATGTCTCTAATCATAAGTATAAGGATGAGTTAACATTTAGGAAAATGTATTGGAATTTTGGTGAAGGATAGAGTGAGTGGTTTCCTATAAATACATTTCTTTATAGATAATAAAAATGGATGTGGCTCTAAATCATATGTACCTAGGGGTAACATCTCCGATAAGATGTTCTGGGCCTAACTCGATGTAATATGGTACACAAAAATGGGCCTTGCTGCACACATGGTTTGACACTCCTAGGGGATATGCTTTGGAAATTCACAAAACTCTTCACAAACCATCATATAAGATTTAAATATAATTTGGCTATGAATAATCTAGGATGAACATAGGGTGTTATAGATTAAGGAAGGTTTTATGATTTAGACATCCTATAAGTAATTATGTTCATGACTATATAGTTTTATACTATGATATGTAATTCTCACACTATGCTTTATGGTTTTAATCAACAGATAAAACTAGAAGGAACATGGTTAAAATTTATTGTTTTAGATGTATAATGTATGGGAATTATGTGAATTGATTTCCTGAGTGAAAATATGATAAAGATAATTAGGAAGTTGGTATGATCACTGGTGATACTTTTTAATACAAAGAGATCATAAAAGATATGTGAAAGGTATGTGATGTTCTTCCATAATGGTTTACATTAAAAATAAGATGCATGATTAGACTGAGTTTGAGAAACCTTAATACATGATTCATATTTTATATTCTATTAAATAGGTATTAAGTAATAATTTTATAGATCCTGAGTAATGGTTTAAGGATAAATTTGGATTAATGAAGTATTTATGTTTTGGAATTCAAAGATTATATTACTTGAATCATGAAATGTATAGTAATTTTTAGTGTAAGTTTTCATTAAGGATTGAAAATGACATGTTGAATGGTGATAAAGACATAAAAAAGTGATTTCATGGAAAGGTGATATTTTGATTAAGGGAAGGTAACCCTTAATTAATTCTTGAAATTGAGATAATGATATTGGGATAATGATATTTTGGATATAAATAAGTAAGTTGGACAGTACAAATTACCCTAGAAATGATTATTGAAAAAATGGTAATTGTCATCAAGGATGAAGTTTATGAATTCTTCTATTTATTGAATATATTTATTAATCATTTTAATAAGATAGCATGCATGTTTTCCAAAAGGATTTATGATAATTAAAGTTATTACCATGTTTCAAGGGAATATATGATGAGGTTATTCACATGTTTGAAATATACTAAACAAGTGGTACTTTGTGATATATGAGGGATCAATGTTAAGCTGATTTCATGACATTATTTCTAAATCATTTAATTTTTATCTTTCAGAAGGATTATAAGGTGAACCAGTTATAGAATGTTTAAGTTAAACTTTAGATAATTTTAGTATGATTAAAGATTTATCAATCCATATGAGGATTTATGCATATTGGATAGCCTGTTCAAAATAATTTATGTTGATGATAACTGATGAAAAATGGGATGACATATCATGGATATAAGGATATGTTATTACTTCATGAATGAAAAAGTAACATTCATTTTTAGATAAATAGGTATAGTGGATCAATAAACAACAAAATGTGATGTTATTATGAAATCATTTAATTATATATTTTCATGAAAATTATTCAAAATTAGTAAAAATTATATTGAAAAAAAAATATGGTCCTATACCTACATTTACAATGAATTATAATGACCCTTAGGTCATCGTAGATTTTGTCTTTATTATTGTTAACTTTATCCTGACCTTGTTATATATCCCTCTCCATCAAGACATGATGGTATGATTTATCTTCCATATAGAAGTTTTCACTTCCCACCAATGTTCTCCTATGTGGGAACATAATTATTAGTTACTTTGGGTAACCCTTATGGTTTCATATTTTCCATTTAATGGAAGTTTTAGTATTCATTTTTACAATGTGGGTTTCTATGAATGAAATTTTCAAGTAATAATCCCTTGATAACACAGAAAAATTTTGAGGGTGAAATTAATTTCAAGGGGGTATAAGGTAACATCCTAATATTTGTTGAATTTTTATTTTTTCAATTAATTTATATTTTTGAAACTTTGGTTTTCACATGACACTGTAAATAGTTCTTTATATATATATATATCAAAACAATAAGTCAAACATTACATTCACACGGTACTAACTTGGCTTACGCTGCATGAAATACCAACTTGGCTTGTGCTACACACAATACTGACTTGTTCTACGCTACACACAATACCAACTTGGTTTGCGCTACCCGCAACATAGACTTGTTGTATGTTACACGCAATACAGATGTTTCTACGAAATATCATTTTATTGTTATAATTATTTAAATGAGATAATTATAACCTAAATGTAAAACATAGTTATATTAATAATTATAACTAATTTTAAAAAATTATTTATAATTTTTCATATAGATAAAATATATTGGTAATTAAAGATATGATTTTTGGTAAAGTCCTTTTATGTTTAAAAATACTATTTTCTAAAAAAATATATTTTAATAATAAAATTAAAATTTGACACATTTATAAATTTAATTTGATAAAATAAACTTCATTTTTGAATTTATAATGTCAAAATTATCTTAGGGTGATTTTTTTGGATTTTTCTAAGAAACCTCATTTTTTAATAAATAGTGAAAAATGATGTTTTTTAGTTAAAAATTGTATTTTCTTTTAAATAATTATTATTGTCAAATTATATTTTATTTTTGTTTTATGGTAAAACAAGATCAATGTTACATATTTTAATACAGTTTATTTAATTATAATAAAATTCACTATGAAATTGAATATAAAAACCTAATTAACTTTTGAACTTATTTTTACTTTAAGAACACGTAATTTCGTCACGTTTGTAGTATTAACATTAATATTAATTATTCCGCATATATGAGTTGAATTTATAAAAACCCTAATAAAATTTTAAATCATTATAATATTTAGATTCTAGTAATATCATCTTATCTTTTTACATAAAAGATTAGTAAAAGTGATTAAAATTAATCACAATGGTTAACATCAAATTAAAATTAATTAGGAAATAAACCTTAATCTCATGGGACCAAATGACATAGACACTTGTCCAAAACCCATTTTATGGAAATATTTATTCCTTAAAACTTCCATTGTTAATTTAAGTTTATTTTTTATGGCATTTTAGGTAATAGCATGTGTACACCTAACTTGTTTTCAAAAATTCCAAGTGAGTCCTTTTCCTTCCCTATAAAAGTCCACCACCTCTCCCACTTCTTCACACCTCTAAAACCTCTTGATTTCATAAAATAACGTCTAAATAAACTTCCTCTAAATCCTCCCTTCCTTTCATAAGCCTTACCTTTGACAAAAGGTATTCTATGGAGTCCTTTTGGCACAAACTAAGTGGAGTTACCCGACAAAGAGGTAACATCTTCACTCAAGTCCTTTTATTTTATTTCTCCACCCACTCCAATTTTTTACATGATTGTATAAAATATTCCTTATACCAAATATACTAGTATTTTTTTATTCTAATTTTTCAACCAACACTTACACAGACCTCCATCTAATGGATAACGAACATGTTGTTTATGTGTGTGGTGAAATATCGCCTCGCTAAACGATGATTATTCAATTTTACTTACCACCTATCATGGTATACATTATCATGGACACTGTATTTATATATTTTATATATTATATATATTATTTCTTTAATATTATTTAATCCTTTTACTACACATATCTTTTTTATTTCCATTTGGTGTTAATACGATAATTTCGTTTGAGGAAGTGTGGACTACCTACCCCTCAAAGCAATATGATTCGTTCATACACTACATGGATTGTATTAAGGATGATTTTAGTGAATATATAAGACATATATGATATCATAAATACATTTTAATAATGATATATATATATATATATATATATATGTCTTCCAATATCTTTCTTTCAACATGATAATTAAATAGAAATAGCGTTCATGCGTACATACGGCCTACCGTCTCCATGAATGGTGTATTCTATTTCATACTTATATATTAGGTAGATTATTATAATACACATATAATGTATATAAATTATATTTATATCATGGTTTACATTATGTAAATCATGAAATAAATTATTATAGGGTCCTGACAAATCCGCAAAGGAGATGCTACCTACTTCTCCAAAAAAATTGGGGAAAATCTTTCAAAGGCAAGGACGAATTGGATCGGTCCGCAGGCCGGTCCGAAGATGATGCTACATGACCGGGTACACAGAGAACTCCCTTCATGGACCGTCGTCATTTTTGAAATGGAGGCAGAGATCCTCCTTTGTCACGAGGCAAGATGGCCACCAATCCGGTTCACCATCATGAACCGACCCAGCCGCGAACCACGTCGACTGGTTCAAACCACATCCGATGTCGTTCACGGAATGGAGGCGGAACCCCCCGTGGCCGCGAGGCACTCCTTGAGTTCGGTTTGCGAGGGAAGGAGAAACGTTCAATACCCACCGCAAATCGTGGATTGACCGAGTCAGCTGTAAACCGAGTATCCTGTCATGGGCCTCCGGAAAAGGTGTTGTGTGGACGTGGATACATCTCTTTTCCCACTCTATAAAAGGAGGACGAGGGGGAAAGGATAAGGAGGTCGGAGAATTTGAATCAGATTCGGAGGGATTGGAGATTCAGATGAAGATTGATTGAAAGAAGGCTTCGGATTTTGCAAACAGCAAAATTCCCATCTGCGAACCACAGCAGGTATACGAATTAATAAGGAAATGGAAAACACATAATAACTTGGTGAACCGCGAACCTAAAATAACAAAAACAAGGAAAACCGCAAACAATACCCCCTCCGCGGATGAATTCCCCATGGACTAGGGAGTTTATGCCTCCTTTCCCATCTATCGCATCATGTACCACTCTCCTACGTGGGCGAATCCCCGACCGACGAGCCTCCGACCGGCCTCACCCTTGGCCGCTGCTACCTGCCTGGAACCCTCTGCGAAACACCCTGGTTCGCGGATTGAACCCGAAGCCGCGAACAACCCTGGTTTGCGGGATGCCAATCAGTCCGCGGACCACCCTGGTTCGCAGATGTCTTCTCCAGCCGTGTGGAACTTCCCCATGTTAAGGGAGCCACCACCCATACCTCTCAGTGGCCCGCCAAATACTTTGGTGTTCTTGTTCCCTGAGCCAGATAAAATCCATCTGGTCCAGCCAAGTCCTCTGCGACTCCCTCATTGGCCTATTCATCGGTCCCGACCCGAGGCCTCCACCAGAGCCACCAGATCTGCGTGGTGTAACTTTCAGGTGCATTAGCGCGCCATTTTGAGTTCACATACCCACAGTAAGTAGAGGCGAAGGGGTTTCCCCAACCCTTGAGCAGATTCCTGAAGCATTCCTGGGTTCACATTCCCACGGTAATGTGGAGTCTGATCTCGGGGATCCCCTTTCCGCCCCTCCACTGGTTGAGGTCTCCTCGGGGGTGGTAAAATAGCCATCATAAGGAAGCCCTCATGCACTGCAAGAGAGGAGACGGGCACAGGAGCACCCCCTTTCCCTCTCCCGTTGAGCTTTGTTTCCACGGGCATCCATCTCGGAGTAAGCCCCGACCTTCTGAGCCTCCTCAGAGTGTAATCCCCAATCCATCACCCTAGGCATCCACCTAGGAGTAAGCCCCAGCCTTATGGGTCACTCCACACATATGCCCCACTCCATTCCTCACGGGCGCACCTTTCACGACGTGATCGTCCGGTCCATGTTTCCTCTTGTTTCTCACACCGAGCATGACTAACGTGGGCTTAGAGTAAGCATCGACCATGAAATCCTCTTATGGGCCTCCTTAGAGTGTTAGCCCCAATCCACCATTCTGGGCTGCCTCAGAGCGTAAGTCCCAAGCCATGCGAACTATGTCGACTTTGATCCCTACCTCCTAGACAAGGTACGTAGGAAGCCTACATGAGGTTCAAGCCGACCACCCATCGGACCATCCGGTCCATGTCGGTTCCCCGAAGCTTATCCAAACTACGTGGACTTTGATCACTATCTCCTATACAGGGTAGGTAGGAAGCCTCCAAGAGGTTCAAGCCCAACAACCGGTCGATCCGACTATCTTCACTATGGATCGTCGTGCCACCCCTACCGACGTCTCAGTGAGTCCAGACTCTTCATGGTCATTAATCCAACGAGGGATGGTAATCCTCGGGCATAAATGATTTCAAACCCCTGCATCTAGTTGACCATTTCCCACCAGGGTTGAATCCGTGGATACTATGTTTGGGTATAAACCAAAGATTCGCGAACATATAAATACGTCTGAAATATATAAGAGAGTCCTGTAATAGGTAATAATTCCCACCAAAAAGGGTGAGATAAGCCCGAATTTCCATCCTCTCGACCAATGTGAGTTCTTAAGTGACTCTGGCTAGACTATCCGACGAACACCTGCCATTGGAAAGCAGGTCCATCAATCATTGGATACGGAGTCGTTGGATGTTTCGAGGCCCGAAATCCAAAACCACGAAACAAAAAATGGTGAACCCGACGTGAATCTTTAACCAAACATGACGGATTTAACCTAATCTCATCCCGTGCCCCCTTTTACGCACAAGGAGGGCCAAGCAAGGTCATTAATTACGTATGGGATCATGAGATGCTGCTTTGATGGGTTTTCTGCTTGTATTTTCTAAAAACATTTGCAGGTACTACCTTCATAACTCCCTTCGATCTATTGGCATTGAAAAGAAACTCACAAGGGCGTGATTCCAACAACGCAAGGATGATACTTCCTCAACAACGGAGGACCCTGTCTCCCACCCAACGTCTTCAATTCTGGGTCTCGGATGCAGTGATCCGAGAGTACCACATGAATGGAACTCTCCCAACGGTAGAGGCGGACATGCACGCCCTCCATTCCACTAGAACTCACCGTTCACCTACCCAGCAACGGCTGCAAAGGCAGATCCAGACAGCCCGTGTCGCTGTCTCCAACCGTTTCGGGAGTCTATCCCCAGAACGGGACAATGCATACCTCCCTTATCTTAGGGAGACAGATGAGGTTGATGTTGAGGACATCATCCCTACCGAACATGGGTTCCACTCCAAGGCCCCCGCCGGAAGGCGTCATCGCGGTCACGCCACGACCCAACACACTCACGCCGAGGAGGATGTCTCCCCGAGGATTCAGGACCACGCTCCCCGAGCTCTGGCCCCTCAGATCGCCCGATGAGGGTGGAAGACGTACAATCAGGGACCGGTCACCACCATGGTCCCTAAAGAGGAGCTCTGCTGTCCAGCCATAGGGACATACCACGAATAGTCACCTACACTTGTTGGCTCCTCCCGATCCCACCACCCAGACATGGTGGTGTCATACGAGCTGGAGCGCATCCCCGCCGAGCTTCATCAAGCTCGTCACTCACGCAGGACGACATCTACCCGGCAGGAACCTCTCCCTGCCTAGGGTCAAGAAGCCCACCAACCTGACGTGGTGGCAACCCGGCACCTGCAGAAACAGCTCCTAAAAGATGCTTTTAACGCCCGCCATCCTGATATGGTGGCGATCAACAATGCCCACCACCCAGATGTGGCGGCAAATCATAGGCGGGCACATCTCCCTGCCAACAAAGTCCACTGACTCGATACGGTGGGAAACCAATATATGCAGGGCCAGCTCCCTGCGGGTGTAAGAAAATTCTTCCACCTTGATGTGGTGGAAAACAGAGAGATAAACTGGCATATCCCAGTACCGGGGCAGATTCGTTCACCTACCCCGACACAGGAGAATTTTCAGTACCCACTGACCACTGGAGGACCAGAGTAGGATATTCCTACTCCGATACTAGAATGGGCCTTCATACCCATTCCAGCAAAAGATGTCTCTCTACAAATCCTGGCAATGATGGAGGAGCAGGTATCGATCCCAGATCATATCTTGCAGACTTTTCCGAATGTAATTGCATCGGCGGCAACAGCAATGACTCGGGCCTGTGAGCCTATCTCCCCAATTGAGGCGACTTATCTAAGAGACAATATAGCTTCCTCGGAGCAGATCTGCATCCCTGCTTCTGCCCAGGAGGGTTGCTGGCTATATTTCACGACGCAAGGGCAACCGGATCGAGTATCTTCACTCGTTCCAACTAGGGGACAACTGTCCATCACAGTGGATGCTCCATAGCAGGAATATATCCCTAATAAAAGCCAAGATGTTCGTCGGTGTATCCCGGCAGCATCACGAGACCCAATTATACATAGACCCAAAGGAGGTGAAGGTCGTTTTCAACAGTAGACGGTCCCCGCTCCCCGAAAAAGAGCACCCCGAACACGCCAAAGGTAGCCGGAAAATAAAGAGCGGGTTATGACTCCACTCTGCTGGAAGCTAGGGTTCCCAATGTTGCTAAGCACATGTCAAAGGCTCAGAACCCTACCCACCCATTACCATATTATGGGATCGGCAGTAGAATTTGCAAAGGTCCTCCCCGAAATTTCGCTACCAACAGCTCTAAAGGACCTCCCCAGAGCACCCGTGGGGGCTTCCCCCGTGGGAATATAACGATCGATCATGAGAGCTCCTCTTTTAATGCGAGTCACGGAAACCCTCCACATGACCAGAAGATCAAGCAGCAAGAAGGTCCTCCACTTGCTATGGTCTGCCCTGAAGGTCCTCCCCAGGGTATACGCTGCAAACACTCTCCATACAGTTGGACCACAGATTGTGATGGTAGTCCTCGTTATCATAGTCGCAACTACGGAGGCCCTCTCCATAGTGACGTATCATCATGACAAGATGGCCCTCCCCTTGTCATGGCCTGCCCTGAAGGTCCTCCCTAGGGGTTACGTTACAATGGAACTCTGCGTAGTCGGGCATCAAATCATGGTCATAGTCCTCGCCGCCCTGATAACGGAGGTCCTCCTCGTAGAGACGTCAAGCCACGAGAAGGCCCTCCCCTCATTGCGGTACATTCTGGAGGCCCTCCCAAGGATGTATCCCACAGATATTCTCCCTACGGCAGCAGTAATGGAAGTCCTCTCCATTGCTGTAGCTATGATGGTAGTCCTCGCCACCACGACCTCCATTGCGAAGGCCCTCCCCGCATTGGCCCCAAGAAACAAGAAGGTCCTCCCCTTGTTGTAGTGTGTCCTGAAGGTCCTCCCCAGGACGCACATTGAATGTCAGGCCATGATGGTCATCCTCACCATGATGGCAGTTGTTGCAAAGGCCCTCACAGTAACGACGCTACGTAGACAGAAGGTCCTCCCCTTGTTGCTACACGCCTTGGAAGTCCGCCCCAGGTTGTGCACTGCAAAATTCCTCTATGTATTGAAGCATCAAGAAGTAATGGTAGTCCTCACCATTACGGCCGCCATTGCAAAGGTCCTCCCCACGATGACATACCATATCAATAGTAAGGTCCTCCCCCTGCCAAATCAAGCTTGTATGTCGATGCACTCAGAAAGATGGGATTGAGCATGTCAAATTCCCAGCTTGTCGCTAACGACACCCTTCTTTAATCAGGAGTCGTTCTAGGGTCGCTTTCATCTTCTAAACCACCTCGGAATCTCCCACATAATGACTCAGCACCCATTTTCCCTACTACCTCGGACCACATTGGCAGTGAGCATCTCATTTGGGCCGACCAGGTAGAAGAGTCACTAGCAGAGGAGTATGCCGATATGCTACACCTGAAGAAACGAC
Organism: Viscum album; assembly: GCA_963277665.1. Taxonomy (NCBI): domain Eukaryota; kingdom Viridiplantae; phylum Streptophyta; class Magnoliopsida; order Santalales; family Viscaceae; genus Viscum; species Viscum album. The sequence goes on from OY728130.1 coordinate 1,225,260,978, forward strand.
TGGCTAGGGATGATATACCAGTTATGTTTTGGCCTACAGCGACCACTCAGTTTGACATACCTAGAGAGTTGTTGGAAGAATTCATGCACGACATCCGCCATAATATATGGACAACCTTCCGCCGGCTGAAATCAAGCTTCCTGCCTTACGACATGTATGTAGACCATGTAAAGACGATAGGGGACCTCCTGTGTCACATTGACCTAGAGGCTCTTTCCTTGACATGGAAACAACTCCCCAAGATACAGAAAGGAAACATGGAGATAGCTTGCCTCTGTGCGCTGCACCAGTTGGACTGACTTGTCAGTGACGCTCCAACGGGAGTCTTTATTAGGGGATGGGGGGAACACAGAGCTTTTCATTTCACTCTGCTCCCCACCCAGAAGAACTCATTCAGCATGGTGTGTTGCAACGTTGTCACATCAAGACGACGATCGAGTTGTCTCCCTGTTCTGGAAAGGCAACACACACAGCAGTGTCAGGCCTTGAGTAAGTCCCAGAAGTGTCAGGCCCGACAGGAACAAGCCATTCATGAACTCTTGAATCAGGACACCGAGAGCATACAATAGGCCTCTCACCTAAGAGAGGCCAATCATTGATATTTTTAGGCCTCCCCAGAAGGGACTTATCCACAGAAGGACTTGACATCAAACCTAGTTCACCCCCGGATGGGAGCACGCGAGATCAGGCAGGTCGTGATTTCAGCAGTCACTGCTTCCATCTAGGGTTAACCCCAGCCTGCAGGGCTGGGGGAATTTTTAACAAAAGATGCCACCGTAAGACCAATAAAACCGGGAAGAGACTCGATGTCCAAGGAATGGGGCCAACCCCAGCTCTCAGGACTGGGGGCATTATTACCCCCTCAACAACAACCTCCCCCACATGAATCAGTATTCTCTCATCTAGGAAGGATAGTCAGAAGAGGAGGTTCATGTCCTATCCCGTCATGTAAATTATCATCCCCTCCAAGAGGAAGCCGCACTATAAGGCTTAATCGAAGAACTCTCTACATCACCCTTCATCAAGAAGTCCAAAGGCAATCCTAGGTCATGAAAGGGAAGTCCAGCCGAAGATGCGGGAGATCTTCTTCTTATTTGGAAGATGACGTCCCCTCCACCCCGTGATATTCATTCATCGATGACATAGATGCTAACCCCACGGGTGACACTGGCGAAAATGCAAATCCGGACGGATCGGGAGACGACGGTTCCGGTCAGGCTCTGACTCACAACGAACCCCCAGGTGTGCACACCCAGAACCAGAGGGCCACTTTAAATATGGGCTCCCCTTCAGATAACCTCCCTCTACATACCCTGCGAGATTCCAACAAGGATAAGAATAAAGGAATGGTTAACCTTAACCCGTCCCCTTCTCTCGATAAAAATGAGCCACTCACGCTCGAAGAGAGGGTCGCTCGACAGGAAGAAGAGATGAAAGAATTGAGGAGGCTTAACGTCGAGCTGCTCCAGAGGAACTGCCTTATAGAAAGTGTGTCCTAGGAGGAGCCACCTCATGCACTCCCAGCAAGTGCACCTCAAAGGCTAAGGCTTTCCCCGGAAAACGAAGCACGATCAGGGCTCCTGCCTAATGAGGCGCCTGGTTCGTCCAACTACCTAAATGTGGATGATGAATACCAGGATTTCCCTCAACTTGGGAGGAAACCAGAGAAAGTACATCCAAACCCTCCGAGGGTGCCCCGAATGGAATATGCACCCATGGTGCCGGCCAATCCGGATCCTCAGGCAATGCCTCGGGCTATGTCTGCCCAGGACCGGGCCCAACATGATGTAAACCATGGTCTAACCAACACCATTGAGTCACTAACAGCTCGATTGGAAGCGATGGAAGGTCGACGCACTCTGATACAGCCAGATCGGAAACCCTACCCAGATTGGGTGACCAACACACCGCCTCCACCCAATTTTGAGAGCCATGTATTCACCATCTTCAATGGATCAGGCGATCGAGAGAAGAATTTGATGCACTACGCATCCTATTGCGACCCTATGATGGGAGCCCTGGAACAAAAAGAAGCAGTGAAACTCAGATGCTTCGTACGGACCTTGCAATGATCCTCCTTCTTCTAGTACACGAGTCTGTCAGCCCAGTCAATAAAGAGCTGGGAGGACCTCTGGCAGCAGTTCCTATTCCACTTTAGCTCAACGTTGCCTAAAACGACGGTCAGTGATCTCATGAACTAAAAGCATAGGGAGAATGAGAGGGTCTCAGATGTCATTGTCATATGGAAAGGTCTAACCTATTCTCTGAATAGGCCAATGCCTCAATATGAGATGCTAGCCATATGCATCGATAATCATATATATAAGCTGCGAACACTTCTCATACCTGTAGAGTGCACCACTGGCTTCCGCCATCTCTCATCCATTGCCCATAGAATTGAGGACTCCCTGCAGCGTACTAATTCAAAGTCCTGAATAGCCTCACAGGCTCCTGCGAAAAGAGCCCCAAGAGTTGAAGTGTCCTCTGTCACACTCAAGCCAACCCCTATGCCCACTCCACCGCTTAGGCCTCCACCAAATTTTCAAGGGCCTCCTGCATATCAGCAACCACATCTTCCTAAATGGGACAATCATCGAGGACTGAAGAGGAACCAGTTTGAGGAACGAAGACAAAAAGTATACTCGTTCTGAGATGATCAAGTCTGTGGCTACTTCATCGCCGCCATGAACTGCAACTTCCTCCGCCTCCCAGATCCGAGGAAACCTGAAGAAGTCAGCCGCGATGACAGACTAGATTACTTCCCCTACCATCAGATGTTGGGGCACAGTATCCGAGAGTGATTTGTCTTTAAAGAACTCCTGTAGAGGATGGTAGACTCTGGAAAAGTCGATCTGGGACCACCCCCAGCACATGTGGCATGTATCTCTACCACCGACTTCGAAAAAGAGGATGGGTGGCAGAAAGTCACCAGCAAGCAGGGGTAGAAATTTGACAATTGGATGACTCGAAAGACTATCAACCGAGCCCAGGGAATACTCAGAGCTCAACTATAGAAGCTAGTGTTGCCACCAACAGCCCTTGAAGCCACAGAGCCGACAACATAGGCCTCACCATCCTCTACGAGCTGGTCATTTGGGCTGAATAGAAGGAAGAAACAATTAAAATAGGAGCAGTCTTTGATGGGGCCAAAGTTAGTCCCGACCCTGGCAGATTTCAGGCCCTCAAACTTGGCACCACGGGCACCGACCCACCAAATGGAACCATCAGAGACAACCGACCAGGTTGACCTATCAGAGGATAAAGAGCCAATCTTTGGTTCTATCAACGTTATCCATCTCATGGAATCATTCCCTAACGAAGGGTATGGTTATGAACCTGAGTTCCCTGCACGAGGAGTCGGGAGGAGGAATCGTAGAGGCAGAGGATACCAGGGGAGGTGCAGCCGTGGCCGAAACTAACCCTACGACTGGATCCTAGCCCAAACCGTTAATATCGCGGAAACCCATGGGAGAGACCTTTGGAAGACTCATCGGGAGAGGGAATTCCCCTCCACCTCCACAAGCGGTCACTCTAGCCCTGTTTTTCTGTGATACCCACCAGAGGAGGAACAAGTGTTTGGATGCCTAGTGCACGCAAACAGACTGTCCAGGGCAAGTCCTCAAAACATGGGAGCGCCATCGACATTAGTTCCCGTGGTTGGTCCCTCCTCGTCAAATGCTCCATCTCCCAAATCACCCACTAAGACTCTTCCACCAATGGAGAAGTGTCGGCCGCTGGAGCAGATGTACGATATCCTTAAGTAGCTCGCATTGGTACTAGCCAAGATGTCAATCCTGGATGCCCTGGGTTTGTCATCCGACCTTAGGGAGGTGCTTATCGATGCTCTAATCAGCCCCAGGAGTTTCAGGCTGAGGTAGCTGCCGCCGAAATTTACCAGACCGAGACTGGCTCGGATGAATGCAATGTGGTGATTTCCTTCAACGATCAGGATGAAGATGCCATCATGAAAGGACACATCAAACTGCTATATGTGTCTGGCACACTGAATGGTATTGAGATCCAGAAATTATTTATAGAAAATGGCTCTAGATTTAACCTCCTTCCCCTATGGGCACTCCACAAGTTGGGCTACAGTGTGGACGATCTAATTTCATCATCCACAACTTTGTTGGCTTACGACAAGAGTGAGAAGAATCCAATGGGACAGATTAAGCTAAAGATCCATTTTGGTGACCTGGTAGCCTACACAGAGTTTCTGGTGGTCCGGCAGAGCACATCATTCAATGCCTTGCTTGGAAGGCCATGGCTCCATAAGCATCGGGCCGTTCCTTCATCTTACCACCAGTGTATCAAGTACTGTGTCAATGGAAAAAGTGGGACATTGCACACTAACAAGTCCCCTTTAGAGCTCTCTGAGTCACATTACATTGAGGCCGAGTTCTATGAGAAAAAGAAAAAGAGGCCTTTGGTCGATGGTGTCGACTGAATCCCCGCTCCAAATGACCTGGAAATGGTTTCTTGACGACCCCCTCAGGCGGCTTGGCAGAGATTATGTCCTGCACATCCACCACGTGGAAGGTAGGAGTTCAAGTCTGGACATGCACTCGGATGTCCTCATGACCTTAGCCATAACGGTCGAGTGTTACAATGTGGGAATGACCATTGGCCCTCAATCGGGGGGAGAAAGCTCGAGCATGGATTCCCACGACACCTTGCCTCTGGACTCCCAAGAACTCGTGTCAGGAGCTCTCTCCTCGTCAGACCAAGAAGATGAGGATTCGAGAGAAGAAGAGGGGGAAGATCTTAGAGATGCGACTCCTGCATTTGAGGAAGGTATCTCCACCACTGTGGAAGAACTCAGGGATATAAACCTGGGTACCCAGAAAGATCTGAGGCCTACTCTGATTAGCACAGCCATGTCATCCAAGGAACATAAGGTATATACCTCCTTCCTAAGGCAACATCGGGATGTCTTTGCCTGGAATTACACAAAAATTCCGGGACTCAATCCTGAAGTGGCAACACATCACCTAGGTCTTCCAGAAGACCATCGAGGCTATAAACAGGCCGCCAGAAGGACGCACCCCTCACATGCCTCCAAGATAGAGGGAAAAGTCAATAATCTCATTAAATCAGGCTTTATTTGGGATGTCCAGTACCTCATTTGGTTGGCCAACATCGACCTTGTTAATAAAAAAGAACAATAAAATCCGCATCTGTATCGATTTCATAAATCTCAATCGGCATTACTCGAAAGATAACTTCTCGGTTCCGATCACTGAGTTGTTAATCGATGCAACGGACGGATAGGAGGCTCTATCCTTCATGGACGGCTATTCTGGATATAATCAAATCAAGATGGACTGAGAAGATGAAGAAGCCACTACCTTCAGGCCCCCTAAAGGGGTATTCTGTTATAGGGTCATGCCCTTTGGTCTCAAGAATGCTGGCACCACATATCAGCGTGCCATGCATCGAATCATTAAGATGTTCCTGGGGAAATTCGTTGAATGTTACATGGATGACCTAGTGGTCAAGTCCAGACAGTGCTCAGATCACCTGTCAGACCTTGAGACCATCTTCAACAAGCTCTGACAGCATAGCCTGAAAATGAACCCCTTGAAATGAGCCTTCGGGGTTACCTCAGGGAAATTCCTTGGCTTCATCGTACGCCATCGTGGCATTGAAGTCGACCCTGAGAAGACGAAAGCTATCCTAAGCCTACCACCTCCTCGAATCTCACCGAGTTGAGGGGATTTCATGGACACCTACCCAATATTAGGCGGTTCATAGCCAACCTAGCAGTCAAATGTTTTCCTTTCACCAGGTTAATGAAGAAGGGGGTCACGTACCAATGAACGAATGAATTTCAAGAGGAATTCGAAAACATGAAGAAGTACATCTTAAGCCCACCGGTGCTCATGCCCTCGGTTGAAGGAAGACCTCTCATTCTATATGTGACAGCCTTAAAGAGATCACTGGGATCCCTCATCGCACAAAAAAAATGACGCGGGCAGTGAAAATAGTCTATATTACCTCAATCGATCCATGATTGATGCTAAGACTCGATATTCAAATATCGAGAAGAGCTGTCTGGCCTTGGTCTTCACAGTTCAAAAGCTGCGACATTATCTGAACCATCATGAAGTCCATTTGGTCTCATGTTTTAACCCGCTCAAGTACATTCTTAGTCACCCGATGCTAACCGGACGCCTATCCCGATGAGCGGTCATCCTGCAAAAGTTCAACATCTGGTTCGTGCCTCAAAAAGCCATCAAGGTCCAGAAATTAGCAGAATTTCTAGCAGAGCACCCATAGAGAGGGGATATTGCACCGGACTCCGAACTATCTGATGAAGATATCTTCTCGGTTCAAGAGGAGGTCCCAGCATGGGAAATGTACTTTGACAGCGCGTCCCGAAGCCCAACTAGGGAGAGGATGGAGGATCCCAGATTCAACAAAGTGGGTCTATGGATAATAATCGTGTCCCCAGAAAAGGCAGTTTTTCCATATTCCTTCCTCTTGTCAGAGGGATTTACAAACAATGAAGAGGAATATCAAGCCCTCATTGCAGGCCTAGAGCTTGCACTCCTGGAACAAGTACAACACCTTAAGGTAAAAGGTGACTTAGAGCTGGTCATCAAGAAAGTCAATGGTGACTATGCTATTAAAAAGGAGGATTTGATACCCTTGTTCGACCATGTATGGGGGATAATGGTCAAGTTCTCCACAGAACCAACATTGACTTATATTCCCCGGTCCCAGAACGGTCAGGCTGATGAATTAGCCAACACGGCCACAGCCTAGACGACCAAAACTGGGATGAAACGGTCATCAGTATTGCTCATCGTCGAATGGTATTGACATTTGTTCAAGCTAATACAGAAGAAATCCATGAATTCAGTCATGTCCCTGAGCCATATACTCCTGCCATCGGCTGGATGATCCCCATTGTGAACTACCTTCAACAAGGAGAGCTTCCATCACACAGGACTAAACGAGAGAAGATACAGAGAAGGGAAATAAATTTTGTCCTATATGGAAGTGCGGATTAGCAAGAGGTCCTCTACAAATGAGGCCTTGATGGAGTGATCCTCAGATGCATTGACGGAGAAGAAACCATTGTTTTCATGACTGAAGTACATGCAGGAGTATGTGGAGCACATCAACTAGGGACCATGCTTTCCCATCAGGTTTGAAGGCTTGGGTACTACTGGCCCACAGAGGAATGAGACTGTGAGCGTTTTACTGTGAAATGCCACTCATGCCAGATTCATTTCAAATTCATACACCAACCCCCGGAGTAACTTCATCAAGCCAAGTACTCCTCTTCGTTTGACTTCTGGGGGATGGACGTCGTGGGACCATATCCTCCCGCCACGGCCAAATAGCTGAAGTACATTCTAACGGAAACCGACTTCTTTTCCAAATGGGCAGAAGCCATACCCCTCAAGGAAGTCGGGGTAAGAAATATTGTTAGCTTCGTGAAGACCAATATCATCACCAGATTTGGTGTCCCTCATACCATACTAACGGACAGCAGAACCAATTTCTGCTCTACTGAATTGGAAAAGCTATACCACAAGTACGTTATCAAGGCTAACCACTCATCCCGCTACCATGCAGCGGCCAACGGACAGATAAAAGCCTTCAATATGACCCTGTCCAACATCCCTTAGAAAATGGTGTAAAAAGAAAAGAAGTCATGGCCAGATATACTCCTCCATGCATTGTGGGCTTATCGAACCACAATCCTGACTGCTACTTAGGCTACCCCGTACTCATTGGTGAACGACAAAGAGTCAGTCATATCCATTGAAATCCAACTTCCCTCACTCCGTGTTTCCATCTGTGATCAATTATCCAATGATGAGCAATTAGAAAAGCTGCTAGGTGAATTGGAACATCTAGATGATAAGTGGTTTCAAACTTTACACTATCTGGAGGTATATCAGAACCGGATTGCACGGGCCTTCAACAAAAAGAGCCGCCTCTGGTCTTTCTTGGAGCGATAATTAGTATTGGTCCTCCGGACCCAAATGATACCTGGAAGGAAACCTCCAAAGCTGGGGCCCAAGTAGGAGGGGCATATGTTGTACACAAGGTCTACTCTAATGGAGCATATGCCCTGATCTCCCTGGATGGGCAATTCACCATGGCTCCTATCGATGCGAGATTCCTGAAGAAGTATTTTTCATAGAGACCAAGAGAACATCATCCTTACAGCATGATGATAAACTGCACGGATAATAAGAGTTAATAATTCCTCTCCCCCGTGTATGGACTAGACCAGCATGGGGTGTACGCTTCGTCCGAGCTGCATGACGATAAACTGCCAAGCACCCAACGGTCCAAACTCTATGACCTTAATCTACGAGTATTTTGTCCTTACCGCATGATGTTAAACTGCACGGACAAGATGATTTAAAAATTCCATCTTCCCCTGTGTACGGACCAGACCTACACAGGGTGTACTTCTTTCAGAGAACTACGTGAGGCTTGATTCCTACCCTCGCAGGATATGTAGTGACGCCAGAATTTCACACCCTGGCCCAACCACCTCAAAAAAGAAAAAAAATTCTCCTTCCCCTGTGTATGGACCAGACATGCATGGGGTGTATTCATGTCCTCACCGCATGACGTTAAACTGCATAGAGTCTAATAATACCTCTCATCCTAACAACATGACGTTAAACTGTATGGTCCTCGTCCTCACCGCACGATGTTAAACTGCATGGATTTCAGAGAACTACTTATGGCTTGATTCCTGCCCTTGTAGGATACGTAGAGACGCCAGGGTCCCCTATCCTGGCCCATCCACTCCCAAAAAAATTAAAAAATTCCCCTTTTCCCCCGTGTACGGACCATACCTACACGGGGTGTATCATCTTTAAGAGAACTACGTGCGGCTTGATTCCTGCCACCGCAAGATACGTAGTGACGCCAGGGTTCCCAGTACTAGCCCATCCCCTGAATAAAAGTTAAAAATGCTCCCTTCCCCCGTGTACGGACCATACCTGCATGGGGTGTGTCAATCGTCCTCACCGTACGACGTTAAACTGCACAGACAAGAAGTTTTAACAATGCCCCTCTCCCCCCGTGTATGGACCAGACCTGCACGGGGTGTACTTCTTCTAGAGAACTACATGTGGCTTGATTCCTTCCCTCATAGGATACGTATTGATGCCAGGGTTCCCAGTCTTGGCCCAGCCCCCTGAAAAAAAAAGATAAAAAAATGCCCTTTCCCCCCGTGTGCGAACCAGACCGGCATGAGGTGTACATCTCGTCCTTACCGCAAGACGTAAAACTGCACGGATATCAAGATTTAACAAAAACTCCCTCTTCCCCCATGTACAGACCAGACCTGCATGGGGTGTATGTATCCTTCCTTACCACATGACTTTAAACTGTGCAGACTCTATCCTCACCCCATGACGTTAAACTGCACGGGCTTTATCCTCACCGCATGACGTTAAACTGCACGGACTTCGTCGCAACCCACCCAAGACACATGGCTATATGAGATGGAGATACTCCTTTCACATTTGGATGCATCCTTTCCATACATTGGACTCCACGACTTGGATAATTATGGATCTTCATAACCACTCATGGCCATCGGAAGTGGAAAGTCATCGACTCGTGGAAACCATTGCATGACTACGTATACCATTCCCTCATTGTCTCTGCATAATGATAGCCCCTGGCACATCCACCATTGGAATGATTTCCTCGGGCGACACTCTTCCTAGCTTCGTACGCCTACCAGATTCAGAGCCCCCATATCACATCTCTCGATCCAAAATTTATGGATCAGTGGTTTAAAACTTTATTCCCCTTTTCACATCCAAGTGCTGTCAGGGTATCCCTATCTGGCTAGCCTGTGTGTCCGCCGGTGGCTCACATAGCGACTTGCATCAACAAACATCAAGCCAGGACTAGGCTACTTTGACTCAACAGACAATTTTAGTGAAGATGTTTCTTGTATACCCGGACACCATTATCCCCGCCTTCCGAACTCTGCACTTTGAGTAATCGCAGATTTTCATAATCATTCATGGCCATCAGAAGTGGAAAGTTATCGACTTAAGGACACCTTTGTATGACTATTCATACCATTCCCTCAGCGTCTCTACATAATGATATCCCCTGGCTCATCCATCAAAGGCAAGATTTCCTCGGGTGGTACTCTTCCTAGCTTTGTACGCCTACCGGCCTCAGAGGCCCCACACCACACATCTTGATCTAGGAAAACTCAAAGTTTCAGTTTACAACCTTCATCCCCCACCTTGTTCCAAGTATATCAGAACATGTTTACTCAGTTATCCTTCGAGTGACTGCAGCAATAGTCATATAATGGTCCGATCTCTATGACCGATAAACTAGGAGTGCTTCATCCTTACCGCATGATGTTAAACTGCATGGAATGAAGGCATAACCCTCACACAAAAAAAAGATCAGCATAGGGGTCTCTTTAAACCTCAACAAGCAACCAGGGATGGATATCCCCAACATGTCCAGACATTCTCCTACCAAATGACAGACTTTGTGGCCCGGATAATTGCAGATCCTCATAACCATTCATGGCCATCAGAAGTGGAAAGTTATCGACCCATGGATACCTTTGCATGAGTATGAATACCATGCCCTCAGCGGCTCTACATATTGATAGCCCCTGGCCCATCTACTAAAGGCATGATTTTCACTGGCGATGCTCTTCCAAGCATCGTACGCTTATCGGCCTCATAACCCCCATATCACCTCTCTTGATCCAAGAAGCCTCGGAACCAAGATTTACACCAATCGACCCCCCCCCCCACATCTGGGGAATGTTGAGGTATTCAAGCCCAGTTACATTCTGATGAAGAGAAGACTTTGCAACTACATCCTCACCGCATGACGTTAAACTGCACGGGATATCTTGGCCCCGTGGCATGAAACTACAAAGGACAAGCATTAACCATCTAGGGAAATGCCTCCAACCACAAGTGTTTTCACTGGCTCAAAAAAAATTCCCCTTGTTCTCATTGCATGACATTAAACTGCACAGAAACCTTTAAAATGTCTCTCATTCTTGCCGCATGATGCTAAACTACACGGAATATGTCCCAACCACATGACAATAAACTACACAGTCAAACTCGTCATTGGTTCAGTGAGAAACAGAGGATTTTCTCCGTCCTTTAGTGCACGGGTCAGACCTGCACGAACCACCGCCTCACACCAGCGTTAGAAGGAATTACTTCACCCGTTCTCGGGAAGTTTAGTCTAGATATTTTCCCCGTATTCAGGCACCCTCTCATCATAAGCCATACTCTGTACTCAGGAAAAGCCGAACTCTCATAATCCACCCCTGGTGGTCCCAAATCTCAACTTCCCTGAAGTTTCTTGTCTATCGGAAGTGAATAATCTTTGACTTAAGGACACCTTTGTATGACTATGCATAGCATGCCCTCAGTGGCTCTGCATATTTATCGCCCCTGGCCCGTCTACCAAAGGCAATATTTCCTTATGCAATGCTTCTCTCCGTACACCTCTTGGCCTCTGAGCCCCCATGTTTATCCCGGGATTCGGAAACCCTCTAAGCTACAGTTTACCAACCTCTTCCACAATCCTACCTGAATACGGTGGAATGTCTCTGAAAATATTACTGAGAACCAGGATAAGTCATTTCATTTCAGATGATGTCCCAGCTGCATGACTTTAAACTGCACCAATCCCCAAACATCCTTTACGCTAGATAAATGCGTAGGATGGGAACCTTGCTTCCACACTCCTGATTGATATGGATATTCTCAAAACCTTTCAAACGTCACATACCCTTTCCGAGCCACCCCCGGTGGTTTTCATTTTTTTTTCCCAAACCACCCATCATGGTTTTCCTGAGGCGGACTTCCATGAAGTCCCCTATCCATCAGAAATGGATAAGTCTTTGACTTAAGGACACCTCTGTACGACTATGCATACCATGCCCTCAGTGGCTCTTCATATTGATCGCCCCTGACCCATCTACCAAAGGCATGTTCTCCTTAGGCAACACTCTTCCTACCTCTGTACGCTGACACGACTCCCATGCCTTGAGAATGCCCTGCATGCCTGTCAAATTTAAACATGTTTCCTACCACATGTGTTTGAAGAGTATTGAGAAATATTTTAATCAATTGAACCCCAATGGGGCCCTCACCCCTCCGTATTTGGTCAAATATGTTCGACCTAAAACATCAGTAGTGATAGTCTTGTCGGTGGGACTTTAAATTGCTCACAAAAAGGAGGCACAAATCTTGTTAGGCCGAAAACCTGAAAAGGGAGACCTAAGCAAAATCCGGGCTATAGCAGCTGGGTCCATACTAAATGGGCCTAGAAAAAATTAGGGCATTAAAAGAAAAAAAAGACAAAAATTTTGTGGAGTTTTCCTACAAAACCCCAGTAATAGTCAAACTATGCTCGCTGGATCCCATGGTCCAGGGAAACGTTAGAGCCTGCTTTTTTTTAGTCCTGGACTCAGATTATTCTATGTGAAGCGATCGTGCCAAATAGTTTCTATCACAGGAAAAGGCGACAAGAACACTAAGGATAAATTTTTCTTTTTTCCATAACAAAGTTGGTAGGAAGGGAATCCACAATCCAGAGCCTCCTCTAGTGTGAAAGGTAATTACATGAGTTTTTCGGTGGATTCACAAAGTTTTATCAGGTGCTGGTGAGAATCCTTGATTTTCTGAGAGAGATTATTCAGAAAGGTTGTCTCAGCTTTTGCACCAGCCTGCAATTCTTCCACCTCCTAAGCCGCCTTTGTGCTTTCTCTCATTTCCTCCTCCATCCGCAGCTCCCCTTCTTTAATCATGACAGCAATTTTGGCCTCTTCCTGATGCATCCATTGTATCTCATTACTCAGCACCTCCAGGTGACAACGTTGCTCAATAACTTCTCCCTGAAGCCTCGCAACGACCCTAGCATGGTCATGAGCCTCTGTTAGGATGAGATGTCGGGTTGCAAAAAGGTAGGCTTCGGATTGGGAAGCGGAAATTCGAGACTCGAAATCACCCAGCCTCTCCCGGTCAGTGACTACCTGCTTGACTATGTCATAAACACTATGATAGTCAAATCCATAAAATACCAGTAGCATAAACAAATTGTGTATCCTCGGTAATTTGGTCGGCATCTCGACCAAGGGTGTTTGAGAGATCATTCTCCAGATTTTCTCCCATGATTTTTGGCGAGCGGGTCGAAGGCTGGAGAGGACTTGTTGATCGGGCTCAGAATCACTCCCAGATGAGGACACATACTCAGGGATGAACGTCGCCAAGGAGGGACCCAACGCGGCTTCACCCGTAAACTCTTTCACTGTAGAAGCTTCGTCCCCGGTAGTTGTGTTCATAGGCACAGCCGGGACTGGAGACACAATCGTCAGCACCAAAGGTTGTGGTCCTGAAGCGCGAAAGTCAATAAGACAGATGAGTACCCCTAATTAAAAAAGGGATGAAAAAGGAGTTAGTTGTAGGAGATCGGGGAACCTACTCCTAGTTGTCAAGGCATCGGCATCCTCAAGCTCTGCACTGCCATGACAGCCACTCGAAGAGGATGCCACATCTTTGATAGGAAAGGGAATATGAGGAGCCCCCAGAGGGGTCCAGGACCTGAGTCCATGCCTAAGGCCAACAGTTTCCAAAGTCATCCCCATGTGGTCGCCTACAGAGACCAAGCTCGGGGAAATCACTACCCCGGTGAATAGGATGATGGCTCGCTCTGGGTTCCCAACAATTGGATTAATGACAGGCTCTTCCTCCATCATCACTGGATCCAATGGGTCTAAGGTGGATAGCCCCGTCGGATCTGGAGCCCACTCAGCGATCATGGGTACCCCGTCTTCCTCTGAAATTGAAAGGTCTATTTGATCATCAGGAGTATTGAATACCGACAATTCCTCCTCCGACTTATCTATGAATAATAAAGGAGGGAGTAAAGCATCCATATTGTCGGCACCTCCGACAGGGCCCACCATCTCATCGTGCCCAGACATGGTTACGGGTGATTCTGCAGACGGAAAGGAGGCGGAAGGTAAAACCACTTGGGTAGCCACAACCAGATCCCCAAGTGGCCCTGCACCATACGTCAAACAGTTAATGACTGGAGAAGTCTAAGAATGCAAGTTGGAGATTGAGAAAACATGAAGTCATGATTACCAGACGTTCCCTGTCTGAGCCATTCCGATAAATGGAACGCCTGTTTCCATCTCTGGATATGCCCAGGGGACAGTTCGCCCAGAATTCTGGGAGGGGCGAGAGGAGGAAAGACCCTAGCCGAGTCTGCGATAGTCGCTTCCATGAGCTCATCTGCGTCAGGGGATCCTCCCTCGATTACCCCTGTGGGAGAAAGCGCATGCTCCCCCGCTGCGGTTCCACAAGGGGTATACTCCAGAGAAGGAATTACGCCCTGGGATTCTTCGGCACCCTGCATAAAGGGAAGAAACATTAGAACCCCCCCAATAAAAAAGGGATAAAGTCAGAATGGGCGAGCAGAGCAACCTCTTATTCAGGGTCGGACAATTCATGATGTATAATCATCATGGACACCCGGATGCTCCCATAAAGGTGATTTCGGAGTGAATGAATGTATGCATCCATCTCCTTTAATGAGGTGACTATTTCATCTAAGTCCCCTTCAAACAACAAGTGGGGTGAAGTGAAGATCGTCCCAATATCCATAAGTTTAAGAGGGCTTGTTTGAAGTAATGCCCAAACTTCTTCATCTGAACCACTAACCCTCAGGTCATCCCAAAACCTCCAAGCCTCCGGAAATGCAGCCATTGCATGAATCGCCGACTGGGGAGGATCAACCTGAGAAGGTCGGGAAGTGGTAGAGGTTGGTAAGGGCGCCAATGGTTGTATTTGTATTCTGGTTCCCGCCGCCGCCCTAGAACTCTATGGGGATACCTATGGATGGGACCTCATGGATAGGGAGGGGAATTACCTTGCTTCAGTTGTGACAGGGAGATCATCGAAATCATCACCCCCTAAAGAGCGGTCACTTCCTTCTTCTTCTTCATCAGTAACTGGGTGCAGCATGGCCTAGACTTGATGCGTCAAAACCACATAGCCCTGGTGTGCGTGAATATAGACCTCAAGGTCCCGGAGATATTGAACGGACCTCTCAGGGTCCGCATCATAAATAATGTCAGTGGGAGAAGATATGTATCCTAGCCCATCAAAAGATACCTCTGATTCTTGAAGATACTGCCACAGAGGACGGGGTTACTAGCTGCAAAAGGCTGACTGGGCTTTGAATTCATCCCATTGGCCCCAAGCCATCAGAAAGGCAGCATCAGCAGGGATAGCCAACCCCCCTCGAGCAGCTTCTAGGGCAAGAGAGGTTACACCTCTGTCTATTAAAATCTTCCCTGGAAGCACGGGACCAGTAGGGTGACGAAGGATTATGCCCGGCCTAGATGAAGCACCATCCTCCTTTCGCTTACTTTTTCTCTTTGATGACTTGGGACTTGAGATGGTAGTCACCAATGTCCCTAGCTTTCCATTTGGGTATGATTGTACCTAGGAGTCAGCATAATTCTTGGATAAGAAAGGCATGGATTCCACAAGCATGGGGGTCATAACCTCACATCCGATATCCTCCTGTGTAGACATTAACCACAGTTGTCTGGCCGCAATTAAATGACGGTTCTCATGGGCACCATTAAGTGCGGGGGGAAACTGTGCTTAGACGCAACCAAATTGACGCTCAAATTGGCAAGGCACGTACCCCTCACAGATTAGTTCTCCTCCAATATGATCCACTAGAATACCCTCTCTAAGGGAGAATAGGTAGCCCTGCTTTCTAAACTCCAATGTTATGGTATTCGTAATTGCACCAGCTGGGGAAGAAAACGAATGAAAATTGAAATAGTCATAATTCAAGATTCGACTCGATAGCAGATGCTTGTTCTGAACTTTCTGTTGGCTATCCTTCTCTTGGGTCGCCCACTCTTCGGGCATAACCCCATTGGTCAGTTTCAAGTATGGTCGGCATGTGGTTCCTGGAATCTGAAGAGGGTTGATGAAGGTGTAGTAGTTCTTGATGTGTACGCTTAACCATCCCCCGAGAATTTGGAAAGGGTCGGCCACTCGGTTTGGTCGGCTCCCATCAGCGATATTACTGAGCAACTGATAAATCATGGTCAGTACTGGGATGGATAAGTTGATAACGTTGTAGGTAGCCAATTGTTCTTCCATGACAAAAGTAGTGACCCACACGCCACCAGTCTCGCGTACGGGTAATAGCCAGCCACTTAAAAACATGGCCAGAAAAGCTGCCAGATGGAGCGATCAATGAATATTCGGAATAAGCTCCCAACCCCAGTCACAAAAGTCGCCTTGCTCCAAAATCAGCCAATAGCTGCCCCTCTATATACGGGACTCCATCGTAGGAAAATTAGTGGGCCTGCTTGGGAGAGCCGCAGATTCGTCAGATTTGTTCTCTCTCACAAAAACCTTGACCCATTCACGATATGGGACGAGTTGTTTTGGAGACGTATCCTCTGAGTGCTTCTGAGCCTGGTTAATAAGATGCTTCACTAAGGGGGGTCATCTTTTAGTTATCCCAGATAGAAGGAGGAGGAAGGAACTCGTTAGACATACCCCCAACGATGGGGACCCATGAAATATGAAAGAAGTCCCAAAGACTAATGCCCACTTCCCCATGGACCAGATGGAAGGTGTTGGTGTCTGGGCTCCAACGACTCATATGTTTCCTGGCGAGGGCTTGAGGTCGGTGGGTATAGGTTTGGGACACCCAGGTAGCTTCATAAAATCCTACAGCTCGCAACTCTATCCCAAATTCTGCATTGCTCTAGCGAAACCAGAAGGGCCACCCCCAATCCAATCACTTAAATGCTCCTCCCGGCCGGAGATCCCGATTTGCCGGCCAGCCATGCTGGTCGCTTACCATGGCACTACGGGAAATGCTCGATAGTAGTGAATTGTTCCTTCTTGTTGATGTGGTTATTCTATCAGAGATACTGGAAGGTGATTCAACACGGATCCAACAGCTATGCCCCTTGGGGCAGGCTGCCTGCAGACAGGTATCACGAACTGAGGGATAGTGGCAGTAAATATACATGCTTCAGGATTGTTGTCACGAGATGGTTCCGGAATTGGGGTATCAGACAACAAACCAAACCCATAGGCAGTAAGGCTATTAGGAAAGGGATACCCCTACTGTGATTTGGAGAGCTAGTCAGCAAGGAAGGAAGAAGGTAGGGAGTGGCAGATTCCATCTTGAAAAGAATTGGTCATGTCCTTTAGGCGTTGATCTCCAATTGAGAGGAGCTCTGCAGCAGGCCTCGGTGCAGAATGAGGGGGAACCTTGTTTTCTACCTGCACAATGAGAGCCAACAATTGGTTAGTCCAGAATAAAAATATGGACAAAAATAAACACATATATGGCTAAGGATCCTTCATAAGCAATGTCCGCAAGGAGGCCTCGGAGGATGGTTCGCGATGACATCATCCCTCGAACCAGCCCGTTGCGAAATCAGTCCGAAAAACCCTGGCCCTAGGAGCATTGTCCTGGAAATTGCAAACCAAGTTGCTCCACAGAATTTCAATCCCGAGTTTAATTGATTAGGTTCGGAAGACTCAGACACATTTAATGTTCAAGAGATTTTAGTCCGCGGAGCATCGAAACCGTAGAACATCGAAACCGCAGAGCATTGAAACCACGAAGCAAGTTCTTCTGTAGCCCGTCATGACTTACTTTTTAATTAATTAAGAGCAATGGTTCTTGGTTGGGAAGTTATATCACGGGTGAAGGCGACCGCGAAGGAGGAATGGTTCACGGAGGTCGCTCCCGGTTCGCGGATGAAGCCCTTCACGAAGGAGTGAACACACAGAGGTGAGGAAGCATTGGTTTCATGAAGAATTTGGTAAAGGACAAATTAAGGGGCCCCCATATTTATAGGTGTGGTCCCATACCGAGTCCACCTCTCTACTACAAACCATCTCAGTTTCAGGACCACTTTCCATCGGAATGACCTCCTTTTCGTTCCGATCGGACCCCATTCCGATGGGGGGAATTTTTAGGGTCCTGAAAAATCCACAAAGGAGATGCTACCTGCTTCCCCAATGAAATTGGGGAAAAGTTTTCAAAGGCAAAGACGAATTGGACCGGTCCGCAGGCCGGTCCGAAGATGATGTCGCGCGACCGGTTCTGCAGAGCACTTCCTTTGCGGACCGTCGTCGTTCACTAAATGGAGGCGGAGATCCTCTGCGGTCGCGAGGTAGGATGGGCGACAATCCGGTTCACCGTCATGAACCGCCCCACCCGCGGACCGCGTCGACCAGTTCAAGCCGCATCCGCTGTCGTTCGTGGAATGGAGGCAGAACCCCCCGCGGCCGCGAGGAACTCCCTGAGTTTGGTTCGCGAGGGGAGGAGAAACGTTCAATACCCACCGTGAATCCAGGATTGACTGAGTCAGCTGTAAACTGGGTATCTGGTCATGTGCCTCCGTAAAATATGTCGTGTGGCCGCGGATACATCTCTTTCCCCACTTTATAAAAGGAAGACGAGGGGGAAAGGAGAAGGAGGTCGGAGAATTGGAATCCGATTCGGAGGGATTGGAGATTCAGAAGAAGATCAGTTGAAGGAAGGATTTGGATTTCGCAAATAGAAAAATTCCCATCCGCGAACCACAACAGGTATATGAATTAACAAGGAATTGGAAAACACATAATAACTTGGTGAACCGAAAACCTAAAATAACAAAAACAAGGAAAACCGCAAACCATACCCCATCCGCGGATGAATTCCCCGTGGACCAGGGAGTTTATGCCTCCTTTCCCATCTGTCGCACCACGTAGCACCCTCCTACGCGGGCAAAGCACCGACCAACGAGCCTCCAACCGGCGTCGCCCTTGGCCGCCGCTGCCCGCCTGGAACCCTCCGCAAACCACCCTGGTTCGTGGATTTAACCCGAAGCTGTGGACCACCCTGGTTCACGGGACGACAATCAGTCCGCAGACCACCCTGGTTCGCGGACGGCTTTTCCAGCCATGTGGCACTTCCCCACGCGAAGGGCTCCACCACCCATACCTCTCAGCGGCCCGTCAAATACTTCGGTGTTCTTGTTCCCCGAGCCAGATGAAATCCTTCCGGTCCAGCCAAGTCCTCCACGACTACCTAATTGGCCTATTCATCAGCCCCGAGCCGAGGCCTCCACCAGAGCCACCAGATCTGCATGGTGTAACTTTTAGGCGCATCAGCGTGCCATTTTGAGTTCACATACCCACGTTAAGTAGAGGCGAAGGGGTTGACCCGACCCTTGAGCAGATTCCTAAAGCTTTCCTGGGTTCACATTCCCACAGTAATGTGGAGTCTGAGCTTAAGAATCCCCTTTCTTCCCCTCCACTGGTTGAGGGCTCCTCGAGGGTGGTAAAATAACTATCAGAAGGAAGCCCTCATGCACTGCAAGAGAGGATACGGGCACAGGAGCACCCCCTTTCCCTCTCCCGCTGAGATTTGTTGCCACATGCGTCCATATCAGAGTAAGCCCTGACCTTCTGGGCCTCCTCAGAGTGTAATTGTCAATCCATCTCCATGGTCATCCACCTAGGAGTAAGCCCCGACCTTATGGGCCACTCCACGCATAATCCCCACTCCATTCCTCACGGGAACACCTTTCGCGACGTGATCGTCCGGTCCTTGTTGCCTCTTGTTTCTCACACCGAGAATGACTCACATGGGCTTAGAGTAAGCATCGACCATGACATCCCCTTATGGGCGTCCTTAGAGTGTAAGCCCCAATCCACCATTTCGGGCTTCCTCAGAGCATAAGTCTCAAGCCATGCGAACTATGTGGACTTTGATCCCTGCCTCCTAGATAGGGTACATAGGAAGCCTCCATGAGGTTCAGGCCCACCACCCATCGGACCATGCGGTCCATGTCGGTTCCCCAACACATATCTGAACTACATGGAATTTGATCCTTGTCTCCTAGACAGGGTACATAGGAAGCCTCTAAGAGGTTCAAGCCCAACAACTAGTCGATCCGACTATCTTCACGATGGATCTTCGCGCCACCCCTAGCATTGTCTCAGTGAGTCCATACTCTTTGAGGTTATTAATCCAACGAGGGATGGTAAACCTCGGGCATAAATGATTCTGAACCCCTGCGTCCAGTTGACCATTTCCCACTAGGGTTGAATCTGTGGATACTATGTTTGTGTATAAACCAATGATTCGGGAACATATGAATACATCTTAAATCTATAAGAGAGTCCCAGAACAGGCAATAATTCCCCCCAAAAAGGGTGCGATGAGCCCGACTTCCCATCCTCTCGACCAATGTGAGTTCTTAAGTGTCGTTTTCCAAACCATCCGACGAACGACTGCCTTTGGAAAGCTGGTCCATCAATCATTGGATACGGAGCCGTTGGGCATTTTGAGGCCTGAAAGCCAAAACCACGAAACAATTATAAATATCAATGATATAAAAAATTTAGACACATGTGAAGAATAAAGTGAATATTACCCAATGTGTAACCTTAATATTTAATTGTTAAAAAGAGGGTAATATAAGGTCATAATAAAACCATATATGGTATTAGATATAATAATATGGTTCTATAAAATATTTATAATAAATTTATTTTCATTATAAATGTAGTAAGAAAGAGTATGATGAGTGTCAAGACACAATGTAAGGGGATTTATTCTCACTTTTATTTTTGTGAGATACATGATTTATTCACCACTCATTCATTTTATGTGGTGTGTATACTGCCCATGTATGTAATAAATTATTATTATAGTTAAATTTATGGGTATTAACATATCCATTCTATGATCTTTATTTCATGGGGTTTATGTTTCAAAAGTTACCAAATTAATAAAAAAGTTTTTTCTCAATTTTCCTTCTTTGAGACTCATGTTTTATTATGCACATAAATTAGTTTTGAGATGTATATAATTAAATTTTACATTATAAATCATGAATCTCAATCTTTTCATGATATTCTATGCTTCATGAAATTTACTTTTCTTACATAGAGTGCATGATCCCTAGTTACAAACTCATAACAGTTTATTGAAACAATCTCATTCCTTTTCAAGATTATTTATGTTTATTCTTTATTTGATGAAATAATAAAACCCATCCCTCAATACATTAATGAATTCTCTTATCATCTGTTTATTCATGCTATAATCTTGTATTTGTTCCATATTTCTACGTGTTGGTTCATATGATAGTTAAGAAAGTATTTTTAATAAATCCTGACTTTACCTTCTCTTCGGTCGGAAAACAAAGTTCTCTAAAAAGGGTTTCCAAGTATATTATAATAATATACTATAATCATTAAAATAATTTTTTACCCTTTTGTCTTTCACCAATGATTTCAATGGAATATTTTTGTCTCTTTCTGAATGATGCATTTTTTCTAATCTTTTTACCATTCAAAAGGAATGATCTTTTTACCTCATATAACATGTGTGGATTTATCTAATTTCATTCCTTTGAATATTTATTTACATGTTAAAAGGTTAATTTTTTAGAAAAAATTTTTAAAATATATTTTCAAAGAAATGGTTTTCAAAAATTTTTTAAGATCCTTCTATAATTTTTTATGGAAAATTGTTTTTGAAACGTTTTTAAGATCATTTTATATGTTTTTAAGGAAAATGGTTTTCAAAACATTTTGAAGATATCTTGATATGATTTAAAATAAAAAGGTTTCATAAAGGTTTTAAATGTTTCTTTATAAACATTCAAGTTTATTTTCATAAAAATGTTTTTCAAAAGGTTTTATATTTTAAAGAGCCTTTTTAAATAAAAAAGGGTATTTACCTCAAGATATTTTTTTCAGAATATCCTCCCATGTTATTTTCCATATAAGATAACATCTCTTGATATTACTCAGTCCCTTCTAGAAAATAATCCAAAGGTTCTATTCAAATTATTTCTTGAATGGTTAATGTTTTGATGGAATAAAACTTATGACACCCATTCTATTCCATGGGTTTTTTGGTTTTTAAACCCACTTTTTTCATGGGTTTTTCTTCCTTGAAGTGATTATGAAACTTGTATCTTTTCATAGGTTATGATGTGACGAGATGTTAATGATACCCATTTCATTTTGTGGGTTATGATTCTATGTTGATGAAATCTATATGTTTTTATGGGTCATGATATGATGAATGTTTTACTATATTATGGCACATGTATGAATGATTTTATTATGAGATGGGTGTGACCTATATCTCCCTCCAATGAATTAGGTAACAATGAATGAATCATGAGTATAAATGTTATGTGTTAACCTGATTAAATGCTCACAATTTATGAATGGATTTAGTTTCATGTCCATAATTTTATTTGTGAACCTGATTACATGTTCACAATATTATGAGTGAACCTTTTTACATGTTCACAATTTGATTCATGTAACTGTTTTCATGTCTATATGTTTATACATGAACCTGATTACATGTTCACAATATTATGCATGAGCCTGATTATATGTTCACAAAGTTATGCATGGACCTCGTTTAATGTATATAAATTCACATGTGAACCTAATTACATGTTCAAAATGTTATGCATAGACCTGGTTGCATGTCCATAAGTTGATGTAGGTCCGGATTTCATGTACTTAACTTAATGAGTGAACCTATGTCTACTTATACATGTTCATAATGTTATAAACCAATGTTCATACCACAAATTCCATGTCTAATTCCTATGTTATTATTTCATGACTAAGCTCTTAATTATCTTATGATTAATTTCTTATGAACTAACAATATTTATTATGATCTATAATATGTAGGATATGATCTTAAAATGTTACGATCAAGTTCCATAACTTTTTATTCATGTTATGCTTACAAATTTCCTTTATTTACCCTTATCGAGCATCTTAGATCACCCATTTCTTATGTTTCCTTTCACAAGGTTATGAAGAAAGGTTTTAGGTTGAAGTACTAAAGGTGGAGATCTTAAATGGAGATGTTGATGATCTTTCAATAGTATAGAAAATTCTATTTCAAAGTTTCTAAAGACACTAAACTATTACGGTCATCAGGAATGTATTGTTTTTATTTTCTAAATATTCGTCTAAAATGGTGTAATATCCATGTATGTTAATTATAGGTCACTATTACCCACAACCCATACGTCATTTCATAGTTGATGTAGTTTATATGAGTATCCACTTAGGCCTATAGGTTTCATGAATGCACCAATAATTTTTATGGCATTGATGAATTGATTTTTCTATCCATATCTAGATTTTTTTGTGGTGGTATTTGTGGATGATGTCTTGGTGTATTCTCACAATCACCACAACTATGCCAAACATCTTGAGATCATTTTGGATGCACTGAGAGAGAATAATTTATATGCTAAGCTCACAACATTCCACTTCTGGATGTATAAGATTCATTTCATGGGTCATATTATCTCAAAGACAGGAGTATTAGTTGACCCATATAAGGTGAGAGCTATGGTTTCTTAAGAGTATCCCAAGATCTTATTTGATATATAGAGTTTCTTGGGGTTAGATAGATATTACATAAATTTTATATAGGACTTCACATGCATGGAAGAACATATTATGGGATTGAATGAGAATTGTTTGAAGTTTGTATGGATAGATACCTATAAGACAGCCTTTAAAGAGCTAAAAGGAAGATAAAATTTAGTACTGATCCTGATTCTTCCAGATCCAGGAAGAAGATATATAGTATATTACAATGCATCAGGTATCGGGCTAGGTATAGTTCTGATGCCAAAGGAGTGAGTCCTGGTGTATGAGTATCGTTAGTTGAGGACACATGAGAGGAACTACCCAATTCTTGATCTTGAGTTAGAAATCTTGATACATGCCTTAGGGTATTGGAGGAATTATTTACTCGGAGAGAATTTTGTGGTGTCCATGTTCCAAAAAATAATCAAGTATATATTTATACAGTATGATCTGAATCTGAGGAAGCTATTATGGGTTGTGTACCTATAGTATTTTGACTTTAACCTTCCCTATATACCTAGAAAGGGAAATGTAGTTGTCAACGCACTAAGATGGAGGACTAAGATTCAGATAGTTCAAGAGGCCAGTATCAAGTGGCATCTTATGGCCTTATTCTCGTGGATTCACTTAGAGGTTTAGGATAGTATCAATAGAATATTCTATCATCCTTAGTGGTGAAATCCAATCTTATGGATAGAGTGAGTATGATACCAAGTTCTAATGTTGAGGGTCTAGTCTTATGTGATAGTGTGGTAGGTGAGGACCCATCTCCTAGTTGGACTATTGGTGAGGATAAAATTTTGTGTTTCCATGGTCACATTTGGGTTCTAGTAAATATACATGAGGAGTTAATATGATAATTCCATTCCTCATCTTGGGAAGTGCGTTCTAGAATTACCATGATGTATCAATATTTACATCACCAATACTAGTGGCCAGGTATGAAACATGAGGTAGGTGGTTTTTTTCATGAGGTTTTCAACCTATTAGTGGGTGAAGGTAGAACATTAGCAACCAGTGGGAATTTTATACTAGTTACCAATTCCTGAGTGTAAATGGGATGATGTTACAATGTATTTCATCA
Source organism: Viscum album (assembly GCA_963277665.1). Lineage (NCBI taxonomy): Eukaryota > Viridiplantae > Streptophyta > Magnoliopsida > Santalales > Viscaceae > Viscum > Viscum album. The sequence continues at coordinate 1,225,285,536 of OY728130.1, forward strand.
CTAGGTTTCCAAGGTCACCTTGAGGTAGTGATGTTGTATGGATTTTTATGGAAAATATCATGAAGGTCACTCATTTTATGCCAATAAAGGAGACCTTCTCAACAGATGATCTTGGGAGATTTTATATCCCTAAGATCATGCATCTTCATGGGGTTTCTCATACTGTGTTATTGGATAGGTACACAAAGTTTACTTCTCAATTATGGATGAGTTTTTATAGGTAATTGGGTACAAAGGTTCTTCTAATCACGACATACCGCCCACAGATTGGTGGCCAGTTAGAGCACATGATTTAGGTTCTTGAGGACATTCTTAGAGAATGTGTCCTAGATTTTGGTGGTTCTTGGGAGAGATATATTTCCCATTATGATTTCTACTATAACAATGTATATTAGGTGACTATAAAGATGTCACCATATGAGTCTTTGTATGCTAGGCCATGCCTATCACCGCTATGCTATTTAAAGGTAAGAGAGGTAGTATTTCTCAAACCACGTATCATGTAGACGATTTTGGTGTAGGTCCAATTGATCATAAAGAGGATGGATACTACTCAATCTAGACATAAATCTTAAATAGATCACCATCAATGACCTATGGAGTTAGAGGACAGGATCATGACTTTTAACATATCTCACCAAGGATGGGACACCAATGGATTCAGATATAGGGTCAGATTTCACCATGATATGTCAGGACATGTAATATTCAAGAGATATTAGATCTAATAGTTTATCAGTTACAGTTACCTAGGAGGTATTGATCCATACACAATGTCTTCCATGTATCTCAGCATCATCATTATCTTTCCGACTTTTCTTACACTCTAAATTCAAATGAGGTTAAGCTATAGGTAGATGCATCCTTTCATGAGAATTCTATTTGTATCATTGATAGGAGCACAAAGGTTCTACAAATCCAGTCAGTTCCTCTAGGATGGGTGTTATGGAAACATGACCATTTATAGGATGAGACTTCGGAGTGGGAGGCTGAAGTACGTGCTCAGTGGCTAGAGTTATTTTCAGATTATTATTGACCACCCATTGAGGGGAAATTTAGTAATTCATTTATTTAATGGGTTAAGATTTTAATATGATGGGTTTTCCAATGAGGTAAAAATATTTTTAATTACGGTTTAACTCCTTGGTTTTGACCTAATGTGAGTATATAATGAGAATATGGGAGTTTTGGGGTGGTTAGGGGATTTTTCAGATACCAAATCTAGACTTTTAGAGAAAAATAGATGGGAGAAATGGTTATTAGAAACCTTGTGACCCAATATATGTGGTTAGGAGTAACTGTTTAGGGATAGATAGAGGGAAGAATAAGGTTGCATATTTTGAGGAAACTGCGTATCTAGGGGTGCATGCATGTGCGGGAGCTCTTCAGTTTTTAAATAGAGGATACAAACATGATTTTTCATACCATTCACATAAACCATGTGAGGTCCCCCTTGAGGCATTTAAGGGTGAATGGTTGGTGCATAGTTTAGCCAACCGTGAAAACAAATTATGCGACCCAATGTTTTTGAAAAAATGTACAGTTTTTACCTGAATTCCTTATATTTTGAATCCCTATCTTATTTTTCATTTCTTTAAAATTCATGGATCTTTCTTTCTCCCATTGAGATCTTCCTCCATCGATCTAGGTTCCTTGATTAATATACTATCCAAACTCAGATCCAAACACAGTTTGTCTCATTAGATCTGCACTGATAAGTTCTTCATTCATCTTGATCCTTTCATCATTTTTCATTGTATCAATATAGTTATTTAGTTGCAAGATAATATGTCATGTTTCCTTACTTTTCATTTTTTATTAATTTTCTTCCATTCTATACAAAATCAATTGTAGATACTAAATCATTACTATACCATTGACCTTTGGTAGGATGTTTATACATTTCCCACAAGGTTTTGTAATTTATATATCTAGTTGAAATTGTGCCACAAGGTGGAATTTCTAGAGTTGTACCTACAATTAATTAAATTTTTTATTGTAATGAAATGGAACTGGTTAGGTTTAACCAATATTACTATTTTTTTTGTTAGAGTTTGTTCTTCCCAACCCAGACCACCCATGACATGAGTTTTATTATCATCCCCTTATTGTGCCGCCCTATTGGGCATGTGTGAGAGATCACCTTGTTAGAGGAATCATTTTTAAACTAAATTGGAATTGAATTGAGATGATATGATAGATTTTATACCCAATTTACATGTGATGATACGCAATTTATTTTCAATTAAATGGTTTATATGGGAATTTTCTAATGGTTTGATAAACTCATAGTTGCTTATAAATTGGAAATGGATAGTGAACGAATTGAGATGATGAATTGATAATGTTAGTGGATTTCATTGGTGGTATACCTTGTATCCTGATTATATAGGATAACATGGACATTCCTACTCCATGGGACTTGATTACAGTAGAAGATACCTTGGATGAGCTCCATGGATCCTGATTTTATAGGATGATGAGGGCATTGCTCCCCCTTAGATCCAGCTTTCTTGGACTCGCTTTGAACATGGTATATTGACATGATCCTTGGACTCCAACTAATTCGTTATGGATTTTTCATTGATATGATCCAAGTAAATGATGTGGATTCCTTGGTATTATATACCTTGGGTCCATCCCTTTGTGGTCTGACACTTTTGATTAGACGATGTGGCCATTGTGGATGAATTTGATTACATGGACATGACGATATTGAATCTTTATGATTATTGGATTACCCGATGTGACCATATTGTATTGGTTTATTTATTATTTAGAGTTATCCCATGATTCTGATGGATATGTTTCTTTTGACCCTTATTATGGGTGTTTGGTTATTATGAATAGGCTAGAAAGTATCACGTTACATTTTTTCACTTTTTCCTTGGGCACCTTATTTTCATTACCACTATACATATTATATATATTACATATTTCTTATCTTATTATAAACATGTTGGAAATGTTATAGAAACCATTGGTAGTGGCCAACAGAGTATTATGTCACACCTTTTTTGGGACACTATTGGGAATCTGGACAAACTTCATGGATACAAGTAGGGACCAGAGAAAACACCCACAATTTGATGCTTGATTTCATAATTTCTTAGGAGTAGGGGAGCATAAGACCGAGTTAGGCTCGTGATGCTGTCTAGAGATATTTTTTTTGGAATTTTTATACTTTTTTTATGCATGTATTATACTATATTCCTATATACCTATTTTCTATCATTTTTGAGACATAAAACATCATGATGTATATGATACTTCTTAGATTAGTTATTATTATAGTGTTTTGGATGTTTATCTTATGTCTGTTAATCATTTATTTTATTTAATTGAACTTATTGATTATTATTATTATTCTACTATGTCACACTCTATCATTAGGGAATAGTCTCTCCATAAACACACCCTTAGCCCTCATTGCAATTTGGCATCCTCTGGCGTATGGGGAAGCATGCTTGAGGCTATGTGAACCACTAGACTTGGTCACTGTTTAGTGTATCATAGGTTGGGATGTTATAGTACCACCCTCTTATCACATAAAAAATCTAAAATTTATAGCTATGAACCTCAAAGAAGTGAAATTAAAAGGTAGCCTATATTTTAAAATTTCATTCTAGGGATTATATTTATTTTATTATATTAGTTTAATAAATCTTCTTGTGGTCGATTCCATTATCTTTTTGAGCATTAATGATTTGGATATTTTACTTTCACATATTTTCCTTTTGATATTTCTGGATCAAAGAAAGAAGAAAAGCCTAAAATAAATAAAAATAGATAAAAGGAAAAAACATCAAAGGAAAAGCATTATAGAAGGGGATTAATGTTTTCACATGTAATATGTTTACATCCCTAGTTTTTCTATCACATATTTTTAATAATAAGATGAATTATTGAAAAAAATAAAATGAATTTTATTCTCCTATAATTTTTTGAATTGTTTTATCCTATACATTATAATCTAGGAGTCATTAATACTTAGGGAAAGTATATTTACATTTTATAAAAAATCAAATTATCATTCCTATAAATGGAAATTTTATCAGTCACATTCTTACTTTAATTTATAATTTCATGAAAATTATTTCTTATATGATTGTATTTATTGATTTTGATTCATAGAAGATTAAATTGACTAAACTAATTATCGATGTTCATGCCATGACATGATTGAATTATATTCCATTCCCATTTCTAAGAGTATTAAGGACTAAATATTTTATATTTTCATGTATATATTTCTTGAGTGATACTTGGGGGATGTAAACATATAAAAAATTAAGTTGATATCTTATCAAATCTATGACTGAAAATTTTATCATTAGAATGATTGAAAATATTTATTGATTAGTCATTTTATCCTTGATACCAAACTAAAAAAATTATCCTTCTTAGCCATTAAAATCCATGGATGACATTATTATGATTAAGTCACATTACAAGCCTTTATTTTCCTTTCCCATATATCTTTTTTTTATAATATTTAATTTAATGAGTGTGGGGAGGGTTTATTCTTGGTTTATATAGGATTTTTATTCTTGAGAATATAACATGGGGCGTTTCAATGGGTATTGGGGACGTTTTATGAGTAATCAGTCATTGTAATTCTTTTTTATCCTTCTTGTTTCTAAAAATAAAAAAAATAGGTTTGTCAAAAATCACCATTACCAAACCAATGATCTCAAAATAATATGGGGTTAGGTGTTGGATGGGGTATTTATCCCAAGAATATATTAAAAAATGATAAAAAAGGGGAAAAACAAAAAAAACAAGAATAGAGAAAAATCATTCATTATACTTACATCATTCATGAGCCTTTACATTTCTCTTGGGGTGAGATGACAATATATTTTGATGATAGGATTTTCAATGATCTTGTGTTTTGAATGAAAAGTATTATTGTTAAGAGTTTATCCTCATTTTGATACTTACCGTATGTTTAACATCAATACCCACCTACTCTCATCCTCTGAGTCTTTTGATCGTAATTGAAAAAACCCTCACGATTAATTGTGAAATTTTTATTTACAGGGTAAAGAAAGTAGATTCAATGGAAGCATGTGGTTAGGTCCATGTACTTGAGGAATGAGCATAACTCCCTTAAATTTTTACCATGATTAATGAGAGGAACAATTCATATTTAGTTAAATGATAAAGGGAATGGGGGTTGATGAGAGGTTGAAATCTATAAGGGAAAATGGGAAATGTATTGAATTAAAAATTATAAATGAAGATTGATTTATGAATTATTTATTTCACATACTTGTGATTTTAGAATAATCATTCATAACATGTTTTTTATGAGAATCATAAATTTAAAATTCCCTTGTTGATGTATAGACCCTTGGTGTTTTGATGTTGAGACTTTTCTTAAGGATGAGAGAAGGTTTGAGTGTGGGGGTATTTTATATCTCTGCATTGAATTAATATTTTAACAGGTTTGTATGAGTTTAAATTGGATTTTCATTGATTTTATATGATATTAATGAGTTATTTATAGTTTATATATTTTATATGGTAGGAATGATATTATTATAGAATCTGGAATAATTTTGTTGAAAATGTGTCCATCTAGAATGATGTGGATAGTTAATGAAATTCCACGAAGTGGCACGACACCACACGGGTAAAATGAGGATGAATTCGATTGAAAGGATATGACACAATTATATTTCACATCATAAATGTAAAATTCATGTTGTGAAATATCGATGACATGAGTTCTTGGATTAAGAAAGAGGCTATAAGAAGACAAGAACTACAGACTGGAGAAATGCATATTCATGTCATGATTTTCATTTTCACAGTTGGGGTAGACATATACAAAATAAATAGTTTCCCTTAGACACTATAAAATACAGTTTCATGCCTTGTATAAGGTCATAAAAAATAATTCATGATGAAAATTCCATTTATAGTGTATGTTTGTCGATTAAAATTTCAAGACCTAACTGACAAAATTTATGCCATAAATTTAATTTATGATGTAATTTATTAAGTATAACCTAGTTCAGGTTTGGTTCCACAAAATTTACATCATGAATCATGGATTCACATCATAAACGTGAAGTAAATTGAAAATTTCATGATACTGATCTTTCATATTTTTTGGAACTAATGCTGGTTTCACCCGTGCAATTCATGTGTGATTGAGAGGCCTTTTAAGGTATATTTTACCATCAATAAGAGGGAGTTTCATGGGGATTCATCAACCAGAATGATGCCACTATTTTTCCAACCTGAAGTCATTATAGATTGGTTTTGGTTTATTCATCATTATTTATCACCTGATGATGATTATCTAAATTCATAAGGTAAAGTGTAATCTGATAAAATGGGTGCCTACCAAATTTTTATATTTATTTCTTCACTTCTGTGATGATTTTATTCATTTTTTATTATGTTTCAACTCATGATTATATTATTATTTTTTTAAATAACTAAAGTAGTTCATTTTATATAAGATGAAACCCAATATGATAAAGGTACTTAATTTGAAAAACACTAATTTGGATTATTCTTATGTAATTTCAATTTTCTATAAATGAATCATGTTTATTTTAATTCATATGTTCATGAATAATTAGGATTATAGTGTATATTTATAGGTTTTGACCATTTATTATATAGATAAAATTGATTTATTGCACAATTATTGGATATTATTATTTGGAATGAACTGTCAAAATTTATTTCTAGAAAAAACTATCCATGAAAACTAATTTCCCCTATCATTTGTGTTATCTGTCTATATTATTTATTTAGTTTTTATTTCAATATTTTAATAAAATTAATCAATTAAAATTTGGATGAACTATCCTTTTTTCAAAAGTCTTTGATGTGTTCTCCACTCTCCATGGGATTGAACATGTACTACCACCATCCTACCATATATCATCCCATTCTTTTTATGTACATATCATCCATGAAATTACTTGATTGGATTCCATATTAAAATAAAATTTATCCTTCCTTCCTTTATCATATGGTATAATTGCATGATTTTTCTTGTAAGAGTCATATAAGAGATTGGCAATACACATAATTAAAAGGGAATAATTCTATGAAAGGGAATATGTGAAGTATTTATTGGAAATTAAGGATGTGATTCAAAACTGATTTACATTATACTTATGAAATTTATTTTACATTTTGGATGAAAAATTTCAATAATGGATTATATCCTAAACTTTTTGATAACCACTCACTGAACCTATGACCTTGTTACAATTATTAAAATTAGTGTTGTGGGGATATTAACGAATGGTAGTGATACAGGTATGATATTTTCTATATGTGAAATTTATATCAAAGCAAATAAATATGTGATGTAAAAGAGGAATATAATCACAAAATTTTTCTTATACACTCAAGTTTATAATCATTGATAAAATAAGAGATTGATGGGATATTATTTCTTTTGAAGGAGATAAGCATGTATGTTTTTTATTAAGATTAAATAGAATATCACACATTATTCTTAAATAATTTAACACCATTTCACCTTATTTTTTCAATGATTACATCAGGATCTACCCACCGTCAACCTTATAATCATTCAAACCCTTTCCAACATATACTCTTGATTGGTGTGGTTTAATTTATTTTAATTATATACTAAAATATTATTCAAGCCTATAGATATAGTGAATTCACTTGAGATTGAGAATAAGTCTAATTTAAATTAATCTTGAGTGTGGATTATTTTTGTTGGTGAATAGATGAAAATATGTGAAAGGATGTTAAATAAAATCATGATAAATAATAGTAAAAGGTAATATGAAATAATGTGTGAGTTTAAAAATAAATCATGATTTGATACTTATAAAGAATGAGTATAATGAAGTTTAATGATTTTCAATTAATTGTTTTTTTATTGTAATACTTTGTGTTGTTTATCTATAGTTAAAGGTATTTTTATTTTAATATATATTGAGATGTTATTTTATTGAGGATAATTAATTTTCTAATTATGGGGGAATTAGATACAATTTAATTATGAATGCATTTTTATTATGGTTTTCACTATTTAATATTAACTAATTATATTTAAATGATATATTTTTTATATGATTGATTATTTAAAGAAAAATGATATATTCATAAAAATATTATAGGAATTGTGTATATTTCATGCAATAACTAGTGTTTTTAATGATTTACCGAGTTGTTGTTATGTTGGGAGAGTGAATGAAAAATAAGGAATCGTAGTGTGAAAAAAATATTCATTCCATGATGAATCTACACATAAATAAATGAAAGTATAAAAAAGAAGAAACCACATCATGGACCTTTTCCATTTTTATACACTCTCTTACATGTGAATAGCTTGAGCAGTGTGAAGGACATGATTGTGCTTTAAAGAGGCCTATTACACCATGACTAAGGCTGAATGGGATTAAAACTTCAGTCCAAATGGATATATAAGAATCACATGAACCTCAGGTCAGAATAATTTTAAGGGAAAATTTTCTATATATGATAAATCAAAGTTTCTATTTGGATAAGGAGGGTTCATTGAACCATAGAGAGATAAATCACACCATGAAGGGTAAATAAAATATTAATTTATAGATTTTAATAAGATTAATTTGAGAAATAGTCAATGATGTGATAGAAAGGTTTATCTATGTCAGATTTATTTTAATAATTTATAGAAAGTATTTCACCATTAATCTTGATCATTCACTATGAGGGATTAACTAGCCAAAACACACCATGAATGAGATAATAGTAACCATGATGTGGCTAATTTATGTTGGGGCACATGCTAATAATGGTTTTTAGATATATAAAACATTAAGAATATTTTCATGATCAATTCCAATTTCATGTCATAATATATGGGAGTTGGGTTGGTGGGGATGATATTCAGAATGATTTTTTGGGATATTACGTCAAGAATTCTATATGATTGAAAATTTTAATAGATGAGTTAAAGTAATCACAATGTAATTATTCCTACTACATGATTATAGATACAATCAGGTAAATTAACTAAGAATATTATCTATAGTTTTATCTTTTCATGTTGTTATGTATTCTATTCAATCATGAGTTGTAAAAATTATATAAATAAGAGGATTAACAATTTTTTAGGATACATTTATCAATTTTCTCAAATTGTATTATTATTTATATGTTTATTTATAATTATTTCAATTTTAGAAGTTTATTTTCCAACACTTCAACCATTAACTCAAGTAATTCCTTTTTATATTTTATTATTATTTTATTTCATTATTGTTATTTATTTCCACTAGATCACTTGTTAAGATGATTTTGTCAGGTGTGATTGAGTTCTCCTCAACTATTCCTAGTAGACTTGCTTAAGGTGTGGGGATCAAGAGTAGTTATATATGTGTATAAATTATTTTTTAAATTCATTTATGAAGGATTCACTTTTATTATAAATCATCTTAAAACATAAAATTATCTCATTCATTTATATGTCTTGAACAAAAAATATTATAAGGGGTGGTACTCTAAGGATATTGAGAAAATTAATATATTACAAGTATCTCAGATTGTTTCTATTACATTAAATATTGATCATAATTCATTTAGTTTAATGTAATTCTATGATCAAAAAATTTAAATCAATCTATGTAGAATCAATGAACTTGACCATATGGAGTTGGAAATGTAAGAATGAATTTGCAACAAATTAAATTGATCAATTCATTAGTGATAATGTAAACATCCGCAAGGTCACCCTTTGAAATTGATCTTATACAGCTATTTTTTAGTTTTCATAACCTTATAGAAATTGTGTTTTAAATTATCTTTGATCCACCGATTTTTGTAAAATAGTTAGGTTTAAAAAATTATATATAATCTCTTGGGGATCACATGTATTCCTCATGGGATTGACCTCTAACTCACAGTATTCTACAATTTAGTGAATTGGTGAAGAATTAAGAGAAGTCATAAATTATAAGTTCTACTAGCCTATCAGAGGTAATTATGATGGATGAAATGTCAGTGATAATCCTACTTTGGAGCGATTCATGGTAGTGGTGGAATTTTTCATTTGATATTGTATTATTTTCAACATTTAATTAATTCAAATTTGAGACTATTTCATGGAAAATTTCTTAGTTATGAATCTGAAATCCAAATGGTAGAAGGTTTTTTTGATCACATAGCTAAGTATTCCTCATGTACATGAATTTATGGAGAGGTTCATGAACTTAATGTTTTATCCTATGAATTTTTTATGAAATGAGTAGTTGAAATCATTTCAAATCGAGAGGTATTTTAATATATATATTAAATATTGGGTTTTAGATTTTAACAACGTGACCTACATTAAGGTAATCTAGAACTCTAAAGTCATTTAAATTTAATTTACTTATATGGGATTTATTTTCATGATAAATTAGAATAATATCACTATGAGTGAAGTTGGAAGGAGGAGATTTTTTTTCGAGGAATTCATGAATTCAATGTGTGTATATATTCCATCAACTAACATAGTATTATTTCGCTAAAGTTTAATGATTCCATTGAACTAATGGAAATAAAGATTTTATATGTAATATTTAGGGTGATATAGGTCATTTGCTATTAATTTTACCTTAATATCATAGTTTCAACATAGACCCAAGTATTACATAATTGTATATGGGAAACCCCTTATTTTTAGGGACCACCTTGGTTAAAGATTCTATAATTATTTGAGTAATAGTAGGATTGGTAAATTTTTGGATGACCAGTGTTGAGTGGAACCAGTGGAGGTTATCCATGGGATGTTCCATACCCCCACTAACTTCAAGATGATTAGAGATATCGATTTGGTAGATAATATGGATGTATAGGAAAGATAAATTACCATATATAATGTTATGTGATGTATATGTACATGGTGTGAGGACCCAAGGTTATTCAAGATATGATTTGTATTTTTCTACTCTAGTTTCATTGTTGATCGATGTCGATGCTTCTCATTCATTAATCACGCCAGCCCCGATCTAAGGGATAGATTTTCCAATAGAGTAGTTACATATATTTTTAAATTTAACTGCTCTCTTAGGATGTTTATCTAGGTTTATTTAATTATTTAATGGTTATAAGTTAATTATGATATAGAAAAAATTATCATGAGACTTAATCTTGAGAAAAATAAAGTCATATGATGTAATTTTTAACATGGATTGGTTGAACTTAGTTAAATTATATATATATATATATATATTATTACATTCACAAAATAATAATTACATGTATGGGAGGTGAATTTGAAGATTTTTCATGAAGAGTGAGATTTTTAAATTAGTCATTGATGTGTTGATCCTCATAGTTTTATATCTTATCTTTTAGGATTAATATTATTCATAGACGAGACACATGTTTTTTGGCTTTATAAAGTTATTAAATATTTTTTTAATGGTTTACCTAAGGAGGTTGTGATCTTTCCTCTATTACATGATAATAAGTTCAATATATAATTTAATCTAGGTATATCCTTATTTTTTAGCACCCACTACTATATTTAATTCATTGCAATTCAAGAGTTTTGGATTTATATTAATGTTATAATGATGGCATACTTCATTCAACCTAGTGTATCTCTATGGGCTTATCCTATATTATTTATTAATAAGGTTTATAGTAGTATTATGTTTTCATTCATTATCAATAGTTAAAAAAGTAAAATTAAATAGTCCTCATACTCTACCAATGATTGATAATTTACTTGACTAATAGATAAGATCTAATAGGTTATCAAAGATTGATATATGATAAAAATATCATCATATGATATTGAAGGTTGAGTACATTACAAATAAAATATTTTGTTGTTAATATAGATATTATTTATTCATAGTAATGTCCTATAGATTTATAAATCCACCTATTGTCTTTATAGGATTACTAAATTGAGTGATTTAGTCTTACCTCGATCAGTTTACCGTAGTATTCATTGATGATAAATTAGTTTATTTGAGATCAAAGAAGTATTCAATGAATTTGAGGATAGTCTTTGATTTTTTTAGAAACATCAGTTGTATGGAAATATGTCAAAGAGTTATTTTTAGACATTGGGGGACCATTTACATAGGCATCTAATCTATAAACATGATTTATTCATGGATACATTGAAGGTTGAAGTTATTTTTTCTTTAGAGGTAATCAAGAATGTTTTTAATGTGTTTAGGTTTAATGGTATATTATTGGTTGTTAGTGTCTAAATAATTTCATATAAAGGCTTCATTATCTTCTCTATCCTTGTAAGGTATTTATTTCAATTAGACAAAGAAGTTTCAGAGGAATTTCAATTGCTTAAAAGAGAATCCAACTAGTGTACCCATTTTTCATTTTCTTTGAGAGGGTGTAATGTTTGAATATTATGGTGAAACGTCCAATTAAGGTTTGAAATGTGTTTTAATAAAAGTGATAATTTTTATTTCTAATAGTTTAATATATTTTCAAACTCATAAACATAACTATGATACTCATGGTATTCATCTTGAACTAATTTTTTTTCCTTTGATGTTTTTAAGGCATTATTTTCTGGGAGTGAACTTTAGGATTAATAAAAACCATAAGATCCTTCACTATATATTATAAAATATATATTTTAACCTTTTTAGAAAATATGGGGGAAGTTTCTTTATGATAATGAATTTAAGATCACATACACCACTAGAAAGGGTAATATGGTAATTGAAACCTTGAGCTCAAAATCATATGGTGATATCTTCTGAGAAGCAGGACATGAGTGGGGGATGATAGATCAACATGAATCCATTTATCCCGACATAGAGAAATTAGGTTATGGAACTTTCCAATATCATATGATGGTAGATTACTTCTTAATAAAATATATGATTGAGTCTCTAACAGGATATATTGATATATATGTGTACAAATAATATTTTCAATGATTATATTATTAATGGTTGGGAAAATTATTAATAATATCATATTCTATTTTAGGGAAGAATAATTACCATAGATCATGTGATCAGAGTTTCTATATGATTTTTATAACTTACCTTTAGCCATGTATCTATATAAAATGAATTTGTACCATGATTTTAAGAGGCAATTATTATGTACAATAATAAATAATTCTATGGTAGAGTTTATATATAGACCCATTAATGGTTAGTTAGTACAGTATACAATAAATTCTTAATAAGTTTATTTCAAATTTTTATAATTTTCAGTGGAATTTGGAGGTTATTTCCATAGATTTTTTAATCATATTTCTATGTGTATTGTTAGGCCATGATGTAATAGGGTGATTATTGATAAATTTACTAAATCATTCCATATAATTTAAATGAGGGAGTCGGTGTTGTTTTGGATGAATGGTTACTTTCAATGGCCCAAATTAAATATTTCACAACATCACAATGATTATAGTGAGAGCACGAGGTCGATACATGTAGAAACTTGTGGTGTTTGTTGATTTGAGTTCATGGTTAACTTATTGAAGATTTAACTAAATTTAAAATCATTGATTTATGGTTGTATGATTTTTTGAGACATTAGTTGACTTTATTATATTTCCCTTTAAATAATTCTGTAACTTAATTATACAAAAACATATTCAAAACTCAATAATGGAAATGCATTGGGGTTGTGAAATTTGATGAAGGGCACTAGAAATAAATGTAATTTTTTTGTCCTTTAATTAATAATAAATCTCATGCATGGGATCCAATTGTGTCAAAACCTCATTGGTCTGGTAGGTTTCTCTTAAGTTCCCAAATATCAGTTTCTTTGTCTAACAATTAATTCATGAAAACATTTTTAAGAGAAAACCCATTGATGATGATGAATGCACCCAATGGTCATGAGATTATTTTTCTAAAATCCTTTTGAAAACCCTATAGAAATCTCTCTTGATTCTATATGGTGCAACCAGTTAATCGAATTGAGAAAACTCAAGGGGATTATGACATTAAATAAGTTAACAACAAAAACGCAACAAAAAATAAATCAATTACCTAAAATGTTCTTTATCCTCATCTACAACCACAATGCTAGTGATTAATTCACTACTCATTAAAAAATTGATTAAAAACAATTTCATATTACCATTGGTGTTAATTATAGTAAGGGTAAAGGAATGTTACAAGCCACATTCAAGATAGATATCCAAAAATTACCTAGAAGGAGTTTCAAGCTCTCCTCCCACCAAGATCGATTATCTCCTAGATGATTCACCACTATAAATTGGTCAAAGATAATTAATTTGGTTACCCCAAATATATAGGGGTAGTTAATGGTTATAATCCTACATATAAGGATGGTTATGGGTGTATATGGAAGGTTTTTTGCTATCTGTTGAAAGGTACATAGTTATATTAACTGTGCGCGAACCGTGTTGTTCATTATATGTCTTTATCTTTGAGTCATAGAGTCTATTAGAGAGTACACACAATTTAGTTAATTGTATGCATGGATATATACCCTATAGATTTACCACCAATGGTTTGATGGATGGACTATAGAGTTTTAATTATTGTTTAGAAATTGTGCAATCAATTTTACATCCTCAAATTGCATCCTATATGGTTTTTGGGCTGGTCTGCATGGTTTGAAAAACCATAAAGTGTCCATGTGGGTGGGACTATCTAACACTCGCTCACTAAAATTTAACCTTTTATTCCAATAATCATGGCCTCAAAGTGGAAGAATGTGATTAAAATCAAGGGAATCACCACAAATAATGGACATACAATTAAGAGGAAATGATCAGTACAAAGATAAAGAATGAGTCTATCGCTTGAGCTTCTTTTACTTGCGAGAATATTTGCAGCATGATTCCCTTCCCTCAAAGTGTGGTGAACCTCTATGACTTGCTCAATTAAATGATTGTAATTTCAGATGAAATAATTAAAGTCCCATTTAATGTTCCAATTACTATTCATGTATCCAACCAAGCTTTTGGAGTCCAATTCCACCTAAGAAAGATGAATGTTGCACTATTTTCACAATATCAGTCCACTATACAGAGCCCTAATCTATGACCCAAAGGAGTTTCCCATGACATATAAGGATTTGAGACCAAGGATAACTGATCCCTATATCATCATGGACTATCCCTCCCCCACATATGACCGTGAGCCATCAACATTTACTTTCAAACATGTACTAGGAGGATCCCACTTCACCCAGCATCATAGAACCAGAGGACCATTATCCACACTAAGCACCCCATTCTAGAGAAGAATACTATCAATGAAATCCCTATTCCCAAATAATGCAACAAACCATGATAAAACCCATATGTAGATCTGTGGAGTTGTGAACTTGATCTACCTCCTAGAACCAAGTAGAAAAGAAGGCCTGAAGTGTTTCACGTTGGACACCCATTCCTGTTCGATGGATGATAAAATCCAAGACGAGGCGAGCCCAATCACCTTGGAAAAAAATATGCTAGACAAATTATGATCGATGATACCAGAAGCACTTGTACTGGGATGCTAGGGAGATTCCCATTCTTTTGACATTATCATTTGTGGGAATCACTTGATTCCTAATCCTCCATATCAAGAAGTTATGATTGAATGGTAACTCTTGACACAAAAGCTTTATAACCCATTCACCCACCCCTAAATCACCTGATTCAGAGGATGGTATGCCTTTTCACTAAAAAGATCGAATGTCATCTCAGTAAAAATGCACCTGCCAGGAAGATTAGAAAGGATGATATTCTCATGAAAGTCCTGGTTTTCCTAAGAGAGGGTGGCACCAATGAAGTTAGAGAACAAGCCCGAATCCCTAAAAGTAATATATGGAACTGGACATCTCGAAAAAAACAATACATCACCGAGCCAATTATCCTTATATTACTTGATGTCACCACTTTCGACCACCCAACACACTTTATCCTTCAAAATGTATAGGTGACTGATCATACATCTCGTAGGCTGGAAACTCTCCTAGGACCCCGCCAATCCTCACTATTCCTATCTTTCATGAATTTCACCCAGAGGGTTTTTTCAATTTCCCATGAAAGTCTCTCTTGCGTTATTTTCATAGTATCAGATATACTATGTACATTCACCCCCCACCTTTTGATCGGCCTCTCCAACTGACCCCAAGATACCCTATAAAAATTTCCTTCTTGATTGGATTTACATATGAAGGCTAACATATTTTTTTCAAGATTATTGATATTTACTTTGGGATCCCTGAGCACTAAAAGTATGTACATTAGAATGGAAGTAAGGATAGAGTTCACCAGAGTAACTCTCCCTCTAAATGAAAGAAACTTGTTCTTCCAGTTGTAGATGCGAACAGTGACCCGACTAACCATGTTCTAAAAAAATGGGAACCCAAAGTTAATTGTATCACATCTTCATGAATTTACAAATTTCCTAGGATAGGGGTGATTTAGTAGAAACTATGTACCATGAAAAATGGTTCCAAATTCCTCTGATTTTCCTCCCAAATTCCTAGTTTATAACAAATATTATCAATTATTCATTAGATGAATGATCCTCACCTATAAAAACATGTTAATCCTATATATACATTAAAAGTGATCTTAATAACCATTTATAATTTAATTTTAGATTTAAAAATGACTCATTCACATAAGTTCACCAAACTCCTCCATGCTTGATAAATTATTTTCCCTCGAATAATTAACTAAAAATCATTTAAAAGGGACTATCAATGAAATGGGAAGAAATATCATAGATTATATTCACTAAATAAATGAGTGTTTTGAATGAATTATTATTGAAAATACACTATACATTTTTCAAGACTCGCAAATCCTTAGAGTAAACTATCTGTGTAAAATCAATTCAAACTTTTCAAATTTTCATACTTAAATTGTATTTTTTTGAAACTAAAATTATCCTTATTTATTTAAAATAAAGATCCTTAATTTATTTCTATCTCATCACACACTTGGGTAGTTTATCCGAATATATCAAAGACACAAAATGGTGGGATATCACTTTTATTGGTCATAAAACCTCATTGACTTGGAACATTGAAGCATGATAGAGGTTCATCATCATCCTGGGTATTCCCTTTTTATATCTCGATTGTGAATGATGTGAGATAATAGGAGTGAATTTTAGTATGAATAATATTTAAAATGACTCACCTAAATGGATTTTTTGAGAAATTCAAGAGGTCATGGAATTAATAAGGTGTAATAACCACATGCACGGTATCAAAAATTTCAAAGCTTCACCTTCCCTGATTCCTAAATTGAATTATTTTTAAAGAGGTCCTTTAATTTAAACTACTCCATAAAAAAATACATATTTTCTTTTTTTAAGAATAAAATTTTAATGAATACTCCTTAAGTGTTCCATAGGTCATTCACACCAAAAATAGGCTTATCAATCCAAAAATTTGAGAAATTTCAAAATGATTCATCAAAATATATTTTTATTTTACAAATATGAATATGTGACATATATACCATCCATTAAATAGTTTTTAGAAAAAATATTCATCCGTGTAATGGACAAGGAAATAACCAAATTGGGTGCCAAAATTTTAGGTTCCCTCTCCCACACTTAAGATCAAGCATGGTCCCCCATGATCATGTTAAGTTAGAGAGGGGTGATCAGGTAAGCACCAAAAAGGGATTTAGAAATTAAAAAAAATGAATGTATAAAATTTATGGAACAAAACTACCCAAGAGTGATGTAGAAGGACCATATTGATTATGGTGTGCAAGATCTTTTCGAGTGGGTGAGTGTTCCATGAGATTAAGAATCACTCCACCTGATACCTCAAACAGAGAAACATGGAATATTAATGGAATAAAAAGTAGTGTATGAGAGTGGGAAAAATAGAAGTATCAAAAAACAAAAAAAAATAAAACTACAACAAATTTATACAAATCCAAACATAGAAATCTATAAAATAATATAGATAAAGAAGCAGGGATTACTAGAATGTGTAAGGGAAAGAAAATATCAGTGACCACCCATGGGAGGGAATACTCCAAGGGGGTCCTAAAATTTTATATAGGTAGCCTAATCCTAAGTCAAATATAATTCCACTAGCTCAAAGTCCATTTCATCAGTCGTAAAAGGGGCTTCCTGATTTCTCTATGCAGGACCGGCTAACAGCGGATAAGAAATTTGATAAGAATCACAAGATACACTTGGATGAGTGGAATCCCCAATGTAAATGTATTTGGAAGGTCTTGTTCAGGTAGGGGTCAGTAGATATCAAGGGTATGGAAGTCTTGTATGCAGGTGACCTTCATATTGCATCAAATATAAGAAACTTCTAGTCAAACATGGTATAAAAATCTGGATCCCACTTCCATTTTTTTCTTCGGTGAGTATATGGGGTTCCATCAAGGATAGGGTGAGTGAATTAAATGAAGGGGTGGAGGCATGGATGTGGCCATGATATATGGAAGGTTTGTGTTTTTATGGTAGGATGGAGTGTGATTCCTCTCCTTGGGTGGAGGGGTATGATGGGAATTGTCGGGTGGAGTTGGGACATCTTGAGGCTCATCCTAGTCTGCATCCTAGCCTTCTTTGAAATGGTTGATCTTCCCAAAATATTCAATCATTTTCATATGAAACAATATAGTGATGTTTAATGGAAGAGGTGGAACAATCTCAGTGAAGTCATCCTTACTGAAATGGATTCCAAGATGATTGGATATGACATTAATGTAGGGCCTACAAAAATGTCTCTCTTAAGATTAGTAAAAATGTGAAGAAAATATTGGGTGAAAACATATGAAAATTTTATGGTCTACCTAGAAATTCTGGAATAAAGTATGAATAAGTCCCTTAGTTTCATATTCCCTTGACCATCTGAGTAGGCAGTGAACCAAGTGGTAAGGACCTGATTGAGGAAATGATGGGATGTATTTTTCCATTTTGAGACCTTAGTAGTTTCAGGAATATACTCTGGCCCAATTTGTACAATGGTGGACCAAACTTCTCATGTGATGTTAGCATTCCAAGTTAGGGAAGCCTCTACATAATCTATAATGTTCACAAAATCCTCCTCATAGATGTCAACCAAAGTAAAAAAAGTCTTTAGTTTCAAATTATATCTTTTCCTGAGAATACAGAATGTCATGTTGCCTTATTCCTCAATCATCTCCACATCACCATCAGTAGAACCGTGATCCTGAAAGTGAAAGGTTTCTACAAATTATAGTATATAATACTTGTAAGTTGTGTTGTTTATAGATAGGGCCTCCATATGGTTATCGATGAAAATTAAGCCTTTCCATTATTCAGTAATTCCAATTGAATCGTAGTAGTGAGGTATAAAACACCGATGGGGGATGACTTCATGAGTGGTAAGGACTCAATATCATTGATTCTCCTATAAATTAGTGAATTATTTATGAGGCTGGGGAAGGTTTTCCAAACCTAAATATGGAAACATTTGGGGTAGAAAGCCTTGAATAGGTTAGTAGGGTACCATGTAGGCATTGAAATAATATATAACACATAAATTATAAATTAAAAGACATATAATTGTATTTAAATTATATAATTCTTAAGTAATTCCTATGGAAGCCTCAAACCAAGGGAGTTGAATGGAAAAAATCAGGTTTCTAAAAAAAATTAGTGTTCAAAGTATGTAAAATAATATTGTAGAAAACTTTATCATGAAAACTGTTATAAAAATATATGGAAAAAAATAAAATAAAAATTGAAAGGGGGATTGGGGGAAATTAGGGGTTGTCAAAAACTTTGGGAAGAATAAGAAAATTGAGTGGAATAGAAGAGGAAGGAAGGAAAAAAGAAGAGGAGGAGGAGGAGAAAGTAACATACAATATGTATTTAAATTAGAAGAAGAGGATGAAATAAGGGAGATGGATGAGAATATGAGAAGAGATGGAATAGGGGAGGGATATATATGGGTTGGGTAGGGGTGTGGAACGATTTTGGGGGTAAAAAATGGAGTATATTTATTTTGATTTTTGAAAATTCAAGTCATTTTTTGAAGTCCAATGGTTACTATGCACCATTTGGTAAACCATGTAGTAATCATGAACATGCTAGTGAAACACGAGTCCCATTTTAATGCTAGAGGTGCATGGTATGGTTATTCATAAAGATACCATGGGGTTCTTATGGAAAATGAGTGTCAACCACACAATGTTAAGGCATGTAGTTTTTTAACCTTGCAAAAACTATGCGTACGAGTCTATTTTTGAAAATTTTCATTCCTCCCTATTTTTAAATAAATTTCTTCCCCTAAAATGAAATCTTAAGTTCCTTAATTATTTTAGAAAGAAAGTTTATACTTCCATAGAACATATAAAGTCCTATATAATAGAAATTGAATCATAAATATATTACTTCATAATTATCCTATAACTATAACAAAAAAATTGAAACACACTAACATGATATCCTAGGAACACACACAATAAAGAAATCATTTTTATGTATTTTTATGAAATTTTGGGTTACCTCTTACTCAATTCTATATTTAACATCTTGAGATCAATATACTTGGGCTTCTAATTTAGTTAAATATAGTGGTGGTGACTATACCCATTATGTTTATAATTTGATTATAGGGTTTTAGGTGATACTTATTTACCTTGAATGGTTTTCCATATTCTCCAAAAAAAAATTACCCCATAATGGTGGAACACCTTGTTCACTTTAAATGGCTTAGACCACTGGGATTTCAACTTTTCTAGAAAATTCCATTACCATGAATTGAAAATAAATACTTGATCACTGGTTAGAAATGAATTCCTATAAATGAGAGGGTCATGAATATCCTATTACATATCCATTCGAAATCTTACACTTTCCCACTAAATTTAGGATAGTATGGTTTACCAATATTTTACTTCAATGTATACATAAAAAAAAATTCCTCAACATTGTGTTATCAAAATGAGTTCTCTAGTCACTAATGACCACTTGTAGAACTAAAAATCTATTAAACAAATTATTCGTTAGAAAATAAATACCAAAATTTGTTGTGTTTTAAACTATAGTGGAATATTCCACCAATATGGAAACATAATCCCCAAATACCATAATATTTGTGTCAACATAGGATGGTGGAAATGATACCATAAAATTGATACCCTATACATCAAATACTTCCAATTCTAGTATATGATACTTTTTAATTTATGCTCTATGACCAATATTAACCATATATTTTAATTTTTCACATCATGCCACAAAGTTTCAGGAACCCATATATATAATTGGATAGAAATATCCTAATTATAAGAAATTTGAAACTATTCATTCCAGTCAATGATATCCCCATGATGGGGAAAAGTGGAAGAACTCAAGAATTCATTTTACTTCATTTTCAAACACACAATGGATTATTATACAATCTCTACATAATCTGAACAACAATGGATATTCTTGTAAATAATGATTCACTTTCAACTAAAATCATTTATTTTGTTGATTAGAGAGATCAAGGTGGAGAACCGCTATAACTATATAGTTAGCAATTTCTACCAGCAATGGTTAAGGAGAATTCATCAACAAAAATATGTGTTCATCTATGAAAACTTCATGAATCTCACTATCCTATTCTTCCTCTGGGTGAGGAAACACCAAGAATTATTTGTGATTTGTATTAAGATTTTCACTTCCATTTTTATCATTATTTCCAAATCAAATTCTTAGAGAAGGATCACATATCTAATAAACCTTAAATTTATATCCTTATTATTATAGAAAATTTTGAGAGATTCATGTTTTGTGTAAAAAAACACCATTGAAAACACCAAGTAAGACTAAAATATATCAAATGAAAACACAATTACCAAAATATCCTTATCAGTTATTGTGTAATTTATTTGAAATTTCTTCAATGTGTTCCATTTATAGTAAATTATGTGAAAAATACAATCAAAACACTGTCCCAAAACTTCTCCCACTGTATAGTTTCTAGTATCACACATTAGCTCAAATAGTTAATCCTAGTCCAGAAAGATAATAACCATATATTCCACTATCTTTTATTTAAGAAGATAAAATGATTTTAGGCATGGTTAATCAAACTGAAAAATGACAACATTTATCAAAATATTTGTCGATGGTTGAGAAATTTTGGAAATATACTCAAAGAACCGGTGATAGAAGCCCAAGTTTCCTAGAAAACTATGGATTTATCGAACTAATGTTGTGATGGGATGGTTGGATATGACTTTTAAATTTTCTCGATCAACATATATACCTTATCTAGAAATTCAATGTCCCAAAAATATACCATGTTTCATAATAAAATTAAATTTCTTCTAGTTTAAAACTAGATTGGTATGTTCATGCCTTTATTAAAAAAGCTCTAGAATGTTCAAGCACGTGTCAAATGATTTCCCATATATTTAGAAACCATCCATAAAACCTCCATAATATGCTCCACTATGTCATGGAAAATAGACAACATGCAATTATAGAAAGTTCATGGAGTGTTACACATCCCAAAAGACATGAAATATTAAGAAAATGTTCCATATAGGCTTGTAAAGGTGCTATTCTCGTGGTCTTTATGAGTAGTTGAGATCTGGTTATTTACTAAGTACCTATACAAGAAAAAATGAAAATAATTCTGTGTGATATAATCTAATATATGATCTATAAAGGTAGTTGGAAGTGATATTTATATGTTCCCTCATTTAATTTATGGTAGTTCACAAATACCCACCAACCTGTGACCATCTGTGTGGGAATAACACCACTTTTTTCATTGGATATCACTATAATACCTCCCTTATTTGGTAATAACTAAGGAGGATTGACCCATGGACTATCCAAAATTAGATATATGATTCCAAAATCTAATATTTTAATCACCTATTTTTTCACAGACTTCGTCATCTAAGTGTTAATCCTTTAATACAACTATCTAAATGGTTCCCCCTTCCTCTAAAATCACCTTGTGTGTATAGATTCTTGGGAATATGACTTGATGATCAGCCAATATCTATCAGATAACTTCATACCTTCTTTTAATCTCCTTTATAAAATTATTTTCTTGTTCTTTTAGGTGGAAGGATTTAAGAATGATGTGTAGTATATCCTCCTCTCCCAAATTACATTAATTAAAAGATGATACAAGAGGATTCATTTCCAACTAAGCTGCATTAAAATGTAAGGGAACCATGGGATCCATCCATTCTCTTTCCAAAGTATCTATAATAACTTCTCACTATAAATAATGATCCCCCCAAACAGAAACATACTTAACCTCTTCTTGTTCTTTTTCAAGATGAAATTTAGTGGTGTCCAACTCATCAATTAATCAAGAACAACCCATGTTATGTTCTTTACAACGAAAATAATATCCTATTGAAAATAAGGTGAAATAGTCCTCATATACCACAATTTAAGATTTTATAACAACCTTGGGGATGTTTTATAATACATTTTCATCTTTTACTCTGAAAATAAATTCCACTTGGTGAACATAAATCAGAACCTTCCCAATGGCTAAAACGGGTATTCCCAAAATCAATGGTACCTATTCATCCTCATCTATGTCAATTATAATGAAGTTAGATAGATTAATTAATTGTCCTACATTCACTAACATGTCTTTTAGGACCCCTTTGGGATATTTGATAGAACAATCGGTTAATTGAATCACCACATGAATAGAATTTGTTTTATTAATTCCCAGCTTCATAAATACATCGAAAGCTATCAAATTGACACTAGATCCCAAGTCACAATTCATTAATATAGGGTGTACTTACTAATATATTGATTTATTATATCATAAATAATTTTTCATAATTTTTAATTACACTTACATTTAAGTTTTCCTTTTTTGGTCTTTGATTCATACATTTTATTTACTGTAAGGTTTCTTGTCTTATATTTTTCTTCTTTTGGTTTTACCTTTTTTTGTATGTAATGATTAATTGGAAAATGTGATAATTTATTTTTAGGAATATAAGTTGAGTAGTATGGGTAACCTTGATGATTGAAGTGTAATTTTATTTTAAGGTGATTCAAGTTATTTTGAGGAATATTAATATATTTATATGAGCATAAAATTACATGGAATTTTGGTTTAGGATATAGTAAAGAATATTTTTATTTATTATTTAGGATTAGTAATTTTTGGGATGATGGCTATGTTTATTTTGGAATAAATTGTCATCAAATCATTTTTTTGGGTTTCAAATTTGGTCAAGCATATATTGTAGTGTTTTAGGGTTTATTTATTTATGGAATGATTTAAGTTGAAATATGGGTTTTATCAATGAAGTATTTAAAATTAATGTATTATTTATTCACATGAATGTTTATTTTTATTTATTTTTATCATAACTTGTGCTAACCATTTTGGTAGTAAATGGACAGACATAGGAGGAATAACTTGTCATTATTTTTTCAATTTTATATTCATTTAATATTTAATTTTCATGCTTCATGCTTGAAAAATTCAACATTATTATTTATTAATTATATAATTAGATGAATAATAGGTGGAAAATATAAAAAACCAATGGATGGAATTACACATATAGGATAAAAGGAAATCAAGTAAGTATATTTTACTATATTCTCTATCTTGATGGTTATATGAATTCATAAAACTCAATAAATAATAAAATAAATATATAGTCTTAGATGGAAAATGTTTCTCACATATCAATGTATGATTATAGTAACTAATTATGAATATTATAATGATACATACATAGTTTTCGAAATATTTAACTAATAAATACTAATATTACTTACAGTTACTTAGGAATTACTTATCAATATAAAATCACCATATGAGATTATGCCTTTGAAAAGATAAACTCATTATCGTACAGAAAACATAATATTTTGGGGACATAATTTATTTATAGGGTGGATTTAACACCCTAATATTTTAGTATGTATTATTTTAAATGAATTATTTTAGAATAAAGAAAAGATAAAAATTTATTTTTGAAAACCCCATTTATTAAAAATGAACTACTTTTATAAAAAAATCATTTTTATTAAATTTATTACTTTTTAAAAAATTTATCATTGGAATTTAATGTTAAAATTAAAGGGTTGATAAATTAATAAAATTTAATAAATAATTAAGCAAATATCATGAATATTAATTTAATTTTTATGGCTAACAAAAAGTTTTGTTTTATGGTATTGTTTTTATTGTATAATATATAAGATTTATTTAAAAGGTAAATTTATAAATGTTATAATATGAGTTTTATGAAATTAAATCCCTTTTTTAATTCATCTTATAAAAATTATCTTAGGGTTAATTTTTATGACTTTTCAAAAAATAGTTGTTTTGGGTGAATAGTTAGAAATGCAATAAAAAATATATATATATTTTATGAAGTAATTATGATTTAATTATATATTAAAAGTTTATAATTTTTTTCTCTAGAACCAATATCTTTTTATGTAAAAAGATAAACCATTTAAAAATATTACATTGATTTTAGAAATGTGTACTTGTTATTTTAAAATATAAGTTATGTTTTATTCTAACAATTGATCTATTTTTTATCCTTTTAAATAATTAAATATTTACATGGATAAATTTGGATTTGGATTAGTTTTAAGTGTAATAAATATCTTTTATTTATTCATAAACTAGTACATTCAATAGGGATCAATTATATACATGAATTTTGTGTAAATTACTTTTTATGATTAAAATGGAATTTTTCTAAAAAAATAATTTTGTTTTGCATAATTATATTAAAAGAATGTTTTAACACATCTAGATATTTAATCTTGTTAAATGGATTTCATATTTGGAATCAAAATATTCAAATTTGGTGATAAGGTGAATTTTATTTTTTGTTATAATGATAAGTTACCATGGTAAATGTCTATCACCAATGTAATGGTTAAAAGGGGTTAACAAGGGGGTTGAACTAAATGATAAATATTAAAATATCAATAAATTGTTTATAAATTTTATTTTATGATTGGATTTATGGCCTGAATTAGCCCATATTCTAAAATTGGTCCACTTGGTTCCACTTAACCAAGAGAATGACATTAAAATTATTCAAAAGTTCTGAGTATTTATAAAGTTTCATCTTCTCTCATATATAAAAGGAACCATTTAACCCTTCAATTATTCCAACATTTTGAGAATATTATATTGAAAAAATCTTCCAAAACCCTCACCCATCAATATTACACACATACTAGAGCTACTTTTCTTATCAAAGGACCACTTTTGAAGTTATAAATCACTTTATAATAGAGCCTCCTATGAAGCAAGGTGATAAATTTTAATTATCTTTTTTTATTTATATTTTATTCTTCCACATACTATAAATAATTTATAACCATTTAAAAATAATAAAACAATATAAATAATTTAATAAAATTCTATCTTGTTAATTTGATACCCATTATCTACCTCCCTATTTCCTTTTTTAAAATAAAGGAAATGTTGTCTGTGTTACATGCATACTACCACCTCCACGGATGAAGTACATTATTTTTCATCTCCTATTTTCATGAATAGTTATAAAAGTAATATTTAATGAATTGATATAATATTTATGACATAATTATAAATATATAAATATAAATAATTATCTACCTTCCTTCCCTATCATTCATTATAAAATGAAAATGTCCCACATGGGTATGTGCACACAAACACCTCAATGAATAACATATTTATTTTTCCTCACTTCATAAAATGGATTTTTATAAAAATTAATTTAATGTATAAATATAATATTCATAACATGATTAATGTTTTGGAAAGATTATTTGGAAATTATATTAATAATATTAATAAAAAATTTCCATTTAATCACCAAATATTATTTGGGAATTATATTAATAATATTAATAAAAAATGGTCATTTAATAGCCTAAAACGACCACTCTGAGATATTTAGGGATGGAACTAGATGTGATACCACCCTGAAAGAATGTTTTGTGATTTAGAAACTCCCATAAATGAAAATGCGACACCACATCAACCCCTAATATTTAGGGATGTAACTAGAACGCACTCTCAGCTTGTGAAACTCCTCCTTTCAAAAATTCATGAAATCAGAGACACCCATGGATTCTTGCATGTGAGAAAATTATGTAAAATTCATCATATAGGTCCTTCAATGTATTTTAATATTTTAGGGATATATTCAAAGAACAATTATTAATGAAAAAAAAAATTGGTGCAAGAGGAAAGTGCTTTATACAACTCCAAATTTCACACAACACAAAACTTATGTGAAATCCCCACCTTAGATATATATGCAATTAGATTGTTCTAGAACCCATTAATCATGAAATTTTTTTCAATTGTTCCATTCAGAAGTTGCATGAACCATAAACCATAGACCCCTATTCATCACCTCCTTCTTTAAACATAGTTGTGTGAATGTTGGGTGCTCATGGGCCCCATATCCACTCAATCTGGCCACACTCACTAAAATTACATATGTGCAATCAGGATCATGGACCCTGATCCACAAACCCATTTCCCCAAGTATATACTAGGAAATCCCTTCACCAATTGTTATTATGAATAGGCACACCCATCCCCAGAACCTTCACACCAAGCATGGTATGTAAATAACCATTTCTAGTTTCTCACAAGCACTACTAGAGCATCATAACTTATGTGAAAATCCCACTCATGATCTAACAATTCCTAGTAAGCACATAAGGCTCCAATCATGTATAATCAATGGTAATATAACCACCAAGGTACATTGCTTGGTTCCACCAAATAGGTCATGCTTTCCCTTGGGAAATTCAATGCATAAGCCCCATTCAACTCCCATTGTTCTTCCCATCACAACATGCTATGTCCTTAGTGAAATAAGTTAAATTGTAGACAAATTCCTCAAATCAAGAAGTTAATCTATATATTACCCTATGTTATGAACATAATATTCCCTAAATGATGATCTCAAGATAACACATGCAATGATCATGTTATACCTTATATGATGATTATTAGATGTTAAACATATCCTTGGGTATTCCAAAGTGTAATCCCCACACCATCCCTTATTGTCACTCCTTACCATCCCTTATTGTCACTCCTTTTATGGTATATACATTATCAATGAATGATGTTAAACAACACTTTGAAGTATTATTACACGAACTTAAATTGTGCACCCTGAATAATTGGGTTTTGATCCATATTCACTGGTAGGGTATATAAGTTGCATCTTTGAGGTTCATTCCTAACATTTCTTATAGTGTCCTGGGATTTCATACATACACATATTTCTTTTTAGATGAATATTCATTACATTGCACAAATACATTCCTTAAGATCATAATAGTTTAGTGCCTTTGAAGACTTAGAAATATAAAAAACTGGTTTGTAAGTGAACTATATCATCTCCTTCATAACTAGAAACCTTCTTAGACATATCATACTTAATACATTACTTTATAACCCGAGGAAAGGAAACTTAAAAAAGGGTGAGCTCAAATCACCAGTAAGGGAAAACAAGGATGATATCAACATATAATATGCATATGGGTATGAGAACATGATAATAACTTCTGAAAACCATACCCTACAAGTTATAGATCATAAAAATGAGTCATTACATAAATATTGGTAGTCTATAAGACATTAGTAATAATATAATGAAATAAAATAATCCATGAGAGATTTTTTTTAATAAGACATAGAATTTTGGCATACACATAACATTACAACATTGTGAAGCTGTTTAAATAGAGACAAGTTCACTCATTACATTAAGTACATGAAATTATGCACTTATATGATCTTATATATATGAAAACATGTCCATGCATGCCATTATGGACATGAAAATAGGTCCACACATAACCTTATGGAAATGAAAGTAGGCCCACACATAACCTTATGGATATGAAATAAGTACCACACAAAACATTATGGGCATTAAAATATTTCCACATATAATATTGTGAATATGAAACACATTACATAATTAACTCATTATTTATCCATTATTTCCAAATTCATTGGAGGGAGATATAGGTCCCACACATCACATAATCCATATATTCTTTCACCACAAGATCATAAAAATTCATTATTTCATAACCCATGAAATGAAATGAGCTTTATTACACATTTATCACATTAGAACCCATGAAAATAAATGGTCTTAATAACACATTTATCATATGAGAACCCATGAAAAGAAATCCATTTCATAAACATATTTTCATTATAAACCATAAACCATATAGAGAAATTATAAATATGATATCATTGGATCATATACCTAAAAAATAAAAATTAATATGATCAGGTTAAACTTTATGGAAAATGATTTCGAAAATAAAATCACATAGAAAACATCATGAGGAAAAAAATATTTCATTAAAAATTAAAATTTTATACTTGAAATTCACAAAATATTATAAAAATGATTTGATTTTAAAATAAATTTGGAAAATTATAAATAAATATTCAAATAAAATAATGTTCATGGAAGTAGGAATTTTTGTTCATGTCGTGCAAGTTAAAAGAAAACATTCCTTTCACACTTTGGTAAAAATTAAGAAAGTGCATCATTTGGAAAATAAAAAGAAATTCCTTTAAAAACATTTTTTAAAAAATAACATATGCATAAAAATGACATAAAAAATATTTTTAGAATAGTAAAATTTTCTTTAAATAATATTTTGAAAACATGGGAATGAAATAAAAAGGATTTTCAACCGAAGAGAGAAATAATGTATATTTTCCTTAAAAAAATTATTTTGGTCTCCTGAGTATATAAAGAGAGGGAAATGAAATGAAAAAAAATTATTTTTATTAAATAAACATAGGGTAATAAAATTCATGTTGTTATTTAGAGATATATCATAATATTTCATCATAAAAATCATAATCATAAACAATTTTGATAAATAATGAGATTATAAGATCAAACTTTACCCACTTTGGTATATTTTAAATCATAAGCCCCATGAAATGATAACATTTAATGAAAAATAAAATATCATGAGAAAAAAATAAATTTATGATATAAAATTTCAAAGGGGATTTATATACACCTCATAAAATAAGATAGTTTCATAACATAACATATGTCCCAAAGAAGCCAATTTGAGACAAAATTCCCTTACCTTAAGTCTCACCTTCCTTCGTACATGTTCAAACCTCTAGTATAATAAATATAGGTTTATTATAAAAATATTATAAAACCATAATTATATATATCATACCATATATTCTTTACTTATGAGCTGTTATTAACCATTTATTAATAATTCATTGTTAAAATCACGTTTTGGGTAATAACTGCTTTGTTTTTTCATATATGTTTGGACTTGGTATTTTTTATAATTTTACTTTTAAATGAGTTAAATGTCATAAATAATTTTAAAAACAATTTAAATATCATATAAATTTAGTATACATGTATTTATATTTTTTCATAAAAGTTAAATATAGAAAATGAAATACATCGTTTATAGAGACGGTAGACCATAAATATGCAAGAATGTTGTTTCCATTTTATCGATAGATGAAATGAAAGGAAGGAAAATAATATATCACCCATAAATAATCAATTTTATTTTATATATATCAAATATTTCCATTAAAATATACTTATTACATTCCATGAAAAGTGTAAGTGAAGAAAGCATCACATCGCTTTGTGAGGTGGTAGTCAGTTGTACACACTAGCGACGTTATGGTATTCCCACATAATGGAAAGTAAGAAGGTATATGTGATATTATAATTCCATAAGTATTAAAATATCATAATTATCTTATAAATATGTTAATTCTATCATTATATCCATATATGAGAGGAGATTATTAGAAAAAATTACATCGGTTTGTGAGACGGTGGTCTTCCGTACATATGATCGATGATTTCGTTTTCCATTTGATGGAAGAGGAGATGGATATAGGTTATTACATAAACATAATATATTATTATATGGTATATAATGGTTTTATTTTATTTTAATTAATATAACATGAATGGGGGTGGTAAGGTAATAATTAAAAAGAAAGCATTTAGTAAAGACAATTGCATTTTCTTTGAAAAAATTCATTTTTATCTCTTATTAAAGACCATAGGGTTGGTCTTTTAGGAATAAAAGTGGATATAGAACATTTATAATGATTTTAAGAGGGATTATTTTAGGGGTTGGTAGAGAAAAATGGCTCAGGATTTGTAAATAAGTTAGAGAATAAGGTGTCCTTTTATAATGGCGGGAGGAGTGGCATTTTTGTAAATACCTAACACTATTTAATAATAGGAAGCAACTGTCAGCACAAGTCCCTCAAAAATTGAAAAATAATGGATTTTAGGGTTGATATGGTTAATAAACACATCCAAAACACCGAAAAATGCATGTTTTAAACATGTCGTTCCTTAACTTCTATGTTTCCTTACTTTTACCATTTTAGTTTTCATTACGACAACTATCCTTTTAACTAGGTATTTCATTATTTAAGACTAGAAATAAAATGATACTTATTAAATATTTTTTACCCATTGGTTATAAATATAAAATTCAATTTAGAAAAGAAAATTCTATCTTTTTGGAAAATAAAATTTTAACACAAACACATGAAACACACAAAACCCTATTTTACCATTTATTATGGTAACAAAGTTTTTACTATTTGTAGTCAATATAATTATTATAAAAGGACCATTGGTATTTTAATGTATTATGGTTTATATTTTTAAAAATATAAAAATATATTGATAGAGTCTGTGTTTTTTATAAATTTTAAATCATTTAAAAAAATATTATGTATTATAAAATAACAATAATGACAAATTTGATACTATTCATTTATTTTGAATTAGAAAAAATCATAAACATAGGTGATATTAGAATATATTATTTTATAACATTTATATAATTTTATATTTATCTAAAAAATTAATTTAATAAAATAATATATTCAACTTATATAAATTTCAACATTTTTAGTATCATTTATTTTATTTTTCTAATAAATAAATAATTAAAGCTTTGGTGTTGCTTAAGCATTTAATGTAATTATATAATTAGTAAACATTAAAAATAAATCACCCTAATTAAATTAATTTAATTATTCTTAAAATTACCATGAATATTCATGCACATCTGTCTTTTTTCCCTATATGAAAACATAATTAAAATTTAAAAGAAAGTGGGTGACATTCTCTCCTTTTCTTTACTTAAATAATTACATTAGTGAAATTCATGGAAAAGTTTCCAAAATCACATAAAAATAGATCCTAAAGTAAATATCATTAAAATATTTCCATTTAAAAGGAATGGGATAATTTTTTAGGTCATTTTTACCCTTATATTTTTAGTTTAACCCCCTGTAAACTCGTTTTAACCTTAACCATATTAAATAATTTTTACTATTTTTACTATTTTTTTTATCAAAAATTAAGTTGAACATATTATATAAAATTAATTATTATAATTTAAAATATTTAATCTATTTTTTTAAAATTTCATTCACATAAGTGGTGAAATTTAATTTAAACTTAAACCTGTAGAGGCAACCAAAAAATGGTTTTCCAAAGTGAAATTTTCCAAAAGCATAGAAAGTTTTAGTATCAAAATTCAATATGAAATTTATTCTAGTGATATAAATTACATTAATAAATATATAATTTGACTAATTTAACTTTTAAAATAATTTTAATGTATATGTAACTTTTCAAATTCATTAAACTAAAAAGGAAGGTTTTTTAATATAAACCTATATTTTTCACTATTCACCAAAAAATTAATCTTTTTATAATTTTTTTAAAAATCCACCCTAAGATAATTTTGAAATTTTTATTTAAAAAATTAATTTCTTTTTTCCTAATAAATTTTATAAAAGTGTAAAAAATTAATTTTAATATGTGTTCCTTAAAAGTAATAAAATTTTTTTTTAGAAAAAGGTATTTTTTGCATATAAAGACTTTACCAAAAATTATGTAAATATTTAAAAATATTTTTTTATTATCTAATAAAATTATAAATAACTTTAAAGATTTTTTTATTATTATTTATACCACCAAACATAACATCTAGGTTATAAAAATCAAGTTTAAATAATAAAATTAATAGTATATCACGATCCACTAAAATTTGGTGTTGTGTGTAACACAAGCCAATGAAGAAATTAAATTTATTTGAAAAAAATAATGAAATATCAAGTCATTACATTATAACCCCATTAAATAAATTTCTTCCTCCCAATTTGAACTTGATCTCGATAATTAAGGGTTTAAAATATTAAAATTCGTTCATGGAAAACCCACATCATAAAAAGGGTCATGAAAAATTCATCTTGAAAAGAGGGAAAATAAATTAAAACGTTCATCACATAAATAGGTTCCAAGATATTATAAAATTGGTGGGAAGTAAAAATATTTACATTGAAGAGAAATATAACACCCAAATACTAATAGAGAGTGATATAGAACATGGTTAGCAGAAAGTTAACTTCTACAATTCCATAAATCTATGATACTTGAAAAGATAATTGGTTCAATAGAAATGAAATTAATAGGAATACCTTTTTTTCATAATATATTTTCCAAAAGTTTAGGAAATTTTTACCATCAAGATAGAGATCACGATAAAATATACTTAATTGATTCTATTCCATTTTAAAAACACAATCTAATCATTCGGTTGTACTTCAATAAATTTCCACTTTATATATCATTTTAAGAAGTGAAGATGATAATTTTTATGTTTGATAAACTAAAAGATCATAAGATCCATAAAATAATGATATTTCATTCCTTCTATCTCTGGTTATCATCAAAACCAAAACATTTATCATAGGTTATCAAATATATATAAATATTCATATGTTGAAATAATAAATTAATATCTAAAGCCTCATCCAAAGTTAAACTTAAACCATTAAATATATAGCTAACCTTGAGACCTTTACAAAATTATTAAATATATATAGAAGGTCTCTACATTTCCTAAAATCAACTTAACATAATCTCCCAAATATCATAATGTAGGTCTTAATTTTCACATACCAAATGTGTGAGTACATTGGCCATATATTATTCTAAAACATGGTAATAATAATAATTTCATTAAAATATAAATAAGTACATATATGATTCCTCATTACATAAAAAACCACATATTATTGAATATATTCCTTAAATCAAAAAATGTTTTAAAGTCCATCTATGATAACATAAACAACATTTTCATCAAATAATTTATCAGTTCCAACATCATCAATATTATATGATTTAATTTATCTATATAAATCATATCATTATCCAAACTAAATACAATTATCTCAACATCAGGAACTTAGTAAGTGTTATATTTCCCTTAATTATGTGTTTTCCATTAAATATCACATTTCCATTAAAACACTTTTCTAGGTCCCCAGTACCATTTAAGATATTCCTGAAAATCCTTAATGTAAAAATTATATTGAAAAATCTTTATATATTTCATGATTCATAAGAAATTCAATCACCATACTTCATTCTTAAACTATTAACTAGGCTTCATCATCATATTCTATAATACCTCATTCATTTCATTTTTCACCCTTATTCTCTTCATCATAAAAAAACCCTTACTCATGAAACCTTTTTGATATTCTTATGGAGCCTTCTCCCTAGGAAATGTATTTTAATAATTCAAATAATTTCCACATTTAAAACATTTATCCATTGATAATACATCAGTGAGACCAATATTCTCATCCATTTCATTAACTAAAGTTTTCATTTTCCCTTAACAATTTATTACTCTATTACCTTTTCTCCACATATAACCCAAATTTTTATTCATTTGAGGAATTACCTTGAGTGATTCTTCCCACATTATTTACATGTAGAAAACCAAGTCTTCTTTCCTCCTTGGTATCCACCACCAGATCCCTCTAGAAACTCTATCATTCAATTCTTTTATAAGTTTTAGAGTTAGTTAATATAGAAGTTTTTAATAATATATCATGATAACTAATTAAGCATAATAACAATATCATTCAAAATAGTAATCATACCACATGGTTTCTCATTAAAACATTGTCTATCACATTCAACGTTATCCCAGTTACTTCAAGATCCCTCCATTGACTAAAACCAAAAGGTACAGTGTGAGAAACATTAATCATATTAGAAAACCACATAATCAAGAAAAATAATTTATGGGATGTCGAAATCATGACACCTTATTTTCAATATAATATACCTTAGGCTTATCCTAGGTGATTTATAATCATCATCTATTTAAATCCTTATTAAAGGTTCATAAAAAGTTTATGAATTTCCAAAACATTTTCCTTGGGGGTGTCAAAATTAAGTGATAATCAAGTCATGTAAACATTCCCTAAGTAATGATTGATTCCATCTTAGTTCACCATTTTTAGAGTTATGACCCTTAGGTACAACCGTTCTATAGCCACATCGACTTGTAATATAAAAATAGGGATACAATTTCATGGAAACTACTTTCATTATACTTCATGAAAATTATAGGATATTTTCATATACTTAGAATTATCCTTATACATATCCTTAGATATATATCTAGGAATATCCCTAGATTTATCCTTAGGAATATCCCTAAGGATGGAACTAAATATTTCTGATACTAGTTTCAAATGGTTAACTAAACATTTTCTTTGATACCAACTATAGATACGCATGCTTTCATGCATAGATATTAAATATTTTTAGATGAATATTCATTAAATTTCACAAACACACACGTGATGATCATAATGTTTTAGTGTCTT
Organism: Viscum album; assembly: GCA_963277665.1. Lineage (NCBI taxonomy): Eukaryota > Viridiplantae > Streptophyta > Magnoliopsida > Santalales > Viscaceae > Viscum > Viscum album. The sequence continues at coordinate 1,225,321,176 of OY728130.1, forward strand.
TGAAAACATGGAAACATAAACAACAGGTTAAGAAGTGAACTATATCATATCCCACAAAATTCTTCATAATAGATCCCTTCTTGTAAATATTATACTTAATAACTTTCTTCATAACCTAGGGAAAGGAAAAATAATAAAGGGTGAGATTAGATACTTATTAACGGTAAATAATGGAGATAAGGGTATGATAACATGATAATAGAATATTAAAACCATACCCTACATGTCATAGATCATAAACATGAATCATGATATAAATCATGGAAGCTCATAATACATGAATCATAAAGGAATCAAAGAACATAATCCATGAGAGCATAACATTGGAATAATATATATAATTTTGGAATACACATAATCTTACAATATTTTAAACCTATTTAAATATAGAAAGGTTCACTCATTATGTTAAGTACATGAAAGCAGGTCCTCACATAATCTTATAGATATAAATGAAGGTCCATGTATGACATTATGGATATAAAAGCAGATCTATACATAACCTAATGGAAATGAGAGTATTCCCACACATAACATAATAGGCATGAAATAAGTCCCACACATAACCTTATAGAAACTAATTAAGTTATACATATAACATTGTGAAGATAAAATTAGGTTCATACATTAAATAAACATATCATGACTTATTTATCATTACTCAATTCATTAGAGTGAGATATATGTCCCAACTATCACATAATCTACAAATTTTTGTTCTAAAATTTCATAAAACATTCATAATTCTGGAACCCATGAAAATAAATGTGCTTCATTACACCTTTAGCATATTAGAACCCACGAAAAGAAATGGTATTTATAACACATTTATCACATCAGAACCCATGAAAAAATGGATTTCACAAAGAAATTTTCATAATAAAACATAAAAAATGTAGATAAATAATAAATATAGTATCATTGGATCATATCCCCCAAAAAATTGTAATTAACACCAATGGATTTCACCTTATATGGAAAATAGTTTTGAAAATAAATCACTTAGAACATTTCTTGAGGAAAAAACCCTTATTTGAAAATCACCTTTTTATAGATTTAAATTCATAAAATATTGTTTAAATACATTTATTTTAAGATAAAAATAAAAACTTATAAATTAATATTTCATGAAAATATTGTTCATGATGGCAGGAAATTTTGTTCATGTCGTACGAGTTAAAAGAAAACATTTCTTTCACACTGAAAAAAATTCAAAACGCACCTCATTAGAAGAAGGAAAAGATGATTCCATTAATTTTTTTAAAAAAATAAAACATGGTTATAACTGAATTTAAATAATATTAGGATAATATTAAAACTTTCTTTAAATAATTTTTTGAAAACAAGGACATGAAAGAAAACGGGTTTTCAAATGAAGAGAGAAATACAATTGATTTTACTTAAACATATTCCACTGGTATCTTGAGTACATAAATAAATTTAAATGGAAGTAAAATATTTATTTTTATTAAATAAACATAGGATAATAAAATTTATTTTGTTCTTGAGAGATATATTATAAGATTTTATCATCAGATTCATAATTATAAATAATCTTGATAAATAATGAGATTATAACATTAAACTTTTACCACTTTGGTATCTTTTGAATCATAATCCACATAAAAGAATAACATTAAATGAAACTTTAATTATTATTATAATAAATAATATCTTGATATAAAATTTCAAATTGGTTTTATATATACCATATAAAATAATATAGGTGAATAACATAACATATGTCATAGAGTAGCCAATTTAAGATGAAATTTCCATACCATAAGTCTCAAATTCCTTTGTACAATTTCAAAATTTCTGTATAATAAATATTGGATTATTATAAATATATTATATAACCATAATTATATATATCATACCATATATGATTTACTTTTGACCTTTCTTACTTGTTTATTAACAATTTATTGTTAAAATCACATTTCGTGTAGTAGCTGCTTTATTTTTCATATATATTTTGATTTGGTATTTTCGATACTTTTACATTGATTATGGTTTCATGATATATATAATGCTACCCATTATTTACATATCATATATATTAAGTATATATTTATTTATAGTAATCCATGGAATTTAGAGATAAAAAATGAAAGACATCATTCATAGAGATGGTAGAACATACGTGTGCATGAACATGGTTTCCATTTTATTGATGGATAAAAAAAATTTATAATATATTAACATTCCACAATAATTATTAAGTATTATATATCACATATTTTTATTAAAACAATATTTATTACTTTCTATGTAAATCATAAGTGAAGAACGAATCACATCACTTCATGAGGCGGTAGTCCACCATACACGCGAGTGGAATTATTGTATTCCCACAGAATATAAAGTAAGAAGGTATTTTAATATTATGATTAAAAAAGTGTAATTATGTTAGAAATGTCATATATACATTTTTAATATAACATTATATCTAGTCATGATAGGTGATGATGTAAAACGAATTACATCGGTTCGTGAGGCGGTAGCCCGCCGTACACACGATTGAAAGTTTCATTTTACATTAGATGGAATAAGAGATGGATATAGGTTATGATATAAATATAATAAAATATTAGTTTATGTTATATACTGGTTTTATTATATTGGAATTAATATAACATGAATGAATGTGGTAACATATTAATTAAAAAGAAAAATTTCAGTGAAGACAATTACCTTAGCTTATAAAAAATTATTTTGGATCTCTTAATGAGAACCCAAGGGTTAGAATTTTTTGGAGAAACATATCTCTAGAACATGGATAAGGATGGTGGGGAGATATTTTTTCTATTTTTTTCTAAAAAAAGTATGGTATTGAGGCATGCAATGGATGCCAGTGGTTTGAGGATCTAAACAAATTTCATCTTCAGAGAAACAAAACTATGTCGTCTCTGGTGATCTTAGCCCTGATAAGGTACACATATCTTTTTTTTCTAAATTGGAGCATATAAAATAAATAATTAGTACCACTTTATGATTTTATTAGTGCATTATTGTCATAAGTTTCCAGTGACCGTTTCTAGAAGTTTCTAACATTGGACCCCTCTAGATCATCCATACACACTTCTCAAATCTGTGCATACTCCATTCATCAAATTCTGAGTGCTAGCGTGGATCTTAGATGATCTATTCGATGCCATGAAGATCATCATAGTATCTTACCTTTGATCCATGAAGGAATTCTCATATCTTTCACTCGGATTGAGTGATTCTCTCTCTAGGAATTTATATGAGATATAATCTCTCAATTTCAACTTAGTGAATAGTAACATGGAACCCCATGGTGGGGCCCACTGTGTCCACCATGTCCTATATTTCAATTCATCTTAATAGAAAAGATTATTGAATGTTCCATTGTGTGTGACCCTCTAGGAACTTATATCGATAGAAGTGAATAATATTCATAGACCAAGTGTGGAGTCTAAAAACCCATCATTTACCCTAACTAGATAAGGAATGGTCATAGAAACAAAAACCAACCAACAAACACACACTATATAATATAACCTCTTTTCTATATGATATTTCGCAAAGCATCATACACACTTATGTCATTGTCCTTTATTTCTTTATTATTTGTTATTATATCTAGACATTTTTACCTTCAACTACCATGGACATGGATTTATGAAGGTACTAACATCCTAATAAACCATGTCATAAATATCACATTGTCAATTTAGAAGCAAAAAAATCTATATTGATCATTCAACCAAGGCCACACCACCAATGACAATGCCAACAAAAACTACTACACCACGGATTTATTTTCATGGTTTTTCCTTGCATAAAATTATGCGATCAAATGGACCATATTGATAATGATCTCAAGATATGAGACCAATACACATGTTCATAGATAGGAACAACCAATGACACCCAAAACATATAATATTTCTATTTGAGTGTATGTCCTTATGATCTCAACCACTAGATATCAATAAGTGCGAACTACATTAAAAGAAGTCTCAATGCTTATGATCCCCCATAACCTAATAATATCAAATCATATGTGTCCTATCAGTATGATGTATCTGTACTATAGAAAATTACTTTAATATTATTTTCATATAATCTATAGGTTCTCATTATATCCTGGGAACTTCTATAACCCTTTTATAAGACACATAATCCAAGGAAATTACCATAAATATAGTTGACATAGAAGTATCATCACTATTATAGTAATAAAAACACATGTATATATCAAACTGTATATATGTAATGGTAGTAAAAGTTAATCCACAAGTTAGTTCTAAGGAACCTACATTCCACACTCCCACTTTCACTAGATCTAACTGCTAATAAGTCTCAATCCACTAGCTATCACATGAGAATTATTCTTCTGCTGAGATATGACTTTAGTCTAGGGTTCTTCCACATTATCCTATATGGATACTCTTCTAACTGATACTTCACCTCTTTGAGTAAAATCCCTCAAGTGATGAAACTTATTATGTATATGATTTGTACTCTCATGTGACCCGGGATCATTGGAAAGTTCCACTGCTACAATATTATCACAATAAAATGGAATAGGGTCTGTATTGATAAGAACAACACTATTGAATGAGACAAAGATACGTATCCAATACACCTCATTTTAGGCATTAGAAGCCGCTGTATATTCAAACTCTGCTTTATAATCAGTAACCATGGGTTACTTTAAGCTTCTCTAGCACAATACACCACCATTCAAGAAATAGACATAGTCTGACAATAATTTCATATCATCATGATCTATTTGGAAACTAGAATCAGTGTATCCTCTCACTACTAGTTCCTTATCTCATCCATAAACCCAAAACATATCCTTTTTATGCCTTAATTACTTTAGTATAGTTTTGATATCATCCCAGTGAAACTCTCCTAGATTACGTTGATATCTTCCAACCATGATTAAAGAAAAGGCAACATAAAACATAGTTCATATCATGGCATACATGATAGATCCCATTTCTGAAACCTAAGGTATTCAAATAATTCTTTCAATATACATCTTTGTTTGTGTACACATTTTATTGGATAGGATGATACCATGTGACATGGGAAACAAAACTCTCTTGGATTGTTCCATACTGTACCTTTTGAGTACCTTGTCAACATATATACTCTGACTTAGCCCAAGAAGCTTATGAGATCTATCTCGATAGATCATGATCCCTAGAATGTAGGTCTCTTCACCTAATTCTTTCATGGAGAATAATTCATTTAACGAAATATTAATTTATTGTAAGACCTTAAATTCATTTCCCATAATAAATATTCCATCAAAAAATAATACTAGGAAAATAATGGAATTACCATTAAACATTATTATAGACACAAGGATCACTTTCATTTTTAACAAAATCAAATTCTATTATGGCCTCATCAAAATGAACATTCTATGATCTTGTTTCCTAATTCAACCTATAAATGGATCTCTATAGCATTCAAACTTTACTAGAATTTTTAGACCAAACAAACCCTTTGGGTTGAGATATATACACCTTCAACCAACATCCCATTTAGAAAAGTAGTTTTGACATCCATTTTCCAAATTTCATAATCATGGAATGATTATATTATAATAAATATTTGGATGGATTTCAACATTTCTACTGGTTAAAAGGATTCATTATATTCAACGCCTTAACATTTTCTAAAACTATTCGCTACTAGTCCCTCATTATAGAAATTGACCTTACCATCCATGTAAAAAATTTTCTTCAACACCCGTTTTCACCAAATGGGTTTTTCATTAGATGGAGGGTCAAAAAAAATAAAAAAAAAACATTATTTTTATACATGTAATCTATCTTATAATGCATTTAATATTTCCATTTAGTATCATCCTTGACTTCTATGGCTTCCTTTTAGGTTAGAGGGTCATAATTATCAAGAAGTAATGTGTCACCTGACTAGGTGAAAAGAAAACTATAATGCTCTGGTTATCTAACATATCGAGTTGACCTACACCATACTTGTCACACCCAAACTTTTTAATTTATTTATATCTTAATAAATTTTGGCCTTGGGTTCTCATGAAATGGTTCGGGTTAGTATTGCGCATCATTTGATTGTTATGGTGTTTTTATGGTATTTGGATTTTCTACAGATAGTTTTAAATAAATTATTTATTTGAGTATATACACTTTCACTTTTCTTAATAAATTTATGGACATGTTTGACACGTTTTATAAAATAGAGTGTTTTTACTAAATTTTGAAAATGCTCGTTTGATAAACTCTTGGGGAAGTGGACTTGCACATGACTTTAGAAACATTTTGGAAAATTATTTGGTAAGTGTATTTTGGTTAAATTTGATTTAGTGTGTGCACCTTAAGGAATGTGTGTTTGTTCAGTTGTTTTAAAATGGTATTGGGTGTGTTTTTGGTGTAGGGGTTTTTTGGTACATTTCATAAAGCAGTATGTTTTACTCAAAGCTGTAATGAAAAATATTTTAAAGGGGAATGTAGTCTAAAACATTGAATTATTTTGAATGGTGCGGAGATAAATTTTTAAGTGTTTTAGTATGAAATTGGTTTTAAAGTGGGATTAGCATTTGAAATTGTAGAAATTGTGATGAAAGACTTTGTTTTGTTCTTTTAAAACTTCCTATTGTTTGGGTAAATGATTTATTAAATGATTCTTGGAACGTGAATCATGGGTTCAAGGTGTTTTGGTGTACAAATAGGTTTGGTTTGAAAGTGAATGGTAACATTGTGAAAATGTTCTTTGTTTTATAAATTATGTTTAGGTCCCTTGGTATTATTTATTAGAATGGTTTTAATGTGTTTGTTAAAACCTGATTTTTTGGATTTGAAACATGTTTTGGTGTGATTTTCAGAAAGTTAAAGGCCCGTTTGATATTGTATACTTAGAAATCGTTTTAGAAATTATTTGGAACTATTTTTGGTAAATATATTTGGGTGTGTAAACATGAAGGCCCGTGTGGCATTTTACTTCAAAAGGTGATTTTTTGTGGTGATTTTTGAAAAGAATGTGATTCGGAAAATGTGAATGCCCGGTTGGAAACTTAAGGTGTTTTAAAATATGGTTTGAATTCTAATGTGATTTTATGGCTCAGTTGGCACTTTGTTAATGTAAAATGATTGAATGTGTATTTGGGGGTGCTCCTATCTAGGGTAGCCCTTTATGGGTGAACGTACAGGAAGCGTCCGTGTTTGGGGAAGGTAAGTGTAGTGAGATGAGTCATGCATGTGAATGCCTTCCTACTTACATGGTATAATTGTAACCACCATCGGTTCTTTGTAGAGACCTGAATCTTGACATACATAGATATTACATTACTTTTTCAGAATACTTAATACATAACAAAAATAGACACACAAGGACCGTAATAGTTTAGTGTCTTTGGAAACTTGGAACGTAGTCTTCTAATCGTGGTGAACGATCTTCAACATCTCCCATAAAGATCTTCCACTTTTTGTTTCCTTACCTAAAACCTTTCTTTTAATCCTTGGGGAAAATAAAACATAAAAAGGTTGAGCTCAAATGCTTAGTAAGGGTAATCATGGATAAAATAAAACATACCATATACATTTTAACTTAAAAACATGAACATAATGTTTAAACATCAAAATCTTCAGAAAAGACATAAATCGTGGAAGTACATAAGGCATAGATCATAATGGAACATAAATAATGATAAAATATCATGGGAATAAAACATGTAATTGTTGCATCCATTAAGCACATGTAATGATTTCCATAGTAGCCAAGGCATTGCTGCCAAGACCATCTTAGTGGACAAAGTCCCTTTCTGAATCGAGTTCACTCCTCGTTCCAGTCCTATAATACTGAACCGGATTAACATACCATTCCAGCCATGTCTGTCTCATGAGATATAAATCTTTACCCAATTCATTGGAGTGAGATATAGGTACCACCCATCTCATAATGAAATCATTCTTAGTTGTGCCAGAAAATAAACATACATCATTCATAATAACCCAACGAATAAAATGGGTTTCATAAACATAATCCCATCATCACATAATCCATATAAAATAAATGGATATCATTTCATAATAAGAAAAGTGAAACCATGTAAAACATAGAGACATTATACTTGAAACACACACATATGAAATAATTTTATCTTAGATGAAAAAATGGTTTTGATAAAACACTTGAAATGAATTCTTGAGGAAAATATCCTTTCTTCTTCAAAATCATTTTCTTTTCACAAAATTTAAAGCAATTTTAAAAGAAAAGGATTCTGTTGAAAATATTCATGAAATCTTTTGGAGGAAGCTTCATGAAAATAAGGCTTTATAAAACCTTAAAAATCTGTTCATTCCGTATAAGTTAAAAAAAATTATTCTCGTACTTTTGCCGGAAACTCAAAAAGTACCTTGTAACATAAACAAAAGAAAAATTCCTTACATAACATGTAGTAAAAGTCAAAAATTGGTAAAAAGGAATTTATACATACATGAAAACACTTTTATAAAACATGGACATGGATGATAGAAATAACCCCAGTAAATACTTACGAATAAGCAATCTCGGATAAAAATGAGATTTGCAAAATTATCACTTACCTTAGATCCGATATGCTTCGTACATATCCAAACCTCCTGTATAATGATTTAAATAATGTCATTGACTTATTACAGAATCATAATCATTGTTATTATATCATATATTGTTCACTTATGACTTTATATTACCCATTCTTTTGTAAATTCATGTTAAAGTAGCATTTTGGGTAACATCGTTTCATTTGTCATTCGTGTTTTAACTTGTAATTATTTATCTGATTACATAGATCATGATTACTTACATCCAGAATGTAAAACATGATTTATATATAATATATATTCAGAATATACATATATATAATAGATCGATAAAGGGAACGAAATACACCATTCATGGAGACGGTATGCCGTATGTACACATGAACGTTGTTTTCGTTTCCTTATTGAATTGAATGGAATTAAGTAGATGACATAAATATATATATATATATATATATACATAAATCCAGTAGCATTATTATGTCATATATTTCCTTATTACTTATTATATATACTTTATAATCATTCTTGAATTGTTAACATGGAGAGTGAATCTCATCGCGTCGTGGAGACGGTAGTCCGTACGTATGCATGAGCGATGATATCATTCCCAAGATCGTGGAATTGTATTAAAGTGTATGTATAATATTAAAGAATCAATATCACTTTACAATAATCATATATATTCATTACTTTCACCATTATACTCATCCAAGTAAGGTGGTGGTGGAAAATAGATTACACCACGGCGTGGAGACGGTATTCCGTACGTACGCACGCGCGGTGATTTCATTTTCCGTAGGATGGATAGATGGTGAAATATGGTTGTATCATACTTATAATAACATATCAGTATATGAGTGACACTGATGTTATTACCTCATAATGAAACAACTAAAAAAAGAAGAAGTGGAAGAAGAAATAAAGTTGAAAGAATCGGTAACGGACATTACCTCTTATTTGAAGCGCCTCTTTGTGACCTCCTCTTAGGGCACTAAAATTGGTCATTGAAGAATACCAGGACCCCTAGGATGTTTCTAGGGAAGTGGAGAAGATAATTTGGTAGGGGTTGGCCGAGCTTGAAGGGTCAATGTGGTGTGAGGAAGAGAGGGAGGAGGTGCCCCTTTATAAGGGAGGAGAGGGGCACCTTTGGAAAAACTAAAAATATTATTTTATTATAAAGTCATATTCGGTTTTTAATAGCTCCAAATTGATTTATTTAGAAGCTAATGTGGGGATGGGTCGAAAGCCTCACATCCAATAGAATTTATACAAGTTTAGGTTTCTATTTTAACCTTATCATTTAAATTTAACCTTAAGTTAAATAATTTAACTTTTACCGTGTCTTCTTATTTTCTAACACTGTAAGGTTAATAAACATACTATAAAAAGACAAACGAACCCCAATTTCTTTATTATTAATATATATAACCTTATCTAAGTCATTTGTCCAAACATTAGATTTTTAGGAATAAAATAACAATTAATAATATAATATTTGTTTTAAAAACTATTTTATGTCAATTTTGATTCTATTTTGTAATTGATTTTTGTGAAAATCATAACAGAATTATTAGTTAGAAAAACGTTAATTAAATCAATACTAACATGTCATATTATCTTATAAAATTATTGGAAGTCATAGAAATCCTCAAATTAGATTTATTTGGGTATTTATAACATCAATTATGTCAATATATCATTAATAAGATAATTACTGCATTATATTTGTGTCATAAATAAATTAAATTATTTAATATCTAAAAATTATAAATAAAATACCATTATGTATGAAATATGTTTAGCTTTCTAATTAATATTTATAGTCGAATTTATCTTATGTATAACCCTATAATAAAAATGATTTACTTATAAAACTTTGATTTTAACTATTTTAACCCTTCTTTAAATAAATTAATAATAAATGTCATAATCAAATCCAAGTGGACCTAAATGGTCATATTTTATTACTAAGGTTGTTTTTGGTCGAATTACACTTATACAATAGAATTAGGACATGTTTTAGGATAATAATAATATCATTTTTACCCTTAATTACCCTATTTACTTTTAACCGTTGTTAAAAAAAGTAAAAAGTTACTATTCACCAAAAATTATTTTCATCTCATTGAACCTCATTTTAGTCCTTGATATTAACCGTGTCCCTCGGATTTTTGAAATTCCACTCACAGAAGCGGTAAAATTAAGTTTTATGAAAAAATCGGTTTTTTAACTACCACATAGTGGTTTCACTATTCATCAAAAAATGAAAGTTTCCGGAAAAATACCAAAAATTAGGCCTCAGCTATATTTGATATTATGAATTCAAAAATGATATCTATTTTACCAAATTCAAAACATATCAGTTTCATTAATTAATTTAAAAATTAATTCACGTCGTCAAAACAAATCGCGTGTTTTTAAGAAACATTAACTATCAAAAGATTTATACTTGTTTATATCCAATTTCAAAGTGAAATTAATTCCAATGAACAACATTGGATTAAATGGTAAAAATATATTCTAATTACACTTTAAAACCAATTAAAAAGATAATCTAACCATATAAATTATTGCGATGAAAAAAGTTGTTTTTAATTAAAATATAGCGTGTTTTTACTATTCATTAAAATATGAAAGTTGTCAGAATAATATGAAAATTTTATCCAAAGTAAAATTTTATACCCTTATTCCAAAGAAAAATTTTATTTTGTCAAATTGAACTTATAGACATGTTAAAAACAAGATTTAAGGTGGGTGCGCCATCAAAAGGCGGCAAAACTACATTTTTTTTTAAAAAATACTTATTTTTCTCAAAAAATTGATTTTGTTCTCATACCATGTTCTAGAAAATGTTTAAGATGAATAATAATGTTATAAAATCAAAATGTAGTTGATACTATTCATAACATCTAGTTCATAATAATATTATAACCATATATCGTTGTTTAGTGAAACCGGGTATTGCGTACAACACACGCTATCGAGAAAAGTCGCGATTGCGTGTAATGCAAGCCAAGTTAGGGTTGCGTGTTGTGTAAGACTCCTCCGTTGTTTCGTATAACAGAATCCAACCATATTTCATTTATACATTGAATATATATATATATTTATATATATACACTCAAAGTTTCGTAGAATAACTACTATCAAAATTGTGTGTAACATGATCCAAGAATAGTGTTGTGTATACTACAAGCTCATACGGTGTTGCGTGTAGTGCAAGGTAATCTTGTTGTAGCATACAACACAAGACATCAATGATATTAAATGAATATTTTTCATAAAATATCGGGGTGTTACATTCTTGGGTGCCGTTTAGTTGATTGAGTGATAGTTACCTATCAGCCCTGATTAGACGGGTTGGTACCCACTGGTAGTGTATAGGCCAGATGGGGAGTGTTGTTGGTTTCTATTTCCGTGAGGGAGGACAGTTGGTTATAGACTTAGGAGTTTCACCATACGTTGGCAGGTGGCTCTGAACCGATTATGTCCAGGGGTCTTATAGGGATGTTTTGAATCACCCATGGTTACTGGATTATTTACATTTCTTGTTTACTTTATGTTGCACTAGTTTATTTTTAGTTTTCACTTTTTACTTGTTTTACTCTATCCCATATTTGGTATATTTTGTTTTGAATTTTATTCATAAAATGTCAAATGATTTTGAAAGTGGTATGTAGCGTGTGTTGGGTTTTTAAATGGGGAAAACATGTTTCTTATTTTAAAATGTGAAAACCCTAATTTTATGTTTGTATTTCAAACTTGTGTCATTGGATTGTTTCAGGAAAGGGAATGATTGGATTTCGTGGTTATATTTGGCATCCCTAATGAGCATCTCAGTGCTCATGCCTATCATATTATTTTAGTTCCAGGTTCAGTTCTTGTTCATTTTCCTGGTTCAGCTACTCAGTGTTGAAGTAGGCTTGAGTCTGAGTTGTGTGGTGACCTAGAAGGTCACAAGGAAGTATGTTCGGTTTTATTTTCATTCCACTGCTAGTTTTTATTTTTATCATCAGTTTTGTATATCTGTTTATCTTTTGTTCATGGGCCAAATTATTCCCAACGGTTATGTTATGATGTCTGACACTGGTTGCCAGCTCGTGGGGATAGGGAACGCCCTTCGGGCCATGTCGTAGACCGACTCGGGTGACCAGTTCAGGGTCGAACTGGGTTGGTTCATGACAAAATGGTATCAGAGGAGGTTCTTGTTATTTAGGGAGTCCGGTAGATATAGATTAGGATTGTCAGGACTCAAGGGGTAGGTACGAGAAGGATGTCATAAACCCTCTCCCGTTACGAATCTCGAGTTTCCATGGGTAGTCTGGGTTTTGAGTCTTCTACTTTTGTTTTGGGATTAAGGAATTACAATGTAGGTGAACCAGTGTCATGTCATGACCTCACATGGAGTAGTGACCCACGTAGAGTCTGATTGCACGGTTTAGCTTCTCCTAGTCGTTTTCACTTGCTTGGGGCATGACTCACTACCATGTTTCCAAGTTAATCATTACTATTAGTTCCTCATCCAGATGGTTTTTTTTAAGTTGGGTTTGTTTTGTTTTTGATTGATACAAGCGTGTTGTGAAAATGAAAAGGGGAAATGAGTTTTGGAAAATTGAATTTGGTTTGAAAAGTTTTTATGGTATTTGGAAAGTGGCCTTGAAAGAAGGAAAATTTTAAATCTAAAATGGCAATGGGATTTTGGAAGAGGAATTTTTGAGTTGTGTTTATATTTGCTTGTTTCTTTTGGGATGGTTGTTTTGGATAAAGGTTCTTTCTTTAATGCTGCTTCGGCTTGATATCATTTGTGGCTCTATGTTTTATATGTTTTTCAGAAAATGCCACCCAGAAAGGTCACCAAAGTTTCCAATAATTCATGCCCAGTTTTTGGTCCTTCTCGTACATTACCTATCCTTCACATTGATCAGGGTCTATTAGATGCAGCAGAGTGGCTTGAAGAGGTTGAGCGTGCCTTCAAGGTACTGGGGACTCCTGAAGCTGTTAGAGTGCGTGCCGTTTTGGGCCTGTTCAAAGGTCCAGCCCTGTACGAATGAGAGTTGTTATCCCCACCATCAATGCAAGATAAGATGACGTGGGATGTCTTTAAATCCATCTTCATCTGACAGTATATACCTAAAGGGGAGAATACGAAGAAAACAGAAGAGTGCATGCGTATTCAACAAGGCTAGCAGACAGTGAAAGCATATGTTGACCATTTCAAGGAACTTGTGTCCTTTTCTCTGAAGGCAGCATCATAGGATTTGATGAATAATTCTCTCTTCATCGGGATTCATTGTCCAGAGATCAAGGAGTGGGTCATCCCTTCTAAGGACCATTGTTTTGAAAAGCTGGCGGATGAGGCTTTCTTAGCTGAGTTGGTCTCCGGAGCGCAGACAGTCAGAAATCCAACGTATCTAGTTTCTCGTCAAGGTTCCTCATCTGGTGAGCAGGGTGTACCAGAGGAACATATTTCTAAAGAGTCCTATGGAATGTTTTTAACTTCCATTTCATCAAAATGTTCAATGGTGTTCCACCAGTGTGGTCGATTCAAGCACGTGAAGCCTTCATGTCACATCCCTCCGAAGATGTTTCATCATTGCGGGTGTCTGGGTCATCTAGAGAAGTTCTTCAGGAAGCGTCACCTGAAGAAGACGCTATGACTGGAGGATTTCTAGTGCCTGACTGTGAGGCAGGAGATACTTCAGCCATCAGAACCTCATCCACAGGTCTTGGGGTGAAGCTCGCGTGCAGTCAAGAGTTGCCAGGGGTGTGAATCCTTGGTTCAGGTTTTGTGTTCCATGTTGGCAATGAAACATTTAAAGTCTTTTCATTCTTGTTTTCTAATGCTAATGTTTTGTCATTGTTTTAAGTTCATTTTTTTGTAGAGTTATGATGGACTCATTACTTTATAATCCAAACAATTTTGTTCGTGTGATAATGGTTTTCTAAATCATGCGTTTTTCTTAGAAGTGGTTTTGTCCCATGTATGGGTTAGTCATGAATTAGTTGTGTTCGTTTAGAGATGTATGTGCATGTGGAAGAATCTATGGTTGTAGTTATGCTCGATTTCACTTCTTGGGTTATGTTTTGCTCGGAGGTTTTCTTATATTTTTCAGGTTTTTTGGTCTAGGGCGAAAGTTTCAGGTTTTAGCGGAGGTGTTGTTCGCTCATGCTATAGAAGTTGGTCTGGATTGGTTGGGAGTTCCTGTGTCACCCCCCTTCTCAGGGTGGTATGTATGTGTGTTAATTTTCCACATCAGTTGAGTTTTTGTGGTGGGGAGAACCCTCTTGTGTTCTCTCGTTCTCTTGAAATGTGGTTTCTTTCGGTTTCAATCAGGCTTGGATTATTGTTTGGTCTATTGTTCGACTGTGTGACTTTCTGGGGGAAGAAAGTGTCTGTGGTGGGGAGAATTGTCACACCCATACTTTTTAATTTATTTATATCTTATTAATTCTTGGCCTCGGGTTCTCATGCCAAGGTCTGGGCTGGGTCCTAGATTAAAATCTTCATTGTTTAATATTTTTACTTGGTTTCGGACCTGTGCGTAGTTACCGCACGGTTGGAGATAGCCGCCCAACCGGCCCTAGTGTTGTGAAATTTATCAATATTATTATTATTATTATTTTTATTATTGTTATTTTCATTATTATTATTTTTATTATAACTGTTCAATATATTATTATTTCTATTATTATTGTGTTATTATTATTTTATTATTATTTTTATTATCATTATTCTATATACTACTATTTCTATTATTATTTTAATATTAATATTATTAGATTATTATTATTATTATCAGTTTATTATTATTATTGTTTATATTATTTTAATTATAATTTTCCTTATTTATATTATTATTGTTATTATTGTTATTATTATTATTATTATTATTATCATTTTTATTATCGTAATAATACTATTATTATTATTAGAATGATAAAAATCAATCCCTAGCCCCTTACCCAGCTCGGGGCACAACCACCCCTACTACCCCCTATTTCCCTTCCCCCTCTCCTCCCCGGGGCGCTCAACGCACCAACGCCCACACCTCGCCGCTCCCCAGACTCGCCCCCGGCAGAACTCGCCCAGGCCCTCGGCCTCCCGCTCACGCCCTGACAGTAGCCCCGTCGCCTCCCCTACTGCCTTGCTGATCCCCTCTGGCATCTCCCCTCCACGCTGCACCTCTTCCCTCCCTGCAGGCCGCCCTGCCCTCTGGCCTCACCTCCTCAGCGCACAGAATCACCGCCCTCTGGCCTCCTCCAGCACTCCCAATTCACACGCTACGCTCCCCAGAACCCTGTGCCCGGCCTCCGGACCTTTGGCCTTCTGCGCCCTTGTGCCTCCAACCAACCCCCTCGTGGCCCTCCGTGCTTGACCCCACCTCCATCACCCTCACCGACACCATGCCCAATCACCTCTGGCCAGACCTAGCACCGACCTCACCATGTCCTCACCCTACTGCTTTGACCCCTTGCACACCTACATTCCGGTGACCCGAACCTCGATATCCGGCGGTCTTCCGGTGTGAATTTCAGTACCTCTGCCTCCTACCCAGCACGCGGTTTCCTCCCTTTTGGGTGTGTGTTTGATCCATGGTGATTTTTGGTTCCTCTCATTGAAGCATTGTTTCATACGCCCTTGGTTTTTGGTAGGTGTTTCCATGATTTTCCCTTATGAAGAAATTTATTTGATTCTTGGGCATTTCAATAAAGTTTTATATATAATATGCACACTGGTATTGTGTGTCATTTGATATTTATGCTGTTTTTATGGTAGTTGAATTTTCTAAAGATAGTTTTAAATCAATTCTTTATTTTCGCATATACACTTTCACTTGTCTTAATAAATTTATGGACATGTTTGACACATTTTATAAAATAGAGGATTTTTACTAAAGTTTGAAAATGCTCATTTGATAAACTCTTGGGGAAGTGGAGTTGCACAGGACTTTCAAAACATTTTGGAAATGACTTTGGTAAGTACATTTTGGGTAAATTTGATTTAGTGCATGGACCTTAAGAAATGTTTGGTTGGTTGGTTGTTTGAAAATGGTTTTGGGTGTGTGTTTGGAGTAAGGGATTTTTGGCACATTTCATAAAGAGGTATGTTTTACTCAAAGCTGGAATGAAAAATGTTTTATAGGGGAACGCCTTCTGAAACTATGAAATGTTTTGAATGGTGCGAAGATAAAATTTGAAGGGTTTGAGCATGCAATTGGTTTTAAATTTGGATCCGCATGTGAAATTGGTGAAATTGTGATGAAAGACTTTACTGTGTTCATTTAAAACCTTTTATTGGTTGGGTAAATGATTTATTAAATGATTATTTTAATGTGAATCATGGGTTCAAGGTGTTTTTATGTACGTTTAGGTTTGGTTTGAAAGCGAATGGTAACATTGTGAAAATGGTTGTTGTTTTCTAAATGATGCTTGGGTCCCTTTGTATGATTTAATGGAATGGTTTTAATGTGTTCATTAAAACCTGGTTGTTTGGATTTGAAACGTGTTTTGGTGTGAGTTTGAGAAAGTTAAAGGACTGTTTGATATTTTATACTTGGAAATGGTTTTAGAAATTATTTGGAACTATTTTGGTAAATGTATTTGGGTGTGTAAACTTGAAGTCCATGTGGTGTTTTACTTCTAAAGGTGATGTTTTGTGGTGATTTTTAAAAAGAATGTGATTCGGAAAATGTGAATGCCCGGTTGGAAACTTAAGGTGTTTTAAAATATGGTTTGAATGCTTATGTGATGTGATGGCCCAGTTGGCACTTAGTTAATGTAAAATGATTGAATGTGTATTTGGGGGCGCTTAAGTCTAGGGTAACCCTTTACGGGTGAATGCACAGGAAGCGTTTGTGTTTGGGGAAGGCAAGTGCGGTGAGATGAGTCACACGTGTGAGGGCCTTTCTACGTACATGGTATTATTATAACCACCATGGGTTCTTGGGAGTCTTATAGTTGATTGAGTGCTGGTTTCTTATAATCCCCAATTAGACGGGTTGGTACCCACTGGTAGGTGTATATGCCAGATGGGGAGTGCCGCTGGTTTCTATTATCGTGAGGGCAGGTAGTTGGTAATAGACTTATGAGTTTCACCATACACCGGTAGGTGGTTCCGAACCGAGTACATCCAGGGGTCTTCTAGGGATGTTTAGGATCACCCATGGTTACTCGATTATTTACACTGCTTGTTTAATTTTTGTTGCACTAGTTTATTTTCAGTTTTCACTTTTTACTCATTTTACTCTATCCAAGATTTGGTATATTTTTTTTTGGATTTTATTCATAAAATGTCAAATGATTTTGAAAATGTTATGTAGTGTGTGTTGGGTTTTTAAATGGGGAAACATGTTTTTATTTTAAAATGTAAAAACCCTACTTTTATGTTTGTATTTCAAACTTGTGTCATTGGATTGTTTCGGGAAATGGAATTCTTGGATTCCATGGTTATATTTGGCATCCCTACTGAGCATCTCGGTGCTCATTCCTATCATATTATTTTAGTGGTATTTTCAATTCATGTTCAGGTTCCTGGTTCAGCTGCTCAGTGTTGGAGCAGGTTTGAGTTTGAGTTAGGTGGTGACCTAGAAGGTCACAAGGAGGTATGTTCAGTTTTATTTTCTTTTCGCTTCTAGTTTTTTATTTTTACCATCAGTTATTTTATCTATTTATCTTTTGTTCATGGTACAAATCATTCCTAACACTTAAGTTCAGATGCCCGGAACTGGTTGCGCCGTGGGGATTGGGAACGCCTTTCGGGCCATGTCGCAGACCGGCTCAGGTGACTGGTTCAGGGTCGACCCAGGTTGCTTCGTGACTATACTTGTGTCTCAGGAACATCATCATCTCTCCCTGTAACTTGTGGAGATGGTTCCCATACCAACTCCAATGCATTTGGGGCATCCACTTCATTAAAGTCAACCCTGCTCCTACTATTTTCATTGCAAATGTGTTCATTTTATATAAATATGAATTGTTTTTTCAAAATCACTTTTCTATTTAAAGGGTTGTATTGGTAATATCTTTTAGGTTCCATAGGATAACCTATAAAGATGCACATTGTGATTTGGGATGAATTTTTTTGACTAGGTATAGTCTTTACAAAATCCTTGCATCCCCATAAATGTAAGTATGATAGATTGGGTTTCTTTTACACCACAACTCATATGGAATCCCATTAATTGGTTAAGTTGGTACTTAGTTAAGGGTATATTCCACTTTCTAAAAGGTGTATCCCCAAATGGATAATGGAACAGTTTTCTAACTCATCATTGACATGACCATGTCATGCAAGGTCTTATTCCTCCTTTCACTAACACCATTAAACTATGTTGTGTAAGGAGAAGGGAGTGGGGATAATATCCCACACTCCATCAATTGATCAATGAAAGCATTTTTAAGATACTCTCCACCTTGGTCTGTGTTAAGTGACTTAATATTCTTACAAAACTGGTTTTCTACTATGTTGGTATTCCTTAAAAATCTAAAAGGAATCAGACTTATATCACATTAAGTAAATATAGCCATACCTATTATAGTCGTCAGTAAAAGTAATTAAGTATGAAAACCCACCCCTTGCCTCTACTAGAAATGGACAATGTACATCAATATGAATTATTTCAGGTAATTTAGAGGATCTTACTCCCTTATCAAAAAATGGTGCTTTTTTCATTTTCCCTTATAAACAACCATGGAACACATTCAAGGGTTTTAAATTAAATGAGTCTAAATACCCTGCTTGATGTAATTTTTTAAACACTTATCATTCACATTACTAAGACTAAAGTGCCATATGAGGGTGTTATATCAGTCATGTTCATTGGTTTTGTCATTGATTTTCATTAACATTTTTTCATGTTCAAGTATATACAACCCATTGTTAAGATGTTCCATATAATAACACTTGTTATCCATATAAAAGAGACAATATTTATTTCCAATCATGAAATAAAATCCAATGGGGTCCAGTATTGACACTGATTTTATATTTTTGGTTACCGACTGTACATAATAACAAATATTCAATGCAGGAACCAAACCACTAGGCACCGTTATATGATAATAAACCACTACTAAGGCTGCTAGACTTACACCATTTTTAGCTCGAAGATCCACATCGCCTTTTTCAATATTTTTAACTCCACTTGGTTTCTGTATATGAATACATATGTCTGATCCACATGTCGTATCCAATACCTAACTTGTATATAATTAAAGATTACATTCAATGAAAAAAATACATGTAGTAGAAGCGTAACCTTGCTTCTTCTTCCTAGATCTGCAATTCATTCTTCCTGTGGCCTTTCATTCCACATAGAAGCAGAAATCCTACTGCTCATTTCCCTTCCACTACTACAAATACGCATTTTATCAGTGCTAAAAATGGCCTTTAATAGCGCTAAAAAGGCGTTGTTAATGTCGGAGAATATAAAGGGGGGTCCCCTTTATCAGTGCTCCAAAAAGCGCTGATAAAACCCCTTTTATCAGCGCTATTTTTAGCGGTGATAAAAGTAAAAAAATTTAAAAAAAATTTAAAAAAATTTAAAAAATATTAAAAAATCATGCAAATCGGGGGGGCTTTTATAGTGCGTGAGCCCCCTTTTAACAGTGCTTTTCCAGCCCCTCCAGTGCCCGCACGCACCCCCTCCAGCCTTTATCAATGCTAGCCCCCCAAATCTACCCCCATGAGCACGCCCCTCCCTCCACCAGGTTTTGAACACGAGACCTCCCTCCTGCCCGCCTAAGCCCTTACCACTCCTCTATTTTGATTTGTTTTCCATTTCATGATATCTCTATTTATATATATATATTTAGTCATATTTCTTTGTATATTAATATATATTTATATTAATATATATGTATAGTTATATTAATATATATATATAGTTATATTAATATATATATATTTATAGTGATATTAATATATATATTTATTGTTATATGAATATATATATTTATATATATATATATGTAGTTATATTTATATATATATATATAATTATATTAATATATAGGTATATAAATATTCATATATTTGTATTTCAAATAAAATGAATATTAGTTATTATTTAGATAAATCTAATATATTTTATATGTAAATATATTTTATCATTTATATTTATAATTGAATTTTTATGTGTGAATATATAAAAATATGTATATATTGTTATATATTTGATTATAAATAGCAGTTCATTATAAAAAATGATAAAATTTTAAAGTCATAATGTCAATATGAATGTAATACCTTGGAATAAATTCAGTCCCCACCAAAAAAATCCCATAATACTCCCTTAAACGAGGCTGAAAATCCACAAAATGTTAAAAAATCAGGGTATCCCGACTAAAAACTCAGTTTTAGAGGCCTTCTTGGCCTTTTTTGGCCTCGATAAATGTGACAGAGGCTTTGCCTCAATCACCTATGTGTAGAGCTTGTCGCAGGCATCGATTTGATATACTGTAGAGCTCAAACGGACACCCGGATCAAAAGTTATGGTTGTTTGAAGTTCGAGTGGCGTTTTCAACATATTTTGGATCTTTTTTTATTTTTTTTTATTTTTTTAGTCTTCAAATTGTTATTAAATGACTGTTACTCCATCATAATTAGCATATTATTTATTATAAATATTTTTTTAATTTTTTTATAAGTCATTTTCACTAAATATCTTATATATCAAGTTTAACTATATACTTATACTTATCTAAAATATATTTATAATTATATTTAAAAAATATATATTATATTTATATCAATATAACTATATATATTTATTTAAATATTAATATATTTTTTAATGATTATCTTTGAAGTAGACCCTTAATCAGTACTTTTAAAAAAAGCGCTGATAAAGCCCCCCCCCCTTTTATCAGTGCTTTTTCGTTAGCGTTGATAAAGGATGGCACTGGCCTTGCCCAGTTTTGTGGTATTGTTCCTCTGTATACTTGGATTTTTGGTAGGATAGTGCATCAGTGTCTTTGGATTGGACTTAGCCTTTGTCCCCTTATACTTTCCCATTCTCCTCTTGTTCAGTATAAGGACTGAAGAATTGATATTCATTATACACTTATCATCTTGGTGAACTAATACAAAAATATCCAAGTGAAATTTTTTCATGTTATTCATATTGTAGTTAACAATGAATGTTTAGAAGATTTATGGTAAAGAGGAAATAAAGACCTCTTTTTCTAGTTCTTGGTTCTTCTTGAACCCAAGGGCTTCAAGTCTATCAATGTATTCAATCATCTGGTGTAAATGAGGTCCTTCTTGATTCCCTTATGTTATCCTACAACTATAAAGTGCACTAGATATCTCAAAAATTCCTTTCCTAGTTCTTTCCTTCTATAAATACTGTATATGAGTAATAATCTTGGGTGAATATTCATCCTCATACATTTTCTACAATTTATTGGACATATATTACTACATGATACATTGTATATCTAGTGCATCATCTACATGATTTTTCCATTTGTCATTATCTATCTTGATTGCTCCATGAGGATGTTCAATAGGAAGGGAGGACTCCATAATATAAATATTACTCTCTTGGCATAGTAATATGCACAAATTCTTATACAACTCCTAAAAGTTATAGATGATTGGGATATTTTATTTATCAAATATAGATCATAATAATAATTTTTATGTGGTGCTGGTGATTTCCATTTTTGATCTAGAACTTATAAATTTAGTAGTAATTACTTTATCTTAATTACCTTTTAGAAATTATTGATTAATTAATCATTAAATCATTAAATGTCTCCCACTATTTTATCGAACCATAATAGCCCCCACTATTCAATTCAAAATATGTTGTACCTTGAGTATTATAGTGGAAGGGATACTTGAAACCTATCCTCATAGTCTACAAGTATTGGATATGCCACTACTTGGGGATTTTCAAGGTAGGATCATGACTAGTGAACCACATTAACTTGAAATTTCTTGAAGTATTGAGTAAATTTCCAACTTATCGAAATCGTAACCTTCATTCCCTCAATTATTTTCATATAAAGTGATATCAAACTAGCTTTGGATAGTTCTTTCCCGCCATCTTTAGTCATTCCAACCCATTACTCTCATAAGAACTCTCCAGTAGTAGGAGGCACCCTCAACTGTGGCTGCTGAGAACACTCAAAACTCGACTTCCTTCAAATTTGACTAACAAAACTAATTATGAATTAATATATCCTTGAGGGGTTTTATTTTTTCTTGAAAAATGTAACCCATTTATATGTTCAAACCATATTTTCACGCTCACAACTGAACATGCATTAATAGAATATCGTACATCACATCCTTATTCATATTTCTTGTTTAATATTTTATATGGTCTCATAGTAAACATGCACAAGCATAAAATAACAATCAATGCGCAAAGAAAATAATTCTACCTGACTCTTCTTGAGAATCAATTATTGGTTGATCCATTTCAGATCAACTGTGACCTCAGGGGTAACATACCTAAGAATAGTCATGAATCGTATTGTAGCTCACCCCCAATCTAGTATATCCACTTCTTGTTTGGAGTACCACCTTGTCTTGGAAAGGGTTTGCATCTTATAATGTCATCATCAACTGTACATGTATACTTTCACACAGGCAAGTGGGTCTAGAGAGCGCAATAAACAACAAATATATTGGACACACAAAACCTTATACATACTGAATGAAAAGATGATGCACAAGTCTTCATTTCATTATCGACTTATTACAATCACCACACACATTTAATAAATAATTAAAGCAATTAACCAAGGCATACACAAGTGCGGTCACTAGATCAAGACTAGATGGTATAAAAATAAATGCGTGATAAAATTAATTTCTAAAAATTTAAAGCATGAGGGTATTTAAATAAATTAAATGAATTATATAAATTCAAATAATTTATTTTATTCAGTCATTCCATTAAATTAATTTTAATTCCAAAAATTAAATTAATCAATTAATTTAATTTAATACTAAAATTAAATTAATCATCCGAACTATTGAAATATTATTAATTTCAAACCAAAAATTAATTTTAATTAATTCAATTTTATTCTAAAAGTAAATTAATAAAATTAATAAAATTTTGGTTATATTAATTTATCCCGAAACCCGAAAACCCTAGAAGGGCCCATTGTGGGCAGAGCGGTAACCCCATAAGCCCGTATTGGGCTAGTGAGACCCTGAGATTGGGGAGGCGACGGTGGGGGTTCACGGTGGCTGCTGTCCAGCCAAATCCCGGTGGCCGAAGATGAGCAGACCTCATGGGAGGTGGAAGATGAGACCTGGATGCATAGGGAGAGAGAGGCAGTAGAGGTCCCTCAGTGCTCGGCTGCTTTGGTCTCATCTTGTTTGAAGGAGGTGGGCAGCGTGGTCTCGGGAGGGTGGGTGACAGACAGGGAGGGAGGGGTAGCCCATGGGGTTCAATGAGGAAGAAGACCCTGGGATCCCCCAGTTTGAATTTAACTTTTTTTTAATATATTAAAATCCTACAATTAGGCTGCAATAAAAAAATGGCTTCCATGCTTTTTTGTTTGTCAATACCGTGGAAATCTCCTCATTCCCATTTCTTTCCTTACGAGAAAAACTGATCCACCTTTGAAAAAAAACAACCTATAACTGAGGCTTGTTATAAAATTAAAATTTTATTTAATTATATTCTTCTACATGTGGAAAAATAGAGACACCGACTATGGAGTTTTAGGTGGCTGGGTCCAGCCAATTCTTAGTGGGAATGTATCGGGGTCATTGGAACCACATCAAAAAACAACATAAATATATATATATGAGTGTTCTTGAAATTTAATACCTTAAAACACCATTTCGATCCATAAAACTATTTTTGGATGTCCATAACATGACCATCCATGATTGGATTGAATCACGGTCAGATTCGTTGGGATCAGTTTACAACTCTCTACTTAAAATTTAAAGCAAAATAATTTTATTTCCTCAGAAAACCCACGTGATCGATTTGATGAAAATTATTAGTATTGGGGCATGTAGGGAATTTTGGTGGGCCATAGATTTAAATATTTTTCATCATCGAAATGATGAAACTATTCCATCTTCGACGATCCGAGCCCTGATATGGTTCAAGGATCTCACGTGGTTTAATCGGAGCAATAATAATAATAATAACAATGAGTACCTCATTTTGATTTGAAGTGCTCACATCTATTGCAAGTCGACAATGAACATTGCTTTAAGGATTTGATGATGAACCCATATAGACCATCCACACATGCTTCTCAAATCTACACATATTCCATTCATTGGATTCTGGGAGCTAGTGGGGAGGTTCGACGATCTCTTCAATGCCACAATGATCACCACGATCTCCTACCTTCGATCCATGAAGGCGTTCTCGGATTGTTCGCCCGGATTGAGAAATTATTTCTCTAAGAGTCAGGATGAGAGAGAAGTACTCAATTTTGACTGAGTGAAGAATCACATGAAAATATCTTAACTCTGACTTATATAGTAGAAGGCTAAAATACATGGTCAGGGTTCCCCAACCCCCCATATATTTAACATTCACTAAATAAGTAATACCTATATCCAATTATTTTTTGATTTAACCACTTATTGGTTGAGTGGTAACCATACAAACCCGAACCAAAAACCAAAAACAAGATACAAAATAATAATCTCGATAATATTAATTGAACCTTGACTGTTAAAATAATATTTTTTCATACAATAGGAAACCTTGTATTTACTTAAACACTTGAAAATACATTTTCTAAATAAATTCAACTCAATTATTCTTTACTTGAATAATATTGAATTTATTTATTTTTCTATGATCGATAAAACTTGGACAACTCTCGTATCCCGTGGTGGAGCCAACAATGTCCTATATACCTATTCATTTGAATAAGATTCTTGAATACACTATTGTGTGCGACCCTCTAGACCCTTATCTTGAGATCATCGAATAATATTCACAGACCAAGATCGGAGTCTAGAAACCCATCAAGACCCCTAAAAAGATAAGTAATAGTATAAAAACGAAAACCAACCTACGAACATGCGATCTGTAATATTTTTCATTCATATGATTTCTCATAAAGAAGAAAAAACATTTGTGTCATCATCCTTTCTTGCTTTATTATTTGTTGATCTATCTGGACAGATTTACCTTTGACTATTGTGGCTATGGATTTCTGAAGGTACTACCATCATGATTTACCAGGCTAGAGATATCACTTCCTCAACTCAGAAGTGAAAAATTATATCTTGATCATTCAACCAATGCCATACCACCAACGAAACACCAACACAAACTACCTCCCCAGATCTTCATTTTAATTTTATTCACCTCGCATAAAAGAATGAGATCAAATGGAACATATTGATAATGATATCAATTTAGGAGACTAATACACATGTTTGTTGACAGAAACAACAAAGACACCGAAAACACGTGGTGTTTCTATTAGTGGGTATGTCCTCATGATCTTGATTACTAGATATCACAACGTGTGAACTTCATGAGAATAAGTTTCATTGATCATGAGCCCCCATCATCTGATAGTCACACATCATATGTTTTCTATCAGTATGATGTATCCGGGCCATAGAAAATTACATTAATATTACTTTCATAGTATATATACATTCTAATTATAACTCGTGAACTATTATAACCCTTTGATATGACACATAATCCAAGGACATTACCATAAACATAGTGGTCACATAAGTATCAACACTATTTTGGTAAGAACAATACATGTATATCTCAAAAAATATACATGAAATAGTAATAAAAGTACATCCACAATTTGGATCTACAGAACCCACTTTCAACAACAAATGGATTAGGAGGTGTGAAAAAGTGAGGGCATGAGGTTTGATTTTATAATGGGGGAGGAGTGACATTTTTATAAGTACCCAAAAATATTCAACGATGGGAAGTCACCCTCACCCCATGTCTCAACAGAATTCAAAAATAATGAAGTAGAGAGATGAAATAGTCAATAAAAACCTCCACCACACAAAAAAAATGTGTGAAACATGTTGTTCCTTAACTTCTATGTTTCCTTACTTTTTCCATTTTAGTTTTCACTATGATAACTGACCTTTTTATCTAGGTAATATATCTTTTAATACTAGAAATAAAATAATCCTTATTAGGTAATTTTTAACCACTGGTTAAAAATATAAAATACATTTTATAAAATGAGAATCCAATGTTTTTGGAAAATTAATTTTAACATAAACGCATGAAACACACAAAACCCCATTGTACCCTTTACTATGACAATGAAGTTTTTACTACTTAGGATTCAATATAATTATTTTAAAAGGACCATTGGTCCATGAATGTAATTTGGTTGATATTTTTAAATATATAACAACATGATTATTGAGGACAAGATTTTTAGGAATTTGATATCATTTAATAAATATTATTTGTTATAAAATAACATTAATGCCAATTTTGAAACTATTTATTTAATTTGACTTTAAAAACATCAAGACAATGGTGAAACAAAAATATATTATTTTCAAATCTAATTATCATGTTATATTTATCTAAAAAATTAAATATAATAATTCATTCAATTTATATTACTTTTAATATTTTAGTTTCATTTATTTTTATTTTTCTCCTAATTAAGTAATTACTATATTGGAATTTCTTAAGCATTTAAAGTAATTATATGATTTGTAAATATTAATTATAAATTACCACAATTAAATAAATTTAATTATCCTCAAAATTACCATCAATAATTATTAACATCTTTATTTTGTCCCTATGAGGACACATAATTGAAATTTAAAATTAAGTTAGCGACATTTTGTCATTTTCTTTACTTAAATTATTAAATTGGTCACATTCATAGAAAAGTGTCCCATAAGCACATAATATTGATACAAAGGTCATAATAGAAAAAATATGCTCAGAAAATAGAAACATGATGAGTGATTATGTCATTTTTACCCTTACATTTTAGTTTAAACCCCGATAAACTCGTTTTAACCTTAACCACAATAATTTTTTTCTTTCTATTTTTACTATTTTTTTGTACAAAAACTATTATGAAATTATTATAAAATATTAATTATTTTTCTTCCAAATATGGAAGCCATTTTTCCAAATTCTATTAGCATAAGTGAAAAATTTTAATTTAAAATTTAACTTACAGACGCGACAAACAATTTTCCAATGATTTTTTTTCATAAGTCTATAATGTTTTGATATCAAATTTCAATAATAAATTAATTAAAATGATATAAAGTGTGTTAATAAATATATAATTTAACTAATTTTTCTTTTAAAATTTTTAATCTTAATTAAACTTTGCAAATTACTTAAACGAAAAGGCAGTTTTTAATAAAAATATGTATTGTCACTATTCATAAAGAAATTAATCTTTTTAGAAAATCTTAAAAAATTAACACTAATATAATTTTGAAATTTTTATTCCAAATATGAACTTTTTTGTTTTAAATAAATTTTATAAATGTTTCAAAATTTAATCTTATTATTTGGTTTACAAAAATCAGTAAGAAACATTTTTTTGAGAACATTGTATTTTCAAAGCAAATAAAGACTTAAATAAAAATTAGGTACATATTTATAAATATATTTTATTTATCTAAAACATTTTTAATTAATTTTTTAAAAGTTTTTTTTCTATTCATACCTCTAATTTTCACGGATAGGTAATAACAATCGTGTTTAAATAATAATATTAATAGTATATTATGATTCGTTAAAAATCACTGTTGCATGTAACGCAAGACATCAAATAAATTACATTTATCTGAAACAATAATCATAAAATATCAATACGTTACATCTTCAAAATTTCATATTCCTCTTGGGAGATGGTGTATTTGATTCCTAATAATATTTCTTGACTATAACAAACCTCTCACTGAACCATCCCAAAGTCCTCACTAGAATTTGGAATCACCAAAAGACATTAATCTATGATCGGCCCAATACATAATGCACATATAGGGGAAGAATCCCTTGAGGAATTTAAACCGAGGTTGTACCCATTTGACTTTAAACTGTGAACATCACAATTAAAGATAAAACCATGAGTATCCTTATTATAATTTAAACCATGAGTATCCTTATTGTACATTAAACTATGAGTTTCCATATTAGACCTTAAATTATGAGTGTACCCTAATAAAAATTAAAATTTTAGAGTCCCCAATGGAATTTAAAGTATGAGAATACTTATTATAGTTTCAACCATTAGGGTCCCTATTAGACTTTAAACAATGAGTGTACCCAATAGTCTTTAAACCCTAAGTATACCCACTAGTCTTTAAACATTATGCCTCCCCATTGGAAATTAAACCACGAACATCCCCCGCAATATCTTAAACCATGAGAATCCCTAGTGGACTCTAAACCATTATCATCACCACTAGAATTTAAACCATGAGCATATCCTATAATCATTAAACCACTATCATCTCCATTGTGCTTTAAATCATGAGCATCCCCACTGGAATTTAAATTATGATTATCCCTACTATACTTTAAACCATGATCACCCCAATCTGGACATTAAATAATGAGTGAAACCATTGAAAATTGAACCATGATTCCCTCAAATGGAAATTAAAATATGAGAATCACCACTAGATATTACATCATGAGTGTCCCCATTGAACTCATGTTATACTTAGGGGAAAGCTAATCCATCCAGTTCTGCTCCTAGTCTCTTCTGACATGGTGAAACCAATGTCATCAACACCACCATCTTCCAAGAGACTATTTTATAAATTTTAGAACATAAAACATAACAAGAATAAAATATCGAAATATGAACTAGTATTGATACCCAATATAGTCTTGACCCTCACAGATTTGATAAATTTAGCAATAAATTCACGGGTTCCATCCTACCAAATGGAATCCTCATCAGATGATTAATTAATATTTGACTTTGTTAATGTAATTAATTTAATGGAACCAATCATCCAATGATGAGTATGATTATGAACTCATGTTACCTGTACCATATTAGGGATATATAGGTAAAGGAAACCAATTTTGAGGGAATAGGGGAAGACATAGTCTTGGACAAGCACAATATCACAACCACATCCCCACTGACGCCATATAATAACTGAAAATCGTAGGAAAGAACTTTAGAGAACCTAATAGGATAATGAAGATGCTTAAAATTATTTCAAGAGTTATATAAAACCTATTATTTTATAGTACTGATTATCTAGTGTGAAATAGTCTGATTAGCCTAGAGAAATTGGTAGAATAACTCAACTAAATCTATAAGAAACATGAATATATTAAACATCTGTTTATGTTCCTTACCTACCTAATTCAAAAAATAACCTCAAGGAAGTTATAAGGAGAAAACCCACATTGGGATGTGCAGAAATTTGGAACAAAGATATAAAATATTGAAATAATTGATAATGGTACCAACTACGATTTTAATTTTGGATGCTATCAATTTATCAAAAGATCTTTAGGAAGAACTTGTGGTGGCCTTCTTAATCCATCAAGAGTTTGAATCCTCGACACTACTATTGAAATATATCATGTAGTGACTAATTCCATGGAGTTCTATGCAATCATTTATTTCATAGTGTAATATGATTAAACTGTTATACAAGGACACATCATAAAATTTTATGTCTCTATAAAACTGGAAAACATTTAAGGTTTTCAAGCTTTTATTGAATATATATTAAGAACTATCCTCATTCTTGTTTGAATTCTCCATCAGTTGGGTTACAAAGAACCCATTTTGACCCCTTCTAATTTAACAATTAATGATTATGATAAGAGTGGATAGAAACTGCTCAGCCGAATCAAGATTAGACACCAATTTAGGGATCTCACATCTGACACTAAATTATTATTTATTTGGAAGGATACAAATTTCAATGTCCTTATAGAGAGTCTATGGTAGCATCAATATCTAGTAGATCCCTCTTTATACCATCAATGTATTAAATAATGTGTTAATGGGTAAATTGGGGCATAGTGATAAGGATCCATTTAAATTTTTATAGTCATAATGCATCAATGTGGGTTTCTACTAAAGAGAAAGAAAAACATATGATTGATAATGTCACTCAGGTTACTACTCTTAATGGTTTGTAAATGACATAGAATAACCCATTCAACAATATCAGTGATGAATATGTATTTCCCATCAATAAAATAAGAGGAAAGAGTTTGAAATTGGGTTTTTATTCATCATCTCACATGATATCAGTCACATCAGATGAACCTAGTAACATGGAAAGATAATTTGATCTCCATAATAATGACAAAGTCCTGGACTAGAATTTCCTTGTTCTCTCCTTGGTGTTTCAAAAGACCCATGAATCATCGACTGGTTTGGAAGATACTCTCATATCATTAATAGAGAATGAAAATATCTTTATCCCATTAACATAATTATGAGATTTTGATACCTATTCTACCCTCGGTGATGCTGAAGTGGAAGAAGAATAAAAACAGGATCTAAAATGTTCCCATCAATTATTTTAGTAGAGTGTATCCACAACTATTTATGAGCTCTGATAAATAAATATAGACATAGAGGAAGATCTATATCCCACATTTATCAGTTCATCCATGGATTCTAAGGAAAAAAGGCATATAACTCTTTTTCAAAGAAATTTTGAGATGTGTTCACCTATAATTACACAAAAATTTCAGTCCTCGATCCTAATGTAGCTACCCACCACATGAGATTTCCAGATGATCAAGATGGTTACAAGTAGGTATCCTGAATAATGAATCTATATCACACTAATAAGGTTAATGATGAAGTTTATAAACATATCAAAGAAAAATTAATTTGAGAGGGCCAATACATAAAACAAATCTCCAATATTATCCTGATCAAGAATAAGAATTGGTAGACCAGTTTATGTAGCTATTTTAGAGATCTAAACTGGATTTTTCTAAAGGATAATTTCCTAGTTCCAATTATGGAACTACTAATTGATGAAATTAGTAGCTATCAATCCATTCCCTTTATAGATGGTTATTTTTGATACAACCAAATTTGGATGGATTTTCATGATTAAAAATACAAAACTTTTTAAGATACTTAAGGAATATACTATTATCAAGTCACATATTTTTTCTTAAAAAACAATTTCACCACTTATTAACATGTCATACACAATATTTTTAAACCCTACCTAGGGAAGATGATTAAATTTTATATTTAGGATTTTGTGGTCAAATTATAGATATGGTCTGATCATATTACTAATCTTGAGATCATTTTAAACATTTTATAAATATTTAACTTTAATATGAAGACTTTAAAGTTTTCTTTATGGGTTAACTTAGGAAATTACGATGATTTCATAGTGTGGCACCATGGAATTGAAATTTATTGAGAGATAAAAAATTTCATCCTTGACATTCTACCTCCTCAAAACCTCAAAAAGTAAGGATTATTTAAGAGAAAACTTTATTATATCCAATTATTCATAATGAAACTTATAGGAAAATTATTACCCTTTACCAAACCGATGAATTAGGGATTTAAATATTAGTGGAATAATGATTTTATGGAGGATTTTTATAGTCTCAATATATATATTTTTATTCCACTAGTATTAGTTCCCCCTATTGAAGGAACGCCACTCATTCTATATGTGATAACCATAGATAAATAACTAGGAACATTTCTTACATAGAATAATGAAACAAGTAATAATAATAGTCTTTATTATCTTAGTAGGACTATTATTAATACTGAGACCAAATATTCATATATTGATAAAAATTTCATTTCATTAATCTTTATAGTTCAGAATATAAGGCAATACATTTAGCACTATGAGATTCACATAGTATCTCACAATGAACAACTCAAATACATCCTCAATCATCCCATGTTGACAAGAAATTTGGCATGGTGGGATTTCATTTTGTAGAAATTTGACATTTGATTCAAACTAAATAAGAAAAAAATGGAAAAAAGTAGTAGATTTTATCTTAGAGAGTCTTTATACATAAAACCAAACATTATAAATTGATTTAATCAATGATTAGGTATTATCTAAATAATACTACACCCTGACATGGTAGATATTCTTTAAAAGTGCTTATAGAATCCCAATGAGGAAAATAATGGAAGACCCCAAACTCAATAGAGTCAGTTTGGGAGCCATATGTATATCTCTAGCCAAGGTAGTTTTACATTATTCATTTTTTTCATTATAAGGATACACAAATGATGATGTAAAATTACAATACCTCATTAAAGGTTTGGAACTAGCACTATAAATACCAATATCCCACCTAAAAGTCAAAGGTGATTTAGATCTAGAAATCAACCAGCTCAATCAAGATTATTCTACTAGAAAGGAATATCCAATTCACCTGCTTGATTATATACAGGGGTTGATGGAGGAATTACCCTCACTTACAATATTTAAACACATCCCAGAATCACAAAACACCTAGAAATGTGAATTTTATAATGTGGATATAGCCTTAATAGATCTAGACAAAAAATATTTATTAATACTGAACATCACAAAATGGTGTCACCTTTCATTAATAACAATATAGAAGAGAGAAATAAGGTTAATTCCATCCTTGAATAAGATAATTCTAAAAATTTATGAATGTACCCTATAATTTACTACCTCTAAATTTGGATTATTCCATACAAAAGAGAAAGAAAATAGAAAATATGATAATATGTAGTTAAATTTACCCTTTATGCTAGTCTAAAATCTAAAAAAATCCTTTATAAGTGAGGCTTTAATAGATTCCTCCTTAGATGAATTAAATGAGGGGAAACTCTCAATATCATATAGGAAGTCCTTACAGGTGCATGTGGTGATCATTAGTCAGGGGTTAGTCATTCTCACAAAATCTAAAGGTTTGAGTATTTCTAGAATTAAATGACATAAGATTGTATAGAGTTCACAAATAATAGTGATGCTTATCAGATACATTACAACTTCATTCATTACCGCCCAAAACTGTTGCATAATGTTAAATATTCATGGACATCTGTTATTTGGGGAATATATATCATGGGGCCATATCCCATATCAATTTCTAGGTAGTTCAAGAACATCCATACCTCTACTAAATTATTTTCTAATTGGGATGAGGGTATATCCCTCAAATAAGTTAAGAAAAATTTTATCGTCAATTTTGTGAAGAAAAAATATATTTATAGATTTAGTGTCTCTCGTATAATAATTATGGATAGTGGAAATAGTTTCTTCTCTTCCAAACTAAAAATACTATATCAATAATATGAAATTTAGTCTAAACATTCATCCCACTACCATGAAATAGAAACTTGAAATATAATAGATTTTAATAAAACTCTTTCTGACATACTCTACAAGATTGTAGATAAATACAAGAAATCATGGTATGAAAAAGTCCTATATACTCTATGGGTATATCATACCACAACCCACATGACTACATAAGAAACCCCACATTCCCTTTTCTATCAGATGAAAGTGGTTTTACCTATCGAGGTCTAACTACCTTCACTCCAAATTTCCATTTTTTACTAGTTGTTAGTATATGATAAATATAAAAAGTGATTGGATGAGTCGAAACATATTTATGATAGTAGTTTTTGTACTCTACACAACAATTAAGTCTATAAAAACTGATTATCACACACCTTCCAACCAAAAACATCACCTATCTTCAAATTTACAAGAAAAACTAGTATTATCTCTCAGGATCATGATGATACATAGTAAGAAGCTTCCAAAACATAAACAAAAGTGGGAGGGGACTTACATCATATACAAGGCCTACTCAAATAGAGAATATTATTTGTTCACAATGGATAGTGAATGTATTATTCCTCCTCAACAATGTAAGGTTTCTCAAGAAATACTTTGAGCAATCTATAAGAAATTGTACTAATATCCCAGTCGCAAGAAATTAAACTGTGGGAAAACATACTTGTGATATGATGTTAAACTATATGGAACATCATCTTCACTATATAACATTAAACATCATGTGAAACATCCTTGCCATAAGATATTGAATTGAATATTCAAAATCCCCACAACATGATGTTAAATTGTGTTTCCAACATCCCTAAAACAATATGTTAAACTGAATGATCAAAATACATATAGAATGATGTTAATATGTGCTTCCAATATCATATTCATAAGACATTAAACTATATAAAATTATATTTTTGGTTATGCAACTCTAAACTACCAATCATAATCCTTGATATAAATACTTTAAACTACATATCACCAACGACTTAATTGATCAATGTAAATCTACCTGAAAACATCTCCATCATAAGATAACAAAATATGTGTTGTGTTTTGGAAAAAATCCATGTCTAGAATGTTAAAATAATATGGGTAATCATCTAATTCCATCTTATTTCTCACACTAAGGAAAACTCACATGATCTTAGAGGTTTGATATTATTTTTTCCAATTTTCATTATTATGTTGTGTCAAGGAACATTTGGTCCATCTTGTATGACCTAAAACTGCTTAGAGTGGCCTCACTTATATGACCATCCCTTTCTTAGTATATGATCCAGACCTATGCAAGGTATTTTAATTGAACTATGTGTGGCTTGATTATTGTTTTGTTGAGATATTTAGTAACATAAATATCACTAATCCCAAACCCAATCATGGATTAAAAAATCCCTTCTCCCTATATATGCTACATATCTATAAAAAAAGTTATAGAAAACTATGAATGGAATAATTCTCATTATGATGAGATATATAGTGATTCCTGGACCCCTAATTATTATCCTAGGTGAAAAATATACCCCCACATCTCCTGTGTATGGGATGTATTTTCACAGGATATTTCAACATGGATTCTCTAATTTATAGTCATGTGTTTGAAATAAAATGATTTTTATCCTTCATAGAATTCAAATATATATTGGGCTATACTTTTTCCTAATAACTAAATGTGGTATGATTCTCATTTCAATGATGTATGTATTTATGTATGGATACCTTATCCTAGGATCATCCATGTACAAAAAAAACAAATTCACCTTTTCCTTGTATATGATTCAGATCTATTTATAGAAACCCCTATTAGAACTACATGGAGTTTAGTCTTGGCATCTTGATAAGATCACAATCATTCAGTCATGGAGAAATCAGGTCTAAATGATTTAATTATATTTTCTAGACATCATATATCTATAAACCATGCTGCATATCATGAAAAATGTAGATCATCATAAAACATGCATGGATATTAGAGAAAAACACATTCGACTCCATGGAAAACCTCTGTTTTGACTATGTATACTACAAAATAGACTATTATTTTCATATGTTTCACTGGCATGGTTCATCGGCTAGAGGAATCTATATCCTAATGAGAAAATTCCTTTATCTTCACACACCCTTACATCATCGTAATGTATTTAACCATTTGAATATGCCAACAATAATTCTTTACATACCTATCCCATGACAATTTTTTTTCATAAGAGAGTCTCAAGTTATGATTTATGTTGTATCTCCATATGTTCAAAAGGGGTTGGATTATTCTCATAATATTATCCATATTTATGTCATTATCCCCATATAATTAGTCTATGTCCCATAGCCTTAAGCTATATTCATGAATTTGTGAAATTAGCCCCAAGAAACATCTATACACCTTGAATATGTGTCCCATACATAGTGATATAATTACCAAATGTGTTTGAATGGTTCTTAGATAACCCTTTTTCATAAAATTACTTCATGACACAAGGATTTAAATATTAATAAAACTCCCATGGATATTAGTGATGAGAGTATCCAACTTCAAAGGATACCTATATTTTGACTATGCATAATATGCTCTTGATTTTTATCTGCATATGTTCCCTCGATATATCCCAGAGGATTCTGTATCCTAAAAAAATCCAATTATCTCCACATGCCTTGGAACTGTTAAATTTTAATCCAAATTTAAAAAATAGTTTGTGGTCATCCTCAACATATTTTCCTCACCCCAACACCTAGGATTAAGGCTTCTTGACTTGCGATTTACGTAATCCATAATCCAACTATTCTTGTAGATTCAATACCCTTGATGTTACACATATGAATATTGTACCCATTTACATGGATGAGATCTGATGTTCCAGATGACTAGTCTTCATAATGTGACCTTTAACAATATGACACTATGGCCCCAGCTTTATTACCATAATGTGAATGACACTTTCTCCAGTGTGGTCTGCATCAACATTAGTCTCTTTATTCACATTGAGTTTTTTCTTACCTATACTATTTGAATTTCCCCACATATTTGGTCAATGTTATACAACCTAAAAATATAGTAAACTTTGGTAAAATATATTAAACTTAACAGATTTTTAATTTCAGTCAAACCTATTTTACCATAAAAATAATCCATGTTGGTTTAACTTGCATGACCTTAAACTACATAAGGAATGAGGCATCATAATTTTTAAGCCAAAACCCACAAATATAATTATGGGGAAATATCTAGTCTAATCACATTGGATATGTACCATACGTGATTTATGAAAAATTTAGCATAAAAAAGGTGTAAAACTTGTAAGTTTGAATACTCATAAAGGGAGACTTAAGTAAGAGCCCGATCTTTTCCACTAAGATTTCCTTACATTGAGATTAGGAGAAATTTAGGGGAATGAAAAGTGAAAGAGAAAAAAATCCTCCTTGGTCCACCATGAGGCCCCAAAAAAATTTAGTCAACACTCAGTATAACCCTTTCTTAGAAAAAATCTAGATCATTATTTGATCCATTTATCCTTATTTTATCATAGAGGAATAATTATAAGGTTCCTAAAACATTATCAATGAGGTATTCTGTATCTCAAATTTCCATTCATGATCCATATCACAATAATTTAACCTATTAATCCCAATGAATCAACTCGAGCATTACGATGATGGTACTTATTCTTATATCTATTTATGAGCCATGCCCTGGGAAAGATCATTTTGACTTAAATATTGAATAATTATGAATAAAGTCATTATTCAGATTTCAATGGTCAAATAATCTAAGATGATTTGATATTATATTTTCAAATCATTTTAATTTATTGTGAAATATAAATCAAATTTGTAAAAATATATTCATAACTAAGAATAAAGTAAATTTTCATTTATTTCATTGAATGATGGATGATAAGAGAATATACAAGTTAGAGTCTCTCTTATCAGAATAAAAAAAGGATCCAATGAAAATAACTAGGTCAAGAACTAATTTTCTCAATGACATAGGTCATTTAATTACAAGTGAATAGTATCAATCTATTGTTGAATGAGTGTTTAGTTTGAAGATTCAGAATGATCCAAAGAATACATTTCGCCCACTTGATCAGAAAATTCCCACCTCTTTCTCATAGTGACCATAAGCCTAGTGGTTTATTCTGATAGTTAGGTACTTTCCTTCATCCTAAAGGTTTTATATTCACTTAATTATTCCCTTAATAAATATACTTTCTCTTAGAGTCCTAATTCTTTAATAGTCTATTGTGTCAGCTGTTGGGTAATTTTCTCTGTAATTTCATCTTAGTGATTCACACATTCTAATATATGGAGATATTATTCTTGAGCCATTAATCACTCCCAGATAATCATCATAGGATGGGTGATCAAATATAAACCATGACAGTCAAATATATATGTTATAATGACATTTAATAGTTAATAAATCCAATTAAAATTATTATTAATTTTAATAATATAGGCCCAAGCGATTAGGGAATAGATGTTTTTCCATGCTCATTAATGATAAAGTTGGTTCATGGAAGCAAACCAAGAATTAGGAATAAAATAATCCTTAGGGACTAAAATTAGTTATTGAATGTACTCACTCACCAAGTCACCCTATTTTATAGGAAAATAAGTGATCTAAAAATGATTTGAGGCTTCTCTATCATGAGGTACTTGACCTAGAGAAGCTTGAATAATATAAATTTTAGAGATATTAGTAGTTATGTGTATCTACAAACATTTATATTCTCATGACCTAACCCCTAGGGAAATAAATTTAAACTTCATATCCAAGATTAAGGGACTTTTATTCATTATCTAAGGAATCTAACTCAATGAAATTAATATACTATGATGTTTATTCTTCAGTTTCCCATAAAATCAGAAATTGTGGCCCATATATTCATGGAGTGGATCCATTTAGAGCCATGTTTTGGTAAAATACAATACATTATTGAGTATACCATAGTGATATTCCAATTGAAACATCTACCAATGGTAGATTAATCAAGATATTGTTTTCAATCTGCATCAACAATATCCATAATTGAATCAAGATCTTTGGGTGATTCTCTCCATGCAATTCTAAAAAAGGAAGATTATTTCATCTCTTGAATGAATAAAAATCAATGTGTAAAACTATATACAATGTTGGGTTTAAAAATTAGGACAATCTCAACCCTATCATTGAAAAAATCACCCTCTATTTCAATCTAGTATGATCGAGTGGTGATTGATTCATTGATTTTATCCACCAATGTGCTGATGTGAGTCCTTTAAAAAGGTAAATAATATAAGTAATGGTTCCATATGACCAAATATAGAGGTTTTGAATACATTATTATGGGTCTTATTTATAAATTATCTAGAAATGAAGGTCTATGATCATTTCTAGAAGCTAATGTTGTGTGTCTCTAATTATAACATCAGAAATGTACCACTATCCAGCAATGAAAAAAGTGGGATCGAGCTACAAGTTCTTTTGAGGAGATTTACCCCATTGAACTTGACCTAAAACTTCATATATCCTCCTTAAATATATAAAAAAATAATCACTAATACGATAGATTCTAGTGGATATGTCATTATTAAAGTGGTTTCTCTTACTTTGGTACAAGAATCTTGAGGAGTAACAACCATCTGCTAAGAAACGTAATAATCAATCTCACCAATATAAGACCCTAGATCAACTATGGACTAATTTGATAGCCCTATATCTTATATTGACCATCTTAAAGTATATAAAAATATATATTCTGAGAACCACATCTTTCTGGGTAAGGAAGGTCCTTGTAACTTTCACTTTAGGCGTCAATCCATGAGGGAGCAAATTTTTTTTGATCCACATGATAAAGGGAACATTAAGAGAAGGATTAATTTATTTCTTCAGCTCCCTCTAAATAAATTCTAGTAAGTAATTTTCTAGTACATGAGTTTTCTTAAAGTCTTCCTAAGTGATGTGAGGAGACATAAATTCAACAAGTATATTCTCTAGTATAAGGATTCCACTGATTTTATGAACATCCTAGAGGCTAGTGCCAACATTCCCATGTGTAAGATGAAATGTGATGGTCTCATATCACCATAGAATGACCACATTAAGGCTGATATCTGAATAGAAACATATATTGAATCGTGAAGTTTAAATGTCATTATAAATTCAAACACCACATAAACAATCTTGTTTTATGATACAATATTGGTTCACCTAATAATACAGGTCCCATTCCTTGGAGGAGTTCCATAGAAGATGGACATTCCATTAAAGAATATATCCCTTCCTCTAA
Source organism: Viscum album (assembly GCA_963277665.1). Lineage (NCBI taxonomy): Eukaryota > Viridiplantae > Streptophyta > Magnoliopsida > Santalales > Viscaceae > Viscum > Viscum album. Next base: position 1,225,361,252 of record OY728130.1, read on the forward strand.
ATCCCCCAAAATAATTATTTAATAACAAAATATAGTTGAATTTATATTCCAATATTGCTGAAACATGGACCAAATTATATGAAATTTTCCTATTGGGTTCATGTATGACCTTCTTATTAAGAGAAATATTCACTCTAGTGGCACCTTATGTCGAAAAAATATGAATATTGAAAAGGTATTATTTAAGAAGTGGGGTGTCAATAAGAAGTCCAAAATGACATATGTTATGTTTATTTGAAAATAAATATCATAAAAATTTGGTTTCATATGGCTTTCTAAATATTGATGTCACATGGTGATCATGTTTAAGGAGTTGGGATCATAATTCGTGATAATGTCATTGATATGAGTAGTAACATAATCATCTAAAAAAAAATCATATACCTAGAAACCAGAGTTCTAAAAATAGAGACACTAGGTTTCATCAAAGAAAAATTATTGAGATATGGATAAAGTATTCAAGCCAGGAGGATCATCAACACCAAACCTGAGAAGAAAATTGTCCCTCTCTAAATTTTCCTCTCCAAAGTTGGTCCCTCAATACTTGGTTGAAAAAATTTGGCTATTTGAAAAATTTACATTCCTAAGGAATTACTGAAATTGTCCTCCCAAATAACTCATGAAATAAATCTCACTAAATTCACTTTGAAAAAGTTTTTCGATCATCTAACTTCACTTAATCATGTCTCCATAGCATATTGCCTAGGTATTAACCTCATGTAAATGTGTCACCAAACCTTTATTCCTATCATTAATGTTCTAAAGGAAGTAGAAAACATGAATAAGAACACATACCTAAGTGTGTCATCGATCACATGAGTGATCAGATTCCAATAATTATCTTCTTCACATAGATAAATCCAAAAAAATATGGATGGAGAGACCACCTCCTCTACAGTATTTATAGCCACACCTAAGTAACTCATAGAAAATGTATTATCCACCTATACATGTGGGTTTAATTCTCACTTATGTGAAAATATTTTACCAAATACAATTGTGAACCACAAATATAGGCCTAGATAACCCCAAAGAAGAAAATGACCATCTTTCATGAATTAATTTGTTCTAGTGTCACTTTTAACTTAAGACTAAATCCACTTAGTTCTAATTAGATACAATCCTGGGGAGGGGTTTATTTTTTGACACTCCCTCTTTCCTAAAAAGGATGATGATCTTGAATGGGTAGTACCATAAAAACATGAAGAAAAAGAAATAGGGAACAAAAATGAAATCTTCTATAAATCCATTTAAGTGAACCCAAGTGAACCATGAACATGACAGTGGTATCACCGACACCTCGTGCAAGTCCCATCCATGAAAATTATTTTCCTGATCATCTAAGTTTCAAAATTCAAACTAATTCGGACTATTATCACGAGATACCACTTTTTCCTAGGGTCCTCAATTTTCTTATAAATTGGATCTTTTCACTTTTTATTCGCATGTTTTAGAAGACTGATAGGCACCCCCAATATTTTATCACCAAAATCTCTATCAAATGTCCTTAAAACCCCATGAAGATTATTTGAGATCCAAAATAAAAGGTAATTAACTAAAATAGATGGTATTTGGTTTTCTAAGGCTATAAAACACCATGAATGTTTTTGATGAACCACTAACTCTATAGTTGAATAGAACTAGGAAGAAGGTCCCTTACCTAACCATACATGTGTTATCCATTAGTTCAAAATCATTTGAGATGACCCCTATCAATAAAGATAAGCTTCAATGAAGTGATATCACCTAGACATCACTTCACCCAAGTATTATAGGCGATAATCCTTCATCACTTCATCCAAATATCACTTGGGATAAGTCCCTTTCAATTAATCCTAGTGTCACTTATGAAAAATCCCCTACACATTTTCCAACTATCACATGGGAAAAGATCCATGAATACTCCCTAGTTATATAAGGTAAAATGCTTCCTTCCACCCTAATAATACCTAGGAGAAGTCTCTACTAAGTACTTTAATTCATGAATTTTTTTCTTCAATGATAAAGAACTCGTTTAACCTTGTTTCCCATATGAATATCTAACTATCAATACCTCTTCCAAATCCACCATAACCACATGATCAATGTATGGATAACACCATAATGTCCTCCTTCAATTATGGATTACCTTGGTAAATATTTCCCCACAATTGTTCTCCCAAACTGATAGGTTCCTCAGGGTTTTTGTGATTATGCATCCCATTTGTAATGAGAGACCATTTCCTAGAGGTAGTAGTCGGAACCTTCCCGGTTCAGGTAATAGAACTCACCTCCCATATGCTACCTATAACAAGAAGTGATGTGGTTAGAATTCACATCTAATATTTTCCAATCAGCAGATATATAATCCATATGTGAGGATTAAAAACATATAGTAGAATGAGAATATGAATAAATCATAGAGTAATCCACTAGTATTTCTTTTTGGTTAATCACTATATCCCCCCAATCCATCAGTAGGTATGTAGAAGATTCCTAATTGTATTCCCTCATAGACTGATCCCCTAGACTTCTTTGTAGGATTTTGTACCCCTCCTTACTACCATATCGATTCTCTCTTTTATCAGTGGATGAGGAAGGACGATCAACCACATGCTTCTAGTTTAGGTGTATTCCCATTTGAAACTAGTTATGAAACATGACTAGTTTTTCAAATGATCCTCATTTTTGATACTGAGAATGAGTCAAGTTGTATTAGGGACTATAATTGATCATGCCACTAGAAAAATATAAATTCTATCCTTAGGCCTCCCCATTAGGTTTATTCCACAACCACACCAAACTATGTGTGCTTTTATTCCCATATTGACATGATACATAGGGTTCCTCTATGAGTTTCAAACTGAAAATATTCAACCCATTACCATCCTTATTAGTCCATATTCCCAATATGTTCATGCCCCACATGGAGGGATTCATTCTGTCTGGGTCCTTTTTATATCTTTCTCATTGGACCATATTCATGGTGATATCCATATTCATAAGGCCATATTATTTTCAAGATCCACCGAATCTCATAGGACCACATTCCCCTCAAGGTAAACCATAAAAGGATGCTCATTCATAAGAGCAACACTAGTCTTTTCTTGGAACCTTTTTTCTAGACATTCTTACCACATTAGGTAAAACTATATGGTCTATTCCTTGCCAAATGACCTTAAAAGGTATGTTGTGTCATGTGAAGTGGTAACAAACTATGTGGGTTCTGATTCCTTTCATCAAAATATATATGAAACCTTATTAGGGGATTGATCCAAAAATCATAATGGTAATTATCTCCCTAGATAAAAAAATTTATAGAGTGTCCAACTATTTAACTTTTAACTATATTTTCTTAAAGTCAAGAATCACAAATTAAAAATAAAATAAGATAGAAAACTTATTATACATATATATGGTGACATTTATGGAGGGACTCTGATACATATAGATGATCAAATTCATGTATGATAATAATTTTCTGCAAAAATAAGGGAATTTAGTCATATATTGGGATTTGGGATGGAGTCATGAAAATGAATTAAATCTATAAGAGAGTCCTAGAGTGGGAAATAATTCCCCCAATAGGGTGTGATGTGTCTGAACCCCATACTCTCAACCAATGTGAGTTCTTGAGCATCATTGGTGGGACAAACTGATGAACTACTACCTGTGGGAAGCTGATCCATAGTTCATTACAAATTTGGAATCCATTAGGTGTTTCTAGTTCCACAAATAAACCCTGTTGGAAACCGTTTGAAGGGTACTGGTAATTTCCCACAGGCAAATAACCACTACCCTTTAGGTTGAAACAAAGGGTAATTTTTAAAGTGTTTATAAATTAAAAATGAAAATATATTTAGATTATTAAAATCACTTATATTGTATGAATTGAATTATAAAATGTTTATAATTCATAAAATATCATTAAAATTCTATACACTAAAAAATATGAATGATCGCATATTAAAATGAATATAAATTTTTTATATTCATGATTAAGGAATGCTGATAATGTTTACATGATGATTAAAATTGTTATAATTATATTTTATTTATGAAATGTTGATGAATGTTTGTCTTATATTTAAATATTTTAATTGTTCATTTATTTAATTTTTATTCCTTGCTTTATTCTGGAATAGTAAATTGTTTATGAATTGTTAATATTGATTATTCTTTAGTTTAATGGTTAAGATGTTTCTAAGAGATATATCCATGCGTTACATGTTAAGTTATACTCTATAAAATTTAGTTTTCATCTACTTAACCTAAGTTATTTTTGAAGTTATAATATTGAAAATATTTGTTGAATATAGTTTATGCATATTTGGTGTTATAAAAATCATGAATTGGATTCTCACTTAGGTAAAGTCTTCTCTAGTAGATGAAGTTGGGTTTAAACCCCCCACTGATCTAGAGGATTATGCATTGTTAAAAAAGTTAATGGGGTTGGATATTAGTTAGTAGGGCTTACAAAGGTAGAGTTTTTAAATCTAATTTAATAATATTAATTTACATAAATTGTACATGTACATTATGAATATAATTCATTTATATATTTACAAAAAATTTAGACTTCTATTTTATATTAAGTAACACAAACATATGTATTTTTTAAAGAATTACACATTAATTTGGTTTGAACATGTTAATTTGGTAGTTGGAATAGGATTTACAAAACTAAAACATTATAAGAATGAATATTTATAATGAAAAAAATGAGAATATAAGGATTTTATAAAATGAAATAGTTAAGAATTTAATATGCATATGATGTATATAAAATTAGGAATACTAGAATTATTCTTAAATTCTAAGTGTGATATTCCTACCAATGTGGAATTTTTAAATAATTTTATCATCCAACTTTGTATTTTTGTGATTAACCAGGTGCCTCTAGATTATCTTGCTTAAGTATTGTAATAAATAGGTGACTCTAGATTGGAATTTCAAATAGTATTATGATTAAATTGGTTCCCCTAGATTATTTATTATCAACATGTTTTTATAATTTTACTTGGGATACACTACCTAGAAATCCTAAAAATATACCAGAGGAATAGGCTTGAGTATATATATATAATGGATTTGGATAAAGAGTAATCTGGTCAACTATCTAAGAATCACAACTATTCTAATTGGGATGATTTTCCACATAAATAAATAAGTTGTGAGATGGATGCTATAGTAGAATCATTACATAGTGAAATATATAACTTGGATCACTAAATGGATATAATGTATGGGTTCCTCATTTTTAGTGGGAGAACTTACATTAAATTTACTTAATGATAAGATATAATACATGATACTCGCCCATTCATATGTCTTTTTTGTTGAATACGACATTCTTAATCACACTCGTATTGATATTACTAATAGGTATGACCTATAAAATTGTTAAATATTGTTTTATAAGGTTGAGAAGTATTCTTAAGGAGAACAATTACCATATTATGAATTTGAAAGTCATAGATATCAATCCCAATAGTTCTGACTCATGGGTTTTAAATATTAGGTTTGTGTCACACATTGGTGTAGAAAAATACTTGAAGATGTGAGAGAATTAAAGAAGGGTGAATTATATATCTATGTTAGTAAATAAGAAATATTTTCTAAATTAAACTTTTACACATATGATCTATTTCTACATAGTAAATTAGTCCTTTAATTGAAAAAATGTAATTATATTCCATCCATAAACGTGAATTTTATTAATGAATATTTTTTTGTAAAGATAATATTTTCATTCATTTTAAGGACACGAGTCATTATATATATAAAAATATAATGTTTTATCACATTGGGAATATAATTAAAGGTTTATATATTCTATATATATAGATAATCCTATCTTTAACATTCAAAATAAAAAGTTTAGTTATGATTCTAATTCCAGCCACCTTTAACATTGTCACATTGAAAACATAGATGAGAAACAAAACTAAAGAATCCATTGAAGTGGAGTGTTAAACTTATTAAATTACGAATCATTTTATACTTTCAAATCTTGTTTATTTGTTAAAATTAACAAAACATCTTTTTGGGAAAAAGGGGAAAGGGCTAGTTGACTATTGGATCTCATGCATTGTGATGTATGTGGACCAATGAGTATAAAAGAAAATGGTGGTTATAAATTCTAGGTAACTTTTCTTAAAGTTTTTATTTTTTATGGTCATGTTATTTTGAGGAAACACAAGTATGAATCTTATTAAAAGTTAAAATTGATTTATAATAGGTTATATAATGGACTGAGAAAAATAATTAATATTATTTCATCAGATTAGGATGGTGAATACTTGAGAAAATAATTATTTGAATATATAAGAAATTATATAATAATTCCATCACATACTCCTCTAGGAACAATATAATGGAATGGTGTTTCTGAGATAAGGAATTGTATAATTTTGGACATAGTTTAATAGATGACAAGTCTATGTGATCTTGTTATTTTATTTTGGGGATATGACCTGGAAACTACTTCCTTTTTACTCAATTGTGTTCTATATAAAGACGTAATAAAGACACCATGTGAGATAGGGCATTGGAAATGTACTGGTTTCTATTTTATGAGGATTTAATATTGTGAAGTACTCATATGATGATTAGATTATGTTAATAATAGCCCCAAACCTGATAAGTTCTTGTTTATTTGTTATTCCAAATAAAATATTAGATACTATTTCTACAACCCCACATAGAAAAAAGTGAATGTTTACCAACATTATTCATTACTTGATAAGAAACATATTATCTTAGGAGTTGATGGGAGGAAAATCAAACTTGGAGAAGTTAAATATGAAAAAATAGGAAGCATTCTGGAGATGAATGTTGAGTCAATTTCAAAAATAGTTATTATAAAAGAACTAACTCATTTTATACAAGAACATAGAGGATCAGGGTGGATTCATTAGGATCCTATGAGAGATAAATTTATCATGGGTAATGATGATGAATTAATATTCATAGGTGATAAACCTACTACCTACCTGAATTCATTGAGTGTTTTGAATATAAAAGGTGGTTAAGATCCCTAAAATCTGATATGGACTCAGTGTAAACTAACCAGGTTTGGATCTTTGTGAATGAAACTAAAGGGGTGAGAACTCTAAGTTTTATGTGGGTTTTACATATGAAAAATTACATGTATGGTAGAGTGTGTACCTATAATTAATGGCCAGTGGAAAATAGTTACAAAAAATTCATGGTATTGACTATAAGAGACCTTTTCACCTGTAGTAATGATAAAGTCCATTAAAATATTATTAGATATAATAACTCATTTTGACTATAAGATATATCAAATATATATTAAAATCTCTTTATTAAATTAAAATTTAGTTGAGTATGTGTATATGATACAACCCAATTTTTTTGAAGTTACAAATGTGTCTATTAATGTATACAAGTTGAAAATGACCATTTATGGGACAAATAAAGCATATTAGAGTTAGAATATTAGGTTTTATGATTCAATAAAATTGTTTGGTTTAAAAAAAACGTGAATGATTTCAGTGTATATAAGTAGGTTAGTGGGAGTATAATAGTGTTTCTAATATTGTATATAGATGAAATAATCCTTATAGGAAATGATGTACTGACACTTCACTCTATGAAGGTGTGTCTGAGTAAATTTTTCTCAAAGAAATACATGGTTTAATATTCCTACAATCTAGGTATGAATATTTATATAAATATATCTAATAGGTTTTATACACAAAGTTATAAAATGTATATTGATAATGTGGTAAATTAGTTTTTCATAGATAACTCCAAAAAAAATTCATCCTCACCATTGTGAAATGAGACAAATCTTAAGAAGATTCAGGATCATTCTAATGAGTTAAAAGGGTTCTATAAGATTCCTTATGCATCTGACATAGGATCTATCATGTATATCATGATGTATAAGGAACTTGATGTCTCTTATGATTTTAACATAAAAAGTATTTACCAATACTATCATGGTGAGGGCCATTATATTTATTTCAATAACATTTTAAATTACTTCACAAGGACTAAGGATATTTTATTATTAATTAGAGGATAGGATAAACATTGTGTATAAGGTTACACATATTCTTGTTTCCAATATGAAAAACATGACATGATAATAAATATTGATTCATATTTTTCCTAAATGACAGTGATATAAATTAGAAGAGTACCAAATAAGAAACCATAACAAACTCGATAGAAGAGATGGAGTACATGACTTGGTCATATACTATGAAGGAATCTGTTTGGTTTAATAAGTTAATGTATGAACTTAGAGGGGTTTTTTTAGAATAGAGGGAGTAATTGAGATATATTGGTACCACAATGAGGTTGTTTTCCAGGATAGGGAACAATTTTATCATCAAAGTACCAAAAAATCATTAAAAAATACCGTATAACATGGAAGACCATTGATAGGGGAAATATAGATATGAGTTGGGTAGCTAAACTGGAGAATATATTACATCCATTGATGAAACCATTACCACAACAATAATATGAGGTTCAAGAAGAATCAATGGGTATAATACATATTAAAAATTAGTTTTAATGGTTTTTAATGCATCATGTTATTATAGTATATGAAAAATTAATTTATCATCCATTCATGTTTTCTACAATTTATTTTACATGAATGGTCGAATGATAATATCCCCTTAATGTATTCCATTGAGTTGTTCTTAACTGATGATCAATATAGAGTATTATTGGTTGTAATGATATGATATGATTATAATTAATAGAACCATTTATTCTTTATAAATATATGTATACAATATATGGTTAATAGGTTCATATGGTAATAAGTTCAAACATATTACTTGTACTGGTCTTCCAAAGTATATATCATTAATTGTCATATAGTCATTGATATATTTTTGGGTGAACACTTATTTTTAATCATTAATTATTGTGGTTAGTGAGATACCTTACATGATAACCTACATACTTTGAAAAACTACTTACATAAGTTTTAAAATTACTTAGCTAATACTTGGGTGGGTATGTGGCTGATCATGTCGTTAGTTGGAGTAAAACCAATATGGGATTTGTCAACTGGTATGATAATAAAAGACTACTAACCTTTGATTGAATTAGACTACTTAAATGGATAAACGTGCATATTTGAGTCATATATGAGGAGTTTATTTACATATATGAGAGACATGAGATTTTCTCATCTATAAGATGAATGATATGTGATGTATTCATTGACATGGTGTGTCTTTTTCAGGGAATTAAAAAAAGATGAGTTGAATATACTATATCGAAGTTTTCCTTATCATGTAGTCAGTCGATTTAATAGAAAAAGGGATTATATATATATATATATTGTATACGATACATCTTGTTTTGGAAATGTTTGTATAAATATATGAGTATGTTTGATGGAGATCACACCAAAGACCTTAGTGGCTTGAGTAGCAATAATGCTTTTCTAGAGGCCACCCTTTTCTTACATTTATGAAATATGGATTTCATAGTTTTTTAGTGATGCTAACACTCCCAGGGCCACATAGTTATGAAGTTGGATAAGGGTAATGTTTTGGACAAAGTGTTTGTATAAAATGAACATAGTATTATGAAACCATATCTAAAAGAGTTTGGATGGATTAAAATGAGTTTTGATGTTTTGGATAAATTAATAAAGTGATTTTAAAGAAATTGGAAGATTGTTGGATGTGACCTAAAATTCACATTCATGAGAAGAATATACACATGCATATAACTAATGATTTATAGATATATATATTATGATATTATATATATATATATACTGTACATTTAATACATGCCTATGAATCATGTATATTTTAATTCTTACGATGCATGTGTTAATATATATAAAAATAATATTTATATATATATTATATTAAATATTCACAAGATACATATATAGTAAACTTCATTCCATTCAAAAAATAACTCTTTCTCTACAAAATGGTTTTCATCAATTTCGAACAAATTGTTTGTTCATTTAAATTTTGTAAATTTATTCATTGAAATGAGTTTAATGAATTATACTCAATGGGAAGTAATGCATATGATGAATTGTGAATAAGGATCATCTAGCTTCACCTATAAAAGAAAAAAATTATCTTTATTGGGAGTTGTTTATGGTTCACATCTGTTCCACATATTGGTGATCATCAGTTTCATGAAAATATTTCTATAGGATCTATTAATTCATAATTATGCATTTATCTTTATGGAAAAAGGTGATTTCACCCATTTATATAATTTTGATCCTCTTGATATGATCATGGTGTACTCCTTCAGTTGTAGGAAGTATATTTTTTATGCTTCAGTAATCTATATTAAAAATATTCCATCAATTGAAAGAAATGGATGTTTCTATTAAACATAATTTCTATATAATCTATTTTATGATCTATATACATGTTTTATTTCACGAAGATATATCACAAAGTTTTTCATTTTATCCTTCTACCAATGATCATTTTATGAAAAAACAAAACCCATCAACACAATCTTAGATTACCATGGTTTAAACATTATCACCATTTGTGTTTTTTGGAAATCTAATGTTTCATTAGTGAAATTCCACTTCATAAAATTTAGAGTAGAAAAAATAGCCTAAACAAAAAATTAATTTAGTGTAAGCAATGGTCTGTGGAGGAAACAAGTAATCAAGATGTAATTCTATGATTTCATGAAAACTACAACATCTAGAAATCAATAGTTATATAATTATGAAATTCTATTAAACTCCTATATCTTTATCCATATCAATTTACTTCAAACTCATCCCAATAGATTATATCTACACATCATGTTCATACTATAAACAACACTCAAAGTGCACCTCCCCATACACTAGAGGCTTTTGACTAGTTGTGAGGGCCTAGGGTGTGTTTGTGGGGAAACTATACCATCTTGATCAGAGTGTAGAATAACAGTAAATAATTGTGATAATTAGTGTAAATAGTTATAAAAAACTAGCAGTGGAATAATAAATAAACCAGATAAATAAACATATAGAATATAATTCTGAAATATATACAAAAATGATGATTTTCATGTTATGATACTGTACAAAAAGGAAGCACATGAGATACACGGGAAGTAAGCATATACCACATTCTAAAAAAATACAAAAAAATGATAAAATATACCACTACTAGAATCACAAGAATAAGATTGATCCTCTACTCCCATAGTCCATACTAGCACTAAAGATCAAAAATCTAAATCTGGATACTTCCCCTTATATACTCATGTAACCACAAAGTACGCTCAGGTACCATAGGTTTCCGATGAAGGGTGTCAGGTATACTTAGTTATCCACCACCAACAGTGTTTAGAAAAATCCAGTCTATGCATATAAAATGAGTAGTATGTAGGTACATAATAAATTTAAGGAAATAAATAAATAAAACAAGTTGGTACGGGTTCCCCATGGATACTCAACCGATGATACCTGCTTCAGCCTAAGATGGATATCTATGAATGTAAGGAAATATATGTAGATATGATATGTCTATACAATAGTTCTCTATAATACATGAAAGGATGAATAACTGAGTCTATCAACAATGAATGTATCTATCATGTACCAAAACCAATAATATTATTTGGATGGGAAGACACATTATTTAATTTAATAGATTGTAATTAATGGAATTTTATATAAGGAAAATATATATTTAAAATATGTTTCATATAGGGCCCATCTAAGGAGAACCGTATAGAGAAACCAAAGTGCCACACTAGGATAACTAAAAATACCCAACATTATAAAAGTACATCCAAGGAAATCCAGAAGGCATCCCAAGTATCACTCTTAGTGAGATGTAAATCACGACAATTAGAGCCCGTCCTAGGTGTACCATATATGGGACTAAGTATTTCTCATGGATTGTGTAACTATATCTCCCACTCATCTCATCCAAGGTATCTCTTTTAGGGAACCTATATCACTCATGGGTAAGTAAGTAATCCACCCAGTGATCCCATCCAAGGAATTTTTTAAAGAATCCAATATCACTCCTAGAATAAATACAATCATTCCCATTTCTAATTATAAAGCATGACGAGCTCATACAAGGAGTCTATACTTCATGAACCTTGTATCTCAATCTAATTAAAGTGAAGGTAATTTTATGGTTATCACTAACTCATACCATACCCCAATAATTGTTGAAAAGTTAGTCAATTTATCTATTTCAATCACTTCAACTATGGAATAAAACATAGAGGCCTAAACAAACTGCCTAAAAATTTTCTTAGATCAGAACAAATTTCAAATGTATTAATAACAAGGGAAATAACACAGCTCAGTTGGTGGTTTAATTCAATTCTAAACATGATTCTTTTAAGAATTTAGGGAAGGGAATAACCATGGTGATGGATCACTTCAAGGAAATCGACCAACAATATTGATTCTATGTTATCTATAACCTTATTAAGAATAAAAATACATTTAATTTAATAAATTATAATTTATGAATATGTAAATGGATGATTTTTGTGCATGACACAATGTATCATAATAGAAATTAAATGTGAATTTAGGGAAAAGTGCTAGACCACCTACCTTAGGTCCATAATACTCTCCCAATCCAATGTCAACATTTGAATTGAGCTAGAATGGTATAAATAAAAATAATAAGATACACTTAAAATAAGGCATATGACATCACACCAAAATAGTATAGAAGATGGGATGATAATTAATGGAAAAAAGGAAGAGGAGAGGAGAACTTATCATTGTGGATCCAATGCACCCGATGATGAAGAAAGTAGAATATGTGCATTTAAGATATCAAAATACTAAAGAGTAGGGTAGGAGGAACTTCACACAAATAGTTGTTGGAGAAAAACATAGGAGGAAGAAGGAGTTCATTTTCTAAAGGGAAATGTGATAAATGGTCATTTCACCTAATTTTAAAGGGGCACATAGTTTGGCCACATGATTGGCCAAACAATGATCCAACCATGCACCATCCACCACCCAAGGAACCCCCTTGAATGGGATTGTTTCAAGGTTTGACTAACCTTGCCCAACATGTGAAAACCCCCTCTATTAAGATGTCTACAACACCCGCATAGGTGTGGTGTATGGGTCACCCTATTCGGAAAAACTATACGACCTTCTGTTGTACAATGAACACCCTGTAAGGTTTATCCAAAATATTTTCCCAGATTTTTTCTCTAAATGTTAGTGTTCTTGTCCCCAAAAAATCCCTAGACACCCTCATAACCTTCATGACCACATTAGGAACTCATATTTGGTAAAAACATTAATGAATGGAAAACTAAATGTTATTCATCACAAGGAAAATCTAGGACATTACAACCTCACCTCCTTAAAAAAAATCTTCCTCAAGATTCCCTTTTGAGGTTGGTAACAATTTTTTTGAGAAATGTTCTAGCCACTAGGTTTGTACATTGGAATCCCCATCACAAGTCTTATCCAACACACAACTGTGCTTCCATAGTACCCATACGAAAGGAACTAACCTACCTCAGAGATCCATCATACTCTGATCAACGATATGTATCGAATGATCCTCAATGGATGCTTCTTCCTACATATCTATATCCTATATATCAAAATAATGACATGGTTTTGAATTATAACAGAGAAGGTAAAAGATGAATGAGATTTTATTAATGTCTTAATACTTATATAGTAATGCCAAACAATAGGCTACTGGCCTACCTCTCCCCATGTATCAAAAGGCTTGATATAATGAAGTTATAGCATTGTCAATATATAAATCTGTCTATAACCGAATATAAGAAAAATTCATAAAATGATATGATGTACCAAATAAAACCATAGAGGTTGAAAATGATGATTATTATAAGACTTCTTTCTGGACTGATCTATAGTCATACATTTCTGAATCCAGTGAACTTTCTTGGAGGCCTCCTGATTAAATGAGGACCTAGTAGTGTTATCTCAACTACTATAAACATCTAAAAGGAGAAAATGCCAACCTAACATAAAGGTTATCATAGGGATCCATTTAAATCTTTTTCTAAAATCTGTTATTGTAGGAAAAATCAATGAGATTTAAATTCTTTTAACAAGAAACTTGAAAATCAAGGACCAATTCTCAAATCATGTCCTCCAACACCCGTATTTTTCACTCTGACTTCCCATCAATTTTGGGTTCATATTCTATGCTCAGTTGAACATTTAAACCTATTGATTTCTATGGGCCCTTTTAGAACTGTAATGTAAAATGGGCATCATGGTTTGATAAGATAAAACAATGAAAACCATGAAGTCACAAAATTTTATATATACAAAGGCTCCCAAGATCATGAACTGAGAAGGTATCTAAGATAGTTATGGAGTTTGAGACCATATTCAAACTATCGATGATCACACATACTGCATCACTACCTCTCGGGGATATTGGAAAACTCATCAAAAAGTCTATATCGACGTTGTCCCTTTTCCACTCAAGAATGGACAAAGGTTTTAAATGTCTAATAGGTCGCTGGTGCTCAGCCTCCACCTTTTGATAGGTGGATCACCAAGTGATAAAACCAATGATATACCTCTTTAAACTTGGACAAAAATACTGACGACGTATGTCTTGATACATCTTGGTAATCCTAGGGTGAACTACTGAAATATAGACCTGTGATTCTAGTATAAACTCTTCTTGTATTTATGAAGGAACCGAGATATGTCCATGAAAGTGCAGGATCTCATCCCTATTAATAACCCAAAAAGGAGTTAGGTCCTCTCATGAGACTCTTTCCCTCAGGATAAATCCTTTAGGATAAAAAATCAATCTCATCCACACCCATTTTAGAAGTGAGGATATCACTTCCAAAGATGCTAAAACTAGATTCCCAGGGTATTCTTGAACCTCAAGGTGTATTTTAGAAAATAGAGGCATTAAATACCACTCACTACTAACCACCCATATTTTATGTGTTTGAGTGATTCAGTTCAAGGCATATGCTAATGCATTTCTGTTTCTAGGTGTGTAAGAAAGCTCAAAATCAGACAACTGCAGGTATTCAACCCATCTGCACTACGTAAGATTTAGTTCGCATTTTGTGGAAATGTAATTAATAATTTTATAACTCATATAAAAAATAAATTCTCTCCCAGTAGATAATGTTTCTAACAACATGAATCATTAACTACAACCACTAGATCGATATCATGCATAGGGTAATTCAGCTCATGAGGTCGGAGTTAGTGGGAAAAGTATATTATAACCTGATCAAACTTTATCAGAACTTCTTCTAACCCAATTCCTCAAGAATCACAAGAAACTATATAGATTCATCCTAGTTCTAAAATAATTATGATCATCACTATAGTCTTTCCCCCATTTAACTATTGAACGGATGTCTCATAATATTTTGAAAAAAATAACTTCACACCATTCATAGTCAAACATGTAAGAGGTTTTTCTAGGCATGATAAATCCTGATTAAAATTCCTGTAGTAGCTATCCATCCCAAAGAAACTATGTTTGTCAATTAAATTATTGGGTTATTCCCAGGAAACCATGACATTCAACTTCTCTAGGTCATCAAATACTTCTAACTATAAAATAATATGACCCATGGAGTTAACCTTATCAGTCCAAAGGTGGAATTTAGTGAGCTTAAAATATATATGGTTCCCTCTTAGTGTATTCATCATGATCTCAAGATATTTCAGATGGTTGTGCTGATTTTGAGAATACACTGAGATTTCATCTATGAAGAAAACCAAAAATGAATGCATATATGGGTGGAAGACCCGATTCATTATAGCCATAAAAATGGTGAGCGTGTTCATATAGATGAATGACTTGAACAATTAATCTTACAAGCCATATCTATTATGGAAGGTTATATATGGTATTTCTAATTTTCTCGCATTAACTTGATGGTAGCCCAATCTCAAATTGATCATGGAGAAAATAGTCCCTCCTCAGATCTAGTCAAGAGGAAATCTATCTGAGTAAATGGATACTAGTTCTTCACCATAAGATGGTTCAACTAGTGATAATCCATACAAAACCTGAGGTTACCATTCTCATTATTGGTGAAAAGGATAGGTTTACCTTATAATAAAGTACTAGTTTGTAAAAAACCCTTTTCTTTTGAGTCTTACAACTACTTCTTGAGTTCCTAAAGCTTTGTAGGTTCTATCCTGTTGGTAGTAATGGACACTCGTGCTGATCCTAGAATTATATAAATGGTGAAATCAACCTATCTAATAGAAGAAAAACCATATAAGTCATTAGGGAAGACAACCTAGAAGTTATCCACAATAGGAGGGAATTCCACAAGACCCATTCCATGATCACTCATAAAGATACCATACATATGGGTTGTCACTCCACCCAATCTATGATGCCTCATTTCATCTTGACTCACCCAGACATCCCATTCTCCTTTATGAGTATACATACTTCCATTAGGTGATTAAAAGGACACACTCTGACGATAACAATCAATATGGGTGTGGTATGGAACCAACCAGTCCATCCCGATAATGACGTTGAAGCTGATCATATAGAGGAAAGATAAATTCCACAAAGAATTGGTACCCAACTATCTCAAGGGGGAACTCCTTGCACAATCACAAACTCTTGAAATGAACTCCTAATAGTGTGTCAAGAGTCATGAAACTGCATAAGTAAAACATTTCTAAGCTTGCAATTTCCATTATTTCGATAGATATACAAGAGTGTGAATCACATATATCAAATATAGAAGAAACAAATAGTGGGTACTAGAATAGTACCTTTTACTTTATAATGGATTGGAATATACTCCTTGGGTGTTGGGTACACTGTATAGATATGACTTGATCCACAACTCTAAGATGTTACATGACTACCTTGGGAAAGTCCACTCTTTTTTCATTGAACCTATGAAGTCAGACTACCTCAACCATCACCTCTTCCTTAGCACGATCAACTTGTATTAGAAAATACCTCAACCTGATGTGGAACAACAAATACCGTACCCAAATTCAATGTGGGTACAGATCCCTTATAACCAGGTAATGGTGAAAAAATAGGGAATAAATAGTGATGGTGACCCATCATGAAGAAAGCTCGACACTCGATCAGTTTACCTGCACACTAAGTATTATTATGGACTACCCTACAACACTGGTGACAAACCACATAAATTTTAGTGAATATAATCTAGCTGTCCCTACCCCCACATGCACCCTCAAAATGATGTTTCCTACTACTGGACAAACCATCACCCTATTTCAAAGATGATCCACTAGGGATCACATTACCAACTTTCCTCAACTTCAGCTTAGTGATTAGGGCCTAGTTCAGTATCTCTAAAATAGTAGTCAACCGAAATACATTAAACTGTGATCAAATGGAATACATAATAACATCCTAAAATTGTCTTACAATCATCAACTTGTCATCGGTCAATGTCGGTATAAAATGATGATGTTCTATAAAATGTTTTGAATACTCCATTGCCAACACAGAAACACGATTAAAGTTCATAAAATCTTTGAAAAAACATGATATAAAGGTCTGAAAAATGAATTAGTCATAGAAGGATATATGGAATTCAAACCATACCATACATTGTCAAAGATAATCATGAGAGATTCCATCCCACCAAAACGTAGTAGAGTCACATAGCATATAGGTAGAGAGATTGAAACTCTACCCTGAAGGCATATCCATATTCTAAAAGATTGATGTCATGGCCTCTATCCAAGACTTTTCAGCCTAAGGACCACCATCCCCCAAAGATGTGGGGGGATGCCTCTTCTACAATTCCTCATCAATTATATCATAGTTGAGGTATGTCATGCAGCTCCCTATACAAACTACATGATGCGTAAAAAACCACCTTAAAACTAAGCATCAATGCACAGTAGAAGATCAAAAGAAGGTGACTCAGGTGTCACTATAGGAGGTAATGCTGGTGGATCAAGTACACCACATTTGGATCATGATATTCATTCCCTCCTAGCATAAGACTTGATGAAATCATGACAACATAGCTTTACAGTTTTCAAATTCACACCTTAGATAATATTTAACATCATTTTGGATCAGTGAAATTAAAAAAGGTTGGTACAAAATCTTCCTATAAATGATTCACACCTCTATACCTTCTCATAAGCTAGGACTAGGTGATAAGGAGGATCACAACTTACCACATGAGACACTACATACTACCCACTACAAAGGTGAGCTTAAATTCAATGTCTTATATAACACAGTAGATGTTCTGGTATATGTAGTGTCAATTAGAAGGTATAGAGGAAACACCCTTTAGTTTTCAATTGACATCCCCATTTAGCGGTAACCATTTCATTTAAAATTTAAAATTCATTTAAGTTCCTACATTTTTAAATGTATATATATATCTTAATACAATTATATGTATCACCATTTACAATTTATAAATGCCCATAGTCTTTATAAAATGCAATTGGTTTGTCAAGTAACATGGACCTAACTTTTATAATTTCTACGAGGATGTAAAAGTTCATGTATAATAATTTGATTAAATTAATCACTATTTACAATTTAAATATGTACATTTTTGATAAATCACAATTGGAATTCATGTAATCGAGGTAACTAATATTTCTATCCATAGAACCAGTGGTTTATGGCTAAAACATGGAATGATTATTTAATTAATGTTTTATCATCAATATATGTAGTAAAATACCATTTAGATTGATGTAGACACTTTAATTAATCCAATTATATTATCCCAACAAGAAAATTTAGCACATATCTATATATAATAATCCATGAACTAAATATATTCAATAGGAAATGCACATTGAAATTAAACATGGCATGGAAAAATTCATGGAATATAATTCATAAAGTTCCTATAATGATTCATGTGATTCTACCTCCTTTCCATACTAGGCCAAGGGAGAATAAGATCCATTACAATAATATCAACAACAATAACATCACAAAACTTTTGCGTCTCCCAACCATGAAATTATTACAATAGTAATATGCACAATCCAAAACACCAATAAACCATCCTAGGTAATTTGGATTTCCCTTGTATGTGTGTTAGAAACTCCCAGGACAAGGATCATTAAAAAATTCCATCACTTTACTAGTATCCTATATAATACCCAAATAGTAATACAAAAGGAAAAAGAATCTATGATACCACTTTGTAGTATCCCACCTGGTAATCCACTAAGTGGTGCCCCGAGATAGTTGGCCATATTACATCAAGCGCAACTCCCCATACAATATACGATACTAAAAAATAGTGATTTCATAGTGTGTTTCCATGTGGAGACTATCACCTCTTTATTATAGTGTATAAAATTGGTAAATAATAGTTATAAGTATTGAGAACGTAATAAATAACCAATAGTAGAATAATAAATCATCCAAATAAATTAAAAGAAAAAAGGTAAATCATAAATAGATATTAAAATTATGATGATAATTTCATGATGTTGTAAAAAAAGTAAGTACATGAGATCAAACATTGGAATATGGAAATTTCCTCTTATATACACCTACAATCATGAATATTTCTTAGGTAACATAGGAATCCAGAGCATGGTTTGAGATATACTCAGTCGGACACCACCAATGGTGTCTAGAACAATCCAGTATGTTCATATAAAATGAGTATTGTGAAGGTACATAATAAATGTAAGGAAATAAATAAATAAAACATATCGGTCTTAGATAATCATGGATGCCCGAATTAAGCTACTCGCTTTGGCCTAATCTAGATATCTATTACCTGAAGGAAACCAATACATATATGATATGTTTATATAAGAGTTCTCTAGAATACATGCAAGGATGAATAACTGATCATGTCAACAAGTCATGTTTCATGTATGGATTGAAACCATGAATGTTAATTAATTTGGAGGATGTTTCATTTAATTTAATAGATTGGATTTTATGTAATTTTATATATGGAATTAATAGAATTTAAATAAGTGGAATCCTTGTCCCATACAAGGTGAATTTTATAGAAAAGACCAAGTATTGAACTGATAGAACTGCAAATACCCAACACCATAAAAGTCTATCCAAGGAGATCCATAAGTTATCCAATGTGTCTCTATCAATATGGTGTAAATCATGAACCTTCGAGCCTATCCTAGGTGTACCACATATAGGACCATGTATCAACCATGGATGGTGTAACCATATCACCCACCAAGACCATCCAAGGTATCTCCCCTAGGGAGCAGTTTTACTCATGGGTAAGCAAGAAAATATTCTCGGTGATCCCATCCAAGGAATTATATAAAGAATCCAAGTATCAATCCCACTATAAATATAATCATTACTATTTCTATTTATGAATCATTATGAACCCTTATAAGAAGTCCTTAAGTATAGACCATTGTATCACCATCATCTTAATGTGAAGGGAATTTTATTGTTAACATTAACTCACACCATACCTACAAGAATTATTAACAAGTTAGTCAATTCATATAATTTAAAAACTTCAACTATCGGATAAATCAGAGGGGCCAAAACAAATGGCCTACCAATTTCATTAGATCATTACAAATTTTAAATGTATTTATTACAAGGGAATACATACACCTCAATTTGTGGTTTAATTCCATCCTAAACATGAGGCTTGTAAGCCTTTGGGGAAGGGAACACACATAGGGATGGGTCACATCATGGAAATAAACCAATAGTGTTGATTCTTCAATATCTAGGACCATATTAATCATGGAAATACAATTAATTTAATTAATTAGACTCTATAGAGGTGACACTGAAGGCATTTGGTGTGTGTAACAACGATGCATAATATAAATTCAATGAGACTATAAGGAAATGGGCTAGAAAACTTACCTTAGTCCCACAATACTCTACTCATCTAGTGTAAACCCATGAATCAAGTAAAAATGGGATAAATCAGATGAATAGATAGAAACCCTAAAAATAAGGAATATAAGCTTGCAATAAAATAGCACAGAATATATTATTATAAAAAACATAAAGAAAGAAAAGAAGTGGAGAGTTTAACATTAAGAATCCAACACACCCAGTGAAGAAGAAAATAGAGTCCACATAAGAGAGATATCAAAATTGATAAGAGGATGAGAGGAGGAGCTTCACATAGATTACATTTGAAGAAAAATGCAGAAGGAAGACAAAGTTTATGTTTTTAAAGAGAAAATGAAATAATGGTCATTTAATCTAATTTTTTATGGGTATCATAGTTTGGATACATTTTTTTACAAAACTTACATCAATCATGCACCATCCACTTCCCAAGGAACCCCCTCACATGGGCTGGCTAGAAGGTTTGACTTACTATACACATCCCATGAAAAAACCCTATGTTAATATTTCTACAACACCCACATGATCATGAGGCCTGAGTCAAACTATTAGGGAAAACCATGTATCCCTATACTATACATTGAAAATGCCACAGGTTTGAACCAAACTATGCGTCCTGGTCGGTATGGTTTCTACTAACCATGTGACCCAACTGTTTTCTCCAAATGTTTGGGCTCTAGGATCCGAATGAGTCCCAATCACCCTCGTAATCTACGTGACCACATCAGTAACCCATATTAGGTCCAAGAAAAATTAATAAACTGAAAACTAAAGGTTCCACACCTCAAAAAAATCTTGGACATTATAAAACCCAAAGAGGAATATATCCTATGAAGATAAAAGTATCCAGATTAGACATTAAAATCATAAAAATAGAGGTGATTTTCTTAACCACTACAATTATAGATAGGTGTATAAATAGTAAGTTTGAACTGGTTATTATTAAATTTTGAATTATCCAAATGTTTAATAAAAATATATTCCACTTTTTGATTTCTACCCACATAATTCATATTGATAAATCATTTCTTTTTTTAATATTTTAAAAAATGTTACTGGATTTATATGTGTTTTATTCAAGAATTTTATAAAAATTTATTTTTAATTAATGTTTCACTTTTTCTGTAAAATTTAATAACTATAGGGATATAAAATTCTTTATAGTGATCCTAACATTGTTATTTCAACAAAATATTTGGGTATATTCCTTTATACCTGACATGTACTTCACTTCATCCATACAATGTGACATTCTATCATGCTTATGATAAAAAAATATTATTCTCTTATATATGTTACATCAATAATATATCCATCCCAATAAACATTTGAATATACATGTAGGCCTCATTCATTCCCTACAAAATACACTGAACCATATTACAAATTTCCTTAAATGTACCACGTAATTATCTTTGCATAAATAAGATGTTTTACCTCCAGATAAGTCTAAAATCATACCACCATGCATGTTATATAAACAATGAACTACCATGTCATTGTGTGGCATAACACACTTCAAATCATCTCTAGTAAATAATGGGATCAACTAAATTTTCATCGCCATGCTTCCCAAGCATGGTTACAATAGTAATCAATATCAAAACTAGCTTATTATCATGTATTTTTCATTTATTCAACATCTACCTCACATGTTTTTTCTTAGAAACAACTGTGTAATCTACCTCTTGGTTCAATTGCAACCCAAGAATGTATATGAGCTATCTAATAATTCAAATTTCAAATATTGATCTCATCAACTATGAAAATTACACCACTGATTCCCGATTCTGTTCTCAAACTATAATTACATGTATATAAATGAGAATCTTGAACCAATACTCTTTTTTTATTTCATATAGATATTATGATTGAAACCACCTCTCCCATATTCTATTTTTTTTCAAAAAAGCATCAAACCAAGCTTACCAAGCTTGAGGTGCTTTTTTAAATACATACTACACTTTTTTCAATTTTATAACCTTTGTATGATCATTTCTATTTAGAATGCCTATTGATTTTCCAATATACATGTCATCTTCAAAAATACATTAAAAATGACAACGTATCATCAATTTGATATATTTTTAAACATTTATGAATTGAAATAGCTAGAAAGGGTCTTAATAATTCATGCCTCACCACCTATGTGAATATTTATTCCTCATCAACACCATTAAATAATGAATATCATCTTATCACTAAATATTACTTATTTTAGACCAATTTTACCTCTTCATGGTGATTTTTGAACACCCACTTGGCCCTAATGATGTTATGTTCCAGTTCCCAATTCTATTTGTTTTCTTTTTATCCAAATCTATATTCATGGCCTTAATCCATGATTTAACATTTACCAACTCTTTAAATGATAATGTATCAAATAAATATAATATAAATATATACTCAACATTTCACACTCTTTGAGTTTTTGTTGGGGTAGATTTATCTATAATAATATTTGATTCATCAATCACCATCCTTATTTTCCTTCTCTAGGCAACTATTTGATGTTCTTCAACAACCCCTTCATATTCTGATTCTACTATCGAGTATTTATCATTTATTTGATTCTATAAGTCATTTTTTTTAATCATAATCCTATTAGTCATAATAATTACTCAAATATATAATTTTAGGTTTATTTCCAACATTCTATTTAACCACCATCATATAATTTCTCTCAATGTTTTTCAACCACTTCTTAAAACATTAATGGGATTTACTATTTAATGAGTAGCCTAAAAATATCCCTTCAACTTCTTAATATTTGTAAATTCATTTATTTAATACTTTTTTCTGGATATAGAACTTTATCTTAAATACTTTAAAGTTATTATGCCTCAGCATACCCCCATACAACATTTATTAAAATGATATATTCTCCCCATGGATTAGAAAATTCTAGTTTGATATATAAATTGAAAATAGGAGTGCTTCTTTCCAATAGTTACTTGACATTCAAATTTTGAAAATAAATATTTTTTCCATGTTTACAAACTAATTTTCATTAATTTTTTATGGTTTTCTTACTAATGAGACATTGTGTTTGATTCCATGCTTCTCCAAGTTACTTTCTGCTTTAATGGAGGATTATTTTGTGGCATTTTCTAATAATATTTTTTTGATTATTTTCCCAATTCCATTTTCAATTATTCTCAAAAATCACTTGGTTCACTCAATAAATTTCATTTTATCATATATTAATATGAAATATCCTATTCTAATATAATCATAAAAAAATGAGATGAAATATATATGAAAACTTGTTAAAATAACATTCAATGGGTTATAGATGTTTATGTGAATTATTTTCAATAGATTTGGTGCACTCTTTTTCTTTGGTTGTTAGTGATTTATCACTATCTTCTCTATATAAAAATAATTACATGAATTCATATGACCATGCTTTTAGTTTTTGAAATAAACTATAGCTTTGATATATGAAAACTTATATATTATTTGTTGATGAATATTGCTAGGTATTTTATGAAATAATTTTTATCCTATTTCATGATAAAGTTAGAAGTGTTATCCTTATTGTTAACCTAATATAGTTTTATGATTATTATATAACCCTTCATTATTGAGTTTGTAGCCATCCCTTTTATAATAGAAACCTTATGACTGAACATGACTTCAATTCTCGAGCCACATAGTTGGATACCACTCAATAGAATATTCCATAGACCATCCATAAAAATACCTTATATGCTTTTCAAATCACATACAACTATACATGTTTTATTACTTCTATTGATATTAAAGGATCCATTATTTACAAACCATACCATACTATCACCATGATATTTAGAATTTTGAAATAGTTTTGTGTTTCCAATAATATTGGATGAGCACTAATTTTCAAGGATCTATGTGACACTATTTTTCATTGTTTTTAGATTGATGTTAGATAAAATAACATTATCATTATTCTTATTTTCCTTTAATTATGTTCTTGGTTAAGTTGATATATAAGTTGTTATATCCTAATTTTTATTATCATAGGTAGTGATATCACATTGTTATTTATCTTCTAATCATGATAATCTATTTGCCAATGATAATATATCCAGCTTCCTTTTATCCATCCTCCTTTGACTCTAATAAAGGTAAATTTTACTCATACATTTCTTCCAATTCACAAAATTATGACCAAATATAGAAAATTAAAAAAATATCCATCAAAAGTGTTTCTTCTTTGAATTATGAGATATTCTATTTTCCCCCTTTGTTAACTCCTAGGGTCCTATACATTCAAGTATATTTTTCCACATTATAGTAGGTCATGGTATGAATATAATAGCCACAAAATTTTTATTTCATTAAGAGAAATATCATTTCACTTCTATATCTCCACATGTCGCACTATTTTTTCGAAATTCTTTGGATGTTGATAAACTCTTTCTGATTGAGTACCATTCCCAACCTAATAATTCCCTTTGATTATTGTAAATTTTTTCATAGATTTTGATATTTCATATTTGAAGATAATTCCAATTTTACCATAAAATATTGGTCATTAATTTCTTATCACCTTCTTGAAACATATTTTGAACTTTTTAACAATTTTTATGCTCTTTATTTATGAATTTTTAAAATGTTAACTTCTTCACTGAACCACTTATTTTCATTTCAGTTTAAAACTTTATCTAAGTGATTCCACTTTCTCTTCAAGGGATTTGGGACATTTTTAATGTTCCGCCATACAACCATTATTTACATCAATAAAATTTTCTTTCTTTTTAACTTTCACTTTAAATTAATCACTTCTCTAAATGAATCTTGAGAAACCTATTGATTTTACACAATCATCTCTGACTGAGTGTTTTTAGTATCGAGTTGGTCGACATACCTTGATTAATCCTACAACAATACACATATATTTATGTTATTATTGTGTTAATAATTTAACTCATCAAGATCCACTTCAGCTTCCATATTGTGATCAAAAACTCTTTTTGGTTGTATTTATTCATTTATTTTATATTCACCTTTCTTGATCATTAATTCCATTTTATCCACATTTTTTAGTTAAAATACATCAATGATAGATTTCCCTCAATTTTTTTTCACACTAAAAAATTCATTTCATAATATAAAATAACTCATACTTTATTTTTATCATATTAATTTTTAAAATCACAAATTTTTATCTTCTCATAGGATTTAAATTCCATATATTTTGAAGAATGGTTTTAATTTCATAGTAGATTCACCCATATTTCATAGAAATATATCTTTCTATAAAGATCATCAACTGATATATCTATAATTTTTATTTCTATGTATACTAATACCCTTGGAATATATAAAAATTGAAACCTTATGACAATATTCTTTAGAATTTGGACATTTTTCATTTCATCACTAAGACCATAGATTGATCTTACCACCTCTATTAGATGGTCAAAGAACCAAATAATATTTTCATTTAACAACATATTGAAGTCATAAATTTTGTGTGTGTAAAACATATATATTATACTCTTTTACCTTGTTTTCCCTTTCATTGATGATAAAAATGGTATACAAAATAACATCAGTATTTTCACGACTCATCACATGTATATATAACTAATTAGATAATTCCCCAAATAAAATATTTTTCACATTTTCATCATTTTTGAGTATATTTTTGTTAGGATTGGTCATTAAATGATCTATAACATCACTAACATAAATTCACAGAATTGAAGCTAAGAAAACATGAATTATAATAGACCGTATATGTGATCAAATCAATTTTTTCTAGATTTGTTATTTTCACACATCATATATAGAAAATACTTTTTCCATCCTAACATCTCTATGAGGATAATGCATCATTAATAGATTCAACATGATTGAACATTTACCAATTATTACAACCACAACATCCTAATTCTCCATATGTGGGGGTGGTGTGAGCTAGGGTTTCATTTTACTTATTATTTATCTTCCAATGGATCTTATTACATTGTTATAAATAATTTTCTGAATTTGTCATAAGTAAACCACAAAATTATAGAATTAAATAATGAAACATAAAAGTATTAACAAAGAGGGTTTTATTTAGTTCACCACTAAGGGATACTCCAAGAAGTATACACTAATTAAGTGTTAACTTGCTAGGTGATTTCACTATACACTATTTATGGATTATAATTTTAGAAACATTTCACTACCGATAAAAGGATCACTAACTTTATCTTCTTATTCACACAATATATTAAGGTAGAGTTATAATAAATACTCAATATATAGGTCTCTCATATGAATCATCACAAATATGAACACTATGATTGTATGGGTGTTGTGATTGTACATAAATTTCCTATGTCAAATATAGATTTTAAATACACTTCCATCATAATAATATAAATTTTATCCATATACCATAATTTTCAAAGTTCTTTATTATTGATATGTTTTTTTATAACCCATCATTTCCTATAATATCATCAAATCAACCCTCCAAATTCATCCCCACAAATTTTTAGCATTTTACTACTAAATCAGGCTTTCAAACCACCCATAATTCAATAATAAAAACCATAAAGGTTTATGGTAATCCCATAAAAAATACGATTTATTCAAATTATTAAAACTAATTAGAATTCATTATATGATATATTGACATCTATATTTATGGAATGATGTAAATTGAAATCCCAATTTGTGGAATGATATTTACCATTACAGTGTGATCTTCCAGTCAACTCCAAAACTAAAAAATACAAGTAAAAACACATTCTTAATCATAGAAATATCATATCATTATATTGATAAATATCAGTAGGTATCAAACTTATTATAGTGATTTTATGATACTACCACACAACTAAGTGTTTTCATGCCATTGTGAACCTACTTTCCAAAGGAAGGTGGTCACTGCGATATACAAGTAAAAATTAAGGTTCCATGTTTTTTTAGATGATCATAGGTCGGTATAGACCTTAATAGGGTTGGAAACCTATTCCGGGACTCTATTATTGTTTAAATACATGTTCATGAATCCTTCCTTGAAATAACATGAACACTGGTTACATCAATGCAAGTGATTGATTAAGATAATGAATCAATGATAACATATGCATATATCATAGGTACTCTATCATTAATTTACCAGTGATTATTCAATGTATTAAATCCATAAAATTAGTAAATATATAATCTCTCAAAATTCATTGGAGGTGATATATATTTTAGTGTCATGATCGATCCCTTTATAGGGGATTCATATGTATCTCTATGAATGGAATAAAAACCCACATAGTTCTGTTCCACTTAACAAGAACAATCATACCTTTTAAGGTCATGTGAAAAAGACCATTTTTACCATTTTTAAGTTCATTCTTCCATGAAAAAACGAATTGAATTTTAAATTCATGTATCCAAGACCTCTTACGGGTAGTTTAACATCATACAAAATGGAATTTATTTTATGTATTTTAAAGTAATGTAGCTAGAGAATCTTAGAAGAAGGTTCCACCCAATAGTTGGTGTCATATTTACATATTATAGAACTATTTGGGTTGACCATTTCTATAGTTCACAAGTAAGAGGATAAGATGATTAGGGATTTCACCTAATAGGAGGCCCATTTATGGGAATCTTCCTTATATCTATTAGTGACTAAAATAATGAGAAAGACATTAATCATAAGTAATATATCTAGGTGAGGAAATTTTGGAACTTACACAAAATTGGAGGCCCATAATATGAATGTCACACTGATAGGAAATGAATATGATATCATTAGCAAGGATATGGTTAGGGATTACACTTAGTATGAGTTACACTCTATCTAAACATGAAAAATGAATCATGCAAAGGTGTTTTTGGGGATTAAACTGAATTGGAGACCTATATTTGTGTGGATCATTGAGAGGACCAAATAGGCACATTAGGTACTATTATTTTCAATATTCATGATATGGGATAGTTAAGTGATCATTTTGAGAAAATAAAGGTCTAACTAATAGCATAATGTTAAGGAAATGCATTATAAAGAGAATAAATAATTATAAACACCCATTGTAACCTAAATTTCAAGGATAAAAAAATATGAATGATCTACTATAAAAAGAGAAAATGATCAAAGGGTAGGATATTGGTGTTCATACCCAATTAATGTATCTCAGAAGTCCATGGAAGAGTTCAGAGAAAGTAAGCACCCAGTGTAACACCCCAACCCCTCTAGACCGGAGATATTGAATTAATTGTTATATTTGGGATGGTTAAATGGAATTAAAATTCAGAAGGAATGATCAGTTTAGTAGTCTTGAAGAAACTAGATACATAAATGTAACTCAAATTACATTGTAAAAGGTTACAAAATACAATACATAACAAAAACTAAAAACTGCATCCACAGGAAAATAATAAATGATCTCTGCTTCATCACCTGTTGAAGGTAAAAAGTGAAAGGAATGAGCTCAAATGATCAGAAATGGATAAAAATGGAATAATTATGAATCAATAATAACTGAATTGTAAACAATTTTACATAATCAATATGACATGGTGAATAAATGAAAAACTCACGCCATAAATAAACTTAGAATTAAACTGCATCCATATATTTGTCATAGTGAAAAGATCATGGATAGTAACAACTGATAATGAATAAATAGAATTATTATTAATATTATGTCATATATCTAGAACATGATACCATAATACCATTAAAACAGTTTAGTTTTGTGGGTAGAAACCCGTCTGATTTTTGGAAACAAACTCGAAGGGTTTGTCACCAACTAATTTTTCTCATGAGACCCACCGATGAATCGAGGGGATACATAGGGCCCCACTCGCCACTGTATGTCCAAATAATTATTTATAAATTGATTTAATACAATTTAAATACGCCTTTTCAATATTCGTATAGATTAGAGTATACAGATTCATCAATATTTCCATTGTTAAAATAACTTTCCAAATAAACACCGTATGAAAAATGTTATACGGTTTAATAAAAAAACATATCCATGATATGAGATTATTGAAATTTTATATAAATATAATTTCGAATGAAAATGGATCTCAAATGGGCCGTAGTTACACCACATAAGGATTATTAAGTGCACCATACAAAGTTAGTCACAACAAAATAGTAGTTGAGAGAAAGTCTCTCACCACAATGTAATCAGTCGAATCATATGACCAGAACTTAATAACCCTAAAATCTATCATTTAATAATATGAATATAAATATAATAATGTTATTATATATCAAATGTAAGTACACAAATACCACATACAAGAAATAAATGGCGAACAATGAAAATCTCACAGAAATGAAAGTGAGTTGAGAAAACCCTTACCTTTTTCTCGAGTGTGTTCTTCGTTTGTTTTAATGACCTGAATAATCAAATTTAGATTCATTAATTAATAATTCTAGAACCTATTATACATGTAATTTATTTAGTGTAATCTTGTTAGGTTTATCATGTCCCTTTTTATGGGTTTAAGTGGTTCAATTTTATTATTTTGGAAGCATTTTATTCCTTGGTTTTCATGATTTGTTTACTTGCTTTCATGAATGGAAGTTCATTTGAAATGTGGTTAAATATCCAGAGTTGTTAATATATATTATTAGTTACATTAAATATTTATAAATTATCTTATAATTATTTTGGGTTATATACCATTATGATGAGTCATTAGTTAAAATTTTATTACAAATATTTGAATTAACTTGGCCATTTTGTTCATAATGAACTTGTTTTATATTATTATTTCATATTATGAGTGTGTAAATATTACTGAACATTATTGAGATGAAATAAATGTATTCATATCTGGTTCAACCATTAAAATGGTTTCATGATGAGAATTGTACATGGTAATGAAAATTGAGAACTCGTCGTCCTTGAGTGTGATAAATTAACACATCTCGAACAGTGATTTCATTTTTTTTAGTATAATAGGAGGGGGAAAGAGAGATGATGATGAAATATTACATTAGAATAATATAGTTATAGTTCATGTAAGGTACTGGAATTATCATAGCATTTGGATAAAGTAAGGCGAGGAGAGAAAAATAAAAGAGATGAACTTGAAAATAAAAGAAAAGTTGGAGATCCCTTATGAAAATTTGGCAGCCTAAGAGCATCGCTCAAAATTTTATAAAATGAAATGATGAGAACAAAAGTGTATCTCATAATATTTAAATAAAGAGGATAGTAATAATAGTACATAAAATCAAACCCCAACATATGAGAATGTAAATTTAAATAGATAACATAAAAGAAGTGTCGACTAAAAGAAGAGAATGAAGGATTCCCTTACATTGTAGAGTAACTCCAAGATCTTGAAGGATGGGACCTTGGTGTATTAAGGAAACCTTTTTAGGACTACTATAGTGGTAAAAAAACCATATATTTGAGGATGAGGGTTTTGTAATTAATGAAAACGAATGGATGAGTGGGTATTTATAGAAAAAGAGA
Source organism: Viscum album (assembly GCA_963277665.1). NCBI lineage: Eukaryota > Viridiplantae > Streptophyta > Magnoliopsida > Santalales > Viscaceae > Viscum > Viscum album. Next base: position 1,225,392,474 of record OY728130.1, read on the forward strand.
GGTAGTTTTTTAATAATTTCGAAGGCACACCTCATTAGTGGTTTTTGCCAAACCATGGGCTTGCCCATGGTATTTGCCCATGGTTTTAGCCACTCGGGACACCTCATGTCTTAATTTACTGTACAAAAATCTAAAATCCATTTTTATTTAATTATTACATCATTAAGTTGTCATTATACTACTGAAAACTCAAAACTGTATTTTTACTATTCACGAAAATTCAAGTATTTTAGACAAATCCCAAAAATTCCCCATAACCATTTTTCGATGTGTAGAATTAAAAAATGAACTCCATTTTATGAATATAATTTTCTATGAATTTTTAATTTAATTTTTAAATAAAATCATAGTTAATTTGAAAAATAACAATTTCAAAGGTATAATTAGTTCTATATCACATTGAAAAATTAATTAAGATCTCATTTTCTTATTTCCTTAAGAAAATAAAATATTATCATTATTTAATATTTATAAGGGTCATATTACTATTCATATTATGATTCATAATGGTATGTTACTATTCATCAAAAAATCAAGTTGGTTCTATCAGACTCTAAATCACTTATTGGTCACAACTCTAGAAAACTATTTTTAGAAATTCAAAACATATAAGTGAAAAATTTATGTTTAATGGATAGCATATAACCTTCTCCTATAATTTTTTGTTTCACAAAAGATTTAGTGCTTCATGCAATATAGGCTATCTAATTAATATAAAGTATTTAAGAGAAAGATACCATAAAATGTTTGGGGTGTTATATTATTCCCTCCTTCAGAAGTTTCATCCTCAAAATTTTATGTATAAAGCCCACCAAAAAGATATGGGTGGTTCTTCTTCATGAAATCCTCTAGTTCCCATATTGCTTCCTCCATATTCTGGTATCTCCAAAGAACCTTTACTAGACGAGTTATTCGATTTCTCAATACCCGCTCCCATGTGTCAAGAATCCCAATAGGATTTTCACAGTATGAAAAATCAGGTTCTAGTTCAATTTCTTCATAGTAGAGTACATGTGTTGGGTCTAGAATGTATTTCTTAAACAATGACACATGGAACACATCATGTAATTTAGAGATATTTTTCAGCATTTCTAAACAGTAATCTACTGCTCCGATTCTTTCCATAATTTCAAATGGTCCGATATACATGGGTCTCAGTTTCCCTTTCTTACCGAACCTTAAGACACCCTTCCATGGAGATACTTTCAGAGAGACATGATCTCCCACTTGGAATTCCAAATCCTTTCTCCAGTTGTCAGCATAAATCTTCTACCTACTTTGGGCTACATTAATATGGGCTTGAATTGTCTTTACCTTTACCGTGGTCTCTTCAATAAGTTCTTGGCCTATAAGTTTCCTCTCACCAACTTCATCCCAACAAGTTGGAGTTTGAAATATCTTTCCATATAATGATTCATATGGAGCCATTTGAATAATAGAATGGAAACTATTATTGTAGGAAAATTATACCAATGGAAATTATTGATCCCACATACCTTGGAAGTCAAGAGAGCATGATCTCAGCATGTCTTTGAGAGTTTGAATAGTCCTTTCAGACTGTCTGTCAGTTTGGGGGTGATAAGCAGTACTCATACAAAGCTCAGTAATCAAAGCCTTCTGGAGACTTTTCCAGAATTTTGATGTAAACTGGGGATCTCGATCGGACCCAATCGATAGAGGTGCACCATTAAGTCTTAAAAATTCATTAATATAAAGTATTTCCAGCCTCTCAAGCAGTAAATCCTCTCTTATAGGAAAAAAATGTGCTGATTTTTTTGAGATGATCAACAATTACCCATATTGCATCATTTTTTCTAGATTTCCATGGTAGTCCGGTGACAAAATATATCGTAATTTTATCCCACTTCCACATAGGAATAGGTAAAGGTTGCATCAATACTCTAGGATGTTGTCTCCATGCCTTCACTTGTTGACAAACTATACACCTTGACATGTAGTCAACAATTTCTTGCTTCATATTGTCCCACCAAAAATATTCCTTCATATCTCTATACATCTTTATGCTACTTGGGTGTATAGAGAAATTTTAGATATGAGAATCATCTAATAGTTCCCTTTTTAGCTCAGGTATTTATGTAATGCGTAACCTCCTCCCAAACTTCAGAACTCCTTCCTCATAAACAAAGTCTTACAATCTCCCATCCTTAACAATAATAATTTTCTTGTATATATTTTCATCATCAGATTGAGAGTTTTTTTATCTTCTCTAGTAAATATGGTTTAGCAATCATTTGAAAGAGGAAAGATGTTTCCCTTCCATAACAATTCCCATATCCATCTTTAGTAGATCCATGAATGTAGGATCTCTCTCAATCCTCATTTGAGTCAAAAGTACATGATCCTGCCTGCTTAATGCATCTGCCACCTTATTTTCCTTTCCTAGGTGGTAGTGTATTGAAAAATCATATTCTTTGAGTAACTAGATCTATCTCCATTGCCTCATGTTGAGTTATTTTTGTGTAAAAATGTAATTTAAACTCTTGTGATCGGTGTATATCTCACATTTTCACTGTAAAGATAATGTGTCCATATCTTCTGAGAAAATACTACAGCATCTAACTCTGGATCATGTGTTGGATAATTTTGCTCATGATTCTTCAACTGCTTTGATGCATAAGCAATAACTTTACTATTTTGCATAATGACGCAACCCAACCCATTCTTTGATGCATCACTATATATTACAAATCCATCACTTCCAGATGGAAGTGTTAAAATTAGAGCATTGAATAATCTTCTTTTCAATTCCTCGAAGCATTATATACATTCTCTTGTCCATATAAACATAACCCCTTTACATTTGAGATTGGTTTTTTGGTTAGTCAGTCAGTCGAAATTATGAACGAAATGCCGATAGTAACCTACTAAGCCAATAAAACTGCGTACCTCAGTTATGTTCGTTGGCATGGGCCACTCTTGGATTGCCTTTGTCTTCATAGGATCAACTAAGATTCCATCCTTATAGACAATTTTTCCAAGAAAATAAACTGATTGTAGCCTGAATTCACACTTTCTAAACTTCCCATATAATTCATTTCCTCTAAGAGTTTTCAGAATAGTCCTCAAATGATCCTCATGGTCTTCATAGATTTTTGAGTATACCAGGATATCATTGATTAATACCACAAAAAAGTTACCAAGATATTCCTTAAAACTCTATTCATTAAATCCATGAAAAAAGGGTGCATTAGTTAGTCCAAAAGGCATCATTGTAAACTCGTAATGCCCATACCTCGATCAAAATGCTGTCTTAGGAATATCTTCCTTCCTCACATGCAGCTAATGATATCCGGATTGAAGGTCAGTCTTCAAAAAGTATTGTGATCCATGAATTTGATCAAAAAAAAATTCTATCTGAGGTAGAGGATACTTATTCATTATTGTAATAGAATTTATTTTCCTGTAATCAATGCATATACTCATGGATCCATCTTTCTTATTGACAAACAAGACCAGTGATCCCCATGTAGAAACACTAGGTCAAATAAATCCTTTGTCACTCAACTCCTATAGTTGTTTCTTTAGATCCAGTAACTCCACAATGTCCATTTGATAGGGGGTCTTTGATACAGGTCTTGCACTAGGAATTAAGTCAATGGAAAACTCAATTTCCCGCTCTAGAGGATGTCTAGGTAAATCCTTTGGAAACACATCAATGTATTCTTACACTATATTCACATCTAAAATTTGAATATTTATTTCCTCACCCATAGATATTGGGTTCTCTTTCTCTACAAGAATTTCATTCAATAAAGAAACTGGGGGTGGGTCTAGAAAATAATTGGATGGCGAGGTCTCTACTCTAAAGATAAGAGATTCTACACCATTTTCAAAAATTGTAACTTCATTTTTCTTGCAATAAATATTCATATCATAGTTTGACAGCCAATTCATACCGAGAATTATATCAAATTCAGTCATTGGTATGCTGATAAGGTTAGAAAATAAAGCACGTTTATGTGTCACGAGGGGGACTAGTTGACATGCCTTTGTTTTAATGATGCATCCCCTATGAGTTTTGACTGATAAATCCTTTTTAAATAAAACTGGACATGTCTAATTTTCATAGAAAACTGGGAAGATATAAATGAGTGTGATGATCTAGAATCAAATAAAGTGTTGGTTAAGTTTAAGGAAATAATTAATGTACCTACCACCACACCATTAGAAACTTCAACTCTCGTGGTTTTAATTGCATAAGATCTCCCTTATTCCCTTGTCTTTTTCTGAGGCATGATTCATTGGCTCTTAAGAAACTCATTTTAATAGTTTCCTATCTCTCTATAATTTTATAATTGAAAATCATCAAATTTTTTCCTCCCCTTGCATTCATGAGATTAATAACCCTTTTCTCCACACTTATAGCAGACTCCCATGCGTTTTAAGCATTTCCCGAGATGATTATTTCCATAGTTTTAACATAATGGAAATTTCTTTGTTCCCTTGTTCTTCTTTGGAACTTCAACTTTCCCTTGGTTATTAGAGTACCTATTCTTATCTTGGTTCCCCTTGAAAAAAATTGATCTAGAAAATTCTTTCTCTGTTTTGATGTCACTTGATAAAATATCATCATATGATGAAAATGTTTGAGAATCCAGTGCCCTTCTAAGACTTGAATTAAGACCTTCAAAGAAATGATCAATCATGCCTTCTGAGTCACATACGTAATCTATGTCATACTTGGATAGCTTTTTGAAGGTAGCCTCATACTCTGCAACACTGTCTTCTTCCCTTTTCTTTAAGCCAAGGAATGTCCTCTTCATTTCGGTTCGTTGATCATGAGGGAAATATTTTTCGATGAATATTTCCTTAAAAGTCCTCCATTCCATATACTCTATTTCTTCTTCCTCTGTGGTATTATGAATCAAAGACCACCATTGATCAGCATCACCCTTGAGACAATATACTTCCATTACTACCTTTTCATTTTCATTGCTTCTTAATTCCATAAATGTCTTTTCAAGGGACTTGATCCATTGCTCAGCAACCACTGGATCAGTAGTCCAACTGAAAGACGTGGGCTTTTTCCGCATGAAACAATCCAACACAGGTGTGGAATTATTATTCTTTACAACTAGAGTAAGTTGTCCCAATATGATCATGATCTAATCTGATCCAACATTGACTAGGTTGACTTTCTCAATGGGGATATCCCTATGAGTATTGATTCCCCTTATTCCATTAGTCTCCATTTCTAAATAATGGAACACACTTGATTAAAGTATGAATCATAATGTATAATCTTAACTTAAGAAAATACTTAGCATAAATTGAAATCCTATGCATGGCTAATCCCATAATCATAAAAATGGTTTCTTTGAGGAATAATTTACATTTCAATCCTTCATAATGGATTGTAAGGAAAATATGAATTACCCTAAGGATATCCCCCAGGAGTGTCATAACTAAGAGTGCAGTAAGGCCTGTTGTCATGTACCAGGATACCTTGGGTCAAGCCCGAACCTCCTTTTCAGATCTTTCACTCCTAGGTACATTTGTGTCAGACCCACCTCTACCTACTCATATTCAGACATGGATATATTTTCTAGAAGAATTCACATAATCTATTCCTTAACAAAATAATAGGATTTTCTTATACATTTCTCCTCAAATACTACCTTAGGGATTTGTTCCCTACTATACATTTCATACTCTAGTTTCCAAGTTTTCTACTAAACTTCCTCTGATACCAACTATAACAGCCCAACCCCTCTAGATCAGAGCCGGTGCATTACTTATTATATTGGAATGGTTAGAAGGAATCAAAATCCCAAAGGAACGATCAGTTTAGTAGTCTGGAAGAAACTAGATACATAAATGAAACTAAAATTACATTGGAGAATGTTACAAAATATAAGACACAATAGAAACTAAAAAATGTATCCACATGAACTCAATAAATGATATTTGTTTCATCACCTGTTAAAGGTAAATAGTGAAAGGGGTGAGCTCAAATGCTCATCAATGGATACAAATGGTGGAATCTTGAATCAATAATAACGGAATTGTAAACAATTTGACATAATCAATATGGTATGGTGAATAAATGAAAAACTCAAACCATTAATAAACTGAGAATGAAACTACATCCATATATTTTTCATAGAGAAAAACTCATGGATAGTAATAACTGATAATTAATAAAGAGAATTCATTTTAATTGGATGTCATGAATCTGACACATGATACCATAATACCGTTAAAACGGATTAGTTCTGTGGGTAGAAACTTGTCTTATTTTTAGAAACAAACTCAAAGGGTTTGTCGCCAACTGATTTGTCTCATGAGACCTATAGATGCATCGAGGGGATATAGCGGGCCCCAACCAGCACTTTAGGTCCAAATAATTCTTTATAAATTCATTAAATAAAAGTGAAATATGTCCTTTCAATATTCATATAGATTAGAGTATACATATTCGTCAATATTTCTATAGTTAAAATAACGTTCCAAATAATCACCGTATGAAAAATGGTATACAGTTTATACAAAAAAAATATCCATGATATGAGATTATGGATATTTTATATAAATATAATTTCAAATTAAAATTGATCTCAAATGGGAAGTAGGTATAACACATAAGGATTTTTAGGTGCACTATACAAATTTAGTCACAACAAAATAGTAGTTGAGACAAAGTCTCTCACCACAATGTAATCAGTCGAATCATATGACTAGATCTTAATAACCGTCAAATGTATCATTGAATAAAATTAATATAAATAGAATAATGTTATTATATATAAAATGATACTACACATATACCACATATAGGAAATAAGTGGAAAACAATAAGTATCTCACAGAAATGAAAGGGAGTTGAGAAACCCCTTACCTTTTTCTCGAGTGTGTTATTCATTTTTTAATGACCTGAATAATCAAATTTAGATTCATTAATTAATAATTACATAATCTCCTATACATTTAATAGATTTATTATAACATTATAAGGTTTATTCATGTCCCTTTTAATGGGTTTAAGAGGTTCAATTTTATTGTTTTGGAAGCATTTTCTTCCTTGGTTTTCATGACTTGTTTACTTGATTTCATGAATGAAAGTTCATTTGAAATGTGGTTAAATATCCAGAGTTGTGAATATATATTATTAGTGAAATTAAATATATATAAATTATATTATAATTATTTTGGGTTATATACCATGATGATGATTCATTAGTTAAAAGTTTATTATAAATATTTGGATTAACTTGACCGTTTTGTTCCTAATGAACTTGTTTTGTATTATTATTTCATATTATGAGTGTGTAAAGATTCTAGAACATTAATGAGATGAAATAAATATATTATGATCTGGTTCAACAATTAAAATGGTTTCATGACCAGAATTGTACATGGTAATGAAAATTCAGAACCCGTCGTCATTGAGTGTGATAAATCAACACATCTCGGATGATGTTTTCAATTTTTTAGTATAAGAGGAGGGAGGAAGAGAGATGATGTTGAAATATTACATTAGAACAATATAATTCCAGTTAATTTAAGGTATTTTAATTATCATAGAATTTGGATAAAGTGTGGTGAGTAGAGAAAAATAAAAGAGATGAACTTGAAAATAAAAGAAAAGTTGAGATATCCCTTATGAAAATTCGGCAGCCTAACGACGTCGCTTAAAATTTATTAAAATGAAATGATGAGAAAAAAAGTGTATATAATCATATTTAAATCAAAATGAAAGTGTAAATAATACATAAAATCAAACCCTAACATATGAGAATGAAAATTCAAATAGATAACATAAAAGAAGTGTCGACTAAAAGAAGAGAATGAAGGATTCCCTTACATTGTAGAGTAACTCCTAGATCTTGAAGGATGGGACCTTGGGGGCTTAAGGAAATAGTGGAAGGAATCTTTGAGAGGTAAAAACACCAGATATTAGAGTATGAGGGATTTTGAATGAATGAAAACGAATGATTTAGTGGGTATTTATAGAAAAAGAGAGGTAGCTTTTTAATAATTTCAAAGGGACACCTCAATAGAGGGTTTTTTGAAACCATGGGCTTGACCATGGTATTTTCCCATGGTTTTAGTCACTTGAGACACCTCATTCCATAAGTCACTGTAAAAAAGTCGACCAGACCTTTTTATTTAATTATTACATCATTATGTTGTCATTATACTACTGAAAACTCAAAACTGTATTTTCATTATTCACGAAAAATTCTAGTATTTTAGAAAAATCCAAAAAATTCACCATGACCATTTTTCGACATGTAGAATTAAAAAATGAACTCTATTTTTCCAAAATTAATGTATAAGTATATTTAATTTAATTTTTAAATAAAATCATAATTAACTTGAAAAATAACAATTTTAATGGTATAATTAGTTCTATATCACTTTGAAAAATTAATTAAGATCTCATTGTCTTATTTCATTAAGAAAATAAAATATTATCATTATTTACTATTTATAAGGTTCATATTACTATTAATATTACTATTCATAAAGGTATGTTACTATTTATCAAAAAATCAAGTTGGTTGTATCAAACTCCAAATGACTTATTGGTCACAACTCTATATGATCGTTTTTCAAAATTCAAAACATAGAAGTGAAAATTTTTGTTTAATGGATAACATATAACCTTCTCTTATAATGTTTTGTTTCACAAAATACTTAGTGCTTCATGAAATATAGGCTATCTAATGAATAGAAAGTATTTAAGCGAAACATACCATAAAATGTTTGGGGCGTTATACCCAAGTTGTAGAGACCAAGGAGAAATAGTGCAGAAGTATGCAACATGGGTAAAGTGGATTCTAGGTATGAGACATAGGAGAAGTAGTTCCTAGTTATAGGACAAGGGAAGTGTTTAACCTAGTTTTAGGACAAGGGTGAATTGACAAACATGTATAGGACCTAAGTGAATTCATCACCCGATTATGGTATAATTTGGCCATGAATTTCTCTAATGGGCTTGGGTGAGACTTCTTGTGCATGACTACATCTAAAGGGACTCAATAGAACCAATTTAGATGAATTGGGAATGAAACCCTATAATGGGTCTCGACATGACCACTTTGGAGTACTTGGGTGTTGCTATAATTGGGGAGACATGGGTAAAAGATGATATCACCATAGTCATTTAGGTATGCTTTAATAAGAGTGTCCTGATACTCATAGTGGGGGATTGGGAGAAGTTTTCTTCGAATGTTTTTACCCATTTAAATATGAAAATACCCTTAGATTTAATTATTTCCCATCTATCATGGAGTTAAAACTCACTTAAGTGGGGGATTGGTGGAGAAAGATGCATATTTATTATTCTTAGTTATTGTTAGTGCTTATCCTTTGTGCTAATCCCACACTCCTTCACACATCAGGTTGAAATTGGGTGTATGTAGGTCCTTATATATGCATAAAGTGTTGGGAAATTGGGAAAACACCAGTAACAACTCTCGGGTCACAACATGTAATGACCCAAAATTGTATTAATGGAATTCCCATTCTAATTACATAATTGTGTTAAATTAAGTAAAGTAGTATTATATAAAGCACATGCACTACGTGATAAAAAAAACTTTTTTATATTAATTTGAATATTAAATTTAGATAATAAACATGGATATATTAGTGAGTGTGTTATAATGCGGAAAAATTTTATATAATAGTAATATAAAAATTTTGTTCTTCTCGATCCCCCAGAAAAATCGCACTGATGAATAACCATATAAAAATGAAATATAATATTAGTAATAAAATATTATTTTTGAATATAAAAATATATATAACCTTGAGATGAAATATATGTGAATGAATAATGGATGAAATATGGTATATATATAGAATATAGGAACCCATATGAACATTTCAAATCTGACTGTTGGAATAGTAATCTGGCCATTGGAATAGTAATATTACTGTTGAAATTGTAATATGGCCATCAGCATTAGAAACTTCACTGTTAGAAAAGAAACCTCACTATTATAAAAGTATCCTCACCTATGGGAGTATGAAATAATATTTATGTATCTTATAAAATGAAAATATGACATATTTATATCATTATACAAGTAAATAAATGTTTTCAAAATGATTAAATGATTTTTTATTTTTTTAAAACATATATGTTTTCTTTTCATTTTTATAATAAATAAAAATATAGGAAATAAAATTTAATTTCATAAAATGGTTTTATAAAATAATATTAAATTTGATTATAATTATAATTTAATTTTATGATATTATAAGTAATTTCATAAAGGTTAATAAAACTGATCATTATATTAAAATTCGTATCTTCTTCAAATAAATAAGGATTTTATTTAAAAAATAAATTTCTCATATTCTAAAAATTAGTTTCATAAAATTTATTCCTTTTTTGAATTTAAACATAAAATAATGGTTTGGGTTAATTTTTGGTATTTTTATAAAAATAGTTTAATTTTTAGTGAATAGTGAAATATGTTGAAATACTGTAATTTTCAATATAATAAAAATATATGTATAAATGAGTCATGGATGATGTAAGTTGTAACATAACTAGCCCAATTCTCCATCACGTGAAAAATTTAGGATGTCATGATACCTCAAGTGTGACTTAATTTACAATAGAGGCTTCCCATTAGCGGTGAGTGTGTAAAGAATATAGTAGAGAGAATATACCATATGGTATCAAGTAGCTATCACAATGGAAATTAGATAAAAATATCAATATATAAAAATGAATATGATAAACAATAATGTTCTAAACAATCCAAATAATAATAATAATAATAAACCATGTTATGCCAAACTATATGTCAAACTATGTTTCCTGCTGAAATTCATACAAGAAAACAGCTAAAACAGGCTCAACAATAAAGACTCCAAAAGACCATGGTCCCAAACCCCATACCTAGTCTTACCTACACGCTTCTATCCAATCTAGAAAAGAAATCAATCTAGTAAAGAACCCCATGCCCTTTTCCATACCTGCATCCATGAAGTATTCTCAAAAACCAAACAGCATCCCTAAGAGGGTGTGAGTAAAAATAAGTAGGATTTCACCCACCATGTCTAAATAATCCAATATGAATATATAATACATAAAATAGTACAATAAAAAGCGGTATTAATTCATAAATTAATTTTGAACATTTGATAAACCCATCAACCCTCGAGCTCCTAGTTGACACCAAGGTCAGTCAATCATTCTTTATAATGGTTCAATATATCTCTATAAATTGGATGATTATTTTTCTTAGGATGAATCTCCCATACTGTGTATCATGTAACCAATATGAATCATCAATGGTGGGTTCTCTTGTTTAGGAAGAATCTACCATATCATGACAAATAACCAAAAATCACGGCCTCAGGCCTCAGGTATCTAAGAAATAATAGACTTTTTGAGAATAACCTTACTAAAGTTTCTTATATAATATTACAACATTTTTTATAACAAAACAATGTTTGATAGCTTATAAAATACACAACACCGAGCGTAAATGAAATGAATAATATTATTATTTAAATGTGACTGTTACAACCTAACTGTTAAATTTGTAGATATCAATTAGATTAACTACATTTGATATACATATATAAGGGTTATAATCAATACAAATTTATTGATTAATTCTTATTAAATAATAGATAAGTTTTTAGTAAAATCATTTTATTCTTAAAAAATACATTTTCTTCAAAAATGATAATTTTTTTATTTTTTTGAGAAATATAATAATTCTTTTTTTGTGACATTTAAAAAATATATTTTATAAAGTTAAATTAATTTTTTAAATAATAGTATCAAAATTATTTTAAGATGAAATTTTGGTAATTTTTAAAAAGATCGATTTTTCAATGAATAGTGAAAAATACTGATTTTTTTAAAAAATTGAATTTCTTTTTCAATTATTTACAAAGTAAAATTATATTTGATATTAATTTCAAATTTAATTAGTTATTTATTTTAAAATAATATTATTATAGTTTTTGAAATTAAACTTATATCTGAATTTAATATGAAAACATTTTATACTTAAAATAAACATTTTTCTAAAAAATATTTTTTCATTGCGTTTTTTCATTTTAATTTTAAATTAAATTATGTGAATTATGTATTATGAATTTTTAAAAATGGAATCTATATTTGTAATTAGTGGGTAAAGATTTTGTAGATAGTTCTATTTTATTTTTGGTCAATATGAATAATACCCTTTATAATTTTTATTACTGCGATAAAGGCTAAATTGGGTAATTAAAGTTAAAAATAAAATGATAAGGACTAAATATGATATTAAGACTTACTTTTATTTTATTTTATTAGTATATATCATTCAAAATCATCCAAAATTTAATATATTCCATTTTTTATATTTTTATGTGCTTATAACCTTTATAATATTTAATGCAAAAAAAAGTAAAAAATGTCACATTCTTGTTTTTAAATTTAAGAAAAGAATTAATTACCTCAAATGCTCATACAATAGTGATGTAGTAATTATTCAATTAATGGAAAAATAAAATAAATGACATTAAAAATAATATAATTTGTAATAATTAATGCGAAACATGAATTTTAAAGACAAAAATGATATATTTTAGAGGTGTTTATTCATTTTATTCTTATTCCATTTTTTATTGATGTTATTAAAGTCTAAGAAAATGGATAGTAATAAAATTGACATTAATGATATTTTACAATAAGTAATAAATTATTAAATGATTTAAAATTCATTAAAATATTAGATTCAACCAAATTAATTGGATATGGTCAATTAAATCTTCCATAATCCATTTATTGTTCTTTTTTTCAATTTATCGTAACATTATCAATCCTTAAAAGGTAAAGGTCATTAATATTGTTGTAATGGTCAAAAGGGTTAGCAAAGGGTTAAAACAAAAACGATAAGAGTAATAATGTTATCCAAGCAAGAAAAAATTTTATATTGTGAGATAATTTCTACCCATAATATTCATATATTATAAATAACTCAATTTAGAGACATTTTTAATTGAATATTAATTTATATTAATCTAATATTTTGAGAAATACCAAGAGTGCCCCTCCACTCTTTTATAAAAAGGTTATATATTCTTCTCTTTACTTGACACTTCAAAACAATTTTTTTTTCATCCATTATCTAACAAAATACCTTAATAACATCCATATAAACATTTTATAGTCCACTATTTGAGCATAATACCAATCATATATGTCTTAAGGTGTGAAACAAATGATATTTTTCAAAGAAGGTGTATTGTTTTTAACCACATGTTTTAGTTTTATTTATTATTAAACTTTATTAAATATTCTAAAACCATTATAAAATAATAAAAAAATTATAATATGTATTCTGAGATGGTTTTATTTTAATTTATTATCCTATATCCATAATATCTTCCATCAAATGGGAAACAAAACCATTTTTCGTGTGTACAGTTGACTACTTCCTCTTAACCAATGTAATTTTGTTTCCATCACCAACTATCATAAATGGATTATAATTATATAATTAATATTTATATATGATATTCATTAAATTTTTATCATTATTAAAATATAATATATCATTTAACTTTTTACACTTCCATTCATTGAAAATTTTAAATGTTGTTCAGGCATACATGTGGACTACCACCTCTATGAATCGATATGACTTGTTTTTCATCCCCAAGTCACATGGATGATATATATAAGTATAATTAAATAAATATTATTATATTTATCATATTATGATAATTATATAATTATAAAATTATACTTATCTTTTTTCCATATTTTTTTTTGAAAAATGAAAACGTTACTAATGCAGACATACGACCTACTGTGTCCATGATTGTAATGAAGTTCATTTTTCATAACCATATTCCATGATTGGGTTTAAAAGTATAATTAATGTATAAAAATGATAATTATGTCATGATTAATATTCTATATATTATTTAATAATGACTTCATTGACTATATTCAACCTAATGAAGTTATTTTTGAATTATGTACCGAATATCATCAAACCATCTAACGTGAACTTAAATTATTAAGTAATTGTGTTTATCATAGTAATAAGTGATATAAATGAATTATTAACTTGAAAAAACTATTAATAAATTGAATTATTAACCTAAATTTATTATTTAGGAAGATAAATAACGTATGTGATGAGTAAAAGTCAAAGTAGGTGACTTTCTTTTAAAAATAATCCTTTAATGTTTCCCATAAAAATACCTTTTTCACCTATATCCATATTTTTAAATTTATTTTATGGATTTTTTTGATATAGAAATAAAATATTTATAAAATAAATAATAATTATATTTTTAATTTATTTTAATGGTTTTAAATAGGAATATTTTTACATAATGTTTTAACTTTTTATACTAAAATACTACAATAATGTTTTATGTTAATGTATATGGTGAAAATGAATTTTCCTACCATTGTAGACATTATTTTATGTTTGGATTCATTTTAAATATTTAATTTTTTATTTAAAGAAAAATTCCATTTCACTTTATTCTGGGAATTTTAGTTTTGAAAATTGGGTTTAAAGAGAAGGGATATATCGATATCATAAAATTTTTTCTTATGGGTGAAAAGAATGTTTTTATGATGAAAACTTTTCTATGTTATGGTTACATTATAGTTTTTTGGAATTTTTTATGATGAAAGGTGGTTCATTTACAAACCATGGATATGTTATTACGTTATTAACTAAGGACATGTGGTTTCATGATAATAAAAGGGTAGATAAGTCTGTTATATCTCTCCAATCCATTGGGTTAAGGGATTAAGGTAACCGATTATGTTTCTCATAAGAGAATATGGGAAAATACTACGATGGTTATTTCAAATATGGAATGGATTTAAAAAATTAGGTTTTTAATAATAAAATATGGTAACATACTAGGATTTTAATTTTAAATTTGGGACATAGTTAACCAATATGGTTTCCCCTAAGAGATTATGAAAATATACTACAATTATTATTCCAAGTGAAACCATGATGGTTATTTCATGTCTAATAATGATGGTTTCTATAAGTATAACCATGATGGTTATTCCATGTGTAACTTTTAGGGTAACTCCACATGTAAGAGTGGTATAAAAATGATTCCTCAAGTAACCTACATGATTTATATATGATTTCTATGGGTTTTCACAGGAATATTATGCTTTATTAAGGTAAGATAACTATTAAACATTTAAAAGAAAGTATTTGATACTTTTTAAAGGTAAAAATACATTCTTGGGAAAAATTTACAATGAGTTTTTGATCATTTCAAAGAAACCTAATGAGTTTTATTTTTTTCATTATGGTTTATTAAGATTTTTTTATGAAAATATTTGGCCAGAGAATGTGATTTATTTTATAAGATAATGTTTATTTTGAGCCCAATGTTTATTTTGAAAAATGTATTTTTTTATAAGTAATCATTGAATAAAAATTTCTTTCATTATTTTTATGTCCTTGAATGATATTTTTGTGCTCATACCATGTTTTTATATTGTTTTTTACAGGATGAGTATGGACAATGATGTGGTCAAGCTAAAAATTTTAAAGATGTGTCATGAAAGGAAAACATGTTTCCTTTTATAAAGATTTGTTTGGTAGAAAAAATGGATACTGAATATAGGTGTATATTTTTTAATATATGGGTTTTTAATGTAATATTTATAACATAAATTCATAAAACAATAAACCTAACTGATCATTGGGAATGAAATCAAGTGAATTATAGTTTAAATTCACTATAATAAGTATGGTTTAAGTTTGATTTCTTATAGTTGGAATTAGAGTAGGGTTTAGATAACTTTAGAGTTTAAATTATTATTTTAAAATAAGTTAATAGTCCTATATAACCCCAAAAGATAGTAGTTTAGGTAGAATTATGGTTATTTTGGATCAATAAAAAAATGAAGATACCATGGTTAGGGATATCTTACTACTTATCATCCTTATAATATGATTTATTGTGATTTTATTGATATGATCACATGAAAATATTTTGTTTATTAAATAGATATATCTATAAGAAAACAATGTACTAATGGATGTGAAGGAAAATGTTGAGGTTTTTTGAATGAGAAACTAAAAAATATGGGAGATTTTGTGAAAATAGTTATTGCCATTCTTAACCAGATATCACAAGTTATGATTAATATCATGAACCTAGGTGAGTTTCCCAACTCATCAAATAATAGATAAGTAAATATCCATGTAAGTTAATGTGATAAGTATCATAAAGGGTTAAATATTCAATGGATTCTGTGTTATGAATGTGCGAAGAATCACTCAGGAAAATGTCTTAAAAGAATGTGAACATGTTTTGTTTGTGGTAACTGAGGGAATAAATAAATAATATGCTAATGTAAAAAGGAAGCATTTAGTTAACTACATGAATAGGAATAAATTTATTCTAAATAAATATATTAAATGTTTTAAATGTGGTGAGTATATAAATTATGTGTGTGGATGTCCTATGGACAATCTCAAGAACAGGACTAGCCAGACCATATATATGACTATTTATTAATATCTAATTCCATTATTGTTGAAGATTAAGGATATACTAATGAGATATTAAAGTTATGTATTATATTATAGATTATGTTTGTATATTTTTGAATCATAGGACATGATTCACAATTTATATGTAGGAAGGAATAATTCAGTAATAATATGGAAACATATGGTTAAAAGAGAACATTGGATGATTAATTTTACTATATATTTGGATTCAAGAGTTATGATTTAGTGGTTTATCATTATTTTAAATAATTATACAACCATTTTGAGGTTTTATATTATGGGAATACTTTGGGAGATGTTTATTGAATTTTAGTATTTGTTTGAGGTATATGTAACTCTTTACTTTAACATTTGAAAATTTTATTTAAGGAAGAATGATATTTCCATTTTGTAGAGATAAGTTTAAAGGTATTTTTAGCCTTCATGGTTTATATGATATTTGATGAATAATGTTATTTTTGAGGATTTTCTTTATATTTTTTCATATAGTTATAGTAATTATATAAATAATTTTATATAACAAGGAAAACCCATAAGCTGGGTGATAACCTGTCACATTTGGTAAGGCTGCGAGGCTTGAACTGACATCCAAATGGTGGAAAGGGTGCAGTGCCTACCACTGGCCTGTGTGATATCCAGATTAGTATAGAATCATTTTTTAACCTAAATGGTTTAAAATATTATTACTATATTTATTTTTTGAACATATGTTTTATCATAACTATAATATTTAAAAATGATTGGGTGATTAAGTTATATTGGAAGAACATCATTGTATTTTTGGGGAAAATTATGTTATATTTTGGGATTTTGTTTGTGGAGTCAATATTGAAGTATATTTTGAAGTATATATGATATAATGTGGATTTATGGTGATTCATGTTATTTATGAAAAAATTATCATATGTTAGAGATTATATGATTAGGGTATATACATTTTTTGTATGATACATTAAGAGTGATTGGTGTTATTTAGAGATAAATGTTAAATTTATCGTGAAATAATATGTGATCCAATCCTTATAATATTTTTGTTTCAATAATAGCCTTTAATATTTTGATGGATTTTAAGGTTAGTTATTCATCTAATTATATAAGTTAATATTTGTGTGTTATTTTTGAGGCATTAGTGATTAATGTCATTTTTATTCATATGATAGTTAATTCATATTGGGAATCATATGAACCGATGCAAAAAATTTGGTTTTGGTTAATTTGTATAGAAAATAGGAATAAAACTTTATCATTTTATTAAATTATGTAATCCATTATAAGTTTATTTTAGTGCTCTAGGTATGAAAAATGTATCTTGAATACTAATTATTTAGAGAAAGAGATGATATTGTGATAGAAATTGATCAAAGGATGAAATTGAACTTTCCAAGTAAGTTTAATTTCTTAATCATTTAGTATAGAAGATAGATTAATTCCACAAATCTAGGAAAAATATCTTGAAATAATAAAATTATCTATTTACTTTTCTTATTGAGAAATAAATTTTTTTAAACCCATCATGGATTTATGGTTCAATGATGATTAACTTTATCATGACAATGTTACTTATATATCTTGATCAATCATTGGGTTTTAGTTTTTTCTTCCATGTACATTTTTTCCCTTCCCACTAATGTTTTACTACATGGAAACCTAGTTATGATTATTCTAGACCTTTTTACATCCAATTTCATCATTTTCAAGTGGAATTTTTATTAACCCTTTTTATGATGTGAGATTTCAACAAAAGTATTTTGAAATTTTAAACCCCTAGTTTCAAATCCCAATTTAAAATTATGATGATGAAATTTCTAAAATTTGAGGTGGGTAATATGAAATACTTATATTATTTTTCAAAATAAGACTATGTTTAGTAATGTACAAAATATGCAACACCGTGAATAAATAAACCTTGAAATATTATTATTTAAATGTGACCATTATAATATAGCTATTAAATTGGAGGTAATGAATACTAATAACTAATTTTGAAATATATTTAGTGGTTATAATCAATAAAAAATTATTAATTAATTCTCAAGAAATAAGAACTCAATTTTTAGTAAAGTAATTTTATCCTTCAAAAATACATTTTAGTCAAAAATGATATTTTTTTATTTGAAAATATAACAATTAATTTTTGAGAAAATAAATAAATTTATTTTATAAAATGGAATTAATTTTTTTAATCATCATATAATTGTTATATTAAGGTGAAATTATGATAATTTTTAAAGGAATGATTTTTCAATGAATAGTTGAAAAATAGGTTTTACCTAAAATTGTATTTTCTTTTCAATTAATTAAAAAGTAAAATTATATTTTGAAATAGTTTTACATTTAGTTATTTAATTTTTATTTAAATTAATCTAATTATGGTTTTTAAATTAACTTTATAATTTAATTTAGTTTAAAAACATTTTATACTTAAAATATGAGTTTATCTAAAAAACTATTTTTATCATGTTTTTTCTGTTTAATTTAAAATTAAACTCTACCACTATTGTATTTTAAATATTGAAAAATTGATTCAATATTTGGAATCAGTATTTAAAAATTTGGTAAATATTTCCGTTCTATTTTTGGTCAATACAAATAGTAATATTAGTAATTTTTATTACCGTGGTAAAAGGTAAATCAAGTAATTAAAGTTAAAAATAAAAAGGGGAAGAGCATAAAAATGACCCCAACACTTGATTAGATTTTATTATATGAGAATATTTCATCCATAATAATCCAAAATTATAATATATGTCATTTTTTATACATTTATGTGATTATAAGCTTTATAATATTTTTTGTAAAGAAAAGTAAAAAATGACACACTTTTGATTTTAATAACTATTATATTTTTAGTATGGGGATAAAAAGAGGATAGGTTCTGATATAAATAGTAATTTTAAATATAAATGAATTATATTCATCATTTAAATTTATTTTTTATATTTATTAATGAAATAATTACTATAAATTCTTACACAATGCCAATGCAATAATTATTCAATTAATAGATAAAAAAATAAATGATATTAAGAATATTACAAGTAGTAAAATTTAAATAATTAATGTGATCCATGAATTATATAGATAAAAATAATATATTATAGTGGGTTTTATGCATTTTATTGGAATTAATTTTTTGTTGATGTTAATAAAGTCAAAGTAAATGAATAGTACTAAAGTTGACATTAAAGATATTTTATAATAAATTATATTTTATTTAATGAATTTAAATTCATAAAAAATAATATATTTATTAAAATTAATGATATATGGTTAATGAAATAAACCATGATCCATTTATGGGACCTTTTTATTTTATAGTTACATTATCAACCCTTAATGGGCATAAAGCTTTAATATTATGGTAATTATAAAAAGGGTTAACAAAGGGATAAAAGAAACATATAAGAGTAAAAATTTAATCCAAACTTGAAATTTTTTTATTGAATGAAATTATTTAAACCCATAATCATCATATATTCTAAATAAATTAGTTTGGATCCATTTGGATGTGAATATTAAATTATATTAATTTATTATTTTGAGAAATTACAACAGTACCCCTCCCCTATCTTATAAAAGGGAATATATTCTTCTATTTACTACACACTTCAAAACACATTTTTTTTATAAAATATCTACCATAATTCCTTGATAACAACCCAACCCACGTTCTGGAGGCCAATGTTTTGTAACAATACCAATATATTTGATTTTATTGCGTGAAACAAAGGATACTTTCCCAAGAAGAGGTATAATTTTTAACCACGTGTTTTAGTGTTATTTATTCTTCCACTTCCTTTGAATATTATTCAACCATGATAAAATAATAACACCAGTATCCTCCATATAATTAGATTTTATTATGTCAGTTTAATAACCTATATCAATCTACCCTTACATCAAATGGGAAATGAAACCATCATTCATGTTTATGGATGACTACTGCCTCATGAAGCGATGTAATTCATTTTCCATCAACATCTCTCACAACTAGATTATAATAAGAGAATTTATATTTATTTATGATATTCATGAAATATTTTTCATTATTAAAATATAATATATCATTAACCATCTCACATTTACATTCAATAAAAAATGATAACGTCATTCGTGCGTACATGTGGATTACCACTTCGACGAAGCGATGTGATTTATTTTTCATCACCACATCACATTGATGATATATAAAAGCATGATTAAAAAATCAATATTATATTTATGATATTATGATAATTTGTGAAAGTTAAAATTATAATATTCTTCATTCCATATATAAACCCTCACTTTTCATATATTAACATTACATAACATTTTCGGAATACTTAAAAAATTATACAAACATATGACCAATGACCATACTAGTCTAGTGCCTTTGGAAACAAGGAAACGTAAACACAGGTACATAAATATGATACTTAATATCCCACTAGGTTCTTCTTGAATAACACCATTATTAGACACATCAAACAAAATACATATCTTCATAACCCGGGAAAGGAAACATAAAAATGGGTTAGCATAGATTCTTAGTAAGGGTAAACGAGGGATATACGTAAGCTTAATCATTATCATAAGGGTATAATAACATGATAAAGAAAATATAATATCATACCATATATGTCAAAGATTCAAAACATGAATCATGTAATAGATCTTAGAAGTTCATAAGACCCAAATCATAAGGAAATGAAGAAAATAATCTATGAACGTATAGCATATGAATAATACAAGGAATTTGTGAAGACACATAATCATATAATATGAGTTCCATAGTATCCAAGGAATAAATTCCAAGACCATTTTAGTAGTATGAGTTTAGTCCCCATACCATACTAGTTGTCATGGTTCACTCACATGGCCATTCTAATAGAATGAGTTCACTCCTCAAACCATATTGGTAGTTATGGTTCACTATCATGGTCATCTTATTAGTCACGGTTTACTCCCAAGACCATCTTAGTCTATCTCATGAGATATAAATATTTAAACAATGAATTAGAGAAAGATATTGGTACCACCCACCTCATAATTAAATCATACATGCATGTTACACAAAATCATAAACAATCATATCATAACCCATAAAATGAAATGGTTCTCATAAACATGCAATCATATCTTAACCTATTGAAAAACATAGGTTTCATAATCATTTCATCAAAGCATAACTTATGAAAGTTAGTGGGTTTGATAACAATATAACCCATTAAAGGAAGAGGGTTTCATAAGAATATATACTATGAAAGATAAACTAGTTTAATAAATATATAACCCATGAAATAGGAATGGGTTTTATAAACATATAACCCGTGTAAGAGAAACGTGTTTCATAAACATCATTCCATAAAAACATAAACCATTCAGAGAAAGAATATGAATGGATACATTGAATAATTTACCAAGAATTCATTAGTAACTAAAATATATTTCCTTTTCTATGTTAAATAATTTTAAAAGTTATTTTAGAAACATTTTATGAAGAAAATATCCTTTCTTCGTTGAAAAATGTTTTTTTAAACATAAAACATTTTCAAAAAACAAATTCTCTGAAAATATCTTTCAAAACATATACAAAATATTTTTAAAAAATATAACATTTTTAAAATACTTTTTCCTTAAAAATTATCTTAATGTAAAATTTCAAAACATTTTATAAAACATTTGGGAAAACATGTTTTTGAAATAAAACATATTTTTGACCGAAGATAGAAATGCAATCAATTTTTTATTAAAAGTATTATATTAATTATCTTAGGTATTAAAGAGTGAAAATGGTAATAATACAAGTATATATATTTAATAAAAATAAGATAAGTAAATTCATAAGTTTTATTGAGATATGGATCATAAGCTTTCATCAAAGGTAGCATAAACATAAATAATATTCAAAAGCAAAGAGATTGTTTCAATAAACTATTATAACTTGGTAACTTGAGATCATACTCTTAATGTAAGAAAATTTAAATAAATGAATCTTAAAATATCATGAAAATAATAATATTCATGATATAACATGTAAATTGTAATCATATACACCTCGTTAAAGAATATAGGATCATTACAAAATATGTGTCTCAAAGAAGGAAAACTGAGACAAAACTACTTTACCAGTTTGATAACTTTTGAAAAATTAACACCCATGAAAGAAAGATAATGTAATGGGTATGTAAATACCCAAAACATTAATAATAACAATCATATATACATTCATTGTAAGTATATACACCATAAAAAATAAAAGAGTGGTGAACATGACATTTATCTCACAGATATAAAAGGTGAGATGAAATTCCCTTACCTTGTGTCTTGAACCACGTTGTACTTGTTTAAAACACATTTATAATAAATATAAATTTATTATAAATATTTTATATAACATTATTTTTATATCTAATTACATATATGGTTTTATTACAACCTTATATTACATTCTTGTTATCCATCCTATGTTAAGGCTTCATTTTGGTTAATATTCACTTTGTTCTTCGCATGTGTCTTAATGTGTTATATATTTGAACCTTATACTTATATAATGAATTATATAAAGTAAATAATGATATAAATATCATTTATATTCAGTATATGTTTATTATAATAATATATATAGTATAGAAGTATGAAATGGAATATAATATTCATGGAGACGGTAAGATGTACGTACGCATGAACGTTGTTTCCATTTTTATTGTCATATTGAAAGAAAGAAGGTAAATAACATATGTGTGTATATATATGTAAATATATAATTATTCCATTATACTTATTATATCATATATATCATAGAATTTCCCTAAACCCAACCTTAATTCATTCCATGTAGTGTGTAAACGAATCATATCGCTTTGAGGGGGTGGTAGTCTACATTTCCTCAAACGAAATTATTATATTTGATTCAAACAGAATGTAGAAAGATATGTGTTTTAAATTTTTTAAAAAAGATTAAAGACATAATAAATATAATATATAATATATATAAATAGATTTTCCATTATAATTTCCACTATGAGAGGCGGTAAGGAAAAATGAACAATCATTGTTTTGTGAGGCGGTAGTTCTCCATACACATAAACAATATGTTCATTTCCCATTAGATGGAGTTGTGTATAAGTGTAGGTTGAAAAAATATATTAAAAAAATCATATTATATTTAAGATAATTGTTTTTTTATACAATCATGGAATAAAGATAGTGTCAGGGTAGAGAAAGAAAATAAAATAAAGGAGTTTGAGAGAAGACATTACCTCTTAATCAGGTAACTCCTTTTGGATTATTCCATAAGGCTTCCATGGATTTATTTTTAGCCAAGGGAAGTATTATAGGAGTAAGGTAGGTATTTTGGGAGATTATTTGAGTAGTTTTTGGAAAAAATGATTGTATTTTTAGGTGTGAGGAAGTGGGAGGAGATGATTCCTTTTTATACTGGAGGAGGAGTGGCACTCTTATAATATTTTGACAAAGGAATTCCATACATGTTTTTTCACAAGTCAAGTTGATAAAATAATAGAAAATATTTTATAAAATGGAGGATAGGGTCTAAATAATTCCCTAAAATGTCTCTTGGAAATGTTTTTGAGTCTTTTTGGGTGTTAAATTTAAGGTTTAGTCTTTTGTTATACTTAATTTTACCATAATCAATTTAATTAATTTTAATTACTTTCAATAATATTTCTGGTCAAAAAATAAGTTGAAATTAGTAGATATTAAATATTATTCTTATTAATAATATGGAATAAATTTTTACAAATTCTAATCACATATGTAGTAAAAATGTATTTAAAACTAATCCCACTGACGGGACAACACTGCGGGTTTTTAATGTAAAAACGATCAAAAGTTTAATAAGTTTTTAATATCAAATTTCACTGTGAATTTTTTTCTAATAACCTAAATTGTATGAATTGATAAAAATATTATCCCATTAAAATTTGAAACAAATTTAAAATATAATTTAACCTTATAAATAAATTATAATAAAAAGCAGTTTTGAGTTAAAATTCTGTATTTTCACTATTCATCCAAAAATGAAGTTCCTTAGAAAAATTCCCAAAATTAATCCTAAGATAATTTAGACATTATAAATTAAAAAATTATGTTTATTTTATCAAATTAAATTTTTATATGTGTCTAAAATTTATTTTATTATTTTTCATAGAATGACATTAAAAGCTGTTCATTTGAGAAAATGGTATTTTTAATCATATAAGAACAAAACAAAAAAATTATACATTTCATTATAAATATGTTTTATTTATATAAGAAAATTAGAAATAGTATTTTAAAAGTAGTTATTACTATTCATATAACTATGTTTAACGTCTAGGTTATAATTATATGACATATATAATTACAATAATAAAATGATGTTTTGTAAAAACATCAGTGTTGCATGCAACGTGTGAAAAGTCAGTGTGGCATGTAACATACACTGATTTTATTTTCTATACGTTGAGTTGGTACCATCTTAAAGGAATGTTTTACTTAGTTCATTGCAAGAAATAAATGAATATTTAATTTATTCAAGAAAAAAATGATCCATATAAACTATGGGTGTTACATTCTACCCCCCATAAAATGAATTTCACCCTAGAAATTCATCACTTGGATATAAAAAACAAGGAAAATTATACTTCATCATATCCTTAAGTTCCCATTTAGCTTCCTCTAACCAATTATTTCTTCCCAAAACTATTACCATGGGAGTGGTCTTGTTTCGTAGAAATTTCCCTGGTTGATATAGGAATTCAATAGGTTGTTCTTCATATAAAAGATCTTACTCCAGAGGTATGACCTTTGAGTTCAGTACATGTGAAGGTTCTGGTATGTACATCCTCATGTGAGATACATGGAACACATCATGTACTTCATAGATATTTGGATGAATTTCCAAGGGATTGGATATCATCTTGATACGATCAAGAATCCCGATGGGATCGATATACCTTGGGGTTAGTTTTCATTTATTTTTAAACCTCATAACTTTCTTCCTGGGTGAGATTCATATAAACACACCAACTTCAAATTCTAGATCACACTGTTGGTTATTAGCATACCTTTTTTTTTCAAATTTGATCTTCCTCGATATGATGTTGAATGGTTCTAACCTTCTCCATCATTTATTTAGTAATCTCAGTTCTCAATATCAATCTTTCTCCAACTTCATAACAACACGAAAGATCTATACACTTCTTCCCATAGAGGGCTTCATAAGGTCATATCTAAATGCTCGAGTGAAAGCTGATTTTGTAACAAAACTCTAATAGAGGAAGGCATTGATCCTAACCAATATTGAAATCAAGTGAACAAGATATCAAAATTTCCTATAGGGTTTGAATTGTTTTTTCAGACTAACCATATGTTTGAGGATGATAAGCAGCGATGATACTCCATTATTTTTTAAGTTATTTCTAGAGACTATAGAATACCTTTGAGGTAAACCTCAAATCCTGATATGATATAATAGAATGTTAAACTCCATGAAACCTCACAACTTAATGTATATCTTTGAAAGATGATCCAGAGAGAACACTTCTATGATATCTATGAGTTCTGTTGAATTTTTAAGGTGATCGACTACCACTCATATAACATTAAAACCTTTTGAGGTTTTGGGTAGTCCAATGATAAAATATATAGTTATGTTCTCCCATTTTATTTTCTGTATGGGTAATGGATGCAGCATCCCTTTAGACTTTTGTGATTCAGCCTTAACTTGTTGTCATACTAAGAACTATGATACAACTCTGTGATATATCTCTTCCTTCCATCCCACTATAAGTATTTTTTCAAGTCCCTTTACAATTTCGTACTTCCAAGATGAATAAATATTCAAGATCTATAAGCTTCCTATAACCATTCTTTCTTCAAATCTGGTATGGAAGGAACACATAAAAAGTTCTCAACCTTATCATATCATCCTGATCATGGTTAAAGTCATGAACATTTCAATCTTTCTTTTGAAACTCTAGATCTACCTTTTATGCCTCCTTAATATTCACTTGGATAGAGTGTTTCACATTCCTTTGAGGAAGATAATATTTTACCCTTTAAGATTTCTTGATCTATCCTTTACAAATCCAGAAATATGGGATCTTTTGTGATCCTCATCACAAATAATCTATCATGATCCTTTTAACTCAATGCATCTGCCACCTCAATTGATTTATAGGGTGGTAATGTATTGATCAATCATAATCATTTATCAAATCCAACCATATTATCTAGTTCATGTTCAAATCCTTCTATGTGAATATATTTTTCAGACATTTATGATCAGTATATATGTTACAATTTTCTCCATAAATATAATTCCTCTATATCTTTAATTTAAAAAATACCACTGCTAACTCCAAATCATGAATTAGGGTAAATTTTCCCATAAATATTTAACTTCCATGAGGTATAAGTGATAACCATGTTATTCTATATAATAAAACAACCCAATACCATCTTGGATGCATAACTAATGACTAAAAACCCTTACCCACTACAGGGTAATGTAAGAACAGGTGCACTGAGTAACCTTCTCTTCAATTAATCGAACTTTTCATCATGTTCATCTATCCAGAGGAACATGACACCCTTTCACGTTAACTTGGTTAGAAGACTACATATTTATGAGAAATTATAAAAAAACTATCGATAATATCCACCTAAACCAAGAAATCTATGGGTCTCAGTCTCCGTTGTTAGTTTAGGTCACTATTAAATAGCCTCTGTCTTTTATGGATCTACTTGTATTCCTTCTAATGAGATTATGTGACCCAAAAATGAAACCTTTTGCAGTCAAAATTCACTCTTAGTAAATTTTTCGTATAGTTTCTCCTTCTATAGGGTCTTTAGTAAAATTATCAAGTGATATTTATGACCTTAATTTGTATTTGAATAGATAAAAATATCATCTATAAAGACTACAAAAAACTGATCGAGGTAATCTCAAATGACTCTATTCATTAAATCCATGAAGATATTAGGGGTATTAGTAATACAAAAATGCATCACTATATATTCATAGTGTCTATACATTTTATGGAATATTGTCTTGGGTATATCATATTTATTGACCCTCAATTGATGATATCTAGAATGATGGTTAATATTGGAAAATTATTTAACACTGTGCAATTGATCAAACAAGTCATCAATACAGGGAAGAAGATACTTTTTCGTTATTGTGATCTTGTTCAACTCCTGATAATAAATGTAGAGTCACATTGACCCATCTTTAGTTTTCACAAAATGAGTAGGTGCACCCCAAGGTGACACACATGGCTGAATGAATCCCTTATCAAGGTTTTCTTGGAGTTTCTTCTTCAATTCCTGCAACTCAATCATGGTCATTCTATAAGGAGTATTTTAAATTGGTTTGGAACTAGGTAGGAGTTATATTGAGAAATAATATTCATGTTTTTGTGGAAGGATATGAAAATATTCCAGAAATACATTCAACAATTCTCAAACAATAGTCATATCATTGATGTTGATTTTATCCCTAACCTTTTCAGATAAAAAAACTCTTTTTAATGGGAATTAAGACCCATAAACTGGGTTTAATCTCCATAGAAATTTCATGCTTCTCATCACATTTAGGGATGGTCATATGAGGTTTTGAAATATCAAACATAACTTTATTTACTCGATAATTTATGCAGGATTTATGTAGAGAAATCGAATACTTGCCTAAGATGTCCTTAAATTCAACTAAAGGAATTATAAAAATAAAATTCAGAAGTACATTCCCACAAACGTCAATTGGAGAGGAATTATAGACTTGGGATACTATCATCGTACCATTACCTGTTTTCACTAATAATTACATATCTATTTTTTTTTGGTGGAATCTTAACACCATTATAAAATTCTTTTGATATGAAAGAGTGGGTAGATCTAGAATCAAATAAGACATTAGCATTTCTAGAGTGGATAATAAGTGTACCTTTCACCATGTCATTATCACAACCCTTGTTAGAAATAGATATTACCTGATATTTCTCTTGTTCCTTCATCTTAGGAGGTTACTGATATTGACTATCATCACCATGCCTTAGGTTTGGGCACAAGTTAGCATAATGCCCATTATCCTTACACTTGTAGCACTTATCTTGGCAGGAGAATTATTTTCCTATTTTTCTCTATTCAGAACATTAAATAACTTCTTCCCATTACTTTGGAAATCAAATTCCTAATGAACATCCCTTCTACACTTAAAACATTTATTATACCCCTTAAGGTAATTTCTTTTATGCTTCTTCCAACACATAGAGAATAAATGAAATATCATCTTCTCTCATCATGGTTTGTAGATTTTCTTTTAACCTCCATCTACCATTTCCTATCAACACCTTGGGATTAATATGTGACTCCAACCTCTATTTCACCCTTTATTGAAAAATAAAAAATCTCTTCATAGCTACTAAAGTATTATATAGCCAACACCGTTATGAGACATGGATTTAAGCCACTGAAGAACCTATCAACTTTACTTTTGGGTTGTATAATAATTCCTGAAGTGTACCTCGTAAGTCTCTTAAAATTAGTCCCATAGGTAGAAACATATTCATCATCCCTTTTCTTCAACTGAAGGAACTCTTTATCCATATTGGTATGAAGAATCAGAAGAAAGTACTTATTGAAAAATAAGTTATTGAACTCATTCCCATCCATGGATTCAATCTCATCGTGCTGCCTCATATTCTTGATTAGAGTCTAAAACTGGTTCGCTTCAACTTATAAACGATAAAAAAAATAGAATGAATTTCTCCTGTTCTGAACACTGGAGAATGGAGAATATATTTATAGTAGTACTGATCCATTTTTCAGAAACAATTGGATCATAAGACCCTCTAACAGAAGGTGGATTATAAGGCCCCGGCCTTAAACCTTACTTAATATTGAATTAAACGAATAATTCATGTTGAGGATCTTTTCAGGTTTAGAGTTTTAGAGAATTAGAACATAACTATAACATCTCAAAAGATTAAAAAGTAGACACTTCTACTAAGTTTCCATAGAATAATAAAAAAAACTCTTAAAAAGAAACATGTCTAGTTCCATGTTTTATAAAGCATGACTTTCCCTTGATCCCATCCTTGACCCTATTCCACATTAAGTCCTGTGAAAAACATTTCAAAAAAACTTGGGGTGAGCATAAAAAGCTCAGTAAGGGATACACAAATAATGAAAATTGTTAGTTTTTCAAAACAACAAGTAAACCACGTATACTTTATCAAAGTAATACTTTTCACCTTTATGAAGTAATAAAAACTCTTCATTGAATAAAGTATCATTACTTACCTTTTTGTAACCAAAGAATTACCATAAAACCCATATAAAGAACACATAACATATATAAAGGTAACTTGGGACATAAACATACTTAAGTGGAATAACCATACGGTCGACTTCCACACATATCACTTAATTGAATAGCCATACGGCCAATTTCCATACATACTTAATGGAATAGCCATACGGCCGACTTCCATACCCAATGCATTGGAGGTTATAACGTAACCACCCGTCCTGGTATTCACGGCACCACCCGTCATATGGTTTATAACGTAACCACCCGTTAAAATGTCCAAGTACCAATATAAAATCATAAAACATAAAACCAATATAAAGTAATGATAACATTTCCACATTTCAATCACAATATATCATAAATATATTGACATAATAGAATCCTTTATCAAAACCATTTTCAATACCAAAATACATAAAAGAGTATATGGTATTTATTTTATTTTAAAAACATTACGGCTTGTTGAGAAAGCCAAAGACCAAATAATACTCGCAGCGGCGGAAAAAGTCATTGTCACCGTGTACGTTACAAAAAACATTCCTTTTTTCCGTTTAGTAAAACGCTTCATAGAAAAAGATTCCTTTTGTATAAAAGTAAAAGTCAAAGGAGTTTATACACCGTATAAAAGAAAGTTGTGTATAAAACGAAATATGCCTCAATGAAAGGAGATTGAGACGAAGTCCCTTACCTTGGGTCCGACTTGACTCGATCGTTCTTTAACGCCCTGAATAATAAACTTGAGTTAATTTATACTTGATTAAGAACCTTTTTAAACTTCATTATTTCTTTTATATCACTTATTTCCATGTTATAAACATTATGTAACAATTTAAGTTAATAATGTTTGTTTTTTCAATATTTGGTTCTTAAGTCAAAAGTTGACTTCTTACAATTACATGTTGTTCGTGTGGTCAAAATTTCTTTATATCCAGAATGAAATTCCTTATTTGGATAACATATATATCATATATATTAAGCATATACATGTATTTATAATATTACATAATCATTTAGAGGTAAGAAATGAAATGCACCGTTCATGGAGACGGTAAGCCGTACGTACGCATGAACGCTACTTTCATTTCTTTGTCATATTAGTGGAATTAAAACTAAATGAGAGGTATGTATATTTTAATTCCAGAATTATATTCTTCATTTAGATATATCATTAATTATATATATACATTATATACATGTAATTTTAATAGTACATTACATTTGGGGATAAGAAATGAAATGCACCGTTCATGGAGACGGTAAGCCGTACGTACGCATGAACGCTACTTTCATTTCTATCTCATACTTTAATAGAATAAATAATAATTATATAGAGGTATATTATAATTCCAGTATAACATCATATATAATAACTTTAAATCCATCCTTTACACGTCCCACATATGGCATTAACGAATCACATCACTTTAAGGGGGCGGTAGTCCGCACTTCCTTAAATGAAGATATCGCGTTTACCCATAATGGAAACCATAAAGGTATGCCAAAAATGAAAAATACATAAGCTTAAAGAAAACATAAACATATTATATATCATATATAAAAATAGTGACATCATAATGGCCACCTTTGAAGGTGTTAAATTAGTATTGAACAATCATTGTTTCGGGAGGCAGAATTTCGCCATCCACGGAAACCGTATGTTATTTAACAATTTGATGTAGTTGTGTGAGAGTGTAGCTCGAATAAATCTTATAACAACATCATAGTATATTTAAGATACTGGTGTTGTTACAAAAGAAGTAAATAAAAAGAGTTTAGAGGGTTGTAGAAGAAAAATAAAACAAATGAACAAGAGAGAATGAATTACCTTTAAAAGTGTAACTCCCTTTTGATTTGAGCCTAAAGGCTTCCTTTGAAAGGATTATGCCCAAAGTGAATCCTCTAGGATGAGGAGAGGGATGTGGAGAGAGTAATTGGGCAGGGTTTGGCTGAGCCAAAGGCTTGAAGAGTGTGTGAAATGAGGTAGAGGTGGGGGCCTTTTATAAGAGGAGAGGAGGGGCACTTTTGGAAAGTAAAGAAATATTACATTATTTGAAAATGTGTTTCGGTTTTAAAAGGTCCCACAATGAAATAATTCGTGGATAAGGTGATAAGGGTTCTAAATCCACTCATCCAATTGGTTTTGGCCATGTGTAGGTTTTATATTTTTCATTATCTTTCCATTTTATTTAAATCGTCAAATAATCATGTCATCGCTGCATCATTATTATGTCATATATAATTTAATTTATTTAATGTCTAAAAATTATAAAAAAAAATACTATGATGTAGGAAATATTTTTAGATTTACAATGACTATTTATAATCAAAATTTGGACTTGTATAACCCCACTCAAAAATTATTTTAGTAAAACAATTTATGTTAGTGTCATTTTCACTTTAACATTAAATAAAAATATATTAATGTCATTTTCCAACTAAAGTGGCTCCATGGGGTCCCCAAGTTGGCCCATGGCTTGTCTGGGTCGGCCATGACTCACCCAATAGGTGTAGGACAAGTTTCATGGTGTTTTCACATTTTTATAATATCATTTTTACCTTAAATTACACTAATTACCTCTAATCGCGATTAATGAAAAAAAGTTACTATTCACCAAAAAATTATTTTAATCTCATTGAACCACATTATACTTCTTAATGACAACCATGTATGTCGGATTTTCAAAATTCAGTACACATTAGTGGTAAACTTTCATTTAACTGAAAAGTCAGTTTGCTTGATTACCACTTAGTGGTTTCACTATTCATCAAAAATTGATGTTTTTCAGAAAATTACCAAAAATTCACCCTAAGCTATATTTGATATTCTGAATTCAAAAATGAAGTCCATTTTACAAAATTCAAATCATATAAGTCAAATTAATTAATTTAATAATTAATTCCCGCTGTCATGACAAATAGCGTGTTTTTGTGAAATAATAAGTATCAAAAGATTGACACTAGTTTAAGTCCTTTTTCAAAGTGAAATTAATTCCAACGACCACTATTGGATTTAATGGTAAAAATATTTTCTAATTTCACTTTAAAACCAATTCAAAAGATAATCTAATCATATAAATAAATTAGATTAAAAAGAGGTTTTGAATTAAAATACAACATTTTACACTATTCATAAAAAAAATGAACTTTATCAGAGAGGTACCAAAAATTTACACAAAGTAAATTTTGATGTCCCGATTCTAAAGAAGAGTTATATTTGTTCCAAAATAAAGTATAAGAGTGATCAAAACTATATTTAATGACGGTTTACCATTAAAAGGTGATAAGTGAACCTTTAGTGAAAATTAGAGTATATATACCCGTAAAATTGAACTCTTTCCGTATTTTAAGCTTTTATCTTTTATTGGGTAAATGTATAAACATTTAAAAACATATCTAATCATATTTTAGTTATTTCTATCCATTCCCTCCAGTACAACGGCTACTTGTTAAATAACATTTAAAATAATATTATTTTATTACTAGTGTGCTACGTAAGTTTCAAAGAAACTCATCGTTGCATATCGGGTACGCTATCGAACATAGAAACCCCTTTAAAATAAAATTAATATTTAATTTGTAAATATTAATAAATATGAAAATTCTTTATTCTTTATTTACCTGGGATGTTACACCCTTCCCCCCTTTTGGGAATTGCGTCCTCGCAATTTTATTCACTTATCAAATTAAGTGGGGGTATTTATCCCTCATAGCATTTTCAGATTCCCACATTGCCTCTTCAATCACATGGTTTTTCCACAAAACCTTTACCTAATGAATCACCTTATTCCGTAACACTTTCTCCCTGTGGTCAAGAATCTGGACCGGTTGTTCCTCATAAGATAGGTTCTCTTCCAGCTGAACTACCTCTGGGATCAAAACATGAGATGGATCTGGCATATACTTTCTCAACATCGAAACGTGAAAAACATTGTGTACCTGAGATAAACTCGGAGGTAAAGCCACTCGGTATGCAACTGATCCAACTCTTTCCAGAATTTTGTATGGTCCAACGAACCATGGACTCAACTTTCCTTTCTTACCAAATCTCATCACACTTTTCCAAGGAGAAACCTTGAGAAAAACAAGATCACCTACCTCGAAAGATAGATCCTTCCTCCGGTTATCCGCATAACCCTTCTGCCTGCTCTGAGCTGTTCTCATCTGCTTCTGAATCAACTGGACTTTTTCTGCCATCTCTTCTACCAATTCTGGTCCCATCAGCTTCCTTTCACCCACTTCATCCCAAAATGCTGGAGTTCGACACTGCTTCCAATATAATGCCTAAAATGGTGCCATCTGTATACTGGAATGAAAACTGTTATTATAAGAAAACTCAACCAAAGAATGATGTTGGTCCCAACTTCCCTGATAATCCATCGAACAAGCTCGTAGCATATCCTCCAATGTCTGGATTGTTTGTTCTGACTTCCCATCTGATTGAGGATGAAAAGATGTACTAAAATTTAATTCAGTACCCAACGACTTCTGAAGGCCTTTCCAAAAGTTAGAAGTAAACCTGGGATCACGATCCGATACAATGGAGAGAGGAACTCCATGTAACCTAACTATCTCTTTAAGATACAAACGGGAAATTTGATCAAGAGAGAAAGTATATCGTATAGAAAGGAAATGAGCAGATTTGGTCAAGCGATCAACAATAACCCAGATTGCATTATTACCTCGAGATGTCCTCGGTAATCCAACAACAAAGTCCATGGATATATTCTCCCATTTCCACTCTGGCACTGGTAAAGGCTAAAGCATCCCTTTCGGTAACTGTCGCTCTGCTTTAACCTGTTGACATGTCAAACACTTCACAGTAAAATCAGCAATGTATCTTTTCATTCCATCCCACCAGTAATACTCCCACAGACCTCTGTACATCTTAGTACTGCCAGGATGAAAAAAACAACTCATTCTTCAACTGTGAATCACAAGGAACACATAAACTCTTCACAAACCTCAAAACACAAACACAAACTTATCCAAGAACTCATGGAAAATTTTATTCATAAGGTCCATGAATACAGCAGGTGCATTGGTTATCCCAAAAGGCATAACTAAAAATTCATAATGGCCATATCTAGTACGGAACGCAGTCTTCGGAACGTCTGCTTCTTTTACTTTCAACTGATGGTACCACAACCTCAAGTCAATCTTCGAAAAAAACTGAGCTCCTTGGAGCTGATACCACTTCATTCGATGGCCCAACATCTGCTGAAGTTGTTGCAATGGATTTCACCACCCCTTTCTGCTTGTAGTCTGGCTGCATTCCCATAGTTGAGTTCTTAGTTGGACACTCGTTTGCATAATGACCCATTTCATTACACTTAAAACATCTTACCGTTGGCTTTTAATTTCCTTCTTGATCATCTTCCTTACAGTTTCGAGCAATATGACCAGACATACCACACCGAAAGCACTTACCAGACTTGGATAAACATTCTCCAGGATGCATTTTACCACACTTCTCACAGGATGGATATTTGGTTTTCTTACCTCCTTGCTTCTTTGATGAATTCTTCCCCTTTTCCTGCCAACTAGACCTCTTATTCTGTTGTTTGTCATAGAACACCTGATCATCGGAAAACTCCATTTCCACCTTCTCCGCACATCGAACAAGTTTTTCATAACTTTTGAATTCAAGAGAAGCTAAATCCCTTCGATACTTTGTCTTTAACCCTGAGTAAAAACGGTTTATTTTACTATCAAGATCTCGTATGAAGTTTGGAGCATACCTTGCCAATCGAGTGAACTTTTCTTCATAAGTAGCCACAGAATCATCCTCCTGCCTCAATTCTAGGAAAAGTTTTTCCATCCTAAGACGAACCACCTTAGGAAAATATTTATCAAGAAACACACCTTTGAATTCGTCCCAGTGAAGATCCTCAATCTCATCACTATCCCTTATATTTTTCACCATCGACCACCACTGATCAGCTTCACCTTCAAAACGGTAAACAGCAAGACTAACCTTTTGATGTTCTGAACACCCCATGACATCAAAAATCTTCTCCAATGCTTTAATCCACCCTTCAGATTGCACAGGGTCAGATGATCCTCTGAATGATGGGGGATGTTGCCTCATGAAATGTTCCACCACTGACATGTTCCTCTGCGGTTGATCTGGCTGATCTCGTGCATGGATACCACCACCATTTATAGCCTGAGTCAACGGTGCCATCACTGCAACAAACTGTTCAGTTCCGATTCCGACCATCTCAGGTTGCTGATTTGGAAGGTTATCTTCCTCCTGATGTCGTCCCAACATAGCTGCTTTGTCTCCTCTGCGGAAAACCATTCTGAACACAGAAATATCTTAGGCGAAGCAACATGGTAATCCGTAAATGCTATATCATTTCAATCATATTATAATTTAACACTTTTCTAACTCCTAAAGTTGTCTAAACCGTCCTCTGATACCAACTATAAGGCCCCGACCTTAAAGCTTACTTAATATTGAATTAAACGAATAATTCACGTTGAGGATCTTTTCAGGTTTAGATTTTTAGAGAATTAGAACATAACTATTACATCTCAAAAGATTAAAAAGTAGACACTTCTACTAAGTTTCCATAGAATAATTAAAAAAACTCTTAAAAAGAAACATGTCTAGTTCCATGTTTTATAAAGCATGACTTTCCCTTGATCCCATCCTTGACCCTATTCCACATTATGTCCTGTGAAAAACATTTCAAAAAAACTTGGGGTGAGCATAAAAAGCTCAGTAAGGGATACACAAAGAATGAAAATTGTTAGTTTATCAAAACAACAAGTAAACCATGTATACTTTTTCAAAGTAATACTTTTCACCTTTATGAAGTAATAAAAACTCTTCATTGAATAAAGTATCCTTACTTACCTTTTTGTAACCAAAGAATTACCATAAAACCCATATAAAGAACACATAACATATATAAAGGTAACTTGGGACATAAACATACTTAAGTGGAATAACCATACGGTCGACTTCCACACATATCACTTAATGGAATAGCCATACGGCCAATTTCCATACATACTTAATGGAATAGCCATACGGCTGACTTCCATTCCCAATGCATTGGAGGTTATAACGTAACCACCCGTCCTGGTATTCACGGCACCACCCGTCATATGGTTTATAACGTAACCACCCGTTAAAATGTCCAAGTACCAATATAAAATCATAAAACATAAAACCAATATAAAGGAATGATAACATTTCCACATTTCAATCACAATATATCATAAATATATTGAAATAATAGAATCCTTTATCAAAACCATTTTCAATACCAAAATACATAAAAGAGTATATGGTATTTATTTTATTTTAAAAACATTACGGCTTGTTGAGAAAGCCAAAGACCAAATAATACTCGCGGCGGCGGAAAAAGTCATTGTCACCGCGTACGTTACAAAAAACATTCCTTTTTGTCGTTTAGTAAAATGCTTCGTAGAAAAAGATTCCTTTTGTATAAAAGTAAAAGTCAAAGGAGTTTATACACCATATAAAAGAAAGTTGTGTATAAAACGAAATATGCCTCAATGAAAGGATATTGAGATGAAGTCCCTTACCTTGGGTCCGAATTGACTCGATCATTCTTTAACACCCTGAATAATAAACTTGAGTTAATTTATACATGATTAAGAACCTTTTTAAACTTCATTATTTCTTTTATATCACTTATTTCCATGTTATAAACATTATGTAACCATTTAAGTTAATAATGTTTGTTTTGTCAATATTTCGTTCTTAAGCCGAAAGTTGACTTCTTACAATTACATGTTGTCCGTGTGGTCAAAAGTTCTTTATATCCAGAATGAAATTCCTGATTTGGATAACATATATATCATATATATTAATAATATACATGTATTTATAATATTACATAATCATTTAGAGGTAAGAAATGAAATGCACCGTTCATGGATACGGTAAGCCGTACGTACGCATGAACGCTACTTTCATTTCTTTGTCATATTAGTGGAATTAAAACTAAATGAGAGGTATGTATATTTTAATTCCAGAATTATAATAATCATTTAGATATATCATTAATTATATATATACATTATATACATGTAATTTTAATAGTACATTACATTTGGGCATAAAAAATGAAATGCACCGTTCATGGAGACGGTAAGCCGTACGTACGCATGAACGCTACTTTCATTTCTATATCATACTTTAATAGAATAAATAATAATGATATAGAGGTATATTATAATTCCAGTATAACATCATATATAATAACTTTAAATCCATCCTTTACACGTCCCACATATGGCATTAACGAATCACATCACTTTGAGGGGGCGGTAGTCTGCACTTCCTTAAATGAAGATATCGCGTTTACCCATAATGGAAACCATAAAGGTATTCCAAAAATGAAAAATTCATAAGATTAAAGAAAACATAAACATATTATATATCATATATAAAAATAGTGACATCATAATGGCCACCTTTGAAGGTGTTAAATGAGTATTGAACAATCATCTTTTCGGGAGGCAGAATTTCGCCATCCACGGAAATCGTATGTTCTTTAACCATTTGATGTAGTTGTGTGAGAGTGTAGCTCGAATAAATCTTATAACAACATCCTAGTATATTTAAGATACTGGTGTTGTTACAAAAGAAGTAAATAAAAAGAGTTTAGAGGGTTGGAGAAGCAAAATAAAACAAATGAACAAGAGAGAATGAATTACCTTTAAAAGTGTAACTCCCTTTTGATTTGAGTCTAAAGGCTTCCTTTGAAAGGATTATTCCCAAAGTGAATCCTCTAGGATGAGGAGAGGGATGTGGAGAGAGTAATTGGGAAGGGGTTGGCCGAGCCAAAGGCTTGAAGAGTGTGTGAAATGAGGTAGAGGTGGGGGCCTTTTATAAGAGGAGAGGAGGGGCACTTTTGGAAAGTAAAGAAATATTACTTTATTTGAAAATGTGTTTCGGTTTTAAAAGGTCCCACAATGAAATAATTCGTGGATAAGGTGATAAGGGTTCGAAATCCACTCATCCAATTGGTTTTTTCCATGTGTAGGTTTTATATTTTTCATTATCTTTCCATTTTATTTAAATCGTCAAATAATGATGTCATCGCTGCATCATTATTATGTCATATATAATTTAATTTATTTAATGTCTAAAAATTATAAAAAAATACTATGATGTAGGAAATATTTTTATATTTCCAATTACTATTTATAATCAAAATTTGGACTTGTATAACCCCACTCAAAAATTATTTTAATAAAACAATTAATGTTAGTGTCATTTTCACTTTAACATTAAATAAAAATATATTAATGTCATTTTCCAACTAAAGTGGCTCCATGGGGTCCCCAAGTTGGCCCATGGCTTGTCTGGGTCGGCCATGACTCACCCAATAGGTGTAGGACAAGTGTCATGGTGTTTTCACATTTTTATAATATCATTTTTACCTTAAATTACACTAATTACCTCTAATCGCGATTAATGAAAAAAAGTTACTATTCACCAAAAAATTATTTTAATCTCATTGAACCACATTATACTTCTTAATGACAACCATGTATGTCAGATTTTCAAAATTCAGTACACATTAGTGGTAAACATTCATTTAACTGAAAAATCAGTTTGCTTGATTACCACTTAGTGGTTTCACTATTCATCAAAAATTGAAGTTTTTCAGAAAATTACCAAAAATTCACCCTAAGCTATATTTGATATTCTGAATTCAAAAATGAAGTCCATTTTACAAAATTCAAAACATATAAGTCAAATTAATTAATTTAATAATTAATTCCCGCTGTCATGACAAATAGCGTGTTTTTGTGAAATAATAAGTATCAAAAGATTGACACTAGTTTAAGTCCGTTTTCAAAGTGAAATTAATTCCAACGACCACTATTGGATTTAATGGTAAAAATATGTTCTAATTTCACTTTAAAAACAATTCAAAAGATAATCTAATCATATAAATAAATTAGATTAAAAAGAGGTTTTGAATTAAAATACAACATTTTACACTATTCATAAAAAATGAACTTTATCAGAAAGGTACCAAAAATTTACACAAAGTAAATTTTGATGTCCTGATTCTAAAGAAGAGTTATATTTGGTCCAAAATAAAGTATAAGAGTGATCAAAACTATATTTAATGACGGTTCACCATTAAAAGGTGATAAGTGTACCTTTAGTGAAAATTAGAGTATATATACCCGTAAAATTGAACTCTTTCCATATTTTAAGCTTTTATCTTTTATTGGGTAAATGTATAAACATTTAAAAACATATCTAATCATATTTTAGTTATTTCTATCCATTCCCTCCAGTACAACGGCTACTTGTTAAATAACATTTAAAATAATATTATTTTATTACTAGTTTGATACGTAAGTTTCAAAGAAACTCATCGTTGCGTATCGGGTACGCTATAGAACATAGCAACCCCTTTAAAATAAAATTAATATTTAATTTGTAAATATTAATAAATATGAAAATTCTTTATTCTTTATTTACCTGGGATGTTACATGGATGTTTCCTCATGAAAGACTCAACAGAATGTTGTTCCCTCTTTTTATCATTTAAAAATCCACCCTGATTCATAGCTTGAGAAAGCTGTGTGAGTATAGAAACAATTTTTTCATTCTAGATCCCATAAAATTTGATTTATCAAGAGAAAAATTGTTTCATTTTCCATCATAATCATCATTAAAATGGTTCCTTCTAGTTTTAGACATTGACTAAGAACGAAATAATAGATTAAGAAATAGTTACCATATTGAGGAACAATATATTCTTGAAAAGTTACTTATAAGATATCTAAATTATGACACATTCCTTAATTTATAACGCCTTATATTTATCTTAGGTTCTTAATAGCCAAATAATATTTAAATCCTTCATGATAGCCTGTGAAGAGTTTGTGAATTCCCAAATTATATCCCCTAGGAGTGTCAAACTAGGTGTAAAGAAAGGCCAATTATCATGTTCAAGATTACCCTAAGTCAGGACTGAGACATCTTGTTAGATTTTTTACCACTAGGTACATCTGTACTAGAACCATATCTACTTGTAGTATCCAGGAAGGGATGTATTTCAAGGAAACCACCCACTCTATCCTTCACCAAATTTCTAGGACATTTTACTATACTTTTTCTAATCCTTAAACTTATCCTTAGACATGTATATAGGGTTTTTTCTAAGGTCATATCATCATATCTTCTAAAGGATAAATAAACCTTTTCTCTAATACCAACTATAGTGATCCTCACTTTTCATACATTAACATCACATAACATTTTTGGAATACTTTAATCATTATACAAACAGACACCCAAAGACAGTATTATTCTAGTGCCTTTAAAAACATGGAAACATAAACACAGGTATATAAATGAGGTACATCATCCCCCATTAGGTTCTTCCTGACTGAAAACCTTATTAGACACATAAAACATAATGCATATCTTCATAAACTGGGGGAAGGAAGCAGAAAAAAGGTGTGATCTCAGATGTTCAGTATGGGTAAACAAGGGAGATACATAAGTATAATCATGAGCATATGGGTATGAAAACATGATTGTGAAAATAGAATATAATACCCTATATATCAAAGATTATAAATACAAATCATCGAATAAATATTGAAAGTTCATAAGACACGAATCATAATGAAATAAATAACATAACCCATGAAATCATAACACAAGGATGATACATGGAATTGTGGTAGACACATAAACATATAATATGATTTATATAGTAGTAAACGCATTGCTGGAAAGACCATCATAGTAGTTTGGGTTCACACCATATACCATATTAATAGCCATGGTTCACTACCATGGCCATATTTTTAGCATGAGTTCACTCCTCATACGATCTTGTTATTCATGGTTCACTCCCAAGGCCATATTAGTAGTCAAGGTTTATTCCCAAGACCATCTTAGTCTATCTCATTAGATATAAATCTTTACCCAAGGAATTGGAGGTAGATATAGGTCCCAACCATCTCATAATGAAATCATATATACATGTGCCATAAAATCATAAATAATCAAATCAAAACCAATTAAATTAAATTGGTTTAATAAACATGTAATCATATCCTAACCTATATAAAATAATAGGTTTCATAATCATTTCCTTAAATTATAACTCGTGAAAGTAAGAGAGTTTCATAAGAATATAACCTGCGAAAGTAAGTGGGTTTCGAAATAATATAATCCTTGAAAGAGAAACATGTTTCATAAACATATAACCCATGAAAGACAAATAGGTTTCATAAAAATATAACCTATGGAAGATAAATAGTTTTCCTCAAAAACATTCCATCAAAACATAACCCATTCTGAGAAATAATATGAATAGATAAATTGAATAATTTACCCAAAATTTCATGATTAACACAAAAAAATGTCATCTGAGATGAGAAATAATTTTAAAATATCTATTAGAAATAATTCTTGAGGAATTTTTTTATAATTTTATTAAAAAAAATTTTGAACATAAAGCATTTCCAAATTAATTTTTCTTTGAAAATAGCTTTGAAAAATTATGAAGGAAGCTTTGAAAACCATAAAAAAAATTTAAAATCAATTTTCCTTGAAAATTATCTTCAAAGATAATTGGAAAACATTTTAGATTTTTTTTAAAATCATGGTTTTTGAAATAAAATAAATTTCTGACCCATGAGAGAAATAGATTAATATTTTAATTAAATATATTTTCTTAATTATCTTATTTACCAAATAGGGGAATAATGTTACTGATACATGGATATATCATTAATAAATACATTATAAGGAAAGTCATGATTGTTCTTAATTTATTGATTATAATTTTTTATCAAAGGAACCATAAACATAAAAAACCTTGAAAAGTAATGGGATTTTAGGTTCACAGAAGAGAAATGGTTCCTCACTCACCTGGCCACTCCCAATCCCTCAACTTGCCTCCTAGGGTTTTGGATTTTCTCAGTGGCGATGTTTCCTCTATGTTACTCCTCTCAGTTTTCTCTAGCGATGATGATTCTTCCGCGCCAATCTCTCTCGGCATTTATATATCTCTCTCTTAACTCTCCCTGCACTGAGATGGTGCTCTATTTGTTTTTTCTATCCCACTCTTTTGACTCTGATTTTTCATTCCTCATATCATATAAAAAATGGATTTGGAGAATGGGATACAATGTGGGTTTGGGACAGAATTTGGTGGATGACAAATCCCCAGGAATTATCATAGTTGGCCCTTCTTCCTATGGATTCAATCCCATGTCGTGTTTGTGTTTTTCCTACATTTTTTTGTTACGGTTCTATCTAGTTTGGGATCTCATTAATTATTTTTTTTTTAGGGTTTCTCCCTAGGGTTTCAACCCCAAATCCCTATTTGGGGTTTTTCCCGATTTCTTCTTCCTTTGTTTATTGTTTTTCATACTGATGTTGGTTGTTGATGTTGTTTTCTTGGTGTTTTGTGCTGGTCATTTCTCTAGGTGTTTTTGATGGAGTGGATGAAGTTGATTCCTCAATTCCACAACAACTATGATGATGGCTCTATGGGTGTTATTGGATGGTGTCTCTCACCAGGTTGGCACTATCGATTATAGTGGTG
Organism: Viscum album; assembly: GCA_963277665.1. Lineage (NCBI taxonomy): Eukaryota > Viridiplantae > Streptophyta > Magnoliopsida > Santalales > Viscaceae > Viscum > Viscum album. Next base: position 1,225,435,856 of record OY728130.1, read on the forward strand.
GTTCATGTTTGATTAGATGGGGTTTTTGGATATAATTTGGTGGATGTTTTTGGGTTTTTTTGTTTGGGAAGCTTCAGTAATTGATGTGAAGATATTTTCTGGTTGGATTTATGATGTTCTGTTGGGTGTTTCTTGGATAGCGACATTGTATTCTGGGGGGTAGCTCTACAGGCATGGATGGATCGATGGTCTCTGTCAACCTCTGGTGTATTGGTGTGATGTTAGGATGTTTACAATAATAGTGGGATGGAATAGTGTGAATGACTGTGTTGGTTCATAATGATGATTGGCAGGCGACATGTCACTGACTAATATGAGTGAATCCCAGATCATGATATTCTCGGTTTCCGTTTTCACAATGTTTCTTTAAAAATTTAGAATTTGGAATTTGGAATTGATCTTATATTTATGTATCCTACCTTATGTCTTGATTTTATGGTCACCACTTATACATAAATTATTTTTTTATAAAATCAAATAAAAATGAATTTTCAATCAAAAGGGATGAGATTGTTTCAATAAACTCTTATCACTTGGTAACTTAGGATCATACACTTCATGTAAGAAAATTAAATTACATGAAGCATAAAATACCTTGAAAATAAGTATATTCCTGATATAACATTTCAATTGGAATCATATACACCTTTGTTAAAGATAATATGTTCATAAAAAACATGTGCCTCAAAGAAGGAAAATTGAGACAAAACTACTTTGCCGATTTGGTGACTTTTTAATAATTAACTCCCATGAAAAACAATTAATGGAATGGATATGTAAACACCCATAAATTTAATAATAATAATCATATAATACATTAATGGGTATTAAATAAACCATGAAAAATAAAATAGTGGTGAACATGACATGTATCTCATAGATATAAAAAGTGAGATGAAATCCGCTTACCTTATATCTAGACTCTAATCGTACGCATTAAGAACATCTACATAATAAATACAAATTTATTTTAAATCTTTTAAATAACTATATCATTAAATATAACAACATCCATTTCTTGATTATGACCTTATATTACCTACTTGTTAACTATCCCGTGTTAAGGTTTCACCTAGGGTAATATTCACTTTGTTATTCGCACGTGTCTTAATTTGTTATGTCTTTGGACCTTATAATTATATCATGTTTTCTAGAATGTAAATCATCATATAAATATAATTTTTATTTATTATATTTTCATTATAATAATCTCTAGAATATAGAATTATGAAATGGAATACACCATTCATGGAGACGGTAATCCATACGTACACATGAACACTATTTCCATTTTTATTGTCGTATTAAAAGAAAGAAGGAAGATGAAATATGTGTATATATAGGTATATATATATATAATTATTACACTATCATTATTATATCATATATATCATATAATATCACTAAATCCATCCTTAATACATTCTTTGTTGTGTGAGAACGAATCACATCCCTTTGAGGGGGCAGTAGTCCACATTTCATCAAACAAAATTATGGTATTTAATCCAAATAGAATGTATAAAGATTTGTGTTGTGAAAGTATTACATAATATTAAATACATAATAAATATAATATATAACATAAATAAACTTAATGTCAATCATAATTTCTACCATGATATGAGGTAAGGAAAAATGAACAATCATCATTTTGTGAGGCGGCAGTTCACTGTACACATAAATAGTATGTCTGTTAACCATTAGATAAAGGTGTGTGTAATTTTAGGTTAAAATATTATCATAAAACATCATATTATAGTGTAGATACTATTTTTTATACACTCATGGAATAAAAAAAGTTTAGGGGGTGGAGGAACAAAATAAAATAAAGGATCTTGAGTGAAGACATTACCTCTTAATCAGGTAATTCCTTTTGTTTTGTGTCAAAATTATTCATTGTATTTATTACCAATAATAGGATTTTAGTATTAAGGGAGATATTTTTTAGCTTATTTGAGTTGAATTTTGGTGATCCATGGGGTTTTAGAGTTGTGAGCAAGTTGTAGGAGAGGAGGCCTTTTTGTTGTGGAGGAGGAGTGACACTCTTGTAATATTTTCACAAAGGAATTCCATACATTTTTTTCACATGTTATGTGGATCTAATAATAGAACCAATTATATAAAAGTGATTATAGGGTTGAAATATATACATCCAATGTATCTTTTAAAATTTTCTAAGTCGTTTTGTGTCATGAATTTAAGGTTTAGTTTTTAGTTAAGCTTAATTTTTCCTTAATCGACATAATTATTATTAATTAATTTCACTAATATTTATGGTAAAAAACAAAGATTACATTATTATAAATTATAAATTATTATTATTATAAATATGGAATCCATTTTTCCAAATTACAATCACATAATTGGTTGAAATTAATTTAAAATTAATCCTTAAACAGGGAGACACTCTCAGTTGTTAAAGTAAAAATGATCAAAAGTTTTCTAAGATTTTAACATCCAATTTCAATATGAAATCAGTTACACTAAACTAAATTTTATTAATATATAAAAAAATTATCCAATTAAACTTTTAATAAAATTAAAAATATAATGTAACCTTATAAACGAATTAGATGAAAAAGCAGTTCTGAATTTAAATTTAGTATTTTCACTATTCATTCAAAAATGAAGTTTCTTAGAAAAATTACACAAATTTTCACTAAAATAATTTTGAAATTATAAATTCAAAAATGAAGTTTATTTTATCAAATTAAATTTCTACATGTTTTTAAAATTAATTTTTTTACTTTTCATAGAAGGACATTAAAAGAAGTTCATTTAAGAAAATTGTATTTTTAAACATATAAGGACATCACTAAAAATTATATATTTCATTATAAATTTGTTTTATTTATATAAAAAAGTATAAAAAATAAATTATAATTTGTTATTACTATTTATATAATTATTTTTAACATTTAGGTTTTAATTATCTCACTTAAATAATTATAACAATAAAATGATGTTCCGTAGAAACATCAGAGTTGTGTGTATTGTATACCAAGTCAGTGTTATGTGTAGCATACACCAAGTTGAATTTCTGTACGATGAGTTGGTGATGTGTGAATGGAATTATTTACATAGTTCATATAAATAAATAAAGGAACATTTAATTTATTTGAGAAACAAGGTAAATAAAAACATGGGGTGTTGCATTCCATAATGATCATTGAAAAGTGCAAACGTTACTCATGCGTACTTATGACCGACCATATCCATGATTGAAACTTATTTCATTTTTCATAAAAATCAATTTTTATTGGTTTTAAAATTATAATTTATGTATAAAAATGATAATTATTTAATTATTACTGTTCTAGATATGATAGAATAATTACCTCTTAGACCATAGTCAACCTACCGATGCCATTTTGGACTTATGTTACAAATATCATCCAAATGTATAATGTGAACTTAGAGGATTATGTAATTCTATATAATATTTTAATAAGTAATATAAATTGAATAATAAACTTGAAAATTTTTCTTAAGAAATTAAAAAATTAATATAAGTTTATTTTTCAAGAAGATAGAGAACATACATGATGAGTCAGACTCAAGGTAAAAGACTTTATTTTAAAAACCCTATTTTATTTTTTACCTTAAAAGTATCTTTTTAATCCATATAAATATTTTTAAAGTTATTTTATTGATGTTTTTAAATTGAAATAAAATATTTATTAAGAAAATTTTATGTCTCTTTTGACTCTTTTTTAATGTTTTTTTGAAAGGAATATGTTTACACAATATTTATACTTTCATTATAAAAAGAAAAAAAATGGTATATTTTAATTTATATGGTAATAAATAATTTTCCCACCACCATAATCATTATTTTATGTTTGTATTACATTTAAATATTTAAAGTTTTCTTTGAATAAAAATCAACTTTCAATTTATTCTCAAAATTTTTATTTTGAAAATTATGGTTAAAGAAATAGGATATATCAATATTCAAAAATGAATTATTATGAGTAAAAATAATGTATTCATGATGTAATATTATATATATTTTATGATTATGTTATGTATTTTGGTCATTTTTATGATGAAGGGTGGCTCTCTTATAACCAATGGATGGGTGGTTCCATTATTAACTAAGGAAGGGTGGTTCTATGATAAACCAAGTCGGGTGAGCCCCGTTATATCTCTCCAATGCATTGGGTAAAGATATAGAGTTAACCAATTTGGTTTCTCCTAAGAGAATATGGGAATATACATTGATGGTTATTCAAAATATGGGATGAAGTAAAATGATTATGTTTCTCGTAATAGAATGTGGGAATATACCTTGATTGTTATTCTAAATATGGGACAAAGTTAACCAATTAGGTTTCTCCTAAGAGATTACAGGAACATACAATGATGGTTATTACAAGTATAACTGTGATGGTTACTTCAAGTGTATTGGTGATAGTTACTCTGAGTGTAACCATGATGGGTTTTCCAAGTGAACTATGTGGGTTAATCCATCAGTAATAGTGATTTTAAATGATTTCTTAAGTATCCTATAGGATTTATATATACATGATATGGGTTTTTATGATAATATTATCATTTCTATAGGTAAGATAATCACTACAACAATTTTTTTTGTTTAGCGGTAGTTTTTTAGTGGTGGTTTACTAAATCAATGCCAAATAAATATAATTTCATGACAGTTTTTTAGAAATCGCTGCTAAATATTACATGTTTATTAAAAAAATAAACTTATCCCTAAATCCATTTTTATCCCTTGACTTGCATCCTTCTCCCCCATGACCCCTCCCCCAACCCTAAGTCCTAGAACCCCTTGTGGTTTCCCCTCACCAGCACTCAGGTATCTCCCGATCCCTCTCAGCCCAAACCCCCTGAGCCCTCATTGAAACTATAGTCACAACCACCTAACCTATATCACCACCACTCTTTCCATTACCCAAGATGTCACCCTCACCCATGCACACTAACTCCCCTATGCCATTGATTTCAGTCAAGCCTATATTGGAGCTATGTCCAACCCCCTTCTACCCTCCCCCCATAACTACCCTAGTGGAAATCCCTCCATTAATAATATTTTTTTCTTCTCCTTTCTTCCCTTAAACCCTATCTGAATTTTTATAACTTATACTAACTCATGGTAATCTCTAATGATGTGGATTTTGGTTTTCTAGGTAGGGGAAGTTTATTATTGGCTCGATAGAGTAGTTTCCAACTTGCATACATCACTTGGGTATCAGAGTATAAAGTTAACCTTCATATTTTAGTTTTGTAAAATTATTTATGTTTTTTAATTATAAGACAAATAGGATATAAGGTGTTTCCCAATATTAACTCATCATAGTTGTATCTTTATATATTTTATAGTCTGTAAAATTTCTTTTGAGTTGTAGATATTTAATTTATTTCCTTTTTAAAATGATTGGATATTTTAAAGCTTATAGGTTTTATAATTTTCTTATATAGAGTGGTTTTCTAAAACTTGTAGTTGTATTTTGAAATTATTAGAGGCTTCTATTTGAGTGAGTTTTATAATTAGTTGGAAATTAAATATTTTTTGTCTGTTCCCTTAGATGTGTTTGTTCTTTTTCTTTTTATGGGAATAATTCATAATATATATTTTCATCGAGATTTTTATAATTCTTCCTATAATTCTGATGTTTTAAATTGAATAAAAAATAATTGATTTATTCATTTTTTACTTTCTTATTTATATTTAATACTTATAAGGGTTTTAATGGGTGTTTATATTTGATTTATATTAGTTATACCAGATATTTATTCTTTTAATCTAGTTTTTTCCTTGAATTTTGTTTGGAGTGATTACTAATTTGAGCCTTAAATTATTTAATTAAATATTGTTTTTCATATAAACTAATTTTTTGAATATATTTTTTAAGTTGTTTATTAATTGAGTAGTTTTAATAATATGTGTTTTTGTTTAAAGTAGGTAGTTTATCTAATTTATAGTCTCCATAGAAAACTATAAGTTAGATTAACCACATTACAATGTAAATCATTGTTTTATACATCATGGAATTGAGAATGAATTTAGGGATATACATTGGTATTTTTAAATCATTATTTTTTTATTTGATTAATATTACATTGTAATGGAAATATTTTAAAAAATTGTTTTTACCAAACTAATTTTTTTGGTTTCCTATAATTTATTTATAAATATATATTGTTTTAAATTGGACTTGTTAAAAGTGTTTGAATGGGTATTAGGCTAAAGGTACATGACCTTATTTATGTAGAGTAGAATATTTTTTTTATCCTAAGTTGGTCTGATTCTAGATTATTTGGTTAAGATTTATTTTCGTATAAGATATAGATACTATCACACTTATCTTTCATTATTAATTCACTTCCTGTTCTATATATTTACCAATATGAATTAGAATTATATAAACATAATATAAATGATATAATGTCTTTATAAAATTAATATAAAACATAAAAAATATATATATGTAGATATTATCATCTCATCATTCAACATTTCCATTCATGTAATGGATTACCACTTAAATGGATTATCATTATTCTTTAATTATCACATTCCAAGATGTTGTTGAAATTCCTGGTGGATTTTCTAATGGTAACTAACTATTTGAAGGGGTGTCTGGAACACATTTTTTTCTTTAAAATGCATGTATATTGTTTTATAGGCATGTTTTAGGAACTTATGGTAGTTGAAATTTATTCTTTTTTTAAATGGTCTTCAGTCTATAAGTCTCAAGGTGGATTGGAATATTTTAAAAAGATGAAAGTTTGGTCTTGAAAAATGGGTTCTTGAAAGAAGTTGAAATATGTGTCTTAATTTTTTTAATAAAGTATAGGAACATTGTGATATATATGGATAAAATATTTATCACATTATTGAGGAAAACAAATCAAAATTCTAAGGGTTTAGAGGAGTTTTTAGATTTTACAATTTCTAATTGATTTGTTGATGGGAGAATAAGATGTCTATGCCCTAAATGTAAATTTTGAATAATGAAAAAGAGAGATAGAGTTTATAAAAACTTGATATTGAAGTAATTACCTTCAAAATATTTGTGTTGGATTTGGAAGCGAGAGTAGAACATTACAAAAAGTTCGAGTAATAATGTCTATCGAAAGAATGAGATCCCAACTTCATCGAAAATGGATAATGAAATGAAAAACCTTATAAATGATGCATTTAGAATTACAATACAGTAACATCAACATCAACAAATATTAGAATAAAAAGTTGAGGGTGCTACAAATATCAACTTTAAAAGTGATGTTTTTGGAATTTTAGGACAACAAAATCAAGATTATAACATATCATTAGATCCTCCTCTTGATTATGTGGACACTAATGTAAGAGAGGAATTCACTGAGCAGAAAAATTCATTTCATGGTTTAGTTGATGATGGAAATCAATAGCTTTATAGTGTAAGTTTGAAATATTCAAAACATTATTTTCTATTGAAGTTATACCATACCAAAATTCTATGTGGAATTATAAATAAGGCGATGTACATGATATTGAAATTGTTAAGTGATTATTTTTCTAAAGCTAAGATCCCTGAGCCTTTTTTTGTGATATGAAAAAAGTTGTTAACAAGATTGTTCTAAATTATACATAAATACATGATTCTCTCAATGATAGTATACTATATTAGGGAGATGATTAAAGAAGATAGGATTGAATTTTTTCTTCTTCTTCTAGATGAAAGTCAATGGGTGATGCTGGAATTATGAATCCACATACTACTACAATGAAGAAGAAAATGAACGCACCTGAAAATGTTTTGCATTAATTTCTTACAAATATTTGATTACAAATATTATTCATGTCACCAAAAACCAATGAGAACATGAAGTTCAATTCTGTAGATAATAAAAATGATAGGTTAATGAGACATCCAAAATATTCACAATTTTGGAATACATTTTATTCATTACATCTAGATTTATCATCTAATCATAAGAATGTGTGATTGGTATTAGATGCTGATGGATTAAACCAATTTTGGACTTTGATCACCATTTATAGCTTTTGGTTGATTGTTTTTATCCATTTCAATATTCCTATGTGGATGTGTATGAAACAAATGTCTTTTATCATTTCGATGATTATTCATGGAAAAAAATACTTAGGAAGGATATTGATGTATACTTTAAAACTCTAATTGATTAATTACAAGAGTTATAGAGAAACTGTGTTGATACATATGATGAATATTCTCAAACAATGTTTAAAATTCATGTTGCTCTAATGTGGACCATTAGTGACATCTCTAGACTTGGGAATTTAGCTTCTTGGATCACTTACAAAACTTTTCCTTGTCCAGTTTGTAACTTTGATTTTGAGCCCAAATGACTACCTCATAATAAAAAATGGTGAATCTTGTGTCATTAAAGATTTATTGACACATCTCATTGATTTTAGTTGAACAAGTCTAAATTATGTGGTTCTGTTAATCACAGAGCACCTCCAAATTTGTTGACAGATTCTAAAATATTGGCACAATATGGAAATTTTGAAACAAATTTTTTTATGGTGAATCATTAGAATGATAATGGGAAATGATTTCGAGGGGAATTGTAATGTGAAATTAGAATGCAACAATGGATGAAAAAAATTATATTCTTCAAACATTCATATTTGAAATTTAATTTTTTGTAGCATAATCCAAATGTTGTACATATTGAGAAGAATATTTGTGACAATTTTATATTAACATTGCTTAATGAGCATCAAAAATTGGAGGACCACCTCAATTCTCAGTAGGAATTACAAACAATGAATATAAAGTGTGATCTATGGATACATGAGAATGGATATTATGATTCAACAATTTTTTCATTGAAAAAGATGGATAAAGATTTATTTTGTTTACTTTTAAAACATGTGGAAGTATCTTATGAGTATTCAAGTAACATATTAATGTGTGTTGAATTAAATATTCCTAGGTTAAATGGATTTAAAAGTCATGATTTACATTTTTTTTCAACAATTACTACCATTGAAATTGCATACATTATTAGCTAAAAAGGTTACTGCTGTTGTACTCAATTTTTTCACATTCTTCAGAAAAATATGTGGGAAAACTCTACAGCCATTTGAGATTAGCATTCTTCAGGAGATATTTGTATTAAAAATTTGTGAAATATAGATGACAATTACTCCATCATTTTTTACTATCGTGATGCATTTAACTATGAATTTGGTCAGGGAATATAAATTTGGAGGCCCGTACATTATTGATTGATGTATCCAATTAAGAGATAAAATATTTATAATCTTTTCATCTTAATTAAACAATTATTGACACTTCATTAAACCAAAAATTATGATTTATTTATTTTATTTGATAGATATCTTGGTCATTTTAAATCATATATGAAAAATAATTCTCAATATAAAGGATTTATTTATAGAAGATATTTTATAGAGCATTGTATAACCTTTTTTGATAGATACATGGATGATATTGATACAAGATCCAATAAAGTTGAATGTGTTGATGATAGATTGAATCAATCCCAACTACATGGGAAATCAAAAATCTTTCATACTATTGGTTTATTAGTTGGAAGGAGCTAAAATGTTACACTAATAGAAATGAAATTATTATAGTCACATAGATATGTGCTGCGGAATAGTGAAATTATAGATCCATTTATTAAAGAAATCATTATACAAACAAAGATACAAATGAGAAGCTAAACATGAAATGATGAAGATATAACAAAATCTGTTAATTAAGAGCTTTTATGATGGTTTTCACAATGTGTAAGTTCATAAATTTTTCAACTAATTCAGATATTAGGTTAACAAAAATATTATGTAAATATAATATTTTATATTACTTTTTGTAGATCATCAATACAGATACTTGATCTGATTTGTTAGAATATTTGAATTTTCTGGCATGAGGTCCTTTAAAATAGGTGATACATTTTTATGATTACAATGTGAATGTATTTAAATTTCATACAGTCAATGGGAAATAGGGGATGAAAACACAGAATAATTGTGTACTTATGGTATCCAAATTGGGATACTATGGAATGTTGATTGATATTGTCTAATTATACCACCTCAAGCATTTTTTGATTGTTTTATTCAAATTGAAGTGGGTCGATGTTATTAGGGGTGTTAAAAGCAATTCTGTGTAATCTAATTCTGTGAAATCCTCTCACATAATGGATTATAGTGACCACATATTACATGATTCGTATATATTATCATTACAAGGGAGAATGGTATATTATGTGGAAGATTTCATGGATAAAGGGTGTAGGTAGTTATTCACAAGAAGCAAAGAGACTTGTATGATATGAGTGATGAAGTAGAATATTTGAACATTAACATTAAGTCCCATAAATAGATAGAAGATAACATATTAGTATATTATGATATTTAAAATATCAATCTTAGAATGGTGGATTAAGTAGATTAAGTAGTGATAGAGAAGGAAAATGACATGATTGAATGGAAAAAAGATTGTATATGTAGTCATCGATTTAATTATAAACCACATATGTTATATGGGTAGTCATTAATTATCATAGATTTTCATATTTATTTTTCAGTATTGTGAATATGTTATCATTTATAATTTTTTTATTAATGAATTTTTAGAAATATATGTTCTAAAGTTAATTTTATTTTATTAAATGAAAAAAATACCAAGGAGGAATCATTTTACTGATCCCATTTGACTCACAGTCGATGTTACCTTAACCACAATAATAGATGATGATCCATCGGTCTCCCTACCAACAACATCTGAGAAACCCTCCGCCACCCCCTACACCATCTCTCATATCCCTCATTCCATCAGCTTCTAGCACACCCTTGGTTATTGTCTGATCAGTATCTGAGACCAAACATCCCCATTCAGCAGGATTAGTAGTGAGGGAGTAGGTCGTCACTTCTATTTCATCATGGTTATTTTGGAGGGTGACAGTTATAGATACAAATTATAACATGAATAAAGTTATTTTACTTTTTTTTAATAATAATAAATTTTTTATAAAATATAGAAACAATGCTATTATGGAGATAAATATAAATAGTTTAGATGTCTGTAATCTGAATGAACAATAGATAATTATCCCATTTGACAACTATAGGGTCTTGATAGATGATGTTGCATGATTATTTGGTTAGATTGTAGGTCAGTTGGTGGCAGAGCTGGTGATTCACACTCAAATTTACCCAAGAGAAGAAGGCAGAACGGTCCTTGTAGTTTATCTAAGGTTGTCGATTCCTCAGAGACCTAAGAAGTAATCTATAGACACACACATTCTATGGACTGTTTTTGGCTGTTAAGTCACCAAATTGGGTTGATTCAAGATGTGTTTAAAGGATAAATAACATATTTAAGTGAATTCAATTTAAAATAATGAGTTGATCCTAGGTTACCGCTCGGGGTGGATTGGATGAAATTATTTTTCAACTATTTAAATTTCTTATATTTTGAGATGAATTAATTTAAGAAGATAAAACAACATCATCAATTATTGGTTTAATACCTATACACTTTAATAATAATCACCTATACACTTGAAGGATCAAAGTTTTGAGCACTTTAAGGTAAAGGTTCGTATTAGCACTTGATGTGTGTGGCCTTAAATTCAACAAGGACGATCGAGTTTAAAAATCATCAAATAAAAATATCAATTAAATGAAGTGATTAGAATTCAATTGGGTGATAAATGACATCCAATACATATCGTTTCTACTCCATTGGATCAACCCATGAGTGAGTTATACCTCCGTTGATTTTATGGTTTCAATGGAAGCGGGAAGTAGACTCATGAGGGATGAATTGACGTAGTAAAGAAAACAAGAAAAAGAAAATGATCACTCCACCATTGCGTGAATAATTTCACAAGGATTGGTGTGAATAAATTCACACCTTTAGGCAACGATATCAAAGTCATAAGAATAAAAATAGAATAATAGGAAAAGAAGAAAATTTATTAAGAACTAAGGTGATTCGAACAACTTACATGAGAAAGAATAAAGTTACAAAGACAAATCAACATAATAATATTACAATGAAAACAAAGCTCCAAGATGATAAAATACTTCACTAAAAATACCTTAAATAGGCATTTTAGGAGCCTTGGGTCGAACCTACAATATTACAAAGCATCCCACTTGATTATGGTAGGCCTAGGGTGGTGGAAAGCTTGTTGAACTTGGACTTTTCCACTCTTGACCCGAGGTGGCATCAAGCTTGAAACCACTAAATAGACATGTTGAAATGACCTTATATATGGATGAATCAGAGTGGGCCATTGAAGAAGAAAATGGATCACCAGATGTTTTATAACATCCTGTAAAATTAGGGCCCATCTGAAGTTGTGAATCAGGAGTTATGTCTGATTTAGAGGGATAATATTCTGGGCCTCAGATTCTGGCCCAGATTTTGATATTCTATTAGGGATGACTTAATTTCCATCATGCAGGCCAAATTAGAACTAGATCCTGAATAATTATTTGTTCCTATATATTTCTTATAGCATCCCATGAAATTTGGGCTTCATTGGGTTTTTATTGTAGGCCTCACATTCTCATCTGAGGGCTGGTGTTCAATCTGCCTTCTCCAGAATTCTTTCCTTTGATCGCCAAATATCATCATCATCCTTTATGAATCCTCCATTGATCCCTGAATGAAAAATGTTCATATTTATATTTAGATATAGTTCCCAAAATATCAACTTAAAATATGTATAATTATAATCCTTAAAATCAGATGAATAATTGGGCCTAAATTGGTGTACATTATCCATGAAGTGCAAAAATGATAAGAATGGATGTTCAAAAGTAAAATCCACTAACTCAGGACCATATGATCAAAAATTAACATTTAATACCATTAAAATTTATTTAAAATATGTATTTTTATTATCCAATCACACACCCAACTTGATATTTTCTAGTCCCGAGAAAAATGTATCTCAACAATATGAAATTCGAATTCCATTTTATAAAAACATTTTAATACACAATGATCACCAAAAAACCTTATACCAAACAATCATGAAATCCATAAAAATATTTTAATACAAGATAGTTTCATAAGATGATCCCAATCCCAATTCCATTCCTTTGTTCAAATTCATCGCCATATTTCATCCAATATCAATTAAGAGTAATGATGTGTTGTGCATCGCATTAGGCATGGGGGTTCATCTTTATTCAAGAGGGAAATGATGGAAGCACTAGGTGGAATCATATTTCAATGTTAAGATAAGTATTAAAAAAAATTATTGTATTTTTTTTATTTTTTTTTTATTTTTTTAATTTTTCCATGGTAATTGAAATTACACTCAAAAGAGTCAACCCCTGTAGCGAGACTTTTCCAATGACTCCCAGTCTCAAAGACCTTAGGGAACCAAGGGAAGCCCACATACTCAGGCATCATCTCGAGTTAACTCAATAAAAAAAATCAAATTACTAAAAATTGAGATTAAATTACTAACTCTGGGCCAGAAAACTATAGAGTCACAATCCCCAAGTGCCGAAAGCCATGCATTAGGTCATTTCATTGCTCTATGTGCAAATTTATTGTTTTTTTAAATTTTTTTATTGAATACTCATATTAAAACTAAAATGATTACCAAAACTATTCTATTTATTTTGGGTACCCCATAAACTCAAACTAATACCCCATTATCCAAAGGACATGCATTGTGATCTTTTTTTATTTGGATGAAAATATAAATGATGAAATCTCTCATTAGACAACCACACTTTCCAAAATCAATGCTCATGAAATTATACAAGGATTAAAATCAGAATCGAGGCATGCTAAATTATTTGATATTCAGTTTCAAAGTGTAAAATGTGTATTACCATGTTCAAAGTTTAAAGAATTTTTCCTTCTATTTACACACATTTTGTTTTCAAATCATTCATTTTTTTGACACAAAAGAATTTTTTATTTTATTTACCCCAACATAAAATAACACTATCCCCAATGTTTAAAGAAAAGAAAATTTAGAAGGGGGTATAGGTAGAGAATGAGAGTTCAAAAAAGAAATTGAAAATTATAATCATGGAATGAAGTCACCTGGTGGTTGAAGTTGAAATTCTTGCAGCTCCCTTTTAATCCCTTGATCTCGAGGTCACTCTGAGAATTACCTAGTGAAAAAAAAACAAAAAAACTATTTATATATATATATATATTTATATAATAATGAAAGTAAAATATAAGTATATATATATAAATTATATAATAAGGAAGAAAAATAAGACATAAGTCAGTGGTAAGTGTGCGCCCCTGTCTCCCTTCGGTCCTGGGTTCGAGTCCCCGTGGCTTTTCAAGTTGTGACGCGGTTTTTCCCACGACCTATGATGTGGCCCTTTTTTTATTAATATATGTATATTTTTTTGTATTTTTATTTTAACCTAAAAACACATAAAAATAAAATGAATTGATGATACACTGCCTTCTTTTTAAATTTATGGGCAAGGTATTACTCAAGGATCACACCACGTGACACAGACGAATATGGCGCTCCCCTTTCATACCCATCCATACTCATAATATAAGAACATGTGAACAATCTATTTTTTTTATTTTTAAATATCAAAATGATTTATTAATCCTGTTAAAAATATAAAGTTGATTAAAACAACAAAATGATTAGAAACTTGAAAAGAAAGGGTTACCTCCCATGTTGTACTTTGTTTGACGTCGTTATCCCGACATGGATCCTAAATCTATCAATTTTTTTCCGGGTTCATAGGTTGGATCAGTTAACTCAACCTTTGTTTCCAGTTTATTGAATGATTTAATGAATGTTTTTAACCTTTGACCATTGACCTTGAAAATGTAACCACTTTTGGTATCTTGAACCTCTACTACCTCATGGGGGTACACATGATGCACTATGAAAGGACTTGACCATCTAGACCTTAACATTCCTAGGTGTAAATGATGTTTTGAACTATACAAGAGCATGACTTTTCCCAGTTCAAAAATTTTGACTTTGATATTACTAGATTGGTAAGATTGAACTCTAGATTTATTGATCCTTGAATTTTCATAAGCCTCCATCCTTAGTTCCTCAATTTCATTAAGATCTAATTTCCTTTTTGTTCTGGACAATGAGTGGTCATAATTTATTTTCTTAATTTCCCAAAAAACCTTATGCTCAATTTCAATATGTAAATGGCATACTTTTCCATAAACCAACCTATATAGTGACATTCCTAGGATGGTTTTGTATACTATATGATATGCCCAAAGAGTATCCGAGAGTTTCTCAGACCAATCTTTCCTAGAAGGATTGACAGTTTATTCAAGAATATTATTAATCTCCCTATTTTATAACTCAGCTTGACCATTGGTTTGAGGATAGTACACAGTGGAAACCCTGTGAGAAATACCATAATTAGACATTAGTGAAGAGAATTGATGGTTTCAGAAATGTGTTCCTCGGTCACTGATTATAGACCTAGGAATTCCAAATTGAGAAAATATGTGCTCTTTCAGAAATTGGATCACAACATGATGGTCATTATACGTGGTGGGAATTATTTCAACCCATTTTGAGAAATAATCAATAACTAAGAGGATGTAGATGTACCCCCTAGCGTGTGGGAAGGGACCGATGAAATCAATTCCCAAACAGTCAAAGATTTCAATCACTAAGATGGGAGAAAGTGGAATTTGATTACTTTTTGTGATTGACCCTACTTGTTGACACTTAGGAAAAATTTGAAACAATGTGTAGGAGTCCCTTGAGAGGGTCGACTAGAATATACCACACTGAATAATCTTAGCAGATGTTTTCTTAGAGGAAAAGTGACCTCCATATTCCTCACTATGATAGAATTTTAGGATGGACTCCTGTTCAGATTCTGGGACACACCTCCTAATGACTTTGTCATAGAATAACTTATAGAGGTATGGATCATCAAACACATAGTGTGTAACATCAGAAATGATATTTCTTCGAGCTTGAATCCCTAAGAATTCGGGAATGACTTCTATAACTATGAAATTGGCTATGTCATCATACTAAGGGAAGTCACTCATAGAGTATAGGTGTTCATCAAGAAACGAATTAGACACATAAAGGTGATTTGATTTGTTTTTGAATTCTATCCTAGATAGGCGATCAACTAAAATATTTTCAACACCCTTTTTATACTTGATTGCGAGGTAAAATTCTTATAATAGAAGGACCCACCTAATCAGTCAAGACTTAACATCTTATTTTTAGAAGTGGTATTTTAGTGCAGAATGGTTATTGAACACAGTGATGGGGGATCCTAAGAGGTAGGACCTAAACTTCTCTAAGGAAAACAAAATAGAAAGTAACTTCTTTTTAGTGGTGGTGTAGTTGATTTGGGCATCATTTAAGGATTTGATTGCATAAGCAATTACATAAAGAGTTTTATCACAATGTTTTCCTAACACAGCTCCTACAGAAAAGTCACTGGAATCACACATAAGTTCAAAAGTAAGGTTCCAATTTGGATATTTCATAATGGGAGGAGAGGTGAGAGAGGATTTGAGGGTTGATAATGAACCCTCATAGATTTCTATCCAAACAAATGGAGCATCTTTTACTAGTAGAGAACAAAGGGGATGGGAGATTGAACTAAAGTCCTTGATTAATCTTCTATAGAAACTAGCATGTCCTAAGAAATAACTCACTTCCTTGACAGTTTTGGGTGATGGAAGGTGACAAATGATGTCAACCTTGGCTTTATCAACTTCAACCCCCCTACCTGAGACTAGATGACCTAGAACTAGTCCCTCATTAACTATGAAATGAAAATTTTCCCAATTTTGGACCAGATTATTTTCTACACATCTTGAAAAGACTCTCTTCACATTCCTCAGACATCCCTCAAATGTATCCCCAAACATAGATAAGTCATCCATGAAGACCTCAAGAAAATACCCTACCTTGTCTGAGAAAATTTCCATCATGCACCACTGGAAGGTTCTAGGGGAATTTCATAACCCGAAGGGCATGCATTTGAAAGCAAAGGTGCTGAATGGATAGATGAATGTATTCTTCCCTTGATCCTCCTGGGAGACCTCTATTTGATTATACCCTAAGTACCCATATAAGAAATAGTAGAAGGCATGACTTGGCACTCTCTCAAGGACATGGTCAATGAATGGTAAGGGGAAATGGTCCTTCTAGGTGAATGCGTTTAGCTTTCTATAGTCAATGTAGACCCTCCATCCACTTATCACCCTAGTTGGAAGAATATCTCTATCGTTATTGGTTATCACTGTGGTTCCTGCCTTCTTGGGAACCACTTGAATTGGGATTACCCACTCACTCTCAGCTATGGGATATATGATATCATATTTTAACAATTTCAGAAGTTCCATCCTTACTACATCCATGAGATTAGGATTGAGTCACCATTGAGGTTGACAACATGGCTTTGAATCAGATTCTAGAATAATCTTATGGGTCCCAATAAGTGGGATAATCCCTGGAATATTAGACAGGGTCCAACCAATAGATTTATTATGTTTCCTACGGACATCTAGAAGCATCCTCTCATGATTGGATTCAAGAGAAGAAGAAATGACAATAGTATGTGTTTGATTGTTCTATAAGAAGGCATACTTGAATGCAGTGGGAAGTTCCTTCAATTCAAGATTAGGTTGGTCCAGAATTTCAGCAAAAGATTGGGACATTGGATCAAGATCAATTTTGTTCCCTAGAGTTTTAGATATGATTGATTCCCCACATGTAGAAGGTTCAAATACTATATTGGCTTGATTAGATTTTGGGAAGGAAGTTGGAGTGGTCTCCAAGAAAGTGGTTTCTTGAAAGGTTTCACTGATTGTTAGACCTAAGACTTCATCATAAGAGAAATTTGAAAAAATTTCAAGCCAAGGAGATAAACCTCCTTCATGTGAACAATGGAAATCAATCTCATCCTGACTTAAACATCCATTAAATATTCCTTGATGTTCTATGGATTAATTATCAATTCTTCCTATCATGTTTACTTTATGAATGTCCTCATCATTCCCTATTTGTGAACTTGCATTATAGATGTTCAAGTTTAGACTCATGTTTCCAAAGGTGATGGTCCTGTTCCCGTTTCGAACTCAGATAACATAGTTGATTATTGCAAGGAAAGGATGACCAAGGATGATTGGAGTTTGTTCTTTATTTCCTAAGTTTAGATGGTTTTCAAGGACAATGAAGTCATCAGGGTATATGAAGTTTTCAACCTTTACTAGAACATCCTTTAAAACCCCATTTGGAACCCTAATGCTACGATCAAAAATTTGAAGTGTGACATATGTGGGTTGGAGATCTTCTAGGCCTAAATGGCAGTACACATCATAGGGGTTGAGATTGACACTAGCACTATATCACAAAAGGCCTTTACAACTTTTCTCTCTTCTAGTTAAACTTTGATGTAAGGGAAACCTGGATCTTTAAACTTAGGAGGAATGTTCCCTTGAATGGCAGTACTCACATTAGCTGCCAAAATGACTTGGTTTTCCCCCTCATGTGTTGAGGAAATGGTTTAGGTTGTGGGGTTGTTTGTTGACGAGTTGTTTCATCGACAATGTTATCGTTTTTTTCAGTTTTATCATTTGGTTCATTTGAATTTTCATCCAAGTTTAAATCTTCATATGGGTTCTGAATTAGTTTTTCAGGTTTCTAAATTGATTTCCCACTTCTTAAAACAGTCAAAACCTTTAGTTTTTGATGAGTTGTTTGAGTGCAAATTGACTCTCCCCTTAAAGTTGAGGATGGTACCGCTTGATTAGGCATGGGTTCCATTCCAGTTTTGATGGTTTGAATTTATTGTTTTAGGGAAGAGACTTCCGAGTTCATCATTTTCATTTGTTTTCACAGTTGTTCTAGTAGGGTTTATTGAATAGTTTGGGTTGGTGCTTGAGAAGATTGGTTTATCACAGGGGGATATGTTGGAGGTGGGATGGTTTGTTGAAAATGGACCGGTGGCTATTGGTATTGGTACTGGTTATGGGTTTTGTAGTTCTAATGGGGGTAAGGATTTTTTCCCTATGGTTGGATAGGTTTTTGGTTATCTTTCCAGTGGAATCCTGGGTGGTCATTATACCTTGCGTTCATGTTGTTTTGTTATTGAGGCTTTTTAATGTTCAAAGCATTTACTTCCACTGGGGGTCCTCCTAAATGAACATCCTTGATGGACATAATGGTTGGGTAGTTTTCTGTCTTATGGTCATGTTTGTCACAAATTGTGCAAATAGGGTCTATATTTAGGATTTCATAGACTTTCCTAAGGTCTATCTCTTCAACCTTCCTTGAGAGTGCTTCGAGTTTATCCCTGAAGCTTTACTCTTCTGTAAGTGTATGAACTTTAGTAGTTCTTTGTATATTTTTAGAATAAGGTGAAGTTCCCCATGTTTTGTTTTGTTCAACACAACTTTCTAGATACTCATAAACATCATTTTGGGATTTTTTTTAAAGGTCTCATTACACATCATATCAATGAATTGTTTCTTCCACAGACCTAATCCTTCATAGAAAATTCTCACTTGTTCAGGAATAGAAAAACCATGGTGTGGAACCATGTTTAGAGTGTCCTTGAACCTCTCCCTTGTTTCATAGAATGACTCTCCCTCTTTTTCAAAAAAAATTCGGATGATATTTTTAAGTGCAATTGTTTTGTGGTGAGGAAAGTATTTATTGAAGAATACTATTTGTAATTGGTCCCAAGAGTTTATGGATGATGGTATCAAATTGTTTAGCCATTTTTAGCTCGATCCTTTAATGAAAAAAGAAATACCCTCATCTTATCTTATTCTAGTTGATGTGGGGGACACATGGTTTCAACAATGTCATTGAACTCCTTAATGTGAAGGTAAGGCATCTCAGAATCCATTCCATGGAATGTGGGAAGGTAGTTTAGGAAATGAGGTTTAAAGATGTAGTTGGAATATCCTATGGAGTTGTGTCTAATGCATTAGGGGTTGTTGGTCAAGGAAGGTGTGAGGTAGTCATTCATGGTTTGATCAACTACATTACCCATGTTTGGGGCTGCCTCATTTGGGTTTCCATTTTGGTTCCCACCCGGGTTTATGAGTTGGTTTCTTTGTAGACCTTCCATTGAAATTGGATAAATTTTTTACTCTGGGGTATTAGGAAGATTATGATCTAATGGAAAGAGTTACCTTGGTGTACTTGAATCCCCAACCCCAGGACTATCCACCCTAACTAGACGGGTTGATTGATCACGAGTGTAGGCAGACATGCGCCAAAAGAGAAAAAAACAAGAAAGGGAAAAGATAAGAGATCTTGTGTGAGAATAGGATAAATGGGGGATAATAGAATGAGTGTTGATATTAATTACTTGGGTCCCTATAAACGGCTCCAAAATTTGTTTCACTCTAAAATTTACCCAAGAGAAGAATGTAGAACGGTCCTTGTAGTCTAGCTTGGGTTTTCGTTTCCTCAGAGACCTAAGAATAAATCTACAGACACACACATTATATGGAATGTTTTTGGATATGAAGTCACCAACTTGGTTTGATTTAATATAGGTTTAAAGGATAACTAATAGATTTAAGTTAAATAAATTTAAAATAATGAGTTGATCCTAGGTTACCACTCGGGGTGGATTGGATGAAATTCTTTTTCAACTATTTCAATTTATTATATTTGAGATGGATTAATTTAAGAAGATAAAAAAATATCATCACTTACTAGTTTAATACCTAAACCCTTTAATACTAATCATATATACACTTTAAGGATCAATGTTTTGATCAATTCAAGATAAAGGTTCGTACTAGCACTTGAAGTGTGTGGCCTTAAATTCAACAAGGATGGTGGAGTTTAAAAATCATCAAATAAAAATATCAATTAAAACAAGTGACTAGAAATTAATGCGGTGATAAATAACATTGAATCCAAACCCTTTATACTCCCTTTGATCAACCAATAAGTGAGTTATCCCTCCATTGATTCTATGGTTTTAATGGAAGCGGGAAGTAGACTAATGAGGGAGGAATTGAAGATATAAAGAAAACAACAAAATGAAAATGATCACTCCATCATTGTGTGAATTATTTCACAAGGTTTGGTTTGAATAAATTAACACCTTAAGGAAATGATATCAAAGTGATAATAATAAAAATATAATAATATGAAATGAAGAAATTTTATTAATAACTAAGGTGATTCGAACAACTTACATGAGAAAGAATAACGATACAATGACAAATCGACATAATAACATTACAATGAAAACAAAGATCCAAGGTGATAAACTCATTCAACAAAACTACCTTAAATATGAATTTTGGGATCCTTGGGTTGAGCCTAAAATGGTACAAATCATCCCACTTGATTATGGTAGGCCTAGGGTGGTGGGAATCTTGTGGAACTTGGACTTTTCCACTCTTGACCCGAGGTGGCATCCATCTTACAACCACTGAACAGATGCATCGAAATGACCATTTAGATGGCCGAATTATAGTGGTATATAGAAGAAGAAAATGTATATCTGGATTTCTATTAATTTCCTGTAAATGGTGGGCCCATTTGGAGTTTTTAATCTAGATTTATGTCTGATTTAGTGGGATAATATTCTGGGCCGCAAATTCTGGCCAAGATTTTGATATTCTAATTGGGTTGCCTTAATTTCCATCATAGAAGCTGAATTAGCACAAGATTCTAAAACATTATTTGTTCCTATATATGTCTTATAACATACCAAGAAATTTGAGCTTCATTGGGTTTGTATTTTGGGCCCCACATTTTCATCAGTGGGCTGGTGTCCAATCTGCCTTCTCCAGAATTCTTTCCTTTCATCACCAAATATCTCCATCATCATTTATAAATCCTCTATTGATCTCTGAATGATAAATGTTAATATTTAAGTTTAAATATAGTTCACTAAATATAAAATTAAAATATGGATAATTACAATCCTTAAAATTAGATGAATCATTGGGCCAAAATTGGTGTACATTAGGCATGAAGTGCAAAAACGATAAGAATGGATGTTCAAAAGTAAAATCCACTAACTCAGGCCCATGAGATCAGAAATGAACATTTAATACCACGAAAATGTAATTAAAATATGTATTTTTATTGCTTATCAGCTGGTTACCCTTCCGATTACCTATACTGATTGATGGAATATACCTCAATCTTCGAAATATTATTTCTTTTGATTCACAGATAAAGATAATTTTATTACATTTTTGTCTAATTATATGTCATTATGTTTCAAAATTCTAATTCTTTAAAATCTAATCTCTTTGTACAAATGATTTTCCACTTTATCGTTGCTGATGTTATCATACAGAAGTGAACATTGAAAAAACTGGGTAATAAATGGAAAGATTTTAAATGTATATTATGGAATGAATTCAAAAATAGTTTATTGATCACTCAATAGATATATGATAAGGTACCAGAAGGGGTACCTTTAGAGTAATGGAATGTATTTTTTAATATCCATTGTCTTGAGAAACATGTGGTATTTAAATATGTATCATTATAGTAATATCATTTTACACATATATACATCCCCATTACAAGGAGATGACATTGCAAAAATTAATATTAAATTACATGTAATTTATTTTAGGATGTTTAAAGGAATAATGTATCGAGTAGAGCTAATAAAATCAATAATCACACTACCGAGTCAAAGGGTTTTTCTAAAAACTGATCGTCTATGGTAATATTTTCCTTAGTTTAAATATTTATTTGAAAAAAATATCTATTTCTTATATTAAATAATTTATTTATCTTTATTTAATGAAGTAAAATAATTTAGGACACTAAGTATCCCAGATAAAACTATGGTTGGATGTTCATAAAAAATCTGATGGGAGTTATGTTAATGATACTTCCAAAAAGGTTGGGCTATGAATTCATTTTTCATTATGATAACTTACTGCCAATTGTTAATATGTTAATATGTATTTCTTAAATTATGAATAATATTTGATTTATAGGTAAAATTTAAAGAACTATGGGATTTCAATCCCATGCAGTCCTTGTCAGTATCTAAGGATGACCCAATTGGTTTAGTCCTTAGGAAGGAACATCCTTATCAAGTGCATGAGATGGGTTTGATACTATTACCATATGATGTCTTTGGTAGGCCACTAGGGGTTGCATCTTCATCTAATCTTGATTGTAGTCACTCCCTACCTAAAGATTATTATAGGGAGTTTGTTTCATTGAAAAGTACAATTTAGTAATGGGGGATCATTTAAATATACAAGATGAAAAGGACATCACTCTGTAGAAAATATTGGTTGAATTAAATAATAAGATGACTGGATATGTCCCTAGTGATATTGTATCGATTGATGTTAGTGAGAGGGTAAATAAAAAATCTTAAAAAAAATTTAGTAAAAAAACATTAATTGTTTTTGAGTTTAAATTTTAATATATAACATAATTTAATTTTTAAAATAATAATCATGTCAATATAGGTAGAAGGAAGTGGAGACAGAGATGGAGAGGGTGTTGAGAAAAGTTCACCGGGTAGTTATTAGGGTTCAATTTTCATTTAGAGATGATGTGAAACTAAAATTATGACACACTAACACTAAATTGGTGATTCGAAAACCATGTTGTGTTTTTTGGTAGGGATATCTATATTTCCCTTAAATTTCATAATAATCTATATGCTTAGTTATTTTGGAGTATTTTTTGGATGTGTAACTGTGTGTTTTTCTAGGGTATGGTTGAATTCATGGTAATATCACTTTCTTTTAAAATGTGAAAACTATTTACCTAGAATGTGTTAATGGTATCCCTTCTTGAAAACTCAGGGAATCACAAATTCTATTCTTAATGGGTTATTTCTAGATCCCAGTTCTTGTCTTCTAATTTATTGCATCAGTAAAGAATTCTATGACTATGTATGATATTTCATGATCAATTTGTTTATGATGTACTAACTCAAATTTCACTGAGTGATAGGGTAGTGAAATGCATTAACGTCTATGCTTCATAGCATAAAAAACTGACATGAACCTAGGTCGTATAGGCTTGAATGATGTCACTGGTTTCTTACATGTTTCCATAATTCTTGAATTTTTTTGGGTATAGATTGACATGGTTAACACTAACCATACAGAACTTCTAGGAAACCAAGTTGAATCACCTTGAGTTTCTAGAGGAGGTTTCATGATTACTTCATGATTTTTCTAACAATATAGGTGAATCAAGATACCTACTTAGGGATGAGAATTTGTTTATTTTGAGTATTTTAATTTTTGTATTCCTTCTATATATCAAAAAATTCGAATTATATATCCCATGATATCCTCTAGGATAATTCCCACCCTCTTCACCATTCCATTGGTTGTCCTAAAGAGATTTATTATGGATTTCTCATCAAGATCTTAAAGTAATGGAATCCATCTCATTACCCCCTCTTTACCTTAGTTTCTTCCATATTATTCCTTTCCTATCAAACCCTAGAGGCTATGGTGGCTAGGTATCATGTATAAGGTTTTCTTAAATTGGTGTTCTTGGTTTCGCATGTTTTTAGAGTCACTATTGTGATTTATTCATGTGGTATTCATTAAAGGTGAAATGATTCCATTGATTAAGGTTGGTGTATTCATTCCATTCCTTTTATTTTAGAGTTTCATGGGTGTTTAGTAATTTGAGCCTTATATTATTATCAACAAAAATATAATGTAAGTTACTTATGGTAGTTTCATCAAGAATAATCATTTTTCCATTAAACTACTTTTCACATAAAGGTGGAGTTTTCAAATTTGAGCATGTTTTTATTTTTTAAAGATGGGATATAATTTTATAAATTTTATACATGAGTTCATCTACTCACTTGACAAATTTTTTAGTGAATTAGAGATACATAGCCTAATATATTTAGTATTATGTGTGGTTATAACCTTATAAATTTTAATAACCAAGAAAGTGATAGGAGATCAAGAACTTCTCAAGTGGTTATCCATACGAGTCCCCCTAGGAACCCTAATTCCTTTCCTTCTTCCTGGATACATTTTCTACTCATAGTGGAGGAGATTCAACACTACCTATAATATTCCATGAAATAGTTAGAGATTGTGGTTCCCATTTTTTACTCTATGATATGAAGTACACCATCAATCCCCTTGAATATCAGTGTCGACGTGTCTTTATAAATTGACGCCCATTGTGTGTTTGATAAAATTTCAATGAGGGGCTTTCTAAAATAAAATTATTTATACATTGTGTTTTGAAATAAACATGATTTATGGAGTTGTCCATTTCATAGTTTAATATGTTTACCAAGTAATAAGGGGTGTTTTTGGACTATGGGATGGTTTTAGGGAATTCATTACCTAATATGTTAGTTGATCTGGTCAGGGTGGTATGGAACTCGAATGAAGCCCCTTCAATGAGTTGATTCTACTATGGGTATTGGGTTGTAATCCACAGTGAGAGAGGGAATAATTGGGTTCACTGGTGGCCCCTGAAAAATGGCCTGAAGTTAAACACGGACGAGTCTTGTGTTCTGGGAAATATATATGGTGGTGGGGTGGTGCGCGACACTAGCGGGTCTGTCTTCATGGAATTTACTGTCAGGATTGGACATGGATCTTCATTGACAGAATAATCCATGGTAATTCATACAAGGATGAGGTTATGCCGACATAGGGGCTTGGTTATTACGGAGGTGTAAACAAACTCATTGATTGTTCACAACTCTTTACAAGACAGTGGCAACCAACCTTGGGCGATTGACTATATCATCAGGAAGTGTAAAAGCATCCTCACAGACAATACTAAATTTTCACACACATGGAGGGAAGGGAACAATTAGAGGACCATCTGGTAGCACTATATTTCACTAGATCAGAGAATGTGTGGATTCATACTAGGGCTAGCCTGAAGCCCCAAGGATTGAATTTAATTAGAGGGGATGCCCTTGGCCTCCATTATTTTAGGCCCCCCTAGGAGTGGGTTGACTTGTCTTGTTTCTCCTTTTTTTCTATTTTATTTTATCTTGTATCCCCAAATTTGAATAAAAAATTACTTTATGATGATATAACTTATGGGTTCTTTATATATCACTTTTTTTAATGTGGTTTTAAAAATGAATTTAATGTATATGATATAACACCACAAACATTTCATGGTATGATTCTCTTAAGTACATTATATTCATAGCATATATTTCATAAATCACTGTTTTCCTTTGAAACAAAACTTGGTTATTTAGAAGATAGTCATAAAAAATCCATTAAACATAAATTTCCCACTTATGTGTTTTGAATTTCAAAAAATGGTCATCTAGAGTTATGACCAGTAAGTCAATTGAAGACTGATAGAACCAACTTGATTTTTGAGGAATATTAACATACCCTGATTAATAGTAATATGAATAGTAATATGACCCTTATGAAGAGTAAATAAGGATAATATTTTATTTTCTTAATGTAACAAGATAATATGATCTTCATTAATTTTTCAATGTGATATAAAACTAATTATACCTTTACAATTGTTATTTCTCAAATTAATTATTATGATATTTAGAAATTAAATAAAAAATACACAAAAAATTATTTTCATAAAATTTAGTTCATTTTTGAATTCTAAACATCGAAAAATTGTTAGGGTGAATTTTTGGGTTTTTTTCTAAAATACTTGAATTTTTCGTGCCTAGTAAAAATACAGTTTTGAGTTTTCAGTAGTTTAATGAAATCATAATGATATAATAATTAATATAAATGGCTAGTAGAATTTTTTACAGAAGAATATGATATGAGGTGTCCCATGTATCTAAAAACATGGGCAAATACTATGGGAAAGTCCATGGTTTTGCAAAAACCACTAATGAGGTGTCCCTTTTAATTAATAAAAACCCCTTCTTAATTACAATAAATACCAACTCACCCCTCCATTTTATATCATTCCAAACTCATTATACATGAATATATAGATATATTACCTCCCTAGGATTCATCCCATTGTGTCCTAAAACCCCCAAGGTCCCAACCTTCAAGTTTTGGTAGTTACTCTATAAGGTAAAAGGATCAATCACCCTTCTCTTTTCTTAAAGATTTCATTTATGTTTTCTCTTTTATTTTTAATTGGATTTTGTTGTGATATTACATTATATATTCCCCTTACTACCCATATTATTTATGAGTGATTACATACCTCCTTTCTCTCATCAAACTATTTTATGAAATTTTAAGTGATGCCGTTAGGCTGTCGAATTTTCGTGATAGATTTCTCAATTTTTTTTCTATTTTGAGTTCATTTCTTTTATACTTATTTCTTAATATTACCTAATTAAAATGATATGATAATTCCATTACCTTATATGAACATTAATTATATTATTCTAATGTAATATTTCATCATCATCTCCCTTTCCCCCTCCTTTTATACTAAAAAAATGAAAACACCGTCCGAGATGTGTTAATTTATCACATTCAAGGACGATGGGTTCTCAATTTTTGTTACCATATTCAATTCTGGACATGAAAAAAATTTATGGTTGAACCAGATCAGAACATATGTATTTAATCTCATTAATGTTCTGTAATCCCTACACACTCATAATATGGAATAAGAATACAATACAAGTTCATTGTGCACAAAACAGCCAAGCTAAATCCAAGCATTTATCAAGAACTTTTAACTACTGATTCATCCTCAACTATACAACCCAATATTATTATAATATTATTCATAACACTTTAATGTCAATAATAATATATATTAACAATTATGTATGTTTAACCACATTTCAAACAAACTTCAATTCATGAATACAAGTAAACGAATCATGAAAACCAATGAAGAAAATGCTTCAAAAACAATAAAATTAATCCTATTAAACCCATAAAAGGGTCCATGGTTGAACCTAATAAGGTTATAATAATTTAATTAAATGTATATTAGGTTTTTAAATTATTAATTAATGAAGCTAAATTTTATTATTCAGGTCATTAAAACAAATTAAGAACACACTTGATCATAAGGTAAGGGGTTTCACATTTCACTTTCAATTATGCGAGATTTCCATTTTTTGAAAATTATTTCTTATATGTTTTATATTCATACTGAAATTTGATATATAATAACATTATTATATTTATATTATTGGTATTTAATTATTAATATGATGGTTATTATGTTCTGGTCATATCATCAGACCAATTACATTGTGGTAAGGGGTTTCTCATCTCACTTTCATTTCTAGCAGATTTCAATTGTTCACTAATTATTTCTTGTATGTGGTATATGTGTAAGTCCATTAGATATATAATGACATTATTATATTTATATTCATGGTATTAAATGATTCATTTTTTGGTTATTATGTATTGGTCATATGACTCGACTGATTACATTGTGGTAAGGGGGTTCTCATCTCACTTTCATTTCTGTGAGATTTCCATTATTCACCAATTATTTCTCGTATGTGGTATATGTGTACTGAAATTTTATATATAATAACATGATTTTATTTATATTCATGGTTTTAAATTATTCATTTTATGGTTATTAATTTCTGGTAATATGATTCGACCGATTACATTGTGTTAAGGGGTTTCTCATCTCACTTTCATTCCTGTGAGATTTCCATTGTTCGATAATTATTTCTTGTATGTGGTATTGTGTACTAATATTTGATATATAATAACATTATATTATTTATATTCATGGTATTAAAGTATTAATTTTATGGTTATTAAGTTCTGGTAATATGATTCGATCGATTACATTGTGGTAGGGGGTTTCTCATCTCACTTTAATTTCTATGAGATTTCCATTGTTTACCAATTATTTCTAGTATGTGGTATATGTGTACTTCCATATGATATATAATATCATGATTATATTTATATTCATGGTATTATGTGATTCATCTAGTGATTATTTACTTTTGGTTATACGATTCAATTGATTACAATATGGTAGATGACTTTATCTGAATTTCCATTTCATTGAGACATACTTGGTACTGTGCACCTAATATTTCTTATATGGTGTATCTACTGACCATTTGAGATCATATTTCATTTGAAATTATAATTCTGGTAAATATGAATTTTCTTTTAGCATGGATATAGCTATTTATTTAAGCAGTATACTATTTCACAGAGGGTGTTAATTTGGAATGTTGTTTTAACTATGGAAATATTGATGAATCTATATTCTCTACTATATAAGGATATTGAGAAGGTAGATTGAACTTGTATTAAATATATTTATAAATAATGATTTGATCTTTATGTGGTGGTTGGGGCTTTCTATAGCCCCTTGATGCATCAGTAGGTCTCATGAGACAAATCAGTTGGCGACAAACCCTTCGAGTTTATTTCTAAAAAGCAGACGGGTTTCAACCCATAGAACTAAACCTTTTTAACAGTATTATGGTATCATGTACCAGATAAATGATGTCCAATTAATAAGAATTATCTTTATTCATTATCAATTATTACTATCCATGTGGTTTCCACTATGATAAAATCTATGGGTGCAGTTTCAATCTCAGTTTATTAATAGCGTGAGTCTTTCATTTATTCACCATGCCATATTGACTATGTCAAATTGTTTATGATTCAATTATTATTGATTCATGATTATGATATTTGTAACTGTTACTGATCATTTTAGAACACCCCTTTCATTTTCCACCTTCAACAAGTGATGAAGAGGAGATCATTTATTGATCTCCTATGGATGCGGTTTTTTAGTTTTTGTTGTGTATTATATTTTGTAACCTTTTCCAATGTAATTTGAGTTACATTTATGTATATAGTTTCTTCACGACTACTGAACTGATCATTCCTTCGGTATTTTAATTCTTTATAACCATTCCAATATAATAAGTAATGCACCGAATCTATTCTAGAGGGGTCATGGTGTTACAGTTGGTATCCGAGGATGTTTAGTAGAAAACATGGAAACTAGAGTAGGAAATGTATAATAGGGAAAAAATACCGAAGGTAGTATTTGAGTATAAATGTACAAGAACGTCCTATTATTTTGGTATGGAATATATTATGCGAATCTTTATTGAAAATACATCCCTATCTGGATACGATCAAGTAGAGGTGGCTTTGGCACGTATGTACCTAAGAGAGAAAGCACTGACAAGGAGTTTTGGGCTTTACCTGGGGTATCCTAGTCCATGACGACGAGCCTTGCTTCCCTATTGGTTATGAAACTCCTGGTGGATATTCTTAGGATAATTAATATTTTATTTATAAGACATTATGAAGGATTGAAATGTAAATTATTTTTCAAAGAAACCATTTTTCTGATTATGGGATTAGCCATGCGTAGGATCTCAATTTATTCTATATATTTTGTTAAGTTATGATTATAAATTATGATTCATACCCTAATCTAGTGTGTGACATTATTTAGAAATGGATTCTAATGGAAGAAGGTTAATTAATACTTGTTGGAAATGTAGGTATTTTCCCACTGAGCAAGTCAACACATTCAATGATGGAGCATATCATATCATGACTATATTGGGACATATTACTCAGGCTGTAATGAATAACCATTTCACACCTGTGTTGGATCATTTCATGCGGCATAAACCCCCATATTTCAGTGGGACTACTGATCCAGTGATTTCTAACTAATGGATCAACTCCCCTAAAAGAATATTCATGGCATTAAGACGCAATGAAAATGAAAAGGAAGTACTGGAGGTATATTGTCTCAAGGGAGACACTGATCAATGGTGGTCCTGGATTCAGAATACCAAAGTGGAAGAAGAAATAGAAGATATGTAATAGAGGAATTTTAAGGAATTATTCTTCGAAAAATACTTCCCTCATGAGCAACGAACTGAAATGAAGAGGAAATTCCTTGGCTTAAGGAAAAGGGAAGAAGATAGTGTTGTAGAGTATGAGGATACCTTTACAAGGCTATCCAGGTATGTCGTAGATTATGTACATGACTAGACAGACAAAATTGATCATTTCTTTTAAGTTCTAAAGCCAAGTCTTCAAAGGGCACCTACTTCTCAAACATTTTCATCATATGATGAAATTGTATCAAGTACCATCAAAACAGAGATGAAATTTTCTAGATCAAAATTTTTCAAGGGAAACCAAGATAAAAAGCGGTACTCTGATAATCAAGGGAAAGGTGAATAACCAAAGAAGAACAAGGGAATAAAGAAATTCCCATTATGCGAGATCTATGGAAAAAATCATCTCAAGAAATGCTTGAAAGGCATGGGAGTCTTCTATAAGTGTGGAGAAAAGGGTCATCTATCTAATGGATGAAAGGGGAAGAAAATATTTGATGATGTTAAATGATAAAATCGTAGAGATATGGGAAACTATTTAAATTAATGTTCTAAGATCCAAATAAACATGCCTCAGAAAAGGAAAAGAGAGAAAGGGAGAGCTTATGCGATTACAACAGTGTAAGTTGAAGTTCTTAATGATGTGGTGGAATGTACTTTAATTGTTTCCTCAAACTTAGCCAACACTTTATTTGATTCTGGATCATCACATTCATTTATATTTTCCCAGTTTTCCAAGAAAATTATACATGTCCAATTTGATTTAATAAAGGAGTTATCAGTCAAAAATCTTAGGGGATGCATCATTAAAACAAAGGCATGTCAACTATTCCCCCTTATGACACATAAATGTGCTTTAGTTGATAAACTTGTCATCATACCAATGACTGAATTTGATACAATTCTTTGTATGAATTGGCTATCAAACTATGATTAATATATTTATTGTAAGAAATAGGAAGTTACAATTATTAAAAATGGTGTAGAATCTATTATCTTTAGATCAAAGAGATCGCCATCTGATTCTTATTTAGACCCACCCCCAGTATCTCTATTGAATGAAATTCTTAGAGAGGAAGAGAACCAAATATCTATGGTTGAGGAAAGAAATATTAAAATTTAAGATGTAAATATAGTGAAAAAATACATTGACGTGTTTCCAGAGGATTTACCTGGACATCCTCCAGAGTGAAAAATTGAGTTTTCCATTGACTTAATTCCTAGTACATGACCTATATCAAAAACCCCCTATAGAATTCCCACTATGGAGTTAGTGGAGATAAAGAAACAACGAGAGGAGTTGAGTGATAAAGGATTTATTTGACCTAGTGTTTCTCCATGGAGATCCCTGGTCTTGTTCGTCGAAAAATAAAGATAAATCCATGAGGTTATGCATTGATTACATGGAAATCAATGCTATTACAATAAAGAATAGGAATCCTCTTCCATGGATTGATAATTTATTTTTTCAACTTCATGGAGATCAATACTTTTTGAAGATATAACTTCGATCTAGATATCATCAGCTACGTGTGATAAAGGAAGATATTCCTAAGACATAATTTCAAACTAGGATTGGGCATTATGAGTTTACAGTGATGCCTTTTGGACTGAATAATGCACCCTATGTTTTCATGGATTTAATGTATAAAGTTTTCAACGAATATATTGATAACTTTTTTAAGGTATTCATCGATGATATTCTGGTATACTCAAAAAGCTATGAAGATCATGAGGATCACTTGAAGGTTATTCTGAAAAATCTTAGAAGAAATGAGTTTTATGGGAAGTATAGAAAGTGTCAATATTGGATTCAATTAGTTTATTTTCTAGGACATATTGTCTCTAAGGATATAATCTTAGTCAATTCTACAAAAACAAAGGAAATAAAAGATTAGACTACACCAAAAAACATAACCGAGGTATGAATTTTTATTGGATTAGCAGGTTACTATCGGCATTTCGTTCAGAATTTTGCCCGACTGGCTAACCCGCTAACCAATATTTCACGCAAATAAGTTAAGTTTGTGTGGAAAAAATAATGTACCGAATTATTCTAAGAATTGGAAAGAAGATTGGTTAATGCTCCAATTTGGAATCTTCCATCTGGAAGTGATGGATTTGTAATATATAGTGATGCATCAAAGAATGGTCCGAGTTTACTCCTTATAAAAAATGGTAAAGTCATTAATTATACATCAAGGAATTTAAAGACTCATGAGAAAAATTATCCAACACATGATCTTGAGTTAGCAGCTATAATATTTTATCTAAAAATATGGAGACATTATCTTTATGGTGAAAAATGTGAGACATAAACAGATCACAAGAGTTTGAAATACATTTTCACACAAAAAGAACTCAATATAAGGCAAAGAAGATGGCTCGAGTTACTCAAAGATTGTAATTGTTAAATACACTACCACCTAGGAAAGGAAAATAAGGTAGAAAATGTATTAATTTGGAAATATTAAGGACTTCTGACTCAAATAAGGATTGAGAGAGATCCTATATTCGTGGATCTACTAAAGATGTATATGGGAATTGTTAAGAAAGAAGAAACATCTTTCCTGTTTCAAAAGATTTCTAAAACATCTTTACTAGAGAAGATAAAAAGCACTCAATCTGATGATAAAAATGTACCAAGAAAATTATTGCTATTAAGGATGGGAGATTGGAAGATTTCTTGTATGGGGAAAGAGTTCTAATGTTTGGGAAGAGGTTATTCATTCCATCAGTACCTGAGATAAAAAGGGAACTATTAGACGATGCTCATAGATCAAATTTCTCTATACACCCAGGTATCACAAAGATATATGGAGATATGAAGGAATATTTTTGGTGGTATAATATGAAGAGGGAAATTTCTGACTACGTAGGTGAATAGTTTTTCAACAAGTGAAGATAGAGAGACAATATCCTAGAGGAGTGATGAAACCTATACCTATTACTATGTGGAAGTGGGATAACATTATGATGGATTTTTCACCAGACTACTGAGGACACCTAAAAGGAATGATGCAATATGGGTAAATGTTGATCGTCTCACAAAATCAGCACATTTACTTCCAATAAGATGGAATTTACCACTTGAGCGCCTGGAAAGAATTTATATTAATGACGTTGTAAGACTTCATGGTGCACCTCTATCAATTGTGTCTGATCGAGATCCCCGGTTTACATCAAAATTCTGGAAAAGTCTCCAAATGGATTTGAATATTGTGCTTTGTATGAGTGCTACTTATCACCCCCAAACCGACAGACAGTCTGAATGGACTATTCAAACTCTAGAAGACCTGATGAGGTCATTATCTCTTGAATTTCAAGTTATGTGGGATCAATAATTTCTTTTGTATAATTTTCCTACAAAAATAGTTTACATTCTAGTATTCAAATTGATCCATATGAATCATTATATATAAAGATATGTCTAACTCAAATTTTTTGGGATAAAGTTATTGAGTGGAAACTTATAGGCCTAGAACATATTAATGAGACCACAGAAAAGGTGAAGAAAATACAAACCCATATTAAAGTATCTAAATGTAGGAAGAAGAGTTATGCTGACAACCGAAGAAAGGATTTGGAATTCAATGTGGGAGATTATATCTTTCTAAAAGTATCTACATGGAAGGGTGTCTTAAAGTTCCGTAAGAGGGAGAAACTAAGCCCCAGGTACATCAAACCATTTGAAATTATGGAAAGAATCAGAGATGTAGATTACTATTTAGTAATTACACAAAGTCTCACTAAAGTCCATGATGTGTTCCATGTGTCATTATTGAAGAAATACATGCCATACCCAATGCATGTACTCACCTATGAAGAAATAGAACTGGAACCAAATTTGTTATACTGTGAAGAGCCAATCAGGATTCTTGACACAAGGGAGAAGGTATTGAAGAATCAAACAACTTATCTAGTAAAGGTTATTTGGATAAACCATAATATGGACGAAGCAACATGGGAACTTGAGGATTTCATGAATAATAACCACCCCCATCTTTTTGGTGGGCTTTATACATAAATTTTTTAGGATGAAATTTCTGAAGGAGGGTATAATATTACACCCCAAACATTTTATGGTATGCTTCTCTTAAATACATTATATTCATAACCTATATTTTAGAAAGCACTATGTTTATTTGAAACAACACTTGGTTATTTAGGATATAGTCATAACCTATCCATTAAACATAAATTTTCCACTTCTGTGTTTTGAATTTCAAAAAATGGTCATCTAGAGTTGTGAACAGTAAGTCATTGGGAGATTGATAGAACCAACTTGATTTTTGATAAATAGTAACATACCCTTATGAATAGTAATATGAATAATAATATGATTTTTATGAATAGTAAATAATGATAATATTTTATTTTATTAATGTAAAAAATATAATGAGATCTTAGTTAATTTTTCAATGTGATATAAAACTAATTATACCTTTAAAATTTTTATTCTTTGAATTAATTATTATTTTATTTAAAAATTAAATTAAAAATACATAGAAAATTATTTTCAAAAAATGGAGTTCATTTTTGAATTCTTCACATCAAAAAATGGTTAGGGTGAATTTTTGGATTTTTTCTAAAATACTGGAATTATTCATGAATAGTAGAAATATTGTTTTGGGTTTTCGGTAGTTTAATTACATCATAATGATATAATAATTAATATAAAAGGCTGGTAGACATGTGTAAAGTAAAATATTACATGAGGTGTCCCAAATGTCTGAAACCATGGGCAAGCACATGGTTTTGCAAAAACCACTAATGAGGTGCCCTTTTTAATTACTAAAAAACACCCTCTTAATTACTATAAATACCCACTCACCCCCCTTCATTTTCTTTCATTCCAAACTCATTATCCTATAATATATGTTAGTATTACCTCCCTAGGAGTCCTCCCAAAGTGTCCTCAAACCCCCAAGGTCACAACCATAAAGTTCTAGGTGTTACTCTACAAGGTAAGAGAATCAACCACCCTCCTCTTTTCTTAAAGCTCTCATTTATGTTTTATCTTTTATTTTAAATTAGATTATGTTGGGATATGTAATTACATATTCCCCTTACTTCCCATATTTTTTATGAGATATAAAATACCCCATTTCTCTCATCAAACGATTTTATGAAATTTAGTGTGACGCCGTTAGGCTGCCGAAATTTTGTGAGAGATTTTGTTAAATTTTATTCTATTTTGAGTTCATTTCTCTTATAATTATTTCCTAATATTTCCTCATCCAAATTATATGATACTTCCAGTACCTTACATGAAATGGAATTATATTATGCTAATGTAATATTTCATCATCAGCTCTCTTTCCCCCTCTTCTTATACTAAAAAATGAAAACACTCTCCGATATGTGTTAATTTATCACATTTAAGGACGATGTGTTCTCAATTTTCGTTACCATATTAAATTCTGTTCATGAAACATTTTTTATGGTTGAAAAATATCAGAATATATTTATTTCATCTCACTTATATTCTGTAATCCATACATACTCATAATATAGAATAATAATACAAAACAAGTTCATTGTGTACAAAACCGCCAAGCTAAATCCAAGCGTTTATCAATAACATTTAACTACTGATTCATCCTCAATTATATAACCCAGAATCATTATAAGATCATTTATATCTCTCTAATGTCACTATTAATATTTATTAACAATTTTTTATGTTTAAACACATTTCAAACAAACTTCCATTCATGAATACAAGTAAACGAATCATGAAAACCTAGGAAGAAAATGCTTCCAAAACAATAAAATTGATCCACTTTAACCCAGAAAAATGAACATGAATGAACCTAATAAGGTTATAATAAATAAATTACAAGTTTAGGAGGTTCTGAAATTATTAATTAATGAAGCAAAATTTTATTATTCACATCATTAAAACAAATGAAGAACACAGTTGATCATAAGTTAAGGGGTTTCTCATCTCACTTTCTTCTCTGTGATATTTCCATTGTTCGTCAATTATTTATTTTATGTGATATATGTTTACTGAAATTTGATATATAATAAAATTATTATCTTTATATTCATGGTATTAAATGATTAATTTGATTTTTATTAATTTTTTGTCATATTATTCGACCGATTACATTGTGGTAAGGGGTTTCTCATCCCACTTTCATTTCTATGAGATTTCTATTATTCACCAATTATTTATTGTATGTGGTATATGTTTACTACCATTTGATATATAATAACATGATTATATTTATATTTATGGTATTCAATGATTCATTTGATGGTTATTAAGTTATGGTCATATGATTCGACCGATTACATTGTGGTAAGGGGTTTCTCATCTCACTTTCATTTATGTGAGATTTCCATTGTTCGCCAATTATTTCATGTATGTGATATATG
Source organism: Viscum album (assembly GCA_963277665.1). Lineage (NCBI taxonomy): Eukaryota > Viridiplantae > Streptophyta > Magnoliopsida > Santalales > Viscaceae > Viscum > Viscum album. The sequence goes on from OY728130.1 coordinate 1,225,472,988, forward strand.
TGTACTACCATTTGATATATAATAACATTATTATTTTTATATTTATGGTATTATATAATTAATTAGATTGTTATTAAGTTCTGGTCATATGATTTGACTGATTACATTGTGGTAAGGGGTTTCTCATCTCACTTTCATTTATGTGAGATTTCCATTGTTCGCCAATTATTTTTTGTCTATGGTATATGTGTACTAACATTTGATATATAATAACATTATTATCTTTATATTCAAGGTATTTAATGATTCATTTCTTGTATGTGGTATATGTGTACTAATATATGATATATAATATCATTATTATATTTATATTCATGGTATTATGTGATTAATTTAGTGATTATTGACTTTTGGTCATACAATTCAATTGATTACAATATGGTAGGTGACTTTGTCTGAATTTACATTTAATTGAAACCTACATGGTATTGTGGACCTAATATTTTTTATGTAGTGTATCTACTGCCCATTTGCGATCATCTTTCATTTGAAATTACAGTTTTGGTAAATATCCATTTTCTTGTATCAAGGATATTATGATTTCCTTAAGCCGTATACCATTTCACATATAGTGTTAATTTGGAAGGTTGTTTTAACTTGGGAAATATTGATGAATCCATATTCTCTACTCTATACGGACATTGAGAAGGCAGATTGAACTTGTATTAAATTTCCTATAAATAATTAATTACACTCTTAGTGGTGGTTGGGGCCCTTTATATCCCCTCTATGCATCGACAGGTCTCATGAGACAACTCATTTGGTGACAAACCCTTCGAGTTTGTTTCCAAACATTAGACGAATTTCAACCCATAGAACTAAACCATTTTAATGGTATTATGGTATCACGTTCCTGATACATGACATCCAATTAATATGAATTATCTTTATTCATTATCAGTTATTACTATCCATGAGGTTTTCACTATGACAAAAACTATGGATGTTGTTTCAATCTCAAATTATTAAAGGAATGAGTCTTTCATTTATTCACCATGCCATATTTACTGTATCAAATTGTTTATGATTCAGTTGTTATTTATTCATTCTTCCACTATTTTTAATCCTTACTGAGCATTTTATTTCACCCATTCAATTGCCTACCTTCAACATGTAATGAAGAGAATATCATTAATTGAGTTCCTGTGGTTTCATTTTTTAGTTTTTTTAATGTATTGTATTTTTTAACCTTTTCCAATGTAATTTGAGTTACATCTTTATATCTAGTTTCTTCAAGACTACTAAACTAATTTTTTTACTTTAGGATTTTCATTCCTTATAACCATTCAAATATAACATGTAATGCACTGACTCTGGTCTAGAGGGGTTAGGTTGTTACATATGATTAGTACCATAAACAAAAGGCCCATTTAGCACACTATGTATAATGATCTCAAAGGTTATGGTTACACCATTATTGAGCCCCTTGATTATATTTTGTTCTCGATAATTTATATTGTGATATTATTAATCAATGGATTTATTTTTATATGATTGAAATGGGATCATTATTAATGGGTGTTAGAGGTGGGATTGATAAATTTTGTTATGGTATATCAGTTTCTTTTTTTCCTTGGTTGTTTTGGGACTGCAAATTTTGTACTTGATTTTTTTTTGAAAAGTGATATTTTATGGTGGTTTAACTCACCGATAATTATTACATTTTTTAGAAGCGGTTTAACCCATCGATATACCTTCAACATTTTTTGAGAGGGGAAATCTCCACTAAACAAACTTTCTATGATGGTTCCCAGAAATCTACAATAATTGGAATGAACCAACACGAGTTAGATATTGACTCCATCTTTAGTGCCGATTTTTAGAAAATATCATAGAAACATTTGGCAGTGGTTTAAACCACTACCAATTCAAAAAAAAACTAACGACTAATATGATTTTTTTGTAGTGAATCATATTATGTTTAAATTAAATAATAAGATACATTTAAAGGTGAAATTTATAAATTTTAAAATTGATATTATGATTTTTTCAGGATATCAAAGAAAATTTATGATATATTTTTTTATTTTCTATAAGATTTATTATGAAATATTTTATCAAAGTATTTTTATAGGAAAGGAGTATTATTTTATAAGAAATGTTTTTTGAGGCCAAAGTTTATTTTCAAAAAGGAAAAAATTTATAAGTATTGATGGAATAATGGTTTCTTTATTTACTTTTTATGTCCCTTACATTTATTTTTGTGCTCATCCCATGTTTTTATTTTTTTACAAAAGATGAGATGGGACAAGGATACAATCAAGATGAAAATTGTGAATATATTTTAATAAAAGAAAAACATTTCTCTATTTTTATAATTTTGTTTGGTGGGAAAAGTGGATACTGAACTGAAGTGTCATATTTTTAAAATATCGGTATGTCATATAAGATTTATGACCTAACTATATAAAACTCTAAACCTAATAGATCTGTGGGGATTAAGGAAAAGAAATTCCATTTTAATGTCACTATAATATGCAATGTTTAAGTTCGGGTCCTTCCAGATCATGTGTTCATATGGTGCATGACCATGCCAAAAGAATAATTAATCATGTCATACCGGGATCTATATGAATTTCCATGATATATATGATTACATATTCACATGGAAAAATATTATACCAATGGGAAAAGGTAATTATGTTATACCTGGCTCTATTAAAATTCCCATCCTATAACATATTATACATTCTCTGGGAGAAAGGATGTGCTAAGGTAAAAAGTATCACTGGTCCCAAGGAATATTTCAATGTTTGGTCCACTTACATGATGAGAGGGAATCAAATCATATTTTCATTCCCATTCTAAGGTTGAATTTAAAATTCAAAAAAAAATAAACAAGTGTGAATGCATTCAAATTTATCAAACATGCAAAAAATGTGATCATATTATATATTGGATAATTTATCCCAATTACCATCTATAAACTATTTAGTTTAATTATGTAAAGTTAATAATTTTCATAATAATTCTAAAAATTAATCTTAACATTCCATACATTATAATTACCATTTAACATTTCATTATACCCATACTCCCCCACACCATTATGCCAATTCCAGTTTTCCTACCAAGTAATCACTTTCAAGATAAGTTATTATTTATCAAAAAAATTACTTCAATTCAAATATTAAGAAAAATAACATTTTAAACCATTCTATAATAAATTACCAATTAATATAATGGATTTAGGTTCACACATTACTAGTTCTGTCCTCGGTTCAAAGGTTGGAACACCTCTTGGGTGGCTACAAGTCCCAAAACGAAGTCTAAAAAACCCAAAATGGTCTAAGGGTGGTCTAATAATATGGATTCATCAATTTAAATGGGTTAACATTTAGTATAGTACATGATGTTGGTGTTCCAATGTCATCCCACATATTACATATTCTAACTAGACACATTTGAATTTAGGGAGTTGTTTTAGACCACCCACCAAAAAACAATCAACAAGAATAAATTCCTCAATGAACAAATAAGAATAAGGTTCCTCCATCCTACCATTCAACAAAAGAATAAGGAAACACTGTCACCATAGGCCATCAATCATGGATTAAGGTATGGCCATACCAATCAATGATTCTATCAATGAAAAATCTAGTGAAATAAGAAAGATATGAACCATGAGGATTAACTTAAATTTCTTGGTCTGATACACCAATATCCAAAATAATATTCCTTTGGATAAAAAAGAAACTACAAAATCACATAAGGAAGGGATAGAGTTTGAGAGAGAAGTGAGAGGGGATTTATAGAATTAAAAGTCACGGGAATTTGATAAACATTTATACATAACCTCATTCATTAAATGAATCAAGGTTTTATGTTGTTAAACTTTGTGTTTCCATATACCTTGAAAAACAAGTCACATTGACTTTAAACCCAAAAAATAAATTCACGTTCTGAATGGAATATCATTTATTTAACCAATTCTATCCAGAAAACCATTCACACTAAGAATGGAATTCATGGAGTCTACCTAGTGTAATTCACATCATGAATACCCATTCATGACATAAATTAGTTCCTATAGGCATATTTCATTTTTTGTTCTATTTTATTCCTTTGAACACCTCCAGTAATTCATCCTTGTAGAAGAAAATGGATTTTTTTGTAGAATTAATGAGTTTCAACTAAAACATAAAGAGGAACATACTTGGGTAAAAGATATGATATTACAACCACCCACCATATAATAGCTCATCCCTGAGCCATGCTCCTAAGCATCACTATGGGGTATCTATTAACAACTCAAGCCACTACACCATGATATCTGACTCTCACTCTTAGGTATCCTAAGGAACAAGACCATTCCTCTACTGAACTTTCACTAAGGTAACAATATTTCCTTGAAGATTCATCTCACTATTTTCTATGAGACATATCAGATTCTACTCAAAGGATGCATCAGTATCAATCTCAACTTGATCAATATATATCACTTGAAAAGGATCAAGGTAATATATTTAAAGTTGTAACACATGAAAAACATTATGCATGGAACTATAAAACTAATAAAAACACCACTTGGCTGATTCTATCCATTTTCTTAAATGACCCAATGAACCTTGGTGCTAGATTTAATTGCTTCTAGAAATAAAATTACCCCAACCTTGGTGAAACCTAAATAAAATTTTGATGACCAACCTTTAAATATAGGGGTAATCTCTGGTGGTAATTTTATGATTTCTTCTTACTATTCATGATCACAAATTACTTCCCAATTAACCTAACCCACTCAGAAGTCTCTTGAATGAGACTAGGTCTAACAAGCGTTGTATCACTTTCCTCTAACTTGTATAGAGTAAAATGAAATGAACTTACATATAAAGCATTGAAAGGAGACATTTGAATCAAATCATGTAATTGGTTGTTATAACAAAACTCCAAGGGTTCCAAATGACACTTCTAAGAACTACTGAAGTTCACAACATAGTATCATAACATATACTCTAAAATATGTGTCATTTAATCAGATAATCTATCATTCTAAGGATGGTACACCATGGTAAGAATTTTTTTTGATCCAATCACTTTCTAAAGGAATGAATAGAAATATTTTGTAAAATGGGAATTTCGACCAGAAATGATACTTCTCAGAACACTATATAGTCGAACTATCTTTTTCACCTAGAGATTACCCATATTGCAAATAGTGAAGGTCTCTGTGATAGGAAATAAGTCTGATACCTTCATCAATAAATCTATAATATTTAATACTATATCCTTTTTCCAAGGTTCCATAGGTAATCCTATCATGATGTCTATGATGACATCATCCAACTTCAATTATAGAATGGGAAAAGGATAATGTAGCCCAACAATTCTCTGATGCTTGGACTTCACTAGATGATAGGTGAAATAACATGGCAAAAATCCCAATATCTCCTTTTTCATACCATTGAATGTAGGGATTCTATTTTTTCTTATAAGACATTGAAATATATTGATAAATATTTTCTATGTTAGGTGCTGAGATGACACATGATTCCAAGGTCCAGTGAGCTCAGAATAAATTTTATAAAAATATTAAACATATTCTATATCACATGACCATTGTTTTTCAAAGAAAATAGAATATCTTCAAAATAGATTATAGTATTGGAAAACTAAGAACATGGTTAAATAAGGAGTGTAGAGTTTACCCTATGAATGACCTAATGTTGGTGAACATTAGAAGTTTAGATGAGGCAGTCTTTTGCAGGTAAATTAAGTAGATTAATTAATTAATTAATATAATTCCCATAATCAATTTTACTATTTAAATTGAATTTTATGGAAAATCACCAGGGCTATCTTTATAACCCTAACATGATTGAGAGTAGGTTCCATGTTTCTTAATTTTTGGATCGAGATCAGACAATGACCTATGACCAGATTAAGATGAATCGATAGGAAATGAAAGTTGTAGATTATCATCATTATCATCGTATGCATTCATCACCAATGATTGATCCAATATTGAGGCTGATCTTGTCAATTATGGTTTCCTCAGTTGAAATAAATATTTAGAATTTTTTTATCTTATATTCGTTGATATATGATTAATTTAATCTTTTGTATGATCCTCTGTATAAAATTAAATTATTTATTCAATTTCTTATTGATTATTCCATGTATCTCACCCTAGATATCCCTGATCTAGGATTGTTGTCCAGGAATACTTGACCAATGTTTGATTCACATTTTTTCTCATACCTTTCCCCGACCTCCTCTTACCATTCTTCATCATTGGGATATGGGGTTAATGATTGACATTTTTGGGTGGGTATAACCATGATCGGACCCCCAGGTTCATGGTAGATATGTGGAAAGTGATCAGATTAGTGTTCTGTAGATGGATTAGGATGGAATGTGGGTGATACTCGATGGATTTTTTATCTAGAGAAAAAATGAAAATGGGAGGCCCACGAGGTGTGTGGACTCTTCAGGAAGAGAATCAAATTTCGATTTTTATCCAATTAATTACTGAAATCAATGGATGGAAAAAATTTCCACCTTTTTAGGTAGTCAAATAGTTTAAAATACAGTGAAATATCTGGATCTAGAATACTTATTTAGATAAAAAAAATTCTATAAAATCAATATTATAAGGAATTTATTGGGAGGAAAACACATTATATAGTTACCCAGCTACAATGTCTATGGTTTAAGAAAAAAAATAATGACCAGACTCTCTGTGGTTAGGCCACACACCAAGTGAACCACCATAGGAAAACATTTTATGCACCAACCACGTACTCTTAGGACCCCACGTGGGAGGACACACTATGTAGTTTGGGAGTACACAAGCACCATTAGGTACACAACTAAGTACACAAGCTGATATTGGGGTATAACCTGGTACACAACCAAGTACATAGGCATGCCTTGATGGAAACAAGCATGACCAAGTGTAACATCCCAAGTAAGTAATGAATAATAGATATTTTTATCTATGTCTATTAATGATTAAGATAGTGTTTTAGAGGCTTAAAATGAAAATAAATCCAATCTTAAGCATGGAATACACTAATATTCTTAAAAGATTGTTTTACTGCCTTATGATGGAAAACCCTTTTTAAATCTATATTTGACAATTTTATAAACTCTGTTTGTCAAAATAAACTTATTCTTTATTATTGGGACATCAAAATTTATTTTGTGTGAATTTTTGGTATTTTTCTGACAATGTTCATTTTTTAATGAATAGTGAAAAATACTGCATTTTACATCAAAAATGCTTTTTAATATAATTTATTTATATGATTAGATTATCTTTTGAATTGGTCTTAATGTGTAATATGAATATATTTTTACCATTTAATCTAACGGTGGTCATTGGAATCAATTTCACTTTGAAATTGGACTTAAACTAGTGTCAATCTTTTGATACTTATTGTTTCATAAAAACACGCTATTTGCTCTGACAGCGGGAATTAATTATTAAATTAATTAATGTGACTTATATGTTTTGATTTTTGTAAAATATATTTCATTTTTGAATTCGTAATATCAAATATAGCTTAGGGTGAATTTTTGGTAATTTTCTGAAAAACTCCAATTTTTTATGAATAGTGAAACCACTAAGTGGTACTTATAAAGACTGATTTTCCATTTAAATGAAATTTTTTCATCATTGTGTTTTGAATTTCAAAAATCCGACATACATGGTTGTAATTAAGAAGTAAAATGTGGTTCAATGAGATTATAATAATTTTTTGGTGAATAGTAACTTATTAAGTTCTTAATCGCGATTAGTGGTAATTAGTGTAGTTTAAGGTATAAATAATGCTTTAATAATATGAAATGACCTAGACACATGTCCCAAACTAATTGGTTGTGTCATGGCCGACCAAGAAAATCCATTGGTCAACTTGGGGACCCCATGGAGACATTTTGGTTGGGAAATGACATAAATAACTTTTTATTTAATGTAAAAGTAAAAATGACACAAACATAATATGTTTTACGAAAACAATTTTTACATGGGGTTATAAAGATCAGATATTTGATTATAAATAGTCATTGGAAAGATAAAAAGATTTCCTACATCATATTAGTTTTTTTTATAATTTTTAGACATTAAATAAATTAAATTATTTATGACATAATAATGATGCAGCGATGACATCATTTTTTGACGATTTAAATAAAATGGAAAGATAATGTAAAATCTATGAACTACACATGGCCAAAACCAATTGGATGAGTGTATTTAGAACCCTTATCACCTTATCCACGAAGTATATCAATGTGGGACCTTTTGAAACCGAAACACATTTTCAAATAAAGTAATATTGCTTTACTTTCCAAAGGTGCCCCTCCCCTCCTCTTATAAAAGGCCCCCACCTCTAACTCATTTCACACACTCCTCAAGCCTTTGGCTCGGCCAAACCCTGCCCATTTACTCTCTCCACATCCCTCTCCTCTTCCTAGAGGATTCCCTTTGTGCAGAATCCTTTCAAAGGAAGCCTTTAGGCTCAAATCAAAATGAGTTACACTTTTAAAGGTAATTCATTCTCTCATGTTCATTTGTTTTATTTTGCTTCTCCAACCCCCTAAACTCTTTTTATTTACTTATTTTGTAACAACACCAGTATCTTCAATATACAAGTATGTTGTTATAATATTTATTTGAGCTACACTCTCACACAACTACATCAAATGGTTAAAGAACATACGGTTTCCGTGGATGGCGAAATTCTGCCTCCCGAAACGATGATTGTTCAATACTCATTTAACACCTTCAAAGGTGGCCATTATGATGTCACTATTTTTATATATGATATATAATATGTTTATGTTTTCCTTAAGCTTCTGTTTTTTTCATTTTGGGCATACCTTTATGGTTTCCATTATGGGTAAACACGATATCTTCATTTTAGGAAGTGCGGACTACCGCCCCCTGAAAATGATTTGATTCATTAATACCATATGTGGGATGTGTAAAGGATAAAGATAATGATATTATATATGTTATTATACTGGAATTATAATATACTCTTATATCATTATGATTCCATTCCAGAAAATATGAAATAGAAATGGAAGTAGCGTTCATGCGTACGTACGGCTTACCGTCTCCATGAACGGTGCATTTCATTTCTTACCTCTAAATGTGATGTAATATTATAAATACATGTATATGATGAATATATATGATATATATGTTATCCAAATCATTAATATTATTCTGGATATAACGAACCTATGACCAAATTAACAACATGTAAGTGTAAGAAGTCTATTTTTGACTTAAGAACCAAATACAGACAAAATGAACATTATTAACTTAACTGATTACATGATGTTCATAACATGGTATAAAAGGAATAATGAACTCGAAAAAGATTCATAATCAAGTAGAGATTAACTCAAGTTTATTATTCAGGAGATTAATGAACGGTCGGGTCAAGTCGGATACGAGGTATGGGACTTCGTCTCAATCTCCTTTCGTTGAGGCATATTTTATTTTATACACAACTTTATTTTATACGGTGTATAAACCCCTTTGACTTTTACGTTTATTCAAAAGGAATCTTTTTTATACGAAGCGTTTACTAAACGACAAAAGGAAATGTTTTTATCGTACGTATGCGGTGACAACGACTTCTCCGCCGTCGTGACCGTTATTTGGAGTTTCGGATTCCTCTACAAGCCATACCTTCTTTTTAAAAGAAAAATAAATACCATGTTTTAATTTTCTTTTATTTTGGTATTGAAAATGGTTTTCACAATGTTTTTTGTGTTGTATTGATATCTTGTGATTGAAATGTGGAAATGTTATGTTTCCTTTATGCATGTTTTATGTGATACGATTATGTTATGGTTCTTGGGCATTATTATGAAGACGGGTGGTTCCGTGATAAACTAAGGGCGGGTGGGCCCGATATAGCTCTCCAATGCATTGGGTAACACGAAGGAGTGAAACGTTAAGGTTTCTCCGAAGAGATTTTAGGGAATATACTATGATGGGTATTCCAAACGTAACCAAGAGGGTTACTCCCTACGTAAGAATGTTATGAATTCCTCAAGTTACCTTTATGTCTTATGATTTCTATGATTTATTCATGATTTTATGAGGTATGTTAAAGTGCCTATGTTTTATGGGTAAAGTATGATTTAATTCTTATGTATATATGAACTCATGTTTCCTTTCCATGTTATTTTTATAACCCATACTGAGTTTTTATGCTCATCCCATGTTTTTGAAATGTTTTTCACAGGTCAAGGGAAAGGTACATGATAAGATAATAGAGTCAAGGATGTGTCAAGAAATAATCCATGTTTTATGTTAAATGTGTTTCCATTGATGGGAATGAAGAATACTATCTTTATGTAACCACTTTGTTTATATGTGGAATGTAATGCAAGTTTTATGATCTAATTCTCTAAAACTCTAAACCCGAAAAGATCCTCAATGTGTAATCTTGTAATAACTCATGATTAAGTAAGGTATAAGGCTGGGGCCTTATAGTTGGTATCAGAGGTCGGTTTAGATAACTTTAGGAGTTAGAATTCTATTAAATGATTATCCAAAAATATTTTTTTTTGAAATGATATAGCATTTAAAGATTACCATGTTGCTTTATCTAAGACATGTTTGTTCAGAATGGGTTTCCGCAGAGGAAACAGGGAAGCAGTGCTAGGAAGGCATACAGAAGGAAATAACCTTCCGAATCAGCATCCAGAAATGGTCGGAATTGGAACTGAACAGTTTGTTGCAGTAATGGCGCAGTTGACTCAAGAGATAAATGGCGGTGGTATCGATACACGAGATCAGCCAGACCAACCGCAGAGGAACATGTCAGCGGTGGAACATTTCATTAGGCAACATCCACCATCATTCAGAGGATCATCTGACCATGTGCTAGCTGAAGGGTGGATTAAATCACTGGAGAAGATTTTTGATTTCATGGGGTGTTCATACAATCAAAAGGTTAGTATTGCTATTTACCGTTTGGAGGGTGAAGCAGATCAGTGGTGGTCTATGGTTCAAAATATCAGGGACGCCGATGAGATTGATGCTCTTGGCTGAGATGAATTCAAAGGTATGTTTCTTGAGAATTATTTTCCTAAGGCTGTTTGACTTAGGATGGAAAAGCAATTCTTGGAATTGAGGCAAGAGGAAGACTCAGTGGATGCCTATGAAGAAAGGTTCACTCGATTGGCAAGGTATGCTCAAAATTTTATTCGAGACCTTGATAGTAAAATCAATCGTTTTTACTCAGTATTAAAGCCAAAATATCGAAGGGAATTAGCTTCTCGTGAGTTTAAAAGTTATGAAAAGCTTGTTCGATGTGCTGAGAAGGTGGAAATGGAGTTTGTTGATGAACAAGTTTTCTATAACAACCAGCAGAAGAAGAGACCGAGGTGGCAGGAGAAAGGTAAGAATTCTTCAAAAAAGTCTGATGGTAAGAGAACTAAGTTTCCAGTTTGTGATAAATGTGGAAAAAGGCATGCTGGGGAATGTCTTCTGAATTCTAGGAAGTGCTACCGATGTGGTAAGATGGGACATAAGGCTCGTGATTGCACTAAAAAGGATCAAGGTGAAGGTAAGAACAAATTTGATTTACAGTTAGTGAAATGTTATAAGTGCAATGAGATGGGTCACTATGCAAAAGAGTGTCCGACAAGGAGCTTGAGTGATGGGAAGTAGTTAGACTACAAGTAAAAAGGGGTGGTGAAATCCTTTGCAACTACTTCAGCAGATGTCGGGCCATCAAATGAAGTTGTATCAGGTACTTTGTTTGTTTTTTCAGATTATGCCAGTGTGTTGTTTGATTCGGGGTCTACACATTCTTTCATCTCTGAAACCTTTTCTAGTAAAATGGGAATACCATCTCAAGAAATGACTCCTGAACTTTTGGTAAAAACACCTGGGGGAAATGTCGAGGAAAAAAGAATTTATAAGAATCTTCCTATCCTTATCTGTGGAAGGAACCTACTTGCAAACCTTATTGTTCTACCTCTAGTAGAGTTTGATGTTATCCTGGGTACGGATTGGCTCTCTATTTACCATGCTAAGATTGACTGTAGAGATAAAGAAGTTTCTTTTCAGAAAGACTTTCAGTTTGTTTACAAGAATGAACCCTTACTTTTGATAACATATCAAGAGGCCGAGAAACTTGCAAAATATGGAAATTAATGTTACCTTGCACACGTCATTGAAAATAAAGGAACTATTCAGATTAATGATATGCTAGTGGTAAATGAGTCTCCTGATGTTTTTCCGGATGAGTTGCCTGGAATAATACCAGATCGGGAAGTTTAGTTTACTATTGACTTAGTTCCTGATTCTAAGCCAATTTCAAAACCCCCTTATCGAATGGCACAAATTGAACTTTTAGAGTTGAAGGAGAAATTGCAAGATTTATTAGAGAAAGGTTTCATTAGACCTAGCACATCACCATGGGGTGCTCCTGTTTTATTTGTTAAAAAGAAAGATGGTTCTATGAGACTTTGCATTGATTATAGAGCCTTGAATAATATCACTGTTAAGAACAAATATCCTTTGCCTCATATCGATGATTTGTTTGATCAGCTCCAGGGAGCTCAGTTTTTTTCAAAGATTGACTTGAGATCGGGGTACCATCAGCTGAAGGTAAAGGAGGCAGATATTCCGAAGACCGCGTTCCGTACGAGATATAGCCATTATGAATTTGTAGTAATGCCTTTTGGGCTAACCAATGCACCTGCTATATTCATGGACTTAATGAATAGAATTTTCCATGAGTTCTTGGATAAGTTTGTGGTGGTTTTCATTGATGATATTTTATTGTTTTTTAAAAGTAAAGATGAGCATGAAAAACATTTATGGGTTATCTTGCAAACCTAAAAAGAAAAGAAACTGTATGGGAAATTCAGCAAGTGTGAGTTTTGGTTGCAACAAATTTCTTTCCTTGGTCACATTGTTTCTAAAGATGGAATAACTGTTGATCCTGCAAAAAACAAAAGTTGTGGAAGAATTTCCAAGACCCACAAATATAACCGATATTCGTAGCTTCCTTGGTTTAGCGGGCTATTACCGAAGGTTTGTTGGAAATTTTTCACGGTTATCTAGTCCAATGACTAAGCTAACTCAGAAGGGTGTTAAGTTTATCTGGACAAAAGAATGTGATGATTTTTTTCAGGAATTGAAAAGAAGATTGGTGAATGCGACAGTTTTGGCACTACCTTCCAGGAATGGTGAGTTTGTTATATACAGTGATTCTTCATTGAAAGGACTTGGTTGCGTCCTAATGCAGAATGATCAGGTAATTGCTTATTCTTCACGACAGTTGAAAACTCATGAGGTAAATTACCCTACACATGATTTGGAACTAGCTGCTGTTGTTTTTGCTTTAAAAATTTGGAGGCATCATTTGTAGGGAGTAAAGTGTGAAATATATACCGATCACAAAAGTTTAAAGTATATATTCACTCAGAAAGAGTTAAACATGAGACAAAGGAGATGGCTGGAATTAATCAAGGATTATGATTGTAAAATTCATTACCATCCGGGAAAAGCAAATAAAGTGGCTGATGCTTTGAGTCGAAAAAGTAATGCTTCATTAGAAATGTTGCGTTTGGAACGTGATCCTTTGGTCAAGGATTTGATGAACTTTGGAATAGATGTTGTTGGTGCAGGAATTCCTTCTGTTTTGTTTCAGGTATCAGTGAGATCTTCTCTATCAGATAGAATCAAGCAAGCACAGAAGCAAGACAGTGAGTTGTAGAAAAAGGTAGAGCTGGTTCAGAAAGGTAAGTTTCCTGACTTCAACATTGATAATGATTGTGTTTTGAGATTTGTGAAGAGATTGTGTGTGCCTTGTGATTCACAGTTGAAGAGAGATTTGTTATGTGAAGCTCATAGTTCTCTGTTTTCAGTTCATCCGGGCAGTACTAAGATGTATAGAGATCTGCGGGAGTATTACTGGTGGGATGGAATGAAAAGAGACATTGCTGATTTTACTGTAAAGTGTTTGACATGTCAACAGGTTAAAGCAGAGTGGCAGTTACCGAAAGGGATGCTTCATCCTTTACCAGTGCCAGAGTGGAAATGGGAGAATATATCCATGGACTTTGTTGTTGGATTACTGAAGACATCTCGAGGTAATAATGCAATCTGGGTTATTGTTGATCTCTTGACCAAATCTGCTCATTTCCTTGCTATACGAGATACTTTGTCTCTTGATCAACTTTCCCGTTTGTATCTTAAAGAGATAGTCAGGTTACATGGAGTTCCTCTCTCCATCGTATCGGATCGTGATCCCAGGTTTACTTCTATCTTTTGGAAAGGCCTTCAGAAGTCGTTGGGTACTAAATTAAATTTTAGTATAGCTTTTCATCCTCAATCAGATGGGTAGTCAGAACGAACAATTCAGACATTGGAGGATATGCTACGAGCTTGTTCTATGGATTATCAGGGAAGTTGGGACCAACATCTTTCTTTGGATGAGTTTTCTTATAATAACAGCTTTCATTCCAGTATACAGATGGAACCATTTCAGGCATTATATGGGAAGCGGTGTCGAACTCCAGCTTTCTGGGATGAAGTGGGTGAATGGAAGTTGATGGGACCAGAATTGGTAGAAGAGATGGCAGAAAATGTTCAGCTAATTCAGAAACACATGAGAACAGCTCAGAGCAGGCAGAAGAGTTATGCGGATAACCGGAGGAAGGATCTATCTTTCGAGGTAGGTGATCATGTTTTTCTCAAGGTTTCTCCTTGGAAAACTGTGATGAGATTTGGTAAGAAAGGAAAGGTGAGTCCAAGGTTTATTGGACCATATGAAATTCTGGAGAGAGTTGGATCAGTTTCATACCGGGTGGCTTTACCTCAGAGTTTATCTCATGTACACAATGTTTTTCATGTTTCAATGTTGAGGAAGTATATGCCAGATCCATCTCATGTTTTGAGTCCAGAGTTAGTTCAGATGGAAGTGAACCTATCTTATGAGGAACAACCGGTCCAGATTCTTGACCACAGGGAGAAAGTGTTACGGAATAAGGTGATTAAGCAAGTAAAGGTTTTGTGGAAAAACCACATGATTGAAGAGGCAACATGGGAATCTGAAAATGCAATGAGGGATAAGTACCCCCATTTATTCGATAAGTAAATAAATTACGGGGACGAAATTTTCTAAAGGGGGGAAGGATGTAACATCCCAAGTAAGTAATGAATAATATATATTTTTATCTATGTCTATTAATGATTAAGATAGTGTTTTAGAGGCTTAAAATGAAAATAAATCCAATCTTAAGCATGGAATACACTAATATTCTTAAAAGATTGTTTTACTGCCTTATGATGGAAAACCCTTTTTAAATCTATATTTTACAATTTTATAAACTATGTTTTTCAAAATAAACTTATTCATTATGATTGGGACATCAAAATTTACTTTGTGTGAATTTTTGGTATTTTTATGACAATGTTCATTTTTTAATGAATAGTGAAAAATACTGCATTTTACATCAAAACTGCTTTTTAATATAATTTATTTATATGATTAGATTATCTTTTGAATTGGTCTTATTGTGTAATATGAATATATTTTTACCATTTAATCTAACGGTGGTCATTGGAATCAATTTCACTTTGAAATTGGACTTAAACTAGTGTCAATCTTTTGATACTTATTGTTTCATAAAAACACGCTATTTGCTCTGACAGCGGGAATTAATTATTAAATTAATTAATGTGAATTATATGTTTTTAATTTTGTAAAATAGATTTCATCTTTGAATTCGTAATATCAAATATATCTTAGGGTGAATTTTTGGTAATTTTCTGAAAAACTTCAATTTTTGATGAATAGTGAAACCACTAAGTGGTACTTATAAAGACTGATTTTCCGTTTAAATGAAATTTTTCCATCATTGTGTTTTGAATTTCAAAAATCCGACATACATGGTTGTCATTAAGAAGTAAAATGTGGTGCAATAAGATTATAATAATTTTTTTGGTGAATAGTAACTTATTAAGTTCTTAATTGCGATTAGTGGTAATTAGTGTAGTTTAAGGTATAAATAATGCTTTAATAATATGAAATGACCTAGAAACATGTCCCAACCTTATTGGTTGTGTCATGGCCGACCAAGACAAGCCATGGGTCAACTTGGGGACCCCATGGAGACATTTCGTTTGGGAAATGACATAAATAACTTTTTATTTAATGTAAAAGTAAAAATGACACAAACATAATATGTTTTACGAAAACAATTTTTACATGGGGTTATAAAGATCAGATATTTGATTATAAATATTAATTGGAAAGCTAAAACTATTTCCTACATCATAGTAGTTTTTTTATAATTTTTAGACATTAAATAAATTAAATTATTTATGACATAATAATGATGCAGCGATGACATCATTATTTGACGATTTAAATAAAATGGAAAGATAATGTAAAATCTATGAACTACACATGGCCAAAACCAATTGGATGAGTGGATTTCGAACCCTTATCACCTTATCCACGAAGTATATCAATGTGGGACCTTTTGAAACCGAAACACATTTTCAAATAAAGTAATATTGCTTTTCTTTCCAAAAGTGCTCCTCCTCTCCTCTTATAAAAGGCCCCCACCTCTACCTCATTTCACACACTCCTCAAGCCTTTGGCTCGGCCAAACCATGCCCATTTACTCTCTCCACATCCCTATCCTCTTCCTATAGGATTCCCTTTGGGCAGAATCCTTTCAAAGGAAGCCTTTAGGCTCAAATCAAAAGGAGTTACACTTTTAAAGGTAATTCATTCTTTCATGTTCATTTGTTTTATTTTGCTTCTCCAACCCCCTAAACTCTTTTTATTTACTTATTTTGTAACAAAACCAGTATCTTAAATATACAAGGATGTTGTTATAATATTTATTTGAGCTACACTCTCACACAACTACATCAAATGGTTAAAGAACATACGGTTTCCGTGGATGGCGAAATTCTGCCTCCCGAAATGATGATTGTTCAATACTCATTTAACACCTTCAAAGGTGGCCATTATGACATCACTATTTTTATATATGATATATAATATGTTTATGTTTTCCTTAAGCTTCTGTTTTTTTCATTTTGGGCATACCTTTATGGTTTCCATTATGGGTAAACACGATATCTTCATTTTTGGAAGTGCGGACTACCGCCTCCTGAAAATGATTTGATTCGTTAATACCATATGTGGGATGTGTAAAGGATAAAGTTAATGATATTATATATCTTATTATACTGGAATTATAATATTCTCTTATATCATTATGATTCCATTCCAGAAAATATGAAATAGAAATGGAAGTAGCGTTAATGCGTACGTACGACTTACCGTCTCCATGAACGGTGCATTTCATTTCTTACCTCTAAATGTGATGTAATATTATAAATACATGTATATGATGAATATATATGATATATATGTTATCCAAATCATTAATATCATTCTAGATATAATGAACCTATGACCAAATTAACAACATGTAAGTGTAAGAAGTCTATTTTTGACTTAAGAACCAAATACCGACAAAATGAGCATTATTAACTTAACTGATTACATGATGTTCATAACATGGTATAAAAGGAATAATGAACTTGAAAAAGATTCATAATCAAGTAGAGATTAACTCAAGTTTATTATTCGGGAGATTAAAGAACGTTCGGGTCAAGTCGGATACGAGGTATGGGACTTCGTCTCAATCTCCTTTCGTTGAGGCATATTTTATTTTATACACAATTTTCTTTTATACGGTGTATAAACCCCTTTGACTTTTACGTTTATTCAAAAGGAATCTTTTTTATACGAAGAATTTACTAAATGACAAAAGGGAATGTTTTTTTCGTATGTATGCGGCGACAACGACTTCTCCGCCGTCGTGACCGTTATTTGGAGTTTCGGCTTCCTCTACAAGCCATACCTTCTTTTTAAAAGAAAAATAAATACCATGTTTTACTTTTCTTTTATTTTGGTATTGAAAATGGTTTTCACAATGTTTTTTGTGTTGAATTGATATCTTGTGATTGAAATGTTGAATTGTTATGTTTCCTTTATGCATGTTTTATGTGATACGATTATGTTATGGTTCTTGGGAATTATTATGAAGATAGGTGGTTCCGTGATAAACTAAGGGAGGGTGAGCCCGATATAGCTCTCCAATGCATTGGGTAACGCGAAGGAGTGAAACGTTAAGGTTTCTCCGAAGAGATTTTAGGGAATATACTGTGATGGTTATTCCAAACGTAACCAAGAGGGTTACTCCCTACGTAAGAATGTTATGAATGCCTCAAGTTACCTTTATGTCTTATGATTTCTATGATTTATTCATGATTTTATGAGTAATGTTAAAGTGCCTATGTTTTATGGGTAAAGTATGATTTAATTCTTATGTATATATGAACTCATGTTTCCTTTCCATTTTTTTTTATAACCCATACTGAGTTTTTATGCTCATCCCATGTTTTTGAAATGTTTTTCACAGGTCAAGGGAAAGGTACATGATAAGATGATAGAGTCAAGGATGTGTCAAGAAATAATCCATGTTTTATGTTAAATGTGTTTCCATTGATGGGAATGAAGAATACTATCTTTATGTAACCACTTTGTTTATATGTGGAATGTAATGCAAGTTTTATGATCTAATTCTCTAAAACTCTAAACCCGAAAAGATCCTCAATGTGTAATATTATAATAACTCAAGATTAAGTAAGGTTTAAGGCTGGGGCCTTATACCAAGAGCACACAGTTTGACCTCGGGAGGTTGATACATTCCATGCAGTACATAAACATGTCTTATAGTATGAAATGGTCATATATTTGTGTGTTGGTGAGGATGATTCCATGAGTCCAGGTGAGGTAACATGTCGTGTGGACCCCCTGACACATTGTTCACTTATTTATGAAACTTATACCTCTCATATCTTATTCATTTAACTCAAATTTTGGAACACATGTATCATGTAGAACATGCTGGTAGCCTCTATAGTGGATTTAGAGATATGATACGATATGTTCCTTGAATAATTCTAATTTAGGTGATTCTTAACAATTATAGTGATAGGGAAGGATCAACAAATAGTTCATATGGAGATAGTACTCCCCTATTGCACCAGGTTGTAGGTCCTCCATACCTTTTTTAGCTAAATGGGGTACTAGATATTCATACCAAGACATGAGTCCTCTATCCATGAATATGGTACTCCACTATCTCCCTAGGGAATGGTTCCTCCATAACTGTTTTGTTGATTCATAGGTGGTACTCCCTGTTCTCATGAGGGTGAAAGTACTATATCCATAGAGACCATATTCCCTTATCACACCAGGACATCGGTCCTACAAACATGTTGTAAAGATATATAGGTGGTAATCCCCTTTCACACTTGGGTGAAGGTCATTTATCTAGAAAGGTGATACTCCATTGTTTCCCCAAGGTGCAGGTACTCCATACTCATTGTATAGATACAGAAGTGGTAACCCCTATCGCAAAAGGTCTAAAGTCCTCTATCCATGGAGATAATACTCCCCTATCACACTAGGGTGATATTCAACTATACTAATTATATTGATACAGAGGTTATACTCCCCTATCAAACTAGGGAATGTGTCCTCTGTATATGGAGATGGTACTACCCTATTGAACTAGGACACTTGTCTTACATTATTTTTTACAAAAATATAGAGAAAATACTTCCCTGTCATACCTGGGAATGGTTCCTCTATATTTTAGAGATTACAGTCAATGATGCTATGGAGCAGTGGTGAGGTGTGGTCCCTCTTCATGGATTATTTGGATAGGCACAAAAGATACTGGGCATCGATGATGGACCTTTGGATATGCATGAGGTATCTACATCCTTGAATGGGGTATGAGATGGAGATCTCCTTTATCTCTCCTATAGGTTTTTTATATTATCATATATCTCTATTGTTTGGTTTTTCCCCCTAATTACTTGGGTTTACATGACTACATTTTTCAAATCTTATATTGCTACCTCTTCAGTTTTTGGGGAATCTTATTGGCCATGCATATACTCACCCCTGTATGGGATTTTCGTAAATGTGTCATGTAATATATTGAAGAAAGAAATATCAGTGGTATAATTGGTGGATCTTAGGGATATTTGGGTGTATTTGAAAACATATGGTGGTCTAGTATTTTAGATCAGGAGTTGAGCTATATCAACTTTCTTTATTTTCTAGTTTTTGTCAATTTGGGATATATTTTTGATTGGGAATTTATTTTTTCCCTTTACTTTTTGGAATAAAATTCCATACTCTATTTTTCTTATAGGTTATTACATGTAAGTTTTTGTATAACAGATGTTACTTTAATATATAATTATCCCTATGTACATCTTCAAGGAGTGTTTGGGTACATTCATATAGGAACTATAGAAAATGGACTCCCATTTTAGTTATTCATTATCAATGTTTTTTTCCATACCCTAGCCTATGGAGGTGGGCTTGGGGTAGTAGAGGCTAGGATTCTAGAAACCAAGAGGGAGCCAGTGGGTAAAGTAATTACAAATTGGTATCATAGGGGTTCAACCTTGGGACAATGTTTTGAGTTTTTACCTTATAAAGATTGGTTGGGAATTTAGTGAAATGGTGTTAAAGTGTTTCGAGTGTGGATTTAAAGTTAGGGAACCAATTATTGGTGTAGAAACTATAATATCTATTCATCAAGACTCTGAATACCTATTTATCAACATAGAATACCGAGACATTGGTTGTAGGGAACATCGGTACATGAATCATATAGGATTGAGTCCTTTAAATATGATTCATGAGTCGGTGCACTATATATATATATTCTCATCTAACCATGTAATATATTTATTAACTTTTTAGGATGCCTCTATGAAGAAAACCAATTATGTTATGGATTTTGGATTATGATGATCATCTAATGAGTGATGAGGCCTCGATTCAGGGGTCATATCACAAGAACTTTCCTCCAATATAGTAGGTAACAACACCCCTTACTATTGAGTGTAAAACTTACCAGTTGAGTAGAGTGAGGATGCCTATAGTCTTAGTGCACTCTGCGAGTTCTATATCTATAAGCTGTTGAGGTTTCATAGTGTGCCATATTACTAGGTAATTTAGTATTGTATTTATTAAATGATGAAAGTTTTCAAACATTTACAAACCCTTACTAATCATATCATTACACTAAAATCCAGTATTTCCCATAGAGAAGATGGGTACTGGTGGAGTCTAGTCACATAGATGCATGATGTGTCAGAACTCTCAGGGTCTGACTTCCAGTATCTATTTCTTTAGGAGTAATACCCCTCATGCTTGCGCTCAGTTTGGATTTATTAGTTATTTGGGGGTTCATGACAAATAGATGATAGTTTTTGAGTATGCTATGAGTCTCACTTGCCTTTTGTGATACTCCTTTTACATGACTTGGTATGGTTACTTCAAGGTGTGAAAGTTTTATTAGGGTATCCACAGAGACATATGTGCTAGTGTAGTACAACTGTGCGTTCCCACATATGTTGTAGTGCTGTAGAGGGAATTGGTGATGGGGAGATTCTTATATAAGGGATTCCATGCATTTGGTTTTATCAATAAAAATCCCAGGGATGAGTTATCTATAGCTGTTAGAAGATGATAATTATTAAGGAATAGGTGGAATACCCATTATCAGAATGATAAATTTGTGAATGTATCTTAGGGATAGATTATAGGACTTGGGAATTATATAGAGGGGATATTCTATTAATGTGATAGGTGAGGTCACATGGAATGTGATTTTCAGACCTGACATGCTGAGGAGGGTTGGATGAAATGGGATGTACTGCCATAGAAGAGGCAGAACCATGTTTAGGGTTCTCCTAGGTGTGGCCTAGGAGGTCCCAAGGGAGGTTGTGTTGGAAGAGGAGCATACATAGCTATTGGAATAAGATATTCTAGTGTTGGATGACATTATGAGGTACAACCACTACAATAACCACCCCTAGGCTTCCCATGTTAGGCTCAGGGAGATAGTAGTCAGGGCCATGGGTGGCTGTAAGATATGGAGGATTATGACTCATCTACTCATGATATTATTAGAGACATAATATTTATTTATTATAATCTTTATTATGATCTTGTAGGCATTGGTGTGATTCATTCCCTTATCTTATTAATCAAAGTGTGAGAGATGGAGATCCTAATTGAGACATTATCCCAACAACTTTGGATTGAGGTTCCTTTAGGGAATTTTTTTCATTATCTTTTATCTTCCAATAGTGTGTGATATCTCTTGGTGGAGAGAGTTTTTAGTGTGACCACTTTTTCATCATGATGAGACCCTATAAACTCATAATGGGTTTGGACCAATTTTCCATAGTCCAAACCTACCTTGACGATCATTGTAGATAATTAATATTTCTTTGGATAGATAGGGAGAGGTTCTCCTTTGTGGTCAATAGAGATCTCATGATGAAGAAAGTGGGACATTCAACAAGGAATCTATAACCCATCACCAATTAGTTGGAGATTTTATCCCATGGCGTAGTGGGATATTAAGATATCTAGGTTTCTACAGCCTTGGATATCTACCTAAGGATGTTCCATGACTACATCTAAGATAGGAGATTGACTTTTTCATTGAAATTCACCATATAACAATTTCGATATTTTTTGGATTATCAGATAGCCTCTACTAAGATCTAGAATATGAGGATGAAATTATATTATAGGGAAAAGGTGGATAGGATCTTGTAGCTTTGTGTTGATTATCATTACCTAAACCAAGACAAGATAAATAAAAAAATCATTATCAGGGATTGATGAGATCTTTGATCAGTTTCAAGGCATGAGATGATTGTAAATGATCTATCTCAGGGCTAAATGCCACCAGTTGAGGGTTTCTGAGGCTGATATTTTGATGTTGGCTTTCTGATGTTGCTATGGAGACAATGAGTTCAAGGGGATTTTTTAGTGTGACAAATTCAACACTATGTTTATGGATACGATGAACTAGATCTTCTAGCCATATTTGGACTAATTTTTGATTGTATTCATTGATGAAATACTCATATACTCTACATTAGATGAGGAGCATGTAGAGAACTTTGGGACAGTCCAATACATTATTTGGGAGTAACATATTTAGGGTAAGCTCTTGAGTTTCCAGTTATAGATCCATGAAAATTACATTCTTGGGTATTTCATTTTTAAGAATTGATTAGATATGGACATGATAAAGAATGATATAGTTATTTTTTGGTATCCACCCAAGAGAAAGTTAGAGGTGCATAGTTTTCTTAGATTTGTGTGGTACTACATGAGGTTTGTAAAATAATTATCCTAGATTTTATCCCTTTTAACGACCCTGACTTGAAATGGGAAGTCGTTTACCTAAATAGAGTACTTCCAGATATACATTGATTAGATCAGGCTAAGACTAAATAGTGATAATATTTTGATAATACTGGAATAGGGTGTTGAGTACATAGTGTATTGTGATTCCTATAGAGTTGGTCTTGGTCGTGTGTTGATGTAGAGGTAGGTATTTATTGAATAAAGATCAAGGCAGTTGATACCCTACAACTAAAACTATGTGACTTACAACTTGGAGTTGGAAGTAGTGGTCTTCTCTACGATTATGTGGAGGCACTATATTCTATGAGAACACATTTTTATTTATATAGACCATAAGAATCTCAGAAATGTCTTCACAGTGATAGATCTAAACTAGAGACAAAGGTGATGGTTGGAGTTCCTATAGGACTATGACTTTGAGATAGTCAATACTCTTGGGAAGGGAAACATAGTGGTAGATTCCCTCAGTAGGAAGTACCGTTCTCATTTATTGGACTAGGAATATGAGAATTTGGATTCCTTATAGCCAGACCATGTAGAAGAGAGGGGTGAAGTTTATCTTTAGTCGATGGTATTGACTCCTCCACTTCTCTAGCATGTGGGGGAGGCATAGTTAAGAGACATAGACTATGAGGTTATCCTTGAAAAAATATCCTCATGAGATTCACTAAATGGATTCTCAAATGGATGGAATAATGTAATAATTTTCTAGGGACAAAAAATGGTTTCAATCGCAATGTAAGAGGAGGTGATGAGGGATATTCACACTTCTCCTTTGGATGTACATCCAAGTGTAGGTAAAATATACAAGGACCTTCAATGATAGTTTTGGTGGGATGGAATGTGGCAGATAATTGCTGAGTCCATCTCTCATTTTCTCACAGATCATATGGTGAAGGTTGAGCACTAGGTTCTATTAGTTTTTTTCATCATTTTGAGATCCGATAGAAAAAATTGGATGACATATCCATGGACATTGTGATACAATTCCATTGACAATAATAGTACATGATTCCCTATGGGTGATGTTTGAACAACTTACTAAGTTGACACACTTCCATGATATCAGGGAGTGTATTTTAAGAGATGTTGTATGTACGAGAGATCATGTTCCTTCATGGGGTTCCCTCGATGATTGTCTCAAACTTTGAGGCACAGTTCACATCAAATTTGTGGAGTGGTCTGTAAGAGGTATTCAGGACCCAGTTTATGATGATTATATATATATTTTGGATTTGGTTAAGTAGAAAAAACTTCTATGAACTTTATGATTAAAGTTATTAATTATTTTGAATATTATTAAACTTATTATCACATCATCATTATTATTTAATGTAACATAATACATGAAAATTTTATAAGAGGAGTTGTCGCACTAAAAGGCCATAAGAGTTCCCTTATATAATGAGAATGCTAAGTTTCCATGATATTATCCTTAAAAACATATTCTATATGTAGACGAAATAATTCAAGGGACACAGATGATACAAACTATTAGTGGTGGAGACTCATAGGACGTTGAGGCACCATCTCATGGTATACACCCTTGGTAATATCCAGTGTATCATATTATGAGAATGTAAACATACAGTAAAAAATACAAATTTATATATGTTTCATTGGTTGTTTCTATTATAAGATGTTTTTATTGTTCCTTAAACATTAATATTATTATTAGTGAGATTTATAAGTCTGTACATTTATGTATTGATAAAAACTATGATTATATATGTTTTTGGGGAGGTTATATATGTTGGGTGCATTACATGTATTATTTTATTAATGAATAATCCATGAAAGGATTTTTAACTTATTTTATTTAATGAAAGATTATATCTCAAGACCATTTCTAGAAATGATATATCTTAAATAAATTCATAGACATGGTGTTGTATATGAAAGTTTGATTTTTAGAAATTCAAATAAAGAATCATTGAGCACATAGGTTGATATCACCAGCATGAAACCTGCTTGATCATAGATATCATGATAAATAGATTATCTTACATGGTAAGAGTCAATGTGAGGTGTTATTTCATTGAAGAATTAACTTATTTCACTTTGGGTGCCTTGTCCTGTTTCTAGATGCTAACCTTGGAATTTAGGTTACTTTTCCTAATAATATTGAGAAATAGGCCTAGAGAATCACACACAAAGTTTATATAGAATCCCAGTTAAATAATATATTATTATATATTATTTAATAATTTAAATAATTATTATTCCCGCACATGGTTTAATAATTAATCATGTTTTCTTGATTATATATATTTCATCACCAGTTATTCGAGAGAATATTATGTGAGTAGAATATTTAATATATTTTTTTTTATATTTTATAGATATAATATTTATTTATTTATTAGAGAATAATTATGTATTATTTAATTATTAAGTAAATTTTCATTTTTCAAGGTCTGATAAATACTTTGGAGGAATGGATGATAGATTTTAATGGTCTGATGAGCAATAATATGTATATTAAATATTATTTGAATAAATAATATTTAATTTTAATTCATATTTTTGTGCATGTCATGGAATAATAATAATGTTATTATAGACAAGGGGTTTTGTAGGGATTAAATAAATAATAAAGGGAACTTGTGAAATTATTTATCCTAACCCTAGTGGTATATAAAACCAATTATATTAATTTCTCTATAGAGTCAATTTATTTTTTGTTGTGTATAACAACATTTGGAGAGAATCCTCTCAAACCCTAGAGAGATTCCTCTCCCAAAATGATCTCTATAATAGAGATTAATCTTCATCCAACTTACTCTCTCTAGACTATAAAAATTAATGAGGAATTTTTGGAAGTGATTGTCATGGAAATCATAGGTGAATGACACAAGTGATAGGATCAACCATGATAGCACACATGAATTCTTATGATGATGTTTGGTGATTCATAGAACATGAGTGGATCACAACTAAAGGAAATATATTCTTAATTTTTACAACATAATGATAGTAGGAAATTGATTCATTTCCATATCCATCAAGTAAGAATGAATTTCTCACAAGTTAATTCCTTGATTTCATAAATTAATTATAAATAATATGTGATGATCTTTCACTTTTATTCATGTGTTTATCATTTTCTATATTCTTTGATTAAATTCCTTTGATGATAAGATTTATCATCTTGTAAATCTCATATTAATAATCAATCATGAAAAGAACTAATGTTGGGAACATAACCTCTGATGCTTCCACTATACACAAAACATATATGTGGTATCAAAATAGTCACATAGTTATTTATAATTATTTAAATATCATTGATTGATTTACACATCTACTATTCATTTTCAATTCTAGTTTAATCATTATTTAATTTGAATTATGATATTTTTTAACCCTATTAATTTCACATATGTATGGTAAAATCTATTATTTTTATGATTGAAATAATTTTGGTGATATCATCCGGAGGTGCCAATGAGTCTGGACAAATAACCCAAGAGCACACATTGTGTAAATCAGAGGTATAAACATTGTACTAGTGTTTAATTACCCAAGAATTAATTCTATATTAAATCAATTTGTGTGCATTTATTATATGAAGTGAATTTATTTATGCACCATATGTTGAACGATCTTTCCTAGTGCATGACTAACCAAAGTACAAATAAAGTAACTTCACTATATTTCATGTAGTCCCTTAGTCTCAGACAGACTGTGTATTCTATTACACAGCCTACATGAATGGTGTCTATGTAACTCGAATACCACATTCCATGTAGACCATGTACATTCCATGAACTCCAATATTTTCTATGGCAAGATTATAGGCCGAGTCCCTTGGCATGTTCTATAGATAGACAATGATAAAAATACACACAGTGTAACTCCAATGCACATGCCGCGTGCTTTTACCAAATTAAATAGAATTTGAAATTAATCTAATATATTGTAAAAACCTTACCAATATGTGTTTTTTGTGGTAATTAATTTTATTGTATACCCCATGTGATGTCTTTATATATATAAATGTCTAATTGATTTCTAGATAATGTTCGGATATATATATCATTTATAAGACATATTGCAGTTATTACTTTATGCACATTAAAGAATTACACAATACATAAATTCCATGTGTTATGTATGGTCATTGATTTGATAATACATGCAATTAAATTATGTGATAAGTCATATATTCCAAATTTCATAAGAGTAAAAAATATACAAATTTAATACATCATGTGTTATTTAGATGAGTTCTCAATGTATTACCTATATGGTACATTTTTTGTCACAATTAATTTTAAGTAAATTTATTTAATTTTTTAAAAATTATGACTGATGAGAATCTCAAGAAAATTCAGGTGATAATTAAGATAATGGAACTGATTAATTATGATGAGGGAATACTCTTAAATTTCTGTGACATAAAGTTTCTATCAAATCATCCTTTCTAGAAACTCAACTTCATCAAGAAGGTATCCAACATGGAATACCACACTCTCATAGATTGTTTAATCCCATCCAATACCTTATACAATCTACACACATAACTTTAAACAATCCCAATAATAAATCCACAAGGGTTTTCAATGTAAACTTCCCCATCATGTTCACCATTAAAGAATGCAGATTTAAGATTCATTTGAAAGATTTTGTATCTTTGTTTTGTAGAAATAACATGAAAAATTATGATTTTCAAGTCTTTTTAATGGGTAAAGGGTTTCATAAAAACAAATAACTTCAATCTATAAATACCATTTTCACACTAATATTTCATTTATTCTTATTAATTCACCTCCCCAATTCATCTTGATCCAGAAAACCCGGTTTGTGATAATAATGTTTTTGTTTTCTAGATTGTATACAATTTCCCATGTATCATTCTTTCCAATCTGATAAAATTCATCATTCATGGTCTAAAACCATTTTAGATACTCAAAAGATTCTTTTACATCGTCCTTCATTACTTTTGAATATAAATAAGTTTGTGTAATAGAATTTTTTGTTCTTGTTTGAACCTTATAATGTTAATCACTAATAATATTATAAGATTAAACTGGCTTATTTTTCCTAGGATGATATTTTCGAGTATCTTCCTCATCACTAAAATAGATGAGTCTGATTATTCCCTTTGAATATGATTAAAATTGTTTTTATTCTTATCAGAATTGTTTTCCTTATCCTACCCGACTTCCTTATCTTTCTAAATACACTTGTTTTCCTCAGATATTTTAATTACATTCACAAAAATAAAATAATTTTTTTCCTATTTCACTGTTGAAACATATTTATCCTCTTATTTCAAGAGAATAGATAAGGAATATTCCTTATTCACCTTTTTTCTCAAACTTTCAATAGTTTCGAAATTTCCTCTTTATAATACATGGACTCCCAAAAACTATTAAGTGTTTAGAACTCATAGTTTTTCTATAAAAGATTTCATATGGAGTCATATATGAATTAGGCCTATTGAAACAATGGTCCTAAATATAAATAATAGTAATCATGGATTTCATCCAAAAGTAATGAGAAAGACCATGTTCAAGTAACATTGTTCTTCCCATTTCCACAAAACTTCTATTCTTTCATTCAAAAACTCCATTTTGATGAGGAGTATATGGATAACATTACTCATGACATATTCCATGCTTCTCTAGATAAATTTTGAATTTTTCACTTCTAAATCCACTGCCATTATCGGTTCTAAACTTCTTCACTGAATAATCACATCCATTCTTAGCTTTCCTTCTAAAACGTTTAAACATTTTCAAAGAATCTAATGTATATTTCTTATATATAACATAATTAATTATATTAAAATCATTAATGAATGTGATAAATTAATTATATCTATTTATTTATTATTTCCTCATTGGCTCCAAAATATTAGAATGAATTAACTCCATGGGTTTTTTTTTGAACACATGTCAACTTTTTTACACATAGAATTTGTAATCGTTATTTTCGAGAAGATAGTGCAACACCAATCACTTCTTCTTGGAAAATCATGAATTTCTCAGACACTATCTCATTTTGGAAATTTTCTCATGTTTCTTTTATACATGTGTCATAGACTTTTTTACAATAATTTATTGTCTTCCATCATACTTAAGTAAAAATAGTTTTGTATTTCACAAACCTAAAACACGTTTTATTTTTTACATTGGCCTCTTTTAACAATATTTCCATATACCCTACTTTTAATAGAAAATAAATATTTTTTAAATATATCTTTGTTACCCTCATCACACAATTATGAAAAAATAGAAATTTGTGTTTTATCCCATCAACATACAAAGATTTATTTGATTTCAAATTTTCTTTTCTAATGATGACTAATATGAAACATTTGATTCTTAGAGATTCATCATTTAAAAATTTTGCTATTCCTTATATAAAGTCTTTTAAATTATTCAAAAAATTCAAATATACTATCATATGAGAAGAACACCCACTATCCAGAATCCAGGTTCTTTCTCCTTTTATAGCTTTCAAATCAGTTTCTACAACATGAGATTTTTCTTCCTCCATTTATTTATTCTCATTAGGATTATGAGAATTAAGAAATTTTTGTTAAGCTAGAAGCAAAATAGGACGTACTTTTTTCAGGGTGTCTAGGATGTTCATATATTTCACAAATAGTTTCCAATGGTATGAATCTATTTTCAACATTCACACCAATCTTCTTAGGTTTTGGTAAAACAACATTTCATAATTATTTCTTTGGGTATAATGACTCCACCACAACCTTTGGTTTCATAACCTATGGGATAATAGTAATGTTGTTGGTTGAACCATCACATATTATCTATTTGAACAAATCCACCATAATACTTGTAGTATACATAGAAAGAGTATTTTTCTATAAAATTTTCATATTGACTGGAATTGTAATTATGTTTCTTTGAAACCCTATTATCTTTTTTTTATAAGCCACCACACTTTTTGTTTTCCATAGAAATCTTACATTTCTTTTAATCATTATTAGAACCAGACATAATGCAAACTTTTATATATTCATAATTTTTAGAGGCTTCTGAATACCCAACATTGTTGGTTTCGACCACATACATAACTTTCTTAGCTTTCTTATTTTGAGAAAGAAATTCATATTTCTTATCACCCTTTGAAGGTAACATTTATTGATCCTTATCAGGTTTTTGATTACTAGAAATTTCACCAATGTTAGAGATAGAGTTTTGGAAAATTGTATTCCTTATTTCAGATTTAGATAAATTTTGTTAGAAAAGATCCAACTATTCTTCTTTTGTTTTTATATATACCTTCAGATTCTCATTAAGACTATTTTCTTCCTTGAGATATTTTTTTAAATTATCATTTTCTTTCATCAGATTCACCTTCTAATCATTAAAACATTATTTATTTCTTGTTGAGGAACATTCATCTTCCTTTTTTTTCTTTTCAATCCTTCTAATGTTTCTTAAAATTTCTTTCACATCTTTTTCAAAATGAACTTCAAGTTGATTTTCTTCTTATTCAGAACTAATTATTACAAATTCTTTATCATTAACTATTGTAATAAATTTATTCTCAATACCATAGTAAATAGATTTTTTGGATTTCACATCATTGCCTCCTTCTTCTTCAGCTTTATATTAGAAACTTTTTCTTTTGGATTTGAATAACTTTTTGTCTTTCCTTATTGAGGAAAATTTTACTTTATCTCCCTATTTCTTCCATGATCTTCTTAACCTTCTTTCCTCTACATCACAATCATATTCTTTCTTTATTTGAGGAAAATTTACACGGAATTTCCAATGGACCCACATTAAAAAAAATTTAAGGGAAGATTCCCTTTTTATTTCTTTATACATATTTTAAAATTTTTAGAAAACCAGGATAACATATCATCATAATTTTTACATACCTCATTTTCAGAATCAGATTCACCAAATTCATCTTCAATAAGAATCTTCTTTGAAATTTCATTCTTAGAAGCCTTAAAATACATTTCTCTATCAACTTTTTTTTCATCTCATAAATTTTTCCCTTCTCATTTTATAAATAATGAGAGTGATATTAAAATCCTATAGAGATAATGTTTTTGGATCTACGTCTTCTAGAAAAGAAGCTTGTGCATCAAACTTGTCAGTAAGGATTCGCAAAATCTTTTCAACAATAGTAGAATTGTCTAAATTTTCACCAAGACATTTGATAGTACTAAAAATGTCATTCACCCTGTTAAAGAAGTCCCCAATAAATTCAAATTCAGCCATCTTCAAATCTTCATACTTTATTATCTAGATTTTAAACTTTTCATTATTCATTTTTTATTTCTTTCTTATATGATTTTCAATTTTCCCATATAATTTTGGATGTGGATACATCATTCACCATTATGAATTAACTTTTAGAAAGTGATAATAATAACTCATTCTTGGCCCTTACATTAGTCATTAGATTTTTCTTATCATTAATTGTAAAAGGTTCTTTATATTAAATAGGTGGAAACCCATTTTTGGTAGCTTCAAGAACATCGTGTACAATATAAAAAAGATAATTCAACATTATATATTTTTAGATATGATAATTATTTCCATCAAAAATTGGAATACCTTTATTATTCACACAATTCATATCCCTAATCCTCAAAGAATAAGTAAATGGAATCTACACTCTTATACCAATTAAAAGTGCGAAGTCAAGATAATTGTATCATTGAGAGGGGAAGGGGTGATTCAATGATTCTTTTTAATTTATGTTTCTTTGAAACAACCTTCTCCTCCTATTAAAGTGTTCATTCTGATCTGAAGAAAATTCAAACACACATCCATAAGAACACACGTATTTACAAGGTCCACTATTCAATTATAATAGCTATGTCCTTGGTATAGTTTTGACATGATGAAATAATACACAATCAACTAGAAAAAAATTCTTTGAAGTGGAATAAAATGAGTAGGATATTCCCTTTCACTCATATATCACTTTGAAGACAATCCAATAGTGCATGTGCACCCTCTAGCACAATTGGGGTCATACAATGTTTGGGTAACAACACATGTTACCCTTGATTTGTTTTCAATATTTTAAAATGGGTTATTTTACATAAAATTCTTCAATTTCTTACACAGAATTTGGTAATAACTTCAAGGACTTTGATATAAAAAATCAATTCCAATTTCCCAAACCGATTCCCCAATCTAATTCTCCCAGTCCGATTCTCAGAATCTGATTTCCCAATACGATGGAAATAAATCTGACATGATAAAATTGAGACAGTTCAAAACTCCTTATTCCTCTATATGGAAATAAAAATAGTGAAATACAAATTCAATTATCTAGAAAGATACGATGACCGGCCAAAAAATCTTCAACAAAGGCCTAATATGGAAAAATTCGTATCTCTCTAGAAAGTTAGACCTTATCTCTCTTCTTATGAATAGTACATCCATATTTAGGGATCAAAAATTTATGATGTACATCTCCCCTTTTATTGGTGACCCATGAGAGGTTTTGGATGGAATAACAAAAACATTCCCACTCACCCAAATTTCCCAAAATCATGATTTATCTTAAATTTCAGGAGAATTTATGACTTCATCAATGCTTCATGAAAAATATTCAAGCATCATATATTCTCCAAAATTTATTTTTAAATTTTTTTGCTTCATTTCAATTCTCATATGAATTATCTCAGTCCGATTTATTTAATATGATGCTCCAAACCAGTTAAACATAAATGTGTAATGAAATAGAAAATTTTCATTTTTTCTCAAACTCCATTCGGATTGTTCATTACAATTACCAGGATGACTCAAATTCGATAGATATTGGCCAAATTGAAGGAACAAAAAATCTTCATTGAAATTCAATCCTCCCCTCTACAACACATCCAACTATTTTCTTTTTATCTTCTCTTTATCCACTTAAATAATAAACAAAATAATTAAGCACATTTCAAATTGTTGACTACATTTTTGACTAATATTTGAATTTATTATTCATATAGGCCACCAAATACTCTTATTTTTTCCTTTTGAATATGGTACCACTAAATTATCCTAAAAAAATTCAACCTCTAGTGATTATGATGAAATGTTGAATACAATGGACCCGTTTTAGTATATTTAACTTCAACAACTCCCTTCAATCACAAAATTGTTCTTGTATGTTTACTTCCTTCATGACTTAGAATACATTGAAGACCATATTCAGATTCTTATGACTTGAAATGGATAATATTAAAACTTCCCAAAACTCCAGAAACCGGCTTACTTTCAACCTCAGGCAGAATACGATTTTCCAAAATTCAACTGACCTGAATACGATATACATGAATACAACCAGGATGAATACAATCTCTAATATCTTTAATCTCTTATTCTAGAGATAATCAATATAAATATGATTGAAACTATTTATTTCACATCCCCACTCCATCATTAAGCTTGAATCAAAAGTTTCAAAAAAACTTTTGATTTCTGAGAAATCCAAGATCAGAAAAGCATCATCACATTTTTTATCATAGTATTAAAAACTCTAATACCCCATTAAAATAAAACCTCTCATACCATATTTCATGCGAATCTGATGAAAATTTAATTATAGATATATTATTCCTCAATACGACCGATATTTTTTATTCCGAATTCATTTTGAATTAGATGATACAAATTCTTCTGACTATGATGGAATTTTCAAGCATTGTGAGTATGATTCTCTGAATACAACGATCAATATGATCTTCACTAAATAAAAAGTGAAGTGATATTTCGTTCTTCAAAAAATTTCTTGACAATAAAAGACATTACCTAGATAAATCTACTTTATCATCATCATGGTACTAACACAATCATATGAATTGGATGGATCTACCAATCTAGTGGAGGTGGTTCAAGGTTATATCCAAGTAGAAACCAATCTGATAGAGATAAATTTGTGTAAATGTGAAAAATTACAACACAAACCATAAATGAATCAAGGTGTTTTTTCCATAGGTCGATGGTTATTTTTTTATCTATTAGATAAAATATCCATTAGTAAAATATTATGACCATAACACTTTATTTTTTTATTTCTATCAAGTTTCATGGTTATTTTATTATTGATGTTTTTTTATGATCACATTATTTTACGAATTAAAAATAATGCAAGATAGAACTAAAATATATTGAATTATGCATAAATATTATCTAATAAATGGTTAATCACTTATTTAAATCAATTTAATATTGAAAAACATGTAATAAATATAATAATTTGTAATTTACACATAAAAGAAAAATAACTCAATTATATATATTAATTTGGTATATCCTTCCACTATTTTAGTTAAAATCAAACCATAGTTCAAAGCGCTTGACTATCCAAATTTGGGGTGATTTTAAATATCATGGAATTATAACTTGATGTTTTTGGGATTAATTAACATAGTTTGCCTCAGAGGTTGAATTCCAAAGAAGGAGTTGGTTTAAATGGGAGGAAAAGGATGATGAATTAAAATTTATCGATTTTAGGACTCATGACTCCACTCAACAGATCAAGGAATTATTAGTTAATACAATTGAAATTTGGAATTCCAAGATAAAACCTTAAAATTTCTCGATTATCCAAATTCGGGGAAATGAGAAGTGGAATATAGATAGTTTACAGTAGATTTTCCAAGAGTTCGGATATTCCAAAGACAATTGTGAGTGATACTGGGTTTTGATAAAATAGTGGGACATTAATAAATATTTTACTTATTTATTTTTATAAATTTTTTCAAATAAATTACTGAATTTTTATGATTTTATTTGTAGAAATAGAAATAAAATAACTTCAAACATATCACTATTATCCATACATGAGAAGGATAACCTTCTCACTAGAACAAATTTCTAAGAGTGGAAAAGGCAGTTACACATAATTCTATTCCATGAAATGAAAATTTATGTGATAGAAGAACCTAATTTTGATATTCTTGGTAATGAGGATAGTGGGAAAGAGTTTACTCTATTATAGAAATATTTTACTGATTATATAGATGTTATTTTGTTTCATGATATCATCCATGAAAAATGTTCTTTGAAGTAACATGAGCACATGGAAACATATAGAATGATGTATCACCTTCGGGATCTCTATTAGGAGAAGGCAAGATAAGAGAGATATTAAATATACAATATTATGTTTACAAATAATCTTGTAGGGTTTGTGCCTTTTGGGCCTCATGTAGTCAATATTGATGGCTACATTGAATGGTTAGACATATTAAGGATTAAATTCCCATATGAGTTTCACATAGTTATCATACTTTCCTCACTACCAAATAACTTATCTAGTTTTATTGTTAATTAGAACATGAGAAATAATGGGAAGAGTCTTTCAGAACTTCTTACTTCGATTTTCCATGTGGATGGGGACATTGGGCATGAAACACCAATAGTACTTATGGTGAATAAGAAAAGGATGAACAAGGTGAAGGGGCCCAATACTCATAATAAGCTTAAATATCACATACACCATCCTTCCAAAAACATGAATATCCATAGGCAGGGCATGTAAATAGAGAAAATATGTTTTACATGTGGTAAAAAAGTCCATTGGAAGAATAAATACACCCAAAAGAAAGGGGATGCTAAAGGTTCATTTATGATGGAGTGTAATCATTCAATATCTATACATTGGGTATTAGATTAAGCTTATTCTGCTCACATATATATCCAAATACAAGAACCAAGTAGATCACAAAATACTTCTAGAGAATAAGTGCATTTGTGATCTTCCAATGGTGTGAGGATGGATGTTATATCCATTGTAGACTACCACCTTTTTCTTAAAAAAATAATGATATTAGTTTTAAGATATTATTAATATGTACTAACCTTGACCAAGAACATAATTACTCTATCATTCTGAGATGCACATGGTTTTATTTTCATGTTTAGGAATAAAATTTGTTTCTTTTATAAAGGAAACATATGTTATTATATGGAACATTTAATTAATATAGTTTATATTTTAAATTAAAAAAACCATGTATTGGAAATAGATAAATAATCATATTCACATGACTCATATAACACCCAGTTATGGAATCATCTTCTTGGTCATGTAAATGAGAAGAGTTTGAAAAATATTTTTTAAGATGTTTATTTAGACTCTTATAAGATAAAACCACTTTAAATTTTCCATGTTTTTTATAATAAAAAATAGTCAAACCATCATTCAGTGGATAGGGGTTAAGGGCCATAGAGATTCTAAGATTGGAAGACACTAATGTGTTTGGAATTTTTCTAGTAGAATATAGATGTGGTTATTGTTACTTTATAACTTTTACTGATGACTTGAGTAGATATGGATATGTTTACATAATTAAGTAAAAGTATAATTGTTAGGGTTGGTGTCCTGAGAACCAACTGTTTTGTACTTTGATTGCGTGAATATTCACTTATTATATATTGTTCATTGTTCGGCATGACTATAATATAATAATGTCCTGGAATATTTGCTGCATTGATAAGGTTATGATAGATCCCCGCTATGATGAGAACATTGAAATGCTATAACAAATATTATTAAATAAAGTTATGCAGTTGGATGACATACTATGATAGGAAACATAGTATACAGACCATCATGTGTGAGTACTCGTAAGAAGACAAGACTCTCTCTCATGGAGTTCTCACTTGGTAATCTCCAAGATGGGAGATTATGAGAACATACCCGCCAGTAGTAATTCCGCATGTCTTGGTGTCATCAGATATTTCTATATGCGAGCGTGTGTAGTGGTCCTTAGGCTGGAAGATTATCATTAACTCATGTCATGACTCATGCACTTAAATTTCCTGACGAAATCCGTCACATAGATAGTTGGAGGGAAGTAGGGTACGTTGGGTGCATCATGAATGACATGTTGTTAATTGATAAGTAGAGGAAGCATGTGTCCCTTCCATTTACAGAAGTTGATATCTCAGACCTTTGACTGAAATAGAAATGTTGCATGAAATTCCATGGCCATGGTGAAACGACGAGTTTATTTCAGGTAGTCAAAGAACTACGGATCCAGAATATAGGTTTATGAAAATTCCATGAAACCTACTTGATGAGATATTGAGACAATGCGATTAAATTACACGTTAAGCATTCGTATGTGGTGACACATCAATGCGGCGCCAACTTCTCTCTCTTGGGTGCCTTGACCCATTACTAGACAGTAATCTTGGACTTTAGGCAAGCCCTCTTAATGCCAATGAGAAAGAGGCCTAGAGGGTCACACACTAAGTGTATCTATGTATCTCAAGTAGAATAAAGATTATTCCCATATGTGGTTTAATAATTATTCAAGGAAGTCTAAATCTTTTTAATGCTGGAGGAAGAATAAAATGAAAACAAGTACACACCGTGTATTAATGATTAAATGCCGTGTAGTTTTTGTTTTGAAAACAAGTACACGCCGTGTATTAATGATTACACGCCTTGTAGTTTTCAAAGAAAAACAAGTACACTCTGTGTATTTATGATTACAAGCTACGTAGTTTTTCAATTTGTGATTTTGAGGAAATAATATCATTTTATTAAATGATATTTATTATAATCAGTGTGGGCGCATGTCAAGGAATTAATGAATTGACATGGGGTTTTAAAAGATTTAATGAAATAAATAAAATATGTAACACGTTTATTTATTGTCATAACTTTACAACCTCAGACCCGATTATAAATATCCTTATAAGCCCAACTACTTTCTGAATAAGAATCGTTGTGCACAACAATTTTGGAGAATTATTTCAAGGCCGAAATAACCTCTTCCTCCAAGAACACTCTCAAGACTGAGGGAGATCCTCTTCCATCGGATCAAGACGATCTAAGGCGGACAACGCAAGCAAAGGTTTCTCCACGCTAGCACCTGGAGACTCCTTTGGAGATGTCCAGAGATAAAAAGTGCACGTGTGGATCACCACTAGAGAAAGTCTACACTTAGCTTCTATGATGCAATGATGAATCACATCAGAACATGATAAAGAATATCAATGAAGAAAGAACACCCAAATTTGTTTTCTTTTCAATTAATTAAATTAATTATAATCAACCTGTGATGATCCACTTTTGTGGTTTTGGGACATTTCTTCTTCTTTTTCTATTTTTGTGAATCGATCTGTGGAGACTGGTGTTTATCATCGTATTGATCCCAGATTGATCATTGATAATGACAAAAAGACAAGTGGGAACATACACCCATGTGCTTCTGCTGCGCCCGGAACCTTTAATTGGTATCAGAGCGATGTTACAAAGTTGATTATAGTTTTTTAATTTTCATTGATAATTTACAAATTTATATTTGGTTCAATTCAAGATAAATTGTTCTATAAAACTGAATGAATGAGATCTATTCTTCCTCCATCGTTTCTCAATTCACATCACAGAAACGATTTTTTTATTTTAATTTTGATTAAAATAAAAACGAGGAAATCATCCAGAGGAGCTGCTCTTTCTGTCTATACAACACCAGAATACACGACGTGTAATGAAAACTACACACTGTGTACTTAGGTTCAACGAACCGGTACTGGTTCTCCAAACCACATCATGCGAATTGGGTATACCTTAGTTTTATTACACCATGTTACCAGAAATGAACACCACGTGGAACTGGAATACATGGTGTGTATGTTGAATCATCACGTCGTGTAGTCCGATCTGGCCCAAGTTAAATGGTGTACAAGGAGAAGCCGTGTTCCGTGTACATGGGATTTCCAGGCCAGTAACCATGTAACTAGGAAGTACACGCCCTATTAGATTAATCTACACATCGTGTACTCCCAAATTTCCAAAGTAGAGAAAACATGCCAAATCCCCGGTGTGTACTTTGGATAAAGGGTGAAAATAAATACATGCCATGTAAATATAAACTACACATCGTGTACTTTCAAGAAATGGAATTTCACCATGTTTCCTCAAAAAGTACAAATACCTATACAAGGGATATGGATGATAAGAATCTTAAGGAAATTCAAAAAGGAATTTAAGATAAAGAATTTATTAATTTTTAGATCATAATTAATTAATTTCAAGCACGACTTATCTTGAATAATAGAATGATTAAAAGAATTTGAATTCTAAATGTGCATAAATGTCATTGCATGATATGGATGATCATGAGATAGACCAAAGACCCTTTGTATGTGTGTTTAGTTTCATTTAAATTTGTTTAATTTAAATTCGTTGGCCTGTGAGCCTTGTTCCAATAAAATGTAGGGACTACGTGCCCATGGTTTCTTTAATGTAAACCCCATGTAATGGAGGATCTCCCAATCCAGAGGAGATAGTTCAAAACCCGAAGTTGAGGCAAAACCAACCCAAGAAGATACAAAGGTGGACAGGTGGGAGCTGCAAAACACAAACCATCGGTTCAAAGTGTTTTTCCCTAGTTCAGGGTTAGCTTATCAAATTTCTAGATAAGCTAACCAATAAAATCTCATGATCATGCCATAATATTTTATTTCTATCTTATTTCATGGTTTATTTATTATGTATGTGTTGTTGTGATCACATATTTAATAAAATGAACAAGCATGCAAATATAGAATAAAATAATTACCAGACTATGCGTAAATATTATCGGAACATGGATAATCACTTAAGAAAGAATCACTTAATATTAACAAGCATGTGATAATGAGAAACTACGCATAAAGGATTAAAATCCCTCAATACCATATTAAGTCAGACCAAGCCTTCAGTT
Source organism: Viscum album (assembly GCA_963277665.1). NCBI lineage: Eukaryota > Viridiplantae > Streptophyta > Magnoliopsida > Santalales > Viscaceae > Viscum > Viscum album. The sequence goes on from OY728130.1 coordinate 1,225,512,930, forward strand.
ACTTGATTAAGGGAAAGACTCAATAAAACTATGTGTTTGACCAACCATTGTTGGGACACTTAATTTTATAATGGAATCCATTATGAAAGGTTTCAGGTTGACTTTACCATATTACATCATGAGGAGTAGCCCTTTCTAGACTTGATGTAATATTGGAGGCAAGAGTTGAGGAAATCCAAGTCAGGGTTTCAGGATTGGGGAATCCACTCAATAGATCACGGAACTGTAAGCTAACAGTTGGAAAAGAATTTCCTACCTAAATACCTTAAAATAGTTTGACCAACCCTTGTTGGGGTTATGTGAAGAGAAATATGGATCCTTGCCACTATAATTTCATTGAAACATGACATTATGGGTTCAATGGTGAGGTCCATTGGGACTTGATAAAATAGTGGGAGAATTAATAAATTCATTTATTAGTTTTCATAAAATGTAATCAAAAGGAACTGATAAATATTCTCTTATAATTTGTAGAATCAATATGACAAACTCGTCAACCACATTTTATCTGTGATCAATTCTGGAAAAAGACAATATCCTCACCGGAAGTAACTTTCAAGAATGTCTTATGCGCCTTCGGGTTATCCTACGCCATGAACAAAAGTTTTACGTACTTGAGTCCTCACTTCCTTATTCGCCTGCCCAAGGGGCGAGTGATAAATATTTCTTGGTCTATGATCAACATTTGAAAGATGATCTTGAAGTTCAATGTTTGATGCTATCATCAATTTCTAGTGCGCTCATGAAGTCTCATGAAGAAATTGATGCCTATAGCATGCTCAAGAACCTCTGTGGTCTATAACAGGAGAGAGCAAGATAGGAAAGGTTTGAGATCTCCAAGTCTCTATTCCAGAGAAAGCTTGGAGAGGGTTCCCCATCTGGGCCTCATGTAGTCAAGCTCATTGGCTACATTGAGCGATTGAAGGTTCTAGGGTTTAAACTCCATGAAGAACAGGGTAACAATATCATTATTGCATCACTCTCCCAGAGCTTCTCAAACATTTTTGTGAACTTCAACATGAAAAATGTTGAGAAGTCTCTATCTGATCTTCTTATCCTCATTCTCCAAGTGGACAATGACATGAAGTGTGAAAATCCTTATGTTCTCATGGTGAATAAAAGGAAAGGGAAGGAGATGAGATTTAATCCCAAATATTCTTCAAGTCCTTCCAAGAAAAGGAAGATCAAAGGGGAGGAAAGAGAACAAGAGGCTGTTTGTTTCGCATGTGGCAAGAAGGGCCACTGGAAGAAAAACTACACCCATCTAAGGAAGAAAGGGGAATCTTCAGGTGCATTCGTTATCGAATGCAATCTATATATTTCTAACAATTGGGTATTAGATACTTCTTGTGTTTCTCACATCTATATCCAAATACAGGAACAATGTAGATTCAGAAAGATTGACCGAGGTGAGGTGGATCTACGAGTAGCCAATGGAGTTAGACTTGCTTCTGTAGCTATCGAAGACTACCACCTAACATTGCCTACTGGTATGGTCTTGGTTTTGAAAGGATGTTATTATGTACCCTCTGTAACCAAAAAAAATATTTCAGTATAAAGATTAGATACTGATGGATTCATCTTCATGTTTGGAAGTGGATGTTGATACTTTTATAAATATAACATTTGTTTTGGTAGGGAACATCTATACAATGACCTTTATGTGTTAGAGTACACAAACTAAGTAATGGAAATCAATGAAAAAGTTAATCCACATGAATAATAGCACACCCAACATTGGAATCACCGGCTATGACATGTCAATGAGAAATGGTTGAAAAATTACATCAAGATGGGTATTTAGATTCTTTCGAACTAAAACCACTTGGTGTATTTCATGCGTGTCTACAAGGAAAAATGACCAATGCCCCATTTAGTGGTAAAGTTGAAAGGGATAAAGAGCTTCTATAATTAGTTCACACAGATGTTTGTGAACCATTTCCAGTTGAAGAAAGGGGTGGGTTCTCATACTTCATAACTTTTACTGATGATTTTAGTTGATATGGATATATTTACTTAATGGGATATAAGTCAGATTCTTTTGATCGGTTCAAAGAATACAAGAATGAAGTTGAGAACCAGATTTGTAAGAAGATTAAAAAAATCCACTCAGATAGAGGAGGAGAATATCTTAATCAGGAATTCATTGATTTATTACGGGAGTTTGGGATTCTATCTCAACTCACTCTTCATTTCACACCTCATTGGAATGGTGTAAGTGAAAGTAGAAACCACACCATGTTGGACATGGTGGGATCAACGATGAGTCATGCGAGTCATCTATTATCCTTTTGGGGATATGAATTACAGGCAGTAGTGCACATACTAAACCGAGTACCAACTAAATCGATAAATGGTATTACATAAGAGTTATGGAGTGGACGCAAAGCCATGTTATAAAATTTACATGTGTGGGGTAGAGAAGAAATTGTTAAGGCCTCTTTAGGTAACTAAATTTCACCTCGAGGCACAAAGTGTGTATTTATAGGATATCCCAAAGAAAAAGGGAATATTACCTATACAACCCCTCAGCCAAAAAGGTTATAGTGGTAAGACATTCCATATTCCTTGAGAGGGAGAACATCCCCAAAATATATAGTGGGATCAAGATAGACTTTGATGAAGTTGAGGCTCAAGATACACAAGAGTTGGTACAAGAACAGATTCCACAAAGCCCTGTGGAAGAACAATCTGTTCCAGAGACACAAGAACTGCGTAAGAGCACAAGAGAGGTGAGAGGACCAGAACAATATGGTTTTCTTTTCGCCAAAGATGGTGAATCATTATTGGTTGAAAATGATGATCCTCTTACATACAAGGAAGCAGTTGAAGGCACAGAAGCTGCCAAGTAGAGAGAAGCCATGAATTTTGAAATGGATTGCATGTACCAAAACCAAGTCTAGATTTTGGTAGATCCTCTAATTGATGTAAAGCCTGTTGGTAATAAATGGGTATTCAAGAAGAAACTAGAAATGGAGGGGCAAGTCAGCACCTATGAGGAATGACTGGTTGCCAATGGTTTTAGACAGTGTCAATGAATTGACTGTGATGAAAACTTTTCACCGGTTGCGATGCTGAAATCCATCAGAATCCTATTGGCCATTTCTGCTTACCATAACTATGAAATCTGGCTAATGGATGTCAAAACAGTATTCCTTAATGTGAACCTCTAGGAAGTTGTCTACATGACACAACCTAAAGGGTTTTGACTCCAAAGGATGCCAACAAGGTACACAATTTGAAAAAAACTATTTAGGGATTAAAGAAAGCATCATGGTCATGGAACATTTGTTTTGATGAATCCGTAACAGAATTTGGATTTGTTAAGAATGAATGTGACCCTTGTGTCAACAAAACTTTTAGTGGAAGTGCAGTTGTTTTCTTAATAGTATATGTTGATGAAATATTACTAATTGGAAGTGAAGTACCTATCTTACAGTCAATTAAGGCATTGTTGGATAAATGCTATTCTATGAATGACTTGGGCGAGCCAACATATATTCTTGGGATCAAGATACATCGTGATAGATACAAGATAATGCTGGGCCTGAGTCAAAGTACATACATTAACAAGATATCGAAGTGATTCATTATGGTACAATCCAAGAGGGGATTGTTTCCAGTGTCACATGTCATTCATCTTTCCAAGAAAATGTGTCCTTAGACACATGAGGAAAGAAAGAAAATGGAAAGGATCCCTTACACATCCGCGATAGGGTGAGTCATGTATGTTATGATATGTACAAGGATAGATGTTGCTTACGCATTAAGTGTGGTAGGAAGATATCAATCTGATCCAGGAGACCGCCATTGGATGATAGTCAAGACTATCCTTAAGTATTTTAGGCATACTAAGGATATGTTCCTGGTTTATAGAGGAGATAAGGAACTAGTAATCAGAGGACATGTAGATGCTAGTTTCTAGACTGATCAAGATGACAAGAAGTCGCAGACTGGATACATCTTTAGTTTTAATGGAGGTGCAGTGAGCTGGAAGTGCTCAAAGCAAAGTGTGGTGGTAGATTCTACAGTAGAGTCTGAGTATATCGCAGCTTCTGAGGTAGCTAAAGAAGCAGTATGGATAAGAAGCTTCATCCATGATCTGGATGTAGTACCTAGTAGTAAAGATCCTATCACAGTCTATTGTGATAATACTACAGCGGTGGAACTTGCAAAAGAGACAAGGTCACATCAGCGGACAAAGAACATACTTTGGAAGTATCATATCTTGAGGGATTTTTCTTAGAGAGGTGAAGTTGTAGTGAGCAGTATTTCTACAGAAGAAAATGTGGAGAACCCCTTGACTAAAGCCTTGACTCAGCGAAAACATGACCATCATGTGAGGTCTAGCGGATTAAAATTCATAGGTAGTTGGCTCTAGTCCAAGTGGAAGTTTGTTAGGGTCGGTGTCATGAGAACGAATTGTTTTTTACTTTGATTACATGAATATTCACTTATTATATATTGTTTATTGTTCTGCATGACTATAATATAATAATGTCCTGGAATATTTTTTTCATTAATAAGGTCATGGAAGATCCCCGCTATGATGAGAACCTTGAAATGCTATAACAAATATTCTTAAATAATGTTCTACGGTTGGATGACATAATATGATATGACACATAGTATATAGATCGTCATGTGTGAGTACTCATAAGAAGAAGAGACTCTCTCAGGGAGTTCGCGCTTGGTAATCTCCAAGATAGGAGATTACGATAACAAACCTGCCAGTAGTAATTTCGCATGTCATGGTGTCATCAGATATTTCTATCTGCGAGCATGTGTAATGGTCCTTAGACTGTAATATTATCATTAACTCATGTCATGACTCGCACACTTATATTTTTTTGACAAAAACCATCACATAGACAGTTGGTGGGAAGTAGGGTACGTTGGGTGTGTCATGAATGACATGTTCTTAATGGATAATTCGAAGGAGGATTTGTCCCTTCCATTTTTTGAAGTTGATATCTCGGCTCTTTGATTAAAATAGAACTGTCAGATGAAATTCCATGTCCATGGTGAAATGATGAGTTTATTTCAGGTAGTCAAAGAATGATGGATCAGGCATATATCTTTATGACACTTCCATGAAACTGGCTTGACGGGATGTTGAGACAAAGGAATTAAATTACACGGTAAGTGTTCGTATGAGGTGACACATCAATGTGGGGTCAACTTCTTTCTCTTGGGTGCCTTGACTCGTTGCTTGATAGTAATCTTGGAATTTAGGCAAGCCCGCATAATGCCAATGAGAAAGAGGCCTAGAGGGTCACACACTAAGTGTATCCAAGTGTCTTAAGTATAATAAAGATTATTCGCATACGTGGTTTAATAATTATTCAAGGAATCCTAAATTGTTTTAATGTTGGAGGAAGAATAAAATGAAAATAAGTACACGTTGTGTATTAATTATTACACGCTGTGTAGTTTTTATTTTGAAAACAAGTACACGCTGTGTATTAATGATCACACTCTGTGTAGTTTTCAATGAAAAACAAGTACATGCCGTGTATTTATGATTACACGCTATGTAGTTTTTTCAGTCAGTATTTTGAGGAAATAATATCATTTTATTAAATGATATTTATTATAATCAGTGTGGGTGCATGTCAAGGAATTAATGACTCAACATGGGGTTTTAAAAGAGTTAATGAAATAAATAAAATGCGTAACACGTTTATTTATTCTCATAACTTTACAACCTCAAAACCAGTTATAAATATCATCACAACCCCAACTCCTTTCCGAATAAGAATCATTGTGCACAACAATTCTGGATAATTATTTCAAGGCCGAAAGAACCTCTTCCTCCAAGAATGCTCTCAAGACCGAGAGAGATCCTCTTCCATCGGATCAAGACGATCTAAGGCGGACAATGTAAGCAAATGTTTCTCCACACTAGCACCCGGAGACTCTTTTGGCGACATCCAGAGATATAAAGTGCATGTGTGGATCACCCCTAGAGGAAGTCTACACTTTCCTTCTGCGATGCAACAATGGATCACATCAGAGCATGATCAAAAATATCTACGAAGAAAGAACACCCAAAAATTATTTCTTGTCAATTAATTAAATTAATTATAATCAACCTGTGATGATCCACTTTTGTGGTTCTGGGACCATTCTTATTCATTGTCTATTTCTGTGAATCGATCTGTGGATACTAGTGTTTATCATCATATTGATCTCAGATTGATCATTTCTAATGACAAAAAGCCAAGTGGGCACATCCACTCACGTGCTTCTACTACTCCTAGAAACTTCAATAATTACTTTAAGAAATTCAAATAATTCATGAATGAAGTAGATAATAGACTTACAAACAAGATAAATACGAATCGATCAGATATAGGTGGTGAATATCTTGACCAAGAGTTTATTTTTTTTTTCTTTGATAGTTTTTGATTATATATTAACTCACTTCACCTTAAACAACACAGTCAAATGATGTTAAGAAAAAGAGGAACCATACCTTGTTTGAAATGGAATGGTTGATGATGAATCATGTACATATTCCATTATTCTATTGGGGATATTCATTTCAAACTGCAGAATACATAATAAATTAAGTACCAACAAAAGTGGAAAAAATTCCCTTCAATTTATGGAGTGGAAATAAACCCGCAATCTCACATACATGTGTATGTGCTTGTGTGGAAATTTCTAAGGATTTCTTAGGAAACCAACTATAACCTAGGGTACAAATTGTATTTTTATAGGGTATCCTAAAGAAACAAAGGGATACTACCTATATGACCCATCAGATAAGAAAATTATAATTACCAGAAAATATAGATTTATTGAGGGCAGTCACATCCTCAATAAAGATTGTGGGATAAATATTTTGACATCAATGAAGTTGATCCTCAAAAAATAAAAGAGTTGGTATAAGAATAGATCTCACTAGTCCCCATGGAATAAGTAGTTCCTAAAACAAAAGTACTTTGTATGAGTACTAATGAGGTAAGAGAACTAGAGATATATTGGTTTCTAGTCACTAGAGATGGTGAAAAATTATTGGTTGACAATGATCAACCTCTATCTTATAAAGAAATATTAGAGAGATCAGAATATGAAATATGGAAAGAATCTATGAATTCTGAAACAGATTCCATGTATTAGAACCAAGTATGGGTTATGGCCGATACACTTGTTTATGTAAAGACTGTAGGGTAAAAATGGGTATTGAAGAGAAAACATGGCATGGAACCTAAATTAAATACTAATAAATCAAGGATAGTGAATAAAGGGTTTAAGAAACATCAATGAATTGACTATGATGAACCATTTTCACCAGTTTCTATATTTAAATCCACCGGAATTATAATTGCTATAGAATATGACCAAGACTAAGAAATTTGGTTGAAGAATATCAAAACAGTGTTCCTTAATTGGAACCTTCTGAAAAATTCCTATATTAAACAACCGTATGTCTTTTCACCCCTCAGGATACCAATTTTTTTTCAAGTTACATAATCACATTTATGGATTAAAAAAAGTATCTAGGTCATTGAAAATTTTATTCTATAAAGCTATAAAATAATTTGGTTTCATTAGGAATGAATGTGATCCATCTATTTTGAAGAGGTTCTGTGAGAATTTTCTCATTGTCCTAGTAGAATATATTGATGAAATATTACTTATTAAAAGTGACATAACAGTCTTATAATCTATTAAGGAATGGTTAAATAAATGTATCACTATAAAGGGAATATGTGAATCATCATTTATTCTTGGGATCAAAATAATTTGCGATAAATCCAGTAGTCTTCTTAGAATAATTAAAAGTACATTAATTAACATGATTTTAAGGATTTTAGTATGGAACAAACCAGTATAGGATTAGTTTCAATGACACATGGTACACATCTTTCGGAGTAAAATTCTCCTCAGACATAATAATAGAAAGAGGGAATGAGTGGGTTCCCATACACTTCAATAATAGGATTAATCATCTATGTCATCTAATGTAGTAGAATTGATTTTTATTATGCATTGAGAATGATTGGTAGATATTAAGAAGATCTAATAGAACATTATTGGTATGATATTAAGGATATAATTTAATATCATAGAATAACTGAGGATATTTTTCTAATACATGGAAGAGATATGGAGCTATCCATCATGGGTTATATTTGTGCAATATTTTAAAAATAATAGAATGATATGAAGTCGCAATAAAGATATGTTTGTATCTCAATAGAGGATCATTGAGTTGGAAGAGTTAAAAACAACCAATTTTCGCTAATTTTGCATTGGAAGCTAATTATATAGAGTCTTATGGTGTATCCAAAGAAGATTTTTAGATATAGTGATATTTATTTATTAAATAAATCATCATTATTCAAGGCCCGCTAAATATTTTTGAGGAATATAGGACCATATTTAAGGTTATGGTGAGAAATAATATATTTATTGAATATTATTTGAATAAATAATATTTAATTTCAAATTGTGAGTTTAGATCATGTCAATAAATAATAATAATATTATTATTATAGACATGGGGTTATGAAGGAATTAAATAAATTATAAAGGGTACTCATGTAATTGTTTGTTCTAACCTTAGAGGTATTTAACCCTAATTATATTATTTTCCCTATAGATCCAATTCATTTTCTTTTGTTCACAAAAAAATTTGAATAGAATCCTAACAAGCCATAGGGATCTCCCTCTTCTAGAACGCTCCCAAGAACATAGAGAAATATTTCTCCACATTATACTCTTGATTCTAGAGAGATCAAGGAGAATCTTTTGTTAGTGATTCTTAGTGAGATCAAAGGAAAGAAAAGAAAACAATAGGATCTACCATGATAGCTTTCATTGATTCCTACGACTAAATTCAAAGATTTGTGGAACATGTTTGTATCATCTCTAGAGGGATTATATTCTTGATTCATTCAATACAATGATGGTAGGAGATAAGTATGATTTTAGATTCACCATTGAAGAAATAATTTCTCACTAGGTAATTTTTTAATTGCCTAAATTAGTTGTAAATAATATGTGATGATCCTGTGCTTCACTTTAGGTGTTTATCCATAGTCTATAATCATTGACTCAATACCATTGATCATGGAATTTATCATCATGTAAATCTTGGATTAAAAATCTCTCATAAAAAATAAAGGTGGGAATGACCCATTCTACACTTTTCACCCCCATACGAATGGGTAAATCGAGTGAACAATCTAGGTGTTGGAGTATATGATGATGGATTATGAGTTAGAATTTTCATGGAGTTGAGAAGATCACTCAACTTTGGTAGAGTTTTTTAATAATAGTGGAAATCACTTTACTATCAACACAAAAAAATTAGAGTCCCTATATGAGAGATCATATAGGCCACTCTTATCCTGGACTAAGATTTGTGAGGTATTTCTTGTAGGGATAGAGATGGTGAAGGTGATGATAGAGATGGTCTAGGTAATCCACATGTGGATGAGGACTGACCAGAGTAAGTAGAAATATTATACATATTGATATCATATGCCCTTGTTGTTCGATTTTGGATACCATATTTTCTTGGTAGTCTCCCCACAATGAGTATTATAGAGATTCTTATAGAGAGACAAGATATCCAGGAGGTTCATCTAGTTGTTTAATATCATTTAGGTGGTTGGTGAGGTTGCTTACTTGCTATCCTCTCCCCCATAGCTGTATCGAGTGTATGGCGTCTTCTGTGTATCACAACTGAAGAGATATGTGTATGATCCTATGAACATTATTGACTAGGGTGATCTGGACATCTATAATAGATCCACCTTTATAGAGTATTAAATGGAGATAGAGGATTGGTAAGAGAGTATCCTATATGGATAGAACATTCCCTTGGTTTGTGTGTCGTGATGACATAGGATCATGCCGAAGAGCTATTGGGAGCGGGGATCTAGATGAAGGCTTAGTATAACTACATTTTTCATAGTTATTTATTTTCTAGGATTAAAATATTTGGAGGAGGTAACAATGTAGAGAATTTATTTTTTTATTTTAAGAATTTGAAATATATTAAGAAATATTTTTAGAGTTAGATGTTGAGATGATTTCTGATTCTAAATCCCGGTGATCCCAAAATTAATTTTATAAAAATATTAAAAATATTTTATGTCATGCACATATAGTTTTTAAAATAAAATATAATGTCGCCTAAAAAAGTCTTGGATATGAAATATAAGACCACAGTTGAATCCGAAGCATGGGGTTTACCCTAGGAACAACTTAAATTTGGTTGGTGCTAGATGTATAGATGAGGCAACCGTTTTCAGGTATGTTAAGTGGATTAATTAATTAATTAACTAAATTAATACCTTTAATTATCAAAAAAATTTATTCTTTAAATAGATTATTATATAAAATCACCAGGGTTATTCACATAACCCTAGGATCATTGAGAGGAAGTTACTTCATTCTTAATTGGAGGAATGAAATTGAATGATGACCACTAATTAGATTAAGTTGAATAAATAGGTAAGAGATGGATCTTCCTTGTCACCGAAGAAAGTGTTATTCACCAACAATTGATACAATCTTGAGGTAGGGCTCATTGATTTTGCTTTCCTCCCTTGATAAATGATTGATCATGTTCTTATTAGCTCTTATTTTAATTATGATTAATTTAATACTTTTCACGAGTCTTTCTGTCGAATTAAATTGTTTATTTGATTTATACGTGATTATTCCATTTTTCCCACCCCAAATATTCTAAATCGAAGATCTTTTTCCTAGAAATCATAGACCACGATTGATACACCATTTTTCTTGTGAATTTCCCCACTAATTCTCTATGTTCGTCACCATTTGTCTCTGGGGCCATGGTTCGATATTGTCCAGAGGGTGTGAGTATGATTGGACCACAATTTCCTAGTGGATGTGTACATGATGACCAAATCAATGTTTTTCATATAGATCAATATGGAAAGTGGGTGATACTCCTTTTATTTGGGACCCAGAACATCAATGATGATGGGAGGCACATGTGACACATGGAATCATCGATCATAGAATTAGATTTTAATATACAGCCAACAAAGGCATAAAATCAATGGTCAAAGGAGATTACCACTATTTTCGGTGATCAAATGACTTAAAATGTTGATAGGGAGCCGAATTATGAATCCATGTAAGGATCCATACATTCTATGAATATCACAATTACACCATTTTTATTAGAATGAACACATGCCATGTACTCACCCAACTATGGTGGATAGGGTTTTAGAAAAGAATATAAGGAGCACACGCCATGTGATGCTCCCCAAGATACTAGTCCATGTGCCAACTGCAAATACCTAGGGCCCCATTCATGAAGAAACCCAATGTACTCTAGGATTACATAAGCATGTATAGGTACACGACCAAGTAAATATACCGGTACACATGCACAACCAGGTACATGAACAAGTACACAAGAATATCTTGACAAACACGGGCACGACTAGGAGCACACGGCTTAGCCCCGGGAGGTTGAGGCAAAACATGTAGTACCCTTAACTTTTGTGTGGTACTACATGGACAGTGACCCATGTGTTGGTGAGGACAGAGCCAGGGGGCCAAGTGAGGTCACATGCCATGTGGACCCCCTTATTCTCCATATACTTATTTATGAAAATTCTACCTCTCATATCTCCTTTTTTTGACATATATATCGGACCATGAGTAGAATATACTGAGTTTTCTCCACATAGAACATGATATTATCCTTTTTATTGGATTTTGAGATATGATGAGAGATGTTCCAAGCATGATTATCCTTTAGGAGACACTTGATGATGATAGTGATCAGGTAGGATCATCAGAGAGATTAAATGGTGAGGATACCTCTATCACACAAGGGTGTGGGTCTTCCATACTCTTTTCTCAGATAGCGATGGTACTCCCATTCCACACTAGGGTGAGGGTCCTCTATCAATAGATATAGTACTACCATATCATACTGGGTAATGAATCCTCTATACTTGTTTTATAGAAACAACGGTGGTACTCCCCTGTCACACCAAGGCATGGGTCCTCTATTAATGCTTATGGTACTCCCCTATCACACTAGGGTGTAGGTCATCCATAATCATTACACAGATATAGATATGACACTCCATTATCATAATAGGAAATGGGTTCTCTATCCACAGATATGGTACTCCCCTATCACACCAGGTCCTGGACCCTCCATACTCACTATATTTATACAAATGAGGTACTCCCCTATCACACCAAGGTGAGAGTCATCTATCCATGGAGATAGTACTCCCCTATCTCACCAAGGCATGGTTTATCCATACTCACTATACATATGCATAGGTGGTACTTCCCCATCACACTAGTGTGTGAGTCTTCTCTCCATGGAGATGGTACTCCCTATTCACACCCGGGTTCAAGTGCTCCATATTCTGCGCACAAATATAGATATGGTACTTCCTTGTCAAATCAGTTCATGGGTATCCAATATTTTCGATATTATGTTCTATTTATATGTGGAGTAGTGGAGAGGTGTCGACCATCCTTTTGACATATTTGGATAGACACACAAGATTTTGATCATCGATGATGGACATTCGAAGCTATAGGTAGACTCATCATCTTGGGTAAGGCTATGATATGGAGACCCCTTTTCCCTCTCATCTAGGTTTCTTATATGAGCATATATATATATATTTGTTTTTGGGGTTTAATTTACCTTTTTATTTGGGTTGATCTAACTACCTATATCTTGTATTTTGTTTCCCCCTCTTCAGTTTTATGGTGTTCTACTAGTCATGTATATAATCACCCCTACATGGTATTTTTCAGCATGTGTTGTGTCTTATGTAGATGATAAAAAGGTCAGTGTTGTAATTCAAAGATTTTAGGGATACTTTGGTGAATTTGACCACATATGGTGTTCATATATTGGATATTATGAGTTTCCCTCTCTCATATGTCTTTATTTTTTAGTTATTGTTAGGTTTGGATATTTTTTCTTATTGGACATGTGTTTTCCCCTTACTTTTCAAAATAATCTTTTGTAATATTTTCTCCCTAGAGGTTATTACATGCGTGGTTTTTACTCTAGATTAAATTGTGTTATATTATTATACCTATTCAATTCTGTATGGATATGGGTTGGTGATTTTATACGGGTACATTAGAAAAGGTCCTCACATTTTATTCATTCCTTCTCTACGCTTGTCACCGGCCCCTGGCCTATGGAGGCGAGCTTGAGGTAATGGTGGCTCAGTCTTCCACAATCTATGTGGGCCCTGGTGGGTCACATCATAATAGGCCACTAGTATTTCCCATAAAATCATGATATATTTTCATCAGATTTAGATGTAACATCCATTTAGAAGAAATAAATTTCTTCATTATATTCTCACATAGTCCCATTGAAACCCGAAAATAAAAATGGATATGAAGAACATCAAAACTGAAAAAAATACTTACCTGATTGTGGCTACCCACTATATTTGTTTTATACTAGATCAAATCTATAAAAATTATATAACTTCTTCCTCTTGATCTATTCTAGAATCATGAGAACAAAAAATGTTTATTTTAGAGTCAGTCTCCCCTACAACTCTTGAACATCCATATGTATATCAGTAAATAATGACTTCAGCCACCCCTCATCATAAGATTCCTACATAGACCCTATACACATATTCCTACTCAAGGAATTGATAATGAATATTCCCTTTCTTGGAGATTATTCCAACTCAAAATCAAAAGAATGTATATAATCTAACCACCTCCTCATCTGATAAGTCTTGCTGCAAATATTATACTTCATGGTCTTTTGGTCCAAGTACAACACAATACTATCACCCAATAGATAATGTCTCTCGTATCTTAGGTAATATAACTCATGAAATTACCAAATATCTTGAGTAAGATAATTCCTTTTTTGCAGAATCAACTGTCTAGAGCCATAAGTAAAAAATTAATCATCCTCTATCACAACTACACCAAGACCAACTCCATACGTGTCACTATACATTGTATACTATTTACCTATCTTAGGTACTGTAAGGATTAATGTTTATTTTTACCTTCACTTAGATATCTATAAATCCTCCTCATATGTGTCTGACCAAATGAACTTCATCCCTTTCTAAGTCATCCAAAACATCGATGTATGTAGATAAGAGATTTCTTGGCAGAAACACTGGTAATAGCCAATTAATCCAATAAATATATGAATCTCAAAGACATTTATAGGTCAATACTAAGATACCATGTTTGTATCCATCTCCCAGTCCAAAAACAATCCATCCTCTCATATAACATGACCCAAGAAGTACACCTTTTCAATTCATAATTGAAATTTAGATATCTTAGATTATAGAAGATTCTTTCTCAGTATACTCTGGATGAGTCCAATAAGTTTTAAATGATCATCTCTAGACTATGAGTACACTAAGACTTCATCAATGAAAACCACCAAAAACTGATCTATAAGTGAATGAAAGATATTCTTTATCATTTCCCTGGATACGGCTGGTGTGTTCATCAGACCAAATGACATCAACATAGACTCATAAAATCCATACCTTTTTGAAAAGTTGTTCATGACATGTCAGATGGCCTCACCCTCAACTGACGGTACCCTAAACTCTTGTCAATCTTAGAGTAAATCTAGGAATCCCTTAGCTAATTGAAGAGATCATATATGTGTAGAAGGGGATAATAGTTATCGACCATCATCTGGTTTAGTCTCCTATAATCCACCCAAGGGTAAAAATTACAATAATCATTATTAGTGAAAAAACATAGGAGAACCCCACTGTGATGTTCCAGGTAGTATGAGTCCTTTAGATTCTAAATTTTCCAACTACACTTTCAAATCTTGATGCTCTGATTGTTTATCCTCTAAGGTGGGATGGAAACTAGTTCAGCTCCTAGAACCAACTCGATAGTGAATGCAATCTCTTAATTCAGTGGTAAGTAGGATATTCAACAGAAATGAAATCCTAAAATGGTCCATCACTAGTGTAAAATCACTCCACTATAACTAAAAATCATCCATAAAATGGATTTCTATCTGAGTCATCAGATAATCCAATCAATATTGAACTAGTCCTATATTATTATTGTAACAGCCCGAGATTTTATGAAAAATATTCTTTTTTATTTCACTAATGTCTTGTGTTGTATGCTACACCAAAAGGAGCTTGCACAACACACATCATTGACTTTCGTTTCATTACACGCAATCACGACCTTCCTCGATAGCGTGTGTAGTACGCAATACCGAGTTTCACTAAACAACGATATGCTATTAAAATATTATTATAACTAGCCGTTATGAATATTAATAACCACCTTTTAAAATTTTAGAAATTTTATCTCTCAAAATGGACTTCATTTTTGGATTCAGAGTATCGAATTTAGCCTAAGGTGAAATTTTGGTACTTTTCGGATAACTTCCATATTCTGATGAATAGTGAAAACTACTAAATTATAATTAAAAACAACTTTTTTAATCAAAATAATTAATAGTGATAAATTATTAATTTGAGTTGTTTTAATGTATATTTAAAATATATTTTTACAAGTTAATACAATGTTGGTCATTGGATGTAATTGCACATTTAAACCAGTTATAAACAAGTGTCAATCTTTTGATAGATATTGTTTCTTAAAAACACGCTATTTGTTTTAACATCGAGATTTAATTCTAAAATTAATTAATGCAACTTCTATGTTATGAATTTGGTAAAACAGACTTCATTTTTGAATTCGGAATATGAAATATAGCTTAGGATGAAATTTTGGCATTGTTCTGAAAAACATCAATTTTTGATGAATAGTGAAACTACTAAGTGGTAGTTAAAAAAACTGAATTTTTCATAAAACTTAATTTTACCGCTTCTGTGAATGGAATTTCAAAAATCCGAGAGACACGGTTGATGTCAGTATGTAAAATGTGGTTCAATGAGATGAAAATAATTTTTGGTGAATAGTAACTTTTTACTTTTATTTACCACGGTTAAAAGTAAATAGGGTAATTAAGGGTAAGAATGATATTAATATTACCCTAACACATTTCATAATTCTATTGGACAAGTGTATCTCGACCAAAAACAACCTTAAGTGTAAAATATTATCATTTAGGCCCACTTGGATTAGATTAGGACATTTATTATTATTTAATTCAAAGAAGAGTTAAAAGAGTTAAAATCAAAGTTTATTTAATAAAACATTTTTAATATAGGGTTATACATAAGATAAATTCGAGTGTAAATATTCAATATAAAGATAAAACGATTTCCCACATAATGGTATTTTATTTGTAATTTTTAGACATCATATAATTTAATTTATTTATGACACAAAGATGATGCAGTAATTATCCTATTAATGAAATATTGACATAATTGATGTTATAAACACCAATCTAAATGTAATTTGAGAATTTTTATGAATTACACAAATTTTCTAGGTTACTATGATATATTAGTGTTGATTTAATCAACTTGGTTCGAACATATAATTCTGTTATGACTTTCACAAAAATCATATATCAAATAGTCTCAAAATTGACACAAAATAGTTTTTAAATAAAATATTATATTATTAATTGTTATTTTATTCCTAAAAATCTAAGGTTCGGCCAAATGACTTAGATAAGGATATATATATTAATAATAAACAATTTGGGGTTCGTTTGGAATGTTATAGTAAGTGTATTAACCATATAGTGAAAGAAAACAAAAAGACACGGTAAAAGTTAAATTATTTAACTTAGAGTTAAATATAATTGATAAGGTTAAAATAATACCCTAAACTTGTCTAAATCCTATTGGTTGATAGGATTTCTACCCTTCCCCACTTTATCTTCGAAATAAGACCCTTTGGAACCATTATAAACCGATTTTGACTTTAATATAAAATAATATTTTGAGATATTCATAAGGTGCCCCTCTCCTCCCTTATAAAAGGACACCTCCTCCCCCTCCTCCTCACACCAATTTGAGCACTCAAGCTCGGCCAACCCCTGAAAAAATCTCTTCTCCACTTCCCTAGAAACATCCTAGAGGTTCTGGTCTTCCTCAAAGACCAATTTTAGTGCCCTAAGAGGAGGTCTCAAAGAGGCGCTTCAAAGAAGAGGTAATTACCATTACCAATTCTTTCATCTTTATTTCTTCTTCCACTTCTTCTTCGTAGGTTGTTTCATTATGAAGTAATAAAATCAGTATCACTCATATATTGATATGATATTATAAGTATGAAACAACCCTATTTCACCATATATCCATCCTACGGAAAAAGAAATCACCGCGCGTGCGTACGTACGGAATACCGTCTCCACGCCGTGGTGTAATCTATTTTCCACCACCACCTTACATGGATGGGTATAATGGTGTAAAGAATAACCATACATAGTTATTACAACATCATATTGATTCTGATATATTGTATAATCCACTCCAATTCAATTCAATATTTATGGAAATGATATCATCGCTCGTGCGTACGTACGGACTACCGTCTCCACGACGCGATGAGATTCATTCTCCATGTTAACCATTTAAGAATGATTATAAATTATATATAATATGTACTAATGAAATATATGACATAATAATGATAATGGATTTATTTATATATTTATATGTATGTCATGTACTTAATTCCATTCAATTCAATAAGGAAACGAAAACAGCGTTCATGCGTACGTACGGACTACCGTCTCCATGAACTGTGTATTTCTTTCCATTTAATGATTTATTATATATATGTATATCCTGAATATATATATATATAAATAATGTTTTATGTTCTGGAATTAAGTAATCATGATCTAAGTAATCATATGAATAATTACAAGTCAAAACACGGACGACAAATGAAACAATTTTACCCAAAACGCTCTTTAACATGGAATTTACAAAAGAACGGGTAATATAAAGTCATAAGTGAACCATATATGATATCATAACAATGAATATGATTCTGTAATAAGTAAATGACATTATTTAAATCATTATACAGGAGGTTCGGATACTTACGAAGAAAATCGGACCTAAGGTAAGGGAAAATATCACAATCTCATTTTTATCCGAGATTGTTTATTCGTAAGTATTTACTGGGGTGTATTTTATCATCCACATCCATGTTTCCTCAATATGTAATATTATTTCCATCCAACTAAAATTGTTTAAATCCAATTTTACCCTTCGGTGAGTTTTTAGTAAAAAATATGAAAGGAATCTTTTGATGTTTTTCTTACGAGGTGCTTTTTGACTTTTCCGACAAAAGTACGAAGAATGTTTTTTTTAACTTATACGGCACGAACAGATTTTTACGGTTTTATAAAGCCTTATTTTCATGAACCTTCCTCCAAAATATTTCATGACTATTTTCAATAAAATCTCTTTCTTGCATGATGTTTTGTGAAAAGTAATTGATTTTGAAGAAGAAAGGATATTTTCCTCAAGAATGGAGTTCATGTGTTTTATCAAAATTGTTTTCCATCTAAGATAATAAAGGGTTATGTTTTTATCCCTATTATTACATTGATTTGATCATGTTGTGATGGAAATATTTTTATGAATTCATTTATCTTATATGAATTGTTTTATGATGTCATGTTGTTTAAGAATCCCATTTTTATTACATGTGTTACGCTATGATGTATGGTTTATGATTATGTGGAACACATAAGAAAGGATTCATTATAAGATGGGTGGGAACTATATCTCCCTCCAATGCATTGGGTAATGATTTTATATCTCATGAGATAGACAGGGCTGGAACGGTAGGTTATACCGGTTCAGTGAAACAGGACTGAAACGAGGGTTACTCGATTCAGAAAGGGACTTTGTCCACTAAGATAGTCTTGGCAATGAGTCTTGACTAACAAGAAATGATTCTCTATGATTATGTGTGTATGCCACAAAGTTTCATTTTTTTAAGTTATGATTATTGGGATTTCATTTCACTACTATGATTTATCCCATGTTATGAAATTATGCTCTCTTTTGCAGGTTAAGATTTCCAAAAGTTATGTTCTTATGAATATGTTGTGATTGATTTTTCTTTTGTTTACCCTTACTGAGCATTTGAGCTCACCCTTTTAAGTTTTATTTTCCCCAGGATATAAAGAAAGGTTTTAGGTAAAAAAAGGGAAGATCTTTATGGGAGATATTGAAGATCTTTCACCACGATTAGAAGATTACGTTCCGAGTTTCCAAAGACACTAAACTATTACGATCCGTGTGTGTGTGTTTTTTTGTTATGGACTAAGTATTCCAAAAATGTAATGTAATGTTCATGTACGTCATGTTTCGGGTCTCTACATTTGGTATCAAAGGAAAGGTTTAGTCAACCTTTGGAAACTAGGATGCGAAAACGTTAGTGAGATCCCTAGAGATATTTCTAAGGCATGTCTAGGGATGTCCCTAAGGTTAAGTATACGTATAGGTTGTAGTACTAGAATTACATTAACGATCATAGAATTAAACCTAAGATGCTAGATATTGAAGGTACTCCCCCTTTATTATGTTGTTTTCCCTAGCATGATTTTTGCCTCTCACACTATTCTTTTTGGGTTTTAGACGATGGCTGGAACCCGAAGGAACCGTGTTGATCAATGCAATGGAAAATGCAATGATTTTCCTCCTGAACAAACATATGTTATGGGATATGGAGTGAAAAATCTTATTGCTATACTTACACAAGCTATGAATCATTCTGGACTTCCAAATGAGCAGAGAAGGGAACAATATTCTATTGAGTCCTTCATGAGGCAACGTCCACCTTCTTTCAGTGGGACTTCCGATACACTTGTTGCTGAATAATGGATCAGTACCACTGAAAATATATTTTCAGTTCTTCAATGTTCTGAACATGATAAAGTCAGCTTAGCAGTATATCGTTTGGAAGGTGAAGCTGATCAATGGTGGAATCTTATCAAGAATACGAGGCAAAGAGATGAAATTGAGTCCATGGAATGGGACGAGTTCAAGAACTTGTTTTTCAGTAAGTACTTCCCTCGTATTCTTTGAAAAAAGATGGAGAAGGAGTTTCTTGAACTAAAGAAAAAGGATGATGAATCTGTTGGTATATACGAAGCGAATTTTACAAGACTTGCAAGGTATGCATCTGGCATTATCATCCAACCTGAAAGTAAAGTTGATCGATTTTTCAGTGGCTTAAAACCAAGTCTTCGAAGGGCATTAGCTATAAGAGACTTTAGTAGCTATGAAGAAATTGTGCGTTGTGCTATCAAGGTAGAAATGGAAGTTGGTGTTACATATCCATCTCATGGTTTTGACAAGAAACGAAAGATGGAGTTCAAGGAGAAATCTCAGAATAATGGTGAAAAGAAGATGAATGTTTCCTTATGCACAAAGTGTGGAAAGAAGCATGGTGGAGATTGTCTTAAAGGGACTAGAAAATGTTTTAAGTGTGGAAAAGAAGGTCATCGAGCAACTGAGTGTCGAAGTAATGGAAAAAGGGTTTCTAATGATGTGAATAAAGAAAACACTGCAGAGAACGCACCACCAACACTTCAATGCTTCAAGTGCAAGGAAATGGGGCATTATGCTAATAAATTCCCTAATCCAAGGGTTAGTGATGATCGACATGAGCAACCACTTAAGGCAAAGGACAAAGGGAAGTCACATGCGATCACCATTGGCGATGTTGAATATGATAACGGTGTGGTGGAAGGATTAAGTGTTTATGTAATGGGATTCCAAAATAATGTTGTATCATGGAGTATTGGAATATTTATGTATTGGTCTAATGTGGTATTCAAAGTGATTGAGATATTTTTGGAAATAAGATGATATGAGCATAATGAAGGGAAAATGAGAAAACGAAATGTTTAACAGTATTCATAAGCTCATGATTGATATAAGGACTAAGTGATATCATTGTTTGAGTATATAGAATTTTGAGGATTTTGGTATGTGGAAAGTGTTAAATTTTAACTGCATTCATGTTTTCACAAAGGTATTCAAGAGAATACATGATTAAGGACTTTGAATGTTTGGAATGTGACCAACAAAACATATCTTATGATATATAGGGATCAACGATGGTATTAAATCTCTGAGAGTGGACGACAGTATTATGGATAAGCCTAATGATTGGAATGTATTATGTTGGACATAAGTTAGTATTATTGATGGGATGTTATAGTAATATAGCTTTAGAAAAAAGGACAACCTACAGGACGGGCGACAACCCATCGCGTCGGACAAGGCTGTGGGAATCGAACCCACAACCAAAGTGCGACTGGCCTTTATCGCCTACCACTGGCCTACAGGAAGTCCCTGTTTAGTAGAAACTAGTTTTATTATATTAAGCAGTATGATATATGAAGTATAAGTCCATTTTAGGAACCATATATGATTAATCTCACTATAGATCGACTTATGTATATAATTTTTGCTAACCTTTTGTTTGAGATAGATAGAATGACCCGTCATTCTATCACATGATCTGCTAACACTTCACGAATAACAAATTCAACTTCATTTATTTAAGAGATGAAGTGGAAATTGTTCAAGGCATGAACAACAGTGAGATTGTACCAAAATAAAGAAAGCATTTATTCTAATTCAAGTTTTCCACTTTAGGGAAATGATCTTGAAAACCAAAAATGTTGTCCTAGTGATCTTATACCTGATGAATCAGATGGTACCTTAGATCGTCACAAATTTATGGATTTGTGATTACTGGATTTTCCATAGCCATGTTCTCTACCACTCTCCATCAGAACATGATGGTTAGATTTCTCTTCCATATCCATATTTTCACCTATGTGGAAACCCAATGATTAGTTTATTTGGGTAATCGTTACATTTCATACTTTAGTTTTTAAAGCCAAGTTTTGGTATTCTTTTTTACGATGTGGGTTTCTATTAAAGAAACTTTCTAATAGTAAACCATTTATAACCCCGACGAATTTCGAGGGTGAAATTCATTTTAAGGGGGGTAGGGTGTAACAACCCAAGATTTTATGAAAAATATTCTTTTTTATTTCACTAATGTCTTGTGTTGTACGCTACACCAAAAGGAGCTTGCACAACACGCATCCTTGACTTTCCTTTCATTACACGCAATCGCGACCTTCCTCGATAGCGTGTGTAGTACGCAATACCGAGTTTCACTAAACAACGATATGCTGTTAAAATATTATTATAACTAGCCGTTATGAATAGTAATAACCACCTTTTAAAATTTTAGAAATTTTAGCTCTCAAAATGGACTTCATTTTTGGATTCGGAGTATCGAATTTAGCCTAAGGTGAAATTTTGGTACTTTTTAGATAACTTCCATATTCTGATGAATAGTGAAAATTACTAAATTATAATTAAAAACAAATTTTTTAATCAAAATAATTAATAGTGATAAATTATTAATTTGAGTTGTTTTAAAGTATATTTAAAATATATTTTTACAATTTAATACAATGTTGGTCATTGGATGTAATTTCACATTTAAACCAGTTATAAACAAGTGTCAATCTTTTGATAGATATTGTTTCTTAAAAACACGCTATTTGTTTTAACATCGAGATTTAATTATAAAATTAATTAATGCAACTTCTATGTTATGAATTTGGTAAAATAGAATTCATTTTTGAATTCGGAATATGAAATATAGCTTAGGATGAAATTTTGGCATTGTTCTGAAAAACATCAATTTTTGATGAATAGTGAATCTACTAAGTGGAAGTTAAAAAACTAAATTTTTCATAAAACATAATTTTACCACTTCTGTGAATGGAATTTCAAAAATCCGAGAGACACGGTTGATGTTAACAAGAAAAATGTGGTTCAATGAGATGAAAATAATTTTTGGTGAATAGTAACTTTTTACTTTTATTTACCACGGTTAAAAGTAAATAGGGTAATTAAGGGTAAGAATGATATTAATATTACCCTAACACATGTCCTAATTCTATTGGACAAGTGTATCTCGACCAAAAACAACCTTAAGTGTAAAATATTATCATTTAGGCCCACTTGGATTAAATTAGGACATTTATTATTATTTAATTCAAAGAAGAGTTAAAAGAGTTAAAATCAAAGGTTATTTACTAAAACATTTTTAATATAGGGTTATACATAAGATAAATTCGAGTGTAAATATTCATTAGAAATCTAAAACTATTTACCACATAATGGTATTTTATTTGTAATTTTTAGACATCAAATAATTTAATTTATTTATGACACAAAGATGATGCAGTAATTATCTTATTAATGAAATATTGACATAATTGATGTTATAAACACCAAAATAAATGTAATTTGAGCCTTTTTATGAATTACACAAATTTTATAGGTTACTATGATATATTTGTGTTGATTTAATCAACTTGGTTCGAACATATAACTCTGTTATGACTTTCACAAAAATCAAATATCAAATAGTGTCAAAATTGACACAAATTAGTTTTTAAATTAAATATTATATTATTAATTGTTATTTTATTACTAAAAATCTAAGGTTCGGCCAAATGACTTAGATAAGGATATATATATTAATAATAAACAATTTGGGGTTCTTTTGGCATGTTATAGTAAGTGTATTAACCATATAGTGAAAGAAAACAAAAAGACACGGTAAAAGTTAAATTATTTAACTTAGAGTTCAATCTAATTGATAAGGTTAAAATAATACCCTAAACATGTCTAAATCTTATTGGTTGATAGGATTTCGACCCTTCCCCACTTTAGCTTCTAAATAAGACCCTTTGGAACCATTATAAACCGATTTTGACTTTAATATAAAATAATATTTTGAGATATTCCTAAGGTGCCCCTCTCCTCCCTTATAAAAGGACACCTCCTCCCCCTCCTCCTCACACCAATTTGAGCACTCATGCTCGGCCAACCCCTGCCAAAATCTATTCTCCACTTCCCTAGCAACATCCTAGAGGTTCGGGTCTTCCTCAAAGACCAATTTTAGTGCCCTAAGAGGAGGTATCAAAGAGGCGCTTCAAAGAAGAGGTAATTACCGTTACCAATTCTTTCATCTTTATTTTTCTTCCACTTCTTCTTATTAGGTTGTTTCATTATGAAGTAATAACATCAGTATCACTCATATACTGATATGTTATTATAAGTATGAAACAACCCTATTTCACCATCTATCCATCATACGGAAAAAGAAATCACCGCGCGTGCGTACGTACGGAATACCGTCTCCACGCCGTGGTGTAATCTATTTTCCACCACCACCTTACATGGATGGGTATAATGGTGTAAAGAATAACCATACATAGTTATTAAAACATCATATTGATTCTGATATATTGTATAATCCACTCCAATTCAATTCAATATTTATGGAAATGATATCATCGCTCGTGCGTACGTACGGACTACCGTCTCCACGACGCGATGAGATTCATTCTCCATGTTAACCATTTAAGAATGATTATAAAGTATATATAATATGTACTAATTAAATATATGACATAATAATGATACTGGATTTATTTATATATTTATATTTATGTCATGTACTTAATTCCATTCAATTCAATAAGGAAACGAAAACAGCGCTCATGCGTACGTACGGACTACCGTCTCCATGAACGGTGTATTTCTTTCCATTTAATGATTTATTATATATATGTATATCCAGAATATATATATATATATATAAATCATGTTTTATGTTCTGGAATTAAGTAATCATGATCTAAGTAATCATATAAATAATTACAAGTCAAAACACGGACGACAAATGAAACAATTTTACCCAAAACGCTCTTTAACATGGAATTTACAAAAGAACGGGTAATATAAAGTCATAATTGAACCATATATGATATCATAACAATGAATATGATTCTGTAATAAGTAAATGACATTATTTAAATCATTATACAGGAGGTTCGGACACTTACGAAGCAAATCGGACCTAAGGTAAGGGAAAATATCACAATCTCATTTTTATCCGAGATTGTTTATTCGTAAGTATTTACTGGGGTGTATTTTATCATCCACATCCATGTTTCCTCAATATGTAATATTATTTCCATCCGACTACAATTGTTTAAATCCAATTTTACCCTTCGGTGAGTTTTTAGTAAAAAATATGAAAGGAATCTTTTGACGTTTTTCATACGAGGTGCTTTTTGACTTTTCCGAAAAAAGTACGAAGAATGTTTTTTTTAACTTATACGGCATGAACGGATTTTTACGGTTTTATAAAGCCTTATTTTCATGAACCTTCCTCCAAAATATATCATGACTATTTTCAATAAAATCACTTTCTTACATGATGTTTTTTGAAAAGGAATTGATTTTGAAGAAGAAAGGATATTTTCCTCAAGAATGGAGTTCATGTGTTTTATCAAAATTATTTTCCATATAAGATAATAAAGGGTTATGTTTTTATCCCTATTATTACATTTATTTTATCATGTTGTGATGGAAATATGTTTATGAATTCCTTTATCTTATATGAATTGTTTTATGATGTCATGTTGTTTAAGAATCCCATTTTTATTACATGTGTTACGCTATGATGTATGGTTTATGATTATGTGGCACACATAAGAAAGGATTCATTATAAGATGGGTGGGACCTATATCTCCCTCCAATGCATTGGGTAAAGATTTTATATCTCATGAGATAGACAGGGCTGGAACGGTAGGTTATACCGGTTCAGTGAAACAGGACTGAAACGAGGGTTACTCGATTCAGAAAGGGACTTTGTCCACTAAGATAGTCTTGGCAATGAGTCTTGACTAACAAGAAATTATTCTATATGATTATGTGTGTATTCCACAAAGTTTCATTTTTTTAAGTTATGATTATTGGGATTTCATTTCACTACTATGATTTATCCCATGTTATGAAATTATGCTCTCTTTTGCAGGTTAAGATTTTCAAAAGTTATGTTCTTATGAATATGTTGTGATTTATTTTTCTTTTGTTTACCATTACTAAGAATTTGAGCTCACCCTTTTATGTTTTATTTTCCCCAGGATATAAAGAAAGGTTTTAGGTAAAAAAAAGGGAAGATCTTTATGGGAGATATTGAAGATCTTTCACCACGATTAGAAGATTACATTCCGAGTTTCCAAAGACACTAAACTATTACGATCCTTGTGTGTGTGTTTTTTTGTTATGTACTAAGTATTCTGAAAATGTAATGTAATGTCCATGTATGTCAAGTTTCGGGTCTCTATAATTATCTTGAAGATCCCATTCACCCTAGTTAATATAACTATCCCCTTATAGAGATAGAAAAGTAACTCTCATTCGATAATAGTCGACATGATCATGTTACATAACTATCCAATTAATACCCATAATCAAATTGAAACCTTACTTTTCTAGTACAAACATATCCTAAAGAAAATGATGACCACTAATATCAATATAAAACTTCTTAATGTATCTGATACCCACTGATTTCACTCTTAATGGTGTGTCAATGGTCATAAACCTATATGTGTTTTCCATAGAAAAACCCAAGGAATTGAAAAATTGAGTAGATACAAAGGAATATGATTTACCTTTATTAAGAAAAACATAAGAAATAGTTTATGACACAAGAATAATACCACACATAGTGAAATGTATCTCATCTAGATTGATAGGAGTATACTATATAGCATGCATTTGACTCACCCCTCTACTATGGCCCCCCAGTCTATGTCCCCCAATATTCCCCTTATAGTTGGTACTACCCATCATGTGTTAGTTTATAGGTTAGATAGGATAATGGGGGATGGTCTAGATGAGGAGAATATACTAAATTAAAAAAATTTAATCAAAAAAATTGATTAATTAAATTAACTATTAAAGTTAATTGTTATGGTTAATTATAGTGAAAAAATTAAAGAACACGATGATGTTTTATACTGGTTCATTCCAAAGTGGACCTATCCCGGTCTTATCTATATATATACTTTGTTGGAGATACATCTGCACTACCTAATTTTTAATAAGAAATCATAACCTATTATAGAATCCTTTTATAGTGGAGGGATAATAATGAAACTGTATTTTATATGGAGAGTCACATCCCTTACAAAAACAACTTTAGATACATGGATTTACAACCCTGAAATCCTAACTTTATAATACAAGATTCCCAACCTAAGGAAAGATAAGAATAAATGATTTTTTATGCAGAAGCATATATAAAAAACTGAGTGTGTGTGAGAGATGAGAAATAGTGTTACATACTCAAGTAAACAATTTAAAGATAAGATAAAAAATAAAATCATAGGTAATGGTTCTTATGAATTGGATTGGAATGTCTCTTAAAGGTAGTAGAAGGTGAAGTAAAAGTAATACGACACATGAGAGAATTTCTAGGTAAGGAAATAGGGTATTGTTGGACATTGAAAATGCACAACAGGATGAAATTTTTTCAACTATTTCTCTAGAAAAAACAAAGTATCAAATATGCTAACTTGTAGTATTCCTTGAAGTGTTCTCTCAAATTAAAATAAGATATGTAAATTAGAACTAAAAAAAATATCCAGGTAAAGAAATTATAATTAAAAAATGGTTGAATTTTTCAGGACAGATAAAATTATCGTGCATAATAATTAGAATAAATAAATTCTTGAATTAAAACTAAATACCAATTCAATTTTTTTTAGTTTCCCATTAAATATTAATAAAAACTCAAAGAAATCCTACAAAAATTATGAGATCATTAAAAAAAGCTAAATACCATTTATTCCCTTGTAAATTCCATGTAACAATTTATTAGTTTTCACATATGACTTCGTTATGGACATGTAAGAATTTATGCCTTTGAAAAATATTCATATTCATTATACTAAAAATTATAGTTTCTAGAATTATATTTTAAATAATAAAATATGATAATTTTTAAGTAGTTCTTTTCTATTTTTAAAATCACAAAAACAAAAAAGGTTTTGATGTGATACACTAAAATGTCACATTCCTATTTACATTTATAAGGATAACTTCTCTCTTGAGTTTGGCGTGTACTAGGGTAAACTTTTGTCAGTTTTTGTACTTTTATATCACTATGTTCTTAGTCATCAAATTTGGAAAACAGTATTGTATAAACCATATGACCTTTGTTGATTTTAATGTGGTGATTACATGTTTAAATCATGGTTTATTAAACCATGTGAGTAAACCATTTTACCTGCTCAGATTTGGGTATTTTCTTCTCTATACATACTTTTTAATTGGAATATAACCCAATATACTTCCCCATTAAAATGAATCAAAAAATTAACTTCCTAAACCATGTTCTTCATCCTCTAAGACCTTCTGTAGTGGTTTTATGATTATTTCATGGTGTTTCCTCTATTGAAACTCAAGGTAAGAGATTCACCTTTTTCATTCCATTGGTTTTCTAATATGTTTATCTCATTCCTTTTTACCTCTAATAGCCTTGGAGGCTGAATATCATGAATAAGGTTGTTATAAATTGTGTTTTTGGTTTCTATGGGCTATGATCCTTCACTTTCTACCCTTTCTAGTGGATTCTGTTAAATAGTTCTATCAGTTGGAGTATAAATTTACATATAATTTTCTTTTAGTTGAGATTTCCACTATTTATTAAGGATCTAAATCAATTATTAATCTAGTTAAATATGACATATGATATAAATATGAGTGTTATTAAATGTTTTCTATATAATTAATTTTTTTCATTGAAAAATGGATGTATTTATATTTAAATATAACTTCCATTTTAAATTGTTTTTTTCTATATTCTATGTGTTTGATAAAATTCCAAATTTTTTTTCCTAATGACAAGTAATTTTTCATTATGTTTTGGGTCCAATATTTATTTACTAAGAGTATTTTTCACCTTCAATTTCTTTTCTTGTTTTTAAAGTGTATTATGTTCTTTCATTCTGGTTGTCTGACTATGCCTTTGGTTATTTTGGCATGGTGGTGCCATGATGTTGTTTATATGCTTCCCATAACTTCCTCTATTTTTAAATGTGGGGGTTTTTAAAAAAAATATTTCCAAAGGTTAGAATGTTTTTTAAAATAATGGACCATTTGGAATATTATGAGAATGATATTATGGTGATTGATGGCTATACCCTTTTGAGATCAGTTGTTATATGTTGTTCATTATGGGATACATATGTTGCTGTTTTAAGATAATTTTATTTAGGTTAATTTATTTTCAAATGGGTGTATTTATTAGAAATGGGGTTTTAGAGGTGATATGGATATGATTGTTTTAATATGTTACCTAGGTCATTGTGTCTATCATGTTATCGACGTATTCTTGGATATTGGCCCACTTCCCTGATCTATCAATGTAGGAACACTATACTACTAAGTGGGGAATGAAGGGATATTTTCTTTTAAATTAGGGAGTTATGAACTATCTTATATACCCTAGTTGAATGTTATGGCCTGGCTACAAGATGAGTCACTGATGAGGCTAGTTGAGAGATATTTTTATGATGAGTTGTAATACCATCAAAATAAAGACTATTCGTTCCAACTATGCACATAATGTATTTTCTCATTAATCCACATGGTTTTTCCTCATGATATATATAATATGATATGATATTCTTATTTTTTTATCATGCACATTTTTTATTTATCATATTGAGATTACATTATATATTTTTATCTTTATCAGTTGAGTTTTCATGTTTAAAACGATTTCACATTTTATTATTTATATATGTTCATGAAATTAAATAAATTTACTTTCCTTATGGGTTTATGTTGTTTTGATACCAATATTTGAGGAGTGAGTGTAAATTTTTTAAAGAAATGGTGTAGTTTTCATGTGAGGAATTTATTGAAATACCATTGATTTTTAAAGCTTTGTAAATGGTTTATCTTCAGTATTGATGTTCTAAATTTTAAGGTAAGGTTTGAATTAGGTCGTAAAAATTGAGATATTTTATATAAGGGAAATTTTGGTTTTTAAATTAAGCTTCCTTTGATGAAAATTTTTGGTGGACTGTTTAAAAAGGACTGTTTTTTGAAAAAGGGGTATAAATTAATATTTATTTGTTTTCTTATATTGAAAAGGAAATCAAAACCTCCTTTCTGAAAATTAATTTCTAAGTATAAACAATCAGTAAGTCCATGTTGAGTACTGACCTTCTTAGTTATCAATTTTATTTTTAGTTTTATGTTTTAAGTTAAAATCTTGTATAAAAATGATTAATTTGGATGGAAATGTTTTTATAGATGATCTTGGGTTATTATTTTTAGTTATGGAACATTTAAATATTTTATTATTTTCATGGGTTTTTATTTATTTTAAATGAGAAAATAATATATAGATAGCACATTTTGGGTTCCTGGTTAGATCCCATATTTTTTATTTGGGTTATTGTGGGTGAAATTGTTCCCACATGGTCAATTGTGATACCTTACCACAAGTTTCTATCATGTGGTAATCAAGAAATCACTTTAAACATTGCGATAGGCTAACCTAAGTGATATGTTAGGTAGAACTAGGTTGGTTCTATAAATAATGGTATAAATTACCTCTATTTATTTGTTGTTTTATTGTAGAAATAAGATAAGATCATCAGATATTAAGTTATGAGTTTAGGGGAGTTCTTCTATAGATCTTCTTTATTACTAATATTGAACATCCATGTGTTTTCAAGAGTTTTATTTTGAATTTGAGTTTTTTAGTTGGTTATCCTTGAGATATTTTGATATAGTTTGCTGGTACCCCAAGTTGTATGGAGATTTTGAGTGTTGTTTTCATAAATTTCATATTTTAGTGTGAAATTGGGGTTAATCTAAGGGTAAAAATATCATGAAACATTTAATGGGGAACCATATGGATAAGGGTAATCTGAACATGACACCATAAGCCCACGTCCAATAGTCTAAGAGATGGAAACTGGAACTGAGTAGGCATGTCACACATATGTGAGGCCTTATCTTAAGGCACTTCCACACACACACACACATATCCAAAAATGAATATAATGAAGAATGAAAAGATCCAACTGATACCAAGGTGTATTCATATAACTGAATCCAAATTTGAGTATGAAACGTGTGCAATAAAGAAAAGGTCCAAATATAATACCCCCAAAATTACTAGATTATAACCTTCTAGGAAGTATGGGACTATTATCTAGATGCATATACTAGAATCGAATACAGTCTATCTATCAAAACTATCTTCCACCTACTCCTAGTCCTCCAAGATCTCTATCAAATGGAATGCCATCTACATATGACACGACATGTGTGGGACAATCCCATGAAATAATGAGTATAAATATACTCTATAGGACACATTGAAATGACCAAACATATAACATAAAATAGAGTATGATCATAATCAAGGATAACATCAAACCAGATATACTCAAGGTAGACACAAAGTTTCAACGTAAGGTCACAACCGTACTGCATACCTAGGATTTCACTTGAGTATTTAAGATGATTCTACTCTGGGAGAACTCAATCCATGGACCTTACTAACAACAATGGTACTCATCTAATAGTCTATTCTCACAATGCATCTCCATTCTGATGTACACTTTTGAACTCAGATGATATAGATACAGAGGTAGGGGATCATGACCATGGACTATGTGGGATACCTGATGCTATTTGGATTAACCCACTAGGATAGGGATTGTATTAAATGATAGTAAGTAATGGGATATATAACCCAATCTAGGGATTCATGATAGTGGATCACACATTGGGACACATGGAGGGATACATGACACTCTCCAAGACTAACTCATTGAGGGGATCCCTCATCCTATGATAATGACCATATTCCCCACCATACCATCATAAAGATGAACTAAGGGAACACACCCCACAAGTTCTCAACTAGACTATGTAGAATAAAGGATCCTACCAACAAGAGAAGGGGTACATGACATGCATATGAATTACATGACATATCCTTCCAAACCCATACCTTCTCGTGAATTTTACAATGTTCTTCAGACCATGCCTATATACTTTGACCATTCCCATATACACTAGCCATGCCCGTGTACCTCAATATTCCCAAGTACCTAGACATGCCTATCTAACCTAGGAATTCCCATATACCTGTTCATCACATTGAACCTAGACATGTCTATGATTTTCCATCTATTGGTACATTCCAGGATTCTAGCCACTAGTCAAATAGTGTGTGACATTTCAGACGGAGTGTGATACAAATCATTACATGAAAACCCTAGCCATTGTTGGAGTGCACCACACAACATGTGTTCCTCCGAAGTACATGCTGTGTACTTCAGTTCTTTATAGAAACAATATAATTTCTCACATGTCTCAACTAAATATCCATCTTCTATGTATAAACTGAAAATCCCATCCATAGATCTCAGATATATGGTTTATTGAGCTTGAGACATTGTTTGTGGCCAAATTTTAGCTAGACATCTATTTAAGATTTGATCCCCATCACAAAGAATCATTGAGTAATTAACCATTGAATGGAGAAAACCCGATCCAAAATCCCGACCATTTATGACCATAATCATAGTTTGATCATGCTTTCAATCCTAAATCAAAACCCATAGAAACAATATATTGTGATAAAGATTGATTGAACAATGACTGATTTCTAGGTAAGGTGGAACCATTTACAAAATGAAATTATAATGATGATCATACAAAGAACAAGGGGAGAAAATCACACAATAAGAAAGTGAACAAATGGATATCAGACATTATTTTGGAGGGCCTCAATCCGTTTATGGAATATGATGAACAACAAATAATTATAAACAAGGATAAATAAAAAATCATCAATTCCCAATTTATAGAATA
The DNA here is from genome assembly GCA_963277665.1 of Viscum album. Taxonomy (NCBI): domain Eukaryota; kingdom Viridiplantae; phylum Streptophyta; class Magnoliopsida; order Santalales; family Viscaceae; genus Viscum; species Viscum album. The sequence goes on from OY728130.1 coordinate 1,225,545,648, forward strand.
TGAATATCAGCTAAAAATCCAAACCTAGACCTTCAGATTTATTTTCTAAAGAGATTAATTCATGTTCTATAAGATATAATCATACTGAAGATTAATCCCACATAAAAACTTCATACCATGAGATTGTAAGGATCAATGATGACTAACAATCCATGTTATTATCGTTGGAGAGATCTTAGATTTCCTCTTGTGAAGGGAAATCTTCTTTGAAAACTGATCGTCAATCCATGATCTCATTTGCTGCACCAAATATCACTTACATGAACCTCTAAAATATCTAGGGTTATGTGGATAAACCATTTTTTCTATAATTGGGTTTATATAAGAGGAATTAGGTTCGAATCAATTATTAAAAAATACATTAATTAACTAATTAATTAAATCTATTATTATTCTATCCATGATCACTCTAAAAAACACCTAATCCATATAAGGATTATGTATCACCTAAGGTAAAATCCATAGTCTATTTTTCATGATAGTCTCAAATTTAAAATTTGAATCACCATTTTGGAGAGATTCAATTTTCTCATAAAAATTTCATGTGCGTGATTTAATATATTTAATAGTTTTCTTATTTCAACATAAAGGCTCCATAGGTCCTAGAATCCCATGTTGACCCTTCACCTGACTCTAAAAACAATGATTATAATATTAAAAAGTTTTACATGGTAAAAATAGAGTCATTACATTCTCCCCACCTCAGGGTTTTTCATATCAAAAGAAAAAAATCATACAAAAAATGATGAGTATATTGACCTCACATATAACTTTCCTTCTTCCTGGTGTTCCCCTAATGATTGTCATGATGTCATTATACACAAACCAAGGGAATCACTCACTAATGAATTATCTTCTCCTGAAAATCCTTGATATATATTAAGTACCTTTTGAAGGTAGCTTCATTATCTATGTCCAAATCACCTTAGTTGATAAAACGTTATGGGCCATGTACGTATATCCTCAATTATGACCTGTAAGAAACATTGTGAACTATATCTAAATATGGAATCATGGTTAAGTGGTTATCCATCGCGCCAACCCTATATAGTATCATGAAATGGATAATTAATATTAGAGATAACATGCCACCCAATCAAAATATCTACAACCCTCAACTTGGAGATACAATCCAGAACACATGGACACCCTCATCAAACTCCAAAGTCCTCTATAACTATCCCATATAAGAATTATATTAGAAATGATAAGTCCAAATTTTATCTTTGATGATATTCACAATATCTATTGTCACTCACACCAACTTTAGGCCCATGAGTGCTGGTTATCCTGGATTAGTCCAGCATAACGAACACCTATAGTGTCTCCCACATAAGGCCTAAAATGTTTTTATACTGACTGTGGAGTGGTAAATGTATTTATAGTTAAAATACACTAAGGGTCGGTGATCCTCACAACTACGAACAAAGTCCAACATGAAATCCCAAAGAAATGCCCTTCATAACCTGAATGATCCAATCACTCAATCCATTTTTTTGTTGGTTGAACACCATAATCAACTGCAACTGAGTGAAAAAGGCACCCGATAATTATATCAATAATTGTGATGTTAATTTATCATCATGGTATGAAGTTATTAGCAATGGTACTCCATGAATATTAAATATATCCTCCACATAAAGGCATCCTAGGGTTTCCATTGAACTCTGATCTTGAATGTCTTGGAAGTGGGATGTATTTATGAATTAGTTTAAGATCACCCATATAGAATTGTGACCTATATATGATCTTAAAAGACCTATCACAATGTTTATAGAGCTACCATACCACTTCTACTCCAGCACTCTAATGGGTCTGGCCAAACCCACTGAAATCTAATGTGTATCCTGGACCCGATAAAAAGTGATGCATCAAGTGACACACTCAATTATTCACAACTCTATTCATATCCACCAAAACTAATAATAAGGGTCTGAGTACATATTATACACCCTTGAATATACCACTAAAGGGGATATATGAAACTACCAGGACACATCCACTGAGATTGAAACCTGTACCATCTGCCATCCTAAAAAAGTATGACATTCTCCCCACCTTCAATAAATGCCCCAGGAGAACATCCATTGTATATCTAGACATGAAGGGTATCAAAATTGATATCTCTAAGTTTCTGAATCCCTAAAATTATAAAGAACTATAGGTGTAACAACTATCAACTAGATTCAAGTTTCAACATACTCATATTCTATGGAAAACATCAATGAGGTCATTTGATCTGAAAAATCAAAAAATAATTGTGAAAAAGATCTCTTATTGAGAGTATCTGGCACAAAATTTTCCTTTTTCGGAGTATAGACCATCTCAATGTAATAATCCAATAGTAACTCTATCTATTTAATCTATATTAGGTTAATATAATTCTATAAAAGTATATACCTAAGACTCTTGTGTATAGAATAGATGACAAAATAGTCATCCATAAGGTAGTGATGTAACTAATTTAGGTAGAAGTCCACTAATTCCAAATCTAGATCAGGATTCGTGTAGTTATACTCATGGGTATCCATTATCTATACCCATAAGAAATCACCACCTACCTCTAAATCAGAACACTTCTAATCCTAGTCTTATAGGCATCATATAACACTAAATAATTATCACCATCCTCTATAATTCTCAAGATGGGGAAATTTTTCAACCTCCATCAAAACTCCTCAAAGACTCTTGATTTATCTTCATCCACAAAGGCTACCCATTTTAAGTCAAGGCTATTAGAGATGCCAAAATCCCATAGAAATTAAGTACAAACATTTGATAGTAGTATTCCAACACAAAGAATATATACACCTCAATCACACTCTTGGGAAGATCCCAAGTTAGCACCATATCATACTTTTTTGGGTCCACCACTATCCCCTAATCTATAAAGTAATGAACCAGGAATTGGACCTCTTGAATCTAGACTAAAATTTTGAGAGATTCCCCTAAATCGGGTTATCTTGGTGTCTGTCTAGGACTATCATCAAATGTCTCAGGCGATCCTCTATTGATGCTCAGTATAAGATGATTTCATCAATGAATATTACCAAAAAATGACCCAAGAAGGGATAAAAGATCTAGTTTAGGAGTCGTATGAGAATTAATAGGGAACTGATCATTATGAAAGGCATCACAAAGTACTCGTAGTGTCCATAATGACATCAAAATACTATCTTTGGTATACCCTCCTCTCAAACTCGAAGCTAATGATAACATTTCCTATGGATAGTCTTTGAGAACTACCACACATATTTTAATTGGTAAAATAGGATGTTTATTCTTAGAAGTGTATACTTATTCTTTATGGTCACCTGATTTAGGTGGTGGTAGTCCACACCTAACTAAAATATCTATTCTGACTTCTTGTTGAAAAATACTTGGGATGCCAAGGGGGGCACACCGGGTCTGAAAAAGATCTTCCTATGAAAATCCTCCAAATGAACATTCATCTATCAAATATCTATGGGGAAAATGCATTATAATGGAGTATATATTGGGGTATTTTATAGGTGTAAATATATACATAAATTGACCTCTTAGTGAGAAAGGATATTTGATTAGCACATCTTCAGGAATACATTTTCATACTCTTCCACCACTGTATAAAGCTAAAATATCATAACATCTACTACTACTAGGGTAATTCTATACAGATAATTAGTAATTGGATATATCCTCTTATGTATGTGTATATTCTTCTCTACTTTTAATTCCTTCTCTCTAACATAGAGAAACCTCATCCCACCAACTTGAATACACCATATCCTCCGCCAAAAATATTCAATTTTTCATAAACTATGCAGAGCCAGTACATGCATAGAATGATGTCATAATTCCTGATCGTGTCCATAAAATATCTCATTGGAATCTCTAGAAATCCATCATTAGGTCACACTATTGTAAAATCCTTGTGATTTTTGAATCTACCTCGATAGGAGTCTCTAAATACAAGGGTTGGGCCAATGGCTCCACTGGAATCTCTAGATCTCAAACAAGGTATGTGGAATGCAAGGAGTGAATCTTTCATATGTCTATGAATACTATATCTAATATATAGAACATATAGATCATACTTTAAATCTTCTATATAGCCTCCAGTCTATAGGATTCCACTACCTATAGCTTCCCATGTCCCTAACCATCATCTCCCTAGGCTTGGCGTAATCCACTTTGGGCTGGTGGTGGGAATAGATTAAAATGTCTACCACCTCATGATGTTCTCTTAGTTACTATACCACATCCTCCACCCTATCGACATCCCTAATCTAGGAACTATTTATTTCTGTATGTTCCATTGAATATATCCTTGTAATTTATATGGAGGATCCAAAAATACCATGTAAGATGTACGCACCCATCATAGGAGTATTATCACATTTCCATTAGCAGACTAGAACCATTATGCGAGCCTTGAAATATGAACCCTCTATCCTGACATTTTACACAAAAACACCTCACACACTTCAATCCTTGAGCATGTTATCGACTACCAGCTGCTAAATCTGAGATCTAGGTTTCCCACTTCAAAAACCAACTATCGATATATTCTCATCAAGAAAGCTATGTATAACCAAATAATTCTCCAATAATCCATCATTAGAAGGGATATAAGGAGATACCACTCTATCTCAAATATATTACTGAAATCTATGATCAAAGGTCTATGCTTAAAAGTACACATCATGAAAAATGTCCTTGAAGTATCATACATGTTTTGAAAACCCTAATGCATACTTTTAAACTAACATGACACAATACTTGATCTCTAAAATCATATAGATACACATTGAACGAAACATTTATACGTAAAACCACTCTCTAAAGATACCCACAAACTGTACCTAGGTGATATTTATTCCATCTTTTTTTCTGAGTCACTAAAATCCACCATAATCCTACTGATCCATGGAGGAGGCTCACCCCTAGGCTCAACATCTATTTATATGGGTTCCTAAGAAGGAATAAAACTCACCCAATAATCTCATGCCAACCCTATGCTACCTAGGGGTATGGATTAACCTAAAATGTTAGGGGTATCTATCTATATAAATCATAAAGTGTTATCAACCTGTAGAAATTATCTTCAAGCACTATTGGGACAATCGATTGCTTGGTGGGTGGTGGTAAGACTAAAAAACCACTCAGAGGTTCCTCCTATTTTACACGTCCCCAAACTAATGCCTATTCACTAGGTGTATTGTCATAAAAATCCTTCAATTAATTCCTATATGGTTGTTATAATGGAGGCATCCAACCATAGAGAAGTGGTACTGTGATCCAAGAGTATATTTGTGCAGCTGACTCAAGAAGGATATTGAAACCACAACCAATTCCTATATGATGAATATTCCATTATTTTCCAAGTAATCAATTCCTCTATGTACTGATACAATAAGAATGTAATTATATTATTGTGGAATGCATATGTTATTTTCCACACCATCATTGGGTTCCCTGGTCTAAGAACCAAACTTGAGGCAGCTTATCACTATTTACCTAGATAAAAAAACAAACTCAAAACTATAGTATCTATGAAAATTGGTCCTAAGATGAACCACTCTATTACCACTCTATCATGAGACATCCCACTAGGGCCTACCTAGCTAGATGTAAGCGGAGTTTGAAACCCCAAATCCACCTTCCACAGGCCACTTGCTACAGACTGAAACTGAGTAGGAATTTTACACACATGGGAGGCCTTAGCCTATGGTACCTATAAACATACAAACCAATAAAATCACCAACATAATGATGAATGTAAATATATAACTTATATAAATATTCATGCAAACAACTGAATCCTGCATCAATGTACGACTCAAGTATGGTAAAGTAAAGGGACAAATACAAGCCCCCCAATACTATAAAAGAGGATAACCTTCTTGGAAGTAGGGTAGTAATGTATAGATGAAACTTATAGAACATTATATTAACCTTATTACTCAACTATGCGCTACCAATTTCTTATACTCCTATATATCCATCAAATGGTCTACCGTCTATATAAGACAAGGCCCATGTGAGAAAAACCCATGAAGGGGTGAGGTAAAAATACCTATTAGGATACCAAAAAATAACCAAATATAGAGAATAAAATAGATTTAGATAATAATAAAGGATAGAATAAAACTATATATACTCAAGATAGACACCACGTGTCAAAGTAAGGTAAGAACCATATTTCCAACTTAGGATTTAACTCAGGGTTTCAAGGAAATGATCATCAGGGAGAACTCACTCTATGGGTCTTGATAACATTGAATGTGCTCATCCAAGAGGCCATGATATTTGGGATTCCCTAAGAAGAGGTTCACCGTAGAACTCAGAATATGTTGATACCTATAAAGTGGATCATGCCTGTGTCCAATGGGACACACCTGACCTAACTTAGGGATGAATGATAAAGTGCCATACCCTGGGACACAAAGAGGGATAAATAAATCTATATATGACTAAACTATAGAGGGAATCACTCATTCTATGCTCCAGATGGGATGCCTCACTGTACTCTCTTAAGGATGAACCAAGGGAACCCAGCCTATTATTAATCAACAAGTATAAGAAGAATGAAGGATTTTACCAACTTTGGAATGGGTACATGGTCTGTATATGGAGTACATAGTGTGTTTCACCAATCCTAGACCTACCTAAGTCCAAGACCATGTTATTCAACCTATGCCCATATACTAGGGTCATGAATATGTACAGTAGTCATGCCCATGTACCTGACCATTCCTGAGTACCTGGACATGCATGTGTAACCTATAAATGCCTGTATACCTGGTCGTTCTCATGTACCTTGATACGACTCTTCCCTTTCATCCGGAGGTACATTATGGGTCACTATCGATGGTTAACATGAAATTTGATACTTATCTCAACCTGAAAACCCTATCCCCTAAAGAAGGGGACCACATGGATTTTGTTCTTCTTAACTACATGTCATGTACTTCAGTATTTCATCGAAAATCTATAATATCTATAACATATCACCCACACTGACATAACCTATGGATACACCACAAATCATGCCCATATATCTTATATCTACAATTTTCAGACCTAAATTTTACACAAGTGTCCATATTCTATCCACCCATCCATTCATAATTCGATCCCCATCATACAATAATGAAAAAACATTAACTTGTCAATAAAGAACACCCAATCCAACTCCCTGTCCTCAATCATCATTATTCCACCTTGATCTATCTTTCAATTTAGAATATGAACCTAAAAAATGATATATTATTCCAAATATGAATTAATAAATGATTAATTTCAAGGCAATTTGGAACTTCTAGATAAATGAAATACCGATGATGATCGTATGAAGAATTAGTTGAAAAAATAAAACAACAAAAAGGGATCAAGACAATGTCGACCTTTACTTAGATGGGAATAAATATATTGATGGTGAATGAAAATAACAGAAGAAGAATAAATTAAGACCATTAAAACATTATGAGTTCCTAATTTTAAGAAGATAAGCATCAACCTAAAATCAAAACATAGATTCACAAATTAATTTTACACAGGGTCTAATTAAAACATGATATGAGATAATAAAAATGAGGATTATTAAAGTAAAATAAAAAATCCTATGTAAATATTATCCCTATTGATAATGAAGAATGAATCCTATTTCATTATAATTTTTGAGAACCAATAAATCCACCAATGAAGGCAATCTCCTTAGAAAACCGACCATTAATCCATGATCCCGTTTTTTTCCAAAAAATCTATCCTCTATGGGCATCTCAAATATATTGGGTTATGTGAATAACCCTAATACTTGGACATAAAAAGGTTTAAATAAGTGTAATTGGGTCTAGTATAATTAATAATTAATTAATGAACGCATGAATTAATTTGATTATTATTCATCCCATGACTGTGCTTTAACAAAACAACTGATGCACACACAGATTATGTCACACCTAGGGTATAAAACACATTCCAAATATAATGGTGGTCCCATATTTTCTATATAAAACACCATTTTGGAGATATTATTATATTTTAGAAAACATATGTGTACATGATATAATATATTTAATATTTTTATTAATTCAACATTGAGCATCCCTGGGCCTGAGAATCCCACATTGACTACACCCCTAACACAAAAAATATTATTTAAAGTATTATAATATTTTGAAAGTAAAAAATGGGATTGTTACACAAATGATTAAGGTTATTATTTTTTCCAAAGATTTTTTGGTGGTGTGAAACTACTATAGTTAAAATCTAGTGGCACTCACCCAATTAAAAAATGGTTTGAAAAATGTTATGGACAAACTGTGCTATGTGGATAAATTTCAGAAAGATTTTTGTTTTCATCCTTTTATTACTATAAGTTTCTATTATGATGGTTGAATTATAATTTTCATTAAGTAAGTGAATATTTTTTGGATTTTAGTTTTATCTATTACAGTTTTAAAACAATATTTTATAACACAATGAGAGAAATGTTTTAAATGTGTTTTTTAGTGTTTGTAAATGTGTATTTGATTTATTTGAACCTTATTATAATTAAATTTGAGATATAGTCTATTTTAAAAGGGTATTTTTTGTTTTATTTTATGGATATGAAATGTAAATATTAATTTAATGTTAAGGTTATGGGGAAGTTCTGTCTAGAAGAAAATATCTAGAAATTTTATTAAAGAAAAGAAAACGATAACAAGAGAGATGATGGGGTCAAACAAAAGAAAATTAACTCATCTAGAAAACCAAGTTAAGAGTCATAAAATGAAATATCATTTCCATATACATAATGAAATTCATAAATAGTTTCTCACTATGACTGTGAGTTAGTATGATTAAGATTCATTAGCATTTCTACCATGGGCCTTTACAACTCTGTAGTGGGAAAGGCCTTTAAATATTTGGAGGATGATTTGGTAGAAAAATTCCTTATCATAGTGATGTAATTTTTGAATGGAATTAATTTTGGAGGATCCGTGTCATTTTTTTTCCACTTGTCATTTATGACAGAATCATTAAAGTAAATGACTCCATCACTACCAATAGGTCAAGTGGTGTCTAATAAAGTCCTATGGTATTCTATATCATTTTAATCATCTAAGATGTTTCCCCATTTATTAATTTTTTATAAATTTGAAATATCCCATGCATCTAGGATAGTTTAGAGGAAATACACATCATCAGGTTCAGGCTTCAAGTCCTCAACATACCTAACCAAGGTACCAGTAAAGTCTATATCCATAGGAAAAACAGTATAAATAAAAACCTTTTTCTTACCACTACTAGTCCCCACCTATGAAACCTCACCCAAGTTGACCAGCATAAAGGAAGTTTCAAAACTATCTGGTAAAATACCCTTTGGGTTCATCCTCAACAACAATACTAGCTACACCTTTATAAATATTGGATTAAGTCCCATTGGAGAAGAAACAACACTGAGACCATCGGTCTCAACTCCATCTTCATCCAAACCAAAATAAGTGGCATCATGAACATAATTTGATGTCATATCCTCTACATAGTCTACCAATGAATTATATGGTCCACTAATAGATCAATTTTTATACTAATTAATCTGCATCCCCATGTCCCACAAATTACGAACATGAGAATTTCATTTCTATGATACCAGAATATTAATCTCTTTGGACAATGGATTTCTTGGTAAATCACCATTAAAATCAAGGTACTTTTATATAGAAACATCCTTTATCGTTGTCTTCCTGTGAAAAAGGGTAGCTGGATGACCATTTATCCACACTTCTCATAGGAGACCTTCCCACAATAAAATTCCATCAAGTGGGAAACAACCATACAAACATTACAGAAGAGAGGATTTATTTCTTACTCAACATCAACATTGATATAATCACTGAGAGTGGAAAGAGTTACCTTATCAATAATAATGAAACTGAGATAAATATCTACCAAAATCCTTTCAAAATTTCCAAACCACACATACTTAGTTTCCATATCAAGATGAATATGAGTCCCAATTGATGTGACAATATCATTGAAAATATTCAGATGCTAGAGGACCCAATTAAGTCCATGAAGATGAAACCAATCCTAAGAAAAGGAATTCCTTATATGTGAGAAATTTAAATCCAAATACCATTCATGTAGATGAAGCCACCCATGCTTTAAGAATATGTAACCAGTGCTCCATGCTCTAAGATTAGAATCATTTTAATGGAAAAGAAAGTGAAAAAAACCACAACCCAGAGAGACACATCTCCAGTCAAAAAACCCCCCCAAAAAAGAAATCCAATGAACCAAATCATATAAAATCCATGGTTTATCACCCTTAGGTAAAACAATACATGAAATGATAGAGTTTTTTTTAAATTATCAATCAACCAGTGAGCTCTTTCGAGTTCGCTTCAAAGTGGGCTGCTGATCCCTTTCGAAGGATTCTTCTGAAACATGAATCCTTGAATCAAGCGAAAGATTAGAATCTATTAAATTTAATACATGATTATAGACAACCAATCACACCTATATTTCAATTAGGCAGTGAATCACTATTTAAATGAGGTCTACTCACCTCAAAACCATCATTCACTATGACTGCATATGATCTTATATCAGATCATTAAGATTCACCAACTCCATATGGAAAATAACCTTTCTAAACATTCTAAAAATAAAATATCTATAATGAATCATCTTGATTCAACATCAATGAAACATCTTTCTTGATAGTTGAATCACCACTGAAAATACTTGGTTCATGAAGTGATAAATGTGGATCTACTGATGAACACATTATGGGATGAGCCTCACCAGTAGATCGAAGCTTCTCAATCCTTTTCAGATCAATTTTGGATCCTCCATTTTTTGTGATCAAGGATAACAAGAGGTGGTAAAGTTTATAATTATGTTTGAGGAGATATTTGAGTATTTACGAATACTAGAAACCTCTATAGTGAGGTGCATTTTTCCTTTTTATAAAGGATTAGTTTCTTATTAGTGAAATCTCACTATACATGCCTAACTATTTAAGGATTTTCTTGGGAATATTTAAATATTTCCTTCATTCAAAGGTTTTATGCAGATAAAGTGATAGTTGAGATGAAATTGGAGTTATTGGGTGCTATCAAGGTGATTGTTCAATTAAGGAATATGTTGAATGTTTCACTAGGATAGTCACTTTCTTAATAGAGTTGGTCAATAACGATTGAAAGAAGGATTGGTTCTTTGGAAGACTCCTTTTCCTATGTCTTAGTTCATTGGTGTTTAAGTCTAGCTAGAATACCTATGTGGAGTTGGTTTATAAGGCTATTAATGTTGAGGAAATATATGTGGGGAAAAAGTTGGTTTTGGATCTTTTTGACCCCATCGATGTTATTGAGATTTATTTGGAAAATGGGAAGTATGATATTGGGTATAATGATGGTTGGAAGCTATATTCTCAACATGACATTCCTGCTTCAGTAATATAAAATCCATTAGTATGATTCCAATTTTTGAAGTCCAAATGTGTTATTCCCTCATGACTGATATCCCCAGGGATATATCATCTATGTGATTGTCTCTATCACCTTAATAGGGTTTTTAAGATAAATGAACACTAGGATAATAAATCTAACATATAAATGTGACATTATCTGTAGTTTATGGTGTTTCTTCCATTGGAGAGGCAGAATCTAATCATTGATTTTCATAGTGTTCCCTTTTTTATTATTTTTATTTTTAGAACTATTCCCACATCTTGTTTATACCATTCATAATTTTTTCTATAATTAATAAAAGAATTTTTGGATTGGTGTTATTTTCTTTTCGAATTTATTCTCATGTATTTACTTATTTTGGGGGAATTTATTTTGTGATTTTGTTTTGATGAAATCTAATAGATATCTGCATCCTTTTTCTCTTTATGTGTGGATGAATTTATATGAATATGAGTGTGATATTATTTCAATTTTCCTTCATATTATTCCAATATTGGGAGATTAATATATATGTATATATATATATGAGATAGACCTTTACTAAGGATCCATTTCTTTCCTCTTTCTAATGGGAATTATCTTCCAGGATTACTATTTTTGGATATGCTTTTAATTCTAGTGCTTTTGACCTTTATTGTTCTGGAGGCAGTTACCATGTTTTATCTTTTAGATCATCTTGGAGTTTGGGAGGTGTTTGTTACCTATGGAATTTATATTGATATTACATAATTAAAAAATGATCAGTGAAATGGACTTCCCAATGTCTAGTCTTTTTTTATTTCTTTCTTTCTTTGGATTGGAATCAAAATTTAGGATTCTAAATGTATTGTCAGTTGATGAAACTAGAGTTTTTTGGGATGGTTATTATGGGGAGTATGATGTTCATGTTCAATGTTCTTGGTTTATGGTTTGTTTTTTATGTTAAAAACCAAGTATTTGAGGTTTATTTGACACTCATACTAATCCATTGTTGTTGATAACTTTTTTGGGATCTAAAAGTGGAAGGGTGGGGAGGATTTTGGTAGACTAAAATGTAAATTAATATTTATTTTTACATGTTTAACTTCTACCTTTTGTTTTGGGTGACTCTATAACACACAAAGATGATAAATTATAATTTCCATTCAAATATATAATGTTTTATTTAACTTCCTTAATTTTTAAGGAACACAATTTTGATCATTGTTATGGTTTAATTTTTTCAGGATGTGTCAGATGGTTCCATGTGGATTTGGTTGGAAATTATGCACTTAGAGGTGCACCATGGGTAGCACAACATTTTATTAAAAATCATGGTGTTCCTAGAGTATTCCTATCTGAAATGGTTATTCCCAAATTCCCAATATATGGGTGTGGTCTTTGGATAAAGGCATCAAGAGTCTCCTTGTGGAATATGGCTAGAATGGCCTCACCATGACATTGTACAAGGTGTGGTACGACCAAAGGAATTACTCATAAACTACAGTGAATCGTTATTGTGGATATTCCAAGTTCTAGTGAGATCAACAGAACCCAAGAAAAGGTGTGAATTAGCACATCATTTTCCTGGTCACATAAAAGTTTTAAATTTTAAATTCAACTACTTTAACTCATGTGATTTGGGTTTTTTCAAAAGGGTGACCACATGTGATTAATTGGGGTAGTTATTAATATATTTTTGACTTGATATATCTTAGGGTGACCATTTTTATTTCTCTTATAACAAGGGATGATGATTCCAATGAATATAGGTTGAAGATTTTGGATGATTTCCACTCCTATTGAGGATATAAAAATCAAGTGATTTTGGAAAAGAAAACTTGGTTATTAGTCTTCATTTGAATGGTTATAAGGACGATATTTCATTAAAACTATCAAATATGATCATATTTTGTTTTCCATATGGTCAGGTTAATGGAAGTATGTGGTTACCTTATAGGTATTCTACATAAAGATGAATGTAATTATTTCTATGTGTGTGCATACATATGTATCTATAAGAACCATTATGTTAAATGTTATGATTTAGATTTAAAATGGTGTTTGTGAGTGGTTCTTGATGCCTACACATTATGTGTTATGATTGTGATCTTTTGTGTTATACACTGTTGTGTGTGAATGATTAGGCTGTGTAGATTTTTTCATAGTAAAAAGTATATATGTGAATCATCATGGATTGGTTATCTCCTAGAGGGGGAATGTGCATGTAAGATGTGTTGTAGATGATGTTGATGGAAACTGGAGGTCGATTAGTGGTACAATGATCTTGTAGCCCGACCATAGATAGATTATGGGTTACAATGACCTTGAAATTTTACCAAGGACAAAGTATGTGGAATAATGGTCTTGTGGCCTAACCCAATAGAAAAAGGGTCATGACATCCTTGTGGACTGGCCCAAGGTTGAGCTATGGGTGTGATGGCCTTATGGCTTGACTTGGGTATTGATTGTCTATGATAATAGACCCAAGACATGTGTTGGCCTTGTAGTAAGATCTAATATGTAATTATGTATGATAAATTCCATCAGAAAAGGAGTTCAAGTTGGTACAAATGGGTATCACGGAAGTCTATTTAGTTCAAAAGTTCCCAATATATGATTAGTTTATTTTTTTATTTTAATCCCCATCATTATATGCACATTTATATACAAGTTCACTTTATGTTAAGGATTCATTGGTGGTGTACTAATGGGTTAAAACTCACACCCTACCTGGGTATTTCAATGCGCATGTAGATTTAATGGCCAGGGATCTAGCTAAGCCCTATGTTAGGTAGTTTAATAGAATATGCCTGGAGGATAAAGGTGATGCTGAGATGGACTCTTGAATTTTAATATAATGTCTTAGTTTATTTATGTCAGTTTTTATACATTGGTTGACTTATCATATTGTAAGTTATTTTATTTATATTTTTGACATAGATTTCATTTATTATCACATGTTTATATATTTTTCAGATTATGTTGTGTTTTTATATGTTTTTTATTTATACCTAGATATGATACTAGTGTATAGATATAGTTACTAAGGGCATATTCCTCACACAGAATCATTTATTCCCCCACTGCTAGTTAGTATCCCCTTTTGTATGGTGAGACACACATGAGGTCATGTGATACTCTATCCTGAACCAAGTGATTTTGGTTGGGGAGAGACAATGTGGTACCAGAGTGGGTTTTCATTACATTATTACATTTAAATATATTTTGGATATGAACCATTGGGTGATGGGAGAGCAAGGGGAACCAGGTGAGAAAGGGTAGAACCCTAGATCGGGAAAACAATGGACATTAAACAAGATAATCCCACTAAAGTTTCAAGAGATCAGAAACAAGATGATCATGTACGAAATAATAATCTCTTTTACTTCATGATAAACTGCATCTCAAGGAAGGATGGATCAGATTCTATTGCGGTCTTACCGAATAAATTTTTAGAGGTGGTTAAATCTACTGATTCCATTTCTTTTTCTGAATTTTACATACCTCCACCTAGAAGAATCATTAAGAAATGGAGTATTTCACCTGTATAAGCCAATCATAATGCTATTGAAGAGAGATTTAACCAATTCAAGTATTCCAGCATTGTAACATTCTTGGTATCTAATGGCAAAAAATATAAATTTCATCACCTCACCTGATGAATTGTGGATATATGGGGGATTTGATGAATTGATAATGAATTCCATGGGATGAAGTTGTTACCATGTTTTGTTACCATTTGATAATTCAATGAGTAATTCATAGACCATGGGGTCATCCTCCTTGAAGACTGGGTTTCTCATAATCTAGGAGTATGATAGAAACTTTAATCATGATAATGTCTGTAACACATTTTATCCAGTTTTAATTTTTATATTTAAGTATAATTTTTTCTATTGGAATCTGAGGATTCTAGGGGACATAGAATCCTTGGATGGAAATCCCATCAGGATGGATAAGAAAACTAGTAACCTAATATTTGTGCACTATGCATGAATGTTAGTGGAATTTGCATGTCTAATACCTTGGTAGAAGAATTGGTGATCACAAAATACATGATATCATTAAACCTGACATTTAGTAAGAAAGAAAACAAAAAATCTCATTAACTACAAGTTCTTTAGGCACTTTATAGGTTAATATAAAAGGGATTTAGAGTGAAAATTTTGAAAAATTAAAGGGCATGATGTGGGTGTATGTACAAAGAGGAAATTGAAGGAGGTCTCACCCCCTAAATCTCAAACCAAATGGGAAATCCCCTCAGGTGTACATAAAACAAAGGGAACTAGAAATTTGAATCACAATTTTGACCTTGAATAACCAGTTCTAGGGAATGAAGTACATAGACCAAGAATCTCCAAGATTCCATATAAAGACCTAGAAATTCCATGTAATTTTTTTAATATATGGTAATTTTATGAGTCTGCGAAAATTGACGGCGCATGATTCCGAGGCCCGATGTGCCTGGAATGAATTTCTGAACTATTTTTCGGGTACGTTTAGTAAACGTGCGAGTGAGTTTTTGTAACTTTTGAACCAGTGCTTTGAATTGAAATCTGAGGACATCATTGAACTCACAACACCATTATTATCTTATGTATACTTTCACCTTGACGACAGTTGGTTGAGGGTGAATGTTAGTTTTTGTGTTTATTGTGTAGGAATAAAATAAAAATAAAAATGTTTTACATTTTTATCTGTTGAAACCTCCCACATGCGTGTTATGGAGGTGGGGACCACCAAGACCAAAACCTCCCAATTTGAATTTAAGGGTGGGGACCACCATAACCCCCTAAAATACTTCTTTAATATGGAGATAACTCTTGAACTCCCCGTTATTGGGAGATAACATTTGGTATCCTCCCACTTTAATGGTGCAAGCCACATCGTAATAAATGATGTCAATTTTATTTTGTGCCAACAATTAAATTGATGAAACACAACATATTGGCTACTTTTATTTTTGGGTGGAATTCGGAGAAAGGATTGGAAGAGGGGAACCTTGGAGGAATTCTTCTCCTCCAATGAAGAATGCTTCTCTAACGAAGAACACCAGCGTTCTCTAACATGTTTGACTTATTCCTCCGGACGTTATCCAACGTGGGATGTCTTCAATCGATGACTGTCCTTCCCTCCTCATCGACGTCAATAAATAAATGAGGTAGGGTTGTGTTTTAAATTGATCACTGTTAATTTTTACCCTCACATTAAATCATCCCCCTTGAGCCTCTTGCTACCGCTCTAACGCGAAGGGTGTGGGACAAGAAAACATGGCCCGAACCCTTCGCCGTTCTTCATGAATGGTGTGTTCTTCGCGATTGAAGAAGGTAGCTTTGTGTCACGGCGATGAATGAAGAGTGGCCGACCGAACTGGCTGCCGACGAAGGTGCGGCACGGGACTACACCGTGTAGAGAGGACGGCTGGCCATCCAGCTAGCTGCGGTGGACTGCCGCACCATGGCCTACACCGCTCAGTAGCCCCCGTGGCATCCGCGGTCCCCACAGCCTCCGCGGCACTCGTGGCCTATGCCTCCCTCACGTCCTCCGCCGCTTGGCGGCCCCCGCGACCTCGTGCCGCCTCGTGGCCTCCGTGGCTGTTGAGGCCTCCGCATCCCCTACGGTTGACGCCGATCTGTAGATCAGGAAGCCTCCACCACTCTGCGGCCTTCGCTGTCCCGCAGCCTCAGTGGCCCTGGGCAGCCCGCGGCCCCCGCGGCGTCCGCCACCCCGCGCCACCCGTGGCCTCAGCAGCCGCCCCACCACAACATGGGCCACTACCCCAGCTGGGTCTCCCAGCATGGGCTGGGCTGAACCTAGTGGGACGGACCCAGTAGGTCGGGCCGGGTCGACCGAACTGGGTTGGTCAGACTAGGTCGGACCGGACCCGGGCCAGTTTCAACCCATCTCATACTTTTGGCCATAAATTTGGCACCGGGTGTCTGTTTGATGAACCGTCTGCAAAGATGGAAAACTTGGAGCGAGACGGTCTCTTTGGTATACCCCACATGAGATTTGGATAATGTTGAGATATAGTTAGCTTGGATCAAGCACCAATCCAACCGGGACCTCGGGACTAAAAGGCTAATAACATAAAGACCGAGCGTCCAATTGACGCACCTTCTATTGCGTTGATACCCCTATGATGTGGCGTACCTTTAGGATACTTATTCATGGGACATATTGGTAGTTATATTATCGATCAGTGGATTGAGGAGTGGACCCTAAGGAAGACAAGCAAGCTTAGTGCGGGAACCCTGTAGCTGGCTGTGGAGATGTACTAGGATTATGTGTGGGTCTGACGACGTACTTAAGATGTAATAGGATACTGTGTGGGTATGATGATATAATGGAGATGTACTAGGATCATATGTGGGCCTGACGATGTACTGGAGATATACTAGGATCCTGTGTGGGTCTGATGACTTACTGGATATGTACTAGGATCCTCTGTGGGGCTAACGACGTATTGGAAATGTACTAGGATCTTGTGTGGGTCTGATGATGTACCAGAGAATTATTAGGATCCTGTGTGGGTCTGAAGATGTACTATAGATGTACTAGGATCCTATGTGGGTCTGACGACGTACTGGAGATGTACTAGGATCATGTGTGGGTCTGACGACGAACAAGAGATGTACTAGGATCCTGTGTGGGTCTGATGATGTACCGGAGATGTACTAGGATCACGTGTGGGTATGAGGACATACTGGAGATGTTTTGGGATCCTATGTGGGTCTGAAGACATACCAAATATGTACTAGGATCCTGTGTGGGTCTGACGATGTACTGGAGATGTACTAGGATCTTGTGTGGGTCTGAAGACGTACTAGAGATGTACTAGGATCCTGTGTGGGTCTGACGACGTACTAGAGATGTACTAGGATCCTGTGTGGGTCTGACGATGTACTGAAAATGTACTAGGATCTTGTGTGGGTCTGACGATGTACTATGATCTTTCGTGGGACCACCTCTTAACAGAGTATGATGAATTAGTAGTTACATCTAATCCTCTCTACTACATTACTTAAGTTATACTTGGTGTGAGATGAGTCTGTACCTTTTGGGACTTTCCTTCATGGTAATACCCTGGTGGTATTCTTCTGTGTGGCGTACCTATGTGGTACTTACATTCGTGGTATTATTTCCTTTGTGTAATAGTTGAGCTTTAGGATTTGAGTTAGACTATGTGTTTTCCTCATGATTGATATGGGTATACTTGATAACTTAGGTATATGTATGGGCATATACTTAAGTAGGGTTATCGGTTGTTTTTCATGCTATGTGGTTTGTCATTTGTGGATTTTGTGAGACCTTGAGGGTCTCGGTGTCCATAATGAGTATCGTTATACGCATCCCTTCATGGGATATGCCCACACCTTTTTGTGTTTGGTGCAGACGACTGACAACGCTGACTGAGGACAAGGGTTCCAAGACTGGACGGTGCCCGGAGGTGGACCATACGACGTGTCATTACGCAGAGGAGACGGGTAGATATAGAGTGCTTAGGAGGCAATCTGTACCTATCCTTCTAGTAGGAACCTCATAGGATGATCCAATAGTTGTCTTTCTCTTTCTTTATTTGTATTGTATTTTAGTTGTACTTGTACCTTTATTTTTGGGCTTATATTCCAGCCCCTCTAATTTTCCGAACTCTTTTTTCTATATAGTTTACTTGTGTTTGTATCTTTCTATGTGCTTGGTTGTGTGTGTTTACTGAATATAAAAGTAATGTCTTCCCAGTTTTAGGGAATAGGCCATTCAGTGCTAGTCGCCAGCCCCTGGCCTATGGAAGGCAGGCTTGGGGTAGTCACGGTACAAGACCTAGGGGATGGGTCGTGACAAATTGGAATAAAAGGAGTCAGTTATACCATAGAACATTGGACTCTGATATTTTTAATTTCAATATTTTTAAGTGTAGTGAGTGTGGTTATCAGTTTAGGGAATCCGATGTTGGTGCGGCGGTCGACGTAACCATACACCAAGACCCTGACTTCTGATTTATGACTCAGTGCACGGAAACACTAATTGTGTGCTTGTTATGAAAAGTTTTCTCATGTTTTATTTGAGTCATCTCACTAGGTAAAATTTAATGACTGTGGTGCACTTGTTCCTTATCAGGATGCCACTATGTGGACAACTAGCTAAGATTCCTGAGAGAGTACACGATGATGGCCCACCGAGCGACGAGGCTCCGGTGTAGGGCCCTCTTACTATGTTGGCACCTTTGGGTGGTGTACCAGCAGCACCAACACCCATTGGGAAATAGTTACCACTAGCCACACTGGCAGACGATGCATGCTGATTGAGCGCATTGCACAAGTTCCAGCAGTAGAGGCCTCTGAGGTTTCGAGGTGAGACAGATTCCCACGTGGATGAGGGCTGGATGGATACGGTTTCTTGAGATTACCACCTAATTGAGACACCAGTGGAGAATATGGTGATCTTAGCAACTAGTATTTTTCAGTGAGTGACCATGAGGATGGTCCACATAGTGACGAGGCTTCGGTATGTGGACCATTACCTAAGATAGTACCTTTAGGCAGTTTGTCAGCTATATTACTCCCTGTTGGTCAGCAATTATAACTAGTGGTACTGGTAAAGGACACATATAGGATTAGTACCTTACGTGTGATTCAGCATTAGATACCCTTCAGGTTCTGAGGTGAGCCTGACTGACAGGCGGCTGAGGACTGGCTTGAGGAGGTGGCTGGTAGTTCTATAGAGTTTCTATAGCTTTAGCAGATGACATGTTGGTAGCTGAGTATTCATTGAGGCATACCGATCATTCCAGGTACTCGATAAATATGATACAACCAGTGCATCAGAGCTCATACCTCTGAGCTAGGTGTCTTTAAGGACATTCAATCCAACACTTTTCCTCTATGCATTTATACTTATGTTAGAGTGCTAGAGAGAACCTTTGTGGTTGAATTTTATTTGGCTGAGAGGATACATCCAGTGAGTGTTATTAGTGGGAAAGCATGAGACTGGCTCTAGTCTCAGAGACTTGGGCATGTAAAATGTTTTTGGAAGTAGAATTTTTAAGGACAGATGAATCTACAGGGCAACAGACGTGGAAGCAGAGCTAGGAGAGCAGTATGGGGTGATGTAATTTTTGACATGTTACAACCAACCACTTTTTTTGCGGACCCCACCAGGCTCAGGGAGTTAGAGGACATGGGAAGGGAGTAGCTTCATACAGTCAAGGAATATGACCCATGGGAACTAGGAACGATTCGAGGTACAATCTATGTATACTACTAGCAGCTGTATAAATAGACTTAGGTACCAATCATTCCCTTTGTCCACAAATCATGTTCAATACTTAGAGTTTCCAGTTAGGCCATTGACTTGACCCTCATGTCTGGAGATACCTTTGGGAGGAGACTTGATAATCACACTTTTGGTGACGGTGTGATCTGACACTTGAGGTGAGAGTTTCGGTTGGAACCTCTTAATGGCTGCGTCAAGGCCATACAATATTAGTTTGGGTATGACTGGACATCCACAATTCATACTTAGATTGAATTTATTAGTAAAAAAAGGTTGTGGTTTATCTAAAACATTAGGAAGAGGTTTTACTTTGTTGTTGAAAAGGGAGCCCCAGGAAGCACTGGATAAACTCTTGCATAGGAGGGTGCGGTTGATCACTCATGAGTCTCCAGCCTCACCCTCGTTGCAGTAGGAGTTTTGAGTTTTGAGTTCCCAACAGAGTGGCTAGAATTCCTACAGGACTATGACTTTGAGATAATCTATACTTATGGGAAGGGGAAAGAGGTAGCAGATGAACTAATTAGGAGATCTGGTATACAACTGCTAGGTAAAGAGACAGAGCAGATAGCCGCTTTGTAGATATCCTTTTTGGAAAAGGATGTAACATCATTTCTTTAGTCTCTTAAAGTCACTTCCCCAATCCTTCAACGAGTTAGGGAGGCGTAGCATTGGGAAACTGACTGTGAGGCTCGACGTGCTCAGATATCCACAGGACAAACACCTGATGGATTTTATGAAGGTGGGGAGCATGTCATCCTCTTCAGAGGACGTACCATGGTACCAATAGCGCTAGAGGAGGAGGTGTTTAGGGAGTCCCATATGTCCCCTCTGATGGTACATCCTGGTGTGGTGAAGATTTATTAGGATCTCGGACGTTAGTACATATAGACCAAGATTAAAGAAGTAGTGGAAGAGTTTGTATCATGATGTCTCACTTGTCCGCAAGTGAAGACTATACATAGATGACAAAAGTATTATGCCCACAAGATATAGAAACCCTTGGAGTTCCCGGAGGGGGACCACGTCTTTCTACAAGTCTCACCTTGATGAGGTTTGTGGAGATTTGGCCGAGGCTGCAACTTATCTCTGAGGTTTATTGGACCCTTCCAGGTCCTCAGTAGAGTTGGTGAGGTGGCTTAATGTCTAGCACTTCCCCCTCAGTTGCACCGGGTGCACGACGTCTTCCACGTATCCCATCTGAGGAGATACGTGCACGACCCTTATCACATCATCAACCACGACGAGATGGACGTCGATGATGGGATGACGTTTACAGAGGTTCTAGTAGAGATTGAGGATCGACATGAGCAGGTCCTTCGTGGGTGGTCGATACCTCTAGTGCGCATTCGCTGACAACATGGGAACCTCTAGGAGAGAACATGGGAGTGGGAGGCTTAGATACATTCTCAGTACCCCCACTTTTTTTCTTAATTTTTGTGATGTGGATTTTAGCGAAGCAATGCCCTGTGGTGGAAAGAATGTAAAGACCTGGAAATTCCATGTAATGTTTTTTAATATATGGGAATTTTACAAGTCCTTAAAAATTGACGGCACGTGATTCCGAAGCCCGGTGTGCCCAGAATGAATTTCTGAAATTTTGTTCAGGTACGTTCAGTAAACGTGCGAGCAGGTTTTTGTAACTTTTGAACTGGTTCATGGAATTGAAATCCAAGGACATTGTTGAACTCACAGCGCCAGTATTCACTTAAGGAGACTTTCACCTTGACGACAGTTGGTTGAGCGTAAAAATTAAATTGTATGTTTTTCATGTAGGAATCAAATAAAAATAAAATTTTTAACATTTTTATTTGTTGAAACCTTACACATGTGTGTTATAGAGGTGAGGGCCACTGAGCCCAAAACCTCCCAATTTGAATTTAAGGGTGGGGACCACCCGAAACCCCTAAACTCCTTCTTTAATTTGGAGATAACTCTTGAAATCCCCTTTAATGGGAGATAACTTTTGGTATCCTCCCACTTTAATGGTTCCAACCACATTGTAATTAATGAGGTCAATTTAATTTTGTGCCAATAATTAAATTGATGAAACACAACATATTGTCTTCCTTTCTTTTTGGGTGGAATTGGGAGAAAGGATTGGAAGAGGAGAACCTTGGAAGAATTATTCTTCTCCAATGAAGAATTCTTCTCCAACAAAGAACACCGACGTTTTCTAATGTCTTTGAATTATTCCTCAGGACATCCTCCAACGTGGGATGTCTTCAATCAATGACCATCCTTCCCTCCTCATTGACGTCAATAGACAATTGTGGCAGGGGTGTGTTTTAAATTAATCAATGTTAATTTTCCCCCTCACATTGAATCATCCCCCTTGATTCACTTGCTACCGCTCTAACGTGGGGGGTGAGGGCCAAAAAAACATGGCACAAACCCTGTGTCGTTCTTCATGAATGGTGTTTTCTTCACGATGGAGAATGCAGATTTGTTTCATGGCGGCGAATGAAGAGTGGATAGCTGAATTGGTTGCCAGCGAAGGCGTGGAGTGCGACCGCGCTACGCGGAGAGAACATCTGACCATCCGGTAAGCCACGACGGACCGCCGTACCGCAACTGCCACGCCGCAACACGACCTCTGCCGCTCTGTGGCACCCACGGCCTCGCGCCGCCCCACAGCCTCTACGGCACCCGCGGCTTCCGCCACTCTGTGGTCCCCGCTGCCTCGAGCTGCATCGTGGCCTCTGCGGCCTTCGCGGCCTCCGCCTCTCTGCGGTCTCGCGCCGCCTACGGCCTCCCTCGCTCTGCAGCCCATGCAGCCTCCATCACTTCATGGCATGTGTGGCCTCTACTGCCCCGTGGGCCGCTGCCCAGACCAGGCTGCCCAACGGGATGGGCCAGACCCAGCGGGTCGAGCCGGGTTGACCTGAACTGGTTTGGCCTAGGTCGGACCCAGACCAGTTTCGACCCATCTAATACTTTTGGCCATAACTTTGGTACCGAATGTTTGTTTGAAGAACCATCTGCAGTGCTGGAAGCGTTGGAGTGAGAGGGCCCCTTTGGTATACCCCAATTGAGATTTGGATAAATTTGGGATACGTTTAGGTTGAATCGATCAAAAATCCAACAGGGCACTCAGGACTAAAAGGCTAATAACTTACAGACCGGGCGTCCGATTGACGCACCGTTTGTTGTGTTGAGACCATTATGATGTGGAAAACCTTTGGGATACTTTTTATTGGGACTTCATGGTAGTTGGAGTATTAACCAGTTGATTGAGGAGAATACCCTTCTAAAGATAAGCAAGCTTAGTGAGGGAACCCTGTAGGTGGATGTGGAGATGTACTAGGATCCTGTGTGGGTGTGATGATGTACTGAAGATGTATTAGGATTCTATGTGGGTATGACGATTTACTGGAGATGTACTAGGATCCTGTTTGGGTCTGACGATGTCTATATATATACTAGGATCATGTGTGGGTCTGACAATATACCGGAGATATACTATGATCCTATCTGGGTTTGACGACGTACTGGAGATGTACTAGGATCCTGTGTGGGTGTAACGACTTACTCAAGATGTACTAGGATCCTGTATGAGTCTGAGGACATACTAAAGATGTAGTAGGATCCTTTATGGGTCTAACGACGTACCATATATGTACTAAGATCCTGTGTAAGTCTGACGACGTACTGTAGATGTACTAGAATCCTGTGTGGGTCTGATAACGCACTAGAGATTTACTACGATCATGTGTCGGTCTGATGACGTACCAGAGATGTACTAGGATCTTGTGTGGGTCTGACAACATACTGGAGATGTATTAGGATCCTGTGTGGGTTTGACGACATACCAGAGAAGTTCTTGGATCTTGTGTGGGTATGACGACGTACCAGAGATATTCTAGGATCTTGTGTGGGTCTGATGACGTAATGGAAATGTACTAGGATCCTATGTGGGTCCGACGACATACCATAGATGTAATAGGATCTTGTGTTGGTATAACGACATACTAAAAATGTACTAGGATCTTGTGTGTGTCCGATGATATACTAAGATCCTTTTTGGGTCTACCTCTTAATATAGTAAGATGAATTAGTAGTTACATCTAATCATCTCTACTACTGTACTTAAGTTATACCTAGTGTGAGCAGATATTTTACATTGTGGTACTTTCCTTCGTGGTAGTACCTTGGTGGTATTCTTAATGTGGCATACCTGTGTGGTACTTACCTTCATGGTATTCCTTCCTTTGTGGAACAGTTGAGCTTTGGGATTTGATTTGGACTCTGTGTTTTCCTCATGACTGAGATGGGTATACTTGATAACTGAGGTATATGTATGGGAATATACCTAAGTAGGGTTGTAAGTTGTTTTTCATGCTATATGGTTTGTCCTTTCAGGATTTTGTGAGACCTTGAGGGTATCAGGGTCCCTACTATGTATCGTTATACTCACCCCTACATGGGGCATGCTCGCACCTTGTTGTGTTTGGTGCAGACAACGGACAACGCTGACAGAGGATGAGGGTGTCAGGACTGGACGGTTCCAGGAGGTAGACCATATAGCTGGTCGGTACGCAAAGGATACAGGTGGACGTGGAGTGCTGAGGAGGTGATCTGTACCTACCCTTCAGGTAGGAACCTCAGAGGATGACCCAGTAGCTATCTTTCTCTTTCTCCAGTTGTATTGTATTTCAGTTGTACTTGTACCTTTACTGTTGGGCTTGTATACCGACCCCTCTTACTTTCAGCACTCTTTTTCTTATATAGTTTACTTGTGTTTGTATCTTTCTGTGTGCTTGGTTGTGTGCGTTTAGAGGATATAAAGGAAATTCCTTCCCGGTTTTAGTGAATACGCCTTTTGGTGCTAGTCGCCAGCCCCTGGCCTGTGGAAGGCGAGCTTGGGGTAGTCAAGGTATGGGCCCTGGGGGACGGGTAGTGACATTCCATCAACTGATATTAATTCAAATAGATATCTTATGATTCCTTCTAAGGAAATTGGTATGCATGAAGGTTCCATTCTGAATAATGATCACATCAAATATGGAAGTGATATGGGTAATGAGGGAAGAATAAAACCTAAAAGGGGTAACCAAATCATACTGGTGTAATGAACTGTTGTAGTGACTTCTAAGGAGGTGGATGTTGTGTCATATAAACCCTCAAAGGACCTCATTGATGTTTATAAGATGAATCATGTTGAATATCCCTTTCCTGTGATGACATTTAATTCCTAGAATAATGTGGATTCCATATTTGGGGATATTTATATTGATGGGGTTTAGAATAATTGCTTAATGCAACCTAGTACAGTCCCCTCAGATGCACAACATGTTCTTCTTGTTGAGAAGAAGGTGGGAAATGATGCATGTATTCCATAATCCATCCCTCATTAAAAAATAATGACGTGATATAATGAAGATTTAAAGATCACGTCTAAGAATCCAGTACCATCATTTGATGAAATTCAACCAAATACTCTATCCCATAATGGGATTTCATTGGAACACTCAGAATAGTTTGGGAAAATAATCATAATTTTTTTTGATCACTTAAAACATAGTGAGATAAAAGAGGATTCTCATAGGTTCCTTAATCTAGAAATTCTAGGAAGAGTATACCACTAGAAATGTCCTCTAAACCTACACAATATGTTAATAAATCTATACCTTTTTTTGGTATGATTAATCTGAAGATACACATATAAATGAGAAGAATGTTAATCCCTAAAATGAAGACAATGAGGAGTGATGAATAGGTACTAGGGTAAAAAATGAGCCTGTAATGGATATAAAGTCAAAGGGTAAGAAGATAAAGAGAAAAGAGAAAAGTGGAAAGGTCCAGGTGAACATGGCACAACAAGAAGGCCCCCAAACAAGGGGAAAAACCTTAAATAATGAAGATATTACACTGGAACTATTAAGGTCTAGGGAACTCCCAAACAACCAAATCCCATAGAAACTTCATTATGGAATACAATCCTATTCTCATTGTAATTTCTGATCCTAATATTATATTTAACAATTGGAAAGGTTTAATGTGGAAATCTATTGGATATAGGATTGTTTCTCAAAACTCTCATGACTCCAACATTGATCAGCTATGGCTGATAAGAGATGATTCCATCCTCATCAGCTCATATAGTATGAAGACTTAGAGTGCTTTACTCTCTTATAGAACATTAGGATGTGATTTATAAATATCATTTATATATAAATCCACATATTATATCAGGATAATGGAATTATGGTAGGAGATTAAATCCATTTGTAAAAATATGAATAAAAATTGGGTGATTCTTAGAGATTTAAACACTATTCTAAAATTTGAAGAAGTAACTGAATATAGTTTCAACCACATTGAATCTATGGAATTATATTCTTGTATTGGCCATTGAAATATTGTTTAGGTCCCTATTGTCGGTGATGATTTTAAATGGAGTATATATACTATGAATGGAAGACAAGAAAGTAATCTTTGTAGTTGATTCATTCAAATGGATGATAGGAGTGTTGTAAATTGAGTCTCAAGGTTCACACATCCAAATCATCACTCTAATCACAATACTATCACTGTGGAAGTCTCCACACATATAAAAAGGTAAAAAACTATTCCAATTTGGTTTAATAATTGATGTATTTTAGTTCTTAAATGTAGGGAGAATTTTTTGGAATCATGGAAATTTGAACCTATTGGCAGCCCTTTTCGAAAGATTGATGGAAAAATTAAGCACACAAAGAGGTTTCTTAAATAATAGAGTAAAAAATAATTTTCCAGGTAGGATTTGGACTTTAATGCTGTAGAGGAATGCCTTGATCATAGTCAGATCATCAATCAACTCCATAATGCACCATCTTGAGATGAGATACAAGGGAATAATTGGCTTGATGATATCCTAACAATCAAGAAAAGGATGAAAAAATAATATTAATGTAAAATGGATAAAATATGGGGATAATAAATTCAATTTCATCCACAAACTACACAAAGAGAAGAGGGAAAGATTGGGGAATTAAGTAATTAGAATAAATAGAAACACCAACACATCTAAAAATGACATCTCTTAGAAAATAGTTGATCACATTAAGGGGATCTACTATAACAATGGGCTAGATATTAAACAAAAAATAGTTGATAATACCACTCTCTACATTGAGGATCATCATGATCAAAGTTTTATAATAGACCCATCCAATGATGAAGTTAATGAAGCTGTCTTCTCCCTTAACTTAGAGAGTTCTACTAAAATTGATGGATTCACTAACAAATTCATCATGTTATATTGTAGGATGATGTTAATTAATAAATAAGTGATTTTTTTCAATCAATCTTCCATTCCATATAGGGTAAATAAAAGTTTCATTGCCTTGAGGCCCAGAAAGGAGAACACACATGATGTCAAAGACTTCAGGATAGTTTCCCTTGGGAACATGATTCCTAAACTCATGAGTAAGATACTTATGAATAGGATGAGAGGTCTTGTGAAAGATTATATCACTATGAACAATTTGGATATCTCCCTGGAAGAAACATTCAATTTTTTTTGTTCATAGCTTTAGATGGTATTATATTAAGTAGGAGGAAAATGAAGGATTGTAACTTCAATATCAAAATAGGAATATCTAAGGACTTTGGAACAATGAAATAGATATTCCTCTATGATGTTCTCAGAAGTTATGGCTTCTCAAATATATTCATTAAGCGTCACACCATCATTATAAATTATTCCAAGCTATGAATTATTATTAATGGAGCACCTAGATGGTACTTTTAGTGAACTAGTGGTGCGATATAAGTTGATCAACATTCATGGATTTTTTTTTCTAATTATGAAGTCAAATTGAGTGTATGAATTAATGAATTGGATCAATTTAGCATCTAAACAAACATTAGATATTTTTGGAATGATCGTGTTCCCTCACACCTACTATATGCAGATGAAATTATTCTTCTCATCCAGTCACTGAGAATGATGATATATATTCTTGAATTCCTTTTTCCACATTCTGATGAACATTCAAGACAATATATAAGTTGGGACAAATAATTCATTATATTTGAAGAGTTATCTGTAATTGGTATGAAAAACAGCATAATTAAGCATCTTGGAGTTAAGAGAAGATCCCTGCCATTTAATTATCTTGGTTTACTTTTGTTCTGGGGAAAGTTGAAGAGGAACTACTTTAAAGACATATGATTAGGAGTTGTTAATCAAATGTATAGGTGGAAGGGGAAATCCATGATCTAAGCTGCAAGGGTGTTCCTCAACTTTGTGATCACATCTATTTTTGTTTATTATTTCTCACTTTATGGATAGACCATAAGACTTTTAAATGAGATTCAAGGGATGATTGGGAACTTCATATGGATTGGTTCATTCCAGGAAAAGAATATGGCCACTGTTTCATGGAAGGAATATATAAAACCGAATGAATTGGGAGCTCTTGGAATTAGAGATCTTAAGATCTTTAATGATGGTCTAGTGAGGAAATTCACTTGGAGCCTAATTTATTTTGATACTACCTATAATTTATTATCAAATAGGTTAAAAGGGAAAATTTTAAATGTTTATTGATATTACCATTTATCTTTTGTTTGGGAATCCATAAAACACTCCTTCAACAAAATAATCTATGTCAATAAATGGATTCTGATAAGGGGTTCCAAAATCAACAGCTCGACCACCACATGGCTTGAAAGTACACTAGAATATACTATCAGCATCCTCCCCAAGGCTTCTCACATGTCAATTTATAATATTTTATCTCAAATATCTATATTTTATGGCATGTTTCCTGGTCAGAACAACCTAAAAATTCGGAGTTAAAAATTCATTGATTGTGAAATCATCATATGGAATCACAATCAGCATGTAAACATTAACACTAATGAGTTTTATAATTTAGAATGCGGTGGTGTAAATAGGACACAAACATGAATAATGATAAAAAAACCTATATGATTCAACCCAATAGGTTTATCTTGTGGTAGAGGATCTTGAAGCATAGATTTCCCACAAAGGACCAAATCAAAAAATATGAACATCATCTTGGTTATGCCTAAATTATTTTCTTTCATGTAGAAGAGGAAACACATAACCTCTTTTTGGGATATGACATTGAACATGAATTATGGGATTACACAGGTATGCTATTTGTCTTGTAAATTAACATACACATAAAACTTGATGATCTCAGGGAGAGAATATGTGCTGCTAATTTTAGTGGGCAGATTATGAATCTTTTATTGGTACAAGTTGGCTCTGTTATTTCATCTATATGGAATTCTTGAAAAAATAAATTTTTTAATAAATAAAAACCCTCTGTTGACATGGGAATGATAGAAATACACAAGGATATTCCCACAACATCAATGACAAAAATATGAGGTTTGTATAATACTATGAATGATCTTAATATTATCAGGTATTTGGGTATAGTTGGTCGACCAAAGATTCGAAAAATGGTTAAATTCATCTGGGAGATCGCTCCAATCATTCCATGGATTAAGGTTAATGTCGATGGGGGATGATTATGAAATAACGGGTCCCTCATGTTGTGGAGGTTTCTTATGCACACACCATGGATTTCTCAAAGGATTCTTCTATCATCTTACATAAATTAGGATAACCTATGAAGTATAGTTAATAGATATGGTGTGTGTAATTGGTAATGTTTTCCAATATAATTGGACATCATTATGTATTGAATCTGACTTTGATGTTGCTAATAAGGCCTCGAAAACAATAACACAGGATGTTCCATGGAGGATTTTACCTCTCTAGGATGAGTTACTTAATAAGGCTACCCACTAAAATATTGAAATCACTCATTCATATAGGGAGGAAAATCAAGTGTAATATTTGTTTTCAAAGAAGGAGGTCAAGGAAATGGATATGGGGTGGTATTTCACGACCCCTTACTACTGTGATCCAATGGTGGACACAATCACGCATTGTGTGGATCATTGTCTCTTTTGTAATAATCCCTTGTAACCCTTGATTTTTCTTACCTTTATGAATATATATTTACTTATTTTAGGACTAACTTTGACCGAATCCTAAAATTTTTCTTGTATATTTGGGATTTGTTCTAATGGAGGTGTTTTTTCTGGAACTTGTGTAGGGGAGTCATGTATGATTATAAGTATCTATTTTATAGTGAAACTTTATGTTACCATTGATGGGAATTTTGTAATTAGATGGCCTTTTATTGTTTATCATTTTATGATTTAGTGATTCACATGATTTTTATGTTATGGTTTATGAAACTTGGGTGTGTTCATGAATCATGAATAAGAAGATAGGTTCACATGTTATATTATTATTTTATTTTCATATATAATAGTTCAATTAATTGCAGTTCATTAGTACTTTTTTAATTTTTCTTATGTGATATATCTAAGATGAAATTTTAATTATTTTAATATAAACATGATATGGTTTCTTATATGTATATGATTTTGACTAATTTTTATGTACTAGAGACTTGGGGTAGAACTTGGGTAGTGCTAAGGGAGTTATGCCTTGGAGATGCAGGTAGGCTCCTAGGATAGGTCATTTAGTAGAAATCCATTATGCACACCTATAAATTCTTGACCATATGTGAGATATTTTATGTATTACTAAGTGTTTTTTTGGAATTTTAGATAATTCTACCTAGGAGACACAACATGGGACCAATTGGAAAAGCACATCAAAATTACCCTAAAAGGGAGCAAAATCCTATCCTAACATCGACTGTGTGGGAGGATGTAATTGCGAATTCTCCTTCACTCTCTCCAGTGGTTTATGAAGCAGAACCACTTCATCCTTGAGTCTTTTCAATAATTATTATTCCGGGTAAAGGAAATAAAATTAAAATTATTTATTATGATTAATATCTCCAGCTTCAGCATCCCCTATCCTAAAAAGGTATAGTAGGGCCCCATGATGCTAAGGATTGGATGGATATAATTGAGGGGATATTTGATCTAGTGGAGAATCTGTAGGATCAATGTGTCCACCTAGCTACTTTTATTCTTCAAGAACACAAAAGGAGATTGTGGGGCATCACATACTATATTAGAGGATGTGATTGTCTAACTCGATAAACCATAAATTATCTCTTACATGAATATATTTCCTTGATACAATAAAACTAGATCAATATTATGATTTTATAGCAGTTAAAAAGGGTTTAAATACCTATATATTCATTTTCTACTCATTTCATAGAGTTACTTAACTTAAGTCATCTTTTGGAAGGGAATGAGGAAAAAAGGCCCATAAATTTGGGAAATAATTTTGATATATATAAGGTTCTAGGTCTATATATTTGACCAGATGAGATATCCTGAGGTACTGTGTATGTCCCTAATAATTGAGAATGGTATGGAGAAGGATATAGTAGTGTGTTTTTATTCATCCATTGCTAGACCAATGGGTAGGTCTCCTAGACATGTAGTGTGTGCCTTTTCAAGAAGTATGATGAGGAAATATGAAGAAGGAATTGTATTGTGTAAGGTGTTAGTTAGAGTGGATTAGGATCCGTTTACTACCCGTTGGGGAAGGTGGTGTCACCCTATTCTTTAATTATAGAAATAATGGACACTGTTATAATTTTCCCCTAAATTTCTAAACAAGTGTCATCGATGTTAAAGGATGGGGAATATTCAGTGATTCATTTTAAGGGAGTTTCAAATGGGTTTCCATATGTATGATAGTAATATGTGGGTTTTGAGTAATGGGGAAAACAAGGGATCTAGGTAGTAGACCCAAATTCCATACGGTTAAGTAACTCAACCAAAACATTGGTCTCTAGGTAATGTCATGAAACCAATACAATAAGATCTCTAGGTAATGTCAGGAAACCAATACAATAAGAGTGTATTTGATGGAATAGGTTTTGGATTATAATATAATGGTAAATTATAGAATTAGAGGTATGGTTCTTATTACCTATATAAATTTTAATGCTTTTTTTATTCAATATCTTCACATTCTTTTATATCTTCTCAAGTTGTTTTTGGGCTATACATTCTTGAAATGTTATCTTCTAAATTACATTAACTTGATACAGTCTTAAGTAATAATGTAAAATGAATCCATAAATGACTAGTATTTTATTTAGTAGTTTATTTTTTTATACATTTATTGGATTCTATGATCTTAGGGATGACTAGCTTCGTTATGATTTTTAGCATGGACTGGTCATCTAGTTACCAGGTTCACATCGACTGCTATAGGAGAATATTATCCATTATTTCACTGATGGGGGGATATGTTTTTCTTGAAAAGTGAATGTGGTATAAGAGTAAAAACAATGGTACTAGTCCTAAGTTATATCATATCTATTATTTCCCAGGTAGTCAGAATCATTCTTTTTATAAATCAGGTAGTATCCCTATATTATTTTTTTTCTAGTGGTGTTATGTTACAAGGATGTCTTCATAGAATATTTCTCTGGAGTTACTCCTAATAGAGAAATTGAATTTTATATTCAAACATATAAATTAGAAAAGAATATATGTACTCCTCAATATCCTATGACACTATCTGAGATAATGTAACTCAAGGTGATGATGGATTATTTGGAGGCAAAGGGATTTATCAGACTGAACACTTCTCCTTGGGGTTCTACTATTTGGTTTCCTAATAAGGAAGAAAGAATAATTTAGTTCTATGCGTACTATAGAAATTTTAATGAGGTCATATTTAAGAATAGGTACCCATTTAAATATATTAATGATTATTTCAATAATTTTAGGGTAGCGTGGAAGTTCTCTATGATTGACTTATGATTTGGCTACCATCAATTTGTGTAATGAGAAGAAAATATATCTTTCATTTAATTTTGGATTAGGTATATAAAGTATGAATATAATATCTTTCATTACATTTTTTTGAATTCTTTAGTAGTGTTCATGGATCTCATGAAAAATATCATCCACCCATATGTTTACCCCTTTATCATTGTGTTCGTTGAATATATATTCATATACTTATGCATATTAGAGATGTATACTAGATACCTTGAGATCATTTTTACTACACATAGATTACATTGACTTTATAAAAATATTTTTAAGTGTCACTTTTGTATCAATGAGGCATTCTTCTTCATTAATGCAATTTTTAAAATGGAATTCTATATTAATCCAAATAAGTTAGTGGAAGTGATGTCTTTTGCACACCCTAGGAACCAGATTAAGATAATGTGTTTCCTAGAGTTGGTCAGGTACCAAATATGGGTCATCAAATATTTCTCCTATTTATTAGTAAAAATTAATGGTATTACCAAGAATGTGATGATATTTTAGTGGATATACCAATATGACAGTCCTTCGTAGAGTTTAATAACTGATTGAAATAATCTCAAATTTTTATCTTACCCAAGACTAGAAATGAAAATTATATTTAATTAAATGCCTCAGATGTTGTTTTGTTAGTTTTTTTTATTAAAAATAGATTATATTGTTTCTTATGGGTCTCATCAATAGATCCCTATTGATGGGAAATACCATACACATGATCTAGAGTTGTTGGATGTAGTCCATTCCATGAATTTTTGGTGGAACTATCATTTTTGGGAGAGATTTACCATTTATAAATACCACAAGATATTGAAATATAAAATCACTCAATAGGACATGAATATATACTAGAATACTTAGGTAGAGTATCTATAGAAAATTTACCTTGAGACAGATTATGATCCTGGAAATGGTAATGTTTTGCATGTTATCTTAGAAGGAAGACACATAATCTTAGAAAGTGGAATTTAGAGTAAGAATAGAGATTTATGAAATTATTGGATTAATGTTTATTAGTTTCATATGATGATTATGGGATGATGAAATATCCCCCCTAAATTATCATGTTTTCCTTGGTGTACCAGGTGAATTCCATCCAGGAGTTGGAATTTGAGTGATTGGTGATGTGGAAACGATTAGTAGGGAATGAACTTTTTCTAAGATAGAATTTAAATAGGTATTTCATGATATAAATTCATGGGTGAGTTTTAGTTTCTACTTCAAAGAGTGAATAACTGATGAGAGAATCTCATGATTCACTGTGGGTCGGGAACCCAAGACTGATAATGATGTATCAGGATATCAGATGACAATTATGGTATCTAGGTATGAAGTGGGACATTGTTGGGTTTTTATATCTTTTCATTGTAAGGAAAATGATTTTAGTTTAGCTTCAAAAACACCTATATTCCATGATGTTTTTTGGGTTTTGGTTGATCCACTGATGATGGTGGAAGATTTCTTGTGGATCTATGGAACTCATTCTACAGATGAGTTTGGATAACTCTATTTTTAAGAGACTGTACTGCTGCATGGATTTCCCTTGAGAAATGTTTCATATATATACACTCATTCCACACCAAAATTTTGGCAAGGATTATAGAAGGTGATGGGGATATTTCAAGATTACAATAGATATCATCTATAGATCAATTGGTTGTTAGAGATGATGATACATTTTTAGAGGATATGATTTGGGAAAGTATACTAGATTTAGGTAGAACATGGGATGATCCTTTGGCCTTAGAGGAGTTTGGGTAAAATAATTGTTACCAGTACTAAATTTGAGATGTAATATTAAGATGATATTTATGGTTGGATATGTTATTTAATGTTTTATTGGATTGAGGTATGTGAGGCAACTATTGTCAAGCCAAATATAGTGCTCAATAGGTCTTATCGAGTCTAGTTTATTTTGAAGTAGTTGGATACTATTGAGATTAATCATTGATCATATTCCAACTAATGGAGTTGACCATTGTAGATTTATATGGGTGATCAAATTTTCTTACGGGTGTCACCTCAGTTGGGGTATCAAGGATTTTATTAATATGGGAAGTTTTCATCACATTTTTTGAAATAGTTCATAATAATTGAGTGCATCGAGGTAGTGGATTACCAAATTAACTTTTAGTATGATATCGAGGTATTCATATAGTGTTCTATAGTTCTCAAATTAAAATTTATGATCCCAATCCAGTGTAAGTGATAAAAATTTAAGATGTTAGGTTACAACCGAAAGCATCATTTATGTAGAGTCTGGTTTATATTTTGTACATATGTGAGAAATTTTTATGGGGAAATATAGTTCCACTTATTCAAGTTCTGTGGAAGCATGGATATATTAAAGAGAAGTCTTGGGAGCATGAATCATATGTGTAGGCTTAGTGGTCTGAGTTTTTTGAGAAAACCACCAGATACGCTTCTTGTGTATGAGAAGTCAATAGATGGAGAAATGTATAACATCCTAAATTTTAAAGGGTTGAAATTTAGATCCTTATGATTTTTTGATATTGTTTTAAGAATCTTCAAATGATTTCTAGTGTATTTTGGTAGAAATAGAAACTTTTTGGGTGCACTATGGGAAAGAACACACTACCATGAAATACGTGTTGTGTCTGGAGTCTACCTATTTGAAATAGGTATACAAATATAATATTGGTTGGGTGTGGTATCATACATGGGGAACTAGAAGTATCCCTATGAACCAAAAACTGAATGTAATCACCACGTCATAGTACATGGTGTGGTAGGGAAAAAAATTCCAATGAAATAATCCTAAATTGTAGTGGGTAATAGTGGTGAATATTCCTAGGTGTGGTGAGATTGAATGAACCATGTCCATGGTGGGAATCAATGTGACATGGTGTTGGTCATCTAAAATATTTAAGTGGACAAATCATATTCCAAACATCATGGGATTTCTGCATCTTTATGGTGGGAATAAAAAGTGATTAATTAGAGGATTTATTAATTTAATATTAACTAGTTATATCATAGGATAACAATTTTTATTCATCTTCTAACGAGGGATGATGATCTGGATGAATCCAGGGTGAATATTGGGGATGATTTCCTCTCATCGTAAGAGGATGAAAAGCATGTGATTTTGTAAAGGTATCCTATATTACCTCTCTTCATTTGAACATCTGTTAGGATAATCATTTCTTCTCTCCCTCATATCTTCTCCAATTTTATTTTATATACAATCAACCTAAAGGTAGAAATACATTACTATATAGATCCCTTTTATATAGTTTATTTTCATTATTATCACATGAGTGTGCACATCCATATCCATGAGAACCGTTTTTATATGGTATGATAATGATTGGAAATAGTTTTCATGAGTGGACTATGAAACATATTCATTGTATTATATAAGTGTCACATTATCTGATATAACCAATATTGTGTGAATGATTAACTTGTGGAGGTTTGTACCAATTTCCAAGGAGAAATGTGGATCATTGTGGCTTGGTTACCTCATAGAGGAGGAGCATGTGCTGGTATAATGTAGTGTCTATAATAATGATGGTACCTAGAGATAGGGAAGGGGTATAATGGTGTTGTGTCCAGACTCAAGATATGTGATGGGGTAATAAGGCCTTGTGGCCTGGCTTTGGAAATATTATAGAGTATGATTGTATTGTGGTCGGACCCTATAGAGATATGGGCATGATGGACTTATGACATAATCTGAGGATAACCTAGGGATGAGAAAGCCTTTTTTCTTGACCAGTGGATTGATTTCATATGAGCCTTCATCAGATACATGTGTTGTACTTACAACCTGATCTAATATTTAATGATGGAAGTGAAATTCCTTACTCCATAGAGATAAAGAAGGTAATATTATGGTTCATGGATGTCTAGTTTTCACATGAGTTCCTAACATATGATTAGTTTATTATTTGTTCTTTTAACTTCCATCAAGACACATAACATTATATAATTTTGAACCTTATGTTATAGATGAAGTAGTGGTGTCCTACTAGGTTTTTAATCACACCCTACTTGGGTATCTTGTCCCACATACATGTTTCATGGTCAGTGATCCCAATAATGGAAAAGGCTCTCCCTTAGGAAGCTAAGCAAGTAGATCATGGAGTATAATGTCCTTTCAAAGAATGAATTCAAACCATTTCTATAGTGTTTTAGTTTATTTTCATTGTTTATCATACATTTATTGACTTACAAAATAAACAGTCTTTCAGATTAATTTTTTTGACATGTATTCTATTTTTATGACATAGTAATATATTTTTTAGTTTATGTTGTGCTTTTTTAGGACATTAATTTACTCGTTTGTGTGATTCTAGTGTATGGATATTGTTAACATGGGAATAGTTTAACCACAATATCATTAAATCATTCTATTCTAGTAAAAAACATTTCATTTATGGGGAGGAATTCTTGGGGTCATCTGACAATCTAACCCATATAAGGTTATTTAGGTCATGGAATTACATTTGATGGCCTACTCCACATGCAACATTGAACCATAAGCAACTACGTAAATATATATAACTATTAAAATGTAGTAGTAAAATTGGAGGGTAAAAATTGAGGTAATAAGATTAATAATTATATATAAAAATTAAAATAATGGCCATTATTAATACCATGTAATTAATGAAAAATAAATTAGTGTAGCTAAATTACAAATAAAACATATTTTTTATTTAAAATATAACATATATAAAAATTATCTTTTTATCTGTTTTTACAAAACTAAATATATTATGTATAAATCTATTTTTTTATATTAATAATACTGTAACACAGATTTGTTTACTAATTAGTAGGAAATAAGAATAATAATAGTTAATATTTATCAAAAATTATCTTCTAATGAAAATAATTTTGAATATATTTTACGTTTTTTATTGAAAATTTAAATTATAATATTTTAAAATTTTAATTTTGAAAATATAGATTTTATTTTTAGATTAATCATGTGAATATTATCTGTTGATGCTTTTTTGGCTTTTTTTGGAAATAATTTATTTTTAAATGAATTGTGAATTTTTTTTCCAAAACTATAAAAGTTTCAAGCAAGACAAAGAATTTTATAAATACTTTAAATTGGTAAAATAAGTATTTATGAACTATGAATACTCAATTTAAAAATACTATAATGAATTCAGAAAATTTATGATTATCATTTTAGGGACTTAAGTAATATTTTCTAATAAAAACTATTTTTGGCCTTCCATTTCAATTGAATATTAATTTGGTAAAATTTGTTATTATATTTCATTAAAAGTAAAATAAATTTTAATTATTTTATATTAAAACAATTCATATCATTAAAATTTAATAAATTCATAATTTTATCCAACAAAAACAATTTAGGAATAAAAATACACTTTTTTTAAAACATGGTTTTAGGTGCTTAATATGTTAAGGTTAAGGTTTATTTTTATTACACATATAATTTTTATCCTATAAAATTGATTTTATATTTTGATTAATTAGGTCAAAATTTTGTAATAATTTCAATTTTTTTGGGCATCAAAAAATGATTTACTTAGGCAAAAACTAGTTGCCATAGAAAAACAATAAATGGGAAAGTGAAAAATCTAAGAGTAAAGGAATTAAAAAAGGTATAAAACAATTTTGGAAATGAATATTTGTGGTATTATTGACCTTATATAATTATAAATTCCATTTGTACACATTTTAGTGTTTTTTTCGTGTGAAACATGCACTCTGTATGTATTAAGTTGAAATATTTACAAAAATGACTTTCTACCCACTTATAAAAGTGTCCTCTCACCACCCCTTCAATACAACTCCCAAAATTATGTTTTCTATTGAAAATATACCCTTTTTTATTGCACTAAATATAATTATTATTATTTAAGCCTATGGTCATAATATATTTTCCTAGGACATCCATTTCCAAGAAGTCTTCTAAGGGAAAGCCAAAGTAATCAATGTTATTACCTTATCTTACCTTTTTTTTCATTCTTATATTCCCAAATATTATTTCATAATTACAATATAATGGAATAATTATTTGTTATATACTAAATTTTATTATTATATTGGAATAAATATTAGTGAAATTTTTCCTTTTCCTTTAAGAAAAAATGAAACTCTTATTCTTCTATTATGCGGTCTACAACTTCCACAAAGCGAAACCTTTCACTTTTCACCACCACATATCTTCACATATTATGGGGGTAGAATTTATTAAAAAATTTGAAAAATATAATATATTAATTTTTATTAATATATAAAAAATAATCCATATTATTTCCCACTCATTATTAGAGAAATTAAAACGTTTACCATGCATTGTGAGACCTACCACTTCCACAAAGTAATATATCTCATTATTCATCAAAATTATTTATAATTTATGAAAATATCTAAAATATGATTCAAAACAAAAAACGTTTCTATTTAATATCACAATTATTTTTAAATAATGATATTATTCTAAAAGAAACCACTTTTAGAATCACAATCATCCATTAATTATGGTATGTTCATGGTTTGGTCTCTCTAACCTCCTTTTTGAAATTTTATAAAAATAATATCATGGATGAATATGAAAACCTAATTACTAATTATATATGAGATAAATAATTAAATAATATATTTATTTTTCCATTTTAATGTTAATACTAACATTAAACTCATTAATTAAGATACCAATGCCTGTTCAAAAAATATAAGCAAAAAATGATCATTACTGATTTTATCATTAAGGATCATAAACAAAATTCCCATAAAATGAAATTATAACATTATAAATAACTATACTGAATCAATTATAGTACCTTTATTATCGATTAATAATAACCTTTTGGAGAATAATGAAAATCAGCACCATTATTGTGAAACTATTTCATAGTGATCAAGATAACCCAGAATGAATATTGGAAATAAATAATATCTAACTAATATATTCATAATAAATGATCACAATTTTTTTTATAAAAGGTAATGTATATGTTAATGTTTTTGAAATATAATACTAATATAGTTATGTTTTTATAGGGGTTTAGAGTGAATTTAAAAATTCTTGGAAACAAGGTAAGGGTTTTTGTTAACTCAATTATCTTTCGTTGAGCTACAAAAAATATTATTGAAATTTATTTTTCCATGTTTGATTTCTTTTACCTATGGAATATTTTTTTATTTTACTTTATATTTCATTTCCAGGGTTCTTCAATTATCATTTATAACCTCATTATCAAATGATTCTTACATCAAATATTATGTTACCTGAAAGGGGTTTCTTGGTCCGAAATCATATTTCACGAGAAAAGATTTTTATTATTTTAAAATATGATTTTACATTGTGAATATAATAAATATTTTTCATACTATATCCTGAATTATAGGTTAATTTATTTAATTTTGTTTCCATTCTATTTATACTTAAAGGGTTTTTATTTAG
Organism: Viscum album; assembly: GCA_963277665.1. Classification (NCBI taxonomy): domain Eukaryota; kingdom Viridiplantae; phylum Streptophyta; class Magnoliopsida; order Santalales; family Viscaceae; genus Viscum; species Viscum album. Next base: position 1,225,586,496 of record OY728130.1, read on the forward strand.
CTGATACTCAGTCTGTAAGGGGTTCTTTGTCTCAAATTTTAATTCCTTGATACATGTTAATGTTATACACCATGTTTTCAATTATATAGTTTCCTTAATATCTATTTAATATTTTATTTCATTTTCACTTATTATTCACAATATTTAATGTTCCATTTGAAATTATATCCTTTATGGGGGTTTCATTTAAATGTTTCTAAAGTCAAAAGTTTTATTTTTCATTATTTTCAATTCCACGAAACATGTTTGATATTTCAAAAAATATTTTATTTTATTTTTGGTATTCACTACCCTATTACATTCCTATGTATTTAATATCTTTCATTTCATTATATTTAAATTTCATTATATCCCTTTATGATCTTTCCATTCTTTTAATAGTATTATCTTATGAGTTTTATTCATATCAATTTTACTTTATCAAGATATGATTTTTATTTAAAAATTGTTTCCCTTTTGTAGTTTATATATTTTTTAAGTATTAACTTCTAAATCCTATCATGAAATTATCTTTTGGGGGATTAAATTCATGGAAAATTTTCACTACCACCGTCTTTCAACATCAATCTCTTTTATAGGCATATAACATTCATCTAATTCATTTCCTCTATAAACTATCTATATTTCTATTTATTAAATGGTATTCACCTAAATTCCTTAAATTTATTGATTTGAGAATTTTTTGAATTAATTGTATACCCCCCTTTTTTATATAATTTTACTTTTAGGGATTCCTTTATAGAATGAAATTGAATTTATTGATTGGGGAAATATTGAAAATTCCTTTAATTTTTATTTCAATATGAATGTTTATTAATAAATAAGAAAATTTTGTTGGGTATTGTACTGTTTAATTATTACTTTTTCAGGTGAATTCATTGAACTAAAATAGTGATGTTTGTATTTCCCCCCTTAATGCATTTTTATGAGAAAATATAGCTTGGGTATTTTGGTTTATGCTTGCGTAGAACAAAATATTTCCTATACACATGGCCTTTAAGGTAAGATCATGATATCTAAGATCATAATTTATTGAATTAGATCATGTAATTAACTATTAGAAATTATTCATTTTATTAATAAAGAACTACCTATTATTATCCATGTGATAATTTTATTTCCATTGGTATTCATGGATATATTATACTTTAATTTCATTCTATTATGGTAGTATTTTTGGTTATTTATTTCTTTCATAATATTTATTCTCATATTATACTCAATTTTAATCATTTATTGATATTAATTATGTCTACCAATACTGATATTTTTATCTAACCCCATCATATTTTCCCATTTCCTATGATAATTAAGTGAAGTATTACATATTATTTTTCTAATATGAAAACATTCAGGGAAAATTTATTGGAGATATTGAATAATTATTATGGATTAATTAGTTTATTATATAGTGGAAATAAAAAATACATTAGTTAACAAATACATTGGTTTTACTAGTTTATGATTTTTCATAATTCTCTAAAGATCTAAACAAAAAATTCATTGTAATGTATGTAATTAAATATTTTCATTAAGTCATGTAATTATGGGATAATTAGGTATGTGAACCAACAGTTGGAATTGAATCCAGCATATAATGTATGTGTATTTGACACTAGATCCAAGAGTGTGGGTATGGGGTTCCATAGTTGGTATTAAAGTAGTGTTTAGATAACATTAGAGGTTGGGATGTCAGTTAAAGAAAATTTAATGGTGAAAAGTTAGGGTCCATCATAATTTCATAGGTATAGATAACCATTTAGGATAGTTGGGATTGTTTTGAATATTTTTTAGATTATGATAATAGATTTTATATGAAAACCCAAGGCATATATTTAAGGATTTAGTATAACTATAGGGAAATATCCTAATGTTTTGGTTGAGTGGATATTATGTGGTTTTCTTATAAATTAAATCATCTTATGTATACGAGAATGTGGATGCGTCCGTGGAACAATGACACCTAGTGGTAATCACCTTGAAAAATGTTGGTTGACTATAAAGTCAATATTCAATCTTGGGCTGGATGAGTGAGACCAAGACTATACACTTGGCTTGACAATCCCAGGGGATATGATTTGATTAATCACATTCTATTTAAAATCTATTATGAAACATGTGTTATGTTAAATACTAATGTAACATAATATGAGATACCCCAAACTAAATAAACCAACATTGAACCAAGAGTGATTTAGGTTGAAATAAATGATAATATAATAATTTCAAATTTTATTGAATTTTGAGGTTGAATTTGTTTTTCAATTATCATCAATCATGTTAAATACTTTTTGTTTTAGTAATGGATAAATCCTAAAGGAATCAAGTTAACAGTGAATTCCAAGGAAAATAAAGAGATTTTCCCAGCTAGTAACCTAAAGGGACAACAAAGGAAGTGAGAAACCATATTACTATTCCAAACCTTCTATCATAAATTATGATTAATAATTGGAACATAATTGAATTATCAAACATGACAATGAAGAAAAATATGGAGCCTTATGGATGTTTTCATGAAAATGTGTTGAAAGAATGAGGATTCAACATCCTACATGCCATGAATAAGTAACGAGGAACCTATAGAAATGTCCTAATGGAATTATAATATGCTTCATATTTGGAAGGGGTTATAGAGATACATGTTTTAGAAGAATAATTAAGTAATTAGTTAGAAATATTAAGGGACATTTTCTTTCCTCATCGTACCTATGATATTAAGGTAGAAACATAATTTGAAGAAATATCTTATGTTCTTCCAATCATTTAGATATCTTTTAACCATTATATTGGAAAAAATAATTAAAATTTAAACGACTAAATTTATTAAATGTAGAGAATGTAACACCTTGATATCTTAAATTGTATTTTCCTTTAAAATCTTGTAAAGACCCATAATTTCTATGTAATTTTTTTAATTATATGGAATTATTACGAGTTAGAGAAAATTGATGGTGCATGATTCAGAGGCTCGGTGTGCCCGAAATGAATTTGTGAACTTTTTTAAGGTACCTTTAATAAATGCATGGACGATGTTTTCTATCATTGGAACCAGTGCTCAGATTAAAAATATGGGGGCTCCATTGAATCTGTAGTGCCAAGATTTGCTTAAGGGAGGATACACTTCAGTAGGAGTAGGTCAGGTGAAAAAGTTAATTTTGAGGACTTTTGAAAGATTAATAAAATAACTTGTTATGTTATTTTATTTCTTTTCTTTTTCTCCAATGGGTAAGCAGCGATGGTGGGACTGAGGACATGTCAAGCCATTAATTTTATTGACTCCTCCTTGTTTGTAACCATACCATTGGAATTTGGGTGGTTTATTAATTAAATGAACCTCATAAATTCCTTTGAACATTAACCACATCTTTCCACTCCTATTTATATGGAGCTCAGGGAGAGGTTTTTGCATGGCTTCACCAAAAGACAAAGCTCTGGTAAAGTATTGCAACACCAACCACTTGAAGGACGAGACTAGCTTCAGTGAGTGGTGACTAGTGCAACGAAATCATGAACCAACAACAATGATGAAGGAGGTTTCATAGATCGTCATTAGAGGGTGTCTAATACTGGTAGGAGGATTGTTATAAAGATTATATTTATGAGATAAATTGTTGACCGCTTGATGCAATCCTAACACAGAGGGGGAATGCCAAATGAACAAGGCCCAAAACCTCTGCTTTTAAAATTTTTGTCTCATTATTATGGAACTGTTTTTCAAATAGAGTGGTAGGATGAAACAAAAGAACACACAACAGTGACGGTGACCTAAGAGCCTCAGAGGAATTGACGACATAAAAACAGACCACTAGAGCGCGTCTGGTTTCCCGAGGAAGAAACTGTCGATGCACCATGTCGGCGGTGGCTGACGATGGATGGAGGAGACATGCGGCGACTGACCGCAGACAGTGGAAAGCGGCACAACTTCATGTGTCGCGGCTGCCATGGGTGGCCGACCTAAGTTGGCTATACGGGAAAAGGGCAGAGCCCATAGGCACCTCCAATGGAAACAACAGTGGTAGGAGGTGGGCGACATGTCCTCATGCCGCACTGCATTGGCGGAAGCCGGTCAGCCACTTGGTCGATCGTTGAACCTAGTAGGGCAACTCCCCACCGGTTGGACCAAACGGCCCCCAACCACTGGGAAAATGGGAGAAAATAGTTCTCCTACTAGAGAACTAGGCTGGCAGCGGGCCGGACCTGCGGCCCAACAGGTCAGGGTGGGTGGGTTGAGCCCCACCCAGAAGGCCAGGCCAACTGCGGTCTGGGACCGCAAACAAATGGGCCGACCCCAATGGGCCAGACCTAGTGAATTGGGATGACCCTTAAAGGGCCAAAGCTGAGCGGGGTCTGGTAGACCCCTAGACCTATTGCGTTGGGCCAGTTAGACTGAGTCAGACCGATCCAAGACCCAACGAGTCCCCGAATAAATAAAAGCCCATAACTAACAAACTGTGTGTCTGTTTGACATGCCGTCAATGTCAATGTCATTGGGATCCGTTTTCGGAAGCAGTCCCTATGGAATATTCTAGCGGGCCCGACTGAGTAGGACTAGACCAAGGTGCGATCACCCCCATTTCATAGAAAGGGATGAAACTAATAGATCATTCATCTGATTGATGCGTCATCTATGGAATAAGGAACCTTGTGACAATGTGGTCCTTTGGAGATACTCTAAGTGAGTTTTTATGGAGTTTTACATTGACTTGGGTTGGATCCTACTTGAATATAACCAGGCCCTTTCTACAAGAGTTCCTATATCTCACAGACCGGGTGTTCGATCGACATAATGTTTGTCACGTTGGTACCCCTATGATGGGGCGGTCCCTTGGGTATGATTTTTGTTGGAATTCGTACCGTTTGAAATATGACCGATGAATTGAGGAGCGATTCTCCCAAAATCAAGTGTGCTATGAGAGGGAATCCTATGACCGACTGTTTTGGAAGTAGTAATCCTGTGTGGATCAGTATCCTAGTGACCCTGTGTGGATCAACATCATAGCTACTTGATGAGGATCAGTTTTAGAGCGGCCCATCTCAGATTAGCAACTAGAACCCTTGTGTGGATCATCACTGAGTGGCATAGTGTGGATCTGCATTCTAGTGACCCTGTGTGGATCAACATTCCAACAAACCTATGTAGATCAATATTATAATGACCATGTGTGGATCAACATTCTAGAAACTCTTTGTGGATCAATAGTATCATGACCCGAAGAGGACTCGACTTACATTGGCCCATCATGGAACACCAACTTTTATCCAAGGGTGGATCAGTAATAGAACAACTTCTTTGTGGATCAGTTGTGGAACTTCTAAATGGAATTAGATGATATATCCTAAGACTAATCATCTATATTCCTTATCTCTAATTTATATACATGGTGTGAGGTGCTTGTTTTTCTTGTGATTCATGATTTAGATCATGCTTAAGATATTACCTTTGAGGTATATCTTGTGATTTGTTCCTATGAGGATCACCGAGAGACCTTTGGGGGGTCTCAGGGTCCCCTAGTTGGTATTGTTATACTCACCCCTACATTAGATTCACCTGTACCTTTCTGGGTCTTGTGAAGATGATGAGAAGCTAGGATGATACTTGAGGGAGCTAGGACCAGGCGGTACATGGAGGAGAAAGGCTAATGTGGAGTACTGGGGAGACGATCTGTACCTAACCTTTAAGTAGGATCCTTAGTGGATGATCCAGGAGCTATTTTCTGTTTTCAGTTGTACTTTTACTTTCCAGTTGGGCTTGTATTCCGACCCCTTTACCTTAAGTAAACTTTTTACTACAACAGTTTAATTCTTGGTTAATTCTTGTTGTGTTCTTGGATGGTGTATTTGTATAGGTTTAAAGGAAATTCCTTCCCATTATAGGGAAACACCTTTCAGGTTCTAGAGTCCAACCCCTGGCCTATGGAAGGTTGGTTTGGGGTAGTCATGGCCCAAGCACTGGGAGATGGGTCGTGAAAAAGTTGTACCAGAGGAGTCGTTTCTACTGAAGAACTAGGACTCCAATATTTTAATGTAGAAATAGTGTTAAGTGTTTTGAGTGTGGTTTTTTGTTCGAGGAATCTAGTGTTGGTGCGGTGGCCGATATATCCATACACCAGGATGCAAAATTATAATTTATGACTCAGTACAGGAAAACAATGATTACGTGTGTTTTTGAAATGTTTTTACTTGAACTCTTTTGAATCATCTCACTAGGTATAACTTAACAACCGTGGAACACCTAATTCTTTTCAGGATGCCACCACGTATAAAACTAGCCATGATTCTTTAGAGAGTGCATTATGATGACACACTGAGCAATGAGGCTTTGGTACATGGCCCTCTTACGATGATAATACCATTGGGTGGTGTACTAGCAGAACTAGTACCCATTGTGTAGATGTTTTCACTAGTCCCACCAGAAGATGGTGTATGACAACTGAACATGTTGCATGATTTTCAGTGGTAGAGGCCTCTGAGGTTCTGAGGTGAGACGGATCCGCAGGCGGCTGAGGACTGGCTGGAGGCCGTGGCCAGAGTTTTTCGCCTTGTTGGGACACCAACCGACCAGATGCTGATCCTAGCTTCCAGTCTTTTCCAAGGAGCATTAGGGAGATTGTGGAGCCTGACTCTCTAGATACATGATGAGGTTAACCTCACCTAGGAAGATTTCAAGGGCCTTTTAGGGTAGAGTTCATTACAGTGACTCTATGTTGTGTGTGTATATAGTAGTTGTTACACTTACAGCAGGGCAACCTGACTGTGGACCAGTACTCAGCAAGGTTGACCAACCTCTCACTATACTCTACCAACATGGTGCGAGACCCTTTTTCAGGTCCCAGACCATCGAGTAGGGAATACAATAGGAGATCAGAGCTTCTATGGTATCTCTTAGCATCACAACACATGCTGGTGTGCTGAAGAGAGCACTCTTGGTGGAGAGTTTCCATTCTGAGAAGACACTGACAGCAAGACCCACCACCGAGACACACGTAGAAGAGCCATCTTCAGCTAGTAGTAGGCAGATGACACAAAGGTCCAAGTGGACCATAACTTCTAGTGGATGACCCTAGGATGTAGGGTCGAAGGTGCATGGCTCATGAGGTTGAGCCTGTCAGCAGAGGAGAAGACTATTCTTCACGTGTGGTTGGTAGGGTCACATTGCTCGTGATTGCATGACTAGCCGCACTGATTACCATCACATGGTCAAGGGACCCCCAAGGAAGAGGTATAGATTCAAGCAAGGAGGTCTTTAGGGCAGCGAACTTGCTAGATGAGAAGGTCATGTAGTAGGTGGTGGATGACGGTTTGAGGTTCTACCGCCACCACCTTCAGGTGGTCCTCTGCGACCACGAGAGAAGGTGGACATGGACGAGCTCAGCTCTAGGTAGGTAAGGATTATGACCACGATGCTCTAGAGATGATTTGAGGTATGATCTGTTTCTACTCTACATTATCTACAGAAATTATAGACATAGGTTCCAGTCACTCTATCATTTCCATGTCTCTCGTTCAGAGCTTGGATATTTTGGGGGAGCTGTTGGCTCGATCTTTGCGAATAGAGACTCCTACGAGAGAAGATTCGATGACTAAACACTGGTGACAGCAGTGTGAGATTACTCTAGGAGGAAGGAGCTTCAGCTGGGATATTTTAGTAGTGGCATCGATGCCTTACGATTTCATCTTGGGTATAGACTAGTTATCTACAATCCATGCTCAGATTGACTGCATTAGGCACAAAGTGTGGTGTGTTTGCAAGGATGGTACCAGGTTTTCCTTCACTAGAGAGAAGGGAACCTTTTCAGCATAGGATGGACTAACTAGAAGGAGGGTGTAGCCGAACACACATTAGTTTTCTAGAGTTAACCTTGAAGTAGTTGATGTTGAGAGTCCGTGTTATCCTATTGTGGTGGACTATTTTGCCGATGTATTCTCCGATGATGTTCTGGGACTATCTCCTAACAGAGAGGTGGACTTATACATCAAATTGTACCCCAGGATGGAAACAATATCTAAACTAGAATATCATATGGCTCATGGAAAGCTCTGTGATTTACAGGTATAACTAGAGGACTTGTAGAGGAAGGTGTTCATAAGGCCTAGTGTTTCTCTTGGGTAGACCTGATTTTGTTCGCCAAGAAGGAAGATAAGAGTCTGAGGCTCTGTGTAGAATATCGACACCTAAACCAGGTGACTGTAAAGAAAAATTATCCACTTCCATGGATTGATGATCTCTTCTCTCAGCTGAAGTGAGCTCATTGGTTTTCAAAGATATACCTCAAATCAGGCTATCATCAGCTCAGGGTATAAGATGAGGATGTGAAGAAGCCGACCATTAGAAGTTAGTATGGCCACTATGAATTCTTGGTTATTCCATTTGGCATGAACAACTCCACTAAAATTTTCATGGGACTCATGAATATGATCTTTCAGCCATACCTTGATCGCTTTGTGGTGGTCTTCATCAACGAAATCTTGATATACTCAGTGTTGGAGGAGGAACATTCCTATCATCTGCAGATAGTTCTAGATACACTCTGAGATCACCAGCATTATATTAATCTCTTTAAGTTACAGTAATGAATACGGGAGGTCCACAATCTAGGACATGATATCTTAGAGGGTGGGGTTTTAGTAGATCCGGAAAAGATATAGGCTATGCTTTCTTGGGAGCCACCCGAGAGTGTGACCGAGGTGCGATGTTTCCTGGGGTTGGCTAGGTACAACCAGAGATTTGTACCTGACTTTTCCAGAGTTTAGAAACCCTTATCAGCGTTGACGAAGTAGGGGAATCCCTTCGTGTGGATGGAGATATTCCTTTAGAGTTTTCAAGAGATGATGTAGAGACTGACGAGTGCCCCCATCTTGAGGCTACCATAAGAGGGTGTTGGGTTTTGTAGTATACTGTGACGCATCAGGGAAAAGACTTGGACGTGTCCTGATGAAAGAGAGAGCAATGATCGCTTATGGTTAACGATAACTGATGCAACATGATCATAACTACGCTACCCATGACCCGGAGTTAGCAACAGTGATCTTTTTGCTGAAGATGTGGTGGAAATAGTTGATTGGTGAACGTTTTACAGTCTACTCTGATCAAAAGAGTCTCAGGTATATCTTCTCATAGAAGGACCTAAACCTGAGACAATGTAAATGGATAGAGTTCCTTTGGGACTATGACTTTGAGATAGTCTATAATCCTGGGAAGGGGAACTTTGTAATCAATTCACTCAGCAAGAGGTCTAGTCTATAGTTACTAAGTGTGGTGACAGAGTAGTTATCCATGTTGTAGATTTCCTTTGTGGATAGAGATGGAGCATCTTACCTCCAGTATATGACTTTCACTCCTCCACTTCATAATTGAGTTAGGGAGGAAGAACTTGGGGACATTGACTGTGACGCTCGACTTACTCTTATATCCTCAAGATATGCACCTAATAGATTTTATGAAGGTGGAGATCATGTCATCTTCTTTAGAGGACACACCATAGTACCAGTGGTTATACTGGAGGAGGTGTTGAGGGAGTTCCATACGTCCCCTCTGGTGGTACATCCTGTTATGGAAAAGATGTACCCAGACCTCTAGCGTCAGCACTGGTGGCCAGGGATGAAGAAAGTAATGGCAGAGTTAGTTTCACAATGACTCACTTGTCAGCAAGTGAAGGACGAGCATCAGGTTTCATCTGGCATAACACAACCATTAGAGGTAATTGTGTGTAAGTGGGATGGTATTTACATGGATTTCATGACAGGGCTATCACGTACATCCAAGGGCCACGATTCTATTTGGGTGATCATTGACCGAATCAAAAAGTTAGATCACTTCTTACCCATACAAGAACAGGTATCAGTAGAGGAATTTAGATGACACTACGTACAAAAGATTTTACAGCTTCATAGGGTTCTATCGATGATCGTGTCTAACTGTGAAACATGTTTTACATCCCGGGTTTTTAAGGGATTGTAGGAGGCGTTTAGGACTCAACTATGCTTGAGCAATGCCTTTCATCCCTAGAGGGATGGTAAGATAGAGCAGACCATTCAGACACTGGAGGACATGCTTTGTGCTTGAATCCTAGATTTTGGCCGCAGTTGGTAGCATCACTTGCCCTTGGTGCAGTTTGAGTACAAAAATAGATATCACTCCTCCATCTGTATTTCACCGTTTGAGGCCTTGTACGGTCAACCATACAGATCACCTCTATGCTGGACAGACCCAGGGGATTCATCACTTATGGGTCCAGAGTTGGTACGGGCTACCACTGAGAGGGAGAAGAGAATTTAGGAGTGAATGAAGACTGAATAGAGTAGATAGAAGTCTTATGATGATAGGATGTATAGATCTTTTGTGTTTGATATGGGAGAACCTGTCTTCCTATGGGTCTCACCTCGATGAGGTTTGCAGATATTTGGATAGGGTGATAAGCTATCTTCGAGGTTCATCGGACCCTTTCAGGATCTTAGTAGAGTTGGTGAGGTGATGTATCACCTAGCTCTTCCCCCATATATGCATCAGGTGCATGATGTTTTCCACGTGTCACAGCTATGGAAGTAGGTTCAAGATCCATTGCACGTTATTGAATGGGGAGAACTGGACATTGATGAGGAGGTGAAATTTATGGAGGTTCCATTGGAGATTGAGGATCAATATGAGTGGGTCCTTTGTGGATGATTTATTTCTTTGGTTCACATTAGTTGGTAGCACAAGAACCTCTAGGAGAGAACATGATAGAAGGAGCCTCAGATTCATTCTTAGTACCCACATTTGTTTTTTTAGTCTATGTTATGGATATCAAAGATGAAAATCTCTAAGGTGGGGAGAATGTAAAGACCAATATTTTCCATATAAGTTTTTTAATTATATAGAATTATTACAAGTCTACAAAAAGTGATGGCACATGATTCTGAGGCCTGGTGTGCGTGAAATTAATTTCTCAACTTTTTTAAGGTACGTTCAGTTAATGCGCATGCGGAATTTTCTATCTTTTGAAACGGTGTTCAGATTAAAAAATTGAGGGCACAGTTGAATCTACAGTGCCAATATTCACTTATGGGAGGCTTCACTTCAACCGCAGTAGGTCGGGTGAAAAAGTAAATTATGGAAAATTTTGAAATATTAATAAAATAACATGTTATGTTATTTTTTTTTCTTTTTCTCCAGTGGGTAAGCGGTGGTGGCGGGAACTACGACATGTCAATCCATTAATTAGATTGACTATACCTTGTTTGTAACCATACCAACGGAATTTTGGAGATTCATTAATTAAATAAACCTCATAAATTCCTCAGAATGTTATCCACCTATTTCCCCTCTTATTTATAAGGATCTCAGATAAGGGTTTTGGCATGGCTTCCCAAAGCAGCAAAGCTCTGGAAAAGTACCACAACGCCAACCACTTGGAGGACGAGACCATTTTCAGAAAGCAGTGACGAGTGCCACCGAATCAAGAACCGACGACAACGATGAAAGAGGTTCCATCTATCCTCGTTAGTGGATGTCTAATCCCGGTAGAGTTATTTTTGAAAAGTTCATCTTTATGAGGTTAATTGTTTACCGCTTCATGAAATCCTAACACGGATGGCGTGGGCCAAACAAACATGGCTCGGACCCTACACTTCTATGATTTTTGTCCTATTATTCTCTAATGGGTTTACAAATGGAGCGGTAGGATTAAACTTGAGAATACACAGGAGTGATGGTGACCCGGGATCCTTGGAGGAGTTGACGACATAAAAAACGGACCAACATAGCGTGTCTGGTGGCCCGCGGAAGAAACTGTCGGCCCACCATGTCAGTGGAGGTCGGCGGTGGATAGAGGAGACCTGCGGTGACCAGCCATGGGTGGTGGAAAGTGGTGCACTGTCACGCACCATGGAGGCCAAGGGCGTCACCCCTAGGTGCCGCCAGCAGCAGCAGCCGTGGAAGGAGGAGGGCGGCGCGACCCTGTGCCACGCCGCGTTGGCGGAAGCAGGTCGGCCAAATGACTGACCATTGAACACGGTGGGGTAGTTCCCCACTAGATGGACAAAACAACCCCACAAATGCGGGTTCAGTGGGAGAAAACGGTCCACCTATTGGTGGACCGGTTTAGTAGTGGGCTTGACCCATGACCCAGTGGGCCAGTGCGGGTGTGTCGAACCCCACCCGACAGGACGTGCCAAATGCGTCCCGGGCCCAGGTACTATTGGGCCGACCCCGATGGGTCAGACCCAGTGAACCAGGATGAGCATTAACAGGACGAACCCCAGCAAGGTCTGGTGGACCCCGGGACCCGTTGCATCGGCCCGATCATACCGAGTTGGACCAGACCCAGACCCAACTGGCCCCTGAATAAATAAACACCCATAACTGACGAACCAGGTGTCTGTTTGACATGATGTAAGTTGTGTTGGGAGCCCTTTTGGGAAGTGGTCCCATTGACATATTTTGGCGGTCCTGATCGAGCCGGGCCGGACCAAGGTGTGATCACCCCTGTTTCACAAAAGGTATGTAACTAACAGATCTGGTGTCTGATCAACACGCTGTATATGGCATAAGGAAGCTTGTGACAAGGTGGTCCTTTGGAGACAGTCTAAGTTAGTTTTGAAAGAGATTGATGCACAACAAATGTTGGATAAAACTTGAATCCAACTAGGACCTTTTTACAAAAGTGCCCATATCTCACAGGCTGGATGTTCGATCGACGCACCATCTATCGCATTAGGACCCCTATGATGGGGAAATCCCTTGGGTATGATTTTTGCAGGACTTCGTACCAATGAAAATATGATGGATGGATTGAGGAGCGATTCTCCCAGAATGAAGTGTTCTATGAGCGGGAATCCTGTTACCGATTGTCTTGGAAGTAGCGATCTTGTGTGGATCCGTATCTGAGCAAACCTATGTGGATCAACATCGTAGCTACCTGATGAGGACTAGTTTTAGAGTGGCCCATCAAGGATAAAAAACTAGCGACCCTATTTGGATCATCATCAAGCAACCCTATGTGGATCAACATTCCAACGACCCAGTGTGGATCATCATTCCAGCGACCCTGTGTGGATTAAAATTCTAGTGACCCTGTGTGGATCAGCAGTATCATAAATTGTAGAGGACCTGACTTATAGTGTCCCATCATGGAACAATGAATTTTTTCCAAGAGTGAATCGTTAATAGAACAACTTCTTTGTGGATCAGTTGTGGAACTTCTATGTGGAGTAAGATGATATAGCCTAAGACTAGTAATCTATATTCTTGATCTATAAGTTGTATACATGGTGTCAGCTGCCTCTTTTTCTTGTGCTTCATGATTTAGATCATGCTTGTGATATTACCTTTGAGGTATATATTGTGTTGTTTTCCTTTAAGGATCACTGAGATACCTTTAAGGGGTCTCGGGGTACCCAACTGGGTATTCTTATACTCACCCCTACATGTGCTTCACCCGCACCTTTTTGTGTCTTGTGCAGACGATGAGCAGTTGGGTTGAGACTTGAGGGGGCCAGGACTAGGTGGTACATAGAGGAGATGGGATAACGTGGAGTGTTGTGGAGACGATCTGTACCTACCCTTTATGTAGTATCCTCGATGGATGATCCAGGAGATGTTTTCTCTTTTCAGTTGTACTTGTAATTTTCAGTTAGGCTTGTATTTTGACCCCTTTAATGCACTTTTTACTACAATAGTTTACTTTGCCATTTCTTCTTATTGTTTTCTTGGACGGTGTGTCTTTACTGGTTTAAAGGAAATTCCTTCCTGTTATAGGGATATGCCTCTCTGGTGCTAGTCTCCAAACACTGGCCTATGGAAGGTGGGCTAGGGGTAGTCCCAGCGCGGGCCCCAGGGGACGAGTCATGACAAATCTAATGTGTTTGATAGCTTGGTTCACACGAAAAATTAAACCATAATGAACCAAAAAACAATATATAATTTTTTAAATGTACCGATAGAATATATGGGTACAAAAGAGGTAATTTATATATGATATATATATATATATATATATCTCATTACATAATTAATATTAACACACTAATGAAAATTCAAATAGTGTAACCAATTAACTAAAAGCCAACATTTCAAAAAATAGACTTTTATATGTAATTTTTGAAACTGAATATATTATGAATAAAATCTATTTTTTATATGAATAATATATTAACAAAAATTTGGTTAATTATTGATAGAAAATAAATATAAGAATACTAATTATTTTTAAAAATATATTTTCATATAAAAATAGTTTTTAATATATTTTTATATTTTGAATTAATAGTTAAATTATAAAATTTTAGAATTTTACTTTGAAAAAATAAAGTTAATTTTTAGATTAATCATTTCAATATTATCTTAATATTTTTTTGAATAATTCTAAAATAGTTTATTTTTAGGAGAATAATGAAAAATATAGTTTTTACCATAATAATAAATTTTATAAGCAAGACCTTGAAGTGTATAAATCCTTTTAATAAGTCCATGATGTATTTAATAAGTAAAATAAATATATTTTAAAAATAATATAATAAATTTAAAAAACCCATAAGTATCATTTTAAAGATCTAAGTATTTTTTTCCAAGAAAAACTATTTTTTTCTTGTTTTTTTAAAATATTATTTTAGTAAACAATGATTTTGGATTGATTTGAATGAAAAATTAAATTATTATTTTTATAATAAAAAATATATATTATTCAAATAAAATAAAGAAAATTTTTATCCTACAGGTAAATTTTAAGATGAAAAAATGTTGTTCTAAAAAATATCTTTTACGCATTACATACGCAAGTGTAATATTTTATTTTTCATACCAATAAATTTTTTTAATAAAATATATTTCATTTTTTTAATCATCAGTTAGAAATAATTTAATATGTTTAATTTTATTTTTGTTCATAAAAATATATTTGCATCGGTATAGACTAGTTACTATGACCAAACAAAAAAGGGTAAAAATTAGAAATCTAGTAGTAGAGAACAAAATAAAATATTTAGAACATGTGAAGAAATTAATGGTTAAGAAATTATCAAGAAGATATCAGTTCACAATCCATTATTTACTATTTTTATATCCTCTTGACATTTGAAACACGTTCTCCCTTTATATTAATTTAAAATATTTACAAAAAGTTCCATTTTAACAACTTATAAAAAGGGAATCTTAGTTCCCCATGAAGGCCAATACCAAAATAAGGTTTATTCTAGATAATATAGCATTTTATACTTCACCTAGGATACTATTAATTTCCTTGAAACCTATGGTCACAATATATTGTCCAAAGGCCTCCATTTACAAGGATTCTTCTATGGGAAATCCCAAGTTCTCAATGTGAGTACTTTTTTCTGACTTATTATGATTTCATTCTTACTATCCTAAATATATGTTTTCTAATTCCCATATAATTAATTCAATACTGTTTTTATACTGAATATTTTTATAACAAGTGAATAAATATTTACTATTTTTTCCATTTTTTATTTAGAAAAAAGAAACCATCATTTATTAGATGTTTGAACTACTACCTCCATGAAGCAATAACTTCAGTTTCTCCCCACCCAATATCTTTTCTAATTATAAATATGAAATTAAAGAATTAATGTGACATATATTATATAATTATGATTATGAAGTGATAAATTGAAATCCATTATCTTTCCCCATTATTCTTCTTTACTTCTTATAAATTTGAAATTAACGAATAAATATGACATATATAATATAATTATGTTTATAATAAAATAATAATCCACCTTCTTTCCCTCCAATTATTTATGAAATTAATTTTTTTCTCTATGTTTTTCATACTACTACCTACATGAATGAATGTATCTCATTCTTCTTCTTTTTTTCCTTATTTATTAATCTCTCTTTAAATCTGATTCAATACCTTAATAATATATAAATAATATAATTATAGTTCTTTAACATGATATTATTCTAAAATAATTTTATTATAATAATAATAATATATTATTTATGGTATGTTCATATTTATGTAGGTTTAACCACTTTATTGAAAAATACAAAAAAATAATTTCATGGTCGGCTATGAGAATTTAATTTCTGGTAATATATGATATAAATAAGAAAATAATTATATGGTTTGGTTTGGAATAGTAATACT
The DNA here is from genome assembly GCA_963277665.1 of Viscum album. NCBI lineage: Eukaryota > Viridiplantae > Streptophyta > Magnoliopsida > Santalales > Viscaceae > Viscum > Viscum album. The sequence continues at coordinate 1,225,602,587 of OY728130.1, forward strand.
AATATGAAACTCAATAAAATTATCATTTATTATAAGCATAACTTTTCTTCCAATTCTTTTCCACTATGAACAATCAATATTTCCTTTTATTAAAGTGTATTTACCTAGATTCCATAGATTAATTTATTGGGTAAATAATTTACCTATCCATATAACCTTTTCTATACACAATGTTATTTTGATGGATTCTTACATAGAAACATATTCCATTTATTGATTGGAAAAAATATTGGGAATCTATATACTATCTGAAATTATAATTTTATATAATTTTCTAAACCTGATTTATGGTTGAGCAGGAACCAAAAACAAAAGGAACCCGAATTCACAGTTCAAAATTCAAAACATTTCATGACACTTGAGAAAATCATAAACAAGATCCACCCACATCAGCTTGAGTCAAGTCACCTTCCGCCAACATCATGTGTACCCTATCGTTGTCACCATCCATCACCGTGGATGATGTCATCATTAAACCACTACACATAACAAAGATTGTTGAAGCCCATAAAATTCATTGAAAACCATCTCATCATGTCATCATTAACTGCTAATGTACCAGTGAAAAACAAACCACCAAAAAAATCTAACTCACCTTATAAAAAATCAATCAACACAATACTATCATGAGAAACTTGACAGACACCACCATAACCAACCTTTATAAAAAAACCCCCAACCAAAAATCAAACACCATCAAACAACAATAAATAGATTGACCACTAATAAGAAACAACCAAAACTACACCAAAATTAAGAGGATGAAATATGGAAATCCAAATCCCTTGATGAAGGGAGTGTGCCCGGAACACAGGTGGCCACCAAACCACATGTCCCAAAACATCAAAGTTACCACTTATCTATATCCAACTTGGATAGGATCCATATAATGAGAGTTTAGGGAAGTGGTATTAGTGGATGAGGGCTCCAAACATTGTCAACCTTGATGAGGAAGAAAATCAGGAGCCTTCAAATTATAAGTAACCCACCCCAAGCATCACCTTTAGACCCATCGAGCACTAGATAACGAAACCCAAAACCCTTACATACCAATTCTCCAAATCCAACAAAGGGAGGTGCTAAGGGACAAGAGGTCTGGGACATGGAAGAAGATAATATGGGAATCAATAGTATACACCCAATATCTGGACCCTAAAATTTCTTTAAAGAATATGACCACGATACGAATGAAAAACTAGAGCACAAAAAAGCCACATTGAAGTAAGAAAGCTAGAGGAGTTGAGAGGAGGGGAGGATGGAAGGATAGTAAGAAGGACAATGATCATATGTTCCCTATACTCTATAGAAAAGGGTTTCAGGATGATACCCTAGTTGGAGCCAGGGATGTGGGTAGGAGAGACATGGTAGAAGAGAGACATCCTCCATTCCCCATGAAGCGGAACCAGGAAAGCATAAGTGCCACTCAATCTATAAATGGGTATAATATCTATATACTCACTATATCAATATAGACATTTATTAATTATTAATGAACTTTTATAGGCATTGTATAATATATTAATTCCTTCATATGATGAATTCAATAGACTTAATTAGTGAGTAGTGGGGATTACAATAACGCCTTGATGTATTGTTAGGTCTCATTAGTTAAAATAGTTTCGTTATTTATGTATAATTATTCATAGAAAAAAATATTTCCTAGACACATGACCATGATGGTAAGATGAAGACATATTCTCTTAGTAAATGGAAATAGTTTTTTGACATTATGAATTTCACCACTAACAAACCAGTTTTTTAAACTCTATGAGTAAACCATGAAACCCCCATTGGTTTGAGTATTTTTTGTATTATAACCTTATTTTTAATTTGGATTTCCCCTAATCTGCTTCCCAATTTGAAGGTTTGAATTTAGGTTCATCTTTAACTATATTCCTCATTATCCAAGACCTTTTATGGTGGGTTTGGGGTGATTTTGTAGTGTTTACTCCATTGAAATGAAAGGTAGAAGCTTCTCCTTCCTCTTTCCATTGGTTTTCTCTTTGTTACTTTCTTTCCTTCTAGCCTTAAAGGAAATGGTGTCCAAATATCATTTCTAGGTTTTTTATAAATTAGGGGTTTGGTATCTTATATTTTTATCCAACTCTTATTGTTTATTTTAGTGGATTTCATAAAAGGAAACACAGTTATATTAGTTAAGTTAGTTTTTTATATCATTTCCTTTTATTTGAGAGTCCCATGGATTCTTAATATTTTATACCCATTTTTAATCTTGTAAAATGCGGTATATGATATCTATATGTGTCTTGTAAATGGTTTTTAATAATACTTCTTTCTTTCCTATGAAAAAATGGATGAATATCATATTTAAAGGGAATTTCTATTTTAAATGGTGTGTTTATCATATTTATTGTTTGATAAAATTACAGTGATGGTATTCTTCAATAAATGTAGTTTGTTCGTTATTTTTATGGAAAAATAAATTTATTAAGGGTTGTTTTCATATTTAAAGAAATTTACGGTTTTTTAAAGGGTTTATATTCTTTTAATTGGGTTGATGAATGATTTCATTAGTTATTTGGGCTGAATAGTGCCTCGATATTGTACATCTTTTTATTAGAATTTAATTTATTTTCAAAGTTAATTAAAAAATGTATTTCTAAAAGTGTGAATCTTAGTTTTAGATCAAAGTCCAATTAGGGATATTTTGATAAATTCATTTTATTAATTGATTTTTACACCCTTATCAAGCCTTGGTGTTATCTATTGATGTTGATTGGCTTCATGTGTTAATGTTTTGTTGAATTATTATTCATATATATGATTTTATAAAGGTGTATCATTGTTAAAAAGGTTATGTTTGAGGAGAGAGATACATGATTTTTGAGAAATGTTTCTTTGAATTTTTTTGTTGTATTGTTGTTGATGTATTCTTTGATAGTGGCCCACCTCCATTTTTTATTTCTTGGGGAATAAAATGATACTAAGTGTGAAATAATGGGATGGTTTCTTTGCTAGTTGATATTTATGAACTATATAATTTCTCCTTGTTGGATATTATGACCTTGTTAGGGGATGTGTTTTTGACAAGGCTAGTAGATACTAACTCAGGTGATGAGTTGTAGGACAGTTTTCCTGCTATATATTGGTTCCACATACGCACATAAAGTATTTTTGAATTAGTATTTATGGTATTTCCTCATGATATGTATTGTATTCAATGATCTCATTATTTTTTATTAGAATGTGAGTTTTTTATTTATCAGATTGAGATTCTTTGATATACCTTTCTCCCTATGGTTGAGTTTTTATGATGAATAGATCTTCCCATTATATTTTTTTTTCTTCTTTCATGAAATTTATTGGATTTATATTCCATATGGTTTTACCTTGTTTTTTTATTAAAATATTATGAGTGTGTGTCAATGTTTTAATGAAAATGGATTTTTTTATGTATGGGATTTTATGAAAATTTATTTGAAATTGTCTTAAAACTATGTAAAATGGTTTTCATCATAGGTTATGTGTTACTTGTGAAGGGTAGTTTTGAATTGGGTTTTGAAAATAGAGACATTTTATAAAAGGGAATGGGTGGTTTTTATGTGATAATACATAGGCCAAAAAAAATATTTAAAGACTTTTTAAAAAATTAATTTTTTAATAAAAACGTTTTTAATTGTTATTTATTTGTTTCCCTATCATGAAAAATAAATGATAACATATATTTTTACCATTTATTTTCAAAATAGAATTCTTAGTTTATCTTATAAAAGGAACGATATAAACTATTTATGGTATCCTACGGTGCATTGGATCACACCCTACATACTCATATTGGTGGATATGTATGCTTCATTTCTAATATAGTGGATATAGTCCTTAAGATTCATTTTTTTGGTTTAAACCACTCCCCGTGGGGGAATGGATGATGTTTGGATTGTGGTGGTGGATTAGATTTGCAATGTGGAATTCATGTGTTTTTTGAGATAATTGGACATGCTTGGTTGTGTTGAGTACCAGCCTTATCAAGATTATTCTTTTAATTTATTTTTATATTGTAAGTTTAATACTTAGATAAAAATGATACCTTTCATAGATATTTTTAAAAATATTTTATGTTATTATTATAAATATGAAATTTTTGGATGTTTTATAATTTTTAAGATTATTTATTTTAAATGAAAAAATGTATTGAAAATTCATGTCATATTTTTGGTTGGAACACAATTTATTTTTATAATTTTGGGTGAAATTTTTCCCACATGGTCACTTGTTATACCATGGAACTAGTTTTCAAATTGGTTTGATCGAGAACACACATTGGGCCTTGTAATGGGATAACCCATGTGACATGTTAGGTTGAATCGGTTTGGACTGTTATATGTGTGATTCTTAATAGAGAATTACGACAAGAGACTATTCAACAATTGGAAAAGAATGAAAAATAAAAGGAATATTTAGAAAATTGAGTACATTGGAAAAATATAATGAAGAATAAATATAATGGTACATAAGACTTTCCTCAGTTTTTCAGACATAAAAAATGTTTCGATTCATGATTCTCGAGAATAGTTAGGAAAAGATCAAGTCATGATGAGTTTATGAGAATATTATTTAGGTTGAACCTAAAATTTTAGATTAATTAAATATTAAAATTTAATGTGGAGATACTGGATCTTTAATTCAAGTTATATTATCACAGTTACATGTGATTCAAGAGGAATAAATATGAATAATAGTGATGTTAATTTCTATGTAGGATCTCCATATTCAACAATAAAGATCTATTGATTTTATTGAATGTTATCGTGGTTAAATTTAATTTATTTGTTCCATGATTGGGTTGAAAATGATGTGATATGTAGTCAAAATAGTGGATTGTAAATAAGAGTGAGTTGGGGATTTATTAGGGTTATAGGATAAAGTGACTCTAATAATACCATAGATATTTCAATTAGACATACCCGACTAATATAAATGTGGAATAAAAAGTGAAAGGGTGATATTAACATTTTTTAGGATACAACTATTTAAGAAAAAGGAATATGTGTGATCATGGGAGAAAAACTCATTAAAATTTGAGAAAAATAAAATAGAGAACCAAGGAACAAAATTCATTAGATATTTTATATATTACAATATTTTTTTACCGACCTATGAGAGAGAGATAGAGGGAGGGTATATATATATATCTGTGTGTGTGTGTTTGTGTGTGGGGAGAGATGTTCAAAACTGGAATTGGAATATGAGAACTGAAAACCAAATGAACTAGGGAAGACTTATCAAAGAATAAAAATATTAAGAGGATAATGTTGATCCCATATCGAAGAATATTTATCATATGGGGATCTAAACTAAAGGAAGAAGCTGATCCTATGACATCCAGTGTTTCATAGTTTTAGAAGAAGATACTAAGGGGAGGTCCACTATGGTAATACTATTATCATCTATTATATCAAGGATTTAAGATGGTGAGGAGATTCTAGGTTAGTTATGATCACAAGTTCTTGAGATTAATTTGATAAAGATGAGTGATACGATTATGAAAAAGGTCTATTAAGATGAGTTGTATGTAGAGAATAAGTTCAAAGAGGCTTATTAAATCATCATAATGTAGTTAAATACACAATGCTAATATTAAGGATATCAGATCATTTAATATAGTGACATACTTTAGTTATTTTTGATCTAATTCAAATGAAATTAAAGAAACAATTGTACATACATTTTTCAGATGTTTTGGATCTAGAGTTATTCTAGGTATTCAAGGTGGTCATAGTGAAACTCAATAACACTATTTGGAAGCTGATAATATTTAATCACTTCTAGAAGTAGTTTCAGTGTGTGAATATATGTATGGATCTAGAAGTCTCTTTATATAAAAAATTATTTAAAGTGAATAAAAGAATCTATGATTAGGAAGAATAACCAATCCTGTCAAGGACTAGTTTTACCACATTAGGGTTGAATCTTAAAAAAATGAAATGTTTCATCATTGAATTTCATTTCTATATTAAATGTGGTATATGTGATTGGTATGTACTCTGAATATCCACTATTATCCTAATAGATAATCGAGTTACAAATTCTAAGCGGGTAAAAATATAAAATAATAATTTAATTTTTTAAACAATAGACAACACATGATTCACCCTCTATATTTCAATTGTTTGAATTGATCCTTAAGAGAATATCAATTGGTATATGAGTGAAGAATACCTATGGTTATATCTATGTCTACATTTTTATATATTTATTTCTAATTTGGATGAAGTTAACAATTGAAGAGATTCAAAAAATCCTCAAATATAAAATTAAATTTATATCCTTATTAAACTATTAATGGTTGTACCATCCAAGACCATAATAATTATAAAGGAAAAGGTGGATATGAAATTTGAGGAAAATTTGAAGAGTGAAAATTATAATCCAAAACTTGAATATAATCAAAGTGGCATGTTCTCATTTATGGAATCTATTGAAAATAAAACTTTTGATAAATTTTAGTACAATCTATGGAGAGTACGAATAGAGTCAATCAATCAAAAAATATGAATAATTATTCTTCCAAGTTAAATATTATTCAAAGATGATTAATTTTAAATGAGTAACTAATAAATTTGAATTTGTCAAGGAACTATTTCATGAAAAGTACCAGTTGGAAAAGATGATTCTATAGAATATGAATTATCTAAACAGATTGGAATATGATACACCCTTGTAAAAAATGTTATAGAAAATGATAAATCTATCTTAATTTTTAATTAATTTTATTTTAAATATAAAGAAAATTGAAAATATATTCTTCTGAGTATATTTTTATTGAACAAGTTATATATTTATTTTATGTGATTAATAGAATATCCATGACTTTTAATGATACTCAGCTAGTAGTTATGGAAAGAATGGTGAGTAATATTGATAATATTATATTATAGGGAAATATTTTTAATTTTGGTATGACTAAGAATATAATAGTGGAGTGGGAAGGTAGATTGAGATTAGTGGAGGATAAAATAAAAACACTTAACTTAATGTAGTTGAATTAAAATTAAAACTGATAAATCAAGAAGTGATTCATGGTATAACTTCCAAATATATGGAGACAATGAATTGTTCCACCACTAAAGTTCCTAAGATGTTTTTCCTTAATAAAACTCCAAATTATGTAAAAATTCATCGGGATATTTTTGTGAAACATCATTTATTGGATCCTAAAAAAGGTTTCCCATAGCCCAAATGGATCTGTTGACACTAAATCTATTTTGATTGTTATTTCCTAAGTATATTCAAAATCTACACAAAAATAGAGAGATAAAATGGTGATAAACCACCAAATTTTTAAATGGTGGAAGATTAAATTTCCAAGGAAATTTTCCCATAAAATTAAGAAACTAATAAAGGTTTTCATCATAGAAATAGAAAGATAACGAACATAAAGAGATTACCACAAAATTAGAGAGAAAGAGATTCATTAGAATGTGTTGGTGTAGCTGCGTGTTTGGTTATATAGTAATATACTACTTGTGTAATATTATGGTGTATTTTACTCAAGTAAGTATTGAACTATGGGGTATAAAGATGAAATCAAATTAAATATTGATGGTTTGAAAAAAAATTCCCATGGAAAGAGAAATTACTCATTGAAGAATATATTTAAAACGCATGAAAATTCAAAAGGATACTGTAATAGGGGCGGCCACTACAATGAAGATTTATAGTAACTACTAGATCAATAAAATTCTTATTACTTTAGGAAAACAAGGCCACATCCAAAAAGTAACCAAGTAAATATGGAATATGAGCCGAATGTGGGAGTATAATTAGTAAAAAATATAGATAAATAGATCTTTCATAAGAAGTTAGTAAAGATGATTGAAGAGGATCTCAACCCAACAGGTAAAATATGTTTCTATTATGGTGAAAAATACATATCATGAATAATTAATATATATACATGAATTTAATAAAATGGGGGAAACATATTGAATAAAAAATAGAGTTCATTCAAGAGAGATATAGTAGTATTCGATTGGAGGTACACACTCCTAAAGAAGTAGAGAGTCTACAATTTAGGGTAACACAAAAGATGAAAAATAAGTTTTTAGAAGTGTTAAATAGGATAAACATATTCTTATCAAATGTATAAAATGGTGACTAGTTCAATATAAGTTGATGAGATAAAAAGGGAGAGATCATGTAACTCCAAATATCAAAAAGGATAATTTGAAGAGGGAGTAAAAACAATAGTAGAATGCTAACCACGTAAAACATGAGTTCATAAAAATATGTTAGACTATTTATAAGAGTATAAAAGTATGGAACATAATAAAAATAATAAAATTATATCGATTACTAATGTGAAAATTTTAATGCTAGTTATGAATATTTTTTTGACTATAAGAGGTCCATGCAACCTAAAGATGTTCAAATTTGGAATTCTAAAGAAAATAAAAGAATGGATTGGATTGAAAAAATTATACCTTCAACTAAAAGAGTTATAGGGTGAGGAAGATGTATCAGTCCAACTAATACAACTGAAGAGTTGATAAAGACCCACCTTATTCCAATAAGTGGTTGTTCTTTATGAAAGGGAATTGAAGGAGAAAAATGAAACAAAGATATTGAAGGATATGAGGTTTGTATTTATAGAAAATTTATCCACCATGGAGAACATCAAATTTCAGTATCCTTGAATACTTTAGATTGATATCAACCATGCTGATGTTTTGAAAATATCCCATGAGTGGGAGATAATGACCTAATGATCACACTATCATTTCTATTTTGTTTTTTTAAAAAATCATATTAAAAGGAGGTGTTTTTGAAAGACTCAAAAATGGGGAGAACATATATGCAATTGAATTTTTTCAATGGGTTTGTTCAAGTATATTTTTAGTTTATAAAATATATTAAAAATATTTTAGATGGACTCAATGAAATGAATTTATGTTATTATAATATTGCGAATCATTATGGATGATCATGTTTTATAGACTAGTCGATCTTGTTTTCTACACCAACTTATCTGAAGTAAATATAGATTTGATTAATTAATTGATCATTGAAAATGGTTATGTGGTTCCACCCATCTCTTTTGGAATTGATATAATCACTTAATAAATAGGGAGGATATAGAAGGAATTATATCAAAAGGGGAGAAGATGTCACTTTCAGATGTGAAGACCTTCCCTTCCATTGATGATATGAAAAAGGGGGAGATAAAAAACTTTCCTCATTTGAATTTATTTTCATTAATTGGGAGAGGAAATGTAAAATCATATAGTAATATTGACATAAATTTAATGTATTTATATGTTTAATGTATTTAAACTAAATCCAATTAGGGATATTGAAGTTCCCATTGGATTGTGACTGTATTTATTGTGGATATAAATTTTAATATGTTTCTTAGAGTTATTAGGTGATTTAGTGAGAATCCACCCACATAAGAAGTGTAAACCACTAAATATGAAATTGTAGAATGTGTCTCATGTTAAAAAAGGAAGTTGTAAGAGTTGGAGGCTACATGACCACCCCCTTTATATTAGACTATTGTAATCATGTTCTTTATGTTCATGAAATGCGTTGAATCTTATAGTGTTACATACTATAATCAATAGAAATTGGTTAATTTAGAGTAGTTTTGGATAGTAGATCTATGCCAGATAACTTGTATTTTTGTATCTAAAGAGAATAAATCAAGAAAAAGGTTAGTAAAGAAGCAATATATGTTTTGGAAAATATATCCTTGTTTTTTAGAATTATAGATGTATAAATTAGTGAGAAAAACCACTTTTATAATGTCTTGGGATAATTTTTAAGTGGGTATGAATTTCAATAAACATGTATGGAATTTATGTGGTTAAATAAATGAAATGAAAAAAATATTTTATTTTGAATGATTTATTTTGTATATATGAATTAATAATCAAGTAAAATGTATGAGTTATTTAAGAGGAAATGTAAAATATAGATGATTCATTTTTGACAATAGTCATCTCATATGAGAACACGTATATGTACAAGTCGAAGATGATTCTGTACGATTCATTCAATAACATGATGGGTTGTGCAAGAGAAATTAGGCCAGCATCTATGAATGAAAAAAAAATTAATAGAAAGATTCTTATTAAATGACGTTTTTTATGATATAACACATATCATCAGTTTATATTTTATGAATTCCAGGTTTCTTATGATACCATGAACTTATTTCTAAGATTGAGTTCATATTATACTATTGAATATATTATAGGAGAAAATTTTTATACGATATATAGAGATCGCATGATACATGGAATGCATAATGTCTCTTTAAGTACCTATTAAATTAGTTAAAGATTCCATAATAATTTTAATAAACCAAGTATGACTTTGATTGTTTCGGTAATAATTCCCAATTCCACCCATATTATTTTGGAGGCCATATAAGCCTTCATACCTTTTAGAAATATTCAAAATATGAATACATAGTTATTTTTCTAGAATTAAATTCTAATGATAAAAATGATATGATTATTAACATATTATTAATTTTATTTAAAATGAAAAATATCGAAAAGTGTGTGTGATTCTAGATAATGAATCCTGATAAACTAATAAAAAAATTGTGTAAATTAATATGAAAGCTGATCTTAGATAATCTGGATAAAGGTGAAAATTAAATAAGAAATAAATTAGAGGATATTGGAAATGTTCATCAGCATTTCAAACATCCCAAATATTGTGATTCAAGTTCTTATGAAGATTTTGGAAAAGATTAGTATATGATTAATTTTTTAGATGACTATTTTCCAAGATGTTGAAATTGAACATTAATTAAATTTAGAATTTATTTGCATCTATGTTGGATCTTTTCATTAAGTTCTTCTATAAAAGCGACACGTGACTTCAGAAAAATGAAAATGAAGAAGAATGATATGAGTTTATATATATGATCTACATATTTAAGAATTAAGTTGTATTGTTCTTATTTAATGAAATATTTTTATAATTTAGGTTATTTATATTTTATTTAGGCTATATATAAAGTGATATGTAGTCTAGAATGTAAAATGAGAATAATAGTTAGTTGTAAGTTATTGATGTGTTTTAAGATCAAGTGACTCAAATATTGTTGTAGATGTACATAGAAGACATACTCAGTTGAGATAAATGAGGAAGAACAAGTGAAAGTGTACTCCTATAATTTTATATGATACAATAGTTTTAGTAAAATAAATATGCGAGATCATGGTAGACACCCATGTACAAAAAAGTGGAAAAAATAAAATGAAGAATCATGGAAATGAATCTGTTATATGTTTTCTATATAGAAATTATAGAAGATTTATTCTCTGGCGACCAATTTACACAATAGTGAAATAGATAGAGAGAGTTATGTTTGAAATTAGACAGATTATCTAAGAGCTGGGTGATGAGTGAACAAAGAAAGACCCTCTAATAAAGGAAAATAAGTTTATGATGATGTTGATATCGTTCTTAACAATATTCATCCTTTGGGTATTATGGCTAAAACTAAAAGGAAATCCTATCACATATAGTTTCACATAATTTTAGAAGAAGAGACTGAAGGGAGAATGACTGTACTATTACTATTATTATATTTTCATGAGCCAACCTATACCACCGCATAACCGGGCCCCCAAGATGGCACATGACACACCTAAAACATGTTCTCAATCACATTATGTCGAAAACTTGTTCCAAGGTCTCATATAATAACTACATGGAATTAATTAACCCATTGAATGATATTAATCTTGATAAAATAAAATACCCAATCAGAATATATAATTCCAACAATTAGACATACCATAAATTTAATAAAAAGGATAATAAATATCTCATATATAGATTAATAAAATATAAATCCAAACCCAAAGACATGTCTAATACATGAAAATACCAAAATAAAAAAAACCAAAACCAAACACACTATCAAATATCTACATGTGACCCTTAGTCACTCTCCAGATCATAAGAAAACCATCAAAATAACCTGAACGTCTGAACTCTAAAGACTAAGACTAGGTCCCTAAAAAAAACTTAATAGCTTCATACAGCAAGAAGTGAGTACATGGTTTGATAAATTTTGAGATTAGTCATATTTTTGTAAGGGGTTCATAAAATGTCCTTAAAATATAAATTTCATTAATTCATGTTTTATATAAAATATTGAAAATAGTTTTTAAGTTCACATAAATGTAAAATCTAATATCACATCCATTTCCACTTAAAAAATACTATTTTTCATTATCTTTTAAATGGAAATAATCATATAATAACCATTTCCTTGGTTCAAACCACTTTTAACAAAGACACCGATTTTTTATCTTTATTTATAAGTGAATTTATAACTTCCACTTTTCTTATATATTTATTCACATTTTTAAATAAATTAATCTAAATGGAAAAAAATAAAATGCTAATTCATCACATCACAAATAAGATAAATAAATAAGACTAAACAGATTCCAATCCATCCGGGGAACACAAAGGGATAAAACATTACCATAGATAATAATCATGAATGATGAATTATTATAGGAAATTCTTAGAAATACCATGAGGAAACCCAAAACATACTTAGGATATAACAACTTTATGGTATATCAGTGCATTCCGAAGTTTATAACCAATAAGATGCTATAAGATAACAACACTGGTGGAACTCCCCTATTGTGTCCAATAAAAATCAAGATATAATCTATAAAATCAGGAATAGATTGTATCTATATAGAATCCCTAACTAATATGCCTATTATCCCTAATAACATAGATATAAGGTGTGATCAAACAAACACACAATATGTATAAAAGAAAAAATTAAATCTCACCTCTCCTCTAACTCCCTCACAAACAAACATCCTCAATCACATACCATTCTTAACACTATAAAATTTAACTATTAAAATTTATCCACCATCCAAATCAAACAAATCAAAAGGGCCTTCAATATGGTCTCATAAACTCTCCAAAAAAATCCCATTTAAATGTGTCAAACAAGCTTTTACTAAAAACCTAGCTACAAATTTCAAGAAATTTGTAACTTTTAGAATTAAATTTCAAACCATATATTAAATCAAATTATTTGGTAATCCAAATTCAAACCATTTAACTACATAAACCTTTATTTAAAATAATTTTTTAAAAATATACCTTTTCCTTATTGTTAAGTCAAAAGTGTCGCTTATGACTTTCTCATTCATTTAGTTTTGGAAATCACAAACTCTTTCTTATATACTTGACTACAAAATTTTTTATAAGTCCAAAGTGTTTTAAATTGTTTTTTAGGAAACATATTGTTTCACCATACTTATAAATAGTTCTTAATTATTTAGGGATTTATATTATCTTTCTATATTAGGATTATCGTAATGTTTATGGAACCAATAATAATCGGATTCACCTTATTAGATCTATTATAATACATTATTACATGTATTTTGTACTGATAGAAATTTCATAATTGGAATGATATCACAACCAAAAAAATTGGATCCACATTCTTACTCATAGAAATTATCATAATACTTTATGTAAGGAAGTCCCATAGATTTAAAAAAGTCTAAATTTTGAATATGAAAACTATTTTATATCATATTAGAACATATTTTACACTATAATGGTTTAAAAAATGATGTTAGACATTTAATTATGATATATCCATTAGAGTGCCAGTTGTTCAAGTCATTTCAACAAACTCAGAAAAATATGACTATTGGGAAGGAAATATGACTCTTCGGGGTTTGCCTAAAAATACCTGGTCATTTGAAGAGTTTTATGTTGATAAATTTTATTTATAAATTTCTCTTTCATGGGATATCTAAATATTGTAAGCCTGAACATATTTCTCTCAGTCATTTTAATATTTTAGAGTATTTTTTTGTAATCCTTATGTCTAATTGTGTGAATACAATCGAGGGATTCCAAGGTTAGGAAGATATAGATCTAATCTTCTAAATCGGTGGCTTTTGGGGATAGAAACATAGAATATGATCCATCAGATCATGGGCTGATAAGGATAGGTAGATAGAGAAGCTGTCACACCCTGACCAATGCATTATTTTAACTTAATTATTTTGGGTCTCGTTTTTGAATTTGTGTTTTGAACCGGTTTTAAATTAAAAGAAAATCTCGTTTTTATACGAACGCACGAGCGTATGCGCGCCCTGCACAACCCCTAATTTTTGTTAAGGGTTTGTTTGTTATTGAATGTGTTGTTTTTGAGACATGCAACGATGCGCGTGACCCCGCGCGTGAGACCGTGCGCGGTGTCCGCTCTCAGGTGATAATTTTATTATTATTATTATTGTTAATATTCTAATTAGGGATTTGTTTATTCTTTCAGATTTTATTTATTTATTTTATTTCATTTTATTCACTCTATTTATTTATTTTTATTTCATTTTATTTATTTATTTCATTTCATTTTATTCATTTTATTTATTTATTTTTATTTCTATTTCATTTTATTTATTTATTTTTATTTATATTTCATTTTATTTATTTATTTTTATTTCTAATTCATTTTACTTATTTATTTTTATTCCTTTTTATTCCTTTCTTTTTTTTCCTCCTTTTCTTTCCTCCCTCACCCTCTCTCGCTCGGGACCCCTCCCCTTTCCCCCCCGTCGTGCTACCCCTCCTTCCCCCGCGCCGAACCCTACGCCGCACCCCCTTCTCCCCGCCGGGTTGCCGCGCCACCCGCCCTCTCCGGCCTCCGCACTCTCGCCGCGCTCCTCCCTCTTCGGTCGCCGCCCACGCCGGCCTCCCTCTAGCCGTTCTCCCTTACCACGACGCGAACCCCCTCTCCTCCTGGACCTCCGGCCGAGCGCCCCTCTCCACGACGCACCTCCCTCCTCCGGCGACCGCAATCTCGCCGACGTTCTCCTCCCTCCATGACTTCCCCCTCCAGCAAGTTTTTTTATTCCTCTCTTAGTTAGGATTTTGGGTTATTTTCATTTGGGGTGTGATTTCCTTTTGTTTTGTTGTTGTTTTTTTTTTGATTTCTTGATTTAGGGTTCATCCTCATTTCATCTTGGTGCGAATATGGCGGAATTGAATTTTCTCACCGAAATTCGGATGTTTCAACACCGAAGGTAAGTGTTCCCGCGTATCAGTGTTATCGATGAATTAATTCTATTATTTAGTAAAATTAGCATACTCATTCAGTTGTTTACATGGTGAAAATTTAGTTTTACTTAAAATTTGATATGATTTCAATGTGTTTAGTGGCATGGTTATTTGATATGAATGTTTTTATTTTGCGAAAACCCATTTTGAGCCTTGTGCTGTGTTTTATAAATTTTGTTGTTGGTTTATGGTGTCACGCTAGGGCTGCGAATTTTGTTTCACCCCATTATGGGTGTGTGTTTTCCCTTAGAAGATGTCCTTGAGTGGGCTTTTGTGTTCAAAGTTTGGTAATGTCGCTTACTATTGTTTCTTGATAATTTTGGTCTGTTTGGGGTTTAATTGGGTGTGTGTTTGAAGAAAACTCAAGTTGTGTTATGTGATGTTATTATATAAATCATGAAGTTTGTCATTTAAAATATTGTATGTTGTGCAATTAGTTTATCAATATGTGCAGGTGGTGCAGAGTGTATTTTTTTATGGAGTCGTGTGCATTGGATTTCAAACATAAATATTTTTGTGTAGTTTTGTGGCAAAACATTGAAGCACACCTTTAAAATGTTTTAGAAAGTGTCTCTTTATTTTATTTAAATTGTTTATGTGGAGAAAAAAAAATATAGTTTTAAGACGAATTATTATACATTGATTTTAAAGTGGTATCTTAATATGAGATACAATGTGTTTTATTTGAAAACCCGTGTCAAGCTTCTTATCACTATTTTATAAAATGTATTGCTGGTTTATCAAAGTGTGGAAAGACTGCAGCTAGTGTTTTGGTATGGTTTCAATGTGCGCTTGGTTGTTGAAGTTGGCTTTGGGTGCGTTCTTGATAAAAAAAAGTCTCATATTGTTATTTAAAATTGTTTCATAAAATGTTTCAATGATTTGTTAAGTCGTAAGGGAGGTGAAGATGGTGTTTTGGAGTTCTTTAGGTGTGTGCATTGTCTCAAAATGGTACCCATGTGTGTAAATGACGATTCTTGGGGTGCAGCGTGTCTTGTTTCATCTGGTGCGTTAATGTGATGTGTCTTTCTGAAATGTTTTGTAGATTGTTTATGTGTTTATTTGTTTTATTAAATTTTATGTGTAGGGCGTTGCGCTTTGCTTCGTTGGTTTTTCGCCGCGCGTGTCGAGGAATCCTACATGTACATGCATAGGTTAAGACATATATATATATATGTGCCCTCTTTGTACATATTCCCTCATGGCGCGGGGAATATGTGCAATGCAGCTAGTGGCGCGTATATATATATGTATAAATGCATGTGCGTGTGTGCGCCAAGGATCAGTTTGAATGTTTGTCTTCATGCATCGACATGTTGAGGTCGGTTTCCTATGACTATGCCTTTAGTTTGAATTTCATAATTGCTTTCTTTCTTTGAAAATATGTTATATGTATATATATATGTTATATTTACATGTTATGAAATCTGGGTGCATTTGCTAATAATGGTTATGCATTTTTTTTGGAAAAAAAATGTAATGTATTACAAATGCCACTTGGACTTTCATAAACTAATTGCATCATTTTAAGAAACTGTTCAAGATTGTTTTTTTATATGTAACATGTAGATTATTAAATTGGGATTTCTAAAAGGTTTTGCAAAGAATTTAGATGATTATATGTGCAAAACTTAAAACTATTATTTGTGAAACCATAAAGCCTGTTTGGCCCTTTTGGAATGGTTTGTAAAATTGGAAAAAAAAACCCCTCCTAAGGAAAACCCCCTTGGTTTTAGAAAATGACTTGTATGTTGAGTGTACGAATATGTGCCTAATATTGGACCTTATGCTTTATGTAATGTGAAAGTGGGGAATGCGCTTAAGGAGGGAGAACAGTGGTGAGAGGTTTAGCGAGTTTTTCGGATAAAGAAAGTGTGACGTTCATTTCTTTTCTTTTGATAGAAGCTCACCACCTTTTTGAAATAGAGCACAATGGTAAACCCGGGTATCTAGGTGGGTGACCAGGACTAGTACGCTAGATGACACGGCAGAGGTTCGTCCCGGTTTGTCTAGCAGGATTGACGCAACAACACTAACTAAACATATGAATTTCTGAGGGTCGTGGTCTTCTAAGCCACGTTTTCTGAGGGTCGTTGCCTTCTAAGCCATGTTTTCTGAGGGTCGTGGTCTTCTAAGCCACGTTTCACCGAGGTACGAGGTCTCTAGGTTCCCACTTGTTCTAGCTACCTATAGGGATCACCCATAGTGCTCATTTGTGACATGCTACTTGTGATGTAACTTCCTTTTCAGTGGTTTCATACCTGATGTCTTGTTTGTAAAAATCACATTTTATTCCAAACTGGTTTTTTTTCATTTTGAAATGTTAAGGCATGCTTGGAACCTATTTTAAAAATGTAGTAAGAGTGAAATGATTTATTTGAAAATGAAAACTCATTACTTGATTTTGAAAGAAGGGAAAACATTATTTTATTATATCTTATTTTCAAACTGGCATTTTTTTTGGATTTCTTATTAAAGGCGGAGGCATAGGACGTGGTTATATTTCTGGCTTTCCTACTGAGCATCTCGGTGCTCACGCCTATATTACTTTTCAGTTGCAGGGTTCAGTCTTGGATCGCTTTTGGGAGCGAGGGTGGTTGTCATACCGTGGTGATCCGTGGGGTCACCAGAGGTATGTCACGTTTCTTTGTTTATTTCTTTTTTTCCGCTGCCACGTTGTTCAGTTTACTTTCTGTTATTTATAGGCTTGTTCTGTTTATGATTATTTATCTTGTTATGGGATAAACCGTTCCCAACTGGTTTGTTTTGATGCCCGGCACTATTTTCCAGCCCGTGGGGATCGGGAACGCCCTTCGGGCCATGTCGCGGACCGGGTCGGGCGCTGGGTCGGATGACGACCTGGCCTGGTTCGTTACAAAATGGTATCAGAGGTGCCCTTGTTATTTGGGGTGTCAAGTAGCTTGGTGATTAGGCGTGTTGGGACTCGAGAGGTAGGTGCGGGAAGGACGTCATGAACCCTTGCCCGTCCCGAGACTCGAGTTACTAGGGGTAGTTCGGGATTTGACTTTTTCTTCTTTGGATTGGTAGGTGTGGGTGAGGGATGACCAAGGAAGTGAATCAGTGTTACGCGGAGGACTTGCATGGAGTAGCGACCCATGTACAGCCCGAGTGCACGGTTCAAGATACTTCCTGTGGTGGATGCCCGCTCGGAGCATGGTCTGCTAAGCCATGTCACCGGGTTGGTATAACCACTAGTCCCTTTTTTTGGATGTTTTAATGTGAGTTATGTTTGACCTTAATTTTTGTTGGTGTGAGTACATCCCAAAAATGAAAATGGATTTTTGTAAAGGTGGTTTCAAATGGGAATGTGGTGTTAGAGTGGAAAAGTGGTTTTGAAATGGAAATTGTTTTCTTTTAGCGAATGCGTGGTTTCAAAAGGGAAAAATGGGAGGTGTTTTGGAAGTCGTTTTAGAATCTCATTATCACTTTTTGGAATGTGAATTGGAAAAATGTTTTGGAAATTGGAAATGTATTACTTTGACGATAAGTCACTTTCTCAAATTGGTTGGGAATTTGTGATGTGTGCTTAATGGTATGTTTTGGAAATGAGAAGTGTCTTGAATTGACCCTTGGTATTCCTATGAGTGATCACATACATTGAGGTGCGCATGTGGCAAGTGGGGAAATTGGCGATGTGAGTGGATGGGTGCTTGAGCTAGCACGGGGATATGTATGTGTGAGACTTCATGGGATATCAATGGTGGATATTTAAGTGGTTTTGGTTGCTGAAAAATGGTTTTCAAAAAGGGGTTTTCAGATGTTTAGAAAAGTGAGTGAGAAATTGTTTAGCGTTCTCTTTTCGTGTTGGGTATTCTTTTTCGTGAGTTCTTGGTTTTGACGTATTGAACTGTGGTTGGAATAGTGATTTGAGTTTGAGCTTTCGTTTGTGATTGAGGTGTGGAATTTTGATTCATTATGGGTTTTGATTCGGATTTGTGCTTCTTGTTTTTGAGTATGCTACCCAGAAAAGTCCCAGAAGTCCCTAGTGAGCCTCTTTTGGTTGTTGGTTCTACCTAGACCCTTAGCGGGGCAGTGGAATTGAATTCTCTTTAGTCATTGTCTAACTCCTGTGGCGATCGTGATTTGTTGGAAGTAACAAACTGGCATGGTGAAGTCGTTGGTGTTTTCAGGTTATTGGGAACTCCTAAAGCTAAGAGAGTCTGTGTTGGTTCATGTCCATTTTTCAGGTGCAACTTGGGATTGGTGGAGGAGATAACCCTAGTGTCAGTGCACGATGGTATGACTTGGAAGGTGTTTAGGACCACTCTCATTAGTTGGTTTATATTTGTGGAAGCGAAGGTGATGGAAGCGACAAGGCTCGTGAGTGTCCAGCAATGCCAACGAATAGTGAAGGCCTACGTTGGGCATCTCAAGAAGTTGGTTCCCTTTTCTCCAAAGATAATGTCGCAGAATCAGTTAAAGTTTCTCTTGTGTGGGGTCTTCTTCTATTGTTCAAGGACCGGTTCCCTTTGGTGTTTGGGATGGTTCCCCATTCTTTGAGAGCGAGTCAGAGGAACCCATCTCAAACAAGTTTTCTTTACAATTCCATCTTCTATTAGTCAGGCCACTCTCTTTTTTTCTCCTAGTGTGCTCGATTTGGGTACTTTAAGCCGCCTTGTCATCATCCTCCGAAGGCCTGCCGTCAGTGTGGCCATTTGGGAAACATAGTGAAGTTCCGCTGGCGGCTTCGTCAGGAGGAGTCTCGACAAGAGAATGTCAGCTCCTGACTGCGGGGCAGTAGATGCTTCAAGACATCAGAGCTCCAGCCACAGGTCTCGGAGTGAAGCCTTTCACGCAGTCAGGAATCATTGGGTGTGGGTCACATTGTTCTAACTTTTGTCTCTAGTGCTAAAATAGGGACGGTTTAAATTTCTCGGTTCAAGCTTCCTCGTATTTGAAGGTTCTGTTTTTCTGTAAGAAGCGCAAAGGTATCTTTTCTCGTTGTGGTCTATGTTCTTTGAATACCCCCACTGTGGTTGTAAAAAGGCATGGTGATCTTGTTTTCATGTAATTCCAGTAGTTGTGCCTCGTCAATTGGTAGAATTCTTCTGTGGGTTTTCTCGTGTGTTCGTGTTTTCTGGTTTGGGTTGGAAGTTCTCATGTCGGTTTATACTGGTTGGTTTAAGCTGGTCAGTTCTTAAATGGTGGGGAGACCCACCACGAATCTTGTTGTCCCTTCTTTGAGGTTTGGTCTGTGCAGCGGTTTCCTCTTGGATCAAGTTAGAAGTTCCAGAGTTAGCCCATACTAAGTGTCTCAATGTCGGTTGTGATTGTCGGGTTCTTGTGGTGGGGAGAACCCTCCTCGTTTCCTGATTGTTCTTTTCTTTTCAGTTCCCCTCAGAGATGGTCGGGTGTGACTACTGGAGTGAAAAGTCTTACCATGTTCGTGATTTTGTTGGCCTCGTTCAGTTTCGAACTCAACTTTGTTTCCTCGTTTGGCTTGGTGACTTTCTGGGGGCAGAAAGTTTTTGTGGTGGGGAGAATTGTCACACCCTGACCAATGCATTATTTTAACTTAATTATTTTGGGTCTCGTTTTTGAATTTGTGTTTTGAACCGGTTTTAAATTAAAAGAAAATCTCGTTTTTATACGAACGCGCAAGCGTATGCGCGCCCTGCACAACCCCTAATTTTTTATAAGGGATTGTTTGTTATTGAATGTGTTGTTTTTGAGACACGCAACGATTCGCGTGACCCCACGCGTGAGACCGTGCACGGTGTCCACTCTCAGGTGATAATTTTATTATTATTATTTTAGTTAATATTTTAATTAGGGATTTGATTATTCTTTCAGATTTTATTTATTTATTTTATTTCATTTTATTCCCTCTATTTATTTATTTTTATTTCATTTTATTTATTTATTTCATTTCATTTTATTCATTTTATTTATTTATTTTTATTTCTATTTCATTTTATTTATTTATTTTTATTTCTATTTCATTTTATTTATTTATTTTTATTTCTATTTCATTTTACTTATTTATTTTTATTCCTTTTATTTCTTTTTTTTCTTTTTTTTCCTCCTTTTCTTTCCTCCCTCACCCTCTCTCGCTCGGGACCCCTCCCCTTTCCCCCCCCCCCCCCCCCGTCGCGCTACACCTTTTTCCCCCGCGCCGAACCCTACGCCGCACCCCCTTCTCCCCGCCGGGTCGCCGCACCACCCACCCTCTCCGGCCGCCGCACTCTCGCCGCGCTCCTCCCTCTCCGGCCGCCGCCCACGCCGGCCTCCCTCTGGCCGTTCTCCCTTACGACGACGCGAACCCCCTCTCCTCCTGGACCTCCGGCCGAGCGCCCCTCTCCACGGCGCACCTCCCTCCTCCAGCGACCGCAATCTCGCCGACGTTCTCCTCCCTCCATGACTTCCCCCTCCAGCAAGTTTTTTTTATTCCTCTCTTAGTTAGGATTTTGGGTTATTTTCATTTGGGGTGCGATTTCCTTTTGTTTTGTTGTTGTTTTTTTTGATTTCTTGATTTAGGGTTCATCCTCATTTCATCTTGGTGCGAATATGGCGGAATTGAATTTTTGCACCGAAATTTGGATGTTTCAACACCGAAGGTAAGTGTTCCCGCGTATAAGTGTTATCGATGAATTAATTCTCTTATTTAGTAAAATTAGCATACTCATTCAGTTGTTTACATGGTGAAAATTTAGTTTTACTTAAATTTGGATATGATTTCAATGTGTTTAGTGGCATGGTTATTTGATATGAATGTTTTTATTTTGCGAAAACCCATTTTGAGCCTTGTGCTGTGTTTTATAAATTTTGTTGTTGGTTTATGGTGTCGCGCTAGGGCTGCGAATTTTGTTTCACCCCATTATGGGTGTGCGTTTTCCCTTAGAAGATGTCCTTGAGTGGGCTTTTGTGTTCAAATTTTGGTAATGTCGCTTACTATTGTTTCTTGATAATTTTGGTATGTTTGGGGTTTAATTGGGTGTGTGTTTGAAGAAAACTCAAGTTGTGTTATGTGATGTTATTTTATAAATCATGAAGTTTGTCATTTAAAATTTTATATGTTGTGCAATTAGTTTATCAATATGTGCAGGTGGTGCAGAGTGTATTTTTTTATGGAGTCGTGTGCGTTGGATTTCAAACAAAAATATTTTTGTGTAGTTTTGTGGAAAAACATTGAAGCACACCTTTAAAATGTTTTAGAAAGTGTCACTTTATTTTATTTAAATTGTTTATGTGGAGAAAAAAAATATAGTTTTAAGACGATTTATTATACATTGCTTTTAAAGTGGTATCTTAATATGAGATACAATGTGTTTTATTTGAAAACTCGTGTCAAGCTTCTTATCACTATTTTATAAAATGTATTGCTGGTTTATCAATGTGTGGAAAGACTGCAGTTAGTGTTTTGGTATGGTTTCAATGTGCGCTTGGTTGTTGAAGTTGGCTTTGGGTGCATTCTTGATAAAAAAAAGTCTCATATTGTTATTTAAAATTGTTTCATAAAATGTTTCAATGATTTGTTAAGTCATAAGGGAGGTGAAGATGGTGTTTTGGAGTTCTTTAGGTGTGTGCATTGTCTCAAAATGGTACCCATGTGTGTAAATGACGATTCTTGGGGTGCAGCGTGTCTTGTTTCATCTGGTGCGTTAATGTGATGTGTCTTTCGGAAATGTTTTGTAGATTGTTTATGTGTTTATTTGTTTTATTAAATTTTATGTGTAGGGCGTTGCGCTTTGCTTCATTGGTTTTGGGCCGCGCGTGTCGAGAAATCCTACATGTACAAGCATAGGGTAAGAAATATATATATATATGTGCCCTCTTTGTACATATTCCCTCATGGCACGGGGAATATGTGCAATGCAGCTAGTGGCGCGTATATATATATGTATAAATGCATGTGTGTGTGTGCGCCAAGGATCAGTTTGAATGTTTGTCTTCAAGCAGCGACATGTTGAGGTAGGTTTTCTATGCCTATGCCTTTAGTTTGAATTTCATAATTTCTTTCTTTCTTTGAAAATATGTTATATGTATATATATATGTTATATTTACATGTTATGAAATCTTGGTGCATTTGCTAATAATGGTTATGCATTTGTTTTGGAAAAAAAATGTAATGTATTACAAATGCCACTTGGACTTTCATAAACTAATTGCATCATTTTAAGAAAGTGTTCAAGATTGTTTTTTTATATGTAACATGTAGATTATTAAATTGGGATTTCTAAAAGGTTTTGCAAAGAGTTTAGATGATTATATGTGCAAAAATTAAAACTATTATTTGTGAAACCATAAAGCCTGTTTGGCCCTTTTGGAATGGTTTGTAAAATTAGAAAAAAACCCCTCCTAAGGCAAACCCCCTTGGTTTTAGAAAATTACTTGTATGTTGAGTGTACGAATATGTGACTAATATTGGAGCTTATGCTTTATGTAATGTGAAAGTGGGGAATGCGCTTAAGGAGGGAGGACAGTGGTGAGAGGTTTAGCGAGTTTTTCGGATAAAGAAAGTGTGACTTCATTTCTTTTCTTTTGATAGAAGCTCACCACCTTTTTGAAATAGAGAACAATGGTAAACCCGGGTATCTAGGTGGGTGACCAGGAGTAGTACGCTAGATGACACGACAGAGGTTCGTCCCGGTTTGTCTAGCAGGATTGACGCAACAACACTAACTAATCATATGAATTTCTGAGGGTCGTGGTCTTCTAAGCCACGTTTTCTGAGGGTCGTGGCCTTCTAAGCCACGTTTTCTGAGGGTCGTGGTCTTCTAAGCCACGTTTCACCGAGGAACACGGTCTCTAGGTTCCCACTTGTTCTAGCTACCTATAGGGATCACCCGTAGTGCTCATTTGTGACATGCTACTTGTGATTTAACTTCCTTTTCAGTGGTTTCATACCTGATGTCTTGTTTGTAAAAATCACATTTTATTCCAAACTAGTTTCTTTTCATTTTGAAATGTTAAGGCATGCTTGGAACCTATTTTAAAAATGTAGTAAGAGTGAAATGATTTATTTGAAAATGCAAACTCATTACTTGATTTTGAAAGAAGGGAAAACATTATTTTATTATATCTTATTTTCAAACTGGCATTTTTTTGGATTTCTTATTAAAGGCGGAGGCATAGGACGTGGTTATATTTCTGGCTTTCCTACTGAGCATCTCGGTGCTCACGCCAATATTACTTTTCAGTTGCAGGGTTCAGTCTTGGATCGCTTTTGGGAGCGAGGGTGGTTGTCATACCGTGGTGATCCGTGGGGTCACCAGAGGTATGTCACGTTTCTTTGTTTATTTCTTTTTTTCCGCTGCCACGTTGTTCAGTTTACTTTCTGTTATTTATAGGCTTGTTCAGTTTATGTTTATTTATCTTGTTATGGGCTAAACCGTTCCCAACTGGTTTGTTTTGATGCCCGGCACTATTTGCCATCCCGTGGGGATCGGGAACGCCCTTCGGGCCATGTCGCGGACCGGGTTGGGCGCTGGGTCGGATGACGACCCGGCCTGGTTCGTGACAAAATGGTATCAGAGGTGCCCTTGTTATTTGGGGTGTCAAGTAGCTTGGTGATTAGGCGTGTTGGGACTCGAGAGGTAGGTGCGGGAAGGACGTCATGAACCCTTGCCCATCCCGAGACTCGAGTTACCATGGGTAGTTCGGGATTTGAATTTTTCTTCTTTGGATTGGTAGGTGTGGGTGAGGGATGACCAAGGAAGTGAATCAGTGTTACGCGGCGGACTTGCATGGAGTAGCGACCCATGTACAGCCTGAGTGCACGGTTCAAGATACTTCCTGTGGTGGATGCCCGCTCGGAGCATGGTCTGCTAAGCCATGTCACCGGGTTGGTATAACCACTAGTCCCTTATTTTTGGATGTTTTAATGTGAGTTATGTTTGACCTTAATTTTGGTTGGTGTGAGTACATCTCAAAAATGAAAATGGATTTTTGTAAAGGTGGTTTCAAATGGGAATGTGGTGTTAGAGTGGAATAGTGGTTTTGAAATGGAAATTGATTTCTTTTAGCGAATGCGTGGTTTCAAAAGGGAAAAATGGGAGGTGTTTTGGAAGTCATTTTGGAATCTCATTATCACTTTTTGGAATGTGAATTGGAAAAATGATTTGGAAATTGGAAATGTATTACTTTGACGATAAGTCACTTTCTCAAATTGGTTGGGAATTTGTGCTGTGTGCTTAATGGTATGTTTTGGAAATGATAAGTGTCTTGAATTGACCCTTGGTATTCCTATGAGTGATCACATACATTGAGGTGCGCATGTGGCAAGTGGGGAAATTGGCGATGTGAGTGGATGGGTGCTTAAGCTAGCACGGGGATATGTATGTGTGAGACTTTATGGAATATCAATGGTGGATATTTAAGTGGTTTTGGTTGCTGAAAAATGGTTTTCAAAAAGGGGTTTTCAGATGTTTAGAAAAGTGAGTGAGAAATTGTTTAGCGTTCTCTTTTCGTGTTGGGTATTCTTTTTCGTGAGTTCTTGGTTTTGACGTATTGAACTGTGGTTGGAATAGTGATTTGAGTTTGAGCTTTCGTTTGTGATTGAGGTGTGGAATTTTGATTCATGATGGGTTTTGATTCGGATTTGTGCTTCTTGTTTTTGAGTATGCTACCCAGAAAAGTCCCAGAAGTCCCTAGTGAGCCTCTTCTGGTTGTTGGTTCTACCTAGACCCTTAGCGGGGCGGTGGAATTGAATTATCTTCAGTCATTGTCTAACTCCTGTGGCGATCGTGATTTGTTGGAAGTAACAAACTGGCATGGTGAATTCGTTGGTGTTTTCAGGTTATTGGGAACTCCTAAAGCTAAGAGAGTCTGTGTTGGTTCAGGTCTATTTGAAGGTGCAACTTGGGATTGGTGGAGGAGATAACCCTAGTGTCAGTGCACGATGGTATGACTTGGAAGGTGTTTAGGACCACTCTCATTAGTTGTTTTATATTTGTGGAAGCGAAGGTGATGGAAGCGACAAGGCTCGTGAGTGTCCAGCAATGCCAACGAATAGTGAAGGCCTACATTGGGCATCTCAAGAAGTCGGTTCCCTTTTCTCCAAAGATAATGTCGCAGAATCAGTTAAAGTTTCTCTTGTGTGGGGTCTTCGTCTATTGTTCAAGGACCGGTTCCCTTTGGTGTTTGGGGTGGTTCCCCATTCTGTGAGAGTGAGTCAGAGTAACCCATCTCAAACAAGTTTTCTTTACAATTCCATCTTCTATTAGTCAGGCCACTCTCTTTTTTGCTCCTAGTGTGCTCGATTTGGGTACTTTAAGCCGCCTTGTCATCATCCTCCGAAGGCCTGCCATCAGTGTGGCCATTTGGGAAACATAGTGAAGTTCCTCTAGCGGCTTCGTCAGGAGGAGTCTCGACAGGAGAATGTCAGCTCCTGACTGCAGGGCAGTAGATGCTTCAAGACATCAGAGCTCCAGCCACAGGTCTCGGAGTGAAGCCTTTCACGCAGTCAGGAATCGTTGGGTGTGGGTCACGTTGTTCTAACTTTTGTCTCTAGTGCTAAAATAGGGACGGTTTAAATTTCTCGGTTCAAGCTTCCTCGTCTTTGAAGGTTCTGTTTTTCTGTAAGAAGCGCAAAGGTCTCTTTTCTCGTTGTGGTCTATGTTCTTTGAATACCCCCACTGTGGTTGTAAAAAGGCATGGTGATCTTGTTTTCATGTAATTCCAGTAGTTGCGCCTCGTCAATTGGTAGAATTCTTCTGTGGGTTTTCTCCTGTGTTCGTGTTTTCTGGTTTTGGTTGGAAGTTCTCATGTCGGTTTATACTGGTTGGTTTAAGCTGGTCAGTTTTTAAATGGTGGGGAGACCCACCACGAATCTTGTTGTCCCTTCTTTGAGGTTTGGTCTGTGCAGTGGTTTCCTCTTGGATCAAGTTAGAAGTTCCAGAGTCAGCCCATACTAAGTGTCTCAATGTCGGTTGTGATAGTCGGGTTCTTGTGGTGGGGAGAACCCTCCTCGTTTCCTGACTGTTCTTTTCTTTTCAGTTCCCCTCAGAGATGGTCGGGTGTGACTAATGGAGTGAAAAGTCTTACCATGTTCGTGATTTTGTTGGCCTCGTTCAGTTTCGAACTCAACTTTGTTTCCTCGTTTGGCTTGGTGACATTCTGGGGGCAGAAAGTTTTTGTGGTGGGGAGAATTGTCACACCATGACCAATGCATTATTTTAACTTAATTATTTTGGGTCTCGTTTTTGAATTTGTGTTTTGAACCGGTTTTAAATTAAAAGAAAATCTCGTTTTTATACGAACGCGCGAGCGTATGCGCGCCCTGCACAGCCCCTAATTTTTGATAAGGGATTGTTTGTTATTGAATGTGTTGTTTTTGAGACATGAAACGATGCGCGTGACCCTGCGCGTGAGACCGTGTGCGGTGTCCGCTCTCAGGTGATAATTTTATTATTATTATTTTAGTTAATATTTTAATTAGGGATTTGTTTATTCTTTCAGATTTTATTTATTTATTTTATTTCATTTTATTCACTCTATTTATTTTTATTTCATTTTATTTATTTATTTCATTTCATTTTATTCATTTTATTTATTTATTTCTATTTCTATTTCATTTTATTTATTTATTTTTATTTTTATTTCATTTTATTTATTTATTTTTATTTCTATTTCATTTTACTTCTTTATTTTTATTCCTTTTTTTTCTTTTTTTTCTTTTTTTTCCTCCTTTTCTTTCCTCCCTCACCCTCTCTCGCTCGGGACCCCTCCCCTCCCCCCCCCCCGTCGTGCTACCCCTCCTTCCCCCGCGCCGAACCCTACGCCGCACCCCCTTCTCCCCGCCGAGTCGCCGCGCCACCCACCCTCTCCGGCCGCCGCACTCTCACCGCGCTCCTCCCTCTCCGGCCGCCGCCCACGCCGGCCTCCCTCTGGTCGTTCTCCCTTACCACGACGCAAACCCCCTCTCCTCCTGGACCTCCGGCCGAGCGCCCCTCTCCACGGCGCACCTCCCTCCTCCGGCGACCGCAATCTCGCCGACGTTCTCCTCCCTCCATGACTTCCCCCTCCGGCAAGTTTTTTTTATTCCTCTCTTTGTTAGGATTTTGGGTTATTTTCATTTGGGGTGTGATTTCCTTTTGTTTTGTTGTTGTTTTTTTTTGATTTCTTGATTTAGGGTTCATCCTCGTTTCATCTTGGTGCGAATATGGCAGAATTGAATTTTCTCACCGAAATTCGGATGTTTCAACACCGAAGGTAAGTGTTCCCACGTATAAGTGTTATCGATGAATTAATTCTCTTATTTAGTAAAATTAGCATACTCATTCAGTTGTTTACATGGTGAAAATTTAGTTTTACTTAAAGTTTGATATGATTTCAATGTGTTTAGTGGCATGGTTATTTGATATGAATGTTTTTATTTTGCGAAAACCCATT
This sequence comes from Viscum album, assembly GCA_963277665.1. Classification (NCBI taxonomy): domain Eukaryota; kingdom Viridiplantae; phylum Streptophyta; class Magnoliopsida; order Santalales; family Viscaceae; genus Viscum; species Viscum album. The sequence continues at coordinate 1,225,631,043 of OY728130.1, forward strand.
TTGAGCCTTGTGCTGTGTTTTATAAATTTTGTTGTTGGTTTATGGTGTCGCGCTAGGGCTGCGAATTTTGTTTCACCCCATTATGGGTGTGCGTTTTCCCTTAGAAGATGTCCTTGAGTGGGCTTTTGTGTTCAAAGTTTGGTAATGTCGCTTACTATTGTTTATTGATAATTTTGGTCTGTTTGGGGTTTAATTGGGTGTGTGTTTGAAGAAAACTCAAGTTGTTTTATGTGATGTTATTTTATAAATCATGAAGTTTGTCATTTAAAATTTTGTATGTTGTGCAATTAGTTTATCAATATGTGTAGGTGGTGCAGAGTGTATTTTTTTATGGAGTCGTGTGCGTTGGATTTCAAACAAAAATATTTTTGTGTAGTTTTGTGGCAAAACATTGAAGCACACCTTTAAAATGTTTTAGAAAGTGTCTCTTTATTTTATTTAAATTGTTTATGTGGAGAAAAAAAATATAGTTTTAAGGCGATTTATTATAAATTGATTTTAAAGTGGTATCTTAATATGAGATACAATTTGTTTTATTTGAAAACCCGTGTCAAGCTTCTTATCACTATTTTATAAAATGTATTGCAGGTTTATCAATGTGTGGAAAGACTGCAGTTAGTGTTTTGGTATGGTTTCAATGTGCGCTTGGTTGTTGAAGTTGGATTTGGGTGCGTTCTTGATAAAAAAAAGTCTCATATTGTTATTTAAAATTGTTTCATAAAATGTTTCAATGATTTGTTATGTCATAAGGGAGGTGAATATGGTGTTTTGGAGTTCTTTAGGTGTGTGCATTGTCTCAAAATGGTACCCATGTGTGTAAATGACGATTCTTGGGGTGCAGCGTGTCTTGTTTCATCTAGTGCGTTAATGTGATGTGTCTTTCTGAAATGTTTTGTAGATTTTTTATGTGTTTATTTGTTTTATTAAATTTTATGTGTAGGGCGTTGTGCTTTGCTTCGTTGGTTTTGGGCCGCGCGTGTCGAGAAATCCTACATGTACATGCATAGGGTAAGACATATATATATATATGTGCCCTCTTTGTACATATTCCCTCATGGCGCGGGGAATATGTGCAATGCAGCTAGTGGCGCGTATATATATATGTATAAATGCATGTGCGTGTGTGCGCCAAGGATCAGTTTGAATGTTTGTCTTCAAGCAACGACATGTTGAGGTAGGTTTCCTATGCCTATGCCTTTAGTTTGAATTTCATACTTGCTTGATTTCTTTGAAAATATGTTATATGTATATATATATGTTATATTTACATGTTATGAAATCTGGGTGCATTTTCTAATAATGGTTATGCATTTTTTTTGGAAAAAAATGTAATGTATTACAAATGCCACTTGGACTTTCATAAACTAATTGCATCATTTTAAGAAAGTGTTCAAGATTGTTTTTTTATATATAACATGTAGATTGTTAAATTGGGATTTCTAAAAGGTTTTGCAAAGATTTTAGATGATTATATGTGCAAAAATTAAAACTATTATTTGTGAAACCATAAAGCCTGTTTGGCCCTTTTGGAATGGTTTGTAAAATTAGAAAAAAAACCCCTCCTAAGGCAAACCCCCTTGGTTTTAGAAAATGACTTGTATGTTGAGTGTACAAATATGTGCCTAATATTGGAGCTTATGCTTTATGTAATGTGAAAGTGGGGAATGCGCTTAAGGAGGGAGAACAGTGGTGAGAGGTTTAGCGAGTTTTTTCGGATAAAGAAAGTGTGACGTTCATTTCTTTTCTTTTGATAGAAGCTCACCACCTTTTTGAAATAGAGCACAATGGTAATCCTGGGTATCTAGGTGGGTGACCAGGACTAGTACGCTAGATGACACGGCAGAGGTTCGTCCCGGTTTGTCTAGCAGGATTGACGCAACAACACTAACTAAACATATGAATTTCTGAGGGTCGTGGTCTTCTAAGCCACATTTTCTGAGGGTCGTGGCCTTCTAAGCCACGTTTTCTGAGGGTCGTGGTCTTCTAAGCCACGTTTCACCGAGGTACGAGGTCTCTAGGTTCCCACTTGTTCTAGATACCTATAGGGATCACCCATAGTGCTCATTTGTGACATGCTACTTGTGATGTAACTTCCTTTTCAGTGGTTTCATACCTGATGTCTTGTTTGTAAAAATCACATTTTATTCCAAACTGGTTTCTTTTCATTTGGAAATGTTAAGGCATGCTTGGAACCTATTTTAGAAATGTAGTAAGAGTGAAATGATTTATTTGAAAATGCAAACTCATTACTTGATTTTGAAAGAAGGGAAAACATTATTTTATTATATCTTATTTTCAAACCGGAATTTTTTTTGGATTTCTTATTAAAGGCGGAGGCATAGGACGTGGTTATATTTCTGGATTTCCTACTGAGCATCTCGGTGCTCGCGCCTATATTACTTTTTAGTTGCAGGGTTCAGTCTTGGATCGCTTTTGGGAGCGAGGGTGGTTGTCATACCGTGGTGATCCGTGGGGTCACCAGAGGTATGTCATGTTTCTTTGTTTATTTCTTTTTTTCCGCTGCCACGTTGTTCAGTTTACTTTCTGTTATTTATAGGCTTGTTCAGTTTATGTTTATTTATCTTGTTATGGGATAAACCGTTCCCAACTGGTTTTTTTTTATGCCCAGCACTTGTTGCCAGCCCGTGGGGATCGGGAACGCCCTTCGGGCCATGTCGCGGACCGGGTCGGGCGCTGGGTCGGATGACGACCCGGCCTGGTTCGTGACAGAAGCTGATCATCATATCGAGGGATTTTACTTATAAGCTAAAGGAATAATTTATTATAAGTATAAAACAAGGTACCTTTATCATATGTTATTAGATACCCTACTCTCTAGGTTAAAAAGAAGTATATTCTTTTTTATTACTTGTTTTATTACAAGTAATTTATTCTTTTTGCATGTAATTGAAACCTATATTTTTATATTAATATTTCTATTTTATCTTTTTTATAGTAATAGTTTTGATTATGATACAACTATTTTACTCTGCATTACTCTATTAAAATGATATTACTCTAACTAAAATTCTATACACTTTATGATAGAATAACTACTTTTTGTATTACTCTAATATATCATAACCATCGTGATTATGATACTATTGTGTATACATTGATTAAATTGTTTTCTCTTGTGAATGTGATTAAACTATAATTATGTTACTACAAATTAATAATTACGATTCTATATGATGTTAAAATATAATAAATTTCTCATTATGACCTATGACTTACATATCAGAAACTATCTTATTATAATACTATTATTATTAGATCTAAGGGATAATTCTGATTAACATTCAAATACTTATGTGGTTTTGTGAATACAATTTGTTTAACTTTGATAAACTAACATTATTTTAAGGTTAAAAACGAATGTTTTTTAAATCTACAATTCAAAAACCTCTTGTATTTATCCTTCTTATTATAAATTATGATCCAACAATTGGTATCATAGTAGGATTCCACCGCTCGAATTCTAGAGAAAATTTTCATCTTCTTTACTATTTCAAGTTTGATTAAATTTATTTGTTATAGTTTTGTTTACAAATATATGTTACAATAATGTTTATTTTGGAAAATAATTTTTGTAATGGTTTCTAAATGATGAAAGACATTAATTTATGATCCATAGAAATTTTGAATCCCAATAGACCACCAAATTTTGATAGTGCTAAGTATGAATATTGGAGGGACAAAATGAAGACATTATCGATCAACATAGGAGTTGATAATTTTATAATGATGATCGGTGATTATAAAATTCATGATAAATAATAAAAATATTTTACTAATTAAGAAAATGTATTAATATTCGTTTAATTTTAAAGTAAGAAATATTTTACTATGTTATATGACTAGAAACAAATATAGCAATATTTCATCTTTTGAATAAGATAACAGTATTTGTAAGAAGTTGGAGGACAGTCTATTTGGAACAGTAATGTTTATTGAAACTAGAAGAGTAATTAATAAAGATAATTATGCAGATTTTGAATTCTTACAAGGTGAATCAGTTGCTAAAAAGCATAAGAGATTCATGATAATTATTAATATTCATCAAGATATTGGTGAGAATGTTTTGGATGATCAGATTATTTCTTATAAAATCATAAACATCAGGCCAAATAAATTAGAATATAAGAGAATAGGTATTGATTAAACAATAAAGGTATGTAATATCACTCTATACCATCTTATTGGAACCTTGATGTTGTAAGAATGTAGACACAAGATTGATTTTAAAAAATCTATAAAAAAATAATGTATGTGTTGATTTTAATTCTAATACAGTTCCTACTAATTTCCCAACACTGAAATGGGTTGTTAATACTTCTAGGAAGAAAATAATTGTTATCTAATCTAGTTCTAGTGATTCTATAAAATTTTAAAATGAACAAGATAATCTTGTTTGAAGGATGAATACTATAGTTTGTAAGAAAGACTCTAATTGTAGACATAAGAAGTAAACAAGGATTGGAATGAAAAATAATTATGAAGTTAGTTGTTATGAGTGTATGAGATCATGACATATTAGACCAATTTTTCCAAGGTTGAAAAAGAAAGACAATAAGGAAATGAATTTTTAAAGGAATCAAATAATTTTTTATAGGTGAAAAGGGAAGAACATACTGAATGCTAATGATTCTTGGATTTATAGTGGAGGAGACAATTGAGATAAATATTCTTATAATGACTATTCCAAACAAAAGAAACATTGGTCTTCTTGATTGAGTACCCAATGAAAATATTTGATTAATGGCCAAGGTAATCACCATTTAAAACCTTAAAAACTCTATATATAAGTGAAAATTATCCTAAAAATAATAATTATAAAAATTATAAATCTTCAAATGAATAATTTTCATTAGAATATGATAATACTCTTCCTTTATATGAAGAGTTTTCCTATTTTGAAAAATTATTGAAAATGAAAATTGGGAATTTTATAAAAACCATGATAATGAAAATTGAAGGATACATATTTTAATAGAAGAAGCATCATATCATTCTAAATATATTTATAAAGCACTTTTTGAAAATGATACTATTTCTAAAGATTTATAATAAATTTATTTATGGAATGAATAGTTAAAAAACTAGGTTTAAAAACTCAATTCCAAAACTATTATTCAATAAGATAAGAATTTAGATATCAAAAAGTATGTTATTTACCCTTTATGATTTTTTTCAAACTTTACTTCTAGAAATGAAGGGTTTTATAAAATATATATACAAATCCTTCCTCATGGTACTTGTTCAGTATAATAAAAAACATAGTATTTAGTTACAATTAATTTGTTCTAAAAATTTCACCCATTTCACCAAGTATCAAAGTAGATGTCACTGAAATAAATTTTTTTTAAAAATAAATTTCATTCTCTATGTTTTGAAAAATCCTATTTTTCAAATCAAACTTGGATTCTAATTTTTTTACTGACATTTCTATACCCAAAATGGTTTGGGTGCTGAAAAACTAATTGTTTTTTTTTTGGAAAAAAATAAAGTACAATAAAAAATAATACTGGATACATGGATTGTGTTTTTACCTTCATATGACTGGTAACAATGACTTTTTCAAAAATTTCATCAAGATGAAAGGTGTGAAATTTAATTTTGCAGATAATTATCTAGGAGAGATTATTGATATAGATAATATTTTTCTTCTAAGAAAAGCATAAATTTAAAATATTTTTTTAATGGTCTTAAGCAAAACCTCTTAGGCATAAATTAATTATGTGAGGAATGCTACCGTGTGAATTTTTTTAATCATAAATGTGTATTATACAAATCCGAGGATGAATTAATTCTTTATTCCCATCAGCATGAGAATGTATATGCACTAAACATAAAAGAACATAGGAGCTAATAATTACCTTGACATAGTCTAATGGAAGACCATTCTTGGTTATGGAATAGAAGGTTAGGACACTATAACCTTATAAACATATGTAAATTGACTATGAATAGAATTGTTAAGGATTTAATGGAGATAAGGTTTGATTATTAAAATGTATATGACCGTTATCAATACAACAAACAACATAAGTCAAGATTTAAATGTATTAGTGAAGTGTTAACTACTGATGATTTATAATTAGTGCACATGGATCTATTCAGTCCAACAAAAACTATAATTATTAGAGAAAGTACTATGTATTTTTTCTTAATGATGATTACAATGGATACACATGGGTCAATTTTCGAGAAAATAAAATTGAGGCCTTTTGTTATATCATAACTTTTGTAGCCAAAGTTATAACTGATAAAATCATTCCCTTGATAACTATTCATAGTGATCATTGTGAAGAATGAAAAAATTCCAACTTTGAAATTTTTTTAAAATAAAATTGAATTAGACATACCTTTTCAACTCCAATAACTCCATAGTAAAATGTAATTTTTGAAAGAAGAAATCATATTAATTAAGAAATAACAAGAACCATGTTTTTTGAATACTCAATTGGTAATTGTTTTTTAGGTTGAAGTGGTTATTAATAATTGTGGTTATATAGATCTATTTTTTTCTACCTTTTATTAATACATGTTAAATTTGATGAAAGATACCCTTTTATTTTCCAAAAATAACCAAACCAACATCCTCAGATGTGTTTTATAAAACTGATAATCAATATCTACTATAAAATCATCCTTATAAGGAAAATATAGAAGAAATAGTTTCTAATGTATTTAATCAGGAATATTTTCCCCCTTATATTGATGAAAAGGTTTATCAAAACCATATTCATTTGTTTTTTAGTAATCATCCTAGTGATTGTGTCTTTGGTAATGTTAATCAACTAGAAAGGACTATAAGTTATGTAAGGAATGAAGTAGAGAATCTTGATTATCTTTCACAATTTGAACCTAAAAATACTAATGAGGCCTTATTTTATGATGATTGGGTTAAGGATTTTTAATATGAGCTAAATTAATTAGAAAGGAATAATGTATGGGACTTGGTTGAAAGACCCAAAGAAACTTTCATAATTGGAGTAAAATGGGTCTTCAGAAACAAATGTGATGAAAATGGAATAATCACTAGATATTAATATAAGGTTGTTAGAAAAGGATACAATAAAAAACAAGTCATAGAGTATTAAGAAACCTATGCACTAGTAGCTAGACTAGAATCTATTCTTATTCTTCTATCCATTATAGAATTCTTTAATTTCAAACTTTTTCAAATGAACGTGAAGTGTGATTTCCCTAATGGATACATTCAGTAGGAATTTTATGTAGAAAACCCCATGGTTTTGAAAACACAAATTATCCTAAATATGTTTATAAACATACCAAAGCTTTATATGGAATTAAAAAATCCCTTAGATCATGGTTTGATATATTAAAAAGTTTTTTGTTACAAAAAAATTATGTTAAAGGGAAAATATATCCAACTATTTTTATAAATAAAGTTACAAAAATTATTATTGTTCATATTTATGTTTATTACATTATATTTGGATGAAATCAATAATATTTAACAAATTTATTTGGGATATAATGATGTCTGAGTTTGAGATGAGTATGATTGGTGAGTTTACATTTTTTCTTGGTTTTGAAATTTATCAAAAACTAGAGGTTAATTATAAATCACAAAAAAGTATATAAAATATCTTCTTAATGAAAAATATACCAAAAACTCTATAAGTATTAGTACTTTCAATGGTACCTCAAATACACCCGATATTGATGAATCTAGAAAAACAGTTGATCAAACAACTTTTAGTGCTCTGATAGGAAGTTTAATATACTTAACTTCTAGTTAAACAAACTTAATGTTTTCTATATGATTATCATCAAGGTATCAAGGGAGTCCTAAGGAATACCATTTAAAAGTAGTTAAACAAAATTTTCATTATCTAATTGGAACCATGGATTTTAACTTTTCTATTCTTCTGGAAATGATTTTGAATTAAATTTTTTATCATATTCTAAATTTGGTGGTTTTAGAATGGTTAGAAAAATTACTTTCAGAACTTTTTATTTCATATGAGATTCATTTGTTTCTTGGTCTCGTAAGAAACAATAATCTGTAACACTTTCTACTACTGAATCCAAATATATTACAATTTGAAGTTACTTTTCTCAAGTGTTGTTGATGTAACATACACTCACTGATTATGGAATGAGTTTTACAAAAAATTAAAATACTTTGTGATAAAAAAAGTTCCATTGATTTGAGTTAAAACCTGTCACATAACTGTAGTGAAAAACAAATATATATTAAGAATCACTATTTTAGGGATCACACACATAAGAGAGATATCATTATACAATTCATCATAATGAAAGAACATCTTTTTTTACAAAACCATTATCTTCATAGGGTGAGTACATATTAGTGTTGTCTTTCAAAACATTTAGTTTTTCAAAATTCTAATGTTTTTTTATTTGGGTTTCGAAAATCTATATTTCTTATAAAAATTTCAGTTTCATATATCTTTAAAGAATATTATGATTTAGAGAAATTTTAAATTTTTTTAAATTCTTGTTTTCAAAATTTTGGATCCACAAAAGTCATCATAATAAGTTTATTGAATCAAATATTGTTTTTACTTCTCAAAACTATTTGATGTTTTCTTTTGAAGATTTTAAATTTAGTGTTAATATTAAAAATATTGTATTTACTCTTTATATTAATCAAATATGTTTTTATAATTCAAGAAGAACATATTTTCAATACCGATGATAGTCCCTAACTTCAAAAGATATTCTTATTATCTTTTACATTTTTTTACTATTTCATTACATTGATTTTTTTCATCATTTTATTTATTTTTATATTATGTAAAAATATTTTTTCCTAAAAAATATCCAATACTATTTAATTCCAATAGATAAAAACCTCAAGATTTCAAATTTTATCGAATTTTTTCGTTGGATAAATCTCAAATTTCATATCAGATAAGATCAATCGTAGACATTCGATTAGATTTGGAAGATCAACTATCACCCATGAACACCTATATAAAGGGGAAGACCACCCCTCATGTCCCATATCCATTAACCAATTATATTTTTTGAGGTACTATTAAATTTAAATATCTCATTCTGAAAAGATATTCATGTACGATTCATGAGTATTAGTCCCCAAAACAATGACACTAGATAAATATTACAATCATTGGTATGTTTTCAGGAAAATGGTCTTGAATCAGAAGTAGAACCATAAAAAACTCAAATAAAGATGATATGGTTTTTCAAAAGATAATGGATGATTCTCTTCCCCCCAAAAAATTAAAAGAAACAAAATAATGTCATGGAATGATGTAGCTACAAAATGGAGGAGATAAAACTCAGAAATAAAAGATGGATATCATAAAAAGGACTAGATCCTACATAAGTAATAGATAAAATAATTCATGGGGTTGAGGTATTAGAAAAATAATAAAAATATAGAAATAAAAAAAGATAAATCTCAAGGTGAAAGAGTTATAGACTATTTTTTGAAAGGTGTGGAGGTTTTTTTATCAAATAATATTCTTACTTTCTAAAAGTTTTTCCCCGATGTCAGTTTAACTTTCAAAGAAACTACACAAGTCTATGTTGTTTCTCTGACTATCATAGATAGTGGAAAAAAGAAATTTTTATTGTTGAGGAAGAGGTTGAATAAATTAATCAGGGAGAACAAACCAACCGTGAATTAAAATAAGAAGGAACTGAATAAAATGTAGGAGAGAAAAACAGGGAAGAAGATTAATATGATGTAAATCAAAAGATAAATTGGAAGAGGAAGTGAATGAGATCCAAGAAAATAATAATGAAGACAATGTTTTTGGGAAGAAAAAACCATAATCAAAATAGCCATCTGATGATGATAAGTTTTTCATATCAGATAACGCCCAACAAATAGAAACTAAGGAAGCTCAATCTTCAACATTCAACAAAGAAGGATGAGCACATTCAGAATTCTGAATCAAAGTCTGATAAGGTTGCATAAGTTCAGGAATTTTTTAATGAAATTATTTTTGAAGAAAAGTGTTTGAAAAATATTGAAAATTCAGTTATAAAGAATGAAAAATAGAAATGAGTTCAAGTTGAAATCGGAAATAGCCACATCATACCTCCAAAGGATCAATAAGAAGGTTAATTGGAATTAGTCAGAACAACTTCTTCATAAAGAATATACTTTATTGATCAGATTTTGAAAAGGATTAAAGGAACAATTTCTAATTTCTCAAATATAGAGCCTCAGTGCCAAATGATTTAATATTTTATAAATAAAAAATCATACTTGAAAATCACGTTGATAGAGAAAGTTATCAAACTAGAAGTCGAGTTTAAAGCCTGTAATATTTTTATCAGATTCATAAGTAATCATATAGAAAAGTGTTTTTGTGGTATTGAATGGTCAATACCACTCTAAAAATTATGATGAAAATTTCAATGATATAAAGAATGCATTGAAAGAATTCATAGATAAATTACACCAGTAAACAAAGGATTTCATAGATAGGGTAATTCTGGTTTAGACATTCACTGATCAAACTGACAATTAAACTAATGAAGTTAAAGAGTTTAGCAGAAATATGAATTTCTTTAAGATGTTGATAAAAAGACTCAAAATCTATAATGAGGAAATCATTTCCCTAAATAATGACTTCCCTAAAATACTTGAGAGTCCGAAATAAAAGATTCACATGCAATATGAGAAACTTTTTATTCAAGAAGAAAAGATACAAATCAAGGATTAAAAGCTAGAGAAGTTAGACCAAGGACGAAATGAGTTTAAGAAAATAAAATCCATCATCAATTATTTGATGAAAAATAATTATTAAAACCTATTAAATTTTAACATTTATTGTATTTATCATTTTTAAGCATTCTCATCAATTAAGTACAGTTTCACCTAATTACATTTTTTTTGAATATATACTAATTTTGATTGATTGAATGTTATTTAAATTTTTTATGACCATGTACATCACTATATTATCTCAAATATTTGTTTCTATAACCATTTTTAGGTATTAAAAGACATTACCCAAGCCTTTTTGAAAATAAAAAAGGGGGCAATTTTATAGAAATTGGGAGATGTTTTTAGTAAGGTAGAGAAATATATTTAAGGAAGAGAATATGATCATTAGGGGGAGTTTCTATCCTAAGGGGGAGTTCATATTAATAAAATTATTAAGAATATCTACTAACTTAAGTCGATATAATAATAAAACTATAATTTTTAATGTGAAGTTCTTCAAAGTAAAATATCTGTAAGTTTTTTAATGTTATTTATTATTTGAACTTATGGTTTGTTCTTTCCAAAAATAGGGAGATTGTTATGTCAAAAGTTTCACTTATGACTTTATCATTCCTTTAGTTTTCGAAATCTCAAAACTCTTTCTTAAATACTTAATTAATAACCTTTTTTATAAGTCCAAATTATTTTTGAATGTGTTTGTAGAAAACATATTCTTTACCATACATATAAATAGTTGTAATGTATTCATGAATCTATACTAACTTTCTCTATTGAAATTATTGTAATGAGTATAGTACCGATAACAGTAAAATACACCTAATCAAATCAATTATAAGACATTTTTCCTTGTATTTCATACTAACAGAATCTTTATAATTATAATTTTATCAGAATGGAAAAAAATTAGATCCACATTCATACTCATAGAAATTATCGTAATGGAATATGTAAGGAAATCCATCAGATTTACCAAAGCCTAAATATAGAATAAGGAAAACTATTTTATATCATATTAGAACTTATTTTACACTTCAATGGTGTAGAAATAAATGTTTCTAAAAATTTATTTCGAATATATTCATTAGAGTTCTAGCTATCCAAGTCATTGCAACAAACTTGAAAAATATGTCCGCTGGGAAAGAAATATGACCATTGGGAATATGACTATAAATACTCGGTAATTTGAAGAGTTTGAAATTGATCTATTTAATTAGAAGATTTCTCTTTCATGAGAGCTCTAAATATTGAAAGTGTTAGAATATTTTTGTTAGTCATTATAATCGTTTAGACTCTTTTGTTTTTTAATTGTTGTTTCCAATTGTGTGAATACGATTGAGGGACTATGAGGCCTGGAAGACAGAGGTCCAATTTTCTTGGTCGAGGGATTTTTGAGATAACAAGATAGAATCTGATCCATCGGATCAAGGGATGTAGAGGATAGTAAGATAGGGAAGCTGGTTATCATATTCAGTGCTTGTTCTGATAAGGGAAATACATACATTCTTGTAAGTATAAAACAAGTTACCTTTAATGCAGGTTATTAGATTCACTACCCTTTGGGTTTAAATGATGTGTATTATTTTGTATTACTTATTTTCTTACAATTCATTAATTTTCTATTCACGTAATATAAAGTGATACTGTTATACTTATACTTATATGTGTATCTTCTTTATCATAATAGATTTGATTGAGATACAATTTTTTTACTCTTTATTACTCTATAAATATGATGTTACTCTAATTTGGATTCTATAATCTATAAGATAGAATCACTAAATTTTGTTATTACTATGATATACTGTAACCATTGTAGTTATGATTTTTGTATACACTAATTAAATCATTTTCCTTTATGAATACAATTAAAATCTGATTTCATTAATACTACTTAATGATTATGATTCTATATGATATTAATATTGAATTAATTTTGTATTATGACATGTGAATTAGATGTCAGAATCTATTGGATTATGATACTTTTATTATCCGACCCAAGGGCTAGGTCTGATTACTATTAATATACGTAATATATTTTGGGAATATGATTTGGTTAACCTTATTAAACTATATTTCTTTTATGGTTAAAAATGAATATTTTTTAAACCTATAATTCAACCCCACATGTATTTATACATCTTCATATACTTTACGGTCCAATAATAATTTTAAACAATTCTGTAAAAATAATATTTTACTCATTTCATGGGTAAAATGAAGAAAAATACCCTTAAAAACAAACTCCATTTAAAATTTTCCAAAAAAACATTCCTAAAAATACATTGGAATAAAAATCACTTTTATAAATAAAACCAACTGAAATATCTCTTTTTTAAAGGTGATAATTTGACTAAAAATAATTAAGAAATACATTCCACATATCACATATAAATATTATTTTTAAAATGAATCATTTTAAATCACTATTAAAACAATGAAATTTATTCTAAAGAAAAATCACAAAATATATACATTGGTATAATGAAAATAATGTTTGATGTTATCACCTTAAATGGAGAATGCTTCAAAAAGCAATTAGGGTATTCTTCAAGCACTAGAAAAAATAACTTAAGAATAAGAAACCCTAAACCATAAACCATAGTAGGGTTGAACCTATGGTTTTTGGGAGGGGGATAAACTAAAATAGAAGTTATATAGGGAAGGTGCAGGAAAAAAAGAGAAAATAGAAGGGTTTTTTATGGTTTCTGCTTAAAAATTAAAGGAATGGAGTCTTCAAATCACCCAAGGAGTGAGAAGGAACTCCCTAAGTATGTTTTAAGAGTGATTCAAATGATTGGGAGAGAATTGAGTCGAATAAACCTTAAAAAATTTTAGAGGGAACAATTAGAATCTCACTTTTTTATAAAATTGAGAAGATCAATTTTTTTGGACACATGGTTTGAAAAAATGTGTTCCATAAGTGTAAAATCGTTCTTCCAAGCTGCAACACGATTCATATTGTTTTAAAATGGTTTTCCATATTAATGGGTAAAATATACATCACATAACCCACATATGATTGTATCCTAGAATGGCTACCCCAAGTCACGTGTAAACTATGAAAACTAACCAAAAACATTCGAAAATTAAATAAAAAGAACCTTAGTAAGGGTAATGTGCATGGTTTTACCCCAAACCATAAACCATAAACCATGCATTTTAGAGACTCAAATAAACTTCATCAAATTGTTTTAAACTAAATTTGTGATGGACATGTGATTTTGTTCTCAAAAGGGAAAAATTATAACAATTTAAAATCTCAATCCCATGAAATATAAAAATTCAAATTACCCAATAATTAATTGATAAAATAATAGCTATAGTGACATGGGGTTTTATAATCTCCCTACCATGATACTTCCTACCCCAAAAAAATTCCAGAATAATACAATAGAATTAAAAAAATTCCCAATAACACCCCATAAATATAGGTTGGTTGGCTGGTGAAATGAGTAAAGAGAACCTAAGGAGGAATACTATAAAACACCATAGATTTCTCAAAAACAAATAATAAAGTCAAAAAAACCATGAGACCTCCATGTATAATGAGTTATGATCATGGAGTAAAATCATAAGAGGTATGGGGACCGATCATAGGTCTCCTCGCTATTTCAAAATTCTCCAAATGGTGTGACAAGAAGAGAATACACCATGAGACTAGAAAAGAACCATGAAAGAACATATCAATGAACATTCCTGGATATCATCTGAGAATTCACTTCCCTACTAAATCGAATTAACACCGATGTACTAAATTATAAAATGAAAATGGAAACATGACCAAAGGGAATTCAACATCAAAAAATGAAAAACATCATGAATATTGGCACACACCTTTTCTAGATAATTCATGAAGATAAATCCATGTTCCCTAATAAACTATAAGAGCACTAGACCTTGGGTCAAAATACTCTTTTTAGTATACAATGTCCTCAATCCTAGAACATTTTCATATAGAGAACCTAAAAAATAAAAAATAAATGAGTTCTAAAAATATCTATGGTAATAACCATCCATGTTACACAAATACTAACTCATAGTCAACCTTTCTCAACCCATCATGGATTAAACCAAAAAATTACTCAACACTAGAAAACATACAATGAAAATTGAAACCAATAATAAGGAACATACAAAAATCTATAATACATAATCATATATAAGATTCCACTCTATAAAATAACCATAAGCAATATTACCTAACAAAAAAATATATAAAAATTCATAAGAAAAATACATAAAACCCTAAGGGAGCATCTGGAAGGCTCACCAAAAAAAATCCATCCCAAAAAAATATAACAATAGGAAATCACAATTTTTTTAAATCATCTTCCACTTCAACAAAACATAGATTAGTAATAATAAAAGTATAACCCTAGTCATAGATGTCCTAGAGAGAAAACTGGCTCTTGGTTTTACCACTCAACATGGAGTCTTAGAAGAGTCAAGAAATTGTAATTTTAAATTCTAATAAATGGAAGAGACCACAAAAGGACTATTCCTAAGGATAAATACCATGTCTTTCCTCAAGACCTTTCTAGGAGGTAAATAAAAAATAACATAAAAAATGAAGTTAACTATTATTTCCCCACAGTCATATAAAATGTTCATAAAGTAAACACATTAAAAAATTCCCATTTTCTAAAATCCTCATTCCTTAAAATGAATTGTAACATTATGTGATTTTAGAATATAGTTTTCTATAAATAAATTAGAATTGTTCGATAGCTTTCCTTACACACAACCTCAAGCCTATATTAATAGTGAAATAGAAAACCTTTTTAATCTTTATATTAAATTGGCATGTATGAAGAATAATAAAACCCCTACGAAAAATATTTAATATGTTTTTAAATAATAGTAAATATGTACACAATTTTCAATAAAGTCCTTTAATTCTTTAAAAATATGTTTTTTTCAAAAATATTTTTATTTCATTTTTTACACATGAAAATTATAATTAATATTCTCTATTTTTATAATTTTTTATAGTAAATGATTAAAATTTAAAAATAAACATGTCAATATTACCTTAGGGTAAATTTTTAGGATTTTTCTAAAAATATTTATTTTTTAGTGAATAGTAAAAAGTCAATTTTTTTAAAATCAATAATTTATTTTCAAGTAAATGTTTCTTTATATTAGGAATCTTAAAATAAAGTAATATAGGAATCATTTAATTATAAATAATATTATTAATTACAAGGTAATCATCATTATTGATGATTTTCATATAAGTTAATTCTTGTGCTTAAAAACACATTTATATAAAAATAATTTAAATGGTTACAATATGTATTTATCTTAATAAGTAAAATTAATGTTAATATATTAATAGTTTTAGAGAAATTTATTTTTTAAACATTTTATCATATATTTTAATATTCATTTGATTTAATTTCTAAGGAAAGGAATAGAAGTAAATTATATTTTATGTTTAAAAATGGAAATTTTTAAAATAGTTTTTTCATTACTATTTGTATATTTTTTTAACATTAGACTCTATTTATATAAATATAATCTAGTGAAATGTATTATTTATTTAAAATAAAAATAATTAATATTATGTAATAGTCTCAAATTAATTTTTTTCATAGTAAATAGAAAAAAATGTTGTTTCTATAGTTATGGTTAAACATGATTATCGAGGGTTAAACAAAGATATAAGGGTAGGATTTCCACTCACACTTGGACACTTATTATTATTGAAAGATATTTAATTATTATATTATCCTAAAATTTAGTCCCTATCCATTTTTAGCGACAATTACATGAAAGTGACCTTATTTAATTGATATATTTTTAGAAATTTCATTTGTGTCCCTCCTCTCAATTATAAAAGGGAAACCATCCACCATGTTATTAACACCAATTATACCTTATATCCTGAAAATATTTTGATAAAAATAATTCATAGATTAATTAAGTTTTTAAATAGCTGGATTTTCTATCTAAAGGCCAATCCTTTAAGGATTAATGTTTAAGCCAAATGGTATTCTTGAGGAAAATGTATAAATCCTAACCAAAATCTTACAATTATATTTACTATTAATTATTAAATAAATTTTTTGTATCTATAAAAAATGATTTATCCAGTATAATAAATATAAAAATATGTTATTATGTTGGTGGAAAAATTATTTTTCACCCCGTTTATATCAAATGGTAAATAAATGTATCTCTTGTCCATACATGTGTACCACTACCTCCACATAGTGATACAATTCATTTTCCATTACCATATTTCATGGGTGGTTATAAGGATGAATTTAATGTGTTTATATTATATTTTTATAATAATTATTATTATATAATTATAATATATTATCTACCTTCTTATATATGTTCCACTAGTAAACATTAACCTCACTCGTGCGTACATGTGGACTACCACCTCCACAAAGCGATGCACTTTTTTTTATCATTTATGATTTAATAATATGGAAATAAGTAAAAATTTAATGAAAATATATTATATTTATGATATAATAATGATTATGGAATGTTTAACTACCATTAATATTTTTTTCATTACATACAATAAAAAATGGAAACACCAACCATCTGTATGAATGGATTACCGTCTCCACCAAAGAATGTCATTCAATTTTTATCACTAATTAATTTTAATAGTTATAAATAAATATATATATATATATATATATATATAATGAATATATATGGTATTTAAATATTTATAACCATAATGGAGATAGAAGGACCATGATCATAGTGTAATAACCATAACTTTCGAACAAAAACATATATGAAAAATGAAGTAGTTGACACCTAAATTATGACTTTAATAGAGAATTGTTAATAAAAGAGTTTTAAAGTGTTATAAGTGGATCATATATGATATTATAAATATGAATATTATTATTATATATAATTATAATAAATCAAAATTAATTATACATGAGCTTAGAGAGCTTACAAATCTAATCATACATAAAGTAATGGTTTCCATCTCAATTTCCCTTCACTGTGAGATGGATTGTATTTATGCACCTATTTTAATTATTTAGGTGTGTATACATACAATTTGAGATATTTTATTATCAATCAAGTTTATATAATGGTATATAAATATCAATTTCATGTTTCAACTCTGAATGGTTTTTTATCCAAAATTTTCCAAAGCATAAGGGTTTTATCTTAATTTATCTTTATTGAGACATGTTTTAGTGTTATGAACCAATTTATTATTTCTATTGTGAATGTGATTTTGGATAATTTATTTTTGAAAATTACATGATTTAATATATGGTATTTATATAAATGTATGTTTTTTCATCTTCTAATGACTTTCATTTAAAAAATTACTTAATCCATAATGGCTCTTCATCTCAATTTTGTTTCATTGAGGCACATCTGATGTTATTCAACTATTTATGTTTTTGATGTCTATATACTATTACATTTAATTCTTATACTATATATCCTTTTTAATTATTGGTATAAAAAGATACAATTAAAATTATTTCATCCAATCTGTTTTGATGTTAAATGTTATCAATGTGGTAAGGGTTTGTCATCTAAAATAGTCCTCTATGGGATATATATTATGAAAAAAACCTAAATTATTTTATGTTTTTTATATTTTTACCCTTTGATATATTTTATCTTTTATATTTAATGGTATTAAAATTTTAATTTTATTTTATTTCATACATGGGGGTTGTGAATCAAAGTTTACTAAAGTGTTATTGGTTTTATGATACTATTCCATTTTCATCGAGATTGTTTATGATTAATTTTTTATTATGAAGTTATATGATCTATATCTCCCATGTATTATATAAAATATTATTCTTCAGCTATTCCTATAGATTAAAATTTTTCCCACCCCCTAGAATTAAATTTTTCTTGAGGATTCACTTATAATTCTATGTTTTCACAAAAATACATGGCCCATGATAAGATAAAAAAGGAAACATCCGATTGATAATAAATACAAGCTCAAAAGAAAAAAATCATCAAAGGTTTTTACCTCGCAAAGCACATTCACAAAAACCCTATATCTCTAAAAATAGCAAATCACAAATGGAACACTCCATAAATTCGAAGAGATCTGAAACCACCACAAAGATAGTTGACAGATGCCTCTGTGAGTCCGATGAGCCCCACAAATTCACTAAGGTTAGAGGTGGATTGATCCAGGAGTCTTATGATGCCTAGCCTCTTTATGGAGATCATGTTTGATTTTGTTTTCACCTCCGAGAATCATGGGGACCCTTGAAATATAAATAGATGGCTCAAAACACCTCAAAAAATGGTTACTCTGAACCTTCACCTTCCATTATCCCATTTTTCAAAGCTCCCAAGAACATTAAACCAGAGAAAAAAATGAATCACCCAAGGTACTGGAGAATCACAAAACACACTTTACCTTATTCATATTTACCCTTGTCTATGGTACGGATTCCTTTTGTGAAATTTTATTCCCTTCATGGATAAGGAAGGCCCTCTGGGGTACATGAGGGTTCACTGATCATTAAGCCTCCGCGAAGCACTCCTTTACAACAACATGACTTTATTTCAAGGTAGGGTCACCCTAATTTTTGAATCTTATTTCTTTGTGAAACCCCTGATCTCCAAAAAGTACATAATTTTCTCAGAGAACCTCTCAGTGAGGCCCCCTACATTGCAAGACCCTCTTATGTGTGGTCCTCTAGGCTTTTACATAGTGACTTCTAGGCCCCTTTTTTGGTATAACCTATTGTGTTTCCCTACCTCTTGATTTTTGGTATATGTACACTAATCACCCTTTTCTATTGGCATAGATACATTAAGGTGGACCCCATGTCTGGACACTCCTCCAACCCAATCCCATCGGGCATTGCTGGTGCCTTCCCATTCCCAAGTGTAGGTGGGTACCAGTCATGTAAGTCCAAAGGGTGTTGAGCGAGTTCCCCCAATCTGTGATGTAGGATGTTAAAATACCAAACACCATCATCCTTAGAACATGATGTTAAACTATAGCCACACCCTGTGTTGTGCACATGGGGTTCCCCACCTCATGAATTTTCTATGCCAACTCATTTCTATGGGAGTGAGATCATTGTCACATAGAATGAGATCCTTCTCTCATAGAAAAAAATCTACCCATGGGAATGGGCATCCATCTTGGTGTATTCCCTTATCCTTTATTGCAGGAGAAATCACTATTTCTCATTGTTTCCTCCAATGGATGAAAATACCAACGGTGGATGGTCATTAGGGACTCCCAACCCCCCAACCCTCTCCCTTTAAGCATTGTCTCTAGGGGAAACTTCTAAATGTAAGCCCCACACCACCCCTCACTGATATATCATTTTCAACACGAACATCTACTCTACTACTTCTTCATATTTCTCACACCGAGAATGAATAACGCGGGCTTAGAGGTTAATAGTAACTATGAAACCCTTATTATAAGCATCCCACCTCTTCAGGTGTAATCCCAATCTTCTTATATCATGAACTTCTAGCCATGCGTAAACCTCGGACCAACAATCTACGTGGGTTTTGATCAGTATCTTCTAAATAGGGTATGTAGGAAGCCTCTCTAAGGTCAATCTTGACCATTGGTAAACCTTGGTTTCCTTCTTCTCAGGGTGAATCTCCTGGATATCAGTATCCACTATCATCCATTCCCATCCTAGTCTTTCTCTTGAGTCACTATATATTGGGAGGGTCATTCCCCACCTAGAGGTCACATCTCCTTTAGGTCCATCTAGGAAGCTTCAATGCATAAGCCCCACACCACATGATTGGACCACCTTTTCAGGTTTTATCCCCAACACCCCCATTAAACTATGTGTAATTTGATTCCAAACCAATTGGGATACAGGGGAAACCTCTCCATGGTTTAATCCCAACACCATCATATTCACACCAGTTCACTCTTGTCCTTACCATTCGATATTAAAATCCATGTGATACAAGAACTAAGTGGAATTTTATTAATATCTTCTAAATAGGGTATGTAGAAGCCTCCTTGAGCATTGATCCCAACAACCTTAATAACCCATCCCTTACATAAATTTCTCCCACTTCATTAACATCTATCCTAATTCTTACTTGGTCTATCACATCATGGTAGGATCAATATATTCTTATGGGTCGTTTTGGTGTGTAATCGCCGACCACATGCTTCATCACCTCACCCTTTTCCTGGAGATATCATGTCATCAATCTGGTTCATTTTAGTGTGTAATCTCCATCCACATTACCGGTACTCCTAGAAGCACCTTGATAGTCTCAATGTGGAATCCCCACACAATCCATACCATCCAACCAAGAGAAATCATCTCATAATGGGTAGTCTCTATTCATAATCCCAATATCATCACAAAAAAATATGTGGGTTTGATCCCTCTATTCTAAATAAGGTATATATAAATACATCATGAGGTTTGATCCCAACCACTGGTAAAACTTGGTGTCCCCATCATTGGGGTATACCTCTTTGATCTACCCTCAGTGGTGTCCAGATCATCCTTCATGGTGTAAAAACATCCCTTTAAAAGACACCCCACTCTCGGGTCCATCCTTATAGGGAGTTCCAATCCATCCATCTAGTAAAATTTCTAGGTTCTCCCTCCTAGGGATGTACCTATCTGATCCACCTTCACAAGTGTTTCGATCAGTCCCTTATATCTCCACAAGATATTAATCTCGCAACCGTCCTTATACAATAGATGTAAAACTCATAGTATACCTCTTGTTAAACATGTGATGCCTATGAAAAACCTCAGAATATGTGCCTCTGGCATAAGACACCCCACAATATATTTGGGACACCTTCAGTTTCTGCGCCCTTAAGAATCCCTCTCATGAGTAAGAATATAGGTGACCAATGTTCCAACGTAAAAACATGCAACTAATGCCCAACATGACCAATTACATAACAAAAGGTTGATTTACATACTTTAAACCGTGTAATGTATATATTGAAGCAGCATAATTAATTAGTGTCCACAAAGAGATAACATCGAGAATAAGTTTCCTGAAAAATGTCTTAATCTATAAGGGAGACCCATTTTGGGAGAAAAATTATGAGGAATAATCTAGGGAATGAGGGATAAACAACCCATCATCTTGTTTTGATCATAGAGAGGACAACTCTAAAGAAGTGATGAAATATGCCCACTATTAGAAGGAGGTAATTTAGGGAAAAAACTTGTGCGTCGTGAGGATGATGATGTGCACTCTGGAGAAAATCATTGGAAATAGAAATGGTATACCCAACGTGGACACTTATCCTCAATGTGGGATTAATAGTGCTCAAGACATTAGTATATAAGAGTTTCATTGGATCAATCTATCTGACGCCAACTTCCACGGTGGAAATAGTGGCCCTTGTGTGGAACTCACCTGAAATTGGGGTAGTTAATCATTGGGAATTCTAGTCAGTGGAATCAACCACCTGAATCTATCTCTCTAACCATGTAAGACTAAATGGTTTTTTGGGAATTGGGAATTTATTTATTATTATCTATGATGAGGGGTGAATCTTATTTCTTTTTAGGACCCATTCTATAGGAAATTAATCTCCCTCTTCCAGTAGATGAAGGGGCAGGAGGAATAAAAATGCGACAATCCTGAACAATTCCACCATCGTGAAGACTTCATCCACGAACATGACCACTAGGTACACATGACCCTTATCACCATCATATACCATGAAAATGAGGGTGATCAGTGAAATTTTATGATGGTACAAACTTAAATGGTTCATTCCAATGAGGAACATGGCCCATAAGGACCTGGAGTCTTAAGAGCCTCATTATCACCGCTGCCCCCAAGGTTCACACAGAGAGACACTTCTTCCCAATCCTACATCCAATTTCTTTAGGAGCCTCTCCCTAGAAAATTCCTATGACTTAATCTGATATTCTAGTGAATAAAGGGGTATTCAAGTAATCCCATCTATGAAAACCACTCGAGATCTGCCAAGGAGGGATTCCACCCGGGAATTTCAACACCACAAACTACCGGTCCCTCAGGTTGAAGAACAAGCGCTCTACACCCTTGCTCTATTGTCACCAGTCCAGATAACCTAACTATAACAATAGGTATAAGTTCCAGATGTTTCCCATCAAGGGGTACCATCTTCTATGGCTATAGTTGACCATTCCTCCCCCAGTGCATTACACCAGGTCCTTAATATTGTAAGGATGGGATCCCCCTATGGCTGAATGGAATTGAGACCTTGTCTACCCCTCAGGTGGGATGGGATTACTCTTCCAGTATCCCACATGATCACCAGCTATCGCAAGATGTTATGTGACAATGAAATCCAGTAAAAAGGACCTCTCATACCATCACCACCCAAAGTGGATGTCCTCTCCATTCTTGCACCAAACTTGGAGGTCCTCCCCATGTCACCAGCATTAGCCCAAGAAGAGGTACTCCCCGCAACAACATCGACTAGAGAAAATTCCCTCTTTTCTCCATCACCCATCATCATAGAGGTCCTCCCCATGTTCTCATCAGCTTCAGTGGAGGTCATCTCCACTCTATCAACCATCGAAGTAGAGGTCCTCTCTACAACGACCTGAAATTTTGAATAATATTTTTTCCTAAAAATGTGTGTTATATAATTCTTACACAACAAAAATATACTCTTTTATTAATTAAGTGAGTATAATTGGAATGATACCTTTGGGGTTTGACCATAATATGACCATTTTCAATATGACCATTGGAAACAATAACAATTTTTGAGGTTATAATTGATGTTTAAGAAATAAATAATATTGAATAATTAAAGACAAAACAAGAGTCGATGACCTCATCTAGTAGAATTGGGACATACAAATCCCATATATCAGATCTAGGGAAGGAGGTAGCATCACTGGGTGTTGCTCTAGACCAAGCCCAAGATGAGCTTCAAAATTTTATGCTTGAACGTAATCACCTTCAGGAGAATTTCAAGCTAATATAAATCACTACTCGAGCAATGTTTTCTGAGCCACCCCAAGATTCTATCACCATTGCACACATTACTCTTAGGCCCTATGCAGGTGTTATAAGAGGAAATGTAATGATACCTTAGAAACTTTGTGTAATCCATTTGTATAAATATAATTGTTATTTTTTATTATGGTATTTTTTTAATTTAAAATGTAAAGTTTTTAAATTTCATTTTTCAAATTAAATATAGGATGAATTTTTAGAAGTTTTATATTATTGATGAATATTGAAAATGATAGTATTTTAAAATATTTTTTTACTTTACATAATTAATAATGTGAAAATAATTTAAAAAAATGGACATATACAATTCTGTTTAGTAAGAAATTTAGATTTTGATACGATCAACTTAATTTTTGGTGAATAGTTAATCATGAATAGTAATATTACCCTTAGGAATAGTAATATGAACAATGGAATAGTAACCTTAATTAATAAAGTATAAAAATAATTTAGGCATCTTTAATGGTAAAGTGATATAATAACATAAGTAAATAACTGTTTAAAAAATTGTTAGTTAAGTATTATTATTTTTTCTAATAAGTATTGATTTTAATTAAAAAATTAAATATCTCATATATATAAAATTATTTTCATTCAATTTAGTTCATTTTTGAATTCATAACATCAATATTAGTTTAGGGTGAATTTATGATTTTATTTAAAATGTTTTGTTTTTCGATGAATAGTAAAAATACAGTTTTTGAGTTTTCAGTGTGTTTTATGACATCATAATGATGTAATATATAATTTAAAATGATTTTATAATCATTTGGATTAAATTATTATATGATGTTTCCCATGTGGCCAAAACCAAGGGCAAATACTATGAGAAAGCCCATAGTTTCTCATATACCACTAATGAGGTATCCTTTGGAAATTAATAAAATATTCCCTCACATTTGCTATAAATACCAACACATTCCTAAAAAAATTTTGTTAACAATTAGTAATCAATGAATATATGGACGTTTTTACTCCCATGGAGTCCTCCCAATGTCCCCTCAAGCCCCAATGTCCCACCCTTTTAGTTTTTGAAGTTACTCTTCCAACTAAGAAAACCTTTCCGCCTCCTCTTTTAGTCATGCCTTATATTTTGACATGTCTTTTAATTTCCATATTATTATGTTGGGGTATGTTATTATATATAATTATTTATTTTAATTTTATTTATAATTGGTTAGAGTCCCTTTCCACTCTCATCAACTGATTTTATGAATTTTTAAATGATGATGTTACACTACTGAATTTTCATAAGGTAATTCATAACTTTTCTTTTTTTATTTCAAATTATATTTTATGTGGTATGTATTGAAAATTTACATTCCATGTTATTATCTACATATTATTATATCCTTATAATTTATTATGACTCTATTTATAATGGGTGACCTATGTCCTCTCTCTTTTTAATGTTTTAGAAAACCATGTTGCATAGTCGTTATGCTGCAGAATGTTTTTCTCAAAATCCCTCTCTTTTTCTCAAGAAAGTATCTTATTTTATTTATGTGAATACCCAAATATATTTCATTTAAATTTGAATTCACCAAGACATAAAAATTATATATATTTTATTCTAAAATTTACATACATAGAAAAATCATTCCCTTTTTGTGGGTTATAAATGACATAATGAACATGTTTTAAGCACTTTTTAAAATGTCACAATTTTGATATGAAACCCATTTATTTTATTATATTTGGGATATTTATGAAATTTTTGATTATGATCTATTCCATTCACATGAAAATAAATAAATATTAAGGGTTTTCCATGATTTCACTCCAATTCATTGGGTAATGAAATTAATCTCTAGAGATGACAAGTTTTATGATACCTTGGTTAATACCCTGGGTAATTTTTATGAAAATTGGGGATGGACCTTGGTGATATGATTATGAATTTATAAATTAAATTTTGTATCCAAATTTCCAAGTTATGTTTCATGTTATTATTATTATGATATTCCTCTTCATCATACCTTTATGATTTCCCCATGTTCTGATTGATATCACTCAAGTTCACATGTAAATTGTTTCACTTGTTTTACTTACTGAGCCTTCTGCCCACCTTTTCAGTAGATGAATTTCTCCAGTTATAAGGTGTTGTAATTGTTTATAGGATGAAATTTTCAATAATATTTTCAATAGGATCAATTTTTTTATATTTTTTCATGTATTAAGTACATTTTTCCCTAGAAACTAAACTTTAAAGATCCTCTGTTTGTAATGTAATGAAATGTTTTGTAATAAAAAGGTAGGGTTCCATAGTTGGTTTCAAATGATAGTTTATTTATTATTGGAAATTAGGCTTTGAATTCATTAGGAAGAACTATAAATAAAATTTTAAATATAGGATAGATTTCTGGTATTTTGGTGAAATATTATGTAAGTCGTTTCTGAACAAATAAATCCCTATCTGGATACAAATAAATGGACGGGGATTTGACATAGATGTATCTAGGGGTAAAACTCAAAAACACTTCTTTGAGATAGACTAAAATGGGAAATGGAGTAAGAAAATAGTACTTAGTAAAATCCTCGTATTACACTACTGGGGGATATGTTTGTTTTATCACAATATTTTTAGGAATCATTATGAAGTATTTGTGGAGAAATGTAATTATTGTTAAAGAATAATATGTTTAAACATGAAGTTTTAAGACATAAAAATCCTTTACGGATAAAATATTATTAAATAGAATAAGATTCTCACTAAGGTTTAATTATTTTAGAAAATAATGGGGAATGGGAGGAACCGTGCAAATGGTGACCGCAATGGACCATGCACTGATATCCTTCCGATGTAATATAAAATTGAAACTTTCACGAGAATGATGAACCGGGTAACTCAAGTTATGGTAAATAACTTGAATCAAGATGAGAGACCAATTTCACCATGAATTGATAAATTTTTTTATTACTTTATAATTCAAAGACCACCAATGTTCATTGGATATACCAACCTATTTATTTCTGAACAGTGGATCAGCTATATCAAGAAGATCTTTTATGTGCCCTTCTATTCAGAATAAGAGAAGGTCACCCTGATAGTTTACCTCCTAACTCTATAAGTAGATCAGTGATGGGAAATGATTAAAAATAGTAGGCCAATATTGGATGTTTAATATATGGAATGGGAAGATTTAAAAGGTATCTTCTTCAATAAGTATTTCCCTCAATCAATGACAACAAAAATGGAGAAGGAACTTCTCAAGATGAAGTAGAAGGATAATGAATCTATGGGATTCTATGTGATAAACATCACAAGGCTTTCACATTACACCTATAGAATTATCATGGATCCAAATGGGAATGTTGATAGACTCTTTGATGGACGAATACCTCATCTATAGAAGAATCTAGCTAGTCAAGACTCTGTCATCTATGAGGAGATCGTATGGAGTGCTATAATAGTCGAACTGAAGTTCGATGAGATAAAGTGGTATCATAAATCCAATTACAAGAATATATCAATGGATCCAAACTTATGGAGGAGCTCTGATTAGGTAAGATGAGGAAAGGAAGTGAAACTCCTCAAACGTAATAATTGTGGGAATAAGCATTCAGGGAACTACCTAATCAGGAGCAAGAAGTGCGACAAGTGTGGAAGAGATGGCCATATTACCCATAATTATTGTAGTGAGGTGAAGCCCAAAATTCGCACCACTAATGATAAGGGGAATATGGTGCAGGCCCTACCAGATTTCCAATGCTTCAAGTTTGGATAGCTTGGGTGCATTTCTAATTAGTGTCCAAATCCAAGGACAGTGAAGGGGAATCACGATCAGACTCATCTTAGGGAAAGGGAGAAAGGTTGTTCTTTTTCTATCACTACATCTGAAGTTGAAGCAACAAATGATGTGGTGGCAGTTACTCTTGTGGTTCTATCAATGTTAGTAAGCAATTTTTTTGATTCTGGTTCTACACATTCCTTTATTTCTTCCAAGTTTACAAATAATTTAGAATCAATCCCTGAATTGATAAATGTAGAGTTATCATTCAAGACTTCGGGTGGGATTATCCAAGAATCATCAGTGTTTATAAACTCTAGTATTTACTTTAGTGAAAATAATCTTATCAAAAATATAATAGTCATTTCCATTCTGGAATTCAACATTATAATAGGGATGAACTATCTCTCAAAGTATAATGCCCAGATCAAATGTAGAAGTAAGGAAATCTCAGTAGTCTTGAATGGAAATCCTACAGTTATCTTCCAAGGAGATACTTCTCGACCTAATATTTTTTTAAAAGAACCTCATATAACCTTATTTATTGTGTTTATTGATGAACAAGAAGAAGGAAATAAGTGTATAATGATAGAAAATGTCCCCATTGTTGAGGAATATATTTATGTATTTCCTGAGGAGTTACATATACCTCCCCCATAAAGAGAGGTTGAGTTCTCCATTGAACTCATACTGGTTCTCATCTGATATCAATGACCCTGTATAGGATGGAAAATTTGGTGCTGGAGGAATTAAAGAAACAACTCCACAATCTTATGGAGAAAGGGTTTATCTGACTGAGTGTGTCTCATTAGGGAGCACCTATTCTCTTTGTAAATAATAAGGATGGATCAATGTGGCTATGTATTTATTATAGAGAACTAAACAGGATCAAAGTGAAGAAAAAAATAACCTCTTCCAAGAATTTATGACTTATTTGACTAATATTATGGGGATCAATACTTCTATTAGATTGATCTTAAATATGGTTATCATAAATTAAGGGTGAAGAAAGAAGATATTCCAAAAAATGCCTTATGTTCAAGATATGGGAATTATGAGTGTGTGGTTTTTTCCTTAGAATAGACCACTGCACCTTATATTTTTATAGATTTGATGAATATATTATTTAAAAACTACCTTGATAAATTTTTGGTATTTTATATTGATGATATTATGATATATTCCAAAATATGGGAGAATCATGAAGATCATCTAAGGGTTTTTTACAAACTCTATGGGAGGATATTGTTTTTTGAACGTTTAGAAAATGTTTATTTTGGTTATGAAAAGTTTCATTCTTGGGGAAAATTGTAACCAATGACGGAATCATATTTGACCCTACCAAGATAAAGGTTGTAGAGGAGTGTCCTCAACCTACAAGAATAACTGAGATTCACAGTTTCCTTGGATTAGTGGGATATTATAGGAGGTTTGTGAACAATGTTTCATGAATATATAATCCATTAACCAAGTTAACTCAAAAGGGATCAAGTTCATCTAGAAAAAGGAGTTTGGGTGCGTCCTCATGATAAATGAAAACATCATTTCTTATGGATCTCAACTGTTGAAGAATCATGAGCAGAACAATCATACACATGATCTTGTGATGGATGCATTTGTTTTTGATTTAATGATATGGAGGCAATATCTTTATGGGGAGAAATGTGATATATAGATTGACCATAAAAGTTTGAAATATATTTTCACATAGAAATAATTGAACAAGAGATAGAGGTGATAGCTGGAACATCATAAATACTACGATTGTTCAATTCCTTATCATTCTAAAAGAGAAAACAAATTCTCTGATGCATTATGTAGAAAATACCCTATTGGTTTGTCTATGATGAGTATTGAAAGAGATCCCTTGATCCAAGACCTAGTGAAACTAGAAATGGTAATTATAAGGGAAGGGACGTCATCAACCCTATCCAAAATTATTTCTCAATCATTATTACTAGATAAGATTAAGAAAGCTCAAAAAGAAGATCCTTTGTTACATTATAAGTTTGAGGTTGTGAAGGATGAGAAGTTTCCTGACTTCAATATTGATCAAGAAGGTATAGTGAAATTTCATACAAGAAAATGTGTTCCATCTATTCTGGAAATAAATAAGGAGTTGATGGATGAATCTCAAAGATCTACATTCTCTATACATCATGGATGTATAAAAATGTATATAGAACTTCGTGATCATTATTGGTGGGATAACATGAAATGTTAGATATCTGAAAACACTACAAGGTTCCCGGTCTGTCAAAAAGTGAAGGCAGTGCGACAACTTCCAAAAGGAGTATTACAACAACTACCCATACCAGCATGAAAGTGGGACAATATCACTATATAATTTTTCACTAGTCTCCTAGGAACATCAAAAATAAAGAATGCAACATGGGTTATAGTGGATAGTCTCATCAAGACTTCCCATTTCATCTCTATTTGGGAAGATTTCTTTCTTGATCAACTTTTTAGGATTTACATGAAGGAAGTGGTAAGGCTACATGGAGTTTTACTTTCTATCGTATCTAATTGTGATCCAAGGTTCACATCAAATTTATGGGGTAGTCTTCAACATTCTCTATGTATCGAATTGAATTTCTGTACAGCCTATCACCCCCAAACTAATGGCCATTCTAAGAGGAATATTTAAACACTTGAGGACATGCTGAGAACATGTTCAATGGAATTTGAGGGTGGATGGGATCAACATCTCCCATTATTTGATTTCTCTTACAACAACATCTTCCACTTAGACATTCAAATTGAACCCTATGAAGCTCTATATGGGAAGTGATGTAGAACACCTACTTGTTGGGATGAAGTTGGTGATATAAAGCTTCTTAGGAACGATCTTGTGCAATAGATGATAGAAAAGGTTCATTCCATCTAGCACGACATTAAGGCTTATCATCATCATCATAAAATAATTTTATTGAAAGGATAGGAATGAACAAAAAAAAAGGAAATTTCAAAATAAGAGAGACCCCCAAGAGAAAATCCTATGGGGGCCTCAAATAGTGTATCCCGAGTGCATCCCCTTTAATAAAATTGGCCTCATTGGGTTTAATACTACTAGCCATGTGCATAAACACCTCCATCGTAACAGGGAAATCCACTGAGTCCAAGTAGTCTGCCACCATGTTCCCCTCCCTCAAGGTATGTGGCACATGAATGTCTTTATGGAGGAGTCTTCTTAATTTTTTGATAAAATAGAAAATTGAAAAAGGGGTGTTACTACACCCTTTCAAGGAGTTATGAAAAACCAAGGAATCCATTTCAACTTCTAAAATATCTATCCCCCACTTACTACAAAGGTTGAGACCGGTGAGCATAGACATGGCCTCTACTTGAAGAGAGGATCCCTTACCCATCTTAGCCTAGAAAGCTATGCAAATCGATTCACTAAAATCCCACACCACTCCTCCACTACACAAGAGACATTGGACACAATATCCATCTGTGTTAATTTTGAAGACACCCATTGGAGGATGGCAACTGACCTGGTTTCCTATCCTGCTTCTAGAAGGAATATCCACCCTAGGTCCTATCTGAAATCAATGAAGAGAGAGAGACTCCTTATAATAATTCACTTCCTTATTCAAATCATGTAGCAGATTTTTTACCGGATGATGATCACATAAGCCGTCCCTACAACACCCTCATGCCTCGACTTGTTTCATGCCTGCCAAATACACTATCAAACCGTATGTAGCCCCACTATGCGGGCCACACTCTCTACCCATAATCCCTTAGCACCATGAAACTAATACTCATGAAATAGAAAGATATCCTCATTCAATGAATGGCCTGTATAAAATTCCCCAAGTACTTTCCATACCTAACTCTCCCATTCACTTCCGTAGAATAGATGAGTAGAGCTCTCTTCTCTATTCACAGTACATCACACGTACATGGACATAGTTTGAATACCACACCTGTAGATGTTTTCATTAGTAGGGAGGGATCTTCTTTGAATCCTAAAGATGAGAAAGTTGAATTTGGTGGGAATTAGTTTCACCCAAAAATTCTCATCCCATGCCCTAGGCTGCACCAGTTCATGCAACATACCACATAACTTCTTCAATGAGAAGAGGCCCGAGGAGGAAGTAGTGAAGACAAATTTATCCTCCTCTTCATTAATCTCAATCAGATGGAAAAAAACACATGTTTATCCTTATTGAAAACCACAGTGATGAAGGCCAAGAAAAGACTAGCTTCCCTGAATGAAATATTAGTAACCGAGCACCCAGGAAACTCCATCACACCTCCACCCCAGCCTTGGTTCCAGAAGAAGAGGTTGCTTCTCCCAACCAACCAGTGGGAGAATGGGAAAATAACCTCAACATTATAACCAATCATTGATCAGAGGGAAGAGTGGCATGACTCCACCGAGTCGTGAAAACACGAGGCATGCCTATCCATGGTAAATACTGAGAGAGTGCATTGTTCCAGCATTCTCTATGAAAGGCTTGCATGCATAAAGTAAAGGGTATCATTGAGGTTGCACATGTTGATACCTCCTTTACCCACTGGCCTCGCCATTTTATTCTAGGTCACCCAGTGCTTCTTCACTTCTAAATAAGGATCAAAAATGAAATTGGTGAGAATACTATCGATGGAGTTGATAACACCCTAAGGAACCATGATAGAGGCAAGTCCATGAATGAAAGAATCCACTAAGATGCTATACACAAGGAAGATCCTCCCACCAAAATATATGAACTTATTTTTCCAGTTGAGCACTCTATCTGTAATCCTAGAGAGGAGGGAATCAAAGTCCTCAATCTGAAGCTTCCTAGATGATAAGGGTGTGCTAAGATAAATCATTGGAAACTCCCCCCTCTGTATGCCCATAAACCTACTGTCTCCACCATCTCATCAGAGAACCCTTTAGAAAAAAAGAATTCACTCTTGCCTTTGTTAATGATCTGGACACTCCGTTGGCAATAACCATCTAGCACATTGCTTAAGCTACGTAGAAATCTACTTATGACATTTAGGAACAAGATGGTATCATCAGAGAACATGAGGTGAGATATCAGCGGATCCTTCAACCGACAACGATAAGGAAGGATTCACCCATTGTTAATGCTTCTCTAAATGAGATGAAATAGCACATCCTGAATAATAATGAACAGAGTTGGAGATATGGGGTCCCCTTGCTTGAGGCCATAGGTAGACTTGAAGAATCCATAATATTTCCCCATAAACGTTAATGACAACCACACAATGTTGATGCAACATAAGAAACTATAAGGGGACATTTCACATACTCACCGGGTGATAATGAGAGATCGAAGACATGTCTTTTGTATTGGGATAGAGAACAAGGGTGGTGGCACATGCCACACGAGGTAAACTACCCCCCTAAATAAGTCCTATATTTCCATGATTAGAGTCTCCATCACTATATCCCAAGATCTCTTATAGATGGAAGAAGGGAAACCATATGGACCTGGGGTGCTATCTAGGTTCAAGTGCATGGGTGCCTCCTTAATCTCCCTCTCGTCAGGAAAAGCCCCCAGACTATTATTGGTATACTCATAAACTAGGGTAGTAACAACATAGAATATTTCCATGGAATATGATGGATATCTAGTAGGTAAGATCTTATAAATTCCATCCATAAGATCCTAGAAGAAGGAATTAGACCTGCCACCCATAATTTCCATGTCATCCATGAAGGATCCATTTTGCAAAAATATGTTTGTCCTGACATGCATTTTCCTCTCATTTATGCATTCATGAAAGAAGGTCGTGTTCATATATCCTTCCTTAAGACACTTGATCCTATGCCTCTCCCTGGCCATGCTCCTCTTCTTGAGGATTAAGTCATCCATAGTACCCTTCTTCCCCAATAACTCTTCATAGACCCCGTCATCCCACACTCCTTCAGGATACTTTTAAGATGTTCAACTTCCTTCATAACAACATTTATTATTTCTCTTTGGAAACAATGTCTTTATACCATAAATAAAGTTTTGGATGCAACCTCAGTAATTTACCATGAAGGTTGTGCCATTGGTTTCCTTGAGAAGAAATGACCCACAAAAAACTAACCAGGTCAGGGTAGCCCGGAATGCCCACCCAATATTGGGAATACCTGAATGGACCATAAAACCTCTACAATGAAATAAATAAAATAAGTAGAGGGGAATTGTCCAATATTCCCCAAACTAGGTGGGTTACTTTCATGGTGTAGAACCTAGAAATAGCTTTCATGTTATCTAGGCAACGGTCTAACCGACCCCACGAACGGCACCGCCCCCGCTGGTTGTTACACCATGTAAACTGGTCTCCCATAAAGCCCATGTTTGATAGGACCTTTTATGACATGAAACAAAAAAATTATAGGCTATATTTCTTGGGGAATGGGCCTCTACCCCACCTTTCTTTTGGATCAACCACTACATTAAAGTCCCCTCCCACGATCCACAGTTCTGAGCCAGAGTCAAATATGTTTAACTCTTTCCATAAAGACTCCTGGGTGTTCATATCACAACTTCCATAAATGAAGGAATCAACGATGGAATGAAGACCATGGGTTACATTAATAGTGATAATTTATATATTCCTTTTAACCGAATCAACCTGCATACTTCCATGCATACACATCTTTCTGAAGAACTCTCCAATTTTGAAAGGTTTATGTTTGTGTTCAAGAATGGCCACCATGACAACATTGTGACTGGAAAATTCCGAAGCGAGGAAATCATATTTTACTCAAGCTCCAATCCCAGGATCATTCAATATTAACAAAGGGATCATTTAAAAAAGATCCCCCAGGGGCTGTCTTGAGAGACCATAGCCTTAGAAATGAGCGGAGAGGATTCCCCTTAATGCTACTTACCCTTAAATCTTTTCCACATCCCTGTATAATTATCTAGATCCCATGTGGGTGAAGAATAAATTATTAATAATAAAGTGTTAAAATTTCTCCAATCATGGGCTATGGACTGAGACATGACTTCACAAGACTCCGCTAGGCTTGTGGGAGAACCTCCAGAAAGAGGATGGGGAAGCTGGGGAAACATGGACGAAGAGGGATGGGAAGACCCCCCAGGGGCCTCTCTTGAAACATGAGAGAGAATCACCAAATCCCAATGGTTCACCTTTGATAATCTACCCGACATTATTTCTACAGGAGAGGGTGGGAACCAGAGCCCCAAGATATTCAAACATGTCTGGATACATGCTAGAGAAAGCTATATATGACTATTAGGAATAAGCAGGGTGGGAGGATCCTGAAGGCTAGTAATAATCCTTAGAATGAAGGGGACGAGAGCCAAGGCATCCTATAGATAGTCCCAAACCACAGAAACCAGAGAGTACACTAGGGAGACCTCTGAGGAAGTAGAGAGGGGTACTTCAGAATGCTCGTGAGCCACCACCGGGACCTCCTCAGATAGAGGCCAAGGGGGAGGTCATTCTCTACTACTTCTCCTTGCCACCACCTTGGGATCTCTAACAAACCCCTTTCCTCAGTAGTGATAGAGTTAGAGAGAGTGACCTTATAGGAGGCAATGCGAGAAAAACCTGGGGAACACCAGGTAAACCAGATCTTGAACTCAGGTGAAAGAATCTTCAATATGGAGGTCGAACTTCTCCGGATGAGGATAAGAGATGTCGAGATCAACACAAATGTGGGTCACTGAGGACAATAGGCCAATCCTTTTTTTCAATTAGAGTATAAAATTACCCCAATGGTGTCTCCAATCAGCTTCAGGAACCCTTTATTCTGGAATGACAATGACAACCCTGGTAGACAAATCCAGACAGCCGCCAACGATCTTTCCTCAACTCTGTGTGAATCCAGGGACCATCTAGCTAAGCTAAAACTCTAGTGACCAATGGATCATGGAACCTTTCACCAGACATGAAGAAAGTCCACACCTTTTCTATTCTATGTGTATGAGTTAAAATTTCATGGAAAAAA
Organism: Viscum album; assembly: GCA_963277665.1. Taxonomy (NCBI): domain Eukaryota; kingdom Viridiplantae; phylum Streptophyta; class Magnoliopsida; order Santalales; family Viscaceae; genus Viscum; species Viscum album. Next base: position 1,225,666,384 of record OY728130.1, read on the forward strand.
TTTCTAAAGGGGGGAATAATGTAATGACTCAACACTTTTGAATAATATTTTGTTTCCTGAAAATGTGTGTTATATAATTCTTACACAAAAAAACTATATACTTTTATTAATTAAGTGTTTATAATTGTAATGACATCTTTTGGTTTTGGAAATTATAAAACCATTTTTCAATATAACTGTTGGAAATAATAGTAATTTTTAACATTATAATTGATTTTTGAGATATAAATAAAAATGGATAATTAATGCAGAAAGAATATTTGATGTCCTCATCTAGTTGAATCGGGTAGTATGAAGCCCATCTGTTGGAGCTAGGAAAGGAGGAAAACTTAGTGTGATTTTCTTTGGACCATGCCCAAGATGAGCATCATTCTCTACCTTGATAGAAGATCACATAGAGTTATTCTGGGGAGTGGTAGACAACAAGAACCCGCCAAAATAACCACTGATATCCACAAACCCCGTACATGAGGTTGTGGTAAACACCCCATACAACAAGGAAATGATTATATGATTGGTACCACCCTCGAGGGATGACCCGTTGAGTGGCGGTCAGTCAACTCATATGGTATTTTACCCACTGGCTAGTACATGAATACAATAGTCTATATCAGTGCCACTTATAGTTCCTCATCTATCCATGGTCTATGATTTGGTAAAACAAGAGTTGGATCAAGATTTTGAGTAGGAAATATTGTGGGCGACCCTTGCCACATATCAGTTGTCTGAGATGTTCTAGCCAATTGAGACCCTAGACATTGACATTCTAGGGTCTCTCACGGAGGATGAGATCATGTGCTTTCATCGAACCATCAGGGAAACAAATTTCTACCTCTGTGTTCATCAGTTGGCATATCCAAAGAGACCAAATAATTAAGAAAAATTCATCCAGCTACGTCTCATGGTTATGTTAGCAGAGCTTCCCGTGGCTCATCAACCTTTATCTCCCAGCTATCACCAGACCATTCCGCAACGATGTATTCAAAGAATCACTATGATTCGCATAATTATTTAAGAGTCTACCCCACATGTTTAGTTCCATGGATGGGGGTATCATGATACTCATCAATTTATTCCCATTCTACACCAACCTGATTTTTTTGGTTATATCTAGCTTATTCCTCCATGTGTAGTACTAATAAATATGGTGACCATAATCTGATCATGGAGAGGGACACTGAGGAAGGACTTGATTGAGGGGAATCACTTCCTAGGGTTTCACAGTACCATGTGCATGATCATACATGCATGATTACTGACCAACAAAGGCATATACCTAGCCTTGTTGAACCATTCATGTAATTTCCCTTCGGTAGATACCGCAACAAGGTTAAAAGTCAAATCAAAACCTATGATCCATCTGACTCATATAATATCACACAAGATAAAGATGTTGAACATGTTATAGATTCCTTTATACATCAACTTACAAATCATAGAGGTCCTTCGAAATTCTCATTACTTCTTACCTTGCCAAAAGATGTCTGGATTATGGTGATCTTTGATAAAATTCTATCCCTCCTTCACTAGGGTAACAGTGGCAGGCATAGGTCATCATATAGTTGCCTCCAATTGATCTCGACAGTCCCATACATCCCAATAGGGTAGAGGATGGTTCCTATGGAAATATATCTTGGTAGATATCACACAATCTACCTGAGCTACATGAGAACCCTCCTCAAGACCATGCTTAGGTCATTCCCTGAGAAACCGCACAAGTCATTCCTCTAGAAGATACATGATTCGTTCCTCTAGAAGCTCAATAGGTCACTCTAGTCACTCCATGAGTCATCGAGTCTGCCTATCGTATTGAAGATCCTGCCAGTGCATTGGTGCTCATGAATCCTTACTGAGACAGGAATCCTTTCCAGGACGATCGGATGGACACTCTCATCACCCACCTTGAGAACCTTGAGACACGACTAGGGGTGATCCCACCAGATGTAAATCCTTATCCAACATGGGTGGATGGCATGAAAGCACTCCGAGATTTCAGGAATCCTAACTTTCCCCCTTAAACAAGATGTGTGACCCTCTTCAGCATCTGCACCACTTTATTTCAATTTGTTGACAGATAATGGGAACTCCAATGCAATAGGAGACTTTCATTATCTGGTGTTTTCTACGGAAATTGGAAGGGCCTTCTTTATTCTGGTAAATCTAGTTACCCATCAGGACAATTTAGGGTTGGTAAGATCTTAGCCAAAATTTTCTTTATCAGTTCAGATCCACCACATGAGAAACAATAATTCCCAACCTATTCATGTGAAAACAACATCTAGATTAATGAGTCAAAGACTTATTCTCAAGGTGGAAGGGCCTCACATACTCACTCAACATGTTGCTGACTCAAAGAAAACAACTGACGATGTTTGTGGGGGAATGTTAAGACTGAATTGGTTCCACCCCCCATCTCTTATAATTTCCATGGGAAATTCTAGAATTTTTTTAACATTGGTAAACACCTAGAGAAAGACTTTCAACAAGCTAGAATGGTGAATCTGTTTCCTCCTACAGTTCCTGGAAGAAGAGCCACCAAGGATGAGACTGTCTTCATCACATAGATAAAGACCCACAGGCTTCTAGAATTATTACCTATAGAGCCTCCTCCACAACCTCACTGAGGGAATCAACATTAGGCTAAGACTCAAGCTCAATATTGTCTGTCATATAATTAGAAGATACCACCCAATAAAGTACCACTACCTAGGAAATACAATTAGGCTATGGCCCCCCAAGAGGCTCCATCCCCTCATCATGGCCATGATCCTAGAATACCTTTCCCATATAAGAGGAATTGGACCTAAAAATTCTATGAGACTCATGGTCCTAGTTATTTTTGAAGTGCCTTGTATTGTGGAATCTGGAAGTTTCTAGAAGTCAAGAAGACTAAGCAGGCTAATCTCATAGATTTCCCCGATTACTGCCCTTGACACCAAATCCTAGGAAATACAATCAAAAAAAGATATTTGTTCAAGGAATAGATATAGGAATGGGTTGGAAAAAATGTAGTCAAATTGGGCCCTACATCTGTATCGACTGGATGAATCTAAATAATGAATGATAGTGATATCAAAGGTGATTGACAGTAGGTCTCCAGTCATGGGACTCAGAAGTATGATGACTAGTTGGATCGTAGGAAGTCACCTGCTTCCATAGTGTCATCTGTTCATATTTATGTTGTCATAAGCCTCTAGATGTTGACAAACATCCTTTATCTATCACTTCTGAATCCACTTATCAACCTTCTACTTCTCAAAAGAGATGGTTCCCATGTTCTAAGGGAAAGCAATGTCCTCCATTAGCACCAAAACCATCTTGAAATTTTGGATATTTCATACCTATAGGGATGGGAATCTCCCCCAAAATATGTCCACCAATGGAATATTCCTTAGATGATGATCAAGAGCATGCCTCAGTAAATACCATCGAACTGGTGTGCCCTTTCATGGTTCCCAGTGATGAGGAGTACCGGGATTTTCCTCCTAATGTTATCATTTGATGCCATCATTAATGAGGATGTGGATATATGAATCATTGAAATACTCAGGATAGTGATTCTAGCCATTCCTTGAACACTACCGAGACTAGAAACAAGTCTCATTACCGAGCTCAACATGCGCAGTTCACTCATCCCATCTCGTCAAATTCACCCCCACCATTTTTACTACTAGATCAGGCAGAGCCTCCATGCCCACGTCATGATCGGCTGAGTCTAGCTGTAGCTTGAACTCTATCATCTAATAGTCATCTGGTATTAATTTGTTATTTTTTAGCTAGTGATCAATGGGTAATCCCCAACACTTGCTATAATCTACCAATTCAACCAATAACACCCGTCATACTTCCATCCAAAGTGAAACTTCATGCTAGTAGAAATTTGAATCTAGAGAAGAAGTATGATGTGATTAAGAAACTCTCCAGTATTCCAACAAATATTTCGATTATTTAGGCCCTTCATCCATCAAAAGACATGGGTGAATCACTCATAGAGGTTTTCAAAGTCCCCCGGTGGCCAGAGATTCATTCCATTAATTAGAAGCTAAGTGAGCATCATTCTAATCCATTATATCATTCTTAGGAGATTATGAAGTCTCTCTCTCGTATAGGGGAACATCCTCCTATTGTACAACACCATATAGATTAATGGAATGGAAGGCCACCACTGTCTCATCGACACAAGTTCTGGGATCAATCTCAACCCGACCTGGTGATTTTGTAAGATTAGATTGATTGAAATAGATATATGTTTTTCTAACATAAACATACATAGTTATGAAATGAACAAGCATAGGCCATATAGAAGAATCTACTTGAAGACCCAGTTGAGAATCCTAATTGAAAGTACTGAGTTTGTTGCCATCTTGTAGGATACAACCTTCAATGCATTGATGGGTAGACCCTGGCTACGTCTGCATTCATTAGTTCTATCCTTGTATCAACAATTCCTCAAGTGCTCCCCTAATGGTAGAGTGGGAATTCTATAAGGTGATGCATCTCTCCTTTCCTATTGTCAATTCATTTATCAAGATGCCAAATATTACAAGAGAGAGGATAAATGGGTTCATACCAATGGTGTAGATAATACCACCATTTTGGATGAACCATAGACAAACTTGGATGATGCGTTCATTCTCCCAATTCACTGGTTGGAGGCCACAACCCCAAATTTGGGACACTGCTTCTTCATTTTTGAAATAAGGTGAAGTAAAATTCCCAGGTACAAGTAATGTTAAAACAATACCTCATACTTCTACACAGGTCATGATTAGGTGATAACAGAACCCCTACCCTTGTTAGGTATCGAGAAATTCACCATATGGATATATATATTTTCCAAATAGTCTTGTTCTACAGAGCTGGGTTGAATCAACAGAAGATAACCAACCACCACATCTATGAAATCAACACATGTGGACCCCTTGGTTGAAGGCCTAATAGAATCAGGTCAAAATCCTTTTTTCCAAGGTTTTAGTAGTGTAGGATTATCCTAGATAGGGTTACATATCTACCCAAGTTGCCACCAATGTTCCCCATAGATCTATTGTATTCGATAAACCATCTCCTTCCAACGATCCCTCTATCCTAGATGATGAATAAAATTTGGAAGATTCCCATCATGCATTTAAATATGGTATCTCCACCAAATTTTATTAGTTGGCTCAGGTGAATATCGGTACCAAGACAAACCTGAGGGTAGCACTGACCAGGGAAACAGTGTCTGTCAAGGAATTATTGTAGTATGTGAATTTTTTGATGCCACATCATGGAATATTTTAATTGAGATATTAATAGATCCCATGAAAAGAAACTCATTCCTTATTCCATATCCTTGGCCTTCCGGTGAGACATCGCAGATTAAAGAATGGTCATAAGAATATACACCCCTCTTGTGGTTCCATGGTCAATGCCAATCTTGATAAGATCATTAAATCCAACTTTTTCAAGGATGTTCATTAACCTAGATAGCTAGCCAACATAATTCTAGAAAACAAAAAGAATAGGAATATTGGATTATACATTGACTTCCAGGATCTCAGACACCATAACCCAAAGGATGGATTTCCTCTTTTGGTAACAAAGTTGTTGATTGATGCCAATACTGGATTCCAGGATCTCTCTATCATAGATGGGAATTCTAGGTAGAATCATATCTACATGGCCCCAGGGGATGAAGAGTCTTCCTTATTTATATAACCACAAGGAACCTATTTCTATCAGGCAATTCCCTTCTATTTGATGAATTAATGAGATAACTATCAGCGTTCTATTCACCACATATTTAGAACAATACTTGGGATACTAGTGGAATTCTATGTGTACAATTTGGTGGTCAAATACCACCAGCATAGATCTTGAAAAAGTGTTCTGCATCCTCCACTACAGCCATCTAAAGATGATCCACATTAATTGTTACTTAAGGGTTACCTCGTGGAAGTTTCTCAGCATCATCATTAGATATAGATGCATTGATATCAACCCAAAAATGATCATGGAATCAGTTATATGCCTGCTCTGAGGGACCTCCATGAGCTCCAAGGCTTTCAAGGACACTTAGCCTATATACATCGATTCTTTGTGAACCTATATGAAAAGTGTAAACACTTTTATATACTCATAATGAAAGGACTATTATACTAGTGGGATGAAGAGTGTCAAAACACATTTGAGGAGATCATGTAGTATCTACTACAACATTCAATTCTGATCCCTCCCATTTTTGAAAAACCATAGGTCCTTTATGTGACCATCCCAAAACAATACCTCAGCTCCTTGTTCACCCAGAAGAATAATGAAGAGACAGAGAAAAATTTATACTATCTCAGTCAAATTCTCCTCAACATAGAGACCAGATATTCTTTTATCAAGAAGAGATTCCTCATACTAGTTTTTTTCGTATAGAAGTTGTGACACTATCTACTTCATCAAAAGATATAGATAGTGTCCTACGTGGATTAGTTTAATTATATTCTAAACCACCACAAGTTTATAGGCCATATAGCTCACTGGTAAGTGATTCTTTAGTATTTCAACATCATGTTCATTCCATATAAGTCCTTCAAGGGTCAGGCATTGACAGATTATAGAGCTACCAATATAGACCCCCGTAGAATATTCCCCCAATCATGATTTTCTAGTTGAGTCCAATTTTGTAGTGAACCAGAATATTTCATGCTAGAATATGGAATTTAATGGTGCATCTCGAATCCCTACAATTAGAAGGCTCAATGATCCCAGACTCAACAGATTAGGCCTATAAATCTTCTTCATTACACTTACATATTCTATATTTTTATATTTATTATTTTTATTACATGGATTCACCAACAATGAGGCAAAGTATTAGGCTCTCATCATTTGTCTTGACCTGACCCCTAATATTGGAAATCACCACTTACATGTCAAAGGGGACTCTGAGCCTATCATCAAGTAGATCAAGTGTGACTATATCATTAGGAATCCAGAGATCGTGACACTGTTAGAGCACAATCACCAACTAATGGACCGGTTCCATTATCATCCAAGGTTCACCCATGATCCCCTATCATAGAATGGTGAAGACGATTACCTGGACAGTCTATACGCATCTCTTACGGAGCCTGATCAGGATAAACTAGTCATCAGTGTGGTGTATAGAAATGTCATCACTCCCATAACTCTGGACGCTGATGAAAACCAGTAGGTAATCCATCTAACTGCAAGTGCTTCCACATCATGTCCTCCAGATTATTTGGTGGCTGAAGATATCTTTGATTGGATGACTCCCTTTTTTGAGTGCCTCTAACATGGTCAACACCCCTAAGAAAGAGTCTAATGTTTGTGAATCCATCATTGTGCAATACAGTTTACCCTCCAGATCAGTCCTATTATTAAAAAGATACTCTAAAATAATGGTTTAGATGGAATTATCATCAATTTTATTCAAGGATATGAGATTCCCCAAGTTATGTAGGAAGTTCATGATGGTTACTATGGATCTCATTAGGCAGTATTAAAACTCTCTCACCAGATTCAGAGGTTGGGATATGTTTGGCCCACAATGGTCTACGACGGTATCATGTTCTCAAATAGTTTCCACACATGTCGAATCCCTACTAACTTTTTTTCATCCACTATCAGAGCCCCATCACACTTTCATGTACCCTTGTCCCTTTTTAGTCTAGGTACTCGATGTTGTGGGACCTTATCTACGAGAAATAGATCACTAGTGCATGTTTATTCTGACTGCAATGGATTTTATATCGAACAGGGTAGAGGTGATTCCACTCAAGGATGTCAAGGCATGTTCTATTGCTGAGTTTGTGAGCTCCAACATTATTCATTGATTTAGAGTTCCTCATGATGTTCTTACTGATAACGACACCAACTAATGAGTATATGAGAAGAAGAAATTGTATGCCAAGTACAATATTTAGTAAAACTATAATTCCCACTTACATAAAAAGGAAAAATGATAGATCGAGGTGTTTAAAAAACCCTCTCCAACATCATGTAGAAGATGGTCGGTCAAAACAAGAAATGTTGGTATGAAAATCTCCCCAATTCTATCTAGGATTATCGGATGACAACTCACTATTCCACCAATGTAGCCCTATACTCCATTGTGTAGAGAACAGAGGTTTTCCTACACATCGAGATTCGGTTTCCATTGCTCTTTATAGATATCTATAAAAAGAATATGTTATAAAAGATAGATTAAGTCCATTTAGGTGAACTGAAAGCACTCGAAGGAACATGCTCCAGGCCTTGAAAAATATTGAGGGGCAGAAAAACAAGATAGCTAGATATTTCAACAAGAATGTTTATCTCTGGTCCTTACTTCATGGTGACACAATACTATATCTAAGGGAACTGGTGATACTTAGTAAGAATCCACCAAATTTGGACCCCAAATGTGAAGGAAATTACATCATCAATAAGGCTTACCCCAATGGTTCATGCTCTTTGTTCACCATGGATGGAGAGCGCATCACTCCTCTGACCAATTCAATGTTCCTTAAGGAATAATTTGCATAAGAACCTTTTTTCCCATCGTTCATGATGTTCAAATCCTACTCCATCCAATCTACATGACATAAAACTACCCACCACCATCATCCTAATCACACGACATTAAATTGTACCATGTTTCATCCTTATTGTATAATGTTAAACTACACAGATACTTCCATAACATAGGATGTTAAACTATATGGGTCATCCCTATCACAAGAATTTAAACTACATAACTAGAATCCTCATCACCTTAAATTAAACTTAATAAAATTCTATAACTACGTGGAGCTTGATTCGTATCCTCATGGGATATGTAGCGATGGCCAACCATTTTTTCTTCGGGTTGAGCCCCATGTTCATCAAACTGTTTGGTCCTTTTTCCCATGATATGTTACAAACTCGATGACCTTAAACTGGGAAACCAAGTCTAAGAATCATGAATCTATACTATATGCATGCCTATATAGGAATATATGGTATGGTGGTGGGCATCCTTAGTCCTCATTCATGACAGGTTTTTCACCTCACTATACTACATATATCTATTAGATAATCACCCAATGGTCCAAGATCCATGACCTTAAAATGGAAGTTTACATCCTATTCATATGTATATAAACTATGTTACACTAGCATCCTAGATGCATTATGTTAAACTATACGTAGTTCAATAACTATATGCAACTTGATTCCCATCTTTATAAGATAAATAGTGATGCCAAAACATTTAACCTTCAGGTCCAATCCTAGGTTCATTAACTCCCTTTTTACTATCCTTCATGATGTTAAACAGCTACCATGTTCTAGCTGCACGATACTAAATGACACAACATTCATGTTCCTTTATACATGACTTTAAAGGAAAAATTCTCCACATCCTAGGAAAATGTTGTTAAAATGAGTACCTAAGTCAAAATATCATGAATTTAAACTATTTATAGCTTCCTCAGGATTGTGTGGTATGGTGATGGGCCTCTATGATCCTCATTCATGTTGGGTTATATATTTCATTCCATGTACTTCATATTTGGAATGCCTTTACCACAAATTTCCTTACCAAACTACAATAAACTATAGGGATTGGTCCAATCTCTGTAACCTTAAACTAAGAGAGTATATTTCGGGAACCATAGACCTAAACTATTAGCATAAGTCCCCACAACATGATGTTATTCTAAGATCATTGTCCAAGATCCATGACCACAAACTATAATATTTCATCTTAGTTTCATGATGATAAATTTCACAACATTTAAGGTCATTTCTGTTGGGCGGAGAGTGATGGCAAGAGGGGGGGGGTGAATTTCCTTTTAAAAAAATTTAACAATTTAAAATCAAAGTTAAAAGTGCAGCAGAAATAAAATAGGCAAGACACAAAACTTGATAACGGAGTTCGGCTTAAACCAAAGCCTACGTATCCGCTCCCAACTAAACCGTTGAGAGATTTACTACCGCTTGTTTTTTAATGGTTTTAGCAAGAAACCCACTAGACATTAAGGTATTCTAGAAGCTATTACAGCTTGCTTTTAATGGTTGAGCAAGAATCCACTAGCCTTCTTACAGGTGAAGGCTAGCTCACCTATGACTCAAGCCTTTTAAAGGGAAGGCTTGACTAACCTCTTCACACCTTGAAGGTGGTGTGAAAACCCAAAAAAAGAGAGGATGAGAGAAAGAGGGGTTTGTAGGCACAAACCCAAATTGATGCTCAAAAAGATAAATAATGAAAAACTGTAAGAGGAGAAGCCTTGGGCGACAAAGGATTGATGAAGAGCGCTCCCAAGCTTATTTGATGGTGTTCCTTGGATGTGGAAGTGGGTTAGAGCAATTGAGGTTCCTTGAAAGAATCCGCCGGAGGTTTGCCAAATGATGAAAAATGTTCCCGTGGGCTTCTGTACATTTTTGGGGCTTCCTAGTCCTTTATTTATAGAGGGGGAACCCTCAAATGGCCATTGGGGGTCTTCGGAGCCGTTGGGAGTCAATTGGACAAGTCTGGTCAAAGCCCAACGGCTAGTTTGACTGGCTCCACCAGCTGACCGGTGCTTGGCCACCGGTTGGCCGGTGCTTTGGAAAATGGAGAGGGCTTTTGCCCAGGCACCACCGGCTGGCCAGTGAGGAGGCCACCGGTTAGCCGGTGCTGAGACAGTAGGTGTCTCTTCTGTCTGGGTTCCACCGGCTGGCCGGTGATGGGACACCGGTTGGCCGGTGGTCTGGACAGAGGGGATGCCTTCTGCCCACGCACCACCGGCGAGCCGGTGGTCATCCACCGGTTGGCCGGTGGACTGAAATCAGTCCACTTTCAGTCCTTCTTGGCCCAATTCCTTGGAAACCTTTTGCCTATCAACAAAAACACTTAAAAAAAGATTAGATAAATAAGAGAGTGATTGTGATCATGAAAATTAAACCACGAGGGGTACGAGAGGTACAACAATCTCCCCCTATTTTGATGATCACAATCACCAAAACAAGCAATGTAAAAGATTGAAATGAAAGGCATGATTTAAGGGATAAATTGAAAATTAAAGAAAAGTATGAGAGAAATTTCTCCCCCAATCAACCAAGAATTTCTCCCCCTTTGTGATTATCAAAATAGCACGGGGCATAAAACTTGATTGAGGGAGAGGTTGAAAAACAAGATAGAGATTTTAAACCAATTGAAATTTTTGAAATTTGAATTGAAAGTTTTGAATTGAAAGTTTTGAATTGAAAGTTTTGAAATGAAAGTTTTGAAATGAAAGTTTTGAAAATAAAGCAAAAAGGCTTAAACGATCCTAACTCCCCCTAAATAAAAACAACAAATCACCGGGGAGAGGATTTTAGAACCGAGACAAATTTTGGTCCGGTGAGACTCGCTAAAAGGGATTTTTCAATCCAAACTTGTCTAGTGGCGGGTCTTCTCCTATGAAATTCATCATTAATGGAAATGGTTTTGGGCCTTCCATACCGGGAATTTTTGCAATTTCACTCATAAATTAAGTGCCCGATCTTTTTGCAATAGTTGCAAAATTTATATTGGGAGCTCCCCCTTACAAAAATAGTAGGAGCATGGGAAGAGGAAGCTTGCTTGGAATAGCCAAGCCCTTGGGTGGTTCTAGATATGCATTGGGAACCAAGGAGCTTCGAGAGGTTATGTTCACCTTCGGTGAACTTAGCTAGGGATTCCCTTAAATCCTTGATTGTTGATTCCATAGAATCAACATCGGGAAGGTTTTGGATCTTGAGGGACAAGTCCTCCTTTTCTTTGAGAAGTTGTTCCTTTTCGGAAGAATGTTTATTGAAATTATTTTTTAAAGAAATAAATTTGGAAGAAAGTTCGTGAAAACCTTCCTCCAATTGATCTCTAGCATGTTGGAGATCCTCGTAAGATAAATGATTGAAAGAATTGGAAGAACAAGAGGAAGAGGAGTCGGAAGAGGATACCTCATGAAATGCCATTAGGCATTTTTTACCGTTGTCACTTGAGGAGGAGGAGGAGGAGGATGTGGAGCTATCACTCCATGTGGCCTTGAATGCCTTCTTCTTTTCCTTTTGCTTGGCCTTTTTCTTGTTGAGTGGACAATCGGGCTTGTAATGGCCTTTCTTGCCACACCCGTAACATGTTACCTCGGGCTCAGATTTTTCGTTGGGTTGAGCCTTGCGGGATTTCTTCTTCTTGTGCTTCTTCATGAATTTGTGCATCTTGCGGGCAAGATTCTCCATTTCTGAATCGCCGCTTGAAGAGGAAGAAGATGAGGAGGAGGAGCTTTCTTCTTTATGAACTTTGAAGGCGATGTTCTTTGGAGTTTTGATGAGGTTGCTTTCCTTTTCAGCTTGCCTCCTCATGGTGATTTCGTAGGTCATGAGGGATCCGATGAGCTCTTCGACCGACATGTTCTTGATGTCTTTTGCTTCTTGGATTGCCATGACTTTCAGTGCCCATGAGCTTGGTAGGATCCAAAGGATCTTCTTGACCATCATTTCTGCAGAAACATCATCTCCAAGAGATTTTCTTCCATTGCAAACGTCATTAAAATGAGTAAACATTTCAGTAATATTTTCATATGGATGCATGGTAAAGGACTCAAAATCTTGATGGTACATATCCAATCGAGTATCCTTAACTTTGTTGGTCCCCTCATGCGTAACCTCCAATAGTTTCCAAATTTCATGAGATGAAGTGCATATGGAAACTCGATTGAATTCATTACGATCAAGGCCGCAATGAAGAGCGTTCATGGATTTTCCATCAAGCTCGAAATTTTTAATATCGGCTTGAGCCCATTTGGATTCATCGGGAGAAGAAAGAGAATAACCATGCATGACAATTTTAAAAATAGGATAACCTATACTTCTAAGAAAAGTGGTCATGCGGGTTTTCCAAAAAGTATAGTTGGTTCCATCAAAGAATGGAGCACGACCCAATGAATAACCTTCGGGGGAGAAAGAAGATGAAGCCATCACAATGGATCTTGAATTTGAAACCGGTTAAGGTATTACTCAAATTTTTCCTCTGATACCAATTGTTGGGAGGAGAGTGATGGAAAGAGGGGGGGGGGGTGAATTGCCTTTTAAAAAAAATTAACAATTTAAAATCAAAGTTAAAAGTGCAGCGGAAATAAAATAGGCAAGACACAAAACTTGATAACGGAGTTCAGCTTAAAACAAAGCCTACGTCTCTGCTCCCAACTCAACCGTTGAGAGATTTACTACCGCTTTCTTTTTAATGGTTTTAGCAAGAAACCCACTAGACTTTAAGGTAGTCTAGAACCTATTACAGATTTCTTTTAATGGTTGAGAAAGAACCCACTAGCCTTCTTACAGGTGAAGGCTAGCTCACCTATGACTCAATCCTTTTAAAGGGAAGGCTTGACTAACCTCTTCACACCTTGAAGGTGGTGTGAAAACCCAAAAAAAGAGAGGATGAGAGAAAGAGGGGTTTGTAGGCACAAACCCAAATTGATGATCAAAAAGATAAATAATGAAAAACCGTAAGAGGAGAAGCCTTGGGCGCCAAAGGATTGATGAAGAGCGCTCCCAAGCTTCTTTGATGGTGCTCCTTGGATGAGGAAGTGGTTTGGAGCAATTGAGGTTCCTTGAAGGAATCCACCGGAGGTTTTCCAAATGATGAAAAATGTTCCCGTGGGCTTCCGTACATTTCCGGGGCTTCCTAGTCCTTTATTTATAGAGGGGGAACCCTCAAATGGCCTTTGGGGGTCTTCGGAGCCGTTGGAGAGGCCTTCGGAGCCGTTGGGAGTCAAGTGGACAAGTCTGGTCAAAGCCCAACGGCTAGTTTGACTGGCTCCACCGGCTGACCGGTGCTTGGCCACCGGTTGGCCGGTGCTTGGCCACCGGTTGGCCGGTGCTTTGGAAAATGGAGAGGGCTTCTTCCCAGGCACCACCGGTTGGCCGGTGAGGAGGCCACCGATTGGCCGGTGCTGAGACAGTAGGTGTCTCTTCTGTCTGGGTTCCACTGGTTGGCCGGTGATGGGACACCGGTTGGCCGGTGGTCTGGACAGAGGGGATGCCTTCTGCCCAGGCACCACCGGTTGGCCGGTGGTCATCCACCGGTTGGCCGGTGGATAGAAATCAGTCCAATTTCAGTCCTTATTGGCCCAATTCCTTGGCAACCTTTTGTCTATCAACAAAAACACTTAAAACAAGATTAGATAAATAAGAGAGTGATTTTGATCATGAAAATTAAACCACGAGGGGTATGAGAGGTACAACAATTTCTGCATGAAATTAAAAGTCAATTTCCCCCCATCCCAACTACATGATGTTAAAATGCATGGAATTCAACAACTACATGTGTCTTGATTCACATCATCATGGGATACTTAGTGATTCTCAAAAAAAAATTCTTCAGGTTCAGACCCAGGTTCATCATCATTTTGGGCCCTTTAGCCTCTTCTATGGTCCGAAATCTATTACCATAAACTGGGACCCCAAGTCCATGAATCAAGACTGTAAACTATATTCATGACTCTTTAGGAATATGTGGTATGGATATGGGCCTCCTTGGTCTTCATTGATGTTGACTTCGCCACCTCTCCATACTATTTATATCCATTGGAGAAGAACCTACTAATTCAAGATCCATGACCTTAAACTGGATGTTTATGTTCTCATCATTTGACAATAAACTGCATTACACAATCATCATCACTGCATGTTGTTAAACTACAAGGAACTACATAACTATGTACTGATTGATTCCCATATTTATGAGATACATAGCGATTCTTAACATTTCATCATCAGGTCCGTCCCTTGGTTCATTAATCTATTTACCACTCCCATCATCATCTTCATTTGAATTTGGTCCACTACCATTCTATATCCAAGAGCAATATCGAGGCCTCTATCTTTGAGAAGGGTTTTGAATCCCTCTATTTTAACTATCTCATTAACGTTCTTAGATTTACTATGGTGTAAAACCTAGAGAATTAGATTATACATGGAAATTATCTCATTCCTTCTCCAAGATTCACATGTCCCGTTATTTGGGTCCCCATTAGCATCCATGTCTGAAGAGACCCCCTAATGGTTTGGTTCCTAGACATATGGCCCACATATTATCCTGGTAAAATGCCCTGAAAGACTTCATATGACATTTTGTGACAAGCCCCATGTTTCAAACATGGTCAACAATCAACCCTCATGTGTCTGCTCTTATCTTAGGTAACATGATATGAATATTGTGTTTTGAACATGGTTATAAATTATCCTCCACCATCATTCCATCCACATTATGATGAAAATCTCAGGTTTCATGATTCTTATCTTTCCTCCTCCTTACGTTCTAGTGGAACACTAACACCCTTGGTGTTACTCCTCCATGCACCTTTGCGTGTTGAACCAGCAGGCCAATGTCGCTGGGACATTATTATCAAAAAATATCCATGCCCCTTTTGTTTTCATCGATGTGTTAGGTGGATCCCAACACAAACCCTTTTTTACACACTAAGAATGACTTGAATGGGAAAAAGATCCTTGGTAGGGTTTTCACCCAAATGGTGGTACTACAAAATCCAAAAGGTCCAAACTCTATGACTTTAATCTAGGTTTTAAATTCAAAAAATCATGACATTAAACTATGGAAAAGACTTACCAAGGAGTGAAATGTAATTCAAGAGACCCATTGGTTGACATTCATGTCAGGTTAGATGTCATACCATATGTACCCCTTATGGATACTCACCCTTTTAATGTATTAGTTATGTGACCTTAAGCTAAGAGCCCTGCATCCTAGGAACATTGAATTAAACTAGACACCAACGGTCTAAACAATAAGACCATAAACTGAGATCCATTAGTCCAAGAAATATGACTTTAAAATATTTATAATTCTAGGTTTTTCTACTATGAATTTAGTTGAGTCTTACCACTAATAGGATTTGATAAACTGGAGTGTGTGACCTAAGGAGTTGAGTTCCATGAGGGTGATTCCCTGACCCATCTTCATACTTTGAGTCTTTCTGGATTCATGTTTCCACCATCTTTCACATCCAGATGGACCCCCTAATAATGACGGTCTCATGTCACTTCGACACACCTCCCCTCATGGAACAACTCCCTAATGGATTTCCAGTGTTGAATAAAAAATCCTATGTTTTTAACATGGAAAAATACTGACCCTATTTTTGAATGCATGATCCTTCACTGGTGATGTGGTCAACCATATGCTTCGAACATGATCAATAGTGGTCTTTTCCATCAATCACTCCTTCCATAATTCAGATCCCAGAAGTTTATATTTACATCTTTCCATGTCTATATTTTTTAGTGGAACTCTAACACCCCTACTGTTACCCCTCATTTTTTCCAGACACATTGAGTGACAGTTTCGGTATCACTATGAGATTCTCAATTCAACAATTCCTTTCCCTTGTTGTACACCTCGACATGTGACAAGGAAAGCCTATCCCAACTCATTATTTACGACATCGAGAATGGATCACATGGGATTAGCTATTTTGGTAATGTTTGTACCACCAAAAGGGAGTTTCAAAACCCATATAGGTCCAAACACTATGACCTTAAACTAATATCCCCTCTATAGTACTCTATGGGATATATTGTGAGTAATTAGGCCCTCCTTGGTTCACATTTCCATCGGGTTTTTAACTTACCCACACTAATTATATGCATATGAGATACTTTCCCTCAACCTAGTAATATGTGTGCCTTTATTCCCAACCTTATGGGATAAATAGAGATGCCCAAACATTTTTCCATTGGTACTAGCCATAAATTTAACTTTTTTCCCCTTATCCTAAATGTGGTGTGCTGGTAGGCCTCCTTAGTCCTCATTCATGTCTGATTTTCCACAACACAAAACTAAACACAACCCCTTGAATAATTTTCCCCTATGGTCCTGGAAACATGTCCTTAAACTATTTGTTGCAGGTCCAAAAATTATGGCCTTATACTATTTTCAACTGCTATTGTCCGGGCATCATGACACTAAACTCTATGTAAGTATGCTCTGAATTCTATGACCATAAACTAAGAAACAACTGTTCTAATCTATATTAATTTAAACAACATAACTCCACCATGATTTCCTTATTAGATAAGAAAATACCTCTCGCACTGTTCTTATACCATGTCGTATTCTAGAACTACTTAAGGTTTGATTCCCATCTTCATGGGATACAAATCAATGCCTGAACATTTTGTTTTTAGGACCATACATTGGTTCATTAAATTTTTTTTATTCTATTTTTCTTGGTCCAAACACAATGAACATAAAATAACAGCCCCATAGGGAAAGTGTAGTGTGAGGATGGGCCTCCTTAGTCCTCATTCACGTTGGGGTTATCGCTCCACCGCACCACATATACCCAGTTTTGGGAAGATGGATTCCCATTTATTACTGAATATTTGTGTGGTACACAATCCTTTTTTAGATTATTTACATTTGTTTTTATACCTGTATACTACACAATTAATTTAGGACATTTCAAAGTCTATGTAACATGACATTAAAATGATGGATAGTGTCCAGGTAGTATGACCCTAAACTATATGAAACATTCCAATCAAATGATGTTAAACTATGATACACATCTAGATTTCATGAAGTTAAACTACACCATGAAATGCCCTCACCGTATGACATTAAACTACATGTTAATTGTTCTTACTTTTATAACAGAGAACTACAAAGCACCCTAGGACCTCATCTGAGAGGTCATGTCCTTCGATATTGGTCATCCAAATTTTTTTTTCACTTTTATTTGTCACTCGGAATTTAAGAAGATACTTATTTGGGAAGTAGGTTTGATCCTTGTTCAAACCTGTATGCTTACCCTAGTGTTTTATAAGACATATTGGTATAACCACAAGAGTGGTGGAGACCATTATCACATTCCACCACTCCATTTTCATGCTTTGCATGCCCCTTTACTCGGATCCTAATCCTCTTTCACATTCAACGGGACCCCAATCATCATATTCCCATGCCTTTTTTGATTTCCTACCATTCTAGAACAATGTTTTTGAAGACATTGGATGACAATTAAAGATAGGTCCTGCATTTCAAACAAGGTCAATAGTCGACCCTCATTTGTTTGTCCCCATTTCAGGATAATAAATATGGAAGTTGTGTTGTCGATCATGGTTATAATTTATCCCATATCATGAGGATGCTTATATTTTGGTCTAAGTATTGGGTTCCATGGTTCACATTTCCCATTCCCATTTGTTCTGTTAAATTCTAATGCCCCTGGCGTTATCACATTTTTTAAATAGAGAACATTATGGATAGGAAAATTAGTGGGTTTGAGAGCCCTGTTCTCTAGTAATAGCATATTTCTGCCAAAATGTTCTTGGTGGTTAGTCATTAATTGTATACCCCATGTGTGAAATTATTATTTTACATTCTCATACAAAGTGAATAATTATATGGTCATCCCATGTTTCTCACATTGGTGATGACCCACATGAGCATAGGTATTGATCATTGGTTTTTTCACAAATATGATTGAGATGAAATAATAAAAAGCAATAAAAAGTGTGTTCAAGCATATAGGTGTATCAAAAATGATAAAAAAAATTCATTAATTCATTAATATATCCCTAATGGATATGCCCCTTTAATAGAGTGCTTCACCTCCGACTCCCTTTGGCGTGTAGTCTCCAAGATCCAATGGCAACACCTAAGCTCCATTTATTATTCATTAACTTCCAAATAGAGATCATACACCCTATTTTGTGCTAAATATAGCTCAGTATGAAGGTCATTCACTTGAAAAGATATGCATCTCAGTCGTTTCATAGATTCGGTCTACTAGACCCTCAATCGTGCAACCCTTTCCGATTGAGTGGTAGTAGAGGAAGAGAACTCACCCAGCCGCATGTCTAGATGTTGGATCTACTGTTGTGCCTCATGAAGATTCCATTTTTTGACTAAATTTACCTAATGTCAAGAGATCTCTATACGATGAATTCTTTCCTGCACCTTATATACAATGTAGTCTCTGATCTGCATGTGTAGACCTTGGGAATCCACTCCTTTGTTGTAGAGATAGTGCAGCCATGTGCGAAGTGACCTCATTAGGATAATCCATTATGACTCAGGGGAGTTTTTGATGAAATTATTAATCAACATACACACCCAATTATAGGTAGCCTGTCTATCCTCGACCACATCGGAATCAGATTCATCCAGCTCTTTTGGGTCAGCAAGTTCATAGGTTGGAAAATGCAGCTAGGAAATCTGTGGTGGGATCTTCCTCTAGAATCCTGTTAGATGGATCAAGATCCATACCATGATATTGATATTAATCAATTTATTCCACCTAGATAAGTCTGTACCTATCAGTACTGCAAGTAGCACCACCAGTAGCCATGATTGACAGATCACCAGAGGTTTTAGCCTAGTCAGCTCGGACACCTGGCTCCATATGGACCGACACCCTTGTCAGGAAATGATCCTAGGGCCCTCTGAGCATTCTCACTAATAGATCACCCAATATTCTAAGGACTATTTAGATAAGTACCATATCAGTCAATCTGGTTGAGTCAACCAGAAGTACGAATCTTTGAGGCATGAAACTTACAGAGGTCAAGTGATGGAAGCTCATTCTCTCGATTTTCCATTACTGATATAAAAGTACATGGCCCCTCTAAATGATTTAGGACTATAAAGGTTATAGAGAGGCCACTATGGCCACCCCGTCACTGCTAGACAATGAAGCTAGTATCACCTAGGACATAGGTCTTGGTTCTTGGTTCTTTATGTCTGTTGCTGCAACTCCATCCCCATGATAAGGGGTCTATCATGAAATATTATCATATACATAATGGATTCCAGTTGAGTAATCCTGATTAAACATGATGGATTTGGTATCACAAGGAAATAGGTTTGATATTACTTCAAGATCTTTAGTTAATCCTCCCAAGGAAGTTTCCTCTGAGGATGCAAACTCACCTTCTTCCAGAGGGCTGCCTTTGTTGTCATCCTCCCCCAATAGTCACCAGATTCATCAAGAAAGGGAAAGAACCTCCTCAGCAAAGCCACTGATTATTATATAGAATATTTTAGATCTAGTAATACTTTCACCTAATCTTTCATTGGATGCACAGTGCTTCCAGAGTGCATTAGATCTTTCAACTTCACCACATACTATTTCTAGACATATTTAGAGAAAAAAACCATCATGGGCATGACTAGTTTCCGAATGATCCTTCCCAAACTGGTTAAGGTGATCCCACATTTTGTGAGGATTTAGGAATTTCTTGTTGATTTCTCTGGTTTATCATGATTTAGGGTAGAAATTATCCTTTAGTATATCCACACGATGCTGTCACTTCCCAGGATATTGGGTTGGTATTCTATGGAACCCTCTTGATGGCGCCCCAACCTCCTGATTCTATCTGACTAGGAAGACAAGGCTTGGTGTTTCTTCTCTCCTTCCACTTATAGCCAGTGCATGCCTTGGAACTATTGGCTCTACTTCTTTAGCACTGCTTCCACGATGTGCACCATCCCTATTTTCAAAACATACTCCTTTCACCATTCGAACCTGACCCTAAGGTGGAGGATGTACTCCCTTATTGGTTCATATGGTATGATGTTTCAGTGTTTCTACTAGGTAGGAATCCTCACTACTCTTTGCATACCTCTCGACCAGCCTATAGTTGGCAGTGGGTAGAGGAAGATCATTCTACATATTTCTATATTCCCATGTAAACATGATCCAAAGACAGCTTATCATGTGCAGGTGATCTTCATGATATACCCCCAGTTATAACTTTAAGTTCATCATCTGTAGACGTCTAAACTACCTCACAAATTAGTGAAGGGTGTACGATTCATAGATTGCCTCACTGTACACCTACACCACATGTTCTTCTCCTCGAAAGGCCAGGATATATGACTGCTACACTCTAGTTCCCATTCCATTATCATTGAATTCTCCCATTTGAAAAGTAAATGGATGTATGTTTAATTATTCTACCCTCTAGGTCTTGCGCAACAATATTGTCAGTTTTGGATTGAATTGGAACCATCCTTCAATATTCATAATTTCTGGTATAAAGATAGTTTCAAGAGGAGAGATAAAATTTATGTATTCATATCCCCCCATGTGTGTATCCATCCCGACATACTGAAAGTGGAGTGGCCCTCACATGTGAAATGGCTTTTCCCATCACTGATTTTCTAGAGCACCTTATATAACTTCACCAACACTGGGAACCCAAGGTTGACATGCTTTTCTATTACCATCATAACCACCATGATGAACATGCTCGATCATGCAACCATGTGTGCATATCTCACTAACAGCACCCACCCAAAAATGTGAGATGATATGAACCCAACCAACCAAATTATTGGTTGATGCTCAGTGGTGATGTTTTACCCACACAACATCCATTTTATACCCTATAAGATTCACCAGTAAGAACCTTACCTACCTCGTTGAGACCATCCCAGGTAGGTATGAGGACTCATGGGTAGCGTCATTGGAGCCTCCTCTATACAAGAAGTTTTTGGAAATTAATGAATCACTTCTTAAAGTGGACATCATTTATCATTTGCTTATCTTTATCTATGTCCCACACCATATCAAGTAGCTTCTTCTCCAAACATGTATTTTTTTTGGATCCTCCCTTGTAATCTCTGCAGAGTGGACATGTTCATAAATCTTTCCTAGTATGGGAAGCCTATAAATATAATGGAGGTACCAGAGGCTAATGTCAACCTCCCCATGAAGTAGTTGAAAAGTGTCAGTCTTAGCTGGTAGATCCGGCATGATATCCGGCATGATATCATGATATCTTTTAGATCCGGCATGATATCCGGCATGATATCATGGTACCAGAGGCTAATGTCAACCTCCCCATCTTCTCAGTAGATCCGGCATGATATCTTTTAGCTGGTAGGCGTGGAACTAGGAGGCCCACACTACATCATACATTCCTACTCACCTCAGTTTTGATTCAAACTATGTGTAAGGCACACACACCTAGTAGGCCCCACCCCATTTATCTATGAATTTTCTACACTGAAATAGGCCTCAATCATTAGTCCATCTATTTTAGGATTCCCTAACCCCACCTTAAGGATTGAATGGTATTTTGGTTTTGATGCCTCTGGATCCAACAGTCTCCATATATATTATTGATATGGTTGAAGAGATAGTCTACTATGATAGGATAATTATTATTCCAGTTATGGAATTATGTAGCCCTATGCCATTTTTATTTCTTCAATGTACCTATAAACTAGTGATCATGTTTTTTCCTTCATGCGTATGTGTTGAAGACATCATCCCTTAGACCAAATCCATGCAACAAAAACCTATTCCATGAGTTTGATGAGGCCCATGACTGTGCTAATACAAGAGGTGGATGACTCTACATGTCCGATGGAACCTAGCCACTTCACAGGGATCATTTTTTATTAAGGCATGCCTCAGGGCATCAAGAGTACACTTTTCCTATAAATAGATAGCTCACCCCACCTCAAAATAAATATTACTCTGACCTTTCCACATCGGATCTCCCATTTCTAAATTCTCATGAGCACCCTAAACCAGAGAGAAAAAGGAACCACCCTAGGTACCAGAGCATTGTGAAATCCACTTTCTCTTGTTCATATTTACCCATAACTATAGTAGGGATTCCCTTTACAAAGTTAAACTTACTTTATATAGGAGGAACTTCCTCTAGGGTACTTGAGGCTTCTTAGAGCATTATTCCATTGTGAAGAACTCTTTTTCTACATTGTGAATTCATGACAATGAAGGGTCACCCTGCTTTGTGAAGCACCTTTACTCATAAAGCCCATGACCTCCACATAGAACCTATGCTTTGGGAAGAACCTCTCACTGAGTCCTCCTACTTCACGAGACCCTCTTCCAAGTCTCCCTACAGGCCTGTATGTAGTGACTTCTTGGTCCGTTGATTGGTATCCCTTATTGTGTTACCATACCTCTTGGTGTCTAGAATAGGTATGCTAATCACCCTTGATTTTTGGAATAGGGATGATAAGGAGGGACCAATTACTGACCACTCTTTCAGACCTCTCTCATTGAGCATTGCTGAGGCCATCCCTTCCCCTTGTGTGGGTGGGTACCGGTCATGTATGTCGAAGGGGTGAAGAGTGAGTTACCCCTGTCCATGAAGAAGAACATTAAACTATAAAAAAACATCATCCTCAACACATGATGTTAAACTATAGACTCAACTTATACCATGAAAATGGGATTCCCCTCCTTAGTAATTTTCTATGCCCACTCATTTCCATAGAAGTGAGGTATTCCACACATGGAATGAGATCCTGCTTGCATGGAACGAAATCTGCCCACGAGGAAGGGAAGCCATCATAGTGTAATCCCTTAGACATTATTATAATAGGAATGACTCTTTATTCTCTTTACCTCCTCTAGATGAAAATTTCAGAGGGATGATGGTCATTGGGGACTCTCAACCCACATCCCTCTGCCTTTGAGCTTTGTCACCATGGGAATCTTATACGCATAAGCCACACACCTTTCCTAGCTAATGCATCGTTGATGATGTGACTATCTGGTCTAATGAATACTCTTTTTTATCACACTGATCATGAATCACGTGGTCTTAGAGTCTAGTAGTAATCATGAAACCCTTATTCTAGGAATCCCACTTCTTTAGGTCTAAGTCCCAGCTTCCACCTTCACTGTCCGCTAGCCTTGCATAAGCCTCAAAAAAATAAAAAACGTGAGTTTTGATCCATTTCATGTAAATAGGGTATGTAGAAAGCCTCCCTAATGTTCAATCCTTACCATTGTTAAACCTTGGTTCTATCTTCCTAGAGGTTCACCTACGGGATCTCTGTATCCACCATCATACATTCCCATCCACATATTTCCCTTAAGACACTATATCTCGGGAGGGTCACGATACACTCAAAGGTCACATATCCTTCTAGTCCATATGGGAAGATTCAATGAATAAGACTCACACCACATACATGGGAAAACTCTTAAAATGAAATCCCCAATTCCCCCACATAAATACGTGGATATTGATTCACATACAACTAGGATACATAGGAAACCTACCTGAGGTTCAAGCCCAACACCATCATACTTCCGTCGGTTCACTCTCATCCTTATTGTATGATGTTAAACTGTATGGGATACCATAACTACATGAACATTTATCCCTATATTAAAAACATGGTATGTAGGAACCCTCCTTTATGTTCAATCCCAAAAACATTAATAACCCATTCATTCCAACCATTTCTCCCACTTTATTCACACCCATCTAGATTACTACATAGACCGCCACATCCTGTTGGGATCAGACCATTCCTCTGGGCCGTTTCGTTGCATAAGCTCCAATCACATGATTTATCACCTAACCTTTTTTCTGGTGAGATAATGTCATCCATCATGGATGTCTCAGTGTATATGCCTAATCCACATTACCGATACTCCTCGCAGCACCGAATCAGTCATAGTGCATAAGACCCAAACAATCCACACCATCAAGCTAATAGAAATCCTCTTACGATGGTATGTATCTGTGTGTAAGCCTAAAAACATCCCTTCAAACTTCATGGGTTTGTTTCCTAATATCTAAACAGGGTACATATGAATCCTTTATAAGTTGGAATCCCATCCAATGGTAATCCTTGTTGTCCCTCTCATTGTTTTATACCTCCTTAATCCACCATCAATGGTTTCCAGACCACCCTTCCTAGTTGGAAGCCTTCTTTTTATGGGATATACCATTATTGGGTCTGAACTCATAGGGAATTATAATCCATCCATATTTTAAACCTTCCAAGTGCTCCCTCTTAGGGATGTATCTATCTAATACACCTTTACTAGTGTTCAGATTAGTCCCTTCCATCTCCGTAAGATGGTCAACTCACAAACGTCCATCTCTACTAGGCATTAATCACATAGACAACATTGTGTTAAACATGGGATTCATAAGGAATGCCTCACAATTAACACATATGGCATAAGATACCCCATGATTGAAGTGGGAATCTTCATGTTTCCAGATACATGAGAAGCCATATTATGAGGAATAATAATGGTGACCAATGTTCTAGCATCCATGCATGCCATTGGTGCCCAACATGAATACTTCCCTAGCCAAAGGTTGATGCCTTAAATTTTACCCTTGGAATTTCTATACATAAGAAGTATAATTAATCGGTTTCCAAAAAGATATGGCACTGGGAATGATTTTCATGAACTACATCTTAATCTATAAGGGTAACCCAGACTAGGTGATGAATTTTGAGGAGGAATCCACAGAAGAAGGAATGAAATATCATCCTCTTCTTTTAA
Organism: Viscum album; assembly: GCA_963277665.1. Taxonomy (NCBI): domain Eukaryota; kingdom Viridiplantae; phylum Streptophyta; class Magnoliopsida; order Santalales; family Viscaceae; genus Viscum; species Viscum album. Next base: position 1,225,691,661 of record OY728130.1, read on the forward strand.
TCAAAGTGTAGAAATATCTAAAGAAGTGATAAAAGCCAGCTACCTTTTGAAAGTGGGAATGTTGGAAAACAATCCATAAATCGTGAAGACAATGATGCATGCCCTGGTGGAAAGCATTGAAAGATGCCTCCATCATTCTTTACAAAAAAATTTCTTTCAATGATATTTTTAAAAAAAAATTTATTTCCAATAAATAAATTCAAAATGAGAAGGTTATTTTCCCCAAGAATTTTTTTAGTTATATTTTAAATTTATTTTCATATATAAAAAAATAATTTAATTTCTTAGGATTTATTAGGGATGTGCTACAATTTCACCATATTTATTCTTTATCTGAATCATTTATGATTATGATGGTGAAATATGGTTGAAATAATTTTTATTTTCCATGAGTTAATCTTTGATGTTTTGATAAATGTTTTCAGAAAATTGTGCTATACATATGAATATATTATGATCATCCGACAGGTGTTTCCATTTTAAACCATGTTTGGATGTATATACTCTAAACCAAGTATGGGTGGGTCTTATATATCTTTCCAATGCATTGGATAATGGTGAAAAATTTGAGATACTCATAAGATATGATGGAGTTCATAAAATCACTAGAGATTAAGGTGTTATCTTGAAGGATGTTACTACTAAGAGAAAGTTAGAAATTATGAGCTAGGATTTTTACTTGTCATACCTTTCCAATAATGATATTCTTGAAAGGGAACATTTCATAGTAAAGTATTTTTAAGTGATTATATGAATTCTAAAATCATTATTTTATTATTATCATTATATTATCTCATTTCTCGTGATTGTTTTTTATGATTTTATAAACATATGTATAATGTATTTTGGTTGAAAATGATTTATTCTGTGATTCATGTTTAAGATTTATGAATTTTTGTGTATGATTATATAATTTTAATATCATGTTCTCATACAATTATATTTATTTTCTTCTCACTTATGTCATTGATTAATATCTTTATTATTTAACTTTACTAAGAATCTGAGCTCACCCTTTCTTTTGTTACATTTTCCTCAAGAAATTATGAAATACTTTAGGAATTTTATGAATAATAAGTTTTATAGTTATGAAGAACTATGTGGGAGATGATGTAGAAATTTTATGTACCCATTTTTTACATAATACAAATACACTAATCATTTAGAGTTCAGGAACGGATCTTGTTGACATGTAATGAATTTTCATATATTAGGATGTAATATTTATGTACGAATGGTTGGGATTCAAATATTTTATTTTAGAGAAAGGTTTAGTTATTTTTGGAAACTAGGATGAGAAAATAATAGTGAAAACCCTTAGGATAGGACAAATTATGTCAGAATATCCTAATATATAGTAATAAAGGTATATAGTTTTCCTAATAAAATATATCCCTATATAGATACTACAAGTGGATGTGGTTTTGAAATAGATGTATGAAGGGGTAATAACCACAAAGATTTCATTTAATATATCTCATCCATAATTCTAGTGCACATTAAATGGGCTCTTACTGTGCACCTGGTTCAACTATCTCTATAGATATGCTCAGGTTAACTCACATTTTCATTATGATCCGTTTTGAAATATTTGTAAAGATAATTACTGTGGATATCTTGGATTAACCGTAATTCTTGATAGGTTTAAAATATGGCGTAATGTTTTATACATCCAATGAATTAATTTTCATGATTGGATGATTAATCATTACTATTTATCACCCAACTATTTTGATTTTAGTTATGTAAAAAACTAAGAGTGTAATATCTTGATAGAATTTTTAGTTATCCCTAGAACACTAATTTGATCATGATTTGGTTGGGTTTTGTTTAGGGTTGTTTCAGGGGGAATTTTGGAATTTTGGAATGTTTCTAGGCTAGTGTACAGTTGACGCATGGTTTTCCAAAACCGTACATCATCTCAATCAAAACCAAGAAAACCTATACAATGGGGTTTTTCATTTAAGTGAATGGCTTGAGAAACCATATGATCACTTATTAGAAACCTAGAACCTAGAAAAAAGGGGTTTATAGGTAGGGTAAAAAGTTTTTCTAATAGTGCAGCCCGGACTAGAAAACCGTGCGTACGAGATTAATTAATCTGATAGTTATTATTAAAACACCAAAACCCCTGTTTAAGGTTCCTAACATACCTAAATAGACCCCATATAAGTTTATTCTTTCAGGGAAGCTCCCAAGAGGTGATTATGTCACCTCTAAAACTTCCTGAATGTGGATCGAATCTCAGAGAACGACATTTTATCTCAGCCTGGTATGTTTCCTTTTCCTGATCTCTTTCTCATAATATCCTATCATTTATTCCTATGATTTAATAGATCTCCATGTGTTTTTGGAGGATCTAATACCCACTATTGTAGATTTTGGATATGGGTTCTATTCATGGATCCTCATTGACATCATTCTTCATCGGTGTCTTCTGATTAGGGCTTAGTGAATCGAGATCTAGCGATTCTGAGGTAGGTGGTTCTGTTATGATAATTACTATTTATTAACACTAAATTGATAGATTTAAATTCACTTTCTTTATATAAATGAAATTTTTTTTCTATTGGTTAATTAAAATCCAAATTCCATAGAATTGTGGTAATGAAATTTTATTTTGGAATGAATTTGGGGAAAATCCCAAATTCCATTGAATTGGGATGTATTTTTGAAATTTATATAATTTTATGAAATTTAAAATATTTAATTTAAATAGAGAAATCGATTTTATAGAAATTATTTAAAATTGGAGTTTGAGAAAAATGTCTCGAAATGATTTTGATAGAAACTGATTGGTTTTATATTGGGAAAAAGCTTGTTTTGATTAAAAATCTTATTTTGGTTTTGGAAAGGGATGTTGGCATGTATGGAATGGATAATGGGATGAATTTTATTTTGAAAAGTATTAAAATAATTTTCCCTTCATTATTTTTATTAGAGAACATGCAAGCCAAGGTAGTTAGTGAGTTATTTGGATAACAGTCTTTTCACACTATAGAACTGAAACAAAACATAGTGTAGTTGGTTACATACCTGACGGGATGGTGATGATTCATCTTTGGCCAGTGTTGAAGGGACGTGTATATAAACATATTTTCATGATTGTCCTTCAATTGTGTGAGGATCATATAGCCTAAAACTATCATACCTTTTGATAGAAGACCATGTTTCTCATAGAATGTTTTTGAAATACATATTCCAGTACTTGTAATTTTTTTTCCACACCTTCTGATTTATATAAAATGTTTTATATAAAATGATTATTAAGAAATTTATTTAAATATTTTCCATCATTTGAATTGTAAATAATGATTTGTTAAAAATGTTCTTCTTAAATTACAAACTTTTTTATTTAAATTTGAAAGATTCATTTGGTTAATTAAATGTTGTCATATTATTATTGAATCCTAAGTGAGACCCTAATGGGATTTTAGATCGCTCCATACCTATACCTTTGGGTGTTTGTAGATTATCTTCTTCTGTGTTCGAGTAGGGAAAATTCACAACATGTAGGCGGTTCTAGATATTGATCCTTGGGTATAGATAGTTTTTTTTTATGAGGCTTGGTTTCTTCTTATAGTTTTCAAGTACTTTACTATATTACTTTGGGATTTTTTACTTTCTCAAATTCTAGTATAGTTCTCCCTGCAGAGATTCTCTTGTATACTTGCCAACTTGTTTATCTTTCTTCCATAATGTTTGTGGAAAATTCATTCCCAATTTTTTTTTATAATATGTCATGTGCTAGTCACTAACCCATTGGAATTGGGAAAACCATTTAGGCCATTTCAGGACCTACTCAGTTATTGGATTATCAGGGTACCCACGATGGTTCACAACAAAGTGAAATCAGAGATCTAGGTTAAACTTCTTGTTCTTATGTTTGTATGTAGCAGCATATCTTGTCGAGAATTATGAGGTAGTTACAATTGTGTGTCTGGACATCTCTCACTACAATGATACTTATGTCACTTGGGGTGGTTTTGGAAATATTTCTTGAGGATTAGCTATTGTATTTTTTTTCTTTTTATTTGGATAGGATGAATTCTTAATATTTTCTGCATATCTATTAGGATTAATTTCCCTTGTTTACCTGTTGAGTGTTAATCTATCTTCTTGTTTGCTATCTACTAACATTTTAAAGAATCATGCCTCTAAGTGGACATGAAAATAATATATAGGAGGAAGATACTTCTGAACCTTAGTGATCAAATCCTTCAGTGGAGCTAAATCTGGTTAAGGTGATCATGTACAATGTCCATGCTCTAGGAAAAGCACCCACACAAATTCTAGTCCAGGCTCTAACTATGGAACCTCATGGGGATGTTTTTCAAAATATTACTCAAGAGTTACTGTAACATCCCAGGTAAATAATGAATAAAACATTTTCATATTTATTAATATTTACGAATTAAATATTAATTTTACTTTAAAGGGGTTGCTATGTTCGATAGCGTACCCAATATGCAACGATGAGTTCCTTTGACAACTTACGTTGCACACTAGTAATATAATAATATTAATTTAAATGGTAGTTAACACATAGCAGTTGTACTGGAGGGAATGGATATAAATAACTAAAATATGATTATATATGTTTGGTAAATGTTTTTACATTTATACAATAAAAGATAAAGGCTAAAAATACGGAAAGAATTCAATTTTAGGCATTTATACCCTAATTTTCACTAAAGGTTCACTTATCACCTTTTGATGGTGAACCGTCATTAAATATAGTTTTGATCACTCTTATATATTCTATTGGACCAAATATAACTCTTTTTTAGAATCGGGGCATCAAAATTTACTTTGTGTAAATTTTTGGTATTTTTCCGATAAAGTCCATTTTTTAATGAATAGTGTAAAAGGTTGTATTTTAATTCAAAACCTCTTTTTAATATAATTTATTTATATGATTAGATTATCATTTAAATTAGTTTTAAAGTGAAATTATAAAATATTTTTACCATTAAATCCAATAGTGGTCGTTGGAATTAATTTCACTTTGAAATCGGACTTAAACTAGTGTCAATCTTTTGATACTTATTGTTTCATAAAAACACACTATTTGTCATGACTGTGGGAATTAATTATTAAATTAATTAATGTGAATTATATGTTTTGAATTTTTTAAAATAGACTTCATTTTTGAATTCGGAATATCAAATATATCTTAGGGTGAATTTTTGGTATTTTTCTGAAAAACTTCAATTTTTGATGAATAGTGAATCCACTAAGTGGTACTTATAAAAACTGATTTTTCGTTTAAATGAAATTTTACCACTTATGTGTTTTGAATTTCAAAAATCCGACATACATGGTCATCATTAAGAAGTAAAATTTGGTTCAATGAGATTAAAATAATTTTATTGGTGAATAGTAACTTATTAAGTTTTTAATCGCGATTAGTGGTAATTGGTGTAGTTTAAGGTAAGAATAATGTTTTAATAAAATAAAATGACATAGACACATGTCCTACCCTCATTGGATGTGTCATGGCCGACCAAGACAATCCATGGGTCAAATTGGGGACCCCATGGTGCCACTTTGGTTGGAAAATGACATAAATACCTTTTATTTAATGTTAAAGTAAAAAAATGACACAAACATGAAATGTTTTACTAAAACAATTTTTACATGGGGTTATACAAGTCATATTTTAGACTATAAATAGTCATTGGAAATCTAAAAAGATTTCCTACATCATAGTATTTTTTTTATAATTTTTAGACATTAAATAAATTAAATTATTTATGACATCATGATGATGCAGTGATGACCTCATTATTTAACAATTTAAATAAAATGGAAAGATAATGTAAAATATAAGACCTACACATGTCTAAAACCTATTGGATGAGTGGATTTCGAACCCTTATCACCTTATCCTCGAATTATATCAATGTAGGACCTCTTAAATCTGAATACCATTTTAAAATAAAGTGACTTATCTTTACCTTCCAAGAGTGCCCCTCCTCTCCTCTTATAAAAGGCCCCCACCTCTACATCCTCACCCACACTCCCAAAGCCTTTGGCTCGGCCAACCCCTGCCCATTTTGTCTCTCCACTTCCCTCTCTTACTCCTTGAAGCCTCACTTTGGGTAGAAGTTGTAAAGACCCATAAATTTCAAGGAAATTTTTTTTTCTTAATTTTCTATGGAATTTTACCAGAACGCAGTTTCTGACGGCACCTGATTCCGAGGCCCGGTGTGCCCGGAATCATTTTCCGAAGTTTGGCTCAGGTACGTTCAGTGAACGGATGAGCGGGTTTTTCTATCTTTTGAACCGGTGCCCAGAATCGAATTCTGAGGTCACCGATGAAATCACAGCGCCCGTATTTGCTTAGAAACACCTCTTCCGGAGTTGCGTTTCCTCGGGTGTGGTTTTTAATTTTTGGGATTAAAGTTTAAAAATAAAATAATTTGTTCGACAACTTTATTTTATTTCTCTTAAGCCACTTGAATCTACATGAAAGCCACTTAAACTGAGTTAAAACGGATAGGGTGTTATCCAGAAATATCCTACCCCCTTGGTAGGATATTTGTGAGGTGGGGCCCGCACGAGCCCCGCCGTTTCTTCCGCTAAGTAACGCACCCACGAAAACCCATCATTATGAAAGTCAATTGACGCGTTTTCTTAAATCCTTAACGCACCATTTAATTGGGCGGTTTATTTCGTGAATTAAATGGGAGATTTCTTTCGTTGAATTAATTCAACGAATTGATGGGTCGTTACTTACCTTTTTCATTTGTTGGCATAATAATAAAATAAGACCAGCAAGTCTTTTTAGAGGATTACTCGTTGAGAGGTTTTGACAGAGGTTCTTGAGCCTTCATCCTCCTTCACGAAGAACGCGAAGAACACGAAGAACGCCGGCCTCCGACGAAGAAAGACGAACCAGCGGAAGTCGACGACGTGACGCCGTGTTCCGTGACGCCGACGTTCCCTTCCTGCAACGTTCTTCTGTGACGTCTCTTCCTCCGAAACGAAATCGTCGATTAGCTGTTTGAGGTAAGAGACTTCAGGATTCTCTTAAATCTCCCTTGTGTTTTTTTTAACAAAACACGGATTTAATTTTATATAATTAAATTAAATCTGTTGTTTATTGGTCCGTTGAGTTCGCCGACTCAACGCCGGATTCCGCGACGACGCGACGCCCTTCCGCGACGATCCCCTCCTTCCGCGATGAACAAATCCGCGAAGAACGTGCGTACGAAGACGACTACGAGGTAGGGGTTGTTGTGAATAATTCCTTTTTCCTGTGATCGTTTCTTTTAAAAGTGAAGAACCGGACAATAAGAACAATTTTAATCCATTAAAATTGTTGATTCATGTGTTGAATATATTTCTCCCATTGTTTATCTCTAACGCGGAGGGTGCGGGCCAAACGAACACGGCCCGACAACCTTCCACCATTCTTCGTTGTTGTGCGGATTTGACGGGCGACGACGGAATGTGCCGCAACAGAATGTGATGGTTCCGCAGTGAAGAACGAGTCCCGGGAGGAGCAGCGGTGCAGACGGGAACAGAATCGGACCACTGGAGCGACTCCGGTGGCCCGCGGAAGCCGGCGGCGGCGCCCACTGACCCGCGGCCGCGCGGGTCCGGCGCGCGCGGGACGCGGCTGAAGCCGCGTCCGGCTGTCCAGGGCGACACCCCGTGAGTGCCGCGGGGTTGTCACGCGGGGGCGGCGCCCCCCCCCCCCCCCCCCCCCGCATCGTCCGGCTGTCCAGGGCGACACCCCGCGGGTGCCGTGGGGTTGTCCCGCTGGGGCGGCGACTCCCCCCCCCCCCCCCCCCGTGGGTGCCGCGGGGGTGTCACGCGGGGGCGGCGGCTCCCGCCCGCTTCGCGCGGCCGCTCGGCTGAGCCGGGCTGGGCTGGCCGAGCCTGGCCGGTCCGACCGGCCGGGCCGCGCACTGGCCGGGCGGGACCGGGTCCGGCCGGGTCGGACCGGTTTGGCCGACCCAGGCGGGGTCGGGCCGGGTCGGCCCGGGCCCGAACCCCCCCGTCTTCGGACCGTTTCGATCAAATTCCCGTAACTGGAGCTACGGGCCTCCAAACGACGCACCGTCAGCGGAAACACGATCCTTGGATCGAGATGGTCGTTTTGGTCTATCGCACTCAAGGTTTCGGAATACTTTGAGTTTGGCCGGGTTGGTTCGTACACGAAACCAACCGGGCCCTCGGAGCGGAAACGCTCATATCTTGAGCTACGGACGTCCGATCGACGTGCCGTCGACTTTGTTGAATTCCTCTAAGTGAGACGGATCTTTTGGCATACTCCGCCCGAGGTTTGGACAGTGGTGGAGTACGGTCGGGTTGGTTTTGCCTTAAAAACCAACCGGGCCCCTGAAACGAAAACGCCAATAACTCTCAGACCGGGCGTCCGATTGACGCGCTGTCTGCGACGTTGAGTTCCTGTTGATGATACAGAACTTTTGGATACATCAACATTGGACTATGTGTCATTTGATGTATCAGCCTCTCGGCTCGTGGAGCGGACCCTCCCGAACGAGCTTGCTGTGTGTGGGAACCCTAGTGCTGGCTGCGACTGCTACTTCGACAGCGACGACCGTGCAGAGATCATCAGTGGACTGCGGCGACGACTGTGCAGAGATCCTCACTGGACTGCGGTGACGACTGTGAAGAGATCCTCAGTGGACTGCGACGACGACTGTGCAGAGATCCTCAGTGGACTGCGACGACTACAGCACTCAGCGATCCAACGTGGATCAGTGCTACAGGTCCTGTGTGGGCCCGATCCTGTGTAGGTCCGATCCTGTGTGGGTCAGCGCTCAGCGGTTCTGTGTGAGCCAGCGCCTATAGGTCACGTGTGTTGGCCCGATCCTGTGTGGGTATTTGCGGGGGTTAGTTACCTATCGATCCTTTGTGGGTCCGATGACTTAGGTGGACCAGTGATCATCTTTATCGTCATCCGAAGAAGTATACCTGTGTGAGCTGAATCATGTGTTACTCTCCTTTGTGGATTGTGTTGAGCTATCCTGTGTGGATTTACTATTTACTCTCCTTTGTAGATTGTGTTGAGCTATCCTGTGTGGATTATTGTTTACTCTCCTTTGTGGATTGTGTTGTGCTATCCTGTGTGGGTATACGTTTTTTCTTTCCTGTGTGGACTGGGTTGTGCTTGGGCTCAGACGTTGGAGCCGAATGGGAATTGATGACTTAGGTATATGTATGGGAATATACCTAAGCCGTGTCAGATGTTACTTCGTGATTGTATCTTTCCTTTGTGGATTATCCTTTGTGGATTTCGGGAGACCTTCGGGGGTCTCGGGGTCCCTACTGAGTAGCTTATACTCACCCCTGCACGGGCTATGCCCGCACTACGTAGTGTTGGTTGCAGACGACGGACAGCGCTGATCGTGGTGGAGGCGTGCGGAGCAGGAGAGTACCTGGAGGTGGACCACTGGGCGGGACGTACTCGGAGCGGTCAGGTGGACCCGAGGAGCAGTGGAGGCTATCTGTACCCACCCTTCAGGTGGGACTTCCAGAGGACGGCTCGACGCTGTGGCTTTTCTTTCAGTTGCTGTTTTCCTCTTTCAGTTGTACTTTACAGTTGGGCTTGTATTTCCGGCCCCTTTTAATTTCAGCACAGCTTGTACAGTTTTTACTTAGTGTTTACTTTTCCGCTTGCTTACTCTGTGGTGCTTGTTTACTTTTCAAAGGCAATTCCTTTCCCTTTTTTTGGGATTTACGCCTTGGTGCTAGTCGCCAGCCCCTGGCCTATGGAAGGCGGGCTTGGGGTAGTCACGACACGGGCCTAGAGGACGGGTCGTGACAGAAGTCTTCCCAAGGAAGCCTTTGAGCTCAAACCAAAGGGAGTTACCCGATTTTAAGGTAATGTCTTCTTTTGAGTCCTTTTGTTTTATTTTGTTTCTCCACCCCCCTAAACTCTTTTTATTCTTTTCTCTTGTAACAACTCCAGTATCCTCAATATACTAGGATGTTGTTATAATAAGTATTCGAGCTACACTTACACACACCTACATCTAATGGTTAAAGAACTTACTGTTTCTGTGGATGGCGAATTTCTGCCTCACGAAACGATGATTGTTCAAACACTCATATAACACCTTTTAAGGTGGCCATTAAGATGTCACTATATTTATATATGATATATAATATGTTTATGTTTTCCTTAAGCTTCTGTATTTTTTATTTATGGAATACCTTTATGGCTTCCATTATGGGTAAACACGATAATCTCATTTTAGGAAGTGAGGACTACCGCGCCCTCAAAGTGATTTGATTCGTTAATGCCATATGTGGGACGTATAAAGGATGGATTTAAAGTTATTATATATGATGTTATACTGGAATTATAATATACCTCTATATCATTATTATTTCTTTCCATTAATGTATGAGATATAAATGAAAGTAGCGTTAATGGGTACGTATGGCTTACCGTCTCCATGAACGGTGCATTTAATTTCTTATCCCCAAATGTAATGTACTATTAAAAGTACATATTTATAATGGATATATATAATTTATGTTACATATAAATTATTAATATAATTATGGAATTAAAATATACATACCTCTCATTTAGTTTTAATTCCATTAATATGACAAAGAAAATAAAGTAGCATTCATGCGTACGTACGGCTTACCGTCTCCATGAACGGTGCATTTCATTTCTTACCTCTAAATGATTATGTAATATTATAAATACATGTGTATGATGGATATATATGATATCCAAATCTTGAATATCATTCTGGAAATAATGAACCTTTGACCACACGAACAACATGTAATTGTAAGAAGTCCACTTTCGACTTAAGAACCAAATATCGACAAAACAAAAATTATTAAATTAAATGATTACATAATGTTTATAACATGGAAATAAGTGACATAAAAGGAATAATGAGCTTGAAAAAGGTTCTTAAGAAAGTAGAAATTAACTGAAGTTTATTATTCAGGACGTTAAAGAACGATCGAGTCAAGTCGGACCCGAGGTATGGGAACTTCTTAACCCAATTTCCGTTCTTTGGGTTAATCTCCTACTTTAAAATTATGTCATGATATTATTATTTCCTATCTTGTATTTGTACTTTCATTGTGTGTACTTATAGTGAATACACATAATAGATCTATTTTATTTAAAAATGATCTTTGTAAGGGACTTCGTCTCAATCTCCTTTCATTGAGGCATATTTCGATTTAGACACAACTATCTTTTATATGGTGTATAATCTCCTTTGACTTTTACCTTTATAAAAAAGGAATATTTTTCTACGAAGCATTTTACTAAACGACAAAAAGGAATGTTTCTTTTAACGTATGCTGTGACAACGACCTTTTCTGCCGCCGCGAGTATTATTTGGTCCTTGGCTTCCTCAACAAGCCGTAATGTTTTTAAAATGAAATAAATACCATATACTCTTTTATGTATTTTGGTATTGAAAATGGTTTTTTATAAAGGATTTGTTATGTCAATATATTTATGTGATATATTGTGATCAAAGTGTGGAAATGTTTTCTTTCCATTATATTTGTTTTATGATTTTTGGTACATGGACATTTGACGGGTGGTTACGTGATAAACCATATGACGGTTGGTGCCGTGAATACCAGGATGGGTGGTTACGTTATAACCTCCAATGCATTGGGTATGGAAGTCGTCCGTATGGATATTCCATTAAGTATGTATGGAAGTTGGCCGAATGGCTATTCCATCAAGTGATATGTGTGGAAGTCGACCGTATGGTTATTCCACTTATGTATGTTTATGTCCCAAGTTACCTTTATATGTTATGTGTTCTTTATATGGGTTTTATGGTAATCCTTTGGTTAAAAAAGGGTAATTAATGATATTTTATTCAGTGAAGAGTTTTTACAACTTCATGAAGGTGAAGGTATTACTTTGATAAAGTATACATGGTTTACTTGATGTTTGAAAAACTAACAGGTTTCATTATTTGTGTATCCCTTACTGAGCTCTTTATGCTCACCCCAAGTTTTTTTGAAATGTTTTTCACAGGACCTAATGTGGAATAGGGTCAAGCATGGGATCAAGGGAAATTCATGCTATATAAAACTTGGATATAGACATGTTTCTTTTTAAGAGTTTTTTTTATTCTATGGAAACTTAGTAGAAGTGTCTACTTTGTAATCTTTTGAGATGTAGTAGTTATGTTCTAATTCTCTAAAACACTAAACCTGAAAAGATCCTCAATGTGAATTATTCATTTAATTTAATATTAAGTAAGGTTTAAGGCCAGGGCCTTATAGTTGGTATCAAAGGTCGGTTTAGACAACTTTAGGAGTTAGAAAAGTGTAAAATTATAAATTAATTTCTGGTATGATTGAAATGATATAGAATTTGAAGATTACCATGTTGCTTCTTCGAAGATATTTTTGTGTTAAGGATGGTTTTTCGTAGAGGAAATAGAAAATATTTTCTGGGATGGCATATAGAGAGAAATGACCTTTCAAATCAGTATCCTGAGATTGTCAGAATCAGAACTGAACAGTTTGTTGCAGTGATGGCTCAGTTGACTCAGGTGAAAAGTGTTGTTTGTTTTTATGGATGATATTTTGGTGTTTTCTAAAATTAAAGAGAAGAATGAAAGTCATTTAGGGGTTATCTTGAAAACCTTAAAAGAAAAGAAACTATATGGAAAATTCAGCAAGTGTGAGTTTTGGTTACAACAAATTTCTTTCCTGGGTCACATTATTTCAAAATATGGCATAACTGTTGATCCTGCTAAAACAAAAGTTGTTAAAGAATGGCCAAGACCCACAAATGTTACCGAAATCCGTATTTTTCTTGGTTTGGAAGGTTACTACCGAAGGTTTGTTGAAAATTTTTCACGGTTATCTAGTCCAATGACCATGCTAACTCAGAAGGGTGTTAAGTTCATCTGGACAAAAGAATGTGATGATTGTTTTCAGGAGTTGAAAATAAGATTGGTGAATTCTCTAGTTTTGGCACATCCTTCTATCAATGGTGAGTTTGTTATTTACAGTGATGCTTCGTTGAAGGGACTTGGGTGTGTCCTTATGCAGAATGATCAGGTAATTGCTTATGCTTCACATCAGTTGAAAACTCATGAGCTAAATTACCCAACACATGATTTGGAATTAGCTGCTGTTGTTTTTGCTTTAAAAATTTGGAGGCATAATTTTTATGGAGTAAAGTGTGAAATATATACTGATCACAAATGTTTAAAGTATATATTCACTCAGAAATAATTGAACATGATACAGAGGAGATGGCTGGAATTAATCAAGGATTATGATTGTACAATTCATTACCATCTGGGAAAATCAAATAAAGTGGCTGATGCTTTGAGTCGAAAAAGTTATTCTTCATTAACAATGTTGTGTTTGGAACGAGATCCTTTGGTTTTTGATTTGATGAACTTTGGCATGGAAGTTGTTTGTGTAGGAAGTCCTTCTGTTTCAGGTATCAGTGACATCTTCCCTATCAGACAGAATCAAGAAAGCACAAAAGCAAGACAGTGAGTTGCAGAAAAAGGTAGAGCTGGTTCAGAAGGGTAAGTTTCCTGAATTCAACATTGATAATTATTGTGTTTTGAGGTTTGGGAAGAGATTGCGTGTGCCTTTTGATTCACAGTTGAAGAGAGAGTTGTTATGTGAAGCTCATAGTTCTCCGTTTTAAGTTCATCCTGGCAGTACTAAGATGGACAAAGATCTGTGGTAGTATTACTGGTGGGATGGAATGAAAAGTGGTAATGCTGATTTTACTGTGAAGTGTTTGACTCGTCACCAGGTTAAAGCAGATCGGCAGTTACCGAAAGGGATGCTTCAGCCTTTACCAATGCCAGAGTGGAAATGGGAAAATATGTCCATGGATTTTGTCGTGGGGTTACCGAAGACATCTAGAGGTAATAATGCAATCTGGGATATTATTGATCGCTTGACTAAATCTACTCATTTCCTTGCTATACGAGATACGTTTTCCCTAGAACAAATTTCCCGTTTGTATCTTAAGGAGATAGTCTGGTTACATGGAGTTACTCTCTCCATTGTGTCCGATCGTGATCCCAGGTTTACTTCTAACTTTTGGAAAGTCCTTCATAAGTCGTTGGGTATTGAATTAAATTTTAGTACAGCTTTTCATCCTCAATCAGATGGGCAGTCAGAACGAACAATTCAGACCTTGGAGGATATGCTACGAGCTTGTTCGATGGATTATCAGGGAAGTTGGGACCAACATATTTATTTGGTTGAGTTTTCTTATAATAACAGTTTTTATTCCAGTATACAGATGGCACCATTTGAGGCATTATATGGGAAGCGGTGTCAAACTCCAGCATTTTGGGATGAAGTGGGTGAAAGGAAGCTGATGGGACTAGAATTGGTAGAAGAGATGGAAGAAAATGTTCAGTTGATTCAGAAACACATGAGAACAGCTCAGAGCAGGCAGAAGAGTTGTGCGGATAACCGGAGGAAGGATCTATCTTTCGAGGTAGGTGATCATGTTTTTTCTCAAGGTTTCTCCATGTAAAAGTGTGATGAGATTTGGTAAGAAAGGAAAGCCGAGTCCAAGGTTCATTGGACCATATGAAATTCTGGAGAGAGTTGGATCAGTTGCATACATAGTGGCTTTACCTCTGAGTTTATCTCAGGTACACAATGTTTTTCATGTTTCGATGTTGAGAAGTATATTCCAGATTCATCTCATGTTTTGAGCCCAGAGGTAGTTCAGTTGGAGGAGAACCTATCTCATGAAGAACAACCAGTCCAGATTCCTGACCAAAGAGAGAAAGTGTTGCGAAATAAGGTAATCCACCAGGTAAAGTTTTTGTGGAAAAACCATATGGTTGAAGAGGAAACGTGGGAATCTGAAAATGCTATGAGGGATAAATACCCCCACTTATTTTGATAAGTGAATAAAATTGCGAGAACGCAATTCCCAAAAGGGGGGAAGGATGTAACATCCCAGGTAAATAAAGAATAAAACATTTTCATATTTATGAATTAAATATTAATTTTACTTTAAAGGGGTTTCTATGTTCGATAGCGTATACGATACACAACGATGAGTTCCTTTGAAAACTTACGTTGCACGCTAGTAATATAATAATATTATTTTAAATGGTAGTTAACACATAGCCGTTGTACTGGCGGGAATAGATAGAAATAACTAAAATATGATTATATATGTTTGTTAAATGTTTTTACATTTATCCAATAGAAGATAAAGGCTTAAAATACGGAAAGAAATCAATTTTAGGCATTTATACCCTAATTTTCACTAAAGGTTCACTTATCACCTTTTGATGGTGAACCGTCATTAAATATAGTTTTGATCACTCTTATACATTCTATTGGACCAAATATAACTCTTTTTTAGAATTGGGATATCAAAATTTACTTTGTGTAAATTTTTGGTATTTTTCCGATAAAGTCCATTTTTTTTAATGAATAGTGTAAAATGTTGTATTTTAATTCAAAACATATTTTTAATCTAATTTATTTATATGATTAGATTATCATTTTAATTGGTTTTAAAGTGAAATTAGAAAATATTTTTACCATTAAATCCAATAGTGGTCGTTGGAATTAATTTCACTTTGAAATCGGACATAAACTAGTGTCAATCTTTTGATACTTATTGTTTCATAAAAACACGCTATTTGTCATGACAACGGGAATTAATTATTAAATTAATTAATGTGACTTATATCTTTTTAATTTTTTAAAATAGACTTCATTTTTGAATTCGGAATATCAAATATATCTTAGGGTGAATTTTTGGTATTTTTCTAAAAAACATCAATTTTTGATGAATAGTGAATCCACTAAGTGGTACTTATAAAAACTGATTTTTCGTTTAAATGAAATTTTACCACTTCTGTGTTTTGAATTTCAAAAATCCTACATACATGGTCGTCATTAAGAAGTAAAATGTGGTTCAATGAGATTAAAATAATTTTTTTGGTGAATAGTAACTTATTAAGTTTTTAATCGCGATTAGAGGTAATTAGTGTAGTTTAAGGTAAGAATAATGTTTTAATAAATTAAAATGACCTATAAACATGTCCTACCCTCATTGGATGTGTCATGGCCGACCAAGAAAATCCATGGGTCAACTTGGGGACCCCATGGAGCCACTTTGGTTGGAAAATGACATAAATACCTTTTATTTAATGTTAAAGTAAAAAAATGACACAAACTTGATATGTTTTACTAAAACAATTTTTACATGGGGTTATACAAGTCATATTTTGGACTATAAATATTAATTTGAAAGATAAAAATATTTCCTACATCATAGTATTTTTTTTTATAATTTTTAGACTTTAAATAAATTAAATTATTTATCACATAATGATGATGCAGCGATGACTTCATTAATTAACGATTTAAATAAAATGGAAAGATAATGTAAAATCTAAGACCTACACATGTCCAAAACCTATTGTATGAGTGGATTTCGAACCCTTATCACCTTATCCTAGAATTATATCAATGTGGGACCTCTTAAATCCGAAAACCATTTTAAAATAAAGTGACTTTTTTTTACCTTCCAAGAGTGCCCCTCCTCTCCTCTTATAAAAGGCCCCCACCTCTACCTCCTCGCCCACACTCCCAAATCCTTTGGCTCGGAAAACCCCTGCCCCTTTTGCCTCTCCACTTACCTCTCTAACTCCTTTAAGCCTCACTTTGGGCAGAAGTCTTCCCAAGCAAGCCTTTGAGCTCAAACCAAAGGGAGTTACCCGATTTTAAGGTAATGTCTTCTTTTGAGTCCTTTTGTTTTATTTTGCTTCTACAACCCCCTAAACTCTTTTTATTCTTTTCTTTTGTAACAAATCCAGTATAATAAATATACTAGGATGTTTTTATAAGAAGGATTCTAGCTAAAATTACACACACCTACATCTAATTGTTAAAGAACATACTGTTTCTGTGGATGACGAATTTATGCCTCACGAAAGGATGATTGTTCAAACACTCACATAAAACCTTTAAAGGTGTCCATTAAGATGTCACTATATTTATATATGATATATAATATGTTTATGTTTTCCTTAATCTTCTGTATTTTTTATTTAAGGAATCCCTTTATGGCTTCCATTATGTGTAAACACGATAATCTAATTTTAGGAAGTGCGGACTACCGCCCCCTCAAAGTGATTTGATTCGTTAATGCCATATGTGGGACATATAAAGGATGGATTTAAAGTTATTATATATGATTTCATACTGGAATTATAATATACATCTATATCATTATTATTTCTTTCCATTAATGTATGAGATATAAATGAAAGTAGCGTTCATGCGTATGTACGGCTTACCGTCTCCATGAACGGTGCATTTCATTTCTTATCCCCAAATGTAATGAACTATTAGAAGTACATATTTATAATGGATATATATATTTTATGTTACATATAAATGATTAATATAATTATGGAATTAAAATATACATACCTCTCATTTAGTTTTAATTCCATTAATATGACAAAGAAATGAAAGTAGCGTTCATGCGTACGTACGGCTTACCGTCTCCATGAACGGTGCATTTCATTTATTACCTCTAAATGATTATGTAATATTATAAATACATGTATATGATGGATATATATGGTATCCAAATCATGAATATCATTCTGGACATAATGAACCTTTGACCACACGAACAACATGTAATTGTAAGAAGTCCACTTTCGACTTAAGAACCAAATATCGACAAAACAAACATTATTAACATAAATGATTACATAATATTTATAACATGGAAATAAGTGATATAAAAGGAATAATGAGCTTTAAAAAGGTTATTAAGCAATTAGAAATTAACTCAAGCTTATTATTCAGGACGTTAAAGAACGATCGAGTCAAGTTGGACCCGAGGTAAGGGAACTTCTTAACCCAATTTCCGTTCTTTGGGTTAATCTCATACTTTAAAATTATGTCATGATATTATTATTTCCTATCTTGTATTTATACTTTCTTTGTGTGTACTTATAGTTAATACACATAATATATCTATTTTATTTAAAAATGATATTTGTAAGGGACTTCGTCTCAATCTCCTTTCATTGAGGCATATTTCGTTTTATACACAACTATCTTTTATACAGTGTGTAAACCCCGTTGACTTTTACCTTTGTAAAAAAGGAATATTTTTCTATGAATAATTTTACTAAACGACAAAATGGAATGTTTCTTTTAACGTACGTGGTGACAACGACCTTTTCCGCCGTCGTGAGTATTATTTGGTTTTTGACTTCCTCAACAAGCCGTAATGTTTTTAAAATGAAATAAATACCATATACTCTTTTATGTATTTTGGTATTGAAAATGGTTTTTTATAACATATTTGTCATGTAAATATATTTATGTGATATATTGTGATCAAATTGTGGAAATGTTTTCTTTCCATTATATTTGTTTTATGATTTTTGGTACTTTGACATTTGACAGGCGATTACGTGATAAACCATATGACGGGTGGTGTCATGAATACCAGGATGGGTGGTTATGTTATAACCTCCAATGCAATGGATACGGAATTCGGCCGTATGGCTATTACATTCAGTATGTATGGAAGTTGGCCGAATGGCTATTCCATCAAGTGATATGTGTGGAAGTCAACCGTATGGTTATTCCACTTATGTATGTTTATGTCCCAAGTTACCTATATATGTTATGTGTTCTTTATATGGGTTTTATGGTAATCCTTTGGTTACAAAAGGGTAAGTAATGATATTTTATTCAGTGAAGAGTTTTTACTACTTCATGAAGGTGAAGGTATTACTTTGATAAAGTATACATGGTTTACTTGATGTTTGAAAAACTAATAGGTTTAATTCTTTGTGTATCCCTTACTGAGCACTTTATGCTCACCCCAAGTTTTTTTGAAATGTTTTTCACAGGACCAAATGTGGAATAGGGTCAAGCATGAGATCAAGGGAAATTCATGCTATATAAAACTTGGATCTAGACATGTTTCTTTTTAAGAGTATTTGTTATTCTATGGAAACTTAGTAAAAGTGTCTACTTTGTAATCTTTTGAGATGTAGTAGTTATGTTCTAATTCTCTAAAACTATAATCCTGAAAAGATCCTCAATGTGAATTATTCATTTAATTCAATATTAAGTAAGGTTTAATGCCAGGGCCTTATAGTTACTTTATAAAAATCCTCAAGTGTTTAACATCTCCAATTATCCTAAAGGGGATGAGGAATGGTTTCTCATGATTAACAATTTGTTTGGGTTCATGGAGGCACCTGAAAAAATCAAGGGGAAGTGTTCCACCATCGTGCTAGAGGGACCAATAAAGAGATGGTGGGACATGATGGTGATAGATATGAAACATGGGGGGCTTAGAGTGGAATAAATTCAAAGTTATTTTTAGAAACAAGTTCTATCAAGAGTTAATTCTATTGGCCATAGACACTGGGTTTTTCAAACTTGATCATGCTGAGAGGACCGTGAAATAATATGCAACTTAATTGCTGAGCTTGTATAGTTTTCAACTCAGATAGTGTCGAATGAGAATATAATGGATCAATAGTTGGAATTGGTACTTAGATAGGATATGTTTTCTAAGTATTTCTTAATGAGGCTTCTCTATTGTGCTGAAGTCTTAGATAGAGCATTGATGATCAAAATAGACCTGGCTAGACAACCAGTATTCACAGAAGCTCCTTTTTATATATGTGGAAGTGTAAATTACTCAAAGGGGAAGAAAAAGAATGATGATTCTTGTAGTGGTTCTAGACATTAGGTTTCTTCTATAACTCCTTCAATTCATGTAATATTTACTTTTATTTGTTACCTATGTGTAATTTCTACGGATTCTAAGTGGGTTTTCACAGATACACCCAAGAATTTTTTCTTCTATAGAAACTAAGGTCACTTATAGATGTTCTTCAATATCATTTTTGATCCCCATAGGGGTATGAGATCTTCAAAACCAGAAATTATTGTAGTTCACTCAAATGATTCAAGGATAAAGGGCATCCATCCATAATAATCTGGAATGAATCTTCTTCACACAGTGGAAGAGACTTCAGAGGAATAAGATACAAGTATAGTGACTATGAGAGGTACCATTACTATAGATTCATTATTAGTGACTTGTCTATTTGTTATTAGTACATCATTTTTTTTTATTTCAACCCATATTATTAATATTGTTAATCTTCATACAAGATTTTATCTCATGTGATGGATATTACTACACCGCCAAGAACAAAGACAAAGTAGGGTATCCATAGTCCTACTTGTGTTTTATCATTATTACATGTCAAGGTGGCTTGGGATTTTTTATTTCATGCAATTAAACTATTTGAAATCATTTTTAGGATGTATGTTCTCATTGAAAATAAATCTCAGATTTGTTTTTATCTTTGATGGATCTCATTTACCACACCTAATGGGGTTTGTCGTATCTTTCGTGGAGAATGGGACCCGAGGTCGTGTAGATCCAGAACTTCTTATCTAGATTATTGAAAAGTAATATTTATGTTTTCATTTGATCTGGATAAGGGATCTTTGAGTGGTGATCTCTCCTTTATTTTTTCATCATGTTTTCTGACATGTTCTCATTTAACTTATATAATTTGACACTAGTAAGGGAGGTATATTTTTCTATTGATTTTTTACCTGGTACTCCACCAATGTCTATTACTTCTTACTACATGGAACAAGATGAAAAGAAATAGTTGAATATGCATAGAATGATATTTCAAAGAATGGATTTATATGCCCAAGCATTTCACCTTGAGAAGTGCCTATAACCTTTGTTATAAAATATGATGGGTCACTTTGACTTTGTATTAACTTCTATAATGTCAATAAAGTTATGGTAAATAAAAATTATCTATAGCTAGAGATTGATGATATGTTTGGTAAGTTGAAAGGGGAAATTTGGTTCTTAAATATTGATCTACAGCCTAGATACCATTTACTGAGAATAAAATAATATGACTTTTTGAAAACTACCTTTCAGAGTAGGTATGGACATTATGAGTACCTTTTCATTCCATTCGGTCTAACTAATGCTCCTTATATCTTTATGGAGTTAATGAATAGAATTTTCCATGAGTATCATAATAATTTCAGGGTTGTCTTTGTGGATGAAATCCTTGTTTACCCAAATTCTTAGGATGATTTTTTACATCATCTGAGAATAATTATAGAATTATCGAGGAACCACCGATTTTATGACATGCTTTCAAAATTTTATTTATGGATTTTAGAAGTGAAATTATTGGGATAAGTGGTGTAAGAATTTGGATTATCAGTAGACCTAAAAAAATTGAAAACTATTATGAAATGGGAGAAATTGTAGTTTTTTTTAGATTCATAGCTTCTTGGGTTTAGCTGAGTGTTATCGTCAATTTATAAAGTATTTCTAAAATTTGGATTCTCCAATGACTACTCTAACTCAAAAGGGTGTAACGTTTTATTGGGATAGGAAATGTCAGAGTCCATTTGTTGATCTGAAGAGACTTCTAACTATTGAACCGGTGTTGAATCTTCAAGAGTCCAAATAGGGACATGTGGTCTCTTATGATGCATCGGGTTCAGGTTTGGGTTGTGTCTTTATGTAGGGTGATCATGACATTACTTATGAATCTCATCAGCTTAGGCCACATGAGAATAACTACCCAACACATGAACACGAATCCTCACCAGAGGTTTTGGGTATGATACCTATAGTGATTCAATTTCAACATCGCATATACCCTAGAGAAAGGAAATTTCATATTAGATTATTTGTGTAAGAAACTCAATACCTATGCCACAAATGAATCTACAAAAGATTGGAACTTGATGGATCTTTTTTTCACAGTTTCCTATTGGAGTTCGGGAATCATGGATGAGGTTGTTTTAGATAGTGTTTAGTTAACATAATCTATTCTCTAAATCATTATTTAGGAACATTAAGTTGATGATGTGTTTTTTAGTATTAGAGACTCTCTTTATGGTGAGGGAACCATACCTAACTTGTCGTTCTCCACAGAGCACATTCTATGTTTTCAAAATCATTTTTTACCATTTTTTGTAAGGAAACTTGTGATGGGTAATTTCCATAGTTCCCAATTGGACGTACACCCAAGAACCATATATATGTTATATGACATGTGGTGGAAGTTCTAGTGGATATGTATGAGATGAGTCAATGCTGAGTCTGTCTTTTATTGTTATACATACCACCAGTTCATGGCTGAGAACTAGAATCCTTCAGGTTTTCATCATCCCCTTTCAGTGCCAAATTGGAAGTGGTATGAGATATCTATGGAATTTTTGGTTGGATTTCCACATACCCCTAGAATGAAGAATGTGATATTGTTTGTTATCTATATACTGGAAAAATTGGTGAACATTATACCCACTTGTGATAAAACCAAATTTAATTAGTTTGGAGTTCTCTATTTGAAATATATTGTTTTTTTTATCAAGTTCAATCTATTATGGTATCTAATAGGGATCCTCAGTTCACTTTTAACTTTTGGATAGGAATTTAAGAGAAACTGGGATCTATGGTTCATATGATTATGACATACCATCCACAATCGGATGACCAGAAAAAGGGCTATACATATTCTTGAGGATGTGCTCCATGCTTGTGTTCTCAAATTTAGTGGGGCTGGGTGTGACCATATGGTGCTGGTTGAGTTTTCTTATAATAACAATAAAAAACCCATGATCAGAATAGCCACCTTTGAGGTATTGTATGAATGACCTTATATATCTCCTTTCTCTTTGTTGGAGATTAGAGAAATTTTATTGGTTGGACTGATCTTGGTTCAAGATAAAATAAAAAAGATCTAGTTGATTTACCAAAGAATTTTTCTGTAATATAACCACTATAATTCTTATTTTGATCATTATCATAAACCATTTGAATTTTCAGTTGGTGAGCAGGTGTCTAACACCCTGAGATTTTTTAAATTATTATTTTTTTAAATAAATTTAATCATTTTTATATTTTACATTTCACACAATACTGAAAATATATTATTTTATATTAATGAATTATGTTTGGAATACGTTCACCAATTTTTTTTTATATTTTTCTACATGGAACATTGAGGTTGGATTGCATTACAAGGAACAATGACTTTCCTCGATGGCTTATGTAACACACAAGATCTAGGTTTACCAAAAAATAATATATTAAGAAAATATGATTATTTAATATAATAAGATATAAAATAGATGTTAAATTAGAGGTTGTGAATAATATTAAATAATTTTAGATATATATATGGTTAACACAAATATAATATTAATTAATTGGATACCAATTAATTAGAATATACTTAACAATTGAAAATAAAGGTTATATTTTTATTTGTATGCTAAAAATGTTTTTAACCCTAATAAATAAAGGTAATTAAAATTAGTTAGTGTTATAATTGAAATATATATTGTATATATTTAATGAAATATTTTTTATATTAATAAAATATATTTTATAGACATAAGATAAGAACAAAAACAATTTTATGTATTAAAACCTATAATTTTTTAAAGGTAGTTTTACCACCTTTTAACGAAGAAACGATTTTAAATATAATTTTTTGAAATTTTATAAATTTACTATGTCACAATTAACTTAATATCTGAAATAGTAACACAATAATTAGGTTAGGGTAAATATTTGATATTTATCTGTGGAGTTTAAGTTTTTGAATAGTGAAAAATACTTTATTTTAGTTCAATGATGCTTTTTTATCTCATTTATTAATAATGTTAAATTAAATTTTAAATTATATAAAAGTTTAATTAGATAATATTTTTATCAATTAATTCAACTTATATCATTATAACAAATTTAACATTTAAATTTTATATAAAAACATAGCAATCGTTTAATAAATTTTACAATAAAAACAAACATTGTAAACCTGATTTTGGAAATAAATTTAAATTAATTTATTACCATTATATGATTGAAATTTGAAAAAATGGATCTCATATTTAGAATAAAAAAATTTTATAATATCTAATATTGTAAAATTATTTTTTGACCCAAAAAATTAGTGAATGTAATTTAAATTAATTTCAACGATTAAGGTTAAATTAATATTAATAATGGAAAAAACCATAACCTTAAGTCCAAAATTTAACTATACACTTTTAAAAGAGCCATTTTATGGACATATATAGACCCTATATTCACTTGGATATTATTTGGACCATTAGGGGATTCAGTTTCAATAAAAAAAATGGTGGGGTTTCCCTTTTCCAAAATATTACCAGAGTATTATTCCTCCTCCATTATAAAAAACCTCATTTACTCCCACTTACTCACTCCTATCATGCCAATTTTTCTAGACCTAACTATACCTAGATATCTTTACAACATCCCACACTTTCTCATTGAATCCTACTTTGGTCAGAAATCCTCCCATGGAAGCCCTTTGGTTGAAACCAAAAGGAGTTACCTGATTAATATATAACACCCTCTCTCAAAATAATTTATTTTATTTTCTTCTTACACTTCATAAAATATTATTATTATATAACTGTATGAAAACTAAATTAACCTCAATATACTAGGAATTTTGTTTCTAAGGATTATACCTACACATACACACACTTCCATCTAATGGGTAACAAACATACTGCTTACGTGTATGACGGACTACCGCCTTAATAAAAAATGATTGTTCATTTTTTCGTTTCCACTTTTCATGGTAGATATTAAGATGAAAAATATATTAATATAGGTTATATATAGTATTTATTATATCGATATGATTATGTAACTATTTTACAACACATATCTTTATACATTCTATTTTGTGCTAATACGATAATTTCATTTGAGGAAGTGTGGACTACCACCCCCTCAAAGTGATGTGATTTGTTCATACACTACATGTAATGTATTAAGGATGGGTTTAGTGAATATATAACATATATATGAAATAATAAAGATAATATATATATATATATATATCTTTTAATTTATTCTTTCAGTATGATAATTAAATTGAAATAGCTTTCATGCGTACGTACGACATACCGTCTCCATGAATGGTGTATTTTGTATGAAAATTATATATTTTAAGTATTATTATAAAAAACATATACTGAATATAAATTTTATTTAAATAATTATTTAAATTCTAGAAATCATGATATAAATATAAGGACAAAATATATAAGAAATTAAGACACATGCAAAAAATAAAGCAGATATTACCCGACGCGAAAACTAAGCATATAATTGTTAACAAGTGGGTTATACAAAGACATAATCAAACCATATATGGTATTATAAGTAAAACTATGTTTCTATAAAAAAAGTTATAATAAATTAATATTTATTATAATGGTGTTTTGAATGAGTACTATGAGAGTTAAGACACAAGGTAAGGTAATTTTATCTCACTCTTTATTTTCATGAGATACATGCATTATTCTCTCCTCCCTTATTTTGTGTGGTGTATATAATAACCATGAATGTATTATATTCCTATTATAATTAAATATATGTGAATATACATTTCAATTTTTTCATATTTATATCTTGGGGTTTATGTTTCAAAAGTTACCAAATCTATAAATTAATTTTGTATCAATTTGCCTTCTTTGAGACCCATGCCATGTTATACACCTATATTATTATATAAGGCATATAAACTTCCTTTGACCTTTTTTTAAAATGAATTGAATTGTTATCATGATATTTTAAAGCTCTATGTAATTTAGTTTTTCTACATTGGGAGTATGATTCAAGGTTTCCATGTGGTAAATGTTTATTGAAACAATCTCATTGTTTATTGAGATTATTTATGGTTGTGTTTTTATTAATGAAATATTGTGATCCATAATTCAAGAACACTGATGAATTTTATTCACCTATAGTTATTCTTGATGTATTCATGTATTGATACATTTTTTTCACTCATTGGTACTTAATACAATTAATAATTTTCTTAATAAAATTAACCTTACCTCTCTCTTTGGTAAAAAATGTGTGATTAATTCAAAACCGTGTTTTATAGAAAGGTTTCCAAGAATATTCTAATATTATATTATGAATATTAAAAGAAACTTTTACCCTTTTTATCTTTAAAAAAAGGGTTTTGAAAAAATTAATCTTCCTTCCATTTTCCAGTCGAGGCACATTTCAAAAACATTTATCGTGCAAAAGGAATATTATTTTTACCTCATATGACATATATGTATTTACCCTTCATCATTTCATTGAATATTAATTTTAGTTTTCAAAAGGTTAGTTTTTTATACCAATTTTTAAAGAAATGGGTTTCAAATCCTTTTCAATCTTCTTTTATATGTTTCATTGAAAAAACAGGTCTCAAATGCATTTCAAGATCCACTAAAACATTTCAAAACAAAAAGGCTTTAAAAATATTATCTATGCTTCCTTATATGTTTTTAATGTTTTTAAAATTAAAATATTTTTTAAAAATATTTTATTTTAAAAATATTTTTTCAAATTAAAAGGATATTTTGATGAATAATTTTATTAAAATATATTACAAAATTATTTTCCATATAAGATGACATTAGTTGGCGTTACTCATGACTTTATAGAGAAATGATTCAATGTTTTTATTTATATTATTTCATCGAATGGGTTTTGATAAATGTCATGGTCTTTATGAATCCCATTTCTCTTTCACAGGTTATATGTTTATGAAATCTGTTTCTCTATCATGGGTTATATGTTTATGAAATCCATTTCTCTTTAAAGGGTTATAGGTTTATGAAACTCGTTTCTCTTCCACGATTCATGATTTTGATGAAATGATTATGAAACCTGTATCATTTTCACAGGTTATGATATGATTACATGTTTATGATACCAATTTCATTTCATGGGTTATGATATGATAACTTTTTATTTTTTGGAACATGTATGTATGATTTCATTATTATATGGGTGAGACTTATATCTCCCTCTAATGAATTGGGTAAAGATTTATATCTCATGAGATAGACTAAGATGGTCATGGGAGTGAACCTTGACTACTATGATGGACATGGGAGAGAACCATGACTTCATGATGGTATGAGGAGTGAACAAATGCTACTGAGATGGCCACATGAGTGAATCAAAACTACTAAGTTTCTATAAGGGGGTGAAATCATACAACAAAGATGGTCTTGGAAGTAATGCCTTGGCTACTATGGAAATCACATTATATTCATATGTATTTTCCACGATTCTATGTTTTCTTCAAATGTTATGATTTCATGGAATATGTTCTTTATTTACTTATTATTTATGTCCTAATATCTACCAATAATTATTCCATGATTCTTTATTATGATTGTTGACATCCATGGTATGATATTATATTTTATTGATGACATTATCATACCCCAATACTCATGTTTATACTTAATTGTATCCCTTTAATACCCTTACTGAGAATCAAATTTCACCCCTTTTTATTTTCTGTTTCCCTTGGGATATGAATATAAATATAATTATTGATGTGTCTAAGATGTTTTCTTGTAAAAAAGAACATATTAGAAATAATATAGATCATTTATGTACCAGTGTTTATGTTTCCCTGTTTTCTAAGGAACTAAACTAATATAGTCTTTCGGAATCTATTTTTATAATGTTAAGTATTCTATAAATGTAATGTAATGACTATGTATGTCAGGATTAGGTTGTTATAATAGGTATCATAATGAAGGTTTAGTTAACCTTTAGAAATTAGGATGAGAAAACTTTAGTGAGATCCCCATGTATAATTATAAGGATATTTCTAGGGATGTATATAATGATAAGTATAAGGATGAGTTAATGTTTAGGAAAATGTCCTAGAATTTTGGTGGGGGATAGAGTAAGTGGGTTTTTAGAAATTAATATCTTTCTGAATAATACATTTGGATGCAGATTTGGCACATATTTAACTATGGGTAAAAACTCTAACAAGATGTTCCATACCTGACTTGGGATAATCTGGTACACAACAACAGGCCTTGCTACACACCTGGTTTGACACTCCTGAGGGATATGCTTTGGAAATTCAGAAACACTTCAGTAATCATTATGATGGATTTAAATAGAAATTAATATGAAGAACTAAGGATACACCTATGTTTACACATATTAAATAAGGGTTTATAAGTTATACATCAAGTAAATTTTAATGATTACATGATTCTCCACTATGATAATCATCTCTTACTAAATTCTTTCTAGTTTTAGTCAATGGAGGGACCATGAAGAAACTGGATAAACATAAAATATGATGCAAAATATATTAATGAATATTCAAATGAGATTATCACAAGAGTACAGGATATTTTGATCATACCTAATCAGTTCTAAAGGAAAATTATCAACAACATATACCTTAACAAACTCTCAGACTCACCAAGGAAGAGAAAAAATGATTTTACAGGGAGTTCAGGTAATAGAGACCATTGATGAAAGAAGATCTGTTTTCATTTGTGTCATGAATGTGGAAAGAATTTGCTATGTGAATGTATTAGAGGAAAAGAAGGGTTTTTGACTTTGGAAAATAAGGACACAAAGCAAGTAATTGAAACGTTGGAAAAGAAGGACACAAAGAAAGTAATTGAAAATGAAAAATGATGGGTTTGACTAATGAGATCTATGTGAATATTGGACTCCCTAAGATTTCATCAATTGAAATATGATTTAAGTGTGGAATGAATGGTCATTATGAAAATAAAATTCCTAAGGAAAAATCTCCTGAAGAGAATCAAAAAGGTGGTATGATTAATGGTAATATTGTTGTTGATGATGATAAAATAATTGAAATAAAAAAGTAAATATGTATAAAATAAAATGATGAGGTTTCCTTCTTATGGATTATGGATAATGTGTAATAATCAATGTTTTTATGTATTTGGATTAAAAAATTATGTTACATGAAGGGTGAAATATACAAGGATTGTTTTTATCTAAGGATTTACTAGTTTAAGTTTAATGTTTCTAGTTTAATGGATAAGTGATTTAATTAAAAGGTGCTATTTTGACTAATGTAATATAACCCTTAATATGTTCCTTATGTTAAGATAATTTTATAAATATTTTTTGAAAATGAATGAGTAAATTAGATGGTATTGATTACCTCAAAACTGATAAAGTATATGTTGAAAAAGTATTCTATGTCTTCATGGATGATGTTTTCATCTTATTGGAATCACGGAATATATAGAGTAACATTTGGAATAAGTAAGAACACATGTTTTCAAAAATTATTTATGGTAATTCAAGTTATTAACTTATTTCAAGAGAATATACGATAAGGGAATTCACATGTTTGGAATGTGACGAATAATATCTGTTTTGTGATATATGTGAGATCAATGTTAATATTATTTCATGAACTTATTTATAGTATTTTTTATTTTCATCTTTTATGAAGGGTTATAAGGTTGACAATTTAGAAAAAATTTAAGTTAAATTTCAAAAGAAATGTTTATGTATTAAGGTTATATTGATAACCCCATTTAAGTGTTTATTTAGTGATTTACTTAATATAAAGTTTTTCCATCTTAATTTTTTTTGTAATCATATTACTGTGGTTTCAGAAAATGACGTCACATATGTCGAGTGACAACCAATCAAGTCTGGTAAGGCTGCGAGTCTTGAACCCATTACCGAAGAACGATAAGGGTTTCCCACTTACCACTGGCCTATGTGATGTCCTTGTTAATGTATAATAATTTTTGAAGAATAAATATTAATTATGAATTAGTAGTGTTACTTTTTATTTTTATATAATAAGGAATAATGACTTTCAAAATAAAAATAGTTATACTTTTCATAATTTTATTGTCCATAAGTTCCGTTAAAAGCCTATTTTAGTGATTTATACATCCAAGTTAATTTTTGGACATTCATTCCTTGAGGTAATAGATGTATAAGAAATTGATAAAATCATAACCAAATAATTAAATTTTGTCTATATAAATAAATAAATTAAGTATATTTTCTTATATTATTGGTCATTAAACAAATTACTCAAAGATTAGAAAAATATCAAAAAAAATTCTATCATAGTACCTCCATTTACAATGAATCATATGGTCCCTTAGTTATTCATATATTGTTGGATTTGTGGTTATCAAATATCTCCTGAATTTTTCCTCTATCACTCTCCAAAATAACACGGTGTTTAGATTTCTCTTCCATGTACATGTTTCCACTTTCCACATATGTTCTTCCAAATGGAATACTAATTATATGTTACTTT
The DNA here is from genome assembly GCA_963277665.1 of Viscum album. Classification (NCBI taxonomy): domain Eukaryota; kingdom Viridiplantae; phylum Streptophyta; class Magnoliopsida; order Santalales; family Viscaceae; genus Viscum; species Viscum album. The sequence goes on from OY728130.1 coordinate 1,225,721,855, forward strand.
GGGTAACCATTATGTTTCCAACATTCCGTATTAAATGGATGTTTTATTATTCATTTTTACAATGTGGGTTTCTATGAATGAAACATTCAAGTATTAAACCTTTGATAACCAAAATAATTTTTAGGGATAAATTCAATTTAATGGGGGAAAATATAACACCCTAATATTTTTTTTGATTTATTATTTTTTGAATTAATTTAATCTTTTTTATAGTTTTCATTTCACACAAAACTGAAAATAAATTATTTTATATTAATTAACAATGCTTGGATTACGTTAACTACACAAAATATAAATTTTAGCTTACTCTACAAAAAACACTATGTTTATCTTACGTTAGAGGGAACAATGCCTTTCCTAAGTGGCTTGCAAAACACACGTGACCGAGGATTACCAAACAATAATATATTAATAAAATATAATTATTTAATATATTAAAATATAACCCATCTATTAAATTATATTTTATCAATATCATTAACTAATTTATGAGAAATATATTTCTTACACAAATATTATATTAATCCATAGGATACAAATTAATTAGAGTATAAGAAATAATTGAATATAAAGGATATTTTTTTTTGGTTTTTATGCTCGCAAAGTAGTTTTAACCCTAAAAATCTAAATTAATTTAAATTATTTAGTGATATTAATATAATATATATATTATATATAGTCAATCAAATATTTTTTATATTCATCTTATAGACATTATAGGCATAAGATAATATCAATCTTAATTTTATGCATAAAAACTTATATTTTTAAGATAGTTTTACCACCTTTTAATGGTGAACGAATTTTAAATCCAATTTTTGGAAGTTTTATAGATTTAAATTTTTAAAATTAAATTTAACTTTAAAATAGTAATATAATAATTATTTTAGGGTATGTTTTTGTTATTTTTTTGTGAAGTTTCTTTTTTTAAGTAATGAAAAATATATTCTTTTAGTTCAAAATTACATTTTCATCCAATTTATTTATAATGATAAATAATATTTTAAATTGATTTAAAATTTTAATTATATAGTATTTTTATAAAATAATCCAATTTAGGTAATTATAACTAATTTCATAGTGAAATTGGATACAAAAACATAGTAATCTTTTGATCATTTTTACTTCAAAAACTCACATTGTAGACCCAACTACGAGATTATATTTAAATTAATTTCAACCAATTCTGTGATTTGAATTTTGAAAAATGGATTCCATATTTGTAATCATAATAATTTCTAATTTCTAATAAGGAAAACTTAGTTTTTGACCAAATTTGTTTTGCGAATTTTATTAAAATAAATTAACATGATTAAGGTTAAATTCAGCTTAATAAGGGACAAAACCATAAATTTAAGGCACAAAATGAACTATAAAATTTTCCAATATCCATTTGATGGAAATATTTCGACTCTATAATCACTTTTATTGAAATTAAATTCTTATTGGATTGACATTCAATAAAAAAACGTGTGTGGGGTTTCTCTTTTGAAAAATAATATAAGAGTACCACTCCTCCTCCATTATAAAAATCCTCCCCTCCCCCACTTCCTCACACCTATCAAGACGCTTTTGGATCAACCAAAATCTAAAAAAATATCTTCCCAAAATAAATCAATTTTTTATTAAAACCTCATTTTTCCATAAATACTCCCAAGGAATCCCTTTGGTTCATACCAAAAGGAGTTACATGAATAAGAGGTAACACTGTCCCTCAAACTCTATTATTTTATTTTATTTCCACACTACCTAATATATTATTATTCTACTATTTTATAACAAAACAAGTGTCCTAAACATACTTTGTTGTTTTATGATCATGGTTTTACCTTATAATTCACACACTTCCATATAATGGATTGCGAATATATTTCTTACGTGTATGGTGGACTACAACCTCACTAAATGATGATTGTTCATTTTTTCATTTAACACCACTCATGTTGGATTTAATGATGAAAAATATATTAATATATGTTATATATATTATTTATTAGGTATTTAATCTTATTTAATACTTCTACAACACATGTCTTTATACTTTCCATTTTGTGATAATACGATAATTTCATTGGAGGAAGTGTGAACTACCACCCCCTCAAAGTGATGTGATTCATTCGTATAGTTCATGGAATTTATTAAGGATAGATTTAGTAAATATGTATGATATGAATGATATAATTACTATAATTTAATAATGATATATATATATATATTAGTGTTTGTGTGTTTTTCACTCTCTTCCTTTCAACACAAAAATTAAATGAAAATAGTATTCATGTGTACGTGCAACCTACCATGTCCATAAACGATGTATTACATTTGATACTTATATATTAAAAAGAATATTATAAATTACATATAATGAATATAAATTATATTTAAATCATGTGTTAAATTATTTAAATGATTATATAAATAGAATGACTAATGATATAACAAATCAAGACGCATGTGAAAAACAATGCATATATTACATAAAGTGAAAACACAACACAAAGTTGTTAACAAGAGGGAGATAAAAAGGCATAATAAAACCATATATGGTATTAGAAGTATGAATATGGTAATTTTATAGATTTATAATAAATTTATATTTATTATAAAATATGTTTGAATAAGTACGATGAGGGTCAAGACACAAGGTAAGCGAATTTGATATCACTATTTATTTATGTGAGGTACATGCCTTATTCACCACTCACTTCTTTTTTGTGGTGTATATACAGACCATAAATGTATTCTACGCCTATTATACATAAATATATGAGTATTTACATATCAATTTTAGGTTCTTTCTATCATGGGGTTTAAGTTTCAAATGTAACCAAATCAGTAAATTAATTTTATCCCAAATTTCTTTCTTTGAGGCACATGAAGTGTTATACACCAATATTGTTATATGAGGTGTATAAAATGACTTTTAACTATTTTAAAATGAATCAAAGGTTTCTAATAATATTTTAATTCTCTATTTAATGTCATCTTCCTACAGGGGTGTATGATTCAATGTTACTATGTGGTAAGAGATTATTGAAACAATATCACGGTTTATCGAGATTGTTTATGATAATATTTTCATTTATGGAAAATTATGATACAAATTTTAATAAAAATGATGAATTTTATTCACCTATGTTTAGTCTTTATTCATTAATGTATTAGTACAATTTTACAATCTTTTGAACTTAAATCAATTGATATTTTTAAAGAAAAAATGAAATTACCTCTACTTTTGGTTGGAAATATGTAATTCCTTCAAAAAAACGTTTTATAAAAAGGTTTCCAAGAATATTATAAAATTATAATATCAAAATTAAACAAAATGTCACCCTTTTTTTACCTTTTAATAATTTTTTTTAAAAAGTAATTTTCTTTTCATTTTCTAGTCAAGAAATATTTCTGATCTTTTTATCGTGTAAAAAGAATATTATTTTTACATCATATTGACTGTACATATTTAACTACCATCATTTCATTGAATCATCCTTTTCATTTTTAAAAAGGATAATTTTTAAGAATTTTTTTAAAACCTATTTTGAAATAAACTGTTTTAGAATCGTTTTCCATATTATTTAATAATTTTCATGAAAAAATGGTTTTCAAATTATTTCCAAGTTCCACAAAAGGTTTTCAATTGAAAAAAGGCTTTTTAAATATTTTCAATGATTACTTTATATGTTTTATATTTTATATTCCATGAAAATAGTTTTCAAAAAGTTTTGTGTTTTAGAAAGTAATTTTCAAATAAGAATGATATTTTCCATAATAAATGCTTTTAAAAGATCTTTTAAAATTACTTCCCATATAAGATGACATCTTTTGGTGTTACTCATGCCTTTTTGGGGAAATTGTACAATTCTTCCAATCATATTCATTATATTGTTGGGTTATTCTTGTTTTCATGGTTTTTATGAAACATGTGACTATTTCATAGTTTATATTTTCTTGAAATCTTTTTCTCTTCCACAGGTTATGATTTTGATGAAATGATTACAGAACTTGTATCTTTTTTTATAGGTTATGATATGATTACATGTTTATGATAACCATTTAATTTCATGGGTTATGGTATGATAGTTTATGATTTTTTTCACATGTATTTATGATTTCAGTATTTTCAGAAATGGTTCCCTTATCCCCCATCCTCACCCCCTCACTCTCGATCTCGGTTTCAATAGGGTTTCCTCTTAAAATCCTCGTCTCAGGGTCAGCGTCAGATCTCTACATTCTATCCTTCATTCTTACCCTTACTCCCTCTTCTAACATTATCATATTTATATTATCTATTTATTTTTTCCTTTTCCCACACCACAATATGGTTTCATTCATGTCTATATATTCTTTTGTCTTAGAGGTGTGGTTATCTTCTTTTAAACTTCTTAGGGTAGATTTGTTGGTTTTGATGATGGTATTTTCTATCAAATCCCCTAGATACTTATTCCATTACCTAACCACTTATTCTACTATGAGTCTCTATGTCAGATATCGAGTGATGGATTCTTAATGGTTTTGGGATAGGTGTTCTAGTGTTCAAGGGTCTTTCAAGTGATAACTTATCAGTGAGTTCACATTTTCCAATATTGGTTTCAGTCTCATCCTTTTTTCACCGTTTGGAGGCCTATGTAGTTTAAATCCATGATTTTAAGTTAATAAAATATACACACCTCTAGGTTGGACATGGATTGGTGGTTCATCATAGGTTTTAAGAGGTGGGATTTGGCAGTTTTTGGTGCTACATGTCTGTACGGGTTTGATTCTTCAGTTTTTTGGTTTTATTCCTCAATATTTCAGTATAGATTCAGTTATTTTTTCCTAGTCATGGTATCAATTATCATTTTTAAATGACTAATATGTTCTATGTTTCTATTATTATATTATAATGTTCTTTGATGGTGTTAAACCCTATCTTGGAGTTCTTACATGGAAGTCGAGCCCTGTGATGTCCGGACCTATTATTGTGGCCGATAGTGACGCTGATAGTGATGTGTCTCACTGAAGAAGGTGAGGCGATTTGTATGGTTGTCAGGGTGTATTTAATAGTATACTCAGTGAAAGATGTTACTATAGTTCAAGAAATGGTGGCATTTTGTTTTTGATAATTATGTTGTTTGGTGGGGTTTCTATGCTGGTTTGCAAAAAATGTGTATCAACGATGGTGGTTATGGTGATTAGAGTTTTTGGTTCTTCCAATGGGTCATATTTATAGATGGAAATGGAATGTGGGGGATGAGTTGAAAGAAGGGTAAAATGATGGAATAGAGATGTTAGGATCTAGGTTTACTGGGCTTGGGGTTTGGTGCCTGTCAATGTTTCCTGCCAACTCACCCCTAATGTCCATGTTTGAATATTTAAATATAAATTTTTTAATGTGGTTTGAGGTTGGTTGTTTAGGTTGTGAGGTTACCACTTTACCAAAATTTGGATTTTCAAAATTCAAAAAAATGTATTTTTAGTATTTATAATTTACTTATGGGATGAGTGGGACCTATATATCCCTCCAATGCATTGGGTAAATATTTATATCTCATGTGATAGACTAAGATGTTATTGGGATTTAACATTAAAAAATAAGATGGAAATGGGAGTGAACCATGACTACTAAGATGGTATAAGGAGTGAACTAATTCTACTAATATCACCATGAGAGTAAACCATGACTATCATGATGGTATGGGGAGTGAACCCATACTACCAAGATTGTCTTGGAAGCAATGACTTGGCTACCATAGAAATCATATTATAAACTTATGTGTTTTCCATAGTTCCATGTTTTATTACATTGTTATTATTTCATGGATTATGTTCTTTATATCCTTATGATTTATTCCTTAAAAACTAAAAATATTTATGCCATGATTCATGATTATGATCATTGATATAGAGGAAAGGATCTTCTATTTTCTTGATGATGTTCTCAGACACCTATGCTCATGTTTACGCTTACTTGTATCCATCGTTTACCCTTACTGAGCATTTGAGCTCACCCATTTATGTGTTTAATTTACCTTAGGATTTGAAGATACATATTTTGTTTTAGTCATCTAAGAAGGGTTCTTGTTAAGAAGAACCTACTGGGTGACAACATAGCTAATTTATGCACCAGCGTTTACATTTCCATGTTTCCAAAGGCACTAAAGTAATATAGTCTTTGGGTGTGGTTTGTATAATGTTTTAAGTATTTTGAATATTTGATTTAATGTATATATATTTCAGGAATAGTTCATTATAAGGTGTTATTGAAAATTTCACCCTGTTTGGGTCATCGATGGCTTGAGAGGAAAGGGAAACATTATCCTCATTTTGTGGGACATTTTGAGGTTTCTGAGTATGTGGGAAATTTTTATTATTGTTCATCACTTCCACCGTAGATGATATTACTATATAACATGGTCTATGTATCTCATTTATGAATGTATTTTTCTAATCCATTTCATGTTATGAGTTTTTGTGATATTATGGTTGAACCTAATTTATCAGTGACTAAGAATCTAGTCAGGATAGTTGATATTGAGACCATGTTTCTTTGTGGGAGTAATACACCTTTGGTGTGAGTGATATGGTAACATATTTATGATAATAATGAGACATGAGAGAGATATTAACTAATGAGAGAGCAATGACCTCATCTTTTTGGCCTGAAAGCTTCTTTGTAGGCTTTCTAGGGATATAAAGTTTCTATGACAGGGAGTTTGTATGATCCTGTTACTATTTTCAGCTATTTGTAAAACCCTATTTTTATTATTCTTTGTTTGGGTTTTATTTGGTGTTGTTTAGGGAGTAATTTTAGAATTCTTGAATGTTTTTGGGCTAGTGAACAGGTGCTGCACATTATTCCCAAACCATGTTCCATCTCAGTGGAAACCATGAAAACCTAGACTGTGGGGTTTTTCATAGCTAGTGCATGGATTGAAAAACTATTCTTCCAATTATTAAAAACCATGAAATTATACAAAAGGGGTATAAGGATAGTCGACACAATTTTTTTTAACAGTGCGGCCCTGGCTAGAAAACCATACGTACAAGATAAATTAAGCCAAAAATTATTTTTTAAACACCCAAAACCCCCATTTAAGGTGTGTGACAGAACTAAATCGACCCCATACGATTTATTCATATACGGGAGCTCCCAATAAGTTATATTTGACCCTATGTACTCTCCCAAATGTAGATAATGTTGTACCCCACACTCTTTGATTTTCATGATCACAATCACTTTCATATGTGTTTAACATTGTTTTAAGTGTTTTTGTTTTATAGGCAAAAGATTTCCAAGGAAATGGGCCATGAAGCACATCAAGTGGACTGAAATTCAGTCCACCGGCCAACCGGTGTGATAGCACCGGCCGGCCGGTGGACCTGGCAGAGGCATTGCCCACTGCCAGGTTCCACCGGTCAGCCGGTGGCTCTGTCACCGGCCAGCCGGTGGCACCCAGATGAATAGTGTGAGCTACTGTCTCCCCACCGGCCAGCCGGTGGCTCCTCCACCGGTCAGCCGGTGGAGCCTGGACCAAAATTCTTCTCCTCTGCCAAGGCACCGGCCAGCCGGTGGAGCTGTACCGGCCAGCCGGTAGCCCAGTCAAACTAGCCGTTGGCTTTGACCAATCAACCCTCTTTTGGCCTCTAACGGCTCCGAAGACTTCTCCAACGGCTCCGAAGGCCCCCAATGGGTTCCATGCCTACAAATAAAGGCTCAGGAAGCCCCAGACACTAACCGGAACTTAAACCAAGCCCAAGGACACTTTTTTGATCATTCGGCAATCCTCCAGCGAGCCACCTCAAGGAACCCCAAGTGCTCCATCCAATTCCACATCCAAGAGCACCACCAAAGAAGCTTGGAAGCGGCCTTCAAAATCTCCTATAAATCAAAGGCGCCCAAGGCTTCTCCAATTACGGGTTTTATTGTATTTATCTATTTTGAGCATAATTTGGGTTTGTGTCTACAAACCACTCTATTTCACATCCCCTCTTTCTTTTGGGTTTCACATCACCATTAAGGTGTGAAAAGGTTGTCAAGCTTTCCTTTAAATAGCTTGAGACATAGGTGATCTATCCTTCACCTGTAAGAAGGATAGTGGGTTCTTGCTAAACCATTAAAAGCAAGTGGGTTCTTGCTTAACCACCAAAAGCAAGCTGTAATAGGTCCTAGTGCTACCTCAAAGCCTAGTGGGTTTCTTGCTAAAACCATTGAAAAGAAAGCGGTAGGAATCTCTCAACGGTTTAGTTGGGAGCAGACACGTAGGCCGGGTTTTGGCCGAACTCCGTTAACAATTTCTTGTGTGATTGCCTCTTTTATTTTCCGCTGCACTTTCAACTTTGATTTTAATTGTTAATCATTTTTTTAAATGGCAATTCACCCCCCCTCTTGCCATCCTTCCCGTTTTTCTCCGACCCAACAATTGGTATCAGAGGAAAAATTTGAGTAATACCCTAACCGGTTTCAAATTTAATATCCTTTTTGATGGCTTCTACCGCTTCTTCTTCTCCAACCCTCGAAGGTCATTCGTTGGGTCGTGCTCCATTGTTTGATGGAACTGACTATTCTTTTTGGAAAACCCGCATGTAAACTTTTCTTAAAAGTATTAGCTATCCTATTTTTAGAATTGTTATGCATGGTTTTACGCTCTCTTCTCCCGATGAGTCTAAATGGACCCCCGCCGACATTGCTTATTTTGAGCTTGATGGAAAAGCCATGAACTCTCTTCATTGTGGTCTTGACCGTAATGTTTTTAATTGCATTTCTACTTGCTCTACCTCTTATGATATTTGGAAATATTTAGAGCTAACCCATGAAGGTACTAGCATGGCTCAAAAGCAAGAACCCGCTCAAAAGCAAGAACCCGATGCAAAATCCGTACCCACTTGCCCACTTCACAAGAAAAGGGCCAAGAAGAAGAAGAAGAAGGCTTTAAAGAAAACTTGGAGTGATAGCTCCTCCTTCTCTTCTTTCTCCTCGAGCGACCAAGGTAAAAAATGCCTAATGGCAAAACATGAGGTATCATCTTCCGACTCTTCTTCCTCATCATCCTCTAGTTCTTCTAATTCTTTCAATCATTTGTCATATGAAGAACTCCAACATGCTAGAGATCAATTAGAAAATGGTTTTCATGAATTTTCTTCAAAATTTGTTGCTTTAAAAAAGAATTTCAAAAAGCATTCCTCCGAAAAAGACCAACTTCTCAAAGAGAAGGAGGAACTCTCCCTAAAAATCCAAAATTTCCCCAATGTTGATTCTTTGGAATCAACCATCAAGGACCTTAGAGAAACTCTATCCAAGTTCACCCAAGGGGAACAAAATTTGAACAATTTACTTGGTTCCCAACGCATTTCCTGAACCACCCAAGGGCTTGGCTATTCCAAGCAAGCTTCCTCCTCCCATGCACCCACTGTTTTTGTAAGGGGGAGCTCTAGTTTTAAATTTTGTAACTATTGTAAGAAACCCGGGCACCTCATTTATGAGTGTGATTGCAAAAATGCCCGGTACGGTCAACCCAAATCTATTTTCTATTCCGATGAGTTCTATAGGAGAAGACCCGCCATGAGACAAGTATGGATTGAAAAATCCCTTCTAGCGAGTCTCTCCGGGCCTAAAATTGTCTCTTTTCAAAATCCCTCTCCCCGGTGATTCATTGTTTTTATTTAGGGGGAGAACTTTCTAATTTGTATTCAAAACTTTCAATTCAAACTGTTATTCAAATTTTCATTTCAATTTCAAAAATCTCAATTGTTTTTTCAATTCTCATATCTAGTTTTTCAAACCTTTTCCCTCAATTAAGTTTTATGCCCCATTCTATTTTGATAATCACAAAGGGGGAGAAATTTCTTGATTGATTGGGGGAGAATCTTTTATCTCATGCTTAGTATTTATTTTCAATTTATCATTTAAAGAATGCCTTTCATTTAAGTTTTTATATTGCTTAGATAAGTGATTGTGATCATCAAAATAGGGGGAGATTGTTGTACCCCACACTCTTTGATTTTCATGATCACAATCACTTTCATATGTGTTTAACATTGTTTTAAGTGTTTTTGTTTTATAGGCAAAAGATTTCCAAGGAAATGGGCCATGAAGCACATCAAGTGGACTGAAATTCAGTCCACCGGCCAACCGGTGTGATAGCACCGGCCAGCCGGTGGACCTGGCAGAGGCATTGCCCACTGCCAGGTTCCACCGGTCAGCCGGTGGCTCTGTCACCGGCCAGCCGGTGGCACCCAGATGAATAGTGTGAGCTACTGTCTCCCCACCGGCCAGCCGGTGGCTCCTCCACCGGTCAGCCGGTGGAGCCTGGACCAAAATTCTTCTCCTCTGCCAAGGCACCGGCTAGCCGGTGGAGCTATACCGGCCAGCCGGTAGCCCAGTCAAACTAGCCGTTGGATTTGACCAGTCAACCCTCTTTTGGCCTCCAACGGCTCCGAAGACTTCTCCAACGGCTCCGAAGGCCCCCAATGGGTTCCATGCCTATAAATAAAGGCTGAGGAAGCCCCGGACACTAACCGGAACTTAAACCAAGCCCAAGGACACTTTGTTGATCATTCGGCAATCCTCCGGCAAGCCACCTCAAGGAACCCCAAGTGCTCCATCCAATTCCACATCCAAGAGCACCACCAAAGAAGCTTGGAAGCGGCCTTCAAACTCTCCTATCAATCAAAGGCGCCCAAGGCTTCTCCAATTACGGGTTTTATTGTATTTATCTATTTTGAGCATAATTTGGGTTTGTGTCTACAAACCACTCTATTTCGCATCCCCTCTTTCTTTTGGGTTTCACAACACCATTAAGGTGTGAAAAGGTTGTCAAGCTTTCCTTTAAATAGCTTGAGACATAGGTGAGCTATCCTTCACCTGTAAGAAGGATAGTGGGTTCTTGCTAAACCATTAAAAGCAAGTGGGTTCTTGCTTAACCACCAAAAGCAAGCTGTAATAGGTCCTAGTGCTACCTCAAAGCCTAGTGGGTTTCTTGCTAAAACCATTGAAAAGCAAGCGGTAGGAATCTCTCAACGGTTTAGTTGGGAGCGGAGACGTAGGTCGGGTTTTGGACGAACTCTGTTAACAATTTCTTGTGTGATTGCCTCTTTTATTTTCCGCTGCACTTTCAACTTTGATTTTAATTGTTAATCATTTTTTTAAAAGGCAATTCACCCCCCATCTTGCCATCCTTCCCGTTTTTCTCCGACCCAACAGATAAAATACTGAATAATGACATTTTCTCTCCTCCTTGTAGGATTCCTATTCCAATTCACCTTATCCCTCTCTCCCTTATTTTCTATATAGGGTTTCATAGATCTCCACGTGTTGTTGTAAGATCTATCACCCACTGTTGTAAATCTTGTATACAGGTTCGAGTCTTGGATCATCATTTGCAATATTCTTCATAGAAGTATCCAAATTAGGGATTTTTGATTCGAGATCTATTGATATCGAGGTAGGTAGTTCTATTTTTTGGTCAGTTTTTAATAACTGCCAATGGAATGATTTAAATTGAATTATTGATATAAATTCAATTACTTGATCTAAATTAAATTGATTTAAATTAGTTTATTAATAACCTAATTCCATGGAATTGGGATTTTAAAATTTTATTTTGGCATGAATTTTGGAAGACACCCCAATTATATTTAATTGGGGTGTATTTGTGAGATTGATATAATTTTGTAAAATTTAATTTTTTTAATTTAAATTGAAAAATTAATTTTTTGGAATTTATTTGAAATTATTATTTGATAAAAATGGATTGAAATGATTTTGATAGAAACTGATTGGTCTTATTTGGAAAAAAAATAAATGTTTTGATTAAAAAACTTGTTTTAGTTTTTAAATAAGAAACTAGAATGTTTGAAATAGATAATTGGATGAATTTTATTTTTATCACTCTTAATATAACTTTCCTATAACATATTCGTATTATAGAACATGCAATACTAAGAAGTTAGTGAGTTATTTTAATAACATTCTTTTTAAAATTTATAACTGAATGAAAACCTAATGTAGCATGTCACATACCTGATAGGATGGTGATGAGTCCTCTTTGGTCAGTATCGAAGGAATTTTTTTATACGCATATTACCTTGATTCACAACCTTGTGTTTGAGGATCTCATAGCCTAGAACAATTATACCTTTTTTAAGATGACCATGTTGATAGTTGTTTGTATATTAAAGTCAAATTTCATTTCCTATAAGTTTTTTACTATACATTCATATCTATATAAAATATTTTATATAAAAATCCTGTTAATACATTTTATTAAGTTATTTCCATAATATTAATTTTGATGGATGATTATTTGAAAAATTATTTTGATATAAAAATCATGTTTATTTAAAATAGAAAGTTTTATTTTTTAAATTAAATGTTGGTATATTATTATAAGATCTTTTCTTATACTCCATAAGGATTTCAGCTCACACCCAACCCATACTTGTGGTTGTTTGTAGATTATATCCTTATAGGTTAGAGTTAGGGAAAAGAACCACATGGAGGTGGTTATAGTTATTGATCCTTGGTCTTTGAGAGTTGAGTCTACAGGAGCATGTGTTGTTCTTTTAGTTTTCTAGTACTTATGTTTAATTACATAGGATTTGTTTTCCTGTTTGACTTCTGTTACAGTTCTACTTATGGATTTCTCTTATAACCATTTTGATTTTTTTATCTTTATTTTATAATATTTGTGGAATATTCGTTCCCACTTTATTTTTTGTATGATGAAAGGTGCCTGTCGCCAAACCATGGGGATCAGGAACACCCTTTGGGACATGTCAAGACCATATTGGTTATCGTGTTACCTGGGTACCTTGTCTGGTTTGTGATAAGGAGTAATCATGTCAACACTAAATGTGATGGTTGATGCAAATTTTTTTTCCTCATGAGAAATTAATTGGATAATGATAGAATGATAAAGACTATGATTATGAATAACCATATATCTCATTATATTATTAAAAACATGAATATATGATATTTTACAAAAAACCAAATAATAGAACAATGTTTTTTTAAATATCATTGAGTAAAGAATATTATATTCCTATATTTCTATAATGTTAGAAGAAGTACATAAGGATATTTCTTAATGTAACGTGTGTAACGCCCTGACCACAGAATCCTAGAGTTAGTTCATTATTATGTATCATTGGCATGATCACAAAAGGTCAAGTCTAGAATGACTGATTAGTTTAGTATCCTTGGAAGTACTAGATACATTCATAAGGTTTACATTACATCATAAAATGGAAAACTACAACCACATTGTTTCCATAGAAAACACTGATATCCCATAGAATATCCCTGTAGGTAAGTCATAATAAACTTCTTCACATCCTGGGAAAAATAAAACATAGAAAGGGTTGAGATCAGATTCTTAGTATGGATAGAAATATATAGGAAGCTTTCATAAATAAGCATAAACATTTAAGGCAATGTATACAATTAAAACAAAATCCTTTTAAACCTAAAATTCGGTATAATATGTCGGAGATAAGATCAAATAAGTCTATTTAATTACTCATATGGATATTCCACTAGTAGAATAATCACATGAAATATCAATAACCACTTTCAGAATGATGGAATTCATAATGACATAATTTCATAACAACATAGTCAAGGCCTTGTGCCAAGACTACAAATAAGATTTTTTTCAAGGCCTTGTGGAAAGACACTAGTTTGTCTCATGAGACCTACTGATTCATCGAGGAGCTATATAGGTCTCCCCTCATCACTTACTAAGTCCAATTCATTCCTCATATGAAATGGTTTAAACATAACATAAACATTCGTATTAAAACTAGCATACGAAATGTCAATACTTTTTCCATAATCCATGAATCGTATAAAAATAACACATCCACAGTAAAACATATCACATAACCTTCAATACAATACAAAAGTTTTTTATCATAATAAATCAACTTCAAATAAGTTTAAAATCCATCAAAGGATGTTGACATAGATGAAATCAAAACCTTTTTTAGAGAAATATCTCTTACTATTTGGAAATCATTTAAAATTCATATAATTATAAAAGAAATAATTTATTTTGAAAATATTTTTATAATATTTTAAGGGAATCTTTGATGATGTTATAACGGCAGAAAATAGCCGCACCCGCCATATAAGTTAAAAAAAGACATTCTTACCTTAATTTTGTCAAAAAGTTTATAAAGGACGTTGTTTGGAAAATGATAGAAATATTCCTTTATAAACATCTTATAAAAAGTAAAAAAAAGTTATAAATGACTTTAACCAATAGTCTATAAAATAGTAATAATGTTTTGAAATACATTTTTAAGAAACATGGATGTGGATGATAAAGAGGTCCCAGTAGATACTTACGTAAAAACAACATCGGATAATAAAGAGATTTTGAAATTAACCCATACCTTTTACCTTTCCTTGGTCGAGGGTATTTTAACCTCCTATATAATGGTTAAATAATTTTTATTAAATTATACAAGAATTATATACATTAATATGATATCATATATGATCTTTTAACATTGACTTGTTAATAATATCTTAGTATTATCATTGTTTCGAGTGTTAACATATTCATTTTCCTTTATATTGTTTGTTATGTGAGTCATATTTGTTATGGATGGGATGTATCCTATTCATATGCAGAATTATATCAAGTCTCTAAACATTATTTTTAATCATCTAATGAAAATTATTCTTGAATGGATATGATGGGGGATGAGTCTCATCACATTCCTGGAGACGGTAATCCGTACGTACGCACGAGCGACAATATCATTTCTTGATATTAAAATAATATATAATTGGATGGTATATCATATATAAATAATCATTATCATGTTATATTTATTATTTATCTCAATTATGCATCATTATTATACCCATCCAAATAAAAATGTATTGAATAACAATTATACCATGATGTGGAGACGGTAAGCCGTACATATGCACGTATGGTGACATGTCATTGAAAGGATGGATAGAATAATGAATTTTTCTGTACCATATTTATACTAACATTAATGTATATAGGAGATACTAGAGTTATTATTTTACAATGGAAAAAACAATGAAAAAGGAAGTGGAAGAATAAATGAAATTGAAAGAGGTGATGCAATATTTACCTCTTCTTCGGGTTCTTCATTTTAATTTGATCAAAATGGCTCCTTAGGTTGGATTTATGACTAATTTAAGGCATATTGGATAAAGGGAGGACAGTTGAGAGAGTATTTGGGTAGGGATTGGCTGAGCCAAATGGCTTTGAAGGTGTGAATTTGAGAAAAGGGGGAGTGCCCGTTTATAAGAGTGGTGAGGGGTACCTTAGGAAAATCTAGAAATATAGTTTTTTAATAAAATAATTTTTGGTTTATAATGGCTAAAAAATGTATTATTTAATGGATAAGGTGGGTATGGGTTGAAAAACACTCAACCAATAGGTTCTAGATAGGTTTTTCCACTATATTAACTTTATCTTTTAGATTTAACTCTAGGTTAAACAGTTTAACATTTAACATGTCTCTTTGTATTTTTATATTATATGGTTAATAAACGTACTATAAACTTATAAGAGAACCCCAAGTGGTTCATTAATGATAAAAATGTCATTATATAAGTCTTTTGGCTGTACCATATATTTTATGAAATAGAATATCAATTAATAATGTAATATTTTTTTTAAAAACACTTTTATGTCAATTTTGACACTATTTGGTATTTTGTTTTTTTTTAATTCATAACATCATTATTACTTCAAAAAAATTCATCTAACCAACCCCAAAATTTCTTATTTACCAATAAAATTAGTTTAATTCACAAAAAGTCTCAAATTACATTTATTTGGATATTTATAATATCAATTATTTTAATATTTCATTAATTATGTAATTACTGCATTACCATTATGTCATAAATAAAATTAATTATATAATGTAAAAAAATTATAAATAAAATATTGTTATTTAGGAAATCTTTTTATCTTTCCAAATATGAATTTACAGTCAAAATTATGACTTATATAACATCATGTAAAAATTTATTTACTAAAAGATATTGGTTTTTGTCATTATTGTCTTTACTTTACGTTAATTAAAAAAAGTGTCATTATCATTCGTAAGTGGATCCATGGGTCCCAAAATCGACCCAAGGTTTTCCATTGTCGGACATGACTCATACAATAAGGTTAGGACAAGTGTTAAGGTGATTTTTTATTATTATAATATTTTTTTACCTTGAATTACCCTCTTTACCTTTAACCACGGTAAATAAAAGTCAAAAGTTCATATTCACCAAAAATTATTTTCATCTTATTAAACCACATTTTACTTACTGAGGTTAACCATGTCTCTCGTATTTTTGAAATTCAACTCACAAAAATGGTAAAATTAAGTTTTATGCAAATTTGAAATTTCTCCTAGGAGGTGGGTAAAGACTGTAAAAAGTTCAATAAAATATTTCTATATCTAAAATTATTATAAAATGACTCCAATGAATTATATTGAACTTATATATATATTATGTATCTATTTTGACCTAAAATAAATTTAAATAAAATAAATAATTATTTAAATAAAATGTCGGTTTAACCAATAACTCAGTGTTTTTCACTATTTATCAAAAATAGAAAGTTTTCAAATAAATACCAAAAATTCACCATAAGATAATTTTGATATTCTGAATTAAAAAATGAATCCTATTTTACTAAATTAAAAATTTATAAATTTCATTTATTAATTTAAAATTAATTTCCATTGTCAAAATCCAAAAGCGTATTTTACGAAATAATACGTACCAAAAGATTGCCACTTGTTTATGTCCAATTTCAAAGTGAAATTACTTCCGATGACCAAAATTGGATTAAATGATAAAAATATAATCTAATTATACTTCTAAACCATTAAAATGTATAGTTTAATACAATAAATTATTTTGATTAAAAAAGTTGTTTACAGTTAAAATATAGTATTTTTCACTATACACCAAAATATGAAAGTTATCAGAAAAACACAAAAAATTTATTGAAACTAAATTATTATGTCTCGGTTATAAAGAAGAATTTTATGATAACAAATTGAATATATAAAAGTTTCAAATATTGGATTTAAAAAGGGTTCTCCATTAAAAGGCTGTAAAATTGCATTTTTTAAAATACTTCTTTTATCTAAAAAAATGAATTTATTCTTAAATTATGTCTAAGAAACTTATAATATGGATTCTAAAATTATAAGGATTATATGAAGTTCAAAATTCAGTTAATAGTATTCAAAACCGATTTTAAACACCTAGTTTGGTATGTCGTGGTGCGCTTGAACTCAGGGTTACGTGTAATGCAAGTTGTTGAATTACTCTGAACAAAATAATGTACTATTAAATTATGGGGTGTTACATTCTTCCCTCCCTCAATAAATTGCATCCTCGCAATTTGAAAATTTTCTTCGCAAATAAAAGGATTAAAATAGAAAATACCTTTGTGGGAAAACTCACATCATAAATTGGGTTAATAAAATTTAGTCTTAATAAGAGGGAAAGGGAAATGAAAAAGTCACCACCAAATTCTGATTTCGATTAGGAGAAAATTAGTGGAATTTAGAGACACATAATTGGAGGAAAACATAAATATTTATTGGGAATAATTAAGGTCATCAATCACAAACAATTGTAAAATTGAGGGCC
The DNA here is from genome assembly GCA_963277665.1 of Viscum album. Lineage (NCBI taxonomy): Eukaryota > Viridiplantae > Streptophyta > Magnoliopsida > Santalales > Viscaceae > Viscum > Viscum album. The sequence goes on from OY728130.1 coordinate 1,225,739,496, forward strand.
TCAAGGCCATAAATATATGATGATTTAAAATATCATCGGTTCAACAAAACATAAGGTATTAGGATAACACATTTTTGGTTTTAATATCCCTTAAGTAAAGATTAAGAATTAATTTCTTCATAGAATAAAAATATACTTGACAAGTAGAGTTCTGTCTTTTAACTAATTTCTACCACAAACTCATCTTTCACTATAAAAGATAATAGAAAATAAAAATACACTATTTATCATAATCGTATATGGTTACAGAAAAACAAATTTATAATTCATCAATAAGAAATTTTAAAATAAACTACTTTATACAATCCAGAACATCACATAGGCATGTGGTAGGTTATGCACCCTTTTCTCCCTTTGGTTGTGGGTTCAAGTCTCATGGTCTTTTCGGACGTGGATGGTTGTCGCCAAACCTCTGGGTTTTCCATGTATAAAATATCAAAAAATTGATCTTACGAAATTATTTTACCTTAACAATAAAATTAAATTTAAATCTTAATCCATTCCAACCTTTATTGTTATCAAAAATATCTCTATCCAAACTCACAGTCCAAAATTTATAAGGATGTTAAACATAACGAAGATCCCTTTTTCCAAGTAATAACTTGTGAATACCTTCGTCATGTATTCTTTTAAAACATGGTCACACCCTGAATTACTGTAAAACCATATTTATTACTTTAATGACCCCTTATTCTTTATAGAATACTGGATATACTCCTTATATCCAAAAATGTTGTAAACTCCAAAAATGATGGAATATATAAACCATTAATAAGTTCCAAGGTAGTCAAGAATATCCAATATAATTTACCTAAATAGGCCATCTCATATTCCAAATTACTACCTTAGTATCAGGACCATATAATCTCAAATTCCCAATGAAATTGTACTGCAGTACAATACGTATTTATCCAATAAAAGCATTTGGGGTATACTCTAATGATTTGGACATTGATTCGCGTAGTTTCCCAACTCCTTGCAGATGAAACATTGTACATTTGAAACCTTTTTCTCATCCTTTCAATCATGTACTTGGTGTCCTTTTTCTCTACACTTATAAAACACTCTCATTACCTTTATGAATTTACCAAGGTGATTCATTCCACAGTTATCACATTTGGGAAAATCCTTCTTTTCCTTATTCCATTCATCAATCTTTCTATGTACCATCCTTTTCGTTTCTTGCTTCTATTAAATCCATAAGACTAAAGGAATTATTTACTTATCTTATCAACACATGATACCATTTCTTCATATTTTGATAATATGTGGGAAACTATTTCCCATAAAAATGTTGGATTAATACCATGAAATATATGATCCATATTAATATTTGGATCATACGTATTGCTGGAGTTCACATTCCTTCTACTGGGTGCCATTTCTATATAATGTCATACATTAGGTCATTTTATGAATTTCTATGAATAATTATAAACATGTATAATACCTAAAGTAAATTTAAAATTTTAGGGATATAATCCATAATCATAAAAATATTTTCTTTAAAGAGGTATATACTCATAAACCCTTCATAATGATTTGTAAAGAAAATGATAATTATCCTAATCATATCCCCCAGGAGTGTCGTAACCAAGAGTGTAGCAATGCCCATTGTTGTGCACCAGTTCGCATTCTAGTCTAGCTCAAAGAGGTATTTTTGGGTTTTACCCCTAGGAACATCTATGCCAGAGCCGCCTCTACCTGCTCGTATCTAGATAGGGATGTATTTTCTTGGAAAACTCAAAAAATCTCTATAATACTAAAATTCTAGGAAGTTCTTTTATACTAATACTCAAAGTATATATTAGGGTTATGTTCTCTAATCAGAGTTTATCTAAATCTAGTCTCCATGGTTTGTACTAAACATCCTCTAATACCAACTATAACGCCCCGAATCGAGAAACCCAGATTCGATACATTAGTACATATCATTGGTATGATCACAAAAGATCAAGTCTCGAAAGACCGATTAGTTTAGTCTCCTTGGAAGTACTAGATACATTCAGAAGGTTTAAATTATATCATAAAATGGAAAACTACAACAACATTGTTTCAATAGAAAACACTCAGATCCCATAGACTATCCCTACAGGTCAGTCATAAAATATATTTTCGTATCCTAGGAAAAATAAAACATAGAAAGGGGTGAGCTCATATGCTCAGTAAGGATAATAATATAGTGGAAGCTTTCATAAATAAGTATAAACATTTAAGGCAATGTATAAAATTAAAACAAAACCCTTTTAAACTTGAGATTTAGCATAATATGGCAAAGATAAAATAAAATAATTGAATTTACTTACTCACATGGATATTCTACTAGTCAAATAATCACATGTAATATCAATGGACACTTTTATAATGATGGAATGCATAATGCCAGACATTCATAACCATATAGTCAAGGCCTTGTGACAAGACTACAAATAATATTTTGTCAAGGAATTGTTCCAAGACACTAGTTTGTCTCATGAGACCTACCGATGCATCGAGGAGCTATAGCAGGCTCCACCCATCACTTAGTAAGTCCAACACATTCCTCATATGAAAAGGCTTAAAAATAAATTAAACATTCGTATTAAAACTAGCTTACCAAATGTCAATACTTTTTCCATAAACCATGAATAGTATAAAAATAACACATCCACAGTCAAACATATCAAAAATCTTTCAATACATTATGGATGTTTTTATGTTAAAAAATCAACTTCAAATAAGTTTAAAATCCATCAAAGGATGTTGACATAGATAAATCAAAACCTTTTTTAGAGAAATATCTCTTACTATTTTGAAAACATTTAAAAGACATATAATTATAAAACAAAACATTTATTTTGAAAATATTTTTATAAGCTTGTAATTTAAGCTTTGATGATGTTATAACAGCGGGAAATAGCTGCACCAACCGTATAAGTTAAAAAATGAATTCTTACCTTAATTTTTTTGAAATGGTTATAAAGGACCTTGTTTGGAAAATGAAAGAAAAATTCATTTATAAAAATATTATAAAAAGTTGAAAAAGGTTATAAATGAATATAACCCATAGTCTATAAAATAGTAACAATGTTTTGAAATACATTTTTAAGAAACATGGATGTGGATGATAAAGAGGTCCCAGTAGATACTTACGTAAAAAACCTTGGATAATAAAGAGATTGTGAAATTAACCCTTACTTTGTAGTTTTCCATGGTCGAGGGTATGTTAACCTCGTGTATAATGGTGAAATAGTTGTTATTAAATTATACAAGTATCATATACATTAATATGATATCATATATCATCTTTTATCATTTCTTTTTGATAATATATTAGTATTATCGTTGTTTCGGGTGTTAACAGATTCATTTTCCATTATATTCATTATTATGTGAGTAATATTTTTTATGGATGGGATGTATATTATTAATATCCAGAATAATATCAAGTCTTTAAATGTTATTTTTAGTCAACTAATGAAAATTAGTCTTGAATGGATATGATGGGTAATGAATCTCATTGTGTTCATGGAGATGGTAATCCGTACGTATGAACAAGAGAAAATATCATTTATATATTAAAATAATATATAATTGGATGGTATATAATATATACAGAATCATTATAATGTGATGTTTTTTATTTAAATCAATTACACGTCATTATTATACCCATACAAATAATAATGTATTGGATAACAATTACACCACGACGTGGAGACGGTAAGCCGTATGTATGCATGTATGGTGAGATGTCATTCAAAGGATGGATAAAATAATGAATTTGGATGTAAAATATTTATAATAACATCACAGTATTTAGAATATATTGGATTTATTATTTTAGAGTAGAAACAACAAAGAAAAAGGAAGTTAAAGAAGAAAGGAACTTGAAAGATGTGATGAAATATTTACCTCTTCTTTGGGATCTTCCTTTTTATGTGATCCAAAGGGCTCCTTAGGTTGGATTTATGATTAAAAGAAGGCCTCTATGATAAACGGAGGACCTTTAAAAAAGTATTTGGGTAGGGTTTGTCTGAGCCAAATGGATTTGAAGGTGTGAATTAGAGAGAAGGGTGAGTGCCCTTTTATAAGAGGGGTGAGGGGCACCTAATGAAAAGCTAGAAATATTATTTTATAATAAAATAATTTTCGGTTTATAATGGTTCCAAAATGGATTATTTAAAGTATAATGTAGGTATTGGTCAAAAAACACTCAACCAATAGGTTTTAGACAGGTTTGGGACACTATATTAACTTTATCTTTTATATTTAACTCTTAGTTAAATAGTTTAACATTTACCATGTCTCTTTGTATTTTTATATTATATGGCTAATAAACATACAATAAACTACCAATCTGACCCCAAGTGGTTAATAAATGATACATCTATCGTTATATAAGCCTTTTGGCTGATCCTTATATTTTTAGGAATAGATTTTCAATTAATAATATAATATTTGTTTTAAAAAACACTTTTATGTCAATTTTGATACTATTTCGTATTTTGTTTTTTCTAAATTTATAACAATATTATTACTTCAAAAAAATTTATCTAACAAACCCTAACATGTTATATAACCTAAAAAATTAGTTTAATTCCTAAAAAGTCTAAAATTAAATTTATTTGAAAATTTATAATATCAATTATTTTAATATTTCATTAATTAGGTAATTACTACATCATCATTGTGTCATAAATAAATTTAATTATTTATGGTCTAAAAATTATGAATAAAATACCATTTTGTATTAAATCTTTTTATATTTCCAATGAAAATTTTTAGTCGAAAAGATGACTTATATAACCCCATGTAAAAATTGATTTACTAAAAGATATTGGTTTATGACATTTTTGCCTTTACTTTATGTTAATTAAAATAAAGTGTCATTATCATTCATAAGTAGATCCATGGGGTACAAAAATCGACCCAATGATTCCCATGGTTGGAAATGACTCATCCAATAAGGTTAGGACAAGTGTTAATGTGATTTTGTATTATTATAATATTCTTTTTACCTTGATTTACCCTATTTACCTTTAACCACGATAAATAAAAGCCAACAATTATTATTCACCAAAAATTATTTTCATCTTATTGAACCACATTTTACATACTGAGGTTAACCGTGTCTCTCGTAATTTTGAAATTCAACTCATAGAAACGGTAAAATTATGTTTTATGAAAATTTAGAAATTCCCCCAGGAGGTGGGTAAAGACAGTATAAAGTTCAATAATATTTTTATATATCTAAACTTATTAAAAATGAATCTAATGAATTATATTGAACTGATATAGGTATTATGTATCTATTTTGACCAAAAATAAATTTAAATAAAATAATTAATTATTTAAATAAAAAGTCAGTTTAAACCAATAACTTAGTGTTTTTCCCTATTCATCAAAATTGAAAGTTATTAGATAAATTCCAAACTTTTATCCTAAGATAATTTTGATATTCCAAATTCAAAAATTAAGTCTATTTTACCAAATTAAAATCATATAAATTGCATTTATTAATTTAAAATTAAATCCCATTGTCAAAATTCAAAAGCATATTTTACAAAATAATAACTACCAAAAGATTGACACTTGTTTATGTCCAATTTCAAAGTGAAATTACTTCCAATTGAAGTTCCCAGTCAGGATCCAAGTATCACCGAGAGGGGGAGGGGGTGAATCAGTGATATCTTTTTCTTTTTAAGTTTCACCTTTTTGAAACAACCTTCGCCTCCTGTTAAAGAGTTTCTTCCCTGCTGAACACACACAACCACGGGAACACAAGATTTACAAGGTTCACTACTCAACAAGAGTAGCTACGTCCTTGGTATGGTACGGAAACAATCCAGTACCACACAATCCACTAGAAAACAATCCTTTGATGTGGAATACAACGAGTAGGATATACCCTTACACTTATGCAACACTTTGAAAACAATCCAATAGTGTGTGTGCTCCCTCTTAGCACAAATAGGGTAACACAATGTTTCAGTGCTTCTTTACCATTGAACAGATGTATTCTCTGAAGTACAAATCTTTACTTTCTTACCCAGAAGCCGGTAAGAACTCTCTTACGCACAACTGAATACGTGCGAAGATCCCAAATATTTCACGCAGCCTTTAGGGTGCCTTACGCGCAATTCAAATGGCTTGCACGTAAAAATGTACTTTTGGCACGGAATTATTTTTCGCGCAACTTCCCTTTTTCGCACAAAGATTCACTTTTCGTGCAACTTCCAAATTTTCCACGCAACTCTCTTAATTTCTCGAAAACCTCTTTATTTTTGTGCACCTCACTTAGCATAAGATTTTATGCACACCAGAGCTCGGAATTTCTTCTATGTGTCGAGCCCTTAACAACTGACAAGGGTTAGCCTCATATTTATATGCATTTTTGACCCCGCGCGAAAAACCCTAATCCATGTGTAAAACCTCCTCCATGCGCGTAAAAACTCTTTTATGCAACTTCATCTTTCGCGCCATGCTTCAATATTTAGCGCACCTCATGCCTTTTCCATTTTTCATCCTTCTAAGCATGAATCACCAATTGCGAGAAAAATTCCACACCGCATTCCATATTGCGCGCAAACCCAATCTTTCTCGCGACATCATATTTCGCGCACTGCTCCAATATTTCGAGCATTTCATGCCTTTGCCAATTTTTGAGCTTCTGATCTCGAACCACCTTTTGTGTGAAAAACATCATTCCTCTATTTCGCGCATCCCACAGATTTTTCACGCAACCCGCTACTATTTCGCGCACCACTTTATTTTTTTCCGCGCAACATTCCTAATTTCCGCGCACTCCATTCCTTTGTCATTTTTCAATGTTCTGACCTTGAATAACTCCTTGAATGTAAAAATATAAACCATATTGAATCTTGCGTGAAACATCCATTTCCAAGCACATTTATTCATCTCCCGATTTTCAGGCCCTAAAATTTGGAAAACACTGGAAAACGGCGCCACCTTAAACCGTGCTTTTCTACCGTCCCCAGATTGTCTATTGCTTGGTCATTTTATCTCTTTACATCTTCCCATAACCATTCTTCTGCTATTATCACGAATCCCACTATCATGATATTTATCCTTTGATAGATCAGCTTAAGCATCGTCAGAGTTGCAATGGGAACTGAAACTTCTCTATCCCCCAACAACATCATTCCTTCCAATCAAAACTTCATATGACTGTCATCATCATTTCTCCCCCTTTCCTTCATAAGGCTTACATCAAAAGTTCTCATAACTCATGATATGTGTTAAATACATACCAGCAATGCATCGCCTGATTTCTGATCCTTCTACAAAGTGAATTGATTTATCTTCTTTGACAACAAAATACAACACTCTGCAAAGGCTAACTCTTCAAACTTTCTTCTCCATTCAACTTGGTCCCAACACCAATGACCAAAATTGGATTAAATGGTAAAAATATAATCTAATTATACTTCTAAACCATTCAAATATATAGTTGAACACTATAAATTATTTTGATTAAAAAAGTGGTTTATAGTTAAAAGATAGTATTTTTCACTATTCACCAAAATATGAATGTTATCAGAAAAACACAAAAAATTCAGTGAAACTAAATTATTATGTACCAATTCTAATGAAGAAGTTTATTTCATCAAATTAAACATATAAAAGTTTCAAATATTGGATTTAAATAGGGTTCTCCATTAAAAGGCGGTAAAATTTCATTTTTTGAAAAATACTTCTGCTATCTGAAAAAAACGAATTTCTTCTCATATTATGTCTAAGAAACTCAAAATATGGATTTTAAAATTATAAGTATTATATAATGTTCAAAATTATGTTATATTATTCAAAACTTCTTTTAAACAGCTAGTTTGGTAATTCATGGTGCGCTTGAACTCAGTGTTGCGTGTAGTGCAAGTTGGTGAATTACTTTGAAGAAATAACGTACTATAAAATCATGGGGTGTTACAACATGAATATGTTTAATGTGTGGAAAATAAGTACATATAGAAAATATTTTCCAAATAGAAATGAATATTTTAATGTAAGGAAATAATGTACCTCCCGATATACCATTTATATTTTAATGTATTATATGTGGGGAACTTGGGTATTATCTGAGTCAATTACCTAATCTAATGTCTAACTCCTAGACTAAGTAATGAAATACTTTATGGTAATCATTGAAGTGGAATAATTGAATATTATATGTATTAAGATTAGATAATTATGATGTAGAAGTGTTTCATTAATGATACTTTTGTTATAATAATCATGAATCATCTAAGGATTGTTTTTTAATTTTTTTTATTTTTATATTTTGAAGCATATATCGAATGGTGCAGATAACCTAGAAAAAGGATTTAGTGGTAAGGTTATGTTTTAAGAAAATAAAATATTGAGGGGTAGATAACCATTATTATGTTCCTATGGTTGGGATAACAACATTACTGAGTATAAGGTGTTGGTAGATATTGATAATATAAATTAGATAGTTTTTTTGACTTTGAATTATATTATTTATTTGATGAAAAAGTGATTTATGTTATCATTAATAAATTTTATTACATTTTTTAATTTATGGAATATATTGGATGGTCTATTATTTTATTTTTGGAATAATGATTAAGGTACTTTTTTTGGAATCCTATGTGTTTTTATTGTTGTTTTATAGTGATTTGAGTTGTTTTTGGGGAAATAATTTTCATTTTTTAAGAGATTATATAATCATGGTATTTACATATTTATTATATTATATTGAGATACACTTTATGATATCTAGGGAGTAAATTTATGTTGATTTAAAAAATTTAGTGACCTTTTTATAAATTCATTGGTTTTATGTTTTATTAGTCCTAATTTGTAGGATTTTTAGGTTAGATATTTATGAAATCATTTAATATGAATTTTGGTTGTTATTTTTGAGGTTTTAGAGTTTAATTATATTATTTAATCAAACAAAGGTTTGTACATATTTCATAAATTGTGCCAACCATTTTACTTTTATTAAATATATAGAGATATAAAGAATGAATTATCATAAATTTTTTTGGGTCTTATGATATATTAAAAGGTAATTTTAGTGGTTCAAAATTGAAAATTTGATATTGTTGGTTCATCATTGGAATATGAATGAAAAGTGGTGAAGTTTAATTGGAAAACACAACCATAAGAAAAATTTAAATTTTCTCCATGAAGAAATAATGTTAGTGTATTTTCTCTTATCCTATGGTAAAATAATTGCTTAACTCAATGAAAATGGATGTAGAAAATGTTTTTTTCTCATTTTTCCAATAATTTCTAATAACTTGATGTTATTTTTCACACCTCAATAATTTATAGTTTTTTTGTCATTAACTTTTACATGAACATATTCTCTATCACTATATATAATTCCTTAGACATTATATTTCTCCTCTACATCCAGATTTTATCATCATGTTAATACTATCCTTATTTGGGAAGCTAATTACGTTTTATTTTAGGTAACATTTTTCTTTATCACTTCCTATTTTCAATGGATTTTTTATTATTCCTTTTCATGATATGGGTTTTAAAAAAAATGTATTTTAAAATATCAAGCCTTTTATTTACAAGATTAAAATAAGGAGGATTTAATTTATTTATATAGTGGGGAATGTTACACCCTAATATTTTAGAGTATATATTTCATTCAATAAATTGTATGTTTTCAATAAACTTTTTTATACGCTACAGCGAGTATATAAGAATAATGAAATAGAAAACCATTATAAGATTGATATTATATTAGAATGTATAAAAACTAATAACGAAATTGTGTAAAATGTGTAAAAAGTTGTTAAATAATTTAGATAAATTTGTTAATTTATAATAATTATTACTTTGTTTTTAGTGAATACTTTTTAGGCTTCAAGATTATATTTTATTAAAAAACAGTTTTTATCAATTTATTTCCTAAAACATTTATAAATGATTTCTACCATACTTATAAATTTTATTTTAGGAAAATAATATCATTTTCTAAATTAGCATGTTAGTATTATCTTATATTGAAATTATAGTATTTTTTAATAAAGAATTATTTTTTATTCAATAATAAAATATAATGATTTAATAAAAACTATCATTAATTTTCAAGTAAAATACCTATTATTTATTAAATTCTACATTAAGGTAATTTAATCCTCATTAATTAAAAATAATATAATTAATTTTATCATAATCATCACTATACTTCAATATTTTATATGTTAATTTCTGGGCTTAATTTTTTCTTCTATAATACTATTTTTATGTGTGCAATGCATTTTTATCTTAATAATTTTAATTACTATATATTTATTAATAGATTTAATGAAATTTAAAAATAATATATTCAAAAATATATTTTAACATTAATTTTATGGTTTTTATAAGGAGATTAATCAAAGTGAGTTATGTTTTATGCTTAAAAATACAATTTTTAAAATGGGTTTTCATTACAGTTTTTGCGCATATTTAAAATTAAAATTTTCATATTATATATATAAATTATAGTAAAATTAATTCCATATTTATAATAAAAAAATTTAATATAATTTAAAATGGTTAACATAATTGTTTTCACAATTAATTGTAAATATAGTAAAACAAATTAACACGGTTATGGTAAATTGGTTTATCGATTCGTTAAACTGAGACATAAAGATAGTATTTCCACAAAAAAATTCCTAATTATTATTGGTTAATTAACTTTAATCCTTATATTATCCTAAACTTTAATCCCTATCCATTTTGATCCACTTTCCCTTGAATGAAACCTTATATAATTGATATCTTTTAAAAAATTTCAAGTATGGCCCTCCCCACACTTATAAAAGAGAACCATATAGCCCCCATTATTAATAAAATTTGAGCCTTATATATCCCCAAATATCTAATAAAAACCTTCCTGTATTTCATTCCTTCATCCGGGATCACCTAGTCTTCTCGTAAGACTAATCCTTCAATGATTAAATTGTAAGTCAAATGGGGTTTCTCAAAGAATAAGTATAAATATTAACCAATAACATTCAATTTTATTTATTATTAAAACTTATTTAAACTTTTTATATCAATAAAAAATGACTAATAAAGTATTATAAATTTTCTTATAAGTTATTATGTGGATATGGAAACCATTTTCAACCCCTTCTTCAACAAATGAAAAATAAAAGTATTGCTCATGCGTAAGTATTTATTACCGCCTCCACATATTGATACAATTCATTTTCCACAACCATATTTCATGGGTGGGTATAATGATAGAATTAATATTTATATATGATATTTATTAAATAATTATTCTAATGAGATTATAATATTTTATCTACCTTTTACCATCTAATCCATTAGTAGATGATAATGTCCCTCGTGCATATGTGTCGACTACCACATCCACAAAGCGATGGGTTTAGTTTATCATTTAAACATTACATGGAATGTAATAAATATATATTTCATGAAAATATATGAAATTAATGATAAAATAATGATTCTATAAATTCAAATTATTATTCACCAATCATTCATTACAGCCATTGAAAAATGGAAACATCGCTCATGTGTACGTATTAGTTACCATCTCCATGAAGGGATGTGATTCATTTTTAATCACCACTAAATATAAAAGGTTATAAAAATGTATATTATGAATATATATGGAATATAAATCATTATTTAAAATATATATGGATAAAACATGATCATAGTAATATGACTATATCTACATAACAAAAACATACATGAAAAATAAAGTAGTTAACACCCAAAATGACAAATTTAGTAGATAATTATTAATAAATGTTTTTTAAATTTTATAATTGGATCATATATGATTTTATAATTGTTAATATTATTATAATTTTATAATATTAATAAATTTAAATTTATTATTCATGAGGTTATTTCTCGTACAAGTCTTGTTGGACATAAGGCAAGGGTTTCCATAACAATTTCCCTTCATTTTGACATGTAATTTATTTATGAACCTATCTTAATTATCAAGGAGTATATAATGAAACTTTGAGATATTTTATCATAAATATTTTATATTTAATTTTATATAAATATATAATTTAATATTTTACCTATCAAGGATTCCTGATCCTAAAGTTACCGAAGCTGTAAAAGTTTCATCTAAATTTTCCATCAGTGAGACATGTGTCAATGTTGTGAACTAACTAATTATTTATATTTTTTATATTATTACCAAAATTTATTTTTCAATAAATAATTATTTAATTGAAGGTATTTATATAACCATATTATTTTCATGATTCTATGGACTTTCAGTTCAAAAAATACAAAATACATAAATTCTCTTCATCTAAATTTTGTTTCACTGAGACATATTTGATGTTATGCACCTATTTATGTTTATGTGGTTTATATACATATTATTAGACATTTTATACCATTTATAATTATTAATATATGTTATATAAATTTATAATTCAATTCATTTCATCCAATCGGATTTTGTTTGAATGTTATCAAAGTGCAAATAGTTTATTATCTCAATTATCTTCTTTGGAAAATATGTTATATTTTACACCAAAAATCTTTTATAAGGTATATATACCACCACTTTGTCATTTTTCATCATTTATATCCATATTTTCAAGGTATTTAATATCTAATTTGAATTTATTTCTTGCATGGGGTTTATAAATATGATGATACCATAACAATAATAGTTTTATATTACAACATCATTTTTAGAGGGATCAATTATGATTAATTTTTGAAGATCAAATTATATAATATATATATATCAAGCCTTATTTATTTTATTATACTATATTCATTTATATATATTACACAATTTTCCTTTCATTTTACTCCATTGAATTACTAAAGAAACCAAATGAATGTTTTTAAAGAAAATAAACTTAATTTCCCTCTTTGGTAGGGAATATTTTATTCCATGTCCATATATTATTTAAAATGTTTTAAATATTTTATTTAATATTATCCAAATATGTATCAAATTAATTTTTAATAATTTTTAATTTATGTATTTTTTAGAAAGAATCATTTTTTTCATTACCCGAATGAGGTACATTGGATTTTTTACTGAAAATGTTAAAGGATTTTTTTTTGAAACGAACACTCCATGAATGGATTGTCCAACCATCATGAATATTATATTAATTGAATATTCCATTATAATTTCAATGGTAATTTACAAAGAACTGTTTTTCCATATTATTTTGGATTTTTTTAGACTCTAAAGAATTTAATTAAAAATGAAAGGATATTTTTATTAAGAAATGTTTCAGTTATATTTTTAAATGCATTTTCGTCAAAAACAACATACTTAAAAATTTATTATTCTTTAACATATCCATGATCCAATGTTATAATATTTTTTCTTTCTACAGATGGTTTATTATAATTATGGGGTGATATTAAAGAAATAAATTTTCTTTTCCATGACTTAATCTTTGAGGTAATGATCTTTTTTTTCCAGATATTATGGAATATATATGAATAGAATATTATAATGTGATATATGGTTCTATTATAAAATAATGATGGATTTATATGTTAAAAAAGGATTGGTGGGCTTTTATATCACTCTAATACATTGGGTAATGATGATTTAGTTGAGAAATTCCAAAGAGATGAGAGAATAAATAAACTTATAAGAGACAATTAAGTTAACTAGACAACAATTTATCCTTATAAAGAGTTGTAAATGACCTGATAGACATTTCTAATTTGATAATTTATCTACAATTATAGTCTTAATATTGAACCTTGACTAAGGAAGTAATTTTTTTTATTGTGTGAATTCCAAAAAAAGATTATGCATATGATATGTTCTCATAAGTTATTGTGGTTTATTGATGATTTCAAAGACTTATGTGTTATGCGATTTGACAGAAAAATCTTTATTCCATGATTCATGTTTAAGATCTATAAATTATTGTGTATGATTTTATAATGTTATGTTTATGTTCTCATTACATTTTTAATGATCCTTGTATTTTCAAACTGTGAAATTGGTCAGAAATTTGAATTTTTTTATTTTAGATGAGTTTGATGGGTAAAATAGTCTTTTACATGATTATATGATCTTGTTTAATATTTTTTATTACCCCTTTGGTCCCTAAATTGGTGGTTTTCTCTAGGAATAGGGTTTGATTGAATTTCAAGATATTATGATTTTCATAGAATAATAAATATTTGATATTTATTTAACAAAATATTATTTTATTTACATGAATATATTTCGTGATATCTTTTTAACAGGGAATTATATTTAGATTCCATCTTCATCATTGAGTCTTGAAGTAGTTGTTTATTGAGCCTCAAGGTCGGTACTATACACCTTTTCTTTTTAATTTTGTTTTGTTATATTTATTTTCCGTATTTCATTCTACACCCCTAGATTCTCACATATCCCACCTATGGGATTTATCCTTGTCATGATTATGGGAGAAAAAGAGATAGGGTTAAATATAGAGAGATAGAGGTAATAGAGAATAAGTGAGATGTCGTCACAGATCTTAGGAGGATCCAGATCTTCATACTACAATAACAGAACATGTAAAAGGGTGAAGATTCAGAACACTCCACCCAAAGTCTGGAATTATTTATGGTTTTGAATGAAATTTATTTATAATTTTCTCTTCTTAGTTTTAAGACTTATTATTACATCTAAAGACCCATGTGGGGTTTATCAATGCTTAAACTAGGAAAAATTTGAGTTTCAGGCTGGTTGTAGGGGTTCGGGAAATTCTGATCACAAGTAATGTGGTTCCATGAACATACTATGTGTAATTGTTTTTTGGAAAATGAATTTTTATAACTAAACACCATGTTCTTAGAGTACACACCATGTAGTGTTGCTAGGTTTGTGGTTGGATACATGGACATACAACTTGTGCAGGGTTACCTGGCTATGTATGGTATATGACCAGACCCTGTGGGGGACACACGACGTGTAGAAACACATACCCATGTTAGAACACATGGATAGGATGTGTGTGGTACATGGTAATGTACCTATTTTAGGTTATAAATCATGTAATTTTTTTACATGTCATTTACATGGGTTTTACATGCCCTGGCTGGTTGATGTACACAACACGTACTTGGGTATACATGTCTTGTACTTCTCTCTTGGTACCCTGACAATGGTTTTTCATTTTTTAGGTATGATGTCAAAATATTACATAATATTAGATCATTTTGAGTTTTTTTATCTTCATATAGGTATGGTGAAACCCTTTGGGTTATTTGATGAATCCATAAATGTATTTAGAGGGTGAGTATGCTTGAAGGGTGGTGTTATTCCTACTAGTAAAAAAATTCAATTTTATTTTTGTGAGTGGTAATTGGGATGAGAATGATTTAAGGATTAAGTATTTGATTGGTACACATGGAATGAGTGTTCTCATTTCCCCATTTGATGTTTTTTGGGATGGTCTCTAGTTATTAGGACTGTGATGTGACATGAGAGGACATATAGGTTGAGCATTCATCCTAACCTAGAGTGATACCTCGATCTATCATAGGTCAGGGGACATCTCCCTAGAACTATGTTATATTGCATCCCATTTAAGGTTATCTCCCTTGTGAGGTTCACCCTTTTTCCCATGAGGATGTGAGATGTTATTGATGTGTTTTTCCTCAATAGACCATCTCGTAAACAGGGATCCCAAGAGGAACACCTCGGCTTATGATTATATGGTGGATCCCAAGAGGGATGCCTCTAAATATATTTTGACCTAGAGGATTTTATGAGGGATTTATACTCTTACCATTTTTTAGGATTTGAAAAGGGATACCTCTTATTACATTTTGAATTATAAGATACCATGAGTGATATCTATTTTAATGCCTGGACCTCAAGGATCCTATGTGGGATGCCACTCTTGTGTATTAACCTCGGGGTCCCTATTGGGTACCCCAAGGGCTGGATAACCTTAAGAAAGTATGTCATGTGTATGTGTAGATTTGGTTTTATTTTCCACCATATAAAACATAAAAACTTGTTATATTTAGGGGCTATGGTAGTAGTGATTGGTTTTGGTGTTCAACCAACCTCACTCTCTTATTTTATTCATTCACGTGGTTACTC
Organism: Viscum album; assembly: GCA_963277665.1. Classification (NCBI taxonomy): domain Eukaryota; kingdom Viridiplantae; phylum Streptophyta; class Magnoliopsida; order Santalales; family Viscaceae; genus Viscum; species Viscum album. The sequence continues at coordinate 1,225,755,550 of OY728130.1, forward strand.
TTGATGCAGCTACAATTCCATTTATTCTTCTTATAAATTATTCCATGGGGAATGATTTAATGTGATGCTATTATGAGGATTCTAAGAGTTACTTCTTGATATCCAGAATCTAAGCCTAATTTATTGAATGGTATGATATCTGAATGCCTGGAGGTTCTTCGTGGGATATGACTGTTAAGACATACTGATGGAATATTACATTATCAGGATGTATAGTATCAATAAGATCCTTCCCGGTTTAAGGTACATGAATGTTGTTTCTAGGGGTTCATTTTCCCTTGAAAAAATTATTTTATATATTATCAGGTATTGATAATGTTGAATCGGATCGATACTTTAGATATTCATCTAGGTTGGGGTGGACACAACATCACTACATTTTCCAATATTCCTTGTGTGATACTTTTATTTCAATACATAATCACTAAGACATGATCATAAGAAAAATGATATTATATTATTCCTTGGGTGATACTTGGATTATAATACAAAATTCCTTGGATGAGATCATAGTATAAATGAAATTATAAACTTACTTCAATGATACATGGATTCAGATATTGAATTCCTTGGATGGGATCATAGGAAAAATAAAAACATTATTATTCATTGGGATATACATGGAATCTGATATGGAAGTCCTTGGATGGGCTCATAGGATATATGGAATTATATTATGCCTTATGTGATACATATATTCTCACTCATAACACCATGGAAATGCTCATAGGACAAGTGGAATTATATTATGACTGATTATCATTATATATGGACTCCATGGTTATATTCCTCAGGTCATGGTTTTATTTATTTAAAGAAAAATTATCAGAGATATTATAATGTTGGTCTATGAAGGTAAGGTCGATTGGTTTTATGAAGCCATGGATTGACTTGATTATACATGACATGAGTAATATGACATCTAGCTTAATGACGTATTTGTTGGATTTCGAGTAAATAATATTCATAGACCTAATGATACAATGAAGTTCTATATTATATATTACATTCTAGTTGTTTATTGTCTAGGATGATCTTATTTTATGAGCACAAAGTTATATAAGTATGTTATAGGTTCATTGTTGGGGGTGGCCTACTAATATTTATTTCTTACCCCCAATACACAAACCTTGGTGTGCATGGAGACCTTATGTCTACTTTTAGGTGGATTATTGATGCATAATGAAGAGGTATGATTCCCAGTGTTTCATGATCGAGTGGAGTAGCGCATTTGGATTCTTATTATCTTTCTAGAGCATACCAAAATTTCATTGGAGAATAGGTATATTGTTCATATCATAGTTTAGAGAATATACTTGTAATTTATTTATATTCCTTTTTCTAATCTTTTATATGTGATTTCCACATTGGTAAATAGTTTCTTTATGTATGACCAGGTTGTTTATTCCTTTACTATATTACATTTTATTACAAACTTGTTTAAATTTATTGCTTCTTCACACTATTTATTTACTACTATGGATGATGTTTTGTTTTTTTCCTCGGTTTTCTTGCTATGATATGAGGGTATAGTCTCCTACAGACGCACCATAGGAACTTTCTACTAGTTGGAAACCTCAGGCATATGAAGAGGTGTTCTTATAGCCTTATTTCCAAACAATTCAATTATTGTTATAGAGTGATCTAGGTCCGGACACAAAAAAGTTGAATATGAGATATTTCATTTCATATTGTATTTCTATTTAGAATATGGTAGGCAATATTATAAGAAATGTGGTGGATCCTTTGATATAAATTATACTCAAGCATCAAGAACAGTTGTTCTGGCGAGAATTCATGATTTCCATGGTTAAGGGATTGTTGTTCAATATAAGAGATGTTATAGTTTCATAGGATTTTATCATGAAGATATACACATATGATGTGGATTTTTTTGATTTAGTATGGTTATATGGATCATATCCCATTGGAGAGAGTCCAGTGATTCATTCTGACTCTTGGCTGATAGAGGCAAGAGGTTTATCATGCATCATATTTGGCATGTAGGGTCCATATTTTATAGGAGCTATAGTATATTATTTATATTCATTATATTGAAGTAAACTATTTAAAGTATAAAAAAAACCTAAATTGTGTTTTCCCATATAGCTTCTTGGTGGAACCCTACTTAGTTAGATCTATATATATATATATACCCTTTATATGTAATGTCATGTGGATCTATGGTGAGACATTCGATAATGAGGATGAAAAATAATTCCTCATGTACATGAGGTATAGTGACCCCAATGAGTTTATTTTTCATAATTTTCCTAAGGGATATCCCCATTTTGGGGTGTTTTTATATAGGTTCTATTATTTAATGTTCTAGTAACAACATATCTATTGTTTTCATTCATTTATTGTAATGACATTCTACTCCACCAAACCATGTCAGTGTTTTTTGATACATATCATTGGGACAATGTTGTTAATGTATTGTTGACCCTCATAGGTCAATTGTTGGACTTTTATGCCTTTCTAGTTGATACTTGATTCGTGTATATGATTCAGGTGTGGTTAACTAAATATTCTTAAAAACCTACACTGAGTTTTCCCATCTATCTTACTATGTTATTTTACTTCCCTAACCTTCATTTTTGGTTATATAGTTAGATCCTCTACTGTGATGTTAATAAGTATATAAATGTTCAAAGTGAAATTGAACCTTTGAGGGGTAATTCCATATATAGATACCCAGTGAGGGTCTATTATTTACCCATTTTCTGGACAACCAACATAATTAGACCCAAGTATTTAGGTTTTGACCCTTATAGGTCAATGTTATATTAACTTTCATTAGATAGGGTATTCAGGCATGTTAAATACCAAGTGTTGATATAGGACCTTGGGTGATGCCCCGTGAGATATGACCTTAGTTATAGTTTTAATCTATGGGAAAGGTGGTAGGACCTAGGGAACCATATTGAGACTTGATCAGTATGGCTATTTTGGAGACCTAAAGACCCTTAGTTTTCACTTAGAACATTAAGAGTAAGCATTCAGTTTTATTAAGGGACACATATGAGATGGGTTTTACTTGGTTTACATATTTCTTTTGAGGTAGGGATCTTGTTATTACACTATTTTTTAGACTGATTCATCTGATATTATTAGGTTATATGTTATATGAATGGTGAAAAATTTCATCTTTGAGGAAGCACCTAAGGTTATTAGGTCTCAATACTATTTTTTATTGGCAGAAATGTTAGGGTATCTAAACCTATTAACCAATGGTTGTGCATTGATAATTTAATTTGGAAAAAAATGGAACTATGTGATGGGAAGTTGTAATGCCCCGAACCCAGTTACCCAGAGTCGGTGTATTATTTTAATACATTGGCATGATTACAAGGAATCAAGTCCCGAAAGACCGATCAGTTTAGAAGTCTTGTAAAATAGATTACATACATGGATGTTACATTACACTTTAGAAAATAAAACCCAACATAAATGATCCTTGGAGAACGCAATTAATCCCCTATCTTAAACCTTTTTATCAATCATTATACACTTCTTGGAATCCTGAGAAAATTAAAACATAGAAAGGGGTGAGCTCATATGCTCAGTAAGGATAACAACGTAGAAGAAAATTTCATAAATAAGCATAAACATTTAAGGCAATGTATAATACTAAAACACAAGACTTTTAAACTTAATCATCAGAATAATATAGAAAATATACAATAAAATAATGCAATTTACTTATTCACATGGATATTCTACTAGTCGAATAATCACATGCAATATCAATAGCCACTTTCATAATGATGGAATGCATAATTCCATACTATCATAACCATATAGTCATGGCCTTATGCCAAGAATACAAATAATATTTTGTCAAGGCCTTGTTCCAAGACACTAGTTTGTCTCATGATGTCTACCGATGCATCGAGGGGCTATAGCGGGATCCACCCATCACATACTAAGGCTAATACATTCCTCATATGAAATGGTTTAAACATAACATAAAAATTCGTATTAAAACTAGCATATGAAATGTCAATACTTTACCCATAATCCATGAACGATATAAAATTAACACATCCATAGTCAAACATATCACAAAAACTTCAATACAATATGGAAGATTTTTATCATAATAAATCAACTTTAAACAAGTTTAAAATCCATTAATGTATTTTGACATAGATGAAAATGATTTGTAAAACTCTTTGAGGGAAGTATCCATTTTTCATGAAAACATTTAAAAGTCAATAAATTTAGAATAGAAGACATTGAAATACATTTTTGAATCAAAGTTTCCCATACCACTTTGAAACTTTTGAAAGAAATTAACATTATAAAACATTCATGTCCATTTAAATAAATCCTTAAAACCATTTTGAAAACATGGACATTAATGAGAATGGTTTAAAAGAATAAATATTAAAAACATTTAAAATGATGTTTTAGTAAAAATTACCTTAAAATAATCCATTTGAAAACTATTTTATGAAACATGGACATTGATAATAAATACGTCCCTGTAGATACTTACGTAAAAACAACCTCAGATAATAAAGAGATTGTGAAATTAACACTTACCAATTTGGTAACTTACGAAAAATACACCCAATGAAAGAAGTATCATACAATGAATATGTAAATACACATAAATTAATTTTTATTACACAAATAATACAATTATGGGCAGTACATACACCACACAAAAGTTAATAGTGGCAATATGGCGTGAATCTCACGAGAATAAAGAGTGAGATGAAAACCCCTTACCTTGCACTTTCCTATAGTCAAGGGTACGTTTAACCTCATGTATGAAGATCGAAGTATGTTATTAAAGTATACAAGAACCATATTAGTTTTTATGATATCATACATGATACATTAATGACTTTATAATACCTATTTAATAATAATTTCCATGTTAAATTAACATTTCGGGTAATAATCGCTTTCTTTATCGTACGTGTTTTAACTTGTTACTCTTGATTGTATCACTTAGACCAAGATTTAAATACTTACGGAATATAAAAAATGATTTATATATCATATATATTTAGAATATAAATATGTATAATAGAAATATATATGAAATGAAAAACACCATTTTTTGGAGACGATAGTCCGTACGTATGCATAAACGCTGTTTCCGTTTTCATATCGTATTGAACAGAACTAAGTGAACAAGATATATGTATGTACATATATATATATAAATATATTTATCCCGAGTAGAATTATTATTTCATATATTACATACTTATTAGTAATATTTATTTTTATAATCGTCAATGAATGGTGATCGTGGATTTGGAAACGAATCTCATCGCGTCGTGGAGACAGTAATCCGTACGTACGCAAAAAACGACAGTATTATTTCCCTAAAAGTGTGGAATTTGATGGTATATTATTTTTATAGAGACATTATAATGTTATTTTCATTATTTATATACATATTACTCATCATTATATCCATCCAAATAACATAGTGTTGAATAACAAATTACACCTCGACGTGGAGATGGTAAGTCGTACGCACGCACGCATGGTGACATTATCATTCACAAGATGGGTTAAATAATGAATATAGTTGTTCCATATTTATAATAACATCATAGTATATAGAAGATACTGGAGTTATTATTTTATAATGGAAACAACATAGAAAGAGTAAGTGGAAGAATAAGAGAACTGGAAAGAGGGTGATGAAATCATTACCTCTTCTTCAGGTTCTTCCTTTCGATTAGATCAAAAGGGATCCTTAAGTTGGATTTCTGGACAATGTAAGGCCTCAAGGATGAATTTAGGATAGTTAGGAGGATATTGGGGTAGGGGTTGTCCGAGCCAAATGGCTTTGGAGGTGTGATTTTGAGAGAAGGGGAAGTTCCCTTCAATAGGATGGGTGAGGGTCACATTAGGAAGAGATTAAAGTATTAATTTATTATAAAATCATATTCGGTTTATAATGGTTTAAAATAAATTTATTTCGAGCCTTAGGAGGATATGGGTCGATATACTCTCAACCAATAGGTTTTATACAAGTTTAGGTTACAATTTTAACCTTATCTTTTAGATTTAACTCTTAGTTAAATAGTTTAACTTTTACCGTGTCTTCTTGTATTCTTACTCTATATGGTTAATAAACTTACTCTAAACATACAATAGAACCTCAATTGGATCATTAATGACATATTTAATATTATTTAAGACCTTTTGTATAACCTTACATTATTATGAATTTTATATCCACCAATAAAATAGTATTTGTTTTAAATATTAATATATGTCAATTTTGACACTATTTGGTATTTTATTTCTGTGAAAGTCATCACAACTTGATTACTTTGAAAACGACACATTTAATCAGTCCTAACATGTCATATGAACCTATAAAATTCTTTTATGTCATAAAAACGTTTAAATTATATTTATTTTAATATTTATAATACCATTTATTTTGTTCTTTCATTAATAAGGTAATTACTACATCATCATTGTGTCATAAATAAATTTACTTATTTAATTTAGAAAAATGATAAAAAAATTCCATTATTTAGGGAATATTTTTATCTTTACAAAGAATATTTATAGTCAAAACATTTATTATATAACACTATATAATAATTAATTACTTAAATATTTTTTAATTTCATTTTTGTCTTTACTTTAAATTATTTAATCTAAATTGTCATTATCATTCATAAGTGGCTCTATAGGGTCCCAAAATCGACCAAAAGATGCCCATGGTCGGCCATTACTCACCCAATAAGGCTAGGACAAGTGTTAAGGTAATTATGAATTTTTACAATATTTTTTTTACCTTGAATTACCCTATTTACCTTTAACCACAGTAAATAAAAGTCAAAATATACTATTCACCAAAAATTATTTTCATCTTATTGAAATACATTTTACTTAATGAGGTTAACTGTGTCTCTCGGATTTTTGAAATTACACTCACAAAAGATGTAAAATTAAGTTTTATGAGAATTTAAAAATTCTCCAAGGAGGTGGGTAAAAGACGGTCAAAAGTTCAATAAAATTTTTATATACCTAAAATTATTATAAACTGACTGGAATGAATTAAATTGATTTTATATAGGTGTTATGTATCTATTTTAACCTTAAATAAATTTAAATAAAATAAAAAATTATTTAAATAAAAAGCCCGTTTTAAACAATAACTTAGTGTTTTTCACTATTCATCAAAAATTGAATGTTTTCAGAAAAATACCAAAAATTCACCCTAGGATAATTTTGATATTCTGAATAAAAATATGATGTATATTTTACCAAACTCAAAAAATAGAAGTCTCATTTATTAATTTAATGTTAATTCACATTGTCAATACCAAAATGCATTTTTTTAAGAAATAATAACTATCAAAATATTGACACTTGTTTATGTACAATTTCAATGTATAATTACTTACAATGACTAGAGTTGGATTAAATGGTAAAAATATAATCTATTTATAATTCCAAACCAATAAAATTTATAATTTAAGACTATAAATTATATTTATTAAAAAAGTTGTTTTCAGTTAAAATATAGTATTTTTCACTATTCACCCAAATATGAAAGTTATCAGAAAAACAACAAATTTTTTTTAAAACTAAATAATTATGTCCTAATTCTAAAGAAGAAGTTTATTTTTGTCAAATTGAATATATAAATGTTTTAAATATTGGATTTAAAAAGGGGTTTCCATTAAAAGGTGGTAATATTGCATTTATTGAAAAATACATCTTTTATCTAAAAAAATGTATTTGTTCATACATTATGTCTAATAAACTCATAATATGTATTCTAAAATTATAAGGATTATATAAAGTTCAAAATTAAATTAATACTATTCATAAACGCTTTTGAACGGTTAGTATGGTAAGTCGTGGTGTGCTTGAACTCAGTTTTGTGTGTAGTGCAAGTTATTGAATTACTTTGAAGAAATAACGTACTATGAAATATTGGGGTATTACATTCTTCCCTCCTTTAATAAATTGCGTCATATCAATTTAAAATTTTTCTTTGAAAATAAAAGGTTGAAAAAAGAAAATACCTTTGTGGGAAAACCCACATCGGAAATTGGGTTAATAAAATTTAGTCTTAATATTAGGAAAGGGGAATGAAAAAGTCACCACCAAATTATGATTTCAATTAGGATAGAATTGGTGGAAATTATAGACACACAATTAGAGGAAAAACATAAATATTTATAGGGAGTGATTGAGGTCATCAGTCACAAAATATTGTAGAATTGAGGGCCTCAAATCCATCAGTCTATGATGATTTAAAATATCATCAGTTCAACAAAACATAAGGTATTAGGATAACACATCTTTAGTTTTACGATGCCTTACCTAAAGTTTAAGTATTTATTTATTCATATAATAAGAGAAGATATATATATATATACACTTGACAAGTAGAGTTTCATCCTTCAACTAATTCCTACTACAAACTCATCTTTCACTCCAAATGAATTAAAAAAAATTATATTTACCTAAATCGTATAAGGTTCCAAAAATAATGAATTTATAATTCATCTGTCGTACTATTTAAAAAAAACTAAATTATACAAACCAGTACATCACATAGTCCAGTCATAGGTGATGGACCTTTGTCGCTCTTTGGTTGCGGGTTCAAGTCTCGCGGCCTTGCTGGACGCGACTAGTTGTCACTCGACCTCTGGGTTTCCTTTTCATAACAATCCAAAAATAAATTTAACAACCGTATCCAATTTCAAACATAATCCATTACAACCTTTAGACTTATCCTAAATACTTACATCCAAACTCTCAGTCTAAAATTTATATGGAAGTTAAACACAATGAGGATCCTTTTTTCTATGTAATAACATGTGAACACCTTCATCAAGTATTTTTTTTAAAACATGGTAACATCTGGAATTACCATAAAACCTTATTTATTTTATTAATGCTACCATATTCCTTATAGAACACTGGATATACTCCTTCTATCCAAAAATGTTGTAAACTCCAATAATGATGGAATATACAAATCATTAATTAGTTTCAAGAAAGTCAAGAATATCTAATATAATTTATCGAAATCAACCATCTATTATTCCAAAATCACTACCTCATTATCAAGACCATATTAAGAATTACCTTTCCTTCAACCATGTATTTTCCAAAAATCATAGCTTACAATTATGTCACTTTTCATAGAACCATATAATCTCAAATCCTCAATAAAATAGTACTGCAGTAAAATCCTTATTTATCTCCATAATTCATGTAACCAGTTTACTATAGATACAACACTCAAATGAAATAATTCAATAATAACAACATAAGAACACTAGCCATTCCTCCTTATCTGAGGTAGTATCATAACTTTATTATTATATAATAACATCATTTGAGGTATACTCTTATGAATGGGACATTGATTCGTGTAGTGTCTCAATGCCTTGCAGATGAATCATTTTACATTTGAAAAAAAAATTATCCTTTAAATCACGTGCTTGGTGTCCTTTTTCTCCACACTTATAACAAAATCCCATTTCCTTCAAGAATTTACCAAGGTGATTCATTCCACATTTATCACATATCGGAAAATCCTTCTTTTCCCTCTACCCTTTATCCATCTTTCTCTCTTCCATTCTTTTCTCATTCTTCCCTTCAAAGCCATTGGACTCGGAGAATTATTTACTTATCTTATTAACACAAGATATGATTCTTTCATATGTTGAGAATACATGGTAGACTATTTACCTTCTAAATGTTGGCTTAATACTATGAAAGATATGATCCTTCTTACTCTTTGGATCATATGTTTTGCTGGAGTTCACATTCCTTCTACTAGGCGCCATTTCTATACAATGGAATACACTAGGTTAGTTTATGAATTGAAATGAATAATTCCAAAATTTTAATATACCTAACGCAGATTGAACAGATTATGGATATAATCCATAACCATAAAAAATTTTCTTTGAGGAAGTATATACTCCTAAACCCTTTATAATGGTTTGTAAAGAAAATGAGAATTATCTTAAGCGTATCCCCCAGGAGTTCCGTATCCAAGAGTGAAACAAGGCCCGTTGTCGTGAACAAGTTTCTGTTTGTGTATAGATCATGTAACACCCCAAGCATCTACGGTACGCTTCTCTTTGAATAATGCAGGAGCGTGTGTTGTACGCAACTTCGAGTTCTAACACACACCACAACCAATCAAACTAACTGTTATGAATAGTAATACCCACATTTTGAAATTTTATACATTTTATCTTTCAAAATTGACTTCATTTTTGGATTCAGAATATCGAAATTACCTTAGGGTGAATTTTAGGTACTTTTCGGATAACTTTCATATTTTGATGAATAGTGAAAATTACTAGATTTTAATTAAAAACAACTTTTTTAATTGAAATAATTAATAGTGATAAATTATGAATTTGAGTTTTTTTAAAGTATAATTAGATTATATTTTTACCATTTAATTCAATTTTGGTCATTGGAAATAATTTCACATTTAAACAGGACATAAGAAAGTGCCAATCTTTTGATAGTTATTATTTTTAAAAAAACGCTTTTTGTTTGGACAACGAGAATTAATTTTAAAATAATTTCTGCCACTTATGTGTTTTGAATTTAGAAAAATGGATTCCATATTTAGAATTAGGAGGTCCAAATAGTTTAAATAGGTAACTTTTATTTTTAGGCAGTTTGAATAATTACTTTGGTAAATATTTTATTGACCATGGTTAAAGGGTAAATCCGGTAAATAAGGGTAAAAAATAATATTATAATAATAATAAATTACTCTAAAATGTATCCTAACCCTATTGGTTGATAAATTTCCGACCATGGTCATCTTTGGGTCGATTTTGGAACCCCATGGATCCACTTTTAAGTGATAATGACACTTTATATTAAATAAGTTATAGTAAATACAAAAATGACATAAGCATATATCTTTTAGAAAAACAATTTTTACATAAGGTTATATATGTTATATTTTCGAATATAAATATTTATTAGAAATATAAAAATATTTCCTACATAATGGTATTTTATTTATAAATTTTGGAAATTTAATAATTAAATATATTTATGGCACAATAATGATGCATTATTGTCCTTATTAATGAAAGAATCAAATAATTCGATTTATAAATGTTAGAATAAATATAATTTAAATGTTTTGATGACATCCACGAATTTTATTTGTTAATATGACATGTTATTATTTCTTAAATGAATTTTTTTCTAATTAATAAAGTTTTTATGACTTTAACAAAAATCAATTATTAAATATTGTCAAAATTTACATAAATGATTTTTTAAAGCAAATATTATATTAATAAAATATATTCTATTCCTAAAAATCTATGGTTTGGAAAAAACTTATATAATGATATTTTTATCATTAATGGACCACTTGGGGGGTCTCTAAAAAGTTTATAGTAAAATTATTGACTATATAATATAAAAATACAAAGAGACATGGTAAATTTCAAACTATTTAACTAAGAGATAAATTAAAAAGATAAAGTTAATATAGTGACCCAAACCTAACTAAAACCTATTGGTTGAGTGGTTTTTGATCTATACCGACCTCAAACTTTATATAATCCACTTTCGAGCCATTATAAACCGAATATGAATTAATTATAAAATACTATTTCTAGATTTTTCTAAAGATCCTATCACCCCTCTTATAAAAGGGAACTTCCTTCCCTATAATTCACACCTTCAAAGCCTCTTGGTTCGGCCAAAACCTGCCTAAATATTCTATCAACTTCCTTCAATTCAACCTAGAGGCTTTATTTTTATCCGAAAACCAACCTATGGAGCCCTTTTGATCAAATCAAAAGGAAGAACCCGAAGAAGAGGTAAAGTTTTCACCACCCTCATTCAAGTTCCTTTCTTCTTCCACTTCTTCTTTATTTGTTATTTCCATTCTAAAATAATAACTCCAGTATATTATATATACTATGATGTTATTACAAATATTTCACAACTATATTCATTATCTATTCATCTTATAAATGATGATGTCACCATGCGTGCGTGCGTACAGCTTACCATCTCCACACCGTGGTGTAATTTGTTATTCAACACTATGTTATTTGGATGGATATAATGATGAGTAATACATATATAAAGAATAAAAATAACATGATAATGTCTCTGTAAAATTAATATACCATCCAATTCCACACCTTTAAAGAAATGATATTGTCGCTCGTGCGTACGTACAGATTACCGTCTCCACGACGCGATGAGATACATTTCCTCATTTACCATTCATCGACGATTATAAAAATATATATTACAAATAATTTTGTAATATATGAAATAATAATGCTATTGGATATATACATATATGTACTTACATATATTTTATTCACATAGTTCCGTTCAATATGTTATGAAAACGGAAACATCGTTTATGCGTACGTACGGACTACCGTCTCCATAAATGGTGTTTTCCATTTCATATATATATCTATTATACACAATTATATTCTAAATATATATGATATATAAATGATGTTTTATATTCTGGAAGTATTTAAAACATGATCTAAGTGATACAATCAAGAGTAACAAGTTAAAACATGTACGATAAAGAAAGCAATTATTACCCAAAATGTTAATTTAACATGGAAATTATTATTAAATGGGTAGTAAAAAGTAATAAATGAGTAATTTATGATATCATAAATATTAATATGGTTCTGGTATAATTTAATAACATACTACGGTCTTCATAAAGGAGGTTAAACATACCCTTGACTAAAGGAAAGTGCAAGGTAAGAGGTTTTCATCTTACTCCTTATTCCCGTGAGATTCGTGCCATGTTGCCACTATTACCTTTTGTGTCATGTATGTACTGACCACAATTGTATTCTTTGTGTAATACACTTTAATTTATCTAAATTTACATATTCATTGTATGATACCTCTTTCATGGGGTGTATGTTTTGTAAGTTACCAAATTGGTAAGGGTTTATTTCACAATCTCTTCATTGTTTATACGTAATAATCTACTAGGACCTCTTTATCATCCACATCCATGTTTCTTAAAAATGTATTTCAAAACATTCTTAAGATTTTACAGAATATGGGTTAAAGTAATTTATATGCTTTTTTGAATTTTTATAATATGTTTATAAAGGAATCATTCCTTCGTTTTCCAAAAAAGGTCCTTTTTTTACCTTTTTGACAGAATTAAGGTAAGAATGTCTTTTTTTAACTTATACGGCAGGTGTAGCTATTTTCTACCATTATAAAATCATCTAAGCTTCCGTTACAAGATTATAATAATATTTTAACATTAAATTTTTTATTTTATAATTATGTGGATTTTAAATGATTTCAAAATGAATATTTTTAGAATTTGTGGAAGGTACTCTTTATCAAGATCAGAATTTTAAACATTTTAAAGATTTATCTTTATAAATATTTTTTATTAAATTACATGTTTTCAAAATGATTTTAAGGATTTATTTATATGGACATGAATTTTTTTAAATGATATTTCTTTTCAAATGATTCAAAGTGGTATGGGAAACTTTTTTTCAAAAATCTCTTTTAAATTACTTCCTTAATAAATGTGTGACTTTTAAATGATTTCAAAAAAGAGATATTTCTCTCAAATAGTTTTTATTTAATCTATGTTCACATCCTTTGATGGATTTTAAGATTATTTGAAGTTGATTTATTATAATACAAAGCTTTCATATTGTATTGAAGGTTTTGTGATATGTTTGACTGTGGATGTGTTATTTTTATACCATTCATGGTTTATGGAGGAAGTATTGAAATTTCATATGATAGTTTTAATACGAATGTTTATGTTATGTTTAAACCTGTTCATATAAGGAATGCATTGGACTTAATAAGTAACGGGAGGAGCTCGCTATAGCTTCTCGATGCATCAGTAGGTCTCATGAGACAAACTAGTGACTTGGCACAAGGCCTTGACAAAATCTTATTTGTAGTCTTGGAACAAGGCCTTGACTATGTGGTTATGATAGTAGGACATTATGCATTCCATCATTATAAAAGTGGTAAGTGATATTGCATGTGATTATTCGACTAGTAGAATATCCATGTGAATAAGTAAATGAAATTACTTCATTATATTTTTTCCATATTATGATTAAGTTCAAGTTTAAAAGGCTTTTGTTTTGGTCATACATTGCCTTATATGATTATGCTTATTTATGAATGTTTCTGCTGTATTTTTATCCTTACTGAGCATATGTGATCACCCCTTTATGTGTTTTATTTTTCCCCAGATTCCAAGAAGTGTATTGTGATTTATATGCAGGGTTAAGCCAAGGGATAATGGCATTCGTGAAGTAATACTTATGTTGTTTTCTATGTTAAGAAGTGTAATGTAACATTCATGTACGTAATCTATTTTCCAAGACTGCTAAACTGATTGGTCCTTCAGGACTTGATTCCCTGTAATCATGATAATGTATTAAAATAATGCACCGACTCTGGGAACTAGGGTCAGGGCGTTACAGTTGGTATCAGAGGAATTTTATCAATTAACTTGGAAAATATATTTAGATAAACTCTTATTAGAGAACATGACCATAAGATAGACTTTGAGGATTAGTATAGAAGATCTTCCTATAATTTTGGTATTGTAGATATTTTGTGAGTTTTCCAAGAAATACATCACTGTCTAGATACGTGCAGGTAGAGGCGGCTCTGGCACAGATGTACCTAGGGGTAAAACCCGAAAACACTGCTTTGAGCTAGACTCGAATGGGAACTAGTACACGACAATGGGCCTTGCTGCACTCTTGGTTACGACACTCCTGGGGGATATGCTTAGGATAATTCTCATTTTCTTTACAAACCATTATGAAGGGATTATGATTATATACTTACATAAAGAAAACATTTTGATGAATATTGATTATATTCATAAACTGTTCAATTTACATTAGGTATTTTAAAAGTTTGGAGTTATTCATTGTAATTCATAAAGTGACCTAATATATGCCATTTTTTAGAAATGGAACCCAGTAGAAGGAATGAGAACTCTAGCAATATGCATGATCCAAAGAGTAATAAGTATCATATCTTTCATGGACTTAAGCCAGAATTTAGAAGGGAAATAGTCTCCCATGTATTATCATCATATGAAGAAATAGTATCATGTGATGATAAGACAAGTAAAGAATTCTTAGAGTCCTATGGATTCGAAGGGAAGCCAGAGAAGAAAAGGATGGAAGAGAGAAGGACAGATAAAGGGAAGAAGGTCAATAAGGATTTTTCTATATGTGATAACTGTGGAAAGAATCACCATGGAAAATGGTTTAAGGGAATGGGAGTATGATGTAAGTGTGGAGAAAAAGGACACCACGTTCATGATTGCGAGGGTAAGAAAAAGGATTCAAATGTACAATGCTTCATCTGCAAGGAGTGGGGACACTACGCGAATCAATGTTAAAATCATAAGAGTATGCCCCAAATGATGCTATTGGATAATAATAAAGTTATGATACTACCACAGATAAAGAGGAATGACTAGTGTTCTTATTTTGTTATTAAATAATTATTTCATTTGAGTGTTGTATCAACGATGTACTAGTTATATGAATTATGGAGATAAATAAGGATTGTACTGTAGTACTATTTCATTGAGGATTTGAGATTATATGGTACTATGAAAAGTGACTCAACATCAAGTTAAACCTTGTTTTGAAAATACATGGTTGAAGGAAAGGTAATCCTCAATATGGTCTTGATACTGAGGTAGTAATTTTGGAATAAGATATTCTTGATTTGGGTAAATTATATTGGATATTATTGGCTTCCATGGAATTGGTTAATAGTTTGTTTATTTCATTACTGTTGGAATATTCAAAATTTTCGGATATAAGGAATATATCCAGTATTCTATAAGGAATAAGGGAGCATGAATGTAATCAATAAAGGTATTATGGTAATTCAGGATGTTACCATGTTTTAAGATAATACATGATGAAGGTGTTCACAAGTTATTACATGGAAAAAAGGAAATTCATTATGTTTAAACTCCTTATAAATTTTGGACTGTGAGTTTGGATAGAATTATTTTCGATAAGTATAATTGTAGGAATGAATTATGTTTGAAAGGTTATTTTTGGATTTTAATAAAAGGACAACATGCAGACCATGTGACAACCCGTCGCGTCGGACAAATCTATGGGAATCAAACCCACAACCATAGTGCGATTGGGATTTATCGCCTACCACTAGACTACATGAAGTTCCTGGATGGTATAATGTTTTTTCTTTTTTATAGTTTCTGATATGTGAATTATAAATTCATTATATTTGGAACCCTATACGATTAATTTTGATTTGTATTATGTTTTGCAGTGAAAGATGAGTTTGTGGTAGAAATTTATTAATGTAATTATAAAATATGTATATCTTTTTATGATCTTATCCAATCTCATAAATAAATTCCTCAACATTAAGAAGAGGAAGTTAGAACAAAAACGTTGTCCTAGATGGTACCTTAGATCATCCTAAATTTATGGCTTTGTGATTATTGGACATTTTGTAGCCATGTTCTCCACCTCTCTCCATCAGATATTAATGGTTATATTTACCTTCCATATCCATGCTTTCTTACATGGAACCCTAGTATGTGTTATTTTCGCTAACCTTCATACTTACCACTCTTTATTTTAAATAGAGGCCACATTAATCCATTTTTCGATGTGGGATTTAAACTAAGATATTTTGAAATGTCAACCCCAAGTTTCAAATACCAGGCATAAATTTTGAGGACCCAATTTATTAAAGGAGTGGAGAATGTAACACCCCAAGCTTCCACAATATGCTTCAGTTGGAATAATACAGCAGCGTGTGTTGTACGCATCTTTGAGTTCTAACACACACCACAACCAATCAAACTAGCCATTATGAATAGTAATTCCAACTTTTTGAAATTTTATAAATTTTATCTTTCAAAATAGAATTCATTTTTGGATTTGGAATATAGAAATTATCTTTGGGTGAATTTTTGGTACTTTTCGGATAACAGTCATATTTTGATGAATTGTGAAAATTAAAAAATTTTAATTTAAAAAAACTTTTTTAATTGAAATAATTAATATGGATATATTTTTAATTTGAGTTATTTTAATGTATTATTAGATTATATTTTTACCATTTAATTCAATGTTGGTCATTGGACATAAAATCACATTTAAACTGGACATAAGCAAGTGCCAATCTTTTGATAGTTATTATTTTTAAAAATACGCTTTTTTTTGACTGCTAGAATTAATTTCAGATTAATTTCTGCCACTTATGTCTTTTTAATTTAGAAAAATGGATTCCATATTTAGAATCAGGAGGTCCAAATTATTTAAATAGGTAAATTTTATTTTTAGACATTTTGAATAATTATTTCGGTAAATATTTTATTTACCATGGTTAAAGGGTAAATCCGGTAAATAAGGGTAAAAATTATATTATAATAATAATAAATTACCCAAAAACATGTCCTAACCCTATTTGTTGAAACATTTCCGACCATGGTCATATTTGGATTGAATTTGGGACCCCATGGATCCACTTGTAAGTGATAATAACACTTTATATTAATTAAGTTAGAGTAAATAAAAAATCACACAAGGATATATCTTTTAGCAAAACAATTTCTATATAGGGTTATATATGTTATATTTTCTACTATAAATATTAATTATAAAGATAAAAATATTTCCTATATAATGGAATTTTATTTATAATTTTTAGACATTGAATAATTTAATATATTTATGACACAATAATGATGCAATATTTTCATTATTAATGAAATAATAAAACAATTGGTATTATAAATGATAAAATAAATATAATTAGAAAGTTTTGATGACATACACGGATTTTATTGGTTAATATGACATGTTATTATGGCTTAAATGAATTTGTTTTGAATTAATAAAGTTTTTACGACTTTAATAAAAATCAATTATTAATTATTGTCAAAATTGACATAACTGAGTTTTTAAAACAAATATTATATTATTAATTAATATTCTATTTCTAAAAATCAAAGGATTAAAAAAAGGACTTATATAATGATAGGTGTATCATTAATGGACCACTTGGAGGTCTCTTGTAATTTTATAGTTAGTTTATTGACTATATAATATAAAAATATAAAGAGACATGGTAAATGTCAAACTATTTAACTAAGAGTTAAATCAAAAAGATAAAGTTAATATAGTAACCCAAACTTGCCTAAAACCTATTGGTTTAGTGATTTTAGACCTATCCCCCGCTTAACATTTAAATAATCCAATTTTTAGACATTAGAAACTAAATATGAATTTATTATAAAATAATATTTCTAGCTTTACCTAAGGTGCCCCTCACCCCTCTTATAAAAGGGAACTTCCCTTCCATCTAATTAATACCATAAAAGCCTTTTGGATTGGCCAAACCCTAAAAAATATTCTATAAACTTCTCTCAATTCATTTTAGAGGCCTTAGTTTGATTAGAAAGCCAACTTAAGGAGCCCTTTTGATCAAATCAAAAGGAAGAACCCGAATAAGAGGTAATGTTTTCACCACCCACTTTCAAGTTCCTTTCTTCTTCCACTTATTCTTCATTTGTTATTTCCATTATAAAATAATAAATCTAGTATCTTCTATATACTGGAATGTTATTATAAATATTTCACAACTATATTCATTATTTTATCCATATTATGAATGATGATGTCACCGTGCGTGCGTACGTATGGCTTACCATCTCCATGCCGTGGTGTAATTTGTTATTCAACACTATTTTATTTGGATGGTTATAATGATGAGTAATATATATATAAATATTTAAAATAAAATGATATTTTCTATATAAAATTAATATACCATCCAATTCTACACCTTTAAGGGAATGATACTGTCGCTCGTGCATATGTACGGATTACCATCTCCACGACGCGGTGCGATTCATTTCCACATTCACCATTCATCGACGATTATAAAAATATATATTACTAATATGTTTGTAATATATGAAAATATAATTCTACTAGAGATATATATATATATATATGTGTACATACATATATTTTATTCATATAGTTCCATTCAATATGTTATTAAAACGGAAACAACGTTTATGCGTACATACGGATTACCGTCTCCATAAACGGTGTTTCCCATTTCATATATATATATATATATATATATTATACATAATTATATTCTAAATATATATGATATATAAATAATGTTTTATATTCTGGAAGTATTTAAAACATGTTCTTAGTGATACAGTCAAGAGTAACAAGTTAAAACACGTACGATAAAGAAAGCGATTATTATCCGAAATGTTAATTTAACATGGAAATTATTATTAAATGGGAAGTAAAAAAGTCATAAATGAAATGTATGATATCATAAATATTAATATGGTTCTGGTATAATTTAATAACATACTACGGTCTTCATACAGGAGGTTAAACGTACCCTCGACTAAAGGAAAGTGCAAGGTAATGGGTTTTCATCTCACTCTGTATTCCCGTGAGATTCGTGCCATGTTGCCACTATTAACTTTTGTGTGGTGTATGTACATCACATTATTGTATTATTTGTGTAATAAACTTTAATTTATGTGAAATTAGGTATTCATTGTATGATACCTCTTTCATGGGGTGTATGTTTCATAAGTTACCAAATTGGTAAGGGTTTATTTCACAAAATCTTAATTGTTTATACATAATTATCTACTGGGACCTCTTTATTATCCACACCCGTGTTTCTTAAAAATTTATTTAAAAACATTATTACTATTTTACATAATATGGTTTAAAGTCATTTATACCCTTTTTTTAATTTTTATAATATGTTTATAAAGGAATCTTTCCGTCATTTTCCAAACAAGGTCCTTTTTAACCTTTTTGACAGAATTAAGGTAAGAATGTATTTTTTTAACTTATACGGCGGGTGCAGCTATTTTCCACCATTATAAAATCGTCAAATCTTCCCTTATAATATTATAAGAATATTTTGAAATTAAATGTTTTATTTTATAATTATGGGACTTTTAAATGATTTCAAAATGAAAATTTTAAGAATTTGTGGAATATACACTTTATCAAGATCAGAATTTTAAATGTTTTAAAGATTTATATTTCTAAATATTTTTAATTAATGTCCATGTTTTCAAAATTATTTAAATGATTTATTTATATAGACATGAATGTTTTTCAATGATATTTATTTTAAAAAGTTTCAAAGTGGTATGGGACACTTTGACTCAAAAATCTCTTTTAAATTACTTCTTTAATAAATGTGTGACTTTTAAATGATTTCAAAAAAGAGATATTACTCTCAAATAGTTTTGATTTCATCTATATAAACATCCTTTGATAGGATTTAAGCTTATTTGAAGTTGATTTATTATGATACAAAACTTCCAGATTGTATTGAAGGTTTTGTGATATGTTTGACTGTAGATGTTTTATTTTTATACCATTCATGGTTTATGGAGAAAGTATTGACATTTCGTATGCTAGTTTTGATATGAATGTTTATGTTATGTTTAAACCTGTTCATATAAGGAATGCATTGAACTTAATAACTGATGGGTGCAGCCCGCTATTGCTCCTCAATGCATCAGTAGGTCTCATGAGACAAACTAGTGTGTTGGTACAGGGCCTTGACAAAATCTTATTTGTAGTCTTGGCACAAGGCTTGACTATGTGGTTGTTATAGTCAAGAATTTTGCATTCCATCATTATGAAAGTGGTTAGTGATATTGCATGTGATTATTCGACTAGTAGAATATCCATGTGAATAAGTAAATGGAATTACTTCATTATATTTTTTCCATATTATGCTTAAGTTCAAGTTTAAAAGGATTTTGTTTTAGTTATACATTGCCTTATATGTTTATGCTTATTTATGAATGTTTTCGCTGTATTGTTATAGTTACTGAGCATCCGAGCTCACCCCTTTATTTGTTTTATTTTTCCCAGGATTACAAGAAGTGTATTTTGATTGATATGCAGGTTTAAGCTAAGGTATAATGGCGTTCGTGAAGGATTATTTATGTTGTTTTGTATGTTAAGAAGTGTAATGTAACATTCATGTATGTAATCTATTTTCCAAGACTGCTAAACCGATCGGTTCTTTGGGACTCGATTCTTTGTAATCATGCCAATGTATTAATATAATGCACCGACACTGGGTAACTGGGGTCTGGGTATTACAGTTGGTATCATAGGAAGTTTAACAACAACCTTGGAAACTAGATTTAGATAAACTCTGATTTGAGGACATAGCCATAAGAAAGAATTTGAGGATTAGTATAGAAAAACTTCCTAGAATTTTGGTACTGTAGAAATTTTGTGAGTTTTCCAAGGAATACATCCCTATATGGATACGAGCAGGTAGAGGCGGCTCTGGCACAGATGTACCTAGGGGTAAAACCTGAAAAACCCGCTTTCATCTAGACTCGAACGGGAACTGGTGCACAACAACGTGCCTTTCTACACATTTGGTTAGGACACTCCTGGGGGATATTCTTAGGATAATTCACATTTTCTTTACAAATAATTATAAAGGGATTATGTGTATATACTTACTGAAAGAAACCATTTTTATGATTATGGATTATATCTATAAACTGTTCAATTTATGTTAGGTATTTTAATAGTTTGGAGTTATTCATTGAAATTCATAAACTGACCTAGTGTATGGCATTGTTTAGAAATGGTGCCCAGTAGAAGGAATGAGAACTCCAGCAATACACGTGACACAAAGAGTAAGGAGAATAATAGATTTCAAGGTCTTAATCCAGAATTTAGAAGAGAAATAGTCTCCCATGTATTATCATCATAAGAATAAATTTTATCATCTGTTGATAAGATAAGTAAATAATTCTCGGAGTCCAATGGATTTGAAGGGAGTTCAGAGAAGAAAAGGATGGTAGAGAGAAGGACAGATAATGGGAAGAAGGTCAAGAAGGATTTTTCCATATGTGATAACTGTGGAAAAAATCACCTTGGAAAATGCTTGAAGGGAATGGGAGTATATTATAAGTGTGGAGAAAAAGGACACCACGTTCATGATTGCAAGGGTAAGAAAAAAGTTTCAAATGTACAATGCTTCATCTGCAAGGATTATGGACACTACACGAATAAATGTTCAAATTATCATAGTATGCCCCAAATGATGCTATTGGATAATAATAAAGTTATGATACTACCACAAATGAAGAGGAATGACTAGTGTTTTTATGTTTTTATTAAAAAATTATTTCATTTGAGTGTTGTATCAATGATGTACTGGTTATATGAATTACGGAGATAAATAAGGATTGTACTGCAGTACAATTTCATTGAGGATTTGAGATTATATGGGACTATGAAAAGTGACTCAATATCAAGTTAAAATTTTTCTTTTGAAAATACATGGTTGAAGGAAAGGTAATCCTTAATATGGTCTTGATTCTGAGGTAGTAATTTTGGAATAAGAGATGGTTGATTTGGATAAATTATATTGGATATTCTTTACTTCCTTGGAACTGGTTAATAGTTTTTTTATTTCATTATTTTTGGAATATTAAAAAATTTTGGATATAAGGAATATATCTATAATTCTATAATGAATAAGGGAGTATTAATGTAATCAATAAAGGTTTTATGGTAATTTAGGATGTTACTATGTTTTAAAATAATACATGATAAAGGTGTTCACATTTTATTCCATGGAAAAATGACCTTCACTGTGTTTAAACTCCCTATACTTTTTTGACTGTGTGTTTGGATAGAATTATTTTTGATAAGTCTAAAGGTTGGAATTAATTAACTTTGAAAGGTTATTTTTGGATTTTAATAAAAGGACAATACGCAGACCGTGTGACAACCTGTCGCGTCGGACAAAGTTGCGGGAATCAAAACCACAACCATAGTGAGATTGGGATTTATCGCCTACCACTAGACTACATGATGTTCCTGGATGGTATAATGTAGTTTCTTTTTTATAAAGTGTCTGATATGTGAATTAAAAGTTCATTATATTTGGAACCCTATACGATTAATTTTGAGTTGAATTATGTTTTGGAGTGAAAGATGAGTATGTGGTAGAAATTTATTAGTGGATAAAACTCTAATTATAAAGTAAGTATATCTCCTTATGATCTTATCCAATATCATAAATAAATTCCACAACATTAATAAAAGGAACTTTTAACAAAAACTTTGTCCTAGATGGTACCTTAGATCATCACAAATTTATGGCTTTATGATTGTTGGCATTTTCATAGCCATGTTCTCGACCACTTTCCATCAGATATTGATGGTCATATTTCTCTTCTGTATCCATGTTTTCCTACATGGAACCCTAGTATGTGTTATTTTCAATAACCTTCAAACTTACCACTCATTATTTTAAATAGAGGCCTCATTAATCCATTTTTTGATGTGGGATTTCAAATAAGATATTTTGAAATGTCAACCCCAAGATTCCAATACTGATCATAAATTACGAGGACGCAATTTATTGATGGTGGGGATAATGTAACACCCCAAGCTTCCATGGTACGCTTCTCTTTGAATAATGCAGCACCGTGTGTTGTATGCAACTTCGAGTTCTAACACACACCACAACCAATCAAACGAGCCGTTATGAATAGTAATACCCACTTTTTGAAATTTATATTTTTTATCTTTCAAAATGGAGTTCATTTTTGGATTCTGAATATCTAAATTAGCTTAGGGTGGATTTTTGGTACTTTTCTAATAACATTCATATTTTGATGATTAGAAAAAATTACTAAATTTTAATTTAAAAGAAATTTTTTAATCGAAATAATTAATAGTGATAAATTATGAATTTGAGTGATTTTAAAGTATAATAAGATTATATTTTTACCATTTAATTCAATGTTGGTAATTGGACATAATTTCACATTCAAACTAGACATAAGTAAGTGCCAATCTTTTGATAGTTATTATTTTAAAAAACACTTTTTTTTGTTTTGACAATGGGAATTAATTTTAAATTAATTTCAGCCACTTCTGTGTTTTGAATTTAGGAAAATGGATTCCATATTTAGAATCAGGAGGTAAAAATTGTGTATATAGGTAACTTTTATTTTTAGACATTTTGAATAAATACTTCGGTAAATATTTTATTTACCATGGTTAAAGGGTAAATCCGGTAAATAAGGGTAAAAAATAATATTATAATAATAATAAATTACTATATAACGTGTCCAAACCCTATTGGTTGATAAATTTATGACAATGGGAATCTTTGGGTCGATTTTGGGACCCCATGGTCCACTTTTAAGTTATAATGACACTTTATATTAATTAAGTTATAGTAAATACAAAAATGACATAAGCATATATCATTTAGCAAAACAATTTTTTATAGGGTTTTATAAATTATACTTTCGACTATAAATATTCATTATAAATATAAAAATATTTCCTACATAATTTTATTTTATTTATAATTTTTAGACATTGAATAATTAAATATATTTATGACACAATAATGATGCATTATTTTCCTTATTAATGAAAGAATCAAATAATTGGTATTATAAATGTTAAAATAAATATAATTTGAAAGTTTTTATTACATAAAAAAAATTTATTGGTTAATATGACATGTTATTATTTATTAAATAATTTTTTTATAATTAATAAAGGTGTTAAGACTTTAACAAAAATCAATTATTAAATATTGTCAAAAATGACATAAATAATTTTTTAAAACAAATATTTTATTATTAATTGATATTCTATTCTTAAAAATCTAAGGTTTGGAAAATGGACTTATATAATTATAGGTGTATCATTAATGTACCACTTGGTGGTCTCTTGGAAGTTTATAGTAAGTTTAGTAACTATATAATATAAAAATATAAAGAGACAAGGTAAATGTCAAACTATTTAACTAAGAGTTAAATCAAAATATAAAGTCAATATAGTGACCCAAACCTATATAAAACCTATTAGTTGAGTGTTTTTCGACCTATACCCACCATAAACTATAAATAATCCAATTTTTAGCCATTATAAACCAAATATGAATGTATTATAAAGTAATATTTCTAGCTTTTCCTAAGGTGCCCCTCACCCTCTTATAAAAGGACACTTCCCTTCCCACTAATTCACACCTTCAAAGCCATTTGGTTCGGCCAAACCCTGCTGAAATATTCTCTCAACTTCCCTCACTTAAACCTAGAGGCCTTATTTTGATCATAAAGCCAACCTGGGGAGCCCTTTTGATCAAATAAAAAGGAAGAACCCAAAGAAGAGGTAATGTTTTCACCACCCTCTTTAAAGTTCTTTTCTTCTTACACTTCTTCTTTATTTGTAATTTCCATTATAAAATAATAAATCTAGTATCTTATATATACTATGATGTTATTATAAATATTTCACAACTATATTAATTATTCTATCCATCTTATGAATGATGATGTCACCATGCATGAAGACTTACAGCTTACCGTCTCCACGTTATGGTGTAATTTGTTATTCAACACTATGTTATTTGGATGGATATACTGATGAGTAATATGTATATAAATAATGAAAAAAACATATTATTGTCTCTGTAAAATTAATATATCATCCAATTCTACACCTTTAAGGAAATGATATTTTCGCTCGTGCGTGCGTATGGATTACTGTCTCCACGACGCGATGAGATTCATTTCTACATTCACCATTCATCGACGGTTATAAAAATATATATTACTAATATGTTTTTAATATATGAAATAATAATGATACTAGAGAGACACACACACACAAACACACACACACACATATATATATATATATAATTACATATATTTTATTCACATTGTTCCGTTCAATATGTTATGAAAACAGAAACAACGTTTATGCATACGGACGGACTACCGTCTCCATAAACGGTGTTTTCCATTTGATATATATACCTATTATACACAATTATATTCTAAATATATATGATATATAAATCATGTTTTATATTGTGGAAGTATTTAAAACATGATCAAATTGATACAATCAAGAGTAAAAAGTTAAAACACATACGATAAAGGAAGCGATTATTACCCGAAATGTTAATTTAACATGGAAATTATTATTAAATGGGTAGGAAAAAGTCATAAATGAATAATTTATGATATCATAAATTTTAATATGGTTCTGCTATAATTTAATAACATACTAGAGTCTTCATATAAGAGTTTAAACATACCCTCGACTAAAGGAAAGTTCAAGTTAAGGGATTTTCATTTCACTCGTTATTCCCATTAGATTCGGGGGATATTGCCACTATTACCTTTTGTGTGGTGTATGCACTTACAATAATTGTATTCTTTGAGTAATACACATTAATTTATGGGTATTTACATATTCATTATTTTATACCTCTTTCCTGGGGTGTATGTTTCGTAAGTTACCAAATTGTTAAGGGTTTATTTCACAATCTCTTCATTGTTCATACGTAATTATCTATTGGGACCTATTTATCATCCACATCCATGTTTCATAAAAATGTATTTCAAAACATTTCTTACTATTTTACAGAATATGGGTTAAAGTCATTTATACACTTGTTTTAATTTTTATAAGAAGTTTATAAAGGAATTGTTCCATCGTTTTCCAAACAAAGTCCTTTTTAACCTTTTTGACAGAATTAAGGTTGGAATGTCTTTTTTTATCTTATATGGAGGGTGCAGCTATTTTCCACCATTATAAAATCGTCAAAGCTTCCCATACAAGATTATAAGAATATTTTTAATGTAAATGTTTTATTTTATAATTATGTGATTTTTAAATGATTTAAAAATGAATATTTTAAGAATTTGTGGAAGGTACTCTTTATCAAGATCAGAATTTTAAATGTTTTAAAGATTTATCTTTCTAAATATTTTTAATTAATATCCATGTTTTCAAAATTATTTTAAGGATTTATTTATATGGACATGAATGTTTTGAAATTATATTTATTTTCAAAAGATTCAAAGTGGTATGGGACACTTTGATTCAAAAATCTCTTTTAAATTACTTCCTTAAAGTAATGACATTTTGTATGGTAGTTTTGATATGAATGTTTATGTTATGTTTAAACCTATTCATATGAAGAATGAATTGGACTTAATAAGTAACGGGTGGAGGTCGCTATAGCTCCTCGATGCATCGGTAGGTCTCATGAGAAAAACTAGTGTTTTGGCACAAGGCATTGACAAAACATTATTGGTAGTATTGGCACAAGGCCTTGACTATGTGGTTATAAAAGTATGACATTATGCATTCCATAATTATGAAAGTGGTTAGTGATATTGCATGTGATTATTCGACTATTAGAATATCCATGTGAATAATTAAATGTCATTACTTCATTATATTTTTTCCATATTATGCTGAAGTACAAGTTTAAAAGGCTTTTGATTTAGTTATACATTGCCTTATATGTTTATGCTTATTTATGAAAGTTTCCACTGTATTGTTATCCTTACTGAGCATCTGAGCTCACCCCTTTCTATGTTTTATTTTTCCCAGGATTACAAGAAGTTTATTGTGATTGATATACAAGGTTAAGCCAAGGGATAATGACATTCATGAAGGAATATTTATGTTGTTTTATATTTTAAAGTGTAATGTAACATTCATGTATGTAATCTATTTTCCGGACTGCTAAACCGATCAGTCCTTCAGGACTTGATTCCTTGAAATCATGCCAATGTATTAAAATAATTCACCGACTATGGGTAACTGGGGTCGGGGTGTTATAGTTCAAAGTAGTGTTTTCAGGTTTTACCCATAGGTACATATGTTCCAGAGCCGCCTCTACCTGCCCGTATCCAGGCATGGATGTATTTTCTTGGAAAACTCACAAAATCTCTATATTACCAAAATTCTAGGAAGTTATTCTATATTAATCCTCAAACCCTATCTTAGGGTAATGTTCTCTAATCAGAGTTTATCTAAATCTAGTTTCCAAGGATATTTCTAAACTTCCTCTGATACCAACTATAACACCCTGACCCCAGTTACCTAGAGTCGGTGCATTATTTTAATACATTGGCTTGATTACAAGTAATCAAGTCCCAAAAGACCGATAAGTTTAGTAGTATTGGAAAATATATTACATACATGGACGTTACATTACACTTTAGAAAATAAAACACAACATAAATGACCCTTTGAGAATGCCATTAATCCCCTAGTTTAACCCTGCTTATCAATCATAATACACTTCTTGGAATCCTGAAAAATTTAAAACATATAAAGTGGTGATCTCAGTTGCTCAGTAAGGATAAAAAAATAACGGAAACATTCATAAATAAGCATAAACATTTAAGAAAATGTATAAGACCTAAAAAAAGCCTTTTAAACTTAAACTTCAACATAATATCGCAAAGATACAATAAAATAATGCCATTTAATTATTCACATGGATATTCTACTAGTCGAATAATTACATGCAATATCAATAGCCACTTTCATAATGATGGAATGCATAATGCCAGAATATCATAAACACATAGTCAAGGCCTTGTTCCAAGACTACAAATATGATTTTGTCAAGGTTTTTTTCCAAGACACTAGTTTGTCTCATGAGACCTACCGATGCATCAAGGAGCTATAGCTGGCTCCACCTGTCACTTACCAAGTCCAATGAATTTCTCATATGAAAAGGTTTAAACATAACATTAACATTCATTTTAAAACCAGCATGCAAAATTTCAATACTTTACCCATAAACCTTGAATGGTATAAAAATAACACATCCACATTCAAACATATCACAAAACCTTCAATAAAATACGGATGATTTGTATCATAATAAATCAGCTTCAATCAAGTTTAAAATCCATTAAAGTATTTTGACATAAATGAAAATGATTTGTCAAACTCTTTGAGAGAAATATCCCCTTTTCATGAAAAAATTTAAAAGTCACACAATTTAGAAAGGAAGACACTTAAATAATTTTTTGATTCAATGTGTCCCATAACACTTTGAACCTTTTGAAAGTAATTTACATTTTAAAACATTCATGTCCACTTAAATAAATCATTAAAACCATTTTGAAAAAATGGACATTAATTAGGATGGTTTAGAAGATTAAATCTTAAAAACATTTAAAATGATGTTTTAGTAAAAAGTACCTTAAAATAATCCCTTTGAAAACTATTTTATGAAACATGGACTCAGATAATAAATATTTCCCAGTAGATATTTACGTAAAAAATATCTCAGATAATAAAGAGATTGTGAAACTAACCCTTACCAATATGGTAACTAACGAAACATACACCGTATGAAAGATGTATCATACAATGAATATTTAAATACACATAAATTAAATTTTATTACACAAAAAATACAATTACGGGCAGTACATACACCACACAAAAGGTAATAGTGGAAACATGGCATGAATCTCACGGGAAGAAGGAGTGAGATGAAAACCCCTTACCTTGCACTTTACTTTAGTAGAGGGTACATTTAACCTCATGTATAAAGATTTTAGTATGTTATTAAAGTATACCAAAACCATATTAGTATTTATGATATCATATATTATTCTTTAATGACTTTATAATACCCATTTAATAATAATTTCCATGTTAAATTAACATTTCGGGTAATAATGGCTTTCTTTATTGTACGTGTTTTAACTTGTTACTCTTGATTTTGTCACTTAGACAAAGATTTAAATACTTAAATAACATAAAACATGATGTATATATAATATATATTTAGAATATAAATATGTATAATTTACATATGTATGAAATGAAAAACACCATTTATGGAGACAGTAGTCCGTATGTACGCATAAACGTTGTTTCCATTTTCATATCGTATTGATCAAAAATAAGTGAATAAGATATATGTAAGTACATTATATATATATATATATATCCAATAGCATTATTATTTCATATATTACATACTTATTAGTAATATATATTTTTATAATCATCGATGAATGGTGATCGTGGAAATGAATCTCATCGCGTCGTGGAGACGGTAATCCGTATGTACACACGAGCGACAATATCACTTACTTAAAGGTGTGGAATTGCATGGTATATTAACTTTACAGAGACATTATCATATTTTTTATTTTATTTATATAGATATTACTCATCATTATATCTTTCCAAAGAATATAGTGTTGAATAACAAATTACACCACGGTGTGGGGACGGTATGCCGTACGTATACACACATGGTGAAATTATCATTAATAAGATTGGTATAATAATGAATATAGTTGTGAAATATATATAATAACATCAAAGTATATAGAAGATACTGTATTTATAATTTTATAATGGAAACAACAAAGAAAGAGTAAGTGGAAGAATAAGAGAACTGGAAAGATGGTGGTGAAATCATTACCTCTTCTTCAGGCTCTTCCTTTTGATTTGATCAAAAATGATCCTTAATATAGATTTCTGACCAAAGTAAGGAATCTAGGATGAAGTTAGGATAGTTGGGAGGATATTTGGGTAGGGTTTGGCCGAGCCAAATGTATTTGGGGGTGTGATTTTGAGAGAATGGAAAGTTCCCTTTTATAAGAGGGGTGAGGGTCACTTTAGGAAAAGATTAAAGTATTAATTTATTATACAATCATATTCAGTTTATAATGGTTCCAAATGAATTTATTTTGAGACTTAGACAGTTATGGGTCGAAATCCGCACAACCAAAAGGTTTTAGACAAGTTTAGGCTACCATTTTAACCTTATCTTTTAGATTTAACTCTTAGTTAAATAGTTTAACTTTTAACGTGTCTTCTTGTATTCATAATCTATATGGTTAATAAACTTACTCTAAAAATACAAGAGGACCTAAAGTGGCACATTAATGACATATATAATATTATTTGAGCCCTTTGGCCAAACCTAACATTTTTAGGAAAATTATATCAACCAATAATATAGTATTTGTTTTAAATATTAATTTATGTCAATTTTGACACTATTTGGTATTTTGTTTTTGTGAAAGTCATCACAACTTTATTACATATAACAAGATAAATTTAATAATTACTAACATTTCAACTCACCTATGAAATTCGTGGATTTCATAAAAACATTTAAATTATATTTAAATTATATTTATAATATCATTTATTTGATTCTTTCATTAATAAGGTAATTACTGCATCATCATTGTGTCATAAATAAATTTAATTATTTAATATATAAAAATTATAAAACAAATACCATGATGTAGGAAATATTTTTATCTTTCAAAATAATATTTATAGTCAAAATGAGTATGTAAAGACCCGTAAAATTCAAGGGAAATTTTTTCTTAATTTTCTTTAGAATTTTACAAGAGCGCGGTTTCAGACGGCACCTGATTCCGAGGCCCGGAGTGCCCGGAATCAATTTCCGAAGTTTGGCTCGGGTACGTTCAGTGAACGAACGAGCGGGAATTCCTAACTTTTGATCCGGTGCTCAGAATTGAAATCCGAGGGCACCGATGAACTCGCAGCGCCGATATCCGCTTAAAGAGACCTTTTCGGAAGTTGCGTTTGTTGCGGGTTGTAAGTTAGTTTTTGGGTTTTTAGTTTAAGTTAAATAAAATTTGTGAAGAACAAATTTTATTTTAACTTGATAAATCCTACCAAAGGGGGTTGGAAGTGGGACCCACATCCACTTAACCTCCCTTGGGAGGATTAAGTGTGGTGGGGCCCACACGAAGCTCCCAACCTTTCATCTTCTTCCAACTCCCTTAACCCCTCTTTAATGAATTGAGTTATTTAATTTTGGAGTTAATCTTTTTGAAATTCAAACCTTTGAATTTCTTTTGTTAGGTTTGTAAATAAAATTAGCTCTTATTTTATTTGGATGGGTTAGAACACTTTGGCCACCTTGAGAGCTTTTGGGAGCTTTTCTTCTTCTTCTTCAACTCTGACGAAGAACACGAAGAACCGTCGAACTTGACGAAGAACGCTCAAGTTCAGACTAAGAACGCCGCTCCGCTCTTCTTCGTCTTCCGTGTCAACGAGAGGGAACGCCGCTTCCTCCTCGGACTCCCTTTGTCGACATAAGTAGATTTGCCAACGACGTATCTCTTCGGGCGTAACTCTTCGTCATCGGATTCGACGAACGACGACCGCGACGCCCGACCTCCGCGACGTTGTCTTCCGCGGAACGTTATTAAATCTACGAACCTATACCCGAGGTAGGGGTTCTTGAGTTCGTTGTTTACTTTTTATTTGATTTTCCTCATGTATTTCTAAGCCAATTGATATCAAACTAACGGGAGGAGGCCGGACCGCACAAACACGGCCGATCCTCCTCCCATCGTGGTTTAGTTTTATTGTGGTTTGAAGCGGGGTAACGCGGTACCATTGCACCGCGCGAAAAGAATTATTTAAGGCCGGTTTGGGTCACGGCGAAGAACTGCGGCGCTATAATGCTGCGCCTTTGAGATCGGATGAGACCGCAGCCGGAGTCGGGCCGCGGCGGTGGGGCGCGACGTCGTTACGCTACGCAAATCTTACAAGGGCCGAGCAAGAAGGGGCGGCCGGAAAACCGGCTGCCGCCGGAAAATGAAGAACTGCGGTCGGACGGCCGCGGCAGAGAACCCATGGGCGGCCGGCCTCGCCGGCCGCGGGAGATCAGAACAGCCGCGGCCCTACGGCCGCGGCGGAGCAGCCAGGGGCCCGGCCTCGCCAGCGCTGGAGAACGGAGGAGTCGCGGCGGAGAAAAACAGGGGCGGCCGGATTTACCGGCCGCCGGCGACCAGGAGAGCCGCGGCCTTCAGGCCGCGGCATAGAATTGGAAGGCGGCCGGCCGTGCCGGCCGCCGGCTTCAAAGGAAGCGGGACCCGCAGGTCCCGCGTGTAAAGAAACGGCCGGCTCAAAGCCGGCCGTGATCCGTTTAATCCGGGGGTTTGAAACCCCCGGTATCTCCTTGAGTCAGCCCCCACGTGCCGTGGGGGCCGTTTAAAAAAAATAGGGGTGCGACATGTTGCCGCGCCGCCCCTCTTTTTTTTTCAGACACTCGGTCGGACGGCTGAGTTTCCTCCGGCCACGCGGCCAGGCAGGCCGCCGGGCCGGGCCGGGTCGCGCCTACCGGGCCGGGTCGGACCCGGGTCGGGTCGACCCGGTTCGGGCCGACCCAGGGGGGGTCGGGCCGGGTCTCCCCGGACCCGGACCCCCCGTTTCGGATCAGATTCGGTCTTTTGGCCATAACTTGAGCCACGGACCTCCGATTGACGAACCGTCTGCGGCAACGCGATCCTCGGATCGGGACGGTCGTTTCGGTATATCGCACTCAAGGTTTCGGATTACTTTGAGTTCGGCCGGGTTGGTTCGTTCACGAAACCAACCGGGCCTTCGGAGCGGAAACGCTCATATCATGAGCTACGGGCGTCCGATTGACGTGCCGTCCGCTGTGTTGTGTTCCTCTTAGTGAGAAGGATCTTTTGGAATACTCCACCCGAGGTTTGGACGCAGGTGGAGTACGGTCGGGTTGGTTTTTCCTTAAAAACCAACCGGGCCCCGGGGACGAAAATGCCAATAACTCTCAGACCGGGCGTCCGATCGACGCACCGTCTGTTGCGTTGATTTCCTGTTGACGATACGGAACTTTTGGCATCCTTCGCCCGAGTTGTGGATACAGTTAGTAGTGGCCGGGTTGGATCGCACCCGAAATCCAACCAGGCCCCTGGAACGGGAAAGCTGATATCTTTCAGACAGGACGTCCGTTTGACGATCCGTCAGCGGCGTTGGTGATTACGTTGAGTAACGGTCCCTTTGAGTATACCCTATGGGAGTTCAGGGTAGAGTTGTGATACGGCCGGGATTGGTTCGCTCACGAAACCAACCGGTCCCCTGGGACGAAAAGGCTAATAACTCATAGACTGGGCGTCCGATCGACGCGCCGTCTGTTGCGTTGAGACCCCTGTGACGAGACGGTCTTTTGAGATACTTATTTGCGGGACTTTGTGATACTTGGAGTATCGACCAGTAGCTCGTGGAGAGGACCCTCCCGGAGACGAGCGTGCAGAGTACGGAGACCGTGTAGCCGGCTGAGACCTGCCGACTGCTTGACCGACTCGACTTAGAGTGAGTCGACTAGCCCAGTGGACGGAGCGCCCGGTATTTGGCGGCAGACCCACGGCGGACGGAGCGCCTGGTAGTTGGCAGAAACCTGCGGTACTCGACAGGAGGAGTACCTCAGTAGGCTATTTGGGTTAGCGCCGGGTATTTGGCGACAGACCCTCAACGGACGGAGCGCCCGATAGTTGGCCGCAAACCCGCAGTACTCGACAGGAGGAGTACCTCAGCAGTCTTAGGTTAGTGAGCAGTACCTCGGAGTCGTGACAGGACCACTGTACACTCTAGAGACAGAGCTCTTCAGTAGTTACGGTTTCGATAATGAAAATTCTGGTTTGAGCTGAGACTTTTGACCTTGTGTTTACCTCATGATTGAGATGGGTCACTTGCTAACTTTGGTATATGTATGGGCATATACCCGGGTAGTGGTTATCCGTTGTTTTCACAATCCTTGTGTTTCCTCATGATTGAGATGGGTTACTTGATAACTTAGGTATATGTATGGGCATATACCTAAGTAGAGGTTATCTGTTGAGATCTTCTTTGTGGTTATCCTTGTTGGTTTAGTGAGACCTTGAGGGTCTCGGGGTCCCTACTGAGTATCGTTATACTCACCCCTGCACGGGCTATGCCCGCACCTCGTTGTGTTGGTTGCAGACGACGGACAGTGCTGACAGAAGCCGAGTGTTCGAGGACTGGACGGTACCTGGAGGTGGACTATACGAAGAGGCGGTACCCGGAGGTGGACCACTGGGCGGGACATACTCGGAGTGGACGGCGGGATCCGAGGAGCAGAGGAGCTATCTATACTCACCCTTCTGGTGGGATTTCCAGTGGACAGCTCGGCGTAGTAGCTTTACTTTTCAGTTGCTGTTTTCCCTTTCGAGTTGTACTTTACAGTTGGGCTTGTATTTCCGGCCCCTTTTTACTTTCCGCACTTTTAGTTGTACTCTGTTTTTGCTTAGTGTTTACTTTCCGCTTGCTTACTCTGTGGTGTTTGTTTACTTTACAAAGGCAATACCTTCCCTTTTTACTGGGATTTACGCCTTGGTGCTAGTCGCCAGCCCCTGGCCTATGGAAGGCGGGCTTGGGGTAGTCACGGCACGGACCCCGAGGGCGGGTCGTGACAAATTGGTATCAAAGGAGTTTGGTTCTACCGCAGAACTTATAACTCTGATGTTTCTTTCTGTGAAGCAATAGTGTTGAGAGTACCGAGTGTGGTTTTCAGTTCAGGGAGTCCAGTGTTGGTGCGGGCGGCCGACGTATCCATACACCCGGAACCTGACAACTTATTTCCGACTTTGTGCACGAAAACACTGATTGCGTGTGTGTTTTCAAAGGTTTCCCCCCTTAAAACAGCTCAAACCAGGTCAGCTCACCAGGTATAACCGTTTGATCGTGTTATGTTGTTTCTTTCAGGATGCCTTTTCTCGGACGACCAGCTAGAGCCCGGAGGGATGTGCGTACTGATAGTCTGTCGAGTGACGAGGCTTCGGTACAGGGCCCTTTTGCAGTTGAGGCACCAGCGGAGGCACCAGCGATACTACCATATGTTGGGCCACCGATGCCACCAGCCCCAGCAGTAGACGATGCACGACGCTTGAGTGCGCTGCATGAGTTCCAACGCCAGAGGCCACCCAGGTTCAGGGGAGAGACGGAACCGCAGGCGGCTGAGGATTGGCTGGAGGCTGTGGTGGGAGTCTTCAGGCTAGTGGGGACGCCATCGGACTTCATGGTGACCTTTGCTTCCAGCCTTCTTCAGGCAGCAGCAGGCAGGTGGTGGAGCCACTTGTTCCAGTTTTGCGATGGGATGGCTTTCACATGGGAAGACTTTGAGACCTTCTTCAGGGTGGAGTATGTGCCAGTAACTCTACACCCCGAGCGTGTTTAGGAGCCGCTGCCTTTGCCGCGTGTTTTTCGAGCAGAAGCCGAGTCATCTGTGGGTAGTAGACAGATGATGCAGAGGTCCAGGAGGACCAGACCATCAGTTGGGCGATCTCGGGTTTTAGGACCGGTGGTGCGGGGCACCCGGAGAGGGAACAGAGCTAGACGTGCAAGGAGAAGGTTGTGTTACTCATGCCGCGGAAAGGGTCACCTAGCACGTGACTGTCCGACTCCTCGATTCGCAGGCTTTGGGGGAGCCACCAAGGTAGAGGCAGCGACAAATGCTTGATCAACAGTAAAGCAGGTGGACAGGAGCGGAACTAGTGGATACGTCTCTTGTACTTCTAGTTCCATGTTGATGTTGTTTTTGTGTAGCATCTTTGTATTATGAGCTGCAATAATAAAAGACGCATACTTTGTGATGTTTCCATTCCTGTCCTCTTTTGTGTTGTTACTAAGAGGTTCCAGTTGACTGTTGACTTGACCCTCACTTGTGAGACATCTACTGGAGGAGACCCAGTTACCACACACTGATGCCGACAGTGTGACTCAACACTTGGAGGCGAGAGTAACGGTTGGATCTCTTGGTAGTAGCGTCGAGGCCTTACGACGTCATCCTTCGTATGGATTAGTATCATCCATCTTAGGATTGACTGTATTAGGAAAAGAATGTGGTTCATCCAGGGGATGAGACCAGATTTCTCTTATCGGCAAAGAAGAAATCTTGGAGCTCTTGTGGAACCAGAGAAGGTCCAGGTCATCCAGGAGCGGATGAGGACAGCACAGAGCCGGCAGAAGTCATACGCTGCCAGGAGGCGGAGGCCACTGGAGTTCGAGGATGGCGACCACGTCTTCTTGCGGGTCTCACCTCGACGTGGTATTCAGAGATTTGGCCGAGGCGGCAAGTTATCTCTGCGCTTCATTGGACCCTTCCAGGTCCTCAGCAGGGTTGGCGAGGTGGCTTATCGCCTGGCTCTACCACCTCAGTTGCACCGGGTGCACGACGTCTTCCACGTGTCTCAGCTGAGGAGATACGTGCACGACCCGACGCACATCATTGACCATGGGGAGCTTGACGTTGACGATGGGGCGACTTTTACGGAGGTTCCGGTGGAGATAGAGGATCGACAGGAGCGGGTCTTGCATGGGCGATTGATTCCTCTTGTGCGCATCAGATGGCAGCATGGAAATCTCCAGGAGAGCACATGGGAGCGGGAGGCTCAGATGCGTGCTCAGTACCCTCATTTTTTTCCCTAGTTTTTGATGTATCTTTACGGGGACGTAAAGCCCTGAGGTGGGAGTAATGTAAAGACCCGTAAAATTCAAGGGAAATTTTTTCTTAATTTTCTTTAGAATTTTACAAGAGCGCGGTTTCAGACGGCACCTGATTCCGAGGCCCGGAGTGCCCGGAATCAATTTCCGAAGTTTGGATCGGGTACGTTCAGTGAACGAATGAGCGGGAATTCCTAACTTTTGATACGGTGCTCAGAATTGAAATCCGAGGGCACCGATGAACTCGCAGCGCCGATATTCGCTTAAAGAGACCTTTTCGGAAGTTGTGTTTGTTGCGGGTTGTAAGTTAGTTTTCGGGTTTTTAGTTTAAGTTAAATAAAATTTGTGAAGAACAAATTTTATTTTAACTTGATAAATACTACCAAAGGGGGTTGGAAGTGGGACCCACATCCACTTAACCTCCCTTGGGAGGATTAAGTGTGGTGGGTCCCACACGAAGCTCCCAACCTTTCATCTTCTTCCAACTCCCTTAACCCCTCTTTAATGACTTGAGTTATTTAATTTTGGAGTTAATCTTTTTGAAATTCAAACCTTTGAATTTCTTTTGTTAGGTTTGTAAATAAAATTATCTCTTATTTTATTTGGATGGGTTAGAACACTTTGGCCACCTTGAGAGCTTTTGGGAGCTTTTCTTCTTCTTCTTCAACTCTGACGAAGAACACGAAGAACTGTCGAACTTGACAAAGAATGCTCAAGTTCCGACTAAGAACGCCGCTCCGCTCTTCTTCGTCTTCCGTGTCAACGAGAGGGAACGCCGCTTCCTCCTCGGACTCCCTTCATCGACATATGTAGATTCGCCAACGACGTATCTCTTCGGGCGTAACTCTTCGTCATCGGATTCGACGAACGACGACCGCGACGCCCGACCTCCGCGACGTTGTCTTCTGCGGAACGTTATTAAATCTACGAACCTATACCCGAGGTAGGGGTTGTTGAGTTCGTTGTTTACTTTTTATTTGATTTTCCTCATGTATTTCTAAGCCAATTGATATCAAACTAACGGGAGGAGGCCGGACCGCACAAACACGGCCGATCCTCCTCCCATCGTGGTTTAGTTTTATTGTGGTTTGAAGCGGGGTAACGCGGTACCATTGCACCGCGCGAAAAGAATTATTTAAGGCCGGTTTGGGTCACGACGAAGAACCGCAGCGCTATAATGCTGCGCCTTTGAGATCGGATGAGACCGCAGCCGGAGTCGGGCCGCGGCGGTGGGGCGCGACGTCGTTACGCTACGCAAATCTTACAAGGGCCGAGCAAGAAGGGGCGACCGGAAAACCGGCTGCCGGCGGAAAAAGAAGAACTGCGGCCGGACGGCCGTGGCAGAGAACCCATGGGCGGCCGGCCTTGCCGGCCGCGGGAGATCAGAACAGCCACGGCCCGACGGCCGCGGCGGAGCAGCCAGGGGCGGCCGCGGCGGAGAAAAATAGGGGCGGCCGGCTTTACCGGCCGCCGGCGACCAGGAGAGCCGCGACCTTCAGGCCGCGGCATAGAATTGGAAGGCGGTCGGCCGTACCGGCCGCCGGCTTCAAAGGAAGCGGGAGCCGCAGGTCCCGCGTGTAAAGAAACGGCCGGCTCAAAGCCGGCCGTGATCCGTTTAATCCGGGGGTTTGAAACCCCCGGTATCTCCTTGAGTCAGCCCCCACGTGTGGTGGGGGCCGTTTAAAAAAAATAGGGGTGCGGCATGTTGCCGCGCCGCCCCTCTTTTTTTTCACACACTCGGCCGGACGGCCGAGTTTCCTCCGGCCACGCGGCCAGGCAGGCCGCCGGGCCGGGCCGGGTCGTGCCTACCGGGCCGGGTCGGACCCGGGTCGGGTCGACCCAGTTCGGGCCGACCCAGGGGGGGGTCGGGCCGGGTCTCCCCGGACCCGGACCCCCCGTTTCGGATCAAATTCGGTCTTTTGGCCATAACTTGATCCACGGACCTTCGATCGACGAACCGTCTGCGGCAACGCGATCCTCGGATCGAGACGGTCGTTTCGGTATATCGCACTCAAGGTTTCGGATTATTTTGAGTTCGGCCGGGTTGGTTCGTTCACGAAACCAACCGGGCCTTCGGAGCGGAAACGCTCATATCATTAGCTACGGGCGTCCGATTGACGTGTCGTCAGCAGTGTTGTGTTCCTCTTAGTGAGAAGGATCTTTTGGCATACTCCGCCCGAGGTTTGGACATAGGTGGAGTACGGTCGGGTTGGTTTTTCCTTAAAAACCAACCGGGCCCCGGGGACGAAAATGCCAATAACTCTCAGACCGGGCGTCCGATCGACGCACCGTCTGTTGCGTTGATTTCCTGTTGACGATACGGATCTTTTGGCATCCTTCGCCCGAGTTTTGGATACAGTTAGTAGTGGCCAGGTTGGATCGCACCCGAAATCCAACCAGGCCCCTGGAACGGGAAAGCTGATATCTTTCAGACAGGACGTCCGTTTGACGAACCGTCAGCGGCATTGGTGATTACGTTGAGTAACGGTCCCTTTGAGTATACCCTATGGGAGTTCAGGGTACAGTTGTGATACGGCCGGGATTGGTTCGTTCATGAAACCAACCGGTCCCCTGGGACGAAAAGGCTAATAACTCACAGACCGGACGTCCGATCGTCGCGCCGTCTGTTGCGTTGAGACCCCTGTGACGAGACGGTCTTTTGAGATACTTCTTTGCGGGACTTTGTGATACTTGGAGTATCGACCAGTAGCTCGTGGAGAGGACCCTCCCGGAGACGAGCGTGCGGAGTACGGAGACCGTGTAGCCGGCTGAGACCTAACGACTGCTTGACCGACTCGACTTGGAGTGAGTCGACTAGCCCAGTGGACGGAGCGCCCGGTATTTGGCGGCAGACCCACGGCGGACGGAGCGCCTGGTAGTTGGCAGCAAACCCGTGGTACTCGATAAGAGGAGTACCTCAGTAGGTTATTTGGGTGAGCGCCCGGTATTTGGCGACAGACCCTCAGCAGACGGAGCGCCCGGTAGTTGGCCGCAAACCCGCAGTACTCGACAGGAGGAGTACCTCAGCAGTCTTAGGTTTGTGAGCAGTACCTCGGAGTCGTGACAGGACCACTGTACACTCTAGAGACAGAGCTCTTCAGTAGTTACGGTTTCGATAATGAAAATCCTGGTTTGAGATGAGACTTTTGACCTTGTGTTTACCTCATGATTGAGATGGGTCACTTGCTAACTTTGGTATATGTATGGGCATATACCCGGGTAGTGGTTATCCGTTGTTTTCACAATCCTTGTGTTTCCTCATGATTGAGATGGGTTACATGATAACTTAGGTATATGTATGGGAATATACCTAAGTAGAGGTTATCTGTTGAGATCTTCTTTGTGGTTATCCTTGTTGGTTTAGTGAGACCTTGAGGGTCTCGGGGTCCCTACTGAGTATCGTTATACTCACCCCTGCACGGGCTATGCCTGCACCTCGTTGTGTTGGTTTCAGACGACGGACAGTGCTGACAGAAGACGAGTGTTCGAGGACTGGACGATACCTGGAGGTGGACTATACGACGAGGCGGTACCCGGAGGTGGACCACTGGGCGGGACATACTCGGAGTGGACGGAGGGATCCGAGGAGTAGAGGAGCTATCTATACTCACCCTTCTGGTGGGATTTCCAGTGGACAGCTCGGCGTAGTAGCTTTACTTTTCAGTTGCTATTTTCCCTTTCAAGTTGTACTTTACAGTTGGGCTTGTATTTCCGGCCCCTTTTTACTTTCCACACTTTTAGTTGTACTCTCTTTTTGCTTAGTGTTTACTTTCCGCTTGCTTACTCTGTGGTGTTTGTTTACTTTACAAAGGCAATGCCTTCCCTTTTTACCGGGATTTACGCCTTGGTGATAGTCGCCAGCCCCTGGCCTATGGAAGGCGGGCTTGGGGTAGTCACGGCACGGACCCCGAGGGCGGGTCGTGACAGAGTACTTATATAACACCATATAAAAATTAATTTCCAAAATATTTTTGTTTATGTCAATTTTTTCTTTACTTTAAATTAATTAATATAAAGTGTCATTATCATTCATAAGTGGCTCCATGGGGTCCCAAAATCGACCCAAGTATGACCATGGTTGGTCATCACTCATCCAATAAGGTTAGGAAATGTTTTAAGGTAATTTTTAATTATTACTATATTTTTTACCTTGAATTACCCAATTTACCTTTAAACGCAGTAAATAAAAGTCAAAGGTTACTATTCACCAAAAATTATTTTCATCTTACTAAACCACATTTTACTTACGGAGGTTAACCGTGTCTCTTGGAGTTTTGAAATTCCACTCACAGAAGCGGTAAAATTATGTTTTATGTGAATTTGCAAATTCTCCTAGGAGGTGGGTAAAAGATGGTGAAAAGATCAATAAAATTTTCATATATCTAAATGTATTATAAACTGAATCCAATTAATTAAATTGAATTTATATATGTATTATGTATCTATTTTTACCTATAATAAATTTAAATAAATTAATGAATTATTAAAATAAAAATCTGGTTTTAAACTACAACTCAGTGTTTTTCACTATTCATCAAAAATTTAATGTTTTCAAAAAAATACCAAAAAATTACCCTAGGATAATTTAGATATTATTAATCCAAAATTGATGTCTATTTTACCAAATTAAAAACATAGAAGTTTCATTTATTAATTTAAAATTATTTCTCGTTGTCAAAACCAAACGGCGTATTTTTAAAAAATAATAACTATCAAAAGATTGACACTTATTTATGTCCAATTTCAATGTAAAATTACTTAAAATGACCAGAATAGGATTAAATGGTAAAAATATAATCAATTTATACTTCCAAACCATTAAAATTTATAATTTATTACTATAAATTGTTTTGATTGAAAAAGTTGTTTTTAGTGAAGATATAGTATTTTTCAATATTCACCCAAATATGAAAGTTATCAGAAAACACCAAAACTTTATTGAAACTAAATTATTATATACCAATTATAAATAATATGTTTATTGTGTCAAATTGAATATTTAGAAGTTTTAAATATTGGATTTAAAAAGGGTTCTCCATCAAAAGGCGGTAAAATTTCATTTTTTGAAAAATAATTCTTTAATCTGAAACAATTATATTTGTTCTTAAGTTATTTCTAAGAAACTCATAATATGGATTCTCAAATTATAAGTATTATATAAAGTTTAAAATTCAGTTAATACAATTCATAACCGCTTTAGAATGGGAAGTTTGGTAAGTCGTGGTGCGCTTGAACTCAATGTTGTGTGTAGTGCTAGTTATTGAATTTCTTTAAAGAATTAATGTAATATGAAATTTTGGGGTGCTATAGTAGTCATAGAGTAAATTGTGGCATGGGTGTGGTGCATAAATTTGAATATGAGTTCTAAAAGATGTTCTGGTTTAGTGAGACTAAAAGTTATGTATAATGGTCATTTTGGCTATGTTCAAGGAAAAATCATAGGTGCATTAGTTAGGCCATATATTGGGTGGTATGAGATTTTACACCCATTGTGATAGATGAGATTGTAATTGTACACACCATTTGTGCAAAGTAACTATCAAATCATTAAATTGGTCTGTATCCATGTGATATTTGAGGGAATATGGATTTAAATAAATGTTGTAGGAATGGTTTAATTGATGTTGTGATGAATAGGGTAATGTCCCTCAATAGAATAAAAGTCATCAAGAATGGATCAGGTGTGGTGGAATGACTAATCTAGATTAATTTAGATTAGGTATTGACAAGATATGGAGTGTGAATCAGGGGGGGTGTCACACTTATAGTGGTGAAACTTGATTACGTTTTGATAAAGTACAAATATAGGGTAATATGTATAATGGAAAGTGCACCATTAAAAATTTTAGGGCGTTTACCATCAATATTATTTGAAATTCATTGGTTTTCATATAAACCATTCTCGAGAAGTTGTCCTGAGTGATGTTTTGATGATGCACATTGGAACTCAAGAATGATTGGTTTTGGCCCCTCCATTCATTTCATTTGATGATGGATGGATAATGGATCATGGAACATGTATCTTGATCATGAGTAAATGATAAGGATACTCCTATGGTGGGGATTATCATATCATTCACAGTTTTACATCTTCCTTGTTTGGAGAGTTGTAGATGATGTGAGATTGGCTATTGGCCTATCAAGATATCCTAGTTGTGTAGATTCTTTGGATTAATGCATGGATATTTTTTATCACCAATGCTTATTAGGGATAATAATGGTTATGGTGGAGTGGTTATAGTGACCTCTATTTTTCTAGACTATGAAATTGAGTAGTAAATTTAATGTTTTATTTTAGATGATTACGAGGGGTAAACGGTCATTTTTCCATATAAGATGATAGAATGTAATATTAATTACCACTCCATAAGTCTTATAATATGGTTTTTACCATAGTAAATTAGTTTTATGGAATTTAGAACCGTTCTAATATTTATGTAATAATTAAAACAAAATATTAAATTAATTAATGATTAATTTATTTGTGCATGTTTTTTGGTGATATCTTTTCAATGTATCATTGGATTTACATTCTGAATTTTTCATTGATTATATAATGGTAGTTTTTCCTAGACGAGGTATAAACTCACATCATGAATTGAGGCCAATGTAACGTTCTGACCAGGGATCGACTAAATAGTTCTAGGAGCTGGTGGGTCACATGACCTCAAGAATGACTCTTCATATGCCAGAGGCTACAATGTAGTAGTGAGGTCCTAGTTTGTATCCCTGAGGATTCTATGCCCTTATGTAATAGAGTATCATAAAGGTATTAATCATTAATATAATATCAATAGTGGAAGAAAATAAATAACTGAGCAAGATACGGATGTTAATCTTTAAGAATACTATAGTAATAAATATTCCAAAAGTAGTGTCATATACATTATGAGTGTTTCATGTCTCTATAAAATATGGTTTTGAAAAAAATGAAATATAAATCCAATACAATACATGTATTAAAAGAAAAAGAAAGAAACAAAGGAACTATCTCCCACTAGCATCAAGATCATAGCTTTGTCCTGTGATCCCCTGCTCCTATGTAATGATCAAATCAAACATCATAAAGTGGGTTCTTACCGGTATCCCCACCTGCATCCTTGAATTCTTTTAGGGTACCATGTGTAAGTGAAAATAGGGTGTTAGATAACACTATGTAGGCCACCACCAACGGTGTCTATAACAATTCCAGTTTGTGTATTATAAATAAAATTGTTGTTTAGTATATGAAAGGTGCTTCTGTAATGAATGTTAGTGAACATGACCAAATTGACAAATGTAATGTGAAACATTTCATACTATCAATAATAATCAAACACCCATACCCTGGGTAAACTGTAATCAAGTCACCATAATCTCAA
Organism: Viscum album; assembly: GCA_963277665.1. Taxonomy (NCBI): domain Eukaryota; kingdom Viridiplantae; phylum Streptophyta; class Magnoliopsida; order Santalales; family Viscaceae; genus Viscum; species Viscum album. The sequence goes on from OY728130.1 coordinate 1,225,800,098, forward strand.
GCTAATTGTAAAGAATTATTATATCCACAACGAAAATTCTATCTAAACAAGTGACCTTAAAGAATACACGCCGGCATATACAATGTAATTTAGTGTATAATATCCACAATGTCCATTCCTCATAATCAAGAGTCAGACCTAGAATATCTATATCCAAGGTATAAAATAACTAAGGCATCCTCATATAATCCAATGAAAATAATTATTGAAACTTAGTAAATAATTGAGATGAATCCATGGATCAAGTCCACTGAGCATGTCCAAGTTGTTCTAAGCTAGTTAGGTCAAAGGGGTATCAATTTCATTGGAATTCAATTGAATCAGGATCCAAGGAGTAGAAATTTACAAGGCATTCACTATAAAAAATCGAGATCTATAGAGTATTAATATTTATGGAATTATGCGGAATTAGGATCCAAGGAGGATAAATATACTCAACATCAACTAGAATAGTCAATTCATCATCTTATAATTCTTCACAATCCATTTTATAATTATAAACAACAAAAGAGTTCATCTAAAACATTAAAAAATTTCCATAGAAGTCATTAAACCATTTTAACCATATGTCCTCCCAATAAAAGGATGAATAAACCATTTCTTATCATATATTAAATTCCCATTCAATTCATTAATCATCCCAAAACCTATGGTGATATCATACACACCCAAAGGGGTGGTACAACATGGGGAAGATATGTAGACTCACCCAATGGGTGGCTTGGGTTGGGGTGAAGGACCTACAACCATATAAAGGCACTAGTAGGAGAAAAAAAGGTTCTAATTAATTCAATTTAGGCATTCAATTAATTTTAGAGGAGACACTAGAATTTATGGTGTGTCTCACAATGGAAACTAGACATATAAAAGAATATTATTTTAGGGAAAGGTATAGAAAACCTACCATATAACCATGGTAGAAAACTCATCCAGTATCTATGTTTGATTCGGTCTAGATCAAAAGAAAATGGAAGAACATAAGAAAACCCTCCATTTAGGGAACATTAGCTCAAACCAATCTAGCACATCAAATATCTTATAAAATATAAAAATGTGTAAGAGAAATTAAGAACTCACAGACACATATCCAATGATCCCAATAGATCTGGAATTGGATGTTGGATGAATGAATGAGATCAAAGCCTTGTATAGGATTAATCAAACTCTCCAAAGGGAGAAATCGAGGATTTAACTAGGGAAAAAAGAATAGAGTTAAAAGTTTAATGCATTTAAGAATTTATGGGGAAAATGTAAATTTCCCATATTTTTACTGGGCCACATGGTTGATCAAACCATGTACCCATCACTACATATATTGGAAAATCGCATGGTTTGGAAAGCCATGAAAACAATATCCCGTATGCCACTATCCAAGACTCCCCTTGCATGGTCCATGGATCACTATTTGGCAAACCATGTGTCGACTGTGATTTTGGCCTATTATAAAAATTAAGGATGCCCACACATGGGCAGGATGTCATAGGTTCACGGTTAGGGTAAACCATATGCCCCTTACTAAGTTGTAAAATACCCTTCACGATTTTCTCAAACCCTATAAAATGGGATGTATGACTTCTTCTAACCATTTAGTCTACGTTCCTTTTCAAAGAAACCAGGCCTCTAGGATCATAACAAGACCAAGACACCCTAAAAAATCTCATTAACTCATTAGGTATTAAAATTTGTTCAAAACTAATCATTTAACAAAAATTCTAAAGATCCACACCTCATAATAGAACCTAGGATCTTGAAATACCCCCATTAATAGATAAATTCATCCCTGAATTGACTTTCCAAGGGTGGTTAAGAATCAACTGATAATATCTCTGGCCATAGAGTATGTACGTTGGCCTCCCTTTCCCATGTATCGTCTTATAAACAACTGTGCAACCATAGAACCCATACTAGATGAACTAACTAGCCTCAAACAGGATTAATTCTCTTATCAATGATACAAATAGTATTCTCCACAAAGGAAGCATCTAACTATATCTCAACCTCATCAAGATGTAGAGTGTCCTATGGGTCTGAGGGATAAAGACACAACTGAGATACATGAAAGATTTTGTGTGTGGCTCAGTACCTCTGAGGTAACTGTAACTAATAGTGTACCGGCCCAAATATGTATATAATATTGAATTTGTGGACATATCTTGGTGAAAGAATACACTATATCCTAAACCATCCATTTCCCAGCCTCATTGAGATACATAAAAAGACAAGATTCCCAAACTCAAACTCTTGAGGTTATCGAAAAAAATCATCATAGCATTTATTTCTACAATTTTTAGTGGCCATTTTATTTTTAATCAACCCAACCTACTCTAAATTCACATATATAACATTCTATCCAAGAAATGATACCTCTATGGCCACTAACTAGTACAGGGGTGAACAACTTGACTTTCCATACAAATCCTAATAAGGTTCCATCTGTATAGTCTCATGAGAGATATTATTGTTGGTTAATTGAACTCGAGCAATACAACTCTCCTAAGAGACCCTAATATCCAGGACACATTTTCTAAGCATGTCCTCAAGCAACATGATCATGAATTCTGACTGGCCATCCTATATACCCAACACAATCTGAAATATCTTCCAAAACATAGATGTGAACTAGGAATACCTATCTGATTCAATGGTATGATGAAAAAATTGAAGGAACACTATAGGATAGATAAAAATACTCCCATGATCATCTACTTAGACGGTCTCCCGGATCGATGGGAAATGAAAATCCTTTGCGATTCTATTTATAAAAATCCATATAACATTACTACATCAAGGCCACCTCAGTAACACGATAATGAAATCCATCATAAAGTCATCCCATTTCCCCTTAGGAATGGGAAAATGTAATACCCCGAACCTAGTTACCTAGAATCGGTGAATTATTACATAACATTGGCATGATAAAAGTAATTACCTCCTGAAAGGCTGATCAGTTTAGTATCCTTGTAAGTACTTGATACATACATAATTTTTACATTACATCATGAAATAAAAAACAACTTTGTGTCCCCTTTGAACACTCTTATATCCCTTAGCCTATTCCTGCAGGATAATCATAATATACTACTTTTCATATGGGGAAAAATAAAACATAATAAAGGAGTGAGCTCAGATTCTTAGTAAGGATAATAAGATATCTGATACTGTCATAATTAAGAACAAACATTTAAGTCAATGTATAAGACTAGAACACAAGCCTTTTAAAATTAAACTTCAACATAATATGGAAAAGATAAATAAAATAATTTCATTTAATTATTCACATGGATATTTTACTAGTCTAATAATCACTTGTAATATCCATATACAATTTCGTAATGATGGAATTCATAATTCCAGACTTCATAACCACATAGTCATGTCCTTGTGCCAATACTACAAATAATATTTTTTAAGGCCTCATGCCAATACACTAGTATGTCTCATGAGACATACCGATGCATTGAGGATTTATAGTGGGATTCACCTGTCACTTACTAAGTCCAATGTATTCCTCATATGAAAATTTTGAAATATAACATAAACATTCATATTAAACTAGCATACGAAATGTCAATACTTTAACCATAATCCATGAATGGTATAAAAATAGAACATCCATTGTCAAACATAACTCATTCAATACAATATCTAAGATTTTATTATAATAAGTTAACCTCAATTGATAATAATGATGGATATTGACGTAGATGAAAATAATCATCAAAACTATTTGAGAGAAATATCCCCCTTTTCTTGAAAACATTTAAAAGTATCACTATTTATCAACAAGCTGTTTAAAATGGATTTTTGAATCAAAGTGTCCCATACCAATTTTAAACTTTTAAAAGGAATTATAATTTTAAAACATTAATTTAGATATAAATAAATCCCTAAAAACGTTTTTAAAACATGGACATTAATGCAGAAGATTTAGAAGAATAAAATTTTAAAACATTTAAAATGATATTTTAGATAGAGTTACTAACAAAATGAGAGAAACATGAGTAAAAATAATTTAAGTCATCAAAACTTAATAATATCATGATAATAAAGGGATGCATGATATACTTTTTCAAAGTACAGTATATACACCAAATAAAATTGAATTGGTGCATAACAACAAAGAAGTCTCAATGGAATGTAAATTGATATGGAATACCTTTTAAAGACCACATGCATAGGTTAAGGATACATAAATGACATAATTATGTGTGAAAAATATATATACACTAAATATGAATGGAAATTCAGTGTAAAACAATCATAGGACATTCACACATATTCATGTAACAACAATACCAATGACTTGGATGTTGAACTCAATGAATGAAAATTGAGTTATGATTTCTCTGATCATGTTAATATCGATCACTTGAGAATTTATCAATGGAATAATTATGTGTATCTAAATATTACACACACAAGGGGAGTGAAAATTACTACATAAATAAATAAATAGTTATTTCACACATAATCATAGAGTAAAATAATCAATGAAGTTTGCGTAAAACCCAATGAGTGGGAATCGAAATTAGAAATTCCCTTACCAATTTGGTGACTTAAAAAACATACACCCCATGAAATAATGATCATAAAATGAAGATTTAAATACCCATAAATTAAAGTATATTACATAAGGAATAAAATCATGGGTAGTACATACACCACACAAAAGGAAATAGTGGAAATATAACATGAATCTGACAAAAATAAGAAGTGAGATGAAAACCCCTTACCATGTTGTAATCAATCGAGTCGTATGAAAAAAAGTTAATAACCACCAAATTAATAATATAATAACATTAATATAAATATAATAATGATAATATATATCAAATGGAAGTACAAAATACACCATATGCAATAAATAATTGGCGAATAATGGAAATATCACGAAATTAAAAGTGAGCTAAGAAACCCATTACCTTGTACTTTTCCTTACTATAGGGTAGGTAAACCTCTTGTATAATGGTGAAATAATTTTTATTAAATTATATTAGAATAAAATACATGAATATGATATCATATATGATCTTATAATATGGATTTCTTAATAATATTTCTGTAGTATCATCGGTTCGAGTGTTAACTAAATCGTTTTCCTTTATATGCTGGGTTACGTAAGCCATGTATTTTATGGATATGATGTATTTGATTAATATAAATAATGATATTATGTTCATAAAAATTATATTTAATCATAAAATGAAAATTATTCTTGAATGATTACGATGGGGAATGAATCTCATCGCGTTCGTGGAGACAATAATCCGTACATACGCATGAGCGACAATATCATTATATTGATAGTGAAATAATATGTAATTGGATGGTATATCATATATATAGAATCATTATCATGTTATATTTATTATTTACATCATTTATACTCATTATTATACCCCTCTAAATAATGAAGTGTATGAATAACAAACTACATCACGACATGGAGACGGTAAGAAGTACGTACGCACGTATGGTGACTTTGTCATTTATAAGAAGAATATAATAAAGAATATGTTTGTAAGATATTTATAATAAAATGAAAGTATTTATAAGGTATTGGAGTTATTATTTTGGTATAGAATTAAAAAATAAAGATAAAGTGGAAGAAGAAAAGAACTTGAAAGAGGGTGGTGAAATTATTACCACTTCCTTGGGTGTTTCCTTTTGAGTTGATCAAAAGGGCTCCTTAGGTTGGCTTTCCGATCAACATAAGGAATCTAGGTTTATTTGAGGGAAGTTGGGAGGATATATGGATAGGGGTTGTCTGAGAAAAATGGCTTTTGAGGTGTGAAATTAAGAGAAGGGTAGGTACCCTTTTATAAGGGAGGTGAGGGTCACTTTAGGAAAACCTTGAAATATTATTTTATAATAAAAAAAATTATTTGTTCTAATGTCTCGAAAATGATTTATTTAGAATATAAGGCGGGGATGGGTAAAAACCCTATCAAACAATAGGTTTTAGACAATTTTAGGTTACCATTGTAACCTTATCTTTTAGATTTATCTCATAGTTAAATAAATTAACTTTTACCGTGTCTTCTTGTATTCATACACTATATGGTTAATAAAATTACTCTACACTACCAAGAGAACATTAAGTGGTTCATTAATGACATATATAAAATTATCTAAACCCTTTTTCCAATTCTTATATTTTTAGGAATATTATATCAACAAATAATATAGTATTTGTTTTAAAAACTCTTTTATGTCAATTTTTCCATTATTTAGTATTTGGTATTTGTGAAAATCATAAAAACAAGATTAATTCGAAAAAAAATTATTTAATCAACCCTAAAATTTCATATTAACCTATAAAATTAGTTTCATTCATCAATAGTCTCAAATTACATTTATTTGTATATTCATAATATCAATTATTTTAATGTTTCACTAATAATCCAATCACTGTATCGTCATTGTGTCATAAATAAATTTAATTATTTGATTCTAAAAATTATAAATAAAATACCATTATCTAAGGAATATTTTTATCTTTATAATGAATATTTATAGTCTAATTTATCTTATGTATAACCCTATATTAAAAATGGTTTAGTTATTAAACTTTGAATCTAACTCTTTTAACTCTTCTTTAAATAGAATAATAATAAATGTCATAATATTATCCATATGGACCAAAGAGGATCATATTTTATTCCTATGGTTTTTTTTTGGTTTATGTAAACTTAGACAATAGAATTAGTACATGTGTTAGGGTAATTATAATATCATTTTACACTTAATTACCATATTTACTTTTAACTGTGGTAAATAAAAGTCAAAAGTTACTTTTCAACAAAAAATATTTTCATCTTATTAAACCACATTTAACTTAATGATGTCAACAATGTCTCTGGTATTTTTTAAATTCAACTCACTGAAGTGGTAAAATTATATTTTATTCAAATTTGCAAATGCTCATAGAAGGTGGGTAAAAGACGTTAAAAAGTTCAACATAATTTTATAATCTAATTTTATTATAAAATTAATCGAATGAATTACATTGAACTTATATAGTTATTATATATCTATTTTGACTTAAAATAAATTTAAATAAAATAAATAATTATTTATATAAAAAGTCGGTTTTAAACTATAACGCAGTGTTTTTCACTTCTCATAAAAATTGAATATTTTCAGAAAAATACCAAAAATTCACCCTAAGATAATTTTGATATTCCTAATTCAAAAATGAGTTCTATTTTACCAAATTAAAATCATATAAGTTTCATTAATTAATTTAAAATTAATTCCTATGGTCGAAACCAAAAAGTGGGGTTTTAAAAAGTAAAAACTACTAAAAGATTGACATGTGTTTATATCAAATTTAACTGTTAAATTACTTATAATGACCTAAATTTTATTAAATGATAAAAATATAATCTAATTATACTTTAAAAACATTCAAATGAATAATTCTACCTTATTAATTATTTTGATAAAAAGATGTTTTCAATTAAAATTTAGTATTTTTCAGTATTCATCCAAATATGAAAGTTATCAGAAAAGTACCAAAAATTTATTCAAAATAAATTCTTATGTCTAAATTCTAAAGAATAATTTAATTTCATTAAATTGAATATATAAATGTGTCAAATATTTGTTTTAAAAAGGGGTTTCCATTAGAAGGTGGTAAAATATCATTTTTTGAAAAATACTTATTTTATCTGAAAAAAGAATTTGTTCTTATATTATGTATAAGAAATACATAATATAGATTCTGAAATTATATTGGGTATATTAAATTCAAAATTCAGTTAATAGTATTCATAACCGCTTTTGAACGACTAGTTCGGTAAGTTGTGGTGCACTCAAACACGGTGTTGCATGTAGCGCAAGTTATTAAATTACTTTAAAGAAAATAACTAACTATGAAATATTGGGATGTTATAGAAACTAATATAAAATCATAGTTTTTAACTGGAGTTATGCTTTCACTTGCTAATTGGTAGAACACCTCGTAAAAAAACTAGCCACCTCTCATTTTATCCCCAACCACAATACTGATAGTGAATGTCATGATATATCCTGGTAACACTGGAATATACTTCACATGAGGAGGAATGAAAATCTCATGCCATCTCTTTATGTATATTCTCTATAACCCAAACGTGACCACATACGAATATAATTTCATTCCTTCCAATGGTCCAACCCAAAGGTGGATATGCACCTTCCAAAACTCTCTTATATTACTAGAACCTTAGTATTAGATAACTATATCAACCTCACACTATCTGAAAGAGAGGAATTCACTACAAAGGATGAGATAGTTTTTTTTTTCCATGACCATCCTACACCTCCACGCGCCTCTCCAAAAAAAATCTATAAGCTACCACTCGCTAATGAACTCCTAAACGACTTGTATATGAGTTCTCGTGCTCAGTACATAGACAAATGCATTTCCACTTTTGAACATATAATCACACTTGAAGTCAAATGACTGTAGATATTCATCAAACCTTTATTTTCTTAGATTCAAGAAAAACTATGTAAATATGTACATGAGTATTTTTTGGTAATTCCATGTGGGTTATATCAACTAATGAGACCCATACAACACGAATTTCTCCTCCTACATCAGAAATTCTCCTATCTGAATACATGTTCCATAAAAATATACTATATTGCATCTTCTTGAATATAGAATAATCAAGAAAGGAACTAAATCCAATATCCCTTTTAGCTTATAAAAGGATGTCTTGTAGATATATAACCATAAAAATATCACACCCTTATTAGTCAAGATTGTAGTATGTTTTAATAAGCATAATAAGTCATATTTGAAACACTTATAAATACCAGTTATCCCCAAGAATCTTATTATGTAAAACACTTTCTTCGGCTACTACTACGGGAATAAAACGCTCACAATCTCTATGTTAACTAATATTAATTTATCTGATATAATATGACTCAAGACATAAATATTATCCATTAAGAAGTGGCAGTTTGTGAGCTTATCATATAAATTATGCAATCTAAGTGTACCCAAAATGATCTTAATATTTTTTTCATGATCATTTTAATTATGAGAAAAATATATATGTCTTCCATGAATACCAAAAAAATGAACCCATATATGTATGTAAATCTTGGATCATAAGTTCCATGAAAATATCGGTACATTCTTGAGTCTGAATAGAATAACTAGATACTCAAATAGATAATAACTACTACAAAAAGTCAAGTGAAGTATGTCTAAAGTTCAAACATGCACCTGATGATAACCCGACCTCAAATAAATATTTGAGAAGACACAATATCCTTGGAGTTGGTCAAAGAAGACATCTATGCATGGTAGGGGATTTCAATTCTTAACCATCAACTTGTCCAATTTTTGGTAATCCACACATAGCCTAAGAGTTCCATCCATTTTTTTCACTAAAAGGATTGTGGAACTTCACTTATAAGTATTGATTCACATAAAAAACTTTGTATCCAAGTCCTATAACTACCTATTGAGATCCTAAAACTCTATAGTGTTAATCCTATATGGAGGAATGGGTACTGATGCAGTTCCTAGTAGCAACTTAGTAGAAAACTCCACTTTTCACTCAAGAGGTAAACCAGAAAAATTATCCCTAAAAACATCCCTAAAATTATCAACCACAGGAGAAAAATCATCAGAGTTAATTCCTTGATAATCTAGATAAAAACTATAAATAAGGGTTATCATCCTACCCAGCCATTGATGCTCTGGTCCAGCTCGGTCAGCCAAGACATTGCATTCACCCTTGTGAATAAAAACTCCACCCTCTGGTGATGTGAAGGTCACACTTTGGTGATTACAATTGACATAGTCTAGATAAGTGACTATATAATATATCTTGAGTATGAAGTAAAACCCTATCATCTCAAGATAAAAAAAGATCCCACACAAAGTGACACCCACATATCTTAAGGGGGATCTCCCTACACATTATTTACACACTCCATTTTGATCCCCAATGGAGTATCTAAAGTCATAAAGCCATCAAAAAAATGAATAAATATCCCAAGGATCTCCATAATAGGTATAGATATGAAACTATGAGAAGACATTGTATAAAAATTATTGATAATAGTGTAAAGGATACAAAGAATTCACCTCTTACCATAGACAACTTTCCACTATACTCCCCATGTGTAGGTTGTACAAAATATATATATCCTAAACCGGGACCCTATGAAATAACCTCACTACTAGGAGAAGTCCCCCTCTATTTTCATAGTAAAATTTGTGCATGGATGCGTCATCCACAACCACCACCTTAGCATGAATGATAGAAACTATTCCATCTCCCATCCTGACACAAATCTGGGAATCATGATCATGAACCTAGTGTCTGAGTCTACCCCCTCCAACTGAACATTGGGGTCAATATCCTATAAAAATGATGTATGTGGCCCATCCTATCATAATCTTGGCACTCAAAATGGTCTCTATCACACTAAATCTTCATATGTGTCCATCTAATTCACTAATAATTGAAGATATAACTACCAGCACTAATAGTTTTATTAGAATTCCCCTCATGAGAAGTCTCAAAATTCTTCTTCCTACTACTAGAAGATGAACCACTGGGTCGAGAGGCTGAACTAGATTTCTCTACACCCCCATATTCCCTCTAGTTTATTTTAGTAATATGAACTTGATTCAATATCTTCGTAATAGTTTTCTACTGAAACAATTGAATGAAATTCTTGAGAACTTCATTGAAGCATTCCATCCTTGATGGCTCATCAGCTATATAAATTGGTGCACAACACTGATGCTCGGTAAAGCGAGACGGATACTCCATAACAATAATCACACCCTCTTATAGACACATAAAATCATTGTCCATTTTAGCACTTAAGGACATAGAGAAAATATAATCATAAAACCATGATTGAAAATACATCCAAACCATATCTCAAATAGTATTATCCTAGTTTAAGACATCCCAAAAGCACTTTGTTACTCCCCAAAAAATATATGTATAAAGTTTTACTCTCCTTTCATGTGGTGTATCTAGATTCTCTAAAATTAACAAAATAGACTCAAGCCATAACTATGTATTATGTGGACCAAAATACCCAAAAAAATGTGAGGATTCTTCTACTAGAACACATGCATTAACTATTTAATAGACGAGGAAGGTTGTGGGGCTACCTAAATGGTTTGTATAAAGTTCATGAAACTCTCCCAAAATTGGGCTTCAACACCCATTTCCATTATAACTAATGGCACCAAAACTATCACTATGGTAGGTTTTACTTGATTCTCATGGCCCACCACCACTAGATCATTATCGTCACCACCCACCTAGAGCATGAATGGAGGCCTTCATGGTGGGATTCCAATAAATTCCAAACACTCAACTCAGAAAAGAATCATGTAGAGACCAAGTCAAAGATAAAATTACAGGACAGGTCAAATCCTTCCTATAAATAGTCAACACCCCTATACTTACACGAAACACTAATACTAGAAAAAGAACTACCATAAATCCGGGTCATGGTCAATTTATCTGTTTCACATCATAGGTGTTGATATATATAATGATGAACACCCTATTTAGTTTTGATTTCATTTAAATTTGGATTTGTTTACGTTCTCCTTCAAATGGTAGAACGAGATGGATCACTAATAATAATATATATGGTCCCATACACCTTAGAAACTGAAGTGTGTGATACACTTAATCCGTACCATAACATGTTTGGTCTATGCAACCCAAGGTCCATGAATCGACATTCCATATTTGACTTCTTATGGTTTCTTATGTAGCCTATAAAGGAAAAAACATTTTAGGTTATGAAAATAACTCTATGTACTAATAATGTATCCCAATATTCCACAAAAAAACTTTATCAAACAATATTCATATCACTAAGTGACACATAATAATTTTATACAGTCAATCAGTGTATTCTATATGGCATGATATATTACATGGAATGTTAACCCTATAAGTTTCCTAAAATGATGCATGAGATTGAATAACCTCATATCATTAAGACATGATAAAATAAAAACCTCAATCATAGAAACAATCACATAAAAACTCATGTACATCACCTAATGGTGGAATAAAATTAAATTTGATAAAAAAATATAGAACAAAAATTCCAATCCTAGGAAATTTGAATTTTTCTTGCATGTGGGTTGGCTACTCCTAGGCACAAATCATTAAAAAATCCTAATACATTTCAAACATAATATATATGTTCATAGAAGAGTAATGTATGAAAAGAAAAATCCTATGAAACCACTTTTTAACTTCACATCTTGGTATCCACTGAATGATTTCCTTTTCTGGTGGGTCACATGACCTCATGCGTGCCTACCCATACTCCAGAAGCTACTGACCCACAATGAGGGTATAGTGTGTGTCCATGGGAATACAATTCCATCATCTTAGAGTGTATCATATAATTATTAATCCTAAAAATAATATCAATATAAGAAGAAGATAAATAGATGAATAGTAGATAGAAGATAAACATCAAAAATATAGTATTAACAAATAATCCAAAAGAAGTGTCATGTACATTTTTAGTATGTAATGTCTCCATAAAAATGATAGGAAAATCGTGGAAGTATGAATAAAATATAATAAATGTATTAAAATAACAAAATGTCCAAAAATAAACTATCTCCAACAAGAATGACAGGAATAGCTCAGTCTTGTGCTCCCATGCCACCATGAAATGAGAAAATCAAGAATCATAAAGTGGGAGCTTTCCCATGGCTCCTTCCAACATACATGATGTCAATCCTAGTACCCAGTGAAGTCTCTGACATAAAGTGAGATATACTCAATATTCCACCACCAAAGGTTCCTATAACTGGTATTGTCTATGTAATATAAATAGAATCATTGTGCAATATATAACATGTATATCAGTAATAGAAGAAAGAGGTGAAGGAAAATGTTATAAATGGAAATTGAAACTATACAGCCTATTAACAATAGTCAAGAACCCAAACTAAGGGTCAGACTTAATCTAGTCACTATAATCACATGCTAACTATTAGTTCAGGATAATATCTGTAATGGATATTCAACGTAAACAAGATACCGTAAAGTATCCACAATGATATTTACCATGTAATATAGTTAATAATATCTACAATGACCATGCCATGTAAACAAGTTTTATACCTCAGAGGTTCACCTCTAAGGTATAAAATAACCAAGTCATCATCATCAATTTCAAGGTGAATATTAATAGAAACTTGATAAAGATTTGAGAGGAATATGAGGAGCATGTCTATAGAACATGTCCACGGAATTCCAAAACATCCATATCCAAGGGTTAGTAATTCCCTTGGAATCCTATGGAAACAGTATCCAAGGTGTACAAATGTTCAAGCCATTAACTACCATAATCAAGATCCATAGAGTAAAAATTTCCATATAGTCATATACAATCATGATCCATGTAGCAGAAATGTTCCCATGATCTATTTCCATAATAAATTCATCATATCATAATTGTTCAGAAGACATTCCAAAATTGGAAAGAGTCAAAGAGTTCATCGAACCCATTTAGCAATTTCTATATAATCCATTAAAACCATTATAATCATATTTCATCACATGAACAAGTGGCATAAAACTTCTCATTCTAATCAATAAATTCCTATTCAATTAATAAGGATCCCCAAACAAGTGGTAAGATCACACATGCCCCATAGGGTGGTTCAACATAGGGTAGATACAGGGATTCAACCAACGGGGGGTCCGAGTTGAGGTGAATAACCTCCTAAAATATAAAGTAACTAGTTATAAACCCAATCATGTTAAAATTCATTCAATTCAAGCATTCAATTAATTTTAGTGGAAACTTCAAAAAATATTCAGTGTGACACAACATCAAGTAGATATATAAAACATCAAACATTGAGGGAATAGTATATACCCCATACCATATACCTATGCTAGAAAACTCATCTAGTATAAACCTATGTTTTTTCTAGATCAGGATAAAATGGAATAACATAAAAAACATGGAAATAAGGGAAATTATCTCATACCAAAATAAAGAAACTGATATTAAGGAAAACAATGAAATGTGAAAGAGGAATAAAAAACATACAGACCCGAATACAATGAGATGAAGAACTCTTAAATCATATGGAGGATGGAGGAATTAGATCTAATCCCAAGTTAGTCTTGAAGAAACACTGTAATGGGTTAAAAGGTGGATATATCTATATAAAACAATGAATAGAGGAGCGTTAATTCAATTATGTATTTATGGGTAGAATGGACATCTCCCACTTTTTCATTGGGTCACACTATTTGGCCACACGATTGGGTAAAATGGGTTCCAACCATGCTCCTCTCACTAGGATAATATGTAACCTTCATGGTTAATGCAAATGATTTGTAAAATCATACCCAAACTGTTCCACATGACACTGTTCAAGACAATCCTCACGTGGTCCATGGTACACAATTAGACAAAATATGAATTGACCATGTGTTTGGACTCTAATAAAAATTTCACGTATCCATACATGGGTGTGAGGCTCTAGGTTCATGGTTAGTGGAAATAATGTGCCCCCTACTACCTTAAATAATTCCCCACACAGTTTACCCAAACCTTGCAGCATGGGTGGCATGGTTTTTACTAATCATGCGACTTAACACCATTTCCAAGAAACCAGGCCTATGCACTATGAACAAGCCCTATACACCCCCAAAACTCATGAGACCTCATTATGAATTAAAATTATGTCAAAACCAAGCTTATAGCTGGAATTAAAAATATCCATACCATGTAGGAAATCCTCAGATTTTATATCTAGTCCTAGACCCCTTATTATTTTTCTTTCCTTTTTTATTCATATTCTTTTCCCCCTTTTATTTATTCTCTTCTACTAGAATCTTATATATACCCCTTTTGGACTTCTACCTATAATTAAAAATAGAGAAAATGGAGAAGGTGATATGAGATATAGATAAAATAATGGAGGTGCCTCCATGGATCTCGGGTGGAGTTGAAGTTTTGAGACGCAGCTACAGAATAATGAAATGGGTGAAGTCTCAGTGGATTCCTCCCAAACGAAGTCAGTTTTATTCTTTTTTGTTGAAATCCATGTAGTTTTGCTGATTCTTAATTTTATGGACCTATTAGTACTTTTAAATATCACATGGGTTCAATCTAATCTTAAATAGGTGAAATCATGAGTTTTGGGCTGATTGGAGGGGCTCTAGTTCAACACATCTTAATCACATGAAATGTGGTTCAATGAATGCATACCTTTTACTCTCCATATTCATGGTAGATGAATTTTTAGAACTACGTTCTATCTACTTAGATTATATGACATGTAGTATAACTCGGATCGTGGCTAGGTACATGGCCAAATATCTAGTTCATGGGAACTTATCCATATATTGTACATGACTAGATACTATATGTGATACACGACATGTAATAGTAAACACCTACGTAAGAAGACATGGTTAGGACATGTGTTGTACATAAGAAGGTACCTCATGTAGGGTACACATCATATACATGTTTTATATGTTGTGTTCATGGGTTTTACATATCATGTCTAGCTGAAATACACACCCATGCGGGACTTTGAGATTATACACCTTGTACATGGGTATACAAACTGTGTACTTTTCTATTGCAACCCTTGTGGGATATTTACAATTTTTTATCCCCAGAGTCATAATTAGTCATAATAAGATTCCATTTTTGAATATTTTTTCATGTAGATCCTGATGGTGGAACCCATTTGGTTATTTGAGGAGTCCTTCAAACGGGTTTGGGAGTGATAAAGCTTGAATGGATGTGTTATTTCACTAGTTAATAAATTCAACGGTCTCTTATGAGTGATACTTTAGATGATAGTAATGTGAGGGTTAGGGTTTGATTAGTAGACATGAAAAGAGAGTTCAAACATCCTTGTTTGATGATTTTTATGATATTCCCTGGTTAGTGGGACTATGACTTTGCTTAAGGAGATAGAAGGGTTGGGTTTTGGGGAAACCTAGAGTGAGACCATTAACTAGTATGGGTCATGGGTTATCTCCCTATAATTATGTAATGTGGATTAAACCTTGAGGTCATGTTTCCTTTGATGTGCTCTATTTTTGACCCATGAGGTCGTATGATGTTACAGATGGGTATTCGCCCAAGATACCAACTCATAAATGATGATCCTAATAGAGATTCCTCTGACTTTGATCCAACTTAGGATCCAAAGAGTGTTTCTATGTTTTTTGTTCTATAATATACCATGAGGGATGTGTCCTCTTACTATTTTAGAGGATTATAAGAGATATTCCTCTAATTACATACTGAATTATAAGATATCATGATGGATTCTGGTGTTTATGTGTGGACCTTGAGGATCCTGTGCGGGTTTCCTCTCCATTATATTAACCCAGGGAACTCTAGTGAGAGCCCTAGTGGATGACCAACCCTGAGAAAGTGTATCATGGGTTTGGGTATATATGGAAGAGTATGTCACCATATAACCCATACCGAAAATGTAATCCCAAGGGGTTGAGTAATGGGTAATTAGTTTAAGAATCTCTTTAACCCCACTTTCATATTTTATTCATTCACTCGATTATTTTCGATGCCACTACAATTCCTAACATTCATCATTGAATTCAGCCCATGGGGCCTAATTCGATGTGATGTAATTACATGGATTCTAATAGGTACTTCATGGGATCTATCTTATAAATGTATTTTAATGACTATTACATTATCAAAATTCCTAAGGGTTGTTCCTAGGATATGTCTTTTGATCCATAGATATTAAATGTTACTTTATCAATTTTCCTAGTATCACTAGGATCCTTCCTTATCTAGGGTACACTGATGATTTTTTAAGGAGGGTGAATTTCCCCCAAGCACTAGATTTGATATAATCCTAGGTATTGATGTTGATATCTATGAGAAATTTTTGAGATAATACTCATGGTCATGGTGGAAGAACCATTACTGCATTGTCCACTATGCCTTGGGTGATACTTGGATTTTGATATGGAATGATTGGATGGGCTCGCATGAAAAATGAAACTATATTATTCTTTGGGGAATAATTGGATTATAATTTTTAATTACTTTGATGGGATCATAGGATAAATGGAATTATATTATTCCCTAGGAGATACTTGGTTTTTGATACCGAAGGACTCAGATAGGCTCATAGGAAAAATTGAATTATATTATTCCATAGGTGATACTTATATTATGATATAGAATTCTATTGATGGGATAATATATACAGTGTAATTATATTATTCCATTATAAATACGTATGTTCTGACTCATAATTCCTTGGAATAAATCATATGATTAATGGAATTATATTGTGTTTGATTATCATTATACATGGACGTCGTGGTTTCGTACATTGGGTCCTAGTTTTATTAATATAAAGTAAAATCATCTGAGCCATTTTAGTATTAGATGAAGAAGGTTTGGTGGATCAATATTGTAGAACTAAGGATCTCCTTTATTATACATAGTTTGAGTTGTATGAAATCTATCTCAATGCCTTATCGAATGGATGTCTAGTCGATTAGTTTCACAGACTAAATGATCTATTTTTGTTATAATTTTTTCAAATTATTCCCATGGCGTCTCAGCTAGGATGGACATACTACATAGTCATGCACTTATAGAATAAGATAATTAGTTCATCATTGGGGGTGGCCTACTGATATTTATTTCTCACCCCCAACACATGCACCTCAATGTGCATGAAAACTGTATGTATTCTTTTAGGTTGAGTATAGATAGGAAATAGATAATGTTGAACACTTGGGTATCATAATCAATAATATCCACTCATGTGGATTATTATGATCAGGCTAGAGTATCTTGATTGTGTCTTAGAGACTAGGTATGTCGTTCAGATAATATTTTTTATTAGATCCCAATACTCTTATTTGTATTTCTTTTACTCAGTCTTGTATATACAATCAAACCAAAAAGTGACCTATATTGTATGTATGACATGAATTTTTATGCTTTGACTAAATTTTATTTTATTACAGCCATGTTTATATTTATTACATCCACACAATGATTATTTTTAAAACCCCATTATTATTTTCTGTTACTCCCTTATTTGTTCTTTGTTTATCATCATTATTTGAATGTGTTTATAGGCTTCTGAAGGAAAGAGATCCTTTTTAGGGGAAAATTATCTAATGTTTTGGGATAGATGTTTTTTTGAATTATGGGATTTAAATTATAAATGTATTAAGGTATTTGAGGGGTTCTCCCCATGTTTGGAGAACCTCCCACGTGCTCTAAAGTTTTTCTATTGATAATTTGACTGTTTTATGTCTGTTAGTAAATTATACAGCGTGTAAAGGAATTTCAAGAAATTTAATGGGACTTGGAAAGATTTCATAAATTTGGTTCAAGGAATGAAGTTTACAAACCATGTATTTTTCGTTCACATAATGTAATTGATAAAATCACATTTTTATAAAAAGGAGACGTGTTTCTCAGTGTTTTCAACCTTTTTAGAACACACGATGTGTGAATGAATTACACACCATGTAAATATCATATGATTTTGTTTTAGGGTTTTTTCACGAGTGATTATCATTTCATTCAACCATTCAAACTCCATATCTTGACACATAGCTCTCCCTAGGTGATTTTCGGTGATTCCCTCTCTTCTGGATTGCTTCGTTCGACAATTGATCATTGTTTTAGTCGCAGTTCACCTCTCAAGGTAAGTGTTCCTTATGGATCTTCATTCCTTTATTCATTGATATTTCATTGGATGTGTTTGTGGTTTTAATTTGTGATCGATTAATTTTTTCTATCGATCAATTTTGTCACTTTTCTTGCCTTGTATTTGGAAGGAATATCTCTTGGTTTCAAATATCAACTATCAAAGGAATCTAGGTTTATAATATTTTTAGTTATGAATTTCTGTACAATGGATCAATTAAATTAATTTATTATAATTCATAGAAAATTAATTCATTTTTTTATTTGAATAGATGTGTTTTTTCGTTTCAAGGGTTTTCTTATAAAGATAAAGGGTTTTAAAGGTGGTTTCTTTTAAAACGTAAATGTTTTTAATTTGGAATGGGGTTTTTAATCAACGAAGCAGATTGGATAGGATTTGAAAATGTTTTATTAATTGTGATCATGGTTTTTGAAATATATTATAGATATTGGCATAGTGGGAATCTTGGGTTTGTCAGGAAATAGACATGGGTATCCTTAGTGTCTGTGACACCACTAGGAGGTTACCTTTCAGATATCAATGGACTATACCAGGGCTCAATTTTGGCTGGATCCAAAATTATGTCTATTTAATTTCTATTATGTCTTTTACGTATTCCCATTGTCTAGGTACCAATACATGATGCTTTTTCATTTGTAATTTATTTATCCCATGATGGGTTTTTATCATGGATAGTTAATCACCCTTTTTTATATGATGTTATATCACATAGCCTCACTTGATAGGTTATTTCTTTGATATGTGTTTACCTACTTACAACTTAATATAAGCATTGGTCTCATTTTCATATCACTTATAATATTCATATTTCAATATTTATAAATATTAATTTTTTTATAAAAACAAAAGGGAAAATTATGTATGGATGGATTGAATTTATGAAAATGCTTTTAAAATTTTTTTTATTAGAATCTTAAACTATTTTATTATTTATATTATACCATGTATAAAATTTGTGGTAGAATCCTACTAGTATTTACAATCATAATATTCTTTTTCATTTATGTTTTTAAAGATGTTATATTAAACAATTTAGATAGTAAATTCCATCACGAAGAATGATGGATTCTATTTTTGTTCCTTCCCTTGGATCAATTTGGTTTATATGTGAATCTTGGTAACATTGTGACTTGTTGGTCATACTTTTTTCTGATTTTTTTGGTTTACCCAGTTTGGTTTGGATTGTATGGAGTTATTTGCATCTCCATTGTTTACTCTTTCTACTCTTTTTGTATGTCTTATTTTATGTTATATGATATTTTTTGTTTCTAGTTTCCCTTTTGTTATATCTTACTAGGTGATGGGCTAGATTTTGGGGCTTGTCTAGTTGACTTGGTTTTGTCTTTTAAAAATTGGCGTTAGAGGGATTATTAACATCATCTATGATAACACTGCTTGAGTTTGGTTATATGTCTTGGGAAGACCGAATTTAGGACCCTCGAAATTCAAATAGTAATTGAGGAAAAGGGGCTTGGCTAGCTCTATTCCATGAATAATCATGATTTAACATGGGTGGTCGCAGAATTTTACCAGGTTTGAGACTTGTAGTTTTGGGTTTATTCAAATGAACCATATGAAAAATTATTTAAACTAAAATATTCCTTTTTAATTATTGTACGTGATTGGTAGAATTCCAGATTTATTTAAATTATTCTTGTTTCATAGAATTAGATTGAATTATCAAAGTGTTCTTAAGATTTTAAAATGTGATAATGATCCAATTTGTTATTGTATTTTTTTTATTAGGAAATTCATCTTAGAATATACCATCTAAATATGAGAGAGGAAGCTACGAGATAGGATCCATAGGTGAATCCTCCAATGTAACCTTCCATATTTTAAGAACCAATATGTACTATTCAGACTCCGGGAAAAGTGGGTATCAGGATCCCATGAAATGTGGTGGATCATGGATCAAAAATTACTAACCAGCATCTAACTATCATCCATGGTGAAAGGGGACCAATGAAATTAGACTATTTTCTTTATTTTATTTAGAGGGTTTTCAAATTTTTAAAGACTCTTCAATACTATAGGGTGTGATTTTCCAAGCAAATGATCAAGGGAATATGAAGGAAATAGTGGAACTCTATTGTGCCACATAAGTTTCATGAGGATCTATCCCAGTCTCCCTTCAGTAAAATAGTTAGTTAGTAATTTTATCCTGAGGCATTACATGTAGGGATGACCCAATAGTTTATGACTTTAGATATGGGGTAAGGTACCATTTTGGAGTATTCCCCCATTTTCCTGAGTTAGTTAATCTAGCACTGTATCTTTCCACTAATGAGTACCTAATTGCTTGAATGTTTGAGTTGGGAATGTGGACTAAAATTTAGCTAATTTTTATTATCAAGATCCTTCAAACATTGTGGATGTATTTGAAAAATTAGTTTTGTTTAAGGAAAACATAACTGGAACGACATGTTTCAAAGGAGCTTTAGTTTGTTTAGTTGTGAGCGTTGCTATATCTTTTGGATAGTAAAGTAAATTCTAGAGTGGTCAAATTTCTCCAAGACCAATTTAAGGGGATTCATCATGGCATCATCAAGTTTTCTACTACTTGTTTGGAAGGAGAGGCCATACCAAGCCTTAATTTTTGGAGGTACCCAAGACTTTTCATGTTTTTGTATGATCATTACATCTGAGGAATTTTTTGTGAAAGGATATCCCATAGAAGTTGGGTTGGATCCACATTCACCAAGGACTCGTAGGTTGGTGCAATTAATTCAAGAGGTGAGGGTCCTATCATTTGGAATAGGGGGATGCTAATGTTTATTTCATATTCTAAGGCTATAAATATTTTTGATATGGGTTCTACACATACATTCATATCATTAATGTTAGTTTATGTGTTAGGATTACATTGGTAAATTATATCATACTTGATGGATCTTTCCATGACTTTAAGAAATAATTCTGAATAAGGTTTTAAGTGTCCCATGTGTTGGGTGGTGATATACAACTTTTAGGTGGGGTGGGACTCCTTAGTACATGATCTTGAAAGCATAGACTTGATTATTAACATGGATTGGATGATTTGTGTTTATACCTAGATAGAATTTCATCACTATAAAGTATATCTCTTACCTATCAATGGGGTCATTCATGTTTTTAGGGTGATTAGGACTCTAGATTGGGAATGCAAGAGCATATTTTTTCTTATGATGGGGAGATATCATGTCAATTTCTAGAGTTTTTTATTAAATCATATTTTTTATTGAGTAAAAAAATTTAAATTGGGTGACCGTTAAGAGAAAGAATCCCTTTACCAAAATTGATGACCTTTTTTACCCACTTAGATGGGATTTTTTGTTTTCAAACACTATACTTCGGTTAGGGTACCACAACTTTAGATTATGAGAATAGTATATACTAAAGACATCATTTAGAATATAGTATGGGCATGTTATGTTTTTGGTTATGTCGTCCAATATCACCAACCCTACATTAGTGTTTATTATGTTGATGAACCATATTTTTCATCCCTTTAAGAAATATTTTTTTGTAGTGTTTATATATTATATTTTGGTATACTCCAAGAAAGAGGGGGATAACATGGACCATTTGGATATCATTTCTTAAACCATAAAAGAACATTTTAAGTATGAAAATATTTCCAAATGTGAGTTTTTGATCCAAGAAGTGAAATTTATGGGGCATGTGACATCTGAGAGGAACATTTTAGAATATACAGAAAAGATATAGGTTGTTATGTACTTATAGTAGCCTCAAAATTAGTTTTAGATATATAGATTCTTCGATTAGTATGGTTACATTAGATGGGGTTTTATGATTTCTCCAATCTTGAATATCTTATGATATATTAAACCTATAAGGGTGTAATGTTTTAGTGTAATGACATGCATCAGAGGTATTTAAATGAACTAAACGTATGATTGACTTCAGAAGCCATTTTTATTCTTCTAGAACTGGGACTAAGTAATTAGGTTTTCTTTGATGCCTCTGGTATGGGGTTGGAATGTTTCTTGATATTAGGGAGATAGGTTTTCGATCATGTCACTCTCCAGTTATTACCTAATGATAAGAACTACCATATCCATGATATTGTGTTGGAAACATTTATTCATTCACTAAAAACTATGTTTGACTATTTATTTGGGGATAAACATACATTTTATTCTAATCATAAGTGCCAAAAATATATTTTCACTTAGAGGGATCTGAACATGTGAGCAAGATGGTGGGTGGAGGACCATCATACTTTTTATTTTTATTTTTATTATACTCTAGGAAGAGGGACTATGGTTGTCAATACATTGGGAAGAATGATTCTTGTACAATATATGAAGGAATTAGTTGAGGAGTTGTCCTGGATTACTTTGTTTATAGAGATGAGATTTGTAATGGAAGAGGTTGGTGAGAAGGTTATCTTGGATTCCATGAAGTATGAATCATATTTTGATGTGAAATTTTATCTTGAGAACATTATGGGCACGTATTTCTACTAAATTAGTGAAATCCTTCATGGTGGGGAGAACTTGAGGGAGTGGTCTCAGTCTCCTACATGGGATTTGAGATTTTATTGTAGGTTGGTTGTTCCATTTTACATAAGGCAAGATTTTATGGATAGTGGATATAAGTCTTGTTGGTATATGCCCTATGACGTTACCAAGATGTTTCACCACTTTAGATGACAATATTGGTGGTTAGGGATGAGGAAAACTACTATATATTTTTTATCATGATGTATTAATTATAATAAAATCAAGGTGGAACACCAGATACCATTGAGTTTTTTTTCATGCGTTATCCATTATAGTAAGGAAGTGGGATGATATTTACATGTATTTATTAATTGGGTTTCCATGGAATCCTAGTTAGAAGTCTGCAATTTGGGTGATCATTGATAGGCTCACGAAATAACTTCATTTCTACCCTATCAAGGAGATGAAGAAGATGAAACTGCCCTGGGGATTTTATTTCCAAGATATAGTGAGACTTTATGGGGCTCCCTCTGTGGTTGTATTTGATATGGACTTGTGGTTCTCATCTAGGTTTTGGAATGGTTTACTAGAGGTTATGGGTTCCCAATTGAAATTAAGCATGGCTTATAATTCATAGATGGATGGACCAACATATATCAATATCTAGTTTCTAAAGGATATGTTTCATTATTCTTCTATTTATTTTTTAGGAGCTTGGGAAAAGAATTTTCCACTGGTAAAGTTTACGTATAATAAAATTTATCATGACTCGATTAAGACAAAATCCTTTATGGATTAGTATGGGAGGCCATGTAGATCTCCCTTAAGCTAGGATAAGTTTGGAGAGATGTCCTTGATGGGGCTGAGTTTTTTTCGGAGACAACATATGGGTTGTAGTTAACATAGAGGAGATTGATCATGACACAACATACAAAAAAAACTTATATGGAGTGTCAACATCGGCTACTAGAGTTTGAGGTTGGTGATTGGATCTTCTTATTTGGTACTCGAGTTTTTTGTAGAATAATCAAATTCCTAATTTTAATTAGATAAATCAGCCTCTATAGAAATATATCTTGAAATATATTATCTCTAACATAACATAGGATAATGACCCTTCATCATGGAGAATGATATACCACGACCATTTCATATTAGTACATTGGTTGGGGTCGCCAATGGAAAAAGGACTCTACCTTTCTCTAATTGGTACTTGGAGTAGAGTCAAATAAATCTAACAAGTAAGGGAAAATGATTTACCCAAATGGAAGACATCATCCCACCAAGATTAAAATCGATGGACGAATAAG
Organism: Viscum album; assembly: GCA_963277665.1. Classification (NCBI taxonomy): domain Eukaryota; kingdom Viridiplantae; phylum Streptophyta; class Magnoliopsida; order Santalales; family Viscaceae; genus Viscum; species Viscum album. The sequence continues at coordinate 1,225,824,589 of OY728130.1, forward strand.
AAATAAAAATTTTCATTCCATCCAACTTGATACCCCATCAGAATTAGTTATGAAAGATAAAAGTAGAATAAAATATATTTAAAAAAAACTTGTTATTACATGAGGAATAAAATCAGGGAAAAGAATAATAAGATTCTCTATTCACATGTGCTATGTGTTCTTAAGCATCTCGTTTAGCTCCCTGATCCACTAAGTGCTGAATGGAAGATAAATGATATAGAAAATATGGGATATTCGTTAGTTTTGGATTGTATTTCGATGATAAATTAAATAAATATCTCATCCTCTTATTGTCTCTATAATCTTTCCCCTTAAATTATGTATCTCAAATTATCATTATAACCAGCTCATTAACATCAACTTTTTCCATGCCTGAATATCCTCCATGTGGATCACATATAATTGTGGGACACTTTTATCATGGGACTCGAATGAAATTAGACCTAGAAAATGCCTCCCAACATCTGGTATTTCCTCTTAATAAGAATCTTCTTCTTAGATATTAGACACTCAATAGTATAACATTCACTCTCTGGGATTTCCAAATTTCTCCATAACATTCCCAACATTTTCACTAAGTCATCAAGTCTTATCTCATCACTATAATGTTTAACTATCTCTCATCACATAAAATTCAAATTGAAAATATCTCTTGATCATGACACTTAAATCTTCATATCTTATAGTCTATATGATCTAGAAACTTAAGGTATGTTTTCTCTTTTGTGATATGAGATCATTATTCTTCTACTATAAGAAAATTAAAGTTAGTTATTATTATATTGGAGTGTCTATATTTCATTGGTTGGTTCATTGGGTTTTTAAAATTGGGATTCTTTTTATATTTGGTCTCGGGTTAGTGGAAACTATTGGAAATTTTCCATATTATTTAAATCTATTTTTCAAAAAATCTCATTAATCATTCCATGTGAGGGGATCCGAATAGTTATGCGGACCATGGAAATCTTCAATTGATCATCAAAATTATTTTTTTGTCACTTCCAGTAGTTATAATTTTAGATTATGAGGCCATACATGAACATATGTTTTGATCAAATATTAAAACACCTTGTTTTTATGATAACTCTAATCTAGATCAAACCTATTTTTCTAGTCTTAGATCAAAATGGGTTCGACTTATTCAATGACACATGGATAAGCTCATCCAATATTTATCTTGTATCAACTTCATCATTTAAATATTGAGATGTATACCTTCAATGGACCTTAAACTCATGGAGGCATTTTGAAAATTTAAATGAATGAATTCTCCTAATCCTTCACAACATACATATTAGGGAAGAACATGTTTCACAAATATCATTAGTCTTCAACTAAAAACAAGTATAATTCATATATTGGGTCTTAAAATATTTACCCCTAATTGATCCACACTGTTCTTACTTTACATTGTTTCATCATCCTTGGAATTATAATAGTTCATCAAAAGTAAACATCAATGACATTGATGCTCTTATGGAATCAATTCCTTAACTGATCAACATTATAGAAATAGTGGAGATAAACATTCATATTCACCTAAATTCATCTACATTAGGATTTGGTTTTTTAGAAACTACATTTGAGATCATCGTCCTCATCTTCATGCTTCTAATGATTTTCTAAGAACCTTTTGGTTTGGATTTTTCTTATCTTTCTATTCTTCATGAAATAAAAATCTTGCCGAATCCTGATTTTTTACGTATGTACTAGGGTCATCCTCTCCATTGAAGAAGTTTGTTGAGGTTTTTATTGGTTTGTGGTCTTACAAAGAGCAAAGTGGTATGGGTCTTACTCAATATCGGGTTTTTACTCATCCATTTTGATGTCTATGAAGGTATATAGTGTCTTTACCTAATGGTGATAGTATGTATCCATCAAAAGTAATTCATAGTTCTTTAGTTATATAGGTATTATTTGGAAACAGATCAAGATTTTATGACTTCAGCTCCTTTTTTCAAGATTCAATCTCGGTAGAGTTTAATTTTCATGATCAACAATATCCCACGCTATCTTCTATGAATTTACTTCTAGTTAGTGCATCATCGACATGACCCCATGATCATGTAGTGATTTTTTCACCTCTGGTTCATTACTGATGGTGGTAGATTCTACATTGTAGAAGAACTAATGATTGAAGGGGATGCATTTTAGCAGAAGGATGAGATAGTAAAAGTACATATTAGTAAATATAGTGTTGCTAGGAAGCTGGGGGTGGCAAGGTGGGTTACTATTCCTAAGTTTGTTCCTAAAATGGGTTGAAAAAATATTTTTTGTAATTAACATGAAAACATATTATACCAATATGAAGTATAATAAAGAATCAAATAACCATATTTTTAACATGGAAAACCCCTCCAATGTAGAGGACTAAAAAACCATTGGGAAACTACAAAAATTACCCTAATAATTATAATGTATAAAAATAAAAATAAATCTCCAAACATTAATTTAAATAATAACATGGAAAATATTGTATGAAAACCACAGCCTGATACTCCTCTACATTATCTCAAAAAATAATCTTATTAAAAACATAATTCACAGATATCCATTAGTGAAAAAAATTTACGATTCATTTAATGAAACATCACAACCTATGAGATGTTTATATAAACAAGTTCCAAAATCACACTATGTTGTGACACTTGAATACTTTATTCACTCTCATGATCTTTCTATAATGTTGTACTTATGATTATAAATTAGAAAAAACCTTGCACCAGCTTATGGAGCCTAGAATATTTTTATATCTCATGATATTTCCACCACGATGTACCATACATCATCAACCAAGAAAAGACTCTCACTATCTTGAGACACCATAATTATTTCCTCTCTCATGATCTCTCCGTCAAGATGTACCACCATTCATCAACTAGGACACGCCACCTAAAAATTTCTATTTGGAATACTTTTGATACGTATCCATGATCATTGATCTTGTGGTTTTTGCTTCATACATGTTCCTCATTGATCCACCACACAAGATTCCAAAAATGTGGTAGCCTCTTGTTACACTTAGTGGACTGCATCTTGATATCCTTTGGAGAACATTCGCATGGATTGAAGTCAATATCATCATTTAAAACAAGCCACATTAGCTAATTCAAATGCAATGACACCTTTCCTCTTAATCTCCATGGACTACATCTTGTAAAACGTTCAAAGAACCTCTCTAGGATTATATGTTAATTTCATTTTCATCCCAAAATATGATACCACACACACTTATATAGGAAAATAGTCCATATCTATAACTAATATAGTCAACATTCATTTTTCCATCTATTAATATCGAGAATAAATTTTCCAAGTCTTCTTCCCCAGACATATTCTCATCATTATTATAGGTGTGGTCAATCCCCTACATGGTGACTCTTTTTGCGGTAGGTTTTTCATCTCCTAGTAAGAACCCTATTTGGAATTTCTTATCATGGATCTCATAGCGCACATTACTGGGCATGCTCTTCCATATTTGGTGTCATGGTTTTCTTGAGAGCAATCAAAGAGTGGTGGAATATTGGTGGGTTTTTGATTAACTATAGATAATCCAAATAAGGTTTTATAATTTGGGGACGTCTCATTTTTCACTGAGATATAGGTACGACTAATGGGGTTCATCCATGGATAGTTTGTGATCCTCCTTTCAAGTGAAGATAAGCTGTATCCTAGGAGGTAGATTGTGATGTTTAGAGAATTCTTATTCTCAATCCCAAATGGGGATGAACATGGATAGTGAAAGAGAACTCTGAGGGCTACTACATAAAAATAAAATAGTGGGGATCATAAATAGTTGGACCTAAAAAATAATCAACCACAATTTTATTAGCTCACAACATGATTACCTAGGGATAAAGGTGAGACCAAGCCCTGGTAAGGGGGTCTTGATAATTTTTTCATATTTTATTATATCTTATTTTGTAAGAACCGAACTCTTCATGTGCTAGTTGGTTTTTTCTCATATATGTCAATTATATATCCTGTCTTTCTTTTTGTGTGTGATTCTATAGTCCTTCAATTCTTGTATTATCTGTTTGTTTCATTAACACATCCATTATTCAAAGAATGTAAATCTTTTATGTCCCTTTTAATTCGTTCCTTTCCTATTTTTATTTAACCCTTAATTTTTGATCAAATTTTCCTTTATTATGGTATTTAATTAAAATCATTCATACACTTTTGAGTGAAATATGGTTTTGAATTTAAACATTTATATAAAATCTATTGTTATTTTTCTATTTATTAGATTTTATCTTTATATGATGTTACCTTTAGTTTGTGATTATTTTAGTTTCTTATTTATATTAAGAATCATTTTTTTGATTCAATAAATTAAATTTATTAATCAGTTTTTTTAATTATTGATTCTGGAATTGTATATTTATATATATAGAATTTTTATTTACCATGTTTTCTGGTTTTATTAAATCATTTTTGTCACAATTATTCTATTTTTTTATAATTAATATCAAGTTTAAATGTTATAAATTTTCCACTATCTGGTGTGACTTTTTTAACTCTTCTAATAATTTAACAAATACTCATTGTTTGAAAATATCTAATTTGAACATGGATTTTTTGTTTTATAAGTTTTTCATTTGTCATAAAATAAAATTCCGAACTATTGTCAGTTTTATATTTTAATGGACCGAAATACAAAATATATCATAGACTATAGCATCAGGAAAACCTATTGTATAGGGGAACTCCCCCATAATAAAGTCGAATTAGATCCAAATTGGGTTTAAATTTGGTTTTGTTAAAATTTAGAAATCATTTATTCCTTTCTTTAAAAATTTTTTACTAGTGGATTTTACATTGAAGCAAGACTTTTTATTTCATTCAATATGGTTTTTTCTCTTTTTGGAAGTAATATCAAAATATTATTGATAGTTTTTTTCTAGACATTAACTATTTTTTTACCTGATCGAGTATTATAGATTATTTTGTTTGGTACCACATTTGTGTCTCTCTAGTATTGGGGTATGAAGGATTCTATGTATGGTTGGACTATGTTTTATATTGGGTTAATAGTAAGTTATTGGTAAAATGTTATGTCTTAAATGTCTTCCATTTTTCTAGAAGTAGATATTATGTTAGCTCTTGTGACTTTTTCTATGTCCTTTAGGACTATTTTCTCTAGGTATTAAACTATAGTGAGATTAGTTTTTATGATTGAGTAGTTTGTGGGTGTAGTGCTCTTATTTATCACCTAGATGATCACCAAGAATTTATAGGACTACTATTTGACAATTTTAGTGATTTTTTTGTTAGTTTTCTAATGATAGTAATAATATACCATTTATAATACTATACTAGGCTTTATAGACCTTATGAGACTTGTTTTCCCCTATTTTTTTATATGGATTCCCACATTGTTTATCGTGTCTAAGAGTTGTCCTAGGATATTGGGGCTACTAAACAATATACTTACAGTTTACCTATAAGTATCTCTCATATTGGATTTTGTTTTAGGATATTCACTCCATAATAAAATATGTTGAATCCAACTTTTAAAGATATTTTTATCTTTGCATCAAGAGTCTTTTTATTGAGTTTTCAGGAAGTTCATCTCAGCTTAAAGTTGACCAGACTAGCTTATTATCCCTATAGTGTTTTTAGGGGTTCAGGTGGATACTCTTTTAGTGTTTTCCATTTAGTATTTACGGTCTCTCTATTTCTTTCCTTGCCAAATGCTTTTGTTTATTTCATATTTTTTCAGTATGTTTCAATTCATTGTAATTTATCTGAGTTTTGATTCTACCATGATTTATATGAGGATGTAAACTAGTATGTTTAATTTTATATTTAGTTTGCATAGATGATAAGTATTAGTGGATCTATTGACATCTAATTTTATAGTATTGTATTCCCCATTTTCATCATCTCATAGAGTGACTCATATATGTTAATGTATGATCTTTATCATGAATTTTTTCAGAGTTTTCTACTTATGAACATGTTTAGAAGTCCTAGGTTATCGTTTAATTATTGGAAACATGTGTCACAATGATACATTAAGGGGAGACTATATGGGTTATACCCTATAGTTGTTACCAGTTTAAGTTTTAATTCCCAAATTTATGGTAGTGTATGTGGTAAAGAACCCTCATGTGTATAGGTTTTAATTTTCAAGGTGGAGAGTGTGATATTATGGAGTTTTAAAATTTTTTCATGAATTTAATTTCCAAGGTGGATAATTGTAAATTTTAATTCTCTTTTATTTTGTTAATTTTATTTGTTTTTTTAAATTATGTATTTTAATTGTTGGAATTTGTTATGTGGTTATATTTTCTAGAAACCACCCTTGAATTCCACTCCACCCTCCAATCCCTGGTAATTTTCACCTACTTTATAATCATTATGATTGTAGGTTTGGTCAATCCTAAATATGGTGACTCTTTTTAAGGTAAGGTTCATCTCTTATAGGGTCTAATTTGGAAATCTCTATATTTGGTCCCTTATAATGAATTAATAACACTTTTATGCCCTATTTTGAATCATGGTTTACTTGAGAGAGATCAGAGAGAGGAAAGACAACAATGGGTTCTTGATTCTCCCTAGAGAAGTAGAACAAGGTAATCCATTTTGGGGATTCCTTATTTTTCATCAAGAGAGAAGAATCACTGGGGAAGTTTAACCATGGAAGGTTCATGTTCTACCTTGATGATGAATGAAATCCACATACCTAAAGGCAAATTATAAAGGGAAATAGAAGCATTATCTTGATCTTGAAAGGTTATAACCTAGACAAAAACAAAATACTTGGAAGGTTGTGTGGTTTTAGTAGTGTAGTGATGATCTTGAAGAATTGGACCTAAAAAACTCAACAGCCATAATATCAGGAGATAAAAACTAGTTTATTAATCCACATCAAGGAGAATGATCCGTAGAAGTAGTGTATCAACACTACTTTCAGTTTTCATAGTAATTTTTTTCTAAGAGATGATAATTTTTCATGTTTCTTGTTTTTTTCATGTGTGTATTGTATGTATATTATCCTCCTTTTTTCATGTGATTTTATAGTCCTTTAATTCTTTTATTCCTCGTCTATTTCATTATCAATTCCTTTATTATTCTTCCCTATACACGTGGGCTATTATCGAAAGCACGTAAATCTTATGTGTCTATTTTTCTACTTTCCTTTCTAATTTTAATTTGATTGTTAATTTTTTATCTAATTTATTTTTCATATTATATTTAATTCAAACCCACTAGAATATTTTTATGAAATATCATTTTTAATTTAAATTTTTTATAAAATCTATTGTTACGAATCCATTTTTTTGGATTTCATCTAAGTATGCTCTATTCTTTGGTTCTTTATTATTCTAATTTACTCATTATGTCATGAATCTACTTGTTGGTTCTATAAATGAAAATTTTTAATATTTTTTGATATTTATTAGATCTATAATAATTTAAATTCAGTTATGTAATTTCAATTTTAAATTGTTCTGGTTTTATTAAATCTGGGTGTTTGAAATTGTTTTATTCTATTTATGATTTTTAATTGAGATATTGAATGTTTTGAGTTATCCTTTAATTCATGTGACATTGGTTCACTCTTGAACTTATTTGAATATTATTTATGGTTTGAAAAGATGCAGTTTGAACATGTTATTTTATATTTACCCATTTCTCATGAGTTATAAAATAAAATTCAATAATTTTATTAGTTTCATATTTTAATGATCCAAAATACCCAACAGAACTTGGAAAATTTTATAGGCACTGGTTCTTATGGCGGGATAATTCCCCAAAATAGTCACCCTTGTATTAATGAAAGTCCACTTCCTTTGGGATCTTTATATAAACATGCATAAGCCGCACACTTTCCTACGACACATGAATTATTTTCTCTCTATCTCCCTCTCTCTTACTCTCTCCATCATGATGTAACAGAGATCATAAAATAGGAAAAGCTTCATAATCTCTCAAGACACACATATAATTTTCCACTCTCATGATCTCTAACTCATGATTTACTAAGGATAATTAACTGAGACTAGAGTTATGACATCTTGAGACATACAGAGTATTTTTATGTATCATGATCTCACAATCATGATGTACCACTATTCATCAATCTAGACATGAAACCTAATCACTATAAATAGGAAGAGTTTTGATACATATACCTAATCATTGATCTCATTGTTACTGCTTCACACCTATTCCATAATGATGTGCCACACATGCTTCTGCAAACATGGTATCTTACTTCTTACTCTAAGTGGTTTGAATCTTGAACACATGTCAAGAACCTATGCATGAGTATTTCTCAATCTCATCATTTCCAAAGAGACACGCATGCTACTAAAAATGAGACGAAACATTTCTACTTGATCTAGGTGGTTTAAATCTTGAACAACATTCTAATCACCTCATTAAGAGTATAATCTAATCTCGTTTATATCACAAAATATGATTTTAAATCCTTATATATAGACACCCAGTCCGTATCTCCAAAAAAATATGGTCAACATTCCTTTCCTATATGTTAATATTCAAAATAAATCTCCATTATTGTCAAGTGAAGATAATCTATTACTTTTAAGAAAAACCACCCCATTAATTAATTTCTATATCGTCAAAAAACATGAAAAATATCAACACTTATCAGTAGTATGATACTAAAGGGTAGAAAAAGATTACATATAATAATACCATAATTTTTTATTTCATGGTAGCAGAAGTGGAATTTAGAGGGGAAGCTATGGCAGGGTGCTCAATAGTAGTGGATGGAAAAAATAATAGGAGAATATTTTTGGGGAGTGGTAGTAAAATATTGGCACTCAATGGTCTTAATGTCGGGATCATAATGGTAGTATAATAGGGAATGAGAGGAAATTTTTTTCGCTATGTTCACTAGATTTGATGGTATCCGAGAAAATGAATAACAATTGATATAGGAAAAAAACATATATTTTAATATCAAAATACAATATTGAGACAAAATGAATCAATTAAAACGTGAAATAAATTTTTATAAATAAAAGAGGATCAGTGAAAATTTATTACCTTAAAAAAATCAATTCCAAAATATATGTCTTATTAAACCATGAAATTTTTAATATAATTAATTCTAAAATATGATATATGTTTAAATTGATAAAATTTATATAAAATAAAATTCAAAAAGAATTAAAAATTTCTTATTTTATTATGGAAAATGTATTCCAACAAGAAGACATTATTTATTTCAACATAGAATAATGAACAACTTTTTTCTGAACAATAGAAACATCAAAAAAAATATGGAATCCTCTAATTAAAGAAATTATAAGAAAATGATTACCATAAAAAATAAATCAATTATTTTCCCTAATTAAAAAATAAAATTATAACATAAATAAATTCAATATAAATTGTTTTAAATAAGGACATTGAATTTTATGAGGGAATTTATTTACTCTATTTCACATAAAACATAAAAAAATGTAATTTTATTTCTTTTGAATTATTTTTTATTAGGCATAATGTTTTTTCGAAAAAGTATTTTTAAATTATACGAAGAACATTCCAACAATTAAAACAGTAAAATAATAATCATTAAACAAAATTTTTATTGAATATCATATTACAAATATAATTTATCAAAAATTCCATAATTCTCCATTTCTGATGCTTTTAAACTATAATATAATTTTATTGAATAAATAGGATGTGGAATATTGTATCAAATAAATGTTTCATACTTATCCCTCAGATTTAATCGATTTCACTCCATGGAAATTTAATTTATTAATTTATTCATTTAAAAAGACACTAAAAAAACAGAAAGAAATTCATTGGAATAAAAACATGCCAAAAATTAATAAAATCCATGAAAAATCCATTATAAATTATTGACATTCCTCATATATTATTATCACAAAATTATAAACTTCAATCCAAATTCTTCTCCAAAAAAAAAGTTTGAGACATATTAGAGAAAATTGAAATTAAATATTTAACAAGAAAGACCTTCAATTATCACTCTCCCTAGGGTTTTGAAAATCAATGATCCATTTATCAGTTCATTAATATAAGTTTAATGATTATTTTATAATTTAATTTCTCTATCATTCATATGGGTTCAACATTATCCTCAACTTAATGAACTCATTTTTAACAAACAGTAAATTTATTTCATTTTTCCCGAAAACTAAATTTTTTTTGTTGCACTCTGAAAATAATATATTGAATTTGATATTAATTTATTTACACAATACAAAAAATTCCTTTTTTTGAAAGGTTTATTATGGGATATAAATTTCCCATTTTACATCAGATTCAATGGAAATTTATGATTATCATTTGAGTTTGATCCCAAAGGTTTTTTAAAAAAAAATAACATATCGCTTAGGTTTAAGTTCAAGAATAAAGTTTCCTAAAGTTATAATTACAATTATATAATAATAATTCCCATAAAACTCAATTTTTTAGTTATTAAATAGGATTTACATAAAAATAATTTAAAAAATTTTATTCGTATTTATTGTAGTCTATTAATTTTAGAACAAGTGGAATTCTAAAAATCCAACAGGATATTCCCCCTCGCAGGAAAAATTAGTTTTTTAACCTAGATATATACAAAAACACTTATTTTATATTAAAAATCATATTTTATTTGTAAACATCTTGAAATTCATTTTTAAATGGATGAATTTTGAAAATATTTTGTGGTTATTAATGTGTTCCACATTGAATAGATATTAAGACTCATTTATAAGACCCCTCTCATCCACACATAGAACCTATTATTGGAGAATATTTTTAACAATTTAGTTCAAAAAATATTTTCAACTTTAGATGTTCAAATAATTTTGAAATTATTTAATGTGAAGTTATAAAGTATCTTTCCACAAAACACAGGCAATTTAATATATTAAATTTTTTGAAAATTCCCCCATGGTAAAATACATAGAAATTTAAAGTAGTTTATGACATTCAAAAATTAAAATCATCATAACTTAAAAGAACCACATAATTTTATAAATTTAACAATAAATAGCATGAAATTGTAATGTATAAAAAATGAAAGCAATTGATGTAGAAACAACAAGTAGTATTTATTAATAGTTTTTCATATATTTCATCAATATAAAAATAAAATTTTTCTAAATAAATTTTCACAACCAATATTACAAAATTTGCACTTCAAACCATTAAAATTTGAAGAAGTCAAAATAATCCCCCCAATGAATATAAAAGAATTGCGCATTTGAGTATAGTCAATTGTGTTCTCCCCCTTTTTCTACGATAATGTCTCTTTCTACTCAAATTATGTTCCTACAAGATGTAACACAAATCCAGATTATAATTCATAAAATTGATATCAAAATAATTAGAAACCAATGTTTGTGTTTGGGAGTGTTTCCCAAGAATGTTTAAGATTGTAGTTCCTATTAAATTTGAAGAGTAGTTAAAAATTATTATGGTCAATACAAGGAAGGAACAATAGGGGTAGATATAGAATGAAACACTGTGGGAGGAATTTATTTGAGCATAAGTATTAAAATATAAAATTAAAAACAATGTGTTACCTCCCTTGCATTATTTAATTTCATGTCGTTATTCAGACATACCCTCCTCAATTACTATCAATGTTTATTAATTGGGTGTTTTTTGTTGATGATTTTTTTTTCACTGTATTGGTAGGATGTCTTTCCTAAAACATATCCTAAGGTTTCTAAAATTTTAGCTTCTATCAATGTGTTCCAAAACTACTCTAAAATTTCAGATGTGAGAATACTATCAATAGTTTTTATATACCTAGAATATCATTCACATGACCAAATATTAAGGCATAGAGGCCATTCAATTTCACAAAATGATCACCATCACTCTCTTAGTATTCCCCCACACTTCTAGGATTTTATTCAAAAAGGAGAAAATGTCCAACATATTTATCATTTCATTCAAAAAATCATCAAATTTAAACAACTCAGGATACTACCACATGATGGAATCAAATTCATATTCCATAATTTACCTTTTAGAGTCAAAGTATGACTAAGATGAAGTTAATGTTTCATAAATTGGTTTAATATTAGAAGGATTAGTATTAATTAAAACTAATGAGTAATTATTAATGAAAAAACTCATTTAAATTGAAAGCATTCAATTTTTTAATAGGTTTCAACCGAGAACTCTCCCTAGCATAAAATAATTGTAAACTGTCAATATCAGATGGTAATATCTCTAAAATAAGATTATAAAACATGGAAAAAATTATTTGAGGATATTGCCTTATATTGGGTTCCATGGTGGCGATTTCTATTTTAATAACTAGCTAAGGGGGTGGAATAATAGTCTATGTAATAAATTGAATGGATTGAGGGAATTTTAATCTTTGTAAGCTGAATTAGAAAAGAACCATATTCAAAAATAAACTCTATTTTGAATCACTCATACATAAAAAAGTCATCCATGTCATAATTTTTCTTAGGATTAGGCTTTTCAAAAATGAAAATCTACAAAATATGATTCACAACTAAGATGGTAATATTTCATTTTATTCACATAAATGAAAGCATATAATGTATCCAAAAAAATTATACCTAAGAAAATTAAAACATTTTATTCACATTCCATAATGATAATTAAAAAATCTTGGGGGTAGCGTGATCTTTCATACACTAACTAATATGGAAACCACCCTTCCATAGGGATGATTGAGTGACTTATATATAAGTTAAATAAACAAAAAAATATGGTTGTAAATTTCTATGACCCAAATTTTGAACAGTGAGTAGAGAATCAGATTAATACACTCTCCCATATCCCATAAATAATAAATCTTTCCACTATTTTTCATTGAATAAGAAAAATTCTCTAGTTCATCACATTTTGAGGAATAATCCTCAAAATAATTTCACTATACACTTTATTAACATTGAAAGTATCCAAATTATTCAATTCATTTTTTTGTCTAGAAAACTTTTTTGGAATTTTATATGTTATGGAACTTTAAATAATGCTTCCAAAATTGGATTGCTGATGCAAAATATTTATTTTATTTCAGGAACCTCATGTATCTGGCTTCAAAATTAATATTGACTCTTTTTAGGAAATGGAATGATAGGGGAATAATTTTCAAATTAGGTTTAATACTCAACTACTTTACAAACCATTATTTATTCCTGACTTCCATATTAAAATAATATTTAATTTTTCTAGGTTGTTTAGATTTTTAGGTATGTTTTTTTCATTTTATTTAGTTTTCACCTTACTGTCCAAATTGGAATATTTTTTATTTTCTAGGTTTGGGTTCTCAGATGTAGTTAAATCATTAATTTCCATTTCACTAGGATTAAACCTGATTGAATCATGCGTTTTTAAGACACTTCTTATACCAAAACCCTTCACATTTTTTGGGGGTTCAAAATGGTTGTACTTGGAATTTAACCCTTATCCATATGATTTCATTCTCTATTAATTTTCCCATTTTATTTTGCAATTTTCAATTATAATCTTTTTGGATTGTATCTTTTTTATCAGATACCTAACTATTTTGTAAAAATAAAATATAAAATTTAATTGTTTGGCAGTGTTTCTAATTTTATATCATGTTTGATTCAGGTACCCAGGGCCTGTAACATGCTGTTTTGTGACCCTCTGTTTATGCTTAGAACATTTTTTTGGATTTAGTAATTATTTCAATATTTTCAACCATAAAATCTAAAAATTGATCACTCTCCCAAGGTTGGGTAGACATTTAAAAATTACAGAAATATTTCTATGTGTGAAGATACATCCCAAAATGAGTGCATTGTTCTTGAATAGTGTTTTTAGTTTTAATTTCATTATCCCACCAGTCGATTTCAACCCTACTAATCTCTATATTTTTATTAGACTTGATTTGAGATTTTTGAGAAAGTATTATACAAAATCCCTTGAACATTTTGAGTTCCCTTATCTAAAAAATAACATCCACAATATTTATCCACAAGATTTTGATTGTATCATTGAGAATATTGTTAAAGGTTCCCTTTAAAAGTTGGGGAGCCAAATTTTTTTCGGTAATTGCATAAGTAAACATATAAAAATATAAAAAACCTCATGATATTACTCTCCATCATCGTAGATAAATCCCATGATCTTGTGTCTGACCTATATAGTTGTATTAAATAGATAATTTTTTTAAATTAATGAATTCAACAACTCATCCAAATTTTCAAAGATATCATCACCTATATATAGAAACAAACCCCTATCATTTCCATTAAAAATGAATGATAACACACTCAGCATAATTTCCTTCTCACTCAACCCATGAATAGATAATTGAAGAAATATCAACTGAACTCATTTTTATCCTAAATAAGATGAGTAGCATATGGAATAAAAGAAACGAATATTAATGTTAGTAGTTCATAGAGCTAGGAGTACTCATTATACATGATTTATTTATATAAAAACCATAACATACATAATTTTAGGCATCTCAAGAACTTTATCTTGAAGGTATGGTGCATTCACATTTTTATTTTGATTTTTAACATCGTGAAAAATAGATTCTCAATTTCATGAAGAATTGTAATATTTTTTTGTTTTGATTGTTTGGTTTTTATATTAATTTTAAAAATTTTATATTGTTTTTTATTTTTGTTATTTTATACATGGTCTAAATTCCTTCACTGGAAAAATTGACCAAATTTTATAGAGAACAATATCATGAGGATGGTCAAATAGCTTTTTTATATACCTACTTACATTAGTATTATGGTAAGAGGGGTTGAACCAAAGAGAAGATGGTTTTCTATAGAAAGAAAACATTAAAAAATAAATAATATAAATTAAAAAATAGACGTGGAAGTTAATATTAAATTTAACGGTGAAGTAAAGATGGATTGTATGGGGGTAGTGATGAGGCATCAAAAGAGAGTGAGCCAAGGAAAAAGATCATGTTATGGAAACTAGACCGGATGGGATAGATAGAAGTGTCGTTTACCTTTCATATAATTAAATATATATGAACTGATGTTATGTATCGAGAAATCAAATTCCTAATTTTATTTACATAAATCAACCTCACAAGAGATATATCTTGAGAGATGTTATTTCTAGAAAAACCCACAATTATTATGCTTTCCCATAGAGAAGAGTTGAACAAAAAAATTCTCAGTAAATATTTTGTTTGTGGTCACCAATTAAAAAGCTACTATACTTTTCTCTTATAGGTACATTTAGTCGAGATAAAGGATTATCATGAGGAAGAGAAAATGATATCCTTAGATGGAATATATAAAACCTCCATGTTTAAAATAGATGTAATAGTATAAAATAAAACATTTCAATCCATCCAACCTGACCCCCAAACTAAATTGTTATTTAAGATAAAAGTAGAATAAAATATATTTCACTAAAAACATCCATATCAATGCAATATAAAATTATAGGAAATAATAAGAACCATATCTATTATCCTCATTCATGTGTGATACAACTTATGGTTTAGCTCCCATTTTTTTGCGTACTGAATTTATAATCAATGATCGAGGAAATATGTGATAATAATTAGTTATGAAACGGTGGTGGATTATTGGTAAAATTTTTCTATCCTTCTGAATTTTATCCTCAATAATATTTCCCCTTTATTCATACCTTCTAAGAACCACAGGTAGTTCAGAAACATATTCTTTAGTAATGCCTAAATGGCCTCCACATGGATCAGAAGTCACTTGTGGTTACCGTTACCATGTAATGTGAATGAAATTACCCCAAATGGATTCTTCCAAACACACGGGCTTTCTTCCATCTAATAAACTACATCCTAGAGATCAAATTCCCTATACGAGAACACTAACACTTATATATTTCCCAATTTCTCTAGAATATTCTCATCATTTTCACTACTTCATCAAGGTTTATCCACCCACCTCTTATTTATAATTATCAATCATTATACAAATTATAAATTGAAAATATATAATTATTTTCCAACCATATACTTCATTACTGAAAATTTCATTCATCTTATCATTGAGGTATTGTTGTCTCTTTCATAATATGGGGTGTCTGTTCTTTAAAAGAAAAGTAATTTGAGTTCATTTTTCCTAGACTAGAGTTATGGGCCTTGATGGGAAAGTCTATTGGGTCATTAATATTGGGATTCTTTCTAGACATGGTCATACTTTGATAGAAATTACTCGATCACACCCATTATAATCAAAACTATGGACCATAAAACTCATCAACCATTCCATGTGATTTTTTTTAAATAATTAAGTGAAACTTGGTAATATAAAAATCATCATAAAAAATTCCAAGGTAAGAACTTCTACTAGTGAAGATTTTGGATTAGGTGGTCTGAATTGAACATATGTCCCTATAACCTATCATCACACATAGTTTTTTTAATAGATCAAATCTAGCTCAAACTTTTTTATACAATCTTAGGTCAACATGGGTTCAACTTCTTCAATCAAAAATGCAAAGGCTCGACCAATATTCATCCTAAAAAGAATTCAACATGGAATGTTTGTGATGTATTCCATCAATAAGGCTCAAACTCATTGAGTAATTTCAATAAAAGAAATTAGTGAATTATTCACCCACTTCAAAACATATTGATTGAGAAAGAACATGGTCTACTACTATATCAAGTCTTCACTTACAAAAAAGAATAATCCGATAATAAATTTTTTGAACCTTCATCTCCAGTCGATCCTCAGGGTGAATTACTACTCACACTGGTTCGCCAGTGTCAGAAAAAGACAAGTTCATCCAAATTTGGAAAAAAAAAACACTCAAGATTTAGTGGAATCAATTTCTTTATTGATCGGTATTACAGATAAAATGGATCTCAACATTTAGATTTTCTTGGATTCATTTAATCTTGGATTTTTTCAATTATCAATGTCAATTGAGATTGTCATCCTAATCTACAAAAATAAAATGATATTATGAGATCCTATATGGCTTGATTTGTCTCATTATTTTGGTCTCTATGAAATCAAACTTGGGTGGAATCCTAATTTTCATATGCTACAAACTAGGGGCATCATATTTTTAAGTGAAGTATAGAGAGTCTAGACTTTGTTCACCATCATCAATAGTGCTTAGTTTTGTCGGTATTTTTCAGTAGTTTTTTCTCATTGATCAATTTCATCATCTCTAAGGTTCGATGAAGCCTTAACGTAGAATTTATTAGGTACATCTTTCAAAAGTGATTACTAGTTTGTTAGTTCCACACATATTCTTCAATAGTAGATCACGTTTAGATAGATTTTGGAGTTCTTTAAATCCTTGATATATGTTGAGATCATCATTCTTTATCTTGTATTGATGATATTAACTTATAAAAATTAAGTTTTTTTGTTGCATCGTCAGCATCACCCCAAGGTTGGGCCGTAAGTTTGTCACCTCTGGTTCATTTCTCATGGTAGAAGATTCTCCATGGTATAAGAAGGAACAATTTTAGGGGGGGAGTTGTAGAATAAGTAATCATTAATGTAATAAGAGAGAGGTTGAAGGGTTGTAAATAGTAAGGATGGTGGTATAAATATGAATTAATGATTATAGGATACTATGTGGTAGAATTGTTTCTCTTCATATGGTTGCATAATTTTTAATTTCATATAAGAGGCAATATAATTAGGGTAAAGTGGTGGTAGGGTTTTCAATGGTAGTAGAGGGAAATGGTAGCAGGAACAAACTTTGGGAAGTGATAAGAAAATAGGGGGTGAAAAAATGGTAGAAAATAAAGAACAATAGTGGTAATGTATCAGGGAATAGAGGATACTTTTTTCTCATTAGGGTTGCCATCTTTGACTATAGAAGACTGAAATAATAATGGTAGTGGAACATGAAAACCTAATATTTTAATCTCAAAATCCAATATTAAATTAAAATAAATCAATTAAAATATTAAATGAATTTTCTTAAATAAGAATGGTTACTAAAAAATTCATTTCATATTCAAAAAATTAATTCCAAAATATATTTATGATTAAACCATAAAATTCTCAAAGTAAATTATTCTGAAAATTGAATCATTTATAATATTTTTAAAATAAATATCTATTATTAATCATCCAAAATTTGAAATTACAAAATTTCTTCAAGAAATTGTATTCTGAAAATAACTTGTTAGGGATTTCAATAGGAAATAATAAAATAATTATTTCCAAACAGTGAAAACCCCATAAAAAATAAATGATATCCCATAATTAATAAAACTTAAAAAATTTATTTTTATAATAAATAAATCAATAAATTTATACAATTTAATGTTTAATTCAAAAATAAAATAATTCTATATAATTTTTTTGAAAATAAATAAATGAATTTTTCTAATAATTTATTCCCTTGAATCCTCACAAAACCTTAAGAATAATACATATTTTGTTTCATTTTAATAATTATTAACTAATCTGAAAATGTTTTCCTCAAAAAACTGGAAAAAATAAATCCAGAAACATTCATCAATCAAAACACCAAAACACACATTTATAATAATATTTTCAATTAATATCATATTTTAAACAAAATTGATCAAAAAAATTTTAATTCCCCATTTCTAGAAATTTTATACTAAAACTAATTTTATTTAATAAAAAATATATGAACAAATAAATCAAATACATGATACATCACCATGGGCACAAATTTTCATATCACTAAGAGTACATATTATTTTAAAAGAATTTCTAAATCTATTAGTGTGTCGTTAGAACACCTATTCATGAAAATTTATATTGGATGATGAATATAGGAGATAAAAGTTGTTTGTTGTGTTTCCAAAAAATCTAAATGGGATATTTTAGAAACATTGGTTTGATTTTGTAATGTTTTTATGTTTATTTTAATTTTTTTGTGAATGATTTTTAATTACATATAAATTAGATAACTTATAGAAGTAAAATATTCCAAAATAAGGTAGGTGATGAAACATATTGTCAGATGAAAATAAAGGATAAGAATTTCTGAAAGGATACTATCTGAAAAAAATACTAGAATCAAGAACACTATAATCTTAAACAAAATAATAGGAACGAGTTTATAGATAATCAAAATAACATTGAGGTGATATAAAATCATAATATGTTTGAGGTACTACTATTTTATAAGAACACATGATTCCAACTGTTATGTGCCTCAGAAGTAGAGTTAATCAAAACAAGTACTATATGGTTTAACTAAAGTAAATGAATTAGAAAATGATTTCTTTAGAAGATGAATATCATAAAAACAAATGTCAAAAAGAATATTAAACATATAGAGGAATAAAAATGAAAAAAATAAAATAAGTATATTGATATATATAATGTTTTATGATAAATTATTTAAATTTGATAAAAAATAGATGTAGAAAAGGAAGAAGTGCATAAAAAAGATAAAACTGCAATTATTGTCTATATTAGAAGAAATTAACAAAAATCCTAGATGAAATTTATATTTTTTGTAAAAACATAATAATTTTGACGTGGATATGATTATTCAATTTAAAATGTTATTAAATTTTTTTTTCTTCTAAGTGATATTTGAGGATGTTTTCAAAAATTATTTGATGTGATATTTTACAGATATTTTAATTGACTCTAAAATTTCAAGAAAATTTTAATCTATTCAACCATTTTAATAAATCCAAATTTTTGAGGCGTTTAAATTTCATGTATCTATTATTGTTTTGGTATTTTCATGAGTATATAGAGGAGAGTTCCTTTGAGACACGCTACTATGTTTTTGAGATTATTGAGAAGCCAAAAATTAAGGTGGGGATGGATAACTTCATTAAGAATATCTAAATAGTCGAAGAGTAATTTTCATTAAAGATATATTTTTTCTAAGAATATTTTTAAAATTATAAAAGTTTGAAATGTTAAGATGCCTTAAGTATACAATTTTGTAATTTATGTTCATGAATAGTTATTTCAGATAGATTATGAGGTGATATGAATTTTAGGTTCCAAAATTACATTATCTTGGAATGAAAGTAAAATTTTACAACTAGTGGGAAAAATTATATTTCTTATTAGCATACATGGGGAGCTTAATAAGATTTTAATCATTTGTATTCATTTGAATTATATTGTGTATATCAATAGATCAATGAGATTTGATAGATAAATGAATAGGTACTCACCTTAGGACCTAAACTTATAAAAATTGTGCATCGTGCATTTATTTCATTATCATTTCATGTGTGTGTGGTTCAATTATTAAGTTTATAGTATTTATACTTTAATATATTTTATTATATAATTTTAAAAATTTTAATTGTAAAATATTACCAGAAATTTGAAACTTAGTGGTCCATACAATACTTTTAACATGAAATAATTACTTCAACAACAATCATTACATAGTGGACATAGTCTCATTGTAGATTGGGTTCACTCAACATTGTCATACACATTATCCCATTAAAAATAAATCAATAACCAATAATTTTTATGGATATATAATTTTGGGCCCACATTTCATATAATTAAATCTATACATATGCATTCTATAAGAACATAAAAATGTTCATATCGCCAAAATATATTATCTAACCGATGAGAGACAAACAGGTTTCATGAAAACATCTATAAAACATAATAACATTCCATCCATGGATTTAAGGTTAATGATTTCATTAGATAATATCTATAGTTTAGTTTGAGATACATTATATAATGACTATATAGAAGAAAAAACATTTATAAAAGTATTATAAATATGATTTAAAAAAAAGATGAAATATAATTTTCTTTTAGTAACTTTTAAAAAGTAATAAAATAAAATAAAATCGGAATTGTAACTTTAATTAATAAAACTATTAAAATATGAAAATGGGTGTTCATTATCAATAATGAGAATAATTGTGGGAAAATGTGATCAAGTGGTAATTGTTAAAAAATATATTATTTCCACATATTTATATAGAAATTCACAAACAAACCACAAATAAAACATTAAAAAGATTCAATTTTAAGAAATTGTAAAGTAGTTAAAAGATATTAGAAAATGGAATTAATAAATCATTGAAATATAGTGAAGAACATTTTTGAAATTATATAGTGAATATGGATAACTAGGAAATAGAGTTGAGTGAAACTCTTCAAAACTTTTACATCATGATTTTAAATGTAATCCACTTATGCCTTTAAAAATAAAAAACATGTTGAAATAAATAACATGATCTAGAAAATAAAATTACATGATAATAAACATTACAATGGTATAATATGTGAAAGAGGCTATATATAAACTATATAAATTAAAATATGCGTATAATGTAAAAGTTTTCTGAAAGAATTAAATTTTAGATGAGAATCACTTATGAATCTTATAACATTAGAATCAAAAATATTTCAAGAGTGAAATTAAAATGGAATTATAAAAAAAAATAAAGAGAGTATCAAGATATAATATTTTAAATGTGTAGTGAAGTCACTATATAAATATAAAAATATTCATTACTTGAAATATATCTCCTATAATGAAAATTCAGACAAAGAACCCTCGTGAATTTTATTACACTTGAATCAAAATGTATGGAAAAAAATGAATTGTATTTTAAGATACCATGAATTGAATTGAAGTAAATTATAAAACATTCATGGTGGTATTTAATTAATATAATATAAAAACATTTTTTTTAAAATAATACTTATCTCATGGAATTTAAACATAGACCAATAAAACCATACATAAGACTTCTTCTTGGACATACATTATCTAAATGTTTTTACAATAAATTTAGATTTATTATAAAAATATATATAAGAACCATGTTTTATTTTTTACACTTGATACCATTCACATATAATTTCATATTACATATCTAGTATAAATTCTTTGTTAACATTAATATTTTTATGATAACTATTTACGTTCCCATACATATTCTGATTCTGTGTTTCTAATATTTTTTCCTTGATAATATTTTAATCACATACAAAATATTCATGATGTTTTATAGTATGTTTTTGATATATTTATGGAGTATCATGGTCATTTCATTGAACTTATAGGGATGATTTTCATTGAAATAAATTTTTTTATAAATTTTTATTATATAAAAAGAATGTATTTTATTAGTGAATAAAAAATATGTATATGACCATTAAGGAATCATTAAAACATCTTAAAATAATAAAATATTACATAATATAATTTTTATCTAACATTACATAATAATGATTGAAAAAAATATTATAACATTGATCATGTATGTGTTAAAACCAATCAAATGAAAAGATTGTTATAATAAATTAATGATTATGTAAAAAAATTTCATAATGATAATTTCACTTTTAAATAATATTAATGATTTAAAACAAGTTTTTTTTGTTATCAATAATTTTTAATAAGTGGTTAATAGATATCATATTGAATAAAAATCAAGAACAATATATCACTTAGGTTGAGAGATAGGATCAAATATTGAATAACCCCTTGAAGATGAGAGGTACAAATATTATTATTGGGAGTATACATGAAAAACATTTATATAGTATTATGAGGGAGATAATTTGGTTAGGGGTCAAGAAAAATTTTAATGAATGGTTATTTTAGGTTGGGAGAGGGGGGATCCTTTTAAAAGTGATATGTGTGGCTCTTTTGTGAATAATATTTAATTTAAATTAAATAAATTTAATTATCAAATTATATTGGGGAAAATTTGCAGAATTTTAAATCTATGATATGGAATATGGGTATACACTCATTTAACCCATTAGAGATAAGGTTTTTTGGGATATTTGTGTCCATATCAAATAGTTTTAACCATTTTACCTTATCATAACCATCACATTGGCGACTAACTTTAACCTATGAAAATTATTTTTATGAATACAAATTTAATTTAATGTATTTTCAAATTTTAATATAATTCCAAAAATATGGAAACTATTTTATCAATTAAAATTTCTAAAGGTGATAAAATTCTATTTAAATATCAATTTAGATAAGGCATAATACACATTTATTTGAAAAAATGTATCTATAACCAATGAATTTTCCCTTATTCCATACTATATAATAATTTTTAAATCAATGTTTATTTATTTGATCATATATGTTATGAATAAATTTCATTAAAATTATTCATCATGAGTGATTAATTTAATTTATTACGTTAAAAATACCTTATGAAAATAAAAATAGTTCTATAAAAAATATATATATTTAACAAAAAATAATTTTTCCTTAATTTAAAACAAGTTGATAATTAAATTATGTATGGTTATTAATTTGTTTTTATATATAGAAAATAAATTTCAACAAATATAACACTCTAAATAAGATATATTCATCTTAAAATATTGTTTAAAAAAATTTATTTGTGAATATTTAAATTAGTATTCCACGTAACAACACAATTATTTCACAGTTATTACTCATTTGTTTTATAAATCATTAATTTTATTTTATAAATAAATTTCGCTGATATGATTTATAAAAATTAGTAAATCTATGAAAAACTCACAATTCAAAAAATTTATTTATTTAGAATCAATTTTATTTCCTATATTACTTATAATATTTGAATTTTAAAAAAGAAAATTATTTTTATAATAATTATTTTTCTTAATATCTTATAATGTGTTTATTTTTAAATTTTTAAAATAATTATTGATATCATTTCTTGGTTGTGTGTATCACAAGGTATTGAAAATGTTTAATTTATTCTAAACGAAAATATATACTAAAATCATAGTGTGCAACATTATAAAACTAAAACAATTTAAACCTCAAAATTCAATTACATTGATAACAACCAATTAGTAAATTTATACCTCATTACATACTCAGGTTACCATGTTGATTCCTTGAACTTATAATGCCTCCAAATAACCTTAACAAGATGAGTGGTCATGTTTTGTAGAACTTGATCTCTATGATCCAAGATTTCAAATGGTTTCACCTCATATGGAAGGTCATGATATTTATTCATAATAATTGAGTCCAATAAATGTGATGAATCAAGTATCTAATTCTTTAAATGTGATACATGGAACACATCATGCACATTGTGTTGAGTCAATAAGGTTTTCCTTATGACTTTTCCATTCCTTCGTGTTTTGAAAATTTCAAACACCTTACATTTAAGAAAATCTATATTTTACTTCTATAAGGAAAATTTCCTTCCCAAAGGAATTTACCCATACCATGTTTTCATTGTTCATATCAATAGTTTTCTTAGGTATAGATATCAGATTCATATGTAAAACCTAAGAATCAAATAATACTTAGATATGAAGCATTCTGTTTTAGGATCTGAATTCTCGATATGAACTCTAATGATGTTCAACATCGAATTCTGGATACGAACTCTAATGAAGTTCCATTTAGAATTCTGGATACAAACTCTAACAAAGTTCCATTCTAAATTCTGGATACGAACTCTCATGAAGTTCCACTCCGAATTCTGGATACGAACTCTAATGATGATCTAATCTGAATTCTAGATACGAACTCTCATGTAGTTCGACTCTGAATTCTGATTACGAACTTATCTAAGTTCTGACTCCGAGTTCTCTGAATTTAGACTCTGAACTCTTATGAGTTTTGACTCTGAATTCCCATAAACTCTAACTCCAAACATTGTAAGTTCTGGTTCCGAATAATGGTGAAACCAGACTCCGAATTTCCTTGATATTCAGACTCTGGATTTCTACAAGATTCAGGTTCTGAATTTCTACAAAATAGAATCTAAATATCTCTTTTTATAGAATTTGAATTACATTTTTTTTAGACTCCAAACTTTTATTTACTTTCATTTCAAATATCACTTTTGTTATGCTTACACTTGTTTATTAAAAAACGATGTCATGCTTTTAGTTATTAACTAACCATTGGTTGAGTGACATGTGTACATGTCCCTCTGAAATTCAAGGAGAAATATGATTGTTGGAGGAGGGAGCTGACCATTGGAGCTTCACCTATAAATAAGAGATCATTTGAACAAGCTTGATACTGAACTTTGACACAACTTTGATAACTGGGCTTACATGATATTGAAGGGATTTCTAGAGAGAGAGAGTCTCTTATTAACTCTCATGCTTCGTGCAGAATGTTTGAACGGCTTGTTCGAATGTTACCTTGTGCATATTTTATTCATGGGACTCCGATTGTTGTTGTGTACAATCGATGGCTTCCGGGGATAGGAAGAGAAAGGTTCCAACACCTTGAAGTTGAGGGATTCATTACTGGGGAAGACAGAGGTTCCAAGTACCTGATAGTTGAGGGCTTTAGGGGATAGCAAGACAGACTTCGATCTTAGTATCGAGGGCTTACCCTGGCGTGGGTAAGACAAACTTTTTTGAAAATATAAATCAAGGTACCTTTATCCAAGGTTGTTGGATATGATTCTCTTTGGGTTAAAATACTTACTGTTGGTTACTTGTAGTGTTACTACTTTGTTTTCTGCTGTGCATTTTGTATTGTTAAGGAAAATATAACGTTCTTATACTTCCTTACTTGTACTATGATATAGTTAGATTCTATACACTTTAAGGTAGAATCGTAATATTTGTAACTTTTGTTAAGTTTCATTTCCGGAATCATTTTTCATAAATTTATCAAGTGATTATAACTTGTAGAAGTCTTGTTAATTATCTTGTTTAACCTTGTTAAACATAACCATCCTAAAAATTTCCTTAGGGAATTTTTAAAAGGTACAATTCACCCCCCCCCCCCTCTTGTATCTGAGAATCTCATACTTATATATTCGATCCTACATTTGGTATTATAGAGTATATCATACTCAGTCACATACCATCCAAACAATTGGTATCAGAGGATTGGTTCCATCTGAATTAATCTCATGATTAGATTCAGAAGTTTTATCTTCTCCCTTATATTTTCAGATTCATATTTTCATGTTCATATTTTTCGGACTCATAGTTTAGATCCATTTTTTTCGTAGTGATTCTTTTCCTTTCCTTGTTTAAAAACTTTTTCTACTAACAAGTGTTTGTGGAAAGACTTTTGTTAAGGATGGACGGAATAAATATTGGTTCTATAGACAACCTAAATCCAACCAGACCACCAATATTTGATGGTAATGACTATGAATATTAGAGAGATCACATGAATACATTCATTATCACCACTGGGGTTGAAAATTTTGTTATCCTTATCGGTGGATACAAAATTCTTGATAAAGAAGTAGGTTCCTTTACAAATCACGAAAAGAATGATTACCGACTAAACTATAAGGTACACAATACTTTACTTTGTTCAATGACTAGAAGTATATATTTCCAAGTTTCTTCTTGTGAAGCATCAAATTCTATATGGAAGAAACTTATAGTTACTCATTTTAGTACATCCAAAGTAATTGGGACAAGAAGAGCCATGCTTGGAGCTGAATATCATGGTTTTAGTTTTCATTATGGTGAACCCATATGCAAGGTACAAAAGAGATTCAAGACTATAGTGAATAGTTTTAAATCAATGGGAGAGGAAGGTTTAGATGAGGAAGCCCTTGTTGATAAGATCATCGACATCATTCCAAATGATTGGGAATAAGAAAAGACTACAATTGATGAGAATAAAAAGGTTAATCAGATTTCTCTTGATGAGATGTTTGGAAATCTTCTTCAGCATGAGACTAGAATGAAGAGAGATGCTGATATTGTGAAGAAGAAGAATGGAAATGGTAGTTTAGCTTTTAATAATACATCCAATCATATGAAAGGCAAGACTCTTGAGAGAGTTACTGGTTCTAGATTTATGAAATTTGTTATCCATTCTGAATCTAGTAGAAGTGAGTCCTCAGAAAATGAATTAGCAAATCTTGCTTGAAGAATGAACAAGATAGCCGGATTGATGAACTTTCAATCTAAATAAAAGAAGAAGGAATGGAAAGACAAGAAATATTCTGAAGTTACATGCTATAAAAGTAAGAGAGCTGGAAAAATAAGACATGATTGCCCTATGCTCAAGAGAAAAGAATGAAAGGAAATTCATTCTGAGAAAAACAAAAAAAGGTATTACAAGTCCAAAGCTAGGAAACTGTTGAAAGACAACGAAACATGGAGTACTAGTGGTGGAGACTCCTCAGATGAATCTTCAGATTATGAATCTTTTGGATAGAAGAATCTTGGTCTTATAGCTAGGTTACCTATTGATAATCATTTCATGATGGATAAGGTACAAAATGATGAATCACTGACCAATGTTTCCTTAAATGATAATGATAGTAAATATTATAACTCTTCGGATGAATAATCCTCTTTTGATGAAGATCATACTTTACTTACCTATGAAGAAGTTTATAGTATTCAAAAAATTATGGAAAATGAGAATTCAAAACTCCTGAAAAAACTTGATAAGGAAAAATATAGGAATATTCTTCTTACTAAAGAAATATTAGATCTTTATAAAGATCTTAATAAGAAAAATGCAGATTTTAAAATTATTTCAAAAAATCATGAGAATATAAGTTGTGAGAAGAATAAATTTCTAAAGATCTAGAAAACACAATTTCTAAGAAAGATTTTTTCTAGACTAGCTCCAGTTCAACTGTTTTTGAAGACAATAACCTTGTTATAAAACTCAAATCTGAAATATTTTCTTTGAGGAAGTGTTTTTCAAACATTACCCTAGGTAAGGAAAATTTTGATAAAATGTATTCACAAATCCGACCTCGAAGGAATACATCTAGTTTTGGTTACACAAGTTCTAAACCAATTTTTAGTAACAACTAATTTGTTCCTCTATGTTCCCCATTCTTCACAAAGTGTCAGTGTGGTGGTCACTGGGCAAAGAATTGTTCCTTAAACAAAACCCAATTGTTAGGATTTCATAAGGCTTATTTTTCTATGAAGATGTGGGTACCCAAAATTTAGCTTTCTGACATTTTTGGATCCATGGAAGTCTGGATTCCGAAAACCTAATTTTTTTTCTTATATTCAAGAAATAGGGAAAATAGAAACAGAAATACATGGTACATGGATAGTGAATGTTCACAGCATATGACTGGTAACAAAAACTATTTTGAAAATATTATCAAGACAAAAGGAGGAAAAGTAACTTTCGGAGATAATGCTCAGGGAGAAATTATTGGTATATGTAACATTGTTCTTCTTGGAAAAACATTAATTTCAAATGTATTATTTGTTAAGGGTCTGAAGTACAACCTCATTAGTATAATTTAGTCATGTGATGAATGCTACCTTGTGAATTTTAGGAATGATAAGTGCTTAGTACACAATTCCAATGAAGAATTTATTCTTTCTGCCAATAGGAAAGAGAATTTTTACACACTAAACTTAGAAGACCTTAGGAGCCAAGACTTACCTTTCCTTAGTGAAATGGAAGATCATTCTTGGTTGTGGAATAGAAGGTTAGGACACTGTAACCTTAGAAACTTATGCAAACTCTCTAAGAAAGGTTTAGTTAAGGATCTACCGGAGCATATATTTGATTCTTCAAATGTTTGTGACCCTTGTCAATATGGAAAGAATCATAAATCAAGTTTTAAATAAGTAGGTGAAGTCACAATAACTGATGCATTACAGCTAGTGCATGTGGATGTTTTTGGTCCGACACAAACTGGATGCATTGGAGGCAAGTATTATGTATTTGTTCTAGTTGATGATTACACTAGATTTATGTGGTTTTATTTTCTAGAAAAGAAGTCTGTAGCTTTTTCTTATTTCAAAATATTTAGAACCCATGCCAAAAATGAGAAAAACCTTTCATTGAAAACTATTCATAGTGATCATGGATGAGAATTCAAAATTCTTATTTTGAAACTTTTTGTAGTAGAAAAGGTATTACTCACAACTTCTCAGCACCCAGAACACCTCAAAAAAATGGTTTTGTTGAAAGAAGAAATAGAATTCTTCAAGAGATAACTAGAACCATGTTGAGTGAGTATTATATAGCTAAAAATTTTTGGGATGAAGCTACAAGTATTACTTGTTATACTATAAATCGAGTTTTGATTAGACCTTTTCTTAATAAAACCCCTTATAAGTTATGGAATGGTAAAAAACCTAGAATTTCCTAATTTATGGTTTTTGGTTGCAAGGTATTCATCTTGAATACTAAAGATAACATACACAAATTCGCACCTAAATCTGATGAAGGAATTTTCTATGGCTACTCCACAACTTCTAAGGATTATAGAGTTTTCCACAAAAACACTTGTACTGTTGAAGAAATAGTACATTTCAAATTTGATGAAACTAATCCTTTTGTTTTAAAACAACCCCAACCTCCATCCTCAGATGTGTTTTCAAAGACTGATTATCAACCTATGATAGAAGATCCTTCTGATAAGGAAAATGTTCATGAAGATGCTTCTGAAACATTTACCCCAGAAGATTTCCTACCCTATGTTGTTGAACATGTTTTACAAAACCCAAACTAGTTGTTTCTTAAGAATCATCCCAGTGATGGTATCATTGGTGATGTGAATCAACTTGTAAGGACTAGAAGTTCCCTAAGAAATGAATTAGATCATCTAGCATTCCTTTCCCAATTAGAACCAAAAATTGCTAAGAAAGCTTTAGGTGATGATGATTAGATTAAAGCCATGAAAGATGAACTAAATGAATTCGAAAGGAATAAAGTCTTGACCTTGGTTTAATGAACTAAGGAAACTTCTATTATTGGAGTAAAATGGGCCTTCAGAAATAGTTGTGAGGAAAATGGAATCATCATTGGTAATAAAGCTAGATTAGTTTCTAAGTGATATAATCAACAAGAAGGAATAGAATATAAAGGAAACTATTCTCCAGTAGCTAGACATGAATCTCTTCGTATTTTACTTGCCTTTGTAGCATTCTTCAATTTCAAGATTTTACAAATGGATGTAAAATGTGATTTGTTTATTGGTTATGTTCAATAGGACGTTTTTGTTTAACAATCTCCTGGATTTGAAGATACAAAATATCCTGATCATGTTTTTAGACTTACCAGAGCTTTGCATGGCCTTAAACAAGCCCCTCGAGCTTGGTATGATAGACTTCTAAGATTTTTGCTTCAAAATAACTATGTTAAGCGAAATGAAGATCCAAATATTTTCATAAAGAAAGATTAGTAAAATGTTTTGATTGTTCAAATTTACGTTAATGAAATTATATTTTTTTCAACTCATCAATCTTTAACTGATTCCTTTGCGGATCTAATGAAATCTGAGTTTGAAATGAGTACGATGGGTGAGTTAACATTTTTCCTTGGTTTTCAAATTTCTCAAAACCCAGAAGGAATATATATATCCCAATATAAGTATATTAATGATTTTCTTTAAATGTATGGATATGAAAATACTAAGAGTATAAGTACTCATATTGGTACCTTAAACACACTTGATCTTGATGAAGCTGGGAAACCAGTAGATCAAACATCTTTTAGAGGTATGATATGAATTCTACATTACTTGATAGCTAGTCGACCATGCTTGATGTTTTCAATATGATTATGTGCAATATATTAATCCAATACGAAGGAATATCATTTAAAGTAAGTGAAAGGAACTTTTCACTACTTAAAGGGAACCATGAATCTTGGACTATTTTATACTTCTAGAAATTATTTCATATTAAAAATCTTTTCAGATGCTGACATTGGTGGTTGTAGAATGGATAGAAAGGGTACATCCGAAACTTGTCATTTACTTGGAGATTCATTAGTTTCTTGGTCTTGCAAGAAGCAACAATTAGTAGAACTATCCACTACTAAAGCTGAATATGTAGAAGATAGAAGTTGTTGTGCTCAAGTGTTGTGGATACAACACACACTCACATACTATGGCTTGAGTTTTACTAAGACACAAATTTTGTTTGATAACACAACTACCATTTCTCTTAGTAAAAACCCTGCACATAACTCCCGTGAAAATCACATAGAAATTTTACATCACTTTCTTAAGGATCACACACTTAAAGGAGATATCATTCTTCAGTTTATCGGAACATAAGATCAACTTGCTGGTATTTTCATAAAATCATTTCCCTCTAATAGATTTAAATACATTAAACATAAGTTAGGGATGATAACCATGAGGTGATATTAATTCATTAACTTCTTGTTGAACCATTTTTCGTACAGTAATAAACTCCTTTTCATAGGGGTAGTACATCTGTTATGATGATTTTCAAATTTTCGTAATGAAGTTTTCGTACTGGAAATTTTCGTTATGATGTTTTCGTACTGGAAATTTTGTAATAAAGTTTTCATACTGGAAATTTTTGTAATGAAATTTTCGTAATGAGGATTTTCTTATTAAGAATTATCGTACTCATACTTTTTGTACATGATTTTTGGTACTCAAAGCTTTTGCAACAAAACTTTTTCATAATGGGTTTTTTGTTGTTAAATTTTTTCAAGAAGAATATCACATATTGCGAATAATCTTCCTATCCAATCCGAAAGGTATGATTTCCTTACTAAAGTTTTCATAGTCATTTTTACTTGCTAGAAGCTTCCTTTGTTTTTAATTTTTTTTGATTCGTTTCTTCTTAAATCTGAATGTTTTTAAAACCTCAAAAGATTTGATTCAAGATTTCCTTGTGGGTATGTTTTCAACTGTTAAATCAGATCAAAAAGTTTTTCAACCATTATATTGTTTTTGGAAGTTTAAAAGTCACCTCCATCACCTATAAAAAGGGGACCCCTAATGTTGTCCCACATCAATTTCAAATCCCTCGCATGTCAAAGCTCTACCTTAGTTCTTAAAGCCCATTATGAATCTTTCAATGCTCCTCCATTGCGAATATCTGTTGAAGCCATTTCATAAGAAATGTCTACTATCAAACCAATCTCAAGTTGGTTAGTCTTCATATCAAAGACAAAGGATCAAGATGTTTTTTATATGGATTTTCTTGTAGAATTTTATGGGTCTGTTTCCTTCTATGAAGAATATGGAAGAGAAAAATTCTCCATTATGATCTATGGCAATACATACAGTCTTTCTTACACCAAGTATGCAAGCTTGGTTGGATTATCATATGATAGTGAAGCCAAATTTTGTTCACATAAGTTACCAAATGTTCAGGGAACTTTTAGCAAAGTGAAGGCAATGGAATGTCTTAGACTCAAACATGAAAAAACATCAAAGACTGGCCAACTATTTACCAACAACCAGATTTTACAGTTGTGGGTTCAAGGTTTTTTCATACCAAGAATAGGCGATAGGGAAATATTAAAGAAGATTGATATTTACATCTTGGATTTATTGGTAAATCTATGAAAATAAATCTGATGAGGCACATCCTTATTACGATTCAGAACATCACGAATGGGAATTTGAAAGCTCAAATTATTATGTATCCTTCTATTCTCTTCAAGCTTATTATTCTGTGCCTTGATTCTGTCAAGGTCGCATGCACCTCCAAACCGAGAAATTGCAAGATGGTGATGATTAGTGATGACACCTTAAAAGGGATGAAAGTAGGTTTTTCAAAATAGTCAGCTGAATTTGAGGATCTGTCAGAGGAAGAGGCAGAGGCCATTCCGAAAAATGTAGAGAAAGATGAACCATCTATGAAGGAAGGGAAGAAGAGGAAGCTGAAGGAAGTGGTGGCTGAAGACAATACCCCTAAAGCTAAGGAAACCCAATCCGAACCTCCGAAGCCAAAGAAAATGAAATCATATCGAGATAAGGTGGTTTCTAAATGGAGGGAAGTTAATGAGAAAATGAAAGAAGGGGAACCTCAGTTCGGATTGGACCCTGATGAAGCTAAATCATTACGGGAGAAGACTGCTGAATTCCTTTAGAAGGTAGAAAAAGAAAATAAGATGAATAAAAAGATTTTTGAAGCTAAATTTGTACAATCTCTTTTGAGAGACACCAAATTAGCTTCTGAGAAGATTCCTGTACCGAAAACTTTTGTTTTTCAACCATTACCAGAGACCCCTAGAAAGAAATTCTTCACTCCAGAAAAACCTAAAGAGAAAGAAGTTGTTGAAAGAGTAGAAGAAGAGGAAGAAGTATAAGAAGAAGAAAAAGTAGAAGAAGATAGTGATGATCAAGATGACTTGATTAAACATGTTAAAGATTATCAAGAAATGGCAATTCCATTAGAAAAATTACCACTCCAAACATCTAAGGTCGAGTCCTCAAAGCTTGTAACTCTGGGAAAGGGAGGTGAGAAAGAAGGTAAGAAAGATGACGACAAAGAAGAAGAGAAATAGAATGAATTATCTTAGGAAGAAAGCTATGAGAAGAACTTTCTTGAAGAAGGATTAGAGAAGGAGAAACCTGATGAAGACAAAATAGTTCAACTATCTGAAAGTGAGGAAGAATCTCTTGACGAGGAACCCATTCCGAAAGTTGATAACGGTATCAAAGTGATTATGGACACCCCAATAAAATATATCATAAAGAAAAAGGATGTTGGTGGCTCTTCAAGAAGAAAGTTGGTGGAAATTGAAGAAGAACAGTCCCCGAGAAAGGTTTCTAATTCAGAATCATCAGCACTGAGACTTGATTTTGTTGTTGAATCTTTGAAAAAGTTGGTGGAAACAATTACGATCTTTCCCACCCCAAACTCCAGATGTCGGATGCTTCAACACATTCTAAATAAAAAATAATAATATCTATCCATGGTGATGGATAAGTGTGTGAATATTTAGGCTGAGCATAGAATTTTTCTTATCAATTATGATGTTCATATAAAATCATGAAGCAAAATCACTCTATAGTTAAAGAAAATTGATGATGACATGGAAGAGTTTGATCAATTTAAGAATGATGTAAAAGAATATTTTGACACCGAGGATGCTAAAATAAAGAATCTTCAGGATAAGCTGACACTTGAGAAAAATTCTCAGAATCAACAATTGAGGGATCTGAATGGGAAGTTTAACTCGGTTACTGAAAACTGGAAAGGGGAAAGAGATCTCCAGATTGAGATCGAAGAGAATCTTGTGAAGCAGGATGAAATTCGTAAGGCAAAATCTGAGGCTCTAAAGTATCAAGATGAAAGGATGAAAACCTTATAAAATCAAGCTGAGGAGGACCAGAGAGACTTGAAGAAGCTGTAAACCCCATGGAAGATGTTAATCCCCAAGGAAAAGGAAGACAAATAAACAAATCTGATTTTTTGTTGTAATGTCTTTCCTTGTAAAAATTATTTCAATTATAATGAAATATCTGGTTGTTTTCTTTCAATTCTAATTAAATATATGGTTTTTTTATCTTGTGTTATTATGTACTAATGTTTCAGGTACTTTATTTTTTTTTATTCCCTTAAATTCTATTTGAAAATCACAAGGGGGAGAAGGAAAAAGAACTACTCAAAAGGGGGATAAGGAAAAATATAAAAGGGAGAAGAAAAATTTATATGTTAAGAACTATCCATAAGTAAGGGGGAGTTTCTCGTTATGGAGTTTTTCATTCCCATGATAATGAAAACTCCATTCTGAAAATCTAGAATACAATCCTTAGAGTTTCAAAACCTAAGGGGTGTTAGTTGTATTCACCATCATCTATGAACAATGGGAGATAAGTTTTAATTTCAAAGTATATAGATTTTTTTTCTAAGTCCTTATATTCTTTTTCGAAAGGTTTTTTGTTCTTTCGAAAAAGAGGGATATTGTTGAGTCAATAAGGGTTTCCTGATGAATTTTTTATTCATTGTTGTTTTAAAAATCACAAACACCTTACATTTAAGAAAATCTATATTTTACTTCTATAAGGAAAATTTACTTCCCAAAGGAATTTACCCCGACCATGTTTTCATTGTTCATATCAATATTTTTCAAAAGTATAGAAATCAGATTCATATCTAAAACCTAGAAATAAAATAATACTTAGATATGAACCATTCTGTTTTAGGATCCAAATTCTGGATACGAACTCTAATGAAGTTCCACTCCGAATTCTGGATACGAACTCTAATGAAGTTCCATTCAGAATTCTGGATACAAACTCTAATGAAGTTCCATTCTGAATTATGGATATGAACACTCATGAAGTTCCACTCTGAGTTCTAGATATGAACTCTAATGAAGTTCTATTATAAATTCCGGATACGAACTCTCATGTAGTTTGACTCTGAATTCTGATAACGAACTTATCTATGTTCTGACTCCGAGTTCTCTGAATTCAGACTCCGGACTCTTATGATTTCTGACTCCAAATTCCCATGAACTCTAAATCTGAACTTTTTAAGTTCTGGTTCAGAATACTAGTGAAACCATACTATGAATTTCCTTGAAATTTAGACTCCGGATTTCTACAAGATTTAGGTTCTGAATTCCTACAAAATAGAATCTGAATATCTCTTTATTATAGACTCTGAATTCCATTTTGGTTAGACTCTTAACTTTTACTTACTTTCATTCCAAATATCAGTTTAGTTATTCTTACAATTGTTTATTACAAAACAATGTCATGCTTTCAGTTCTTGACTAACCGTTGGTTGAGTGACACGTGTACAGGTCGCTCCGAAATTCAAGGAGAAATATGACCATTGGAGGAGGGATCCAACCGTTGGAGCTTCGCCTATAAATAGTATATCATTTGAACGAGCTTGATACTGAAATTTGACACAACTTTGAAAATTTTTCTTACATGTTGTTGAAGTGATTTCTAGAGTGAGAGGCTCTTAGTAACTCTCAATCTTCATGTAGAAATTTTGAACGTCTTGTTCAAACTTTTCCTTGTACAGATTTTCTTCGTGCGACTCTGATAATTGATGTGTATAATCGAGGGCTTTTGGGGATAAGAAGACAGATGTTACAACACCTTGAAGTTGAGGGCTTCCTTTTTGAGGAAGACAGAGGTGTCGACTACCTGATAGTTGAGGGCTTGCAGGGATAACCAGACAAACTCCGATCTTCATATCTATGGCTTACCCTAGTGTGGGTAAGATAGACTTTCTTGAAAATATAAATCAAGGGACCTTTATCCAAGGTTGTTGGATACCCTTCTATTTGGGTTAAAAGAGTTATTGTTTTTTACTTATAGTATTACTACTTTGTTTTCCTCTGTGCATTTTTTATTGTTAAGGAAATTATAACTTTCTTATACTTCCTTACTTGTACTCTGATTTAGTTAGATTCTATATGCTATAAGGTAGAATCTTAATCTTTTTAGCTTTTGTTAAGTTTCATTTTTAAGATCATTTTTCAGGAATTTAGCAAGTGATTAGAACTTATAGAGGTCTTGTGAATTATCTTGTTTAACCTTGTTAAACATAACCATCCTAAAAATTTCCTTAGGGAATTTTTAAAAGGTAGAATTCACCCCCCCCCCCTCTTGTATCTAAGAATCTCATACTTATATATTCGATCCTACGTTTGGTATTATAGAGTATATAATACTCAGAAACATACCATCTTAACACATTGGAGAGGCTCATTGGATGTTTAATATGATAATATACCACTCCCATACATTTCAAGTTATTAAAAGGGTGAATTCCCCCTGTGGATTAACATACCCTTTCCTACAAATATGATAACCTTATTATAAAGAGATATTTGAAGGAAAATATTATCTTGAAATTCAAACTCAAAATTTCATCGATGATTATATTTATATATTTTTAGAAAATGTTGTATAATTTTAATGTGTTGTTAAATAGTATAAATCATCTCAATTATCTCCTGAGGAAGATATGGTCCTAGACACATATGGTCTCCAACATCATCAAAAAATTTATAGTTCTATTCCACTTCTTATGTAGATCCTCATGTGGTTCGATCTGAATACTATAATAGATATTTTTATTATATGAGAACTCTACAAAGTGAAGGTGTTGATCCCACCACCATAGAAATCAAATTAGCTAGATCATAAAATATATTATATGGTTTGAATGGTCCTATTATACTATATATCTATATGAGGATGATATCTAACGCTAAATCATAACTACATATTCAATTTATAATAAAAACTTCTCTAGATCATTGAGGTAGACCTGTGATTCCAATTATATACAGTTGAATGTGGTACTCTATGGAGTATTACCACTTCTTTAATATATATCCTCAAAATCAAGTCAAGTGAGAGTCTTATTTGATAGTAATGAAATGTACATAACTTATTAGGTGATTAACTTCAACCCAAATGTAATTGTAGCCTTTAAATGAATTGGTGAGTCATTGGTCTAAATCAATTTGAAGTTTTGCCACTTCCATACTGGTATGTGTTATGGTTTCATCATTTCCTTCATATTTTTAATTCGCATCTTAACTCTTTCGTCTACCAAGCATCATGATACATACTCCAGAATATCCATTTTAATTTTATCTGACAATAATTTATTTTTGTGAACACTATAATTCAATGTGTTTGTAGGATATATATAGAAAATGTTGAGCTATGTGAATACTTTAATATCCACCTCTTCAATTATGGTATTGATGGAACACATATTCAGGTCTGGAACTTCATCATTCCATCATAGTCAAGGTTGAACTCTAGAACATTCCTTATCTTATTTTATAGATTCATATATTACTCCATTACCGTTGGGATATTCTAATGCATGTATTTTTGAGTTTACATTTATAAAGACATGATTTCTACCCATCACATATTATTTTTAGGTCTACCCTCTAAAAATCTATGAGTATTGAATCATTTTCAATACTCATCATTGATATGTTTTCACAATTATTCATAATCAGAGAATCAAACACTTTTTTTTCATTCCTAGGGTGGTAATGTATTAAGAAATAATAATACCTTATCAACTATATCCATATTCACTTGTGTGTATAAAAATACTTCAATATGAATATATACATTAGTATTTTATGGTCAGTTATATATCACAACTTTCAGTATAGATATAATTATTTTATTTTTTAAAGTAAAAAAAGACCATCGATAGCTCTATATCACAAGTCGAGTAATTTTTCTCATGAAACATTAATTGGTGCGAAGCATATTCCGCCACCATGTCCTTTTCCATGAGGATGCATCTCAATCCATTATTTGATGTATCAAAACATATCATTATCCCTTATGATCTATATGATAATGTGAGTTTATGTGAAATCTTCATTCTTCTTTTAACCCTTGGAAATTTCCACCACATTCACCAATCTAAAGAAACATGTATCCCATCTGAGTTAGCATGGTTAGTAGATTTTATATCCAGGATTAATTTTAGATAAAGAATAAAAAATATCCATCAAATTCATGAAACCTATAGATCTCAGTCATAGTGGTTGGTCTAGTTCATTGTTCAATAACCTTTACTTTTGAAGGATTCATATATACAACCTTGTTAATAATTACATGGGCCAAGAATGAGGCTTTATGCAACCAAAATTCAAACATGCTAAATTTGGAAAAAATTTATCATTCTTAAATATGCCCAGCACAATCAATATATTAACATCATTATCCCCTTTTATATTTAAATATATAAGAATATCATCTATAAAGGTAAACAAAAATTGTTTAAGGTAATATTTTAAAACTTTATTCATTAGATCTATGAATATAGTGATGGAACTCATTAGTCTAAATGTGATTACTATAATTTCATATTTTATATACCTCATAAATAAGGTTTTTTGTGGTGTCCCCCATTTTAACCCTTAACAAACTATATCCATATCAAATTTCAGCCAATGAGAAGTATTACTACCCTCATAGTTGATCGAACAAGTAGATATGGGGTGTTTCCCCATTTTAAACCATCAATATGGTCTCTTTAATCTTAAAATAGTCAATGCAGATATGTATTAACCTATATTTCTTCTTAATAAATTGAACTGGTGCCCACAATAGTGAATAACTAGGGTGTATGTATCCCTAATATAGATTATCTTGGATTTTCATCTTCAATTAATGTAAATTAATAAGTTCCATTATATATAGATTTTTTTAAATATGAGTCGAACTGCGATTGAGTTCTACTAAAAACTCAACATAATAATTTTAGGGAAGACTAAAAAAATATTTAAGAAATAAATCAAAAAACTCTCATACAATAATAATATATTAAATTAGGAGTTCCCCAATAATTTAAGAAAGATTCCCCTATTAAATGTGTATTTAACCCAAATAATGAATTTAATTTATTTTAGAAGTTGAGATTCATCCTCACACTAATAGATGATCATGGGTTGATTCGAGATATAAAATGTGACTTACTGACCCTGAAAATTGATATGGAATCTATAAAGAGTGAGATAACCCAGGAAAGAAAATAAATTAAATTTGATTATATAAGGAGAATAATAAGATTTCAAGTAACCAAATTCCTATAAACATTTATAGAATATATGTTATTCACAAGGGATGAAAACAGGATACCATTATTATTTTTCATTAATAATTAAATGTATGATCATTGAGGTGTTGATGCGATACCATTATCAAATTATATAATTATAATAGTGTGGCTAAAACATGAATAAAATAATACAATTGTAGTTCTTGAGTGAATGATAAGTTTATCTTTGAACACATTATTCTCATTAACCACATTAGTGTTTCTTATTTCATAACCATTCCCTCAATACCTTGGACTAAGAGGGAAATGAATTTGATTTTCTTCATTTACTCTTGTATTCATGAACTTGTTGGTATAATTTATGAAATCATTGTGATTGAATCATTACAATGTGGGTTTTATATTTAGTTGATATTTTCCACTATTTATTTCATTATATAAACTCTTTATATATCTTTGGAATTATTTTTCTTATGGTATTTTTTCCACTCTTAAAGAATCTACTATTCCCCAAATGTAAAAATCTTCCATGATTCTTTCCACGTCTTTTGTAAAAAGGAAGATTTATTTTCTTTCTTCTACGGATTTTATTACTTAAATTTTCTCCAAACTAAATATTTCTATTATTATCCCCCAAACCATAAGATAAATAGGAGTCACCATTCTATATTTTTACCTTGAATTCACATAAAATTATATATTTATAGATAAAAAATTAACTTATATCCATTTCTATTATGAGACATGTTTTTAATCCACTAAACAATGGATGGATTTTTCATTTACCTTCAATGATAAAAATAGAAGTATAATTTAAAATTATTGAATTTTTTTCTTTATTGGTACTAATATATTCATCATCCTTTTGTTTTAAATCATGAAAATCTCTAATTTCGTACAACGTGTTTGAGGAAAATGATTTTTGGAAAATCTATTCTTAGAATATAACCGTTTAATAGAATAAATTTATTCCACTTTCCTAGTATTATTAATAAGATTCCCCCATTAATCAAAATCCTTATAGAAATGATAAATTATGAAAAATATATTTATTAATTATCCTTTAGATAAATAAAAACATCTTTTCTATTTTACTTATCCATTTCTTGATAATTAGGGGACCAGAAGAAACCCTAAAAGATAGTGTGAATTTTGTATAAAATTATTGATGGTGACTTATTCTTTACGTTACTCGTTTTAAGGTTTATTATGATTTGTGTTATTATTCATATCGTTTGAGATTTAGGTTATCATAAACATAATACTTTTCATTTATCTCCCATGCCTTTTGATTCCTCATGTGACCATTTATTTCATTTGGTATAACATTCATTGTTAACATGATT
Source organism: Viscum album (assembly GCA_963277665.1). Taxonomy (NCBI): domain Eukaryota; kingdom Viridiplantae; phylum Streptophyta; class Magnoliopsida; order Santalales; family Viscaceae; genus Viscum; species Viscum album. The sequence continues at coordinate 1,225,865,024 of OY728130.1, forward strand.
ACTCCTAGTATCATCCATTGAATAAAACCCAAATGGTTATTGTAATTATCAATACTTAATAATTATATTTATAAACCCTATGACAAGGAAAAACATTCCTAGTATTGTTAAAATTATGACACATTATTTCAACTCTTGAAATTTTACATTTATCATATATCACCTTTTCTATATTATATGATGTTTAAGGTTCTATTCTCTTACTTGTGATAACCTGATCCAAATAAATAAATAAACCATGTTCAGATACCAATTATGGTCACTTGGGAATAACATTCAAGTGTATTTCATAATTTTAGATATGTAATCAATACATATCCAAAACATTAATACACTTAAACCAAAAGGGTTGTTGCAGTTAAAGATTTGATACATAATGAATTTAATTAATAACCATTATTCAATATTTTCTGAAAATAATCTTCAAATATATTACCATTTTAGAAATATCATACATAACAACCCTTTTTTAAACCTAGTTAATATGAAACATAAGAAGGGGTATGATCAGATGCACAGTAAGGGTAAACATTGGAGATAATAACTGAAAATCATAACTGAGAATAATATAAAAATTTGTTTATTTGAAAATAATCATGTTACATGACCATACCATAATAAAATCACACCCAACAAGTCATAAATAATAAATCAAGATTCATTTCACAAGGCTTTGGAATAACATAATACATGAGTCATTTTAGTGTATAAACATGAGTCATAAGTCAATAATATTGTTCTATGAGATCATAATAGAGTCATAATAATATGTTACATAAAACTGTGGAATATATAGATTCAAATAAAATCATTTCCTTTTTCAAGACATACTAGAAATACATTCACCATAAATTTGGAAGAGTCCCATAGTGGATAGGGCTATGTCCTTATTCACATTAAAGCATGAAAGATAGATCCCCTTAGTAGATTATGTTCACTCACAAGTCCATTTCATATTATCTCAGGATATCTAAAGCATTATCCAATGAATTATGAATCTATATATTTCTGGGACCATTCATTGAATATTGAATAAAATATAAGTGTGTTCTCTAAGAACCTAAAAAAAATACTATATCCATCACTGATTAGTACACCCATAAGAGATAAATAAGTTTCATGAAAACTTTTAGAAAATATAATAATATTCTATTAATTGAGTAAAGCTTAATAGTTTCATTAAATAATAACCTTGATGAATCATAATAAACATTAAAACTTGTTGAAATTGATTAAAATCACCTTTATAAAAACATTTTAAATATACCTCGAAAAATATGGAGAAATATCCTTTTATTTTGTAAATTTTTTAAATATTAAAAAATTATAAAAAAAAATGTAAATATATTTTGTATTTTAATCCCATCTAAATATAAGGGTGAATATTTATAATGGAAGAAAATTATGATGAGAAAATCCATACAAGTGGTAAATATTATAAAACATTGTTTTTATAGCTTTATAACAAAAGTAAAAAAATGAAACTTATGGAAAATTTTAAAAGAATGTTTTTTAAATTTTTTTATAAAATGTACCATATAGTTGAAAGTTAAATCAATAAATTAGTGAAATATAAATAATAACATTATTGAAATAGTATATATAATATGGATATGGTGGCGGAAAAATTGGTTAAAATTTATTAAAACATTTAAAGTAATGATTTAGTACAGAACATATTAAGGCTTTTAAAATCAAAACCATCTTTAATTAAATGAAATTATAGGGGAAATAAAGTAACATTAGTATTTAGATATTTATGACATATTATTTCAAATAGGTGGTATATACCCCATGTAAATGAAAAAAGTGGATAATATGAAACATGTATCTAAGAAGAAAATTGTAGATGGGAAACCCTTATAACATTAATAACATTTGAATTGAAAACTATGTAAACTTAAAACATGAATTAGAACATTAAATACCATGATAAAATATTTAATCATGTAATAATATTTTATATTTCTAGTGTATTCACCATATAAAATAATATAGGTTCATAATAATAAATATGGCACATGAAAAAAATGAGACAAAGAACCCTAACACCATTTACAACACCTTAATAAATATACATTGAAATAAATTACATAATATAGATTTTTAAATCCCATGAATGAAATTAAAAATATTTTATAATACATTACTATGAAATTGAATAAAAAAATTACTAAAACATAGTGCAAAAAATGAAATACGTCTCAATGAATTCATATTAAGACCAAGAAACACTTACCTTGGACTTTCACCAACTTGGAAAAACACTAACCTATTATATAATGCACATAGAATTATTATACATTTATATAAGTAGAATATTTAAGTTTATATTACTAGATACCGTTCATTTATAATTTCTTATTACCCATTTAGTTGAAATTTGTATTTTAATGTCAGTTTTTTTGGGTTAACATTTTAGTTTTCTAGGCATGTTATGATTTCTCAATTCCACTCCATTATCCTTAGTCATAAATTAATAATAAAAATAAACTTAATGACGGAGTTCAATATTTTATTGATATATCTTATTTTAATTTTCTGTAACTTTTGGTGATAATTTTCATGGAAAAATTAAAAATATTGATTTTCAAGATATTAATGACATTAAAATAATTAACATTATTAGTGAATAAAAATACATATTTAACCATTATAGAATAATTAAAATATTTTAAATTCAATAATTTTGTGTAATATTACCCGTATCTAATCTTTCTTAATCATTTATTATATAAACTATATATCATAATTCTTGAAGATGGTCAAACTGACACAAATAAGAGCGATTTGTGAAGACTAAATGAGAATGGAAAACTCTTTTATAATGATAGTATCACATTTATATAAGATTAATGATTTAAAATACATTTTATGAAAGTGATAAATAACATTTAATAAGTGGTTGTTAAAGATGATAAAGTATAAAAATAAATAATAAGATATTACATGTGTTTAGATCTTGAATATACTCTTGAAGAACCTCATTGAAATGGGAGGTTGAAGACTAATTCAGGGGAAAATAGGTTACCGAAGGCGATATTAGACGATTCTATAGATACATTTGAAATGGATTCAATATATCGTTGAATAATTTTTGGGTTTTATAGTGGGGATATGAGGGGTCCTTTTATTTGTCAGAGGGGTGGTACTACTGTAAAAATTTGTATCTTTAAATAAATTAATTGTAATTTTCAAAGGAAAGTAAAAAAATTTAGAAAAATTTTAAATAAAAGATTTTTTATTTGAAAATAAATATATAATATCAAATATATATATGATTTTTGGAATATTTTTACCTAATCACTTTTTAAACCATTTTACCTTATTTTAGCCATCACTGCGGTGAATAACATTTAACTTGGTAAATTATTTTATTAATAAAAAATTATAATTATTTAAAAAATTAATATAATGATTCCAAATAGTATTTTTATTATAGAATATATTTTCTTTAGATGATAGAATTTAATTATAATATCATGGCATATAACGCATACGAACATTTTAAAAAAAATGTATTATTAAGTTGAAAATTTATTTTACTCTTAATAATTTCCATATTTTAATAATTAAAGGAATTTTATTTTCTTTTTTAGTTATTAATTATAAAAAAAATTAATTAAAATCAATTGTCTAGAGTGATTAATTTAAAAAATTTATATTAATATACATTACCCACATAAAAATATTTTTCTAAAAAAAATATCTACTTACCCAAAAATGATATTATATTCATATATATCCAATTGATAATATTTATAAGAATTATTTTTCCTTTTTTTATGAATAAAAAATATATGTTAATAAATTTATCACTTTAAATAATATAAATTCATCTTAAAAAAGGTTTTTTAGAAAAAAACATTTTGTTTCATCATGAATATTTAAATTACTTCTCCTTATGTGTAATCAATTATCTCATTGATCTTACTAAATTATTTTAAAAATAATTCCTTGAATTTTATCAATAAATTTTATTGATATAATTTAATAAATTTAATAAATTAAATAATAAGTCATAATTTGTAAAATAAGTTCTTTTAATTCATGTTTATTTTCAATATTAGTCCTAATAATTTAATTCTATAAGAATAAATTGTTTTTATAATTATGTTTTTTTTCAAATATAATATAATGTGTTTAGTTTTTTACTTTATAATTTATTATTTTCTTTATCAAACAAAATTAAGTTTATATAAAGGGAAATACATAGTAAAATCATTGGTTGTTACACCTCTACTAATACTTTGGACTTTTTAGGATGCCTCAAGATATTTTTCTTCTATACTAGGGGCCTACACTTCCTCTGATGAGGTTACTCCATTTCTTGAGGATTGGGTTCTAAAGAAAACTATATTGGTGATTTCATTCCCCTATTAAAGCATTGGATATCCTAATTACCAGTATGTTTTCCTCAGATAATATACCCCCTAAAATCATTTATCTATGTGATGCATATTTATATGTCATATTTTATAATAGAGGATATCATAAAGAATGTAAAAACACGCTACACCCCCTAAAATAACATGATGTGATCTAGCCATGTCATGTGGAATATGAAATTTTACTTTTTCAATTAATTATGGGTGGATAAATAATAATAATTACCATTATAAAACTTTTCCATATAATATATAATTTATGAACTCTTTTGTAGGATGTAGCATATGAGACATTAGATAAGTTCATAAACAGTTTCATGAACATTTGATACATGTAACAATGCATTATAACATGTGAGTAAATTCATGTAATCACACATATTGTACTAAATGGATATATAAAGTTTTATAAACATTATGATGGAATGGAAGTTAAATTTTTTAAGCCTCACCCTGAAATCTCTTACTCAATAGATCCCCCCTTCTACCCCTTTTATCCCATTAAGTGCATGATCACCATGAAGAGTGGTGGACCCGCTCATGTGAAAATAAAATCAACAAATACCATTTATATATCAGGGTCAGGGGAATCAATTAGACACCCTTTGATGATATTTTTAATTAGACAAGGTCAATTAAATGTATTAGATGTTTTGGGGAGAGGTATGTTGGTTTCAAAATTTCTTCATTTCCCTTTTACACATGGTTTAATTTTTATAGAAAATTTTTGTCATTAATTTGTTATTTATATTTATTTCAGTACATATGTGGTGTTATAAGATAATATTGAAACCCAATAGTGGTATATATTCTTACCATTTATTTTAATGCAGGAAGTCATGTAGAGAAATTATGTTCTCATAGCCATATAATATGATTCAATCTTTCTTCTATATGAAAAAGTCACTAATTTTGAAATATGATATGATAAGTAATGACAAATTACATTATTTTTGTACCCTTGATACCATATAACTCCTAGATATCATATCCATGGATTTATCTTTATCAAGCTATAAAAACAGAGTAAGATATCACAATAATTATATACATGTGAATAGTAAAATACAACTTCTAATCGTATTCAGTGATCTTCACTTTATATCCTAAATAATGATATGATGAATAAGATTCCATTATTAAGTATCATATTATAAAATACAATAGTGATGTTAGTTATAAAATATGATTGATATAATATAAACCATTTAAGTACATTAGCATATCAGCTGTATCTGATGATTCATTTTGGATTTTCAAATATGATTTTTATTGTATCATAAAATTCAAATTTAATATTCAAATATAAATTGTAAATGATTTTTTATTTAATTATATTATTAATTTAATTATATAATTTATAAATGTTTTTTATATAATTATAATGGTTATTTTAGGGTTATTTTTTAATTTAAATTATGACTATAAATTAATTCATTATAAATAGTTCTTATTTAATGATTTATATGTTTACAAAACATTTATTAATAAATATACCTTAATTTTAAATGTTAATTTTGAAGTAAATTTTATTAAATTATATAAGATGACTTATAGCATAAAAATAAAGTGTTTAAAATTATAAAAAATATGGTTAAATAAAAAGTGTTAATATTTTAATATTATGAATTGGTCATATTAAATAATTTTAATTATTTAAATTAGTGGAATTATTTTGGTTATTATCTAGAGCCCATAAAAATAGTTAGATGATTCATTTGACCATGTTTTAAATTAGTTTATTTAGAATATATTTATATTACACAAAATTCTCATATTATATAAATTGGATCATAAAATGAATATAATTAATAATATATATTATATTTAATGAAATTATATTTAATGATTAATAAGATACATTTCATATTAATAAATTAATAAATACTATTTATATGAATGATTTTTGAATGTACATAATTTATAATAAAAATTTTAATGTGTATATAATAATACTTTATTTAAAAATTGTTTATAAATGTTTATTTGATATTTAAATATGTGAATAATTCATTTATTTAAAATTTTATTCCTTTATGTAATATTAAAATAAAAAAATTATTTATATCAAGAATAAATATATATTTATGTCTAAATTTTTGAAAAATATAAAGAGACTATTATACAGGCATCTTAGAAGTTTCATGCTTGATATGATAATGGATTTTTTCCCTTATACATTGAATTTAGTTATTCATAAGATTTCATTTTCCTACATTTATTTACTAAATATAATTTATACATATTATTTGTTAGAGTTGTGATAAATTGGAATATATCTTGAATAATGTATCCCTGGGTTGGGGGACTTTGGTTCGTACATCCCATTAGCATTGAGCCTTATGCCTTATTCTAGGAAGGTGGAGGATAATTATCTATAGATATGATATTAATTTTATTAATAATGTAAATTTAATATAAATGCAATCCTTTAAATGAAATTTTCATGTAAATTATGCATGATATACCTTTTTATGTGTGTAAATATGCTTGGTTTCTATTTTATGGAGTGTAATACAAATGATTGTTCTTGTAAACTATATCACATCAATATGGTGTGAAATTAATAATTTTGTGGAAGGAATTTGATTCCAAATATAAATAATTAGAATCATTCATACATAAAGTGTGTAACATGAGATAAGAAGTTGAGATTAAATCCCCTTCATAATTATTACATTTAGATTCATTCCAAATAAAGGTATGTTACGACTTTGATCATTCAGACGAGTATGTTCTACAAAAGATGGGTGTCCAAGGATTCTCTTTTAAAATTTATGGTGTAAATGGTTAACCCACAAAGTTATATTATAAAATAATAGTATAATATTTTGGTTATAAGTAGCTGGGTAAACCTTAAGAAGGGTACTCATGGAATAGTATTCAGTTTGTCCACTTAACTATATTAGATAATGATTTTTCCTCCTAAATATCCACAAATCATACAATATATTACCAGTATGATTCCCTATATAAAATTTTATTTGGTGAGTGGAATTACATCTTTTGACTAATTTTTTAGGGAAAGATTGATCATTCCACACTAATAGATATGAGAAATTTCAAATTGGTTATTATATTAGTGGGAATATATTTAATAAAATTTATCATAAAGTGTTATCAAAACATGATACTCGTATAATAAAATATTTTTTATAAATAAATAGAATAATCATAGTCTCTCGTAACTTTGAGATTTATCATATAGAAAGAAAAATCTTAATGTAATTAACTCCTTGGACTGGTAAGTTATGAACAACAATTATGTAAAATGAAATTTCATGTTTGGAAATCCTTTCCTTGAGTAAAAAATTGTTTGTGTCATTTAAAATGTGAAACTAGATTCTTATGGACAGTAAAAAAGGTTTCACTTAAGGTTTTAAAGGTATTAGATTATAAATAACCAAATGAATTCATGTCTCGCGTACTCAATATGATTGGCCAAGTCAAAAGAAACCCAATGTGACGGAGAATTTAAATAACTTAGTGAGAATAATAGTTTCATTAAGTATTATTCACATTAAATAATTCAATCTATTCCTATATATGGAAATATTTAAATAATATTCTTGATTTTTTTTTAAAAATAACATGATATTCTCTATTATTGATAATATATGAAATTGGAATGTGAATTCTAGTTTATAATCATAACACCCCGACTCTATTAACCTACTTCTAGTAGTTATCTAGTTATATTGGAACAATATATAAGTGACCAAATATTTAAGAATTGAATAGTTTATAAATCATGGGAGACTGTATATATATATTTGATTCATACATAAAATTTAAAATTATGAAATACAACTTAAAATTATAGTGATATATTTATTATTTTTTCTATTATATCATTGGTATCATTCATAAATACCTTCATAGTATCTTGGGGAAAAGAAATATTAGTAAAGGGTGAGATCATATAGTAAGTAATAGAGTTTTTAAAATAGAATTTATCCTCTATAAAATGAAGAATGAATCATATGGTATAGATAAAAAATAATCAAATATTGAATTTAACAAATATCATAAGAGGTAAACATATCCATGGATGTCATAATGACATAAATAATCACATGGATAATAATGAAATAATCTATAATTATTGAATTCATATTTTTGGACATCATAATAATAATTTTAAGGCCTTCTTCCAAGACATCATAAACATACCATCATCACCTTGTGAAAAGATATATTAATTAATTGGGTAGGTATACATAAAATACATGGGTTAGTTTCTCTCATGAGACCCACCGATGCATCAAGGGGATATAAAGATGGCCACCCATAACGTATTAAGTTCAATTCATTCATAATATCAAATGTGGTGAATTATCAATATAATAAAAAATTAACATAAATATAAATATTTGTAAACTATAATATCGAATGTCAATATTTTCCCCCAATAAAAAATTTAAAATTATCATCATAAGAAATTTAAAGTAATATGGTGGAAAATATCATCTGTTTATATTCACATTAAATAATTGTATTCTTTAATGTATGTTAACAGAGATGAAAATATATTTAAAACACCATTAAAACAATTATTTAGTAAAATACCATTTTCATTTTGAAATCACTAATTTAAAAAATAAAAATTTCAAGAAGATTAGGGAAAAAATTTATTTTTAATGATACAAGGATAAATGACAAGGAATTTTCAAATAAAGAAGTATTAAGGATGATAGGAAGATCTATTCAAGTAGTTTTTACAAAATAACATTATTTATACACATTGAAATGAAATCCAGAATTTTTTATATATGAAACATTAAAAAGATTCCACTTTAAACATGTATAAAAAGTAAAGGATAGTTGACAAAGTCATTAAAAATTATTTAAATATAAAAAAACATTCTTGAATTTTTTTAGAAAACATGGACATAGAAAAAAATGTTATTGACCAAATAAGAAATAAGAACTATTTTTTAATGAATGTTTTCTCTGTCGTATTAATTAACATAGTTCAAAATTAATGTAAAACATGTAAAATCCATATATAACTATAGAAGAATAAAATATATGGGTTTTCCTAGATAAATAACGTATATATTCCATTAATTTAAATTTAAACATAAATAATCTTGAAAAAAATGAGATTCTAGAGTAAACCATAACGACATTATTAAAAATTGAATATATAACCCCTTGAATGAAATAAATTAAAATAAAACATTAAATACCATGAATATAATGTGATTCATCATTAAATATTTTGGATGGGAAGTAAAAATACCACAAAAATGAAACCATTGGTGAATATCTCATATGTCTTACAGAAAGCAAATTGAGGCCAGAAAACATTATAGTGAACATAAAATTGAAGTGATAATTAATTCAAGGAATGACTATTTGTAAAAAATGAAAATATAAATAAGAAAGTTTAAATTAAAAATAAAATAATTTTAGGTTATTAACTACGTTATATTTTCATAGCATATACAATAAATAAGTAATATAATATTGAAAAGAGAAATTTTGTTAATAAACCCCATACTTCAAGTATGATTCTCTACGTATGTAATTTATATGTTTTACAACAAAAATATATTAATTTTATACTTAACTAAGAACAATTTTTAGGTTTATAAACTTATTATTATCTATTTTAGTTAATTTATTACAAATCCTTATATATTTATGAAATTAGATATGTTCATGTCAAATATTTTATGGACGTGAAATTTATAATCATAGATTATGTTTTATAAGTTGATGATGGAAAAGGGGTAATGGATTCATCAAAACCATAATGTTAATCAATAAATAATTATAATTATATAAAATAAATAAAATTTTATAATCATCCATGAATGTGAGATATGAAAAATGAATCCCATCGCTTCATGGAGGTGGTTTTCCACAGGTATCAATAGGCGACGTTATCATTTTTTAACAGCTGGAAGGGAAAGAAGGAAACTATTATATTATATTTACATAATAATTTTTTATGAATTGAATATATATTCATTAAATTCATCATAATAAAAAAACTTTTGAGTTCATGTTAAAAACAGGGACACATCGCTTCATGGATGTTGTTGTGCACACGTACACATGACTGATGTTTTTATTTCCAATAGGATATATAGAGAGATTATAAAGTGTTATCGCATAGAAAAAGAAACATCTAAATTTATTGGACATATTTATGTTATTATCTCAACATGTTAATGAAATAATTTATGGAATTGGAAGAATAAATTTAATGAAAGTACTCAGTTAAGGGTTGTACCACTGTATTTGGAAACCTCATTTGGATTACACATTAAGCCTTATAGGTTTGTATTTTGATGACTCCATGTCCACTGGATCATGGGGTGTATGGTTAAGAATTTATTTTCAAATATTATTTTTCATGCTAAATGGATCACAAGGTGTGAGGAAGTGAATATAGGGGTTAAATTTTTTGTGCGACGGGGGTGACACAATTATAAATATTTAGAGCATTAATATAAAATAAACATAATAATCTTGTAAAGTGAAAAAATAGAAATAATTTAAAATGATAGAAATTATAAGGTCTAAATAAATTCAAATAATATGAATTATAAATGTTTATGTTTTATTTTAAACGTTATCATTCAGTTCAAATCTCTCATTTACCATTTTTAACATTTACCATGGTAACACATTGTTCACTATTTATGTGTTTTAAATTTACATATAAGGTGTTATGTGGCTTGAAAACATTCAACTGGTGATATTTTAGACCATTTACCACCCCAATTTTTTTATTTCAGTAATTTTTTTTATTTTTAATTCATGTAATTAAATATTTTTTATCATAAAATAACATTAATGTCATTTTTGGATATATTCTTTTAATTTTACTTTGAATAATCAAATATATAAATTTAACAACAATGAAAAAAATTAGCATTATTTATAATTTTTATTTACTAATTAAATTTTTTTTTAAACAATAATTCATCCAAAATATATTAATTTTGTTGTTCTTAAAAACATTTACCTTAATTTATCATCTATTTGTACAAACATTGAATCATCAGTGCGTAGGAGTTTAAGTTTATTATACCATAAAAATGTATATATAAATTAAAATTATAAAAATAATATAAAAAAATGAAAAATAAATTTTCTTAACTAATCTTGTCTTCCATTTTATACCAATGAAAATATATAATATATATTAAAATAAATTGATTGATGTTCTGTATTTATTATCTATTTATAATAATATAAATAATATAGTCAATGAAAGGGTAAAAATTACCATATTTTAGAGTATATAATTTTATTGGTATAGTTACATTCATTAAATGAAACAAATTCAGGTTCTCGTGACATTTTGAAGACTTTTCCAACAATTTTAACACTATTCTACTCATTTAAACCTTACCACACTGACAAATATTTACCCGGTTTCTATTCATGAGGGAAAAAATAAATGGGAATTATTTATATATTTTGATCCTCCTAATTAAAAATATTGAATCAAATTTTACATATTAAATTTTTATAAGTGATATAAGTCAATTTAAATATAAATACATAAATTGTAATAAAAATAGTTTTTAAAAAATGATTTTTAAGCCAAAAAATAAACTTATTCCAAAATAAAATATAATATAGATTTCTATTTAGTTCATTATATATTTTTTTCGTGGGATGTTATTTTTCATTAAAACCATATCTAATATTTCATAGATCATTAAATTACAATATTTAATGAAAATAAATTAATGTTTTTAAAAAAATTACATTTTTTACTTTTTCACAAAAAAAATAAATCATTTTAGGGAAATCCTAAAAATTCACTATAATATAATTTAAACACGTTTATTAAAAATATCATCCATTTTTTTTTGAAATAAAATTTATAAAATTTTAATAAATCAATTATTATATCTATTCATAAATTGAAAAAAACAATTTTATAAGAAAATCGATTTTTGAAGAAAAAAATACTATTCTAATTCCAGGTCTAATAACGAAAACTAAATGACTATTAATTCATTAAATTTAAAATATTTATATATATAATATACATATCTAAAAATAATCATTTATCAATAGGGATTAATTTAATATATTAGTTCATTTAATGATAGAAAAATCTTTTATGAAAAATATATCATACATTCAAAAGAATATAACTTCATCACCAACCATTTTACAATAATTTTATTATTGAATATTTACTATATTAAGGAAAAAAATATAGTATATAATCTACAATACAATTTTACTATTCATACTCTCCAAAGTAATGGCTAGGTCATAATAATCATATTTATATAATAATATTTCTATAATATATAATGATTTATTTAAGCTCGGTGTTGCATTTAACACAAGTTACTGAATATATTAATTAAGGAAAATAAATTAAAAAATCATGTGGTGTTAAATTATACCCTCTTATAGAATTTACAACCTTATAATTTTATCTCATTTTTGAAAATATGGTTATTTTCTTAAATCAAGTTAGGGAGTGGAAGAAAAAAAATATGAATATGAAAGAAATTTTTTTCATCATTTAAAAAAAATTATTGGATACCCAAATTATAAAAAGAGTTAAAAAAATCCTTTATAAAATAGTAAAATTGAAATATGATGGTTTTTATGGATAAGAAAAAATCGTTTTTCGAAATATGAGGAACATTGGCGTGAAGTGAAAATATAGACAAGGAGAGAAAAATAACAACTATGTAAACATGATAATGAGAATGTTAATGATAAAAAAATAATATATATATATATATGAGAGGAATGTAGAATACTATAAATTAATCAAAAAATATTAAAAGGACAACTTATTTATTTCAATACTCTTTTGCTAGAGTTTATGTATTATTATAACATTTAGATAGTTATCATTAGAAAAACTGTTTATTTAAATTCATTTCATTCTGTAAACACTATTTCATCCTTCAATTTTGCAACAAGATGTTTTTACACTGCTACATTATCCCATATTCTAAAGTATAATTGATTGATTTATTATTTATAAGGCGATAAAATATACCTTTAGTTGATCAAAATATTTAAAAAATGACAACTGTTTTTTCATGTTTCTATCCGTTAATCAAAGACAAAAATGTTTTCAATAATTAGAAGAATATATTACATGAGTAAACATTAATATAAATTAATACTAAATTAATATCTAAAATCTCAATAATAACAACCGAAGTTCATATTAAATCATTCTATAAGTAACATATATTCTTCCACAAATAAAATAAATCATTATTCATCAAATGAAATATTATCTTAGAAAATAGTATTATGTTTAGCTTAATAACATAAATTTAAACATATAATTTGTTGAACATATTCCAAATTATTTTTAATCACATAGTCAATAAACCACTTTTCAAGCCTATCTTGATCGATATGATAAAACTTATGTTCCCAAATTGTAGTAATCTATACATTTCAAAAAATCAAAGATTATATTACCCATAGAGGTAATATTTACCTTATAGATTTCATCCCTAACATAAAAATATATTCTCCCAAAATAACATTAAGGATCCCTATCACCCGAATATCAATGAATATCTACTTTTCAATTATGTAATGCATTAGGGAAAACACCAAGGTTCATTTTTTTGAATCATAATGCATTATTGAAAATTAGACATAGCCATAAATAGTTTCACTATAGATTATAGTTTATTTTTTTTGTTTCTGATTTCACTATCCAACAAATTCATTGATTGAAAGATTCATTTGGGTTATATCTATTGACTAAAACAAAAAAAATCATAGTGTAATTATCAAGAAAAAATAATCCATGTGAGAAATCATATAATCAAGAGTAAATTTGTTGTAAAGTCCCAAATTATAAAACCTTCTAATCAACATATTACACTTTTTGGTTAATCCTATTTAGAATTTAACTTAGTATAGGTTTTCTTAGATTCTATACTATTTATTCATGATAATGGTTCATAAAGAGAAATTGAATTAAAAAATCATATCCCATGGGAATGTCTAAATAGGTATACAGTCTTAGGAACATTCATCGTGCACAAGTGATGATCAAGTTAAAACCCAATCCCACCCTTTCATATTATTTACCACTCAAAAAATCTATGACACAACCATACCCACTTTGTAGTGTCCATATGAAGATTTATTCTAAAAGATAACCACACAATATCTACTTTACCAAATATTTAATGTATTACCCTATACAAATAATTATCCCCAGAATATATCTAAGGGTTACTTTCTCTAATATATTTTTCCATAAATCGTGTTCCCAATGGGCCTACAAAACATCCTTTAATACCAACTGTAACACCTTGATTATAGTGACCCATATCTAGTGATTATCTTATAACATTGTAAAAATTTACAAGATACTACATCATGATGGATCTAATAGTTTATTTTTCTTGGGAGACAATATATATACACTATTCTCACATTACATTTGAAAACATAAAATATAAAATTAAATTATAAAATGAACTATTTTATTTTATATATTATATACCTTAAATCGTACACAAATTCATTGTTGGTATCGTAGAGAAAATAATCATAATAAATGGTGATACCAAGTGCTCGGTAAGAGAAATAATACAAAAAAAAGCTATCACAGAACAAATAAAGAATGTATAAAATTGATGAAATAAGAAATAATAAAACATTATATATAAATATATATATATCTAATATCATAAAGGGAAAATATATCCTTGAATGAGAAAAATAATATAAATAATCACATTGATAAAAATAAATAATTTCATAATATTAGAATTCATAATTTCAAAAATCATAATTATACTCTCAAGGATAACTGATAGGAAATAATAAACATATTATTATGGCTTTGTTCCAATACATCATAAATAATTTTTGTAGGAATGCAACTAATAAACATAATTTTTTTTCTTAGGAGACCTACCATTGTATCGAGGGGGTATAATGGTCTTCACCCATCAATTATTATGCCAAATATAATTTTAATCATATAAAATGGATGGATAGTACACACAATACATAATAAACAGAAATATCTATATTTTAAAACTATTATATATAATGTCCATATTTTTTACCAATCAAAACTAGGACATCATGATCATAATCTATCAGTAGGGTATCATTAGTTTATATCCCAACTAAATCATAATATTCATCCAAGGATGTGTGATATATACAACATTAAGATGATTATTTTTAAACCTCCCCAAATAAATTCAAATATTATTTAATATGACGTTAATAAATCATTGAAATGTAAATGAGAATATTATTGAAATATTTTTAGAAAACATATACATGGAAGAAAATGTTCATCGACTAAGAGGAAATGGTGTTATATTTTATTAAAATACATTTTCTTGATTCTACTAAATACCATAGAGAGTAAAATGAATGGAAGTCATATAAA
This sequence comes from Viscum album, assembly GCA_963277665.1. Classification (NCBI taxonomy): domain Eukaryota; kingdom Viridiplantae; phylum Streptophyta; class Magnoliopsida; order Santalales; family Viscaceae; genus Viscum; species Viscum album. The sequence continues at coordinate 1,225,880,801 of OY728130.1, forward strand.
ATAAATAGATAACTATAGAATAATAAAATATGTGGAGTTTAAAATAGAAATAGATTATATTTCCATCACTGAAAACTTTAAGATAAATAGTCTAATATAAAAGGGATATTATAGAATAAATACACAAGAATTTGATAACCTATAAATTAGTAAACCCTTTTAAATAAATAACATTTAATAAAACTTTAAAACCATGAATATTAAGATATTGATGATATAAAATAAAAAAGTCTAGTAAAAAAACAAAAAAAATTAAATCATGGAAAATATGGATATGTGTCATAGAAAAAAAAGTGAGCCAAGAAACCCTCACAAAGATCATAATATATAATGGAGAATTTATTAATGAAGTGATTATGGGTAAAAAAAATAAAAAAAATAGGAATAAAATATTAAATAATTTGAGGTAATTAAACACATACCTATTGAAAAACATAGACAATTAAGATTAAATATAACTTTATAAAGAGTAATTGAGTAATAAAACCCCTTACTGTGATTCTAAATCACCATTTACATATTTTATATCCGATATAAAAAATATATTAATTTCATATGTGATTATCATCTTTTTTGGGGTGTATTTCCTTACTATTTACTCTTTTATTTGTTTTATTTCCATTACTTATTTCTCGAAGGAGTATGAAACTCAAGAGGGGGGGGGAGTTTAGTTCCAATAAAAATTTATGTTAAAAAAATTATTTGAAAATCCCCGAGTTTAAAAACCACACATGACAGTTAATTAATGTGGTGAATTTATAATAGTTTTATTGTTTAATTATTTTCTCAAGATATTTATTATTTATTATTTATATCAACCTTAAATATTTATATATCTTTTTCAACCAACTTACTAAACTAGAACCATTATAAAGAATATCCAAGACTTACTATCCAAGTAAAACATAGTTTTCTAAAATATGAGTTAAAATAGAGTAAACTAAATTCGAAAACACAACAATATAAAACAAGTGGTTCAGTCTCATGCCAAGACTTAATCCACCCCACATGGTGATCAACGTCCATCAATAAATATATATAAATATTTTTTCCACACCCTGGATCAGGGTTTATACAATAATATACAAATTGTCCTGGTCACAAGACCTGTACAACAATACTACATGGGAACTAAAAATAGCTTAGTCAACCAAGACATCTAACACAATTATACATGGGATATAAAATATTTAAATAGATTTTTGTGTGAGTATATATTTTATCCTGCAGTTTAGTGCAGGATATAATGTGTGTTTAACAGATTGATGCACACACTACTCGAAATATAGTAAGAATGCACACAACTGAGTAAGAAACAACAATATAGAGTTTAGAATGCTCTGAGTTTTGTGAAATATAGATATAGACTCTTTGGATGTTGAAAATGTGAATATTGAGTCCCCTTCTAGAAACAGACACTGAAATAGAGTCTTGCGAAGCTTTGTGTTCTGGTTTCTCGGAAGATGAAGTTCTATTCCTTTGGTTTCGTTTCTTTTCTACAGAGGTGTTGAAAATTTGTTGAACTTCAAGTTGTATATTTTTCAGTCAGTGAGAATTAGAGTTCTGAGACCGTCCTTCCTCATTTTATCCATAGGTTTAGTTTGGGTGCCTTTGCGAGTCCTCTACTATATATCTATGTATATTTTTCTACTATCATTATTTTCTTTTTTATATTCTACTGCTCGATAATAAGCATGAATTAGGGTAGGTTCTGTAACTCATACTTCTAAAAACCCAATTAATATGGTCTTCAAAAATAATAAATTTAATTAGTAGTATCAAAACACTCAAAAATGATCTTTAGAGGCAATTTTATAAAAAAAATTAAATAGTATGTCAGTTACTCCTATGTTGTTGTGTCATTCTGTTAGTAAATAATTCTATCAGTGATTCCTTCTATTGGTATCAATGACTCAATATATTGGTGAGTCATTATATTGGTATATCCATGAGTCCATGACTCAATGAATCAATGACTCAATGTGTAAGTGAATAAATGCGTCAGTGACTCATTTTGTTCTATCGGTGAGTCATTCCTTCGATTGGTGTGATATTTATTCTGTCGATGTGAAATTAAATCTATGGGTGAGACTTTTATTTCTCTCAGTATCTTAGTTGAACTATCAGTGAGACATTTGTTTTGTTGGTGTCTTAGTTAAACTGTCTGTGAGTTACAATTAATTGTCGATGAGTTATCTTGTTTTTCAGTTTCACTGACACATACTTAGAAAATTCACTGTTTTAACTAACTTACAAAATGAATATACATAGAATGTGTTAAATAAATATTTGATCATATATAATAATAATTAAACATATTAAAAATTAAATAAAAATGATTGGAATAATTGTACATAATTTGACATAACTAATGATTATTAAAACCATTAAAATGAGAGAGGGGACAACAATATCATAAGCTCTAAAAATATCCCCCGTTTTGATGATAAAAAATCATGGAATTATAAATTAAAATTAGTTTATGATTAATATAATTATTCCACTTACTATCTACCATTACTAATTTTCTTAAAAAATTATCAAAAAGAGATAAGGTTCATAGGTAAAATAAATAATGCCTTATTTTCTCCCCTTTATCTATTCTACCCCTTTATCTTAATGATATGTAAAAAAAAAGAATAATAATAATGACTTTATTTTTATCACCCTTTTGGGATTATAAAAAATATTAAAGAGAGGAAATAATAGAAGTCAATAAAGAGATAACATACAAAAAGAATTGTAATATTAGAGAATTTTATAAATAATGTAAAGTATAGTCAGTGGAATAAAACAAAAATAAAATCATACGACCCTTTCAAAATGTGATCCAAACTAATCCTTGGGATCTAGATTATCCATTCCTCTTTCAGAAGTATTACTGTTAGGTTCATTAGATAGAGGAAAAGAGACTAGAGGTTCTAAATGAATTCTCAAGGGGGAAAGAGGTACTCTTTCAGGAACAAAAGGTGTATGGGTAGGTTAGGATGAAGCATGAAGCGGGATCTACTCTGTGATAAAAGGTTGGATCTGACTCAAATCCTTAGAAACTAACATAAACTAGGAAATAAGTGTCATAGAGGTACAAAGAGAGGATGGAGAGGTCATAGGTGGTCTGATATGTCTAGCAACTAGAACAAATAATGATTCACTCGGAACGTGGAGATAAGGCTTCAATAAAATGATGAAATCTATGATTATCTCCCCACCATATTGCATGTAATTATCAAAATTTACCTAGTTAAACACGATATTATAAATAAGAGGTCTGAAGTCCTTAAATTTTTGAACATAATGATTAAAATATTTTGACACTGGTGGTAACTTCAAATTCTCTACCAGTTATTTAAAGTGACTTGTCATCTTATTTTTGGTATAAATCCTCTTGAAGTAATAGTCCACTTTCATTGTGATCTAAGCATTTGCAGTTTCAACACTCCTGGAGTAGAACCTGACTATATCATGAACATGGTCACTATTTTTTATAAGGGTTTCAAGTGTATATTGATATGTTCAACCCAATTGTTCTTGCAACACTTCTCTACTAATATCCATCACCGCCTCAACATTTGGTGAGTGAGATACAGGGGATGCTGAGCTAGATTACCCTTATACAATGTATCTAACATCCTGTCCCAACTGGGTGAAATTTGGAACTTGATGGTGGGAAATAATATCCTAATGTCTCATGATTTTTTCAATATCCTTTCTATACTCTGAGGTCAAACTATTGAAAGTGAAAACCAGTACATTCAACTCTTTTTTCAACTTCTGATTATCTATCACAATAGCATCAATGAGAGAAATCGGTCTCGATTCCACATGAGCAATCAGAGTGCTAGATAGAATATTTTTTTCAAATTTACTTAATACTAACATAGGAATATGAAAATAAAATTCATAATAGTGGGAAAAGTTTTTTTGAAACTCTCTAAATCAGCTCTAGTGATATAGTCACTATAAGGGATCTGATCCCCAGATTCTCTTTCAACAAGTACAAACACCTCTTCATCTAAATCTTCCTAGTCCAAACTAAGAGATACATATTCAGGATTTTATTCCCATTCAGACATAACAACATCATCTAACATGTTAAGAGTGTCTTGTCTTAAACTACCAGTTTGATGCTCCCCCTCATCTTGATATCTCCTTTTTTAAGGCTCCCATCAACTTGAGGCCTTCTTATAGAATACAAAAACTGTAGATTATAGACTAACTGATCATCCACTGTATTAGTAACTTGAACTGTTTTTTTATTCTTTATTAATAATTTCATCCAGACTAGAAGGGTATGAAATCTTTCCTTGGTCCATAAGAACATTTAGTTCTATGGTTTCATCTTGATCATCCTTAGGACAATCATATACATTTTTAATTTCACTTCCATTACCATTTTCATCATCTTATTTATTTTCATCATTTCCCCCATCCTTATCTTCCTCACTTATAGAGCCACTACCTTCTTTCTCTTCTTCACTTCCTGATCCTCTTTCACTTCCTAATTCTTTTTCATCTTTATCTTCTAAGACCTCTTAAGAACCACTTGACTCGCTCACATAATCAAAAATTCATCAAACTTATGTGTCCTCATTACCATTGTCACCAAGAGTTTGTTCACCAGAGGGCCAGGACAGAGGTGGACTAGGAAGTCCTTATGAAATTCTTCATAGATCATTAATGGTTTTTGGGTTATTTATATCATCAATGGGAGATCCTTGATATCTATCAGGAGTAGAAGCTTCTTCTTCATCAGAATAAATAGGCTCAATATCTTCTGGTCCTAGACAAGTATCAACTACGTCTCTTGGCCTGATAGGATGGTCCAATAGGTAGAAGTTTTCGTAAATATTATCCTCATCACCCACCCATTCCTTAATCCATGGTTTCTAATGGATTTTAATCCCCTTACATATCTCCTTACTCATGAAAATTCCACTAAAAGATGAAACAGTTTCTTCACCTTCATCCACACATCCTTTCACTTATAGCATGGCTAAGATCATCCTTAAGTAGAATATGGATTTTGTCTTACAATAGGGATTAATTATTTCACTAATATTCACTATCATATGTCTTTAGAGATTCACTTTAACTCCTTTATTTAAAAAATACAACAAGTATACATCTTGATACTTCAAGGATGAAGATTACCCTATCATGGGAAAAATCAGGTGCTGAATAAACTTAAAAAACAATCCACTTTCACAATCTAGATTAGTATAAATAGGCCTCATGGGCTTCTAATTTCTAGTTATCTCATTCAGAATTGTCTCAAATAAAAATATGTCACTTTCAGGTGGAGAAGTTCATTGGTTATTAATACAAACACCTTCTTATGGAACCATAATGAATTTGTCTCAATGCCTAGAAGAAAATGAAATTCTCATTCCTTTAACTATATATTTGATCCAAAATACCTCAATAACTTCCAAAATAAATTCTTTATTCATATAAAACTCATAGAATAGCTTCTGGTAATAAGGCCTCACATTATCTGAAAACTAGTCAAGCCAAACTTGGTTCTCCATCACCCATAACAGCAGAGACATACTCTCTAGCATCCATTCAGCAAGAAATTCCTTCTCAGGAGTTACCACATTATTTGAAAGATTTGTATTGATAGGATGAGACTTACTAGATTGTCTGTTATTCTTCTTAGCTGGTTGTGACTAATCTCAAGATCCTCTTTTGAGTTTGTATTGCATCCATTCCATTTATTATGGTTTAGTTGACGATTGGAAGGTGAAAGGTCAAGGGTAAAGAGAAATGATAGAATAGTGTAAGGGTTAATATAAGGCCATGGCCTTAAACATTACTTAATATTGAATTAAATGAATAATTCACATTGATGATCTTTTCAGGTTTAGAGTTTTAGATAATTAGGACATAACTATTACATCTCAAAAGTTTACAAAGTAGACTCTTCTATACAGTTTCCTTTTTTTTACAAAACATGAAATCTTAAAAAAAGAGTCATGTCTAGTTCCATGTTTAAGACAACATGAATTTTCCTTGATCCCCTCCTTGACCCTATTCCACATTATGTCCTATGAAAAACATTAAAAAAACTTGGAATGAGCATAAAAATCTCAGTAAGGGCTACACAAAGAAGGAAAACTGTTAGTTATTCAAAACAACAAGTAAACCATGAATACTTTATCAAAGTAATAATTTTCTCTTTTACGAAGTAGTAAATACTCTTCACTGAATAAAAGATCATTACTTACCCTTTTGTAACCAAAAGATTACCATAAAATGCATATAAATAACACATAACATATAAAGGTAACTTGGGACATACACATACATAAATGGAATAACCATATGGTCGACTTCCACACATATCACTTAATGGAATAGCCATACGGCTGAATTCCATACCCAATGCATTGGAGGTTATAATGTAACCACCCGTCCTGGTATTCACGACACCACCCGTCATATGGTTTATCACATAACCACCCGTCAAATGTCCAAGTACCATTATAGAATCATATCACATAAAACAATTTTAATGGAAAGAAAACATTTCTATATTTCAATCACAATATTTCACTGGAATATATTGACATAACAAATACATTATCAAAACCATTTTCAATACCAAAATACATAAAAGATTATATGGTAATTATTTACATTTAAAAACATTACATCTTGTTGAGGAATCCAAGGACCAAATAACACTAGCAGCGGTAGAAAATGTCATTGTCACCGCGTACTTTAAAATAAAAATTCATTTTTTTAGTAAAATTCTTGGTAGAAAAATATTCCCTTTGAATGAAATGAAAAATAAAAGGTGTTTTATACAGCTTATAAAATAAATTCTTGTATTAGAACAAAATATGCCTCAATGAAAGGAGATTGAGATGAAGTCCCTTACCTCTTGCCTGACGTGACTTGATTTCTCTTTAATATACTGAATAATTAAATAAAGTAAATTTAAACTTAATTAAGAACCTTTTCCAAGTTTATTATTCCTTTTGGATAACTTATTGCCATGTTACAAACATTCTGTAATCATTTAAGTTAATAAAGATCATTTTGTCGATATTTGGCACTTAAGTTAAAATGGACTTCTTACAATTACATATTGTTCATTTGGTAAAAGTTCCATTATCTTCGGAATGATATTCATGATTTGGATATCCTATATATCATATATATCCAGAATATACATGTATTTATAATAGTACATAACATTTAGAGGTAAGAAATGAAATGCACCGTTCATGGAGACGGTAAGCCGTACGTACGCATTAACGCTACTTTCATTTCTATTTCAAATTTAATGGAGTTAAATCATAATGATATAAAGGTATATTATAATTATAGTGTAACATCATATATAATATCATTAACTAAATCCTTTATACTTCCCACATATGGCATTAACGAATCAAATCTCTTTGAGGGGGCGGTAATCTGCACTTCCTTAAATGAAATTATCGTGTTTACTCATAATGGAAACCATAAAGGAATGCCATAAATGAAAAAAATAGAAGAATAAAGAAAACATAAACATAATATATATCATATATAAATAGAGTGACATCTTAATGGCCACCATGAAAGGTGTTAAAATAATATTGAACAATCACCGTTTCGTGAGGCAGAAATTCGCCAACCACAGAAACAGTAAGTTCTTTATTAATTAGATGGAGGTGTGTGTAAGTGTAAATCAAATTCTTCTCATGAAAAAATACTAGTATATTTAATATACTTTTGTAGTTACAAAGGAAAAGAATAAAAAGATTATAGGGGTATGGAGATGAAAAATAAAACAAAATAACACAAGTGAAGACATTAACTTTAAATTGGGTAACTCCTCTTGGTTTGAACAGAAGGGGTTTCTTGAAGAGATTTCTGCCTAAGGTAAGGCTTGTAGGATGAGGAGATGGATGTGGAGAGATAAAATGAGTATATATTGGCTGAACCAAAGGATTTAGAGGTGGGGATAAGGAGGTAGAGGTGGGGGCCTTTTATAAGAGGGAGGAGGGGAACTCTTGGAAAGTTATAAAATGTTACTTAATTATATAATGAGTTTCGGTTTTTAAATGTCCCACAATTATATATTTCGAGGATAAGGTGATAAGAGTACTAAATCCACCTATCCAATAGGTTTTTGGCAAGTGTAGGTCTTAGATTTTACATTAACTTTTCATTTTATTTAAATCGTTAAATAATGAGGTAATCACTGCATCATCATGGTGTCATAATTAATTTAATTTATTTAATATCTAAAAACTATAAAAATATCAAGATGTACAAAATATTTTTATCTTTATAATGAATATTTATAGTCAAAAATATGACTTGTATAATCCCATGTAAAAATTATTTTAGTGAAACAATATATGTTTGTGATATTTTTATTTTACCTTTAAATAAAAAGTTATTAATGTCATTTTCTTACCCAAGTGGCTCCATGGGGTCCGCAAGTTGACCCATGGATTTTATTGGTCGGCCATGTCTCATCCAATAAGGGTAGGACATGTGTCAAGGTCATTTCATATTATTATAACATTATCTTTACCTTAAATTACACTACTAAGAAAGCTTAGTCAAAGGCTAAGCCACTGAACATTTATTAAAGAGAAAAGAAAAGGTACAACAGCAAACAAAACAATGAAGAAAAGAAACTTCAAGTCATAAAATTCCTACCCTTCCCCACATCCATGATAGAAAGATTCATCCGCAGTAGCTGACTCCCACTCCGAACTTTCCTAATGCCTCAGGATCATGGCAGATTTCCTTCTGAGATTCAACTTCTCCTAGGAAATGAACTCCTTAACGGACTACGTATTCTTTTTCACGCCCGAGTCTTTCCAACATTCCTTCACAATAGTATACCTAGTATACATCGTCTTGGATATATATAAATAATCTTTCCTTGACCATCTTCATGCAGGGATAGACTTGGATCCCTCACTCCCAGATACCTTCTTCTTCCCACCTTGTACAATGTCACTGTAGGAGGGTTAGATCATACTGCCAACATACTCCTTGAAACTATCAGAGAAGTCTCCCCATTTTCCAGAAAGGCACAAATCTTGATATCCCTCATTCACTCCCCGCTCTTACTGATAAAGTTTGTTAGCATCAATCATAGCCAAGAAAAGTGGTTGTTCTGCGAGTTCCAAAGTGCCTTGAGTCCCCTTCTTTGTTGCCATTTCACCAGAAAAATCCTCTTTACTGCCACTTTCAATCAGAGAGATACTTCCCTTAGCATTGTGAGCCTCCCCATGCGCCAATCCTTGAATGAAGATAACTTTTGGAGCATTGAGATCCAAACCTCCAACACCATATTCCTTCCCTTTCAACTCCTCAACAGAGGCATCTATGACTCCCAGAGCTACACTATCTCCAGAAGAATTAGGGTCCAAGTCTGGCTGCTTAACAGGTTCTGTCCGCGAAGAACAACCAAGTCCTTCAGTTGAGATGGCCTTCTCAATGCCAAGATCACACCGTAGATTATTGAAAACCTGCCTCACCAGCGGATTTTGTTTCCTCTATTGCTCCTCCTTCCGAACAGTACCACCATTGCTCACTGCAAGACCAGGTTGCCCCATTTCCTCCACTACATTCACCACCGGTTGCATCCCAGCCACAATCTGCTCCATAGACTGCCCTTCCACACAACACCCCTTCTTATGATAACCTTCAGTAGAAACATGCCTTGAAGGCATGTTTTCCATTGGAGTCTCCAACACCGGCACGACCAAGGTAGGCGCATCAGTGCCACTATTACCCTTCCACATCACCCTTTGCGAAACCCCAGCCAAAAAACTACTGCGATAGACCGTGTCCACATGCCCAACCCGACCACAAACAGAACAATGAGGCATCCAGGAATCAAATCTTACCTCTTGTATCCACCAAAATTCCTTCCCGTCTATGATCCAAACCCACGTCACATTAGGCCGTGCGACATCGATCTCAATTCAAATTCGTGGACATATGGGATGGCATATAACCTTCGTTCGATGATCATAACACATATATCTTCATATCATGTTCCCAATCACACACAAAATGGAAGGGTTTTGAAATGACAGAGGGAGTCTAGGAAGGCTTACCCAAGTCTCTATTGTCGAGGGATCATGCCGCATGTGGAAATCAAAATTCCATTGAAATAGGAAGAATGAATCTCCATTGCAACATTAAGGGGCTATGGACCTGGCTATAATCAAATCATCCTCTGTCTCAAGCCGAATCATCAGATGTCTTTTTTCAATTAAACTGACTACTGAACGATCCTAAAGATTCCAAGAGTTGAAAAAAAACAGGTCGAACTCATCAATTGAAGGACATTGATGTCTAAATCGAGCCACCAGCGTGAGATTGCAATGATCCGAGGCGCGATTGAGCTCTGCTGGAGATAGAAGGAGTTACGATGCTCCTTGAAAGAGGTCATGAACTTTCGGGGAAAGATGGATCTTTTTAAATGAAGGAAGATATTTGGGATTGGAGAACCGAAAGAAACGATTCCATCCATTAGGCTGAGAATGCAGATCTCCCCCCTCTAATCGAGAGGGGGGAGCAACGCTCCGCGACATTAATGGTGATTAATAAAACGTAAAAGTTACAATTCACCAAAAATTATTTTCAACCCATTGAACCACATTTTACTTACTAAAGACAAAAATTTATGTCGTATTTTTGAATTTCAATTCAAAAAGTGGTAAAGTTTCATTTAAACAAAAAATCTGTTTTTTAACTACCACTTAGTGGTTTCACTATTCATAAAAAATTGATGTTTTTTAGAAAAATACCAAAAATTCACCCTAAGCTATATTTGATATTCCAGATTCAAAAAGATGTCCATTTTACAAAATTCAAAACATATAAGTTTTATAAATTAATTTAATAATTAATTCCTATTGTCAAAACAAATAGCGTGTTTTTAGGGAACAATATATATCAAAAGATTGACAGGAGTTTAAGTCCAATTTCAAAGTGAAATTAACTCCAATGACAACCATTGGATTAAATGGTAAAAATATATTCTAATTGAACTTTAAAAACAATTAAACATATAATCTAATAATATAAATAAATTATAATAAAAAGAGTTTTTGAATTAAAATACAACAGTTTTCACTATTCATTAAAAAATGAACTTTATGTGAAAAATACAAAAAATTTACAGAAAGTAAATTTTGATGTCCTGATTCTAAATAATAATTTTATTGGGTCCAATATAATTTATAAGAGTGACCAAAGCTATATTTAAATAGGGTTTTCCATCAAAAGGTGATAAGTCAACCTTTTAGTGAATATTAGAGTATCTATGCCTAAAATTGAATTGTTTTCTTATTTTAAGCCTTTATCTTTTACTGGATAAACATAAAAACATTTAACAAACATATATAATCATATTTTAGTTATTTATATTCATTCCTCCCAATAAAAAGGCTATGTGTTAACTACCATTTAAAATAATTTCATTATATTACTATTGTACAACGTAAGATTTCAAAGAAACTTATTGTTGTGTATCAGGTACGCCATCGAACATAGACACCCCTTTAAAGTAAAATTAATATTTAATTCGCAAATATTAAAAAATATGAAAATGTTTTATTCTTTATTTACCTGGATGTTACATCCTTCCCCCCTTTTGGTAATTGCTTCCTCGCAATTTTATTCACTTATCAAAATAAGTGGGGGTATTTATCCCTCATAGCATTTTTAGAATCCCACGTTGCCTCTTCAAACATGGATGTATAGCCACTCGGTAAGAAACTGATCCAACTCTCTCCAGAATTTAATATGGTCCAATGAACCTTGGACTTAGCTTTCCTTTCTTACCAAATCACATCACACATTTCCATAGTGAAACTTTGAGAAAAACATGATCACCAACCTCGAAATATAGATCCTCACTCCGGTTATCTGCATAACTTTTCTGCCTGCTCTAAGCTGTTCTCATGTGCTTCTGAATCAGCTGAACTTTTTCTACAAACTCTTCTACCAATTCCGGTCCCATCAACTTCCTTTCACCCACTTCATCCCAAAAAATAGGAGTCTGACACCACTTCCCATATAATGCCTCAAATGGTGCCATTTGTATACTAGAATGAAAACTGTTATTATATGAAAACTCAACCAAAGAAAGATGTCGGTCCTAACTTCCCTGATAATCCATCGAGCAAATACGTATCATATTCTCCAAATTCTGAATTTTTCGTTCTGGCAGCCCATCTGATTGAGGATGAAAAGCTGTACAAAAATTTAATTCAGTACCCAACGACATCTGAAGGCCTTCATAAAGTTAGAAGTAAACCGGGGATCACGATCATATACAATGGAGAGGGGAACTCCATGCAACCTGACTTTCTCTTTAAGATACAATCGAGAAAGTTGATCTAGAGAGAATGTATCTCTAATAGGAAGGAAATGAGCATAATTATTCAATTGATCAACAATAACCCAGATTTCATTATTACCTCGATGTGTCTTTGGTAATCCCACAATGAAGTCCATGGATATATTTTTCCATTTCCACTCTGGCACCGGTAATGACTACATCATCCCTTTCGGTAAATTCCGCTCTTCTTTAACCTAATTAAAAGTCAAAAACTTCATAGTAAAATCACAAATATCTCTTTCCATTACATCCCACTAGTAATACTCCCGCAGATCTCTGTACATCATAGTACTGCAAGGATGAACTGAAAACGGGGAACTATGAGCCTCACATAACAACTCATTATTCAACTATGAATCACAAGGCACACATAATCTCTTCCCAAACCTCAAAACACAATCATTATCAATGTTAAATTCAGGAAATGTACCCTTCTGAACTAGCTCTACCTTTTTCTGAAACCCACTGTCTTTCATCTGTGCTTTCTTAATTCTGTCTGATAGAGATGATCTCACTGACACCTAAAACAAAACAGAAGAACTTCCTGCACCAAAAACATCTATTCCAATGTTCATCAAATCAAAAACCAAAGGATCTCATTCCAAATGTAGCATGGTTAATGAAGCATTACTTTTTCAACTCAAAGTATCAACCACTTTATTTTCTGTTCCCGGATGGTAATGAATTATACAATCATAATCCTTGATTAATTCCAGAAATCTCCTCTGTCTCGTGGTCAATTATTTCTGAGTTAATATATACTTTAAACTTTTTTGATTAGCATACATTTCACACTTTTCTCCATACAAATGATGCCTCCAATTTTTTAGAGCAAAAACAACAACAGCTAAATTCAAATCATGTGTAGGGTAATTTAACCCATGAGGTTTCAACTGACGTGAAGCATAAGTAATTACCTGATAATTCTGCATTAGGACACAACTCAGTCCTTTCAATGAAGCATCACTGTAGATAACAAACTCACCATTTCTGAACGGTAGTGCCAAAACTGGAGCATTCACCAATATTTTTTCAATTCCTGAAAACAATAACCACATTCTTTTATCGAGATGAACTTAACACCTTTTTGAGTTAACTTACTCATTGGACTAGATAACCGGGAAAATTTTCAACAAACCACTAGTAATAACCTGCCATACCAAGAAAAATACAGATCTTGGTTATATTTGTGGGTCTTGGCCATTCTTCAACAACTTTTGGTTTAGCAGGATCAACAGTTATGCCATTTTTTGAAACAATGTGACCAAGGAAAGAAATTTATTGTAACCAAAACTCACACTTGCTGAATTTCCCATAAAGTTTATTTTATTTTAAGGTATGAAAGATAACCGTTAAATTACTTTCATGATCCTATTTACTTTAATAATAAACCAAAATATCATCAATAAACACAACCACTATTTATCACCTAATTCAAATGAGCCATCACTATAGTAAACTGCTCAATTTTGATTCTAACCATCTCTGGTTGCTGATTCGGAAGGTCATTCTCCTCTGTATGCCTTCCCAGAAAAGCTGCTCTATTTCCTTTATGAAAAAGGATTCTTAACACAGACATATCTTAGATAAAGCAACATGGTAATCAATAAATTCTATATGATTTCAATATTAACCAAAATTAAATTATGGACATTTATTTAACAATACCCTAACTCCTAAAGTTGTCTAAATCGACTTTTGATACCAACTATAAGGCCCCGGCCTTAAACATTACTGAATATTAAATTAAATGAATAATTTACATTGAGGATATTTTCAGGTTTAGTGTTTTAGATAATTTAGACATTGCTATTACATCTCAAAAGTTTACAAAGTAGACTCTTCTACATAGTTCACTTTTTTTACAAAACATGAACTCTTAAAAAAAAGAGTCATGTCTAATTCCATGTTTAAGATAGAATGACTTTTCCTTAATCCCATCCTTGACCTTATTCCACATTATGTCCATTGAAAAACATTTCATGAAAAACATGGGATGAGAATAAAAATCTCATTAAGAGATACACAAAGAAAGAAAACTGTTAGTTTTTCAAAACAACAAGTAAACCATGAATACTTTATCAAAGTAATACTTTTCACTTTTATGAAGTAGTAAATACTCTTAACTGAATAAAATATCATTACTTACCCTTTTGTAACCAAAATATTTCCATAAAACCCATATAATGAACACATAACATATAAAGGTAACTTGGGACATAAACATACTTAAATGGAATAACTATACAGTCGACTTCCACAAATATCACTAAATGGAATAACCATACGACCGACTTTCATACCCAATGAATTGAAGGTAATAACATAACCACCCATATTGGTATTCATGGCACCACCCGTCATATGGTTTATCACATAACCACCCGTCAAATGTCCAGTACCATTACAGAATCATAACACATAAAACAATTTTAAAGGAAAGAAAACAATTTCACATATCAATCACAATATATCACATAAATATATTGACATAACAAAAACATTATCAAAACCATTCTCAATACCATTATTAAAAACATTACAGCTTGTTGAGGAAGCCAAAGACCAAATAATACTCGCGGCGGCGGAAAAGGTCATTGTCACCGCGTACATTATAATAAACATACCTTTTTGTTGTTTAGTAAAATTCGTCATAGAAAAAGATTCCCTTTGAATGAAATGAAAATTAAAAGGTTTTTTATACATGGTATAAAACAAAGTCTTGTATTAGAACAAAATATGCCTCAATGAAGGGAGATTGAGACGAAGTCCCTTACGTCGTGTCCGACGTGACTCAATTGCTCTTTAGTCTCCTGAATAATAAACTAAAGTTAATTTATACTTTCTTAAGAACATTTTTCAAGTTTATTATTCCTTTTATATAACTTATCTCCATGTTATAAACATTATGTAATCATTTATGTTAATAAAGTTTGTTTTGTCGATATTGGGTACTTAAGTCAAAAAATGGACTTCTTACAATTACATGTTGATCATGTGGTCAAAGGTTCATTATATCCAGAATGATATTCATGATTTGGATATCATATATATCATATATATCCATAATATACATGTATTTATAATAATACATAACATTTAGAGGTAAGAAATGAAATTCATCATTCATGGAGACGGTAAGTCGTACGTATGCATGAACGCTACTTTCATTTCTATTTCGTATCTAAAGGAGTAAAATTGTAATGACCCAAAGTTTTATTAATGAAAAATCCCTCTTGATCTTATTAAATGTATATTTATATAATTTTTTTTATAAAATTTCAACTTCATTGGTTTTATGATAAGAATTGTGACAGTTACTTTTATAGTCATTGAACAGTGATCACATGATTAGTATAAATATAGGTCTTTAACACATCCAATTTTTACTTAGACAAAGGAAGCGATGGCCTCATCCAGAAGAATTTCCCCATACGAAGCCCATTTAGCGGATCTCAGAAAAGAGGTGGCATCCTTGGGATTCACTCTGGACCATGTCCAAGCTGAGCTTCACCATGTCAAGCTCGAACGGGATCGTCTACGGGAGAAGTGGAAGTTGATAGAAATTACCACTCGAGCGATGTAATCTGAGCCACCCCAAGAGTCTGTCACCATCACACACCTTACCCTTAGGTATTATGAAGCTGTTTTAAGGGGTTATGTAATTAATCGATAGTACTATGTTCATGTACATTATTTTTGTTGTATATAATAATGAATATAATTTCTAGTCATTCTTGTACATTGTAAAAAGTTCTTAAAGTACAAATGGTGTTTTTAGTTATTATTTAATTAAGAAATCTATTTTATTAAATTAATATATTTTTGAATTAAATAATATTTTAATAAAATAATATTAATATTATTAAATTAATTAAATATAAAGGATCTTATAATTTTAGGAATGCAATTAAAATTTTTCATTAAGGTTTGAAAGCCATTTCTGTCAAAACCCGTGAATTTTCGATAAATGTCGGTTTATATTTTAAAAGTGAAAATTAAAATATTTAGAAAATTATTTACCTAAAATAAATGTTATTTCTAGAATCAGGATGTCGAAATTATCCAATGGTGAATTTTCATAATTTTCTGAGACAGACAAATTTTTGGGTAAAAATTAAATACCTTTTAAATATATAATGTGTTTTATGACATCATAATGACCCAATAGTGATGTAATAAAATACTATAATCTTTATGTTCGGCCAATATATGTTTTACCATTAAAATAATGTGATTTTGGGTTTATTTGACTTACTTTTCAAAGCATTAATGAACCCCTCAAGACATATTCAACACTTTACCTTTTTAAATTAATTTCCAGGGGAGTGTGACTCACCTCCACATAAGCAACCCTAATATTCTAAGAATTTAGGACCTTGGCCTTATAAAATATTATTTTCCTCTTCTATTTTCCAAAAACCATGGGCAAAAACGATGGGATGGTTGGTGGTTTGGATTAATTTCATATAAGGGGTCCCAAACCTAATTAATAAAGAATTCCCTCACATTTCCTATATAAACCCACCCAAGCTCCCACTTCCTCCTCACAAAAAGCCCGTGTAGTTCGTCCAACCTCTGCCCTACTCTCTCTAAAATCCTCCCAAGGTTCCCCAAGCTCCCAAGAAGCCTCTCACAATCCTCTCTCTAGATTTTGGAAGCACACTTCCAAGTAAGGGTTTTTTCTTCCATTCTCATTTTTGTCAATTTTATTTAAGTTGTATTTCCATTTTAATTTCAATTATGAATGTTGGGGTATGATTTCTCACCTCCCCCATACTTACCTATTATTTTTTTAATTATGGGATACCCCTTTCACTCTCATTAAATGCCTCCCATGTACACCCGTTACTATGCCGAAATTCCGAAAGGAACTTCTCTCCCTTCTTTTACATTCAAGCAATAATTTTATATCATGAATCTAAATTCCATTAAAATTGTTGGGACATGTATCTATATGACATCCTTACTTTCCATTACATGTAAATATGATGAGTAACCCCTTTCTCTCTCATCAACCATTTTTATTAATTCTTATGTCACGTCGTTACGTTGCCGAAATCGCACCGATATTCTAAGCCAATGCCATTGTGTAGGGGATACCATGACCATTTCTCCATCAAGGGTATCCACATTTATGAACCTTTACTTATTTATTACAAAGTTTCATGTATGAATTCCACATTCCTTTATCATGGAATAAATGATAATGTTTTATGAATCCATGTTTTATGATCCATGTGGCACACATATGCATGAAATGAAATGTTTAAGAAGGGTGCAACTTTATAGCGCTCTAATGCATTGAGTAAAGTATAGTATCATGATACGTCATGTGCAATGAGTGTTGACTCATGCTAATTCAAGTGAAACGAGGGTTTACTCATGATTTATGTGCAATGAGGATTTATTCATACTCTATGTGCAATAAGCCTCGGCTCATGCTAATTCCATGTTAAGTGTTGTTGCCACATTTCCATGTTATGATTATCATGCTTTAACATGCCTTTATGCTCATGTTTCTTTTATGCTCTATTGATATGCCTATTGTCTAACAAGTGTTTTACTCCTCATGTTATTCCATGTGTACTCCCTTACTGGTCTTTATAGCTCACCCTTTTCTTATGCATGTCCTCAGGTTATCCCATGCAATGCTAAGTACGAGGGAATGTAGTGGTCATGTAAAGGAAGTTTTTAATAAAGATGTTGTATTTCATGTTTTATGTTATTATTTAATGACCCTAAGCCCCAAAGACACTAAAACTCTCGATCTTCTTGTTGTATCAAGTGATGTTTTATGTAATAAATCATGTTTAAGTTTATAATAAAATAAGGGTTGTCATAGTTGGTATCAGAGGATAGGTTTAGTTATTTTTGGGATTAGGAAACCTAGTAAAGCCTTATATACACAAATAAGTATAATAAGAACATCCATATGTTTTGGTAAGTACTAAGTAAGTGGTTTATCAAACAAATACATCCCTATCGGGATACGATCAGGTAGAGGCGGCTCTAGCACAGATGTATCCTAGGGGTAAAACCCGAAAACACCGCTTTGAGCTAGACTCGAACGGGAACTGGTGCACGACAATGGGCCTTCATGCACTCCTGGTTACGACACTCCCGAGGGATATGTTTTGATAAATTCACAAGCTCAGTATGAACCCTTATTGATGGAATTAAGAAAATTCCCCTAAGAATATATGTTAGAAAGTAGATCATGAAAAGCCTAGATTGAAGCCTATAGACTCATGAGTTAAGGAAATAAAAGTTTATTTATAAGTCATCAACTTTTGTATTTGTATTACCCTTTATGTGTTACCCCTAACATTCCTTTTATTCTAGAAAATGGCCAGTAATAGTTGGACTCGGGCTAACAACCGATGTGAAGATCAGTGTGATGACTGTACTAATAAGATGCCAAATCCAATGGGAGTGGGAATCGCGAACTTTGTCACGCTTCTCTCTCAGCTAACTCAAGTTTTGAATAGAAACATGGGTCAAGAGGAACGTTCAACCCCCCTAAGAAAGAACAAGTCTCTATCGATAGTTTCATGAGACAAAGGCCTCCTACTTTTAGTGGTTCATCTGATCCCACAATCGCTGAACAATGGATCAACTCCATTGAAAATATCTTCTCCATCCTCCAATGTTCTGAATAAGAGAAGGTTCTCCTGGAAGCTTATCGTATGGAGGGTGAAGCTGATCAATGGTAGACTTTGATCAAAAATACGAAGCCTGAAGATGAGATCGAGGTGTTGGAATTGAAGGATTTCTAATAGATGTTTTTCGATAAATATTTTCCACGCACCATCCGGCTTAAGATGGAAAGGGACTTCCTTTTCCTCAAGCAAAAAGATGAAGAATATGTTGGAGTGTATGAGGAAAACATAATGAGGCTTGAACGATATGCTTCCGGCTCTGTCATTACCCCCGAATTCAAGGTTGACCGCTTCATTGGTGGGCTGAATCCTAGCTTGCGAAAAGCAGTAGCGATTCATGACTTCGACAGCTATGAGGGAATTGTCAGATGTGCCCTCAAGGTTGAAATTGAGATCGGGGAATCACAGGGGTATCATGGGGACAATATAACACCCCGAGATTTTATGAAAAATATTATTTTAATATCATTGATGTCTTGTGTTGTATGCTACAACAAGATTACCTTGCGCTACACACAACACCGTATGAGCTTGCAGTATCCACAATACTATTCTTGGATCATGTTACACACAATTTTGATAGTGGTTATTCTACGAAACATTGAGTGTATATATATAAATATAAATATATATTCAATTTATAAATGAAATATGGTTGGATTCTGTTATACGAATCAACGGAGGACTCTTGCACAACACGCAACACTGACTTGGCTTGCATTACACGTAATCGCGACTTCCCTCGATAGCGTGTGTTGTACGCAATACCAGGTTTCACTAAACCACGATATATGGTTATAATATTATTATGAACTATCCGTTATGAATAGTATCAACTACATTTTGAATTTTATAACATTATTATTCATCTTATACATTTTCTAGAACATGGTATGAGAACAAAATCAATTTTTCGAGTAAAATAAGTATTTTTCAAAAAATATAGTTTTGCCGCCTTTTGATGGCGCACCCACCTTAAATTTGGTTTTTGAAATGTCTATAAGTTCAATTTGACAAAATAAAATTCTTCTTTGGAATCAGGGTATAAAAATTGACTTTGGATAAATTTTTCGTATTATTCTGACAACTTTTATATTTTAATGAATAGTAAAAACACGCTATATTTTAATTAAAAACAACTTTTTTCATCGCAATTATTTATATGGTTAGATTAACTTTTTAATTGGTTTTAATGTGTAATTAGAATTTATTTTTACCATTTAATCCAATTTTGGTCATTGGAATTAATTTCACTTTAAAATTGGATATAAACAATTATCAATCTTTTGATAGTCATTGTTTCTTAAAAACAAGCGATTTGTTTTGAAGACGGGAATTAATTTTTAAATTAATTAATTAAACTGGTATGTTTTGAATTTGGTAAAATATACATAATTTTTGAATTCATAATATCAAATATAGTTGAGTCCTAATTTTTGGTATTTTTCTGGAAACGTTCATTTTTTGATGAATAGTGAAACCACTAAGTGGTAGTTAAAAACTGAATTTTTCATAAAACTTAATTTTACCACTTCTATGAGTGGAATTTAAAAAATCCGAGAGACACAGTTAATATCATGGACTAAAATTTGGTTCCATGAGATGAAAATAATTTTTGGTGAATAGTAACTTTTTACTTTTTTTTACCACGGTTAAATGTAAATAGGGTAATTAAGGATAAAAATGATATTATTATTACCCTAACGCATGTCCTAATTCTATTGGATAAGTGTAATTCGACCAAAAACAACCTTAGGAATAAAATATGACCATTTAGGTCCACTTGGATTAGATTAGAACATTTATTATTAATTTATTTAAAGAAGGGTTAAAATAGTTAAAATCAAAGTTTTATAAGTAAATCATATTTAATATAGGGTTATACATAAGATACATTCTACGATAAATATTAATTAGAAATCTAAAAAGATTTCCTACATAATGTTATTTTATTTATAATTTTTAGACATTAAATAATTTAATTTATTTATGATACAAAGATAATGCAGTAATTATATTATTAATGAAATATTGACATAATTGATGTTATAAATACCCAAATAAATTTAATTTTAGGCTTTTTATGAATTAAACTAATTTTTTAGGTTAATATTACATGTTATTATTGATTGAATTAACGTTTTTTGAACTAATCATTCTGTTATGATTTTCACAAAAATCAATTACTAAATAGTGTCAAAATTGACATAAAATAGTTTTTAAAAAAAATATTATATTATTAATTGTTATTTTATTCCTAAAAATATAAGGTTCGGCCAAAGGACTTAGATAAGGTTATATATATTAATAATAAACAACTTGGGGTTTTTTGGCTTTTTATAGTAAGTTTATTAACCTTATAGTGTAAGAAAACAAGAAGACATGGTAAAAGTAAAATTATTTAACTTAAGGTTGAATCTAAATGATAAGGTTAAAATAGAAACCTAAACTTGTATAAATTCTATTTTATGAGAGGATTTCAACCCATACCCACATTAGCTTCGAAATAAATCAACGTGGATCTATTAATAACCCAATATGACTTTATAATAAAATAATATGTTTAGTTTTTCCAAAGGTGCCCCTCTCCTCCCTTATAAAAGGGCACCTACTCCCTCTATTCCTCACACCACTTTGAGCCTTCAAGATCGGCCAAACCCTGAAAAATTCTCTTCTAAACTTCCCTAGAAACATCCTAGGGGTCCTGGTCTTCTTCAAAGACCAATGTTAGTGCCCTAAGAGGAGGTCACAAAGAGGCGCTTCAAAGAAGAGGTAATGTCCGTTACCGATTCTTTCAACTTTATTTCTTCTTCCACTTATTCTTTTTTTAGTTGTTTCATTATGAGGTAATAACATCAGTATCACTCATATACTGATATGTTATTATAAGTATGAAACAACCATATTTCACCATCTATCCATCCTACGGAAAACAAAATCACCACACGTGTGTACGTACGGAATACCGTCTCCACGTCGTGCTGTAATCTATTTTCCACCACCACCTTACTTGGATGGGTATAATGGTGAAAGTAATGAATATATATGATTATTTTAAAGTGAGATTGATTCTGTAATATTATACATACACTTTAATACAATTCCACGATCTTATGAATGATATCATCGCTCGTGCGTACGCGATGAGATTCACTCTCCATGTTAACCATTCAAGAATGATTATAAAGTATATATAATAAGTAATCATGAAATATATGACATAATAATGATACTGGATTTATTTATATATATATTTTTTCTGTCATCTACTTAATTCCATTCAATTCAATAAGGAAACGAAAACAGCGTTCATGCGTACGTACGACCTACCGTCTCCATGAACAGTGTATTTCATTCCCTTTATCGATCTATTATATATATATGTATATTCTGAATATATATTATATATAAATCATGTACTACATTCTGGATGTAAGTAATCATGATCTATGTAGTCATATGAATAATTACAAGTTAAAACATGAACGACAAATGAAATGATGTTACCCAAAACACTACTTTAACATGAATTTACAAAAGAATGGGTAATATAAAGTCATAAGTGAACCATATATGATATAATAACAATGAATATGATTATATAATAAGTCAATGAAATTATTTAAATCATTATACAGGAGTTTTGGATACGTATGAATCATATCGAACCTAAGGTAAGGGATAATTTTGCAAATCTCATTTTTATCCGAGATTTCTTATTCGTAAGTATTTACTGGGGTTATTTCTATCATCCATGTCCATGTTTTATAAATGTGTTTTCATGTATGTTTAAAGTCCTTTTTACCCATTTTTTACTTTCACTACATGTTATGTAAGGAATTTTTCTTTTGTTTACGTTACGAGGTACTTTTTGACTTTTCTGGCAAAAGTACGAGAATAATGTTTTTTTACTTATACGGCATGAACGGATTTTTACGGTTTTATAAAGCCTTATTTTAATGAAGCTTCCTCCAAAAGATTTCATGGCTATTTTCAAAAAAATCATTTTCTTTTAAAATTGCCTGAAATTTTGTGAAAAGAAAATTATTTTGAAGAAGAAAGGATATTTTCCTCAAGAATTTATTTCAAGTGTTTTATCAAAACCATTGTTTTCATTTAAGATGAAATTATTTCATATTTTTATGTTTCAAGTATAATGTCTCTATGATTTACATGGTTTCAATTTTCTTATTATGAAATAATATCCATTTCTTTTATATGGATTATGTGATGATGGGATTATGTTTATGAAACCCATTTTATTCATTGGGTTATTATGAATGATGTATGTTTATTTTGTGGCACAAGTAAGAATGATTTCATTATGAGATGGGTGTGACCTATATCTCCCTCCAATGCATTGGGTAATGATTTATATCTCTTGAGATAGACATGGCTGGAACGGTAAGTTAATCTGGTTCAGTATTACAGGACCGGAACGAGGAGTGCACTCGATTCAGAAAGGGACTTTGTCCACTAAGATGGTCCTGGCAGCAATGGATTGGCTACTATGGAAATCATTACATGTGCTTAATGGATTCCACAATTACATGTTTTATTCCCATGATATTTTATCATAATTTATGTTCCATTATGATCTATTCCTTATGTACTTCCACGATTTATGTCTTTGCTCAGGATTTTGATGATTAAACATTGTGTTCATGTTTTTAAGTTCAAATATATATGGTATGTTTTATTTTATCCATGCATACCCTTACTAAGAATTTGAGCTCACCCTTTTTATGTTTTATTTTTCCCCAGGATTAAAAGAAAGGTTTTAGGTAAGGAAACAAAAAGTGGAAGATCTTTATGGGAGATGTTGAAGATCTTTCACCAAGATTAGAAGACTACGTTCCAAGTTTCCAAAGACACTAAACTATTACGGTCCATGTGTGTCTGTTTTTGTTATGTATTAAGTATTCAGAAAAAGTAATGTAATATCTATGTATGTCAAGCTTCGGGTCTCTATAGTTGGTATCAGAGGAAAGGTTTAGTCAACCTTTGGAAACTAGGATGCGAGAACTTTAGTGATATCTCTAGAGATATTTATACGGTATTTCTAGGGATGTCCGTAAGGTTAAGTATAAGTATAGGTTATTGTCCTAGAATTATGGTAACGATATTAGATTAAACCTAAGATGTTATATATTGAAGTTACTTCCCCTTGATTATGATTTTTTTCTCTCACACTATTCTTTTTGGGTTTTAGAAAATGGCTGGAAACAAGATGATTCACGATAATGGAGGATATTATGGATAATGGAATGATATTCTTCATGAGAAACCAAATGAAATGTGATTTGGAAGTCCAAACATCATTATTATGCCGAATCAGCAATCTCATAATATGATCAATAAACTCAAATTTGGTATGTTTCTTGACTCGGCTAATAAGGGAAAGATGGAGTTTCATGATGATCATAGAGGAAAGAAAGTTCAATTTACCCTATGTAAATCATGTGGGAAGAGGCATCAAGGAAAATGTTTCAAAGGAACTGGAAGATGCTTTAGGTGTAGAAAAGAAGGACACAAAGCTAGTAAGTGAAAATGAAAAGGTTCAGTTAACACCATGGATGAGGATAATGGTATTGCTACGACATCAACAATGGTTAAATGTTTTAAATGCGGAATGTACGAGCATTATGAAAACCAATGCCCCAAGGGAAAGTCTCATAAAGAGAATCAGTACGGTCATATGGGTAGTATTTATGTTGATGATGATGAAGAGACTACAAATGAAATGTGAGATGAAAGAATTGTTGATTCTTGGTCAATGGTTTAAGAAGGTACTGGAATGATTACTTGTTTATCAAGTGTAATGTTGTATAAGTAATCTCATGGTACTATGGAATAAAGAGACATCTAAGGATTGTTACACTGTTGTCTTTCCATAAGTTTTGAAAGTGTATGATGAATGATACCTGTAACCATGAAAGGTTAGTCTGATATTTTTGGAAAGTAGATGGTATGCGCATAATGAAGGGATAAGGAGAAAATCAAATGTTTGATAGTATTCATGAGATCATGACTGAAACAATGAGAAGGTTATATCATGGTTTGAGTATATAGAATTTTTGGATTTTGGTATGTGGAAAGAGTTAACTTTTGACAGCATTCATGTTTTCACTAAGGTTTAATGGGTATTCATTTTTCAAGAGAATACATGATTAAGGTATTCACATGATTGGAATGTGACCAACAAGATATATGGGGGATAAATGATGGTATTCACATGCTTGGTTGATGAAATTTCAAGTAATCAGTTTCTTTATACTATGAGCTTGGACCGAAGTATTTTAGATAAGCCTAAATATTGGAATGGATTATGTTGGACATAAGTTAGTATTGTTTAAGGATATAACTTTTTTCGATATTATTGATGGAATGTTATAGTAATGTAGTTTTAGAAAAAGGACAACCTGCAGGACGAGCGACATCCCATCACGTCGGACATGGCTGTGGGAATCGAACCCACAATCGAAGTGCGATTGGCCTTTATCGCCTACCACTAGCATAAAGGAAGTCCCTGTTTAGTAGAAACTAGTTTTATTATATTAAGCAGTATGATATATGAAGTATAAGTCTATTTTAGGAACCATATAAGATTAATCTCACTATAGATGGACTTATGTATTTTTGATAACTTTTATAACCTTTTTTTTGAGATAGATGGAATGACCCGTCATTTTATCACATGATCTGCTAACACTTCACGAATGACAAATTCAACTTCATTTCCTTAAGAGATGAAGTTGAAATCTTCAAAGAACGAACAATGGTGAGACTCTACCAAAATCACGAAAGTATTTCTCCTATTTCCAATTTCATCAACTTTAGGGAAATGGTCTTGAAAACCAAAAATGTTGTCCTAGTGCCCTTATATCCGATGAATCAGATGGTACCTTAGATCAATACAAATCTATGGCTTTGTGATTGATGGATTTTTCATAGCCATGTTCTCTACCACTCTCCATCAGAACATGATGGTTAGATTTGTCTTCCATATCCATATTTTCACCTATGTTCTCCTATGTGGAAACCCAGTGATGAGTTAATCTGGGTAACCGTTACATTTCATACTTTAGTTTTTAAATCCAAGTTTTGGTATTCCTTTTTACGATGTGGGTTTTTATTAAAGAATCTTTCAAGTAGTAAACCATTTATAACCCTGACGAATTTCGAGGGAGAAATTCATTTTAAGGGGGGTAGAATGTAACACCCAGAGATTTTATGAAACATATTCTTTTAATATCATTTATATCTTGTTTATTATGCTACAAAAAGATTACCTTGCGCTACACGCAACACCGTATGAGCTTGCAGTATACACAACACTATTCTTGGATCATGTTACACACAATTTTGATAGTAGTTATTCTACGAAACATTGAGTGTATATATATAAATATATATATATATTCAATGTATAAATTAAATATGGATGGATTCTGTTATATGAAACAATAGAGGAGTCTTGCACAACACGCAACCCTGACATGGCCTGCATTACACGCAATCACGACTTCCCTTGATAACATGTGTTGTACGCAATACCAGGTTTCACTAAACAACGATATATGGTTATAGTATTATTATGAACTAGCCGTTATGAATAGTATCAACTACATTTTGAATTTTATAACATTTTTATTGATGTAACATTGTCGTGCACGCTCTCAAAAATATTTATACTAAGTGCAGTACAGTGGCTGACCTAGGTCGATCTCTTGAGGAGCCTTTTGCAGTCAATCACTCACTACTTCTAATTAACTATCTATATATAAACTAAAATGACCAGAAATTAATTGAGAATTAAAAATACAAAAAAAAAGTAAATATGCAGATGTAATACAGACAGAATGAATGCAAACAGAATGATGTTAAGACCGAAAGGAGACATTCCCGAGAGCATCACCCAGAGTGAACCTTCATCGTCTCATTATTAGTTTCGAATTTACTTAATGAACATGCTCCATCGTATGCATGAACATCCCCTTCTACCTATGGTTGTTAACATATGGTACTATCAACGATCGCCGAGAGACCACACATCCACCTCCTCGATCGAGGGAAAATATTGCAGAAGTGAAAGCTAAACCTCGGGTGGCAAGTGGAGACACAAAGGCGCCTTACCCACTAAGATCCCCCTTGGTATAACTCTAATAAAATAAGAAACATTAAGACATTAATTTTCAAAGACTTGGGTTCATCACTGGATTACTCCCCCGGGAACATCCTCGGGTTAGCTACTCATGATCACGAGCATAAGAGTTCACAGTGAAAAGAAAACGGGGGAAGAAAAACAAAAGAGAGAAAGAATAAGAGTGAAAGGAGAACACTTGAATAAAAATATGAAATGCTATTACATAATGAAATTAAAAGAAAATACAAAGATAAAATACATATAATGGCCAACA
This sequence comes from Viscum album, assembly GCA_963277665.1. Taxonomy (NCBI): domain Eukaryota; kingdom Viridiplantae; phylum Streptophyta; class Magnoliopsida; order Santalales; family Viscaceae; genus Viscum; species Viscum album. The sequence goes on from OY728130.1 coordinate 1,225,908,256, forward strand.
AAGGCTATTCCTAAGTTGCCAACCCTTAGGAATGAAAAAGACACACTCTTTTATAGGGAGAGGGGGTGAAAATTTGGCTCCAAAAATCATTCCCGAATGTAGGCGCGTGGATGGCTACATTAATGACATAATTGGGAAATTGGTCCTTCTTGAAGGTTGTTCCCCTACTTCTCCTCTGTCGACCCACGAAATTTCAGCTTTATGGGACATGTAATGAAAGATTTATGTCCGCCTCACGCATAGTATTTAATTCTGCCATGCAGACTGTTCGTATTCCAATACACCAAGTTCCAACGCATCAATGGCCATGAAAATGAAATAATCATGCGCGGCCTTCTTAATGAACGTTTTTCATCCGGATGTCTTTCAGCTCCATGTAAACTTTCAGCTCCATTGGGTCGGCCATTTATGAGATATGGTCCCCACAATACAATTATGCAGTTCTGTACACTGTTTTCGAGTCCTGGATTGTGAGCTAGATTTGTGCTTCCAAATGATGGATTGAGCTTTTGGTCAAGAAGGATAAAATGAATCCCATCGAACATATAAACCAGTAAAAGAATAATTTTGGAATTTGGATCATTTTATAAAATGTTATGGCCTAAACATTATAATAAATGAAAACTGTTCAAATACAAAATAAGCCATTTTCCAATTAAGCTCAAAAATACTCCTAAAACATAAATTGTGACAATTGACCCTTAAATAACACATTGGTGGGATTAAAAACATTTAAATTCAGAATAAAATGATTGAAAATATTTGTTCTATCAATTCCCCCACACTTAAACATTGCACTCCTGGGCAATCATCTTTTACCAAGGTCAAAAACAAACTTCTCAAAGCATAAATAACAACACAGCTCAATTATCATATCAGAGAAAATATCATTCCTCCTGCATGGATAAAAATTTGAGAACTCCTCAAAAATCATATAAATACATTAAATATCATGTTAATCCTCACATGAATGTCGTACCTACCTCCCCGAAAAATTATTTCTCTCTTTACTCAAGGATATTTAATGTGGAGTTTTTCTCATTCCCAAGAACATGTGTGATTTCCATAGGATTGTTATACTCCTAGTATCTCCACTTCACAGAGTCAAAAATGTATCAATCATGAGGTCTTTTTCATGGGTTGTTCTGAAGCTGAGGGTTGGCAAGTTTAAAATGTAAAAACATCTGAGGCAGAATGAGGAGGGTTAAGCTCTAAAGTGAAGTAAATGCATGAAAACAGTTTTGCTCAAGAATGATGTGCTCCTCAATCAGCTCAAAAACGAATCACCTCCAAACACCTCTTCTTTCAAGAATTTCACACTTATAATTTCAGCATCAATGATTTTCATCCCTCTTTTCCCCATTTTTAGCATTGTTTCATCTTGAATTCAGATCTGGATTTCTCTTCAGAATCATGTTTTGGAGGAAAAGAGAGGCAGCTTTTGATCTTCAAAAATTGGTGAACACCCAGCCCATATGTGATGATATTTTGGGCCACCCATACATATTCCCATCATTACATTTCTTCCACCCAAGAAGCAATAAATATGGCAACACTTTCAATTCATCTCAAAAATATTCTTCAGGAAAGAAAAATAAAGCCCATCTTCTCCCTCCCCCACACTTGAGTTCAAAAATAATCATACATTTAACTTCTAGAGAAGGTTGGAAAGGGATAAATGGCTTTTAATGTGCCTGCCTAACAAGGTATTTCATGGCTTATAGGGGCTTAAAGAAGGTCAGATGAAAAGGTAGGCCAAAATAAGAGTTTAATGCAAAAAGGGGCTTTCAAAGTGATGCCTCAATCATACTTAACACACTCCATGAACTCTAATAGCTTTGAAAAAGTGAAAAATAGAAAGTTCTGGATCACACAACATGTCTCAAGACACTCAAGAAAAAGAGAAATGTAAGGATATGTCAAACAGGTTTAGAAACCTCTCGGGTTAGGCAAGATTTTCAATTTGGACAGCACTAGTGCACATGAGTTTCACAATCAATCAAACGTCATCAAATGAAAAGATGAGAAATCAGAAAAAAAATCCATTCAGCAATCATTTAAATCCTAAAATAATCAAATCAAGAAATGGGCCAAAAATACGAAGATTGTTTGAATTTTCCCAAGTATTCGATTCATCTCAAGATTCCTAAAAACACACCAAAAAAATGAAAAAGGAAAATAAGAACATTTCAAAAACATCAACATGAAAAATTAAATGAAATCACAATAAAAAGAAATGAAAACTCATACGAAAAATAAATAAAAAGAAAGATAAAACTGAATAGAAAAGGGATAATGCTTGGTTTGACTCCCCAAGCGGATGCTAGGTTTTTACTGCCCCTAGTCAGGCAGTTGGAGCAGATTATCCCCAATCAGATGGTGGATGTGGTTTTTTTGAGATAAACCACCACATGTGACTTTTACCAGTGTCCATCAGTAGACATTGAAATTGGAGAACCCCAAAGAAAATAAGAAAGTTCCCAACCCCCAAGAAAGAAGAAATATATAATTTGAGATCCAGAGTGGGAGGGAATAGAATATAGGGGTGCTCCCTGTGAACATTTGTGGTGTCCTCCTCCAAATGGTATGAAATTTGTTGTAGAGGAGGCAGTCGCACCACCACCAGCTTCTCTGACTCTTCTTCCTTGATCACCACCACTTTAGTGGTATCTTTCATATCATCTGAGGTTTGCTCCATTTGTACTGTATCCGAAATTTCAGGAAAAGGGAAGTTAGAAAACAATTCAGTTTGAATAAGATTAAAACAAGATGAATCAATTAATAAATCTTCCCTTTCAAGTAAGTCAGCTTGAAAATTGATCTCTTCAGGCAAGACCATTGGAAAATCCATTTCAGCAAGTGCATCATCTTTATCATATTCCAATTCAAGAGAGAGGTCAAAAGGTTCTGATTGTTCAATATCAAGTATGGGAAGATCATGTTTCAGGTTATCTTCAACAATGTGATTCCAGGATTCATCCAAAAATTGTTGATCTCCCATAAGTGCATCAGCTGGAATGTGTAAATTAGGGACCTCCTCGAGCAATGGTTGAGTTCGGGATGATATAATTAATTCCTTTAGAAGATCTTTCTCACCCTCCTCAGGTTCTATGACATAAAAAATAATCGGTGTAATCTCTTCCACCACTCGTTTGGGTTCAGGTTCAGGTTCAGGTTGGGGTTCCGGTAGTTCCATAAGTGAATGAAAATATTCATCAAACCTTTTTTCAGTTCTCTTCAGTTTTTGAATCTCTTCATGAAGTTCTTGCATTTTGGATTCATAATCATTTTGAACTTCTTCATGCACTTGTGATTGATCAGTCCATGCATAATAATTTGAATTGAAATTCATGATGAACAAATATTTTTTTTTGTTTTTGAAATTTATGATTTTTTTGTGTTTTTTAATGAATGGAAGAAAAATAATTTACAATAAGTGAATAAAAATAATGAGTTAAGACTACTTGGCTCCCCGGAAACGACGCCAATTTGATGCAGCGTTGTAGTGCACGCTCTCAAAAATATTTATACTAAGTGCAGCACAGAGGCTGACCTAGGTCGATCTCTTGAGGAGCCTTTTGCAGTCAATCACTCACTACTTCTAATTCACTATCTATATATACACTAAAATGACCAGAAATGAATTGAGAATTAAAAATAAAAAACTAAAAGTAAATATGCAGATGCAATGCAGACAAAATGAATGCAAACAGAATGATGTTAAGACAGAAAGGAGACATTCCCAAGAGCATCACCCAGAGTGAACCTTCATCGTCTCATTATTAGTTTCGAATTTACTTAATGAACATGATCCATAGTATGCATGAAAATCCCATTCTGCCTATGGTTTTGAACATATGGTACTCTCAACGATCGCCAAGAGACCACACATCCACCTCCTCGATCGAGGGAAAATATTGCAGAAGTGAAAGCTAAACCTCGGGTGGAAAGTGGAGACACAAAGGCACATTACCCACTAAGATCCCCCTCGGTATAACTCTAAGAAAATAAGAAACATTAAGACATTAATTTTCAAAGACTTGGGTTCATCACTGGATTACTCCCCCGGGAACTTCCTCGGGTTAGCTACTCATGATCACGAGCATAAGAGTTTACAGTGAAAAGCAAACGGGGGAAGAAAAACAAAAGAGAGAAAGAATAAAAGTGAAAGGATAACACTTGAATAAAAATATGAAATGATATTACATAATGAAAGTAAAATAAAACACAAAGCTAAACTATGTATAATGGCCAACAAAGGCTATTCCTAAGTTTCCAACCCTTTGGAATGAAAAAGACACACTCTTTTATAAGGAGAGGGGGTGAAAATTTGGCTCCAAAAATAATTCCCGAATGTAGGCGCGTGGATGGCTACTTTAATGACATAATATGGAACATGGTCCTTCTTGAAGGTTGTTCCCCTACATCTCCTCGGTCGACCCACGAAATGTCAGCTTTATTGGACATGTAATGAAGGCGTTATGTCCGCCTCACGCATAGTATTTAATTCTGCCATGCAGACTGTTCGTATTCCAATACACCAAGTTCCAACGCATCAATGGCCATGAAAATGAAATAATCATGCGCGGCCTTCTTAATGAAAGTTTTTCATCCGGATGTCTTTCAGCTCCATGTAAATTTCAGCTCCATTGTTTTGGCCATTTATGAGATATGGTCCCCACAATAAAATTATGCAGTTCTGTACACAGTTTTCGAGGCCTGGTTTGTGAGCTAGATTTGAGCTTCCAAATGATGGATTGAGCTTTTGGTCCAGAAGGATAAAATGAAGCCCATCGAACATATAAACCAGTAAAAGAAGAATTTTGGAATTTGGATCAGTTTAGAAAATGTTATGTCCTAAACATTATAATAAATGAAAACTGTTTAAATACAAAATAAGCCATTTTCCAATTAAGCTCAAAAATACTCCTAAAACATAAATTGTGACAATTGACCCTTAAATAACACATTGGTGGGAATAAAAACATTTAAATTCAGAATAAAATGATTGAAAATATTTGTTCTATCAATTCCCCCACACTTAAACATTGCACTCCTGGGCAATCATCTTATACCAAGGTCAAAAACAATCTTCTCAAAGCATAAATAACAACACAGCTCAATTATCATATCAGAGAAAATATCATGCCTCCTGCATGGATAAAAAATTGATAACTCCTCAAAAATCATATAAATACATTCAATATCATGTTAATCCTCACATGCATGTCGTACCTACCTCCCCGAAAAATTATTTCTCTCTTTACTCAAGGATATTTAATGTGGAGTTTTTCTCATTACCAAGAACATGTGTGATTTCCATAGGCTTGTTATACTCCTAGTATCTCCACTTCACAGAGTCACAAATGTGTCAATCATGGGGTCTTTTTCATGGGTTGTTCTGAAGCTGAGGGTTGGAAGGTTTAAAATGTAAAAACATCTGAGGCAGAATGAGGAGGGTTAAGCTCTAAAGTGAAGTAAATGCATGAAAACAGTTTTGCTCAAGAATGGTGTGCTCCTCAATCAGCTCAAAAATGAATCACCTCCAAACACCTCTTCTTTCGGGAAGTTCACACTTAGAATTTCAGCATCAATGATTTTCATCCCTCTTTTCCCCATTTGTAGCATTTTTTCAGCTTGAATTCAGATCTGGATTTCTCTTCAGAATCATGTTTTGGAGGAAAAGAGAGGCAGCTTTTGATCTTCAAAAATTGGTGAACACCCAATCCATATGTGATGATATTTTGGGCCACCCATACAAATTCCCATAATTACATTTCTTCCACCCAAGAAGCAATAAATATGGCAACACATTCAATTCATCTCAAAAATATTCTTCAGGAAAGAAAAATAAAGCCCATCTTCTCCCTCCCCCACACTTGAGTTCAACAATAATCATACATTTAACTTCTAGATAAGGTTGGAAAGGGATAAATGGCTTGTAATGTGGCTGCCTAATAAGGTATTTCATGGCTTCTAGGGGCTTAAAGAAGGTCAGATGAAAAGGTAGGCCAAAATAAGAGTTTAATGCAAAAAGGGGCTTTCAAAGTGATGCCTCAATCATACTTAACACATTCCATGAACTCTAACAGCTTTGAAAAAGTGAAAAATAGAAAGTTCTGGATCACACAACATGTCTCAAGACACTCAAGAAAAAGAGAAATGTAAGGATATGTCAAACAGGTTTAGAAACCTCTCGGGTTAGGCAAGATTTTCAATTTGGACAGCACTAGTGCACATGAGTTTCACAATCAATCAAACGTCATCAAATGAAAAGATCAGAAATCAGAAAAAAAAATCCATTCAGCAATCATTTAAATCCTAAAATAATCAAATCAAGAAATGGGCCAAAAATACGAAGATGGTTTGAATTTTCCCAAGTATTCGATTCACCTCAAGATTCCTAAAAACACACCAAAAAAATGATAAAGGAAAATAAGAAAATTTCAAAAACATCAACATGAAAAATGAAATGAAATCACAATCAAAAGAAATGACAACTCATAAGAAAAATAAATAAAAAGAAAGATAAAAAAGAATAGAAAAGGGATAATGCTTGGTTTGACTCCCCAAGAGGATGCTAGGTTTTTACTGCCCCTAGTCAGGCAGTTGCAGTAGATTATCCCCAATCAAATGGTGGATGTAGTTTTTTTGAGATAAACCACCACATGTGACTTTTCCCAGTGTCCATCAGTAGACACTGAAATTGGAGAACCCCAAAGAAAATAAGAAAGTTCCCAACCCCCAAGAAAGAATAAATATATAATTTGAGATCCAGAGTGGGAGGGAATAGAATATAGGGGTGCTCCCTGTGAACATTTGTGGTGTCCTCCTCCAAATGGTATGAAATTTGTTGTAGAGGAGGCAGTCGCACCACCACCAGCTTCTCCGACTCTTCTTCCTTGATCACCACCACTTGAGCGGTATCTTTCATATCATCTGAGGTCTGCTCCGTTTGTACTGTATCAGAAATTTCAGGAAAAGGGAAGTTAGAAAACAATTCAGTTTGAATAAGATTAAAACAAGATGAATCAATTAAGAAATCTTCCCTTTCAAGTAAGTCAGCTTGAAAATTGATCTCTTCAGGCAAGACCATTGGAAACTCCATATCAGCAAGTGCATCATATTTATCATATTCCAAATCAATAGAGAGGTCAAAAGGTTCTGATTGTTCAATATCAAGTATGGAAAGATCATGTTTTAGGTTATCTTCAACAAAGTGATTCCAGGATTCATCCAAAAATTGTTGATCTCCCATAAGTGCATCAGCTGGAATGTGTAAATTAGGGACCTCCTCAAGCAATGGTTGAGTTCGGGATGATATAATTAATTCCTTTAGAAGCTCTTTCTCATCCTCCTCAGGTTCTATGACATAAAAAATAATCGGTGTAATCTCTTCCACCACTCGTTTGGGTTCAGGTTCAGGTTCAGGTTGAGGTTCCGGTCGTTCCATAAGTGAATGAAAATATTCATCAAACCTTTTTTCAGTTCTCTTAAGTTTTTGAATCTCTTCATGAAGTTCTTGCATTTTGGATTCATAATCATTTTGAACTTCTTCATGCACTTGTGATTGATCAGTCCATGCATAATAATTTGAATTAAAATTCATGATGAACAAATATATTTTTTTTGTTTTTGAAATTTATGATTTTTTTGTGTTTTTTAATGAATGGAAGAAAAATAATTTACAATAAGTGAATAAAAATAATGAGTTAAGACTACTTGGCTCCCCGGGAACGGCGCCAATTTGATGCAGCGTTGTCGTGCACGCTTTCAAAAATATTTATACTAAGTGCAGCACAGAGGCTGACCTAGGTCGATCTCTTGAGGAGCCTTTCGCAGTCAATCACTCACTACTTCTAATTCACTATCTATATATAAACTAAAATGACCAGAAATGAATTGAGAATTAAAAATACAAAACTAAAAGTAAATATGTAGATGCAATGCAGACAAAATGAATATAAACAGAATGATGTTAAGACAGAAAGGAGACATTCCCGAGAGCATCACCCAGAGTGAACCTTCATCGTCTCATTATTAGTTTCGAATTTACTTAATGAACATGCTCCATAGTATGCATGAAAATCCCCTTCTGCCTATGGTTGTGAACATATGGTACTCTCAACGATCGCCGAGAGACCACACATCCACCTCCTCGATTGAGGGAAAATATTGCAGAAGTGAAAGCTAAACCTCGGGTGGAAAGTGGAGACACAAAGGCGCCTTACCCACTAAGATCCCCCTCGGTATAACTCTAAGAAAATAAGAAACATTAAGACATTAATTTTCAAAGACTTGGGTTCATCACTGGATTACTCCCCCGGGAACTTCCTCGGGTTAGCTACTCATGATCACGAGCATAAGAGTTCACAGTGAAAAGAAAACGGGGGAAGAAAAACAAAAGAGAGAAAGAATAAGAGTGAAAGGAGAACACTTGAATAAAAATATGAAATGCTATTACATAATGAAAGTAAAAGAAAACACAACGATAAACTACATATAATGGCCAACAAAGGCTATTCCTAAGTTGCCAACCCTTTGGAATGAAAAAGACACACTCTTTTATAGGGAGAGGGGGTGAAAATTTGGCTCCAAAAATCATTCCCGAATGTAGGCGCGTGGATGGCATCTTTAATGACAGAATTTGGAACTTGGTCCTTCTTGAAGGTTGTTCCCATACTTCTCCTCTGTCGACCCACGAATGTTCAGATTTATTGGACATGTAATGAAGGAGGTATGGCCGCCTCACGCATAGTATTTAATTCTTCCATGCAGACTGTTCGTATTCCAATACACCAAATTCCAACGCATCAATGGCCATGAAAATGAAATACTCATGCGTGGGATTCTTAATGAACGTTTTTCATCCGGATGTCTTTCAACTCCATGTAAATTTTCATCTCCATTGGTTCGGCCATTTATGAGATATGGTCCCCACAATAAAATTATGCAGTTCTGTACACAGTTTTTGAGGCCAGGTTTTTGAGATATATTTGAGCTTTCAAATGATGGATTGAGCTTTTGGTCCAGAAGGATAAAATGAAGCCCATCGAACCTATAAACCATTAAAAGAAGAATTTTGGAATTTGGATCCGTTTAGAAAATTTTATGGCCTAAACATTATAATAAATGAAAACTGTTTAAATACAAAATAAGCCATTTTCCAATTAAGCTCAAAAATACTCCTAAAACATAAATTGTGACAATTGACCCTTAAATAACACATTGGTGGGATTAAAAACATTTAAATTCAGAATAATGTGATTGAAAATATTTTTTCTATCAATTCCCCCACACTTAAACATTGCACTCCTGGGCAATCATCTTATACCAAGGTCAAAAACAAACTTCTCAAAGCATAAATAACAACACAGCTCAATTATCATATCAGAGAAAATATCATGCCTCCTGCATGGATAAAAATTTGAGAACTCCTCAAAAATCATATAAATACATTCAATATCATGTTAATCCTCACATGCATGTCGTACCTACCTCCCCGAAAAATTATTTCTCTCTTCACTCAAGGATATTTAATGTGGAGTTTTTCTCATTCCCAAGAACATGTGTGATTTCCATAGGCTTGTTATACTCCTAGTATCTCCACTTCACAGAGTCACAAATGTGTCAATCATGAGGTCTTTTTCATGGGTTGTTCTGAAGCTGAGGGTTGGCAGGTTTAAAATGTAAAAACATCTGAGGCAGAATGAGGAGGGTTAAGCTCTAAAGTGAAGTAAATGCATGAAAACAGTTTTGCTCAAGAATGGTGTGCTTCTCAATCAGCTCAAAAACGAATCACCTCCAAACACCTCTTCTTTCGGGAAGTTCACACTTAGAATTTCAACATCAATGATTTTCATCCCTCTTTTCCCCATTTGTAGCATTGTTTCAGCTTGAATTCAGATCTGGATTTCTCTTCAGAATCATGTTTTGGAGGAAAAGAGAGGCATCTTTTGATCTTCAAAAATTGGTGAACACCCAGCCCATATGTGTTGATATTTTGGGCCACCCATAAATCTTCCCATCATTACATTTCTTCCACCCAAGAAGCAATAAATATGGAAACACTTTCAATTCATCTCAAAAATATTCTTCAGGAAAGAAAAATAAAGCCCATCTTCTCCCTCCCCCACACTTGAGTTCAACAATAATCATACATTTAACTTCTAGAGAAGGTTGGAAAGGGAAAAATGGCTTGTAATGTGGCTGCCTAACAAGGTATTTCATGGCTGCTAGGGGCTTAAATAAGGTCAGATGAAAAGGTAGGCCAAAATAAGAGTTTAATGCAAAAAGGGGCTTTCAAAGTGATGCCTCAATCATACTTAACACATTCCATGAACTCTAACAGCTTTGAAAAAGAGAAAAATAGAAAGTTCTGGATCACACAACATGTCTCAAGACACTCAAGAAAAAGAGAAATGTAAGGATATGTCAAATAGGTTTAGAAACCTCTCGGGTTAGGCAAGATTTTCAATTTGGACAGCACTAGTGCACACGAGTTTCACAATCAATCAAACGTCATCAAATGAAAAGATCAGAAATCAGAAACAAAATCCATTCAGAAATCATCTAAATCCTAAATTAATCAAATCAAGCCATGGGACAAAAATACGAAGATGGTTTGAATTTTCCCAAGTATTCGATTCAGCTCAAGATTCCTAAAAACACACCAAAAAAATGAAAAAGGAAAATAAGAAAATTTCAAAAACATCAACATGAAAAATGAAATGAAATCACAATCAAAGGAAATGACAACTCATAAGAAAAATAAATAAAAAGAAAGATAAAAAGGAATTGAAAAGGGATAATTCTTGGTTTGACTCCCCAAGCGGATGCAAGGTTTTTAATGCCCCTAGTCAGGCAGTTGCAGCAGATTATCCCCAATCAGATGGTGGATGTTGTTTTTTTGAGATAAACCACCACATGTGACTTTTCCCAGTTTCCATCAGTAGACACTGAAATTGGAGAACCCCAAAGAAAATAAAAAAGTTCCCAACCCCCAAGAAAGAAGAAATATATAATTTGAGATCCAGAGTGGGAGGGAATAGAATATAGGGGTTCTCCCTGTGAACATTTGTGGTGTCCTCCTCCAAATGGTATGAAATTTGTTGTAGAGGAGGCAGTCACACCACCACCAGCTTCTCCGACTCTTCTTCCTTGATCACCACCACTTGAGTGGTATCTTTCATATCATATGAGGTCTGCTCCATTTGTACTGTATCAGAAATTTCAGGAAAAGGGAAGTTAGAAAACAATTCAGTTTGAATAAGATTAAAACAAGATGAATCAATTAAGAAATCTTCCCTTTCAAGTAAGTCAGCTTGAAAATTGATCTCTTCAGGAAAGACCATTGGAAACTCCATATCAGCAAGTGCATCATCTTTATCATATTCCATATCAAGAGAGAGGTCAAAAGGTTCTTATTGTTCAATATCAAGTATGGGAAGATCATGTTTCAGGTTATCTTCAACAAATTGATTCCAGGATTCATCCAAAAATTGTTGATCTCCCATAAGTGCATCAGCTGGAATGTGTAAATTAGGGACCTCCTCGAGCAATGGTTGAGTTTGGGATGATATAATTAATTCCTTTAGAAGCTCTTTCTCACCCTCCTCAGGTTCTTTGACATAAAACATAATCGGTGTAATCTCTTCCACCACTCGTTTGGGTTCAGGTTCAGGTTCAGGTTGAGGTTCCGGTCGTTCCATAAGTGAATGAAAATATTCGTCAAACCTTTTTTCAGTTCACTTCAGTTTTTGAATCTCTTCATGAAGTTCATGCATTTTGGATTCATAATCATTTTGAACTTCTTCATGCACCTGTGATTGATCAGTCCATGCATAATAATTTGAATTGAAATTCATGATGAACAAATATTTTTTTTTGTTTCTGAAATTTATGATTTTTTGTGTTTTTTAATGAATGGAAGAAAAATAATTTACACTAAGTGAATAAAAATAATGAGTTAAGACTACTTGGCTCCCCGAAAACGGCGCCAATTTGATGCAGCGTTGTCGTGCACGCTCTCAAAAATATTTATACTAAGTGCAGCACAGAGGCTGACCTAGGTCGATCTCTTGAGGAGCCTTTTGCAGTCAATCACTCACTACTTCTAATTAACTATCTATATATAAACTAAAATGACCAGAAATGAATTGAGAATTCAAAATACAAAACTAAAAGTAAATATGCAGATGCAATGCAGACAAAATGAATGCAAACAGAACGATGTTAAGACAGAAAGGAGACATTCCCGAGAGCATCACCCAGAGTGAACCTTCATCGTCTCATTATTAGTTTCGAATTTACATAATGAACATGCTCCATCGTATGCATGAACATCCCCTTCTGCCTATGGTTGTGAACATATGGTACTCTCAACGATCGCCGAGAGACCACACATCCACCTCCTCGATCGAGGGAAAATATTGCAGAAGTGAAAGCTAAACCTCGGGTGGAAAGTGGAGACACAAAGGCGCCTTACCCACTAAGATCCCCCTCGGTATAACTCTAAGAAAATAAGAAACATTAAGACATTAATTTTCAAAGACTTGGGTTCATCACTGGATTACTCCCCCGGGAACTTCCTCGGGTTAGCTACTCATGATCACGAGCATAAGAGTTCACAGCGAAAAGAAAACGGGGGAAGAAAAACAAAAGAGAGAAAGAATAAGAGTGAAAGGAGAAAACTTGAATAAAAATATGAAATGCTATTACATAATGAAATTAAAAGAAAACTCAAAGCTAAACTACATATAATGGCCAACAAAGGCTATTCCTAAGTTGCCAACCCTTTGGAATGAAAAAGACACACTCTTTTATAGGGAGAGGGGGTGAAAATTTGGCTCCAAAAATCATTCCCGAATGTAGGCGCGTGGATGGCATCTTTAATGACAGAATTTGGAACTTGGTCCTTCTTGACGGTTGTTCCCAAACTTATCCTCTGTCGACCCACGAATGTTCAGATTTATTGGACATGTAATGAAGGAGGTATGGCCGCCTCACGCATAGTATTTAATTCTGCCATGCAGACTATTCGTATTCCAATACACCAAGTTCGAATGCATCAATGGCCATGAAAATGAAATAATCATGCGCGGCATTCTTAATGAAAGTTTTTCATCCGGATGTCTTTAGGCTCCATGTAAAGTTTCAACTCCATGGGTTCGGCCATGTATGAGATATGGTCCCCACAATAAAATTATGCAGTTCTATACACAGTTTTCGAGGCCTGGTTTGTGAGATAGATTTGAGCTTCCAAATGATGGATTGAGCTTTTGGTCAAGAAGGATAAAATGAAGCCCATCGAACCTGTAAACCAGTAAAATAAGAATTTTGGAATTTGGATCCGTTTAGAAAATGTTATGGCCTAAACATTATAATAAATGAAAACTGATTAAATACAAAATAATCCATTTTCCAATTAAGCTCAAAAATACTCCTAAAACATAAATTGTGACAATTGACCCTTAAATAACACATTGGTGGGATTAAAAACATTTAAATTCAGAATAAAATGATTGAAAATATTTGTTCTATCAATTCCCCCACACTTAAACATTGCACTCCTGGGCAATCATCTTATACCAAGGTCAAAAACAAACTTCTCAAAGCATAAATAACAACACAGCTCAATTATCATATCAGAGAAAATATCATGCCTCCTGCATGGATAAAAATTTGAGAACTCCTCAAAAATCATATAAATACATTCAATATCATGTTAATCCTCACATTCATGTCGTACCTACCTCCCCGAAAAATTATTTCTCTCTTTACTCAAGGATATTTAATGTGGAGTTTTTCTCATTCCCAAGAACATGTGTGATTTCCATAGGCTTGTTATACTCCTAGTATCTCCACTTCACAGAGTCACAAATGTTTCAATCATGAGGTCTTTTTCATGGGTTGTTCTCAAGCTGAGGGTTGGCAGGTTTAAAATGTAAAAACATCTGAGGCAGAATGAGGAGGGTTAAGCTCTAAAGTGAAGTAAATGCATGAAAACAGTTTTGCTCAAGAATGGTGTGCTCCTCAATCAGCTCAAAAACGAATCACCTCCAAACACCTCTTCTTTCAGGAAGTTCACACTTAGAATTTCAGCATCAATGATTTCCATCCCTCTTTTCCCCATTTGTAGCATTGTTTCAGCTTGAATTCAGATCCAGATTTCTCTTCAGAATCATGTTTTGGAGGAAAAGAGAGGCAGCTTTTGATCTTCAAAAATTGGTGAACACCCAGCCCATATGTGATGATATTTTGGGCCACCCATACATCTTCCCATCATTACATTTCTTCCACCCAAGAAGCAATAAATATGGAAACACTTTCAATTCATCTCAAAAATATTCTTCAAGAAAGAAAAATAAATCCCATCTTCTCCCCCCCACACTTGAGTTCAACAATAATCATACATTTAGCTTCTAGAGAAGGTTGGAAAGGGATAAGTGGCTTTTAATGTGGCTTCCTAACAAGGTATTTCATGGCTTCTAGGGGCTTAAAGAAGGTCAGATGAAAAGGTAGGCCAAAATAATAGTTTAATGCAAAAAGGGGCTTTCAAAGTGATGCCTCAATCATACTTAACACATTCCATGAACTCTAACAGCTTTGAAAAAGCGAAAAATAGAAAGTTCTGGATCACACAACATGTCTCAAGACAATCAAGAAAAAGAGAAATGTAAGGATATGTCTAACAGGTTTAGAAACCTCTCGGGTTAGGAAAGATTTTCAATTTGGACAGCACTAGTGCACATGAGTTTCACAATCAATCAAACGTCATCAAATGAAAAGATCAGAAATCAGAAACAAAATCCATTCAGCAATCATTGAAATCCTAAAATAATAAAATCAAGAAATGGGCCAAAAATACGAAGATGGTTTGAATTTTCCCAAGTATTCGATTCAGCTCAAGATTCCTAAAAACACACCAAAAAAATGAAAAATGAAAATAAGAAAATTTCAAAAACATCAACATGAAAAATGAAATGAAATCACATTCAAAAGAAATGACAACTCATAAGAAAAATAAATAAAAAGAAAGATAAAAAGGAATAGAAAAGGGATAATGCTTGGTTTTACTACTCAAGCGGATGCTAGGTTTTTACTGCCCCTAGTCAGGCAGTTGCAGCAGATTATCCCCAATCAGATGGTGAATGTGGTTTTTTTGAGATAAACCACCACATGTGACTTTTCCCAGTGTCCATCAGTAGACACTGAAATTGGAGAACCCCAAAGAAAATAAGAAAGTTACCAACCCCCAAGAAAGAAGAAATATATAATTTGAGATCCAGAGTGGGAGGTAATAGAATATAGGGGTGCTCCCTGTGAACATTTGTGGTGTCCTCCTCCAAATGGTATGAAATTTGTTGTAGAGGAGGCAGTCGCACCACCACCAGCTTCTCCGACTCTTCTTCCTTGATCACCACCACTTGAGTGGTATCCTTCATATCATCTGAGGTCTGCTCCATTTGTACTGTATCAGAAATTTCAGGAAAAGGGAAGTTAGAAAACAATTCAGTTTGAATAAGATTAAAACAAGATGAATCAATTAAGAAATCTTCCCTTTCAAGTAAGTCATCTTGAAAATTGATCTCTTCAGGAAAGACCATTGGAAACTCCATATCAGCAGGTGCATCATCTTTATCATATTCCAAATCAAGAGAGAGGTCAAAAGGTTCTGATTGTTCAATATCAAGTATGGGAAGATCATGTTTCAGGTTATCTTCAACAAAGTGATTCCAGGATTCATCCATAAATTGTTGATCTCCCATAAGTGCATCAGCTGGAATGTGTAAATTAGGGACTTCCTCGAGCAATGGTTGAGTTCGGGATGATATAATTAATTCCTTTAGAAGCTCTTTCTCACCCTCCTCAGGTTCTATGACATAAAAAATAATCGGTGTAATCTCTTCCACCACTCGTTTGGGTTCAGGTTCAGGTTCAGGTTGAGGTTCCGGTCGTTCCATAAGTGAATGAAAATATTCATCAAACCTTTTTTCAGTTCTCTTCAGTTTTTGAATCTCTTCATGAAGTTATTTCATTTTGGATTCATAATCATTTTGAACTTCTTCATGCACTTGTGATTGATCAGTCCATGCATAATAATTTGAATTGAAATTCATGATGAACAATTTTTTTTTTGTTGAAATTTATGATTTTTTTGTGTTTTTTAATGAATGGAAGGAAAATAATTTACAATAAGTGAATAAAAATAATGAGTTAAGACTACTTGGCTCCCCGGCAACGGCTCCAATTTGATGCAGCGTTGTCGTGCACGCTCTCAAAAATATTTATACTAAGTGCAGCACAGAGGCTGACCTAGGTCGACCTCTTGAGGAGCCTTTTGCAGTCAATCACTCACTACTTCTAGTTCAATATCTATATATAAACTAAAATGACCAGAAATGAATTGAGAATTAAAAATACAAAACTAAAAGTAAATATGCAGATGTAATGCAGACAAAATGAATATAAACAGAATGATGTTAAGACAGAAAGGAGACATTCCCGAGAGCATCACCCAGAGTGAACCTTCATCGTCTCATTATTAGTTTCGAATTTACTTAATGAACATGCTCCATAGTATGCATGAAAATCCCCTTCTGCCTATGGTTGTGAAGATATGGTACTCTCAACGATCGCTGAGAGACCACACATCCACCTCCTCGATCGAGGGAAAATATTGCAGAAGTGAAAGCTAAACATCGGGTGGAAAGTGGAGACACAAAGGCGCCTTACTCACTAAGATCCCCCTCGGTATAACTCTAAGAAAATGAGAAACATTAAGACATTAATTTTCAAAGACTTGGGTTCATCACTGGATTACTCCCCCGGGAACTTCCTCGGGTTAGCTACTCATGATCACGAGCATAAGAGTTCACAGTGAAAAGAAAACGGGGGAAGAAAAACAAAAGAGAGAAAGAATAAGAGTGAAAGGAGAACACTTGAATAAAAATATGAAATGCTATTACATAATGAAATTAAAATAAAACACAAAGATAAACTACATATAATGTCCAACAAAGGATATTCCTAAGTTGCCAACCCTTTGGAATGAAAAAGACACACTCTTTTATAGGGAGAGGGGGTGAAAATTTGGCTCCAAAAATCATTCCCGAATGTAGGCGCGTGGATGGCATATTTAATGACAGAATTTGGAACTTGTTCCTTCTTGAAGGTTGTTCCCATACTTCTCCTCTGTCGACCCACGAATGTTCAGCTTTATTGGACACGTAATGAAGGAGGTATGGCCGCCTCACGCATAGTATTTAATTCTTCCATGCAGACTGTTCGTATTCCAATACACCAAGTTCCAACGCATCAATGGCCATGAAAATGAAATACTCATGCGTGGCCTTCTTAATAAACGTTTTTCATCCAGATGTCTTTCAGCTCCATGTAAATTTTCAACTCCATTGGTTTGGCCATTTATGAGATATGGTCCCCACAATAAAATTATGCAGTTCTGTACACAGTTTTCGAGGCCTGGTTTGTGAGATAGATTTGAGCTTCCAAATGATGGATTGAGCTTTTGGTCCATCAGGATAAAATGAAGCCCATCGAACCTATAAACCAGTAAAAGAATAATTTTGGAATTTGGATCCGTTTAGAAAATGTTATGTCCTAAACATTATAATAAATGAAAACTGTTTAAATACAAAATAAGCCATTTTCCAATTAAGCTCAAAAATACTCCTAAAACATAAATTGTGACAATTGACCCTTAAATAACACATTGGTGGGATTAAAAACATTTAAATTCAGAACAAAATTATTGAAAATATTTGTTCTATCAATTCCCCCACACTTAAACATTGCACTCCTGGGCAATCATCTTATACCAAGGTCAAAAACAAACTTCTCAAAGCATAAATAACAACACAGCTCAATTATCATATCAGAGAAAATATCATGCCTCCTGCATGGATAAAAATTTGAGAACACCTCAAAAATCATATAAATACATTCAATATCATGTTAATCCTCACATTCATGTCGTACCTACCTCCTCGAAAAATTATTTCTCTATTTACTCAAGGATATTTAATGTGGAGTTTTTCTCATTCCCAAGAACATGTGTGATTTCCATAGGCTTGTTATACTCCTAGTATCTCCACTTCACAGAGTCACAAATGTTTCAATCATGAGGTCTTTTTCATGGGTTGTTCTGAAGCTGAGGGTTGGCAGGTTTAAAATGTAAAAACATCTGAGGCAGAATGAGGAGGGTTAAGCTCTAAAGTGAAGTAAATGCATGAAAACAGTTTTGCTCAAGAATGGTGTGCTCCTCAATCAGCTCAAAAACGAATCACCTCCAAACACCTCTTCTTTCGGGAAGTTCACACTTAGAATTTCAGCATCAATGATTTCCAACCCTCTTTTCCCCATTTGTAGCATTGTTTCAGCTTGAATTCAGATCTGGATTTCTCTTCAGAATCATGTTTTGGAGGAAAAGAGAGGCAGCTTTTGATCTTCAAAAATTGGTGAACACCCAGCCAATATGTGATGATATTTTGGGCCACCCATACATCTTCCCATCATTACATTTCTTCCACCCAAGAAGCAATAAATATGGCAACACTTTCAATTCATCTCAAAAATATTCTTCAGGAAAGAAAAATAAATCCCATCTTCTCCCCCCCACACTTGAGTTCAACAATAATCATACATTTAACTTCTAGAGAAGGTTGGAAAGGGATAAATGGCTTTTAATGTGGCTTCCTAACAAGGTATTTCATGGATTCTAGGGGCTTAAAGAAGGTCAGATGAAAAGGTAGGCCAAAATAAGAGTTTAATGCAAAAAGGGGCTTTTAAAGTGATGCCTCAATCATACTTAACACATTCCATGAACTCTAACAGCTTTGAAAAAGCGAAAAATAGAAAGTTCTGGATCACACAACATGTCTCAAGACACTCAAGAAAAAGAGAAATGTAAGGATATGTCAAACAGGTTTAGAAACCTCTCGGGTTAGGCAAGATTTTCAATTTGGACAGCAGTAGTGCACATGAGTTTCACAATCAATCAAACGTCATCAAATGAAAAGATCAGAAATCAGAAACAAAATCCATTCAGCAATCATTTAAATCCTAAAATAATTAAATCAAGCAATGGTCCAAAAATACGAAGATGGTTTGAATTTTCCCAAGTATTCGATTCAGCTCAAGATTCCTAAAAACACACCAAAAAAATGAAAAAGGAAAATAAGAAAATTTCAAAAACATCAACATGAAAAATGAAAAGAAATCACATTCAAAAGAAATGACAACTCATAAGAAAAATAAATAAAAAGAAAGATAAAAAGGAATAGAAAAGGGATAATTCTTGGTTTGACTCCTCAAGCGGATGCTAGGTTTTTACTGCCCCTAGTCAGGCAGTTGCAGCAGATTATCCCCAATCAGATGGTGGATGTGGTTTTTTTGAGATAAAACACCACATGTGACTTTTCCCAGTGTCCATCAGTAGAAACTGAAATTGGAGAACCCCAAAGAAAATAAGAAAGTTCCCAACCCCCAAGAAAGAAGAAATATATAATTTGAGATCCAGAGTGGGAGGGAATAGAATATAGGGGTGCTCCCTGTGAACATTTGTGGTGTCCTCCTCCAATGGTATGAAATTTGTTGTAGAGGAGGCAGTCGCACCACCACCAGCTTCTCCGACTCTTCTTCCTTGATCACCACCACTTGAGTGGTATCTTTCATATCATCTGAGGTCTGCTCCATTTGTACTGTATCAGAAATTTCAGGAAAAGGGAAGTTAGAAAACAATTCAGTTTGAATAAGATTAAAACAAGATGAATCAATTAAGAAATCTTCCCTTTCAAGTAAGTCAGCTTGAAAATTGATCTCTTCAGGCAAGACCATTGGAAACTCCATATCAACAAGTGCATCATCTTTATCATATTCCAAATCAAGAGAGAGGTCAAAAGGTTCTGATTGTTCAATATCAAGTATGGGAAGATCATGTTTCAGGTTATCTTCAACAAAGTGATTCCAGGATTCATCCAAAAATTGTTGATCTCCCATAAGTGCATCAGCTGGAATGTGTAAATTAGGGACCTCCTCGAGCAATGGTTGAGTTCGGGATGATCTAATTAATTCCTTTAGAAGCTCTTTCTCACCCTCCTCAGGTTCTATGACATAAAAAATAATCGGTGTAATCTCTTCCACCACTCGTTTGGGTTCAAGTTCAGGTTCAGGTTGAGGTTCCGGTCGTTCCATAAGTGAATGAAAATATTCATCCAACCTTTTTTCAGTTCTCTTCAGTTTTTGAATCTCTTCATGAAGTTCTTGCATTTTGGATTCATAATCATTTTGAACTTCTTCATGCACTTGTGATTGATCAGTCCATGCATATTAATTTGAATTGAAATTCATGATGAACAAATATTTTTTTTGTTTTTGAAATTTATGATTTTTTTGTGTTTTTTAATGAATGGAATGAAAATAATTTACAATAAGTGAATAAAAATAATGAGTTAAGACTACTTGGATCCCCGGAAACGGCGCCAATTTGATGCAGCGTTGTCGTGCACGCTCTCAAAAATATTTATACTAAGTGCAGCACAGAGGCTGACCTAGGTCGATCTCTTGAGGAGCCTTTTGCAGTCAATCACTCACTACTTCTAATTCACTATCTATATATAAACTAAAATGACCAGAAATGAATTGAGAATTAAAAATACAAAACTAAAAGTAAATATGCAGATGCAATGCAGACAAAATGAATATAAACAGAATGATGTTAAGACAGAAAGGAGACATTCCTGAGAGCATCACCCAGAGTGAACCTTCATCGTCTCATTATTAGTTTCGAATTTACTTAATGAACATGCTCCATAGTATGCATGAAAATCCCCTTCTGCCTATGGTTGTGAACATATGGTACTCTCAACGATCGCCGAGAGACCACACATCCACCTCCTCGATCGAGGGAAAATATTGCAGAAGTGAAAGCTAAACCTCGGGTGGAAAGTGGAGACACAAAGGCGCCTTACCCACTAAGATCCCCCTCGGTATAACTCTAAGAAAATAAGAAACATTAAGACATTAATTTTCAAAGACATGGGTTCATCACTGGATTACTCCTCCGGGAACTTCCTCAGGTTAGCTACTCATGATCACGAGCATAAGAGTTCACAGTGAAAAGAAAACGGGGGAAGAAAAACAAAAGAGAGAAAGAATAAGAGTGAAAGGAGAACACTTGAATAAAAATATGAAATTCTATTACATAATGAAAGTAAAATAAAACACAAAGATAAACTACATATAATGGCCAACAAAGGATATTCCTAAGTTGCCAACCCTTTGGAATGAAAAAGACACACTCTTTTATAGGGAGAGGGGGTGAAAATTTGGATCCAAAAATCATTCCCGAATGTAGGCGTGTGGATGGCATCTTTAATGACAGAATTTGGAACTTGGTACTTCTTTAAGGTTGTTCCCATACTTCTCCTCTTTCGACCCACGAAATTTCAGCTTTATGGGACATGTAATGAAGGAGGTATGGCCGCCTCACGCATAGTATTTAATTCTTCCATGCAGACTATTCGTATTCCAATACACCACGTTCCAACGCATCAATGGCCATGAAAATGAAATAATCATGCGAGTCATTCTTAATGAAAGTTTTGCATCCGGATATCTTTCAGCTCCATGTAAATTTTCAACTCCATTGGTTCGTCCATTTATGAGATATGGTCCCCACAATACAATTATGCAGTTCTGTACACAGTTTTCGAGGCCTGGTTTGTGAGCTAGATTTTAGCTTCCATATGATGGATTGAGCTTTTGGTCCAGATGGATAAAATGAATCCCATCGAACCTATAAACCAGTAAAAGAAGAATTTTGGAATTTGGATCAGTTTAGAAAATGTTATGGCCTAAAAATTATAATAAATGAAAACTATTTAAATACAAAATAAGCCATTTTCCAATTAAGCTCAAAAATACTCCTAAAACATAAATTGTGACAATTGACCCTTAAATAACACATTGGTGGGATTAAAAACATTTAAATTCAGAATAAAATGATTGAAAATATTTGTTATATCAATTCCCCCACACTTAAACATTGCACTCCTGGGCAATCATCTTATACCAAGGTCAAAAACAAACTTTTCAAAGCATAAATAACAACACAGCTCAATTATCATATCAGAGAAAATATCATGCCTCCTGCATGGATAAAAATTTTAGAACTCCTCAAAAATCATATAAATACATTCAATATCATGTTAATCCTCACATGCATGTCGTACCTACCTCCCCGAAAAATTATTTCTCTCTTTACTCAAGGATATTTAATGTAGAGTTTTTCTCATTCCCAAGAACATGTGTGATTTCCATAGGCTTGTTATACTCCTAGTATCTCCACTTCACAGAGTCACAAATGTGTCAATCATGAGGTCTTTTTCATGGGTTTTTCTGAAGCTGAGGGTTGGCAGGTTTAAAATGTAAAAACATCTGAGGCAGAATGAGGAGGGTAAAGCTCTAAAGTGAAATAAATGCATGAAAACAGTTTTTCTCAAGAATGGTGAGCTCCTCAATCAGCTCAAAAATGAATCACCTCCAAACACCTCTTCTTTCGGGAAGTTCACACTTAGAATTTCAGCATCAATGATTTTCATCCCTCTTTTCCCCATTTGTAGCATTGTTTCAGCTTGAATTCAGATCTGGATTTCTCTTCAGAATCATGTTTTGGAGGAAAAGAGAGGCAGCTTTTGATCTTCAAAAATTGGTGAACACCCATCCCATATGTGATGATATTTTGGGCCACCCATACATCTTCCCATCATTACATTTCTTCCACCCAAGAAGCAATAAATATGGCAACACTTTCAATTCATCTCAAAAATATTCTTCAGGAAAGAAAAATAAAGCCCATCTTCTCCCTCCCCCACACTTGAGTTCAACAATAATCATACATTTAACTTCTAGAGAAGGTTGGAAAGGGATAAATGGCTTGTAATGTGGCTGCCTAACAAGGTATTTCATGGCTGATAGTGGCTTAAAGACGGTCAGATGAAAAGGCAGGCCAAAATAAGAGTTTAATGCAAAAAGGGGCTTTCAAAGTGATGCCTCAATCATACTTAACACATTCCATGAACTCTAACAGTTTAGAAAAAGCGAAAAATAGAAAGTTCTGGATCACACAACATGTCTCAAGACAGTCAAGAAAAAGAGAAATGTAAGGATATGTTAAACAGGTTTAGAAACCTCTCGGGTTAGGCAAGATTTTCAATTTTGACAGCACTAGTCCACATTAGTTTCACAATCAATCAAACGTCATCAAATGAAAAGATCAGAAATCAGAAACAAAATCCATTCAGCAATCATTTAAATCCTAAAATAATCAAATCACGCAATGGGCCAAAAATACGAAGATGGTTTGAATTTTCCCAAGTATTCGATTCTGCTCAAGATTCCTAAAAACACACCAAAAAAATGAAAAATGAAAACAAGAAAATTTCAAAAACATCAACATGAAAAATGAAATGAAATAAAAATCAAAAGAAATGACAACTCATAAGAAAAATAAATAAAAAGAAAGATAAAAAGGAATAGAAAAGGGATAATGCTTGGTTTGACTCCCCAAGCGGATGCTAGGTTTTTACTGCCCCTAGTCAGGCAGTTGCAGCAGATTATCCCCAATCAGATGGTGGATGTGGTTTTTTTGAGATAAACCACCACATGTGACTTTTCCCAGTGTCCATCAGTAGACACTGAAATTGGAGAACCCCAAAGAAAATAAGAAAGTTCCCAACCCCCAAGAAAGAAGAAATATATAATTTGAGATCCAGAGTGGGAGGGAATAGAATATAGGGGTGCTCCCTGTGAACATTTGTGGTGTCCTCCTCCAAATGGTATGAAATTTGTTGTAGAGGAGGCAGTCGCACCACCACCAGCTTCTCCGACTCTTCTTCCTTGATCACCACCACTTGAGTGGCATCTTTCATATCATCCGAGGTCTGATCCATTTGTACTGTATTAGAAATTTTAGGAAAAGGGAAGTTAGAAAACAATTCAGCTTGAATAAGATTAAAACAAGATGAATCAATTAAGAAATCTTCCCTTTCAAGTAAGTCAGCTTGAAAATTGATCTGTTCAGGCAAGACCATTGGAAACTCCATATCAGCAAGTGCATCATCTTTATCATATTCCAAATCAAGAGAGAGGTCAAAAAGTTCTGATTGTTCAATATCAAGTATGGGAAGATCATGTTTCAGGTTATCTTCAACAGAGTGATTCCAGGATTCATCCAAAGATTGTTGATCTCCCATAAGTGCATCAGCTGGAATGTGTAAATTAGGGACCTCCTCGAGCAATGGTTGAGTTCGGGATGATATAATTAATTCCTTTAGAAGCTCTTTCTCACCCTCCTCAGGTTCTTTGACATAAAAAATAATCGGTGTAATCTCTTCCACCACTCGTTTGGGTCCAGGTTCAGGTTCAGGTTGAGGTTCCGGTTGTTCCATAAGTGAATGAAAATATTCATCAAACCTTTTTTCAGTTCTCTTCAGTTTTTGAATCTCTTCATGAAGTTATTGCATTTTGGATTCATAATCATTTTGAACTTCTTCATGCACCTGTGATTGATCAGTCCATGCATAATAATTTGAATTGAAATTCATGATGAACAATTTTTTTTTTTTGAAATTTATGATTTTTTTGTGTTTTATTAATGATTGGAAGAAAAATAATTTACAATAAGTGAATAAAAATAATGAGTTAAGACTACTTGGCTCCCCGGAAATGGCGCCAATTTGATGTAACGTTGTCGTGCATGCTCTCAAAAATATTTATACTAAGTGCAGCACAGTGGCTGACCTAGGTCGATCTCTTGAGGAGCCTTTTGCAGTCAATCACTCACTACTTCTAATTCATTATCTATATATAAACTAAAATGACCAGAAATGAATTGAGAATTAAAAATAAAAAACTAAAAGTAAATATGCAGATGCAATGCAGACAGAATGAATGCAAACAGAATGATGTTAAGACAGAAAGGAGACATTCCCGAGAGCATCACCCAGAGTGAACCTTCATCGTCTCATTTTTAGTTTCGAATTTACATAATGAACATGCTCCATCGTATGCATGAACATCCCCTTCTGCCTATGGTTGTTAACATATGGTACTCTCAACGATCGCTGAGAGACCACACATCCACCTCCTCGATCGAGGGAAAATATTGCAGAAGTGAAAGCTAAATCTCGGGTGGCAAGTGGAGACACAAAGGCGCCTTACCCACTAAGATCCCCCTTGGTATAACTCTAAGAAAATAATAAACATTAAGACATTAATTTTCAAAGACTTGGGTTCATCACTGGATTACTCCCCCGGGAACATCCTCGGGTTAGCTACTCATGATCACGAGCATAAGAGTTCACAGTGAAAAGAAAACGGGGGAAGAAAAAAAAAGAGAGAAAGAATAAGAGTGAAAGGAGAACACTTGAATAAAAATATGAAATGATATTACATAATGAAAGTAAAAGAAAAGACAAAGATAAACTACATATAATGGCCAACAAAGGCTATTCCTAAGTTGCCAACCCTTTGGAATGAAAAAGACACACTCTTTTATAGGGAGAAGGGGTGAAAATTTGGCTCCAAATATAATTCCCGAATGTAGGCGCGTGGATGGCTTCTTTAATTACAGAATTTGGAACCTGGTCCTTCTTGAAGGTTGTTCCCCTACTTCTCCTCTGTCGACCCACGAAATTTCAGCTTTATTAGACATGTAATGAAGTAGTTATGTCCGCCTCACGCATAGTATTTAATTCTTCCATGCAGACTGTTCGTATTCCAATACACCAAGTTCCAACGCATCAATGGCCAGGAAAATGAAATACTCATGCGCGGCCTTCTTAATGAAAGTTTTGCATCCGGATGTCTTTAAGCTCCTTGTAAACTTTCAGCTCCATTGGTTTGGCCATTTATGGGATATGGTCCCCACAATAAAATTATGCAGTTCTGTACACAGTTTTCGAGGCCTGGTTTGTGAGATAGATTTGAGCTTCCAAATGATGGATTGAGCTTTTGGTCAAGAAGGATAAAATGAAGCCCATCGAACATATAAACCAGTAAAAGAAGAATTTTGGAATTTGGATCCGTTTAGAAAATGTTATGGCCTAAACATTATAATAAATGAAAACTGTTTAAATAAAAAATAAGCCATTTTCCAATTAATCTCAAAAATACTCCTAAAACATAAATTGTGACAATTGAACCTTAAATAACACATTGGTGGGATTAAAAACATTTAAATTCAGAATAAAATGATTGAAAATATTTGTTCTATCAATTCCCCCACACTTAAACATTGCACTCCTGGGCAATCATCTTATACCAAGGTCAAAAACAAACTTCTCAAAGCATAAATAACAACACAGCTCAATTATCATATCAGAGAAAATATCATGCCTCCTGCATGGATGAAAATTTGAGAACTCCTCAAAAATCATATAAATACATTCAATATCATATTAATCCTCACATGCATGTCTTACCTACCTCCCCGAAAAATTATTTCTCTCTTCACTCAAGGATATTTAATGTGGAGTTTTTCTCATTCCCAAGAACATGTGTGATTTCCATAGGATTGTTATACTCCTAGTATCTCCACTTCACAGAGTCACAAATGTGTCAATCATGAGGTCTTTTTCATGGGTTGTTCTGAAGCTGAGGGTTGGCAGGTTTAAAATGTAAAAACATCTGAGGCAAAATGAGGAGGGTTAAGCTCTAAAGTGAAGTAAATGCATGAAAACAGTTTTGCTCAAGAATGGTGTGCTCCTCAATCAGCTCAAAAACGAATCAGCTCCAAACACCTCTTCTTTCGGGAAGTTCACACATAGAATTTCAGCATCAATGATTTTCATCCCTCTTTTCCCCATTTGTAGCATTGTTTCAGCTTGAATTCAGATCTGGATTTCTCTTCAGAATCATGTTTTGGAGGAAAAGAGAGGCAGCTTTTGATCTTCAAAAATTGGTGAACACTCAGCCCATATGTGATGATATTTTGGGAAACCCATACATCTTCCCATCATTACATTTCTTCCACCCAAGAAGCAATTAATATGGCAACACTTTCAATTCATCTAAAAAATATTCTTCCGGGAAGAAAAATAAAGCCCATCTTCTCCCTCCCCCACACTTGAGTTCAACAATAATCATACATTTAACTTCTAGAGAAGGTTGGAAAGGGATAAATGGATTGTAATGTGGCTGCCTAACAAGGTATTTCATGGCTTCTAGGGGCTTAAAGAAGGTCAGATGAAAAGGTAGGCCAAAATAAGAGTTTAATGCAAAAAGGGGCTTTCAAAGTTATGCCTCAATCATACTTAACACATTCCATGAACTCTAACAGCTTTGAAAAAGAGAAAAATAGAAAGTTCGGGATCACACAACATGTCTCAAGACACTCAAGAAAAAGAGAAATGTAAGGATATGTCAAACAGGTTTAGAAACCTCTCGGGTTAGGCAAGATTTTCAATTTGGACAGCACTAGTGCACATGAGTTTCACAATCAATCAAACGTCATCAAATGAAAAGATCAGAAATCAGAAACAAAATCCATTCAGCAATCATTCAAATCCTAAAATAATCAAATCAAGAAATGGGCCAAAAATACGAAGATGGTTTGAATTTTCCCAAGTATTCGATTCAGCTCAAGATTCCTAAAAACACACCAAAAAAATGAAAAAGGAAAATAAGAAAATTTCAAAAACATCAACATGAAAAATGAAATGAAATCACAATCAAAAGAAATGACAACTCATAAGAAAAATAAATAAAAAGAAAGATAAAAAAGGAATAGAAAATGGATAATGCTTGGTTTGACTCCCCAAGCGGATGCTATGTTTTTACTGCCCCTAGTCAGGCAGTTGCAGCAGATTATCCCCAATCAGATGGTGGATGTGGTTTTTTTGAGATAAAACACCACATGTGACTTTTCCCAGTGTCCATCAGTAGACACTGAAATTGGAGAACCCCAAAGAAAATAAGAAAGTTCCCAACCCCTAAGAAAGAAGAAATATATAATTTGAGATACAGAGTGGGAGGGAATAGAATATAGGGGTGCTCCCTGTGAACATTTGTGTTGTCCTCCTCCAAATGGTATGAAATTTGTTGTAGAGGAGGTAGTCGCACCACCACCAGCTTCTCCGACTCTTCTTCCTTGATCACCACCACTTGAGTGGTATCTTTCATATCATCTAAGGTCTGCTCCGTTTGTACTGTATCAGAAATTTCAGGAAAAGGGAAGTTAGGAAACAATTCAGTTTGAATAAGATTAAAACAAGATGAATCAATTAAGAAATCTTCCCTTTCAAGTAAGTCAGCTTGAAAATTGATCTCTTCAGGCAAGACCATTGGAAACTCCATATCAGCAAGTGCATCAGCTTTATCATATTCCAAATCAAGAGATAGGTCAAAAGGTTCTTATTGTTCAATATCAAGTATGGGAAGATCATGTTTCAGGTTATCTTCAACAAAGTGATTCCAGGATTCATCCAAAAATTGTTGATCTCCCATAAGTGCATCAGCTGGAATGTGTAAATTAGGAACCTCCTCGAGCAATGGTTGATTTCGGGATGATATAATTAATTCCTTTAGAAGCTCTTTCTCACCCTCCTCACGTTCTATGAGATAAAAAATAATCGGTGTAATCTCTTCCACCACTCGTTTGGGTTCAGGTTCAGGTTCAGGTTGAGTTTCGGTCATTCCATAAGTGAATGAAAATATTCATCAAACCTTTTTTCAGTTCTCTTCAGTTTTTGAATCTCTTCATGAAGTTCTTGCATTTTGTATTCCTAATCATTTTTAACTTCTTCATGCACTTGTGATTGATCCGTCCATGCATAATAATTTGAATTGAAATTCATGATGAACGAATATTTTTTTTTGTTTTTGAAATTTATGATTTTTTTGTGTTTTTTAATGAATGGAAGAAAAATAATTTACAATAAGTGAATAAAAATAATGAGTTAATACTACTTGGCTCCCCGGCAACGGCGCCAATTTGATGAAGCGTTGTCGTGCACGCTCTCAAAAATATTTAAACTAAGTGCAGCACAGAGGCTGACCTAGGTCGATCTCTTGAGGAGCCTTTTGTAGTCAATCACTAACTACTTCTAATTCACTATCTATATATAAAATAAAATGACCAGAAATGAATTGAGAATTAAAAATACAAAACTAAAAGTAAATATGCAGATGCAATGCAGACAAAATCAATGCAAACAGAATGATGTTAAGACAGAAAGGAGACATTCCCGAGAGCATCACCCAGAGTGAACCTTCATCGTCTCATTATTAGTTTCGAATTTACATAATGAACATGCTCCGTAGTATGCATGAACATCCTCTTCTGCCTATGATTGTGAACATATGGTACTCTCAACGATCGCCGAGAGACCACACATCCACCTCCTCAATCGAGGGAAAATATTGCAGAAGTGAAAGCTAAACCTCGGGTGGAAAGTGGAGACACAAAGGCGCCTTACCCACTAAGATCCCCCTCGTTATAACTCTAAGAAAATAAGAAACATTAAGACATTAATT
Source organism: Viscum album (assembly GCA_963277665.1). Taxonomy (NCBI): domain Eukaryota; kingdom Viridiplantae; phylum Streptophyta; class Magnoliopsida; order Santalales; family Viscaceae; genus Viscum; species Viscum album. The sequence continues at coordinate 1,225,937,812 of OY728130.1, forward strand.
TTCAAAGACATGGGTTCATCACTGGATTACTCTCCCGGGAACTTCCTCGGGTTAGCTACTCATGATCACGAGCATAAGAGTTCACAGTGAAAAGAAAACGGGGGAAGAAAAACAAAAGAGAGAAAGAATAAGAGTGAAAGGAGAACACTTGAATAAAAATATGAAATTCTATTACATAATGAAAGTAAAATAAAACACAAAGCTAAACTACATATAATGGCCAACAAAGGCTATTCCTAAGTTGCCAACCCTTTGGAATGAAAAAGACACACTCTTTTATAGGGAGAGGGGGTGAAAATTTGGATCCAAAAATCATTCCCGAATGTAGGCGCGTGGATGGCATCTTTAATGACAGAATTTGGAACTTGGTACTTCTTTAAGGTTGTTCCCATACTTCTCCTCTTTCGACCCACGAAATTTCAGCTTTATGGGACATGTAATGAAGGAGGTATGGCCGCCTCACGCATAGTATTTAATTCTGCCATGCAGACTGTTCGTATTCCAATACACCACGTTCCAACGCATCAATGGCCATGAAAATGAAATAATCATGCGAGTCATTCTTAATGAAAGTTTTGCATCCGGATATCTTTCAGCTCCATGTAAATTTTCAACTCCATTGGTTCGTCCATTTATGAGATATGGTCCCCACAATAAATTTATGCAGTTCTGTACACAGTTTTCGAGGCCTGGTTTGTGAGCTAGATTTTAGCTTCCATATGATGGATTGAGCTTTTGGTCCAGAAGGATAAAATGAAGCCCATCGAACCTATAAACCAGTAAAAGAAGAATTTTGGAATTTGGATCGGTTTAGAAAATGTTATGGCCTAAACATTATAATAAATGAAAACTGTTTAAATACAAAATAATCCATTTTCCAATTAAGCTCAAAAATACTCCTAAAACATAAATTGTGACAATTGACCCTTAAATAACACATTGGTGGGATTAAAAACATTTAAATTCAGAATAAAATGATTGAAAATATTTGTTCTATCAATTCCCCCACACTTAAACATTGCACTCCTGGGCAATCATCTTATACCAAGGTCAAAAACAAACTTCTCAAAGCATAAATAACAACACAGCTCAATTATCATATCAGAGAAAATATCATGCCTCCTGCATGGATAAAAATTTGAGAAATCCTCAAAAATCATATAAATACATTCAATATCATGTTAATCCTCACATCCATGTCGTACCTACCTCCCCGAAAAATTATTTCTCTCTTCACTCAAGGATATTTAATGTGGAGTTTTTCTCATTCCCAAGAACATGTGTGATTTCCATAAGCTTGTTATACTCCGAGTATCTCCAATTCACAGAGTCACAAATGTGTCAATCATGAGGTCTTTTTCATGGGTTGTTCTGAAGCTGATGGTTGGCAGGTTTAAAATGTAAAAACATCTGAGGTAGAATGAGGAGGGTTAAGCTCTAAAGTGAAGTAAATGTATGAAAACAGTTTTGCTCAAGTATGTTGTGATCCTCAATCAACTCAAAAAAGAATCACCTCCAAACACCTCTTCTTTGGGGAAGTTCACACTTAGAATTTCAGCATCAATGATTTTCATCCCTCTTTTCCCCATTTGTAGCATTGTTTCAGCTTGAATTCAGATCTGGATTTCTCTTCAGAATCATTTTTTGGAGGAAAAGAGAGGCAGCTTTTGATCTTCAAAAATTGGTGAACACCCAGCCCATATGTGATGATATTTTGGTCCACCCATACATCTTCCCATCATTACATTTCTTCCACCCAAGAAGCAATAAATATGGCAACACTTTCAATTCATCTCAAAAATATTCTTCAGGAAAGAAAAATAAATCACATCTTCTCCCTCCCCCACACTTGAGTTCAACAATAATCATACATTTAACTTCTAGATAAGGTTGGAAAGGGATAAATGGCTTGTAATGTGGCTGCCTAACAAGGTATTTCATGGCTGCTAGGGGATTAAAGATGGTCAGATGAAAAGTTAGGCCAAAATAAGAGTTTAATGCAAAAAGGGTCTTTCAAAGTGATGCCTCAATCATACTTAACACATTTCATGAACTCTAACAGCTTTGAAAAAGAGAAAAATAGAAAGTTCTCGATCACACAACATGTCTCAAGACACTCAAGAAAAAGAGAAATTTAAGGATATGTCAAACAGGTTTAGAAACCTCTCGGGTTAGGCAAGATTTTCAATTTGGACAGCACTAGTGCACATGAGTTTCACAATCAATCAAACGTCATCAAATGAAAAGATCAGAAATCAGAAACAAAATCCATTCAGAAATCATTTAAATCCTAAAATAATCAAATCAAGCAATGGGACAAAAATACGAAGATGGTTTGAATTTTCCCAAGTATTCGATTCAGCTCAAGATTCCTAAAAACACACCAAAAAAATGAAAAAGGAAAATAAGAAAATTTCAAAAACATCAACATGAAAAATGAAATGAAATCACAATCAAAAGAAATGACAACTCATAAGAAAAATAAATAAAAAGAAATATAAAAAGGAATAGAAAAGGGATAATTCTTGGTTTGACTCCCCAAGCAGATGCTAGGTTTTTACTGCCCCTAGTCAGGCAGTTGCAGCAGATTATCCCCAATCAGATGGTGGATGTGGTTTTTTTGAGATAAACCACCACATGTGACTTTTCCCAGTGTCCATCAGTAGACACTGAAATTGGAGAACCCAAAAGAAAATAAGAAAGTTCCCAACCCCCAAGAAAGAAGAAATATATAATTTGAGATCCAGAGTGGGAGGGAATAGAATATAGGGGTGCTCCCTGTGAACATTTGTGGTATCCTCCTCCAAGTGGTATGAAATTTGTTGTAGAGGAGGCAGTCGCACCACCACCAGCTTCTCCGACTCTTCTTCCTTGATCACCACCACTTGAGTGGTATCTTTCATATCATCTGAGGTCTGCTCCATTTGTACTGTATCAGAAATTTCAGGAAAAGGGAAGTTAGAAAACAATTCAGTTTGAATAAGATTAAAACAAGATGAATCAATTAAGAAATCTTCCCTTTAAAGTAAGTCAGCATGAAAATTGATCTCTTCAGTCAAGACCATTGGAAACTCCATATCAGCAAGTGAATCATCTTTATCATATTCCAAATCAAGAGAGAGGTCAAAAGGTTCTGATTGTTCAATATCAAGTATGGGAAGATCATGTTTCAGGTTATCTTCAACAAAGTGATTCCAGGATTCATCCAAAAATTGTTGATCTCCCATAAGTGCATCAGTTGGAATGTGTAAATTAGGGACCTCCTCGAGCAATGGTTGAGTTCGGGATGATATAATTAATTCCTTTAGATGCTCTTTCTCACCCTCCTCAGGTTCTTTGACATAAAAAATAATCGGTGTAATCTCTTCCACCACTCGTTTGGGTTCAGGTTCAGGTTCAGGTTGAGGTTCCGGTCGTTCCATAAGTGAATGAAAATATTCATCAAACCTTTTTTCAGTTCTCTTCAGTTTTTGAATCTCTTCATGAAGTTCTTTCATTTTGGATTCATAATCCTTTTGAACTTCTTCATGCACCTGTGATTGATCAGTCCATGCATAATAATTTGAATTGAAATTAATGATGAACAAATATTTTTTTTTGTTTTTGAAATTTTTGATTTTTTTGTGTTTTTTAATGAATGAAAGAAAAATAATTTACAATAAGTGAATAAAAATAACGAGTTAAGACTAATTGGCTCCCCAAAAACGGCGCCAATTTGATGCAGCGTTGTCGTGCACGCTCTCAAAAATATTTATACTAAGTGCAGCACAGAGGCTGACCTAGGTCGATCTCTTGAGGATCCTTTTGCAGTCAATCACTAACTAATTCTAATTCACTATCTATATATAAACTAAAATGACCAGAAATGAATTGAGAATTAAAAATACAAAACTAAAAGTAAATATGCAGATGTAATGCAGACAAAATGAATGCAAACAGAATGATGTTAAGACAGAAAGGATACATTCCCGAGAGCATCACCCAGAGTGAACCTTCATCGTCTCATTATTAGTTTCGAATTTACTTAATTAAAATGCTCCATAGTATGCATGAACATCCCCTTCTGCCTATGGTTGTGAACATATGGTACTCTCAACGATCGCCGAGAGACCACACATCCACCTCCTCGAACGAGGGAAAATATTGCAGAAGTGAAAGCTAAACCTTGGGTGGAAAGTGGAGACACAAAGGCACCTTACCCACTAAGATCCCCCTCGGTATAACTCTAAGAAAATAAGAAACATTAAGACATTAATTTTCAAAGACTTGGCTTCATCACTGGATTACTCCCCCGGGAACTTGATCGGGTTAGCTACTCATGATCACGATCATAAGAGTTCACAGTGAAAAGAAAACGGAGGAAGAAAAACAAAAGAGAGAAAGAATAAGAGTGAAAGGAGAACAGTTGAATAAAAATATGAAATGCTATTACATAATGAATTTAAAAGAAAATACAAAGCTAAACTACATATAATGGCCAACAAAGGCTATTCCTATGTTGCCAACCCTTTGGAATGAAAAAGACACACTCTTTTATAGGGAGAGGGGGTGAAAATTTGGCTCCAAAAATCATTCCCGAATGTAGGCGCGTGGATGGAATCTTTAATGACAGAATTTGGAACTTGGTCCTTTTTGAAGGTTGTTCCCATACTTCCCCTCTGTCGACCCACGAAGGTTCAGATTTATTGGACATGTATTGAAGGAGGTATGGCCGCCTCACGCATAGTATTTAATTCTGCCATGCAGACTATTCGTATTCCAATACACCAAGTTCCAACGCATCAATGGCCATGAAAATGAAATAATCATGCGCTACATTCTTAATGAAAGTTTTTCATCCGGATATCCTTCAGCTCCATGTAAATTTTCAACTCCATTGGTTCGTCCATTTATGAGATATGGTCCCCACAATAAAATTATGCAGTTCTGTACACAGTTTTTGAGGCCTGGTTTGTGAGCTAGATTTGAGCTTCCAAATGATGGATTGAGCTTTTGGTCCAGAAGGATAAAATGAATCCCATCGAACCTATAAACCAGAAAAAGAAGAATTTTGGAATTTGGATCAGTTTATAAAATTTTATGGCCTAAACATTATAATAAATGAAAACTGTTTAAATACAAAATAAGCCATTTTCCAATTAAGCTCAAAAATACTCCTAAAACATAAATTGTGACAATTGACCCTTAAATAACACATTGGTGGGATTAAAAACATTTAAATTCAGAATAAAATGATTGAAAATATTTGTTCTATAAATTCCCCCACACTTAAACATTTCACTCCTGGGCAATCATCTTATACCAAGGTCAAAAACAAACTTCTCAAAGCATAAATAATAACACAGCTCAATTATCATATCAGAGAAAATATCATGCCTCCTGCATGGATAAAAATTTGAGAACTCCTCAAAAATCATATAAATACATTCAATATCATGTTAATACTCACATGCATGTCGTACCTACCTCCCCGAAAAATTATTTCTCTCTTTACTCAAGGATATTTAATGTGGAGTTTTTCTCATTCCCAAGAACATGTGTGATTTCCATAGGCTTGTTATACTCCTAGTATCTCCACTTCACAGATTCACAAATGTGTCAATCATGAGGTCTTTTTCATGGGTTGTTCTGAAGCTGAGGGTTGGAAGGTTTAAAATGTAAAAACATCTGAGGCAGAATGAGGAGGGTTAAGCTCTAAAGTGAAGTAAATGCATGAAAACAGTTTTTCTCAAGAATGGTGTGCTCCTCAATCAGCTCAAAAATGAATCACCTCCAAACACCTCTTCTTTCAGGAAGTTCACACTTATAATTTCAGCATAAATGATTTTCATCCCTCTTTTCCCCATTTGTAGCATTGTTTCAGCTTGAATTCAGATCTGGATTTCTCTTCAGAATCATGTTTTGGAGGAAAAGAGAGTTAGCTTTTGATCTTCAAAAATTGGTGAACACCCATCCCATATGTGATGATATTTTGGGCCACCCATAAATCTTCCCAACATTACATTTCTTCCACCCAAGAAGCAATAAATATGGCAACACTTTCAATTCATCTCAAAAATATTCTTGAGGAAAGAAAAATAAATCCCATCTTCTCCCTCCCCCACACTTGAGTTCAACAATAATCATACATTTAACTTCTAGATAAGGTTGGAAAGGGATAAATGTCTTGTAATGTGGCTGCCTAACAAGGTATTTCATGGCTGCTAGGGGCTTAAAGAAGGTCAGATGAAAAGTTAGGCCAAAATAAGAGTTTAATGCAAAAAGGGGCTTTCAAAGTGATGCCTCAATCATACTTAACACATTCCATGAACTCTAACAGCTTTGAAAAAGTGAAAGATCGAAAGTTCTATATCACACAACATGTCTCAAGACACTCAAGAAAAAGAGAAATGTAAGGATATGTGAAACAGGTTTAGAAACCTCTCGGGTTAGGCAAGATTTTCAATTTTGGCAGCACTAGTGCACATGAGTTTCACAATCAATCAAACGTCATCAAATGAAAAGATCAGAAATCAGAAACAAAATCCATTCAGCAATCATTTAAATCCTAAAATAATCAAATCAAGCAATGGGACAAAAATACGAAGATGGTTTGAATTTTCCCAAGTATTCGATTCAGCTCAAGATTCCTAAAAACACACCCAAAAAAATGAAAAATGAAAATAAGAAAATTTCAAAAACATCAACATGAAAAATGAAATGAAATAAAAATCAAAAGAAATGACAACTCATAAGAAAAATAAATAAAAAGAAAGATAAAAAGGAATAGAAAAGGGATAATTCTTGGTTTGACTCCCCAAGAGGATGCTAGGTTTTTACTGCCCCTAGTCAGGCAGTTGCAGCAGATTATCCCCAATCAGATGGTGGAGGTGGTTTTTTTGAGATAAACCACCACATGTGACTTTTCCCAGTGTCCATCAGTAGACACTGAAATTGGAGAACCCAAAAGAAAATAAGAAAGTTCCCAACCCCCAAGAAAGAAGAAATATATAATTTGAGATCCAGAGTGGGAGGGAATAGAATATAGGGGTGCTCCCTGTGAACATTTGTGGTGTCCTACTCCAAATGGTATGAAATTTGTTGTAGAGGAGGCAGTCGCACCACCACCAGCTTCTCCGACTCTTCTTCCTTGATCACCACCACTTGAGTGGTATCTTTCATATCATCCGAGGTCTGCTCCATTTGTACTGTATTAGAAATTTCAGGAAAAGGGAAGTTAGAAAACAATTCATCTTGAATAAGATTAAAACAAGATGAATCAATTAAGAAATCTTCCCTTTCAAGTAAGTCAGCTTGAAAATTGATCTATTCAGGCAAGACCATTGGAAACTCCATATCATCAAGTGCATAATCTTTATCATATTCCAAATCAAGAGAGAGGTCAAAAGGTTCTGATTGTTCAATATCAAGTATTGGAAGATCATGTTTCAGGTTATCTTTAACAAAGTGATTCCAGGATTCATCCAAAAATTATTGATCTCCCATAAGTGCATCAGCTGGAATGTGTAAATTAGGGACCTCCTCGAGCAATGGTTGAGTTCGGGATTATATAATTAATTCCATTAGAAGCTCTTTCTCACCCTTCTCAGGTTCTTTGACATAAAAAATAATCGGTGTAATCTCTTCCACCACTCGTTTGGGTCCAGGTTCAGGTTCAGGTTGAGGTTCCGGTTGTTCCATAAGTGAATGAAAATATTCATCAAACCTTTTTTCAGTTCTCTTCAGTTTTTGAATCTCTTCATTAAGTTCTTGCATTTTGGATTCATAATCATTTTGAACTTCTTCATGCACCTGTGATTGATCAGTCCATGCATAATAATTTGAATTGAAATTCATGATGAACAAATATATTTTTTTTTTTTGAAATTTATGATTTTTTTGTGTTTTTTTAATGAATGGAAGAAAAATAATTTACAATAAGTGAATAAAAATAATGAGTTAAGACTACTTGGATCCCCGACAACGGCGCCAATTTGATGTAACGTTGTCGTGAACGCTCTCAAAAATATTTATACTAAGTGCAGCACAGTGGCTAACCTAGGTCGATCTCTTGAGGAGCCTTTTGCAGTCAATCACTCACTACTTCTAATTCACTATATATATAAACTAAAATGACCAGAAATTAATTGAGAATTAAAAATAAAAAACTAAAAGTAAATATGCAGATGCAATTCAGGCAGAATGAATGCAAACAGAATGATGTTAAGACAGAAAGGAGACATTCCCGAGAGCATCACCCAGAGTGAACCTTCATCGTCTCATTATTAGTTTCGAATTTACATAATGAACATGCTTCATCGTATGCATGAACATCCCCTTCTGCCTATGGTTTTTAACATATGGTACTCTCAATGATCGCCGAGAGACCACACATCCACCTCCTCGATCGAGGGAAAATATTACAGAAGTGAAAGCTAAACCTCGGGTGGCAAGTGGAGACACAAAGGCGCCTTACACACTAAGATCCCCCTCGGTATAACTCTAAGAAAATAAGAAACATTAAGACATTAATTTTCAAAGACTTGGGTTCATCACTGGATTACTCCCCCGGGAACTTCCTTGGGTTACCTACTCATGATCACGAGCATAAGAGTTCACAGTGAAAAGAAAACGGGGGAAGAAAAAAAAAGAGAGAAAGAATAAGAGTGAAAGGAGAACACTTGAATAATAATATGAAATGATATTACATAATGAAAGTAAAAGAAAATACAAAGATAAACTACATATAATGGCCAACAAAGGCTATTCCTAAGTTGCCAACCCTTTGGAATGAAAAAGACACACTCTTTTATAGGGAGAAGGGGTGAAAATTTGGCTCCAAAAATCATTCCCGAATGTAGGCGCGTGGATGGCTTCTTTAATGACAGAATTTGGAACTTGTTCCTTCTTGAAGGTTGTTCCCCTACTTCGCCTCTGTCTATCCACGAAATTTCAGCTTTATTGGACATGTAATGAAGGCGTTATGTCCGCCTCACGCATAGTATTTAATTCTTCCATGCAGACTGTTCGTATTCCAATACACCAAGTTCCAACACATCAATGGACAGGAAAATGAAATACTCATGCGTGACCTTATTAATTAAAGTTTTTCATCCGGATGTCTTTCATGTCCATGTAAATTTTCAGCTCCATTGGTTTGACCATTTATGAGATATGGTCCCCACAATAAAATTATGCAGTTCTGTACACAGTTTTCGAGGCCTGGTTTGTGAGCTAGATTTGAGCTTCCAAATGATGGATTGAGATTTTGGTTCTGAAGGATAAAATGAAGCCCATCGAACATATAAAACTGTAAAAGATGAATTTTGTAATGTGGATCAGTTTAGAAAATGTTATGGCCAAAACATTATAATAAATGAAAACTGTTTAAATACAAAATAAGCCATTTTCCAATTAAGCTCAAAAATACTCCTAAAACATAAATTGTGACAATTGACCCTTAAATAACACATTGGTTGGATTAAAAACATTTAAATTCAGAATAAAATGATTTAAAATATTTGTTATATCAATTATTCATCTTACACATTTTTTAGAACATGGTATGAGAACAAAATCAATTTTTCAAGTAAAATAAGTATTTTTCAAAAAATGTAGTTTTGCCGCCTTTTAATGGCACACCCACCATAAATCTTGTTTTTGACATGTCTATAAGTTAAATTTGAGAAAATAAAATTATTCTTTGGAATTAGGGTATAAAAATTTACTTTGGATAAATTTTTCATATTATTCTAACAACTTTCATATTTTAATGAATAGTAAAAACACGCTATATTTTAATTAAAAACAACTTTTTTCATCGCAATAATTTATTTTGTTATATTATCTTTTTAATTGGTTTTAAAGTGAAATTATAATATATTTTTACCATTTAATCCAATGTTGGTCATTGAAATTAATTTCACTTTGAAATTGGATATAAACGATTATAAATCTTTTGATAGTTATTGTTTCTTAAAAACACGCGATTTGTTTTAACGATGGGAATTAATTTTTAAATTAATTAATGAAACTGATATGTTTTGAATTTGGTAAAATAGGCATAATTTTTGAATTCATAATATCAAATATAGCTGAGGCCTAATTGTTGGTATTTTTCTGGAAACGTTCATTTTTTGATGAATAGTGAAACCAATAAGTGGTAGTTAAAAAACTGAATTTTTCATAAAACTTAATTTTACCGCTTATGTGAGTGGAATTTAAAAAATCCGACAGACACGTTTAATATCAAGGACTAAAATGTGGTTCAATGAGAAGAAAATAATTTTTGGTGAATAGTAACTTTTTACTTTTTTTACCACGGTTAAAAGTAAATAGGGTAATTAAGGGTAAAAATGATATTATTATTACCCTAACACATGTCCTAATTCTATTGTATAAGTGTAATTCGACCAAAAACAACCTTAGGAATAAAATATGACCATTTAGGTCCACTTGGATCAGATTAGGACATTTATTATTAATTTATTTAAAGAAGGGTTAAAATAGTTAAAATCAATGTTTTATAAGTAAATCATTTTTAATATAAGGTTATACTTAAGATAAATTAGACTATAAATATTAATTAGAAATCTAAAAATATTTCCTACATAATGGTATTTTATTTATAATTTTTAGACATTAAATAATTTAATTTATTTATGACACGATGATAATGCAGTAATTATCTTATTAATGAAATATTGACATAATTGATGTTATAAAAACCCAAATAAATTTAATGTGAGGATTTTTATTAATTAAACTAATTTAATAGGTTAATATGACATGATATTATTGATTTAATTAACGTTTTTATAACTAATCATTCTGTTATAATTTTCACAAAAATCAATTACCAAATAGTGTCAAAATTGACATAAAATAGTTTTTAAAACAAATATTATATTATTAATTGTTATTTTATTCCTAAAAATATATGTTTCGGCCAAATGACTTAGATAATGTTATATATATTAATAATAAACAATTTGGGGTTATTTTGGATTTTTAGAGTAAGTTTATTAACCTTATAGTGTAAGAAAACAAGAAGACACGGTAAAAGTAAAATTATTTAACTTAAGGTTGAATCTAAATGATAAGGTTAAAATAGAAACCTAAACTTGTATAAATTCTATTTTATGAGAGTAGTTCGACCCAGACCCTCATTATCTTCGAAATAAATCAATTTGGAGCTATTAAAAACCGAATATGACTTTATAATAAAATAATGTTTTTTTTTTGTTTTTCCAAAGGTTCCCCTCTCCACCCTTATAAAAGGCCACCTCCTCCCTCTCTTAATCACACCACTTTGTGCCTTCAATCTCGACCAAACCCTACCAAATTCTCTTCTCCAATTCCCTAGAAACATCCTAGGGGTCCTGCTTTTCTTCAAAGACCAATTTTAGTGCCCTAAGAGGAGGTCACAAAGAGGCGCTTCAAAGAAGAGGTAATGTCCATTACCGATTCTTTCAACTTTATTTCTTCTTCCACTTATTCTTTTTTTACTTTTTTCATTATGAGGTAATAACATCAGTATCACTCATATACTGATATGTTATTATAAGTATGAAACCAAAATATTTCACCATCTATCCATCCTACAGAAAATGAAATCACCGCACGTGCGTACGTACAGAATACTGTCTCCACGCCATGGTGTAATCTATTTTTCACCACCACCTTACTTGGATGGGTATAATGGTGAAAGTAATGAATATATATGATTATTGTAAAGTGGTGTTTATTCTGTAATATTATACATACACTTTAATACAATTCCGCTATCTTGGGAATGATATCATCGCTCGTGCTTACGTACGGACTACCGTCTCCACAACGCGATGAGATTCACTCTCCATGTTAACCATTCAAGAATGATTATAAAGTATATATAATAAGTAATCATGAAATATATGACATAATAATGCTACTGGATTTATGTATATATATACATATATTTATGCATCAACTTAATTCAATTCAATTCAATAAGGAAACGAAAACAGCGTTCATGCGTACGTACGGCCTACCGTCTCCATGAACGGTGTATTTCATTCCCTTTATCGATCTATTATATATATGTATATTCTGAATATATATTATATATAAATCATGTTTTACATTCTGGATTTAAGTAATCATGATCTATGTAATATTATGAATAATTACAAGTTAAAACACGAACGACAAATGAAATGATGTCACCCAAAACGCTACTTTAACATGAATTTACAAAAGAACGGGTAATATAAAGTTATAAGTGAACCATATATGATATAATAACAATTAATATGACTATGTAATAAGTCAATGACATTATTTAAATCATTATACAGGAGGTTTGGATACGTACGAATCATATCGGACCTAAGGTAAGGGATAATTTTGCAAATCTCATTTTTTTCCGAGATTGCTTATTCGTAAGTATTTACTGGGGTTATTTCTATCATCCATGTCCATGTTTTATAAAAGTGTTTTCATGTATTTTTAAAGTCCTTTTTACCCTTTTTTGACTTTTACTACATGTTATGTAAGGAATTTTTCTTTTTTTTACGTTTCGAGGTACTTTTTGATTTTTCCGGAAAAAGTACGAGAAGAATGTTTTTTTAACTTATACGGCATGAATGGATTTTTACAGTTTTATAAAGCATTATTTTCATGAAGAATCCTCCAAAATATTTCATTAATATTTTCAACAAAATCCTTTTCTTTTAAAATTGCATGAAATTTTGTGAAAGGAAAACGATTTTGAAGAAGAAAGGATATTTTCCTCAAGAATTCATTTGAAGTGTTTTATCAAAACAATTTTTTTCATCTAAGATGAAATTATTTCATATGTGTATGTTTCAAGTATACTGTCTCTATGATTTAAATGGATTCAATTTTCTTATTATGAAATTATATCCATTTCTTTTATATGGATTATGTGATGATGGGATTATGATTACGAAACCCATTTTATTCGTTGGGTTATTATGAATGATGTATGTTTATTTTGTGGCACAAGTAAGAATGATTTAATTATGAGATTGGTGGGACCTATATCTCCCTCCAATGCATTGGGTAAAGATTTATATCTCATGAGATAGACATGGCTGGAACGGTAAGTTAATTCGGTTCAGTATTACAGGACTGGAACGAGGAGTGAACTCGATTTAGAAAGGGACTTTGTCCACTAAGATAGTCTTGGAAGCAATTCCTTGGCTACTATGGAAATCATTAAATTTTCTTAATGGATGCCTCAATTACATGTTTTATTCCCATGATATTTTATCATGATTTATGTTCCATTATGATCTATGCCTTATATACTTCCACGATTTATGTCTTTTCTCAAGATTTTGATGTTTAAACATTATGTTCGTGTTTTTAAGTTTAAATGTCTATGGTATGTTTTAGTTTATCCATGCTTACCCTTACTGAGCATTTGAGATCACCCTTTTTATGTTTTATTTTTCCCCAAGATTAAAAGAAAGGTTTTAGGTAAGGAAACAAAAAGTGTAAGATCTTTATGGGAGATGTTGAAGATCTTTCACCACGATTAGAAGACTACGTTCCAAGTTTCCAAAGACACTAAACTATTATGGTCCTTGTGTGTCTGTTTTTGTTATGTATTAAGTATTCCGCAAAAGTAATGTAATATCTATGTACATCAAGCTTCGGGTCTCTACAGACAAGAAGCGTAAGGTGGACATTAATGCTGGTGGCCGATGGATAAATCCAACGGTGTTAAGAAGATCCAGCACCCCACTTGACAAAAGTGTGGAAAGAAGCACCCTGGAAATTGCCTTAAGGGGACGAGAAAATGCTTCAGGTGTGGAAAAGAAGGGCACCTAGCTGTTAACTATCGGCAAGAATGACCCACGGCTACGACAGAGGAGAGGAATGCTCCGTTCGAACCTCAACGCGTTGTTCAATGCTAAAAATTCAAAGAACCATGTCATTTTTCAAATCAGTGCCCTAATCCAAGGGTTTTCGGAGACAACCAACAACCTCCAAGGCAGCAAGGAAGAGATTTTTCCATCACTTCTTCCGAAGTGAACCCCGACAATGAAGTGGTGACAGGTACGCTAGTTATTCATTCAATAATAGAGAACGTATTTTTTGATTTAGGTTCTACGCATTCTTTTATATCTCGAATGCTTAGTAGAACAATCCCAGCACCACCAAAAATCATGGAATGGAAAATGGGGAAATCATTGCATCCCATGAATATAAGTCCTCCCCTGTTATAATCTATGGATTTAATTTCCCGGCGAAACTCGTCATACTCCCTCTAGTGTAATTTGATGCAATTCTTGGCATGTATTGGAATTCCTTATATATAGCAAACATAAATTGTCGGGAGAGGGAAATCACACTCCATATGGAGAATTGACCGCCGATTCATTACATGTGTAAGGAGGAAGATGAATCTTCTTTAGCTCCATCATCTCAAGTGTGGATATTACTGCCATATGAGCACATGTATCTGGCTCAGATGATTGAGTCCAAGGAAGAAACCGTCCTTGATGAAATGCCTATTGTGAGGGAATTCGCTGAAGTGTTTCCCGAGGAACTGCCTGGTCATCCTCCTAGAAGAGATCTTGAGTTCTCAATTGAACTTATACCTGGGGAACTACCAATATCCAAGACTCCATATAGAATGGTTGTTTTAGAGCTTGAAGATCTAAAGAAACAACTATAGAAGAATTTGGATAAAGGGTTTATACGCCCAAGTGCTTCACCATGGGGTGCACCAGTCCTCTTCGTCAAGAAGAAGGATGGGTCGATGCGGCTTTCCATTGATTATCGTGAACTTAACAAAATCACGATAAATAACAAGTATCCTCTCCCAAGAATCGATGACTTGTTTGATCAGCTATGTGGATCACAATACTTCTCCAAGGTGGATTTGTGGTTGGGATATTATCAAGTAAGGGTGAAGAAGGAAGATGTCCCCAAGACTGCTTTTTGTAAAGGGTACGGGCACTATGAATTCATAGTAATGACTTTCGGACTCACCAATGCTCCAGAAATATTCATGGACTTGATGAATAGAGTCTTTAGAGATTACCTTGAAAAATTTGTGGTAGTCTTTATAGATGATATTCTAATATACTCCCAAACCAAGGAGGATCATGAGGAGAATTTAAAAACTATACTAGAGACTTTGAGCAAGGATAAGATCTATGAAAAGTATAGAAAGTGTGAGTTCTGGTTGAAGGAGGTCTCATTGTTGGGCCATATCATCAGAAGGAATGGGATATCAGTGGACCACTCCAAAATAGATGCAATTGATGGATGGCCGAGGCCAACATCGGTAACGAATATCCGTAGCTTCTTGGGGTTAGCTGGATATTATCGATGATTTGTGAGAAATTTCTCATGACTGTCCAACCCTCTTACCAAGCTAACTCGAAAGGGAGTAAATTTTTCTTGGAGTGATGAATGCGAAAAAAGCTTCAAGGAGTTGAAAAGGAGGCTTATCACTATGCTCGAGCCACCCCAAGAGTCTGTCACCATCTCACACCTTACCCTTAGGTCTTATGAATCTATTTTAAGGGGTTATGTAACTAATCCATAGTACTATGTTCATGTACATTATTTGTTTTGTATATAATAATGAATATAATTTCTAGTCATTTTTGATACATTGTAAAAAATTTTAAAGTAGAAATGGTGTTTTAGTTATTATTTAATTAAGAAATATATTTTATTAAATTAAGGGATTTTTGAATTAAATAATATTTTAATAAAATAATAATAATATTATTAAATTAATAAAATATAAATGATCTTATAATTTTATGAATGCAATTAAAAATTTTCATTAAGGTTTGAAAGCCATTTCTGAAAAAACCCGTGAACTTTCGATAAATCTTAGTCTTTATTTTAAAATTTAAAATTAACATATTTAGAAAATTATTTAGATAAAATAAATGTTATTTCTGGAATCAGGATGTTGAAATTATCCAATGGTGAATTTTTCATAATTTTCTGAGACAATCAAATTTTTGGGTAAAAATTAAATACCATTTAGATATATAATGTGTTTTATGACATCATAATGACCCAATAGTGATGTAATAAAATACTATAATATTTATGTTCGGCGAATATATGTTTTACCATTAAATTAATGTGATTTTGGGTTTGTTTGACTTACTTTTCAAAGTATTAATGGACCCCTCAACACATATTCAACACTTTGCCTTTTTAAACTAATTTCCAGGGGAGTGTGACTCACCTCCACATAAGCAACCCTAATATTTTAAGAAGTTAGGACCTTGGCCTTATAAAATATTTTTTCCTCTTCTCTTTCCCAAAAACCATGGGCAAAAACCGTGGGATGGTTTGTGGTTTGGATTAATTTAATATAAGGGGTCCCAAACCTAATTAATAAAGAATTCCCTCACATTTCCTATATAAACCCACCCAAGCTCCCACTTTCTCCTCACTCAAAGCCCTTGGAGTTCGTCCAACCTTTTCCCTACTCTCTCTAGAATCCTCCCAAGGTTCCCCAAGCTCCCATGAAGCCTCTCACAATCCTCTCTCCAGCCTTTGGAAGCACACTTCCAAGTAAGGGTTTTTTCTTCCTTTCTCATTTTTGTCAATTTTCTATAAGTTGTGTTGCCCGTTTAATTTCAATTATGAATGTTGGGGTATCGTTTCACACCTCCCCATACTTTCCTATTATTGTTTTAATGATGTGATATCCCTTTCAATCTCACTAAATTCCTCCCATGTACACCCGTTACTATGCCGAAATTCTGAAAGGAACTTCTCTCCCTTCTTTTACATTCAAGCAATAATTTTGTATCATGAATATAAATTCCATTACAATTGTTGGGATATGTATATATATGACCTCCTCACTGTCCATTACATGTAAATATGATGAGGAACCCATTTCTCTCTCATAAACCATTTTTATGGATTCTTATGTCACGCCATTACACTGCCGAAACCGCACCGATTTCCTAAGCCAATGCCATTGTGTAGTGGATACCATGCCCATTTCTCCATCAAGGGTATCCAACTTTATGCAACATTACTTATTGATTACAAAGTTTTATGTATTAATTCCACATTCCTTTTTCGTGGAATAAATGATTATGTTTTATGAATCCATTTTTTATGATCCATGTGCACACATATGCACGAAATGATATGTTTAAGAAAGATGCACCCTTATAGCACTCTAATGCATTGGGTAATGTATAGTATCATGATACATCATGTGCAATTAGTGTTGACTCATTCTAATTCAAGTGCAATGAGGTTTTACTCGTGCTTTATGTGCAATGAGGATTTACTCATGCTCTATGTGCAATGAGGATTTACTCATGCTCTATGTGCAATGAGCCTTGGCTCATTCTAATTCCATGTTAAATATTGTTGCCACATTTCCATGTTATGATTATCACGATTTAACATGAATTTATGCTCATGTTTCTTTTATGCTCTATTGATATGCCTATTGTCTAACATGTGTTGTACTCCTCAAGTTATTCCATGTGTACTCCCTTACTAGGCTTTATAGCTCACCCTTTTCTTATGCATGTCCTCAGGTTATCCCATGCAATACTAAGTATGAGGGAATGTAGTGTTCATGTAAATTATGTTTTCAATAAATATATCATATTTAATGTTTTAGGTTTTTATGTAATTATCCTAAGCCCCAAAGACACTAAACCTCTCAATCTTCTTGTTGTATCAGTTGATGTTTTATATAATAAATCATGTTTAAGTTTATAATAAAAGTAGGGTTGTCTTAGAAATCATAATGATATATAGGTATATTATAATTCCAGTATAATATCATATATAATATCATTAACTCCAACCTTTATATGTCCCACATATGGCATTAATGAATCAAACTACTTTGAGGGGAGGTAGTACGCACTTCCTAAAATGAAATTATCGTGTTTAGTCATAATGGAAACCATAATGGTATTCCATAAATGAAAAATACAAAAGCATAAGGAAAACATAAAAATAATATATATCATATATAAATAGAGTTAAATCTTAATGGCCACCATGAAAGGTGTTAAAAGAATATTGAACGATCATCTTTTCATGAGGCAGAAATTCGCCAACCATAGAAACAGTATGTTCTTTAAACATTAGACGAAGGTGTGTGTAAGTGTAAATCAAATCCTTATCATAACAAAATCCTAGTATATTTACTATACTGGTGTGGTTACAAAATAAATGAATAAGAAGAGTTTAGGGGGATGGAGAAGAAAAATAAAACAAAAGAACACAAGTGAAGACATTACCTTTAAATCGGATAACTCCTCTTGGTTTGAACAAAAGGGGTTTCTTGAAGAGCTTTATACCTAAGGTAAGGCTTCTAGGATGAGGATAGAGATGTGGAGAGATAAAATGAGTAGTTAGTGGCTGAACCAAAGGCTTGAGAGGTATGGGTAAGGAGGTAGAGGTGGGGTCCTTTTATAAGAGGGTGGAGGGGCACTCTTGGAAAGTTATAAAATGTTACTTTATTATATAATGAGTTTCGGTTTTTAAAGGTCCCAAAATTATATATTTCTATGATAAGGTGATTAGAGTTCAAAATACACCCATAAAATAGGTTTTTTACAAGTTTAGGTCTTAGATTTTACATTATCTTTTCATTTTTTTAAATTGTTAAATAACGAGGTAATCGCTGCATCATCTTGGTGTCATAAATAATTTAATTTATTTAATATCTAAAAATTATAAAAAATTTCATGATGTAGTAAATCTTTTTATCTTTATATTGAATATTTATAGTAAAAAATACGACTTGTATAACCCCATGTAAAAATTGTTTTAGTAAAATAATACATGTTTGTGACATTTTTATTTTAAATTTAAATAAAAAGTTATTAATGTCATTTTCTTACCCAAGTTGCTCCATGGGGTCCCCAAGTTGACCCATGGATTTTCGTGGTTGGACATGACCCAACCAATAAGGTTAGGACATGTGTCAAGGTAATTTCATATTACTATAATATTATCTTTACCTTAAATTACACTAACTACCTTTAATCGCGATTAATAAAACATAAAAGTTACTATTCACCAAAAATTATTTTCATCCCATTGAACCAAATTTTACATACTAATGACAACCATGTATGTAGGAATTTTTAAATTCAATTAAAAAAAGTGGTAAAGTTTTATTTAAATGAAAATCAGTTTTTTAACTACCACTTAGTGGTTTCACTATTCATCAAAAATTGAAGTTTTTCAGAAAAATAACAAACATTCACCCAAACCTATATTTGATATTCTGGATTCAAAAATGATGTATATTTTACAAAATTCAAAACATATAAGTTTCATTAATTAATTTAATAATTAATTCCCGTTGTCAAAAAAATAGCATGTTTTTTGGAAACAATATATATCAAAAGATTGACACTAGTTTAAGTCCAATTTCAAAGTGAAATTAATTCCAATGACCACCATTGGATTAATTGGTAAAAATATATTATAATTTCACTTTAAAACCAATTCAAAAGATAATCTAATCATATAAATAAATTATATTAAAAATAGGTTTTCAATTAAAATACAACAGTTTTCACTATTCATTAAAAAATGATGTTTATCGGAAAAATACCAAAAATTTACACAAAGTAAATTTTGATTTCCCGATTATAAAGAAGAATTTTATTTGTTCCAATAGAATTTATAAGAGTGACCAAAACTAATTTTAAAGAGGGTTCACCATCAAAATGTGATAAGTCGACCTTTTATTGAATATTAGAGTATCTATGCCTAAAATTGAATTCTTTTCTTATTTTAAGCCTTTATCTTTTATTGGATAAATGTAAAAACATTTAACAAACATATATAATCATATTTTAGTTATTTAAATTCATTCCCACCAATACAAAGGCTACGTGTTAACTACCATTTAAAATAATATTATTATATTACTAGTGTGCAACGTAAGATTTCAAAGAAACTCATTGTTGCGTATCGAGTACGCTTTCTGACATAGAAACCCATTTAAAGTAAAATTAATATTTAATTCAAAAATATTATTAAATATGAAATTTTTTTATTCTTTATTTACCTAGGATTTTACAGTTAATGTGATATGGAAATTAGTATAATGGCTCAACTTGAAATTATATCATTTAGGGCATTAGAGATCATATATTCATGAATCTGGTTCCTGGAAATAAATAAATCATCATTATTTTTTTTGTTAAAACATAAAAAATAAAACATAATATCCAATCGATGTCGGCATGACACTATTAGTGTTGGCATGACAGTATCAGCATGACACTATCAGTGTTGGCATGATAGTATCAACATTACACTATTGATGTCATCATGACAGAGTGTCGCTGTCAGTATGACCCAGTGTCTGCATGAAAAATGTGTCAGCATGAAAAAGTTCAGCATGACATTGTCAGTGTCAGAATGACATGTAAAATTATTTTCCACAAAGAGTTATCAATATAAGGTTCTTACAAATTAATCAACCCTAATTTATGTTTTCTATAATACATTCCTTTATATTTCAATGGCTTTGTGAATATGTCAAAAATCTAATGTTTTGTACCAATAAACTCTATTGTTATATCACCTGTTTGACAATGATATCTCAAATAGTGATGTCTTACATCCATATGCTTTGTTATGGAGTGAGAAAGATGATTCTTAGAGAAATTAATAGCACTTTTATTATCACAGTATATAGGGACATGTCTGAATTGATATTTATAGTCTAGTAAAGTGTGTTTTCCAAAAAATATGAGCACAATAACTACCAGCATCTATGTATTCATCTTTGGTAGTAGTTAATGCATCAACATTTTTCTTCTTACTTCCCCCTGAATCTAAAAACATGTCAAAAAAGGGAAATTTTCCAGAGGATCTCTTTCAATTAAAATTAAAACCACCAAAATCACCTTCATAACAACTCACTAAATCAAAAGGTTTTCTTCTAGGATAGAACAATCCTAAGTTGGTAGTATATTTGAGGTATTTGAAGATTCTTTTAACACCATTTATATTAGATTATTTATATTTATCTTGTACATTGTCACACAAACACACTCTATACATAATGTTTGGAATGCCTTTAGTTAAGTAGAGTAAACTCCCAATCATTCCTATATAAGTGGTTTGATCAACATATTTACCATTTTCATCAGGTTACATCTTACAGGTGGTACTCATTAAAGTATCACTACTTGTAAAATCAAATAAAAAACTTTTTTATATATCTTTAATATATATACATTGGTTTAAAATAATACCTTCCTTATTTTAAAAGATTTGAAATCCATGAAAGAATTTTAGTTCCCCCATAAAACACATTTAAAATTCACTTGGCATCATTTTATAAAAATTAACACATAAAGAATTCTCATAAGATCCAAAATTAATATCATCTATATAAATTTAAAAAACATAAAATTCTTTAGAAATTAGTTTTATAAAGATTGTTGGATTAGTTATACCTTTTTTAAAACCTTTGGAAATAAGAAAAATACATAGTCAATCATACCATGCTCTTGGAGATTTATTTAAACTATATAATGGTTTTTTTAATTTAAAAACATGATTTGGAAAATGAGGGATTTTAAAACCAGTGGGTTTTTCAATGAAAAAATACTTAACTATATACCCATTCATGAATGTACTCTAAATATTCATTTGATATAGCCTGAAATTTAGATGTGCTGCATATGCAAGAAATATTCTAATGGCTTCAAGTCTAGAAACTGGTGAGAAAGTTTCCTAATATTCAATTCTTTATTCTTGAATATAACCTTGTGCAACCAATCTGTCTTTATTTATTATAATATTACAATCTTTATCTATATTATTTCTAACCACTCATTTAGTGCCTATAGTAAAGATGTCTTTGGGTCTATTTACAGGTTTCTAGAGTTTATTTCTTTCAAATTTATTTAATTCTTCTAACATATACATGACCCAAAATTCACCATTAATAGAGTCATTAATGTTCTTAGTTTCCTGATGTGACAAAAAGTCTTGATGTTCAACCGGATTTCTCAGAGTAGCTATAGTACGTGTTCCTTTATCTAGATCTCTAACTATAGAATCTAAAAGGATGGTTCATAAGGGTTCATATGGGTCTAGAAAAATAAGGGATAATTATTTTAGGTTCTTCATCAGGTTCAGGTTCATTAATACTTGAGTCTGATAAAGTTTTGGAACTGGAATATTTAATAGGTTTCTTAATAGTAGGGTATGATTATTTTTCATTTATGTCCATATTTGGCAGATTAACCCCTATATTTTCCCTGGAGTTCTTATGTTCATGTGGATCTGTTTCATCAAACTTGACATGTAAATATTCTTCCACAAATTTTATTCTTTTATTAAACACTTCATAGGAATAACTAGAGATTGAATATCCAATAAATATTAATTCATCACTTTTGGATGAAAGTTTTTCCATTTTTTTGTATTAAGGATAAATACCTTACAACTAAAGACATTGAAAAAACTAACATTGGGATTTCTACTGTTTTATAGCTCATAGGGGGTTCTATTAAGAATTGGTCTAACTCAGACAATGCTAATTGTATAAAAATATGTACTAATATATTCTTCCCAAAAATAGATAGGTATTTCATATTCATTAATCATAGTCCGTTAATCCCTTGTAAGGTTCTATTATTTCATTCTACAACACCAATCTGCTGAGGTGTCACAAGAGTTGAGAAGCTGTAACTATAGATATTTTGTGAGGAAAAATATTCAAAATAATTATTTTCAAACTCAAAACCATAAACAATTTTTAAGTATTTAATTCTAATAAAACTTAGTTTTTCTACTATTTTTGGATACGTGATAAAATTATAGAAAGATCCAATTTTGTGAGTAAGAAATAAAGTCAAAATATATCTAGAATAGTCATCTATTATAAAATATACATATAACATCTCCTTTAGACTTGAAACTCATGATGGAATAAAAAAATCCTTATGATGCAACATGAGAGGATCAAGAGTAGAAACATATTTCATAGGTTTAGAGGGTATTTTATATTGTCTACCCTTTGGACAATGATTACAGACATTTTCATTTAGGAAACTGAGCTAAGGGAGATCCTTAACTAAAACTTTTTTTAGAAATATTTATATGGGAGTGTAAATTAAATTTTCCTAATATCATATTCTAGATCCTATACTCTTTTTAAAATTTACTTAATCATGATATATTTTGAGAAACTAAGAAATATATGTTTACAGTATAAACATTTTCATTTCTAAGAGCAGTAAATGCAATATCATTTTTAAAATTCAAAACATTGCTTGCATCATTTTCAAATTTAACATTAAAAAATAATCACAAAACTAAGAGATACTAAGAATATTATAAATTAATTCATCAAAAAAAGTACTTTGGAAATTAATACTGAATTAGGGTTACCAATCTATCGAAGGATAATTATTTTCCCTTTATCATTGTCACCAAAGGTGACATGCCCACCATCATTTTTTATCATATTGTTGAAGCATGAATAATCTCTTATCATGTGTCATGAAAATACACTTTCCAAGTCCCATAGGCTTCTATATGAGCTATTCAAGAAGTTTTCCTCAAATGTGTTTATCATGAAACACATGTTTGACCTGTCACCATTATCACTATGTGATGATTCTGACTAACTAGAGCTGTCCTCAAAAGCACCCGAGGTGTCCTTATTTTTCTTCTTGTATCTTTTAACTTTTTACTCACATTTCTTCTTATATTTTAGCTTTATAGAGTTAGACGTTACATATAATCTCCTCTTACATTCATAATAAACTATTTCATTTGAATTATCCTTTCTCTTCCAATCCATTTTTTCAGTTTCCCTTTTTATCATATTTAACATTGTAGATGGGCTTCCTTAAAAACTTCTTATTTATATAAAACTTTGTAAACCATTTGAATAACTGAGATATTTCCTCATCATTGTCTAATGATTAATATTTACCACAAGTATCATCAGAATGAGTTTGAATCCTTTCCATTTCTTTTTTTAGAAGTAGTGGTTTTGAAATCCATTGACTTTCTCTTCGGTGCATCCTCCTCTTATTTGTTAATTTTTTATTCACCTCATACATTATTAGCTTTCCTATAATCTCGTTAACTAGAAACTTATTGATATTATTAGATTTTTTAATTGATATTGAGGTTCCTCTCCATCTATCTGGTAGACATATGAGAATTCTCTTGATTTTATCCTTAGTAGTAACTTCATTTAAAAGAGAAATCATAGTATTTACAATTTAATTGAACCTCATATACATATCTGAAATAACTTCACCATGATTTATCTTAATTTTATTATAACTAATAGTATATGTGTTAAGTCACATTTCATTGACATTAGTGGTTACTTTAGGTGAAATAGCTAGAGTATCCCAAATTTCATGTGATGTTTTACATGAAAAAATCATATTGAATTTTTAATCTCTTAAACAACAATATAATGAATTCATAGATCTTCAGTTATTATTATATGTATTTTTGGTTTGGTCATCCTAAGTATTCATTTTAGTAGCAGAAATCATAAATTCATATATAATGTAAGAACAAATTTCAAAACCCAGACTTTCTTAGTTCATTTTCATCTTTATTTTCCATTGGGAATAATTTTTTCCATTGACCAAGAGAGGATTATTGGTAGTAACACCATTAAATATATTATTTATAATAATGAATAATGAATAAAAATTTAAATAGATAAAATTTTTGTACTCGTAGAAATTCAAACATCTTTAAAACATAACTAAATTCATAGTTGACAATATTTGGAAAAGATTTTAACCACCTTTAATACCAAATATTGGTCAGAGTAGGGAACTCAAGATGGGAGTGAAATGTGTTCCTATAATTTTTTTTGTTAATGTCACGACCCGTCCTCGGGCCCGTGTCGTGACTACCCCAAGCCCGCCTTCCATAGGCCAGGGGCTGGCGACTAGCACCAAGGCGTAAATCCCAACAAAAAGGGATGGCATTGCCTTTGAAAAGTAAACAAGCACCACAGAGCAAAAAAGCGGAAAAGTAAACACTAAGTAAAACTGTACAAGCTATGATGAAAGTAAAAAGGGGCCGGAAATACAAGCCCAACTGTAAAGTACAACTGAAAGGAAAAACAGCAACTAAAAAGGGAAAACTGCAGCGTCGAGCCGTCCTCCGGAAGTCCCACCTGAAGGGTGGGTACAGATAGCCTCCACTGCTCCTCGGGTCCACCTAACCGCTCCGAGTACGTCCCGCCTAGTGGTCCACCTCCAGGTACTGTCCTGCTCCGCACGCCTCCTCCACGATCAGCGCTGTCCGTCGTCTGCAACCAACACCACGAAGTGCGGGCATAGCCCGTGCAGGGGTGAGTATAAGCTACTCAGTAGGGACCCCGAGACCCCCGAAGGTCTCCCGAAATCCACAAAGGATAATCCACAAAGGAAAGATACAATCACGAAGTAACATCTGACATGGCTTAGGTATATGCCCATACATATACCTAAGTCTTCAATTCCCGTTCGGCTCCAACGTCTGAGCCCAAGCACAACCCAGTCCACACAGGAAAGAAAAACGTATACCCACGCAGGATAGAGCAACACAATCCACAAAGGAGAGTAACACAAGATTCAGCTCACACAGGTATTCTTTTTCGGATGACGATAAAGATGATCATTGAACCATCTAAGTCGTCGGACCCACGAAGGATCGATAGGTACTAACCTTGCAGTGACCCACACAGGATCGGGCCCACGCAGGACCTGTAGAAGTTGGCTCACACAGAACCGCTGAGAGATGACCCACACAGGATCGGGCCCACACAGGACCGGGCCCACGCAGGACCTGTAGGCGCTGGCTCACACAGAACCGCTGAGCGCTGACCCACGCAGGATCGGACCCACACAGGATCGGGCCCACACAGGACCGGCAGCACTGATCCACGTAGGATCGCTGAGTGCAGTAGTCGTCGCAGTCCGCTGAGGATCTCTGCACAGTCGTCGCTGCAGTCCACTGAGGATCTCTGCACGGTCTTCGTCGGAGTCCACGGAGGATCTCTGCACAGTCGTCTCCGCAGTCCACTGAGGATCTCTGCACGGTCGTCGTTGTCGAAGTAGCAGTCGCAGCCAGCACTAGGGTTCCCGCACACAGCAAGCTCATTCGGGAAGGTCCGCTCCACGAGCCGAGAGGCTGATACATCAACTGAAACGAAGTCCGAAGTTGATGTATCCAAAAGTTCCGTATCATCTACAGGAACTCAACGTCGCAGACGGCGCGTCAATCGGACGCCCGGTCTGAGAGATATTGGCATTTTCGTCCCAGGGGCCCGGTTGGTTTTTTAAGGCAAAACCAACCCGACCGCACTCCACCTGCGTCCAAACCTCGGGCGGAGTATGCCAAAAGATCCGTCTCACTTAGAGGAATTCAACAAAGCTGACGGCACGTCAATCGGACGTCCGTAGCTCAAGATATGAGCGTTTCCGCTCCGAGGGCCCGGTTGGTCTCGTGTACGAACCAACCCGGCCGAACTCAAAGTATTCCGAAACCTTGAGTGCGATATACCGAAACGACCGTCTTGATCCAAGGATCGCGTTGCCGCTGACGGCGAGTCGTTTGGAGGCACGAAGCTCAAGATACGGGCGTTTGAACGAAAACGTCCGAAGATGGGGGGTACGGGCCCGGGCCGACCCGACCCGACCCCCCCCCCCCCTGGGTCGGCCCGGCCCGGCCAGGGCCGGTCCGGCTCGGCCGGCTCGGCTTGGCCGAGCCGCGCGGGTGGAAGCCGCGGGCGCTGACCCGCGGCTTGAGGAAGGACCGCGGCCCGCGTGCGGGCCGCGCTGGCGAGCCGCGGATGCGCTGAGCCGCGTCCGCCCGGATGAACCGGACCCGCGTGCCGCGGGTCCGTTTGGCCGCCGCCGCCGCGGCTTCAGCCGCGGCGGATTTCGTCCGGCGTCGCTCCGGTGGCCCGTTTTCCTTCCCGTTTGCGCCGTTGCTCCTCCCGGGATCCGTTCTTTACTTCGGGATCGTCAACCGTCCGCTGCGGCACGTTCCGTCGTCGACCGTCAAATCCGCACAAAACGAAGAACGGCGGAGGGTCGTCGGGCCGTGTTCGTTCGGCCCGCACCCTCCGCGTTAGAGATAAACAACCGGGAGAAAAACGATCAACACATGATCCAACAATTTTAATTAAAATAAAATTGTTCATTGAAAACCGGCTTTTTAATTTTCAAGAACGTTCATGAGAAAATTAAAAAGGGATAATTTTCCAAAATGAATCCCTACCTTGATGATCGTCGTGAGCGGGCGTTCTTCGCGGAAGAGACCGTCGCGGAAGAGTTCGATCGTCGCGTCGTCGCGGGGAGGCGTCGCGTCGTCGCGGATTCCGGCGTTGAGTCGGCGAGCTCAACGAATCAAGAACAACAGATTTAAATTATTAATATTTAAATCTGTGTTTCGTTTAAAACCAAAGAAAAGAACTTGAGAGGAAATCCGAAAGCATTCACCTCGAATGGTCGGTGATCGGAGATCGGAGATCGGAGATCGGAAGAGCGTCTCGGCCGAAGGCGTCGTCGATTTCCGGGTTCGGCGTTCTTCGCGTTCTTCGCGTTCTTCGCGAGGGAGAAGAAGTTGCGAGGGTTCTCCCAAATCTTCTCAAGCGCAAATAACCAGAGGTTAAGCGTTGGTCTTATTTTATTATTACGCCAACGAATTTGAAAAACTGGTTAAGAAACAATCCATCAATTCGTTGAATTAATTCAACGAAAGAAACTACCCATTTAATTCACGAAGGAAACAACCCATTTAATTCATGAAAGAAACAGCCCATTTAATTCACGAAATAAACCGCCCAATTAAATGGTCTGTTAAGAATTTAGAAAACGCGTCGGTTGACTTTCATTAAGACGGGTTTTCACGGGTGCGTTTCTTAGCGGAAAGAAACGGCGGGGCTCGTGCGGGCCCCACCTCACAAATATCCTACCAAGGGGGTAGGATATTTCTGGATAGAATCCTATCCAGTTCAACTCAGTTCAAGCCTCCTTTAAGTGGCTTCAAGTGGCTTCCAAGTGGCTTAAGTGAAATAAAATAAAGCTGTCGCAAAATTATTTTATTTCTTAACTTTAAGCCCGAAAATTAAAAACCACACCCGAGAAAACGCAACTCCGGAAGAGGCGTTTCTAAGCGAATACCGGCGCTGCGATTTCATCGGTGCCCTCAGAATTCGATTCCGGGCACCAGTTCAAAAGTTAGAAAAACCCGCTCGTCCGTTCACTGAACGTACCCGAGCCAAACTTCAGAAAATGATTCCGGGCACATCGGGCCTCGGAATCAGGCGCCGTCAGAAACTGCGTTCTTGTAAAATTCCAAAGAAAATTAAGAAAAAAATTTCTTTGAAATTTACGGGTCTTTACATTACTCCCACCTCAGGACTTTACGTCCCCGTAAAGATACATCAAAAACTAGGGAAACAAATGTGGGTACTGAGCACGCATCTGAGCCTCCCGCTCCCAAGTGCTCTCCTGGAGGTTCCCGTGCTGCCATCTGATGCGCACAAGAGGAATTGATCGCCCACGTAGGACCCGCTCCTGTCGATCCTCTATCTCCACTGGGACCTCCGTAAAAGTCGCTCCATCATCCACGTCTAGCTCCCCATAGTCAATGATGTGCGTCGGGTCGTGCACGTATCTCCTCACCTGGGATACGTGGAAGACATCGTGCACCCGGTGCAATTGAGGTGGCAGAGCCAGGCGATAAGACACCTCGCCAATCCTGCTGAGGACCTGGAAAGGCCCGATGAAGCGTGGAGACAACTTTCCGCCTCGGCCAAATCTCCTCAAACCACGTCAAGGTGAGACCCGCAAGAAGACGTGGTCCCCATCCTCGAACTCTAGTGGCCTCCGCCTCCTGTCAGCATATGACTTCTGCCGGCTCTGTGCTGTCCTCATCCGCTCCTGGATGAGCTGGACCTTCTCTGTCGTGGCCCAGACCATCTCTGGTCCCACAAGTGCTGACTCTCCAGGGTCTGTCCAGCACAAAGGAGATCTGCAAGGCCTGCCGTACAACGCCTCGTAGGGTGCCATCCTGATGGTGGAGTGGTAGCTGTTGTTGTACGCGAACTCCACCAAGGGTAGGTGGTCCTCCCAGCTGCGACCAAAGTCGAGGACACATGCACGGAGCATGTCCTCGAGAGTCTGAATGGTCCTCTCCGTCTGACCATCCGTCTGAGGGTGAAAGGCGGTGCTCAGACGTAGTCGCGTCCCGAACGCCTCCTGCAACCCCTTCCAAAGCCGGGAAGTAAAACGAGCGTCCCGATCGGAGACGAAGGTCGATGGCACACCGTGAAGTCGTACAATCTCCTGAACGTAGAGACGCCCCAAGCTCTCCACTGTGCCCTGCTCTCGGATGGGTAAGAAGTGTGCCGACTTGGTGATTCGGTCAACAATCACCCATATGGAATCGTGACCTCTGGAAGTGCGTGGAAGTCCAGTCACAAAGTCCATAGATATCTCGTCCCACTTCCACTCCGGGACCTCCAAGGGCTGTACCAAGCCTGCTGGTACCTGATGCTCTGCCTTCACCTGCTGGCAGGTGAGGCACCGTGAAACGAACTCTGCCACAGCCTTCTTCATGCCCGGCCACCAGTGTTGTCGCCCGAGATCCTGGTACATCTTCGCCACTCCAGGATGTACCGCCAACGGAGAAGTGTGAAACTCTCTCAGCACCTCCTCTCGTAAGGCGACTGGTACCAAGGTACGTCCTCTGAAAAGGACATTGTGCTCTGCTCCAAGGGAGAAACCATCAGGTGCCTGTCCCGAGGATATCTGTGCACGCCGCGTCTCAAAGTCAACATCCCCATGCTGTGCCTCTCTGACCCGCTGAAGAAGTGGAGGAGAGACTGTGAGAGACTGCAGGAAGGCTGCTCCGTCTCTATCCACGAAGGATATCTGCAAAGTGGCTAGCTGCTCTGTCGCCTCCTCAAGTAGCTGGATGCCCGTCCTCCTGCTGAGGGCATCAGCCACCACGTTCCCCTTCCCAGGAGTATAGACTATTTCAAAGTCATAGTCCTGGAGGAACTCGAGCCATCGCCGCTGTCTCAGGTTCAGGTCCTTCTGAGAGAAGATGTACCTGAGACTCTGGTGGTCAGAAAAGACTGTGAAGCGCTCGCCCATCAGATAGTGTCTCCATGTCTTCAGGGAAAAGACTACTGTTTCGGTGCGGATGTGCGTCGGGTTACGCTGTTCCGCCAGGATGCGTTCGCGCGTGCACCCGTCAACCCGAGGGGATGGGCACGCGGCTTGTGGTCCCGCAGTCCCGCTTTCCAAGGGCGGGCGGCATTCGTCCCTTATTCAGGGGCGTCTGCTCCTTGATCGAAACCGGGATGATGGGATGTCGGCTCCTCCTTCCTTGGACGTCTCCTCGGAACTCGTCGCCTAATCCGGGTCTCCCTCATAGACTTAAGAATGTTCGTGAATCTCATTCCCGGCACCATATCTTCATGGACACCGGTTAATTACGCTGCTTCCGCCCGGATGCTCCAAGGAGTCTGGGCGGGGCAGCAACCTGCGGTGAGAAGGCCGGGTGGCTCTGGGTGCTGGGGGCGTGTCGTAACACTGCGGCTCTGCACGTCTGTCTTCCGTCCCTAATAGGGCTTCTCGAAGGCATGATGGCCTGAGGCATCCCGTACTAGGTGCAGGGAACTGTGTCACCTGAGGTTTTCCTCAGCTTCCCATGTTTAACACGGGGTATGCCGCGAGTTTAACGTCCAGCGGGGACGGCATCGGACCGATCAACACGAAAAGTGGATCAGATGACAGAACCCCTTGCGGGGAACCTCCGACGCTGGGGCCGGCACATGGGCGGCTTCCCAAGTAACGTGGAGTGGAGTGAAGTGGCATGACCCCACCGGGATGTGGCGGCCCGGGTAAGGATCAGGATGGATGATGGAGTGAAGAGCTTGGACCCCAGAGGGGCTTCCTACGTACCGCGCGTTAGCACGGATCAAAGTCAACGTAGTTCGGGTATACAGTTTAACGTCATGCTGGACGTCGGCAAGCCGACTCACGAAGAGGTCTAGGCCGCCAGGCGGAGGATTGAACCGAACCACCTCGCACAGAGGGGGATGGAACGGCCGGGTGGATCACAGTTTCACGTCATGCTGGACGATAAAAGGGGAAATGGAAAAAGGGGGGCTGTGGGGAGGCACCGCGGAGATACACGCGGGCAGTCTCCCACAGGGGCGGATTCATAGGTGAATCGACGCAAGCGTGAACCCTGGAGGGGTCCACTGATGGACGAACCGACGTAAATACGACCGGGACGACCAGGTGGTGGGCTTGAACCTCAGGGAGGCTTCCTACGTACCCTGTATAGAAGACAGGGATCAAAGTCCACGTAGTTCATTCTGTCAGGACTTACGCACTTGGGGCAGCCCGGATGCTGCAAAACTCAGTTGGAAGGGACTTGGACCGAAAGCAGAAGACACCTCGATCCCAGTCAGACCCTCTACTGGCTTCGGCAGTGGGGAGGCGCAACGGAGATACACATGTGCAGCCTCCCACGAGAAACTAGGGGTTTGTAATACCCTGCCCCCGTAGGGAAAAGCCGCTCCCATTAAATCGTCCCAAAAGGGGGACAATCCCGACATCCCTGCAGAGACGAGCGGGTGGGGGCCACATCCAAACCGGGGGAGACCCTGCGTGCGAGGCACGGGATCGAATGATGCGGACGGTTTAGCGTCTTGCCGGACGAAGTACAGTTTAACGTCGTGTGTTGAGGACGAAGCGGACGGTTTAACGTCTTGCCGGACGAAGTACAGTTTAACGTCGTGTATTGAGGACGAAGCACTTGGCAGTTTAACGTCTTGCAGCGCGGACGATGGGGGCTAGGCAGTTTAACGTCGTGCAGCTTGGACGGATGTGCAGTTTAACGTCATGCTGGACGTATATGCAGTTTAACGTCATGCTGGACGAATATGCAGTTTAACGTCATGCTGGACGTATGCGCAGTTTAACGTCATGCGGGACGAATGTGCAGTTTAACGTCATGCTGGGCATAGGTTGCCGGACGATGGGTGCATGTCACTTCGCACGAACCTGGAGGGCCGCACGGGAAGACAACGCACGGTGCGGGCACCCAGGATGAGGATCATCGGGCGCCACGCAGGCAGGTGCCCTCAGGGGGTCGAGGGAGGCGACCCTGGCGGATTGCGCGCAAAAGAGGAGCTTTGCGCGCAAAACCGCGGGTCGGCGCGCAAAAATGGCGGGCTGGCGCGCAATTGGGCCAGCCCTTTGCGCGCGGAAGGTTGGGATTGCGCACGCCGGGCTTCGGATAGCGCGCGGGGGCAACGGCTCATTCTCTAACGAATGGCCACTTTGAAAATGGGGGGTGCGCGCAATCGGGTTGGATTGCGCGCACCCGGGGGCAATTGCGCGCAAGAGGCTTCTTTTGCGTGCAAAGGCCTTCGGGTTGAAATTTATTCAAAGGAAATGAGCCAAGGGGATTGCGCGCGAAGGCGGACCCCAAGGCTCTATTGCGCGAAAGAAAGGAGGTTACCTGAGGATCGGCATTGCGCGCGGAAGGGGTTGAATTGCGCGCGCGGGAGACCGTTCGACTTCCAGCAACCTTTGAAACGTTGGGGTCGCCTAGTATTTATAGGCAACCCCGGGCGCGGAATCCAAGGCGTGAGCGCGGAATTCTCCTCGCGGGCGCGGAATCGGGCACGGCGCGCAAAGGAGTTGCGCGCATCCCGGGGGTTTTGCGCGCGGATCATCATCTTTGCGCGCAGACCTCTGAAATTCCGCGCAAGGCCTCCGGGCCCTCCGAAACATTCTTCCGACTCCAAATATGACCTCGCTTTCCGCATCCGGAGCTTCGTTTGGGAACAACGGACTTTTCCGGCGTCTACAAAAGCCCCCCCTCGGAATCTGATCGGCGAGAGGTCGCAACGATCGGGTTCCGAGGGAGACGCCGGAATGCCGAAGTCCTGGGCGGCGCGGGACTTGGGCGCGCAAAAAGGGGCGCCGGTCGCGAAATTCGCCGCTGCGGTCGCGCAAAGCGCTTTCCGCGCAGCGCGGACCCGGCCTCGCCTATAAGTAGGGGCACTGGGTCCCGCGTTCCGTACTCTGGCCTTCCGCGCGATAAGCTCCGAAGCTCTCGTGCGCGAAATTGCCTCTTCCGGTCGCGAAATTCGCTCGATCGGCGCGCAAAACCGTCCGGATTTCGCCTGTTTTTGCACGAAAACACGGAACTTTGCGCGACAGTCTTCCCAATTGCGCGCCGTCCACTTGGATTGCGCGCCAGCCTTCAAACTTCTCTACCAGCCTCGTCCGATCCCGCACGCTTCATCCCTTAACCCGCACGACTCTCGAAACTTCTGAGATGGCCGCGCACAGAGGAAATGAGGGGGATGCCTCCACTCGCAGGGCTGAGATGGCGACAAACGAGGAGGTTTACGGAGCCAAGGAGATTGTTTCCAACAATCAATCCTTGTTCGACTTATTGACGCCGGCCCAGAAGACATATCCACTGTCGGACAACCTACCGCTCTGGAACTTCGGCATCCTAGATGAGGTTCCGGTGCCAGGGTTCGAGATTGATGCGCCGCGGACCTGGGTGACCCGGGAGGACGAGCTTCTCCGCTATAACATCACCAACAATGGGCATCCTGCCAGGGAGACCAGACACTTGGATGTCTATGTCCTGAACCCGAGGACGCGAACCATTGATGGGGGTGAGCCTACTGCGGAGAATTCTCCAGCCCTCTACTCGAGCATATATCGCCAGAGCGTCACGGACGACACCAAGGGCTGGCTGAAGGACTGGGACTTGCGGTCTGGGGGCAACTTCACCAGTGAGTGGGCCTGGGCGTTCTGGGTACGCCACACTTGCGATCACTTCGCAGAGGAGCTGCGGTACATCGGCCTGTTCGAGGCGGTGTGGACGTCGCAGTTCCACTTCTACCAGCAGTCCGAGCTCGGGCCGGAGCTGTTCACCCGATGGTCTCCGGATACCAACACCTTCCATCTTCACCATGGGGAGGTCGGCATCGGCCTCTGGGACATCCACTGCATCGGAGGTATCCCGCTGGAGGGCTACCAATACGATGAGTTCCTGCCACCGAAGAACATCTGGGAGGACAGGTCACGGACTCCCATCCTGACCTGGCATCTGCTTGACCTGGCTACGCAGCGGCTCGGGATCAAAGACTTCCAGAAGGACATAGCCTACAAGGAATGGTTTGGCCAGTTTTTGGAGCATGACCCGGCGGTCAAGATGCCAGGCAGGGGGAAGCGGTGCCCGACCGCAGCTCAGAGGAGCCGGAACGGGTCGTACTGGCGGGTCCTGGAGACGGGCGATTACCGCTCATGGGGGTACCGCGTCATCGAGGCCCGAGACCCAAATGTCCGGTACGCGGCGTTCCTGGCCGCCTTTCTGAGTGGGTGGCTCCTGCCAGTGCGGGACGCGAGAATGGGCGTTCGCCCGGCGACACTGGCGATGGCGGGCGCTATGGCCGCCAACAAGAGATACAACCTCGGGGTCCCAGTGCTGGCGAGGCTGTATGCCATCCTGGGACGCATCTCACGAGGGGGGTCGCCACGAAGGATCTGTGGGCCCTTTCAGTTCTTCCACGGCTGGGTGGCTGCTCACCTCGGTGGGTACACGTTTCCGAACGCCATCATTCCTCCGGGCAACGGCCTGCGACCCTCCCTGCTGAACATCGCGGGGGTCGCTCCGATGACCCTAAGTGAGGAGGGCGTGCGGATCCGGATTGGAAATCATGCCAACTTCAACTTCAGTCCGTTCCCCACTCCCGTCGGCCAGATGATCGACAATGGGCAGGGTCCGCTGGAGCAGCATGAATACTTCCTGAACATGCGGGGCGGGGTGCTCGTGGCTCGGATCGACGGGAAGGTGATCTGCGAGCCTTACGTGCCGACCCGGTTCGCCAGGCAGTTCGGGTGCCTTCAACGGATGCCGAAGAGGGTATTCACTGCTGTCCGGGAGGAGACGAACCCTGGCGTCCTTCGCCAGATGTGGCTGATGTTTGCCGCTTTCGGCTCTGGCGACGTCATCACTCTCCCTCCTACCGGAGTTAACGCAGGCTTGGCAACCGAGTACGCCGAACACTGGGCCATCGCGTACCCCAAGGGACTCTTGCGGAAGCTAGTTCGGCGGCTCGAGGCTACCCGTGCGGAGACCGGGCGTCAAGGAAGGAGGCGAGGCGCCGCCACACGGGGGAGAACGGAGGCGCGCCAAGCAGCGGAGCCGGCGCGGGCAGGGACTTCGGCGGCGGGCACATCGCGAGCTGCCGCCACGACCTCAGCGCCCAGAGAGGGGGCACGTACGGTGGTCGACGAGCGGCCCGGGAAGAAGGTGAGACGTCTGCTCGAACCTTCCCATGATGCGGTCTTCCCGGCGCTGTGGTCGGCCTGGATGACTCTGCGGCAGTCACTGGGGACCGACGCTATCTGGCGAAAGATACTCAGAGAAGGAATCTATCTGCCAGAGGTCGGGCGCCTCCAGATTGCCGACAGAGTGGACTTCAACCGGCAGTATGCGTATCTGACGGCCATGGACGAGTACGCGCGCCAACGTGGTCAGCGCGCGGAGCCATCCCTTCTGGTGAAGGTGATGCTCGGCCTCGAGCCCGCTCCGGAACAGATGCCGCCGGAAGAAGATGACAGTAACGACTCCGAGGAGGAGGAGGAGACGGGGGAGGATGAAGGCTCCAAGGGAAGGTCCCATCGGGGGAGCCCACGGGAGAGCGGCGAGGTGGCCGGCTCTGACAACGTTGATGTCACTGAGCTCCTCGTGGTCCGCTTCTATCCCTACTCAACTTGCTTCATCCATTCTCTTATGCAGCTTCTAACCCGTTTCTCCATCCTTCTCAGGAGCACACGGATGTCGGTCAGGCTTCCTCAACAGGAGTAGGAGAGGCGCCAGCAGGACAAGGCGGGGGCCAGACACCCATTATCGAACTGTCAAGCGCTAAGGGGTCCCCTGCTGCAACTGTTCCTGCGGCGACCGGGATAGCGGAAGATGACGCTACGAACTCCCGTAAGTCTCCCTACTTTACTGCTGGTGCTTGCCGTTGACGATCCGTGACTAACCATGGCATGCCCTGCGCAGTGATCTCAGCACTGGAGGCTCATCGGGTTGCCGAACCCGGGCTATCTACGAGTGGACCAGTGGTGGACATGCCGCCTGCTCCGGAACAGGCTTCCCAAACCGAGCCGGCCCCACCAACTGCTGATCAAGGGGCTCCGGACGTCGGCGGTGCTGCCATCGGAGAGAGGTTGGGGGCTGACGAGGGTGTCAGCGCCGCTGGGGAGAGAGAAGAAGGTCGCCCGGATGTTGGGGAACCTATCCCTCGTGAGGACCTCCCAGGGGCGGACCCTGCAGCAGACCTGCTGGCTGCCTTCCCTGCCTACCGGCCTGCCGATCCTGAGGAGATGGACGACTCAGACACGGAGGCGGTCGAGGAGAGCCGGATAACGCGCCGTAGGGGGTGGAAGTGCATCCAGCGCTTCCTCAAGCGAGACCCGTCGGAGTGGCTGGGGCGCATGGGATCACTTCAAACCTGGCTGCGCTTTCTGTGCGCCGGGGGAGCTGATGCTCAACGCCTCCATCTAACGGTCCGTGATTTCATGGCCGAAAAGATGCGCGAGAGCTGCCGGCGTGCCGACGTCACACAAAGTCGGGACATGTCGGAGAGAACGCGGGCGCTCCTCGCGGCGGAGCAGGAAGTCCGGCGCCTCGAAGGGCAGGCAGCAGAGAAGGAGGCCTTCGTCGCAACGTGTACCGAGCTTGTGGAGCAACTAGCAGCTCAGCTGGTTGACGCCCAAGTACAGCTGACGGAGGCGGGCCAACAGATGGTCACAATTCAGGTCGAGCGGGAGCGTGCACAGGCCAGAATCGACGAACTGCGTGCTGCGACCGCCGACGAAGAGAGGACATGCAGAGAGCGAGAAGCAGCTCTAGAGGCCACCAGCCAAAGGGTAGCGGCATTAGAAAGACTCATTCAGCACGCTAATCCCTAAGGGCTTTGTTTTGCCATTCCCAAAACATTTGCTTCCGCTACTTTGATCCATCTGTATGAATCAATATATTTATCTGCATCTTTCGGTTTAATATGCTCAACCACAATTCGTTGTTTTGCAGGAGTGTTAACCAAGCATCAGGCATCCATAATTGGGGCTGGATTTCTGGAGAAAAGAGGGAGGTCATTCCTAGGAAAGGAGACCTCAGACCTAATCAATGTATCATCCCCCAACTTGTTCCAACACACGAGCGGGACAACGCTAGGGGCGTTGAGATTTTATCCGAACATAGGGAAATGAGAAAGGGTGAATCGCGTGTCCCGAATCCAGACATCCACAACGGTCGGCCTTCCAGGAAATGCCCAAGACGGTAGGCGGACAGTGGATCGACCATAACAACTGCAATAGACGGACCGAAAAAGGCCATCATTCATATTGCAGGAGGCGGACCACATGTCATCATGAATACCGCTTTGGGGTTCCTTCAGACACAAGGGTGGAAAATCCAGATCAACAGGGCATGCAAAGCGTGGGGCGAAGTGACGATTTGTTCGGACAGAATCCAACGCTCTCAAAATTGCGCCACCGTGGGGAAAGCGTATTAGGCGGATGCACTAATCTGGCCGTGAATCACCTCAATCCTCATACAACACCTCTTTGACGAGGAAACCGTCCCTTCCCACCATTGCAATGGGGCATCCCGAGCTGAATCGGGGAGAATATCACAACTGCACCACTCTACCCGAAGTCAGGCCAGACGGCCGGCGACGAGGAGGGGCGGGACTTAACGATCCCTGAGGCTGGACCCGAGTCGGAATGCCCGGGCGTTCCTACGTACTCCATCAGGCTGGAGATCAAGCCACACGTAGTTCTGAGAGTGCAGTTTAACGTCATGCAGGACGTGGAACCCCGTTTGGGGAGATCTTAGTTTAAGGTCGTAGAGCTCGGACCATGAGGCTAGATCTTAGTTTAAGGTCTTAGAGCTCGGACCATAAGGGCTAGATCTTAGTTTAAGGTCTTAGAGCTCGGACCATAAGGGTGGATCTTAGTTTAAGGTCTTAGAGCTCGGACCATAAGGAGAGATCTTAGTTTAAGGTCTTAGAGCTCGGACCATAAGGATGGATCTTAGTTTAAGGTCTTAGAGCTCGGACCATAAGGGGAGATCTTAGTTTAAGGTCTTAGAGCTCGGACCATAAGGGGAGATCTTAGTTTAAGGTCTTAGAGCTCGGACCATAAGGAGAGATCTTAGTTTAAGGTCTTAGAGCTCGGACCATAAGGGGAGATCTTAGTTTAAGGTCTTAGAGCTCGGACCATAAGGATTCGAAGCACGCCACATCGTGGTCATATCCCCTGGATATGCGAAGATGCACTGAGGGATAGTGTCAAGAGTGTCGAGGTTTCGCCTGGTCAGAATGGGAGGTGGAAAATGTGAATCATGCGGCCATTCACTCAAGGACTGGGGGCACCGGCGTAACGATATGGGAGTACTGCCGACCGTGGCGGAAAAGCAGCATCAACATCGCACTAACCGTTGGTGGAATGAGGCAGCAAACGAGCATCGACCGCTCAATCGCAGGATTCATATCGATTTGCTGCCCGAGGCCATTGGGGGTACCGGCCCGAGTCGGTGGGAGAGCACTGAGGCATTGTGTCCGAACCGTTCACGGGGGCTCCACCCAGGGCGTAGACGATGGGTCCGAATGAAAGGGAGCACGAAGCCTGAAAAGCGGAGGAAACCTGACCAAGCGGATCCTGACCCTCCTGGCAATAAACCAGAGTACTCTTGACACCAGTGGACCACTGCAAGGGGTCGGGGAACACGCCTTGAGGGTGACCTGAAGGCGGCGGATTCCCCAGAGAAGGGGGAATCTCTAAGAGGTGGGGGGCTGGACCCGAAGTTTCAAACATCCGGGCGTTCCTACGTATCCCATAAGGATGGGAATCAAGCCACACGTAGTTCTTGAAGCGCGGCGCAACACAATCGGGCACCAGCGCAGGGAAGAGTGCGGGTCTGACCCTCGCACACAAAAGGAGCGGCATTTGATATTTCTTGTTTGTCCTTAAAGATGAATGGTTTTTCTTTGTGCGGCGACATGCCTGTGATTGAGAAATCTCTGGCGTCTCCACAATAATCAAGCCATGGAAGGCATTGATGAATGGCGTGGTCATTAACCAGCGCCCAACATGAGTGTCCCCTGAGGAGGACATCACGATGCAGTGCCGTTTCTCGTCGGGCGGCCAAGACGATCACAGTTTACGGTCGTGTGGTAGGACCATGGAGGAATCCGCTTACCGCGGTACGGCGGACACGGCGGAGGTGGGAGCATACCCAGCCTTGCGGTCACGCACGATTCCAGGAGAAGAGTCTTGGGATAGGGGTCTGCATATGTCCATCACCCGAGGGGCAGAGATGCTAGCCTCCAGATATACTGGGCCCAGAACGCGATTGTTCGGGCGACTCCTCCCTCCTTATGGGGACGAGGGTCCAGCTACGCACGACCCTTAGGGAGGACATCCGCATATATCCTTGGTGCTCAGATCATGGGGGCCTCGAACGACATCATTACCCTGGTTGGTCTGCCTAACGTGTAGAGGCGTACCGGAGGTCAATATGAAGAGAGTGTCAAGATTCCACTACAGCGCACAAAGGCGGAGTGTGATGGGGACTGCGCAACCAATGTTCAGAGCCTGAGAGAGCTGACATGGCGATCAAGGATGTTGCTGACGCATTCGCAACACAACATCCGATCGCGTCAGCCTAAGACGGGGCAAGCAAACGAGCATCAACCGCTCAATCGCAGGATTCATATCGATTTGCGGCCCAAGACCCGCCGGTAAATCGACCCGGAGCGGTGGGAGAGCACTGAGGCATCGTACCCAAACCGCTAACGAGGATCCCTTTGAGTGAAGGCTCGAATAAAAGGAAGCGCGAGGCCTGAAAAGCAACACAGGACTTGTCGGGATTGAATCTGACACTACGAGTCATAGACCGAAGTACCCAAAACATGTTACCAGATCTCCGGAAAGGGTCGGAGGACTTACCCTGAGAGCAACCGAAGGGGGGCAGATCCCCGTGATCAACCAAGAGACGGGGCTGGACCTGAAACATAAGCGTCCAGGCGGTCCTACGTATCCCATAAGGATGGGAATCAAGCCATACATAGTTCTTGAGAGGCAGTTTAACGTCATGCAGGACGATGAGGGGTGTGAGGTAGTCCCACACACGGGGGAGGCGTACGGCGCGGCCAGTAGACCGACGTGAATGAGGACATAATCCCCCGCTCA
Source organism: Viscum album (assembly GCA_963277665.1). Lineage (NCBI taxonomy): Eukaryota > Viridiplantae > Streptophyta > Magnoliopsida > Santalales > Viscaceae > Viscum > Viscum album. The sequence continues at coordinate 1,225,978,095 of OY728130.1, forward strand.
CGCGATACGCCTCGCACAAAAGAAGGGGAACTTGGGCCAGAGGGCCGACGCGGGATAGAGATTCCCGGGAAATGGGGCTGGGCCTGAAACATGAATGTCCAGGCGGTCCTACGTATCCCATAAGGATGGGAATCAAGCCATACGTAGTTCTTGAGGGGCAGTTTAACGTCATGCAGGACGATGAGAGAGAAAAAAGGAAGGGGGGAGCAGAAGGCATCCCCAAACGTGGGGGGGCGTACAGCGTGACGAGCAAACCGACGTGAATGAGGGCATAGCCCCGCACTCACACCATACGCCGCACACCCGGGGGCAACTGGGCCAAGGGCCCGAGATGGGATGGAAATTCCCGAAGGATGGGGCTGGGCCTGAAACATGAATGTTCAGGCGGTCCTACGTATCCCATAAGGATGGGAATCAAGCCGCACGTAGTTCTTGAGGGGCAGTTTTATGTCATGCAGGACGAATGCTGAACAGTTTAACGTCTTGTAGCTCGGACGTATGCAGTTTAACGTCGTGCAGGACGTGGTGCAGTTTAACGTCATGCAGGACGAAGTGCAGTTTAGCGTCATGCGGGACGATTGAACACTCAGGCAAAGTATTGCTTGAGGAACCTAGCGTTGGTGGGAGGAGTGACACGCTCACCATCCATAGTCGCTAGGGAGTACGCGCCATTGGGATAGACCTTGTGGACAACAAAAGGTCCCTCCCACTTGGGCTCCAACTTGGGCGGCTTCCTGCCGGGGATCATCGGCGCTCTTAGGGCTAGCACTAGATCACCCTGCAGGAAGGAGCGGAGGCGAACCTTCTTATTGAAAGCTCGAGCCATTCTGCTTTGATGCCTCTCCAAGTTGTGCAAAGCGTGAAGTCTATTCTCATCCAGTGCCTCCAACTCGACTAGACGGGCTTCAGCAACTCTGTCCGGCGCTTGCTGGTCATAGACCGCAGTGCGCAAGGACGGCAACTGGATCTCGATGGGCAGGACGGCCTCAGCTCCATACACCAGGGAATAAGGGGTCATCTGGGTGGAATTGCGAGTCGTCGTCCGATAAGCCCAGAGGGCGTTGGGGAGCTTGTCCGGCCAACTCTTCTTGTTCTGACCAACCATCTTTTGCAGAATGTTAGAGAGGGTTTTGTTAAACGCCTCGATCTGTCCATTCGCCTGCGCATGATAGCGAGATGTATGGTTCGAGCGAATGTTATACTTGGCGTACAACTTCTTCAACTCGGCTGCTCGGAAATTGGTTCCGTTATCCGTGAGGATAGCGTGAGGCACTCCAAATCGATAGATGATGTTGGAGGTCACGAAGTCAGCGATCGAACAGGATTTGACCTCTCTGAGCGGAATCGCTTCTGCCCATTTGGAGAAGAAGTCTGTGGCGGTCAGAATGAACCGGCACTGGCGAGCTGTCGCCGGCGGGTAAGGTCCCACAACGTCCAGTCCCCAGACTGCAAAGGGCCAGGAATACCTTGTGGTATGGAGAGGCTCCGGCGGCCGATGCACAAAGTTCGCATGAACCTGGCACGCATGGCACCTCCTGGCGTACTCGATGCAGTCATGGATCATAGAGGGCCAGAAGTATCCCAACCTCCGAATCTGGTGGGACAGCTTCGGCCCAGTCTGGTGGGCGCCACATGAACCAGCATGAACCTCTTGCATGACTCGTGGGATCTCAACTCCCTGAAGGCAACGGAGGAGAACACCATCAAATCCGCGTTTGTAGAGGATCTGCTCCAGGCCGGGACTGCTCTGGAGGACGAACTGCGATGCGCGGCGTCGAACTCGCTCGCGCTCGGCCTGATCCGATGGAAGAATGCCATGTTGGAGGTACTCAACCAAAGGCGTCCTCCAATCAGGGGCTGATCCGGCTGTCATATCTGGGGTACTCGGGGCTCCGTGCATGGGGGAAACCGTGGTGAGGTTACTTACCAACGGGCCGCGATCTTCTTCCGGGATAACGGGAGCGATGAGCCTGCGGCGCGTCACGCGGATGATCAGGTTGTCCTGTTCAGGCTCCGCAAGTGACGCAGCGAGGCTGGCCAAAGCATCTGCTCGACCGTTCTGCGACCGGGGAACATGGACAATTTCCGGCCGAGAAGGGAACCGGGCCATCAGAAGTAGGGTGCACTCCAACAATGGCACAAGTTCCGGCTTCCTGACAACGTAGTCGCCATTGATCTGCTTAACGACCAGCTCGGAGTCCCCTTTCACGCACAGACAGGGCACGTCGATCTCGAGAGCCAACTCGAGGCCGGTGATGAGGGCATGGTATTCCGCCTCATTGTTGGTACAGCCCTCTGACAACAGGAAAGAGTATGGCAGCACGGCTCGCTCCGGGGTAATGAAGACGATGCCCAAGCCCACTCTGTTGAGCTTAGGATTATCGAGTCTTCTACCGGTGGGGCTCCGGGATGCACCGTCAAAGTGCATCTGCCAGCATGGATCGGCTCGATCAACCGAGAGAATGGTCTCATCAGGAAAGCCTAGATCCAGCGGCTGATCCGCGGAGGTCGGGTGAGCGGCCAGAAAGTCTGCCAACGCTTGCCCTTTGATGGCCTTCTGAGACACATACCTGATGTAGAACTGCTGGAGAATCACAGCCCACCGCGCTAGGCGGCCAGTCAACATAGTCCGGCTCAGGATATATTTCAACGGGTCCACCCGAGAAACCAACTGTACCTCATGGTGCTGCAAGTAGTGCCGTAATTTCTGTACGGAAAATACGAGCGCCAGGCAGCTCTTCTCGATGGGGGAATACCTAACTTCCGCATCGAGGAGCATGCGACTGAGGTAATAGAGGCTATTCTCTGTTCCCTCGTTGTTCTTCTGGGCGAGAAGGGCACCCAGGGACCGTTCCAGAGCGGTCACATAAAGGACCAGCGACTTTCCGGATACGGGCGGCATCAGGACCGGAGGTTGAAGCAGGTACTGCTTGATTTCCTCGAAAGCGGTCTGACACTCTTTATCCTATACATAGGTGGCACCTTTCTTCATGATCCGAGAAAAGGGCTTACACTTGCCGGCCAGATTCGCGATGAATCGGCGTATATAAGCTAAGTGGCCTTGGAACCCTTGCAGTTCCCGGACGGTACCCGGGGGAGGCATCTGGCTAATCGCCCTGATTTTCTCTGGGTCGATCTCAATACCCCGGTATCTTACCACAAATCCAAGGAACTTTCCGGAGGTGACCCCAAAGGCACACTTCAACGGGTTCATCTTCAGGCAGCGAGACCGGAGGAAGCTGAACACTTTCTCAAGATCTTTGAGATGGTCCCGACGCTGGCGCGATTTGACAACCAAGTCGTCGACGTAGCATTCCACTAGCGTGCCGAGGATTGGCTTGAATATGCGGTGCATCGCCCGTTGATAGGTGGCACCTGCATTCTTCAGGCCGAAGGGCATGACCCGGTAGCAAAAGGTACCTTGGGGGGCCCTGAAGGCAGTGAACTCCTCATCCTCAGGGGCCATCCGAATTTGGTTGTATCCGGAGTATCCATCCATGAAGGAGAGGGCTTGGAACCCTGCCGTGGCATCAATCAATAGCTCTGTCACTGGAAGGGGAAAATCATCCTTCGGACAGTGGCGGTTGAGATCGCGGAAGTCGATGCAGACTCTAATCTGCCCGTTCTTCTTCCTGACCGGCACAATGTTGGCCAGCCATTTGGGGTACTGAACTTCCCTCACGAAGTTGGCTTTGATAAGCTTGTCAACTTCGGCCTCAACCATGGCACCGTGGGATGGGTGCATCTTCCTGGGAGGCTGCTTGAACCCGCGATGGTTCGCCGGGAGACCAAGGCGGTGGACGGCTACCTGAGGATCTAGCCCCGGCATCTCGTCATAGCCCCAAGCGAACACATCACGGTGCTGCCTGAGAAAGTCCACGTACTGCTGCCGCTCCTCAGAGGGCATGGCGGCACTAACCAACGTGGGTCTTGGATCGGCCTCGGTTCCAAGGTTCACCTGTATTAACTCATCGACCGTGGCAGGGACGCCCTCCTCAAAGGCTGGGGGTGCATCTTCCACGTCCTCTCCACTCGGGGAGGGATCGTCCACGGGAGAGACTGCGTTGGCAACTGCATTGGGGCTACCAGATCCTGCTGGGCCACTGGTGCTGGCACGGGCGGTCGCGACCATCTCATCAGGAGACTCGCGGACCGTCAAGACCATGGCGACGTCCAACCGGTGAATCGGGAGGACGTAAGCGTCATCCAGACTTGCCCAGGGATCGCTTGCAACAGCGACAGGCTCAACCTCACCTGCCAGGATCTGCTTATCCTTGCTCTTGTAATAGTCCGCATCCAGATAGCGGGCTTCACATGAGGCAAAAGGAGAGGCATCTCCTTGAAGCACGCCTACTCGACCATTAAGGGAGTATTTGAGGCATTGGTGGTATGACGAGGGAACCGCCGCGTGAAGGTGAAGCCATGGCCTGCCCATCAATGCGTTATACGCAGTGTCCTGAGAGACTACCATGAATTCGGTGTTGGCAACCAAATCACCGAACTGGGTCTTCAAACGTATCTTTCCGACCGGGGTTTGCTCGGTGCGGTCGTACCCCTGGATCCTGAGGTCGGAGGGAATCAAGTCATCCTCAGACAACCCCAATCTCCGAAGCGTCCGAGTTGGAATCAGGTTAATCCCGGACCCCGTGTCGACAAGACAGCGCCGGACTTCAAGGCCATTGAACTGGCCAGTGACATACAGCGAACGGATATGTCCCTGTATAGGAGGGTCTTCATCCTTACCAGAGAACGAGATAACTGCCTGACATTCGGCGTCCTCGATCGTTTCGGCGTGAAAGGCCTCTGCAGCCGCAACCTCTGTCTCAAACTGGAGGGGGCTTTTCAGGGCTTCAGCGAGTGCCTCGCGCATCTCAGATGACATGCGCAGAGCCTCAAGGATGGAGAGCCTTGCTGGGATGTCGGCCAAGTGCTTCAGGACATCATACTTTTTGGCCAAGCGCGAGCCCCTGGTTGCAGGAGGTTGCTCTGCGGTTGGTGGCATGACGGGCCTTGCCGGTTGGATCGGCGGCCGACTGGTACTTGGCGCATCTCGCTGTTCACTGGTCGCAGTCCAGGAAATGGTCACCGTACTGGAGTCAGGAGGCCGGGATGGACTCGTGGCAGGGCGGAGCTGGTCGCGACGCGGCTGAGGCGGTTCTGCCTGGTCCCACACCACAAACAGTGGCGGAGGCGAATCCGTCATCCCTGAATGGGGGGCCTGCGCACGCTGAGCTCGATCTTGAGCCTGCTGCCTAGTCTCAGTGGCGTGCACGGCCTGGCTGGAGGTACCGACGGCTGTGCCCCGGCGACTCCTGCTGCTGCGGTTCTTCCGACGGTAGCGACGACCGTGGACACTAGGGAGGTCCACCTGGTGTTCTTCAACGTCGGGAACCGAAAAGGGATTTACCAGCTCGACGGTGTTAACCGAAGCGTACCCAATACCGTCATCGGACGAATCATCCATCACCAGGCGGATCCGAGGAGGGACCCCCATCTCCGGGGGCATGAAATCGCCGAGAGTACGGGATAGTGGCAGAACTGGCGGGGCGCGCTCTTCCTTCTTGCGCTGCCACCGTTTGCTCCTCTTGGAGGAGGCAGACTGGGACGACGATGCCGAAGCAGTACCCGCAGGTTCTGGGGGATCAGGCTGATTCAAGCGCGCACGGATGATTCCATGGGCGCGAATGGTCGTCTTGCGGGCCATCCAGTTATTGTACTTCTGGGGTCCGCGGTTGGAGACCAGCTGCCATTCGTCCTCGTTGCCACTATCGTCATCTGATCCCACGAATACGCCCGCCACTTGTGCCGGAGCTGGGCCCAACCTGATTACATTGTTGTTAATCTGGTCTTGGAGCCAGTCCTTAAACACATAGCACCGCTGGATGGTGTGCCCCAAGGCTCGATGGTAGGGGCAGTAGCGGGGGTTATTCGTAAGATGTGCCTCCTCTGGCTTCCAACACTCAGGCAGTCGCACAATCCTCTGCTCGAGGGCGCTCCGGAAGTAACCGGGGACCTGATCCTCATGAAATGAGTAAGTCAGGTGTCGCGGGCCCCTGGGAGCGTGGTCTTGACGAGGGGCTAGAGGGGCCTGCCGAGGAGGTGGACCCTGATTATCTCGCCTGGGTTGCGGCGGTACATTACGCGGAGGGGCCGGACGGTTCTGAGGCTGCCGCTGCTGGGCCGGGAACTGAGCCCGTGGAGGCGGATTCCTATGAGGCTGTGGAGCTGGCCTCGCCGGCAGCAGCTCCAATGGCCTGGGGGCCTCTATCTGGGCAACAGCAGCGGGCTCAGCCCTACTGACTCTCCTTGCAAGGATCATAGGAGGCAGCGGGTGTGCCTGGCTGGCCTGTTGCAGGGCTTCCTCAAGACGTTGAGCTTTGTCTGAGAAGTCCCTGAACCCTCCGGGGTAATTTTGAGTGATCAGGGAAGGGACCAGCTCGGTCTTGACATTCCCGACGCACATTGTCAGCAACTGCTCCTGAGTCAATGGCATGTCAAGGGAATACGTGAGACCCTTCCATCGGGCGACGAAGTCCGCGACTCGCTCATCAGGCCTCTGCTTGCACTTGAAGAGGTCTGCGATACTTGTCTTCCGGGTCGTGGAACTGAACTGGTAGAGGAACTGTCTACGGAGGTCCTCCCAGCTGGTTACCGACCCGACGGGGAGCTGGCTGTACCAGACAAATGCTGGCCCTTCCAGTGTCTGAACAAAGCAGCGAAGCTTAGCGGCCTCTTGCTGCGCCGGAGTCCCCAACATAGGCCCGCACCTCGAGTTGAAGTGGGCTAAATGCTGTGGCGGATCTCCAGTCCCGTTGAAGGGGGCAAAAGTGGGATTCCCGAATCCCGGAGGCGCCGGCATGTCATCCACCCATGCTGAGTAGGGCTTGCCGTCCGGTGGGATCGCCACCTGCCGAGTCTCCAAGGATTCCAAGCGGGCAATGAGTGCCGCCATCGGATCGTCCGGACATGGGTTCCAGTCCTGGCGAGGATCTCTAACCACGAGCGCATTGCATGGCCCTTCAATCGGGTCGTCGACCGGGTCGTCGAACTCGGCAGCTCGTGGGATGGCGGGCGGAGCGGCCCTTGGGGCAGCGGGAGGAATCCGAGCGGGATCTCTCAAGTAGTCACGCCGCTCGGGAGGGTGTGGCGAAACATACCGCGCCCTCTTGCCATAGGCAATGGCCTCTCTCCTGTCGGCGAACACGGCATAATCACGGTTGCCCGGGAGAGTCTCATCGAGGAGCGGTTGTTCCGGTCCCTGCTGTCCTGGCCTGGGATCACCGTAGTCAGGCCGCCGTTCTGCAGCGCGCTCGGCGAGGAGCTGGTCAACCAGCTTCTTCTGTTCGGTGAGCTGCTGACGTAGCGTAGCCTTCTCGGGATCCTCCTATGCCCTCTGCATGGAGGCAGATGGGTCGGCGGGCCTTATAGCCTCGCTGTGCTCTTTTCCTTTGCTGACGTTTCGGCTCAACGTCAGTGCTTCAGTGGGTGCGGGGAGCCCCAGGAGGTTCCTCTGATGACGAGTAACTCTCACTGATGGGTCTGACGACGGCTTGTCTTCGGGGGGGAAGCCCCCGTCGAGAAGTTCCAAGTCGTTCCCCTCTCCCGACAGGTCAGCCATATTGACCGTTCCTGTCCCTGGGGATATACCCTCAGGGCCACCCAGCGAATCGGGCTGTCGGCGGATCACACTGAAGCGTAGGGCAGCGTACTTCCCCCATCCACGGATATACACGTGGGGAGTGGCTTCCTCGATAACTTTGCGGAGTGCTTGAAAACACTCGACGCATCGTTGTTGGAGGGCCTCGTGGTGCCCAAATGACCCGGGGTGCCGAACCGCGGGGAGCATGGCCAGGTCAATTTGACGGCACTGCTCACCAATATCCTCCAGGTGCGCTTGACTCCTGGGGTATGGCATTTGTAGGCGGTGAAGACAGGAGCGAGTCTCCCGGAGAGTTCGGCGGAAGCATTCGAACTCATCCGGGGTGAGCGATTCGGGTGCATCAAAGCCCGGTCCTGCGACTGGCCAAAACTTCTCAGGGAAGTGGCCCTCTGCAAGGACGGTCCAGAAGCTCCACGACTCAAACTCGGGACCCAGATCTCCTTGGTCCTCTTCCATGGCTGGGAACGGACGGGAAACTGCTAGTGGTGCCGAGGCGGGCCGCCGGGCTGACGGGCTGGCCGGCGGTGAATACGGCGAGCAGGCCGATTGGCCTCCATATCCCGGGCCGCCCTCTGAGGGTGGCGGTGGCCTGGCTACCACATCACGATAGGACGGGCCGGCGAGCGAACATCCTGCCGTAGCATCGGTGCTCGCCGAGGGTGCACTAGATCGTGGTTCGACCGTCGGTCCCCAGAAAAAGTCTCCGGCTTCTCCGATCGAGACAGAAGGCACTTCTGGAGGGGCCGGTACCAACCGCAAGCTTGATCCTTGGGGGTCTACCAGGCCCTCGTTACTCCGGATATACCTTCGGAGAGAAGCGGGGATCACATCGATCTCGCTCTCGGGGAGCACGAGGCTGACGTGCCGCATTCCTACCCCTGCCCTTGACTGGTGGGATTGGGGAAGGGGCTCTGTCGCCGAATCGTACTCCGCCTCTGAGTCAGAGAAGCAAACCGGTCGGATCTCTGTCCGGAATTCCGTAACATTCTTCCCTCGGCGTCGACGCCTTGCCTTCCTGCCCCTGGGTGGTTCTTCGGGGCAGGGCTGATCTCTGTCCTGGCGTCCTCCGGCCGCACTGGTGCTGGGGCCAAGAGGACTGGGAACCAAGGTGCGAGGGGCACCGGGACAGATATCAAAGGGGACGCGGGGAGAGATGATTCCGGGTAGGCCTCCGGGCCGGGATTGGAAGGTGGGATGACCCATGCCTCCTGGATCGGCCACGCAGAGTAGACCCTGCCGGTGAATAGCGCTACCGCGAGGTGGTCCGCGGTGGCTACTGCCAGTGCCAGCAACCGGGAGAGTCGACCCAACCTGCCTTGGGGGCGGTCGGGGTCTCGATCCAGGTCGGGCATAGGAGTTCCCCTGCTCAGGATGCGCAGAGGCCTGGCGACTGGAGCCAGCAGTGGCTTGGGCCAATGCGGCCGCTGTTGCTAGAGCCCCAAGGTGGGCATCCTCTTCCGCTCGTGCTCGACGTTGGCGTCGGGACAGGCGAGTCGGGATGACTGGCGCGGGCAGGTGGAGAGCCCGCTCTTCGACTGGAGAGGCCTGGCGGCGGTGTCGCCGTGGCCTGGCGGGAGCCCTTATCGTGGATCCCTGGAGCGGACCTCGGATAGGGTGATCCCGGGCATCTCCCACCTCATCCGCATAAGGAAGGGAACTGTCAGAGCGCTCCGGGGATAAACTCCCGAAGCGATTGGACGTTGAGGTAGGCGGCGGTGCCTCCCTGCGCGGCCCTCGAGGGCGGCGGTGGTGGCGAGGCGCAGCCTCCTCAAGGTCTAGGCGAGCCATTTCCCTAGTGGGGATGACTCCCTCTTCCTCGTATCTCCGCACCAGGGTGTTGATCACCCTTCTCTGGATGACCTCCGAGGGGGAGAGAGGGCGTGGTCGTCCCGCAATTGCGGCTGCTGGGACGGCTGTGGAACGGGCGGGACCGCGCGGAGTAGCCGCGTCGGTGTTTCCCCTGTCCCTGCGCCAGTGGGCGGGTGGCGATCGGGCACTGGATCGGGCGACCTGATTTCTGAAAGCAGGGAGAATGACCCATTAACACTGACAGGAAAAAGGAATCGACAACCAACCATTAGCGCCACGACGCCTTCCGTGGGGGGAACCCAGGCCCTCGACGTTGCGAGACGGAGTGCCCGATTTCACTTCCCCAGCCCCTGGCGGGTAAGACTGAATGCTTGGCCGGGCAACACGCCGGTCTTCCAACACCTCTGAAAGCCATCGGTCTTCGTATCGAGGAGAAGAGATTCACGTCGGGTTCACCATTTTTCTGTTTCGGTGCGGATGTGCGTCGGGTTACGCTGTTCCGCCAGGATGCGTTCGCGCGTGCACCCGTCAACCCGAGGGGATGGGCGCGCGGCTTGTGGTCCCGCAGTCCCGCTTTCCAAGGGCGGGCGGCATTCGTCCCTTATTCAGGGGCGTCTGCTCCTTGATCGAAACCGGGATGATGGGATGTCGGCTCCTCCTTCCTTGGACGTCTCCTCGGAACTCGTCGCCTAATCCGGGTCTCCCTCATAGACTTAAGAATGTTCGTGAATCTCGTTCCCGGCGCCATATCTTCATGGACACCGGTTAATTACGCTGCTTCCGCCCGGACGCTCCAAGGAGTCTGGGCGGGGCAGCAACCTGCGGTGAGAAGGCCGGGTGGCTCTGGGTGCTGGGGGCGTGTCGTAACACTGCGGCTCTGCACGTCTGTCTTCCGTCCCTAATAGGGCTTCTCGAAGGCATGATGGCCTGAGGCATCCCGTACTAGGTGCGGGGAACTGTGTCACCTGAGGTTTTCCTCAGCTTCCCATGTTTAACACGGGGTATGCCGCGAGTTTAACGTCCAGCGGGGACGACATCGGACCGATCAACACGAAAAGTGGATCAGATGACAGAACCCCTTGCGGGGAACCTCCGACGCTGGGGCCGGCACATGGGCGGCTTCCCAAGTAACGTGGAGTGGAGTGAAGTGGCATGACCCCACCGGGATGTGGAGGCCCGGGTAAGGATCAGGATGGATGATGGAGTGAAGAGCTTGGACCCCAGAGGGGCTTCCTACGTACCGCGCGTTAGCACGGATCAAAGTCAACGTAGTTCGGGTATACAGTTTAACGTCATGCTGGACGTCGGCAAGCCGACTCACGAAGAGGTCTAGGCCGCCGGGCGGAGGATTGAACCGAACCACCTCGCACAGAGGGGGATGGAACGGCCGGGTGGATCACAGTTTCACGTCATGCTGGACGATAAAAGGGTAAATGGAAAAAGGGGGGCTGTGGGGAGGCACCGCGGAGATACACGCGGGCAGTCTCCCACAGGGGCGGATTCATAGGTGAATCGACGCAAGCGTGAACCCTGGAGGGGTCCACTGATGGACGAACCGACGTAAATACGACCGGGACGACCAGGTGGTGGGCTTGAACCTCAGGGAGGCTTCCTACGTACCCTGTATAGAAGACAGGGATCAAAGTCCACGTAGTTCATTCTGTCAGGACTTACGCACTTGGGGCAGCCCGGATGCTGCAAAACTCAGTTGGAAGGGACTTGGACCGAAAGCAGAAGACACCTCGATCCCAGTCAGACCCTCTACTGGCTTCGGCAGTGGGGAGGCGCAACGGAGATACACATGTGCAGCCTCCCACGAGAAACTAGGGGTTTGTAATACCCTGCCCCCGTAGGGAAAAGCCGCTCCCATTAAATCATCCCAAAAGGGGGACAATCCCGACATCCCTGCAGAGACGAGCGGGTGGGGGCCACATCCAAACCGGGGGAGACCCTGCGTGCGAGGCACGAGATCGAATGATGCGGACGGTTTAGCATCTTGCCGGACGAAGTACAGTTTAACGTCGTGTGTTGAGGACGAAGCGGACGGTTTAACGTCTTGCCGGACGAAGTACAGTTTAACGTCGTGTATTGAGGACGAAGCACTTGGCAGTTTAACGTCTTGCAGCGAGGACGATGGGGGCTAGGCAGTTTAACGTCGTGCAGCTTGGACGGATGTGCAGTTTAACGTCATGGTGGACGTATCTGCAGTTTAACGTCATGCTGGACGAATATGCAGTTTAACGTCATGCTGGACGTATGCGCAGTTTAACGTCATGCGGGACGAATGTGCAGTTTAACGTCATGCTGGGCATAGGTTGCCGGACGATGGGTGCATGTCACTTCGCACGAACCTGGAGGGCCGCACGGGAAGACAACGCACGGTGCGGGCACCCAGGATGAGGATCATCGGGCGCCACGCAGGCAGGTGCCCTCAGGGGGTCGAGGGAGGCGACCCTGGTGGATTGCGCGCAAAAGAGGAGCTTTGCGCGCAAAACCGCGGGTCGGCGCGCAAAAATGGCGGGCTGGCGCGCAATTGGGCCAGCCCTTTGCGTGCGGAAGGTTGGGATTGCGCGCGCCGGGCTTCGGATAGCGCGCGGGGGCAACGACTCATTCTCTAACGAATGGCCACTTTGAAAATGGGGGGTGCGCGCAATCGGGTTGGATTGCGCGCACCCGGGGGCAATTGCGCGCAAGAGGCTTCTTTTGCGCGCAAAGGCCTTCGGGTTGAAATTTATTCAAAGGAAATGAGCCAAGGGGATTGCGCGCGAAGGCGGACCCCAAGGCTCTATTGCGCGAAAGAAAGGAGGTTACCTGAGGATCGGCATTGCGCGCGGAAGAGGTTGAATTGCGCGCGCGGGAGACCGTTCGACTTCCAGCAACCTTTGAAACGTTGGGGGTCGCCTAGTATTTATAGGCAACCCCGGGCGCGGAATCCAAGGCGCGAGCACGGAATTCTCCTCGCGGGCGCGAAATCGGGCACGGCGCGCAAAGGAGTTGCGCGCATCCCGGGGGTTTTGCGCGCAGATCATCATCTTTGCGCGCAGACCTCTGAAATTCCGCGCAAGGCCTCCGGGCCCTCCGAAACATTCTTCCGACTCCAAATATGACCTCGCTTTCCGCATCCGGAGCTTCGTTTGGGAACAACGGACTTTTCCGGCGTCTACAACTACTGCTGCCAACTCCAAGTCATGGGTAGCGTAGTTCTGCTCATGAGGCCTCAACTGAAGTGATCCGTAGGCAATCACGGCCTGCTCCTGGATCAGGACACAGCCGAGTCCGGTCCCTGATGCATCGCAGTAGACTACGTAACCAACTCCCTCCTCAGGCAACCTCAAGATAGGTGCGATGGTCAACCTCTGCCTCAGCTCCTGGAAGCTCTGATGACATCTGTCTGACCACACGAAGGGTTTCCCCTTCTTCGTCAATGCTGAGAGTGGGGCCGCAACTCTGGAGAAGTCCGGCACAAATCTCCGATAGTATCCAGCTAGGCCCAAGAAACTCCGCACCTCTGTCACGCTCTTGGGTGGCTCCCAAGCTAGCACTGCCTCGATCTTCGCGGGATCCACTGCAACTCCCGCCTCAGAAATGACGTGCCCCAAGAAGTGGACCTCACGTAACCAGAACTGACACTTCGAGAGCTTGCCATAAAGCTGGTGCTCTCGGAGTGTGTCTAGTACAACACGCAGGTGGTAGGCGTGCTCCTCCTCCGTCGTCGAGTACACCAAAATGTCGTCGATGAAGACCACGACAAATCGATCGAGGTATGGCTGGAAGATCCTATTCATGAGGCTCATGAACACTGCTGGAGCGTTGGTCACGCCGAAAGGCATAACCAAGAACTCGAAGTGGCCATACCGACACCTGAAGGCCGTCTTCTGCACATCCTCGTCTCGAACTCTAAGCTGATGATAGCCTGACCTGAGGTCTATCTTCGAGAACCACCGTGCTCCCTTGAGCTGGTCGAAGAGATCATCAATCCTGGGTAGCGGATACTTGTTCCTCACTGTCACCTGATTCAGGCGACGATAATCGACACACAGTCGCAAGCTCCTTTCCGCCTTCTTGGCGAACAAAATCGGGGAAGCCCAGGGCGAAACACTGGGTCGGATGAACCCCTTTCCCTGCAAGTCCTCCAACTGTACTCGCAGCTCTCGAAGCTCAGCGGGGGGCATCCGATATGCTGGAGTGGATATCGAGTATGTCCCGGGGTACAGGTCAATATAAAAGTCTACCTCTCTGCGAGGAGGTAGTCCTGGAACGTCGTCGGGAAAGACGTCCGCGTACTGATCCACCACTGCAGGGAAACTGGGACTCTGCACGTCAACTGCTCCCAGGATGAGGCTAGCCAACTGATGAGTGATGGGCTGACCTCTCCTCTGCGTGAGTCCATCTTCTGCTGCTAAGGCTCCCTTCTCACCGGTGAAGGTGAACCTGCTCCCGTCGGTGCGCACACATCGCACCTTGCGCCTAAAGCAGTCAATCTGAGCATGGACCGTAGATAACCAATCCATGCCCAAAATGACGTCGTAAGGCCTCGACGCTGCTACAAGAAGATCCCAGCCGAAGCTCTCGCATCCTAGAGTAAGCTCACACTGCCGGCACCAGTGCATAATCGTCGCGTCTGCTCCCGTAGGAGTCTCTAGCCGCAAGGATCGAGCCAACGGCTCTGCCGGAATCTCCGAGCTCCGAACAAGGGCAGTGGCTATGAAAGAGTGACTCGCTCCTGTGTCTATCAGAACTGCAGCAAGGGTGGAATAGACACAGATCGTACCTCGAATCATCTCTGGCGCGCCGTGGTCGTAGGCCTCCGCTGCCTGGAGCTGAGCCGGTCTCTGCCCGCCAGCTCCCTGTGGTCGGGGCGGGCCTCCTGGTGGTGGTGGTGGCAGAGCCTCAAAGCGTCTCCCACCACCTGCTGCTCGGCCAGCTCCTCTGCCTCGTCCGCCTCCTCCCTACGGACCGCCACTGTCGACCCTCTCCCTCTGCCTGGGTGGCCCCTCCACCGTCTGCTGCCCCTCGGTACGACGGGTCGGGCAGTCACGAGCCATGTGGCCCTGCCCGCCGCACTCGTAGCACTGTCTGCCTCTCCGAAGGCTGGCTCCGGGCCGGGTTCCCTGCACTGCTGAGCCAGCGTCCCGAGGTCGCCTGCCGGAAGGTCTGGTCCGCCTGGAACCCTGAGTCATCCGCCGGCTACCAGCTTCCGAAGACTCCGCTATCTGCCGCCCTGCGGTGGGTCTCGCTGTGGACTCAGCCAGGAAGCTCTCGATCAGGAGGGCTCGCTCCAGTACCCCTTCCTGGGTCGGGATGCTGAGGGAGATCAGCGATGCCCTGATCTCGTGTCTCAAACCCTGCTCGAAGGTCCGGGCCCGGAAGAAGGGGTCCCGTACCATGTCTGTCGAGTACCGAGAAAGGTCGGTGAACCTCGCCGCGTACTGAGCGACCGTCAAGCTGCCCTGCCACAGCTGAAGAAGCTCCTGGATGCGCACCGCTCGGAGGGTGGCCGGGACGAACTCTGAGCGGAAGAGGCTCTCGAAGTCCGTCCAGATGAGGGAGGCCTCATCGTGTACCTGGAGCATCAGGATCCACCAGCGTCCGGCTGCTGCGTGCAGCAAGCTCGCCGCGAGGATCACCATGAGGTCTGCTGGCGTCCTCACTAGCCTGAAAACTCGGACGACCGCCTCCAGCCAGTCCTCGGCTGCCTGGGGGTCCGACTCACCACAGAACCTGGGTGGTCGCTGGCACTGGAACTCGTGCAGAGCTCCGAGGCGTCGTGCGTCGTCAGCTGCCAGTGCTGGAAGCATCGGGGGCTCGGCGGGTAAAGGTACCGCCGGTGCCTCTACTGTCAACGGGCCATGTACCGAGGCCTCGTCGCTCGGCGGGCTGTCGTCGCGCCCTACTCTGGGAACCCTAGCTGGCTGCTGTCGTCGTGCCATCCTGAAAAGGAAACAAGTATGCCACGGTCAGAACAGTATACCTGGTGAGCTGACACAAGTAATCACAAAGAAAACATGAAACACACATGCAAACAATGTTTTCGTACATTAAGTAAGGAATCAGAAGTCAGGGTCCTGGTGTATGGATATGTCGGCCGCCGCACCAACACTGGACTCCCTGGACTGATAACCACACTCAATACACTAAACACTTTTTCTTCACATAGAAGAAAGATCAGAGTCTGCGGTAGAACCGACCACCTCTGATACCAATTTGTCACGACCCGTCCTCGGGCGCGTGTCGTGACTACCCCAAGCCCGCCTTCCATAGGCCAAGGGCTGGCGACTAGCACCAAGGCGTAAATCCCAACAAAAAGGGATGGCATTTCCTTTGAAAAGTAAACAAGCACCACCGAGCAAGAATGCGGAAAAGTAAACACTAAGTAAAACTGTACAAGCTGTGCTGAAAGTAAAAAGGGGCCGGAAATACAAGCCCAACTGTAAAGTACAACTGAAAGGAAAAACAGCAACTAAAAAGGGAAAACTGCAGCGTCGAGCCGTCCTCCGGAAGTCCCACTTGAAGGGTGGGTACAGATAGCCTCCACTGCTCCTCGGGTCCACCTAACCGCTCCGAGTACGTCCCGCCCAGTGGTCCACCTCCAGGTACTGTCCTGCTCCGCACGCCTCCTCCACGATCAGCGCTGTCCGTCGTCTGCAACCAACACCACGAAGTGCGGGCATAGCCTGTGCAGGGGTGAGTATAAGCTACTCAGTAGGGACCCCGAGACCCCCGAAGGTCTCCCAAAATCCACAAAGGATAATCCACAAAGGAAAGATACAATCACGAAGTAACATCTGACACGACTTAGGTATATGCCTATACATATACCTAAGTCTTCAATTCCCGTTCGGCTCCAACGTCCGAGCCCAAGCACAACCCAGTCCACACAGGAAAGAAAAACGTATACCCACGCAGGATAGAGCAACACAATCCACAAAGGAGAGTAACACAAGATTCAGCTCACACAGGTATACTTCTTTGGATGACGATAAAGATGATCATTGAACCATCTAAGTCGTCGGACCCACGAAGGATCGATAGGTACTAACCTTGCAGTGACCCACACAGGATCGGGCCCACGTAGGACCTGTAGAAGTTGGCTCACACAGAACCGCTGAGAGATGACCCACACAGGATCGGGCCCACACAGGACCGGGCCCACGCAGGACCTGTAGGCGCTGGCTCACACAGAACCGCTGAGCGCTAACCCACGCAGGATCGGACCCACACAGGATCGGGCCCACACAGGACCGGCATCACTGATCCACGTAGGATCGCTAAGTGCAGTAGTCATCGCAGTCCGCTGAGGATCTCTGCACAGTCGTCGCCGCAGTCCACTGAGGATCTCTGCACGGTCGTCGTCGGAGTCCACGGAGGATCTCTGCACAGTCGTCGCCGCAGTCCACTGAGGATCTCTGCACGGTCGTCGCTGTCGAAGTAGCAGTCGCAGCCAGCACTAGGGTTCCCGCACACAGCAAGCTCGTTTGGGAAGGTCCGCTCCACGAGCCGAGAGGCTGATACATCAACTGACACGAAGTCCGAAGTTGATGTATCCAAAAGTTCCGTATCGTCAACAGGAACTCAACGTCGCAGACGGCGCGTCAATCGAACGCCCGGTCTGAGAGATATTGGCATTTTCGTCCCAGGGGCCCGGTTGGTTTTTTAAGGCAAAACCAACCCGACCGCACTCCACCTGCGTCCAAACCTCGGGTGGAGTATGCCAAAAGATCCGTCTCACTTAGCGGAATTCAACAAAGCTGACGGCACGTCAATCAGACGTCCGTAGCTCAAGATATGAGCGTTTCCGCTCCGAGGGCCCGGTTGGTCTCGTGTACGAACCAACCCGGCCGAACTCAAAGTATTCCGAAACCTTGAGTGCGATATACCGAAACGACCGTCTCGATCCAAGGATCGCGTTGCCGCTGACGGCGAGTCGTTTGGAGGCACGAAGCTCAAGATACGGACGTTTGAACGAAAACGTCCGAAGATGGGGGGTACGGGCCCGGGCCGACCCGGCCCGACCCCCCCTGGGTCGGCCCGAACCGGGTCGACCCGACCCGGGTCCGACACGACTGGCCCGGCCCGGCCCGGCCCGGCAAGGGCCGGTCCGGCTCGGCCGGCTCGGCTTGGCCGAGCCGCGCGGGTGGAAGCCGCGAGCGCTGACCCGCGGCTTGAGGAAGGACCGCGGCCCGCGTGCGGGCCGCGCTGGCGAGCCACGGACGCGCTGAGCCGCGTCCGCCCGGATGAACCGGACCCGCGTGCCGCGGGTCCGTTTGGCCGCCGCCGCGGCGGCTTCAGCCGCGGCGGATTTCGTCCGGCGGCGCGCCGGCGCGCCGCCGCCTTCGGCCGCCGGCGCCGCCGCGCCGGTGACCCGGGCCGCCGGCAACTTCCGCTGGCCGCCGGCGTCGCTCCGGTGGCCCGTTTTCCTTCCCGTCTGCGCCGTTGCTCCTCCCTGGATCCGTTCTTTACTGCGGGATCGTCAACCGTCCGCTGCGGCACGTTCCGTCGTCGACCGTCAAATCCGCACAAAACGAAGAACGACGGAGGGTCGTCGGGCCGTGTTCATTCGGCCCGCACCCTCCGCGTTAGAGATAAACAACCGGGAGAAAAACGATCAACACATGATCCAACAATTTTAATTAAAATAAAATTGTTCATTGAAAACTGGCTTTTTAATTTTCAAGAACGTTCATGGGAAAATTAAAAAGGGGTAATTTTCCAAAATGAATCCCTACCTTGATGATCGTCGTGCGCGGGCGTTCTTCGCGGAAGAGACCGTCGCGGAAGAGATCGATCGTCGCGTCGTCGCGGGGAGGCGTCACGTCGTCGCGGATTCCGGCGTTGAGTCAGCGAGCTCAACGAATCAAGAACAACAGATTTAAATTATTAATATTTAAATCTGTGTTTCGTTTAAAACCAAAGAAAAGAACTTGAGAGGAAATCCGAAAGCACTCACCTCGAATGGTCGGTGATCGGAGATCGGAGATCGGAGATCGGAAGAGCGTCTCGGCCGAAGGCGTCGTCGATTTCCGGGTTCGGCGTTCTTCGCGTTCTTCGCGTTCTTCGCGTTCTTCGCGAGGGAGAAGAATTTGCGAGGGTTCTCCCAAATCTTCTCAAGCGCAAATAACCAGAGGTTAAGCGTTGGTCTTATTTTATTATTACGCCAACGAATTTGAAAAACTGGTTAAGAAACGATCCATCAATTCATTGAATTAATTCAACGAAAGAAACTACCCATTTAATTCACGAAGGAAACAGCCCATTTAATTCACGAAAGAAACAGCCCATTTAATTCATGAAATAAACCGCCCAATTAAATGGTCTGTTAAGAATTTAGAAAACGCGTCGGTTGACTTTCATTAAGACGGGTTTTCACGGGTGCGTTTCTTAGCGGAAAGAAACAGCGGGGCTCATGCGGGCCCCACCTCACAAATATCCTACCAAGGGGGTAGGATATTTCTGGATAGCATCCTATCCAGTTCAACTCAGTTCAAGCCTCCTTTAAGTGGCTTTAAGTGGCTTCCAAGTGGCTTAAGTGAAATAAAATAAAGCTGTCGCAAAATTATTTTATTTCTTAACTTTAAGCCCGAAAATTAAAAACCACACCCGAGCAAACGCAACTCCGGAAGAGGCGTTTCAAAGCGAATACCGGCGCTGCGATTTCATCGGTGCCCTCAGAATTCGATTCCGGGAACCGGTTCAAAAGTTAGAAAAACCCGCTCATCCGTTCACTGAACGTACCCGAGCCAAACTTCAGAAAATGATTCCGGGCACACCGGGCCTCAGAATCAGGCGCCGTTAGAAACTGCGTTCTTGTAAAATTCCAAAGAAAATTAAGAAAAAAATTTCTTCGAAATTTACGGGTCTTTACAGTTAAAATCTTTATTTGAATATCCCCCTTTTTAAGAACAACACATTCGTGTTAATAAAAGTAATAAATTTATAATATTTTGATTGTTAAATTAATTTCTCAAGAGATTGATTATTTCTCCGTTATATCAACCTGAAATATTGATATAAATTTTGAAACCAATTTACTAATCCAAAATAGTTATAAACACTATCGAATACTAACTATCAAAGAAAATATGTTTCTTGAAATATGATTTAAAATATAGTAAAATATATTAGAAAACACATTGGATTAAAACTAGTGGTTCAGTATCAAGTAATGAATTAATCCACTCCACTTAGTGATCCTCTTCCATCATGGAATATATATAAATATTAGATCCAAACCCTAGATCAGTGTTTACACAACATTATAAAAAATGTCCAGGTCACAAAACCTCTAACACAGTTATACATAGGAACTAAAAATATCCATATCACATAGGACCTCTACCAGAGTTATATGTGGGATATAATAGGTGTAAAAAGATATTTGTGTGAGGATATCTTGTATCCTTCTGTTCAGTGAAATAGAAAGTGTGTGTTTCATATACAGATGCACACACTACTCGAAATATAGTGAAAATTCACACAATAGAGTAAAAAATAAGAATATGGAGTTTATAACAATTTGATTGTTGTGAAATGTAGTTGTGGACTATTTTGATGTAGAAGATGTGAATATTGAGTACTATTATGGAAACAGACACTAAAACAGCTTGTTTTGAAGTTTTTTGCTCTGGTTTCTAGGAAGATGATGTTTTATTCCATTTGTTCTTTTTTGTTTGATACTGAGGAGTTTTTACTTTGGTGCACATCAGGTTCTACATTATGTTTAGTTAGAAAGAATGAGAATTCCTCATGTGTTATTCTTCCTTTTGTTCACAAATTCAGTATGGGTTCTCGTGCAAATCCTCTACTGTAAGTCTATCTGTATCTTTCAACTATCATAATTTTTATTTAATATTATGTAGCTCAACAAGAACTATTATTTTTAGTAGGTTATGTTCCTCGTACTTCTGACTTCCTAATTAATATAGTGTGAAAATAGAATTAATTTAACTAGTAGCATTAAAACACCCAAATATGAACGTTAGAGATAATTTTAAATAAAAGAAAATATAAACAGTCTGTTGGTGACTCCTCTATTTGTGATTAATTATCTTAATGAATCCTTATATTAGTGTGTCCTTCTATTTGTATCAGTGACTCATTATATTGGTGATTCATTCTATCAGTATCTGCATTCATCAGTGACTCAATATGTCGGTGACTCTTTTTGTTCTATCAGTGAGTTATTCCTTCTTTCAGTGTGATATTTCTTCTGTCGGTGTAACATTTGAAATTTTAATGAGACATTTCATTCTATAAATTTCTCATTTGAAGAGCTGGTGAGAAATATGTTCTGTAGGAGTCTCAGTTTAACTATCGGTGTGTTAGACTTAACATTCCGTAATTCATTTTTTCTGTCAGTGTCAGTGACTCATACACAACTACTTTTCTATTTTAGCTGTCCTAAAACATGAATATATAAGGAATGTGTAAAATAAATTATTGATTATAGATAATAATAATTAAACATATTGAAACATAAATAAACATTATTTAAGTGATTAAATAATATTTGACATGATTAATGATTATTAAAACCATTAAAACCATAGAGGGGTTGTCAATCTCTTATGGGCCAACACTTATATATTTATAAAATTAGTTAATTTTATGTTAGACATTTTGAGGATATTCAATTTATAATCAATGAATATTTTCAATAGCTTGACAATGGTAAAAGATTTCATGGGTTTATAATCTAAAAAACATTAGTCATAGAGTAATTATCATTCTATTTTTCTAATATAGTTTAGAATCATTCACGAGAGGCAAACATGAAAAACAGATCATATCTCTTTGTGGATGAGGTAGTCCATAAGAATGAACAAGAAATGTTATCATTTTTTAATAGGCTTAAGTGTATAAATTAAGTAATTTTTTTATATAATAAAAATTTGTCATTAATATTATATATAAATTAAATTCATAATCCCTGTGAGGTGGTGAGAAAAAAATGAGACATGTCTCTTCATGGAGGTGGTCATCCACATGTACAAAATGGTGATGTTTTTATTTTCCATAAGATTGGGATAGAGATGACCAAGGGTTATTAAATAGTCATAATAATATCTATGTATATTATAAATAATGATGTTACTATATAAGCATAGTTATGATAGAATTAATGGAGTCAGAAGAAAAAATAAAATGAAAGTAATTGGTTAAGAGTTATACATATTCATTGGGAATCCTCCATTCAATAACATATTAGGCCTTATAGATTGGTATTCTAGTGAGACCATGGCCTCAAGATCATAGGAACATGGTTGATAAGGTATTTTGGAAATTCATGGAATATATTAATGGCCCATAATTTTTGAGTAAGAGAAGATAAGGGGTGCCCCATTATAAGCAATGGGAGGAAATAAATTTTAAATATTAAGAAAAATAAAATATCATAAATATCATACTAATGTAAACTAACACTAAATTTAATTAAATTTGAGGTTACTAAATTATATGGTTGAAATAAATTCATCCATTAAAGTTTACACATGTATAAATTACTTTTTAAGTCATACCATTAAATTTAATTCCCTCTGTAGCCCTTTTAAACATTAGTTTTAATGACAGATTTTTCTTTATTTAAGGGTTATAAATTCATATATAAGGTTTAATATGGTTACAAAGTGGTACATTTATAAAATTTTGGACTATTTCCCATCCAATATGTCGTTTTTTATTTTTATATCATTTAAAAAAATATTCTTTTCCATAAAATATCATTAAAGTAAATTTTAGGTCTATTAATTTAATTTGACATCCATTAGATCAAAAAAGTAATTAAATTTGAATAAAAAATAATTTAACATTAATTATAATTTAAATTACTGAATTAAATTAGCGGAATACTTTAATTTAACCAAAAAATATTTTTATTTTTTCTTAAATTCCTCTTCCTTAATATTTTACTACTTACATATGCACTGTATCAGTGTTTCATAAGCGTTTATGATGATTATACCATCACTAAAAATTTAGAAATAAATTAATAACATAAAAATAATTTATTAATATTAAAATGACCATTTATAACTTATCCTACCTTTTTTTATCCAAATAAAAATACATTTGAGACATTAAAAGAAAGAGACAGACATTTTGTATTTATTATTAACATAAAATATTATAATGGATAAAATAAATGTAAATTGGAAAGTTATTGAAAACGTTAGAATATATGATGGAATCAATCAAATTACACTTTTATAATGAAATAGATTCATGTTTTTGGTGGATTTTTTTGTCTTATCCCATATTTTTACCCTATTTTTACATGTTTTACCCTTTCTAAGGCGACAATTATTTTTGCATAGTTACTATTTATAGTAACTAGAAATAAAGGGGAAATATTTAAAAAAATATAAACTAACGATTCCAAATATTTAATTCATTAATAATGTTTAAATTTATAGATTCTTGATAAATGAATTTAATATTAATGTGTAAAACGAAATGAAAAACAGTTTTTAGAAAAATGTGTTTTCAAACCTAAATATGAACTTATATAAAAATAAAATATATTTTTGATTCCTATGAAAATAATAAGATTATGTATATTAAAATGGGCTATTATGTTAATTTAAAAATATATCCAAAATATAATGTAACTTATAAATTAATTTATTTCATGAAATGAAATGACAGTTTTACAAAAATCAGTATTTTTCACTTATTCACTCAAAAATTAGTCATTTTAAAAAAATACATAAAATAAAATCAAGGATAATTTTACATGATTATTTAAAAAATTGTTTAAGTATTTTATAAATAAACTTATAAATTTGGTAGAATTTAATTTTAATATTTCAACAAAAAAATGAAATAAAACCATTTTAGAAGAAGTTATATTTTTGAAACATAAAATGAATGTATTATAATTCCTTACATAATAACAATGATTAAATAAAATTTAATTAATTTAATTATATATATATAATATAATTATTTATTTAAAATAAAGCATTAAAAGCTATTAATTAAATATATTGAAATTCAATTAAATACATAAAAAATGTTTAATGAAAAGTATCTATTTTACCTTTAAATTATTATATCTTCATTTAAAACCAATTTATAATCAAATTATGACTGAATATTAACATTATTAGGGAATAAATTTCCATATATATATCATAATTAAATTATTCCTATCCTCTACCACTAAACTAAGGACTATGTCATAATAGTCATCTATAGATTGCACTATTTCTACAGTATATAGAGGTTTGTTTAAGATGAAGGTGGAGTATTCCAAACACTTTCAAATATATTTCTTAAGTAAAATAAATTATAAAATATTGGGGGTGTTACCCTAGTGCTATATAGATATTACAAGTCAATAAAAGTTAAATCTGAAAGATAAAAAATTAGTTGTAGAGTCAAACAATGTTTTTTTGATTTGTCAATCAATGTCAATGAAACTTATTAGTGTAGTTATAAATGAAGGTAAAATGATTACATATAATGGAATCGGCCAGGTAAGCTAATTTGTTTTGGAACTCTTGGGAATTTCATTGTTAAGTATCTATGTTATAAATATTGAATTGTGAAATTCGAATGGTTTGTGATATAAACTATATTATTTGAAGCTGTTATAGACATACATGATGTAAAAATCATGGGTAGATATGATAATTATTATAGTTTTAATTCAATTAATGACGAAAATAGTGTCTATATCAAAGAGTTGAATAAAAAATAATAAATACATCTGAGATACATCTATATAAAGGATGTGTATTATCATCTCATTTCTAATATATGACAAGTTGTGTTTATTATTAATAAAGAGTTTAAAAAACAAGGTAATAAAATTATATAAATAGTTTATGATTAATTTTATTTTATAACATGATTTCAAAAGAGTAAAAGCATATAATTATTTAATCTAGGATAAATTGATTATTTAGATTTTTACTATAACACTAGTGATGGTGTTACTTCAACTTATTAGTGATATATTTTAATAACTGTTCAAATAAAAATAATACAAACACATAAAATAACATATATGATATAGAAAAATGGTTTACTTGTTTTATATAAACAAAAAATAGAAATTAAACTAATTTCTTTATCATGAAATTTAAAATGTTTCTTAAAATGATATTTCGAATAAAATAAAGTGGTTAAGTGGTTTGTTGCAGTATACATGGACATTAAAAATTTCAAAGTAAAAAACATTTATACAAATAAAAAACTGATCTTCAGTTTATATAATAGAGTTTAGGATATGTAATGGGGAAGAGAAATGTAAATCTTTTCATTCAACTGTCATAAAAAACTAAATATTACTTTTTTAGAAAGGATTATAAAACTTATAATTCAATGTGAATGTCACATAATATCCTAAAATAATTTTACAGTGTATCAATAAAGAGACGTGTAATTAGATATGTTTAGTTACCATAAAAAATTGAATATAACTTTATCCTTACGAGGTTCATGATATAATGTTAGGTAATAACACAAATAGATACAATATATAGAAATAAACTTCAAGGAAAATGTTCGATATAATGGATTACAAGAATGATGATGATCTATTAAGAAAGAAATATAAGTTAACATAATAACATTCTATATAGTGGAATAAATGTGTTTTAATATGTTTATGGAGCTGAATATTAAAAATATGATTCCTAAAAATACAAATTATTCAAAATTTCTTTCATCATAGATTTCACTCAAAAAAGACTTTAATGAGAGGGTTTTATTAGATGATCACATAGTAATGTGACATGAATTTTGTATATATGTAACAAGTTAAAAAATCCCTAAAATGTATAGAATACCTGAGGCTAACATAGAATTATATTATATAAGATATGATTAATAGTAAAACAAATTGGTTAGAGTGGAGTTCTTATGATGTGGGTGAATTAACTATTTAATAAGTTTTTTTGTTAAAAACAGTTATAGAAAATACCTAATTTACAAAAAACCTACTTTACTAACATAGTAGGTATATAGAATTGATGTTTCAAAATAAACTTTTAATTCTATGATAAAATCATAGTTAAAATAACTTGAGATTATTCCAATCCTTAAAAATTTATCTATTGACATCAAATAAATAGAATATCTCTGGTAAAATGTAGCTTTCAAAGTTTATTTTTTCAAAACTGATTTGAAAAATAGTTTACAAAATTTTAAGAAAAATTTAAAAAAACACAAAATAAAAAATAAAAAATAAGTGGTTCAGCCATAATATGAGACTTAGTCCTCTCTACTTGGAGGAATCCCACTTTTAAGCATGTTTATTGTTATAAATAGGATAATCCACAACCTAAATCAGATATAATGATTACAATACCCCACATGGATATATAGGATATCACAAATCCTCTTCCACATATTATAATAGGAATATATTGATGATAGGAATTATTTAAAGAGTATCAAATTATTCATTAACACAGTACCAGATAATTTACTTAACATATACCCAAAATAAACAAAGAACAACTCAAAACTAATGTAACAATGATACGAATAAAGACATATACATGAACATCATTGTTGTAGTGAAATTAATTGAGTTCCAGTTATTTATCAGGCTTCTTTTATCTTCCCAATATCTTAATTCTTTTCTAATGAAAGATTCAATAATTATAAATGTAATCACATATATTACAATGAATCATAATTTAAAATACTTTGATAATGGTTTTTGAAACATATTAAGGGAATGTGTAATTTGTTTTCATGATATTCATACTCTATATATTTCCTGACTTATTTCTCCTTTTAAATAGATAGAATCTTCCTCTAAATAATCATTTAATAATAATCATTGATGATTCAAATATTTAAAATAAAATTATAGAATATTAAGTTCTCTAACATGGCATGTAATTATTCATATATGGCCATAAATATAATTCTAGTTTGGAATGGTCGATTTATGTCTACCATGTTATCATGATTCCTCATATTTG
Source organism: Viscum album (assembly GCA_963277665.1). Classification (NCBI taxonomy): domain Eukaryota; kingdom Viridiplantae; phylum Streptophyta; class Magnoliopsida; order Santalales; family Viscaceae; genus Viscum; species Viscum album. Next base: position 1,226,004,501 of record OY728130.1, read on the forward strand.
ACTAAATTCATAAGAAAAAACATTAACTAATTATCTTAATAGGTCATGAATTGGATATATTAAATGTTTGGTCACTTAAATTGAATGTGTGGTCACTCAATGTCATCATACATTCGCATCAACACTTGGCTAAAATTCTAACCCTTTCAGGTGGTAACTTTATTAATTCATGTTTTCAGTTGGGAAAAATACATGGTTTCCCTAATACATTGTAATTTTACTACATAAGACATGTCTAATAATACATTATCTTAATTTATCCTTACAGTCACTTGGTTCCTCTTATGGTTACTTCAGGAGTTTGTGAAATATCTTCCATAATAAATCAATAAATAACATGATTGATTCACTCAGTCAAGCAATTGCTTACCTACATTGTGAAATTATTTTGTGTTCCGTATTTTTCTTGTGTTCATGGGAATCCTTATTCTAGTCAATTGAGTACTTAAAAAAGTTTAGTCATTTGACACATGGTTACTTTTCTCTTTATGTGGTCATTTTTTTCTTTATGCCCCCTCTAACACTTAAGAATATTTTCATAGTTCAACAAAAAATTCATGTTGCTAGCATAGAACTATAAATTATGTAATAATAAAAAAACATGATTTGAGACCATTAAAATATTTAATTGAGGGAATATTCCAATAGTCTTCCCCATTTTGATAATCACGAATCATGAAAAATAATACATAAATAAAGTATGCTAATAAATCAATTTAATAAAACCATTATACCATATCATTACAAACATTTTTTACAACGCCTCTTTGATTTTCAAAATGAAATAGGATATTTTAATTTTTTTCATAAAAAATAGAATATAAAATTCTATATCCAGGGATCCAGGATTTAATAAAATAGATAAAATAACTTTATAAATAATAAATAATTAGAACAACCCTATGAGATGTCATAATCAAAATATGAGAATATATGGTCTCTAAATGTGAATGTTTTTATTGGTGATATCTCTCTGTCTTCATAGGGATATGGATAAGATGAACGAGCATGCCTAGGTGAAGAAGAAACTCCTAAAATTATAAAAACCTTTAGTGATATGTCTAATACAGTTGATATATTATGCAAAAATGAGATCAAAAGGAGTTATATTAGCTATAGAAACTCAAGTTTTTCCTTTAAAGTATTGTTCATATGAAGAGTTGGATGAGCTATAATTATATTTTTGAAAATATAAAGAACAATATTTAAAATGTATGTGGAATCATCCACATCCCATGAAACATGATCTATAACAAGCATTAAATCATCCTTATCATTCATGGACTGAAACAACATAGGGTCCATCATAATAATCTTCTAAAAAAATGACTTCAAATAATAGGATGATGGAGGTATCATTAAATATATATCGAAACACTTAACATGGTCATTAAATCATACATGGTAAAAATATATTCAATGTAATAATTAATGTAACCATTTATAATATTTCCTTAGAAATCTTAAATATATCAGTGTTAACCATATCAAAAATCATTTCACCATGAGTAGAATTTCCCGTATTGATCAAATTCTTAGCTTCTATAAAAAATTTGAATAAGGAGTTAATTTACTCAAGTAAAACCATTCAAATAAGGTCTCTATCTATAAACCTAGGTGAATTCGTAGTGGATAGATGTCTTGAAGAACTTGTTACAAAATTGAGGTATATCTACTCTATCTTCATCACCACATATATCAAATCTTCCTTGGGATATACAACTTTTTATATTAATCCTTCAACCTTATGGAACATATAATCGAAATTTAGAAATATCTTTAGCTAAATATGAAAAACAACACTATATGTCTTAAAAGCTATATCACCCTTTTTACCGTACTCGCCAACAATTCATAGGCCCAAAAATATTTCTATCAAAACTACCTATAATTCATTTTTGAACTGAAAAAAATCTTCGATTTATATAAAGGAATAAAAATCCTATATTTGTGACCATGTAGGGATAGGTGTGAATTCTATAGAAACTATATCCAAGGGTCACAAAATATATCTTTATACTTTTGATGTGTCAAACTTGTGATTTTAAATATCCAAAATCTAACTATAATAATCATCTATATACAATACCATTGTTCAATGAGATGAGTCATAAATTGTTTCACCTTATGTGAAGACATATAAGTAATGAACTAGAGAATAAGGTCTAGTTTGGTTGGCAAGAGTTGAATCGAACATATTCTAAAAAATATCATCAACATAAAGGTTTATATTCCATTTTCCACAAGATTATGTGGGGAAAGTTATTTATTAACTGTTTATAGACCATAGGGAATAAATTATATAGAATTTTGATTAGGTTTTGGTAGACCACCATCATTATGATCATCTGAACATTAATTGTTGGGATTATGATGATCTAAATCAAAGATAGGAGTTTATGGAGACTTTTATACATTTAGATCTCTATTGATAAAAATTGTTTCTCCCCTGTCTCATACATATTTGGAATATTTGAAATTGAATTATCATTATCATTAATTTTTGAAGATATGAGATTCTTTCATAAAATAAAATTCTAGGAGTACTATCACCCTCACATGATACTACTCCATTCATGGGTCCTATATGTTTTGAAAACTTTGGAGTCCAATTAAGGAATTATTTATTACCCATTAAGGATTATATAGTGAGAAAAACTTTTATATCCTTCTAAATTTAATAATATTAATAGTCAATATCAATAACATGATCAGGTTCCAAACCTCGATGAGCTATGTTTTTTTTAATATTGGGATTTTCATAGGATTATAATGATCATACTACATTTTTTCATCCTCAAAAAAAATATTCTTCAAAGGGTTTCATTAAATTTTTATTCTATTATTGGTACATTAATTCATACAAATAAAACATGAAGTAGTAAACTTTTATTCCCCCAAGTAAAAAGTCCCTCAATATCTAAATGTTTTCATATGTAATTTAGATAAGGTAGAAAATTTCAACAAGAATAATTCATGATTAGCTCATCCAGATGATTCATAATAAATAAATGAAGACTTATATGTAGTTTATTCACCATAAGATAAATAATGAAATATATTTATTCTGTAAAATTCAGAAATCTATTTTTTTAGAAAAACTAAATATTGAATAAAATTATGCAATAAACTACACTAACCAATGAACTCAAAAACATTTGTCTCTCTAGGAGTTATTTTACTAGATATTTTTCAAGGGTATCCCAAGCACAAAATAAGTACAATTTATTGGGTAGTAACTATGATATTCCTTGTACTCACCAAATTCTATCACTTTTATATATATAACCCACAATGTTGAAAAATATATATGTTTTTTTCCATCCATAATTGATTGTTCATGATCCAATTTTTTACTAGGTAGAAATAGCATATTCAAATAGAACTATTTTTCTAATCGAGAACATAAGAGTATATAATTTTCCATGAAACACTCATTTCATCTTTTTTTAGTAAATCTATCCACAATATGGATCCAATTTATATAAAATAATTCATTTGAATTTTCTTTTCTATAATAAATTCGTGAAAAATTTGGTGTGGTTTTTAGGGTTCTATTATTCCACTATATATAGTTTTTTTACTTTTAAAAGTTTTATGGGTTTTTAGAGATACAACCTCAATTGAACACACCATTCGTAGTATTATTGACCTAGACTAGAAGGTTGGAATTCTATAGATTTTTTAATAAGGGGAGGTATAAATTGATTTAGTCTTTGGGATCAAGAGATGAGAGATGATTAATATTCTATTTGGGGCTATTTATAAATCATTTGGGGCTCTATAAACTGAAAATCACAATAATAGAATATAAAATACAAAAATTGAAATAAAACTCATACAACAACATGATATAAGGAAATATAGAACATTTTTCCACAATACAAAAAATAATCGAAATTAGTTTACTCAACTATAATTTCAACTTGATTGACAATATGCAGAATTTTTCTAGAAATCTTAAACTAACAAAAAAAGTAAATTAATACATCAATAGTAAATATGAAATGAAATTAGATAATTCATATAAAAATAATACCTTTGATTAATTAAATAATTTAAATATAACATATAAAATATATTATAAAATAAGTAGAATTAGTTGACTATTCCAAATTCAAGTATAATAAAATTAAATATGTCAATTTTTAGAAGAATTGAAAAAATGTCGATTTGTTAATTCTTAGTGTTAATGAATTCCAGAGCGGTTTTCCCTTTTTGATAATGATCCCTTAATAAGTGATTCCTTATGACAATATTTATAGTCCTAGAAATAGATATAAAATTATTATATATATCAATACCACTTATTTTCTCACAATGTATTGTGACATTTTTAAATTCATATTCACAATATATATATTCATGTTTCATCTATAAAATTTATGCATAATATATTCTTGTAACTATGTATTCAGCTTCAGTAGTGGATAATGAATCATATATCTACTTGTTGTTATACTAGGCTATTAGAGACCTTCCAAAAAGTCACATGTTACAGAGGTTCTTTATTTGTCTAGATTACAACAAATAAAATAAGCAACTGAATAACTATCAAATTCAATTACATGTCATTTAGGATAAAATATTCCAAAAATAATAGTATTCTCAAGTTACTTAAAAATAATTTAAATTGTACTTAGATGATATTTCCTAGGGCTTTCATGAAAATAACAACACACACTTACTACATATATTATATTTTTCTAGAAATAATTTATGTATTGTTTCTCCCAAATATACCACTGTAATCTATTTTATCAATTGGTCTTCTAATTTTATCCAAATCTAGTTTATAGTTCTTACTCATAAGGGTTTCACCAAATTTTTGTTACCCCTGAAAATGAATCTAAAAAGATAATATTTGTACTTTATTTATTTAAAATATTTTCATCTTAATTTTTGTAAATATGAAAAATATGTAATAATTTTAACTAACACATTAAAAAAATTTCAAATACATTTTTATTAATTTTATAAAATGAATTACATAATGAGTTTTTGGATCTTCATAAAATAATATCATCAAAATACATTTTATATACTAAAAAATCTTTTGAAATCATTTTTATAAATAAGGTATGTTCAAAAATTCTTTTTGAAAACCCATGAAAGAGATTAGACAATCATACCATACTTTGTGGAGATAATTGTAAAAGATAAAAAGATCTAGATAATTTAATAATATAATTTAGAAGATGAGTATTTTAAAATCCATTGGATTATTTAAAAAAATATCTTCAATAATAAAACCATTAAATAATTAAATATTGACATCCATTTGAAATAGTTTTAAATTTCTATTTCTTTCATAAGAAATAAGTATTCTAATGGATTCTAGTATAACTATATGTGCAAAGGATTCTTCACAAGAAATCCCTTATTATTGATTATAACATTATTCATCCATTCTAGTTGTATTTATATCAATAGTTCAATATTCATCAACATTGATTCTAAACACCCATTTAGTTCCCATATTCCAATAATATTTACGTTTTTCTATTGGTTTCTATAATTTCCCCCTTTCAAATTGATTTATCTCCACTTGAATATCAATAATCTAAAATTCATTGTTGATAGATTCAGTATTTTTTTTGGATCATTCTATGGAAATACTTCTTGATGTTTATCCCAGTTTCTTAGAGAAGAAATAGACTGAGTACCTCTATCTAGGTATCACACAACATTATTTAAAGGTTGGACTATATTATTTTTAATTGTTTTAGGGATAGATGTCTGGGGTTCTTAAAATTCTTCCTCAATATTTGGTTTGTTACACAATAATATTTTAATATATGTTTTAGTTTAAATGATTCAACTTGTTTGATAAAATTTGTTTCACAAAAAACCTAATGTAAATGAGTTGAAAAATATTAGAATAGTATTTTTCATTAACCTAATATGGTAGTTAATTAATAAAATAATCATTTTTAGAATATAAATATATAATAAGTGGTAATTTTCAATAAAAGTAGTTTTCTTTATGTATTTAATTTTCCATCTAAAACTAAATTTTTTAATTTTATAAATTTAAATAAACCATATTTTCATATTCATAATATCAAAATGGAATTAATATTATTTTTTGAGTATTTTATAAAGTGTTATTTTTAGTAAAAAACAGATGGATATGGAAATATTATAATTTTCATGTTTTTATTACTATGTAAGAAAAATAAACAAGATTTTAAAACCATTAAATTGAACCAAAAATAATTTAAGGAATAAAATTAATCGTTCTGAAATATTCATTATACATCAGAGACGTATTCCATAAAATTAGAACTAAATTAAAATATTACTTTAACATAAAACTTATTTTCAGTATTTTCTTTAAATCATACATTTTTAATGTGGCAATCGGGTTTTGATTTCCCATAATGCCACATCACTTTTGAAAAACATTTATTAGACATATTGGTGTTTTTATTTTAAAATAATATTCCACACCTATAGAAATTTAATTTGATAATTTTTTTCCAAAATTGAATTTATAATTTTGAATAAGTTCATAAGGTCAATTTTAATTTGTTTTCTTAAAATTAATTACTAAGCTTAAAAATTAATTATTGATGTAGAATTAAAAGGGGTAAATTGAGTTTATCATAGTGTAAAAGTCCAAGAACATTTAAAAAATGTGAATTGAAATGAATATTTAAGATTTTTATCCTCAAATAAATGTTTCACCTATAGTATTTTCCATTTTGACACTTTGTGCCGTGAAAATTGAATTACATTATATTAAAATGTAAAGGTTTTTCTAAATGTTCCCTTACAATCACATATAAAAAATTCCTCTTCCACCCTTCAAAAATATAGTTAATATTGAAATTAATCCTTTTAACATGGAATTTTTAATGTTCTCAGAACCCAAACTCACTAAGATAATCCCCTAATCCCTCATGGTTATCCAATTCACTTTAAAATAAAAGATACTTCCAAGGAAAATTCATGTCCCTAACGTATGTAGTATCTACCTCCTTTGTTTTCTTATTAATATTACTGATCCCAATAACTTATAATCCTAATGATATGATTAATTAAATTTCATTATTATTATTATAGTTTTTTAAATTAATAGTATAATCCTTACCCACTAATTTCAATCTAATTAGAAAAAACAATGGAGTGTCAATCTTGCATGTGCACGAACAACCACCTCGATGAAGATAATACTTTTAATTTTCTTTTATTTTTTCATTATTTATCCAAAAAACTAAGAATCTATTTCATTATCCAAAATAAATAAATATAACATAATTATAATTATTTATAATGATATTTTGTCGAATGAAACACTTACTCGACCATACTCTCCCATCGAGATAAAATGTGTTCTAGCTTTGGAATATATAAACACCTTAATGAATAATTATTTAAAAAATGATAATGGATGGAAATAAAATAATAATAATATTATTATAGAATAATGAAAATAAAAATAAATTTATGTTTTTTAACATTTTATATAAGGTATATAATTTATTATTTATAAATCATCTTTAACCACACAAAAATTAAATAAGTCGTTATCAAATAAATTTTCACATAATGTAACCAAAACGAATGTGAAAAAAACAGAATCATTTTAAATAAATATAATTTATATATTATAAATTCATAAATGATATATAAAAAATTAACTTTGTATCTAATTATGGGTAATAATATCAAAAAATTTAAAAATATACAAAAATATTAAATTTATTAACACATAATGGTCGAAATATGCTATAACTAATTAATGTACTCATGATAGAAATTATAATAAGGATTATAAAATTTTATTATTTATATATAGTGTTCTGAAATATTATATTGAGTCTGTTATTGTTGATCTTTTTATGGTTATAGTGTGGAAAATTAAGAAATGAAATGATGTAAGGGGTTTTCATCTCAAATTTCTCTCTTTGAGACATGTTTGGTGTTATGCTCCAAATTTCAATTTTTTGTGAATATACTAACTATTTGATATATCATATAATAAATTATATTTTAATAATGGTATTTAATTTTTAATTGAAAGGTCATTATTTAAATGGGTTTTGAATCAAAATTCTGTAAAAGTTGCAAGGGGTTCCGGGGTCTCAATTATGATCCTTTGAGAAAAAATACATTTTATACACCATGTTTTACTTTAATGGTGTATTAACTACCCATGTATATAAATTTATAATAATAATTTCATTACACACGTTTTACTATAAAAATCAGGTTTCCTTATTCATATTTCTATTAATTCAATTGTTTCCCCAATAGTATGAGTTTTTGGTAACTCAATTTTCACAGATTGGGTTGTGATCATTCCCTTGAACTTATTTCATATACGATAGGTACATGATTACCTTTGATTTTATTATGTGGTATTATCTATTTGTTGTATAGTGATATAAATTCCTACCACATAAATATTTTTTCAAATATTTCTCACTTCATAGGTTATATTATTTTGAAACTATCCACCATCTTTTTCTGGAAGGATAATGATCACGTTAATCAAATACTGACTTAGTAATATACTTATTTCTCTATAAATATTTAGCATAATTTTTTTTCATAAATTATATTGGAAAATGGTCAACTAATTTATTTTATTCTATTTACATATGGGAAAGTATTGGCCCTCCATATGTTCTTATTCCAATACAGATTATTATTAGAAAGTTGAAAATGTATTTTTTATCCATCCACATTCTTCCTATGTATAGGTTATAACCATTCTATCCCTTTTATTGACACGGGGGAATGTATTTACATTATTTATTATTATTTAATTATAATGCATTTTTTTATTCTATTGATATTCTATAATCCCCATTATATCTATAGAATGGTTTTATTTAGTAATAAATTACATAGGGAATGGTCTAAAAAGAATGGTTGGATATTATAGAGATTTCATTAGATTTAAACAAGTTAATTGTGGGGAAAAAATTATATAGGTCCATGATGCATCTACATGTCTCATGAGACAAAATATTATTGGTTATTTATTATATATCTAACCAATTAAGAAATATTTCTTAACTATGGTCTCGATGACCAGTAATGGTTTGGGCACAATTCCATTAGAATAGGTTTTTGATGTTTGAATTTTTTTCATTCCATTAATATGAGATTAATATTTTTAATATCCATTTTTTATTTATTCTCATGGATATGGACTGCTCTTAGTTTCATTTTGATTATGGATTCATATTTCATACTTATTCCTACTATAATAGTCATTCCATGTGTATGCCATGGTATCTTTATTTATATGTTTACCATACTAAGAATTAGAGATCAATCCCTTTAATAAATCAATTTCCATAGGTTATGGAGAAAATTAGTACCCCTAACTTGCATTGAATGAAAAAACATGTGAAAATATTTACAGGAGACGTTGAAAACTAGGAGTTTAATATATAATTGTAAAATTACACATTTGACACAAAGGACAAAAAATTAATCAATTTATTTTTTGTCTTAATTCTAAAAAACCTATTAACATGGAAATATACACTAGAGGTAATATATTTGATAATAATTATTTATTTTTAATTATGAATGGTTATATAAAATAATTTATAGCTGCTATCAAATAATTTTTGCAATGTATGTGTTAATCGATAATTAATTTGATAGTGTGATTTTGGGGTGTAATAGTTGATATCAAAAGAATGTTTTAAATAAATTTGGAAATTTGGGAGGTTATTGAGGATACTTTAATGGTTTATATGTAAAGGTTTACTATAACTTAATTGGTATAGATTACCCTTTGGGACAATATATAATTTACAGTTAAGGTAAAAATTCACATTTTATTTGTGGATCAGGATAAGAAAACATCATTTAATACTGTATAAATAAGCTTAAGTATCAGATAACATCATGATGTTTTTTTAAAATAGATATTATCTAATTTTTTCTATAAATATGTCCCTATATGTATATTGTTGAGTGAACAAGGCTATGGAATATATTCATCATGGGGAATCACCATGATAATGGTTGGTAGATTATTAAATCAGTCATCAAATAGATTCATGATAAGTGGGCTTAATATTATAAACCCGGAATAAAATCATTTGGTATATTCTTTGGATAATATTATTTTTTTACAAATCATTGAAAATTATTTAAGATTATGTTAACTAATTAGGATAGGGAACCTAATTGAAAAATGACAACGGATAACCAAGGATTTAACAAGTTGTTCATTTGTTGATCCAAAATTATAATATGTTTATAAAATGGGTTTTATAAGTGAATACATATTTAGAATGATGTTTTAATATTCATATTAGCATAACCATTTCTATTTTAGTCTGTGGTTGAAATAATATCAGGAATATGAATTTATGAATGGTATGTTTCAAGAATCCAAAATGTCTTATAACTGAACAAGGGAGCAAACTTAAAAAGAAGAGAATTAAATAAAAATTTATGATATGATGAAAAATGTGAGTTTTAAAGTCTTACCTAATATAGTGAGTATGGTATCTTAATAGAAAATCATTTTGGTTACATTTATCTATCATCATTAAAAAGTGATATTTATTGATGATATTATGGAATATTTTATGTTTTATTAAGTATTATATAAAGGTTCTAATGATAATTCTTAAGTAGTTTTTTATTAGTTTCTTTGAAATCATATCTTAAATGATATTAATAACCTTGAAAATTGATTTTATTAAATGGTTATATTTTTGGGACAACTATATTAAACATTATATTTAGTTATGAAAAAAAATTAGTTTAATATAAACTTAATGATGAGATAATAAAGTGTGGTTCGATTTCGAAGAAGTGAGATAGTAATTAGTAACCTTGGGATTGATAATTGATTTATGATCTTATTTAAGAAGTTCATATACCTTTTATAATCAAGATACATAGTGTATAGTATGTGGCCGTATAAACTAGTGTTAAATACCATTTTAGGGTTAAAGATAGAGATAATTTTTTGATAAATATATAATATCATTTAGTTTTAATGTATCAGAGATTCAGATCTGTTTTAGAAAGGTATGCTACTAAGAGTATATGGTAAAGGTATATACATACTTAGAAATATGATTATAGGAATGACTAATGTTGTTCTAGGAAAAGTCATTAAGATTTTGAGTGCATAAATTTCAATGATTATTAGGTTTAGAATTTTATAATAAATATCATAATAATTTGGGATCTATATTAACAGTATTATGTTAATAAGTAAAAAAGAACCCAAATAAATGTATCTTAGGTTAAAAATATCATGTTATGTGTCAATATATGATTGAATTATTTTTAAATAATGTTATTATAGTTTAACAAGGTGATAAAAATCATTATCCACTAAGATAAAAGAAATAAGGGAAATCATGTGCTACTCTATCCTCTAAGAGTTAGTTATGAAAATGAAGAAATAAGGTAATCATATCCTCTAATAAAGAGTCATAGATGATTTTTGGGTTCTTATTATACCCACCCAAGTGTATATAGGAAGTATACAATGAGTATTTATTCAAAACCCTATTGATTTATTGTCACAGGAAACTACTAGTAACAAAATTATTTTATCCAAAGTTGCTGTTTAGGGAGGTATGAATCTTGTTGTTCGTCAATCAGATAAAATTGATGTGATCATAGTAATGGAATAACTATTTCAATATATAATCCCTATTAATATAATTAAGGTCATATTAAACACAAGATTTTAATTTTTGAAAAATGGATGAGGGAAAAGACAATAACCATCAACTATTTTTGAGAGATCATATCCTCACTACAATAGAAGAATATTACAACATTTCATTTTCATCACCATACAAAAATTCACCAACACAGCGTATAGACCAAAATGTTTCTATGGATTTTAAGCTCAATATGGTAGAGGTGGTATTAGAACATAAACTACATCCATCACTATAAAAGAAACATTACATGTCATTGAGGTAAAAATGGGGGCACCATGTCACCCCAAGACCTAAAGAAGTTTAGGAATCTAGTTTAATACCCCAAAATACATAAGAAATTGTAGAATAATGGGAAAACATTCAGGTCATCGAACTATATTTTGGAAAAAATATGTTCCTTTTAGAGCATTAAATGTGGGGAATCCATCCCCCACAAACCATTTTATAGGATATCTTTAAAAAGTACTGGCACATGGACCGGTGAACCAGGTAAGAAAATAGATTGTGGATTATCAGTTGATGATGGAAATATAAGTGAAGGATATTTTGGAAAGGTAACATGCTGGTATGGTGGGGGAAGCTTCTATATAAAGGGATAAAATGGGACTAATTGTGGATTTTAACAAGCCCTGTGATGAAGAGTGTCATTTTTCTTTGGATTCATCATTCAACCACAACATCCCACAGACAGTACCATGTTGAAGAACCATTAGGTATGATAGATGAATGTGTTTGGTATATTTATTTATGTGCATTTTTTTGAATATTAATTACCAAAATATGGAAACATACTTCAAACAAACACTTTTTCGTCTATAATAACATATATAACTATGAATTCAAGGAGAAATAAAATAGTCCTAAAACTAAACAATGAGTGGTATTTTTCCCAATTGGTTGGGAAGAAAACCAATATAGAGATATTCCTATTGGTGAATTTAATAGTCTTCTCTATGTTAATTATGTTGTCACCAAAATCCATTTCAATAGTGCGTATAACCTTATTAAATGTTTTATTGGGTAATTGTTAGAATTGCGGGGACATAATTTATTTAAATGGGGGGGGGGGTGAGATGTCACACCCTAATATTTTAATCTATAATTAAATTTAAATGGGTAAATTTTTGTTATAAAATTACTTTTGTAAAAAATGATTTAAGTGATCCACAACATATAATAAAAATATTATTGTTTAATCAAATGTAGTAACTAATTAAAAATATCATTTATTTTAGAAGATAAATAGCTACTATGAGTTAATTTTCAATAAAAGTAGTTTTCATTATATGTTGTAAATTTACAATAATTTTTTTTAATAAATTAAAAATTTAATTTTTTTTTATTTTTAAAATCCTCATATTAATATTTTCGTAGTATGATTTTTTGGAAATTTTATAAAATGTACATTTTTAGTCAAAAATTTTGGGATTTAAACAAATTTTAGTTTCAAGGATTTTAATACTACGTTAGAATAACCTAGATGAATCAGAAAATAATTAAAGTAATCAAATATTAAATTATGTAATAAAATTATGAATTTTTAAATATTATTTATACATATAAAACATATATCAAACACTTTTATACATAATTTAAAATGTTACATTATAATATTCTTTTTAGTATTCCCATTAAATCAAATATTTTGATTGCGAGGTTTGGTTTTTGTCTTGAACTGGCAGCTTATAACTTTTACCAAATTCATAATAAAATAATTTAAAGATTTAAAATTAGTAACCATGATAATTTGAAAATATATATAAATTCAAAATCTTAGTAATGTTATTTTTTTGAAAAAAGTATTTTACCTAATTTGAAGTTTTTATATAAAAATTAATTTTTATATCCATAGATGTTTTATGTTATAAAATAGGATTAAAAATTTAAATAAGAATATTAAAATTATTTATTAATATTACTTTTATTTTATTATTTAATATTATTTACTGTGGTTAATAATTTATTATCAGAGTAAAAGTAAAACGGGGTAAATTAAGTTTAACCTGGTGTAAAAGTCAAATAGTATGAAAAAAAACATTCCTTGAATTTTAGTTTTGAGATGTTGTGTCTACAAATACATGTTTACCCTTCAATATTTTCCATTTAAGAACTTTGGGACATTTAAAATGAACATTAAATATTAAAAAAATGTAATGGTGTTTCCAAAAGTTATCTTCCTTTCACATATAAAAACGTATTACATAAACCCTTCAAAGATACACATAACCTTTTAATTATGCCTTTAAAATCATCCATTTATATATATATGGAACATTATCCCACTAAAATAATCTACTGTTCATACATATGTATCATTATCTGTTCAAATTCAAGGATTCTTCTAAGGAAAATTCATGTCCCTAATGTATGTATTATCCCCCTCTTATGTTTTATTCTTAATCATACTCTCCAAAATATCATTCAACTATATTGACATGATGAATTAGATACCATTATTATACTGATATTTTTTTACTAATGTTAAAAACATTACTTACTCATTTTAATCCACATAGTATATCAAAGGAATGTCAACTATGAATGTGTACGGAATAGAACCTCGACGAAGAAACCTTTTTCATTTTACTTCTATATTTTCATTATTTATATAAAGATATTAAAATATCATTAAATATGATAAATAAATCTAAATAATAAGATAATACTTTTGTTATAATGATATATTTCAAAATAAACACATACTTGACCATACTTTCCCATCGAGATAAACTGGGTTCATGTTTCAAATGGTTTAACCACCTACATTTACATTAGTTAAAATCCGATCACGGATGAGTATGAGAAACTAAATAATAATATTTTTATAGGTTAAAAATAAAAAAAGTATCATTTTACAATTTTTAAATGTAATATGAGTTATATAATTTATTGTTAATTAATCCTCTTCATCTACCAAAACTACCAAAATATGATATTATTAATTAAGTTTTCAAGAAATGTTACCAAAACCCATATGGAAAATAATAATATAATTATAACTAAATAAAAGTTAAAAATTAAATAATATTAAATGATACATCAATAATTAACTTAGTATAAAATTATGTGTAATGTATCAAAATTATTAAACATTTCTAAAACATTTAAATTTATTAACACCCTATGGTGTTAATACACTATAACAAATAAATGTAACCATTATAAAGACTATAAAAAGTATTATAAAATGTTAATATTTATGAATATGGTTATTAATTATAATTATACCATAGATATGTTTGTTTGATAGGAGGTTATAGTGTTATTAGATAAGAAAGGAAACAATGAAACGGTCCTTTATGACAAATTCCTCTATTTGAGATATGTTTTGTATTATGAAACTAATTTAATTTTGGTGGTGTATATATTAACTATTATAGATATAATGTTATGAATTATATTTATACAAGATATTTTATGTTAAATTTAAGGAATACCCTTTTAAGGTATTTTGATTTCAGTTCTTCTAATGTTTCTAGGGTTTTATTGGTCTCAATTCTGATTCCCTAAGAAATATTATATTTCATGCATCAATATTTGTTTGAAAGGTTAATTGACTATGAATAGATATATTCTTCTCAATCTAATTTTATTGTATGGTTTTTAATAGTAAAATATTGTTCCCTTGTTAATGTTTTAATTGATTCAGTTGTTTCCCTAGTAGTAAGAGTTTTTAGAAACTAAATACTAATTCATTAAGTTATGATCATTTCATTGAAATTATTTCATATAAGTTGGGTATATTATTACCTTTTATTATATTATTTGGTATCCCATCATCAATTTTTAGGGATATAAATTACTACCAAATAATCCCTTCAAAAAATATTTCTCACCTATTAGCTTATGTTATTTTAAAACCATCAACCTTATTTCTCTAGATGGATTATGATCATGTCATTTAAATACTGAATTAGGCATATACTTTTTACTCTATAAGGTATGGAAATCACATTTTGACATAGTTAATATTTGATGATGTTCAAATAAAAATATTTATATTTCATTAGCATGGGGAAAATTATTAAAATTCATTATATTGTTATTCGAATACAGTTGTTTTTTTGGAAAGTTATGTATGAATTTTTTATCTATCCACGTTCTTCTATAGGATGGGTTGTGATCATGTAACCCATTTTATTTAAATGGGGATATGTATTGAAATT
The DNA here is from genome assembly GCA_963277665.1 of Viscum album. NCBI lineage: Eukaryota > Viridiplantae > Streptophyta > Magnoliopsida > Santalales > Viscaceae > Viscum > Viscum album. The sequence continues at coordinate 1,226,020,336 of OY728130.1, forward strand.
ATTTAGTATTATTATTTACTTATAATGATATTTTATAATGTAATGATATTTTATATTCCTTATTATATGGAAATCCATTTTTTATTCAGTAAGATATTAATAAGGTAATGGTATGAAAAATATTATTTAGTATTATTGAAAATTTACTGGACTTAAAAAAAGTGACTCGTGGGGAACACAATTTTAATCCCTCAATTTATCAATGGGTCTCATGAGATAAAAAAGGTTTGGGTATTTTTTCATTCCTACCCAATTAAGAATATGTACTTAGTGTGCTCACGATGAAAAGTAAATATCTAATAAAAGGGTATTGAAAGTTTGTTTTTGGGGTCTATAATTTTTAATTCTATCAGTATGAGATCTATAATATTGATATCCATGTTTTCAATTATTTTCATGGACATAAAATTCTCCCAGTTTTAATATAAATGTAGATTCATGTTGTTTTACTATTCCTACAATAATATTTATTGCATTTTTATTACATTATTTATTTAGTTATTTGTTTTTTTATTAATGAGCATTCAATATCACCCATTCATATGATACCATTTCCTTAGTTTACGTGAAGGGGGACGTTGTCAATGCCATTAGGGATTTTTTCTGAGGAGGCAGTTTAACTCAGATTGCGGCTGCCATAATTTTGGTACTCATACTAATGGTCAAGGACCCATCCTCTCTCCTTCAATACCATCCGGGGAGTATGTGTAACTTCCACTAAAAAATTTTGCTGACTATCATCAACATGAAGGTTTCAGGATTTCTCCCTCGATGGATTTCTTGGGAGAAGCATGGGTTTGTTAAGGACCGCTCGATTCAGGGAGCTATAGCGTTGGCTCCTGAGATGTTGAAAGACATTACCACAAAGGTGTGTGGTAACAACATAGTGATTAATATGGATATGAACAAAGTTTATGACATAGTTGAATGGGGTTTTATTAATAGGTTCTTGAATAGGTTGGGCTTTTCCAATTGGGCGGATGATCTCATTCTCAGGTGTTTTAGTTCTTCTTGGTTGGCCATTTCATTTATGGGGTGAACACATGGTTTCTTCAAGTCGGTGTGAGGTCTACGTCAGGGAGAACCTCTTTCCCCGAGTAATTTTATTCTCATGCAGGATACCCTGAGCAGGATGATTAACGCATGAATTTCAAATGGGGATGTTCATCCATATAGGAGGAAGTCAGGCCTATCATCCATTTCTCACCTGATGTTCTCGGATGGTACCATTATCTTTAGTAACATGGGGGAAATCGATACATGCTATTATCAAGATGGTTGAAAAGTACTGTCACTGGAGTGCTCATATCATAAATAGAGAAAAGTGTGATTTTTATGTGGCCAAGACATGCACTGAGAGCATGGATACTTCTATGGGCACATGGTTGGCAATGAAGTGGGGGTCGTTTCCCATTGAGTATCTTGGGGCTCTTGTGTCGGTAGGGAGAATGCAGATAATGTATTTTGACCGGGTGGTGAGTCGGATCTCGGGGTACATTCTGAATTTGAAAAACTAGTTTTTATTGTTTGGTGGCCGCATATCGCTGGTGAATAGTATCCTTTCCGTCATTCCAGTCCATGCGTTCTCAGTGACCAATGTACCGAAGGGGGTTGTTAAGTCCACCGACAAGATTTTGGATCGCTTTATCTGGGATTTAGTTTCAGAAGGGAAACGACATTGGGTATCTTGGGGGAGGATGGCACGACCTATTCAGGAGGGTGGGATTAATGTGAAAAGTTTAAATGCCACGATCTATTGTATGCATACGAGGTTGGCTTGAAAGGTGGTTGAAGAACGCTATCTGTGGGGGAGCCTTATGTCTCGGAGGTATGGGGATAGTGAAGGGTCTATGCAGGAGAGTGGTACATCTTTGTGGGCGGCGGCCAACAACATCATTCTAGCCATGTTTCAGCTCTCTTGGTGGATTGTCGGGGATGGTAAAATCTCATTCTGGCATAAAAAAATTGTCGGGTATCCCCCTCGGTTACCCTGGTTTCCCAGCTCCCATGATCACTTTCAAGGAGGCGGTGAAATACCCTACCTTTTCAATGATATTCTGGATGCGGGCCACTGTGAGGTCTTCGATTATATTCTTATTATCTTGGATAGCGATCGATGTGTCTTCACTCCTGCTCCTACAGGGAAATTCAGATCGAAGGATTTCTGTAGGAGCATTGTCTCCCAAGGGAAATAAGGGGGATAGATCGGCTGGATTTGGTGAAATATGATCCCAACTAAGTTCAAAATTATTTTGTGGAGGATCTAGAATGGCATGCTGCTGTCTGATGAAAATATCAAGCATCTCAGGATTAGTATGGCTTCTCGTTGTCACTGTTGTGCTGATTTTCGTGAAGAGCCTCTTCCTCACATTTTCACTGAAGGGGAATGGGCTCGCATGGTGTGGGGATTTTTTGGAAGTTATTTCAAGATGTATTTCTAGATGGAGGGTATCGAGGGCCTCTTGTTGAGTTGGTTTCAGGGGGTCGAGGCTGCCAAAAGAGATAAAGTGGCACGAGCTATAGTTTTTAATGATGTTTGATGGGTGTTGTGGCAGGACAAGAACCGCACTAGGTATGAGGAGGAACCACCTACGGGTCGGGTCATCATCGCCAGGGATACGTTCATTCTGGAGGACTGGTCGACTCTTGCAGGTAACTGGAATCATGTACCGACATTGTGGGTGTTGTTCAGTGCTGAGGGCATGGGTCAGATGTCGGACCTCGGGAGGCAGGGCAATTGGGTGAGGTGGTGTCCTCTGGGAGTTGTCTTGAAGCTTAATGTGGATGGGTCCTATATTCAGGGAGTGATGCGAGGGGGAGGTGTGGTCTGGGATGAGGCTGGGAGTGTGCTCCTGGATTATGCCGCGAATTATGGTGATGGGAGTTCTCTGCAAGCTGAGGTGAGAGCAGTTCTTACAGGTCTCTCCATGTGCAGTCAGTGAGGCTTTTTTTATCTCAGGTGGAGACTGATTCTCGGGTTATTCATGATGCTCTCCAAGGTATTGATACTAGTCCTTGGTCTATAATTTATACGATTAGAGAATGAAAATCCTTACTGGAGAGAAACACTAGCGTGACCCACACTTGGAGGGAGGGGAACAAAGTGGCAGATCAATTGGCTTCGCTCACGGGAGATGATGTCTCAGTCATTTTTTTCCTCATGTCTCTATGTTTAAGCCAGAGGGGGTGAATTTGATTCGGGGTGATTCCCTTGGACTTCATTATTTTCAGCCCCATAGTGTCTTCTTCTGCGTTGCAAGCAGTCATTAATAAAAATTGAAATTATGATATTGATATATAATAAGAAATTTTTCCATTTGATATATACGAAATGGTATTTCTCAGTTTATGTTTTTTCTTAATTTTATAAATATATAAACTACAAATGATCCTTTCCATGTTATAGATTCAATAGTCATTATTTATTTTTTAATTATTTATGGTTATATCCATGATTTTTTAGCTATAATTAATGAAAATATGCAAATGTTTTGTCTATAGCCACCAGATCCAAGAGTGTAGTTCGGTGTGTCACAGGGTTTTTCAAATTGTTCAACTATAAGATATTCAATATGAAAATCAACGTATTGTTCAGGATTTTTTATGTTTTTATTTATTTTAAAATTTGATAAATTATCTTCGATATATTTTAGATATTTTTGTGATCATGTGGATCTATTTCATCAGAGGTAATGTGTATAGATTCTTCCCACACTTTGCTTATTTTATTAATGAATCTATATGATTTTATTGAGTTTGAATAACTCGGGAAAATATATTCATCACTCTTTAGATTTAATTTATCATGATTTTCTTTTATATTAATAACAATGAATTTAAATCCACTGTATTTAAGTAATTAACAATAGGATTTCATTCATTCCATAACTCATTTGGAGACTTTTTTTAAAAGAGGACTGATAATAACACTATTAAAAATATATCATGTTCTGTTGGTATAAGCAACTCAAAAGTAAATAATAATTTCATACTGTAATGCCCCGACACCAGCTACCCAGAGTCGGTGCATTACTTCGTAACATTGGCATGATCACAAAAGATCAAGTCTCGAAAAACCGATTAGTTTAATAGCCTTGGAAACACTAGATACATTCATAAATGTTACATTACATCATAAAGTTAAAAACTACAATAACAAAGTCTCCATAGTCCACACTCATATCCTCTTCTGACTATCCGTGCAGGTCATTCATAAAATACTTCTTCACATCCTGGAAAATATTAAAACATTGAAAGGGGTGAGCTCAGATGCTCAGTAAGGATAACAATATTGCGGAAGCTTTTATAAATAAACATTAACATTTAAGGCAATGTATAACTAAAACAAAAGCCTTTTAAACATGAACTTTAGCATAATATGGAAAAAGTAAAATGAGATAATTTTATTTACTTACTCTCATGGATATTCTACTAGTCGAATAATCACACAAAATATCAATAACCACTTTCATAATGATGGAATGCATAATGCAAGACTATCATAACCACGTAGCCAAGGCCTCGTGCCAATACCACAAATAATATTTTGGCAAGGCCTCGTGCCAAGACAGTAGTTTGTCTCATGAGACCTACCGATGCATCGAGGAGCTGTAGCGGGCTCCACCCGTCACTTATTAAGTCCAATGCATTCCTCATATGAATAGGATTAAACATATCATAAACCATAACATAATCGTATCATATAAAACATGTATAAAGGAAACATAACATTTCCACATTTCAATCATAAGATATCAATACAACACATTGATATAATAAAAACACTTTCAAAACCATTTTCAATACCAAAATAAAAGAAAGTTAAAACTTTGTATTAATTTTTCATTAAAAAAAAGTTGTGGCTTGTAGAGGAAGCCGAAACTCAAATAATGGTCACGGTGGCGGAGAAGTCATTGTTGCCGCATATGTACGTCAAGAAAAACATTCCCTTTTTGTCGTTTAGTAAAACGCTTCGTATAAAAAAGATTCCTTTTGAATAAACGTAAAAGTCAAAGGGTTTTATACACCGTATAAAAAAAGTTGTGTATAAAACAAAATATGCCTCAATAAAATGAGATTGAGATGAAGACCCTTAAAAAGATCATTCTTTTTAAATAAAATAGATCTATTATGTGTATTCACTGTAAGTACACATAAAGAAAGTAAAAATACAAGATAGGACATAATAATATCATGACATAATTTGAAAGTAGGAGATTAACACAAAGAATGGAAATTGGGTTAAGAAATTCCCTTACCTTGTGTCCGACTTGACTCGACCGCTCTTTAACCTCTTGAATAATAAACTAGAGTTAATATATACCTTCTTAAGAACCTTTTTCAAGTTCATTATTCCTTTTATATCACTTATTACCGTGTCATGAACATTATGTAATTATTTAAGTTTATAACGGTCGTTTTGTCGATCTGAGGTACTTGAGTCAAAAATAAACTTCTTATAATTACAAGTTGTTCATGTGGTAAAATATAAATTATATCCAGAATTATATTCATGATTTAGATATCATATAAATCATATATATCCAGTATATACATTCATTTATAATATTACATAACATTTAGAGGTAAGAAATGAAATGCACCATTCATGGAGACGGTAAGCCGTACGTACGCATGAACGCTACTTTCATTTCAATTTCATATTTAATGGAATGAAGTTATAATTATATAAAGGTATAATATAATTCCAGTATAATATAATTTGTAATACCATTTACTACATCCTTTATACATCCCACATATGGCATTAACGATTCAAATCACTTTGAGGGGGCGGTAGTCCGCACTTCCTAAAATGAAATTATCGTGTTTACCCATAATGGAAGTCATAAAGGTATGAAATAAATGAAAAATAAAGAATCTTAAGTAGAACATAAACATATTATATATCATATATAAATATAGTGACATATTAATGGCCACCTTTGAAGGTGTTATATGAGTGTTGAACAATCATCATTTCGTGAGGCAGAAATTCTCCATCCACAGAAACCGTATGTTCTTTAACCATTAGATGTAGGTGTGTGTAAGTGTATCTTGAATACTCATTATAAAAACATCCTAGTATATTTAGGATACTGTTTTTGTTACAATAGAAAGGAATAAAAAGAGTTTAAGGGGTTGGAGAAGCAAAATAAAACAAAACAACATTAGAGAAGACATTACCTTAAAATCGGGTAAATCTTTTTGATTTGAGCCAAAGGCTTCCTTGGGAAGACTTATTCCCAAGGTGAGGCTTCTAGGAGTAATGGAGAGACGTTGATAGAGTATTTGGGCAGAGATTGGCCGAGCCAAAAGGCTTTGAAAGTGTGAGTAAGGTGGTAGTGGTGGGGGCCTTTTATAAGTGGAGAGGAGGGGCACTCTTGGAAAGTAATAAAATGTTACTTTATTATACAATTCTTTTCAGATTCTAAAGGTCCCACACTTATATAATTCGAGGCTAAGGTTATAAGGGTTCGAAATATTATCATCCAATAGGCTTTGGACAAGTGTAATGCTTATATTTTACATTATCTTTTCATTTTATTTAAATCATTAATTAATGAGGTAATCGCTGCATCATCAAGGTGTCATAAATAATTTAATTTATTTAATGTCTAAAAATTATAAAAAAAATATAATGATGTAGGAAATCTTTTTAGCTTTATAATGATTATTTATAGTAAAAAAATATGACTTTTATAACCCCATTTAAAAATTGTTTTAGTAAAACAACTGTTGTTTGTGACATTTTTATTTTAATATTAAATAAAAAGTTTTTAATGTCATTTCCCTACCAAAGTGGATCCATGGGGTCCCCAAGTTGACCCATGATTTTTCTTGGTCGTCCATGACTCATATAATAGGGGTAGGACAAGTTTCAAGGACATTTCCTATTATTATAACATTATATTTACCTTAAATTTCACTAATTACCTTTAATCGCGATTAATTAAACTTAAAAGTTACTATTCACGAAAAAATTATTTTAATCCCATTGAACCACATTTTACTTCTTAATGAAAACAATGTATGTCAGATTTTTGAAAATCAAATCACAGAAGTGGTAATGTTTCATTTAAACAAAAAATCTGTTTTTTAAGTACCACTTAGTGGTTTCACTATTCATCAAAAATTGATGTTTTTGAGAACAATGCCAAAATTTCACCCTAAGCTATAATTGATATTCCGAATTCAAAAATGATGTCTATTTTATAAAATTCCAAAAATATAAGTTTCATTAATTAATTTCATAATTAATTCCCGTTGTCACAACAAATAGGGTGTTTTTAAGAAACAATATATATCAAAAGATTGACAATTGTTTATGTCCAATTTCAAAATGAAATTAATTCTAATGACAAACATTGGATAAAATGGTAAAAATATATTCTAATTATACTTTAAAACCACTCAATAGTATAATTTTTCACTATTAATTATTTTGATTGAAGAAGTTGTTTTTAAGTAATTTTCACTATTCAAAGCAAATTGGAAGTTCTCAGAAAAATACCAAAAAATCAATATAGGATAATTTCGATATTCTGAATCCAAAAACGAAGTCCATTTGGCAAGATAAAATTTATAAAATTTAAAAAATTAGGTATTACTATTCATAACAGCTACTTTGATTGGTTGTGGCGTGTGTTAGAACTCGAAGTTGCGTATGACACACGCTACTGTATTATTCAAAGAGATGTGTACCGTGGAAGCTTGGGGTGTTACATTCTCCCATCCTTCAAATAATTTCATCCTCAAAATTTCATATAATATTACTGTATAAAAAGACTTGGGTGATTCTTCATTATATGTTCCTCGGTTTCCCACGTTGCCTCCTCCATCTTATGGTTTATCTATAGAACTTTTACAAGACGAGTCGTCCGGTTTCTCAGCACCTGTACTATTGTATCAAGAATCCTGACGGGCTCTTCACAATAAGACAGATCGGGTTCCAGTTCTAATTCCTCATAGGTGAGTACATGCGTTGGGTCGGGCATGTATTTTCTCAATAGTGATACGTGGAATACATCATGAACTTTGGATAGACTTGGCGGCATTTCCAAATGGTAAGCTACAACCCCAATTCGTTCTAGAATTTCGAAGGGTCCGATGTACCTGGGACTCAATTTACCCTTATTACCGAAACGTATAACTCCCTTCCATGGTGATACCTTCAAGAAAACATGATCTCTTGCCTGAAACTCCAAATCCTTCCTTCGATTGTCAGCATAGCTCTTCTGCCTACTTTGAGCTTCTTTGATGTGGTTTTGGATTACCTTCACCTTTTCCATCATTTCCTCCCCCAGTTCTAGGCCTACAAGTTTTCTTTCACCAACGTCATCCCAACAGGTTGGTGTGAGACATCTCTTTCCGTATAACGCTTCATATGGTGCCATCCGAATACTTGAATGGAAGCTATTGTTATAGGAAAATTCTACCAGAGGTAAATATTGGTCCCACATTCCTTGAAAGTCAAGTGAGCATGATCTTAACATGTCTTCTAAGGTTTGAATAGTTCTTTCTGATTGTCCATCTGTTTGTGGGTGGTAAGCAGTGCTCAAACGATGTTCAGTATCCAAGGCCTTCTGAAGACTTTTCCATAATCTTGATGTAAAACGAGGATCACGATTCGAGACAATCGACAGGGGTACTCCATGAAGTCTCACAAATTCATTAATATATAGTCTTTCTAGATGTTCAAGTGGTAGATCTTCCCTTATAGCAAGAAAATGTGCTGACTTCATGAGACGATCAATAATGACCCATATTGTGTCATTTCTTCTAAGATTCTTTGGTAGTCCCATGAAAAAATCCATCGTAATATTATCCCATTTCCACTCAGTTATGGGAAGAGGTTTCAATACTCTACCGGGCAGTTTCCTTCCAGCTTTCACTTGTTGACAAACCATACATCTTGACACAAAATCAGCAATCTCCCTCTTCATGTTGTCACAACAAAAATGTCCCTTTAAATCTCTATACATTTTGGTGCTCCCAGGGTGTATAGAGAAATTGGAACTATGAGAATCATCCAACAATTCCCTCTTTAAATCAGGTATATCAGGAATATAGAGTCTCCTCCCAAATTTCAAAATTCCATCTTCATACACAAAGCCCGTCAACCGCCCATCATTCGCAGCTTTAATCTTCTTTTTCAACACTTCATCATCGGACTGATAACTCTTTATCCTTTCTAGTAAAGATGGTTTGGCAACCATTTGAAAAAGTTTTGATGTTTCACCCTCCATGGTGATTCCCATATCCATCTTTACTAGATCCATGAAAATAGGATCCCTTTCCACTCTCATCGTGTTCAAAACTCCATGATCTTTTCCACTCAAAGCATCTGCAACCTTATTTGCCTTCCCTGGGTGGTAGTGTATCATGCAATCATAATCCTTGAGTAGTTCAAGCCATCGCCTTTGCCTCATGTTGAGTTCTTTTTGTGAGAAAATATATTTCAAACTCTTGTGATCGGTATATATCTCACATTTTTCACTATAGAGGTAATGTCTCCATATCTTCAAGGAAAAGATTACAGTAGATAACTAAAGATCATGAGTAGGATAGTTTTGCTCGTGAATTTTTAGCTGTCGTGATGCATAGGCAATAACCTTATCATTCTGCATAAGGACACAACCAAGTCCTTTCATTGATGCATAACTATAAATAACGAACCCATCATTCCATGATGGTAGAGTAAATATAAGAGCGTTGACTAATCTTCTCTTCAGTTCTTCAAAACATTCTTCACACTCTTTTTTCCAGACAAACTTAACCTCTTTACGTGTGAGCTTCGTTAATGGGTTAGCCAATCGCGCAAAATTCTGGACAAAACGTCGATAATAACCTGCCAAACCAATAAAGCTGTGTACCTCAGTTATAATCATCGGTGCTGGCAATTCTTGGATTTCCTTGGTCTTATAAGTATCAACGGAAATTCCATCCTTAGAGACAATGTGGCCAAGAAAGGAAATCTCCTAAATCCAGAATTCACACTTGCTAAACTTCCCTTATAATTCATGACTTCTAAGATTCTTCAAGATAATGTGCAAGTGATTTTCATGATCTTCGTAGATTTTGGAGTACACCAAGATGTCATCAATAAATACCACCACAAAATCATCTAGATATTCCTTGAAAACTCTATTCATTAGATCCATGAATAAAGAAGGTGCATTAGTCAATCCAAAAGGCATTACTGTAAACTCGTAATGCCCGTACCTTGTTCGAAATGACGTCTTCGGAATGTCTTCCTTCTTCACACACAACTGATGGTATCCAGATCGAAGGTCAATCTTTGAAAAGTATTGAGCTCCATGCAATTGGTCAAATAAATCATCAATTCAAGGTACGAGATACTTTTTCTTTATTGTTATAGCATTGATCTCCATGTAGTCAACGCACAACCTCATAGATCCATCTTTCTTCTTAACAAAAACGACAAGGGCTCCCCACGGAGAAACACTAGGGAGAATAAATCCCTTATTACTCAATTCCTCTAGTTGTTTATTTAGTTCAACTAATTCCACGGTGGTCATCCTAGAAGGGGTCTTCGATATAGGCCTTGACCCAGGAATTAAATCAATGGAAAACTCAACTTCTCGTTCTAGAGGATGTCCAGGTAAATCTTCCGGAAACACATCTTCATATTCTTTCACAATAGGTACATCCCCTATTTGAACATTAATTTCCTCGCCCTTAGTCATATCACTCTCTTCCACCCAAATAATTGAATTTAGTTGAGCTACTAGGGGTGGTTCTAAATAAGAATTAGGTGGTGACGATTATGCTCTAAAAATAAGGTGTTCCTTATCATCATCATCAAAAATCGTAACCTCCTTCTTCTTACAATAAATCTTTTCATCATAGTCCGAAAGCCAATCCATACCGAGGATTATATCAAACACAATCATAGGTATGACAATGAGATCAGCAGATAAAGAACAGTTGTGTGCTCTAATGGGGACTGATTCACAAAACTTTGTTTCAATAATACTTCCCTTAGGAGTTTTGACTGACAATTCTCTTGTTAAATCAAACTGGAAATGTCTAATTTTCTTAGCAAACTGAGAAGATATGAAATAATTTGATGACACAGAATCAAATAATGCATTTTCTAAACTTGAGGAAACCATTAAATTACCTTCCATCACATCTTTCGGAGCTTCAACCTCAGCCTTAGTGATAGCATAAGCTTGGCCTTGATCCCTTGGCCTCTTCTGAGTTAAGTTCCCCTGACGCTTAGGACATTCATTTGAATAATGCCCCATCTCTCTACAATTATAGCATTCCACATTGACAACAACTTTCTTTCCCTTGCAATCATGAGCTTGGTGGCCTTTTTCACCACACTTGTAACAGACTCCCATTCCCTTCAAGCAAGTACCAGGGTGTTTCATTCCACATTTACTGCAGGACTGATATTCAACTCTTCCCTTCTTCCACTTATTTCCATTTCTAGATTGATCAGAAGATCTATTATTTTCTTGATTTTCTTTAAAGTCATAAGACTTAGAGAATTCCTTTTCCGTCTTGATAGCACATGAGACAATATCTTTGTATGAGGAGAAGCATTGTGAGACTAAGGCTTGACGGAGAAATAGTTTTAACCCATCAAAGAAATGATCAATCTTACTTCTTGGGTTACGTATATAATCTGCAGCATGCCTTGCTAACCTTCTAAAAGTTAGCCTCATACTTTGCGACATTCTCATCCTCCTTCTGCCTTAGACTCAAAAATTGCCTTTCCATATCTGCTCTATGGTCACAAGGAAAGTACTTTTCTAAGAAAAGATCTTTGACCTCCCTCCATTCCATATTCGATACTTCATCATCATCCTTTGTATTTTGAATCAATGACCACCATTGATCAGCATCTCCAGTGAGGCGGTAGACTTACATGACAACCTTCTCCCTTTCACTACTCCCCAAGGCATGGAATATTTTTTCTAAGGAGTTTATCCATTTCTCAGCTACTAATAGATTTTTACCCCCATTAAATGTTGGTGGTTGTTGCCTCATGAAGCGGTCTAACATTAATCCTCCACGTTGTGGATCAGGGTGCTCCATACGAGTAAGGTTATTATTCATAACCTGAGTGAGTTGTCCCAGTGTGGTAATAAGTTGATCAGCACCAGTTGAATCTCCAGTTCCACAATAATTATCTTGAGCAGGAGGGAAATCCATACACGGAGTGCGTGCATTGATACGGTTTCCATTCCTTCCACTAGGAGCCATTTCTAAACAATGGCATAAACTAGATTAGTTTATGAATCAAAATACATAATTCCATACTTGTAAAATCCTTAACATAAATTGAACTATTTATGGATATAATCCATAAAAATGTTTTCTTTGAGAAATTATATACTCATAACCCTTCATAGTGGTCTGTAAAGAAAATGAGAATTATCCTAAGCATATCCCCCGGGAGTGTCGTAACCAAGAGTGCAGCAAGGCCCATTGTCGTGCACCAGTTCCCGTTCGAGTCTATCTCAAAGCGGTGTTTTCGGGTTTTACCCCTAGGTACATCTGTGCCAGAGCCGCCTCTACCTGCTCGTATCCAGACATGGATGTATTTCTCAGAAAACTCACAAAATCTCTACAACAACAAAATTCTAGGAAGTTCTTCTATAGTGATCCTCAAAGTCTACCTTTGGGCTATGTGCTCTAATCAGAGTTTATCTAAATCTAGCTTCCAAGGTTAGTACTAAACTGCCTCTGATACCAACTGTAACGCCCCGACCCCAGCTACCCAGAGTCGGTACATTACTTCGTAACATTGGCATGATCACAAAAGATCAAGTCTCGAAAAACCGATTAGTTTAATAGCCTTGGAAACACTAGATACATTCATAAATGTTACATTACATCATAAAGTGAAAAACTACAAGAACAAAGTCTCCATAGTCCACACTCATATCCTCTTCTGACTATCCGTGCAGGTCATTCATAAAATACTTCTTCACATCCTGGAAAATATTAAAACATTGAAAGGGGTGAGCTCAGATGCTCAGTAAGGATCACAATATTGCGGAAGCTTTCATAAATAAACATTAAAAACTAAGGCAATTTATAACTAAAACAAAAGCCTTTTAAACATGAACTTTAGAGTAATATGAAAAAAGTAAAATGAGATAATTCCATTTACTTAATCACATGGATATTCAACTAGTCGAATAATCACATGAAATATAAATAACCACTTTCATAATGATGGAATGCAAAATGCCAGACTATCATAACCATGTAGCCAAGGCCTCGTGCCAAGACCACAAATAAGATTTTGTCAAGGCCTCGTTCCAAGACACTAGTTTGTCTCATGAGACCTACCGATGCATCGAGGAGATATAGCGGGCTCCACCCTTCATATATTAAGTCCAATTCATTCCTTATATGAATAGGTTTAAACATATCATAAATCATAACATAATCGTATCACATAAAACATGTATAAAGGAAACATAACATTTCCACATTTCAATCACAAGATATTAATACAAAACATTAATATAATAAAAACACTTTCAAAACCATTTTCAATACCAAAATAAAAGAAAGTTAAAACTTTGTATTTATTTTTCATTAAAAAAATTTGTGGCTTGTAGAGGAAGCCGAAACTCAAATAATGGTCACAGGGGCGGAGAAGTCGTTGTCGCCGAATATGTACGGCAAGAAAAACATTCCCTTTTTGTCGTTTAGTAAAACGCTTCATATAAAAAAGATTCATTTTGAATAAACGTAAAAGTCAAAGGGGTTTATACACCGTATAAAAGAAAGTTGTGTATAAAATAAAATATGCCTCAATAAAAGGAGATTGAGACGAAGACCCTTAAAAAGATCATTCTTTTTAAATAAAATAGATCTATTATGTGTATTTACTATAAGTAAACATAAATAAAGTAAAAATACAAGATAGGACATAATAATATCATGACATAATTTGAAAGTAGGAGATTAACCCAAAGAATGGAAATTGGGTTAAGAAATTCCCTTACCTCGTGTTCGACTTGACTCAACCGCTCTTTAACCTCCAGAATAATAAACTAGAGTTAATCTCTACCTTCTTAAGAACCTTTTTCAAGTTAATTATTCCTTTTATATCACTTATTACCGTGTCATGAACATTATGTAATTATTTAAGTTTATAACGGTCGTTTTGTCGATCATAGGTACTTGAGTCAAAAATAAACTTCTTATAATTACATGTTGTTCATGTGGTGAAATATTCATTATATCCAGAATTATATTCATGATTTAGATATCATATAAATCATATATATCCAGTATATACATTCATTTATAATATTACTTAACATTTAGAGGTAAGAAATGAAATGCACCGTTCATGGAGACGGTAAGCCGTACGTACGCATGAACGCTACTTTCATTTCCATTTCATATTTAATAGAATGAAGTTATAATTATATAAAGGTATAATATAATTCCAGTATAATATAAAGTATAATACCATTTACTCCATCCTTTATACATCCCATATATGGAATTAACGATTCAAATCCCTTTAAGGGGGCGGTAGTCCGCACTTCCTAAAATGAAATTATCGCGTTTACCCATAATGGAAATCATAAAGGTATGCCATAAATGAAAAATACATAAGCTTAATTAGAACATTTACATATTATATATCATATATAAATATAGTTACATCTTAATGTCCACCTTTGAAGGTGTTATATGAGTGTTGAACAATCATCGTTTCATGAGGCAGAAATTCGCCATCCACAGAAACCGTATGTTCTTTAACCATTAGATGTAGGTGTGTGTAATTGTATCTCGAATAATAATTATAAAAATATCCTAGTATATTTAGTATACTGGTTTTGTTACAAAAGATAGGAATAAAAAGAGTTTAAGGGGTTGGAGAAGCAAAATAAAACAAAACAACATTAAAGAAGACATTACCTTAAAATCGGGTAACTCTTTTTGATTTGAGACAAAGGCTTCCTTGGGAAGACGTATTCCCAAGGTGAGGATTCTAGGAGTAAGGGATAGAAGTTGGGATAGTATTTTGGGAGAGGTTGGGCGAGCCAAAAGGCTTTGAAAGTGTGAGTAAGGTGGTAGTGGTGGGGGCCTTTTATAAATGGAGAGGAGGGGCACTCTTGGAAAGTAATAAAATGTTACTTTATTATACAATGCTTTTAGGATTATAAAGGTCCCACACTTATATAATTAGAGGATAAGGTGATAAGGGTTCGAAATATTCTCATCCAATAGGCTTTGGACAAGTGTAATTCTTATATTTTACATTATCTTCTCATTTTATTTAAATCATTAATTAATGTGGTAATCGCTGCATCATCATGGTGTCATAAATAATTTTATTTATTTAATGTCTAAAAATTATAAAAAAACTATCGTGATGTAGGAAATATTTTTACCATTCTAATTAATATTTATAGTAAAACATATGACTTGTATAACCCCATTTAAAAATTGTTTTAGTAAAACAACTCTTGTTTGTGACATTTTTATTTTAATATTAAATAAAAAGTTTTTAATGTCATTTCCCTACCAAAGTGGCTCCATGGGGTCTCCAAGTTGACCCATGGTTTTTCTTGGTCGTCCATGAATCATCCAATAGGGGTATTACAAGTTTCAAGGTCATTTACTATTATTATAACATTATATTTACCTTAAATTTCACTAATTACCTTTAATCGCGATTAATTAAACTTAAAAGTTACTATTCACAAAAAAATTATTTTAATCCCATTGAACCACATTTTACTTCCTAATGAAAACTATGTATGTCAGATTTTTGAAAATCAAATCACAGAAGTGGTAATGATTCATTTAAACAAAAAATTAGTTTTTTAACTACCACTTAGTGGTTTCACTATTCATCAAAAATTGATGTTTTTCAGAACAATGCCAAAATTTCACCCTAAGATATAATTGATATTCCGAATTCAAAAATGATGTCTATTTTATGAAATTACAAACATATAAGTTGAATTAATTAATTTCATAATTAATTCCCACTGTCACAACAAATAGCGTGTTTTTAAGAAACAATATATATCAAAAGATTGACAATTGTTTATGTCCAATTTCAAAGTGAAATTAATTATAATGACCACCATTGGATAAAATGGTAAAAATATATTCTAATTAAACTTTAAAACCACTCAATAGTATAATTTGTCACTATTAATTATTTTGATTGAAAAAGTTGTTTTTAAGTAATTTTCACTATTCAAAGCAAATTGGAAGTTCTCAGAAAAATACCAAAAATTCAACATAGGATAATTTCGATATTCCGATTCCAAAAACGAATTCCATTTGGAAAGATAAAATTTATAAAATTTCAAAAATTAGGTATTACTATTCATAACGGCTACTATGATTGGTTGTGGCGTGTGTTAGAACTCGAAGCTGCGTATGACACACGCTATTGTATTATTCAAAGAGATGTGTATCGTGGAAGCTTGGGGTGTTACACATACTCATTGAGAGAAGTTTGGGAAAATTTTTTAAGTATTCAATTTCACCTTTCAACCACTCTATTTTATGAATTATTTCTTGGTAAAAAGAAATTTTGAATATATCCATGTTGTGATAATAAGGTCTCAAAGTCTTTAGTTTCAAATTCATTTCTGTGAATACTTATTAAGGTGTTGATGGTTAGTTGAAGAAGGTTTTCAATATTCAAGATCATATTTTGAAAAACATCTACACGAATCACATTTTTGTTCATGAAAATATACCCATTTTAATCTTGAATATTCATCGATAGTCACATAAGTATAATATTTTCCTACTAAAATAGAAACACTTGATGGTCTAAAACAATCATTTTGAACCTTTTATTGGGGTTTATAGTTTGAAACTATATAATTCGGTTTGAAATAAATATTAAATTTCATTCATTTTTTACAAGGATTACATAAATTATCTTTTAAAGACTTTAGTTTTGGTAGTTCCCGAAAAAATAATTCCAATTAATATTTCTATGTGATTGTGTTTTTTAGTGGCCTAGTCTCATATTCCATAGAAATTATTCTTTGGGAAATGAACAAAAACATGTAGTTTTATGATAAATAAAAAATCTATATTAGTGGAAAACACATTATCCTTTTTTAACGTATTAAATACTAAATTATGCTTAGAATCAAAAATTATATAGGAATTATTTCCAAACATTACATGAAAACCATCATCTAATAATTTTAAAAACTAAGAAAATTAAATTTTCAACCATAATCATAAAAAACTATAGAATATAAAATCGATTCAAAGTTACCAATTTTCCCAAGGCTAATAATCTTGATTTTAACATTGTCAACAAAGGTGGCTTTCTCACTATAAACAATCGCAAAATTCATGAAACATGATTAGTCCTAAATTATAATTATATAACATATACTATATATATATCATAACTTCTTACTATTAATCTTTAAGAATTTAATCTATATAAAATTAATTAAGAAATTATTTTGGTATCCATATTTTTTTGGACTAGAAATGTTAGAACATAAATATTTGAGAATATATAATGTATTAACATGTTAATGAATAAAAATATTATGTTTTTTAGATATAATTACATTATTTGAACAAAAAGGTACATTTTGTCTTGAAAAAATGATTTTATACTAGGAATAAAAATTTTGTCACTAATTTTCCTATTACCAAGATGGAACCAAATTCTATTTGTATATCTTGGTGTTGTTTTTAACCTAGAATCATATTTAGAGATTCTGTTACCTAGGTGAAAATTTCAATTTCATTATTGATTTGTTCATTAGAAAATTGATGTTCATTATTTTTCATTAAAAGTAAAACATATTTTTCTTTTTAAATAGAGAAATTAGATTTTAATGTTGATAAAAACACAAGTTATTTATTTAGATTTTTATATTTTTTCTTTAGATCATTAATGGGTTATTCTATAATATTATAGAAGTATAATAATTACTTACCAGTCTGATCATATTTTTTTTATTATTTTCATTTTCATAAGAAATATGAGTAATATTTTTTAACTCAGGTGTTATTTATAAAAATTATAGATTTTCAATCTCATAAGAATTATTCATGGATGAGTTTGAACCACTTGAACATTCCTATAATGTGCCCCATCGTTATGCCATCGTTTTCTTATGTGTTTTTATTTAAACCAAAAATTTATTCTTGTATATAAATATTATACAATCATACTCGATGTGTTATGTTTTTTTTCACTTGTAAAAAGTAACATCCCCAAATTTGTCATATTTATTTTAGTTTCCATTATTAATATATTTTCCATTTTTTCTAATGTAAATTTTCATTATATAAAAATTTTCAATTGTTTTAGCTTGATGGTCCATCTCCTAATCACTATATAATTATTCTTTACACCCAGTGGTTTAATTATCTATGAAAACATTCATTGACATTGAAATATATTCCTTAAAACAAGTACAATTTTAGGATTCTATATTTTAACTAGTATTTTTATGATCCAACCTCAATGACCAACTAAATTGTTACTTTAATAAATCCTAAAATGGATAAAATGGAATTCTTGAACACCATGGGATGGTGAATCACACATGGGAGTCAAGGACAATATCTGGGAATTGTTTATATATAATAAATACAAAATAAAAGAATCGCATCAAATATAATCGATGATCTGTAATTATACCAAACTGACAATAGGAAAAATTAAACAACATAAACAAGTACATATCCCCAAAAAGTACAACAAATGAAATTGATCTCATAAACAAATGATGAAAACACTAAAATACCTCTCCATAATAGGTGTATCACATAATCCACCTATCACTACTAACTCCCAAGGTATCACTAAAAAAGAACACCCACAACCTCTAAGATGTGTTTCTCTATTTCACAGACATAAAAAAAGAAATACTATAAATTACCGATGGAAACATTAGGGTGTGAGATGCACTAGACTATTATAATCTAAAAAATATTTCTATAATCAATCCATATCAGATAAATAATGAATAAAATCCCAATGGATAGGGTAATGGAAACCATTTAAAATCAATAATTAAATAAATCAATTAAAGGGAATTACCTTATGTAACACCCTACCTCAAGTACGGTGTCATTATCACCCAATAAGGGATCCTTTGTTGAAGGTAGAAGAAGGAATAAAATCACTTACGAAAAGATCCTAAAAAACATTCTCAATTCAGAAGATCTAATTTGTATTTTTTAGAAAAAATAAAAGGAGAGAAAATACATATTTCAATTATTCATTAATTACTGATAAATACCAATGGAGATCCATGAAAAAAATATCTAATTCTATTATAGATCTATAAAAAACAAAAATCAACCATGCCAAAAACCTTATATCTATCTTCTATATCCCCAACCTAATTTTCATTCATGGAAAGAAAAGTGGATATAGAAGATCCATAATAATTGAAAAGAGAAGGGTAAAACCTGGAAAATTATAGATCCAAAAATCAAAGAAAATGAAATAAATCACTAAGAGGAAATAAATTTAAATACACTCCAAGAGGAGTCTGTTTTGTTGACATCCTATTCCACTAGAAGAATAATAAAAAGAAAGTTAAGTTCTTTTGGTCTAAAAAATATTATGATTAATTAAAATAGTTTCAATCAGTATTTTAGCATGGTTTCTCAAACCATGCACCAACATTGTACCCCTTTATAGGATTTTGGAAGAGTCACACCACTTTTTCACATAGTTTAATTTTTTTTTTCAATCATGAGAAACCCATTTATCCTGTTTTATGCAGTTTGAAGGGAATGTCTCATGGTTTGGAATAATCATGCACCTAACCATGTTCCCTCTTCTGGAAATCCAATATAATAAGAAAAGAAACTTTCATAGAACATAATTGTTTAACCTTACAATGTTCCAACTATTAATAAGTCCAAAAGACTCTAATATTTGTAATAGTTACCAAAATAAACTCATGAAATGATCTATCCAAAAAAGATAAAAACAGAGATATTTGGTTACCTGAATACGAGTGTTAGTAAAATACAATTCTCCCTACTATTATTTAATTCTACACCTATAAACCTTTTCAAGAAGGTTAGTCCACAAATATATGATGCCACTATTCAGTTATCATCAACTCACACTACAAAAAATAATGATATTCAGAACCATGTTTCAATAGAACTTGAACAAATGGTTCCAACATCCCATGGTGAACCTTCATCTGAGAATCAAAAATATGAAATGGTTACTCATTCTTGGTCAAATCTGGTTTCACATCAACATACCCCCATTCAAAACATGTGGTATGTTTGAAATATAATTCTTAAAATATGACACATATAACACATCATAGATAAATTCCATCAAATGTGGAAAATTAAAATAGTAATCTACATTCATAATCCTCCAAATACACTCAAATGGTCCCATGTATCTTACTCATTCATGAATAAAATGTTACTAACCATGAAATCCAAACGATATCAATGATAATCTTCAATAATATTTATAATGTTTATGTTCCATCACTAACCACTATCAAATCATATAGAACATCATCATCATCTACTTGACTAAAATTGTACCGACAAGAAAAGATTCACCAACTTCTAACTAATATTGCATATATTTACATGGATTTCCATAAAAGTTATTAGACGGTTTTGTACTAATGGATGACTGGTACCTATTATTTTAGGAAAAATAAACTAGTCCCATATTAAAATCCTACAATCCTCCAAGTCAATGAAAAAATTACAAATCATGAACTAGAGAATCAATATATCCCATTCCATATGACGATTTATCAGGGGATTTGACACTTTGATTAACATTACCATGGATCCCTTAGCCCCCTAGATTCCTCTTAGAAAATGATACATGATTTGAGGATCACAATATCAAATAATGAAATATAAGAGACCATGTATTTTTATGATCTCATACACATACATGTTTAAAAATTTATCTACTTTGGTGGTATCTTGAATGGGAATAAAGTTACCTAATTTGTTCAATAGGACAATCACTACCCAAATAAAATTATTTCCTTGATGATTATATGTAAATCCACCCACAAAATCCATCAATATCTCATCCCACTTCCACGTTAGTACATGAAGTGGTTGAACCTTTCTATAAGGCTTATATTACTCATCCATGATCCATTGATAAGTAAAATAGGGCGAAATAAAATAAAAATATCCTATTAAATACCTGGCCACCAAAATTAGAACTTTGAATCATAAAACATCTTCATCATTCTTGGGTGAACCACCCAATGAAAATTTTGATAACATACTAGCACATCATTTATCATAGGAAAATGAGTGAAATAAAGGTTCATAAAACAAAGGATTCCCACATGAGATAGAGACCACTTGTTAATGATCTACCACCATATAAATAAACCAGAATTCAATGGACCTCATAGTCAAGATATTGTTCTTAGAGAATCATCTCAAGAATACATGATGTTAATTGAACACTTTCCAAAAGAAACTCATATTGATCCTGTTGAGCATAGTGTTTCATTTGTTTTAAAAAATGTGTCAATATGTGTATGGAATGGTAATGATTGAAGTGGTGATGATGATTTAAGTAGGGATTCTTAATTTAATATTATTAACTCATTGAGGATCCCACTATGATAATGAATTTTTCTTGGAAATAATGATCAATGAGATGGTCATATCTCATTGTTATCGATAAGATGATGTTTTTACAAAGATAATGATCCATGGAAAATTGTTATGGATTCATTACATTGGATGCCACACTTGGGAAATTATCCATACTGTTAATTCATAAAATTGATTGAACTGATCCTATGTCTAAAAAATGTGTCAATGAATGACACATTTTACAAAATTTAATAAAGGAAATTCAATACTTTATTACCTGATGAATTTGGAAGATCCATCTAATAACTTCTAATTGGATAAATTTGGTGAACAAAATCAGATGATTTCATGTATGGATATTCAAGGACCAAGTCATGTGTTATGGATAACTCATTGATTAATATTTTTTTTCAATGAATCATGTTTCACTTAATGAGGAGTTTAATAATATGTCCATACACTATTTTATGATTAGATAAAGAGTTTGAGAATATTTTGGTAATGGAAAATGATTATGAGATGTGTAAAATGTGTTTTTACATTTGTTACGTTCTTGAATGTCCCTTGGTAATTCATATTTAGAAAAAAATTAAATGAGGGGGATAGATGGAGAAGTGGTTTATTGGTTATATGTTTGAAGAAAGGTAGTCATGCATGTTTTGATTACTAAGTAGCCAGGAATTTTTGATGGGGTTACTTAAAAAATTGGTCTAGACACCAACCAGCTGATAGCCTCAAACAGAGGCGCATACATGACAGGGTCAACCAAACCCAAGGGAGGACATCAAGGTCCGTCAGGAAGCAGTAGGAGAGAACGGGTCAAGGCCTGTGCACAAGAGCTCTCCCATAGGGGTGCTCATGGGAGAACCAGTGCAACACACCACCGTGCAGGGTAGCATGATGACATGAACCAATGGGTTGGAGTAGAGTAATCCCTTGAGAACCGGTGTGGGGCAGCACTATAGGTGGAGAGGAGTAATCTGGCTCTGGTTTGAGGCAACTTGATACTTAAACAGAATGAAACCCTATTCCGCATTTCGATGTGGGATAGGATTTTAAAAACATGAACACAATCGCGACCGCCCATCTGATTTCACATACAATCCCGAATACACATCTTAATCACAGTTCAGGACCTAATCTTCACCATCCATCCATCCCACGCCACTTCTGTTTGAACCATGATCATCTGATGATCCAGATTCACATCATCTTTAACCTCTGGATCACTTGACATTGTTTTACACCAGAGATGAGGCCACAACTCCATGATCTCATTGCCGACCACCATTTTCGATTGAATCCACAACATGAGTATCATATGAATGTCCGGAACTCATGCATGAAATTACATGTCCATGCATGAAAATAAAATTAAAAAATCATGATTAGCAGAGTAAAAGGACATTTTCGGAGGCCATGGAGCTCAAGGGTTCATGATTGAGATTTATGTGTGACTCTCAATGCATTCACGTGTGGATTCTACCACAAATAAGAAGTCCAGGTTTGAAAATAAAATCCCATGATTATCGGCTTATTATTTATCTTGTGTTTGAAGATTTTGGAGCCAAATATCTCAGGAATTCAAAGCCCTTATCTCGTGGAATATCATAAGATATTTGAACGTGGTGTGAAATAATTATCTTTTCCTATAAATAAAGATACCTCTAAAGAGGGTATTA
Source organism: Viscum album (assembly GCA_963277665.1). Taxonomy (NCBI): domain Eukaryota; kingdom Viridiplantae; phylum Streptophyta; class Magnoliopsida; order Santalales; family Viscaceae; genus Viscum; species Viscum album. Next base: position 1,226,043,609 of record OY728130.1, read on the forward strand.
TTGTTGAGTATCTTGAGAGAGCTCATGTTTTCCAAAAAACATAGAATTGAACCAAAATTTTCAATGTATCCCTTCTCTGAAAAGAAGAAAAAGATCCCTTAGGTGTTAAAAAGGTTCTACACACTCTTAAATCGTCCTTATGAAGGATGAAAGCATCTAAACCCTCTGTGCAAAGAAACCTATGAGAACACGACATGTTCTTTCAAACCCTTGTTGTGTCTTCATGATGAGAATTCTGCATTTATGAAACTAGTCAACCTTCACCCTTGTTATACTCTATGAATACGGAACCCATGAAAAATTAGTTACTTCTATGAACAAGATCCATGAATACCTTGTATGTGAAGAATAATAAATCATTTTCCCTAGTTTTCACAAATAAGAAGAACTCAAACTCTTCAGTTTCACGAACAAAATAAGAACACCCTCTTATTTTCACCATCAATATACACTATTTGTAGGTGTTGATTTTTTAAAAAGAAAGAGATTTCATGGAGGTAGGAGCTTGTGTGGGCACACATTGAGCATACACACTCATGTTCTTTATTTGAAGAAACGTGAGTTCTCTTGTTTTCACAAAAGAGAATGGAGGTTGCATGCAAGGGGCATACGCATACATGTGCATGAGTTGAGACCACCTACAAGAAAACAAAACAAGAGACATTGTGTGTGCACATCTTAAGAAGATGGAGTAATTAAGAACAAGAACACACATAAAACACTACAGCCATTCAGGTTTAACGAAGAACACAAATATTAAACCCAATCTAAAATAGAAGTGTGTGTGTGTGTGTGAAAGGAACCAATTAATAAGTAATTGTCTGTTTTCATATTTAGTGAAGAAAAGAAGATAGATAGTGCTTGTGAATAACCTTAGACACACTCATTGAACCTAAACTATTAATACCATAACAATGTGTGTTTTTTTAAAAGAAATATATTTTACATGCATGTAACCATGCACGAACACATACATGTCTAGGAAGCCATTGAGATACCCAAAATAAATGGTATTTAATTCCATGAAATTCATTCATGAAGTAAAGTTGTAAAGAGACTATATCTAGGATGATTTAAAAAGAAGATATTGTATCTGAGTTGACAATATTTGAGGATTTAAAATGTGAGAAAATACTAACATTGTGTAAGATCATTCATGCCAAACAATATTCTTGATGAAGTTTTGTGCATCATTTACACACACATTAGTGAGATGGGTCTTCATCTATAGAAAAAATATTTTTTTCAGAATTATATCACTAAGGACTAATCACAATAGTGATAAAAAAATATTGATCAAGGCCAACAGAACTTACCAAGGGCTGTTGAAGATTCTAGAAGAGACTCAAAGGAAAGTGTGTTTCATAAATCTTATTTGGGAAGAGCATAAAATAAATCTATAGTGAATCAAGAGTGTTAAAATAAGATAGATTCTTTTGTGACTCGAGATATATAAGAACCATTTGAGATTCACAGAGGATAAGAAGACATCAATGGGACTTTGGAGCAGGCTAGTGGTACTCTGATAACACTATGGAAAGTAGAATATAGAACCTCATATGGGACTCAAGAGATATATAGTGGGAATTTTTATTGACCATTGAAATTGATAATAAGATTATAGTGGACAATATCTATTGGGGAAAATAAAGGACATAGTAAGGAGTAGGTCTTTGAACTTGACCTTCTAAATCCTTTTGTTCAGTGGCTTTACATTTACAACATCATTCTAGGTTAGGAAGAGAGACACAAGAACAATGGATAGAGGATTTAACCATCCATATAGGTTTCGGTGAAAAGAATCAATTTGTAAATTTTTTAAAGGGATCACTAAATCACCCCTCCCCATCTTAGTGATTCACACTAATCTGGGCACTTCAATTGGTATCATAGTTAGTTTACATCTAAAATATCCAAGGGAGTCTTTATGAAGTGAATATATCTGGGACTATGTGAGAAACCTCAAATAGATATTTCTTCAAAGACTCAAAAAATAGAACGATGAAACAGTTTAGGAAGCTAAAGAAGAATTGTGCTGCTAATGGGGGGACACCTTCTACAGAAGATAATCTTGAAGGTAAAGCATGTAATAATTATTTTTTTGACTCATCAGATAAATATTGGCCAGGATGTGATGATGGTAGATCAATTTGTGATCTTAATTATGCACTCAATGAAAATTTGAATAATATTCCTAGAGAATTGGTAAGACATATTGCTATAAGTATCAAAGTTACTCAAGATGAAAAATTATAGCTGGAAGAAGAAGCCGATTCCATTAAAAAGGTAATGAGTAAAAGGGTTGGAATATCTAGCACTCTCACAAAACAAGTGAAGGAAAATGAAGAAACAATTTCTCTTGGTAATGACAGATATGATGAATTTACTAAAAAATTATAGGGAAGTATTTGTGATAAATAATTATTTGAGATGGTATTTGTAGAAGATTTCCATGCATTTAAAATGTTTCAAAAAGTTTCTAGGGTTTTAAAAAATGCTAAATTGGAAGAAAAGTTAACAAAATAAATGATCTTGACATATATTTGCAAGAATTAAGGAATGTTCCTAAATAAAAACAGAAAAATATGATGGAGAATTTTGAAATCAAGATGATATTAGTTGAGGATGAGAAGAAAACTCTTGACATGAGGTGCTTAGAGATTAAGGTGATTTTGAAGAATCAACAATCACCCCATGTGGGAACTTCCCAAGAAACTGGAAGAAGAAATGTTTCCACTGAAGCTTACATTGAGTACAATTATTCCAAAAGTAGTAATAGATGATTCTTTAATCCAATGGAAACATCCTTAAAGAAAATATACCATCCATAACATCTTTTAATCATTCTTCTAAATGTGGATCCACAAGAATTATAGGTTGTAAGAAAAATTCTAAAAAAAATGTATGAGGAAAGGTGATGTGAAACCTACAACCATGGCTAGGGTGGATAGGAAGAAGAATATGGAAGATGGTTCCCCAGATTGAGCACAAAAAGTCAAGAAGAAATCCCATAAAACCTATCAAGAATAGATCAAGAATTAAAGGTTTGTTGGTAATTTTTGGTGCTCCAACAAGTTTGGGCATTGTGCATTAAATTTTTAGTACAATACTCAAAATGAAAAATTATAAAGGAAACCAATGTCAAGGGGGAGAAAGCCAAGGAATGGTGACATGGTTTCTACATACACCAATGGAAGCTACTTCACTATTAGCAAAAGTAAGGAAAAATGATCCACACAAGATAAATATGAATGGAAATAAATGGTCCATGCTGACAATAAAAGATAAAATTATCAATCATTGAGGTTACAACGACATGAAGAGTACCAAAAAAATTAGAGATATAAGGTAAAGAGGTCTTGGTTTGAGCTTAAATTATCAGGCTCGTCGCCCCTATTAAGAATCTTGCATGTATTCCATCCGATTCCCATATATTTTTGATGTATATGTGTGATTACAATATAGGGAATTGAATGTGAAGGTCATTATCAATATTATATTTGGAATATAAAACTGGAGAACAAAAATTAGGACAAATTACTCATGATTTGATAATTACATGAAGTATTCCACTATGGAATACTACCAACATAAATATCATGAAGATTGTATTATGATATTTTCCACCATGATGAATCGAAGGGATTTCAACCCTTCAGGGGGAGAAAATATGAAAGAGGTGATATCAAGGATTATTTCCTAAAAAATATTAAAATTCATATCATCTCAAGAAGTTTAATCTTGAGGGATTCCAATCTCACTTTCATCCTTTGTTCTTAATTGTATTTATCATGTAAATTAAGGGGGAGTTCTTGATTGATGACAAGATGGTATAAAAGGGGTATGTTTATCTTTTCAAATTAACTTTTTAATATTATTGGTGAAGTTTTATAGGATTTTTAAATTAATTGATAAATCAGATTATTCCCAACCCCTTAGACGAGTGTTAATACATTCTGAGTATGATTTCACATGTATGGTTGTTTATGGATAGCATTGAAAACCTTGGTCATTTCTCTCTTATTTTCTACACCGGGTTATCCCAAGTAGACTTAGATTTGATTAACTGAAGGATATTTTCTATGTGAACCATGTGACATCATCCCTCTCTCAGTTTTATTCATGAAGATATTCTTTAAATGTAAGAGAATATGTTTCTGAACAGACCCCACTAAACCTTTTCATTTGGTTTCTAATAAGGTGGAGAAAATATTGGAACACATATTGACCCATAAAATGTGTACATAGGTGATATTAAGAACAAAATACAAGGGTTGGGGGGGGGGGGGGGGTTGTTAAGAATAGTGTTGTATTTTTTGTCAGTAATATGTCAATATGTGTATGGAAAGGTTGTAATTGAAGTGGTGATGATTATTGAAGTAGTGATACTTAATGTAACGTAATTAACTTTGTGATGATCCCATGAAGATAATGAATTGTGCTATGAAATGGTGATCAATGAGATGGTAATATATCTTTGCTATCAATCTAATGAAGTTTTTACAATGCTAATTAGGCCTAGAGAATTGTTATGGATTCAAATCATTGGATTCCATGATTGGGAAATTATCCATATTGTTAATTCATATGATTGATTGAATCGATCGTATGTTTCAAGAAATGTGTCAATGAATGAAACTTTGTTACAAAATTTGAAGAAGGCCATGCAATACTTTATTACATGATGAATTTGGAAGATCCAACCAATAGATTCTAATTGGATGAAGTTGGTGAACAGAATCAGATGATTGCTTGTGTTGATCTTCATGGACCAAGACATGTGTAAAGGAGAACACATTTTTCACTAAAATGCTTCCATGCATTATGTTTCAATGCAAGAGGAGTTGTATAAGTTATCCATCCTCCAGTTTCAGATTGTATGAAGAGTTTGAGAAGATCATGGTAATGTAAACTGTTTAAGAGATGTAGAAAATGTGTTTGGATATTCGGTGCTTGATTGAATGTGCCTTGGGAATTAATATTTCCAAAAATAATTGAAGGAGGAGGATATATGGAGAAGTTTTTTATTGGTTATATGTTTGAATAAATGTGGAAATGCATGTTTGGATTACTAAGTGGTCATGCATGTTTCTGGGGGTTACTTAAAAATTGAGTCAGCCACTAACCAACTGATATCCTCAACCCTAGGCACATGCGGGACAGGGTCAACCATGCCCAAGGGAGGCCATCAAGGCCAACTGGGAAGTAACAGGAGAGAACGGGGCAAGGACCTTCTATAGGAGTGCGCCCACAAGGGCGCTCACGGTAGAACCAGTGCAGTACACCACCATGAAGGGTGGAATAGTGGTAGGAAGCATATGGTGGGCACATAGATCGCCCCCAAGAACTAGTGCAGGGCAGTACCAGAGGGGGCAGAGGAGTAATCTGGCCATGGGTCGAGGTGACATGATACTTAAACTAAACGTAAAACACTTATGTGTTTCAATGGGGGACATGATTTTAATGTTCTGAACTCAATCACGGTCGTCCATCTAATATGATGTGAAATTTCTGCTGCACATTTAAATTATGGTTTTCAATATAATCTTCACCATCCATCCATCACACACCGAATTAGTTTGAACCATTATTGTCTGATGATCCATTGTCGCATCGTCTTCAACCTTCGGATCACCCGACGTCGCTGTATACCGAATATGAAGACACACCTCTATAATACCATTTCCAACTGCCATTGCTGATTTAATCCACATCATGATTTGCATCTGAAAATCAAGAACTCTTACATGCAATTACATTTTTAGGATTGAGAATAAAATGAATAATAGACAATTGGCCGAGGAAAATGATTTTCTTGAGGCCACATAGCTCGAGGTTTCATGATTGATATTGTCATGCGACTCTCAATGAATGTATGTGAGGATTATACCACAAAGAAGAAGTTCGAGTTAGAAAATAATATCCCACTATTATCATCTTATCATCTAACCAACATTTGAATATTTTGATGCCAATGATCTCTAGCATTCAAAGCCCGAATATCATAGAATATCTTATGGGATTTTAACAGAGTGTGACTCGGTGATCCCCACCTATAAATAAAGAGCCCTCAATTGATGATTTTATTGTTGAACATCTTGGGGTAGCACCTATTTTTTTAAAAATAGAGGACTGTATAAAAAGGTTATGTTCATCTCTACTACACAAATAAGAAGAAGACCCCACAGGTGATCAACAGGTGCTAAATGCTCTTGAATCATCCTTGAGAATGAGGAAAGCATTCACACCCTATGTGCAAAGAAACCCACAATCATGGGACATGTTCTTTTGAACCCTAATTATGTCTTCATTAATAGAAACATGTGTGTATGCAATAGGTACACATTCAACCTTTATTTACTCAGTGAAGACAAAACCCATGAACCATTCCTTTTTTGTGTGAAGAAGATCCATGTGAACCTTGTGCGTGAACAAGAAGAACTCTTGATCCACTGTTTGTATGAAGAAGAAGAACTTGAGACCCTCGGTTTCCTGAAAAATATAATATCACCGTCTTCTTTGAATCATTAATATGCACTATTTTCAGGGGTTCATTTTTTGATGTTGAAGAAGATTGCATGAAGCTAGGAGCTTGTTTGTTCATGCGTTGAGCATATGCACTCATGTTATTTATTTTAGGAAACTTTATGCCTCATGTTTTTACAAAGGATAATGGAGGTTGCATGCATTGTTCACATGAATACATGTGTATGATTTGAGACCATCTACATGAATATAAAACAGGAGACATTGTGTGTGAACTTGTGAAGAAGAATGAGGAAGTGAGAAGAAGAACAGACATAAAAGACCACACCCATTCGAATTTTAAGAAACAATCAAATATTGAACACAATCTAAACAAGAAGTGTGTTTTTGTAGATAATTGATGAATAAGGAATTTTGTTTGTTCATATTGAGTGAAGAAAATAATATGGACATTGCATCTGCAAAATCACGAGACACACTCATTGAACATAAACTCTTGATACAAGAATAATGCGTGTTTGAGTTTAAAAGAAAGATATTATACGTGCATGAAATGATGAATGAACCCATGCACATGTAATAATTCATTGAGATTCCCAAAATAAGAGGTATTGAATTCCATGAAATCCATTCATGAAGTGAATATGTAATCAGATTGATTCCAGACAAAATTAAAAGAAGAAATTGTAACTGAGTTGACAGTATTTGGGGACTCAAGAAGTGAGATAGTGCTGACATTGTGCTAGATCATTCCCACCCATAAATATTCTTGAAGAAGTTTTGTACATCATGGGTACACATATTAGTAATTCTGGGTCTTCATCAGATAAAGAATAAATTTCCTGAGCATTGTTGCAATGAGGACCGATCACCAAGCTGATCAAAAATATTGATCAAGGTCAACATACCTAACCAAAGGCTTTTGAATATTCTTGAAGTGATTGACAAGATATTATAATTCAGTATGCCTCTTTGAGAATATCATAAGATTAATCTACAGTGAATCAACAGTTAAAAAAATAAGAAAGTTTCTTTTATGAACTAAGATCTAGAAGAACCCTATGAGATTCAAAGAGGAGAGGAAGAATTCAGTGAGACTCTGGAGTAGGCTAGTGGGACTCTGGTAACAATGTGGGAATTAGTTTAATGAACCTATTATGGGACTTTGTATAGATACAATTGGACCCTATATCGACCATTTTAAATTACAATAAGATTATAGTGGAGAATCTTTGTTGGGGAGAATAAACAACACTGGAAGGAGTAGGTCTTTGAACCAAACCTTTTAAATCATTGTGTTTAGTGGATTTACATTTTCTACATCAGTTGACATAAGGCTGAGAGACCCCATAAGAGTGGATCGAGGATTTGGCTAGACATAGAGGTTTAATTGAAAAAAAATTAATTTGTAAAATTTTTAAAGGGATCACTGATTCACCACATCCACCTATTACTGATTTACACTGATCTAGGAACTTCATATCCTTATCGACTCCAAAATGCATGCGAGTAGAGAGATACATGTCATTCTACTCCTATGGCGATTGTTTCATAGCCTATGAGGGTAGTTTCCTACTCAAATAATCCATAACAACATTATACTTCCTTGGGGTGTAATCAATTTAAAATCCAAAGATTGAAGGTACTCAACCTGATTCTTTTATTAGAGATACAAATATTTTTGGGAGAATATATATCTCAATATGTTTTTATCAGAGTAAATGGTAACCCTTTATCTAAAAATTTAATGCCATAAACTCTTAAGAGTGTGCATTTATGTTTCGTGTTCAAGATAATGTACAGTATAGTTCTTATCATGAGTTCATATATGACCTGAAAAAAAAATAAACCACATGATCTTACTACCTGAGAAAGTACCCCAAACAATAATATGATAAATTAAAAAAGAACAAATATCCCCACATAGCCTCTAGAAGATTCAACAGTATAGTTAATGTCAAATGGCACATCTACTAATTAAAGGAAGTCCAAAATTTTGAATCTCAAACACACTTCACCCCCTCTATGTAAGTGTACTCTATATAGAATCCATATTGGATAAATCATTTCCAAACTAGTGATAATACACTATTAATCCCAAGAATCTTCATCTCAGAAATTCATTTCTTGGTTTTTTCCCAAGACATGAAAGTTTTATCATTTTTAGTATTGACTATGTTACCATTATCCAATACCACAGGACCTAAAAACTTCACTTCATGAATCCAAATTTGTATCATTTACCACTCGATTTAAATTTATTTATTTTTAAAAATATTCAAAAAATCTCTCAGATGAAGCAAATAACCCAGCCTAATTTTAGAGTAAACCAATATGTCATCCATGAATACCATTATAAATGAGATGAGGTACAGGTGGAAAATACATTTTATCGTCTCTATAAACACTATAGGAGTATTTTCTTGGAGAAATGGAATATTACTATACTCATAGTTTCCATACCATATCCTATAAGTAGTTTTTGGTATACCAGACTCCTTGACCCAAATATGTTGGTGAAAATATTGAATATCAATCATAAAGGACCACTTAATTCCTTTCATCAGATCAAAAAAATCATCGATAAAAGGTAAAAAAATACCTTTTTTTGGCCCTAAAGAAATTAGAATTTTGGTAATCAACACACACGTGAAGAGTTCCATCAACATTCATGCCCAAAATTATGGGTTTTCCCCTGGTGACAAATAGGGTTCAATAAATCCCTTAAAAATAAATTCATAAACTTGTCCCATTAACTCTTTCAGATTAGTTGGTTCCATATTGTATAAAGGAATAGATATTCGTTTATTAACTAGATACTTTTTATTGAAAACTACACCTCCCTCTCTGGTGGTAGGAAAAAAAGTATACAAAAAAATATATGAAAATCATCTCCATTTAGGGGACGTTCACTATATAATGATTTCTACTATAGTTCAAAAGTGTAAATAGATGTCATCCTAAAAAATACCAGAAGATTAGGTTTAGTAATGCTAGAATTTGGGTCTCATTCTCCTTAAACAAATATATCACTCCCCATAAAGGGTAATTAAAATGGATCTTGCAAGGTTAATGGGTAATATAATATTTATGAGAATCTAACCATTCAATACTAATAATGATATCAAGAGGGGTTTTCTATAGAACTAACAAATCTCAAATGAGATTGATCTCTAGTATAAATATTGTACAAGTGGGGAATCAAAGATCCAAATATATCTTTGTCTAGAGATGCAATGATATTTCCAACGCATAAGGCATGAGATCTGTAATGAGATTTAATAGAAACTATTGTTTGGGTAGAAAAAAATATTGATAGGAAATAGTATTAAATAATGTAGTCACCAATGATAAATTAATAGTAACGCTACCTCTCAAGATCAAATATAAAAAATCAATTTCGATTAGAGACTTGTATATTATGTGAATTTTCTTTGTTATGAATTCTAGTGGCTAGAATACCAGTATTCGTTAATAATATATCTATGTCGTAGATCCGATCAATACTGATGACCCCTTACCACTTTTTAGAGTTGTAAAAAAATTCCAAACCTATGTAAGTGACCTGATCATATATAGGAGCCTTATATATTCATTATCTCTATGAAACCACATTTCGAATGTCCAAATTTTACACATTGGACATAAATATACAGCCTTTCACCATATACTATAGATTTTTTCAACAAATTATTTTGTTGAGGACCACCAGTAATGTTTTCACTATAAGACTCATTCCACATTATCTTCCTTATAATAGAATAACCAAAATATCCACATGGAGTAGGGGAAACTCCTTTAAACCATGACATGAAATCTATGTAAATTTATTCTATCATTGATATATCCCAAATATTATCATATGAGGTAAGATTCAGAATTAGTACATCAGATCTTATATCCGATCAATGTCCCAAATATAACCTCTAGGCCATCAGTTTCTCATTAAACCATACCACATTTAAAAAATGAAAATGTTTTTAAAAATATATATTAGAATATTAAGTCACATACTAATCACTCATGTGACGGTTGAGAAAATTTATAGAGTTAACCAATACTATGGAATCTAGATCGAATTACTGTGTAAAAAGTATCTTGAGTTCATTCCTCTCTAAGTGCACATTCTTATTTTCCACAACTATAACATCACACAATATTTTATTAGGATGTTCACAATAGAATATGAAATATTTCACCCTAATTGAATCTTGAGTCTTTGAAAAATCAAAGAGTCTCTAAATCATATAAAACCAATCCTCTTACTTATATAGATCATTTGTTCTTATAAAATAAGGTTGTTTCCAGTGACCAATATATAGAGAATGATCTTTGATGTAATCCCTATAAGGAATAAATTGTGAATCTTTAATGGTAATAGGAATTAATCCTTATACCATAGTTTGAACTACACACAATAAAACCTCTACTATGTTGTGGTCAACAGAAGGGTCACTTACTACAGTTCATTAGTAACCCCCATCTGTAGTCTGTTCAGATTTCTTCATATAATAATTTTATTATATAATATCAACAGATAACATAGAAACATCAGTCAAGAGACATAGTCAAATTTACTCTATCAGTCATAATTCATCTTTAGAATATAACTATTAGATCAAATCATGGTAAAAGTATATAATAATATAAAGACACTATTTAAAGTGACTTTTCCCAAACACCCATGGTAACTTAATGAAATCTACAATGAGAGATGGATGTGTGGTCACTCTAAAATACCCCATAAGTATTGAAAATTATGTCTCATGTGTAGCAATTCATGACAAAAAATGTAGCAACATCCATGAAATGAAAAAACATTCTTTAATACTAGTTTTTTATAAACCTACCTAGTTAACCCCCTAAACGTGTGCCCAAATCCATCTTGACATGGCCCAAAGGGTCTTCTGAAACTTGATGGGTTAATGAATAGAGCTTGGACATCAATTAAATCATGAGGGAATGATTGCACCAAAATGAAAAATGAATTAAATAATAATAGTGGATAAAAATAATAAATTGTTAGAGTGCCAAATTATCAGTAAGAAAAACCCTATAATGAAGGAAAATAAATTTTCCAAAAAGGAAAAAATCATCATACAAACCAATGAAAACAAAATAAAAAACTATCATTATAAGAAGTGTATCAAATACTCTTTTTTTTATTCACCAACACCAAAGGTCCCACTATTTAAGAATACCACTACATCAAAGTGGTCATTTCCCTTTACCAGGGTCTGGAAAAATAAATTCAACAAATTCTCAATATTAAAAGTAGGGTATGAGAAACACTATCTGAGTAGGATCCCACCATGTATTTTATAATCCATCTATATAAAATAAAACAAATATTATTAATTTAAAATATAATATGGCATGTCAATATTTTCCCAATTAATAATAAATCATTTTTTTAAAACATTTCAATAGCTAGTATAAAACCAGGAAAAGTGAAATTATTTCAATACATACATGAATATGTATTTATATCAAACCAGGAATGACTAAATAATTTCTAATGAATTGGTATATAAAACCCCTTTTTCAATTATAGAAACATATTTATAAGACCCGGGATTGGTTATTTTAAGGCTCATAGTTCCACAAATTCTTATTGAAATATGGATCTATGTGTTTAAAAATCCCTAGATCTCATGAATAATGAGAATATGAATTTATCCCAAAGAAAAATATACATACCCTTAATAAGTTAAGACATCATTTCTATCTTCAATATGTTTATAGGTAATCTAATACATTCCTATAATTTATTTCCAAGGCCACTTAACTAACTATACATTATCTCATGTGATCCAAATAAACAAATCATATAAGTGTCTATCATTAATTTCAATCTATATAAAATAAATTCAATCAATAATTTAAATAGATCTGAATATAAATATTCAAAATATTCTATTTTATTTATTGAATTAATCATCAAATGGTTTTCATTTAAAACTACCATCTTTTCTTATTTTCATAATACATTTTATACCTTATCTATTCAAAATAATCACCAATGTCATTCTTCAAATCATTAATTTCAATTCAATATAACTTTCCCGAAATGACACATTATTTTCAAAGAAATTGTCAAAGATATTTCATTATAGACACACCATTCCATTTTGAAATATTTATGAAATTATTCAAATCATTATTTGGAAATAAATACGAAATCAATTTCAAATCAACAAAGTAATAGTAATTTTAATTGATATGAATTGTCATGCAAAACCCCTACCTCAATCATGATATCATCAAAACCCAATATGGGATCCTCGACCATATAAAGATGAAGAGAAAAAATCCAACATTAAGTTATCCTAGAAACACAATTCATGAATAATAATATCAAATTCCTAATTTCTATATAAATGAGAATGATAGATAACATATACCTCATTGGATCCCAAAAAAACTCACATTGACCGATGAATATCTGAACCAAAGACCCCCAATTAATTAATGGATATTTAAGAAACCCAAATATATTATGACACAAACCATGGATATATCATAAACATAATATACCTACTATAAAATTTTATGAACGAAGATGGGATCAATAATATCAAAGAAGAACATAAGGAAATGGGAACGTACCTTTGAAAATATAAATATAACACTAAAATATCCATAAAAATGATCACTAGTTCACAATAAATATCCAAAATCACCAAGAGGAGTCTCCTTGGTGGATGAACTAATCCCTTAAAAAAAATTAATGAGAGAAAATATAGGTGTTTTGGTTCTAAAAAAATATCAATTAATTAAAATCACATTGCATCGTTTGACTACACTGTGTGTCAAACCATACCCCAACCGTGAACCCATTAATGGGGTACTAGAGGACCCACATGATTTATATACTTAGTTTGAAAAAAAATGTTCCAATTATATAAAAAACCTATATCCTATGATGTATACTTTGAAGGGAACTCCACATAATTTATACTAACTATGAACCATTATCCTGAACTCCAACATTAGCGAAACACTTTCTATGGTAGATGTACATGATTTTCAATTACTATGAAACCACTTTTTGTAGGGAAAAAATCTCTAATTTTTTTCAATAATCTCCCAAAAAACACATGAAATTATCTAAAAAAGGTCAAAACAAAGAGATAACATTAATTGAAGGTGGGTGTTAGGATACTATAGTTATTTACCTATAATTCATCCTTGTGCATAATTACTATTCCAATTAATTTTATAATGAGAAATTTACTTATGTTAGATTATTTTCTAATGGTGATAGAAGTTACTTTCCAAAAACCGTGTAGACATATCACGATTATCTAATACAAATCCTATTCTATTTTTAATTGAATGAATAAAATTATGATGGGAATTAAATAAATAGTATTATTGGACTATTTGATGTTTAATATGGGTATTTAATTAATATATATTGAAACTAATCTAACAAATACTAAAAAGTAATGTGAGACAAATATAGGTAGAGATAAATGGTGTTTGATGCAACATGGAAACAAATCGAGTTTCATTTTTTCAGTGGGGTTCTCTTCTCCTCCAAATATCTTCCTTTGGTTTTAAATGTATATAAAATGAGTAGAAATTTTATGTTTGATCTTTTAATTTAGCAAAAAATAAAATATAGTTTCATCATAATTTTAAATAGAGTAAAAACACTTGAGTTATTATTTTAAATATTTTCAATATCTCTATATATTTCATGAATTTTATCTCCTTTTAAATAAGGAAAATATTCCCAAAAATATAAATTGAATAATAATAATAATTAATGATCCTAATATTCAGTATGAAATATAGGATTGTTAAATGATTTGAATTTACATTTAACTCTACATGGATGGTCATTGGAATATACCACATAAATATAATTCCAGTTAGGAATTATAGGTTTACATTTTCTTTGTCATCTTGATTCCTCATGTTGTATTCAACAATTTTGAAATAAATTTACCGTTTCCCATGACTAGACATGTGGTCAATCCAATTAACATGATAATGCATCACATGAATATGTGTGCTCTCAAAGTCATCACACAATTAATTGATCACTTTTTTAAAATTTAAACTCTATCTGGTGGTGTCTTGATTAATTTATGTGATCAATTAGACACATCATAAAATCACAAAAATTCCCTATTATCGGACTGAATTAAGATAGGAACTATCATGCGATTGCTTTATTTATCATTTCATTTTCGTGGTAACTCTTTCAATTGGTTGAGGAGTCTCTGAAATTTTCACTATATTTGATTGATCAATCATACTATAGATTCAACTAGTAGATTTGTTTCTTCCATAATATTTGAAATTATTTTTATTTATGGATAGATTTATGTAGTCGATAAAATACTTATAGTAGTTGATCCAATAGTGGGATAAATTATACTCATTTGATGACTAATGACTTGTCTATTTATGATGTTATTTCATTCTTTATGATGGCTCTGATAATTATTCATATTTAACCATAAGAAAAAATATGTAACATTGTATATGTAGTTCCTAAATAATCAAATAAACATGATTCGATATCCCTTAAAATATTAATTTTTATATTATTACAAATCTCATATAGGGTCTTTGAATGTATTATTAATTAGTATATGAATATAAAATGTGTTCTGTAGAAGGGAAATCTTCACTTTATCATTCTTTCACATTGTATTCTCATGTTTATATATTGGCATACAATTTATAAAGTGTAATTGTCATTGGCCTATCAAAGTATAACTTCAGGTCATCTATTACTAATGTACTTCAAGGAGAATTATTTGTTTTGAAAATTTTTTATTGTTTCAGGGAGTAGGATTATTCTGTATAGATACATAATATGATCATGAGTTATAAAAAGTTTTTTTGTGTGCTATATGATGCCATATTTATACAATATAAAGTGGGATGCACTACATAATTTGTGTAATAGGGTTTCATGGTTCATTATTAGATTCCACACTACTTGAGGGTGAAAATATAACAAGATTGATAACCTTGATACTTTTATACATTTGGTATATTTTTCATTAGACATGGATAATCAGGGTGTGGTTGGGTATAGTGTTTATCATGACATCAGATGGGGCTTAACCATGTAGTTATTTTTCATATCATGTAATAAGTATGAAATTTTATCCCTAGATTCAGAAATATTGAGGATTGTGCAATGATACCAAGATAGCATATATTATGTGATTATATATTCGGGTGAGGGACATGTGATGTGATCATCCATAAATGTAAATGACAAGAGATGTATTCATCTACATGGTAATTCAATACTCAAATATTCATGAATATATGAGTTGGATATATGGGTTTGACATAATCTATGTCCCATGGTCACTTGATGTAATTGAAAAAGGTAACATATAATAATTTATGCTGGGATAATAAATAATTATTTTTCATGGGTATAGAGATATATGTTTTTGATAGAGATCACACCTGATTACATTATAGATTGAGTATCATTTATTCCTTTCTATAGGAAAATATAATATTAGTTTTATGAATCCAAGGATTCATATTTTCCTTCCATGATACAAATTATCATGGGGTCATCATTTTTGGTAGACTGTATGGGGATTCTGTTTGAATATGGTTGCTTCTAATAAAATATATTGGAGTAAATATAAAAGTTTTTTTTGGTATTCACAAGGTGTTCCATATGATCTAGTACATGATCATATTAATTATTGATTTTTAAAAATGGAATGGAAGATATCCAAAATTATTTTTTGACATGGGTTCACAACTTATATATATTTATAAATATAAGTCCATATAGAAAAATTCCTTTATAAATTAATCTAAATTAGTAGATTAATGGTGATATTCCAAAAATCCATTTACGAATGTGACACATATGGTTTTATAATATTTAATTATGGGTGATATTATAATTCATGTCAAACATATAATTGACCATAAAATCATATGATATTTTTTTCCATATCATATGGTATATGAGTTACCACTATGATAAAATAATTATGGGTGGTTGAATAATAATTTTTATCATTTTATAAAACATCCAAGAAAGATATAATTTTAGAACCATTTCATCAGACTAAATGTATTGTAATTTAGTTATAATATTGTAGGGGTTTCATGAATGGTTAAAACAGTTACTCATGCATTATAAAAAATGAGTAAATATAAAAAATATCAAAGATAATCCTTAATGGATATTTAAAGGGTCATTCACTATGTGATGCGATGAAATTTAGATAGCCCAATCTGTGACTGAAACTCCGCACCACCATAGTTCTCTTCTCCTATCTTGTTTTTTCTATGATGTGTTAGCATGCTCTAAAGGGTGGGGAGATATTGATCTTACAATGAGCAATTTAGCCTCACTTAGGGATATATAATTGAGATGGGATGATATTGGATTATCTTTGGCAATATTCATTGACTTCATGAGATACAAAGATATATGATGGTTACCACAGTCAAACATAGATTGGGTTTACAGTTTATTCTTATAATAGTTATATGTTGTTTCATCTATCATACAAGGATTAATCATTAATTGGGTTTCTATATTGATTCTTATATTTGAAAAGGGTCTTTAGATCCTATAAAAACCGTGAATAGTTGAGGTAAAATTCTCTCATTTTTACGTGGACTAGATTATATTATGTCTTCTAGTCGATCTACTAATATAATTTTTTCTAAACAAGACTTGATAGATTTTAAATCTGGTCTATCTTCCTGTTTACCTCACCAGGTTTAGTATATTTTAGTTTTGGTGGCATATATGTATTTATAATAAAAAATGATTAAAAATTAAGGTTCATTATAATTTCTTCTTCCACAACCACAATATCTTCTTCCCTCGATATTGATGTAGAAATATCGTGTATACGAGTCCTTCACATTTGTTATGGGATCAATTAAGTGGTTAAAATTGACCAATATATATTATGACTCTACACCAAATGAAATTAAAAGGTTTCTATAGTCATAGTGGGTGTGGTAGGAAGTCCATGAGGGTCTGGAGCAGCTTGGGTTCTAGTATAAGCTCTTCTTCCCTCACCAAGATATATATAAAATGATTGCCTTAAATCTTGGAAGTTCATAACAATGAAGATTCCATATTTAGTGACACTTGGAGAATTGGGGTCATGACAAGTTGATTTAATTAATTCAGGAGTATAGAATATTACCAACTGATAATTCTATTGCCCATCTAATCAAATAATTTATATATATAAATTTACAGGGCCTCTTTCTAATCTCCTTCTCCCTCAGGTGAGGTTGTTGATATCTAGGTCACCTATGTTAAGGGTTTTCCCAACATGAAATATTTGGATTCAACCATATTCTAGAGTATATCATTGAATATAATGTAGTATTATGTGTTGTACCCAAATATCCAGTGGAAGTGGAAATTATAGTGACCTTACTTTTCAATACATAACTATTGCATCATTTTTAATATTAATAACCTTACAGAGATACAAATCCATGATTAAAAGGTTTAGTGTCTTGGGAAAATTAGGATCTTACAAAACATGGACATGAAAAGTAAATAAACATTTATTTTAAGCCTTTTCCTTTATCCATAAAATCTCAATTTCTCCTAAGTATAAGTAATCACCAAAGGATATATATCCAAGAATGGGGGGAGCTAAAATCCAAGTAATTGGATGAATAATGGACATGAATCAATATAACATGTGTGATCATGATAATCAACATCACATAATAACAAAAAGGATTTCCTTAATATCATAATGGAAACATGTGTTAAAGGTATGAAATTTTGTAATGTATTAAAATGAAACCCCATGACTTAGTATCCAGGTATGAAAAATAGTTGTGAACAAAGATATCATCATATTCATGCATAACACATGTGCATAATAGTTACAAAAATCATTGTGAAAAAAATAAAGAATCACGTTCACATTTATTACAAATTATATCAAGAGATACATCACATTACCCAATTCATTGTAAGTCTATATAATTATGATCCCACATGTTTGATCATAATTTTTAAATAATCATTACTTCCACATAAAACATATAATAATCATAGTCTGGAAATAAACCTTCTAAAAGAATGGGATTTATAATGATTTCATAAAGAATTTATTGATGAATAAACATTTTGGTTCCCAAAATAAAAATTTAAAACAAACATTGTATTAAATATCATTTTTCTATGAATAAGAAACAACAAACAAGGAGTCATGTATTTTTTTTAAAAGGTGTTTTTTTAAAATCTCTGTATTTGGATTATAAGTCAATGTTGAATCATGTATATCCCCAAAATAAAACTAATGAATTTTGAAATTAAATTTACATTAAAATATAGTAATATACATATTTAATATGTTGAGAATGTGGGATAACCCAAATAAAAGAATTTGGGTTTTAGAATCCCCTTACCGCTATTCCCTCTTCATATCGTCACTTTTATGCCTACTAAATAATAAATATAGATTTATTAAAACATTAACAAAGAAGTAAAATATTTTAAAATTTTCCACTATTTATCAATTATGGTTATTTAATTATATTTTTTAATTTTGTGTGTAATAGGATAATCATCTTGATATCATAGTTTACAAAACAATTCTCATTTTTCATTGATTTCACTAATTTTTTCAATTAAAATTAAACATTAGTATAATTATTTCCATAAGCCTATAATAAATATAAATAAATGATTAAATATTATAAATAATTCATAATATGCATCCATGATGATGGTTATAATTGTGGACTTGGAATGGTATCCATAGGTGGTTAACCGACCATTGACGAGACATTATTGGGAGAGAAGATAGGCACAGAGACCTCGACAGCAGGGTGCTGACGTTAGGCTCAGGGATCAGGATGTGGGAGACGTCATAGGAGGAACCAGGATACGAGATTGATAGTACAGGGATCTCAGGCTGTGTTTAGTCGGCCTAAGGAGAAGCGATGCTATGCGTGCGACGGTAGGGGATATCTCACTAAGGATTTTCTAACCCGTCAGGCTATTGATAGGGAGGTGGTTAATGGACCACTAAGGCAGAGTCATAGAGCAGGACAGGTAGACCCGCCAGGTGGTAGATGTGGAAGAAGATCTGGGAGAGCTGTAGGTGGTGGAAAATGCTTCGATTTACTACCACCACCACCCCTAGGAATTATGCACCAGGCTTAGGGAGCTGGTGGACAGGTGTGGGGACAACTGCATACGGTTGAGGCATAAGACCCAAGGACTCCAGGGATGATCTGAGGTACAATCTGTGTCTTCTCTAATTTATCTTCCATACTTATAGACATATGTTCTTGTCATTCCTTCATTGCCACATGTCTTGTGCAAAACCTTGAGATTCTGGTAGAGTCATTGACTCGATCCTCACTCTTGGAGGCACCTATGGGAGGAGACTTGATGATCACTCACCACTGAAGATAGTGTGATATTACCCTTGGATTCGAGAGTTTTGGTTGGAACCTCTTGGTGGTAGCATCGAGGCCTTATGATGCCATTCTCGGTATGGATTGGTTATCTTTAGTCCTTTCCCATATTGAATGTTTTAGGAAAAGAGTGCAGTGTGTCCGCAGTGATGGGATGAGGTTTTCTTCTGTCAGAGAAAAGGAGACCCAGGTAGCACAGGATGGGCTCATACATATGAGGTTTTAGCCGATCACTCACGAGATGGCTAGACTTACCCTCAGACCAGTAGATTTTGTGAGCTCTCAGTTCCCAGCAGTAGTGGAGGAGTATGAGGACATTGTTCTTGAAGATGTTCCAGGACTACCTCCCCACTAGGAAATCGATTTCTGTATAAACTTACACCTTGAGACGACACCAATTTCTTCATAAGCATATCAGATGGCTCTCGCAGAAATTCGATAGCTGAGGGTGTAGTTGGAGGATTTGCAGAGCAAGGGTTTTGTAAGACCCAACATTTCACCCTGGGTGGCCCCAGTCTCGTTTTCCAAAAAAAATGATAGAAGTTTTAGGTTGTTCATGGATTACCAGTGCCTGAATCTGGTAGTAGTGAAGAAAAAGTATCCAATGTCAAGGATCGACGACCTCTTCAACTAGCTGAGAGGGGAATAGTGGTTCTCAAAGTTTGAACTTCGATCAGGTTATCACCAGTTACGAGTACAAGACAAGGATATACTGAAAATGGCATTTAGATTCCTCTACGGTCACTATGAGTACATGGTGATGCCTTTTAGCGTGACAAATTCCCTCACAATGTTCATGGTACTGATGAAACAAGTCTTCCATCCATACAAAGACCACTTTGTAGTGGTTTTCATCGATGAAATCCTTGTGTACTCGGTGTCAGAGGAGGAGCATGTGAGACACCTGGGGATGGATCTAGACGTACCCCAAGAGAACCAGCTTTATTGGAAGCTCTCAAAGTGCAAGTTATGGAATCACGAGGTCCAATTTTTGGGACATGTCATCTCAGCAGATGGTGTAGCTGTGGACCTAGCCAAGGTGGAGGTAGTTTTAGCATGGGAGCCACCTTAGAGTGTGATGGAGGTGCAGAGATTCCTTGGGTTGGTAGGATATTACCAGAGATTCATTCCTAATTTCTCTTGAATATCTGTACTAATGATAGACTTGAATAGGAAGAGACAACCCTTAGTATGGATGAAGAGGTTCCAGCAGGATTTCAAGCAGTTAAGGTAGAGTTTGAAGAGCGCCCTGATCTTGAGATTGCTGAAGGAGGGTGTCAGGTTTGTAGTTTTCAACGAAGCATCAGGGACTGGGCATGGTTGTGTCCTAATGCAGATACATGCAATGATTGCTTATAGTTCATGCCAGCTTAAGCCACATGAGCAGAACTATGCGACCCACGATATTGAGTTGGCAGCAGTAGTCTTCGTGTCGAAGATGTGGCAACACTACCTTATGGGCGAGCAATTTATCATTTACTCTAACCAAAGGAACCTCAATTACATCTTATCACCGAAGGATTCGAATCTGAGACAAAGTCATTAGATAGAGTTCCTTTAGGACTATGATTTTGAGATCATCTATACTCCTGGGAAGGGGAACATGGTGGAAGATGGTCTTAGCGGAAGGTCAAGCTCACAGTTGTTGAGTGAGGAGACAGAACAGTTAGTCACATTGTAGCTCTCCTTTGTGGATATCGAGGATGCATCTTACCTTCAATTGATGGTTTTCACCCCTCCACTCTTACAGCGAGTTAGGGAGGTGAAGCTTTGGGATGTCTACTCTGAGGTTTTACATGCTCAGTTAGCCACATGACATGCTCTTAATGGATATTCGCAAATTGGGGAGAACATAATTCTTTTAAAAGGACACAATATTGTACTAGTGGTGTTACAGGAGGATGTCCTGAGGTAGTTTCATATGTCCCCTTTGGCGGTACATCCGAGAGTGGTGAAGATATACCAGGATCTCTGACGGTAGTTCTGGTGGTCAGTCATGAAGAAGGCAGTAGCAGAGTTCATTTTTTTGAGGCCTTACATGCTAGTAGGAGAAGGATGAGAACCAGGTTCCAGCAGGATTAGATCACCCACTAGATGTTCCGTAGTGGAAGTCGGATGGAATATCGATGGACTTTGTTATAGGCATACCACGAAATTCCAAGGGGCATGATTTCATCTGGTTGATCATTGACTGACTCACCAAGTCGGCCCACTTTTTAGCTATCATGGAGCAGAGTTTTGTAGAGAGCTTGGTACAACTCTATGTGCAGGAGATAGTTTGTCTTCCTGGAATCCCTTTGACAATAGTATCAGATCAAGATTCCTGTTTCACATCCTGGTTGTGGAAGATATTTCAAGAGGCTTTTGGGACTCTGAAATTCTTGATCACAACATTTCATCCCCAGACCGATGGTCCGACGAAGAGAACCATCTAGGTTCTGGAGGATATGTTGCGGGCCTGTGTCATGGAATTTGGTCAGAGTTGGGAGGACCACCTACCACTGGTGGAGTTTTCTTACAACAACAGTTACCACTCCAGCATTTGTACGACACCTTTCGAGGATTTATAGGGGAGACCCTGCCGGTCACCGCTTTGCTGGACCGACCCCGGAGAATCTGCACTCATGGGTCCAGAGTTGGTGCGAGCTACCACCGAGAAGGTGCATATCATCCGAGAGTAGATGGAGACTACACAGAGCCGACAGAAGTCTTATGCTGAAATATGACAGAGACCTCTATAGTTTGAGGAGGGAGACCACATCTTTCTTTGGGTCTCACCTCGACGAGGGTTGCAGAGATTTGGCCGGGGTAGAAAGCTATCTCCAATGTTCATCGGACCTTCCCAGATATTGTGCAGAGTTAGCGAGGTGGCATACCACCTAGCTCTACAGCCACAGTTGCATCAGGTGCATGATTTCTTCCACGTGTCACAGCTGAGGAGGTATGTGCATGACCCATCACACATCATCAACTGGGGCAATCTGGACATTGATAATAGAGTGACCTTTATGAAGTACTCGATGGAGATCGAGGATCAGGAAGAGAGTATTCTTCGTGGGCAATCAATTCCCTTGGTGCACGTCTGGTGGCAGCATAAGAATC
This sequence comes from Viscum album, assembly GCA_963277665.1. Classification (NCBI taxonomy): domain Eukaryota; kingdom Viridiplantae; phylum Streptophyta; class Magnoliopsida; order Santalales; family Viscaceae; genus Viscum; species Viscum album. The sequence continues at coordinate 1,226,066,619 of OY728130.1, forward strand.
TTCAAGAGAGCACGTGGGAGTGGGAGGCTCAGATACGTTCCCAATACCCACATCTTTTTTAGTAGCCTTTGTTTTGGCTTTTCAGAGATGCAAAGTCCCAAGGTAATGAGAATGTAATCTCTCAGATTTTTTGTTTATTATTTTTAAATATTATATGGAATTAATTTGAGACCAGACCTTTCGACGGAGTGTGATTCTGAGGCCCGAAGTTCCCAAAATAAATGTTTGAAATAAATTGTACCTTTAAATAGTGCGCACGAGCATTTATCCGGAAAAAGTGGAATATATTTTAAACAGGTTTCCAGATTAGAAATATGAGGGCACTTTTGCATTCAAAGTAGTGAATTTAACTTAGGCGGGGACTAACATTGATCGGTGCGGGTCAGCTGCGAGAGTTAGTTTCTGGATGTTTAATGGAAATAAAATAAATAAATAATTTATTTAATTTAAAATATTCATTTTTGCACACTTACCTAATTCCTCCCTTTTTAAATAACTGATTATGGAATGTTTGCAAGGTTAGCCTCATAACCCTACAAAATTGGGAGAGATACTCTTAATGCTTTGTAGGAGAACCTATTGGAGAACAATGACGATGCATCTCAGATCTGACGAGCCTCGCTAATGAACACAACGCGACAATCATTATTCAACTGGATCGAGGTTAGGGTTGTTATGTTCATTCTTATTTCCCTGTTTTTGGATTTAACGACGAATGAAGATCAACCAAGAACATGTTGATCCATAGATTGTGAGTTCTTGTGGTAGGGTGATATTTCCCGTTTCATTCGGGGTTTGATTCGGTAATTTTAATTGTGATAATTGTTGGATTATGGTTTTTATTTTTCTTACTTAATCATTCTAATGGTAGTGGATCAATGTCGTGACGAAAGATGGTGGAGGTTCGTTCCCCATTTCGATTTATTAGATTCTTTCCACTTTTCATCGCATTCTTCACATTCATCATGGGGTGATGAAAAATAGATCAATGCGCATCCATTTTGAGATGCAATGATCCCAACATAAGGATCTGATATCGCAACGACCTAGTGAAGATGTGACGATGATGGTAGACGATGAATCAGATTGGATCAAGAGATACCGCTCTTCAAGCATTGTTCACACGGGTGTATTAACACATGTTTTTGGAGCCGATCGGATGTCCAAAAACAATAGAAACAGATTGGTGGCATTGGGTTGACCTAGAATCTGGAGTTTTGGGGTGATCAGATGGACGGATCATAGAACAGAACACCATGGGAGGCGCGCTGGTGAGAAGCATTGTTTCTAGAAATTTTTGAAAGACATGGTGTGTATCCCGAAGAACACGCCATGTGGATAGGCTCAGTGGTGTCTAGGGTTTGAGGTGTCAGATAGGTAACACATGACGTGTGTCCCTAGTCACAAGGCATATTGGACCTTCCCCGAAGATCGGCGTGTATTATGGGAAGTACACAAACATAAGATGAACTACACGGCTTCGAGGACACGGAATTTAGACCCTACACATCACTGAAGAGGTAAATACATGGTACTCTATGTGTATCTAGGGGATACACATACATGAGGTAGAGTAAACGGCCATGTACTCCACCACATGGCTAGGCGAGGCCAGTAATGCGGGTCACCCCGTGTATTGATTGCACGAGTTGGTATACATGGGTTGAGACCATGTACGGGCATATATCTAGCGTATATGGGGCAGACCCAATATACCTTAACATGGCGTGTGATCATTTTGACACACCGTGTATCTCAATTTTGCATGACCGGCCTTGCGACATGGGTCGTTGTACATGGGCAGTACCCGGGGTCAGAAGACACGACGTGTAACACTTCTACACACCATGTACTTTTCTGTACATGGATTGATCTTCTTGTCAACCATATCTTAGACATGTTTTGTTTGGGTTAGTTCCCCCTTTTCACATTCCCATGAAGTTTAGGCATAGTTTCCTTATACAGGAGTATGATCTCTTAAGAAGGACATTCTGAGATAGAGTCAGGCATCCCTCTAAGAGGCCTGGAGCAAGATCCTCTATCCATTCTTGCCCCAAGGTAGAGTCAGGCATCGACATGACTAACTCCACCATGCATTTATCATATACCTAGTAGGTGAATCCGGACGAGTCATGGTATCCACCAAGTCCCTAGCAGTGATTCTCATCTATGTGTCGTGATATTTCCCACTCATGAGTGTGTTCTCCTGGAATGAGTGTATCTATCTCTCGTGACCTTTTCCAACAGACATTACCTCTCGGACGGACGTCATCAGAGATATCAGACTCATTGAGTGAGTTCTCCCAAATTATTTCTGAATGGAATCTTCTAACTGAATCCATGGAGGGGGTATGTAGTTGTGTGACTTGTCCCTAGACAGTGGGTCTGGGTTTTGAGTTTATCTGAATATTTATTGTGTTCTCATATTATATGTTCAATAGACCTATATTGTGTATATATGATTGTAACTTTCCTTTGTGTAATTATTTGTGGTTTTTGGGGTCCTCTACTGAGTATTGTTATACTCACCCCTGCACGATCTTTTCCCACACGTGTCGTGTCTTGTGCTGACGAGCAGTCCTTTGACAGAGTCTAGGGCAGACCATGATAGGACCGTTCTTTCTGAGTTCCCTACAGGCCGAGGTGATCCTACTGCTATGAGCAGTAGTCCCAGTACCTTGTTCTGTTTATTGGTTTTACTTTTTAGTTTTTAGACTCTTGTTTTTTGTGGGCTTGTATTCTAGCCCTGTTTACATTCAGTACTTTACTTTCTGTCATACTCTGTTGGTTGGGTTTAGTTGTATGTATGCATTTTGTTCCCTATTGGTTTTTTACAGTTCGGCATTGTGGGGTTAGAGATTTGTGTGTATGTATAGGTACTTAGGCAATGCCTCCCATTTTAGTAATATTCCTACTCGGTGCTAGTCACCAGCTCCTAGCCTATTGGAGGTAGTCTTGTGGAGCCATAGAGTAGGCCCCCCTGGGAAGGGTCGTGACATGTTGGATATATTCCCTTTTGTAATGATTTCAAGATCCATTCTTGTCATACCCATGAAGATAATATATTTCTCAATCTACATCATTGATTAGGTAGAAGATTGTTTTCTGTGAAGAGAATCATTTTCCTCATTAACTTTTATTGGATAGTAGTGAGTTGTAAAATCTTAGTTCTTGAGGTTATCTAATCACTTTATTTGATGCATTTTGATATTCTTATACGTGAATATATATATTAGACTCTTTTGATCAGTATATATATCAATATTTTCACTATAGAGGTAGTACCTCCAAATCATTAGAGCAAAGATCAAAACTGATAACTCTAGATCATGTGAATATAATTTAATTTCATGGATCTACAACATTTTAGAGGAATATGAAATCAATTTATCATTCTTCATGAGTACACAACACAATTATTTCTTTGAATCATCACTATGTATCACAAATCCTTCTGCACTTATTAGTAGTGTGAGTATATGGGTGCAGTGATTATCCTCATCTTGAGATCCATAAATATTCTATAACATTATCCCATCCGTACATTCTTTACCATTTTCCATGTTATCTTAGTTAATGGGACAGAATGTTATGAGAAAAGCTTCACAAAACATGGGTAGTAACTTGAAAATCCAACTACAAACTTCTATGACACTAGTGGGTCTTGTCCATTGGTCAATTGCTATGTCTTTGACGGGTCCACATAAATTCCATCACTTATGATCATGTGCCCCAAGAATAATACAGGATTCCTCAAAAATACTCACTTTATAATGATAGCATACATTTTCTTGACACTCTATTATATTTATGAGATATTTTTAAAAAAAAATCATTGATGTCTTCTATTGTACACTACACCACGATAACCTCATGTTATACGCAACACCATCTTAGTTTGCGGTATATGAAACACTATTAAAGGACAGTGTTATACCCAATTTCAAGTTATTTTGATCGAATTAATTTAACTCAAGATCGAGTATATTTGAAAATATAAATATTAATATGTTATCTTGAAACTTAGTCATGATAATGGCATGTATAAATACTATTAACTTTCCTCTAAAAAACTATTTAAATAAAAATAATTTAGTTTATAAAACTAATAAATCACTATTTAGGTATTTCATTAACAAAATATATTTTTAATATATTATGTCTAATAATTAAAATTAACCATATATGTTTTTATACATGAAATAAGAATAAATTCAATTTTTTGGATAAAAGTAGTATTTTTTAAAAAATGCAGTTTCCACCTTTTGATGGACCAAAAAATTAAAATCTAATTTCTGAAACTTTTATATATTATATTTAACAAAATAAACATCTTATTTAGAATATTTATATAAAAATTTACTTTGGAAGAATTTTTAATATTTTTCTGATAACATTGAAATTTTGACGAAAAATAAAATACACAAAACATTAGTTGAAAACAAATTTTCTTGTCAAAATAATTTATATGGTTGAATAATAATATTAAATGTTTTTAATTTATAAATTTTATTTATTTTTATTGTTAAATTTAATTTTTTCCATTAGCATTAATTTTACATTGAATTCAGAAGTAAATACATTTCAATATTTTGTAATGTTTTATTTTTTAAATGGGTTCTCTCTGTATGAATATGGAAATAAGTTTAAATAAATTACAACAACTTCTTTTTTTTGAATTTTAAAAAATCTATTCCAAATTTGGAATAATTATTTCCAAATTATTTAGATAGCATTATTTTATTTTTGGGCATTATGAATAGTAACTTCTGTAATTTTTATTAATACGGTAAATGGGTAAATCTGGTAACTAAGGGTAAGAATACTATTATAATGTTACCCGAACAATTGTCTTAATATCATTTTATTAGTGTGTTTTTACCTAAATCATCATGAGTCGAAATGGTGTCCTTTATAATCTACTTGGAAGAGATTAGTACATTTAATTTATTTTATCTAAAGAAAATTTAAATATGCCTTACTCAAATTTAAATAACTAAATCATTTTTATAAATGTTTATACACATGTTAAATTAAATTATAAATACTAATTTTATATCTATTTTTTTATCTGGGTAATTTTCTTTAGTTTTTAGGAAATAAATAATTAACTTAAAGACTTATAATCTGATGATGTAAAATTTAATTAATTGATGAGAAATCGATAAAAGACATTAAAAAATAGTAATGACTATAAAAATACCCAAACACTTGACCAAATCTTATTGTTCAAGAATATCTAGACCATAACTGTCCAAGGGATTAGTTATTGACGATTTGGATACTTATATAAGATATTGGCACACTTATATTATTTTATTTAAAGTGATGTTAAAGTTTCCACATTCAAAATTCAAAAAGTATATCATTTTAAATGATGAATTTTTCAAATGATAAATAAGACTAAATTATTCTTCTGAAATGAAGTTGATTTATATTCATGATAGTATTGAAGTCTTAATTTTTATTCAACAAATATGTATATTAAATAAATACACAAAATTGATATATTAATTATTTTCTTTATAGATATAACAAATAAATTTTATTCTAAATATTAAAATAAATATATTTAAAGCTAATTTATATTTTTAAATTATTTCCTAGATGACCATGACCTATTTGGAAGATAATATACTAGTTTTTTTTATCTTGTAATATTAATCATTTTAAAAACCAATGAATTGAATAGTTCAAAAATTGACACTATTGATTGTTTATAAAAATAATGTTTTAAACAAAATTTAAAAAATATTATAACATTTTTAAAAAATTGATAATAATTATTATATGGTCTAAAATATTCTAAGGTATTTATTTATGGTTTTATTAACATCATTTATGTAATTATTTCACCCTTTTAATATTAAAATATTTGTTACCATAGTAAAAAATTAAATAGAATAACTAGGTGTTAACTAATATGATAAGGTGTAAATTGATAGAAAAACATTTCTAAAATCTATTGGTTGATGCTATTACAAAACTATATCATCTCATATTAGAAATGGGGATATATTTTTTGTTTTTATGGGGTTTTATTTTATTATAAATTAAAATATTTTGGAGATCACAAAAGTACCTCCACCTCAATTATATAAAGGAACCTCCTACTTCACCTCTTCACTTCACTTTGAGCATTAAATCTAGTCCATCCCATGAAATTTCTATTATAAAATTCCCTAGTTAAATTCTAGAGGTTCTAGGCTTCTTCAAACCCCCACTCTCCTGTTATAAGAGGAGATTTAGAAGAATCATGTTGAATAAATGGAAATCTCCTCTTTCGATTATTTCAAACATTTTTCTTCTTATACATCCTCTACGTGAGTTGTTTAATTATAAAGTAATGAATATAGTATCAATTATATACTACGATTTCTTTATGATTATGGAACAACAATTTTCCACTTTCTATCAATCCTATGAAAAATGAAATCACCACATGTTTGTATGTACGGCTTACCGTCTCCACGCTATAGTGTAATATGTTTTTATTCATCTTCTAAATTTCATGGGTATAATGATGGAAATAATAACCCTATATGATTATTATAATATTATATTTATTTGGAAATATTATACACAAATTACTTCAATACCTTTCCACAAATATAGGAATGATATTGTCGCTCATGCATACGTACGACCTACCATCTCTATGATGCAATGAGATTCATTCTACATTATATTTATTAAAACATGATAATATTATTGTACTGCATACAGAAGTTTATTATTTATAATGTTAATATCATTTTTTATTGAGATAATAATGACCTTTGAAGGATAACAAAAACTTATTCGATAAAGCTTGCATAAGAAAATGAGGATAGTTAATACCTGAATAACAAGTAATAATGAAATGTTGTTAACAAACAGATGATTATACGATCACATATTCCATAATAATATTACTAGGATTCTTAAATAATTCAATAACATTATTTAAATCACTATACAGGGTGTTCAGATACATACAATTGAAATCATATTTAAGGTAAGGGATAATTTCACAATCTCATAATTATCGGAGATTGTTTATACGTAATTATTTTCTGGGGTATATTTTCCTTCAACATCCATGTTTTTTAAATATGTATTCCAAAATATTTTTTATATCCTTATAAAATTGCTTAAAGTCAATTTTAACCATTGGTGATTTTTTATTTTATGGTATGAAAGGAATATTTAGTCATTTTCGGTACGAGGTACATTTTTTACTTTCCGAATAAAGTACAAGAAGAATGTTAGAATTTAACTGATATGACATGAACATATTGTTATGATTTAATAACACTTTATATCTATGAATCTTACTTTACATGATTTCAGGTTTATCTTCAAATAAATTCTTTTCTTTTAAATTTACGAGGAATTTGGAAAAAATAAAATGATTTAGAAAAAGAAATGATATTTTCTCACGAATTAATTTCAAGTGTTTAATAAAAATTATTTTCTATCAAAGATTAATGATATTGTTCAATTATACTATCCATATTATTTTAAGTTTGGATTATTTTTATAATGGAATTATATTTATGAAATACATTTGTTTTACAAGGAATGTTTTGTGATGGAAGGATATTTATAAAACCCATTTTATTACTTGGGTTATGCTATGATTTATGTTTTTGTGGAACACATAAGAATTATTTAATTATGAGATGAGTGGTACCTACATCTCCCTCCAATTAATTGGGTAAATATTTATATATCCAATGATAGACATGGATGGAATGGGAAGTGATATCAGTTTAGTAATGTAGGACTAGAATGAGGAGTGAACTTGGTATAGTCAATAATTTTGTCCACTAGTGGTCTGTGAAATGAGCCTTGACTAATTCAAAATAATTCTCAATTCTTATGTATATGCCAAAAAACAACATGTCTTATGTTATAACTTTTTGGATTATGTTATTATATTTTTATGAACTATAATGATTTATTCCATGGAATGCTATCAGGATCTTTCAAATGTAGTATAAGATTTTTAAATGTTATGTTCTTATATCCTATGATTATGAAATGATTTTTACCAACCTTTTTTCCATTACTAAGCATCTAATATCACCCTTTCTATTGTTTATTTTCCTCAAGTCATGAAAAATGTTATTAAGTAAGATATGTAAAATAGGGGTCTAGTTATGACAAAATATGTGGGAGATAATAAATATATCTTATGAACCAGTTGTTTAAGTTTCCCTATTTTTAAAGACACTATAATGATACATTATTCAGTGGGTTTTCTATATATTGAAATGAATATTATTCAACATTGAAGTAATATTAATTTATGTAAAGTAAGGGTTATTATATTTTTTATCAGAGGAAATTTATAACTATCCTTTGGAAATTAGGATCTGAAAAGCATAGTAAAAACCCAAAGGATATGTCGAATTATAGGTTACAATCCATGTGTTTTATAAATGCTCGTGAATAAAAAAGAATAAAACCAAATGTTTCCTAAATTGAAATTTTATTCTTTATTATTTGGTTTTCCCATTATGATTACTGTTTATCACAATATGATTATTGGTTTTAGTCAATGGTTAGAACCAAAAGGAATCACATTACAAATTAATGTGATTAGAAATGCAATGATTTTCCTCTCGACCAACCAAATGTTATAGGATATGGAATAAAAAATCATATCACTATACATACACAAGCTATGAATCATTCTAGACATCCAAATTAGAAGATAAGGGAAAAAACTTATGTCGAGTCCTTCATGAGGTAATGCCCACCTTCTTTCAGTGGGTCGTATGATCCACTTGTTGTTGAACAATAGATTAGTACCACTGAAAAGATATTTTATATCATTCATTGTTCAAAACATGAATAATTCATTAAGTTTATTTTTTATTTAAGAGGAGAAGCAGACTATTGGTGGAATCTAATCATGAATACAATGAATTAAGATGAAATTGAATCCATGGAATGGGATGAGTTCAAGAAAATATCTTTCAATAAGTAATTTCCTCGTATTATATGATTGACAATGGAGAATGAGTTACAAGATCTTAAGAAAATGGATGTTGAATCTATTGGTATATACAAGGGAAAATTTACAAGACTAGAAATATATGCTTCTAGATTTACTATCCTACCTAATAGTAATGTTGATTGATTTTCTAATGGATTAAAACCAAGTCATCAAAGGTAATTATCTATAAGTTACTTAAGTAGATCTAAAGAGATGGTGAGTTTTGCTATCAAGGTGGAAATGGAAGTCGGTTTTACATATCAATCACACTATTTTGATAAGAAATTAAAGATAGAGTTCACGGGAAAATCTCACAACAATGGTGAAAGGATTATTCATGTTTCTGTATGTTCAAGGTGTGGGAAGAAGCACGATGTAGATAATCTAAAAGGTACAAGTAAATGTTTTAAGTGTGTAAAAGAATATCATCAAGTAGTTGAGATCCAAAGTAATGGGAAAATGTATATACTGATGCAAATAAATAAAACACTACCTCGAATTCACCTCCAACACATGAATGATACAAGTGAAATGAAATGGGGAATTATTCTAACCAATTCCATAATCTTAAGGTTATCGATAATGATCAATGTCAATAACCACTTAAGATCAAACAAAAAGGAAAATCGCATGGGATTATTTTTGGAAAAATTGAGTATGAAAACCAAGTGGTGGAATTATTGTGTGTTTATGTAATGGGATCCAATAATAATTTTGTAGAATCTCTTTTTTAGTATTCTAGAATATTGAAATATCTATGTAGTGGTCCATTGTGGTTTTACACATGTATTTTAAAAATATTATGAGTAGTACCGATATCCATAAAAAGTGACCTAGGTAATAAGCCAATGCTTTTAGAAAACACATTAATGGAAAGATAACAATTAATATGTACCTTATGTTAAGATAATTTTGTTAAAATAAAGATATATTGGATTTGAAAAAGTAAATTGGATGATGCTAGTTTCCTTATAACTGATTATGGATTTTATGTTAAGAGGGTTATGATATCATGGATTATGTATACACAATTTTTGGACATAAGGAATATATCCAATATGTTTTGGAATAAAGAAACATGCATGTTTTCAATAAGGATATATTGTAATTCAAGTTATTATCATGACTCAAGATAATACATGATGAATGAGTTAACATGTTTGGAATGTAAACAACAAGAGATACCTTATAAGATATGGGAGATAAATGTTAGGATAATTTAATCTACCTCTTTATAATGTTTTCAATATTTATCTTTCAGAAGGATTTTGTGGTTATTGATATTTGGAATGTTTAAGTTAAACATCAGATGATGTTTGTAAGAATAAATTATTATATCATCATAGGTGGACTTATGCTTATTTGATTACTTGTGCTAACCTTTTTCTTGTGAAAAAGACTCATGGAATTACCTGTCATTATTTTTATAGATCGCATGTTCTTCTAGCACTTTAGGAATGAAAAATTAAACTTCATTTCTTTGAATAAGAGATGAAGTGTAAATTGATCAATGAATGACAAATAGTGAGATTTCACTAAAATCAATTAATTCATTATTCTCATGTTCTTCAACTTTTATGGAAACTGTCATGAAAACAAAAAAATTTCTCCTAGTACTTTCTTATCCAATGATTATTATGGTCTCTTAGATCCTTTTAGATTTATATCTTTTTTATTGTTAGATTTTTCTTAACCATGTTCCTTATAACTCTTCAAAAGAACATAATATATAGATTTCTCTTCCATATCCATGTTTTCACTTCAAACCTATGTTCTCCTATGTGGAAACTTAGTTATGAGTTACATTGGGTAACTATTATGTTTCTAACATTCCTTTTTTAAATACAATGTTTTAGTATTTCATTCTATAATTTGTGTTTCTATGAATAAAAATTTCAAGTATTAAACCACCTATAACCAAGATGAATTTTTAGGGAAAAATTAATTTTATAGAGGAAAAAATGAAACAACCTTTGATTTTTATGTGATATTTTTTAAAATTTCATTTATTTCTTGTGTTTTACATTACACTATGACAAGTTTTCACTATACGCAACACTGAATTAGCTTTTTGTATACGTAATGCTATGTTTGGACTGTGTTACACAAAATTTCAAGTTATTTTGATAGAATTCATTTAACACAGGACTATGCATTAGTGAAAAACTAATTATTATTATGTTACCTTAAAACCTAGTAATTATAATGGCGGGTATGAGCAGTATTAAGTTTCCTTTGAAAAATATTAAATTGAATAAAAGTGAGTTCATAAAATAATAAAATCACTTTTTATTGATTTTATTAATGAAATATATATTCAATATATTCAATATAATGTTTATAATTCATCTTATATGTTTTTATACATGATTTAAGAATATATTAAATTTTTAGGATAAAAGAAGTATTTTTCAGAAAATGCAGTTATGCCACATTTTGATGGTACCCGCATTTTAAATCTATTTTATTAAACTTTTATATATTTTATTTAGAAAAAATAATTTTTTTGAAGGAGGATATAAGAATTTACTTTGGATAAAAGATTAATATTTTTCTAATAACTTTCTTATTTTGATGATTAGTAAAAATACACTAAATTTTAATTGAAAACAACTTTTTTTCATCAGAATAATTTATAAGGTTGAATAATTATATATAATGGTTCTAAATTAAAAATAGAAATATTTTTATCGTTCAATATTATGTATCATTGGAATTAATTTTACTTTTAATTCAGATGTAAAAACATTCAAATCTTTTGTAATGTTTTAACTTTTATAACTTGTTCACTCTTTCTCACAACAAGAATAAATTTAAATTAATTACTGCAACTCTATGTTTTTAATTTGGAAACATTTATTCCAAATTTGGAATCATTAGGTCCAAATTAATTAATTAAATAGTTTTATTTCATTTTTGGGCATTATTAATAGTATCTTCGGTAAAATTTATTAACATGGTAAATGGGTAAATTTCATAATTAAAAGAAATAATATTTTTATATAATTACCCTAAAAATTGTATTAACATCATTGGATGAGGGTATCTTGAACTAAAACATCATTGGCTATAAATGGTTTCCTTTGGAAGCGACTTGGATGAGATTATGGCATTTAATTTATTTTATTTAAATAAAAGTTAAATATGTCTCACTCAAATTTTAATAACTAAAACATTATTTATATAAGGTCATATAGAAGATAAATTAAATTATAATTACTTATATAATATTGAATTTTTTTATTTATCATGGCAATTTTTTTTATTTTTTATAATGAAAAATATTTATCTAAAATACTTATACATCAATGACTTAAAAATTAATTAATTGATGAGAATTCAATAAAACATTTTTTACTAAAATACTAATAACCGTATAAATACCCAAACACCTTACCAAATGTTATATTTCAATTCGATATTGACCATAACCATCCACGAATCTTGTTAGTAACCATTAGGATCCTTATAGAAAAGATTGTGACACTTATATGATTTTATTTAAAGTGATGTTACAGCTGTCACATTCATAATTTATTATGTATAACATTTTATATTTTGGATTTTCCAGAAGATATATTTGACTAAAAATATCTTAATAATCTGGTAGATTTATATTAGTCATGGTAAATTATTTGATATTTTTATTTAACAAATAATTATATTAAATAATTACAGAAAATTGATATAGTAATTATTTTATTTATATATATATAAAATAGATTTTAATAAAAATATTAAAACAAATATAATATTGGATATTGAATTTGTCTAATTAATTTTCTAGATAACCTATAACTCTTTGTAATATAATTAAATAGTTGTTTCGTAGTTAAATTATTTTATTATTATTTTTAAAATCAATGAATTGAATAGTGTCAAAATTGACACTACTGATTTTTTTTTCAAAATAATGTTTTAATAAATTATCTAAAAAATTTAATTATTCATTAAAAAATATATAATAATTATTATATGTTATAAAATATTATAAGGAACTTATTTATGTTTTTACTGATATAAAATATGAAATTATTGGACCATTTTAATGTTGAAATATATTTTTACCCTAGTTAAAAATTAAATAGAATAACTAAGTGTTAATTAAAATGATATAGTTTAATTTGACATAAACACATTTCTAAAATATATTGGTTGATTACATGACAAACCTATCTCATCTTATCTTCTATATTGGGAAACTTTTTATGTTATTGGATGAGTTTTATTTTTTATGAATTTATATTTTGGGAGATCCCAAAAGTGCCCCTCACCTCAATTCTAAATGGGAATCTCCTCTCTAACCTCTTACCTTAACATTGAGCCTTTTGGATTAGTTATCCCGAGTAATGTTCTCTTCTAAACTTCCCTAGTAACATTCTAGAGGTTCTGGTATTCTTTAAAGACCAAATCTAGTGCACTAAGAAGATATTTAGAGGAAGCATGCCGAAGAAGAGGTAATCTCCTCTAGTGATTCTTTCAAACATTTCTATTATTATAATTACATTTCATGATTTGTTTAATTATAATGTAATTAATATAGTATAAATTATATAATAAGTTTTTTTATCATTATGGAACAATAATATTCTACTTTCGATCCATCCTACGAAAAATTAAATCACTACACATAAATACGTACGACTTACCATCTCTACGGCGTGGTGTAATCTATTTTTTCACCACCACCTTACATGGATAGATATAATTATTGAAATAATAACTATATATTATTAATATTACATGATATTAATTGTTAAATATCATACATCATTCACTTCAATACCATTCCACAATTATGGGAATGATATAGTCAATCGTGTGTACGTACGACCTACCATCTCCATGATGTGATGTGATTAATTATACATGATATTAATTAAAGCATGACTATATATATGTATAGAAAATATAAATATGATATATATAATTTTAATATCATTTTCCATTGATATAACTATGACCTATGAATTGGAATTGGAACTTGTTCGATAAAACATGTGTTTGAAAATGAAGCAATTAATGCCATAATAACAAGTAATAATGAAATATTATTATAAAATGGATGATAAATTGATCACGTATGATATCATAATAAAGAATTATTCTGAAATAAGTTAATGACATTATTTAAATAATTATTAGGGGGGTTGTATACATACAAATTAAATCGATCCTAAGTTAAGGGATAATTTTGAAATCTAATTATTATCCAAGATTATTTATAAATAGGTATTTACTACGGTAGATTTATCATCCACACCCATGTTTCCTATATATGTATTCCAGAATATTATTTCTATCCTTCTAATTTTTTTAAAGTCAATTTTACCCATTTTTAAATTTTTCTTTAATGGTATGAAATTAATCTTCAATAATTTTTGGTTCGAGGTGCTTTTTGACTTTCTGAAAAAAGTATGAGAAGAATGTTATCTTTTAACTTATATAGTATGAATAGATTTTTATGCCTTCCTAACACTTTATTTACAAGAATATTCCATTACTAAATTTCAAGTTTTTTTAAATAAATTAATTTTTTTAAAATAGGATGGTATTTTGATAAAATAAAATATTTTAGACAAAGAAAGGATATTTTACTCAATAATTAATTTCAAGTGTTTTATGAAAATTATTTTCCACCTAAGATTAATGATATTTTTAAATTATACATTCAATATTATTCGTATGGTTTATTATTTTTACGATGGAATTATATTTATGAAATCCATTTTCTTTACATGTATTTTGATATGATGGATTAATGCTTATGAAAACCATTTTATTCATTTAGTTATGTTATTATGAATGATTTATGTTTTTATGGCATACATATGTGTGGTTTTCATTATGTGATGGGTGGGACCAATATATCCCTCCAATGAATTGGGTAAATATTTATATCTCATGAGATATATATTAATGGAGTTAATAGTAAATATGATTTAGTAATATAGGGCTGGAACGATAAGTAAATATAGTAAAGTAATATAGGGATGGAACGATATGGAAATCTTGTTCAAAAATATATGGTTGGAACAACATTTAAACCTGGTTTAGTAATGGAATTTTTCCACTATGACGGTATTTTAATTGAGCCTTGGATAATATTGAAATTATTTTTAATGCTTAGTGTTTTCCATAATTTTGTGTTTTATGACAAAGTTATTTTCACTTAGATCATGTTCCTTTATGATTTATGCCTTATAAATTACCCTGATTTCTTCCATGACTAATAATTTTGATATATGTTTTACATGGAATGATTTTCAAAGGTTATTGTAACGCCCCGACCCCAGTTACCCAGAGTCGGTGCATTATTACATAACATTGGCATGATCACAAGAAAGATCAAATCTCGAAAGACCGATTGGTTTAGTAGCCTTGGAAACACTAGATATATTCATAAGTTTTACATTACATCATAAAATGAAAAACTACTACAACAACATAATGTTTCCACAATCCACACTATTAACCCCTCATAAAATCCCTGCAGGTCATTCATAACTTACTTCTTCACATCTTGGGAAAAATAAAACATAGAAAAGGGGTGAGCTCAAATGCCCAGTAAGGATAACAATATAGCGGAAACTTTCATAAATAAGAATAAACATTTAAGGAAATGTATAACTAAAACAAAATCCTTTTAAATATGAACTTTCAACATGGTATGGCATAAATAAAATGAAATAATGCCATTTACTTATTCACATGGATATTCTACTAATCGAATAATCACATGAAAAAGTCAATAACCACTTTCATAATGTTGGAATGCATAATTCCAAGCTATCATAACCACATAGCCAAGGCCTCGTGCCAAGACTACAAATAAGATTTTGTCAAGGCCTTGTGCCAAGACACTAGTTTGTCTCATGAGACCTACCGATGCATCGAGGAGCTATAGCGGGCTCCACCCGTCACATATTAAGTCCAATGCATTCCCATATGAAAAGGTTTAAACATAACATAAACATTCGTATTAAAACTAGCATACGAAATGTAAATACTTTCACCATAAACTATGAATGGTATAAAAATAGCACATCCACAGTCAAACATATCACAAAACCTTCAACACAATATAGAAGTTTTGTATCATAATAAATCAACTTCAAATAATCTTAAAATCCATCAAAGGATATTGACATAGATGAAATCAAAATTATTTTAAAAGAAATATCTCCTTTTATTTTGAAATCATTTAATATACATATAAAATAAAACATTTTCTTTGAAAATATTCTTATAAGCTTGTAAGGGAAGCTTTGAAGATTTTATAACGGCAGAAAATAGCCGCACCCGCCGTATAAAAACATTCTTACCATAATTCTGTCGAAAAGGTTAAAAAGGACCTTGTTTTGAAAATGACCGAAAGATTCCTTTATAAACCACTTATAAAATTAAAAAAGGGTATAAATGACTTTAACTCATACTCTAGAAAATAGTAAAAATGTTTTGAAATACATTTTTAAGAAACATGGATGTGGATGATAAAGAGATCCCAGTAGATTATTACGTATAAACAACCTCGGATAATGAAGAGATTGTGAAATAACCCTTACCTTGTAATTTTCCTTGGTTGGGGTAGGTTAACCTCCTGTATAATGGTGAAATAGTTGTTATTAAATTATACAAGAATCATATATAATAATATGATATCATATATGATCTTTTAACATTGATTTGTTAATAATATCTTAGAATTATCGTCGTTTCGGGAGTTAACTTACTCATTTTATTTTATATGTTTTGTTACATAAGCCATGGTTGTTGTATCTTATTCATATACAGAATGATATCTAGTCCTTAAACATCATTTTTAAATCATCAAATGATAATTATACTTGAATGGATACGATGGAGAATGAATCTCATCGCGTTCGTCGAGACGGTAGTCCGTACGTACGCACGAGCGACAATATCATTCTTTCGATATTAGAATAATATATAAATGGATGGTATATCATATATACAGAATCATTAACATGTTATATTTATTATTTACATGAGTTACACATCATTATTATACCCATCCAAATAATATTATATTGAATAACAATTACATCACGACGTGGAGACGGTAGTCCGTACGTACGCACGTATGGTGACATGTTATTCAAAGGGTGGATAGAATACTGAATATGGTTGTACCATATTTATAATAACATCACAGTATATGTGAGATACTGGATTTATTATTTTAGAATGGTAAGAACAAAGGAAGAAGAAGTGGAAGAAGAAATGAACTTGGAGAAGGGTGGTGAAATCATTACCTCTTCTTCGGGTTCTTCCTTTTGATTTGATCAAAAGGGCTCTTTAGGTTGGCTTTCTGATCAAACTAAGGCCTCTAGGTTGTAGTGAGGTATGTTGGGAGAGTATTTGGGCAGAGTTTGGCCGAACCTAAAGGCTTTGAAGGTGTGAAGAAATGAGAAGGAGGAGTGCCCTTTTATAAGAGGGGTGAGGGGCACCTTTGGAAAAGCTAGAAATATTAATTTATAATAAATTCATATTCGGTTTCTAATGGCTCCAAAGCTTATTATTCAAAGTTTAAGGTGGGGATAGGTCTAAAACCACTCAACCAATAGAATTTAGACAGGTTTGGGTACTTATATTAACCTTATCTTTAAGTATTAACTCTAAGTGAATTAGTTTCACTTTTACAATGTCTCTTTGTATTTTTATATAATATGGTTAATAAACTTACTATATACATCCAAGCGACCCCCAAGTGGTACATTAATGATGAACCTATCATGATATTAGTCTCTTGGCCGAACCTTAGATTTTTAGGAATTTAATATCAATTTATAATATAATATTTGTTTTAAGAACTCTTTTATGTCAATTTTGACACTATTCAATAGTTGATTTTTGTGAAACTCATAACAGATTGATTACTTCGAACAAAGTCCATTAAAGCAATCCTAATATATCATATTATCCTAGAAAATTAGTTTAATTCATTAAAAGTTTCATATTATATTTATTTGGGTATTTATAATATCAATTAGTTTAATTTTTCACTATTATAGTAATTACTGCATCATCATTGTGTCATAAATAAAATAAATTATTTAATGTCTAAAAATTATAAATAAACTATAATTATGTAGGAAATCTTTTTATCTTTCTAATGAATATTTATAATCTAAAATCCAACATATATAACCCTATGTAACAATTGTTTTTCTAAATGATATATGCTTGTGTCATTTTTGTATTCATTTTAACTTAATTAAAATAAAGTGTCATTATCACTTACAAGTGGATCCATGGGGTCCCAAAATAGACCCAAAGATTCCCATGGTCGACCATGTATCAACCAATAGGGTTAAGACACATTTTCGGGTAATTTAGTATTATTATAATATTATTTTTTAACCCTTATTTACCGGATTTACCCTTAACCATGGTAAATAAAATATTTACCGCAGTAATTATTCAAAATGTCTAAAAATAAAAGTTACCTATTTACACAATTTGAACATCCTGATTCAAAATATGGAATCCATTTTCCTAAATTCAAAACACAGAAGTGGCAGAAATTAATTTAAAATTAATTCCCGCTGTCAAAACAAAAAGCGTGTTTTTAAGAGATAATTACTATCAAAAGATTGACACTCGTTTATGTTCGGTTTAATTGTAAAATTATGTCCAATGACCAACATTATATTAAATGGTAAAAATATATTCTAAATATACTTTAAAACCACTCAAATTCATAATTTATCACTATTAATTATTTTGATTAAAAAAGTTGTTTTTAATTAAAACTTAGTAATTTTCACTATTCATCAAAATATGAAAGTTATCCGAAATGTACCAAAATTTCACCTTAGGCTAAATTCGATATTCCGAATCCAAAAATGAAGTCCATTTTCAAATATAAAATATATATAATTTCAAAAAGTAGGTATTACTATTCATAACGGCTAGTTTGATTAGTTATGGTGTGTTAGAACTTGGTGTTGCGTACAACACACGCTATCACATTATTCAAAGAGAAGCGTACCGTAGAAGCTTGGGGTGTTACATTCTCCCCTCATTAAAATAATTGCGTCCTCGCAATTTCTAGGGTATTACTGCATAAAAAGACTCGGGTGGTTCTTCATCATAAGTTCCTCGGGTTCCCACGTTGCCTCTTCCATCTTATGGTTTCTCCACAAAACTTTTACCAGACGCGTCGTCCGGTTTCTCAGCACTTGTTCTCTCGTATCAAGAATCTTGACGGGCTCTTCGCAATAAGACAGATCGGGTTCCAGTTCTAATTCCTCATAGGTGAGTACATGCGTCGGATCAGGCATGTATTTCCTCAATAGAGATACGTGGAACACATCGTGAACTTTGGAGAGACTTGGCGGCACTGCCAATCGGTAAGCTACAACCCCAATTCATTCTAGAATTTCGAAAGGTCCGATGTACCTGGGACTCAATTTACCTTTCTTACCAAAACGTATGACTCCCTTCCACGGAGATACCTTCAGAAAAACATGATCACCGACTTGAAATTCCAAATCCTTCCTTCGATTATCGGCATAGCTCTTCTGCCTACTTTGAGCTGCTTTGATGTGATTTTGGATTACTTTCACCTTTTCCACCATTTCCTCCACCAGTTCTGGGCCTACAAGTTTTCTTTCACCAAAGTCATCCCAACAGGTTGGTGTACGACATCTCTTTCCGTATAACGCTTCATATGGTGCCATCTGAATACTCGAATGGAAGCTATTGTTATAGGAAAATTATACCAAAGGTAAATATTGATCCCACATACCCTGAAAGTCAAGTGAGCAAGATCTCAACATGTCTTCTAAGGTTTGAATAGTCCGTTTTGATTGTCCGTCTATCTAAGGGTGGTAAGCAGTGCTCAAATGAAGTTCAGTATCCAGGGATTTCTGAAGACTTTTCCAGAATCTTGAAGTAAAACGGGGATCACGATCAGAAACAATCGATAGGGGTACTCCATGAAGTCTCACAACTTCATTAATATATAGTCTTGCTAGACGTTCCAGGGGTAGATATTCTCTTATAGCAAGAAAATGTGATGTCTTGGTAAGACGATCAACAATAACCCATATTGCATCATTCCTTCTAGGAGTCTTTGGTAGCCCCATGACAAAGTCCATCGTAACATTGTCCCATTTCCACTCCGGTATGGGAAGAGGTTGCATGACTCCTCCAGGCTGTTGCCTTCCAGCTTTCACTTGTTGACAAACCATACATCTTGACACAAAATCAGCAATCTCCCTCTTCATGTTGTCCCACCAAAAATGTTCCTTCAAATCTCTATACATTTTGGTGCTCCCAGGGTGTATAGAGAAATTGGAACTATGAGCATCATCCAGCAATTCCCTTTTTAGATCAGGTATATTGGGAACACAAAGTCTCTTCCTGAATTTCAAAATTCCATCTTCATACACAAAGTCTCTCAATCTCCCATCATTCACAGCTTTAATCTTCTTTTGGAATTCTTCATCATCAGTCTGAGAACTCTTAATCCTTTCTAGTAAAGATGGTTTGGCAACCATTTGAAAAAGCATTGATGTTTCACCTTCCCTGGTTATTCCCATGTCCATCTTCACTAGATCCATGAAAATTGGATCCCTTTCAATTCTCATATTGTTCAAAACTCCATGGTCTTTTCTACTCAAAGCATCTGCCACCTTGTTTGCCTTCCCTGGGTGGTAGTGTATCGTACAATCATAATCCTTGAGTAATTAAAGCCATCTCCTTTGCCTCATGTTGAGTTCTTTTTGTGAGAAAATATACTTCAAACTGTTGTGATCAGTATAAATCTCACATTTTCACCATAGAGGTAGTGCCTCCATATCTTCAAAGCAAAGATCACTGCTGCTAACTCGAGATCATGAGTAGGATAGTTTTGTTCATGAATTTTCAACTGTCGTGATGCATAGGCAATAACTCTATCATTCTTCATAAGGACACAGTCAAGTCCTTTCTTCGATGCATCACTATAAATAACGAACCCATCATTCCCCGATGGTAGAGTCAATATAGGAGCATTGACTAATCTTCTCTTCAGTTCTTCGAAACATTATTCACACTCTTTTGTCCAAACAAATTTAACCCATCAAAGAAACGATCAATCTTACTTCTTGGGTTGTGAATATAATCTCCAGCATACCTCGCTAACCTTGTAAAGTTACCCTCATACTTTGTGACATTCTCATCCTCCTTTTGTCTCAGACTCAAAAATTGCCTTTCCATATCCGCTCGATGGTCACGAGGAAAGTATTTTTATAAAAATAGATCTTTGAACTCCCTCCATTCCATATTTGATACTTCATCATCTTCCTTCATGTTCTGAATCAATGACCACCATTGATCAGCATCTCCAGTGAGGCGGTAAACTGCCATGATAACTTTTTCCCTTTCACTGCTCCCCAAAGCCTGAAATATTTTCTCTAGGGAAAATATCCATTGCTCAGCTACTAAGGGATTTTTATTCCCATTGAACGTTGGTGGTTGTTTCCTCATGAATCGATCTAACATTGATCCTCCACGCTGCGGATCAGGGTGCTCCATACGGGTAAGGTTATTATTCATAACCTGAGTAAGTTGTCCCAGTATGGTGATTAGCTGATCAGCACCAGTTGCATCACCAGCCCCACTATAATTATCTTGAGCAGGAGGGAAATCCCTACATGGAGTGCGTGCATTGATACAGTTTCCATTTCTTCCACTAGGCGCCATTTCTAAACAATGGCATAAACTAGATCAGTTTATGAATCAAAATACATAATCCCATACTTATAAAACACTTAACATAAATTGAACTATTTATGGATATAATCCATAATCATAATAATGTTTTCATTGAGGAAGTATATACTCATAATCCCTTCAAAATGATTTGTAAAGAAAATGAGAGTTATCCTAAGCATATCCCCCGGGAGTGTCGTAACCAAGAGTGCAGCAAGGCCCGTTGTCGTGCACCAGTTCCCGTTCGAGTCTAGCTCAAAGCGGTGTTTTCGGGTTTTACCCCTAGGTACATCTGTTCCAGAGCCGCCTCTACCTGCTCGTATCTAGACAGGTATGTATTGCTTGGAAAACTCACAAAATCTCTACAATACCAAAATTTTAGGAAGTTCTTCTATACTAATCCTCAAAGTTCATCTTAGGTCTACGTGCTCTAATCAGAGTTTATCTAAATCTAGCTTCCAAGGTTTGTACTAAACTTCCTCTAATACCAACTGTAATGCCCCGACCCCAGTTACCCAGAGTCGGTGCATTATTACATAACATTGGCATGATCACAAGAAAGATCAAATCTCGAAAGACCGATTGGTTTAGTAGCCTTGGAAACACTAGATATATTCATAAGTTTTACATTACATCATAAAATGAAAAACTACTACAACAACATAATGTTTCCACAATCCACACTATTAACCCCTCATAAAATCCCTGCAGGTCATTCATAACTTACTTCTTCACATCCTGGAAAAAATAAAACATAGAAAAGGGGTGAGCTCAAATGCCCAGTAAGGATAACAATATAGCGGAAACTTTCATAAATAAGAATAAACATTTAAGGCAATGTATAACTAAAACAAAAGCCTTTTAAATATGAACTTTCAACATGGTATGGCATAAATAAAATGAAATAATTCCATTTACTTATTCACATGGATATTCTACTAATCGAATAATCACATGCAAAAATCAATAACCACTTTCATAATGTTGGAATGCATAATGCCAGACTATCATAACCACATAGACAAGGCCTCGTGCCAAGACTACAAATAAGATTTTTTCAAGGCCTTGTGCCAAGACACTAGTTTGTCTCATGAGACCTACCGATGCATCAAGGAGCTATAGCGGGCTCCACCCGTCACATATTAAGTCCAATGCATTCCCATATGAAAAGGTTTAAACATAACATAAACATTCGTATTAAAACTAGCATACGAAATGTAAATACTTTCACCATAAACTATGAATGGTATTAAAATAGCACATCCACAGTCAAACATATCACAAAACCTTCAATACAATATAGAAGTTTTGTATCATAATAAATCAACTTCAAATAATCTTAAAATCCATCAAAGGATATTGACATAGATGAAATCAAAATTATTTTAAAAGAAATATCTCCTTTTATTTTGAAATCATTTAAGATACATATAAAATAAAACATTTTCTTTGAAAATATTCTTATAAGATTGTAAGGGAAGCTTTGAAGATTTTATAACGGCAGAAAATAGCCGCACCCGCCGTATAAAAACATTCTTACCATAATTCTGTCGAAAAGGTTAAAAAGGACCTTGTTTTGAAAATGACCGAAAGATTCCTTTATAAACCACTTATAAAATTAAAAAAGGGTATAAATGACTTTAACTCATACTCTAGAAAATAGTAAAAATGTTTTGAAATACATTTTTAAGAAACATGGATGTGGATGATAAAGAGATCCCAGTAGATTATTACGTATAAACAACCTCGGATAATGAAGAGATTGTGAAATAACCCTTACCTTTTACTTTTCCTTGGTTGGGGTAGGTTAACCTCCTGTATAATGGTGAAATAGTTGTTATTAAATTATACAAGAATCATATATAATAATATGATATCATATATGATCTTTTAACATTGATTTGTTAATAATATCTTAGAATTATCGTCATTTCGGGAGTTAACTTACTCATTTTCTTTTATATGTTTTGTTACATAAGCCATGGTTGTTGTATCTTATTCATATCCAGAATGATATCTAGTCCTTAGACATCATTTTTAAATCATCAAATGATAATTATACATGAATGGATACGATGGAGAATGAATCTCATCGCGTTCGTGGAGACGGTAGTCCGTACGTACGCACGAGCGACAATATCATTCTTTCGATATTAGAATAATATATAAATGGATGGTATATCATATATACAGAATCATTAACATGTTATATTTATTATTTACATGAGTTACACATCATTATTATACCCATCCAAATAATATTATATTGAATAACAATTACACCACGACGTGGAGACGGTAGTCCGTACGTACGCACGTATGGTGACATGTTATTCAAAGGGTGGATAGAATACTGAATATGGTTGTACCATATTTATAATAACATCACATTATATGTGAGATACTGGAGTTATTATTTTAGAATGGTAAGAACAAAGGAAGAAGAAGTGGAAGAAGAAATGCACTTGGAGAAGGGTGGTGAAATCATTACCTCTTCTTCGGGTTCTTCATTTTGATTTGATCAAAAGGGCTCCTTAGGTTGGCTTTCTGATCAAACTAAGGCCTCTAGGTTGTAGTGAGGGATGTTGGGAGAGTATTTGGGCAGAGTTTGGCCGAACCAAAAGGCTTTTAAGGTGTGAAGAAATGAGAAGGAGGAGTGCCCTTTTATAAGAGGGGTGAGGGGCACCTTTGGAAAAGCTAGAAATATTAATTTATAATAAATTCATATTCGGTTTCTAATGGCTCCAAAGCTTATTATTCAAAGGTTAAGGTGGGGATAGGTCCAAAACCACTCAACCAATAGAATTTAGACAGGTTTGGGTACTTATATTAACCTTATCTTTAAGTATTAACTCTAAGTTAATTAGTTTCACTTTTACAATGTCTCTTTGTATTTTTATATAATATGGTTAATAAACTTACTATATACATCCAAGAGACCCCCAAGTGGTACATTAATGATGAACCTATCATGATATAAGTCTCTTGGCCGAACCTTAGATTTTTAGGAATTTAATATCAATTAATAATATAATATTTGTTTTAAGAACTCTTTTATGTCAATTTTGAAACTATTCAATAGTTGATTTTTGTGAAACTCATAACAGATTTATTACTTCGAACAAAGTCAATTAAATCAATCCTAATATATCATATTATCCTAGAAAATTAGTTTAATTCATTAAAAGTTTCATATTATATTTATTTGGGTATTTATAATATCAATTATTTTAATTTTTCACTATTATAGTAATTACTGCATCATCATTGTGTCATAAATAAAATAATTTATTTAATGTCTAAAAATTATAAATAAAATAGAATTATGTAGGAAATCTTTTTATCTTTCTAATTAATATTTATAATCTAAAATCCAACATATATAACCCTATGTAACAATTGTTTTTCTAAAAGATATATGCTTGTGTCATTTTTGTATTCATTTTAACTTAATTAAAATAAAGTGTCATTATCACTTACAAGTGGATCCATGGGGTCCCAAAATAGACCCAAAGATTCCCATGGTCGACCATGTATCAACCAATAGGGTTAAGACACGTTTTAGGGTAATTTAGTATTATTATAATATTATTTTTTAACCCTTATTTACCGGATTTACCCTTAACCATGGTAAATAAAATATTTACCGCAGTAATTATTCAAAATATCTAAAAATAAAAGTTACCTATTTACACAATTTGAACATCCTGATTCCAAATATGGAATCCATTTTCTTAAATTCAAAACACAGAAGTGGCAGAAATTAATTTAAAATTAATTCCCGCTGTCAAAACAAAAAGCGTGTTTTTAAGAGATAATAACTATCAAAAGATTGACACTCGTTTATGTTCGGTTTAATTGTAAAATTATTTCCAATGACCAACATTATATTAAATGGTAAAAATATATTCTAAATATACTTTAAAACCACTAAAATTCATAATTTATCACTATTAATTATTTTGATTTAAAAAGTTTTTTTTAATTAAAACTTAGTAATTTTCATTATTCATCAAAATATGAATGTTATCCGAAATGTACCAAAATTTCACCTTAGGCTAAATTCGATATTCCGAATCCAAAAATGAAGTCCATTTTCAAATATAAAATATATATAATTTCAAAAAGTAGGTATTACTATTCATAACGGCTAGTTTGATTAGTTATGGTGTGTTAGAACTTGGTGTTGCGTACAACACACGCTATCACATTATTCAAAGAGAAGCGTACCGTAGAAGCTTGGGGTGTTACAGTTATGTTCATTTTTTACATTCTTATGTTCATGTATTATTTTTTTACCCATATTGAGAACCTGAGATCACCCTTTATTATGCTTCCATTTCTCATGTAATAAAGAATTATTTTATTTAGGAGAACTAATGGGGGTGATATTTATTGGACATGTTGAATGTATTTCACAAGTTAGAGGAATTTATTCCATGTTTACAAAGGAAATAAACAATTATGGTACTCATGTGAATGTGTGTAAAATGCAATGAATATTCATCTAAATATATGTCATAATCATGTACGTCATACATGGGTCATTATTATTTTCTCCTTCGTTAATGTGCCTATATAATCATTATATTCCCTTCATGTTCAACCTTAATCTTGGAGTATTTGATAATATCATCAATAAAAACTACATAAAAATTTTCAACGTAGTCTATAAATACTATACTCATCATAGCCATGAATATTACAAGGGTGTTAGTAAGTCTGAAGGGAGTCACTATGAACTCAAACTGCCCATACCTTGTACAAAAAGTATAATTTTGAATTTCTTCCTTCCAAACCTTCAGTTGATGAACTCTAGAATGAAGACCCGCCTTTCAGAAGTACTGAGCTCTTTATAGTTGATCCAACAAGTAATCAATCATTGTAAGAGGATACTTATTCTTCATAGTGATATTTTTTCCCCTGATAATAGATACAAAACCACATTAACCCATAATTTTTCTTATAAAAGATACATAGTACACCCTAACGTGATGCACTAGGGTGTATAAACCCTTTTTCCAATTTTTATTCTAGTGGCTTCATTAAATACCCAAATTTTATTATAGCCATCATATAGGGTAATTTTGAGATAGGATTAGCTCCGTCTTTGATCTATATTGATAAATATACCTCAATATCTAGGTGAAGTATTTGTATCTCTTTAAGAAATACATCAGTTTATTCCCTAAAAATGTGAATTTTCTCCAAGTTGACACCTTCCATTTACTCAACCATTTGAGGAAGTTGTGATTCTTCATAGGTTATCAACACCCCCATCATTGAGATTATTTTCAAAAGATATTCTTGATCATACATTCATTTTTAGGATGACCATGGGATGGTTTGGAATATGAAAAGAGATTTCCTTTTCCATAGAGTTTATGTGTGATATATATAATGATAGACAATCTATTCCTAGTATATAATCTAATTAAACTAAGGGAATTATTACAAAATTGTCTTGGAGAATATTGCCACATATTCTTATAGGAGAATATTCCATCACTTGGGTTTCAATGATTTCCCCACTATGTGTTTTTACATATATCTCCACTTCAAGTTATCTAGGATTTAATTAAACAGTTCTAGAAAAACTAATGGATACAAAGGAATGCATAGAACTAAAATCAAATATAAAAATTTCCATTTTTGAGTGAATGAGAATTTTACCTTGTATTACTTCATTTTTACGCTCCACATAATAAATAGTGATGACATAAGAGTTACCTTGATCCTTTTTCTTTGGTGGGTTTTCATAATGTTTATCCTTAAGGCCATGTTGTTTTGTGTACTAGATTGTATAGTTCCCTTTCTCCCTATAGTTGATGTATTGAACCAGGGGTGGTGCATTAAGAGGTTCCTTCCTTTCATCCATCATATTGGTTGGCTTCTTCATGTCTCTTTGACATTAATGAGATTGTTGGACTTATCCCCACACATAAATCATTATCCATATATTTTATATAATTACCATGATGTTTTGTCCCATATTTTTGACATGTCAGTATGTAGATCCTCTTTACTCATTTTTCATTTGAACCATCATCTTGAAAATATATTATTCTCTTCTTATCTTAATAAGCTTGTGACCCATCTCCAAACTCCATCTCAATTTTTATTGAACATAGAATCAATTCTAAATTACTACCAAATTCTAGGATAGATAGAGACTTTAGAGGATTTGGACAAAACCAAAAAAGAATATATCTATTATTATATAATTTTTATAAAAATTGATAGACATATAATTAAATCCCTATGAATTTTCCTCAAAATTCAGGATATATTCACAATCCTTTTTCTTCAGCTCTATGAATTCTCTCTCTATATTTTTTTGACGATTTTCTTGAAATATTTATTATGAACTATTTTCTTAATGTCTCCCCCACCATCTCACTTATTTCATCCTTCATCTTTTCATTCTTAACTAATGACCACCATTGATCATACTATTAATATAAATGATATAAATCCAAAGTCACCTTATCCTTCATACACTAATGGATCACAGAAAAGATCTTTTCCATTGAGTTAACCCATTATACCATGAAAATGGGATCAAAAGTTCCACTAAACATAAGAGTTCATTGTCTCATATTGATACCAATGGATAGTTTATCCTTATTGGGTGAGTAAAAACATTACATACGGTTTACGTTATTGTTTATAGCCTAATATAGTTGTGTAAGAATCACTAGAATGTTTTTAACTCCACCTCCCATGAAATTGGGGATGTAATTTGCACAATTGTTGTATTATACCTCAAATAGGTTGTAAGACTAGTTTCTCATAGTTCCAAACATTTTATAAAATAGAAAAGTTTTGAAGAAAATGTAAGTCAATAAATCGTAAGTAAATTATTCTTTTACACAATTAAAACCAATGGAATTTAATTTGGGATCCATATGTTTATACTTTGTAAAATGATTATTGTAGGATGTTTTACCTATAAATTATCTTATACATATAGTTTCCACTCATGTTTTTGAATCCTAATTCCTAAATTACCTAAACCATTTTTTGATACCAACTATAGTGAACCTACTTTTCAATACATAACTATCACATCATATTTTAGATAAAAAACATAATAGAGATACATATCTTGGATCAAAAGGTCTAGTGTCTTGGGAAAATTAAGTTCATACATAACATGTATATAATAAAACATAAAAAATTATTTAAATCCATCATATTTATCCTTAAAATATCACATTATCCTTGGTAGATGTAATCATATAATGATATATATCAATGAATAGGGTGAGATAAAACCCATTAAGATATTGAATAAGGTAAATTAATCACTATAAAAAGGGTGATAAAAATAATAACAATCACATCATAATAATAGGATCATCATTAATATCATGAGGAAAACATGTGATAATGTAATAGACTATTGAAATGCATAAAAATGAAGCATCTTGTAATAGTGATAAAAATGCCAAGTTGTTGTGAACAAAGATAGCATCGTGTTCACACATAACATATGTTCATAATCATAACAACATCATTTTAAAAAAACACTAGAATCATGTTTATGGATATTACCATTTGTCTCGTGAGGTACATTGCATTTTCAAAAGCATTGTAGGGCTATATAATTGAGGACCCACTCGTCACATCATTATATTTATATAACATGCATGCCACATAGAAAATATAACCATCATAGTCATGAAATAACCCATTGAATTGAATGTGATTAATATGTATTTAAACAAAATATATTCATGAATAAACATAAGAGTTCCCAAAATAAAAAGACAGATCATATATTGAAACAATAGATCATTTTTTTTAATAAGAAACAACACATGAGTAGTTGATGATTTTTTTGGAAGGAAATGTCTTCTGCGAAAATAATCATATTTGGATTATATGTTAGGTGGAAGAATTTATATCTCCAAAATGAAAAGGAAAAAAAATCCAAAAATGATATTTAAGGAAAAATATAGTAATATCCATACTGAAGATTTTGAGAATGTTGGATAACCTAAAGAAAATTAGTTGGTTTCTAGAACACCCACACCTTTATTTCCCCTTTATTTCACACTTTTATGCTTCCTAAATTGTAAAGTTAGATTTATTAAGAAAGTTATATATAAATAATTATTGTAATTTTTATCCCTATTTAAAAATTATATTCATTTTATTATATTCAATAATTTACTTGGTTATAGGGTAGTCATTTTGATATCATGTTTTACTAAAAAAAAGTTTGTTTTTCCGAAAGTTAGTTATTTTGGAAAATATAACTTATAAATTAGTATAATTAATTCCATAATCTTATAATATATATAATTAAATGTTTATATATTATTTATAATTCATAATATCTATCCATTATTATAGTTAAAATTATTCCAATGGAAATTTCTCCGGAGGTGGTCAATAGACCTTTGATGGTAGATTATCGGGAGAGTGGGAAAGGGAAGTTTGAAATTTATATATATAGTAATATGGTTATTATAATAGGTTAAAATAATTATTACAATCTTAAATGAATAACTAATTAATTCTTATAAGTTTTGGCTATTAAAGGGGTGGTGAATAAGATAAAGAGAACAAGAAGAAGAAATAAAAAAAAGGAGTTATTCAGAACTTACTTAATCCTCGGTGTAGCTTCTCTTGTAAGAAACTATTAATAAGTTTATTCTTGGAGTTGAATTACTCAATAATTTATAAAAGGATTCTAGCTGTCTTTATATGAAGTATTTTGGTATAAGATATTATTTAGCACATAGCCCACACCGGTGTTGCAATACACAGATGCATATGTGATAGTGAAGTTGACCGGTGATATGCACATATTTAGAGAGGCACACACAATTGAAACCTATTTTGGAACACATCCCACACTCAAGAATCAATGTTTGGATGCATCTGTGGGAGGAAATCTGATCGGAGAGATGAAATTAATCATTGAGATGTATGCGGCCAGCAAAATGTATACGGTTGGACCAACTTCGGGAACATATAGTGTCTAAAGGCCATCTTCCTTCTTAAAGCCATAGATCCATTTTTCCTCTAAAGAAACACATGCAGTTCAATTTAATCCCTTGGATTCAAGTTGATGGCTCTTCCCCTCCCATTTTGATGATAATGGTAGTTGTATTTTCAAACAAGGGGATTTTGATTGTGTTATTGCATGACCAGATGCAGGTTCATAAAGACATGATCTTTACTGACACTCCATTACCCGATGTATGGTTCTTTCAAAAGGGAATAAACCATAAAAATAGAGTGATATGATAAGCATATTATCCTTGATTTAGGTATTTTAAAACTAGAAATGCATTCCAGTTGGGTGTTAAATTTTTAAACTTTTATTTCACAATTCAGATCTAATTTTGAAGGAAAGAAGATTTGGTTCAATTTCATTGAATATTAGTGTTTAGATGATTTAGTACTAGAAATTTTTCATTAATACCTTTGAGGCCAGGAAACCTGTTTCCCAAGTATGGGAGAGATTTTATGGTATTAACTAGATCTATTGACGCCCCAAAATATTTCTTTAGCTTCGTCAATTAGAGTTCCAATTAAAATGAATAGAAAAATAATATAACACAGTTTAGTCTAATTTTATAGAGTATTAGTAGAAGTTTATTTGAATAAAAATATTATTAGGAAATTGGTTTTATCCAGACATAAGGAATATTTGAACATTCATGTTGTTTATAAAAAGATCCCTGATTTTTGTTTTGAATATAAGGCGGTTTTTCATACCACGATTTATAGCATGAAGTCCATAATATTTAAAATATTTATTAATAGTGGTCATGATGCATTTTTGTGAAAGAAATTGCATAATCAAGAAAAAAATCGTACTGTTCTGTATGGGGATCCGCCTAATCAAGAAAAAAATGGTACGGGTCTATCTGGGGATCCGCCTTCCAGCAATAAGAATGAGAATGCATATGGGAAGTTTTTTATTGATGTATTTTTGAATGATGAATCTCTATATCAGTATAGTTTTACTAGTTATAAGGATTGTACTAAAGGGATATCATCTTATTATAGAGTCATACCAAATTCATAGCAATTACAATCTATTTATGTAGCTAATCAATTTTCCTATAAGGGGAAAATTGGTAGCCCCCTAAGTGATGTTGTAGTTGGGCCTCAACATGGAGCCATGTTTATCACGGAGATGGAGCTTCTTATTAAAATTTTATTCTATTCCAAGAACCAATTTAAGTGTAATAAAATAAAGGTCTTAGGAAACCTGCAAGATCTTTCTATTAATCATTATGTAGCTTACTTTCAAACAGAAATCCACAACATTTTTAGTTCTTGAAAAATATATGATAAATGGGGAATTTATTTGATGATAAAAGGGGGAGTGATATAACTCTAATCAAGGCTTTTGAAATTATTCATACTTCATTTATAGATGCTATCATACATAGTAAGAAAAATGCGACCGACAGGGAGGGATTCACATCTATTCCAACTAAGAGAAGGTTAAGGAAGGACTACTCTAACCAGCCAAGAATTATGAACACCATATCATCCTATAAGGTTCTATAAAAAACTATTTCAGGATCATTTAGATTTTGAGTTGAGGTAATCCTCAATCTGAGTGAGAAACTTTTGATGACTATTATTATAAAAATTATTTGTCATACAATGGTTAAAATATTTTCTTCTGGCTATACATGTTGGGTAAAACTTTTAATAGATAATTTTGGAAAATTAATTCGTATTTAAATGTAATATAATGGTATTAATACGTTAAATCCCTTTTATAATTTTAAATAATTATTTTATTAAAAATACATGTGAGAAAAAGTTATTTTTTAAGGAACCACTTTTGACTTTAGTGTTTTTAAAGTTAATATTTTGGTTTGGAAAAAAGATTTGATGTATTTTAATGAATCATTTATTTAATAAAATATATAATGGTCGAGCCTCAAGTTCTAAAAAATATTAAGTCATTATTACATAATTAATGATTTAATTTAAGATATAATTGTTATGTAAAAAACATTGTTTTTACTATTCACTATAAAATTAAACTATTTAAAAAATTTATCAGAACAACAACCCATGTGAAATTTTTATTTTATGATTTAAAATATGGTATTAATTTTTTCAAAATAAATTTCGAACATTTTTAATTTAATATTTTAATATTATTATTATTATTATTATGACATAATTTAAAATATAGTTAATGAAAAATTTGCTTATATTCTCTGAGTTTTTCAATCATTGTATTTATTTTTTTCATTGTTATAATATTTATAATTACTTATATTAATCATGATAAATATTATTTATATTATTTTTAGGACAAATTACTTTTCAAACAGTCACCATACCTCTTAAAAACACCCGCACTTTCCTTTGTTCATTATTCAATCCAATTTCTCTCAAGGTTTTATATTTCCATTTCATGTGATTTTTATTGGTTTAGTAATATTTTGATTTATATATTTAGTGTTATAAGTGGAGTAGATGATTCTAGTAGACTGTATCAATCTATGTTTTCCCATTTTATATTTGTTATTTTTCATTTTCTGTCCAATTTTAACATTTTTAATTTTAAATGGTTTCGTTGCTAATTAATATAAAATTATTTATTAATGAAATATTTT
Source organism: Viscum album (assembly GCA_963277665.1). Lineage (NCBI taxonomy): Eukaryota > Viridiplantae > Streptophyta > Magnoliopsida > Santalales > Viscaceae > Viscum > Viscum album. Next base: position 1,226,099,937 of record OY728130.1, read on the forward strand.
TTTTTTCATTTTATTTATTTGTGTAATACTATATATTATTTTATAACACATATTTATTTCAAGAGAAAAATATCATTTAGGAACTCTAGGATGTTATAGAAATATTCAATAGGATCATTCTGCCTAACTGTATTATCCCTATTGATATCCAATAACATAATCATCTAATTTACTTGGGAAGTGATGAATAAATACAAAACATTTTCATCTTTTAATTGAGTAATCTTTTTTCTTTTGATATTTGAATATTGGGTGATTATAATCCTTTTTTTCCTCCCTAATATGGCATCATTGTAACCGTTATTTTTCAGAAGAAGGGACTATATTATATTGAGTGAGCATAGAAATTGAAAATAACATTGGAACTAGTTTGAGTGTGACACTCAAAATATCCAATTTACAAGACTCCCTTCCTTGTATTGAATTATTTGGTCAAGAAATAGACTTGGAATGTCTAATAACATCCTCCATGTTCTATACCATGATTTGAAACTCCCTAAATCCATAGGATACTTCAAGGGAATTAGGTGAGTCTCTAACTCATCTTGGAATGTTTATTTACATAACTCAAAAAACAACTCTTATGAAAGCTTGATATTCAGTGACTAGGTTAAACCAATCCTCAATGTGATAAAGTTTAAAACCATCTAAAATACACATTGTTAAACATATTATAATTTGATAATAGTTACCTTTTTATTCATGGAGTTAAAATAATATAGGAACTATAATTATGGATCTTCCCTATTTGAAATAGTCCAAACTATCAGGTTTCACTACTAGACATATTCTTGTCCTTATAGAGTTTACCTAAAATATCATAGTTTTCTACTTATTATTTATCTTTTGTCCCTTAAATGTGGGTTTTTTAGCATGAAAAATTTGTGAGATACTAATTTGGGTCTCCATTACCATTGAATATTTCGAATGCAGGGTTCCCATTATTATGTGGGGGTAGTGTTGTTAACCTATTCATGGTAAATTAAATTTCTGGACCCACTGGTGCATGCCACCCCATCATAGATTTCATTATAGTAGAAAGGTAATCAAGAGAATCAAAAAGTTATTATGGGACTATTTTTATGGATGGTGATTGAGTGGATATATAAGGAAGATATAGTAATTTTTTCCTTTTATTTTCTTATTATTATTATCTAGGTTGAAATTTTATGAAGTTGTTTTCCAAAACTAGTGTTGGTTTCTATCATAGTTATTGGAACTCATGATATTCCTTTTCCAATTGTGTTAAATAAAAAGGTTTTTTAGAATCTTATTGGCCAAATTACTAGTATGTAATCTCATTGGTCGAAAAGTGCAATCTTATTAAGAAGTACTCACCTAGGGAGGTATTTTGGGATTATCTTGGGAGTTACACTCACTATGGATCATTTCTCTAAGTAAATCATAATTGTTTCACTTCATCATATATATCTCAATTCTATTATTCATAATAATTTACTCATTGGAGATAGGATCTAATTCATTAGATGACGGGTGGGATATAGTCATAACATTTCCCTTATCTTTAATGAATTATTAGTGGGTGGTAGTTGAATATATGGAGGATATCCCATGTCATGATTTGGAATCTAATTCCAGGAATGGAAAAATTGTTCCCATTTTTTTATGCATACCATATATTATATGGATCCATCCTTATTATGTTCTTCTATGTTTTTTCCTCCATATTTTTTAAAAGGATAACGTTAACGACTTTCACGAACTCGAAGCATGAAATGAGTTTCATATATACATATTCATCATAGTAATTAGTGGATGTTTCATCCTATAAATATAATATATGAGATATATCATAATCCACTATGAAATATGATTTTCGGGTCGACCATTTCAACATGCATCCCCAATGAGGTTTTAACATTTCTACCTGATGTTTCTTAGGATGGGGTTTATTTTATTTTTTTTGAAGGTGAGATGGATGAATAGAAAAGAGATGGTGAATTTACCTCTATATTAAATATTAAATACCTTTCTGAGTTAAGTAACATTGATGTGGAAAATAAAAAATTTAAAACATGTAATTTTGGGCTAGTTTAGATAAATGTGATCCAACTTATGCGCTTCAAAATCGTAATGTGATAGTTTGCAATTTGTTATATATTTGAAAAGAATTTTAAAGGGATAAACAACACATTGAAATAGGCTTTTCATACCTAGAATTATAACCCCTATGTTTCCTTTTCCACACCAAAAAAACAACTCAAAACATTAGTTTTATTGTAGAATAATAACCAACATTACATTTGACTAGGTCAAAGCACAAATTATTTCTCTACCTTTTACTATACTAAGGAAAAACAAGATAACATCATTTTTCTACCTAGGGGAAAACCCCAATGTTATATTTATAGGGGTATTATAACCTCATACTAAGTTCCTTCATTTAAATCTAAAATCATAATCAAAAAATAATGAACTCTAAACAAAGATAAGGAGATAAACCACCAGAGAAACTAATTTGATAGTGAAATAATTGAATATCAAGGATGTTTGGATCACTTTAGTAGAAAAGTTTAAAAATGATGAATTCAATCTAAGAGTTTTACATTAGTGATTTGAATGTTATTTATCATGGTATTTTTTTTGAGAATTATATATATTTTTTAATTATTTTACTTTTCATTTTTCATTTCAAACTCTATTTTTAGAGTTTATTCATGCACCAAAATTTCTATGATGATAACTGCATCCATAGTAAGTATAAAATTTTGTCCAATTAATTTCTTATTTTTATTAAAGAAGTAGTCATTCAGGTCAATCCAATTAAATAATTCAATGTTTTTCTATTCTTATTACCCAGATAATGCATCGCATGAATATCTCCAATTAAATTTAAACAATAACACTCACTTGGATTCTATTCAACAATTTTTAATCACAATAATTCATTTTATAGTGAAACTCAACAGAATGTATAAAAAAATATTAAACACCTTAATATTAAAATAATAATCAGGATTAATGTCCTTGGAAATCTCCCATGAATCACACAATAAATCTCTTTGTGTTTACAAACAATTCATATTTGAGTATTGTATTTTTTAAGAATTTATTGTAAATATATTAACACACATTATCAAATATGGTATTTATTTAATGAATAATAAAACAATTAAAATATTTTTGACTATGATAAATATAATTAATATGTAATTATAGAATAATTAATAGAAACAAAAACATGTAAAATAAAAAATTTTGTAATTAAAAACATAAAAAATTATCAGAACAAAGAATGTGTTGAGTGTTCTTAGAGAAAACATTAAGTATAATAGTCATTAAAATTTTGTGAATTCTTATTTTTCTTAATGTGAATTATATACATTTACTATATTTTTACAGAGTCATTCTTGACTCAATGTATGAGTCATTCAATACATAGAATATTTTAAGCATGAACCCATAAGTATGGAATTAGCATAAGTGTCATCCTTTTAATAGTAATTCATATAATCAAGAAATTATCTCAATGTTAATTTTTAAATTTATATATGTATAAATTCCTTGACATAAATAAAGGAAATTATATTATGTTCAGACTTCATAACCTTTGTAAGCATCATTTTTTGATCTCTATTAACATGAATGGGAATAAGAATCATTCTACCATAAGGATGACTTTGGTAAGGATCATACCATAATAATGATTTGTGTATATATAATTGTTTCAATAAGTATGAATTCAACTACAAAAATAAAACCATAAGGATCAGTTCAAAAACTATAAGTTTGATTGTACTACTACATAAATATAATTCAGCACTTATAAAAATTTCATTATATGATTCATAACCTAACTCATACTAAGATAAAATTTTCTATAAAACCTATCTTTTAAGACAGATAATAGACACAATGAGAAACATAAATGAAATTATAAACAATTTTTGGCCAATATTTTATAAGATTTCAAAGTATTAAAAATTATAAAGTGAGGTTTTTCAAATTAATTATCACCCAAAAATAATTAGATTTATTTTAATCATCAGAACATAATGAAGTGGCAAGGAACCATTCAATAACATACCCCTTTTGAAAACAATGAAATCAATTATATTTTTTAAAACATATAAAATATTTTTATGTTAGAAAAAAATTTAAAAAAACCATTCACTAATAGAAATATGGTCTTTAACGTCGGTTTTTAACCGACGTCGAAGTCACCGATGTAAAAACTATGACTTATAATGTCGGTTTTAGTAAACCAATACAAAAAAATGAATCACATTTGTTTTATGGAATTGGTTTTGTAAAAAAAATATGCCAAAAAAACAAAGTGATATCATTTTTTATGTCGATTTTCAAAAAAAACCGACACAAAAAATTTAAAAAAATAGTTTTGGTGTCAGTTATTTAAAAAAACCAACGCCAATAAGTAAATTTGTTTTCTATGTTTTATATCATTTCCTAAGCTTTGATTTGACAGGTTGTGGACCTAAAATGGAGTTACGGATCAAAATTAATCGCTGTCAGAATTTGAACCTATCAAAGTTTCGATTAATACAACTTGTTTCAAAGAAAACATGATAACATAAATTAAAATCATATACAATAAATGAAATAAAATAACCATAATACTTCAAACATATTTCAATGTTTTTAGGGGTTCCATCGAAATGATATTTTTTTTATCATTATATAACATATATTTAGAAATGAGAATGAATCATCATTATTAGAAAGAAAATCGTGTTGTTTAAAAATGAAGTATAATAATAATAAAGAAAAAAAATGAATAGAATATGTATCATGTTAAAATTAATTATTGAAGTCACATTGAAAACTTGATTGAATCAAAGATGTTGAAAATGATGAAAGAAGGAAAACTGGATATATATATAGTAAACGAAAATATTTTCAATTTCTTTGTATGAAAATGTAGGCGGGATTTTATAATTTTAAACGCACGTTGTGAAGAAAATTGAAATTCTGATCTCGCCTTACTCTTTGGTGTCGGTTTTGTTTGAAACCGACGCAAAACAAGATTTATATTGGTATTTTGGCATCGGTTTTTTAGAAAACTGATGTGAAAAATTCCAATAAATATCGTTCTTGGCATCGGTTTGTAAATAAAACGATGCCAAAAAGTAAAAAATATATCTTTGGCATCGGTTTTTTAAAAAACCGATGCCAAAAACAAAAAATAATTTTTTTGGCGTCCGTTTTTAAAAAAACGGACCCAAAAAACTACAAAAATATTTTTGGGGTCAATGTTTCTAAAAACTGGCGCCAAAAAATTAAATGAAAAATTTATAGTGTTCTATATAATTCCTTGATCTTTGATTTGACTGGTTGTGGAGCTAAAACGGAGTTACGGACTAAAAGTTATATCCTTTGAAAGTTGAACTTTTTTAAGACTTATCTTAGAGAAGGTCAACTTCCGACTTCTATAACCTTCAATCTGTAACTCCATATTTGCTCCAAAACCAGTCAAATAGAAACTTAGTGAATTATCTAAGATATTTTTTATTTTGATTTATGTTTTATGGTGTCAGATTTTATGAAAACCGACGCCAAAATATTTTTGTTTTGTTTTTTGCGTCGGTTTTTTATGAACCAACACCAAAACAATTTTTTTTCTTCTTGGTGTCTATTTTTAAAACAACATACACCAAAAATTAACCAAAAAAATAATTTACGTTAGTTTATAAAAAAACATTGTATGCTTTTTAAGTTTTATAGTGTCAGTTTCCATAAAAACGGACGCTAAAATGTATTTTCTTTTAGTTTTTTGCGTCCGTTTTTTGAAGAACCGACGCCAAAAATTCACCGTAAAAATTATTTACATAGGTTTATAAGAAAACGGCATTAAACTAGTGACGTTAAAAATCATTTTTCTACGGATGATTAAATCATATATTCCACCTTTTAGGAAACATAAACTCAAATAAATCAATATGGCTACTATCTCAGAAAAATATATATAATAAAAACATTTTCAATTCCTTCATTATTTCAATATAAAAACAAATTATCTATGTTTTATGAAACATGTCTAAATAAATTTAAAACATAAATTGTATATTTAAGTAAGCATAAGGATAAAAAAATAAAGGATCATATGTACCCCTAAATTTAGTAATTTAAAATATAGAATAAATAAATAAATAAATAAAAATATTAAATTGAAGATATAGATAATAAAACATGTAAAATATTTCCTAAATATATTAATCTATTTATTTATTAAAATAAACACTTTTAAATAAATGTGTATATAATTTAGATAATTTACATAAATATTACAAAAAATAATTGTATAAAATATAGAAAAACTACTTAAAAATATTCTAAAAGAAATAAGGATTCATGAACACATGTGATTATCCTGATATAACTATTAGAGTAACTCATAAAAAATAAATATTACAGTAACCCATAATACATAAAGAGTGTAATTTCTCACAAGATAGTATTAAAAACATATTTAAATAAATTTTATTATTATATTAAATATACAAACATTATGCTTGATTACTAACAAAATATAGCATTATGTATTAGTAATGATAGGTTACCAATAAATAGAGTTGACATGAAGTATGATAGTGAGGGTAGAGTGATTTAAGCCTTTGAGAAAGGCAATAAAAACTATATATACATATACATGCCAAAAATATATTTATTTCAAACTTATATTCTAAAATTATATAATAATAAGGTCATAATTGAGCTTTTCAAACATAGATAAATATAAATTTTTAGTTAATATATTAGATGGTTGATATTTTATTGGAACATGTTCTAAATATATTTCACCATTGTGTACATAATATTTAATGAATTTATATTTAAAAACATTATGTTTTGTTCTTCAATTATATAAATTCTTCTTAGATATTTTAATTTTATATTATTTATGATATAAATTAGGTATCCTTTAAAAATAAAATGAAATGTTAGTTATTGTTTTCTTAATTCAAAGGAAATGATCAAAATAACTTTATAAAACTACGTATTTTTATTCTAGAGTAGAGAGAGAAAATTTACTTTGTTTCCTAGAACTCAAAAAACTAATATTATTGTAGATAGTGACACATTCCACTTGTGATTTTTTACATCTTATATATGCACAAAAATAAATATCTCAATATAATTTTTCAATCTAATTATGTTTTCCATGATATAATAAACCAATGATTAAATATACTATAATGTATTTTATTATTACTTTCATAGAATTTATGTGACATTCTTCTGGGTCATATTGAAATCTTGTAAAAATAAAAACAAAAAACCATAAATCAAGATAATAAGAATTTAAATAAAATAACCATAATATCTCCATAAAGTTAGGTATCTATGTTTTTTCACGATTCATTGAAAACAAGTTTACATGAAGTACTCAATGGTTTATTTGAACTTCAATAACCAGAAAAAATAATATAATAACAATTTCCTTTGAATACATATATTGATTTACAAATATTTCGTTATTCTTTTGAAAAACATAAAGTCCAAGGAAAATTTTTAATTCTCCCATCAGACTCACATTTAATTCATTAGTCACTAATTCAAAAAAATAATTATATAAATCATCATTTGAATATCAAAGAAAATTTATCCATATCAATGTTCACAATCAAAGTATATTTATAATTTTTCAAAATAAATAAATAGGATCAATTTTTACTTTTTTAAAAAATCATTTTTAAATCAAAATTTGGTAATATATCATACCAGGATCTTTGGATCACTCTTAAGACCATAACATTATTTAGAATTAATTAAAACATGATTATAATGTTTTTTATTTTGAAAACAATAGGTTGTCTTATTTATAATTATTTATAAATAAATCCATTTATAAATGATCTTTTTATATCCATTTTAAATAATTTATATCCATGAAGTGAATCTTATGATAAAAATTTATTATTACTTAAATCATTGAGTATGGTGAAAATTATTCATCATAATTTATAAACTCTTCTGGAAAATAGACTTATGTTATTAATCCTGCCTTATTTCTTAAAATATTTCAAAATTTATTACCTTTATTATAATAAATATTACCTATAAAGTTTCATTATTTAAAAATATCAAGTCAACCCTACACATAATTTCAATAAAACAAGTTTAACTCTTATTCCGTATAAAATAACCAATTTGATTATTTCAACGATTCCTCAATATCTTTTCATACAAATTCTGAAATGAAAGTATTGTAAGAATAAAAATTCCATAATGAATTTATTGTTTGAGTTGTTTACTAAAAATTTCTAATCACCTTATCTAAAATATGATCTCTATGTGATTTTTTAGCTCTTTCATAAGGGTAACCCTCCTTCTAATCATTTTAAATTTAATTTTTATCTTTATCCTCTAAAAAAATAAAAATATCTAAACTCCTCTTCAAGTTGATTTAAATCACTATTCTTTTCTTCTAATGAGTTTTACTCATATTTAATGTGTATGGACTCATAAATAATCATGGTTATTTTATTATAAATTATATAGGTTTTAGTAGAGTTTCAATACCCTAAAAACAATACCTTCATCATATTTTTTTAAAATATATCTAAAGAATATTCTGTTTTAAGAATAGAAATACTAGAACCAAATACACTAAAATATCCAACATTTAATTTTCTATAATACATTAGTTCATAAAATGTGTTCTTTAAAATTGGTCTTAAAATAAAATTATTAGAGGCATATATTGTAAAATTTATAGACTCTTTATTAGATTATCTAGGTTTGTTAAACTCATTTTTCATTGTTTCATCGATTTATTATAATGTTCCCTTTTTTCTCTCAACAAATACATTTTTTGGGGGGATTTAGGGGCTAATGAATTATTAGAATAACTATTTTCATCATAGAAAGTTTGAAATTATATATTTAAAAAATTTCTACAACTATCACTTATAGTAGATAATATTTGATTTCCGTTTTCATTTTGTACCATATTTTATTAAGAACGAAACATAGAAATGGTTTCATACTGACAAGCAAGAAATTAAATCCATGTAAATATATTAAATTTATTCAAAATTTAAGATATATAAAATTTACCTCAAATACTAGTAGTATATATAGCTATTAATAAATCACAAAGAATGAGTTGAATATTCCTCATAGTTTTTATTTCCTTAATATATCATAAAGACACTTTATGATATTTTAATTTCATGAAAGAGTGACAAGTGAAAGTTTTTTCAAATGTTAATTCTCAAATTTTTAGAATCATTTTATGTTTATAAATCTTGTACAATAAAAAATTACATAGATAATCCTCATATTCTATAGAATATTTTCTATCTATAGAGAATTTAAACACTTTAAATTTCTCACAGGGAACTTAGTAATTTTGAAAGAATATATATTGTCTTTTTTATTTTCATAAAACAAGTCAGATTCATCTTCTAAAACATTACCCTTATCATTTTTAAATTTTTAATTCATTATATAATCAAACAATTATGACCTAATCATAAATTTATGTTCCAAGCCTTCCATAAAAAATAATTTTAAATGATAATATACTTTGAAACACAAACTACTTTAAACCGTTGTAAAATACCATTATAATTACCAATAAATTTAAGATCACCTTCTTTATATTTATTTAATGATATAATATTTATAATTATACATATCATGTACCTAGAACACAAACTAAAAATATACTACATAACATTTTTTAAAATTATAGGGCATATGTCCTATAAAGGAATACATGAAAAAACAAACAATACCCATGAAGACTTAGGTCCAATTGAGTTAGAAAAAACATTATTATAAATCAAAACTAATTTAAAAAAAATTCCATTTTTTATTTATAAAAAAAATATTTCAATATAAATAATTTGGTGTGTCTATGATATTTTGGAAATCTAAATGGGCCAATACTTTCATAATAACCTTTCCTTCCACATTTAAAATGAGTAATGATTGAAACACTTCATTTTTAACTTTTTACAACTAATTTATTAATAATTTAATGTAAATTTTTTATCATAATAAATAAAAATATTAATTTCAATTATTTCATTCAACATTAAAATTTTATAATAGTCATCCCTTCCTTGAATAAATGTGGCGAGATGTCTTTAATATTTAAATTTCATTTTTTGTTTTATATTTTCTTCTAGAACAACTTGAAATATTTCTTCTTTAGCATCATTATTTTTATAAATATAATCATTAAGTTTAATATTTTAATTTTTAATAATATCTAAATCCTAAAATATTTTATAATTATAAAAATACAAATTTTTTTCTTCATTATTTATTTTCTTCAATGGGGGTCTTTCTTTTCTGAAAATGTTTTTTATATAATTTCTATTTTCTTTGTGTATATTTGAAATTTTGAAAACACAATTTTTGTAATAATATTTTTCATCATATAATACATCTATTTTATATTCTTAAAAACTATAATTAGATGGATAATTTTTAGAATAACTTTCCATATTTAATGATTCCATTAAAGTAAACTTTTTTAATTAATTTTCAGAACTACATTATTCACATGAATATCAGTCTTCGGTATAGCTCCATCTAGCCATGAGTTATTTCTTATACTTCATGTTTATCTTTTATTGATTATTTATGTATTATACTTTTTTAATTTAGGAATAATGTCCCCCTTTTTGATTTTATTCATTATAGGTTAATTCTATAACTTTATTAGAAATATAATTATTGTGTAGGTTTTTTCAATGATCATATATCGAAAAAATTATTTTGGTCTTTGTTGAATATGACATTATTATCTTATCAGATCCTTTTAAATCAAGACCATTTCATCACTATCATTTCTTTATAACATATAATCTATGGATTAAGTATCGTATTCATTTTTTATTTCCAAGAATCTTATTTTTTTTAATATTGTTCTTCATCATTTTTTTCTCATTCATAGACATCTAGAATTAAATATTCAATAGGATAATCAAAAATTAAATATTTAAATTTCATACACTCATTAATTACGACCTTATTAACATTAAATTTATTAGGAAGATATCATATTAATTTTTCCAATAGAATAGTATCATCTAGAGATTCTCTTAAATCATTCGTGTCATTTAAAATACTATTAAATTTATTAAACAATTGTTTTATAATTTCATTATCCACCGTACTAAAATCATGACATTGAACCCTTAAAATACCAACGGTAGATCTATTTTTAATTAGAACCATAATGTGCAGTTTTCAAAATTATCCACATATCATGTGAAGTTTAACATGCTAAAATGTCACTGACTACATTTTAATTAATTGAATATAAAAGTATGTTCATGATTTTATAATGAGTTCACATTTCAATGAATAAACACCGGATATAGTATTAGGATCATCCAAAAGTATATTTTTTTTTGTTTTTACCATGGTTTTAGAATGGTTAATACATAGTTACTTAAGATATTCATCTATAAGTACGTGTTAATAGCCATAATAATTTACAACAAAGAATTGTGGTCTTTGTAGAGAATAACCCTCATTTTTTCTTATTCCAACAATTTTGAATTGATATTTTCCTTGATTTTTTTTCTATTATATGATTATAAATAAAAAGACACATATAAGTGAAATATAGTAATATTTTCAAGGCATAAGATTTGATACACATTATTTTTCCAATAGAAGAGATATAAAAACGGTCAGGAGAAGGTGAATAGAAATATTTATAAAATTTTAAATACATACCAAAGATATGTTTTTTGGTATTGGAAAAAATATAAACATATATATAGTTTTATAGTTGTTTAGATCAATGTGATCTTACCTATACTCTTCACACTCTCAAGATATAGGTATGGAACTCACTATACAAGTGGATTAAATTATTATGGGATGACAATTCCTTTTTCACACATGGAGTCATAACACCTATCTTACCCTTTTCGCAACTAGTATAAAAAAATCAGAGCATTCCTATTTAATTAGAGGAATACCCAAACTATTTTTTGAACCAAGGGACAACCATAATATTTTTTTATTAGGCCACGACATAACCTAAGAACTTACTTTTTGTACCTGGATACTAAACCCAAGATTCCATTTGTAGGGGTAGTATAACCTAACAAAAATGTCATTTATTTATATTGTAAATTAATAATACCAAATAAAATGAAACAAAAAATTGATATATAAATTAAAAATCATGAAAACTAATTATATAGTGAATGAATTTAATGTTGAGGTGACTAGTATCACTTTTAATGAAATTGTTAAGAATAACATAGTCTAGATAAGCGTTTAGTATTATTTACTGTAAGGTTGTGTATCATGGGCATTTTGAATGTTCCTAATAAGAAATTATATCCTTTCACGTTTAATTTTTTTGTTAAAAATTATTTATAATGTTTCCTCTTACACAAAAATTCCTAAGGTGGTAGCCACATACACTGTAACTCTTAAATTATAGTGGTAACGTTTATTCATTTCCCAAAATAGTATTATCACATGTAATACCAATGAACTATTTCAATGTTTTTAGATCCTTATTTCCTAGATAATTATTCATTTTTATTTCTTCAACAAATTTGAATCAATAATATTTAATTGGATTCTGTTTGTTAATATTTAAATAAAATAATAAGGTATATAGTGAAACTCTTGAGAATGTGTAAAAAATTAATACCTAAATTAATATTCATGTACTAGAAAATACAAATATCCTTTGATAACTTTCAGGAATCTTTTGATACAAACTGTTCATATTTAAAGACAATTTAAATTTAAATATCATAATTTTTAATAATTCAACATAAATATAATTTTTTTTCCAATATGGTATTAATTTAATGCTACCTAAAACATTCCTAAATTATATTAAATTTATTTACATAATTAATAAGTAATTATAGATAAATAAAATAAATAAAATATGGAATGATAATATATAGTAAACATAAATTTAAAAAGATAAATAATGTAGACAATATTTTAAATTTTTCATAAAAAATGTGTGGAGTATATTAGTCATTCTAAATGTTTCATATCAATTTTTTCCATAAACTATGAGAGTGTTATTTTCTAAAATTTTCAAGATTCTTTATTAAATCTCTCTACAATTAATTTATGAAGTAGAAAATTTTGAGTAAATAGTTCTTGGTAAACATTTTTTATCTAAGAATCATTCTATAATCATGTAATTCATTTTATGGTCATCCCATAAATAGGAAATTCCAATAAGTATGAAATTCCACTGAGGTTCACTTTTAAATGTGTGTAATCCTGAATTTTATGATCTGTGTAATGGTTAACCAATTATGCATAAACATAGTGACCTATATAATCATATTATTTTTTTGTACGTGGAAAAAATATTTCAAAGAATCATCCACTTATAAGGATGATTTCCATAAGCATCATTATGTAATAATTATTTTTATAAGCATAGATATTATATAGCTATAAAAATCATTTCAACTATCAAGATAAAATGGAAAGGATCAATCCTAAAACTATAGGGATGATTCATTGATTATATAAGGATAATGAAAAACATAACAAATTAAATTTTATGAATTATAAGATAAACCATGATGAAAGATATTTCTCACTAAAATCAGTTCTTACAACACATAATTGATATGGAGAACGACTTAAATAAAAAGATAAACAATAAATGGTTAAAATTACAGAAGAAGTGAATGATAAAAAAAATCACAATGTGAGGGTTTTCAAAGTATTTATCAAAATTACATATAAATTAATGTATTCTTAATTTTACAAATATAATGAAGTGGAAAGAAAATACTCAATAGTTTATAGAGGGTTACCATTAAATATTCCATAATATATTTTAACAATAATACATTGGAAGAAAGAGACAAACTTTAGAGAAAAAGAAATCATTATGGTGTTTCATGTGAATCCTGTCACATTCAAAAAAACACCAACATTCATGGAGGTGGGGGTTGTAATAATTATAACTTCCTTAGCTAAAACTACTATTCATGTGGCCTCAAGAATACTTCCTTATACACCAGAGGCTACTAACTATAGATGATGGCCCAATACATACAATATAGATACTATTCTCTTTAATTTTAGAAATAAACTTAAAAATTAGATAAACCATCAATAGAATAAACATCATATATTTTAAAAATCCAAAAATAAAAATATTCTATCAAATGGAATGATACATATATACCCGTTTTCATAAAAACATATCACTAATAATTTTTTACTATACCATCAGAATCTAGGAGAACATTTCAAAAATGGAATTATGGCCAATAATATTACACTCATGGTAGGTAACTTCCATACCCTCATAGTCACACAACTTCTTAATGTCCCAAGCATCACTATTTTACTTGTGGTTACGAAACAAATCATAAAAAACAATGACACCATCTCACTCATGGATGTAGGTCCATTGATATCTCAATCCTAGCCAACCAATTTATTGAAATCCACGCCCATATAGGATCCCATTGACTATCACAATCAAATTCACACAAATAAAACATAAGAAACAACATATAAGGATTTAATCCTATCACAAAACTCAACACACCCAGACATAGCCCCCAACTAGCTGCTTATATCATAACACTTCACGTCACTCCCATCATGGAATCCAATAGCATCCTCCATATCCATATCAATATCCTCTTTTTTATAAGAACTCGTGTTAATCACTTATTTATGACACCACAACCCATTGCCTCATTTCATCATAGGACTCATCAAGTAGGGTCAAATTCCCAATCAAACCCTCTTGGTTTCCCCTAATGAAAACCCAACCAATTCCCAACACACTTACCTAGGTTCCATATCACATATCATAAGGAATATATCTCTTCTAATCAGAAAAAATAAACCCTTATTTGTCCCACATTACCTTTTCCTGAAGGACCCATCCCACACACAATCCTTATCAAGTTAAAACTGACCCATAGAAGAGTATTGATCAGTAAGGTTAATACGTAAGGATGTACCACTATCATTTCTTTGCCTGGTCTTCTCACGCCAATTTAACACACCCTAGTTAAACCATCCTAATATACTCACATATCATACCTCAAGGGTTATATAAGGCCACATGTCAACTCAATCATCATGCTCATCCCTGGGATTCATAGTTAGTGGGTGACCCTAATTCACCCAAGTGATAAAGAGAACTTTACCAAGCATTGAAGACCCAATGTTACCTATATGTATCTCTCAGTCACTCATAGTTCTAATTCACTCTATCTAAAAAATGAACATGAATGAAGATATGTGGCCTTCTATCGCAGGCATATGAGGTTACATTAAAGGATCAAACTATCTCCAAGATAGATTTATCATCCACTCTAAGGTTAATTGATCCCTGTCTAAGCCCATCTATGCCTTATATAAGCTTAAACTACCCCATGAGATCCTCCATAACATATTATGAAATAACTGACTAATTAAAAACTTCTATAATTGATTAATTAATTTCATTCAAAGGGTCCTAAGATTCCAAAAATTTTAATACATGTATTCATCATAATGAAACCACAAACATACTCCCACATTAATTCTCATCAAACTTCATCTTTCCATGTCAAGAAAAATCCACAAAAAAATGAGATGATTTATTAATGATATAGTAAAATAATCACTAGATATATATTCCTAAATACCAAAAATATGCAGTTACAATGTAGAATAAAAATTCAGGATGAAAGGAATATTGTACGTTAGATATACTATCAAATAAAAAAAAATCACCCGTCATAGGGGATTAAATAAAGATGTTCAGAGGTGGGGCCCAACTAAATAGCATCCCACAACAGCCTATGTTCCTAGAAACAAAGGGGGATGACTGTTGAATTATAAATATGACACCACTAAAAAACATGCCCATCAATTTCTTATCATATAGCCCCTAGGGAAATGTCACAAGCGACTAGTTGTTGTTTGGAGAAGGGATCCTTTTCATAGATAACCTCAGGGTAGTCCCTAGAGTCCACCATCCTAGGATTTAACCCTATAGGGTTTCATCATATATTTTCATCTAATCTGTGTTCCAACATTTTCCCTTGATATAGCACAACCATATTCCAACTGACAGGCTGACACTACAAACCCTCTCTATAATACAGTATATCATTTTAGGCTACACCATGGTCTTCTCCTATTTATGAGTAAATATAGTATCCCTTATGTTGTATACATTCAAAAAAACCCCCACAATTTATCCATTTGGATTTTTTTAGTCCAATAAACATTTTCAAAAGTTTTAATGGGATATAATACTTGCCAAACCACAGTGAAAAGAGCTGCGATGTTGTCTAGAACCTATTTCCACCTCCTCTCCCAGGACTACAATATATGTCACCAACACCCATATGATTTAAATAATAAAATACCATTTTTATAAATCTAAGAACCTCATATCAAGATATTTGTACACTCCGAATATGAACCCCCAGTTTCAAAACAACCCATGCTATAAATGAAAATTCAAACATTATCCAAAATTAATGACATGGAAATCTATAGGGAATTATTAACTCCTCCTCATAATTATTCTCATCCTTCAGTATCTTTGGTATACCTCAAGACATTTCCACACACATACATCAATCATTTATTCTTTGAGACCTCAATGTGATTCATCTCCAAATTCCAAATGCACATCCACTAGAAATATCCAAACCTCATGCCCAGAACAACTATCATTTCCTTTAAACTCTCGGTTTGACCTCTGAATCACTTCAGTTGTGTCTTGGAAAATAATTATTAATTTCCTCTTATCACACCCCATATAAAATAAATAGTAACATTGATTTGACATCATTTTGATGACCATAATTGAATATTCCTAGATTACCCACTAATGTGTTACCACATTAGCTATAAGGCACCCCATGATGACCCAAAAAACCACACCAATGTCTACACCTTATTTTCTATGTAAATCCAAGGATAGATCACAAAACTTCTAATATAGCCTCTATGCTCTTAGCCCAATCACCTGAACACCTCTGATCTGACTCACTGTCGAATTACACCACAACCACCCTAAGCCCAATTTCAGTGCCCTAACACCTCCTGGGATAGCCTCTGAATCATGAAGATGTAACTTATTTGGGAAACATTTCACATCAGATCTTACCACACACTAACATCATGCACCACATCTACAATTCTCACAAAAATCATGATTTTCTTGACATGTGGGTCACACACCCACTACTGAAATAATGCTCCACACTATATGAGTATCATTATCAATACTTCTCCAACCAAAGAGATCAATATCCATTGGCCAGGATCCATCGACCCCAAATTTAGTGAATGGATGTGACCAACCCACTCATGCATGAGTTTCAATACAACACTCTAATAAAACATTTCTCAACTCATTGAGAACTCCATCCCCCGTATTCAATAGTCCACGCATAGTAATGATCATATCCTCAAAGGGCCAATGGTGTACTCCCCACTATATGGCTTCCCTTACATAGATCCTCAAACATCAACCTAAATGGGCACCAATCACACACATTCCAGAGAACACCCATGTAAAGAACCCAAACCATAGGCTACCATTATTGAATGTATCTCATGACTACTCTACTTTGGTAGATCCACTATAGTCCATCAAAAAAAAATCACAAAGAACCTATACATGGACAACTAAAAAACATGTAAACCAAATAGACATTACACATACCAATCAAAGACATACACTTACACACATAGTCTTTTCCATAAAAAACATTCATGCTCACTCTCCATTACTAAGGAAGAGCTATCCACTGCAAAACAACCCATAGGATTTTCCCTATTAACCAACTGTATTTCAACATAACTCAATGGAATCATGCTATTATATAACCCAATCACACACTTTGAATCATACGTCAATGAGTCTCATCTTTCTAAAACTAGGCACACATGCTTTTCATAATGACCATGCACCCCATGCATGCCAGTCTCTTCCAATAGCCTAAGGCATATTATCCATGATAAGGATTATGAGGTGACCACATATAAAATAGTTATCATTAAAAATCAATGATGATATACTCCTGATCATATGACTTAGATCCAACCATATATGATCATCACTAAACATCACATTGAAAACCACACCAAAATGAATTTCTAGTAATTTCACTGATCCAATCCTCTGAAACCATCCTTAATAAAAATAACACCTCATATTCCCTACATCACCACATAAGGAATATCACTCATAAATTTTTTCATAACCCCATATGTCTTTAGAATACACTGAAAATTTTATATTCATCCATAGATCATTACTCAGGCATTCCATACATGTACCAATTGACTAAGAGCCCTTAAACATTCATTATAAAATGGACAGTATACTAGCATCAGAGAACATCCTACACTGAGATCCACATAACGATCCATCATAGAAAAGAACATTTTCAACTATTTTTAGTTCTATCAGAAAATTATACAGGGAAATTTCATATAAGTAGTTATTTACACTTTAAAATCCTGAACAATATCCATAGAAAATCCAATGACATACAAGAAATTGTATATCATGTGATTATTACATGCCAAATATGATTAAGGAAAAGATTCTCTTAAAAATGGACCAAGATACAAAACCATGAATAATATATCTATTAAACCCATCATATTTAAAAAATATCTCAATCAAAACAATACAAACCAAGATCATAAATCCCGCCATTCCAAGTAAAAATAAAATCCCATGATAATGGTATTCTTAACTCACCACTATGAGTTCTACTATAGGATCCAACACATTCCTAGAAAACATTTATATTATCTCCACAAATAATAGAAAAATATCCTTAATAAAAATTTATTATGCCTCATCCTAGAACCACCACATGAGACAAAGGGTTACATGTAATAAAGTGTCTCCACATATAATAGAGTCTTGTGGAAATAATAGAAGTCTTAATCCATAAAATGGCAAGAATGTGCCCTTGAATTAGAGTATAAAACAGTTGAAATTAACTAAAATAGAAAAAATAATAAACATCAAAGTACAAATAATAGAATTAACATGGTGAAATAATGGCCATAAAAATATTAAAATGATTACCCAATGTGATGCTGAAATATAAAATAAAAAATAAAAAAATACACATTCTAGACATGCTTACATCATTTGGCCTCAAACACACCCTGTCTCCCAAATCCATTGAGATGAACCATCCTAGTCCACTGCATGTTTTGTTCTCAACATGGATTTAGACATACGGTTTACACCCTAAATGGAGTACATATGAAATTGGTGATAAATATAAATTTTGGGGTGTCACCATGTTCCCCTAGTATACAACATACTATACATCCATGGATGAGGAAATAAATAATCATTTCAAAAAAGTTCCATGGATTTGTTTTCTAAAATTTCCACCATGGCTCCATATTTTTCAGGTTACTATGTGATAACTAGGCCACCATGACACCAGATCATACCTATTTCGAAAAAAATTTGGAATCCATGTCACCATCTGATTCCACCATTTTTATAACTCATTCCATACCCATGGACGCTGATAGGGAACAATCATATCCCTAACCACTACTTCCTCATAGTAGAGCCACACATCCAACCTTCAAACTCCACTCCACCCTCTTTGTGGTCCAAAATTCAACACTCCACCTCCACTACAACACTTATGGTAGATTCGAACAATCTAATCCTACATCACAACCCATATAAATCATGGTTGTACCATATTATAGTATTTTATTCTATCAAATATTAGTGTCCATATCACTCCGGGAATTCCTAACATCTGATCTCACCACATCACAATCCAGGACCCCATCAAACTCATTGTTTTTATACCACTTCCATATGATTCATGTTACGACCTGACAATTTTATCACACTGACAAAGATGAAAAAAGGTCTCAAGATACACCATCCCACTCATAGTTTACCCAATATTCATTCACAATTAGTATTTCACTCATGGAAGTATATCCATCACTATCTCAAACATAACAGTCTAAGGAATTAAGATCCATCACTAACACATGCGTGGTTCTCATATCCCAAGCATAAAAACATGTATAAAATAGAAGAAAAACAGATTGGGAACACAACCTGTAACACATCATAACTCACCCATGGATAAACCATAGTTAGCCTCGCATGTCATAATATTTATCATTGTTCCTATCCTGGAATCCACTTGGTTTCTCTAGAAGTTTCGTGTCCTCAACTCATCAATATGAAATCACTCATATGGATCTTGTTGGTAAACAATCCCTCAAGGTGTCCCCATGGTATGTTTTAGGTGTGATTGTTGAAAAATATAGATGATAATGAATTAGAATGTTGGTAATGGAATAATTTCTTCATAAGTGTGAACAGTATGAAGAACTTTGAAGAAAATTTGCAAAGGATGAGAACCACATACCCCAATTCATGGACCACATACAATATTCTATGAATGTTATGCAAAGTGGCAGGAACAATACTCAAGAATGGTTTTCAAAACAAAAAAAGGTTTGTGGACGAAGGGGGTGCGTTATGTGGATGTCTTGTCATTGGCGGTGGAGATTTACCACATAAGAGAAAAGGAAGTACATAGATTTCGTATAAAAAATTGTATGTAGGAAGGCTTGCAGTTCATGGTGGAAAGAGGATCAGTATTCAGTTGAGGTAGTACTCAATCAAGGATTTGGAAAATCTTGGATTAGAGGAAGATGTAGATATCATTGCCTATATAATAATCTGTAATCCCACCAATTGGAAGTGAGACCGAATATCATTAGAGAGTATATTTTTCTTTGGAATTTCAGTAAAGTCTTAAAGAAGTTCACAAGGGTGAATCTCACAAAAGCTAAAGTGGTTCACGTAGAAGAAATTCTACTAATGGTTTTTGTGGAGAACTGTAGACCATATAGAGAACTGTACGTGGAGGAAGAAGGTGTGGTATGCTATTGGTTAGTGAAGGTAGTCCGTGAACAAATAACAACTCATAAAAAGAGTGTGGTTCTTGGATGAGGTTCTAGAGTTGGTACACAATGGCGGTACATGATAGCATAGCCGGAGTCAGTTGATAGATGAAGGGAAGTTCATGGAAGTGGAAGTGGTAAATATAGAAGGTTATCCATGTACCATACCTAGTATAGAGTACAAGAGAAGAACATGGTTGTTCTCAATTTTCACAAGAAATATTATGAAGGCTTCAAATCAGTCTGTGAATGTATTTTATGGTATCTCACAGTATAGGGGAAGGTGGACTTCATCTATGGGTGAAACCAGAACACTAACAGTGCATATACCTAATGTTGAGGATGCATGAATTCATGAAAATGAAAGGGACCTACATGTCCAAAAATTTTGATTGACCTACAAGTCTATAAATTGTTTGTGGATTCCTTTATAAGAGAAGTGAGTGTTGGAAGAGGAAGAAGGTGACCCTATCCACCTTTAATGATCTAGAGAAAGAGCCATAGGGAGTTACCCTTGGGAATATAGTGAGAAGACCCTATTCTTTCTAAAGGTAGTGAGGCTGGGTATAAATGATCTAGCCCAAACATTGAACTCATTAGTGGTTTGGAGCCTTAATTATTTTAGTACATCGACACATAGTTGTTGTATTCTCCTTGGACATATCTTAGTGAGGGTGAAACATGTAAAAAATGTTGTGTCTTATGCATGATTTCATATCTGGTCATATATTTCTATGGGAGGAATAAAGAGTTGAGTTTTTTCTAACAACGAAACAAGATCCAAAAGGGATAAATTTTTAATTTTTCATACCTTGATTCACCCCCCTCTTGGGATATTTGACCTAGTGGACCTAATAAACCATCTATGACACCAAATACTATTGTTTGAGACTAACTCTATCCACATCGGGTAGGGTCTAATTCCCATTCTAACTACACTCTACCACCCTTCATCCAAGTCCCAAATAATTTACATGACCCATACATTAGTACTATTTCATGTATCCTAAGTGATATCTCCCAACCCATCATTTGATGGTAACCCATCATTCTATGGCAACCCATATCACCTTGGTGACATAATCCCCGGGAGATCCTAATGCAGTGAGGTGATATTGGGAACATATCCCAAGCATTGGAGATCCAACATCATCTAATCTCTATCTCTTCACCACTGTCGACCATAATCCACACTACGTGAACTTGTGAAAATTCTTTTTGGAATGAAATTACATATAAAAATCATATGTGATTGTATTAAAGGGACCACCAATATCTCAAATGAATTTATTGTCATTACCAAGATATGAAAATCTCTATAAAATCCCATATATTTCTCACTCAATCATGTACCACCACCGTAGGACTTACCTAAAAATATATAATATAAATAAATAATTATAAACATTTATGATCAATTATCTAATTAAAATCAAATAGTAATAAAATAAATAAAAGACACCAAATTTCATCCTCACATCACAGCCACATAGAACCCGAGCTATTCACCCTCCCATGTATTCCTATATCCATGTTGGGAAAATGACCCATCAAATCTAGAAACATTCACCATTCATGGGTGAAATTGTAATCAAATCCCAATTACAAAAACCCTCCAAAATAATTATCCTATAATGATAAATAATAATAGAGTGATAAATAGGGATCATACCATGCATCTACCATCGAATTGCACCAAAACATCCCCTGATGTGGGGGATCAAATAGAGGAGGATATATTTGGGGTGCAATTGAATAAAATACATTCATGAGTCCCAACACCCTAAAATAATGTGGTTTGATTAGTAAGTTAATAGGGTTCACCATTAAAAATATATCGGGTGTATATTTCTTATAGCGTAGCCCTTAGGGCCAAGATGTTGGCCCGCGACTGCGACTTGGAGAATGGCTCCACACCATATACCTCTTTTTGTAGCACCCATATAGGTCAAAACTCATATGGGGAAAAAATTATTGAATTTGGTTCATCCTTTACACTAGTCCAAGGTACTTTATGGATTCCTTGAAGTAATATATCCTACCCCCAATTGATATATCATCCCCTTATCCCCTCTTCATAAAACAGTATATCCTCTTATGCAACATCACGAACTTCTGCCAAGTAAGGGTAACTTTGGTGATCCATACAGTACATCCATATATATATAACCAAAATTTTATCCATTTGGTTATTTCATGGTCACCTATACTTTTTGAAAATTTACAACGGGTTAAAATCCTCACTATGTCACAACACTTGTAGCTATGACATTCTTTGTAGGCTGCAACCACCACTAACTCCTTGACCATACCGACCATTCTATGTATCTTTTTTGTGAACCCAGACAACTAAAATGAACTCATTAAAAATAAAAAATCATCACATTGATATATTATAATTCTCATATAACCAATTCAAAACAACATTATCATATTGACTCCTTCTTGGGATCAAAAATAGGAACTTCCTTTAAAATAAACAAACCGAAAAATCATAGGGAGTTACAACAATGTACTCAACCATATGGGATAGGGTAAATTACACTAAACTACCATCATGTTCTAGATTTTTTGGATATGATTATCTTAGGGGTGGTGGTGGTGGTAAATTTTCTCAGTACTTTGGGTTGGGGTTCCTCCTTAATACTATTCAGGTATCTAAAACAATGAACTTCCCAACCATTAAATATTTTTCACTAGACCATGATGGAAGTAGTTCCTTTTCTATGTGATATATACTTCCTTTCAAGGATTATCTTATGGTTTTAGGATTCAATTTTATCATAATGGATTATTTTTTTCATTCTAGATTGCATAATACAAGAACACATAAAATCGAGCATTATTTTCGGTTATGTCATTTATAGAAATTTAAAATGAAAGTAATTCACTTGAAAGTACAAAAATTATATATGTAACATGAACCTGATAAATTTATTGAATAAAAAAATTTTAAAAGATACCTTCTGTGATAAACAGGTTTTTCAGTTAGTTGGTGGAATATAGATCGCCACATTCACCATTTATATATATATTAGTTTGAGAGTCAATGACTTCTTAGTGGAGAAACATAATACTAATGTGGTTAGATTATTGGATTCAATCACACTGTTTCCTCACTTTAGGTTTCCATTATACTAAAATTTTATCCTATTTAACTCTATGGTAGAGCTCATTTATCACTAATGAATGGTTATTGTACTACATGTAATGAAATTAAATCGTCTTGAGATTATGGAGAGTCTCCAACAATTTGAAATTATTATAGGTGATGTATTAATCTTTCAATTTATTGAAAATATCATTATGGAGAATAAATATAAAATATAATACAAAGAGTATTCTATTTTTAGTAAAATATTTCCATATAACAATGGAGGTCTCTTCATTATTTACAAGGTTTTCTTCAAATTTATCAATCTATAAAGGTTATTTCTAAACATATTTCGAAAAAAGAGAATTATAATTCAAAATTTGCTCAATTTCATTAGAGGTTAAATTATCTATGGGGGTTGTAGATGATGATTTTCACCTCATTTTCTCCCATGGATATTGGTATAAGGGAAATATTGAGCATCTTTGGCACTGGGAGGAAATTTGTGTCTAAACCCAAGGTTAATACCATTATGGTTGACTATTGATTATACATTATGAGAATGACCACCATTCTTGATAAATTTTATATCATAGGGATTTCATTTTCAATATAAAATCCAGTGATAAATTAGAGTACTATCATCTTGGATCCCAAGTGGAGGGCCTACATGTTCATCAATTATTGATGATTTATTAAGTGGGGGACCTCCTTTCTAGAAAATATTCATACTAATATTAGGAATATTATGTCCAACACTGTAGGGAGGAACTCCATGGTTGATATTTATATTTAATTATGGAGGAACATCATGGATGGTACTCTATGGAGGACCTCTAGAGTTTCTGATCACAGTGCCACAACGAGGACCTCTATGAACAAATATTCTTTCAATAGTGAATGGTGAAGATGAAGATTCAAGAGGAATTGTTGACATATTATTGGGCCTAAATAATATCAATGTCTATATGAGTATAACACTACTATAATAATGGATATTTACTTTTATGAGACTCCCTTCAAGATGAACTCAGCCTAGGGACTGGGGTTTGAACATTGATCATAATTAGGGATATTCAATTTAGGTAGTGACCCTCATAGGTGGGATCCACCCTAGGAAAATCCATCACCATATTTAAAATATGAAAATTATCATTTTTGATGGGTCTATGGGTACAATCAAACTTTTTTTCTCATCTAAAATTTGATGATGATCATTTTGAGTGCTAATCAGAGTAGAAATATGAGATTTCTCCATGGTTACCACCAGAATATATTGAATAAAAATTTTAGTGGTATGTCGATTGGAATAAGAGCTCGATATTTTGTTACTTAAAAAATATTTTGAGATCTATCATATATTTTTATTAGAGTTGAAATATGGTCTTCATTCAATATTTCCAATATAAAATACCAACTAGCTTCATAATTTGTTTCAAGAATATAATAATTCCCCTTAATCATTGCTAGGATGTTCCAATTGGATTCATGGGGTTAAGAATGAATATGATCCTGCTTCAAAATTTCCATTTAGATATAACAAAAATATTTAAGGTTGTGAGATGGAATAAGATCATATTTCTCATCCTCCATTGGGATATAATTGCGTGCTTTATGGGTGACAGAAATAATTTTATACTAATACTATGTCTTTGTTGATATATATCAGTGTTATTTATGATTATAAATGAGAATATGGATATAAACCTACTCCTCATATACTATGAAAATAGGGTGACATGATTCATGGGTGTAGGTGGGGAGAATCAAATGAGATAATTCATCAAATTCAGTAGTCCATCACCCCTGATGTTATATCTTCCGAGGTGCCCTAGTTTGGAAAGAATTGTCTATTATATCTAAAGTGGCATCCTCAGTATATTAATGGTTGGTTGATGTTGTTGATAATAAGAACGAAAGATAGTAGGAATGATTCCAATTGCATAGATCTTATGTATCTATAAATACAAGATCTATATCCTTCTAAACATTCCTAAGGTAAGGTAGGTAAACTTTTTTTACCTCCAAGGAAAAGTTCCCCAAATGGTTAGATGTGTCCAAAGTGGTCACATTTTTCATATCTACCCATTACTGGTATAATTTCCATTGAAGCGTGATAGTTATTATATTATACATGTGACACACTAGGTTGTGTATTGGTTGAGATTATGGGAGGTTGGATCATCCATAAAAGGGGTTTCATACATATTATATGAAGAAATTATATGTTTAACACATGATTTTGAATACTTCAAAGTGATAATAATAATATTTGTTTCCTCGATTAATGTGGTTGACTAAAAATATGTCTACATGTTATAAAATTTATGTCTAATTGGTTATACAACATAATTTTACTAACTATTATAAAATGGTTTAAACATGTATAGGCTAGAACTTTATAATTTAACCCCATATTATTAGGAAATACATATTTCATAGTTGGTGTCATATCCTTAAGAGTGGCTTCCTATATATCCCAATAATGGGAATAATAACCCTTATGTTCAAGGAAGGATAATAAGACACACCATACATATTGAGGTTGTATTATATGGATTTATGTGGTCTCCATTATGGTATAAAACCGAGATCAACTTAAGTGAAATTTATATTCAATCAACCAAGACCACTTCAGACTAATTTAATATCATACCAAGTAGAAATTAAATTATGAATTTTAAATTCACACATCTAGTACTATAATGAAAAAGCTTCCTTGTAATGGGTGGTGTATGAAATATAAATTAGAGGCCTATTATAGTTTACCATGTATTCATGTATCTATATAGGTGAGGGGATTAATGGGGCTCACACCTAATAGTTATTCCATTTGTGGGGATCCACCTAATATCAATTAGTAACAGTATGAGGAAGTAAGATTGAACTCATGGAAAAAGTAGCCTAATGGGGATTAGTTGGGGAATACACTAAATCAGAGGCCCATACTATTTATATTATAATGATTGGGTCTGAGTAGTTTTTAATTAGTGAGGACATGTTAAAGTATTTCACCTAGATGAAGTCCCATAATGGTTAAACCCAAAAGATAACTCAAATTAATGTAGGTTTTGGGGTTTACACTAAAATTGAAGGAAATATTTCTATGGATCATTTTGTTAACCAAAATATCCTATTAGTTACCACGGATGAAATGATGATTCAAATGGAATATCCAAGAAAATAATAATTATACAATAAATATATCATTGATATCATAAATAAAAGTACTATAATTATCAATGGAATACAAGGTTGTAAACATTTTAAGGGCCCCATCTATTAGGGAGGAACCCCAATAATGATCAATTATCAAAGGAACACATTATTGAATGGGAGAAATTGAGTGCATGAATCATATTCAGGTTTCTAAAGAGGTTATGGAGGAGCCTTAGGTCAGTAGGTTCCCATGTTAGGGGAAATGGATTAAATGGATCCCATGTATGGGACTTAGGTAAAGTGGATCCTATGTTTAAAACCTAGTCAAAGTTTCACTAACGTATAAGACATGGCCAAAGTGGAACCCAAGTATAGGAAAATTGAAAATCTTATCCCAAGTATAGGAATTATTGGAATATAGATCCCAATTATGGGAAGATCTAGGTGTGGATCCCTCTAAAGGATATTGGTGTGGCCTCTTTCAAGGATCTGGGTGCGTTTCTCACTCGATTACTAGGGTAGAACTCTTTAATGGTATTGGAATGGATCAACCAAGGAAAACCTAGGCATTGGATTATTTTCCCTTGTTATTTAGGTATGATAAAATATGTGGTCCATTTTCCCTTATGTTGGTAGTGATATTGGAAAAGTGGTCTTTGAATGGTTGTACTAATTGAAAGCACAAATACCCCCCACATCCATTGTTTTCCCTTCATCTTGAAGACAAAAAATTATTTAGGGGGACATATATGTGTTAGGTGTGGAATTATTATACTCAATTTATGTTAGGGATTCTCATTTTCACTCATCCCTGTCTCCTTCATAATTCATGCCAAAATTAGGAATTTGAGGGTATTTATATAGGAATAAAAAGTTGGGGACATAGGTAACAATTTGTAACCATTTCAGGTAACTTGATCATTTATTCAAGGTTCAAAATGTATTCTTGACCCATGATGGGTGCACATGCATAGGGTGGTAAATCGTTTAAGAGGTTTTATGAGTGTTGAATCATATTTGTTTGTGTTAACCAAACCTAGGGATGGGAAAATTAAATTTGGTTACCATCTATCTAATCATTCCTTAAGCTTCAAATTCTTTAAGTATCAATACGACTCTTCCTTTGTTAAAAATATAATTCCAAAAATTTTAATGAATATCTTCAAGTATTCATATATTCATTCTTAATCAAACCAAGTTTAATGTATTTTTACTTGAAACACACTCTTATATATGGAAGTGAGTGGATTTTAGTTTGATATTTTCAAGAAAGTATAAAGTTGTTGTGTGACCTATTTCCAATAGCCTAATTGAATTATTATTTAAAAAACATATTTATAGTAAAAATCCACATCCTAGTGTTTCACTATAGTCTTTCCCCATAGTCCAATAAGAAAATCATACATTAAGAAATAATTTGATGTGGTCAAATCTACTATAGAATAATATAGCCTCAACAACACTAATTTCCCCTTATACAACCTACTCTAAGGTGTGAACGCATCCATGACACACCATAACTATTTTTTTCACACTATGATTGTCTCTATTTTGATAGAGACAACTCTAATTCACCTAAAATCACTTACAAACATGTAAAAAAATCTGTAAACTGTATAAAACAATCATAATTAACATCAAACATAACACTTATTTAAAACATACTAAAACATATTGATTCCACTTTTGTTTCTTTAATACATGAGACTCAATCATATACAATATTTATTCCAATTAAAAATACATACTAAATTGGGTAAAACACATATTAACAAGATATTGAAATTTTCAATTTGTTTTGGTGTTTTTATCATTAATATTATGAGTTATAAAATGACTTCCTTTTGTTGAAAATTAATATTCGGTTAATGTATAGGTAAACTAAATAGATAATTCTTGGTTATTTATAAATTGATTATAAATTTTGATATAATATCATAAAAAGGATATTTTAATGTGAAATTAAATGTTTATGAACTATATAATAATTAATTTTACAATTTTCTATATTTTATTTATGTATGAGTAAATAAAAAATAAATGTTTTATTTTTATAGGGTAAATAAGGGATTAATTATACCTTTTTGAGTTGGTGTGGATTGACATTTTTTAAAATAATCATAAAAAATATATTTTTAATGGGAAATGATAACCCATAAAATTCACTTGTGTATAAAAATAAATAATCAAATAATAAAGAATAACATCTTAACCTGAATAAACCATAGAAATTGGGAAACTTATAAAATATTGAGATGGAATTAAAGATGTTTCTAGAGTATCATTACATCATTAATTTATTGTGAAATTTCATTGGAGTTAGATACTTGGCGATAATCTTAGGTTAATATATGATGTGGGATGATTATATGTGATCTATGGGTTTTGGAAATTAATTTTGTTTAAAATAGGTTTATTTATATGCTTTTTTTATAATATTTTTTATAGTCCATGTATATAGATAATTTGTTTCTTGGTTAATATAATAGTTTACATAGGTAATGTGTGTCGAAGTTATATATTTAATTGCATGATTTATTTATCACAATATATTTTAATTTTCAAACTATAAATGACATAATTAAATAATTTTATAGATTTACAATATTTATATATGATCATGTTGAAATCTATCAGATATTTTTGGTTATGGTGATATCTACCATGGATTTATTTCTCACACTATATACATACACACCTCATAAATGTAGTAATTATATTCATGATATTTTATGTAAATGATTTAGGATAAAATAACATGGAGATGATGTTAGAAGATATGTTTTAGATATTTTATTATGCATTTTGACTCACATTGAAGGTTTTTTCTAGCCTTACATTACAACTCACTATATTTTTATAAGAAATTTTATAGTACTTTATTTTTATATTGAGTTTTTGGATTTTATGTATGATGAATGTAAGAATTTATGGGATATTACTTTTTATTTATTAGTTTTTTTGCTTTTTAATGCTGATTGATATTATATTATATAATTTTATATTTTTATTATAATTAAGAATTAAAGGTTAAATTTATCTCTTAAAATATTTTCAACACAACGATTATAATCACCAGCCTCTAGGATTAGGATTCATACTTAAGGTCATGTGATACTTGACTTTCATAGAATCAAAGTTCGATGGTTGGAAATTTTAATAATTATATCAAAGTGGCTCATTATCTGATCATTGGTCATTGGTAGATTAGATATTTAGAGTTAGAGCATTTTATGAAATATGTGTTTGTATTATTATCCAATAAAACCATAATATAGGTCTATGTTACCTAGGGTGTATGTGATTTTATTTTTTTGATTCAGAAAAGTGACATAGAGTTTATAATACTCAATTTAAATAAGGATTATTGGTAGGATATTAATGCATCATATTTATATACTTGTATATTATATATGTGAATGAGTATGTATTTATGTTTGATTAGTGTTTATTTTGTCCCATTAATAAATTTTCTATCTAATTATTTTATATGTGATGGAATATTTGGCTGAAATCTATAAATTTTATTTAATGATGTAATGTGAATTTTTATATTTGACTACTCACTTTGTGGTTATTTATATAATGTGATGCATGTTGTGATTATTTTATGAAAATAATAAAATATTTTGTTGAACATTGTGTTTATATTTTTTATATTCATGAATTAGAAGAAGAATATTTTTAATTATTGTAGTAATTAATTTTAGTTGATAATTTTAATAAGGGATATATAGAAGGAAATTTTTGGTATGTTCCTCTACTTGGAGATCAAAAAATCTAGTCGAGAATAATTTTTTTGAGAGTCTTCTTAAATAAATAAGAAAATATGAAGGACGACCCTCCCAGGTGATGGTAGGGGTGTTTGATGTGTTTTGAGTGTTTTTGAGTGAAACATCCTCCAATCATTAAGAGAGGTACTTGGAGTCTTTAATAAGATGTGTTTTTAGAGGGAATAAATAAGATATTTTATATCATTGATTCACAAAAGAGGAAATATGTTAAACCTATAACAATTATCCATAAGATTCTAACATGATACATGGGAGATATTCTTGTCCAAGAGAAGACGACAACAGAATTTCCTAGGGTTGATTACTAGTATCTTTTATTTGAGTAGTTATACCTGTTTTGGTGGCCCCAAACATGTTTTTGTTAACTAAAAGTGTGATTGAGTTGGTTACTAATATCTCATCATCATTATTTTATAATTTCTTATGAAATAATCCTCCATAACATGTAGAGTGTGAAATCTAACAATTTAACTTACACATTTTAAGGAAATAAAATAAAAACAGACACTTGATATACATGGATTGATACTAAAAATAATTATCTAATCCTTAGCATGATATAGAATCACTTAAGACTGTATGATAAACTAGAATCACCATAGTAAAAAAATGAGTAGGGGATATCCTTTAATCTTTTTATAAGACCATAACAGCGTTTTCTATGAAAAAAATAACGTAGTATCGTATATTGATAAGGCATGAATTATTCTTTTTCCTATGATGGATGTCTACTAATAATGTAAGAGTTATCTCAAATTCCGTCATTGTTAATAACATGTGTCACTTCTTCCTATTTTCCAAAAAATACAACTACGATGATTATATGTAATGATTTTTCCAAGAGTTTCACTTTTTACATTTTAAGAATGATATTTCCTAATTTATTTAATTTTCATTCAATTTTTTCAATTAAATTATATTATGATTATATGTGTTTAGTATAAACCTTTTTTTATTGAAATTAGTTTTTTTCTAACGTTTCATGGGTCTATATCAATTGATATATTTTTTGGAAAATAAAAAATTTAAATAGACCACATGTTTCACCTCAACACACTATGTGACAAATTGGAAATCTTCTGAACTTGATAGTTGTTAGAGAGGGAGTGACTTGGAGATTAAAAAAATGTGACCATTCCACTCTATCATGGTTAACCACATGAAGCTACTATAATATAAGATGAAAAAAATCAAAGGAAATCGACAACACCGTGTTTTGATCAACCGCACTAATTAAGTTCCGGATACTACAAGAAAAACACTTGACTGATCACTGCAATACTAAGACTGTGTAACAGCCCAAGATTTTATGAAAAATATTCTTTTTAATTTCACTAATGTCTTGTATTATACGCTACACCAAAAGGAGCTTGCACAACACGCATCCTTAACTTGCCTTGCATTACACGCAATGACGACCTTCCTCGATAGCGTATGTAATACGCAATACCGAGTTTCACTAAACAACGATATGCTATTAAAATATTATTAAAACTAGCCGTTATGAATAGTAATAACCACTTTTTAAATTTTAGAAATTTTATCTCTCAAAATGGACTTCATTTTTGGATTCTGAGTATTGAATTTTGCCTAAGGTGAAATTTTGGTGATTTTCGGATAACTTTCATATTTTGATGAATACTGAAAATTACTAAATTATAATTAAAAACAACTTTTTTAATCGAAATAATTAATAGTGAAAACTCATTAATTTGAGTGGTTTTAAAGTATATTTAGAGTATATTTTTACAATTTAATACAATGTTGGTCATTGGATGTAATCTCACATTTAAACCAGACATAAACAAGTGTCAATCTTTTGATAGATATTATTTCTTAAAAACACGCTACTTGTTTTAACAGCGGGATTTAATTATAAAATTAATTAATGAAACTTCTATGTTATGAATTTGGTAAAATAGACTTCATTTTTGAATTCGGAATATGAAATATAGTTTAGGATGAAATTTTGGCATTGTTCTGAAAAACAACAATTTTTGATGAATAGTGAAACTACTAAGTGGTAGTTAAAAAAATTGAATTTTTCATAAAACTTAATTTTACCGCTTCTGTGAATGGAATTTCAAAAATCCTAGAGACACGGTTGATATCAGTAAGTAAAATGTGGTTCAATGAGATGAAAATAATTGTTGGTGAATAGTAACTTTTTACTTTTATTTACCACGGTTAAAAGTAAATAGGGTAATTAAGGGTAAGAATGATATTAATATTACCCTAACACATGTCCTAATTCTATTGGACAAGTGTATCTCGACCAAAAACAACCTTAAGTGTAAAATATTATCATTTAGGCCCACTTGGATTAGATTAGGACATTTATTATTATTTAATTCAAAGAAGAGTTAAAAGAGTTAAAATCAAAGTTTATTTACTAAAAATTTTTTAATATAGGGTTGTACATAAGATAAATTCGATTGTAAATATTCATTAGAAATCTAAAAATATTTCCTACATAATGGTATTTTATTTGTAATTTTTAGACATCAAATAATTTAATTTATTTATGACACAAAGATGATGCAGTAATTATCTTATTAATGAAATATTGACATAATTGATATTATAAATACCAAAATAAATGTAATTTAAGACTTTTTATGAATTACACTAATTTTCTAGGTTACTCTGATATATTAGTTTTGATTTGATCAACTTGGTCAGAACATATAATTCTGTTATGACTTTCACAAAAATCATATATCAAATAGTGTCAAAATTGACACAAAATACTTTTTAAATCAAATATTATATTATTAATCTAAGGTTCTGCCAAATGACTTAGATAAGGATATATATATTAATAATAAACAATTTGGGGTTCGTTTGGCATGTTATAGTAAGTTTATTAACCATATAGTGAAAGAAAACAAAAAGACATAGTAAAAGTTAAATTATTTAACTTAGAGTTAAATCTAATTGATAAGGTTAAAATAATACCCTAAACTTGTCTAAATCCTATTGTTTGATAGGATTTCGACCCATCCCCACTTTAGCTTCGAAATAAGACCCTTTTGAACCATTATAAACCTATTTTGACATTAATATAAAATAATATTTTGAGGTATTCCTAAGGTGCCCCTCTCCTCCCTTATAAAAGGACACCTCCTCCCCCTCCTCCTCACACCAATTTGAGCACTCATGCTCGGCCAACCCCTGACAAAATCTCTTCTCCACTTCCCTAGAAACATCCTAAAGGTTCTGGTCTTCCTCAAAGACCAATTTTAGTGCCCTAAGAGGAGGTCTCAAAGAAGCGTTTCAAAGAAGATGTAATTACCTTTACCAATTCTTTCATCTTTATTTCTTCTTCCACTTATTCTTCTTAGGTTGTCTCATTATGAAGTAATAACATCAGTATCACCCATATACTGATATGTTATTATAAGTATGAAACAACCCTATTTCACCATCTATCCATCCAACGGAAAAAGAAATCACCGCGCGTGCGTACGAACAGAATACCGTCTCCACGCCATGGTTTAATCTATTTTCCACCACCACCTTACATGGATGGGTATAATGGTGTAAAGAATAACTATACATAGTTATTACAACATCATATTGATTCTGATATATTTTATAATCCACTCCAATTCAATTCAATATTTATGGAAATGATATCATCGCTCGTGCGTACGTACGGACTACCGTCTCCACGACGCGATGAGATTCATTCTCCGTGTTAACCATTTAATAATGATTATAAAGTATATATAAGAAATAATAATGAAATATATGACATTATAAAGCTACTGGATTTATGTATATATATATATATGTATGTCATCTACTTACTTCCATTCAAGACAATAAGGAAAGGAAAACAGCGTTCATGCGTACGTACGGACTACCGTCTCCATGAACGGTGTTTTTGATTTCATTTATCTATCTATTAGATAGACATGGATGAAATGGTAGGTTATACCGGTTCAGTGAAATAGGACTGAAATGAGGGTTACTTGATTCAGAAAGGGACTTTGTCCACTAAGATAGTCTTGGCAATGAGTCTTGACTAACAAGAAATGATTCTCTATGATTATGTGTGTATGCCACAAAGTTTCATGTTTTAAGTTATGATTATTGGGATTTCATTTAACTACTATGATTTATCCCATGTTATGAAATTATGCTCTCTTTTGCAGGTTAAGATTTCCAAAAGTTATGTTCTTATGAATATGATGTGATAGATTTTCTTTTGTATACCCTTACTGAGCATTCGAGCTCACCCTTTTATGTTTTCTTCTCCCCAGGATATAAAAAAAGGTTTTAGGTAAAAAAAGTGAAGATCTTTATGGGAGATATTGAAGATCTTTCACCACGAATAGAAGATTACGTTCCGAGTTTCCAAAGACACTAAACTATTACGGTCCTTGTGTGTGTGTTTTTTTTGTTATGTACTAAGTATTCCGCAAAAGTAATGCAATATCTATGTACGATAAGCTTCGGGTCTCTACAGTTGGTATCAGAGGAAAGGTTTAGTCAACCTTTGGAAACTAGGATGCGAAAACGTTAGTGAGATCCCTAGAGATATTTCTAAGGTATGTCTAGGGATGTCCCTAAGGTTAAGTATACGTATAGGTTATAGTACTAGAATTACGCTAACGATCATAGAATTAAACCTAAGATGTTAGATATTGAAGGTACTCCTCCTTTATTATGTTGTTTTCCCTAGCATGATTTTTGCCTCTCACACTATTATTTTTGGGTTTTAGACGATGGCTAGAACCCGAAGGAACCGTGTTGATCAATGCAATGGACAATGCAATGATTTTCCTCCTGAACAAACAAATGTTATGGGAGATGGAGTGAAAAATCTTATTTCGATCCTTACACAAGCTATGAATCATTCTGGACTTCCAAATGAGCAGAGAAAGGAACAGTATTCTATTGAGTCCTTCATGAGGCAACGTCCACCTTCTTTCAGTGGGACTTCCGATCCACTTGTTGCTGAACAATGGATCAGTACCACTGAAAAGATATTTTCAGTTCTTCAATGTTCTGAACATGATAAAGTCATCTTAGTAGTATATCGTTTGGAAGGTGAAGCTGATCAATGGTGGAATCTTATCAAGAATACGAGGCCAAGAGATGAAATTGAGTCCATGGAATGGGACGAGTTCAAGAAGTTGTTTTTCAGTATGTACTTCCCTCGTATTCTTCGAACAGAGATGGAGAAGGAGTTTCTTGAACTAAAGCAAAAGGATGATGAATCTGTTGGTATATACGAAGCGAATTTTACAAGACTTGAAAGGTATGCATCTGGCATTATCATCCAACCAGAAAGTAAAGTTGATCGATTTTTCAGTGGCTTAAAACCAAGTCTTCGAAGGGCATTAGCTATAAGAGACTTCAGTAGATATGAAGAAATTGTTTGTTGTGCTATCAAGGTAGAAATGGATGTTGGTGTTACATATCCATCTCATGGTTTTGACAAGAAATGAAAGATGGAGTTCAAGGAGAAATCTCAGAATAATGGTGAAAAGAAGATGAATGTTTCCTTATGCACAAAGTGTGGAAAGAAGCATGGTGGATATTGTCTTAAAGGGACTAGAAAATGTTTTAAGTGTGGAAAAGAAGGTCATCGAGCAGCTGAGTGTCGAAGTAAGGGAAAAAGGGTTTCTAATGATGTGAATAAAGAAAACACTGCAGAGAACGCACCACCAACACTTCAATGCTTCATGTGCAAGGAAATGGGTAATTTTGCTAGTAAATGCCCTAATCCAAGGGTTAGTGATGATCAACATGAGCAACCACTGAAGGCAAAGGACAAAGGGAAGTCACATGCGATCACTATTGGCGATGTTGAATATGACAATGATGTGGTGGAATGATTAAGTGTTTATGTAATGGGATTCCAAAATAATGTTGTATCATAAGGTATTGGAATATTTATGTATTGGTCTAATGTGGTATTCAAAGTGATTGAGATATTTTTGTAAATAAGTTGATATGCGCATAATGAAGGAAAAACGTGAAAACGAAATGTTTAACAGTATTCATGAGCACATGATTGATATAAGGACTAAGTGATATCATGGTTTGAGTATATAGAATTTTGAGGATTTTGGTATGTGAAAAGTGTTAACTTTTTACTGCATTCAAGTTTTCACTATGGTTCAATGGGTATTCAAGAGAATACATTATTAAGGACTTTGAATGTTTGGAATGTGACCAACAAAACATATCTTGTGATATATGGGGATCGATGATGGTGTTAAATCTCTGGTAATCGTTTTCACTATGTTATGAGAGTGGACTGTAGTATTATGGATAAGACTAAAGATTGGAATGGATTATGTTGGACATAAGTTAGTATTGTTTAAGGATATAAGTTTTTTCGATATTATTAATGGGATGTCATAGTAATATAGTTTTAGAAAAAGGACAACCTGCAGGACGGGAAATAGCCCATTGCGTCGGACAAGGCTGTGGGAATCGAACCCACAACCGAAGTGCGACTGGCCTTTATCCCCTACCACTGACCTACAGGAAGTCCCTGTTTAGTAGAAACTAGTTTTATTATATTAAGAAGTATGATATATGAAGTATAAGTCCATTTTAGGAACCATATATGATTAATAACTTTTGCTAACATTTTGTTTGAGACAGATGGAATGACCCGTCATTCTATCACATGATCTGCTAACACTTCACGAATAACAAATTCAACTTCATTTATTTAAGAGATGAAGTGGAAATTGTTCAAGGCATGAACAACATTGAGATTGTACCAAAATAAAGTAAGTATTTATTCTAATTAAAATTCTTCAACTATAGGGAAACGATCTTGAAAACCAAAAATGTTGTCCTAGTGATCTTATATCTGATGAATCAGATGGTACCTTAGATCGTCACAAATTTATGGCTTTGTGATTGATGGGTTTTCCATAGCCATGTTCTCTACCACTCCCCATCAGAATATGATGGTTAGATTTCTCTTCCATGTCCATATTTTCACCTATGTGGAAACCCAGTGATTAGTTTATTTGGGTAACCGTTAAGTTTCATAATTTTGTTTTTAAATATTGGTTTTGGTATTCATTTTTACGATGTGGGTTTCTATTAATGAAACTTTCGAATATTAAACCATTTATAACCCTGACGAATTTCGAGGGCGAAATTCATTTTAAGGGGGGTAGAATGTAACAGCCCAAGATTTTATGAAAAATATTCTTTTTAATTTCACTAATTTCTTGTGTTATACGCTACACCAAAAGGATCTTGCACAACATGCATCCTTGACTTGCCTTGCATTACACGCAATCGCGACCTTCCTCGATAGCGTGTGTAATACGCAATACCGAGTTTCAGTAAACAACGACATGCTATTAAAATATTATTAAAACTAGCCGTTATGAATAGTAATAACCACTTTTTAAATTTTAGAAATTTTAGCTCTCAAAATGGACTTCATTTTTGGATTCTGAGTATTGAATTTAGCCTAAGGTGAAATTTTGGTGATTTTCGGATAACTTTCATATTTTGATGAATAGTGAAAATTACTAAATTATAATTAAAAACAACTTTTTTAATCGAAATAATTAATAGTGAAAACTCATTAATTTGAGTGGTTTTAAAGTATATTTAGTGTATATTTTTACAATTTAATACAATGTTGGTCATTGGATGTAATCTCACATTTAAACCAGACATAAACAAGTGTCAATCTTTTGATAGATATTATTTCTTAAAAACACGCTATTTGTTTTAACAGCGGGATTTAATTATAAAATTAATTAATGCAACTTCTATGTTATGAATTTGGTAAAATAGACTTCATTTTTGAATTCGGAATATGAAATATAGTTTAGGATGAAATTTTTGCATTGTTCTGAAAAACATCAATTTTTGATGAGTAGTGAAACTACTAAGTGGTAGTTAAAAAATTGAATTTTTCATAAAACTTAATTTTACCGCTTCTGTGAATGGAATTTCAAAAATCTGAGAGACACGGTTGATGTCAGTAAGTAAAATGTGGTTCAATGAGATGAAAATAATTGTTGGTGAATAGTAACTTTTTACTTTTATTTACCACAGTTAAAAGTAAATAGGGTAATTAAGGGTAAGAATGATATTAATATTACCCTAACACATGTCTTAATTATATTGGACAAGTGTATCTCAACCAAAAACAACCTTAAGTGTAAAATATTATCATTTAGGCCCACTTGGATTAGATTAGGACATTTATTATTATTTAATTCAAAGAAGAGTTAAAAGAGTTAAAATCAAAGTTTATTTACTAAATGTTTTTTAATATAGGGTTGTACATAAGATAAATTCGATTTTAAATATTCATTAGAAAGCTAAAAAGAATTACTACATAATGGTATTTTATTTGTAATTTTTAGACATCAAATAATTTAATTTATTTATGACTCAAAGATGATGCAGTAATTATCTTATTAATGAAATATTGACATAATTGATATTATAAATACCAAAATAAATGTAATTTAAGACTTTTTATGAATTACACTAATTTTCTAGGTTACTATGATATATTAGTGTTGATTTAATCAACTTTTTCAGAACATATAATTCTGTTATGACTTTCACAAAAATCATATATCAAATAGTGTCAAAATTGACACAAATTACTTTTTAAATCAAATATTATATTTTTAATCTAAGGTTCGGCCAAATGACATAGATAAGGATATATATATTAATAATAAACAATTTGGGGTTCGTTTGGCATGTTATAGTAAGTTTATTAACCATATAGTGAAAGAAAACAAAAAGACACGGTAAAAGTTAAATTATTTAACTTAGAGTTAAATCTAATTGATAAGGTTAAATTAATACCCTAAACTTGTCTAAATCCTATTGGTTGATAGTATTTCGACCCATCTCCACTTTATCTTCGAAATAAGACCCTTTGGAACCATTATAAACCGATTTTGACATTAATATAAAATAATATTTTGAGGTATTCCTAAGGTGCCCCTCTCCTCCCTTATAAAAGGACACCTCCTCCGCCTCCTCCTCACACCAATTTGAGCACTGAATCTTGGCCAACCCCTGCCAAAATCTCTTCTCCACTTCCCTAGAAACATCCTAATGGTTCTGGTCTTCCTCAAAGACCAATTTTAGTGCCCTAAGAGGAGGTCTCAAAGAGGCGCTTCAAAGAAGAGGTAATTACCTTTACCAATTCTTTCATCTTTATTTCTTCTTCCGCTTCTTCTTCTTAGGTTCTATCATTATGAAGTAATAACATCAGTATCACTCATATACTGATATGTTATTATAAGTATTAAACAACCCTATTTCACCATCTATCCATCCTACGGAAAAAGAAATCACCGCGCGTGCGTACGAACGGAATACCGTCTCCACGCCGTGGTGTAATCTATTTTCCACCACCACCTTACATGGATGGGTATAATGGTGTAAAGAATAACTATACATAGTTATTACAACATCATATTGATTCTGATATATTGTATAATCCACTCCAATTCAATTCAATATTTATGGAAATGATATCATCGCTCGTGCGTACGTACGGACTACCGTCTCCACGACGCGATGAGATTCATTCTCCATGTTAACCATTTAAGAATGATTATAAAGTATATATAAGAAATAATAATGAAATATATGACATTATAAAGCTACTGGATTTATGTATATATATATATATATGTATGTCATCTACTTACTTCCATTCAAGACAATAAGGAAAGGAAAACAGTGTTCATGCGTACGTACGGACTACCGTCTCCATGAACGGTGTTTTTCATTTCATTTATCTATCTATTATATATATATATATTCTGAATATATATGATATATAAATCATATTTTATATTCTGGAAGTAATTAAATCATGATATAAGTAATAATTATGTCAAGAACAACAAGTCAAAACACCTACGATAAATGAAACGATTTTACCCAAAACGCTTCTTTAACATGGAATTTACAAAAGAACGGGTAATATAATGTCATAAGTGAACCATATATGATATAATAACAATGAATATGATTCTTTAATAATTCAATGACATTATTTAAATCATTATACAGGAGGTTCGGACACATACGAAGCAAATCGGACCTAAGGTAAGGGAAATATCACAATCTCATTTTTATCCGAGATTGTTTATACTTTGGTATTTACTGGGGTGTATTTTATCATCCAAATCCATGTTTACTCAATATGTAATATTATTTCCATCCACCTACAATTTTTTAATTCCAATTTTACCCTTTGGTGAGTTTTTTGTAAAGGATATGAAAGGAATCTTTTGTCATTTTTCGTACGAGGTACTTTTTAACTTTTCCGACAAAAGTACGAAGAATATTTTT
Source organism: Viscum album (assembly GCA_963277665.1). Taxonomy (NCBI): domain Eukaryota; kingdom Viridiplantae; phylum Streptophyta; class Magnoliopsida; order Santalales; family Viscaceae; genus Viscum; species Viscum album. The sequence continues at coordinate 1,226,141,217 of OY728130.1, forward strand.
TTAACTTATACGGCATGAATGGATTTTTATAACATTATTTTCAAGAAGCTTACTTTAAAAGTTTTCATGTTTATTTTTAATCAACTTCTTTTAGTTTAAAATTGTATGACATGTTAATAAAGGAAAATGTTTTCGAAGTAGAAAGGATATTTTCCTCAAGAATGGAGTTCAAATGTTTTATCAAAATTATTTTCCATCTAAGATAATATAGGGTTCTGTTTATATCCCTATTATTACATTTATTTGATTATGTTGTGAGGGAATTATCTTTATGAAGTCATTTACCTTATATTATTTGTTTTATGATGTCATGATGTTTCAAGAATCCCATTTTTGTTACATGTGTTATGCGATGATGTATGATTTATGATTATGTGGCACACATAAGAAAGTATTCATTATAAGATGGGTGGGACCTATATATCCCTCCAATGAATTGGGTAAAAATTTTATATCTCATGAGATAGACATGGCCGAAATGGTAGGTTATACCGGTTCAGTGAAATAGGACTGAAACGAGGGTTACTCGATTCAGAAAGGGACTTTGTCCACTAAGATAGTCTTGGCAATGAGTCTTGACTAACAAGAAATGATTCTCTATGATTATGTGTGTATTCCACAAAGTTTTATGTTCTATGTTATGATTATTGGTATTTCATTTCACTACTATGATTTATCCCATGTTATGAAATTATGCTCTCTTTTGCAGGTTAAGATTTCCAAAAGTTATGTTCTTATGAATATGATGTGATAGATTTTCTTTTGTATACCCTTACTGAGCATTCGAGCTCACCCTTTTATGTTTTCTTTTCCCAAGGATATAAAGAAAGGTTTTAGGTAAAAAAAAGTGAAGATCTTTATGGGAGATATTGAAGATCTTTCACCACGAATAGAAGATTACGTTCCGAGTTTCCAAAGACACTAAACTATTACGGTCCTTGTGTGTGTGTTTTTTTTTGTTATGTACTAAGTATTCTGTAAAAGTAATGCAATATCTATGTACGATAAGCTTCGGGTCTCTACAGTTGGTATCAGAGGAAAGGTTTAGTCAACCATTGGAAACTAGGATGCGAAAACATTAGTGAGATCCCTAGATATATTTCTAAGGTATGTCTAGGGATGTCCCTAAGGTTAAGTATACGTATAGGTTATAGTACTAGAATTATGCTAACAATCATAGAATTAAACCTAAGATGTTAGATATTGAAGGTACTCCCCCTTTATTATGTTGTTTTCCCTAGCATGATTTTTGCCTCTCACACTATTCTTTTTGGGTTTTAGACGATGGATGGAACCCGAAGGAACCGTGTTGATCAATGCAATGGACAATGCAATGATTTTCCTCCTGAACAAACAAATGTTATTGGAGATGGAGTGCAAAATCTTATTGCTATCCTTACACAAGATATGAATCATTCTGGACTTCCAAATGAGCAGAGAAAGGAACAGTATTCTATTGAGTCCTTCATGAGGCAACGTCCACCTTCTTTCTGTGGGACTTCCGATCCACTTGTTGCTGAACAATGGATCAGTACCACTGAAAAGATATTTTCAGTTCTTCAATGTTCTAAACATGATAAAGTCATCTTAGCAGTATATCGTTTGGAAGGTGAAGCTGATCAATGGTGGAATCTTATCAAGAATACGAGGCCAAGAGATGAAATTGAGTCCATGGAATGGGACGAGTTCAAGAGCTTGTTTTTCAGTAAGTAATTCCCTTGTATTCTTCGAACAAAGATGGAGAAGGAGTTTCTTGAACTAAAGCAAAAGGATGATGAATCTGTTGGTATATACGAAGAGAATTTTACAAGACTTGCAAGGTATGCATCTGGCATTATCATCCAACCTGAAAGTAAAGTTGATCGATTTTTCAGTGGCTTAAAACCAAGTCTTCGAAGGGAATTAGCTATAAGAGACTTCAGTAGCTATGAAGAAATTGTGCGTTGTGCTATCAAGGTAGAAATGGAAGTTGGTGTTACATATCCATCTCATGGTTTTGAAAAGAAACGAAAGATAGAGTTCAAGGAGAAATCTCAGAATAATGGTGAAAAGAAGATGAATGTTTCCTTATGCACAATGTGTGGAAAGAAGCATGGTGGAGATTGTCTTAAATGGACTAGAAAATGTTTTTAGTGTGGAAAAGAAGTTCATCGAGCAGCTGAGTGTCGAAGTAATGGAAAAAGGGTTTCTAATGATGTGAATAAAGCAAACACTGCAGAGAACGCACCACCAACACTTCAATGCTTCAAGTGCAAGGAAATGGGGCATTATGCTAATAAATGCCCTAATCCAAGGGTTAGTGATGATCAACATGAGCAACCACTGAAGGAAAAGGACAAAGGGAAGTCACATGCGATCACTATTGGCGATGTTGAATATGACAATGATGTGGTGGAATGATTAAGTGTTTATGTAATGGGATTCCAAAATAATGTTGTATCATAAGGTATTGGAATATTTATGTATTGGTCTAATGTGGTATTCAAAGTGATTGAGATATTTTTGGAAATAAGTTGATATGCGCATAATGAAGGAAAAACGTGAAAACGAAATGTTTAACAGTATTCATGAGCTCATGATTGATATAAGGACTAAGTGATATCATGGTTTGAGTATATAGAATTTTGAGGATTTTGGTATGTGAAAAGTGTTAACTTTTTACTGCATTCAAGTTTTCACTATGGTTCAAGGGGTATTCAAGAGAATACATTATTAAGTACTTTGAATGTTTGGAATGTGACCAACAAAACATATCTTGTGATATATGGGGATCGACGATAGTGTTAAATCTCTGGTAATCGTTTTCACTATGTTATGAGAGTGGACTGTAGTATTATGGATAAGACTAAAGATTGGAATGGATTATGTTGGACATAAGTTAGTATTGTTTAAGGATAGAAGTTTTTTCGATATTATTAATGGGATGTTATAGTAATATAGTTTTAGAAAAAGGACAACCTGCAGGACGGGCAACATCCCATCGCGTCGGACAAGGCTGTGGGAATCGAACCGACAACCGAAGTGCGACTAGCCTTTATCGCCTACCACTGACCTACAGGAAGTCCCTATTTATTATAAACTAGTTTTATTATATTTAGAAGTATGATATATGAAGTATAAGTCCATTTTAGGAACCATATATGATTAATAACTTTTGCTAACATTTTGTTTGAGACAGATGGAATGACCCGTCATTCTATCACATGATCTGCTGACACTTCACGAATAACAAATTCAACTTCATTTATTTAAGAGATGAAGTGGAAATTGTTCAAGGCACGAACAACAGTGAGATTGTACCAAAATAAAGTAAGTATTTATTCTAATTCAAATTCTTCAACTTTAGGGAAACGATCTTGAAAACCAAAAATGTTGTCCTAGTGATCTTATATCTGATGAATCATATGGTACCTTAGATCGTCACAAATTTATGGCTTTGTGATTGATGGCTCTTCCATAGCCATGTTCTCTACCACTCCCCATCAGAATATGATGGTTAGATTTCTCTTCCATGTCCATATTTTCACCTATGTGGAAACCCAGTGATTAGTTTATTTGGGTAACCATTAAGTTTTATAATTTTGTTTTTAAATATTTGTTTTGGTATTCCTTTTTACGATGTGGGTTTCTATTAAAGAAACTTTCTAATAGTAAACCATTTATAAACCTGACGAATTTCGAGGGAGAAATTCATTTTAAGGGGGGTAGAATGTAACAGCCCAAGATTTTATGAAAAATATTCTTTTTAATTTCACTAATGTCTTCTGTTATACGCTACACCAAAAGGAGCTTGCACAACACGCATCCTTGACTTGCCTTTCATTACACGCAATCGCGACCTTCCTCGATAGCGTGTGTAATACGCAATACCGAGTTTCACTAAACAACGATATGCTATTAAAATATTATTAAAACTAGCCGTTATGAATAGTAATAACCACTTTTTAAATTTTAGAAATTTTAGATCTCAAAATGGACTTCATTTTTGGATTCTGAGTATTGAATTTAGCCTAAGGTAAAATTTTGGTGATTTTCGGATAACTTTCATATTTTGATGAATAGTGAAAATTACTAAATTATAATTAAAAACATCTTTTTTAATCGAAATAATTAATAGTAAAAACTCATTAATTTGAGTGGTTTTAAAGTATATTTAGAGTATATTTTTACAATTTAATACAATGGTGGTCATTGGATGTAATCTCACATTTAAACCAGACATAAACAAGTGTCAATCTTTTGATAGATATTATTTCTTAAAAACATGCTATTTGTTTTAACAGCGGGATTTAATAATAAAATTAATTAATGCAACTTCTATGTTATGAATTTGGTAAAATAGACTTCATTTTTCAATTCGGAATATGAAATATAGTTTAGGATGAAATTTTGGCATTGTTCTGAAAAACATCAATTTTTGATGAATAGTGAAACTACTAAGTGGTAGTTAAAAAAATTGAATTTTTCATAAAACTTAATTTTACCGCTTCTGTGAATGGAATTTCAAAAATCTGAGAGACACGGTTGATGTCAGTAAGTAAAATGTGGTTCAATGAGATGAAAATAATTTTTGGTGAATAGTAACTTTTTACTTTTATTTACCACGGTTAAAAGTAAATAGGGTAATTAAGGGTAAGAATGATATTAATATTACCCTAAAACATGTCCTAATTCTATTGGACAAGTGTATCTCGACAAAAAACAACCTTAAGAGTAAAATATTATCATTTAGGCCCACTTAGATTAGATTAGGACATTTATTATAATTTAATTCAAAGAAGAGTTAAAAGAGTTAAAATCAATGTTTATTTACTAAAAAAATTTTAATATAGGGTTGTACATAAGATATATTCGATTGTAAATATTCATTAGAAAGATAAAAAGATTTCCTACATAATGGTATTTTATTTTTAATTTTTAGACATCAAATAATTTAATTTATTTATGACTCAAAGATGATGCAATAATTATCTTATTAATGAAATATTGACATAATTGATATTATAAATACCAAAATAAATGTAATTTAAGACTTTTTATGAATTCCACTAATTTTCTAGGTTACTATGATATATTAGTGTTGATTTAATCAAATTGGTAAGAACATATAATTCTATTATGACTTTCAAAAAAATCATATATCAAATAGTGTCAAAATTGACACAAAATACTTTTTAAATCAAATATTATATTATTAATCTAAGGTTCGGCCAAATGACTTTGATAAGGATATACATATTAATAATAAACAATTTGGGGTTCGTTTGGCATGTTATAGTAAGTTTATTAACCATATAGTGAAAGAAAACAAAAAGACACGGTAAAAGTTAAATTATTTAACTTAGAGTTAAATCTAATTGAAAAGGTTAAAATAATACCCTAAACTTGTCTAAATCCTATTGGTTGATAGGATTTCGACCCATCCCCACTTTAGCTTCGAAATAAGACCCTTTGGAACCATTATAAACCGATTTTTACATTAATATAAAATAATATTTTGAGGTATTTCTAAGGTGCCCCTCTCCTCCCTTATAAAAGGACACCTCCTCCCCCTCCTCCTCACACCAATTTGAGCACTCAAGCTCGGACAACCCCTGCCAAAATCTCTTCTCCACTTCCCTAGAAACATCCTAAATGTTCTGGTCTTCCTCAAAGACCAATTTTAGTGCCCTAAGAGGAGGTCTCAAAGAGGCGCTTCAAAGAAGAGGTAATTACCTTTACCAATTCTTTCATCTTTATTTCTTCTTCCACTTCTTCTTCTTAGGTTGTCTCATTATGAAGTAATAACATCAGTATCACTCATATACTGATATGTTATTATAAGTATGAAACAACCCTATTTCCCCATCTATCCATCCTACGGAAAAAGAAATCACCGCGCGTGCGTACGAACGGAATACCGTCTCCACGCCGTGGTGTAATCTATTTTCCACCACCACCTTACATGGATGAGTATAATGGTGTAAAGAATAACTATACATAGTTATTACAACATCATATTGATTCTGATATATTGTATAATCCACTCCAATTCAATTCAATATTTATGGAAATGATATCATCACTCGTGCGTACGTACGGACTACCGTCTCCACGACGCGATGAGATTCATTCTCCATGTTAACCATTTAAGAATGATTATAAAGTATATATAAGAAATAATAATGAAATATATGACATTATAAAGATACTGGATTTATGTATATATATATATATGTATGTCATCTACTTACTTCCATTCAAGACAATAAGGAAAGGAAAACAGCGTTCATGCGTACGTACGGACTACCGTCTCCATGAACGGTGTTTTTCATTTCATTTATCTATCTATTATATATATATATATACTGAATATATATGATATATAAATCATATTTTATATTCTGGAAGTAAGTAAATCATGATATAAGTAATAATTATGTCAAGAACAACAAGTCAAAACACCTACGATAAATGAAACGATTTTACCCAAAACGCTTCTTTAACATGGAATTTACAAAAGAACGGGTAATATAATGTCATAAGTGAACCATATATGATATCATAACAATGAATATGATTCTGTAATAAGTCAATGACATTATTTAAATCATTATACAGGAGGTTCGGACACATACAAAGTAAATCGGACCTAAGGTAAGGGAAATATCACAATCTCATTTTTATCCGAGATTGTTTATACTTTGGTATTTACTAGGGTGTATTTTATCATCCACATCCATGTTTACTCAATATGTAATATTATTTCCATCCACCTAAAATTGTTTAATTCAAATTTTACCCTTCGGTGAGTTTTTAGTAAAGGATATGAAAGGAATCTTTTGTCGTTTTTCGTACGAGGTACTTTTTGACTTTTCCGACAAAAGTACGAAGAATGTTTTTTTTAACTTATACGGAATGAATGGATTTTTAAAACATTATTTTCAAGAAGCTTACTTTAAAATTTTTCAAGTTTATTTTTAATCAACTTCTTTTAGTTTAAAATTGTATGACATGTTAAGAAAGGAAAATGTTTTTGAAGTAGAAATGATATTTTCCTCATGAATGGAGTTCAAATGTTTTATCAAAATTATTTTCCATCTAAGATAATATAGGGTTCTGTTTTTATCCCTATTATTACATTGATTTGATTATGTTGTGAAAGAATTATCTTTATGAAGTCATTTACCTTATATGATTTGTTTTATGTTGTCATGATGTTTCAAGAATCCCATTTTTGTTACATGTGTTATGCGATGATGTATGATTTATGATTATGTGGCACACATAAGAAAGTATTAATTATAAGATGGGTGGGACCTATATCTCCCTCTAATGCATTGGGTAAAGATTTTATATCTCATGAGATAGACATGGCGGAAATGGTAGGTTATACCGGTTCAGTGAAACAGGACTGAAACGAGGGTTACTCGATTCAGAAAGGGACATTGTCCACTAAGATAGTCTTGGCAATGAGTCTTGACTAACAAGAAATGATTCTCTATGATTATGTGTGTACGCCACAAAGTTTCATGTTTTATGTTATGATTATTGGGATTTCATTTCACTACTATGATTTATCCCATGTTATGAAATTATGCTCTCTTTTGTAGGTTAAGATTTCCAAAAGTTATGTTCTTATGAATATGATGTGATAGATTTTCTTTTTTGTACCCTTACTGAGCATTCGAGCTCACCCTTTTATGTTTTCTTTTCCCCATGATATAAAGAAAGGTTTTAGTTATAAAAAAAAGTGAAGATCTTTATGGGAGATATTGAAGATCTTTCACCACGAATAGAAGATTACGTTCCGAGTTTCCAAAGACACTAAACTATTACTGTAACAACCCAAGATTTTATAAAAAAATATTCTTTTTAATTTTATTAATGTCTTGTGTTGTACGCTACACCAAAAGGAGCTTGCACAACACGCATCCTTGTCTTGCCTTTCATTACACGCAATCGCGACCTTCCTCGATAGCGTGTGTAATACGCAATACCGAGTTTCACTAAACAACGATGTGCTATTAAAATATTATTAAAACTAGCCGTTATGAATAGTAATAACCACTTTTTAAAATTATGTAAATCTTATTTTTCAAAATGAACTTCATTTTTGTATTCGGAATATCGAAATTAGCTTAGGTTGAAATTTTGGTGATTTTCGGATAACTTTCATATTTTGATGAATAGTGAAAATTACTAAATTATAATTAAAAACAACTTTTTTAATCGAAATAATTAATAGTGATAAATCATTAATTTGAGTGGTTTTAAAGTATATTTATAATATATTTTTACAATTTAATACAATGTTGGTCATTGGATGTAATTTCACATTTAAACTAGACATAAACAAGTGTCAATCTTTTGATAGATATTGTTTCTTAAAAAACACGCTATTTGTTTTAACAGCGGGATTTAATTATAAAATTAATTAATGCAACTTTTATGTTATGAATTTGGTAAAATAGACTTCATTTTTGAATTCGGAATATGAAATATAGCTTGGGATGAAATTTTGGCATTGTTCTGAAAAACATCAATTTTTGATGAATAGTGAAACTACTAAGTGGTAGGTTAAAAACTGAATTTTGCATAAAACTTAATTTTACCGCTTCTGTGAATGGAATTTCGGAAATCCGAGAGACACGGTTAATATCAAGGACTAAAATGTGGTTCAATGAGATGAAAATAATTTTTGGTGAATAGTAACTTTTTACTTTTTTTTACCGCGGTTAATAGTAAATAGGGTAACTAAGGGTAAATATGATATTACTATTACCCTAACACATGTCCTAATTCTATTGGACAAGTGTAATTTGACCAAAAACAAACTTAGGAATAAAATATGACCATTTAGGCCCACTTGGATTAGATTAGGACATTTATTATTAATTTATTTAAAGAAGGGTTAAAATAGTTAAAATCAAAGTTTAATAAGTAAATCATTTTTAATATGGTGTTATACATAATATAAATTCGATTGTAAATATTCATTAGAAAGATAAAAAGATTTCCTACATGATGGTATTTTATTTGTAATTTTTAGACATCATATAATATAATTTATTTATGACACAACGATGATGCAGTAATTATCTTATTAATGAAATATTGACATAATTGATGTTATAAACACCAAAATAAATATAATTTGAGATTTTTATTGAATTCCACTAATTTTCTAGGTTACTATTATATATTAATGTTGATTTAATAAACTTGGTTCGAACATATAATTCTGTTATGACTTTCACAAAAATCATATATCAAATAGTGTCAAAATTGACACAAAATAGTTTTTAAATCAAATATTATATTATTAATTGTTATTTTATTCCTAAAAATCTAAGGTTCGGCCAAATGACTTAGATAAGGATATATATATTAATAATAAACAATTTGGGGTTCGTTTGGCATGTTATAGTAAGTTTATTAACCATATAGTGAAAGAAAACAAAAAGACACGGTAAAAGTTAAATTATTTAACTTAGAGTTAAATCTAATTGATAAGGTTTAAAATAATATCCAAACATGTCTAAATTTAATTGGTTGATGAGATTACAACCCTATCTCATCTAATCTTCAAATATGAGTCATTTTTGGAGGTTTTTAAGTGGGGTTAGATTTATTATAAATTAATATTTTTAAGAATTCCTAAGGTGCCCCTCTCATCCCTTATAAAAGGACACCTCCTCCCCCTCCTCCTCACACCAATTTGAGCACTCAAGCTCGGCCAAACCCTGCCAAAATCTCTTCTCCACTTCCCTAGCAACATCCTAGGGGTTCTGGTCTTCCTCAAAGACCAATTTTAGTGCCCTAAGAGGAGGTCTCAAAGAGGCACTTCAAAGAAGAGGTAATTACCGTTACCAATTCTTTCATCTTTATTTCTTCTTCCACTTCTTCTTCTTAGGTTGTTTCATTATGAAGTAATAACATCAGTATCACTAATATACTGATATGTTATTATAAGTATGAAACAACCCTATTTCACCATCTATCCATCCTACGGAAAAATAAATCACCGCGCGTGCGTACGTACGAAATACCGTCTCCACGCCGTGGTGTAATCTATTTTCCACCGCCACCTTACATGGATGGGTATAATGGTGTAAAGAATAACTATACATAGTTATTACAACATCATATTGATTCTGATATATTTTATAATCCACTCCAATTCAATTCAATATTTATAGAAATGATATCATCGCTCGTGCGTACGTACGGACTACCGTCTCCACGACGTGATGAGATTCATTCTCCATGTTAACCATTTAAGAATGATTACAATGTATATATAAGAAATAATAATGAAATATATGACATTATAAAGCTACTGGATTTATGTATATATACATATGTACGTCATCTACTTACTTCCATTTCAAGACAATAAGGAAAGAAAAACAGCGTTCATGCGTACGTACGGACTACCGTCTCCATGAACGGTGTTTTTCATTTTATTTATCTACCTATTATTTATATATATATACTGAATATATATGATATACAAATCATATTTTATATTCTTGAAGTAAGTAAATCATGATATAAGTAATAATCATGTCAAGAACAACAAGTCAAAACACCTACGATAAATGAAACGATTTTACCCAAAACGCTTCTTTAACATGGAATTTACAAAAGAACGGGTAATATAATGTAATAAGTGAACCATATATGATATCATAACAATGAATATGATTCTGTAATAAGTCAATAACATGATTTAAATCATTATACATGAGGTTCGGACACTTACAAAGCAAGTCGGACCTAAGGTAAGGGAAATATCACAATCTCATTTTTATCCGAGATTGTTTATTCGTAAGTATTTACTGGGGTGTATTTTATCATCCACATCCATGTTCCCTCAATATGTAATATTATTTCCATCCACCTAAAATTGTTTAAATCCATTTTTACCCTTCGGTGAGTTTTTAGTAATACATATGAAAGGAATCTTTTGTCGTTTTTCGTATGAGGTACTTTTTGACTTTTCCGACAAAAGTACGAAGAATGTTTTTTTTAACTTATACGGCACGAATGGATTTCTACTGTTTTATAAAGACTTATTTTCATGAAGCTTCCTCTAAAAGATTTCATGACTATTTTCAATAAAATCTCTTTCTTTTAAAATTGCATGATGTTTTGTGAAAAGAAATTGATTTTGAAGAAGAAAGGATATTTTCCTCAAGAATTCAATTCAAGTGTTTTATCAAAATTATTTTCCATATAAGATAATAAAGAGTTCTGTTTCTATACATATTTTTAAATTGATTTGACTATGTTGTGATGGAATTATGTTCATGAATTCCTTTATCTTATATGAATTGATTTATGATGTCATGATGTTTCAAGAATCCCATTTTTGTTACATGTGTTATGCGATGATGTATGTTTTATGATTATGTGGCACACATAAGAAAGGATTCATTATAAGATGGGTGGGACCTATATCTCCCTCCAATGCATTGGGTAAAGATTTTATATCTCATGAGATAGACATGGCTGGAATGGTAGGTTATACCGGTTCAGTGAAATAGGACTGAAACGAGGATTACTCGATTCAGAAAGGGACTTTGTCCACTAAGATAGTCTTGGCAATGAGTCTTGACTAACAAGAAATGATTCTCTATGATTATGTGTGTATGCCACAATGAGTAATGTTTTAAGTTATGATTTCATTTCACTACTATGATTTATCCCATGTTATGAAATTATGCTCTCTTTTGCAGGTTAAGATTTCCAAAAAAGTTATGTTCTTATGAAAATTATGTGATTGATATTTCTTTTGTTTACCCTTACTGAGCATTTGAGCTCACCCTTTTATGTTTTCTTTTCCCCAGGATATAAAGAATGGTTTTAGGTAAAAAAAAAAGAATGACCTTTATGGGAGATATTGAAGAACTTTCACCACGATTAGAAGATTACGTTCCGAGTTTCCAAAGACACTAAACTATTACGATCCTTTAGTGTGTGTTTTTGTTATGTACTAAGTATTCCGCAAATGTAATGTAATGTCCATGTACGTCAGGCTACGGGTCTCTACAGTTGGTATCAGAGGCAAAGGAGGTAGGAATGTATCCGATCCTTGGGAACTCTCACATGTGAGCGTTGGACGAAGCATGGCTCTCCGCCCAAGGGCTTCATGAGGAAATGGCTGCCACTGGGGATGGTGGTGTGTCCCGCCCAGGGGGTGTAGCCGCCCATGGATTGCCCTGATAGGTATCAATTATAGTCCACTGGAAGTAATTCCAGACCGTTACAGTTGGTATCAGAGGAAAGGTTTAGTCAACCTTTGGAAACTAGGATGCGAAAACGTTAGTGAGATCCCTAGAGATATTTCTAAGGTATGTCTAGGGATGTCTCTAAGGTTAAGTATACGTATAGGTTATAGTCCTAGAATTGCGCTAACGATCTTAGAATTTAACCTAAGATGTTAGATATTGAGGGTACTACCCCTTTATTATGTTGTTTTCCCTAGCATTATTTTTGCCTCTCACACTATTCTTTTGGGGTTTTAGACGATGGCTGGAACCCGAAGGAACCGTGTTGATCAATGCAATGGACAATGCAATGATTGTCCCCCTGAGCAACCAAACGATATGGGATCTGGAATGAAAAATCTTGTAGCCATGCTCACACAACTTTCTCAAGCTATGAATCATGCAGGACTTCCAAACGAGCAAAGGAAGGAGCAACATTCCGTTGAATCCTTCATGAGGCAGCGTCCGCCTTCTTTCAGTGGGTCTACTGATCCATTAGTTTCTGAACAATGGATTAGTACTACTGAAAAGATATTTTCAGTTCTTCAATGTTCTGAACATGATAAAGTCATCTTAGCAGTATATCGTTTGGAAGGTGAAGCTGATCAATGGTGGAATCTTATCAAGAATACGAGGCCAAGAGATGAAATTGAGTCCATGGAATGGGACGAGTTCAAGAACTTGTTTTTCAGTAAGTACTTCCCTCGTATTCTTCGAACGAAGATGGAAAAGGAGTTTCTTGAGATGAAACAGAAGGATGATGAATCTGTTGGTATATACGAAGCGAATTTTACAAGACTTGCAAGGTATGCATCTGGCATTATCATCCAACCTGAAAGTAAAGTTGATCGATTTTTTAGTGGCTTAAAACCAAGTCTTCGAAGGGCATTAGCTATAAGAGACTTCAGTAGCTATGAAGAAATTGTGCGTTGTGCTATCAAGGTAGAAATGGAAGTTGGTGTTACATATCCATCTCATGGTTTTGACAAGAAACGAAAGATGGAGTTCAAGGAGAAATCTCAGAATAATGGTGAAAAGAAGATGAATGTTTCCTTATGCACAAAGTGTGGAAAGAAGCATGGTGGAGATTGTCTTAAAGGGACTAGAAAATGTTTTAAGTGTGGAAAAGAAGGTCATCGAGCAGCTGAGTGTCTAAGTAATAGAAAAAGGGTTTCTAATGATGTGAATAAAGCAAACACTGCAGAGAACGCACCACCAACACTTCAATGCTTCAAGTGCAAGGAAATGGGGCATTATGCTAATAATTTCCCTAATCCAAGGGTTAGTGATGATCAACATGAGCAACCACTGAAGGCAAAGGACAAAGGGAAATCACATGCGATCACTATTGGCAATGTTGAATATGATAACGATGTGGTGGAATGATTAAGTGTTTATGTAATGGGATTCCAAAATAATGTTGTATCATGGAGTATTGGAATATTTATGTATTGGTTTAATGTGGTATTCAAAGTGATTGAGATATTTTTGGAAATAAGATGATATGCGCATAATAAAGGGAAAATAAGAAAATGAAATGTTTAACAGTATTCATGAGCTCATGATTGATATAAGGACTAAGTGATATCATGGTTTGAGTATATAGAATTTTGAGGATTTTGGTATGTGGAAAGTGTTAACTTTAAACTGCATTCATGTTTTCACTAAGGTATTCAAGAGAATACATGATTAAGGACTTTGAATGTTTAGAATGTGACCAACAAAACATATCTTATGATATATGGGGATCAACGATGGTATTAAATCTCTGGTAATCTTTTTCACTATGTTATGAGAGTGGACTGCAGTATTATGGATAAGCCTAAAGATTGAAATGGATTATGTTGGACATAAGTGATTATTGTTTAAGGATAGAAGTTTTTTTTCGATATTATTGATGGGATGTTATAGTAATGTAGTTTTAGAAAAAGGACAACCTGCAGGACGGGCGACAGCCCATCGGTTCGGACAAGGCTGTAGGAATCGAACCCACAACCGAAGTGCGACTGGCCTTTATCGCCTACCACTAACCTACAGGAAGTCCCTGTTTAGTAGAAAACTAGTTTTATTATATTAAGCAGTATGATATATGAAGTATAAGTCCATTTTAGGAACCATATATGATTAATCTCACTATAGATCGATTTATGCATATAATTTTTGCTAACCTTTTGTTTGAAACAGATGGAATGACCCGTCATTCTATCACATGATCTGCTAACACTTCACGAATAACAAATTCAACTTCATTTATTTAAGAGATGAAGTGGAAATTGTTCAAAGCACGAACAACAGTGAGATTGTACCAAAATAAAGTAAGTATTTATTCTAATTCAAATTTTCAACTTTAGGGGAAATGATCTTGAAAACCAAAAATGTTGTCCTAGTGATCTTATACCTGATGAATCAGATGGTACCTTATATCATCACAAATCTATGGATTTGTGATTACTGGCTTTTCCATAGCCATGTTCTCTACCACTCTCCATCAGAACATGATGGTTAGATTTCTCTTCCATATCCATATTTTCACCTATGTGGAAACCCAATGATTAGTTTATTTGGGTAACCGTTACGTTTCATACTTTTGTTTTTAAAGATTGGTTTTGATATTCCTTTTTACGATGTGGGTTTCTATTAAAGAAACTTTCGAATAGTAAACCATTTATAACCCCGACGAATTTCGAGGGCGAAATTCATTTTAAGGGGGGTAGAATGTAACAACCCAAGATTTTATAAAAAAATATTCTTTTTAATTTTATTAATGTCTTGTGTTGTACGCTACACCAAAAGGAGCTTGCACAACACGCATCCTTGTCTTGCCTTTCATTACACGCAATCGCGACCTTCCTCGATAGCGTGTGTAATACGCAATACCGAGTTTCACTAAACAACGATGTGCTATTAAAATATTATTAAAACTAACCGTTATGAATAGTAATAACCACTTTTTAAAATTCTGTAAATCTTATTTTTCAAAATGAACTTCATTTTTGGATTCGGAATATCGAAATTAGCTTAGGTTGAAATTTTGGTGATTTTCGGATAACTTTCATATTTTGATGAATAGTGAAAATTACTAAATTATAATTAAAAACAACTTTTTTAATCGAAATAATTAATAGTGATAAATCATTAATTTGAGTGGTTTTAAAGTATATTTATAATATATTTTTACAATTTAATACAATGTTGGTCATTGGATGTAATTTCACATTTAAACTAGACATAAACAAGTGTCAATCTTTTGATAGATATTGTTTCTTAAAAAACACGCTATTTGTTTTAACAGCGGGATTTAATTATAAAATTAATTAATGCAACTTTTATGTTATGAATGTGGTAAAATAGACTTCATTTTTGAATTCGGAATATGAAATATAGCTTGGGATGAAATTTTGGCATTGTTCTGAAAAACATCAATTTTTGATGAATAGTGAAACTACTAAGTGGTAGGTTAAAAACTGAATTTTGCATAAAACTTAATTTTACCGCTTCTGTGAATGGAATTTCGGAAATCCGAGAGACACGGTTAATTTCAAGGACTAAAATGTGGTTCAATGAGATGAAAATAATTTTTGGTGAATAGTAACTTTTTACTTTTTTTTACCGCGGTTAATAGTAAATAGGGTAACTAAGGGTAAATATGATATTACTATTACCCTAACACATGTCCTAATTCTATTGGACAAGTGTAATTCGACCAAAAACAAACTTAGGAATAAAATATGACCATTTAGGCCCACTTGGATTAGATTTGGACATTTATTATTAATTTATTTAAAGAAGGGTTAAAATAGTTAAAATCAAAGTTTAATAAGTAAATCATTTTTAATATGGGGTTATACATAATATAAATTCGATTGTAAATATTCATTAGAAAGCTAAAAAGATTTCCTACATGATGGTATTTTATTTGTAATTTTTAGACATCAAATAATTTAATTTATTTATGACACAACGATGATGAAGTAATTATCTTATTAATGAAATATTGACATAATTGATGTTATAAACACCAAAATAAATGTAATTTGAGATTTTTATTGAATTCCACTAATTTTCTAGGTTACTATGATATATTAATGTTGATTTAATAAACTTGGTTCGAACATATAATTCTGTTATGACTTTCACAAAAATCATATATCAAATAGTGTCAAAATTGACACAAAATAGTTTTTAAATCAAATATTATATTATTAATTGTTATTTTATTCCTAAAAATCTAAGGTTCGGCCAAATGACTTAGATAAGGATATATATATTAATAATAAACAATTTGGGGTTCGTTTGGCATGTTATAGTAAGTTTATTAACCATATAGTGAAAGAAAACAAAAAGACACGGTAAAAGTTAAATTATTTAACATAGAGTTAAATCTAATTGATAAGGTTTAAAATAATATCCAAACATGTCTAAATTTAATTGGTTGATGAGATTACAACCCTATCTCATCTAATATTCGAATATGAGTCATTTTTGGAGGTTTTTAAGTGGGGTTAGATTTATTATAAATTAATATTTTTAAGAATTCCTAAGGTGCCCCTCTCATCCCTTATAAAAGGACACCTCCTCCCCCTCCTCCTCACACCAATTTGAGCACTCAAGCTCGGCCAACCCCTGCCAAAATCTCTTCTCCACTTCCCTAGAAACATCCTAGGGGTTCTGGTCTTCCTCAAAGACCAATTTTAGTACCCTAAGAGGAGGTCTCAAAGAGGCACTTCAAAGAAGAGGTAATTACCGTTACCAATTCTTTCATCTTTATTTCTTCTTCCACTTCTTCTTCTTAGGTTGTTTCATTATGAAGTAATAACATCAGTATCACTCATATACTGATATGTTATTATAAGTATGAAACAACCCTATTTCACCATCTATCCATCCTACGGAAAAAGAAATCACCGCGCGTGCGTACGTACGGAATACCGTCTCCACGCCGTGGTGTAATCTATTTTCCACCGCCACCTTACATGGATGGGTATAATGGTGTAAAGAATAACTATACATAGTTATTACAACATCATATTGATTCTGATATATTGTATAATCCACTCCAATTCAATTCAATATTTATAGAAATGATATCATCGCTCGTGCGTACGTACGGACTACCGTCTCCACGACGCGATGAGATTCATTCTCCATGTTAACCATTTAAGAATGATTATAATGTATATATAAGAAATAATAATGAAATATATGACATTATAAAGCTACTGGATTTATGTATATATACATATGTATGTCATCTACTTACTTCCATTTCAATACAACAAGGAAAGAAAAACAGCGTTCATGCGTACGTACGGACTACCGTCTCCATGAACGATGTTTTTCATTTTATTTATCTACCTATTATTTATATATATATACTGAATATATATGATATACAAATCATATTTTATATTCTGGAAGTAAGTAAATCATGATATAAGTAATAATGATGTCAAGAACAACAAGTCAAAACACCTACGATAAAGGAAACGATTTTACCCAAAACGCTTCTTTAACATGGAATTTACAAAAGAACGGGTAATATAATGTAATAAGTGAACCATATATGATATCATAACAATGAATATGATTCTGTAATAAGTCAATAACATGATTTAAATCATTATACAGGAGGTTCGGACACTTACAAAGCAAGTCGGACCTAAGGTAAGGGAAATATCACAATCTCATTTGTATCCGAGATTGTTTATTCGTAAGTATTTACTGGGGTGTATTTTATCATCCACATCCATGTTCCCTCAATATGTAATATTATTTCCATCCACCTAAAATTGTTTAAATCCATTTTTACCCCTCGGTGAGTTTTTAGTAATACGTATGAAAGGAATCTTTTGTCGTTTTTCGTATGAGGTACTTTTTGACTTTTCCGACAAAAGTACGAAGAATGTTTTTTTTAACTTATACGGCACGAACGGATTTCTACTGTTTTATAAAGCCTTATTTTCATGAAGCTTCCTCTAAAAGATTTCATGACTATTTTCAATAAAATCTCTTTCTTTTAAAATTGCATGATGTTTTGTGAAAAGAAATTGATTTTGAAGAAGAAAGGATATTTTCCTCAAGAATTCAATTCAAGTGTTTTATCAAAATTATTTTCCATCTAAGATAATAAAGAGTTCTGTTTCTATCCATATTTTTAAATTGATTTGACTATGTTGTGATGGAATTATGTTTATGAATTCCTTTATCTTATATGAATTGATTTATGATGTCATTATGTTTCAAGAATCCCATTTTTGTTACATGTGTTATGCGATGATGTATGTTTTATGATTATGTGGCACACATAAGAAAGGATTCATTATAAAATGGGTGGGACCTATATCTCCCTCCAATGCATTGGGTAAAGATTTTATATCTCATGAGATAGACATGGCTGGAATGGTAGGTTATACCGGTTCAGTGAAACAGGACTGAAACGAGGATTACTCGATTCAGAAAGGGACTTTGTCCACTAAGATAGTCTTGGCAATGAGTCTTGACTAACAAGAAATGATTCTCTATGATTATGTGTGTATGCCACAATGAGTAATGTTTTAAGTTATGATTTCATTTCACTACTATGATTTATCCCATGTTATGAAATTATGCTCTCTTTTGCAGGTTAAGATTTCCAAAAAAAGTTATGTTCTTATGAAAATTATGTGATTGATATTTCTTTTGTTTACCCTTACTGAGCATTTGAGCTCACCCTTTTATGTTTTCTTTTCCCCAGGATATAAAGAATGGTTTTAGGTAAAAAAAAAAGAATGACCTTTATGGGAGATATTGAAGAACTTTCACCACGATTAGAAGATTACGTTCCGAGTTTCCAAAGACACTAAACTATTACGATCCTTTAGTGTGTGTTTTTGTTATGTACTAAGTATTCCGCAAATGTAATGTAATGTCCATGTACGTCAGGCTACGGGTCTCTACAGTTGGTATCAGAGGCAAAGGAGGTAGGAATGTATCCGATCCTTGGGAACTCTCACATGTGAGCGTTGGACGAAGCATGGCTCTCCGCCCAAGGGCTTCATGAGGAAATGGCTGCCACTGGGGATGGTGGTGTTTCCCGCCCAGGGGGTGTAGCCGCCCATGGAGTGCCCTGATAGGTATCAATTATAGTCCACTGGAAGTAATTCCAGACCGTTACAATTACAGTCCTTGTGTGTGTGTTTTTTGTTATGTACTAAGTATTCCGCAAAAGTAATGCAATGTCTATGTACGATAGGCTTCGGGTCTCTACAGACTGCCACATATACAATCTCAATTTAAAAGGCGTTTCCTCTAATCTAACATTATTTATGATTTATTTTGTACAATTTGATCAATAAACCACATAATAAGAATGATCGAACACATATGAAATGAAAAGTAAACCAGTCGACATCTAGTTGAAATTTTTTTGAGCCTCGTCTGGATAGTGTAGATCAACATAGATAAATTGGGGATGCTTGAAACGTAAATAAAATAAATTGATTTCCAATTAATAGTGTTAAAATATTAAAATAGAGGAAAATGGATTGAAACCCAATATTGATCCTATAGTTGTATAAATCTAATCTAATGATAATTTATTTAGGATGGTTTTGGGAGTAGAAAAGGATTATATTAACTAATGTGTACTTGATACACTATTAGAGATACAAGGAAGACCAAAGATCCTATACGTTTGACTTCAATGTATGGATAATTGAATATTCAGTTTTTTATAATTAAAATGACAAAATTGATGAACCAAAGATAAATTTTGAAGATTTATTTCTATGTCTGAAGTTCTAATGTGATAATCAACACCTAGGGTTGACTGGTGGAAGATATTCTACTTTCTGGTTGGTTTTTGTTTGGAGGTTTTATCAGTGAAGGATGATGATGGATTATCAATTCTCCATTTCGATGGTTGTAATAATGTACTAGTATATATTATTAGTGTTCTAAAAATTATCTCTATGAAATAAGCATGAGTTAGGAGAGGTCTTTTTGAGTTCAAGAATTCCAATTAAGGAGGACCACCATCCTTAGAAGGCTAGTTTTTAGGTTTTATAGTAAGGTAACCTATTATTTTAAAGTATACATTTAGGATCATGTTCAAGTAATTTGATGAAGAACAATTATATAAAATTTCATTAAAAAATTTATTATTAATGATGCCCTCTCATTATTTATCAAAGAAAACAAGTGAGAATATCAGGCCTCATGATTATCAAGATTGAAACCCAATTTTTTAGTAATGTGTTAAAATTATTTATGTGGTCAAAAAATTTTGGGTATTATATAATGTCATGAACCAAACCATTGGGTATAATTTGGAAGCTACATGACCTCATGCACCCCTCACCATATGAAATAGGTTTTCGACTATTAGTGAGGGTCTTGAATGGAACCATTATGAGACTATAACCTCCATCAGAGTTCATGGAATAAATAAATAACCAATATAATAAATCATCAGAGTAATACACGTGGAAACTACAAGATGGAATACATGATACAATAAACATACTATACATGTATTTGGGTATTGGGTAAGCCAATAAAATAACAACTATAGTTAACGTCTCACTCAAACTCTATCAATAATTATTTACATCATCATATTTCATATGATCAACCATCCATCACATATCCCTTTCCCTTTACCGGATCCATAGGAAATTTATATCTAAGTGCACGAAAATTCCCGAGTAGGGTGTGAGTATAAGATTTAGTAGGACATAAAAAATGGACCTTAACATCATTTCATAAAATACATAAGTGTATTCCATGAACACAAATAGGGTATATATATAACAACAATTTATTACGCATTCTCCAAGATCATATAAATTCCTTGAGGATAGGCTCCACCTGCTTCGACACCATGTTGGGAGAAACAAACCTTCTTTGGAATAATGTAGATGAAACATCGAAAACCAACCAAACACAACCTATTTTAGTGTGTATTCCAATGAATGTTAAAAATTACACTAGAATGGATATTCCAAGTACATGTTGACCAAACCTGGAACATTTGATTCGAGTGGATATCACAAACATGCATCGAACATCATATATATAACCAAGTCGAGAACATCCCTCCTATATATCCCCAAGCAGGTGACTTATCCAACCGATTATAATATTTCGAATACATGCTAACCCAATTATGTGGCATCCCTCTAGGAGGATAGACTCAAAGATGTGTCAATTATCACATATCATATATCATGTGTCAGGACTCACATGTCATATATTTTTTACCTAAAGATGTGTCACATCTCACACGTCAACCAAATTAGCCAAACCTTCATGCTCAACTACAAAAAAAGGAAATTCAAATTATAAGATACATAATGATAATTACATATTAATATCATGTCAAGTTAAGTACTAAACAAAATCAAATTCATCACAATCACTGTGTAAGAAATTCAATCACATGTCAAAGGAAACACATATATTATGATCAATAATATAAATATATTCATCACGTGATAAACACGCACACCAAGAAATCATACCAACAACTCATAATAAAATATGTTTTAAAATCAAGGACTTAAAACACATAAGTGTCACACTCGGCTACCCATACATGCCAAAAACCATTAAATATCTTTAATAGTTAAAAAATTAATTTTAACCACAATTTTACATTTAATTAAAATAAATAAAAATATCACATTAATTACATTGGAAACTAATTATTTAAACCATAACAAAATTATTAAATACTGAAGAATATATAAATTTAAATTTATAATTTTTATTCAACATAAAAAATAGTAATAAAAAAAATTGATCTTTACATTTAGTTTTCATACTAAATATTTTTATACCAAATATTATTAACCATTTGAGTTATGTAACTAAACACTTGATGTTCAAAATTTTATTCACACCTGGGGTAAAACATTTATCTTGGACCTAATAAAGGTATCTTATTTTCCAAATGTGACACCGCTTGGGATATATTCCTTTATTTTTGGAAAATATATAAGGAAAATATTAAAAAAATTTATCCTTATATATGATTTGGATAAATTCCAAATGAAAAAATGTTATGTTGCAAATTGTATAAAACTAAAACCCTAGACCAAATTGTGGTCTCATATTTCTCATACGAGACACCGTTTGAGAGTTTTTTTAGAAACACAAAGCACATGTGATATAATATATTTAATATGTTTTTATCTATATCTAGGCTCTATAGACCATATAATCCCATTAAAACTCAGTTCTAAACTATAAAAATATTCCATATATTATTCCAATGTATTAACAGGGATTTTACTATTTCATAAATCCATAATAAATACAAGTATTGAATAAATAATTTTTTCAAGTAAAAATGAATGCAATTTATTAAAAAATTATTTTGTTATCATTTAAAATTGAGGGCATTAAAATTATCCTCAAAATTATTATTCTCAAAATATATAGGTTCTTTAAATCTCCGAACCAATACTCCCCAACTCAGAGTTTTCATATTAAAATCCAAAAAAAATTAATTAAAACATTTTTTTTCACAATAGGTTTTTACAATCAGTGCATTCTCACTCTATTCGATTTCATTAAAATAAACACACTTAACACTTTCCACATATTCAAGGAATAATTCCATTTAAAAAAATCTTCATGTTAGTCATATCCATATATATATACTCAAACATGAAATATGACAAGTTCAAATAAGGAATTATAGAAATAATTATCTAAGGAACATATCAAAATTTCAATATACATCAAATTATTTAGTCTCTATATAAAGAAAGAAACTTTTATATATGTCATGTGAACCTAGATGTCTAAAACTAGGCATGAAAAAATACTAAATCACATAAATCCTCAAAACCATAACATGGGTTTCTCCCTAGGTGAATTTAATCAATGGTAGTAGAAAAACATAATTTCTCACTTTATGGACACTCAGAGGTCCACTATATAGTGTCCATCAGACACTAACATTGTGTCTCTACCCAAGTCCCAAATATCCTAACTAATTTCTATCATGTCTCAAATCTAGACAAGGAGAAAATATAAGATAGTGAATCTTGAACCATAGAGACAAGTTTGTCATATCCCAACCCAAACCACCGTGTTCGAGCCAGATGGTACATGACCTCATGAACTCCTCCCTTTACAAAAGAGACTGCCAACTAGTTTTTAGGGTCTTGAAAGGAACTATGCATAGACTATAACCTAAATCAAAGTGCACAAAAGAAATAAATAATCAATATAATAAATAATCAGATTAATACATGTAGAAACATAATCATGGATTACATGTAACAATAACCAAACTAAACATGGATCTAAGGTACTTGGTATGTTTTTAAAATAAAAAAAGTAAATGATTTCATGCTTGAAATTTTTCAAGAATCACTAGAATCCACTTGTTCTACATGATCAACCATCCATCCCAAGGCCCTTTCCCTTTTTTTGGATCCCGATGTAGGCTCTCTACAAATGTACCAAAATGCATAAGTTGGGTGTGGCTGAAAGACTCATTAGGGCACCAACAATGACCCTTAACATTAGTGAATAAAATATAAAAGTTATTTCCATTAACAAAAAAATTGTAAAAATATAAAAAATAAAATATCACACAAGTTACAATAATATATAGGGTCCTCTAAGACCAGCTCTACCCGATTTGACACCATTATTGGAGAAACAAATCTTTTCGGGACAATGATGGATAGAACATTAACAACCAGGTAGATATATTCTCCTCGAGAGAACTTTCTAATGAATGTGATATATTCCAATAGAAGGGATATTCTATTTACATTCTGATGCAATTCCTGTACATCTGCCTCCAGTGGATAGCCCTAAAATGTGTGAAATATAACATGCCAACCCAATTCTTGAACATACCTCATGAATAGATGGGCCAAAACATGTGACATAGAATGCTGACTAGAATAGTCCAAGAACATGTCAACCAAAGAATGGAACATCCATCTTAAAAAAATAATTTAAAAAATGTTTCAATTATCACATATCAACAATCATGTGTTCTATCTCAAATGTCATCCAACAGTGACCAATACATGTGTCACATTTCACATGATGACCAAATAGTCCATAACTATATGCTCAAGTGATGTAGATAAAAATACATCATATAAAATACATAATACAAATGATTGGTCAATATCACATCAAGTAAAGCATTAAAAATAATCATATTCATCAAAATCCATATTTACGCAGTACAAGAACAAGTTAAAGCCAAAAAACATCATCTAATCAAGCGTAAAACATAGGTCATACAATATATACATGTTTACTAATAAATAATCCCAACAATAAATAATAAAATATATTTTAAAATAAAGTACAACATATACATATGTTTCACACTGGTCCACAAACACATGCCAAAAACCATTAAATACATATAATAGTTAATAAATTAATATTAAAAACACATTTTAATTTAATTAGAATAATTGAATATACAACATTATGTAAGCTGGTCACACATTATTTACATCATAAGAAAATTATTAATTACAAAAGTATATTTTCATTTTTGTATTAAATAATAATAATAATAATAATAATAATAATAATAAAATTATTATCATTATTTCATGTTTCCCAATAAAGTATTTGTATAACAATTATTATAACACTTGCGTATGGTATAATTAAACACCAAATTTTCATAAATTTTATGTTATTCATAGGGTAAAACATATATTCTGAACCTAATATTGGCCTCAGATTTTCCATAAAAGAGACAATTCAAGAGATATTCCATTATTTCCAAAAAAATATATAATAAAAATATTATCTAACTATCATTATGTGTAATTAGACTAAATGTTCGATGCAAAAAAATGATACATCATGCCTAGGGTAAACCTTGTATCCGAGACCTAACGATGTTCTCAAATTTCTTATATGAGACACCATTTGGGACTTATTTCATTTTTTTATAAAAATTTATCATGTGTAATATAATATATTTAATATTTCTATTTTATCAATATAGGGGAACTATGAATACCAAAATTAAATGAAAACTCAATTCTTAACTCTAAAAATATTCCATAAAATATTTAAATTTATTAACATATATTTTCCCATTTCATAAATCCAAAAAAATATAAGTATTTAAAAAAAGGCACACATAAAAAATTAATTTTAACTTATAAAAAAACATGGTTTTATTATTATTTATAATTGAAGATATTACAATTATCCTAGCTATAATTAATATTATCTTTAGATTTTCATTAGTTCATGGAACTACTAATCCCTGCAATAGGGTTTTCCATATTAAAATTAAAATATTTTAAATTAAATCATTTTTAATTAAAAAACAAGTGCTTACAATCAGTGCATTTTAACTCTATTCGAGTTCATTGAAGGGAACTCATACAAAAAATTATACTTATTCATTCCTTAAGTTCAAAATACCAAAATCTATTTGTTACTCACAACCACATATATACACTCATACATAGAATACAATAAGCTCAAATAGGTAATTATAGAAATAATACACTATAGAACTTATCAAAATTTCAATAGGCATCAAATTATTTAGGCTCTGTCTAATGAAAGAAACATGTATGTATGGAATGTGAACATGTGTTCCTAAGATGATGTATAAAAACACACCAAATAACATAAATCTATATATTAACAGCATTTGTTTCACACTAGTTTAATTTAATCAATTTAATAGTTAAAACACAATTTCTCAATTTATAGAAACTCAGAGGTCTACTACATAGTTTCGATTAGACAAAGACATAGTTCCCCTAACTAAGTCCCAAATATGCTATCATTTTTCTATACTATCACAAATCAAGGAAAAGAAAAAACATAATTTAATGAATCCTAGTCCTTTGATAACATTTATTAATTTCCATACCTGAACAACTATGTCCAATCCAGATTATATGGGAACTCATGTGTGCCTCCCCATATGCAAGAGGAAAATAACTTATATTAAGGGCCTCAAATGGAACTGTGGGGATACTATACCCTCCATTAAAGTGTATAAAAGAAATAAATAACCAATATAATAAATAATCATACTAATACATGTGAAAGATGAAAGATTACATACATGATATGATGACAAGACTAAACATGGATCCAGGGTATGGGGTATGACATAAAAATAAAAATAGTAGCTAAATTCATGATTGAACTCCATTAAGCATCATTAGTGTCCTCCCATTCAATATACTCATCCATCCATCACAGGGCCTATTCCCTTCCCCAGATCCCAAGGCATGATATCTATAAGTGCACTGAAATAACCAAATAGTATCTGAGTAAAATACTCAATAGAAAACCACCAACAAACATTGAAATCGATTCATAAAATATAATATTGTATTACATGAACAAAAATATAGTAAAGATATAAAAATCACAAACATTCCAAGAACATGTCGGGTCCTCCGGGACCGGCTGTACATGCTTCGACACCACGCCAATTGAAAAACACCTTCTTTGAATCAATTTCATATGGAACATCAAAATCACACTATAATCATTCTACATGAGTAAATAACCCTAATAATGTGACACATTACACTGATACGGATAGTACAAGAATAAGATGCCCTATATCTAGCACATTCATATGAAGGGGATAACCTAAAAATGCATCAAATCTCACGTACTGACCCAAGTCTAGCACATCCCTCTTGTATGGAAATCCCTAAGAACTTGACCCATCGTACCAACTAGAATAGTGCAAGTAAATGTCAACCAATGTATACAACATACCTATTGGAATATATTCTCAACCATGTGTCAATTATCACATGTCATCAATCATGTGTCATACCTCAAGTGTCATCTAATTTAAACCAATACAAGTTTCATATATCACATGATGAAAAAATATACCAAAACATCACAATTAGTTGCAGTAAATAGAAATATAGCATATAACATACAAAATTCCACTGAAAGATCAATATAAAATCTTTTCAAATGGTAAACATTATCATAGTAATCAAAATCCATATGTATGTAATAAAAACACAAGTAAAAGGCTACAAAATAATTATAATAAATAATAAATAATAGGTCTCACAGGATACACACAAACAATATGAAATCATTCCACACTTTAATAAAATATGTTCTGACTAAAAATTATATTTTTATTTGATTTTCCAAAACTACTTTTTGGGCGAGCGGGAACAGCGCCATAAAAGACATTACCAGATCAGAAAAATCAAAATCCAACTAAGATGATGTCCACTTTCATTCAAATCACACAGCTATGCCTGGACTCCTCAGGATAAAGATCCTCAGTTAGCAAGCCTCCTCGAGCCACACCCATGACATCGACCCACTTCGCCATCACCTTCAATACCTTCTTCAGACTTTGTCAGCAAGAACCCACTGTACATCACCTCCGTAGCTTCAAACAACAATACAGAACATACCTTTACCCTTTCCGTTATCCAAAAAACATATCTTCTTCATCCCTCATCAAACATCATCAGCCACGGATAGCTACCACAATGCACAACATCCCAGAACAATCCAACCAACTACACGAGCCACGAAACAGCAACACAGAAAACCGGAATCAAAACCAATGTCTTGAGGATTTCCCAATGTAAATATTCTACTCTACTGCTGAAATATCGGTGATTCCATAGCACCCAAACCATAACAACCACAAAGTATTCCATGATTACCACATCATGAAAAAAACAAATTCGAGCTTCACGTATCCAACGTATACAACATAACCAGATCCAAAAATGTAGAAACTTCAAAGAAAAAACCCCAATAGTAAAACGAAAAATTAAATTCAAGTAAAAAAAAACCAATCCACAAAGGTGTCCACTCATCCATGATGAAAACCAGACAAGATCCTATTGTTGTCTTTACATGCTCACTCGGAGACCGCCAAGAACCGCCACTCACACTCCTAGGGTAAACCCCACATCTGAGACCTAACAGTGGTCTCAAATTTATCATTTGAGACACCATTATAGATTTATTTTATTTATTTATAAAACAATTCCTGTGTAATATAATATATTTAATAATTTTATTTCACCAATATTGAGTCTTTACGGACCTTGTAATCCTTCATGAACTCAGTGTCTAACTCTGAATTTGTTTATAGAATATTCCAAAGTATTAACAAAGATTTACCATTTCGTAAGGACATAATAAATAAAATTACATAACAATTACAATTTTTATACAAGAAATCATCTAATTTATTAAAAAAATAGGGTTTTTTATCATTTAAAATTGAGGATATTACAATTTATCCAATTATGTCATGTGGAGTTGAATCAAGTTGTGTATAGAGGATAATATTCTATTTTGAGGGATCAACTTATAACACTGGTGAGAGAAATATATATATTGAAAGTGAAACATGGAGGATATGGAAAAGTTTAAATATATGTGATCATGAGATCAAATTATATTTTGGAATAAAAATTATATATAATAGATATTTTTATAGAAAATAAATGGTTGAGAAAGATATCAAAAAAACATCATCCATATTGAAAAATATAGAGGAAGTGAGTTTGAGGAAAGAAGAACTCTTAAATGAGAAACCCATGAAGCTGGAGTTAGAAGAAGAATATTATCTCATCTGAGAATATTCTTTTCTATTTATATTAAATTCATTATTTTATATTTTGAGTTGTATTCACCTAATAGAATAAAATGTTTTTATTCCTGTATGTATAGATAAATAGTTAGGGGAATCATAATGATATTGATTTAGTTGTATAATATTTTATTCTATTTAATAATAAATTGTGCACGTGTGACTTTTTTCTTGGTGATATCATTTTAATTCCTAACAAACATCAATTATAAACCAATGAATAACTGAAAAGTCCAGGTGGTGGAGACTTCACTCTTGACCATTAAACAAAGTATGTAAAAGTGGTAATGGGTAATATATCTCTTCTCCAATAATGAACCAATTAATTATTGATTATTTATCAATGGATAATTACTAAGTAAGGATACCTAATTTATTTTGAACATGGAATGATAGATTAATATCTTAACACATTTTCACCAAGAACCAATTTTGTTGTGTTTATCCTTATTATGAACAAAAAAAATAATCAATCAATTTAGGCTAATAAATTCATCACCTATTAAACCTCCTCTACATATTATTTTCTCCCACTCTCTTCACACACCTTTTCACCACTTTTTTACCCATATCATTATAACACTACACTTACATTCCATCACACACATGGTTTTAATGTTTTTATTATATTTTTTATTCTTTTTATCACATAGTTTTCTTTTAATGTGGATATGATACCCTATTCACAAACAACACTAGTTTTATTACATTTTAAAGAAATAATTTATTCTTACACATGTAAATGATAATTATTCAAAATTTTAGCATCATTTATTGGGATTGAAAGTGTGACCAATTCAAAAAAATCAGGAAACAATTATAATAAATATCCTCTCAATAGAAATTTGAAATGTGTTTATATTTTTATTTCCTTGATGTACATAAACTCATTAAAGATTCCATTGAAATAAAAAATGGGACATGATCATCTACTAAATTATAACATTTCATTCCAAAATTAATAAAATTTAGATCCCTTAATAACAACTACGGTGAAATGGATAATTTAGAAACTGGAAGGCCTGAAAATATTTATCAAAACATAAATTTACTGCATCCCATTGTTCTAGATATTAAGAGGCCTAGAAATATAGAGTTATTGTTTCCATCAATGGTTAGTAATCCTTCCTCCATTAATATTTTCTAAAGGTATCTAAATGATAACATAAATAAATCACACATGCCCATTCATCTATGATTTAGTTTCTTTTCCACTTAGGATTTATTAAATATCATAAGATATTTCAATGGGTTTTTTAGAAACATCATTTTAAAGGGTTAAGTGATGAGTATATATGATTTATTTCTCCCCATTATGTCTTAAGGGTAGGTCTAGTACATGGTTTCCAAACCATTATGAATATATTTTGGATTCCTATGATGAGCTATTCAATTCATTTGTTTATAAATTTTATCATAGAAATACCATGATTTATGTAAGGTATATGATTACTATTTTCTTTAAAGATGAGGGACATATATTTCCTAAGTCTTTGTAAATATTTATAGGTTCACTTATAAAATTTCCCAATAATTAAATTCACTCTCACCTTCTTATATAATCAATCTAAAATTTTCCTAACCCAATTTAATAAAGAAATTAGATTAATCATGTGGTGGGGATTTTTCAAAAATGATAGCTGATGAGATAAAATATATACTTAATAGATTTTATTAAGAATAATATCATAAGTTAAATTGGAATAGATTTATTCATGTAGACAAAACATACACTCACTCTTCCATAGTTAATGAATAATCACTTAGGGAGTAGTTTTTTCATTGTGTAATGTTTGGGTATAATAAAAACTATTATCCCAATTTAGAATATCATATCATGAATGAGGAGAGTGCTCAATTTTTGGACTAAAAATAAAAAAATCAATTAAATAATCATCCAATCTCAAACAAAAAAATGAAGGATATAAAAACCATAGAAACCATTCTTAGAAATAAAATTGAGTGATCAAATAGTATATTTTTCAATGTTTCCAAAAAATGTATAGGCCTCAATTTCAATATCATGACACAGTTGAGTATTAAAATTATCATGGGTAATTAGAAGGTTGTATATATCCAATCCTATGTAAAAATTGGTTTATTTAAAAAGGTTACTTGTTCTGGGGTTCATAGTTTTTCATTGAAAATCTTCCAACATTATAGATCCCTATGTTATAATGATAATATAATTATACCCTTGATAACTGTATCTAATCATAGGCAAAATTTTATGGATGTAAAAAAACAATAATATTATTTAAAAATAAAAAAAATTATAAATTAACTAATGTAAAATGAACTTGAATGTGTATAAGAAAACAAAAATGGAAATAATAAATATTTCAAAACTAGAAATCTAGAAAGTAATATACACTACAAATAAATTTGTTAATAATCAATTAAAAAATATAAAGAAGAGAAAAAATAAGTTCTAAATCAAAAAATATGGAAATAATCATTTTATGTTTGATAATATGGAAAATAATCAACCTATTTAAAAAATTTATCCGTCTCTGATTTCGTTTCCTTAAAGAGTAAAGAATAATGATAAACATAACTACTTTAAAATACTCTAGATATTTAGAACCCTTAGCATAAAAATTCTTTTTGGGGAAGATTTGAAAAAAAATTAATATATCAAATTTCATAAAAGTATATTATTAAAAAAATGGGTTCATATAGTTTTAAACCATTAATATCATTGAATATTGTAGGAAAATGTTCAGAAAATTCTTCCTCCAAAATTTAGATAACCTTTAATTTTCGTCATTTCATGTAGAATCGGATAAAGTGATGAAATTTTCTTTTTGATTTAGGATCTAACATAAACCTTATCACTTAATCATTATTTCAAAAGAATGGTCTTGGTGAGTGGAAACCAACTTATGTTTCTATGTAGTGGACTGATATTTCACTTTCTTATCCTTAGGGAATAGTGGAAAACCTATTATTTAACATAGTAAAAACCAATCTAAAAAAATATCATCATATCCATTAGATGGAGTGTGACAAGAAAGGTCCAATAATTATGGGGATACCAATATAATACACTATTGGTATTGTTATTAATTTTTAAAAGGGAAAACTAACACTATATGTTAGTGAGGATAAATAAATGTTTTTTTCAGGGTCATTCACTTTTTGTGAGTTACAAGTTGATAGATGTTACTAAGTATGTATTTATAGTTGGGGATAAGAAGGAAAATAATTTCCCTTATGATGAAATTATAAAAGAATCAATTGATGAAAATATCTTATATATATTTATATATATATAATAAATTCATCATTATATCCATCTGTGAGTGGTGCTGGTTGAAAAGGAATCACATCGGTTCATGAGGTAGTAATACATTGTACACACTAACAATGGTTTCACTTCCCATTGAGTAGAAGAAAATATATATATAGTTTATGTTATAAACAAAACAACTTATAATTCTATGGGAGATAATATTATTATTATATCATCATTTCTTAATAATATTTGAAGGAGGTGGAAGAAGAAATAAAACTAAAACATTAAGTTAAAATCTATATCTATTCTTTGGATAATCTCCTTTTTATTAAAACTTATGTCCTGTAAGGTTGGTATTATGAATAAACAAATACCTATAGAATGAATGGAGGTATTATATGAAGTGATTTAGGATTATTTAGTTTGAACTAACATTGTATTTTTGTGTGAGGGGAGGAGGAGAGAAGGTTCTATTTTATAAGTGTGGGGATGGGTTCTCATGAAATCACTTAAAATATTAGATTAATATAAATTAGTTTTCATTTCACAAAGGATCCAAACTAATATTGTTTTAAAATATGATTATAATGGTAAAAAATAATATCATTTAATAAAAATTTTAAAATTTAAAATATGTTTTTTACCCTTATATCATTTTTAACCTGTATTAACCCCTTTTGACAATTACCAAGATAATGAATTTTTTTACACTTTAGGGGTTAATACGTTTACTATAAAAGTAAAATTGGAAAACAAAATGGAGCACAATTGGTATATTAAATCACATAAATAAATTTTATTAATATAGTATTTTTTTAATTTAAAATCATTTAATAAAATATCATTGATTTTAAAATATCAATAATGTTATTTCTAGAACTATTCCTTTAATTTTACATTGAAAATACCATAAAAATAATTAAGTTAGAATATATTCCATTCACAGATCATTAAAATGGAATATTTATCTAAATAATTCACATAGTGTAATAATTCATTCAAATCATATGACTATAAAAAAATTTAAATTCATTTATTTTTATTTTCTATTATTTGAATAAATATTGTGTCGGCATTACTTTAAAATTTAAGGTAATTATTTAATCACTAAAAATTATAAATAAAAGAAAATGATTAAAAATAATATATATTTTAAGTTACCAATTATTATTGAGCTAAGTGTTTTATATCTGTATCACAAAATTTTATAGATATTAAAAGAAAGAGAGTGTCATTTTTATTTTATCTTTTACTTAAATATTTTAATGATAAAAATCATTATCTAATGGGAAAAATGTAATATAAAAAATAATTGTTGAATATATCTATATATACTTATAAAAGTAAAGTAAGGAATGTTTTAGGGGAATTTTATAGTTATTATCCTATTATTTTTCACCTAAATTGCCTGATTTACCATTACAGTGGGGTCAATTATTTACTACGGTTACTATTCATAATGAAAAAAATTAATGGGAACTGTTTAAAATGTAAGGAACTCATGATTACAATTATAAAATAAATTTTAAATTATTAAATTCAAATAATTTAAATAATTTAATTAAATATTAAAATGAAAAATGCAATGAAAAACTATTTTCATAAAAACGCTTTTTCAAGTATGAAAATGTTTTTATACAAAATTAAAACAAAATATTTATTACATTAAAATTAATTAGATTATTAATAATATAAGAGAAATACAATTATTTTTAACACATTTTAAAATAAAGTACAAAATTATGAATTCTTGAAACCAAAATACATTTTTCAAAGAAAATAAATACTTTTTCACTAAAAACTAAAAAATCATTTTTTATAAAAAAACCCAAAAATTCACTCCACATAGTTATAAAATAAAAAATAAAAATATTATATTAATTTTATCAACTAAAATTTATAAAAATTTCAAAAAATAATAGAAATGTTTTCCCTATAAAGTAATAAAAACCCATTTATTATGAAAACATATTTTTTAAGAATGAAATTTCCTTAAAAAAAATTTATTTATTTTTTCATAGTAATTAATAAATAAATTTTTGTTGAGTCGGATGATAATATATATATCATAATTTTTTTTTCTTATTTTTAAATTAGAATTTAATAGCTATGTCATAATGATCATATTTAAATATTAATATTTATTCTTTTTATTTTGGCTCGGTGTTGTGTGTCTTGAACACTATCGAATAAAATATTTATTTTAACATAATTGCTTGTTACATAACCCCCCTTTAATAAATTATGTTATTTAAATTTTAACTTTAGTTTAGTAAATATGGTTTTGGAAATTGAAAATACCTTTTTTGAATCCCCATATAATAAAAAGGGTAATTAAAAATTCATCTTGAAAAGAGGGATAGTGAAATACAATGGTCATCTGGAATAACAGATTACAAAGATTTCAAATATGAGAACATTAGCATAAAGAAAAAATCTGGACATGGAATAAAATATTAATGTCTAAATAATGATGATGAGTGTTTGAGATCATGAATCACGAAAAATTGAATGACCAAGTAAAATTTAATAATAAAAATAAATTACTCAAAGATATATAAAAAATCCCATCAATTCATTAGAAAAGAAAGTAATATGATTTTAAAAAAAATTAAATATCATTTTCCTAGTGTTGAGGAATTACATTACTATATAGACTAAGAGGATAATGAAAAATTCATACATGATTAGTATAATTTAATCCTTCAATGAATTTCCACCACAATATCTTCGATTATATTAATAGATGAGCATTCGAGGTGAATTTTTCATACCTAAATCACTTAAACCAACTTCTATTGGATCACATTATCTATAAAATGATCAAAAAATATCCATCTTATCTTTATAAATTCTCCAAAACAAAAAATATTTATCCCATGGTAAGATAATTCCTCAACAGAATAAAACATCATATGAAGAAATACAACATTGATATATAAAGTCTCAAAAATAACAAAAAATGTAAAAACAATTCATTTAAAGATATCTAACATAAATATTCCTAAAAATATTCTAAAACCAAGTTTGAAACTCAAAATTGAAAAGATTTGGTAACATATTATTCAAATATTAATTTAACATTTTCACCAGTCAATATTAGTTATTCATAAACATATAACCCAAAAAATAAATATTTCCTAATCATATATTCTCTAAAAATATTATAATAATTTATATGAGTTACATATACCACCATAAACCCACATGTAAATCTTATATAATTCTAAAATATAATAAACAATTTAGTCCTCAAATCAAATATCATTATATTATGATTATCATAACTATATAAGGTAATCAAAATAGTGAACTTCCTCCAAAATATCATTAATTACATAATCATAAAATCAATTTTCAATATCATGGTTTTTTAAATGATAAAACGTATGTTTTTAAATAAAATATAATCATTATGTTTCAAATATTTCAATTACAAAAACAATTCCATAATAAATTATAAATCACTTGGGCTAGTGGTTAGCAATGAACCCTTATCACCTTTTGTTTATGGGTTCATAATCCCCAAAATTTTTAGATGAGATAGGTTATCACCCAACCTATGGGTTTTCCTTTCACAAAAAATATAAATACAATACCTATAAATTCTCCAAAAATATGACGAAAATCCTCCAAAATAACATCAATAACATCGATATTAAATACTAATACAACCTCAAAGGATGTCTTACAATTTTCATCATACATCACCAAAATATAATTGAATTCTCCTAAAATATTCCTTCTCTTAAAACCAAAGGGCTACATATACCTCAAAAAAATTAAAAATCTCCCAAAATATCATTAATCACATAGAAATCTAATCACTTAATACCTCAAAAGGGTTGACTAAGAAATTATACTTATGATCAACCTTAAACTTATAAAACCATGATGGTATTCATAACTCATGAGCTAGCCTCTCATGAATCATCCTAATCTCAAATTTTATCTAAACCTTACCTATAATAAAAACTGAATTTATTGATCCTTAATCAATTCACAAATTGAATATCTATAATATAATTAATAATCGTTCATTATAAGTATCATATTAGGTTGAGTGTTTTAGATAATTTGTCTATCATCCTTACAAAAATATAACATCACAAAGTAGACACTTCTACTTAATATATATATTTCCAAAAAAATATTTAATGATATAAACAATTTCTCAGCATGAAATATCTTCAAATTTTCATCATAACTTTATATTTTTCCCTACTCATCCTTTAATACATTTTAATTTCATTTTAAAATTTTGGATGATAAAACACATATCAGTAATTAACATAAAAATGAACAAAATAAAATTGTTTGTTTATGAATACTTATATATAAATTATATTTTTCGAAAAAAAAACAATAGTTTCAAAATAAAAAAATTATTTCTCAGTAAATTATATTTTATTACTGAATCTTTTCATAAAATATTGTATATGAAATCCTGAAGAAAAAAATAAAACTCATAGAATAAATATAGAAACAACACAAAACATGACATAAGAATAAGTAATGACTAACTATCAAGAAAAAATCACATGGTATAAATAGTCCTTTAATGGATTAGGTTTACTCCAAAATCACATACATATCACCTCATAAGACATAACCATTACCCATTGAGGTCGAGCTTTATATTTATATATCCATCATAATATGTTCATTACTAGGTATTCCAAAAAAAGTGAAGAGGTTTTTTATTTGAAGAAAACATGAAATATTGTAAATTAATCCCAATATAAAATAAATATTATTGATTAAGGAAAAATATTGAAACTATATTCATTAAAATAATTTTTTTTAACTTTCATGATGGATGTCAAAACATTTGGTATAAAACACCTAAAAATATTCCTTCTATAAAAATTTAAAATAAATTAAAATGTGAAATTATATTCCCATTATAACTAATTTAAATCTATAAAAAAATATTCATAAAATAATTTTATGAATTTGGATATGGAAGAAAAATAATTATAAAATAAATATTTGAAACATTTTAGTACAAGGTTTTAAAGGAAATTGTCTCTTACCCAGAGTCTGAATCATATTGAATATTATTTATCTTCCTCATTAATAAATTTATGTTAATTATTTACTTTCTAAGAATCCCTTTCCATTTTTATTTTTCCTTTTATTTTATTTGTTACCATAATATATTTAATTACTTAATAAATTAATATCAAGTTGGATGTTTTGATGATTTTCTGATCATATGTCCAAAATGACTTTGGTGGATTATCTTTGATAAAATTTATTATTGTACCATTATAACTAGAATAATAATCATGAAATATTTATAATTTTATAAATCAATTATAATTTTAAAATCACCAATGAAAAAATGGTTATGAAAAATGAATAACCATACAATCATGGAGAAGGTAGGTCATACGTACAAATGAGTAACGTTTCATTTTTTGGGAATATCATCATGTAAATAATATATGTATTATTTTATCATTCAGAAATGGTAATTATATTAAAAAAATACCACATTTGTTCTTTTAATATATTTATATATACCTTCCATGTGATGTGTAAATGGAAAAATAATCACATCTCTCTGTGGAGGTGGAAATCCACACGTATTCATGAATGACATAATCATTTTTCATTAAATGGATTGATAATAATGTATATGATATATTATCATTAAATCCTTATAAATATTTCATAAATATAATATAAATTAACACACACATTAAATATATTAGTATATTCATCAATGAGATGCGGTGATGGAAAGTGAATCACATTGGTTAGTGACGTCACAGTACATCATACACATGAATTATGGTTTCACATAAAATATTATAGAATAGGAGATGTAAATTGATCACACCATTAATATAAAAACACGTTAGTTAATGTGATATATTTATGTTAAAATATTATCATTATTAAAGAAAATATAAAGGAGGTGGAAGAAGAAATAAAACTAAAACATCATGTTAAAATATTTGCTAATTTTCTGGACAATTGCTTTTTATTTACAAATTAATCCCTCTATATTTTGAATTATTCCTAAAATAATAAATCTATAATTAGTGGAGAGATTTTATAAAGGGATTTAGGAGTATTTTGGATGAACTAATCAACTTTCACTAAAATATTATAGTGGTGAACATTCCTACAAAATAGCACCAAAAGGTCATATATTTGAGTATTGCATCAGTATGGATAATAAATAATCTTACAATGAAATTAAGTTAAGTGTTAGGGTAGTTTTCTAGTCTTTATCATATTATTTTAAAAATTATTTACCTAATTTACCTTTTGTAGTTATAATTATTTAATATGGATACTAGTCAAGTTGACCAAAAATAAAGAGGAGATATTACCAATATTAGATATCTTGATTCTAAATATAGAATCTATTTTCAGCATTAATTTCACATAAATTGTAATTGTTTTATATTAAAATAAAAAATAAAATACAAAAATAGTTTTCCAGATTTATCACTTTTGATAAAAAATATATTTTATATTAAATTATCCTATAAAATTTATTCCATTTAATATAACTGGATTATAAATAATATAAGAGAACTAATGTTACATAAAAACCATTTTAAAAAATGTATCTTTTTGAATCCTTGAAAGAAAAATATAATTTTTAATAAAAATGAGTACTTTTTCACCATTCTCTGGAAAATAAATTCTTCTAAAAAAATCCCAAGAAAATCCACCGAATATTTTTTTGACTTTATTATTCCCAAAATAATATCCTTCTATTAAATAGAAATTCTAAAAAATATAGATATTAATTATAATATCTTTTTACAAAAAATATAAATAAAAACGATTTTTGAAGAAAATAAATTCCATTAAAATATAGTAACATTACTAAAAAATGAGTTCTTATTTCATTATATTTGTTCAATAAAACATTATTAGTTGATATATATATATATATATATATATATATAATAATGTGGTTAATTATTTTCATACCGTCCATTTTAATGAAAATATTATAATGATAATATTTAAATAATAATATTTTATGGTTTCTTTAGGATCAGTGTTGCATGTCTTGTAAACCATCAAAAATAGTGTTTATTTTTAAAATATTGAGATATTTTAGGCATGCGATAATAAAAATTCATAAATAGTTTCTTGATCTTGTTAACTACCTCAAATATATTCAAATATCTAATCACATGTGTTAAATATCTACGATATGAAATATTTTGATGTTTCTTTAGTGATGTTTTGTAAGAAACATCAACAATACAATACATATCATTTTTTTCATACTATTATTTTGATAAATTTTTTTATTATAGTACATAATAAAATAGGAAGGTAATACAACAACTTGAACATAGAAATCCTAGAGTTGGTGTCGTGCTACCATTACATTGTCATAAGACTCAAGTAAATCACATTCTAAAGGAACCAACAGATTTGTAGTCATAGTAAAGTAGATACATAAAATAGTCAGGTATTACAATTGAATACACAAATTTCAACCTCATTTTTTCCAAGGACAACTTTATTCAATCTAATATATCCTTGAATATATTTCATAGTAATCTTCATGGAATCATGGGTAAAGGATGAAAAATAATAGTGATATAAAATGATAGGTATGGGTAAAATACAACCGAATAAATATTTAAATCCATTAATATAATCAATTAGGAATGATAAATTACATAACACATATGGGATGAAATCAATAAACTATAAATTAAATGCATCCATAGACATTGTCATAGTGAAAATATCTTGGATAATACATAGTAAATATTAAAATAGGAAATGTTTAATTATAGGACATCAATTTTACTATGAACAAGATACCTTTACCATTGGGATCTTTCACAAAACGGATTATCATACTATTATCAAGACCTTTCATAAGAAAATGTAAATCTATGGGTAGAGACCCGTCTATTCATCGTGAAAACAATCTCGAAGGGTTTTTTCAATCTAATTCCATATCATGAGACTATTAATGAATTAAGGGGATTAATTTAAATAGTCCCCAACTTGTGCTTTTCATGTCCAAATAATTCCTCATACATCGTGATTGAATTAAAAATCAATGTACCTTATCAAATATCAATATTGATAAAAGGACATTGATTAATAAATATTAACCCAGTAAATAAAATAACATGAAAATTAGATATAATTTGTAGAAATGGTATACAGTTTAGGAAATGATCATATCCATGGTAAATTATATGGATAATTAAGTGAAATTCAATATTCAATGATCATAGGAAATTAAATATCTCAAGGGGACCACAAAAATGAATCAAAAAATTGAAATTAAATACTATCGTTAGTAAAATCCAAAAAATACCATCCAAATGAAAAATAATCATGGTATAAATACAACAAATCCCAAGTGGATTATAAATCAAAGGTTTTTGTCTTTGATGAATAGAGATGCCATGAGATGAAACAAAAATATCCTTTTAATTTTGAAAATACGTTTCTTTAAAAAAACTTTTATAATCATTTTATTTAAAAATTATCCCTTTAAACAATAAAATTAATCATAAAAAAATTAAATGGGAAATTACATACATTCTATATAAGGTATATAGAATATTAATTTTTCATGGTTAACGTTTATAAAAGTTCCTCATTCAGAAAGTTAAAATATGATTCATTTGAAAAAAAATTGATTGAAAAAAAGGATAAAAATTTATTTAATAAATATTTTTTATAGGAAAAACATTAATGTGAACCTTCTTATAAAAAAGATATTTAAAAGAAAATAAGTTCTCCGGTAAAATAGAAAAATGATGATATGTTTTTTAAAAATAATTTTTAACAAAATTTTGAGCACCAAAGAGTTGTAAAATGATTATATTTCTTAAAAAAATGTCTTTAATAACCATTGGTGAATAAAACTAAAGGATTTATTAAACAATGATCCAATAATTTCCTTTAATTTAAATTCGAGTCTAAACAATCCCGAACAAAATGCGATTGTGATATAAATGCTTGAAAAGACATAACGTTGATATGGGAATGAATCAATGAATAGAGTATGCGTATCAAATTTAAATACACAAAAAACAAGTTGAAATAACAAATATATTTCAAAATTTATTACATATTTAATCTTATAATATTAACGACAACAAGAATGTTATATAACTCAATTAAAATGAATCTTGTTATGAAATTATTTACAACTTGGTAACTTTTAATAAAAATCCCCATAGAAGAGATAATTAAAATTGAAATTCAAAAAAAAATGAAGATAAAATAACTCATTATATAATATATCAAAAAAATTATTATATAAACCAAGTAAAAAAAGTAAGTGGTGAATATGACATTTATCTCACAAATTTAAAAAGTGAGATTAAAAATCCTTGTCTTATCATTCCTTTTGGGTGAACATCCTTTAAAATCATGTATAAAGGGTTTAAAATGGTAATAAATTATTCTAGAACCATAATAATATTCATTATATCATAATTTAACTTCTTATTATACCTAATTCCCCGTTTTTTAACAATCCTTCATTATTTTCACTATTTCGAGTGTTAATTGTATATATTTTTGCTTATGTTTTGAATTATTTCTTATTGTTAATATTATTTCAATCATGATTTAATCATCTAAATATTTTAAAATAATATTTAATTATCATATATATCTAGTGTTTATGTTTTTAAAATAGTCTATAATATTTGGAGACGAGAAACAAAATGAAGTATTCATCGAGATAGTCGGCCATACGTATGCATGAATTCTACTTCCATTTATTTTTTTTGTATTTAAAAGAAATAAAATAAAATTATAAATAGTTATATTACAATTAAATTATTATATTTAGGTCATAAATATCACATATGTTAATTAAAACCATCCTTTATGCATTCCATGTAATGTGTGAATGTATCACTTCACTTTGAGGAGGTGGAAGTCCACAAATCCATAAACGATGTTATCGTATTTACAAAAAATATAAAAAATTAATATATGTGTTATATAAAAATTTAATATTTATAAATAAAATAAATATTTTATATATATCATTCAAAAACTATGTTTTCCTCAAAATTTTCAACTATAAGAGGTGTTAAAGGAAAAACAAACGACATCGTTTCATGAGGCAGTAGGTCGTCGTACATGAATAGTAAGTTCATCACCCATTTGATGGAATTTTTTGTAGGATTAGGTAAAACACATAACATAAAAACAACTAAACATATTATTTATACTAATGTTTGGGTATAATCATTTAATAATAAAAAAGTATGGTGTAGATAAAAAAATAGAACATAAATGCACATTGAAGAAAATTACCTTATTTTGGAGTAACTCTTATTTCATTATACAAAAACACCTCCATGGATAGATTTATGTCCAAATGGGGGCTTCTAGGATGAGTGGAAGGATTTTTGGAGATTATTTGAGCCCATTTTGGATGATCCAAATGGCTTGATATGTGTGAATAAGTGAGAGGTAAGAGTGCCTTTTTAATAATAGAGGAGTAGTTGTTTTCTTGAAAAGTTTTGAAAAAGGAATTTTATCAACATTTTTCCCATCTAAATTCAATCCAGTAATGATCCCAATAATATAAAATGGAGTATAGATTCTAAATATGAATATTTATTGTATTTTGGAAATGATTTTAGGTCGTATTGGTTTTTATGATTCAAGTTTAGTCCCCTGTTAATCTAATTATTCTCTTAATAGATGTATTTAATTTTAATGACTTACTCTAATAATTTTACGAAATTAATATGTTAAACATATTATAATTAAAAATTATTATGATTTAAATTATTAGATATATTTTTCTAAATTACAATCATATAAGTGGCATAAATTAATTATAAATAAAATCTCATTGATGGGACAACAAAGAAGGGTATTAATGTAAAACTGTTCACAAGTTTGAGATTATTTTATACACAGTTGAAATGAGAAATTGATTCCAATTACCTAAATTGCATTAATGGATATAAAAACTGATATAATTAATCATTAAAACTAGTTAAAAATATAATTTAATGTTAAAAATAAATTAGAAAAAAAAAGATTTGAATTAGAATTTAGTATTTTTCACTATTAATCTAAAAATAAAACTTCTCATAAAAATTCATAAAAAACGCCCTAAGAAAAAAAAATGCGTTACTATTTCAAAAATAATGTTTTTTAACTTATAAAAATTATATAATTTCCAAATATTTAATATTAAATAGGTTCTCCATTAAAATATGTTAATAGTTTCCAATTAAAAATATAGGGTTTTTTGCGTAAAATTGGGTTTCTTCTTATCTTATGCCTATTAAATCTATTTTATGAATATAAAAAATATTTTATTGAATTTATAATATATATATTATATTAATATCACTAAATAATTTTATTTAATTTAATTTATTAGGACAAAATACCTTTGTGAGAATAAAAACATTCTATTATATTATATATGTTCTTATATTAATTTCTATTTGATTGGTAACATATGAATTACTTTTATATTTTTATAAACCATATATTTCCATAAGTTATTTTATTATATTAGTAATATGTAATTAAATATAAAGTTTATATCTTATTATATTAAATAATAATATTTTAATAATATATTATTGTTCGGTAAAACTCTGTCATGAATTTAACGCAAGTCATCAATGAAACTCGTATTTCGTGCATTGTAATATAACATAGTATTACATGAATTTAAATCTAAATAATATATTATATCTATTTAAAATATTAAATTTAGCATAATGTATCTATAGTTTATATTCCTTTCTATGTGTGGTGTTGTGCGTCATATGCACTATTAAATAAAAAGTTACCCTTTCATAATTTTTTTGGTGTTACATTATCCCCACTATAAATGAATTGTGTCCTCACAAATTAAAATAGATCATGGAAATATATTTTTGGATATTTAATATATTTAAATCTCATATTTTAAGAAGGTTTTATAAAGATTCATCTTGAAAATAGATAATGGTAAGTACAAAGGTCACATGGACTAACATATAACAAGGTTTCTATGTAGGAGAACGTTAGAGGAAAGTGAAAATATAGACTTGTAGGAAAAATTTAAATATTTATAGGGAGTGATTTAGGTAATTTATTAAAAAAACGATAATGATCAATGAAAATTTGAGGGAATTGAGGCCATAAATCTATGATGATATAAAAGACATTATTTAAAAAAATTATGGTATTGGGAAG
This sequence comes from Viscum album, assembly GCA_963277665.1. NCBI lineage: Eukaryota > Viridiplantae > Streptophyta > Magnoliopsida > Santalales > Viscaceae > Viscum > Viscum album. The sequence continues at coordinate 1,226,185,507 of OY728130.1, forward strand.
AAATTTTTTTAAACATAATAATATAATTGCAATATTATTACAATGATAAAAATTTAAATAATAACTTTAAAGTTTATTAATACATTTAAACACATGTATATAAAATATAAGGTCATTATCCCTCAAATAGGTTATCCACTAGATCATGTAATCTCCATAATTATTTTCCAAAATACGTTAAATTATGTTAGACTCTTAGTGTATAAATTAAAAATAGATTATTAGGACATATAAATTATGATCAACCTCAGCCTTATAATCCCATTATTGTATCCATCACTCTTAATATAATTAATACATTTGTGCTTCTAAAATTTTAAACAATCTTTATATGCTTCATGATTATTATATCTAAAATACTATTGGTAAAAATACATATATGATTTAATTATAGAATCCCAATAAATACATCGATCACTTTAATTCCACATAATATATTCCTTGGACCATGGTTTAACTTAGATCATTAATTGTAATTATCTATTTAAATCCTTCAAGATAGATTATAAATGAAATTTGAATTATCTTAAGCATATCCCCAAAGAGTGTCAAACCATGTGCACAGTAAGGATCATTGTCGTGTACCCAGATACGCTCTAGTCATGCCTGACACACCATTCTGGAGTTGTTACACCTAAGTACATATGTTCGAGAACCACGTCCACTTGTAGTATCCAGCCATGGATTTATTTCTCGGAAAACCACTTATTCTATATATAAACAAAACATTATGATATTCTTCAATATTTATCTTTAAATTATAGGAAAGGGTTATGTTCTATAATCCATGTTTTCCTAAATATTGTTCTGATGGTTTCAACTAAACAAACTCTGATACCAACTATAGCGACCCCACCCCGGTAATCTAGAAGCTCATGTGATGCTTCCATTGAAATAGAATAAAGAACATCTTAATTGCATCCCAAATTACAAAATAGTATAATATTCTAGGTAAAATAGATAAATACATGAGTCTTTTTTTTAATTGAGTATACTAATTACAAGATAATTTTTATACAAGGATAAATTTATTCCCTCTACTATATACATGAATGTATCTATTAGTATAATTAATAGAATTCTGGGGAAATGAAAAAAAAATATGGATGATCTCAAAGGATCAGTAAGGGTAAAATATAGTGGAAGAAATAATGGATCAATGACAATAATTAATATGGAAGGTTAAGTATCTAAACACATGTACCATTTAATAAATATACTAAGAATGAAATGCATCCATAAAATTTTTCAGTGTGAGAATATCTTGAATAATAAATAATAAATATTAATTATTGAAATGATTAATTATTGAACATCATGTTTCCCAGGAACATGATACCTTTACTATCAAGACCTTTCAAATGATAATTGTCATGAACTTTCATAAGAAAGTTTATATCTACGGGTAGAAACCCGTCTATTATTCTTGGAAACAAACTCGAAGGGTTTCCTTCCAACCAATTTCATCTTTTTAGACTACTAATTCATCGAGGGGAAAACATTTAATTGTCCCTAATCCATTTCTTTCATGTCCTAATCATTCCTCATATATTGAATAATTGAATTAATTCCAAAAACAATGTACCTTATCAAATATATGTATTGAGTAAAGGATGAAAATTTATCAATATTTTCTTGTAAATAAAATAAATTTCAAATTAAAGACTATATAAGAAATGGTATAATGTTTAATAAATTATTTTATCCATGGTAAATGATATATATAATTAGGGGAAATTTTTTTTAAATTATCATGGGAAATTAAATATTTTAACGAGAAAACAAAAAAGAATCCAGTATGTGAATGTTAATACTATACATGGTTAAATCAATAAAAAAAACATTAAAATTAAAAATATGGATGGTATCAATACAACATATCCCAATTGGAGTAAAAATATGGGTTTTTTTCATTGATAAATAGAAATATTGTGAATAGAAACAAAAATATCATTTTTATTTTGAAAAAAAAAATTGTAAATTGATTTTCATTGATGATATATTTATTATAAATTCATTAAAAATTATCATTTTAAACATTAAAAGGAATATTAAATGAAATTACAATGTGTAATTCATTATATGTCATACAAGGTAAAAAGGATATTCTTTTTTCAAGGTAAAAGGTTAGAAAATACCTAATTTAGAAAGAGATAAAAAGATTCCTTTAAAGCATATTTTTAGAGAAACAAATTTAATAAATGTCTTTAATAAATCATTTTTGAAATTATAAAATCTTTATTAAACCCTTTTTATAAAATAGTATATTTATAATTAAATAATTACTTCGACTAAATAGATAAATAAAGTCAGGTTTTCTTCAAAAACGTTTCTAGAAAATTTTGAATAGCAAAGCATGTAAAATAGTGCTATTGCATGAAAAATGTCTTGAGTAATCATAGGATAATAAAATAAAATTATATATTAAATAATTATACAATAATATCCTCTAATTTAAATTCAAGACTAGATAATCTGAAACAAAATGAGATTAAAGAGTAGACCCTTGAAAAGACTATAATGTTGATGTGAAAATCAATCAATGAATAGATATGTGGGTCAAATGAAAATCCACATAAAACAAGTGGAAATATAAAAATATATATTAAAATTTATAACACACATAGTCATATAATATTAATTTTAATGAATAAGTAATATAACCCTATGAAAAGGAATCATGTTATGAAATTATTTACCACTTGGTAAATTTTAATTAAAATTCCTTTATAATAAATGATTCAAATTGAAAGTAAAAATATCATGATGAAAAAATAATTCATTATTTTAGAAATCAAAATGGGTATTAGATAATCAAAACAAATTAAATAAGTTGTGGATATGGCATTTATCTCACATATGTAAAAAGTGAGATGAAAATATCTTACCTTGTGTTTCCCTTTAAGACAATTTACTTTATGCTCCTATAAAAGGGTATTAATAAAATTAATAAATTATACTAGTATAATAATAATATTCATAATAGCATATATTAACTTCTTATAATATCTTATTACCCATTTGTTAACAATATGTCATTATTTTCACTACGTTGGGTGTTAATTGTCTAGTATTTCGAGTATGTTTTGAATTGTTACTAGTAGTTATTCTAAAAAAGATCGTGTTTTAATAATATCTATAGTGCAAAAATTATTTAATTATCATATATTTCCAATTTATATTTATTTATAATAATCCATAACAATTGGAGATGAGAAATTAAATTCACTATTCATGGAGATGGTCGGCCATACGTACACATTAACACTACTTCTATTTCATTTTTCATATTTAAAATAAGGAAGGGTAAATGATTTATAAGTATATATTAATTAAAGTCTCATATTTATATCTTAAATATCATATTTTTTAATTAAAACCATCATTTTTATATTTCATGTAATGTGTGAATGTGTCACATTGCTTTGAGGAGGTAGTAGTCTACACGTCCACAAACGATGTTATCTTATTTACACAGAATGTAAATAATTAATGTATGTGTCATGTAAAAATTTAATAAGTTTAATGAAAAAATATTGATCTTATATATAATTTAAATATATTTGGACTGTAATAATATATAACCATTAGATGTGGTAATGTAAAAATGCGCAATATCATTTCATGAGGTAGTAGTTCACCATACACGAACAATAAGTTTTTTACCCATGGCATGGATATGTGTGTAGGTTTAATTATAAACCTTCATATAAAAAAATATTTGTATATATAAGATAATAATTTTATTATATAATCATGTGATAATAATAAATTAATGGGTGTATAAATAAATAAAACATAAGTGCACATTGAAGAACATTACCAAATTTTCCAGTAACTCTTTCTAGTTTATACCAAAAGACCACCTTGGTTTGATTTATTACCAAAGGGTGGATTATTAGTTTAGGGTATGGATTTGGGTATATTTTTTAACTATATTTTTTGTGATATAAATGTCTTTATATGTGTGAGTAAGTGGTAGGGGTGAGTGACTTTTTTTAAAGGAGGAGGCGTGACATTCTTATAAAGTTTTGAAAAGGGAATTCCACCCACATTTTTCCCATGTCAAGTGGCTCAAATAATGAACAAAATTCAATAAAATTGATGATAGGGTAAAAATATTTCCATTAAATAGATTTTGTACAAGTTTATAGGAAATATTTTCCCTTAAGATTATGGTTTAGTCCCGTGTTAAGATAATTCTTCTCTTAATCATTGTATTTAATTTTAATTACGTTTAATAATATTTCTGGTAAAAAACTAATTTTAACTTAATATAAATTATAAATTATTTTTATTACAAATATTTAATTCATTTTTTCAAATTCCAATCATGTAATTAGTATATATTAATTTCAATCTAATCTCACAGACTGGATGGAAAAGCATGGTTTTAAAGTAAAAATGTTTAAAAGATTGAGATGTGTTTATGCCAAACGTCCATGAAAAGTTGTTTCTAGTGACCTAAATTATATTTTTGAAAATAAACTTGATCTAATAATACTTTAAAAACAATTATACATATAATTTAACCAGTTAAATAAACTATTTGAAAAGTCAATTTTGAATTAAAATTTAGTATTTTTTCACTATTCATAAAAAATAAAACTTCTCAAAAAAATACAAAAAATAACCCAAAAATATTTTTTATATTCCAATTTAAAAAATTATGTTTATTTTTACATATAAAATATATATATGTAACAAAAATTGGATTTAACATTGGTTCTCCACTAAAAGGTGGTAAAAGTTCCTTTATAAAAATATAGGTTTCTTATGCGTAAAATTGGGTCTATTCTTATATTAAACTTGTAAAATCTACTGGATGAATATCAAAAATATTTGATTGAATATATAACATATATATTACATTATTCTCACAAACTACTTTTAATTAATTTAATTTATTACTATAAAACTCTTTTGTGATCATAATAAGATTCATTTATATTCAATTGGTTCTTATATTAATTCCTAATTGAATGGTAAATTTGAAATTAATTTTATATTTTTATAAACCATATATTATCATAATATAGTTTAGTAGTTGGGGTTTGGCTTAGTGGTAAGCACCCCAAAAATCTACATGGAAAATGGGGGTTCAAAACCCATGGGGTGCAGGTTACTGTAGAAGCACTGTTGCGCTACTGTAGCAGCCGAGATACTGTCGAGATGGCGGCACTGTAGCGGCTGCAGGGGAACTGTAGTGGCTGTAGGGGAACTGTAGCGGCTGTAGGGGAACTGTAGCGGTGGCAGGGGAACTGTAGCGGCGGCAGGGGAACTGTAGCAGTGGCGGGTACTGTGCGGTATTGTAGCAGCGCGGGTAGTGTAGCAGTACTATTCATAGAATGGGTCTTGGGCCTAAAATTTGTGCCTACGGGCTATGTTATGGGCTAAATGCCCACTAGGCCTATGGGCTTTGTAATGGGTCTCCCTCTACCCAGTTAAAGAGGTATTTTCTTTTCTTTAATAATAAAAAATGAGGCTTCAGCCCCAACCTTTTAAAAAAATAATATAGTTAATAAAATTTTTAATCACTAAATTAATGTCTAGTTTATATATTATTATATTAAATAATGATATCTTAATAATATATTTTTCAGTAAAACTTAGTCATGTGTGTAACGTAAGCTATAAAAGAAACTTATTGTTCTGGGAGATGCAAGATAAATCAGTATTGAATGAATTTCATGATAAATTATATATTAAATTTATATAAAATATTAATTATACCATAAATTCTTGACATATTATATTCATTTCTATGTTTGGTGTAGTGTGCCTTACATACTATAAAATAAAAAGTTACCCTTTGGAATTTTTGTGGTGTTACTGGTAAAATAATAGTCAATATCCAAAAATTTATCTAAAAAATTTGCAACTTCCCTAATAATCCTCTGATGGTTGAAACTTATTTTGAATCCTCAGTCTTTATTTTCATGATTTATTCTAAATATTTCTCCTTTAAATTGATTTTATATCAAAAAACATTATCTCTGAAGTCTTCTAGCATCATAAAAATATTGGTAATTAAATAAATAACTCATTTAAATCATCCCAAATCCTAAAAAATTACAATCGTATATATTAAATTCATACTTACCTATAAATAAAGCCTATAATAAAGACATTGAAACTTACACTTCTTCCATCCTATGACCATTAATCAACATTCCTTTTCAAAAACACAAACTTGGGTAAACTCCCAACACTATTCTCTTAATACTTGACCTATTTCAAAAAATTTCTATGTTTTAATTTATGGAAAAGAATTCTATTCAAATTAGTGCTCCCAAAATTTCATTTTTTAGAGACATCTCGATTTTGTATTAATATGATTTTCTTTGGTTATGACTCTAAAAAAACATCCCACCAACACATCCATGATATTTTCCAACTTTTAATGTCATATTTGTTGTCCAACATGAATTTCATCATCTTGTAAAACATCATTTCTTTCCTCAAACAACTTATTTTGATCTTAGTCTAACATAATAAATTTAATTCAAGAAATATAATATATTAAAGGATGCTTCTTTTTCAATATTTTTTTCTAGTAAATTTAAAGAATCATCTCATTTTATATAACCATCTCTTCTATTTTAAATTCCATAACCATTTTATCTACATTAATATTGTTCTTTAACTTGTAAATATCATTATATAACATTACTCTTTCCTGGTATATAAGTTTTCATCATTGATAGACAATGGAAAATCATTCCAAAAACCATTATTCTCCATTTCTAATATATTGATTTTAAATAGAAACTATATTTGTTTTGTTTTATAATTAAATCCATTTCTATATATTCCTCACATTCATAAATAATGCAATCATTATTTTTTAATATGTGTTCATTCAATTTTAAAATTAGAATTCATTCACGATCTTCACTTGAAGATTATACCACTTCATCATCTATACTAAAATAATTATCTTTAAAGAGAAAAGAGAAGATTTTATTCTTAAATTTAGAGAATTTTTAAGTTTTCTAATGAAAAGAACTCTTTTTTCATTTTATTTAAAAAACATATTGGATTATCTTTTTTTTAATGATTGGGGATGAACCATCAATTATATTATTAAATCAAAGTCCTCTTTTATTATTGGGTAGAGGGGGACCCATTAAATAGCCCAAAGGCCTGAGAAATTGAAATCCCAATTACAAGGCCTAAATGGACATTTTTTGGCACAAAAGTCCCTCTTGTGAAATAAGAATACTATAAATATCAACTAATGGATGTTTACCTTGATCAAGTTCTCCAAGAATCAAAACAATCAAAAAAATTTATATTATCTTCTCAATAATCCAAATATCTTTTAACTTTTTATCAAAACATTGAGAGTTCTCAAAATTTCATTTACTCAAATGAATAAGTCATTTAATTCTTCCTCATCATTCATATTGAGATTATCATTTTTCAATCACTAAAATTTTGCAGGTTCTTACTTCAATTTTTCATTTAATTAATAAATGATTTATATTATTGAGATATTTATAGTGCTTATACAATTATCTATTATTAATAAATGGTTTAACTTATTCCCATTCACTACACAAAAAACCTGGGTTCATTACCTATAAAACTAGAGTGTCATATTTCTCTTATTAATATTCAAACATTAATTATGCATGTACTATTTAATATTTTTTCCATTATTATATCCTCACTACACTGCACACACAACTTCCTAAATCCTCAAGATACTTTAATATAATATTATTCTCTTCTCAACCACACTATCTTTTTATTACCATAAATATCAGCTTTCACTAATACATATATCATTATAATATTCTAATCAATTATATCTTTCACAACAGAATCATATTTTTCACATTTGAATTTCAATTTCAATTTCATATAAAAATATAAAATCATTTAAAAAATATAAATACATTATTCTTATCCTATTTTTTTATACATTCATAAAACTATAAAGGTTATCACGGAATATCTAAATTTCACATTGAATAAAAAAATAGTTCTGACAACTTCTCTTCCACTGTTTTTTTCATATGAAATGAAAAAAAATATTGCATGACTCAAACCATTTATTTTACCTCTTTATAAATTCATTTCATTTCTTGAAAAAATGAAACATTATGTCATATATTTAATATAGAGACCCTATCCCTTTACATATAACAATACATGATTTTAAGAATAATTATACATCAGAGTACAAGCCAAGGATCGTAAATTCTAGTTTCTTAGAAGAATAGGGACATAAAACTAAAAAAATAGAACTACATATAACATTTATTCATTTAATATTAAAATTGGGCTCCTAACTTTCAGTGTGATCAAACATTTTCATAGGGTACCCTAGATAAGACGTGAAGAAAGGGATGAGCTAAATAGCCCAGTAATGGAATACCAATAAGAATAAAGCATTAGCCCATGGGATAGAAGGAATGATAAGATGATATAAAAAAAGAATGTAACATAAGAAATAATAATATATAAATATGGAATCATATAAACATGGTGTTATAGTAATTTTGTATCAACATATAACATGACTTTAGCACAAGTCAAGTCTAACTACCAAGACCTTTGCACATGGTAGCACAAGCCAAGGATAACCATTATGACTGTCGCAGATAACTTCTCACGAGACACAAATTTTCCCATTGAATTGGAGCGCTATATTGGTGCACCCATCTTAACTAATAAATAATATGTATTCCACATAAATAATTATAGATAATCAATCTTACATAACCATAAGGGTTACCCATGGAAAGACTTGGGTACCACAATCATGACATATTGCATACAAAATGGGCATATCATAAAAGTTTCAATGAATTAAAGGAACTAAAATATTCATGGACATTCATAAGTTAAGATAATAGTGTATCATGGTAATTTATGTAAATTATAAGTGACAACAACTATGAAAATTATTTAACAAATTTTAGCAATTAATCATTTTTGTGTAGTTTTGAGGAAAATACTATAGAGAATTTAAAGTATAAAAGGGAACGGTCAATTATATAAAACCATAATTAAACCAATAAGGTTTTAATAAAAAAATAATGATTTTATAGAGACAATTTTGGCTTAAAAGAGATTATAGAGTGCACATTAAAGCGGCTAAGAATTTGGGAATTTCCCTTAAAACGGGTTTTCATATCAGGAAGTATTGGGGAGGGAATCATTTAAAAACATGTATATACATGAACGATAATGAGGGATGGATAAATAAAAATTATTTTAGTGAATATAAAAATTATTTAAATGTTTATATACAAATAATAAACAACATTATTTTGATAAAAAGATAGATAGAGCAACCCGATGGAATGTAGGAGGTTTGGGAATAATCCCTTACGAAATATCAGTATGGTACCGGGTGTACTTACGAGGGATTTATGAGAGGGAAAGGGGTTTATCATCTTCTATACACCATGATGGATGTATTAAGGAGGTGAAAAATCATACATTGTCATTAAGAACTACGCCTAAAAGGGTATAACATGGAGGAGATTCTTGAATAAATGTGAGAAATACAGGATCTTGTACCTTAAGTCTGATGGTGATCTCCACTTGATAATAATGACCTGAATAATCAAATTAGGTTCATAAATTAATAATTAAAGTACCTACTTTACATTTAATTCATTTAGGATAACCATTTTATGTTCATTCATGGCCTTTTTGATTGGTTATGAGGTTCAATTTCATTGTTTGGGTCTGTTTGTTCCATATTTAGTTTACTTATATACATGAATAGATAATCATGTAAAATAAAGATAGTTTTCCAGAATTGAAATTATATTTTATAATTGAACATACATAAGGTTACATAGTTTCAAATTTCATTTGGTTACTTGGAGGGAAGAATAATCATTATGTAAAACATTAGTGATAACATTTTGGGTTAATTGGTGGTTTTTTTACCACAATGAACAAGTTTTGTTATATAAATGAAAAACATGTGTAAAAAATGATTCCAAAAACATAAATGAGACATAATACATATATTATGGTCTGGTTAAACCATGAAAATGGTTTCATGACCATAATTGATGGCAGTAATGGAAATTGAAAACCCATCATCCTTGAATGTGGTAAATTAACACATCTCGGGTAGAGTCTTTACTAGTAAATTAAAATAAGGTTAAAGGAGATATGATAATGAATTATCCCATTAGAAGAATAAAATTCTAGTACATTTATGGTACTTGATTTGTCATACCATTTGTATGAGTAAAGGTTATTAAAGAAATGGGAACAAAGGAACATGAAAAGAAAATGAAAGAAAAAAAAGAGGAATTTACCTCTTGATTTAATATTCCTTTAGATCCTATTAAGGGAAGATGATTTGGTCTTTTGAGGTGAAAAAGGGTTTCTAGACGTAGGGGTATCTTGTGGAGATATTTTGGAAGAATTTATGGAATGCACAAGTCTTGAGAGGAGTGAAGGGAAGAGGGGAGTGTGGGTGGTTTTTATATTGGAGGGGAGGAGAGTTTTCTTAATATTATAATCATTAGTTAATTATTTTTTCCATAAGACAAGAAATAATAGTAATTATTGTGACAAAAAATAGTAATATGTGTATTTGAGTTAGGACCAATGGCCATTTACATCATTAATGACTCAATAATGTTGTACAAATTTAGGTTTTAGCATTTATCGAGAATTAGCATATTTTACTATTCAAAAAAAATCATGTATTTTAGAAAAATCCCAAAAACTCACCCTAACCATTTTCTGACATGTAGAATCAGAATATAAAGTCAATTTTTCAAAAATTATTTTCTAAATATAAATAATCTAATTTTTAATTAAAATCATAATTTACTTGAAAAAGCATAATTTAAAACTATAACTGACTTTATAATGTTTTTAAAATTACAAAAGGCCTTATAAAATTATCCTGAAACCAGAAGACATAAAATTATTAATTTATAAAAACATTTTAGAAAAATATCTTTTCTTCTAAATTAATTAATTAATTTTAATTCTTTATTTATGACTTATAAAAATACTAATACGTTTACTACGGTCATATTATCACCTATAAGAATGCCAAATTTTCATTATATATTCATGGGTGAGGATAATATTATTTTGGATGATTTACAATTAATAAGGCTGATATTAATATTCATAAGGGTAACATTACAATTCATAAGGGTCAGATACTATTCACAATTTTTAATGTTTGTCTTATCGGACTCAAAACATATTACTTATTGCAACAATGTATGTCAGATTTTCGAAATTCGGTTCCTAGAAGTGACAATATTTTGATTAAAGGTCACATAGTTCTTATTAGTTCATTGGGTTATAAATTTATTTGATTATATGACATAATTCTAGGAATGGAATTTCAATTGACAAAACATTGGGTTGTTACATTATTCCCCTCTTAGGAAATTTCACCCTCAAAATTTCGTTTTAAATTTCAAGCCATAAATAGGTGAGGGTAATTTTCCTTCATTATATTCTGTAGATCCCATGTTAACTCTTTGTACTCATGGTTCCATTATAGTACCTTGATCAGGTGAGTAGTCTTGTTACATATAACATTGTCTCTACGATCTAAGATATTCACTATCTACTCCTCGTAAGAAATATTATCCTCCAATGGTACCACCTCTACAGAGAGTACATGTGATGGATCTGGTATGTACTTCCTTAAGAGTTATATGTGGAACACATCACGTACATTGGACCTCATTGGTGGAAGTTCTAGTCGATTGGCCACAACCCTGATACAATCCAGAATATCAAGGGGCCGATGTACATGGGACTTAACTTTCCTTTCTTCCCAAACCTCATGACCTTCTTCCATAGAGATATGCGTAGAAATACCATGTATCCAACTCTGAACTCAAGGTGTCATTGATGATTGTATACATATATATTTTTTCAACTTTCGGTTTTCCGTGATGTCTTGTTTAATGGTTTTCACCTTCTCTATCATTTTGTTGACCATTTCAGGTCCTAACAGCTTACAATCACTAACATCGTCCCAAGACGCCAGTGTTCTACACCTTTTCCCATAAATAAATTCATATAGGGCCATTCATATCCTCAAATGTAAATAGTTTTTGTAGGATAATTAAACCAAGGGGAGATGTTTGACCCATCCTCCTTTGAATTCTTCCAAAAATTGTCTCTACATATCTTCCAGTTTCAGAATAGTTCACTCAAATTGGACATTATGTTGAGGATTATAGGCCATACTAAAAATCCATTCATTCATTAGTGCATGTAGGAGTATTTTTTAGAACATATAGGTGAATCTTAGATCTCGATTAGATAAAATAGATAGTGGTACTCCATATAGCCTTACCACGTCTTTGATATGTATCCATGTAAGTTGATCCAATGAGAAGTCATATTGAATCACAATAAAGTGAGTTGTCATTCAAATACATTCCAAAATGACCCATATAGCATTGTTTCCTCCATATGTCCTTGGAATTATAGTGATAAAGACTATTGTGATGTTCTCCCACTTCCATGTTGGTAAGGGTAGTGGTTTCATCATCCCCTTAGACTTTAGTCTTTAAACCTTCACTTCTTGACATGATATGCACTTTTATGTATACTAAGAAATCTTTATCTTCATATTGTCCCACCAAAATTTCTCTCGGAGATCTTGATACATCTTTGTTCTCCCAGGGTGAATAGAGACGGTTGAGCTATGTGCATCATTCAAAATCTCCTTCATTGTCTTTGGATCGGATGGTACACATAATCATGACCTAAATCTTACAAATCCTTCTTCATAAATCATGAACTCATAGATTTCTCATTTTTATTGGCTTCCACCATTTTCTGAATTTCCACATCTTTTCATTAAGAATCCTTTATTTTATCCATGAGGGATGGTTGAGTAATCATTTGGGAAAGGATTGATTCAATTCCTCACACAAGGTTTCCCATGTCCATCCTTTACAAATCTTAGATGATTGAATCCTTTTCAATTCTCATCATTGATAAAGATGTATGATTCTTTATACTTAGAGCATCTTCCACCTTATTTTCCTTATTGGGATGGTAGTGGATTGAGTGGTCATAATCCATGATGAGCTCTATCAATCTTCACTGGAACATATTAATATAGTTTTTTTCATGAATATATATTTGAGACGCTTTTGATGAGTATAAATCTCATAGTTATCCCCCATAGAGATAATTCCACAATATTTTTAATCCAAAGATCACAGCCTCCAACTCCAGATCATGCATAGGATATTGTTTCTCATTAATTTTCAACTTCCTTTAAGAATAAGCTATCACATTATCATTTTGCATCAATACACAACCTAAAATTTTCATTGAATAATTTTTGTACACCATAGATAGTTATCCACTTGATGGGAGTGTGAGTATTGGAATAGTGATAAGCCTCTTTTTGAGATCATTAAAAAATTTATAACATTATTGAGTCTATAAAAACATCACTATATTCTATGTCATCTTGGTCATTTGTAAAGACCCATAATTTCCATGTAATTTTTTTTAAATGTATGGGAATTTTACGAGTCAATGAAAATTGATGGTGTAGGATTCCAAGGCCTGGTGCACCCAAAATGAATTTTTGAACTTTTTTCTCAGTACATTCAATAAACGTACGAGCGGGATTTTATAACTTTTAAACCGGTGCACGGAATTGAAATCTGTGGGCACCGATAAACTCGTCGCACCAGTATTGGGCTGAAAATCCCCAACATGGGTTATGGGGGTGGGGACCACCCGATCCTACCTCCCATGATGATGTTTATAGGTGTGGACCACCTGAACTAACCCCCATTTTGAATTTAGAGGCGGGGACCACCCGACCCCTCTTAATGGGGGAGAAACCTATCAACTCCCCTTTAATCCTTTCCTCCAATTAATTGGAGCCAATTAATTTTTCCAATGTGGTATAATTAAAGGTTCCACAATTAATTGTGCCAACCTTTTAATTTTATAGTCATATATTAAGAAAGGGTATATTTTTACATCTTGAGTGGAATTGGGAGAGGAGAAACTTTTAGGGGATTATATTCTCCAATGAAGAATGTGCTCCCCAACAATGAATGTTCATTCCAGCGAGGAACGTCTTCAAAAAAATGACCCCACGATCGAGGAAAAACTGACATCACCGACGTCCGTATATCCCCAACGACATCATCTCCTACCTCGCGACCTCCTTCAACAAATCTCTGAGTTAGGGGTTTAATTATTCTTGATTTTGTTTCCCATGTTCTGCCATTCTAAAACAAAAAACGTGGATCTACTCTCTAACTAGTTGATCTATGGATGATTTTTTTTAGGGTTTGGGAATAATCAATTGTAGGAGGTTTTAGGGCTTGACATTCTTCATTCATTTTTTTGGGGAGCCGCTTTCTACCACTCTAATGCAGAGGGTGCGGGCCAAACAAACATGGCCCAAACCCTCCCCCATTCTTCTTGAATGGTGTTTTCTTTGCGATGGAGGAAGACGACTTTGTGCCACGATGATGAACTAATGCGGCGGCCAGCACATCACTTTTCATGATGAAGGTGACGGCCCCAAGGCACCTCACTGCCCCATAGCACTCTGTGTTTCCCTACGAACTTGCTTCCTCGTGGCCTAAACATCCACTATAGCCTCGCCATCTCACGACCCACACGGCCGCTATGGCCTCCCCACCTCGTGGCTCTTCGCGGACCCTCACGACCTCTGTGGCCTTCTGCGGCCCTCACAACCTCTGCTTCCCCATGACCCTTCACAACCCCCACGGCCCTCCATGCCTCCCCACTACGTCTCTGCCTCACATCCTCTGTGGTGCTTGCAGCCCCCGCGGCGCCCTGTGGCCTCTGCCTTCCAATGGCCACTACACCACCTGCAGCCTCCGTCGCCTATGGCCTCCGCTGCCCCGCGGCCGCACGCTGCCCGCGACATCTGCCACCCAGCGGCCTCACTGCCTTGTAGCCCTCCACAGACCCATGACCTCCCCACCTCAAGGCTCTCTGCGGCCCCCACAGCTTCACTATCTCATGGCCTCACGGCCCCCACGGCCTCGCCGCCTTGTAGCCCTCCGCGGCCCTGTGGCCTCGCCGCCGAACGGCCCTCCATGGCCCCCACGGCCTCGGGGCCCCCACAGCCCTCCGTAGACCCCGCGACCTCACCACCTGACGTCCTTCCTCGCCCCCCATGGCCTTCCCGCCTCACAACCCTCCATGGCCTCCCACGACCTCTGCGACCCCTCACGGCCTCCGGGCCCCTACGGCCTCCGCTGCCCCGCAATCCTTCGCGGCCCTCACGACCTTCACCGCCCTTGTGGCCTCCGCGCTGAACACATGGCCTCTCATTGCTCCACGGCCCCCACGTCGCCCAGTGCAGCCCGGATCGACCCAAACCGGGTCGGGTCGGCCAGGCCGGGTCGGACCGGAACTGGAAAAGCTACGAGCTTTTCACTCTATCATCCATAACATTGGTACCATGGGTTTGTTTGACAAACCATCAATGACACTATAAACCTTGGATTGAGATGGTCCCTTTGGAATACCCCCACTAGATTTTTGATTAATGTTGGGATACAATCAGTTTGGATCGAGCAGAATCCAACCGGGCCCTCGGGACTAAAAGGATAATAACTCGCAGATCAGGCGTTTGATTCACGCACCATCTATTGCTTTAAGAACCCTATGACGTGTCAATCCATTAAGATACTTTTTCATGGGACTTCGTGGAAGTTGGAGTATTGACTAGTGGATTAAAGATCGGACCCTCCTGGAGAAGAGAAATCTTAGTGCGGGAATCCATTAGCTCGATGTGACGTGAAGAATGAATAGAGATCCTGTATGGATCAGCACTGAGCAATCCTGTGTGGGTCAGCACTGAGGGATTGAAAGAGCGCTGTCGTGGGCGCCCTCAAATGATTAGTGTAATTTGGGGTACTTAGGTGCAGCAGAGTGGCTGACCAAGGTCGTCTCTCAAAGGAGGAAGTGAATTTAAACAATTATTAGAGGTATTATAGAAGTAAAATAAAATATAATAAAAACACTACTTGAAAGGATGGGGGTGGTTGTTTATAGTTTATGAATCTAGAAGAAGTTTGCTGGAAGAAGATTGTATAATTTTTTTTTTTTTTAGTTTTGAAATGAATTTCAATTTAAATGACACAACAAGAAGATGTTTTTTTTAGAAATCTATTTAAAAAGCGTAATCGATCTAACTCTACCTCTTCACTTTATTATTAATCATTATCATTTAAATTAACATTCACTTAATTATGATCCCTTAATTTGTTAAATCCCGAACCCTACGAGAATTAACTTTACCACAAAGATGATGTGAATTTAAACCTAGGCTAACTTTGGAACGTGCAATCGCAGCACCCTGCTTTGATTGATGTTCTAAGATTAGCTTATGATCAGTGGTAAATTAAGGCACATATCCATTCTGGAAATGAGGATGAATTGTGTTTAGGGATTATATTTGAACTCTACAAATTTATCCCGTGTGGTCTTGTATTACCGATTAAGATCGCGCTCTCACAATTTACACAAAATCCCGACCTCGCGTGTTTTTGTGTTAATTGTTCAATTGCTTGCTTAGTTTCTTACAATTTAAAAACAAAATTCATGGATCATATTAATTGAATTACAGTAGCTCATTGATTCAAAATAATTAAATGAAGAGGGTAGAAGATAGATCGATTACTAAAAGACTACTCTTCCATGGGTGGCGTAATCATCGTAGAAGCGTTTTGCATGTGCAAAGGTTTAAAATGGGTATAACCCAATAACGCTTCTACTCAAGAATTCCAGCCCAATTAGGAAGATTAAGAGAAGAAGAATTTTAAACAAAACAGAAGAAAAGATAAGAAATATAAGAAGAGCAATGAAGTTTATTACACAAATGAAAACATTACAAAATGAAGAAGAGAAGGAGGCTTCGATGAGGGGATCCTTGCTTCAAGAGCTACCCCTCTTACAATGGTTGGAGAATTTGGGTGAAACAAATTCTCCTCTGCCTCCAATCTCCCAATGCACGTCCCAACCCCTCCAAATGAGAAAAACTCCAATTTATAGAGGGGAGGGGAGGAGAGGTTACAAGTGGTTTCAAGTGTGAATGTGGAAATTCGGCCAAATATTTTATTCCACATTGCACCGCCCATTTGACCACCAAAACGCGTGAATTGGCCGGCCTTCCAGAAGGATGATTTGTGCCACATCATGTCCCCGAGCTTTCAGCTAAATTTGGGCTCAATCCAAGCCCGTATGTAGAACATATGGACCAAATACAGAACCTTCTCCATTCTGGCGAGCCCAGCCCATCTTTGACTTCCTGGCATAATTTCAACAACCAAATGAACTCTTTATCTTTAGTGTCCTGAATAAAAGTTGTAGATAATTAAGTTAGGAACACTGTTACAAAATTTCAAATTCAAATAATAAATATAAAAATATTTATCTTCGAAATACCTCAGTGCACTATTAAGGGTAAAACTGGAATTTTCACCAAATTTTCAAATGAATGATCAAATCCCAAATATTTTATAAATAAACATGTTTAACACAATGTGAGGAAATTATATCATTTATTATCAATAAAATATTCAATAAAATAGTGTTTTATCAACTCCCCCACACTTACCCTTTTGCACACCTGGGCAAAACCTCATATCAAGTAAACATTAATATCAAATCAAAACCAATTTTAAAACACATATCCTTAAGATCAATCAATTCCACACCAAGAATAAAAAAGATATCATGCCTCATAAAAAACCTTATTTCAAGTTCTCCATTTATATCATTCAATATATTTCCACTTCATTTATCCACCCATGCACAAAACACTTACCTTGCTTGAATTTTCTCTCATCACTCAAATATCAATTTTTTTTTGCAATGTCTTTCTCATCCAAACTCATACAAGGGTCACCATAGGCTAGATAGATTCCTACATCGCTACCCGATGTGAGTCAAGGACATATGTTTATCATGAGGACTTTTCAGGGTTGTTCTGTGGCTTTCGGTTGGTAGGATTAAGATGTGAAAAACTCTGAGGCTGAATGAGGACGGCTTGACTCTTTTGAAGCAAAATTGCATTAATCTAATTTTCACTTAAATATGGTCTTCTCTTCAATCCCCATAGTATCAATTCAGCTCCATCATCATGAAAAGTCATGAAAGGTTTACACCATTCATCATTTCAGAATAAAAAATGTCAATCTTCTCAAACATGATTTTCTTGAAAGCTCCAGATGGGCACAGCTTTCCACCTCAATTAGAAGCTCCAGAAAAGGCACAGCTTCACTTGTCATGAAAGCTCCAGAAAAGGCACAGCTTTCAATATAATGACTTTATTTAGCAGCAAACACATCTCTTCAGAATTTAATTTTCCACCCAAAGTATCACAGAATGTGGTGGCAAAATCCAAGACAACTTCCCCCACACTTAAGCTCAACTAGATTATGCAATTTCACTTCAAGAGTTGGTTGGATAGGGAAAATTGGATTGTAATGTGGCTTAACCTACCAGGCTGTGCATGGCTTCTAAGGGCTACAAGGATTAAATATTCAAGGTAGGCCATTATAAAAAAAAGGATTCTTTGAAATAGGGGCTTTAATACCAAACAAATGCCTCAATCATTTAAACATATGTACCTCAAACCCTCAAGTTTTGACAGGAATAGATCAAATTCTGGTTAAATCAAGTATGGTTTGGTTCTCTCTAGATATGAGGTGAATGTAAAGAATATGAAAATAATGGTTCAGAAGCCTCACAGGAAAGTGATTTCAAATTTAAAGACAGTGAGATGTGGCATGGGATTCAAAATTTGGTGTACTTTCCATGAAATTACTAAATATTTGAACTTGAAACAAAGTCATTTCAGCATTCATTTAAGCTTAGTTTCAAGGGGTAAATTGTTTCACTTATTGATATGGATTTAAAAATGGTGATGAGAATCATTTCAGCTCAAAAGTTTCAAAAACACACAGAAAATTGTAAAATAAACACACAAATTTTGAAAAACACGCAATTTTTTTTTGGTTTTTTTTAACAGGAAAACAATTGAAATTACTAAACTAAAAGGTTCCCTCCCCCACACTTAAAATATTGCATTGTCCTCAATGTGAACCCATGAGATGATATATGCACATGAAATGCAGAATTTTTAAATAGGACAAATAATATAAAAGTGAAAGGGTTAGGAACAGCCTGATGTGATCAAGTGATGATGGGGTCATGCAGTGTGATAAAATCCACTGCATCAGTAGGATGTCCCTCAATGTATCTCTTCAAACATTGCCCATTGACTGTAAAGCTCCTTCCAGTGTCCTCTTGTGTGATCTCCACTGCACCATAAGGAAAAACATTAGACACAATATAAGGACCTAACCATCTGGAACGCAACTTACCAGGCATCAACTTCAGTCGTGAACTATAGAGAAGGACTTTCTCTCCAACATAAAACTCCCTTTTTTGGATCATTTTGTCATGAGATGCTTTTGATCTTTCCTTGTAGAGCCTTGAGTTCTCATATGATGACAGGCGAATCTCCTCAAGCTCTTGAATTTGCAACTTCCTTTGAATTCCAGCTTGGGCCAAATCCATGTTACATTTCTTTATAGCCCAATATGCCCGATGCTCGATTTCCACGGGGAGATGACATGCTTTCCCAAAAACAATCCGAAATGGGGACATACCAATGGGGGTCTTGTATGCTGTCCTATAAGCCCACAATGCATCATCCAAGCGCTTGCTCCAATCCTTCCTATTTGGCTGCATGATTTTCTCCAAGATTTGTTTCAACTCACGATTTGAAACCTCAGCCTGGCCATTTGTTTGGGGGTGGTATGGTGTTGATGTTTTGTGTGTCACCCCATACTTTCGAAGGAGGGAAGCAAAATTCCTATTGCAAAAGTGTGTCCCTTGGTCACTGATGATGGCCTTTGGTACTCCAAACCTGCAAAAAATTTGTGCTTTGACAAAGTCCACAACAACATGAGAATCGTCAGTCCTAGTGGCCTTGGCCTCCACCCATTTACTCACATAATCAACAGCAACCAAAATATACAAAAATCCAAATGAACTAGGAAAAGGACCCATAAAGTCGATGCCCCATACATCAAAAATCTCACAAAATAGTATGGGTTGTTGGGGCATCTCATGTCTCCTAGAAATGTTCCCAGTGTGTTGGCAACGAGAGCATGACTTACAAAACACATGGGCATCATGGAATAATCTAGTCCAATATAATCCAGAGTCCAAAACTTTCCTAGCTGTCCGTTGGGGTCCAAAGTGTCCACCACATGCAAGTGTATGACAGAAATGCAAAACAGACTCAAACTCATGATCGGGAACACACCTCCTAATGACTTGGTCACTACACATGCGCCAGAGGTAAGGATCATCCCACACATAAAACCTGGACTCACTTTTTAATTTTTGGACTTGATGTTTCTTTAAATTTGCAGGGATTTCAGAAGCAGCAATGTAATTAACTAAATCAGCATACCAAGGATGCTTACCTGAGATGGTATAGAGATGCTCATCGGGGAAAGTGTCCCGAAGTGGTACCTGGTCCAAGGTGTCACCCTCTAGTGTGTGAGTAAGCCTACTCATGTGGTCTGCCACCAAATTCTCTGACCCCTTCTTGTCCTTTATCTCAAGGTCAAACTCTTGAAGAAGGATCATCCAACGGATAAGTCATGGCTTTGCATCTGGCTTCTTTAGGAGGTACCTCAAAGCTGCATGGTCAGAAAAAACAACTACTTTAGAGCCCAATAAATATGAACGGAATTTATCTAAAGCAAATATGACAGCAAGAAACTCCTTTTCTGTGGTAGTGTAGTTTGATTGGGCTGAATCTAGCGTCCTCGATGCATAGGCGATCACATGTGAACGTCCCTCCACCCTCTGAGATAAGACAGCTCCAACCGCAAAGTTGGAGGCGTCACACATAAGCTCAAATGGAAGGTCCCACCGTGGGGGCTGTATGATTGGTGGAGTGGTCAGACACTTCTTCAGCTCATCAAATGATACCCTGTATGAATCATCAAAATTGAAGTCAATATCTTTTTGAAGCAATCGAGATAAGGGTAGAGCGATCTTACTAAAATCTCTGATGAAGCGTCGATAAAATCCAGCATGCCCAAGGAATGATCGAACATCACGCACACATGTAGAATATGGGAGGGATGAAATAATGTCTACCTTAGATTTATCAACTTCAATTCCATGTTGTGAGACTATATGACCTAAGACAATTCCCTTTTCGACCATGAAATGACATTTTTCAAAATTTAAGACCAGATTCTTCTCAATACAACGATGCAACAAATCACCCAAACTAGAGAGACATTCATCAAATGAGGACCCATAAACTGTAAAATCATCCATAAATACCTCCATGCGGTTCTCAATGAAATCTGAGAAAATACTCACCATGCATCTCTGGAAGGTACCTGGGGCGTTGCAAAGTCCAAATGGCATCCTCCGGTAAGCAAAGGTACCGAATGGGCAGGTGAATGTTGTCTTCTCCTGGTCCTTTGCTGCAATGGGAACCTGAAAATAGCCAGAAAATCCATCCAAGAAACAATAGTGTGTCTTCCCAGCTAGTCTCTCAAGCATCTGGTCAATGAATGGAAGTGGGAAATGGTCCTTACGAGTGGATTGATTTAGTTTCCTATAATCGATACACACTCGCCAACTGTTTTGTACTCTCACAGGAACTAACTCATCATTTTCATTTTTTATAACAGTGAAACCAGTTTTCTTTGGTACAACCTGAACAGGGCTAACCCATTGTGAGTCAGAAATAGGGTAAATGATACCCGCCTCAAGTAATTTTTCAACTTCATTCTTAACAACTTCTAGGAGGGTGGGATTAAGTCTCCTTTGTGGCTGTCTCACCGGTTTTGCCCCATCCTCCAAGAGAATCCTATGCATGCAAATGGAGGGGCTAATACCTGATATGTCTGCCAATGTCCAACCAATTTCCCTAATGTTATCTCTCAAAAGATTCAAAAGTTTTTCTTCATGTTCAAAAGAGAGATTGTTAGCAATTATGACAGGTAATCTATCACCACTGAGCAAGTATGCATATTTGAGATTTGGGGGAAATGGCTTGAGTTCCAATGTAGGTGGGTGATGTATGGATGGAGAAATTGATGCAACAGACATATCTGCACAATGAACATCAGTATCAGAATAAAAATCATCACAATCAGAGAATAAAGCACCAAATCCATCAGCATACTCAATAGCCATGTCATAATTAGAGTTCACATGATCAAAATCAGAATATGATTCTATTTCAAAATCAAATCTTAGAGAGTCTTGTTCCTTAAAAATGGGTGTAGAAGTATTCTTAGACATCAAACTAGAACCAATACTCATAATCTCCCTAAGCATAGGACAATCAAATTCTATGGAGTTTTTATTTGGTGGTTCAAAATGGGAGATAACAAAAGCAGAATGGTCCTCTGAGGGGTACTTCATGGAATCCATAACATTAAATATCACAACTTCATCCCCAAATTCCATGGAAAGTGTACCCTCATTGACATTTATGATAGTTTTTGCAGTTTTGAGGAAGGGTCTACCTAAGATAATGGGGGCATGAGAACTTACCTGATCATCCTCCATGTTAAGAACATAGAAATCCGCTGGTAAGATCATGTCTCTTACCCGGACAAGTACATCCTCAAGGACTCCTGCTGGATATGCCGTAGCTCTATTCTCCAATTGCACCACTACTCTTGTTGGCTTCAACTCACCAACCTGCAAGGAAGAGAATACAGAGTGAGGCATCACATTTATTGAAGCTCCTAAATCACAAAGAGCATCAGAGAAGTGCAACTCCCCTATGGTACATGGGATGGTGAATGTCCCGGGATCCTTGCACTTTGTTGGCATTGCTAGAGTTGGTGTAATGAGTGCCGACACATTCCTTCCAAGGTTGATCCTCTCATTCCCCTTGAGCCCTCTTTGATTGGTGCAGAGTTCTTTTAAGAATTTGGCATACCTTGGGATTTGCTTAATGGCTTCAAGTAGAGGAATGTTGATCTCCACACGCTTAAATGTGTCCAAAACCTCCTTTTGCATTGCTTCTTCAGCCATCTTCTTGGTTTGAACAACCCTGTTTGGAAAAGGAAGGGGTTTAGGAGGAACATCATCAATCTTTTTCTTACCTTTATCTTTCTCCTTGGATTGCTCATCAGTTGGTATGGAATGCGGCTTCTCTGAAGTTGAGGTGAATCCCGGTGGAATGGTAGGTGTAGATGTATCATTCATTTGCTTCCCACTTCTCAATGTGATGGCACTAACATTCCCCTTTGGATTTGGAGTGGGTTGGGAAGGTAGATTTCCAGAATTCTTACTCACAAGTTCATGGAGGGCAGTGGCAATCTGACTCATTTGAGTCTTCAACTCTCTCAGCTCCGAACCTTGACTCTTCAGCTCATTCTGTTGATTAAGAACAATTTGCTTCAAAAGATCATCAGTATTAGAATCTACCTTTGGTGGATGATTCCCTTGTTGTTGACTTGTTGATGTTTGAGCTTCAAATCTCCTTTGGGGTTGTTGGAAACCCTGCTGGTAAGGCGGAGGCTGCTGGAAGTTGGGTTGAAAAAGGGGGCCTTTGTTGTTGTCCAGAGCCATACCTCATGTCCGCTAGATCTTTCCACCCTTGGTTGTATGTTGGATCAAACATCTTTTGGGGATATGGTTGTTGTTGTTGCTGCTGAAATGGTCTCCCAGGGAACACTGCTGCACAATCTTCTGTTTCTTGGAGTTGTGGGCAACAGTCAGTCGGGTGGCTTGTCTCAGTGAAAATACCACAAGGCCTTGAAGGAGGGGGTAGAGAAGTCTTTTGTGCCAATGCAATCTGCCTCACCATAGTTGTCAATTCTTCTAACTTAGTATCAATAAAATGAATTTCAAGAGAAGAAGTACTTACTTGATGTACTCCTCGAACATGTGGTGTACCTCTATCACCAAATTGTTGGGAGTTTTGGGCCATCTTGTCGATCAATGCTCGTGCAGCTACTGGTGTCTTGTCCACCAATGCTCCTCCAGCTGCAGCATCCACCATGCTCCTCTCCATGGGTGTGAGTCCTTCATAGAAGTACTGGATGAGTAATTGCTCACTGATTTGGTGATGCGGACAGCTTGCACACAACTTCTTGAATCTCTCCCAATACTCATACATTGACTCACCTTGGGCTTGCTTGATCCCCGAGATCTCCTTACGAATGGATGTGGTCCTTGATGCTGGAAAAAATCTCTGCAAGAAAAGACGTTTCAAATCGTTCCAACAAGTTACATCTTCGGGTTGTAAATAATACATCCAATCTTTCGCAGCTCCATCAAGTGAGAATGGGAATGCTCTTAGTTTGATTTGATCTTCAGAGACATTTCTAGGTTTTAGGGTTGAGCAAACCACATTAAATTCTTTCAAATGTTTATTGGGATCCTCACCAGAGAGGCCATGAAACTTTGGAAGTAAGTGAATTAACCCAGATTTCAGTTCGAAGTCCGATTCGAGATTTGGGTATGCAATACAATTTGGTTGATAGTTAATATCAGGTGCAGCCAATTCTCGAATGGTTCTATTAAGTTCATTTCCATTGTTTCCAGCCATTGGTTCTTGTTTTATGGTTGAATTTGAATTGCTTCCAATTTCAATGTTCTGATATTGGAGTAATTCTCCAACTGGTTGAATGTTGAAACTTCCCGTAGATTGAGAATGTCTGATTCGTGCCCTAAGGCTACGTTCAATCTCAGGGTCAAGATCTAAGAGATCTTCAGGATTAGTTCGTGTCATAAATCAATGAAAGATGAAAAGAAGGAATGTAGACCATAGTAAAATAAAAATTAGAAGTTTGAGTTGATGGTCCAAAAAGAAGTAGAAAGAGATAAAAGAAGAAGAAGAAAGAAAAAAAAATCAGATTGGGTAAAGACGGAAGAAAGAAGAGAGGAAGAGAATTAAAATGTAAAATAAAATAAATACCTCTAATTGGTTGAAATAATTACTTGCCTCCCCGGCAACGGCGCCAATTTGAAAGAGCGCTGTCGTGGGCGCCCTCAAATGATTAGTGTAATTTGGGGTACTTAGGTGCAGCAGAGTGGCTGACCAAGGTCGTCTCTCAAAGGAGGAAGTGAATTTAAACAATTATTAGAGGTATTATAGAAGTAAAATAAAAGATAATAAAAACACTACTTGAAAGGATGGGGATGGTTGTTTATAGTTTATGAATCTAGAAGAAGTTTGCTGGATGAAGATTGTATAATTTTTTTTTTGTTTTTAGTTTTGAAATGAATTTCAATTTAAATGACACAACAAGAAGATGTTTTTTTTAGAAATCTATTTAAAAAGCGTAATCGATCTAACTCTACCTCTTCACTTTATTATTAATCATTATAATTTAAATTAACATTCACTTAATTATGATCCCTTAATTTGTTAAATCCCGAACCCTACGAGAATTAACTTTACCACAAAGATGATGTGAATTTAAACCTAGGCTAACTTTGGAACGTGCAATCGCAACACCCTGCTTTGATTGATGTTCTAAGATTAGCTTATGATCAGTGGTAAATTAAGGCACATATCCATTCTGGAAATGAGGATGAATTGTGTTTAGGTATTATATTTGAACTCTACAAATTTATCCCGTGTGGTCTTGTATTACAGATTAAGATCGCGCTCTCACAATTTACACAAAATCCCGACCTCGCGTGTTTTTGTGTTAATTGTTCAATTTCTTGCTTAGTTTCTTACAATTTAAAAACACAATTCATGGATCATATTAATTGAATTACAGTAGCTCATTGATTCAAAATAATTAAATGAAGAGGGTAGAAGATAGATCGATTACTAAAAGACTACTCTTTCATGGGTGGCGTAATCATCGTAGAAGCGTTTTGCATGTGCAAAGGTTTAAAATGGGTATAACCCAATAACGCTTCTACTCAAGAATTCCAGCCCAATTAGGAAGATTAAGAGAAGAAGAAATTTAAACAAAACAGAAGAAAAGAGAAGAAATATAAGAAGAGCAATGAAGTTTATTACACAAATGAAAACATTACAAAATGAAGAAGAGAAGGAGGCTTCGATGAGGGGATCCTTGCTTCAAGAGCTACCCCTCTTACAATGGTTGGAGAATTTGGGTGAAACAAATTCTCCTCTGCCTCCAATCTCCCAATGCACGTCCCAACCCCTCCAAATGAGAAAAACTCCAATTTATAGAGGGGAGGGGAGGAGAGGTTACAAGTGGTTTCAAGTGTGAATGTGGAAATTCGGCCAAATATTTTATGCCACATTACACCGCCCATTTGACCACCAACAGGCGTGAATGGGCCGGCCTTCCAGAAGGATGATTTGTGCCACATCATGTCCCCGAGCTTTCATCAAAATTTGGGCTCAATCCAAGCCCGTATGTAGAATATATGGCCCAAATACAGAACCTTCTCCATTCTGGCGAGCCCAGCCCAACTTTGACTTCATGGACTAATTTCAACAACCAAATGAACTCTTTATCTTTAGTGTCCTGAATAAAAGTTGTAGATAATTAAGTTAGGAACACTGTTATAAAATTTCAAATTCCAATAATAAATATAAAAATATTTATCTTCGAAATACTACAGTGCACTATTAAGGGTAAAACTGGAATTTTCACCAAATTTTCAAATGAATGATCAAATCCCAAATATTTTATAAATAAACATGTTTAACACAATGTGAGGAAATTATATCATTTATTATCAATAAAATATTCAATAAAATAGTGTTTTATCAGGGATCCTGTGTGGGTCTGAACAATGCGATCCTATGTGGGTCAGCACCGTGAGATCCTATGTGGGTCAGTACCAAGCGATCATGTGTGGTTCAACACCTATATATCCTATCTGGGTCTGCACCAACCAATCCTGTGTGGGTCAACAGCAGAGCCTATTAACATAGTAAGATGATTCAGTAGTTACATATAATCATTTGTACTTCTGTACGTAATTTATACCTTGTGTGAGCTGAGTTTGTACCTGATTGGTACTTTACTTTGTGGTAATTACTTGGTGGTATTCTTCAATGTGGCGTACCTATGTGGTACTTACCTTCATGGTATTACTTCCTTTTTGGAACAGTTGAGTTTTGGGATAATGAGTTGGTCCTTGTGATTCTTCATGTTTGAGATGGGTTTACTTGATAACTTAGGTATATGTATAGGAATATACCTATGTAGGGTTGTCAATTATTTTCATGATTTGTGGTTTATCATTTGTATATTTTTGAGACCATGAGGTTCTCGGGGTCCCTACTATGTATCGTTATACTCACCCCTCCACGGGCTATGCCCGCACCTCATTGTGTTTGGTGCACACGACGGGCAGAGCTGACTGAGGACGAGAGTACCAGGACTAAAGGTAGCTTGGAGGTGGACCTTAGAAGAGGATTACCACAGAGATAATCGTTCAAGAGCTGTACCTAACCTTCAGGTAGGATCCTTGGCGGGTGATCACAGGGGCTATTCCAATTTACATGTACTTTCAGTTTCTTGTACTTTCCAATTGGGCTTGTATTCCGGACCCTTTTACATTCTGTAATCACTGTGTTTACTATTCAGTTTACTCGAGTTCATATCTTGTTGTGTTCTTGGTTGAATGTGTTTATAGATCATAATGGAAATTCCTTCCCAGTTTTATGTAGTACTCCTTATATGCTAATCGCCAGCCCCAAGCCTATGGAAGGCGGGCTTGGGGTAGTCACGGCAGGGGCACCAGGGGATGATTCATGAAAAATTGGTATCATAAGATTTTGTTCTACCATAGAACACAAGACTCTGATATTTTTAACTGCAATAGTGTTATGTATAGTGAGTGTGGATATCAATTTATGGAATACAGTGTTGGTGCGACGGCCGACGTATCCATACATGTAACACCCCGAGCTTCCACGATACGCTTCTCATTTAATAATGCAATAGCTTGCATTGTACGCAACTTCGAGTTCTAAAACACCGCGACTAATCAATGTAGCCGTTATGAATAGTAATAACCACTTTTTAAAATTATAGAAATTTAATATTTCAAAATGGACTTCATATTTGTATTCGTAATATCGAAATTATCCTAAGTTGAATTTTTTGTAACTTTCTGAGAACTTCTAAATTTTTATGAATAGTGAAAAATACTAAAAACAACTTTTTAATCAAAATAATTAATAGTGATAAATTATAATATTTAGTGGTTTTAAAGTATAATTAGAATATATTATTACCATTTTATCCAATGGTGGTCATTAGAATTAATTTAACATTGAAATTGGACATAAACAATTGCCAATCTTTTGATATAAATTGTTTCTTAAAACACGCTATTTGTTGTGACAGCGGGAATTAATTATAAAATTAATTAATGAAACTTATATGTTTGTAATTTCGTAAAACAGACATCATTTTTGAATTCGGAATATCAATTATAGCTTAGGGTGAAATTTTGGCCTTGTTCTGAAAAACTTCAATTTTTGATGAATAGTGAAACCACTAAGTGGTTGCTAAAAACGGATTTTTCGTTAAAATGAAATATTACCACTTCTGTGATTTTATTTTCAAAAATCTGACATACATGGTTGTCATTAAGAAGTAAAATGTGGTTCAATGAGATTAAAATAATTTTTGGTGAATAATAACTTTTAAGTTCTTAATCGCGATTAGAGGTAATTAGTGTAGTTTAAGGTAAAAATAATGTTTTAATAATATGAGATGTGCTTGACACTTGTCCTACTCCTATTGGATGAGTCATGGCCGACCAAGAAAACCCATGGGTCAACTTGGGGACCCCATTGATCCACTTTAGTTGGAAAATGACATTAATATATAATTATTTAATGTTAAAATTAAATTGACACAAACATGAGTTGTTTTACTAAAACAGTTTTTAAGTGGGGTTACACAAGTCCAAATTTTGACTATAAATATTCATTAGAAATCTAAAAAGATTTCTTACATCATAGTATTTTTTTATAATTTTTAGATATTAAATAAAGTAAATTATTTATGACATCATTATGATGCAGCGATGACCTCATTATTTAACGATTTAAATAAAATGGAAAGATAATGTAAAATCCAAAGCGTACACTTGTCAAAAACCTATTGGATGAGTATATTTCGAACCCTTATCATCTTATCCTCGAATTATATAAGTTTGGGACCTCTAAAATCCGAAACTCATTTTATAATAAAGTGACTTTTCATTACTTTCCAAAAGTACCCCTCCTCTCCACTTATAAAAGGCCCCCACCTCTCCCACCTCATTTACACTTTCAAGCCATTTGGCTCGGCCAACCACTGCCCAAATACTCTACCAACATCCCTCTCTTACTCATAGAATCCTCACTTTGGGAAGAACTCTTCCAAAGGAAGCCTTTGGCTCAAATCAAAAAGAGTTACCCAATTTTGAGGAGGTTAAAGAACGGTTGAGTCAAGTCGGACACAAGGTAAGGGAATTTCTTAACCCAACTTCCATTCTTTGGGTTAATATCCTACTTTCAAATTATGTCATGATATTATTATGTCCTATTTTGTATTTTTACATTCTTTATGTGTACCTATAGTGAATACACATAATAGATCTATTTTATTTTAAAAATTATCTTTTTAAGGACTTCGTCTCAATCTCCTTTCATTGAGGCATATTTGGTTTTATACACAATTTTCTTTTATACGGTGTATAAACCACTTTGACTTTTACGTTTATTCAAAAGGAATCTTTTTTTATACGAAGCGTTTTGATAAACGACAAAAGGGAATGTTTTTCTGTAACACCCCAAGCTTCTACGGTACGTTTCCCTTCGAATAATGCGATAGCGTGTGTTGTACGCAACCTCGAGTTCTAACACACACCACAACTAATTAAACTAGCAGTTGTGAATAGTAATACCTAATTTTTGAAATTATATATATATTATATTTGAAAATGGACTTCATTTTTGGACTCGGAATATCAAATTTAGCCTAAGGTGAAATTTTGGTACATTTCGGATAACTTTCATATTTTGATGAATAGTGAAAATTTCTAAATTTTAATTAAAAACAACCTTTTTAATCAAAATAATTAATAGTGATAAATTATGAATTTGAGTGGTTTTAAAGTATATTTAGAATATATTTTTACCATTCAATTTAATGTTTATCATTGGACATAATTTTACAATTAAACCGAACATAAACAAGTGTCAATCTTTTGATAGTTATTATCTCTTAAAAACACGCTTTTTGTTTTGACAGCGGGAATTAATTTTAAATTAATTTCTGCCACTTCTGTGTTTTGAATTTAGAAAAATGGATTCCATATTTGGAATCAGGATTTTCAAATTGTGTAAATAGGTAACTTTTATTTTTAGACATTTTGAATAATTACTGCGGTAAATATTTTATTTACCATGGTTAAGGGTAAATCCGGTAAATAAGGGTTAAAAAATAATATTATAATAATACTAAATTACCCTAAAACGTGTCTTAACCCTATTGGTTGATACATGGTCGACCATGGGCATCTTTGTGTCAATTTTGGGACCCCATGGATCCACTTGTAAGTGATAATGACACTTTATTTTAATTAAGTTAAAATGAATACAAAAATGACACAAGCATATATCTTTTAGAACAACAATTGTTACATAGGGTAATATATGTTGGATTTTAGATTATAAATATTCATTAGAAAGCTAAAACTATTTCCTACATAATGATATTTTATTTATAATTTTTAGAAATTTAATAAATTATTTTATTTATGACACAATGATGATGCAGTAATTACTATAATAGTGAAAAATTAAAATAATTGATATTATAAATACCCAAATAAATATAATATGAAACTTTTAATGAATTAAACTAATTTTCTAGGATAATATGATATATTAGGATTGATATAATTGACTTTGTTAGAAGTAATCAATCTGTTATGAGTTTCAAAAAAATCAACTATTGAATAGTGTCAAAATTGACATAAAAGAGTTCTTAAAACAAATATTATATTATTAATTGATATTAAATTTCTAAAAATCTAAGGATCAGCCAAGAGACTTATATTATTATAGGTTCCTCATTAATGGACCACTTGGGGGTCTCTTGGATGTATATAGTAAGTTTATTAACCATATTATATAAAAATACAAAGAGACATTGTAAAAGTGAAAATAATTAACTTAGAGTTAATACTTAAAGATAAGGTTAATATAAGTACCCAAACCTGTCTAAATTCTATTGGTTGAGTGGTTTTCGACTTATCCCCACCTTAACCTTTTAATAATAAGCTTTGGAGCCATTAGAAACCGAATATGAATTTATTATAAATTAATATTTCTAACTTTTCCAAAGGTTCCCCTCACCCCTCTTATAAAAGGGCACTCCTCCTTCTCATTTCTTCACACCTTCAAAGCCTTTTGGTTCGGCCAAAATCTGCCCAAATAATCTCCCAACATCCCTCACTACAACCTAGAGGCCTTAGTTTGATCAGAAAGCCAACCTAAGGAGCCCTTTTGATCAAATCAAAAGGAAGAACCCGAAGAAGAGGTAATGATTTCACCACCCTTTTCTAAGTTCATTTCTTCTTCCACTTCTTCTTCCTTTGTTCTTACCATTCTGAAATAATAACTTCAGTATCTCACATATACTGTGATGTTATTATAAATATGGTACAATCATATTCATTATTCTATCCACCCTTTGAATAACATGTCACCATACGTGCGTACGTACGGCTTACCGTCTCCACGTCGTGGTGTAATTGTTATTCAATATAATATTATTTGGATGGGTATAATAATGATGTGTAACTCATGTAAATAATAAATATAACATGTTAATGATTCTGTATATATGATATACCATCCATTTATATATTATTTTAATATCAAAAGACTGATATTGTCGCTCGTGCGTACGTACGGACTACCGTCTCCACGAACGCGATGAGATTCATTCTCCATCGTATCCATTCAAGTATAATTATCATTTGATGATTTAAAAATGATGTTTAAGGACTGTATATCATTCTGGATATGAATAAGATACAACAACCATGTCTTATGTAACAAAACATATAAAAGAAAATGAGTAAGTTAACTCCAGAAACGACGATAATTCTAAGATATTATTAACAAATCAATGTTAAAAGATCATATATGATATCATATTAATATATATGATTCTTGTATAATTTAATAACAACTATTTCACCATTATACAGGAGGTTAACCTACCCCAACCAAGGAAAAGTACAAGGTAAGGGTTATTTCACAATCTCTTCATTATCCGAGGTTGTATTATACGTAATAATCTACTGGGATCTCTTTATCATCCACATCCATGTTTTTTCGAAATGTATTTCAAAACATTTTTACTATTTACAAGAATATGGGTTAAAGTCATTTATACCCTTGTTTGACTTTTTATAAGAGGTTTATAAAGGAATATTTCCGTCATTTTCAAAACAAGGTCCTTTTTAACCTTTTCGACAGAATTGAGGTAAGAATGTTTTTTTTAACTTATACGGCGGGTGTGGTTATTTTCCGCCGTTATAAAATCGTCGAAGCTTTCCATACAAGCTTATAAGAATATTTTCAAAGAAAATGTTTTATTTTATATGGATCTTAAATGATTTCAAAATAAAAGGAGATACTTCTTTAAAAAGAATTTTGATTTCATCTATGTCAACATCCTTTGATGGATTTTAAGATTATTTGAAGTTGATTTATTATGATACAAAACTTCTATATTGTATTGAAGGTTTTGTGATATGTTTGACTGTGGATGTGCTATTTTTATACCATTCATAGTTTATGGTGAAATTATTGACATTTCGTATGCTAGTTTTAATACGAATGTTTATGTTATGTTTAAACCTTTTCATATGGGAATGCATTGGACTTAATAAGTGACGGGTGGAGCCCGCTATAGCTCCTCGATGCATCGGTAGGTCTCATGAGACAAACTAGTGTCTTGGCACAAGGCCTTGACAAAATCTTATTTGTATTCTTGGCACGAGGCCTTGGCTATGTGGTTATGATAGTCTGGCATTATGCATTCCAACATTATGAAAGTGGTTATTGATTTTGCATGTGATTATTCGATTAGTAGAATATCCATGTGAATAAGTAAATGACATTATTTCATTTTTATTTTTTCCATACTATGTTGAAGTTCAATTTTAAAAGGCTTTTGTTTTAGTAATTCACTGCCTTAAATGTTTATGCTTATTATGAATGTTCCGCTATATTGTTATCCTTACTGGGCATTTGAGCTCACCCCTTTTCTATGTTTTATTTTTCCCAGGTAGTGAAGAAGTAAATTATGAATGACTTGCAGGGATATTATGAGGGGTTAATAGTGTGGATACGAAGACTTTGTTGTTGTAGTAGTTTTTTTACTCTGAAATGTAATGTAAAACTTTATGAATATATCTAGTGTTTCCAAGGCTACTAAACCAATCGATCTTTCGAGTTTTGATCTTTCTTGTGATCATGCCAATGTTACGAAGTAATGCACCGACTCTGGGTAGCTGGGGTCGGGGCATTACAGTTGGTATCAGAGGAAGTTTAGTACAAACCTTGGAAACTAGATTTAGATAAACTCTGATTAGAGCACGTAGACCTAAGATGAACTTTGAGGATTAGTATAGAAGAACTTCCTAGAATTTTGGTATTGTAGAGATTTTGTGAGTTTTCCGAGCAATACATCCCTGTATGGATACGAGCAGGTAGAGGCGGCTCTGGCACAGATGTACCTAGGGGTAAAACCCGAAAACACCGCTTTGAGCTAGACTCGAACGGGAACTGGTGCACGACAACAGGCCTTGCTGCACTCTTGGTTACGACACTCCCGGGGGATATGCTTAGGATAACTCTCATTATCTTTACAAATCATTATGAAGGGTTTATGAGTATATACTTCCTCAAAGAAAACATTTTTATGATTATGGATTATATCCATAAATAGTTCAATTTATGTTAAGTGTTTTATAAGTATGGGATTATGTATTTTGATTCATAAACTGATCTAGTTTATGCCATTGTTTAGAAATGGCGCCTAGTGGAAGAAATGGAAACCGTATCAATGCACACACTCCATGTAGGGATTGCCCTCCTGCTCAAGATAATTATAGTGGGGCTGGTGATGCAACTGGTGCTGATCAGCTAATCACCATACTGGGACAACTTACTCAGGTTATGAATAATAACCTTACCCGTATGGAGAACCCTGATCCGCAGCGTGGAGGATCAATTTTAGATCGATTCATGAGGCAACAACCACCAACGTTCAATGGGAATACAAATCCCTTAGTAGCTGAGCAATGGATATTTTCCCTAGAGAAAATATTTCAGGCTTTGGGGAGCAGTGAAAGGGAAAAAGTTATCATGGCAGTTTACCGCCTCACTGGAGATGCTGATCAATGGTGGTCATTGATTCAAAATACGAAGGAAGATGATGAAGTATCAAATATGGAATGGAGGGAATTCAAAGATCTGTTTTTAGAAAAATACTTCCCTCGCGACCATCGAGCGGATATGGAAAGACAATTTCTGAGTCTGAGACAAAAGGAGGATGAGAATGTCACAAAGTATGAGGCTAACTTTACAAGGTTAGCGAGGTATGCTGGAGATTATATTCGCAACCCAAGAAGTAAGATTGATCGTTTCTTTGATGGGTTAAAACCATTTCTCCGTCGAGCATTAGTCTCACAATCCTTTTCATCGTACGAAGACATTGTCTCATGTGCTATAAAGACCGAAAAGGAATTCTCTAAGTCTTATGACTTTAAAGCAAAGCAAGAGAAGAAGAGACCTGCTGATCAATCTGGGAATGGAAATAAGGGGAAGAAGGGAAAGGTTGAATATCCATCTTGTGGTAAATGCGGGAAGAAACATCCTGGTACTTGCTTGAAGGGAATGGGAGTCTGTTACAAGTGTGGTGAAAAAGGCCACCAAGCTCATGATTGCAAGGGGAAGAAGGAATCTACCAACGTTCAGTGATACAATTGCAGGGAGATGGGGCATTATGCAAATGCATGTCCTAAGCCTCAGGAGAACTTACCTCAGAAAAGGCCAAGGGATCAAGGCCAGGCTTATGCTATCACTACTGCTGAGGTAGAAGCTCTGAAAGACGTGGTGGCAGGTAATTTAATGGTTTCCTCAAGTTTAGCAAATGCATTATTTGATTCTGGATCATCGCATTGTTTCATATCTTCCCAGTTTGCTAAGAAAATTAGATATTTCCAATTTGATTTAATAAGGGATTTGTCAGTTAAAACTCCTAAGGGAAGTATCGTTGCAACAATGTTTTGTGAATCAGTCCCCATTAGAGCACATAAATTTTCTTTATCTGCTGATTTCATCGTCATACCTATGATTGAGTTTGATATAATCCTCGGTATGGACTGGCTTTCGGACTATGATGCGAAGATTTATTGTAAGAAGAAAGAGGTTACGATTCTTGATGATAATGATAAGGAACACCTTATTTTTAGAGCAGAATCGTCACCACCTAATTCTTATTTAGATCCACCCCCTGTAGCTCAACTTAATTCAATTATTGGGGAGGAAGAGAATGAAATAACTGTCGGTGAGGAAAGGAATGTTCAAATAGAGGATGTACCTGTTGTGAAAGAGTTTGTAGATGTATTTCCGGAAGATTTACCTGGACATCCTCCAGAACGAGAAGTAGAGTTTTCCATTGATTTGATTCCTGGATCAAGGCCTATATCGAAGACCCCTTATAGAATGGCCACTGTAGAGTTAGTCGAACTAAAGAAACAACTAGAGGAATTGAGTAATAAGGGATTTATTCGCCCTAGTGTTTCTCCATGGGGAGCCCCTGTTCTTTTTGTTAAAAAGAAAGATGGATCTATGAGGTTATGTATCGACTACAGGGAGATCAATGCTATAACGATAAAGAACAATTATCCCCTACCTCGTATTGATGATTTATTTGACCAACTGCATGGAGCTCAATACTTTTCAAAGATTGACCTTCGATCTGGATACCATCAGTTGTGTGTAAAGAAGGAAGACATTCCGAAAACAGCTTTTCGAACCAGGTACGGGTATTACGAGTTTACTGTAATGCCGTTTGGATTGACTAATGCACCCTCTGTATTCATGGATCTGATGAATAGAGTTTTCAAGGAGTATCTCGATGAATTTGTGGTGGTATTTATTGATGATATCTTGGTATACTCCAAAACCTACAAAGATCATGAAAATCACTTGCGCATTATCTTGAAGACTCTGAGGAGGCATGAATTATATGGAAAGTTTAGCAAGTGTGAATTCTGGCATCAGGAGATTTCTTTTCTTGGCCATATTGTCTCTAAAGATGGAATCTCTGTTGATCCTTCTAAGACCAAGGCAATCCAAGAATGGCCAGCACCTACGAGTATAACTGAGGTACGTAGTTTTATTGGTTTGGCAGGTTATTATCGACGTTTCGTCCAGAATTTTGCCCGATTGGCTAACCCATTAACGAAGCTCACACGTAAAGGGGTTAAATTTGTTTGGACAAAAGAGTGTGAAGAATGTTTCGAAGAACTGAAGAGAAGATTAGTCAATGCTCTTATATTGACTCTACCATCGGGGAATGATGGGTTCGTTATTTATAGTGATGCATCAAAGAAAGGACTTGGCTCTGTTCTTATGCAGAATGATAGAGTTATTGCCTATGCATCACGACAGTTGAAAATTCATGAACAAAACTATCCTACTCATGATCTCGAGTTAGCAGCAGTGATCTTTGCTTTGAAAATATGGAGGCACTACCTCTATGGTGAAAAATGTGAGATTTATACTGATCACAAGAGTTTGAAGTATATTTTCTCACAAAAAGAACTCAACATGAGGCAAAGGAGATGGCTTGAATTACTCAAGGATTATGATTGTACGATACACTACCACCTAGGGAAGGCAAACAAGGTGGCAGATGCTTTGAGTAGAAAAGACCATGGAGTTTTGAACAATATGAGAATTGAAAGGGATCCAATTTTCATGGAGCTAGTGAAGATGGACATGGGAATAACCAGGGAAGGTGAAACATCAATGCTTTTTCAAATGGTTTCCAAACCATCTTTACTAGAAAGGATTAAGAGTTCCCAGACCGATGATGAAGAAATTCAGAAGAAGATTAAAGCTGTGAATGATGGGAGATTGAGAGACTTTGTGTATGAAGATGGACTTTTGAAATTCGGGAAGAGACTTTGTGTTCCCAATATACCTGATCTAAAAAGGGAATTGCTGGATGATGCTCATAGTTCCAATTTCTCTATACACCCTGGGAGCACCAAAATGTATAGGGATTTGAAGGAACATTTTTGGTGGGACAACATGAAGAGGGAGATTGCTGATTTTGTGTCAAGATGTATGGTTTGTCAACAAGTGAAAGCTGGAAGGCAACAGCCTGGAGGAGTCATGCAACCTCTTCCCATACCGGAGTGGAAATGGGACAATGTTACAATGGACTTTGTCATGGGGCTACCTAAGACTCCTAGAAGGAACGATGCAATATGGGTTATTGTTGATTGTCTTACCAAGTCAGCACATTTTCTTGCTATAAGAGAAGATCTACCCCTGGAACGTCTAGCAAGACTATACATTAATGAAGTTGTGAGACTTCATGGAGTACCCCTATCAATTGTTTCTGATCGTGATCCCCGTTTTACTTCAAGATTCTGGAAAAGTCTTCAGAAATCCCTGGATACAGAACTTCATTTGAGCACTGCTTACCACCCTCAGACAGACGGACAATCAGAACGGACTATTCAAACCTTAGAAGACATGTTGAGATCTTGCTCACATGACTTTCAGGGTATGTGGGATCAATATTTACCACTGGTAGAATTTTCCTATAACAATAGCTTCCATTCGAGTATACAGATGGCACCATATGAAGCGTTATACGGAAAGAGATGTCGTACACCAACCTGTTGGGATGACGTTGGTGAAAGAAAACTTGTAGGCCCAGAGCTGGTGGAGGAAACGGTGGAAAAGGTGAAAGTAATCCAAAATCACATCAAAGCAGCTCAAAGTAGGCAGAAGAGCTATGCTGATAATCGAAGGAAGGATTTGGAATTTCAAATCGGTGATCATGTTTTTCTGAAGGTATCTCCGTGGAAGGGAGTCATACGTTTTGGTAAGAAAGGTAAATTGAGTCCCAGGTACATCGGACCTTTCGAAATTCTAGAACGAATTGGAGTTGTAGCTTACCGATTGGCAATGCCGCCAAGTCTCTCCAAAGTTCACGATGTGTTCCACGTATCTCTATTGAGGAAATACATGCCTGATCCGACGCATGTACTCACCTATGAGGAATTAGAACTGGAACCCGATCTGTCTTATTGCGAAGAGCCCGTCAGGATTCTTGATACAAGAGAACAAGTACTGAGAAACCGGACGACGCGTCTGGTAAAAGTTTTGTGGAGAAATCATAAGATGGAAGAGGCAACGTGGGAACCCGAGGAACTTATGATGAAGAACCACCCGAGTCTTTTTATGCAGTAATACCCTAGAAATTGCGAGGACGCAATTATTTGAAGGAGGGGAGAATGTAACACCCCAAGCTTCTACGGTACTTTTCCCTTCGAATAATGCGATAGCGTGTGTTGTACGCAACCTCGAGTTCTAACACACACCACAACTAATTAAACTAGCCGTTGTGAATAGTAATACCTAATTTTTGAAATTATATATATTTTATATTTGAAAATGGACTTCATTTTTGGACTCGGAATATCGAATTTAGCCTAAGGTGAAATTTTGGTACATTTTGGATAACTTTCATATTTTGATGAATAGTGAAAATTTCTAAATTTTAATTAAAAACAACCTTTTTAATCAAAATAATTAATAGTGATAAATTATGAATTTGAGTGGTTTTAAAGTATATTTAGAATATATTTTTACCATTCAATTTAATGTTTATCATTGGACATAATTTTACAATTAAACCGAACATAAACAAGTGTCAATCTTTTGATAGTTATTATCTCTTAAAAACACGCTTTTTGTTTTGACAGCGGGAATTAATTTTAAATTAATTTCTGCCACTTCTGTGTTTTGAATTTAGAAAAATGTATTCCATATTTGGAATCAGGATGTTCAAATTGTGTAAATAGGTAACTTTTATTTTTAGACATTTTGAATAATTACTGCGGTAAATATTTTATTTACCATGGTTAAGGGTAAATCCGGTAAATAAGGGTTAAAAAATAATATTATAATAATACTAAATTACCCTAAAACGTGTCTTAACCCTATTGGTTGATACATGGTCGACCATGGGCATCTTTGTGTCAATTTTGGGACCCCATGGATCCACTTGTAAGTGATAATGACACTTTATTTTAATTAAGTTAAAATGAATACAAAAATGACACAAGCATATATCTTTTAGAACAACAATTGTTACATAGGGTAATATATGTTGGATTTTAGATTATAAATATTCATTAGAAAGCTAAAACTATTTCCTACATAATGATATTTTATTTATAATTTTTAGAAATTTAATAAATTATTTTATTTATGACACAATGATGATGCAGTAATTACTATAATAGTGAAAAATTAAAATAATTGATATTATAAATACCCAAATAAATATAATATGAAACTTTTAATGAATTAAACTAATTTTCTAGGATAATATGATATATTAGGATTGATATAATTGACTTTGTTAGAAGTAATCAATCTGTTATGAGTTTCAAAAAAATCAACTATTGAATAGTGTCAAAATTGACATAAAAGAGTTCTTAAAACAAATATTATATTATTAATTGATATTAAATTTCTAAAAATCTAAGGATCAGCCAAGAGACTTATATTATTATAGGTTCCTCATTAATGGACCACTTGGGGGTCTCTTGGATGTATATAGTAAGTTTATTAACCATATTATATAAAAATACAAAGAGACATTGTAAAAGTGAAAATAATTAACTTAGAGTTAATACTTAAAGATAAGGTTAATATAAGTACCCAAACCTGTCTAAATTCTATTGGTTGAGTGGTTTTCGACTTATCCCCACCTTAACCTTTTAATAATAAGCTTTGGAGCCATTAGAAACCGAATATGAATTTATTATAAATTAATATTTCTAACTTTTCCAAAGGTTCCCCTCACCCCTCTTATAAAAGGGCACTCCTCCTTCTCATTTCTTCACACCTTCAAAGCCTTTTGGTTCGGCCAAACTCTGCCCAAATAATCTCCCAACATCCCTCACTACAACCTAGAGGCCTTAGTTTGATCATAAAGCCAACCTAAGGAGCCCTTTTGATCAAATCAAAAGGAAGAACCCGAAGAAGAGGTAATGATTTCACCACCCTTTTCTAAGTTCATTTCTTCTTCCACTTCTTCTTCCTTTGTTCTTACCATTCTGAAATAATAACTTCAGTATCTCACATATACTGTGATGTTATTATAAATATGGTACAATCATATTCATTATTCTATCCACCCTTTGAATAACATGTCACCATACGTGCGTACGTACGGCTTACCGTCTCCACGTCGTGGTGTAATTGTTATTCAATATAATATTATTTGGATGGGTATAATAATGATGTGTAACTCATGTAAATAATAAATATAACATGTTAATGATTCTGTATATATGATATACCATCCATTTATATATTATTTTAATATCAAAAGACTGATATTGTCGCTCGTGCGTACGTACGGACTACCGTCTCCACGAACGCGATGAGATTCATTCTCCATCGTATCCATTCAAGTATAATTATCATTTGATGATTTAAAAATGATGTTTAAGGACTGTATATCATTCTGGATATGAATAAG
Organism: Viscum album; assembly: GCA_963277665.1. NCBI lineage: Eukaryota > Viridiplantae > Streptophyta > Magnoliopsida > Santalales > Viscaceae > Viscum > Viscum album. The sequence goes on from OY728130.1 coordinate 1,226,226,324, forward strand.
ATACAACAACCATGGCTTATGTAACAAAACATATAAAAGAAAATGAGTAAGTTAACTCCAGAAACGACGATAATTCTAAGATATTATTAACAAATCAATGTTAAAAGATCATATATGATATCATATTAATATATATGATTCTTGTATAATTTAATAACAACTATTTCACCATTATACAGGAGGTTAACCTACCCCAACCAAGGAAAAGTACAAGGTAAGGGTTATTTCACAATCTCTTCATTATCCGAGGTTGTATTATACGTAATAATCTACTGGGATCTCTTTATCATCCACATCCATGTTTTTTCGAAATGTATTTCAAAACATTTTTACTATTTACAAGAATATGGGTTAAAGTCATTTATACCCTTGTTTGACTTTTTATAAGAGGTTTATAAAGGAATATTTCCGTCATTTTCAAAACAAGGTCCTTTTTAACCTTTTCGACAGAATTGAGGTAAGAATGTTTTTTTTAACTTATACGGCGGGTGTGGTTATTTTCCGCCGTTATAAAATCGTCGAAGCTTTCCATACAAGCTTATAAGAATATTTTCAAAGAAAATGTTTTATTTTATATGGATCTTAAATGATTTCAAAATAAAAGGAGATACTTCTTTAAAAAGAATTTTGATTTCATCTATGTCAACATCCTTTGATGGATTTTAAGATTATTTGAAGTTGATTTATTATGATACAAAACTTCTATATTGTATTGAAGGTTTTGTGATATGTTTGACTGTGGATGTGCTATTTTTATACCATTCATAGTTTATGGTGAAATTATTGACATTTCGTATGCTAGTTTTAATACGAATGTTTATGTTATGTTTAAACCTTTTCATATGGGAATGCATTGGACTTAATAAGTGACGGGTGGAGCCCGCTATAGCTCCTCGATGCATCGGTAGGTCTCATGAGACAAACTAGTGTCTTGGCACAAGGCCTTGACAAAATCTTATTTGTATTCTTGGCACGAGGCCTTGGCTATGTGGTTATGATAGTCTGGCATTATGCATTCCAACATTATGAAAGTGGTTATTGATTTTGCATGTGATTATTCGATTAGTAGAATATCCATGTGAATAAGTAAATGACATTATTTCATTTTTATTTTTTCCATACTATGTTGAAGTTCAATTTTAAAAGGCTTTTGTTTTAGTAATTCACTGCCTTAAATGTTTATGCTTATTATGAATGTTCCGCTATATTGTTATCCTTACTGGGCATTTGAGCTCACCCCTTTTCTATGTTTTATTTTTCCCAGGTAGTGAAGAAGTAAATTATGAATGACTTGCAGGGATATTATGAGGGGTTAATAGTGTGGATACGAAGACTTTGTTGTTGTAGTAGTTTTTTTACTCTGAAATGTAATGTAAAACTTTATGAATATATCTAGTGTTTCCAAGGCTACTAAACCAATCGATCTGTTGAGTTTTGATCTTTCTTGTGATCATGCCAATGTTACGAAGTAATGCACCGACTCTGGGTAGCTGGGGTCGGGGCGTTACATTTTCTTTCAGTACTTATGCGGCGACAACGACTTCTCCGCCGCCGTGACCATTATTTGAGTTTCGGCTTCCTCTACAAGCCATCATTTTTTTTAATGAAAAATAAATACAAAGTTTTAACTTTATTTTATTTTGGTATTGAAAATGGTTTTGAAAGCGTTTTTATTATATCAATGTGTTGTATTGATATCTTGTGATTGAATTGTGGAAATGTTATGTTTCCTTTATGCATGTTTTATGTGATACGATTATGTTATGGTTTATGATATGTTTAAACCTATTCATATGAGGAATGTATTGGACTTAATAAGTGACGGGCGGAGCCCGCTATAGCTCCTCGATGCATCGGTAGGTCTCATGAGACAACTAGACATGGAATTGGCCGAGGCCCTTTCCCAATTTTATTTATGGTTTTGGCCGAGGCCTTAATCATTTTAGACATCTTGGCCGAGGCCTTGACGAAATGTTTCAGAATGTCTGGCATTATACATTCCCTCATTATGAAAGTGGTTATTGATGTTTCATGTGATTATTCGTCTAGTAGAATATCCATGTGAGTAAGTAAATGGCATTATTTAATTTTATTTTTTCCATATTATGCTGAAGTTCAAGTTTAAAAAAGGATTTTGTTTTAGTTATACATTGCCTTAAATGTTAATGTTTATTTATGAAAGCTTCCGCAATAATGTTATCCTTACTAAGCATCTGAGCTCACCCCTTTCAATGTTTTAATATTTTCCAGGATGTGAAGAAGTATTTTATGAATGACCTGCAGGGATAGTCAGAAGAGGATATTAGTGTGGACTATGGAGACTTTGATATTGTAGTTTTTCACTTTATGATGTAATGTAACGTTTACGAATGTATCTAGTGTTTCCAAGGCTACTAAACTAATCGGTCTTTCGAGACTTGATCTTTTGTGATCATGTTAATGTTACGAAGTAACGCACCGGCTCTGGGTAGCTGGGGTCGGGGCGTTACAGTTGGTATCAGAGGCAGTTTAGTACTAACCTTGGAAGCTAGATTTAGATAAACTCTGATTAGAGCACATAGCCCAAAGATAGACTTTGAGGATTAGTAAAGAATAACATCCTAGAATTTTGTTATTGTAGATATTTTGTGAGTTTTCCGAGCAATACATCCCTGTCTGGAAACGAGCAGGTAGAGGCGGCTCTGGCACAGATGTACCTAGGGGTAAAACCCGAAAACACCGCTTTGAGCTAGACTCAAACGGGAACTGGTGCATGACAACGGGCCTTGCTGCACTCTTGGTTACGACACTCCCGGGGGATATTCTTAGGATAATTCTCATTTTATTTACAAACCACTATGGAGGGTTATGAGTATATACTTCCTCAAAGAAAACATTTCTTTTTATGATTATGGATTATATCCATAAACCGTTCAATTTACATTAATTATTTTAAAAGTTTGGAATTATTCACTATAATTCATAAACTAACCTAGTTTATGTCATTTTATATAAATGGCGCCCAGTAGAAGGAATGTGAACTCCAGCAATACGTATGATCCAAAGAGTAAGAAGGATCGTATCTTTCACAGTATTAAGCCAACATTTCGAAGGGAAATAGTCTCCCATGTGTTATCAACATATGAAGAAATAGTATCATGTGTTAATAAGATAAGTAAATAATTCTCTGAGTCCTATAGATTTGAAGCGAAGCAAGAGACGAAAGGGATGGAAGAGAGAATGATGGATAAAGGGATGAGGGGAAAGAAGAATTTTCCAATATGTAGTAACTGTGGGAAGAAACATCATGGAACTTGCCTAAAGGGAATGGGAGTTTGTTATAAGTGTAGAGAAAAAGGACACAAAGTGTGTGACTGCAAGGGTAAGAAAATGGTTTCAAATGTACAATGCTTCTTCTGCAAGGATTGGGGACACTACGCAAACCAATGTCCAAATCATCAGAGTATGCCCCAAATGATGTTATTGGATAATAATCAAGTTATGATACTACCATAGATGAGGAGTAATGATTAGAGTTCTTATGTTGTTATTAAAGAATTTTGTAATTTGAGTGTTGTATCAATGATATACTGGTTATAATAATTATGGAGTATATAAGGATTGTACTGTAGTACTATTTCATCAAGGACTTGAGATTGTGTGGAACCAAGAAAAGTGACTCCACCGTAGGTTAAATTTTTGGAAAATATATGGTTGAGATAAAGATAAACCATAATATGGTTCTGATACCGAGATAGTGATTTTGGAATAAGACGTGATTGATTTGGATAAATTATATTGTATATTCTTAACTTCCTTGAAACTGATTGATGATTTGTATACATTTTTGGATAGAAGGAGTATATCTAGTATTCTATAAGGAATAAGGGATCATGGTAATTCAGTATGTTTAAAAAGAATACATGATGAAGGTGTTCACATGTTGTTACATGGAAAAAAAGGATCTTCATTATGTTTACCTTCCTTATAAAATTTGGACTGTGAGTTGGACAGAAGTATTTTGGATAACTATTATGGTTGGAATGGATTAAGTTGATCTTTGGATAAGTAATGTTTAAGGTTAAAAAATTTATGAAGATTATTTTTGGAATATTATGATACTATAGTTTTAGGAAAAGGACAACATGCAGGGTGGGGAATAACCCGTCGCGTCGGACAAAGCTGTCGGAATCGAACCCACAACCATAGTGCGACAGGCCTTTATTTCCTTCCACTAGCCTACTGGAAGTCCCTGGTTTTTACAAAATAGTTTTACTAATCTAAATGGTATGTGTTAACATTTGGAACCTTATACAATTAGGATAAATAGAATATTTTTGAGTTCCGTTACCATTTGGAGTAAAAGTTGGGTTTGTGGTAAAAATTTATTAACGAATGAAAGTATACATAACAAGTATGTATATTCCCTTACGTTCTTAGTAAATCTCCTAAATAAATTCCTCAACATTATAAAAGGTAACTTAAAACAAAAATGTTATCAGTAAACTTTTCCAACTGAGGATTCAATGATCGTTTAACCAATCACAAGTTTGTGATTTTCTTGTGGTTAAACTTTCTCCTAATCCTGTTTTCTATAACTCTCCATCAGACCTTGATGGTTTGTTTTTCTTCCATATCCATATTTTCATAGAATCCTAGAATGGGCTATATCGGGTGACCTTTGTACTTATCTTGCTTTCTTTTAATGTTATATATTTATTAACCTTATTTACGATGTGGGTTATCCTCAAAGGTATTTTCTCTTTTCAACCTTTTATTTTCAAAGAAAAATTTCAAATTTCGAGGACGCAATTTATTGAAGGAGGGGAGAATGTAACACCCTGAGCTTCCACGATACGCTTCTCATTTAATAATGCAGTAGCTTGCATTGTACGCAACTTCGAGTTCTAAAACACCGCGACTAATCAATGTAGCCGTTATGAATAGTAATAACCACTTTTTAAAATTATAGAAATTTAATATTTCAAAATGGACTTCATTTTTGTATTCGTAATATCGAAATTATCCTAAGTTGAATTTTTTGTAACTTTCTGAGAACTAAATTTTTATGAATAGTGAAAAATACTTAAAAACAACTTTTTTAATCAAAATAATTTATAGTGATAAATTATAATATTTAGTGGTTTTAAAGTATAATTAGAATATATTATTACCATTTTATCCAATGGTGGTCATTAGAATTAATTTAACATTGAAATTGGACATAAACAATTACCAATCTTTTGATATAAATTGTTTCTTAAAACACGCTATTTGTTGTGACAGCGGGAATTAATTATAAAATTAATTAATGAAACTTATATGTTTGGAATTTCGTAAAATAGACATCATTTTTGAATTCAGAATATCAATTATAGCTTAGGGTGAAATTTTGGCCTTGTTCTGAAAAACTTCAATTTTTGATGAATAGTGAAACCACTAAGTGGTTGCTAAAAATTGATTTTTCGTTAAAATGAAATATTACCACTTCTGTGATTTGATTTTCAAAAATCCGACATACATGGTTGTCATTAAGAAGTAAAATGTGGTTCAATGAGATTAAAATAATTTTTGGTGAATAGTAACTTTTAAGTTCTTAATCGCGATGAGAGGTAATTAGTGTAGTTTAAGGTAAAAATAATGTTTTAATAATATGAGATGAGCTTGACACTTGTCCTACTCCTATTGGATGAGTCATGGCCGACCAAGAAAACCCATGGGTCAACTTGGGGACCCCATGGATCCACTTTAGTTGGAAAATGACATTAATATATAATTATTTAATGTTAAAATTAAATTGACACAAACATGAGTTGTTTTACTAAAACAGTTTTTAAGTGGGGTTACACAAGTCCAAATTTTGACTATAAATATTCATTAGAAAGATAAAAAGATTTCATACATCATAGTATTTTTTTTATAATTTTTAGACATTAAATAAATTAAATTATTTATGACATCATTATGATGCAGCGATGACCTCATTATTTAACGATTTAAATAAAATGGAAAGATAATGTAAAATCCAAAGCGTACACTTGTCAAAAACCTATTGGATGAGTATATTTCGAACCCTTATCATCTTATCCTCGAATTATATAAGTGTGGGACCTCTAAAATCCGAAACTCATTTTATAATAAAGTGACTTTTCATTACTTTCCAAAAGTGCCCCTCCTCTCCACTTATAAAAGGCCCCCACCTCTCCCATCTCATTTACACTTTCAAGCCATTTGGCTCGGCCAACCTCTGCCCAAATACTCTCCCAACATCCCTCTCTTACTCCTAGAATCCTCACTTTGGGCAGAACTCTTCCCAAGGAAGCCTTTGGCTCAAATCAAAAAGAGTTACCCGATTTTGAGGAGGTTAAAGAACGGTTGAGTCAAGTCGGACACAAGGTAAGGGAATTTCTTAACCCAACTTCCATTCTTTGGGTTAATCTCCTACTTTAAAATTATGTCATGATATTATTATGTCCTATTTTGTATTTTTACATTCTTTATGTGTACCTATAGTGAATACACATAATAGATCTATTTTCTTTTAAAAATTATCTTTTTAAGGACTTCGTCTCAATCTCCTTTCATTGAGGCATATTTGGTTTTATACACAATTTTCTTTTATATGGTGTATAAACCACTTTGAATTTTACATTTATTCAAAAGGAATCTTTTTTTATACGAAGCGTTTTGATAAATGACAAAAGGGAATTTTTTTTCTTTCCGTACTTATGCGGCGACAACGACTTCTCCGCCGCCGTGACCATTATTTGAGTTTCGGCTTCCTCTACAAGCCATCATTTTTTTAATGAAAAATAAATACAAAGTTTTAACTTTCTTTTATTTTGGTATTGAAAATGGGTTTTAAAGCGTTTTTATTATATCAATGTGTTGTATTGATATCTTGTGATTGAATTGTGGAAATGTTATGTTTCCTTTATGCATGTTTTATGTGATACGATTATGTTATGGTTTATGATATGTTTAAACCTATTCATATGAGGAATTTATTGGACTTAATAAGTGACGGGCGGAGCCCGCTATAGCTCCTCGATGCATCGGTAGGTCTCATGAGACAACTAGACGTGGAATTCGCCGAGGCCCTTTCCCAATTTTATTTATGGTTTTGGCCGAGGCCTTAATCATTTTAGACGTCTTGGCCGAGGCCTTGACGAAATGTTTCAGAATGTCTGGAATTATACATTCCCTCATTATGAAAGTGGTTATTGATGTTTCATGTGATTATTCGTCTAGTAGAATATCCATGTGAGTAAGTAAATGGCATTATTTAATTTTATCTTTGCCATATTATGCTGAAGTTCAAGTTTAAAAAAGGCTTTTGTTTTAGTTATACATTGTCTTAAATGTTAATTTTTATTTATGAAAGCTTCCGCAATAATGTTATCCTTACTGAGCATCTGAGCTCACCCCTTTCAATGTTTTAATATTTTCCAGGATGTCAAGAAGTATTTTATGAATGACCTGCAGGGATAGTCAGAAGAGGATATTAGTTTGGACTATGGAGACTTTGATACTGTAGTTTTTCACTTTATGATGTAATGTAACGTTTACGAATGTATCTAGTGTTTCCAAGGATACTAAACTAATCGGTCTTTCGAGACTTGATCTTTTGTGATCATGCTAATGTTACGAAGTAACGTACCGGCTCTGGGTAGCTGGGGTCGGGGCGTTACAATACACCAAGACCCTGACGTCGGATTTCTGACTCAGTGCATGAAAACACTGATTATGTGTGTATTTTGAAGAGTTTTCTTTGGGATCTATTTGAGTCATTTCACAAGGTATAAATTTTTGAACATGGCTCACCTGTTTCTTTTCAGGATGCTTCCACATAGAAATCCAGCTATGCTTCCAGATATTGTATGCACTGATATCCCACCGAGCGACGAGGACTCGGTGCAGGGCCCTCTTCCAGTAGAGGCGCCAGTGGAGGCACCAGTGGTACCATTACCCATTGGTCCACCGATTCCACTAGCCCCAATAGCATAGGGTGTACGCCACTTGAGCGTGTTGCACGAGTTCCAGTGCTAGAGGTCACCTAGGTTCAGCAGAGAGACGAACCCACGGGCAGTTAAGGATTTGTTGGAGGCTATGGTGAGAGTTTTCCAACTAGTAGGGACACCAGATGATCTCACGGTGATCCTTTCCACCATCCTTCTACAAGAAAGGACAAGAAGATGGTGGAGCATGATTCTCCAAGTTCACGACGAGGTGACCCTTCTCTGGGCAGACTTTGAGAGCCTATTTTGAGCATAGTTTAATCCAACGACACTTCGTGCAGTGCGCATACAGGACCTACTTCATATAGAGTAGGGAATCATGATTGTGGCTCAGTACACAATGAGGTTCAATGACCTCTCACGTTACTCCACCCATATGGTGTGGGACCCATTCGTCAGGGCTCAGATCTTTGAGTAGGGCGTCAGGTGGGATATCCGGGCTTTGATGATTTCTCTTAGCATCCCGACGCAAGAGGGGGTGTTAGAGAGAGACCTCTTAGTAGAGAGTTTCCCTACTGAGCAGTCACTTGCAGTGAGACCCACCAACAGTCATCACATAACAAAGTATTCTACATCTTGCAGCATATAGATTTCGTAGAGGTCTATGATGACTAGACCTATAGGTGGATGACCGAAGGATTCAGGGTCAATTGTGCCGAGCAACCGAGGTAGAGCCAGTCCTGCTAGGAGCGATCAGTGTTATGCATGTGGTAGGTAGGATCACATGGCTCGTGACTATCGGACCCACTGTAAGGATGATCAAGAGACGATCAAAGGACCTCCCAAAAAGATATAGAGATTTTAACAAGGAGGTCTACATGGAGAAGGCAGACGTGGTAGAGGAGCTGCCGTGTAGCTGGTAGTGGCTGATGGTTCGAGATGTTTTCGCCACCACCACCAGGTGGTCCACCCCAACTTTAGGAAGTTGGAGGACAGGGGCGAGCTCAGGTTCCGAAAGATGAGGCCTACGATCACGGTGCTCTGGAGATGATATGAGGTACAATCTATGTCTACACCACCATACCTACAGTACTTATAGATAGAGGCTCCAATCATTCTTTTGTTGCCACTTCCCTCATTTGGAGCTCAAAGATTCTGATGGAGTTGTTGGCTCAATACTTACGGCTAGAAACTCCTACGAAAGTGGATTCATTGATTGTGTACTGGTTCCGATAGTTCAAGTGTACTCTTGGATGCGAGAGCTTCGGCTGGGATCTCATAGTAGCGGCTTCGAGGCCTTACGATGTCGTCTTCAGTATGGAATGGTTATCTACAATCCATGCTCAAATTGACTGTATTAGGTGGAAAGTGCGGTGTTCCCACACAGATGGGACCAAGTTTCCCTTAACTAGGGAGGAGGGAGCCTTTGCAGCACAATATAGAATTACCGGGAGGAGAGTGCAGCCGATCACTCATATGTTGTCTAGACTTATGCTCAGAGCAGTTGATGTGGAGAGTCTGAGTTATCCTGTAGTGGTGGCCTAGTATGATGATGTCTTCTCTAATGATGTTCTGGGTCTACCTCCTCACTGAGAGGTGGACTTTTACATTGACTTTAACCAAGGTATTACACTGATATCTACACCAAAAAATTGGATGGATCCCTCAGAGCTTCGTGAGCTGCGGGTATAGCTAGAGGACTTACATGGGAAAGGGTTCATTCGGCCCAATATTTCTTCATGGGTTGCCCCGATTTTGTTCTCCAAGAAGGTAGATGGGAGCTTGAGACTTTTTTTCGACTATCGGCACCTGAACTAGGTTACCGTGAAGAACAAGTACCTACTCCCAAAGATTGAAGACCTCATTGATCAGCTAAAAGGAGCACAAGGGTTCTCAAAGATAGAACTCGGATCAAGCTATCACCAGATCAGAGTACAAGATGAGGATGTGCAGAAGACAACTTTCAAATATAGGTATGACCATTATGAGTTATTGGTTATTCCATTTGGCATGACAAATTCTCCAGAAGTGTTCATGGGACTCATGAATAGAATTTTTCATCCATACCTTTATCACTTTGTAGTAGTCATCGTCGATGACATCCTGATCTACTCAAATACTGAGGAGGAGAATTCCTACCATTAGCAAGTAATACTGGACACACTCTGAGAGAACCATCTTTATGGTAAGCTCCTGAAGTGCCAGTTCTGGATCTGAGAGGTTCACTTTCTGGGACATGTCATCTTGGAGGCTGGATTTTAAGTAGATCCAGTGAATATTGAGGCGGTACTTTCTTTGGAACCACCCAGTAATGTGACAGAGGTACAAAGTTTCTTATTATGGATGGATAATACTGGCGATTTGTGCATGATTTATATAGAGTTGAAGCACCACTATTAGCGTTTACGAATAAGGGGCAACTCTTCATGTGGTCAGAGAGATTCTAGTGGTGTTTTTAGGAGCTAAGGTAGAGGCTGACTAGTGTCCCCATCTTGAGGTTTCCGGAGGAGGGCGTAGGGTATGTAGTCTACTGCGAGGCATCAGGGACCAGGCTTGGATGTGTCCTGATGTAGGAGCGATCAGTTATCGCATATGGCTCTCGAAATCTAAGACAACATTAGCAGAACTAAGCTACCCATGATTTGGAGTTTGCAGTAGTAGTGTTTGCCTTGAAGATGCAGTGACATTACTTGACGGGCGAACAATTTATAATGTACTCAGATCAAAAGAGTCTCAGGTATATCTTCTCTCAGAAGGACCTAAACCTAAGACAACGACATTGGCTTGAGTTTATCTAGGACTATATCTTTGAGATAGTCTATACTCTTGGGTAGGGGAATGTTGTAGCAGATGCACTCAACAGGAGGTCTGGTATACAACTACAAGGCATGGCTACGGAGTAGCTGGCCACTTTGCAGATATCCTTTTGTGGATTGGGATGTAGTATCTTTCCTTTAGTCTCTTACAGTCACTCCCCCACTTCATTAGTGATTCAGGGAGGCGTAGTATATGGACACTAACTGTGAGACTCGATGTGCACAGATATCCATGGGACATGCACCTGATGAATTTATAAAGATGGGGATCACGTCATCCTCTTCAAAGGATGTACTATGGTACCGGTTTCACTTCGGGAGGAAGTGTTGAGGGAGTACTACACATCCCTTATAGTGTTACATTTATGAGTGGAGATTATGTTCCCGGATCTCTGATGACAGCACTGGTGGCCAGGAATGAAGAAAGCAATTGCAGAGTTTGTCTCTCGGTGCCTCACTTGTCAGCAAATGAAGGCGGAGCATCAGGTACCAGCAGGCTTGGTTAAGCCTTTATAGGTCCCAGAGTGGATGTGGGATGGGATATCTATGGACTTCATGACATTAATTCCACGTACATCCATGGGACATGACTTGATTTGGGTGATCTTCGACCGACTCACAAAGTCTGCCCACATCCTACCGATCAAATAGTAGGGTTCATTAGAGATTTTGGGACGCCTCTATGTGCAGGGGATTGTACGGATACATGGATTACCTTGGACAGTTGTCTCCGATTTTAATGAATGTTTTTCTTCCCAGCTATGGAAGGGGATGCATGAGGATTTCGGAATGCAAATTCATTTGAGAACCGCTTTCCATCTGCAGACGGATGGCCAGACTGATCGAAACATTCAGACCCTCAAGGACATGTTGCACGCTTTCATCCTTGACATTAGTCACATCTGGGAGGTTCACTTTCCTTTGGTTGAGTTTTCATACAACAACAGATATCACTACAACATTGGGATGGCACCTTTTGAGGCATTGTACGAGCGACCTTGCAGATCACCATTGTGCTGGACTGACCTAGGGGAGTCAGCACTAGTGGAACTAGAGATGGTCTGGGATACCATAGAGAAAGTACAGATCATCCTGGAGTGGATGAATATAGCACAGAGCAAGAAAACGTCCTATGCCGACAGGAGATGGAGACCTCTAGAGTTCGAGGATAGTGACCACTTATTTCTACGGGTCTCATCCCGACGAGGTTTGCGGAGATTTGGCCGAGTTGGCAAGTTATCTTTGAGGTTCATCAGACCCTTATAGGTCCTTAGAAAATTTGGTGAGGTGGCTTAATGCTTATCTCTTGCACCTCAGTTACACTGGGAGCACCACGTCTTCCATGTATCCCAGCTGAGGATATACATGAAAGACCCCTCTCACATCATCGGCAACAGTGAGATGGATGTCGACGATGGGATCACTTTTATGGAGGTTCCGGTAGAGATTGAGGATCGACATGACCGGGTTCTTTGTGGGTAGTCGATACTACTACTACATGTTTTTTGGAAGCACAAAAATCTCCAGGAGAGAACATGGGAGTATGAGGATCAGATTCATGCTCAATACACCTACTTGTTTCCTTAGCTTGTGTTGTGGATTATGGGGATGAAAAGCCCCGAGGTGGAGATAATGTAAAGACTTAGAATTTTCATGTATTTTTTTAAATATATAGGAATTTTACATGCCTGTGAAATTTGACAGAGTGTGATTCCGAGGCCTGGTGTTCCCGGAATAAATATTTGAACATTTTTCTTAGTACATTCAGTAAACGTACGAGTGAGATTTTCTAACATTTGAACCGGTTCTTAGAATTGAAATCTGAGGGAACCATTGACCTTGCAGTGACATTATTCATTTAAAGAGACCTTCACCTCGACCATAGTGGGTCGAGAGTGAAAGATATATTTTGTGTTTTTCATGAAAGAATGAAATAAATAAAAATGTTAACATTTTTATTTTTCTGTTGAAACCCCTCAACTTGGGTTATAGTGGTGGGTACCACCCGATCCTAAACCTCCCATGTGGCTGTTTAGGGGTGCGGACCACCTGAACTAACCCCCATTTTGAATTTAGGGGTGGGGACCACCTAACCCCTCGTAATGGGGGAGTAACCTCTCAACTCCCCATTAATCCTTTCCTCCCATTAATTGAAGCCAATTAATTATGCCAACATGGTGCAATTAATTGTGCTGAAAATTAAAGGTGACAACCTTTTAATTTGATAAACTTAAATTAACAAGGGATATATTTTCACATTTTGGGTGGAATTGGGGGAGGAGAACCTTATGGATGATTATTTTCCCCAATGAAGAATGCTCTCCCAAACGAAGAATGATCCTTCCGGTGAGGAACGTCTTCAAGGACAATGAACCGAGAATCAAGGAAACACCGACGTCTATCTATCCCCAAAGACATCATCTACTTCCTCGCGACCTCCATAAAAAAAACTCTGATGTAGGGGTTTAATTACATTTTATTTTCTTTCCCATGTTATTACCTTCTAAAACAATGGACGCAGATCAAATCTATAACTAGTTGATATGCGAATGATTTCTTTTGCAGGATTGGGAATTATCAATTGCGGGAGGTTTTAGGTTTTGATGATCCTCATTCAAGTTTTTGTGGAGCTTCTTACTACCACTCTAACGTTGAGGGTGGGGGCAAAACAAACATTTCCTGACCCCTCCATCATTATTATTGAATGGTGTGTTCTTAGTGATGGAAGAGGGAATCTTTGTGACATGGCGATGAACGGATGCGGCAACCGGCACATCACGGGTCGTGACGAAGGCGATGGCCCCGTGCCTCCTCGCCGCCCCACGACCCTCCATGCCACCCCGTGACCTCACCGCCTCATGGCCTCATTGCCTTGCTGCCTTCTACGGCCCCTCGTGGCCCCTATGTTCTTATTGCCTCACGGCCCTCCACGGCCCCTCATAGCCTCCAGGGCCCTCCGAAGCTTCTGCCTCCCCTGCGGCCTCTGTTGCCCCATGGCCCTTCGCGGCCCTCCATGACGCCCTGCGGCCTAGCCACCTCCTGGCATCCATAGCCCCCATGACCTCGCTACACCACATAGCCCCGTAAAATCCGTCGCCTTGCAGCCACCACACCACCTGTGGCCTTGCCCCCCATGACCATTTACAGATGCATGACCTCGCCACCTCATAGCCCTCCGTAGCACCCGCGGCTTCACCGCCTCGCGGCCCAGTGGCCCCCGCGGCCTTGTCATCCAGCGGCCCTCTGTGGCCCTCATGGCCTCTCCGCCCATCGTCCCTCTGCAGACCCCGTAGCCTTGATGCCTCGTCGCCCTGTGCGGTACCCACTTCCTCGCTGCCTTGAGGCTCTCCACGTCCCCTCATGCCCTCTGTGGCCCTCCACTACCTCTGCGGCATCTGCAGCCCTGTGACCCTTCGTAGTCCCCATGGAATTAGCTGTCCTTGCAGCCTCTGTGACACCCTCACGGCCTTACGCCACTCTTTTTCCCCTGCGTCACACAGAACGGGCCAAGATGGACCCAGCGGGCTAGGTGAACCCAAACAGGGTTGAGTCAGCCAGGACAGATCGGTCTGACTGGACTTGGACCAGCTACGAACTTTTCACTCTATCGGCCATAACTTTGGCACCAGGCATTCATTTTGAGAACCCTCAATGGCCCTGTAAACCATGGAGCGAGACAATCACTTTGGTTTACCCTTATTGGACTTTTCGGAAAAGTTGGGATACATTCGGGTTGGATTGAGCACTAATTCAACAAGGCCCTTAGGACTAAAAGGCTAATAAATCACATATCAGGCATCCGATTGACACACCATCTATTGTGTTGAGACCCCTATGAATTTATGGTCCTTTGAGATACCTTTTTTTGGGACTTCGTGGCATTTATAGTATCGACCAATTCCTTGAGGATCAGACCCTCATGGAGATGAACAAGATTAGTGTGGGAAACCAATAGCTGGTTGTGATGTGAAGAATAAATAACGATCTTTTGTGGGTCATCACCGAGTGATCCTTTGTGGGTTAGATCCAAGTGATCCTTTGTGTGTTAGCTCCGAGTGATCCTATGTGGGTTAGCACTGAGCGATCCAGTGTGGGTCAGGACCGAGAGATCCCTTGTGGGTCGGCATTGAGTGATCCTATGTGGGTCATCAACTAGAGATCCTATGTGAGTTAACATCTAGAGATCCTATGTGGGTCAGCACCGAGCGATCCTGTGTGGGATTGCATAAAATCCTCTTAACAGAGTAAGATGATTCAGTAGTTATATCTAATCATTTGTACTTATGTACCTAAGTTATACCTGGTGTGAGATGAGTTCGTACCTGACCCTTACCTTCATTTGTGGTAATAACGTGGTGGTATTCTTCAATGTGGCGTACCAATGTGGTACTTACCTTTGTGGTATTCCTTATTTTGTATAACAAATGAGCATTGGGGTTATGATTTGGGCCTTGTTATTCCTAATGTTTGAGATTGGTTTACGTGATAACTTAGGTATATGTATGGGAATATACATAAGTAGGGTTGTCAGTTGTTTTCATGCGTTGTGGTTTATCCTTTGCAGATTTTGTGAGACCTTGAGGGTCTTTGGGTCCCTACTATGTATCGTTATACTCACCCCTACATGAGCTATGACTGCACCTCACTATGTTTGGTGAAGATGACAGACAGTGATGACTGAGGATGAGAGTAACAGGGCTAGAGGTAGCTTGTAGGTGGACCTTAGACGAGGCGTACCGCAGATACAATCGTTCGAGAGCTGTACCAACCCTTTACGTAGGATCCTTGGTGGGTGATCACGGGAGCTGTTCCATTTTACTTGTACATTCAGTTTCTTGTACTTTCCTGTTGGGATTGTATGCTGGCCCCTTTTACTTACTGTACTAACTCTATTTACTCTTTAGTTTACTTGAGTTCGTATCTTGTTGTGTGCTTGGTTGCATGTGTTTATAGGTTATAAAGGAAATTCCTTCCCATTTTTAGAGAATACGCCTTTGGTGCTAGTCACCAACCCCTATCCTATGGAAGGAAGTCTTGGGGTAGTCACAACACGGGCCCCAAGGGACGGGTCATGACATCATTCGGTTTGGAAATCGTGATAATTTCTTCATAAATCGTCGATAATACTCGGTTAGACCCAGAAACTACAGATCTTCATTAAATATGTTGTCCTGGGAAACTATTCAATTGATTTTTTCTTCGAAGGGTATATATATATATATCCCTTTGGTGGTGAAAAATTTCCCCATGTATGATATTTCCTCCATAAATAACTCACATTTATTATACATAGCAGACAAGTTCTCCCTTTACAATGTCATTAACACAATATTCAAATACTCCCCATGGTCCTCCATGCTCTTGCAGTATATCAGAGTATCATCGATAAATAATACCACAAAGAATTCGAGGTAATATCTAAAAAATATATTCATTAAATATATGAAAATTGTTGTAGCATTAGTCGAAAGGAATCCCAATGTACACATAATGTCCATTCCTCATTTTAAAGGAATTCTTGGGAATATCTTTATTCCTTACCTTTAATTAGTGATATCCTGATTGAAGGTCCACCTTAGAAAAATAATTGGCCCCACGAAGCTGATAGAACATATCATTTATTTGTGGTAAGGGATAATTCATATTTATCTTGATTTTATTGATATCATGATAATCATGGAAGAGGTGAATCAATCTATCCTTCTTCTTGAAGAGGAGTACTGGCTCACCCCACAGTGATGAACTCGAGCATATAAAACACTTCTCTATATTCTCTTTTAATTTATTTTTCTTCTATTCTAGCACTATGGTGGCCATTATATAAGGTGTCATTGATATAGGCAGAGATCCAAGAATAATTTCAATTGAGAACTCAACCTATCAGTCAAGAGGAAGACCAGACAACTCTTCGGGAAATACATATATGTAATCCATCATTATGGGAATGCCTTCAAGTATTATTATCTCATTTGTCTCAATAATTTGTGCTAGACTTGCTTTCCCATAAGGCAGTAATATCAACAATTAAGATGATGATTCTAAAAGATATTCATCTTCCTCCTTACAATTGTAAATAATTGGAGGATGCTTCAGGATGGGAAGAGTGATCTCTCTTTCATGATATTTTATGTTTGATTTTTATAAAGAAATCTAATGCATGCCCAATAAAATTTCTAACTTTACTTAGGGAAGTATGAATAGATTTATTGGGAGGTTCAGTACACAAATGTTAACCAGGGGAGTTATAAATCATGAAAATAATAATTTTCCCACTATCTGTTCTCACAGAAAACTTATCCTTCAATTTTTTAGGTTGTATTTAAATAGTCTAACTAAAAATTATAGATAAAAAATAATGTGTATAACAATAATGAAATATAATTTTCATAATACATGAATGAATAACTAGCATACCTACCACCACGCATTGTTTGACTCCACCTCGGCAGTAGTGATAGCATAAGCATTTACTTATTTCCCTGGAGGTTGTTGTTGATTGCCTCTGACATCCCTTGGCATAGAGAAATTGTTCACATAATTCCAATGCTCCATGAATCTGTAACACTACACTATAGGCTTAGTGTTGATTTAAATCCTCCTTTATTCTTCCACATTAGTAGGATTTTTCATATCTATTCGCCATTTTTTAGCCAGATGTCCCATCTTTACACATTTGAAGCAATTTTTGGTACCCTTTAGATAGTTCCCAATATGATTATTCCCAAAACTTTTACACTTGGGATGATTGAGCTTCTTTCCATTATGGAATTTAGTTATAGACTAACCACATTAAATTCCATTTTACTCTTCTTGTCACCAGGCACACGATACCATTGAGAGTCTCTGATCTCCATTTCAACCTTGGGGGCATAATGATCAATCTTATCATAACTAACAAAGTTTGGAATCACCAAAAATTTTCATACACTTAGATTTTGTTCACTAAATAATAAATCTACCTTACTTTCAGTTTCAAGAAAATTCCAGAGGCGTACCTTGCAAGCCTTGTGATGTTTACTTTATATGCTCTGATTGAATCATCTTCATTCTAGTTAAGTTTGAGGACTTGTCTTTCCCTCTTGAGATGGAGGGTTCTGGGAAGATATTTATTGAAAAACATTTTCTTGAATTCCACCCATTCCATGTAATCAATTTTCTCCTAGGGATTTGTATTATTGATCAGTTCCCACCACTTATCTACTTCCCCATCAAAACAATATACCATTAGTATGACTTCCTCTCCTTCTGATCAATGGAGGACAGAGAATATCTTTTTCAATGGAGTTAATCCATTATTCCATGAGGTGGGGATTAGAAAATCCACTAAAAATGGATGGTCTTTTCTTCATGAAGGATTCAATGGAAACATCATCATTCCTTTGAGGAGGACGATGTTCCACATGATTCTGCCTATTATTCATGAGTTGAGTCAGCTGAGAAAGTACTTTCAAGATGTTTTGAGCACCCGTTCCCATCATATTAGGCATATCATTAGGGAAATATTTTCATTCCCTATCACATTGATTATTGGAATGTATTCTGTTATTTCCTTCCATTAAATATTAAAAATAACGTACAATTAGAGTTCTTGAATACTTATCTTTTGAGCACAAAATTAAACATTAAACATAAAAGGATAAACTAGTAAAAGATATGTATATCCCAACTTGTGGTTCCATATGTTTAAATCTAGGTAATTCTAGATCTATTGCTTAACTTATATTTCTATGGGATTTTTTTTCATTCCCTTAATAATTGTTTTTACCATGCTCATGAGTTTTCCAAAGCATATCCCCCGGGACTGTCAAACCAAGAGTGCAGAAAGGCCCATTGTTGTGCACCAGTTCCAATTCGAGTCTATCTAAAAGAGTATTTTTCATGTTTTACCCATATATACATCTTTTCTAGAGCCACCTCTACCCGTTTGTAACTATACATGGTTATATGTTCTTTATAAACAACTTACTCTATACATACCCAAATTTATGGTTGTTTTCTTATACTTAGTCTCACCCATAAGGATCTCACTAATGTGCTCTAATCCTAATCTCCAAAAATAACTAAAATATCTTATGATACCAACTATATATACCCTATCCTTTTACATATAACATTAATTGATTTGAAACATAAATATACATCATAGTACAAGCCAAGGATCATAAATTCTAGTGTCTTGAAAGACTAGGCACATAAAACTGAAAACATGGAACTAAATAAAAAATTTATTCATTTAATCTTGAAATTGAGTTCCTAACATACATTGTGCTCAAACATCTGCATAGGGTACCTTGGGGAACACATGAACATAGGGATGATCTAAATATCCCACTAATCGAATAACCATAAGAACAAAGCATCAACACATGGTATAGAAGGTATGACATGATGATATAAAAAGGAATGGAACATAAAAAATAATAACATATAAAAATATAATAATATTAGAATGGATTCATAGTAATGTGGACGTAACATAAAATATGAATTTAAAATGATTCAAGGATAACCGCCAAGACCGTTTCACATGGTAGCACAGGCCAAGTCTAACTGACAAGTTCGTCGCACATGGTAGCACAAGCCAAGGATAAACGCCAAGACCATTGCAGATAACATCTCATGAGACTCAAATTTACCAAATTCATTGGAGTTCTATATTGGCACATCCATTTTAACTAGTCATGAATATTTTTTGAACTTGAATAATCATACATAATCAATCTTACAAAAACATAATTTTTACCCATTAAAAGAATTGGGTACGACAATCATGCCATAAAGCATAAAAAATGTGCATATCATAAAATTGTCCATGAAATAAGGCAACTAAAATATACATAGAAATTAATGAGGTAAAATAGGCATGTATCTTAGTAATTGATGTCATGTATAAGTGACAATATGTATGAAAAGTATATAAATTTTTTTTCAGTAAAACATTTTTGTGTGGTTTTAGGGAAAATACTATAGAGCCTTTAAAATAGAAAAGGGAAAGATCCTTTATATAAAACCAAAAGTGAAAAAAACATGTTCTAATAACATAATTTAATTATTTTATATATACAATGGTGGCCTAAAAAGATATATTTCACTTGAAATCTGGTAAGAATTCGATAATTTTTCTTAAAACGGGTTTTCTTGTCGGGAAGTATTGGGAAGGGAATCATTTAAAAAAATGTATATCCCGGAAAAAAATGAGGGATGAATCTTGAAACATTAGTTTAGAGAATATAAATATTATTTAGAAGTTTTATATAAAAATAAGAGACAACTTTATTTGGATAAAAAAAATATGTAGAAACCTGAAGCAATGTAGGAGGTTCATGTAGAATCCCTTACGAAAATCGGCTTGGTATCAGGTGTACTTAAGAGGGATTATTAAGAGAGAAATAGGTTTATCTTATTTTATAAACCATGAGAGCAGTATGAGGGTGGCGATAAATCATATCCCATCATTATGAACTACACTTAAAAGGACATAATATAGATGAGATTCTTGAATAAATATGAGAAAGAGAGGATCCCTTACTTTGAGTCTGATGGTGATCTCCAATTGATATTAATGATTTTAATAATAAAATTAGGTTCAATAATTAATAGTAACATAACCTATTTTACATGTAATTGATTAATTATAATCTTTTTATGTTCATTAATAACCTTTTTATTGGTTATGAGGTTCAATTTAATTGTTCGGGTCAATTTGTTTCATGTTCGTATTGCTTATTTGCACGAAGAGATAATCATGTTAAATAAGGATGGTTGTCAAGAATTGGAGTTATATTTTATTATTGAACATCCAGAATGTTACATGGATATAAATTTCATTTATTTACTTGGATTGAAGATTAATCCTTATGTAAAACATTAGGGATAACGTTTTTGGCTAATTAGTGGTTTTTAACCACAATGAACATGTTTTCTTTTTTAAATAAAAACCATATGTACAAAATGATTTTAGAACCACAGATAAAAAATATTAAATATATTATAGTCTAGTTCAATAATGAAAATGGATTCATTACCAAAATTGAATATTGTAATAGAAGTTGAAAACCCATCGTCCTTGAATGTGGTAAATTAACACTTCTTATTTGGTGTCTTTTATCCTAAATTAAATTTAGGGTAAAGGAGAGATGATAATGAATTATCACAATTGCACAACAAGATTCCAGTAAACTTATGGTAAGGGATTTTTTATTCAATTGGATGAGAATAGGTTAGTAAATAAATGATAACAAAGGAACGTGAAAATAAAATTAAAGAAAAAAAGAAGAATTCACATATTGATTTAATTTGTCATCAAAGCCTCTTAAGGGTAGAGTATTTGGTAATTTGAGGAGACTAATGGTTGGTGGATGTAGGGGAGGATCTTGGGGATATATTTGGGTAGAATTTAGGGCAGGAACATGGCTTGAGAGGAGTGAATAAAAGAGGGAGTTTGGGTGGTTTTTATGGTGGAGGGGAGGAGGGTTTTCTTAATGTTATAATCATTAGTTTATTATTTTTCCATAAGAAAAGAAATACTAATTATTATTGTGACCAAAAAAAGAATATGTGCATGTGAGTTCTATCCAATTTCTATTAACACCATTCATGACTGAATAATGATGTATAAATTTTGGTTTTAGCATTTATCATGAATTTTCATATTTCACTATTCATAAAAAATTCATGTATTTTAGAAAAAACACAAAAAATCACTCTATTAATTTTTCAACATATAAAATCCTAAAATGAAACACATTTTCAAGAATAATTATATAAATATTATTAATTTAATTTTTAATTAAAATCACGATTTAATTGAAAATACAAATTCCAAAACTATAAACAACTTTATAATGCTTTCAAGAATTATATAAGGCCTTATAAATTAATCTTTAAACCAGAAGACATAAAATTATTAATTTATGAACACATTTTAGGAAAATGAAATTTCTTTAAAAATAATTAATCAATTCTAATTGATTATTTATGACTTACAAAAATACCAATACTTTTACTATGGTCATATTATCATATATAAGATGCCTAATTTTTATTTTTAAATTCACGGGTGAGGTTACTATTCTTTTGGAATATTTAATATTTATAATGGTAAAATTACTATTCATAAGGGTCATTTACTATTCCCCAAAATTTATGTTTATCTTATCAGCCTCCAAACATATTACTAATCACAACCGTATATGTTATATTTTCTAAATTTAAATAATAGAAGTGACAATATTTTGTTTAAAGGTCATATAGTTCTTAGTAGTTCTTTGTTTTATAATTTCATGAGATTATATGATATTATTATAAGAAAGAAATTTCCATTGACAAAACATGGGGTCGTTACATTTAATCACCTTATAATATCCCAAAACACAATTCACTTGTATTTTAAACATTGTGTGAATCCAGCATTAAAACATCACTTCATTCACATCAATGACATGGACTTATTAACATGGAATATACATCTATAAAAATAAATTCACATCAACAAGAATTAATTCATCCATGTCTTTCACGGGAGTGAGACTATCATTATCACAATATAGAAAACATTCTCCACCTCTAGAATCATGATTTTCCTTCATGAAACTTATTATATAAAATATTATTTCAAGAATCATCATATTTAAATACTTTTTTCAAATTATTCAAAATTTTCAAAAAAAATTATTCCTAAAACTCTTATGATAATTTCCAAAAATTCCCTAAAAACTTGTTTACTATAAATTTTTATCTAAATATAGTACCATATATTCTATATAAAAATTTTAACCATCCTAATAAAAACTATTCACTATCTCAAAAATATATTAAAAAACATTTAATATCTATTGACTAATGTATTACCCCTATATCGAGGGACATTTTCAATTCTATTCAGATAGAAAAAAATTATGTATGATCCTAAAATTTCTCCTATATTCAG
This sequence comes from Viscum album, assembly GCA_963277665.1. Classification (NCBI taxonomy): domain Eukaryota; kingdom Viridiplantae; phylum Streptophyta; class Magnoliopsida; order Santalales; family Viscaceae; genus Viscum; species Viscum album. The sequence goes on from OY728130.1 coordinate 1,226,249,006, forward strand.
TAAAATTTACACACATCATAGGAATATATTAAATATATTACAAAGTCTTCTCCAATCGTCACGTTTTTATCCAGAGAAATATATTATGTTTTTCTTAAAAATTTGAGTATGATTATTCCGTTTAAAAATAATTTACTCCTATGTATATGAAAACCTTACGCATAATATTATGTTATTTGTTTGTGTATTTTCTGTACTTATGTATAAAATTATATTTAACTATAGTGAAAAAAATTAATTTTTTTATCTTGTCAACCCAATGAGTAAAATATTATGAATTAATGATTAAGAAATTTTAAACATAATCTAGAATTACTCAAAATTCCTGAAAAATAACATAAAAATAATCTAAAGTTGCTTTAAAATATTTTAAACTTCTCAACAATATCCATTAAACATTAAAAACCATTTTTTGGGGGTGAATATGATTTATGTTTTGAGAAAAATAATGCAAAATAAACATATCCACTAATTATTCTAATATTTCTCTTCTATAGGAAAAATACATATACTAGAGGATATTTAATCAATTCCATGTCTCAAAAAAAACATTCCTAGGGTCTCAAAAACCACCCCTAAGGTCACATCCTCTTTAGGTCTCCACATATCCCTAAAAATGTTTCTTATTCTCAACACCCTCAACAGATAAGGATGTAAATAAGATAGGAATTAATAGTGATAAAGCTAGAGAATACATCGATTCATTATTAAGATTTATATTTTACTGATTTTACATATGTTTATTAGACCATGTGATTTTATGAGATTATAAAGATCACCATTTTTAGTATGGGATGAAGTTAGATATTCAGTCAATGGTATGACTCCTTTTATGTTACAAGTCTTTATGAAAGTGGTGAACAAGGATATCAGTGTCTAGTGGTTTCTTGTGGAATAATAGAAGGATTTAATGGGAGAAATTGGATCTAGGGGCAGTAAAAATGGAATGGGATGAGTATTACATGTATAACAAGTGATTACGTGTCTAGGGTAAATACTTATTTCTTGTCCTTTATCGAGTGATAAGGAGAAATTAGAGTAATATCAATGTGTCTAAAAGGTTATACTCTATATTTTATTATAATGAGTTTAAGGACTATAATTATCTTTTAAAAATTGAATATCTTTATAATATTTTCAGGAATGTATCAAAAGGGGAATATGTTTTGATTCATCATCTAAATAAGAATCTGGTGGTTGGTATAGTGTGTATCATTAGAGTACAAGTCATATGTTATCTTGGAGGTCTGGTAATAGGGGTAAATGGGATTCTTAGATAGAGGTATAATATAAATATATAGTGTAGGGTAATCTAGTGACACATAATCATAGTCTAGGTATAGAGTTATCTCATTTATTTTTCATGGATAAGGTTCCCTAGGATCTTGGTGATGGGTATTTCATGATTAGAGATATATTATTTTGTAACCTCTAACTTAGATATTATGTATTTTTTGAGGTTCATCTCACTATAATTATTTTTTGTGAGATTTGTATGAGACCAATATTTAAATAATGAGATAATATAGATATTATTCCCTATAAATACTCTATTAGGAAAAATAGATTAGTCTATTAAGGGATAAACATATGTTCTATTATTATTAGTGGAAATAGATATATTTGGTTTTTATTCATCCTAATTTTTTTTTGATCTGATGTTTTTATTATAATAGATTAATTGTAATGATTCCATGTTCACATCAATTATTTTATGAGAATAATGACTTAATTTCCTTATTTTGATAACCCTTTTGTTTTTGAAATAATTGGACAATTTTGATATACCCCACAAACTATGTCATGAATTTTATAAAATTGTTATCAAAACATGTATATTTTGGTTGTTTTCAAATGTTGGAGATTTTGTTGAAGGATCAGGGTCATTATTTGACGAAACATGCTCAGTATGGAAAAAATTATTTTTATAAAAAATTAAATTTAGTACATAATGGCCTTATACTAGGTACCCAGATTCTTAAGAAGAGAGTAGGATTTCCAAAGTCAGGAACCAACCACTTGGTGGCCCATGAAGGGGTACTCATAATGGTATCAGGTAACTAGTGTCCAACTATGTAGTTTGTTATTATAAATTTTATTTTATTATTAGTTATTATGAAAAAATATATAATTTACCCCCTTTATTTCTATCCACTCTACACATAGACCCTCCCCCGTGGAATTTCTACTATCCTAGATCAGTATATTTTTGGTGCATGATTAAATTCACATTATATCTAAATCAATAGAGCATTATAGGTGAGTTTATCATTCATGTTCTTATTAATCTCTAGTTTTAAAATAGCTTTCTACTATTTATTAAAAGTCACTAACTTGATGGAATTATTTTAATCAAATTATTTCAATTTACATGGATCAATTAATCTAATAATTCTTGATGTCTAGGTGTCTAAAAATGATGTATGTTGTCCAAAAATTATTTCTCAATTTTATATGAGTTTTATATAGTGTATGTTATACGAGTGAATAAGGGTGTGTACGAACAACCTGGGATAGAACCAAATATGATTTATATGATTCAAGAGAGGTAATTATAAGTTATCTAATGAATGATAAACCCTCTAAAAACATTTAATTATATGAATGGTCACTAAGGTACGTGTTTAAAAATAAATTATTTGAAATTCATTTTAATTGGAATACATGAGGGGTGTCCTTGCTTAAAATGATATTTAAGGATACTTATTTGTAAACATTGAGAATTACTCAGTGATTGGATGTGTTTGAATAGGATAATATAGTGTATAATTAATATTATTAATGTAATTTGATATCACAAATTCCTACTTTATCTCATGTACAAAGATAAGATCTTTTTTGGGATTCAATGTAGTGTTAATGGATTTTTGGGCTTAACATATCATTACTAGATATACATCATCTTTGGAATAGGTAGCCTAGTGAGTAATTGGATGGGTGAGACAAAATACTTTGGTGATAATCCATTTACCCTGAATATTGATTATTATTGAGAGTATTTTTATCTTAATTTTCTCTATTTATTGTTATGGTGAATATATGTTCATTTATGACTACATTTTTTTAATATATGAATTAATTATTAACTATGTTATTGTTTAATCAAATTTTGAAAAATTATTCACATTATTATTGATTAAATGAAAATTCATAACCCATTCACAATGTTTATTTTTTATGTATATACTAATAGGACACTCTCTATATTAATTACAGTACCCTAGGTACGTATCGAACTTTTGAGTGGGGAGTGAATCAATAGTGGTTTATTTTTATGATTTATTCTTTAAAAATCAATATCTCAAATCTATTTTAATAAAATATACTCATGTAGAACTCCCATACTAATATATATAAATTGAAATTAAATAAAAAAATGGAACATTTAATTTTGCAATGTTCATTCCCAAAATTGGTACCTACTCATTATTTAGATCATTTATACACCATGAGACATAATGTTTCCACAATAAATACTGGTGGTTACAATGGGAATAATTTAAATCTCACAGTGCATCACACACATCAACAAATAATATCACTTCACTTCAGATCCTCTTATTTCTAGATATAATTTCAATGGAACACGGAGTGAATGATCATGGAAGAATTTTATATTCTTATAAAACTGGGGTTATTGAACTGATTATTTAATCCATCAAGATAAGATGGTCAAAATATGATCACCACTTCATGATCATTAGCCTCTGATAAATAGTTTTGGCACCATATTAGTTTTAGTTGAACACTTGATGAAGTAATTTAATGATATTGTTCTAATAACATAGATTCACTAAATAAATCAATCTATTGTACATTTTCCCATGTCACACTTATACTCTTAAATTAACCCAATATTTTCATAAATTATTTGTCTAAATTAAAATTTTATTTCTTACAATTAGTTGCCCCTTAAATGGGTATTCTAAATATTCCATAATTAATAATTTTCTAGAAAATAAATTATAGCTATTCTTCTAGAAAAAGTTCATAAAAAATTGTATAATGATATACTCAATGATTTTTCTCTTTCAATAGTTCACATGAGAATGAGACCCTAAAATCTAAATATTCATCTCTCATATAACTATTATATCCATTGATATTATATTACTACTTCTGTACTAATTCCTTCTCATTTAATCAGATAAATATAATTCATGGTATTCCTTCAGATGTAATCACTATTTAAAATAATTCAAAAATAAGATCATTTTTGAATTCTATAAAGTTCCTATAATGATCTCTTATTTTTTATTTCTATGAGGTAGATTTAGATGGAATAATATTATTTTTTGATTTTTAGGGTGAATCATCTCATCATGTACCATAATTATAAATACTCATCTTGAATCATATCACAATCATAATCATGTGATTTTTGAACATAAAAAAACATCATAAATGAAATTTAATATCTAAAAATACATCCATAGTTAATCACCATTGATATTTTTCAGAATTAATATATTGGAAAACATAAAACCATTTGAGATATAGATAATTCTAAATTTACATTCAAAACTAGATGAATAAAAATTTGATTTTTGATGGTTAATCCTCTAAAAATCAACTAGATCATCATTCGATTAAATTTCACTAAAAATATATTGATCTTGTAAATTAAATATCCTCAAAAAGTTTAAATGTATTAGACTCAAAATTACTCTTATAAAGTCATGAAATGAATCTTATGGAGTCATAAAATTAATCTTATGAATTTATTAAATGACTCTTCAATAGCCTTGAAATTATACTTATGAGGTTATAATTATTCAAATTATCCAATGACCCTTATGAAGTGATTTCTACCTTTTACATTTTCTTTATCTATAGTGCTGAAGTGACTCTTACAATTTCAAGATTACTCTTCTGAAAAATTACTTATCATATTTTATAATTTTACACATAATTCAAAATTAATTCAAAACATAAAAAACAAAATAAATTCAATAGATTAATTCTCAAATCATATTGAAAAAATTATAAATGGATCCAAAAACATCATAAACACTCACTACACCATACTTTGATTCTCTATAAAAGATGATAACAAATAAACTCTTTCAACAATTTCATTGGTTTATTCAATCTCCCCCTTTGGATTTCTTATCAATTTTCTTCAACATTTTTACCTCCAATTAAATAATTATATGAAATTTAAAAAATATCATCAAAAAATAAAATTAAATATTTACAAAAATAAGAACTGTCCTAATATCACACTACAATATATAATATTTTTTTTGAGGTAATTTCATCTCTTGATGACAAGTAATTTTTGGAAAATGATATAAATGTAATTCACCTCAACTGATACATTGTAATAATTATTCCCATCAATTTAACAATGACCATATCAGTAGATAAAAAATATTAAAATATGGAGTTTCACATAATAAAACTTTGAAAAATTAGTGTAAAAATATATCTCCCTATTAGAAAACCTTATGAAAATCCTTATGGGGGAAACGTCCCTTACATAATGAAGTTATATAGAAAGGATAAACATGTATCTTGAAAAATAATTCCTTATATCTATTCCATAACATGGGACTTATAAACAAATATAGAATATAATATTTTTGACAATGAATTTCAAGTTCAATTATCTATTTTCCACCTTTTCATTGACGATATAAAATTATATATCAATATTGATTGATCTTGAGTGTTGAATAGGATATTTTAAAATATAAATAGCACTATAATTGTGAAATAAAACATTCAACATGTTCTCAATGGATACATTCATTTATACCAAGTGTATATTTATCAATTAACATTAATGTTCATGAACATTTTTGGAATATATTGTTCCAATGTTATTCTCAATGAAACCAAACCATATTTATTACTACTCTGAATCATGAAAAATTCACATAAAATGAATATTCCACATAAAGGGGATTTTATATAATTAAAATGACTAGTGTAGTATAAACTATAAATATCATAAAATTTAATTCAAAACTATTTATATACAGTAGAACACAATCTAATTTTCTTTGTCACATCTCTCAGTTTTTTAGCTTTGAGAATGTGAGACTAGTTGGGATCATTCTAATATCAATAACAATGTTACACTAAACATACTATATCTATCCTTGATTTCATTAAATATAGAAACATTCCAATGATTCTCTAGAAATATTTTTGATTTACACAAAATCCAAATTCATATTCACTCATTTTATTTCAATCTATTATGGGTGTTTAAAAATAATTATAATCCACTATTATAAACATATCCTATACCCATGTTGTAGAACTCTGGGATTAGAAGGCTTTGGTATAGATATATTCAATTGGTTTCTGTAGAAACTGTGGGTATATCCTGACGGGATTTCATCGTACCCAAAGTTTAACCAATTCCATTGGTATATATCTATACCCATGGCTTTGGAAAATGTGTGTATATCTTTTCCCGTCACTATAATTATACCCATGGTACTCCAAACTATGGGTATGTATAACTATCCCCATTTGTATGTAGTAGCATCTATTGCATCCCATGAACCTATGAGTAAAATAAAGAACACAATATACATTCAATGAAATAATAATATTTTTATTTAGCATTAAACAAAATTCTTTTAAAAACATTTAAAATACTATTATATATATATTTAATCAGTACAAAAAACAATTTATTTAATTAATGAATATCCACATGTATATTTATGGGGAAAATGGTGGGGATCAATATCAGCTCTATCACCCACATCACCACCTTCATCACCACCAAGAACATCCTCACCACCAACAAAATCATCTAGTGAATCACCACCACCACCACCACCAGCTTCTCAACTGCCACTAGGAACCTCATTGGACTCACATGGGGACATAATTTCCATAGTGCATGGATTCCATACATTAGTCCACAATAATAGCATCCTTTTATGGAAGAAAATTAATTATAACTTAAATTACTTTTAAGAATTGTTCAATGGTCGGTTTACATTCTCACCCTCACATGAAGCTATTTTTGGCCTCACCTACTTCAAAATAAGCACTTTGTATCTCGGTGGTATGAGAGGTTTGAGAGGAGCCAAATGGTGAGTAATACACAGAATGGATTATGTTTTTCTTGGGTCGACATCAGACTCTACCATGGTGATCATCACCTAATACATGGATCAAATTATCATTTGTCCTAAAGTGGACATCTTTTTAATCATAAATGCCCTCCATAGAAGACTATTGAAACTCTATACAAGATATTTAACTATTAATTTCATATAAATATTTGAAATATAAAAAACATAAAATATTTTCTTGTGTTTATTCATTTACTGCACTTCCATCCTTTTCTTCCTACTCGACAAAATAATTTTTCTCGAGTTACATAACCTTCGATGCATAATATGGATTGTTTCAAATGACATTAATTATTATACACATATTCACAATATAAGGATTTTATAATCTAAAACAATAATAAAAGGTAATAAATTTTAAATGAATGAAAAATTCATTAATTTAAACATTTGATATACATTGGTGAGAAATTCATATGTAGAATAAAATTATAAACACTTTATAATTTTAGGTACTCATTATAAACATTCAATAATATTGAATATTAATTCTTCATATTCATTTAATAATATGGACTCCATATTATTTTTTGTGTTGAAAATATCCTTATAGGCCTATAGGCCTAATAGTCCAATTATCGATTAGGACTAATGGCCAATTGGCCATTAGGCATATAGGATAATTGGCCGTTAAGCCTATAGTACGATTTCCCATCTGGTCTAATGACCAATTTCCCATTATACATATAGGCTAATTACACATTAAAAATAATGTCCAATTGAAAATTGGGCATATAGGCCATTTTTCCATTAGCCCTAATGGAAAATTTTCCTATAGGCCTAATGGACAATTGGGCATTAAGCCTAATTGCCAATTAACATATAGACCTATAGAATAATTATCCCCTAATCTATCAGTACATTTGTAAGTTTTATTTTCAACATTATATAAATGGTATTAATGAAAATTAAAATTAAAATTTAGGATGTAAATATAACTATGTAGCAATATAAATCAAGATACTATTTAAATTCTGATTAAAATACCCAGCACTTCTCATGCTCAGGCAATGTAGTTCACCCCATTGAATAAAGATTATTTATTGAATATTTGTTCTTTTTGTTTCTTCCCAATGCCTCCGCAAAACAAAAAATCAATACATGTAATTAGAATTAAATTATATATGCAAATAATTCATGATTGGGAATACATAAAACTCACCAGGCTTGTAATATTCAATAATTTTTTGATATTGTGTCATTGGAATGTCAAGGAATATGGGTACACCCTCTAAATCATCACCAAATATAATCCTACAAATAACATATATTTGATGCTTATATGATCACCAAAACTCCCCAAGTTCCACCATCTATGCAACCATAGAAGCTTCACCATCGGGAAAGTCAAACTAATGCAACAAACAAAATGTTAATTCATATAAATTCAATAATAATATTGATATAAATTTAACAAATTTTCTTACGCATTTCTCCACAAATTATTGGTCTCTGATTTCAATACTAATATGTCTCTATGAAACTGGTTCCACTAGAATGATATTGTGGTACATGGATAAAGTTGACACAAAACATCTACACTACCTAACATGTTTACTTATCATCTAATTTTATTCATTGTATTTTACTATTATTTGTGTTTGGAAATTCCTAGATTCCCGTCTACGGGTGCCGAATTGCTGCCTACTAAAATATCCCACAAGAGAAGATAAAAGGGAGAGGAATTAACTCGTAGTACAATAAGAGGAAAATGATGTGATATAATTTGACAATATTCTCATAGAAAAACATATTCATTCTTCCCAATATGCTTTGATGGATCTATGGGTTGTCTTGGATCTGTAGTGTTTAAAGGATATATCTATTCCAATGCATGCTCTGGGTGATCTGCATGCACTGGAGTGGAATAAAAAACAACAAAATAATTATATTTGGGATGGATAGTAAGAATGATGTTGGAATAAACATGGGAGGATATCAGTATTATTCTTGGGGATACCTCAAATTAAATGGATATATTAAAGGTGGAAACAACCCTGGTGGAAATGTAGGATTGGTATGGGGAGAATATTCTAAATATGATGATTAAAGATTCATGGGTAGGAACATCCTATGATACTCAATTGGAGGATGAAATGGTTTGGAGGATGGGATTTCCTCTATGGAATATGGGGTTTCCACTGGTGGTTCAGGGTGGGAACATGTGTGAAAGGTACTCTATCATGGTCTATGAGAACCCTCAGTATCACCCATTCTAGTAGGATGATGAGGAAAAAACTCTAGTGCAACTGAATGCCGCTAAAATAAATTGCAAATGAATATGAAAATGATACCATATGTAATGCAGAAGAAAAATGTTAAAATTAAAATACTCACTAAGGGACCATAGGAGGAAACCCACGCTCACGCATCTATTGATAAACATCAAATAATAACTTCCGTAAAAAGATGTTTAGTATTTTTAATAATATTTAAAAGAATTAAAAGTACATTTTTTTAAAAACAGGTTTCAAAAATCATGCATACAACTTAGAATTCAAATAAGTCAAAAACAATGTCATTACATGTTTTATTAATGACAACATAAAAACATGTTGTACATTTTTTAACAATCTGTTTTAAACTCATTTTTTTGAGTTGATATATATCTAATTAAATATAATGAAACAAAAATATACTAAAACAGGCATATCCCTCCATACTAAAACAAAATCAAACTATTATAGTTATACCAACTAGAGAAACCAATTTCAATGTAAACTAAATCAACTTTCAACATATATGGTTGCTTCTATATATTTCCCACCACTACTTTATGTTCAAAATCAAATCTCACAATATTTCATTTTGAGTCACTAAATAAAATATTTGGGTCAACACAAATGAAGTAATAAATTATATCAATTTCATCACCATAAATATAAAAAATATATCTTAGGATTATATCATTAATTATATTGTACTTCGGTCTCTGATGATCTTTCACATAAAACACTTGTTTTTCCATTAATACCAAAATGTGTGGTTCATCAGTAGAAATGAATATAGTCATGTTAGTAACTCTAAAATCATAATCATCAATAAATTTACCATGTTGAATCATTGAATCTATACATTTACATTTCATCATAGTGACTCTACCTTGAGAGCTGTAATTCAATAAAAATATATGTAATGCCCCGACCCTAGTTACCCAGAGTCAATGCATTATTTTAATGAATTTTCATGATTACAAGGAATCAAGTCCCAAAGTACCGATTAGTTTAGCAGTCTTGGAAAATAGATTACATACATGAATGTTACATTGCACTTTAAGACATAGAAGACAACATAAATAATCTTTTTGAATGCCATTATTCCCTTGGCTTAACCCTGCATATCAATCACAATACACTTCTTGGAATCATGGTAAAAATAAAACATAGAAATGGGTGAGCTCAAACACTCATTAAGGATAAAAAATACTGCAAAAACTTTCATAAATAAGAATAAACATTTAAGGCAATGCATAACTAAAACAAAAGCCTTTTAAACTTGATCGTCAGCATAATATGGCAAAAATAAAATGAAATAATGCCATTTACTTATTCACATGGATATTCTGATAGTTGAATAGTAAAACGAAATATCACTAACCACATTCATAATAATGGAATGCATAATTCTGAACTTTAATTTCATTGTAAAGGCCTCGTGCCAAGACCTAGGGGCTAACTATAACCAGAACCCAACCCAGAGACCTCTAATAACCGAACACCAACTCGGAGTGCCTCTAATAACCGAAGACCAACCCAGAGTGCCTCTAATAACCAGACACCAACCCGGAGTGCATCTAATAGCCGAACACCAACCCAGAGGGCTTACTTTTACTGGTCCCCAACCCAGAACATACTAGTCCAACACATTCATCTTCAGAAAAGAATGAAATATAACATAAACATTCTTATTAAAACTATCATATGAAATGAAAAAACATTAATAAACACCATTAATGCAATAAAAATAACTCATCCATAGTCAAACATATCAGAAAACCTTAAAAACAATATGGATTATTTTTATCATAATAAATCAACTTCAAACAAGTGTAAAATTTATCAAAGGATGTTGACATAGATGAAAATGATTTGTAAAACCCTTTGAGATAAATACCCCTTTTCATGAAAACATTTGAAAGTCACACAATTTATAAAATAAGTCATTTAAAGACATTTTTTAATCAAAGTGTCCCATACAAATTTGAAACTTTTGAAAGGAATTAAAATTTTAAAATCATTCATGTCCTTATAAATAAATCCTTAAAAACCCATTTTGAAGACATTGACATTAATGAGAAAGATTTAGAAGAATAAATATTTAAAACATTTGAAATGAGTTTTTAGTAAAAAAAGTCCCTTAAAATAATCCCTTTGAAAACTATTTCATAAAACATGGACATGGATAATAAATATGTCCCAGTAGATACATACGTAAAAACAACCTTGGATAATAAAGAGATTGTGAAATTAACCCTTACCAATTTGGTAACTTATGAAACATAAAACCCATGAAAGACGTATCATACAATGAATATGTAAATACACATAAATTAAAGTGTATTACACAAAGAATACAATTATGGGCAGTAAATACACCACACAAAAGGTAATAGTGGCAATATGGCATTAATCTCACGGGAATAAGGAGTGAGATGAAACCCCCTTACCTTGCACTTTCCTTTAGTAGAGGGTACGTTTAGCCTCCTGTATGAAGACTATAGTATGTTATTGAATTATAAAAGAATGATATTAATATTTATGATATCATACATTATTCATTTATGAATTTATACTACTCATTTAATAATAATTTCCATATTATATTAATATTTCGGGTAATAATCACTTTCTTTATCATACGTGTTTTAACTTGTTACTTTTGATTGTATCTCTTAGATCATGATTTAAATACTTCGAGAATATAAAACATGATTTATTTTTCATATATATTGAGAATATAAAAATTTATAATAGATGTATATATGAAATGGAAAACACTGTTTATGGAGACGGTAGTCCGTACGTACACATAAACGCTGTTTCCTTTTTCATATAGTATTGAGCGGAAGTAAGTGAATAAGATATATGTAATTAGATAAATAATTATATATATATATATATATATATATATCTAGTAGAATTATTATTTCATATATTACATACTTATTTGTAATATAAATTTTTATAATGGTCGATGAAGGGTGAACATGTAAATGAATCTCATCACGTCGTGGAGACGGTAATCCGTACGTACGCACGAGCGAAAATATCACTCTTTTGATATTAATATAATATATAATTGGATGGTATATAATATATTCATAATACCTATAGTGTTATATTTATTATTTACATAAAATACACATCATTATTATACCCATCCAAATAATAATGTATTGAATAACAATTACACCACAACGTGGAGACGGCAAGCCGTATGTACTCATGTATGGTGACATTCCATTAAAAGGGTGGATAGAATAATGAATTTGGTTATAAAATATTTATAATAACATAACAGTATATAGGAGATACTGGAGTTATTATTTTAGAATGGAAATAATAAAGAAATAAGAAGTTGAAGAAGAAAAGAACTTGAACGAGGGTGGAGAAAACATTACATTTTCTTTGGGTTCTTCCCTTTGATTTGATCAAAATGGCTCCTTAGGTAGGATTTCTGATCAAAATATGTCCTATAGGTTTAATTGAGGGAATGTTAGAGAGTATTTGGGCAGGGGTTTGCCGAAAAAAAAGGCTTTTAAGGTGTGAATAATTGGTTAGAAGTTGTTTTCTTTTTTAAGGGTGGGGAGGGGCTCTTTAAGAAAAACTTAATTTATTATTTTATATAAAATTCATATTCGGTTTCTAATGGCTCCAAAGTGGATTATTCAAAACCTAAGGTGGGTATGGGTCTAATTCCTATCAACCAATATATTTTAGATAGGTTTTGGTCACTTTAATAACCTTATATTTTATTTTTAACCCTTAGTTACTTAGTTTGACATTTACCATGTCTTTTTTTATTTTTATATTATATTGTTAATAAACATACTATAAACTTTAAAGAGATAAAAAAGTGGTCCATTAATGATGCACCTATAATGATATAAGTCCTTTGGACAATACTTATATTTTTAGGAATATAATATCAATTAATCATTTAATATTTGTTTTAAATATTAATTTATGTCAATTTTGACACTCTTTGGTATTTTGTTTTTGTGAAAGTCATCACAACTTGATAACTTCAAAAAAGATACATTGAATCATCCTTATCATTACATAATCACCTATAAAATTAGTGGATGTCATAAAAACATTGAAATTATATTTATTTTAATATTTATATTACCATTTATTTGATTCATTCATTAATAAGGTAATTACTACATCATCATTGTGTCATAAATAAAATTAATTATTTAATGACTTAAAATTATAATTAAAATACGATTATGTAAGAAATATTTTTATCTTTTTAATGAATATTTATAATCGAATTTATCTTATTTATAACCCTATATTAAAAATGTTTTAGTTATTAAACATTGATTTTAACTCTTTTAACTTTTCTTTGAATTAAATAATAATAAATGTCCTAATCTAATCCAAATGGACCTAAAGGGTCATATTTTATTACTAAGGTTGTTTTTTGTCGAATTAAACTTATCCAATAAAATTAGGACATGTGTTAGGGTAATAATAATATCATTTTTACCCTTAATTACCCTATTTACTTTTTACCGTGGTAAATAAAAGTAAAAAGTTACTATTCACCAAAAAAAATTTATCTTATTGAACCAAATTTTAATCCTTGATATTAACCATGTCTCTCAAATTTTATAAATTCCACTCATAGAAGTGGTAAAATTACGTTTTATGTGAATTTACAAATTCTCCTAGGAGGTGGGCAAAAGACGGTGAAAAAAGATCAATAAAATTTTTATATATATGTAATTATTATAAACTAACTCCAATGGGTTAAATTGAATTTATATAGTTATTATGTATCTATTTTGAGCTAAAATAAATTTAAATAATATAAATAATTATTTAAATAAAAAGTCGGTTTAAAACAGTAACTCAGTGTTTTTTACTATTCATCAAAAATTGAATTTTTTCAGAAAAATACAAAAAATTTACCCTAAGATAATTTTGATACTAATAATTAAATAATGAAGTCTATTTTACAAAATTACAAACATAAAAGTTTCATTTATTAATTTAAAATTAATTCCCACAGTTAAAACAAAATGCGTGTTTTTAAGAAACAATAACTATTAAAAGATTGACACTTGTTTATGTTCGGTTTAAATGTGAAATTATGTCCTATGACCAACATTGGATTAAATTGTAAAACAATATTATAAATATAATTTAAAACTACTAAAATTAATTATTTATCACTATTAGTTATTTCGATTAAAAAAGTTGTTTTTAATTAAAATTTAGTAATTTTCACTATTCATCAAAATATGAAAGTTATCCGAAAAGTACCAAAATTTCACCCTTGGCTAATTTCGATATTCTGAATCCAAAAATGAAGTCCATTTTGAGAGATAAAATATATAAAATTTCAAAAATTATGTATTACTATTCATAACGGCTAGTTTGATTGGTTGTGGTGGGTGTTAGAACTCGAAGTTGCGTACAACACACACTACTTTTTTATTTAAAGAGAAGTGTACCGTTGAAGCTTGGGGTGTTACAATATTTTAACAACGAGTCCATAATAAGAAACATTTTTAAATTGGGGTTGACTATCTAAAGCACTGGAATAATATTCTATTATAGAAGCTAACACAACAACAACATGTTGTGTTATCATTTTCACTATCCGATATGTTGTAACAAATTTATACCCATTTATTAAAAAATATTTTGATTCACAAAAAAAACATCAATTGGGACCAAAATCCAATGCACTAAATTCTTGAGAAATGGAGTGAAAAAGTAACCTCAATACCTAAAATATATATGAATAACACAATTAAATGAATATATATATTTTATCTTAATTAAAAAAAATTGTCATACCATTTATTTCAACGAAACTAGAAACTCATGGCTATAAAAAGCCTTTATCTTCCTCAAAGGTAATGATCGATGAACTCTACTTATAATTTGTTTATGCTCCCAATATAAAATCATCATAAAAGTATAAGGTATGTGTGAAATGAAAATTAATGTGGGAAAATATATAAATATACATATTAGATAATTTATATAATCCTTGAACAAACCATAGTTAGACAAGATTGTGCAATGTGACATATCTCGTTGTTCGAGGCTCATTGTCTCCAATGTATATGACCCTGAATTTCATCCTTTTTGGTTGAAGATATAGAAATTAGGGCACAATTTCCTCATGCAGCTCATATTAATTTCTCATTGGTGGGTTATATCTTTTTCTCGCATATGAAAAATACATTAAACAAAAATCCATATATTCTTGAGCTAGATATCCTCTCCCAATGGAATCAATAGGATGATTCTTATTTTGGACATAATATTTCATTATTGATATATTTCTTTTAGTAGGATACCCCCAAAAAAAGAAACAGGACCCCCAAGAAGTCTTTTTGTTAGAATATTAAATATAAAATGCAGCACACAATTGAAAAATGACAGAAGAATTGTTTTTCAAAATCACACAAAATTAATGGTGTATCTTGCTACATTTTTATAAAGAAATAATTTGATAAAACTTTTGAAAAAAGGTCTCTAAAATGACACAATTGAATCAATGTCAACATTATATTATTGGATATAGAATATTTGATTTTCATTGGAATAAATTCATGAATAAGGATGTGATAATTCTGAGTTTTTAGATATTTAGTTTCAAATACCCTCTGTTAAATCATATAGATATGTTGTCAGAATAGCCATCATGAACCTTTATATTCTCCAATACTTCCAGAAATAGATTTTTTCTATAAAGGTTTAGTCACATAAGTAGCATAAGGATTATTCTATTTTTTTAGAAATACACATCGGGTGAAGTTCTGGATGAATACACCAATCCAACAAATCCCGGTGAGATCAGAATTCACATTTCCCCATCCATATCAAATTTAGAGGAATTGAAATAAAAATTTCACATATATTTTTATCAATGTTCATTACATCTAAATAATTATGTAAAAAATTGGTATATAAAACTCAAAAAATATACTTTTATTTTTCCAATTGTATGTGGATTTAGTGTCAACATTTATCGTTATTTTAGATTACATATGACCTTTACCTAATGAAAAACTGATATCATTAAATTCATTGAGCACATTAGTTCCAAACATATGTTGAGGTGGATTTTTAGTGTCAACAATATTTTCAAACCTCTGATTATTCTTCATGTATTGATGATCCATTAGTGAGAATCATCGATTCCCCATAAAACTGAAACAGTGATGATATTTAATCCATATCGATCATGTATTATCCATACAAACAAAAGAGTTTTCCTTTCATGATCCAACCGGACATTGCCTAAGTAGGTAAATAATGTATACTCTATAGAAGGGAAACATGGATCTAAAATTTATTTTTTGATAAAGCACAAAATATGTGCACAACCATATACCAATGTTGATTCAACTCTCTTATTAAACACTACAAGTAGACGTCTATATCATATTTTGGATCAGAAAGTCCAAATATTAGTATACTCAATAAATTGAAAGGTTTTTTCATACACATCTACAAGGCATGATTGAAAAATCAAATAAAAACTGGCCAAGAGTTGTGTGCATTAATCATTTGAAAAATAGATTAAACTCATCATAGGACATACCCAAAATAACATTATGCACCTCAGTGGAAAAATCCAGAAGTTTTTCATCAAATTCCTGATAGGTTAATCCATCAGTTGGATGAACTAAATCAGCGTTACCTTTAATTCTATCAGCTTAATTCCATCAAATATTGGATGAGATTTCATCTGAAATGAATTGATTTTGAATCCTAGGAATCAATGAAAATGTATAAATGAGTTTATTTGCAACACAAGATGGGGTTCAATATACATTTTCTTCCCATGATTTATACTACATTATTTAACATTATTAAGTTAAACAATTTCCTCCAAAATTATTTTTCAATATTTCAGACAAGAATGAATTTTATTAGTAGAAAATTCAAGATTCTTAATAAACTTTCATGACTTTTAAGGATTTTAGTGAATATCTACACCATAAAGAAGGAATTCCTTTAGAAAGGTAATAATATAACCAATGGGGGAATTATAAATTCTATACATGATTTTTTAAGGATATAACCTCATTAAAAATTAGAAATTTTTTTATTTTATTACATTTATTATATATAAGAGTTCTAGCATCAACCAATAAAATTTTCACCCTCTCAAAATCATAATCATTA
Source organism: Viscum album (assembly GCA_963277665.1). Lineage (NCBI taxonomy): Eukaryota > Viridiplantae > Streptophyta > Magnoliopsida > Santalales > Viscaceae > Viscum > Viscum album. The sequence continues at coordinate 1,226,266,491 of OY728130.1, forward strand.
GTCTTTTACATATGTGTATTGATATCAATGCCTTCTTTCATGGGAATACTAGTTCTCTCCAAATGATGCAGAAATTGAAACCTATTAAATATCAAATTCTCCATACCAGTTTTTTCTTTGTGTTCATAAATAGTATAATATTTTCTTGTCTCTCCATTGTAATACCAAACATAATAGTGTGTTTTAAATCCATCGTTCATTATATGGTATCTAACTTCTTACCAGCATAAGCATGGTCTTCCAACATACTTATAACTTGGAAACTATATACAACCTCCATCTAAAGAATTAGGAAATATTAAATCTATTTTTTCCAAATTCTCTTGAAAATCTATTGAAATATGATCGGTAATATAAAACCATATTCTATCCATTCTATTATAGGAAATCACGTTATGTTCCAACCAACAGTGTAAAAAATAATTAAAATGATATCCAAATTCAAATACAAATTAAAAGTATAGTGTAAAGGAAATTGAAGTACACTATGTAAGGGTAAACTAATGTTAAAATATCAGTAATTCAATCTTATTAATATTAAAGTTATTGAAAATGATTATATAATTTTAATACATACATAAAATGATAATCATATGACTTTAAATACTTTTCCATTCATTCTAAATAATATAAAAATTAAACTTCATGACCCCATAAAAATGGATCTTCATTATTGTTTATATATTTTTCAATAAATATTATTTTATTAAAAACTATCTACATGTCCTTATTTCTGAGTCACATATATTTCAAATGTCTATACTTCTACTCAATGAATTTACCTTATAAAACGCATTGTGGAAAATATTATATAATGTTGGAACCATTATTAACAAAAATATAATATAAGAAACAATTGAATTTATAAGAAAAAATGAAGTACTCTAATTAAGAAAACATGTAATTTTATTTAAACAAATTAATTAATTAATGTACATTTTTCTTTAAATGTTTTCAACACAGAACATATAACATAGATGGAATGGAATAAATCCATATAATAATATTTTTATTTATGTAAATTAAACATAGTAACCTTAAATATATGTGTTCTATTTGATCAATAAATTTAAAAATATCTGTTATCAGGTACATTCACAATCTAAATTTTTTGGACTATAATAATGGAGTTTGGTGACCCAATTCATGAGATATAAACTAGGTTCTAATATAGACTAAGGCACACTAACCTAATATCCAGTAGTTTAAAACAAGGTTTTGAGTGATAATCTAAACCATTATGAATCCTTTTTCCCATGAAATACATCAACTAAAATGGAAAATCATGACTCTTTATTGTAAAATGACTAAAATATTAAAAACTACAGTGTGAAAAAAAAAATTCACAATATTAAAAAAAGGAAATATACACATGTCAACTCAAAGTTTATTTATAAAATTGACTCATACACGTGAAAAAAGAGGAAGACAAGACAAGAAATATTAGGAGGAAAATAAATCTTACCTATCAAATATCGCAATAAAAAAATTCCAAAAATGGATTAAGAACACCTTTCGATGGTTGTAATGCCTCCTAGGGGACACCACATTCACCTGAGGAAATGGGGAGGAAAAAATCTCATGAAGAGGTGATGGGAATCCAAATATACTTGAGGGGTGGGGAGGCCAAACTCTACAAAGGGGCTGGTGATGCAAGGACCTATAGAAGGGATTATGATTCAAATGTGGAGGTGGGGAGGAGGAGAATGAGTGGGCCTCCTTATATAAAGGGTTATACCCATAGTTCTAAAAAAATTGTTATAGATCAATATATACTAATTATTTTTTTAAAACTATGGTTATAGGCTTTGGAAAAAATCTATACCCATTGTTTCTATAAACTCTAGTTATAAATCCATCAAGATAGAGGCACTTTCTATTACCAATCTTTCATTCCCAATAACATTGACAATTAATAATAATATTTCACTTGTTATGTGAAGATACAATTTTAATTTTTAAAAACCAATAATACTTAAAAGATTCTCCTTTCACCTAGTATTGAAATCCCAAAATGAATCTTCATCTAGTTTTAAAATTAATCATAAATATACCCCTTGTCACCCAAAAATATTATATCATCAACATAAACTATAATTAGTAGTATACATGTGAAAATTCATTTAACATAAATCTTATTTCAAGCCATTCATTTAATGAATCCCATTTTTATATAGACATTAAACTTAGAATACCAAGATTTAGGGATACATTTTAAACCATTCAAATCCAATTTCAATTTACACACCATATTACCATCTTTTCATAAAATGAACCACTTAGTTTGTTCACAAAAATATTTCTTTCTAGGTATCCATTCAGGAATTCAAACTTCACATCCATCTACAAAAAGTTATACTCTTCTCTGATATTATATTGTAATAAATGTTATAATAGATTATAAAATTTAAAATTGTTTAAAACTCTCTTCAATGTTAGTCCCTTCCATCTAATAATTTCCTTTTCATACCATTCTTTCTTGGTTTCTAGACACCTCACATATTTCATTAAGATTTTTCCGAAATCCACTCATGGTAATAATCTAGTTTTTTAGATATTTTAATAAGTTTCAATGTGAAATTATTCTCTATGTTATCATGTTATTTATTCTTAACCTAGATCCAATTATTAATACAGACCACTTCAATCACTGATTGTGGCTCAACCTATGATATTATTATAACATCATTTTGAATCCTTTTTCTTCTTCTTATTTTCTCTAGAATATTGTTAATACTAATGATATTTTATGAATAATTTTTTCGATTCAATATCTAATGGATCAATTTCTAATATTTAAGAGTTTATTCTTCATCATTGGTTTGGTTAAAATTATCATCTACTAGATTTTACTCATTTTTAGTTTTTTATTATTTTTATTTTCTAAAATATACATTTTTTCATATTTAGTGTATTCAACACCAATTTCAACATAAAAACAGCTTTTTATTTAATCACAATAATATTGGAATCAAAATATTAAACATTCCTTTGAATAATTTTAATCTAGTATCAGTATTCCAATAAATTAGATATTATTGCCTGGATATATATTATTTAGGTTTTTCTTCAACTACCCATGATTAATGTTATTGAATTTTTTGAAACAAGGAATACCAGTAAAATGAAATTACATAAATATAGGTTTTATCTTATACCATATTTCATATGATTTCAGGTGTTTTGGGTCTTAATAAACAATTATTTTGTATATTTAAACTTTTATAAATATATTCTCTTTAAAATATTAGAGGTGTTGTGTTCTGGTAGCATTGTTGTAACCATCTCAATTGAAATTATTCTCTTCCTATTTACTACTTCATTCTTGTGGTATGTGTTGGATGTGTTGTATTGGTTCATGATTCTATGATTTTCAAGACAAATTTAGAAATCATTACAAGTGTATTCTTTTACATTTTTTCCATAACTCCATGATTTATTGTTATATATTTTTCTTAACCTATTTTCTAAACAATTTGAACAAATATACTACTGCATACTTGTGTTTATTTAACATAATAGGGATTATTTGAGATTAATAATAAATAAAAGAGATGAAATATAGATCACCTCAAGAATAATGGATTCTCATAGGCCCACAAAGATTTGAGTGAATGAACTCCAATGGAAAATTGGAATGTATCTCTACTCTTTTGTTAGTTCTTTAAATAAACTCACCCTTTTGTTATGTTTCACAAATAAAATTGTTATATTTTTCTATTTAGGAAACTATCACAACAAAACATAATATATTATTTATCAAATAATTTTTTCCCATGATATCCAAGTCTCATGTTCAATAACATTTTTAAACATTTGGTACTCAAATAGAAACACTTGGTAAGATAGATAATTTGAAAATTATTAACAATTTTTGTTCTATATTAAGTTACGATCCTTCTGTGCTATAATTTATTATGATACATGAATATTTTATAAAAATAACCTCATTTATATCCCCACAAATTTGGATAGATATTTTTGAGAAGTAGGATGTTTTATCTTCATTGCGTAAATTCATCCCAAGTTCTTCCAACCCCTCGTCATGAGGTATTAATCCAAGATGTTGTATAATATACACAATAAAAATAAAAGATTTATTTGATTTAGAATATTGAATTTATAAATGTAATTTGGTTTTGTTTTAATTTTCTATATGGATTAGTTGTTGTATGGGTTCCCATTATATCCAAAAAAGTGGGTTCTTTATAAAAAATAAAAAAAGGCATCTAAAGGATATTTTGATAGAACTAAGAAAATTAATTTTATGTCATTCCATATAAATTATATCTTTATTTTTTCTTTTACTCAGTAATGTTAATTGAACTAACTCTTTTAATATTTATAAAAATATCATTTCCTGAAGTCACTACTCCAAACTCATGCTCTTCAATATTCTTTATTATTTTTATCTAATCATTTAAAAGTGTGGAACAACCACGTTCCGGACTCCATGAAATTCTCTATCACTTTGTTTCAAATATTTTTTTGATAATAAAGATTTATATCCACTCATCATCCTTCTAATTATTTTTCCATTATCACTATAGGAAAACCTTCCAAGATGATTTGTCATGAATTCCTCATCATATTGATGCTATTGGTTACATACTCCAGGAGACTCTTCCATGAATTTAAATATGTTCTATGTATGAAAACATCATGAATATATATTCATAACATTCTTATATTATAAATACCTTTTTATATTTTTAAATTTACTATCCCATGATTCATGCATCTTCACTAGTAGTGGAATATTTAACTAATATCAATAGGATTTATTCATAAACACTTAGTAGAACAAGAATTATACTTCGAACCGTGATATTCTATAAGGATAATATATCTATCCAAAATATTGTTTTCATTAACTTTATATTTATTTTTGACATGTAGAGAATAATATTCTTGGTATAATATTATATTAACTTAATATATAAGGGGGAGTGGGTTTATCATTATTTTATGCTCATACTAGTCCATAAATATAATTGGAACTATTTTTTTTAAAATAGTTGATTTTATTAAATTTTAATCTAATAATATTTGATTTATCCACTTGGTAATTTTTTATTAGTTGATTAGTATTATTCATATGTAACATAAACATCCTTTTGGTAATATTCATTCTTATTATTTATAGTTTTCTATGTTTAAAGACTCCTTTATTATGTCTTATTTAAATTATCTTCCTTTATATACAATTTTTTATTAATACCATTCACCATTTTTCTTCTTCAATAACCTTAAACTAGAGTTTATTTATTTCATCAATTTGACAAACTTATCTTATAACAAATTATTCATTTTCATTATTATTCATACAATTTAATTTTTTTATTACATGATATCATTTTTGAGTTTAGTTATGTTCTCAATATTTCATTTATGTTATTTTTTAAGAAAATTCTAAATATATTTTATTTCACATTATTTTTACTCCCAACTTGTGGATTCTTCATGTTTTTAAAATGATTCATATGTCTCTGAACATAACAATAGATTCATAAACTGATGAACTGGTTGATAAATATTCTTTTTCTTTTTATTTTTTTCATGAGTCATTTTCTTTTACTTCATTAATATATTTTCTTAATTTCAGAATATTTTATCACTTATCTTGATATCTTATACTAATTTTTGTGTGGTGCATAATCTTGTTCTTCAGAAACATACTAATTAGAGTTCTTATTTGGTTTTTTTTTTAAAATTTAAAAATGAAAACACACCTATAGTAAATTGGGGGAAGTTTTACCTTATAATTTGTCTAACGATTTTTTAAATTCAATTAAATTAGATCCACAGTTCTTATATATTCTTTATATTCTTTCTCATATTCATATTTAAATGAACAGTCGTTTTTTCCTTCTTTTATTTTGAGTTCTCCCATGGAATAAAAATAAATATAATCCTTGATATTATTTTTATATATAGCAATCTTACTCAATTATATATAATTAGAATATTAATAAATTAATTAAAGGACCAATCCTTTAGATGTTATAATGCTAAAAATTTATGACAAATCAGTCTGGAATGTTTCAAATCAACTTTTTAAAAAATTTGGATTCATCAAACATTTGTTAAATCATCTAATATTTCTGACAATCTCATTTAATCTTGTAATTTAGTAACAAATTTTTTTCATTAACCATCGTTACATAATCAAATATTTTTCTTGAAATTTATTGTTTAACTTATTTAACATTCACATTTACTTTATAATTAAATTATAATTGGTCCCATTTATTTCTAGATGTTTGATACACCATAAATTATAAGTAATCATTTTATGATATACACACGAAAATGTAATTTTTTTATTTTCCATCATCTTCAATATTTTTATTATCAATAAAATTCAATGGAGAATTTTCATTAAGGGTTAGAAATCCAAATGTTTTTACATCTGTAAATTCTAGGCCAGGGGATAAGATATAGAGTGACATCATGTTCATCATGACTTGATAATAATTTCCATATAATGTGGGTACAAAATACTAATTAAATGCATTTACATTTCTAGTATTTCACAACACATTGATCTAATAGAGGGAACACGGGTCCTGCGATACCATTTTATGTTCCCCATAAATGAGTTACACCATTGAGAAGGCATGATTGAATCAGTTGTGGCTTCTTTTTATGATTTATTCATTCATGATCATCCTTTATGATCTATTAGAATCAGGTCCACCCAATTATAACTCTCAAACTTACGTGATTGAGACAATAATTAAAATAACATAAAGAAAAAATAAAAATTTATAAGCTTTGATCCAAATATGGGAATTTAATTTTTTATGATATTTTATAAGATCCTATTCTTAGATTATTAACTATAAATTAAAGTGGATATAATGAGAATATTCTCTATCGCATAATGCATAACACATATATACAAATCATCTCACCAGGATTCATAGACTCTCACTTCAAGGCAATATTTCGTTAAAATGTGTTGAGAAATATCAAACAATAATTTAATTTTGGTCAAAAACTAGCAATGTTGATCATCCACATCAATAATGTAAGATAATCAAATCATAATATGATAAAATCTTCATAAATTTTGACCTATAATAATCATTTTTACCATAGATTAATTTAAATTTCTCTATTTATGAAGAACATAAATGATGTTCTTCTCAATAATTAATATCCAGGAATAACTACAACTCTTTCAAATTTTAACTATCTCTCAAACTCCCATATTTAATCTATTCTTTTTTAAATTTTTTACTCTCATACGAAATTGAATTACTCACCAAACATCCACCCTTAACCAAACATTCCCAAAATTCTAGAATTTACTAAATTATATATTAACATTTAGAGAATTTTCAAAACTGTATTATATAATGAGATCTTATGTGTATTTCCACGATCAAATATTCACATGGGAATTCTCCCATGATCTACAGATATATTATTCTCATTTAACTATTATATCTAGTTATACTGAAAAATAACCCACATTCTCATTTATAACCATTTCAACTAATATATAAAATTAATAAATAATTTGTAATCAGGGATCACCATTACAAATAATTCAAAAAATAAATGTTTTCATGAATTATTGAATATACTTTCAATGATCATATATCTCCATTTCACATAAGAATCCTTGAATGGTATCATCCTTAGTTTTTTACCAGATTGAAACATCTAATCATAGTATTACATTCATAATTCACAGCTTGAATAATATCTAAATCATCATCATGTAATTTTTTTAACATCAAAACAACACAAAATCAATTTATTTAAGTTAATAAATCCATCCATATTTAATCCCTAATGATATATTTTTTCAAAAAATTATATTTCAAAACCTCAAACCATTTTAGCAGTGATCATTTTTTTAATTTTTCACAAAAAATAGTTTAAATTATAACATTATTTGAGATATTTAATTCCATGAAAATAAACTTGATCATAGTAAGATTTAATTTATATTAGAATAATTTTACCATTTAGTATAACGACATATATTTTTATACATTGATATATTTGTTGATTACTCTAATTGTTTCCCATGTAGGGGAAATTTCTATAACTATGACTTTGATCCTGATTTCAAGTGATAGAGAATCTTAAAGAGTTTTTTTGTGTTTGTTTTGATACATGAGTGATGCATTGAGATCCTGGGTGAAAATTAAGAACTTTTGGTTGGATTTAGAATATTTGAAAAGTGTTTTCCCATATCTGATGATTAGGGTAAACCAAGAAAATATTTAATGGAAAATATGTGGTTTAAATTTATCCATGGGGCACAGTGTATGACTTGTATATGATTATAAATAATTATTTGGGATATAACATGTAAAATTGTAAGTTCATCATAGACAGTTCCATGCGGTTTCTCTATAGTTTAGTAAACCATGTGGCAAAATCATGTGAGAGGGTGTGGTTCAAGATTGTGGGATCCACATGGATGGTGAAATTTTTAAAAACTCTATGGTAACTAAGTGACTTAGTATATTTTATTTTGTTTTTTTTAAATTACATCCCCCAACAAATTTAAAAAGGGGGACCTCACTTTCTTTCTGATCATGTAATAGAACTAGAGGATCTCTAGCTAGATACTATATTACTCCATTATAATTGATTTCCCTTGGTGTGGGGAAATCATGATATTATTCCATGTCACATTTAGTTGAGTTTCTTTTTCCAATTACTTTATTTTTCATTTCCCTTGTTTGCCACTTATCTCGGTTCTCTATATTAGTGATTCAGTAGTGATTCATACTAATGCAAAGTGAAAATCATCCTATATAATGTAGATTTTTTATCCACATTGCTAAAGGAAAATCTAGGAAGATAAATATTGGTTGTTTCTCAATTTTTATAATATAGATAACTTACCATGTGAATTTTTATAGGGATTTGGCAATGATTGATTTTAATTTTCAATTTATTCAAGTAATAAAATTGGTGATTTTGTGTGTCTTAGGAATTAGTGTATTTCAGGAGTGGACTGTACCCCATTGTTTATGGTTTCTGCACTATTATTCCACCCAAAAAAATCAATGAAATTATTCCTATTAAAATTAAATCATAAAATTAATTATAAATGTTTATATTGAATTTAATTGGATTTTATTAATTGAGATAGAATATCGGTTCTTGATTTGAAATTAGATGAGGCTTGGATGAGCTTGGGAAGATATGATTGAGATTGTATAAAGGGAGAGACTTCATTTAAAAGGTATATGGTCCTAGAACATTTTACCTCTAGTAATTTTTTCATATTATTAACATGTAATATATGATCTCCCCACACAAGGTCGATCAACCTGAAATTTAAAATGAATTGCTTCTCTTGAACTCTTGTGAGTATAAAAAGAGTGAATTAGTCCAAATGGACTATTGGACACTCTTTCTTTCCTCAATTTTTTATAGATTATAAAATTATCTGAAATGTGTTTCATGAGTTGTATGATCCATATAGGTGTATAAATAAGAGGATGGATATAGGTAACCTAGATATAGGTTTCAATATACCAATCAGTATAGGAGAGTGATAAACAGGGAATGATTGTATATGTTATCTATAATAGAACCATAATATACCTTATATCCTTTGTGAAATTTTATGATATAGTGTTTGGATTGTTCCTCTTCCACTAATATTAATGTAATCAAGTAGGAATACCCTAGGTAGGATTTATTTATATTTTTTGGGTGAGAGGACTGACCAAGGATTACATGGTAAGTGAAATGGGAATTATTCCATATTTCTATGGTAATGTTGTGGTAGATTCACTTATGAGGAATGTGAGGACTCAAATTGATTTTGGTAATGTTAAATAATGTTATTGATTTTCATTGATTGTTTTATCCTGGAGTATTGGAAACGAAATAGTTTATCCCAAGTAGGGTGTTTGAACTATGATGTCACCTGGGGGATTATGGTTGGAATGTTACGTTCACCCTATAAAGGTTTATTATAAGTGAGATTACATCTTTGAGATCGGGTGTCACCATATAACCTGAAAACCAATGGTAATAGACTGATATGTCTATGGTCATATGTATGGAATGTAATTCCTGATTTTTGAGTGTTGTGTAATGGTCCCATGGAGAGAGGATTCCCAAGGTGTGTGTTGTGACTGATTTTTTCGAATAACGAGTGTGTATGGACCACGAACCTAGATTCCCTAATATACACAAAGGATGTTGGTATTCTCATAATTTTTTAGATGATACGACACATTATATACAGTTTCATGGTATGTAATAGTGATTCCCCTAAGTTTTAGATTTCATTATATATGATTTCTTGGAAAGGTGTAGACATTCCCATATGTATTCAGATGATATAGTTTTTTTCATGGTGGGGAATGATGACCCCCATGTTTTAGAGGATATTTTTTCCATGGTAGGGATAATCTACCATTGGGTTCCAAATGATCATTTTCACACCCAAATAAACTCCAAAAGTGGCAGAATCTAGTATGGTTAACCTCATGTATCACATTAGAACCCGATGATGGATGTGGAATATTTTTTTTGATAATTCAATTGATTATTTTAATTGATCATATCACATGTGCATACAAAATATTTAATGGTTATATTAGGGATCTTATGTGTTCTTTCCTACCAAGTTATTCTCACACCCTTCTTAGGTATCCATGTCACTTGGTTACCTAATTAAACATCATTTAATTTTTGTTCTGGTAAGTTAGAGTCCTAAGGATGGATTATTCATCTAGGTAGCTTGATTGGATAATTTTATACTAAGATTTGATAAGGACTTAGGATAGTATTATAGACCACATGTAATTTATTTCTATATTTATTTTGTATATGTGATAAATTCGATGGGTGATCAGTTGAAATATATTATTGTATGCTTTATATTTTAATTGTTACAGCATGGTTATGTTTATTGTTCTATGTAATATGATTGTTTTTTATAGATTATGTATTGTTTTTTTCTTCCATTGTGATACTCTAATATGAGGGTGTAGTCTCTCTATAGTAGCACCTCATACTCATATGACTATTAGGAATCCTCTTGGGCATAGGGAGGTGCACCAGATGGTTTTTGTGAACTAGGTTGGTTAATATAGAGAAAACTAGGTCGGGGTGTTGTAAAGTAGAATCAAAGTGTCTTTTTTTATATTATTTTGAGTATGTTATACAAGGAATATGGGCATTTTGAAGCTTATTATTGACTAAGAAATGGTGAATATCAAAAAACATTTTCAATGGGAATTCTATGTTACAGGGGATTTGTGATTTTGGTTATCGATTTTATTTATTATGATATATATATATATATATATTCAATTATAAGGTGATTATTTGATATTATAATTATGGTTATTGATCTTGGACTGTTGAAAAGATTCTAATTTATATGAATCATTTTTATCATATAATTAAAATGATATTTTTGTGATTGTGTATGATAAATATTCCTTCAATTTTATTAATGTTTGATAACCCCCCTTTCATGGGATGAGGGGGAACCCTTAGAAGGCTCGTAGGCTTAGAGATTACAAGGCCCTTAGGCATAGAAGATTACAAGACCCGAAGGTCTTAGGGAATTCAACCAGACTATCTACAAGGAACTTCCCCTCCCTAGCATCTACGTCATGATAGTAGCTCTCCACCTTTCCATGGTCATCTGGCTAGGCTTCCTGTGCAAGCACAGGCTGGTACCGACGGCATATCCATACTCTCTCATTCCGACAATCCCTTAGTAGAAACATATATAATGTTTTCAGATATAATTTGTTCGTGTATTTTAAATTTTTTGGGACATTAAATTTTCTCTTTGATAGTAGGTGTTGTAGATCCCATAAAACATGTTCTCTAATGATGACTATATAGTCCCTCTATATAAGGTATATTTAGTGTCTCTTAATAGTTTGGTACATATGATGACTTCATTAATATGGGTCTGTAATAAAAATGGGTTCAGTTAATAAATTTTTTAGCAATAAACTATACAGTGGTTTCCTATATATCAAAATATGTTGTCTTTAAAATTTACTAAAATCCAATTTATGGTTTAGTTGAAACTATACATTCAATCAGGGAAAAACCTTCTCTAAGATTTAAAAAATAAAATTTAAAATCTAAAATATTAATCATCCAAAACCATGGATTCAAAATTTGAAATCCACCCAAATACACACATAAATACAACTAATAATTAATCATAGTGGTCTAAGAGATCTTGAATCTTGAAATACAGTGATCCACACCCCCTTAAAATCAATCTCAGTCATCATTTATATTTTTTTCAATGAGATCCCCAATGACATAATCTCACAGTAAAACCCCAAAAATATCCATCAATGAATTTGAGGAAGAAATGATAAACAATTTCAACAAACCTATTACTTCAGAACAACCAAACCACATATTTAAGAAAACAACAGGAAAACAATATCATAGAAAATAATCATAGTCAATGGTACCAATACAAAGCTACCACGAATATTATTGAAAAAACCTTCTCTGTTTACGTTTTAGTTCCCAACTAACATTGGAGATGATGTAGAAACCCATTCAAGTGGAGAGTGTCCAACTCAGTTGATGTTTAGAACACCACAGAACACTGAACCAGACTTCCCAGAACCTCTTTTTTATTACAACTATTGACTAAATTGGGAGAGGGGTGGAGTAATATGAGGTCATAGTATGAATTTGAGTGGACAAGGGGTTCAATAGAAAAAAAACATTGTCAACCCCCCCCCCCAAATCTATCTCTAAAACTGTCACTATAAAAACCACCTCCTTAAAATGAATCCATCATCATCAAGGATAAAAACCAGAACAACTTAATTAAACAAACTCCACAATGAATGTTTGGTCATCATCCCAAACCACAACCTCTAAACATCATTGTAAACATTAATGCTGAAAACCATTACCCATCTTCACTAGAGATATCCACAACCAGAAATATCCACTTACTTCCCACCCCAAAACACCTAATACATTACACAGTTCCAGCCCCAATGAGTGGTTTTTACCAAGAAATTGATATTTCCATAAAAAAACCGATGATATTTCCCAAATAAAATAATAAGAGAAAAAAAGTACTTAATAAGATGATAGGAAAACACCAACACGAGTGGTTCCGCCAAACACATACAACATCCCAAACCACCCAAACAACCTATATGACAAACTAGAGTGGATTATGTTGTGGTGGATTTGTAATGAATTGGTAGATAATGAGTGCATGAAATAGGGATCTCTAGAAATAGGTAACAATGTTACGAGATGTAACCTCCAATCTATCACCATAATCCAGGATCCACCATACCCACCATATTGATGACCATATATGTGAAAAAATGATTGGTTGTAATGATATGGTATGAAAGAAACACCAAAAATCTGTCAATAGTGTATATGACCTAAAAAATAAAATACATCAGGGGAAGAAGCCATAGACACTGAGATGAAACTGAGACGATTGCTAAAGAGAGGCACACAGACTACAAAACGATTTACGGGTTATGTAGGAGAGAATATTACTTTAAGAGTGGCTCATGAAATTGGAGATCTGGTTGTTATAATTGTGTAGTAATCCATTTTCAAGTCGTGGTCGAGATGATTTTTGATATGGGGGGTATTTTGAGAGAGGCATTTTCCTTAACACATGAGTTAACATAGAGAAAAAAGTTAAGGGTAGATTCCATGTATTTAATATCAATATATGAGAAGTGTTATCATATATTTTGTATATTCATGTGATAGTCCTTTTGTTTTTGTGATATAAAGAACTAGAAGTTCTTTTGTTATCAAGATCAGATTTTATAGGAATGATTGGTGTGGTGCATGGACCTGGTGAATTTGGGCATGGTATCTGATGAGGTGTTGGATTGGGATCTAATATGTTTTATATATATCAACAAGAGAATGTATATATTCATCAATTTTAATGATATTTTCTGGGGTGGAAGTTGATCATATAGTATTCCTTGGAATGGTAATACTTTTTTTGGTATTTGGAAAGAATGCATTGATTTAGAATACCGTGGATTATTGATATAGACATATAGTGAGTGGGGATAATGATTTTGGATTTTTGAAAGAGTGTACACCAACTAGATTCAGATTAGGCTAAGTTGAATAGTGATTAATAGATTTTGGAAAATGTTTTTTAGTGGATCAGTATATATTGATAGTGAAGAGTGAGGGATGAAATAAATTTTAAAGAAAGGACTAGATGTGTTAGGTAACATTATAAAGATATTAGAGTGTAGTAGAATGGTTAATCCAAACTCAATTCAAGATAGGTATTTCTTGAGATGTGTGAGCATAGCTCAGGATGAGAGACAATCTTGTATTATTTTAAAATTTTAATGTTTCTTATGAGTTGTGGAGTAATGGATTCTATATAATGGGGGTAAACCATTTTCTTTTGGAGGGTGTGACCCTCTTTTTGAATATAATTTTATCGGGTGTCTATGATATAGTTTTTGGTGGGATTAAAATAGAAAATGATCAGTTTTTTTGTCTTCGTGCTCATGTGTCAGTGAGATTTAAGGGATCATTAATTATGGGTGGTGTTGGATAGAAACTAGTTATTAATAATATGATCCTGATATATTCAATTTCATCTGATGATGATTCAATTAAATGTCATGACATTTCTAAGAATAACCTCACTGCTACTGGTTTCGTTGGTTAGTGATCTGACTATGGTATTTCACTAAGTGTCATGTCCAGAATACAATGTGGGTATTGGATGATCATATAATACCTTCGGAAAATAAATAATCATGATCAAATGATGTTATTGTGCCTAGGTGGGTATAGATGATAATATTCCAGAAAATTTTTCCATAGGAGGAATGACTATAGTTTTTAATATAATTAATATATGTGAAATTTTTTCCACATAGTGTATGTCATTAGGAAATTAAGAATTTATGTTTAGTAGAAATTTTGATGGTGGGGAGAATCATGGATTGGAATCATCATTTGTGTTCCAGTACTCTTTTTGGGGATCACGATAATCCTAGGTATTAATTGGTAGAATTTACCTTTATGTATCTATATTGATAGGTGTGGTTAAGATTCCTATCTATTTTTGTGATGATGATGAGTGAGTAGATTAGTTATTTATGAACAGTGCACCTTTTTGTTTACAGTTGGGAGGAAGAAGCTCAATCAATATTCTAAGAAGGAATAAAATGTGTTAATGGATATTTGATGGCTAAAAAATTTATGTTTAATGTTTAAATTATTCTATGACTTCTTGGTTATGATAAGTGTTATGTTGGGGAGGTTTTAAAGACACTTTTTATGGGTTTTTTAAATTCAGGGGTAAATTAATTTTTTTCTGATGTTGGGAACTGTTTCTAAATTAGGACATAGATTGATATCCCAAGTGTTGGATCACCATAAGTATGTATTTTGGATATTAACTGATGCACATGATAGGTATGACATGCTCAGGTGAATTTTGAGAGCTTGAGGTTGGAGCTATAATTTTGGTAAAGGGTTTTATTTTGGATCAAGGTTACTGTATAGTTAGGGAAAACTTTTCGAAGCATCAACGGAAACCATAGAGGGTGGATATGGACCTTGGTGAAGAATAAGGATTATTCATCACTATAGAGAAGTGTGTGGGAAAAACTGTGTGTAATATTGAATTCTTATTAGAAAATGTTTTATTGTTGGTTGATTGTTTGAAAAAACATGTAGGCAAACTATCTGAGAGTGTGTGTCTCAATATAATTTGAGTTGTATGGTTTGAATATGGTTAATAAATCTATGGGATAGAATGAAAAAAAAAATATTTTATTAAAAAGTGTTAAAATTTCATTTCCCCCTTAAATTATAAAATGTGGTCCCAGTCTTTCCTTCCACACATTTGAACTCAATGGAGCTCCTCCCTTTCTCCCTCTCCTTATATTCCTCTTAGATAGGGGTGTTCTTCATGGACTCCCATAATGTATTATGATGGGTTTTATCTTCTTATTTCAATGTTCTTCCTTTCATTTGTTAGCCATTGAATTTTGTTCCCTAGATTAGAGATTTCGTGAGGATTTTCACCCAATAATGGTGGGAATCATCTTATATTATGTTTATTTTTCGTATAATGGATAAAGTATGTCTCAAGAGGATGAACAAAAATTGTTTCTCAATGAGAAGTTGGTGGTATATTACCCTATGAATCATTCTGTATTTTGGTTGGAATTAAGTTTAATTGGTCATCATTTTAGTTAATCAAATTATATCTTTGTATAGATTACAGCTAGTTGTGAGTCAAGAGGGTAATGTACCTCATTGGTCATAGTTTTGACACTACTATGCCACTCAATGAGTTTCTAAGAAACAATAACTATTTAAATTAAAATATAAAATTAATTATCAATTTACAATAACTATATAAATTTACAATTTTGACATACGATATGATATATGATGTTGATATTAGCCTGAATGATACTGGGATAATATTTTTGGTGATAAAAATGATTTGTTAAAGTTAGTGACTCCATGTATGCTGAAAGTGATACCAGAACATTTTTCTTCAACTGTTATGCATTATTTGGGATTATGTGACATTTTTCCTCACCATGCATGGGTGATAAACCTTAAATTTAAAATTAATCATTTATATTAAACTCTAATGAGTAGGATGATAGTTCCTTGGGCCATGAAAGACTAGTGGAAACTTCTTGATTCCCTGAACATTGATAGAGAAGGATGTGATATTAATGGTTTTTAATGATATATATGAACTCCATGGGGGTATAAATACAATAATTAACATAGAGGATCTCAACATAGGTTCCCATGTATCTTTGAGTAGTCTAGATTTATAGTCTAGGAATGATTATATTTTAGTCCATGATGGAAAAATGAGATACCTTGTAGCCTTTAGGCTAGTTGATTAGTGATTAGGGAGGGTGTTCCTCCCACAAAAGTACGAGAGTAATAAAGTGGGAATAAACTAGGAAGGATTTATGTATGGGTTTGGAATGAGAGGACTGAGATTACTTAACATGGTAAGTGATATAGGATTCTTGACATCATTCAACAGTGATAATATTGTGGCTTACTCTATGAGGCTTATGAGGCCACAACAATATCATGGTAATGGTGAGTGATATTTTGCACTACGTGTTATGGGTTTGATAGAAAGAGTTGGAAACAAGATAATAGATTCCTTTTAGGGTTTATTGACAATGATTTGACTTTGGTTATAATAGTTGGTTCCACAATATTGCACTGAACATAGAGGGTATTAGTGTAAGGGAGCAATCACCATTAGTCTCGGGTGTGACAATTAAACCTAACTACTTATAGTGATAGCCTAGAATAGATGTGGTGATAAGCATGGGATACATCGATTAATGAGAATGTGATGTATGAAAACCCCAGAAAGAGTGATATTTACCTTGTGTGTGTTGTAACTTATGATTCCTTATTGGGATCGGGACACCCCTGGATTCTTGGTGATCTGATTTCCTAGAAGGGTGTAGGAATGAACCTATTTTTTTAAATGAAATGATACACTATATATTGTTTATTGGAAGGGTGTGGGAATTCTATAGGTTTACATGTGACATTATATGTGGTTTTCTCTAAGGTTTTGATGATTCCATGAAATATTCATATGAAATTATATAATATTTTCTATAATAGTGTTGACATTCCCCACATTTTCTAGAGGATATGATTATTTTCTTAAGTGGGGGGAATCTGACCCTGAGTTTCTAGATGATATGGGTCTCTGTACCAGGATTTTCTAACCCCAAGATTCCATATGTTTTGTTTTATTAGGTGGGGTGAATCTCCCCTTGGGGTCCAGATATGGTTTTTATAATCATAGATACAATGAAACTGGCGGAGGTAGGTATGGTTGAACTCATTTATCATATTCGAACTTTAGGACTGATTATTATTATTTTATTATATTTAAATTTTTATTTGAATATACTAAGGATATCACATGTATATTCATTTTATTTTCTAGTTATATTAAGGAAATTATTGGTGGTTCCTCCCTATGTTGTACTCATACCCTATTTAGGTAGTCAAAGCACATGGTTACCCAATTAGAACACATTTATCATAGTTTTGGGTAGGTTAGTATCCTAGTGTTGGATTTGTTATTTTGAGAAAACAGAATGATATTGGAATACTGAGATGTTAAATGGCTTAGATATTTTGATAAATCCTCCTTGTATTTAGTTTTCTTTTTTTTGAATATGTAATCTTCTCAATGCAAGATTAGTTTTGATGTATTACTTTATGGTAATACATTACATTGTAATATCATGATTGTGTTTATTATTCTTCATAGTCTAATTATTTGTTATGGATAATATAAGGATTTAATCAATTAATGTGGTAATATAATATAAAATTATATTCTTTCCATAGAAACAAAATAAACCCTCATTGCTAATCGGTAGCCTCTAATATATGAGAAGATATTCTTACGGACGTAGTGTGAAGAGGGAAATTACCTTAGTATGAACAAGTCTAGGTAATTATAGGAAATTTATTTTTATATTGATATATTCAAACTATTTTCCTTAAAATGAATCCTATTAAGTCATTAAATGGCTCTATATAACTCATTAATTGATCCTTATTCGGTAAAAGTATGTTAAATTATCCACCTAAAATGATATTTTAGAAGAGTAAATCACTCTTTAAAAAAATTTTGGAATGAATATTCCGACCCTGGGAATGAATCTTTTGAATTATATAATTAATCATACAAAGTCATTAATTACACTTTTGATGTGTGAAATTACTCTTCTGAAGTCATCAATGAATCTTATGAAGTGTTTCATGACTCTTATGAAGTCATTTGTTTTCAATATTTAGTATCATAAATTCAAAAATGACTCTTGTGAAGTCAGAATAACTCTTTTGGAAAATAAGTTAGCCATTTTTGATTTTTTTTTCAATGAATTAAAAATTATTTCAAAGAATCACATAAGCACTAGGATTCAACTAAATACATCTCACATCATCTCAAAATTATTTTATATATCTACAAAAAATTCTATAAAATCTCCAAATCCAATATTTAATCTCTAACTAAATTGAAAAAAAATTATAATCCTTTAACAATTCCATTGGTTTCTTCCCATATTGTATATTATGATGGTGACACCCTATTCATCAATGCTTATAATTGAAATGGTGATAACATATTACCCTATACTCTTGAGGTAGTGTGGATAGCCTATTCACCTCTCTAATGAATTCGGGGATAACATATTTACCTTTTTCACGATCTTTTAGTGGTCATACCCCATCCTCCCATGTTATTCTAAAGGGGGAAACTAATTCACCCATAGTAGATTAGATTGGTGATAACCCATTACCTAATACTACTTTGTTAGCAGTGATAATCATTAACCCAATGTTATGTAATGTTGATGAATCATTCACCTTTATTTTCACGATAATTACAGTCCATTCACCTTACATACTATTGTGACTAGGGTTGATAGCATTTTGAACTTACCGTAGATTATAAAGATTAATCTATCATCTCATTATGTTTTATACTGATAACTAATTCTCATAGATCATGTTATTATTGGTGATAATCTATTTACCAATACATAATATTTATAGAGACACACCATTCACTTATTATAATGTTCATAGATATGATAAAACGTTCATTCACTATATTAATGGTGATACACAATTCACTCATGATATTATAGTGAGTGGGGATAACCCATTGACTCTCAAATTACATTCAAACCATGGGAGTACTCATACTATTTCAATACAAATTGAAAAAGGTATTATCAATCATGTGAGTTTGTATTTCATACCCTATGATATGAAGGACGATATATATATATATTACTATTTTGAAATCATATCATTCTATATACGAAATCATAATTTTTTTGTGTTATTTAGGGATATTTTTTATTGTGGCCAACTAAATAAATTTCATGCATCCCTCATGTTCACATTGGTGGGAATGAGAACTTCATGATCACATATATAGTTTTGAGTAAGGGCTATGTATAACATTCTTAAGATGGGAGGCATGGAGGGACTTGTAGGTAGGATTAGGTGGATAATAAGACTTATTTATTAAATATATCTCAATTATTTTGTATATATTAGGTTTTTAATTTATATGGTTGTACCATTGGGTGATCTTAATCTTATTTTATTCCTTGTTTGACATTATTTTTTACAATATTTTATTATAGGAGTAATGTTATTTCTTTGTTAAATTATTGAAGTTAATTTTATATTATACTATTCATTGTGGTTGAAGTTTTATTTTATCTATTCCATTATTATGATCCCTATTCATGGGGTTTAGATAACCCAAATATAAATAATGTTATCATTTTTAAGGGATTAGGTTTTTTTTCTTTGATTCAAAATGATAATTTTTTTGTTTTTTAAAAATATAGTGGGTTATTTACTATTTATGATTTTTCTCTAAGTATAATTTGGAAATATAGAGTGATTTAATACATCATATTTTACAAGTTTGATTCATAAGTAATTTGTATAATTTTTTTTAATTAATCACCATATATTTAAAATGGATAATTTATCTAAAGGGTAAATAGACTCTATAATGATTTTCTATATATTTTATCGGTGGAAATATAATTGGTTGGTCCTTGGTTACTGATTTTTGTTTTTATTATGTGATGATTGTTATGTAAATTTATATTTGTTTGATCCCTAGCCCCAATAGTGGGTTGTTGGGTTATAGTCATGCCTATGGAATATAAGACCCTTTTAAATAGGATGTGTATAAATAGTGGTAGGATGTATTTCATGTTAATTCTTTTCCTAAGTCACGATGTCATGTAAAATGATAAATATGTAATGATATATATATATATATATATAAATTTTCTATGATTCCACCTAAGTAGACTTCAGTAGAGATTCATATAAATGGAGATGAATACGCTCCACCATTTACGACACCAGAACCTTCTATTGTGCCGATACCACCTATGGATGATCAAATATGGTTGCGTATATTATAGGTCTTAATGAATATTAATCATAGGGAATATAGATATGGTTCATCCATATCATACCTGACCCAATAGTACTATATGCAGTGTCCACCCCTCTTTGTATATCATAATGGTATATAAGATACAATGTTTTGGATTAGTTCATTGTGGTTGATTTCAGAATATATTGAGAGACCCCTACTAAATGTGTGGAGCTTGTTAGGCATATTTTATATGTACCACTTAAGTGTTGGTGTATATTTTGGTCACGTGAGATACAAACAAGGAGAATTAATGGAACTGAATTTTTATATCATTTTTTAAAATAGTTCTTAGTTGGGACTTTGAAGGATGATATGGCTCAAGAGTTTATTTATGTTGTTATTAATACCTATCTATGATAGATTATACATCTTTTTTAATATAATTTTTTTAATTTTCACTGATAACTAATGGTAATTAGATCTATGAGATAGAAAAAATTTTAGATGGATTGAGGAACTCAGTATAATCTCAGTTAAATATAATTCACAATACATATTTCTCATTTGTAATCAAGGCACTCATTTACAATTGGAATATAGTTGTAAGTAGACCTTCCAAGAATCTTTAATTATTTAATGGGATTAATAATTGATCATCAATTAGTTGTAAGAGTAGTTACAATGGTCATCTCTATGATATTTTTAGCTAGCTAGGTCAGGGTAGAGGTTAATCCCATCCTTTGAGAGGGATGAATTTTTTGGAGTGTTATTAGTGTGATATGATGGGTGAAATATATCTTTATTATCATTGGTCATCAAAGTATTATTGATTCTATTCTTAGATAGGACACATGTTGAGATTCAATAGGATTACACCATAATCATTTGGTGGATATGGTTCTGGTAAGACTCAACGTTCAAGAGTTGCGTGAGGAGAATCATGGAAAATTTCTAGTTGGGCTTCCTTTATATTATTAAGGTGTGAATGATGATTTGGTACCAAAGTAAAACAAACAGAATTTGAGTAATGTGGTTCCCCTTAGTTGAGTCAAGGTATCAAAGCTCATGTCCAAGGCTCAGGTCAGCTACATAAAGTAGAGAAGACTCATTCAAATCATGGAGAAGGGATATTGATTATTAAAGATATAGTCATCATGGAATATACCATGGATTATATATTATTGATATTGGTTTGCCATACTCATTTATTTCTGATCAGTTGGTTGATGATTTAGGATTACTTATGGATATCTGATGGAATTAATGATCATTGATACACCATTAGAAGAGATATATGATTGTATTTAGAGGTGTTTGAGATGCACCATTTTTATTAGTAGTTATTGGTCTCTCTATGATATATTTCTATTCGATATATACAACATTGATTCGATCCTTTGGATGCATTATACAAGCAACTATTGAGAACCAATAAATTTCTATCATTGATTACTATCTCTCATATCTCTTAAGGTTGATTATAATAGAATAAATGAAGAGGGGTATTGGTAGTAGGATTATTTGGGATATGACTATCATCCACCAAGTATGTTTATTGACCAATTTATGTGAATTTTGCTAATATATGGGGATAATATTGGATTGCCATTTTTTCAAAATGACATTAACTTGTTTTTAGTTTTTTTCTAGAGGATCTCTCTAGGATACCCTTTGAGTGATTAGTTCAATATATGATTGACTTAGTGGAAGTAGTACAACCCATATCTATTCTTCTATAAAGGATAACATGGAGAGTGTTGAAATAGATGAAGATCCAACTACAAAACCTGGAGAAATATTGATTTATTCACCAAAAAACATCACCTTATAGTGTTCTATTCGTGTTCAAAAAGAATATTAATGGATTATTATTCATATATATGGGTTACCAGAGGTTTTACCATATAACATTCAATAATGGGTATCTTTTTCCCTATATAGTTGACATGTTTGATAAGATAAGGGGATAAAATTGGGTCTCTAATATTGATTTGAGGTAGATATGTCACCAATTCTGGGTGAGTCCAAAAGATATATCTTAGACTACTTTCACAATAATATATGGAATTTATGAGTTTCTTATCATATTATTTTGTTTTTAAAAAATGTATATACCATTCATCGACTAAATCCATAAGGTCTTCATCACTATTTTTATTTTTTCGAAGGTCATGTTCGCCAATTAAATTTATTTAAACAACTATAAATGGGAGAATCATGATCCATACTCTGATGATATATTTTGAATATTGAGATATCATCAGTTTTATGGAATGATCTCAATGTTTCATTTCTATACAAGGTATTATTGATTCTTATGTCACATGATTCTGCGTTTGGTATATCAATGGACGCTGAGAAAGTTAAGGTCATGATTTATTGAGAGTGATATAACAATATTTTTTGTCTATAAATTCCTTGAATTTGTATGATAATATTGTAGACTCATCCTAGATATGATCCAATTAAAAACATAACCTATAAGGAAATAAATATAGAGTTTTCTGATACTTATGATAGATACTTCCTAGATATGAAAAAGTTGAGGAAATTCATGTTAATTTAGGCCTTACCTAACAATGTAAAGTAGTAAACATTTTAGAATGTTGTAGTATGTGTCATACATGGGTAATTTTTTATTGAAGTAGAGTGATTAGTAAATGATGGGTCTATATAGCTAAGGTCACATGAGATGAAATACTTGATCCATGATTTAGAGTTACAAGTAATGGTTTATATGATGATATATTGGATTCACTACAAATTAGGAATGATTATTGGGTTTTACACTAACTAGATGATCTTCAAGTATTTATTTTCATACCATGATCGATGGATTTGGATGTGGAGGTGGGTTGAGTACCTATAGTCAATTTATGTTGAGATATTATGCACCACCGGGAAGGGGAACAATATGGATGCTATTATGAATTGAAAAGCAAAGCTTGGTTATTAGAAGAGTCTAGTCAGGAGATTCTAATAATGATCCTCTTTACTAAGATACACCATGACTATTAGAAAGTTCATGGAATATCTACCCTCACATATTTCATATTTTCCTCCTTACTACTTGAAAGAGTGATGAACAGACTGTTTTTTTGAAATTCATTGATGTTTTGAGGGAAAATATATATCTTGATGATCTACAACTATATTGGAAATAGGATGATAATAGGATCATTTATATATGTGGATGAATTCTAGTACCTTCAATCTTGGGAGTTGAACTGATATGGGATTCACATGCAGTGGATTAATTAATCCCCATGGACTGTACATGATATATCACTATAGCTATAGAAAAAATAATAGACTTAGGATAAAGAATAAAATTGTGGGGTTCGT
Organism: Viscum album; assembly: GCA_963277665.1. Classification (NCBI taxonomy): domain Eukaryota; kingdom Viridiplantae; phylum Streptophyta; class Magnoliopsida; order Santalales; family Viscaceae; genus Viscum; species Viscum album. The sequence goes on from OY728130.1 coordinate 1,226,290,798, forward strand.
GTAACAGCCCGAGATTTTATGAAAAATATTCTTTTTTATTTCACTAATGTCTTATGTTGTACGCTACACCAAAAGGAGCTTGCACAACACGCATCCTTGACTTGCCTTGCATTACACGCAATCGTGACCTTCCTCGATAGCGTGTGTAGTACGCAATACCGAGTTTCACTAAACAACGATATGCTATCAAAATATTATTATAACTAGCCGTTATGATTAGTAATAACCACATTTTAAAATTTTAGAAATTTTAGATCTCAAAATGGACTTCATTTTTGGATTCGGAGTATCGAATTTAGCCTAAGGTGAAATTTTGGTACTTTTCGGATAACTTCCATATTCTGATGAATAGTGAAAATTACTAAATTATAATTAAAAACAACTTTTTTAATCAAAATAATTAATAGTGATAAATTATTAATTTGAGTTGTTTTAAAGTATATTTAAAATATATTTTTACAATTTAATACAATGTTGGTCATTGGATGTAATTTCACATTTAAACCAGTTATAAACAAGTGTCAATCTTTTGATAGATATTGTTTCTTAAAAACACGCTATTTGTTTTAACATCGAGATTTAATTATAAAATTAATTAATGCAACTTCTATGTTATGAATTTGGTAAAATAAAATTCATTTTTGAATTCCGAATATGAAATATAGCTTAGGATGAAATTTTGGCATTGTTCTGAAAAACATCAATTTTTGATGAATAGTGGAACTACTAAGTGGTAGTTAAATAACTGAATTTTCCATAAAACTTAATTTTACCGCTTCTGTGAATGGAATTTAAAAAATCCGAGAGACACGGTTGATGTTAGTAAGTAAAATTTGGTTCAATGAGATGAAAATAATTTTTGGTGAATAGTAACTTTTTACTTTTATTTACAACGGTTAAAAGTAAATAGGGTAATTAAGGGTAAGAATGATATTAATATTACCCTAACACATGTCCTAATTCTATTGGACAAGTGTATCTCGACCCAAAACAACCTTAAGTGTAAAATATTATCATTTAGTCCCACTTGGATTAGATTAGGACATTTATTATTATTTAATTCAAAGAAGAGTTAAAAGAGTTAAAATCAAAGTTTATTTACTAAAACATTTTTAATATAGGGTTATACATAAGATAAATTCGAGTGTAAATATTCATTAGAAAGCTAAAACGATTTCCCACATAATGGTATTTTATTTGTAATTTCTAGACATCAAATAATTTAATTTATTTATGACACAAAGATGATGCAGTAATTATCTTATTAATGAAATAGTGACATAATTGATGTCATAAACACCAAACTAAATGTAATTTGAGACTTTTTATGAATTACACAAATTTTCTAGGTTACTATGATATATTAGTGTTGATTTAATCAACTTGGTTCGAACATATAATTCTGTTATGACTTTCACAAAAATCATATATCAAATAGTGTCAAAATTGACACAAAATAGTTTTTAAATCAAATATTATATTATTAATTGTTATTTTATTCCTAAAAATGTAAGGTTCGGCCAAATGACTTAGATAAGGATATCTATATTAATAATAAACAATTTCGGGTTCGTTTGGCATGTTATAGTAAGTGTATTAACCATATAGTGAAAGAAAACAAAAAGACACGGTAAAAGTTAAATTATTTAACTTTGAGTTAAATCTAATTGATAAGGTTAAAATAATACCCTAAACTTGTCTAAATCCTATTGGTTGATAGGATTTCGACCCTTCCCCACTTTAGCTTCTAAATAAGACCCTTTGGAACCATTATAAACCGATTTTGACTTTAATATAAAATAATATTTTGAGATATTCCTAAGGTGCCCCTCTCCTCCCTTATAAAAGGACACCTCCTCCCCCTCCTCCTCACACCAATTTGAGCACTGAAGCTCGGCCAACCCCTGCCAAAATCTCTTCTCCACTTCCCTAGCAACATCCTAGAGGTTCTGGTCTTCCTCAAAGACCAATTTTAGTGCCCTAATAGGAGGTCTCAAAGAGGCGCTTCAAAGAAGAGGAGGTTCGGACACTTACGAATCAAATCGGACCTAAGGTAAGGGAAAATATCACAATCTCATTTTTATCCGAGATTGTTTATTCGTAAGTATTTACTGGGGTGTATTTTATCATCCACATACATGTTTCCTCAATATGTAATATTATTTCCATCCAACTACAATTGTTTAAATCCAATTTTACCCTTCGGTGAGTTTTTAGTAAAAAATATGAAAGGAATCTTTTGACGTTTTTCATACGAGGTGGTTTTTGACTTTTCCGACAAAAATACGAAGAATGTTTTTTTTAACTTATACGGCACGAACGGATTTTTACGGTTTTATAAAGCCTTATTTTCATGAACCTTCCTCCAAAATATTTCACGACTATTTTCAATAAAATCTCTTTCTTGCATGATGTTTTGTGAAAAGGAATTGATTTTGAAGAAGAAAGGATATTTTCCTCAAGAATGGAGTTCATGTGTTTTATCAAAATTATTTTCCATCTAAGATAATAAAGGGTTATGTTTTTATCCCTATTATTACATTGATTTGATCATGTTGTGATGGAAATATTTTTATGAATTCCTTTATCTTATATGAATTGTTTTATGATGTCATGTTGTTTAAGAATCCCATTTTTATTACATGTGTTACGCTATGATGTATGGTTTATGATTATGTGGCACACATAAGAAAGGATTCATTATAAGATGGGTGGGACCTATATCTCCCTCCAATTCATTGGGTAAAGATTTTATATCTAATGAGATAGACAGGGCTGGAATGGTAGGTTATACCGGTTCAGTGAAACAGGACTGAAACGAGGGTTACTCGATTCAGAAAGGGACTTTGTCCACTAAGATAGTCTTGGAAATGAGTCTTGACTAACAAGAAATGATTCTCTATGATTATGTGTGTATGCCACAATGTTTCATTTTTTTAAGTGATGATTATTGGGATTTCATTTCACTACTATGATTTATCCCATGTTATGAAATTATGCTCTCTTTTGCAGGTTAAGATTTCCAAAAGTTATGTTCTTATGCATATGTTGTGATTGATTTTTCTTTTGTTTACCCTTACTGAGCATTTGAGCTCACCCTTTTATGTTTTATTTTCCCCAGGATATAAAGAAAGGTTTTAGGTAAAAAAGGGAAGATCTTTATGGGAGATATTGAAGATCTTTCACCACGATTAGAAGATTACGTTCCGAGTTTCCAAAGACACTAAACTATTACGATCCTTGTGTGTGTATTTTTTTTATGTAATAAGTATTCTGCAAATGTAATGTAATGTCCATGTACGTCATGTTTCGGGTCTCTACAGTTGGTATCAGAGGAAAGGTTTAGTCAACCTTTGGAAACTAGGATGCGAAAACGTTAGTGAGATCCCTAGAGATATTTCTAAGGCATGTCTATGGATGTCCCTAAGGTTAAGTATACGTATAGGTTATAGTACTAGAATTACGCTAACGATCATAGAATTTAACCTAAGATTCTAGATATTGAAGGTACTCCCCCTTTATTATGTTGTTTTCCCTAGAATGATGTTTTCCTCTCACACTATTCTTTTTGGGTTTTAGACGATGGCTGGAACCCGAAGGAACCGTGTTGATCAATGCAATGGACAATGCAATGATTGTCCTCCTTAACAAACAAATGTTATGGGAGATGGAGTGCAAAATCTTATTGCTATACTTACACAAGCTATGAATCATTCTGAACTTCCAAATGAGCAGAGAAGGGAACAATATTCTATTGAGTCCTTCATGAGGCAACATCCACCTTCTTTCAGTGGGACTTCCGATCCACTTGTTGCTAAACAATGGATCAGTACCACTGAAAAGATATTTTCAGTTCTTCAATGTTCTGAACATGATAAAGTCATCTTAGCAGTACATCGTTTGGAAGGTGAAGCTGATCAATGGTGGAGTCTTATCAAGAATACGAGGCAAATAGATGAAATTGAGTCCATGGAATGGGACGAGTTCAAGAACTTGTTTTTCAGTAAGTACTTCCCTCGTATTCTTCCAACAAAGATGGAGAAGGAGTTTCTTGAAGTAAAGCAAAAGGATGATGAATCTGTTGGTATATACGAAGCCACTTTTACAAGACTTGCAAGGTATGCATCTAGCATTATAATCCAACCTGAAAGTAAAGTTGATCGATTTTTCAGTGGCTTAAAACCAAGTCTTCGAAGGGCATTATCTATAAGGGACATTAGTAGCTATGAAGAAATTGTGCGTTGTGATATCAAGGTAGAAATGGAAGTTGGTGTTACATATACATCTCATGGTTTTGACATGAAACGAAAGATGGAGTTCAAGGAGAAATCTCAGAATAATGGTGAAAAGAAGATGAATGTTTCCTTATGCACAAAGTGTGGAAAGAAGCATGGTGGAGATTGTCTTAAAGGGACTAGAAAATGTTTTAAGTGTGGAAAAGAAGGTCATCGAGCAGCTGAGTGTCGAAGTAATGGAAAAAGGGTTTCTAATGATGTGAATAAAGAAAACCCTGCAGAGAACGCACCACCAACACTTCAATGCTTCAAGTGCAAGGAAATGGGGAATTATGCTAATAAATTCCCTAATCCAAGGGTTAGTGATGATCAACATGAGCAACCACTTAAGGCAAAGGACAAAGGGAAGTCACATGCGATCACCATTGGCAATGTTGAATATGATAACAATGTGGTGGAATGATTAAGTGTTTATGTAATGGGATTCCAAAATAATGTTGTATCATGGAGTATTGGAATATTTATGTATTGGTCTAATGTGGTATTCAAAGTGATTGAGATATTTTTGGAAATAAGATGATATGAGCATAATGAAGGGAAAATGAGAAAACGAAATGTTTAACAGTATTCATGAGCTCATGATTGATATAAGGACTAAGTGATATCATTGTTTGAGTATATAGAATTTTGAGGATTTTGGTATGTGGAAAGTGTTAAATTTTAACGGCATTCATGTTTTCACTAAGGTATTCAAGAGAATACATGATTAAGGACTTTGAATGTTTGGAATGTGACCAACAAAACATATCTTATGATATATGGGGATCAACGATGGTATTAAATCTCTGAGAGTGGACGACAGTATTATGGATAAGCCTAATGATTGGAATGGATTATGTTGGACATAAGTTAGTATTATTTATGGGATGTTATAGTAATATAGCTTTAGAAAAAAGGACAACCTAAAGGACGGGCGACAGCCCATCGCGTCGGACAAGGCTGTGGGAATCGAACCCACAACCGAAGTGCGACTGGCCTTTATCGCCTACCACTGGCCTACAGGAAGTCCATGTTTAGTAGAAACTAGTTTTATTATATTAAGAAGTATGATATATGAAGTATAAGTCCATTTTAGGAACCATATATGATTAATCTCACTATAGATCGACTTATGTATATAATTTTTTCTAACCTTTTTTTTGAGACAGATAGAATGACCCGTCATTCTATCACATGATCTGCTAACACTTCACGAATAAAAAATTCAACTTCATTTATTTAAGAGATGAAGTGGAAATTGTTCAAGGCATGAACAACAGTGAGATTGTACCAAAATAAAGAAAGTATTTATTCTAATTCAAATTTTCAACTTTAGGGAAATGATCTTGAAAACCAAAAATGTTGTCCTAGTGATCTTATACCTGATGAATCAGATGGTACCTTAGATCGTCACAAATTTATGGATTTGTGATTACTGGATTTTCCATTGCCATGTTCTCTGCCACTCTCCATCAGAACATGATGGTTAGATTTCTCTTCCATATCCATATTTTCACCTATGTGGAAACCCAGTGATTAGTTTATTTGGGTAATCGTTACATTTCATACTTTAGTTTTTAAAGCCAAGTTTTGGTATTCTTTTTTACGATGTGGGTTTCTATTAAAGAAACTTTAGAATAGTAAACCATTTATAACCCCGACGAATTTCGAGGATGAAATTCATTTTAAGGGGGGTAGGATGTAACAGCCCGAGATTTTATGAAAAATATTCTTTTTTATTTCACTAATGTCTTGTGTTGTACAATACACCAAAAGGAGCTTTCACAACACGCATCCTTGACTTGCCTTGAATTACACTCAATCGCGACCTTCCTCGATAGCGTGTGTAGTACGCAATACCGAGTTTCACTAAACAATGATATGCTATTAAAATATTATTATAACTAGCCGTTATGAATAGTATAACCAACTTTTAAAATTTTAGAAATTTTAGCTCTCAAAATGGACTTCATTTTTGGATTCGGAGTATCGAATTTAGCCTAAGGTGAAATTTTGGTACTTTTCGGATAACTTCCATATTCTGATGAATAGTGAAAATTACTAAATTATAATTAAAAACAACTTTTTTAATCAAAATAATTAATAGTGATAAATTATTAATTTGAGTTGTTTTAAAGTATATTTAAAATATATTTTTACTATTTAATACAATGTTGGTCATTGGATGTAATTTCACATTTAAACCAGTTATAAACAAGTGTCAATCTTCTGATAGATATTGTTTCTTAAAAACACGCTATTTGTTTTAACATCGAGATTTAATTATAAAATTAATTAATGAAAATTCTATGTTATGAATTTGGTAAAATATACTTCATTTTTGAATTCGGAATATGAAATATAGCTTAGGATGAATGTTTGGCATTGTTCTGAAAAACATCAATTTTTGATGAATAGTGAAACTACTAAGTGGTAGTTAAAAAACTGAATTTTTCATAAAACTTAATTTTACCGCTTCTGTGAATGGAATTTCAAAAATCCGATAGACACGTTTGATGTCAGTAAGTAAAATGTGGTTCAATGAGATGAAAATAATATTTGGTGAATAGTAACTTTTTACTTTTATTTACCACGGTTAAAAGTAAATAGGGTAATTAAGGGTAAGAATGATATTAATATTACCCTAAAACATGTCCTAATTCTATTGGACAAGTGTATCTCGACCCAAAACAACCTTAAGTGTAAAAGATTATCATTTAGGCCCACTTGGATTAAATTAGGACATTTATTATTATTTAATTCAAAGAAGAGTTAAAAGAGTTAAAATCAAAGTTTATTTACTAAAACATTTTTAATATAGGGTTATACATAAGATAAATTCGGGTGTAAATATTCATTAGAAATCTAAAACGATTTCCCACATAATGGTATTTTATTTTTAATTTTTAGACATCAAATAATTTAATTTATTTATGACACAAAGATGATGCAGTAATTATATTATTAATGAAATATTGACATAATTGATGTTATAAACACCAAAGTAAATGTAATTTGAGACTTTTTATTAATTACAAAATATTTCTAGGTTACTATGATATATTAGTGTTGATTTAATAAACTTGGTTCGAACATATAATTCTGTTATGACTTTCACAAAAATCATATATTAAATCGTGTCAAAATTGACACAAAATAGTTTTTAAATCAAATATTATATTATTAATTGTTATTTTATTCCTAAAAATCTAAGGTTCGGCCAAATGACTTAGATAAGGATATATATATTAATAATAAACAATTTAGGGTTCGTTTGGCATGTTATAGTAAGTGTATTAACCATATAGTGAAAGAAAACAAAAAGACACGGTAAAAGTTAAATTAAATAACTTAGAGTTAAATCTAATTGATAAGGTTAAAATAATACCCTAAACTTGTCTAAATCCTATTGGTTGATAGGATTTCGACCCTTACCCTCTTTAGCTTCGAAATAAGACCCTTTGGAACCATTATAAACGGATTTTTACTTTAATATAAAATAATATTTTGAGATATTCCTAAGGTGCCCCTCTCCTCCCTTATAAAAGGACACCTCCTCCCCCTCCTCCTCACACCAATTTGAGCACTCAAGCTCGGCCAACCCCTGCCAAAATCTCATCTCCACTTCCCTAGCAACATCCTAGAGGTTCTGGTCTTCCTCAAAGACCAATTTTAGTGCCCTAAGAGGAGGTCTCAAAGAGGCGCTTCAAAGAAGAGGAGGTTCGGACAGTTACGAAGCAAATCGGACCTAAGGTAAGGGAAAATATCACAATCTCATTTTTATCCGAGATTGTTTATTCATAAGTATTTACTGGGGTGTATTTTATCATCCACATCCATGTTTCCTCAATATGTAATATTATTTCCATCCAACTACAATTGTTTAAATCCAATTTTACCCTTCGGTGAGTTTTTAGTAAAAAATATGAAAGGAATCTTTTGACGTTTTTCATACGAGGTGCTTTTTGAATTTTCTGACAAAAGTACGAAGAATGTTTTTTTAACTTATACGGCACAAACAGATTTTTACGGTTTTATAAAGCCTTATTTTCATGAACCTTCCTCCAAAATATTTCATGACTATTTTCAATAAAATCTCTTTCTTGCATGATGTTTTGTGAAAAGGAATTGATTTTGAAGAAGAAAGGATATTTTCCTCAAGAATGGAGTTCATGTGTTTTATCAAAATTATTTTCCATCTAAGATAATAAAGGGTTATGTTTTTATCCCTATTATTACATTGATTTGATCATGTTGTGATGGAAATATTTTTATGAATTCCTTTATCTTATATGAATTATTTTATGATGTCATGTTGTTTAAGAATCCCATTTTTATTACATGTGTTACGCTATGATGTATGGTTTATGATTATGTGGCACACATAAGAAAGGATTCATTATAAGATGGGTGGGACCTATATCTCCCTCCAATGCATTGGGTAAAGATTTTATATCTCATGAGATAGACAGGGATGGAACGGTAGGTTATACCGGTTCAGTTAAACAGGACTAAAACGAGGGTTACTCGATTCAGAAAGGGACTTTGTCCACTAAGATAGTCTTGGCAATGAGTGTTGACTAACAAGAAATGATTCTCTATGATTATGTGTGTATGCCACATAGTTTCATTTTTTTAAGTTATGATTATTGGGATTTCATTTCACTACTATGATTTATCCCATGTTATGAAATTATGCTCTCTTTTGCAGGTTAAGATTTCCAAAAGTTATGTTCTTATGAATATGTTGTGATTGACTTTTCTTTTGTTTACCCTTACTGAGCATTTGAGCTCACCCTTTTATGTTTTATTTTCCCCAGGATATAAAGAAAGGTTTTAGGTAAAAAAAGGGAAGATCTTTATGGGATATATTGAAGATCTTTCACCACGATTAGAAGATTACGTTCCGAGTTTCCAAAGACACTAAACTATTACGATCCTTGTGTGTGTGTTTTTTTGTTATGTACTAAGTATTCCGCAAATGTAATGTAATGTCCATGTACGTCAAGTTTCGGGTCTCTACAGTTCGATTCATGATTCTTCACTAGTTAGAAGGTGAAGGCTGAGAAATAGGTACCCAAAGGTATTTTTCATCCACTACCCATTCCTAAGAAGAAATGGGATAATGTAATGATGGATTTTGGGGTGAGGCTTCTAATGTCACCACAAGCTAGTGATGTTGTATGGATGATAATGTATTATTTGATATAGGCTATAAATTTTATACCAACCAGTGATACCCATCCATTTTATAATCTTGGAAGGATATTTGTTTGGGAGATAGTTTGGAAGCATGGTATACCAAGGAGTATCATATCTTACTGGGAGTCCAGATATAAATCATTATTCTTGAAAGGTTTGAATAATTTATTAGATACTCATGTTAATTTTAGAAAATTATACCATCCTCAATGTAATGTGATGTTTGATAATAATATTTAGATTTTACTGGACATTATTTGAGTATATATCAAAAAAATTAATTTTTCATAGGATATCCATTTTGAATTGGTTTAGTTTTCCTTTATAAATTATAATGAGAACTATATTAATATATAACCTTTCCAGGCCTTTTATGGTGGGTCATCCTGAAAACATATTTACTTGTTAAAATTAAGGGATTCATCTATTATCTAGCTGTGTCTCATTCCAGAGATTTTAGAGTGTACGTATTTGATCAAGAAGAAATTAGAGACAACTCATAGTAGGTCATTATTATATGCTTTTTGAGGATACCATCCTATAGAGTTTTTGATGGGTGACTGAGTATTCCTAAAAATTTTCCATTATCAAAAAATGACAAATACATAGGTAGAAAATGTTGGTACCTTGGTTTTTCAGGTTGTTATTGGGTTATAAAAGGATCATCATTGTGCTTTATCAGTTAGTGCATCACTTTACATATATTGTGAGAAATAATGATTTCCATATATCTTAACTTTAAAAATATTATTTGAATCCATATAAAATGATCATGTTTGATGGTTTTATCCTAATGATGGATGTATAATTTAAAGAATGACCCATTTATAAAGTAGAAAATAGTTAGAAGATCCATTTTCATAAAATATTACATATGGTTAATATGTGAGGATAGTGTGAAAAAAACAAGGAGGAGAATTTGTGGAGAAATTCTATGATTAAAATGTAGTGGTAATTTCTTCTCACTATTGAGGCTTGGTTATGCATCTTAAAGACATGTGCTTGTATATTGGAGGGTTTTTTGGCCTCAACATACTAAGGTATGATTTTGATATTATTTATTTATAATCTACTATATTTTATATTTTTCAATTTATGGAGGATTAATAAGATGCTAGGGTCAATATTTAGGGAAAATAACACAATATAGAAATCATAATTTTGGTTATAGATACCCTCGGGAATAAGGTGTCTTTATGGAATTAATATAGATGTTGTTGTCTTTGGTGAGACATTAGCTACCCAGTGGCCCTTGGATAGTCTCCTGATAGGGTACTATGTACCCAGTGGTACAGGACTGAGTACCCAATGATAAGGAATTTAATATCTTACACCCTCTAACCAAAGTTATTATAATTTTTCATCGATTAATTAATTAATAAAAAATATATAAACCTTATCATCCCAATTTTCCAACTTCTCGACCCTTAAGCCCTCCACTCATTATTTTATATGTTATAACATAATTATATCTCTCATTCAATTTCTTATTTATAAACCATTTACCCTTATAGATCACTAGAGATGAATCTATTATTCCTCCTCCTAATGGTCTAGTTTCACATGATTCCTTGTTCTTCCTTATTAGGAATCCCTAATACGAATTAATATTTCTAATAAATAATTATTATCTAATATAATGATTATTATTTTTATTGAAATGAAATCAATGACAATGAGATAGATGACCTCAAAATTCTTTTTCAATTTTTTTCTTATATTTAATTGGGACATGCGTTTATATGAAAATGACATAACACATAAACAGAATTTGGTATTAATATATCTCAAGAGGTATGTATGAGCTATATAACCCATGTTATACTTTCTAAAACCTTTTCCATATACCCATGGTCATCAATGACTATTTTTCCTAGGGAAAGTGGAAAGAAAAATTAGAATTCAAACTCTTCAGTGGTGTCTATGTTTATGACTTGATTAGGGGATCCTTGTATGGAATAATTTAGCATGTCTCAATGATAATAATCACATAAGTAATCTAGTATAGTGGTTAATGATCCTCATTTTCATACGTTGATATGACTTGTTCTTGATTCATCTGGACCATAATGGGTATTTTATTTTTTTGGAATTAAAATTCATTTAAATGGGAGGCTACTCTTGACAAGTGTCCTAGGTGTACAATAACATTGGATTGGAAAAATTAGTGATTAATTATAATTTTTAATCCAATTAATTATGTGATAAACCATTCAAGATTAATATATTTTACATTTTGGATAATTTTTCATTCAGATTTTCTTGTATAGATTATTATAATGATTATTCATTTATCTATGATTATGATTATGAATATAGTTATAAACCATTCAATATGCTATTATTTATGCATATAGTGATAATCCATTAAAGAAATTATTGATTATCCTGAATGTTTTTAATTTTTCACTAATATTATTATTTATTCATATAACCATAGCCTATTCATTGTACTTATTGATTATTATGGTGGTTATACCTTGTTCATTGATGACTTTATTGAGATTTTGATAACTCACTCACCTATACTCTTTATATTGTGTTAATAGATAATTTACCTCTATTATGTTGTTTATGATAACTCATTCACTATGTTTATGATTAAATACTAGTGATAAACCATTCACCGATTTTATGTCGATAGTAATAACTCATTTAAACAATGTTTATTAGTGTTTCGATATCTTGTTTTCCCATACTTCTTTATTAGCAATGATAATCATTCCTTTGATGTTATTTGATAGTGATACCTTGTCCACATTTACTATGAAGTTATATATATCCCATTATTGCTAATTATTGTTAGGACTAGGGGTGATATATCATTCAAAATAATATTGATTATGGTTATGGCCTATTCACTTTATTTTGTATGGTGTTGAATCATTCTCCAGGATTATATCTAGAGTGGTGATGAAAAATTCACCCATACATGATGATGATGTTGATGATTCATTCACATATTATATTACTATTAGAGGTAATAATTCATTTATTTTTTATGTTTACTAGGATAATCTTTTCTACCATATGATTAGGGTAGATTCCATACCTTATTCACTCTTTGATTATGTTTAGACCATGGAATTACACATTCCATTTTAAAACTCGCCAAGGAAACTATGATCATTCATGATGGTGTTTGTTTAGTACCCAATTAAATAATTCTATATATACATAGTAATAATTATTATATATATATATATATCATATTTTTAATCCACCTGTATATCATTTGAGTTATTTAGGGGAATTGTTGGTTGTTGCCTACTGAGTATATTACTCACACCCAAAAAACCAATGTTAATGGGATTATAGAATTTATAAATATGTATATAAGAAAGGTTAATGTGCCTTCGATCTATGGTTGATCTGGGATTCATGGTGGTCTTCGAAAATGGGGTTGGGGATCTTCATAAACCAAGTGTTATGTGTTCATAACTTCCTCCTAAAATATTTAATATTCATCTGATATTGGGGAGAGGATGAGTATGAAATTGGTATCTTTTTTAATGGAATACTTGGGTGTCCCCATATATTAAATTTTGATCAAGTTTATTCACTTAAATAACGTGGTTTGAAGGATTATAAGAATGATCATGAATTAAAAAAGATGTCTTATTTCTTTTGGAGGGAATATTACTCTCATCAATTCTGTATTATCTATTATTCCCTTGTATATATAATCAATCATTAAGGTTCACAATTGAATCCTCCATACAATTAAATATGTATTCAAATTCCTTTTAAGGGATTCATGAATGTATGGAAAATTCCATTAATCCTGTCAAAAGTTCATGTCTATATATATTGAAGAGTGTGGTATGGTATTAAGAATTTTTAGAGAAATTATAAAATCTATGTGCTAAAAATTGACATGGGATTTCAGTTTGGGAGTTTAATTATTGGGGTAATTTTTTAAAAAAAATATGGAAAATCTCTAGATGTATCACTAAGTGTAATCACTTTCTTCACCCTTTTGTGGAGGAATATCCAAATTTCATTATGAATTCTTCTAGACTTCTCAACATGGGTAATTATTATTGGTGAGATAATGTTCTTGAAGGAAATATAGGTTTGTATTTTACTATTATTTCACCATTTACCATAGCCCAAAATTTATTTTAAGGTAGCCAAAACATTTCACAATATCTCTTCTTGCATACTTTCAAAATACCATTAGATCCACTTCAATTTTATTCTTTTGTGGATGAAGAATATTGATGATGATTCTCTCCAACCATATCAAGCCACTTCAATAGAAAAGAAAACTCCAATACCATACATTTTCTAATTAAACCAATATATGGGGAACTAAGTATAACAAACTTTGATTTTCATACATATAAATTACATCACATTTTATGAAAATTAAAAGCATTACATTAATACACTCCTGGGAATCGTAATATTTTAGTGCCTCTAGAAACTTGGAAATGTAAATACTAGTCCATAAGTGAGCTACATAATCTCTCTCAACATTCTTCATTACTATAAACCTTTATTATACATATCATAAATAATAAATATATTCATAGACTAAGGAACATAAACATATGAAAGGGTGAGATTATTTGCTCAGAATGGTTAAACAAGGAAGACACGTAACCATAACATGAAAATAAGTGTATGAGAAGATGAGAATAACATTTCAACACCATTCCCTAAATTTCAAAGATCATAATCATGATTTATGGGACATATTTTAGAAGTTCATAAGGAACAATTTATAATAAAATCAAAGAAAATGATTTATAAGATAATAAATAAGGGAATTTGTGGCATACACAAAAGAAAATAAATGCTTTATATATTATTAAAGGCACACTACCAAGACCATCATATAAGACAAAATCCATTATGGAACCGGTTTCACTCTTTGTTTTAGCTCTGTATTACTAAACTAGGTTCACTTCCCATTACAACCCTATATTAGTAAACTAGTTCAATTCCCATTTCATTCATATCTATCTCACAAGATATAAATCTTTAGCTGATAAATTTCAAGAAAATATAGGTCCCACATTTCACATAATAAAAAATATTTATTTGTTCTATAATATCATAAACATTCATCATATAATAACCCATGAAATGAGAAGGGTATCATAAAAATTTTATCAAATAAAAACCTATGGAAAAGATAAAGGTTTTATAATAATTTCATCATATAATATCCCTTGAAAGGAATTTAGTTTCATATTTATTTTATCATGGTATAAACCATTAATTATAAATGGGTTTCATAAACATCATTCCATCAAAACATAAACCATTTAGAGAAATAAAATGAATGCTATCCTTGGATAATATCCCCTATAAGGCCTAAATAACCCCAAAACATGTCATATTAAATGTAGAATAATTTTTAAATACCATTAAAAACATTTTTGGTGAAAATATTCTTTCTAGTTTGAAAAATTATTTTTAAAATATAATATATTTTAAAAACTGTTTTCTTTTATAATTTCTTTGAAAACTTAAAAATAAAATATTGAAAATTATTTAAAAAAAAATTTCAACATAATTTTTATGAAATCCATTTCGTTTAAAATCTTATATAAATAACATTTAAAAACAATTTTTAAAATATTTTTGGAAGCCATCGTTTTTTAATAAAATATATTTCTAACTGAAGAAAGAATTGAAGTCGTATTTTCTTAAAAATAATTTCTTAATTATTATAACGACAACACAGTTTAAAATTTTTCCCATTACATGAAGATAAAATTTATAATAATAGTATAAAAAAATAAATCAAAATTATTGAGAGTTATATCATGATATTTCATCATTAGAGACTTGACCATAAACAACCCCAATGAATTATAAGATTATAACATTAAATCTTTACGACTTAGTAACATTGAATATTAAGAATAATGAAGGAATGACATTAAATGAAACCTAAAATAACATTATTATGAATATACTAATGATATAACATGTCCAATTGGCTGTATATACAACTTATTAAACAATATAACTACATAAGATAACGTACATCTCAAATAAGTAAAATAGAGAAAAAAATATCTTCCCAATTTTTTAGTGTTTTAACCATAAACCAAATGAAGGAGAGATCCTAAAATGGATATTTAAACCCAATTTTTTTATTTATAATTATAATAAATTCATTAGTGGGAAATATATACATTGCATAAACAAAACATGTGGTGAACATGGCATTGCCTCATAGAAAAAATAAAGGTGAGAGGGGAATCCTTTACCTTAAGTCTTTAATTCAATCATACTCATTAAACATTCCTATATAATAAATAAGAGTTTATTATAAATCTATTATAAAATGATATTAATATATATATAATTCCATAAATTATTTAACTATGACCCTTTTTACCCATTTATTACGATTCAATGTTAACGTTATGTTTCGGGTAATACCCGCTTTATTTTTCATAGATGTTTTGATTTTTTATATTTTGGGTTATATTAAATTAATAATTATTTAATAATATATAAAATTATAACCATGATATAATTTTCAAATATATTCAGTATATATGTATTTATAATAATCTATAGACGATATAAATAGAAAATTAAATGCATCATTCATGGGGACAGTAGGTCATACGAACACATAAATATTGTTTCCATTTTCTTGTCAGATTTAATGAAATAAAAGTATGTGATATATTATCATTATGTAATAATATTTATATCATATATATGAATTAATTTCATAAAACTCATCATTAATACATTCAACATAAATCATGAATGCATCACAATACTTAGTGAGGCGATTATTCGTCGTTCACATGAACAACGTTATCGTATTATCACAAAATGGAAAGCATAAACGTATGAGGGATATAACAATAATAGATTCAAAATAAAATCATAAATAGTATATATATAATATATAAACTATAAATTCCTCATTAATATCAGACTTTATCGGTGGTAATTGTAAAATTAATGACATTGGTTTTTATGGCTATAGTCTGACATACACATGAATGGTGATTTCATAACCCATTTGATGGAAGTGGTATTATTATAGGTAATTAACTTATCATAAAATATATAATTATATTAAATAAACTGATTTTATTATTTAATAATTATATAAAAATAATTTAAATGGATTTGGGTAGAAATAAAACAAACACATTCATTGATTAATGTTACCTCTTCTATGAGTATACTCATTATTTTTCCACTAAAAGCATTCCTAATATGAATTTATAACAAAAATAAGGCATCTAGGATGAAGCAATAGAATTTAGAAATTTATTTTGGTTTCCATTGGCCGAACCAAATAGGCTTGAACATTCAAAGAAGAGGGTATAGGGGGTGACCATTTATAAGTGGGGAGAGGACACACTTGGTATATTTGAAAAGAAATAGGTGCTCCACATTTTCCAATTTCCAAATTGGTCCAAAATATTCCATTCAAAAACCTTAGATGTTTCATGATATAAATACTGACATAAATAAGTTTTTAGACATGTTTTTTGGTTATATAAACCCATATATTTATATTTTACCCCTAAGTATACCCATTTTTACCATAACTGTAGAAAATATTTTTTATTGCATTCACTATTCATTTTTGTCATAAAATTATGTTGAAATTATTAAAAATTAAAAATTATTTATTTCCCAATATGGAATCCATTTTTACAAATTTTATTCATAGTACTAGAAAAAAATAATTTAAAATTAATCTCGTAGATGTGATAATAATGCCTGATTTTAAAGTATAAAAGATCAAAAGATAAAAATGTTTATTATATCGAATATCAATGTGATATTGATTAAAATTAAACAAATTGGATTAATATATTTATTATTTAAATTATTATTCCTTAAAAAAATTTAAAATATAACTAAACTTTATATATAAATTGAACTAAAATTATGTTTTCAATTAAAATTTATTATTTTTTCACTATTCATCAAAAATAGAATCTTTTCTGAAAAATAAAAAAATTTACCTTAATATAATTTTCAAATTATTAATTAAAAAATTACTTTCATTTTATAAAATTATTCATCCAAAATTTTCAAAAATTAATTTTATTATTCTCCATAGAAAGAAATAAAAATAAGTTCGTTTTGAGAAAATGCTATTTTCAAATCGTATGATGAATTTACCAAAAATTATAAATTTTATAACTAATATGTTTTAATTATATAAAAAACATTATGAATATTACTTAAAACATTGGTATCAATATTTAACTCTCTAATTTTAAATTTTATGTTATAATAGTCACATTTTAATAGTTACATTAGCAATGTATCATAGTTTTGTTAAAATTTTGTATTATATTCTATGAAAGTTGTCCTAGTGTTTCATGTATCGTAGATTTAACATGATGTTGTGTGTCATGAAATCCATCAAATAAATTAAATTTTATTGAAAACAAATCATAAAAAACGTTGGGTGTTACACTATATGTTGGTATCTATCTATGCAAGTCAATATTCACTTCCTCATATGGTGTTTCCATTACTATGCAATTCCAACCAACATGTCGATTAAAGGAACATATTCCCTATTATTTCACGAGTTCTAGTGCTAAAAAATTTGTTAATCATAATTTATGGAACATTAGTTCCTTCATCATGATATAGAATCTTTTATTTAGGCCTTTTAGGAGAGTTGGTTGTGGATATCTCTATTCCTAGGGTCCTTCAATCAGCTCATGGGATCATAGCTTGGTGGTAGTACAAAAAATGGTGATCAGGGAATGGCGATTAAGGTGACTCTGGTAGCCATCTTCTTCTCAATTAAGTAGATTGTAAGGATCGTATGTTTAATTATAGTCTATGTAACATCATCCACCTAAAATTGAATGTTGTTTCAAATATCAATTATATCCCTCTCTTCTCCATAGGGTCTTAGAGGTTGTATATATTTTTTTTAACTATTTTTCCATGAATTTTATTAGTTTAGTATTCCATTGGGTATCTTACACCCCACCATCATTCATAATGAAAATAAATTGAAATGGATTTTGTGTTAAAGGAGTCATGGGTGGAGGGGGAATCCTATATGACTCTCATGGTTCTATTATATTGGATTAGAGGTCCTTCAATGATGTAGGAATCCCCCTTATAGAATAAGTTAAATCCCTTACAAGTTGGGTTGCAATATGGAGGGATTGGGTTATATCCATAGTGAGTATTAAAGTGGATTTATCTCTGGTTACCAAATATATGGATGTTAACCCGACATATCACTTTTTAGTGTCTTATATCATTAGGGAATGTCAATATTTGCTCTATCTCATAACTATTATTCACCATACATCGCATAAAGATAATAGATAAGAAGATATTATAGTTGGAATTGTATTTTTCTCTTCTCGTATATCTATTTATTCTTTGTATGTCTTTTTACATCCGAATTGTAAAATTGACATTTTTTGGATGTACAAGGCCATAATCACTTTAGGCCTCTATAGCTCACCTTTTTGGTTTCATCCAAGTTCTCTTTTTAGAGGATCCCACCCACAAAGAGTACCCTCATGGAAAAAACATTAGATAATAGAGATGTTGGTTGCTTGAGCCTTGTGTCCAATAGGGCCCATGTTAGTGACTAGAACTGAAGGTATAATAAACCTAAAATTAGAGGCATTACCCTCTAAGAGATGAAATGGAATATAGAGATAAGATGAATAAACCAATAAAAACCTTCTTTGATACTAAAAAAATAACCCCTTCTCAAAAAAATAATTCTATTATGTACTAAAACAACATGAAATGCAAACTAAAGGTACCAAAAAGTTAAACTCAGTAGTGACCAAGAAGCCCAAAAGTTTCTACAAACTACGAGCTCATAATATCCCAACTAATTTCCAACCTACTCCTGCTGACCTGAAAAAAATTTTTATATATAGTGGGGAGAATAATAGTACACTCAATAGTATCTTCCCTGGAGACTCTCCTATAAAACAGAAATATATCATGCTAAAGTGTGGTGAACAACAATGAAACTAACTCATGACCTAAACAGGTATACTATGTTCCTAGGCTTTCCATGTTCAAATATCACCAAGTTTCTTATACAAGAGAGAATATAATATAGTAATAAAACATCAAGGGTATCCCACTACTGCTTCCCCACTAGTTTTATTCTCTTCCACAACATCTCACATCATGATACATCTGTATTCAAAATAATTCAGGTCGCATACACTTTTTCTATGTATCAAAGCATTTAACGCATGCCTCATATCATCACTTTATCCCATATCAGATCTCTATATAGTAACCATGTAGTTTCTAGGATATAGCACAACATGTATGATGTGTATCATACATAGGGTAATATACCTCATGCCATCACAACCCATACACCATGTATGGTACCTCAAGCCATTAGATCCAATACACATCTTACCTATAATAATCATTTGGATACAATATATGGAGATACATGTGTATGAAATAACAAGAATCCATCACATCAATCTACACACATATATGGTAAAACTCTTCTTCATGAATACTCACACATACTATTGTTGTACCTCTCGTTCCCCTCGTTGTTTGATTTTCATGATCACAATCACCTTATTATTTGTCTAATATTGTTTGAAGTGTTTTTGAATGATAGGCACAAGGTTGCCAAGAAAATGGCCCAAGAAAGAATCAAGAAGTGGACTGAATTTCAGTCCACCGGGCAACCGGTGTTATAGCACCGGCCAGCCGGTGGACCTGGCAGAGGCATTGCCCTTTGCCAGGTTCCACCGGTCAGCCGGTGGCTCTGTCACCGGCCAGCCGGTGGCAACCTGATGCAACAGTGATGGCTACTACCTCACCACCGGCCAGTCGGTGGCTCTGTCACCGGTCAGCCGGTGCTGCCTGGGCAGAAGGCCTTCTCAACATCCAAGGCACCGGCCAGCCGGTGGCCCTGCACCGGCCAGCCAGTAGCCCAGTCAAACTAGCCGTTGTCTTTGACCAGTCAACTCCCATTTGGCCTCCAACGGCTCCGAGGCCCTTTACAATGGCTCCGAAGACTCCCCAAGGGTTCCATGCCTATAAATAAAGGCCAAGGAAGCCCCGGACACCTACCCGGATCATATACGAAGCCAACAGACATATTTTGTATCAATTGGCCAACCTCCGGCGACTTCCTTCAAAGGAACCTCAAGTGCTCCAACAAGTTCCACATCCAAGGAGCTCCACCAAAGAAGCTTGGAAGCGGCCTTCAACATCTCCAATTATTCAAAGGCGCCCAAGGCTTCTTCTCATATACGGTTTTTATTTTATATTTATTTTGAGCTTTAAATTTGGGTTTGTGCCTACAAACCCCAACACCTTTTCTCATCCCTCATTCTTTTGGGTTTCACATCACCACTAAGGTATGAAGAGGTTTCTTCAAGCCTTTCCTTTTAGAAGGCTTGTGTCATAGGTGAGATAGCCTTCACCTGTAAGAAAGCAAGTGGGTTATTTCTAAACCAATTCAAAAGCAAGCTGTAATAGGTCCTAGTGCTACCTCAAAGCCTAGTGGGTTTCTTACTAAAACCATTGAAAAGCAAGTGGTAGGAATCTCTCAACGGTTTAGTTGGGAGCGGAGACGTAGGCCGGGTTTTTGGCCGAACTCTGTTATCAATTTTGTGTCTTGCCTCTTTTATTTCCGCTGCACTTTTACTTTTATTTTAATTTGTTAATCATTTTTTAAAAGGCAATTCACCCCCCCCCCCCCTCTTGCCATCACTCCCTCTTTCTCCGACCAACAATTGGTATCAGAGGTTAAATTTGAGTAATACCTTCACCGGTTTCAAATTCAAGATCTTTTGTGATGGCCTCAACCTCTTTCGCCCCCGAAGGCTTTTCATTGGGTCGTGCTCCATTTTTTGATGGAACCGACTATAATTATTGGAAAACCCGCATGACCACTTTTCTTAGAAGCATAGGATATCCCATTTATAAAATTGTCATGCAAGGTTACACTCTCTCTTCCCCCGATGAATCCAAATGGACCCAAGCCGATATTAGAAATTTCGAGCTTGATGGCAAAGCCATGAACGCTCTTCATTGCGGCCTTGACCGAAATGAGTTCAATCGAGTTTCCACATGCACCTCCTCACACGAAATCTGGAAACTTTTGGAGGTTACCCATGAGGGGACCAAATGGAGAATCTCGCCCGCAAAATGCACAAATTTATGAAGAAGCACAAGAAGAAGAAGAAATATCGCAAGGCGCGAAAGCAAGAACCCACCGCAAGATCCGAGCCCAAGGTAAAATGCTACGGGTGCGGCCAAAAAGGGCATTAGAAGACCGATTGCCCACTCAACAAAAAACGGGCCACGCAAAAGGAAAAAGGAAAGAAAAAGGTCCTCAAGGCGACATGGAGTGACACCTCATCATCCTCCTCCTCCTCCTCGAGCGACAACGGTAATAAATGCCTAATGGCATTCCATGATGTAACATCTTCCGACTCCTCATCCTCTTGTTCTTCAAATTCTTTAAATCATTTGTCATACGAGGATCTCCAACATGCGCGAGATCAATTGGAGGAAGGTTTTCACGAACTTTCTTCCAAATTTGTCTCTTTAAAAAAGAATTTTAAAAAACTCTCCTCCAAAAAAGAACAACTTCTCAAAGAGAAGGAGGAACTCTCCCTAAAAATCCAAAATTTCCCAAATGTTGATTCTTTGGAATCAACCATCAAGGACCTTAGAGAATCCTTAGCCAAGTTCACCCAAGGTGAACAAAATTTGACCAAATTATTGGGTTCTCAAAGGGTTTCTAGGACCACTCAAGGACTTGGCTATACCAACCAAGCCTCCTCCTCCCATGAACCCACTGTTTTTGTAAGGGGGAGCTCTAGTTATAAATTTTGCAATTATTGTAAAAAACCTGGGCACCTAATTTATGAATGCGATTGCAAAAATGCCTGTTATGGTATGCCTAAATCTATTTACTTTTCGGACGAATTTTATAGGAGAAGACCCTCCATGAAACAAATTTGGATTGAAAAATCTCTTTTGGCAAGTCTCTCCGGGCCACAATTAGTTTCGGTTCCAAAACCCTTTCCTCGATGATTTTTTGTTTTATTTAGGGGGAGAAAGTTTCTTTATTTGTTTTCAAACTTTCAATTCAAACTGTTATTCAATCTTTCAATTTCAAAACTTTCAATTCATTTTTTAATTTAAACTTTCAATTCAAACTTTCATTTCAAATTTCTTTAATTTCAAATTCTCATTTCAAAATATTATTCAAAACTTTCAATTCAAACTGTTATTCAAATTTTTCAATTCAATTTTCAAAAATTCCAATTGATCATGATTTTCAATTTTCCCTCAATCAAGTTTTATGCCCCGAGCTATTTTGATAATCACAAAGGGGGAGAATTTCTTGATTTATTGGGGGAGAAACCTTTTGATCATGCTTAGCATTTATTTTCAATTTATTCATTAAAAGCATGCCTTTAATTTTTTTTTTTGCTTTAATTGTTTTGGTGATTGTGATCATCAAAATAGGGGGAGATTGTTGTACCTCTCGTTCCCCTCGTTGTTCGATTTTCATGATCACAATCACCTTATTATTTGTCTAATATTGTTTGAAGTGTTTTTGAATGATAGGCACAAGGTTGCCAAGAAAATGGCCCAAGAAAGAATCAAGAAGTGGACTGAATTTCAGTCCACCGGGCAACCGGTGTTATAGCACCGGCCAGCCGGTGGACCTGGCAGAGGCATTGCCCACTGCCAGGTTCCACCGGTCAGCCGGTGGCTCTGTCACCGGCCAGCCGGTGGCAACCTGATGCAACAGTGATGGCTACTGCCTCACCACCGGCCAGCCGGTGGCTCTGTCACCGGTCAGCCGGTGCTGCCTGGGCAGAAGGCCTTCTCAACATCCAAGGCACCGGCCAGTCGGTGGCCCTGCACCGGCCAGCCGGTAGCCCAGTCAAACTAGCCGTTGGCTTTGACCAGTCAACTCCCATTTGGCCTCCAACGGCTCCGAGGCCCTTTACAATGGCTCCGAAGACTCCCCAAGGGTTCCATGCCTATAAATAAAGTCCAAGGAAGCCCCGGACACCTACCCGGATCATATACGAAGCCAATAGACATATTTTGTATCAATTGGCCAACCTCCGGTGACTTCCTTCAAAGGAACCTCAAGTGCTCCAACAACTTCCACATCCAAGGAGCTCCACCAAAGAAGCTTGGAAGCGGCTTTCAACATCTCCAATTATTCAAAGGCGCCCAAGGCTTCTTCTCATATACGGTTTTTATTGTATATTTATTTTGAGCTTTAAATTTGGGTTTGTGCCTACAAACCCCAACACCTTTTCTCATCCCTCTTTCTTTTGGGTTTCACATCACCACTAAGGTGTGAAGAGGTTTCTTCAAGCCTTTCCTTTTAAAAGGCTTGTGTCATAGGTGAGCTAGCCTTCACCTGTAAGAAAGCAAGTGGGTTCTTGCTAAACCAATTCAAAAGCAAGCTGTAATAGGTCCTAGTGCTACCTCAAAGCCTAGTGGGTTTTTTCTAAAACCATTGAAAAGCAAGCGGTAGGAATCTCTCAACGGTTTAGTTGGGAGCGGAGACGTAGGCCGGGTTTTTGGCCGAACTCCGTTATCAATTTTGTGTCTTGCCTCTTTTATTTCCGCTGCACTTTTACTTTGATTTTAATTTGTTAATCATTTTTTAAAAGGAAATTCACCCCCCCCCCTCTTGCCATCACTCCCTCTTTCTCCGACCAACAACTATAACCAAAAGAAGAAAGTCGGGCTCAAGAGTGTAGTCAACCATCCATCCTACCACCGAGACTTTGGGGAAAGCACCCATTGTAGTCCATTAGTTGTAAACCATCCTATCGAAAAGGTAAGTAAGTGTTTTAAATAATATAATATGAAGGATATATTATAAATCACAACTACACTATTGGCATAACCTAGTCATAGACTCATCTACATCTAACATTGCTCAGACTAAAAACTTCTACCATAAAGATTATATATATTATAAGCACACAAGAAGTTTAAAGATATGCATTAAATTAATTCCTTAATTTTTATCATTCCTTATATTAATCCATTCATTATTTATTAAATAACCATAAATATTATTCTATATTACATTAAGATAACCAAAAAATTCAGGATCATAACCTCTTAGAATAATCCACAATAAGTCTATAGTTTCTCAATATCCACATCTATTCTCAATTCAAGAACACCAAACCCATCTGTTATATCATTTATTAAACATTAGTACTTTTTATAATTAAGGTACTCTAGGAAATCCATTCTATGATTCCACCACCTGGAAACATGAATCCCAGATATTTTAGCTGCATTATATAGTGGGGAAAGGAATGAAGATAAACCAAGAAACCCATCCATGATCAATTAAATAGATTCATTTAAAAAAGCATCCATAATTTAGAAAACCAATGGGTAATCCCAGCTTCAACCCATTCCAACATCTTTATTGTCATCTTAATCACCGATAGGCATTTCCTAAAGCATATCACCATCAAAGGTTTCAAATGTTTCCACATCATCCATGCATACCTTCACTATATCACAACAGTCATCCCAAGCCCTACCATCCAAGGATCATATTGCATTGCATATAAAATATCATATCCAGATCCAATAAAATGGTAGGAAGAACAAACATAGTCAAGAGGGAAGACTAGTCCTGAAAATAAGGAATTCATCCTTCACCAAAAAAGCACTCGTGACTCCTAATAAAAGGAATTGATCCTTTATAAGAAAACATCAACTCATAGCCCCAATGTTTTTTACTAATAGAAAAACCAATTTTTATTCAAAATTAAATTCACTAATTAATTATTCACATATTATAACTATTGGAAACCTAATACATTAACTATAATAAGATATCAAACTATTAAACATTTTATCAATCATCAAAACCAGTTTTGTCGACCTGTGAGAAAAAAAACTCATTTGTCATACCTTATTATTCATTTAATCAACTAACATTAACATGATATACATTATTTATCAATTCCATTAATATAAGGTGGTCATATTCAATTAAACACATATATTACATGAATTTTATTAAATTAAAATTATAAGAAATACTGGATTACTTAAAAATTCCTCTTATAAAATTTTTAAGGAAATAAATCAATTACTTATTGAATTTATTTATATTCCACATCCATAAAAAGTATCATTATAGACCAATAATAACAAAATTCTACGCAAGCATAGAATATACTACATAGAATCTAGAAAAAATAAGAGTTAAACATTTTTTACGATATGAAACGCCAACCACGTGAGATTAGTATCCAATTATTTATTGATACCTTTAAATAAAATTAGTTTAATTCCATTACCATTAGAAGGGATAAAACATTATAACATTATGATTTAATGTAAATAAATTGGAGAATAAATGAATCCACTAACTCAAAAGAATCAATATTATTCAGATTAGATCAGACCAACGTTAAGGATCGTAATAAAATCTCCCATAAGAGGACTATATCACTCCAAGGATTCCACATCACAATTGCATCAGCAAAAATAGAAAACAAATAAACATGGAGAACAACCCTCTATCACGTGGAATGAAAATTCCAGAGGAACTAGATCGATTAAACCAGAGAGAAGAGGTGGATCATACCTTCTATCATCACAGATCAAATACCTAATGTTGGGATTGATCTCATTTTAAGGGATCCTAATCTACAAAAGAAAAATTTTATATCCTTTAAGAGATTTAGGAGAGAAAAATTTCAAGTTTAATAAAAACTGTAACACCCCAAGCTTCCATGGTACACTTCTCTTTGAATAATACAATAGCGTGTGTTGTACGCAACATCGAGTAATAACACACCACAACTAATAAAACTAGCCATTATGAGTAGTAATACCCAATTTTTGACATTTTATAAATTTTATCTTTAAAAATGGACTTAATTTTTGGATTCGGAATATCGAAATTAGCTTAGGGTGATTTTTTGTTATTTTTCTGAAAAAATTAAATTTTTGATGAATAGTGATAAACACTGAGTTATATTTCAAAACCGAATTTTTATTTCAATAATTATTTATTTTATTTAAATTTATTTTTGTTCAAAATAGATACATAATACCTATATAATTTCAATTTAATTCATTGGAGTCATTTTATAATAATTTTAGATATATATATGTTTTATTGAACATTTTACCGTCTTTTACCCACCTCCAAAGAGAATTTGCAAATTTACATAAAACATAATTTTACCACTTCTGTGAGTTGAAGTTTATGAATCCAAGAGACATAGTTGATATCAGTAAGAAATATGTGGTTCAATAAGATGAAAATAATTTTGGGTGAATAGTAACTTTTTACTTTTATTTACCACTGTTAAAAGTAAATAAGGTATTTAAGGGTAAAAATGATATTATTATTACACTAACACATGTCCTAATTCTATTGGATAAGTTTAATTAAACCAAAAACAACCTTAGGAATAAAATTTGATTTTTTAGGTCCACATGGATTAGATTGGGTCATTTATCATTATTTAATTCCAAGAAGAGTTAAAAGTGTTAAATTCAATGTTTAATAACTAAACCATTTTTAATATAGGGATATACATAATATAAATTCAACTATAAATAATCATTAGAAAGATAAAATTATTTCCTACATAATTTTATTTTATTTATAATTTTTAGACATTAAATAATTACATTTATTTATGACACAATGAGGATGTAGTAATTACCGTATTAATGAATGATTAAAAATGTAATATTATAAATATCCAAATAAATATAATTTGAGACTTTTTATGAATTAAACTAATTTTAAAGGTTATTATGAAATGTTAGGGTTGATTAGATGAATTTTTTTTAAAGTAATAATGCTGTTATAAATTTATAAAAAACAAAATACCAAATAGTTTTAAAATTGACGTAAAATAATATTTAAAACAAATATTATATTATTAATTGATATTATATCGCTAAAAATATAATGCTAAGAAAAAATACTTATATAATGATAGGTGTATCACTAATGAACCACTTGGGGTTATCTTGGAATTGGATAGTCTGTTTAGTAACCATATAATATAAAAATACAAAGAGAAATGGTAAATGTCAAACTATTTATCCAAGAGTTAAATCTAAAAGACAAGGTTAATATAGTAAAACAAACCTATATAAAACCTATTGGTTGAGATTTTTTAGACCCATCACCACATTATCTTGTAAATAATTTATTTTGGAGCCATTAGAAACTGAAATTATTTTATTATAAAATAATATTTCTAGCTATTCTTAAGGTGCCCCTCACCCGTCTTATAAAAGGGCACTCCCCCTTATCTCTAATTCAGACCTTCAAAGCCATTTGGATTTGCCAAAACCTACCCAAATACCCTGTCAACTGTCCTCCCTTCATCATAGTGGCCTTCCTTTATTCATAAATCCAACCTAAGGATCCCTTTTGATCAAATCAAAAGGAAGAACTGGAAGAAGAGGTAAATATTTCATCACCTCTTTCAAGTTGCATTATTCTTCCACTTCCTATTTCTTTATTGTTTCCATTATAAAATAAAAAATCATTATATTCTATATATTGTGATGTTATTGTAAATATGGTACAACAATATTCATTATTCTATCCATCCTATAAATTACAAAGTCACCATACGTGTGTACGTACAGTTTACCATCTCCACATCGTGGTGTAGTGGTTATTCAATACAATATTATTTGGATGGGTATAATAATGATGTATATTTGATGTAAATAATAAATATATCATGATAATTATTCTTTATATATGATATACCATCCAATTATCTATTATTTCAATATCAAAATTATGATATTGTCACTCGTGCGTACGTACGGATTACCGTTTCCACGAACGCGATGAGATTCATTCCCCTTCATATACATTCAAGAATAATATTCATTTGATGATTACAAATAATGTTAAAAGACTTAATATCATTATAAATATGAATAAAATACATCCTTTCTATAAAAAACATTACTTACATAACAAATCATATAAATGAAAACAAATCAGTTGACACCTGAAACGATGATAATACCAAGATATTATTAACAAAACAATGTTAAAAGATCATATATTATATCATATTAATGTATATGAATCTTGTATAATTTAATAACAATTATTTCACCATTATACAGGAGGTTAACTTACCCTCGAATAAGGAAAATTACAAGGTAAGGGTAAATTTTACAATCTCTTTATTATCCGAGGTTGTTTATACGTAATTATCTACTAGGACCTCTTAATCATCCACATCCATGCTTCTTAAAAATATATTTAAAAAAAATTCTACTTACTAGACAGTGGGTTAAAGTCATTTATACCCTTATTTGACCTTATATGTTTTGAAAGGAATCATTTCGTTATTTTCCAAACAAGGTACTTTTTGACCTTCTCGACAAATTTAAGGTAAGATTGTTTTTATAACTTATACGGAAGGTGTAGATATTTTCTGCCATTATAAAATCGTCGAAGCTTACCTTACAAGCTTTTACGAATATTTTCAAAATAAATACTTTCTGAAATGATTTCAAAATAGAAAGAGATATTTCTCTAAAATTTGTTTGATTTCATCTATGTCAACATCCTTTGATGGATTTTAAGCTTATTTGAAGTTTATTTATTATGATTAAAAACATCCATATTTTATTGAAGGTTTGGTGATATGTTTGACTATGGATGTGTTATTTTAACACCATTCATGGTTTATGGATAAAGTATTGGCATTCGTATGCTATTTTTAATATGAATGGTTATGTTATGTTTAAACAATTTCATATGAGGAATTCATTGGAGTCAGTAAGTTATGAGTGGAGCCCGCTATAGCTCTTCGATGCATCAGTAGGACTCATTAGAAAAACTAGTGTCTTGTCACAAGGCCTTGAAAAAATATTATTTGTAGTCTTAGCACAAGGCCTTGACTATGTGGTTATGAAATTCTGGAATTATGCATTCCATCATTATGAAAGTGGATTTTGATATTGCATGTGATTAGTCGACTAGTAGAATATCCTTGTATGTAATTAAATGACATTATTTTGATTTATATTTGCCCCATTATAATACATTTTATGTTGAAAAGGCTTTTTTTTAGTTTTATACATTGCCTTAAATGTTTATGCTTATTTATGAATGGTTCCTCTATATTGTTATCCCTACTGAGCATTTGAGATCACCCCTTTCTATGTATTATTTTCCCCAGGAAATGAAGAAGTATATTATGATTGAAATATAGGGATATTCTATGGGATCGCAGTATTGTACATGGAAACAATTTTTTTCTAGTCTTCCATTTTATGATGTAATGTAAACCTTATGAATGTATCTAGTACTTTGAATGCTACTTAACTAATCGGTCTGTTGAGACTTGAGCTTTTGTGATCATGAAAATGTTATGTAATAATGCACCAACTCTGGGTAACTAGGTTCGGGGTGTTACAAAAACATAGGCACTAATGTTCATAAAGTGTGTTTCAAAGGGCCTATTTACATTGTAAACACCTCATTTACATCATAGTTATGTAAAAAAATATTTTCTTCTAAAAAATTGATCGCCTCAAACTTTGAATCCAATATTTAATTCACATTATAAGTTTTATTATTAGGAAGTAATTTCCATGCAATTAAAACCATAGCCCATACTACCCATTATATTGGAAAACATATTTAATCCATAAACTCACACTTACACCACAAACCCATTATTATGAAGAAAATTCCATAAGGTTTCATATTTTTGGAGCTGAAAACCAATATACCACTAATCAGCCTCTTCTGAGATTTACAGGATTTATAAACATGCAAAGGATATGACTAAATGGATCCAAGACCACACATTATATTCCTATAAAATTGTTTTCTTACACAATAATCCAAAACAAAACATTAAGAGAAATGAAAGGGGATATCCAAATTGCCACTCTATAAGATACCTATCAAGGATCATTCCATTAAGGGAGTTCAACAACCTCTTTAGAGGAAAAAAATAGAAAAACCATTCAACCATAGAAACAAACTTCTAAACAATCTCTTAGAGGATATACCTCTTAAAGGAGAGTAGGTCCACATACAAAAAGATAAATCCACATCATAAAACCATGAAATGCTCACCTGCCATGACTAGTATTAAAAAATATAAGAGCTAAAAAAAATTATTGGGGGTATTGAGCATGTATTTATTACTCACATTCCCAATAAATCGCTTCCAATCCATCTTTCCATGACATTTAACCAACAAAAAGAATATAATTCACATGAAAAACAATATTTGATTGATCCTGGACCTCTACATGCCACTAAACGAAGTTCACATCAATTTCAACATAGATATCACCCCAAATGATGATTTGAGGGTATCTACAAAGGAAACAGAGTAGTGGTGGAACATGAAAAAAATTCATGTATCTGAATCATCATTTGGGGAAGGTCTATATAATATTCCATGGATTCACTGTGATCTGACACCTTGTAATGTATAAAAAATCGGTGAGAATGATTACTCCCATGAACAAACCTTCACTAACCTTGATGAGGAGACACCTTTAGAAACACATGTTATCCAACGTCGAAATATAGAGGCCTCCCCCAATTATCATCATATGATTTTTGATAATATTTCACTATTTTTATCCAATTATTAATTACCTGAACTACATTTGTCATATTCGGCACAAACTCCTGCATGAGTATTGCTGCCACACCGACCCTTGTCCATCATAGTAGAGAATGGAAAGGCTAGTTCTAAAAATATTCAAACAGTGCCCATTGTGGGTTGAAAACTATTTTTATAAAAAAACTCTATCAATGTTAGGTTCATAATCCATGAATCCACAAAAATTAAGGGAACAATAATGTAACATGTCTTCATGTGGCTGAATGGTCCTCTCTATCCAACCATCCATCCACCAATGAAAAGATGTACTAAGGAATACATGTGATCCAAAAGATTTATATTGAATTATACACACCTTAATGGTAAACTAAATATCTCAATTAGATATGATCATCCATAGAACACCAAGGAGTTACAACACCTCCTACAAATACTACCTTGAAAAAACCTCCACTAAGATACAATCATTAATATTTATAATGTGGGATGATTTCATCAGAGGATATACTATCACCCATGTAACATTATATCCTACATGTTCTTGATGTGAACCTATAATGAATTCCATGAATATTTCCTTCCACTTACACTATAGAACACTTACAGTCTAGAGTAAAACAATTATAATATGTTGCTTGTCCTTAACCCTCTAGAAGAATAAAAAACAATACAAAAAACTATAATTACATAGTTCAACCCATGCCACAAATAATGGCCTCTCAATACTCAATACAACCCTGTCACACCAAGATTTACTACCAAGGGTGAGCTATTGAACTCATGGAAAACAATCTCACACATCATCAAAGGTTAGAAAATACCCCCTTAGAATAACACTCGGTGTTATTAATCTCCATACCAAACATCATGGGAATAAAAAAATTAGTCTATCTATACCTCCATATCAAAATCTCCCATATGAGACTCATCCACTTATTTCACCAAAGATGAATACACTGCCATCTAC
Organism: Viscum album; assembly: GCA_963277665.1. Taxonomy (NCBI): domain Eukaryota; kingdom Viridiplantae; phylum Streptophyta; class Magnoliopsida; order Santalales; family Viscaceae; genus Viscum; species Viscum album. Next base: position 1,226,322,846 of record OY728130.1, read on the forward strand.
AAAATAAAACCTCTCCCATATCAAAATACATTATTGAGAGTTCTTCCATAACTCCCTAGAAATGTCTATATTCACACATGGGATAACCATTTTACTTCTTACTTAGTTCACAATCTTCAATGTTTTTCATTCCTGGTGTATTTTAAGACATGAAGTTTTAATCCTTCAAAGATTAAATCCACAATTATTTAATAAAATCAATTCATGTTAGGAGAATAAATAACTTAGGATCTTATGATTGGTAAAAACCACAAGAATCTCACTGATGAGGTAATGTCCCGACAACATCAAGATGAAAAACTAATACCAACATGAGAGAATGGGTGGAATAGTTACACTCAGGGGGAAAGTAATTACTGAGACCCAAAATAAATAATATATCTCTTCTTTATAATAAAACATCCCAAGACAGGATGCAATGTTTCACAGAAAAACTAAAACTGAACTCCCTCTCTTGAAAAAAATGACTACAATTCTTACCAAACTCTTCTTCTAGTACTCAAAAGATGTGTTACACTGGACAGTCCACAAGAACACCAAATCCATTCTGATCAATTCTTTCATTGGATTCATAACCTACGAGAAATCAGCAATGAACCTAAAGTAATAATTTGCATGTCCAAAAAAACTATACACCTCTACCACTATCTTGTGGGACTCCCAACAAACAACTACCTATATATTCAAAGGATCAACAGCTACACCCTTCTGGGATAATATGTTCCCCAATAAAAAAACATCACAAACCTCAAAATCACACTTCAATAAATTGATTAATAGCTATTGATGACAAAGTGATCCATCACCACACATAGATTCCATGTATTATAAACTTCTTACACAATGTTCATAAGTATGTCCTTAAGTAAAACCACTATGAACATATCCAAGAACTCTCTAATATTTTTTTCAATCAACATCATGAATGCACCTAGATAATTATTCACACTAAATGGAATCACAAAAATCTCATAATTCATAATATGAAAATGAAAACAATTTTTAAAAACATCTTCATACTTTACAAACATTTGATGATATCCATACTAAAAATTGATCTTAAAGAAACAAATTTCTTCCTTCATTTGATTGGATAAATCATCAACACATAGAAGAGGATAGTGGTTCTTCATTTTCACCTGATTCAATTGATGATAATCGATACAAATCTAAAAACTACCATTAGCCTTATTCATGAAAAAAACATGTAAACCCTAAGGTGAAACAGTCACCAAAAAAATCCTCACTTCAATATATCATCGAGTTGTGATCATAGATCTCTTAACTCATAAGGCACCATCCAATATAGATACATTGAGATAATAGAAATGCGCAGATGTAGCTCGATCCCAAACTCGATCTTCCAACGAGGGGGTAATGATACAACCTATTTTGGAATGATATCAAGGTACTCTTCCATAACCTAGAGAAATAAAAATAGTTAAACCTCTGATGAATTAAACATGAACTTGGACAACAAAGACGACAAGGATAAAACACACCATAAATCCATATAAGTGTATCACTTTCCAGGGAAACAATTTCTATCTCCATCAGCATCATAGAGAACTACTTTTCATATAAATAAAGCCACAATATTATATGCCAAATATATCAAATTTATACTAAGTATTATGTCATAAGGATGTATCAAGAACATATGAAGTATCCCAAAGAGTGGTAATTTCCTTGAACCTGAATACATTATCTACATACTTCATATAATCCATCTCGACCTCCGAATAGAATAGTCAATGCCAAGGGAACTATAAGACTCTCTACCTCAAGTCTAAAATCATGTATAAAGGCAGATGATATGAAGGATTGCATAGCCTCTAAATAAATAAAACACACACCCTTGTAAAAAACTATAAAGGGTTCCTCAAATAATGTCTGGATTTCCTGGTGCTCAAATTTCTATAGCATTAAGCCAACCATGACCAGTTCCAGAGCCTCTCTAACCCTTCTGAAGAGCACCTCTATGCCCACAATCTTCTCTCTATATTCAAGGATCATCTTGAGGATTTACTCTACCTACCTCGTATCCTCTCTATAGATCCCAAAGTAAAACATCCTAGTTTTTTTTCTCTACTATAAATTCCTTAACAGAGGATCCTAATGAGGAACACATATCTCAAACTGACTACTCAAATTTTTTTGTCACTCTCTCCACTAATAACCCTAGAATCCAAAGAAAACGCATGCTTGGTACATTGGAATAATTTTGAGAGCCATTATACCTAGAGAAACAAGAAGATGGGGGTTGTGACCTACCCCTAGGTAATAAAGAGTATTCTATCTATGAAAATAGAATACCTAGACTACATATATTCATTATGATTAATCCTAATAAAACCCCTCTTTTAATGATTCATTTTTGTACAAAATCCTCCCAACAACCTCTTCTCTCACAAGCACCTTGAGATATGTCAACAACAAAAACGAGGTGACCAAGATTCAAATCGCTATCTCTAAAGCCTATATGAAATACGTAACCCTAGCTTCCTCATATAGAAATAGGTCTAAATCATATCATAGTAAGATCCAAAATGTATCATGAACTCTCATACCATGGAACTCTCGCACCAAAGAGTAAGTAGCTCTTGGAAATTGGCCACCATTATTGTTGAAGAAAGATACTCTTCTTAAAACTGGTCTTGTAAATAATCCCATGATACTTTTAACTCATCTTGTTTCCTAGGGAAAAAGATCCACCACTACATAATTTACCCATGAAACATCATCACAACCAATGAAACCATGTTCTCTTTCTGAGAACGGATTGAATGGAATGATATCTCAACCTCCACCAACCAGTATTCTATGGATGAATATGAAATGGATCAATACTTATTCTATAGTCTCTAGTTTTGAATAATTATGAGTGTAATCCTCAATTTTTTGTTTTAATTGACCTCTAATACATGGTGAACTATTTACACAACCAGCTAAACATCTTCGATGAGAAACTAGTGAGGACATAAACCTAGATCCATGTTAGAAAAATGCTAAATGTATAATTATACTAAACCTAGAATATTGAATACTTATCATTTATAAATTAATTAATTATTTTATTTCATTTAAGGATGAACCTCTCCCAATGTCTTCCCATTTCAAATATAGGTGCAAAGAATAATAATGAATGATTATTTCTAATGTATCCACCTAACAACCAATATAACTTTTTTTAATGGTAATATTCATGTTTCGTGCATCAAATCCTAGGGGACCCTAAATACCCATGTCGTAGTTGGTATCATATGTTTATGTATCTTACTAAACTTAACAGACACTATTTCTCAACCAATCCATGCAGTCTCACTAATTCCTAGCTCCAAACTCTATCTTATCCCTCAACCTGAGTCTTCTGATGGTAGTATTTCAGGACTACCTCCCCAAAAAGAGTACCACTCATAGTAAAAAAATTAGATAATGGTGATGATGACCACTTCATTCCCAAAACAAGTAGGCCTTGGTATGGAGACTAGAACTAAGGGTATAATAAACATACAAATTAAAGGCAATAACCCCTAATAGAACATGTAGAATAGATATATAAAAAAGATACACCAATAAAATCCTTCTCAAATATAATAAAGAACCCAAATTCATACATGTAATGTCATAGAGTACTAAAACTACTTGAAAATGAAACTAAAAGCACCATAAAGTTAAATATGGAAGTGACCATGAAGCCCAAAAAATACAGCAAAAAACGAGTTAGTAATATCCATCCAAATCTACATCCTTATACTAATGACCTGAAAAAATTAAATATATGTGGTGTGAGAATGAAATTATAATCATTAGGATCCTCCCCATATCCCCCCATGATAAATATAAATAAACCTTTCTCAATCACAATGAATAGTAGTGAAACTAACTTCGCACCAAAATAGCTATACTATGTTTTTATCCTCTCCATGGATAAATCTCACAAAGTGTCACATACATGATAAAATATATTTTAGTAATGAAATATCAATGGTACCCCTAGACCACATTCACATTGGTTTGTTTCCCTTTCCCAACATTGCATATACTATGTTATCTCTCTCCAAAATAAGCAATCACAAAGACACCTAGGTTAGGTATCATAATCTTTACATTTTTATCACATCATACCATATCAAAATTCCATATAGTAACCATGTAGTTTCACAGATTCACCATATACCATATGATATTTATCAAAAATTAGGTATTATACCTCAATCTATCACAACCCATACATCGAGTATGGTACATCGAGGCATAATAGCCTATACACATCCTACTTAAAAAATCCTTTAGATAATATATATGGAGACACATCTGTGGGAAATAACCATAAGAAATCATATCCCTCTACGAACATATTTGGTAAAAATATCCACTATGTATAATAGCAAAAAATTCTTCGAACAAAAGAGAGAGAGGCTTGAGGTGATACTTAGTCATCCATCCTCCCACAAGGATGTTGGGAGAATATATCCTCCCATATTTTACATGGTTTTAGTATCCCTATATACATTGGTGAGGAATTATATAAAATCATATAATATAATGGAAATAATATAGCTCAAATCCACACAATAGGAATAATATATTATTAGAATCAACAATAGCTAATGTCACTTAGACTCCTGGCTGCCACTACTAAAACTAGATATCCTATAAGCATTCAAATTTTTTAAAAAACTACATCAAATTACTTCATATTTAGTATTAATGCAATTAATTAATTAATTTTCCATTAATTAAGCAGTAACATTATTCATGATTAAATTTAATTAACCAACAAATACAAGACTATTCCCTCCAAGAATAATCTGTCATGAGCCCACAATCACTCATGTCCACCATGTATTTTGACTTGCAGTAACACTAACCTCATGGGTTAAGTCATTTATTAAACATTATAACTTTAAAGAATCCAGGCACTCTAGGGAAAATATCATATGATACATCCAAGAGGAAATAAACAACCAATAACATTTGTAGGCCTCAATAAGTTGGGAATTGTATGTAGACAAAACAAGTAAAAAATCCATAGATTATTAAATAGATTCATTTTAGGAAAGTATGAAGCACTAAGAAAGTAAATGGTTAATCCCAATTTCAAACAATTCCATAATCTTTCGTTTTATCTCTAACAACCACATGCATATCCCAATACATATATCCATCACAGGCATCAACCACTTCCTCATCATTTAGGAATACCCACCCCATATCACATCAGCCATCCCAGGCTCAGCAATCCATCAAATCGTATCACATCCCACATATAATATCACATCTAAATAGAATAACAATATAGTAAGATAGAACATAAAAAAGGTCAAAATAGTCCCAAAAACATAACATTCGGTCTTCACAAAAATGTGATCTCTCACAGATCCCAACACATATAATTTTTCATTTATAAGTAAGAAATCACTCATGACCAAAATGATTTTCTTCTTAATCAAATAACTAGTTTTCATTCCCTCGTAAATTAAATAATTAATATTTAATAGGTTATAACATTGGAAAACCTAGGGAATTAGTTATAATAAGTTATATTGCTATTAAGAATTCTCTCAAGTAACTAACCCAGTTCTAACATTTTGTGGTAAGAAAAAATCTCATTTAACATTCCTTATTATTCATTTCATCAACAAGAATAAAAATAATCCACAATATTTATCAGTTAAAATAACACATGGAAGATCATATTCAACTAAAAAGTCGTATTTCATCAATTTTATTGACATTAAATTACTAGAAACAATGGATTCCTTTAACATTATTCTTATTAAATTCTTAATCTAATTAATCAATTAATTATGAATTTAGGTTCATTACCATTTTAGTAAAAATAAATATAATTAACAAAGAATTTAAACATGATATAAATGAATATAATAGAAAGAATAATATCTAGAATAAATGCAAGGAAAATAGTTATCATGGTATGAATCATTAACAACATGAAGTCATTGTCAAATTATTTATTTATCTAGTTCTATATTATTAAGTTAATTATATTTCTATCTGAAATGAACTTTTTTATAAATATATAATTTCATATAAATAAATAAGGGGAGAAATATATTACCTAAATCAAAAGAATCGTTGTTTTTTATTTGATAATGGACCAATTTTGTGGATTCTGATCAACTCTCGGAGGAGAATACTGTATCCCCCCAAGGACATCATGACAAAATAGTTCCAACAACAAGAAAAAACTACTTAAAACATAGAGAGAACAATTCTATCACATAGAAATAAAATGTGGGAGGATTCATATTAAATGACCAAAAAAATAATAGGTATAACGTACCTTAGAAAACCATGAATCGAGGATAGAAGGTCGGGATCAATATACTTCAAAGGGATCCCAGTCCCCTAAAGAAAATTCTTCTATTAGATATGTCATTTATTATGTGGTATATTCCCCTTAATATTTATCAAAAAAAATTCTTTTGACATTAGGAATGTGCCTAAGAAATTAAGTGAGTTTTCAAGAGCGTCCGAGACTCATAAAAATCCTAGATCTCTTAGATTTAGAGGAAACAAATAGGCTGCACAGTTTCTTTTAATCATGACATTGTGGCCACAAGGTTTGGAAAAACCATGTGGGGGACTGTAAAGGGTCTAGATAGGGGCACATATACTATGGAAAGTTTGTAAAAGCATTGATCATATCCCACACAATTAGTGACACTTTGGCTGTGTATGTGCACTTTATGTGGATAGTTTGGCCTAACTATGTTTCCTAACCATTGAACCTTTAAAAATTGGTAATTTTTTCAATTTTCCCACCTTACATAAGGTTTTAACCCACATTTCCCCCTAAATTTCACATGTATAACCCCTCCATCCACTTGGGTCTCCCTCCTCCCCATTACCTAGGATTTAATCTATTCTCTTCATACATTGTCTTATTCTATCATTACTATTATTTTTGGATAGCTACAAGTATACTCTGTGAACATATTCCTTACTTTATTTGTTTATCTCCCAATATGGAATGCTAAATCTATGTTATCTAATATTACTTATTTATATTTTATTCATCTAGTTATTCAGTGTCTACATTTATTCCCCAATTTAAATTCCAAAAATGATTGAGGATTGTCCATCCCATCAAAGGTAGGATGTATATACCTTTTCTCTAAAGTTTGAGTGTTTATACATCATCTTTTTTGTTCTACATGGTGAAATTTTTGGGTGTTTCTCCTAAATTTAATTAACCTTTAAATAGAATTTTTTAAATGATGATTTAAAAATTTTAGAACACCCTTATAAAAAATTATAGGTTGTCAACCTCAATATGAATCACCCTTAATGTGGGTTTGTTCTATAATTATGATTATTCCACCCTTAGGTTGGTTGAGATTTCCCATTATTAATGTGATCCATACCTAAATTAAATGAATTGTAAATGGTTAAATATCTTATGCATCACCTTGTCTTTTATAAATTAAATGAGTAGTAAAATTGAGTAAAGTTGAGTTGGGGAATGAAGTGGATAATCCCTTAGATTATGTATAATTATGTAATTGACTATTGATGTTGAATGGATGCTAACATGGTCCTAATTCTTTTCACTTGTATGTGAATTTATTAAAGAATTGATTATGATAAATTCAATGGATAAAAGTGAATGGACACTAACATGGACCCCTAGAGTCATTATATAGATTAAATTAATAGTGGGTGATATGGTATGGAATCAAAGACCCACTTATATATGATATTTTCGATTCTGTGGACTATTACATTGGTTTCTACTTTCTCAGATAGCCTCATACTTGCTCAATGGGATCCACCCAAGTCATTACCAACGTTAATATATATGAACACCATGGACTTAAAGAGGATTACTTCATCCATGGGCCATGGTTCTAGTCCAATATAGTTCTACATTACATTAATTTTTCTATAGGTGATCTTGGTGAACCCATAGAGGACAACATGGTCATTGGACCTACGACCTAGCATTAACGACCCACCCTTTTGAATGATATTTGTTTCATAAAATGTGTTTTATTTTATATTATACACAAAAAACATATCTCTAAAATAATTAAGTGAATATAATGTGAAATGTGACCATTTGGATTTGATATTTTTATGGTCGTTGGTCAATTATGAACATTGGTCAGTTTGTACATTGGAAACTATACTCTAGATAATAATTGGAGCATTATAATTAGTTTTTATATGTCAAATGACAAGTGATAATTAATGTAAAAAGGATAAGTGACAGCTTTAACCAGTGGATTCATGTCATATGAATCACATTTTTCAGATCATGGGGTGGAGGTAGCATCATTGGGGTTTACTTTTGAACAATTCTAGTATGAGTTTTAATAAGTGAATCCTGAAAAACAATTCATATGGGAGAAGTCCATGTTAGTGTAAATTACCACTCTATCGATGTTAGTTAAGTCACCCTATGAATCTATCACCATCACACACCTTACCCTTCAGTTGTAGATGAGTGTTATAATGGGCTATGTTTCTAGGCCCTAGTTACTTAAATATTAATTCCATTATATAAATAAAAATATTATTCCATGAATCCCATTGGAAGAATATTTTTCCTTAATAAAACATATGATGAATTTGATAAATTAATTTTTCAGACACAAATTGTACTTTTCAAAAAAAATGTTTACAATAAACTAAGTCATTATTAATAATATTTTTTTTATATTAAATAGTATGTTAAAATCATGTTTTTTTAATATAAATGATAAAATAATTTTATTATGTCCATAAAAATTTTTAAGTGTCATAAATTTCACTATGAATATTCAATCTGTTATTTTTTTTTATAAATAAGGATATCTAGAGTTAAAATTTCAATTTATAATATTTATATAATAATTATGATTAAATAAATGACATTTCTTAAATTATCATGTTTAATTTATGTTCGGGTGAATTTATGGTAATTTTATAAAATACTTTATTTTTTAGTGAATAGTAAAAAATGCAGTTTGAGATTTTTGGTATGTTTAATGACTTTAAAATTATGTAAAAATGGTTTAATAATTAGTTAACCACAATACAAGACTCTAAATATTTTATTTTATAAATATAAATTATTTTAATAAATTTTAATCAATTTCAAAACCAATAAGATACATTCCAATGTTTAAAATGTAAACATTATTTTTTGAAAACCTGAATTTTACTTGACAAAATAAGTAAATTATTATAATTTTCGGTTCTTTGGGGTCAATTTAACAAAAAATATGCACCAAATGTCAAAAACATGTGGGAAAAAACTTTAGGTGAGCTCAAAATTTTTCATTTTTCACAACCTAGATTTCCAAGGCCTTGATTTGGAAATTATTAAAAACAATCCTTCACTTTTGTTATAACTACCCATCCATTTATCCATTTTCATTCCCTCTAAATCTATATTCTATGAATCTATGGTATTTTACCTCCCATAAAATCTTTACAGTGTTTTCTCAATCCCCCATGGTTTGATTCATCAATATCTAGGACTCACACTTCAAGGTAAGGGAATCGTCCTTCTTTTCTTTTTGATTCAATAACCTCTTTTCATATATCTATTATAAATTTTATGGTTACTCTCTTCTATTACCTTTTTTACCACACACCTACTAAAATTTTTTATTATCAATGGTTTACCATTTTTCCTTCTCATTTTACCCATTATCAAAATGAAATTGCATACCTGTTATACAAACGAATTAACTTCAAAAAAATTCCCTCTTCTCCTCATGAAATCCTATTTTATTTTCTTTTTTTAATACCCAAGACACTTTCATTTCTAATGGTGTTCACCTATATTTTAAAATGATTAAATTTATTATGGTATTAACATACATTAATTCCCCATTATTTTTCTGTGGGTTAAAAATGACATAATGATCACGTTTAAAAGAACTTTTGAAGCACTATGATTTTGGTATGACACCCATTTATTTTACTCTCTATGGGTTATTTTTGAAATATTTGATCAGATCAATATAGATCACATGAAATTAATACATATTACGGGTGGTCTATAATTGTGATACAATTCATTTGGTAAGTAATTTAATCTCTACAGACGACATGTTTTATGATACTTTGGTGAATAAACTTGGTAATTTTTATTTACAACACATTGGTGATTAAACTTAGTGATATACTTGTGAAATTTTAAATTAAATGTTGTATCCAAAATTCTATGTTATACCTCATGTTATTTTTATTATGATATGACTTTATTTTCTATTTATCATTCCACAATTATATTTCTTGTGTTCTTATTGATATTACTCATGTATATATGTATATTGTATAACTTAATGGGACTTATGTACTTCCATTTCCTTTGAATTATCTCCCCAGATTATGAGATGCAGTAAATGTACAAAGCATGAACATATAAAGAATAATATCTAGTGGATTAGATAAATGGTTCATATTATCATTTATTATGTTCCTGATATCCATGAAATTAAACCTTAAAAGATCATAGGTTTTGTATAATGCAATGAAAAATTTATTTAATAAAAATTTGTGATTTCATAAGAGCCCTCGTACACATGATACAAGATTATTCATCATTTTCCATAATTTTTTGACACTTTACATGCTGAAATAGGTTTTAGATGGTTCTCTTCTCTTTTATATGGTTATTCATCATTTATATGCTACTAGGTATAGCATGTTATTTTAAGATATATCACATCACTAATTTTTAATTTTTATTCTTGTTATATATGCACACTATTAAAGAATATATATGCAAATTGTATTCTTTATAGACAACATTTCTAATATCCTACTGAGTATATCTCAGTACCTTTCCTGGCCACTAATTGGTAACTAGAAATACATCATGATTATAGGTTGGTAAAAAGGGATGGTTAATGTTTTGGATGCCAGAATTATTATTCTAGGATGGAGTATGGGTACAGTGGACCGATATTATGCTCAGAATTCTATTAGAGATAGTTTTTGGTCTTTTTTGTACTTTTTTATAGCATGTTTCATATGAATACTTCTTTATTCCCATGTAATTTTCCTTTTTATATCATCGTTAAATGATTAGTATCATTTTATATATCAAATTGGAAACGGTTTCTATAAGGTATTTATCATTGTGAGGTGGTGTGTTTATTCCAATACCATTTATTTATTCTATTTATGCTATTATTTAATTATTATATCATTGTATTTAACTCTAATCATGAAAGTATAGTCTAACCACTACACTATTTTAGACCCTCACTACTAGTCTACAACCTCTAGTATATAGGGAAGTGTTTTTGAAGTAATGTATCCAACCATGCAGGGTTTCTTATGAGTGAACCAGGTCTAGGGAATAATAAAGTGGTATAAGAGCACTTTTACCTTTGACTTAATATTTGGGATATTATAAATTAGACTAGTAAAATATTATAATTTGGTGGTGATCATGTACCAGGGAGTAGCTAACCTGCGTATAAGGAAAAAAATTCCTAGGATGGGAAATACTATTCAAGATTTGTCCTATTATAGTTGTATTTGTTCCACTTTTGTTAGATGCACATGACTTTTGTAATTATTGTGTTATTGGTTTTTTATATTCTATTTTACCCTTATCCTAGTATTAAAAGGAGGTATTTGAATCATGAAACATCATAGGAACTTTAGGATTCAAATGTTATGCATATTTTTTGACTTATTTATTGTTCTATGATCATTACATGTTGTAGGTTATTTGTGACTAGATTGTTATACCCCTAGAATTGTGCTAGTTTTTTATGTCTGGAATGGAAAAATAATGGGTAATTAAAATTTCTTCATAAAATTAATAGGTGCCTTCATTTATCAAAACCTTCATGATACAAGCATGGACCATCTTTGGGTCTTCAGATATAATATCATGTGCAACTCTTCCATTAGTTCCAAGAAACAATGCATCTCAGTCTCCCTTGATGTCCAAGGTTTCAATCCCTTGGTTACTTTTGTCAATGTAGTGACCTCTTACATCAAACGAAGGGAATTATGGAGCGAGCTTAAAGAGATCTATGAGTCACTATGCCATAAATGGATGCTTCTGGGGGGTTTTAATACTATCTTTAGGCCAGAGGAGAAAACTGGAAAGAGATTCACCAGCATTGCCTCCGCTGATTTCTCCTCTTGTATTGACCAATGTAATCTTGTGGAAGTTCCAATTGTAGGTTCAGCCTTCACATGGAGCAGATACACATTGAATGGGCGACATGCGAGCAAGTTGGATCATTTCTTTGTCTACATTGATTATTTTAATTACTCCTTTGTCATATCAGTTCATACCCTACCCAAACACCATTCTGATCATAATCCGATAATTCTGGACATTACCATCCCTATTTCAAGGTTAGCTCCATTACCTTTCAGCTTTAATAATTGATGGATCGCCACTCCAGGGTGCAGGAAGATCGTTATGCAGGCTTGGAAAATGGTTTTTTATGGCAGACCATTACATATATTTGTGGAGAAGCTGTGGAATGTCAAAATACTTCTAAAATACTAGAGGAGGAGATATTTTTTTTTGACCTGGATTGTGAGATTCAAATTGTCGGAGAAATACTTGAAAGCGTCCAAATTTGTAACGAACACAATGATAGCCCCTCTAGGGATGAAATCCGGGCACTTTCCAGGCTTGATGACCTGCTGAATATCAAGGAGAGGCTTAACTGTCATTTAATTAAATGTTCAGTGGTTGAAACATGGTGATAGAAACCCCAGGTTTTTCCATAAACTTAATAAGGAAAGGAAAGTTCAGGTAGGGATGAAAACCATTAGTTTTAATGGGATTATCCACACCTTGGAAAGTGAAATCTCTAGTGCAGTGGTGAAGTACTTTGAGACTCTATATTCTAATTATGGAATTGATATAACTCATAAAATGGTTGATAGTATTGTCCCTTGTATTGGGGAGCCTCAAAATCGCCTCCTCACAATGGTCCCCTTAAAGGAGGAAATTAGGGAAGCTTTGTTCTCATTGAACCTGGAATGTACTGCTGGTCCAGATGGGTTCTCCAACAAGTTATTCATGTTTTACTAGGATCTTCTTCAGGATGACATGGTGGCTACAATTATGGAATTTTTTAGACATGCCTCTCTCCCACATGTATGTAACTCGAATTTTGTTTCACTCATACCTATGAAAGATAATATAGTTGATATCAGGGACTTCGGGACTATTTCTATTGGAAACACGATTCCCAAAGTTATCAGCAAGATTTTGGTGAACAGATTGGGTTAGATTATAAAATCCCATATTACCCCTAACCAGTATGGGTTTGTTTTAGGTCGGAGCATCCAAAATTGTCTAGTGACTGCTTATGATGTCATCAATTCTTTGAAGCAGACCTCATAGAAAGGGATATTTTCAATCAAGACTGATATATCTATAGAATTTTTCAATGTCAAATGGAGTTTCTTATTTTAAGTCCTTAGGAGGAATGGCTTTTCCACTAGCTTTGTTAAGTTGATTTCAACCATTCTTAACTCTTCGCGGCTATATGTTCTAGTTAATGGTTCTCCAGGGTCCTACTTCCCAGGAACTAGTGGTTTTTGTCAAGGGGACGCCCTCTGAGGCCTATTATTTCCACTTTTTGAGGATTAAATGAGCAGATGCCTCATTGAGATAACTCATCTTGGGATTTATAAAAAAGTACCATCTGGTTAGATCAATCTTCTTCCCTCTCACTTTTTTTATGATGATGATATTCTGCTATTTGGAAAACCCTCCAAGACCACTATTGGTGCCATTAAAGTTTCCTTTAATCACTATGAAGAAGTTTCTAGGCAGGTCATCCGTTGGGGTATGTCCTTTATCATTTTTGTAAATGGTCTCACTATTAGGAAGAAAAACAGAATTGCTAGAACCCTTGGAGTGTGTTAGGGCTCTCTCCCCTTTACGTAACATGGGGTTCCCTAATTCTGGGGAAAGGTCAAGTGAAAATACTTGTAGAATATTTATTATGGAGTCATTAATCAGCTTGCTAGCTGGAAGGGAAAGACAATGTCACGGGCTGGGAGGGTTTGCCTCATCAACTCGGTGATTACTTCCAAGCTTTTGTATTCTTTTTCCATCTATAGATGGCCCAAAATTATGCTGAATGATCTTCAACACATGGTCAGAAACTTCTTATGTTCAGGCTTCATGCAATAGTGGAAACTCATAACGGTTGATTGGAGGTATTTTGTCAATCCTTTTGAGATGGGTGGCCTGGGGGTCAAGGAAATCAAGACTTCAATGATAGTTTTATTAACAAGTTCGCTTAGAACCTGCTGTCTTCTAATGAAGCTTCTTATGATTTCTTGTCCTGAAAGTTTAAACAGAGTTTGTTTAGTGGATATCCACACTATCTTCTCTCCTATGTTTGGACCTCTCTTTGGCACTCCATTCATTACATTATGCAGTACTCAAAGTGACTGGTTAGTAGAGACTCCATGCTTAATTGCTGGCATACATCTTGGCTGGACAACCCTGTTGAAATCACTGCCATCCCATCCACCGTGGATTTGCTGACTGTGGCTGATGCCATGAACCCAGCTCACACTTTTTCTGATGTTCTCTTCATTCAATCTCTGTAGGAAATTTAGAATTGTGTTTGCATGGAGTAGGATACCTTGACCTGGAATCCTAATTCACATGGTTGCTTAAACACCAAAGAGTATTATTCTATGAACATGGTGGGATCTCAAAGACCACCCAATTGGCTACTTCAATTTATGTACCCCTTTGTTCAACCATCAAGAATGGTTCTTCTCTGGAGGATTTGGAGGAACCAACTCCCTACACATGACCAACTGTAGAGAGCCAGGAACCATCTTGCCTCTGCCTGCCCTTTGTGTATGCGGGATTAAGATATTATCCAGTACCTCTTCATGGACTATTTTTATGCTCAGGATCTATTGAAATACATTGGTTCTTTGTTTTTTTTTGATTTCTATCACTATAGGAATATTTAGGAGCTTATGTCGTGACTCTATGATGATGGGAACAGTGGAAAGGTCCACAATCTTTTCATTGTGGTTGCTGCATCGGTCATCCATGTTATCTGGACTGCATGCAATCTGGTGATCCTTGAGAGTCAACCTGCTTGTTTTCAAGCTGATTCCCTTGTATCACATAGGTATATTCATGCTTCTGTTGTTGTGCAATCGGTCATGATGCATAATTCTTTCAAGGATCTGCGGAACCTGCGGCTTCTTGGTGTTGCAGGAAAGCCAAAGAAGCCTCTGGAATTCAAGTTCGTTAGATGGATTCCACTGATCCCTCCTGGCATTAATGTCAACATTGATGGTGCTGCTTCTATCTCACTTGGACCTTCAGGATGTGGAGGTGTGTTCCATACATATTGCGGTTTTGTCAAAGGTTTCTTCCACCACTTTATTGGCCAAAGTACTATATTTGGAGCTGAACTTTGGGTTGTGATCTATACTATCAAATATATTGTCTATTATAACTGGTCACCTCTTTCGATTAAATTGGACTCTCAACTTGCTGTGAAGGCTTTTGGAACACACACTAGAGATGTGCCTTGGTGACTCCTTCCTCATTGGATCACATGTCTCAACCAGGCCAGTTGCCTTCAGATCTCTATATCTCATGTTTACAGGGAGGTGAATCAGATTGTTGATGCCCTCTTGAAAGAGGCTATTATGGGGCTGAGAACCATGTTGTCATTTAGGATCCCCGATGCCTGAATTGGCATGGTGGATGATGATATGGGGGCGAGAATTATTCTCATTCTTGTACTTCCCCTGTAAGGCCTAATCTCTTGTACCTTACTTTTTGTTTAATAAATTTAGGGACATCTTTCTTGGACCCTGGATCTTCATGGTATCATATTTGATCACTATGAATATGATTACCTTAGATGAAACATTATTTGGATGCGATTTCATGGATTATAGTTGCAATTTATTCAACTGGTACTTCTATAAATTGGGAATGGTGATATATTAAATAAATATATCATTATGGTTTTTTTGCATTCTGATGATGAATGTAAACATCTAGTCACAATTACATGGTATTCCAATTGAAACATGTAAAGAATAAAACTTTATAATATGAGAATGGTAACACATCAAACATGACCACCATATACATAAATGAGTATGAACTATTAATTATAAATAATTAAATGATACGGTTTTTATAAAATGATTGTTTTCCTCTATATCACATGAGCCTCATCCCGGTTAGTGAGGAATCCTTATGTGAAACTAGGTGACCCGGGATCTAATCTAGGCAAAGGCATAATTTTTAGGGGTATTGTAGCAGTATTGTAGCATGTAATATAGCAATATTGTAGTGGGAACTGTTGCAGGTACTATTTGGCACTATAGAAGTTGGTAATATTCCCTCGTTTGGGCCTTTAGGCCATTTATGTGGTCCCCGAGTCCTTTAAGGACTTCTATCCACACAGGCCCTCAGGTCAGTATGGCCTTCGGGCCACCTTCAGTGGTGATTAAAACCAGACAACATTCAATGAAAAAGTTCCTGAAGAAGGATGAGAAAGGGGTGTTCACAATTGCAGAAGCTAAACATATTGCATGAATGATAGGGCCTTTCACCTGCCATTAGGACAATCCTGTGAATGCACAGAAAAGCCTATCCAAACAACCATGCGAACGTGGAGAGCAGATTTTATGATAAAGATGCTGGGGAGGAGTAGTTCTCAGTAGTTAGTCTAGGTTTTATGTAATGTTTGAAGCATATGGGTAATGAATTCCTCTACGGTGTGAGAGAAATGTAATACTTATGCCTATGAGCCTTATAAGGGTTCCACTTCACCCCTTGAAAGGTGGATTATCAAAATCATTAAAAAAATTAAGGTCTTCGGGACATTGGAGGATTTGTTTCCTCTATAACATGAAATTGATTTTATTTTATTATAAAACCTAATACGAAACATTAGAGTTTAACTTAGCCCAATATTGGTAGTGGGAAGTATGAAGTATCTCATTGATAATTCATGGTCTTATATATCTTTCAGACTGGGCCATAGGAGAAGGAAAATGTGTGAGACTTATATAGGAAGTCTTGTACCGATCATATTTTTATGTTTTTTATTTATATCATTATCAAATCTATTATGTCGAATGTGCTTGGAATTTTGCATCTTATTCCACCATGATGTCCTCATATTGTGCACCAGGTGTGTGGAGATTTCCAATCTTTAGATGTGGTTGGAACTGAGCTACAAATATTACATCCAGCCTTTTAACTTGAGACACCTCCCTTTATACCTGGCCAGTGTGCTGACACGCATCTTTTAAAGGGATTCTTTCAACTCATGATAAGTATCTAGGGAGCCTTTTGACCTACCCTTACTATGGAAGATTTGATTTGGGGGATTTCTCAAAAGTATACACCAATGTTTTTTCGGGATGGTGCTTCATAGTCTATGGACTCATGGACGGAGGCCATGCTATCTATTTTGGACCATCTAGTGACACCTCCTGAGAGTAAGGTCAATCTCAAAGCATAAATTCAATAAGATTCATCCACAAGATTGTGGGATGTGTTGACCTAGGATGGTCAACATTTTTCTATGCTCTAGTGTGATTTCCAAGAATCCTTTTAGAATTACATAATTCCTGAGATGTTGAGGGATGAAATAGAAAGAGAGTTTATAAACCTATAGAATGGAATTTTAACAATTATGGACTACTTTTTTCTTTCCATGGAGTTTGAGTGATTCACTCTGATCATTATTGGTGATGAGTTATCCATGGCTAGGTGATTCTAGGATGGACTTAGGAATTACATCCTATTTTATGTAAACATGTTTCATTTGACAACCATCACCAATATTGTAAACCAAAACCAGATTAATATGCATAACCTGATAGAGGTTATGAGTGTGATATATCATAGTTTATATCCTAGACTGGGAACTACTTCAACCGGAAGAAGGAAGAGTCGCTTAGAGGTTTCATTAGGAGGTAGAAGTAGTCATATAATGTGCTTGGGTAGCCATGTATTATATCATCAGTGTGGGTGGTAGAGTCATATAAATCCATAATATGATATAGATCTAGTTTAGTGTAGATCATATGATATGATAAGAAATCTATAGAGTTTTATTCATAACATTAAACCTATTTCTAGTGGAAGAGGATCCACAATAGCTCCTCTTTTATGATCAGGATCAGCAGCTGCATATCAGAAAGGGAGCTGTAGCACTACCGGTCATGAAGTATGAGGTGGTGGTTGGGACCAATTGATCTAGACTGTGGATTTACAGTGTCAGTAGAGTGGTCCAATCCAAGATAGTCCTGAAATATCTCAGTTCGATGGATCAGTCCAAATTTATGTAGTGGAGACAATCCTATTGGAGAAGAGTGACAATATATCTATGGTTATACATATGATTTTAGTACCCATTACTCTTGTTTCAACTCTATTTGATACAAGATCTTCTCACTCCCTTATTTTGTTGGTGACTAAGGAGATTATTGGCCTCATGTTAGAGTATTTATGTCATGTCGTGATGCTCTATACTCTATTGAAAATTTTATTGGAGAGTGTACACTAGTGTAAAGAGTTCCCCCTTTAGATAGGAAAGAATCATTTTCTATAAAATATTTTCATCATATAGATGATAGGTTTGTATATCATTCTTGAGATGGATTGGTTGGTTCCTTATCATTATTATATTGATTTCAATCATCAGGGGTTACATTCACATCATTATAGGGTGATAGTAATATTCATGAGGGTGAATGAGATGTCTAGGAAAATCGAGTTCAGTCTGAGCATTTTGGGCTAGGTGGAGTGACATCCCAGGTTACTAGACTTTGTATGAATGATCAATGAAAACATTTAGATGATTTACCTCCAATATTAGATCATTTCAAGGATATATTACCTGATGAGTTTTTTTGACTACCACAAGAGTGAGTGCTAGGTTTTACTATTGAGAAATTTCCAAGAGAAGCACCAGTTTGATTTCTTTATTACAGAACGCTAATACTGAATTATAGGTGCTCGAGAGTCTTCTAAAGTAATTGGAAGATAAGGGTTTTATTCATCCCAAAACATCCCCATGGGGTTCGACAATTCATTTCACTAAGAATATGTATGGTACCCTTAGGGTTTTCATCGATTACTATAAGTATAAATAGCTTATGGTTAACAACCATTATCCATTTACATGTATAGATGGCCACTATGACCATCTCCGAGAATAATTAATTTCATCTAAGATTGATTTTAGGTTTTTCTAACATTAGGTTCATGTTATACCATAGATTACACAATATAAATCATTCCAGAGTTGAAATGACTTATATAAGTATTGGGTCATGCCATTCGGTCTTAAAAATATGACAATAAAATTAAGGGTTTTTTTGCTTCATGTTTTTCACCCATACCTATATTCATTTTTGGTAGTCTTTATAGGTGACCTCTTTGTCTACTCACATACTCGACATGGACATGCCCAATTTATTGATGTCGTTTTGAGAACACTGAGAGAGCACTAACTTTATAGTAATCACACAAAATTACACTTATTTATCAATAAGTTTCACTTCATAGGTCACTTCATCTGAGAAACAGGAGTATATGTTGACTCAGAGACGGTGTGATCCATTGTTTCTTAGGATCACCCCAAGAATTTCTTTGACATATGATGTTTATTATGCACAAATAGCTAGTGTTTCATTCAGTATTTATTAGAACTTTAAGTACCTCTTATAGGTTTGAATAAAAAAGGTGTGAAATACATGTCTTATAAAGTATGTTAAAGATCCTTTTAGGATCTCAAAATGAGATTGACATTAGTAAAAATATCTATTTTACATGAGCCTAAAATAGGTTATATGGTTTACTATAATTTGTCAAGAATTATTATAGGAGCTATTCTGATGTTGGGTGTCACGTCATGGCATATGGGTCTCTCTAGTTGTTGCCTCATGAGTGTAATTATCTAACTCATGATCCCAATTTATCCTTTTTCATTCATGCTTTGTGTTTTTGGAGGCACTATTTCCTGGGAGAGCATTTTTTGGTGTACATGGACCTCAAATTCCTCAAGTATTTATTTACACAATGGGACTTTACTATTAGGCAGTGAAGATTGGTTGAATACCTAAATATGTTCAAATTTGATCTTTCTTATTATCATTTAAAGGGAAAATGTTTTGTTGATTCTCTAAGATGGATGACCCATACACATGTAGATCTAGTGGAAAATAGAGAGTGTTAGCTGATGGAGGTATTTTCTGATATGAACTTTCAGGTCCAATAGTATCACAAGAAATCTATTCATTTAGATTTAATTTTAAACTCATAACTAATGGATTGAAATAAAATGAGGCATATTTATGATCCTTAGGGATTGGTCTTATGTGAGAGAGTTTCAATCAAGTACCCACTGCATGGTTAGATTATTGATGAGGATGATGTATTTCAGATTTATAACATTTATTGGACCATATAGAAATAAAAATGTTACTAATGTTAGATACATATGCATCATCTTGGATGGTACAACATGGACTTATGAATATGTATCGTGATTTAAGCCACTGATACTAGTGGACTGGTATGAAAATTGATATATATAGTTTCTTTACTCAATATTCCACTTTTTAGTGGGTGAAGGAGGAACACCAATGGCCAACATATCTTTTACAGTCATTTCCCATTCCTAAGTAGAAATGGGATGGCGTCACTATGAATTTTGTGATGGGATTACCCAAGTCACGTTGAGGATATGATAAATTATGGGTATATTACATATATTGACAAAAGTTAATCACTTTAAATCTATTAGAGATACCATTTTAGTGGATGAACTAGGAAGGCTATATGTCATCGATATCATATGTATTCTTGAATTTCCACATACTATAATATTGGATAGAGAATATCATTTTACATCATAGTTTTAGAATGGTTTTCACAGAGAATTAGTTTCACAGGAAATGTTGAGTACAAATTATCACCCATACACCAAAAGTCAGTCTAGGCATACGATACAGGTGATAGAGGAAATGCTATGGGCATGTGTCCTTGATTTTGGTGGTTCTTTGTAGAATGACCAACAAATTTTTAATTTATATTATCTTAAATTATTTTTGGAAGACAAAAATATGAATTCTCATAAGTATTTATATGGAATTCCTTGTCATTCACCCATGGGTTGGTTATAGGAAGGAGAGGCAAAAGTACATTGACTTTATCTCATTCAGGAGACTTCAGAGTAGGTAGAGCTTATCCAAAATCATATGGTTATAGAATAGTAAAGGAAAAAGCCTTATTCCAATAACCATATATGATATATATAGTTTCTAGTTAGGAATCCAGTATTCTTTCAAATTTCACCTAGAATAGGAAACTGACAGATTTAGAGATAGTGTAAACATTCACCCAGTTATTTATGGCCTTTCATGATTTTTTGTGAGAGTCGGGATGATATCCTATCAGTTGTAGTTACCTAAAAGGTAAAAATCCATCTGTGAAATATTACACATATCTTAGTTTCATCATTATCACTCAGAACCATCTCAAATTCTTCAGCTTGATGAGGTTCATTTGGGGGTAGATACATCCTTTGAGGAGAATCTTATACCTATCATTAATTGGAGCATGAAGGATCTCCAAAGAAGGTTGGTTTCTTTATGTAGTGGTACTATGTTGGTATGAACATGTACAATATGAGACCTAGGAATGATAATATGATGTACAAGACTGGTGGTCAGAGTAATTGTCATATGGTTCATTACCAGCCTTAGAAGGGCCACTTGGTGATGAGTTATATTAATGAGAGTAGATTGTAATATAGCGACATTTCTTTTCAGGTAAGGACCCTTTAAATTTCTTTTGAATCATTTATTTTATCCCAAAGAATGTTCCAAAGAGTATAAGGGCGTTTTGGGGAGAAATTTGTGCCTCATTCGAAGCCCAGATCTTCAAGATTTAGAGTATACAGAATATATACACAATTGTGGAAAACCATGTAGGGTGATCCAGAGGGTTGGTAAAGGGACAGAGAAGATACGCATCATTTTTCAAAATTATGAAACTAGATCATAGACTAAATTCCACTCAGGTAGAGGGTGTGTATGATTGGCCCATAGTTTGTCTAAATAGTGCTTCTAAAATGTGAACCCTTTAAAAATAGGTGATTTTCCAAATTTTCCCTTGACTTACATGTGAATTTAAGAAACCTTTTTCTCCTTCAATTCGTGTGAAACACTCATCCATCCTCTTGGAGATCCCACTACTCCATCACCTTGGATTTGAGCTATGTTCTTCTTATGCTATTTGATTCCTCTGATGTTTGTTTCTTTGGGATATCTACAGGTAATATTGTTGATCCTCTTCTTAATTTTATTTTATATCTCTCCATATGGAATGGTATATCCATGTGAGAAAATATTTTATATTTTAATATATTTTTCTATTTAATCGATTTCACCCATGCTAGCCTATGTTAAAGGCCGAAAATGGATGAGGAGAGTACTTATCATTTATGGTAGGTGGAATATACCATTTACTAATGATTCGGTTCTTATACTTCATTGTTATTCTTATGTATAGTGAAATTTTTAGGCATATCTCATTAAATTGATAAACATGAAAAAAAATATTTAAACAATGGTTTAAAAATGTTAGAACACCCTTATACAAGGTCGGTGGTTGTCATATTCAACCTAAACAATCCTTAATGTGGATTAGTTCTATAGTTATAATTATTCCACCCTTGGGGTGAGTTGAGCATGATATTTATTAATGGGATTTATACCTAAATTAAAGGAATAGTTAATGGTTAAATACCTCAAATAACAACTTATCATTTCTTAATGAATGGAGTAAGGAAATAGAATCAATTGAACTTATAGAATGAAATGAAAAATATCATGGATTCTACATACCTATTTAATTTGATTAGTGAAGTGTATTAGACACTAACATATCTCACTTTATTATCACTTGAATTTTAATTTATTAAAGAATAGAATGTGATAAATTTAGAGATAAATGGTAATTGACACTAACATTTCCCCACCTTTAATAATAATATAGATTATATTGACAATGGATAATACCGTATGGAACTAAAAAACCATATACATTTTTTATATTTGATGCCTAAGAATGTTACCTTGGATCAGGCATGCTTGTACTACCTCAAACATGATCTATGGGATCCACCCAAGTATTTACTGATTTTTTATTAATTATATGTGTAGACTCGAAGTGGATGTTTTTGTCACTTTTCCATGGATCATATCCCATGTAGGACTATATTACATTATGATTTCTTTAAATGATCTTTGTGGACATGAAGGGGGTTCCATTATCATTAGACTAAGGCCTTTGACCTTGTATCTCTGATACATGATTATTTAGCATATGTCATACTTTCTTGACACTAGAGATGATGGAATAGGTTATAACTGATTCCATTCTCTGGTATATAAGTATTCACTATTTATAGACTCCTTATTTTAGAATTTTATTATAGTCTAGATCACCTCAAGTATTTTAAAAATTTATTCATGTTATATCGGCACACTTCTATAACATTTATTTAAAGAATGGATTTGGTATAGAAATAGTTGGTGGTGGCCTGTTGAGTATATCTCACAACCTATTCTGGCCACCGATTAGTAAATGGACAGACTTCATGATTTTAGGTTGGGGAAAAGGGAAGTGTCAAGCTCAAGATTCCAGATTTATTATTCTGTGAAGTATTATAAAAGAAGAGGACTAATCATATGCTCGTGATTCTATTGTAGATAGATTTTGGTCTATTTTTACTCTTATATAGCATGTTATTTATGTATTCTAATCTATTCCCATGTAATTTACATTTTTAAATCATTATGTCGTTATCAGCATCATTTTTATATAACATTGGACATGGTTTCTATCCATTATTTTTTAGGGTTTGATGGTGTATTTATTCTGATTCCATTTCTTTATTAAATATATTCTATTATTTTTTTATGAAATCTATGTGTTTCACTCTGATCATGAAAATAATGTTTCACTACCACACTATCATAGAACCTTGATACTAGTAGATAGCCTCTATTATATGAGGAGGAATTCTTCAGGCCATGTGGCCACCTATTTCCAGTTTCCTATGAGTGAATTGGGTCAAGGATGTCACAATTGTTGGCCACCATGAGATTTGGGAGATAAAAACGTAGGGTTTGAGAAAACCTGTGGAATTTTATGTTATAAAGTGTACTACATTAGGAATATTTATGGCATATAAACATTGTTTACATCATAAATACGTCCAAAATTATGTTCCATCGAAAAATATGTCACCTCAAACTATAAAGCCTATATTTAATTCTTAAATATTAGGTTTACAAAAAAATTTACATAGGCTGAAAACAACTAGATGCAAAACCATTAGGCTATAAAACTCATTTAAGTTATAAAATCACACTTAAAATGTAATCCCATTATCACAACATAAATTCCCCCTAATTATTTATATTAGTATCCAAATAACACCCTACCTCCACTCAGCCTCTTTTAAGATATATGGGCTTTAAAAACACACAAAGGGTCAGACAGTAAGGATCTAGGCCCTTAAAATCTTGTATTTAAATTTATTTTAAATGAATGAGGAACTTTTTACACATTTTTTTATACATATCTCCATTATTTTATATATTTTTTATCTTTTATATAAATTATTGACCTATTGGAAAACATTACTCTTAATGTATTCCTTGTATGGGATCACAATTGATCATATCATTTTATTAACATGTGATGTTATTTATCTATGGTGGGATTTTATTTATAATTTACATATAATGTTGTTCATTATGGATGATGGTTTATTTTATTTTCATATATGTTATGATTATTTGATAAAGGGTATATTCTCCTCATATTATCGATAGACCCTAACTACTTGTTGGTAGTCCCAACATATGGGGAGGCACACAAAGGTGTTATAACTCTTTTTTTAGAGTTTCTCTTGTTGGAAGAACTAGGCATGCTAAAATATAATGATAGAAGAGATAAATATGATGAAATATAGTTTAGGATAGTCGCATATCAGGTAGTAGAGATAGTTATTAGATCATCTATGTGTTTTGTGGTTTATTTTTTCATTGTCAATTTTATGAATATCTAGATATAATTATTAATGATTGTATAGGATTACCGTTAAAGAAAGATGTGGGATTTATGATTTCCTTGGTAAACGTTACCAATACTATATTTATACCACGTAATGAAATGGATCCATTTGAGCTCAAATAATTTAAGAATCATGTATAAGATATTTAATATAATGGATTCATTAGGAAAAGTGTCCCTATAATGTTTGGTTTAGTGATTTTTCCCTAGAACGAAACGGGGTGCTATGATTTTTTTTATTTCCATTGGTTGAACCAGGTTATTATTAAGAATTAGTATCATTTACCATATATTAAAGATTTATTTTAGCAGTTTATAGTATATTTATGGTTTTTAGATATTTATTTTTATTGTGTTATCATCATTTGGGGGATAACTTGATGATATACCAATGATATCCTTTTAGATAATGTATATCTATTTAAAAACAAATCATGTCATCTGGGTTGAAAAGTGAAAATTTTTGTTTATAAATTTTATGAATCTTGTCTTCCAACATTATTATAATTCATTAATTATTCGTTTTATCATTGAAATATTAATATAGTTTTGTTATTATAAGGAGAATGAGTAATATTTTACCACTATCTTGGATGCATTGACAACTCGCTGCTTTTATGAATAGATGTTAAAGTTCCATTTTTTGGATTCAATAGGTCTTAGTTATTTAGAATGTTGTCTATAAATATGACATATTAGTTCATATTATGAAACTAGTATCTAATATTTCTTTGAAGAAACCTAATAATGCCTTTAGAATCAAGAGGTTCTTTCACCTTATAGTTATTATTATAGATTCATATAGGATTTTTATACCCTACTCATATTAATGAAATTATGGACATGAATGTATTTAAATTTCATTGGGATGTTAAATGTGAGGTTTCCATTATTTATTAGAAGAAGACATTAACATCATGACATAACTGAACCTTATGAGACCCCACATAGGTCAGTATTTAGGCTAAGGGTGACACCCCAAGACTACCTCCAATATTCTAGAGACTCATAAATTTAACCAGTAGGGAATAACACTCACATGGGACTCATTAACCTATTGAACTTCAAAAAAACCACACATCTCAAGAATATAATATAAATAGATCAATGGAAATAGAATAACCAATAGTAGAAAAATAATGTATGTACCTAATGGCAAATATACATTCCAGTGACATCTCTATTTTGAATTCAAATTTTCATGGGATTTTATATATGCTTCCAATGAAAATTAATTGATTTAATATATGATTTGTGCCTAATATTTATGATTTGAGTATTATGATATAGGAATAAATTTTGGAAAATATGATTGAAAATAGGAAAATAAAGAACAGAAAGGAACTATACAGTACTATAGTAGGGCTGTAGTAGGAACTGTGTAGGACTCTAGCAGGCACTGTAGCAGGAACTGTAGCAGATACTATTTGACACTGTAGCTGCTAGAAAGTTTCCCTCGTTTGGGCCTTTGGGCCACCGATTTGGTCCCCGAGTCCTATAATACCTTCGGGCCACCCAGGCATTCGGGTCAGTAAGACCTTTGGGCCACCTCAAGGACTTCGTGTCACCTTAAGTGCAGATGAAAACGAGAAAAACTACAAGGAATTGGATTCAAAAGGAAGATGAGTAAGGAGCTTTCACCATAGTAGAAGATAAACATATTACAAGAATGAGAGGGTATGGAACCTTCCATCGGGACAAGCCTATGCATGCACGAGAAATCCTAGTCGAACAAACATGCCAAGGTAGAGAGGTGACTTCCAGATGAAGATGTTGGGGTGGAGTATTTCTAAGTAGTTAGTTTGGTTAAAAATAATGTTTGGAGCCTATAGGACATTAATTACTCTAAGGCCTATGGTCCATGTAATTCTTACACCTACGGGCCTTGTAAGGGTTCCACCTCACCACTTAAAAAGTGGATTATCAAAAATCAAAAAATATTAAGGCCTTCAGGCCATTGGATGGTTGGATTGATGATAAAGTGAAATAGGCAAAGACATACCTTGAATGAAAGTTTCACATGATTTAAGATGATCATGTAAGGTTACAAAAGAATAAAATTGTTGAAATAGGGATTAACAGAGGTTCCAGAGATTGAAATTTAAGATGCATGTTGTGTACATTATAAACAATTTTTAAATGTACAAGACATGAATATATTCATGTATATAAATATTTTTTTTCTCAAATTTCAGTTTGATTTTATTTAAACTAATGATGTATATAAAATAAATGAATTGAAATGTAAAAGAAGAAGAGATGGGATCCCATTTCTAGGGATGGTTCAAAATAATTTTGAAGAACAAAAAAGTGGAAATGTATCATCAAAAAAAATCACCAAGAATACTAACTTCAACTGTCACTATAATGAAATATAGGCTTCAGATCTATCAACAATACATCCCATTTCTCACAACTCAACTTAAAATCCTTTATATAATACAGTGTTCATGTGGGAAGATCTCTCATGTAGGGGTGGGTATAAACATACCTAGTATGACACGTTAGAAACAAAAGGGATAATAGAAGTAAAATTAATATCAAAATTAGAGGTAAGGTTGTAACTTGAAGACCTTTATATGCATAAATTTTCAAGACTATCGAAGTTCCCATTAAGCCCCATTATTATATATCGACTACATATAGAACTTATAAAACTTTTGATAAAAGGTAAATAATAAAATAAAATAACTTCTATATCTGAAAAGCCAAACCATATGTAAACCATGCCAACTAATAGACATTTTATTGGGTTACATAAACATTTCTATGTTATGTGTATCAGCTGAGGGATTTATAATTCAATTTTTGGATCCAACAGAACATAAAGTAAAAAACTATCGGTAGACGGAGTGTATAAATTTTATATGGAGAAACCACATTATATATCAGGAAGAGTTACCTACCTATTTATCATATTGGTGTCCTAAGAAATGTAATGGATATATTGATCAAGGGAGTACCTGACCCCATGGATATAAAAGAGGAACTGTGCCCTAGGTCTATTTGGGATTACTAAAATCCATAAATATGTAAGGGACACATGACCTATTATCTGCACATCACTAGTGTAATATGAAACCCTGGTTCAGCTCTAATCATCTTCCATACACATAGACATGGACCCTATAGATGTACTAAAATGAAACTACCTAAAACACTTTGAAAAAAATCCTCTATTAGAAAAAATGATAAAACTATTTCATTAAACCTGGGAAAATACTCATAATAAAAAAACATTTATAATTATAGTATTTAGGAAAATGGTATGAAAAATGATCTAATGATCTCATTCTAGTCCACATGGTAACCATGGGGGTGTGAAACATATAATTAAAATTAGGGGAAAATACACCCCCCGAAGTGCATGTTATTTTAAACAAGGGAAAGGGAGTCTTGTGTGCACAGTTCTGCATGCACTATACTCAAGAAATGATATTGGTCTAGTTGGACATGTCTTAGTTCCCCATTACCTTCCTAGAATAAATGCTAAATGTGATGAAGGGTAACATCATCATGTGGGGGATTAATCAAATGCCCCTTTAAAAACCTGAGGGGAGGCCTTCTAGTTGGTTGATCACACACCCATGGGTTAGATTTGGTCATAATTCTTATATCACAGTAATATATTAGTATATATTTTATTTTAAATAAAAACTATATTGAATATATTCAGTCACATGAAACACCAAACTAAAATGAATTGTGAGACACATTATTAAAATAATTCAATATGATGTTAAATGTTAAAAAAGAAATTATAACAATAACAAAGCCTTAACATAAGAAAAAATAATTTATTACACAAAATATATTTAAATAAAATTTATATATTTATTATTTTTAATGAATTAGATATGAATTGATTTAATTTAAGGGTTATATGATAAATAATAAATGGTATGTGATTAAAACCAATAATCAATAAAAATAGATATTTTTCAAAGAAATATTTTTTAATCCAATATTTATTTTAGATAATTAATTAAAATTTTCATTTTTAAAATAATATTATAAATATAATTAATCTTTATGAGAAAAATACTAAAAATCATTTAATTAAAAAAACCAAAATAAAATTAATAATATTTAAATTTTTTTGTTTCTTATATATAAAAACAGATTTCCCTTTATCGGGTATTTTTATTTCAAATATTAATTTATAATTTTTAGAATATGGTTTAATGTAATTAAATTCACTATTGGATTCAAAATTTCAATATTCTTCAAAGATTATTTTTATTTTTCTGAATTAATTTATTTTTAGGAGAATAGTGAAAATTATATAGTTTTTACTAAACATATAGAATTTGTTACTATATTAAAAATTAATTATAAAAAACATTAAAAATTTAATTAACAAAATTCGATTTATAAAAGCTAAATTAAGCATTTAAAAATATTATTTTTAATTTAGAAACACAATTTAAAAATTTTTGAAACATAAGTAGTCTTTTATTCAAATAAAAATATTTCTTTTATCTTTTATTGATTTATGATATCACAAGGATGAATTATGTTTTTTATTTATTTTTAATCCATGTAACTATTATATTATGAAGAATACATTTATTTATGTCATTAAAATCAATAACAATGATAATTTTGTCCCAAAAAGTATTTCTACAATTAAAGATATACTTTTTTCCAAAAATAGGTTTTTACACGTTACATGCGATAATATTAAAATCATTTTTTCATAAAAAATAAATTTTAATTCAAAAAATTGAATTCATATTTCCAAAAATTAATTATAAATTATTTAATTTTTCCCATTATATTTTTTGAAAGTAAATGTAAATTACTTAGGTAAAAATTAGTCACCACATTAATAGTGAAAAATTTATGTCTCAAATTCATAAAAACGTGTCTGAAAATATTTAGTTGATTATTTATTTACCTTAACCTCCAACAAATACCTATTTTTCCATTATTGTATCAATTATACCTTTTAATGGTGACTTTAAATTTTTTATATTAAAAAAATTCCACACCTCTCCTTTATAAAAGGAAAAATCACCATTGCACTTCTTTTCACTATACAGACCACATGGAATAGACTAATGTCCATAAAAAAAACCTCTAACACTCCAATATTATTCATAGATGTTATATTATTCTCAAAATACCAACTTTCGAATCCTTAATCTATTTTTTATTGGTTTTATCCCAAGGAGTAGGGTAACATTATCAATTATCCATTTTTCTTTCATTTTCCTACAATTTCTTATACTAACCAATATAACCTATTTTATACCTGAATTTATGAAAAAATATGAATAAATAATGTGCCTAAATTTTATTTTAATGATTAAGGATCCATTTTCTACCTTCCTCTAAAACCATTCAAAAAATGAATATGTCGTCATGTGTATCTGTAGACTACCACTCCCATAAATAGTTTTTTTTTCATCACTACCTGGTTCTATAAGTAAATTCAGAGGATTATTATGATATTTATAACATTAAAAATACTCTTAAATTATAATCCAATCCATTTATTCCTTTGGATCTATGGAAAATGAAGATTTTGATCATGTGTACATGCAGACGATCGCTTTCATAAAAGTAACATGTTTTATTTTTCACCATAGAATTTTATTATTTATCCAGATAACTTATGAAAAAATCCTCACCAAAAATATAGATAATATCATTATTATCCTAAAATAATGATATTATTCAAAAGGAATCACTTTCTCTACCATAATCATCAAGCAATTATAACATGATCTGGTTTGGGTCAGTTTAACTACCTATATAAACAATGTTATAAACATCTATCATGGGTAACAGAAAATAAAAGAACTATTGGTAGTATTTAAGAAATATAAGTAAACATTTTTTATTGGTTCATGAATTATTATGGTGATATTTAACCTGTTATTAGGATACCACCCCTTTTTTATAATTGAAATAACAAGCTCATCACCAATTTCATCATCAATAATGATAAATAAAATACATAATATTTAAAATTATAACTATATAAATAATTATAAATCATATATTCCAATAAATATAATGATATCTGAATAATGAAACCTTAATCTATAAATAAAATTATCACTACCATTATGAAACTAGTATTAAAAAAACAATCGAAGAAAATAAAATTTGATGATAAAAATAAAATATTACTAAATAATTTATTAGTAATAAATGATTATAAATGAATTAATTAAAAGTTTATTAAAAATAATTAATGTTAAAGGTCCTTATTTTTTATTGAGATAATTATTTTTGTCATATAGGATTTTAAATCACTCCCATGTAATTATGAAATTATGGTAAGGGTTTTGCTTCTCAATTTTTTTTATTGAGATATTATGTGTATTGACCACTTGTTTATTTTTCATGGTGTGTATTTTGAAAATTTATTTCATGTATAATAATTATTCATAAAAAATATATTATTTAAAAAATTATATCATTTTTACCTTCCAGTTTTCTCAATTTGAATGATAAAGAGGATTTAAGAGTTTCTTGTCTTAATTTTTAAATCCATGAGACATGTTTGATATTGCACACCGTGTTTTCTTTTATATTATGAATTAACATACCTATTGTATCCATGTATGATAAATATCTTACATTTCATGATTTTTTAATTTCCAATTCATAATATTCCTCTCATGTTATTTTAATTCTTATGCTTCTAAATCCATAAGAGATTTTGTAATCTGAAATATCATTATTTGAGTAATAATTATTATTGATGAAATTATTTATTTTATTTTTATTTTACTCTACCATAACATTTTAATTTATTATTAATTATATTCATATTTAAAGTATTTTTTTAAAATTACAATATTTTAACTTGATGAATTTATTTTTCAAAAAGTATATAATTTTTATGAATAATTATCATCCTTTTTAATGATTGTTTCTCTTATATTTCCATATTTTTCCATTCCCAATAATTCTATACATTATATTTGGAAACCCAATTAGGAATTATCTATTATTTTAATCACATTATTCTATTCCTCTTTTCAAAAGGAACTTTTTTATCCCTTTTTATGTCATAGGTCTTAATAAATATTCTTAAAATTATTAGAATGGATTCCCATCTATGATTATTAGTTTTATCTCCCACTCTCCATTTACATGAAATTACATTTAAGTATTTTCAAGCCTCCATTATAGAGGGTTATATTTTAAAAGTAATAATTTTAATAAAATCACCTCACCGTATTGAAAATGACTTGTATCTTCTTCTAAAAGAATGTCAAAAAATTTGTCCCCAAAAACGCTTTTAAAATATTGCTTAAAATTTCAAATTTATCACATGAGTATTTTTTTATCAGAAATTACTTTCATGAATTTCTATATAAATTTTCTTGTAATATTTTAAGGTATTAAAATCATTTAAATACATTACTACTTATTTCTTTCCTAATCATCCACTCGGTATAAATGTGAAATTTTCTTCCATTATCATTCCATCTTGAAAAATTTATATCTAATTCCATTGATTGAATGGTGTTCAACAAGATTCCATATTTTAATCGATTGGGGAAATTTTTTACTGAACCATATACCTTTTATTTATATGTTCTAAATACCATATACCTCATTATACTAATTGAACAGTATTTTCTTGTAATGTTGTTTAGTAATCCTTGGATAAAAAATTATTTTCCATAGGATTATCATATCAGGATTATTTTTGGAATTATGAATTATTTATTTATGTGATTCCAATTTAAAATGATATGAAGTCTATTTTGATTCCATTGTTTCTTTATGATATGATTATTTATTTCAATTGGAACACATATGTATGGATGATTGATTGGTAGGGTCACATATCACCATCTAATTCATTAGTTAGAAGTTTATAATAATGATACATGTATGCTTGGTTAAAATTAAGTCTTCCTACAAGCGTGACTATGATTATAAACTCATAAAAGAGTGAAATAAAGTAGTGAATCATGAAGGTGACGATACCTTTGTCTTATGTTTGGGGAAACATTTTTTATTATGTTATGTTTCAAAAGAATTTTATATTTCCATGGCATATGCCTCTTGTTATGATCTTAGGCTAATGTTATCTAGAACACATTTCTAAACTCTTTTTCTTTGGTATATGTTTGTTTATTTGAGATTACATGTCCTTATATCCTAACTTATAAATAAATATTATTTTTCCACGTTATTTTAAATAGGCTATTTATTAACCAATATTGATTTATCATATTCTTATCATATAAAACTTGATGAAATATTGATAATTTTTTCATAACTAATCATTTTATATTACCCCATTATATTTCTTCCTTTTACATGATTAATTATATAAATTACTCTATTTAGAAGGATGCTTTATATAGATATTATTTTTTGATATGTTTAATACATAAAACAATTATTATTATTATACTAAAAAATATTATTTTGGATGAAAAATACATGGGAGATCATCATAAAAGATATTAAACCCTTCATTCTTGTGATTGTGTCACTGTTTGTGGGATTTATTTTCTAAATTATAAAAGTGATCTAAAGTAAAGATAATTTTATCGTGTTTCAGATCACTTTATATCAATGATAAATTTTAAAAAAGGATTTTTATGGTACCATGAAATGTGGGCATGTATTTATTTAGTTTTTTTTTTCAAATTAGTGTTTTTTATTATTATTTTAGTTATATATATTATTAAGATAATATAACATTACTAAAAACACTAGGGATAAGACTAAGTATTGGAAAAATATTTAAAATTTTGGAAAAGTAGAGAATGTCTGGTTTTTTTATAAATGAAGTCTCTATCAAGATACTATTAGTGGATGCAGCATCTACCACAAATATACTTTAGGGTAGTAACCTAAAAGGGGAGTATTCAGTATTATATCAATCATCAGTTTTTGCAAAATAGAGATTCTTAATATTATACCTTACTTAAAATGCTTTTAGGGTATGATTTATTTAATCAAATTCTCTTTATGAACCATTATGAAGGGTTTGAGAATATATTTATGGTCTATTTAAAGAAGAAAATAAGAGAGATAAAATTTATAGGCTATATTGAAAACTAAAAATTTATATGTTAGGCTTCATATTTCATTTATAATTTATTCATTTTAATTAAATATTT
The DNA here is from genome assembly GCA_963277665.1 of Viscum album. Taxonomy (NCBI): domain Eukaryota; kingdom Viridiplantae; phylum Streptophyta; class Magnoliopsida; order Santalales; family Viscaceae; genus Viscum; species Viscum album. The sequence goes on from OY728130.1 coordinate 1,226,357,076, forward strand.
TTACTTTTTATATGGTTATAAATTTTTTTTTTTGATATTTAACTTTCTTAAATAAAGTAATGAGTGGAGTAATGAGAAACCTCATTAATAATATACTTGATATACAATACATTCATGGTCCTAATGAGATATCAAATTCTATTGAAGGTGGTTTTAAAAATATTGTGGGTTTTCTCACCCAACAATGTGGAGTTATGATTAATAACTCAAGTCTTATATAACTCCCAAACACACAAATAAGGAGAAGGATAGACTTTTATTTGATATTTCATGATGAATATGATAAAAAATAGAATAATCAATTTACTTCTTGTCAAAATAGTGGGGAGAATCACCCACTAGAATTTATTAATGGTATAAGAAAATGCTTCATGTGTGGAAACATTCATTATCGATCTCATGATTATCAAATATATATAAAGATTTAGTCTAATAGAATGGAATTTATTCGTGTCTCAAATAATACACCATCTAAAAATCAATGCATAAAATAATATTATTTTGGTAATTATATAAATTGATGCCCCAATCCAAGGTCTAACAAGGATTGTAGGTATCAAAAACAACCTAAACTAAGGGAACAATGGAATGGATATTGAACCACAACTACTAAAGCATATCGTGGTAATTAATAAATACTTATCCTCCACTCGATATTTTTAGTAGACATATTAGATTTTTTTTTCTAGTATAACTAGAAGGTTTTATATGATCATTACATCACTCCCTCGATGATTTTATTATCGAAAACGACTTCTTTTTTTATTGTATCCCATGTTTAAGTTTATAGGAAAATTCCTTGTGAAAATAATATTACCTTCATTTAGATTATTTTAATTTTATTTTATAAACGTATTGGTTATATACAATTACAGGATAAATTATTTAGAATCAAGAATGTATTTTTCAAATAAACATGTTGTATTCTATCATTGGAAAGATGGTTATGAAAACCATTTAACAATATATTATATAACTCGACCTTGAATACTGAATAAGGATATATTATTAATTAAAATGATTAATCAAAAACATAATGTTAAAGATAAGTGTATTCTGATAAAAAATATATGTTTCCAATTTTTTCATGTTTTTATATCTATAGATATTGTATATTTTGGAATGTATAAATTTTAGACACCCTTATATTTTTTCAATAGTTTACCATAAAAAAATTTGCAAGGATGAAATTTATTTAATGTGAGAGAATGTAATGACCAAAAATATTAGTATATGGTTTCAGATAATTAAATAATATATTGAAAATATTCATTCACACACAACACAAAATAAAAATGAATCACAATACCCCTTATTATATTTATTAAATATGATGTGAAGTATTCATCAAAAGTTACAAAAGCAATAGTCACATGAAAATAAAAAGATAAAAAATGGTTTATTTTAAAAATATGTAATAAAATCCTTATTTATATTATTTATTTTAAATATTTAATAATTTAAGTACGAATTTTAATGTATAAATGATAAATTATTAATTAAATGTTATTAAAAAAATTATTAGTAAAAAATGGATATTTTCTACAGAATTTGTTTTTACGTCATATCTATTTTACTTCATAATTTAAATTGACCTATTTTAAAAAATGAATCTAATAAAAATTTATATTTAAAACTTATATATCAACAAAAATTTAATTATATGTTTATATGAAATTTTTTGAGGATGTTTAAAGTATAAATGTTTTTTCTATAAAACCATTCTTTTATTTATATTATCATTTTTCAAATGAAAGATAAATATAAATTTTTAATAATTTTAATTTTTATAAATGAAATTTATTATTGGATTCAATATTTAATATTTATAATAAGAATAATTTTTTGAATTTTTTAGAAAAAACTGATTTTTAGGTGAAGAGTGAAAAAATACAGTTTTAACTAGAATAGTAGCATTTATGAAATATCAAAAAGTAAGAATAACATAAAACATATAAAGAAAATGATCAAGAATGTTTTTATGGATTAAAATTATCAATTTAAAACCAGTATGATGAATATAAAAAAACCATGTTTAACTCATTTAAACATATGTAATCATTTTTTCTCATAAAGAAATGTTTTTCATTCCATTCATTAAATAAGATATCATAAGATATAATTCTATTTTTCTTTGAATTGTAAGACATATAACTCTTATTTTATTAAAAAAAACTTAATAATGTCTTTTAAATAATAACTACTTATAATTTTTTCTTAAACTATTTTTTACATTTAAAAATACAATTTTTCTAAAAATGTGTATTTACACATTACTTGTGAAAATGTTAAAATTAATTTTTATTAAAAATTTAAATTTAATTTGATAAAAAAATTATATTAAAATTCATAATAATTAAGAATAAAATATTTTATATGGTCCAGTTTAATTTTATTTATTAATATAAAATTACTTAGTCATAAATTAGTTACAATGGTAAAAAAATGATAAAGAAAAATATTTAGTGAAATATATTTAAAAACATATTAAAATTTGGTTTGAAAATGTTTTGTTTAAGATTTATTCACTATAACCATACCAAAATCAATTATTTTATATTATTGGATCTTTTCGACCATTGAATTGGTACTTTACGTTTTATATATTATGAAAATTTCAACTTTATCCCTTATATATGGAGCCTCAACCACCCTGCTTCTATTCACACACAAAGTATTTAAGATTCATCCCAAATCCATAGAAATTACTACCCATAACTCTTATAAACTCCTTATAGGTTATTATATTTCCTAAATACCACCTCTCAAAACCTTTATCCATTTTTCAAAGGATCTCTTTCAAGGAGTAAGGTAACATTCTCAATTACACATTTTTCTTTCATTTTCCATTATTTTATTCTAGTGCCTAACAAAACCAACTAAATCAATGAAAGAATTTTAAAATAAGTAATGATAATTTTTTGAAATGTTATTATAATAATTTAATATTCATTTTCTACCATCCCACCAAATCATCTGAAAAATAATGAGGTCGTCATGAGTATTTGCAGACTACCACCCCCAAGAATGACATACATGATTTTTTAGTCACCACCTTACATTTATGTTTATAAAAGTAATTTTAAATTATTAATATCATATTTATAAAATTATTATATTATATGATTATAAATATTTCCCTAACATCATCTTTATTAATGAAAAATAAACACATCGCTTGGGCATATGTGTGGACTACTGCCTCCACAAAGGTGATGGATTTAATTTTGAAATATACTGTTTTCTTATTTATAAAAATCAACTATAAAATAATTTAACAATAAAAAAATAAAATCATAATATATCTTCAATAATGACATTATCCTAAAGTAATCACATTCTAAAACATATTCTCCCACCAATTTAAATATGTCTTTATTTGGGTCAGTTTAACCACCAACATGAAAAATGTAATAAATATTTATCTAAGGTAACTAGAGAAACATCATTTTTGATGATATTGAAAATTATAAGTATATAAATATTTCTTTGGAATGTTAATTTTAATATCAACCCCATTATTAATATATCTCTCTTAATTCGTTAAAATTATCAAAACAAGCTCACCACCGAATACATCACCATGAATCATTAATAAAATATATTTGAAATAGAATTTAAAAAATATAGATCATTATAAAACATATATTACAATACCTGTAATGATATTTCAATAATTAACTTTTAATCTACAAACAATAATTGGCACCACCATAATGAAACTATTATTAAACAAACATTTGAAGACAATAACATCTCCTGATGACAATAAAATATAAATCACTAATATATTTCTAATAATTTATTAGAATTTAAGATTATTAAAAGTTATATGTATGAATGAGGATATTAAATAAATTATTTAGATATTTATTTTTATATATATGAGGTTAAAGTGATTTTGTGAAATTCGAGGATAAAGGTAATTGTTATTGCGTCATAATTTTTCTTTAATAAAATGTGATTAGTATTCACCACATGTTTTCTTTTTTATAGTTTGTATATTTCACATGGAATTATATAATTATAAATTTTTGTAAAATTCCAAGGATTTATAATATTATCTCATGCAATAACTTTCATGGATTCTCAATTCGAAGTATAACGATGATATAATGGTTTCTTTGTCTCTTTTAAAATTTGTGAGACATATGGTACACCATGTTCTCATTTATATAGTGTAATTATGACACTATTTATTCCATGTATGATAATAATATTACATTTTATGTTATTTTAATTTTAATTTCACCATATTTCTTTATATTACATTTTATTTTTATGTTACTAAAGCCTTAATGGATTTTTATAAATCCAATCTCCTTTCTTGATTTATAATACCTCTTATATGCATGTTCTAAGTCTAATTCTTTGATACTTTCCTCGCCAGGGTGTTATAAGAAGCACTATATATTAAAATTATGTCACTAATTATATGGAATTCCTATTAACTCAGGGCTTGAGTGAAATTTTACTTCCTCTCCAATATAGTTTAAAAATTCAAATCCTCTATTCTTATTACTCTTGAACCTAAGAAAATATCCTCGAAGATTAATCTATTTTATAGTATAATGGGCATAAAATCTTACATGAACAGGGAGCCCAAAAACCATTATATTAGGATCATATAGAAGCCATCCATCTCAATAAAAAAGCTAGAGGTATCTTATCAGCGCATTTTAGTTAGAGTTGTCTTCAACTATGTGGCATTCTTCTTATAATTTATTTGTACTAAATGTGATGCTCTTTTAAGTGATCACCTCTAGAATACTGTTCACATGTTTGATTCGAGGGACTCACCCTGGCTGGTTAGAAGAAATTTTAACACTGTTATGGACACTTCATAGATGGAATTATGTGTCATGTACCCTCGATGATATTATTCAATATTCCATTCATTCGAAGCTTAAAAAGTCTTGGTGTATATGGGTTACTTGGTCGATAGGTATATCAGGTGTAAAAAATAGAGTGGAAACATATGAACTTTTTTTATATTTTCATTCTTCCTTTCCAACCTTAATTCAAATTCCACCTCTCCTAATGAAATGGACACTCACCTATTTTGCACCCTTTATGATCACTCCCTACTCTCGATCGATCTCAATCCTTGGGTGAAAGTAAGTAGTCATTTATTTTTTTCTATCCATTAATTGAAGGATCCCTACTATAATAGTGTGGTTGAGACTTTATGGAACATTCCTATATAGGGAAGACTATTGATTGGTTATCACAATAATTTAGACCATTTAAAAAATGATCTTACTATCTGGGCTTATTATCACCCCTCACCAAACCACAACCAAGATATCAGGGATATTGAATTTGTGGAAGAAAATATTGAGGTGGAGTGGGATGATTACATCTTTTACTCCCATACACAAAAAAAAGTATCATCTCAATGAGTTACAATTGGAGCAAGAGAGAAGAATGAAGGAGTTTTCTAGATCCATGAGTCTCAGATAAGGAGACTCAAATACTATGTTTCTTCATTCATTCTTGAAAGGAATGAACTAATGTACATGCCATGACTTTCGGTTGGATGATTGATCCTTTACATTAGACCCAGATGTGATGGGAGGCATGGGGGTATATCACTTTAATTTACTACTTTGTTCTCCTAACCCATGAATGATGGAGGGATATCCGTTTTATTGGAATACCCTCTGTAACTCAATTCCCCATGTATTTTTGTCACATGCCAACAAAATTCTTGAGTAAAGATTGGATGATAAAGTGGTTTGGGAGGTTATTAAATCTCTCAATCAAGAGATTACACCAGGACCTGATGGTTTTTTGGGACCGTTCTATCTACACTATTTGGAAATCATCAATCCCGATCATTTTGAATCAATTAAATACTTCTTCTATGAATCCCCCTTACCTATGTTTCATATGCCGCGATGATGGTTATTATTCCTAAATTGAAACACCCATCTATCATATGGATGTTCAGGCCCATTAGAATGTGTAACATTTCTTACAATATTTTCCATTCATCATTAATAGAAGACTCTCTCATTATATTCATAAATGAGTGTAATAAGAAAAATATAGATGTGTTAAAGGATGGTCTATCAAAATAGACATAGGATCCACTCATGAAATGATCACATATGTCAATAAAAATGTTATCAAATCCAATATTTTTACTCATGTTTATATGGAAATTCATATGAAAATCTCAAGAATAACATTTTTATACATTTGATGAGATACTTGGGCATCTTGGAGTAGGTTTTTGATTTATTCTTTAATTGTTACCACTTTCCCTGGTTCCCAATCCAATTTAGGGGATGAAAATTCAGTTTTATTAAGCTAATTAGGTTTATAGGACATTCATATCCCCTATCTCCCAGCATCATCATTATGTTCAAGGATTAACCCAAGATATACATTTCTACATTCATGAAACTTTTAAATAATCATCCCTACCATTACAAGGCTAATTTCATTATGGGATCTCACCTTCTCTTTCTTAAAAAATGCCTTTTTTCAACGATTGAAGTTATTATATTATGGGATTATATTCCATTATGGAGTAATATTCTAGGTGGAGTGGGAAGATAATTAATTTTGAAAAAATCTATGTACTCTTCCCATCATCATGATCATATAGAAGATTTATTATAATTGAATCCATGTCAAACCTACAAAGGAATAATTTACCATTAGACTACCTAGGTACCCCATTCATCCAAGTAAAGTCCATATCCATAACATTAAAGTGGTTATTGAAAAGATATCTAACCACATTAAAAATATTAAAAAATGGTTTCTTTTTTTAGAGGAATAATCATTGTCATCAAATGTGTTTTTCCTCAATCATCTTGCACATTATCTCAGTCCTCAAAATAGAAAAAAAAATATAATAGAATTTGAGAAAACATTATCAAATTTTATTTGGGATGAACATAAAGGAGGTAGTTATCATTTGGATTCCTAGAATAGGACCTCCAAACCGGTGGCCAGTGGTGGAATCGATGTTATGAATTTGATGGAGGTGATGTATTTTATTTAGAAGAAAATGGTCTCAGAGGTCATCAAAGGGGTCTACCTCTATAGAATAATTTTTTATGGAAATATGACAATTAGATGAATATTTATATATGAAATATATAACCTCTATGGTAAACTCTATAAGGTCACATTCTAGTCCTTATTCAATATCCTCATTGGATTATTGGTGGTAGAGACTATAATTTCTTGGACTACAACTGTGTGGGCGAGATACTAGGCTATCCAGGATATCCCACATAGGATATTTCCATAAACCAGGCCATTATTTACCCTTACATCATCCATTAGATCTTGAATCCCACTAAAAAATTCATTTTTGATGATATCAGGATGTTCAACACCAAAGATACATGTGTCTTCACAGGTTCTGCGTTTAGTGTTTTTTTGGTCAAGGCCTATAGAAACACGGTGAACATTCTTATTAAAAATAATGAGTGAGGGATTTTTCTATTGTGAAATTACATAAAACCCAAGGATAACATCTACATTTAGAGGCTTTGTAACCTTGTATTTTATACTTATTCAGTGGTGATAGGTAACAGAGTATGCTTATCTTCCAAGTGTTCACGATGCATAATTCATTGAGAGGAAAAAAAAATTTAATAATTTTTTTCCAAAGTGTGTGTGAGATAATGACCTGGAGAACAATTAGAAATATCATAGGATTTACAGCATCAGTGTCCTATTTTTTGGAATTTCGTTCATTAAGTATAGTGGGGTGTAAAACAACAAGCTTGATAGGGAGGTTCAGTCCCTTCTGCTTGCAGTGGGATGTTCGAATTTTTTGGAAGTAAGAAACAAGTCTCATCATGGTGGCCCATTAAATATTTTATTTCCATGAGTTTGAGACATAAGTTCCTTGTTTTGAATCTTTCCATAACGTCTAACTAATTGGGATGATGTGTCTCTCCTTAGGTGATGCATGGCCCGTAGTTCTTCCCCTTTGTCCAGGAACACTCATGTGGGGTATTGGGTGTTCTATAATCCCCCTAACCTTGTCCTCAAACTCAATATTGATGGACCTTTTGGTCAGGGTTGGATACGGTGGGAGGATTTTTTTCATAACTCTATTTTTTCGGTGATCTTTACCTTCAGCGTGTTCTATGGTCCTAGTGACTCTCAAGGAGAAGGCTAAAGCATTGCTCAATGGCCTTGATCATTTCCACTACAAGAACATTTCACTATGTTTTGTAGATATAGACTCAAGGGTCATCTACAACACCCTTAAAGGTAAATTTTCAACCCCTGTAAGATCACCTATTTGATCCATAAATCTATTCCCATCATTTCCTCCATCATAAAGATCCTTTACACATGGCAAGAAGGGAATTGTGTAGTTGGATTTATTTTAATTGAGACTTCCAAGGAGTGCCCTATTTTATAATGTCTTATCATTGGATCCCTTACCCTAGTATGTATTGATGGTGTGATTGTTGATTTACTTGGGCTTCATTTATATAGGCTCCCTGATTTTCCCCCTTCTCATCTTTTTGGTTTCATTCATCTTTAAAGAAAAATACAATTTTTGTGGTGGTGGATTTATAATGGCTCTTAATAAAATTTATTCTTCAATTATTTTTTTCTTATTCCCCAAAATTTTATTTTATGATACATTATATTACAATATATAGGAAATGAATTTTAAATTAAAATATTTTACCATAGTGAATTTCTATCTGACAAATTATATCATGGTTAATAATAATTCTCATACTCTATAACGATGATTTATTCTCAATGTCCATATTTTCCACTTCCAAGAAATGTTGTTCATTATATTTGGAAAACTATTTATGTGTCTTCTCTTTGACCCTAACATTCCTTTTTTCCTACTGTATAAATGATTTTTTATTTTATTTTTTTAATAGTGGGTTTCAATAAATATATTTAAAATTATTGAAATGGGTTTCCTTCCATTATCATTTGTTATATATTTCACTTTAAATTTCTATAAAATAAATTTGTTCTTTTTGAATCCACAATTTTTTAGGGTTTATTTATAAAAGTTTAAAAAATAAAAAATATTTGTTTCCCATTTTTTAAAAAAAGCTGTAACATATTCTTTGACAATATTCAAATAATATTTTTATATTTTATGATTTAAATATTATTTTACTATTTATATAGATAGGATGTATTTTATTATATATTATTTTATTAAATTACCATATAAATTATCATATACTATTTTAGTGTATCAAACTCAAGGAAATTCATTATGGATTTTTTCTTTCCTAATCATCCACTGTGTATAAATATGAATTTTTATTCTAATATATTTCATATTTGAACACTCTATATTTTTTTACTTAGATTAAAGGCTTTTCAACTAGATTCATTATGATTATTGATAAGGGAAATTATTGGCTATGTTATATACCCTTTATCTCGATAGTGTAAATCCAATATACCACATCATCATAATTTAAATTTACTTACCTAATAAGTTATTGAATAAAATTTTCATATCCATTTATATTTTATGGGTTTATTAGGTCAAGATTTTTCATTAAAATATGAATGATTTCATTATGTGATTCTATTTGAAAATTATATGAAACCTATTTTCTTTCCATGGGTTTTTAATGATATGAAGATTAATTTCAAGGAGCGCACATATGTATGGATGACTATTGAGTAGGGTCCCATATCACCCTCCAATTCATTGGATAGAATTTATTATCTCATGATACATGTATACGTATGTGAAATTATGTTTTTCCACTAAGAGTGGGTCTGAGTAATGACTCAGGTAGGTGTGGGTTTGAGTAGTGACTCATAAATACATGGGTGGTAGTGGTGACTAAAAAGGGTGATTATACCCAATGCTTATGTTTCTTCCCAATATCCTTATTATGTTAGTCTTTAAGGTTTGGTTAAATTTTCATTCTAGGTTCCAATTATTATTCTCTATGGATAATTTTTATTTTCACATATCGTTTCCATATTATATGTTTTTTATTTTAGATTACATTTTCTTCTATCATGAATTATAGTTCACTCTTATTATTCCATGTTATTATAATATTCTATTTGTACCCTAATCATGTTTTCTCATATTCTTATGATCTAAACCCTGATGACATGAAGATTTGTTTTCCCATACCAAGAGTTTGAGCTCACCTATTTTTATTGTTTCATTTTCATAATGATATTATATATTGGGTTATATTTAGAAGTATTTTTTATATAGATTAATTATGGGAGATATTGAATGCATAAAAAACTAAATATTAGTGTATTTTAAAAAAAAATATTTCAGATAAAAAAATCATAGAATATAATCTAAAAACATACTAATCCTTCTCGTCATGTGATTGTTTAATTATTCATGACATGTATTATTTCACTTCTAAATGTGATGTAAAATAATGATTTGTTTAGATTGGTTCATCTCTCTTTCTATCAGTTCCATATTCTAAAAAAATGTTTTAGCATCAGATCAGGGAGTGCAGGTCTGGGGTTCCTCATTTCCTGACCATCTTCGGACTCCCAACCTCATGTCTAGTTGGTTTCCATGAATTTTAAGGATACACACCCTAAAATTTTTTTAGGTGGAAGACTAATAATGTTCATCCCTAAAGGAAATATAATTCCACTTAGACCTACTTAGGCTTGGGTCAGTTTAGCCTATTAGTTTGGAATTTCCCATTAACTCTACCTGCCATTTGAAAGGTGGGCCGCCATCAGTTTTGTCAATGACATAATAAAAATGAAGATGCCATATAATATTCTATACCCAATCAAGGAAATAGATTATATGATATTTGATCTACCTCTATCATAGTTAGGTCACTAATTACACTCACTGTCTAGATGACACTATCGTTTGACACTATGTAGCCACCAATATTTCCCATAACCCAATACTAATCCCATATACACTAAAACTAGATCCACCTTACCATTAATTTAGACACACTACTACCTATCTATTCCACTATATGGTCTACCCCTTGGGAATCTCCGACCATGCACCACAATTATGAGACACCACCTCATTGATTTTTTTGAACCACCAATAACTACAATGGTCAGTGGTGGTTTTCCGAAATATGATGCATAAATGAGAGCTGGAGGGGGAGAGATAAGGTTGTGCAGTGACTGAGGAGTCCTAGTCTCCCTTGACAAGAAACATTAGTCCTGGTCTTATAGTAATTATGGTGTCACATCAGGCATATGACCCATGTAGAGGGGGTATGGTGGTGTAAATTAATGTTAGTCCTTTTTCATTGATCTATGAACATGCCCCCCATATAATGTGACACAAAAAAGAATCCAAAATAATAATAATTTTTCGAACAATAAACCTAATATATATATACCATGGATGATCCAAAATTGAAGAATAAATTTAAAATTAATGAAGAAAATAAAATAATTTAGTTAAAGTGTATAACCTTGATATTAGATCATCATTATATAATGATCCATACTTTAAACTAAATTTGATATTGATTTCATGAAGAACAAGATTTCAATCCTATCGTTTCATTCACTTATGGATTATATATGAATAGTGTATAAACCTATTTAGTGTATTAAAGGATGAATTTATAGGTGATAATTAAGTTAACTATACATTTTTAAATAAAATCTAGAGACTAACCAATACTGGGGCTCAAAACCCCAATATCAATTACCCTAATCCTAGGTAAAACCGCCCATATAAAGTCATGTGAAAGAGATATATTATTCATATAGGTATCCATTGATGGAATATTAATTTTTTAATAAAATTTATGAACACATAAGATAAAAATATTATTAATTTTTAAATAATAAAAAATTTCTAAAATTCCCATGACAGAAAAAAAATTTAATCTGACCACGTGACCACAAAATTAAATATTCAAAAAAATATATAAAGGAATTAATAAAAAAAATATATTTTTTACATTTTCCATCCTTAAAGGATTTTTCATGAAGAAAACAACCACATTATAAATGATTTTAGTGTATTGAGATCATGTTTAGTTATCACACTCCCATGAATGCTCATAAAAATTCACATTCTATGAAAATACCTCAACCAATGACATTACCCATCCTAAAAGTTTTTATCTTATCAATCATCAATCTACACTTGTTACTCTGGAATGGTGGTTAATTAATTCACATCCATCTCACTAAATTCAATAATATTTGATGGTTTATTAACATACCTCTTCTATTATGGTACATGAATGATTTTTAATCCAATGATGGGGTTAAAAATGGGTGATAGGAATCCTTACATACCCTAATTAGGTTATGTAAAGGATAATTGAGCATTAGGTAGAGCATGATACCCTAGTCAAAACTCTTAAAAAGGATTTAAATGGATTCCATCAGAAACACAAGGTATCCCTACACAGACACCAAATGTATCTATCTTTAATTCATATAGGAATTTTTATATAGCTGGGTTATCTGTGTCCACTCCTGAATCACATAAATTTTCTTATTCAAAAAAAAACGAGAGGTATCCCCATAATAGATATCTCTTGAATCCGTATCTAGTATAGGGGAGACCTAAAAGGTCTCCCATACAAGGACTCAAAACATTAAATACTAATAGGGTAGTGATATCTATTTTTATACATGAACTCAAATAAATGGATGCGATCATTCCATCTCCATCCTTAATAAGGTACACCATTCTAAAACATACACTAGAAAATTTATGGTTTCTATTTTCCAATATATCTACCTAAAAGTGTAATGATTTAATCAACAAAAAGTGGGACTTTAAATCCACTAAAAACACCTCCTAAAAAATTTTATTAATCAATAATATCAATTATAAAAAATAATACTGGTTATAAAACCAACCTAGATAACTCCATAAATCCATCATTTGAACATATAAGTGTACATAAATATATTGTGAACTATGTGTAAGATGTACCTAAGGGATAAATACCCTAAACCCTGGTGTATATATAATATATAATATCTTATACCATATGGTATGATATAGGGATATTTTTTAGAACAACATTGATGTTGTAAAAGGGATGTTTTGTGATTTTATTAGTATAGTGTTTCTTATGTTATGGTGATACTATAAAACAATTATCTTAAGCCTATCATACTAAAAAATATTTCAATATCATAAGGTTTTATTGATTCGAACAATAAAATTCTCATGGTGTCCATACAAATCATTTATAATGTTGACCATTAAGTATTAACATTTGGATGTCTTCAACATAAAGGTTATCGTTGATAATAAACATTTTGTCTGTTAAATATTTATGAAAAATAAAATTAATTTATATGATAAATGCATTTATATACATGGTTGAAGGTAACAGTGTGTTATAATTTTTTATAATTACTTAATCAATTCATAGTATTTTAGTATATTACATGAATGAACAAGGAGAACAATTTAGTCTAGTATAAATAGGGGTAATTCCTTGAAAATAAATTTTGAGGTTCTAAAATATTCTCCTCATCCAAAGCACTCTTGTTCCTTCATCATTTTCCTTAAGTGAAACTACAATATGATGGTGTGAACGATAATCCATCCAAAACAATGGGTGAATTAGTTAAGCCCATGGATACACCATGAAGGAAAGGTAACTTTGGTTGATTTTTAGGGATATCTATCAAATTTGTGGTTAAATACAATAGGATCATCCACCATAGATTCAAGGTGTGCCTTTTCATCATTTTATGTTATACATGGTTTCAATTTCATTTCAGAGTGGTCATTATATTTTTGTTTCTTAATGACTGTAAAAACATGAATATGTATAATTTAATTTTAAAAAATCCATCAGTAGAATTAAATCCCTGAAATTCCAATGAATTTATGATATTTTGTTGAAAATTAATAAATTATTGAAATTATATTTCATATTGTAAGTTGTGATATAAATTTATCTTTGAAAATGGATATAAAATTTGGTAACATAAAATATGATACAAATTATACAAAATTTATTATATTATGATATGTCATATCTAAAGTAGTTATATGATAACTTAATACAATATAGGATATCATATCATACAACATAGTTGAAATCTATTTGTTTCAAATGTATCATATTGTTTGATATTGGGAGACCTATAAGGAACTAGCTTAAAATTATAGTTTCTTCATTCCATAAAAAATAGCATCATATCATTAATATGATATAATGAATATTGTATGATACGACTATCAGGAACCGAAGGAAATATCATAGTCTATAGCACACAAATAATAAATTTTTATATAATTGATGAACCGAATTGTGGCTAAAAATATGAATATATCATAAAATATGATTGATAGATGTTGAAATTATATATCATAAATAGTGCCACCGATTATAACCCAAAACATAAGTTTTTCACTATATGTTGAATTACAACATAAGTGAGTCATAAAATATTATATGTAAAAAAATGATTTTTTTATTATTTTTCAATAATAAGTTGAATTATATTTTCCAAAAAACTTTTATAAATCCTCGAAAATGATTTATTGGATTTTAATTTAATTTATAAAGTGTTTATAAATTAATTAATTATAATAAATATTTATAACTAATTATTAATTATTATGAATCATTTAATAAATAAATATCGATAATATTAATGGTAATATAAAAATAACTTGGAATTTTATAGAATGACTTATAATTTTGATATATGACAATTATTATTTGTAGGACCAATAATACAAAACAAACTCACACGGGCCACCAACCCTTATAATAGGTGTCTCATGAGACATTCTAAGGGATGGTAACAATGTATAGGTACATTATTTATATATTAATCATATGGAAATTTTTATAATATTTAGAAATTTAGAAATTCGGCAATATATAAATGAGTATATATTAAATCATATATTGTTATTAATTATTAATTTGATTCCTTCAACTTAAAAGGCCTTATTTTTTAAATTATTTGACAATATTGAATAGATAATTTAAAATTAATGTGATCAATTTTCACATAATATTAAATATGTTAAATTTTAAATATGTAAAAAAAATTCATAATAGAAATGAAATATAAAATGTATTTATTTCAAAAATCATATATTATGAAAATTTCATATAAAGAATAATATGAATGAGTACATTTTTGGAAATAAATATAAAAATATTCTATTTATTTTATTATGGAATTTCCAGAGTACATATTTAAATTATAATTTTTTTATAATTAAATTATTTATGAGTTATTCATATATGTTTATCCCATGTCCAAATTTATTATTTTTTCATTTATTTATTAATATTTCCAACATTATTCATAGATGAAAATTTTGTATATTATGAGTGGATGTGTTCTTTAATTTTAAGGGTTATGCCACTTCAATAAATTTTTATACATGCATATAATAAGGTATATGCAAGTGGTAAAATTGATTTAGATTTCATCTACGAAAAATTTGGCATGTAATTTTCTATGATCCAGAATTAAGAATCCAGTTATAATTTTTTCATATTAGTTGTTAGAATTGTGATGGAATCGTGATCTCTATTGAGTAAACATTTATGGGTACAGGGAATTTGGGTTTGAATACTCATTGGACTGGGAGCATAGGTCCTCTCTATGAATGTAAGGATAGTTACCTATAGCAACATACTTACACTTGTGGGGATTATTGGTTTCATATAATTTTATGAATTTACATGAAAGGGATTCATATATATTATTCATCTTATGTATATTGATATTTATATATTTTGTTACCTTTTAATTTTTGTTAGTAATATATGTTACGGGTTGTGTAAAGAGTTACACATCAATATGGTTTAAACAGTTTTTATTTTTTGGAAGGAATAAGATTCAAAAGTAAATCATTAGATGTATGAAATCATTTAAAGGGATAATATGGTATAAGATTTTGATATATTGAATATCCCCTTGAGAAATACTAAGTATTATATTCCTTATATTGTAAACATATGTCACGACCTAAATCATATAGTGCATGTGACCCTAAAGGTTAGGTTTCCATGTATTATCTTATGTTATTCATGAGGAGAATAGATAGCCTTAAATGTCACATAACTAAATCTCGTGGGTTGTTCTTGGTAAAACATGGATGGGAAAACTAAAATAATATCATAGTAAGGTAATAGATATGTAAAAATATATAAAATAAATTTGATGATGGAGTTATCTTATCAAGTATCCAAGAGTCATATATAAAATTATTTTCATGATGTCTATCCTAAAAAACTATGTAATGGGAGAAATTATCAATTTAAACTAAATAAAAATGAAATAATTTTCTTCGAACAGAAATCGTAATGATGGTTTTAAAATGGGTCTTCATTTTAGTAGAATAATATTTTATAAAATTATATATTAAATAAATATAAAATAGGTTAGTCATATGAAAAATATTTTGTTAAATATAAAATAAAAACATCATATTCAAATAGAACATTTGGTAAAATCCCTGTAAAATAAAATCGTAATGGAAGAAACCTCCTAGAATAGTAAAAAAATTAAGAATCCTTGTTATGTAAGATTGAATATTTTATGTGTAAAAAATACATTCATTATTAACCAAATACTAATTTATTTTCATTAATTGTATATTGATTTTAATAAAATTAATACATAAATAAAAATATTGGTTTGAATGAATTTTTCAAATACATGATGCAAAAAAACATTTGTCATTTCATATATACTCATCAAAATTAATCTTAGATAGAATATGGGATTCATATATAGAATGTTCTAGCTATGGAAATCAATCTACAAACATCATTGGACATGTTTAAACAATATAAATATGTTCAATTGTAAGTTCAACGAAATTCATCACATTTTTAGGGTAGAAGAACTAGAAATGAGATGTCTAGGTTTTAGTGTTGAATTGACCATAAAACGAGTACATGTCTAAACTTGAAGAAAATATGTTTAATAGATGTTTAATTAATCATAATTTTTATATTTATTCAAATTTGGGGAAACATAAAATAGGTGTCAAAAAATAGGGAAATAGTTTTTATAGGATAGAGTTATCTTGAATTCCTAAAGGGGTTTTCAGAAACTCCAAGGAGAGTCCATGTTAGGTGCCCATGTTATAAAATCAACTATTTGGTTATAAATGTTATGTGATACCAAATTTGTTCTCTTAAAATTTTATAAACATATAAGAGTTCAAAAATAAATAAAAAGTTTATGGTTCTTAATGTTTGTATTAATATTTTATAATAAATTTTTAAATTAAGAATATTTTTATTGTAAAAGAATACTTCAAGATCTTATAGATTTCAACAAGGTATGTGTATTTTTATATTATTTCTATAATTTTTAAAATAATTTTTTATTAATAAATATTTATAACAAAAAATGTGATTATGGGTTTAGTACAAATGGTTTATGATTCATTATATTCTATAACATGTATTCAATATGAGACAAAGATAAACAATTTTTATATTAGATAAAACAGCTTACCCAATATATAGGAAAAAAATGTGAAATCTAGATTCCATCAAACATTAGAGAAAAAATTAAATAATTAACTCTTATTTCAAAATAATACTACAAACACATAGAATAACATATAAGATATGGTAACTCAATAGTTTATTTGTTATATATTTCTGCTAAAAAATGTAAATGTTACATCATTAATACAAATAATATTATGTGTCTTAGAATGATATTATATAGAGAATATAGTTTCTATGTGGTTTTTGGTAAAATGTTTGAACATAGAGAAGTTAAAATTTAAATAAATAATATATTATTCTTGTAAAAATTTAGTGTGAAAGACAAATTATACCCTAAAAGAGATAAAGGTATGTTGGTAGATGAAATTAGGTAGAGATTTATTTTTTAAAAAAATTATCTAAAGGTATTAGAAAATCAAGTGAATGGTTTTATGATGGTGATGGTGAATGTAGAAAGAGTTATATGTAGATAATGAGACATCATAACATTTTTTGTTGTAAAGTAACAATGTCTGAATACTTGTTAAATGAGTTGAACACTACGAACATGATTGGTATTCTAAAAATTATTAAAAAATATTTTTAATAGATATTATTCAAAAAATTGTTAGGTTGGGTTATTTTATCATAAGGTCACATGGTGATGTGGAATTAATTAAATTGATATGAAATGAGCTTATCGAAAAAATACTGTAAACATAAGGCATTACAGAAGTCTTTTATATGAGATATGATACTAGAACGTATGTATGGTTCTCTTAGTATATTCATAAAATAATCAAATAAAATACAAAATATCATGTTATACATGTGTAATATCAATATTATTATTCATTCAAATTTGATTAATATAACAAACATATTGAATTAAAATTAACCACTCAAAGTATAACTTTGAGTTATCCCTGATCAATGATCATCATAAAACATTAAAAGTTGTGAAAAAATGATAAGATTGAACTGAGTAAAATTTAATATGAGGATATAGAATATACTCATGAGATATATAATGGGTTTTTATGTTTTATGACCCATGTAGTATACCACATAAGGTCTCTTACATGGTGTATTTATTATACTAGAGGTGTATGTTTCATATTTTGATTGGACTTATACTTGTGGTTAGATATGATACATTAATTGAGAACCATCATACAACGATACCATTCGTAATGCATGAGGATAAAATAATTAAGGGTGGTTTGTTATTTTTTGATCTTTTCATTAGTTGAGTTTAATCAATATGGTATTTTTCTTCTCATATAAGAACAATGGAATATGGATGCTTGATTATGATACATTGAATGAGTGTGTTTTTGTATGAAAGTTAGTGACATGAGATGTTCTTATCTATTAGATTATAAAAAATTTATGTGATCAACCATAAAGGTTAATTACATGTGATGTGCCCATACATTTTGTTAATCTATAATTATTGAATTGAGAATGTATTGGAGGAAATA
Organism: Viscum album; assembly: GCA_963277665.1. Taxonomy (NCBI): domain Eukaryota; kingdom Viridiplantae; phylum Streptophyta; class Magnoliopsida; order Santalales; family Viscaceae; genus Viscum; species Viscum album. The sequence continues at coordinate 1,226,375,971 of OY728130.1, forward strand.
CTTTATTGGAATACTCACTATCTTATGATTACCCAATTTCTTAGACAAAGAAATCATATGAAATTAAATTATTGTATATTATATGGTTGGTGAGCATAGGTATTTATAAAAATTTGTTTGATAATTATTGTGATAGATCCCTTTATAACTTATGTAGAACTCTTGTTTTTATAGAGTAAAGTCATTTCTTATATTGAGGATTTAAGAAAATAATATATTTTTCAATGCTATAATGACTTTTGGGGTTACATATTGTGGTTGACTAAATGGGAATTAATTTTTATGGATCTTAAGTGTATACTCTTAAAAATTTTATAGATACTATTTGGAAAGATTATTTTATAGATATTATTAGGGTATTATATATGATGTGATACATTCAGAATTTGATGATAGATTTACAATTATTTCATGGAATATATCGAAAAGGACTATATATATTTTTTAATATTTCTATTTGATATGATACATGGTGAAATACCAAAATTAATAATCATTAGTGTAAGTGGGATTCTATTGGATATTTTTCCTATCCCAATATATATTTGATATATATTATTTCATATCTTACTATACAATGTACATATATCATATGGTATAACATCTTTCTTGTAAAAGGAATGTTTTAATATTTTATAAGTCTGTCATTTTTCATGATATGGTTATAACATAAAACACATTTTTAAACCTTCTATATTATATGATATTTTTATATCATAATGCTTTGATGATTCATATTATAAAATTCATAGGGGATACTTATAAATTATTTAGTTTGTGTAATGTTAATCATTATTGTTTATATATTATCTATATTAAGGCCATCATTGATTATAAACATTTCACTTAATAAAAAGCTTGTGTGAATGAAATTAATTTATATGATAAGTTCATGCACATACAAAGCTAAGGTCTAAAAATAATTTTTAACTATTTGAATTAAATTATCATTTCAAAACATTTCATAAATTCCATGAAGGATCAGGTAGTATCATCAATCCATATATAAATATGGTGAAGTCCAAGATAGTGGTATATGTGTTTTCAATGGATTATCGCTACCTGAATCTCTATTTATCCACATTCATTTTCCTCAATACATACAAAAATATCATGGTGTAAATGATAATTACGCTCACATGTTTGTTGATTTAGTTCAACCCTCATATACACCATGGAGGAATGAGTCCTTTGGACACTTCTTCAAGGTCTAATATAATGTGTGGTTTAAAATAAGAGGATTTTAGAACATTGGTGAAAGGTACAAATGTTTTTTATTTTATAATATACATGGTTTCGGTTTCATTACATATAGATCATAGTTTTTTGATTTTATGATGTATTTTACTCTGTGAATATGTTTTATGGAAACATTAAAAACCCATTCATACATAGTAAGGTCTAAAAACCTCAACACATACTCAACCATGGTCATTATACCCTGATAAAGGTCGTACTACTTCTATAATAGAACTATTCTCAGTTTCACTAGGTATAATCCTCCCTAATGAAACATTCAAACTATATTCAAGTTATTGTAGCTTTATCATGTTTTTATAAAGATATATCTCATCAACGAATCATAGAGAAGACATTATTCCCTCAATACCATCCAATTGATGGGTGTATAAAAAAATAGGACCACATATTCCACCACATGTAACTAGTAATATGTGGCTTGTGGGCTACTCTCACCATGTATCCTATCTGTTATCTATTTTTTGAACTCATGAAATTCACTCTTCCCATGGGTCATCTCATCCTTCTCAACTAGAATCATTCTCGAGTCCTAATAGGTAAAGGATTATATTCTATTATGATAGGTTTGGGGTCCTATATATTCATGATTTATGGAGGTTCTACCTTATACATGCCTTGGAAAAAAACTATTATTATAATATATAAATTGAAGCCTCTTTTATCAAATTATCAGTGGTGGGTTCCCCTTGTAGTGACACTAGAGCATTACATCCCTACCTCAGAATCCTAGCAAGATTTATTTGAGGATTCATCTTATATTTAACCAGATAAACCTACGGACTTCTAAGAATGTATGGGTGATTTGAATCAAGAATGAATTTATTGAAAAAACATTTTACACACAATATTATTCGTGTATCATCACATTTATGCACTATAAAAGGTGAATTTGAGACTTGAGTCACATAATTCAGTATTAAAGTTCTGGAGAAAGTATCTATCATCCACTTTATATGTGTTTTCTTCGTTGGCCTAATTATTGAACCTAAGAATACTTTACACCATAACATAAGTTTCAAAAACCAATCCTCACAAGACACCTAACTCTAAACATTTCACCTTGAAAATAACATTTCACTAATACTTATATGAAATTACCATTCCAACTAGAAACCCACCTGTTCTAGTTATTATAATAACTGTACCAATCCCATCTATAATAGGCTAGTATCCACTAAATTTCACCAAAAAAATCATAACCCTTGCGTAGGAGGCCATAGTATAATAAACATATACATATCCCAACATCTTGTGAAAAAACATAAAAAAATAAATCTGGACGTAATAACTAACTATTGTATAATTGTACATGAAAGAAATTACAAATATTTAAATTAATATAAAAATTTAAACACCAATAATAAAGGGAAAAATATAATCTCAATATCTCATAGTCAAGATAGACCTTGAATAACTCGAAACTAGGAACTCATTATCACATGATCTCCCTCCACAAATACTGACTACAAATTTCCCCATTATGTTTATTTAAGAAAAATCTATATCAATATGAATTTCTCCTTAATCAACACCAAACTACCAACTTTATGTATAACACAGGACAAATTTTATCAAATATCTTATATAGGGGTGATTATAATCAAACCAGGTAGGACACCTCAGAAACAAAATAGTGGATAAAAATAAAAGTCAACTCAATATCAAAGATGTTTTATAAACATGATAACCTAGATATAATTTAAGGTTTGATATTACTGATGTGGTATTGATGTCCCATCATATAATCTCATCTCCAAGAGGATCATATTCCATAATAAAATCATGTTAAATAGTAAAACATAATAAACGTTATATCTAAACTACCAAACAATCTATAAACTAAACCATCTCTTGGACATTCTAATGGGGGACTCAGGGCTTGAAAAATCTTGTAAATTGGTTGAGGGGGTTTCAAAGATGTTAAAAGGAACCAAAATCATTAAGAAAGAATTATATTGATTGAAGGAGTTTTTAATTCATAGATGAATGTGTAATTACTCCTCTTCTAAGGATTAGTATACCCCCTAAACTATATAAATGACCCAAACTATGTTATGTAAGAATGTATCGAGGGTGTACTCAGCCCCATTCCTAGTATAGATGAACCGTTCCTTAGGACTATGGTAAAGTACCTAACTCCATAAATATTTGGGGTACCTAGGCCCTATCATTTTCATATCATAAAAGGTGGACCATACATAAGGTGGGTCTAATCATCATTATTAAAACTATTCATCATCCTTATGAACCTAAAGAACTAAAAGTACAAAAAATTACTCATAAACAACCTTTGATAAAGAAAAAATCACAATATTAAATTTTCATTGATAAATTCTCAAAATGGACTACTTACTTATCTGATTCCAATAATAAGGAAAAAGGTTTGAAAATATATTCAAGTATTAGGTATTATGACATGTGGTGTCCCCTAGGTTGTTCCAAATACCGATATAAAGTGAAAGGATAAATCTTGCCCACCCCTCCATGTGTGTGACCTCTGAAATATATGCAAGGGAGTTTTGGGTGTATATTAGTAGGCGTTTTCTCTTGATATATTTGATGGACTAAGTCAAATTTATCTTGGGGACATACTACACTGTATTTCTGAAATTTTGGGATGCGTGGATGTGATGGAATTACTATAAGTGTTAGATCATGTATCCCTCGGGTAGTCTAGGCGAAGATCATATAATTAGTTGACCAGCTTGCAGAGGCATCCCAAACATACAGTCCCAGGTACGGTGCTAATAAAAATTCATTTATATAATGTATTTTAAATAATATGTGATAAAAATATCTTTATTTTAAATCATTTACATAATTTAAATATTTCATATCATAATAATCACATGATACCATGGAAGGAAGGTTAATTTTATTTGAGGATTAGATACATACGTATCTTATTTTACAATAATTGTAAATATTTATCCATAGTTTATCCACACTATACCCCTTATTATATCCTCAAAGGTTATACTCGCCTTTATAACTTGGGGGATATAAACATAAAAATGTTTGATTTGAAATGCTGAGTATGGTAAAAATTCATCAACATGTCACCATGAATTATATCATAATAAAATAGGAAAACTCGAGTTTAGGAGAAATATATTACTAAAAGGAAAATGAATCAATTAATTTTTTCCATAATTCCTGATAAAAAAACATGAAATCTCAAATGATCAAACATGTACAATGGAATAAAATTGTGAGATAATTATGGAAACATGTAATGAATGAAAGATAAAAAAATATTGGAATCATAAATATATCAAAAAAATATAAATCATAACATTGTATGTAAAATATCTAGATCACCACTAATACAACATAACATTGTGTTCTTAGGATAACTATATGTGCAACATAAGAGTAAGTTATTTCTCACTACTAAGACAACATAACATAATGTACATAGGCTAACTGATCATGCACCAAAAAATTTATCTCAAGATATGAAAATATTACCTAATTATTTGGATATCTATCAAGGGGAACTATTCATATTCATAACACAGACATGTATATGTGTTCCAGAAGAGATAAAAAAATCATAAAAAAATCATAATCATGATAAAAATTTTAATAAAGAAGTGGGTTTTATAAGCTTATATCAAAGAATAGCTGAATGATATACTATAAAAATTTTCAAGATAAAAAAGAATAAAATCATTTTGGGTGATTAAATTTAATTAAATAATCATAACACCTATATATTTAGTTCTAATGTATAAACATTTATGATATGAATTGGAAAATTAAGGATACAAATGGGCATGTTATGCAATGATTTATGAAATCAGTAAAGAATATTTTGTATATTTCAAAGATATTAGTATTTTCATATAGTATATAATTAAAACATGATATTTTTGTATAAAATAATGATGGTTTAAAAAATGTATTAATATAAAAGAAAACCTTCTATTGTGGTGGTTCTTGATGTGAAATAAAAAATAGGGAAGCAATTTTAGAACTAGTTTACTCAAAATAAAGGACTATGAAGACAACATAACAAGTATATTGCCCTTAAAAATGGTAAAGTAACTCAGTATGTACAAAACATAGATCGATAATATAAATAAATTACATGTGAAAACTATAGTGAAAATAATGAAAAAGAAAAGAACTCATAACCTAAATGTAACCAGGGCAGTTCGGAAGATCCCATAACTCTAGTCTTGATCAATTTTGTTTGTGAGGCTAATATCTTGAATAAAAAAATTTGTTTATTAAAAACACTATTAAGAAAAATTTCCATATATATTTCATTATATATGGTATATTTTTCATGTGTAATTTTTTTATTAAATAGTTTTCTATTTGTAACGTACTTGAGGTTATTTGGTCGATTTCTCTAAAACATCCTTGATATATTGACTATGGTAAAAAAATGAAATTGCTTCATATTCTCTAGAATTTGTTAATTATATATATTTTAAAATTACATTATCAAAAAATTTAATTATTTCAATAAGCTTTCCAAAATGGAATCAAATAAATAAAGGTGGCTCGATATATTCCATTAAGGTAACTAAATTTCATATGATTCATTAATCTTATTATCACTTTTATAATTTACTATATTATCCTTAAATAATGTTTATAGTTTCACTTATATAATTTTAATATATTATATAAATATTTAAATTCATCCATTCTTGGCGGTAATAGAAAAATGAAATGTGTTGATTCCTGGAGGCGGTAATCTATGATTACACGTGGATGACACTAATTTTTTTTATAGAATTGGAGGAGGTAAAAAATTAAAATAATAATTATTTTATAATATTAATAAATTCATAAATATTTTTTTTCTAAATAACTCTTATGAAAAATTTATATAATGCGGTTATGAAAAAATAGAACATGATACTAATGAACGAAGTAGTATACATATGCGTATTGTGAGATCATCGATTTTCAAATGGTTTTGGGGGAAGGTAAAAATGTGATATTTAAAAATAAAAATAAAATTTTAGAATATTAACAATAAAAATTTAATAATAACTTTTGGGATAGAAAATAATTGTTTGGGTAATATAAGGGAAGAATCCAGAGAGATCAGTTGAGAGGGTCACCAACACTTTGGATGTTTTCCATTCTGTATCACCTTAAGGATCCTTGGAACTCTATTTTACAAAGAAAAAGAATCCTAAGAAATATTGAGAGTAATTAAGAGAAACTCGGGTTGATTTTTTTTAAATATAATTCTTTGAAATGGGTGGGAAACTATGTTGGAATTTATCTCCTTTTATAAGCATTGAAAATGGAATTTATATAAATACCAATTACTTTTTCAATGATGAAATCAGGCTAATCAAGATTCAATGGCCCCAAAATTGGGAAATACTTAATTTTAGAGTGATATATCATCTATAAACCCTATAACAAAATTTATACATTTTTAGATAAGTTTTAAGTCTTTTAACACTAAATTTTTATATTTTATCATTTTGTTTTTCCACATAGTAACTTGTGTTTACCAGAGAAATTTATATTTTTTTAAAAATTAAAAAATAACATATATTACAAAATATTGATGTAATAAAAAAAATTTGAACATCCATATATTATAATTAAATTTATAAATAATAAAAAATTAACATTTAAAACAAAATATTTAATAATTAAAAATATCATTTTGATGAAAAATGTTGTTTTCATTATTTTATGTTATTAATTTTATATAGTATGGATTATAAATTGAATGAGTGTAAATATATTTATATATTAGTTTAGAAATTATATTATATTAATGTTTTTGAATATATTAATTTATTTTATTTGATAAAAAGTATATAGTGCTAACAAAAGTATTCTCAGAAAATAATAGTTTTATTGTTATCATAGTAATCAACATTAATCCTTGTGATCATATTTTTATGGATAAAAATGAAATTGGACTTATTAAATAATATGAAAATATATATATATATAATAAATCATGTTTTTTATATTTAATTTCTACAAGTGATGGAAACTTATTTTAAATACACACAAATAAAGGCAGTTTTTCACTATTCACATAAAAACAATTATTTTAGAAAAACCTAAAAAATTCATCCAACCGTAATTTTGATATGATTAATTTAAAAATATTCTTCATTTTAAAAAATTACAATTTGAAAATTTTTTAATTTATCTTTCAGAGGAAAATAAATTGTATAAATAAAAACAACTTTTATTGAAAAATTAAAATGTTAAGTGTCATTAATCTTATTTTGTATTCATTTTTGATTGATTACTATGTTTTCATTTATTATAGGTTTTATTATTATTAAATTTAATTAATCATATTCATCTAATTTTTCATTACATAATTTAGTTCATTGATACATTTAATAAAAACTATTAAATATAAAATTAATTGGGAGAAATATATATATATATATATTCCAAAATCATTGGGTGTCACACGTACTCTCAGGTTAAGTTAAATAAAATCACTCAGACTACTAATATCATTATAAATCATTGTAAATTGGTTTATCATATAAGGCTAACTCAAACTACCAATACTTAGACCAGGGATAGGATTTCATGCATGGCCAGCTCAACTGAACATCCCACACATCTTGACCCTTATTTAGGATGGGTAGATTATAATTTTATAAGGATCTATGTGCACCTACTCCAATCATCACATTTTTGGGAGATCTTAAATTTATATCCATTATTATCTTACGGTTGGGTAGAAACTATATATTCTTCTCATTCTAAGGAAAACAGATTACTCCATTCTTCTTATTGTCGTTTTCAGTTCTCTAATCAACACTCCCCCCATTATCTATTTATACTTATCACTTATCGTTGAGATTCCAAATACATAAAACATAATTTCACTCACTTTCCTCCCATTTTCACAACAGGAAACTAGAATCACATATCATGTTTCTACTCAAGGCCCCTCAATAATACACAACCATGCTTAACTGCCACTTTTCTCTCCACCTCAATCCTCCTACCAATGTGACTTAGAAAGGTGGTTTTCTCAAACATGTGGGATAATGAAGAGATATAGTTAATAGTGTGATAGAGATATATATATAGATAGAAAAATAGTGAGTGAGTGAGTGAAATATAAGAGGATATACATCGAATGGGGAATATTAGATATCTCGAACATGTAATAACCTGCATGACATGATCGGTATTTTAATGTCATATGAGGTATGTATCCAAATGATAGATATGGTTTTGGTGGGTTTTAATTCAAAAAATAGTATTTAACCAATAAACATGTTACTTATTTGATCATCACACAAAAAAACTAAAATTAATAAATAGATCATTAATAAGATGATCGACAATCTAAGAATGATGGAAAAAACAGAAAATAATTTTCTAAAGAATAGGGAATATGGAAAATATTCAAGAGAAAATGTATGAATTTATAAGAATTATAAAGGATAGTTTTTAAAAAAAATTAATTAATAGGTGATGATGATACTAAAGTATAACCATCATGTGAATTCATAAGGATGTTATTGATCACAAAAATGGATGATGATGACTTCAATAGTAATGAAAATATTAAAAATGGAAAATATGATGAAATCTAAATATAGTACTTATTGATGTGATATTTGAAGGATTGTCTTTCAAATATACCAAACTTTGATAAATAGAATAATAACATCAACAAATATTATTAAATATAAAAAAACAATAATTTTTCCCATATTAAGAAAGAATACATGTTATTAAATAAGAATGAATATTTGAATGTGAATATTATAAAATATGATTAATTAAAGGATGTTATATGATATAACATTAAATGGAAATAAAATGAACTTTTAAATTCAATTCAAAATTTTCAAGAATTATAAAATCATAAGAATAATTTTTTATTTATCTTTTATAAATCAATACAATAAAATTTGAGAAAACTGAAATGGAAATGTAAAAATTATTTAATCATTTAATAATATTTATATTTTTTGGAATAATAAAATATTTCTATCAATATATCAATATTCTCATGGATTTATGGAATGAATGTTTGATTTGAAGGTTACAATAAAGGAAGTGATGTTTTTATTGAAATTAGTAAGATTCCATAAATATATAAATTTTTCAATTATAAAATACAAATAGAATTATATTACAAATGGGTAATAAACAATTTAAAAGACGATATAAAATAAGTCTTTTGAAATTTTATTATTATCCAAATATTTCAGATAAAAAAATGAGATAAAATCAATGGTTATATGGCTGATAGAAATCTTGTGATACCCTATAGTGAAAAGATATATATGAGAGAATATTTTATTTAATAGATACATATATTTTTATTGTGGTTTAAAACATTTTGAATGGATATCCTACTTAAAAAAGATTAATTTATGTTAATCCAAAGGATTTGGATGGTAATATTTGAAGAGATAACATCCCAAAAAAATGAATAAATGTTTAGAATAAATATAATGTATCTAAAGTAAATATGGATAATAAATTTAAAATATTGAATGAATTTTATAGAATGAGTGGGAAAACAGTCATGATGATAATAATTTTCTTAAAATAGTTTTGACTCAGTTGAGTAAAAATCAAAATATTCAAAAGGATCATTAGAAGAAGAATAGTGGAAAGGAGAACAATCTTATTGTAAAAATTTCATTGAATGATTTTCAAAATAACATACATGGAATGTGTACCATGTGTTTTTTTCTAATATTAATGGATATATAATTATTAAAAAAAATATTAACAGTTTATGAAAGTATCAATCACATTTAAAAATTATAGGTCAATGGAAATCAATGGAGTTGGAGAAATGAATATTATAAAGAATAATCTAATATAAAATAATTCAAAATATTTGGCTTAAACCATAATTTATATATTGCCTCAAAACATTTTAAGTATAGTAATGAAGTAATTTTATAAGAAAATTAAATATTTTTTATGGATTAATGATTGTACATTTATGATAAGATGACTACAAATAAAGGGTAACTTGCTCTATGCGGTTGATGTTGTAAATTAATATTATTTAATATTGAAAGAGATTAATGATTTATGACATCAAATGGTTGAAAACTTTTTAAAAAAGAAAATGAAAAGGTTTACATGAGGCAATAATCATAATAATTTTCTATTATAAATAATGAAAATAATTAGACATGTTCAATATCACAAAATGGGAATATTATTAAATATTTACATAAGAGAGTAGATATTCAAGAATATCATCTATTTAGGGTTATTGTTTTAGATAGTTTTGTTTATATGCAGTGTAATATTAGGAATAGATATAATTATTTTATATCTTTGATTGATTAATTTACTCAAATTCTAGGTATGAATTTTATGAAATTTAAATGAAAGACCTTGACGATTTTAACAAAAATAGTGGAATTTAAAAAATGATATTTTTTATTCATTAAATATAATTATAATTTATATTATAGTTAAGTATACATGTTTAATTTTTAAATTATATTTAGATAATCATGGTATTTAATAGTAATGTAGTAAACCATATACCCCAAAATACAATAGTGTTTCCGAAAAGAAGAATAGAATATTGGTGTAGATAGAGTATATTTTTAAACATCAAAATTATGTTTCTTTTATTATCATTATTGAGATTATTCCCTTAAAAAGGAATAACATAATGTTGTGAATTATTTGTAAACTATATACTTTATAATATTTTAAGGATTCTAAATGAATTTTATACTACGTAATTTTAATTTTTTTAATAATTTTAGATTTTTTGAAGTCATGTTACTAAGGAGAATAAATTTGGATTAAATTTAAAATGAAAATAACATGTTAAAATGGTTTATTCTTATTATAAATTAATTGTGAAAAACATAAATATTATTTGGATATTTTATATTTAACTAAAATGGAATATTTTTAATTATTCACATCAGTGAGTAAACATTCAAACATATCATCTATTTGAGTTTATTAAATAATATATTTGAGTTACTATGAAGAGGAAGTCAACATATAGAGATAATTATGTTATCCCTTTTATTATTTAATTTACGTATGTTGAATGTATTGTGTTCTAGAAACATGAATAGAAGTCCATGAGTATTTTTCAGAGTTTAAAGAGGAGATTATAAATAGTGTGTGGTTATTCTTTAATGTGAATTAAAATGAATAATGGATTTGAGTATAATGCATCATATTCCACAATGAAAAAACAGTGTCAATCAAAATAAGAATATAATCTTAGGTGATATGGAGTAAATTTTTACACATCTATTTTTTGTTTCTTTTTTATCATTATAGAGATTATATCTTAAACATAATTAAGTGTCATGTGTGGAGCTATTTTGTAAACATATATTTTATATTATTTTAATAAAGCATTTTATTCTGAAGAATCATATATACAAAAATATTTTATCATCTTAAATTGTTTTAGGTAGTTTGAAGTCATATTAAATAACGAAATATGGTTGGAATAAATTTGAGATAAAAATAATAAATTAAAATTGGAATATAATGAAATAAATTCAAAAAAATATATTTTATGTCTAATAAGGGTAATTTCTTATTTATGTGGATATTGTATCTGGGGGAGTAAAGGGAATGATGTGATATTCTCATGTGTACATGGTTTTTGTAAACTATTATTATGGTTTTTTTATTATTTTTTAAGGGATAGTAATAATGAGAAGAGGGTGGTAATAGAATGTAAAATCTCTAGGAAAGAGGATATATGCTGATAATTTTTTATAGAACGATTTGAGATTAATTTATAAATAGTGTCATTTATTAAAATAATTATTCTCTTATAGTATTAAAATTTAATTTTTTATATATATCTTATAATAATGAGAGATAATGTATTTAAATTGAATTAAGATGAATAGTTAAAAATTTAATCTAAAGGGGATATTATTGAAGTCATGGAATATTTTTTGATGTTTTTTTTTAATTTTTTGATTCATTGGAGTGAAGTGTATATTTTTTTTACATGTGTCGATGCATGTCAAAAAACAATTCACATAAATTTATATGATAATAAAAAATTATTATATTATATTAAATATAAATGCATGAGTGGTTTAATCTAGAGGAAGGAGTTGAAGATAGATGGAGTTTTTCAGGCATTCTTCTTGACCATTAATGTTCTTGTGGCTCAGAACTAGAGGTTCATTGGAGAATAAACTTTAGTAAGTATTATAAAAAATACATTTTGAGTTATAGTGGTACTAAAAATGATTTATGATGATAGAATAAGGTGGATTTTGAGTAGTAGTTACCTCGTACAAACTTTTAGTGGGACCTAATGGGTATCAATTAGGTTTTAGTACATAACATCATTTTTTATGTATTTTATAAAGAGAATTATTTTTTGAAACAAATTACCCTTAAAATCTGACCCTTAATGTACCAAACGATTATATAATAAATTGATACCTTTTATTGACAAAATGATCAAAATTATAGAGTAGTTGATGGTATATTATGTTGGTTAATGTTATTTTTAATTGAAAGCCAAAAGATAAAAAGGGAATTTGAGTTACAGGAAGTGTAACTTTGTTTCATTAAATATATGGTGCATACAAAATAAGGAGGAGTAGAATCCAAATAATTGGATGAATGTAGAGGAATTTGATTTTATAATTTCTTAATGTTTTTAGATAACTCTTAAAGAAGATGAGAAATGATATGGTTTTTAGTGGGTTCTTAAGGTGTAATTTCTTTTATAGAAGTTTAAATGATCAATTTACTATAAATGTCTCTAAATAATTAAGTAAATAATATTTTTTGTTGTAATAGATAGAAGTTTCCCATTGTTTTAATGATTAATTCAATGTGTTAATAAGTGAAGTTGATGTCTTAGTTGTCTATAGAAAAATAATGTTTCTTAAAGGAGATTAAATATACTTATTATTATATATTTTAATGATTATCATTTCACTGTTATGTAGTATTGATACACAAGTCGTGAGAAATTTTTAATAATAGTATTTTTGGGATAAACCTCATTATTTAAATCTCTGATTATTTTAGTAGATCATATGATCTTGGGATTTTATGATCACGGACAGGATATAAATATCTATATTTATGACTGAAATATTTAATTAATTATTACCACTAAATTTTATTTTTTTAGAGTGTATATATATCGAATTAAGTTATTGAGTTAATAAGAATTTGATTATGAAAAAAATGTGGAATAGTCATTTATCATAACTTGTAATGATGTTTTTCTTAATTAAAATTTAAAATAAATTGATTTATGGATTCTCCACCTTCATATTTAATTGTTTAGGATATTAATACCTATTGGAATAATGGTATACATATAGTCACATAAAAAATGATAAATCATAGATTAATTTTTTAGCATGATAATATAAAACTGGACAAACCAAACCATACATTTTCATCTATTTGTACAACATAAAATAATATTTATACCCCAAATAACATTATGTTTTCTTAATTTTATTGGTATTATTAAACATGTTACATCATATGTAGCAATAGAAATGTCACAAGGTGAAACAATCTCTATCTATATTTAACCATTTGATAAAACCCTTAGTATAATATTACTTAGTGATATAATATCTATGATAAAAAATTAATTTATTTATTCTGTGTATTGGATTTATAATATTTAAGTTATATAAATAAATATTATATTCAAATTTATTTAATTACCAACTTAAATGGTTAAAATATTAACAAATTATGTTATTTTAAATAATATATTCTCTTATGATATTTATATTGTCACAATCATTGAACAGCTCCATTCATACATCATTATTTTTTTCAGATTAGTTGAGATCATTTTTAAATGTAACTACATACATTAAAATAATTATTTAGTAATATAACCAAGACACATATTAGAAAAAAATTAATTTAAAATTAATATAGAATATATATATTCATTTATTGTTATGTGTTGAAGTTATTTATTCCCAAACATACTCCCACTAACCCTAGAGAAATTATATTTTCCAAAAATATAATTATATGACATAAAATGTTTTTAAAAAATAAAATGAAAATTATCTACTTATTAGGAATATTTATGTTAAAAAAATTAACTAACATATCTCATATAAAAAATTTATGTTATGTATAGAAATATACTGGAAAGGAAGAACATTTTTTGTTAAACTTTACAACAAATGGGTTCTAAGAATTCATTCTGTAAATTTTTTATAAATAACATAAAAAAATAATTATATCTTAATCAAATATTTTTATTATTTCATTAAAAAATATCATATCAAATGTATCAAAATATAAACAACAAGTAACAAAAAAACATCATCTCATTTATATATAACATACTTCTACTAAAAAGGAAATTTACATTCCACATTAGAGAAAACGAGATAAAATAACACATTAAAGTAAATAATTTCAACATCATTAAATTAAAATGTAACTCTTTATATTTCAAAATATATATAGAGACAACTATTTCCACTTTTCTGAATGAAAACTTCGATCTTCCTTCATTAATTAATCCTTACTTTTTTATTTTTCAATATATTCACAAAAAGTATTTAATAAAAAATAATTTTCATCTGTAGTTAAAAATATACATTTTTATAACATTAATAGATAACATTTAATCTATGAAGTTTCTTATACCCCTTCATGTATTGTCATAATATTTTCCCTTATTGTTTAGTAATTCCATAATATCAAGATTACCATTCCATCATGATCCTCCTTTAAAATTTAATAACCCATACTGGCTATTAGAGGCCCAATAGATTTATTCTACATCAAAATCTAACTTGTTACCTTTTATACCATCATCATAGCACCAGAGTCGTATCCTCTCACGTTATTATCAAATTTCCATAACAATTTATCAAGAAAAAGATATCTTTTATTTAACTCATTCATATTTTAATTCACTATATATTATAAATACATTTCTAGCAATGATTATAGGATTATTTCCATGTACCCATCTAAATATAAATGAAAATGAATCCTCAAAATTCATTACCATAACAAATCATATTGAGTAAATGAGCGAAGACAAAATTTCTGTCAATAATATTATATTTAATAAATTTCTTTGAATCCTCATATTTCATATAAAAAACATGTTCATAGTGGAGAATCTTGAGGTTATTTATCATATGTAACACATCCAGGATTTCATGTTTCTTATAAAAATTAGGTTCTATATATATAATAACATAGAGTGGATACATCCCAATAATCCTTTTCAAAATTAAATATGTATCTTGATATTCTTGATAATCACCATTAACAATCCACTAATTAGTAAGCTGTTTCTCTAACACATACAATTTTTTCATCATTCATAATAGATTTTTTTTACTTTTTTATACAATTCCATGAGATTAATTCTATTATGCATGTCCTTTTTTATGATTTATTCCAATGAAATGTTTTATGAATATGATTTAATTTTTAAAAACCTAATATAGTTGTTAGTATGTATGATATTTTAGATTCATTTAATAAGAACATTTATTAAACGTATTCTCACTAAAATGATGACCTATTTTATAATTTTTATCACATTTATTAGTGCGATATAAACCATATTCCAAAAAAACATGAACCTTTAAATGTTATATCCTAATACATGGCTATATCTAGTATCCAATTATTTAATTCATATAATGTACTTCTCTTCGATATTTGAGTGGATAACTCCTTTCCCAAATCTATATATGGATTATTCTAACTACATTACCATAGTATCCAAATTGTTAGGTTTTACAATTTAAGTGTGGTCCAAATATTATGTCAGTAATAGGCACCTAACAGTTATTACAACATATATTTTGCACACTTTACACAAAATAATATTTAACCATTAGGGCCATCATTATTGAATGACTGAGGTCTTGATGAGTGTTTACATTGGAATTATGCCAACACATAGAATTTTGAGGGGGTTTAAATATCATCTCATCTAATCCCGTGTATTTCCTTTGTGTTTGTATAGTAATAATGATTTAGGTTTTGTATCAAATACCTTTAACACAATACATATTTTAAATATATTAATTTATAACACTATATAAAACTAATGTTTTCTGTTACTCACCCAAATATAAAATTTAATTATATAAAACAATTCCAAATCCATCTCATCCAAAAGGTATATGAAAAAAATTTATATTAATTTTTACAATCATATGAAAATAAAATCAAAACAAGATTATGTTTGATGGGACGCACCTAACACCCACTTTTTTATAATAGAATATAAGATCTAATTCTAGTGAGAATCCTAGCCCAATGTCCCACTTTCTATAAATAAATACTCAAGATAGGACTTAATTAGAAATATAATACCAACACCTACTATATATAAAACATAATTAACATTTTATTAAATCTATACCACAAAAATAAATCATATTGTTGTTTTTATAAGTCTAAATCTTATTTATAAACAAAAATTTAACTCTTTATATTACTTGTATTATGTATAGGAGGAATTTTAAAAAATTTAATCTAAACTCAACTCCCATTCATAATATAAATAATTTATATTTATGAATAATAATAAAAGTAGGGAATAAATACAAAAATAAATATTTCAATTATATAGACATGATATTCAAATTTATGAAAAATTCATAAATAAACAATTATAAATACCTTATAATTTTTATATGATTTTATAGAAAATACAAAATATATAAATATAAAAACATTATATATATATTTCAAAAATAATAAATGTTCATATTTTATCTTTTATATTGAATATATATGTACTCATACACATTCAAATGTATGATTCTATAAAAAATATAGTCCCTTAATATTCTTTAATATACAGAACCATTATATTAATAATGTAAATAATTTATATTATGTAAATATCATATATTCTAATTTATTAAAACTTTTGATCAAATCCACCAAGACCATTTTTTATTATTTTAAATAAATTTTTAAAATAAGGCATTTAATATGAACAATTCCTATTATAACATAACAAAATTTCATAACAAAATATAAAATCTTTTAAATTTACATTTATTTTATAAATTGTATGTACATAAAACAATTATTTATAATTTTAACATTAAATTTATATATTATAGTTATAAACACAATCCATGTAAATTCACTTTATACCTTGATTACAATTACTAAAATGTTTTTTTGTATGGCACAAATATCCCTTTGGATTCGGAAAAAACCTACAAGGCCCCTAATGGTTAATTTTTTAAAAAATTTATAAAAACTAAACTTTTTTATTAAAAAATAAAACCATATCATTATTATCTATTAACCCAAACAATAATCTTTATAAATGAAGACCATTTCCCAATTAACTCTTCTGTTTTTTCAATTGAAGAAGGCTTTTTAGGAAGACCCTTGAAATGTCATACTTTTGAAACATGAAATGTATTTGTTCCACCATTCCATGTTTTTACATAAATATATATAAATATGTCTTCACACTCATCAAGTCTTATGGATTCATCCTTAACAGTTTTTAGTCCCTCTTTGCAGGTTTGAGCTTCTCCCAAAAGGTTTTGTTAGTGGAATTGGTGGATAGATCCCTTATTCTTGCTCCTCACCATCAGATTGGGTGTAGATGTATTTTTTAAGAATCTCAAAATACTTCTCCCACATTCTTCCTTGTGTATAACCTTTCAACTATTTCATCATGCTTCATCTTTTTTAAAATATCCCCTTTTGGAGTCACCCATACCTCGATCTAGTGAATATCAAGGATCCCTAAGCATAGATCGAAGTTTGCCTGAAGATATGTTGGTTTTTCAACATCATTTTGTTCACATTTGGGTGGAGTATTATATTCAGGTTGTTTCTATTGTCCTATTAGGTGTTGGTACATAGGCCTTGTGGTTCTTAGCTCTCTTCAAATGAAGATTCTCATGTTCAAGAGGTTCCTTTTTTATTTTGGTCGTCTCTGAGGTTGTACAAGTCAAGCCACGACAACCACGACATATGTCGATGGGGGATCATGTGGAGGTTGGATTGTGGGATTGGAACACCAGTGTAACTCTATTTAATAGTGATTTCTAGTTTTTTGAGTACTGTATTGATTTCTTATAAAGATTTTTTATATATGGAATCAGTAGATGTTTTGTTTGTTTACTGTGTGTGGGATAGTTCAGTGGTGGTCTTTTGGCAGGGGAAAAGGTTGTGCTTTCTTCTTTGATGGTGGTTTCAAGATTGATTCACTTTAATTTCATCATGTTCTTCAATGGTTTTCTTGATTCAATTTTTTCTTGAGAATCATATTTATTTGTGTTATAGGAGATGATTATTTTATCTCGAATCAATGTAGTGTTCTACAAGTTCTGTTGGGTGGGTGGTCTTCAAAGAGGGATGTGTGTGTTGACAAACATCATTTAACCATTTGACATCAATTTTGATGGATGAATGTGTACCTTGACTTTTACATTTCATCAATGTTTTTTTTTGTTACTTTAGGTTAAAATTGTTGTGGTTCATTTCAGGAATTGCTGGGTGGGAAACTCGAACAAGGGAAGGGTGTGATGGAACTATTCATCCGGTTCTCTTCCACATTTCTATGTTGGTTGGATAGGTTCTATTCCACATTGTACTGCTAGCATGAGGAAACTTCTTGAAAGATTAGGTGACACATCTTTTTGGATTGATCGTAGTGCTTCACTATCTAGAGAGGGGGGAAATGAGGCTTTTTTGGTGTTATTTTGTTGTTTTCCTCCTTTGGACCTACGAGATCATTTTGACTATTGTTTATTTTTTTCATTTATGTTTTTACCTGGTTTGTAATGGGTTTCCTCTTTCCCATTTATGAAAGTGGATCTCCACTTTTTTATATTCAAAAAATGGGGATTAACCCTCAACCTATTCAATATATATATATATATATAATTCCAATAAAATCATTGTCATCATCCATAAAACCATGATGTGAAATAAAAAAATTTAGGATGCTGTATTTTTTAGATACATTTTATAAAAACTATTTTTCAGAAACTATGGTGTGATTTTATTATTTTTCATCAATAATGTCCATTTTATATTAAAATATATCATGTTCTGGAATATCAACCTCGATCATGACCATTTTTATATCAAGACATTATGGTTCTTGAAAAAACCCATTTTCTATATTATTTTTTAATGAAACAATATATTCAAATAAAATATTAGTTTTTTTAATACTAATATTATAATTTATTGGGGAAAATAATTATATAAATAAAACCTAAATTAAATAATACAATGATTTTCCTCTACATCCAACCGTATATTTTTGAATTTAATATAAAAGTAATAACATATATACCCTTCTTTATATAAAGAAACATATTCCTTCTATTCAAGCATGGTTGATGAAGATCCCTTAAGACAAATTTATATACTCCTTAATGAAAAATTATCCATCCTTTGAATGAATGTCCTGCCTATTAATAAATATTTCACAGATAATTAATTCAAACTATAGCATTTTGGTTTATGTGAGGAGAAAAATTAAAGGGATGAATTCAATGAGTTTTTTTTATCGAATCACTATATATAATCATTTTATAAGTCTTAAAACACACTATACCAAAATCATTATTTCTAGGATCTCAAGTTTTTGATAAATGTTTTCCCATAACTAAAATAGTTCCATTGTTAAAAATCTTTATAAAATTCAACATAACCTTCCAATAATCATTTAGTACTAAAAAAATAGTTCGAATATTTATCAATAATTAATATAATTTTCCAATAAAGATAAACTGATTGTAATATCCTATATAAAATAAATACTTTGAGTTTTGAATTATCCCTTAATTTATACATGTTATGTATTAAGACATAGTAAACTTCACCACAACATGGTTATTTTTGGAACAAACCAATATATGATGACCTTCATCATAAATCAATTTTTCATTATTATTTTTATAGTAAAATGTACCACCAATATATTTCTAGAAAAAAAGAAGAGAATGATTTAAATATTTGATGTTATATTGATGAAATTTATCCTAGAAATTTTTAGGTCATGGGTAGGGTATATTATTTTAGTGGTGTTTATAGTAACCCAAGATAAATATATATTTCTTTTACATAATTTCTATAATATGAAAATAAAATCTCAAAAAATCAGAATCATATCAAGAAAGGGTTTAGTTTCTTTAAGGACCAATTATATGGGAAAATTATTTGACAGAACTTGTGAAAAAATACCATAATCAAACAACCCTGGATCCTTTATAGTATTCTCATATTTTACACACAACTCCATAACCTGGGGGTTGCAAACATAAGAATGAGTTGAGAATAAATTCTCAGTAAGGGAAAAACCAAGTGATAACAATCAAATATCATATGTGGGCATAAGATGAAAATATTGGAACAGTAAATATAAGTAAAAAATACCCAACAATTCATAGATAAAATGTCATCAATCATTTAATAGGGTTGGGCATAAAAAAATATATTGATCAAAACCATGAGGAAACATTGTTCAGTATATATGATCCATGAGAAAATAACATATTCATGAGTATAATCCTTAAACTATTACTTCTTTCAATGGTGGTACAAACATAATCATAACATAGTAATTCAATGCTTCCCACCAATACATTCATCAAACAGTACACTTGGGATAAATCATATCGTGTACCCCTATTATGGGGAAAAATCTTCTGGTGTACCCTTTTTATTGGGATAAATCCTCTCATATACCCCTTGGCTTGGGATAAATATTTCAATATAATCATTATATTGGTATAAATTCAATATTGTACCATTTTCTTTCGATAAATCCTCTCATGCACCCATTAACATGGGATTTTTATTTCTATAAACCCTTTGGTTAGATATAAACCCCTCTATACACTTTGTATTCAGATAAATCCTTTTTTATTCCCTTGGTATTGGGATAAATCTTTATTTTTTCCATTTTACCTGGGATAAATACTCATGTATTCCATTTGGATTGGGATAGGTCCACTTTTGAACCATTTGGTTTGGGATAAATCTTATTTTATACAGTTTCTTTTTGGAAAAATCATCCCATGTATGCCAAATGCTTAGGATACATCCTCCAATGTACCCCTTTTCATAGGATAAATCTTCACATGAACCATTCATAGCTCATTAGACATAAGTATTAAAAATTAATTATCGGAATATATAAGCCCCAATCTTTCAATCATATATATATATGGTTCCACTTAAAATCATATCATTTATCTTATTATAAATAACCTATGAGAAGAAAATGGGTTTTGAAAAATTCCAAATGATATTAAAAACGTTATCATTTAATAAAAAAATATCCCAAAAACACTAATCAATAATAGAATTCATATGGTGATTTAGGAACTATTAATATTTTGGAGAATACTACTTTAAAAACTGAATAGAAATCAAAAAATGTATTTTTTTTCTTAAAAAATAGTTTCTTACTATCATCTTAAAAAGATGTTATTTTCAAGTCACATTCAAAAAACCATGTTTTTAGTGATTGATAGAAATCTTCTTAAAAATTACATCAATGAAAATTCCAATAAAAATTATTTGAAAATAAAAAATTCATATGTTAAAATTTGAAGTACACAGGAAGAAAATATGATAACCCAAAATAAAATCTGTTGAAATATTTGTAAATGTTTTGGTAGAAATTCCACATTGTTAAAAGGGTATAAAAATTTTAAAAAAAGGGGGTATATAAGTATAATTCTAGACAGAACTTTTAATTTCTCACATAGGAAATAAGACCACTTTACTAATTTAAAATCAGGGATATGGATGAAAAATCAATTAAAATATATATGAATTATTCGTAACAAAAATGAATATTCATGAAACAATATAATAAATAAATAAAAAGAATTTACATTAAAACATGATTTCCCCAAAACATTTGATTTTAAAACATAACATCATAATATGTTATAATAGATCAATATTTACATATAATAGTCAAAGTGGATTGATTATGACCAATAGAATAATTTAGAGTCATGAAAACCCCTTACAATTTGAGTATCATTTAAATCAAGCACACCTAAAATAGAGGAAAATTTTAATAGAACATAAATGAACCTGAATAAATGTTATTTAATGATATAAATCACAATTAGGTAGTATATACACCACTTAAATGAAATTTTGTGCATAACAAAAAAACATTTCTCAAAAAGAGGAATTTGGGATGAAAAACCCCTTACCTTGTATTACTACTTACTTGAAGATGCAATAAACTACTATAAAATGAATATAAATCTCATTATATATGTTGACGCTCCTTTCGTCACAGAATCTAAGGATCGGAAAAGGGGAATATCTGAGCATAAAGTGATTCATCCTTTGAAGAAACATCAAAAAATCGACAAAGGGATGAACAAAGAGAACATTTCCCATAGGTCGCGCAAGTTCCCTCATGGTCGCGCAAGTACACTTGCGCGCCGCCTAGTGGTCGTGCAAGTACATGTGCGGCGCCTTATGGTCGTGCAAGTGACTTGCGCGACCTAAGTGATAACAGCCCGGTAACCGCCCAGGGTCTTCTTTTGCCTATAAATAGACCCTGTGGTCCCCCCATTAAAGAGGATTTTTTTCCAGAAACTCGGATTGAAGCTCCCGACGCCCAAGTCTCTTCTCAAAGCTTCTGGAACACTTCTAAGGTAATTTCTTACATAGAACGGAAGATCTAAAGAGAAGAAGGAAGGCCTAAGTGTTGAAACTTATCAAACACTTGCATGACGACTTATTTCCTTCAATATAACTTGCGCGTTCCTTTTCTGGAAGAACCTGGAGAACATTCTAAAGGGTTTAAAAAAGAGTCGCTCAAGTATTTCATTGCTGGTTGAAAATCGCGCAAGTACACTATGTGTCGCGCAGGTATACCTGCGCGACCAATACTTGCACGCCCACGGAAAACTTGCGCGCCTTGCAAGACTTGCGTGCCCCTATCTTTTTGGGTGCCCATCTTGCCCATTTTTACCCCTATTAAGCCATTTCACCTTTCCTTTTCAAGATTCAGTCTTCAAGACACTCTTCAAAGCCATTTATGGCATGATTTCTTGATTTGACTTTCTTATCTAAAAGGAATTCTGTGGAATCTCTCTCAAAGTCGTGTGATTTAAATATCCTTATGTCACTAAAATACGGAGAATTCATTCATTCAACCTCATCCTTTAAGATGAGAGAATCTTAACCTGGGTCTCCTTTTCAGGAATAATCCCCAGTTATAAAACCTTTAATATGGGCATCTTTCTCAGGAGTAAGCCCCAAATTCTTAAAGTTCCCAATCTTGGGAATACTCCTCAGGAGTAAGCCCCAATCAAGTCCTTTAATATGTGCATCTTTCTTAAGAATAAGCCCCAACCTCAAATATGGGCATCCTCCTCAGCAGTAAGCCCCAAACCATAATCTCTAACCTGGGCCTCCTTTGTCAGGAATAAGACTCAGTCATAACCTTGGGCTTCCATTTAAAGAATAAGCCCCAAGTCTCCTAACCTGAGTCTCCTTTTTCAGGAATAAGACTCAGTCATAATTTTGGGCTTCCTTTTCAGGAGTAAGCCCCAAGTCCCTTAACCTTGGGTCTCCTTTTTAGGAATAAGCCCCAAGTTCCCTTAAATTTCTCTTAACCAGTCATAATTTACCTTTGATTTGGGTTTCCTTTTCAGGAGTAAAACCCAATCATAAATCCCCTCCTAACTTGGGCATCCTCCTTGGGAGTAAGCCCCAAGATTAGAGTATTCAAATCTCCATGAAGCACATATAACTTTATGGACCCTGTTCATGGATTTTCTCCCTAAAAGTAAATCCTAAACCTTCATCTATCTGGGCAGTCATCCATACATAAGCCCCAAACAAATTCTTATGATTGCATCTTTCATGGAACAATAGTCTAAATTTTACCAATACCTCTTGTTTCTCACACCGAGCATGACTCACGTGAGCTTAGAGTGTAAAAGTAATTATGACATTCATCTTTGAGCCATCAATCATAAATATCATACTCCATTACTCGAACTACGTGGGTTCTGATTCCTTTTCCAAAACAAAGGATACGTAGGTAGCCCATTTATGGGTTCGATCCCAACATTGAAATAACCTATGTCCTTCTGAATGACGATAAACTTCAAGTGCCCCACTGAGTGGCTTTAAAACCAGCCTGGTCATCATAATGGCCAAGAGACTTTTATATAAATGTTTTGAAGGATACCATTGACCAAGAATCTCTAAACAGATATAGATGATTCTCTATTGATGAAGAACCTAGAATACATATAAAAGATTCTCTAAATTTCTTACATATTTAATCATTGATTGTTAAAACTAAAGGAAAGCTCATTTTATACTTGGTAATGTAATAAGGATTCACGAACATAACTTAAATCTATAAAGAGAGTCCCGGAGTAGACAATAATTCCCCTCAAAAAGGTGTGATGAGTCCGACCTCCCATCCTCTCGACCAATGCAAATTCCTAAGCCTCATTAGTCCACAAGCTAATGAGAGCCTACCTTTGGAAAGTAGGTCCAAACGGATGTGGAATCATTGGATGTTTCCGGTTCTACGAACAAACCCGTTAGAAACCGATCGGAACGTTTGAATCTCCCGTCCAGGAGGTCATCCCCGGATTCCGTGCGAAACAAAAATGGTGAACCCGACGTGAATCCTTAACCAAGTGAAAGTGATGTTCTTCTTATTTGTTAGGCCCCTTGGGCCAACAAAGCAATCATTGACATGTGCTCATCCAAAAGATGCAGTGGCCAGATTCATCTTGATTATGTCTGTTACATGGAAAAGGCACTCTTTTCTCAAGATCTTCTGCAAAAATGGCTTTCCTTAAATTCACCCCTGTGAATACTGCTACTGTGAACACCTCTACTGTGAGGTCTGCTGCTGTGAAAACCAATGCTGCTACTCCTGCTGGAACGTCATCCGCTCTGAGGATGATATCACCAACTCAGCGTCTTCAACGCTGTGTTTCTAATGCACTGGTTAAGGAGTACCGTCGCAACGGTACTATCCTAACTCTGGAGGCCGCTCGTCAAGCCCTCCAAGTTAACAAATCTACCTGGTCGTCCGGACAATGGCGGCCAGCAATCAAGAAGCAGGCGGTGCTGACTACCGTCTCCAACCGTTTCGGGTCGTTATCCCCGGAACGCAATTTCCATTCACTCCCTTAATCTGAGGAAGTGAATGAGCAGGTCCCGCAGGACCATAATTCAAAAAGACAGGAGTCCTTCTCAAAGGATCCCATCAACAATCGCCGCCAGACTCGTGCGGTAGTGCGCCCTCAACATGATGAGGGTACCGACTCCAGGCATTCAGCTCAGGTTCCTCGAACCCGAGCAGGCAAGATGAACCGCCAGAGACGGAATACGGTTAATAATAAGCAGGTTGTCATCCCTTCCATCTCCGGAGAAGTCCACCAACCTAACTTGGTGTCAAACAACGAGCAGGCATACACACCTGTTCGTTTTAATTCCGCTGTCCAGCAGACTCGTCTGGCAGCATCAAGCCTATCCCGCCAGGCAATTCCGGCGGAGTACCATAGGCAGGAACATACACCTGCTTATACATCACCAGTTAGTCAACAGACTCGTCTGACTACATATGATGGATCTCGTCAACCACGTTTGGTGAAGTGTAATTAGCAGGCACATACACCTGCTAATACTAATCAGGCCTACCAACAGTCTCGCTTGGTAGCTCCCGGAGAAGTTAGTCGGAAAGTCCCGATGACAAACAGGAGGCAGACTCAACTCTCTGCCTCCACACTTGAGTACTGTCAGGATTCACTGACCGGAAAAGGAGGACAGGAGTAGGCACATACACCTACTCCAAGCCCGGAATGGACGTATATCCCCGTTCCGGCGGATGAAGTCACCAAACATATTTTGTCAATGGTGAAAGAGCAGAAGAAAATTCCTGCTCATATTCTGGATGCTTTCCAGGATATCATAACAGCTTCAGCATCATCTCAGGGACAGACACATAAATCTATCCCTAGCAATGGAGTGACACATCAACGATTCACTCCAGAACAGACACACACATCTGTTATAGTCCAAGAGGGTTATGGGGCATACTCCCCCATATCATACGGACAACCAAGTCAGGCACATACACCTGATTTGAGTGGAGATCGTCGGCCTAACCTGACCATCTTTCCTGATCAGGCACATACACCTTCTCAGAGCAATCACTTTCGTCATCAAGTGGTTTCTAAAGCGAGTAAGAAGGAATCTAAGAAAAAGATCTGCCCAGCACAGTCAGGAGATCAAAGGCCAATCTGCAACAAGGCCTTGCTCGATGCTGGAGTTCTTGAAGCCCTCAGACATTTATCAATCGGAATTCAATATTCTACTCCCTCAGTTCCCAATAACGGGAACATTAATTCTGAAGGTCTTCAACAGACACTTCCTCATGAAGACTTGCTTCATGAAAATTCGGTCAATCTTGAAGTTTCTTCTTCAGATGAGAGCCACAGGAACCCTCTGTGTGGTCAGAAGACCAAGGAGCAAGAGATTTCATCTTTTGCTGTAACCCATCATGACAGTCCTCCTCATGGTGATGAACTTCGCTGCGAAAGTCCTCTCCGCAGTAGTGATTCACATTGTCTCAAAAATTATTCAGAAGGCAATGTAGTGACGAGAAAGCCCTCCTATCTCGAGGCACTTGCAAACGTAAAACCAGTCATGTCTGATGATTTACTATCGGCAGGTGAAACTCTTTCTCCATCAGAAGATAGCATGGGGTTCAGGTTATTCTCCGAACCTTCCCTGGGTCATTCATCTTCCAGCATGAATAGTGATTTCTCTACCAATCTTGTTGGATCCGATGAAGCAACAAGGAAATACAAACTCTGGTCCAAACAGGTAGAAGAATCTTCATTTAATGATAAAGAGGAAATGTTGAACATGAGGAAAAAAATGGCAAAAGGTGAAGTACCAGTCATGTTTTGGCCTTTGGCTGACTCCCAGTACGACATTCCAAAGATGTTGACGGATGATGGAATCCATGATATTCGTCTCAACATATGGAAAACTCTTTGTCAATTAAAGAAGAAGGTATTATCTTACGATGAATATGAAAATCATCTTAAGATAATAGAAGGGTTACAACGCCAGATTGATTTGGTATCTCTATCAGTCTCTCGGTATCCAAAGGATGAAAAGCAACAGAGAACCCTTCAACGTTCATGCCTTGCCGCACTAAGAAAATTGTGTCAGTTAATTGCCAATGCTCCATCTGATGTTCATATCAGAGGATGGGGTGTTCACGGAGCACTACATTTCACAGTACATTCCGGTCAGCAAAGCCCGCCGAAAATGGTCTCATGCAATGTTATTGCCCATGGCCGGCCACAGTCAATGGGCTTTGTTCATAATCAAAATCATTCTCAAGAACAGGATTCAACTAGTTCCTCTCAAAATAAAGTTTATAGAGAACAAGTTGTTGAATTGCTCCTACATCAAGAAGGCGAGAATATTTCACAAGCCTCTCGTCTAGAGCAAACACGTCATCAAATGACAAAAGTTTCGGAAATCATCCAATGGTCTGTTGAACCAGGTGATAAAAGTGGATACAGGTTAATGCATCCAGCTAATTTCCGAACTAAGATTCGCAAGATCAAGAGAGATTTTAAGAAGATCTCAGACATAGCATGTCAAGAGACACCCCAGCTTGCCAGAATGGGGACTTCTCTAACCCAACCCTCAGAATCAACGAATGGGATTCGAGGAGTTGAGCGGAAGCAGCAGGAACATCCCCAGTCCACTGGACTGGGGACTTTTTCAAATCCTCAATCCCTCCCTCAGAGAAAGTCAGTATTCTCTCGATTAGGGAATAAGCCTCAAGAGGAACGAAGAGCCAAGCTGTCAGGAGATTCTCACCAAGTGACGGTTCTCCAAGAAATTCCTGAGGGATCAAGTCAACGGAATTCCATGTCTCATCATGGACATAGAAGGAGACAATATCACAGAAATGCTGATAGAAAGGATTCCATGCAATATGCATCCATTAATGTCATCAATGCCGTTGCTGCTGATTCACCAGATGAGGCTCAATCAGAGGGATCAGACGAAGAGGTTCCTGCTCAAGAAGTTGCGCACACAGACCTAAATGAAGAAGGTGTGCGCACACGTAATAAAAGGCTTACCCAAAATCTGGGTATTCCTTCAAGTAACCCACTTCCCCCTCTCCGAAAAGGATCCAATAAGGGGAAAGGAAAGAATCAGGTTACTTCTCAACATTCCTCTGAAGGAGGTCAATCGCTCTCATTAGAGCAATGGTTTTCACCACAGGA
Organism: Viscum album; assembly: GCA_963277665.1. NCBI lineage: Eukaryota > Viridiplantae > Streptophyta > Magnoliopsida > Santalales > Viscaceae > Viscum > Viscum album. Next base: position 1,226,404,485 of record OY728130.1, read on the forward strand.
GGAAGAAATGAAAGAATTAAGAAGGTTGAATGCAGAACTACTTCAGAGTAGTCTTCTTCTTAAGAATGCTGAAGTCCGACAGTCGAAGAAATTTGTTGTCACTACTGAGATGGATCAAGAATATCCTCCTTTATCAGTACACCCACAGAGGTCTAATCCTACGGGTCAAACGCAACAACGGTTGGCAGCACTACCATCAGTTGCAGCACCAACCACCACGTCTGTCCAAGCTCCATTCATTGCACCTACCCAAAACCAAGTTCAACCTGATGTTTCTCAAAAGTTAATAACTACTATTGAGTCATTAACAGCTCGGTTAGAAACTATGGAAGGGAAACGGGTGCAAGTTCAACCTGAAAAGAAAGTTTACCCTGAATGGGTAGATTCAATTTCTCCTCTATCCAGTTTTGGAAACCCTATTTTCCCTACTTTCAATGGATCAGGCGACCCTGAACAACATTTGACGCATTACGTGTCTTGTTGTGATCCTATGATGGGAACTCCACAGCAGCAAGAAGCAGTGAAACTCAGATGCTTCGTGCGAACCTTGCAAGGACCAGCCTTTGTCTGGTATACAAGCTTGCAATCCCGGTCAGTCATCGGATGAGAGGATCTTCGTCAAAAATTCCTTCTTCAGTTTAGCTCAACTCTGCCAAAAACGACAGTTTTCGATCTTACAAACTGCAAGCAAAGGGAGGATGAAAGAGTCTCTGATTTCATTGCTCGTTGGAAGGGATTAACGTATTCCTTGAGTTTAGAACTCCCTCAGGAGGAATTGTTTCCAATCTGTGTGGCAAATTTGCGTGACGAATTACGCACGCCATTGATCCCTGTGAAATACACAGGAGGGTTTCGAGACCTTACTTCAATCGCTCAACAGATTGAAGATTCCCTTATACAGGCTAAGGTTAAATCTCGTGTAATTCCATCAGCTCCAGGAAGAAGAATGGGTAAAGCAGAAACTGCTACAGTTATGCTTAAACAGGCACCTGTACCTATTTCTACTTCAAAATCTTCATCTTCTCGAAGGGCTCCACCTCATGAACTCCAACAACAAAGGCGGTTTCGTCCAAATGATCCAAAAGATCAACGACGAAAACAATTTGAGGATATGAAGAGTAAAACATACTCTTTCCGAAGTGAGCAAGTTCCTGGTTACTTCATTATAGCTCTGGAAAATAATTTGGTTCAATTATCAGTGCCGAAGAGGCCAAACAAGGAAGGAGATGAAGACCGTCCCAATTAGTGTCCCTTTCATCAAATGTTGGGGCATCCCATCCAGGAGTTTTTTGTCTTTAAAGACCTCCTGCAAAAGATGGTCGACTTGGGACAAGTCAAATTGAAGGGTTCTTCAGCTCATGTAGCGTGTATTACCGCTACAGATCCAGAGGAAGGAGGCGAGTGGTAGGAAGTCAAAAGCAAAACTACGAAAAAATATGATGATTGGATGGTCAGAAAGAAAATCAATCGGACCCATTCCATTTTGCGAACACAATTGAAGAAGCCAATTGTGTCTCCAACAAAAGCTGCAGTAAAGCCTCCATCAAAAGACAAATCCTCAAAAGGGCAGCGTAATTCAAAGAAGAAAGAGGAATCTGGAGAAGATGAGTATGTAACAAAGCCTAAATTGTCTTTGACTCTGGCAGATTTCATGCCATCTACTTCGAAGCCACGGGCACCGTCCCACCAAACAGCACAGCCTAAATAGGCTAACCAGGCAGAGTCTTTATCAGACGAAGAGTTAATCTTTGGTTCTGTTAATATGATTCAATTAACAGATTCATATTCCAGTCTTGATGAGCCTGAATTCCCTGTATCAAATAAGGGAACCCGAGGAAGTTCTAGAGGTTCAGGATATAGGGGAAGACGTGGATCTTTACGAAGCCACTACTCTAATTCTACCCCTGCTAGCACTGTATATGCAACAGAAACTCGTGGTAGAGCCCTTCAGCGAGCTCAAAAAGAACAAGCAAGTTCTTCTGCCAATGGCCAACTCAGCTTCGGCACAGTTATTTTGGAAGACCGATTAAAGGTTCCATCTTCTTTATCTCAGCAAGTAAATGGATCTAATCAGTCTAATTTTCCAAAACCAAAGATGTTTCCAACTTCAATACAAGATGCATCAGCTTCCAAAGCATCTGCTTCCAAGGTACCTGCTAAACCGCATATTCCTATTGGGAAACGCAGACCTCTAGATCAAAAGTATGATATATTGAAACACTTGGCCCAAGTACCAGCCAAATTATCAATTTTGGATGCTTTGAATCTATCAAGAGATCTTAGGGAAGCACTCATCGAAGCTTTGTCAAGTCCTCAGGAGTTTGAAGCTGAAATTGCTGCAGCTGAAATTTATCACATAGAGAATAATCCTGCAGAATTCCCTGCAGTGATATCTTTTACTGATAAAGATGAAGATGATGTTGTGCATGGGCACATAAAACCTTTGTACTTATCTGGCAAAGTCAATGGTATAGATGTTCGAAGAGCTTTCATTGACAATGGTTCAGGAGTCAACCTCATGCCCATTCGCACAATTCGTCGATTGGGCCTCACGGAATCTGATTTATCTCCTTCTACCATGATGTTGCAAGGATATGATAAAAATGAACAAGAACCACTGGGAGAAGTTACGCTTAGAACTTAGTTTGGAGATCTTGTTTCCAATTCGGATTTCATGATTGTTGATCAAGACTCAGCTTTCAATATCTTGCTTGGAAGACCCTGGCTACATCAGCATGCAGCTATTCCGTCATCATACCATCAATGTCTCAAATACTGTTGCGATGGTCAAGTTGGAACATTGTATGGTGATAAGGCCCCGTTCAAGACATGTGAGTCTTAATACATTGAGGCGGAATTTTATCACATGAAGGGAAGAGAAAAATCTACAATGAAAGAAATTACCAAAGTTAATGCTCCATATGGTTTGGAAAAAATTCCAATAAATCCATTTTCACATGTGAGTACAGATTATGTATTACCTATCAGTCAAATTGACAAAATAGGCCCAAATCAAAATACTCTTATGGAAAGATCCATAATGTCAATTACGGCAATCGAGCCAGACAACATGGGAGAAATTGGTAACTTACCAAGCAGTGATGAAAGCATAAGTGGTGACGTTTTCATTTCGTCTGCTAAAATCCAACAAGTCTATACTTCGCTAATCAGGCCAGAAGAAGTTATAGCAACACCAGAGGTGAATATTGATGTCGATTCTCAATCCATCATCTCCTCTTCATTTCCCAAAGAAGACCCTTTATCATCAATAGGGTCAGAAATGGAATCTTCTTCTTCAAAATGTGAAAATTTTGACATCTCTTATGATCATGAGAATTTCGTTTTTTTCATCTACTTTGCAAGTAGAAACGGAAGAAATAACACATGATGAAGAGGAAGAGGAAGATCTTAGAGATGCTCCTCCAGCATTTGAAGAGGGTATCTCTACCACTGTGGATGAACTCAGAGAAGTAAATCTGGGTACAGAGAAAGATCCACGCCCCACTTTAATTAGTGCGGCCATGACCCTTGAAGAACAAAAGATGTATATTTATTTTCTAAAGAAAAATAAAGATATTTTTGCTTGGAATTATACAGAGATGCCTGGCCTTGATCCTGATGTTGCCACCCATCATTTGGGTTTTCCAAAAGAACATCGAGGATTCAAGCAAGCCGCGAGAAGAACACACCCAACCTATGCTTCCAAAATCGAGGCTGAAGTGGATAAGCTTATCAAAGCTAACTTCGTCAGAGAAGTTCAATATCCCAAGTGGTTGGCTAATATTGTCCCTGTAAAGAAGAAGAACGGACAAATTAGGGTTTTCATCGATTTCAGAGATCTTAATCGGTATTGTCCTAAAGATGATTTCCCAGTTCCGATTACAGAACTCTTAATTGATGCGACGGATGGATATGAAGTACTTTCTTTCATGGATGGATATTGTGGATATAATCAGATCCGAATGGCCCCAGAAGATGAGGAATATACAGCCTTCAGAGCTCCTCAAGGTGTGTTTTGTTACCGGGTGATGCCCTTTGGTTTAAAGAATGCAGGTGCAACATATCAACGCGCCATGCATCGTATCTTCAAACCTTTTCTAGGGAAATTTGTTGAATGCTATGTAGATGATTTGGTGGTTAAATCCAAACAACGTTTTGATCACTTGGCTGATTTGGAAGTCGTATTCCACAAGCTTCGACAACATAATTTGAAGATGAACCCCTTAAAATGTGCTTTTGGGGTAACCTCAAGAAAATTCCTCGTCTTTGTTGTACGCCATCGTGGTATTGAAGTCGATCCTGAGAAGACCAAATCAATCCTTGGTATGTCACCTCCTCAGAATTTGAAAGAATTAAGAGGACTTCAAGGACACTTAGCCTATATTCGGCGTTTCATCGCCAATTTGGCAGGCAAAAGTTTACCCTTTACCAAATTATTGAAGAAAGGAGTCACTTACCAGTGGACTGAAGAATGTCAAAAAGCATTTGATGTTCTCAAGAAATACCTCTTGAGTCCACCAGTACTAATGCCACCTGTTGAGGGTAGGCCTCTTATCCTCTATGTGACAGCTTTAGAGCGATCATTGGGTGACCTTCTCGCTCAAAAGAATGATGCTGGGAATGAAAATAGTCTCTACTATCTCAGTAGAACTATGCTTGAAGCAAAAACCTGGTATTCGAGTATTGAAAAGTGCTGCCTAGCATTAATCTTTGCAGTTCAGAAACTGAGACACTACCTGCAACATCACGAGGTCCAATTGGTATCTCGTAATAATCCACTCAAATTCATCCTTAGTCGTCCAATGCTTACAGGACGTTTGGAAAGGTGGGCGGTTATTCTACAGCAGTTCGACATCCAGTATGTGTCTCAAAAGGCAATTAAGGGCCAAGCTCTAGCTGATTTCCTGGCTGAACATCCTTCAGTGGAAGACATGTATTCAGATATCGAACTCCCTGATGAGGAAGTTTTCTCTATTCAAGAGAGTCCTCAAACACGGGAAATGTATTTTGATGGTGCTTCTAGAAGTCCAACAGGGAAGAAAATGGAAAATCCTAAATTCAACAAAGTTGGTTTAGGAATTGTGCTCATTTCTCCAGATAAGGCAGTGTTACCTTATTCCTTTTTGTTATGGGAAGGTGGTACTAATAATGAAGCTGAATACCAAGATCTCATTACAGTCTTGGAGTTAGCGCTTCAAGCACAAGTGAATCACATAAAGGTGAAAGGTGATTCAGACCTGGTAATAAAACAAGTCAATGGGGATTATGCCATCAGAAAAGAAGAATTAATCCATTTGTATGATTACTTCAGAGAGTTAATGTCGGAATTCCCTTCAGAACCGACATTTTCTTATGTCCCAAGATCACAAAATGCTCAAGCTGATGCACTGGCTAATATAGCCACAACTTTAGCAGATCCAAATCGGGACGAGACAACCATCTGTATTGCCCACCGTCGTGAAATTTCACCTTATGTTCAAGTCAGAACAGAGGAAATTAACGAAATTAGTCCCATTCCTGAACCGTATGGTCATACTACAGGATGGATGTCACCGATCAAGGAATACCTTCAAAATGGAACACTTCCACCTGATAGAGCCGAGAAAGAACAAATTCGGCGACGTGTGGTCAATTTTACTCTTTATGATGGTCCAAACCACCTCGAGAAAATTCTCTACAAATGTGGTTTTGATGGAGTTCTCTTCAGATGTATTGATGGTGAAGAGACAATGGATGTCATAAAAGAAGTGCATGAAGGATTCTGTGGTGCCCACCAGTCTGGACATAGACTGTCTGATCAAATTCGAAGGCTTGGATACTTCTGGCCTTCAATGATACAAGATTGTGTTAATTCCACAAAGAACTGTCATTCATGCCAAGTATATGCCAACTTCATTCATCAACCTCCAGAGTTGCTTCATACAGCTAAATACTCATGGCCATTTTCCACATGGGGAATGGATGTGGTGGGACCTTACCCTTCAGCTACGGCCAAGCAGTTTAAGTACATTCTTACTGCTACTGATTTCTTTTCCAAATGGGCAGAGGCAGTACCTCTCAAAGAAGTCAGTTCTAAATGCATTGTTAGCTTCATCAAGTCTAACATCATTACTAGATTTGGTGTCCCTCATACCATATTAACGGACAACGGCCCCAATTTCTGTTCTTCTGAGGTAAAGAAATTGTATCAAGAATACAACATTATGTCCAACCATTCATCTCGATATCATGCAGCGGCTAATTGCCAGATAGAGGCCTTCAACAAGACTCTATCAAATATACTGCAAAATATGGTGGATAAAGATAAGAGGTCATGGCCTGATAAACTCTTTCATGCTTTATGGGATTATCGGACTACCACTCGCAATGCAACGCGGTCTACTCCATATTCATTGGTATATGGAACAGAAGCAGTCTTGCCAATTGAAGTTCAATTTCCCTCACTCAGAATAGCCATTTGTGATCAGTTATCAACAGATGAGCAATCCCAAAAGCGTTTGAATTAATTGGAACAGTTAGATGAGAAAAGATTGTGCACTTTGCACCACTTGGAAATCTATCAGAATCGGATAGCACGAGCTTTTAAAAAAAAAATTCGTCTTTGTTCATTCATTCAGGGAGAATTGGTGTTGGTTCTCAGAGAACCAATGATACCAGGAAAGAAGCCTCCCAAGCTTGAACCAAAATGGGAAGGACCTTATTCAATACATAAGGTCTACTCCAATGGAGCGTATTCTCTGATCTCAATGGATGGAGAACACATCACGACTCCAACTAATGCCAGATTTCTGAAGAAGTATTTTGTATAAACACAAAATATTGTTCCCAGAACCAAGACTCTTACAATTGGTTCATACAGCAATGGTCCAGTATGACTTTAAACTGCAACTTCGTCCCACACGACATTAAACTGTGAAAAAGTTCCCTAAATCGTCCAACATTACGTTAAACTGTGTCACCTTCAATGTCCGAGATGACATTAAACTATATTCTGTCCTACATGACATTAAACTGTTATTTTGTCCTATCTACATGACATTAAACTGTACAGAAGATCCTATATTTTTTCCGAGATGACATTAAACTATATTGTGTCCTAGCAACATGACATTAAACTGTGTGGCACTTCCAACGTCCATCATGACGTTAAACTGTAAAAAAGTCCCCAGAACTGATATCCTCATATTGGTTCACCTTAGTCCTAGCTACATGACTTTAAACTGTACAGCAATGGTCCAGTATGACTTTAGACTGCAACTTCGTCCCACACAACATTAAACTGTGAAAAAGTTCCCTAAATGGTTCAGTATGACCTTAAACTGCAACTTCGTCCAACATGACGTTAAACTGTGTCACCTTCAATGTCCGAGATGACATTAAACTATATTATGTTCTACATGACATTAAACTGTTATTTTGTCCTATCTACATGACATTAAACTGTACAGAAGATCCTATATTTTGTCCGAGATTACATTAAACTATATTGTGTCCTAGCAACATGACATTAAACTATGTGGAACTTCCAACGTCCATCATGACGTTAAACTGTAAAAAAGTCCCCAGATCTGATATCCTCATATTGGTTCACCTTAGTCCTAGCTACATGACTTTAAACTGTACAGCAATGGTCCAGTATGACTTTAAACTACAACTTCGTCCCACATGACATTAAACTGTGAAAAAGTTCCCTAAACCGTCCAGCATGACCTTAAACTGAATCATCCCTGGTCCATGTATATGACCATAAACTATTTGCAAATCCCTTATGTCCATCAAGACGTTAAACTGTGACGTCCTAAACTACATGAAGCTAAACTCTATAAAAGTCCCTCACGTCCAAAAAGACGTTAAACTATATAATCTCAAAGGTCCAGTATGACATTAAATTGCGCCATTCACGGTCCATGCATATGACCTTAAACTATTCGCACTTTCGTCTGACATGACGTTAAAATGGTACACTCTTTTGTCCTTATTGCATGACATTAAACTGCACAATTCCCCTTTCGTCCAATATGACGTTAAACTATTTTTCGTCCTAACTACATGACGCTAAACTGTACAGAAAGTCCTTGATATGTCCTACATGACATTAAACTGTTATTTTGTCCCTGCTACATGACACTAAACTGTGCAGCACCAATAGTCCTAACTGCAAGATTTTAAACTGCATAGTCCCTTATTTATGTCCTACATGACATTAAAACTGTGCATCGTTAAGGTTGTTATTACCTCTTGTTTCTCACACCGAGTATGACTCACGTGAGCTTAGAGCGAACATCAACCATAACACTCCCTTTGGGCCACTAACCATGTGTAAGTCCCAACAACATTTTTTTATTAGATCATTGTCCCCAAAAACAATTTGATCAATAATTCATTCTTTAATTGAACTACACGGACTTTGATCCTTGCCATCCAGGCTGGGTATGTAGGCAACCTCCCAAGGTTCAAGCCCAAAAACAATCTCTTCACATCGGTTCACCACAATCTCATATGATGATGATTTGTGAAACCACCCCTGGAATCAATATCTTTACATTGATTCACTTTCGTCTTTGTTATATGACATTAAATTATACAACACTTTTGTCGGGTACGACAATAAACTACAATATTCTTTGATTCCCTCATTTGAGAAGGAACCATTATTGACATTGATTTTTTTTAATCATGTTTCATTTCAAAAGACTACGTGCATACATGGTAATGCCTAAACTTTTTATCTTAGGTTAAAACCATCATTGCACTAAAGTCCCCTTTCACCCTTCAAATATACGAACCAAATTTGTACAAAGGGTAATTCTAGAACTACGTGGACTTGATTCCCATCCTTATGGGATACGTAGGAACATTCGAGTGTCCCTCGAATCCAGTCCCAAGTCTTTTGGGCCTAACCCCAAATTTCACTTTCAGTCCCTTGGCTGAAAAGTCCTCATGAAAACACACACTATGTATTCATTATTATGGTCCGAATTCTATGACCCTAAACTAAGATCACTCATACTTTCGTCTTGCATGACGTTAAACTGCATTTCAAGAACTACGTATGGCTTGATTCTCACTCTTATGAGATACGTAGTGAAGTCCAAGTTTCAATTCAGGACCCAGCCACAACATGATTATGGTTTTTATTGACCTATGTATCTCTATATATATTGGACAATACCCATCTTTATGTGTTATAATCCTAACCTTAAATATTTTCAGATCTTCATAACCCTTTTCATGACTTCTAGTCACAAAAATGTCAAACTTCTGAGAATTCTTTTGCCAGACTATGCAGCACGTGCCCATAGGTGGCCTTGCATAAACAGTCCACATAACAGACTTGTCAGCCAAAAGATGCTATTCATTTGACCATGCAGCCAATGCCCATAGGTGGCCCTGTATATTTCAACCCCCTAATGGGTTTTTTGTTAAATAATAGTAACTTCATTCTTGGGAAGAATGCCTCTTTTGTCCTTATTTGTCTTTAACGACAATATGTAGGGATCCACAAAAAATAGCTATCCTTAACATATTTGTCCCATATCCTTTTTCATGATCTGAAAGTATTCAATTCTATGGTTTATTCTTCTTCCCTACGTTTTGTTCAGACCTTCGTAGGAGTGATATTCATCCAGTTATTCGATGTTCTTGTTCGGAAATATCTTTATCATATTCAAGTACCTCTTTCCATACAACAAACTCTATACTTTAGAAAAATTGAATCTCCATAAACTTTCACTGGCTTTTAGCACTAGGAAAGTAAATTTCTGGGAGTTCTTTTGCCTGACTATGCAGCACGTGCCCATAGGTGGCCTTGCATAAACAGTCCACATAACAGACTTGTCAGCCGAAAGATACTATTTATTTGACCATGCAGCCAATGCCCATAGGTGGCCATGCATATTTCAACCCCCTAACGGGTTTTGTTAAATAATAGTAACTTCATTATTGGAAAATACTTCTTCTAATGCCTTTTAGCTCTTTTTCATATCATTCCTCAGATTCAAATATTCTTTAGCCATAGTTTACATATTTTCTCTCATACTTGAGTATGGTAATTTTTTTTCAGATAAATTGTCAAGGAATTGAATCAATTTTAATCCATTTCGGTCAAAGCTATTTCGACCTTAAACATTAGCCCCTTTATGTCCAGCATGCAAGACTTTAAACTGCCCACAAAACACAAAGGAACTTTGAATAAAAGTCAAGTTCCAGCACACTTGCGCACCACATTTTCCTTTGGATGACTTTGATTTCCTCAGAGTCAAATCCTCATTTCTCTCCGGATCCAACTCTGAGGGGGGACTTTTGTTGACGCTCCTTTCATCACAGAATCTAAGGATCGGAAAAGGGGAATATCTGAGCATAAAGTAATTCATCCTTTGAAGAAACATCAAAAAATCGACAAAGGGATGAACAAAGAGAACATTGCCCATAGGTCGCGCAAGTTCCCTCATGGTCACGCAAGTACAATTGCGCGCCACCTAGTGGTCGTGCAAGTACTTGCGCGGCGCCTTATGGTCGTGCAAGTGACTTGCGCGACCTAAGTGACAACCACCCGGTAACCGCCCAGGGTCTTCTTTTGCCTATAAATAGACCCTATGGGCCCCCCATTAAAGAGGATTTTTTTCCAGAAACTCGGATTGAAGCTCCCGACGCCCAAGTCTCTTCTCAAAGCTTCCGGAACACTTCTAAGGTAATTTTTTACCTAGAACGGAAGATCTAAAGAGAAGATAGAAGGCCTAAGTGTTGAAACTTATCAAACACTTGCGCGCCGACTTATTTCCTTCAATATAACTTGCGCGTTCCTTTTCTGGAAGAACCTAGAGAACATTCTAAAGGGTTTAAAAAAGAGTCGCTCAAGTATTTCATTGCTGGTTGAAAATCACGCAAGTACACTATGTGTCGTGCAGGTATACCTGCGCGACCAATACTTGCGCGCCCACGGAAGACTTGCGCGCCTTGCAAGACTTACGCGCCCCTATCTTTTTGGGTGCCCATCTTGCCCATTTTTACCCCTCTTAAGCCATTTCACCTTTCCTTTTCAAGATTCAGTCTTCAAGACACTCTTCAATGCCATTTATGGCATGATTTCTTGATTTGACTTTCTTAACTGAAAGGAATTCTGTGGAATCTCTCTCAAATTCTAGTGATTTAAATATCCTTATGTCACTAAAATACGGAGAATTCATTCATTCAACCTCATCCTTTAAGATGAGAGAATCTTAACCTGGGTCTCCTTTTCAGGAATAATCCCCAGTTATAAAACCTTTAATAATGGCATCTTTCTCAGGATTAAGCCCCAAATTCTTAAAGTTCCCAATCTTGGGCATCCTCCTCAGGAGTAAGCCCCAATCAAGTCCTTTAATATGGGCATCTTTCTTAAGAATAAGCCCCAACCTCAAATATGGGCATCCTCCTCAGGAGTAAGCCCCAAACCTTAATCTCTAACCTGGGCCTCCTTTTTCAGGAATAAGACTCAGTCATAACCTTGGGCTTCCTTTTAATGAATAAGCCCCAAGTCTCCTAACCTGAGTCTCCTTTTTCAGGAATAAGACTCAGTCATAATTTTGGGCTTCCTTTTCAGGAGTAAGCCCCAAGTCCCTTAACCTTGGGTCTCTTTTTTAGGAATAAGCCCCAAGTTCCCTTAAATTTATCTTAACCAGTCATAATTTAGCTTTGATTTGGGTTTCCTTTTCAGGAGTAAAACCCAATCATAAATCCCCTCCTAACTTGGGCATCCTCCTTAGGAGTAAGCCCCAAGATTAGAGTATTCAAATCTCCATGAAGCACATATAACTTTATGTACCCTGTTCATGGATTTTCTCCCTAAAAGTAAATCCTAAACCTTCATCTATCTGGGCAGTCATCCATACATAAGCCCCAAACAAATTCTTATGATTGCATCTTTCATGGCACAATAGTCTAAATTTTACCAATACCTCTTGTTTCTCACACCGAGCATGACTCACGTGAGCTTAGAGTGTAAAAGTAATTATGACATTCATCTTTGAGCCATCCATCATAAACATCATACTCCATTACTCGAACTACGTGGGTTCTGATTCATTTTCCAAAACAAAGGATACGTAGGTAGCCCATTTATGGGTTCGATCCCAACTTTGAAATAACCTCCGTCCTTCTGAATGACGATAAACTTCAAGTGCCCCATTGAGTGGCTTTAAAACCAGCCTGGTCATCATAATGACCAAGAGACTTTTATATAAATGTTTTGAAGGATACCATTGACCAAGAATCTCTAAACAGATATAGATGATTCTCTATTGATGAAGAACTTCGAATACATATAAAAGATTCTCTAAATTTCTTACATATTTAATCATTGATTGTTAAAACTAAAGGAAGGCTCATTTTATACATGGTAATGTAATAAGGATTCACGAACAAAACTTAAATCTATAAAGAGAGTCCCGGAGTAGACAATAATTCCCCTCAAAAAAGGTGTGATGAGTCCGACCTCCCATCCTCTCAACCAATGAAAATTCCTAAGCCTCATTAGTCCACAAGATAATGAGCGCCTACCTTTGGAAAGTAGGTCCAAACGGATGTGGAATCATTGGATGTTTCCGGTTCTACGAACAAACCCATTAGAAACCGATCGGAACGTTTGAATCTCCCGTCCAGGAGGTCATCCCCAGATTCCGTGCGAAACAATATAATATATAATATTCTAAAAACAAACATAATTCCTTTTTTATAATCATTAATTTTCCATATATTGCAAATATGTTAACCAAGTATTGTTAAATTGCATTACCATGTGCTTAATCTTTTGGTTGATAGTTTCAAACTAACATCACAAATATGGGATCCATTATAAATAAGTGGTCTAAATTTAATCATTCCCTTATCATTAAATATTAAATAATAATTTTATTAAATTATAACATGATTCACATTTTTATTATGTGAAAGACATTAATATGTTTTATGAAAATGGAAATTTTGATGAACTAATTTTCGATGAGTTTAAGTATTTAAAAGGATATATATCAATAAATATTTTAAATATTCACAACATATTTAAGTAAACATTAAAAATATTAAATATATATAAATTAAATTAAATTACCATTATATGGCATCTCATAATCGTTATAACATCATTTTCAAAGTTGGTTAAATCGACCAAAATGGTAACACGTTATAATGATTTAATGAGTAAGGATATGTATTTAGATAATGTTAATTATATATTTAAATAATATTAAACATTTAATAAAAATAATATATCCCAATTTAATCCACTATTGGAACTATCATTGGTGGGTGGTGATAAAAAATTAATTTAGTTAAACATGGAGGCAGTGGTCCACACGTACAAACAAATGATAATTTCCTTTTTCTCAATACATGTGATAGATTAATAGAATATTAAAATACACTAAATATTATAACATTGTAGTATAAATATTGATATAATGTCATTATATTTGTATGTATATTTTTTTTAAATATGATATTTAAAATGGAAAAGTTAAGTAGATGATGACACACATGTTGAGGACTTGAATTTTCTTTGGAATTATACTTGGAAATGTATGTATAATGATAAATAATAGTGTCCAAATCAGTTTTAATGTGGTATATATTTATAAGAGGAGTTAATTCGTATTTTTTAAAGAATAAATGTTAAGGGTAGGTGAGTCTTTATGAGGTGTAAGCGTTACACTTTTATCAGTGATGTGAAGGGTAGTTTTTGAAGTAAATTATATATTTTTAAATATATAATGTTACTATTAAATGTTAAATGGATGAACATGGATTAAAGTGGAGGATAAGTGTTTTTATTTTATTTTTTTCATCCACTCATTTCATATACAACATATATCATTTTTAGACTTTTACTTTTAACTACTTAATTTTTACCCTAATTGACTTTTTTCCTTAGTAATTAATTTATAACCATAGATATTAATAATAATTAAAAAAATATTATAACTAGTAACTAATTATAACCTCATTATTTAAAATTTTAAAATAATTTTATAAAATAATATTTCTAAATATTTTAATTGTTAATTTTAATATTACTACCATAACTCATAAAAATAATTTTTAAAAACAAAAAGTATATTTTTATGTTTAAAGAATTTATAGTGCAGGAGTATAGCTGAACTCTCTAACATTCTTTGACCAGTGATGCTCTACTTCCATGGCACAACTCTATGATGTTATTTCACGGACAATCTTGCACTTCCCCTACCATGGAGCTTGCTTGGACTGGTCCCACTTGTTTCCTAATGTGTTTGAGCTTCTTTGTTATATCTAAATGTTCTCTTATAACTTTTGGGTTGTTGTAAACTCATTACACCTTGAGTTTGTATTGCAATAATTTTGTTTTAACAAAAATATTTGGGCCATGAATTGGGTGGCCAATTCATGTCTCCAATTGTGTTAAAAAATGTTTTATGAATTTATGTCTAGGATAAGATTATTATAGATACTTATTTTTATGAAAAAATTGGTTTATTATGAAACAAATAAATTTAGTTGGCTTTAAAAAAACCTAATTATAAAAATTAATTAACCTTTAAAACAAATCCTAAACATAATTTCACTATTATAAAAATAATTATAATAAAATACTGAATATATTATTTATTAAATTAACCTTTTAATTTGGTTCTAAAAATGTTTCAAAACAGGATTTACAAGTTAAAATAATATGTTAAAATGAATAATTTCATTTCTTGAATAAATTTTTTGTTACCCAATATGATTTTTAATCTTTTGGGATGTTATTATATAATGATAATATCATAAAATATTTAATTTTTGAAAAACTCACATTTTTCAACTAAAAAAACACTTTTCAATAAAGACTCATAAATTAATACTAATTAGTTTTGGATGAAAAGAATTCAAAAATAAATTTTATTTTATCAACATTTGATACTAAAATTTAAAAATTTAGATATTAAAAATAAAATACATAATATATAGAACGCACCTTTTGTTGAAAATAACCTTTTTTTAAATTAATTAATATTAATTATTTATCTCCCAAAGGTAATAAAGTATAATGATTTACCATATATGTGATTACATTATCATTATTAAAAATATTATAATATTTTTTGTTTCTTTTATTTTGGGTGTATCATTTGATGAATTTTATGAAAGATAACATCAGTATTACAGGGTCTTTATTTTTGTGTTGTTACATTCTACCACCCTGATATAATTTCATCTTCAAAATTTTAATTATCACTTATTGCTGGGATGGAATTTAAGAATTTCATTAAGGTATCTATAACTCAGGGTTTTAATAAAATGTGGAAACATTAGTAAAATGGTTAAGTATAAGAAACTTGTCATCTCATTCCTAATATTTATATCTTAAGAAGGGGTTTCTTCATATACATTTTTTCTAGATATCCCTCTGGATTAGGTATCATTACTCATATACAAGAATTGTTTTTCTATGAGATATCATAGTCACCTTTAAATTTCTATGATACGATAGGTCTATATGAAATTTTATTAACTTATTTTATAAATTAATTTTTTCCTCTAAGTTGATAGAAAAAAACAATTAAAAATCACATTAAATTTTCTAAAAGAATGATAATAAGGTATATTTTTATAATATTCAATTTGGAATAAAATTATCATACCACATAAAGATTTCATCAATAATAAAATTATCATTTAATGATTTAATGATCATATAAAACTTATTATATAAACTGGAGTTCCAAGAATAAAATTTCAATAAGACATATATAACTTCGGATTGGCGGGTATGTATGCCCAAAATATTATGATCCCCTTCAAGAGTACTATTTTCGATTTTTTTGACCTATTGATCTTGGAGGTTAGTGACTCCCATTTTCCTAGTAAATAATAGGATCATGGCATTGAATTTGGTAATTCCCTATTTCCCCACACATAAAACACTAAATATTTAATAGTAACCTTGTATGAACACTATTTCATTCAATCATGTTAACCAAACGTTTAATTTTCTTATGATAGTTTGATAAACTATGACCCTGTCACGACCCTTCCTCGGGGCCGGTGTCGTGACAACCCCAAGCCCGCCTTCCATAGGCCAGGGGTTGGCGACTAGCACCAAAGGCGTAAATCCCGATAACTGGGAAGACATTCCTTTATAAAAGAAAACAAGCACCACAGAGTAAGCAAGCAGAAAAAGTAAACACTAAGTACAAGAGAAGTGCTGAAAAGTAAATGGACCAGAATACAAACCCAAAACAAACTACAACTACAACCGAACAAGTACAACATAAAAGATAACAGCTGGAAGGACGGAAGCGGCTCCTGGGTCGTCCTCCTCGGATCCTACCTGAAGGGTAGGTACAGATGGCGTAGCTCCTGGTCGTCCACCACAGATCCTACCTGATGGGAAGGTACAGATGGCGCAGCTCCTGGTCGTCCACCACGGATCCTACCTGAAGGGTAGGTACAGATAGCCTCCTCCACACTCTCATCCTTCAACCTCCTCCGCGTGTCGTCTCGTCGTGTAGTCCACCTCCGGGTACCGTTCAGTCCTCGAACACTCGGCCTCTGTCAGCACTGCTCGTCGTCTGCAACCAACACAATGAGGTGCGGGCATAGCCCGTGCAGGGGTGAGTATAACGATACTCAGTAGGGACCCCGAGACCCTCAAGGTCTCACTAAAACCAACAAAGATAACATCAAAGAAGATCTCAACAGATAACCTCTACTTAGTTATATTCCCATTCATATACCTAAGTTATCAAGTAACTCATATCAATCATGAGGAAACACAAGATCATGAAATCAACGGATAACCCCTACCCAGGTATATGACCATACATATACCTAAGTAATCAAGTAACCCATATCAATCATGAGGTAAACACAAAGGTCAAAAGTCACAGCTCAAACTAGGATTTTCATTATCGAACCCGTAACTGCTGAAGAGCTCTGTCTCTGGAGTGTAAAGTGGTCCTATCACGACTCCGAGGTACTGCTCACTAACCTAAGACTGCTGAAGTACTCCTCCTGTCGAGTACCGCGGGTCTGCGGCCAACTACCAGGCACTCTGTCCGCTGTGGGTCTGTTGCCAAATATCGGGCGCTCCCCCTAATAGCCTACAAAGGTACTCCTCCTATCGAGTATCGCGGGTCTGCGGCCAACTACCAGGCACTCCGTCCGCCGTGGGTCTGTCGGCAAATACCAGGAGCTCCGTCCATTGGGCTAGTCGACTCACTCCAAGTCGAGTCGGTCAAGCAGTCGTCAGGTCTCAACCGGCTACACGGTCTCCGTACTCCGTATGCTCGTCTCCGGGAGGGTCCGCTCCACGAGCTAGAGGTCGGTACTCCAAGTATCACAAGGTCCCACGAAAGTATATCTCAAAGGACCGCCTCTTCATAGGGGTCTCAACGCAACAGACTGCGCGTCAATCGGACGCCCAGTCTGTGAGTTATTAGCCTTTTTTGTCCCAGGGGCCCGGTTGGATTTCGGGTACAGTCCAACCCGGCCACTATCCAACAGCATCCAAAACTTGGGCGAAGTGCGCCAAAAGTTCCGTCTCATCAAGAGGAAAACAACGAGACAGGCGGCGCGTCAATCGTACGCCCGGTCTGTGAGTTATTTGCTTTTTCGTTCCAGGGGCCCGGTTGGTTTCGTGAGCGAACCAACCCGACCACACTCTAACGACATCCAAACCTCGAGCTGAGTAAGCCAAAAGATTTTTCTCACTTAGAGAAATCCATAAAAGTTTACAGCACATCAATCGGACGTCCAGAGCTCAAGATATAAGCATTTCCGCTGCGAGGGCCCGGTTGGTTTCGGGTACGACCAACCCGGCCGAACCCAAAGTTCTCTGAAACCTTGAGTGTAATATACCGAAACGCCCGCCTCATTCCAAGGATCACTACACAACTGATGGTGCGTTGATCGGAGGTCTTTAGCCCATGTTATGGGCCTTCTAACAATTCTGTCCGAAACGGGGGCATGGGCCCGGTCCGACCAGGCCCAGTACCCCCCTGGGCCGGCCCGAACCGGGTCGACCCGGCCCAGGCGGTGACCCGGCCCGGCGCGGCGGCGCGGCACAGCGTGGCAGCTCGGGCCGGCGCAGCGGCGCGGGCAGGCGCGGGCCGACGTGGCCTGGGAGCCGCTTATGCGCCGCGCGGGGACAAAGTCCCCCCCCCCCTTGTTCTCTAACGACACGACATTTGTGCCGCGCATCAAATGAAAACGGCCCCCACGTGGGGGCCTGCTGCTTGGTCGCCGCACGGGGGGCAAGCCCCCCCTTTTTATAATTTTACCTGGCGCGACAATTAGTGTCGCACCTTTGAAAAAAATAAACCCCCCCCCCCCCACACACATGGGGGCCCCGCTAGAGTAAACGTGTCGGGGGTTTCGACCCCCGGTAATTTGGTAACCGGCCGGCTGTTTTGGCCGGCCGGAAAGTTTCTGCTGCGGGACCGTAAGGTCCCGCCTCCCCAGCACTGGCAGTCGGTTCATCCGGCCGCCCTGGAATTTCTTCCGCGACCAGTATGGGTCGGGGCTCTTCTCTCCTACCACGGCCAAAATCTGCGGCCTTCGGTCACCCGACGTGGCGCGACAACACCGCGCATCCTCTGTCGCATGTCGTTCCGAATCCGACCTCTCTCGGTCTCTCTAGCGCAGCGCAACGGCGCCGCGCACCACCATCGCGGGCCGTTCCGAACGCGATCCTTGTCGTCCCCGCGTGGTGCAACAGCACCGTGTCACTTCCATTCCTTTCCGCAACAAACCCCAGCCACAATGGGAGGAGGGTCGGTCATGTTCGTGCGGTCCCCCCCCCTCCCGTTAGTTCGATATCATTTGGTTTTAGAAATTAACGAAGATCGTCAAATGAAGAAAACACGAACTCAAAAGTAAACCCCTACCTTGGGTATAAGCTGATTAGAAGAAGGTGTCGTCGTTCGAGGTTCGTCGCGGTATGGCGTCGCGAGGATGACGACGTCGAAGGGGGATGTCGGCATTCGTCCGACTCGAGGGAAGGTGAATCCGTCATCGCTCTCTACCTGATTCCGTTTCCGAGCTTGTTCGTTGATCCGTTGACGATGAAGGGGAAGAAGAAGATCCGTTGAAGAGTCTCTCCGCGGAAGGGGAAAAATTCTGTGGAAGGAAAACGAGCGTTCTTCGTCAGAGGTGGCGCATTCTTCGCCTTCTTCGCGAAGGAGGAGGAGGAAAGGAAAACTCAGCGCAACGCTTCCCAACCCAAAAATAAAATGAGGCTAAGGCCTTATTTTATTTCCTTCCACCAACGATTTCAAAATTCAAACACCGTAACCCTCACAATTAATTTCAAAGAATTAATTGTAAAAATTAACTTCCCAATGAAATAGAGGAGTTAAGAAATTAAGGTAACGCGTCGGTTGACTTCGTTTAATAGGGGGTTCGGGTGCGTTACTTAAGAAGAAAAGAAACGGTGGGGCTCGTGTGAGTCCCACCTCACAAATATCCTATCAAGTGGGTAGGATATTTTGAATTGCACCCTATCCGCTTCAACCCAGCTTAAGGAGCTTAAAGTGGTCTTTAAGCGGCTTTAAGTGAAATGAAATAAAATTTTCGTACAACTTTATTTTATTTCTTAACTAAAACCCCAAAAATTAAAAAGAACAACCGAGCAAATGCAACTCCGAAAGAGGCGTTTATAAGCAAATAATGGAGTTGCGATTCCATCGGTGCCCTCGGAATTTTATTCCGAGCACTGGGTTAGAAGTTAGAAAAACCTGCTCGTTCGTTCACTGAACGTACCCGAGCCAAACTTTGAAAAATGATTCCGGGCACCCCGGGCCTCGGAATCAGGTGCCGTCAGAAACAGTGTTCTTGTAAAATTCCAAATAAAATTAAGAAAAAAAAATTCCTTGGAATTTTTGGGTCTTTACATTACTCCCACCTCAGGGCCTTATGTCCTCGTAAAGATTCAACACAAAATAGGGTCACAAAAGCGGTATTGAGCACGCATCTGAGCCTCCCTCTCTCATGTGCTCACCTGGAGGTTCCCGTACTGCCAGAGAAAGTGCACCCAAGGAATCGATCGTCCTCATAGGATCTGCTCCTGTCGATCTTTGATCCCCACTAGAACCTCCATGAAAGACACCCCATCTCCATCATCCATCTCCACATGGTTGATGATATGCGAAGGGTCGAGCAAGTATCTCCTCAGTTGAGATACGTGGAAGTCGTCGTGCACCTGGTGCAACTGCGGTGGATGGATCAAGCGGTAAACCACCCCGCCTACCTAGCTGAGGACCTAGAAAGCTCCGTTTAACCTCGGAGATACCTTGCCGCCTTGGCCACTCTCCGTAAACCTCATCGAGGTGAGACCCTTATATGGACATGATCGTCATCCTCGAACTCTAGAGGCCTCCAAGTCCTATCATCATAAGGCTTCTGTCGGCCCTGTGTTGTCCTCATCCGCTCTTGGATGACCTGGACCTTCTCTAGTCTCACAAGAGCTACTATGATTTCTTCTTTGCCGATAAGAGAAATCTGGTCTCATCCCCTGGATGAACCACATTCATTGCCTAATACAGTCAATCCTGACATGAATGATGCATTCATACCATGGATGACGTCGTAAGGCCTCAACGTAACTACCAAGAGATCCAAATGTCACTCTCTCCTCCAAGGGTCGAGTCACACTATCGGCATCAGTGTGAGGTCACTAGGTCTCCCCCAGTAGAAATCTCGAAAGTGAGGGTCAAGTCAACAGTTTTAACCGGGACCACTCAGTATCAACCAAACTAAAGGACAGGAAAGAAAACATCACAAAGATAAGGGTCTTTTTAATATTACAGCTCATAGAACAAAGACACGAAGCAACTACATACAATCATCAACAAAACTAGAAGCAACAGGATCAATAGCCTCTAGGTTTGGAGCTAGTCCCGCTCCTTTCCATCTGCTTCCGAAGCTCCATGACCATAGGCCTCAGCTGCCTGAAGCTAAGATCTCCCATGTCCTCTTGTCCCCTGCGGCCGGGGTGGGCCTCCTGGTGGTGGGGGTGGCAACACCCCGAAGCGTCTTCCACCTCCAGCTGCACAACCAGCTCCTCTTCCATGGTCGCCTGCTCCTTGCGGTCTGCCCTGATCGAACCTCTGCCTCTGGCTAGGAGGTTCTTCATTTAACTATTGGTCATCTGCAGAGCGGGTCGGACAGTCACGTGCCATGTGACCAATTTCGCCGCAGGAGTAACACTGTCCACTCTCGGCACATCTGGCTCTGACTCCACCCCGGTTTCCCCGCACTACTGAACCTGAGTCGTGGAGTCGGCCACCGATAGGTCTGGTCCTCTTGGACCTCTGCGTCATCTGTCTACTGCCTGTTGTAGAAGACTCTGCCGCAAGCCGGCTAGTGGTGGGTCCGGCTGCTGGAGACTGCTCAGCAAGGAAACTCTCCACTAAGAGGGCTCTCTCCAACACCCCTGTCTACATCGGAATGCTGTGAGAAACAATAGAAGCTCTAATCTCTCGCCTGAGCCCCTGCTCGAAGGTTCATTCCCTGAAAAACGGGTCTCGTACCATATCTGTGGAGTAGCGCGAGAGGTCTGTGAACCTCGCTGAATACTGTGCCACTGTCATGCTGCCCTGCCGCAGCTGAAGTAGCTCCTGTATATGCACCGCTCGAAGGGAAGCTGGTAAAAACTATGCCCGGAACAGGCTCTCGAAGTCTGCCCAAAGAAGTGTCTCCTCGTCATGCATCTGGAGCATCAGACGCCACCATCTGCCTGCTTCTGCCTGAAGAAGGCTGGCAGCAAGGAGCACCATGAAGTCTGCCGGCGTCCCCACTAGCCAGAAGACTCTCACCACAACCTCTAGCCAATCCTCAGCCGCCTGCGGGTCCGACTATCCCCGGAACCTGGGTGGCCTCTGGCACTGGAACTCGTGCAGTGCACTCAAGCGACGTGCACCCTTTGTTGCTGGGGCTGGTGGCATCGGTGTCCCAATGGGTAGTAGTACCGCTGGTGCCTCCGCTGGTGCCTCAACTGTAATAGAGGCATGTACTGAGGCCACATCGCTCGACGGGCTGTCAGTACGAACAACTCTGGGGCTCTAGATGGTCGTCCGCGGAGAGGAATCGTGAAAGAAACAAACAATAAACTGTCAAATGACTTATGCCTGGTGAGCTGACCGGGTTTGAGCTGACATTTAAATAAAACTTCTGGAAACACACACGCAATCAGTGTTTTCGTGCACAAAGTTGGAAATCAGTTGTCATGGTCCTGGTGTATGGATATGTCGTCCACCCGCACTAATACTGGACTCCCTGAACTGAAAACCACACTCCGTACTCTTAACACGATTGCTTCAAAGAAAGAAAATATCAGAGTTAAAAGTTTTGCGGTAGAACCGACTCCTCTGATACCAATTTGTCACGACCCGTCCTCGGGGCCCGTGTCGTGACTACCCCAAGCCCGCCTTCCATAGGCCAGGGGCTGGCGACTAGCACCAAAGTCGTAAATCCCGATAACTGGGAAGAAAATGCCTTTATAAAATAAAACAAGAACCACAGAGTAAGAAAGCAGAAAAAGTAAACACTAAGTACAAGAGAAGTGCTGAAAAGTAAATGGGTCAGAATACAAACCCAAAAGAAAGTACAACTACAACTGAACAAGTAAAATAGAAAAGATAACAGCTGGAAGGACGGAAGCGGCTCATGGATCATCCTCCTCAGATCCTACCTGAAGGGTAGGTTCATATGGCGTAGCTCCTGGTCGTCCACCATGAATCCTACCTTAAGGGTAGGTACAGATGGCGCAGCTCCTGGTCGTCCACCACGGATCCTACCTGATGGGTAGGTACAGATAGCCTCCTCCACGCTCTCTTCCATCAACCTCCTCCGTGTGTTATCTCGTCGTGTATTCCACCTCCGGGTACCGTCCTATCCTCGAACACTCGGCCTCCGTCAGCACTGCCTGTCGTCTGCAACCAACACAACGAGGTGCGGGCATAGCCTGTGCAGGGGTGAGTATAACGATACTCAGTAGGGACCCCAAGACCCTCAAGGTCTCACTAAAACCAACAAATATAACCACAAAGAATATCTCAACAGATAACCTTTACTTAGGTATATGCCCATTCATATACCTAAGTTATCAAGTAACCCATCTCAATCATGAGGAAACAAAAGATCATGAAATCAACGGATAACCACAACCTAGGTATATGCCGATACATATACCAAAGTTATCAAGTAACCCATCTCAATCATGAGGTAAACACAAAGGTCAAAAGTCACAGATCAAAATTGGATTTTGATTATCGAAACCGTAACTGCTGAAGAGCTTCGTCTCTGTAGTGTACAGTGTTCCTATCACGACTCCGAGGTACTGTTCACTAACCTAAGACTGCTGAAGTACTCCTCCTGTCGAGTACCGCGGGTCTACGGCCAACTACCAGGCGCTCCGTCCACTGTGGGTCTGTCGCCAAATACCGGGCGCTCCCCCTCATAGCCTACAGAGGTACTCCTCCTGTCGAGTACCGCGGGTCTGCGGCCAACTACCGAGCGCTCCGTCCGCCATGGGTCTGTCGCCAAATACCGGGCGCTCCGTCCACTGGGCTAGTCGACTCACTCCAAGTCGAGTCGGTCAAGAAGTCGTCAGGTCTCAGCCGGCTACACGGTCTCCGTACTCCGTATGCTCGTCTCCGGGAGGGTCCGCTCCACGAGCTACAGGTCGATACTCCAAGTATCACAAGGTCCCATGAAAGTATATCTCAAAGGACCGCCTCGTCATAGGGGTCTCAACGCAACAGACAGCGCGTCAATCGGACGCCCGGTCTGTGAGTTATTAGCATTTTTCGTCCTAGGGGCCCGGTTGGATTTCGGGTACAATCCAACCCGGCCACTATCCAACAGCATCCAAAACTCGGGATAATTATGCCAAAAGTTCCGTATCATCAAGATAAAAACAACGAGAAAGACGGCGCGTCAATCGGACGCCCGGTCTGTGAGTTATTGGCTTTTTCGTTCCAGGGGCCCGGTTGGTTTCGTGAGCGAACCAACCTGAACGCACTCCGATGACATCCAAACCTCAAGCGGAGTAAGCCAAAATATCCGTCTCACTTAGAGGAATCCATAAAAGTTGACGGCACGTCAATCGGACGTCCGGAGCTCAAGATATAAGTGTTTCCGCTGCGAGGGCCCGGTTGGTTTCGGGTACGAACCAACCCGGCCGAACCCAAAGTTCTCCGAAACCTTGAGTGTAATATACCGAAACGCCCGTCTCGTTCCAAGGATCACTACTCAACTAACGGTACGTCGATCGGAGGTCCGTAGCCCATGTTATGGGCCTTTTAACAATACTGTCCGAAACGGGGGTATGGGCCCGGTCAATGACCCAGCCCGGTGCCCCGACGCTGTGGCACGGACCGGCGCGGTGGCATGGCATGGCGTGGCGGCGCGGGCCGGCGCAGTGGCGCGGTCAAGCGCGGGCCGGCATGGCCTGGGCGCCACTTATGCATCGCGCGGGGGCAAAGTCCCCCCCCCCCCCTTGTTCTCTAACGGCACGACATTCTGCCACACCTCAAATGAAAACGGCCCCCACGTGGGGGCCTGCTTCTTGGTCACCGCAAGGGGGGGCAATCCCCCCCTTTTATAATTTTACCTGGCACGACAATTAGTGTCGCACCTTTGAAAAAAATAAAAAACGCCCCCCCCCCCCCCCCCCCACACATGGGGGCCCACTCGAGTAAACGCGCTGGGGGTTTCGACCCCCGGTAATTTGGTAACCGGCCGGCCGTCTTGGCCGGCCGGAAAGTTTCTACCGCGGGACCGTAAGGTCCCGCCTCCCCAGCACTGGCAGCCGGTTCATCCGACCGCCCTGGAATTTCTGCCGCGGCCAGTATGGGTCGCGGCTCTTCTCTCCTACCACGGCCAAAATCCACGGCCTTCGGTCACCCGACGTGGTGTGATGGCGCCACACATCCTCCTTCGCATGCCGTTCCGAACACGACCTCTCTCAGTTTCTCTAGCGCGGCGTGATGGCGCTGCACACCACCACCGCGGGCCGTTCCGAACGCGATCCTTGTCATCCCCGCGCGGTGCAACAGCACCGCGTCACTTCCATTCCTTTCCGAAACAAACCCCAGCCACAATGGGAGGAGGATCGGCCATGTTCGTACGGTCCCCCCCCCCCTCCCGTTAGTTCGATATCATTTGGTTTTAGAAATTAATGAAGATAGTCAAAGGAAGAAAACACGAACTCAAAAGTAAACCCCTACCTTCGGTATAAGCCGATTGGAAGGAGGCGTCGTCGTTCGAGGTTCGTCGCGGTATGGCGTCGTGAGGATGATGACGTCGAAGGGGTATGTCGGCGTTCATCCGACTCGAGGGAAGGCAAAGCCATCGTCGCTCGCTACCCGATTCTGTTTCTGAGCTTGTTCGTCGATCCATTGACGATGAAGGGGAAGAAGAAGATCCGTTAAAGAGTCTCTCCACGGAAGGGGAAAAATTCCGCGGAAGGAAAACGAACGTTCTTCATCAGAGGTGGCGCGTTCTTCGCGTTCTTCGCGAAGGAGGAGGAGGAGAAGAAAACTCAGCGCAACGCTTCCCAGCCCAAAAATAAAATGAGGCTAAGGCCTTATTTTTTTGCCTTCCGCCAACGATTTCGAAATTCAAACGACGTAACCATCACAATTTATTTCAAAGAATTAATTGTAAAACATAACTGCCCAATTAAATAGAGGCATTAAGAAATTAAGGAAACGCGTCGGTTGACTTCGTTTAATAGGGGGTGCGGGTGCGTTACTTAAGAAGAAAAGAAACGGTGGGGCTCGTGTGAGTCCCACCTCACAAATATCCTACCAAGTGGGTAGGATATTTTGAATTGCACCCTATCCTCTTCAACCCAGCTTAAGTAGCTTAAAGTGGTGTTTAAGCGGCTTTAAGTGAAATGAAATAAAATTGTCGTACAACTTTATTTTATTTCATACCTAAAACCCCAAAAATTAAAAAGCACAACCGAGCAAACGCAACTCCGAAAGAGGCGTTTCTAAGAAAATACCGGCGCTGCGATTCCATCGGTGCCCTCCGAATTTGATTCCGAGCACCAGTTTAAAAGTTAGAAAAACCCGCTCATTCGTTCACTGAACGTACCCGAGCCAAACTTCAAAAAATTATTCCGGGCACACCGAGCCTCGGAATCAGGTGCTGTCAGAAACTGCGTTCTTGTAAAATTCCAAAGAAAATTGAGAAAAAAAAAATTTCCTTGAAATTTCTGGGTCTTTACAGACCCCATTTTCCATAACTAATGAATGTTCCAATCCCATTAAGTAAATTACCTTAGTTCTTCTTCAAAAAAATTTGACCTAAATAAAACTAAACATTTTATCATTCATCATCATTAACACCTATAGATTAATGAGACTCTATTTTTCTTGTATTTGAGGTCTTTGGGACTTCGAATCTGTTTATAATGTTAATCATATTTTTGGATATATGGTTTGGTAAATTTATAACATTTCTCACTCCATTTACAATTCTAATGGGTTTTTCATTGAGTTAATAATTACATTGTCCATCCCATCCATGGTTTCTTCTATTTACATAAATTAATAAAACCAAAAGGATTTACATGAAGGATTAATATTTACATCATAACGAAATTATGAAAAACACAACCTCAAAATTTGTTAATCTTTGAAACTAACACATTTTATTTCTATTCAAAACAAATCAATATTCATTTAATATAGGTTACTTTAGGATGGGGACTCTCATATTTATTAACCTAATTCATTAATATAATAAATCATTCATAATGGCTTGTAAATATAATGTGATTAATATGAAGTATATCACTCGATAGTAACCCAAGCTAACTATATAGTGACATAGGATAACTATATATTTATTTTACATAATTTATATATGATAAAAAATACACATAAAATATTTTTATTATTATTATAATCCCATGAATGGGAGGTTTAGTGACTTTGAGGACTAGTTATATGGTAATCTTATTTGATATAACTTTTGAATCAATTATCTAAAATCAAATCACATTATATCCCTTATATAATTCTCATAATTTACTCTCATCTTCATAACTTGGGTTATGGGAAAATTAGAAAGGGGTTAGCTCAGATTATTAGTAAGGAAAGACATATGTGATAATAACAAAATATCATAATTGGTCTTAATATGATTATATGGTTATAGTAAATATATATAATAAATTCCTACCTGAAAAAATCATAAATCAAAATTCATGATTCACGGCATAAAGATTGGTATAATATAAGACATGGATCATAAGAGTGAGGAAATGTTAGTCAAAAAACAAGATCTATGAGAAAATTATTAAATTAATGATTATAAAAATATAATTGTGACTTAATTAAAATATATCACAAACATAAATGTGAAAAACACATGTCAATGCTACCTACCATGAAATTAATCAGATATTAGTCTTGTGATATTCACTTGTATACATTCTTGGGCTTGGGTTAATCATCCCATGTACCCTTGGGCTAGGTATAAATCCTCCCTATACCCCATTAGAATAGGAAGATTCCCATTTTATACCATTTTTCTAGGGATAAATCCTCAAATATACCCATTATCAGGTGATAAATCCTTCCATGTACCCTTAACCTTGTGTTAAATCCAACCGTGTACCCTTTTCGGAGATAAATCCTCCTTTATACCATTTATATGGGGATATATCCTCCTATTAACCCTTTGGATTGAGAGAAATACACTTATATAGACATTGGCATGGGATAAATCCTCACTTGTTCCTTTTGGTCTTGGGTAAATCCTCTCATGTACCCTTTATCATTGGATAAATAATGTTTTGTACCCTTTTTTCTTGGGATAATCCCCACATGTACCCTTTGGATTATGATAAATCATCTTGTATACCCTTTATCTTGGGAAAACCATCCTTGTTTAGATTTGGTATTGTGATAAAACCTCTCACACATTCTTTTCCCTCGGATAAAACCACCTAGTTACCCTTTGGCTTGGGTTAAATCCTCTCATTAACCCCTTGGTCTTGAGATAAATCGTCTTATGTAGCCTTTTAATTGGAATAAGTCCTCCCATTCACCCTTTATTTCTCATCAGATATAAACACTACCAATTCATTGAAGGGTAATGTAGTACCCAACCCATCACTCATTACTATATATTATTACACTTAAAATAAAATCATTCATTTCATATTAAATAACATATGAGGATAAAATTGGTTAAAAATATTCTAAATCATATTAAAATCATGATATTTTGATACCAAATAAATAATCTCCCAAAATGAGTATTTATTAATAGAAAATAATGGGTGGTTTACGAACAATTTCTCCATTGCATAAAAATAATTTTAAAATGGAATAGAAATAAAAAATTATTTTTCATAAAATAGTTTTGTTAATATAATCTAAAAATAAAATATTTTCAACTCACATTCCAAAAAAAAATTAAATAGAAAACATCATAATACATTAATTAAAAAAATAAAAAAATTATACCTTCAAAATAAGTAAGTCATATGTCAAAATAAATACTATAATCGAAGAATATATTATAGTTTAAAAGAAAATACCTTTATATATTTTAAAATACCATTAATAAAAATCCACATTATTATAAAGATAATTAAAATATTTATTTTAAATAAATGGGTATATATGTATCATTGGGATACAATATAGTTAATTTTATACAAGTTAAAGAAGAACATATATGGGAATAAAAAACATGGATTTGGAAGGAAAATCCACTGTAACAAATTGAAATTATTAATAACAAAAATTCATTTTCACAAAACCAAACAATGATAAAGGGTGAATAATTTGGTGTGAAACATGATTTCCCTATAAAAAATATATAATTATAACATAACATCATTATGTGATATAATAGATCATTCTTAAAATATAATACTCAAATATGAGTTATTATGACCCAAGGAAAATATTTTATCCATGGGAACATATTAAAATTTACGGATCAATTAACTCAAAACATCTTAAAAGAAATAGATATTTCAATATAAAATAAATTTACATGAATAATGGTTATTTAATGATATTAATTTAAATTATTTATCATATACATCACTTAAATTAAATTACTTTCATAATAAAAATCATGACTCAAAGAGAGGAATTTGAGATGAAATAATTCTTATCATATATTCCTTCATACTCAAATATTCATTAGACTCCTATATAATGAAAATAATAATATTAATATCTTATATAATAATCATAATATAAAATTATAACCATTATATATCTATTTTATAACCATATATTACATATATATTAATCTATTATTGTTTAGTTTCATTATCCGGAGTGAAAACATTCAGCTGTTTGTTTCTTATAAACTTCACAAAGACAGGGTTGATTCTCACTAAGTGGTTTCAAGTTCAGTATTACTATATAATTAAATAAATAACAATCATTATTTTAAATTATTACTTTGGTCTGATTTTCATTATCTTGAAGACATGATTATGACTTTGGAATATAAAAATCATGCTGAACTAGTTTTTGACGTGTTTAACGATCGAATTGTTATATATTAATAATTATTTTAAATATTCATAGAACATTTATAGAGGATTTAAAATATATTAAATATATTATGATAACATGATATTACCATTATATTACATCCTATATTCATTTATGACATAATATTTATAACATTGTTTTTATTGGATATTAAATTGACCAGAATGGTAATGTGTTATAATGATTTAATGAGTAAGGATATGGACTTAAACAATGAAAATATAGAAAATAAAGAATCATAAACTTTTAATAAACATTTTATATTATCCATAAATCCATTATAGGAACCTCCAGTGATATGTGGTGATGAAAAATTAATTATGTAAGTATTTATATGACACTAATATTATTATATTAGTGTTTCTAGAATAAATTTTAATGATTATAATTAGAAATAAAAAGCTAATAGGTTGATATTACTCATGTGAGGGTCTTAAATTGTCCATGTATTTTTCCTTATAAATGAAGGGCTTATTATGAGTAATGGTTACAAAATTAATTTTATATAAGGATAAGATTATAGGTGTACACTTTTTTCAGATTTTAAAGATGAAATTACAATGATAGGTCAGTCTTCTTGGGGTGGAGGTGTTACCCCTTTATGAGTAAATGGAAGACAATTTTTTGAAGTTACCATTACATTTTAAACAATGTAATGTTATTATTAAAATTATAATGGATATAAAATTAAAAAAAATTAAGTTTATGTTTATTTTGGGTCTATATTTTCTTCATCCACTCATTATGGAGACATCCTCGAGTGTTTTTATACCTTTTCTTTTAACTTTTTATCTTTTACCCAAATTTACTTTTACCTTGATAATTTATTTTTAACCAAAGTAATTAATATTAATGATACAAATTAATGTTATAAATTTTACCTAAACCGAACCTTTAAATTTAATATTTTTAAATAATTTTATCATATATAATTTCTAAGGTTTATAAAAGTTAATTCTGAGATTACATAATATAATGAAAAAAAAGTTTTTTGAAAAACTATGTTTTTTTCTTTTAATGAATTTATGTACATGATATAATTATCATAGATAATTATTTGTAGAAAATAAATTAGAATTTGATGAAAATTAAAAAGGAATTTTTATTTAAAATTAATCAAAACCTAAATGTATCCATCAAAACACTTAATTAGAATAAAAGACAGAAAATTGTTTTTATTAAAGAAACATTGTAGTTTTGTTCTGAAAATATTGGTCATAAAACATATAATTTCAGATAAAATGTAAAAATGAAAAATTATATTACCTAAATACATTTTTTTATTAATTAATATATTTTTTAATATTCTATGATATTCTTACAAAAATTATAAAATCATAAAAATTATCATTTTTTCCAAAAAATTATATTTTTTTACTAAAAATGATTCTCTTCGTAAAAAATAAATAATTCATAATAAGTAAATTTTTATGTGAGGAATTAAAAAATTAATTTCATTTTATCCAAATATAGTTCTGATAATTATAAATTTTTATTAAAATATATAATATTATATAGAAAAAATGACTTTTATTGAAAATAACTCAATCAATATTTACACATATTAATTATTTATCGTACAATGTAAATTACATTTAATGATTTACCATTATAGTGATTTTAATTGATTTACTAATAATGTACTTCTGATATATTTTCATTTATCGGTGTTGGGTGTATCATGTAACAAAATTTATTAAAAATGACATCATTTTTACAAGGTCTATAATTCATTATCATTACAATATTTTCATAAAATAACAAATTTCACCCAATATTAAATATAGACACATTATAGGAATTTTAAAAATGAAAATTTATTCATCAATATATGGAATTTATATTGATTACTCATCAATAAAAGGTTTATATGTCTTCTATGAAATGATAATGGGAACATAAATGATCATCGAGTGGTATTAGACTACAAAAATTTATCGAAAAATATATGTGGACTAGATAATAAGGTTATTTTTATTTCTGGTTAGAAGTCATTTTCTACTATGAATTTTTCTCTAAATGGGAAATGTAGTGTTAAAATGGGTACAAAAATTTCATCATGGTTTTTTTGTACCATTTTATGTATTAGTCTATGTTTGAAAGTAGTATATCTATTGGTTATTCCCACATATTTTTAGTGTTTTCATAACATTTTGAATGTGTCCTAGTTGTGAAAGTATTTCAATGATTCAACATATGTGATATATTTGGCTTATCTATATATTAAAAATAATTTGACATTTTTAAATGTAGAATGAAAATATTATATAATAGAGAGTGTGTATTTATAGGGTGTGTAATTATAATAGTGAGAGTTTTCTGGAATCATAGTAGGATAGAAAAAGTAAATTTCTATGGGATTCTCATATACAAGTTTATAATTTAGATACTCATGTATTTATTTATGGGTATTTTCAATTCTAATTATAGGATAATGATAATATAAATTTTTAGTTATATATTTTTTCCCATGATAAGGGTTTCATACTTTCAAGGATTAATATTTTTAAATATGTATGCTTTTTATGTGCTAATAAATTATTATCTATGAGTTTTTAATGATTTTATACGTAATTTTAGTCATTTAAAATCAAAAAAATTGAAATTTTAATATATATTATGAATTAGTATAGTTTTCTGTTTTAAATTTTATAACCACTATTCTAGGTTTTACTTATTTCATATATATCAATATTATTCCTAAAACTATTATTATTTTTTGGGAGATGGAAATTAATATCTTGAGTGGAGGAATGGGGAATTTTTAATGGTCAATTTATTCTTATTATGGTGATGTTTTTCATAATAATGGGATTAAATAAGAAGGTTTACTATGTGAAAGGTCACATATCAAAAATACTGAAAATATTTATTTTCAAAATATTTTTTCTTCTGATCATAAATATAAATAAATTGTATAAAATAAATTTATTATTTTTATTATGTGTTACGAATAAGGGTTGATTTTTAAGGTTATATATTTTCTAATACTATCTATTTTCATTATTATAATGGAAATGAAAATAACATAGAAAGAATCTTTACTTTGGTCAATGCTTTTACATGGAATTCTTATTTGGACATCATATAGATAAATGTTTCATTTTTTTAAAGCTTGGTTATTTTTTATTTTAATAGTGGTGGTTCTTGATATTATATAAATAAAGGGAGTGGGTGGCCCCTTTCCTACTAATCCAATATTATATTTCTCATTCATTTGAGATGTTATAGAGACCCCTTTGGTGTGTGAAATGAGATTCAGTGGTAAGGTGGTGAAGAATAAAAATGCAGAATAATAAAATTGTTGGGTGAGTACAAGATATCAAAGGTCATGGAATTAAGGAATATAAATATAGACCTCACTCTTTTTAGTAATATTTATGGTTAAATCATAAAATAAATTAAAATAAAATAAATTATGCACATGATATGTTATAATTATGAGGTATTATAATTGAAAATAAAGTTATGATGAATTTTATGTCTATTTGGATGATGATTAAAATTTATAATTATGAATTAGTCAGATATGTTGAGGAAGAAATATAATTTAATTTTAATGAAAATATGGAAAATAATATTTAATTTTATAACATAATTATTACAATGTGATATAATTAAGATTTGATATCATATTGATATGTTTTTGTTCCTTTTAATGATTTATTTATTAATGATCCCATGATAAAAAATCAATTTTTCTAAAAAATGAAATTTTATATGATGTTCATGTTGGTGTGAAACATTATGTATGGTGGTATCCACTTTCTTCATAGTGGTGTTCCACTTTTAATATTTTTGTTAGGTGGTGTTATTTACTTCAGAAAAAATATAGTGATCATAGTAAAGGTTATGTCATATAGTGTGGGTTTCATTTTAATTACTAGTGAAAAATATTTTCTATATATATTCTTATATGTGGGGAATTAAAGGATTATATAGGGTCATTCCAAAATTATCATAGGTGTCATTCCAGAAACTACGTCTTCTTCTCTTTCATTTTTTTCTTCTTCTTATCCCTTAATCTAATGGAATGTAGGTTGACCATACATGGTATTGGTATATTAATAAACTTAAATACCCTTGAGATATTATTTAATATTAATATATGATAAAATAGATATTGTACATGGGTGTAACGATATATATGTTGTACTTTGAGAGACTGATTTAAAGGTTAGGCAAGTTGTTTTTTAATGAGTTGATATGAATATTTTATTCAATAAGATTTTTGTTAATGAAATCAAATGTTGACTCTAAAGAATATATATTTGTTCTGATTTCTATAGAGTTTATTTTAAAAGAACCAAATAATGAATTTTGAAGATCGGATGTGGAAGTTGAATTTTAGTGGATTGGTTTTGAGAGAATTAGTTGTTTTATTTTGAATGGTTAAGGTGGAATTCAATGTTTTTCCTTAATTGAATTATTTTTATATATAAAAAATATTGAAAATTAATTATTAGATTTCTAATCCCTTTGATGTTTTTTGATGCATCAGTTTAATTGGACGGTAGTGTGTTTCCTGATTGCATATTTTCTCAATTATAATTGTGTGATTGATCTGGTAGTTATGGGATAAAACATATTAATATTATTTTTAATTAGAGTTATATTATAATATATATTTTTATTTGAGTGACTGAGATGTTTTGTTATAACATTTTATATAGAACCACATCCAAATTATTTTATCGAATGTTTCCTAATATAAATGTTTTATTGGATAGTAGAGCACATGAACTCTTATACTCTTACTTATATGATGTGTTATGGATGATAATGATTGGGTATAGACGAAGTTTTGAATAATTGTCTAGATTTTATTTTTAAATTTTTTTGTTTTAATGGAATTTGTTACTTACCATGTCATGTTCTAG
Source organism: Viscum album (assembly GCA_963277665.1). Classification (NCBI taxonomy): domain Eukaryota; kingdom Viridiplantae; phylum Streptophyta; class Magnoliopsida; order Santalales; family Viscaceae; genus Viscum; species Viscum album. The sequence continues at coordinate 1,226,438,899 of OY728130.1, forward strand.
GACTTTTGGTGATGAACTTTTTATTATAAGATCCTTTTTATATACAATTTTTTTTGTTGTGTAATATTAACGTATGTAATGTGTTTTAAATATTTTACCCATTATAAGAAATGTATATACATAGATATAGTGGGATTCCCTCTATTGAGTTTTGTCATTATATTGAATGTATTCATTCATAAATACATTTGTGTACTCTAATCACATTAACACTAGAGGGTTATTCAGTAGAACTTACTAATTATTCTATAACCATACCTACATTATAATCATATTTAAAAGATATACAATATTTTGTAGGTAGAGGTATTGGGAAATTTTAACTTTTACATGTTATTATTGGTAGCTTGAGTTATTTTTCTTTATTTGAATTTAGATAAAAAATATTATTATTATTTATTTATTTTCTTAATTGTGTAATTATATTGATTGATATTTTTTATTAAAATCATATATTTACATCATTGTGATTCTGAGATTCAAGAATTTTAATTATTTATACATTTGGGATAACATTTAATATTAGATTTTTTGTTTTCTTATACAATGAAATAAATTTCATTTATTTTTATATGATTACACTCTCAATGTTATTTACATGCCCTTTTCATGATAAATGCAGGATTGGGGTGTGACTAAAAATTCCATATATAACTTTAGGAGAGTCACTATATAGTAAATCAAAAACCTCAAGAATAGATATTTTTAGGGGGGGTTGCTCGATGGGGATATTTTAAAACCCAACTCATGGATTTATTATTTTGATCTATTATATAAATTGAAGATCCACATATATTTTTCACTAATTCCTTTCATTACTACATATGAATTTTCCTCCATTATCTATTTTTATCTCTAGTCTGGTATTTAATCAATCATCAAACTTATGTTATATTGTATCATTTTTATTATTATTTGATATGTTGGGTTTTTTTTCTGGTTCCAAATCCCTATTCTTAGTGATTTTAATGGAGTTATCTAAATCACTCCACTAATTGTTTTTTTCCACAATATATTTTAGCAAGTGGGTTCAATTGAGTCATGGAATTTGACCCTTAACATATCATGTAATACCCCTGAACCAAATCACCTAAGGTTAATGGGTTTTCTTTTATATGGTAATTATATTACATGAGATTAAATACTCAGGATCATGGATTAATAATCATTAAGATACTAGATATATAATCATTGCATTACTATATGTAATATTACATCATTTGAGTAAAATCATTATTACCTAATGAAATACATAGATTTAGTCATTCAAAATATTCCACTTCATCGGCTATGAAACGGGGAAAATTAAAAGTGTGAGTTTAGACACTCAAAAAGATATATCATGCAACAGAAGAATAACTTGTAATAAAAATGGCATAAACAATAAAATTGGAATAGATAAATTTTTATTTCATATAAATAAATAGATAATAATAACAAAATAAATTTATGAATATTGAAATAAATAATGACATTGAAAACAATAAATGATCTCATAATAATTGAAATTATAGGAATTCATAACACTAAATATTGAAAATATGTAGTCAAATATTTTCTCTAATATATCATAGATAAGGGGTAAGGATGCTTCTATTACCCAATATTAGTTCTCTAATGAGATTTAAAAGTGCACTGGGGACTTATAAAATTTTTAGCCCCACCTATCAGACAAACATAAAACTCATTCTATAAAATAACCAAAGAAAATAAGAAACACATGGAATAATGTTAAGAAATAAACAATATAAAATTAAATAGTATAATTTATCCATGAAGCTCATATTATAAGACTTACATGTATATAAAAAATAATTAAATTTACACATCTTTAGATTTCACAATACAATTAATTAATATAGAATTCTATGTTAATAACCTTGAATGATATAGGTAAAATATTAATTATTCACAGTGTAAAAAATAAGAACCCTTATCAACAGTTTCCCTCGTTAGTGATAGTCCCATGGAACGGGGTTGGTCCATCCAGTCCTAGGTGATGGTGGATTGAACTCGTGCTCTTTGGATTGTCTTTTGATCATCTATGGCTGTTGTGATGGGGTATGAGGTGGTTTTCAGGGATGGTCCAAGATGACTGCTTATAGAAGGATTTTGATTGTGTTCTCTCGGAATGGAGTAAGGCTATGTGAGTCCCGCTGTTAAGGGGAGGTTTGGTTTGATAATGTGGGAAGTTTGTGATCTAGACTCAACTTCATGAATTGACTCCATGGAGGTTTCAGAGCTGGAAATTCATCTTTGTAGTGTTTTTGGGATTTGGTTTTTTGAGAGGGTATGGCGTCAGCTATCAGATCGGGCATGAGATTTGACTCAAGACACTTTCTTACCGAATTACCTTGTAACGATGAAGAGCTACTTAATGTTCAATTTATGGGGAGGAGCATTTCAGTGTTGTTATCCTGGTTTTACTCTTTCTTCCTTCGCGTGTAACTGTCCTATGTCCATGATTTCATTGGGTTTCCACCCCTTCATCCATTAAAAGGGGGCCTTATCTTATAATAAAAAATTTGAAGGCCTTCGGGCCGTTGGATGGTCTTATCAAGTGAATCATATGGAATTGTAATCATCAGGTACTTATAAAGAAATTTTATTAGTGTGATAAGAAAGGAAAATACATGTATTTTTAATGGATTGATATTAAAAAACTTTTGGGTAAAGGTCATTTCAAATTATGAGTACATAGTCCCACATGTTTGATAAACAATAGGGATATAAATGTTTTTTAAGAAGATACATGTATATCTGTATGTTTTGATGCAAAAGGTAAATTCACTTTAGACCCGATAGAGGATCCCCTAGCTACATCATCATCATATTTCACTAGAAAATTTCACCCTAATAGAAATATTATATCTATAATACCAAATTTCTATTAGAACTAAGTATTTTTATTACTATAAACAGATTATAGTTTTTATTTATTGTAAATGCACACTATGTTGATTAAGGAGTTTTCAAGGTACGTGATCTTAAAGTTCAAGCAGACTACACTGTTGAAGGTTGCATTATTTCCTAGTTTCTACCAATTTTTTGGGTCCAGGATTTAGATAATGGATAAATGTTTTTTTAGAAAAGGACATTACATGCAAGATTGAAGTAGAATTTAAATATTACTCAAAAGTCGAGATTCAAGATCTTCACATCGAATAAAGGAAAAGGAAATAATCACATGAAGGTTTTTTTCATGAGAGAAGGATTGCCTGATAAGAATTTTTAAGTGTAAAGTAGAAGGTGAGGAATAATTTTATGGGCCAAATACGATGTCAAAATGGAGTTTGGTGAATGTTTATTTTCATCTTTGACAAATTAAAATACAGAAAAGGAATACATTGTGCACAAAAGCTAAAGTTGTGTGAAAGGATCTTATGTGCCAAATATGATGTAAAAATTTGTCTTAAGTTCATGGGTGAAGGTGAAAAATTATATTTTTGGAAGGTTTTTCCATGTCTATAAATATGTAGGCACCCTTATTTTCAAATTAAACTTTTTCCAATAAATATTTTGTGTCTCAACCATGCGAATGAGTTACGCGCAAAAGATTTATGCACAGTAAATCTTGCATGTATAATTTTACATTTGTCTATAAAGATAAAGTGAATCTTATGGTGCTATTTCATGAAAGATAAGGGTTTCATGAAATATATCTTATGAAAAAATTCTAAATGTGGTTCGAAATAACAACTATTTCTCAAAATTAGTGAGTTTCGCTACTTTTATATTTTGAGTATCCATTTTGTTTGATCACATATTTCAAGTTCATAAATTTAGGACTACTATGAACGAAGGGTATCATTATATTTAGGTAAAAAGTCATAAATTATAATCTATTTAAGTGACCTCTAAGTCACTAAACTGAGTTTGACATCACCCAAATTAGTGAGCTAGGGGGAGTCAAAAAAAGTGTTCCAAGGTAGGGAGTGTGTGATACCTAAAAATATTGCAAATTTAGTGTGTCTCACATAGAATGAATATGTATGAAATTTTTTTATTCCACAAATAGTGATTATTTTTGGATTTAGGTATGACTGACACATAGTTATAGTTTTCTCTTTAGATAATCCCATAGTGGAGAACCAAGTAAAACTGTTGTGTTGTCTCTTTACATGTGATTTTTTTCTGTACATTTCCTTTAGACTAGTTTAATAAGTTTCTTCTAATGTGGGAACAAGATCAATCACATTAAAATAAATATTTTACACCCTGATTCACCACTCCCCTCTCACGGTGTTCTAGGTTCCTACAAGTCGAATCAGAGAAAACATATTGCTCTTGTTAAATTAGTACTCTTTTGTATTCATGGAGAATTTAGTAAATGCATGGGGAATACCTCTCTTTTATGGAATAAACTTCATGATTTTGAAGAACATAATCAGATATCATCTAATATATTTTGGAATAGAAGTTATGATTTCCACTATATATGGGATTCAGGTCACTGACACAACATGATTAATAATGAAATAAATAGATTGGAAAATCATTGATAGATATGAAAAAGACTAGAATACCCTAACTGAAGCCCTATTTGATCAAATCCATATAAAAGAGATGAGTTTCACTTCATCAAAGAATTTCATTAAAAAACTATAAAATATATATGAAGTCCAAAAAAAAGGAAAGGAGGTGAAACTACATGTTTTTTACAATAGGTTCGATGATCTGAAAATTAATCCTGTTGAAAATGTAGATACCTATTTAAATCAAATTACTAAATTTTTGGACAAATATGAGGTCTTGGTGAGGAAATCGAATACATTTACATTATGAATAAAAATTTTAGAAGTCTTCATCCTCTATAAAATCCAAAACTATTATCCCTTGATGAAATAGATCTATCTATACATTCTTTGAATGATCATCTAAGAAGTTTGGTGTCATATGAAATGAGAGTCCATGCAGAACACGAAACAAGTAAAGTAAATAAGGAAATATAATTAAACTCCATATGAAAACATGATATTTCGAGATATTGGGTTAATGAAGATAATGAGGAAGACGACATTATTTTTTTTCAAATAATTTCAAGGGAGGAAAAGTGAGATTTTATGTAAAGCATTCTGTGGCCTGATTTCAATCCGGTAGAGTATGGAAAATTACCACTCGGTGCTTAGAGATGTTCAACAATGAATAAAGTGAAGATAAGAAAATTTCATAATCCTTATAAAAGGTTTATCCTATAATATACTTTAAATAAAAAAATAAATTATTGATAAATAGTTTCATATATAAATAAGATCAATATGATAATGAATTTATCAGTGATGAAGAACCTGAGTTTTAATATGAAACCCAATATTCTATGATGGAAATTATTAAAAAGTATGAAACTTCAAATGATAAGGATAATCAATTAATTTTTGTTTTTTATCTCATGGTGGAACTTGAGGGTGTGATTGATATGCTTGAAAATCAAAGAAAAATAAACAAAATGATGATATCCATTCGAGAAGATTCACCATATTATGTTGATCAACATGATGAAAAAATTATTCTAATTAAAGAAAGAGAAAAAAAACATTAAATAACTCTTGAAATCTAGGAATAAGTTATGGAATTTACGCACAAGATTGAAGAGCAGTAGAAATTCATCAATGACCATATATCCCGACTACAGGACAAGGAAAATATTATTGAGGAACATGGTGAAGATGTTTTTACTCTAAGTAGTAAACATGAACCTAAATAAAATTCTTGGGAAATAAATAAGAAATTACAGTTTGGAAGATTCATAGATACAGAGCTATTAGAAAAAAATAAATCTGGTTATGAAGGAGTAGTGAAGGATTTTAATGATCATAGATCAACATGTATGGGAAAAAAGTGGAATTGGAGGTTTTGTTGAAACATCAAAGTATAGAAACAAGATGATCCAAAATAAAGGGAAGGGTAATGTTGGAAATTTCATAAAGCAACCTAATGTTCTGAAAGAGAAATCTTCAAATCAAATAGAAATGAGAGTTGAAAATTATCTTCAAGTATCCAGAGGTAATATATAGTTAAATACTTATTCAAAAGTAGGTTAAATGAGGTGTAGTGGAAGTGATAAGATAATTCCTCTTTTGAAGTTACAATTCATTCTCTTCCTTTTACAAACCATATATTACTGTGAAGATGCATTAAGCTTTATGAATGGGGAAGAGATTAGAATTCAACAAAAAATAATGAAACCATATCCTTCAACTTATAGAATAAATAGTTTTTAGGGATAATTTTTCACCTATTCTAACTATGTGTATAAATACATTCATTATATTTAGAGGAAATACGGGAATATTACCTACAATTCTTAAAGAAAATTCAATACCCACCAACCAAGAAATGTTTATCTTGAAAATAGGTATTCCTATCTCTAAAAAAAACATATGTATGATGAACCCATTCATAGGGAAAATATTTTGGAAAGTCCACATTTATCCCCAACTCATTAAATATATCATGGAATGAAAAGAAAAAAAATCAAGAAATCCATCCTTTTATTAATAGCTCTATAAGATATAACGAATGGTAGCAACTGGATTCTTTATTGTGGATGTTGATACCATATGAAAATAAAGGCCGATTTATTGAATAATTTAAAGGAAAGGGTTGATGGAATACTGAGGTTATGTAATTATAGTGATTTAATGATCACATGTATTGGAGGTAAAGAATTGGAAAATGAAAAGCATTGAAAAATTGAAGTTCTATTTGTGGATGGTTTGGGCCACAATCTCTTGAGCATGAGTCAAATCTATGAATCAGTACTGATAGTGACATTAAATCAAAATGGATGAACTATAAAGAGAAATACATGTTATTCTCTCATGAAATGATGCATAAGATATGAAAACTTATACCATATTGACAACAAAGATAACATTTTTACTTAAATATTGAAAAAGAAAACAACCTGCGACACAAGAGGTTTATTCAAATTAATTAAAAGATCATAAAAAAGTTATATATATATTGAAGATAATGATAGTTATTCCCAATATGAAGTTTAAATGAGAAAAAACTTGTGATGACTGCATGAAAGGAAATATTTTCTACAATTCATATTGGCTAAAGAACTAAAGGATTCAAATTGGATTGATATGGTCCACACAAATGTGTGTGGTCAAATAAATGTTTATAGAACACATGGAGATAGGTACTTTATTATTTTTATTCAATATTATAGTGTAATGGCATGTGTAATGGTTATTAGGAGGAAATAACAATTTCTTGATTATATAAAGAGTTATCATCAAATTGATGAGAATTAAAATAGTTGGACAACCAATATACTATGATACGAAAATGGAAGAGAGTAAACATCCATATAATTTGAAAAATAACAAGAAAAATATGGAAAATATTGATTTGGATATAGCGAGAACCCCATAGAAAAATGTGTTTTTTGAATATAGAAATGGATAGGTGAACAATATGGCAAGAAAAATTCATATTGAGAGTCGTATTTCCCATCATTAATGTGGAGAAAAAATTCATGTTGCAGTGTACACTCAAAATTGAATTAGGAATTTTAGGGTAGAAGACAAGAAAAAATATGAGCTATAATAGGTAATGAATCCCTCACTGAAATATTTTCATGATTTTGGTTGTAAATGTTATATAAAAAACAAATATGGAAATCAAGGAAAGTTTTGTGGTGCTATAGATAAGGTAATATTCCTTGGATATTCAAAGAATACTAAAGAAAATAAATTTTTCAATAATCACCTTCGAAGAATTGGGGAAAGAAGTTATGTCATGATAGTTGAAGATAAAACCACAAATACCTTGAGGATATCATATGTTGATATGATAGAAGATGAAGAAGAAACTGGAAATGGGATATATTCAAATGTAGTAATAAAGGAATAAAAAATATATAGGGGTCACAAAAATGATGATTTAGAAGAAGAATCCGAAAAGAAAACAATGGTAGAAGAAATGTCATATGAACCTCACAAAATAAAAATAATGGCATAAATTGATCAAGAAAGCATCATTATGGATTGGACCGAACCCACAAATATAAGGAGAAAGTGGAATGATACACATTTTTCCTTCCAATCAATTGTGGAACCAACCCCATTAGAAGAAGCAGCAAAGGATAGAATACGGGTTAATGACCTGAATGAATAACTCAATCAGATAGATAAGAATTTTACATTGGATCTTTTTAGAGACCAAAAAAATCACAATTTGATTGGGGAAAATAGCATATTTATAAAAAAAAATTGATGGTCAAGGAAATGTGATCTAAAATAAGGAATGCTTGGTGTGTAAAGGATATGCATATAATAATGGAACTAATGTTAAAGAAACATTTTCTCAAACAGTAATTCTAGAGTCAATCATGATTTTTCTTAGTATAGAAATTCAAAGAGGATATAATTCCTTTCATATGGATTTCATAATATCATTTTTAAATTGAGTTCCTAATGAATAAATCTATATTCCAAAACTATTGTAAAATTTTATTGTAAATGATGAAGCAATGTCTTGTAGACTAAATAATTCTATTTAAGCTCTAAATTAGGCACCACATGAATTGTATTCTCAACTGGATTCTTATTTGAAGATGCTTCAACTCAGAAGAGGTACTTTTTATCATAATAACAATGTAAATAATTTATATGAATATCAATTTATGGTGCTTGTGTATGATGATGATATTATATTTTGGTACAAGTAGGCACGGATCAGTGGAATAATTTTCAAATCGAATGAAATCAAAATTTAAAATGTCTATTATTAGTGAACTCACATACATCTTAGGGATGTGGGTGATTCAAAATAAGCATTACAACATGAACTGTAAAGGAAAATATGGAAGAGAGATACTTAAGAAATTTTACCAGCTTGACCCCAAACCAATATTGACTCCGATTGTGGTTTGGAAAAAATGTAGAAAATATGAGGATGGGACATATGTGGGTCCCACCCTATATAAGAGAATCAATAGAATCTTATTATAATTGACTGCACCACAGACTGATATTGACTTTGCAACATGTTTAGTGGTATTATTTTAAAGTAATCCCAATGAATAGAATTTTGATATTGTTAAAATCATCATGAGGTAAACTCAAGTAATCCCCGTTTTAGGTTATACTTCACAGTAGGAAGAAATAGTGAATTAACAACATATTTTATTCCAACAGGGCAGGATAGATGGTTTATTTAAAGTTCACAAGTGATGGGGAATTATTAATTGGAGAAACATTGTGTGCTGGTTGAGAAAAAAACAAGAAAGAAATTATCTTATTACGGTTAAAGTAGAGTACATATATGCTACAAAGGTTTTCACTCAAGTACTTTGGATGAAGAAATAATTATCTGACATTGATGATGAGGTGAAATATTTGATGTTGATTCACTGTGACAATAAGAGCATGATCGATCTTATAATGAATCTGGTTTAGCACTCTCATACAAAAGATATTGAGATCATATATAAATTCATTAATGAAAAAGATGAGAAAGGTTTTATCAAAATGGATCATGTTTGAATTGATGAACAAGTGGCTAACATTCTGACTAATCCATTGGAAAAACATGTGTTAGTGAAACATTGGTTGTACCATAGTGTTCATCCACCTCCCAGTGCATGAGTAGGTTAAGGTTGTTCCCCTCTCCCCATTTGTATTAATAGTTTTTTTTTTTTTTGAAGTGATTCAGGTTTTTTTGGGAGATACGATCCATGGGGAATCTATTTTTATCTCTACAAATACAAATATAGTTTGTTTGTGTTTATTTATAGAGGAGGTTAATGGATAAATTCAATGTTATAAAGGTATGCAATGATTCAGTGGCATGATGGGAATTTTTTGTTTTGAGGAAATAGTCTGAGAATATATATTATATTAGACATATTTAAGCTTTCAAATATATGAGAACCTAATTCATGCTTCCCCACTTGTTTTCTACATTAATATTTTCTCAAATATACTTAGAGTGTTGGATTACTTGTCTCTCACATTTTAGTTTTTGATAGAGGCTAGTTCTTTATTGAATTTATTTACATATTTCCAAAAACCCCAAAGGGGTTTATTGTTGTAACGAAAAAATTTCATTGTCAAAAACAAATCATAGATAGTTTTCTTATAATTCACATTGTTTTGATCAGTTAGTTTATAGGGAATGTGATATTATATTTCATGTTGACTATAGTGTTGAAGGTTGGGTTGTTTCCTAGTTTTATCCAAATTTTGTTATCTATAATTCAGAGAAAGGACAATGTTAGTTTTCGAAATGTACATTTCATGCAAGTTTAGAGGTGAATTTAAATCTTATACATAAGTGAATATTTTATATCCCCACATCCAAATATGTAAAAGGAATGAATCATGGGAAAAATTTGTTTTTGTGTGTGTCAAAGACGGTTTTCATGACATAAAGTTTTACCTATAAAGAAGAAGGAACTTACTAATCTTACACACCAAATATGATGTGAAAAATGGAGTTATGTGTAACTGTAGTTTCGAATTTGACACATGGAAATATAGAAAAGTCATGAGTTGTATGCAAAAGATGATGTTTCATGAAATGATCTTATACACCAAATATGAAATCAAAATCTAGAATATGCACATGAGTGAAGAAACTCAAGGTTATTTCATGTAAGTTCTTATAGTTCGGTAAATATTTCATGAAATGTCAATCAAGAGAAAGTGAAACATATTATGAGGTTTCAAGAAAGATAAGGATTGTGTGAATTACCTCTTGACTGAAAATAATAAAATTTTCTCACATGAAGAGGTGTTGTATATTTGTGCAGAGTTTCACTTCATTCTGTTTTTGAATATCTGGTTTTTTTGATCATTGCTTTCAATTTCATAAATTATGGAATAAGGTGTAATAAGATTATAAACCTTATTAGAGAAAAATTCTTAAATTTCAATCATCTGAAGAAATATTCATATCTCTATAATAAGTTAGACTTCACCAAAAGTAGTTGTCTAGTGGGAGTTGATAGAAGTGTTCTAATGGAGGCAATGTGTGATAAAAGAAAATCTTTTAAAGGTAGTGTGCCTGGTATAGAGGGACTATGTCTAAACTTTGGTATTCCAAAACTAGTAAATATTAGTGTATTTAGGTATTACCAACAGACTTTCAGCGTATGCTCTTTATAATACTATCCCTTAGTGGAAAACCAAATAAATTTTTGGGTTGCCACTTTGCATGTGATTTTTTTTCTTGCATGTTTCAATGTGATAGTTTTAACTAGTTTCTACCAATGTGGGAACAACATCCATCACTTTAAAATAAAATGTTGAAAATTGGATTCACCCCTCCCCTCTCAGGGTGTTTTGAGGTCCAACAATATCAATGTTATTCATATGTATTTTTTGTCATGGGATAATATTTAATTTCCTTCCTCTATATATAATTTCAACATTAGAAGGACATGTAAATGGGGTATAATGTGAGTCGAATAGGGTGACACATATATATAATATCATAATGACATCCCTTATAATTATATCAAAATAATATTGGAATAACTACTCAGGTATTTGAAATATTATAAAAATGGAAATGTAAATAGTAATTTAAAAGTGATTGGAAAAAGACCCTTTACACTCTATACATTACTAACATATATTTATCCCTTATAACCGAACCAAATATTAAATATTAATAAAATAGGTATTGGATATATTCTTTGAGATATATATAAATAAATAATTTGAAGTTTTTTTTGAGGTGAAATGAGATGAGAGGGTAGGTATTTATATGTGTGGTAAGTGCAATCCCATTGAATAAAGTATTGAATATTTTATTTTACACTATCTTAATTTCTCCATTACTATAAATAGTTACTCATTACCCCACTTAATGATCTAAAATAATGGTTAGTTCCAAAATTATGAAAATATAACTTACTTATCTATGTTTTGTTATTCTTCGATATATATGATGAAATATTTACTATATTTCACCATTTTTAAATATTTTACGATTTATTGCCATAAAATACGAAATTTTACCCTATATATAATTTAAACTTCCATATTCAAAATATAAAATCATTTTTATCAAATTCAAACCAATAATTCTTTGAATTATAAATTTTAAATAATGGTGATTCCTTTAATTAAAATATAGTATCTCAGAAAACACTGTTTTATTAAAAAATGAATTTATAAATTAACACATATTAACAACTCAATACATAGCCCCATATTACACAAACATATTCCACTAATGTATTGTTTGTAATAGTTTTCCATTCATTGTTTGATTATTACCAACATGAATATGGTGGTGATTTTCACTATCTTGAACTTCTCTCACTGGTGATTCCACACGAACTGAAATATTAAAGTTATAATTCGGCCTTGGAAAAGGAAAAATCTAGTGATGTTACATATTTACCATAATAGGATAGATGTATTTCATAATTTATATTACTACTAGTGAAATTCATGGTTTCTACCACTTGAATAAATTATCTCTTATCATAACCATTAATATATAATAATTCTAACATTCCCTTTCTAATGACTATATCACCAATGGTTATAATTCCCAAAAATCATATAATAACCGTATTTACTCTTAATTACAATAAATCTATACCAATTGACTAAATATATTTTTAATTTTTGATTCTTTTAAAATAATTATTTTCTGTATATTAATATTTTTAGTTCAAATTTTACATCTTATATCCATGATGTTTACTAGACAATGTGATATAAGAGATGTATATATTATACTTTCATTATTTAATTTTTTTAATATTATTTATTATAAGTTATAAAAATATTCATAAATATATATCTCTCAATTGTACCATATCCATTTTAGTAATTTTTTTTATTTATTAAAATAATTTTTTGGGAATTACATATCCTATTGATTAAATTTATTTTCACATGAGGGTTTCAATGGAAGAAGTGGGAAACTATTATGAGACACTATAAATAGGTATCCTATGTGTCCTAATATATACAAATAAATTCATGTAATATTTTAGAAATTATATTATTGTTTTCATAATACATAGTAATTACAAGGTCTCTAACCATTATAGTTTATTTTTTTTAACTAAAGGATGGTTAGTCTTGAAGTAGTCAAATAAAAACGGAATGATATACATGGGGGATTGATTGAGTGATATAGCTAAAATAAACATGGTTGTGATCAGGGAAAGTGTGGAATGTAATTTTGTCACCATCAGTTAGGGGTTGAATCCCTAAAATAGTTTTATGATACATGTTGATAATTTATCCAATTAATTTATTTTTGTTATGAGTATTATCATGTGATTTGGTGGGCTTCATATTTTTGGGTGCATGGATATTAATTTGATTAGTACAATGATGTGACCTTATATGTTTATTGTTTTTATTGATCTATATGAATTTTCATTTACTATGTTTATTGAAGTTCCCTCCTCCCATACATGAACTTCCACATCGGCTAAAAAAATAAAGTTACTTGTACACATAACATTAAATTATAACTAAACCCAAAATTAAATGGATTTTTGTATTTTGGGACTAGGTAGGAAATATATCATTAATCAATAAATATAGCACATAATGAATCTAATATTTAGCCATATACCCTTCATAATGTCGTCATAAATTCATCAACACCAAAGGTCACCTAGGGAAATGTGGAAATATAAGAAATGATGGGATATAAATACTCAGTATAGGCTAAAACATTATCAAGAAGCATAATATCATAATAACATCATCGCATAAAATCTATAAGAAAATGGTCCTGAAAAAATCAAATATATCAAGGAATGAGGATGTGAAATCGTAAAATAAATTATTCATGGTGACATAAATTAGGTATGTTGAATATTTATAAGTATATAAAATGGTAATATATGTTAAGGATCTTTACCCATACCATTATGATAGAGTAGATTGTTTTGTATCATTGGTTCCGAATACATTGGGGATTGGGATTAGCCCTAATTCTAATAATAATAGTGTAATGGGTATACTCTGTTGTATAGTAAACATATTTATCTCATGATATTAAATATTTTACCAAAAAAATCAAGATATATATAATAATAGTCCATCCTATTGCGTAATTATATATTCATACATATGTGTTCCACAAGAATATGGAAAGAGTGATAAATTGATCAATAAAAAATCATGATTAACCTGTGGAAATATAATGAGGATATAATAAAATAATTTGAATATCATGGTAATTACCCATCAATCATGATAATGATGTATAATTTAATAAATTTTTATTTAATAAAATGTATGTTGTTATGTCAAAAAAATTCCCCAATCAATAAAATTGTAACTTTACATTGGTTATCAACCTTCAATAAAAGGATGTGTTGGTTGTTTTCTATAGAATGAAATTACAATATATGTTTCATTTCTGCATGGTTGGTGATAAGGAAATACAAAGGCATCGATAAATAAATAAACTTGTAAGGATATGTTTTCCACAATACGGTGGATACATAGGAATTTTGGATAAGGGTAAAGGAATTATTTCACAATAATAAAACTAAAGTACCAAGGCGTTGGATTGTATTTGTTGTCAATGGGCCAATATGATTTTAGTAGTGGAAATATGGGATGCTTGGAATTTTATTTTTGAGGACTCGATTTGTAAAACAATGAAGCCCAATATTAACATTTTAGAGGTTGTGGTTGAAGATTTGATGTACATAGAATAGATGGAAGATTTCTTTTCTAATAGGGATAGCCCCATGATATAGCACTAGGAATGGTGATCTAGGAGAATCCTAGTCTAAAATGAAAAGCACAATATAGCCAAGTAGATTCTTGTATTAGACTCATGTATGGATAAATATATTATACATCATGTTTATAAGGAAAAATAGGAAATGATAATGGAGTTTTGGTGATGGGAATTTCAAATGTAATTTTTCATGTACATTAAGTACATCATGTCTTGGTGACCATAAGTAGGGAATTTCAGTGAATGTTTTGATATGGTACAGGAAAAATGGAAAAGTCCCTGATATTCTGACTCTATGAGATTATTTCTTTCATACTGATTGTATAACCTTTAATGGGATCACATGGCATTGAGATTTCTATATAAATTTGATCTAAGGAATGAAAATAAAAAACATGAGTGTATGAATTCCCCATAAGACTTTATGATTAGAGTATGAGACTTTCAAACATCGTTTAAAATTGATTTATATATAAAAATATTTATGTTAGCATCAGACTATGATGAATCAGATGAATTATACTAGCATGTTTCTTTCAAATATATTTTCAAACATTGAGGGATATCATATGACTTTATGATATATACATATTATTTCAACAATTTAAAAAATTCAATGTTTTATAAGTTATACAAAAATATTGAATATCATCTGAATTTATATTCTAAAAAATTAAAATTGTTATTTCTGCAAAAAAAAAGAGAGAGAATGAATTAAATATATGCTTTCAATTTGCGATTAATGGATCAAACTTCATGATAATATATGAATATTGATTCCGGGATAAATAAAGGAAGAACCAGTTTGGGAGAATTTGGTATCTTTAAGATGAGATCCATGATTAAAATGTAGGGTCTAATGGTAAAATATCATTATACCATGCACATGAAATTTTTTAGAAGAATTAAATAAGTAGACTTATAATATAATAAATAGAGAGAATTACTCAAAAAATTGAATGAATTATATAAATATATTTGATTGATATTCAATTGAGTGAGAATAGAGAAATAAAATAATATTTTTAGAATCTATATAAATGATAAGATCGACTACATATAAATATGAAAGTGCACTCATATTTTGAATATTGAAGAAAATATTCTTTCTATTATTTTATGAATATAATAATGTGATGGTACAGTAAATGAATAATTTAAAAAGATAATTTAGAGATCTTATAAACATTGTTTGATAAAAAAAAATTAGAATTTTATACACATCTATATCAAAGAGATTATAATAAGTTCAAATCCATTGGGATTTTTCACCAGAGGAGATGCTATGTTCCCCATTTATTTTAAGTGATGTGGAGAACTAGATAAAGTAAATTTCTAATAAATCTAATAAATATTATAGTTAATTTTCTGAATTATCCCTAGTATCATATGTTTGAAAGTGTATATGTGTGAACTGGTCTGAGTATTTTTATGAAGGAAGATCCTATAATGTTTGTAGAAGATACCTGGAGCATGAATAGAACTTTATGATTGTGAAACAAACGATTACTTTGACTAGTGTGTATAACTGGTCTCATGAAGGTGTTTTGGTTGGGGTGCATAACCAATAGAAATAATGGGAAGTCGTGAATGAGGGTATAAACCATTATGTAGAGTATAAACATTGTGGAATTTGTGTTGGTTTGACCGTTGGAATATATATTTGTTAATTTGCGGTTGGGGTGTCTTACCAATCATTGAATGAAGTACGTATTTAATTCAAAAACCTTTAAATAATTTTCACTTATCTCTTTATATTATTACCCCTAATGAGTCGAGGTTTTGAGGAGCCATTAAGTGGATCAAGATCCTTAAAACGATTAAGAGGTTTAATTGATAATTTTTAAAAGAAGACAATTGATTAACACCCCCCCCCCCCCCCCTTAGTGTTTTATCATTCTTAAAGAGTCACAAGTGGTATCAGAGATAAAATTGGTTCCTTATTAAGGATATAATAAATTAATTAGTGTTGAGAATCCTAACACAATGAATAACCATGTCATTTCTTCATTTGATTAAATGGAATACAACATCTGGGGGAATATAATGATTCCAAACCTCTTATCTCTTTTCCAAGAAGTGGTATATACTAAAATAATTGTTTTTTCACCTATTTTTTATGGATTTACTATTATAATTCATGATAATATAAATATATATAATAATTCCAAAGCACAAAATTCTATCTTGATGTCTCTTTCAGAAAATGTGAACACAAAGGTGATGGGGATTCAAACTTAGAACGATATCTGGGAAAAATTCAAAAGTAGAAATTTTGAAAAACCATTTAATGTTAATAATAAATTGATTTTATGTCTTAGTAATATTCATTATTAATGTTTATGGATTCATTTCCACTATAATAATTTTCAACAATTTTTCAATCCAAAAAGAAATAGTTTTTTCAAACGAATTTATTTTTCCTGAATTTTATAGTTTTTTATAAAATTTAATTTTATAAATTTTAGGTATTCCAAATTAGAAAATGGAAATCATATTTCATATTATCAAATAATATTTATCTTAGGGAAGATTTTTGTAATATTTCATAAAATATTTATTTTTGAGGGAAAAGTTAAAATGTCGATTTTTGAAAAAATAAATTACTTGATTTAAATAAAGAAATTTAAAAGTACCATAATATTTTGGATTTTAATTTAATATTATAACTTTTATTTAATATAATATAATTAATTCCATATGAATCATTATAATATTTTATTTCGATACAAGTACATTTTTGGGCCTCAAAACACATTTTATTCTAAATTTCTTTCATTGGGTTTTTCATTCTTATACTAAAATTAATTTCTAAAACTTCCAAAAATTGAATCGGGAAAAGTGGATTTTTCATTTGGAATCAAGAGGTTAAAATTTATTATGGATTTTAATTTCAATTATTGGTCATTATGAATAGTAACCTTGAAGAAAATGTTTCCACCATAGTAAAAGGGTGAAACGGGTTGAGTAAAGTAAAAAATATGAGATAAGGACACAAAATATTATATTAATTCTTATTGTATGTGATTATTTTTACCCTTATAAAATTATCATGGAATTTAAATTTTTTATGTGCCACTTTACCAAGAGATGGACATAATATTCTTTTAAAACTTTGAAAAATTATAGAAGTTACACTTCCCTCTCTTAGATTAATAAACCCCATATTTTCTGTTATTTATAAAAAATTAGCCTTTATTATTGACCAGTACCTACTAAAATACCTTCCCTATATCCCTCCCCAAGTTCTATAGGTATTTTTCTTTCTAAATTTCCGAAACTAGAATGTTTAAGGTATAATATATATGAGGTTTTCAAATAATACGTCACACTCTTAACTGAGTGTTTTAATGATTATTTATTCTTCGACATCTTAAAACATTTCTTTAAAATTGATGATATAATTAAATATTTATCTTACAAATACTATAATTTTATCTTGTTTATGTTAAAAACAATTTTCTTTTAGATTTCCATCCTCTGGGTTATGGAAACCTTTCTCGTGCGTACGTGTGGACTACAACCTCCAGGAAGTGATGTGTTCCATATTTTATCATTGTATTATATGGATGATTAAAATTATAGATAAAATGAATATATATTATATTTGTTACATAATTATTATTTTTAAAAGATGATATATTCCGTAACTACTTACCACTATATTTGTTGGGAAATGATAACACTACTTGTGTGAACATGTGGACTACCACCTCCACGAAGCTATGTGATTCATTTTCAATGCCACCTCACATATATTATTGTAAAGAATAAAATAATAAATATATATTAAATTTATAAAATATTTTTGAATCTATAAAATTAAAAAAATTTCTATTTTATTTATTTTCCACCTAATAGAAAAACAAAAAAAAACATTGTTCTTGTGTATATACAGACTACCATGTCTATGAAACAATATTCTTCATATTCCACGAGAACCCTAAATGGATGGATATAAAAGTATATTTAACGTATAAAAATTATAATTATAATATTTTTTATATTTTTGAGATGATATAACATTGACCCTTTGACCATGATTAACACATAGATGTTCTATTGAGATTATATACCAAACATACTCAAAATAACCAACGTAAATATAACCATTTTAGTAACAAAGTAATTCATTGTAATAAATGAAAAAATAAACAATAAAACATGAAAAAAATTATCAATAAAGATGAAAAATGATATAATTTTATTTATCATGAGTTATAGAATGTATAAATATTGACTGAACATAAGGTTATATATGTTTCTTTAAAACATTATTTTAAAGTATTCCATTCAAATATTTCTCCTCCTTATCCACATTATCCAAAAAATACAAGGATAGTCGTATATATCCATTAATGATTTTTTAATTTATTTTAAACAAATTTTTACTTTATTTTACTTTTTAAAAGGAATCTTATAAACATTTACCATATGGGTCACTTTGACTTTTTTTACCAAAGGTTCAAACAAAATGTTTTATTAACATATACGGATTGAACACATTTTCTAAAATTAAAATATATTATTTGTTATAAATAGTAATCTATATATTTTCATTTTTATTAAAATATGATCATAATCTAATTATTCTAGGAATATTTCACTTTAATAGTTTTTAATGTAGGGGGATATTTATTTTAGTTTTTATGTGAAAATGAAACATGCTTTTCCTTATGTGTCAAAATGAGTTTTTAAATATTTTTTTATTTAAAATAGAAATAATTAAAATATTTTGGTCATGATATAGTACTTAATAATTATATTTTATAATAGGTGATCCTGATTTAACTCATAATGATGAGAGGTCCTGATATATCTCTTTAACGCATTGGGTAATGAGTAATCTTTAAGGGAAAAAATAAGACTTATAACCTAATAGGTTGAACCTATGGAATTAACTGGACCATAGTTATTTCTGACATGGGTTAAAAACTTATGAACTAAGATTATGAATATGATTCTACAATATTATAATTTCATTCTTTCTATTGTTGTTTATGAAAATATTTTAATTTCATCGGGAAAATAAAATCTTTAAAAATTTTAAATGTGAATGGTTATTTTTTATAGACTGTTTATATGACTCTGTATATTACCCATGTTACTTTAATTATTTCCTATGTTGTTAATGGGGTTTAGATGTTTTCTTCAAGTTAATTTTTAGTTTATCATGGGTAGATGATTTATTTATGTTCCTAAAATTTCATCGGAAAAAAAGGTAAACATTTTAATGAGTTTTAACTATTTTAACTAGACTAAATATATTACTTTTTTTTATATCCCTTAATAATATTTTTTTGTAATTCCATTTTCTAAAATGTTATTCATAACATATATTTATTTTTAACACCTACATAATATTCAAAATTTTCTATTTGGATTGGTCTTAAAATAAGAAAAAGTGGCATAAATGAAATGGGCCTGTAAACATAAAGCCCAATCTTTTTTTTAATGTATATTTTGTTGAATTTTCCACTTTTTTGTTTAATTTTTTTCCTACATATCTAAAAATATACATTTAAAATATAATTTAAATGTTATAAAATTAATCCCTTATTATAGGTCATGTAATTATGGGTTTTGTATGATATGGGGTATTATAGTTGGAATCAGAGAAAAGGCTTAGATAATTTTATATTTTATAGTGATGTTAAGAAACTTTTAGGATATTCTTATCTATGTTTATATTATTATGTTATAGATTTTGAATATTTCCAGGTCTCTTTATCTAATCAAGGTCTTCTAATAATGTTTATTTATAGATAAAACATGACAGCTGATGTAAGAAGGCATTACAGGGATAATAACCTTCTGAATTGGAAAACCATAAATGGTTATAATAGATCTATTTGTTGAAATGTTAACTTAGTCAATGTAGGATATTAATTATGGAACCCACAAAAGAGAACCCCCTAGTTGTCTATAGTGTAATATGTCTATTGTGGCTCATTTCATGGGACAAAATCCCCGTATTTTTTTATATCTTCATACTCAGTAAAAACTTAAGAGTAGATAAATTCATTGGGGAAAATATTCAATATTTAGGGATTTATAGAACCTAAAAATTTAATTTTTTATATTTTTATTTTCCTAGGAGAATCTAATTGATGGTGGTATTTCATTATGAATACTAATAAAAATTATGAGATTTATTTTATAGATTTCACCTTCATTAAAGATATTTTTTGAGAATTAAATTCATAATTTTCTTTAACATTGAATGGAAATGCAATTTATAGAGTTATGTAAAATGGAAGAAGGCTTGTTGGCTTCTTATAAAGAAATTTTTACCAAAATTTCAACTTATACAACGAATTTCATTTCGGAACATGAGGGTAGAATTCAAATAAAATATATAGGTTTGAATCAATGTTTATGAATAACATTGGACACATTTTTTTGGAAATTATTAGTTTATTCTTTATTATACTATAAAATTTGAGATTAATTTTGATACACTTATACACTTTTTAACAACAAGGGTAATAAAGAGTCATGGTGTCTAGTAACATATAAATAGACCACCAATTTATCTAGTGGTATACCTAAAAAATATTTCAAATGTGATAAAATTGTATTTATTGAATGTTTGGTATTATTATTAAAGTGTTGTGAATGTGGAAAGCTCATCCATTTTTGTTGTGAGTATAAGAAAAAGAGTTTTGATTATACATGTAGGTGTATACAAGATAGTCAACCACTAAAAAGATGTTTTGGTTGAAATGAGTGGCCTCGTTATTCTAACACATGTCCCAAATGAGTTACTCAAGGTGGGAATCATCATTATCATAAGTAAAAAAGGTGTGAGAAAGTATTTCTACACTACTGTAATAGACACAAGATCCTCAAATGATGTGGTTTTTGGTATATTGATTTTTTATTCTAATTCTTCTAATGTATTTTTTACTTTAGAATCCATAAATTATTTTGTATCTGAGAAATTTACAAAATAGAATGTGAATACCATATCATTTAATGATGTCATAACTTATGTTAAAAAAATCATGGGAGTAGTATTAAGGAAGTAAGAGTTTATATAATTTTTTTATTATCCAGTGTGGAATAGTTATTCATAAGAACATTATTCTCGTTACCATTATAGTGTTTGAGGTTATATTGGGTATGAATTAGCTTTCATATTATTATACTAATATAGATTTTATATATTTAGATTTTTTTTTCATAATTTTCTTTAGTTTCCCAATAATATTGAATTTATACCATTGATAACAGATTCAGAAATTGAGTAACTGAAATTTATCTTTCACATATTGTTGAAAATATAGGAACATATCAAATTAGTGATTTTATAGTAGTAAACCAATATCTGGATATTTTTCCTAATGATTTTTTTGTTTTATTCATGATTAGGATATTAAATTTGTTATTTAATTTGTTCTTGATACTAATATGAATTCAAATCCCTTTATCAAGAGCCTATAGTATAACTTTTTGAATTTAAAAATGAGTTACAAGAGTTTCCTGATAATGAATTCATGATCCTTAGCAATTCACATTGGGGTGATCTTTTATTTTTTGTTAAAGATAATGATGTTTCAATGAGGTTTTGAATTTATTATAGAGGACTCAGTAATAACACTATCAAGAATAAATTTGTTTTACTTCATATCAAATACTTTTTTAATTAACTTGAGGGTGATCAGATGTTTTAGAAAATTTATATTTTGTTTAATAATTGCTATATAATGTTTAAGGATGAATTAATTATAAATAAGAGATTCAATAATAGGTATGGAAACTATGATTTTATGTTTATTCGTTTGAGGTTGATGAATGCACCCACTATATTTATATTTTCTTATAGTGGTTTCCATGATTATTTAGATAATTTTTTTGGTGTTTTTCATTAAAACATTTATGGTTTATTATAATAGTTATGAATAGTATGATAAAAATCTATGGACTCTGATACATATATAAAAATAAAATATGTTTTTTATAAAATTTAAAAAATCCGAATTTTGGTTATAATAGATTTCGTTACATTGGAATATAGTTTTTATATGTTGAATAACTATTGACCCTTTTATAAATAATGTTTTCAAATAATGGTTATGACCTAAATATATCACTTATATTTAATGTTTTCGTAGATTAGTGTGTTTCTATCAATGGGTTCATGAAAATGTTTCTCAGTTATCTTTCCCACTAACTAAGTTAAATAAAAAATGAGTTAATTTTTTCTACAAAAATGAATGTGATGAAAGTTTTTTTGAATTGAAAAGAAGATTTTTTAATGGTCCATTGACATACTTTCCAAAAAAAATTATGAATTTTTAATTTAAATTAATTTTTCTTTGAAGGGACACAATTGTTTCTTGATCCAAGATGATCGGGTAATTGCATATTCTTCACAGTAATTGATACACTATGACAATAATTACCCTATGCGTGATATTGAGATGATTACGGTGGGTTTTTATTTAAAATTTTATTGGTTTCTTTTTATAAGAGAAAATAAAATATATATATATAACATCCATAAAAAATTTAAGTATATATTCACTCAAAAAGAGTTAAAAATTACGTGTAAAAGATAGTTAGAAATTATAAATGATTATGATTTCATGACTAAATATCATCCTATAAAATAAAATAATAAAGTCAATGACTTGAGTAAAAATGATAATGTATAATCATCCATATTATGTTTAAAAAATTATCCTTTGGTCAGTTATTTAATTAATGTTGGCCTAGAAATTTTACAAACTGGAACTACTTATCTTTTGGTTTAGGTGTAAGAGAAGTCATTTATATCAGACAGATCATGCTCAAAAAAATCTCATAGTCTATAAGAAATAGTAGAGTTAGTTAATAAGTGTATCATTCTAGAAGTTAAACTTGAAAAACATGTTTTTATTAGATTAATAAATAGGTTGTGTTGGCTATATAATTCATAGTTGAAGAATAAATTATTAATTAATGGTCATAGATCTTTTTTCTGTTCATCCTAGAGGAACTAAAATTTATATAGACCTTCGGGGGTATTTTTTGGTGGGTTACAATAAAGAAATATATTATGTATTTTAACATGAAATGTCTGATTTTTCAACAACTCGATGTTGAATGAAATCTACTAAAGGGATGATTCAACCTTTTCCAAAGCCAGAATAGAAATGAGGGAATATATCCATGGAATTCTTGTTTTTATTAACAATGAAATATTGAGGTAACAATGTGATTTGCGTTTTTTTCAATTTGTTAAATATAAACATTTTATTCCTACTTCAGATACTATGTCTTTGGATAAACTTACTAGAATATATCATAAACGGATAGTCAAATTAAAATTAGAACCTATCTCTATTGTATCTTATCATGATCCCAAATTTAACATAAATTTTTTAAAGGGATTCATAATTCATTCGGTACCATATTAAATTTTAGTATAACTTTAAACCCCCAATATAATGGATGGTTGGAATAAATAGTTCAAAATTTGGAAGATATATGTAATGCCCCATTCCCAAAATTCATCTAAGTTGGAGTTCCACAAAGCCTCGATCCCACCTCCCTATATTCTAGAGAATTCCAACTAATGGTAATGTCTAATCTATAGAATGGGTAAACTATTACCTCATATTAGAAAAAATCAAATACTATGAAATAAAAAAACATCCCCCACATCACAATAAGAAATATTAACCATCCAATCACAAAAAATAATAAATGATATTACCATACAAAACATCCAACTCATCATGCAATAGAAAGATCCAAAATAAAAAATGAAAAAACACACACACACCCTAGACCAACCACTATCCCCAAGCTTCAAACGAATATCCTTGTACACTCATGATACCTCAGCCTAAACCACTGCAAAACCTATGATCTGACCGGAAATGAAGACATAATGTCGGTATGTACATTGAGATTCCCATGTAGGGTGTGAGAATAAAACATTGTATGGTCTAAAAATAACCCCTAATATATTTGATTGATAATAGAAATTCATATATACTTTTTATTTTCATTTTCTTAAGGATTTTCATTAATTTATTTGATAATGCACTTGTTATGTGCTTAATTTTGCAGGAATGATGATTTATAGGATTCAAAAGAAGAAATGAAAAGAAAGTTCATAATTAACCTATTATATGTCATGAATCAGAATTACACATCCTCTAATAAGATTTCACAGCATAAAACAAGTCGTGATCCATCCCATGAACCAAGTCATGAAGTCTGATGAAATAGAATTCAACACACATCATGAATACTCCATAAACGATGTGACCTCAGTCAAAGTAGATGCACGAGAAATCACCTCCAAAGGAACAACTAGAATATCAGTACACATCGAGAGTACTCAGTACATGACATGTAAATGGTCAAACTCATATTTTGTGTGAGATATATGTGGATACATGTCAGATGAAAAAAACCAAAAAAGATTAACACGAATTAGGGTTACATGATGTGTAATCCAATACAAGTCAAGACCCACTACACCTATATATACAATGGCCCCACATCACATTTAAGGAAATTAAATAGAATAGACATTTCCCTAATTTTTTTCCTTTTAAGCTTCCCTCACCCCCTTCCCTCTAAAACACAAATTTTATTATTGTTTCATATTTTATTTCAATTTGAATAGATGTGGATTGTATTTTTATACTACACCTTCAATTTTAATCATATTGCTTCTATTGTTCATCTTTGACTTCCAACGAACACATGTTAGTTCTATTTCTACTTTTAATTTCGTGTAATAATTTTATTAAAATTGTTATTTATCTTTTATAAACCTCTATTACCTTCTCATTTTCCTTTTGGAAACCCCAACCCATTTCATGATTGGTAACATTTTTACTCAACCTTTCATGCATTATTTATTGTTGTTTATTGTTTTATCCTCCCAAAATGAGTGGCTAAACTAGTCAGGGGTAGGGATAAAGAGTAGATGTATCCACACATATAACCATTATTTAAATATAATTTTTGAAACCCAAATGGATTAGTAATCATGATAAATACTAATATTATATTTAATTCCTATGGATGTCCTTGACCACGGGATATTTAAATAGAAGACCATGTCTTGATTAAATTAGACTAGGCTCTGATCGTTATTTTGGGATATCTTCTTTTATAGTAGACAAAATTAATGAACATAGGTTTTTACTACTTCTGGTCATGGAATAGTCACTTCCTAAGTACAACTAGGTGACTTGACCAAAGATAAATTATAGTTGTCATTGGATTTGAATCCAAAACTGTAGGTCCCTTTCATGATTATAATATAGTCATCCTTTTTAAAAATACTTGAAATTGATCCTAACCCTGCTTTAATCACATGAAATCACCTTAAAACATATAGTTAATAACTCTAAAACCAATGAAAATTTATATTACTTATATAAAAGGGTCTCAATATAGTGACATAAAAAATCCATCTCTCTCCTCATAAGATCATCCCCAATCTTCTACAATATTATGCCTGAGTAGTAGTAAAGTTTGGGAAAAACAATAAATATAATCTAACCACAGCCCGTATGAATTCAATGATGCATGCATACATGAAAAATTCTAGCTCAATTTTTGAGGATAAATTTTGTTCTTTTCAAGACCTCCAGGACAAGACTTAGGATTACCTTTACCTCACCCCTTTTCATTCATTTTCATTCGATATGCCCTTGCATCCATGTTTTTCTATGGTATAGTGCGTGTACCATGTTCATTGACTTCTTCAGGTATCCTTGTGTCAGATGAACCTTAAGACATGGATCAAGAGATCGAAAGGTATATTTTTTCACACCTCCAGTCAGAAATGGCCGAGAAATATCATAAAGGGGGACCCATCCCACTGAACCCACATCAAGTAATTCTAGGGGAATTCCTAATTCCTCCAGAAAAGACCATCATGGATTATAGCTTGAAATTAATTCATAGTGAAACCCCAGGAATTTGTTTCCCCCCATCCATGTTCATACATTAAATATTAAACCTGGAATCATTCACGTCATCCATATCAAGGTACAATTAAGTGGCCTCCAGAGTGAAGACCCACATGAGCACATTGCTAACATCCAGGAAGTCGGTGATACCCTTTGCTACTGCAGAGTATCTTCAGAAACAATAGGGTTGTGCGACTTCCCATTTTCCATAAGATATGGAGAAAAATACTTTCTAAAAATTCAATCTCTCATGTAAATAACAACTTGGGATGATCTCGCCAAAATGTATTTTGAAAAATATTTTCCATAGATCCAGACCTGGAAGCTCTGGAGTGATATTCAAAACATTTCGAAAATGGAGAGACAATCAACGTGCGATGTGTGGGACCGATTCAAAGAGATCATGATGTAGTTTCCACACCTTGGATTAGATACATGGTTTTAGTTGTAGACATTCTTCCATGGACACCATCCATATACACAAACTATTATCTATGTTGTAACCGATGGAGGATTGATGATTAAGACCCCTAAAGCTAGATGATTAATTCTAAATGATTCTTCACACAATTCCAGCCTTTGGAAATGTAATAATGGGACTCAAAATTCTAATATCCACCAAGTAAATGAAAAAAATAGATTATCAATTCATGTTAAATCACTCACAAAGAATTTTGAGTCATCTAAAATGCTAGTTACACAACCCCGACCCCCTCCTGGTCATGTAATGGAGATTAAATCATGTGAGATGTGTGTGTCCTACATTTTTATCAAGATTGTACTGTAGGATTTAACGATCAACTTGATTGAAATTATGTCAATTACAATAAAAACACCATATGTTTCAATAACGGCAAAAATAATTCCAATATAGGCCTACTCAGAAGAAACTTCAGAGTAGTCAAGGATATTATCGGTGAAGTGTTCAACAATAATTTAGAAATAATGGACATCCAGGTTATCCAACAATAAACCTATAACCAATAACTCATTAGAAGATGCAACAACAACCCTTCCTGTAAAGAACTCAGTAAAAATTCCAACCCACCAATCCAAGTCCTCAATAACCACCTCCTCCTCCTCAATGTAAACTCGAAAATATCCTAGAAACATTCAACCAGAAATTATATCAGAGAATCAAAACTCCGGATATTGAAATGTGAACACAAATACTTGCATTAAGGAATATTGAGATTCAAATGGGTCAAATATTGAATACCTTGTCTGATATATTACCAGGTACCTTACCTAGTAATATCAAGATGTAACCAAGGGAAAAAGCCAAGATGGTAGTACTTAAAAATGGGAAAGTTTTGGATTTTTAAAAACCATGCTGAAAATATGAAAGGGAAAAGGGAAGATTCTAAGAAAAACCCATGGGAAGAAGGATAAGATGATAATATTACACCAATAAGAACTCAGGAAGAATTATTATCTGAGAATAACCACACTCCTGAACAACCAAAGGAACTAGTTAATATTTCCCCACCTCCATACAAGCCACCTCTTCTATTCTGGGAAAAAGAATAAAAAGGTAGATATGAGCCACAATACAAGAAGTTCTTAGATATGTTCAACAAAATTCACATCAATATACCATTTGCATAATCCATTACTTATATACCATAATATGAAAAATTTATGATATATCTTCTACATAGAAAAATAAATATAGAATATCTTGGGGTCATATCATTAAATGAATAATACTCTAATATTGTGTAGTAAAAATCCCACTGAAACTGATAGATCTTAAGAGTTTTTCAATTCTCTATTCTATTAGTGGATTCTAGTTTGGAAGATCCCATTGAGATCTTACATCCAGTATCAAAATAATTTTGATGAATGTTTTCTAAAATCTTGGAATCCAAGAACTAAAAACAATAATAGTTGCACTACAACTCACTGACCAGTCAGTAAATTAAACTAGGGGTTTTCTCGAAGATATTTTGTTAAAAAACAGAAAATTCATCTTTCCAGTAGACTTTCTACTTCCAGACGTTGAAGAAGAAGGAGATGTTCCCATCATTATTGGAAGTTCATTCATAGCCACAATAAAGGATTGGATTGATGTGAATCAAGGATGTCTGGTATTCATAGTTGGAGATTAATATGTTTTTTTCAATTTGGTTAAAGATTATCAATAATCAGATGATGTTTTGGAATGCAATTCCATCTTTATCACCAAAAATAGAGATGAGTACATGGCCATTGTTGAAGAAAGTGAGGATTCACTCCAGTAGAAGGAATAATAGTATGATTTTGGGGAAGAAAAGTTCATTGAACATATCACGAGGTACACATTTCCAAATTTTATCCCACCTATCATTCAACCACCCCAGCTGGAACTAAAACCTCTACCTAGTACTGTTAACTACTCATATTTAGGCGTTTCATCCCTTCTACTGATTATTATCAACTCTAAAATAGCTCAGGTAAAGTAGAGAAATTATTTGATGTTTTGAAAAGACAAATTAAATAAATTTATAGGGGAGTGGGAGACAAAAATTGGATTAATATTATTTAATGCACTCAGTGAATCATAATCTAAGAAGATGCAATGCCAAAATGACAACCTCAAAGGCAGCTCACACCACTAATGAAGGAAGTCATCTAAAAGGGGGTGGTGATACTCTTGAATGCCGGAATAGTTTTTCAAACATCTGATAGTGTATTGTTGAGACCCATATCTGTTGTTAAAAATAAATTAGGACTTGTATTAGAATTAAATTATGAAAATGAGTGTATTTCAACACACACCACCAATTGATGGTGAGTCTTTGTAGATTACAGATGCCTGAATTCAACAACCATAGAGGGTAATTTTCCCTCAAACTTCATGGATCATATGTTGGAAATACATGAGATGCTTCAATTATACTATTTACAAGATGTACATTCAGGATAAAATAAAATCTCAGTTGACCCCACTGATTACCCAAAGACCACATTCACATGCCCATTTAGTACTTTTTCTTACTGATGAATGACATTTATAATGTGAAATGATCTAACATTATTCTTTAGATTCATGAAACATATTTTTCATGGAATGGATGAGGAGTTCCTAGAATTCTTCATGGTTGACTTCTCAGTCTATAGGAGATTACTTGATGCATGTTTATGTAATTTGGAATTAGTTATGTAATAATGTAATGAAATATTTTTGGTTGTAAATTGGGGGAAATTCAATTTCATGGTACAATGAGGTATATTCCTAGGTCCTAAAATATTCATGGATAGAATATAATTTAATCCAACTAAAATTAGAGTCATTAAGGATCTTCTAAAAACCTCAATAGTCAACAGTATTAGAAGTTTTCTTTGCCCTGACGGATTTTACAGACAATTCGTGAAGGATTTTTCTATGGTTTCCTAACCATTAACACATCTATTGTCAAAATATGAATCTTTCAATTTCACTAAGGAATATTGTAAATCTTTAAATACATGGAATAAAATTCAGATAGAATCACCATTAATCATTTCACCCCACTAGGATGAAGAATTTTAGTTAATGTGTGACTCCAGTGACCTCGTTGGTGGTGCTGTGTTATCATAGTGAATTTGCAACATCTTAGGTACCATTTTTTTGGAAATCCACAGGCAAAGTGAATATAAATTCAACTACAAGACAACATAGAAAGATCTCTTATCTATTGTATATTAATTTTAGAAATTCTCTTTATATATGGTTTTTCCAAAGTGATTGTACACACTAATCACGTTTCACTAAGGTGCTTGATGAATAAGAAAGTTCCCAAACCTAGGCTCATATGATGGATCCTCCTTCTAGAATAATTTTATATTATGATCAAGGATACCAAATAGAGGATCATATGATTGTAGATCATTTATCAAAACTTCCTCTACCCATCATCAAGGAAGTTGATGAGGCTCACAATGAAGTAGAATTCTAAAATGAAACCTTATTTAATATCAAGGTTCAATTGTCGTTCTCGGATACTTCCAATTATCATTACATAAGATTTCAACTTCAAGTCCATTCTTAAAAATAGAGAAAACACTTTTTCTCTGATTCCAAGCATTACTACTGAGGTGAGCCACTATTGGTCAAAAATTGTGTTGATGGATTAATAAGATGTTTCATCCCTATAGTGGAAACCCAAATTGTGATTGTGGTGTGTCAAACATCACAAACTAGAGTACATCATTGACCTAATATTACATTATCCACAATTTTACAAAGTATATTTTTTTGTCCCATACTACACCAAGGCATGAGGGAATTTTTCAAAATATGTGATAGATGTTATCACACTATAAATATTAGAAGGAGAAATGAGATTACAAAAAATCTCTTTATAGAAGTTTAAATCTTTTATGTTTAGAGCATAGATTTTATGGGATTGTTTCTTACTTCACATGGTAAATCCTACATTCATGTTGGAATTGAATACGTCTCAAAATGTGTAAAAGTTGAAGCTACTACACATGACAAAGAAAAGGTTGTCATGAACTTCCTAAAGAAAAATGTATTAGTCATATTTGAATTTCCTAAATTAATCATTAGTGATTGAGGAACACACTTCACAAATCAATCTTTGAGAGGACTTCTAGAGAGGTATGGTATCATATACAACATAAAAACACCCTACCACCCGCATAAAATTGGGAAAGTAGAAATTTCAAACAGGGAGGCCAATAAGATTTTGGAAAATACTATGAATACCAATTGAGGTAATTAGAGTCTCAAATTGGAAGATGTGTTATGGGAATAATGAACTACCTACAAGACACCCACAGTCACCACACCATTTAGACTGGTTTTTGGTAAACCATTCCATCTCCTAGTTAATTTGGAGAATCATTCTTTTTGGGTGATCAAGAAACTGAAGTTGGATTCTAAGAAGGCTGAAGAAGCAACAATGTTGTAATTAACTACATTGGAAGGGATCAAGACAAACATATATTGAAATGTGAGGATCTATAAGGAAGATAAAAAGAAATGGAATGGTCATTGTATTTCAAGTCATTATTTTTAACCTATAAATAAAGATCTATTGTTTAACTCAATATTAAAACTATTCTAAGGTAAGCTGAAGTCTTGGTGGTCAGGCCCATTGGAAGTCACTAAAGTATTTCATTACGTAACCATCAAAATATAAAGACATAGTGGATTAACATTATATTTTAATGGTCAAAGACTAAAAAAATTTCAAGAAATTTTTTTATGTGTTGTGTCATCATCCAAAAATTCGATTAAGATTTAATAGAGTCAAGCACTCGATATAAAAGGAATCACTGACTGGTAGGAAACACAGGGTAAGTCATCTTGAACTATTTTATATTTGGATAGTCTTAGAAGAGTTTCATGTAGTCCAGGAACTGAAGGTAAGGAGTAAACAAATTTCAAGCTAAAATAGTACATTACAAGATATGTACCGGTGGTTCATGTAGAGTACCCTTTTTCACTAAGAATTCATTTTAATTAGCAATACATGACATGAAACAATAGTATATGTCATGTACTATGTAAAAGCTTCTTTTAATAATCTTTGTCATGATCCCTAGGATGATGACCCACACATACACCCAACCCCTCGTTTCCCTCCTCCTGGTCGGCTGCACCTAAAATTCCAGAACCCTAGCCCTCCTATGCTACCTCTACCACCACACTCCCTCCCTTCCCTGTTCAACAAACCTACACCCCCTTTTTCCTCTTCTCCCCCTCCAACTGTGTGCCTCCCTCTCTCAAGGACAATAGTCGTGTGACCCCCCTTCACCTTTCTCACTACACTCAAACTGCATCCTCTTCCTTCATGGCTCGAACTAAAAGACAACAACCATCGTCATCCTCAGCCTCTCTAGAACATCCATTGGCCAAGCATCACTGTGGCACCACATTTGCCTCCACTAATGAACATTCTAATCATCTTAATACCTAAGCCATGTCATCATGCACCTCTAATGATTCCCCTAGAGAAGAGAACATTCACTTACACCTTATCCTTTATTTCACCAACTAGATGCACCGAGTTGATATCCAATGGTTGCAAGCAAATACAATGTATACAAAATGGACTCTGTACATGCACATCCTATCCAAGATGAATATCAATAATGTTTTCCTTGCCTTCCTAGAGACACTTCACATTGAAACCATTTTTGAGGTTTGTGATAAGACTTTCATATCACTTTTTTGGATCTCAATTATACTCTTAATATAGTCATTGATAGCCTTTAATTCAATCTCAGTGGAAAGTCTCATGAGATTTATTTTGAAGAGTGTGATCTCAATATTGGTATTTACACCAAATACTTTTTCACTTGTCAAATTTATCATTCACTTTGGCTGGATCCATGTTGAGATGATTCTCAGAAGTTGTGGTAGATGATTACCTGAAACCCCCAATTTCACCAGGACATGTGCATCATAAAATCCACTCAGGTATGGAGCCCAGAATTGTATATCCTTCATAGATCCATGACACATGGATGGTTTACTCAGGCTGAGTCTCGTGGGAGAATTATCCAGATGGATATTCTAATCCTATAAATACCCATGGGCATCCCAGCCATCAAAATGGATGGATATTTCTCACATTATTACAAGTCACATGACTAGTGGTAGTGTGGTACATTGATGGGTGGCCATTTTATCACTCACCTGGATCAAAACTTATATGTTTTTGATACAACACTACCTCTTTCCTCCCTATAACCTCTCAAGATCATTAACTTTTTGTTGAGGCACAGAATGGGGCTACTAGTGAAGGATAATGATTTCTATAGTTGGTCATTAGGCATACAGGAGGTCGTCCCACTAGAAGATGTTTCACCATAAGAGGCACCACCACTGCCAGCAGCAAACATAGTAGTAGAGCTACACGCTACCTCTCCACTGATACAACCCACTTAATCTACCAGACCTACACACACCCAAATAATGATATGGTCTTCCCAGTAGTGATTCTTTGAAAATCTGCACCATATCTCTACTCACCTTCATCCACCCTTCATTGAGCCTACAGAGTTCACCACACCACCACATTCCACCCATATCAGCCCCTCATCTTCCACCATTCCCACACCCCTTTCAGTCCACCAAACGTACATCCAGATCTTACTGACCCAGCTACCTAGTGGGAGTACATAGTGGAATAGGATTTATAGGGAGAGGGGATGACCATTGACTCCACCCCAAAGGTACCTTTTTTGGTTCCAACTGCCAAACACACAACCTCATTATGGATCAAGACCCCTCGACCACTCACCCCAACCCATTTACCTAGCTTCACGACCCCACTATCTAGTAGTGTATCCATTGATCCACATGATTCTGATCTTTTCACTGATACTTACCCTTCCAGAGAGTTTTCATCACCACCCGATGGTGGGATGACGTTGGGGGGGATCTTTTGCCCGAACACCAGATTTTTCCTTTGATTTGCTTTTTGGTCTATAGAATTTTGTGATATGGATGGTATCTATTTTATCATCTATTTATGACCTCATTTTTTATTAATTTTTGGTATATATATATATAAAGGAATGGTTTCAGAATTATTTTTTCCCTTTATTTTTCATTTCTTTTTTATTATTACATATCCTTGTCTAGATCCTCTACATCAACTATATTTGTCAATAGAATCATTCCTCCCTCAACCTTGATCCAAATAGATGCACATCGAGTCACTAATATTGAATGAAAACTTCAGGAACTATCGTAAGAGATTAATGTAAAATAACATCCACATATAGCTATGATTATATTCCCAACTCATCTCATTCACACTCATGATGTTGTACCTGAAGTCATAAACCCAACCAATAGACCTTGAAAACTAGAAGACATGACAACCATTAGATGGAAGAAAAAAAGGAGCAACTGAGTTGATGGACCCACAATAGGATATCTTGGTCCATCCATCTGGATAAAGATACCCTGTTAGAACTTTATGGGAGGCAACCCATAGTTGAACTTTTATCATGAGTCATCCTATTTGAGTCCTTTTTATTTTTCATTTAGATTATTTGATTTATCTTTATTGTTAACATTTTTTCAATATTCAATTAAAATGGTCATCTCTATTTTTCATATTGTGAACCTGTCTATATGTCTACTTTTTCAATGCATAAACATGTGGAAAATATATTATCTTATGTAGGATTTGTTATCTAACCCATTTCCCAGGTCACCCAAAATTATTATATAGATATCCAAATTCCCTAATGGAATGACACTATCTAGGGAGCTCTCGTTTCCCTCATTTTTCAAAATATAAAATGTCATTTAAATTATTTAAATTGTTGCATTCAGAAACACTCCCACTAGCATTTAATGGATAGTTCATTCACTGTTAGATTTTAAGTGTGGGGGAGTTCCTCATGATTTTCACTATTTATACACTCAAATTTTTTCTTGTTCTTGCCTAACTAAAAGTCATTTTTTCATAATATATGCAAGATTTAAAATTGAAAATTTTATTCCCAGATATATAAGGAAAATGTAAAGCTGGAAATTGTTTTAATCAATGTTTTCAATCTATTTTGAAATTTAAAGAATGATTTCTATGTTTTTAAATTTTATTCAAAGTAAAAAAAATTTAAATTATGATTAAATAACTTGTTACATAGTTTTATACCAATTATAATTTCCAATTCCTATTTTATTCACATTACCTGAGTGGAATCTAAGCATAAAATTTCATATTCTTTCCTGACAATATTTCTTGGGTGATACCTAGGACATGTAAACCTATTCCAACATGCATTGAGATCTTATTGAGGCTACTACTGAACAAGTGAAAATTTAAAATTATTGAGGAAATCATTTCTGGACACTACTTCTAGAGAGCCATCTTACATCTTTACTTTATTTAGACTATAGTTTTCATGAATGACCTTCTTGTATGAATATATTCCATGATTATTTTTTCCTTGTCACCCAGCTCCTTGTATAATGCATGATTTAATTTTGAACAAGTGTGGGGGAATCTTTCAGACAATACAGAAGGCTTCTATTTGTATAGATTTATGGTATACTCCTCAGACTTTTTGGTTGTGATCCATATTTACTTTATATCATTTCACATTTATTTTATTCCATTGATAAATGAAAAATAAAATAAAAATAGACATGGGTTTTGTTCTATGAAGATAAAAAATTACCATTTATAGACGAATGAATTCCTTTAAGTATCATATGTGGTTAGTGTATGGATGTGAGATCTGGCCAAGACATGATTTTCAAAAAAAATAAAAAATAAAAAGGAAAGGAACTAAATACTCCTTTTGCAATATTTTCGAATATATATGGATACAACCAAAATTATGGGAATGTTAACTTAATTATCTAGAATGTGGAATTGTATTATAGTTATTTTGATATTCCTCCATTATTCTCCATATATTACTCTCTGTTTGAGATTTATTTTTACTTTTTACCCACCTAACCACATCCTCAAAGTCATTTAAACCTAATTGTTGAATCCCAAATGATTAATTTTTTACTAGTATTAAAAAAGTGGATATGATAGAACCAAGAAATCTTATGGATTGGACCATGCACTCAGGGTATGAGAATTACTCCAATTTCATTTTACCCTAAGTAATGAGAGGAAATTCACTGTGAGGTAAATTAAAAATGGGTATGGAATTCAAGGATCTATTAAAATGTTTTGATTAAAACCATATAATTTATTTCAAGAACTGAGCTATGAGGCATGACTTATTTTCTATGCAGGAATGATTCTGGAGACTAATTATTTTCTCTTACATATAGTTTTATTTTTCTAGACTTGATGAATATTTATTTCTTTAAAAAAAGATTAACTTTTGGAAATCTTATAGAAGACATTTTTCTTGAGGATAAGATATTCTTCATGTGTAGGGAAATTTGATAAGACTAATTTATATATACTTTTTGTCGTTATTTACATAGGTATTTTCATTTATTTATTTGATAATGCACTTGGTATGTACTCAATTTTTCATGGAATTAGGCTTCACAATATTCAAAGGAATAAATGAAAAAAATTACTAAATTCACCTATTACACATTGTGAATTAGCATTACACGTCATGCAATATGATTTCACAGAAAAAAACAAGTCATGATCCAAGACATGAACCAAGTCATGAAGTCTATATAAATATAATACATTAGAAATTTTGAATGTTCCACACATGAAGTGACCTCATTCATATCATTTATACGAGAAATCCGCTCCAGAGGAATAGTTGGACGCTCAGTACGAATAGTGAGTACTTAGTACACATCATGTAAATAGTCAAACCTCATATTTTAGGAATGATATACATGGATACTCATCCGATGAAAAAAATATTTGGATATTGATATAGATCGGGGTTACATGATGTGTAATTCATAACTTGTCATGACCCATTTTTCCAATATATACTGCAGCATGGTAGAGCAGTTGAGGACATTTGAGATTAGTGACTTTTCCTGATTTTACTTCTAATCGATCTTCCCTCAACCCCTTCCACCTAAAACTCAAATTTACCTATTGTTTTGTATTTTATTTCAATACAACAAGTCATGTAGTGTATTTTTCTTTAACTCCTTCAATTACCATTGCATCTCTTATCATTGTTCACCTTTTACTTCTAACAAAAACATGTTATATCTATTTCCACTTTTAATTTCAAGTAATAACATCATTAGAATTCTGATTAATGTTTTATAAACCGTTATTCAAAGCCTATTTTCCTTTTGGAAACCCCAATCAATTACGTGATTAGGAAAAAAAAATTGAACATGTTAAGCATGATTTCAAGTTGTTTTTTATTTTCTCCTCCCACCATGAGTGGTTAAACCACTCATGGTAAGGGATCAAGAGTATATGTATATGTACTTATAATCAATATTTAAATCTAATTTTGGAAACACTAATGGATTATTAACTAGGATAGATAATAAAAGTCTATTTAATTCATGAGGACATCCCTGACCATAGGATTTCAAAAGGAAGACCATGTCAAGATTAAAGAAGACTAGGCTATGATCAATATCCTAGGATACATTCTACCATAGAAGAAAAACTTAATGCGCCAAAATTGTTACTATATTCTGATCATGGAATAGTATGTTCCTATGTATATCTAGGTTAATTTAAAAAAGTCAACTTACGATTATTGTTTTCTTCACAACGTAAACCTTAGGACCCTACCATGATTAGAATTAAGGTCATCCTTTTTACAGATACTCAAAATTGATCCTGACCCCTCTTTAATCTTTTGAAATCACCTTCAACCGTAGAACTAATAACTCCCAAACCAAGGCAACTCTAAAGGACTCCGATCAAATGGTATCAAGCCAGTGACCTCAAAACTCCAACTTTGTCCTCATGGGATAGACCCTGCACTTCTACTATACTATGCCTCAAAAGTAAGTAAATATTGGAAATAATAATAAATCTAATCTGACCGTAGCCTAAATGAATTAAATGATGTGTGCGAGCGCATCAGTATTCATACACAATTGAATCAATTAGAAAAATAAATTTTAATAAACATGATCATTGAGTTCTTGTGTGATTACTGAGTTTTCATGAAACTAAACGAGGTACACACAACCATCAAGTCATCATGTGATAACTTGGACACCCCAACCCTAATGAATCCTACTTTAATACGATGCTGAAATCCACCCAACATATCACTCCATGAACCTGATTCACACCCCATACATAATGTATTAGGGTAGGGTAGTGTCAAAAACTCAAAATGATACCAACAGATTCTAGGAACAATCTCGTATCCAAATCCAAAACCCATCCCTAATCAGTCTATAGAGGTCCATCAGTCATCTTTCATACCACAGCCTATACCTTAGGGTAGTCCCCATCTTGATCCTACACAAGGAAAGGTCCAACATGTGTAAAATGATATCATCCATTTTTGAAATATTACTTGATATGATACTTAAGATTCAGGGCTTGATCATCCACTAACCAATCCCTGTGTACTCTGGGGAGGCCATCTCACCAACCAAATCCATGAATGAAAAAAATTATTTCTATAAGGAATAGGGAATTTTCAACCCCAAATCACCCCCATTGACACTTGGGAGGTCACCTCAAGCATCTCCACCAAAGAAACCTCTTGTCAATGTCCATCAGTATACACAACATCACCTAGGGTCGCATCCCTTACCTTAACTCGCCATCAGATCCTAGCGTACTAGTCTCTTGAGACCTAGACCCTCATAGAATCACATCATAACTCACGTGTTACAAAATAAACTAGGTCTCCCAGACCCAATAGTAGTCTCTTATCATCGATACCACCTCAATCTCATCACCCATGGATGAAATTTCTTTATGAATGCTCACTTATACCCAGACCCCAAGGTCCCATCCAACCTCACCAAAGTCCCTCATCACACCCAATCCCACTACCTAGTGATCATCCCAAACCATAATGTATAAATCAGATGGAATCCTAATTTTAAGTATCGAATAACTCTAAATACCTGAACTCGGGTATCATTTTTCCTCTCCTAATAGTGATACCTTAGCACATCATCCTGAAGAAACCCACTCCATCATCCAACAGTAAGCCTCGATAGAACTATTACACTCAACGAATTCACATATACCTTCCTCTAACTTTATGATTTAGTTCTCATTTTCTGTGGGATATATAAAATATTCATCCATCATCAACCTTCCAAAGTCCATTAACGAATATTCACTAGCTCTTGGAATAAAAACTGGGCCAACACACATCACATCTCATACCCTGAGATAGTTTCAATAAACAATGTCAAATAATCCATTACTATCACCCATTAACAAAATAGAAGTAGGAAATCCCAAATACCCTAAACACTCAAGAGTACATGGTCCAATCACATGATTGTGCATGCCTCAGCCAATCTTGTTTATATCGAAGAAGAATCATTTATGTTCTCCAAACCTATCATATGAAGAAATCACAAATAATTAATTTTTTCACAATTATAATTAATTATTTAAATTACTATAATGTGGTATAATCACTGAAAAACTCAATTGAGAACCACATTCAAGACAATACCATAATAAACCACCAACTGAAGTTCTATCACACCTTCCTGACCTCATTCGAGGTGAAAGACCTATCACTCGACATCAAATACCCTATAAACTTAATTTAATTTAATTTAATTTCCCAATTTAGTTCATTATGGA
This sequence comes from Viscum album, assembly GCA_963277665.1. NCBI lineage: Eukaryota > Viridiplantae > Streptophyta > Magnoliopsida > Santalales > Viscaceae > Viscum > Viscum album. Next base: position 1,226,478,680 of record OY728130.1, read on the forward strand.
ACATACCAAGACTAAATACACTTTTGAATACATGTAGAAAATGTCATGAGATTCTATCTTTATATGTATAGGTAAAGTCCCATCAATTTAAGTTGAATATACTATTCTCTAGTGGAATTGGCACCCAAAACATAGATCAATCCAATAAAAATTAAATTTTAGAAAAGGGTGGACTAAAAATTAAACAATCATGGTTATATTAACTTGATTCATCATTAAAAACACTTATAACCATCCCCCTCAATGGGGGGGTATAAGGAGAGAGAGGGTAGGGTGATTTGGCCAATAATGGCATCTCCTGAGCTCCCTTCCCCCTAAAAACCTAGAGGAGACTCAACCATAAAATTATGAGGTAAACCCTAATTAAAACACCCCTTTATCCACCCCGATGTCTAGAAAATGGGTTCTATTGGGTATATATTGTTCCCAATAGTGGTGATGACATATTTCCCAACCCACTGGCCATTTGGTACTACTGAAATAGCTTCATCCATCGGAAAGCTCTCCTCTACTGATCTCAGGAGAACTCAACTATCATCCAAGCCTCAAACCACATCCAAAATATTTAATTTTAGATTCCAAATGGTTGATATTTATATCATTAACACCAGTTCTCAATATCAATCATCCACCAATGGGAAAATTCAAATTCCCTTTAGAATTTCCTACCCATAATGACACTGGTCAATACAAACACACCACTATAACACTTATCATCCTTGAAAAGTCATGGAAAACACTAAACCATTCCACTTAACCTAACTATATTTCTAAAAACTCAGAATTTTTCACTTTTTTCCCCTGAACACCCAACATGCATCCACTATGCTACTCCAAAAACCAACACCAGATACACTGGATTCCCACCAAAAATATCTAATCCAATTTCAATGAAAAACATGTTGTATCCAATATGAAATTACTAAAATGGTTCCACCCATACTATATCCAAAACCACATAACAACACCAACCAAAACTCCAACCAATGTATCATCGAATATTCTTTTTCAATAGTTGATGTACTTCTAACCTTAAATGTAATTAGGATTCCCTACACACTGAGGCATAGTGACATTTCTTCAGGCACAAACACTGAAGTCCAAAACTGACACCTAGTTTATTTCCATAGTTGGATCACCAATCACCTACTCCAACTATCATTCTCTCACCCTAAGAACTTATGCACATATTATCCAACACCCACTCAGATCATGCCAAAAAACACCTTTAACTCAATTCCTACACACCACCTCCAAACGACATTACACCCAACTCTTATGCTGGAATTTACCAAAGATCCAAGATTACTCCGGTTCACCCAGAAATTGGAATAATGATTCCACCTCAACCTTCCAGGGTTGTTCTTTCCTCTAAAACCCTATTTATATAAGGTTCATGCACCCATAATAGATACGATTCTCCCCACCAAATTAGTATCATTATAATTCTCTATGGAACCAAACATCAATCCCCATAGACCACTTTCAATAAGTCTCCACATATAATGACTAGACATGGAAAACCCACTCAAACCAAAGTGTTAACTCCAAACAATAACTTTGACCCATTCCCAACTCACTAGGAACATCATTCTTAAAAATTACTGAATTTTCTTCCAAATGAGGGCCACACCCACCAACCAGCCAATGGTGGGATCTAAACTATATTTTATCCATAGTATCACTCCATGAGTGTTAATCCCATCCATTTATATTCCATAAAGTGTGTCACTCCTCCCAAGAAATGTTACCCCATCCCTAAAAACTCTTGTAAGGGAAGAAGCTATGATGGACTATATCACTATATGTAGATCCTTCAACAATGTCACCTTCCATGGATAAGGTACATATCTAAATTCATTCTAAGACCCTTAGTCCATGATTCCCATATGAATCTCACCAAACACACTAGTATTCTCACCATAAGATTGAACCTAATCCAGAACCACCATAGTGTCATCACCATCACACCGCTCAAGTTTTTCCAAAACTCAATCCATTCCCAAAATATTTGTACATGGCCTATTCACAAATCCCTAAACTAATTGGCATCATGTATCACATGTGTGAACCTGCCATCATAACCAGAGACATTTCCCAAGAGTCGCATAAATAATAACTCTCCTCTTAATGCGGTAGTGTAACCCACCAAGAACCCACTTATAGGTTCATGTTCACTACCAAGCCCAGTATCAAAGATCCCAACTTTTGCACACTCTAGTGAAACCTGGTCACACAACTCTAATCTCACTCTGATGAGTCCCTTACTTTAGACCTAGACACTATTTCCAAACCTGAAAACCATGACCCACATGTATGTCAGTCTCAAATAATATCTTAAGGCATATATTGTGCTACGTATGACCACATGACCACCCACCAAGAGAGAGGGATTCAATAACCATGAAAATATCTTTGTTATCCCACTACGGTTCTAGAAAGTGTGTCCAAATCACTAGTCTACAAACCAAATCTTCCTTACCAACAAAAACTATCCTTTTATACCAACGAGACTACCACATGCCTTTCCACAATAAACTCAAGGTTTACAAAATCACAGGTAAATTTCTTCCCACACTCAAACCACATATTATGAATATTATCCCTCATTAAGTCATTATTAGCATGTAAAATGCCTAAACCGACCTATATAGGTCCTATAAGAATCCCTCAATAAGTGGGATACATTTACATCTTCAGGAAACCTCACATCGTAAGATACACATAACCTACCATCAAAAGAAGATACACCATTTTAGAATTGAGTTGAATTCCACCAATAAGGTTTATGATAAAACATTGTATAAGTTGTTTTTGACAATTTAAACAACTCTAACCTCTCTTCATTGAACTATCATAGGAAATAATGCATATGTCATGAAAATTATACATGTATAACATGATTCATGTACATAAACTCCTTTTAATGGTACAAGATATAATCATAAGCCTCTTTTTAATGGTACAAGAGCTGAAACCACATAAAAATCCTAAATCCAAAAACCATCTACATCACATATGGTGATATCATACATCTTTAAGATCAAAAAACAAGAATAGTAATCCAATCATCCTAGAAACATGGACTTCCTAATAAAACTGGTGTTCTCGACACACCATTTTGATATCTATCACATGCTCTGACACATCCCAGGATCACATTTCTACCATGTCCTAAAATGATAAGTAAAAAAAATATTTTATACCATTTTGTAATCACAAGGTCTAAGAACACCTATGATCCTGAGAGCCATATTGCCTCAAGCACACCTCCCCATATTCTATAGGCTACCAGATAGTGGTGTGGGAATAATCCATATAGTGATGAGATTATTCCCTTGAATTAGAGTGAATAAATAGTGGGAAATAACCAAACATCATCTATATTAGAGTAAAAAATAATCTATCCAATCATAGACAATGATAAAGAATGATGTTATACAACATATTCAACAGATCACCCATTGAACTTATCCTAAATACTAATTTAAACCAAACATAACACATACACCATGTACCAATAGACATCCTTAGACCTCATCCAAATCTCTTAATACAATTGGGTGACCTCATCCCAAACCAATACACAACATGTTCACTAATCTGAAATGTAGACATAAGGTCTGTACATGCATTAAGATTACCATGCATTATGTGAGAATAAATCAAAATAGGGTCTCTCTATGAGACCATAATATATATTTTCATATAAAAATTTACACATGTAGAAAAAAAATGATTATAAACGGGTTCCTTAAGTCATAGTGTGCTAACCAGTATATAATGACACCTAATGACCCAAAAAATCGCATCAGTTCATCCAATGTTAACTAGGAAACCTCGAACCAAAATAAATCTACTTAAGAACCATGCCTAAATCTACCAAACACCTAATTATATCATATAGATTCACATCACGTTCCTGATGAATCAGTGTAGGGTGATGTTAAAAACATTGACATGATACCCACCTATATTGGGTAAGGAAATATTTCCAAACCCTAGACTTATTCTTAATCACTATAGGAAGATCCCTTGATAATATTTCATACCACTACCCATCACATAGTGCGGTCCTCAACCTAAAACTATTCCTGGAAAGTTACAACACATAAACACTAACCCAAACAAATATGCAAAGTTCATCATCATGACACCCAAGCGTAAGGGGATGTTCATCCCTGAAACCATCCTCACAGACTCTAGGGAGGCCATCACAATGATCCAAGACACCATGGTAAGGTTCTTGACCAAATACACAATGTTACATTGACTATTATTCCCCAAACACATCCCTATAGTCATTGGGGAAGTAACCTCAAGCATACCAAACTAAAATTCCTTAAGGATTGTTCAATCAGTCCTCACAACATCACCTAGGGTAGAATCTTGTCCCTTATATCACCAATTGATTCCAGGGTCCTAGTCAAATGAGGCCCATCCCATTATCAAAGAATGTCTCAACTCAATAAACATGACATCCAATGGGTCCTCCAGACCCACCCAGGGTCATTTCTCATTGATACCACCTGAAGCTCGTCACCCACTGGTGACATAGATGATCAAAATATCACCCTAACCTAGACCCAAACTTCCAATTTAACATCCCCAAATTCTCTCATCACTCTTAGTTCCACTTAAAAGTTACCATCCAAGAAAATCATGTTCTAACCACCTAGAATCACACTTCCATGTTTTAAAAAACTCCAAACTCCCTAACTCGGGTCTCATCATGAATTTCTTCATCGGATACCTCCACCCTTGATTTGGTGTAAAACTAATTTTTCACCCAACTACAACCACTAAAGGAATATTATAACTCACCTCATTCACCAAGACCCACCTTTAACCTCTAAAGGGATATTGTATCATCCATGAGACATACGATTGTCTCACCCATATTCAATTGCCCCTTAGCCACCGATGCCATCCCACCAGCCCTAGAAACCCAACCATGGACAATTAACATCACATATGATACCTCAAGACCTTACCTAGTACCCTTTAAAATGGTTATATTTCACTCACCACTTGGATACATAGTTTTTGGGAGATCTCATAAACCCCAAGTATTCCAGAGCACACTGTATCATCCCAAGAGGCCAAATCCACTTAGTTATCTCACATAATGATAACATTGGCCTTTATATCCCATCACCAAACCCATTAATTTATCAAAAAATGCACTATAAAGAATATAAAAACATTTGGTTTTGTTTTATAGGTCCCATCAACCTTGAACATGAGGTTATCCCCTTTCCAATATCTTTCAAGACTCATATAAGGACTCTCTAAACCCACATATGCCTCCACCAAGCTTTTCCAAGAAAACCAAGTAATATATATACTCTTGAGAATATATATCATTCCAAACAACATAAATAATTATTTATAAATAATTAAAATTAATTATTTTATTTAATACAACATGTAATTATCATTGGAAAACTCATCGAGCACCACTGTCATGCAAGAACCATGACCAAACACCATGAGAATGTTCGTCACACCTCCATAACACTATTCCAGGTGAAATATATAACCCTCAAGAAAAAATAAACCATAAATTTATTTAAATTATATTAAATTAACTAATTAAAATAATTAACCAATATACCTCAACTGAAACCACTTCAGAAGAAATAGATAAAAGATTACATGATTTCCTCATCACAACAAGATTTAAATCCCCATCAATCATTCTCGATTGTAACATGATATAGAGGAATTGACACAAAAATTGTAGCTAAATACATGAAAATTTTAAACATATGAATAGGGGAACCAAAAACTAGAGAGACCAAAATATCATACCCCGATTCACAATCACAAAGCACATAAAACCATTCGCCTTGATGGGGGGGTCAAAGGAGATAATGGAGAGGGATATTCATCCAAGAATTATCTATTCTAGCCACATTACCCATAAAAACAAGAGCATCCCTAACAATAAAATTCTGGATCTTCTCTATATTAAGATTACCCTATAGTATCCCCATCTATTAGTTAGTAGAATGTTATCTAGCCATCTTAGGCACATCATCTAGTTGATGAGCTAGGAAGGGGTGATGGGCTCCTTCCACCAATAATATCTAGTAGGTAGGGTGAAACTAGCAAGATGGTGTTATTTAACAAGCCTTGTCTACACCTAGTCCAACCTATACTAATATCTTGAGCACCCTACATCCATATGTGCATCAAACCATATAAAAAATATTTAATTTAATATGTCCAAAAGTTCATATTTCGATCCAAAAACACTATTTTTCAGAACAAACCATCCACTATTGAGAAAATTCAATTTCTATTAAGAGTTTCTGACCTGTAATTCCATGGGCCAATATAATATGATTTGCGATTGATATTTGGATTATCAAGGAAGTTAGGATAATCATCCTTCATTAATAGAATTATTCTATAATAACAGTTTGATGGCACCTATTGAGGAATTATAATGAATTTTGAGTAAAACTATAGTATATTACGGTGAATTTGGTGAAAGGGATTTTTTGGGAAAATAATTGGTAGAAGAGTTATTTCATAAGTTAATAATTATTTAGTACTATATAAGGATATCTCAAACAATAAAAACAAGTTATATAGATAATAGGAGGAAATATATCTTGTTTGAGGTATGACATTAGGTTGTATATCCATGTAAAAGTGTTATACACTTTGGTATGAATGTAAAATTAAGTCCATGGTAATTGAACCATTTGAAATTCTAGAAAAATGTGTCATGTGTTAATTACCAATTATCCTTATGACTATGTTTTTCATAGATACATGACGTGTTTCATTATTTATTTATAAGAAAATATATACCTAATGCATCTCATGTTTAGAGCCATGTGGTGGTACGGTTGGAAGAGAAACAATATATAATGAAAATACAATCCATATTTTGTATTAAAGAGAAAATTTATTTTGAAATAATTTTATTTAAAAAGTAATGGTTTTATTAAAGAGTCGTATGATTGAAGAATTAATATAGGAATCAGAAAAGGCTATGAGAGGAAAATACCCTCACCTATTTAATTAATAAATAAAAATTAGAGGACCAAATTTCTTAAAGGGGTAAGAATAAGAAAACCTATATAATTTTAATACTGTGTAAATTTTTTTGTCTTAGTAATATTAATTATTTGATTTTACGGACACATTTTTACTGTACTGTTTTTAATAAATTCCTTAGTTGAAAAAGAAAGAGTTGTTTCTTAAAAAATAATTTTTCCTAAATTATATTGTATTATTTAATAGTTCAATTTCAATAAAAAATTATTTTATTTATTAAAATGGAATTATTTTTTTATTGGTATATCAAATTTATTTTAGGGTAAATTTTTAATATTTTTTGAAAAAAATTATTTTTGAGTGAATAGTGTAAAATACTAATTTTTTAAAAACTGTCACTTATTTCATTTAAATCAAGATATTTTAAAATTATTATTATATTATTATTTTTATCATAAAGTAAAATAATATCCATTTTATTTAAAATAATAAAATTAATTCCATAGGATTTTTAATTTTATTTGATTTTGGTATAAGTTCATTTTAAGCTCAAACACATTTAAAATACCTATTTTTCATTACGTTTTTCATTCTTATATTAAAATTAATTTATCCCACTTATATATATTGATTCATGAAAATTTTATTTCATATTTGTAATATGGAGTATTAAATTTAGTAGTGATTTAACTTTCATTTTTGGTCATTTTGAATGGTAACCTTGGTAAAAATATTATCACCACGGTAAAAGAGTTAAATGGATTATTTATGGTAAAAACAAAGTGAAAAGGTAAAAAAACTATTAACTTAAATATTATTGGATAAGATTATTTTTACCCATATCATCATTGATTTTAATTTTAATTTTTTCTGTTCCACCTAACCATATTTTGAATTAATATTATTTCAAATCATTGAATAATTATTAGATTTTCACTCCTCTCACTTATAAAAGGGAACCCTTATCCTCTCTTCATTACATATATTGAACAATTTAGTCAAAAAAACACCTACCCTTATTCCATATTATGATCTCTACCCAATTATTATAGATATTGGTCTCACCAAAGAACCAGAACTAGATTTCTTATGCTTTAATCAAAAAAACAAGTTTTCAAAGAAGAAGTATAACTCATAACTGAGTGTTCTCATGTTTATTTATTCTTTTGAATCGATTAAATATTATTTAATCATATTGATATAATAACATTATAATCTTAAATATATAAAAACTTTATTATGTTAATGGAATAACCCTTTTTCTATCCTTTTCTATCCATTGGTAAATGAAAACGTCACTAGTGGTTAAATGCGGACTTCCACCACCATGAACCGATGTGTTTCATTTTTCATCTCCGAATCAAATGGATGGTTAAATTTATAAATAAAATTAAAATATATTTATTTAATTATAGAAATATTAATCTATAAATTTTATATATTACTTACCCTTTTACCTGTCCATCTTTTGGAAAATGATTGCCTCAAACATTCTTTAGTGTAGATTATCACCTCTACTAAGCGTTGTGATTCATTTTTCATTACCATATACCATGGTTATTCATAAAAATGTTCATAATGAATAAATATGATATTTTTTAAATATTTATGATTCTATAAAAGTAAAATATTATACAATTTATTTATTTTACGCCCAGTAGAAAAATAAAGACATCAATTATGTATACGGATGGACTACGGTGTTCATGAAATTATGTGATTAATTTTTATAAACAACTTAAATTATAGTATATAAAAGTATATTTATTGTATACAAATTAAAATTATATGATTTTAATTATTATTTATATTATGGAACCATTAACCCTTTGACCATGGTCAACACACCGATGTTATATCCAGGTTATAAACTGAATGACCCCAAAAAGGACAATGTAAAATTAATTAGTTTAGTAACTAATATGTAGAGTAATAAAATATAAAAAGAAATAATGAAAATAAAATTAACATCTAAATATTATTATTCAAGTATAAAATATTATAATTTTATTATTCAGTGTTTAGAGAATGTATGAATATATATAGGACATAACGTATGGGATTTTTCATTAAAAATGTGTTTTATAGTATTCCTTTCAAATAATTCACCTCCATATCCATGTTGACAAAAGTGTTCTAGTAATTATATTATTTATTAATCTTTAATTTTTGGAATCCATTTTCATCTAATTTTTACTTTCTTTCTTTGTTCATAAAAAATCATTTAAACGTTTACCGTACAGATGATTTCGACATTTTTTTACAAATGGTGTAAAATAAGGTTTTCTAATATATAAAAGATGACTACCTTTTCATTAAATCATACTAATTATTCATTATAAAAATTCATATTTATTTGTTTATATGTTTTCAATGAAAATTTTATTCCCATTAATCTAGTAATATTTTTCTTTATAGTTATTTAAAAGAAATGTATATTTCCTTAATTTCTTATGATAAAATTGAAAGTGATTTTTATTAGTGGATCAAATGAGTTTTTCATCATTTTTTATATAAAAGTGAAATATTACAAAATTGTTTACATGATAAAGTACCTGATAATTATTGATAATGATGGGTGAGCCTAATATAGCTCATAATGATGAGGGAGCCCAATATATCTCTCCAATGAATTGGGTTATGAATTGTATTTGATGTGAAAAGTGTGGTAGATAACTTGGTAGGATAATCCTATAGAATTTCCTATACCTTATTTATTTTTGAAATATGCCAAACATGTGTGAACATGTTTTCTGAATATGATAATTCATGATATTTATTTTAGTCTTTATATGGGTTTTTTATGGAAATTTTTTGATTTCATGAAGAAAAAATGTTTATAAACTTTTAAAGGTGATGAGTTGTTTTTTTAAAGGAATTATTTAATGATTTCTCATATACCTTTTGTTTCCATCAATATTTATTACTATAATTATTTGTTTTAAATATTTTCTTAAAAAAATATTTTCTTGTGTAGATATGTTATATTTATGTGTTCAAAGTTTTATTGTGAAAAATGTAAATATTTTCATGGTTTTTGTTGGATCTAGTGGAGGCCTCGGAGTGGAATTTCCTCTATCATTGTGGTGCCTAGGGTTTTCCATCGGATTCTCTTCCATTCCCCTTCGGTCGGGCTCGGTCCCGAAGGTGGCTTCATCTGGTTCGGCTTGATGTTGGAATGGCCTGGCATTGGCTTGGTGCGGTGGAGCTCCAGTGTGTTGCCTTTAACTGAACGTGGATCGGTGGTCTCTTGGCTCAGTGGGATTGCAATTTCAGCAACAATGCAGCACACGTTTGTAGTGGTTCCGGCTTTCCGGTTCTGTCTAGTGCGGCCAAGTTCCATTTCCGACTCGTTCCTTTGTAGCTAAGTTGCAGATCTAGAGTGGCTGGAGGGGGGCATGGGTTTCGTCAGTTCTGTGAGTGACTTTATAGGTTTTTGATTTGATGATGTTTGTGGTTGTTCGGTTTGGTTGGATTTGGTGACTTTGGGTTCCGCCACCCAGTCTCTTTGATGGGTTTTTGTTTGGTTCGTTTCATTGCCGGTGATTTGTTCTGGATTTATTATGGAGGGATTTGGGTTATTGTGATTTTATTGTGTTTTTGATTTAGTGATTTTGTGGTAAGGGGTTGTGTTGGTTGAATTTGTGGTTTGGTCGAATGGTTTCACTATCATCCTCACCGGCGGTATGATAGATTTCGTGTGGACACGCTCCTCGAGGTGGTTGTGCGGCTCGAGGTGGGCACATGGTTCATGGTGTTTTCAAATTTTAAATTTCGGATGTTGTTTGTTTTTAGATGATCTATTGTTTGGTTGTGAGGTTACCGTTTATCCTAAACCAGCTTTATGAAAATCAGAAAAAAAAAGATTTGCAGTTCATGGTTTTTTTGTTTTTCACTAGACTAATGGGTTTCTTTTCTTATCATATCTCTTACTGATATTTTTTTATCTCATCCAATGTTTTAAAATATTTTTTCCTAGTATCAAAGGATGTGTAAGAAATATATTAATTTAAAACTCTCCAATTTACAATAACCTTAAAATAATGAAGGTTGACTTGAATAAAACAAAGTTATAAACTATTTTTTGTGAAACAAATATACTATGTAGAAATGTAAAAAATTTTATATATGTTTTTCTTAATTCTATAAAAATATAAATCTAAAATATTATGGGAATGTATTGAATTGTAACCCTTTTTAAAATTAATGTAATTATGGGTTGTATTATTTTGAAACTCTTGTTACAAATACTAAACCTAATATCATGTTCTGAGAATCATATATTAAGATTTTAATATGGCTCATGATGAGAACATTGATGATTATTTTTTATAATTCAATGGTATTGTGAGTAATATTCAGGGTTTTCTGAGAATCTATAGGACTCGACCACTGTTAAAAAATCTGATAAAGAATTTTCTTGACTAATTTGATCCCAAATTGTTAGCTTTTAAAAAATTAATTGATATTTTTCATTAGATGAGCTTCAAAAAAAGTATCTTATCTTTGGAAATGAGAAATTATATATATTTTAAGAAGAAGTAAAAAAATAATATTTTGCTTTTGAATCAATGAAAAATGAAAACTTAAATATGGAATAATATATTTGATAAAGTGAATCAAATGAAAATGAGGATAATGAAGACATTAACTAAATTGTTTTCTTCAATTAAAGATATAAAATAATGTAAAATGGTAAGGTAAAGGTGATAGATTTATCACATTTTATAATTTTGATAACATCAATCATATTAAAAACATCTCACAGAGAAGAATATTGAAGAATTTGAATTATATCTGGAGGATAAGAAGGCCATAAAATATAAAAATTATAAAAATTATAAAAATCATTTAAACAATTTAACATATCTAAATTTTTGAAAATAAACATTATGTTCGATAACTTACAAGATACGCCACATCGAGCTTATACAAACAAATAAATATTATTATTTAAATGTGATCATTATAAACTAGTCCTTAAATATTAGGGTTTGAATAGTAATAACTAATTTCTGAAAAAAAAATATATATATTTCCAACTAATTATGAACTTATTGTTGAATTATTATAAAATAACAAGATAATTTTTAGTAACGTCAATTTAATATTCAAAAAAATATGTTTTCTTCAAAAATGTTTTTTAATTATTTTCATGAATTAAAATTACAATTAATTTCTATAAATTTTAGAAATTTTATTTTATAAAATAATATTCACTGTTCTTTGGATTTAAAATTATTTTAGTAGGATTTTTTTAGATATTTTGTAAATATGTTTTTCAAGGAATAGTTAAAATAGTGATTTTTATTGAAAATGGATTATAGTTTTAACGTTTTTAAAATGTACAGTTATGATTTTTATTATATTTAAATTTTAATTAATTTAATATAATTTAAAATAATCCAATTATCGTTTTTTAAATAGATTTTATACTTGAATTTAGTATAAAATCAATTTTTGTTTAAAAGGGGAATCTTTACAAAAAAAATATGTTTCTTTATGTTTTATTAGTTTAATATTAAATTTAATTATGAAACTTCTATGTTTTTAATTTTGAAAATTATATTCCATGTTTTTAATCATAAGTTCCATATTTAGTAAATATACCCCTTTTTGTAATATGAATAGTAGTAGGAAATGTTTTGTTATCATGTAAAGGGTAAATTGGGTATGTAAGGATAATAATAAAATGATAATGAAAAAAAATGACTGTAAAACATGTAATTTTTTTATGAATAATATTCATTCATAATAATTAATGTTTTTAATATATAGAAATTTTTTTATTTCTAAGTTATTATGACATTTATAAAGTTTCTTTAAAGATAATTCAAAGTTATCAAACTCATATTTTTTATAAATATAACATTTTTTATAAGTTTATCAAGAAGTTATATTATATTATAAATATTAATTTCAAATATGATATAATTATCTTCATCGTGGTAATTTTTTTTAATTTTTTTTAAATAAATATTTGCCTTAAATTCCTAAACAACGTTGATGCAGTAATTATTTTGTTAATGGAAATAATAAATAAATGTTATTAAAATATTAAAATAAGTATCATTTTTGATAATTAATGAAATAAAATAATTTTCAACATATTATAGATATTTTAGGGATATATTAATATAGTTATTTTCTAATTATAAGTGATATTGTGATATTATTAAAGTTAAACTAATGAAAAATCCATAAAATTGACATTATGAATATTTAGAGTAAATAATATTTCATTAAATAAAATAAACAAACCAAAAATAGTTAATTACGAAAAATATTTTGTATAAGGTTCAAAATTTCATTCATGATCCATTAATGTGTATTTTTATATTTTATAGTAACTATATTAAACCTCACAGAGTAAAAAACCATCCTGTCCTGGTATGAATTCAAGGGGTTAAATAAGGGTTAAAACGAAAATATAAGGGTATAAATATTGTCAAAACTTCTCAAATTTTTATTTTAAGATTTTAATTTTACCCAAATATATCTTGTTATAGAAATTAATAGGTTTTCTGATTTTTTGAATTGAAAACTAATTTATGTTAATTTAATATATTGACAAATTCCAAGAGTTCTCATCCCCTCTCCGATAAAGGGACACATCTTCTTCTCATTTATTGACACTTAAAAAAACCTTTGGTTCATTAAAACCCTTAATAAATTCATTCCTATAATCCCATACATAATTTTAGTGGTCTTGGTTTAGGTCTACCACCAACCATAGTGGTCTTAATGTTGTATGGAAAATAAGATTGACTAAAAAAGAGTTAATTTTTTAAATAAAATTTCAAAAACAATGATTTTTTGAAATTATATAGTATGATTGGATTTTCCTGACATCATGAAACCATAATTATTTTAATATTCCATTAAAATTTTAAAATATTATTTTCAAATAAAATATTGTCCTTTATAATTGGGAATCTTTTAATAAAAATATGTTTTTTCAAAATTGAAAATTTATTTTCCTCAAAATGTTTTTAATGATATATTCTTCATAGAAAAACCCTCTTTACTGAGTTATAGGTATTTTGATACAACAAAAAATGTTTTGAAAATAAAATGATATTTGTATATCATAAGTGTTTTACATATGTGTTTTAAAGAGTTTTTAAAAGGTGTTAAGATGAAAAGTTCAAACATAAAATGTTTTATTCGTGATATGGTACTTAAGACTTATGTGTGGAATGAGTGTGATCGATATAGCTTATAAAAGGGATGAGCCCCAATATATCTCATGGGTGGTACTTATATAGATTATATTAAGGATTTATCCCCATTATATTTCATTAAAAATGGGTGGGCCCGATATAGCTTATATAAAGGGTGAGCCCCACTATATCTATCCAATGCATTGGGTAATGATTATTTTCTATGGAGAAATATATTAGATATCAGCCATTTGGTCACCCCAATTTATATTTTTTTAAATTTTTTTTGTAATATGATGTTATAAGTTACCAAAAAAGGTTTTAAATTGCTTTATAGGGTTTTTAGGGTGTTTCTTTGAGAGAAAAAAAATGAATATATTTTTATATGAAATTTTATTATTTCATAAACTCAAAGAACATTTAAGGTAAAGGTAAATGTTAAACAAATTTTCATGTTTTTCTCTAGAATAATAGATTTATTTATTTTTATGCCACTTAAAAATATATTTTTTTATCCCATGTTTTTAAAATGTTTTAACATATTTTATGAGAGAGTAAGAACAAGAATGACGTCATTAAGAAAATTGTGATTATTTATAATGAAAAGAAATAATGTTTTATCATAAAAAAATTTATTTTACATAAAAATTGGATACAATGAAAATGTTTACAATTCTATGGTATGAGTTTATTTTTAATATTTTTTCCTTATTATATAAAACAATAAACCTAAATGAACTTTGTGAAAATAAAGTGGTTTTTAGTTATAAAATAACTAGAATATGTATTATTAAAGGTTGGCTCTTTATACATGGTATCAGAGAAAGTTTTAGATTAATTTAGAGGTTATGATGATGTTAATATCATTCCATTGAAATATTTTAATTTATTGTCAAGTTGAAAGTATATATAATTTTAATATTATCATGTTTATTTGTCTAAACTATGTCTATTCAAAATGGATTTACATAGAGGAAATATGTAAGCTATAATATAAGGGCTTCGAGAGGAGAATATCCACCCAAATTAGCATCTTAATGGTTATAATTATAGCTGAGCTATTTTTGACAATAATTGATCAGTTGATTCAAGCTATAAATGGTGTTAGCATCAATTCTATGGAGAAACCTAATCTACCATAGAAGAATATGTCATTATTGGATAATTTTATGAGACCACATCCCTCATCATTAAGTTGATCATCTTACCACGTGGTATAAAAAGGATGTATCAATGCTTTATAAAAGATATTTTATGTCATGGGATTTTCATAAAGTCAAAAGGTAACCATTTACATTTATTATTTTAAAGGTGAAACTGATTTTTAGTGGCGTTTGGTTATAAATCCTAGAGATAAAGATAATCTATATGTTATGGAATGGGACACATTCAAGAATTTTTTCCTAATAAATATTTCCCTAAGACTCTTAATCTCAGGATGGCGAAACTATAGGAACCCTATTATTCAATACATAACTATTGCATTATTTTTAAGATAACAAACATAATAGTGATACAAATTGGGATACAAATATTGGTTCAAGAGTTTTGGTGTCATTTAAAAATTAAGATCACACATAACCTATACAAAACAAGGTAAAAAAATTTATTTAAATCGGTCATCTTTATCCTTAAAATCTGACATTCTCCTGAGTTCATGTAATCACATGACAATATACATCAACAAAAGGGGTGAGCTAACATCCTAGTAAGAGGATGATTAAAGAACATGCATCAATATAAAATGGGTGGGCATAATAATAATAAGAATATCATAATAATAGGATCATAACTAATTTCATGATGGAAACATGTGACAAAGTCGTGGAATGTGGAAATGCATAAAAGTGAAACATCATGTCATAGTGGTCAAATACCACACATAGTTATGAACAAATATTTCTTTTTGATCATGTATAAAATAAGTGCATAATCATTAAAACGTCATTTTGAACAAAGATGTCATATTTTTACATATATTAAACATTATATCCTGATATACATCACTTTACCTAATGAATTTTATGGCTATATAATTCTGGACCCACCAATAAAATCAAAATATTTACATAATCATTCATTCCACATAGAACATATAACAATCATAATCATGAAATAACACATGTAATGGAATGGGATTCATATGGATTTCCTAAATAATTTATTAACTACTAAAAATTAGGGTTACAAAAAGAAAAAGGGAGATCATACATTGGAATCAGATGTCATTTTTCTTTGAATAATAAACAACACGTGAAGTGTTGATGATTTTTTTTTGGAAACATATGAATTTTTTTAAAATCATCGTTTATGGATTATAAGTCAATATGGAAGAATATATATACCATAAAATAAAAGATAAAAATATTGAAATTATCTTTATTCAATAATATAAGATTATCCATACTAAATATGTTGAGACTGTGGGATAACCCAAAGAAAAAGAGTTATGTTCCAGAATCCCCTTACATTTATTCCAGCTTTATTTATTCACTTTTGTGCCTCGTAAATAATTAACATATAATTATTAAAACATTTATACATAAGTGAATTATTTTAATTTTTAAAACTATTTATAAATTGTAGTTATGTTAATATTTTTCAAATTTTCATTGGTTGTAGGGTAGTCATTTTGAAATCAGGTTTTACATGAAAATTTATTATTTTTCCTTGATTTTTCTATTTTGTTAAAAGTTTGAAATAAATTCGTATATTTAATTTTAGAAGGTTATAATACATATAATTTAATTTTTTTTATATTATATTTAATTAATTCTATCCATCTAGGATGATGGTGATATGTTTTGGCATGGAAATGACTCTCTAAGTGGTTAACCGATCTTTGATGGGACATTGTTGGGAGAGTGGCAAATGGAAGTTGAAAATTTTCATATATAGTAATACAATTGATATAGTAGGTTAGCATAATTATTATAATGTGAACTTACTGTTTAATTAATTTTTAAAAGGTTCGTTTGTGAATGGGGTGGTGAAAAAAAGAAAGAGAATAAGAAGAAGAAAAAAGAGGCGTTGATCAGAACATACTTAGTCCTCTGTGTGGCTTCTATTTTATGACACTAAAACTTTCTTGATTCCTGTAGTTGAATTACTTAAGAATGTCCACAAGTATTTAAAGGGGATTTATATGAATTATTTTGGATATTTTTATGTTTTTTATGGTGTTAGGTGAGTGGTTTTCTAATTCAAGGGAGTGAGGTCATTTTAACTTGGGGAGAGGCATATTTTTAGAAAAAAATATTATAGAAAATAAAATATAAAAGATAAAATTTGAAATAATAATTTTTTTAAAACATCAATCAAATATAAATATAATATAATGGTTTTAAGACTTTAAACAATTTTTATAATTTAAAATCATTATTTTAATATAAAAAAATAATGAATAAAAAAAGAGAAATTATTTTTTAAGGAATCACTTTTAACTTTAGGTTTTAAAAGTTTATTTTAGGTTTGGAAATTAAGTTTATTCTATTTTAATTAATAATTTATAAAATAAAATATATCATGGCTTAACCTCAAGTCCTAGAAATTATTTTTTTTATTATGTCATGAATTATATAATATAATATACACATGTTATGTGAAAACTGCTTTTTACTATTCACCTCAACAATGAAGTATTTCATAAAATTACCAAAAATCACTCTTAAAAAATTTTGATATTATGATTTCAAAAAAAATATTAATTTTATCAAAATAAATTTCTATCATTTTTAATTTTAATTATTTATATGAATTTTATTATTTTTACGAAATACTGTAAAATACAATTTATTAAAAATAAACTTATATTTTCATTGAGTTATTAAGCATGGTATTTATTTTTAAGCATTATAATACATAAATTTAATTATAATAATCATGATAAATATTATTTATATTATTTTGATTTCAAATTACAATTCCAACGGTCACCTAGCCTCCAATAAATACCACTAACTTCATTAATTCATTGATCAACTCCATACATATTAAAGTCCTATATTTTCATTCTGTTTACATTTTCTAACATATGTTATTTTATTTTTTATTATTAAAATTATTATTTTTATGAAATACTATAAAATACAATTTATTAAAAATATTCTTATATTTTCCTTGAGTTCTTAAGTATTGTATTTATTTATTTTGTATCTTTTATTTTAACCAATTTTTTGTTTCCATATTTTCCCATTTTATCTTTTCAATTTTTTTTGTCCAATTTTAATGTATATAATTTTTAATGGGTTTTTACTAATTAATGTAACTGTATTTATTAATAAAATAAATAAATGTTTCTTTATTTTTATATCACTATATCTTATATTACAATACACATTTATTTCAGTATACAAATATCATTTTGAATCATTGGGATGTTACATTCTTCCCCTTTAAAAATTTCATCCCCAAAATTTCAACTTATATTCTCAGTTGATATTGTGTCTGGGTACATTTATTTCATTATTTCCTCCAGTTCCCACATCACTTATTCATAATTATGGTTCCTATATAACACTTTGACTTGGTGAGTTGTATTTTTATGTAGAATTTTTTCTATACATTCAAATATCTTCACCGGACACTCTTCATACGAGACGTCATTCTCCAATTATACCACCTCTAGATTCGGTATATGTGAGGGATCAGGTATGTACTTACTCAAAAGTGATATGTGGAATACATCATGAATATGAGCCACAATTGGTGGAATCTCAAGCTGATATACCACTAATCCTATGTGATCAAGGATCTATATGAATCTAAGCTAGTATTAATTCACCAATTTTATCCCATCAAGTTGGAGTTCTCAGAGTTACCCACACATAGATTTATATAGATCCATTTGAATACTCTAGTGTAAGCAATTATTATATGAGAACTTAACGAATGGGATATGTTAGTCCCATACACCATTTAATTCCAATAATCAATCTCTTAAAATGTATTCGAGCATCTGAATTGTCCTTTCATACTGGCCATTGATTTGGTGGAGATAGGCTATTCTAAAATGAAATTCAGCCCTTAATTGACTTGGAAGACTTCTCCATAATTTAGATTTTAACCCTGGATCATGAACATATAATATATTAAGTGGAACACTATGAATCCTCACCACTTCATTCACAAATATCTAGGAATTTTTTTCAAGAGATAAATCTTTCTGAATAT
Source organism: Viscum album (assembly GCA_963277665.1). Lineage (NCBI taxonomy): Eukaryota > Viridiplantae > Streptophyta > Magnoliopsida > Santalales > Viscaceae > Viscum > Viscum album. Next base: position 1,226,498,029 of record OY728130.1, read on the forward strand.
AAATTATGTGGTGTGTCTTGGTGAGTCGATCCCCCACGTCCCATATAGCATTGTTTCTATTGGATTCAATCGAGATACAAGTGAAAAATTCTATAGTTACATTCTCTATTTCCCACATGGGTATAGGAAATGGTTTCATCATCATTTTGTACTTCCTTCTCTCTAATTTAAGTTACTAACATACCAACCACATTGAGATATACTGCACAATATCTTTCTTTATATTCTCCCACCAAAATTCTTCTCTTAGATCACAATAAATCTTAGTACTTACAGGATGTATGTAGAAATATAGGTTACGTTATTTATCTAATATCCCTTTCATTATTTTGGGTGATCAAGGCACACAAATACTCATTTGAAACTGAACCATATCATCATCATTGATTTGGAATCCATGTATCTTCCCTTCCATTACTTCGTTCACATTTTTTTGTAGCTCCAGATCATCCCTTTATTCCTCCTTGATCTTCTCTTGGATAGATGTTTGGGAAATAATTTAGTCAAAGTAGGATTTATTTCACAACTTTACCATTACAAAGATCCATCCCTTCCATATCCGTGAAGATATGCTCTTCCTCAATCTTCATATTGGATAAAGTAGCAGGTTATTTTCTTCTAAGAGCATCAACTAACTTATTCACCTTTCCAAGAATGCAGCGAATAGATAAGTCATAGTCCTTGATTAGATCTAACTATCTTCTTTGATGCATGTTGAGATCCTTCTGTATAAATATATACTTCAGACTCTTGTTATGAGTGAAACACCCTGAGATTTTATGAGATATATTCTCGTTAATTTCTTTAATATCTTCTATCATACACTACACCAATATTAGCTTGTACCATACACAACACTGTATTAGCTTGCAGTATACGCAACACTATTCTTGGATAGTGTTACACACAATTTCAAGTTCTTTTTGTGGGAATTATTCTACGCAACAGTAATTATTAATTTTGTTTAATGTATAAATGAAATAAGTTTTGATTATTTTATATGAAACACCAAAGGGAGCTTCCACTACACGCAGCCCTGACTTGGCTTGCATCACAAGCAATCGCGATCTTTCTCGATTGCGTGTGTAGTACGCACTACCGAGATTCCCTAAACAATGATATATTATTATAAAATTATTATGAACTTTCCGTTATAAATATTATTAACTAAATTTTGAATTTTATAAAATTATTATTCAACTTACACATTTTTTAGAACATTGTATGAGAACAAAATAATTTTTTTGGGTAAAATAAGTATTATTAAAAAAAGGTAGTTTTGCTGCCTTTTGATGGAACACAAAATTTAAATCTAGTTTTTCACATGTTTATAGGTTAAATTTGACAAAATAAAATTCTTCTTTGGAATCATGATATAAAAATTTACTTGGGACAAATTTTTCATATTATTCTGATAACTTTCAATGAATAGTACAAACACGCTATATTTTAATTAAAAACAACTTTTTTATCGCAATAATTTATATGGTGAAATTATAATATTGAATGGTTTTAAAGTATAAATAGAATATATTTTTACAATTTAATACAATTTATGTCATTACCATTAATTTTACTTTGAATTCAAAGGTAAAACATTTCAATCTTTGGTAATGTTTTAACTTTCAAAACTCAGTTTCTTTACAACGGGATTAATTTTAAATTAATTATTACAACTTCTGTGTATTTAATTTTGAAAAATGGATTCCATATTTTAATTTCATGGGTCCAAATTATGTTAATAGTTTACTTTTTTCTTTTGATATTATGAATAGTCACTATGGTAATTTTTATTTACTGCAGTTAAAGGTATATCGGGTAATTAAGGGTAAAAATAAGATTATAAAATTACACTAACACCTTCAAAAATTATATTGGATAAATAAAAGTCGACCTATATCACTTAAGGGTAGTAATAGATTCAATTTATGGACTTTTGACCATGGAAGTAATTAAATTATAATTAAAACCAAAGAAAGTGACAACATGTCACTCTCTTAAATCTTATAAGTATGATAATTTTACTTTAGTGATAAACTTCCTGAAACTTAGAACATGAATAGTATCTATAAATATAATAAAATTATCTACATCATGTGAATTTATTGATAATTTTTAGGGATTAAATAATTATAATTAAAGGTGACACAATAGTGATGTTGAAATAATTTTATTCATTGAAATATCATATAAATGGTTTTAAAAATATTAAAATAAATATTATATGAACTATTTAATGTACTCTACAAATTTTATAGATAAATATGACATGTTATGAATCTATTAAATTTTTTATTTTGAACATATCCTTTGTGTTAATTTTATTTAAATTCAAATAAATTAATAGTGTCAAAATTGACACTATTGTTATTTTATAAAAATAACATAAAATAAAATTGTTTAAAAATAAAAAAAATATTTAAAATTTATAAATTAAAATTTATATGGTTTAAAATTTCATAAATTATACAATTATGGACAATTCACAACAGATAAGTAATTATTTATTACAATTTAAAATATAAGAATATTATTACCACAAATAAAATTAAATCGATTAAATAAGGATAAATCAAGTTGATAAGGTTTAAAATAAATTTCCAACATATCTAAATTTTATTGGTTGATGATATTACAACCCTATCTCATCTAATATCCTAATATTATTCTTTTTTGGATGTTTTTAAGTTGGGTTTGATTTATTATAAATTAATATTTTTGAGGTTTCCAAAGGTGCCCCTCTCCTCCCTTATAAATGGGCACCTCCTCCCTCTCCTCTTTACACAACTTTGAGCCTTCAATATCGGCCAAACCCAGCCCATTACTCTTCTAAACTTCCCTAGTAATATTATTTAGGTTATTATCTTCTCAAAATACCAACTCTAGTTTCTTAAGAGAATGTTTAAGGGAGGCACGTCGAGGAAGAGGTAATCTCTTCTGCTGATTCTTTCAAGTTTCTTCCTTCTTATACTTCCTATTATTTAGTTATTTCATTATAAATTAATAACATAAGTATCACACATATACTGATATGTTATTATAAATATTAAATGACATTATTTCACCTTCTATATATCCTATGGAAAATGAAATCACCACGCATGCATACGTACGGAATACCGTCTCCACGTCATGTTGTAATCTGTTTTCCACCACCACCTTACTTGGATGGGTATAATGGTGTAAAGAATAAATATATATGATTATTATAACATTATACTGATTCTGAGATATTATATCATCAACTCCAATTCCATTCAAATAATTATGGGAAGGATATCATCACTCGTGCGTACGTACGGATTACCATCTCCGCGACACGATGAGATTCGTTCTCCATGTTAACCATTCAAGAATGATTATAAAGTATATATATTGAATAATAATGATATATATGACATAATAAGGATACTGTATTTTTATATATATATATATATATGTAATATACTTACTTCCATTCAAGTTAATAAAGAAAGAAAAACAGCGTTCATGTGTACGTACGGCCTACTATCTCCATGAACGATGTGTTTCATTTTATTTATCAATCTATTATATATATATATACTGAATATATATGATATATAAACCATTTTTTACATTCTTTAAGTAATTAAATCATGATATAAGTAATAAAAATATCAAGAACAACAAGTCCAAACACGTACGATAAATGAAATGAATATTACCCAAAACATTAATTTAATATGGAATTGACAAATGAACAGGTAATATAAAAACCTAAGTGAATCATAAATGATATCATAAGAATGATATGATTCTGGATTAAGTCAATGACATTATTTAAATCATTATACAAGAGGTTCAGATATGTACAAAGCATATCAGACCTAAGGTAAGGGATAATTTTTCAAATCTCATTTTTATCCGAGATTGCTTATACGTGAGTATTTACGGGGGTTATGTTTATCATCCTTGTACATGTTTTCTAAAAATGTTTTAATAAAATGTTTACTATTCTTCCATGTATTTTTAAGGTCATTTTTACCCTTTTTTGGCATTTTACCACATTGTATGGAAGGAATCTTTCCGTTGGTTACCATATAAGGGACTTTTTTACTTTTCCAGCAAAAGTATGAGAATAATGTTTTTTAACTTATGTGGTGTGAATGGATTTTTACGGTTTCATAAAGACTTATTTCAATAAAGCTTCCTCTAAAAAATTTCATTATTATTTTCAAAAAAAATCCTTTTATTTTAAAATTTCATTCCTTTTGGAGGAAAGAAAATGATTTTGAAGAAGAAAGTATATTTTCCTCAAGAATTCATTTCAAGTGTTTAATCAAATCTATTTTCCATCTAAGATGACAATATTTTTTTTGTTTATGTTTCAAGTAAAATGTCTCTATTATTTACATGGTTTGGTTTTTCTTATGATTAAATGATATCCATTTCTTTTATATGGATTATATTATGATGGGATGATGTTTATGAAACCCATTTTATTCGTTGGGTTATTAGGAATTATGTATGTTTATTTTGTGACACAGGAAATAATGATTTCATTTTGAGATGGTTGGGACTTATATCTCCTTCCAATGCATTGGGTAAATATTTATATCTCATGAGATAGACATGGCTAGAACGACAAGTTAATCTGGTTCAATGATACAGGACGGGAACAAGGAGTGAACTCGATTCAGTAGGGGACTTTGTTCACTATGATGGTCTTGGCAGAAATGCGTTGGATACTATGGAAATCATATCATGTGCTTAATGGTTTCCACAATTACATGTTTTATTCACATTCTATTTTATCATAATTGATGTTCTATTATTATTTATGCCTTATGTACTGCCATGTCTTATGTCATTTCTCTAGATTTTGATGTTTAAACATTATGTTCATGTTTTTAAGTTCAAATGTATATGGTTTGTTTTATTTTCTCCATGCTTACCCTTTCTGAGAATTTGAGATCACCCTTTTTATGTTTTCTTTTCCCCATTATATAAATAATGGATTACATAAGAAAACAAAAGGGAAATATCTTTATGATATATGTTGAAGATATTTCACCATGATTAGAAGATTTTGTTCTGAGTTTCCAAAGACACTAAACTATTACGATCCTTGGGTGTCTGTTTTTGTTATGTATTAAGTATTCTGCAAAAGTAATGTAATGTCCATGTATGTCAAGCTTGGGTCTCTACAGTCAGTATATATATAACACTTTTCACCATAGAGGTATTGTTTCCAAATCTTCAAAGAAAATATCATAGTTTCTAACTCATGATCAGGTATTATGTATTTCTTCTAATATATCTTCAACTATCGTGAAGCATAGACTATCAAATTCTCATTATATATGATTACACATCCCAAATAATTCTTTGAGGCAACATTATATATTACAAAACCTTCCCCAATTGTTGGCAGTGTGAGTATAGACATAGTGATTAGCATCTACATAATCTTCTTAAATACTTCCTCACACTATTTTCTTCATACATACTTTTCTCCATTTATGTGTAAACTCAGTTAGAGGTGTGAAAATCATGATAAATACCTCAAAAAAGGTTTGTAGTACCAATAAAATAAATGAATTCAATGGATTTTCATAACGCTAGTGGGTCTGGGCCATTCCTCAATATTAATTTCCATTGAATGGTCCAAAACAATTCCCTCACATGTAATCATGTTCCCCAATAATATGACTTGAAGTATCAAAAAGTCAAAATTTATAAACTTATAAAACATTTTATCCATCCTTGATGTATTTATAAAAATCCTCACATTCTTTTCATGTTCCTCATTACTCTTATAGTAAATAATAATGCCTTTAATAAATACAACCAAACTTTGTTTGAGGTGGTCTATAAATACTCTCCTCATCAAAGCCATGAATATTATAGTGGAATTAGTAATTCTTAATTGAATCACTAAGAACATGTAGTGCTCATACCTTGTATGGAATGTAGTCTTATGAATATCTTCCTTCTTCACATTTTGTTTATGATATCTATAACGAAGACCCTCCTTTGAGAAGTGTTGATCTCTTTATATTTGACCAAAAAAGTCTTAAATCCTTGGAATGGGATACTTGTTATTTATTTTGATCTTTTTGACCTCCTTAAAATCAATAATAAACCACATTAATCCATCATTCTTCATGAAAAAGAGCACCAGTGCTCCCCAAGGTGATGCAGTAGAGTATATGAACCCTTTTTTCAAATTCACTTACAACTTCTTATTTTACACATTTAGTTTGATTAGGGTTATATTGAAGGGTCATTTTGGGATATGACTACCTCTAGGTATGAGATCTATTGAGAACTCTACTTCATGATATGGGGAAAGTCTTAGTAACTCTTCAGTAAATTCATCAGTGTATTCCCTAACAATGGGAATTACATCCAAGTCGATACCTTCCTTTGACTCAACTATTTGGTATTGGTATGATAATTCATAGTGTATCAACACCCACACTATTGAATGAATTTACATTAGAGATTCATAGTCTTCCTTGATTTTTTAAGTGATCATGGTATCATTTCAAGTATTAAAAGATATTTAATTTTTCTAATATTAGACGTGTTCAATATATAATGAGAGCTAATCCATGCCTAGTATATTGTCAAATTCCACCAGGGTAAGTATAATGAGATTCATTGGAAGAATCTTCCCAAAGATGCTTAAATGAGAATAATCCTAAACTTTTGTTGAAATTAATTCACCACTATGTGTTTTTACAGATACCTCTACTTAAAAGTATCAGGGATTTGATTTGAAAATTTTATAAAACATTCAAGATATAAAGTAATTCATGGAATTAGAATCAGATAATACTTTTTTCCATTCTTGACTCAATAGTAATTTTATTGTATATGACTTCATTGTCATGATCCACTTTAGCAATAGTGATGGAATATGATTTATCTTACTCTGTTGGCATTAGTGTTTGTTAACTCCCATTACCCTCAAGTACTCATGGTTTAGTGAACTAGCTTGTATAGTGTTCTTACTCCCAACAATTGATGAATTGGACCATGGGTGGTGAATTATAAGGTTCCTTGAATTCCTATATCATTTTTGTCAACTAATTAACATCTCATTAAAATTCATGATCTTGGTGGACTTCTGTCACAAACCAGCCCGAGTCGACCCTAAACCGGTCACCCAGGCCAGCCCGCGACAAGTCCCGAGAGGTGTTCTCGATCCTCCAGGGATGGTGACAAGCACCAAGGGCATAAATAGAGTAAACAAGGGAACTATTTCGCCCATATATAGACAATAAAACAAACAGCGGAAATAAACGGACAGCTCAAAATGAATTTATATAAAAATTGAACAAAATATTTTTTATACAAGAAACTAAAGGTAGAACAAAAACAAAAACTCAAATGAACAATCCCAATGACCAACTAAATACATGTGACACTTCTGGTCACTCTCCAACACAATGATCAAAAGTCTCCCAAGGTGATCGAACTAAAGATGAAACCTGCACAAGGGCTAAAAAAAGAAGAAGACTATAGGCGTGAGTATTAAAACTCAGTAGGTTAGCCCGATGTTCTATTCCCAATGAACATTACTTTAAAATAAAAGAAACATCAATTTATAGTTTATATTCAAGATTTGAAAGTATGGTTTTCAAATGAGGTTCCATGCTATAATAATTATCAGACAAAAACATGCATGTTTAATAAACAAAAATGCAAGTAACAATTATTTTCAAAGAGGTGAAACTTCAAAATGAAAATACTTTTCAAGAGGGCTGCTTTAAAGAATTTTAACATTCAAATAAATAACACATACTACTGAATTTACCAACCAAACACATTGTATGCTGACGGTGAGTACAAAATAGCCAATGAGCACTAGTCACAGGAATACCCCTAGGCACTAGTTAGTTGTGAGCCCCAGGTACCTCGTATCTCAGTGAAAGTAACCATAATAAATATTCATTCTCATACACGAGCCACTAGTATGGAACATACCCATAACCTAGTGGTCCCCAATCATCATCATCATCATAGTTTAGTTAGTGTTGTCATCGTCAAACTTGCTACGTGAAACAGGGGCCAACCCCCACAGAATCACTAGCATACTAGTACACGTCCGCCCACCTAGATACCCGGGATTCCCTTTAGTGCTCAATCAAGTTACACATATTATGAAATACACATTTCACATCCACATTCCATTCCAATACCCTAAAAACACAAACATCCCATAATCATTTTTCATATTTCTTACACTAATCAACAAACCGCTAAATATTTTGGTAAAACAATTTCATGAAGTGTATTGAGGCTTTGAACATAAAACTCTTTCAAAAACACTCTTTAAATTATAAACACACATCATAACCAAACCAAATCATATTTTTCAGCCCAATAAACATTTAATAAAATCATTTAATGGACCATAAAACAATCCCAATTGCACAAATTGTTATATACAAGTAAAACACTCCTTCATTTATAGGAAATGCCAAACGGGCCTTTAATTATTTTCTCAAAACTATCCTTTGACGAAGGTATGAATTTTAATTCTATTAAGGATCTGTATAAACACAATTTAAAGCAGAAAACCACATTCATAAATCTCTTATAATACTCAGGTTACATATTCAAAACACAACCATTTTCATAAAGATGTGAAACAGTCCATTTTTGGGCAACTCGGGCCAAAATATATTGTAAATCAAAACCCACTTGATTGTAAAAACAAATACAAATAGGAAATCCATATAAGTAACCAAAAATACCATTTATCATTATTACAATTCCTTTATAAATCCAAACAAATAACTTTTAAATCACACATCACACATAAAAGCCAACCGGGCACTTTACCAAACACATGACATGCCCTTTTTAAACAAAACAATTTATTTTAAGTACATGAAAAGGAATAAAACACCAATTGAAAGCCATATTTTCATTGAAGATACTGTAACATGTTAAAAATACCATAGACCGGATTATAAACCTCACAAAATATTTGCAAAAGATAACGGAACATTTAAAAAAACATTTGTTGAGAACTTTCATGACAAAACAACATTACCGTTCCCAAACCAATGATTAAACGACCACTTTGAACACCAATAAAATTATAAAAAGGATGAAAAACAATAATAAACATATATATCTGGTGTTAGATATAATAAAATGATGAAACTTAAATAATAAAGTCATGTGTAAGGGGTATCCTACCTCAAATCTTTGGCGTAATTGAAACGCACACGCGAAATCACCCGCCGCGGGTTTATAAACCCTAAAACTATAAATACCAGACCTAAACAAACATAAAACCCATCAAAAAACATTTTATAACAAAACCCTAGGTCGATAAAGACTAGGGTATAATATAAATCAAAGAAATAATGAATGGAGGGGGAAGAGGAAGGAGAAAGGAGAAGGAATCTCACCTTTCACCCTAGGAAACTCTTCGTCTTCCATTAGATCTGCAACCCTAGAGGGAAGGGAATGGCTTGAAAATTCATGGAGAGACTCCTAAGATCTGGACGAACCAGGGAAAGAAATTTGGTGGCCAAAAAGTACGAATTGATTAATTTATGAATGATACAATTTACCTTTTCAAATCTGGACGATTTGAGGTATCATGAGAATATTCGCCCTCTTACGCGACCCATATGAGCTCCAAAGAGGAAAAACGATATTGGGGGTGAAGATAGGGATATTGGCTTTGGGTGGGAGGTGGAATCACCGAAAAAGTTTAAAAAAATGAAAAAGATATAAACAAAACAAATTATTTTTTTAAACAGGAAATGGGCCATTGGGCTGGCCCAATACCTAAATTAATAACCCAAATTCACCCGGCCTATGAATTTATAATGGGTCCAAAAGGATAAATAAGTTTTAATATAACAGTATAGGACAAGTGGGAAGTTTAATGGGTGAAAAAGGATGAAAAAAAAGAGTTATAAAAGAAAAAAAATTCGGTTTTTAAAACAGAGAATGGGCTCACGGTTGGCCCAAATCATGAAGTAACCGCCCTTTCTTCAAAAACTCCTAAAAAAGCAATGGGGATCCCAAATTATGGTGGTTAGACATATATGAAACTTAAAAACTCAATATTCATCTCATCAAATACCCATGAAATGGATCGGTATTTCTAATGGGCCGGATCAATACAAAGGAAGAAAAAAAACCGTGTGTGACAATTCTCCCCACCATTAAAGCTTTCCGCCAGCAGAAAGCCATAACACTTTCCGGCTGAACAAAAACAACACCTAAGGATTCCAGAATGTACTCCCCACCATTAAGAATCAACTAGCACTATAAATGTTCTTAGGATGAAAATCCAGGAGACCCATGGTGGGTCTCCCCACCATTAGAAACCAACTAGCAATAAATAGACAAGAATTGAACATGAGCTAGAGTTGGGACTCACTCACACAAGCCCAAAAAAAAACCTCCTAAAAAACCTATTATTCCAAGTTAATAGGGTTACAACATGAACATATAAACCACCCACTCCCGAATGGAGGGGACAATAACTTGGTCGACAAATTCAGCACAATTCTGGACCCCCGTCACTTGGGGATGGGAGGGAAGGGGACCTAATAATTTGGCCACTGGAACAACAAAAGAAACAAAGAAACTACCCAAAACTCTCCCCCTATGAATACATAACACGAAGACTGCATCTGATTTTTATAGGCGGGCCAGACAGGGACATTTATTGAAAACCCACATCCATGAAGGAATAACCATAGACACTGTGTGAGGGGTTAAGTCCACCACGCTTGTTACGACAAAGGGAAATTCATAGAAATGAAGAACCAAAACATTGACATAGAAAATAACTTAACAAAACAGAGGAGTAAGGGTTATAATCGAGCACTCCACATCTCTGTCGATTTTCTGACTGCGTGAAAAGCTTCACTCCGAGGCCTATGGCTGGAGCCCTGATTCTTGAAGCATTTGCTGCACCACAGTCAGGTGATAAGGATCACACCACTCAAAAAAAACCACACTTGATCACCAAAAAAAAAACTTCATCTAAATAGTAACTCATAGATACATATCAAAATTCTATCTCACTCCAAACGAGGGGCAGAATGGACAAGGAATATGACGAAACACATCAACATCACCGAACACAATTGCTCTGTCCAGAAGAATTATCATGACCTAGAAGCACTTTTAATAGATCCCAAACTACTCTCTATTCCAACAAACAGGTTGAGGCATCATCAAAAGAGGTTGATTTAACATTTGAAATGAATCCTTAGGTTGATCAGCAGGAAAGATTTCCAACGGAGAACTATCACTGGCCACATCACAACATCAAACACATCTTTAGAAACCCAATGAAAATTTCTCCAAAACCAAGACACCAACAAGATATCATCTCAAGATACAACAAGAGTATGAATTGTAGATCACAAGGAATCTTACTGAATAAACAACTCTTCTACAACATAGAAAAATAAAGCCACATAACCATTGGTTTTAAAAAAAGGCCACAATTTTCAGCTCAAAACAATTTTGAAAAATCAAACTAACTTGGTGGGTTTTCACATTCACCAATGGTGTTTCATCAAGTCTCACCCACATGCACATTTCCATGCCACCCCTGGCACCCAACCACTATACCATATAGGTCATACTTCCAGATATAAATAAAACCATGCATGTGAGCACCCATGAAAACACCAAAGGCTAAAATTAAACATCATAATTCAAAAAAAAACAATTTACCTTCAAAAGGAACACCAACCACCAAGTCAAAAAACATTTTCATATTTCACAAAAAAAACCACAATTAATTAAGAACCATTTTCTTAAAAACCTACCTCTTTTAATTTTTAAAAACTTTTTAAATAACCAAGCCACTCCAAACAACCCCTTCCCATTTTTTTTTTAAAAAAAATCAGCAAGTTATATTTTCATAATCCGAGGTCCATTGAGACCAATACCATTTGTAGTAAAACACCAACCGATCAAAACCAATTGCTAAAACTAATTTATCCAATTCAAAAACTTTTTAACATCCTAAAATACCCCATTTAGAAAAAATATCCAGAATCACTTTAAGATGATTCACAATTTCAAAACATTTTATTTCAACAAACCACAAGTTTAGATTATGGATAATCCAATTCCTATAAATCATTTCTGCTTCCCTCCATTGTTTTTCACAAAAACACAACCTTACAAAACCATTCTTATATTTAATTATTGAAACCCCTTTTTTCACTTTTAAAAATATAATCCTTACATTAAAACTCAATTCCACAATTCTACACAAGGATTTTAAAAACAAAAATTCAGAATTCAAGAAAGGTTCAAGAGACCCAAAAAAGGGAACTAGTGTCAGTGGGTGACTTGACCATATGGTTGGCGGCCATATTCCAAACACAACACCAACACAGAGAGACTTATTAGGACAATTCCCCAGCTCTACATGGCTTGCCAGGCCCTGTGAGCTCACGAAGTCCATTGGTCAGACTCCCCTTGTCATATCCCAATACAAAACAATCAACTAGAACAATGGACACTAATAAAACCAGACTTCCATGGAAACCTGAGGATTAGAACAAGAAAGAGTTCGCGACACTCTTCTTGAACTTACCCATCAAGTCCCAACAATCCTACTTCATCTACCTTGACATCCCCAAAATAACAAGGGCGCTCTAAAAAGAATGGTCTGCTAATAGCCGACCTGCTCTGATACCATTTTGTCACGAACCAGCCCGAGTCGACCCTAAACCGGTCACCCAGGCCAGCCCGCGACAAGTCCCGAGAGGCGTTCCCGATCCTCCCGGGATGGTGACAAGCACCAAGGGCATCAATAGAGTAAACAAGGGAACGATTTCTCCCATATATAGACAATCAAACAAACAGCGGAAATAAACGGACAGCCCAAAATGAATTTATATAAAAATTGAAAAAAAATATTTTTTATACAAGAAACTAAAGGTAGAACAAAAAAAAACTCAAATGAACAATACCAATGACCAAATAACTCCATGTGACACTTCTGGTCACTCTCCAACACAATGATCAAAAGTCGCCCAAGGTGATCGAACTAAAGATGAAACCTGCACAAGGGCTAAAAAAGAAGAAGACTATAGGTGTGAGTATTAAAACTCAGTAGGTTAGCCTGATGTTCTATTCCCAATGCACATTACTTTAAAATAAAATAAACATAAATTTATAGTTTTAAATTCAAGATTTGAAAGTATGGTTTTCAAATGAGGTTCCATGCTATAATAATTATCAGACAAAAACATGCATGTTTAATAAACAAAAATGCAAGTAACAATTATTTTGAAAGAGGTGAAACTTCAAAATGAAAATAGTTTTCAAGAGGGCTGCTTTAAAGAATTTTAACATTCAAATAAATAACACATACTACTGAATTTACCAACCAAACACACCGTATGCCGACGGTGAGTACAAAATAGCCAATGAGCACTAGTCACAGGAATACCCCTAGGCACTAGTTAGTTGTGAGCCCCAGGTACCTCGTATCTCGGTGAAAGTAACCATAATAAATATCCGTTCTCATGCACGAGCCACTAGTAGGGAACATACCCATAACCTAGTGGTACCTAATAATCATCATCATCATAGTTTAGTTAGTGTTGTCATCGTCAAACTTGCTACGTGAAACAGGGGCCAACCCCCACAGAATCACTAGCATACTAGTACACGTCCGCCCACCTAGATACCCGGGATTCCCTTTAGTGCTCAATCAAGTTACACATATTATCAAATACACATTTCACATCCACATTCCATTCCAATACCATAAAAAAACAAACAGCCCATAATCATTTTTCACATTTCTTACAATAATCAACAAACCGCTAAATATTTTGGTAAAACAATTTCATGAAGGGTATTGAGGCTTTGCACATAAAACTCTTTCAAAAACACTCTTTAAATTATAAACACACATCATAACCAAACCAAATCATATTTTTCAGCCCAATAAACATTTAATAAAATCCTTTAATGGACCATAAAACAATCCCAATTGCACAAATTGTTATATACAAGTAAAACACTCCTTCATTTCTAGGAAATGCCAAACGAGCCTTTAATTATTTTCTCAAAACTATCTTTTGACGAAGGTATGAATTTTAATTCTATTAAGGATCTGTATAAACACAATTTAAATCAGAAAACCACATTCATAAATCTCTTATAATACTCAGGTTACATATTCAAAACACAACCATTTTCATAAAGATGTGAAACAGTCCATTTTTGGGCAACTCGGGCCAAAATATGTTGTAAATCAAAACCCACTTGATTGTAAAAACAAATACAAATAGGAAATCCATATAAGTACCCAAAAATACCATTTATCATTATTCCAATTCCTTTATAAATCCAAACAAATAACTTTTAAATCACACATCACACATAAAAGCCAACTGGGCAATTTACCGAACACATGACATGCCCTTTTTAAACAAAACAATTTATTTTAAGTACATGAAAAGGAATAAAACATCAATTTAAAGCCATATTTTCATTCAAGATACTGTAACATGTTAAAAATACCATAGACCAGATTATAAACCTCACAAAATATTTGCAAAGGATAACGGAACATTTAAAAAAACAGTTGTTGAGAACTTTCATGACAAAACAACATTACTGTTCACAAACCAATGATTAAACAACCACTTTGAACACCAATAAAATTATGCAAAGGATGAAAAACAATAATAAACATATATATCTGGTGTTAGATATAATAAAATGATGAAACTTAAATAATAAAGTCATGTACAAGGGGTATCCTACCTCAAATCTTTGGCGTAATTGAAACGCACATGCGAAATCACCCACCGCGGGTTTATAAACCCTAAAACTATAAATACCAGACCTAAACAAACATAAAACCCATCAAAAAACATTTTATAACAAAACCCTAGGTCGATCAAGACTAGGGTGTAATATAAATCAAAGAAATAATGAATGGAGGGGGAAGAGGAAGGAGAAAGGAGAAGGAATCTCACCTTTCACCCTAGGAAACTCTTCGTCTTCCATTATATCTGCAACCCTAGAGGGAAGGGAATGGCTTGAAAATTCATGGAGAGACTCCTAAGATCTGTACGAACCAGGGAAAGAAATTTGGTGGCCAAAAGAGTACGAATTGATTAATTTATGAATGATACAATTTACCTTGTCAAATCTGGACGATTTGAGGTATCCTGAGAATATTCGCCCTCTTACGCGACCCATATGAGCTCCAAAGAGGAAAAAACGATATTGGGGGTGAGGATAGGGATATTGTCTTCGGGTGGGAGGTGGAAGCACCGAAAAAGTTTAAAAAAATGAAAAAGATATAAACAAAACAAATTATTTTTTTTAAACAGGAAATGGGCCATTGGGCTGGCCCAATACCTAAATGAATAACTCAAATTCACCCGGCCTATGAATTTATAATGGGTCCAAAAGGATAAATAAGTTTTAATATACCAGTATAGGACAAGTGGGAAGTTTAATGGGTGAAAAAGGATGAAAAAAATAGTTATAAAAGAAAAAAATTCGGTTTTTAAAACTGAGAATGGGCTCACGGTTGGCCCAAATCATGAAGTAACCGCCCTTTCTTCAAAAACTCCTAAACAAGCAATGGGGATCCCAAATTATGGTGGTTAGACATATATGAAACTTAAAAACTCAATATTCATCTCATCAAATACCCATGAAATGGATCGGTATTTCTAATGGGCCGGATCAATACAAAGGAAGAAAAAAAAACCGTGTGTGACAACTTCTCTCCCACAATTGAAGCATTTACCTATCCAATTTAGATAATTCCCATGATGATTATTCCCACTTTTTTTAGAAGTGGGTAGTTGTATCCTTTTTACTACTTTTTCATTTGACGAACCAGCTTGAAAATATATTCTTCTCAATATATCTCAATAACCATGGGATCAGTCTCTGAATAAAATCTCTAATTTTAGATAACATTAATACACTTATTCAAAATTCATAAATTCTCTGATATCTAGATCCTTTATAAGGTTTGGTTTCAAACTACTAATGAATATGTCTATTTTAATATATTTTTTTATAACAAAACTCAAGTAATGTCTTGAAATCCTTGTGAAGTTTTACAAATAATCCATGATATATTCACCTTTCATTTTTTATCTCTATGAATTTTATCTCAATATTTTTTCAATGAGATGGAGGGAAATACATGTTAAGAAATATTTTCATAAATTATTCCCACTCAATCAGATATATTTCATCTTTCAAATTGGTATTATTAATTAACACACACCATTGGTTAAATTATTTATCCAAAAAATAGAATATTGGAGTCACTTTATATTTCATATAATAACATATCAAAGAAAATATCTTCTCCATTGAGTTAACCCATTATTCGTTGATAAGTGTATAAGAAGTTCCACTAAATTTCAGTGGTCATTTCCACATAAAAAAATAAATGGATAGTTTCTTCTTCTTGGGTGAGGACAGATATTCCAAGTGATCCACGTTATTGTTCATTGCTTAAGATAGCTAGGTATGCATTGTGATAAGTATTAAACTCCACTTAACATGGAATTAGGGATGTAGTTTTGAAACAAATTTTAGTATCCATCAGATGGTTTATTGGATCAATCTCTCCTAGTTCCAACAATATTCTAAAATATAAATGTTTTGAAAAAAAAAACTATTTCAACTATGCATGAATAGTTTATTATTCAAAAATTTTAACACTAAAAGAATTTATTATGGGATCTCTATGTTTATCCTTTTCTAAAAGTATTGTTCAATTATTTTTACCTGTACATAGTATTGTACTTATTTTTTTGACTCTTATTTTATAATCCTAATTCAAAATTTAACTAAACTATGCTTTGATACCAACTATAGAGACCATAGTTTTCAATAAAAAACTATTACATCATTTTTAAGATAAAAAAATATAATAGAAATATAAGTCTCGGATCAAAAGGTTTTGTGTATTTGGTAAATTAGGATCTTACAAAGCTTGTGAAAAATAAAACATAAACATTTATTTAAATATACCACTATTGTCCTTAATATCTCATGTTCTCATGAGTATATGTAATCACCTAAGAATATACATAAATGAAATAACTGAACTAAAATCCTAGTAATAGGCTGAATAAGGTATATAAACCAATATAACATGGGTGAGAATAATAATAATAATAATCACATCAGAATCATAGGATCATAATTAAAATCATGAAGGAAATGTGTGATAAAGACACAAAATATAGAATTGAATAAATATAAAACATCATGTCATAGTGGTCAAATATCACACATTGTTTTGAACAAATATAACATGATGTTCATTCATAACATATGTACATAGTCATAATAAGATCAATATGAAAAAATATAGAATCGTTTTCATGCATATTATATATAATATCATGAGATAAATTACAATACACATTTCATTGGCTGGATATAAAAGTCTGTTTCCACCCATCATATCATAATATTTACATTGTCATACATTCCCTATAGAACATACAGCAATCATAGTCATGAAATAACCCATGGAACAGAATGGGATTCATTGGTATTTCATGAATAATATATTCATGAATAAAAATTATGGTTCCAAAAAGAAAATTGGACATCATACATTGGAATAAGAGATTATTTTTCAATGAATAATAAACAACACACGAGTAGTCGAAGATTTGTTTTAGAAAGAAATTTCAATTTAAAAAACCATCATATTTGGCATATAAGTCATGGTTGAAGCATGTATTTCCCCTTAATGAAAATGAAATAACTTTTAAATGGTATTTATTGTACAATTGAAAAATATCAATAATTAATTTTTGGAGAATACAGGATAACCCAAAGAAAAGGATTTGGTTTCATGAATCCCATTAGCTTTATTCCCTCTTTATTTCATCACTTTTGTGCCTCCTGGTTAACAAAAATAGATTTATTAAAACCATCATACATAATTGAATTATTGTATTTTTAAAACTATTTATCAATTATATAAATTCAATTATATTTCTAAAATTCTTTTTTTATAGGTTAGTCATTTTGATATCATGTTTTAATTAAAAATTTCTCATTTTTCCAAGATTTTTCTATTTTGTTAAATGTAAATTATACATTATAATAATTTATTCTAGAATATTATTTTACATATAATTACATTGTTTTATATTATATATAATTCATAGTATCCATCCATGATGTTGGTTATAAGTGTTGACATGGAAATGTCTCCATAGGTGGTACACCAGCCTTTGACGGGGCATTATCGGGAGAGCAAGAAAGGGATGTTTAAAAATTACATATATAGTAATATGATACTTAAAATTGGTTAAAATTGATAGTGTAATATTAAATTTCTTCCAAGTTAATTATTATATGTATTATTTGTGAAATATGTTGTTAAAAAAAGAAATAGAAGAAAAATAATAAAATGTGGAGTTGATTGGAACTTACTTAATCCTCAATGTAGCTTCTCTTATATGACACTAAACATCCAACAATAATGGGAGTTGGATTACTCTAGAATGACCTTAAGGATTATAAGGGTTTGAGGATGAATTATTTTAGAATATTTTATTATTTTTAAAGTAGGAGATGTGTGGTTTTCCAATGGGAGGGAGTGGGGTGATTTATACTTGAGGAGAGGGGTATTTTTAGAATAAAATATAAAATAAGAAAATATATCGAAGTTAGAAAAATTAATAGTGAATTTTTGACAATATAAATAATATATGAATATAATATAATTGTTTTATACTTTAAATCGTAATTATTATTCAAATTAATTGGTTTATTAAAATGGAAAATAAGAAAAAAAGAAATTGTTATTTTAAGGAATCACTTTTGACTTTAGGTTTTGGAAAGTTATTTTATGGTTTGAAAATTGATTTTATTTTATTTCAATGAAAAATTTATGAAATAAAATATATCAAGAGAATACCTCATGTTCTATAAACTATTATGTCATAATTAAATCATGAATTATGTAATTTAAGATATAACACTTATGTGAAATACTATTTTTTACTATTCAACTAAAAATTGAAGTATTTTATAAAGTTACAAAAATTGAACCATAGAAATCTAGATATATTGATTTAAAAAATGATATTTATTTTATCAGAATAAATTTTTGAGATATTTAATTTTAATCATTAATATAAAAATTATGATTTTTATTAAATACTTTAAAATACAGTTTATCAAAAATGTGCTTATATTTTCTATGAGATTTTTAATCCTGGTATTTATTTTTTAGAAATATAATATATATATATATATATATATTTACCTATATTAATCATTAAAATATTATTATATTTTTTTATGGTCAAATTACTATTCCAACAGTCAACTTACCTCTTACAAATACCACTACTTTCCTTTATTCATTATTCAATTCAAATACTCTCAAGGCACTCTATTTCCATTTTCTAAGATGTTGATTTGTTTGAAAGTATTTTGTTTCTTTAATATGGTGTTAGGAGGGTGGTGATGATTCATATAGATTTTGGTGATCCATATTTTTTCTATTTTATCTTTTCTATTTAATATTTTTATTCAATTGAAATATTTGTAAATTTAATTAGTTTTGTAATTGATTAATGTAATAGTATTTAGTAATGAAATATTGTTTTGTCAATTTTTTAATGTTAATAATAAAATATTATATCTTATAACACAAATATGTTTTAATATATAAAAATATCAATTTTTATGTCTTGGATTTCTTACAAACAATATTTTAATTGAGAAATAAGATGATGATTATGTGGATAAAAATGAAGCAAACCTCACAAGATTGGCAAGGTATATACTTGATTTTATTTTGGAAACTAATAAAAAATAAATATATTTTAATCAGGATTGAAACTAATTTTATGCATGAAATTTTCCTCATGTAAATTTAAAAGTTATGAGAAATGTTTGTGTTGTGCTGATAAAGTTAAGATGGAGTTTGCTGAAACACTAGTGTCAATAGATGACATAAGTAACAAATGGTCATGATGGAAGGAAATGGAGAAGAAAAAAATAATAATCCTATAGGTAATCCCTAAATAGGTTCTAAGTGTAGTAAAATAAATTTTGGGTAATTCTTGTGAGGATCTAGAATTTTTTACCAGTGTGGTTTGTTTAGTCACAAGGTTCGTGGTTGTAAAGAAAAGAGTTATAAAAAATATAAGAATGAGATAATAGATATCCAGTTAATTTTAAGATGTTTAAGTTGTAATGGCATGATATTTCATACTAACATGTGTCTGAATTCACTTACTCGGGGTAGAAAACATCATGATTGGGAGAAAAAAGTACTGGAAAAATTAATTTCTACTACTATAGTAGATGTTGGGACATCTAGTTAAGTGATAAAAGCTCTAGGGATCATGATATATTTCAAAGCCTGATCATATTTTCATATTCTTAGGAAAACCTCTTTTGATGATCTAAGTAATGGAAATACTTTTGGAGGCACTAATCGTGTATTCATAAATTCTTTAGGTACATATAACCCTTATGTTTATGATACTAAAAATATTATTTGAGGTATAATGTCTATTATTTTTGTAGATTAAATTTAATGGTATTCGTAGTGGTATGTTTTTTATGAGCTCTGATTTTTTGGTAATTATAGGTTTTTACAATCTTGGAACATATAAAATAGTGTTGGTTATTGATTATATTGTGGTAACCTTATATGATACTATGGAATTTTATTTTTATAATAAAGGTTGAATTTTATTTTGGAGTAATATATGATTTTGTTTTGGATTTATAGTGATTCAGGTGATTTATGAAAATGATTAATTTATCATGGAGATTATGTTATTAGTGTAATTACATTTGGAATGTAACTTTATGAGTGATTGATATAATTTTAAGATAAATGTAAAATATATATTTGTAGAATATGTGATCAAATCCCTCTAATTTTTGAGTTTCAATCATAGTTTGTACTATTTTGAGTAATTTGATGGATTTTTATTTATAAAATGATCTTTGATGAACTTTGGATATTATTGTTGAATTTTAATGATTAACGTAGCTTTAATTCATAAATAATTTTATTATTTTGTGGAATTATATTATTTTATCCTATCAATTTTGGTTTAATTATAATCATGGGAGGAATATATTGTAATATATTTTGTGGATTTTGTGATCTATTGAAATTGATTCTAATTCTATATGCATGAAAAATTCATCTGGAATACTATAGTTTGGAAAGAAAAATGAGATTGTGGTGGAAACATATTAAAGGATGAAATTAAACTTTTCAAGTAAGTATATTTCCTAATATTCTCATTCATGGTATTAAAATAATTATTCAAATATATTAAAAATATCTTGAAACAAAAATGTTATTTGTTTAATTTTCTTACTAAGAAATCAATAACCTTTTAACCGATCATATATTTATGGTTTTGTAATTATTAATTTTTACAAGATCTTGTTCTATATATTTCTCTCTTAGTACTTGGGTTTTCAATTTTCTCTTCTATGTCTAGGTTTTCCTATATGAAAATATTTTATGTGTTATCTCAGGTAACTTTTGTAAATCAAAATTCTCTCTTATTAAGTGAAAATATTAATAATACTTTTTTCCAAAGTGGTATTTAAATAAAGGTATTTTGAAAAGTCAATCCTTTTTTACCATGCACAAATAATAATTTTGTAGTATTCAATTTCCAAAATTAGAGTATAATATAACACACTAATGTTTTAAAAATAAACACTATGTTTGATAGCGTACAAGACAAGCCACGACAATATTAAACGAACAACTAAATATTAATATTTAAATGTGACCATTTTTACCAGACTGTTAAATTTAAATGTATGAATAAAAATAACTAATTAATTAAATATATATATATTTTCTATTCATTATAAACTTATTGTAAAAATATTATAAAATTATATTTTTTTTTCTAATAAAGTTGTTTTAATCTTCAAAAAAAATATTTTCTTAAATAATAATTATTATTGGTTTTAATAATTTAATATTATAATTAATTTATATATGTTTTTAGAAAATTTATTAGGAAAAATAAGAATCATTTTTTTTTTCAAAATTATATTTGGATTATTTTTTATAATTTTCTAATAATATTGATTTTTCAAGGAATAGTGAAAAATAATATTTTTTATTGAAAAATGTAGTTTATTTCTAATGTTATTAAATTTTAAAATTATTTTTTGGATTAGTTTTAAAATTTTATTAGTTTATTTTGATTTAAAATTATACAATTATGGTTTTTCAAATGGGATGTATACTTTAATTTTGAATAAAAAAATTTTGTTTAAATGGTGAATTTTTTAGAAAAAAATGTTTTTCATTGAATTTTTTCTGTTTAATTAAAATTGAATTATTCAACATATTTATTTTAAAATTTAAAAAATAGATTCTATATTTTGACTCATGGGTTTCTTATTTAGTAAATAGTTCCATTTTATTTTTTTCAGTATGAATAGTAACCTTGGTAATTTTTCTGACCATGGTAAAGGGTAAATCAGGTAATTAAGGGTAAATATAAATTATAAAGACTAGAAAATGACCATTGAAACTTTCCAAAAAAAAATTTAGTTTATTATTAATATTATTTCATAATCATTCATGGGTCAAATATATGGTCTTTTTTCCATTTATAAGTGATTATGACATTAATAATATTTATTTAAAGAAATATTCAAGATATCACACTCATATTTTTAATAACTACAAAATTTTTAATATATGGTTATTCAAAGGTTTTATTAGAATATAAATATTAATTTTAAATTAAAAAGATTTATATTCGTCTTGGTAATTCATTTTTATTTATTATGGAATAAATACTTAGCTTAAATTTTAACACAACGCTAATGTTGTAATAATTTTATTAATGGTAATATCAAATAAATTTTATAAAAAATATTAAAATAAATATATGTTTAATTCATTAATGTAATAAATGAATTTAACATATTACCATGACATGTTATAGTTGTAATAAAATATATATGTTTTGATTATAAGTGTTATGTTTATGTTATTAAAATCAAACTAATGAATAGTCCTTAAATTTGACATTATGAATATTTTATAGAAAAATAATATTTTATTAAAGGATATAAAAATCCTTAAAATGTTAAATTTAGTAAAAAAAATATAAGGTTCAAAATTTCCTACATGATTCATTAATGAGACTTTTATCATTTTATAATAACTACATTAACCCTTAAATTGTACAAAACATATTGTCATAGTGAGAGTAAAAGTGGTTAAATAAGGGTTAAAACCAAAAGATAAGGGTATAAATATAGTAAAAAGATATATATGTTTTTTATGAGTGTATTTCTACACATAATCATATTATATTTTAAATTAATAAGTTTTGTGATATTTTTAATTGAAAATTAATTTATATTAATTTAATATTTTGAGTAATTCCAAGAGTGTCCATCCACTCTCTTATAGAAAGACGCCTCTTCTTCTAATTTATTCACAAGTAAAAAAAATTAACCATGACCTTCTTATATAAATTTATAGAATCCCTCCACTAATTCTAGAGTTCTTGGATTAGTAACACAACCAACCTTAGTGGTCTTAAGGTGTGAAGTAAAGGTGATTGTCCAAAGTAGAGGTATTGTTCTTAATAAAGCATTTATGTTTTATTTCTTCTGATACATCCTTAAAACCTTATTATATTATTATAAAATAAAAAATAAAGTATCATGCATATTATGAGATGTTATTATGTTAGTTTAATGACTGAAATCCAACTCCACTTTCATCAAATAGGAAAATAATTTATCATTTGTGTGTACAGTGGACCATTGCCTCACGAATTGATTCAATTCATTTTCCATCACCATATATCAATATTGGATATAATAATAGAATTAATTTTTAGATATTATATTAATGACATATTTATCATTTTAAAATTCTAATATATTATTTACATAATTACTTTTTTGTACACCGAAAATGATAACATCATTCTTGCGTATATGTGGATTGCCACCTCCTTGAAGTGATGTGATTATTTTTTCATCTCTGCATACCATGAAATGATATGTATACATATACGTAAATTTGGGGAATTTATATGAAATTTATAATTTATAATCATTTTTAAAGATAAAATGATACTTACCTTCTTTCCATAATTATCATTGAAAAATGGAAATGTTACTCAAGAGTGCATATGGCCTACCATCTCCATGATTATAACATAGTCCATTTTTCATAACCATATTTAATGTATTGTTTTAAAAGTATAATTTTTGTATAAAATTTAAAATTTTTTCATTATTATTTTTCTAAATATGATGTTATGATTCCCACTTTGACTATATACATCATACCAAAGTTCGTTTTGGACTCACGTACCAAATATCATCAAAACATCTTATGTGAAATTAAATAATTATTTATTTGTTATGACATGATAATAAGTGAAATATAAGGAATAATAAACATGAAAAATGTTTGGATTAAAATAATTAATTAATATATATTTATTATTTAAGAATATAAAGGAAATACATGAAAGATACAACTTAAGGTCAGGGGATTTTATTTAAAAATATTAATTAAACATTTATTTTTACAAAATTCATAAGGAATGTTGTTTTAACTAATATGGTACTCGTGAATATTCCCACAATCCAGACATCATAATTATCTAAATATTACCTTATAAGTTTAAATTTATATTTACAAGGAAAAAAATTTCATATATCAATTCACATCATTTAAAAAAATGAATGTTTTCAAAATGGAAATTTATTTTCCTAAAAAATATTTTTAATGATATTTTATTTAAAAAACCCTATTTACAATGTTTTGGGTATTTTGATATGAAATTTTTTTAATTTAAAATGGTATTTTGATACGACAATTGTTTTATATATGGGTTTTAAATTGTTTTTAAAAGGTTTTATGATGAAAAGTAAAAGCATAAAATGTTTTGGTCATGATATCATGCTTCAAAATTATATATTTAACTATTGATCCTGATATAGCATAGAAAAAGGGTTGACCCCCATTATATCTTATGGGTGAGATTGATATAAATTATACAAAGAGTTAAGACCCATTATATCTCATGAAAACGAGTGAGCCCAGTATAGATTATCCGAAGGGTGATCCCCATTATATCTCTCCAATGCATTGGGTAATTATTATGTTCTCTGAGGAATTATATTGGAATTTTTCCATACGGTTATTTTAATTGCAAGGATATTGAAAGTGTTTTATTAATATAATGCTCTATGTTAGTAAAAAGGGTTTTAAATTTCTTGTTATGGGTTTTAAAGGATTTTTTTGAACAAAATGTGTGTGTGTCTATCATGTGAAAATGTTTTATTACATGTACTCAAATAACATTAAAGGTAAAGGTAAATTTTAATTAATTTTTCTTATTCTTCACTAGAATAATTATTTTATTTCTTTTTATATACCTTACTAACAGTTTTTTAATCATCCCTAGTTTTAAACTATTCTAATAGTTTTTAATTTATGGTAAGAATAAAGATGAGGTGATAAATATAACGATAAAGTTTTATCATAAAAATAAATCATGTTTTATTTTAAATAATTTTTTTAATGAAAAAATTGGAAACTATATAAAAGTTTCAAATTTTAATATATGGGTTTACATTGTAAGAGTTTGTACTAATTATCTAAATCTTTAATCATAAAATATCTATGGGAAAATAAACTGATTTCTAGTATTAAATAACCAGATTATGTACTGTTAAAGTCTAGTTCCTCTTAAAGAAAAAAATAATATGTATTATGAGAAAGAAATATAAAGATAAATCATGTAGTAATATACATGATTAAGAAAAATATATTTTTCCGTTTTAAAAGGTAATTTATTAAACTAGTATAGTTGATTGAGCAAAATAACTAAACATGAGTGTCAAATGGAAGGAGAATTTGAAAATAGTATTGAGAAGATTAAGAAAATCAAGAAGAAACAAAAGTACAATAAAATAGAAGAATATGATCATTGAAGAAAATGGAGAGATGGTTATAAAGTAAGTATACTATGTTGATCAGATAAAGAAGTAAAATATGATGATATATGAAAAAGAAAAAAATTATGTGTGGGAATAAAGAAAATCTAGTTGAAAAATATGAGGAGTTGGCCAAGACACAATCCATTTGTCTTGTGATTAAACTATGTTAAAAAAGGATTAGAGTTAATATTCATAAAAATAGTTATATTAATGGATAATATTACGAAGGTAGTTAAATGAGGTGTTTCAACAGCAAATAAAAATCTATACCTAATATTTCAATTGTTAAATATGTTGTCTATAATAGTTTATATGATAATTTTAAGGCATTATATATTTATTAATCGGGTATTATTAGTATAAAATCTTCCACATCAAAGGAAGTTAATATTTTCCCAAGTATAACATTACTCCCTTGTAAAAATAAGACTCAAACATACTGAAGACATCACTAAATAAATATGAAAAGATTCATTATCAAGGTGGGAGATCACAATTCAAAGGTTATAGTTGGTGTTTTGAAAGGAATATGTGAAAAAAACTACTCTTTATAGAATAATATGTATCTACTAGGGAATATTTTTGAACCATGGGGGTTATTTTGAGAAAATAAGAAAAAATTATCAAGGTTGATAAGTTGTGTCTTGAAACTCGTGTAATCCATCAACCCAAAATAAATTTTAGATAGTATATGACTTAGGTTATATATGTACACAATACGGTTATATTATTAAGGAGTTCATGAATATTTTTTTTAAAGTTCTCTAGAGTTTAAATTGGAAGAAAAATAAAAATCCATTCAATATCAAGGTTGAGAACCTCAATAAATATAATACATAAATAATAAAATTATTAATAGTGAGGTTTCAATAGATAGATATATAAAAAATGTAAAAATAGAAAGAAAAATTTTTTTAGCTATAAAGGAAATAATATTATTTTAAGAGAATAGGATAAACATTAAGATAGTTTTTCCAAAAATGAAGATATCAAAATTTAAGAAATGTAATGGGATATTTGTGGCCATTCTAGGAATGGAATCAAAAGTTGTATGACTATCCTATAGACCAATGAAAATGTTATGATAATGATGACAGAAGCCAGATGTAGGGATGTTTCCTTAAAATATATGGTAATGAAAACTTATTCAAAAATAATAATTATTTCATGATGACACATTGAATAAGAAACCTCTTAATATGGTTTATTGAAAAATAAGTTCTAATGCTGGTAGGAAAGAATTTACAAGTTAAAAATATACTCTCAATCTTAGTGTAACTTCTAAAGAACAAAGTGGTATATCATTATTCCCTAAAATATTTGTTTATTAATACTATCATTGAAGTAATTTAATGTGAATATTGATTTTTGTATATAATAGACTAAAAAGGATTTTTTTATTTCTGATGTGTCTCAACATCTATGAAAAGAAGGAAACATGTAAATCTATTTTGGGGGATAATAAATGGGGTGGAGTTTTAAAAATTTTATAATTTATCTAAATGTGTAATTTTTGGATGATGCTTTAAATATTACAGAATAAGTTATTCAATCATGAATACTACCCTTCTTTTGATTCACTCCAATGTGCTTAAAAATAAGAGTGTTTGTTGATTAAAATATGATAAACGGGGGTATTTATGTTTCATTCATAGAAAAAAAAATTATTTTCTTGTTGAGATGTTTAAAAGATATATATTAATTTATAGATTTACCTTGATTATAACATTAATAAGTATATAATAATCATATCACATGGTTGGTAGTTTTTGGATAGAATATACATCCCTGGTTATGTACTCTTGATTTCTAAAAAGGGTTATCCCATATACACTTATAGTTGATTGACTAAAGGTGAATTGATAATAAATTCATGTAGTATCATACTTATATCATATGGAATAAGTTTTAATTCATATTTGGAAAAGGCATAATAATTTTTATGATATTTGAAAAGAAGATGATGTGAGAATACAACCCCATATTTTCTTTATATTTTTTATTCATAAAGGGGGGACAAATAAGTTCACATATTTACAGGAGAAGTGATTGGAGGTAATAAAAACAAAAATAAATTAGGGTAGATTAAAGATACCAAGTGTATTATTGTATTTTTTATAAATATTTAAATAAATTTTTGGTAATAGAATGTTTTTATGCCTATATTTTTTTATTAGAATACCCCTTGTGCAAAATGGTGAAGCCTAATCGAGGCATTTTAGTGGTCATGGTTGAAGGAATGAAGTATTTAGAAGGTAAGGGAGATTTATTTTGAAGAATATAAAGCCCCACACCATAGAAAATAGTTTCTCAGTCTAAGATAATCTATATCTAAAATAGAAAAACCAATATGGGTGTAGAGATGCTCATGTTGGACTCATATAAGGAAAAATGTATCTGTAAATCACAATTTTGAGGAGGAAGTTAAAATATTGATGTTTCCATATTGATGGGATTTCTGATGTGTATTTTATAAAGATATTTATTACCCCATGTTGTACTTTAAAATTTTATGGTGTTTTAATGAGACTTTTTGGTTGTTTCTAAAAATGGAAAATTCTATGATTTGTAGAATGTGTGAGTATATAAAATTCATAATGATCGCATGAATTTGAATGAGAGTGTGTGACTTCGAGTAATTCAAATTAATTAGAGAAGAAATGGTAATATAGAAAAAGGTATTATCATATGTCTAATAGACCAAAGGTCTGGTCGTCTCAATTACATTACATAAAGAAAATATTTCATTTCATGCATTCTTAATATCTTATGGGTTTAGTGTTTTAGGCAGTTATGATAAACCATAAACTAAAAAAACCTATTTAAATTTAAACTAATTGAAAAAAATTCTTCTATATAAGGTAAATCTTTATCCATAATAGCTCTCCTACATCTCCTACTAATTATCCACATAATATACTCTTCTATACATTTTATACTTTTCTTATCTTCATAACCTATATAAATAGAAACATAAGAAAGTGGTAAGCTAAAATGATTTGTAAGGGTAAACATAAGTGATAAAAATAAAAGATCACAAGTGATAATAGTATAATTATATGGGTATAATTTGAATATATAAGAAACTAATAACCAGAAATGCATAGATCATAATTCATGATTTATATGTCACAGAATAGAAATAAGCATAGAAATCGTAATTCAAGGCTACCCATAAAGACTTCATTCTATACTAGGCTTGGTCTAATCACTTATGTTCCACCTTGGGCTTGGGATAATCCTCTTTTATACCTTTATCCTTGGTATAATCCTCCCTCATGACCTTTTTCATGGGATAAATCTACTTGTGTACCCTTTACCATAGGATAAAGCCTCTCATGTATTGTTTCCTTGGGATAAATCCTTGTGCACACCCTTCAGCATGAGGTAAATCCTCTCATGTACTATTTTCCTTGGGATAAATCTTCCCATGGACCATTTATATTTGGATAATTCATCATGTGTACCCTTATGATATCATGAGATATAAAATTTACAAATTCATTATAGGTATATATAGGGACTCATCCATCAATCATCCATGCATATATCTGCCACTTAAAATCTAGAATTCAATATATCCTAAAATGTTATTAGAAGAAATTAGGTGTCCAATGATAATCGGTAACTTTCTAAGTAAATACCATTAAATCAAGATAATAAATAATACAGTATTTACACTATATAAATAAATATAAATCATTTAATTCAATAATTTCCCTCAATTAATTGATATATAGAATTTAGGTCAACACCCTTCAATAAAAGAAATAGAAAACATGGTAAGCATAGAGGAAAGGTGTTGGAAGGAAATTTATGTCTATTTATAGGGTACAGTTAGGAAAGAATTTTTTTTATAAATACAAACCAAATAATCCCCTCTATATGACCCCCAAGAAGGCTTAGAACACCCCTAAATATCATTTATACTCCCCACATGATTACGCAAGTTCAAAAGAATTTGGGGAACACTACTTAAGAATAGTTTTTGAAAAAAATAATTAAGAAAACAACAAAAATAAATTAAATAAAATTTTATCAATATACATTCATAATGTAAACAACCATTCCCAATAAAATAGGCTTGAAGAAAATAATAACCAATAAAGAATTTAAAATAATTGAACAAATTAAATAAACAAATACCTATACTCACCCCAGTCATCCTTCCCTTTGGAAACGAACACCACCATATTTTTATTCATGTCTACTACAATAATAGTATAACTCAAAATGTAGAAATAATTAATATTAATACATAGTGGATTTGATAAAAGAGACTTAAAAATTAAAAAACTAACATGCCTTGATGTTAATCTATGAGTCACCTTCTTAGTCCCAAAATAAAATTCACTATGTGCAATTAGAAGATAAGGGAAACCTGAAATGTTCGATAGGCATGAGCTCAAAAGATCAGTGGTAAATAAAAGTAATCAAAACCACATGATTTAACTTTAATAAAAAACATTATAGTTTGGAAATAAATATATATTGTTTGTTTTGTATCAATAACATTTTAAAAAACAATTATCAAATCTATGAGGGTTTTTCCCAAACATTATATTTGTTTTCCTTAGAGGAAAACAATCCCTAGAAAAAAATTCTCTTAGATAAATATTTATTTTTAAAATACACCATTAACAACCCACTTTCTATAATACATTTAAAACCTCCCTTTTTTTAAAAAATTCAAAAAAAAAATATTTAATCCTTCTAACTATTTTAAATTTAAGATGATCATGAGTGAAAATTAAAAAAACAAGAACTATTTAACGTATAAGAAATCCTTTTAAAACCATTTTTATATTCAATTGAATATTTTGTTTTAATTGAATATAAAAATTATCTTTATATATATATTTAATGGAAAAAAACTTCAAATAAAATAATAATCAAATGGAAATATCTATTAATTTCTTAAAACTGTCTTCAACATATAATATAAATTAATTTTAAAACATAAAACATGGATATGAAACCAAAGAAGACAATTAATTTTGTTCTAAAGTCCACTGTGTGAGGCAAAAAAACAGAAACTCGCTTTTATTGGAAACTTATTTCTAAAACCCCTTCAACAACTTCCATGTAACTTCAAAAAACCAAGGGAAACCCTAAAAAATTTAAAATAGGGTTGCATGAAAAATATCAACCAAAACCTACATACGGTTATTCAAATAGTTTGCATAAAAATATGTAGAGAATAATACAGGAATTGGGAGTAGATAATGTTAAATAAAATTTAACCTAAGGAGACTTCAATCCAAAATAGAGGTGAAAAATGTATGAAGAATAGGCTTATAAAATGGGTTCATGTGAAGGAGATCCCCCCCTAAGCCGTACATTGATGGTGAGAGGGATATGGGTGAGTGTGGGGGAGAGTTTAAATAAATAGGGGGAGAGTAAATTTTTTAATATATAAAAAT
Source organism: Viscum album (assembly GCA_963277665.1). Classification (NCBI taxonomy): domain Eukaryota; kingdom Viridiplantae; phylum Streptophyta; class Magnoliopsida; order Santalales; family Viscaceae; genus Viscum; species Viscum album. The sequence continues at coordinate 1,226,529,438 of OY728130.1, forward strand.
TATAAAGTCTTGGGCAAAATGCATGGTTTTCCTAACTATACACCTATCATTTGAGACTTACTGAATGGTATGCATCACCCATTTGGGTAGGTTTCATGGTAAACTGAACCATGAATCGACTATAAAATCCAACATTTCCAAGATATAAAAACATTTGGATAGTTTATTCACCATTTCTAATAATTTTACAACCACTATGGGTTCATTAAAAAATTTCCCATATTTGAAAATTAAAACGTGTTTGGACTAGAATTATAGAACCCGATTAGAAATAATTAAATTAATAAAATAATAAATAAATTCATGGTCAGGGTGTGACAATGGTAGTAACGGATGATATATTTTATTAAAATGGAACTCAAATAATACATACAAAGAAATAAGGTTGATTTTATTATTTAACAAATATTCTCGATTGAGTATAAGATATATCAAGGGACAATGACTTAGATGAAAACTATTTTTTAAGTTTATTAGAAAAAAAATCACTTTCAAAATATGAAATATTCTTCTTGTCTTAAAAATAATTTTAAAAGAAATATTTTTTAATACTATGAGTAAAATAATTTCTTTGGGAAACTACGAAAACTTAGAGATAAAGTCTCATATTAAATTATAAAGGTGGAGGAAAGATATGTTCATAAGGAAACTCTAAAAGTGATTATTTTTTTCGAAAACAAACCATACTAAAATAATTAAAATGATTTCATTCTAAAATATATATAGATAAATTCTACATATTTGAATTTTTTTTTTCAATTTTTAAAATAAATATATGAATATACAAAAAATTTGGAGTTGAATATAAAAATACAAGCATAAAATAAATTACAATTCCTTATATTTTTAAATTATATTTTTTGTAAACCACATCATTTTGAAATATTATAAATCATAAAATTTAAAAAAAAATTAAATGGTAAAATTATTAAAAGAATAAGAATAAGGGGAAATGATTATTATATTGAAATAAAATAAAATAAAAATTCCCCATATGGGTTTTCACTTTTGATAGATCATGATTTCAAAAATAGGTTTGGAAAATAAACCTTACTCCTTGAGTTATAATTAAATAAAACCCATTGAATGAGAAAAATCATGAAATTAAACACGAAATACCATGAATAAAAATATATTTTATTTTATAACATAACTAATAGGTAGTATATGAAATATATAAAAGTAATTTGGAGCATAAAAAATTTACAAAGGAATATGAGATATTAATCAATAAGATTAATAGTAAAAAATTCTTACAACCATGATGGAAAATGATCAAGCTAGATACAATTCGCGCCAGAAAGGCCAAAAGAATCCAGATGATGATGTACTTATTTTCCTTCCCTTTTTATTAATGGAAAGAAGCATGCTTTGAATATTTGACTAAGAGACTGGATTTTTCTGATGACGGAGTCAAAATATTGGAGGCCGCTATCATAAAGCCTGATATCATTGATGATGGTGAGACAATTTACTTCAACATGGATATTTTTCCATCCAAAATATTTGGAAATAGTCATCTTAGAAATGACAACGAAGGCTTTAGTAAAAATGGGATCCTAGAGAGTGTGGTGTGATTTATGTTTGGACTAAATGATCTGGCCATGATGGTCCTGATCCAAAACTCCAATACCAAGATATCCATCCTTGTAGAGAGACGCATCAACATTAATCTTAAGCATCCTTTCCAGGGGAGGTCACCATTGTAAAATAGTAGTGTGAGTGCCAATGATCCCATGATGATCAGAGTACTAATTCCACCCCTCAATCCATGAGGTAGCCCATTCAATCCATAACCTAGAAGGCATTACTGTGTGATTAAAGAAGAAGTTATTTCGTTGATCCCAGATGATCCAAGCCACGATACACAATGAGGAAACATTTTCATTAGTGAAAGAATAAAACCATGACATCAACAGTTTTGAAAGTTCCATTGTCGTATCCAATATAAGATCCACAATATATCCCCAAGAAATACAGATCTAATCCACCCCCGGGTACTGGATGATCACACATAGAGAAGATTCCAAAACACCTGAGAAAAGAGGACATTGCTTATCACTCGTGACATGGAGGAAGGTGAGAACTTCTATGGTGTGTAGAATACTAGTGTAAACTTATCACCTGAAATAGCATATTTCTTAGAGGACATTAAGATGCCAAATAGTTTTACAAATCCCCTCCCATTCCTCAAACTAAGCATCAAGAGAAAACCTATATCCATAATTCATCACATAGGACTCAGAAATGTCCTTGCATTAAAAGAAAAAGTCATTCACCAAATCCATCATACAGGGGATAATAAGAGTAAACCTTTTATCCCTTTAATTGAACTAAAAATTTATTTTATCCATATACCACCCAGTCTCATGATCATTAAATAAGCAGTGAATAGTGGCATTATCTTATCCAGGAAAGGATGGGGAAGTATCATACATACAATATTTTTCAATCGACTGGGGATAAATCCAAATTTTAACTTTATATACATCCTCAATCCTCTAACCCAAACCTTTATTAAGTAAGTTTCATGATCCAGAAATACTTCACTATAGAAAACATCATTGAGGGATAAGAGAGGAATTCAAGAAATCAGAGTGGGGGAAATATTTTTCACAATCAATCCACACATAGAGAGAAAATGGACGAAACATGAGGTTCCACCCCTTTTTGGCCAAAAGGGTATCATTAAAGAGATCAAGGTCTTGAAATCCCAGTTTTCCACCTGTTTTAAGGGTATAGAGTGACTTCCAAGAAATCCAATGTATCTTTTTTTTCCTTCAATTTTTATGGCCCCACTGGGAGTTGGCAATGCGGGATTGAATTTGGTCAACAATCACACTAGGAAACTAAAAAAGGGACATGATATAGCTAGGGATAAACTGAAGAGTGTCCATGATAAGAGTTTCCTTACCCACATTATAAATTCATTGTGAAGTCCAACCTATGATTTTTTTTTTGATTTTATCTACTGTAGAAAAGAAAATTTATTTTATTTATTGGCTGATTAATGTGGGAATACAAAGGTATTTCTTTTTCTTATAAACCATTAGGATACCTGTAGTGAGAAAAATCTCAACTCTCTTGGTCTATGGGACACTAGTAATGAAAGGATTTTTCAACTTTTCCTGATTGATCTCTTGTCCAGAGGCCCTCTCATGCATGTAGATCACATGGTAGATATAAAGTCATTCATTATGAGTTTCTATAGATAATTATAGTCATTCATATACAAAGAAAAGTTGTGAAACAGGTGGGCTATCCCAACTAACCTTTTCCCCATGAATCAAATTATAGGGAGATACCAAGGAAATAATGTTAAGAAACATCATCCACCAAGATGAAGATAAGGGGTGATCTCCCTGGTGAAGGACACAAGTTGGTGAGAAGCATTTAGTGAGGCCAGCAATAAAATTAATCTAAAAATAGACAGACAAAACACAGTGCTTGATCATACCTATCCATTTTGACCAGAATCCCATTTTTGTCATAATGAACCAGAGAAAGTGTCATTCCACTCTATCGTAATCCTTGTTCATTTTCAGTTTTCCGACCATAGTGCCACATTTCATAGAAGATTGTTTTTTCATAGAATTAAACACTTCATGGGACAAAATGGCATTATCCGTGATAATCCTCTGCTACAAAGACACGTTGATTTTCATAGATAATGTCAGGTAACCACATGTGAAAATTGTTAACCAAAATCTTTATTATGATCTTGTAGGTGAAATTGAAATGGCTGATTGGAATAAATTTCTAATCCAATAGGGGTTTCTTAATCTTTGGGATGATGGTAAAAATTATCTCATTGATAGAAAATAGGTTGATTCCCATATCCCAAATAACTTTCATAAGAGCACAAATGTTTGGGCCGAGAATGTGCCAGTATTTCTTGAAGAAAATATCATGAAAGCTATTAGGACCCAAGCATTTTGTGAAATGGATATCTTTAAGAGCATAAATAATCTCATCATCTGAAAAATATTTTGTGAGTGGATGATTCATCTCATCGGTGGTCATAGGTTTGATGAAAGAATTAACCTCAGAAGATATAGTAGAATCTTTTACAGTATAGAGTTTTTGAAAATAACATTAAATAATATCGTTGATGCCTTCAATATTCGAAACAGTGTTTCCATCATGGTGAGAAAGGAATGAAATATTGTCTTTGAGATGCCTATAATAGGCCTTCTGATGGAATTATCTGGTGTTTGCATCCGCCTTTTAAATGTTGGTTTTGTGTGTGCACGTTTACCAAAAGAGTTCTTTATTGAAAATATCCACATCATGTTTTCTTTGGATAACACAAATTTTAGAGAGAATAATATCAGTTGGGTATTGATAAATTAGGGAATTAAGCTATCTCTCTAAAGAGTCAAAAATCTTATCGGGTTGGTGAAATTTTTTATTACACCATGACCTCATATTAGTAGCCACTAGTTGAAGGTTAAAACTGATGTTTGTGTTTCCACCCTTCCAACATGATCAGATGAATTTTTCACACTTGCATTATTTAACCCATAAACATTCAAACCTGAAGTATTTCCCATATCTTGTGGTAAGGACATTGTGAGATAAGTCGTTGACTATAGGGCAGTGCTCTGAGCAATTCGGTTCCATGTGGGAAATCTGAAACATCTTGAAAATGTTAGACCATTATATATATCCTATAAATTTGTCCTAATTCTATGAAATGCGTGTGCAATCTGTGATCCCCAAAAACTAAGTGAATAGACTAACTTCATAGCCCAGATCATCCAAATCCTCTCTAGAAATCGCATCCCTGAAGCCTGACATTAAAGTTGATAATCGACATGATCCTCTACATTTTTCATTCTGGAAGAGAATCTCATGAAAATAACTACAAAATAGGATAGATCCAGACATTCTTTATCACAAGGAATAGAGAAGGTCTCGAGATTTACATTTATCAATTTTTGATGGCCATCCACAGAAACCAAAGAAATTATATGATGGAGATTGATTATCATGGATAGAAGTAACCACATGATTTGGAGATTACAAGGTGATTTAGATGACAATTTTATCATTCCGAAGAAAAAAAATTCCCCCTAAGTGGTCTTTGTGAGGGACTGGGAAGCATCCCTAAAACCAACATTTGTATGAAATACCGGTGTTGTCCCTGTTTTCCAATATGAGTTCGGACATAAAACCATATTAGGGTGACTTTGTGCATAATGGCATTGGAGAATCTGAACCTTTTTGGGATACCAATCCCCCAAAAGTTTCAATATAGGATTTTCATTGTTCTAGGAAGGTTTGGGACATACCTACCTCCACATATGTAATTTCAAAGGACAGTTCATCACCCTCTACTTTCCACATCTTTTAAAGTTTCTCAGTCAACTGTCAATCCTCCAATTAATGTTTACGCTCTACAGGCTTCACATTGGTAGGCTCACTGTCCCAATCTTCATAATTCAACCTTTTCCACTTCCGTAGTTTAGACGGACACGATGACATTACCCCAATCATGTTAGTTTCATCCTAAGAGTTGATAAATGGAGTAACAAACTCTGGACCAGGATCATGTTCTAGGGGTTTGACATAAAGATGCTTCATCCTAGAAAGTAGGTCTGGTGGTTCATTAAATTTTAACATTGGTGCAAATGGTGCTATGGCACTGTCTTTCAAAGTAATAGGAGACTGGGGTGAGAGGACAGTCGAGTCTATACTCTGACTCACATGTTTGTCCCCCATGTTGACCACGACCATTATGCTGCACAAAGTCCCCACTTCCACCATCTGGCTTCTTGATTTCCCTCAGAGAAATCCAGTAGACCAATCATGGTGATTTTATTGTCTGTTGGTTCATTCTGCTTAATTAAAGCCTTTTCAAGATTGTCATGATCCTTTTGTTTTTCAGCATCAGAGATAAATTGCTATACATATGTATTTTCATACAGCCTAGGTTCATATTTCATAATAACATTTCCTTGTTCATCCTCCTTCTTCAAACCAAAATCCTTCTCAAAATGTCTGAAACACCCACAAAAGAATCAGAAAATTGAAATATTTTCAAATTCAAAGTATATCCAATATTTAGAATCCTGTTTTGAAAAGAACATGCCCCTCATAAGATGTATCACCACATCCACCAAAGTTCTAATTCAGACAATAGGTCCCCAGGGGATTGGATCATACTAATACCATTCCAAGAATACACCAGTACGTTCTCCAATTTTTGGCATAACTTGTTCAGTTTGACCATGAAATAGAATTCCTTTGATTTGTATACAAAAGGGGGATCTGGACATAATAATTTTCAGAATATAATCCCTACCTTTCAAATCCTCAATGAGGATGATCTAGTTATTAAAAGACCATAGTATTCCTTTCAAGACATTTTCTTTATCTTTTTTATGAAAAATTCAACGATAATGAGGTCATCTCCCACATCTCTAATGGCCACACCCTCCTCCAACCTCTAGATATTTTTGTAGGTTGTTTTTTAGAACACCGAGATTAGAAGACCGTTTTTTCCAATAATTTTCTAAACATTTTGAAGAGACATGTGATGTGAAAGAAACACACCTTTATACTATTGTGTGGGAATCTATCATTTCTCTTTGTCTTTCAATGAAATATTCTAAAAACATTTCACCAAATTTGATTCCATAAGACATACTTTCTACTAAAAACACTTTCACGCTCAAGAACTGCAATAGCACAGCACTCCATAGACCCTTTGTGAGAAAGTACTTGAGTGAGCACAGCTCCACCCGATACCACCTTAAATCAAGAAAACTCGATGTGTGCACGGATTCTGGCCCAAAAAACGTAGCCACAACAACTTCAGTGGTCACAAATTCCTTGTGAGAAACCCTTTCTCCCCCTTTGTGGCCACTACCTATGTGCCCACTCTACAACCAACCTTCGCACACACTCCCAGTGCGACCCAGTCCATCACGTACACCCCCACACAAAGTCCATTATCATTCAAATCGTTGCAAACACCCACCTCACTCAAACCTTCAAAAATACCCCCCCCCCCAAAAGATTTCTTTTTTGCTTCAGCCAAACCAATTTATGAAACACCACCCTTTGCAACCAAGCCCTTGTTGAGCTAACGCCTGCACAAGCCAATTCCTTTTCCAACCAAATCAAAGTGAATCACCTCTTGTGAGAACCAGATCCTTTGCAAAACCATGCCTTCAAAAACATTAATCAACACGAATATGGCATTTCATGACCCCAATAAACTATTAAATCTCCATGAATAGATCCCTTCATTAATAGTTCCCTTCATGAACCAGATTCATCATGAACCAATTTATTAAAAAACAGAGCCTTTCGCAAACCTAAATCACTAAAAACCTAAATCTCCATGAATAGATCCCTTTTAGAACATAATATTTCATGCACAGAGCCCTTCTCAAACCCAAGAAACTCATGTTCCATCCACTTCCTTTTTCGGACCAGAATCTTCGTGGACTGCTTCCAATGCAAGAAAAAGTTGAGCGAGTGAAAACTTTGAAATAAAACCCTTCACGAGCTAAAACCCATGCGATAAAAACGCTCTTAGTTCATAAGTTGAAACCCTATAAGAAATGGATTAAATGGCCAGAAAAAGGGTAGAAGAAAGCCTTCGACACCGAACAACATATCTGTAGAAAATGTGAGGAGATGAAGAAAAACAAAACCAAAATGAAACACTATAGAAATCATGGTTTGGGAGAAGCAAAATTCCACTTCATGTCCAAAATTGAAGACGAGAACAAATATATATGTACAAATCTCTATAGAATAAACTCATATCCATTAATGGGAGGATCGTCGCCACTACTACAAGTCACTACGGAGCCGCCATTTCAAGTCACAAAGGAGTCGTTGTAGAGATCTAGAAACAGGAGATTCATCGCCTCCACTTCAAGCACCCCAAAACCCAAAACCCTAGGATGACCTAGGAGGTAAGAACACTCTAGTGATAGAGACCGAGATCGTAAAAAAATATGTCTCAAGAAATATTAATTGAGACCAAGATACCCCATTTTGGTAACATATTATTTGAAATATGAATCATTTAAAAATTAAGTTATAAGGAATACTTTTAAAACCCCAAGATATAAAGAATAAAATACAATAACAAAACATTCATTTGAAATAATAAATAATACATGGAATAATAGAGTTCAATAAGGTAGTTTGTAACCCATTAAAAGAAAATTTAGTTAGCATAAACCCTTAATACTTTTAGAGCTTTTGAGTCAAACCCCCATAAGATAAAGACCGTGGAATTGAAAATTTTATATCAAGAAATATAATTGAATCAGGGTAAATAATATTAAAGGGTTATTATATACATAATTATAAAGAAAACATGGATTATAATAAGAAATAAGTCTCAATGGGTGAAAATTTAGAAAATAATCCCTTATCATATTCCCGATTCACTCTGCACATAAGCCTAAAATTATAAATAAGAAAATTAATATTAGTAGATTAAATTATTTGAAACCTTATTTATATATATTTAATTTAATGAGTATTTCCTATTATCATATTTTATTTATTTATTATATAGTTTTTTTATGATAATTATTTTGAGGTGGGTGGGTCAATTTCAACGTAATTATTTTAGTATGTTGAAGATGGTTAATGGTGTTTGATAATAGCATTATAATCTCTTGAATTATTTGGGATTATTTACCTTATTATTATTTTATCAAAAAATTTATACATTTATGTTGGTTTTTATAAAGAGAACTCATAATTATAAATATGATCTAATATATTCATTTTAGGATGTTAAATTTACAATGATCATTTATTATTAATAACACTTATAGAATATCTTGTGTTATCCTTATATAATGTTAATAGTGTAATAAATATCATTTTATACCTTAAATAAATAGGTAATTTCATTCATAATATGTTTTTATGGAAAAAAAGAATGTTTCTTTGTCCAATAGGTAGTTTATTAAATTATACAATTGGTGTTCTTTTGTTTTTCTAAGTGGATGAAAAACAATTAATAATTTTTTACAACAATAAAATTAAAATTAAGTATAATAATGATTATTATTTCATTATATTACTATAGTTAAGTTAGTTTTGGAAGATAAATTTAAATAATTAATGCTTAAGGATTAATTAATAATTACTTTGGTGCATTAAACTTTCTCTTGAAAGTCTCCTTGAAAATAAAATTCTTAAGATAACCTACGGTGAAAAGGGTCCTTAACTTTTTAAACTGACTTATAGGGGAGTATAATTTTTTTAATTATTAAAGGAAATTATAAAGTCTATGTGCAACCTTTAGAGGATGTAGGTGATCACCTTTTATAAGTGAATAAAGGGGAACTTTTTAAAACATTTATCGTTTTCAATAATAGAATGACACTATTCAATAGTCAATGGTTCCAGAAGTTAGAAATAATTGATTCTTGTGTGATATAAGGTTGATAAAGCCTCTAAAATCCATTTTAATACATATTTTAAACATTTTAAAATCCCTTTACTAGTTTATTTCTACATTTTACCATTTTGGTTTTTACCTTGGTAACTAGTTTTTACAATAGTGTATTATATTTTATTAAATATATAAGGTTACCCTTATAACCTAATTTTAAGGTTTTAAAAATAAATTTATTATCATATAATCTAATTCAATTTATAAATAATTTAAACTCGACTTTTTAATTAAAATATATAATATATACATATATATAGATTTTTGGAAGAATATTCTTTTCAACATAAAGTGTTTTAAATATGATTTAGCACCAAATATAAATTAAATGACTGATAAAATACTTGTATTAATGTGAAAAAACAAACTATATAATTAATTATATAAAATATATAATGTTAATTTATTAGACAAAAAGTACACAACAATATTGAAAAAATTAATTAAAAATAAACCATTCACAATTATAATTGTCATTAACATTTATTTTATGCCTAAAATTAAATTGAACTTATTACTTAATATGTAAATTTTTATCTAAAATTTTAAACCAATTTGGTAATATTTAGTTTCTATAACTGAAGAAAACTAATTTTTAATATAATAAAATAAAAATTGTATTTGGAGATAAATATTACGTAAGATTCCAAAATGTTAAACATGAGTTTTATAAATATAACATATTATTTTTAAATGTTTTATTTTATTTTTTAAATTTATGTATTTTATATAAAAATGGTTCAAAAACATTTAATTCAATCATGAAATATTCTTATTTCATAAAAGTGATGGTTTTAGAAAAGTCTTCATTTTTTCACTATTTTCCTAAAGATAAATTATTTTAGGAAAATATCAAAAATTAATCTTTATATAATATTAAAATTTTTATTCAAAAAAGGAATTTTATTTTTTAAAATTAACATTATAAAATTTATTAATTTATATTTTTAATTAAAATAACATATATAAAGAAAAATTGTTTTTATAACCAGGTGTTTGAAATATAATTTCATATAAATTTCTAAATATTTTAAATTTTAAATGTTTGTTTATAAATATAAATATTATATTTCATCATAAACTTTTAACTATGATAAATTTAATTTTTTTAGGTAAATTACATTTTCATTCTTTAAATGGTTCAATGAAAGGAAAGATAAATGATAGTATATAGTTATTTTTCTTGAACATTATCTTTTTATCTACTATTGATTTTCTTTTTTTGAAATTTTAATATGCTTTGGTTTATTTTATTTGGGTATTGGATTAGTTGGGTGTTTTGTGTGACTTAAGATATTAAATATAGTATTAATTTTAAAGGGTCCAAATTCTACATTCATTACATTCTTCCACTTTAAATAAATTGTATCCTCACAATTTTAAATATTACTCAGTGAGGAATGTAGGGTAGGGTATTCATAAAATATTTTTTATTTAGGATATAAGTTAAAATATGAAATATACCTTTCTCCCTTTTCCCATATTAAGTTACTTATCTTTCGTCAAAAAATATTAATATTTTATAAAATTATATACTCTAGTAAATATATACCATAATCTTATATTCTCTAAAATATAACTTTTCCAAAACCACATGAATATAAATTAAATTAAACCACATTGAAACCATATATTCATAGAAATATATATAATATTTTTAACCCTTAAAAATTATTAATCATTATGTCAAAAAATAACACATTATTGAATATATACCATAATCCAAAAAGATTTTAAACATCACCAAAAAATAATGAATCAATTATCAATCGCAAGGTTCCTAATAATTTTTAACATAATTTTTAAATACCCCTTATTACCTCAAGAACACTAATATAATAAACCTTTGAGTTATCCAATCCTCAATTGTTTTATTCTCAAATATCTCACCCCAAATATACATCCATTTTCTAAAATCAATTTTCAAGGTTATTCATATCATTTAATATATTCTTCCTAACCATTAAATATAAAATATTGAAGAAAAATAATTTTTTATTTCACATAATCATCATAACGTGTTGTAATATATCATAGTATAATTGAAAAATATCACTCGTTATTAACAATATCTATCAGAATCATGATTTATTGTCTATTAAGATATCATCTTCAGTGCCTTTGGTAAGACTATGAAACTCAAATTCTCTATCATAACATGTATATACTAAAATTATCAAAACAAACAATTCATTCCCCCTTATTTTATTAAAAGATATAGAAGTTTCTAGGTACATAACTTTCTTATATTCATTTATTTGATCATGTTTCAAAAAATACTAAAAACAAAAGGTCTATGATAATATAAAAAATATTAATATTAATAAATCAATCCATAGATGTATTTCCTTATGTTACCTTCATTTATAACATTTGAGACTTTTAGTTTAACCTATGACTCGATATTTAAAATCCTTACTTATCCATAGTACATTTTCTATTAGTTTATCTACCCTAATAAGTTATATTCATACTCAAATTATTTATAATTTTTTATTAAAAAGAAAGAAGATTACCCTTATGGTATCCACCAAGAGTTTCAAGCTCGGTGTTCATTCTTATTCCCACTAATAATGTACCACAGTGAAGATTGAGTTAATTCTCAACCATCCATTTTTAAGTTCATTAACCCTTAGTGCATTTGTTCCACACTTTCATCCACTTTCCAATATCTAGATAGGGATGCAATTTCTATAAGAACCACACAAAATATACTTAAGAAAATATTTGGAATATTATCTTATACTTATACATATCCCTAGGGGTTTGCACTAAATTTTTCTTATTCTAATTCATAAAATATTCAATATTAACTCGACTAACCTGAATGGTCATCTATACCTTTGAAATTTTGATCAACCTACACTTATCAACCCATAAATTAACATCAATTGACATACTAACCTCTAAAGTTATCAGAACCCTACTATAATACCAACTATGATTCCCCACCGATGAGGTTTTCAGAATTACATAACATAAATAAAATATTTCATCATATAATTTCAAATAACCTTTTATTTTTAGAGTTATAAATGGTAAGGAAAAACCATAGATCAATAAAACCCTTTTCTTTTTCATATAATATACATTTTTTCTACAATATAATCTAATACTTGAACCATAACAGTTATAAATATATACCACTAATTCTAGGTATATTTTTATCTTATATTCATTTAATAATTCTAAAATATTCATAACCTATGGAAATATAAATATGATAAATCAGTGAGCTCAAACTCTAAGTAAGAATAAACAAAAGTAAAAGAAAAAAATAAAATATATTAAGTTAGAATTATATTTGAATATGGGGATGAAGAAATTCACCACATTATAGTATTATTTTAATCACATTTGCACCATCATAGTCTTGGGATAATCCACATTTATACCATTTATATATTTATAAATCATCATGTGTGCCCTTTTTCTTGAGATAAATTCACATTTATATTATTTGGGGTTGGAAAAATACTCTATTGTACACTTTGGATTTGGATAAATCCTCTCAGGTACCGTTTGGATTAAGTTTGGATATATATAAATCCTCCCATGTATCCTTTTTACCTCATGACTTATTAAAATTACTAATGGATTGGAATTTTATATATGACCTCACCCAATAAACATCCATTCATATATGTTCCACATGAAATCAATCATTCAATATATCATGAAAATATGTGGGAAAAAATGGGTATCTGATGATATTAAAAAAAACATCAAGACCAATAACCATCAATAAAGATTATAAATAAAATGAAATTTAAATCATATAGATAAATATTATCTATTTATGTCAATAAATTCCCCAATCAAACAATCTATGTTATCTCGGTGAATTATTATTAGTCAAATAAATGAAACATAGGGTATGAATAAAGTAAAGTATTTAGAAAAAGCATTACTCTTATTCATAGTGAATGGATTAGAAATTAAAAGGTACTTATGAATCATATATTTGATATAAAATAACATTACATAATACATCTATATAAAAAATATGGATGGAAATATTCTATTAATATCCTCGATCAAATAAAAGATATATCCAAGGAAAATAACAAAGATGAAAATACTATTTATGAGTTTTTAAAAAATAACTTTTGAAACACTAAATGTACATGACATTTTGATATGATTTCAAATAAATAATTTATCAATAAATAATAAAATAATTTATTTTATAAAAATGAATATTTAGAGAGAATTTTTCATATCAAATGATAAATATGGTGGATTGATATGTTCAAAAGAAAATACTAAAATTGATTCTTTTTGTTTAAAACAGACTATATAAAAAATAATAAAATGATTTTATTTTATAAATTTTCAAATAAGGAAGAATTATCTTGAAATTTATTTTATAAAATTAAAAAAATAGTAATATCCAAAAAATATGGATTATAAAAAAATATGAGCATAAAAATAAATTCACTTTTTTATATTTTTATAATACTTTCATGGAAAACCAGAAAATTTAAAATCTTAAAAAAATATAAAAATTATAACTAGAAATAGAATATAAAAATATCATCTAGTATAATAAAATTAGAAAGAATGATTTTTATAATACATTTAAAGGCTATAAAAATTCCACATATGGGTTATCACATTTGAGAGATCTCGGCTTTAAAAAGAGGCTTGGAAAAGAAACCTTATAGATTGAGTAATATTTAAATCAAGACCACTTTAATGAGAATGATATTATAAATAAACAATATATACGATTAATAAATGATAATTCATATATAACATAACAAATAGTAATTATATACACCATATATATATAAATTGGTATATAAAAAGAATCTTGTCTCAAGAAATAAGAATTAAGAACAAGAAACCCATTTTTTCTAAAAAAATATTTGAGTTAAGAGTCATTTTATAATGAGGTTATAATAAATAAATTTATAACCCTATAAAGACGGTTGAAATACAAAAAAAATTATTCAATATATTGAATAAATCGAACTTGAAACAATGGAGTTTAATAATAAATTTTGTATATCAATAGAAGAAAATTGAGTTATTAGAAACCCTTAATTTGTTTTTGATTTTTTTTCATAAACCCCTTGAGAGCAAAAAAAATGGAATTCAAATTTTAATATTAAGAAATATAATAGAATAATGTTATAAAATATTAATGGTTCAATTGACATACAATTACAAAGAAAACATTGTGTATAAAAATTAATATAACTCAATGGCTAAAAATTCAAATAAGAAACTCTTATCTTATTCCAGATTTACACTATACATAAACATAACATAATGAATAATAAAAATAAGTTAATTAAATACCTTATCTGGAACATTATTTATCTATATTTCATATAATAATGACTATTTAATTTCATATTCTATTTATTTATTATATAGTTTTTGTTTATCTTTGTTATTTGAGATGGTTTGGTTAATTTCTATGTTACGATTTTGGTTTATTGATTAAGATAAATTCTGTATATAATAAAATCCTAATATAAAGAATTATATTGGGTTTTTAACATGATTATTATATAATAATAATATTCATATAGTTATATAGGTTTTTATCAAATGAACTTGGGTTAGTAAAGGTACTCTGGTCTATTTATTTTAGGTGGTTAAGTTTACTATAACTAGTTATTTTTAATATCACTTTCTAAACGTCCGATATTATCTTGCTTTAATATTAATAGTTTTTTAAATATCATTTTTGTACATTAAATAATTTTTTAATGTCATCCATGTTAGGTGGTGATAAAAAACAAAGCATGTCGCTTTAAGGATTTGAAGAAAATAAATAGGGTGTGTTCTATTAATATAATAAAACATCAATGAAATAAGAATAATTATGTCTTTATATTAGCATGTTTAAGTTTTATTTAGAAGATAATAAATAATAAGAAAATTATAATGATTAAGTAATATTCACTTTGGGACATTGATCTTTATATTGAAAGTATCTTGGGAAATGAATAGATTAGGATAACATATAGTGAACAGGGGTTTTAGGTCAACCCAATGACTTATAGAAAAATTAAATTGGCCAGTATTTCAAGAAAATTAAATGTTTTTTGTATAAATTTGAGAAGGTGGAAGTGATCAACTTTTATAAGTGATGAAAATGGAACTTTTGTGTACACCAATTATTTTAAAATAGTAGAATAACACTATTAAAGGGAAAATGTTTTAAAAACTGAGAAATAAAAAACTTTTGTGTGAGATAAATTTGATACAGCATCCACCATTCATTTTTATATATTTTTTTTAACATTTTTAAGTCCATTTACGACTTTTTTTTACGTTTTACAAGTTTTGTTTTATGGTTGGTAACTAGTTATTGCCCTAGTATATTATATTTTATTAAAAATATATAGTAAAACTTATAAAAAATATTTATTTTTGAACCCTAAATTTAGTTTCCATTTAGTCTAATTCATTTTAAAAATATTTGAAAAACAATAGTTAATTTAAAACATTTTATATACAGAAATATTATTTTGTATAAAAATATTATTTTCAATATTAATTGCTCTTAATCTAATATAAAATTAATTACAAACTAAATGCGGTATATAATTCTTTTATTCATTCGAAATAATAATATAGGAGTAATTGTATAAAATAAATCAATTTAATTTATTCTATTGTAATTAGACAACATTAATAAAATAAATCTTTTAAAATAACCCTTTGACCATTATCACAGTCATTAAATTTAATCTCATTAATCATACCTTTATGCTAAAAATGAAATTAAACTTATTACATGCTATTTAAATGATGATTTAAAATATGAAATTCATTTTTTTAAAACTTATTTTCTAAAGGTGACTGAAAAAAAAAATTTAATATTTGTGACTAAAAACGGTTTTTAGAGTAAAATATTTCTTAAATTATCAAAAAATTAAACACAGGTTTTATAAATACAACATAGTATTTTTAAGTTGTTTATTTTCATACATTAATATATATAAATTATTTAAAAAGGTTTGAAAACCATTTAATTATTTATTTTATTATAATAATGTCATAAATTTGATGGTTTAAAAAAATGTATTTTTAACTATACACCCAAAAAATGAAATATATAAATAAAGAAGTTTTTTATTAAAAAAATTACTTTCTAAACTACAAGTGTATTTAATAATATTTTCCATAAAATAATAAATTATTTAATGTTGAAAAAATAGCTTATAAATATAAATCTTTCCTATTATAAAAAACTTTTAACTACAATCAATTTAATTTATTAAGATAAAATTAAATAATATTTTCAAATTGGTTCTTTGGAAGACAATAAAAATGATAGTATGTAATTATATTAATTTATTATTATCTTTTTATCTACCAATGATTTTATTATTCAGGTAATTTTAATATTTCATGGTTCATTTTATTCTGGCATTGCATTAGTTTTTTGTTACATGTGACACAACTAATTAAATATAATATAAAATTAATGGGTTTAAAATCCCTGGTTATTACAATATGAGTTATTTGTAGGAATTTATGAGACGACCTTATGAAATTAGAGCATCATATGAATTTTATCCTCACATTAAACATCATGTTATAATATTTGAATTTTCTAATTCATATAAATTATCTTAGGGTATATATTTGTGAGCTAGTGATAGACATTGATGGAGATCATATGATTATGGAAGGATTTATGTATGGATTCCAGATATCACCATACACCTTCAGCACTTAGAAAAATATTTTTTTTTTCTATTTCATAGGATAATATGGAGAATTTCAATAATTGATATTCTGAAAAAATCTATAATATTGGCTCCAAAAAAATAGAGAATAAATTCTGAAAATTAACTCAGTGTGAGCTTTATATATCAAACATCATGATCATATATAGATCAAGATTCAAGAATAGGTAAATTAATATCTAATCTATGAAAATTTAGGGCTTATAAGATAATATCCATTATATATGAATAATTTTAGAATCACAATCATGTATGTCCCCATCCACATAGAGGTTTTCTAAAGAATTAAAGTAGTTGATTTCATGGAGACTAAAAAAAGAAACATCTAGATAATTGGGTGAATTAAATGATGATATTTTACCAAGATATAAGTTAGTTCGGAAGGATAAATGAATTTATTTTCTATTAAACTATTTAAATTATAAGATCACCTATATCATAATAAAATTTAATTTATATATTTTTAACATGAAATATATTATTCATTCAATTATTTTGTAAATTTCAGAAGGATCATGTATCAAAAAACTATTATAGGATATAAGTGAGAGAAAATAAAAACATTATGTGAAAAAATACTAAGAACACAATACACATCATTGTGGAGGAGAGAATAATGAGTTCCAATCTGGGAAATTCTTTATAAAGGATAAAAAAAATTCATTAGTATTTGAAATGATGAGGAAAATCAGATCTTGTGAAAATCATAGAAATATAAGTAAGATGGATGTTCATCTCCTAAATAAGACATGGGTATAAAAAAATTATGTTTCCCATGAAAGAACTAGATCATGAATGCTCATGGAGGAATATCATATCAGATGTTCAATAATAAATTTGGATCATAATGAAGGTCTTTCTGACTATAAATCAAATTATTTTTATAGATGGGATGTATAATCAGTCATGTGATGAAGTTTTTGTTGGGATTTACAAACAATTACAAGATGTTCAATGTGTTATTGGGGTGTATATCTAGTTATATGGATAATTAAAATAGTTTAATCTTTGTTAGTATAATGACTTGTATATATAGTGGTTAATCCATGGCTGGTGTGCCTAACCAATTAAAGAAATGACTGGGTAATTATGGTCAAAACATATAAATAATGTGCTCTTATATACTTAAATTATTATTGTACATGAGTTAATTGTGTGAGAAACTATTTTTCGGATTGATAATATTAACAAGTTCAATAAGATAAATTGAGAATTCATAAATGGAGACCACTAATTCACCCCAATCTAAAAAGTCAATCATCCCTTGGTAAATGAAAATAATTATAAAAATCTATATTGAGAGATATAATAATATAAGTAACATTAAAATTTTTTAATTCAAAAATTGTTATGTAATAGTTGAAAAATTCATTAGAGTAATAGAAGAAAATTTGGATGTTTAAATAATACATTTTCTATTAGTTTATCAAAATTTGAAATAAATAAGGAAACCTTTAGTTTCAAAGGGATTAAATTTAATAATTTACTATATATATATATATTAAAAATAAAAATTTATTAAAAAATTTAATATAAATATATTATTTAAACAAATGTCACATGAGAATAATATATTGGAAAATTGAAGATAAATATTAATAATATTTTTATTAATTTTCACGTATTTTGTTATAAAAGTAATAAAATGAATCTCATTCAAAAATATTTCTATGAAAATTTATAATAAGTATTTTTTAACAAATTAATAAATATATTTTTCTATAATTTAACAATGAAAATAAGTAGATTCAATGATAAAGAAAATTATCAAGAAATACACTAAATAAGAAAAATTCCCTCATAAAATTCATAGGATTTAAATTTAATAAATAATAATAAGGGATGCATAATATAATAAATATCCATAGAAAAAAATAAAATAATAATTAAATGATATAAAGGAAACATATAATAAATTAATTCAAAGTAATATAGCGAGATATTAAGGGTGATAGACAACACAACTGCATGAACCAACATGGGCATGAAAGAACCCTTATAGATAGGGTATAATAAGAAATTAGAATATATATAAGAGTGTTATGAGACAAATATTACCTAAAAATTTAAATCTAGTAAGTTATACTTTCAATACATTAGATATAATGGAAGAAAGAGAAGATAGATTAGAGTGAAGTAATACATGGAAAGAATTTTGATTTGGAAGAAAAAAATCTTAATATAAGTACCTACTTAATTCACATGCACAATAACTTATTGAGTGATTAAATTATATTTATTAATTAATTGAATAAAAAATTCATGTTTATTTCCTTATTATTATTCCATTCAATTCATTTATTTTCAGGTATTATCCATTTATTAAACTATTTTTTATTGAGTTGGAGGCATTGAGGTTGTTTAATTTATAATTCCAAAAAAACGTGGGTATAACAGTAGTAGTAAATGTTATATATAAAATGGTTACATAATCTCTATTTGTGTTAAGGTATATTATTTATTTCATTCCATAATTAAATGAGTTAATTGTTATAATATATTTTATAAAATAGTATAAAATATACATGTTCTTCTTCAAAATATTTTTTCAAACTATTAAAATGACTTTCGATGTTTATTTTTAATATCAATATAATTATTATTATTTTTTCATTAATAATCATATAAATTAACTTATTTTATTATTAATGAAATATTAAAATCTGATATCAATTTTCAAGAATATTCATTAATTGAATAAGTGAAATTCATACAAAATCATTCACTTATGTAGTATAAAACTACCATAGGTGAATTATATTTCAAAATAATATTAAAATATTAAAAATTTATATTTCCTAAAATAATTATAGTATGATTTTACTAATTTTTTAATGTCACTTTTAAATATTACTTAATTTATTGAATGGTGTGAGCAGATAATTGAAATAAAAAGACATGGATTTTGAAGACTAGATTTTAATATAATAACAGCTTATCAGAAGGGATACTTGATAATGAAGGGAAAATACCTCATCAATAAATAATCTTATGAATGTTAATAACATGTAAATAATATCATGTCATCAAAATAATAGTAATTTTTACCTGTTTTGATGAAAAAATAATCTCAAATAAGAATTGAATGAAAGAATTGAGAACCCTTGATTTTCATTTTTTATCGCCTCCTTTGTATTTCATATAAACCCATTGTAGGTGGGTCTCTTGGAACGAACAGGGCCTTAAGAACATGAATTTTCTTTTTCAACTATCTATTTGGGATATTATTTGGTAATTAAAATATTTTTAGAAGTTATTTTAAATGGGCAGAATAAGTGTGTTTGTATAGCCAAGTGGGACGGGTATGATTGAATAAAATATAGATTATTTAAGTATTTAGGCTCAAGAATAGAAATATTATTGATTATTATTATGTATATTATTGTTTGACTAAAATATATAGGCTTATATGACATTTAAACAATATAAATAATCAAATATTGTTTTTTATTTGAATAAAATTACACATAGGTTTTTAAAATTGATTGATAGGTTTGTATATTACGTTTATTATTTTAAAAACATTATTTTACTCCTTAAATAATTTTCAATCAATTTGAAATGTTTATAAATTATTTAATCAATTTTAGATCATAATAATTTCACATAACTTACGATATACATAAAAATATAATTTTTTAATGCTCATGAACAAATCACATTTTTCAAAAAAATACCATACATTTAGTTTAATATAATTTTTCAGTGATAATTTCAAAAATAATATCTATTTTCTAAATTCAATCATTTAATTAATTGAAGTTATATTTAAATTGAATAAATAACAAAAAAAAATAGTGTGTTTATAATAATTTTATAACTACTATAATATCCACATATAGTAATCATTAACAATAATATTATACTTTATATATGAGAAATTATATTTTCAAATACAATTAAAAAATTAAAAATAATTTAATTCTAGTATAAAATAAATTACGTGACTTCTAAAAACAAAATTTTTATAGTACCAAAAAAGGAATATATAATATGATAAAAATGATTTCAATACTAAATAATTTATTATTTAAATTAATAATTGATCATAAAAAACATTTTAGTGTAAAAAGATTATTTTACCACTTATTATCTTTATATGATTCATAAAAAATATCATATAACATTAAAAATTGTAACATTCCTTTTTATGGTAGTAAATTATTATTATATTACTATTAGATACTGTAAAATATTATGTTGACAATTATAATACCACAAATACATTACAAATAAAATTAATATATGAAAATAAATTTATAAATTATAATAATATAGTTATCAATTAGAACTATATCTATATAAAGAATCATACATTCATTATATTAGAATTTAAAATCCATTGGAATAAATAATTATTATTTATAATATTATCTTATGATTCATGAATTAAGAATAGATGTTTACTATTTAGTCAATAAATCATGATTAATGAATAAAAAATTAATTTAAAAAATATATAAATAAAATTAATAATTTCCTGATTTTGGGATAATAGATAAATAATTTATTACTATTTTATAAAATTACATTACTATATCTTATTTAATAATTATGCATATAAATCCTATGTTTCTAACATAAGGAAGAAAAAAAATTTATTACTGTATATTATTCAATGGAAAATTTTAATAAAAATATTCACTGAAAATATGGGATGTTACATTATACCCTTTAAATAAATTATGCCCTCAAATTTTTTAATCATTGATAAACACCTATCAATGGGTTTTTCTATTTTAAAAAACCATGTTACTGATCACTAATGTTGTCATCAACATTAAGTATGGGAACATTATTACATTACATGGTATAAATTAATTTGAAATGTTAATATTATATGATAATAATATTAATACTTAACCAAATACTCAAGAGATAATGGTTATCTATCTATAGATTTATACCCAAAGTTTCTAAAAACATCATTATAAAAAATAATTAAAATTTTTTATAATACCAAATTAAGTTCCCCTTACATTACATGGTAAAAATTCATTTGAAATGTTAATATTATATGATAATAATATTAATACTTAACCAAATACTCGAGAGATAATGGTTATCTATCTATGGATTTATACCCAAAGTTTCTAAAAACATCATTATAAAAAATAATTAAAATTTTTTATAATACCAAATTAAGTTCCCCTTAGTCATACAATTTTGAATCAGGTACATACTTTTATGAATAGAATAAAATTTCAAAAACCATCTAGATTAAAAAATTTACTTTCTTAGATAACCAAATATATAATATAAAATTAACCTCTATACTTATATTATATAATAAATGAATTCCTTCGTAATAGAACCCTCATTAAATTTTTATAAACTATTTAACACCTAAAATCACCTGGGAAAATTGGGAAACATAAAAATAGAGGGAGCTTAAATGCATAGCAAGTGGAAAAGAATTGTTAAGGATTCATAAAAGAAATATAAATAGATTATAAGTAAGATATACACATAATCTTTAAATTAGTGGAATTACTAATGTAATTACATAATATAATCATAAAATTGATAAAAAAAAGTGTATATATCCTAACCATATCTAGGTATACAATATATAACAAGATGATTATGAAAAAAATTCCTATAACACCATATAATGATATAAAATTATAATAAAATAATCATGAACCATAGTTATATAAAATTATAATGTGAAGATTTCATAAACAAATAAAATGATAAAATTTTTTAAGGATATCTATCTAGACAAAAACAACCTAGTTGAATGGGTTTACATCCTAGTCCTACAAACATAGTTGATTAGGTT
This sequence comes from Viscum album, assembly GCA_963277665.1. Taxonomy (NCBI): domain Eukaryota; kingdom Viridiplantae; phylum Streptophyta; class Magnoliopsida; order Santalales; family Viscaceae; genus Viscum; species Viscum album. Next base: position 1,226,552,377 of record OY728130.1, read on the forward strand.
TACTCCCTATTCCCATGAGCATAGTGGATTGTGTTTACTACCCACTGTCAAAAAAATTTATATCTCATAATATGTAAATAATTACCCAATTCATTACAGTTCTATATAATTATGGTCCCACCCATGACATAGTGATATATCCATCTGTACAAATTCCATTTGAATGGGAAAAATCCAAAAAATGATCCAAATAACAGCATGATTAACCCTTAGAAATAAAACAGTAACCAAATGAAATGAAGGGTTATCTAGGTAAATATTATTCTATAATAATTATGGAGTATAAGGTATTCAAATTATATGGAATAAAGGGTGTATTGTTAAATCAATAATTTTTTTAGTCGATTTAATATTAAAATTATCTAGTTGAACACCATTCAATCAAAGAAGAAATAATGTGGTATACTATATAGAAATAACGTGGTAGAAAAGTTTTATGTATTCATAGTTGATGATATGGAAAGACAAAACTAGTTATGGATCCATCAACTTATAAATATTTTGTTTCCATAATACCATGGATACATAATAATCTTATATAATTGATAGAGGAGTTATTCAATAATAGTAAAATGATAAAAATATATAATGGGAGATAAAATAACATAAGAAAATATAAAATAGTGTAATTTAAAAGGGTATTAACATATATGGAAAATAATTTTGAGGAAGTTATGAAATTGTGTTCGTTTAAATAAAAAAATAGTATTGTTCACTTGATGTGGAAATAAATAATAAAAAAATCTAATTAAGGAAATAAATATAAAATTTTTAAAAATAAATTTTTAAAAATTAATAATTATTTGGACATGTAATATAAATAAATTATTTGAAAAAATAGTTTTTGAGAAGAATATAGGTGATAATTAAAGAGAAATATTGAAAAGTATTTTCATAATATTTGGGGAAATAATCCTAGAAAAATAAAAATATATTACTTTTAAAAATAATTTTTTTTTAAATTGAAAAAAAAAAGATATTAAAAATTTATTATTAAAATATAATTTCTCTATAATATAACCATTAAAATAAACACAGTTAATAGTGAATATAATTGAGAGAAAGATATTAAGTCGAAAATTTTTCTCCTACAAAATTTATGAAATAATAGGAAGGGTGACAAAAAATTATGAATATTTATAGAAAAAGGAAGGGAAAAAGGAAGTCTTAATGATATAAAGAAATATTTTTAGAAAATTGTAATGATGAAGATATAGAGAGATATTGATAGATAACATAACTATGAAAAAAAAGATCGGGATAACACATACAGAAAAATAAGAAAATACATTTAAATATATAATAGAGGTAAGGAAACAAATATTTTCTCAAAGAAAATAAATCTTATTAAATTATACTTTTAATACTTGTGAGATAGTAAATGCAAGAGAAAATAAATCATAGAGAAGCAATACATGTAATAAATTGAGATTTAGATGGAAAACTACTTACCGAAAGTATTGGATCACTATTAATATCCTATAAAAACATAAATAATTATATAATATTTAATAATTTCTCACTTACAAATCCTTTTTATATTTATTTAAAAATTATTATTCCTTTAAATTCATTAACAATCATTTATTTTTAATTTATTATATTAATTTTTATTTTGTTAGATATTTTGTGGTTGTTCAATTTTAAATTCTAAAATAGTTATGGTATTATGCTAACAGTCAAAATGTTCATGTAAAATGGTTCTATAATATCCAGAGGTGTTAAGTTATGTTACAAATATAATTAAAAGCTCACTTTCTAATGGTTCTATAAGATACCAAATTATTGACTTATATCATTTATGATTCTCATAAATTATATATTTTTATTTGTTCAAATTATTTTATGAACTAGAAAAAAACAAGAAGTGTTACTTCATAAGCTTGTTTTAAACTGTTCAAATGAATATAATTGTTTACTTTTAATTTTCTTATTATCATGCCTATTTTCTCATTCTATAATTTTATACATTAAATAATAATATTTTTTATGTTATATTCAATAATGAGATCATTTTTTGTGAATATCAATAAAAATTATAAGAGAAAACTAAAAACAGTCATTTACTTACGTAGTATATAACTAAAATATGTGAATGTTTCATTTTAGGAACATATAAAATAATATATAATATAATAAATATTTCAATTTCATAAAAACATTATACTTTAATGATAATACTCTTTATATATAACTTTTGATGATTATTTTGATCATTATATGGGGTTACTGGAAAATTGAAATGAAAATACGTAGATTTTAAAACCCATATTTCGATATAATTATGATTTATAAAAAGGTTTTTGAGATGGAATGGAAAATATGTCATCAATAATTAGTATAATGGATGTTAATACCATGATAATTAGATGATGTAGGAAAAATAATATGAGGTTTAAATGATTTTTATGACAGAAGCACCTAAAAATAATAAATGAAACAAAGACTTAAGATCCGTTAATATTATTTCTGGAGTCACCACATTCATATTACATATAAAATCTTTATAGGAGGGCATTTATGAAAATATTAGAGACTTAAAAATGTGTATAGGTATGTTTAAAGTGGTATTTTGGTAGCTTTTTGACAAAGGATAGTGTTTTTGAATTTAGGAGAAGGGGTGGAATGAGAAGGATTATATAATCAAGGTGGAAGGGTATCTTTGAATAAAATATTGATTATTTATTATTTTAACCCAATACTATGAAAAGTATCTATTTTTATGAATTTTATGGTGGTTTTATTAAAAAAAATACTTTTATTTTATAATTAAGAATATAAAAAACCAAATTGATAGTAATGTTGTAAATATTTTTTGCAAAGTAAATAATAAAATACAGTTATTTCTTGTAGTAAAATATAACTTAGGTTTTTAAAATTTATTTAGAGGTTTTGGAAATTATGTTTATTATAATTAAATGAAATATTTGACTCCTTAAATAAGTTTTATTAAATAAAAAAATTATTAAATATTGAATCACTTTTTCTTCATAATGATTTCACAAAATTTACTCTATATGCAAAAAACTATATTTTTATTATTCCTTGAAAAAAACTTTTTCCGAAAAAAAAAAATTGACACTAAAAATAACTTCAGCATCATGATTAAAAAAATTAATGCTATTTTATAAAATATATCTTCTAATTAATGGAATTTTATATTTTAAGTGAATACTTAGAAAATAGTCTCAATGTAATGAACATTATTGCTAATTGCTACAACACAATGTAGACAACCATATTAATTTCCTAAAAATAACAATATCCAAATCTTGTAAAAAAATATTTCAAATTAATTAATTATGTATTTTTGAAATTATATTCTAAAATTAAAATATTAAAAAAATCAAAATATAATTTCAATGAAAAATACATTACTTTGCTTTTGAAAAGGAAATTTTCTGAGTAAAAAAACAAATACATTGGACAAGATAAAAATAACATAAACACTAAATAAATTTTTATGTAAATAAATCCTTCCTCATAAAATAATATTCCATTTCAAAAATATTATTTAACCATTTATTTTTTCTATATAATGCACATACAATATCTTACAATGTTAAAAATGGTGACATTACTTTATATAGTTATATGTTACAAATATATCATTATTCAAAAATTTGAGATAGTATGTTATGAGTTATAATACAATTAATAAAATAATATTAAAACAGAAATATTAAAATAAAATAATAGTAATGTATTTATCAAATAAAACTATATCTATAAAAATAAACATAAATTTCTTAAATTGGAATTTAGAAAACCATTTTGATAAATAATTGTCATTAATAAAATTATTTTATGATATAAGAATTAAGAATAATTATTTATTATAAATTTAATATAAAATTATTAATGAATAAAATATTATTTTCTTAAAAAATATAAATAAATATCATAATATCATGCTTTACATATAAAATAAAAATATTTTCTTTAATTCCATTTAATTTAAAACTAGATTTTATTTAATAATTATGTATATAAATTATTGGTTCATATCTTTAAAAATAAAATAAAATAATTTTTTTAGAAGTATAATTTAAGATAAAATATTAATTAAAAATCTAGGATGTTGCATTTATACTATTACCTATATGATTTATGTTATTTTTTATTAATGATGTGTAATGTCTTCTATCACTAATTTGCATGGGTGGTGAGACTAGGTGTGAGAAACTCATCTACAAAGTACTATAAAATGAAATCATACGTGACATGACATGTGATTATTTCCCATATGGTATGATGGTAGAGGTGATCCATCTAGATGATTAAGTCATTTTCCCCCATTCATGACCAAATTGGATATATAGTGAACATTTTCCCTCCTAGTATGGCCTTTGAGGAGGTACTTGTCGATGCCTGAGGCATCATTGTCACAACCCATCCCATTCCGACCATGATTCCATGTCAAAATACCACATACCATAAATTATTCTCCCCAATCACTAATGGCTGGAAACAAGCATTGATTGTCTATATGTATCGATTAGGGAAATATTCTCTATCTAATGGTCCATCATTATACAAAAATATAAATCAAATAATACATTAGTAAAAAGAAACATAAATAAATTATAGAATTCATAATAATAGATATAATTGAACCCCAAAAATCCTCATCAAAATTATACAACCAAATTGGTACAAAGTACATCTACATATTAAATATCATGTAAAATACAACCTAAATAACTAAAAAATAATGTGTGGACTCTAAGACCCACTATTCAATTATAGTTATTAAAAATCATACCCTAAAGAAACTATAACATGAAACATGTTTTATTATTCCAATAAAAAAATAAAAATTTTGGAAGATTAATTTTATTAGTGGAATTAATTTTTGAATTCATCATGTCAAAAATAGCTTAAGGTGAATTTTTTGGATTTTTATAAAATGGTTATTTTTTTTGTGAACATTGAAAATATAGTTTTTAAAAAAAACTATTACTATTACAATATTATTATTGTATAAGCATTCCATAAAGATATATGACACTTTTTATTAATGATAAATTAATTTAAATAGTAAAATAATTCATTTAAGATAATATTTTGAATTTCAGAATCTATGATTGACATTTTTAATACTCTGTTATATTTTATTCTAATAAAAACTATTTTTTAATTGTGGAATTTAATTGAGTAGTTAAAAGGTCACATTTATATTTTTCATGATCTAAATTTCAAATAAACTTATTTCGTTTAATAGTAAATCAAAAAATGTGATGGGAATTTAATATTATACATGATTTTAGTTTAAATTCATTTTTTATACTTAAAAATGTATTTTTCAAAAATTATTTCTATTACATTAAGGGAACTTCTATAAAAATTATTTTTAACCAACTTTACAAATTTACTCTAATAAAATTAATTTTTAAATACCCCATTATATTATTAATTTTTTCAAATAATTTTAATTTATTTGATATCTTACGTTACATACAACAGTGAGTTTTAATGAACTCTGGTATTGTATTAATATAATTATTTAAACATGATTATTATATCCTAGAATTTAAAAGTGGAGGTATTAAAAGGAGTAAAACAATTTTAAAAATTAATTGTAATTATTTTATATAAATAAAAAAATTGAAGAAAAGTACTAAATTTTTAGTGAAGACTTTATATGCTTCGAGAATACTTTTTATCAAAAAAATGTTTTTTTATTGTTTTCTGCGAACAAATAATGAAATTTATTTTTGAAAAAAAAATTAAAATTTATTTCAAACAGTAAACATAATATTCATAATTGACGTGTAAAAATTATTCTATGGTTATTTTTTGGGATTTTACTGAAAGTTTGATTTTTGGATGAATAGTAAAAAAAATATTCATTTTTATTGAAAATTGCTTTTTGTTTAAATAATTTAAAATTTTATATTTCAGTAAAAAAAATTAAATGTAAAATTTGTTCAATTATTTTCTTTGTTAATTAAATTAAGTTTTTTATAGTCAATTTAATGATTTATTGTAATATAAAAACTTTTTCTTTCAAAAATTGTTTTTTGTTGCATTTACAAGTTTAATTTTAAATTAATTTATAAAAATTATATAAATTGAATTTGTGGAAATAGATTCAATATTTTTTATTGGTATAATTTATATTATATAATATTTTCAACTTAATATTTTCATAAAAAATGGTATAAAATATTAAAAATTAATTATAGTGGATAAAGATAAAACGGGTTTACTAATCATCAAACTAAAAAGAAAAGGTTTAAAATGACCAAAAAACTCATCCAAATACAATTTTATGGAACTATATTGACCTTATATCATATACATATTTCAAATAATCCATTTTTGATCCTCTTGGTGTGCATAAAATGTGTCCATGACTTTCTTTTCAAAAATTCCATGTGTGTCCGCTCACCCACTTATAAAAGGGATTCCCTCCTCTCTCTGCTTCACACGTACAATTGATTTTGGTTTAGACAATCCCTGCCGAAATATCACAATTAATCCCCCCCACCCTATATTCTTTATTTGTATTCTGAACCCCTCCTAAAATGGTTTTTCTTCTAACCTAAGTAGGTTCCATGAAGACGTGTGTCATTCTTAACTGCACGTTTTTATTTTATTTCTTATTACCCATCCTTAAAATATAATTAAAATATTAAGAAATAATACAATAATTAACTAATATATATATATATATATTTATTTATTTATTTATTTATATTTATATTTTATTATGTTAAATGAATAACATATATAAATCTCTTTATCTATCAAATGTGTAACGAAATCATCGATCATGTGTATGGAGGACTATCGTCTCACAAAATGATGTAATTCATTTTCCAAAATTTCCTATCAAGGATTGATATAATGAATAATTTGAAAATTTTATATGATATTTATGATGTAATTATACATCTATAATTATAATATCGCATCTACCTTTTTAACTTCCAATCTGTTGGAAAATTATAATGCCACATGTGCGTATGGGTCGATTACCACCTCCACAAAGAGATGTGATGAATTTTTATTTTATTTTGACATGGATCGCAATGATGGTATATTTAATTATGATATATTATACATATGATATAAAAATTATTCTTTAATATTTAATTTTATTTACCTTTTATTCATTACTTCTGTCTATAAAATGGAAACAATGTTCATTCGTACGTACGGCCTGCTATCTCTATGAATGGTGTAAACTATTTTCTATTTATAAATTTTATATATAACTAAAAAAATTTATAATGAATATATATTATATTTTTATATTATAAACAATTTTTATACTATTTAATAATAAAAAAATTAAAAATACAAAAAACTACCAATCCAAAACATACCTGAAAAACAAAGATGTCATTACCTAAAATGTTATTTTAAAAATAAATTGTAAATAAATATGTAATAAAAGTTTATAAGTAAATAATATATGGTATGATATATATGATTATGGTTCTATAATATATTTATAATAAACCAATTTTTATTATACTGGAGGTTCAGATGTGTACAATGAATTGTGATACTTGAGGTAAGGGTATTTTCATCTCATGTTTATTTCTAGGTGACACATGCCTTATTAACAACTTTTTTATTTCATATGGTGTATATATTGAACATGAGTTCCTTTTATGATTATTTTTTTAATGTTATATGGATTTAAATATCTATATATAGTCAATTCTTCTATGGGGTATTATTATTCAAAAGGAACCATAGTGTCATTTGTTTTATGTTACAATCGCATTGTTTATTGGGATTATTTATAATTATGATTTAAATGATGAAATATTATGTTACATCTCTAAATAAATTAATAAATTTTGTTATACTCTATTTATTTCATTAAAATAAATGTTCTCTATTCATCTTCCTCACTTTCTGCAATCAAGAGTTCAAAATAACATATTTATGAAAACAAAATTTTATTTCTCTCTTAAATGGAAAATATTTTTTCTTCTATTTCAATGAATTCAAAAAAAATGATTCAAATAAAATTTATAATACTATCCATTTATTTATTAAAGACATGATTTTTCATGTTTTAATTTAAAAAATAATTTTAAAAGGAATCTTCTTATCAATTTTTATATTATGCACTTTATACTTTTTACCAAAAATGTGAAAGTAATATTTGTTTTCATATGTATAAGATGAACTATATTTCTAACTTTCATAACAACTCAATGAAAAAAATATTAAATTAGATGTTTCCAAGGTTATTTTAAAAATTAAAATTTTTCATTTTTATTTGGTAATTTTTTAAACTTTAAAGAAGTTATTTTTAAGTGGAAAGGATATTTTACTCATGATATGTTTTAAGTGATATTTGAAAATATTTTTCTATATAAGATGTCATCCTTGCATATTACATAATATTTACTAGGGATATGATCCAATGATAATATAATTATTCTTTCTCAAGAGGGTTTACATTTTTTATGATAATAGTTTTATAAAACTCATTCATTTTTTCCATATTACGATATGATGAGATGATGGAATTTTTATGAATCATGTTTCTTTTCCATGGATTATATTATGATGAAATTATGATATTTTTATGAAACCCATTTATTTTCCATGGATTATTCAGTTATAAAATATTTATAACACCCAATTCTATTCATGGATTCTAATATTATTAATTTTATATGATCTTGTGGCACACATATATATTATTTTCATTATGTGATGGGTGAGAACTATATACCTATTTAATATATTGGATAACTATTGATATATCATGTGACAAAAAGGACAGTGATGGAGATTAAACCCAATTTAGTAATTAAATTGTCAATTAAGAAAGTCTTGGTAGTGAACCCAGACTATAATGATAGTTTGGGGAGTAAACTAATTCTACTATCATAGGCTTGGTAATAATCCTTGATTACTGAGGAAATAATTTTCTATTCTTATGTGTATGCCAAAAATCTATGTCTTTTCCTAATGTTATGTTCTCATGGATGATGTTCTTGGATTTTTTATGATTCATGTATTATAAACATCTATGATTTTTTGTAGGACTCGATATTATGATTGTTGACATTCATGGTTTAGTTTTAAAATGATAATCTCATGTTCTCATAATATTATGCTCATGTTATGCTTATTTTATCATTGATATCTCCCTTTTTACCCTTAATGAGCATCTGATCTCACCCTTTATTATATTTTCATTTCATATTTTATGATGAAATTTATTAGGTTTTATATTTCTAAGAAGAGTGCTAGTTATTATGAACAAGGTGGGTTAATAATTACTTCACCTATGAACTAGTTTTTTAGGTATCCAAGTTTCAAAAAGTAACTAGACCCATGTGATTCCAGTTTAAATTGTTATGTTATGTAATGAATATTTTTCTAATATGAGGTAATATATATGTATGAAATGTTTTATTCACAACAGTTGGTATTGAAGAATGTTTTAGTAAACATAAAGAATTTGATATGAGAAAACAATACTGAGAAACATAAGGATTAGTATGAGTATAATAAAATATCCATAGATTTTAATGAAGGATATAGTGAGTGGTTTCCAAGAAAATATATCCATGTCTAGATACTACATGTTTATTTAGATCTAAAATATTTATACCTACCGATAAGAACTCAAAAAACATTCATTGGGCCTTGACACGATCATCACTTGGTGTAAGATAATGGGCCTTATTGTACACCTAGTTTTACAGTCCATGGGAATATATTTTGGAAATTCAAAAACACTTTACGAACCATTATTATTGATTTGAATAGTTTATGACCATGAATTAACTATTTCAAACATAATGTTTCAAAGTTCAAAAATAATAATTAATGAATTATAAATCCTTTAAATATTTTTTATTTCATTATGATGTGTTTTCACACAATTATTATTATTTATCACACTATTCTTTTGGTTTTAGTTAATTGTTAGAACCCAAAGAAATCATTCTAATGCTAAATTTGATGGAAAATTCAACTATTTTATACTTGAAAAACCAAATGTTATGGGTGATATAATGAAAAAAAACTTTTTTTTATGTTCCCACCAATTTCTCAAGGTATTAAAATTACTGAAATTGTCAACGATAAAATGAAGGAAAATGTTCTATTGAGTCATTAATGAGGAAACATCAACATTTTGAAGTGGTTTTGTTGATTAACTAGTTTTTTATCTGTGGATCATTACCATTGGAATAATATTTTCCATTCTCAAATTTTCATACTATGAAAAAGTCATTTTATATTTATTTCATTCAGAATTATAATTTTATCAATGGTTGAATCTTATCAAGAATATAAGTCAACAATATGAAATTGAATCCATTAAATCAAATGAGTTTAAGAACATAGTTTTCCAAAAGTACTTTATTTTTATTCAGTAAATGAAAATTAAAAAATAATCCCCTGAGTTAAATAAGAAGGGTGATGAATCTATTTGTACCTTTTAGGTTAATTTTACAAGACCTGTGAGGTATGATTCAGGTATTATCATCTAACAGTAATGTAATGTTAATCATTTATTTAGACTCTTAAAACCATGTATCTAAAGGGAATTATTTATAATAAAATTTATTACATATGAATAAATTGTTTGATTTACTATCACGATTGAAATGGAGATTAGAGTTACCCATTAATCTAATGGTTTTAATAAGAAAATAGATATAAATTTAAAGAAACACTAAAAACCATGTTTAAAAGAATATGATATTTCGTTCATGAATGGTGTGTGGAAGTAAACATGAAGGAAATTATCTTAAGTATGTTAATAAATATTTTATGTGTGGAAAGGATGGTTATAACTTCATCGAAAAGTGAAGTGATGGGAAGAAATTATCTAATTATGATAATGGAGAGAATGTCCACAAAATGAACCAACCACCCTCTAGTGTGTCAAATGTAAGGATTATGGGAATTTTACTAACTAATTACCAAATATGAATGTTAATTATGATGCTCAATTTCATTAACCTCCTAAATGGAGAGATAAATGGAAATATCATTTGATCACTATTTTTGATGAGGGGCGTGATACCAATTTGGTAAGAGGTACAATTATCATCCACTCATGACCTATTAATCCATTATTTTACTCAGTATCTACCAACTCTTTTATATTTGAATAATTTTCTAAGGGTATAAATATTCCACCATAATTATAATATATTGAATTATAAGTGAAAACCCTAATGGTATGATGATCACATCTTAAGTCTAGGATTCTTCCTTAATTGAACTTTGTGGGAATGTACATCCTTAAAATCTTGTTAATTTTCCTCTGGTTGAATTTTATTCCATCTTAAGAATGTATTGTATTTCTATGTATAAATCCCACGTCAATTACTAAAGAAGGGAAGTCATGTTTTATATTACTAACAAAACTATGATCATATATTAGTGTGATGATAAATATGATATTCTCAGGGAAATCGCATACATTGTATGGATGTTGATTATTATTCAAAAGGGGTGTTTATATCAGATGGTTTGGGAGAAATTGAATATTGATGATATTCTTGTTGTGCTGGAGTTTTATGGATTTATTTCTAAAATAATTTCTTTTTCTTTCACTGAATCGTGAATTTTAGTTCTCAATAGAACTCATACTCAATGCCTCACCTATTTCAAATTATTTCTATAGAATGAAACATATTAACTTGAAAAATTTGAAAAATCATATCTATGAGAATTTTGAAAATTTAGTTATTTGACCAAGTGTGTCACATTGGTTTTAACCTATTATTTTTGTTAGTATGAAATATAGATCTATGAAAATATAAATTGATTATCGAGAACTTAACCATATCAAAATCAAAAACATATATCGTCTACCCTATATTGATTACATGTTTAATCAACTTCACATATATCAATACTTTTCCAAAATTGTTCTTCATTTTGGATATCTTTAATTGAGGGTTAAGAAGTAAGATATATGCAAAACAACATTCTATATAAGGTATGGACACTGCATATATATTGATTCAATTTTTTCTTACTAATTCTCTCAAAATCTTCATGGATTTAATGAATAGATTCCTTAGAGATTACCTTTATCATTATTGATAGTATTTATAAATAATATTCTTATATATTCAAAGATAAATTAATAGCATGATGATCTCTTTAATATTGTGCTGAAGTCCTTGAAGAAGGAGACATTTTATGAAAAAATTACCAAGTGTGAATTTTGGATATAAAAGAAATCATTTTAGGGTCATACAATCTCAACCGATGGTATATTAGGGCATCCATAAGTAGAATAATATATTGAACGTTAGATCAAAATATCCATTGTGACTAAGATCTGATTTGTTTTTATTTTTATGGATATTATCTTCGAATTATAGAGAATTTATCATGGTTATCTAAACCACTAACCGTGTTAAATAAGAAGGGATCCAATTTCCTATGGACATGTGAATGTGAGGAAATTGTCAAGGAAATAAAAGGAAGGTTAGTCATATATCATGTAATTACATTACCCTACTATGAATAAGGGTTTGAATTATATTATGATTCATTAACTAAAGCACTAGTATTTATTCTCATGAATAATACCATTGATATAACTTATGACACATGAAAATTGAAGGTTCATGAGAAATATTACCCAACTCAAGATTTAGAGTTAGCTATAGTATTTTTTTTCCTTAAGGATATAGAGGAATTATCTTTATAGAGAAATGTGTGATATATATACTAGGAATAAGAGTTTAATGTATATATTGACATAAAAAAATTGAATATTACCTATAGAATATGGTTGAAACTGATTAAAGGTGATAAATTTTTTATATATTACCTCCCATGGAAGGAAAACAAGGTGGTTGTTTCTTTGATCCAAAATGATCAAGCTATATTATCTATGATGATGATCACAAAAGATCTAATATGTATTGATTTATAAATGATGTATCTATAAATCTTGAAGGAAGGGGAGAACCCACATATATCTCAAATGAGTGTTGAACCATCTATCCACGTGATGATTAAAGAGGAATATAAGGATGATGTAGAGATGTAGAATAAGGTTAGAAATATTCCTATGAATAACCTTGATTTTGATGTAATTATAAGGTTTAGTAACTATGCATGTGTTCTATACAAACCATATTAGAAAATTAATATATTATCAGAAGATCATAGTTCATTATTCTCTATTCATCTTGGAAGGATAAATATTTATAGATATTTGAATGTGTGTTTATGGTGCGACGACATGAAGACAGATATTGAAGACTTTATATTTCAATGTTTGGTATGTAAGCAAGTTTAGGTTGAGAGAAAAAAGTATAATGGGATGTTAAAACCCTTACCCATACCAGAATGGAAATGGGAAAACATCTCCTTTTATTTTTTATTTGGACTCAATAAAAATATCTAAAAGAATTAATGTTATATGGGTTTTACTTGACCATCCAATGAAGTCATCACACTTCATATCTATTAGATAATATTTCTATTTGTATAATATTTCTAGGATATACATTAATTAAGTGTTAAGGTTACATGGTGTAAAAATTATATTTTTTATAATCAATAACCAAGGTATACCTTGATGTTTTGTAGAAGTCTTTAGTATGTTCTATATATAGAGTTGAGTATCAGCATTATGTATCATCCATAGATTGATGGTCAGTCTAACAGAATAATTTAAACCATAGAGGATACGTTGAGATCTTATATTATAGATTTCAAAGTTCATTAGGATCAACACCTTCCTCTAGTCAAGTTTTCATACAATAATATTTTACACTAAATATTTCAAATGGATCATTTTTAATCCCTTTATGGAAAGAAGTGTTGAACTCCAATGTGATGGGATTAAGCTGGAAAAAGGAAGCTATTTGGATCTGAGTTTTCCGAGAAGATAACAAAGAAATTGATATCCACTAAAAAACACATCAAGGTAGATTAGAGTAAAAAGAAAAGCCATTTTTGACAATCATCAGTGTGATATAGAGTTTAAAGTTGGTGAGAAGGTTTCCTATTAATTTTTATATAGAAAATTTTTATGATATTAGGGAATAAAGTAAATCTAATCCCTATTTGTATTGGTACATTTTAGGTTATTGATCGAGTAGATATTGTTACTTATCACATGGGGTTTCTACTAAACATCTCCAATGTCCATGATGTGTTCTATGTATATTTCCTAAGGGAGTATATACCTGATCCTTCACATGTACTAAACTAAGGGGTCATACTATTGGATCAGGATCCTTACTATACAAAATAACCTATAGATATTCTATATCATTGAGAGACAGTGAAACTAAATAAGACCACTAAACTAGTCAAATATTTCTATTGAAACCACCAACATAAAGAATATACATGGGAACATAAGGATCTGATTAATAGGAAGTATCTTTAGTTATTTTATAAATGTTTTGTAATTTTTAGGGTCAAATAAATTTTAAGAGGGTATAATGTACCACCCATATATTTTATGATTTTTTCAAATAAATTTAATTTCTTCAATAAGATGTGTTTCTTACAACACTATGTTTTAACAAGTCATGATATGCTATTAAAATTATTTTTTAAATATTTATAGTATAACATAGTCATTAAATTTGGAGGTATGAATAATAATAACCACATTTTGAAAATTAAGTATAATGATTTTATATAAAGAAAAAAATCATAAAAAAAGTACCTAATTTTTTGTAATATCTTTATATTCTTGAAAAATACATTTTAGAAAATTTATTTGAAAAAAACATCATTTTTGGATTAAATATTTTAAATTTACCTTAGAGTGAATTTTTTTATTTTTCTGGAATTTTTAATTTTTTAATGAATATCGAAAAAATGTAATTTTTATTAAAAATTTCCTTTTTTATAAATCATTTGCAAATTTATTTATTGTTTTATAATTTTAAAAAAGTATAATTAGTTAAATTGTTTTATTATTAATCCAATTTACCTCATTAGAATAAATTTTATATTGAATTTTGATATAAAATCTTTTTATACATATGAAAATATTTTCCTTCATAAATAATTTTTTTGTCGCATATGCAAGTTAAATTTTAAATTAAATTATACCACTTCTGTGAATTTGATTTTGTAAAATAGATAACATATTGATAATTTTCACAATTAATTTTATATAATAAGTTCAACTTGATTTATGGTCATAATTAATAGTAAACACATTAAAAAATAATTACTCTCGTTAAGGTTAAAAAGGATTTATTGAAGGGTTAAACTAAATAGATAAGCGTTAAAATGACATATAAACCATTATAACTGAAACTTTATATCTATATGTTGACCATATATCATATAAGGTTCAATAATTAGTCATTTTGGATCCTCGTGGCATGTGAAAAACCTAGGCCTAAATTTTTCTTTTCAAAAATTCCAAGTGTGTCATCTCCCCCACTTTTAAAAGGAAACCCCTCTCCTCTCTACTTCACTCTTCCAGAGGTTTTTGGTTCAGAAATTCCATAAAAAATATATTCCTTAACACTATAACCACATCTTGAGTTCCTTATTTTGATTATAAAATCATTCTAAAAGTTATTTTTGTGTTAATCTAAGGAGGTTGTCTGATGAAGATGTATCATTGTTAACTCAACATTTTTATTTTATTTTTCTTCCACCTCCTTAAAATATTCTATAACTATTATGATATAATAAAATAATTATATACAGCATAATTATATTCTTTTATATTAAGGGTATGACCATTATAAATCTCTTCTCCCAACCAAAGGGAAAAAATCCTTCTATTATGTGTACGGTGGACTACCACCTTGCGAACCGATGTAAATCAATTTCCATCACCGCATATAATAGATTGATTTAATTACATATTTAAAATATATATATATGATATTTATGAAATAATTATAATTCTTTAATTATAATATCACATATAACATCTTGCCTTCCAATCTTCTAAAAATGATAATGTCGCTTGTGCATATGTGTGAACTACGGCCGCTATGAAGTGATGTGATATGTTTTTCATTTAATTTTAAAATGAATAGAAATTAAAGTATGTTTAATGAATATATATTAAATATATGATATAAAAATTATTATTTAAATTTGAATTAATATTTACCTTTATTTTTCTCCATCCATTGAGAAAATGGAAATATCATTCATTTATGCGTACGACCTACCATCTTTATTAACGTTGTAATCCATTTTAAATATATAACTTTTATGGATCAATATAAATATTTTTAAAAGGAATATATATGATATTTTATATCATTATTAATGTTTTGATATGATGAAACCATAATAAATGTATAAGGACCAAAACTACCAAACCAAAACATACATGAAAAATAAAGTATTTATTACCTGAAACCTGTTTTTTTTTAATAATTGTTAATAAATAAGAAATAAATATTCATAAGTAAACCATATATGGTATAATATATATTATTATGGTTATATAATAGATATATAATAAACCTATATTTATTATAAAATAGTATTAAAAGTTTATGAAAAAATTTGATAGTTGAGGTAAGGGGATTTTCATCCCAATTTAATATTTGTGAGACACATGCCTTATTCACCGCTTTTTTCTTTTAGGTGGTGAATATACTGACCATTAATGTATTTAATTATTATTATTTTTAATTTTATCATTATTTAAATATCCACATATATATATATATATATATATCATGGGTATTATTTTCCAAAAGCAACCATTGTGCTAAGGGTTTTATGTTACTATATCTTTATTTATCGGGATAGATAATGATTATTCTTCCAATGATGATATAATATTATCTATATCTCAATAATAAATTAATTTTATAATAATATGGTTATTTCATAAAAATACATATGTTCCTTTAATTTTTTACTATTAACTGAAGATTTTAAAATAACGTCTTTCAGGAAAACCGATATTATGTGTCTCTTCATTTGAAAATAATTTTTCTTCCTTGTCTATGTTTTCTATGAATATTTTATAGAAATTTTATACAATTATAAAATGATTGATTAAATAAATTCTTACCCATGTTTCAATTTCTAAAAAATTATATAAAATTACTCTTATTATCTTTTTCTATAGGAGTAAATTTTTACTTTTTACAGAAAATTTAAAAAAAATATTCGTTTTAATGTGTATGACATGAAATTTACTTCCCATCATCATAACCACTCAATTATTTAAAAGTTACCTTGCATGTTATAAATTTTATTTTCAAATAAAGTTTTTTACAAAGTATTTGGGATGTTTTTTTAGATTTTAAATAAGTTATTTCAAATTATAAGGGATATTTTCCTCCAGAAATTTTTCTATGTGATCTTTCAAAATCATTTTTCATCTAAGATGGCATCCTTTGATGTTATGTAAACATTACAAGGGATATGATCCAATGAGACCGTCCTTATTATTTCATTTTATAGTATATTTTTATGATGAAAATATTTCTATGAAACTACTTTCTTTTCCATGGTATATGTTATGATGAAATAATAACATGTTTATAAAACCTGTTATTTTTCCATGGGTTACGATATGGTGAAATAATTAAATTATTATGAAACCTGTTTTTTTTCATGGGTTATGCAGGATGAAATGTTTATGAAACCCATTTATTTTCATGGGTTTAAATATTGTGAATGTTTTATGATCTTATGGAACACATATTATTGATTTTCATTATGTTACTAGTGATACCTATATCTCCATCCAATGCATTGGGTAAATATTGACATATCATGAGAAAAATAGTATGGGAATAAGAAGTGAACCCAATTCATTAAGGGACATTATCCTTAATTATAGTCTTGGTAGTGAACCCTAACTACTATTATGGTTTGGCGAGTAAACCCATTGTACAATGATAGCCTTCTAAATGATCCTTGACAGTTAAGGAAATGATTTTCTATGTTTGTATATATGCCAAAAATCTATGTCTTATTCCAATGTCATGTTATCATGGATCATGTTAACTTATTACTTTATGATTAATTTATTATTAAATTCAATGATTTATTTCATGACTCAATATTATGAAATTTAACATAGATGTTATGTTTTTGAAATTTTAAGCTCATTTTATCATACCATTATGCTTATGTTATGCTTTTTTGATTATTTATTAATATGTTATTTACCCTTAATGAGAATCTGAGCTCATCCTTCATTATGTTTCCTTTTATTAGGTTTTGAAGAAAGGTGTTAAGTATGCTATGTATAAGAAGGGTTATAATTATGAATAACTTAGTTGGAGATGATGTATTTCAGTAATGAACTAATTTTTTTATGTATCTAGGTTTGGAAAAGGCACTGGACTTATACGATTATAGAGAAAATCATTATTTAATGTAATGAATATTCAGATAATATGATATAATATCTTCATATGAAATTTTTGGGTCACTATAGGTTTAGTATTTTTAATAAACATATTCAGATTTGGTAATAAGATTTATTTTTATTTTTAGTGAATAAAATGATTTACCTTGGTACATTTATGTTACTGCAGTAAAGGATAACTATTTTAAAGGGTGATTAATCTATGTGACAAGGCTTAAAATATAATAAAAAAATTTCCCCAATTAATTATTTTAGGTTATTATCAACCTAAAATAATCTTTGTTCAATATTTGTCTAATTTAGAGACAATATTTTAGAAAATGACATTTATTTTATTTTATGATTAAAAGTATTTACAAAAGTGTCACTATTTATACTTAAAAAAGGATGTCATCACCAACCCACTTATTCACAAAATAATAACACCTTAACATGGCCAATACTTGAAAATAATTTTTCCAAAACTCTCTTTTTAATGTCTTATAGTTTTTTTATTCCTAAAATATTAATCTAAGAAGATTTAAGGAGATATCCAAAAGAGGATATCTAGGGAAGAGGTAATTTTTTTGACCAAGTTCTCTCACGTTTATTTATTCATAAACTACCAATAAAATATTCTATAACTTTTATAGAATAATTTAGTTAGATACATTATTATATTTAAACATTATAATTTTTAGATAACAATTATTATCTACCTCCATATTATCCATCATAAAATAAAAATTTCACGTGTGTTACATGTATACAACCATCACCATGAAAAAAGTATATAATTTTTCTTCACTAACATTATATAGTTTTCTATAAAAATGTTTTTAATGAAAAAAATAATGATTATATAAAATAATAATGATGAATTTAATATATTTTCAAAATTATGGAATGGTTATATGTATATTTATATTTGTTAATGAAATAAATTCACTTTATGAAATTAATATTTAGAAAAAAAATAATTCTAAAGAGTTTTATGTGAACCATCACTATAACACCCATGAAATAGAAATGTGACTATATAAATATATAAAAAACATACTATAAATATTAATTACCCTTTTGTAGATGATGAATCCTAGAAAATGGTTATAATAAAGGAACCTCCAAACTGAAAACATATGTGAAAAATGGAAAAAATAATGCAAAAATATTTATTTTAAAAATGATTTATTATTAAATGGGTAATGATAAATTATTATAGAATGATATATATTAATATAAATATAAATATATTTTTGATAAATATTTATAATAATTATGAATTTATCGTATCATATGTTAGAGCGTGTTAGACTAATCGGAAGTCCAAGGTAGGGGATTGTTTTACAATCTCAATTATTATTAAGATTGATTATGTTTAATATTATATTGAAGGAATTGTATGTTATTTATATATTTAAACAGAGATATTTTATTTTAATATAATTATTTCTATTTTTTCAATTTTTATTTCAATTTTTTTTCCATTGGTACTCAAATCAACTTAAAAAAATATTCATAATAAAATTTGATCTTATTTCTCTTTTTTATTTGAAAATATTTTTTGTTCATATATATGTTCATTATTTTGATTCAAAAATATTATTTTTAATACGTAAATTAATTCTTATGGTCAAGTTTTATTCACTTCGACATTTATACAACTTTTTAAAAGGAATTATTTAAAATTTCCACATAAAAGTCATTTTTGACTTTCTTTAAAAAGTTATGAAAATAATATATTATTCTAATTCCCTACTTGAATAGAATTACCTATATTCATGACCATTATTCTATATTTATCCTACTTTATATGATTTTATTATTTTCCAAAGTAAAATCTATTTCTATTATTATTTGAATTTTTCATTTCTATACCAATAGAAATGGGTATTATTTTATTTAAAGTTTTGAAAAGTTATTTCATTTCATGAATGTATAATTTAATATTTCACTCCACATTTGAAAAATTTAGAATATTTTATTATCAATAATCCATTATTTTGAATTATATTACAAATAATTTATTTAATGCCTCTTTAAAATGATATGAAAATAGTTTGTGAAGTAACTTATACCCTTGTTTTAGGACTTTGTTACAAAATATTTAGAAATTTTATATTCAAAGTTTCACTTATAGTTTCCCATTTATTTAAAAATATGTTTTACTTTACTATGAAATGATCATTTTTGATGAATTTATCATATCCTTTAATCACCTTCTAATTTATAGTTTATATCATATTTTTTGCAAAAAGTTTGTTCTATGTTTATTCACTTCACTGACGTTATATTCTCCATTATTCTATATATTTGTTTTGACATTATTTTTATCCTTAATTTCCATGTTCTATAGTACCATGGATATATTCAATATCATATTTATATTTTATTAATAGTATAACCATTAATATATACGGTGTTACCAGAAATAATTTTCTAAGAATGTTATTTTATTATCTTGGTAAATTTTAAATCTTGTATACTTGATTTAGTATGGATATTTATTTATTTCAGTTGAATTTTTATTTGGTATTGTCATATTCATTAAAAGTATGGCGAATGAATTTGAAATTTTTAGTGATGGATGGAGCCTAAATTATATAGCCCTTCAATAAATTGATTATGTATCAGGAGACACTCTAATTGGTATTCCTTGCTTATTATTTGGTTATTTGGTGTATTTACACACACTTATTGTAAATAACCTAGCTAAGGCCCAAACGATAAGATTAAGATGACTGAAATTATACATTATATCATTTAAAAACCAATTATTATTTTCCATGTGATTATTATATTATTATTATCCTTGAAAATATTCTATTATCATGTTTTTATTATATATAATATTTATTGATGATTTTATATTCTATATATATTATGCTTTATATACTCATTATATCTTCTATTGTGCGCATCCCCTTATTGGGAATCTAAGATCAACCATTATTTTTTTCATTACGAATGGATAAAAAAGTATCTTTGAATGAATTAAATGATGCACTAAAATTAATAAGAATGTTTTCATGATGTTTATTTGTTTTTTATAAGTTTCTAATGTAATATTGAAATATTATATGCATCTAGTCTTTTAATATTACTAAACTATTTTATCCTAAGTGATTTAATACCTTGTATATTATACCAATATAATGTAGTAAACATTAAATATGGGTTATTTGAGTCATGTTTATTATATTTGTTATCAGATAAATTTTAGTAGAAACCTTGGGAACTCTATTTTATAAGAACATAGCTAATATAAGAATTATGATAAATCATTCAGATGATAAATAAATTTTACCTACATGGGAAGTGTTATTATATAGCTCAATATTCATAATGATATGATTCAATTATGTGTATGATAATATTATGAGATTCATCCTATTAGATGGAGTGGAAAACAAATCAACACCGGTAATAAATGTGGGGATTTTCCTCCTGGTAAAGCTAACAAGGTTTTTATTGAAGATACATAGAATATAAATAAATATATATATATATATATTAGGTATGTTAACTCGTATTATGACCAATACCCTTGCCTATATAGACTATAATGTTACTACATGGCCTAATACAATTATTTTAATCCTCTTTATGTAGTAGAAACCATAATACTATAATGTATCTACTGATCTATTAGTAGTTGAAAAATAGATCAAGTCCTCTAAAATATATATATTTAATTTTTAGAGTAATTAAAGGGATAATTTAATTTTGGTAGTGTAATATTTAAAGTGACATGTTGATAAATAGTGGTGCTTTATTAAAAATACAAAGAAGGAGATGGATATAGAAAGCATGGAATGGAATACTTTTAAGGTTATATTCTTTGAGAAATATTTTCATCAAGAGAAATATTCCAATATTAAAAGTCAATTTTTTAATTTAAATTAGAAAGAAGTTGATTGTTTTTTTTATAAAACTAACTTTAAAAGATTAAAAAGGCACACTATAAAATATATGTGTAATCTAAACAAATATTGATCATTAATTTGATGGGACTAAGATGAACCTCTAAAAGGAACTAGTTTCTAAAACTTTTTCACTATATAATGATACGGTATAAAGTTCCATAAAAACATTGAAATAATTCTCCAAGACTTATATTTTCAATGTAATTTATTAGAATATGAAGTTGATTGAGCGCCATGGAGGAATTAAATTGGTGATGAAGATGATGGGAGGGGTATAACTTCCAATATGTTATAATTATTGAATGAAACGCACTGGTAGTTTCTTAAAAGGAATTTGAGTTCTTTATAAGTGTAGAGATAATGGTCCTAGGGATAATGACTGAAAGGTTAATAGATAATCCACCAATACCCATTTAATATAATTTAAGGATATCGGGAAATATTTGTACCAATATCCCATGCATAATGGGAATATATTTAAAAATATTTCATTAGGTAAAAGCAAATATTATGTTATTACTGCACCTAAGGTTGAAGTCCCTAAATATGGTATAATAGGTACTTTGATAATATTCTCAAATATAGACAATGATTTATTTTATTTTATATCTACACACTCATTTATTGATTTTGTATTTTATAATAACATTAAATCATATCATAAGTCCCAAAGAATTTTTTTTCTAGCCAAGACACTCAGTGGGAATATTCACTGCTACAAAAACAAGCAAGGGAAGCAACACCTTTTATCAGCGCTAAGAAAAAAAAAAGCACTGATAAAGGTAATTCTTTATCAATGATAATTAAAAGTGATCATAAAGGTTCCCTTCATCGGCTCTTTTCTAGTGCTGATAAAGAATTACCTTTATTATAGCTTTTCTAACACTTATAAAGGCACCCTTTATCAGTACTAAAATTTTAGCACTGATAAACAGTGCCTTTATCAGAACTTTTGTAGTGCTAATAAAGGGATCCTTTATCAGCACTAGATAAGTGATGATAAAGTGATCCTTTATCAATGCTAAAAGTTTAGCTCTGATAAAGGGAGATCTTTATTTGTGATTTTCTAGCGCTGATAAAGAGAACCCTTTATCATCACTTTTCTAGTGCTGATAATACCATAGTCCCATTTTATAAAATGTGGTGCATAGTGTCCTCTATTTATCATTCCCTAAAGCTCTTGTGGGACTATACCCCTGCGACAACTCCCCCCCTGATCTTCTCAATGCCGGACCTCTTCCACCGCTATCCCTACTCCATTGATATTCCCTTTTCCAGACCATCATTTCCGCTAGTCCTACTCTTCAGCTAGCCCTACTCCACTTCCCTTCTCTTTTACGGACCTCCATCGCTATTAGACCTACTCCGCTTCTAGCCTTACTCCACCAAAAACCCAACTTCAACTGTTTGGGATTCCTTTCGATGAGGTTTGATTCTAAGCTTCTTATCTTTGATCTTTAATTATTTCTTCACTCACCCTCATCTATTTCCTTTTTTTATTATTCTAATATTCATAATGGTGGTTTATTTTGGTTTGTTTTGGGTTGTTTTTTGTCTTTGGGATACGTTTTTAGGTCACATTCTTTCAAAAATGCATGAAGTGATTAAATTTTGACCAAGTGAATTGTTTATTACTTATAGGGTTTTGTTAAGATATTTTCAAGATTAAGATTATTCTAAAAACTCAATTATAAACGTGAGTAGTGAGAAGGAGAAAAAATTTTGTTATAATTTTCAATGTATTTAAGAATTATGGCATGGGGTGATGTGGTGGTTGTGTTATTAGAGGGTCTTATGGTAATTATTTCATAAGAATGTAGTATTTTGTAATGGATTATGAATTGGTTTTTTATATTAAAAGTGTTGGGGTATAAATGATTCCTTTAGTGTGGACGATTTTCCCATAGTATTGGTAAGTTATTTAATTTTTTAGATTAAATTTATTAATTTTGATTCTTATACATTCCGATACATTATCATGGGAAAGTGTGTAGGATATAGAAAGAGACATTGTATAGAGTGCTATCAAATTTCAATAGTAGGAGGTGTTGATGTCTATTGTCTATGTGTTGGTTCCTAAGGTTAATAATTGGCTAGAAGTAGTTGGGGAGGGTTTGGAATTGGAAAATATTCGAGCTCATTTATGGGTTTCCTTAGTAGTGGGATTATATTAAGGGAGGATTGATAATGCTGAAAGGAAAATCATGTTAAGTAAAATGTGGTTTTAGGAAGAGTTTTATTAACTAGATATAGAAGTATTAGTGTATACAGAATATCATGGAATTCAATCAAGTTGGATACAGTGTTCTTTCCCTTGGGATTCACATCTATGCATTGATGGTCTATTTTTTAGGACACTTGGTTGATGAATAAATTAAATCTTGTAATTTTGAGTCATCTTCGAAGTTAGAGATTCAAAGGAAGGTTCTGAGTTTATGTTTGAGGTTTTGGTTGTAGAATATGGATTGTGATAAAGTTATCTACAGTGGTTTTATTCAAGTTTATTATAAGGTTAAAGATAGTTCCTTGAGTTGTGGTCTTAATGGAATGAGGAATAAGGGTGTGATGAGATCTTCTAGATGTATAGTGGGGATTATTCCACAGGTTTTAGTATCTCAGGGTGTACCATATTTTTAATGTTGATTTATTTCAATGGTGATGCAGTGGGGCATCAGTAGTATGAGTTCCCCATGATTCATATTGTTTCTTGGTTTTAATAAGGTGTAGTTTTTTTAGATAGATGGTCATGTTTTAGTTGATAAAAATTTGGGATGTGGTGAGTTTGGTTTGAGAGTATAGACATGATTATGTCTTGAGTTATTGAATTCATCCCTATATTAACAAATACCCTCTTTCCATTGATACTAAATGATTCAGTTGAATTATTTTTAATGGAATTATTTTTCTCTCTTTACCATAAAATTCCTGTGAAAATATAAATTTTATTGAGTTGGTTAGTGTGTTTGTCCAAATTTAATTATTCTTAAGAAAAAAAGAAAGAATAATTCTATTTTAACTAAATTGATGGGGACTTTTCTAATCTAAAGGTCATACTTTTGGGAAATAATTTATTTATAAAATTCATTTCACAAATTTTTTCAATATTATGAAAGGTATTAATAGTAAATAAGAGGAGGTTTTAGTTTCAGGTAGGGATGGTCGATGTGGTCCTTCTCCATCATGTGTGAGTTGTTTAACACTAATGGATTGTTGGTTATACCTTTGTATGGGAATATGATTTTTTATAGAATAGATGTAAGACGTGTCTAGGGATATTAGTTACAAGTTTGGGGAAGGTGAGGGAGAGTTATTTCATATCCTTTAAATGTTCATGATAGAATTTATGTTCACTAACCTCAATTTTCTATTTCTTATGTTAATTTGGGTAAGAAAACCTATGATATTCCATATTAATTTTGGATAAACCTAGGTTATTTTTCTCCCACGTGGACAACATTTTTTTTAGAAATGTATCTACTATATTAGTTTTCACGTCAAAATTGTATCCTTGATTTAATTTTAATGGAGTTTGGTCACTATTTTTGGGTTGTTTAATGTGATTATTTTATTATGAATGAGCTGGCTGGTAGTGGTGGTTAAAAGGATGTTTAATGTCTTTCAGAAATCATGGTGGGTGCTATAACTATTGGTAAGGGGATGGAAAGTGTGTTGATTTTGATGGGGGTCTATCATGGTTCTGTTGATTTTAAAATAATTATTAGAAATGGTTAGGCTCTATTAATCTCTATTTTTATAAGGAAGTTGTTATATTCTACTATAATTGGATGTCTTTTTTGTGTATTTTAATCATAAATAATAATATTTTAGATTCAAATAGGATGGAGAAGAATAAAGATCGGTTGGATGCTAATCATTTGACAATAGAGTATGAGAATGGAGTGAACGAGTTCATCATGTTTGCAAAGGATCACGCAAAGGATCCTTCTCAAATCCTTTTTCTATGTTTAAGTTGTTGTTATTCTAGACTAATTACTCTAGAGGAGTTGGAAGAAAATTTTATATGTCACAGAATAGATTGGAGTTATAAATGTTGGAATAAACAAAGAGTAAAAGCGAATGTAGCTACTGGCTGGGACAAAACTACATTTTATATATCAGTATATATGATTACAAATATGGATAATGAAGAAGACCGTTTGAAGAATTTGAATACAGATGTCAATGATGATGAATATCGTATTGAGTAAATGACAAGGACAATTGAAAATGAACTCCATGATTTCCCAAAATTGATTTAGAAGTTAAAGATGTAAAGACCCAGAAATTCCGTGGAATTGTTTTTTAAAATACATGGGATTTTTTACAAGTCTGCAGTTTCTGATGACATGTGATTCTGAGGCCCAGTGTGCCCAGAATCAATTTCTGAAGTTTCGTTCGGGTACATTTAGTAAACGTACTTGCGGGATTTAATATCTTTTGAAGCGGTTCTCGGAATTGAAATCTGAGGGCACCGTTGAACTCGCAGCGCCTGTATTCTCTTAAGGAGACCTTTACCACAGTTGGATTTTATTGACATTGGGAGTTAATTTTTGGGGTTTCTAAATAAAAATTAAATAAAAATATGTGTGACATATTTCTATTTGAAATCTAGTTAAAACCTCCAAAGGGAGGATGGAGGTGGGACCCACCACACCCAAACCACCATTGGGAGGATGTTTTAGGGTGGGACCCACCTGAACCCTTTAACTCTTTTAAACCCACCCTTTAAACCCCTTGATCTCCCCATTAATAGAGGGAAACTCTTGGTCTTCCCCTTAATGGTTCCAATGAAAATTAATTAATGACTTAATTAATTAATTTCAGTGATTTGAATTCTTTTGAATTCATTATGTCAACATTAAAATAAGAGATTATTATCATTTCTTTTGGGTTTGCATATTCCTTGAAGAGCTCTATAGAAATCATGGAAGAACATCGTCCTCTCGACGAAGAATGCTCGTCATCTCTGAAAAATGATGGTACCATCTTCGATCTTTGTCCAAGCCACAAAAGAAGTAGATGTCGTGAGGAACGTCGATGACGTTTTATCCTCGGACATTTCTCAATGTCAACGAATCGATGTGCTCCCTCTTTTCGAGACTTCGACGATGTACATAGAATCGAGGTAGGGGAAAATGGATTTGTTTTATGTATGAGTTATACTATCCTTTCCTCTTCGTGTGTTGTGATCTTGATGCTGAATTTTAACAACGTAACGAGGAGGGCTCAGACTGCACGAACACGGTCCAACCATCCCCCCTTGATGTTATTATCATTGTGTTGACGACAAAGGTGGATCATGGAATAGGCCGGTGGCGCAAGGTCCACCCTCGCAACACGAAAAGAAAAGTCGCAGCCAAGCGGGTTGTGGCAGAGCCAGAAGGGCACGGTGTCATTGCACCATGCCAGAGAAGGGCCGTGGCCAGGGCTGGCTGCGGTAGAGGAAGCATGGCGTTGTCGCGCCGTGCCGACAATGTGGAACTGTGGTTGGGCTACGCCGGGTCAGTGGGTGTGGTGTCTTCGCACTGCTCTGGTGACGGGGAGCGGCCAGCAGGGAGGTTCAGGACCCCTTTGGGTCCCACGATGGCGGGACCGACCCCACAGGGTGCCGGTTCGGTTCTACCCAAACGGCTAAGCCGTTCGGGTGCCAGGGGGTGCACGCTTCTCCCCAGGCATGGCCAGGCCAGGCCGTCTTGGGCCGGCCTGCCCTTGGCTGGGCTGCCACGGGCTGAGATGCCCTTGGCCAGGCCGCCCCGAGCCGGGCCGCCCTCGGCTAGGCCGCCTTTGGCCGGGCCACCCACGCCCGGGCCGCCCCATGGTCGGGCTGCCCTCAGGCCAGGCCGCCCGTCTGGTCGGGATGTCTCTTCGAGTCAGGTTGTCCCCTAGACTCGGGAACCTTCCTCATACCAGGTTAGACCCGCGGTCATGATCAGACCCCGGTTCCAACCGGGTCAGGCTGGGTCAGTCTGACAGGGTCAGACCGGACCCAGACCTGCTATGGTTATTTACACCGTTTAGCTCGCACCTAGGGCTACGGGTGTCTGATTGACGTACCGCCTACGGAAATGGAATTATTGGAGAGATATGATTCTTTGGCATACTCCACTTGAGTTTTGGACGTAGTTGGAGTACAGTCGGGTTGGTTTAAGCCTAAAAACCAACAGTTCCCATGGAAGAGAAATGCCAATAACTCTCAGACCAGGCATCCGTTTGACGCGTCGTCTGTCGCATGGGGTTCCTTATGATGAGACAGAATTACATGATACATCAACTCATGAATTCATTATAGTTGATGTATCGACACTTGGATCGAGGAGTGAACCCTCCCGGAATCGAGCGTGATGTGTGCGGGAACCCTGGGGCTAGCTGCAACTGAGATTATAGGATCCTTCATGGCTTTGACAGCAACGATATTGTACTATGATCTTCCATGGGTTCTACAGCGATGAATATTGTACCAGAATCCTACATGGGTTCAACAGCGATGACTACTGTACAGGGATCCTCTGTGGGTCCGACCATTCTGAATTTTGTTCCTGTATCCTGTGTGGGTCTGACAGAACAGCTGGTCTTGTATCCTGTGTGGGTCCGATAGCTTAGTTGGTCCAGTATCATGTGTGGGTCCGATAGCTTAGATTAATCAGTGACTACATCTGATCATCTCTATCACTATACAAAATATGTATACATGTGTGAGTTGAGTCATGTCTTTCCACCATTATCATCACAGTGATTGACTTTACTTCCTTTAGAATATACCTTGAGGAGATCAATCGGGACAAAAATAATCCCATCACGGAGCAAGGGGGTGGAATGGTTTGTGCTTGGGCTTAAGATTTTTAGCCAGACTGTGATTGATAACTTAGATATATGTATGGTCATATACCTAAGTAGGATTGGTTTATACTTCATGATTGTATATTACTTATTTGGTTATCCTTAGTGGATTCTAGGAGACCTTCGGGGGTCTCGGGGTCCCCTACTGAGTATTGTAATACTCACCCCTACACGGGCTTCGCCCACACCTTATTATGTCTTATGCAGATGATGGTCAGTAGTGATCGAGGTCGAGGGAGATGGACGGAAGGCTGCTCGGATCTGGACTAGACAGGAAGTACCTCAGGGACGAGTTTTTCGAGATCTATACCTACCCTTCAAGTAGGATTCCCCAGTGGATGAACCAAGAGATGCACTTTACCTTTCAGTTGTTTGTCCCTTGTTAGTTGTAGTTGCTTTCAGTTGTATCTGTACTTTACTATTGGGCTTGTATTTTCGGCCCCTTTACTTTTAGCATAAATTTTTGTATACAGTATTCACTAAGTACTTTGTTTACAGCATACTATAATTGTGTGTGTGTTACTTTTATAAAGGCAATGCCTTCCCAGCTTAGGGATTTACGCCTTTGGTGCTAGTCGTCAGCCCCTAGCCTAT
The DNA here is from genome assembly GCA_963277665.1 of Viscum album. Lineage (NCBI taxonomy): Eukaryota > Viridiplantae > Streptophyta > Magnoliopsida > Santalales > Viscaceae > Viscum > Viscum album. The sequence goes on from OY728130.1 coordinate 1,226,582,014, forward strand.
GGAAGGCGGGCTTGGGGTAGTCACGGCATAGGCCCCGAGGACAGGTCGTGACAAATTGTTATCAAAGGAGTCAGTTCAACCACAGAACATGGACTCTGATTCTTTTAACATCAATAGTGTGAAGTGTTTTGGGTTTGGCTATCATTTTAGGGAAACTGGTGTTGGTGCGGCGGCCTACGTAACCATACACTAGGACTCTGACTTCTGATCTCCGACTCAGGGCATGAAAACACTAATTGCGTGTGTGTTTCCTATGAAAATGTTTTCTTCATGATTAATTTGTGTCAGCTCACCAGGTATATAGTTTTTACCGTGGAACACCTGTTTCATTCCAGGATGGCCCCATGAATGCATTCAGCTATGGTATTGAGTTACGTATGAGATGGTATCCCACCGAGCGATGAGGCCTTGGTGTAGGGCCCCATCACAGTGGAGGTACTAGCAGTACCACTACCCACTGGGCCACCGATACCCCCAGATCCCGTAGCAGAGAGTGTACACCGCCTGAGTGTGTTTCATGAGTTCCAGCTCTAGAGGTCACCCATATTCCAGGGAGATACTGACCCAAAGGGAGCTGAGGATTGGCTGGAGGCTGTCGTGAGAGTTTTTAAATTGGTAAGGACACCAGCCGACCTCATGGTGGTCCTTGTTGCGAGTCTCTTGCATGCAGCAGCAGACAGATGGTGGAACCTGATGCTCTATGTGCATGAAGAGGTATCATTACTCTGGACAGACTTCGAGAGTCTCTTTCAAGTAGAGTTTGTTCCAGACACCCTTTGTTCGGTGAAAATTCAGGAGTTTCTTCATCTATAGCAGGGCAGTATGACAGTAGCTCAGTACTCTGCGAGGTCCACCGACCTCCTGCGCTACTCCACAGATATGGTGCGGGACCCATTCGTCAGGACCTGGACCTTCGAGCAGGGACTCATGCGTGATATCAGGGCTTCGAGGATCCCCCTCAGCATCCCGACGCAGGTGGGGGTGCTAGAGAGAGCCCTTCTAGTAGATATTTTACTCGCTAAGCAGTCACGAGTAGTGAGACTCACCACAGGGTGACACGTAGCGGAGCCTTCTACAGCAGGTAGTAGACAGATGTTGTAGAGGTCCAAGCGTACTAGTCCATCATGTGGGTGACCCCAGGATACAGGTTCGGTTGTTCGGGGCACATGAGACAGAGCCATATATTCCAGGATCAGGCAGTGTTATGCATGCGGTGGGAGGGATACATGGCTCGTGACTGCCCGAACCGCCATGCAGATGAGCAGAAGAGAGTAGAGGGACCCCCTGGCAGAGGCAGAGGTTCGATCATGGTGGTTTGTTGGGAGCAGGAGGACATGGTAGAGGAGCTGGCCGAGCAGCGGGTGGTGGACGATGTTTCGAGGCTCTACCACCACCACCACCAGGAGGTCCACCCCGACCACATGGAACTAGCGGACAGAGGCGGGATCAACTCCAGGTAGTCGAGGCTTATGACCACAGTGCACCTGAGATGATTCGAGGTATTATATGTATCTACTCCACCCTTATTGGTGTACTTATAGACACATGTGTGAGTAATTATCATATTTCCACTGCCCTCGTTCGAAGAATGGAGACTCTGACAGAGCTGTTGGCTCAATCCTTACGGCTATAGACTCCTACAAGAGCAGACTTGATGATTATGCACCGGTGCCGGCAGTGTGAGTTTACTCTATGAGGCGAGAACTTTGGCTGGGATCTTCTGGTAGCGGCGTCGAGGCCTTACGACGTCATCCTGGGTATGGACTAGTTATCCAAAGTTCATGCCTAGATTGACTTTTTTAGGCAAAAAGTGTGGTGTGTTCACACGGATGGGACCAGATTCACCTTCACTAGTGATATGGGATCCTTTTCAGCATAGGATGGATTTACACAAAGGAGGGGGCAGCCGATCACACATCAGTTGGCTAGTCTAATCCTCGAAGCGTTTTATGTGCGGAGTCCGGGTTTTCCTATTTTGGTGGATTAGTATGTGGATGTTTTCCCTGAAAACGTTCCAGGACTACATCCCCATAGATACATAGACTTCAACATTGAATTGTACCCCGGGACGGCACCGATATCTACTCCATCATATCGGATGTCTCCCAATGAGATTCGTGAGCTGCAGGTACAGCTGGAGGAATTGTAGGGGAAGGGGTTTATCCGACCCAGTGTTTCAGCCTAGGCATCTCCGATTTTGTTCTCCAAGAAGGCGGATGGGAGATTATGACTGTGTGTTGACTACTGTCACCTAAATCAGGTGATCGTGAAGAACACGTACCCACTCCCTAGGATTGACAACCTCTTTGATCAGCTCAAGGGAGTAGGATGGTTATCGAAGATAGACCTTAGGTCAGGCTATCACCAACTCAGAATACGAGACAAGGATGTGCATAAGAAGGCCTTCAGGTGTCGGTATGGCCACTACGAGTTCTTAGTTATTCCCTTCAGCGTAACCAATGCTCCATCAGTGTTCATGAGTCTCGTGAACAAAATCTTCTAGCCTTACCTCGGTCACTTTATCGTAGTCTTCATCGACGACATACTAATCTACTCGACTACTGAGTAGGAGCATGCCTCCCATTTGTGGGTAGTACTGGATACACTCTGAGAGCACCAGCTTTATGGTAAGCTCTCAAAGTGCTAGTTTTGGATTCGAGAGGTTCACTTCATGGTACACGTCATCTAGGAGTCTGGAGTTGCAGTAGATCCAGGAAAGATCGAGGCAGTACTTGCTTGAGATCCACCAAGGAGTGTGACAGAGGTACGGAGTTTTCTAGGACTGGCTAGGTACTATCAGAGATTTGTGCCAGATTTCTCTAGAGTTGCAGCACCGCTTTCAGCATTGAAGAATAAGGGGAAACCCTTCGTGTGGTCAGAGAGATTCCAGCAGAGCATTCAATAATTGAGGCATAGGTTGACTAGTGCGCCCATCTTGAGGCTACCGGAGGAGGGAGTTGGGTACGTAGTTTACTGTGATGCATCAGGGACCGGACTCAGGTGTGTATTGATGTAGGAGCTAGTAGTGATCGTGTATGGTTCTCAGCAGTTGATATAGCATGAGTAAAACTATTCTACCCATGACCTGGAGTTATCAGCAATGGTCTTCGCCTTGAATATGTGGTGGAACTATCTGATGGGTGAGCATTTTACAGTCTACACTGACCACCAGAGTCTCAGGTACATCTTCTCGTAGAAGGACCTGATCCTGAGATAGCGGTGATGGCTCGAGTTCCTCCAGGACTATGACTTCGAGATAGTCTATACTCCTAGGAAGGGGAACATTTTAGCAGATTCTCTCAGCAGAAGATCAAGCATTCAGCTTCTAGGAGAGGTGACAGAGCAGCGGGCCGCGATGCATACATCCTTTGTGGATAGATATGGAGGAGCCCTTCTGCAGTCTCTCACAGTCACTCCTCTACTTATTCAGCGAGTCAGGGAGGCACAGTGTGAGGACGTTGATTGTGAGATGTGACGCGCTCAGATATCCTCAGGGTAGGAACCTTATGGATTTTCTGAAGGTGGGGGCATGTCTATCTATTCATAGGATGAACCATGGTACCAGTTTTACTTCAGGAAGAAGGGTTGAGAGAGTTCCACACATCTCCTCTAGCGGTACATCCAGGAGTAGCGAAGATGTATCAGGACCTCCGACGATAGCACTGGTGTCCTGGTATGAAGAAGTTAGTAGCAGAGTTTGTCTCACGATTCCTCACTTGTCAAAGAGTGAAGGCAGAGCACCTGGTTCTAGCAAGCTTGGTTCAGCCCTTAGAGGTCCCAGAGTGGAAGTGGGACAAGATATCCATGAATTTCATGATGGGACTTCCACGTACATACAGAGGACATGACTCTATCTGGGTGATCGTAGACCGACTCACCAAGTCATCCCAATTCCTACCGATCAGAGATCAGGGCTAAGTAGAGATCTTGGGATGCCTCTATGTTCAAGATATCGTACAGATTAATCGTGTGCCATCGATGATCACATCTGATCGAGATGCTCATTTAAATTCTCGACTTTTGAAGGGGTTGTAGGAGGATTTAGGGATGCGGCTTCATTTGAGCACCGCCTTCCATCCTCAGACGGATGGTCAGACTGAGAGGACCATTCGGACTCTCGAGGACATGCTCTATGCATGTGTCTTTGACTTTGGTCACAGGAGGAAGGATCACTTACCCTTGGTGGAGTTTTTGTTTAACAACAACCACCACTCCACCATCGGTATGGAACCTTACGAGGTACTGTACAGCTGACCATGCAGATCACCTCTATACTAGACTGACCCAGGGGAGTCAGCACTTCTAGGACCAGAGATGGTGCAGGCTACGACCGAGAAGATGCAGATCATCCCGGAGCTGATGAAGACTGCCTATAGCAGACAGAAGTCTTATGTTGATAGGAGATGGAGACCACTGGAGTTCGAGGATAGAAACCATGTCTTTCTATGAGTATCACCTTGATGCGGTCTACAGATATTTGTATGAGGCATCAAGTTATCTCTATGATTCATCGGACCTTTCCAGGTCCTCAGCAGGTTAGGTGAGGTGGCTTACCGCTTGGCTCGTCCACCTCAGTTGCACTGGGTGCACGACGTCTTCCACATATCTCAACTGAGGAGATATTTACACAAACTATCCCACATTATCAAACACGGTGAGCTAGAAATTGATGACGGGGTGACTTTTATAGAGGTTCTAGTGGAGATTGAGGATCGACAGGAGCGAGTCCTGCGTGGATAGTTGATTCCTCTGGTGCGCGTTCGCTGGCAGCATGGGAACCTCCAAGAGAGCACATGGGAGTGGGAGGCTCAGATGTATGCTCAGTACACCCATTTGTTCCCTCAGCGTGTGCTGTAGCTTATGGGGATGTAAATCCAAGAGGTGGGGTGAATTTAAAGACCCAGAAATTCCATGGACTTTTTTTTAAAATACATGGGATTTTTTACAAGTGCGCAGTTTCTAACGATGTTTGATTCCGAGGCCCGTTGTGCCCAGAATCAATTTATGAAGTCTTGTTCAGGTAAATTCAGTAAATGTACGTGCTGGATTTTATATCTTTTGAAGCGGTGCTTAGAATTGAAATCGGAGGGCACCGTTCAACTCACAGCGCCGGTATTCGCTTAAGGGGACCTTTACCGCAGTTGTGTTTTATCGATATTGGGAGTTAATTTTTGGGGTTTCTAAATAAAAATTAAATAAAAATATGTGTGGCATATTTTTCTGTGAAAGGTAGCTAAACCCTCCAAATGGAGGTGGGATGTGGGACCCACCACACCCTAACCATCCTTGGGAGGATGTTTTAGGGTGGGACCCACCCAAACCATTTAACTCCTCTAAACCCCCCCCCCCCCTTTAAACCCCTTGAGCTCCCCATTAATAGGGGAAACTCTTGGTATTCCCCTTAATGGTTCCAACACATACTAATTAATGACTTAATTAATTAATTTGAGTGATTTGAATTCTAATGAATTCATTATGTGAGCATTAAAATAGGAGATGATAATCGTTTTTTTTTGGGTTGGCATAATCATTGGAGAGATTTGTAGAACTCTTGGAAGAACATCATCCTCTTGATGAGGAATGCTCCTCATCCCCGAAGAAAGATGGTACTGTCTTCGATCTTCGTCCAAGCCACAATAGAAGGAGCTGCCATGAAGAACGTCGACGATGCTTCATCCTCTGTCGTTTCCCAACGACAACGAATCGACGTCCTCCCTCTTTTCGTGACTTCGACAACGTACTTCGAATCGAGGTAGGTAAAATTGGATTATTATTTTTATGAATGAGTTATACTCTCCTTTCCTCTTCGTGTGTTGTGCTCTTGATGCCGAATGTTAACAACGTAACGAGGAGGTCTCGGACCGTACGAAAACAGTCTGACCCCCCTATTGTTGTTCTCATTGTGTTGACAACGGAGGCAGATTATGGAAGAGGATGACGGTGTAAGGGCCATCATCCCACAACGCAAAGAAAAGTCGCGGCCAAGCGGGCCGAAACAGATCCAGAAGGGCGTGGTGCCAGTGCACCACCCCGGAGAAGGGACGCGGCCAGGGCGGGCTGCGGCGGAGGAATCACGGCGCTTTTGCGTCATGCCGGTGATGTGGATCTGCTGTCCATCTTGGTCACGGCGGTGGGAGCGGCGCCGTCGCACTGAGCTAGTGACGGGGAGCGGCTGGCCCGAGCGGCCATCCAGGAGGTGCGGGGCCCTGTCGGGTCCCGCGTGGGCGGGACCGGCGCCACTAGGAACCGGTTTGGTTCTGCCGAAACGGCTAAGCCGTTCGGGTGCCAGGGGGCGCGCACTTCCCCCCTGGCGCGGCCAGTCCTGGACTCCTTTGTACAGGCCTCCACGGGTCGGGCCACCTTCGGCTTGGCTGCCCCGAGCCGGGATGCCCTCGGCCGGGGCGCCTTCGATTGGGTTGCCCGCGGCCGACCCACCTCTTGGTCGGGCCGCCCGTCAGGCCAGGTCGTCTCTTCCAGTTGGGTCGTCCCCTCGGCTCAGGACACTTCCTCAAACCGGGTCAGACCCACGGTCCGGGTCGGTCCGACTGGGTCGGTCCAATTGGGTTGGTCCGACTGGGTCGGACCAAACCCGGACCCACTATGAACGTTTACACCTTTTAGCCCGCACTTAGGGCTATGGGTGTCCGATTAATGTACCGCATGTATAGATGGAATTCTTGGATCAAGACTATTTTTTGGAATACTCCACTTGAGGATTGGACGCAGTTGGAGTACGGCTGGGTTGGTTTAAGCCTAAAAACCAATCGGGCCCCTGGAACGGAAATGCCAATAACGCTCAGATCAGGGCGTCCGTTTGATGCACCATCTGTCGCGTTGGGTTTCTTATGATGAGACAGAACTACGGGATACATCAACTCAGGACTTCATGATAGTTGATGTATCAACACTTGGTTCGAGGAGCGGACCCTCCCGAAATCGAGCATGCTGTGTGCGGGAACCCTGGGGCTGGATGTGATTAAGATGACAGGATCCTTTGTGGCTTTGATAGCGATGATATTGTACCAGGAACCTCTGTGTGTTCGATATCGATGACTACTCTACAGGAATCCTATGTGGGTTCGATAGTGATGACTACGGTACCAGGATCCTTCTTGGGTCTGATAGTTCTGACTTATGTTCCTGTATCCTGTGTGGGTCCGATAGAATAGCTGGTCTTGTATCCTATGTGGGTCTGACAGCTTAGCTGGTCCTTTATCCTATGTGGGTCTGACAGCTTAGATGAATTAGTGACAACATCTAATCATCTCTATCACTCTATGAAAGACGTATACATGTGTGATCTGAGTCATGTATTTCAACCATTATCATCTTGGTGATTGACTTTACTTCCTTTGTGGAATGGTTTGTGCTTGGTCTCGAGAGTTGGATCCGGACTGTGATTGATAACATAGGTATATGTATGGGCATATACCTAAATAGGATTGGTTGATACTTCGTGATTATATATTTCTTATTTGGTTATCCTAGGAGGATTCTGGGAGACCTTCGGGGGTCTCGGGGGTCCCCTACTTAGTATTGTTATACTCACCCCTGCACGGGCTTCGTCCGCACCTTGTTGTGTTCTGTGCAGATGACGGTCAGCAGTGATTGAGGCTAAGGGAGATAGACGGAAGGCTACTCAGAGATGAACTAGATGGGACGTACCTCAGGGACGAGTTGTTCGAGATCTTTACCTACCCTTTAGGTAGGATTCCCTAGTGGACGATCCATAAGCTACACTTTACCTTTCATATTTTTTTCCCTTTTTCAGTTGTACTTGCTTTTAGTTGTATCTGTACTTTACTGTTGTGCTTTTATTTTCAGCACCTTTACTTTCAGCACTACTTTTTGTATATAGTATTCACTTAGTACTTTGCTTCCAGCTTACTCTGATTGTGTGTTTGTTACTTTTATAAAGGAAATGCCTTCCCAGCTTAGGTATTTACGCCTTTGGTGCTAGTCGCCAGCCCATGGCCTATAGAAGGTGGGCTTGGGGTAGTCAGGGCACAGGCCCCGAGGACGGGTCGTGACAAAATAGTTATGCAATGATTCCATTGTATGCTGGTTGAACAAAATATATAGCATTGTTAGTTGTACTAAAGATTTATAAATTGAAAGATGGAAATGGATGGTGTGATTTCAGTTTTATGGAACTACTTACACTCTTGAATGACATGCTCCCAGAAGATAATTATCTCACAACCCAGACATATGAATCTAAATGAATTCTATGCTTTATGGGTATGATTTCTAAAAGAATACATCCCTTCCTGAAAGATAGTATATTGTTTAGAAAGGAGAAAAAATCCCTTATATAATTCCCATAGTGTGTAGATTATCGATACAAGAAATATGAATCCATCCCTATGAAATTTCTATGGTACTTTCCAATCATTCCAAGGTTTAGGTGACTATATAGAAGTGAAAAAACTGCAAGACAATTGTCGTGTCATGCAGATAAAAGAAATAAATATGGGAAAATACATCACCAACTGACTATCCTCAATGGAAGAGAATTGATCATGAGTATCCTAGATTTGGAAATGAGTTGAGACACCTTCGTCTAGTGTTATCTACAGATGGAGTGAATCCTTTTTTTTCAAACAGCACTCATAGGACATGGCCTGATATATTGGTAAATTATAACTTGCCACCCTAGTTATATATGAAATGGAAATTCATCATGTTATTTATGATTATATCAATACCAAAACAACCAGGTAATGATATTGATGTTTATTTGTCTCCTTTGATTGAGGATTTGATGTTATTGGGAGATTTAGGTGTTATATTGTATGATGCTTAAAAAATTGAATACTTCACATTAAGAGAGATGTTGTATGGGACGATAAATGATTTCCCTGCTTATGGTAATTTTTTCTATATAAACAAAGGAACTCAAGGATGTACCTTGTGCGGAGAAGATATGGAAGAAATTAGGTTGAAAAATTCATCAAAATCTGTATTTCTAGGACATTTTAGATTTCTACCACATCGGCATAAGTACCGATCTTCGACAACACCATTCAATGGAAGTTCAGAACAATGCACAACACCATCTTTACTAATAGGTGATCAGCTGTTTGAGAAAGTAAAAGTTATGAACACTGTTTTTGGAAATCCATTTTCGAAAAACCTTACGAAAATCCATTGGAAAAGGAGATCAATTTTTTTTTGAATTACCATACTGGAATTTTCTGCACATCAGACGTTTTCTTGATGTGATGCATGTGGAAAAAAAATGTATGTGATAGTGTTATCGAAACATTGCTAAATGCCCTTGGAAAAACAATGTATGGATTGAGGCAAGGTTGGACGTGGTTGAAATGGGAATACAAGAAGAGGTGGCTCCCATGAAGGGTGAAAATTGAACGTTTCTTTATCTAGCTAATTACACTCTTTCTAAGGAGCATAAACCTTAGTTTTGAAAATTTGTCAATGATATAAAGGTTACATATGGGTATTCATAAAATATCAAGAACATTGTTTCGATGAATGATTTGAAGTTAAATGGTTTGAAATCACATGACTGGCATGTTTTAACTCAAGATTCAATTCTTATATCTTTACATTGCATTTTTTTCAAGAATGTTCGCCATACGTTAACCAAACTTTATTTCTTTTTCAAAGCTATATGTAGCAAAGTTTTAGACCTGGTGAAATTTCCATCTATGGAAATAGAAATTTTCATCATGTTATGTGAATTAGAAATGTTCTCATTGCCATCATTCTTTGATAGGATGGTTCATTTGATGGTTCACGTGGTGAGAGAGATTCGAATTTGTGGTCCTGTGCACTATAAATGGATGTACCCTGTTGAACGGTATAAGAATATTTTGAAAGGGTATGTCAAAAATTGAATTCAGACACAGGGTTGTATTATGGAGTGATATATTGTTGACGAATCCATTGAATTATGTACTGAGTACTTATCTTATGTGGAAAGCATTGGTCTCCTGAAATCTCACCACACTGGATGCATTGAGGGTAAGGGGATTTCTGGAATAGATGTTGTGAAAATCATTTTTACAGATCGGGAGCAAGAAAACCTTTATGTTTTGCATAACAGTTGGGAGGTTTCTCTATATATTGAAACACAAAATGAAATTCTTAGGTAGTTGAATCCATCAAGGCTAGAAAATGGATATCAAATACACATAATCATAAGTTTATATGATGGTTTTGGGACTATATTTTTAAGGAGTTATCTGAAAATTTGAATTCCATTTCAGAATGACTTTGATTGATATCCATCAGGTCAAGTGTGTATTTATTATCTTACAATGGTTTTGTAATTAATGGTTATACATTCTATACAAATGAACATGATGAAGATAGTACCATGAAAAATAGTGGAGTTACACTTGTGTCTGAAGTGATGCATGTTTATGGTAGTAAGTATAGAAATACAATTTCTACGAATATGTCATATTTTGGCATTATCAAATAAATATGGGAGCTGTATTATACAACATTCCAATTGCCACTTTTTCAATGGAAATGGATTGATAACAACTGTGGTGTTAAAATAGATGAATTGGGATTTGTGAAAGTTGATTTTCGTAAATAAGGATACAAAGACAAACATTTTATATTAGCATCAAAAAAAATTCAAGTATTTTATGTTTTAGATCTAAAAAAAATGAAAGTGGTTGACTGTTCTATTATCATCCAATACTACGGAAGGGTCTGATGAAAATTCAATTCTGTATGATCCTTTCTATAGTACATCAGAATCATTTCGTAGTGATTCTAATGTAGATGACATTTTGTATGTTATAGGAGTCCATAATTAAAGGATTTGGATAATCTATATAGGTGTCAAATCCCTTCAACCTTTGAAAAAAAGAAATAGTGTTCAATAAACAGGTTATATTTTTCTTTTTATTGTAGATCTTGTTATCTCATGTAATTATATTATCATTACTGAATTTATGTAATCTAAATTAATTGTTCAACCACTTTTGTAGATGATGACTTTTTCTTGTTTTGGTTCCCCTAACCTCGATACTGAACAAGTCTCTCAAGCTGTTGCTGTTGCTGCTGGTGCTTCTCAAAGTGCAGAGCAACAACATGTTTCTGAACCTGTTGTTTCTTCTAGTGTTGAGGTCCAACAACCATCATCACATGTCATTGCTAACATTTTATATGAACATATTGATGATGTTTATGTTGATGAAATGGTCAGGTATGAAGGATTGACGTCATAGAAAGCACAATTGCATTATATTTTGACAGTGTTAGCAAAAGTTCTTAAGGTGAAAAGAAAAGCCATAAAATTTGATGTCGGATGGAATGCATGAGGCCAACATGTGAATCCCAACAAGGATATGTTTAGTAGTTACATTGGAATTGTCACTCAGCGACACTTTCCAATTGGCATAGATTCATGGCACCATGTTGTGTCCGGGCTGAAGGTTGTGATCTGGGAAGAAATTATGGTAACATTATGATATTTTTTCTTTAATTTACTAGAAAACAAAATAATGAAATTGTGTCTTAGTCCTCTCAACCCCTTTCAGAGTACATTTATAGTATATGATTCACACAAGAATTATTTACTAAGGCTTGCAGGAAGGATTCATCAAGGTTTTTGAACTATTTTAACAAAATGTCACCTGAAGGATTCCAAAGGTAAAATAAACTCACACCCACCCCATGTCTATTCTCACCTAGTATCCCAAGAAGCATGGGATGCATTTTTTGGCTACTGTGGGGATGAGAAGTTTAAGGTACATTGGTATGATAACACATTATTTGAAGATACATGTATTCATCACTTTGATTTTCAATATTTCATTTACGAAACAACAACTCATTACTGAAAATAAGGAACATACATCAAAACCAACATACCCATATCGTAAAGAAAGGATGGGGTATGAATCTCTAGAAAAGAAAATGGTATGTATTTTACATTTACAATAATATTATTCTGTTCCAAGAAACAATATCATAATTATCTTTTTATATTTATATATAGATTGAAGAGTCCAAAGCCAAATAAATTTTCATCCCATGTCATGTGTTATGAAAGGAGGCTTGTGTGAATAAAGAAGGGAAGATAGTAGAAAAAAACATAAAAAAAGTGTGGGAAATATGTGTAAGTATGAAATAAAAAAAATTGTTTTAAATTGCTAATACGTAATAATATTTACTTATTTTCCTCTATTTGATAGTCATAGGAATCAGTTAATCCTGTAGCATATGCAAACCTATTATCAACGGCTTTGAAGCGGTCAAAACAATATGGTCGTGTCAGAGGTGCGGGGTATGGGGTGACACACCCTGAGTATATTTTGAGAAAAAAATAAACAGATAATAGAAATTAAGAAATAAAACAAATTAGTAAAAGAATAGCAACACTTGAAGAACGATTTTAATGGCAGGGAGAGTTTCTAGAAACTTTTATGGGTGGGAATCTAGGAGAACACACAACTCAAGAACAACCGGCACATGAGGATCCCACCCCACCCCCCACTAGCTTTGAGGTGACCATTCCCCTCAAATAGTTGTCTTATCCATGGTAATCAATATTCTAATAATTGTTCCCATGAAATGTGAATCAAAAAAACACTGATACTTTTCATGTACTAATCTTTTATAGGGTGATAATGACTGTGATTTATATCTGTTAACACCCACCTATCACCTTGAAGCGAGGGCTATGGTTTTCAACATCCCAGAGGACATGTTGTATAATAGACCAATTCCAATAGATCATCTAAAAGTGATAATTACTATATCTCATGATCCAAATGCATAGCTACCTATTCCACTTGATGGCGATGATATTCATATGGTCGAAAAGACTATTGGGATATTCATTGCATGGCCTTCACAACTTGTAAGAGTACATGTGGACAAAGAGGTATTTATTTCCATTTTTTCAAGCTAAACCTTTAACAATTAATGAATTAAAGGTCTGAACCAATGAATGTTATTGTAGACAGAGAATGGGAAGGGGTGACTAGAAATGTTGGCTCAAAAGCATCTAATGGGTCGACCAACCGATCCCAAAGTTCTATGGAAAGCACAATAACACTGCTTTTTATCTATCCACATTTACTATCATTGAATATTCATGTGGTTACGAAGATAAAAATTGGTAGTAGTCATATAGTTGTTTTTGAAAAAAATATATACAGAGAGGAAATTTAAGATGTTGTTACTGCTAAAAATGTAAATGACATCCTTGAATACAGTTGGCTAGGCGTCATAGTTGTAAATTTATATATGAGGTATGTTTTCAGGAATTAATATTCTAAAAGATAATATAATCTGCTAATTATGACTAAATTCATTTTATATTATCGGTAGGCATATATATGAAAAAAAATTGAAGGAATTTCCCCATGAACCAAAATTCAGACTCGTTAGTCCTCATACAACATCAACAAAACTAACGAAATTAGAGCCATCAAAAATTGATGAAATAGTGAATGTATTGCTGAAAACATTTGAAATAAAGATTACATATGACAGACTCTTCCTAATATCAACCATGCAGGGGTAAAACTCTACGATTAAATCACATAAATTATATTTTCAATTCTTTCATTACTTATTCCTTTTTTTAAGGAAACATTGGCTTCTAAATGCAGTGAACTTGGATACTCCAAATATTTATTTTCTGGATTCAATTCAAGAGTATCAAACAAACCTACCACACATGATGAAGTTTTTGAATCTGTAAGACACTACATCTTGTGTTTTAGGTATAGACATAAAGTTATATAATTTATTTTATCTTTTACTAAGTATTCTGTTATGATAGGGCAGTGTATCAATATCATCAAAAAAGGAATGAGGATATGGGATAATTATAAAAAGGCGAGCAAGTACTATGTCTGGACAAGTATCAAGTATATATAACACAATTTCACTATCCAAACACATATCAAAACTAGATACTTATTCAACTAATGAACAAAGTTTTTGTAGTGTCCAAAACAAACAAACGATAAAGATTGCGGTTATTATGTTTGTAAATTTATGAGAGAGAACATTTTCCATCAACAAACTAGCATCCCTAAAGAGGTATTTTCAAAAACAACTACTATTTCATTTAAATTATTTATTAATTATTTATTTATATATTTTTCATTACTAATCTGACTTTCAAAAATAATCTTATTCAAAAGATGATATATATTTGTTCAGAAATGAGTGTGTCGCATACCTGATTAAAGATTGTACACAGATAACATGAACATCTCACTTGGGGACATGTACAATTGGAGGACATTTTTTAGAGGGGTTCACAGAGATCAAAAGATGAATCATTGTTGTATGTAAATGTTCATCAGAAAATTGTAATTGTTATTAAATAATATATCCTTTATCCAAAGAGTCATTTTCCAATTTTAATAGATGAAATGCACCAGGAACATGTAAGAATTTTGAACCACTTTTCTTTGGGATTTGGAAAATATAAACTAGTAAAATATCCAAAATACCTTCATATCACTATTTCCCACTGGAATTGGGGATGACCTCATTGATTGAAGGTTCAAACATTCCAATCGGTTTCTAACGGGTTTGTTCGTATAACCAGAAACATACAATGATTCCATATCCATTTGGACCTACTTTCCAAAGGTAGGCACTCATTAGTTGTGGACTGATGAGGCTTAAGAATTTTCATTGGTCGAGACGATGGGAGGTCGGACTCATCACACCTTTTTGAGGGGAATTATTGTCTACTCCGAGACACTCTTTATATATTTATGTTATGTTCATGAATCCTTATTACATTAAGAAGTATAAAATTATATTTCCTTTAGTCTGACAATCATTGATTGGTATGTAGGAGATTCAGAGAACTTTTATATGTATTCTAGGTTCTTCATCGATGAAGAATCATCTGTATTTGTTAGTGATTCTTAGTTTATGGTATCCTTAAAAATACATAAAAGTATCTTGGTCATTATGATGACTAGAGTGGTTTTAAAGCCACTCATGGGGAACTTGAACTTTATTCTCACTCAAGAGGACATGGATTATTTCAGAGTTGGGATCGTACCCACTGATGGGCTACCTACATATCCTTTGTTTTGGAAAAGGAATCAAAACCCACGTAGTTCGAGTAAGGGAGTATGATGTTTATGCATGATTGATGGCTCGTGAAATATGTCATGATTAATTTTACACTCTAAACTCACGTGAGTCATGCTCTGTGTGAGAAACAAGAGGTATCAGTGAAAATAGAAAATTTGTGCCACGAATGATGCAATGATGTGGGGCTTATGTGTGTATGACTACCAAAAATAAATGAGGATTAAGATTTACTTCAGGGAGGTAATCCAGGAACAGGGTCTATAAAGGTATATGTGCTTCATGGAGATTTGGATACTCTAATCTTGGGGCTTACTTCTATGGAAGATGCCCAAGTTATGAGGGGACTTATGATTGGGTTTTACTCCTGAGAAGGAAGCCCAGACCAAAAGGAAATTAAGACTGGGGCTTACTCATGAAAAGGAGGCCCATGTTTGAGATTGGGGATTACTCCTGAAAAGGAATCCCAGGTTAAGAGAATTGTGGTTGGGGCTTACTCATAAGGATGATACCCATATTTGGTAACTTTAAGACTGGGGCTTACTCCTAAGGAGGATGCCCAGATTAGAGGACTTGGGGCTTACTCCAAAAGAGGATGCCCACAGTAATGAGAATTTGGACTGGGGATTACTCTTGAAAAGGTGACCCAGGTTAAGGATTCCCTCATTTTAAAGGATAAGGTTGAATGAGTGAAATCTCAATATTTAGTGACATAAATATGTGTCAATCACTATATTTTGAGAGATGTTCCACGGAGTTCCTTTCAGATAAGGAATCCAAATCATGAAATCATGCCATAAATGGCTTTGAATAGTGTCTTGAAGACTGAATTTTGAATAGGAGAGGTGGAATCGCATAAGAGGGGTGAAAATGGGCAGGAAAGGCACCCAAAAAGGTAGGGGCGCACAAGTCCTGGTCGCACAGGTATACCTTCACAACACATGGGTACTTGCGTGATTTTCAGCCCTTAGAGTAATATTTGGGCGATCTTTGATCAAAGCCTTTAGAATCATCCCTAGAGGCTTTCCAAAAGATGGCACACAAGTTATGGTGAAGAAGTAGGGCGGTGCGCAAGTGTGTTCATTTCCATTTAAGGGTAAAACACTTAGGCGCGCAAGTGTTAGTGAATTATAACACTTAGACCTTACTCCTCCTGTCTAGACCTTCCATTCTAGGTAAAGAATTACCTTATAAGTGTTCGGAAGACCTGAATAAGAGACTTGGGAATTCAGAGCTCTGTATCTGAATTCTGAAAAAAATTCCTCCTCAAAATGGGGGGCCCACCGGGGGTATTTATAGGCTGTAGAAGACATCGGGCGGTTATCACCTAGGGCACGCACGTGACTTGCGCGACCAACTTTGGAGCGTAGGTGTACTTGGGAGACCATTTCGGCGCGCAAGTGTACTTGTGCGCCCATTGTAGAACTTGCACGACCCTTGTGAAATGTTCTTCTTATTCATTCATTTTTCAATTTTTGATATTTGTCCAAAGGTTGAATCACTTTGAGCTCAGATATTCCCCTTTTACAATATTTAGATTCTGTTATGAAAGGAGTGTCAACAAGAGTCCCCCCTCGTAGTTGGATCCCAAATAAATGAGGATTTGACTCTGAGGAAATCGAGAATCAAAAAAAATTGGGGCGCATAAGGTTGGGCATGCAAATGAGCTTCGGGTAGCTGCTGATGAAGCTCGGGATGCGGTTCATCAATTGAAGACTTATGTTGACAGTCTTTTGTAATTTCCAGAAAAATAGAAGAGGCTCTAATCTGTGTATGTCCCTCTAATTATTGTGCATCAAATGGAAAGAATTATTTTAACTTCAATCACTTAGGCATGTATTTTCCTGATACCTGCTTTAAATTTTACCTAATCCAATGGGCCTGGTAAGCATAGTTTTATTTTTACTAGGATTAATGTAAATAACCCTACAAACTTTGAATCTTTTAATTTCTCAATATTACCTAAATCATACAAAATGTATGTTTAGTGAGCTGGAACTTGACTTTTATTTAGAGTTACTTTGTCTTTTGTGGGTAGTTTAAAGTCATTCACATTGGACATAAAGAGGATAATGTTTAAGGTCGAAATAGCTTTCACCAAAATGTATTAGAATTGACTCAATTCCTTGAAAATTTATCTGAAAATAAATTACCATACTAAAGTATGAGGGAAACAATATGTAAACTATGACTTAAGAATATTTGAGTCTGAGGAATGATATGAAAAATAGCTAAAAGGCATTAGAAGAAGTAGTTTCCAAGAATGAAGTTACCATTATTTAACAAACCTGTTAGGGGTTAAATTATACAGGGCCACCTAAGGGCATTGGCTGCATAGTCAAATAAATAGAATCTTTTGGCTAACAAGTATGTTATGTAGACTGTTTATACAAGGCCGCCTAAGGGAACATGCTACATAGTCAGGAAAAAGAACTCTCATAAATTTACTTTCCTAGTTCTAAAAATCCAATGAAAGTTTATGGAGATTCAAATTTTCCAAATTATAGAGTTTGCTGTATAGAAATAGGTACTTGAATATGGAGAAGATATTTCCAAACAAGATTATCGAAGAACTGGATGAATATCACTCCCATGAAGGTCTGACCCAGACGTAGGGAAGGAGAATATAAACCATAGACATGAATACTTTCATATCGTGAAAAAGGATATGGGACCAATATGTTAAGGATGGTTATTTTTGCAGATCCTTATATATTTCCAAGACAAATAAAGACAAAATATATTTTCCTCTCAAGAATGAAGTTACCACTATTTAAAAAACCCGTTAGGGGGTTGAATTATGCAGGGACACCTAAGAAAATTGGCTGTATAGTCAAATAATAGCATCTTTTGGCTGACAGGTCTGTTATGTAGACTGTTTATGGAAGGACGCCTAAGGGAATGTGCTGCATGGTCAGGAAAAAGAACTCTAAGAATTTCAAACCTTTTGTGACTAGAAGTTAAGAAAAGGGTTATGAAGATCTGAAAATATTTAAGGTCACGATTATGACACATAAAGATGGGTATTGTCCAATGTATGTAGAGATACACAGATCAATGCTAACCATAATCATGTTGTGGCTGGGTCTTGAATGGAAATGTTGGACTTCACTACGTATCCCATAAGGATGGGAATCAAGCCATATGTAGTTCTTAAACTAAAGTATAAAATCGTGTAAGACAAAAGGATTGGAGATCTTAGTTTAGCGTCATAGATCTTAGATCATTATAAGAAATACATAGTGTGTGTTTTCATAGGGACTTTTCATCCAAGAGACTAAAAGTGGAATTTGGGGTTAGGCCCAAAGACTTGGGGTTGGATTTGAGGGACACACGAACGTTCCTACGTATCCCATAAGTATGGGAATCAAGACCATGTAGTTATAGAACTACCCTCTGTACAAATTTGGTTCGTACATGTGAAGGGTGAAAAGGGACTTTAGTGCAATGATGGTTTAACCCAAGATAAAAGGTTCGGGCATTGCCATGTATGCACATAGTATTTTGAATGAAACATGATTTTAAATCAATGTAAATAATTATTCCCTCTCAAGTGAGCATATCAAAGAATTTTATAGTTTATTGTCATACTGGACAAAAGTGTTGTATATTTTAATGCCATATAGCAAGGAAAAAAGTGAACCAATGTAAAGATATTGATTCTAGGGGCAGTTTCACGAATCAACATCGTATGAGATGGAGGTGAACCGATGTGAAGAGATTGATTTTGGTCTTGAACCTTGGGAGGTTGCCTATGTACCCAGCCTGGAAGGCAAGGATCAATTTCCGCGTAGTTCAATTAAAGAATGAATTAATGATCAAGTAGTTCTTGGGGACAACGACCTAAAAAATGATTTTTTTGGGACTTACACATGGTTAGTATCCCAGAGAGAGTGTTATGGTTCAATTTTTCTCTAAGATCATGTGAGTCATACTCGATGTGAGAAACATGAGGTAACAACAACCTTAATGATGCATAGTTTAATGTCATGTAGGACGTATAAAGGACTTTCTGTACAGTTTAGTGTCATGTAGTTAGGACGATGGGAACAATATAGTTTAACGTCATGTTGGACGAAAGGGGGATTGTGCAGTTTAATGTCATGCAGTGAGGACAAAAGAGTACACCATTGAACGTTATGTTGGACGTATTAGGGACTTTTTCACAGATTAACATCATGTTGGACGAAAAGGGGATGATACAGTTTAGCGTCATGTTGGACGTAAGTGCCAATAGTTTAAGGTCGTATGAATGGATCATGGATGGTGCAGTTTAACTTCATGTTGGATGTAAGGGACGTCTGTACAATTTAGCGTCATGTCGTTAGGACGTCACAGTTTAACGTCATGTGTGACGAAAGGAATAAAAATAGTTTAAGGTCATATGTATGGACCGTTGTTGTATAGTTTAATGTCATATATCAAGGACGATGAAGGGGACACAGTTTAATGTCATGTTGGACGTATGTCCAAATAGTTTAGGGTCATATGCATGGACCGTTGGTTATGCAAATTAACGTCTTGTTGGAAGGTGGTGCATTTTAAGGTCATACCGGACCAATGATGATATATTTTTTGTTTATACAAAATACTTCTTCAAAAATATGGCATTGGTTGGAGTAGTGATTAGTTCTCCATCCATCGAGATTAATGAATAAGATCTATTGGAGTAGACCCAATGTATTGAGTAAGGTCCTTCCCATTTTGACTCAAGCTTGGGAGGTTTCTTTCCTGGTATCATTGGAGTTCTGAGAACTAATACCAATTCTCCTTGAGTGAATGAATGAAGACGAACTTATTTGTTAAAAGCTCGTGCTATTCGATTCTGATAGACTTCCAAGTGGTGCAAAGTGCACAATATTTTTTCATCTAACAATTCCAATTCATTCAATCGCTTTTGATATTTCTCATATATAGATGACTAATCACAAATGGCTACTCTAAGAGAGGGTAATTGAAATTCAATGGGCAAGACGGCTTTCATTCCATATACCAGTGAATATGGAGTTGATCGCGTTGCAGTGCGGGTGGTAGTCTGATAAGGACATAAAGCATGGAAGAGTTTATCAGGCCATGATTTCTTATATTTATCCATTAACTTTTGTAGTATATTTGACAGAGTCTTATTGAAGGCTTCTATCTGGGCCCTGGCCGCTGCATGATACCGAGATGAATGGTTGGATTTGATGTTGTATTCTTGATACAATTTATTCACCTCAGATGAACAGAAGTTTGTGTCATTTTCCGTCAATATGGTATGAGGGACACCAAATATGGTAATGATGTTAGACTTGATGAAGCAAACAATGCATTTAGAACTGACTTCCTTGAGAGGTATTGCCTCTGTCCATTTGGAAAAGCAATCAGTAGCAGTAAGAATATACTTAAACTGATTGGACGTAGCTGAAGGGTAAGGTCCGACCACATCCATTCCCCATGTGGAAAATGGCCATGAGTATTTAGCTGTATGAAGAAACTCTGGAGTTTGATGAATGAAGTTGGCATGTACTTGGCATGAATGACACTTCTTTGTGAAATCAATACAATCTTGTATCATTGAAGGCCAAAAGTATCCAAGCCTTCAAATCTGATCAGACAGTCTATGTCCAGACTGGTGGGCACCATAGACTCTTACATGCACTTCTTTCATGACAGACATTGTCTCTTCACCATCAATGAATCTGAAGAGAACTCCATCAAAACCACTTTTGTATAGAATTTTCTCTTGGGGATCTAGGCTATCATAAAGAGTAAAATTGACCACACGTCGCTGGATTTGTTCTTTCTCGGCTCTATCAGGTGCAAGTGTTCCATTTTGAATGTATTCCCTGATATGTGACATTTGTCCTGTAGTATGACCATACGGTTCAGGAATGGGACTAATTTCATTAATTTCCTCTATTTTGATTCAAACATAAGGTGAAATTTCACGACGGTGGGCAATACTGATGGTTGTATCGTCCTGATTTGGATATGTTAAAGTTGTGGCTATATTAGCTAGTGCATCAGCTTGAGCATTTTGTGATTGCGGGACAAAAGAAAATGTCGGTTCTGAAGAGAATTCCTCCATTAACTCTCTGACATAATCATACAAAGGGATGAGTTATTCTTTTCTAATGGCATAATCCCCATTAACTTGTTTGATTACCAGGTCTGAATCCCTTTCACCTTTAAGTGATTCACTTGTTCTTGGAGCACCAATTCCAATCCTACGATGAGAGCTTGGTATTCTACTTTATTATTGGTACCACCTTCCCACAATAAGAAGGAAAAAGGTAACACTGGATTTTCTGGAGAAATGAGCACAATTCCTAAGCCAACTTTGTTGAATTTAGGATTTTCCATTTTCCTCCCTGTTGGACTTCTGGAAGCACCATCAAAATAAATTTACCATGCCTGAGGACTTTCTTGAATAGAGAAGACTTCCTCATCAGGGAGTTCAATATCTGAAGATGTGTCTTCCACTGAAGGGTGTTCTGCCAGGAAATCAGCCAGATCTTGGCCCTTTATTGCTTTTTGGGACACATACTGAATATCGAATTGCTAAAAAATAACTACCCACCTTTCCAGACGTCCTGTAAGCATTGGATGACTAATGATGAATTTGAGTGGGTTATTGCGAGATACCAATTGGACCTCATGATGTTGCAGGTAGTGTCTCAACTTATGAACTGCAAAGATTAATGTCAGGAAACACTTCTCAATACTTGAATATCGGGTTTCTGTTTCATGCATAGTTCGACTAAGGTAGTAGAGGTTGTTTTCATTACCAGCATCATTCTTATGAGCAAAAAAGGCACCCAATGATCGCTCTAAATCTATCACGTAGAGGATAAGTGGTCTTCCTTCAACAGGTGGCATGAGTATCGGCAGACTCAAGAGGTATTTCTTGAGAATATCAAATGCTTCTTGATATTATTTAGTCTACTAGTAAGTGACTCCCTTCTTCATCAATTTGGTGAAGGGTAAACTTTTTCCTGCCAAATTGGCGATGAAATGCCAAATATAGGCTAAGTGTCCTTGAATTCCTCTTAATTATTTCAAATTTTGAGGAGCTGACATACCAAGGATTGAATTTTTCTTCTCAGGATCGACTTCAATACCACGATGGAATACAACAAAGCCAAGAAATTTTCCTGGGGCTACCCCAAAAGCACATTTTAAGGGGTTCATCTTCAAATTATGTTATCGAAGCTTGCAGAATATGACTTTGAAATCAGCCAAGTGATTAAAACATTGTTTTTATTTGACCACCAAATCATCCACATAGCATTCAACAAACTTCCCTAAAAAGGGTTTGAAGATATGATGCATGTCACACTGATATGTTGCACCTGCATTCTTTAATCCAAAGGGCATTACCCAGTAGAAAAACACACCCTGAGGGGCTCTGAAGGCTGTGGATTCCTCATCTTCTGGGGACATTCGGATTTGATTATATCTGGAATATCCATCCATGAAGGAAAGTTCTTCATAGCCAGTTGTTTCATCAATTAAAAGTTCTATAATCGGAAGTGGGAAATCATCATTAGGACAATGCCGATTAAGATCTCTGAAATCGATGCAAACTCTAATTTGTCTATTCTTCTTCTTTATAGGGAAAATATTAGCCAACCACTTGGGATATTGAACTTCTCTGATGAAGTTAGCTTTGATAAGCTTATCCACTTCAGCTTCAATTTTGGAAGCATAAGTTGGGTTTGTTCTTCTCGTGGTTTGGTTAAATACTTGAGGTTCTTCTGGTAAACCCAAATGATGAGTAGCAACATCAAGATCAAGCCCGGGAATCTCTGTATAGTTCCAATCAAATATGTCTCTATTTTGCTTTAAAAAGGAAATATAAATCTCTTGTTCTTCAAGAGTCATGGCCGCACTGATTAAAGTGGGCGTGGATATTCTTTTGTACCCAGATTTATTTCTATGAGTTCATCCATGGTGGTAGAGATACCCTCTTCAAATGCTGGAGGAGCATCTCTAAAATCTTCCTCTTCTTCTTCAACATGTGTTATTTCTTCCATTTCTACTTGCATTGTATATGATAAATCAAAATTTCCATGATCAGAAGAGATGTTAAAATTTGAACATCTTGAAGAAGAAGCTTCCATTTCTAACCCAATTGATGATGAAGGGTCTTCCTTGGGAAATAAAGAGGAGATGAGGGATTGAGAATCGAAATCATTTTTTACCTCCAATGTTGCTATAACTTATTCTGGACTGATTGGAGAAGTATAGACTTGTTGGATTTCAAGAGATGAAATGAAGAAGTCGCCATTTGGGCTTTCATCACTTCTTAGAGGATCACCAATTTCTCCCATGTTGTCTAGCTTGATTGTCGTGATTGAGATTATGGATCTTTCCATAAGAGTATTTTGATTTGGTTCAATCCTCTCAATTTGACTGATATGCAACACATAATCTTTACTCACATGCACAAATGGATTTACTGGGATCTTCTCTAAACCATATGGAGCATTAACTTTGGTAATCTCCTTTGTTGTGGATTTATCCTTTTCTTTCATGTGATAGAATTTCGCCTCAATGTATTGAGACTCACATGTCTTGAATGGGGCCTTATCAACATATAATGTCTCAACTTGACCATCTAAACAATATTTGAGACATTGATGGTATGATTAAGGGATAGCTGCATGTGGATGTAGCCAGGGTCTTCCAAGCAAGATGTTGAAAGCTAAGTCTTGATCAAAAACCATGAAATCTGAATTGGATAAAAGATCTCCAAACTATGTTCTGATTGTAACTTTGCCCAGTGGTTCTTGTTAATTTTTATAATATCCTTGTAACATCATGGTAGAAGGAGATAAATCAGATTCTGTGAGGCCTAATCAACGAAGTGTACGAATGGGCATGAGGTTGACTCCCGAACCATTGTCAATGAAAGCTCTTCAAACGTCTATGACATTAACCTTTCCAGATATGTACAAAGGTCTAATATTCTCATGAACAACATCATCTTCATCTTCATCAGTAAAAGATATTATTGCATAGAATTCTGCAGGATTATTCTCTATGTGATAGACTTCAGGTGCAGCAATTTCAGTTTCAAACTCCTGAGGACTTGACAAAGCCTCGATGAGTTCCTCCTGAAGATATTTTGACAGATTCAAAGCATAAAAAATTGAAAACTTGGCTAGTACTTGGGCCAAATGTTTTAATACATCATACTTTTGATCCAGATGTCTATGTTTCCTAGCAGGAACATGTGGTTTAGCAAATGCCTTGGAAGAAGATTCTTTATAAGTTAATGCATATTGTATTGGGATAGGAGTCAGCAATATTCATGTTTTTGGAAGATTATACTGATTATATATATTTACTTGTTGAGAGTATGAAGGTGGAACCCCTAACCAATCCTCCAAAATAACTGTGCCAGGACTGAATTTGTTATTAGTAGAATAACTTGCTTGTTCATTCTGAGCTCGCTGAAGGGCTTTACCACGAGTTTCTGCTACGTACACAGTTCTAGTAGGGGTAGAATTGGAATAGTGTCTTCTGAAAGATCCATGTCTTCCCCTATATCCTGAGCCTCTGGAACTTCCTCTAATTCCTCTGTTTGATACAGGGAATTTAGGCTCATCGAAATTGAAACTACGACTGGAATATGGATCTATTAATTGAATCATATTAACAGAACCAAAAATCAACTCTTCATCTGATAAAGACTCTGCCTGATTAGCCTGTTTAGGCTATTCCATTTGGTGGGATGGTGCCCGTTGATTTGAAGTATATGGCATGAAGTCTACTAGGGTCAAAGACAACTTAGCATTTTACACGTACTCATCTTCTTCTGGTTATTTTTCTTTCTTTGAATCATGCCATTTCTTTGAGGATTTTCCCTCTGATGAAGACGGTTTTGCTGAGGTATTCATGGCATAAGGTACAATTGGTTTCTTCAATTGAATTCGTAAAATAGAATGATTTTGGTTGATCATCTTTCTGACCATCCAATCATCATATTTTTGTGCATTTTTGTTCTTAACATCTTTCCACTCGCCTTCCTCCTCTGGAAATGTAGCAGTAAAACATGCTACCTGAGCTAAAGAACCTTTTAATTTGAATTTTCCTGAGTTGACCATCTTTTGCAGGAGGTCTTTGAAGACAAAAAACTCCTGGATGGGATGCCCCAACATTTTATTAAAGGGGAAATAATTGGGACAGTCTTCATATCCTTCCTTGTTTGGACTTTTGGGCCTTGGCAACTGAACCAAATTATTTTCCAGATCCGAAATGAAGTAACCAGGAACTTGTTCATTTCAGAAAGAGTATTTTTTTCTATAAATATACTCAAATTGTTTTCGTCTTTGATCTCTTTGATTGTCTTGACGAAGAGGCCTTTTTTGTTGGCGCTCAGGAGGTGGAGCCCTTCGAAAAGATGAAGGTTTTGAGGTAGAAGAATGTACAGGTGCTTGTGTAATCATAACTGTAGCAGTTTCTTCTTTTCCCATTCTCCTTCCTGTAGCTGATGGAATTACACGAGATTTAGCCTTAGTCTGTATAAGAGAATCTTCAATATATTGATCGATTGGGGTAAGGTCTCGAAACCCTCCTGTGTATTTCATAGGGATTAGTGGTGTGCGTAATTCTTCATGCATATTTTCCACACAGATTAGCAACAGTTCCTCTTGAGGGAGTGCTAAGCTCAGGGAATATGTTAATCCCTTCCAGCGAGCAATGAAATCAGAGACTCTTTCATTCTCCCTTTGCTTACAATTTGTAAGATCGAAAACTGTTGTCTTTAGAAAAGTTGAGCTGAATTTAAGAAAAAATTGTTGACGGAGAACTTCCCATCCAGTAATTGATGGGGATTTCAAGCTTGTATACCAGACAAAAGCTTGTCCTTGCAAGGTTCGCACGAAGAGTCTGAGTTTCACTGCTTCTTGCTGCTCTGGAGTTCCCATCATAGGATCGCAACAAGACACGCAATGCATCAAATTATATTCAAGGTCGCCTGATCCATTGAAAATAGGGAATACAGGGTTCCCAAAATTTGATGGGGGAGAGAATGAATCTACCCATTCAGGGTAAGATTTCTTTTCTGGTTGAACCTGTGCACGCTTCCCTTCCATAGCTTCCAACCGAGCTGTTAATAACTCAATAGTAGTTATTAACGTTTGAGAAACATTAGGTTGAGCTTGAATATGAACAGGTGCACTGACTAGAGCTTGGACAGATGTGGTGGTTGGTACTGTAACCGATAGCAGCACTGCCAATTGTTGTTGCACTTGACCCATAGGATTAGACCTGTGAGGGTGTACTTATAAAGGAGGATATTCTTGATCCATCTCAGTAGCTGCAACAAACACCCTTAACTGACTGACTCCATCACGCTTAGGAGGAAGACTACCTTGAAGTAGTTCTGCGTTCAACCTCCTCAATTATTTCATTTCTTCCTCTTGTTTTTTCTCTAGTGAGAGCAATTGGCCTTCTCCAGAGGGAGGATATGTAACCTGATTCTTCCCCTTCCCCTTTTTTGATCCCTTTCAGAGAGAGGGAAGTGGGTTATTTGAAGGAACACCCAGATTTTGGTTAAATCATTGATTTCGTGTATGAACACCTACTTCATTTGGGTCTGTACGTACAACTTCCTGAACATGGACCTCTTCATCTGAGTCCCCTGAGTGAGCCTCATCTGGTGGATCAACAACAACGGCATTGATGACATTGATTGATGCATAACGCATCGCATCCCTTCTATCATCATTTCTATGATATTGTCTTCTTCCATGTCTTTGAGGAGACATTTCCTTTTGTTGATTCAATCCCTCATGAACTTCTTGATGAACCGTAATTTGGAGGGAATATCCTGATAATTTGGCTCTTCATTCCACTTGAGGTTTCTTCCCCAGTCGAGAAAATACCAACATTCTCTAAGGAGGGGATTAATGATTCGAAAAATTCCCATGTCTAGTGGACTGGGGTTGTTCCTGTTGTTCCCGCTCAACTCCTCGAATTCTATTTTTTGATTCCGAGGGTTGGTTTAAAATAGTCCCTAGTCTGGCAAGATGGGTGGCTCTTGACATCCTATGTCTGAGACTTTCTTAAAATATGTCCTGATCTTGTGGATCTTGGTCCGGAAATTAGCTGGATGCATCAACCTGTATCCACTTTTATCACCCGGCTCGAAAGAAATTTGGATGATTTTCGACACTTCTATCACTTGATGATGTGCTTGATCCATACAAGATGCATTTTCAATATTCTCATTTTCTTGATGCAGGAGTAATTCAGAAACTTGTTCTTTATATTCTTGATTTTGAGAAGAACTAGTTGAGGCCTATTCTTGGGCATGCTTTTGATTACAAACAAAACACATTGATTGTGGTCGGCCACAGGCAATAACATTTCATGAGACCATTTTCGGTAGGCTTTGTTGACTGGATAGCATTTTGAAATGTAGTGCTCCATGAACACCCCATCCTATAACATGAATACCAAATGGGGAATTGGCAATTAACTGGCGTAATCTTCTTAGAGCGCCAAGGCATGAACGTTGAAGGGATCTCTGCTTCTTTTCAGCCTTCAGATATCAAGAGACTGATAGAGATGCCAAGTCAATTTGAAGTTGTAACCCTTCTATTATCTTAACATTATTTTCATATTCATCATAAGATAATACTTTCTTTTTCAACTGACAAAGAGTTTTCCATATGTTGAGACGAATATCATGAATCCCATCTTCCGTCAACATCTCTGGAATGTCATACTGAGAGTCATCCAGAGGCCAAAACATGACAGGCACTTCACCCTTCTCCAGTTGTTTTCTCATGGTCAGCATTTCCTCTTTATCATTCAATGAAGATTCTTCTACCTGATTTGACTAGAGCTGGTGCTTCCTTGTTTCTTCATCGGATTCAACAGGATTAGTAGAGAAACCACTGATTAAACTAGAAGATGCATGACTTAGGGGTGGTTCGGACAATGACCTACACCCTGGGCTATCTTCCTATTGAGAAAGTATTTCACCTAATAGTGATGAAGCATCAGACATGACTAGTTTCGCATTTGGAAGTGCCTCAAGATAAGAGGGAATTCTCGGCACTACATTGTCCACTAGAGCATTTTCCGGTAAATGTGCATCACAACTATAGAGAGGACTTTTGCAGCAAAATTCATCATCATGGGGAGGACCACCATGGTGGGTTATAGCAAAAGTTGAGATCTCTTGCTCCTTGGTCTTCTGGCCACACAGAGGGTTATTGTAGCTCTCATATGAAGACAAAACTTCGAGATCGACCGAACTGTCATGAAGAAAGCCTTCATGAGAAAGTGTCTACTAAAGACCTTAGTAATTAATGTTCCCACTATTGGGAAATGAGGGAGTAGAATCTTGAATTCCAATAGATAATTATCTCAGGGATTCAGGAACTCCAGCATCGAGCAAGGCCTTGTTATAGATTTTCTCTTGATCTCTTGAATATATTGGGTTGGTCTTCTTCTTAGACGTCTTATTACTCACCTTGGAAACCACTTGTTGACGAAAGTGGCTACTCTGAGCATGTGTATGTGCCTGATCAGGAGAGATGGCCAGGTTAGGCTGAAGATCTCCACTCAAATCAGGTGTATGTGCCTGACTTGGTTGTCCATATGATATGGGGATATATGTCCCACAACCCTCTTGGACTGGAACAGATGTGTGTGTCTGTTCCGGAGTGAACTGTTGTTGTGTCACTCCACAGGTAGGGATAGATTTTCATTTCTTTCCCTGTGATGCTGCTGAAGCCGTCATAATATCCTGCCATGCATCCAGAATATGAGTAGGGATTTTCTTCTGCTCTTTCAAAATTGATAGAATATGCTTGGTGACTTCAGCTATCAGAACGGGGATATACGTCCATTCCATGATTGGAGTAGGTGTATGTGCCTGCTCTTATCCTCATTTTCCTATTAGTGAATCCTGACAGTACTCAAGTGTGGGGTTAGAAAGTTGAGTCTACCTCATGTTTGTTGCCGGAGCTTTCTGACTGACTTCTCTGAATTCTACCAACCCAGACTATTGGTAGACTTGATCAGTACTAGCAGGTATATGTGCCTGTTGATTGCACTTCACCGAATGTGGTTGATGAGCTCCATCATATGTAGTTAGCCGAGCCTGCTGACTAGCTGATGATGTATAAACAGATATATGTTACTGCCTATAGTACTCCACCGGAATTGCCTGGTGGGATGGGTGTGATGCTGCCAGATGAGTCTGCTGGATAGTGGAATTAAAACGGGCAGGTGTGTGTGCCCGCTCATTGCCTGCCACCAAGTTAGGTTGGTGGACTTCTTCGGAGATGGTAGAGATGAGAACCTGCTCACTGTTAACCGGATTTCACCTCTGGTGATTCGTCTTTCCTGCTCGGGTTTGAGGAACCTGAGCCAAACTCCTGGAATCGGTACCCTCATCATGTTGAGGGCGCACTGTCGCACAAGTCTGGTGGTGATTGTTGATGGGAGCCTTTGGGAAGGACTCCTGTCTCTTTGAATTAAGGCCCTGAGGGACCTTCTAATTCACCTCCCCAGAATAAGGGAGAAAATGGTGATTGTGTTCTGGGGATAAAGACCTGACACGGATGGAAACCGTGGTTAGCACCACCTGCTTCCTGATCACTGATCGTCACTGTCCCGACGACCAGGGTGAAATGTTTACTTGGAGGGCTTGTCGAGTAGCTTCCAGAGTTGGAATATTTCCATTTTGACGGTACTCCTTAACCAGCATGTTTGATACCCAGCGTTGAAGATGCTGAGTAGGTGATTTCATCCTCAGAGCGGACGATGATCCAGCAGGAGTAACAGTAGTGGCATTCACAGCAAAGGTTTTTATAGTTGACGTATTAACAGGTGTGAACTTGAGAGCATCCATTTCTTAGAATGCATAAAATCTTGGAAAAAAGTGCATATTTGATATAACAGACGTAATCAAGATAAATTCAGCCACTACATCTTTTAATGAGCACATATATCAATGATTTTTTTGTTGGCCCTCTCATGGAGTTTTAAATAGGGACCTAACAAATAAGTAAAACAACATTTTAACTTGGTTAAGGATTCATGTCAAGTTCACCATTTTTTATTTCCCTCTAGTATTGTGGATGACCTCGTTCATTGAAGGTTCAAACATTCCAATAGGTTTCTAACGGGTTTGTTTGTAGAATTGGAAACATCCAATGATTCCATATCCATTTGGACCTACTTTCCAATGGTAAGCGCTCATTAGTTGTGGAGTGATGAGCCTTATGAATTTTCATTGGTGGAGAGGATGGGAGGTCGGACTCATCACACCTTTTTAGGGGAATTATTGTCTACTCCGGGAATCTCTTTATAGATTTGAGTTATGTTTGTTAATACTTATTACATTACCAAGTATAAAATGACCTTTCCTTTAGTCTGACAATCAATGATTGGTACGTAGGAGATTCATAGAATATTCTGTATGTATTCGAGGTTCTTCATCCCTAAAGAATCATTTGTATTGTTTAGATATTCTTAGTTGATAGTATCCTTAAAAATACATAAAAGTCTCTTGCTCATTATGATGAACATACTAGTTTTAAAACCACTCAGTGGGGTACTTGAAGTTTATTGTCATTCAGGAGGACATGGATTATTTCAGAGTTGGGATCGTACCCGCTGATTGGCTACCTACATATCCTTTGTTTTGGAAAATGAATAAGAACCCACGTAGTTTGAGTAAGGAAGTATGATGTTTATGCATGATTGATGGCTCATTAAAGATGCCATGATTACTTTTACACTCTAAGATCATGTGAGTCATGATTGGTGTGAGAAACAAGAGGAATTACTGAAGCCAGACAATTTTTGCCACGAAAGATACAATGATGTGAGGCTTATGTGTGTATGACTGCCCAAAATAAATGAGGATTAAAATTTACATCAGGGAGGAAATCCAGGAATAGGGTCAATAAAGGTATATGTGCTTCATGGAGATTTGGATACTCTAATATTGGGGCTTACTCCTAAAAAAGATGCCCAAGTTAGGAGGGGACTTATGATTGGGTTTTACTCCTGAGAAGGAATCCCAAATCAAAAGGAAATTAAGACTGGGGCATACACCTGAAAAGGAGGCCCATATTTGAGATTGGGGCTTACTCTTGAAAATAAGTCCAGGTTAAGAGAATTATGGTTGGGGCTTACTCCTAAGGAGGATTCCCATATTTGGGAACTTTAAGATTGGGGCTTACTCCTAAGGAGGATGCCCAGATTAGAGGACTTGGGGCTTACTCCTAAAGAGGATACCCACAGTAATGAGAATTTTGATTGGGGATTACTACTGAAAAGGAGGCCCAGGTTAAGGATTCCCTCATTTTAAAGGATGAGGTTGAATAAATGAAATCTCAATCTTTAGTGACATAAAGATGTGTAAATCACTAGGTTTTGAGAGATGTTCCACGGAGTTCCTTTCAGATAAGGAAGCCAAATCAAAAAATCATGCCATAAATGGCTTTGAAGAGTGTCTTGAAGACTAAATTTTGAATATTAGAGGTGGAATGACATAAGAGGGGTGAAAATGGGCAAGAAAGGCACCCAAAAAGGAAGGGGCGCACAAGTCCTGGTCGTGCGAGTATACCTGCGCGACACATGGGTACTTGCGCGATTTTCATCCCATAGAGTAATATTTGGGCAATCCTTGATCAAAGCCTTTAGAATCATCCCTAGAGGCTTTCAAGAAGACGGTGCGCAGGTTATGGTGAAGAAGTAGGGCGGCGCACAAGTGTGTTCATTTCCCTTAAGGGTAAAACACTTAGGTGCACAAGTGTTAGTGAATTCTAACACTTAGACCTTACTCCTCATGTTTAGACCTTCCATTCTAGGTAAAGAATTACCTTAGAAGTGTTCGGAAGGCCTGAAGTAGAGACTTGGGCATTCAGAGCTCTGTATCTGAATTCTGGAAAAATTCCTCCTTGAAATGGGGGGCCCACCGAGGGTATTTATAGGCTGGAGAAGATCCCATGCGGTTATCACCTAGGGCGCGCAAGTGACTTGCACGACCAACTTTGGTGTGCAGGTGTACATGCGCGACCATTGCGACACGCAGGTGTACATGCGCGACCATTGTAGAACTTGCACGACCCTTGTGCAATGTTCTTCTTATTCATTCCTTTGTCAATTTTTGAAATTCGTCCAAAGGTTGAATCACTTTGAGCTCAGATATTCCCCTTTTCCAATCATTAGATTCTGTGATGAAAGGAGCGTCAACAATCACGCATGACCACTCACATTCAAAGAAAAGATGAGTAAATGTATCCTCTATAAATTTATTTCAGTATGAGAATCGAGATACCAAATGGATTCCCATGCGTTGAATATTTTCATTTGTAGAAATTGTATGTTTTCTGATTATCCATAATAAGAAAATGAACATTGTTGGAACCTATTCCTCCAAAGGGTATCCCCCCACACATACATGTTTTAAATTTAGAAAAAAAAAATCAGTGGGGCATTTCTTACATGTACCAGTCAACCCCACCTCAATTTGAGGCAAAGTGGGACTGGTATCACTCAAAGTGTCTCTTTTTTTTTAAGTGGACATAATATTAAATAAAAACAACAAATGATGTACGGAAAACCAAAAAAACACATTTGTATTGTGTTTATACTTTAGGAAAATGATCCATGGTTCATGTGTGCCATTTACGAGTCAACCCTGCCTCAATATGAGGCACGATGTTGCCGGTATCACTCAAAGTATCTCCCTTTTGTTTAAAACGAATAGAATTTTAAGTGAAAACAACAACTAACGTATGGAAAACTGACCAAACACATTAGGACTGTGTTTATACTTTAGGATAATTATACAAGGGTAATTTTTGATGTGTACGAGTAAACCCTGCCTCAATCCATGGCATAGTGTGACCGGTATCACTCAAACTGTCTCTCTTTTGTTTAAAATGGACAGAATTTTTAGTGAAAACAACAACTGACATATGAAAAACTAACCAAATGCATTAGGACTTTTTTAATACATTAGGAAAACAATAAATGGGTAATTTTGGATGTGTAAGAGTCAATCCTGCCTCAATCTAAGGCATGGTCTGACCGGTATCACTCAAAGTGTCTCTCTTTTGTTTAAAATTGACAGAATTTTAAGTGAAAACAATAACTGACGTATGGAAAACTGACCAAAATCATTTGGATTGTGTTGATACTTTAAGAGAATGATCCATGGGTCATTTTTTACGGTACTGAGTCAACCCCACCTCAATAAAAGGCATGTTGTGACTGCTATCAATCAAAGTGTCTCTCTTTTGTTTAAAATGGACTGAATTTTAAGTGAAAACAACAATTGACGTACGGAAAATCGACTCAACGCATTCTTATTGTGTTGATACATTATTATAACAATAAATGGTTCATTTTTTATGTGTATGAGTCCACATCGCCTCAATATGAGGCATGTTATGACCGATAACACTCAAATTGTCTCTCTTTTGTTTAAAATGGACATAATTTTAAGTGAAAACAACATGTGACGTACAAAAGACCAACCAAATGCATTTTTATTGTGTTGAAAATTTAAGATAATGATACATGGGTCATTTTTGACAAGTAAGAGTTAACATTGCCTTAATATGAGGCACAGTGTGATTGGTATCTCGAAGAGTGTCTCTCTTTTGTTTAAAATAAACAGAATTTTAAGTGAAAACAACAACGGACGTACAAAAAACTGACCAAAAACATTTGGATTGTGTTGATACTTTAGGATAATGATCCATGGGTCATTTATGATGTGTAAAAGTCAACCCCGCCTCAATCTGAGGCATGTTGTTTCCGGTATCACTCAAAGTGTCTCTCTTTTGTTTAAAATGGACAGAATTTTAAGTGAAAACAAAAACTGACATACGGAAAACCAAACAAACACATTATTATTGCATTGATACTTTATTAGAAAGATACATGGGTCATTTTTGACGTGTACGAGTAAATACCACCTAAATCCTAGGCACGGTGTGACCGGTATCACTCAAAATGTCTCTCTTATGTTTAAAATGGATAGAATTTTAAGTTAAAACAACAACTGAAATATGGAAAACTAGACAAATGCCTTTTTATTGAGTGTTTACTTTATGAAAACTACCCATGGGTCATTTGTGACATGTACGAGTCAACCTTTCATCAATATGAGGCATGTTGCAGCTGGTATCACTCAAAGCCTCTCTCCCATTTTTTAAATGGACAAAATTTTAAGTGAAAACAACAATTGACGTATGAGAGACCGACCAAATGCATTTAGATTGTGTTTATAATTTATTAAACGATCCATGGCTCATTTTCTTACATGTATGAGTCTACCCCACCTCAATTTGAGGCACGGTGTGACCAGTATCACTCAAATTGTCTCTCTTCTGTTTAAAATGCACAGAATTTCAAGTGAAAACAACAACTGGCATACGGAAAACTGACCAAATACCTTTGTATTGTGTTGATACATTATTCCAACGATCCATGGGTTATATGTGACATTTAATAGTCAACCCATTATCAATACAAGGCACAGTGTGGATGGAATCACTCAAAGAGTCTCTCTTTTGATTAAAATGGATATAATTTTAAGTGAAAACAACAACTGACATATGAAAAACAGACCAAATTCATTCTCATTGTGTTGATACTTTATTCAAATGATCCAAGGGGCATTCTTGATGTGTAAGAGTCAACCACGCCTCAATCCGAGACACGGTGTGACCAGTATCACTCAAAGTGTCTCTCTTTTGTTTAAAATGGACAGAATTTTAAGTAAAAACAACAACTAATGTATGAAAAACTGATCAAACACATTCAGATTGTGTTGATAATTTTGGAGAATGATCCATGGTTATTTTTTGACATGTATGAGTCAACTCCACCTCAATATGAGGCATTGTGTGGCCATTATCACTCAAAGTGTCTCTCTTTTGTTTAAAATGGACAGAATTTTAATTGAAAACAAAAACTGACATACGGAAAACTGATCAAAGGCATTTGGATTGTGTTTATACATTATTCCAATGATACATGAGTCATTTTTTATGTGCACGAGTCAACCACGGCTCAATACAAGGCATAGTGTGACCAGTATCACTCAAAGTGTCTCTCTTTTATATAAAATGGACATAATTTTAAGTGAAAACAACAACTGATGTACGAAAAACAATCCAAATGTAATTACCTATGACATACGAGACTTATATAAGACTCATATATTCCTAAGAAGTCCTTATACAATAGAACCCCATTAATAACTCATCAAACACCCTAAATATAAACCTTTATCCCTTGAGTTCATGGTGAGGGATAAAAATAAAGATGAAAGGGGGAGGGAGAAGTACGAAAGGGAAAGAAAAAAGAATAGAGGATTAAAATTGGTTAAATTTTCAGGATAAAGGGATCTTAGAATTAGTTTTTGGAAGGGTATGGGAGGAAATAGGTTAAAATCCCTTCAATTATACAATATCATCGGCAATATTCATGGTCTGGTTCAGCAGTTTTCCAAACTGTTCACCAACTTCTTGGGAACCATTGGATAAGAAACCCTCACTACTAGAAAATTAGGTTGTAGCCACGGTTTGGACCAGGGTCTATTTGTCTAAAAACCATGGATATAGGTTATAGACATGGTTCATTAAACCATGGCTAGTATTGGCGTGGCTATATGGCCAAACCTATAGCCACTGTTTGAAACCGTGGCTATAGCCCTATAGCCACGGTTAGAACTGTGTCTATATGTTTGGCCCTATAGAAATGCCAATTCCAGCCACGGGTCAATGAACCATGGATATAGAGTTTTATCCACTGTTTTAAACCATGGATAAAACCCTTACCATTTCAAAAAAAACTACCCCCCCCCCTCACACACACACACACATCCCTTCCACCCCTTGAAAACACACCCATGCACCCCCTTTGCACACCCCTTTCCCGCCCTGCTGGACCCCCTTGGATAGAATCCCCCACCCCCACCCCACCCCTTCTGGACCCACCTGGATATCAGCCTCATCCCCCCTGGATAGAAGCCCCCTGTTAGACCCCACTAGACAGCAGCCCCCCCTACTGGACCCCCTGGTAAGACCCCCCCTGCTGGACCCCCCTGAACAGAACCCCCTTGCTGGACCCCCTTGGTTTTCATCCCCCACCCCCTAGACAGCAGCCACCCCCCCCCCCCCCCCGCTGGACCACCCTGGACAGCTGCTCCCCCCTGCTGGACCCCCTGGACAGAACCACACCCCTGTTGGACCACCCTGAATAGCAGCCCCCCTTGTTGGACCCCTTGGACAGCAGACCCCCATGCACCCCCTAGACAGTAGCCACCCCCCCCCCCCCCCACACACACACACATCCCTTTCACCCCTTGAATTCCCCTTACACACCCCCCTTCCACACCCCTTACCCCCTGCTGGACCCCCTAGACAGCAGCCCCCCACCCCAACTACTGGACCCCCAAGATAGTATCCCCATCCCCCCGGAACACCCCCCCCCCATTGGCCCCCCTGGACAGCAGCCCCCCTGGACAGCACCCCCTGGTAAACCCTTAAGACAACAGCCCCCCCTGCTGGACCCCCTAGACAATAGCCCCCCCTGCTGGACCCCCCTTGCACCACCCCTGTAGACCCCCCCTATAGACCACCCCTTCCCTACAGACCTCCCAACTCCACCCTACACCCTCCACCCACCCCCTCCTCTCTCCCCCTCCCCTTTCCCTGCAGACCTCTCCCCTGCCCCCCTGCTCTGCAGACCACCCACCCCCTGCCCCCTTCCCTGCAGACCTCCCCCCTTCCCCCTGTCCCCTGCCCCCCTCCACCCTCCCCCTGCCCATGCCCCTTACACCCTTTCCCCCTCTACTCTCCCCCTCCCCCTTCCCCCTTCCCCCTACCCCCTACCCCCTTCCCCCTGAACCCTGTCCCCCTCCACCCTCTCCCCTCCCCACTGCCCCCCTCAACCCCAATCATTGATTCAAAGGGATGAATATGGATACCATATGTGTTGTGACATGGCTATATACACACCCATAAACTTCCTCATAACCTAAGCTTCTAGAATCATTTCTTATAATATTGAAAATAGGTTGGTCTAAGCTACCTTAACATATACTTTCAACAATAACAGATAAATTATTTTGTTTAAATAACTCAAATGCATGTTTCTTTTATTACAAAGCATATATCCCATCCAAAATAAGAACATACATAACATAGATATTGTTAATAAAAAATTCATTAACACCATAAAAAATATAACATTATAGATATTTGAAAAAAAATTGCTATCTTTATTTAATAACAAAAAACTGAATATTCATTATTTATAAAAAAAATATTTTATACTCATATTATTTCCTGGTTCCAACTTCAACTGAACCATCACTTTTTCCATGAAAAAACATGTTC
The DNA here is from genome assembly GCA_963277665.1 of Viscum album. Taxonomy (NCBI): domain Eukaryota; kingdom Viridiplantae; phylum Streptophyta; class Magnoliopsida; order Santalales; family Viscaceae; genus Viscum; species Viscum album. The sequence goes on from OY728130.1 coordinate 1,226,619,450, forward strand.
TTCAATGTGAACACATATCCTGAAATAAATAAAATTCACACATCAATTACCATAGAATGGAAAAACCACCAGAAAGCTATCATCAAACAATAAATGAATAAAAATATATAGTAATCAGTAACATAGAAAAGTAGTAGTAAAAAATCCCTTGCATCACCTATTCTATTTCAAAAATATCAACCCTGAAAAAAATTCAAAATCGGTCAAAATAATATCCCATTAGGTCCCAATTCTTACCAATCGGAATTGATTTGGAATTACATACCCAAAACATCTGAAAACATATATCACATATGATATGTACTAAATTGTCTTAGGATTATTCACAACATTCTGGGCGTGGAATAGTTAAAACCCTGAATATGACAGTTTCAAAACATTGACATGTACGAAAACATAGAAGAAGGACCTTTTTGGGTGACGAAGAGCCGATGTTCTGAGTGGAATCATTTTCTGATTTAGGATCTAGTAGTCTAAGTATCATCGCTAAAATTAGTGATCCATTTTTTGGAAAAAACATGTGTGAGTCCTAAAAAACTTCAAGGGGGATACATACTTTTGTCTAAATGAAAGATATGCCCCATTTAGATATCGAATTATGGAGGTTTTTTCATTGCAGAATGCCTGAATGAGAAGAAAGATCGCATGAGGAAAATAAATTCAACACTCTCTTCATTTAATAAGGAAAAACCGAATATTCATTATTTATAAACCTAAAATAATTAATATATTTTATCATAGATAAACCTATAAATCCATTATAGAAAATAAAAATTCAATGTAACAGAAAATTAATTAACTTAATTAACAAAAAAACATAACGATTAAACTATTAATAAAAAATTAAAATGAAATCTTCTATTAAAAATCAAGAAAAATGGATGCAAAAAACATCATTAAAATAACTAATCAAAAATTTAACATAATTTTCAGTTAGAAACAACAAAATCAAAATAGAATACATGTTTGGTATATCAAAAAAACCAACTGAAACAGAACAAATTTGATCCCTATACAAAGTATCAACCATAAACAGAATAGAATCGAGGGATGGAGGGGTGGGTGATAGGAGAAATGGTCCTTGAGGAATGCGTAGGGACCATGAGGAAGGAATACAAAAAAAAAGAGAAGTTTTGGAAACCCTAGATTGGGAAAATAGAAGAATCTTAAGGCAGTGGACTGTGAGGAAGAAATAATGGAGGAGCAGAGGAAACTGGTGAGTGGAGAGACGAAAATCAATTCAGTTTGAAACAACATTATGTGTATTTTTTCAGTTTTTTGTAAAATCAATTCATATGGATAGGTAGTTTTAAAGTAGTGAATAGATAGATCAATCCTCTAAAAGGTGATTAATATATATGATCTTAGAAAGGCCAAAAGATTTTTATGTTGAATGTACAAAAAATATGGAAATAACCAGTTAAACTTATGTGCGCAATGAAGATGTAACAGATATTATAAAATAAAAATCTGTTTAAAACATGATGAAATAATAATAACTTACCATACATCAGTACTGCAACTAATTTGTAAAGATATAAATCTCCAAAATGAATCACAACTCTCCTTTCCATGATGGTGTATTTCTCTAAATTGTAGTGTGACTCCAGCCTGTGACCCTGTATGTAGGATCAAGAACATCCCAACACAGTTAATGTTTACCAATGGTTCATCACCCATTCTCAATATAAAGCAGTTGTAATGCCCTAATCGTATGTCCAAATTTTAAGTTTTTGTCAAAAAAAATAACATATAAATGAACAAAATATTAAAATAAGAACTAATAGTTGTAGAAGTTTCTAATACATCATCAAAATATTAGTAAACATTAATTTTATATGAAAAGGAATAAAAATTTGTTTATACCATTGAGAAATCAAATATATGATGTAACATACTATTCAAATAATAACTAATAGTAATGAACATTGAAACTGAAACACTGTAATTGTGAATGTCAACATAGTGGAGATAGTTTGGAATACAATCAAAAATAACCAAATCTATACAGAAAAAAAATAATTCTAAAAAGAAGGGTGTGTGAGCTTAAAAAGTTGTATTTTATTAAATGATAATCACATTGTACCTTCCACGATGGTGTATTTCTCCAAAATCTAGTGTTACCCCACCATGTCCCCTTGTATGCCAGATAGAAACATTTCATTAATATTAATTATATTGAATATATTGAATACATAAATTAGTGGTAAAAAATATTTCATAAAAAGTGGATTAAATATGGATATAGTTAAAATAGTATAAAACATAAATGATAATCACATTGTACATTTGTAATGATTTTAATCCGACACATTGAACAATATTTATACATAAAAATCGAAAAATTATAAATATAATGTATAAAAGTAGAATAAATAACAAATCAAATAAACTATATCATATTCAATAAGTCAAAACAACTAAGCCATAACCAAGGAAAATCTGACAATAAAGAAGAAAATAAATTGAAACTAATAAATCATATCAAATTCAAATGAGACAAGGCTAAAGATATGTAATCAAAAAACCCCACCTATACACCCCCTGCCCCCTCCCCTGCCCCCATCTGCACATCCCTCCCCCTAGAAACCCCCCTCTCCCTACCCCCTTCCCCCCACCTGCACACCCCCTACCCCCTCCCCAACCCCCCCCCCCCACCTGCACACACCCCTCCCCCTGCCCCCAGCACACCCCCTACCTCCCCCCCCCCCCCACCTACACACCCCCCCTCTCCCTTCCCTCCCTACCCCCTACCTGCACACCCACTCTTCCCCCTCCCATGCCCCCACCTGCACACCCCCATGCCCCCTCCCCTACCTCCCCCACCTACACATCCCTCCCCCTAGAAACCCCCCTCCCCCTGCCCCCCCCCCCCCCCACCACCTGCACACCCCCTCCCCCCCACCTGCACACCCCCTGCCCCCTCCCCTACCCAAACCCCCTGCCCACCCCACACCCCCACTACCCACCCCATGCACCCCCTACCCACCCTCAACATTTCATTCCACTTCAACCACTTAATGAAATATGTGTATAAAGGATCATTTGGTATGTTTTTTTTAGAAAAAACCTTTTTCCCTAGATCTGAATGATGGATGATTTCCAGGAATCCAATCTTGAATTTGGAATGAGTATTTGTTTCTATTATGATTAATAAATATTGATTTGATGGAAAATCCAGAATACTTTCTAAGGATGTGTATCCATTTCATGTGGAGTTTATAATTACCTATATCGTTATGAGTTAGAGAATTCAAATGAAATTGAATTTTTAGTCTCCAATTAGCGAGAGTTTCAAGAAGTGGTATTTAAAAAAACAATCTTTGTGTTGGGATGTCTCTTGAGGAGTTTTTATGCCTATTTAGTTGTTCAAGTGGTTCATAGGGTTATCAATTAGAATTTAGAGGTTTTCTAGTCCATTCCACTTAATTTTAAGACCCATCAATTACCATGTCTAGGTACACTAGGTACCAAGTCTAATAAAGGAAAAATAGTTGATTATGAGTTTTATAGTGGGGTATCCTCTAGTGTGGAACTAGGTATGTCTTACCAAAAATCTGTGTGCTAGTTTTATGGTTGTGTTCTTTATGTATTTCATACTCCCTTATTGTATCCATGTAGGCCATGTCTTGAATGAGATAGTGGGGTACATGATATGATAAGATACCTGACCTAAAGAATAGATTTGTGATATAAAATGAGATATGGTACCTTATCCTATGTGAGTTGGTGATATAATGAGATGAGAAGGAATACCTCGCCCTGAGTGAGATTTTTATGGTATAAGATAAGATACAAGACCTCACCCAAAGTGAGATAGTTTCAATTTGAGAGGCTTTTTGTAAAGTCACTCTGAGTGAGTGGTAGGTGTTATTAGATAAGTTATGAGACCTCACCTTGAGTGGGATGGTGGATGCACGAAATAAAACATGAGATCATAACATGTTATGGGACCCCTACTTGAGTGAGAGGGTTCTGGTTCGAACAATTAGTGGAAACTAAGTGACCCAGGCCTCACAGTATTTTTAAACAATGCGGCTGTAGAAATGGGAACCTTAAAGTCCACACAATTGTCTACAACTGTGCAGGCTTAGATACACAGCCATGTGGTCTATTGCAGACTGGGGGAATATCCATTTATCATGGTTTGCACACAGTTTGTGAACCGTGTGCATAAACCAAGTGTAGTGGGGTTTTGGGGAAAGATATCATTTTTCACTCTCTTTAATTATAAAAAATATTTATCATTATCTATTACCTATAGTGGATATTCAAGGGGTTCATACTCTTATAGAGCTTCCTCCTCCATGCTTGGATCTTATAATACTCCTTCTGGAATCCATTTTCAATTCCTTCGGAATCATTGGATAACACAATTTAAGACTAACCTCATGTTTATACTACCATGTATGAGGTCAATGATCTTGGCGTTATGGTTGTATCTCAAAGGTACACATTCCAAAATCTTCCAATGGTGCAATTAGACATTTCTCAAGATGTTCTTGATGAGGTTAAGTCTTTCGGGAATGATATGATGGGAATCCTACACACTTTATAAAGTGTTGTATTAATCTATTTTGAGTTCATTAAAATGTTTCAACCCTATATAACTTCCACCTCAAAACCATCAGTTGTTCCTGTTTTTTAGAGTGGAGTTGATCAATTTATCTCAAAATGCACTAAAAAAATATAAGGAACCCAAAAATAAAACAAAACTATATTTAAAATTGTTCCAAAGAATAAAAATAGAATAAACCTTACCCAAATCCAATGTTGAACTCACTGTCTTCGATGGTGGTGGATAGAATCGGCCTCACCATAAGAATCCACCTATAAGAAAATAGTGGGAAATAAAATGAGATAGAATGAATTATTATATATATTTGATCAGTGTGTGAACTATACATGATAAATGATACATGAATCCATAACCAACAATGGTCAAATAATATTCAGATTGATATGTACATCCCAATATTAAATAACATGATCATTAATAAAGCTCTTTATTTTTCAAACATCACTCATTCAGTTCAAATCACAATGATATAAGCTATGATGAATAACCCAAGCATCAAATCAACATCATATATATTATTCTTAAAACTCATGATGTTATTTTTATCAAGAAGCTATTTCACCCCCCATGCCCCTACACCAGTACCCCCTCTTCCCCACCCCCTACCCCCTATTTCACCCCCATACCCCTGCACCAATGCCCCCCTGCCCCACCCCCTGCCCCCTACCCCACCCCTTCCCCCATTCAACCCCCTACCACTAACACACACCCCTCCCTACCTTGCACCCCTACCTCAACCCCTTTCACCCCCACTGCCCCCTCCCCATTTCACACCCCCTCCCCCTGAGCATTTCATGATATCATGCCAACCATATAAATATCAGATCTTGGTGTAACCCAGGCATACCAAATACTCAGGTCCAAACAGCCAACTAACCATCATGAATAAATTCATGAATATATTCCAAGCATCATGAGAATGTCTATAAACTCCAATAAAATGAATGTATTGAGTTTGATTCCTAGGCACCTCGGGTAATCACTGAATAAAAAACATCCCCCAAGTCACCATGCAAAATAGTCGGATCCCATGCATCCTGATCAAGAATACGTAAAATCATCAGGATTGACTGTCTGATCCTAGGGATTACATAGTCATCACATAATAATAATAATCTTGAATAAAAATAAATAATCCCCTAATCCAACTCAGTTGAATCCTAGTTAGGTTGGGCATCCTAGGGACTTGTGGCATCCAAAGCATCCCATATAAACTTGAGGTCGAATCACCACGTCCCAAGCATTCTTCACATGGTTCAACATCTGAATCCCTAGATACATGTCAAGAATCCATGAATACATCATCATGTATAATTTTTCTCACAACCATACCACATAAGGCCCAAGGTCAGGTCCTAGGAAACACTCTTAGGCAACCAACATACAATCGTCACATCAGGCCCTATCTCTGGTCCCAAGAAGTACATCTGGGCACCATGGTTGAATCCAAAATAAATATATGAAGGTATAAACAAAATTTATGGGTTTTAAAAATTTCCAAACCCTACACTAAAATTCATAACCCCATGGGATTATACATTTGATGCAGGTTTTAAGGTCACACCCATTACCATCTCTACCAAGGACATATGCATCCTCTTAGGGTTGGTTAGTCAACAGGGCACCCATTGGGGGTTTCTAGTAATATAGGCAGCCTCACATAGGTCCTCGGTCTCAATCTAGGTCTTGTTTCAAGAACTTATGATCAAAAGAATACTATTTTTCTTTGCATAATAATCAATAGAGAACAATTTTTTTTACTACACAAGATATGTCATGTTGACAAGACTCAAGAGATGGAACATGACACATTTTTGTCTTCAGGGTCTCACATGGTCTATCTGCTCACCCAACCCAAGTCCATAACCTGGGCTAAGTGTGTCTCAAATTAAGGCCTAGACTATTAGTGTTTAAGTTAAACCAGCTAGTACCAAGGTCCTTCAAGGCCTTAGTACTTTATAAATCATAATCGATGAATTTCAATTTAATTATTTAAAAAAAATTATATATTAAAACCAATTAATTTATATATTGGTTATAGGGTTAATATAATATAAATAAATTGATCACTTCATTATCAAGACTGCAAGCTATGAGGATAAATCAAAATCCTAAATACCACATGGTAAAGTATGCATAACTCCTATCTTTGTTTGACACTTTTCTAATTATTTTCCAAAGGTAGGAAGAAGTTTATAAGGCACACCAAGGTATTTCCATGCTCATCCCCATCCCATATCACAAATCAAGATCCCAGATCTCTCTAATAAGATTAAAACAATTATATAAAACATTTAAAATTTATTTATCAGTTTAATTATAAAAGGGAATAATCATAAAAAATCTAACTGGATACCTTATTACACTGGATCCAAGTCCAAAGACATCCTAAGGGTCTGTCTCATGTCCCCAAACCTAAATCAAGAAAAATCCCCCCAAAAAATGAAAATAAAATTGTAAATTTAATTTAAAATTTAGTTAAAGACTAAGAAAATCCACAATGATGACATAACTTTCCAAATCGCTGAGAAACTGGGTGTAGATGGAATCTTGGGATATCCTCATCCTAGGTTGTATGAAATACCCTTGAGAAATGCAATCTGGTGTCATATCAAGAAATTTTCACATGCTTGTCATGACTTGCATGTCATAAAGCATATACAACTCAAATAAATTGATGAAGAAACTTAGGGACCACCTATTACATTGTTATATGATCATATCCATCTGATATTGATGGATGGACCTATCTAAATCAACACGATTCCTCAAAATAGATAAAATCCCACATGTTATAGATTTAGAATGAAATGCCAAGAAATGGTGAGAGAGGTCATGATGGGTACCGTAGGGGTTGGAGGGTCGTGCGCAGAGGGTATCCTAGAAGAGGGCGCCACCATGAGATAGGTCAGGGGCAGAGGGTTGCAGATCGGGGGAGGATGGATGAGGATGGTGCCACTGTGAGACAGGTCGATGGTGGATGGTCATGGATCAGGGGAGGATGGAGGAGGAGGGAACCGCTGTGAGAAAGAGGTCGAGGGTGGAGGGTCACTGATCAGAGGAAGATGGAGGAGGATAGCACGAAGGGTCACGTATCGTGGGAGAACATACGAGAAGCTTGATGGATTTTGGGGGAAAGGGGGGATGACAAATGGATCAAGGGAGAATGGAGGAGCCCAACAGATTTTGGGGGGAAAAGGGGGACGAAAAATTTTAGCCCTGGTTTTTGAATTAAATTGTTGCTATAAACTGGCTATAGCCACAGACCTATAAAACCTTGGCTATAGGTCCATGGCTATAACCTAAATTTCTAGTAGTGCCTCTTCTACATAGTTTGGACAAACAAGTAACTAACTATGTTCTAATCATTCAAAATGAATTTGTTAAACTATAGATCCATACCACATGGTTTCTCCGGACCATTAACAACCCGTGTTCCAAACAATTCCCTCAAAAAGGTAAGTTGCATGGTTTTTACTTGGATTCATACAACCTATCCTTTTCTTATGTATGTAAAAAAATAAAAGTTCAAAATTAATTGGAAACATCCCCAGGAAAGTGTACCCACATGGGTTCTTCTAAATTGTGTCCCCCAATAAAAGCATTACATGACTACTAATCAAGAGTCTAGGATGGGAAAATAATAAGAATATATCTCCCCACCATTTATAAATTCAATAAATGGAGTCAAAATAATGAGACACAACATAAGATAATGGCATCAACCACAAGAAAACATTTCCTCAAGTGTCCCAAGAATCACCCAAATCCATCTACGATGGGGAATCTACATGGGAAACTGACCATACACATTTGGATTGTGTTGATACTTTAGGATAATGATCCATGGGTCATTTATGATGTGTAAAAGTCAACCCCGCCTCAATCTGAGGCATGGTGTTTCCGGTATCACTCAAAGTGTCTCTCTTTTGTTTAAAATGGACAGAATTTTAAGTGAAAACAAAAACTGACATACGGAAAACCAACCAAACACATTCTTATTGCATTGATACTTTATTAGAAAGATACATGGGTCATTTTTGATGTGTACGAGTAAATCCCACCTAAATCCTAGGCACGGTGTGACTGGTATCACTCAAAATGTCTCTCTTATGTTTAAAATGGATAGAATTTTAATTGAAAACAACAACTGAAATATGGAAAACTAGACAAAAGCCTTTTTATTGAGTGTTTACTTTATGAAAACGACCCATGGGTCATTTGTGACATGTACGAGTCAACCTTGCCTCAATATGAGGCATGTTGCGGCCGGTATCACTCAAAGCCTCTCTATCATTTTTTAAATGGACAAAATTATAAGTGAAAACAACAACTGGCGTATGAGAGACCGACCAACTGCATTTAGATTGTGTTTATAATTTATTAAACGATCCATGGGTCATTTTCTTATATGTATGAGTCAACCCCACATCAATTTGAGGCACGGTGTGACCAGTATCACTCAAATTGTCTCTCTTCTGTTTAAAATGCACAGAATTTCAAGTGAAAACAACAACTGGAATACGGAAAACTGACCAAATACCTTTTTATTGTGTTTATACATTATTCCAACGATCCATGGGTTATATGTGACATTTAAGAGTCAACCCATTATCAATACAAGGCACAGTGTGGCTGGAATCACTCAAAGAGTCTCTCTTTTGATTAAAATGGATAGAATTTTAAGTGAAAACAACAATTGACATATGAAAAACTGACCAAATTCATTCTGATTGTGTTGATACTTTATTAAAATGATCCAAGGGGCATTTTTGATGTGTAAGAGTCAACCACACCTCAATCCGAGACACGGTGTGACCAGTATCACTCAAAGTGTCTCTCTTTTGTTTAAATGGACAACATTTTAAGTAAAAAAAACAACTAATGTATGAAAAACTGATCAAACACATTCAGATTGTGTTGATAATTTTGGAGAATGATCCATGGTTAATTTTTGACATGTATGAGTCAACTCCACCTCAATATGAGGCATTGTGTGGCCATTATCACTCAAAGTGTCTCTCTTTTGTTTAGAATGGACAGAATTTTAAGTGAAAACAAAAACTGACGTACGGAAAACTGACCAAACGCATTCAGATTGTGTTTATACATTATTCCAATGATACATGAGTCATTTTTTATGTGTACGAGTCAACCACGGCTCAATACAAAGCATAGTGTGACCAGTATCACTCAAAGTGTCTCTCTTTTATATAAAATGGACAGAATTTTAAGTGAAAACAACAACTGATGTACGAAAAACAATCCAAAAGTAATTACCTATGACATAAGACACTTATATAAGACTCATATATTCCTAAGAAGTCCTTCTACAATAGAACCCCATTAATAACTCATCACACGCCCTAAATATAAACCTTTATCCCTTGAGTTCATGGTGAGGGATAAAAATAAAGATGAAAGGGGGAGGGAGAAGTACGAAAGGGAAAGAAAAAAGAATAGAGGATTAAAATTGGTTAAATTTTCAAGATAAAGGGCTCTTAGAATTAGTTTTTGGAAGGGTATGGGAGGAAATAGGTTTAAATCCCTTAAATTATACAATATCAGCGGCAATATTCGTGGTCTGGTTCGGCAGTTTTCCAAACTGTTCACCAACTTCTTGGGAACCATTGGATAAGAAACCCTCACTACTAGAAAATTAGGTTGTAGCCATGGTTTGGACCGGGGTCTATATGTCTAAAAACCATGTATATAGGTTATAGCCATGGTTCATTAAACTGTGGCTGGTATTGGCGTGGCTATAAGGCCAAACCTATATCCACTGTTTGAAACTGTGCCTATAGCCCTATAGCCACGGTTAGAACTGTGGCTATATGTTTGGCCCTATAGAAATGCCAATACCAGCCACGGGTCAATGAACCATGGATAGAGAGTTTTATCCACTATTTTAAACCATGGATAAAACCCTTACCATTTCAAAAAAACTACCCCCCCCCCCCCACACACACACATCCCTTCCACCCCTTGAAAACACACCCATGCACCCCCTTTGCACACCCCTTTCCCGCCCTGCTGGACCCCCTTGGATAGAAGCCCCCACCCCCACCCCACCCCTTCTGGACCCACCTGGATATCATCCCCTTCCCCCCTGGATAGCAGCCCCCTGTTAGACCCCCCCTAGACAGCAGCCCCCCCCCCCCTGCTGGACCCCCTGGTAAGACCCCCCCCCCTGCTGGACCCCCCTGAATAGAACCCCCTTGCTGGACCCCCATGGTTTTCATCCCCCACCCCCTAGACAGCAGCCACCCCCCCCCCCCCCCGCTGGACCACCCTGGACAGCAGCTCCCCCCTGTTGGACCCCCTGGACAGAACCACCCCCCTGCTGGACCACCCTAAATAGCAGCCCCCCTTGTTGGACCCCTTAGACAGCAGCCCCCCCTGCACCACCTAGACAGTAGCCACCCCCCCCCCCCACACACACACACACATCCCTTTCACCCCATGAATTCCCCTTACACACCCCCCTTCCACACCCCTTACCCCCTACTGGACCCCCTAGACAGCAGCCCCCCACCCCAACTACTGGACCCCCTAGATAGTATCCTCATCCCCCCTAAACATCACCCCCCCATTGGCCCCCCTAGACAGCACCCCCTGGTAAACCCACAAGACAACAGCCCCCCTGCTGGACCCCCTGGACAATAGCCCCCCCTGCTGGACCCCCCTTGCACCACCCCTGTAGACCCCCCTACAGACCACCCCTTCCCTACAGACCTCCCAACTCCACCCTACACCCTCCACCCACCCCCTCCTCTCTCCCCCTCCCATTTCCCTACAGACCTCTCCCCTGCAGACCACCCCCCCCCCCCCTCCCCCCTACCTTGCAGACATCCCCCTTGCCCCCTTCCCCCCTCCACCCACCCCCTGCCCCCTGCCCTGCAGACCTCCCCCCTTCCCCCTGTCCCCTTCCCCCCTCCACCCTCCCCCTGCCCATGCCCCCTACACCCTTTCCCCCTCTACCCTCCCCCTCCCCCCTTCCCCCTTCCCCCTACCCCCTACCCCCTTCCCCCTGCACCCTGTCCCCCTCCACCCTCTCCCCTCCCCACTGCCCCCCACCACCCCAATCATTGATTCAAAGGGATGAATATGGATACCATATGTGTTGTGACATGGCAATATACACACCCATAAACTTCCTCATAACCGAAGCTTCTAGAATCATTTCTTATCATATTGCAAATAGGTTGGTCCAAGCCACCTTAACATATACTTTCAATAATAACAGATAAATTATTTTGTTTAAATAACTCAAATGCATGTTTCTTTTATTACAAAGCATATATCCCATCCAAAATAAGAACATACATAACATAGATATTGTTAATAAAAAATTCATTAACACCATAAAAAATATAACATTATAGATATTTGAAAAAAAAATGCTATCTTTATTTAATAAAAAAAACTGAATATTCATTATTTATAAAAAAAATATTTTATACTCATATTATTTCCTGGTTCCAACTTCAACTGAACCATCACTTTTTCCATGAAAAAACATGTTCTTCAATGTGAACACATATCCTGAAATAAATAAAATTCACACATCAATTACTATAGAATGGAAAAACCACCAGAAAGCTATCATCAAACAATAAATGAATAAAAATATATAGTAATCAGTAACATAGAAAATTAGTAGTAAAAAATCCCATGCATCACCTATTCTATTTCAAAAATATTAACCCTGAAAAAAATTCCAAATCGGTCAAAATAATATCCCATTAGGTCCCAATTCTTACCAATCGGAATTGATTTGGAATTACATACCCAAAACATCTGAAAACATATATCACTTATGATATGTACTACATTTTTTTAGGATTATTCACAACATTATGGGCGTGGAATAGTTAAAACCCTGAATATGACAGTTTCAAAACATTGACATGTACGAAAACATAGAAGAAGGACCTTTTTGGGTGACGAAGAGCTGATGTTCTGAGTGGAATCATTTTCTGATTTAGGATCTAGTAGTCTAAGTATCATTGCTAAAATTAGTGCTCCATTTTTTGGAAAAAACATGTGTGAGTCCTAAAAAACTTCAAGGGGAATACATACTTTTGTCTAAATGAAAGATATGCCCCATTTAGATATCGAATTATGGAGTTTGTTTCATTGCAGAATGCCTGAATGAGAAGAAAGATCGCATGAGGAAAATAAATTCAACACTCTCTTCATTTAATAAGGAAAAACCGAATATTCATTATTTATAAACCTAAAATAATTAATATATTTTATCATAGATAAACCTATAAATCCATTATAGAAAATAAAAATTCCAAGTAACAGAAAATTAATTAACTTCATTAACAAAAAAAACATAACGATTTAACTATTAATAAAAAATTAAAATGAAATCTTCTGTTAAAAATCAAGAAAAATGGATGCAAAAAACTTCATTAAAAATAACTAATCAAAAATTTAACATAATTTTCAGTTAGAAACAACAAAATCAAAACATAATACATGTTTGGTATATCAAAAAAACCAACTGAAACAGAACAAATTTGATCCCTATACAAAGTATCAACCATGAACAGAATAGAATTGAGGGATGGAGGGGTGGGTGATAGGAGAAATGGTCCTTGAGGAACGCGTAGGGACCATGAGGAAGGAAGACAAAAAAAAGAGAAGTTTTGGAAACCCTAGATTGGGAAAATAGAAGAATCTTAAGGCAGTGGACTATGAGGAAGAAATAATGGAGGAGAAAAGGAAACTGGTGGGTGGAGAGACGAAAATCAATTCAGTTTGAAACAACATTATGTGTATTTTTTCAGTTTTTTGTAAAATCAATTCATATGGATAGGTAGTTTTAATGTAGTGAATAGATAGATCAATCCTCTAAAAGGTGATTAATATATATGATATTAGAAAGGCCAAAAGATTTTTATGTTGAATGTACAAAAAATATGGAAATAACTAGTTAAACTTATGTGCGCAATGGAGATGTAACAGATATTCTAAAATAAAAATCTTTTTAAAACATGATGAAATAATAATAACTTACCATACATCAGTGCTGCAACTAATTTGTAAAGATATAAAGCTCCAAAATGAATCACAACTCTCCTTTCCATGATGGTGTATTTCTCAAAATTGTAGTGTGACTCCAGCCTGTGACCCTGTATGTAGGATCAAGAACATCCCAACACAGTTAATGTTTACCAAGGGTTCATCACCCATTCTCAAAATAAAGCAGTTGTAATTCCCTAATCGTATGTCCAAATTTTAAGTTTTTGTCAAAAAAATAACATATAAATGAACAAAATATTAAAATAAGAACTAATAGTTGTAGAAGTTTCTAATACATCATCAAAATATTAGTAAACATTAATTTTATATGAAAAGGAATAAAAATTTATTTATACCATTGAGAAATAAAATATATGATGTAACATATTATTCAAATAATAACTAATAGTAATGAACATTGAAACTGAAACACTGTAATTGTGAATGTCAACATAGTGGAGATAGTTTGGAATACAATCAAATATAACCAAATCTATACAGAAAAAAAAAATTGTGAAAAGAAGGGTGTGTGAGCTTAAAAAAGCTGTATTTTATTATATGATAATCACATTGTACCTTCCATGATGGTGTATTTCTCCAAAATCTAGTGTTACCCCACCATGTCCCCTTGTATGCTAGATAGAAACATTTCATTAATATTGATTATATTGAATATATTGAATACATAAATTAGTGGTAAAAAATATTTCATAAAAAGTGGATTAAATATGGATATTGTTAAAATAGTATAAAACATAAATGATAATCACATTGTACATTTGTACTGATTTTAATCCGACACATTGAACAATATTTATACATAAAAATTGAAAAATTATAAATATAATGTATAAAAGTAGAATAAATAACAAATCAAATAAACTATATCATATTCAATAAGTCAAAACAACTAAGCCATAACCAAGGAAAATCTGACAATAAAGAAGACAATAAATTGAAACTAATAAATCATATCAAATTCATATGAGACAAGGCTAATGATATGTAATCAAAAAACCCCACCTATACACCCCCCTTCCCCCTCCCCTGCCCTCACCTGCACATCCCTCCCCCTACAAACCCCCCTCTCCCTACCCCCTTCCCCCCACCTCCACACCCCCTACCCCCTCCCCAACCCCCCCCCCACCTGCACACACCCCTCCCCCTGCCCCCAGCACACCCCCTGCCTCCCCCCCCCACCTACACACCCCCCTCTCCCTGCCCTCCCTGCCCCCTACCTGCACACCCACTCTTCCCCCTCCCATGCCCCCACCTGCACACCCCCATGCCCCCTCCCCTACCTCCCCCACCTACACATCCCTCCCCCCAGAAACCCCCCTCCCCCTGCACCCCCCCCCCCCACCTGCACACCCCCTCCCCCCCACCTGCACACCCCCTGCCCCCTCTCCTACCCACACCCCCTACCCACCCCACACCCACCTACCCACCCCATGCACCCCCTACCCACCCTCAACATTTCATTCCACTTCAACCACTTAATGAAATATGTGTATAAAGGATCATTTGGTATGTTTTTTTAGAAAAAACCTTTTTCCCTAGATTTGAATGATCGATGATTTCCAGGAATCCAATCTTGAATTTGGAATGTGTAGTTGTTTCTATTATGATTAATAAATATTGATTTGTTGGAAAATCCAGAATACTTTCTAAGGATGTGTATCCATTTCATGTGGAGTTTATAATTACCTATATCGTTATGAGTCAGAGAATTCAAATGAAATTGAATTTTTAGTCTCCAATTAGCGAGAGTTTCAAGAAGTGGTATTTAAAAAAACAATCTTTGTGTTGGGATGTCTCTTGAGGAGTTTTTATGCCTATTTAGTTGTTCAAGTGGTTTATAGGGTTATCAATTAGAATTTAGAGGTTTTCTAGTCCATTCCACTTAATTTTAAGACCCATCAATTACCATGTCTAGGTACACTAGGTACCAAGTCTAATAAAGGAAAATAGTTGATTATGAGATTTATAGTGGGGTATCCTCTAGTGTGGAACTAGGTATGTCTTACCAAAAATCTATGTGCTAGTTTTATGGTTGTGTTCTTTATGTATTTCATACTCCCTTATTGTATCCATGTAGGCCATGTCTTGAATGAGATAGTGGGGTACATGATATGATAAGATACCTAACCTAAAGAATAGATTTGTGATATAAAATGAGATATGGTACCTCATCCTATGTGAGTTGGTGATATAATGAGATGAGAAGGAATACCTCGCCCTAAGTGAGATTTTTATGTTATAAGATAAGATACAAGACCTCACCCAAAGTGGCATGGTTTCAATTTGAGAGGCTTTTTGTAAAGTCACTCTGAGTGAGTGGTAGGTGTTATTAGAAAAGTTATGAGACCTCACCTTGAGTGGGGTGGTGGATGCACGAAATAAAACATGAGATCATAACATATTATGGGACCCCTCCTTGAGTGAGATGGTTCTGGTTCGAACAATTAGTGGAAACTAAGTGACCCAGGCCTCACAGTATTTTCAAACAATGCGGCTGTAGAAATGGGAACCTTAAAGTCCACACAGTTTGTCTACAACTGTACAGGCTTAGATACACAGCCATGTGGTCTATTGCAGACTGGGGGAATATCCATTTATCATGGTTTGCACACAGTTTGTGAACCGTGTGCATAAACCGAGTGTAGTGGGGTTTTGGGGAAAGATATCATTTTTCACTCTCTTTAATTATAAAAAATATTTATCATTATCCATTACCTATAGTGGATATTCAAGGGGTTCATACTCTTATAGAGCTTCATCCTCCATGCTTGGATCTTCTAATACTCCTTCTGGAATCCATTTTCAATTCCTTCGGAATCATTGGATAACACAATTTAAGACTAACTTCATGTTTATACTACCATGTATGAGGTCAATGATCTTGGCGTTATGGTTGTATCTCAAAGGTACATGTTCCAAAATCTTCCAATGGTGCAATTAGACATTTCTCATGATGTTCTTGATGAGGTTAAGTCTTTCGGGAATGACATGATGGGAATCCTACACACTTTATAAAGTGTTGTATTAATCTATTTTGAGTTCATTAAAATGTTTCAACCCTATATAACTTCCACCTCAAAACCTTCAGTTGTTCCTGTTTTTTAGAGTGGAGTTGATCAATTTATCTCAAAATGCACTAAAAAATATAAGGAACCCAAAAATAAAAAAAAACTATATTTAAAATTGTTCCAAAGAATAAAAATAGAATAAACCTTACCCAAATCCAATGTTGAACTCATTATCTTCAATGGTGGTGGATAGAACCGGCCTCACCATAAGAATCCACCTATAAGAAAATAGTGGGAAATAAAATGAGATATAATGAATTCTTATTTATATGTGATCAGTGTGTGAACTATACATGATAAATGATACATGAATCCATAACCAACAATGGTCAAATAATATTCAGATTGATATGTACATCCCAATATTAAATAACATGATCATTAATAAAGCTCTTTATTTTTCAAACATCACTCATTCAGTTAAAATCACAATGATATAAGCTATGATGAATAACCCAAGCATCCAATCAACATCATATATATTATTCTTAAAACTCATGATGTTATTTTTATCAAGAAGCTATTTCACCCCCCATGCCCCTACACCAGCAGCCCCTCTGCCCCACCCCCAACCCCCTATTTCACCCCCATACCCCTGCACCAATGCCCCCCTGCCCCACTCCCTGCCCCCTACCCCACCCCTTCCCCCATTCACCCCCTACCACTAAAACACACCCCTCCCTACCTTGCACCCCTACCTCTACCCCTTTCACCCCCACTTCCCCCTCCCCATTTCACACCCCCTCCCCCTGACCATTTCATGATATCATGCCAACCATATAAATATCAGATCTTGGTGTAACCCAGGCATACCAAATACTCAGGTCCAAACAGCCAACTACTCATCATGAATAGCTTCATGAATATATTCCAAGCATCATGAGAATGTCTATAAACTCCAATAAAATGAATGGATTGAGGTTGATTCCTAGGAACCTCAGGTAATCACTGAATAAAAAACATCCCACAAGTCACCATGCCAAATAGTCAGATCCCATGCATCCCGATCAAGAATAAGTAAAATCATCAGGATTGACTGGCTGATCCTAGAGATTACATAGTCATCACATAATAATAATAATCGTGAATAAAAATAAATAATCCCCTAATCCAACTCAGTTGAATCCTAGTTAGGTTGGGCATCCTAGGGACTTGTGGCATCCAAAGCATCCCATATAAACTTGAGGTCGAATCACAACATCCCAAGAATTCTTCATATGGTTCAACATCTGAATCCCAAGATACATGTCAAGAATCCATGAATACATCATCATGTATAATTTGTCTCACAACCATACCACATAAGGCCCAAGGTCAGGTCCTAGGAAACACTCTTAGGCAACCAACATACCATCGTCACATCAGGCCCTAGCTCTGGTCCCAAGAAGTACATCTGGGCACCATGGTTGAATCCAAAATAAACATATGAAGGTATAAACAAAATTTATGGGTTTTAAAAATTTCCAAACCCTACACTAAAATTCATAACCCCATGGGATTATACATTTGATGCAGGTTTTAAGGTGACACCCATTACCATATCTACCAAGGACATATGCATCCGCTTAGGGTTGGTTAGTCAACAGGGCACCCATTGGGGGTTTCTAGTAATATAGGCAGCCTCACATAGGTCCTCGGTCTCAATCTAGGTCTTGTTTCAAGAACTTATGATCAAAAGAATACTATTTTTCTTTGCATAATAATCAATAGAGAACAATTTTTTTACTACACAAGATATTTCATGTTGATAAGACTCAAGAGATGGAACATGACACGTTTTGGTCTTCAGGGTCTCACAAGGTCTATCTGCTCACCCAACCCAAGTCCATAACCTGGGCTAAGTGTGTCTCAAATTAAGGCCTAGACTATTAGTGTTTAAGTTAAACCAGCTAGTACCAAGGTCCTTCAAGGCCTTAGTACTTTATAAATCATAATCGATGAATTTCAATTTAATTATTTAAAAAAATATTATATATTAAAACCAATTAATTTATATATTGGTTATAGGGTTAATTTAATATAAATAAATAGATCACTTCATTATCAAGACTGCAATCTATGAAGGTAAATCAAAATCATAAATACCACATGGTAAAGTTTGCATAACGCCTATCTTTATTTGACACTTTTCTAATTATTTCCCAAAGGTAGGAAGAAGTTTATAAGGCACACCAAGGTATTTACATGCTCAGCCCCATCCCATATCACTAAGAAAGATCCCAGATCTCTCTAAGAAGATTAAAACAATTATATAAAGCATTTAAAATTTATTTATCAGTTTAATTATAAAAGGGAATAATTATAAAAAATATAACCGGATACCTTATTACACTGGATCCAAGTCCAAAGACATCCTAAGGGTCTGTCTCATGTCCCCAAACCTAAATCAAGAAAAATCCCCCAAAAAAATGAAAATAAAATTGTAAATTTAATTTAAAATTTAGTTAAAGACTAATAAAATCCACAATGATGACATAACTTTCCAAATCGCTGAGAAACTGGGTGTATATGGCATCTTGGGATATCCTCATCCTAGGTTGTATGAAATACCCTTGAGAAATGCAATCTGGTTTCATCTCAAGAAATTTTCACATGCTTTTCATGACTTGCATGTCAAAAAGCATATAAAACTCAAATAAATTGATGAAGAAACTTAGGGACCACCTATTACATAGTTATATGATCCTATCCATCTGATATTGATGGATGGACCTATCTAAATCAACATGATTCCTCAAAATAGATAAAATCCCCCATGTTATAGATTTAGAATGAAATGCCAAGAAATGGTGAGAGACGTCGCGATGGGTACCGTAGGGGTTGGAGGGTCGTGCGCAGAGGGTATCCTAGAAGAGGGCGCCACCATGAGATAGGTCAAGGGAGGAGGGTTTTAGATCGGGGGAGGATGGATGAGGATGGTGCCACTGTGAGACAGGTCGATGGTGGATGGTCGTGGATCAGGGGAGGATGGAGGAGGAGGAAACCGCTGTGAGAAAGAGGTCGAGGGAGGAGGGTCACAGATCAGGGGAAGATGGAGGAGGATAGCACGAAGGGTCACGTATCGTGGGAGAACATACGAGAATCTTGATGGATTTTGGTGGAAAGGGGGGATGACAAATGGATCAGGGGAGAATGGAGGAGCCCAACAGATTTTGGGGAAAAAAGGGGGACGAAAAATTTTAGCCATGGTTTTTGAATTAAATTGTTGCTATAAACTGGCTATAGCCACGGACCTATAAAACCTTGGATATAGGTCCATGGCTATAACCTAAATTTCTAGTAGTTCCTCTTCTACATAGTTTGGAAAAACAAGTAAATAACTATGTTCCAATCATTCAAAATGAATTTGTTAAACTATAGATCCATACCACATGGTTTCTCCGGAACATTAACAACCTGTGTTCCAAAAAATTCCCTCAAAAAGGTAAGTTGCATGGTTTTTACTTGGATTCATACAACCTATCCTTTTCTTATGTATGTAAAAAAATAAAAGTTCAAAATTAATTGGAAACTTCCCCATGAAAGTGTACCCACATGGGTTCTTCTAAATTGTGTCCCCCAATAAAAGCACTACATGACTACTAATCAAGAGTCTAGGATGGGAAAATAATAAGAATATATCTCCCCACCATTTATAAATTCAATAAATGGAGTGAAAAGAATGCAACACAGCATAAGATAATGGCATCAACCACAAGAAAACATTTCCTCAAGTGTCCCAAGAATCACCCAAATCCATCTACGATGGGGAATCTACATGGGAAACTCTCTAAGTACTAAGGAAACATATCTCAATAGGAACTCAAAATATATAAAAAAATTCCATATCCAAGATTGATAGTAATTTTAACCATAAAAAACATGAGGAATAACTCGCATGCATGCCTTAGTCAAATATTTATTAACGTTCTGACATTGAACTCTCTTTATATATTATATCTGATATAATGTAAGATATCATTTGGAGGAGATGGTATTTAATGGTACCTTTTGATAATCATAATGAATAATTAGTACATCACCTTAGGTAAGGATTTTTTCCCATCATTTTATCCCAAATTGACTACCATAGCATATTTTAACTGTGTGAACTACTTGTTTGATATGAAATTTTTTTATCA
Source organism: Viscum album (assembly GCA_963277665.1). Lineage (NCBI taxonomy): Eukaryota > Viridiplantae > Streptophyta > Magnoliopsida > Santalales > Viscaceae > Viscum > Viscum album. The sequence goes on from OY728130.1 coordinate 1,226,640,275, forward strand.
GGTCTTGTTTGGGTGTGCTACTGTAGAATTTTATGTTACAGCAGGCAGGCCATTTATCATCTCTAAAAAAAGTGATGATAAAGTCTCCCTTTATCAGTACTTTTTAAGAGCTGATAAAAGGAACCCCCTATCAGCACTAAGCTTCACATCTCTTTTTTTGTGCTGTTAAAGACCGTTTTGAGCACTGATAAATCCCATTTTTGTAGTAGTGCATATTTAAATGAGGATATGTTATTGAGTCAAAATTATGATTTCTCGGAAAATATTTATTGTGAATTTTATTATTATACATATCATTAAATTTTACCGAAATATTTGTATGTATTTTCTTTCAATGTACAGTGAAAAAATTTATTTCTAAGAGAAAGATATTTCAATTTGAGGAGGCCTAGACTTACTTATATTTAGATTGGAAACATGATTATATAAGTCATTTCGATATCCACCTACAATATCCCTCATTAATAATTTTCTTCATGAAAAATATTCGATGCAATCTATAGATGTTAAAACTGACCTAATAATATAGGTTATATCAATTTTGAAATAAAAAATTGATATATTTTAGGAATAATTACCTATACATCCACCTAAGTATGAAATTAAATATTCAATTTAACACATCCATGATGAAAAAACTATATCTAAACTCCCTACAGAATGGACTTGGTGAAATTGGTGTAGAATAAGAAATAACTGCAACATTTGTGTTATAAGGGATTCATTGAACCTCTTGTTTCACGTTAGGGATCCCCTATTCATTTTGTTTAGAAGAAGGATGGGTATATAAAGTTGTGAATTTATTATTTTTAAGTTCAAGGCAATTACTATAAAAAATAAGCATCTCATTCCTTGAATTTGTGAATTTTTTAATCAAATTCATGGATATTGATATTTTTCAAAGATCAATATTTATTTTGGGTATTTCCAATAAAGGGTAAAAAAGTATGATATACCAAAAATAGAATTTCAAATGAGGTATAGACATTATGAGTTTACAATAATGATCATTGGATTGAATAATTCATTATATTGGTTTATGGATCTAACAAATTGAGTATTCATGGATTATATTGATAATCTCATTATTGCATTAATTGATGGTATCTTGCTATACTCAAACAGATTTGAAGAGGATAAGAATAATTTATGAATCATTCTTGAGAGGCTCTTAGAAAATTATTTATATGGGAAATTTAGTAAGTGTGAATTTTGGTACAAGGAAGTTTTTTCATAAAAATATTTTACATAAGGTTGGAATATTTATTCATTGTTCTAAGATGAAGGTGGAAAATGAATGGGTCATGATAATGAATATAACTGAGATACGTAGTTTCCTTGGATAAGAAAATTAATTTGAGTAATTTTTTCAGACATTTTTTCTAATTGGATAAATGATTAACCAATTTTACATGTATAGGTGGTTTTTTCTTATTCTTTATGAAATTTGATTTTTTTGGCCGAATTTAAAGAAGAGATTGGTCAATTTATAGATAACAATATTTCTATTGGTTTATTTATGATATGAATTGATACATTAAATGAAGGACTAGGATTTTTCCTTATATTTAATGATTGATTTTCTAATTCTTTAACAAGTTACTAAAAAATCTGCGAATTAAATTACCCAAACCATGATCTTGATTTAGATTTTAATTTTTGGTGGTGTGATGGTGAAAACAAATACAGGATGTTTGAATTGTAGTTTTAAAAAAACTTACAATTTTTATCTTATTCATGTATAAAGGTTGATCTGTTTTTTGAATTATCGATGTGAACGATGATTTATTTGATTTTTGGAAATACAAATGAAATAAAGTATCAGTGTGATAAAAATAAATATTGTATTGAAATACATTTTGAACAATGGAAATTAAATGATCGATGTTTAAGACTATAGATGAAATAGTTAATGGAGTTGAAATTTAAGCAATATAAATTACATAAATAGAAATTTATAAATAAATAGAACTAAATATAAGTAAAATAATGTGGAATTATTCGTTAGAAAAACAAATACTAGTTTAATGAATGTTTTTGAAAACATTTTAAAACCAAATTTAATGGTATATTGGTATACCTGATCAAAGTTATCAACAACTTTCAATTATTTATAAGGTATACTTGATTTTATACATATAAAATGATTTTTATTCTTTTCCCTAAAATCCATGGACTATACCTTTTAGTAGTATCTCAACTTCACAATTCTAGTATAGGATCAATATCTTCCTAGCCATGTGATCCCATGATCCTGAGATTTTATTTTCCTCTTTATTTATATCCCTATAATCCATCATTCATGTGTGAATGTAAGTAGAAACAATTTAGTAGAAATACAATTATATTTAAAAGTTAAACCTTATAAAATGATATTTATTCTCTGAAATAACTAAAAAAGAAAAATTATACTGATTGTAACATCACTAAGGAATAAGAAATTATAAAGCATCAAAATGTACCACAACTTTTATAATGGTATTTTTGTATATCATAATATATGTTCTTTATATGCTTGAGGTTAATCTTTATTTATACGAAATGTTGTTTCAAACAATAGTGGAAAAATTCTAAAAAAAACATGAGATCTGTTGTAATGGTGTCAGTAGCAATGTATTTATCATGTTGCTTCATCCACTGACGGGTTATATTTGCATCGCTATAATTCTTCATAAATTTAATGTAAGTAATTTGACTTTGTAACATTAGATCACCATGTTTTCATGAATCAATTTGTATTCTACAATTTCATAAATCATTTACCAGTAGTTCATTCTATCAAAACATAAAAACATAAATAAATATAAGTTGGATAATTTTCATATAAAGTGTAATGTTATATGTGAAATAATTAAAAAAATGAGTAATTGAATTAAAAATATATCCAAAAATCTCACATTTTTTGAAAGAAAAAAACTATAATAAAATTTGATTAAAGGAACTAAATTTTAAAATATATCTCCCTATGTTGTTATTGAGGTGAAATTTTTCATTTTTGTTTCTCTTCTCTATTTTAAAATAAGAAATGAACTATATTTGTTAACAAATAAAGTATTCCCCAATAATTTACCTTATAGTAATATATATATATATAAGATAAATAGAATATTACAAGAAAACAATTTATCCACTTTAAACGTATAATTAGTTAAAATTAAAATTATCCCACTTGAATAAAGAAATAAACAAAAACCAAAATTTTATTCCCTTTATCCCTAATATATAAGATAAGTACCCCTGAAAAAAAAATTCACTTTTCGGTTTAAAAATAAAGTAAACATTAAATTTGGAAAACAAAAATAAAAAAAGTTTTTAACCATTCTCCCCCGTTGTAATTTTTGAAAAAAAAATACAAAATAATGAAGAAAAAATAACAAAAATATAATTATAATTATAAATTATAAATTTAATTAAGTTTAATAATTTATTAGATCATATGTTTTTTATGCATTTAAAACTTTTTCAACTCATCATATCTTATGGAAAAGTTTTTTTAGAATGGTTAATGTAATTGAGTTTGTCTATGTCATTTATGCTTTGAACAATCTTTCTTGTTATAAAATATATTCTAATAAATTGAATCCATGTTGAAATTCACTTCATTCACATGTCTTCTGGATCTTATTAGTCATTTACACATAATTAATTTTATGAATCTATATTATCATATTTTAAACTTCATCTTCTGAACCAAGATGTAGAAAAATTTCTTCATATACATCTGATACATTTACTATAGCATGGAAATTAATTTACAACAACTTTTTCATAAATATACTTCTGATAAAAATAATTATTGTAGAGAAGAGTACCGAGAAAGATAGTTTAGATAAAAAACTCTTAAGTATTAATTTCGTATATACTAATTTGATATTATTATCTTTTAATAATTATTTTTAATTCATGAGTGTTCATAAGTTTGTATCTAAAAATGAATGTAAAAAAACATATTTCATATAGATTTTATTAAAAAAAATAAGATTTATTTGAAAAGAAAGTAAAAAAGTTTCCTTTTTTAAAATAAAAAATAATGCATTTAATAAAAATTAATTAGATAATTTTATTAAATTAAACAAATATCTTCTGCTAAATTATACTATAATTGCAATAAAATAGTAAAATAGATATGTAGAGAGATTAAACATTCTTGAGGGTATCTTCAAGAAATAATTAATGATTTTTCTTTTTCAAGGATAGTTGAGAAATAGAATAGAAAATAAATATTCATCTTTTATTGAAAATTAATGTTAAACCCAAAAAATTGAAAAATATTTAAGTTTAAAAAATAAATGAAAATCAGCTATATTTTAATGTTTGGTAGATAAGAAAATTATATAGATTGGAAAATCAAATTAATTTTAAAATTTATAAATTTTTGGAAATTCATAAAATTTTTAAAACACATATAATAAAGGAAATACATATAAATTTAAAATAAATATAAATTTTTAAAAAATTACTAACTTTTTCTACAATATTTATTAATATAATTAGATATATGAAATGGGTAGTGGATTAGTGATCACTTAAAATTGATAATCCATATATTCTTTAAATTAATTCAAAATTGTTATAAGTAATTGGTTTTGTAAAAATAACAATAACCTGATTTTATTTTCTGGTAATGTCATGAATGATATCTCCTATATATGTATGATTGCAATATCCTATATTTTAAGGTACACTATTTTTTATGATTAAGTGTTTTTTCATGTTCATATAACATAATAAATATTTTTTGGTATTGTATATGGGTATGTGTTTGGTAATACTTGTAAAAGTAATCTATGTTGTAAATTTCTTTCTTATATTGTAAATATGTTATAGAGAACAGGCCATATAAATGGTTCAATATAGAAAACCTCTAAGGATGGAAAATAGTTTTACTCCATAAATCACATCCTTATGATGCAAAATCAACGCTCGATATAATTTAACCTGTGGTGATATGGTTTTCATCATTGATGATTTATGGGGATTTACACCACAAAACTAGGGTTTATGATGTAAACCCCTCTTAACCAATATTTTTTATCATATATTTGTGTAAATACATCATTCATTCATCTTGAAATCATTATCCATCAACCCTATCTAATATCTCAGTGATTTTGGGTGTTTTCACTCCTTCCAGGATCCTCTGTTCGATGCTCAATCTTTTTGGTAGTTGTATCGTGTATCTATCGGCTAGTAACCTTTCTAATTGTTTGTTGACATTGGTTGTGGTAGATAATTTGGGCTATGTTTATAGTATAAATTTATCGTGTGCTTATTCTTATATTATTCATCTATATCCATTAAAAAATCTTCTTCTAGAGGATTACTCTCGTGTTGGTTATGGTTTCGTGGGTGTGTATATCAATTAATTTTGTGATCTATCCTCTATATTAGTTATTTAATTTTTGGAATGTGATTTTGAGATGTTCAAGTCATTATTAGGGATTCCATTTTTTTCTCAGTGTTCCTTCCGATGTTGTTCGATCTCATTGCAAGTATTGTTCAACCTGAGTTTGTTGTGGGTGGTTTCATCTCTAGAATATGATATCTAAATTATTGAGTGATCCTGTTTTATTATATTATTTTCTAAAGAATTAAAATGATATTTAATTGGTTCTTTATGTTTTTGAAAAAAAATTGGAAAAATTATGGTTTTCTCTTTTTGGTAAAATAAATTATATTTTGAATGCATCATGAAATGGATTGTGAAATACATTTTCAAAGAAGTTTATAATGGGAAAATGGAGTTTGAAATTATATTTTTAAATGTGTAATACTTTTTGAAATGATTTTATAGGCTGCACAAGGGATATATGTGTACTTAGGTAGGATTTGTAGTATTGGGGGTTGTCTTTTGATATTTTTAAGAAGGTTTACTTTCTATGGTGTTCTACCATTCCAAGGTCGAGATGTATTTGGATATTATAATTAACATGATATTATAGGATGTCCCACTTTTTAGGGTGTTTCTATAGTTCCTAGACATTTATTCATGGTTACTTAGTACTTTTATTGTGGACTGGTCATGACAGATGTACAAGTGACCTAGCTAACAAGAATATGAGTTATCCATGCCATGTTAATCATTTTTGTGTTATCTTTGTAATGCTTTTACATAATATTCTTGTTTTTATTAAATAGAAATGTCTTATTGGATTAATTATTTGAAACGATTTGACATGTATTTTTCGTATAACTGTTGAAAAAGGGGGACTACTGACGATGATTTTGATATAAAACTACTTTAATTATTATCAAAACGTGTTTTATATATTGAGTATATGGGATTTTTATACAGAGACTTGATATGGGAAACCAAGGTGGGATCCCACTAAGCCTAATTATATCTCACCATTCACCCCCCCCCCAGTAGTGTGTACAACTAGTATTGTATTTTGATGTAATAAAACACAAGGTTCCATAGTTAGGTGATGAGGTTTAGGTTATATGGGTATGGGTAGCTAGTATCACTATAGATTTTTCACACCCTAACTCTTGTAATTATTTCATTTAATTATTTTATTGGCTTTGGATAATTTTTTTAGGGATCGAGTTGAGTCCCAGTTCGATTTTTTGAGTTTTCATTGAAACATTCATGTTTTGGTGTTTGGTAGTATCGGGCACATGGGCAGATCACGGGTTGGAAATTGCACGGCTTCATCTAGGTCACTATTTGGCCTTCCTGATGAAAAAATTAAATAAATGAAATGAAATTATCAATAAAATGAGAATAAACTCAAATAATAAGAATAAAATTAAATTAAATATATTGTTATAATAATAATAAGGATATTATTATTATTATTATTAATCATATTATTATTATTATTAATCATTATTGTTATTATTAATTACTATTATTATTCATGCATTTATATTTTACTTTTTTCTAGGTTTGTTTTTTTTATTTCCTTTTCTTTTTTCTATCTTCCCTCTTCCTCCCTTCTTACGTCATGCCCTAAATCCTCCTCCCTCTAATGTGTGCTTCCATACCTCCCTTTCCACCTGAATCATACCACCTCCTCCCCTTGCTGGTTGGCCCTCCTCCAATGGTATCCTATTTGTTTCTCATTCTCCTTACAGCGAGTAGATCTTCCACCCTGTACTCCGTCCCCCTAGTCAGACCCCTTTTTAGCATGACCTTCCTCTAGTGAGAACAACCGTTTCAGCCCCTCCTCTAGTGACTATAACCCGTGATGGCACCCCTCTCTCCTTTCACGTGTGTGGATCCCCTCCGGCCTCCTCAAATCTTCAATTTCAGTCATATTTCCCCTTCATTTCTATTTAGTTTCCTCAAAGGTAATACAAATAGTCTCCCAGGACCCATTCTTGTGTATTCCGACTACCTCCAATAAATGTGAGGTGTTTTGACTTGGTTTTGTTTTCCTCCAATGGTTTTAGGTGAGTTTTACCTTCATTTTTCAATGTCACTTATCTTATATTTAGAGTTTTTGTGATTTTGAATTATCATTACATTATTCTAGAATGTGGATGGTGTGTGGTTGGAGTTTCAAAATGGTTTTGGGGATTTCAAAATCAATGGTAGGAGGTTACATGCTTTAGCATTTACCAATGATTTAAATTGTTTGTTAAATTTATTTTAAAATGTTCTATGATTTTTTTGTGTGGTGATAAGTATACTTTGGGGTGTTTTGACATGAATATGTTGTGAAAATAAATTTTCCAAATGAAAATGGTTATTATTTGCATGTGACTTGTGGTGGTGCTTTTTGAAGGTTTTTTATGGTTATTTGAAGGGTGATAATTATGTTTTAAAAGGAACTTGAGGTTTGAATGTGTAAAATAATGGGTTTCCTATGATAAATGAATTATTTGTGTGTATTTTATTTTCTTGTTCATTTTTAAATATAATGTTTTAATTGTGTAAATGATGGGAAAAATATTTTAAAAAGGTCACACGGCTTGTGTGTTGTTTTGGAAGGGGTTGTCCCATGAAAAATTATTGAACATACTATGTGATTTTATGGTAATGTTCCAATTGGGTTTTATGAGTTGCATAAGTGTTGTCAAATGTGTTTTCAAGTGGTTTTAGTGTGTGTAAAATGAAAAATGGGTTGTTGTTTTTTTTTTGAAATTTTTTATTTTCTCAGAAGTCTTGGCATGGGTTTGTGAAAGTGGAGATATGTGTGGCAGGAGAACATTTACCTGAGCCCACATAAATCTCGGGTATCTAAGTAGGATAGTTAGTTCTAGTACATTAATGATTCTAATGTGGTTTGTCCCTGTTTCATATAACAGGATTGATTCTTACAATACTAACTAAACATTATGATGAGGGAAGACCACTAGTCCATTGGGGTGTCTATTCTTAGTGGATCGTGCATGATAAAGCTTTTGGTCATGTTTTTAAGACATGTTTCCCTAAGTTATGAGGTTCTAGTCTCCCACTTGAGTTAGATTAACCCTAGGGGATTTACCGGGGGTACTAATTTGAAACTTGTGTGTTATAGTTCCATTTATCATCATACAGTGAACCTTGAGTCTATTCATTTCATTTTAATGTATGTTAGTTTCCTTAAAAAAATTCATTCGGAGCATTTCCATTTAAATTATTATAGTGAAAATATTTCTTAAATGGTATCCTTTGAAAGTTGTATTCTCTAAATATGTTTTCCTTATAAATTTTACAAGATTTTTTATATAAACAAGGGCATTAGATTTTTATTAAATGATATGGAAAGTAATATTTTTATATGGGTGCCATCCTACCAGGATTTGGCTCACACCCTAAATACATCTTTGGGTGTATGTATATCTTGTTTCATGTGTGTTCTATGTAAAGGCATGATGTGCAGTTTTTGGTTGTTACAGTCTCTAGTATACTTCCTTATGTGTGTGTGTGTGTGTGTGTGTGTGTATATATCATTAACCTCTAAACCAAAAACAATCATGGAAATGAACTAATTAACATAAAAATATTTATTTTAATAAAGAATTATTAATAAATGGGTAGAGATAAATTATTTGATAATGTTATATAATAAAAAATTAAATATGGTTCTAATATATATGTATAAAAAATATAAATTTATTATATCAGATGTTAGTGATTTTTTTACCATGAACAAGTCTAATGTAAGGATTTATTTTACAATCACATTTTTTATCATGATTATTTGTGTTTCAATTTATATGGAGGTAATTGAAATATCCTTCTATCCTAAACCCCATATATCATCTTATACATTTAATATTTATAGTTTTTTCAAGTATTAATTCAATTTTTCTTCTATTTGGTACTCAAATCAACACAAATAACGTTTATAACAAAATTAGGCCTTATTTCCCATTTATAGTCTTTAATATTTTTTCTCTGTATTAATATTATTTATTTTTCTTCTCTAATTTTCCTTCCAATACTTAAATAATTTATTAATGTCTATTTCTATTTACTTTTACTTTATATTCAAAATTTTATAATATAACTAATAAATTTTTTCTTTACAAGTCATTTTTTATTTTCTTTATAAAGGTGTGGAAATAATCTCTATTTAGTATTTTTCTCATGAATGGATTTTCCCACTATATTTAACATTATTTATAATTTAGACTCTTCTATAATTTTTAATTGTTTTCAAAATTAAAATAAATTCACATTATTATATGAATTTTCTCTTTTTATAACAAAATAAAAGGATGTTATTTTCCTTAATGTTTTGAAAAGGGGTTAAAATTGACTTATGTATATTTATATTTTTTACTACCAATTTCTCACCTAAGAAAATTTTATTTTCTAGATTCAATAATTGTAAATTATTTTAATTATTAGGGATTATAATTATTTGTGAGACATCATAGAATGTTTTTTAAGTAACTTATAACTTCATTTTGGGACTAAGTTAAAAATTCTTTAAGAAAGTTATTTTCAATGTTTACCTTCCATTTTCATCTCTATTTTTTAAAATATTCACCTTTACTAAAAATATATTTATTTGTGATGAATTTATTTCCTCCATTCATCCCCTACTAATGTATTCTTTATTCCTTATTTAATTAAAAAAATTATTATTTCATTTACTTCCATGAAGTTATGTTTTCAATTCCTCTCCATCTTTCTTTTGACTCTATTTTTCTTATTCATATACATGTTATCTAGTACCATGAATATATTTAATATCATATATATATTATATTAATCGTATACCCATTTATATATATTTTTTTAGTTGAATAAATATTACTGATAAATTTATTCTATTAAATATGGGAATATTAAAATTCCATATACTTGATTCAATACAGATATTTATGGATTAATAAAACATAGGTTTTATATATTTTATTATTCATTTAATATATAAGGAATACATTGGACATGTTTTGTGATAGTCAATCAATAGGTAGGTATCCTGAGAAAAAATAGTTGGTATTATTGATTATTATTTGGTTATTTGGTGTATTCTTTCCAATAAATTAAAAATATTATAATCAAGGCTATAATGGTATGATTAAGATTCCAAGAATTATCAATTTCATCCCTAATAAATATATTATTATTCCCTATTTTATTACGACACTTTTATTATCCATAGATAAATTTCATGACCAAGTTATTCACTATATGGTGCACTTGTGGTTTATTCACTCTCCCTTATTTTGTATACCTCATTTACTCACAATAATGACCTGAGATTCTACTATATATATTCCTTAAACAAATATTTTTTTGGATAGATTTCTTCACATGCAACACCGAACTAAAACGAACATGAGATATATATAGGTAAAATTTAAATATTAAATATGGTCATTTAAACCAAGATAATGAAATTCCAAACATAAAAAAGAGTAAAAAATATTTAAAATATCTATATAATAAAAATAAAGAAAACCTTTAATAAAACTGAATTTCAATTTGTATAACTAAAATGATATGAAAAAACATTGTATACTTAAAAATATTTTCCCCTAAAATTTTGCTTTTATTTAAAGAAACTAAATATATTATGATAATATATTATTAAAATATATTGACAATATGAATAATATATTACCATTAAATTAACTTGCAAATGATAATAAATGAAAATAAATAATATTTAACATTTTAATAAACCAATTTTACTATATGAATAGTTTTCTACTCTATTTTGGGTTATATTAACTAAATGTAGAATTCTAAAACATTTGAAATTTATTTTTCAAAAAATAAAATTATTTGAGGATTAAGAATATTAATATAATCTTAAAATTTATGTTCTTAATTTTTTTTGAGACATTTTATTTTAGGTGAATATTGCAATATTGCATTTTTCTAATATTGCGACTTTTATTTCATTATTAGTATATATGTACGAATTGGAAATTTATAAAACATTTTTCATTATATAAAACGTGTATTTCATAAGTAAATTTATAATTTTAAAATTTTTTGGTTTTAATTTATAATCCCATAATATAAATTTTATAAGTTATGTTATATTGTTTGAAAAAAAATGTTTTAATAGATTATACATTTATTATTTTAAAATTAAATTTTATCAATTTTAAAAAATGAGTAAAACAAAAACTAATAATTTTTTGGAATAATTGATTCTAAACTATATAATAAATAGAATTTTATTTTTATTTATAAAGTATAAATCATCTTGGTAAAAACTAGTTGTTGCGGTGTAAACCAAAATGATAAAAATGAGTAATCTAAGGGGTAAAGGGAATGACATGTTTAAAAAATATTTAATTAGGAAGTGGATATTTTTATCAACCTTATCTTTTTTCCAATACATTATTTCTCATTTTTTTAGAAACTTCCCATGAAATTGAATTCCCGTTAATGAAAAGTTTTGGGTTTTTACAAAAAATGCCATTTATTTTCACTTATAGAAGGGGTACTACTCTCCCACCCAAACCCCTTAATTTTGGAAAAAAACTACCCCAAAATCTCCTAAATAGTATTATTCACCTTAATAAGGTTCTTGTTTTTTCAAAATACCAACCTTTAAAAGTTAAATCACCTTCAAAAAGGATATATACCAACAAGAAAGGTATAAGATACTAAATGATAAACCACGTTTCTAATGTAATGACTCGGTATCATTGTTATATAGGTATATTATTATAATTATGGTGCAATCATTAACCAATCTCCCAATTTACATTAAGAAAAATGAAATCGTGAATCATGTGTTGTGAAGGTTACTACCTCCACGAGGCAACGTGTTTAGTTTTCCTTCATCATATTACAAGGATGGTATTAATAGGGAATGTTTTATATAATTATGAAATTTATAAGATATTTTATATTCATAAATGATAAACCACATTTATAATGTAATGACTTAGTTTTTCACTGATTTTATTTTAATAAATTAGTTGGTAAAATTCTCAGATGAGGCTTAGAGACGGCATGTGATTCCAAGGCCTGATGTGGCCGGAATAATTTGATGAAAACTATTAAGTTTTTTATAGCATGTGTAAGTCACTTTTATGAAAAAGTAAAATAACTTCTCAAATTGTTTCCAGAATCAGAAATATAAGGGCATCGTTGCATTCAGAATTTCAGGTTTACACTAGGCGTGACTTTACTTTAGTCATCATGAGTCTTTAGTGACAAAAACCAAAAAGGACATAAACTTAAATAAAATTATTAAATAAATTATTTTATTTTAAAATTCTAATATCTCGTGAACGGTGACTCGGATTGGGAATTTGAGACTACATGTTGAGTTCGTAATGTGGCATTTTACTTAGCTAGGTCTTAACATCGACCGACATGTGTCGAAAGCGAAATATAATTTTTGGACATTTTAAATAAGAAAAAAATAAATTTAAAAAGCTTATTATATTTCTTTTTGACATTTCGCAGCGATACCATGATGTTGAGATGCCACAATGGGCCAACCTATTTTCATAGATAATTGAAATAGCACATCGATGCTGAAATGTATTTTCTTAATTTAACATCTTGATAGGGATGTGTGATTATATTCAAAATCCTGGAGAAATTCCTTGGATTCTCTGGAGAAGAAATGCATTGGTGAAACCTCTCATCGATGAATGATGACTGATGACGAGACGACAGATCGAGATCACTCGAGGATGAATTGTCGATGATGACAAATTTTTTTCACTGATCGATCCAAACTCTAGGTAGGGGTGGTATTTTGAATTATTTCCCCATTCTTGATTTCAACAACCCATTTGGACCAACCCACAAATAGGTTGTTCTATAGTTAAATAATTCTTATGATATGGTTAGATTTTGGTATTTAAAGGGGTTAAACCTTAGTGATTATTTTTATTATTTCATCCCCCTTTTCTAATGGGGCAAACGAAGGCTTAAAAAAACAAGGTTGACGTTCGTTTGTCGGGTGATCTTGGATTTTTACCCTACCCCATTCATGTGTTCTTCACTGATGGACCCATGTGGTCGTGTCAGGAATTTTTAGGATATTTTGGAGGTGGTTGGACCCTGGTAGCAGCAGCAAGTCGATTCTGAGCTCGTGTTAGAGAATATGGTGACCTGAGGATCACAAGGGTTCCCCTGTTTCAAATAATGGGGAAATTGAGGATATGAGGTGGTCCACGGAGCAGAGCCTGACAGTGGTTAGCAGCGGTGGCGGTGCATGGAGGTGCGGCTCAGTAAGGATGGGGGCGGTCCAGTGGGACCGCGCCAGTGGAAGGAGCCCACGGCACACGGTCGTGGGCGGCAACCAAGGATGTTGGCTAGGCATCCAGTAATGGGAGGCCTCGTCATGTGGTTGGAAGCTGAAGTCTTGAAGGAATATGGTGAGACCTCGCGGAAACCACTGTGGGGAGGGTCATGCGGCGGCTGACCGTGTTAAACATGGTGGCTGACCATGTTCACTAGTCATGGATGCAGCAGCGACTACATCTGGGTAGGCTAAACCAGACCAATTGAGTCGACTAGTCTGGAAAGGTGGTTTGGGTCGACAGGCCCCAGGTCAGGTTGGGTTGGTCAATCTAGGTCAGACGGGACTAGGACCCAGCCAGCCCCTTTTTAAAAAAAGTCATGTAAGTTTCAATCCATATATCCATTTGATGAGTCGATTACGGCGTTAGGACCCTAGCAATGAGGATTTCCTTTTGATATACTCTACAAGAATTTTCGAGGAGGTTAGTGTATGATATTTTTGTCTTGAGTAGTATGTTCTCTCAAAAAGAGCATTCAAAGAGTGGAATCTAGTGGCTCTTTGTGACCTACACGAAGTGTCCCCAGCAGAGTGTGTCTCGTACACCTACATGGTGTGTGTATCATATTATGTGTGTCTTCTACTCCTAAACAGAGTGTGTCTCCTATTCCTATGTGTAATGTGTCTCCAAATAAGATCTGGAGTCTATCTCCATGGATTTGAATATGCCTAGACTTTATTTATATATGTATGTCATATACATATACTAGTGTGAGATGATTCTAGTCACTCTCTTGATTGTACTTCATAGAGGCTAAAGCTTTTGTATCTCTTTGGTAGACTACTTTGTGCATTATTTTTTTCGTATTCCTTTATGGGTTTCCATCCCTACTGATTATTGTTTTCTCACCCCTACACGGAATTTTCCCACACATGTTGTGTTTTGAAAAGATGATTGAAAACTTTTATGGGATAATTATTGTGTCAGAGATATATAGTACTTAGAGGGAGGCCTGACAGACGAGGTGCAATTTAGAGATTTTTGATAGCTTCTGTACCTACCCATCAGGCAGTGTTTTTAGCATATGGACTATATGAGAATGTAATTTTTTTTTGGGATTGTTTATTTCCCCCCCCCCCCCGCTCTTTACCTTCATTTTTTACTCTTTACTCTATGTGGTTTTTCTTAGTAGTACACATGTATGTATGTTTAGTCTTTTGATTTCAGCATTTTTTTATGGAGATCGGTGTGTGTGTGCAGGTACTTGGGAAAATTCATCCCACTTGTAGGATATTACTACTCGGTGCTAGTCACCAGCCCCTATCCTATGGAATCTGAGCTTGGGGTAGTCACGACATGGGCCCTGGTGGGTAGTTCCTGACAGAGTGGTATCAAAAGCGGCTGGTTCTATATTAAGGACCAAGAGTTTGTGACTTTTTCTGGGGAAAGAGTGTTAATTGTTTCATGTTTGGTTTTCAATCGAGGGAGTCTAGTGTTGGTGTGGTGACTAATTTATGCATACACCATGAACCTGAATTCTACTTTTTGACTCAGTACATGAAAACACCGGTTGCATCCATCATATACAAATTGAGTCTATTATCATGTCCTTCTTGAGTTAGATTAGGATCACCAGGTATAATCTATTGACCATGGTACATATTATTCTATTTTAGGATAAATCCACATAAGCATCCAGCTAGGATTTTGGGGTAGGACCAAGAGGATGGTCCACTGAGAAATGAGGCATCAGTACATAGACTATTGCCAGAGATAACACCTCTTGGTGGTGTGTCTGTGATACCACGACCTGGTGATCAGCAGTCCCTACTGGTGTTACCGGTAGATGATTCCCATAGTCTCAGTGTGTTTAATGAGTTCTAGTGATAGTGACCTCCTTATTTTTGAGGTGGGACAGATCCTCATGTAGCTATGGATTGGATGGAGGAGGTTACCTTAGTTTTCCACCTATTGAGGATGCCTCTCGACCAGATGGTGGTCCTAATCGCGAGTCTACTTCAAAGATCTATGGGGAGATGGTGGATCTTGATGATCCAGAAACATAAGGATTTGACCCTCTCCTAGACATAATTTGAGTTCCGCTTCAAGGTGGATTTATTTCTGGCAGTGTTATGCTCTGTGCGTATACAATAGATAATACACCTACAGTAGGGTAATCAGGCAGTAACGGATTACTCAGCGATGTTCATCAATCTTTATCACTACTTCACATACATGGTTAGAGACCCATTTTTTACGGCCCAGACCTTCAATTAGGGTCTAAGATGGGATATCAGGTTTTCCATGATATCCCTTAGTATTCTAACACATACTGTAGTGCTGGTAGGAGCCCTACTTGTAGAGATCTTTCTGGAGGAGCAGGAACTAGCGGTGGGAGATACCATCAAACATCAGGTAGTTGATTCATTGGTAGTAGGTAACCTATAGATTAAGAAGGGGACTAGGAAGACCATAAAGTCGAGGGGAAATCCCAAGATTCAGGATCAGCAGTGTGGGGAATCCAAGGTAGAATGAGATAGTGGAAGGAGATGTTGTGCTACTCGTGTGACAGTCAGAGACATATGGCTAAATATTGTCCAAATGGTCATATGACCATTCAAAAAATGGTTTACGGACTTCCGAGGTAGTGGTGGATGTAGTAATAGGGTGGTATGCTAGATGACAGATGTGGAAAAGGAGGAGGATGAGAAGCAAGAGGGGGGAGAAGGTTTGAGGTACCACCACCACCACCCTCATGTGTTCCACCATGAGATCAGAAAGATGATGGATATGGGAGAGTCAAGCTCTTAATAATGGAGTCCTATGACCCTAGTGCTCTAGAGAAAATTATAAATACAATATTTTTCTTCTCTACCCTAGTTGTATTTCTTATAGACACAATTTCAATTCAATCTATCCTTTCCATAAACCTTGTTCAGAGATTAGAGATTTCGGTGGATTCCTTACCACGATCTTTATGTTTATAAAATCTTATGGGAGAGGATTCAACAATCAAACACTGTTTCTAAGAGTGTTACATTACTATAGGAGGTGAGATCATCGGCTGCGATCTCCTAGTATTAGCATCAAGGCCCAACAACGTCATTCTGGGTATAGACTGGTTATCTATATTCCATGCTCAGATTAACCATTTTAGGCATAGAGAATAGTATTTCCATGGATATGGGATGATGTTTTCCATTTTTTGGAAAAAAGAAAATTGGTGAAGTGCAAGTTGGAATTTCTTAGAGGATATTGAATCTGATTACTCGCCAGTTGGCTACCCTCACCCTTGTTTTTATTGATGGGGAGAGTCATCGGTTTCCTATAGTGGTGGAGGAGAATGATGATTTCATCCATGAGTATGTCCATGGAATAACTCCTTGTAGATATGTTGACATTTTCATTGATTTTTACCCTAGTATAGAACCAATATCTACTCCTTCATATCAGATGGCTCATGCGGTGCTTCATGAGTTGAGGGTATAGTTAGAGGATTTGTAGAGGAAGGGATTTGTGGGCCTGTAGTTTCACTTTGGACGGCCCCATTTTTGTTTTTGAAGAAGGCATACCGAAGCTTGAGGAAATGTGTGGACTTTTGGAACCTGAATCAGGTGACTGTGAAGAATGGGTATCCTCTTCCAAGAATTGACTACCTCATCGGACAACTGAAGGGAGAGAGGTTTTTCTTGAAGATAAACTACAGATATAGCTACCATCAGCTTTGTTTATGGGATGAGGATGTACTAAAGACAACATTCAGATATTGGTATGGACACTACGAGTACCTGTTGATGTCATTCAGTGTAACTAACACCCTAGCAATGTTCATGGGACTCATAAAAAGGATCTTCTATCCTTACCTAGTCTGGTTCATT
The DNA here is from genome assembly GCA_963277665.1 of Viscum album. Lineage (NCBI taxonomy): Eukaryota > Viridiplantae > Streptophyta > Magnoliopsida > Santalales > Viscaceae > Viscum > Viscum album. The sequence goes on from OY728130.1 coordinate 1,226,657,764, forward strand.
GTGGACTTCATTGGTGACATCTGAATGTACTCGGAATCTAAGGAGGAGCACAGGATATACTTGAGGATGGTCCTGGACACACTCCAAGAGAACCACCTATAAGGTAACCTCTCGAAGTGTCAGTTATATATTTGAGAGGTACACTTTTAGGGACACATCATTTCAGAGGTTTGAGTTATAGTGGATCCAGGAAAGATAGAGGAAGTGCTTGCTCAGGATCTACCCAAAAGAAAGACCGAGGTGAGGAGTTTCTTTGGTTTGGTCGGGTACTATCGGATGTCGATATCTGAATTTTCTAGGGTAGCAGTACCCTTTATGGATTTTACATGGAAGGGGAATCCCTTTGTGTGGACGGAGAAGTTTCATCAATTCTTTCTGGAGTTGAGGCAGAGGTTAAAGAGTGCTCCCATAATGAGACAGTAGGAGGAGGGCATCGGGTATGTAGTTTTCTACAATTTATTAAGAACTAGTTGGGGTTGGGTCATTATTTAGGGGAATGTGGTGATTGCCTATGGCTCGTGAGAACTGAGGTAGCATGATAATAACTAAATTACTCATGACCTTGAGATAGTGATAGTAGTATTTAGGTTGAAGATGTGGTGACATTGCTTGATGGGGGAGTGGTTTTTCATCTACTCTCACAAAAAAATATTAAATTATATCTTCCCCAAGAAGGATCTAAAGAGGCGATGGCTGGAGTCCATCCAATATTATGACTTTGAGATCATCTTTACTCAAAGGAAGGGGAATGTGCTGGTAGAAACACTCAGTAGGAGATCCATCTTGCAGTTTCTCATTGAGGCATCAGAGTAGTTTTCCATGAAAAAAAGATCATTTGTGATTGATGAAGGAGTGGTTTATCTTTAGTCTATGGTTGTACCCCCCCCCCCCACTCATACAATAATTCAGGGAGGCAGAACTAGTGAATATAAACTATGAGGCTCAACGTGGTAAGTTTTCCATAGGATAGTCCCCTGATGAATATTTGATATGTGGGGATGTTTCCTCTAGAAATGGGGAAGACCTCATTGATTTAAGGTTCAAACATTCCAAGCAGTTTCGAACAGGATTGTTCATAGAATCGGAAACATACAATGATTCTATATCCATTTGGACCTACTTTCCAAAGGTAGATGCTCACTAGTTATGAACAGATGAGGCTTAAGAATTTTCATTGGTCGAGAGGATGGGAGGTCGGACTCACCACACCCTTTTGGGGGGAATTATTGTCTACTCTGGGACTCTCTTTATAGATTTAAGTTATGTTCGTGAATCCTTATTACATTACCAAGAATGAAAATGAGCTATCCTTTAGACCTGACAATCAATGATTAATATGTATAAGATTAAGAGAATCTTTTATATGTATTCAAGGTTCTTCATCGATAGAGAATCATCTATATTTTTTAGAGATTCTTAGTCAATGGTATCCTTCGACACATTATATAGAAATCTCTTGGTCAATATGATAACCATACTAGTTTTAAAGCCACTCAGCGGGGCACTTGAAGTTTATTGTCATTTAGAAAGATATGGATTATTTCAGAGTTGGGATCGTACCCGCAGTTGGGCTACCTACGTATCCTTTGTTTTAGAAAAGGAATCATAACCCAGGTAGTTTGAGTAAATAAGTATGAGGTTTATGCATGATTTATGGCTCAACGAAAGATGTCGTAATTACTTTTACACTCTAAGATCACGTGATTCATCATCTGTGTGAGAAAAAAGAGGTATTGGTAAAACCAGACAATTATGACATGAAAGATGAAATTATAAGAAATGATGTGGGGCTTATGTATGTATGACTGCCCAAATAGCTGAATATTATGATTTACTTCAGGGAAGAAACCTGGGAACAAGGTCCATAAAGGTATATGTGATTTATGGAGATTTGGATACTTAACTTAGGACTTAATATTTAGAAGGATGCCCAAATTAAAGAGGACTTATGATTGGGTTTTACTCCTAAGAAGGAATCCCAAATCAAAACTAAATTAAGACTGCTTAAGAGAAATTATGAATGGGGCTTACTCTTAAAGAAGAGGCTCGGGTTAAAGGGAATTATGACTGGGGCTTACTCTTGAAAAGGAAGCCCAAGTTAAGGGAATTTGGATTTTGGGAACTTATGGCTTACTTCTAATGAGTATGCCCAAATTAAAAGAATTGTGGTTGGGTCTTACTCCTAAAAAGGAATCCCAGGTTAAGGGAACTTGAAGACTGGGGCTTAATCCTGAAAAGGAGACCCAAGTTAGGGGACTTGGGTCTTACTCCTAAGTAGGATGACCATATTTCGGATATTGAGATTAGGACTAACTCCTGAGAAGGAGGCCCAGGTTAAATATCCTCCCATTTTTAAAGGATGAGGTTGAATGAATGAAATCTCTAACCTTAGTGACATAAAGATATATAAATCACTAGGTTTTGAGAAATGTTCCACAGAATTCCTTTCAGATAAGGAAGCCAACAAAGGAACCATTCCATAAATGACTTTCAAGAGGGTTTTGAAGGCTAAATCTTGAAAAGGAGAGGTGTATTTGAAGAAATAAACTGAATAGGCAGGAGGGGTACCCAAAAAGAGAGAGGTGTGCAAGTACTGTGTGGGAACGCAAGTCTTGGTCGCACAGGTATACTTGTGTAACACATGGGTACTTGAGCGACGGTCAACCCTTAGGGTAATACTTGGGTGAGACTTGGCTTAATCCCTTAGTATTATCCCTAAAATCTTCCAAAAGAGTGGCGTGCATGTTCTGTTGAAGGGATTAGGCGGCATGCAAGTGTGTCAATTTCCCTTAAGGGATGGCCACTTAGGCATGCATGTGTTGATGAGTTTCAACACTTAGGCCTTGTTTCACCTGTTTAGAGCTTCCATTATAGGTAAAACATTACCTTAGAAGTGTTCGGAAGACTTCCAAAAGAGACTAGGGAGCAGGGAGCTCAAATATCAGTTTTTGAATTTTTCCCTCTGTGAAATGGGGGTCCCACAAGGGGTATTTATAGGCTTCTGAAGACCCTAGGCGAGAATCAAAGAGGGCGCACAAGTCACTTGTGTGACCACTATGCGACACACTAGTATACTTGCACGACCATGATAAAACTTGTGCGACCCAAGTGGGAGGAAATCCTTCTTCATTCCTTTGTCGATTTTTGATGTTTCTTCAAAGGATGAATCACTTTGGACTAAGGTATTTCCCTTTTTAGTGGTTAGAATTTGTGACGGAAAGGAACATCAACAAAAGTCCCCCCTCAGAGTTGGATTCGAAAGAAAATGAGGATGTGACTCTGAGGAAAAGAAGAAAACCAAGGAACATGTGGCGTGCAAGGGTGTAGCCTTGCCTATATATAAGTGGTAATTCCTCACACAAAGCACCGAATCTGAATACTTCCAAGTTCTCTTCGCGCAAGTTTCCTGCTCCGTGCAAGTTACTCAGTTTTCCGTTGCTTCCTTTTGTGTTGCACTGCTGTAGAGGTATTTGGACTTGCGCGGTGATACCTACGCACCAAAACTTGCACGACACGCTTATACTTGTGCACCAACTTTGGGACTTGAATGAATTAATGACTTATACACCTTTTCACTTTTATTCGAAAATTTTATGATAAATCAACTTACTTAAGAGTTAATTATTCTACCTTTGTGCAAACTCAATGGATCCTAGAAGAATCGGAACAGTTGATGAACTAGACAGCAAATGAATTGATGATATGATGAAAATTGAAGGACATGATTATTATGATATCTATGATAGAACTCTTCTAGATTTGGCCAAGTACTTGAAGAAGTGTCATCTTAATTTCCCACAGAGCATTCACTTTCCTCTGTATGGCCATGGTCATCTGCAAGGATTCAACGTTTCAGAAGAAAATAATTATATAACCGAGATGCAACCGCACTGCTACTCCTCTATTTCGGTTATTTTGTGCATTAAGAGCAGCAACAATGGTGTGAAATTTCAAATTTATTCTTCACGCCTTTTCCTTGCAGATATGAAAATTTCAAACCATGAGCTGATATGTTTTCTGATGCCGGTTGATAGAGAGAGGATTATCATGACATTAAAAATAATATCTGAAAATATTACTCTCTCCAAATGTATCTTTAATTCCAATGCTCCATTCTCAAATTCATGTATCCATCTTCCAAGTCTCTTGGACAGAAATAGAGTCACTGTTTGATCAGTAGAAAATTTTCTCAAATTGCACTCAAGAACATTCTTTTACAATTTTTCCAAGAAGAGTTGGTATCACTACATCTCTTATTGTATCCAGTGGAATGAATGAATTCCAGGTGGTCGCTATGAAGCTTGGATGTCGTAAATCAAATGAAGAGTTATGTTGAAAGCCTCTTGTAATTTTTGAAAAAGAGAAGAGACTCTAGTTTTTGGATGTCCTTCTATCTCTTGTGCATCAATGATAAACACTTTCATCTTAAATCATTTATAACTGCATGTCTTCTTTTGTTACCTACTTTAATTTTTACCTAAGCCAATGGGCCTAGTAAACATAGTTTAATTTTTACTTGGATTATAAAAATAACCCTACAAACTATGAATCTTTTAATTTCTCGATATTACCTAAAATCATACAAAATGTATGTTTAATGAGTTGGGACTTGACTTTTGTTCAGAGTTCTCTTGACTTTTGTGGGAAGTTTAAATTTATACATGTCGGACATAAAAAGGCTAATGTTTAAGGTCGAAATAGCTTTGACCGAATGGATTAACATTGTCTTAGTTCCTTGATAATTTATCTGAAAACATACTACCTTGTTTAAGTATGAGGTAAAATATGTAAATGATGACTTAAGAAATTTTGAATCTGAGGAATGATATGAAAAATTTCTAAAAGGAATTAGAAGAAGTAGTTCCCAAGAATGAATTTACCACTATTTAACAAACCCGTTAGGGGGTTGAATTAAGCATGTCCACCTAAGGGCATTGGCTACATAGTCAAATAATAGCATCTTTTGGCTGACAGGTCCTTTATGTAGACTACTTATGCAAGGCCGCCTAAGGGAACATGCTGCATATTCAGGAAAATGAACTCTCAGAAATTTAGTTTTCTACTGCTAAAAAGGAAGTGGACATTTATGTGGATTCAAATTTTTTAAATCATAGAGTTTGTTGTATGGAGAGAGGTACTTGAATATGGAGAATATATTTCCAAATAATATTGTCTAAGAACTGGATGAATGTCACTCCTAAGAATGTTTGACCCAAATGTAGGGAAGGGAAATATAAATCATAGACTTGAATACTTTCATATCATGAAAAATTGTATGGGACAAATATGTTAAGGATGGCCATTTTTTGCGGATCCCTATATATTTTCGTTAAGATAAATAAGGACAAAAGAGGTTTCCCTCCCAAGAATGAAGTTAAAATTATTTGACAAACCCATTAGGGGGTTAAATTATGAGGGGGCACCTAAGGGAATTGGTTGCATAGTAAAATAATAGTATCTTTTGGCTGACAATTATGTTATGTTGACTACTTATACAAGGCCGCCTAAGGGAACATGCTGCATAGTCAGGAAAAAGAACTATCAAGAATCAAAAATTTTGTGACCAGAAGTCAGGAAAAGGGTTATGGAGATCTGGAAGTATTTAAGTTTAGGAGTATGACACATAAAAATGGGCATTTGTTCAATGCCTGTAGAGATACATGGACCAATGCTAACCATAATCATGTTGTGGTTGGGTCATTAATTGAAATTTTGGACTTCACTATGTATCCCATAAGGATAGGAATAAATCCATACGTAGTTCTAGAAATACAGTTTAACATCATGTGGGACGAGAGTATTAGAAATATTAGTTTAGGATCATAGAGCTCAAACCATAATAATGAATACACAGTGTATGTTTTCACAGGGACTTTTCAGCCAGGGGACTGAAAGTGGAATTTGGGGTTAGGACCAAAGACTTGGGGCTGGATTTGAGGGATGCTTGAACTTTCATGCGTATCCCATAAGGATGGGAATCAACCCACACATAGTTCTTGAAATACCCTTTGTACAGATTTGGTTCGTACAAGTGAAGGGTGAAAGGGGACTTTATTGCAATGATGTTTTGACCCAAGATAAAAGGTTTGGGCATTTCCATGTATGCATGTAGTCTTTAGAAGATAACATGATCAGAGATCAATGTAAATAATGATTCCCTCTCAGGTGAGAGTGCAAAAGAATGTTGTAGTTTATTGTCACACAGGACAAAAAGTGTGAATAGTTTAACGTCATATAGCAAGGATGATGGTTAACCAATATAAAAAGTATTGGTTCTGGGTCTGCTTTACAGATCAACATCATATGAGATGTAGGTGAACCGATGTGAAGAGATTGATTTTGGGCTTGAACCCTAGAAGGTTGCCTACGTACCCAGCCTAGAAGGCAAGGATCAAAGTCTAGGTAGTTCAATTAAAGAATAAATTTGTAATCAAGTTGTTTTTCATAACAACGACCTAAAAAGGTGTTGGGACTTACACATGTTTAGCGGCCCAGAGAGGGTGTTATGGTTGAAGTTTACTCTAAGCTCATGTGAGTCATACTCGGTGTGAGAAACAAGAGATAGCAACAATCTTAACGATCCACAGTTTAATGTCATGTAGGACATATGAAGGGACTATGTAGTTTAAAGTCTTGCAGTGAGGACTATTGGTGCTACACAGTTTAGTGTCATGTATTAGGGACAAAATACAGTTTAACATCATGTAGGACAAATATAGGGACACAGTTTAATGTCATGTTGGGAAATAAGGGTGTCGTACAATTTAGCGTCATGTATCTAAGATGATGGGGACAATTCAGTTTAACGTCATGTTGGATGAAAAGGGGACTGTGTAGTTTAATGTCATGCAGTGAGGACAAAAGAGGACATAGTTTAACATCATGTTGGACTTATTAGGTACTTTTTCATAGTTTAATGTCATGTTGGACGATGGTGCGAAATTTTTAAGGTTATATGCATGGATCAAAGATTATGCAGTTTTACATCTTGCTAGACGTAAGTGATAATATTTTAAGGTCATATGCATGGACCAAAGATTATGCAGTTTTACGTCTTGTTAGACATAAGTGCAAATAGTTTAAGGTCACATTCATGGACCAAAGATTACGCAGTTTTACATCCTGCTGGATGTAAGTGAAAATAGTTTAAGGTCATATGCATGGACCAAAGATTATGCAGTTCTACGTCTTTCTGGATGTAAGTGCAAAATATTTTAAGGTCATATGCATGGAACAAGAATGTATTAAATTTTTATACAAAATACTTCTTCAGAAATCTGGAATTGGTTGGAGTAGTGATGAGTTCTCCATCCGTTGAGATTAAATAATAATCTCTATTAGATAAGACCATATGTATTGAATAAGGTCCTTCCCATTTTGGCTCCAGCTTCGAGGGTTTCTTTCCTGCTATCATTGGAGTTTGAAGAACCAATACCAATTCTCCCTGAATGAATGAACGAATATGAACTTTTTTGTTGAAATCCCATTCTATTCTATTCTAATAGACTCCTGAGTGGTGAAGGGTGCACAATATTTTCTCAACTCACCATTATAATTCATCCAATCGCTTTTGAGATTGTTCATCTGTAGATGACTGATCACAAATGGATACTCTAAGCGAGGGTAATTGAACTACAATGGGAAAGACCGCTTCTATTCCATATACCAATGAATATGGAGTTGACCGCATTTCAGTGCGGGTGCTGGTATGATAATCCCATAAAGCATGAAAGAGTTTACCAGGCCATGATTTCTTATCTTTATCCACCATCATTGTAGTATGTTCGAAAGAGTCTTTTTGAAAGCTTCTATCTGACCATTAGTCGCTGCATGATATCGAGACGAATGATTAGATTGGATGTTTTATTCTTGATACAACTTCCTCACCTCAGATGAACAAAAGTTGGTGCCATTGTCCGTCAATATGGTATGAGGGACACCAAATCTGGTAATGATGTTAATCTTGATGAAGCTAACAATGCTTTTTGAACTGACTTTTTAGAGAGGTATTGCCTCTGCCCATTTGTAAAAGAAGTCAGTAGTAGTAAGAATGTACTTAAACTGCTTGGATGTAGCTGAAGGATAAGTTCCCACTACATCCATTACCCATGTGGCAAATAGCCGCGAGTATTTAGCTATATAAAGCAACTATGGGGGTTGATGAATGATGTTGGGATGTACTTAGAAATAATGACACCTCTTTGTGAAATCAACACAATCTTGTATCATTGAAGGCCAAAAATATCCAAGCCTTTGAATTTGATCAGATAGTATGTGTCCAAAATGATGGGCACCACAGAATTCTGCATGTACTTCTTTCATGACAGTCATTGTCTCTTCACCATCAATGCATATAAAGAGAACTCCCTCAAAACCGCTTTTGTAGAGAATTTTCTCTAGGTGATCTGGGCTATCATAAAGAGTGAAATTGACCACGCGTCACTGAATTTTTTTCCTAGCTCTATCAGGTGGAAGTGTTCCATTTTGAAGGTATTCCCTGATAGGTGGCATCCATCCTATAGTATGACCATACAGTTCAGGAATAGGACTAATTTCATTGATTTCCTCTGTTCTGATTTGAACATAAGGTGAAATAGTACGATGGTGGGCAATACTGATGCTTTTCTCGTCCCGATTTGGATCTTCCAGAGCTGCGGCTATATTAGAAAATGCATCAACTTGAGAATTTTTTGATATTGGGACATAAGAAAATGTTGATTCCGAAGGAAATTCCACCATTAACTCTCTTATGTAATCATACCAAGGGATTATTTTTTCTTTTATGATTGCATAATCTCCATTGACTTGTTTGATTACCAGGTTTGAATCACATTTCAGCTTTAAGTGATTCACTTGTTCTTGAAGGGCCAACTCCAATCCTGCGATGAGAGCTTGCTATTCTACTTCATTATTTGTACCGCCTCCCAACAATGAGAGGGAATAAGGTAGTACTGCCTTTTCTGGGGAAATGAGTAAAATTACTAACCCAACTTTTTTGAATTTAGGATCTTCCATTTTATTTTTTGTTGGACTTATGGAAACACCATCAAAGTACATTTCCCATGTTTGAAAATTATCTTGAATGGAAAAGACTTCTTCATCAGGAAGTTCAATATCTAAAGATGTATCTTCTGCTGAAGAATGTTCATCAAGGAAATCATTCATAGCTTGGCCCTTTATTGCCTTTTGAGACACATACTGGATATCAAATTTCTATAAAATAACTTCCTACCTTTCCAGACGTCCTGTAAGCATTGGACGACTAAGGATGAAGTTGAGTGGGTTATTGCGAGATACCAATTGGACCTCGTGATGTTGCAGGTAGTGTCTCAACTTATGAACTATAACTATTAACTCTAGACAGCACTTCTAAATATTTGAATATCGGGTTTCTGCTTCAAGCATAGTCCGACTAAGAGAGTAAAGGCTGTTTTCATTTCTGACATCATTCTTTTGAGCAAGAAAGGATCCCAATGATCGCTCTAAAGTTTTCACATAAAGAATTAGTGGTCTTCCTTCAACAGGTCGCATTAATACCGGTGGATTCAAGAGATATTTCTTGATAATATCTAATGCTTCTTGAAATTCTTTAGTCCACTGCTAAGTGACTCCCCTCTTCATCAATTTAGTGAACGGTAAACTTTTTCCTGCCAAATTGGTGATGAAACGCCGAATATAGGATAAGTGTCCTTGAAGTCCTCTCAATTCTTTCAAATTTTGAGGAGGTGACATACCAAGGATTGACTTTTTCTTCTCATGATTGGCTTCGATACCATGATGGCATACAACAAAGCCGAGAAATATTCCTGAGGTTACCCCAAAAGTACATTTTAAGGGGTTCATCTTCAAATTATGTTGCCGAAGTTTGGGGAATATGACTTCCAAATCAGCCAAGTGATTAGAACGTTGTTTGGATTTGACCACAAAATCATCCACATAACATTCAACAAATTTCCCTAAAAATGGTTTGAAGATACGGTGCATGGTATGCTGATATGTTGCGCCAGCATTATTTAGGCCAAAGGGCATTACTTGATAGAAAAACACACCCTGAGGGGCTCTGAGAGCTGTATATTCTTCATCTTCTGGAGCCATTAGGATTTGATTATATCCAGAATATCCATCCATGAATGAAAGTGCATCATAGCCAGCTATTGCATCAATCAAGAGTTCTGTAATCGGAACTGTAAAATCATCCTTAGGACAATGCCGACTAAGATCACTGAAATCAATGTAAACTCTAATTTTTCCATTATTGTTTTTCACAGGGACAATATTAGCCAACCACTTGGGATATTGAACTTCTCTGACGAAGTTATATTTGATAAGCTTGTCCACTTCAGCATCAATTTTGGAAGCATAAGTTAGGTGTGTTCTTCTTTCGGCTTGCTTAAATCCTCGATGTTCTTCTGGAAAACCCAAACGATGAGTAGAAACATCAAGATCAAGCCTTAGAATCCCTATATAGTTCCAAACAAATATATCTTGATTTTTCTTTAAAAATGAAATATATATCTCTTTCTCTTCAAGAGTCATGTCTGCACTAATTAAAGTGGGGCATGGATCTTCTTTTGTACCCGGATTTATTTCTCTGAGTTCATCAATAGTGGTAGAGATACCCACTTCAAATGCTGGAGGAGCATCCCTAAGATCTTCCTCTTCTTCTTTAACACATGTTATTTCTTCTATTTCTACTTGCATAGTAGATGATGAAGTAGAACTTCCATGATCATAAGAGATGTTAAAATTTGAACATCTTGAAGAAGAAGCTTCTATTTCCGACCCTATTGATGATGAAGGGTCTTCCTTGGGTAATAAATAGGAGATGATGGATTGAGAATCGACATCATCGTTCACCTCCGACATTGCTATAACTTCTTCTGGCCTGGTTGGGGAAGTATAGACTTGCTGGATTTCAGCAGATGAAATGAAGACATCCCCATTTGAGCTTTCATCATTTCTTGGTGAATCACAAATTTCTCTCATGTTGTCTGGCTTGATTACCGTAATTGACATTATGGAAGTTTCCATAAGAGTACTTGGATTTGGCTCTATCCTATCAATTTGAATGATAGGAAACACATAATTTGTACTCACATGTGTAAATGGATTTACTGGAATCTTTTCCAAAACAAATGGATCATTAACCTTGGTAACCTCTCTTGCTGTGGATTTCTCCTTACCCTTCTTGTGATAGAATTATGCTTCAATGTATTGAGAATCACATGTTTTGAAGGGGTATTTATCAACATACAATGTCCCAATTTGACCATCGAAACAATATTTTAGACATTGAAGGTATGATGAAGGGATAGTCGCATGTTGATGTAGCCAGGGTCTTCCAAGCAAAATGTTAAAGGTTGTGTCATGATCAACAACCATGAAATATTAATTGGATAAAAGATCTAAAAACTGAGTTCTGAGTGTAATCTCGCCCAGTGGTTCTTGTTCATTCTTATCATATCCTTGTAACATCAAAGTAGAAGGAGATAAATCAGATTATGTGAGGCCCAATCGATGAAGTGTACGAATGGGGAGGTGGTTGACTCCTGAACCATTATCAATGAAATATCTTAAGACGTCTACACCATTGAACTTTCCAGATAAATACAAAGGTCTAATATGTCCATACACAACATCATATTTATCCTCATCTGTGAAAGATATTACTGCGTGGCATTCTACAAGATTATTCTCAACATGGTAGGCTTCATCCACAACAATTTCAGTTTAAAACTCCTGAGGTCTTGACAAAGCCTCGATGAGTGCCTCCCAAAGATCCTTTGATACATTTAAGGCATCCAGAATTAATAACTTGGCCGATAATTGGGTCAAGTGTTTCGATACATCATACTTTTAATCCAAAGGTCTTCATTTCCCAATAGGAACATGTGGTTCCGTAGGTTCCTTAGAAGTTGATTTTTTGGAAGTTGATGCATCTTGTATCAGAGTAGGAGTTGGAAATACTCCTAGATTTGTAAGATTAGACTGATTAAGTCTATTTACTTGTGGAGAAGAAGAAGGTGGAACCTCCAACCGATCTTCCAGAATAATTGTTCTAGGACTGAATCTACCATCTGTAGAAGAACTTTCTTGTTCTTGTTGAGCTCGTTGAAGGGCTCTACCATGAGTTTCTACTACATACACAGTTCTAGAAGGGGTAGAATTGGAATAGTGGCTTCTGGGATATCCATGTCTTCCTCTGTATCCCATACCTTTAGAACTTCCTCTAATTCCTCTATTTGATACAGGGAATTGAGGTTCATCGAAATTGAAACTGCAACTGGCATAAGGATCCGTTAAATAAATCATATTAATAGAACCAAAGATGAACTCTTTATCCGATGAAGACTATGCCTGATTAACCAATTTAGGTTGTGCTATTTGGTGGGGCGGTGCCCGTTGCTTCGCAGTAGATGGCATAAAATCTACCAGAGTCAAAGACAATTTTGGCTTTGAAACGGTCTCATCTTTTTCTTATTGCTCTTCTTTCTTTGAATTATGCCATTTCTTTGAGTATTTTCCTTGTGATGAAGAGGGATTTGCTGTGGAATTCATAGTAGAAGATACAATTGGTTTCTTCAATTGCGTTCGCAAAATGGAATGATTTCAGTTGATCATTTTTCTGACCATCCAATCATCATATTTTTGCGCATTTTTGTTCTTGACTTCTTTCCACTCTCCTTCCTTCTATGGATTTGTAGCATTTACACATGCTACCTGAGCTGAAGATCCTTTCAACTTGAATTATCCTGAGTCCACCATTTTTTGGAGGAGGTATTTGAAAACAAAACACTCTTGAATGGGATGCCCAAACATCTGATGAAATGGGCTATAGTTGGTACGGTCTTCATATCCTTCCTTTTTCAGCCTCTTTGGCCTTGGTAATTGACCCAAACTATTTTCCGGAGCCAAAATGAAGTAACCATGAACTTATTCATTTCATAAAGAGAAACTTTTTCTATTTAAATCCTCAAATTGATTTCTTATTTGATCTCTTTGATCATCTTGACGAAACAGCCTCTATTGTTGATGCTCAGAAGGTGGAGCCCTTCGAGAAGATGAAGGCCTTGAAGTAGAAGTAGGTACAGGTGCTTGTTTAAGAATAACTGTAGCAGTCTCTACTTTACCCATCTCCTTCCTAGAGCTGATGGAATTACACAAGTTTTATCCTTAGTCTTTGTAAGAGAGTCTTTAATTTTCTGAGCAATTTAAGTAAGGTCTCTAAACCCTCTTGTGTATTTCAGAGGGATCAATGGTGTGCGTAATTCATCATGCAAATTTTTCACACAGATTGGAAACAACTCTTCTAGAGGGAGTACTAAGCTCAGGGAATAGGTTAATCCCTTCCAACGAGCAATGAAATCTGAAACCCTTTCATTCTCCATTTTCTTATAGTTTGTAAGATCAAAAACTATTGTCTTTGGCAACGCTAAGCTGAATTGAAGAATAAATTGTTGATGGAGATCCTCCCATCCGATAATTGACCAGGATTGCAAGCTTGTATACAAGACAAAAGCAGGCCCTTGTAATGACTGTACAAAACACATGGTCTTAATTACTTCTTGTTGCTGAGGGGTTCCCATCATAGGCTCATAACGAGAAATAAAATGTGTTAAGTGTTACTCTAAGATTGGGAATGTGGTATTTGCAAAATTTGATGGGGGAGGAATTGCGTCTACCCATTCAGGGTAAGCTCTCTTATCCGGTTGAACCGATGCATGCTTTCCTTCCATATCTTCCAACTGAGCTGTTAATGACTCAATGGTAGTCATTAAATTTTGAGAAACATCTGGTTGAGCTTGGACCTGTGCAGGTGCAATAACTGGAGCTTGGATAGGTGTGGAAACTGGGACTGCCACTAATGGTAGTATTTCTGGTTGTTATTGTGTATAACCCATATGATAATTCCTCTGAGGGTGTACTGGGAAAAAAGGATACTCTTGATCCATATCAGTATCTGCAACAAATTCCCTTGGCTGACTAAATGCACAATGGTTAGGAGAAGACTACTTTGAAGTAGTTCTGCATTCAACCTCTTTAATTCCTTCATCTCTTCCTCTTGTTGTGAGAATCCTTGCTCTAGTGAGAGTGATTATCCTTCTCTAGAGGAACAATATGTATCCTGATTCTTCCCTTTTCTTTTTTTGGATTCCTTTCGGAGAGGGGGAGTTGGTTATTTGAAGGAATACCCAGATTCTGGTTAAGCCTTTGATTTCTTGTATGCACACCTTCTTCATTTGTGTCTGTGTGTACAACTTCTTGAGAATGAATGTTTTCATCAGATCCCTCTGAGTCAGCCTCATCTGGGGAACTATCAACAAGGTCATTGATGACATTGATTTATGCATAACACATTGCATACCTTCTATCATCATTTCTGTAATATTTTCTTCTTCCATTTCCTTATTGAGACACTGCCTTTTGCTGATTTGATCCCTCGGGAACTTCTTGATGAACCGTAATTTGGAGGGAATATCCTGATAATTCAGCTCTTAATTCTTCTTGGGGATTCTTCCCTAATCAAGAGAAAACTGACTTTCTCTGAGGAAGATATTGAGGATTTGAAAAAGTCCCATTTCTGGTGGATTGGGGTTGTTCCTACTGTTCCTGCTCAACTCCTCGAATCCAATTTGTTGATTCTGAGGGTTGGGTTAAAAGATTCCCTAGTCTGGAAAGCTAGGGTGGTTCTGGAGTTGCTATATCTGAGACCTTCTTAAAATATCTCATAATCTTGCTGAATTTAGTCCTGAAATTGGATGGATGCATCAACCTACATCCACTCTTATCACCTGGCTCAAAAGAGTGTTGAATGATTTCTAAAACTTCTGTCACTTGATGATGTGTACGCTCCAAACGAGAAGCATGTTCAATATTCTCGTTTGTTTAATGCAGGAGTAATTCAAAAACTTCTTCTCTGTATGCTTTATGTTGAGAAGAACTAGTTGAGGCATGTTCTTGAGCGATCCTTTGATTACAAACAAATCCAATTGGCTATGGCCAGCCATGGGCAATAACATTGCATGAAACCATTTTCGGTGGGCTTTGCTGACTGGAGAATACAGTGAAATGTAGTGCTCCATGGACACCCCATCCCATGATATGAATACCAGATGGGGTATTGGCAATTAACTGGTGTAATCTCCTTAGTGCGCCAAAGCATGAACGTTGAAGGGCTCTCTACTGCTTTTCAGGCTTCCGATATCAAGAAACTGAGAGAGATGCCAAATCAATTTGGTGTTGTAACCCTTCTATTATCTTTCCATGATTTTCATATTCATCATAAGATAATATTTTCTTTTTCAATTTACAAAGAGTTTTCTGCATTTTGAGTTGAATATGTTGAATAAAATATTCCGTCAAAATCTCTAGAATGTCGTACTGAGAGTCAGCCCAAGGCCAAAACATAACTGGCACTTCACCTTTCTCCAGTTTTTTTCTTATATTCAGTACTTCCTCCTTATCATTTTATGAAGATTCTTCTACCTGTTTAGACCAAAGTTGGTGCTTCTTTGTTGCTCCATCATATTCAATAAGACTGATAGAGAATTCACTTATCAAACTAAAATATGCATGACTCATGGGTGGTTCGTAGAATAACCTACACCCCGGCCTATCTTATGATTGAGAAAATTAATTCACCAACTATTGGTAAAGCATCATACATGACTAGATTAACATTTTTAAGTGCCTCAAGATAAGAGGGCCTTCTCATCACAACATTTTCCATTAGAGAAATTTCCAAGCAATGTGAATTACTACTACGGAGAGGACTTTCGCAGCTAAATTCATCATCATGGGGAGGACCACCATGGTGGGTTATAGTAAAAGATGAAACATTTTTCTCATTGATCTTCTATCCATGCACAGGGTTATCGTGACTCTCATATGAAGATGATAATTCAAGATCGACCGAACTGTCATGAAGCATGCCTTTATGAGGAAGTGTTTGATGCAGACCTTTGGAATTAATGTTCCCACTATTGGGAAGTAAGAGAGTAGAATCTTGAGCTGCAACAGATAGTTTTCTGAGTGCATCAAGAACTCCAGCATCGAGTAAGTCCTTATTATAGATTGGCCCTTGGTTTCCTGACTGTGCTGGATGGGTATTTTTCGTAGACGCATTCTTACTCACTTTGGGAACCACTTATTGAAGAAAGTGGTTATTATAGGCAGGTGTATGTGCCTACTCAGGAGAAAGGATCAAGTTAGGCTGATTATCTCCACTCAAATCAGTTGTATGTGCCTGACTTGGTTGTCCGTATGATATGGGGGAGTATGCCCCACAACCCTCTTGGACTGGAACAGAGGTGTGTGTCTGTTCCGGAGTGAACTGTTGATGTGTCACTCCACTAGTAGGGATATATTTTCATTTCATTCCCTGTGATGCTACTGAAGCTATTATAATATCCAGGCAGGAATCCAGATTATGAGCAGGGATTTGCTTATGCTCTTTCACCATCATTAGAATGTTCTTGGGGACTTCAGCTGTCGGAACGGATATATACGTCCATTCTGTGCTTGGAGTAGGTGTGTGTTCCTGCTCCTTTCCTCCTACTCCTATCCTCCTTTTCCTGTCAGTGAATTCTGACAGTACTCATGTGTGGGGGTAGAGAGTTGAGTCTGCCTACTGTTTCTCATCATAGCTTTCCGATCGACTTCTCCAAGTGATACCAAACAAGACTATTGGTAGGCATGATCAATACTGTAAGGTGTATGTGCTTGCTGATTGCACTCCACCGAACGTGGTTGACGATCTTACATCAACACTGACAGACGAGGTTTCTAGCAAGATTTAAGAGTGTAAGCAGGTGTACGTGCATGTTTACTAGTTGTCAACACACTGGGTTGGTGGGCTTCATCGTATGTATTCAGACGAGCCTTCTGACTAGCTGATGACTTATAAATAGGTGTGTGTTTTTGTCTATAGTACTCCACTGGAATTTCCTGGTAGGATTGGTGTGTTGCTGTCAGACGAGTCAGCTAGATAGCGGAATTAAAACGGACGGGTGTGTGTTCCCACACATTGCTTGGCACCAAGTTAGTTTGGTGGACTTCTTCGAAAACGGCATAGATAAGAACATGCTCACTGTTGACTGGTCATCACCTTTGGTGGTTCGTCTTGCCTACTTGGGTTCAAGGAACCTAATCTGAATGCCAGGAGACGGCACCCTCATCATGTTGAGGGTGCACTGCTGCATGAGTCTGGCAGCGATTGTTGATGGGACCCCTCGGTAAGGACTCATGTTTCCTTGAATTAAGTCTCTGAGGGACCTTCTCATTCACCTCTCTAGAATATGTGAGGGAATAGTGATTGCGTTCCGGGGATAACGACCCAAAACGGTTGGAGAGGGTGGTTAGCACCACCTTCTTCTTGATCGTTGTTCGTCGTTGTCCGGATGACCAGGGTGAATTATTGACTTGGAGGGCTTGTCGAGAAGCCTCCAAAGTCGTAACAATACAGTTTTGATGGTATTACTTAACTAGCACATTTGATACCCAGCATTGAAGATGCTGAGTATGTGATATCATCCTCAGAGTGGACGATGATTCAACAGGAGTAGCAGCAGAGGCATTCACAACAGAGGTTTTCATAGGCGTGAACTTAATAGAAGTCATTTCTGTATTGTAGAAGATCTTGGAAAAGAGTGCTTGTTTGATATAACAAACATAATCAAGATAAGTTTGGCCGCTACATCTTTTGGATTAGCACATATGTTATTGATTATTTTGTTGGCCCTCTCATTGAGTTTAAATAGGGTCCTAACAAATAAGTAAAACATCATTTTAACTTGGTTAAGGATTCACATCAGTTTCACCATTTTTTTCCTTTGGAAATGGGGATGACCTCATTGATTTAAGGTTCAAACATTCCAGGTGGTTTCTAACGGGTTTGTTCGTAGAACCGGAAACATCCAATGATTATATATCCATTTGGACCTACTTTCCAAAGGTACATGCTCACTAGTTATGAAATGATGAGGCTTAATAATTTTCATTGGTCGAGAGTATGGGAGGTCGGACTCATCACACCCTTTTGGGGAGAATTATTGTCCACTCTGAGACTCTCTTTATAGATTTAAGTTATGTTCGTGAATCCTTATTACATTACCAAGTATGAAAATGAGCTTTCCTTTAGATCTTACAATCAATTACTAATATGTATGAGATTTAGAGAATCTTTTATATGTATTTGAGGTTCTTCATCAATAGATAATCATCTGTATTTTTTATAGATTCTTAGTCAATGGTATCCTTCAACACATTATATAGAAATATCTTGGTCATTATGATAACCATACTGGTTTTAAAGCCACTCAGTGGGGCACTTGAAGTTTATTGTCATTCAGGAGGACGTGGATTATTTCAGAGTTGGGATCGTACCGGCAGATGGGCTACCTACGTATCCTTTGTCTTAGAAAAGGAATCAGAACCCACGTAGTTTGAGTAAAGAAGTGTGAGGTTTATGCATGATTGATGGCTCAAAGAAAGATGTCGTAATTACTTTTACACTCTAAGCTCACGTGAGTCATGCTCGGTGTGAGAAACAAGAGGTATTGGTAACACCATACAATTGTTCCATGAAGGATGAAATTATAAGAAATGATGTGGGGATTATGTATTTATGACTGCCCAAATAGATGAATATTATGATTTACTTTAGGGAATAAACCCGGGAACAAGGCCCATAAATGTATATGTGCTTTAGGGAGATTTGTATACTTAACTTAGGAATTAATCCTGAGAAGGATGACCAAATTAGAGAGGACTTATGATTGGGTTTTACTCCTGATAAGGAATCCCAAATCAAAATTAAATTAAGACTGGTTAAGAGAAATTATGACTGGGGCTTACTCTTAAAGAAGAAGCCTAGGTTAAAGGGAATTATGATTGGGGCTTACTCCTGAAATGGAAGCTTAGGTTAAGGGAATTTCGATTTTGGGAACTCGGGGCTTACTCCTAAGAAGGATGACCATATTAAATGAATTATGGTTGGGGCTTACTCATGAAAAGGAAGCCCAGGTTAGGGGAACTTGAAGTCTGGGGCTTACTCCTGAAAAAGAGGCCCAGGTTAGGGGACTTGGGGCTTACTCTTAAGGAGGATGCCCATATTAGGGATTTTGAGATTGGGACTTACTCCTGTGAAGGAGGCCCAGGTTAAAGATCCTCTCATTTTTAAAGGATGAGGTTGAATGAATGAAATCTCTATCCTTAGTGACATAAAGATATGTAAATCACTAGGTTTTGAGAAATGTTCCACAGAATTCCTTTTAGATAAGGAATCCAACAAAGGAACCATGTCATAAATGACTTTGAAGAGGGTTTTGAAGGCTAAATCTTGAAAAAGAGAGGTGAATTTGAATAAATCAAATGAATAGGCAATAGGGGAACCCAAAAAGAGAGAGGCGCACATGTACTGGTCGAGCAAGTATACTTGCGCGATACATGCGTACTTGCGCGACGGTCAACTCTTAGGGTAATACTTGGGTGAGACTTGGATCATGCCCTAAGTACTATGCCTAAAGGCTTCCAAAAGAGTGTCTTGAAAGTTCTGTTGAAGGGATAAGGTGGTACGCAAATGTGGCCATTTCCCTTAAGGGCTGGCCACTTTGGTGCGCAAGTGTTGATGAGTTTCAACACTTAGGTCTTGTTTCCCCTGTTTAGAGCTTCCATTCTAGGTAATAAATTACCTTAGAAGTGTTCGAAAGACTTCCAAAAGAGACTAGGATGTCAGGAGCTCGAATCTGAGTTTTTGAATTTTTCCCTCTGTGAAATGGGGGGTCCAAAAGGGGTATTTATAGGCTGCTAAAGACCCTGGGTGATAATCAAAGAGGGCGTCCAAGTCACCTACATGACCACTATGCGGCGTGTAACTATACTTGCGTGACCATGATGAAACTTGTGCGACCCAAGTTAGAGGAAATCTGTCTTCCTTCCTTTTTCAATTTTTGATGTTTCTTCAAAGGATGAATCACTTGGGACTAAGGTATTTCCCTTTTTTAGTCGTTAGACTTTGTGATGGAAAGGAGCATCAACAGGGGAGCACATCGTCCTTTTATGAGGTTGAACTATTATACTAGTGGCCTTGTGGGAGGAGGTATTAAGGGAGTTCTACACATACCCTTTGGTGGTTCATCCGAGTGTGGAGAAGGTATACCAAGATTTCACGTGTCAGTTCTAGTGGTCGAGGATGAAAATGGTGATGGAAGAGTTTGTTTCATGGGGCCTCACTTGTCAAAAAGTGAAGGCAGATCACCAGGTTCAAGCTGGCTTGACTCAACCACTCAAGGTGCCGGAGAGGAAGTGGGATGGCATATCGATGGAATTCTTGGTGGGAGTACCATGCACGTCCTGGGGACATGATACCATCTGGGTGATCTTTGACCAACTCAGTACGTCGTCCAACTTCCCACCTATCTAGAAGCATGGTTTAATAAAGATATTGGGACCCCTCTATGTGTAGGAGATTATTCATCTCCACAGGGTGACATCGATGATCATTTTATATCGTGATTCACACTTTACATCCCATTTGTGGAAGGGATTCTAGGAGACGTTCAGGACTCAGTTGAACTTGATCAAAGAATTTTATCCCTAGATAGATGGCCATATGGAGAGGACCATATGGGTTCTAGAAGACATGTTTCATGCTTGAATCTTGAGATTTGGAATTAGTTTGAAGGATCACCTGCCTCTAGTGGTTTTTGCGTACAACAACAGCTACCACTCCGCCATTGGTACGACACCATTAGAGGTCATGTATGGGCGACCATTTAGGTCACCAATATATTGGACGGACCTAGGGGAGTAAGCACTCATGGGTCTAGAGTTGGTGCAGAAACCCACCAAGAAGGTGCAAATAATCCAGGAGCAGATGAGGACTACACAGAGAAGATAACAATCATATATGGATAAGAGGTAGAGTCCCATGGAGTTTGAGGAGGGAGGCCATGTTTTCCTTTGGGTCTCACCTAGAACCGAATTGTATAGATTTGGATGGGGCAAAAAGTTATCCCCAAGGTACATTGGCCCTTTTCTGATTCTGATTAGAATCAGCGAGGTGATGTACCACTTGGATCTACCTCCATAGTTATAGTGGATGCACGATGTCTTCCATGTAACATAGCTGATGAGATACGTGCATGACCCATAAAACATCATTGACTTGGGAGAGCGTGAGGTTGGCGATGGGGAGACTTTCATGGGGTACCCAATGGATATTGAGGATCGACAATAGGGGATCCTTTGTGGACGGTCGATTCCTCTAGTGCACATTTGATGGCATCCCAAAAATCTCTAGGAGAGAACATGGAAGTGAGAGGCTCAAATTTGGGCTCAATACCCTATTCATTTTGGGTATCCCTTGTTTTTCCTTTTGGGGATGTAAATCCCTAATGTGGGGAGATAATTATGGATCATATTTTCTCCAGTTTTATTTTAATAAATTAATTAAGAAAATTATAAGACCAGGAGCTGAGACAATGTTCGATTCTAAGGCTCGGTGTCCCCAAAACGATTCAAAAAAACTATTATGTTTTTAATAACGCGCATTAGTGGGTTTCCTGAAAAAGTGGAGTAAATTCAAAATGGGTGACCATATCAAAATGGGTTTAGAATGACTGTTTTATCCTAGGTGTGACTTAACTTTAGTTGGTGTGGGTCATCAGGGAGAAAACCCAAAACGACCGTAACCATACATAAAATAAATAAAAAGTTATTTTATTTTAAAATCAAAATAAATCATGAATGGTGACTCATATTTCAAATCTGAGACCACCGTTGAGTTTGTAATCTGGTGTTTTACTGAGGCAGGGCTTAACATGGACTGGTGTAGGTCAAGTGTGAAATACAATTTTTGGACATTTTAAAGGAGGATAAAATAAACTTAAAACATTTATTTTATTTCTTTTTGACGTTTCGATGTGAGACATCGATGTTATGATGCCACGATGGGGTATCCCATTCTTTGATAATTCAAACTGAATAGTGATATTGAAATGAACATTCTTCATTTAACAGCTTTGATAGGGATATGTGAATAGATTCACAATCCTGGAGAAATTCCCTGGAATCTCTTGAGAAGAAAAGTGTTGAAGAAACCTCTCGTTTGTGAACAACGAATGAAGAAAAGATGATGGATCGAGATCACTCGTGGATAGATTGTCGACAACAATGAACTTTATTCCCTAATAGATCCAAACTCCATATAGGGGTTGCCTTTTGAATTCTTTCATCGTTCTTCTTTTCGATGAAAAATGATGACCAACCCACGAACAGGTTGATATGTGGTTCAATAGTTCTTATGGGATGGTTAGATTGTAGGACTTAAAGGGTTTATACCTTAGTTATTATCATTTTTGTTTCATCTGCCTTTTCTAGTGGGAAAACGAAGGCCGAAACGAACAATTCTGACATTTGTTCTTATGGCGTTATTGATTTTTTCTCTTACCTCATTCTTCCATTCTTTGCCAACGGTCCCACATGGTCACGTTGGGATTTTCCAAGATATTTTGAATGTGGTTGGACCAATGGAGTGATGGAAAGATGATATAAAGACAGTTTTAGTGAAGATAGTGACTCGAGGATCACAAGTGTGTCCCAATTTCAAAGAAGGGGGCGCTGGAGTAGATGAGTCGGTCTGAGGAGTAGAGCCTGCCAGCGGTGGTGCATGGAGGCGTGCTTCGCCAGTAGGGTGGAGGTAATGGGAATAGTCTAGTGGGACCCCAGAGGTGGAAGGGGCTAATGGTGCATGACAGAAAGTAGTAACCAGGACTACCGGTAGCACAGTCGATATAAGCCATGATAGAGATGTGGTGGGAGGTCATGTTACGCGGCCAGAAGATGTGATTTAGTGGGACCATAGCGAGACCCCATGGCAACTGCCGCGAGGTAGGTCATGCGGAGGCCAACCGCATTTACCAGGTAGGGAGACAGTAGCATCTGTGTTCAAGTGGTTTGAACTGGCCTGCTCGAGCATCCTAGAATGGACTAGGTAGGCTGGGCTGGCAGAACCAGTTGGTCCAAGCTGGGTAAGGCTGAGCCCAACAAGCCAAGTGACCAGGAGGGTTGGGCCGACCCAGTGGGTTGGGTCAGACACTGCAGGTCGGGTCAGACTCGGTTGGTCGGTTTCGGCTGCTGGGTTGGTTCAAGCTGATCTGACCCGGTCAGACCAAACCTAGACCCCACTTTCCCCTTTTTACTAAAAGTCCCATAACTTTCAAAATTTATTTTGTTTTGACGAGCCATTTTTAGCATTTAGGCCGTCGCGATGAGGCGGTACTTTTGAGATACACTATGGGTGTTTTTAGTGGATTTTTTTATATACCATTTTTGGATCAATGAGTAGGTGCACCTAGAATAAGCGCGCTAATAGAGGAATCCAATAGTTGGATGTGACCTACACATAGTGTATCTCCTGCGCCTATAATGAGTGTGTCTTCTACGCATACATGGAGTGTGTCTCCTATGGAGTTTTTCTCCTTAGATTTAAATATTCATGTACTTTATTCATATATTTGTTACATATATATATATATATACTAGTGTGAGATGACTTTAGTGACTATCTAAACTGTACTTCGTAGAGGATAACTTCATGTACCTCTTTGGTAGTCTACTTTGTGTATTATTTTATGGTATACCTTTGTGGTTTTTGGTCCCTACTGAGTGTTATTTTACTCACCCCTACACAGGATTAACCCACACATGTCATGTTTTGTGAAAATGACCAATAGCTTTGATGGGAGCCTTGGTGGGCCGAACATAGGTGGTATTTTGAGGGATCCCTGATAGATTAGGTGCACTTTAGTGATTTCTGACAGCTTTGGTACCTACCCTTCAGGTAGGGTTTCCCCATATGGACTCCAAGATATTATACTTTTCTTTTTTAGTCTTGTATACTTCCACATACCTTCATCTTTTTTTTTTACTCTATGTGGGTTTTCTTAGTATTATACTTGCATGTGAGCTCATTTTTATGATTTAATCACTTTTTATTGGAGACGAGTTCATTTGTACTGGTACTTGTGTAAATGACTCTCACTTTTCAGATATGATTACTTGGTGCTAGCCTCTAGCCCCTATACTATGAAATGCGGGCTTGGGTTAGTCATGATATGGGCCCCGGGGTAGAAGTCGTGACAACTAAGTTTCCCTATTTTATGGAAAACAAAATTTTCAACCATGCGTATGTGGGGGAAACCGCCTACATGGGGCGATTGATTGCCATTTTTTATTTCACAAACAGATTAAATGGATGATCATGACAATGGTTTTAAAGAATAAATTTTATATTTATGATATCATTAATCTTATGATGTTGCAAATTATATAAACTAATAATGATATGATCTACAAATGAATATTGATAATTCAATCATTTAAAGAAAGCGTAGTAAGGGGAAATATTTAATTTAAAATTATGTAATATTTTTCATATTAATTTATTATTATTATTATTACTTTATAATTACAATATATAAAACAAATAATAAGTAAATGATAGCATTATTCTATTATTTTAATGATATTACAACTAAATTTCCACATAATCATCAATAATCATGTTATTTTCATATTTATGTTTGGTTGACTACCTACTTGAAAAATGTTGTGAAATTATGTCATGGATGATTATGAAAACATAATTACTAGTACATAATGATATACATATTTAAATAAATATTTTTTGTTATGGAAAATATACATCAATGTTTAACTCATTAAGTAAGAAAACACCCTTCATGGGATGAAAGTCATCAAAAAATGTTCGGTGTTGATTTCATCGTATATGATAAAGAATTAAATACTCATGAAATTAAATTTAATCTTTACTGATAATTATAAGTCATCCATAAAATTAAAATTAAGTAATTTTTAATAGTGATCTATGGAAGAAGATTGAATCCTGACAACACTACTATGAATCTAGTACAAATGATCAAAACTATGAACAACTAATGTGGAAAAATTGGAAACAAATATCTAATATAAATGTAAAAAATGAAATAGTGTTTGATATTAATAAGTTTTAGTATTTAGATATATTTTTTTATACAGGATCTTATAGTGAATCCTACATAGCTGGAAAATAATGTAAGGGTTTCATATTAATTCCACTTCATTAAGACATGTTTTAATTTTATGTTCCCATTTATTATTTCTATACTGTGTATTCTACCTATTGGATATATAATATGATGAATTATTTTTTTCATCTCATTTTAACATCATCTTCAATCACTGTTTTAATGATCTATGTCATCATGAGGTGTGAAAATCAGGGGAAATTTGAATATTTTTGTTCCTAAGAGTATTCATGGGAAAATGGAAAATTCTCCTATAATAATATCTCAAATAATTTTTAAAACTTCTCTATTGGTCTCAGAATAGGGTTTCACCCTAGGATATGAGTTCGGTTGAAATATAAGACATTTGAATTTTCATGGAATATTAAATATTTAAATACATTTAATACAATTTATTCATGATTTTTCATTCAATGATACCATTTAAATTGTATGTTATATTGAGATTACATCTTTGTAGTTCAATAAATAATGGGGGTTTCCCTAATGTAATCTATAACATTTTATTGAGTGTCGAGGTTTAGCCTAGGACCCATTTCTTTTCTTTTCTTTTTTTATTTTTCTATTCCTTTTATTTTTTTACTTTTTATTTTACCTTCTCCATTTTGGATTGTTCAATATGACTATTATGGATCTTCAATTTAAAAAAAAATTATTTGAGAGAGGGAGAGAGAGAAAAATGGGACACGAAGGAGTAAGTGCCACCTAGGATTCTTGTCCAAAGGTAGAACGAGGCTCAGTGGGTGTGTGGAGGAAATATAGTGCGATGTTTCAGCAGTTTCCACTCGAAGGTAGGGTTATTTTCATTTTCACCATAAATATCTACGGTTTTATTTATTTTTAAGTTTTAAATACTTTTTGGTTTTGTTGGGTAACCCTTGGGAGTTGATTTGTGGATTTTATAGAGTAATCAAAGGTTTAGGGTGATTATGGGTTTTTTATTTGGGAAAACCCATGTATCTAGTGTGTAGTGTGGAGAACACATGTCTTGTGACCTTTTTATTTAGGGAAGATGAATTTTTGTGGATTAAATGATATTAATTAGGTGTACATGTCGTGTAGTGTTAACTGAGGGTGTTCTGGGGGAACATAGTCATTTATGGTACATGGACAGAACCTATGTGAGGTACAAATCCAATGGCCATGTACATTGCTTGGCATGACCTCGTTTAGGGGTACATGGTAAGGAACATGGTAGGGGGACCCTATGTGGTGTACACATCATGTACGAGTAGTGCATACCATGTAGTCTATAGGTGTCCATGCCATATAGGGTGGAGATACATGAGCAAGTACCCATGTGGGGTTATATTCCATGTATCATGAGGCACAAACTATGTACTTTGAGAAAGTAAATGTTTTGGGGCCTGTGAAACATGGCCAGTGAGGACCTCTATGGTTACACACTGTGTACTTTTCATGCCTTAGTCTATTCATCCTATTTTTCATCTTGATTTTAGAATTGGACTTGTGAGTAGTCTATTCTATGTTTTTTTCACATAGATTGCAATGGTGGAATCCTTATTTTATTTAGAGGCTATTTGTTTGGTGTTTTAGATACTGAGAGTTCATTGGGAGGGTTTACCTGAGGTCTATTTTAGAATCCTCTTATGGTTTTGGTTGTGAGATTTGAGTACTAGGTAAAGGTTGTGAGCTTGTTGATCATCCAATCTCAAGAATTACATTAAAATTTTATTAAGATTATTTGGATGGATTTGGGAATGTGGGATCAAGTGGTATCTATGAGGAGATATTTCTTGTCTCTGTGTGTTAGGACCCGTTTCTCAAGGTTTGAGTAGCTGAGTTTTAGATTCCACTTCGGAGGATTGGAGTTATTTGAGCCTTTGTGATGGGATTGTATTGAATAATAATGTTTATGTCTGGGTACCTTTTATCTATTGAGATGAGTTTGAGGGACTCTTTTGGATGATATGGGGAGCTAGTTACATATCAATTAATCAGTTGTTTTCATTTTAATCTATTGAGAATGCCTAGGTGGCATGGAGCATTTTGGATTTCCTTATGGGATAGTTGGTACCTGTGGATGGGTTGTTTTCTAGTGAGGTCAGATGAGGATTTCCTCACATGGACTTTTCCCCAAGGTTTGTCTTATACTATGGATCTCTTGTAGGGTCCTTCTTTTGAGAATCTCATGAGGATGATTGTGAATGGTACAGTTGTTGTGCTTTTCTTTTTGATTCATGTTGGGTGTGTTGTTATTAGATAATTGGTTGGAGCCCATTGAGGTTCGTTTGGGTTATTTTTTTTAGTTGGTGTGTCTTGTTCTTTAGGTGAGCTAAAGGAATCCGTAATAGGGTATCCATCAATTTATTTTTCTTTTTTTATATAATGATCTATGGACGGGAATGGAATAACAGATTGGGTACATCAAGGGAGTCCCTATATGGATCTCGCTTTATGTTGTGACCCATGGACCATGGGAGACCTAGTTTTAATTGGCCCCAAAGTAGGTCTTTGGGATCCCATGGTGAATTTTTATTGGATTCTGATATCTAGAGTTTTGAGATAGGCCCAATGATTTTTTTCTAAGAGTTTATTGCACTTATAGTTCATCTTTTTGGGTAGTGGGGTTAATGTTGGATCATCCCATGTTTGGTTGGCCATTGGTTATGATGTTTGAGACAGTTTCCACTTGGGAATGTGTTTTAAGAGGGATATCCTTGAGATTTATTAGAACATTTTTTGGTCCATAGTTTTGATAAGGTTCTATCCTTCACTGGTTGGATTTTTTTATAGGATTAAGGAGAAAATTAGAAATTATAATTAGGTAAACCCCCCATATAGTTTTCTACAACACTCTAAATGGAGTGGAATGAGACTCATGAGTAGTCAAGGCACTCAAATAGTTAATTTTGTGTACTTTGGAAGTCATTTTTATCTTGGGGATGTGGATTCTAGATGATACTAGATATTAGAATAGTTCCCACCCTTTTTATGTCCATAGTTGGTGCTCGATTCATTCTATGGGACTTTCAGGGACAACAGGTTCTCATGTTTTATTAACATGGATGTTCCTTCCACCAATTTTTATTGTGGTATTAGAATCCTGGATCCCAGTAGAAGTACTCTGTCATGTGGAATCATATGGTTACACTTTAGGGTTCATAATTCATTCCTATTGCATTTAGACCACTAGGATATCCTATATTGATTAGGTGTATATGATAATTGTTTTGTTGATGGGTGGGCCATGTGTTTCAAATTCTCTATAACAGGCCAGAGTGGTGGTCGATTTACCTCTAGTTTCATACTAGAACCCACGATTCACTGTTATAGTTTTTTACCACATTGTTTTATAAGATATTTTATCTTTATGCCAACTATTTTTATTCTTTAGAAAGTATGGTCATATTATGTGTGCATGGACATTTTATGATAGCATATTATAGGTGCACCATTGGGGGTGGCCTACTGAGATTTATTTCACACCCATGTACATGATCCTCACCGTGCATACAAACTCAGTGTATTCTTTTAGGTTATAGCATATGTTGTGTAGTATATTGGGTTGAGGCCCAGTGTTTTTTGATCAAGCATAATTGCTTCTATGGAGTCTCAAGGTCGGGTTGGTTCATCTTGAGCATTGTAAAGACCAGGTATGTGGTTTGTGTTAGAGATTTGATTAGATCATGTAGTATTTATTTTAATTTTTTTTATTTTTTATATGTGGTATTCCAAATGGAAGACCGATTGTTGTATTTTTTTCATTCTCAGAATACATATTATTGTATGTTGTATTTCATTTTTCATATCACTCTACTGCTTTAGTTTTTTATTATGTGTACTACGATGTATATCCAATTGTATTTGTTTTGGTTATTTTTTCTATTATTAATCTCTTATCATATGGTATAGCCTTCCCAAAATACCTTTTAGACCCTTGCCTCTAGTTGGTAGCCTATAGTATTTAGGTGGATGTTGTTGAGGCCTTTTGAAAATCTAGATCATGTTACATGTTAGGTCAACCATGGGTATATAATTATAAATCTCTCAATCAATGGGTTCATATTTGAATGTTTTTTAAGAGGTAAGGAAATTGAAAAATCAAACTCTTTTTTTTATTTATGCAATATCTTATGGATCTACATTTTTCAAGAAATTTAATTTTGAATAATGTTCCCATTTATTATATAGGGAAAAGGGTTTTTGAACAAAACCAATTTTCAAAAATATTTTTATTTTTTTTTCTTCAAAATAAAGGAGGATTTTTTAAAAGACACTCATAACTAATAATTTAACTATAATGAATACAAATTGTATTCAAAAATAATTATTCATGATTTGGTTTTAATTATCTTCAAATGATCTATCTCCAATGGAGTTATGTTTTATGTTTCACCCTATATTTTCATTATTTATGTGATTGTTTGGGGTGATAAAGTTTTTTATGTAAAATGATTTTATACATGATGATATTTTATACCTTTAAAAAACCCATTATATTTTTATGGGTTCATTAAAGAAATTGAACAATTTACAATAAGATTCTTTATAAAACCAATTTTATTTCCATGTTTTCTTTACGATGTGAAAAAATAATTATTTATTTTATTTATCGCAAATATTTATGGATGAGTAATAGGTTGTTACATTATAAACCAAGGAAATGTGATTATGTTATAAACCAAGGATTTGTGGTTCTGTAATAAACTAAGGACATGTTGTTATAATATAAAACAAGGATGGATGCTTATGTTATAAACCTGAATTGGGTGGGTTCATTATATCCCTCTAATTTATTAGTTAATAGTTTATATCTAAGTAGATATGTATTCGTGGGTACATTTTAGCTTCACATAAGAATGGTCATAGATGGCGTGTCTTATGAATGTTATTTTCTATATTTTAATGTTTTTTCCATAGTTAAAGGATATTATTCACTGGTATAATATTCTCTCATGATTCATGGTTTGTGATAAATTTTTCTAATCTGTGTTATAACTATTATGTGTCCATTTAAATCTTTAAGGATTCAATTTATTATTCCATTTACTTTGAATCTCAAATATTTATTATGGTTGTCACTTATTATGTTATGATATTTTTTTTATGATCATATTTTTACTTATTATTTTGAGCTCATCCGTGAAAAAATGTTTACTCACCCATTACTAGGTGTTTTATCTCACCCATTTATTTTTCTTTTCATTCCCCGGGTTATGAGGATTAGAATTACTAATGTAATGTCTATAATATTGAATATTATAGTGTGTTTAAGTATAAATGATCTCATGTATTACAAAAACGATATGATTATATATCTAGTATCCAAAGATTCTAAACCAATCGGTCCATGGGATGTTATTGTTTATGAAAATAAATTTTTATATAATTTAAAATTTGTAAAATAAAAGAATTTTTTTCTTTGGTCTCTATAATTTTTATCAGAGAAAATTTCAAGTTATTGTTTTATATTAGAGAATTGATTTTTGAGAATTATGGTTTGGGAACCTTAGTCAAAACCAAAGAGTTGGGTCTATGTATAGGATGATATCCTAAAATATTATCAAAGTATTGATTATATTTTTTTACCTAGAAAGGATTCCCTCTTTAGATACTAAAAGTGGATATAGATGTGGAATAGATAAACCTTGTGGCAATCACCTTGGGTAAGGTTGGATGACCAAATAATCGATCATCACCTTGAAGCATGATGATTGGGCCTGAGACTACACAAATAGTTTTACACTCCCAATAGATATTCATTGGTTAATAAAATTTTATTTATGATCCATTGTGATGGATTTATTTACTAATTACCTTAAAGTATATGGTTAATTATTATGATATAACATAACTTAATGTAGTCTATGTAGAACTAAGAGAGTTGTAGGATTAACCATGTATGAAATAATTAAAATAAAACTATCATAGGTTGAAATGATGTTTTAATTTGAGAATAAAAATTGGTTCTTATATTTCATGATCATAAACATTAATTATTTTGGATATTATCATGAAAAATTGGGTTTTATTATTTTGTTGAAACAGTATCATGAAGATGAAGGGGAGAAATTTATATGTCCAAAAAGACTAATGTCTTATAACAAAATATTTGATCATACATAAATGGTTGATAATCTTAGTATATTACTATTATGATAGAAAATGTGAGTTTTATAGTCTTACCAAAGGTAGTTAGGTTGATACCATAATAAAAATTAATTTCATATAATTATATATATTTTCATTAGTGAGTAAAATATATTAATAGTATTTTAGCGTATTTCAAAAAATTTGAGGCTTATGTGAAATATATAAGGGTTGTTCTTTAGTATTAATACATTAAAGGTTTCGATACATATGTTAACTATATATAATATACTTCACAAGTTATTTTATGACAAGGTTATATTTTTTGGGATAACTATTTAAGAACACATGATTGAGGTGTGTACATCTCTTATGTTTAATATATGATTGAGTTTTAATTAAGAGAAGTTCACAGAATTTGAAAAAAAAATTATTAGGAATTATTAGTAACCTTCATATTGAAAATTGATTAATAATATTTTTTGGTAATTTTATCTCATTTTTTGAATTATGTTGACTACTGTCTGATTTTACAAACTAGTGGTTAAATATAAAAGTTAAATTTAATGGAATATATCATTTACCAAAGGTTTAAGGTCTTGGAAATTCAAATAGTTTTTGTAAATGTATACATTGAAGAATATACTATTACGGTATAAGCAATAAATTTTTTAATGAAGAAAGATAAATATTTATCTTAAAGATAGTAGGGTAGATGTCATATATTAAGTTATATCTAGAATAATAAATATGTAGAGAATACCCACAATTTATTTAATTAGTGGGTAATAATTAAAATTGAGAGAATTCAATTTATTTAAGGGGTAGAATTTAATGAACTAATATTCCACTATATATTTTCCTTAAATAAATATTGTGATTGATAGCTTTCACCACATGCAACACCTAACTAAAATGAAACTCTAACATATATATATGTAAAATATAAATATTAAATATGATAATTAAAGCCTACCCATTGAATTTTCATGCTTCAATATGAGTAAAAAATATGAAATATGTGTTTAATTAAAACAAATACTAAATTTAATACAAATGTAATGTAATTAGTATAGCTAAAACAACTTGGAAAATCATTTTTTGCTTAAAAATATATTTTTATAAAAAATTGTTTTATTTAAATAAAATTAGTATATTATGGTAAAATAATAATAAAATATATTAATAATATTAATAATATATTTATAGTAAATTAATTATCAATTTATAAGTAATAAGAACAAATAATAGTTATCATATTTATAAACTCTTTTAGAATATAAACATTTTTCCACTATATCAAGAAATATTAATTAAATAGTGAATTATCAAATTTTAGAAATTTATTTTAAGAAATTAACATAATTTTTAGATTAATCATAATAAAATAATATTAATTTTAATTTTTTTGATTATTCTAAAACAATTGATTTTTAGGTGAATAGTGAAATATTTTGTTTTTTCTAAAAATGCAGATTTTATGCCATTGTTAGAACATAAGTATGAATTTTAAATTTATTAAACCTTTTTTATAAGAAAAAATATTTATTAATTAATTTTATTTATTATTTTAAAATTTTATTTATTAATTTATAAACCATTATTTGACATTTAAGAATTTAAGTTATATTTTTTAAAAAATAATTATTTTAATACATTATACATTTACTATTTTGAAATTAATTTTTTTCACATTTAAAATATTAATAAAAAATGGATTTAATATTTGGAATCATTATTTTAAATTTTTAGAATATCAAATATTTTATTTTTAGGCATAAAGGATAAATTACCTTGATGAAAACTAGCTACGGTGGTGAAACCCAAAATGGTAAAGATGAGTAACCTAAGGGGTAAAGGGACTAAAATATTTAAAAAAATGTATTTAATTTAGTTTTTTATGTGTTTATTTTCCTTATCTCTTACATAATCCTTTATTTCTCAATTCTAGAGAAACTCTCCATGAGAGTGACTTCGCATTGTTGAAAAGTTATATGTATTTTCAAAAAAAATCACATTTTCACTTATAAAAGTTTCACTCTTATCATCAGTTAATATCACAATAATATCCATTAAGTTTTGAAAAAAATACATAATAACATATCCTCCACACACCTATCTACCTTAATGAGGTTTTCATCATCTCAAAAACCATCCTTCAATGTCCTAATCCCCTTCACAATGGACTTAATTCAAGAAGTGAGGTATAAAATTATAATATCTCTTCCTCTTATATGTTTTTTGTACTTTAAATATTTAAGATTCTTGTTACCATATCATAAGTATAAAATAATTATCCTTATTATATTTTTATGTTATTATAATAATTTTACAAGTATTAACCTCCATCCCCTTTTCCATTGTAAAAAACAAAAAAGTGAATCGTGCATTTTACAGATTACCGCCTCCATGAAGAAACATGTTTAAATTTCCTTCCCCACATTACAAGGTTGTTATTAATAGAAATTTTCATATTTAATTATGATATTTATGAGATAAATTATATTCTT
Organism: Viscum album; assembly: GCA_963277665.1. Classification (NCBI taxonomy): domain Eukaryota; kingdom Viridiplantae; phylum Streptophyta; class Magnoliopsida; order Santalales; family Viscaceae; genus Viscum; species Viscum album. The sequence goes on from OY728130.1 coordinate 1,226,691,416, forward strand.
AAATGAAAAAACATTGTATATATTTTCCTTATTCTATGGAAAATGAAATCATCAACCACATGTATGTGTGGACTACCACCACCATAAGACGGTTGATTTTTGTTTTTCATTTCATCTTATTATTATATGGATGGAAATTAAAATGGTTTTAAAGGATAAATATTATTCTTATTATATAATTAGGCTCCTTGTTTGAAATTTTTTAGAAACTATTAATTATATAATAAAAAAATATTATCGTTAATTCAATCATTAAAAACAAGCATACTAAGGGGAAAATCCTTAATTAAAATTATGTAATAGTTTTAATATCCATTAATTACTATTATAATTACATTACAAATACAATATATAACACTAATAAACACTAAATGATATCATTATTATACTTTTTTAATGATATTACAACTAAATCACCAAATAATCATCAATAGTCGTGGTATGTTTCTGTTTGTGTTGGTTTTACCACCTATTTAATCAATGATATCAAATTATATCATAGATAAATATAAAAAAATAATTAATAATATAACATTATGTAAATATGTACATAATTATTATTTTTTGTGTAAAGGATATATCATTATTTAAATCATTAATTATTAAAACACACTTCATAGGTTGAAATTCATCAAAAAATGTTCATTGTCAATTTCATATTCTAGGATAAATACTAAAATAAACATGAAAGTAGATTTAAACTTCATTTACCATTATAAGTCATCCATTATAGTATCATTAATTTAATTCAAATAATCATATTTGGAATAGTGAAAAACTATAAACATGTGATGTGGAAAAATAGGAAAAAAACTAAGCAATATACATATAGATTATGATTATTGATGAAAATTAAAAATAGTTTTAGGAGTGAATATAGTTATTAAATTAGTTATTAAGATATTTATATATTATATAAAGGATCTTAGATATAATATGAGTAATTAAGAAAATAAATAAAGGGTTTGGTCTCAATTCCCCTTCATTTGAGACATGTTTTAATTTTATACACCAATTTTATATTTTTATAGTGTGTATATTTCTTATTGGGAATATAATATCTTGAATTATTACTTTTAATGTTGTTTTAACTTTAAAATAAATATATCTCTCTATAAATTTTTTTTATTAGAATATCTATTATGTTTTTTGGTACTTTGTAACTCAAACTTCTTTCATTGAGGTACACCATTTCTTATTGAACTTCATTTTCCAATAATTTCTATTTTAAATTATTCCCTCTTTTTGTTTCTCGAGAATATTTTTTTGAACAAATCAATTTTCATGAAATGTTTTCTTTCCATATTTCTTAAAAACAAATGAGACTTTTTGAAAAAAATACTCATAATTAAGACTCTTAAAACAATGAATAGATAATGTTTTCCAAAATAACTTTTCATGATTTGGTTTTCATTATCATAAAATGATATATCTCCAATGGAGTTATGTTTTATGATCCAGCCTATATTTTCTTTGATTATGGGATTATTTTGGCTGATAAAATTTTTGATATCAGGTTATTTTGTTCATGATGCTATTTTATACCATTATGAAACCCATTTAATATAACTTCCTAGACCTAGATGCAACTGAAAATTGTCGCGAGCCCAATGGGTCACATGATTTCAAGCGCATATCCCCAAATGACAGAGGCAACCTACTAGTAGAAAGGGCTTAAATGTGCCTTTGGGGAGACTCTAACCTCATTACTAGAGTGTGACACAACATAAGAAGTAACATACAAGTTGTGGAATCAGTATAATAACCAAAAAAGTAAGTAAACAGTATAAGATGGATATATAACTAGTTCCAAAAATAACCTCATACACAAAATAATGATACATGTCATGTTTTACTAATAAATTAGCCAAAACATGTTTACAATGAAGATATACAATAAATGTAACAAAAGTAAAAAAAGGCCAAAAATAGCCCAATTAGAATCGCAATACTCAATGTGGTCCCATGAACATGCTCCTAAGCTACAATCATGAACCTATAACAGGTCACTTTCCCTTATCAATACATGTAATAAAATAGTATGTTTGGGTACCCAAAGGTGTCCCAAACATGGTGTGTGATATAAACCCAGTTAGAAACCACCCAAGGTCATGTTCTAGTTAGTTAGTGAATATATAACAGTCACAGCATGTATGAATAAATATAATAATGAAATGATGTATTGAAATTAAACATCCTATAATGACAAGGTTCTCATTTATAACCAAATTCAATTAATATTACAATTCCTTTTAATTATGTAAGAACCCATTTTTTTAGAGGTACAGATCTTTTGTTTTCTGTCAATTCATGATTTAACTACTTAAATATAGCCTATTATGAATGATTCTTGGTTTATGTAGGTATCTGGTTTTTTTGGGTCTGGTCTAGAGCCCAGAACCCAAGTTTTAGGTGAAAATAGGAGGTCACATAGTTAGTGAAAGCTATGTAGGTTGGGCTTTGTGGTCATGCCGCAACACTGTAATTTTAGAAGATTTTCATATAGGGTTTGGCACAGTTTGAACATGGTTTAAAAAACTATGTGGGACAACTATGTGCTATTCCTCAGGCCTATAGTTATTTGTGCACAGTTTTCTCATGGTTTGATAAACCATGCAGGTAAACCATGTGACCCATATATTTTTGGTAAAATGATAGTTTTTCCCATGAAATGTTTAGAACATAAGTTTCACTTCTCCTCCTTTATTTCATAGTAGGGATCATGGTTTTGGGATCCTTTTGAAACCTATTCTCTCTTTTCATATCCCTTCATTGTCTAATCTCTGATTTCGACATCTCTTATCTCCTTGGATCTACAACAGTAAGGCCTTGATTCCTTTTTATCCTTTCTCAATTCCTATGGATCTTGATTGCACTATTTTGATTTAGACTCATGTGCCCTAATAACCTGTTTTTTTGATTATTTATATTTCTCCCAAACTAGGGAGAACCAGAGCTTGATACTGGATGATTTATCTAGCATGAGCCTAAGGTCGCCGGTCTTGTGCCTTCCTATAATTGTCAGGAAATTTATATATGTCGGATTGTCATGCTCCCATTTTTACGGTGTCATCTTGAATTATAATTGAACCCTATAGTTTCCTATTTTTTTAGGTAATCGAATAGGTGTTTCAAAGTATGTATTACATTGTATACCGTAGTTAAGGGAAACCCCATGGGTGAGTTCCCATGGATGACCTTTTGGGATAATTGGACAAGGATGCCTATGAGGCATGCCTTTAATTCACTTTTATTAGTTGTTAAAAATGAATTTTATTATTAATGGAATTACATGGTTGTTAAATTCTAATTTAATTTTTTTGGAAAATTAATGGTTGACTTTACCCTTGACCCTTGTATGCCTATGATTGTTTAAGCATGTTTGGATTGATTTGATCTATCTATTTTTTTTCAACATCAATTGAATAATTTTACATACATGTAATAGTTTAATTTTCATGTGTTTCTTGTTATGATAAATGTGTCTATGTGATTAAATGAAAGGCCAAGACTTATGAGGTTGGTCCTTTCTTGAGACTCCCTTTGGTGGTGAGTTATATTAGATTCCTTTGGGTTTTGAACCTAGCATGACTAATGAAATGTTAAATTAATTGAATGATGAAATGGTAATTAGCCTTGGGTAAATCATGGATTCAATTTATAATTCCATGTATGGGATTATAGACTAATGTACCTTGTTCCTCGAGTGAACCGAGGATTCAGTTTAGAATGCCATGTATGGGCTCTAAGGGTTAATTATGATTATGTCGTGAGTGAACCATGGACACCATGGATGGGCTCAAAGAGGTTATACTTCAATATTGGGTGAATCAAGGATCCTTATATTAATTCCATGGATAGGCTCAAGAGGCATTGATTATATGTCATGAGTGATAATTTCGTCTTCCCTATAGGACCTCCAAGGACGGGTTTAGTTGACATGTATTTATACCATACCTAAAGTGATATTGAGATCCTAAGAGGTTCATGGGGACAGGATTATCAGGTGTTCGTGGAAATTGCACCAAGAGTGATACCTTAATTCTAACATAAGAATTTCATGGACAGACTCAGGTTATAATTTTATTATTGAAATGCAATTACTTATGATGTGTCTTCCAATCCAAAGCACAATATTGTATTCGGTCTTCACTCATACTTTTATAGATACCCTTCTAAGGATTTTTTCTTACATACAGTTACATGGAGGATGTTGGGATTATGTCAGATCTCAAGACTTATAAATTAAATGTAATTGAATTGTTAAATGGATAATGAAATGAAATTAAAATGGAAACAGTGCCTGTATATTGTTTACTTTTGATTACTTCCAAGCTTAATGCTTTAATTATGGCACACTTACTGTTATATATATTCACTGAGAAATTAGAACATACCTTAGGTGGGTGCCTACTGTGATTTAGTATCACACCCTATTTGGGTCATGTTTTGGACCCAAACAGATTATATGATTGCAGGTGTAGACCAGTTCAAGCTCCTTCCTATAGGTACTTGATATGATGCTTAGGAGTAGGGAAGTATAGAACCAAGCTGAGGCTTCTGATGCTTCTGATATTATTTTTGGACATTTTTTTACTTTTTATAATTGTATTGCATATGACTGTAGTGTAAAATGTTTGGCTATTTTATAGATTATGTATCTTTTAAAATCATATTTTTTATGATATTATATCTAAATTATTTATACAATTAGTCTTCCACTATTACATTCTATTGTATGGTATTTATCCTTATACTATTAAATTATTATTGTTTTCGTTTTTTTACAAACTGCTAATGAGGGAATAGTATCCCCACTATCACACCCAGTACCATGTTTTTAGTATTCAGACTTTTTAATTTGGGGAGATTCACTTGAGGTCATGTGGCCAATTGGGCTCGAAGCACTGTTTGGTGGCATCCGGGTTTAGGACATTACATAGTGTTATCAGAGGAACTTTTTTGGTATGACACAGTATTTGGAGGTAATAGACATGGATAAAAAGGAAATGGAATTTGGTAATAAGTTGTTTTTGAGAGTAGCTACCCCATGTATATAGAAAATCCAAATTTCCAGAAATTGAATTCTGTTTTTTTAGGATTTTGAGCTATTACAGTTTATTCGATTTCATCATTGGGTGATGCACTTGTATTGTGCTGTTATTTTTTATATTATTGTGGGTTATATTTTGTTCTAACCCTATTAGATGAGGGTATTCTATATCATGCATCATATAAGAACTGGTTATAAATCCCATTCCATTTATTATTTCCATGACATTTAGTGATCATTATTGATTGCATGTTGTTGTGATAGATGTAATGATAGATATGCCAACAATTATGATAGTTATATTGGTAAATGTTATGGTATGGATTAGATGGTTGCTAAGATTTGGTTCTTGAGGTTTATGGTCCCTCTCGGATCAGAAAATGATGGATCGTGTTGCGGCCTTAAATTTAATTATGTAGTGATGTGTTATACATGGATTCTAATATTTGATTCATAGGGACTATGGGGCCCCATGAATGAGAATTTGTCATACCATTGAATTTACCCTTCTAAAAGGAGATGTGATGAATATAAAATTAATATGAAATCTAGTGGAACTGAAATGGATTTTAACAGAGACCTAGACAAGACCAAACCTTAGTAGTGGGGTTTTGGTAGTCTCTCGGTTTCTTGACACCTAAATCTAACCCATGGAGAAATCAGATTGGTGATTTCTTATAGGAAGGTTTTGACCTATCATGTTTTGTATTTCTTTTCTTTTGAGATGTGAACCTGGATTATGATATTGAATTGAGGCATGTGTTTGGAATTGTAGATTCATTTCACCACAACGATATCAAGTTTTATGTTAGGAGGGTGAAGATGATCATAACTCGGAGGTGGTAGGAAATGGGCTACCAATGGATCCTCTAGTCATTATAGTTGTGGCACCAGCTATTATACCAGATGTAGGTACGTATTCACAACTCCGTGAAGTCTTTATGAGGTTCATGAAAACCATTTAGGGAGCACCATAGTCCGCCACATCTATAGAATAGATTATGTGAGTGTTTTAGTAGAAACATCCGCCCATGTTTTCGGGGGATGGAAGACCACAGGCTGTAGTGTCATGGATAGAGGCCATGTTTTCAATCTTGAAGAATTTAGAGATGCCTTCTGAGAGGATGGTAAAGCTCTCTACGTACATGTTGCATGATTCTCCCAAGAGGTGGTCAGATGTTATCACTCTGGTAGATCATCATTGGGATATGGTTTGGGGATATTTTTAAATAGTCTTATATGATTACTACTATCATGGTATGATGAAGGCTGGTAGATCCTGGGAGTTTATGCATCTGGAGTAGGGGTATTTGTCATTTATTCACTATTCAGCTTGTTTTACTAAAATCTAGTGATTCTCACCTATTCTGATGAGTGATGATGCATTGAAAGATAGGTGATTTGAAGATCATATCAAGTATGACATCTGATCTCAGGTCATTGTATTTAGGTTGACTATTTTATTTTTTATAGTGAATCAGGAATTGATCAAAGAGTGTAACTTGAGAGAATCTGGATGTACGAGCTAGGGTGGTTCGACACCTATATCTGGTATTGTCTCAACTGGTAGTCAGAATATATATTTCATTGAGTGATACAAGCAGTTTAAATATATCTTCAGGTATCTAAGTGAGGTGATACCAGTGTAGTAGGTCGGGGAATATGAGGACACAATGTCTGATGGACCCTATTGAGTGTTGATCTTATGGTAAGATGGGCCATCTATACCACTTTTGTAGGATGTTTCCACCAGCATCTAGTGACCGAGGGTCTCCACCGACTCCACATTCAGGAGTGGGGTCTACATATTCTCACAAAACATGGAGTTTGAGTAAATCATGTCATTTAGGTTGAGGTGGTGTTTGTGGTCGTGGTAGCCAAACACCAAGATCACAATGATAGTAGAGTGCATCAGCTCGGGGTAGCCAAGCAGCGTCACTGGGTCATGGTACTAAATAGATGTATGCATTAAAATAGACCCAACATTAGTAGGATACCGGACCTTCTACTATCATATGTACTATTCGAGTATCCTCCGTTTTAGCATCTTCGGTTTTTGATATGGGGGCTTTACATAGATTCATATATGCGCCCATTATGGAGAGACTTGGGCTATGTGTTTTTACATATGAAGGTTTGTTGATGATAGACTTTATGTTAGGAATTATAATGGATGTTATGCATTATTGAAGGGAGTAACCCCTTGAGGTTGGTGGGTTTCACTTCGTATGGGCCCTTTACTTCCTCTAGATGACAAGATTTGATGTCATTATTTGGATGGGTTGGTTGGTTCCCTTTCGAGCCTCTTTTGATTTATATCATCTCTGGGTGAGATTTACGTCACCAGCGGGTGGGAATTTTCTACACAAAGGTGAATCTTATTTCTAGGTGTGGTGATCTAGACCTGAGAATAATGGGTTGGGCGAGATAAAATCCCATATTGTGAGTTTATATCTGGATGATCATGGAACATGTCAAATGGATTCTCCTATGGTAGTTGATCGTTTCAAGGAAATATTCCCAAATGACATTTTAGATTTACATATGATGAGAGAGGTAGATTTCTCTATTGAGATGGTTCTAGGAGCTACACATATGTCCATTTATCCTTACAAGATGGCTACGACTAATTTGAAAGAGATTAAGAAGAAGCTAGCGGATTTAGAGGAAAAATATTTCATCCCACCCATTACTTCTCTCTGGGGTTCACCGGTCCTTTTATGAAAATGTCATAGGGTACCCTCAAGATATGCATGAATTATAAAAAATTGAACTAGTTGACAGTTAAGAACTAGTATCATCTGCCATAGATAGATGATCATTTCGACCATGTCTAGGGATTTCGGGTTTTATCAAAGATCTATTTGAAATTATATTATAATAAGGTGTGTGTTAGACCATCAGATAGACCTCACACAAATTTGGGGATAAGGTATGGTCTGTATGATTATTTGGTTATGCTGTTTGGTATCAAGACAGTGCCAACAGTCTTCAGGGCACTAATGAATCGTGTGTTCCATCCTTATCTTGGCTTGTTTTTGTAATTTTTTTGGATGATATCTTGTTGCATTCTCAAAATTGACATGAAATTTCCAAACATCTCAAGATCATTTTGAATACAGTGAGATAACATTATTTATATAATAAGCTCACAAAGTTCCACTTTTAGATGGATCAAATTCATTTCATGGGTAACATTATCTTAGAGAAAGGTGCAACAGTAAACCTAGATAAGGTGAAAGTAGTGAAATCTTAAGAGAATCCCAAGAATGTATTTGTCATGAAGAGTTTATTATGGCTAGTTGGTTACTACATCCATTTCATACAAGCCTTCTCAAGCTTAGAAGCATTTTTGATAGTCTTGACTAAGAAGGGTGTGAAGTATGTATGGTTATATTCCTGCAAGATGGCCTTTTATGAACTGAAAGGGAGATTATATTCAACACTGATACTGAATTTTTTAGAGCCAGGAAAGAGTTAAATTGTGAACTATAAATCATTAGGTATCAGGCGAGGAGTAGTTCTTATGTAGGGGGATCTAGTTATTGTGTACGAGACTTGATAGTTGAGACCACGTGAGAGGAATTACCCAACACATGATCTTTAGTTGTCTACGGTTGTTCACAAATTGTGTTATTAGAAACATTACTTATTGGGAGAACATTTTGTGGTGTTCACATACCACAGAAGCCTCAAGTACATATTTACATAATGTGATTTGAATCTAAGGAATTGAAGGTGGGTGGAATACCTTTATACTTTTGACTTTGAGCTTGCCTATACACCTGGTAAAAGAAATACATTGTCTGATCCACTAAGTAAGAGGACTCAGATATGGGATGTGTATGAGGCTAGTTTCGAGTGGTATCTTATTCCATTGTTCTCTAATATGCACATGGAGGTGAACAATAGTCATGGTAAGATGTTTCTATCATACTTAGATGTTACCTTTACACTACTGTATAGAGTGATGATGAGGTAGCTATCGGATTCCAAATACCTAGTTCTACGAGATAGTGTGTCAGGTGAGGACGGACCTCTTGGATGGACCATAGGAGAGTATGAGGTTTTGTAATTACATGATCATGTATGGGTTTCAATTGAAATGCATGAAGAGATGATGTGGTACTTTCATGCCTCTATATGATAGGTGTATCATGGTTTCACCAAGATGTATCAGGATTTACATTATTAGAATTGGTGGCCAGATATGAAAAGGGATGTAGCTGGTTTTTTCATGTGGTCTTCCACCTATCATCATGTGAAGGAGAAACATCAGTGACCAGTTGAGCTTTTACTATATCTACCCATTCCTAAGTGGAAATAGAATTGTGCCACAGGGGATTTCAAGATGGGTTTACTGAGGTCACCTGAAGGTAACAATGTCTTTTGGGTTATTGTTGACAATCTCAGGAATGTTTCACATTTAATTCTGATCAAGGAAACCTTTAGTCTTGATGAGCATGGGAAGCTGTACATCCATGAGATTTTACAACTACACAAGGTTCTGTATTCTATCATTTATTATATGGAATCCCATTTTTTATCATTTCTGGTAATGGATTTGTGTACATGGGTTCTCTTGAGCATATCTTACCACCCCCAAATAAATGACAAGTTAGAGTGCATGATTTAGGTGCTTGAGGACATGTTGTGAGCATTCGTCCTAAATTTTAGGGGATCCTGGGAGAAATATATACCCCTTGTTGAGTTTTTCTATAATAATAGATTTTATGATACTATTCAGATGGTTCGAAATGAGGCTTTATATGGTAGGACATTCTGATCACCCCTATGTTGGCTGGAGGTAGGAGATGTAGCTATGATGGGACTTTGTCTTGTCCAAGAGACCATAGAATTAGTGAATTTGATTTTAAAGTTGATGGCTAATGCACAGTATCATCATAAATCTTATGTCGATCACCATAGTCAACCTCTAGAGGTTGAACTTAGGGATTGGATATAATGATATTTTTCACTGAGGTTGCAATATAAGAGGATCAGGATACAGGGAAAACTTTCTTTGAGGTATGTTGGAATATTCAGGATTCTGGAAAGGGTCGGGTCGGTAGCCTATCAGTTGCAGATACCTCAGAGGTACCAGTATATGCATGATTCCTTCCATGTTTCTCAGCTTTGACATTATTATTTAGACCTGTATCATGATTTTCATCCCAAGGAGGTTGATTTTCAATTATATGTTTCCTTTGAGGAGCATCCTATACAAATTGTGCATCATAGTACCAAGGTTCTCCATGACTGGTATGTTCTTTTTGTAAGGGTTCTATGGAAGCACAGCCGAGTGCAGGACGAGACCTGGGAGAGGGAGGCCGATTTATAATCGCAGTGGCCAGAGTTTTTCCCTGATATTTTTTCATCACCCTTGGAATGGAAATTCAGGGATGAATTGCTTTATGGGGGATTTTGTAAGAACTCGGTTATTCATTGAGGTATAGATCATGTGTTTTCCATCAATTATCAACTTAATTGATTAAATATTTCCTATTATGAATTCTTGTTGGGGTCATGGGTGTATTTGGGGTGTAAGGTGATGTTTTGGAGCCTAGAACAAGAGTTTTTATTGAAAAGTGGAGGTTTCATGGTTGGTGAAAACAATACAGGTTGAGCCACATGGTCGTACGAAAGCTTTACAATTTTACTATATTTTGACAGAGTGTTTAGCATGGTTTATGCACAATTTAAAAACTATGAGGGATAACCATGTGATATTCCCCATGCCTAAATAGAGTTGTTCACAGTTTCCGTATAGTTTGATAAACTATGCAACCCTTATATTTTGAGTAAAATGAATGTTTTTTCGATAAATTTTTTATAACTTAAATTTTACATCTCCTCCTTTGTTGTGTAGAAGAGGTCATGATTTTTGGCTCCCTATAAATCTTATTCTTCCTTTTCAGATCCCTTAATCTTCTAATCTTTGATTCTAATGTCATTTTTCTCCTTGGATTCACAATGGTAAGGCCTTGATTCCTTTTTATCATTTCTCGATTCTTATGGATATCGATTTCACTATTTGGATTTATGCTCATATTCCCTAATATCCTATTTTATATCCCTTCTTAATAGATCTCCCAAACCAGGGAGAATCATAGATTTCTTGATAAGCTATCTAGCACGAGCCTAATGTAGGGGGTCTCAATCCTTTCATTAATTATCGAGCTATTTATATATGAAGAAGTTTCACACACCCATTTTTTGGGTGTCACCTTGAATTATAATTGAACCCTAGTGTTGCCTATTTTTGTTTATGTAATTGAATAGGTGTTTCAAATAATGTATTAGGTTGTATACCTTTGTTAAGGGACACCCCATGGGTGAGTTCCCCTGGATGACCATTTTGGATGATTGGTCTAAAATTCCTGTGAGGAACTCCCATGATTCTCTTTTATGGGATGTTAAAGATGAATTTAATTATTAATGGTATTACAATATTGTTAAATTGTAATTTAATTTGTTAGGGAATGGTATGGTTGACTTTCCCCTTGAACTTTGTTTGTTAATTCCTGTTTAATCATGTTATTCTATTTATTTGATCAATCTATTGACCAGCCCACATGAGTTGAATAATGTTAAATCCATGTAATAGTTTAGTTTACATGTGATGCTTATTATGATAAATGTTCCCATGTGAGTAAACAAAAGGCCAAGCCTTATGAAGTTGGTCTCTTATTGAAACACCCTTCGGTGGTTAGTTATATTCGATGCTTTTGGGTTTTGACATTAGAATGCCTAAAGAAATGTTAAATGAATTAAATGATGAAATGGTAATTAGCCTTTGTTGAATCATGGATTTAGTTTATAATTACATGGATGGGATTATTGACTAATTTACCTTGTTCCTTGAGTGAACCATGGGTTCAGTTTAGAATTTCATGGACACGTTTGAAGGGTTAATTATGATTATGTCGTGAGTGAACCATGGATTCCATGGATGGTCTCATAGAGGTTGTACTTAAATTCCAGGTGAATTATAGATCCTTATAAGACTACCATAGATAGGCTCAAGAGGCATTGATTATATGTAATGTGTGATACTTGGGGATTTACTATAGAACTTCCAAGGACATGTTCAATTGACATGGACTTATACGACACCAAGAGTGATATTAGGTTTCAAAGAGGTTCTTTAAGACAGGCTTGTAGGGTGTTGGTTGATATTGAACCAAGTGTGATAATTGAATTCCAACTTAGGAATTTCAAGGATGGGATTAAGTTATAACTTCACTATTGAAATGGAATGACTTAGTATGTGTCTTCCAAGCCAAATAATAAGCTTGTATTTAGTCTTCACTCATACTTATATAGTATCCTTCTGAGGCATCTGATGTACTTACAATTACATAGAGGATATCAGGCTTATGGAAGATCTTAAGAATTATGAATTCAATGTAATACAACTATTAAATTGATAATTAAATGAAATGTAAATGGAAACTAGTTCTTGTGGGTTTTTTAATTTTGAGTACTTCCTAGATTACTGCTTTCATTATTGCACGCTAGTTGTTATATATATTCACTAATAGATTGGCACAAACCATGGGTGGTTTCCTACATGGATTTAGTCTTACACCCTATCTGGTTCATGTTTTGGACCCAAGAATATTATATGATTTCAAGTGTTGATAAGGGAAAGTTCCCTCTTATAGGTACTTGATATGATGATTATGACCACGGGGCATGGGACCAATTTGAGGCTTGCAATGTTTCTGAGATTATTTTTGTCCTTTTTGTAATTTTGGTACTTATATTGTATATGAACACACTGTAACATATTTTGGATGTTTTCTAGAACATGTATCAAGTAGATTCATTTTTTGTACGATATAAAATCTGGATTATTTATATTATCATTCTTACATTGTTATACTCTATTGTATGGTCTTACCACTTCCTCTATTGAATTGCTATGTTTTTTACTATGTTACACGCTACTGATGAGGTAATATTCTCCCCAATATCACATCTATACTCTTTCTACTAGTTCACAACCTCTGGTGTTTCGGGAGATGTGTTTGAGGCCCAGTGGTCAAACTGTCTCGGAGCACTTTTTGGTGGCATTAGGGTTCAGAACGTTAAAAATTATAAGTCTCGATACCTGGTGTGTAGCCTGGTGACCCCTATTATATAATGAAAAAAGGATTCCTAATTATTTCATCCATAAAGTGTAAGGTAAAACTGAATCCCATATTGTGCTTTGGATTGAGAGATGTGTCATGTAACTCATTCAATTTATTATTCAATTCAAAACCTGATTCCATCTTTGGAATTCCTAAGTTAGAATCCAAGTCTCACTCCAGGTGTAATATAAACTAAAACCCTACATGCTCATCCATGGAGATCCTCTAGAACCCAGGTATCGCTCTAGGTGTGGTATAAAGTCACTACTACTCGAGACCATCTGTGGCAGTCTACTAAGAGATCTAAAGTAGCACCCATAGCAATATGATAAAATTCCATTTGAGTAAATGAAAGTAATTATCACAGGAATCCATGAATCACTCATTATATAAGTGAAACCTCATATTCCATCCTCGGTAGTCCTCTTGGGAGTCGAAGTATCACTCTGGCATAAGAAAGGGGAAAGCTAATTGAGTCTGTCCATTGAATTAGTCATTTGAATCCATTTTTCACCTAAGGTGTATTCATAACCAATCAAAAATATAATTCTTTCAATTTCATTTTACAATTTCAAGTTCAAAACCAATAACATCACAATTTTATCTCACCTATTTGGTGGTTCAAGGAATATCTAATCTTAGACGTATTGCTTTAAAATATACACATGGGAATTTTATTGTCATAGTAATCTCAAGCTTGTCTAAAGTATTACAGGGAATAGTATCTTTCTATATCACATGGTAAATTCATTTAAACTAGCATCTCATGATAAACAAGTTATGATATTACCAATTCCAAGGGTGTGGTCATCCATTCTTCTCTATTCATTAACCATCCAATTACAATTGATATTAAAATTCAATTCACATATCAATTCAAAATTTAATCCATCCAATTCATTTAAAATTAAATTTTCAATTCACATCCCAAGGAAAGGGGTAAAGGGCACACCAAAGGGTATCCATTTTCCAAGATCCACCCATGGTCATCTAGTTTAATTAATTAACACCCCCAATGGGGTGGTTCCCTCTTCAATGTATTCAATATATAACCAATCATTAATTGGCCTCTTTAATTACCTATTCCATGCCTAGAAACACAAGGATTTAATTTCATTTCAAGGAAACCCATGGAAATTGGTCTCATGAAATAATGGAACATAAAAACACCTTGATAAGTAAAAAAGGAATGAGATCGTCAAACATAGGAATTTGGTTTATATATTTTCTAGTGTCGTCCTCTTATTCAACTAAGATCGAGAGAAAAATTGAAGAAAATATAAAGAAACTAATAATATGGGATATTATATTGCACCTCAATATCACATCTGATATCCATAATAATTAAGAACAACTAAAATGGAATCGAGTACTTAACAATCTGGATCTAATAGGGAAACTGGTGCTTGAATCAATGATCAGACGGAGGATTCACCTCAAATCCTAGAATAATTATCAAGAGGGATTCCAAATGGTAACCCTTACTGTTTGGGATAAAAAATGTTATTTTTAGGTTTAAATAGAATTTAATTAATTTTAAAATTATAAAAATCACCAAAAATTAAAAAAAATCATGGTTTAGGCACAGGGTTTGACAAATAGTGTAAAAATTGTGCACGGTTGTTTGTAGGAAGGGGAAAATCCCATGGTTTACCACACATTTTGACTAACCATGTGTAAACCATGTAAAACTCCACTATCAAAATTGCAGACCTTCCTGTATAGCCATATGTCCCAACTCCTATAGCTTGGTCTAACTGTGTGGCCTTCCCCTACACATTTTCTATCCTCGTACAATTTTATCTAACCATATGGCTATCCCTGAATGGTTTGAACTGATTGTGCGCCATTCTTATTTCACCCCAAAACTTGGGTTCTAGACTCTAAACCAGCGTCAAATACCATTAATACCTCCATGAACTCAAAGTTCATTCACATTAGGTAATATTTAGACATTAAAACTAAGAGTGAAATGAATGTAAAAGATTTGTATCTCAAAGAAGAACTAGGTTCTTACAAACTTCCCCCTTAAAGTAATTCATCCCTGAATTACCTTATCATGGGTGGTCAAGCATGTCTAAAAATAAATCTAGCCACTGTGATCATAAATCAACCTCCCACTCCCATGTATCATCCTTTAAATGGCCATGCTTCCATAGATCTAATATTTGAGGAACCGACAGACCTCATAGAACCTTTATGATATGATCTAAAATATGCATAGGATTATCCTCAAAGGATGCATGTACCTATAACTCAACAACCTCTAGCTTAAATACATGATGTGGTTATGAATAATAGCATTGTAGCTGAGAAATATGGAATACATCATGCATGACCCGTTACCTCTAAGGTAACTATATCCAATAGGTTATTAGCCGACTCTCCAGAATCACGAATGGCCATACATATCACGGTGAAAGATTACACTATATTCTGATCCTTCTATCTCCCAGCCTCAGTGAGACACAAAAGACCACCCAATCCCCGACCTCAAACTCTAATGGTTTTCTATGGAGATTAGTATGTGATTTCTGATGAGACTATGTAGTATCCATCTATTCATGAATTAACTACACATGTTCTGTGGTTTTCTAAACAAGATGTTGTTCGGGAATAACTTCCTCTCCTGTCACTAACCAATATAGGGGTGATTGGAATGTCCTACCATACAAATCTTCAAAGTGATCCATCTGAATAATATCCTGAAAGCTATTTTTGTAGGCGAATTCAACTAGGGGTATATACCTCTCCCAAAAACCCCCAACTATAGGATGCATGCTCGTAGTATGTCCTCAAGCACATGAATTGTGAACTCTGACTGGACATTTTTACGTGGTAGGAATATTACGCTCAGAAGCAACTCTGTACCCAACACCCTCTACAACCCTTGATAGAAACGTGAAATAAATCGGGAATCCCTATCTGAAATGATTGTTTATGAGACCTCATAAAGTCGTACTATCTCATGGATATACAACCTCCCAAGCTCATTCACACCAAATGTCTCCTTGAAAGGTATAAAATGTTAAACCTTTGTAAATCTATCAACAACAACCCATACAGAATCATTACCATGAGGCAAACTTTGTAAATCTTTAACAAAATCCATTGTGAAATCATTCCATTTCCACTCGATAATGGGTAATTATTGTAAAAGTTCAGTTGTTCTCCAGTGTTCCACCTTCAACTGCTAATTGCTAGAAAATATCATGATGAACCCAGCGATATCACTTTTCATACCTGGCCACCAGTACTAGCGAGAATGTTTTCTAATAACATTATTATGTTGTATTCTCTTCAAACATCATGCCAACAATGCTTCCCACCATGGATTTAATCACAAAAGGGGGCCAAATCTAAACCACAGTACCTCCACCAATGGAATTTAATTACAAACCACTCCACTAAAAGATCTAGAGACATTAATGGAATAAATTCTTTAACTGGGTGAAGCAAACTACATCTCAAATCATATCAGGGACCTCAATTTAAATGAGCTATCTAATCCTGATCGACCAAATAGAAATTGGTCATACATTCTTACCTGAAAGACACTGCTAACCTTTTCACCACACTAAACATAACCTAGTGACATATTTAAACCAGATAATTATAACTATAAACATAAATCAAGAAGGATACCAAGTCGATCCACCCTATTCGACTAATCATAAAATGATTATCTTAGATGGTCGGTGTATTACAAACTTAATCGCAACACCCACTTCCAATGCATCTTTTATTTTCAATAAACATAAACACCATAGTCCATAACCAACTCTCGGTGACGTTCCTTGGTCATAAAATAACTCGACCATTTAGAAATATCATGGCTTAGCATGAACAAGGGGTATCCCAGATCTATCCCACTAGAATCATCACCCTTTCAAGACATAACCATGGAGCTTGAAAAAATTCTGATGTAACATTAGATTCATTAAACAATAGTCTAGGGAACTAACCCCAGGTAGTCCATAATCAATGTTTAAAAGTGAGATGCCATTAATGGGGTAATAATTCCACTTAAAACATTGATTAAGTTGAGATCGGCATCCTCTTACTTGTCAATTTTTAATAAAAAATTTCGTGTCCAAGAGTTCATCCAGTGTTTTTCTACATGGGAACCCAAGTATCACTCAGGACTAACCAAGACTTGATAAAAACCATGAATTAGAATGAAACACTAGGAAAACCACCCATACAAGACCAAAATATTTTAAAAATTTAGTGTGGTATCAGAATAAGGCCCTCTTAATGCATCAAGGATGATGTCAATATAAGTTACATTCTTATCTTTGAAAATAGAACTCTAAGAGGATACCGAAGATTTCCAAGAAGATCAATCAAACCATTACTAGTTGAATTAATTTTAAAGAATACCATATACACCTTTTAATGCACTATGAATGTTATATATTCACTGGTTGATTGGAACCTGAACTTGGGTCATTACCTACTGGGATTATATCATGCACCCTATTCCAGTTTTCGTTTTGTACCAAAATAGAATATATAATTATAGATATTGATAATGGGAAGTTCCATTCTATAGGATTGTGATTTATGGTTGGTGACTGTTCATTTTGCACTCCTAACTTCAGAAGTATGATGTGTGGTATGACTTGGTTTTAAGAGTTTTTTGACTAATCCTACAATTTTGAGCTTTGAACATTGATTTTATTATTTTCTAAAGTGTGTGATTGGAATCGAAAATTAAAAACTATCCTTGGTAGGTCTGTTGGGGGCATGTTTCTTTTGAGGCAGACCACTATGGTTTTTTATAAAATTTATGATTAAATAGCTAATATTCAGAAACTTTTTGAAGGTCCCAGGTTTGTTTAATAAGACCCTCATAGGTCACCTTATCTTAACTAAATTTAAAGTTTTTTATTTTCTTAAATTACCTAATTATGATTGAATTTCAATAAATTGTTAATGTTTTAAAAAGTAATTTTGATAAGGCTATCTAATTTCCTCTTGATGTGTTCCTTAAATCAAGTTCCAAGTTCTTTTGTTTTATATTCGGTGCTTGATGTTCTATTTAAAATCATTGAATTGATTAAATATTAAATTTGAATCAAATTAATGACTTTAAAACTGGAACCTGAAGTGGTTTCCTTCATTGAAACCCTCTTGTAAGTGGAGTTTAAACATTCCCTTAAGTTTCCTTGGAATGGAAATATGATATTTTTCCATTGGCCATTTCTTTTTAGTATTGTCTGAAGTGACAAGATCTTAAGACTAGTGTCTTTTGTAGAAGTTACCTCATTATGTAACACCCCAAGATTTCATAGTGTGTTATTTCTTCAAAATAATTCAATAACTTTCACTACACGCAACACCAAGTTCAAGCGCACCATGACTTACCAAACAAGCCGTTCAAAAAAGGTTATGAATAGTATTAACTAAATTTTAAACTTTATATAATCCTTATAATTTTAGAATCCATATTATGAGTTTCTTAGACATAATGTAAGAACAAATTCATCTTCAGTATTGTAGTTTTACCAACTTTTAATAGTGAACCCTTTTTAAATAAAATATTTTAAACTTTTTGACTAAATGGGGACATCAAAAAATTTAAAATAAAACATCCCAAGCTTCCACGGTACGCTTTCCTTTGAATAAAACAGTAGCGTGTGTTGTACGCAACTTCGAGTTTTAACACACACCACAACCGATCAAACTAGCCGTTATGAATAGTAATACTTAATTTTTTGAAATTATATATATTTTATATTTCAAAATGGACTTCATTTTTGGATTCGGAATATCAAATTTAGCCTAAGGTGAAATTTTGGTAATTTTCGGATAACTTTCATATTTTGATGAATAGTAAAAATTACTAAATTTTAATTAAAAACAACTTTTTTAATCAAAATAATTAATAGTGATAAATTATGAATTTGAGTGGTTTTAAAGTATATTTAGAATATATTTTTACCATTTAATATAATTTTGGTCATTGTACATAATTTTACAATTAAACCGAACATAAACAAGTGTCAATCTTTTGATAGTTATTATCTCTTAAAAACACGCTTTTTGTTTTGACAGCGGGAATTAATTTTAAATTAATTTCTGCCACTTCTGTGTTTTGAATTTAGAAAAATGGATTCCATATTTGTAATCGGGATGTTCAAATTGTGTAAATAGGTAACTTTTATTTTTAGACATTTTGAATAATTACTGCGGTAAATATTTTATTTACCATGGTTAAGGGTAAATCCGGTAAATAAGGGTTAACAAATAATATTATAATAATACTAAATTACCCTAAAACGTGTCTTAACCCTATTGGTTGATACATGGTCGACCATGGGCATCTTTGGGTCAATTTTGGGACCCCATTGATCCACTTGTAAGTGATAATGACACTTTATTTTAATTAAGTTAAAATGAATACAAAAATGGCATAAGCTTACATCTTTTAAAAGAACAATTTTTACATAGGGTTATACATGTTGGATTTTCGATTATAAATATTCATTAGAAAGCTAAAACGATTTCATAAATAATGATATTTTATTTTTAATTTTTAGACATCAAATAATTTAAATTATTAATGACACAATAATGATGCAATGTTTACCTCATTAATAAATCATTTAAATAAATAAGATTATAATGATTAAAATATTATCTAAAACTTGTCCAATTCTTATTGGTTGATGTTATTTAGAATATGAGTCATCCTATCTTCGACCTCAATGATTTTTGGACCATTATAAACCGAATATAATTATATTATAAAGTAATACTTTCACTCTTTCCTAAAGAGCCCCTCCTCTCCCTTACAAAAGGAGACCACTTCTACTCATTCCTCACACCTCTCAAGCCACTTGGCTCGTCCAAACTCTGCCCAACTAAGCTCCCCACATCCCTCTCCTCCTCCTTGAAGCTTCCCCTTAGGCAGAAAGCATTTCAAGAAGTCCTTTGGTTCCAACCAAAGTGAGTTACCTAAATTAAAGGTAACATTTTCTCTTAAATTATTTTCAATTATTTTGCTTCTCCAACCCCCAAACTCTTTTTATTTCCTTTCTTTTGTAACAACACCAGTATCCACAATATACTAGGATGTTGTTATAAGAAGGATTAAAACTACACATTCACACAACTCCATCTAATGGATGATGAACATAATGTTTCTGTGGATGGCAAACTAACGCCTCACGAAACGATGATTGTTCAAATACATCTTACCGCCTCTCATGGTGGCCATTAGGATGGCACTGTAATTAAATATGATATTAATGATATATATTTTATATATAAGCTTCTGTAATTCCATTTTATTTCATACAATTATTCATTTCATGTTGTATATACATACGATAATTTCATTTGAGGAAGTGCGGACTACTGCCCCCTTAAAATGATATGACTCGTTCATACCACACATGGAACGTATAAAAGATGGTGTTAATGAACTTAAGTAACATATATATAATATTATATTTTACTGGAATAGTAATATACCTATGTATCATTTGGATTCGATTCTTTTAAAATAAAAAATTAAATGGAAGTAGCA
Source organism: Viscum album (assembly GCA_963277665.1). Classification (NCBI taxonomy): domain Eukaryota; kingdom Viridiplantae; phylum Streptophyta; class Magnoliopsida; order Santalales; family Viscaceae; genus Viscum; species Viscum album. The sequence goes on from OY728130.1 coordinate 1,226,712,144, forward strand.
TTCGTGCGTACGTACGGACTACCGTCTCCACGAACGCGATGTGATTCATTCTCCATCGTATCCATTCAAGTATAATTATCATTTGATGATTTAAAAATGATGTTTAAGGACTTGATACCATTCTGGATATGAATAATATACATCCCATTAATAACGAATATGGCTCACATAACGAAGAATATAAAGTAAAATGAACCCGTTAACACCTGAAATGACGATAATTCTAAGATATTATTAACAAATCAATGTTAAAAGATCATATATGATATCATATTAAAGTAACTGATTCTTGTATTATTCAATAACAATTATTTCACCATTATACAGGAGGTAAACCTACCATCGACCAAGGAAAAAGTACAAAGTAAGGGATTCTCTTATCTCACTTTCAATTCCGTGAGATTTCCATTGTTCGCTACTAAATTATTGAAAGTGGTGTATTGTGTACTTCCATTTGATATATATTATCATGATTCACTTTATATTTATGTTATTCTGTAAATCATTTGGTGGTTATTAACTTTTGGCCATGAGACTCAGTTGATTAACGTGGTAAGGGGTTTCTTGTCTCACTTTTAATTCCGTGAGAATTCCATTGATCACCACTTAATTATTGCATGTGGTGTATGTGTACTACCCATGATTGTATTCATTGTGTAATATACTTTATTTTATGGGTATTTACATCATCATGGTATGATCTTTCTTTCATGGGTGTTTGTTTCTTAAGTTACCTAATCAATAAGGGAATTTGAGATTTCAATTCCCACTCATTTGGTTTAACGCATATTTCATTGATTATATTACTCCATGATTATGTGTGGAATCACTATTCATTTGATTATGTCATAATTTCCACTCCCCTTCCTATGGATATAAGTTTGATACACATAATCACTCATTGGTAATTCTCAAGTCATTGATATGAATTTGATAAGAGTAATTTTAACTCATTCACCATTTGTTGAGTTAAACATCCAATTCGTTGGTGTTGTTTTTACAAGAATATGTGTGAATATCCTTTGATTGTTTTACACTGAATATCCAATCATATTTAGTGTATTTATATTTGTCACACATAATTATGTCGTTGATTTATCCTTAACCTAAGGATACGGCCTTTATGAGAGATTTCATCTCAATTTACATTCCATTGAGACTTCTTTGTTGATATACACCAAATCACTTTTATGTGGTGTATATAATGTACTTTGACATAGTATATCATGCATCCCTTTATTCTCATGATATTACAAAGTTTTGATTACCTCAATTATTTGTATTCAAGTGTCTCTTTTGGTTAGAATCTCTAACTAAAATACCATTTTTAAATGTTTTAAAGACTTATTCTTCTAAATCTTGCTCATTAATGTCCATGTTTTAAAAATGGTTGTAAGGATTTATTTATATGGACATTAAAGTTTTAAAATCAAAACTCCTTTTAAAAGTTTCAAAGTGGTATGGGACACTTTGATTCAAAAATATATTTTTAAATGGCTTCTTGACAAATAGTGTGACTTTTAAATGTTTTCAAGAAAAGGGGGATATTTCTCTCAAATAGTTTTGATGATTATTTTCATCTATGTCAACATCCTTCATTATTCATGATTGAGGTTAATGTGATAAAATACAATCTTCCATATTGTATCAAATGAGTTATATTTGACTGTGGATGTTCTATTTTTATACCATTCATGGTTTGTGGTTAAAGTATTGACATTTCGTATGCTAGTTTTAATACGAATGTTTATTTTATGCTTAAACCTATTCATATGAGGAATGCATTGGACTTAATAAGTGACGGGTGGAGCCCGCTATAGCTCCTCGATGCATCGGTAGGTCTCATGAGACAAACTAGTGTCTTGGCACAAGGCCTTGGCAAAATCTTATTTGTAGTCTTGGCACGAGGCCTTGGCTATGTGGTTATGATAGTCTGGAATTATGCATTCCATCATTATGAAAGTGGTTATTGATACTGCATGTGATCATTCGACTAGTAGAATATCCATGTGAGTAAGTAAATGGCATTATTTCATTTTATTTATGCCATACCATGTTGAAAGTTCAAGTTTCAAAGGCTTTTGTTTTAGTTATAAATTGCCTTAAGTGTTTATGATTATTTATGAAAGCTTCTGCTATAATGTTATCCTTACTGAGCATCCGAGCTCACCCCTTTCAATGTTTTATTTTTTTTTTTCCAGGATTATGAAGAAGTAATTTATGAATGACCTGCAGGGATAGTATGAGGGGATATGAAGACAAAATGTTTTTTTTTATGATGTAATGTAAAAATTTATGGATGTATCTAGTTATTCCAAGGCTACTAAACTAATCGGTCTTTCGAGACTTGATCTTTCTCATGATTATGCCAATGTTATGTAATAATGCACCGACTCTGGGTAACTAGGGTCGGGGCGTTACACATTATGGGTCGATAATTATTATTTTTTAAGAGGATATCCCGATATAGATAACACTCTAGATCTTATGTTCCTTGATAGAGTTGTGAGTTTCTATATTTTGGTGACGTTTGGGTGTCATTTTATCTGGTTGGACTCTTGGATTGTTTTTAGTGAAACCCTTGTTTGAATGTTTATTCATGGTTTCCTTGACCCTTGTTATAGTTATGAGCATTGGGTAATGCTCGGTTTCAGTACTTTTGACATGCCCTGGGAATGGGAATCCACTTAGTAGATCTCATGACCATATTCATTATATTTTAGTGATGGACATCATGGTATGTCATCATCCATGTTAATGGTTGTGTGGGAAAATACAACTCTGGGTTGAATATCTTGTATGAACTACCTGATACTTAGATGTATAGGGAAGAAATCATATAAAAATTATTGGGGATGGTGGTATTTTTTTTAACCTTGGGGCACTGTGCGTTCATATATGCAGTACCCATTAAGTTTCTAAATGATATAACAAACCGGTTGGGTTTAGTGAAATCTTGGGTTTTGAGTTGTTATGTGTGTACTAATTTCATTTATGGATTAGTGTTACCTGGGGAATAAAGCAATAAATCTCATCCCAATGCCCTGAATGACTTCAAAGATAATTGGGTGTTTTGACACGCTAGTCATATTGTTTTTAGTTTTCATGACAAATTCCTTGATTTTGTGAGTGTGACTTGGAGGAGTGTCACACGTGTGTTTATATTGAATATGATCTAGTGTGCTTATGAGTAGATGGTTTTTCTAATATTTTGATGACTATACACTCTAAATATGGAGAACATCGCTTCGACTCTAGTGTATGTATCAGTTCATTCTTAGATGAAAGAAATTATTTTGGTTATTTGGGAATGAAACCCTTAAGGAACATCATTATTCATGTATCTTTGTAATGTCGCATACCTGGGTGACACTGAAAGGTTCCCTAAGTCAGGTGGGTCACATGGCCCTAATCAAATCTCACTAAATTCTAGAGGCTGTCAACTATGCCCTCATTAATAGAGTATAACATAACAAAATCAATAACATATAAGTAGTGGAAGCTGTTAATAACTAAAAAATAAGTAAATAATGGAAGACTGATATATAATCAATTCTAGAAACTACCTCACACACAAAATTATGATACATGTCATGGGTTTCTAATAAATAATCCAAAACATGTATAAAAGGTAGATATACAATACATGTAACTAAAGTACAAAAATTCCAAAAACTATCTTGCTAGAATCACGAGCCTCAGCTTGGTCCCACTATCCTACTCCTAAGAAGAAATCACAAATCTATAGAAGGTCTCTTTCCCTTATCAATACCTACAATAATATAGTTTTTTTGGGTACCCAAAGGAATCCCAAATAGGGCGTGATATATAATCCAAGTATTCAACCACCCAAGGTTAAGTACCATTGAATCAGTGAATAAATAATAGTCATAGTGTGCATGTAGTAATATAATAAGAAAAGGAAGTATTGAAGGTAAACATCCTATAATGACCAGGTTCCCATTTAAAAAAAATTAATTTAATATTAAAATTCCATTTAGTTTTAAGTCTTGACACTCGGTGCATAGCCTGGAATCCCCCACGATATCATGAACAAAGGATGCCTAAGATGTACATCCATAAAATGTAAGGTAAGACCGAATCCAAGCTTGTGCTTTGGCTTGGCAGACACGTTAGATAACTCATTACATTCATTATTTAATTCAAAACCTAAACCCATCCTTGACATTCATAAGTTTGAATCTAATCCACAATACAAGTCTAATATAAACCAACACCCTACAAGATCATCCGTGGATATCCTCTATAACCCAGGTATCACTTTAGGTGTATTATAAAGTCACGTATACTCAACTCCATCCTTGGAGGTCCCCTAAGGTAACCCTAGTATCACCCATAGAAATATAATCAAATTCCATTTTATTCAATCCATGGAATTCTCATATGAATCCATGTGTCACTAAGAATATAAGACAAGACTTAGATTCTATCCTTAATAGTCCTCTTGGGAGTCCAAGTAACACATGGGAATAATCAAGGTACAAGACAATTGAGTTTGTCTATGGAATTCACCCTTTGAATTCATGTGTCACCAAAGGAATATTCAAGAAAATCAACAATTTAATTCATTAAATTTCATTTAACAATGTCAAGGTCAAAACCAATAAAATCAAAATTATGTGTCACCTCTTAAGTGGTTGAAGACATGTATAATATTAGAAGAATTTAATTTCAAATACTCCCATGGGAATTTTATTATCACAAGCATCTCGAGATTATTTATACTATTACATAGAATAATGTCTATCTATCTCTCATGGGCGATTCATTTAAACTAGTATCTCATGATCAACAAGTTATAATATAACCAATGCCAAGGGAATTGCCATCCATACTTTTATATTATTTAAACATTCAATTACACTTGATATTTCAATTCAATTCACATATCAATTCATAATTCAATTCATCCATTTTATTTACAATTCAATTTACAATTCACGTCCTAGGGAAAGGGGTAAAGGGAACACCCCAAGGTATATATTTTGAAGATTCACCCATTGGGGGTCTAGTTCAATTAATTAACACACCCAAAGGTGTGGTTCCATCTTCAATGTATTCAACCTATAAACAATCATTAATAGGCCACTCTTATTACATAGGACATTCCTTGCAACCTAAGGATTTAATTTTATTTCAAGGTGATGCCTGGAAATTGGGTGCACGACACAAATACATATATAAACACCTCAACTATTAATGAAAGGCTTGATAGCACCTAATATAGGTCTGTATTTGATAGCTCATCCATTACTAGCTCCTTATTTAACCTATATCAAGATAAAATTAAAGAACAAATAAAGAACATATGAATAGGTAATATTAGCTTTCTCCAAAACAACACATCTAATATATAGAAGAATGAAAATGGATAAAAAAAATAATTGAGTACTCACTGATATAGATCCAAAGAGATGAGTAGTTCTTAAATCAGGTATTGGATGGAGGATTTACCTCAAATCCCAGAATAGTCATCAAGAGGGATTCAAAATGGGATCCCTTGATGTGTGGAAGAAGAAATGTGATTTTTATGCTAAAATAGAATTTAATTAATTTTAAAATTATAAAAATGCCAAAAATTAAAGGGTTTCAGGTTTCATGCCCACTATTTGACAAACCATGTGATAACCATGCAAGATAGTCTGTAGGAAGGGGTACATCACATTGTTTTACTAACGGTGTGAAAACTATGAAAACCCCACTGTCAAAATTGTAGACCTAGCCATAGAGCCTAGTAGCCTAACTTGAATAGCTAGGTCTTACCATGAAGCCTTCCCCAGTTCACTATACATGCTCACACAGTTTAATCTAATCAGGCAGCTTTCCCCACATGGTTTGAACTAACAATGCACTAGATTTATTTCACCTCAGAACTTGGGTTTCATGCTCCAAACAAGCCTCAGACACCTCTAATACCTCCATGAACTCAAATTGAATTCACATTAGGTTATACTTATTCATTTAAAAATAGAATTGATGGAATTTAAAATATCTATACCTCAAAGGTGAACCAGGTTCGTAAATATAATTCACATGAGTTCTTTATGAAAATTGAATGATTTCCATTAAGGTGTTTTTTGAAACTGATTTTATTTACATGGGTTCTTTAGGATGTGAAAATTGAATGATATTTTTTAAGTGGAACACATATGAATATATGAGTGATAGGTATTTACCTTATAAACCAAGTATTGGTGGTTCTTTTATAATCTAAGGAGGGATTCTTAAAATGGGTGGATCTGTTATAGCCTTTTAATTAATTGTTTTATAGTTAATATCACATGAGATAAGTATTTGAATGTATGTTTTAGTTACTCGTTTTCATGGGAATTGATGTTGTTTCTTATAAATGTTATTTTTCCAATATTAATGATTGTAAAAAAATTAATGTATTTTATTCATTATGGTATTATAGTCTCAAGATTCATGTTTTATATTAAATTCTCTTAATCCATGATATTGTTATTCTATTTCCATATTGATATTTTATGGATTTAAGTTCATATTACATTTAATTTTAACCTCACTTATGGTTTTTGGTTATCAATTATAATGTTATGATATTTCTCTTATGATTATGTTTTTACTTATTCTCATGAACTCATCCATAATGAAATTTTTATTCACCCCTTATAGAGCATTTTAGAACACCCCTTTCTTATGATTTTATTCCCTGAGTTATCATAATGAGTCATAATAATTCCATGTCTATAAGATGTTCTAGTGTGGTTCCTTTAAGGATAAGTGATCTCAAGTATTTTAAAATAAGACGATTATATAGCTAGTATCTAAAGACACTAAACCTATCAATATATGGGATATTATTTAGTAAATATAATTTTTTTATCATGTAAAAGATTTAAAATAAATTCATATTTATCTTGGGTAACTATACTCACAATAGATTCTATTATATAAAACCCCTTAATGGGTATTTGATCTCACCCTTTATTTTGTTTTCCTTTCACCAGGGTACCAAGTGTTGTACCTATCTCCCTCTCATTGGTTTTTCATGACCACAAACACAATAATATTTATATAATTCTTTCATTTATATGAATTATAGTATTTTTTTATTCAAAGTCGAGAAATTTATAGAAACATTTATTTAATTTAAATCCTTTATGAAGGCTTGTAAATGCCTCTTTCCATACTTCATTGACTTGGAATCAACATAGATGAACCATAGAAGGGATTAAAATGAAGTGGATGATGAATTTTTTTACGTTGGGTAGTAGCATATTGTATTGGTAACCCAGTGTAGTGAACCATCTACCCAGTGAAATTGTGGTAGAAGATCGGATGTCAATTTCTACTTTCAACTGTCTGGTGGAGGATCATCGGTCAGCCGATGGGTCCACCATAGAAGTAGTACTTTTTTCTAGAGGACAACATCTAGCTTCTAGACAATAGTTTGTAGTTTATGGAGGTCTCCAGTATCCATCATATTCAAGCATCCCACTTGATTCTCAATGGTGGCTATTGGGAACCCGGTGGTGTGGGGAAGTGTCCAGTAAAGAGGATTTTTATATAGTTCAAAAGACTAATAACACAAACCATTATAGTTTTGATGTACCAGATGATTCAAAAAAAATAAAAAAAAATTATATCCTATAAAATAACTCTCGTGAATCCTTGAAGACTCACCTCGTGATCTTTTCTCCCAAAAAAATGCTAAAAAGGATCAATCCATGGTAAAAATCTAGAATTCAAAATTCTCTAATGATCCTTCCAAGTTCCAAATTTCTTCAAGGATCTCTAACCTTTATCACCAAATCATATTCCATAATTTCACATCCTTTCATTAAGAGATTTTTGATTGGTTTTTAAAGGGTTTATCTAATACAAACCTCTCTTTCCTTGACCTCTTTTATCCAACTTTTAAAAATTTAAAAAAGTGTATGAATGGTTATATGAATATTGATTACATTAAAGAGGGTGATCACAAGACACAATTTTGTGGTATAGGTTCATGGTCACCATTGAGACTAAGGTATTTATACCATTGACCTCTCAATTTTAGGGGTGGAGATATAGGTTCACACACATTATTTAGCCGAACAACTTATTAATTTTTCCCCCAATTTACTTTTCCTTATTGAATCATTGAACATAATCTCAAATATGTTTATAATTTTGATTTTAAAATTTATAATATTTAATTACATTTATATTTTATTTATAAACATTAATTGATATTATAAACTATCTCATTTCAATTTTTCGTGTTAATTTTTCTTAATTTATTATTCCTGTTTAATTTTTTAAAATGGTAACTTACCCCCCCCAACCCTTCCCATATTTCCATAATATCTTAAAAAAAATTGGTATTAAAGGAGATTAGTTTCTTTTATAAAAACCCCTTATTTTTTAAAATTTTATTTATTTTTACATTTTTATTAATATAAAACTGATTTGAAACCTATAATGTTATTGTGTAATATATTTCCAATTTGCATGCTCCAATTTTTGACAACACTAATTACTCATATTAAAATATTTTGATGTCAAATTTACTTGGTTTTATTTATTATCATGTATGGAAAATGGAAATTCATTAGTATATTCTCACCAAAGAATCCCAAGAAAAATGGACACACAAAAATATTAATAATTTTGAATTGAATAAAAAGTTATGAATTTAATAAATTTTAGACTTGATTTAAATTAGTTTAATCATGTTTCCACATGAACACCTACTTATGATATTTCAAAATTTTTAGAATTAACACAAAAAGGCCCAAACAATGTTCAGGAAATATGATTAGATATGTTTATTCAATATTTTAAAGGTTTTACAATAAATTTTAATTAATATATTATAATAAGGTTTATGATATTTACTAACATATACAATGGTATAAAGTCACTTGGTGATAAAGTATATATTTAAATTCACATAAATAAAATATTAAGGGTGTTACCTAGATCCTGGGATCCTAAAGTGATGACTATCCAAGAATCCAAAGAAGTGAAAAAAAACTTGGATTGAGGAACTCATAAATACCTTAATGATTTATGAAATTATGATGAAACTTTAATTAGAAAAGGAGGACAATTAAACCAAATAATTCAAGAAAATCATCACCTTTAAATCTACCAATTATTAATAATCTTGGGGTGAGTTTCTTGACTATGGTCTTCTTACTATGAACATATTAAATCACTATTGAAAGAATATCAACAAGAAATAAAAAATGTAAAATCAAAAGGATGAATCATAGGTCATGTGATGTGAATGTAAAAATAATGTTCAAATAATATAGAGTGCCTAGTTTACAAGAAAGATCTCAATAAAAAATAAATTTAAAAAAGGATTTTAATGTCACTACATATAGTGCAAGTAATAATTCCATGGATTCTACTTATTCATCCATGTCACGTGACTTAAGTCTAAATTACCTCATAGAAAATGTGTACAAATACATCAGTGTTATTACATATTTACCTATTTCTGCTTTCTCTTATTCTTAACCTTGATATTATCCTCTCCATTTTTCTTTATTCTCCTCTAGAAACTAAAACTTTAAAGACATAAAATATAATTTAAATCTAATTAAAAATAGGTATCATCAACTTGATCATTTATATCATAAAATAAAAAGGAAATATAATTAGGATATTGAATAAAAATATAATATCCAAAAATAAGAGGTTCTTCTCATTCAAGAAAAAGAAGAATTGTCTATAAAAATTAAAAATCAACTAGATATTGATAAACTTTAATAAACCACCAATTAACTAAAAAGTTATATTTTTAAATTCACCCAAGATAAATATAATTTAAATAAAATTTTTTGATATCAACTACCAGGAAAAATTCAGGTTAGATTTGGTTATTTCAATCCTAAAAAATATTCTCAATATATATAATAAACCACTTTTTTGAAGGTGTTTCTATAGAAAAGTTTTGTAATTATTTAAAAGAAACTAATAATTTATTATATGATTATGGTTGTAAAAATGAATGATATGGAAGACCAATGTTAACATACATTTCATTAAATCTTTACAAAAGAAAAACTACTATGAAAAATTGGATTATGAAATCATTATTTTCTAACATAAGAAGAAATAAGTTTTTGTGGGTATAAAAACCATATATCGATTAATCTTATAGGAAAAGTTTCTACCAAAAAAATCAATAAACAATGTGGTAGATAGATTTTGGATGCTCAAGAAACATGTCTGTATACCCATACTAATTTAATAAAATAAATAAACATGAAAGTGGTCACTTCACTTTTGATGATAATTCATGGTGTAATAAAGTTAGTGAAAGGAAGATGGGGGTGCACACAATTGTTTTGGGACTCCCCACCTTGAATTAGGGTGATTGGGTTTGAATGATAACTACATTATTTTTGGGTCCATAATTAAAGTAGGCGAATTGTTCTGTGATGGAGTTAAATGGATTCAGTATGACAGAATAAGGGCCCCACTCACCAGTGAGGGGATGGAATAGTGGGTTTCGATGATGTACAACATTGGTGTTGGGAAAGGCAATGACGAAGTAGGGGGAATTAAATGTAAGGTATGGGAAGTGGTTTTCTTCTATAGTGATGGTCTATGAAATGGTGGTGCAGTGAGCCATATGATGGATTTATATGAATGGATGCCTCTAACAGTGGATGGTGATTCCAACTCAGATTCTTATATGGCTGGATTTGGGGACCCCCTCTCGATGGTGGAGGTTTTTCTTGTAGATGGTATTAGTGGATGGTGGGACTTGTCATGGATGAGGGTTAGTCTATGGTTTTCCATTATATATGTTATATATAAAAAATAAATAATAATATGAGGAATTAATATGTACTACCCCTAGGGGGATACATAGAGGGTTGATCTTTTAGTGAGTTTGTGTGTGTGTGTGTGTTTCATTGTATATTTACCTCAAACACCTAATATATTTAAATAGGGGAGTGGTGAGATAATCATTGAAGGTACCATAAATTGTTTTAAATTATCCTAAATTAAAAAAAAATTCTATGTGTAAAAGGATTAGAGCTCAATTTTCTAAGAATTAGTCAATTATTTCATAATGCTCGTAAAATATCTTTCAAAAATGATTTTTTCTATGTATTTAATTTAAAATTAAAACATTTATTTACTTCATCAATATTTAAAAATATTTATATATTCAATTTAATATTTATTGCAATCCAAAACATTGAATTTTGTAATGCACAAGTTAGTGACTCATGGATTTGAAACTAATTCATTAGTCATTGTATCACACACACACTCATTAAACTCAACTAATATCAATAATTATAAGACAATCCCAAATTTAATTTTATAAGTTTTCATGGTTTGTGGAGAATTCTAACCTGGTAAGAAACAAAAATTCTTTTAATCTTAAAATAAAATTTCCTCTTCAAAATATCTTCAAATGATTCATATTTAATTTTTTAGAATCAATCAAATTGAAAGTATGTAATTAAAAACATATAATATCATAATTTTTAATTACTTTAAAAGACTCACATGTACTTATTTCTTAACTCATAAAATTAAATCTTAAAAATCCTTCATCAAGTTTTCTAAAAAGGTTGAAAGTGAAAAAGGTTTTAAAATTATTATAATTTTTCGTGACATAGTGGTAAATTTGATAATAAGTAATTTAATTATTTGGGTTCTTTAGATAGATATAATCAATTTTTTTCTTCTCCTCGATCTCCTCAATAAAATGGGCTAGTAAATAAGTGGAATAGAAAAATATAATAAATTGATAGAACTTTTTTAAAATAATTTTCTCTTCCAAAATATTTTTTGGTCAAGGCTACATATACTATATATTACACCATTGAAAGTTTACTTGTTGGAAATTTTTTTAAGAAAATCATTTATGATATTTGGAATAAAAAACCTATGCTGGATTTTTTAAATGATTTTAGTTGGAAATTTTTTTTCTAGACACCACATAATATTTTTTTGAAATTTGATTCTATATCAAATAAAGGTAACCTTCTTGGGCTCTACGACTCAATTAAATCTTTCTATGTCTTTAAATAAAGTACTAAAATGGTTAAATAATCTATCCATGTTGTTTTTTATGACAATTTATGAAAATAAATTCCTCATAATGTTATTTAGAAAAACGTTTTAAATTAAAAAATTAAAACTAAATGAGTTAAAAAATAGAAATAATCTCCTTTAAATTATCTCTTAAAAGTTTTAAACAAAATATAATTACCATACCCTTGAAAATATCATCCATAATTCATAATTGGGAACTCATACTCATAGGTTGTTCTTAAATGAGGCAGAATGAATATCTTTTGTCTCTCAACAAGAACCTTAAAACCTTAACGATACCCTTAATAATGCAAATTGGGTACTTTTGATACAGGAGGAACAAAATAAATTCACTAAAAATGATGTGTGGACTCTTATATAAAGCTATAATTATCAACATTTTATTGCCTCTAAATGTATTTTCTAAAATAAAATAGATGAATCTCTTAATATCATTATTAACAAAGCATTTTTAATTGAAAACATTTATAATAAAGAAGAATTAATCAAATATAGTGGAAATTTTTCACCCATATCACCGATTGAATCCATTATAATCTTGTGGGAATTCACTTCCCATATAAATTTCATGCATTATCAAATTCACATCAAAATTTCTTTTATATATGGTTTTATTTTTGAAAATTGTTTGTGAAATAACAAACTAGTTTTAGAAATACTCTTTTTCCAAGTTCTATTTTTAAAATTATCAAGGCTCTTTATGGCCTAAAATAAGAACCAAGGGATTTGTCTAAAAGTATTTCAAATTACCTTATTTTAAATGGTTATATAATATAAAAATATTATTTAACACACTGTATAAAATATAAATAAAATGATTATTTACTCATTAAAATTTATGTTGATGATGTGATTTTTTTCTCTACCAATGAAAAAAATATATTTGGAATATTCTAATTTAACGAAAAACTGATTTGAGATGAGAATTATGGGTGAACACAAATTATTATTAAGTTTTAAAATTTCTCAAAATTCATAAGGATTTTTTTAAAACAAAGGAAAATACACCAATGAACTTTTAAAAACCATTATAAACGGATAATGTTAAGGAAATTATCACTCCCATGAGTATAAATTGTAAGCAAACATTGAATGAAGATTGTAAAATGTTAAACACTAAACATTATAAAAGTATGATTGGTAGTATAATTTATCATAAAGAAACCAAACTAATGTCATGGTCAGTGTTTTTCATTGTGCTTGTTTTCAATAAAACCCAAAGGAATCTCAATAAAAATTTGTTAAAAATCATTATTTTAAATTTTTTAAATATTTTAGTTTATTTTATCCAAAATAAACCAATTTTGTTCTAACTTATTTATCTGATGAAAATTTTTTGGATGTCAACTAGGGAGGAAACGTACTAGTGAAAATTTCCATCTACTAAGAAAATCCCTTATCTCATGGAGTAGTATGAAGCAAAATTTAGTTTCTCTTTCCATATACAAATACGATTACATATCCACTGGGAGTTATTGGTATAAAATTATATGGATATAATACACTATTTTTTACTTTACACTAACATTTTACCATATCCCTATCAAGTGTGATATTAATTGTGTAATGAATATGTCCAAAAAAATCTTTATAGTATTCTCACACCAAAAATATTCACCTACATCATCATTTCATAAGATATCACTTCCAAAAAGTGTTATATTATTTTATTTTTCACAATATAATATCGAGTCACTAATATTTTCACAAAAAATTTATCCCTTGATCATTTAGAATTCATTAAAGGTGAATTATGAATCATTAAAATGTAACATTGTTCGTTTAAACTATTTCTATCTTGATTTTTATTTAAAAACTTATTTTTAAATATTGATTTTATTTCTTTGTTTATTTATCAATCTTGGATATAATCTCTTGTGACACTTGTGCTATCACTTTAGGGGGATCCCTATCTCTTAAATTCTGAAATTTTCCTTATTAGAGATATTTAGATTTTAAAATTAAATAACTATTAATTTTCAAAATATTTTATCTTATTTTTCATAATTTCAAATTCATATTTTTAAATGAAGTGATTTTAAAAATATTTTATTATTATTATTTCATTGATACCTTAGATTTATATTTGGAATTTTTTTTCAATATTATTTAATCAAATATCTTTTAAAATCCATACATCTATATATTCTTTTAAATAAAAAAAATTGTTTTTATCTATCATAAATAAGATTAATAGTGGGTAAAAAAATTACATATACATTTCTCTAACATTTCACCTGAGAATCATTTTGTTGAAATTCTAATTTAGAAACATTTATTCAGAGAATGGTGACACATCAATAGAATAACCTCTAAAATCACTTTCAAAAAAGAAATATCAAAATTAATTTGAAACCATTCATTGATGTTTCGTGGAAATGTTTTTATTAATTATATTCTTTTCTTCTTTATCTCTTTTATTCTTTTTCAATATATGCTTTACTTATATTTATTTTACTATTAATTCAAAAAAATTATTTACCTTTCCTTTGATACTTCTTTTCCCTTTCTTTTTTATCCACTCCTAATCTATAATGATTTTATTGTTTTCAAATTTTGGGACATAATAAGTGTTTTTCAAATTTCTTTTTATTTTTATTTTTCCATATTTTCCTTTTATTTCAACACTCTCTTTCTCTTTAATAATTATTTTATTTACGAAGATATGGAAATTAAAAGGTTTCTTCAAAATATTTTTCTCTCTTAAAATTATTTTTCAAAATTATTTTTGACTTTTAAAATTTCCATTATATTATTTCTAGAAAAACATTAATCTTTATAATTCCTCTTATTTTTCAATTCCTTAATGTTCTTAACTTTTTGATAATCATAAAGCAGGAGAAATGTTTATAAAAAGTATGGGGGAAAAAATTCTTATAAAAATTGATTTTACAAAGGTGGGTAGATATTGATAATTTTTTAACGTTTCTTCTTTTTACTTAGTAAAATCATGATTTATAAGTTTAGTTTTTGATCACATTGAATATCATGTCAATATTTTGAATTTCTTATCTATCTCTTTTATTCTTGATCTATGCTTAGTTTATCTTTTTAGGTTATGTTTTTTTGAACATAAAAATGTGGGATATTATTATACCAATTCATGATCATAGACACTCATATTTATATAACTCTTTGATTTAAGTGATATTTTATATTTTTTATGAAATTGAAACTAGTGTAATTCCTGGAGTATTAAAGTTACTTTAAATACTTGATGAAGGCTTGGAAATGTATTTTTACATTTTTTCCAAGCCTTGTAATAAAATTAGAAGAACAATAGAAGGGCATGGAAAGTATTATATGAGGAATTGTTTGAATTTGGGAAGCAACGGACTGCACCGGATACTCATAAACTTTATAGAAGTCTAGAAGTGTAGTTATACCACCGACAACCTGTTATAGGGGTACCAGCTAACTAATGGCTCTACTAGACTTACAACACTTTTTTCTTGAGGAAACTATCCAGTCACTGTCCAGTACTATTTCATCTGTGGAGGTCCTATAACATCCATCAGCTTCAATCAGCCAATAATCTATTAGGTTGAGCCTATCTGGTACCCAGTGGGTTTGGGCAGTGTATTGTGAGGAGGCTTTCCATTGTGGTAAAAAAAATCTGACAGACCATTATAAGTACATTGTAATAGGTAATTCAAAAAATTTACTAAGACTTTTAGATCATATAAAAGGAATCCCTTATATCATTAAAGTCTCAATATTCCATCCATCCTCCCAAAAACAATATCTCAAAGATCAATTAATGGAAATGTTACCAAATTCTAAATTATCTAAATATCCTTCCAAGTTCAAAATTATCTCAAGTATCTCAAACATTTATCACAAAATATTTTACATCCAGTATAAATCCTCCTATCAATAGATTTTTGATCAGTGTATAAATGTTTTTCTTGAATACAACCTCTCTTTCCTCAACCTTCTTTATCCAACGATTCATACTAAAAACATTGTGGGATGTGTTACTTTATTACTGATAAATTCAAATAGGATCACAAAATCTATAATTTTGTGGGATTGGTTCTTGGACACCACTGAGACCAATGGATATATAACATTGATATATCAAGTAAAGGGTTGGATATGTAGGGTGACAAATCTTTTTTTATCCAAAATATTTATCAATTGTGTTTTCCCACTATGGAAATTTCATAATTACATTATTAAACATCATCTTACATACTTTAATAATTTTTATTCAAACATTTCTTCAAATTAATAACTTTTATATTTTATTTATATTCTTCATTTGATGTTATTTACTATAGTATATTCAATTATCACATTATTATTTGTTAATCTTTTATTCAGCTTTAATTTTTTAAAAGGTAAATTTTACACCCCCCCCCCTCCATAATCTCCACCCAACACCAAGAATGGATTTATGAATGAATTAAAGGATGTATTAAATAGAATAATAATGTTTTTATGATGTTTATAAGCTATGTTTTATGTTTACAATTTCATATGGAAATAATGTTTGTATCAAGTCCCTTAAGACCACTAAATTTTTTGATCCTATGTGATGAGATCCTTGATATCTTATAACAATGTATTGTAGTAAAAATTGACACTGGGTTACTATATGTTTGGTGGTTACATGGAAAACACTTCCATATAACTTTATAATAATAATAAATCAACTATGTGTTGTCTCCCAACACCATATCTGAGAGACTATTGTCTTTTTTTACCTACATCACCACACATGCAATCTTCCTACACACAATATATGTATGCAAAATGGAGAGAAGTAATTATCCTTAGGTACCACTATGACCCCAAAAATACTTTGGTGTTTAATTTGATCATATATAAATTGTGTAAATATATTAAATGATAAAATCATATCATTTAAAACAATATTTTTAAATAATTTGATTGGCACTCCGGAATTCATACATCTCCTTCATCCAATGCTAGTATAAACTCAATAATCCAACCCAAAAATGTAGTATCCCAATAAATAGAATTTAAAATATTCTGAGGCCAAACTTAAGTATATTTTAAACCTATATACCATATATTATTATCTCATATCAAATCCCCACCCAATTTTATCTGTAAGTTACATAAGCTCATTGAATTTCTAAAATAATTTTTTAATCCTAATATCAAAAATAAAAAATTTTAAATTGACTAAATCAACCCATTAATAAAACATTATTTATCCAATAAAAATAATTTATTGGTTTGTCAAAAACTCACGCAAACATATAAGTACCCATGACTTTATTTTATCATTAAATCAGAATTCCAAAAAAATAAATCATTTTAGAATTCCCATTTCAAACCACTAATTCCACATTTCCCTTATTTTTCAATAATATAAATGTTTTCCCTTAATTTATTATTTTTCATTTATTAAATTATAAAACCATGTATTGTAACATCAATCTATAACGTAGTAACATATTACACAATTACTATAATTTAAATACTACTTATCCTAGCCCATTTTGGTGAGTTATTTCCCCATTTCACTTATATATCCAAGTAAGAAATAAATAATCCAACACATAACACACATAATAACATGTAATTTTTTTCCATTTAATTATCCATTGTTTAAAAAAATTCACAAAAATAACAATATGAAATTAAACTACAATTAAAAACAATTTATAATAATAATAAAACTAAAAATCATTAATTGTAAACACAAAAAACTAATTATTAATTATTTTAACAAATATAAAATCAAAAACATATTTTATACACTATTATTACTATTTCAATAACATTTTCAATGTTTTAATTCTAATTTTGATCCCAGAATCACTTATTTACTATGATTTTAACACATGATAATTCCTGTAAAATATTTTTCATTAAATTGAACTTAATTATCATTAGATTTTTATCAAAAATTCCATTAAATTATAATTAGAGTATAAAAATTGTATATTAATACTAAATTAAATTCCAATAAATGAGAGGGGTCACCTATCTCTTACTTAGGAAAAAACCACACTATGAACTTTTTTGATTTCTTAGGATAGATTGATTCTTATTCTTAGTAGTGGAAGTGAACTATAATCACAAATCAATATCATCATTAAGGAAATAGAAACCATGAATAAAATAAAAAATGAATAAATAGTATTTTTAACTAACATTAGTGAATATTGTATCCACTATATTCATCTTTATGATTAATGAAGATCATTAGAGGTATTCAAAATGAATCCCTCATTCAAAGCGTACACATAGGTTGTCCAAATCACTTGATACTCCAACAATATTCTCTCACCCACCATGACATGATAGTGTCTCATAAAGAAATGTTAGATAGAGATATATATATATTTTGGTATGAAATTTTTTGGTTGGATGCATGCAAGAGTCAAATACACCCATCAAATGAGTTCTACCACTACATATAGGGATTAGGAAAACTCTGGAATGGTAGTCAAAATTTAATCATGCATTTCATAAACTCAGGACTAAATACATTCAGTTAAAACTCCCTAGTAACTTGTTGAAAAAATTGAATTCCCCTTCATTTAATATAATAAAACATTTATATTGATGATAGTCATCAATAGGAGATTCTAAAATGTTTGAATACTTCCATTTATATTCACAAAACTCATGTAAAATTTATATTATAGTTAAAACATTTTTATGTAAACAATATATCATATAATATTATGTATAGTTATAATGGAATGTAATTAGTATTACATTACTTACGATATACCCATATCCATCATTATGATATGTCGTGTTTCCTATATATCATATCATAAGTAATATTTATATCATAAATTATGATATAAGAATATACACCATGGCTTTAGGGAATAACTCTTTCAATCTCCCACTTACAATAAAGGATCATAAACACTATGTCATTTTACCTTACATTATATCATATACAATATCGTGTGAAACCATGTCCAAAAATCATTTTGTACATCATCTAAAACACTTTTCAAATGTGATCATCAACCTCGGAAATCGTCATGTCATACGAAATACCTTATAAATACCCATCCAAAACACCTTTAAAAAAAACTCTAAAACACCTTTACAATATAACCCCAATTAAAATTCAATCTTCATCCATTCAACCATAAATTATGGCCCCACATGAATCTATTTCATTAAAAAAATGTGAAACATTGAATCAATAAATTTATGTAAATAGTGTAATCTAATAAATAATCAATGATGAATAAGATAAAAACTGATCTGGTGTTATACACATTAAACAAATGTATTTGTATACCTTTATTGATAGAAAGGGATATCATGGGGCCTCATCAAACTAAATTTTTATTACTCCGAATATAGTATGGTAGCTGACCAAGGTTTTCTCTTATAGAGTGGGGAATAGAAGCTTCACTTTTCCTAATACTTATGTATTTTTTATTTATTTTATAAATTATGAATGTAAAATTAGGTTGATTTTTGGAATTTTTATTTTTTGAATTTAAAAAAATGTAAAAGTCAAACACAGAAAGTTAGGGTGAAGGTGGTATGATCTGGGTTTCATTACATAGGTTCTTTATTATCCACCATTGTTCTTATCTAAAAATTGAATCAATATCATTCATTTATTACTTCATTATATCTAATTTGAGGTTATAGACACACATATAATGAAATCCTAGTTCATATACAATTCCACCTCCTCTGTAGTGATGTGGTAATGAACACACTCAATCATGTTTATATATTCTCCATACATTACTCTATTATGTGTTGTTCAACCCCCATTCCACAATACTCTAATCATATACACCATAGACTATGATATGCGAGGGAGAATTGATTTGACAAATTATGGAATTCATCATATCATTTGAAATATTAGATGACTATAATCTATCTACTTCCCTCCAATTCTCTATTACATCAACGATGATCAGAAAATAAATTAGTAAAAACATTGATTCCCAATGCTTGTGTTATCTAATTCAGAGACCTATCCCTAAAATTAGTTATCAATAATTATAGAGTAAAATAGATCGCACTCAGAGTATGAATATTGATAAAAACATGAATAAATTAAGGGGATAATAGAAACATGGAATGATTGGACAAAACAATAATGAGACATTGAATTAAAAATATAGAAATTATAGAGGATCCTATAATAAAAATGATAGGAGATAAATAATTTCAAAAATTGTGGAGGGGAAATACATATAACCATCATATTTTTCCTCCTCACATTTGGTGTCCTGGACAGATCCTTTTTAAACATTTTATGGGTTCCACGTGTCATGTTCGATTGTCACAATTGTATTTATTGAGAGATTTTTATGAATTAATAATTCCTTCCATGATTATGCCTACACTCCATCATGAATTTTCCAAAAATATTCAATTTTCTACTTCACATGTGGAGTGGAAAATAATTCTATGTTTGGTACTCACGTGAGGAGATACACATCCTGGAATGATGTCTGAAATAATGGACTTGAAAAATTAATGGGCCAATGGTTATTTATTATAAACTTGTAAATGTACCTTGTCTTTATAATTAGGCTAGGTCCCGTTTCTGGATCTTCAAATCACATACATGGGAAGTGGTAGTAGCATCAAATACATACCATGGAGGTAGTTTTTAGTATTGATTGTCTTATAATTATCAAATCAGATACAATAATCTAGATTCTAGAATTATCATCAATTAATTTATAGAAAATTATTCTTATGTTGAAGTGTTATATAATGCATGAACTCATGAGAATGATGCTTCTCCTGAAATGGAGGGATATTTTGAGTATAGATGCTTCTAAAATAGGATAATTGAGGAGGTTTTGCCTTCATTCATTTTTCATTATGTGAACTCATTGGGTACTCTCATTAAGTCGTATATATCCATTCTCCTCTAATTATACATCCAATGCATAGGAAGGAAACTAAGGCTCTTCCATATTCATTGGCATAGAAAAAATAACTCAAGAAGCAATTAGTTAACAAAATTACACAATTTGACATAGCTTCAATTTATCAATACTTAACATCAATCTCGGATGATTCATTGTCAACGTGATCAAATTTCACCTTCTCATATGAAGTTGGTTCTTCATCAGCTGAGGCTTGGTTTGACTCCCATTTCTGATTGATTCTTGTTCCAAATCATAGAAAAATTTCTTAATCCATAAATAATCCATAAAATATCATTGATTAAATCTCCTTCTTCAAATAAATTCTCCAGCAATATATAATGGTCATATTCATTATAGATGACATCTAAAAATCTCACTCAACATTTATTAGCTTCAGTCTTCTTCAACATTGTACTGGTTTCTTCTTAAACTATGTATATACTTAAATCAAACCTTCTAAAATGGATCATAATATTGAGAGGGTGTTGGTGTCACACAACTACATCTATAAGATCAAGACATTATAATTCTCTCATCGAGTATGGGAGAATTTTCAAAGAAAGGATCATGCACTATTTCATCTCAACTCAGACATGTTTGGTTACTGCAATAGATTCCAATAAATGGTTTGATCCTCAATCTATCAAACACAACTTCATATTGAAATATCATGTTTTTATCATTAGTTAGTTTGGTTACATCCCTATTATGATCATGGAATAGTGTCAAAAAAATCAAGCTATGAGATTGGTTTTTCATCATCCATGATTCAATGGATTAGGATCATCTAGGATTTACTAGTCACATCGGGGGTGTGAATTTGAAGTAGCTCAGTGGTAATTCAGGAATGTAGGCCATATATGAGGTTAGGTAAGATAAAAATGATGATCTGTGTAGTGGTTCTTTACATGTTATATGTGAAAACAGGGGAGGCGGTTGTAGATTCATTCCCATAGAAGAAGAAGGCATGACTATAGGGAAAATTGAGGTGTGGTCGAAGGGGTGAGCATAGTCGAAGGATACTTAGGGTAGTTTGGGTGGCTTCATGGTAGTGGGAGGATGGCATATCAGCACATTTTTCCCAAATGGTCATAGTGGGTACACCTGTATGGTCACTGGGGAATGGTCATAGGCATAAGTACAACTTTTTTCTTTTGTCTATTTTCCCAACCTACAAAATTAAAACATAAGTTTTTAGTATATTTTTTAACCCAATAAAATTTCAATTAAATTAATCATTTTAAATCAGATGAATTTTTAAACTATTAAATTCAAAATTTATTTTTTATCCAATTGAAATCATATTTCAAAATTATAATTAATTTTCAGTGTTTCATTAAAATCATATTTGAAATTAGAAAATGACCATTTATAATTTAAAATTAAATTTTCTTTCTTGTAAACATCTTCAATTCGTTTATTAAAATATCACTCGTTATGATGGAATTCAAAATTTAATAAATCAATCGAGATTAAATTCCTTAAAATAATTTAATTCAAGTACCAAAAAATGTTTCGATATTAATTACATCAATAATGTATAAAATAATTTAAAAACCCCAATTTTAATACATTAATAAGATAATTCTATATTTCTGAAAAGTCAAAAACACCTCAAATTTACCCATGTTATGGATTATTATTAGGGGTAAAATTAATTGAAAAAAATTAAATTTTTCAAAAATTTAGTCTCTTATCGCTCCTCCTCACACTCCAAATCCTTTTTTTCATTTTCTAAAATAAACCACTTTTTGGGTGAGTGGTAACCTTACAAACACTGAATAAAATATTGAAGTTCCTCCCTCCTAAAAAAGCATTACACCTCTTACACCATTATGAAATTCAACATTTAAAATTGAAAATTCAAATTCAAAAGGCGGCCAAACAAACCGCATGCGCAAAACGAGAGCTTCCATGACATAATCGCAACCGTCATCACCTTGCCGACCTTATCATCTCGTCACTGCCACCGCCTTCACATCAGCTCGTCACCATCACAACCATCTGATCACCGTCATCACACCGCTTCTCGAAACCACAAACTATTGACGTCACTGCTATGTCGCCGAAGCCGAATCCTCATTCGGCCTCCGCCAACCATTCCAACCAACAATCACAACATCACCATGAAATAACCTCAATGCAATTGTCATCTCCGGATAAAAAACGAGCATCATCACCGACAGAGGAACACTCCTCCTCACTTGAACTACTACACTCTCGAAAAATACATTGAATTAATTTATTGAAAAAGATCATAAAAAATATTTTCCCTTCCTAAATTCAAAAATATATATGAAAATTGAAATAAAACACATATTTTTAAATTTATTGAATTTCCATGGCTCATATTTGTTTTCAATCCACTACCTCAAAAAAATTCAAAAAAAATTCTAGTTTCAATGTGGAAAAAAAATTATATTTAAGTGGAAAGAAAGTTTTAACAAAGAGAAATTTCATTTATCCCTCTATCCTATATTTCTTAAAACTAATTTAGACTTTTCTCTTCATTAATAAAACACAAATGAATTTACTATAAGTCAATTTATCCCTTCTTCATCTAGTTTTGATATTCCCCTCACCTGAATAAATTAATTTTTGATAATTAGGAAAAATATTTATTTTAAATAAAATCATATACATGTGTGTGAAATGGAACTTATTAAATATTCAAAATGGATTTACTCGTGAACCTAGTTCTTAATGTCTTAGAGAATCATTGTGGGATCCCAATTTCCTATTTTACTTTATTTTAAAAGGAATTGTACTAATTTCTTTTGAGTAGGATCCCTAATGTGTTCTCTTTAATAGAATAAATGTTACCTCAAATTAAGGTTAAAATTATAGTGACATAATGTTATAATTCTTAGACTATATAATTTTGTTTCTCAAACTTTCTTTTCTAGTTATAAGGAAAAATTTCTATAAAAATAATGGAAAAATTCATCAACAAATCATTTGAATCTCAAAATTTTATAACCAATTAATTCATTCAATTATATAATTTAATTTATACTAGGAATTATGAAAATTAATTTCGATGAATTTTTGAAAAAAATGACACAAAAAACTATAGTAAAGAAATATGTGTAGTATTTACAAACAGAGTAGTTTTTTATTGTTTTTTATTTTGGAAACATATTGAATAATAACATTTCCTAAGAAGCATTTAAAAATAAACTGGTTGGGTTACCTCCCCCACAATTATTCATTAAATTTACCTCTATGATTTTTTTCATTCATTTTATCAATGATTGGAATATTAATAATCAACAGGGTTAAAACAAATGATAACGATAGAAACAACCTAGTATTTATTTTCCATATTGTTTGAAATATGTATCCCCAAAGTGAAAATGTAGATATCTTGAGATAATATTTAATGTTACTTACACTTTTGGAAACCTACAAAAAATATGATTAAACAGATAAATGTTTTATTAAAAACTAATAAAACTGAAAAAAATAAAGATAAGGTAATAGATTCAAGGGTTTCCCCTCACAAGAGGGGAAGTATTTAGACCTTCCATAGCTAATTTTTTTTTAATTATCCATAATCTTCTAGAGGGTGTGTTTTTTGTAATAGAAACCAACACATCCTCATTCTTCCATAGTTAGATATCTTCTCTTCCATTTGGAGGTTCTCTTTGATAGAGTTCTTCATGTCCACCCCCTCATCAGTGTGATGTACATCATAAAGTTTGTGTGGAAGGATGATATGTTGATTCACCTAATATTTGGCCATAACTATTGTGGAAAACTATTTTTCTAGTGGATTATCCACTTATATTGTTTGATAGGTTAAAACAAGGGTTAGTCATTGAATGATTCAAGATGAATAAAACTAAAATAGATTTAATTTAAGTTAATATTATCCCCTTTATAAAGAGTCACTTATTATATTTATTTTGGAGGGGCCTTCTAGGATAATTATTCTATTGTTCTTCATTCTAATTGATATTCATAGTGATTTTGATGGAGTAATTAGTTCACCACATGTCTCAGAGCTTCTTCTTCCTCACCATCCATTTCATGGGTGGAATCCACTTTAAATTATTCAATATGATATTGTATAAGGTTTTCAAATTAGTATTTTCTCAACTATACTTATTCATTATATGTATTCTCATCTTTATTCTATTGATTCAATATCTCTCCAAGGGTGGCTGACTCAGGTTGGCCTTTAGTATCATCCAATATAGGCATCAGTTTAGCAGAGTCCATAAAAAAGAAATTGTGGATATTAGAAGATAATTCATTTTGTAAAAATTTAACATGAAATTAATTCATTTTAGTGTTATATCCCTCATAGATTTTAGCTTCTAGGTCATTTTCTAAGTGAAATTCCAGTTTGAAATTTTCTTGGGTGGATTGCGGCTATAGTGTGCATTATATATTCTCATTAATTCTAAGATCATCAACTACCTATTTATATTCAACATTTTGGTCCTTCAATAATCCTTTTGATCCTTTGATTTCATATACAATATAATATAGGTCAAAATAACATTAGTTTTAAATAAAGTTATAGAAAGAAAAGTTTGAATAATAGTCTCCCTTGATAGTTTTAACCTTTAATCTTTTTTCGAAGTATAAGACTTCTAGAAATATGTGTTCAATAGAATGCAGTGGAATATATTCCACTGCTAAAAACTTTCCCCCTCTTTAATTTCCTCTTGATCAAATACCATGGGTACTAATTCTTCATCTTATGGTAGTTTCCTTTGCTCAATGGGTTATTGATTAGTGGTGACTACTGTAGCTAATATGTTATTCAATTCTAGAAATAATCCTTCATTTTCCATCAATTTTTTATCCCATAGAAAGAAGATTTTGATATTACTTTGTATTTTATTTGGTGTAGTCCCATATTATGTTTGATGGTTTGGACGCATGTATTTTTATGGAAGTTGGGTCTATTTATTTACTAGCTTCATCCTCTAAACCATTTTTGTATGATGAATGTTTCTACAGGTGTTTCCATTGAAAATTCATCTCCTCTGGATCTGATGGGAATGTGCGTTAGGAATAAAATTAGTTATCCATTAAATAATGTTATATCACTATGAAGTCACTCAAAAATTAGAGTAAAGTGATAAATAGAAAAAAAAACAAATAAAAAGAAAAGGAAAACATGAAACACACTAATTCCAGTGGTGCCTATACCTTGAAAACTCAACCGTACCCCCAAACAATGATGCCAAGTTAGTGGAAAATCCTATCATGGGGCCTCATAAAAACATAATTTTTATTAATTCTAATTTAGTCTAGTGGTTGACCAGGGTTTTCTATAAATTATTGGAGCATTTTAGATTTAATTATCCTAACACTTGTTTTTTTATTATAATTGTGTAAGAATCAAGAGATTCATTTTTGGAATTTTGATTACATGAATTTAAAAAAAATAAAAATTCATACATATAGGTAGAGGGAAAGCTGTTTTATCCAAGTTTTATTATAAGGGTTCTTCATTATCCACCATTGTTCTCATTAAAAAATCAAATTACCATATTTCATTAATTGATTCATTCTATCTAATTTTTTGTTCTAAATACACACATAAAGAACATCCAATGCATATCTAGTTTCACATCCTCCATAGTGAATGGGTAATGAACACAATAAATCAAAGAATTCCCTATCTCTACACCCAGATCCATTGTAAGGTGTTCATCCCATAATCCAAGGTGCTCTAATTGTATGCACCATAGGACAAGAGAAGGGAAAGATACTTAATTTCATAAATTGGAGAATCTAGTGGCTCATTTGAAAGATAAGATAACTATCATCTATCTACTTCTCTCAAATTCATATTTACATTAAGGATGAGAAACCTAAATTAAATAATTGAAAATAGAGATTTTGAATTCTTTTTCAACCTCCCTTCAAGGACCTAGCCCTCATATTAGTTCTCCAAAATTATAGAATTAAATAAATCATACATATAGCACAAATATTGAGAACATCATGAAGAAATTAGGTCGGATAGAAACACAACACAGTTTAATAAACCCATAATGAAACACAGATTAAAAGTGAATAAATTATAAAGGTTGCAATACTATGATTATAAAGATTTTAATACGATCTAAAATGGGGGAGGGGAAATACTTATATCCATAATCATCTTTAACATCACATTCAATGTTGAGGTGGGATATTTTTCAGGTCTTTATGGGTTCCACGTGTCATGGCTAATTATCATTATTTATTTGGTTGAGAGATATTTCTAGTTTAATAAATCCACCAATGATTATTGATGTACTCCATAATTAATTTTCTTAGTTTATGTGTTTTTATACATCATAGGTGAAGTGGAAAATCATGCCACCTTTGGTTCTCACTTGAGAATATTCATGTGATGGAAAGTGGGTTTGAATAATGGACATGAAAAAAATTTGGGTTTGTGGATATTTGATCCTAAATGGTCACCACATCTTGGCATCATAATTGGGTCTTATCTTATTCTTTGGTATTCAACTTGCATATATCGGTAGTGGAAATGGCATCGACTATGTGCCAATTTGGTACTATCTGGTGTTAATTGTCTTATAATACTAAAATCATGTACAAGATTCCAGATTTCATAATGATCATCAATTTTTTAAAGGAGAATCGGCCTTAGGTTGAAGTGGTCTATAAGTCATGAGAATGGGGGGGATTATTGGCATATAATAGAGGGCTATTTTGAGTCTGGATGCTACATGGGAAGTATTATGAGAAGTTGTTGGATTCATGAAATTATCATTTTGTGAACTCATTGGGGACTCTCATTGGGAAGTATGTGTTAATCCTCCCCAAATGTTACAGCCCGTGTGTAGGGAAGAAATGGAGGCCCTTTCATCTTTATCTACTTGGGGAACAAAACTCAGGCTATAATCAATTAGCATAATTCATCAATTATTACTCAGATTCAGTTCATAATAATTTAAAATTAGTATCATATGATTTTTTATCATCAAGTTCAAATGAATAATGATTGGATTCCCTCATTTATTCAAAAACTAATACTTGTTTTGACTCCCCATTCTGATCAATTCCATTTCTGAATCACAGATAAATTGTTTGATCTTTATATCCACCCCTAAAAATCATTGGTTAAATCTACTTTTTCATATTATTCCTTGAGTAATCTAGAAAATTTGTGAATTAAGGAATTCCTTTTGGTTTCCATATTGAAATTTTTCTTGATTAATTATTCCATTTAAAATATCTGATACATGCAATTTTATTATTGTTATTTTTCTTGATTTGTTATAATCTGTCGGTCCTATTTTTATATGGGACTCATTTTATAGGTTGTTTCTTTAGCCCACTTGTCATTGACCCACTCGGCTTGGCCTACATCATTTCAGTTGCCACTCTTGAAATGTAGTGGTTCTCACAGCCTTCACTTCAGACTGTTGATCGGCATTGTCACCCATTTGATCACGGCTATACATTCATTTTAGGAAGATTCATGTGTCTCAATTAGTCTATTTGGGTTGGTTATGTGGCACCCTCAGGTTTGGAATGGTATAACCAGTTACAATTTTGGTAGGAGAAATAATCTCCCTCTAGAGGTTGAGTTAATTCAATAAGAAAAGATCCATATGTTCTCTTCCGCCTCATAGTTGGGTATTAGCTTCTCATGTATGATATCACTAGTATTGGTGGTTTCATCCTTATTAGAGGATCAGATTTGGTGGCATACCAACCTCCCTACACACCATTGATGCATGGTTCTTAGTGTAGTCTCATTTTTTTCCTTTATCATGAATATGTGTGGTCATAGTTTAGATCTAAATACCATTTCTTCAAACCTGGTGAGATCCAACATCAACGAGTCCAAACGGATCATCGTATTTTCCAGGATCTTTAAGAGAACCATACTGTCGGACCATTTTGTTTGGTGTTATAAGTATTTATTTTATTTTATTTTCTCCAAATTGAAATTAGATTCTTAAATAATTTTAATTCTTCTACTAATAGAAAATTCACCTATACACACATTTTAAAACCATCGGTAGAGACCCTAAAACCATCGGTATAGGCTATACCTATGGTTTTCAAAATTGTGGCGTGTTAAGGTATTGGTATAGCTCTGAGATATACCCATGGTATGAAAAATACTATACCCAAGGTTATGAACCATGGAAATAGTTGTATGGTAAATTTTCCTCTAAGCCAATAACCTTATACCAATGGTTCTCAAACCATGGATCTAGGATTTAAAAAAAATCAGTTGCCAAATTCGAACCCTAGACCGCCTCTTCCCAGTCAACATGCCTAACCACTACACCAAAAAATATTATGCATATATAAATATATATTTACTCATGTTTATTTTTATAAACCATGTAAATAAGTGGGAAAACATGGGTAATGTTTTTCCCATGGAATGTTTTTTATTCCCATGGAAAAAAAGAATCCCACTCTTGTATGGGAAAGCTATACACATGATTCTCAAAAACCATGGGTATAGTTCGACCCTATTCCCACTATTTGTTAGAGTTGTTGGTATTGATTTTTAACCAAAAAAACTATACCCATAGTTTGTTTGAGAACCGTGGGTATCAGTATTGAACTTAACCCTATACCCATTGTTTTTAAAAAAACATTGGCTATAGGGGGACTTATACCCCCAGTTTCTAAAAAACCATAGTTATAGGTTAAAAATTCAAACCTATACCCATGGTTCTCAAAAACCATGGTTATAGGTTCTAAAACAATCCCTATACCCACAGTATGATCCAAAACCATGGGTATAGGTTCATTTTCTATAAGTGTGCATATTCTACTAATTTGGATTCATCTTTTAAGATCCCCAAATTCTATTTCCTGTATTAATAAAAGTGTGTCTCGAGTGGTGTTATAATCTTGCATGTATGTCTCCATGGGGCTGAAGAATTTAAATCTTTGTGTTCTTTGTTCTCAATTTCAATTTCTTGCATTGTAATTATTCTGGTTTGTAATCATTCTATTCTTATGGCATTAAATCAGATGATCTAATTTCGATTCAGTGTTATATTTCTTTCCATTACACCATGCCCCTTCACATGTGGTATCAGATCCTACTTGATTTTCCTTTTTCCTAAATTTATGATTCGTGTCTCTGTTTTATAGTTCTGGTTATTTATTTTATTTCTTCACAACAAACTCACTCTTAAATCACCGCTGTTTTATTAATTACATTACTTAAATCCATTATCCTATTTTCAATTCTCTTCACTTAGTATCCCTTAAACAAAACAACATTTACTCAAGGGACTAGTCAGTTTTGGGGGGTGTATACATAGTGTTGTCCTCAAGAACTCGGTATCTACCCTATGGGTAAACATTTCGGTGATGAGATATGTAATCATGAAATTCGATGGTGACAATGAATTTAATTTATAGTGAATTAAGATGAGAGCCATGATTTTATAGCAGGGCCTTATAGATGCCCTATGTGGGCCTAATAAACCAATTATTACAATAAATGAGACTGAGCATACCACTACTGAATACATAGATATACCCCCTGATGTGTTAGTTAAATAACATAACTATTTATTACTATATTTAGGATATAAGTTTCTAAGAAAGGTTTTTTTGATTCAATTGCTGTTGGTATTTGGCTTAACCTAGTGAAATTATAGATGAATGGTTCACTAGTTGGTCATATTTTAAAAAAAAACATCTTATTTTTACTTTTAAAATGAAACATGGCAGTTCTAATCAATCACATCTCGATGAATTTAACAAATTAATGTTAGATGTTTCAAACATTAATTCAACTATTGACGATGAGGATCAATAAATGATACTTTTAATTTCCCTTGATAATAATTAGAGTTTTGTAGTCAAAACTGTGATGTATGGATGAGACTCACTAACCCTTGAAGAGGTTAAACCATACCTCCTTTCTAAAGAACTAAACTCTAAAACAAGAATAAAAGGTGAGGCAAAGAGCTTATTCGCCAGGGGTAAACCTGACACAAATGTTAAAAAGAAAAAAAATTCCTAAAGACAAAGACAAGAACAATAAACACACTAAACCTAAAAATTAATCTAGGGGAAGAAAAGTCACTTTTTTCCATTATAGAAAATTGGACATACTTAGCCTAGATGTAGGAAACTCAAATGTGAGTTAGATCCCAAATGGTCTACTAACTAGTCTCTTCTAGTTGACTTAGGATATGAAAATACTGAATTTTTTAATGTTTCTATCCATACACTCAATCAAGAGTGGGTCCTTGACATGGGTTGTTCCTTTCATATGTGTCCATATAAGGATTCATTTCTAGAATAGGTTAAAAGGGTTGAAGGATATGTCATCTTAGAAAATAATAAGAGGTTCAAGGTTAAGGGAATATGTTCTACTTTGATAGAACTATATGATCATTCCATCATCAAATTACTTATTGTTGGGTGTATTCCTAACCTTCATAGAAATTTTGTCTTCTTTGGGTTCCTAGTTTATAATGGGTTTACATTTAGATCTAAAACATTTTGTTGTTAGATCTCTAAAGGATAATGAACCATCATTAAGGGATCTTTTACCAATTGGTTGTATGTCTTGATTGTAAAGACCCATTTAGGGTGGGTAGTGTCTCAAACACCAACACTAAAAATAATACGTTATGGAATAGGATATTAGGGAATGTTATCCCCAAGGGATTAGGATAACTCAACAAGAAATGGTTGTTGAGTGACATGATACCTACTAATCTTTCATTCTGTGAAGATTATGTGATAAGTAAATATAATAGGGTTAGTTTAAATAGGTCCTATTTTAAAGATATAATCCCCCTTGAATATATCAATTTGGATTTTTGGGGGCTATCTGGGACCACCTCTCATGGTGGAGGTTCCTATTTTGTCACCTTTATAGATGAATTCTATAAGAAAGTTTGAATTTTCATTTTGAAAAATAAATCTAATGTTTACCAAACCATTAAAACTGATAAAGCATCAGTTGAAAGTCAAACTGGAAAGAAAATAAAAACCATGAGGACCGATAATGGGCTGGAATACCTATCCACTAAGTTTATTCGGTTTTGTGAGTCTAAAGGTATTAAAAGTCATAGAGTTGTTAGGTAAAAACCCTAATATGATGGCCTTATAGAGAGGACAAACAAAACTAATTTAGAGATATTCTGAAGCATGATTACATTCTTGGGTGTCCCTAAATTATTATGGGAAGAGATAGTTAGCACTAAATTTTATCTTATTAATAGGTTTCCCTCGTCTTTAAATCAATTCAAAACACCTAAAGAATTATGGAATGGTAAAACTCTTTCCTATACCGACTTGAGTAACTTTGGTTGCACAAATTATTCTCACATTAAAACTAATAATCTGAAACCAAGAGCCCTTAAATGCTTATTTTTTAGTTATCAAAGGGGTTTTAAGGGATATAATCTTTGGGTTGATAAATTAGGTTTCTAGAAATGCATTATAGGTATGGATGTAGTATTCCATGAATCCTATTCTCCCAAAACTACAGCTACCACATCTGGTAGTAGTGATCCATACCTAGATATTGATGATAAAGATGAACCCATAGATTACTTTGAGATTGATATTCAGCCCACTCAACATGCTCTTCATCCCACTGATGTGGCTGATTCTGAGTTTAGTTCTGGTTCAGATTCTGGATTTGAACCTTCCCCCGCTAATATGGATAACCAATTGTCCTGAGACAGAGAAAGGAGGGACCTAATACCTCCTTATTGTTTCATCCAGTAATATATGGATTAATATTCTTTTCATGTGGCCTAGGATCTCATTAATGATGATCCTCAAACCTATAGACAAGCTTTAAATGACAAAGACTCAAAGATGTGGGTATTTTCCCTGAATGAAGATATGTGGTCATTAAGAAAAAACCACACATATACCATTATCAACAAACCACCTAATGCTTAGGTAATTGATTCCATGTGGATTTATAAAAGAAAAGAATAAAAAACTGAGGAGAATAAAATTAATTACAAATCAAGGTTATTTGTTAAGGGTTTCCTTTAAAGATAAGGTATTGATTATTCTGAAATATTTTACAACATTCTTAAGCATTATTTTATTAGGATTTTTCTTTCCTTTTCTGCATATAGCGATTTACACATTGAACAATTGCATGTTATAACTACCTTCTTACATGGATATTTAAATGAAAAACTCTATATGAATCTTCCTTATGGTTATTTTGAGAAATTAAAATTAAATCAAGTGTTCCTATTAAATAAATCACTGTATGGTTTAAAGAAATATTATAGGAAATGGTATAAGAAATTAGATTCCATAATGTAAGATAACCAATTTACTAGGAGAAAGTATGATGCATGTGTCTACTTCAAATAAAATCAAAATTTCATAATTTTTCTGCTTCTTTCTATTGATGACATGCATATCAGTTCTAAAAATGTGAGTTTATAATCATTACTGTAAAATCTAATTTAAAAGGAAAGTTTTAAATGAAAGTATTTGGTGTAGTTAACTAGATACTAGGTGTTGAAATCATTAGATATAGATAAAATATATTTCATTACTTATCTCATTTTTCTAAATTTTAAATATGCTAAAGTGATACATGTTTGAATCTCTCAAAACTATCAATTTACCTCATGGAAAGAACATTAAATTATCTTCAACACAAACACCCACTACTGAAGATGATGTTCAATAAATGTCTAACAATACTTATACTAATATTGTTGGTAGCATTATGTATTCTATGATTATCATCAGACCTAATATTGAATATGAAATTTTCACCTTAAACAGATTTATGGTCGAACTAGGGAAGCCACATTGGTATGACCTTAGGTAGCACCTTTGATATCTCTCATGTAGTTCTAAATTATCTTTCTATTATAGTAAAAATATTGATAATTCTGAAATTATGGTTGGATATGTATATGATGACTATGCATGTAATATTGACACCAAAAAATATTTGACTAAATATATGTTCCCTACCTGTGGTGGACCTATCTCATGGAAATGTAACTTGCAGTCCATTGTTTTCCTTTAAACCATAGAATCTGAGTACATTTCCATTACTAAGGAAGTAAAGGAATCCTTATGGCTTAAAGGCTTTTATTCTAAACTAAAGCCTTTTAATTCAGTTATAAATGTATATTCTGATGGTCAATCAGCACTTCATTTGTCTAGAAATTTATATTTTCATGGTAAATCAAAGCACATATTATATTATAGTTTATTAAAGAAATTATAGAATCTGGAATTGTGTGTGTTAATAAGATATGCACTGATAAAAACTCAGCTGATAGTTTGAGTGAAGACCTAGTATTATCTAAGTTCATGTTTTTTTAGATAGGATGAATGGGGTTCCTATTCTATAACCATAGGTGCAAGAACATTTCCAATTTAAATTTAAAATGGTGTACTATAGCGAATTAAGGCATTCCTTTTAGTTTCTATATTGAAATTTGTATTGATTAATTCTTCCATTTAGATTATTTGATACATGAAATTTTTTTATTTTAATTTTTATTTATTTGTTATAATATGCATAGATTATTTTTATCTAGGCCTCATTTACTGGGTTATGTATTTGTACCACCATTCATTGGCCCTCTCATCTTGGCCGACTTCATTTTGGTTTCCATTGTGGAAATCTGGTGGTTTTATCAGCCTTCACTACTGGTCATTGATCAACAATGCCACCAATTTTATCATGTCCATACATTTATTTTGTGTGGTTTCATGTGCCACGAGTTGGTCTATTTGAGTTGGTTCTGTGGAACCCTCGGATGGGGTGTGTTGTAATCAATTATAGGTTTTCCAGGAGTTAATCATCACCCTCGGATGGTAGAGTTCAGTTGGTAAGAAAATACCTAGAATTTATATTCCTTTTTATCACTAGGTATCAGATTCTTGAGTAAGTTATCACTGGGATTTGTGATTTCTTCCACATCATAGGACCATATTTGGTGTCCTTCCAACCTCTATGTACACTAATAGTGTCAATTTCCAAGTGGAGTCTCATCAGCATCCTTCCCTATGAAGAAGTGTGGTCATAATTCTGATCCAAATACCATTTCATCATTTTTGATGAGATCATCCCTTGGTGAGTCTAAAAAGATCATTATCCATTCCAAGAGAATTAGGAGAACTATACTATCAAACCATTGCATCTGGTATTGAAAGTATTTCGTTGCTTTGTTTTTCATAGAATTGTAGTTGCATTCATGAAGCATTTTATTGCATCGTGTTTTGTCTATTTTCTGGTATATTATAAGTTTTTAAATTTCTTTTTCTATTATTAATAAAAGTGTGTGTCAAGTGGTGTTATTTCAACGCATGTAGGTCCCGATGATACTAAATCATGTAAATCTTTGTGTTAATTGTACTCTATTTAAATTTCTTGCATTGTAATTATTTCAGTTTGTAATAATTTTGTTCTAATGACATTAAATAAAATGATCTTGTTTTATTTCAGTGTTCTATTGGTGTCCATTATACCTTTATCCTTTACACTGGTCACATTCATGCACAATGACATCTACAAATCTCACTCAGGATTCATCTAATTCATTCTTCTTTAAGAATTTCTTAGTTTCTTCAGGAAATTTTTTATTTCTATATAAAATTGGTTTATCCCTAATATTTCATTTTATTAATTCCTCAATTTATTTTATCTATAATATATTTTGTATTTATAACTAGGCCTTCATCTTTGGGCCATGAATTTACCCCATTTTTTTTGTCATCTCCACCACAGGTTCCACCTTGGAAATCTCATGTTTCTCCTGGAGTTCATTCCTAGCCATTGATCTTCTACACCACTCTTTTGATCTTTGAGGTCCATTCATCTTGGTAGTTTCAATCACCACTGGCTATTTCATTCGTCTCTTCCTTAATGGAAACCTTCCCTTGGTTGGGTTTTTATGTCATTTAACTTTTGGCTGGGGTTTTGATCATCTCTACCACCGGTTCATTAATTAGATAGATTTGTAAAATCAATATTGCTCTCATCGCTCATTCCCCCCCCCCCAAAATAGATCTTTGTTGTTGGTGGTGTATTCATCCTCAAAATATTAATCGTTTGGTGTTCTGTTGACCTCCCTACATGTTGTCGGTGCATGGATCCTAGTGGAGCTTGTCGGCATCCCTCTCAGTTTAATACATGTGACCAGCGCTCGAATCTAAACACCAAGAAATATCATCCAACAACAAGTTCCAATAAAGAATTGGGATCGATGTTCTTGTATGTTGAATAGATCTGGAAGGACAGAAATTTTTTATGGAATTATAAGTTTTTCTTAAACCTATTCCTCTATATGTTAGCCTTCAGTTCTTAAAGCTTTCATTGTTGTATCTATTGTGATGATTCTTTCTATTTTTCCACTTCTTGCTCATTGATTTCTCTGTATCTTGTATCTTGTAATTTAGTTTCGTTTTTTTATTTTAGAATTAATGATTATAGTGTGTAATTGTAGTTTTATTTCCTTGGAGTAGGACCCAAAAGGTTCTAATCACATAAATCATGGTGTTCTACTGCATTTTTTTCATTTTGTTCTTCGCCACATCAGTGTTTTAATTTCTTTTGTTTTCAGTATATTCAAATTTAATCTTTTATTTTAAATATGGAATTAAATCATTCTATTTATTCAGTGGTCCTTAGTATTATATTTTACATTTTTATTCCATCATTTCCCCATAAAACTTAAAAAAATAAATTTATATTCACTTTAAACTATCTCAAATGGTTTGTGATATTGAGAAAGTGCTGGTGTTACACAACCACAAAAGGAAGACATTGACTTATAGACACCCTCATCGAGGATAGAGTTAGTTTAAAGATAGGATCATGCACTATTTTATCTCATCTTAAATAGGAATTGTTGGTGTAATCGATTTTGGATGATGTTTTAGTCCCCAATATAATGAACGCGTATTTGACTTAGAATCTCGGGTTGTTATCTTCAATGAGCTTGGTGTAATCCTGATTTGGACCACGGATTAGTATCTAAAAAATTAATCTATGAGATTGATTGTCATCATCCATTATTCAATTTCTTGGGCTCATCTCAACTACATTAGTCATAGAGGGGGTGTGCATTTGCTGTAGCTCAGTGGAAATACACAGAACCAAGCCATAGATGAGGACAGGGAAGATAGAATGGAAGGTATGTGTAGTGGTGCTTCATATATAATCTATTAAATCTAGGGAGGGTATGGATTCATCCCCATGGAATGATAATGCATAATCTATTGGGGTAGTAGATGTTTGTGGATATGAAATCAAACACAAAAAGAAGAAAAATTGTAAGAATGCACAAGATTTAATGTGGTTCTGCGGTGTGCCTACATCCATTAGAGAAGGATCAAATTATCTATTATTTCTCTCTGGATAAAACTTGTCATAGGATCACATGATTACAAATCATGGGATTTTTATCCCATTATAAAGAGGAAGGAAATAAATCCATCAAAGCTTGTTTGGGTAGTCCATCTGCACTGGAGATGTCTCCACACCGCTGGATGCTCATCCATAGTTGGCTTCCCACCAAGGAGGACATGCATCCAATTGAATGAAGACTCAACCATTGACTTCTCCCTTAATTACGAGTTTCCCACAAAAATATCCCCCTCACGACCAATTTGAGGTAGAATCTAGACCTTTAATCTCCTTGCAGGTGTGGAAAACATCATCAGAAAATCGAACACACTTCTTCTTGTCAGATGAAAAGTCAATTCCATTATCTTCAAAAGATCTTAAGATGATTGCGGTCCCCATAAAATGATACAACCCTTGGGAATATTTCCCAGTAATAATCACTACATCGACACGTAAGAACTACAACACTACACCCGCTATGGAAATCTTGAACCCTCTCGCATCGATCCTACTTAATGATACCAAGTTTCATATAATGCTCAGAACAGATTTCACATCATCTATTTTTCATACTAATCTATTAGGTGTCTTCAATTTCACCATTCTAACTCCTCAAACCTTGCATGTTGACCCATCACCAAGTGTCACTGAATATCATGCCTACTGAAAATTATGAAACGCGCCTTTTTTCATACTTATGTGTACCAAGATCCATGAATCCAAAACCCATCCATATTTCTTTGGATTTGAGCCTACTCATTCCTTCTTTTTTAAAATGGAAATTCCTTCTTTATATGCCCATATCATTTTCAGTAATGACACTTTACTTTTCCCCCATTCAATTATCTCATCAGAGTGTGATCTTCCCACTGTTAGCCAGTCTTCATCATATCCTGATGATTATTTAATGTTCACAGTATTCTCTTCATATTTCACATTACTATCAACGTATCATTTGTGATATTCACATTCACTTTTATAGTGACCCTTTTTCTAACACCAAAAACATGTGATTTCTCTAGGATCACATCCCCTCGATTTTGGCTATCGTTATTAACCTTCTGACTTCTGATATTGGATCCTCCCACGTTTTTCATCTTTCATCTCCAAAATTATCTAACCTGAATAAGTTGTGGGTCTTCAGAATGACTTCAAATCTTGAAGCAAAGTCATCACCTCATCCTGGTTCAGTGTTTTCTTCCCCATGAGCAAAGTAGTCATAATTCCATCAAATTATCTTGGTATAAATGAAAAAAAAACCAAAGTCATTTGTCTTCCACTTCAACCTTGACATTGAGACCCTGTAATTATGACATGGTTTTATTGAATTCATTGGTGTGATCCAAAAAATTTGTTCCTTCATCCATTCAAAACTAGTACAATATATTGTACAATAATAATTTGTTTGTGAGTGACTTTTCATATATATCATTGCCCCAACTTCTTCCATATCTCCTTCATTGAGGTCTTGTCCAACACTGATTACTTTACGCCATTCTCCAGACACAATCGAATAGTGTTGACAACCCACATATCTATCTCTT
Organism: Viscum album; assembly: GCA_963277665.1. Classification (NCBI taxonomy): domain Eukaryota; kingdom Viridiplantae; phylum Streptophyta; class Magnoliopsida; order Santalales; family Viscaceae; genus Viscum; species Viscum album. The sequence continues at coordinate 1,226,750,939 of OY728130.1, forward strand.
TCCAATCATTATCACTAGTTCTATTAGGATTTTCTCTAATTAATAGACTAATCATTCCCTTATTCACTATAACATCATTCAATGTGCTTTACCATAATACAAAATTGTTCTAACCATCGAACTTCCCCATGTAAAATTTTGATAGTGCTATGACACTAGCCATGGTCGTTGTAACAAAACACAATTACCACTATCATTGTCATACCCATTTGAAACCACTTTATTAATTGAAAATCTTGAAAATATAACCATATGGATGCATTTTGAATGGTTGAAATAACTCGAAACAACTCCTAGATCACTGAAAAAGAACTCAAATTGGCTGATATATATCCAAAATAAGTTCAACATTCCAGATCGATCGTTGATCTGGCACTGATGTGGCTCATCAGAACAATCACCAGAAAGTCACCGCTGGCGTGAACAATGTCATGTTTTCTAGAAAGGGGGTAATGTAGCACACACATTTTTATCAAAAAAAATTTATAGACCTATAAACCTTGTTTTATCTTCATTTTTTACGCTACTTGCACAGTTGTAATCGTCTCAACATGCTCTTCATGGATCAAGACTCAAAAAAATTCAGACTAACTTTAATTTTATGGTTACTAGAAAACTTCACTACAGCATCATCATTTCACTCTTGATGCCTCTAATACCACATTTTTGGGGTAGTGGATGTTCATCGTAGTGAAATCAAACACAAACAAAATAAAAATAATAAGAATACACAAGATTTAACATGGTTCATAAATGTGGCTATGTTCATAGGAGAAGTGGGCCAATTCTATGTTATTTATCTACAGATCAAACTCATCAAAGGATCACACCATTATAAATCATGGTATTTTTATCCTATTATAAATATCAAGGAAAAAACTCTATCAAAGTTTGTTTGGGTAGACTATATTCCCTTGATATGTCTCCTCATCACAGGTTACTCATCCACAGTTGGATGCCCACCAAAGAAGACCTACATCATTCCAAAAGAAGACTCATCTATTGATTTCTCCCTTAATTGGGAAGGTCCATGCATAGTCAGAGGGAAATGGAGGTGTGGGTGAAGGGGTGGGCATAGTCGAAGGAACCTCACAATAGAAGTAGTAGATTCATAGTGGTGGGAGGAGGGAAGTAACACAATTCCTCCCTCATGGTCAAAGTGGGAACACCTAAATTGTCTTAGGGTAACGATCATGGACACCGATATAAACCATTTCCTTTGTCAATTTCCTTAGTCTTCAAAATTTAAAAAAAATTCAAAGAATGTTTATCCTGAACAAATTTTAATTAAATTAATCATTAAAATTGAAATAATTGTTAAACATTTAAATTAAAAATATATTTTTTAACCAACTTAAATAAAATTACTAAATAACATTTAATTTTTAGTTGATTGTTAAAAAACATTAAAAATTTCAAGAATGACATTTCAAATTTCAAATTCATATATATTTTTAAAAATAGTTTCATTTTGTTAATCAAAATCTCACTTATCTTGATTGAATTTAAAATTGAATAAAATGATCATGATAAATTCTTTAAAACAGTTTAATTCACATTTCACAAAATTTATGTATATTAATTAAGTCAAAAAATTATAAAACAATTAAAAAAATACGAATTTTAAGCAATTAAATAAACAGTTCGGATTTCTCAAAAGTCAAAAAAACCAAAAAATTATCTGATATTTGGATTAATATTCCGAGTTAAATTCAATGAAAAATAATTATATTTTTTGAAAATTTAGGATCTCATCATTTCTTCACCAACTGTATCATAACCAATCTTGTATTTCATATAATTACTTTTTCCAAGACATTGAGTGATAATGGGACATAGAGTATGTAAATCTCATATACCTCACTCATACATTATTGGCACTTTTATATAGATTGACCAAGTATATAAATATATCACATGTCATTCACTTTTAGGAATAAACACATCACTTTTCCCTCACCTGAATAAATACTCACATTATATATACTATCTTGGTATGGCTATAAATTTTCTTAATCTATCTAAATTGAAGGACTATTATCAATACTCATCATACAAGAGGAAAAATCTCATTTTGATTGTGCTCTAATCGATAAAACGATTTGTAATATACCCAAACACCCTTGGATTAGTTAAGCCACATGTCTTTCATAATAAGGGTAACAAATTATAAAGTTCTCAGGAAAGGTATATCACCAACCTCAAATAATTGTGAATTTAAATATGAAACATGCACCCCTAGTGTACTAAAAATATACTGCATGACACTCATTGTGGTATACTTTATAGGTTATCAAGTACCCAAAACTTGTGTTATGCCTCATGAGAAAATTCTATATCCCAATATAAGAATCATACTCACGCTAGACTTAACATTTCTTTATAAGATATAATACTTTATGATGAAGATTGGTTAGGTATTACTCAAAGCCATACTCAAAGAAGTCAATTATCAATACACTTCATGGAATGTATATCAATATATGCATATATACAACAGATATAAAAGAAGGATAAAGTTGATATTTCCTCTTATATGATACATTTTACATTCATAAAATCTTTTAAGAATACTTAACAAAACCATGCATAATCACATTCATGAAATATCAAATATAATATACATGGAATCCAGCCTTATATTTGCTACACTTTTAGGGATTTTCTTAAACTTAGCACATCTTTATATAATTCCTTTCAAGTATCTATGTGTCCATCAAATAAAACTATATCACTGAATTATTTAGTGAGAAATATCTATGAAGTAATTTTATTTGAATAATTGTGAGACTTATGAATCATATTTCTAATTTTTAACTCCATGAAAATATTTAAACTCCATAACTCCACAACATTCAATGTTAAAATGTTAATAACTCATATTTTATACTTATAAATCATTATATGTACATAAAAATAAATCTTGGAATCATTCAATCAAAATTTTCCTTGTAATATTTTTGTAACTATTGTAACTGAAGTTCTAAACGATCAAAAAAACTAGGAAAGGGGGGTTGAATCAGTTGTTCATTTTTTAAATGTTTCAATACTTCTTAAAATGTAACCATTTAAACATATTAAGATTTATTTCCTTATAATATTTTTTGTAAATACTCATTCATGAAAAGGTAGGAAAAAATTAATCCACACAAAATTTATAGGGTTCAGCCTCATTGTAAGAACATATATCCTTTCCATAGCCACGCCTGTCAGTATATAAAAATTCACTATTATAGAGAAGTGAATAAAAATTGTGCCAAACCCTCTTAAATACCTTCTATCTCCCAAAATGAAATATTATACTAACTCCAATCAGTTTACAAAGTTTCTTATAAAACAATTGATCCAAAATGAAAGAATAAGAATTTGTTAATTTTTCTCCACAAAATATCAATATGAATCTAATTTATATATATCCAATTATCTCAATACAATGAGGTCAATATGATTCTCCCTAACTCAATATGCACTTATCAAACTCTACTCAAACACTCAGTCTAATATTTCTCAGTCTGATTAACTCAATTAGATGAACCCATTCTCAATCTCCAAAACTCAAACTATTCTCAAGTGCTTAATATGCTCTTCTTCAGTCCTATTAACTCAATAAGATTCTCTTTCTCAGTAAACAAAACATCCAGGTGTCTGATCTTATTCTGAGATCTCAATCCAGAGAGAACTTTCAATGAAATTATTCAGTGTTGTTTCTTTTCTACTTACGCGAAAGTTACAATGAAAAAATGATCTGAGAAACTATCTAAAGGTGACTCAGAAAAACAAAATGGGGAAACATAAAAACCTTCCCCAATTCCTCAAATTTCAAAACTTTTAAAACCACTCACTTTTAAAATTAATCTTTTATGCCTAAAAACCTTTTCATATTTGTCATAGATTTATGCATAATTGAATAAACTAATTTTATTCATTCCAATGTAATGTCCTCAACTTCATTATGATGAAACTTCTTCATCTTCAATTTCCTCTTATTATCTGCCTTTATTTCTCAGATCATTATGATTTGTCTTTCTTTCTCTTTTCATTACAATCTACCTTTCTTTCTCATTTCATTATGATCTACATTTCTTATTTAATCTCATTATAATCTTTTATTCATCATCAACTCATTATTATCTGCCTTTCTTTATCATCTCATGACAATTTTCATTTCTCTCTCATATCATTACGATCTTCCTTTATTTCTCATCCCATTATGATCTAACTTTCTTTCTCATCTCATTACAAACTGATTGACTTTCCTTCATAGATTCAGTTCGATGGAATCATCAATGCGATGGAATTCCCCATTATGATGGAAATCTCAATAGGGTGGTTTTCCTATAAAGATGGAAATTATTCAATTATGACTATAGTTAGAAACCTTGAAATTCTTTAAATTTTATATCTTTACGCATTCCTTCTTCTAAAACATTTAATTCTAGTACTTCTGGATCTGATAAAATCATTGTGATTCCTCCATTTCATTAAAATATTTTATCATGATAGTTTTCATATTTTTTTGAGAACTTAATAACCATCAAATAAACATCGGAATTTGATTAGAACGTTTGAGAACTTTCTATTTCACGGATTCACATTCTTTAAGAAAATTCTTTAGTGTTATTATGACTTCTTCACTCAGCAACTTATGACTTTATTACAAATATCAATTCTGATGTATCTTTAACTTCATATTGATGGAACTAAGACTGATGGTGTGTTTTATCAACAACTACATATTTCTAACCACCTTTGAATCTGGTGCTACTCATTCCAATACTCTGTATTTGGTGCTTCTTAATCAGATCCTCTAAATCTAGAAAATAATTTTCCTAAAAATAAAGCTATTATCCACCTTTATGATTGGTTTTGAACATTCAGAATCATTCAAATTTCTTATCAAAATAATTACGATGGACTAGGTCTGATTTATAAATAAGAAAAACATTCTTACACAAAAAGGTTAGTTGGAAACAAATAACAAAAACTTTGTTAAAACAATTTATCACAAAGGTTCTTCAATATCCCCTTTAGTATTTTTTTATAGCCATTATTAACAAATTTTTCAACTCTCAAAAAAATTTCACAACTCATCTTTTGTGAACAACTCAATTTTTTTGAATTTTATCAAAACCTAGGCTTTCTCAAAAGAGAGTGTCCTGGTATCACACTACTAGATAAAGTAATTTTTTTGAAAGAATATCATCCCTCATTAACAAGAAAATTATGATTCCATGTAGTTATAAATGTTTCTCAATTTTATCTTCTCCTCTTTCACTTTTTTTTCTCTCCCCCATTTTTTGATTTCCACATCTTCTTGATTCATAAAATAAAGATATGTAAAAACTTTTTACAATACAAAGTTTTTTGTTACTTTTTATCCCCTATATAAACATAATCCAAAGCATGGAGGGGGTATCCCTTATGAGGTTCAGGATGTCATGGGAGGATGTTGAACATAAAGTTGCAACCTCAATTCCACAAATATTTTTTTCGACATGTATTTTTGTGAAAATATTATAAATTTTATACTTTGTTGAAATGTATTTTATTATAACACCTCCAGCATAAACTTTCTCTTTTATAAATTTAAACTTTATAGAAATGGGTTTTCATCTTGAATGATGGATAAGATTTTTAGAAATATCAATTTCACTCTGATTATCAAAAATTATCTTCAATGGTCTAGAAACATTTACTTTAAAATCATCCATTTAAACTTTCATCCACAACATTTGAGTACAAGCTTGAGTAGATATAACATATTCATATTCATTTGTGCTAAAGGTTACTGAACTTTATTTCTTATTATTCCAACACACACAACATTCACCCAATAAAAATGTTCCTCCTGAGGTTGATTTTCTATCATTTCAATCTCCATCCCAATAAGTATTAGTAATCCAATGAAATAGCATCTCACTATTTATTTTGTATAACAACCCATGTGATGTTGTTACTTTGATATATCTCATAATTGTTTTTGCTTCCAACATATGTGATTCTGCTAGATTACTTTGATACCATGAACATAAAGCCACACCATAAAAAATATCAGGCCCTAATGATATAAAATAAAGCTTACTTACTATCATCTTTTGAAATTCTTTCTGGTTCATGATTTTTTAGGATCCATATTTATTGAAAAAATTTCACACATATATAGGAGTAGAAACTTCTTTGGATTCTACCATCTCAAACTTATTTAATAATTCTCCAGCATATTTTTCTTAATATAAGATAATTTATTTTTATTTTTATTGAACTTTTATGAAAATGAAGAAATTTCATACTCCTAAAATATCCATTTCAAAAAAATCATCATTTCTTTATCAAACTCTTTACAAACTTTTTCTTCATCCCCAAAAAAAAGAATATCATCAACATAAACAATTACAATTAGAGTTTTGGAGTCAACATCTTTCACAAAACAATTTCTATCAACATTTCCCTTTAAAAAAATATAGTTTCTCAAAAAAATATCAAGTTTTTGAATACCAATCACATGGATCTTGTTTCATCCCATAAAAATATTTCTTCAGTTTACAAACTTTGGTTTCATCCTCATCAAGTAGAAACCCAAAATATTTTTCAAAATAATCTTCTTCCTCAATATCACTATTTTAAAAAAGATGAAATAAATTACAATTGATAAACTTTATTAGTTCAATGTGAGGAAACTGATAGAAACATTCTAATGGTTTCTAATATTATAACTGGGGAAAAAATTTCTTCAAAATACACACCTTCCACCCATGCAAAGCCTTTACAAACAAACCTAGCTTTTTTTTATAAAAACATCTCTATGTTAATTCAACTTGTTTATATAAACACACTTAATTCCAAAAACATTTTTATTTTCTACCCTTCTAATAAGTTCCAATGTTTCATTTTTATCAATATGATTTAACTCTTCATTCATAATATCCACCCATTAGTTATATTCAATAGCTTCTGAAACTGATTCCAGTTTAACTTTTGAGATAAGTGAACTCTAATTTTTAAATCTCAATTATATTCATGTCTTAACTGGAGCCTTCTGATTTCCAATAATGTTTTGAGACTCAACATGTTTTTGTTATTCAGAAATTTCAATGTTTTCTCCCAACTAAAATTTTCTCATCACATGAATTTTTTGAATCTTGATAATGATGTTTTAACTTACTTTCACTATTATTATAAATCTCTGGTTTATTCTCTTCCACATTCACAAAAAATTTTGTTAAAAAATTTAAATTTTCAATTATTTACAAATCACTATAGTCCACCATCTTTTCTAAATGTTTTTTCAATAATTTGTAACTTCTTCCATTTCATGAATAACCACTAAAAGTTCCTTCCCAATAATTCTTATCAAACTTTCCAAAATATGGATTTTTTATTTTATATAAACATATACTTCTAAAAACATTGATGTACTTAAATTAAGGTTTTTTATACCAAATTTTATAAGAAGTCATGTCGGATTCTTATCCTAGTAAAAATCTAGTCTGAATATGTACAGTAGTACTAATAGCTTCTTTCTTGTAAAACATAGATATTTTTTATTTTTCTAACATACTCCTTACTATTTCCACCAAGATTCTATTCATTCTTTTTGATAATCCATTTTATATTGAACTATAGGGATCACTATACTACTGTTTGATACCATATTTTCTTAAGTAATATTCAAAAACATTGTGGTTGAATTTGGTAACATTATCTATTATCTACTTCTTTATATAAACCCTCTTTTCATTCACAACATCTTTTGAGAAAAAACATGAACATTTCCATAGACTATGACTTATGTTTCATAAACATGATGTTTTTTATTCGAGTGAAATAATCAATAAAATGATAAATTATAGATAAATTTTTGTTTATTGATGCCTCATCGGACCACATAAATCAAAATTAATAAGTTCAAGAGGTATGGTAGACTGAATCTCAACTCTCTTATGACTTTTATTAGTCATTTTTTATTTGTAATAAGTAATAAAAACAACATATTATCTTATTTTCAATTTTGCAAAGTTTATCACATCATCAAATTTAGAATTATTTTTCATGTTTTTATGACTTAGATGTCCAAGCCTTAAATGCCATAATTTATTTTCATCTTTTGCACTTAATTAATATGAGTTGTTAAATTATCCTATTTGGAAAGGATTCCCACTTCTTTTTTCTTCCTTTTGTAATAACTTTTCCATATTTCACACTTTTGATAAAATGAGAATATTTTGTGAAGATTACTTATTTTTCATCATCCCAAATTTGACTTACACTAAGTAAGTTATGTCTTACCCCATCAAAAAATAAAACATTCTTAGATTTCAACTTTTCTGTTTCAATCTCACCCGTTCTGATTTCTCTAATTTTTAAAGAACTATTATTATTAAAGGTAACTGCTCCTCCATCATGACTTTCAACATGTTTCAAGATTTTCATATCACACATAATATGTGAATAACTACCACTATTAATTATCCATGGTTTGTTCCTTTTACATGTTTTTAAATCTTTATCAATAACAACAGTTGTTTCTTAAACTTTCTTCTTTATAACATTCTTTTATTTTATATCCTAAAAAACTTGTTCTATAATGAGTGTCATAAAATTTTCAACATGACGACCAGACTCACCACATCTTCCACAAACATGTTTTAGACATTCAAATTTATTTTTTTTTGAATTTTTCTAACTTGAGATTGTGTTTCCTAGCTTCTCGTGGGTTTGGAAGGATACCCATTCAACTTCCACTATTTCTTCCACTTTCTTCAAATATTCTTCTAGGTAAAGATAAGTTATGCCAAGAATTATATTCCTTATGCCCATACATTCCACAACACCAATAATATCCGTCAAATGTTTATTTTCTATTAAAGTAAGATCTTTCTCCAATGAAACATTTTTGATAATTTCAACTTTTATAGATGTGATTGGTTTCTCACATCCTTTTACCACCCAAGATTTCCCAATTCTTTTTCTAGAAATTTAAATATTAGAAAAAATAGATGAAACCTGATTTTTGTTGGGGGATAATTTTAGCTCATTCTTTATTTTATCTTTCTAATCATCTTTAAAAGTCTCATATTTTACTTCTATGGATTTGTTGAAGTTTTCATTCATATTCCACAATGTATTTCCAGACTCAATATTTTTTATTAAAACATCTTATATTCTTATTCCTTATATTCTGACTTCTTATTGAGATCTTCAATCAACATTCCTTATTCTAAAATTATTAGTTTGTAACTTAATATCTCATGAATGTATTCATCCTCTAGTTTGATGATATCTTTTCTTCATTCAGAAACATCTTCAATATCTTTCTTTATCATTCTAATTTATTTATTGATATATTTTTTGTTCAAGACATGATCAAATTTATGTTCTTAGCTGATACTCTCTATAATATTCTCCACCTTCTCATTGTTAACTAATTGAGGAGTCTTCAACTTTATTATCTTTTTCAATGAATGTTCTAACCTTTTCTAAACTTTGATCTTCTGAATAATTGTTTTCAGTTCAGTTAGATTCAGCTTTATTACTCAACATACTTATCTTGTTTCAAGTAAACTTATTCTTAAATTTGTTAGATGAATTTTATTATTTATCTTTTTTTTTCAATTATTCCACTAAGGATTTTTATTAGAATTATCTTGATATTTGTTAGGTCCACTAATTCGAATACCTTGAGAGAGGGGTGAATCAAGGTATGAAAGATTAGAACTTTTCCTTCTTTGGATCTTGTTTTGTTGTTAGAAAAAACTCAATTATCTCTTCCTCTCGTATCATTATACAGACATATATGAAACCATGCACAGGACATAACCATTTTTTACTTGGTTCACCCTCACCGTGCTACATCCAAGGAGTATAGAACGACAATATACCGATGTACCAAATTCACTAAGGCTCACGACCAATAACAAGTACAATGTTCAGTCTAGATCTTTTATACACAACGTCACTGCCTTTACAAGGTTTAGGGTATGTTCACTACATTCCCAATGGTCACATCATATTCCTCTTTCTCTAGCTCATTATTGGTGGAAAGGGTCACCGTCTTCTTCTTCCTTCGCTCAATGTTCTTGAAAAAAAAATATACTCACAGTTTATTGACTTTTAGGTCAAACATAGTTTATGGACATGTAGTTCCCTTAATTTTTAGGAATTCCTCCATCATCAACTATAGGTTGATGCTCTGTTGAAGTTCATTTTTCACCCGCAGATGAATTCCACCTTTCTGAGTATTGTTAGGTACCAGAAAATACTTTCACAAACCGAATTGAAGATTTTGAAAGCTTCCTTGTGAAAATATGAACCACCTTGTCCACCGCATATTTTATAGATGGTTTGGTACACATAACACCTCCTTCGCATACCGATTCCACAACTGTGAACCACCCTTTGTCCACAAACTATCTCCACCTTCTCGATCGTATACCGCTACCTTGTGATGACTCCACGAACCTCCTCTGTGAAATCCCTCCATTCCGCGAATGGTTCTCTATTTTCAGACTGCTTTCACTTCCACGTACCAGATCTCTCCCTCCACATACCACTTATGGAATTAACTCTAACATGTACTAAATACTCCTCCTCTGTGTAGTGAGTTTTAAGGGGATACAACTTTTAACTTAAATCCTTCGATGGAAATTCTTTCATGCGAACCACTCTAGCAATTGCGGGATTATCCCTCGCGAATTACCATCAAACTTTTCCAAAATTTTGGATCAAAATATGTTCTCTAATGATATTCTATATCCATAGTAATCGATGGGATTATGGATTCTTATATAGGCAAAGATACCTTCTTAATCTGCTGAATTGAGATTTACAAAATCTTTGATTCGATATAGCCTCCACCGCATACTGATCCTTCTACCACTACGAACTGCTCCCATTCCATGAATATTTTTTTCCACATCATTCTAATACTACCTCGGCTCCAACGTGGTCGATCTCCTCCACCGACTTCAAGTTATCTGTGTACCGCACCACCATCCACCATTAACCGTTTTCAATTTTGAAAACCTCACCCACATATCATTTCTGCCAGTCCATGTACCATTCCAAGAACATGGTATGCGGCCCATGAATTATGGTATGTGATTCTCACCCTTCTACAATTATCTTCAATGTTCATCATACCATTCACTCCTATGAATAAATTCTTCCTTTTCCAAATCAAACTGCTGATTTTGAGGCCCAAAAGTTTGGAAAACACTGGGAAATGGTGCCACCATAAAAACATGTCTTCAGAAAATGCCAACCATACTCATTTAAGGTTAGCTGGATTTGTCAACAAACACAACTACACCCAAAATATACAAAGAGGATGCCTTGAGGGATTTTTTCCCAACAATCTCCCCCTTTGGGTTTGTTCAAAACTCTTCTAATGACAGTGCTGCACATTTTGATACCTCATTAAAACTTCTTCCATCTTCAACCACCATTTTCTTTACGCGATTAAGATAGGGATCAAGGATTTAATCAACACATACTATAATCTCACATGAGCAATGCTCAGTGTGATAAACAAGAGTAAATTAAAAGTTCATCAAAAATCACATCATTTCTAACACCGATTGTTGGTAAAATACTAATACCAATTACTGAGTGCTAGAAGCCTTCTGACACTATTCCCACACCACTATTCTAATTTTATCATGATCCCCAGCTGTTGTGATATCTAATAATTTATTGATCACTTATAGAATGGTCAAATTTAATGCTCCCCTATCTTATAGCTCTTCCAAAGAGCTTCATCTCAACTTCAACTCCTTTATCTCATTGCTCCACATAACAGTTTCTCCCCATGTCTTTTCTTCCCTGATAAATAGTCACACATTCTCTGTCTTTGTCAAAAAACCCGAAGGGAACTTCAAGGTTGTATTCAGTAGGTTAAAGAACACATATCAACACATTAGGGAAAGACACATCATACCTTAGAGAGAGGGGGAACCACATCCACACATTTTCAGGTGTAGGAATTCGACTAGACTCCTAGACTCATTTTATGCCTTTAAAATGCTACCTTGGCTAAGGCCATTGTAAGAATATCTGCAACTTATTGTTCTATAGGAACATAATACAACTTTAAAAGCCTTTGATCCACCTTCTCCTTCATAAAATGATATTTTATTTCAATGTGCTCTGTCTTTGAATGATGGACTGGATTTTTGGTAATATTTATAGCACTTGAATAGTCAAAATGGATTCTGATCAGATATTTCACTTCAACTCCCATATCTTCAAGTCGCTGCTTCATCCATAATAGTTGTGTGCAAGCTTGAGTTACCATAATGTATTAAGCTTCTGTGGAGCTTAATGAAATGCAATATTGCTTCTTGTTTAACTAAGAAATAAAAATTCCTCTAAGATAAAAGGAACATCTTAATTTGACTTCCAATCATCTTTTGAACCATCCCAATCTACATCTATATATCATAATAACTTTGTTTGAGATTTGTCATTATACATTAAGAAAAAATCCATTGTTCCCTTCATATATAGAAGAATTATTTTTACTCAAATCATGTGGCTCTCTTTGGGATTGCTTTGATACCTCAGTTATTGACATGTGGAAAATACAATATCTAGCCATGTCACTGTCAGGTAAAATAGACTTCCAATGATTTGCCTATATTCTGTGATACTAACTACCTTGCCCTTATCATCATGTGATAGTTTTTACCAGTTAGCAACTGGAGTCTTCATCTATTTGGAATTAACCATTAAAAATATTCTCAAAACCACATTGGAATATTTATGTTGAGAAACAAAAGTGTAATTTCTTCTTTGAATCACCTGTAAGCCAAGGAAAAATGTCATCTCACCAATCAACGACATTTTGAACTCTCTTTCCAAAAATTCAAGAAACTATCTGCATTATTCTTCATCTGATCCACCAAATATTATGTCATCAACATAAACTTGAACCATCATCCTTTGACTATTTCCATTTTTGAAATATAGATTTTAATAAACTACACCACACTGGAAACCAACCTTCTTTAGAAACTGATTGCGCCTTGAATACCATGATCTTGGTGCTTGCTTCAAACCATATAAATTATTCTTCAGCCGACAGACTCTATTATCGTATTCATGAATGAGAAAACCATCTGATTTCTCAATGTAGACTTCTCTTTCTAGAACCCCATTTAGAAATGCTGACTTGACATCCATCTGGAAAACATAAAACTTTATTTCCACTACTATAGCCAAGAATAATCTAATTTTCTCCAACCTTGCAATGGGTGAACATGACTCATCAACATCAATACCCTCTATCTAAGAGTACTCTTTGCACACAAGTCATGCATTGTTCTGAATCAAAACACCATGTTCATTGATTTTGTTGTGAAAGACCCATTTTTTCCTAATGACATTCTTATATTCTAATCTCAAAACAATTTCCATGTTTAATTCTTCTGAATTTGGTCAATCTCTTCATTCATTGCATGAACCCAATTCTCATCTACAACTTCTTTATAAAATCATTTAGGCTCTAATTTGATAAGTATGATTCTTTCTATAGAGAATTCATCCTTCTTGTCTTCACTGGTGCTGTCTGATCACCAATTATGTTCTACCTATCAATTTCAGCTCTTCTTTCTGGTCTCTGGGAAGACATTTATTTATTCTCATCATCTGAGTCTTCTTTTGAATCAATATGTGGAGCGGGAGCGTCTGTTGATCTACTTATCTCTTAATCACAATCCTCATGAGTATGATAATGTATTTTCTAGGGATTATATTCATTTTATACTATATTCACATCATGACTTTTAACTATTTTTCCTAGCCGCTTATTGATGCATTTATATGATTTTATTTTCTTTTAGTATCCAAGAAATATCCCTTCATCCCGATGAGATTCAAAGTTCTTTTGTTTCTCCTTATTGAGAATGAAACATTTACTTATGAATATTCAAAAATATTTTAATAATAGATTATTTCCATACCACAACATGTATGGAGTCTTATTCTCTTTTGGACAAAGTAAAGCTCGAGTTGAAGTGTATACTACTGTCATCATATCTTCTTTCCAAAATTTCTCCAGGATGTCTTTAATAATGAGCGCCATTCTAGTCATGTTAATGACAATCCAATTTCTTCTCTCAACTACTCCTTTCTTCTATAGAGTTCTTATTTCTAAAACATGATGCTTTATCCCATGTTTTTCGATATAATCCTCTACTTGGTTATTTGTGAACTATGTTCCATTATCTATTTGAATCGTCCGAGTTTTCTAACCAAGCATTTTTTCCAATTCCCATCTATACCTTGTGATGCAACTGAGCACTTTAGATTTGTGGGTGATTATTGAAACCCATGCCATTATTCTATAATCATCAATTAAGAGGGAATGGTATCTCATCCCATAAATAGACCTTGCTAAAATCAGCCCACACACATCAATATGCACCAACTCAAGCAGTCTCATTGAATTTTTATCCTTCTTCTTATATGTTTTTTGAATAATCATCCCCTATTGGAAGGAATTTCACATACGAGTACAATCACGTGATAATCTAGGGAGATCTCGATCTGCATCATATTTCATCAGATCTTCCAGAGAACCATGTCTTATGTGTCCAAGATTCTTATTCCATAGCTTGTTTTCTTTATCCTTGGACAGAAAGTACATATATTCTTATCCACTCATGAGGTAGATATTTCCTTTTGTATGCTTTACTTACAACACAATATCACCATATATTGATTTGATGATACAAAATTTCTTGGAAAAACTTACGGCATTCCCTGAGTCACACAATTGACAAACACTAAGCAAGTTGTGACTAAGCCCCTCAATAACCAAGACATCTGCTCATCTCATCTCTTTTCCTCCAAACATGGCTTTTCCTGAACCAATAATTTTCAGGACCTCATCATTACCAAATCATACAATACCTTCTTTATTATACCTGATTTCGGTCACTAGATTATTATTTCTCATCATATGAGAAGTGCATCTGCTGTTAATTATCCATATCCTCATACAATCTAATGCCTTGAAGGAATTTTTTGATACCACAGCCTTCTTGAACCTTTTCTTTTTGACCTAGGCCATTGAATTCAAAACCAATATGAAATGATAATCTTGATCTTCCTTAGTATATGATGGTTCAGCTTCTACCTATAGATCTGAAAACTGATTTTGAACTTTCATCACACTTGAAGATAATTTTGGCTGCTTCTTAGGAACAAATTTAGTTTTCTCAGCACATTCATCTGTATTTTTGATGTGAAATATCATTCCATATGTCTAATTTTTTTACACTTGAAACAATGACCATCAAATGATGAATTGTAATTTTGAAATATGTACAACCACCTTTGTTGGTCTTGTTAACTTTGGTACCTCTTTGTTATGGAACATACATTTTGAGAGTGTCCAGTATTTCAACAAAAATAGCATCTTATGTGAGGTACATTCCTATGTGGTAATGATGCCCCACTAGTTATGCATTGGGTTCTCTGAATCTTCTTATTCTTTTTCATGCCCAAATCAATCTTCAATATTTGATTGGGTTCTTGTGGTCTTACTTGAACACTTATTGCTTTCTGTTTTAGATCAATCCACATACCAGCCTTACCATTCAGAGTGGATTTGTGATTCAATTATCATGGATCACTTTTCTAAAATCTCATCTACTCTATTTCCTGTATGATCTTGTTTCTTAGGATTTTCACCTGATCTGCAATTTTTCATCGCATACTACCAACTTTTTCTTCAAGTTTTTCGATATTCTTGATTTGATCTTTTTCGATTTTAGTCAAACTATCAATTTCAATTTTCATTTCTTCAATTTTGAGTTTGTAATCAACCACCTTTTCGGAGTTTTCAGGCATTAAAGACCTCATATTTTCAATTTTTTTATTCTGATCAAAATTCTCTTCTTCCTACTACTATATATAGAGTTTGGAATCATGAACAACTTTGTTAGATTTCTTTATTTTGGCTATCAAAATATCTACCTCTTCAAGGGAAGCTTCTAATTCATCTTAAAGATTAACACTTCTTTCAGTTTCTCCTTCTTCATTATCACTTTCTTATCTTGTTAATGAATTTCAAGAAACTACCACCAAAGCATCTACTTTATGATCCATGCATCCCTCCAACTATTCTACCTTAGATTATTCTGAACTTTAATCCTCTCTTGAAAGTAGATTCTTCTTTTTGAATAACTTTATCCTTGTATTTATCTTCCCTTTCTCGTTTGATGAATACTTATTTTGGATAATTTAATCATTTTAATCATCAAAATTCTTAGGACACTTTGGTGAAAAATGCCCAATATTTCTACATTGAAAACATACAAATGGAAGTTTACCATTGAACCTTCCTTTTCCCATTTGCAGATTTGGTGATAGAAATGACATGACATTGTTTGTATTTTTCTCCTCAGAACTATCTTCAACAGACAGATTCTTCATGTCCTTGAATTCCACTTCCTTAGGCTTCCCTTTTTCCACAACATAATTATCATCATTTCTCATTTCATATGCTACTAGGGTACTTTGTAGGTTATCTAGTGTCAACTCTTTTGGGTCTTTGTATTCCAACACTGAAGCTTTCTGATTGAACCATGGTGGAAGTTTCCTCAAGATTAGTTTCACAATAATTATATCTTCAATGACTTCTATAAAACCCAGCATGTCTTCTACAATAATATTTAACCTGTCGAAGAATGCACCAACAATATCATTGGGATTTATTCTGAGGTCCTCATACTTGTTCCATAGAACCTGTATCATTGCTTCTTGGACTTTTATATCTCCCTCATAAAAATTTAACAATTTTTCCAATATTGCATGTGATGTTTTACAAGACATCACATTCGTGTAAATTTCATTTGATAGGGATCCCCCTAAAGAATTGATCCATTTAGCATTATAATCACATTCCCTTCATTCATCTTCCAATAAAGAACCACTATTATTCTCAGCTGATATTTCATGCATAGATTTTGTGAATACATCCATCCCAACTGATCAGAAGTAGTGAAACATTCGATTCATTCATACATGAAAATTATTTCCATCAAAGATTGGAATTACTTTATGATTGACCACCTCTATTTTATCTTCTGAGAGAGAATCATTTACTTTCAAACATTCTCCCTGATACCAATTTTTTGGCCCACTTGAATAAATACCCTGATCAGGGGTGAATCACGGTATGATAGATTATAACTTTTCCTCCTTTGGATCTTATTTTGTTTTTAGAAAAAAACTCAATTCTCTCTTCATCCCATAGAAATATACAGACAGATATGAAAATCATGCACAGGACACAGTGATTTTTACTTGGTTCACCCTCACTGGGCTATGTCTCTAAGGAGCATACTACGACAATATACCGATATAAAAAAATCACTAAGGCTCACAGCCAATAATGAGTACAATATTTAGGCTAGATCTTCTATGCCCAGGGTCACTACCTGTACAAGGTTTAGGGTCTGCTCACAGCATTCCAAAGGGTCCCTCCCTATGCCTCTTTCTCTGGATCACTACTGGTGGAAAGGGTCATTGTCTTCCTATTCCTTCACTCACTGCTCTTAGAAAAGAATACACTCACAATGTATTGACTTGTATGTCAAACGCAGTTTTTGGACATGTAGGTCCCTTCATTTTCATGAATTCATGTATCCTCAACTATAGGTAAATGCTCTGTTCAAGTTCCTTTTTTCACCCGTAGATGAATTCCACCTTATCGAGTACTGTTAGGTACCAAAAAATACTTTCACAAACTAAAATGAAGGTTTCGAAAGCTTCCTTGTGAAAATAGAGAACTAACTTGTCCACTGCATACTGTGTAGCGGTTCTGGTATGAAGAACCCCTCCTTCATGTACCGCTTCTGCCACTACGAACCACCCTTCTTTTGCAGACTGTCTCCACCTTCACAATCATGTACCGCTACTATGTACCGACTTCGCGAACCTCCTCTATGAAATCCCTTCTATCATCAAAATGTTCTCTATTCACGGACTACTTTTGTTTCCACATACTGGAGCTCTCCCTCCATGTACTGCTTATGGAATTCACTCTCTTGCATACTGAAGAATCCTCTACTGCATACCGATTATTAAGAGGATATGTCTTTATGCTTAAATCCTTCTGTGGAAATTCATTCGCACGAACCACTCTAGCCTTCACGGGATTATCCATCACGAATCACGATAGGAATTTGTCGAAATCCAATATCAAAATATGTTCTCTAATGATATTTTATCTCCACAGTAATCGGTGGGATTATCGAATATTATATAGGAAAAGATACATGCTTAATCCATTAAATCGAGATTTACCAAATCTTTGATTCGATAAAGCCTCCACCATGTACTAATCCTTCTACCACCACAAACCTCTCCCATTATGCAAACCATTTTTTCCAAATTGTTTGCATACTGAATTGGCTCACACGTGGTCGATCTCCTCTTCCGATGTCAAGTTATCCATGTACCGCACCGCCTCCTGCTGCTAACTGTTTTCAGTTTCACAAACCTCACCCATGTACCGTTTTCGTAGCTCCGTGTAATGTTCCAAGAACATGGTACGTGGCCCATGAATTATGGTACGCGATTCTCACCCTTTTCCTATTTTCTTCAACATTCTTCATATCGTTCACTCTTATGAAGAAATCCTTCCTTTTCGAAATCAAACTCCTGATTTTGAGGCCCAAAAATTTCGCAAACACTGGGAAATGGCACCACCTTAAAAACCTGTCTTTGGAAAATTCCAACCATACTCAATTTTGGTTTGGTGGATTTGTTACAAACACAACCACACCCAAAACATACTGAGAGGACACCTTGAGTGATTTTTTTCCAACAATATTCACCAACTTTCTTCTTGGGGAAATTCATAGAAAAGTATCTAATTCCACCACACTCAAATCATTTGAGAGGAAGTTGACCTCCATACTTTCCCCTTCTTATTTGATAGTTATTGTATAAAAGAGATCTTATTTTATCATTCAACTCATAATACTCTTTACCTTCATAGTCACAAGGATCAACATCTTCAGCATCTTTAATTTTCTACTTTCTCATCGCTTCCAAATAAATTTCATATTTCATATTATTTTTAAACATTATATCTTTTATCATTTCATAAGAAACAAAGAATGTTATGAAATTAAGGAATATATAAATCAACCTTATATTTTAAAGAGGAAATTTTAGAATCAAACCTATCTAGAAAATTTCACATAAGTTTCTTCAAAAATGTAGAATCTTTCAAGACATCTCATAATCCTCTAATGTAGAAAAAAAATTCATTAAATCTGGTGAAGTATTAATCAATAGTTTCTTTATCTCTCGTTTTGATGTCTTAAAACTTACTATGCCAGATATGTATCTTTTCTTCCTTCACTTTCTTATTCCCTTTGAAAATAATTTATAGCTTCTCCCACATACTTTTTGAAGTATTGAGACTCATCACCTTCTGATAAACACCCTTTGATAAGGATATAAGGATTTCATTTCTATCCTTTACATCAAATTTTATTTTTCTCTTATCTATAAATGTCATAAAATAATTTTTCTCAATAGGTGGAACACCAATATTAGCAGCATCAAAAACTTCTAAACCAAGAGATCAGAAATGATGAATCATCCTATTTTTTCATCCATTATAATGCATTCCATCGAATGTAATAATTCTTGTACTATTGATAGAATTGATATTATCCATGACAAGGATTCAACTAGGGAAAAGTAGCCTCTAATACCAATTGAAGTTCCAAAGGATCTAAAATAACTAAGAATAGGGGTGAATTAGTTTCTCACTTTCTATAAGCTTCAATACTTTTTAAAACTTAACCCATGTAACCTGTTAAGATTTATTTCATTATTATATTTTTTTAAACACTCATGCATGAAAATTTAGGAAATAAAGTAAAGAACACAAGATTTACAAGGTTTATCATTAGTGTGATAACCTTCATCATTTCCATATTCGCTCCCATGGGTATATGTATATTCACTGTTATGAAGAAGTGAATACAACTTATGCCAACTCCCATTAGACACTTTCTATCTCCTGATATAAAATATTATACTGAATGCTATCAGTTTATAATGTTACTTATAAAATAATAGATCTAAAATGAAAGAATAATACTTTTTTCAATTTTTTATGTAAAATATAATTCTAGATATAATTTTTCTAGATCTAGTTATCTCAAAATGATTAGGTCAATACGATTCTCCCTTACTCAATATGAACTCCTCAAACTCTAGTCAAACACTCAGTATGATCTTCCTCAGTATGACTGGATCAATGCGATGGACTTAATATGATGAACCCATTATCAATATAAAAAAATAAACCTCTTCTCAAATTCTCAATATGATCTTCCTCTTCCCGATTGACTCAATATGATTCTCTTTCCTAGTAAACCAAACTTTCATGTGTATGATATTCTTTGATATCTTGGTATGAAAAGAACTTTCACTCGAATTATTTAGTGATCCAACCTTTCAAATTACATGAAATTTATAATGACTAAATGATCTAATGAAATATTTATAGGTGAATTAGAAAAAAATGTAGGAAATGGGAAAAAGTTCTCTGCTTCCTCAAATTTCAAAACACCAAAAATCACCCACATTTAAACTTATCTTTGACTTATTTAAACCTTCTCATATCTATTTTATATTTATTCACAATTGAATAAACTAAATTTTCTTCAATCTGATGTAGCTTCATGAGAATCATTATGATGAAACTTGATCAACTTCAGCTTCCTCTTCTCATTACGATCTGTCATTCTTTTTCTTCTCATTAGGGTCTACCTTTATTTTTTAACTCATTACAATATTCCTTTATTTATTATCTCATTTTGATCAACCTTTCTTTCTCAACTCATCACTATATACCTTTATTCTTTAGCTAATTACAGTCTTCTTTATTCTTCAACTCATTATGATATTCCTTTCCTTCTCAGTTCACTACGATCTTCCTTTTATTCTTAGCGCATTACAATCTTTTTTTTCTTTATCGGATCATTATGAGAAGAATTTATTTCTCAGCCCATTACAATATGATTAACTTTCCTTATTAGAATCATTTTGATGGAATACTCATTAAAAAGGAATTTCCCATTATTTTTTAAATCTATTATGATTATTTTCCCATAAATATGGAAATTATTCAATTATGAATCCACTTAGGAACATTGAAATTCTTCAAACTTCATCAGCTTTACAATTTATTTATTCTAAAAACTTCTGGGTCAAGTACTTATGGATCTGATTTAATCATTATGATTCCTCTATTTATTCAAAATCTTTTATCATGATAGTTTTCACAATTTTTTATAACATAATAACTAGAAAATAATCATATGATTTTGATTGGAAATTTTGATAACTTTCTAACTCTAAAAATCACTTTCATCAAAAAAAACCCTTCAGCATCACAACAAAGTTTTTGGTTAGAAACATCCAAATTTCATAAAACCACTGAGCCTGATGGATCGTTAACTTCATATCGATGGACCTGAGACTGATGGTGTGTTCAATCAACAACTTCATCTTTCTAACTACCTTTGCATCTGGTGTTCCTATATCTGATACTCTACATCTAGTGCTTCTCAGTCTGATCCTCTAAATCTAGAAAATGAATTTTTTGAAAACAAAACTTTTATCCACCATTATTTTTGGGTTTTAACATTAAGAAACTTTAAACTTTCTTACATAACTCATTATGATATATTGGGTCTAATTCTTTAATAACAAAAAAATCTTACAAAAAAAGTTTATTTGTCAACAAATTCAAAAACATTGTCAAAATAATTTATCCCAAATGTTCTTAGGTAACCCTTTAAATTAATATTTTACCAATATACATCATAAACTCATTTAGGATATAAAGTGAAATTTAATATTTAATTTTAACTTGAATAATTCTTTATTTTTTAACTTTTAACTTCTCTAAGTCTAAAAATTCTCCCACTAGTCTCTTAGATACTATATTATCTTTAGAATATCATGCTAGAAAAACTTATTTGGGTAAATGATAACACTTATTTAATTTTTAGTATAAATATATAAAAAATAAACAATTATATCTATATCATATATACATATATATATTCTATGTGTTTGGATCATTTTATTGAAATTAACATTATTCATTATAATATTTCTCAAATGGTGGTGGAATCTCAATTTCTCTAATATCTGGATAATCAATTTTATCCTGGATAAAAGTTTTTAATCCGTATATTCTTCTTAAAATATGTAATATAAATCAATTAATTATAATCCATGTGTATTATCTCATATTTTTTATATAAAATACTTATTAACAAGAAAAATGTCTTATCATATAAGATAAATGAGATAATTATATGCATAATTTAGCTAAGTCTGTTTGATCTTTATAATCATCCTTTGTATCCATTCAGTGATTTTACAACCCTTTATTTTTTTCAATTTTGTAAAAATTACAAGGTTCTTCTATTCTTAACTTTATATTAAATACTTATATATTTACAAATCTTATACAACATAAAATTGGTATCACATAACCTTTAAAATAGAATAAGTGGTTTCTATAAAACTAATACGCGATATGTAAATTCCATGGAATTTTAAAAATACCTTCATGTATATTTAATAATTCCATCCTATAGAAAAATTACTTTTCCTTCCTTAAAAATCTAGGTTTCAATGACCTTGAATAGCTACTCAAAGAAACATTATAGGACTTTACAAATAAGTTTTTTTATTATGGTTTGGACTTTTACCTACTCGTACTATCGATACAGTCCCAAAACCTAGATATCACATGCCCTAGTTCATCATTCCTCAACACATTGAGAAAAATTGGATAAACATTTCTTGAGTAAATTCTCATTGTTAGAAAATTTCAAATAATGAAAAAAGAATGAATTCCTTGACTAGTATAATCTATAGAGGATATAATTAGTTTCAACTAGTCATTAGA
Source organism: Viscum album (assembly GCA_963277665.1). Lineage (NCBI taxonomy): Eukaryota > Viridiplantae > Streptophyta > Magnoliopsida > Santalales > Viscaceae > Viscum > Viscum album. Next base: position 1,226,773,899 of record OY728130.1, read on the forward strand.
ATGATTAACCATATTAATTATATGTGTGAACACTAAACTTATTTTGGTCATATTGAAACTAATGCTTTTAAATCCTTGAGTGAATCATTTTATTATTCTCTTAAGCATCATGATTTGCATTTTGAATGACTTAAATGGTTTATTTATTCCAGAAGGTATTACTCTAACACATGGAATTACCCCTTAAGAACATTTCATTAGTTACCAATCATGGGAGTTTCTTAAATTAAGCTTCCACTTTGAATGATTAATCACAAAGTCAAGTTGGATGGTGATGATGTTATTCATTTATAACATAATATTTTATTAGATGAGTATCATGTATTACAAACATTTAAAAATGAATTTTTGTAAATATACTCCCACTAAAATGATTACACAATTAAAATCATCATATCAATTAGTGGTCAGAGACCCATATATCATCCTGAATTATATAGATTATCATATATATGGTCCATGACTACATTTTATATAATAATATATTCAATCATATCATATATGACTCTTTTTCCATAACTATATTGTAGATTCACTTAACTGAATTCCTCTAGTATCTCAATAGGTAGGGTTTCCCGTCTAATAGTAATATAGATAAATATACAAGAACATGGTACCCAGTGGTTAAGGTTGCCTAATTACATGCCTTCCTTACATAGGATAATCCAGGGGAACCCAACATTTACATTGACTACAGGTAAGATGATCGAATTCTGAACAAATTCTGCTTTGGATGAAATCTCAAACATAGAATGTTAAAGGGGACTAAATACCATCATATTATCTCATGATATTACATTTAATTATAAATTCTTAAAATGATATATTTTGGTATCTTATTTTGTCCATAAAAATTAATATTGTCAAACCATAATGGCATATAAACTTTTATAAAACTTACATCTTTTGTTACTGACCCTTATTAAAATCCAAATATATTCATACATATCCAAATTCATTATATTAATAATGTACATGAAACTATTTCATGTAAAGTTTTAGAATTAGGTAAAATATATAATATACACTTGAGTAAAACTAGATCAATAGATAGTCACCCCTCACTTTTCTAGAAAGGGCATAAGCCTTTAGGCCAGTGAGTATTCTAAACCCAAGTCCCTCTACTCAGAGAAAATTTACTCAATAGAGATATAAATTACATTATAATTCTAACACCTAATATATATAAATCATAATCAACTACTTAATTCATGTTCATAAATCAATATAATCCAAATTCAAGGAATAAGAAAACTAAATCCACTATCACACCTAGCATGTAAGCCCTTAAATGCAAGTACGATGATATGTAGACATATTTTAACAACTGTAAACTACATAATACACCTAATAATTCATATTATAAATATTATATCTATGAATAAACCAAGGAATAAATTTTAAAAAATGAACAATTCACAAAACTAAATATTAGATGAACAATTTATGGACAATTCATAAACAAAATCTAATCATAAAAACTTTATTATTTTAGCTAACCTTATGGTAATTCCATAATTTTTTAATATAAACAATTTATATTCATATCCTAATACAAACTCTTTAATATTATTCTTTGTTTTATTCCATAAAAAATTAACAACTTTTATATTCCACTATTTATTTTATATACTATTTAAATAATCAAAATATCTCATATTATAGTTTACCTAAACCTTGATCATATCAATAATTCAATCTAATTTTTATTTGGATTGAATAATTTCTCAATAAAGACATTAATTTTAACACTTCAAATTAATTAATTATAAACAATTCATAATTTAAATATAAATACACATATAATGTGGAACTATTTTTTTACTTATAAAAACTGTATAAATTATCCTTATAATTTCCATATAAACATGATGTATCTGATTTATTATTCATACCATATAATTTAAAAAAATGAATTTAATATTAAGAATTAATATTTTATGATATTTAATAAATGTGTCAAAAAATTAAATATTTATTTATAAACATTTTATAATTAAATAATTTATAAAAAAACTATAAATAAACAGATATCTCTCTTTATCTTTTTACATAAATTATAAGCACTTTATAAATTATATAATTCAATTCATAATTGAATTTTAGGAAAAATTTCTATTTCTTTAATCCCTATATTAGATTCAACCCACACCATGTTGTTTGCATAGTATTAACCGGCATAGGGCATGCCTCACATGTGATTAATCGGTGTCGAGTGGTCTAGCATGAGATTAACTCATTCTATAAGGCCGATGTAAGAATCAAAAATCACTTCATAGGATTAAACTAGAAGAACTATGTTAGATTAACTAAATTCATAGGGGTCATATAAGGTTAATCCTACATATTATTGGCCTTGCATAGTAATAACTCCTTCAGTATTTGGTGCGGTACTTACCATGTGTAATATGAATAAAATGTTGCATGAGATTAAAATAATATATTTAATAACATATAAAGGATTAAAACTTAAGAAAATAGTATCGTACATTATTAAATCCATAGTATGGTATCTATATAGAATTATTCCGGGTTTTTTGTTAGGTGAGAGAGTCCATGACATAATATATAGATCCCATGTCAGAATAACCCAACCCTATGTGACATTAACTTGGTGGTAAGATACAGTTATTCATGGGAAACACTAGCTTGAAAATTATTAACTCATGTGATATTAACATAATTTTTACATTGGAAAACCCAACATAATACAAATTAGAGGTTGTGATATCCCCACAAATTGTTACCAGTCATATTTAAAGACATGTGTTGAATCATATATAGTGATTCAATGCGCGGTTTTCTGCAACAATGTTTAAAGATCCATTTTATGAATGATTTAAAACATCAAATATAATGGAAAGGATTCAATACCACTATTGGGTTTATTGATATATATTAATACTTAATCTAAGTAGTGGTTGTAGAATATAAATCCAAAAAACAATTCTCTCCCTAAGACACTGAAAGCATGTGTAAACTATAAATGGGATTTTTAGGGTACGATCCTATTGTTTCAGGACATAAATTTCCTTTGTATGTGTCAATTGTATTTGTTAAAACACTATATTTATACTAATCAATTGATCACTATTCAATGGATATATATCAATGGTAATGAAACTTAATGGTTTTTTAAATTACAATTGTATATAATAAAAAGAAATATGTTCGTGTTTTTTCTATAACCATATTACATAACAATACATTTAATTAAAACAAATGGGGAATTTTATTTATAACAGTTCGGGTCATTAAAATATTCCACCCTTAAGAAATTTATCCATAAAAATTTTCTTTTCCCACACTAAAAAAGATGATGGTAACTCTATTTCATCACCACATTCGGTTCCCACATTTCTTCTTCAAAATTCCGGTTTCTCCATAACACATTGACAAGGTGTATTATCTTATTTTATAGAAATATTTCTCTATGACCTAATGTTTTTACTGGATTCTCTTCATAGGAAAAATCATTCTCTAATGGTACTACCTCTGGATTGAGTACATGTGAGGGGTCTGGTATGAACTTCCTCAAAAGGGATACATGTAATACATCATGTACTTGAGATAGGTTAGGTGGGAGTGCAAGTTGGTAGGCCACCACACTAATGTGATCAATGATCTCTCAAGGGGTTATATATCTTGGAATAAGATTTCCCTTATTCCCAAATCTCATCACATTCCTCAATGGAGATATATAGAGGAATACCATATATCCAACATCACTCTCCAGGACTCCTTGATGAATTCCAACATAGTTCTTCTATCAACTCTAAGTATCTTTGATGTGCTACTGAATGGTCTTAACCATGTCCACTATTTCCTCGACCATTTCAGGACCTAGAAGTTTTTGTTCCCAAACTTCTTCCAAACATGCATGTGTTATTCACCTATTCCCATAAAGGGATTCATAGGGATCCATTTTTATTCTTAAGTGGAAACTTTTATTGTTAGATAAATTGACTAAAGGTAGATATTGATCCCATTCTCCTTTGAAGTCAATTAATCATGCTCTCAAAATTTCCTCAAGTATCTTGATAGTCTACTCGGATTTTCCATTAGTTTGAGGATGATAGGTCATATTGAAATTCAGCTCAGTATTTAGATCATATTAGAGAATTTTCAAGATCTTAGAGGTGAATCTTATATCCCAATCAGATAAAATTGATAGTGGTACTCCTTGTAGCCTTAGAAATTCTCTGATTTATATCTGATCATGTTGATCCAGTGAGAATTACTCTCTAATTACAATGAATTATGAAGTCGTTGTAAGTTTATACACCACAATCTAGATAGAATTTTTTCATCTAGATGTATTCGGAAGCCTGGTGAAATGTTCCATGGTGATGTTTTACCATTTCCAAGTTAGTATGGGTAATGTTCGCATCATCCCCTTATATTTTTTCCTTTTATCCTTCAATTTTTTACATACCATAAACTTTGATGTATATTAATCACTATTCTTATTCATATTGTACCACCAATAGTTCACTCAGAGATCTTGATAAATCTTTGTGCTCCTAGGATAGATAGATAAGGTTAATCTATATGGATCATCCAATAGTTCCTTTAACTCGGTATTTGATGGTACACATAGTCTTAACCCAAATCATACAACCCCTTATTCATTAATATTGAACTTTGAGGATTTACCTTTTCTTAAAATTTCCAATTTCTTCTAAATCCCCACATCATTTATTTGATCATCTTTTAACCTCTCCATAAGAGATGGTTGAGAAATCAGTTCTGAAAGAATTGATGATGCTTCTTACTTTATAATTCTCATGTCCATCCTTTTCAAAACTAAGAATATTAGATCCATCTCAAATCTTATCAATGATACCATTTTTTATCCTTTCAAATTATATTTCCTGCAACTTTATTCTCTTTACTAGGTTGGTAGTGGATTGAAAACTCATTTTCCTTGGTCAGCTCTAATCCACTTCATTGGTAAATATTTATCTCTTTCTATGTGTATATATACTTAAATATTTTTTGATCTGTATATATTTTACACTTCTCCCCAAAGAGAAAATGTTGACATATTTTCAAAGCAAAGATCACTACAGCCAACTCCAGGTCATGTGTTGGGTAGTTCTGTTCATGAACATCCAACTACCTTGAAGCATAGGCTATGGCTTTGTCATTCTGTACTAACACGCAGACCAATCCCTTTTTCAAAGCATCACTGAATACCATGAAATGTTCTCCGCTAGTGGAAAATGTGAGTATAGATGCAGTGATATTCCTCTTTTTCAACTCCTCAAATCTCTATTCACATTAATAATACTATGAAAACATGACTCACTTCTATGTTAACCTAGTAAGATGGTTTGATAATCGCTATAAATTTCTCACAAATCAGTGATAATGCCTAGCTGACCTAAGGAAACTATTGATATCTATAATAGATGTTGGCCTCATCCATCCTTCATTTTCTTCCATCTTTGAAGGGCCTACAAATATTCCATTGGTTGTGATGATATACCCTAAGAAATATACTTCCTTCAACCTAAACACACATTTTTTGTACTTGGTATAAAGCTTATCCTTTCATAGGTTCATTAGAACAGTGCTCATATTATCCTTGTGCTCCTCCTTGATTTTAGAGTATATTATAATATAATCATTAAATATTATCAAAAATTTGTTGAGGTAATCTCTAAAGACACTATTCATCAAATCCATAAATATTTTTGGAGCATCAGTGATTCTAAAAGGAATTACTATGAACTCCTAAGGATTTTACCCTGTACAAAAAGTAGTATTGGGGATATCTTCCATCTTCACCCTTACTTGATAATATCCGAAATAAATATCCCCATTGGAGAAGTATTGTAATCCACATATCTGATCGAATAATTAATAAATCTATGGTAGAGGATAATTGTTCTTTATCATGATCTTTTTGAGTTCACGATAATAAATAAAAAGTCCCATTGACTCATCCATATTCTTAATGAAGATGAATGTTTCACCCTATGGTGAAGCATTTGGGTGTATGAACCTCTTATCCAGATTCTCCTATAGTTTTTTTAACTCCTCAACTTTCAAAAGAAATTATATAGAGTCTTGGATAATGGTAATGCCCTAGGTATAATCTCGACTGAAAATTCACCCTCTCAGCTCGGAATAAGACTACGAGATTCTTCAGAAAACACATCAGTGTATTCCCTCACAATGGGCATGTATTAAATGATGATATTTTTCTCATACTCAAAAATTATAGATAGATACACTTTATTATAGGGTAATAATATCCATTCTTGATATTTTTGTGCAAAATAAGATTCATCCTCCTCCTTGTACTTGTACAGAATCAGGGGATGATTTGCAATACGAAGGGTGATTTCCTTCTCATTAAAATTTATGTTGGTCCATACAGGGAAATCCAATCCATTCCCATAATTTCATCACATTCCAATAAAGGTAGTATTGAAAGGATCATTGGGAAGTTTGTCCCAAAAAACATTGATAGGAGAGGAGTTATATACTCAGGATACTGCCCCATTTTCTGTTTTCACTGATATCTCTACTTCAATTATTGGTAGTGGTGTTTGATTAGTTCTATTAAACATTCATGATATGAAGGAATGTATAGAACAATAATAAAAAAGTAAGTATGCTATTCTTGAATGAATAACTTGAGTACATATCACCACTTCATCGTCAGGATCCATCTTAGTGGTTATGATAGAAAAATCCATCCATTGCTACCATAGAGTTTTTTGGTTGTCTCCAAAAACCCTTGGCTTGGTGCATTGGTTTTAAAAGTACCATATATCCTTATATTTGATGTAACAAACAATGCACTGAGGATTGACTAGAGAATTCCTTTCCTCCATCGCAATAGTGTGTTTCTTCTATTGGTAATCACTAGCTAGGTTCCCTTCCTTTCTGTACCTGAATCATTTTTTTATCCCCCTTAGTAAATTTCTAGGGTACTTATTTCCGCACCTTTGACAAGTGGGATTTTGAAATTTATTGGCACTGTTATATTTCTCCATAGAACAATCATAATTAAACTCCAATTTCCACTTCTCATCCTACTGATACCCTTGAAAGTCTCTAACATCTATTTCGACTTTGAAGGCACATTATACAATTTCTCATAGATATCAAAGTATTGGATTTCCATGGATTTTCCTAGATTGTGTTTTTCCACCAAATAAGCATTCAACTTTGAATTTGGGGGTAACAACAAAGCTATGGGAATATCATGAAAGTCTTGTGAATTTTTCCTCGTAATCCCCAATACATTAATCATATTTTTTCTTGAGGGTAAGGAAATCCCTTTCTATTTTAAGATAGATATTATGGGGAAAATATTTATCAAAAAACATTTTTTGGAATTCTTTCCACCCCATCACTTTGATATATTTTTCATGATCAATATTCTTAATCAATGTCCACTATTGATAAGCTTCTCACTCCATTTGATAAACGTCTAGAAGAAACTTATCTTGTTTGTAACATTTATGGAAGGAGAAGATCTTCTCGATGGAGTTGATTTATTGTTCCGCGATTAAGGGATCAGATAATCTATTTAAAGTTAGGTGGTTTTGTCACATAAAGGACTCAATTCCAACTTTTTCTTTATTAGGGGGATTTTGGTGGTCCTCCTAATCAATGTTTATTTTTATAACCAGATTCCACTTATAAAGTATCTTATAAAATTTAGTGATTTCTTCTCCCATCAGGTTGGGAATCTCATTGGGGCAGTCATCACATTTCTCATCACATTGGTTGTTTACCTGATTCCTCCTATTTTTATACATTATATAGAATAAAAGGAAAATTAGGGGTGAATATTTTAAAAATATTAATCACATAAAGGGGATCCAATGACATTAAATGGATAACTTATAAATTATATGTATTTCTTTAACTTATTAATTTTGATGCATCAATCTAGGTCATCCATGATCTATTTCCTAACATATATTTTTATGGGAATTCTTTTAATCCCTTAATAATGGTTCATAATGATATTATGAATTTAGAAAATCAAATACCCCAAGAGTTTCAAACCAGGTGTTTAGTTAGGCCCATTTTTGTGTACCATGTTACGCCAAGTTAGGCCCAACACACCTTGTCAGAGTTGTTACCCCTAGGTACATATGTTTCAGAACTATGTCCACTTGCTGTATCCAAATAGGGATGTATTTTTTTAATAAAAAACTTACTCTATACTTACTAAAATTTAGGGATGTTTTATTATACTTAGTCCTATCCCTAAGGCTTTCTCTAGAGTTTTCTTATCTTAATCCCAAAAATAACTATACATTTCCTTTGATACCAACTATAAAAAACCTTATCTTTAATAAACATTAATACAAGATTTATTACAAAATATTACACTTAATACAACCTAGAATATTGATAATTATAGTTTATTTGGTAATTAGTTACATTACATAACAATTTAAAATAGGAAAAAAACATCATCTTTATTGAAAAATTCCTTAACATGCTCGCACTTAAATATACATGGGATAACATGAGGACATACATAAGAAAGGGGTGTGCTATAAATCCTAGTAATGGAATAATCAGGACATGAGGAAATAAATGTTATAAAATAGTCATATAAATTGTGAATAAAAGGAACATGAATAATAAGTCATGATATAAGATGATAATAATAACATGGGAAATGTGGCAACAACTTAAAATAGTTCAACATAAACATAGGTCAAGGACAACTAGCAAGACATAATGATGGAAAAATCCCTATAAGGGAATCATATTCTCTCCATATCCCAAAAATTAAGTACCATAAGACTAAACATTACTCAATTCCTTCAAGAGATATATAATTCCCTGTGCACCCATTATTTTCATTTCATTCTCATAATTAAGTGTTCCACATAGATCACAAAACATCGATTCAATGATCATCATATTTTTTCCATGATTAAGGAATACGGAATACATAAATATAACTCCCAATTAAAATAATTATAATCATATAAATGTAAATTCCCTTGATAGTAAATGGGTATGGTATTCACTGCCCAATTATTTTGTCATGAAAAATCGTGGTGAAATTTTGAAGGTATAATAGTGTCACTTAAAAATTCATAAAATGGGTTAATGAGATTGAAAGTGGTATCTCATAATTTAGAAATAAAATGGTAAGTAATATGGATATGTTAAGATATATCTCATAATTAGGAATTAGGAATATAAGGAATAATATAAAAAAGAAACGTGAATAAAGAAGACATGGTGAGGAGCCCTTACATGAGGGTGTTAATCCAAATGCTTGGGAGGGGCTTCTAGAGAGATCAGGGGTGCCTTGGGAGGACCATAGAGGGTGGAGGTAAGATTATGTGTGTTCTCTAAGGAGTTTTGGTGAAGAAAAATGGGATCTTGTGGGTGTTTATATGGGAAATGAGGGGGATTTGTTTATTATTAATTTTTGGACTCTGCGTAATAAAATAACCAAAACCACAAACCATCCCATGGTTTCTACCAAATAAGAGTGTTTATCATTATTTTATAAGTCTATGGGACTAAATTAATAAAATCATGCCCTTTATAATATGTAGGTGAGTCACACTCTTAAATAAATTATTTCAAAACATTAATATATATTAATGGTTTTGGAGGATTCATATTGGATTTATAAAATTGATAAAATAAACTTAAAATATCATTATTTTAAAGGGAAAATAAATATGTGTTCATTCATACCATTTAAAGTGTTCATTAAATCACTTTTGGTTCATTATGAAGTCATAATATACAAGGTTTGTTTATATGGTATTTAATTTTTACCCGAAAATTCGACTGTCTCCAAAAATTATAAAAAAATCACTATTGGAAAATTTGAAAATTATGATCCCAAAAATAATATTCATTTTATAAAATTAATTTTCTAAATATTTTAATTTTTACTTTGAAAATAAAATTTTCATTTATTAATAAATCTTGGTTTTTTTATAATAACAATTTTCAAACCCTTATAAAATTTACCTTTGAATTCACAAAAATTATATGATCAATTATAGTTAATAAAAAAAATTATTAAAAAAATTATTAAAATTTTATTTATTTTAAAAAACTACGTTAATTTATGAAAATAAGTTCATTAATTTGATTTTAATATTACACAAAATAGAATTTGTGTCTTATTGTATCAAAATAAAAATCAAAATTATTTATAAAGTAACAATAATAGGATGAAAATATATTCATTTTTCTATTTAAAATAATTTAAATACTCGTTTTTCTAGGGCCTTGATACATATCCCATTCATACACCTACAAAGGCCCTGAGAGTAAGGTGTGTGATGGTGAGACTTTGTTGGGGTCATTCAGCAAACATGGTTTGAACTGTGATCTCGATGAGATTGAACTTCCCCTATAAAAAGTTTTGATCATGATTATGTTATTTGATATCAGCTTGGTCTTGGTCAATGGAAAATCCCATAGATGTTATCCTATTTAGAATATTCAATAAATGGGCTTTATATGGTACATTCCTTCTAGTGGAGTCCATCACTTTCCTTTTTCTACATCAATTGGATTTTTTGAAAGCCTATATTTATAGTAATCATGTGATCACTATTCAATGATTATATTATCAATGGTAATGATACATAATGTTATTTTAAATTACAATTGTATATAATAAAACAAAATGAGTTCAACAGTTTTCTATAAGCATATTACATAATAAGAAATTTAATTAAAACAAAAGGGAAATTTTATTTATAAAAGTTCAGGTCATTACCAGTATCTTATCGCCACCATAGAATCTATCATTAAAACTAGGCATTGAAAATACAATCTGAACTACTGTTTCACTGAATCCATAAAGAGGGAAATTATGGTAAAATTTTTTAGGATAACACAGATTTACTCCTCATATATATCAATATTAAACTCATAGAAAAGTAAGATAATTTTCCACTCATACTACAATTCATGAACTATATCATTCTGCGACATTCTGTGCAAGGCACAGCAATGTCATTCCCCTTTCCTATAGAGTATATCATATTAAAATAAAATAACTAAAGATTTTATACCCATATACATTATCATAGATTTATATCTTCTACAAAAACATATAATTTTAACTCTTATGATTGGTGTATACAATAAACTTATCATTGAACATATTATGTCACTAACTCATAAGTGCATACACATTCACTACTAACTCAAGATCATGGGTAGAGTGATTATTCTGATTTTGGTTAATCTACTAAGAACCTAATGCCACTATATATCTTTCCTTATATCAAAATATACTCTAAATTAACACTTGGTGAAATTTCCCTACCTCAGGTAAAATTAGAACAGTTATTTATATCCACCACCTCTTCAACTCTTGAAATGCAACCTCGCGCCTATCATTCTAATGAAAATCTATAACCTTCTTAGTTAATTCCACCATTGTCACAACTAATTAAGATAATTATTGAATAATGAAAAGGTAATAACCTGTAAAACCTAATAATATTTTAATTTTGAAAAAATTATTATATTTTAATAAGGATATCATTGCTTTTACATTTCAGGATTCCCAGATATTCTATATTTAAAGAAAACATCTCCAAATAACTTCACATTCTAGATATAGAAATTTAATTTTACTATTTTTATAAATAATTAATGATCCCTCATTACTTATAATATAATGTACAAATATTCCACATTCTCTTTATTATATTATTATTATTTTAATATATCATCAATAAACACAATAAAAAATGAATCTAGATAAGAATTGGAAAGCCATTTTATAATGTCTATAAAAATAGTTCGAGTGTTCATGACCTAGAATAGAATCACTAAGAGTTCAAAATGAAAAAATCTAGTTTGAAAAGATTTCTTTTTCACATCTTCAGCTCTCTTAGTTTTTTTTAACTACATGACCAAATATCGATATTATATAACCATTGATCCCCTCTTATATAGCCAAGAAAATCATATATTACAAACAAAAGATACCATTTCTTAATGGTATCATAGTTCAATATATCATAATCAACACATAGAATGATGCTCCTATATATCATCTTAGAAAAAACAATAGAGAACCCAAGGTAGAACACATATCTTACTAAATATACTGGATTCATGATATTCAAATTGTGTTTTAAATTCACTGAGATCTGCTGGAGCTATGTGATAAGGAGGTATAAATATAGTCTCAGTACCTAGAACCTTTTCAACCACAAACTCCACCTACCCTACCAGTGGAAAATATATAAAATATTAAAGAGACACATGTTTTATAACTAATGGTCTCACGGTACGCCCTAAGAGGGGATGAATTATGGTGTCTTTATATTAATTCTTATCTTAAATTAAATTGGTTATGGTATTCATGTTATAAAATTCATATATAATTGTTCACATGGGAACAACAATATATAGAAAAATAAAGGAGCATGGAAATATAGATTTTTACTTGGTTCACCAGCAATGGGATATATCTAAGGAGCATTATCAATAGTGTGTTGATATAAAAATTAATAACTATTCCATTAGTTTGTGATTATAAGATTTAATATAAGATCAATACTCATCCAAGATGTAAAACCTCTCCATATTTTCCAATCAATGATTTTATATAGGGTTAATAAACAATATGTTGACACCTAGGTCAAAGTCACAAGGATAATGTTTTTAGAAACAACACCAAATATCAATGTGTGTTCTCCATGATGCTTTATTCCTTAATTATTGATATACAAAAACATATACATCAACTCAACAAATGGGATCCTAATATTTATTATAATTAAAACCGATCAAACTTTACTATTTAATTCTATATATTTTATGAAATTCAATCTTGTTTTCCTATACTTACATTCTTCAAGATATTTAATATCCTTGTATTTTAATATCTTACCATTTGTACAATATAATATAACATACACAAAAAATTGAAATTTTATTTCAAAATATAGATCTTAAAACATCTATATTCTTATACTTTAAATCCATCTCATGGATTATATTCAAGCAGAAATCCACCATTGGAATTTAAATGGGTAGTTAATTATTTTCTCAACAACCACAAAAAAATTATGAGAGTGAATAATTATAAGGTCTATTCAAGTTCTCCATATTTCTCCAGTAACAACATGATACCATTAATCATGACATGATATATTGATTTCTTCTTCAACTTTATTCAATTGCAAGACACATTACAACAAGAAATAAATATTAATGTCATAAACTGATTTGAGTTACTAAATAGTCTAAAGTTTAATATTCATAACTCTTTATGCTTTTCCATGGATTAGGTTTTATAGTTTGATCCTCCTTTGATTTTAAAAATATTGTGACATGATTCATAAAATGTTGCATGATCTAATTCTAGATATTCTCAAACTCCAAACCTATTTTGTTGCGAACCTATACCAAAGCATGGGAAACATGAAATTGGTAGATTTACTGAAATATTCCAAAATTATGTCATGGTATGGAATCTATACCATTTATTGGATAAAAACCCATATTTTTTTATATACACTACAACATTTATAACTTGGATGTGGTATAGACAAATCCATCAATCTATCACTCCTTGTATTTTAAAAAGTAAAGAACCTTACATTTTGGTTTTTATTACTGAGTTTCCTTATGTATAATTTTTATAACCTTACTTATTATAGTGTATTATAATACTTATCTGATTCTTAGAACATTAATTAATGGAATTTATATTAATCCATGGCATGGCCAACTCAAATAAATCATTAAGTGTCCAAATAAAATCTTATATATGATTAAGGAACAATTCCATTTTTCAACTTCAACTATATCAATGGTGTGCCCATATCCTCACAATGTGAATTATTCCTTCTACTTCTATAATCATAATAATATATATCTAATTATCTCTACTCAAATCTAATCATCTCCAAATGCTTCAAATGACTTCCAATTGACAAAAAATCCAATTAACAACTTGTGGTTGAAACAATATCCCCTCTTGTATTTATTTAAATCATTTATATATTTCTTCAATATCCCCTCTTGTATTTATTTAAATCATTTATATATTTCTTCCTTCAGGTTTTTCATTTATTCCATGCATATAGTACCCTTAAAGCTCTATATTTTTTTCTCCCCCTATAGTACTTCATTTTTTTCTCCCATATTAACAATTAAATTAAAAGGGTTCTTATATTCCAATTTTCATCATATGAAAGCATTATTGATACTTCCACTACGCCCAAAACTCATAAAAGATATTTTAACATATTATATAAGCCTATATGAGTCAAATATAATTATAGTGAATAAGATAAATAATTAATCTAAATAATAATTTCCATAATTATTAATCAAAAAAATTATGCTTTAAAGTCCCTATAGATAGTATCTCCCCATATCTTCTTATACTCAACTGAAGATAAATTCCAATAAGAACAAAAAATTTCCAAATTGAGAAATATATATAATGGGGGTAGGGTAAATTTGAACAACCTTATTTTGAGGGAATTAGTTGAACTCTATGGTTCAAATGAGGCTTATCGAATATAAGTACAACAAATATTTTAGTAAAAATGTCCTCTACTTTTTCTATATTACAATAAACTACTATTTAAAAATATTATACTCTAACTTCACCTTTATAAAGTGATATTAGATATCAATATGCTTTTTCTAAGAGTTTTTTATTGGATTTTCTATTATCCCAATTATAGTATTGTTGTGACGCATTATTGACATTGATTATCACACAACTAACCAAGATATTCTTATTTCTATTTCAGCCTCATAAAATTTCTATAGGCCTTAGTAGATAAAATATATTCTTTATTTTTTGTACTCAATGATACAAAATCAGGTTTCTTACTCAACCAACCAACATAATTTCTTTTAATGAAAAAAGATCCACCACTTATGTATTTTTTATCTATAGTATCACTAACCCATTAAGAATCTAAATAGGTTAATAAATTTAGATCTTCTCAACTAGTGCAGAAAACATTTTTTATGGTGGTTATTTTTTATTTTTTACGTCGGATTTTGGCTGAGGTTATTACAGGAGACATTATAAATATTTTTTATGGTGGTTATTTTAAAATCGATGTAAAACCCAATAATACGAAACATTTTTCACATCGGTTCATCAAAAAACAATAAGGAAAACGCTTTGGAGTTGCGATTTATTATGGCGGTTTTTAAATAACTGGCGTGGTATCTACTTTTTCATGCCTATTCTAGAATAACTGACATAATAAACTGCACCTATAAAGAGATTATCACATCAGTTATATTCATAACTGACATTATAAACCAGTCTGCCAAGCGCTTTTCATGTCGGTTAAATAATAACCGATGTGAAAACATATATACTACATCGGTTATTAAATAACTGACGCAAAAACCTATTTCATTCCATTTATTACATCGGTTATAAAATAACTAACATAAAAACCTATTTTCATTCAATTTGTAAGGTCGGTTATGAAATAACCGATGTAAAAACTCATTTACATGCAATTGTTATGTCAGTTTCCAAATAACAGGTGTTAAAACCCATTAACATGCATTTTTTAGGTCGGTTATAAAATAACCGACGTAAAAACCAAATTTTTTTTAATAAAATCATTCAACCACAACTATTTTCTACAAAAGAAAAACCTGAAACAGAAAAAAAAACAGAACAAAACCAGACCTAAACCAGACCACGCCCACTAGATAGACCCCCCACACCCATGGACCCCCCCCCCCCACCCTACTGGACACGCTACCGCCTGCAGGGACACCTCAAACACCCCCCCCCCCCCACCACCACCAAATCACTCCCCTGGATAGCCCTCCCACCCTCTTGGACACCCTCCCCACCCCCATGGACACCCTAGACACCCCCCCCCCCACCCACTCCACTGGACACCCCCCCACACACACCCCCTGGACACACCCTAGACACCCCCCCCCCCCCCACACACACACACTCTTGGACAACCCCCACCCTCCTAGACACTCTCCCATAACCATAGACACCCCGAACACCCCCCCCCCCCCACCACCACCACCACTGGATAACCCCCCCAAACCCCTGGAACCCCTCCCCCCCCCCCCCACCCCACTGGACACCCCCCCACACCTCATGGATACCCCATTGACAGCAACCCACCCCCCCCCCCCACCCACCATTGGACACCCCCTATACCCCTGGATACCCCATGGACAACACCCCCTGGATAGCCCCCACTCCCCTGGACAACTCTCTACCCTCCTATACACCCTCCCACCCCCATGGACACCCTGGACACCCCCCACCCCACTAGACAGCCCTCCCACACCCCTAGAACCCCCCCCCCCCCCCACCCATCCCACTAGACACCCCCCACACGCCCGGATACCCCTTGAACACCCCCCCCCCCCCCTCCTAGACATCCCCTCACTCTCCTAGATAGCTCTCCACCATCCTGGACACCCCCCCCCCCCACCCCCATGGACACCCTGGACACCACCCACCCCACTGGATATCCCCTCCCACACCCCTGTAACCCCCCCCCCCCTTCTTGGACATCCCCCCACTCCCCTGGACAGCCCTCCCACCCTCCTGGACACCTTCCCACCCCCATGGAAACCCTGGACACCCCCCACACCCCTAAACATCCCCCCACTCCCCTGAACCCCCCCCACCCCCACCCCACTGGGACACCCCCCCACACCCCCTGGACACCCCTTAAACATCCCCCCCCCCCACCCACCCTCCTGAACAGCCCCCCCCCCCCCCCCCACCTTCCTTGACAACCCCCCCCCCCCCCCCCCCCACCCTCCTAGACACGATCCCACCACCATGGAAACATCGGACACCACCCCCCCCCCCCCCAACTGGACAACCCTCCCACACCCCTAGGGACCCCCCCACCAACACCACTAGACACCACACACACACCCCTGGATAACCCCTGGACAACCCCCCCCCCCCCCTCCTGGACAACCCCCCCCACTCCCTTGGACAGCACTCTACCTTCCTAGACACCCCTCCCACCCCCATGGACACCCTAGACACCCCCCGCCCCACTGGACAGCCCTCCCACACCGCTAGAAACACCCCCCCCCCCCCCTTCTGGACAACTCCCACTCCCCATGTACAGTCCTCTCCCACCCTCCTGGACACCCTCCCACCCCCTTGGACACCCCCACACCACTGGACAGCCTTCGCACACCCCTAGAACCCCCCCCCCCCATTGGACACCCCCATACCCCTAGACACCCCCCACACTCATGGAAATACCCCCACCCTTCTGGACACTCTCCCTATAAGGCCCCATCCTTAAACCTTACTTAATCTTGATTTATTATAAGATTACATGTTGAGGATCTTTTCGGGTTTAGATTTTTAGAGAATTAGATCATAAAACTTGCATTACATTCCCACATATAAACAAAGTGGTTACATAAATATAGTATTCTTCATTCCCATCAATGGAAACACATTTAAAATAAAACATGGATTATTTCTTGACACTTCCTTGACACTATCATCATATCATGTACCCTTTCCCTTTGACCTGTGAAAAACATTTCAAAAAAACTTGGGGATGAGCATAAAAAGCTCAGTAAGGGGATATAAAAATATGGAAAGGAAACATGGGTACATATATATACATAAGAATGAGATCATACTTTACCCACAAAACATAAGCATTTTTAACATACCTCATCAAATAATGAATAAATCGTAGAAATCATAAGACATAAAGGTAACTTGAAGCATTCATAACATCCTTACGTAGGGAGTAACCCTCTTGGTTACGTTTGGAATACCCGTCACAGTATATTCCCTAAATCTCTTTGAAAAAAACCTTAACATTTCACTCCTTCACGTTACCCAATACATTGGAGAGCTATATCGGGGCTCACCCGCCCCTTAGTTTATCACGGAAACCACCCGTCTTCATAATAATTCCCAAGAACCTCAACATAATCGTATCACATAAAACATGCATAAAGGAAACATAACATTTCCACCTTTAAATCACAAGATATCACTACAACACATTGATATAAAAACATTATGAAAACCATTTTTCAATACTAAAATAAAAGAAAATTAAAACATGGTATTTATTTTTCTTTTAAAAAGAAGGTATGGCTTGTAGAGGAAGCCAAAATGCAAATAACGGTCACGGGCGGGCGGAGAAGTCGTTGTCGCCGCATACGTACGACAAAAACATTCCCCTTTTGTCATTTTAGTAAAACGCTTCGTATAAAAAAGATTCCTTTTGGATAAAATTAAAATTAAAAGGTTTTTTATACACCGTATAAAAGAAGGTTGTGTATAAAATAAAATATGCCTCAATGAAAGGAGATTGAGACGAAGTCCCATACCTCGGGTCCGACTTGACTCGATCGTTCTTTAATGTCCTGAATAATAAACTTGAGTTAATTTCTACTTCTTTAAGAACATTTTTCAAGTTCATTATTCCTTTTATATCACTTATTTCCATGTCATGAACACTATGTAATTATTTAAGTTAATAACGGTCGTTTTAAACGATCATTGGTACTTTAGTAAAAAAATAAACCCTTTATAATTACATGTTGTTCATGTATCCCATTATATCCAGAATTATAATCATTATGTATATATCATATATATCCAGTATATACAAGCATTTATAATATTACATAATCATTTAGAGGTAAGAAATGAAATTCACTGTTCATGGAGATGGTAATCCGTAACGTACGCATGAACGCCTACTTTCATTTCTATTTCATATTTTATAGACTGGAATCATAATGATATAAAGTTATATTATAATTCCAGTATAATATCATATATAATATCTTAGTTCCATCCTTTTATACGTCCCACATATGGTATTTAACTAATCAAATCACTTTGAGGGGGGCGGTAGTCCGCACTTCCTAAAATGAAGATATCGCATTTACCCATAATGGAAACCATAAAGGTATGACCAAAAAGAAAAAAAACAGAAGCTTAAGGAAAACATAAACATATTATATATGATATATAAATATAGTTACATCTTAATGGCCACCTTTGAAGGTGTTAAAAGAATGTTCAACAATCATCGTTTCGGGAGGCATAAATTCACCATCCACGGAAACAGTATGTTCGTTAACCATTTAGATGTAGGTGTGTGTAAGTGTAGCTCGAATCCATATTATAACAAAATCATAGTATATTTAGGATACTGGACTTGTTACAAAATAAAAGAATAAAAAGAGTTTAGGGGGGTTGGAAAAGCAAAATAAAACAAAAGGACTCAAAAGAAGACATTACCTTAAAATCGGGTAACTCCCTTTGGTTTGAGCTCAAAGGCTTCCTTGGGGAAGACTTCTGCCCAAAGTGAGGCCTCAAGGGAGTAATATAGGGAAGTGGAGAGACAAAATGGGCAGGGGTTGGCCGAGCCAAAGGCTTTGGGAGTGTGGGTAAGGAAGTAGAGGTGGGGGCCTTTTTATAAGAGGAGAGGAGGGGCACTCTTGGAAAGTAAAGATAAGTTACTTTATTTTAAAATGATTTTCAGATGAAAAAGGTCCCACATTGATATAATTCAAGGATAAGGTGATAAGGGTTCGAAATACACTCCATCAAATTGGGTTTGTCCCTGTGTAGTTTTTAGATTTTACATTATCTTTCCATTTTATTTAAATCGTTAAATAATGAGGTCATCGCTGCATCATCATGATGTCATAAATAATTTAATTTATTTAATGTCTAAAAATTATAAAAAAATACTATGATGTAGGGAAATATTTTTAGATTTCTCATGAATATTTATAGTCAAAAATTTTGACTTGTATAACCCCATATAAAAATTGTTTTAGTAAACATAACTCATGTTTGTGTCATTTTTACTTTAACATTAAATAAAAAGTTATTTATGTCATTTCCCCTACCAAAGTGGCTTCATGGGGTCCCCAAGTTGACCCATGGCTTGTCTCGGTCGGACATTGACACATCCAATGAGGGTAGGACATGTGTCAAGCTCATCGCATACTATTAAAACATTATTTTTACCTTAAACTACACTAATTACCACTAATCGCGATTAAGAACTTAATAAGTTACTATTCACCAAAAAATTATTTTAATCTCCGTTGAACCACATTTTACTTCTTAATGACAACCATGTATGTCGGATTTTTGAAATTCAAAACACAATGATGGCAAAATTTCATTTAAACAGAAAAAATCAGTTTTTATAAAGTACCAACTTAGTGGTTTCACTATTCATCAAAAATTGAAGTTTTTCAGAAAATTACCAAAAATTCACCCTAAGCTATATTTGATATTCCGAATTCAAAAATGAATTCTATTTTACAAAATTCAAAACATATAAGTCACATTAATTAATTTAATAATTAATTCCCGCTGTCATGACAAATAGCGTGTTTTTATGAAACAATAAGTATCAAAAAGATTGACACCAGTTTAAGTCCAATTTCAAAGTGAAATTGATTCCAATGACCACCATTGGATTAAATGGTAAAAATATATTCTAATTCCACTTCAAAAACAATTCAAAAGATAATCTAATCATATAAATAAATTAGATTAAAAAGCAGTTTTGATGTAAAATGCAGTATTTTTCACTATTCATTAAAAAATGAACATTGTCAGAAAAATACCAAAAATTTATCCAATGTAAAAAATCAATGTCCCAATAATAATGAATATGTTTATTTTGACAAATATAGATTATAAAATTGTCAAAATATTGATTTAAAAAGGGTTTGCCATCAAAAGAGAAGTAAAACAATCCTTTAAGAATATTAGTGTATTTCATGCTTAAGATTGGATTTATTTTCATTTTAAGCCTCTAAAACACTATATAATTCTTTTATAGACATAGATAAAAATATCTATTATTCATTACTTACTTGGGATGTTACATCCTTCCCCCCTTTAGAAAAATGCATCCCCGCAATTTATTTACTTATCAAATAAATGGGGGTACTTATCCCTCATTGCATTTTCAGATTCCAATGTTGCCTCTTCCATCATGTGGTTTTTCCACAAAACCTTTACCTGCTTAATCACCTTATTCCGTAACACTTTCTCCCTGTGGTCAAGAATCTGGACCGTCGTTGTTCCTCATAAGATAGGTTCTCTTCCAGCTGAACTACCTCTGGACTCAAAACATGAGATGGATCTGGTATATACTTTCTCAACATCGAAAAACGTGAAAAACATTGTGTACCTGAGATAAACTCGGAGGTAAAGCCACTCGGTAAGCAACTGATCCAACTCTCTCCAGAATTTCATATGGTCTAATAAACCTTGGACTCAACATTCCTTTCTTACCAAATCTCATCACACTTTTTCCAAGGAGAAACCTTGAGAAAAACATGATCACCTACCTCGAGAGATAGATCCTTCCCTCCGGTTATCCGCATAACTCTTCTGCATGCTCTGAGCTGTTCTCATGTGCTTCTGAATCAGCTGAACTTTTTCTTTCATCTCTTCTACCAATTCTGGTCCCATCAACTTCCTTTCACCAACTTCATCCCAAAAAGCTGGAGTTCGACACCGCTTTCCCATATAATGCCTGAAATGGTGCCATCTGTATACTGGAATAAAAAACTATTATTATATGAAAATTCAACCAAAGAAAGATGTTGGTCGCCAACTTCCCTGATAATCCATAGAGCAAGAACGTAGCATATCCTCCAATGTCTGAATTGTTCATTCTGACTGCCCATCTGATTGAGGATGAAAAGCTGTACTAAAATTTAATTCAGTACCCAACGACTTCTGAAGGCCTTTCCAAAAGTTAGAAGTGATCCTGGGATCACGATCAGATACAATGGAGAGAGGAACTCCATGTAACCTAACTATCTCTTTAAGATACAAACGGGAAAGTTGATCTAGGGAAAAAGTATCTCGTATAGCAAGGAAATGAGCAGATTTGGTCAAGAGATCAACAATAACCCAGATTTCATTATTACCTCGAGATGTCTTCGGTAATCCCACAACAAAGTCCATTGATATATTCTCCAATTTCCACTCTGTCACTGGTAAAGGCTGAAGCATCCCTTTCGGTAATTGCCGCTATGCTTTAGCCTGCTGACATGTCAAACACTTCACAGTAAAATCAGCAATATCTCTTTTCATTCCATCCCACCAGTAATACTCCCGCAGATCTCTATACATCTTAGTACTGCCAGGATGAACTGAAAATGGAGAACTATGGGCTTCACATAATAACTCTCTCTTGAACTGTGAATCACAAGGCACACACAATCTCTTCCCAAATTTCAAAACGCAATCATTATCAATGTTGAATTCAGGCAACTTACCTTTCTGAACTAGCTTTACCTTTCTCTGCAACTCGCTGTCATGCTTCTGTGCTTGCTTGATTCTATCTGATAGAGATGATCTCACTGATACCTAAAACAAAACAGAAGAACTTCCTACACCCACAACTTCTATGCCAAAGTTCATCAAATCCTTAACCAAAGGATCACGTTCCAAACGCAACATTGCTAATGAAGAATTACTTTTTCGACTCAAAGCATCAGCCACTTTCTTTGCTTTTCCCGGATGGTAATGAATTGTACAATCATAATCCTTGATTAATTCTATCCATCTCCTTTGTCTCATGTTCAATTCTTTTGGAGTGAATATATACTTTAAACTTTTTTGATCGGTATATATTTCACACTTTACTCCATACAAATGATGCCTCCAAATTTTTAAAGCGAAAACAACAGCAGCTAATTCCAAATCATGTGTAGGGTAATTTACCTCATGATTTTTCAACTGTCATGAAGCATAAGCAATTACCTGATCATTCTGCATTAGGACGCAACCAAGTCCTTTCAATGAAGCATCACTGTATATAACAAACTCACCATTCCTGGAAGTTAGTGCCAAAACTGGAGCATTCACCAATCTTCTTTTCAATTCCTGAAAACAATCATCACATTCTTTTGTCCAGATAAACAAAACACCCTTTCGTGTTAGCTTAGTCATTGGACTAGATAGCCATGAAAAATTTATAACAAACCTTCGGTAATATCCTACCAAACCAAGAAATCTATTAATCTCAGTTACATTTGTGGGTCTTGGCCAGTCTTCCACAACTTTCGTTTTTACAGGATCAACAGTTATCCCATCTTTAGAAACAATGTGACCAAGGAAAGAAATTTGTTGCAACCAAAACTCACACTTGAAAAATTTCCCATACAATTTCTTTTCTTTTAAGGTTTGTAAGATAATACTTAAATAACTTTCATTCTCCTCTTTACTTTTATAAAACACCCAAATATCTTCAGTAAACACAACCACGATTTATCACCTGAGTGAACTGAGCCATCACTGCAAAAAACTGTTCAATTCTGATTCTGACCATCTCAGGATGCCGATTTAGAAGTTCATTTCCATCTGTATACCTTCCTAGCACAACTTCCATGTTTCCTCTTCGAAAAACCATTCTATACAAATAAATATCTTAGGTGAAGCAACATGGTAATCCGTAAATGCTATATCATTTCAATCATACCATAAATTAATTTATAATTTAACACTTTTCTAACTCTTAAAGTTGTCTAAACCGACCTCTGATACCAACTATAAGGCCCCAGCCTTAAACCTTACTTAATCTTGAGTTATTACAAGATTACACGTTGAGGATCTTTTCGGGTTTAGAGTTTTAGAGAATTAGATCATAAAACTTACATTACATTCCAAATATAAACAAAGTGGTTACATAAATATAGTATTATTCATTCCCATCAATGGAAACACATTTAAAATAAAACATTGATTATTTGTTGACACTTCCTTGACACTATCATCATATCATGTACCTTTCCCTTGACCTGTGAAAAACATTTCAAAAAAACTTGGGATGAGCATAAAAAGATCAGTAAGGGATATAAAAATATGGAAAGGAAACATGGGTACATATATACATAAGAATGAGATCATACTTTAACCATAAAACATAATCATTTTAACATACCTCATCAAATCATGAATAAATCATAGAAATCATAAGACATAAAGGTAACTTGAGGCATTCATAACATCCTTACGTAGGGAGTAACCCTCTTGGTTACGTTTGTAATACTCATCACAGTATATTCCCTAAATCTCTTCGGAGAAACCTTAACGTTTCACTCCTTCGTGTTACCCAATGCATTGGAGAGCTATATTGGGCTCACCCGCCCTTAGTTTATCACGGAACCACCCGTCTTCATAATAATGCCCAAGAACCTCAACATAATCGTATCACATAAAACATGCATAAAGGAAACACAGCATTTCCACCTTTCACTCACAAGATATCAATACAACACATTTATATAAAAACATTATGAAAACCATTTTCAATACCAAAATAAAAGAAAATTAAAACATGGTATTTATTTTTCTTTTAAAAAGAAGGTATGGCTTGTAGAGGAAGCCGAAACTCAAATAACGGTCACGGCGGCGGAGAAGTCGTTGTCGCCGCATATGTACGACAAAAACATTCCGTTTTGTCATTTAGTAAAACGCTTCGTATAAAAAATATTCCTTTTGGATAAACGTAAAAGTCAAAGAGGTTTATACACCGTATAAAAGAAGGTTGTGTATAAAACAAAATATGCCTCAATGAAAGGAGATTGAGACGAAGTCCCATACCTTGGGTCCGACTTGACTCGATCATTCTTTAATGTCCTGAATAATAAACTTGAGTTAATTTCTACTTCTTTAAGAACATTTTTCAAGTTCATTATTCCTTTTATATCACTTATTTCCATGTCATGAACAGTATCTAATTATTTAAGTTAATAACGGTCGTTTTAACGATCATTGGTACTTGAGTCAAAAATAAACCCTTTATAATTACATGTTGTTCATGTATCCATTATATCAAGAATTATAATCATTATGTATATATCATATATATCCAGTATATACATGCATTTATAATATTACATAATCATTTAGAGGTAAGAAATGAAATGCACCGTTCATGGAGACGGTAAGCCGTACGTACGCATGAACGCTACTTTCATTTCTATTTCGTATTTTATAGACTGGAATCATAATGATATAAAGGTATATTATAATTACATTATAATATCATATATAATATCATAGTTCCATCCTTTATACGTACCACATATGGTATTTAATGAATCAAATCACTTTGAGGGGGCGGTAGTCCGCACTTCCTTAAATGAAGATATCGCGTTTACCCATAATGGAAACCATAAAGGTATGACCAAAAAGAAAAAAACAGAAGATTAAGGAAAACATAAACATATTATATATCATATATAAATATAGTGACATCTTAATGGACACCTTGTAAGGTGTTAATAGAATTTTGAACAATCATCGTTTCGGGAGGCATAAATTCACTATCCACGGAAACAGTATGTTCGTTAACTATTAGATGTAGGTGTGTGTAAGTGTAGCTCGAATCCATATTATAACAACATCCTAGTATATTGAGGATAATGGAGTTGTTACAAAAGAAAAGAATAAAAATATTTTAG
This sequence comes from Viscum album, assembly GCA_963277665.1. Taxonomy (NCBI): domain Eukaryota; kingdom Viridiplantae; phylum Streptophyta; class Magnoliopsida; order Santalales; family Viscaceae; genus Viscum; species Viscum album. The sequence goes on from OY728130.1 coordinate 1,226,799,372, forward strand.
GGGGTTGGAGAAGCAAAATAAAACAAAAGGACTCAAAAGAAGACATTACCTTAAAATTGGGTAACTCCCTTTGGTTTGAGCTCAAAGGCTTCCTTGGGAAGACTTCTGCCCAAATTGAGGCTTCAAGGAGTAATAGAGGGAAGTGGAGAGACAAAATGGGCAGGTGTTGGCCGAGCCAAAGGCTTTGAGAGTGTGGGTAAGGAGGTAGAGGTGGGGGCCTTTTATAAGAGGAGAGGAGGGGCACTCTTGGAAAGTAAAGATAAGTTACTTTATTTTAAAATGAGTTTCGGATTCAAAAGGTCCCACATTGATATAATTTGAGGATAAGGTGATAAGGGTTCAAAATCCACTCATCCAATTGGTTTTGTCCATGTTTAGGTTTTAGATTTTACATTATCTTTCCATTTTATTTAAATCGTTAAATAATGAGGACATCGCTGCATCATCATGATGTCATAAATAATTTAATTTATTTAATGTCTAAAAATTATAAAAAAAATACTATGATGTAGAAAATTTTTAGATTTCTAATGAATATTTATAGTAAAAAATATGACTTGTATAACCCCATATAAAAATTGTTTTAGTAACATAACTCATGTTTGTGTCATTTTTTCTTTAACATTAAATAAAAAGTTATTTATGTCATTTCCCTACCAAAGTGGCTCCATGGGGTCCCCAAGTTGACCCATGGTTTGTCTTGGTCGGCCATGACACATCCAATGAGGGTAGGACATGTTTCAAGCTCATCTCATACTATTAAAACATTATTTTTAACTTAAACTACACTAATTACCACTAATCGCGATTAAGAACTTAATAAGTTACTATTCACCAAAAAATTATTTTAATCCCGTTGAACCACATTTTACTTCTTAATGACAACCATGTATGTCGGATTTTTTAAATTCAAAACACAATTATGGCAAAATTTCATTTAAACGGAAAAATCAGTTTTTATAAGTACCACTTAGTGGTTTCACTATTCATCAAAAATTGAAGTTTTTCAGAAAATTACCAAAAATTCACCCTAAGCTATATTTGATATTCCGAATTCAAAAATGAAGTCTATTTTACATAATTCAAAACATATAAGTCACATTAATTAATTTAATAATTAATTCCAGCTGTCATGACAAATAGCGTGTTTTTATGAAACAATAAGTATCAAAAGATTGACACCAGTTTAAGTCCAATTTCAAAGTGAAATTAATTCCAATGACCACCATTGGATTAAATGGTAAAAATATATTCTAATTACACTTCAAAACCAATTCAAAATATAATATAATCATATAAATAAATTATATTAAAAAGCAGTTTTGATGTAAAATGCAGTATTTTTCACTATTCATTAAAAAATGAACATTGTCAGAAAAATACCAAAAATTTATCCAATGTAAAATTCAATGTCCCAATCATAATGAATATGTTTATTTTGAAAAATATAGATTATAAAATTTTCAAAATATTGATTTAAAAAGGGTTTTCCATCAAAAGGCAGTAAAACAATCTTTTAAGAATATTAGTGTATTCCATGCTTAAGATTGGATTTATTTTCATTTTAAGCCTCTAAAACACTATATAATTCATTAATAGACATAGAAAAAAATATCTATTATTCATTACTTACTTGGGATGTTACACTCCCACCCTCATGGACACCCTAGACATAGACCCCCCCCCCCACAGGACACCCCCACACTCCTGGAAACCCCCCCCCCCCCACACCAACCCACCCCCCCCCCCCCCACTGGACACACCCCACGCCCCTGGATACCCCCAAGACACCCCCCCCCCCCTCCACCCCTCCTAGATAGCCCCCACTCCCCTGGACAGCCCTCCACCCTCCCACCCCCATGGACACCCTGGACACCCCCCACCCCATTGGACAGCACCCCCCCACACACACACCCCTGGAACCCCCCCCCCCCCACCCCCCCCCTCCTGTACAGCCCCCCACTCCCATGGATAGCCTCACCACACTCCTGGACACCCTCCCACCCCCATGGACACCGTGGACACCCCCCACCCCACTGGAAATCCCTCCCGCACCCCTAACCCCCCCCCCCCTCCCCCACCCCACTAGAACCCCCCCCCCCCCCAAACACACACACCCTCTGGACACCCCCACCCCCACCCTCCTGGACATCCCCCACCCTCTTGGACACCCTCCCACCCCCATGGACACCCCATACACCCCCACCCCACTGGAAAACCCTCCCACACCCCTAGCCCCCCCCCCCCCCACCCCACTGGACACCCCCCCCCCCCACACACACACACACCCCCCTAGATACCCCCTAGACCCCCCCCCCCCCACCTGGATAGCCCCCACTCCCCTAAACAGCCCTCCCACCCACTTAGACACCCTCCCACCCCCCATGGACACCCTGGACACCCCCCACTCCCACCCCACAGGACAGCCCTCCCACACCCCTGGAAACCCGCCCAGCACACTAGACACCCCCCCCCCACACACACACACACACCCTGGACACCCACTAGACAGCCCCCAACTCCCCAGGACATCCCTCCCACCCTCTTGGACACCCTCTCATCCCCATGGACACCCTGAACACCCCCCCCCCCCCCACCCAAGACCAAAATCTATACCAGAATAATAATCAGAACTAGACCAAAACAAGAAGTAGACCAAAATTAAACATTCTCATATATAACATTAAAAACATAAAATGTCAACTAAATAAAAACCTAAATCCATCCTAAATTACTACCAAATACTCAATTATAATGAAAATATTCATCATTACCTTTTACACCTCAAGAAAATTAAAATCCAATCAAACATGTAAAATAATTTGACCATTCCACTTGTAAGTGTTTGAAATCTTGAGCACTATAGGGTTGAGGGTCATCAAATAGCTGCAAAGTAAAATGATATTAGTTAACATGTATAATGAATAAATCAAATGAAATATTATGGAGACGTTTAAATGTCAAAGTGAACAATTGTTCCAGTTATAATTATTTCATAAATAAATCTTAACATATAATATCCACATTCAACAATGCCTTATTATTCATGAAAATTCTGTTTAAATGAGTGTAAATTAAAAATATTATTTTTATGTAAAACATCAAAAATTACAAATTATAAATGGATATTTATGCTTAATTTTATATATTTGATCTTGGAACTCCATTTGTTTGTGTTTTTTTTTGAAAGTATACCCATCCCCTGTAAGAAAATAATACGAATGGGATAAATTTAAAATTCATTATAATATATAAAACCATTAAAAAATTGGAACTTACTTTTCCAACATATTCTTAAAACTTTCCCACACATTGCCATGGACAGAGCATATCTAATAAAGTGTTTTCTCCCTTGGGAAAAACACCTAACATCCAATGATCACTGATAAAATAAATTTTAAGGTTAGTGGTTTTTTTTATAAAATATAATGAACTTTTTTCCCAAGATATGTTTCATACCTCTCACAAAAAGGCATCATCCAACACTGTGTGATTATATTTTGTTCAAATATTTCAGAAATATAAAGCATTATTTGTTCCTAATACAATGCATGTGCTTCAGGGGAAATTAAATGTGGGTCCATGAATCCATATACATATGTCCACTCATTCTTCTCACACATGTTATAAAGATACCTAAAACAAAACAGACATATGTATACATTTTTAATAAATATAATGCAGGGAAAAGGTTTTAAGACTTACATGGAAAACATTTGCACAATGTTGAGGCCCAACTTATCTCCAATAACAAGATCCATTATATCATTTTTTAGAATCCCCACATTTATTATATGCCCACAAACATGAGATTCTATTGGAAACTCATAATGATCCCCTAACAAATTTGAATATTGTGACAATTTTTCAAGACTGCTAGAATCTGTCTCTGATGTCATAGACATTTGTCTTTGTTGTTGTCTATAGAGTATTTCTTTACCATTGAAGTTTTCCTATAAAAATAAATAGAAAAATATATAAGTTTTAAAATGTTAAAACAACTTTAATAAAAAATAAAATAGAAGATATAACATACATACCTCTATGGTAATGAGTCACATAAGTCTAGATGACCAAATTAAAAAATGGTTGATCCTTTGTCCAACGATTGTCACCTCATCTGTAGGTAATGGTACTCAAGCTGATCTATATATAATATCCAGTACAGTGACCCTATGATGCTCTACCTCTAACTGTTGATGATGAACTGTTCTCTTATACAATATACCAGCCCATATGCAACTATATGATATTGAGGATCATCAACATACAACTCGAAATAAATAGGAAGTTTTTGGTGGAGAAGTAGGATAAAAATGGTGTCTGTATGATGAGGTGGGGGTGGGATCTACTGGCGGAGGTTCGGGATAAATAATGGGGTCTATAGGGGGAGGTGGAAGAGTGGGAGCTGCTTTATGAAATTTTCTTTGCATGTCTGCAAATATAGATTGTACCGATGATCTAATATTTTCCTCTATTGTCACATTAATATTATGAACTTAAGCCTCCAAGGATTCTATTTTTTTATAGACACCCTCAATGGAAGAAGTTAAATAACGTGGAAACACTTTTCTTATAGATACACCCATCAGATATCCTCGTACACGACCAGAATGTTCGGGCTTTCCTAATGCTGCAGATAAAATATCTTGCCTCCCAGTAGCTGTAAATTCCCCCTATGAGCTTTTCTCCTCAAGAGAATCTTGTATTAATTAATTGAACATTTATGAAATGATTAAAATTATATAAATAATATAGTTAACTTAAATAAATAAATAAAATATCTCACAATCCTATCAGCGATGATTCTCGAATCCTCTGAAAGACATTGCCCTTTTTTTCCCATTCGAGCTCTCTTCTATTTTTTCATGTCTAGATGGAGTGGATGGAGGGAAAACCTCTCTAGATCTTGAAGACTCAGCTCTCAGTTTTTGTAATTTTTCTGCCATCATTTGTTCTTCCAATAATGGATACCCTCCTCGAGATAAACTATGAGAGTATACATTTTTGGATTGGGTCTCCTGATGAGGTGTCCTTGTTTTCTGTAAATTAAGAATAAGATATCATTAACAAAAAATTAATAAGATCATTTATATAATAAATCTTATAAAATTTTACATTTCCCTTACCAAAAATGAATCTTTTATTCTACTTTCAACAAACTTTGTCCATGTATCTTCATCTATAAAAGGATATATATGACATGTATTGTCATGACTCCTATGACCAAAAAAATCAGATGTAAGGGTTGATTTGAAATCCCTCTATCTCCTAGCATCCATCGATAAGAATTTCTTCCTGACTCTTCCAGTGTCAGTAATATCAAATTTCATCTGATAAGGAAGAGGTAAAACATATTATACGAGAAACATTTAAAGAATAGGCAAAAAATTGAAAAATATCTTACCAAAATCATCTCCCACAACTGAGATATTATCGCTTTGTCCACACGTCTCCAGTCATCATACAAAATGATTACTTTTCTCTTACCCTGAGTTGATACAAAACTCTTAAAAAAATTTCATTTGTACCTCTAAGAATATCATTCTCATAAAACTCAACAACTATCCTCTGGTCCAGTATACGGGAAAGTGAAAATTTTGGTAAACGTGTGCTCCCACGTTTACCAACTTTTGAACTCTTCTTTTACGTTATGGGTGCACATGAGGAAGATTGGGGAACATCAAGAGGATCATGTGAATGTTATTCCCCAGAGGAATGATCATTATGCTCATCTCTATAATCATGTGGTTGATCAACTGATTGATCTGTCATTGTCCTTCAAATCAAAAAAAAAACAAACATTAGTTCACAAATATACAAATTCAAATACTATAATACTAATGTAAACATAAAATGGAAAATTGAACTAAGTTACATAATAGTAAACATGGTTAATATGGTAAGCATGTTAAACAATGGGAAGCATGGTAAACATGGTAGTGTAATTTTCATTCAACAAAATCAATAAATATATAAGTTATGTAAAGTTAAACTATGGTAAACTATGGTAAACATGCTAAACATGGTAAACATGGTAGACATGGTAAACATGGTAAACATGGTAAACATGGTAAATTAATTTCCACTCAATAGAAGTAATAGATATATAATTTATGTAATGGTAAACATGATAAACTAAAATAAACAAAATTAAAAGGAAAAAAAACTTCTACATATTTGTTTTAATACACGTTTTAATAAAGAAAAAAATTACAATATCAAACATTTTATGAAAATAATAAATGTGAACAAGAAATAAACTTATGTTACCAGTAATATTAGAAATGTACAAATGCATTGTTTTCCAAAATTCCTTCTTCGTGATCATTCCTTATGGCACAAACCATGTCTTCGACATGCTCATCATTATCTTCTACTAATCTTTCCATGGAAGTAGGGATATCACATAAATCAGCATCTTCATCAAGTTTATCCTCACCAAAATATTTTTTTCCCTTGTAAAACAATAGACCACTGCATATCTGATTGATCAACTATATAGAAAATTTGTTTTTCATGTGTTTCCATTATAAAAGAATATGTTGTGTCTTCCAATCTATTTAGATTAACAACTATCATTCCAAATTCATCGTGTCTGGCACTATTTATACTGATAAACCATTTTCAATTAAAAAAAGGAACTTTATTTTTAAAGTAATCAACCTCTCATATTTTTTCAATGACTCCATAATATGCAGTTGATGTAGAAATTGGGTTTCTGTCTTTAGAACTTGAAAAATTCATTGCTTCTGCAAACACCAATACACCATTATTCTGAATTGTACTTCTATTGTCCTAAGCTTTCATATGAAATGTATAGCCATTAATGTCATAACCAGACGATGTTATCACATTTAAAGATGGACCACCCACTAACCATCTTAATTTCTCTGATACATCTGATCTACCAAGAATGGTCTTTTTAAACCATGACAAAAATGTTTTGGTGTGCTCATTAAAAATTCACATTTATTTCTTCTTTGGATGAATTTTTTTCAACTCATTAATATCCAATGTGATATACGGTTGAGCATCAGCTAAGTTATTCAAGATGTATAATTATAACTTCTTCATCTGTTCAGCTGACAACGATATGACTTTCAAGCCACAAATCCCCTTTCCTGTGTTATTAACTAATTCATGGTGAGATGGAGGCAAACTTATGTGCTCCGTCGTAGCCAAGTAGATCATATAAAATTTTCAACCTCCTCAGAAATATACTTTTCAATAATGGAGGCTTCAGGTCGATATGGATTCTTAACATACCCCTTTAATATTTTCATATACCTTTCAAAAGGTTACATCCAACGAAGATATATAGGTCCACAAATCATTATTTCTCAAAACAGATGAATCATTAAATGCATCATTATATCAAAAAAAGATGTAGGAAAATTCATTTCCAATTGAAAATTTATAGAAATTGAATCCTTTTCCAAAATATTCAAAGAATTCACATCAATCACCTTATTACAAATTAAATTTAAAAAATAACACAACTTTATTTTATTCTTTCTAACACGGATGGGTAATATTCCATGCAATGCAACTGGTAGAAGTTATTTCATCATGACATGACAATCATGAGATTTCATACCTATCAACTTCAAATCATTCAAAGAGACAAATTTTTTTACATTTTAAGAATAACCTTGAGGCACTTTGATATCACGAAGACAATAACAAAAGATAATTTTCTCCCTCTTGGATAATGTATGACAAGTCGGGGGAAGAAATGTTTGTCTTCCATTAAGAGTGCGAGCTAACTCCAAACGTATTCCCATTGACAGTAAGTCTAATCTTGCATTTAACCCATCTTTTGTCTTTCATTTAATATATAGAAATGTTCCAATAAAACTATCGCATATATTCTTCTCCATGTGCATGAAATCAATATTATATTTCACTTCATGATATCTCCAATATGGTAGCTCAAAAAATATTGACCTTTTCTTCCAAATATTTATATCATTACCATATTTTTGGATCATTCCCAATGTCACATCAAGGTTTTACACCCTCTCAAAATACTCATCAGGGGATAACGTTTTTGTAGAAATATTAAATTCTTTTGAGCCATTGAATACCTTTTTAGTCTTCTATAAGAGTGATCCATAAGCAAAAACTTTCGATGAACCATGTACACTGTTTTCCTCCCATAATGTAATTGAAAATATGAAGTCTGTTGTTTGCAAAATTGGACATGCTTTATGCCCATTAACATTGTATCCAGACAAATTTCCATATGCTGGGAAGTCATTTATAGTGAACATAATCGCTGCATGCAATTGAAAATATTTTCTTTATAAGAATAATACACCCTAATACCATCCTCAAATAAAAGTTTCAAATCATCAATCAATGGTGACAAAAAAAATCATTATCATTTTTGGGTTGCTTTGGACCAAAGATCATTATACTCAACATGAAATATTTGAGATTCATACAAAATTTAGGAGAGAGGTTGTAAATTACCAATAAAACATGCCATGAACTATGTGTGTTATTGAGGGTTTAGTATGGATTCATTCCATCTATGCACAACCCTAGTTTGAGATTTCTAATTTCATTTCCAAATTAGGATACTTCTCATCAATTTTCCTCCATTGTCGACAATCAACTGGATGACGTATTTTTCCATCACATATCTGATCATCAGCATTCCATCTTAACATTTTTTCACCATGTGAATTTGCAAATAAATGTTTCAAACAATGAATTATATGAAGATACCAAAATACCTTGTAAGGGATCTTTGTAATCTCTACATCAGCCTTTTATTTTTCTTTCAACTTATACCATGATGTCCCACATCTAGGAAACTCTGACAGAAATTCATATTCCTTCCTATATATCATATAGTCATTCGTACAGGCATGTATTTTCTTGTATCCCAATCCCATCAGGAATAATATTTTTTGTCCTTATAATGTGAATCTGGAATATTGTTGTCTTTTGGAAGAATTCCTTTCAACAATTGTAGCATCTATGTAAAACTTCTGTCACTCCATCCATGTTTCTCCTTCAGGTTAATCAATCTTAACACCGCTGACAAAACCATAAAATCTATACAACCAGGATACAATGGTTTTTTAGCATCACCATATAGACGAGCAACTGTCGGTTCTATCTCAATTTGTTCTACTGCAATATCCAAGATCATTTCATCAATTCCATCGGAGTTACCATCTTGCAAATCATCATCATTATTAGATCTGACATCCAATCCAGTTTCACCAAGCCAAATCCAAGGGCAGTAACTCGGATTAAAACCATGAAAAATCATATGATCTTTGATATCTCTACTTTTCACCTTCTTCATATTCAAACATTTCAGGCATGGACAGAAAAAAAAATGTCACTTCTTGGAACATTTCATTTAGAAAATTCCAAAAATACATCAACACCTTCCTAATATTCATTACTCATATGATGTGTTGTAATCCAACTTTGACTCATTATTATCTATAACAAATATCAAAATTATACATCTTGTTAAGATAAGACAAATATATATTTATATGAAAAATATCATAATTTGACTATAAAACAATTTTGAAATATAAAACAAATCTATGCGTATTTGATAAGAATATGAATTAAAATGATTTTAAAAAGAAAATATAGTTTGATATAATAGTTTTAAATTCATCTTGGATCCTTTCTTCTTAAGTTACACAAATAATACATCCTGATGCAACTAGATACCAAATTCACCCTTCCATAAAAAAGAAATATGAACTGTAAATATTAAAATATGTATACATTCACTACTGAAAATTACAGATATCCCAGTGATTTAAAACCATTGGGATAGCCCCTGAAACTATTGGGATAGAATACCCCAACGGTATCACACACTATTGGCATGATGGTCGTTGCAATAGCCATGTACCAATGATTCTACAGAAATCTTTGGTATAGACTACCTAAAGTTAAAATATTCCAACGGTTTCAATCAAACTGTTGGGATATATATATATATATATATATATATATATATATATATCAAGGGGTGTCCAAGGGGGTAGAGGGCTGTCTAGAGGGTGGTGGGGGCCATCCAAGGGGGTAAGGACCGTCCATGGGGGTAGGGGCTGTCTATGGTGTCCAAGGGGGTAGGGTCTGTCCAGGGGGTAGGGGTTGTCACTATGCATTTCATTTAAATAAAATATTTCATTTTATAATAGTTTGAAATATAGGAAAATAAACATATTTTTACTAAAAATAATCCTCATGAAAACATTTAAAACCATGCATTCAATTTTACTAAAGAGACACACCGTAATTAGGGAGCATAATCAATGATGACATAATGAGGGAAATGGGTAAGCAGTATTCAAGTAACCATACCAGATGAGGCACCTATATTTTCCTCCATGAATAAAAAAGTGTTAGAGGACATGGTAATACCTAGGAGATTAGGGGATAATCTAGAACATATTGTAACCTAATCCATCATTTTGGCATGCCCGATGCAATCAAACAACCCTAACACACAAGGGGAACCATCCCAAAAGTAGATCATGTTTACACTAAGGGTCAATTATTCAGAGCATAGTCTTAAACTAGTGCAGCAAGAATTATCAAATAATCCACTACCAATTCTAGGTTACCATGTTATTTCTAAAATGGGGGTGATGTGAGGAGTACCAAATAATCAACCATATATAAAGAATAAGTTGAAGACACACATAATCCACACACACACAAGAATCACCTCAGAAAACCACTCTAAGGAAGTCGCCTTGCCTTAGGGCCATCAACGCATAATGGAAGTCCCATACCATGTACATTCCCATTCCTTTTAATAATGATAAGGCAAGAGACACATTCCAAGGAGAGTTTTCCAAATAAAACCCACTTTCTTAAAGTTCCAACCGGTCCACACCCATTATTTTGAAAGAAAACATTTTCAAAAGTATCCAAACACACTATTTAATAATCTATGAAATATTTGAAATGCATTTTAAAAGGCACAACATCATTTGGAAATCATAAACCACTTATAAGGGACAACCAGGATTTTAATCAAACACTTGTTGGCAAGGCAATGTACAATAATTCCACAAAATTTAATTCAATGTGAATGCAACTTGATTTAATTTAAGTAATATTTCAAAAAATTATATATTTTTTACAATAATCAAATCAAGGTATAAACATCAAGAATCAATGATTATTAAATTTAAGGGCCAATACATAGGGAAACCTACCTCAATACAAGACGCCTTCAATGATGACCACTCAAAATGGATTCAAGAAGGTCCAAATGAGAAAGGAATACAAAGAATAACTACAACAAGAAAAAACCCTAAATTTTTAAACAAAGAAACAAGAACACTAGACCAAAGGAACCAATAATGAATAAGAACAACTAAGAAGAAAAAAGAAGAAGGAAGAGGTGGGAGGAGGATATTATATGAAAAAATCACCCCCAAACTTGTAGAAACCACTTGGAATCACCATTGGAAGGAGGTGAGAGGCATGGAGAATAGTAAGAGGATACTCCTAGGGTTTCATGTTCCAAATGGGGGAGAAATAGGCGTTTTGGTTTTAAAATTTGATCAGGGAAATGGTAAAAAATACATTTTAAAGAACTTGGGCATTGTGCATGGTTAGGTTGCAGCCGCTAGAAACCACCCCCCCCCCCCCCCCCTCCCCTCCCCCTCACCCCCTATATACCCCCTACCCCCTTGGAAAGCCCACTCACCCCCCTGGACACCACCTCCCACCGCCTACCCACTTGGACACCCCAACCCCCGGGACAGCCCCCTCACCCCCTAGACACCACCCACACCCCCTAGACACCCATGCCCCCTTGGAAAGCACCCTCACCCCCCCCCCCCCAAAGACACCACCCTGACCCATACCCCATTGGACACCCCCCTGGACACCCCCCCCCCCACCCACTGAACACCCCCACCACCTTGAAACGCACCCTCACCCCCCCCCCCCCAGGACACCACCCACACCCCCTTGGATAGCCCCCCCCCCCCCCCTAGACATCCCCCAACCCCTTTAGATAGCCCCCACCTACCCCCTTGGACACCCCCATCCCCCTGGACACCCCATACCCCCTTGGAAAGACCACTCACCCCCCTGGACACAACCCCCACCCCCCGGACACCCCCCCCCCCACACACACACACCCTTGGACACCACCCCCACCCTCAAACCCCTTGGACACCCCCTACCCTCCTGGACAGCCCCCTCACCCCCTCAACACCTTACCCCACCACCTGGACACCCCTACCCCATTGGCAAGCCCCCTCACCCCACTAGACACCACCCCCTACCCCCCTTTGACACCCCCTAGACACCACCACCCCATTGGACACCCCCCCCACCCCACCCCCCCCCCCCCATGGACAACACTCACCCCCTGGACAACCCTACCCCCTTGGAAAGCCCACTCATCCCCCTGGACACCCCTCACCCCACACCTAGACACCCCTACCCCCTTTGATAGCCCCCTCACCCCATGGACACCACCACCCCACCCCCTTGGACACCCCCAACCCCCTTGGACCGCCCCTGCACCCTCTGGACACCACCCCCACCCCCTTTAACATCCCATAGACACCCCCACCCATAGACAAGCCCCCACCCCCTAGACACCCCACCCACTTGCACATCCCCTCACCCCCTTGGAAACCCCCTGTACGCACACACACACATGATAGAACACAAAAAAATCATAAACATTCAAGATATCACTTCCATGAGTTTATTTTTTCAGAAAATAATTTAGCATGGTATAAATGAACACTATGAAACTTACCATGATAGCAAGAACAAAAAAAATAACAACTCAAAAAATTAGTTTAGGTCATCGCAAAAACTAAAAACTGAAACCGAGCTGTGTGATGTTTACTTGTGTGTTTCGAGTCGACCTGATAGATCTGATGATAATAAATATGAAGAATGATATTGGAAAAATGAGGATGGAGGGAACGACTTTGAAGAATCCTTTCTAGGTTTTCCACGCAAGAGAGATGAGTAACAGGTCTCCTGATCAAAGAAAACAGAATGACTAAATATGGGGTGCGATAAATCATTTAGAATATTTTTCACATCAGTTATTTAATAACTGACGTGGTAAGTTATTTCTTTATGTATATAATTTCAGTTTTTTAATAACCAATGTAGATAACAATTTACCATGTCTGTTATAAAATAACCGACGTGATAATTGGAGCTTTATTATATCGGTTCATTTGATAACCAACATGATAAATTTCCGAGATTAGCTTTATCATGTAGGTTATTTTATAACCGACGTGATAAAGCATTGATATTCAATATATCACATTGGTTATAAAATAACCTATTTGATAAAGATTTTCTCAGTTTTTATTACGTCAGTTATAAAATAACTGGCCTAATAAAATGATTCTCAGGTCGGTTATAAAATAACTGACATGATAAATTGATTTTTATAGCCTTTCACGTCGATTATATAGAACCAACATGAAAAATACTGACATGTTAAACGTCTTTTTCCACTAGTGCTCCAACCATGAAAACCAAACCATAACTCAGGGTTCCTTGAATATGACTCATTATTATCTTCACTTCCAATATATTTTATTTTTTCGTAAAAATCTAAAATAATTTTTACAAACATGTAACAAACAATATATGAAGTTTGGTTTCTATAATATAGTGTTAAATTCTAATGACCCTTATATGAAATATTGAATATAATCCCATATTTTCTTTATAATTTTTTAGTTTCATTCCTACTACTATTAAAGTTAAAATTTGTTTACATTATTACATTCTGAATTTATTTAATACTTCTATTTCATATTTCACCTATGATATAAATATGTTTCCTTATTTTAGAAGAACTTAGAACTAAATAAATTAAGTTATCTCTACAATAATACCCAAATGGCCCAAAGTCCTTCATTTTTTATTGATTTTTGATAACCCCCCTTTAAAGTGATGAGGGGGAACTATTACAAGGCCCGTAGGCTTCGATATTATGAACATTTAATCACCTATGATTTTAACATATAGGTTTTTATTAAACACACATTTATTGAACTCCAAATTTTTCAGATAAGATACTAGTCATGCATACCAAGAATGGGGTTCTCTCTTTATTCTATACAATTCCTTGTTTCATCTTTATGCCTTTGAATCATAATTCCAAAAAATAAGTCTTACAAGTTATTTTAAATAGACATATTAATTCAAGAATCCATTTAGAAATGTTTTCATCAAATTAATTTGATAAAATATAAACTTACATTAAACAATTGATAAAAGAAAAAATATTATTGATTATATTTTTACCATCAAAGTGATTATTTAATTAATAAAAATTGCTTCAACCTATGCATATCCTTTATACACTAGCCTCACATTACTCTAGAAAACTATTCCATGTTAATAAAAATTTATTTTGAAAATCCATTTTTTCTAATCACATTATGATGTCTAGTTTTTTCCAAAATTTTCTAGGTTTGATTTTTATCAACTTTTTTCAACTCTTAATTCATGAATTTAACGCATGATTCCTTCATTATTTCTTATTCAAATGTAGTTGGTTCGACCTATGATAATAGTGTAATGTCCCTTAGTTTCCTCATTCATCTGGTCCATGGTAGGGTAGATTTATTTCCAATAATTTCTTTTAGATCAATTTCAACTAAAATTTTTATTGTTCTAGTCACATTATGATTCTCTCCATTTCCATTTCAAATTCTCCTAGAATAAAATATCTAAACTAAAAGAGGAGTGAATCAGTGTAACTGAAATTTTAAATTTTCTTTTTTATTTAGAAACTAATCCTTGTGACTATCTAGGATCTAATTATTTCACTTTATTATAACATTCAACTTTGATGGTAAATACATAAAAATATAGATAAAGGCATAAATGAGATTTTATAAGGTTCATACTCAATGTAATAACTTACTCCTTGATGTAGATAGTTGTTATCTCATGTTACAGATTCTACACTAATATAATTTTATGAATAAAAGTACTTTGTTCAAGTATTATCTTTAACCTTATGATTCCCAACACAGAAACTACTCCTTAAAGATCCACAATATCTCAATAGTTTAATGAGTACATATACCATCTCCTAATAAATATGTTAGAAAGATGTTATTTTCTTCCATAAAAAATTATTGATATTCCTCATTGAGTCGATATATGTAATGAAAAAGAATATATTTTCACCTATTCAATAAATTAATATCAAAAACTCTACATAGAGAGAAACATTTGAACCTTACCTTTATGATTTCATGCATACCCTTTTAGAATATTCTTACATATCACCTTCGTGACTCAACACTGTAAGTACTTGTAAAAACAATTATTGTAAAAAATGACCCTAGATTCAATACCACCATCTTTTTTTTCACGTTCACTCAGTCTCATGCACACTTACACTATTATATGTAATAATAGTTTCTTATATTATTATTCCTTATCTATAAAATTTAAAACACCCTTAATATATCAAAGTAGTAATATTCTCTCACTATGAGAAATCAATTTTCCAATACATCGACTTTACTAATTTCTCATTTCTATATCATATACCAAATTTCATATATTATAAGTTTCCTTGAGCATTATACAAAAGAGAACAATTATAAAATACCCATTTTCAACACTCACAACTTTTATGTGTTTTTCACTATGACCTTCATGAGGTTCATTCACCCATAATTCCTTTTTAAAATGAAATTCCATAACTATAATATTCTTTTTCAACTAATAAAAAACCAACAGGGACTTCCTAGTTAAGGGCTCAAGCCAAAAAACTCAACAAAATGTGGTTTTGAGGTTCAAAAACACCCAAAAGTAATTCCGTTTTGATTTTATTGGACCAATATTGATTCTAAGTTTCTTCCATTTGATTTAGGAATTTATGAATATTAAAGCATCACCCTAATAAATAAATGCATTATTATTAAAAAATAGACTCTATTTCATTTTGATTTCATCTCATCTGGTTATTATCATGATTTATCTAGTTCTTCATGGAATAAGTATCATTGATTATTTATAATTTTTGAATAAAATTTTAAATTTAATTTATTGTTTATTGAATAATATCTCTTGCATAACATGTTTTAAATTCTTCCAAAAATTAAAATTATGAAAACTTAAATTGTAACTAGTATAAATCCAAAAAATATATAAGTAACAACACTTACATAGACATTCATGATTATAGTAAATCATGCTTACATAGTTTTGATACTTATGTAACCTCATGGAATGATCATTATAGTGAAACAAAAATAACACTTATGGGTAATATTATTACAAGAAAATTATCCTTATAGTCTAAGGATGAATTCCTACATATCTAGAATGATGTTGTTCTATAGAAGATTCATGCTTACATGTATGGAGATCATTTTTACATAGGTTTGGTGATCCTTATAGAAATCATAATTATAGTCTAAATTGATGATGACTTAGTTTTATTATCCATGCTTATGTACATAGGAATTTTTTTATTTTTAAAAAATATCATGGATAAAATGATTATTATACAAAAATTCATCCTTACTGTGCAAAGAAAAAGATCCTTACAAAAAATTACAGACGTAACTAATTTTTTTAATTGAACACACAAATTATATAATTCTTCATTTATGATCAAAACCACTTCAAAACACTTCATAATCATATAAAACATTTTAAATCACCTTAAAAATAGTTTAATTACTAGGTTGAAACAAATAAAATGAACTAAAAGTCTTCAATGATTCCTCTAATCCAAAGGGTTCTTAAATATCCACCTTTAAATTTTTTATCAACCATTTTTCTAATATTTTTTAAACTAATCAACCCTATCATGGATTTCAATAAAAATCACTCAAGAATCATTAGATAATATCCTATCTCAAATAAGATTTATCTTGATACTTCACCATAGGAAAATATAGTGTTTTATGAGAATTAAAACACTCAGTGCCAAGAAACTTTTGCAAAAGTTATTAAAATGATTGTTCATTATAATCACCTTTAATGAAATATAAATTATCCCCATTTTTTTAACAACTGAAGCTCTAGATAAAAAAATATGTTCACATTCTACTTTTAATAATTTTCACCCACATTATAAAATAATATTGTTGGTTCTTTTCTATCCCCCTTTGAAAAAAAATAATCTTAATCCTTACGGTGGAAATTTATTCCATGTGTTTTTAAGTGATAAGGGTAGTATGAACATAATGTATTAGCCTTAATTAATAGAATCTAGAATATGTAAATTCTATGTTGAAAATATTTGTGACATTTTATTGGTTCCAACAAACATAAGTTTCATATCACCTTATGCAACCTTTTCTTTGATGAAATTGTATCTACGATCAATGTGCGTTGGTATTGAGTTTTGAACTGAAATATTGGAATTATTTATAGTATATATATTATCATAAGAAATTTATAGTGGATTCTCAACCATAACTCACCATTCATATAGTGGAACCTGTATCCATGTCATTTGAGTATAAACTTGTGTTGTTTTTATATACTCGTCTTCAGTTTTCCATAATGGAAATGAATATTTCTTCTTTTTATTCCATGACACAAAACTCTCATAATGGAACAATATTCCCTCTAAAGTGTAAAACCTATTAATAAAATTCCATTCCCAATTTCTATATGTAAAGATAGATAAAGATAAATATGAAATAGTTCTATATAAAATGATGAATAGTAGTCTATTCTTGATGTATTTCAATATCCTATTAGCTACCAACATGTGAGATTCATTGGAATCACATTGAAAGAAATCAAAAAATGTCATAGAAAAAAATTCTAGGTCTGAAAGTAGTTAGGTGGATAAATCTACAAATGATTTTTCTATATTCCCTTTAATTCATACAATTTTCAGCCACTTTTTTGGTCAACTTAGTTCCAATAGCTAAAGGTCTATAAATCCCATTGAAATAATCTATTTCTAACCTCTTCAAAAAGTATCTAGATTTTTTATTGGGATAAAATATATGATCATCACCTTAAATAATTTACAATCTAGGATAATATCAAATCTCACATAGCAAAGACTTCTCAAAAATACCACTTCATTTCCTCTATAAAATCCTCAAAAAGACTATCTTTTCCACAAGTATAAATTATTCCATCCACATATACTATTTCAATGAGTATACCTATGGACATCACATTCACATAGATATTATTATCAACTTTACTTTTTAAAAAATCCATACTTCTCAGGATTCCATATAGCTTTGAGTACTTGTCTCTTGGGGACTTCATTAAGAAATATAGAACCTCGTTAATCCTATATAGAATTATTTCATTTTTATTAAGAAAAAAACCCTAAAGTTGTTTAGTATATAAAAATTATTCAAGATCATCATTTAAGAAGGATGATTCCACATTCATTTAATAAATTCCATAATTTTTTTGTGAATCCACTTCTAGAGAAATAATAATGGTCTCATGTCATTCCACTGGTGAAATGGTCTCCTCAAAGTTGACTTCTTCCGTCATTAAATACCCATTTAAAAAAACCTTTACTTATTCCTGGAGACTTCACCATTCTCATTTATCTTATTTCTAAAAACCCAATTGTTGCCTATTATTTTTTTATTCTTGGGACTTGATACCAGCTCCCAAGTATAATTATTCTCTATTTTATAAATTCTCCCATTCCTAAAATAAATATATTATTTATTTTAAATTGAATAGGAAAAAATTTGAGATTAAACTAAATAGATGGGTACATTTTGGTCTTTAAGACTCAATATTATTATTGTTTGGAAAAGTGCATATTGATATCCAATAATATTCTTATAATAAACATATTTCATTGTCATTTTAATATTCTACCTCCAATACCAAACTTTTTCTTCATCACTAGTCATATTTGAGTCAATATCAAGCACAATATGATCACTCTTATCCTATTATACAACCTAATTTTTGAGAATTTTCATGTTTCCTACTCTATAATTTTCAACTTCATCCTTAATAAATTCACATGTTTTGTACTCATTTCCAAAAAAAATGACATCTGAACACATTATAGTCTTTTTTTATTTGTGTATCCAACATTTATACCCAATCCCATTGGAAAGATTCCACAAAAGGTTCTTTCATCATCAATTTCTGAAAACATCCCTAGATTTATGTTCTTTATCATCATGTAATAAGGGATTTTATATTCATTAATTTATATTTTC
Organism: Viscum album; assembly: GCA_963277665.1. Lineage (NCBI taxonomy): Eukaryota > Viridiplantae > Streptophyta > Magnoliopsida > Santalales > Viscaceae > Viscum > Viscum album. Next base: position 1,226,818,571 of record OY728130.1, read on the forward strand.
TTGGTACCAAATTTCACATAGAGTGTTGTGTATCTTATTTCCCATTATACACTTATTATGAATGTGCATAGTATTGAACATATTCTGCCTCTAAATGAAATGTCAAATATTATTTTTATCTTGTATAGTTCATCCCACATCCACAATGCTCCTACTTTTCCTATCATACACACCATTTTTTGGGGTTGAATGGTTTTCTATGTTGATTCTTTATTTTATGCTTTTCTAGATAGATCACAAAATCCTTATATGTGTACACCTTTCCATTATATGGTTAGATGCTAACTTCTTTCTCAACATGTCTTCTAAAAATTTTAAACATCTGAAGAGACACTTGTTTGTGCTTTATAAAAAGAATAGTATCCGCCTGAGTGTAGTCATCAATGAATGTAATTAAATAAATATAAACCTTGGTGGAATTTTTACTCATAAGACCGCATATTTCTGAATATATCAATTATTGATGATATAGTGTATTGAATTTGCACATCATTTTTTATCCAGTGAACCATCATACTTTCTAGTTGTGTATCAAAAACTGATTCTCTATCCATTATTAGTTGAGGAAGGTCTCTCACCAAATCATGTTTGGGTATATTACTCATATTTTTCTAGTTAAGATGGATAAGTCTTATATTTCATAAATAATTATCATATTTTTCATTCAGATAACATGAATTGGAAGGGTCACCAAATTGAAACAGGGTCCAACTAATTCATTCACCTCTTATATTGACTCTTTTATCTTTGAAACTATTGATAATGAATGGGTTATTTATAAAAATATTCTTATTTACGTTATCACACAGTTGGATAATACTAACCAAATTATATTTTACACCTTCCATAAGTAACACATTTTTTTTATTTGAGTTAGTTTGAATCATTCTTAGCAGTTCCAAAACCATTGATTCTCAAAAAATTATTATTTTTGAATGTAACCTATAACAACCCTACTCTTTATTACACACGTTAACATGATTCATTACATATAAATTCACTTAAGAAAACTCTAAGGATCTATAGGTCTAGTGTATTGGGAAATTAGGGACATTACATGACAACTTAAGACATATAAAATACAACATATTTATTGAAAACTTCCTTTACATGACCACAACATTCCCTCACACTTAGAATTTCATGGGATAACCTGAGGACATACATGTGAAAAGGGTGAGATATAAATCTCAGTATGGAAGTAAATTAGGAATTACATGAAGAATACAATACATTATAGGAATTATTCATATAAATGGATAATAGGAGAAACATGAACATAAAGTCATGATATATCATGATTATCATAACATGTAAATGTGACAATAACATTTAACATTATATTAACATGAACCAAGGATCATTGCACATGGAGCATGTGTAAACCCTCATTTCACATGAATTAGAATGATTAAACCCTAATTTCACATGAATTATCATGATTAAACACTCATTGACCATGACGTATCATGATACTATTCTTTACCTAATGCATTGGAGCACTATCAGGGCGCACCCTTAATTATTTCATTTTATGCATAAGTGTTCCACATAGATCCTACAACATGGATTCATTAAACATAATAATTTATTATAAGAATAATATATGTGGAATAAATAAATGTATTTCCTCAATAAATATGTAAATGTGCATAAATGTGAATACCCTTGATAGAGAAATGGGTATGGTGTTAACTTACAAAATGATTATGGCATGGAAATTTTTGGGTAACTTCAGGAGCATAACGATGTCAAATAGAAATAGTAAAATGGATTGATGAGATAGAAAGGGGTATCTCATAATTTTTATAGTAAGGGGTTCATGTAACATAATATCCCGACATGTGCAATGGAATTTATATGTATAATATAATATAATTTCTTGAATGTAAATGAGAAGAGAGAAATCCCTTACAGAATTTCGGTATGGTAAGAGGTGTACATGGGAGGAATTAATGGGATAAAAATGGGTCTATTATCATTAAAACATAAGTAGGATAGTATAGGGTAGGTTCAAAGTTATACCCCAATATTTTTAATTGAAAATAAATGGGAATAAGAACATAAAGAAACTTGAACAAGAATGAGAAAAGAAGAAATCCTTTACATGGAAGTGTGATCCCAAAGGCTTGGGAGAGGCTTGGGAGAGGCTTATTGGGAGATTGGAGTGCCTTGGGAGGATTATAGAGAGAGTATTTCAGGGTTTGGTCGAGCTACAAATGGTTTTATTGAAGAGTAATGGGTTATTGAGTAGTTTTATATAAGAAATGATTTGGAATTCTTTATTATTTAGGTTTTGGACACTACACATTAAACTAATTAAAACCAAAAACCATCCCATGGTTTTTTCCCATTTTTTTCTAAAGGGGAGTGTAAAAAATTATTTTCTAATTCCAATTTCCTAACTTATTATAATATTCAGCTTTCTTATGTAGTGGTGAGTCACACTCTCAAGGAAATCATTTTAAAATGCTAAAATATTTTATAAGCATTGGAGGGTCCACTAAGGCATTGTAAAATTAAACAAAAAAATAAAAAATCGCATTATTTTAAAGTAAAAAAATATACTGGCCGAATATCCTAATTATATTATTTTATTACATCACTATTTATTTATAATTATGTCATAAAACACATTATATATTTAAAAGGTATTTTATTTTTACCCTAAAATTCAACTGTCTCAAAAAATTATGAAAAATTCACCGTTAGATAATTTCGACATCTTCAATCCAAAAATAATATTAATTTTATATAAATAATTTTTTAAATATGTGAATTTTCACTTTTAAAATAGAAAATCGATATTTATAAAAAAATCATGGGTTTAGACAAAAACAGTTTTCAAACCTTAATAAAAATTATCGTTGTCTTCATAAAAAGTATGAAATAAATTATATTTAATAAAAATTAATTTAGTTATAAAATTTTATAAAAAAATTAATCAATAAAATCCATTAATTCATCAAAATATATTTCTTAATTGAATTTAAATATTAACTAAAAATATTATGGGTTCTTTAAAAATCATTTACAAAGTAACAACAATTAAATGAATGTATATTATTTATATAAAACTAAATCACATAATCATAGTCCTAGGGTCTTGTTACATAACCCCTTATAACACCCACATAAGACCTAAGGGTAAGGTGCGTTGTAATGCCCCGACCCTAGTTACCCAGAGTTGGTGCATTATTACATAACATTGTCATGATCACAAAAGATCAAGTCTTTAAAGAATGATTAGTTTAGTAGCCTTGGAAGTACTAGATACATTCATAAGTTTTACATTACATTATAAAATGAAAAACAACTACAAAATTGTCTCCATTGACCATATTCATATCCCTTAGACTATCCCTATAAGTCATTCATAATATACTTCTTCTTATCCTAGGAAAAATAAAACATAGAGAGGGGTGAGCTCGGATGCTTAGTAAGGATAACAATATATCAGAAACTTTCCTAAATAAACCTAAAAATTTAAGGCAATGTATAAGACTAAAACAAAATTCTTGTAAATTTAAACTTCAGTATATTATGTCAATAATAAATCAGATAATTCCATTTACTTATTCCCATGGATATTCTACTAGTCTAATAATCACATGTAATATCAATATCCAATTTCATAATAATGGAATGCATAATACTAGACTTCATAACCAAATAGTCGAGGCCTCGTGCCAAGACTAAAAATAAGATTTTTTTCAAAGCCTTATTCCAAAACACTATTTTGTCTCATGAGATCTACCGATGCATCGATGAGCTATTTCGGGCTCCATGCATCACTTACTAAGTACAATTCATTCCTCATATGAAAAGGTTGAAATATTACATAAACATTCATATTAAGACAAGCATAAGAAATGTTAATAATTTAACCACAAACCATGAATGGAACAATAATAACATATCCATAGTCAAAAATATCACCAAACCTTCAATATAATATGGAATATTTTATCATAATTAATTAACTACAAACAAGTGTAAAATCCATCAAAGGATGTGGATATAGACGAAATCCAAAATATTTGAGAGATATATCTTCTTCTATTTGGAAATCATTAAAAAGTAAGATAATTATAAAATAAAACATCTATTTTTAAAATATTCTTATATTCTCATAAGGTAATCTTAGAAGGTGTTATAATGGTGGAAAATATCTGCACTCATAGTATAAGTTCAAAAACATTCTTTCCTTAATTTTGTTGAATAGGTCATAAAGTACATTGTTCGGAAAATGAAAGAAAGATTCCTTTATAAACATTTTATAAAAATTAAAAGAGGGGTATAAATGAATTTAACCCACAGTCTAGTAAATAGTAAAAATGTTTTGAAAAACATTTTTAAGAAACACGGATGTGAATGATAAAGAGGTCTCGGTAGATACAAACGTATAAACAACCTTGGATTACGAAGAGATTGTAGAATTAACTCTTACCTTGTACTTTTACCTGTTTGAGGGTACATTAAAATCGTTTATAATAGATAAATAATTTTTATTAAATTATACAATAACCACATACATAAATATGATATCATATATGATCTTATAATATTGCTTTGTAAATAATATTTCAATAGTATCATCATTTTGAGTGTTAACTGATTCGTTTTACTTTATATGCTTGGTTACGTAATCCATGTTTGTTATGGATAGTATGTATTTTATTCATATCCATAATTATATTAAGTTCTTAAATATTATTTTTAATCATAAAATTAAAATTATTCTTGAATGGTTATGATGGGGAATGAATCTCATCGTGTTCGTGGAGACGATAATCCGTACGTACACATGAGCAACAATATCATTTTATTGATGGTGAAATTTTATGTAATTTGATGGTATATCATATATAAAGAATAATTAACATGTTATATTTAGTATTTACATTATTTATACTCATTATTATAACCATCCAAATAATGAAGCGTTTGAATAACAAACTACACCACGACGTGGAGACGGTGAGCCGTACGTACGCACGTATGGTGACATGTCATTCATAGGATGGATAGAATAATGAATATGGTTGTACCATATTTATAATAACATCACAGTATGTATAAGGTACTGGATTTATTATTTTGGTATGGAAATAACAAAGAAAGAGGGAGTGGAAGAAGAAAAGAACTTTGAAAAAAGGTGGTGAAATTATTACCTCTTCTTTGGGTGTTTCCTTTTGAGTTGAACAAAATGGATCTCATCAAATTAAGGCTTCTAGGTAGACTTGAGGGTAGTTGGGAGGATATTTGAGCAGGTTTTATCCAAGACAAATGGATTTGGAGGTGTGATTTTTAGAGAAGGGGAAGTACCCTTTTATAAGAGAGGTGAAGGTCACTTTAGGAAAAGCTTGAAATATTATTTTATTATACAATCATATTCAGTTTATAATGGCTCCAAAATGATTTATTTAGAGAATAATGTGGTTATGGGTCTCAAAACACTCAACCAATAGGTTTTATACTGGTTTAGGTCACCATATTAACCTTATCTGTTAGATTTAACTCTTAGTTAAATAGTTTAATATTTGCCATGTCTCCTTGTATTTTAATATTATATGGTTAATAAAATTACTATAAAATACCAAGAAAAACCCAAGTGGTTAATTAATGACATATATATTATTATAGAAGCCCTTTGGATGAGCCTTAGATTTTTAGTACTATTATATTATTTAATAATATAGTATTTTTTTTAAAAAACTCATTTATGTCAATTTTGACATTATTTAGTATTTGATTTTTGTTAGTCCAAGAAACTTGATTACTTCGAAAAATGAAATTTTATCAACCCTAACATATAATATTAACCAATAAAATTATTTTAATTCATAAAAAGTCTCAATATACATTTATTTGGATATTTATAATATCAATTAATTTAATCTTTCATTAATAAGGTAATTATTGCATCATCATTGTGTCACAAATAAATTTAATTATTTAATGTCTAAAAATTATAAATAAAATACCATTATGTATTAAATATTTTTATATTTCTAATTAATATTTATATTCGAATTTATCTTATTTATAATGCTATATTAAAAATGGTTCAGTTATTAAACTTTGAATCTAACACTTTTAAATCTTCTTTAACTAAAATAATAATAAATGTCGTAATCTAATACAAGTAGATCAAAATGATCATATTTTATTCCTAATGTTGAATTTGGTCGAAATAAACTTATCCAATAGAATTAGGACATGTGTTAGGGTAATAAAATTATCATTTTTACCTTTAGTTACCCTATTTAATTTTAATCATGGTAAATAAAAGTCAAAGGATACTATTCACCAAAAATTATTTTCATCTTATTAAACCAAATTTTACTTACTGATATCAACTGTGTCTCTTAGATTTTTTAAATTCAATTCATATAATAGGTAAAATTGCATTTTATGCAAATTTGTTAATGTGCCTATAAGATGGGTAAAAGGTGGTAAAAAGTTCAATAAAATTTTATATATATCTAATTTTATTATAAAATGAATCGAGTGAATTAAATTGAACTAATATAGGTATTATGTATCTAATTTTAATTAAAATAAACTTCAATAAAATAAATAATTATTTAAATAAAAAAATCAGTTTTAAACAATAACATAGTGTTTTTCACTATTTGTCAAAAGTTGAAAGTTTTCAGAAAAATACCAAAAATTTACCCTAATATAATTTTGATATTCAAAATCCAAAAAAAAATCCATTTTGAAAAATAAAATTTATAAAATTTCAAAAAGTGGGTATTACTATTCATAATGGATAGTTTGATTGGTCATGGTGTGCTAGAACTCGAAGTTGCATACAGCTCAAGCTATTTTATTATTCAATGGGAAACATATTGTTGAAGCTTGGGGTGTTACATTCTCTCCTCCTTCAAATAATTTTGTCTTCATAATTTCTAGAATACTACTAAAAAAATATTTGGGTGGTTCTTCATCACAAGTTCCTCAGGTTCCCGCATTGCCTCTTCCATCTTATAATTTATCCATAGAAATTTTTCTAGATGAGTCGTCCGGTTTCTCAGAAATTGTTCTCTGGTATCAAGAATCTTGATAGGCTCTTCACAATAAGACAGCTCAGATCTAGTTCAATTTCCTCATAGTTGAGTACATGTGTTGGTTTTGGCATGTATTTTCTCAACAGTGATATGTGGAACACATCATGAACTTTGGAGAGACTTGGCAGCTTTGACAAATGATAAGCTACAACTCCAATTCGTTATATAATTTCAAAATTTCCGATGTACCTGGGACGTAATTTTCCCCTCTTACTGAATCCTATAACACCCTTTTATAAAGATACCTTCAAGAAAACATGATCTCCTACTTGAAATTTCAATCCTTCCCTTCGTTTATCGGCACAACCCTTTTGCCTACATTGACCTACTTTGATGTGGGTTTGGATAATCTAAATTTCTTCCATTTTTTCCTCAACAAGTTCTGGGCCTATGAGTTTTCCTTCACCGACATCATCCCAACAAGTTGGTGTGTGACATCTCTTCATATATAACGCTTCATATGGTTCCATCTGAATACTTGAATGGAAGCTATTGTTATAGAAAAATTCTAAGAAAGGTAAATATTGATCTCACATACCTTGAAAGTCAAGTGATCAAGATCTAAACATGTCTTCTAAGGTTTGAATAGTTCGTTTTGATTGTCCATCGGTTTGAGGGTGGAAGGTAGTGCTCAAACGAAGTTCAGTATCCAAGGCCTTCTGAAGACTTTTCAAGAATCTTGATGTAAAACGGGGATCATGATAAAAAAACAATTAATAGGGGTACTCCATGAATTCTTACAACTTCATTAATATATGGTCTTTCTAGACATTCAGGTGGTAAATATTCTCTTATATCAAGAAAATGTGTTGACTTGGAAAGACAATAAACAATGACCCATATTGCATCATTCCTTCTAGGATTCTTTAGTATCCCCATGACAAAGTCTATTGTAATATCATCCCATTTTCACTCAGGTATGGGAAGAGGTTTCTTGACTTTTCTAGGGTGTTTTCTTCCAACTTTCACTTGTTGACAAACCATACATATTGACACATAATCAGAAATCTCTCTCTGCATGTTGTCCCACTAAAAATGTTCCTTAAAATATCTATAAATCTTAGTGCTACCAGGGTGTATAGTGAAATTAGAGCTATGACCACCATCCAACAATTCACTTTTAATATCAGGTATGTTAGGTACAAAATGTCACTTCCCAATTTTCAAAATCCCATCTTCATATATGAATTTGATCAATCTCCCATCATTCACAGCTTTAATTTTCTTTTGAAAATCTTCACCATCAGTCTGAAAACGTTTTATAATTTCTAGTAAATATGGTTTTGTTACCATTTTAAAAAGTATTGATGTTTCACCTTACATGATTACTCCCATATCCATATTTACTAGATCCATGAACATATGATCCCTTTCAAATATCATCTTATTAAAAACTCCATGATCCTTTCTACTCAAAGCATCTTCCACCTTATTTGCCTTCCCCTTGTGGTAGTGTATAGTGAAATAATAATCCTTGAGTAGCTTGAGCCATCGCCTTTGCCTCATGTTGAGTTCTTTTTGTGAGAAAATATACTTCAAACTCTTGTGATTGGTACATATATTACATTTTTTACCATATATATAGTGTCTCTATATCTTCAAATAAAATATTATAGATGCTAACTAAAGATCATGAGTGGGATAGTTTTGTTCATGAATTTTTAGCTGTTGTGAAGCATAGGAAAAAGCTTTATCATTCTGCATAAGGACAAAACCAAGTCCATTATTTGAAGCATCACTATAAATAACAAACTCATCATTCCCTGATGGTAGAGTCAATATAGAAGAATTGACTGATATTGTCTCCAGTTCTCCAAAACATTCTTCACACTCTTCTGTCCAAACAAATTTAACCCCTTTACATGTGAGCTTGGTTAATGGGTTATCCAATGAGGCAAAGTTCTGGATGAAACGCCGATAATAACCTTCTAAACCAATAAAAATGCATACCTCAGTTATACTCATCTTTGCTGGTCATTCTTGGATTGCCTTGGTCTTTGAAGGATCAACAGATATTCCATAATTAGAGACAATATGCCCAAGAAAAGAAATCTCCTGGAGCCAGAATTCACACTTTCTAAACTTCCCATATAATTCATTTCTTCTAAGGGTTTTTGGAATAGCATGCAATTGATTTTCAAGATATTCATAGCTTTTTGAGTATACCAAGATATCATTAGAAAATAACACTACAAAGTAATCAAGATATTCCTTGAAAACTATATTCCTTATATCCATGAAAACATAGGGTGCATTAGTCAGTCCAAAAGGAAATAGTGTACACTCATAATGTTCGTATCTGGTTCGAAATACTGTTTTCAAAATGCATTCCTTCTTCCCACACAACTGATGATATCCAGATCGAAGGTCAATCTTTGAAAAATATTGATCTCCATGAATTTGGTCAAATAAATTATCACGACCCGCCTTCACCAAAAGGAGGGAAGGGTCATCAAACTGCCAGGACCTTCCTTCTTTAAGTTGATGGAGAGATAATGACCCCCGAAACCCGCCTTCAATAGGTCCCGGAGTGGCGACTGGCACCAAGGGTATAGAATCACACACTAAATGGAAGGAATTACCCTTTTTCTATTTTACAGGATCGGGAGATAAGATGATGGAACCCAACAACACCAAAACTAAAAAGAAAATTAAAGCCAAAAGTAAACCATTCACAGATGCATGTTTCAAAAGTAAAAGCCACAAAATACAAAAGGTGACTACAAAGGTAAGTACCAAAGGAAGAAAAACAGCAACTGCAACTGCCCCAAAGGTCCGAGCTAGTACGGTCTTGCGCAATCCGTGAAGTCCTCATAGAAACCTAAAAGCAGTTTTATATACGTAGGGTGAGTATACAAGTACACTCAGTAGGGAAAACCAAATACTCTTGTGCACAAGTGGGGGAACGTACTAAAGTTCTGTGAGAAAAGGAGTAAGCCAAAAACCTATCAAGGTAAACTATCCACCGAATCCTCACCAAGGCACACTCCCCAAATAACGCAAGTCAAGTAATCTATATAATAAGAGCACATCGATGTTTGGGTACCCCACACCACTTTCCCATTGGTTATTGAAACATCCTACACATCGAACCAATCATGCCATTCTCACCGTAGTCCCACTTCCACACCCGCCCGCACACACCTAGGCCACAACTGTCACATGTAACCATGCCTGCAAACACCTAGGCTAGAACAACCACCACCACGCCCGAAGAAACTTGGGCTAGAAGATCCATTGCCACGCCCGAAGACACCTGGGCCTCATCCCGAAGACACTTGGAAAACCACCTACCGCACACACCTAGCCAACCACCACACTACCCCGCCCGAAGGTTCTTGGGCTAAAAATGGACCTCAGGCCATCACAGCCTGCCCGAAGATACTTGGGCTATCCGGGAAAGGGAGCAGAAAAGGAGCTAATAACCAGCCACTATGAATAGTGTTGGGAAAAACACCCTCCCCCATGAAATGTGGGTGTTCGGCACTAAGTACTAAACTTGGGTGGGGCGCGAATAAGAAACACAAAGCTACAAGTATATATATAGGTAACAAGCACTCACCCAAATCTAGGTTTTTCTTCAGACAGCCTACAGATCACAACAGCACTCAAGTCCGAGTCACGACTCTCGCCGACAAAACCCATTTCTCCCATTCTTGTTTCATGTTCAGTGATAATGTTCAAATAATTTCATGCACTACTAGGCAACTAACACCATAACCATAACCAAGGAAAAGAATACATCCAATCTTCAATTTAAACATTCACATCTGTTTCTCTTGTAATGTTACAACAACAAGGGGATAGGTGAGATCCCTCGAAGTACAGGAACCAAATAAAAACCCTCGAGACACTACCCCGTGTCCCCCAAAATGGTTTCTCATCAATAGAGGATCCCACCACAATTCGTGATATAAACAATTACTCACCCGGTCTTAAAACTCACAACCACCGAATCCATATCAACAGGGGATCCCATCCCCAATTTCAAACAACCACCGAGAGTATAAAAAAAATAAGGGATCTCATCCCCTCTCACATTTCCACCAATCGGCCCGCGAAAGAAAACAACCAAACCACTGCCACCAACACTAAGCATGTCCATGCCTGTATTTTCAGATTTATAAGATTTAACACACTCCATGATTTCAATTCCGTGTTTTGACCGGGGTTAGCACAGAAGGGATTGATCCTGGTGCTTTCAATTTATTCAGTCGGGTATATGTGATTAACCAATTTACCTTTCACAACATGAGTTTACAATTAGGAAAAAGACATTTAATACACCACGAGGGGTTCATTAGTGCACAGACAATGACCACCAACGGCCTCAATTTTCATAAGGCACAATCCGACACAATTCAGAAAGATGATCATAATTTAAACAACATCAACGATCACAGCCCCCCTTCATTCTTTGTAGAAAAAGTTTATTATCTTTATTTAGGTATGGTTTATACAATTCTACAGAATCAAAAGCACGCCCACCCCACATGATACACAAAAGAGAGAGACGAAGGATAAATTCCCTACTCGTTGATAGATGATCGACGCTTAGGTCGGGCGCAAAATTTTATGGATAACGATGCGGCTCGCCCAATGCACCAGAAGATGTTCGTGAAAAGCCGCGATTGAGGAAAGAAGAAACCATGTCTAACCCTTAGTTTATAAGATCCGCGGACGGTTGAGATGAGAATGCCAAACCGCATAAGGAGAGGGGATCATGGGTTGACCACGTGGTTGGGTAGTTACACACGGAGGTCTCTCGGGATTTTTAGGAATTAATTATGGGGTTTAAATGGTTTTAAAAGGAGTAAATTAATTAATTTACGTCGAAACTTACGTTGCGGGAGCGGAAAAGTCAGGTACTAGAAAAATAAAGAAAGGCTCGGTGAGGGGACACGGTGCCACCGTCACGGTGTCACCCTCACAGTGTCACCCTCACGGTTCCACTGTCATGGTGCCACTGTGACCAGTGTCACCCTCATGGTGCCACCGTTTTGGTAGAGCCTCACTTTGGAAAAGTAATGGGTCAGGAGGGTCCGAGCCATTACATTAGATATCTCTCAAACTATTCTCGCCCTCAAGAATCAAAACAAACCAGAAGAGAAGAGAGGGTCTGAACAACCACCTCGAAAGATACCTCTCAGGAGTGAACCTCTTCATTATCTAGAAACGCCTCCCTCTCAAGAACCAAGCAACATACCATGCCAAACTGCCCAAGCATGTGGGTTGGGGAGTCTCCTCCCCCATTTCAAGATATTATCCGATTTGGGCGGCACTGACTCGCCCGCATGGGTTTAATTGCATCCACCTTAATGCATATTGATTAGGGGTCGGGTTCTCTCCTCCCCATAGCCAGGGATTTTCACATACATTCAGAGGAAAGAGAGCCAGTACATTTCATAGCCAAAAAAGACAAAACGTTCTACCAAAATAGGTACAACAAGGAACAAAACTTACAACAAATCTGGGTACTGGGTACGCATATGTGCTTCCCTCTCCCATGTACTCTCCTCAATCCCACCATGTCTCCACAACACACGAACCAAGGGAATGGTTCTCCCACAAATCACATTCTCCTTGTGATCCTCGATCATCACTGGTCTCTCCACAAAAATCATGTCGTCCTCGATGTCCAGCTCACCCCAATCAAGGACATCTGAATCGTCGTGAAGATACCAGAGGAGCTGTGACACAATGGAAGACATCATGTATCCTCAGGAGCTGCAGTGGTAACGCTAGCTAATAATCCACTTTTCTGACCCGCTGCAACACTTCGAATGATCCGATGAACCTGGGAGAAAGCTTACTCCCCTTGCCAAACCTCTGCTGCCCACACCGAGGGGAGACCTTCAAGAACACGTGGTCTCCAACCTCAAACTCCAAGGGCCTTCTCCTAGTATCAGCATACGACTTCTATCGGTTCTGGGCCGCCTTCATCCTTTCTCGTATGAGCTGAACCTTCTCTGTCGTGCTCTGCACCACTTCCGGGCCAAGGACGCATGCCTCTCCTACTTCGTTCCAACACACAGGTGAACGACATGGCCTCCCGTACAAAGCTTCAAATGGGGCCATACTGATAGTAGAGTGGTATCTATTATTGTAGGAAAACTCTACCAGAGGCAATTATCGCACCCATGATCCCCCTGAGTCCAGAACACATGCCCGCAGCATATCCTCCAAGGTCTGGATGGTGCGCTCTATATGTCCATCTATCTGGGGGTGGAATGCAGTGCTAAGGTGTAAATGGGTGCCAAAAGCATGTCGCAATCCTCTCCAGACTCGCGAGGTAAATCGCACATCCCTATCCGAGACTATAGACCTCGGAATCCCATGAAACCGCACCACCTCATCCACGTACCTTCGCGCCAAAGCATCCACTGCACTCGACTCCCTGATCGCCAGAAAGTGAGCCAATTTCGTCAACCTGTCCACTACCACCCAGATGGCGTTATATCCCCCTTGGACCTTGGGTAGTCCTGTGACGAAATCCATCGAGATGTCATCCCACTTCCACTCGGGGACATCTAGAGGCTGCAGTAGGCTGCCTGGAACTCGGTGTTCAGCCTTCACTTTCTGACACACTAAGAACTTGACCACAAACTCTGACACCGCTCACTTGACTCTAGGCCACCAAAACTGCCTCTTCAGCCCCTTGTACATCTTGGAAACTCCTAGGTGTACTGTCAGGGGTGAGTTGTGAAACTCACTGAGAACCTTGCCATGCACCGCCTCCGGAACAAACAGTTTTCCCTAGAAAATCATCTGGTTCTGACCATCCTCTGTCCATCCTTCCAGATCATTGCCCTGGTCAACTCGGTCATGCATCACTTCGCACTCCGGGTCTCCCCACTGAGACTCCTCCACTTGCTGAAACAGATATGACTTCACTGTTATCTGATATAGGCAGCCTCTGTCGCTATCCATCTTCGCATCCAGGTGTAAAGAATCCAACTACTCCATCGCCTTCCAGGCATCTGCCGACTCTCGGACCGCATCCTTCTGCGTCCTCCTGCTCAAGGCATCAGCCACTACATTGCCCTTTCCCTCAGTATAAGAGATCTCGAAGTCGTAATCCTAGAGGAACTCCATCCATCTCCTTTGTCGCAAGTTTAGGTCCCACTGGGAGAAGATATACCTCATTCTTTTGTGATCTGTGAAGACCACAAATCGTTCTCCGATGAGGTAGTGCTGCCATAACTTTAGCGCAAAAATGACCGATGTAAGCTCCAGGTCGTGGGTGGCGTAATTACGCTCATGAGGGCATAGTTTCCTGGACCCATAAGAGATCACCCCTTGTTGCAACATCAACACACATCCCAGGCCCTGTCCTGAAGCATCGCAGAACACCTCATACACCAACCCTTCTTCTGGTAATCTCAGCACGGGGGAACTAACCAACTTCTCCTTCAGATAGCTGAAGGCTGACTCGCACTGCTCACTCCACATGAAAACCTAGTCTTTCTTGGTCAGGGATGTCAAAGGGGTTACACATTGGGAGAAGTTGGGTACGAACCTCCGTTTTGGTGGAGCCTCACTTTGGCAAAGTAATGGGCCAGGAGGGTCTGGTCCATTATATAAATCATCAATGCGAGTTAGGGGATACTAGTTCTTTATTGTTATTGAATTGATCTCCTTGTAGTCAATGCACAACCTCAAAGATCCATATTTCTTCTTAACAAAAAGAAAAGGGGTTCCCCATGGAGAAACACTTTGGAGAATAAATCCCTCATTACTCAATTCCTCTAGTTGTTTCTTTAGTTTCACAAATAACAAAGTGGATATTCTATAAGGGGTCTTTGATATGGGCCTTGAGCGATGAATTAAATCAATGGAAAACTCAATTTCTCATTCTGGAGGATGTCCAGGTAAATCAACCGGAAACACATCAACATATTATTGTACAATAGCTACATCCTCTTTTTGAACATTCTTTTCCTCACCCATAGTTATTTTATTCCCTTCCACCTCAATAATTGAATTTAGTATAGCTATTGGGGGTGGATCTAGATAATAATCAGGTGGTGACATTTCTTCTCTAAAGATAAGGTACTCCTTATCATCATCGAAAATTGTAACCTCCTTCTTATTATAATAAATTTTTACATCATGGTCCGAAATCAAATCCATACCACGGATTATATCAAATTCAATCATGGGTATGGTGATGAGATCAGTAGATAAAGAACATTTTTATGCCCTGATGGGAACTGATTCACAAAACATTGTTGCAATGATACATCCCTTAAGAGTTTTGGCTGACAACTCCCTTATTAAATCAAATTGTAAATATCTAATTTTCTTAGAAAATTAGGAATATATGAAACAATGAGATGATCTAGAATAAAATAAAGCATCGGTTAAACTTTAGGAAACCATTAAATTACCTACCACCATGTCTTTCGGACCTTCAACCTCAGCAGTAGTGATCACAAAAGCTTGACCATGATCCCTTGTCCTTTTCTGAGGTAATTTTTCTTGGAACTTAGAACATTCATTTGCATAAGTCCCCATTTCTATATAATTGTATCATTAAACATTGAAAGACTCTTTCTTTCCCTTTCAATCACGAGTTTGGTGGCCTTTTTCACCACACTTGTAACAGACTCTCATTCCCTTCTGGCAAGTACCAGGGTGTTTCTTCCCACATTTACCATAGGATGGATATTAAAATTTTCCCTTATTCCCCTTATTTCCATTTCTAGAGTGTTAAATATATCTCTTCATCTCTTTATTTTTTTTAAAGACGTAAGACTTAGAGAATTCCTTTTCTATCTTGATAGCACATGAGACAATATCTTCGTATGATGAGAAGGATTTTGAGACTAATTCTTGATGAAGAAATGGTTTTAACCCATAAAATAATCAATCAACCTTAATCCTTGGGTTATATATATTATATGCTTCATTCCTTTATAACCATGTAAAGTTAACCTCATACTTTATGATATTCTTATCCTCCTTTTTTCCCAGACTCAAAAATTGTCTTTCCATATCTGCTCGATGGTCACAAGGAATGTATTTTTATATGAAAATATCCTTAAAATCCCTCCATTCCATATTTGATACTTCTTCATCTTCCTTTGTGTTTTGAATTAATTACCACCATTGATCTGCATCTCCCGTGGGGTGATAAAATGCCATGAAAACATTTTCCCTTTTGCTGCCCCTCAAAGCATTAAATATTTTTTCTAAGGAACTTATCCATAGTTCAGCTGCAAATGTATTTGTAGTTTCATTGAACATTGGTGGTTTTTGCATCATGAATAATTATAACATTGATCCTCTGCATTGTGGATTAGGGATATCCATACGGTTAAGGTTATTATTCATAACCTGAGTGAGTTTTCCTGTTATCTTGATAAGTTGATCATCCCTAGTTGAATCACCAGCTCCACTATAATTATCTTGTGTAGGAAGGAAATCCATACAAGTATTATGTGTGTTGATATGGTTTCCATTCCTTCCACTAGGTGCCATTTCTAAACAATGGAATACACTAGATTAGTTTATGAATCGCAATACATAATTCCAAACTTGTAAAAAACTTAACAAAAATTGAACAGTTTATAGATATAATCCATAATCACATTAATGTTTTCTTCAAGGAGGTATATACTCATAAATCCTTCATAATGGTTTGTATAGAAAATGTGAATTTTCCTAAGCATATCCCCTGCAAGTGTTGTAACTAAGAGTGCAGCAAGGCCCATTGTCGTGTACTAGGATACCCCAAGTCAAGCACGAAACTCCTTGTCAGAGTTTTCACTCCTAGTACATTAGTGCCAGATCCACCTCTACCTGCCCGTATCCAAATAGTAATTAATTTTTTAGAAAACTCACAAAATCTTTACATTACCAAAATTATAAGAAGTTCTTATATACTAATATTCAAAATCTGCATTAGGTAATGTTCTCTAATCAGAGATTTTATAAATCTAGTTTCCATGGTTTGTACTAAAATTCCTCTGATACCAACTAAACACCCCAAACCTAGTTACCCAGAGTCAGTTCATTATTACATAAAATTGTCATGATAACAAAAGATCAAGTCTCAAAAGACCTATTAGTTTAGTATCCTTGTAAGTACTAGATACATTCATAAGTTTTACATTACATTATAAAATGAAAAATAACAAAAAAAAATCTCAATTGACCACATTCATATCCCTTAGACTATCCCTTCAGTTTAGTCATTATATACTTCTTTGCATCATTGGGAAAATAAAACATAGAAATGGGTGAGCTCAGATGCTCAGTAAGGATAACAATATAGCAAAAACTTTAATAAATAGGCATAAACATTTAAGGCAATGTATAAGACTAAAACCCAATCTTTTTAAACATAAAATTCATCATAATATGGAAAAGATAAATCAAATAATTTCATTTACTTATTCACATGGATATTCTACTAGTCAAATAATCACATGTAATATCAATATCCAATTTCATAATTATGGAATGCATAATGCCAGACTTCATTACCACAAAGTCAAGGCCTCGTGCCAATACTACAAATAAGATTGTGTCAAGGCCTTATTCCAAGAAACTAGTTTTTCTCATGAAACCTACTGATGCATCTAGGAGTAATAGTGGGCTCCACCTGTCACTTACTAAGTCCAATGCATTCCTCATAAAAAATGGATGAAACATTACATAAAAATTTGTATTAAAACTAGCATAAAAATGTTAATAATTTAACCATAAACCATGAATGGTATAAAAATAACACATCCACATTAAAAAATATCACAAAAGATTCAATATAATATGGAAGATTGTACCATAATAAATCAATGACAAACAAGTGTAAAATCCATCAAAGAATGTTGACATAGATGAAATCAAAACTATTTAAGAGAAATATCTCTTTCTATTTTGAAATCATTTAAAAGTAACATAATTATAAAATAAAATATTAATTTTTAAAATATTCTTAGAATATTGTAAAGGAAACTTTTAAGGTTTTATAATGGCTAAAAATAGCTGCACCCTCCATATAAGTTAAAAAACATTATTTTCATAATTTTGTCGAAAAGGTAGTAAAGTACCTTGTTTGTAAAATAACAGAAAGATCCATTTATAAAAATTTTATAAAAAGTAAAATAAGGGTATAAATGAATTTAACTCATAGTCTAGTAAATATAAAAAATGTTTTGAAATAAATTTTTAAGAAACATGGTTGTGGATGATAAAGAGATCCCAATAGATACTAGCGTATAAACAACCTTGGACAATGAAGAGATTATAGAATTAACCCTTACCTTATACTTTTCCTTGGTAGAGGGTATGTTAACCTTCTATATAATAGTTAAATAATTGTTATTAAATTATACAAGAACCACATACATAAATATGATATCATATATGATCTTCTAATATTTCTTGGTTGATAATATTTCAGTAGTATCATCGTTTTGGGTGTTAACTGGTTCGTTTTATTTTATAATCTTGGTTACGTAATCCATGTTTTTTATGGATAGGATGTATTTTATTCAATTATAAAATGATATTAAGTTATTAAACATTATTTTTAATCATAAAATTAAAATTATTCTTTAATGTTTATGATGGGGAATGAATCTCATCACGTTCATAGAGACGGTAATCCGTACATACGCACGAGCGACAATATCATTATATTGATGGTGAACTCATATGTAATTGTATGGTATATAATATATATATATATATATATATATTAATAATTAACATGTTATATTTATTATTTAAATTAGTTATACACATTATTATACCCATCCAAATAATGAAGTGTTTGAATAACAAACTACACCATGACGTGGACACGGTAAGTCGTGCGTACACACGCATGGTGACATGTCATTCATAGGATAGATAGAATAATGAATATAGTTGTACCATATTTATAATACCATCACAGTATGTATAAGGTACTGGATTTATTATTTTGGTATGGAAACAACAAATAAAGAATAAGTGGAAGAAGAAAAGAACTCTGAAAAAAGGTGGTGAAATTATTACCTCTTCTCCGAGTGTTTCCTTTTGAGTTGATCAAAAGTGTTCAATAGGTTAGATTTCTGATCAAAGTAAGGCTTATAAGTCTAATTGAGGGTAGTTGGGAGGATATTTGAGCAGGTTTTGGCAGATAAAAATTGCTTTGGAGGTATGATTTTGAGATAAGGTTAAGTACTCTTTTATAAGAGAGGTGAGGGTCACTTTAGGAAAAGATTGAAATAGTATTTTATTATAAAATCATATTCACTTTATAATGGCTCCAAAATGATTTCTTTCGATCATAAGGTGGGTATAGGTAGAAAAAATTTCAACCAATAGGTTTTAGACAGGTTTAGGTCACCATATTAACCTTATCTTTTAGATTTAACTCTTAGTTAAATAGTTTAACATTTACAATATTCCCTTGTATTTTTATATTATATGTTTAATAAACTTACTATAAAATGCCAAGATAACACCAAGTGGTTCACTAATTACATATCTGTTATTATATAAGTCCTTTGTATGAACCTTATATTTTTAGTACTATTATATTATTTAATAATATAGTATTTGTTTTAAAAACTCATTTATGTCAATTTTGACGCTATTTAGTATCTGATTTTTGTTAAAGTCCTAAAAACTTGATTACTTCTAAAAAAATATTTAGTCAACCCTAAAATGTCATATTAACCTATAAAATTATTTTAATTCATCAAAATTCTCAATTTATATTTATTTTGATATTTATAATATCAATTATTTTAGTCTTCCATTAATAAGGTAATTATTGCATCATCATTGTGTCATAAATAAATTTTATTATTTAATGTCTAAAAATTATAAATAAAATTATGTATGAAATATTTTTAGCTTTCTAATTAATATTTATAGTTGAATTTAACTTATGTATAACCCTATATTTAAAATGGTTTAGTTATTAAACTTTGAATTTGACAATTTTAACTCGTTTTTAAATAAAATAATAATAAATGTCTTAATCTAATCCAAGTGAACAAAAAGGATCATATTTTATTCCTAAGTATGATTTTTGTCTAAATATCCTTATCCACTTTAATTATGACATATTTTATGGTAATAATAACATCATTTTTACCTTTAATTACCCTACTTACTTTTAACTGTGGTAAATAAAATTCAAAATTTACTATTCACCAAAAATTATTTTCATCTTATTGAACCACATTTTACTTATTGATATCAATTTTTTATTTCATATTTTTTAAATTCAATTCATAGAATCAATAAAATTACGTTTTATTCAAATTTTCTAATGTTCCTAGAAGGTGGGTAAAAGACGGTAAAAAGTTCAATGAAATTTTATATATATCTAATATTATTAAAAAATGACTCCAATGAATTACATTGAACTAATATATGTATTAGGTATCTATTTTTACTTAAAATTAATTTAAATAAAATAAATAATTATTTAAATAAAAATTTAGTTTTAAACAATATGGCAGTTTTTCTCACTATTCTTCTGAAATTGAAAGTTTTAATAAAAATACCAAAAATTCACCCTAAGATAATTTTGATATTCCAAATCCAAAAATGAAGTCCAATTTGAAAAATAAAATTAATAAAATTTCAAAAAGTGGGTATTACTATTCATAACAGCTAGTTTGATTGGTCGTGGTGTGCTAGAACTCAAAGTTGCATACAACGCAAGCTATTATATCATTCAAAGGGAAATATACCATGGAAGCTTGGGGTGTTAAATGCATGATGTTGAAAGAATCTTGGGGTGACTCAGATAACATCACTCAGGTAGTAATCTCTATTAACTTACACTTATCCAGTAGGTGATTCCATTCAATCTTAACTTGTCAAAGCTCGGCATGGGATTGATCAAGAGTGAAGCCCAGTGATGCCACATCCTTTTCGAGCTCTGAAAAATGGGATTCTTATGGAGAAATTCTGTTAGATGAGATCATCACTTCCTTTTTCTGAGTAAATTGGATTTTTTAAAGCCCTATATTTATACAAATCATGTGGTCATTATTCAACGGCTATAATATCAATAGTAACAATTATTAACAGTATTTTAAAATCATAAAACATAAAACCAAGCAAGTGTAATGTCTTATATATCCATTTTACATAATAAGTCATTTAATTAGATTGAGTGGAATTTTCATTAATAAAAGTTTGGGTCATTACATAACCACTCCTACTTTCTGGTCTTCTATATATTTATAGGTTTTGGTGTCTCCATTCATCTGTTAATAACACCCATTGTCAAAGATCCTTTCTATATTTACTTTGTTTCCTTAAATTCTACTTCCACTATGAATGAATTCTCTTCTTGATTCCTATTTTATATTTAATTCCCCTTTTCATTTTATGTAATGACTCATATTTTCTTGATTTCATTATTAGAAATTATTTGAGAAAATTCCAAGACCAGACACTGAGATAGCATGCGATTCTGAGGCATGGGGTACCCAATATGTTTTTTTGAAAAATGTTAATCTTTTAATAGCTTGCGCATGAGACTTTTCTGAAAAAGTGAAATAACTCTTAAACGAGTACCTGGATCATAAATATAATGGAACTGTTGATCTAAGAGTAATGGATTTACCCTAGGTGGGACCTAACATTATTTAGTGTGGGTCAACTATAGAAAAATTCACAAGGGGCGTAACTGTAAATAAAATAATTAAATAAAAAAATATTTCAAAATCCTAATTACTCAAAAACAGTAACTCGGATTGGAAAAATGAGACCATGTTTGAGTTAATAAGTGGTTTTTTTCCTTATATGGGGCGCGAGTCGAGGGGGAAAGTTAGATTTTGGACGTAGACGTCATTACAATATCTAATAAAAATATTTTATTGAACATTACGTGTTGCTACAGCAGGGGTTTCCCTTTTTAATAAACCTTTTAACATGAATATAGAATTATCTCTATAACCCTATAATTCCCCTAAGTCATGGTGAACAAAGATATCTTCAGACGACAAACATTGGCAGATCGAGGATCTATAATGACACAAACCTCCGTTCTTCGTCAACGACTGATCCAATCATCAAGGTACGGTGTCGATATCTTTTTGATTTCTTTTTACCTTCCTAGAATCAAATGATGAACGTGGAACAACCCTCGAATAGGTTGATCCCTGGTTCTATCATTCTTGTGGTAGGGATAATTATTGTGGGATTAAAGAAAATATATCTTGGTGATAATTATGCTTTGGTTTCTTCGTTATCCCACAGAAATGAATGGATCAATGCCAAAAAAACAATGCCAAGATCCATTCTTCGGTTTTTCATTTCTTAATTCCTCTCTACCAAAATCTATCATGTTCTACTGACATTCTTCACCATTTGAAACCCCACACGAATGATTGATCGTTACACCCATGATCCATGGTGCAGTGATCTAAGACTGAAGGTCGTGATCTGCGATAGCATTGAGGAGGTGAAGCGAGAGCGCAGCTGGTAGGAGGGAGCTTATTATAGAGGGCACGATTAACAGTGGGCTGCTGGTAGGGCGATAGGTAGTGAGGGTTACGTGCAGCCTGGCGAGAGGCTAGGTTTTGGTGGGGCGGGAGGTTGGGTTCTGGTGTGGCGCACATCCAGGGTCCAATGGCACCATGCCAAAGGTGGATCCCTCATTGATTTAGGCTATGGTAGGATGTATCTCGGAGGTTGTGTCGTGGGTGGAACATGTAGCGGCGGAAGTTGTGGTGAAGGGGGATGGGACGTGGTGTCATCCGGGTTGAACGTGGTGGACGTAGTGACCAAGAGCCCATGGTCGAGCCATATGATGAAGGAGTTGGCCCACATGCGGCGGGTTAGGCTGGGTGAACCAAGACATAATCCAATGACCAATCAGGCCGGGCTAGTTCAGGTCATCCCAGACTGGCCGGGTCAGGTCAGTTCGGGCGAACCTGACTCCGTCGATTCGGTCGAACCTGGTCTGGTCAAACCTAGAGCAGACCCTTTTTACTAAATTGGTCATATATTTCAAATAATGTGTTTGATTGGTGAATCCATTGCAGTTTTGGGACCCTTGATATGATTTAGTCCTTTTGAGACACTTTAAGAGTGTTTTTGTGGATGTTAGTTTATGACCTAATGGCTTGAGGTGTAGGTTCTCCCAGAACAACCGTGCTACTAGAAAAACTGTACTGGTTAGTGGTGACTATATTATTTTGGGACTACTTGACCCATCGACAGTCTTTGTTCCATTGAAACTCCATGCGTCATCAATTCTCCATGCTCTATCGATGCTCCAGGTGCCATCAACACTTTGTTCACCATCGTGCTCTATTCACCATCGATGTCCCAAACACCATCATCGTTTTGGGCACCACGGACACTCTGTGTACCACTGATGCTCAATGATCCATTGAGGCTCTATGAACCATCAATTCTCTGTGCTCCATCAATGCTCCATGAGTCATCGAGTCTCCATGTGTCGCTGACACATCTAGTTTCATAGATACTTGGAGATCCATTGACTACAACTGGAAATCCTTCTATTTGTTCTTTAGAATTCTTCATGTGTGAGCTAGCTGTATTTATTGTACTTTTTTTGTTTCCTTTGTGTTGTAATTCATGGGTTTCCTTTTTGGTGTTGTTTGTGTAATTCTCAGTGGTGTACCATTATGGTTTTAAGGTCCTTATTGAGTATTATTTTACTCACCCCTAAACTGAATATGCCTGCTCATTTCATGTCTTGAGTAAACGATCGATGATTTGAAGGAGTCCTAGGTAGACTTGGGCTATGTGGTTCTTAGAGAGAGGACCGATAGATGAGGTGTTCTTCAGTGACTTCAAAAAGCTATTTTTGTACCTACCCTTTAGGTAGGGTTTTCTGCAAATGAGATTTAGGAGCTTGTACTTTCCCTTTTGGTTGGGATTGTATTCCGGCCCCATTTACTTTTCATTTTTTGTATTGAAGTACTCTATTGTTGGTATTATAGATATATTCATCCTTGTTTACTTAGTGTCTTCATTTTATAACTTTTAGGCTTGTAAAAGGGTGCGTGTGTATAGTTATTTAGGAAAATGTCTCCCATTTGTGGGATATGCCTACTCGGTACTAGTCGCTATCCCCTGGCCTATTGAAGGTGGGCTTGGCATAGTCATGAAACAGGCCTTGGGGATAGCTTGTGACTGAGTGGTATCAGAGAAGTTTGGTTCTACCTAATGAACCAAGAGTCTGTGAGATTGGTTTGGGGAAATACTGTTGAATATTTAGAGTTCATCTTTCATACTCGGTAATACAATGTTCGTGCAGTGGCCGACGTATCCAAACACCTGGACTCTGAATTCTGATTTCCAACTCGGTACATAAAAAAACTGGTTATATGTAAAATAATGGTACAAGCATCATATAGGATTGAGTGTTCTATAATGTCTTTCTTGAGTCAGTGTCAACTCACCAGGTATACTCTATTCACTTTGTTAAGTATTTATCTATTTTAGGTTGCCTCCGCACAGAAATCCAGCCCCGATTATGATATTTTATCATGAGTATGATCTTCCTAGTGATGAGAAGTTGGTATAGGGACCAATACTGAATATGGAAACCCCCATGTGGTGTACTAGTGACACCACCACCCAAAGAGTAACAGTTACTACCAGCATTACCATTAGAGGATGCATGCAAACTGAGTGTGTTTCATGAGTTCTAGAGGCCACAACCTCCCATGTTCATGGGTGATCTAGACCCCCAGGCAGCTAAGGATAGCCTGGAGGTGGTTACTCATGTCTTCTTCCTAGTGAGGATGCCCCTCGACCAGATGGCAGTCCTATCCATGAGTCTTCTATATGGCTTAGTAAGGATATGGTGGAGCTTAGTGATCTATACTCATGAAGAGAAGACCCTCACTTAGACATACTTAGAGAACCTATTTATGGAGTAGTTCTTCCCATCATCGTTATTATTTGTGCGTATACAGGAGATACTGCATCCGCAGCATGCCATCTAGATAGTATTGGAGTACTCAATGAGATTTATGGATCTTTCTCTCTCCTCCACAGATATGGTGTGGGACCCATTATTCAAGGCTCGGACCTTCCAATAAATGATACGTTATGATATTAGGTAATCTATGATATCCCTTAGCATTCAGACTTATACTGGGGTACTAAAGAGATCTCTACTAGTATAGATCGTTTTGGTGGAGTTGACACCGGTAATGAGAGCTACCACTGGGTGTCTGGTAGCTGAGTCTTTGTCAGCTGGGATTCGAAAGTTGATGTTGGGATCCAATTA
This sequence comes from Viscum album, assembly GCA_963277665.1. Classification (NCBI taxonomy): domain Eukaryota; kingdom Viridiplantae; phylum Streptophyta; class Magnoliopsida; order Santalales; family Viscaceae; genus Viscum; species Viscum album. The sequence goes on from OY728130.1 coordinate 1,226,843,882, forward strand.
GATCATACAGTTTATGGTATGACACTAGTACATGGGTTAAGTTGTTAGAGGATCCCAGGGAGGAGCAAGTCGGCTGAAGGTCGGGTTGTTCTACTCTTACAGCGGTCGAGGACACATGGTTCGAGATTGACCGACTTGTCATATGGATGATTAGAAGTCAGGCAATGGACTTCCAAGGTAGAGTTTAAGGTAGGTGCATTGTGGTCTTCTAGGTGACAGATGTGGAAAAGGAGTTTTATGTGAAGTAGGAGGTGGGTGGAGGTTCGAGGTATTACCACCACCACCACCAGGTGGTCCATCACGGACTCAGGGAGTTAGTGCACAGAGATGAGGTCGGCTTCAGGTTATGGAGGCTTATGACCCTGATACTCTAGAGATGATTAGAGGTACGGTTTTTTTCTTTTCCAACCTAGCTTTAGTTTTTATGAACATAGGTTCTAGTCACTCTTTTTTTACCATGACCCTTGTTTGAGACATGGAGATCCTCGTGGAACCATTGACTCGATTCTTACACTTAGAGACTCCTATAAGAGTAGATTCAACATTCACACACTGGTACCAATATTTTTCCCTTACACTTTTGGTGAGAGTTTCAGTTGGGATCTCTAAGTGGCAGTGTCGAGGACTTACGTCGTCATCCTTGGTATGGAGTGGTTATCTACAATCCCTGCCCAAATTTCATGTTTTAGGCGCATAGTGTGGTGTGTTCGTAAAGATGAGACCAGGTTTTCCTTTGTAGGTGAAAAGGAAACTTATGAAATATAGGATGGACTCACACATAGGATGGTGCATCTGATCACACACCAATTAGATATCATGATCCTTAGTGTGGTGGATGAGACAAGTCCTCAGTTTCCTGCAATGGTGGATGAGTATGAGGAGATATTTCTAAAAGATGTTCAATACTCACAGAGAGATGGATTTATTCATTGATCTGTACCCCTAGATAGCACTTATATGTACACCTATATATCAGATGGATCCCATGGAGCTTTGTGAGTTAATGGTACCGTTGGAGGACTTACAGAGAAAGGGCTTCATGAGACTCATTGTTTCACCCTAGGCAACCGTAGTGTTGTTTTACAAGAAGGAGGAAAGGATCTTGAGGTTATGTGTGGACTTCTGGAACCTATACTAGGTGGACATGAAGAACAAGTATCCACTATTGAGGATTGACAACCTCTTTGATTAGTTTAAGGGAGAGAGGTGATTCACAATGATAGACCTTAGATCTGGTTGTCACCAGCTTCGTGTACGGGATGTGGACATCCTGAAGAAAGATTTTAGATGTCGATACATCCACTAAAAGTACTAATTGATATATTTTTATGTAATGAACTCCAAAATAGTGTTCATGAGACTCATGAACATGATCTTCCAGCCTTAGATCGGTTCTTCATGGTCTTCGTTGATTACATCCAATTGTACTTGGAATCTGAGGAGGAGCACGCGAAACACTTGAGGATGGTCCTAGACACACTCCGAGAGAACCATCCTTATAGTAAGATCTCAAAGTTTCAGTTCTAGATTTGGGAGGTCCACTTTCTAAGATAGGTCATTTCAAGGGATGGATTTTTAGCAGATCTAGTGAAGATTGAAGTGGTTCTTTCTTAGGATCCATCCAAGAGTGTTACCAAGGTGCAGAGTTTCTTAGGTCAGGTTGAATACTATTGGAGGTTTGTACTTGAATTTTTTTAGTGTAGAACCACCCTTGATGGACTTGACATGGAGTGGGTAACTTTTCATGTGGACAGAGGACTGTCGGTAGTGCTTTTAGGAGCTGAGGTATAGGTTGACATTCTCTCCCATATTGAGATTACCGGATGAGGGTTTTGAGTAAGTTGTGTTCTATAATGCATTAGGGAACAGGTTTGGTTTTTTCCTGAGGTAGGGGAAAGTGGTGATTGCCTATTTTTTGTTCTATTTGAGGTATCAATAGACTAACTATGCAACCCATGATATAGAGTTTCCAGCATTAGTCTTCACATTTAAGATGTGGTGACACTAACTGATGGGTGAGAGGTTTACTGTCAAATCTATCCACAAGAGTATCAGGTATATATTATCTAAAAATGATTTAAACTTACGATAGATGCATTGGCTCGAGTTCCTCTAGGAATAAAACTTCAAGATAGTCTATACTCCTGGGAAGGGGAACGTGGTGGCTGATTCTCTTAGCTAGGGATTGAGTTCATAGCTAATTAATGAGGAATCACATCAGTTAGCCTCATTATAGATATCCTTTATGGATAGAGATGATTCATATTATATCTAGTATATGGTGGTTACCCATACACTCTTACAGTGATTCAGGTAGGCACAGCTTAGAGATACCGAACATGATACTACACATGCTCAGATGTCCACAGTGCATGCCCCTAATGGATATTTGAAAGGTGGGTAGCACGTCATTCTATTTAGATGGTGCACAGTAGTTCCAGTGACATTGTGGGAGTAGGTCATGAGTGAGTTACATACTTCCCCTTTTTCGGTACATCTAGGAGTGGAAAAGATGTATTCAGGCCTCCGATGTTAGTTTTGGTGGCCAGGGATGAAGAAGATGGTGGAAGAGTTCATTTCTCGATGCCTCACTTGTCAGCAAGTGAAAGCTGAGAACAAGGTTACAGTGGGTTTGACTCGACCCCTTGAGGTGATATAGTGGAAGTGGGATGGGATATCGATGGAATTCATGATGGGTTTACCATGCACATCCAAGGGACATGATACCATCTAGGTGATCTTTGAATGACTCCCCAAGTCGACCCACTTCCTACCGATCCATGAGCAGAGCTCAGTAGAGAGCTTGGGACGACTCTACGTGCTGGAGATAGTTCCTCTTCGTGGGGTTTCATCAATGATCTTATCATATCTTGATGCTTTCTTTACATCTCAGCTGTTGAAGGAATTATAGGATGTGTTTGGGACTAAGTTTTTCTTGAGCATGTAATTTCATCCCTAGAGAGATAGCCAGACAGAAAGAACTATCCAAGTTCTAGAGGAAATTCTACGTGCTTTCATCCTCAACTTTGGATGTAGTTGGGAGGAACACTTACCTCAGGTGCAATTTTCATATAACAATAGCTAGTGGTCCACCATTAGTAAGGCAAATATCGAGGTCTTGTAAGGATGACAATGAAGGTCACCACTGTGTTGGAAAGTCCCAGGAGAGTCAACACCCATGGGACCAGAGATGGTATGAGCTACCACTGAGAAGGTGCATATCATCTACGAGAGGATGAGGACTTCATTAAGATGGAATAATTCATATTATGATAGGTGGTGGAGGCCTTTGTAGTTTTAGGAGGGAGTCCATGTGTTCCTTCAAGTCTCACCTTGACGAGGATTGTGGAGATTTGGCCTGGGTGGTAGGTTATCTCTGAGGTACATCAGATCTTTTCAATTTCTAAGTAGAGTTTCTGAGGGGGAGTACCACCAATATCTACCCTCGTAATTTCACTGGGTTCATGATTTCTTCCATGTATTGTGCTGAGGAAGTACGTGTACGATCCATCACACGTCATTGACTAGGGTGAGCTGAACATTGACAATGGGGTGACTTTTGTGGAGTACCCAGTGGTGATGGGGGATCGACAGGAGAAGATCCTTCATGGGTAGTGGATTCCTCTAGTACATGTTGGGTGGTAGGATAGGAATCTCTAAGAGAGCACTAGGGAATGAGGGCCTCAGATACGTGCTTATTACCCTCATCTTTTTGTTGAGTAACACTTATTTTATATTTATGGGATGTAAATCCCTAAGGTGGGGAGAATATAATGAATCATAATTTCCCAATTTTATTTTTTGAAATTATTCGGGAAAATTATGAGACCAGGCGCTGAGATAGTGTGTGAGTCTGAGGCTCGGGTTCGAGGAATTTTTTTTTGAAAAATGTTATTATTTTAATAGCATGCACACACAAAATTTCTGAAAATGTGAAATAACTCTTAAATTGGTTGCTGTATTAGAATTTTTAAGGAACTATTGAGCTCATAGTATTGGACTTACCATAGGCTTGGACTAACATTGGTTGGTGCGGGTCATCTGAAGAAAAATTCACCAAGGGTGTAACTATAAATAAAATAATTAAATAAAAAATATTTTATTTTTTAAATCATAATAACTCATAAATAGTAACTTAGATTAGAAATCTGAGACCACTGTTGAGTTTGTAAGGGGGTGTTTTACTTAGGGGGGCCTAACCTCAACTGGTGTGGGTCAAGGGTGAAAGTTAGATTTTGGATGTAGATGTTATTAAAATATATAATAAAACTATTTTATAGAACATTAAATGTTGATGTAGTGGAAATTTTCCTTTTTAATAATCCTTTTTAGATGAATTGATGGTCATTACCATAACTCTAGAATTCCCCGGAAGCAATGATGAGGATGATATCTCCCAACACAACAGGTTGGCGGATCGAGGATTGATGATGACACGGACCTTTGTTCTTAATCAAAGATTGATTCAATCATAGAGGTAGGATTTTTATCTATTTATGATATCTTTTTCCCTTCTTATAATCAAATAATGAATGTGGAACAACTGATGAACAGGTGGATTTACGGTTTGATCATTCTTATAGGAGCGATAATTATTACATGATTAAAGGGAATAGATCTTGGTGACTATTCTGCCGTTCATTTTTTCATGATCCTTATAACATGAACAGATCAAGGATGGATGAACAAGGAAAATATTCATTCTCTGGGTGTTCATGTGCTTAATCACACCCCCATAAATATATCATGTTCTTCATGCCCTCTTCACCCTTTGAAGCTCTACACAAATGATCAATCGATGCACCCATGATCCATGGTGCAATGATCCAAGATTTGAGGACGTGATCCATCATGGAATTACAGAGGTGAGATGAGAGCATAGTAGGAAAGTGACATATTATAGAAAAGGGGGCAAAGAACAGTAGGTCCATGATAGGGCTTCCAGTGGTGAGGGAAGCATTCAGACTGGTGGGAGGCAGGGTTACGGCGGGGCACACTGCCGGAGTCCAACAGGACTGCGTCAGAGGAGGAGCATGTGGTGGCATTGGATGCGAGCGGTAGATAGGAGTCGTAGCAAGAGGTCATGGAGGGCATCGGCTCAGAGGCCACGTCGGAGGTAGAACCCGCGGTGGTGGAAACCATGGGGAAGGGGTCCAGGACATTGTGTCTTCCGCATTGAATGTGCTGGCCACCTTGACCAGGAGTGCATGGTCGAGCTGTGAGCTGAAGGAGCTGGCCCACATGCGGTTGGTTGGGCTGGGCGAACCAGGCTGCGGTTCTAGGGCCCATCGGGCCAGGCTGGTTTGTGCTAGCCCAGAATGATCGGGTCAGGTCGTTTCGGGAAAACCAGGCCAAGTCAGTCTAGCCTAACTGACTGTTTTGGGTCGGGTCTGGTCAGACCCAGACTATACACCTTTCCTTAAATTACTCTAATCTTTCATACCATTTTTCCATTTGAAGATCCATTTTTGAAGTTGGGACCCTTGCGATTAGGTGGTCATTTTGAGATACTCTATGTGTGTTTTGTGGAAGTTGTTTCATTACTTAATTTCTTGAGGAGTAGGTTCTCCTATAACAATCATGCTACAAGTGGAATCATATGGATGGCTGTGACTATGTGACTTGGGTAAAGGCTTGACCCATCAATGCTCGATGCATCATTGACACTATGTGGTCCATCGACGCTCTGTGTGCCATCGACGCTCTGAGCACCATCGACGCTCTGTGTGCCAATGAGGCTTCTTGTGCCATTGATTATCCATGCGACATCGACACTCCATGCACCATCGACACTTTGTGCACTATCAACGCTCTATGTTCCATCGATGTCTCGAACACCATCACTGCTCCAGATGCCACTTACGCTCTGCGCGCCGTCGATGTTCCATGTGTCGTCAACGTTCTATACACCATTGACGTTCAATTCTCTATCGAGGCTTTGTGTTCTACTGATACATCTAGTTTCATAGATACTAGGGGATATATGGACTAAAAATATAAATCCTTCTCTTCATAATTTAGACTTTAACTTGTGTGAGATGACTGTATTGACTATACTTTGTGTGTTTCCTTTTTGGTGTACAACATGTGTTTTCATTGTCTTGTACATTGGGTAATTATTAGTGGTTTACCTTTGTGGTTTTGGGGTCCATACTGAGTATTGTTTTACTCACCCCTTCATGGGCTATTCACGCACATATTGTGTCATGTGTGAATGATCGATTCTTTCATAGAGTCCTTGGTAGACCGAGGGAAGGTGGTGCTTAGAGAGAGGCCTGATAGATGAGATGTGCTTTAGTGACTTCAAACAGTTGTTTTTGTACCTACCCTTCAGGTAGGGTTTTCTATAGATGAGATTTTGGAGACTGTACTTTCCCTTTTACTTGTGCTTGTATTCTGGCCACATTTACTTTGAAATTTGTGTATTGTCGTACTCTGTTGTTGGTATATTAGAGGCATTCATGCTTTTTTACTTAGTGTCTATTGTTCAGAAATTTTGCGCTTGGAAATGGGTGTGTGTGTGTACAGGTACTTAAGAAAATGCCTCCCATTTGTGGGATATCCCTACTCGGTGCTAGTCAATAGTATCTGGCCTATTGGGGCTGTGATTAGGGTAGTCACAGCACGGGATCTGGGGAACGGGTTGTGACATTTTAGAAGAAAAATTCTTTGATATTTTTCATGCACCTATCAGCACAATGCTTTGGTCCCTCAAATCTCCCATAGATTTCTTTTTGAATTTTAAAAAAGTTATTAGTAGGAAGACTTCTAAAAAATTTGTTCACAGCCTTCTTCGTTCGAGATTCATTCATTTTCACTTCAAAGCTACCCCCTGATTCGTGTATTTTTTCAGATAATGGCATGTTTTTCTAGAATATATAAACGTTATGGATGAAAATACCACAAAACTAATAATATAAACTGAATCTTAATATTATGTTAAATCTATAATCTTATCTGAAAAAATCACATTCCAGATTTTTAACTTTTCTATTTAGATCTACCTTCTTTTCCTTGTTCTTAATGATGGTTGTTTTTTATAGCATTATTCATTATTCAAAATATGTATAATGGTGTTTATCATCATCATTTATTCTCTAAACATTAACATATTAAGAATTAGAACTTATACTATTAGAAATAATATATTTAAATTTTAAATAATTTCAGGTATAACTTTAGTACAACTTGATGTGCTAATAATCACAGTTATTGTAAATGATTGATATTTTATTTTAAGATATTTTTTAATATCTTATTGTATGATTTTTAACTCAATTTCAGCTGTAATAATTTTTGATTTCCTATTTCTCATTAATTATTTATTAAACATAAGTTTTTATTTAAGATCTATTATTATATTTTAATATCCATCATCCATCATCTCAATATTTTTATGTTCTTAAATAGTTTTAGTTCTATTTTGATTGATTATTCATTTTCTTCAACCTTCATCCCATTAGATTTATTCAAGGTTCTAAATTCCTTCTTGAACAATGCATTCTGCTTAAGATAATCATATAACTCATATCTGAGAATATTCCCTATGTAATTATCTTTCCCATATTCCTCATTACTTCTTGGGGAGGGTTCATGGTCTTTGACATGAGTTATTAAGTTTATAACCTTTTTAGGTTACTAATCTTCAAATTGGCTAATGGAGAAAGATAATTCCTCTTCTTCCTTTCTCATCAAGGTTCATATTTTTCTTCTTGGAGATATTTTCTGGTTGTCAGCTATATTATTCATTGATTGAGATCCAATTTATTATTTCTTCTTTTATGGTTTCCCTTCTTTGGAAATAGCATCAAACTCGTTGTATTTATTCTTTAGATGTTTGATTGAAAAATATCTAATTCCTTCACATGTAAATAATTTCAAGGGATGTTTCCATCTATATTTTCCCATTAATTTTATGAAATTTCTATATATAAGAGATATAAGTCTCTTTATATTATTATTCATATCATTATCATCATCAGATTCAACAAATTATTCATGTTATTCTTATTTTAGCTACAAATTTCATAAGTCTTCAAAAGTTATCTCATCTTTCACCTTCTTCATAAAGGCATGCATCTATCTCATTTCATCCGAAATGAAGTTATTGTTAAACTCATCTAATGATCTATCTTTAGAATCTTCTGGAGAATTTTTTTGGGATCAAATCATTCAAGAAAGTTTCAAATAAGTTTCTTCATAATAATGCAATCAAATATATTTTCACTAAACCTTGAATTATTCTCACTATCTTATTCACACTAGTGAAATAATCAACAATGGATTCCTCTTCAGTCATATTTATATATTTTAAACTGCTTCTCAAGATATATATCTTGTATTCGTTAATTTTCAAATTTCCTTTATAAATACTTTCAATTTTATTTCACATATATTTAGCAGTTTGTAACCACATAAATTTTGTAAATAAATTCTCAGAGAGAGACATCAAAATGTTATTTTTAGCTCCTCAATCAACAATAAGGTTCCTTTATCAATAAATTCCAACTTATCTCCATTTTAATGGGTGAAAATCCCTCTTAGGTTGTATCATGAACTTCAAGTCACAAAGAAAATAAATATTGTAGTATTCTATTTTTATAACCATGGAAATTATTTTTATCAGATTTAGAAACATATCAACTATTCATAGAGTTAAAGTTTTCGATACATCATAAAGAGAGAATCAAATAGTGGTAACCTCTCTCTAATACCAATTGAAATCCCTATATAACTGAAAACCTACACTAAGAGGGGTTAAATCAGTGTATCCTAACTTTAATAATTTATTTTTTTCATTAGAAACTATCCCTTATGACCAGTTAAGATCTAATTATCCCACTTTGGTGATAAAACTCAACCTTGTATGGTAAATTCATAAAAATAAAAATAAAGGTACACACATATTTTATAACATTTGACCTCAATGTGAGAGAATATTCCTTGATATAACTAGTTTTTATCACAGACTATAGATTTATCATTAATATATTTTTATCAATATAAGTATTTGGATTGGATATTATCCTAAAACCCAAGTTTCCCATTACATACACTACTTTAATAGGATCAAATTTCACCAAACAATTGCAATGAGTATCTAAACCACCATATGAGAATAACCTTCTTAATTGACCATTGGTGTGTGAATATATTTGTTCTTAATAAAGCATTTAAAAATGAATATTTTCCTATAGAAGATGGGTTATAGAGTTATTAACCACCTAATTAATACAACAAGGATATACCCATACCATTTATGGGTAAAATAGAATTAACAGTCTACCATTATACATGAAAAGAGGCATTCATATATTGTAAATGGCATTTGGTAGGGTTGGTTTCAATATGAGTAACCCATTAACATCAGATGATTCATTAAGTTGTTCTTCATGTGCATGAAAAGTGATGAAGTAAATAGTGTTTTCATATATAGTTTAGAAGAGATAAAATATAGAAGCATTGAACATCTCTAAGAGCTGTTAGATTTAGAGTTAAACTAATTTGGGAGGTTAAAGACCATGGTGTTAAAGAATCTATATATTATGTTACTATTGATGGAAACTATATTTTTTTATAAAAACACGTAGATGGAAAATTTCAACGATATTTTTTAAGTTTGGATTAAATTTCAATGAATCTCATGAAAACACTCTAACTTGAGTACCGATATGCTTCCGGAGTTATTGGGAATACAAATGAACTATTACAGAATATTGATAATTTATCAAATGTTTTGACGCGTTCTATCATGATTTGAGATGGTTAGAGATGAGATAAAGATATTTTGGTTCTAGTTTTATGATGTTTATAAATACTTAATAGGTTGATAAAATTAACAAAACCACTAGTGTATGACTTTTTCTATGTCTTCATTTTATGAATTTAGTGAATGGACTGTTAAAAATATTATATTCATAGAAGTTTCTATAATAATTTAATGGTTTTTTATGAAGACAGTATTTTTTTAAGAATTTAGAGTATTTCATAAGTCTTTTAGTATAACCTTATAAGAATCCAATAATTGTTCAAGAATTTGCAGTAGATTCCATATGAATTTGAGTGGATTCTCATATTACATTAGGAATCTCATAATAATTTAAAATTATGATTAAATGAGTCTGGATAATTTTTAATTCTTAATATAAATACAATATAGGTATTTTTTAAGCCATATTTATTTTATACATAGTTAAATTTTGGTAATGTTATAGATAAAAATTTTACTTATATATTTAATATCTGAATAAGAAACCCATTTGGTATGATGGTTGGACTCTTCTTAATGGATTCAAAAATTACAAACATTCAAATGGGTACTTTATTAAATCCATAAAATCAATATAATATGATCTTAAAGTTTCAAGATATATACCAGAGGTAGAAAAAATTATACTAAAATTTAAATGTTGAGTTTTTAGAAAATTATAGAATATGAAAGAGATTAAATTACTAGATTCTTGAGATAAATATAATTGTTTGATACATCAGAAAACAATATTGTGGTACAATATGGTATTTATGAGGAAGAATGATATGGAATATGAAAGGGCGTTACATTTCTATTTTATACAAAAAAAAAATCAAATAGACTATTTGGAAATCATCAATCTATGAGAAGTGATTAAATGAAATCAAAAGATTTAGGATTTATTATTGAGTCTTATAAAAATCCAAAGGAATTATGATTTAGGATAAATGAAGATGAAGATAAATGAATTGGGATGATATATGAGATGCACATATTCAATATTGAAGTATTTTTTGATATTCACTAAAGCTCTCAAATTGTGAAGAATGAGTCAAACTGAAAATCTGAATGCTGTATGATTTATCTTAAATCCATGGTGAATGTTTATTTATGAATTTCAGAGAAAAATAATTTAGAAACTCATGAGGAGGATATTGAAACTTTTAGAAGAACCTGTTAAATCTATTGGTTGATACAAATGAGGATGAAGATAAAAAATAAAGGGCACTCTTGTAAACTAATAAGATATAGTAGTTGAGGAGACAAAAAGAAAATGAAGATTGTGGAGAATTTTCACATATAAAAAAGTTAATAAAAGAAAATGAGAATCGTGAGAATTAAATCAGTTGGATACATTCTCTATTATTAATATGGAAATTATTATTTTGATTGACTAAACTATAAAAATGGGAGAGTGATATTGTTGTCTGAGAACTGTAACTAAGTTCTTATGTTGTAAAGAATTACATGGTACTCTAAAAGAATAAGTGAATACATATTTTAATATAAAGATAATATAATATAGGTATCAACTTTGAATGAATGGGAAGATCCTAATATAACCATTGTTATAGAATATTGTGAACAATATAAATGAGAAACAGGGGAGAGACTGTCCTTCTATGCATATTTATGATATTGTTTTCAGTCCTTTTAGTATTTGAGAAGTTCATAGGTCATAAAAGGTCAAATGAGCTCAATAAGTGATAAATCCATTTGAATAGGTTATCTTAAAGATCTAGGAAGCTAAATAGAAAATTGAGATCGAGATGTAAGTATTTTTTTTCTTGAAGAACCAGTGGTAGTCAGAGACTTTGTGCTGAGGATAATGAGACATATCTTATTTATTTGGAAGCATAATATATTGATATGTCAATCTAATTTAAAGTAATATTGGAAAGACAACACTTATGTATACATAGTGGCAAGATATAGAACCTGTGTGACTCGTATTACACAAAGAAAAACTAATGTGAAACATTGATTTCAGTGTGAATCTTTTTTTTGGAATTCCATTGAGAAGTAGGAAATTTTATTCTAAGTGAGATAATCTGAATTTATGGGAAACACCAACCATTGAATCAATGATTGATTACATTGCTCAATATTTTATTATGGTGAAAGACTAATCAAGGCAAGGAGTAGATCATTCTGACCAAACCTTGTAAATATTTATGTTATTGAGCCTTTATTTACTACATTATTCAGGTGAGGCATAGACACATAGATGAGTGGATCGAGACTTGGATAAGTATAAGAGGTTGAATTTAAAATAATTATTAATAAAATAAAATAGAAAACTAATTTAACCATCCCCTCATAGTGGTTCAACATCCTATGGGAATCTGAGTGGATCGACACATTCCATATGTTATTTTTAATTCTACAAGCCAAGAAAACACTCAATTATGAGTGTATATATCCACTTTCACCACTTATTTCCAATAGTCGTAAAATATTCCACTTTATATCAATAATATATTGAACATGTTATTTAATATTTGGTACCTCTTTTCAATGAATCTATTCTGTTAAGGGAATATTAACACTAAAACTTCATTCTTTAATCCTTTTTTCCTCAAATAATTTTCAACCTTCATAGAATTATATTCAATTCCATTTTTTATTCATAGAATCTTCATTTTTCTTCTAATTTTATTTTATACACTTATATAGAATATTTTGATATAGTCCAACACTCCTTTATTTGACTATATAAACATAGAAAATACCTTCCTACTATAGTCATAAAAAATAAAATTAATTACTTCCCATATTAAGTATTATCCTAACTGATTAGACCATATACATAGATCTGGAAAAAAATTAGTAAATTTATTGGTCACTTATTCTATGTATAATAAGGTTTTCTATTCATTATTTCCATTAATAATTAATCAAAAACTTTTCTATATTTCTATTTAATAAAGAAATATCAACAACATAATTTAACTTTGATATATTATCCAGAATTTATTGATGAATTTGACCATGCCATTTGTGTTATAAATTGTTCAGCTATTCTGAAATAAGAAGATAATTAGTTTTTATATTGTCCACTTAATATAAGTTTCTATTAGTATCCATACATTTATATGATAATTTTCAGCCTTTCCGTGGATATTGGAGCCATTTTGGTTTAATGTGACTTCCAAACCTAAGCTAAATAATTGACCCACACTCAAAAATTTATGTCAAAGTCTATAAACTTATAGATATTTAGTATTCTTCAATTTATCTACATCTCAATGAATTTTTTCACTTCATTTAATTTTTACATCCACATCATTTCCAAACTATATAATTAAATAAACTCTTCCTTTTATATTCTTAAGAAGACTCATTTTATCCATTATGTGGGTTGAACAACCACTAATAAGATTCCACTTTCTATAATTTTTTATAGAATTCAAATCTATTTCAATAATAAAATATTTCTCTTTCATCTTCATATTTTTCTTTTTCCATGAATGTTTATAATGAGTTAAGATCCTTGTTGGTATCTTCTCATAATATTCAATATAATAAATCAGATCATATTCCACTTTCTCAAATGAGTGAAATATGTTTCTCAAAGGAATTGAATTAGATTTTCTTTTATATAATTTTTTTATTCTATTAGAAAAATGTTCACTCTTTTTCTTATAATTGATAAATTTATGACCAAATTAAAATAAATTGAAACAATAACCATAAAATGAATTTCAATAGTGATATTAAAATCATTTATATGTTCTAATTTTTTGGATTCTAATTTTTTATCCTATAAAGTAACTTTTAGCTTCCCTATAATAAGACAGTGTGTGACCTAGGTATCCCAAAAATTAGCACTTAATTTGACTATAAATCATCTAAATGTCATCTCTTCACATATTCTATGTGTTTTCATAAGTCCCTGGTTATTTGTATGTTCTTGATGATTGAGACCTTTATCTATTAAAAAAATTCCCTTTATCTTCACACTTTTCTTCTCAAATTTTAATGTTCTATCATCATATCTGAGACCACATTTACCCATGCAATTGGGTCTTTGAATACTCAGCACTTCTTTAAAAGTTTGTATGCCTCATTCAAACCTTTCCTTAAATACGTATTTTGAAACATTCCCAAACCATAGGTTCTTATTTGAGCAATAAATTTTTATTATAGGCTCTAGATTATATTTCAATTATATAACTTACTATTCATGGGTTTTAGTATTCATGTGTTCCCTAATTATTCAGGTTTTACTTAACCATATTCATACTCTTCCACAACTTTATCCAGATAATCATCTTATGAATTGATATAATCAACATAACTTGAGGATTCCTTCAGTAATCCTATAATGTTATTTTTCTTATTTATCTATAAAAAAAATCTCGTTATGGGATCCTTTTAATTCCACCTAGAGATCAAAAACTCTCTCTAGTTGATCATCCTCTTCTACTTCAGCGTAATATTTATCCACTGAATCCATCATAACATCTTTTATATCTAATAAAAATAATTTTTAATCCCTTTTAATTGATCTTCATCGTTTTATTATTACTCTTTTCTTACCAACACCCTCTTGGATATGCACTAAAATAATGGATATATCATCTTATGATATCCCTTGAGTCGTAATATTTGATATGATTAAGATGTATATCATATCTTATGATAGGATCATATCATAATGGCATTAGGATGACACTGTTTTACAATATCATAGCATATGATAAGATTTTGATATGGATAGTCAGTGCATCCTCATAGCCACGTCTTACTATATAGTTTCATTGGTTATAGATCAATGAAATTAATTTGTTATGGTTGTACATTTTTTGTATTAATTATTGAATTATTAAATGATTTATATCTCTAATAGAAAGTAACATGAGGCTTCCATGATATAGAAACAAACACACTAATTCTCTGGCTCTCTTCATTATATGAAGAGTGTATATTAATGTGATATAATCCCTCACATTAAAACAATACATGTGAGTTAAATCAGATACTCACTTCTATTTTTAGGTTCTCCCTTTATACTCATGAGGAAGGTTCTAACACACCATGGGTGAGGCAACCTGAGAATAATATACAAAAATATTCCATCATTTAAGATAAAAACCGATTGCATATCATAATATTTCATACTAGAGAATAGTAAAATTTTAGTGCCTTTGGAGACTAGATACATAGTAAATATATTTATGAATCATATTCAATATATCCCACAAATTACTTCTAACTTAACACCTTTATTATACATATCCTACTCAAACCCTTTTTCATAACCTAGGGATAAGGAAAGTTAAGAAAGGGTGACCTTAGATTCTAACTAACGGTAAAAATGAGAGATAAAAATTGAAGATAATAAGTTGTAATAAGGTGGGAATAAGGGTATCTGAATGTGGTCATAACTTACAAAAAAATATCTAATAATTCAGAGATCATAAATCATGATTTTTTGGCCAATGGTTTTATCAAAACAAAATAAATGATTCATAAGATTGTAAAATCATCAATAGTAGATCATGAGTCATGAGATCATATCATAAGAATAAAACATAAGTTTGTGGAATACATATAAGCATATAAAATCATTTCCTTAGTAAATTCTAACTACCAACACCATTATAGTAGAAATATTCATATAGGTGATTGGTTTCACTCCAAATTCCCAAAAACATAGTTAAAAGATTCACCTAGTTAATTGGGTCCATTAACTATTCCCTCTCATATTATCTAATGAGATATAAAGATTTACCCAATACATTGGAGGGATATATAATTCTAGGTCTACCTATTAAATAATTAAAACTATAAATATGTTTTCTATAAGATCACAAAAAACATTCATTATTTCATTATATTTTAATTAATATATGGGAAAGAAATGAGTTTCATGGAAATATATTTAAACCATCATCATAATAATCCATCCAAATAAATAAATTGTATGGTATCATAAAATCATATCCCAAGAAAGGAATAAAAATCCTTAAAGTTTGTTGACATATATAAAATATAATTTTATAAAAGAACTAGAAATTTTCTTTGAAAAACATAAGGGAGCCTATTATTATTTTAGTAACATTTAAAAACTAAAAATTTAAAAACTAATTGGAATAAGATTTTATTTTCCAAAAAACATGGAACTTTTAAATTAAGATTCATGGTAAATAAATTACATGAAAATAGAAAAATATATTCAAGCTGTAAATGATAAAAAACATTCTTTTCTCACTTTTGTAAAGAAATTCAAAAATTGACCATTTAGAAAATCACTAGGATATTAATTTGATATTATTGTAAATAAAGTCAAATGTAGTATAAAAATACCATTATAAATTATTTAAAATTAGATAAAAACTTTCAAAAACAATTTTTAAGAACTTAAATACGAAGGATAAATATTCCCAACAAAAATGAGAAAAAATGTTTAATTTTATTAATAAAATTATTTTGATATTTAATAAGTTAAAAAGATAATAAAAATGGAAATAATAATTTAAAACCCCAAAAATATCTATTTTATAAGAAAATATTTTAGGTTTAATGGATAAATAACATAAAATTCTACTAATGGATACTGAAAGATAAAAAATCTTGATAAAAAGTGAAATTGTTATATAAACCCTTACGGCTTTCATAAATTTTGAATCAAAAACATTTACAAGAGATAACATGAAATAAAAATTTATTTACCATTAATAAAATGAAATTTTGATAAAATATGTCATAGGGGAATTAATTACACTATATAAAATAAAACTTGGGGCTCAATATAGATCATTTATCAAAACAAATTTAGATAAAGAACATTTATAATAATCATAACATTTGAAGTAAGAATCAATCATTGATATGACTATAGGAAAAAAAATCCACAAAATAAAATTTTAAATAAAACACACACAAAATAATAGCTCATAAAACACATAATCTTGTAATAACATAGTCAATGAAGAAGTGATATAACCCAATGAAAAGAAAATAAGTAAAAAAATCCACTTACGGGTTTGGTATCTTTTGAATCAAAACCTTATTAAAGAGAAAATTTGCATGAAAGTTTAAAAACAATGAATAAATATATAATAATGATATATTATTTCAAATTATGAATTATATGCACCTTATATAAGAATACATTTTCACAATAAAAACATGTCTCAAAGATATAAAATTCAGATAAGAAACCATTACATCAAGTCTTGATATTCTCATTATGTGCTCTTTCCATCTGTATAATAAATCTAGATTTATTTTTCATCTATAAAATAATAATATTCATAATTATATTACTATATACCATTCACATGTAATTTCTTCTTAACCATTTATTAATAATTTTTTGTTAAAATCAATATTTTGGTATTAATTGTTCTATTTTCTATGCATGTTTCATTTCTCCCATTCTGGCCATTAAACCTTGTTCATGGTTTCTAAATCTACATAATGTAAATGAATGTTTTATATATATGTTTTATATTTTTATAGAGTTTAATTGATATTTAATGGAACTTATGGTGATGATTCTTATGGAGAGATTGAAAATTATATTTTTTTAGAAGTTATGATTATATAGATAGAAATAAATTTATAACACAATATACATATATATTACCCCGAAATAATTAAAAACAAAACATTAATTGCATATAAATATTATATATTATGAGAAATTAATATTTCATGACCATCCATGATAAAAATTCAAATCAACTTTCATGTAGGTAGTTACACTAATCCAAACAAGAACATGACGGCATTAATTGTGTAAGTATGATTATGAATGGGTTTTATTATAGTATCATCATTCAAAAATTATGAGAACATATAAAATTAACAAATAGTTTATAATGTTACCAATATTTAATATTTATTAATCATTCATGATATAATCATTATAACAATTTTCATGTAGGTTCTAAAACTAACCCAAACATGAGCGTGTTGTAATGACTAAATGAATATGAATATTTTATTCTATATTGATAGTATTTGTTTTACTAAATCTTAATGCTTAAAAAAATATTATGATAAATAATATTTAATAAGAGTTTTAATATGTATAAATGGAATAATGATTAAGGAGAATAAAATACTTAGGTAGAAAATTTTAATCTTCTCTTGGAAACCTCTTTGATTGTGAAGGGATTTAGGAAACTTATAAGAACCAAAATTTTAATAACAAGTGATATGATTATTTAGGAAGTAAATGAAGAATATTATAAGGGTTAATTAAAATCTTTATAGTTTATTTTAAGGGTTGGTGGAAGGATCCTTTTATAAGTGTAGGTAATGGCATTTTTGTAAATAATTAAAAAATTAAAAAATTAAAATTATTCGAAATGTGGATAGAGACATGATTAAGTAAGAATAAAATATGGGGGAGGTGTATAAAGTTCTCATACACTAATTTTAAGATAATTTTTTATGATATTGGAGGTTTTTACCCTTGATTTAATACTTTTTCCATTTTTAACCTTTATCATAGTCACAAGTTTTTACCAAGGTAATTTATTTTAATGCATAAAAATAAAAATAACCATATTTCATAATTTGGAACTTATTATTTTAAATATAAAATAAATTTTAAAATTTTTAGTATATAAAAATGATAAAAATTAATTTAGAAATAATAAATGTATAACACATGAAAAAATAGTTTTTAGAAAAATATATTTTTAAGCATTAAAAATTAGTTTAGGATAAAATTATGAATGTTTTTTATTTACATGAAATTAATTTTTTTATTAAAAATAAAATAATATTTATTTAGATTTAAAAGAAATATTAAACCGAATTTTACCTTCAGAATACTTAATTAAAAAAATGACCAAAAATAGTTTTTTATTTAGATAAAATATTAATTTATGTTACAAGATTTCAAACATTGGCCTCTAAATTAAAAATAATTGTTTAAATGAATTATTTTATTCCTTAAATAAATATTTTCCTCATAAAAATATTTTATAAATTTTTATGCCTTTATTAGATCATGATATAGTCATAAAATATATGGTATTAGTAAAAACAATTACCTTTAAACATATAAATCAACCATTTCTGAAATTTTCCAAAACGTTACCATAAGCTAATATTGGCCTGATGAATTAAAAAATGAAACTCATTTTATCAATCTAAAATTTTAAAATTTAAAACATTAACATTTAAATTATATTATATTGGATGTAAAAACCAATCATCTTTTATAGAAAAATGTCTATCAATTGTATAAGTGTTTCATATCAATTAAATTTTAAATAATTTTTAAAATAGTATTTAAAATATTTAAATGTTACATATTACCATAATCATATATTAAAATTTATCAATTTAATATTTTAAGATTAAATACAAAATACTTTAAAAAATTATTTCTTTAAAAAACAAAACTTTTTAATATTAAATCATTGTAGACGCCGAAAAGTCCGTTGTTCCCAAACGAAGCTCCGGATGCGGAAAGCGAGGTCATATTTGGAGTCGGAAGAATGTTTCGGAGGGCCCGGAGGCCTTGCGCGGAATTTCAGAGGTCTGCACGCAAAGATGATGATCCGCGCGCAAAACCCCCGGGATGCGCGCAACTCCCTTGCGCGCCGTGCCCGATTCCGCGCCCGCGAGGAGAATTCCGCGCTCGCGCCTTGGATTCCGCGCCCGGGGTTGCCTATAAATACTAGGCGACCCCCAACGTTTCAAAGGTTGCTGGAAGTCGAACGGTCTCCCGCGCGCGCAATTCAACCCCTTCCGCGCGCAATGCCGCTCTTCAGGTAACCTCCTTTCTTTCGCGCAATAGAGCCTTGGGGTCCGCCTTCGCGCGCAATCCCCTTGGCTCATTTCCTTTGAATCAATTTCAACCCGAAGGCCTTTGCGCGCAAAAGAAGCCTCTTGCGCGCAATTGCCCCCCGGGTGCGCGCAATCCAGCCCGATTGCGCGCACCCCCCATTTTCAAAGTGGCCATTCATTAGAGAATGAGCCGTTGCCCCCGCGCGCTATCCGAAGCCCGGTGCGTGCAATCCCAACCATCCGCGCGCGAAGCGCTGGCCCAATTGCGCGCCAGCCCGCCATTTTGCGCGCCGACCCGCGGTTTTGCGCGCAAAGCTCCTCTTTTGCGCGCAATCCGCCAGGGTCGCCTCCCTTGACCCCCCGAGGGTACCCGCCTGCGTGGCGCCCGATGATCCTCATCCTGGGTGCCCGCACCGTGCGTTGTCTTCCCGTGCGGCCCTCCAGGCTTGCGCGAAGTGACACGTACGTACGTCCAGCATGACGTTAAACTGCATATTCGTCCAGCATGACGTTAAACTGCAGATACGTTCAGCATGACGTTAAACTGCACATACGTCCAAGCTGCACGACGCTAAACCGCCTAGCCCCCATCGTCCGCGCTGCAAGACGTTAAACTGCCAAGCGCTTCGTCCTCAACACACGACGTTAAACTGTACTTCGTCTGGCAAGAAGTTAAACCGTCTGCTTCGTCCTCAACACATGACGTTAAACTGTACTTCGTCTGGCAAGACGCTAAACCGTCCGCATCATTCGATCCCGTGCCTCGCACGCAGGGTCTCCCCCGGTTTGGATGTGGCCCCCACCCGCTCGTCTCTGCAGGGATGTCGGGATTGTCCCCCTTTTGGGACGATTTAATGGGAGTGGCTTTTCCCTACGGGGGCAGGGTATTACAAACCCCTAGTTTCTCGTGGGAGGCTGCACATGTGTATCTCCATTGCGCCTCCCCACGGCCGAAGCCAGTAGAGGGTGTGACTGGGATCGAGGTGTCTTCTGCTTTCGGTCCAAGTCCCTTCCAACTGAGTTTTGCCGCATCCGGGCTGCCTCAAGTGCGTAAGTCCTGACCGAATGAACTACGTGGACTTTGATCCCTGTCTTCTATACAGGGTACGTAGGAAGCCTCCCTGAGGTCCAAGCCCACCACCTGGTCGTCCCGGTCGTATTTACGTCGGTTCGTCCATCAGTGGACCCCTCCAGGGTTCACGCTTGCGTCGATTCACCTATGAATCCGCCCCTGTGGGAGACTGCCCGTGTGTATCTCCACTGTGCCTCCCCACAGCCCCTTTTTTCCATCGTCCAGCATGACGTGAAACTGTGATCCACCCGGCCGTTCCACCCCCCTCTGTGCGAGGTGGTCCGGTTCAATCCTCCGCCCGGCGGCCTAGACCTCTTCGTGAGTCGGCTTGCCGACGTCCAGCATGACGTTAAACTGTATACCCGAACTACGTTGACTTTGATCCGTGCTAACGCGCGGTACGTAGGAAGCCTCTACGGGGTCCAAGCTCTTCACTCCATCATCCATCCTGATCCTTACCCGGGCCGCCACATCCCGTTGGGGTCATGCCACTTCACTCCACTCCACATCATTTGGGAAGCCGCCCATGTGCTGGCCCCAGCGTCGGAGGTTCCCCGCAAGGGGTTCTGTCATCTGATCCACTTTTCGTGTTGATCGGTCCGATGCCGTCCCCGCTGGACGTTAAACTCGCGGCATACCCCGTGTTAAACATGGGAAGCTGAGGAAAACCTCAGGTGACACAGTTCCCCGCACCTAGTACGGGATGCCTCAGGCCATCATGCCTTCGAGAAGCCCTATTAGGGACGGAAGACAGACGTGCAGAGCCGCAGTGCTACGACACGCCCCCAGCACCCAGAGCCACCCGGCCTTCTCACCGCAGGTTGCTGCCCCGCCCAGACTCCTTGGAGCGTCCGGGCGGAAGCAGCGTAATTAACCGGTGTCCATGAAGATATGGCGCCGGGAACGAGATTCACGAACATTCTTAAGTCTATGAGGGAGACCCGGATTAGGCGACGAGTTCCGAGGAGACGTCCAAGGAAGGAGGAGCCGACATCCCATCATCTCGGTTTCGATCAAGGAGCAGACGCCCCTGAATAAGGGACGAATGCCGCCCGCCCTTGGAAAGCGGGACTGCGGGACCACAAGCCGCGCGCCCATCCCCTCGGGTTGACGGGTGCACGCGCGAACGCGTCCTGGCGGAACAGCGTAACCCGACGCACATCCGCACCGAAACAGAAAAATGGTGAACCCGACGTGAATCTCTTCTCCTCGATACGAAGACCGATGGCTTTCAGAGGTGTTGGAAGACCGGCGTGTTGCCCGGCCAAGCATTCAGTCTTACCCGCCAGGGGCTGGGGAAGTGAAATCGGGCACTCCGTCTCGCAACGTCGAGGGCCTGGGTTCCCCCCACGGAAGGCGTCGTGGCACTAATGGTTGGTTGTCGATTCCTTTTTCCTGTCAGTGTTAATGGGTCATTCTCCCTTCTTTCAGAAATCAGGTCGCCCGATCCAGTGCCCGATCGCCACCCGCCCACTGGCGCAGGGACAGGGGAAACACCGACGCGGCTACTCCGCGCGGTCCCGCCCGTTCCACAGCCGTCCCAGCAGCCGCAATTGCGGGACGACCACGCCCTCTCTCCCCCTCGGAGGTCATCCAGAGAAGGGTGATCAACACCCTGGTGCGGAGATACGAGGAAGAGGGAGTCATCCCCACTAGGGAAATGGCTCGCCTAGACCTTGAGGAGGCTACGCCTCGCCACCACCGCCGCCCCCGAGGGCCGCGCAGGGAGGCACCGCTGCCTACCTCAACGTCCAACCGCTTCGGGAGCTTATCCCCGGAGCGCTCTGACAGTTCCCTTCCCTACGCGGATGAGGTGGAAGAGGCCCGGGATCACCCTATCCGGGATTCGCTCCAGGGATCTACGGTAAGGGTTCCCGCCAGGCCACGGCGACACCGCCGCCAGGCCTCTCCAGTCGAAGAGCGGGCTCTCCACCTGCCCACGCCGCTCATCCCGACTCGTCTGTCTCGACGCCAACGTCGGGCACGAGCGGAAGAGGATGCCCACCTTGGGGCTCTAGCAACAGCGGCCGCATTGGCCCAAGCCACTGCTGGCTCCAATCGCCAGGCCTCTGCGCATCCTGAGCAGGGGAACTCCTATGCCCGACCTGGATCGAGGCCCCGACCGCCCCAAAGGCAGGTTGGGTCGACTCTCCCGGTTGCTGGCACTGGCAGTAGCCACCGCGGACCACCTCGTGGTAGCGCTATTCACCGGCAGGATCTACTCTGTGTGGCCGATCCAGGAGGCATGGGTCATCCCACCTTCCGATCTCGGCCCGGAGTCCTGCCCGGAATCATCTCTCCCCGCGTCCCCTTTGATATCTGTCCCGGTGCCCCTCGCACCTCGGTTCCCAGTCCTCTCGGCCCCAGCACCAGTGCGGCCGGAGGACGCCAGGACAGAGATCAGCCCTGCCCCGAAGAACCACCCAGGGGCAGGAAGGCAAGGCGTCGACGCCGAGGGAAGAATGTTGCGGAATTCCGGACAGAGATCCGACCGGTTTGCTTCTCTGACTCAGAGGCGGAGTACGATTCGGCGACAGAGCCCCTTCCCCAATCCCGCCAGTCAAGGGCAGGGGTAGGAATGCGGCACGTCAGCCTCGTGCTCCCCGAGAGCGAGATCGATGTGATCCCCGCGTCTCTCCGAAGGTATATCCGGAGTAACGAGGGCCTGGTAGACCCCCAGGTATCAAGCTTGCGGTTGGTACCGGCCCCTCCGGAAGTGCCTTCCGTCTCGATCGGAGAAGCCGGAGACTTTTTCTGGGGACCGACGGTCGAACCACGATCTAGTGCACCCTCGGTGAGCACCGATGCTACGGCAGGATGTTCGCTCGCCGGCCCGTCCTATCGTGATGTGGTAGCCAGGGCACCGCCACCCTCAGAGGGCGGCCCGGGATATGGAGGCCAATCGGCCTGTTCGCCGTATTCACCGTCGGCCAGCCCGTCGGCCCGGCGGCCCGCCTCGGCACCACTACCAGTTCCCCGTCCGTTCCCAGCCATGGAAGAGGACCAAGGAGATCTGGGTCCCGAGTTTCAGTCGTGGAGCTTCTGGACCGTCCTTGCAGAGGGCCACTTCCCTGAGAAGTTTTGGCCAGTCGCAGGACCGGGCTTTGATGCACCCGAATCGCTCACCCCGGATGAGTTCGAATGCTTCCGCCGAACTCTCCGGGAGACTCGCTCCTGTCTTCACCGCCTACAAATGCCATACCCCGGGAGTCAAGCGCACCTGGAGGATATTGGTGAGAAGTGCCGTCAAATTGACCTGGCCATGCTCCCCGCGGTTCGGCACCCCGGGTCATTTGAGCACCACGAGGCCCTCCAACAACGATGTGTTGAGTGCTTTCAAGTACTCCGCAAAGTTATCGAGGAAGCCACTCCCCACGTGTATATCCATGGATGGGGGCAGTACGCTGCCCTACGCTTCAGTGTGATCCGCCGACAGCCCGATTCGCTGGGTGGCCCTGAGGGTATATCCCCAGGGACAGAAACAGTCAATATGGCTGACCTGTCGGGAGAGGGGAACGACTTGGAACTTCTCGACGGGGGCTTCCCCCCCGAAGACAAGCCGTCGTCAGATCCGTCAGTGAGAGTTACTCGTCATCAGAGAAACCTCCTGGGGCTCCCCGCACCCACTGAAGCACTGACGTTGAGCCGAAACGTCAGCAAAGGAAAAGAGCACAGCGAGGCTATAAGGCCCGCCGACCCATCTGCCTCCACGCAGAGGGCAGAGGAGGATCCCGAGAAGGCTACGCTACGTCAGCAGCTCGCCGAACAGAAGAAGCTGGTTGACCAGCTCCTCGCCGAGCGCGCTGCAGAACGGCGGCCTGACTACGGTGATCCTAGGCCAGGACAGCAGGGACCGGAACAACCGCTCCTCGACGAGACTCTCCCGGGCAACCGTGATTACGCCGTGTTCGCCGACAGGAGAGAGGCCATTGCCTATGGCAAGAGGGCGCGGTATGTTTCGCCACACCCTCCCGAGCGGCGTGACTACCTGAGAGATCCCGCTCGGATTCCTCCCGCTGCCCCAAGGGCCGCTCTGCCCGCCATCCCACGAGCTGCCGAGTTCGACGACCCGGTCGACGACCCGATTGAAGGGCCATGCAATGCGCTCATGGTTAGAGATCCTCGCCAGGACTGGAACCCATGTCCGGACGATCCGATGGCGGCACTCATTGCCCGCTTGGAAGCCTTGGAGACTCGGCAGGTGGCGATCCCACCGGACGGCAAGCCCTACCCAGCATGGGTGGATGACATGCCGGCGCCTCCGGGATTCGGGAATCCCACTTTTTCCCCCTTCAACGGGACTGGAGATCCGCCACAGCATTTAGCCCACTTCAACTCGAGGTGCGGGCCTATGTTGGGGACTCCGGCGCAGCAAGAGGCCGCTAAGCTTCGCTGCTTTGTTCAGACACTGGAAGGGCCAGCATTTGTCTGGTACAGCCAGCTCCCCGTCGGGTCGGTAACCAACTGGGAGGACCTCCGTAGACAGTTCCTCTACCAGTTCAGTTCCACGACCCGGAAGACAAGTATCGCAGACCTCTTCAAGTGCAAGCAGAGGCCTGATGAGCGAGTCGCGGACTTTGTCGCCCGATGGAAGGGTCTCACGTATTCTCTTGACATGCCATTGACTCAGGAGCAGTTGCTGACAATGTGCGTCGGGAACGTCAAGACCGAGCTGGTCCCTTCCTTGATCACTCAAAATTACCCCGGAGGGTTCAGGGACTTCTCAGACAAAGCTCAACGTCTTGAGGAAGCCCTGCAACAGGCCAGCCAGGCACACCCGCTGCCTCCTATGATTCCTGCAAGGAGAGTCAGCAGGGCTGAGCCCGCTGCTGTTGCCCAGATAGAGGCCCCCAGGCCATTGGAGCTGCTGCCGGCGAGGCCATCTCCACAGCCTCACAGGAATCCGCCTCCACGGGCTCAGTTCCCGGCCCAGCAGCGGCAGCCTCAGAACCGGCCGGCCCCTCTGCGTAATGTACCGCCGCAACCCAGGTGAGATAATCAGGGTCCACCTCCTCGGCAGGCCCCTCCAGCCCCTCGTCAAGACCACGCTCCCAGGGGCCCGCGACACCTGACTTACTCATTCCATGAGGATCAGGTCCCCGGTTATTTCCGGAGCGCCCTGGAGCAGAGGATTGTGCGACTGCCTGAGTGTTGGAAGCCAGAGGAGGCACATCTTACGAATAACCCCCGCTACTGCCCCTACCACCGGGCCCTGGGGCACACCATCCAGCGGTGCTATGTGTTTAAGGATTTGCTCCAAGACCAGATTAACAACAATGTAATCAGGTTGGGCCCAGCTCCAGCACAAGTGGCGGGCGTGTTCGTGGGATCAGATGACGATAGTGGCAACGAGGACGAATGGCAGCTGGTCTCCAACCGCGGATCCCAGAAGTATAATAACTGGATGGCCCGCAAGACGACCATTCGCGCCCATGGAATCATCCGTGCGCGCTTGAATCAGCCTGAGCCCCCAGAATCCGCGGGTGCTGCTTCGGCATCGTCGTCCCAGCCTGCCTCTTCCAAGAGGAGCAAACGGCGGCAGCGCAAGAAGGAAGAGCGCGCCCCGCCAGTTCCGCCACTATCCCGCACTCTCGGCGATTTCATGCCCCCGGAGATTGGGGTCCCTCCTCGGATCCGCCCGATGATGGATGATTCGTCCGATGACGGTCTTGGGTACGCTTCGGTTAACACCGTCGAGCTGGTAAATCCCTTTTCGGTTCCCGACGTTGAAGAACACCAGGTGGACCTCCCTAGTGTCCCCGGTCGTCGCCACCATCGGAAGAACCGCAGCAACAGGAGTCGCCGGGGCACAGCCGTTGGTACCTCCAGCCAGGCCGTGCACGCCACCGAGACTAGGCAGCAGGCTCAAAACCAAGCTCAGCGCGCGCAGCCCCCCCATCCGGGGATGACAGATTCGCCTCCGCCACTGTTTGTGGTGTGGGACCAGGCAGAACCGCCTCAGCCGCGTCGCGACCAGCTCCGCCCTGCCACGGGTCCATCCCGGCCTCCTGACTCCAGTACGGTGACCATTTCCCGGACTGCGACCAGTGAACAGCGAGATGCGCCAAGTACCAGTCGGCCGCCGATCCAACCGGCAAGGCCCGTCATGCCACCAACCGCAGAGCAACCTCCTGCAACCAGGGGCTCGCGCTTGGCCAAAAAGTATGATGTCCTGAAGCACTTGGCCGACATCCCAGCAAGTCTCTCCATCCTTGAGGCTCTGCGCATGTCATCTGAGATGCGCGAGGCACTCGCTGAAGCCCTGAAAAGCCCCCTCCAGTTTGAGACAGAGGTTGCGGCTGCAGAGGCCTTTCACGCCGAAACGATCGAGGACGTCGAATGTCAGGCAGTTATCTCGTTCTCTGGTAAGGATGAAGACCCTCCTATACAGGGACACATTCGTCCGCTGTATGTCACTCGCCAGTTCAATGGCCTTGAATTCTGGCGCTGTCTTGTCGACACGGGGTCCGGGATTAACCTGATTCCAACTCGGACGCTCCGGAGATTGGGGTTGTCTGAGGATGACTTGATTCCCTCCGACCTCAGGATCCAGGGGTACGATCGCACCGAGCAAACCCCGGTCGGCAAGATACGTTTGAAGACCCAGTTCGGTGACTTGGTTGCCAACACCGAATTCATGGTAGTCTCTCAGGACACTGCGTATAACGCATTGATGGGCAGGCCATGGCTTCACCTTCACGCGGCGGTTCCCTCGTCATACCACCAATGCCTCAAATAATCCCTTAATGGTCGAGTAGGCGTGCTTCAAGGAGATGCCTCTCCTTTTGCCTCATGTGAAGCCCGCTATCTGGACGCGGACTATTACAAGAGCAAGGATAAGCAGATCCTGGCAGGTGAGGTTGAGCCTGTCGCTGTTGCAAGCGATCCCTGGGCAAGTCTGGATGACGCTTACGTCCTCCCGATTCACCGGTTGGACGTCGCCATGGTCTTGACGGTCCACGAGTCTCCTGATGAGATGGCCGCGACCGCCCGCGCCAGCACCAGTGGCCCAGCAGGATCTGGTAGCCCCAATGCAGTTGCCAACGCAGTCTCTCCCGTGGATGATCCCTCCCCGAGTGGAGAGGATATGGAAGATGCACCCCCAGCCTTTGAGGAGGGCGTCCCCGCCACGGTCGATGAGTTAATACAGGTGAACCTTGGAACCGAGGCCGATCCAAGACCCACATTGGTTAGTGCCGCCATGCCCTCTGAGGAGCGGCAGCAGTACGTGGACTTTCTCAGGCAGCACCGTGATGTGTTCGCTTGGGGCTATGACGAGATGCCGGGGCTGGATCCTCAGGTAGCCGTCCACCGCCTTGGTCTCCCGGCGAACCATCGCGGGTTCAAGCAGCCTCCCAGGAAGATGCACCCATCCCACGGTGCCATGGTTGAGGCCGAAGTTGACAAGCTTATCAAAGCCAACTTCGTGAGGGAAGTTCAGTACCCCAAATGGCTGGCCAACATTGTGCCGGTCAGGAAGAAGAACGGGCAGATTAGAGTCTGCATCGACTTCCGCGATCTCAACCGCCACTGTCCGAAGGATGATTTTCCCCTTCCAGTGACAGAGCTGTTGATTGATGCCACGGCAGGGTTCCAAGCCCTCTCCTTCATGGATGGATACTCCGGATACAACCAAATTCGGATGGCCCCTGAGGATGAGGAGTTCACTGCCTTCAGGGCCCCCCAAGGTACCTTTTGCTACCGGGTCATGCCCTTCGGCCTGAAGAATGCAGGTGCCACCTATCAACGGGCGATGCACCGCATATTCAAGCCAATCCTCGGCACACTGGTGGAATGCTACGTCGACGACTTGGTTGTCAAATCGCGCCAGCGTCAGGACCATCTCAAGGATCTTGAGAAAGTGTTCAGCTTCCTCCGGTCTCGATGCCTGAAGATGAACCCGTTGAAGTGTGCCTTTGGGGTCACCTCCGGAAAGTTCCTTGGATTTGTGGTAAGATACCGGGGTATTGAGATCGACCCAGAGAAAATCAGGGCGATTAGCCAGATGCCTCCCCCAGGTACCGTCCGGGAACTGCAAGGGTTCCAAGGCCACTTAGCCTATATACGCCGATTCATCGCGAATCTGGCCGGCAAGTGTAAGCCCTTTTCTCGGCTCATGAAGAAAGGTGCCACCTATGTATGGGATAAAGAGTGTCAGACCGCTTTCGAGGAGATCAAGCAGTACCTGCTTCAACCTCCGGTTCTGATGCCGCCTGTATCCGGGAAGCCGCTGGTCCTCTATGTGACCGCCCTGGAACGGTCCCTGGGTGCCCTTCTCGCCCAGAAGAACAACGAGGGAAC
Organism: Viscum album; assembly: GCA_963277665.1. NCBI lineage: Eukaryota > Viridiplantae > Streptophyta > Magnoliopsida > Santalales > Viscaceae > Viscum > Viscum album. The sequence continues at coordinate 1,226,872,765 of OY728130.1, forward strand.
GGAGAATAGCCTCTATTACCTCAGTCGCATGCTCCTCGATGCGGAAGTTAGGTATTCCCCCATCGAGAAGAGCTGTCTGGCGCTCGTATTTGCCGTACAGAAATTACGGCACTACTTGCAGCACCATGAGGTACAGTTGGTTTCTCGGGTAGACCCATTGAAATATATCCTGAGCCGACCTATGTTGACTGGCCGCCTAGCGCGGTGGGCTGTGATTCTCCAGCAGTTCGACATCAGGTATGTGTCTCAGAAGGCCATCAAAGGGCAAGCATTGGCAGACTTTCTGGCGGCTCACCCGACCTCCGCGGATCAGCCGCTGGATCTAGGCTTTCCTGATGAGACCATTCTCTCGGTTGATCGAGCCGATCCATGCTGGCAGATGCACTTTGACGGTGCCTCCCGGAGCCCCACCGGTAGAAGACTCGATAATCCTAAGCTCAACAGAGTGGGCTTGGGTATCGTCTTCATTACCCCGGAGCGAGCCGTGCTGCCATACTCTTTCCTGTTGTCAGAGGGCTGTACCAACAATGAGGCGGAATACCATGCCCTCATCACCGGCCTCGAGTTGGCTCTCGAGATCGACGTGCCCCGTCTGTGCGTGAAAGGGGACTCCGAGCTGGTCGTTAAGCAGATCAATGGCGACTACGTTGTCAGGAAGCCGGAACTTGTGCCATTGTTGGAGTGCACCCTCCTTCTGATGGCCCGGTTCCCTTCTCGGCCGGAAATTGTCCATGTTCCCCGGTCGCAGAACGGTCGAGCAGATGCTTTGGCCAGCCTCGCTGCGTCACTTGCAGAGCCTGAACAGGACAACCTGATCGTCCGCGTGACGCGCCGCAGGCTCATCGCTCCCGTTATCCTGGAAGAAGATCGCGGCCCGTTGGTAAGTAACCTCACCACGGTTGCTCCTATGCCCGGAGCCCCGAGTACCCCAGATATGACAGTCAGATCAGCCCCTGATTGGAGGACGCCTTTGGTTGAGTACCTCCAACATGGCATTCTTCCATCGGAGCGGGCCGAGCGTGAGCGAGTTCGACGCCGCGCATCGCAGTTCGTCCTCCAGAGCAGTCCCGGCCTGGAGCAGATCCTCTACAAACGCGGATTTGATGGTGTTCTCCTCCATTGCCTTCAGGGAGTTGAGATCCCACGAGTCATGCAAGAGGTTCATGCTGGTTCATGCGGCGCCCACCAGACTGGGCCGAAGCTGTCCCACCAGATTCGGAGGTTAGGATACTTCTGGCCCTCCATGATCCATGACTGCATCGAGTATGCCAGGAGGTGCCATGCATGCCAGGTTCATGCGAACTTTGTGCATCGGCCGCCGGAGCCTCTCCATACCACAAGGTATTCCTGGCCCTTTGCAGTCTGGGGACTGGACGTTGTGGGACCTTACCCATCGGCGACAGCTCGCCAGTGCCGGTTCATTCTGACCGCTACGGACTTCTTCTCCAAATGGGCAGAGGCGATTCCGCTCAGAGAGGTCAAATCCTGTTCGATCGCTGACTTCGTGACCTCCAACATCGTCCATCGATTTGGAGTGCCTCACGCTATCCTCACGGATAACGGAACCAATTTCCGAGCAGCCGAGTTGAAGAAGTTGTACGCCAAGTATAACATTCGCTCGAACCATACATCTCGCTATCATGCGCAGGCGAATGGACAGATCGAGGCGTTTAACAAAACCCTCTCTAACATTCTGCAAAATATGGTTGGTCAGAACAAGAAGAGTTGGCCGGACAAGCTCCCCAACGCCCTCTGGGCTTATCGGACGACGACTCGAAATTCCACCCAGATGACCCCTTATTCCCTGGTGTATGGAGCTGAGGCCGTCCTGCCCATCGAGATCCAGTTACCGTCCTTGTGCACTGCGGTCTACGACCAGCAAGCACCGGACAGAGTTGCTGAAGCCCGTCTAGTCGAGTTGGAAGCACTGGATGAGAATAGACTTCGCCCTTTGCACAACTTGGAGAGGCATCAAAGCAGAATGGCTCGAGCTTTCAATAAGAAGGTTCGCCTCCGCTCCTTCCTGCAGGGTGATCTAGTGCTAGCCCTAAGAGCGCTGATGATCCCCGGCAGGAAGCCACCCAAGTTGGAGCCCAAGTGGGAGGGACTGTTTGTTGTCCACAAGGTCTATCCCAATGGCGCATACTCCCTAGCGACTATGGATGGTGAGCGTGTCACTCCTCCCACCAACGCTAGGTTCCTCAAGCAATACTTTGCCTGAGTGTTCATTCGTCCCGCATGACGCTAAACTGCACTTCGTCCTGCATGACTTTAAACTGCACCACGTCCTGCACGACGTTAAACTGCATACGTCCAAGCTGCACGACGTTAAACTGCCCAGCGTATCGTCCGCGCTGCAAGACGTTAAACTGCCAAGTGCTCCGTCCAACATGACGTTAAACTGTACATCGTCCTGCATGACGTAAAACTGCCCCTCAAGAACTACGTGCGGCTTGATTCCCATCCTTATGGGATACGTAGGACCGCCTGAACCTTCATGTTTCAGGCCCAGCCCCATCCTTCGGGAATTTCCATCCCATCTCGGGCCCTTGGCCCAGTTGCCCCCGGGTGTGCGGCGTATGGTGTGAGTGCGGGGCTATGCCCTCATTCACGTCGGTTTGCTCGTCACGCTGTACGCCCCCCCACGTTTGGGGATGCCTTCTGCTCCCCCCTTCTTTTCCCCTCATCGTCCTGCATGACGTTAAACTGCACTTCAAGAACTACGTATGGCTTGATTCCCATCCTTATGGGATACGTAGGACCGCCTGGACATTCATGTTTCAGGCCCAGCCCCATTTCCCGGGAATCTCTATCCCGCGTTGGGCCTCTGACCCCAGTTCCCCTCCTTTTTGTGTGAGGCGTATCGCGTGAGCGGGGGATTATGTCCTCATTCACGTCGGTCTACTGGCCGCGCCGTACGCCTCCCCCGTGTGTGGGACCACCTCACACCTCTCATCGTCCTGCATGACGTTAAACTGCCTCTCAAGAACTACGTATGGCTTGATTCCCATCCCTATGGGATACGTAGGACCGCCTGAACGCTTGTGTTTCAGGTCCATCCCCGTCCCTTGGTTGATCACGGGAATCTGCCCTCTTTTGGTTGCTCTCAGGGTGAGTCCTCCGACCCTTTCCGGAGATCTGTTAACATGTTTTGGGTACTTCGGTCTATGACTCGTAGTGTCAGATTCAATCCCGACAAGTCCTGTGTTGCTTGTCAGGCCTCGCGCTTCCTCTTATTCGAGCCTTCACTCAAAGGGATCCTCGTTAGCGGTTTGGGTACGATGCCTCAGTGCTCTCCCACCGCTCCGGGTCGATTTACCGGCGGGTCTTGGGCCGCAAATCGATATGAATCCTGCGATTGAGCGGTTGATGCTCGTTTGCTTGCCCCGTCTTAGGCTGACGCGATCGGATGTTGTGTTGCGAATGCGTCAGCAACATCCTTGATCGCCATGTCAGCTCCTTCAGGCTCTGAACATTGGTTGCGCAGTCCTCATCACACTCCGCCTTTATGCGTTGTAGTGGAATCTGGACACTCTTTTCATACTGACCTTCAGTACACCTTTACACGTTAGGCAGACCAACCAAGGTAATGATGTCGTTCGAGGCTCCCATGATCTGAGCACCAAGGATATATGCGGATGTTCTCCCCAAGGGCCATGCGTAGCTGGACCCTCGTCCCCATAAGGAGGAAGGAGTCGCCCGAACAATCGCGTTCTGAGCCCAGTATATCTGGAGGCTAGCATCTCTGCCCCTCGGGTGATGGACATACGCAGGCCCCTATCCCAAGACTCTTCTCCTGGAATCGTGCGTGACCGCAAGGCTGGGTATGCTCCCACCTCCGCCGTGTCCGCCGTACCGCAATAAGCGGATTCCTCCATGGTCCGAACCACACGACCTTAAACTGTGTTGTCCGGTCCTACCACACGACCGTAAACTGTGATCGTCTTGGCCGCCCGACGAGAAACGGCACTGCATCGTGATGTCCTCCTCGAGGGACACTCATGTTGGGCGCTAGTTAATAACCACGCCATTCATCAATGCCTTCCATGGCTTGATTATTGTGGCGACGCCAGAGATTTCTCAATCACAGGCATGTCGCCGCACAAAGAAAAACCATTCATCTCTAAGGACAAACAAGAAATATCAAATGCCGCTCCTTTTGTGTGTGAGGGTCAGACCCGCACTCTTCCCCGCGCTGGTGCCCGATTGTGTTGCGCCGCGCTTCAAGAACTACGTGCGGCTTGATTCCCATCCTTATGGGATACGTAGGAACGCCCGGATGTTTGAAACTTCAGGTCCAGCCCCCCACCTCTTAGAGATTCCCCCTTCTCTGGGGAATCCGCCGCCTTCAGGTCACCCTCAAGGCGCGTTCCCCGACCCCTTGCAGTGGTCCACCGGTGTCAAGAGTACTCTAGTTTATTGCCAGGAGGGTCAGGATCCGCTTGGTCAGGTTTCCTCCGCTTTTCAGGCTTCGTGCTCCCTTTCATTCGGACCCATCGTCTACGCCCTGGGTGGAGCCCCCGTGAACGGTTCGGACACAATGCCTCAGTGCTCTCCCACCGACTCGGGCCGGTACCCCCAATGGCCTCGGGCAGCAAATCGATATGAATCCTGCGATTGAGCGGTCGATGCTCATTTGCTGCCTCATTCCACCAATGGTTAGTGCGATGTTGATGCTGCTTTTCCGCCACGGTCGGCAGTACTCTCATATCGTCACGCCGGTGCTCCCGGTCCTCGAGTGAATGGCCGCATGATTCACATTTCCCACCTCCCATTCTGACCAGGCGAAACCTCGGCACTCTCGACACTATCCCTCAGTGCATCTTCGCATATCCAGGGGATATGACCAGATGCGGCGTACTTTGAGGTCCTTATGGTCCGAGCTCTAAGACCTTAAACTAAGATCTCTCCTTATGGTCCGAGCTCTAAGACCATAAACTAAGATCTAGCCCTTATGGTCCGAGCTCTAAGACCTTAAACTAAGATCTCCCCTTATGGTCCGAGCTCTAAGACCTTAAACTAAGATCTCCCCTTATGGTCCGAGCTCTAAGACCTTAAACTAAGATCTCTCTTTATGGTCCGAGCTCTAAGACCTTAAACTAAGATCTAGTCCTTATGGTCCGAGCTCTAAGACCTTAAACTAAGATCTCCCCTTATGGTCCGAGCTCTAAGACCTTAAACTAAGATCTACCCTTATGGTCCGAGCTCTACGACCTTAAACTAAGATCTCCCCTAAACGGGATTCTACGTCCTGCATGACGTTAAACTGCACTCTCAGAACTACGTGTGGCTTGATCTCCAGCCTGATGGAGTACGTAGGAACGCCCGGGCATTCCGACTCGGGTCCAGCCTCAGGGATCGTTAAGTCCCGCCCCTCCTCGTCGCCGGCCGTCTGGCCTGACTTCGGGTAGAGTGGTGCAGTTATGATATTCTCCCCGATTCAGCTCGGGATGCCCCACTGCAATGGTGGGAAGCGACGGTTTCCTCGTCAGAGAGGTGCTGTCTGAGAATTGAGGTGACTCACGGCCAGATTAGTGCATCCGCCTAATACGTTTTCCCCACGGTGGCGCAATTTTGAGAGCGTTGGATTCTGTCCGAACAAATCGTCACTTCGCCCCACGCTTCGCATGCCCTGTTGATCTGGATTTTCCACCCTTGTGTTTGAAGGAACCCCAAAGCGGTATTCATGATGACATGTGGTCCGCCTCCTGCAATATGAATGATGGCCTTTTTCGGTCCGTCTATTGCAGTTGTTATGGTCGATCCACTATCCGCCTACCGTCTTGGGCATTTCCTGGAAGGCCGACCGTTGTGGATGTCTGGATTCGGGACACGCGATTCACCCTTTCTCATTTCCCTATGTTCGGATAAAATCTCAACGCCCCTAGCATTGTCCCGCTCGTGTGTTGGAACAGGTTGGGGGAATGGTACATTGATTAGGTCTGAGGTCCCCTTTCCTAGGAATGACCTCCCTCTTTTCTCCAGAAATCCAGGCCCAATTATGGATGCCTGATGCTTGGTTAACACTCCCGCAAGACAGTGAATTGTGTTTGAGCATATTAAACCAAAAGATGCAGATAAATATATTGATTCATACAGATGGATCAAAGTAGCGGAAGCAAATGTTTTGGGAATGGCAAAACAAATCCCTTAGGGATTAGCGTGCTGAATGAGTCTTTCTAATGCCGCTACCCTTTGGCTGGTGGCCTCCAGAGCTGCTTCTCGCTCTCTGCGTGCCCTCTCTTCGTCGGCGGTCGCAGCACGCAGTTCGTCGATTCTGGCCTGTGCACGCTCCCGCTCGACCTGAATTGTGACCATCTGTTGGCCCGCCTCCGTCAGCTGTACCTGGGCGTCAACCAGCTGGGCTGCTAGTTGCTCCACAAGCTCGGTACACGTTGCGACGAAGGCCTCCTTCTCTGCCGCCTGCCCTTCGAGGCGCCGGACTTCCTACTCCGCCGCGAGGAGCGCCCGCGTGCTCTCCGACATGTCCCGACTTCGTGTGACGTCGGCACGCCGGCAGCTCTCGCGCATCTTTTCGGCCATGAAATCACGGACCGTTAGATGGAGGCGTTGAGCATCAGCTCCCCCGGCACACAGGAAGCGCAGCCAGGTCTGAAGTGATCCCATGCGCCCCAGCCACTCCGATGGGTCTCGCTTGAGGAAGCGCTGGATGCACTTCCACCCCCTACGGCGCGTTATCCGGCTCTCCTCGACCGCCTCCATGTCTGAGTCGTCCATCTCCTCGGGATCGGCAGGCCGGTAGGCAGGGAAGGCAGCCAGCAGGTCTGCTGCAGGGTCCGCCCCTGGGAGGTCCTCACGAGGGATAGGTTCCCCAACATCCGGGCGACCTTCTTCTCTCTCCCCAGCGGCGCTGACACCCTCGTCAGCCCCCAACCTCTCTCCGATGGCAGCACCGCCGACGTCCGCAGCCCCTTGATCAGCAGTTGGTGGGGCCGGCTCGGTTTGGGAAGTCTGTTCCGGAGCAGGCGGCATGTCCACCACTGGTCCACTCGTAGATGGCCCGGGTTCGGCAACCCGACGAGCCTCCAATGTTGAGATCACTGCGCGGGGCATGCCATGGTTAGTCACGGATCGTCAACGGCAAGCACCAGCAGTAAAGTAGGGAGACTTACGGGAGTTCGGAGCGTCATCTTCCGCTACCCTGGTCGCCGCAGGAACAGTTGCAGCAGGGGACCCCTTAGCGCTTGTCAATTCAATGATAGGTGTCTGGCCCCCGCCTTGTCCTGCTGGCGCCCCTCCTACTCCCGCTGAGGACGCCTGACCAACATCCGTGCGCTCCTGAGAAAGATGGAGAAATGGGTTAGAAGCTGCATAAGAGAGTGGATGAAGCAGATTGAGTAGGGATAGAAGCGGACCTCGAGGAGCTCAGTGACATCAACGTTGTCAGAGCCGGCCACCTCGCCGCTCTCCCGTGGGCTCCCCTGATGGGATCTTCCCTCGGAGCCTTCATCCTCCCCCATTTCCTCCTCTTCTTCGGAGTCGTTGCTACTGTCGTCTTCTTCCGGTGGCATCTGTTCCGGAGCGGGCTCGAGACCGAGCATCACCTTCACCAGAAGGGATGGCTCCGCGCGCTGACCACGTTGGCGCGCGTACTCGTCCATGGCCGTCAGATACGCATACTGCCGGTTGAAGTCCACCCTGTCGGCAATGTGGAGGCACCCGACCTCTGGCAGATGGATTCCTTCTCTGAGAATCTTTCGCCAGATGGCGTCGGTCCCCAGTGACTGCCGCAGGGTCATCCAGGCCGACCACAGCGCCGGGAAGACTGCATCGTGGGAGGGTTCGAGCAGACGTCTCACCTGCTTCCCGGGCCGCTCTTCGACCGCCGCATGTGCCCCCTCTCTGGGCGCCGAGGTCGTAGCGGCAGCCTGCGATGTGCCCGCCGCCGAAGTCCCTGCCCGCGCCGGCTCCGCTGTTTGGCGCGCCTCCGTTCTCCCCCGTGTGGCGGCGCCTCGCCTCCTTCCTTGACGCCCGGTCTCCGCACGGGTAACCTCGAGCCGCCGAACTAGCTTCCGCAAAAGCCCCTCAGGGTACGCGATGGCCCAGTGTTCGGCGTACTCGGTTGCCAAGCCTGCGTCAACTCCGGTAGGAGGGAGAGTGATGACGTCGCCAGAGCCGAAAGCGGCAAACATCAGCCACATCTGGCGAAGGACGCCAGGGTTCGTCTCCTCCCGGACAGCAGTGAATACCCTCTTCGGCATCCGTTGAAGGCACCCGAACTGCCTGGCGAACCGGGTCGGCACGTAAGACTCGCAGATCACCTTCCCGTCGATCCGAGCCACGAGCACCCCGCCCCGCATGTTCAGGAAGTATTCATGCTGCTCCAGCGGACCCTGCCCATTGTCGATCATCTGGCCGACGGGAGTGGGGAACGGACTGAAGTTGAAGTTGGCATGATTGCCAATCCGGATCCGCACGCCCTCCTCACTTAGGGTCATCGGAGCGACCCCCGCGATGTTCAGCAGGGAGGGTCGCAGGCCGTTGCCCGGAGGAATGATGGTGTTCGGAAACGTGTACCCACCGAGGTGAGCAGCCACCCAGCCGTGGAAGAACTGAAAGGGCCCACAGATCCTTCGTGGCGACCCCCCTCGTGAGATGCGTCCCAGGATGGCATACAGCCTCGCCAGCACTGGGACCCCGAGGTTGTATCTCTTGTTGGCGGCCATAGCGCCCGCCACCGCCAGTGTCGCCGGGCGAACGCCCATTCTCGCATCCCGCACTGGCAGGAGCCACCCACTCAGAAAGGCGGCCAGGAACGCCGCGTACCGGACATTTGGGTCCCGGGCCTCGATGACGCGGTACCCCCATGAGCGGTAGTCACCCGTCTCCAGGACCCGCCAGTACGACCCGTTCCGGCTCCTCTGAGCTGCGGTCGGGCACCGCTTCCCCCTCCCTGGCATCTTGACCGCCGGGTCATGCTCCAAGAACTGGCCGAACCATTCCTTGTAGGCTATGTCCTTCTGGAAGTCTTTGATCCCGAGCCGCTGCGTAGCCAGGTCAAGCAGATTCCAGGTCAGGATGGGAGTCCGTGACCTGTCCTCCCAGATGTTCTTCGGTGGCAGGAACTCATCGTATTGGTAGCCCTCCAGCGGGATACCTCCGATGCAGTGGATGTCCCAGAGACCGATGCCGACCTCCCCATGGTGAAGATGGAAGGTGTTGGTATCCGGAGACCATCGGGTGAACAGCTCCGGCCCGAGCTCGGACTGCTGGTAGAAGTGGAACTGCGACGTCCACACCGCCTCGAACAGGCCGATGTACCGCAGCTCCTCTGCGAAGTGATCGCAAGTGTGGCGTACCCAGAACGCCCAGGCCCACTCACTGGTGAAGTTTCCCCCAGACCGCAAGTCCCAGTCCTTCAGCCAGCCCTTGGTGTCGTCCGTGACGCTCTGGTGATATATGCTCGAGTAGAGGGCTGGAGAATTCTCCGCAGTAGGCTCACCCCCATCAATGGTTCGCGTCCTCGGGTTCAGGACATAGACATCCAAGTGTCTGGTCTCCCTGGCAGGATGCCCATTGTTGGTGATGTTATAGCGGAGAAGCTCGTCCTCCCGGGTCACCCAGGTCCGCGGCTCATCAATCTCGAACCCTGGCACCGGAACCTCATCTAGGATGCCGAAGTTCCAGAGCGGCAGGTTGTCCGACAGTGGATATGTCTTCTGGGCCGGCGTCAGTAAGTCGAACAAGGATTGATTGTTGGAAACAATCTCCTTGGCTCCGTAAACCTCCTCGTTCGTCGCCATCTCAGCCCTGCGAGTGGCGGCATCCCCCTCATTTCCTCTGTGCGCGGCCATCTCAGAAGTTTCGGGAGTCGTGCGGGTTAAGGGATGAAGCGTGCGGGATCGGACGAGGCTGGTAGAGAAGTTTGAAGGTTGGCGCGCAATCCAAGTGGACGGCGCGCAATTGGGAAGACTGTCGCGCAAAGTTCCGGGTTTTCGCGCAAAGACAGGCGAAATTCGGACGGTTTTGCGCGCCGAGCGGGCGAATTCCGCGCCGGAAAAGGCAATTTCGCGCACGAGAGCAGAGATGCTTATCGCGCGGAAGGCCAATGTACGGCACGGAGGGACCCAGTGCCCCTATTTATAGGCGAGGCCGGGGTCCGCGCCGCGCGGAAAGGGCTTTGCGCGACCGCAGCGGCGAATTTCGCGACCGGCGCCCCTTTTTGCGCGCCTAAGTCCCGCGCCGCCCAGGACTTCGGCATTCCGGCGTCTCCCTCGGAACCCGATCGTTGCGACCTCTTTCCGATCAGATTCCGAGGGGGGGCTTTTGTAGACGCTGGAAAAGTCCGTTGTTCCCAAACGAAGCTCCGGATGCGGAAAGCGAGGTCATATTTGGAGTCGGAAGAATGTTTCGGAGGGCCCGGAGGCCTTGCGCGGAATTTCAGAGGTCTGCACGCAAAGATGATGATCCGCGCGCAAAACCCCCGGGATGCGCGCAACTCCCTTGCGCGCCGTGCCCGATTCCGCGCCCGCGAGGAAAATTCCGCGCTCGCGCCTTGGATTCCGCGCCCGGGGTTGCCTATAAATACTAGGCGACCCCCAACGTTTCAAAGGTTGCTGGAAGTCGAACGGTCTCCCGCGCGCGCAATTCAACCCCTTCCGCGCGCAATGCCGCTCTTCAGGTAACCTCCTTTCTTTCGCGCAATAGAGCCTTGGGGTCCGCCTTCGCGCGCAATCCCCTTGGCTCATTTCCTTTGAATCAATTTCAACCCGAAGGCCTTTGCGCGCAAAAGAAGCCTCTTGCGCGCAATTGCCCCCCGGGTGCGCGCAATCCAGCCCGATTGCGCGCACCCCCCATTTTCAAAGTGGCCATTCGTTAGAGAATGAGCCGTTGCCCCCGCGCGCTATCCGAAGCCCGGTGCGCGCAATCCCAACCATCCGCGCGCGAAGCGCTGGCCCAATTGCGCGCCAGCCCGCCATTTTGCGCGCCGACCCGCGGTTTTGCGCGCAAAGCTCCTCTTTTGCGCGCAATCCGCCAGGGTCGCCTCCCTTGACCCCCCGAGGGTACCCGCCTGCGTGGCGCCCGATGATCCTCATCCTGGGTGCCCGCACCGTGCGTTGTCTTCCCGTGCGGCCCTCCAGGCTTGCGCGAAGTGACACGTACGTACGTCCAGCATGACGTTAAACTGCATATTCGTCCAGCATGACGTTAAACTGCAGATACGTCCAGCATGACGTTAAACTGCACATACGTCCAAGCTGCACGACGCTAAACCGCCTAGCCCCCATCGTCCGCGCTGCAAGGCGTTAAACTGCCAAGCGCTTCGTCCTCAACACACGACGTTAAACTGTACTTCGTCCGGCAAGACGTTAAACCGTCCGCTTCGTCCTCAACACATGACGTTAAACTGTACTTTGTCTGGCAAGACGCTAAACCGTCCGCATCATTCGATCCCGTGCCTCGCACGCAGGGTCTCCCCCGGTTTGGATGTGGCCCCCACCCGCTCGTCTCTGCAGGGATGTCGGGATTGTCCCCCTTTTGGGACGATTTAATGGGAGTGGCTTTTCCCTACGGGGGCAGGGTATTACAAACCCCTAGTTTCTCGTGGGAGGCTGCACATGTGTATCTCCATTGCGCCTCCCCACGGCCGAAGCCAGTAGAGGGTGTGACTGGGATCGAGGTGTCTTCTGCTTTCGGTCCAAGTCCCTTCCAACTGAGTTTTGCCGCATCCGGGCTGCCTCAAGTGCGTAAGTCCTGACAGAATGAACTACGTGGACTTTGATCCCTGTCTTCTATACAGGGTACGTAGGAAGCCTCCCTGAGGTCCAAGCCCACCACCTGGTCGTCCCGGTCGTATTTACGTCAGTTCGTCCATCAGTGGACCCCTCCAGGGTTCACGCTTGCGTCGATTCACCTATGAATCCGCCCCTGTGGGAGACTGCCCGTGTGTATCTCCACTGTGCCTCCCCACAGCCCCTTTTTTCCATCGTCCAGCATGACGTGAAACTGTGATCCACCCGGCCGTTCCACCCCCCTCTGTGCGAGGTGGTCCGGTTCAATCCTCCGCCCGGCGGCCTAGACCTCTTCGTGAGTCGGCTTGCCGACGTCCAGCATGACATTAAACTGTATACCCGAACTACGTTGACTTTGATCCGTGCTAACGCGCGGTACGTAGGAAGCCTCTACGGGGTCCAAGCTCTTCACTCCATCATCCATCCTGATCCTTACCCGGGCCGCCACATCCCGGTGGGGTCATTCCACTTCACTCCACTCCACATCATTTGGGAAGCCGCCCATGTGCTAGCCCCAGCGTCGGAGGTTCCCCGCATGGGGTTCTGTCATCTGATCCACTTTTCGTGTTGATCGGTCCGATGCCGTCCCCGCTGGACGTTAAACTCGCGGCATACCCCGTGTTAAACATGGGAAGCTGAGGAAAACCTCAGGTGACACAGTTCCCCGCACCTAGTACGGGATGCCTCAGGCCATCATGCCTTCGAGAAGCCCTATTAGGGACGGAAGACAGACGTGCAGAGCCGCAGTGCTACGACACGCCCCCAGCACCCAGAGCCACCCGGCCTTCTCACCGCAGGTTGCTGCCCCGCCCAGACTCCTTGGAGCGTCCGGGCGGAAGCAGCGTAATTAACCGGTGTCCATGAAGATATGGCGCCGGGAACGAGATTCACGAACATTCTTAAGTCTATGAGGGAGACCCGGATTAGGTGACGAGTTCCGAGGAGACGTCCAAGGAAGGAGGAGCCGACATCCCATCATCCCGGTTTCGATCAAGGATCAGACGCCTCTGAATAAGGGACGAATGCCGCCCGCCCTTGGAAAGCGGGACTGCGGGACCACAAGCCGCGCGCCCATCCCCTCGGGTTGACGGGTGCACGCGCGAACGCGTCCTGGCGGAACAGCGTAACCCGACGCACATCCGCACCGAAACAATCATATTGACAATTTATCCTTAAAATGTAATAATTTATAATTGATTAATATATTTTTATTTACAAGGTGTTTTATTGTTATTTTATTTTTTTCTTAATAATGATCATAAATATGTTCCATCTTGTTACAATTCAATGTTGCGTGTAAAATAATATATTCCACACATTATTTATCAAAAGTAGAATTACATAATGAAATATCATGCTATTATATTATACCCCCTCAAATAAATTGGATCTTCAAAATTTTAATTATAACTCATTAATGAAAATATATAATGGTATCTATAATATAGTCATGAATCAAGATATAATTGTTAATGGGATATCAACCCCACTACCCTAGGTAAGATCTCATCTTTTTCATCATAATAGGCATATATTGAGATCCTCAAACATTTGTTCCAAATAAGACTCCTAAACTATCTATATGTCTTTTAATATTATAGAGACATACATTTCACAACTTCAATTTCATTATCCTCTTTCTAAATACTAAAACCAAAATATTTATGATAATATCGAATTAAATAAAACCATCCTAAGATAAAATGATCCAAATATGTCCTCTCCTATGACACTTTTTACATGGCCTATGATATATTCAGTTCAATATAGTTTGATTTAAGTTAGGTTCTCTTGTAATTTGAAGCCTCATCCTAAAATTAATTTCCCCAAATTTATCATGAACTTTATTATAATATTATAAACCCATTAATCATTAAAATATATGATATTAAAATTAAAGTTTCCATTTATCCATAAAATCACATATCAATTAATATATACATTAACTTTTAAATATCTACATTTTAATATAAGTTATCCCTATTAATTTCCTATTAGGACCTATAACCTTAATATTTTCAAACCCCTCTTAATGGTTCATAAAGAGAATGTGAATTAATAAAAGCATATCCCATAGAAGTGTAAAACTAGGTGTGTGTTAGGATCACTTATTATACACTGAGTGAAGATTGATTTAATACCCAACCAACCATTTTCATAGATATTACCCCAAGGTGGATCTATACTAGAGCCTATATCCACTTGTTTTTGTCTAAATAGGGATTTAATATCTAGGAATCCACACAATATATACTTTATAAATATTTTATGATATTTCCTTTATTTAGAATTATCCCTATGATTATCCCAAAATATTTCTAATTTTAATCCAAAATAATCCCCAAAAAAACTAATCCCTACTCTAATACAAACTAAATAAACTCATACACATACTCTTAGATCTAGTGTAAAAATTTATACTTTAATTATTATCATTAATACCAACTGAGTCAACTTGAGAGTAACATTCATACATATTCCATTATTTTAGATTAAAATTTAATACATCTCAAAATAATTCACTCTAAAAGGTTTAGTGCCTTTGTATACAACACATAATCCAATTATTTCTTAACAGTCTTAAATATCTCCCGTAATCTTCTTGCATAGTACTATTCTAAGACATATCCTACTTAATACCATTCTTTATAACCTATAGAAATGGATATATAATAAAGGGTGATATTAAATTCTTTAAAAGGGTAAAATTGGGCAACAAAAATCAAATATCATAAATGAGCATAAGATAATCATATGGGTATGCAAATATAATCATAACTTTTGAAAACATGCACAACAATTCATTGACCATAAATTATGAGTAATGTCATACAGATTTTTCATAAAAAAATTTGTTATAATAATTTAGAATCATAAATAATCAAACATGGTCTATGATATCATATCAAAAATATAAAACCTAAGTTTTTGGCATGTATATATAATCATAAAAAATAATTTTCTTAGTTAAGACTAACTATGAAGACCGTCATATTGGATAGATACCTTTTGTGGATTGGGTTCACTCCCAATTCTCGTTCATATTATATCATGAGATATCAAGATTTAAACAATACATTTTAGGTAAATATATTTATAGTACTACAAATTTTTTAATTAAAACCATATATATTTTTTCCACTACATCATAAAACATATTCAACATTTCATCATATCTTAGTTAACCCATGGGAAAGAAATGGATTTCATGAAAAAAAACATAAAAATAATCATAATAATACATATAGAGAATGTAAGTGGATATTATAATAATATCACATCCCCAGTTAAACATAAAAACCCATAAATTATATTTTCATAGATAATAAATGATTTTATAAAAGCATTATAAATATTCTCTAAAAAATAATAGAAAAGATATTTTTCTTTTGGTAAATTTTAAAAATTAAAAATTATTAGAACAATGAGAATATGATTTTCTTATAAAAACATGAAAACATGTAAATTAAGATTTATAAATAATAATTTACATGAATTTTTCAAAATACATTCAATACATAAATGTAAAAAACATAATTTTCTCACATTTTTAAAGAAAGTAAAAAATGACCAGTTTAGAAAATAAAGAGAATGTTCCATTAAAAAGTTTACAAAGAAAGTAAATTATAGTAGAAAATACCTTTATAAATACTTTAAAATTAAATTAAAACTTTTGTAAAATAATTTTTAAGAACATGTTTATAGAGGAGAAATATTCCCGATCAAAAAAGAGAAATATGGTTGGTTATTCTTAAAAGCAATGTTTCTGTATTTTTGAGTAACAAATAGAGGAAAATAGAAAAAATAATTGAAAACAAAAATAATAAATATAGAATAATAAATTATTTTAGGTATAATAGAGAATGAATAAACAATTTTCCTAATGGAAATTGAAACATAAATAATCCCAATAAAAAGTGGTATAGTAACAAAAACCATTACAAATATGGTAACTTTTTAATAAAAACATTCTAAAAAAGAAAACATGATATCAGAATTAATTGACCACAACAAAATTATATTCATGATATAATATTTTATAGGGGAATTAAGTACACTATAAAAACATGGTGCACAATATGAAACAAGTCTCTAGAAATTGAAATAGAGAGAAAGAACCTTTATAATGAATGTAAAATATGAAGTAAGAATCAATCAATGAATTGATTATGTAAAAAAATTTAAATACACATAATAAAATTTTAAATAAAATATAAAACAATAATATTTCATTACACACATAACATATTAATATCATAGTCAATGAAGAAGTGATATAACCTAATGAATGGGAATTGTGTTAAAAATCCCTTACAGATTTATAATCATTCTAATCAAAACCCAATTAATGATAGTGAATGAATAAAAATAATTAACATGAATATGGTGAAAATAATGATATATTATACTAAAGGGGAAGTATATACACTTTATAGCAAAAGATAGGTGACAAAAATAAAACAAGTCTCAAAGAAGGAAAATTGAGATGAAAACCCCAAACCTCGGGTCTGAAATTTCTTCATATAGGGTCTAACCTCATATATAATAAATTAAAAATTACTATAAATCTATAACATACACGTTTTTATAGATATAATACTATACACCATTCACCTATAATTTCTTGTTATAAGTTTATTAATGATTCTCTATTAAATTCAATATTTGGGTGTTAACTATTTTGTTTTCTCTACATGTTTTGGTTCACCAGTTTATACCATCACACCTTGGTAATGGATTCATTATATCTGGAATGTTAAATATTATTTGATATATTTATTTAATATGTCTCTTGAGTAACATGGATATTTCATGGAACTTATAGTGATGATTCTCATAGAAATCATAAAATTTTAATTTTTTTAGAAGTTGTGATTTCATAGAAGGTAGTTTTATTAAAAAATATAAAAATATATATTACCATTAAATACTCATAAATAAAATTATTTATATATTAATATCATATCTTAACATAAATTATGTTTCCATAACCATCCATGACAAAAATCCATATCATCATTCATGTTGGTATTTAAACTAACTAAAGCAAGAACATTCTTAAATTAATTAGATAATTTTGATTATGAAATGATTTTATTATAGTATCTCATTATAGAAATATGAGAAAATATAAAATTCTTAAATATTATATAATATTACTTGTATTTAGGATTTATTAATCATTATTAAAATAATCAATATAACATCGTTCATGTTCGTGGTAAAACTGAACCAAAAAATAGTGTGTAATAATGACTCGATAAATAAAAATATGCTGTTATTTGATGATAATATTAATTTTATCAGAAATGTATGATTAAAAATAATTTTTAATATAGTGATAAATAATATTTAATAATAGTTATAATAATAATATATGGAATAATTATTAAAGATATAAAAATATTTTCCTAGAAGAATTTAATCTCTTCTTATAAAACTCATTGGTTGTGAAGGGATTTGGGGAATTTATTGTGACCATAAGCCCAATAATGTGGGAGATCCATATTAAAGAATAAATTTGGTATATAATATGGGATAAATAGATTTATGGTAGTGTATTTCAATGGGTGGTGTAAGGATCCTTTTATAAGTGAAGTGAATGACATTTTTATAAGTAATTAAAACTTAATATAAAAAGCATTCAAATTTTTGAGGCATTTGAATATAAAATTGAATAATAATTAATAAAATATGATTTTAGGGTGATAAAATATTAATACAATAATTTTAATATGATATTTTTGATATTTTTGGTTTTTACACTTAATTTAACACTTCTAAAAATTTCAACCATTACCGTAGTGACAATTTTTAACTAATAATTTATTTTTATTGCTAAGAATAAAATAAACCTTATTACATGATTTTTAATTTATGATTTAAAAAATTAAATTAATTTTAATGGTTTTCATATCAAAAATTTATAAAACCTAATTATAAAATAATAAATTTAGAATGCATTAAAAACAGTTTTCAGAAAAAATATATTTTTAAGTCTAGCATTTGATTTTCAGATAAAATTATGAATGTTATTGATTTAAATGACATTAATTTGATTATTATTAATTAATTAATATTTTTTTGGATTTTAGTGTAAGAAAAAATGAATTATAAATTTTAAATACCCTAATTAAATTAAAAATACAAAAACAAATAGTTTTTTATTATGATAAAATATTTATCTAGTTTCCAAAATATTAATCCTAGGTTTCTCAATTGAAGATGATATTTTTTAAAATGAATTATTTTACTACATATATTCATAATTTTAAAAAATTATATAAATTTTTAATTAATGATTACATCCTAATAAAATTGTAAAATATATGGTAATGGTTAAAAAACATATTTTTTGATATTCATCTAAAGATCAACCATTTTAGAAAATTCAAAAAATTATACCTAGGATAATATTGACATCATGAATTATAAAATGAATATTATTTTATAAAGAACAAATTCCAAAAATTAAAAAATTAACTTTTAAATTAAATCTTATAGAGTATTAAAAAATTATGCATTTCTAGAAAAAATAAAGACCTTTTAAACAATAAGTGTTCTTAATCTTATTTCTTATTAATTACTAACTAAATAAATGATAATAGACTATTTCATAAATTTATATATTACATATTATCATAATAATCTAATAATATTGATCAATTAAAATTATTGGGAATAAATACACTATAATATAAAGGAATAGTTCTTTAAAAATAATCCTCTTTAACATTAAATCGTATTAATTATTTTTCCTCAAATTGTATGGATGTTTAATTGATTTCTATTATTTTAATTAATATAGGTTTTATTATTATTTTAATTTTTTCATAATAATATTCATAAATATGTTGTGGGATATCTTTATTCAGTGTTTTATGTGAGACAAGAAATTTAATATAATATTTATTTAATGTAAAATTTCATATTTAATTCTCAACGTGTTAAATTATACCACATTAAATAAATTTCTTCCTCAAAGTTATAATATTAAAAAATAATGAAATTATCTAAGGGTTTCTATAATATATAAGATACCCAATATATATTTTTTAAGGATATATCAACCTCACTATAATGGGATGGATTATAAACTTAAATTTCTTCTTGTAAAAGGAATATATTGAGATCCTAAACCATTTATTACATATATTTATCCTCATATATCTATCACTATTATGAGTTTCTAGATACATACCTTTCATAGCTTCATTTTCATGATCATATTTCCAAAATAAATTTTCCCAGTATCATCATGAACTTTGTTATAATATTCTAAACCAGAAAATCATTTAAACCCATGCTCTCAAAATTAAACTTTCCTTTTATCCATAAAATCACATATCAATTGAAATATACCTTAACTTGTGAATTTATATGTTTTAATATAATGTATTCATATTAATTTCATATTAGGTTCTCTAAACATAATATTTTCAAACACCTCCTGATTCTTTATAAAGAGAATGAAAAATAAATAAAGCATATCCCTTCAAGAGTGTCAAAAAAAGGTGTGCAGTTAGTCTCACTTAGTGTGGATTAAATAGAGACCGAGTTTATACCCAACGAACTATTTTTGAGATTTATTACCCCTATGTGAATCTTTTCTATATATTATTCCACTTGTTTTTATTTAGACAGGGATGTCATTTTTAAAAACCCACCCAATCTAAATATTATATTTATTTTAGGATATTTCCTATATTTAGACTTATACTTAGGGTTCATGATAAATGTTTCTAATCTTAATACCCAAAAATTACTAAACTAATTCAAATAATTAATTAAACCCTACTCTGATACTAACTGAATTGACCCATACCCTCACTCTTAGATCTGGTGCTAAAAAGGCGTAATTTAATTACAAGATTTGATACTAACTGAGGTGACCCTAGAAAAATATAAATACATATTATATCATTTTATATGAAAACATAGTACATATCATAATAATTTACACACAAAGGATTAGTCTCTTTATAGACTAAATACATAATAAACCTATTTATGAACAATTCTCAACATATCCCAAAAAAATATTCTTATATAGTACCCTTATTAGAATTATCCTACTTAATACTATTCTTCGTCACTTGGGGAAATAAAAATATGAGAAATGGTGATTTAAAATTATTGATAAGGGTATACACGGTAGATATAAATTAAATATCATAATTGAGTATAAGATAATATTAAGGGTATTTTTACATGATCAAAACTTACAAAAACATAACCAACAAGTCAAACATCATAAATCATGAGTCCTAGCATAAGATGTTTCCATAAAAAAATACATGAGTCATAAGTGTGTTGAATCATCAATTATAAATCATTATCCATGATAGAATATCATAAGAATAAAACATAAGATTTATTCATACACATAATTATATAAAATAACTTAAAAAGTCAAGGATAACTTCCAAGACCATCATAGTGGACAGAGTCCCGTAATGGATTAGGTTTACTCCCCATTCCCATAAACATAGTTGATAGAATCCCATAATAGATTGGGTTCATGCCTCATTCCCTTTAATATTATCGCATTACATGTCAAGATTTAACCAATGAATTGGAGGGATATACAATTATGGATCCACCAATTACAAAATAAAAACTATACATATGTGTATCACATGATGGTAAAAACATTAATCATTTCACCATATCTTAATTAACCCATGGTAAAGAAACAATTTTCAATAAAGCATCCTAAAAATCGTCATAATAAAAAATATAGTGAAATAAAATGGATAGTATCATTATATAATACCCCTAGTGAATCATATCAATCACTAAAGTATGTTTCCAAAGATGAAAATTAATTTTATATAAGCCTTAGAAATAAGCTTTGGGAAACAATATAAAACAACCTTTTCTTTTTCTAACTTTTAAAAACTAAACATTCCCTAGACAATGATAATATGTTTTTATTTGAACAAATAATATAAATATGTAAAGTAATATTCAGGGTGAATAAATTTCATGATGATGGGAAAATATGTTAATTCCATAAACATTAAAAAAACAATTTTTCTTAACTTTTCTAAAGAAAGTCAAAAATGACTCGTTCGGAAAAGGAAGATAATATTCCATTAAAAAAATTTAATTAAAGTAAAATATTATTGAAATATAAATTTTTCAATCATTTAAAAGTATATAAAAACATCTATAAAATAATTTTGAAGAACATGGATATGGAGTAGAATGATTTTCCACTAAAAAAATAGAAATAAGGACAGGTTTTCATAAAAACATCCTTTTGAATTTTTTTGATTATCAAAGAAAATAAAAAATATAAATAATACATTAAAACCCTATAAATAACTATATTTATTGAGTTGTGATAGTGAAATAACATACAACTCCCCTATTAAAAATTGAAGCATAATCAATATCGACATAAAGTGAAATTCTAGTATAAACCCCTACAAATTTTTTAACTTTTGAATCAACTCCCCTTGAAAGTGAGAAAATGAAATGAAAATTTATTTAACATAAATAAAATATAATCATTATATAATATTTAAAATAGTATTTAATAACAGAATATTACATAAAACATGGTTCTCAATATAAAATATACCTCTATAAATTGAAATTGAGACAAAGAACCATTATAAAGATCATATCATTTGATGTAAGAAACAATCGGTGAAATGATTATGTGAAATAAATTTAAATACACATAATAAAATGTTAAATGAAACATAAAACTATCATAATTCATAAAAATATAATCATGATATAACATATCCAACAAATAAGTGAATAACCCAATGAAATGAAATTGAGTTTAAACCCCCCTTATCGCTTTGGTATATTTTGAATCAAAAACCCATTAAATATATAACATGAATGAAAATTTAAATAAAATTAATAAATATATAATCATGATACATTATGTAAAATTGGTATTATATACACCTTATTGAAAAATATAGATGAACAATTCAAAACATAACTCAAAGAATGAAAATTGAGACGAAAAACACTTACCATAAGTACTAAATTTATTATTACACACTCTAGACTCATATATAATAAATTTATATATATTATAAATCTATACCATTTTTATATTCATAATTATATTACTATATAGCATTCACTTGTAGTTTTTTCTTACCCATTTATTAATACTTTTTTATTAAAATCGTTATTTGGGTGTTAAATGCACTATTTTCCATGCATGTTTTTATTCGAACGTTCCAATTATTATGCCTTATTCATGGTTTTATCATCTCCATAATTTTAAATATTGTTTTTTATATTAATTTTATATTATTATAAATATACTTGGAAGTTTTATGGAACTTATGTTGACAATTATCATGGAAATCTTAAAAATTCCATTTTTTTTAAAAGTTTAGATTTCATAGAAAGAATTGATTTCATTAAAAATATACTTATATATTTTCATTATATGATCCAAAAGAAAATATTATATATATATATATATATATATATTAATATCATATATTTCTAGAATTTTTTTCCCTAACCATCTAAGAAAAAAAATCATATCATCGTTCATATAGGTAGTTCAACTAACCCAAACCAGAACATGTAAGAATTAATTGGACAAATATGATTATGGAATAATATTATTATAATATAATCATTATATAATCATAATAACTTCTAAAATTTATAGATTTTATATAATATTACTAATATTTATTTATTCTTAATTATTCATGATGTAATCATTATAACATCATTCATGTCGGTGGTAAAACCGACTTAATAGGAGTATGATATAATGACTGAATGAATAAGAATATTTTATTATATAATAATTATTTTACTTTTAAAAAATATTGATTATAAAAATGTGTCAATATAATGATAAATAATATTTAACAATATTTAGAAGAAGAAGATATGGAATAATGGTTAAAGATAAGAAAATTATTATGTTAAATAATTTAATCTCCTCTAGGAAACCACCATGACTATGAATTCATTTGGGAAAATTATTGGGATAAAAATCACAAGAATGTTAAATATTATTATTTTTAATTTAATTTAGGTAGATTATATCAGATAATTATAATTTATATAGTGGATTTAAATAGGTCATGGAAAGATACGTTTATAAGTGAAGGGAATATAATTCTTGTAAATAATTATAACTTAGTATAAAAAGAAAGTTATTTTTGAGTCATGTGGATCCAAAATTTAATAATAATGAATAAATTATTAATTTATTTCTATAAATTTCTCATATAATCATTTGAAGATACTTTATTTGGATATTTTTGTTTTTACCCTTGATTTAAAACTCTTACCATTTTTATCCATTACTGTGGTGACAAATTTTTACCTATGTAATTTACTTTTAAGAAAAAATTATATCCTTATTGAATAATTTAAACACTATGATTTTAAATGTTAAATACTTTTTAAAATATTCAATATATTAAAGTGATAATAAATAATTATAAAATAATAAATGTGTAATATCTTAAAAACGAGTTTTTAGAAAAAAAATATTTAAAAGAATAAAAATAATTTTAGGATAAATTTATGAATACTATTGATTTCCATAAAATTAATTTATTTATTAATAATAAAATAATATTTTTGTATATTTAAAAGAAATAAAAATATAATTCTACCTTTTTAATACATAATTAAAATAAAAAGTCTAAAAATACTTTTTATTAGGATAAAATAATAGTTTAGGTTCCAAAATGTAAAAATAGGTTTAACAATTAAAAATAATATTTTAAAATGAATTATTTTACTCCATAAATACATATTTGATTAATAAAAATGATTTATAAATTTTAAATTCATTCTTACATCATGATATATATAAAAATTATGTGGTATTAGTAAAAAATGTATTTTCACTGTTCACATAAAAATAAATAATTTATGAAAATTACCAAAAAAATCCCTAAGTTTATATAGAAATGATGATTTAAAAATGATGCTCATTTTATCAATATAAAATTATAGAAATTATAAATTTAACATTAAAATTAAGTCATATATAATATAAAAAAATATAGAAAAATTACCTTTTAAACATTAAGTGTTTGTAATCTTATTTCATATAAATTACTATTTAAATAAATGTTGGTATATTAGTTGATACATTTGAATATTACATATTTTCATTATAAAATTTTAATGGTGAATACATTAATTAATTAATATTAAATAAAAAATACTTTAAAATATTTCTCTAAAAAGAAATATTTTTTAACATTATATCATATTAACAATTTATCATCTTAATATAAGAACTTTTAATTGATTAATATCTTTTTATTTACTTGAGATTTTATTATTCATTTATTTTTTTCCTAATAATGGTCATAAATATGATTTTACAAATTTTATATTAGTTTTTCATATGAAATCTCTATTCAATATAGTATTTATTTAAAGGAAAATTACATATTAAAATCTCATGGGGTTAAAGTGTGAGATGATGGGGTCCTCTCATTATGAACATGGGAGCAAAGGACACTATAATCCCTTATAGGAAGGAGTCATTTAGAAAATTTTATGCTGATTAAAATCAATAATACTACATAGAATAGTAAATTGTGTAACTTTTAGCAATTAAGGTGCAGTGATTTTATTGTCTTAATTTCATACATATCGAATCAATTGAAGAGAGATCATGCTATTTTATTAATTTCTTCCACTGATAATTTTATTTGATGAACACCCTAAATCCCCTTAGTAGTATCTGACCTTGGATATTCTATGTATCCATGTGTTTTTTATACTATTTTTCATATAATTTCATTGTCGTAAGTTGTTTGATGTTATTTCATAGTGTACGATGTGAATAAATTATTCTATTTTTCATGGTCATAGAGTATGACAGTAGTACGTCATAAACTAAAAAATAAAAAACCCATGTTCTTATTCTTTATCATAGGTTACAATATGAGAAATCATTATATATGAATAAACCTAAGGTTTTTTTCAAAATAGAGCATCACCTCATATTGGTAGTATATAGGGTATCATCAAATATGATAGGATCCTTACGACTACACATATTGTAAGTCATGATATCAATCAAGGATTATGAATGATAAACCTATTACCAATCATAATATATGATATAGGTAAAAAAATTGAAAATTTTAATATTTTTATATATTACCATATGGTTTATAATTTTTTTTTTATATGATAATTTTTAGTCATTATGAAATTTTATTTTTCAAGTAGAAATTAGATTCAAAAAGTTCCTATTTTTTTATAATGTCTTTTTGCAATATATAAAGAGTTTATTTATTTATTCATTCATTTAAAATATTATTATTTAAAAAAAAATTCATTGAATATGAATATTTTATATACTATAATTTATGACATTAATTTCTTATAAATTTGTTGTAACCCTACATTACATGCTAGGTACAATAATATAAGATTTATTTTTTATCTTCCTTAACCTCGGTTTGTAATTGAAATTATTATCTTAAATTAATATATTGAACTTATTTTATACATATTAGCTCTTAGAATTATCATTAATTGTATTATATCTTGGGTAAAGTATCCTTGGGTAGAGGTAATTTGGGTCATACATCCCATTATCCTGGAGGCTAATGCCTTGTTCTAGAAAGCTGGATGTTAACTATATGTGTCTCTAAGCTTACTCATGTGGATATTATCAATATGATATAATTTTAATCCATCAAATGAGAGTTCATGTTCTTTATTGAAAGGATTCATTTGGATATGTATAAATATGATTGAATTTTATTTTTGGGAGAGTAACACAAATTGCGGGTTCTATAAAGAGTTACACATTAATATGGTGTGAACATTTTTAATTTCTTAGATGAAATAGGGATACCAAAACTAAATCATTAGAAGCATACATAAACAAAGTAATAAAATATGAAATAATAAATATTTTGTATGATGTAATAATTTTAGATATAATATTCAAGTGATCTATTTTAATTTAGTGAGGATTTTAAAATAAAACACCTCAAATACTAAGTAAATGATTCATTCTAATGAATCACTTTTCAAGACCAAGATCAATCAGTATGGATAACCCTTAGGTCCCCTTGAATTGTTTCTATATATGGAAAGAAAGTAATAAGGTAAACCTAAATATTAGTTTCCTTATTATTATCATTTTATTTTGGTTATACTTGGCTAGGAAATAGTAACAATTATGATATAAGAGGAACACAATTTTTCGAATCAATATGATTGATTTGGAAAAAGTGTTATCCAATCAATGATTGAAGAATAATAACTATTATTATTATCATTATTTCCAATCTAAATGACTAAGTGGGCATATGAACACTATATCAGACTCATTACATATTAAAATATGAATCTTGGATCACTAAATAAATATGATACATGGTGTCATCAATTTTTTTAGGAGTACATTCATTATAAGTCCTTGATGAAAATATATAAAACCTGATACTCACACATATATATGTATTTTTTATTATTTTTATAATAAATCATGTTTATCATTTTGATATATCTTATAGGTATGACTTATAATATGGTTTTAGATCGGTATATAAGTTTAATAATTGTTATCAAAGACAATCATTTTTAGCATTTAAATGTGAATGTTATAGAGATAAATTTATCTAACTCTGACTAATGGGAACTAGATATCATATGTGTATCAAATATTTTTTTCAATAAACATAGATTTATATATATATGGGAATTTATAAATAGATAAGGAGATCATTTTTTTAAATGGATTAAGATTTTCTTCATTAGAAGTTGGCACTTTTGATCTAAGTCTACCCAATGGATTTGTTCGAGTATAGAAGAAATTCTATTACGTTCCATACATAAAAAAATTAATTTATGTATCTTTTTTAGACAGGAAGGAATTTTTATTCATTATTATAAATGATATTTTTAATATATATAAGAATGAAATGTTTTATAAAATTTTTAATATGATAAATAGTTTATATATTATGGATATATATAATCATGTCTATAAAATTCAAAATATGAAGTCCAAGGTTGATTTTAATCTGAAATATCATTGGAATTGTCTCCTTGGACTTATAAATAAGAAATCTATCTAAATAATCAATTAAAAAATATTTTTGGACTCATTTAACTATGAATTAATTTATACATGTGAATCTTGTCTATTAGAAAATATGAAAAAAGAACCTTTTATGGAAAAGGTGAGAGGGATAATAGAATCTTGGATCTCACACATAGTTATGTATATAGAATAATAAAAATTAAATAATGTGGGAGGTTTAGGAAGATTGTTATATTTAATGATGAATTTAGTTAGTATGGTTATATGTTTTTGTTGAGATACAGGTGTCAAACATTTAAAATGTTCATAGAGTTTCATTTTGAAGTATAGAATCAACTAGGAAAAGGTATTATGATTCTCCGATCAGTTCATGGTGGTGAATGATTGATTTAGTAATTCAATAATCATTTGAGTGATTATTTAATTATTCCACCACTCCCTCATCCTATAAAACCACAATGGAATAGAGTTTCTAGGATGATAAAAAATACATTATTGGACATAGTTCAATCGATGATGAGTTAGTTTGACCTTCCTTTTTCATTTTGTGGTTATGGTCTAGAGACATTTTTATTCATACATAACCTCATTCCATACAATTCAGTCATAAATACACTATATGAAACCTGGTAAGGTAAATGTCCTAGATTTTATTTTATGAGGATTTAAGATTGTGAAGCACTCATTCGATGATTCACTACAGATAAACTTATCCCTATGTCTGCAAAATTTTTATTTTTTAGTAATCCTATGGTAGTAATGGTATATTATTTATGTAATCCAAATGAAAAAAAAAACCTATTTGTGGTATAGCATATTACATTACTTGTAAGGAAACAACTAATTTGAGGTTTCAATAGGAGAGAATTTGAAGTTAAAGAAGTTTGAGACTAACAAATAGGATGTGTTCCTAAGATGGAAGTTCAGATGGTTGTATAGAAATTTGAAGAATATTAAACAACTTTGGTTATAAAATAAACATTAAGGTATAGATAGATTCATCAAAAAACTAGAATATATTGATTTATTATATAAAATTATGATGATGTAATGATAATAGGTGTTAAACCTACTATATACTGATAATCCATTGAAATTTATGCTTCTAATAAATGTTTAAAATATATGGAATCTAAAATGAACACTATATAAAATAACTATGTTTAGAACTTAGTGGATGCACCTAAAATGTTGATACCCATATGGTGAAATTCTGTTTTAAACAATAAAATTGACATTGCTGGTAAAGTTTGTACCAATAATTTATTCCTAGTAGAAAAGAGTTACAAAAATATTATGGTATTAGTTATGAAGAAAAATTATCACATGTTGGGATGGTAAATTCCATTCAGATATTTATTTCCATAAAATATCATTTTTATTATAAGATATATCAAATGGATATAAAAATAAATTTCCTTAATAATAATTTATTTTAATATGTGTATATGATATAGCTCTAAGGTTTGGATGTTCTAAATGAGTCTAGTAATGTATTCTAGTTTTAGTAGTCTCTTTATGGATTTAAGAAAGATTTTTAGGGTTATAATATCTAGTTAGATAATGAGATAAAATATTTTGGTTTTATCAAGAATATGGATGATTATTATATATATATAAGTGTATTAGTTATAATATTGTATTATTTTTTATATTTTATTTATATTACATACTTTATATTTTAAATTATATCATGTATTTACATTCAATAAATATATGGGTGGCTAAATACATCTCTATGAAAGAAATAGGAAAATCATCCAACATACTAAGTATAAAGGTCTATAGATATAGATCTAATCGGGTTTTTGGGGTCTGGACTAGTGGTAAAAGTCACTCCATAATACCACATTATAACTAGGATCAATTCCTAGTGGCCCCATTATTTGGTGATTTTGATCGGTTTGCTTCCCATTAGAGATGGTGCGACAAAAGGGTGTGAGGTAGGTTTGTTTGGACTTCAGTGGTGCATGGATCCTAGAGTTAGTGATGATGGAAGGTGGTATCCTTGATGAATCAAAATCGATTTGGGGTTTTGGTCCCATCAGATGAATGATGAGTTCGGTGTTGGTGGTTATGGCACAAAGTGGACCTCAGTAAGAAGCAGATCAGTGTTGGCTCCGAGCGGCATACAGTGGTGGTATCGGCGATAGGAAGAGAGGATTGTCAATTGGCTATATTGGATGGTGGTTGGGTAGTAGAGTAACACTATTGTTTCTCTCGGATATCGGAAATGACCTCCTTTTGATGGGAGGTTCAAACGTTCCGATCGGTTTCTAACGGGTTTGTTCGTAGAACCGGAAACATCCAATGATTCCACATCCATTCGGACCTACTTTCCAAAGGTAGGTGCTCATTAGTTTATGGACTGATGAGGTTTAGGAATTTTCATTGGTCGAGAGGATGGGAGGTCGGACTCGTCACACCTTTTTGAGGGGAAATATTGTCTACTTCGGGACTCTCTTTATAGATTTAAGTTATGTTCATGAATCCTTATTACGTTACCAAGTATAAAATGAGCTTTCCTTCAGATCTGACAATCAATGATAAAATATGTAGGAATTTTAGAGAATATTTTATATGTATTCGAGGTTCTTCATCGATAGAGAATCATCTGTATTTATTAGAGATTCTTGTTCAATGGTACCCTTTGACACATTTATATAGAAGTCTCTTGGTCATTATGATGACCATGCTGGTTTTAAAGCCACTCAGTGGGGAACTTGAAGTTTATTTTCATTCAGAAGGACATGGATTATTTCAGAGTTGGGATCGAACCCACAGACGGGCTACCTACATATCCTTTGTTTAGAAAAGGAATCAGAACCCACGTAGTTCGAGTAAGGGAGTATGATGTTTATGATTGATGGATCAAAGAATAATTTCATAGTCACTTTTACACTCTAAGATCACGTGAGTCATGCTCGGTGTGAGAAACAAGAGGTATTGGTAAAAATTAGACAATTGTGCCATAAAAGATGCAATCATAAGAAATAATGTGGGACTTATGTATGTATAACTTCCCAGATAAATGAAGGTTAGGATTTACTTAAGGGAAGAAATCCAGGAGTAGGGTCCATAAAGGTATATGTGCTTCATGGAGATTTTAAATATTCTAACTTGGGGCTTACTCCTGAAAAGGAGGTCCAAATTAGGATAGGACTTATGATTGGGTTTTATTTCTGAAAAGAAATCCCAGATCAAAGGTAAATTAGGACTGGTTAAGAGAAATTAAGACTGGGGCTTACTCCTGAAAAGGAAGCCCAGGTTAAGATATTTGAAAAATTAAGGGACTTGGGGCTTACTCCTAAGGAGGATGCCCATGTTTGAGACTGGCGATTACTCCTGAAAAGGAAGCCCAGGTTAAGAGAATTATGTTTGGGGCTTACTCCTAAGGAGGATGCCCATGTTTGAGGATTATGACTAGGGCTTATTCCTGAAAAGGAGGCCCAGGTTAAGAGATTCTCTCATCTTAAAGGATGAGGTTGAATGAATGAAATCTCAATTTTTAGTGACATAAAGATGTATAAATCACTAGGTTTTGAAATATATTCCAAATAATTCCTTTCAGATAAGGAAGTGAAATCAAGAAATCATGCCATAAATGGCTTTTAAGAGTGTCTTGAAGACTAAATCTTGAATAGGAAAGGTGGAATGGCTTAAGAGGGGTGAAATGGGCAAGAAGGGAACCAAAAAAGGTAGGGGCGTGCAAGTCCTGGTAGGCGCGTAGGTACTGCGTGGGTGCGCATGTCCTGGTCATGCAGGTATGCCTGCGCGACACATGGGTTACTTGCGCGATGGTTTAACCAGCTTGTTAATACTTGAGTGACTCTTGATCAAAGCCTTTATAATCCCCTTGAGGTTCTTCCAGAAGAGGGGTGCGCAAGTTCTATTGAAGGAGTAAGGCGGCGCGCAAGTGTGGCCTTTTCCCTTATGCGCTGGCCACTCAGGCGCGCAAGTGTTGATGATTTTCAACACTTAGGCCTTCCTCCCCCTCTTTAGATCTTCCGTTCTAGGTAAGAAATTACCTTAGAACTGTTTCGGAAGCTTTGAGAAGAGACTAGGGCGTCGGGAGCTCAAATCTGAGTTTATGGAAAAATTCCCTTCCTGAATGGGGGGCCCACAGGGTCTATTTATAGGCAGGAGAAGACCCCGGGCAGTTATCACTTAGGTCGTGCAAGTGACATGCGCGACCACTAGGCGTCGCGCAAGTGGACTTGCGCGACAGTGATAGAACCTGCGCGGCACATGTGCTTTTGATCCTTTGTTCATGCCTTTGTCGATTTTTGATATTTTCTTCAAATGATGGATCAATTTGTGCTAAGACATTTCCCTTTACATTCCTTTGGACTCTGTGACGAAAAAGGAGCATCAACAAAAGTCCCCCCTCAGAGTTGGATCCGAATGAAAATGAGGATGTGACTCTGAGGAACAGAAGAAAACCAAAGGAAAGGTGGCGTGCAAGTCTTGATGGCGCAGAGGGTGGCTCACAGGTTCACATCGCGTAGGGTCGGGCACGCAGGGGTACGGCGCGCAGGGTTCTATCCGCGTCTATAAATAGAGGGCCTCACATCCGTACAAAGAATCCGGATTTCTAGATTTCAAACCTTCGAGCTCTCGCCACGCAGGTCACTTTAGCCGCATAGATTGCTCTGTTTTCCGATGTTTCTTTGCTGTCGCACTGCTGTATAGGTATTTGTACTTGCGCGGTTTATACTTGCACATCAAAAACTAGAGCGACACACGAACACTTGCGCGCCAAGTTGAGACTTGTGCGCCTTAATTCCTTTTCCATTTTCTCGAACTCTTTCACAAATTTTATGAAAAATAAACCCATTTACTTTATTCAACTTTTGTGCAGATTCAATGGCTCTCAATGTAATTAGAACGGCTGA
Organism: Viscum album; assembly: GCA_963277665.1. Taxonomy (NCBI): domain Eukaryota; kingdom Viridiplantae; phylum Streptophyta; class Magnoliopsida; order Santalales; family Viscaceae; genus Viscum; species Viscum album. Next base: position 1,226,904,453 of record OY728130.1, read on the forward strand.
TGAACTGAATATCAAGCGGATTGATGACATGATGAACATCATTGGCCATGATTACTATGATATCTGTGACATCACTCTCCCAGATTTGGCTAAGTACTTGAAGAAATATCATCTTAATTTCCCACAGAGCATCTATCTGCCTCTATATGGTCATGGTCATTTGCAAGGAGTCAATGTTCCAGATGCAAAGAAATATACGCTTGAAATTCAGCTGCACTGCTACTCCTGTATTTCGGTTATGCTATGCATTAAGAGAAACAACAATGGTGTGAACTTTCAAATTCTTCATCCATGTCATTTCCTTGCAGATATGAAAATGGCAAACCCATGGGCTGAAAAAAAAAATTGATGTCGATTTGTGGAGAGAAGACAAACATGGAATTAGAGCAATATTTGAAAATAGTACTCTCTCCAAATGGATCTTTACTTCCAATGCTCCATTCTCAAATCCATGTATCCATCTTCCAAGTCTCTTGGACAGAAACAAATTCACTGTTTGATCAGCAGAAAAGTTTCTCAAACCGCACTCAAGAACATCCTTTTACAATTGTTCCAAGAAGAGCTGGTATCACTACATCTCTTATTGCATCCAGTTTAATGAATGTATTCCAGGTGGTTTCTGATGAAGCTCGGGATGCCATAAATCAAATGAAGAGTTATGTTGAATGCCTCTTGTAATTCTTGAAAAAGAGAAGAGACTCCAGTCTATGGATGTCCTTCTATCTCTTATGTATCAATGAAAAACACTTTCATCTTCAGTCATTTGTACCTGCATTCTCTTTTGCTACATGCTTTAGATTTTACCTAAGCCAATGGGCCTAGTAAGTATAGTTTGATTTTTACTAGGATTAATGTAAATAACCCTACAAACTTCAAACCTTTTAATTGCTCAATGTTACCTAAATCATACAAAATGTATGTTTAGTGAGCTGGGAACTTGACTTTTATTCAGAGTTCCCTTGTCTTTTTTGGGCAGTTTAAAGTCATGAACGTCGGACATAAAAAAGGGCTAATGTTTAAGGTCAAAATAGCTTTGACCGAAATGGATTAGAATTGACTCAATTCCTTGACAACTCATCTGAAAACACAGTACCATACTCATGTATGAGGGAAAATATGTAAACTATGACTTCAGAATATTTGAATCTGAGGAATGATATGAAAAAGAGCTAAAAGGCATTAGAAGAAGTAGTTCCCAAGAATGAAGTTACAGTTATTTAACAAACTCGTTAGGGGGTTGAATTATGTAGGGCCACCTAAGGGTATTGGCTGCATAGTTAAATAAAATAGTATCTTTTGGCTAAAAAGTCTGTTATGTAGACTATTTATGCAAGGCCTCCTATGGGAACGTGCTGCATAGTCAGGAAAAAGAACTCTCAGAAATTTAATCTCCTAGTGCTAAAAGCCAGTGAAAGTTTATGGAGATTCAAATCTTCCAAAGTATAGAGTTTGTTGTATGGAAAGAGGTACTTGAATATGGAAAAGATATTTCCAAACAATATTATCGAAGAACTGGATGAATATCACTCCTATGAAGGTCTGACCCAAACGTAGGGAAGGAGAATATAAGCCATAGACTTGAATACTTTCAGATCATGAAAAAGGATATGGGAAAAATATGTTAAGGATGGATATTTTTGTGGATCCCTACATACTGTCATTTATGTCAAATAAGGACAAAAGAGGCATTCTTCCCAAGAATGAAGTTACCACTATCCGAAAAACCCTTTAGGGGGTTGAATTATGCAGGGCCACCTAAGGGCATTGGCTGCATAGTCAAATAATAGTATCTTTTGGCAAACAAGTCTATTATGTAGACTATTTATACAAGGCCTCCTATGGGCACGTGTTGCATTGTCAGACAAAAGAACTCTCAGAAGTTTGAAATTTTTGTGACTAGAAGTCATGAAAAGGGTTATGAGGATCTGAAAATATTTAAGGTTAGGATTATGACACATAAAGATGGACATTGTTCAATGTATACATAGATACAAAAATCAATGCTAACCATAATCATGTTGTGGTCGGGTCCTGAATTGAAATGTTGGACTTCACTACGTATCCCATAAGGATGAGAATCAAGCCATACGTAGATCATAAACTACAGTTTAACGTCGTGTGGGACAAAAGGGATTAGAGATCTTAGTTTAGGGTCATAGAGCTTGGACCATTGTAAGAAATACACAATGTGTGTTTTCATGGGGACTTTTCAGCCAAGGGACTGAAAGTGGAATTTGGGGTTAGGCCCAAAGACTTGGGGCTGGATTCGAGGGACACTCGAACGTTCCTACGTATCCCATAAGGATGGGAATCAAGCCCACGTAGTTCTAGAAATACCCTTTGTACAAATTTGGTTCATACATGTGAAGGGTGAAAGGGGACTTTAGCACAATGATGGTTTAACCCAAGATAAAAGGTTTAGGCGTTGCCATGTATGCACGTAGTCTTTGAAATGAAACATGATTGAAAAAAAATCAATGTAAATAATGGTTCCCTCTCAAGTGAGGGCATCAAAGAATATTGTAGTTTATTGTCATACTGGAAAAAAGTGTTGTATAGTTTAACGTCATATAACAAAGACAAAAGTGAACCAATGTAAAGATATTGATTCTAGGGGCGGTTTCAAGAATCAACATCGTATGAGATGGAGGTGAACCGATGGGAAGAGATTGGTTTTGGGCTTGAACCTTGGGAGGTTGCCTACATACCCAGCCTAGAAGGCAAGGATCAAAGTCTGTGTAGTTCAATTAAATAATGAATTAATGATCAAGTTGTTCTTGGGGACAATGACCTAATAAAAAAATTATGTTAGGACTTACACATGGTTATCAGCCCAGAGAGAGTGTTATGGTTGAGGTTTGCTATAATCTCACGTGAGTCATACTCGGTGTGAGAAACAAGAGGTAACAACAACCTTAACGATGAATAGTTTAATGTCATGTAGGACATATAAAGGGACTATGTAGTTTAAAGTCTTGCAGTTAGGACTATTGGTGCTGCACAGTTTAGTGTCATGTAGCAGGGAAAAAATACAGTTTAATGTCATGTAAGACATATCATGGACTTTCTGTACAGTTTAGAGTCATGTAGTTAGGACGATGGGGACAATAGAGTTTAACGTCATGTTGGACGAAAGGGGGACTATGCAGTTTAATGTCATGCAGGGAGGACAAAAGATTACACCATTTTAACGTCATGTTGGATGCATTGGGGGTTTTTTCCCCAGTTTAACATCATGTTGGACGAAAAAGGGATGATATAGTTTAGCATCATGTTGGATGAAAGTTTGAATAGTTTAAGGTCATATTCATGGAATGTGGATGGTGTGGTTTAATGTCATGCTGGACAAAAGTGTAGTTTAAGGTCATACATGACCTTTGATGATTATGTATTTTAACGTCTTTCCGGACGTAAGGGACTTTTATACAGTTTAGCATCATGTAGTTAGGACGTCACAGTTTAACATCTTGATGGACGTAAGGGACTTGAAAATAGTTTAGGGTCATATGCATGAACCGTTGATGATGCAGTTTAAGGTCATACTGGACCATTGATGTAGTTTAAGGTCATACAGGACCTAGTTGCAGTTTAAGGTCATACTAGACCATTTAGGAAACTTTTTCACAGTTTAATGTCATGTGGGATGAAAGTGAAAATAGTTTAAGGTCATATGTATGTACTATTGATGTACAGTTTCATGTCATATAGCAAGGATGAAAGAGGTACTTTGCAGTTTATACAAAATACTTCTTCAAAAATCTGGAATTGGTTGGAGTAGTAATGAGTTCTCCATCCATTGAGATTAATGAATAAGCTCCATTGGAGTAGACCCTATGTATTGAATAAGGTCCTTCCTATATTGGCTCAAGTTTGGGAGGTTTCATTCTTGGTATCATTGGAGTTCTGAGAACTAATACCAATTCTCCCTGAGTGAATGAATGAAGACGAACTTTTTTGTCAAAAACTCGTGCTATTCGATTATGATAGACTTCCAAGTGGTGCAAAGTGCACAATATTTTCTCATCTAACCGCTCCAATTCATTCAATCGCTTTTGAGATTGTTCATCTGTTGATGATTGATCACAAATGGAAACTCTGAGCGAGGGTAGTTGAACTTCAATGGGAAAGACGGCTTCCGTTCCATATACTAATGAATATGGAGTTCACCGAGTTGCAGTGCGAGTGGTACTCCGATAAGCCCATAAAGCATGAAAGAGTTTATCAGGCCATGACCTCTTATCTTTATCCACCATCTTTTGTAGTATATTTGAAAGAGTCTTGTTAAAGGCTTCTATCTGGCCATTGGCCGCTGCATGATACCGAGATGAATGGTTGGATTTGATGTTGTATTCTTGATACAACTTCTTCACCTCGGATGAACAGAAATTGGTGCCATTGTCCGTCAATATGGTATGAGGGACACCAAATATGGTAATGATGTTAGACTTGATGAAGCTAACAATGCATTTAGAACTGACTTCCTTGAAGGGTATTGCCTCTGACCATTTGGAAAAGAAGTCAGTAGCAGTAAGAAGATAGTTAAACTACTTGGCCATAGCCGAAGGGTAAGTTCCCACCACATCCATTACCCATGTGGAAAATGGCCATGAGTATTTAGTTGAATGAAGCAACTCTGGAGTTTGATGAATAAAGTTGGCATGTACATGGCATGAATGACACTTCTTTGTGAAATCGACACAATCTCATATCATTGAAGGCCAAAAGTATCCAAGCCCTAGAATCTGATCAGACAGTCTATGTCCAGACTGGTGGGAACCACAGACTCCTGCATGTACTTCTTTCATGACATCCATTGTCTCTTCACCATCAATGCATCTGAAGAGAACTCCATCAAAACCACATTTGTAGAGAATTTTCTCTAGGTGATATGGGCTATCATAAAGATTAAAATTAACCACACATTGCCGGATTTGTTCTTTCTCAGCTCTATCAGATGGAAGTGTTCCATTTTGAAGGTATTCCCTGATAGGTGACATCCATCCTATAGTATGACCATACGGTTTAGGAATGGGACAAATTTCATTAATTTCCTCTGTTTTTATTTGAACATAAGGTAAAATTGCACGACGGTGGGCAATACTGATGGTTGTCTCATCCCGATTTCGATCTGCCAGAGTTGTGGATATATTAGCCAATGCATCAGCTTGAGCATTTTGTGATCTTGGGACATAATAAAATGTCGGTTCCAAAGGTAATTCCTCCATTAACTCTCTGATGTAATCATATAAAGGGATTAGTTCTTCTTTTCTAATGGCATAATCCCCATTGAATTGTTTTATTACCAGGTCTGAATCACATTTCACCTTTAAGTGATTCACTTGTGCTTGAAGTGCTAATTCCAAGCCTACAATGAGATCTTGGTATTATGATTCATTATTGGCACCACCTTTCCACAATAATAAGGAATAAGGTAACATTGCCTTTTCTGGAGAAATGAGTACAATTCCTAAGCCAACTTTGTTGAATTTAGGATTTTCCATTTTCCTCCCTGTTGGACTTCTAGAAGCACCATCAAAATACATTTCCCATTCTTAAGGTTTTTCTTGAATAGATAAGACTTCCTCATCATGGAGTTCAATATCTAAAGATGTATCTTCCACTGAAGGGTGTTCAGCCAGGAAATCAGCCAGATCTTGGCCCTTTATCGCCTTTTGAGACACATACTGAATGTCGAATTGCTACAAAATAACTGCCCACCTTGCCAGACGTCCTGTAATCATTGGACGACTAAGGATAAATTTGAGCGGGTTATTATGAGATACCAATTGGACCTCGTGATGTTGCAGGTAGTGTCTCAAATTTTGAACTGCAAAGATTAATTCCAGGCAACACTTCTCAATACTTGAATACCGGGTTTTTGCTTAAGCATGGTTCGACTGAGATAGTAAAGTATGTTTTCATTCCCAGCATCATTCTTTTGAGCAATAAAGGCACCCAGTGATCACTCTAGATCTGTCACGTAGAGGATAAGTGGTCTTCCTTCAATAGGTGTCATAAGTACTAGTGTACTCAAGAGTTGTTTCTTGATAATATCGAATGCTTCTTGAAATTCTTCAGTCCACTGGTAAGTGACTCCCTTCTTCATCAATTTGGTGAAGGGTAAACTTTTGCCTACCAAATTGGCGATGAAAAGCCAAATATAGGCTAAGTGTCCTTGAAGTCCTATTAATTCTTTCAAATTTTGAGGAGGTGACATACCAAGGATTGTCTTGGTCTTCTCAGGATCGACTTCAATACCACGATGGCATACAAAAAAGCTGAGAAATTTTCCTGAGGTTACCCCAAAAGCACATTTTAAGGGGTTCATCTTAAAATTATATTGTCGAAGCTTGCAGAATATGACTTCTAAATCAGCCAAGTGATTAGAACGTGGTTTGGATTTAACTAAAAAATCGTCTACATAGAATTCAACAAACTTCCCTAAGAAGGGTTTGAAGATATGATGCATGGCACGCTGATAAGTTGCACCTGCATTCTTTAAGCCAAAGGGCATTACTCGATAGCAAAACACACCCTGAGGGGATCTGAAGGCTGTAGATTCCTTGTCTTCTGGGGCCATTCGTATCTGATTATATCCGGAATATCCATCCATGAAGGAAAGTGCTTCATATCCAGCTGTTGTATCAATTATAAGTTCTGTAATCTGAACTAGGAAATCATCCTTAGGAGAATGCCGATTAAGATCTCTGAAATCGATGAAAAATCTAATTTGTCCATTCTTTTTCTTTATAGGGACAATATTATCCAACCATTTGGGATATTGAACTTCTCTAAAGAAGTTATATTTGATAAGATTATCCACTTCAGCTTCAATTTTGGAAGCATAAGTTGGGTGTGTTCTTCTCGCGGCTTGCTTAAATCCTCGATGTTCTTCTGGTAAACCCAAATGATGAGTAGCAACATCAGGATCAAGCCCGGGAATTTCTATATAGTTCCAAGCAAATATATCTCTATTTTTCTTTAGAAAATAAATATACATCTCTTGATCTTCAAGATTCATGGCCGCACTGATTAAAGTGGGGCGTGGATCTTCTTTTGTACCCAGATTTATTTCTCTGAGTTCATCCACAGTGGTAGAGATACCCTCTTCAAATGCTAGAGGAGAATCTCTGAGATCTTCCTCTTCTTCTTCATCATGTGTTATTTCTTCCTTTTCTACTTGCATAGTAGATGATAAAGTAGAATTCTCATGATCCAAAGAGATGTCAAAATTTGCATATCTTGAAGAATAATCTTCCATTTCCGACTCGATTTATGATGAAGTGTCTTCTTTGGGTAATAAAGAGGAGATGATGGATTGATAATCGACATCATTGTTCACCTCCGATGTTGCTATAACTTCTTCGGGCCTAATTGGCGAAGCATAGACTTGTTGGATTTCAGTAGATGAAATGAAGACGTCACCATTTGTGCTTTCATCACTGCTTGGTAGATTACCAATTTCTCCATTGTTGTCTGGCTCGATTGTCATAATTGACATTATGGATCTTTACATAAGAGTATTTTGATTTGGGTCTATCTTGTCAATTTGACTGATAGGCAACACATAATCTGTACTCACATGTGTAAATGGATTTACTGGAATTTTTTCCAAACCATATGGAGCATTAACTTTGGTAATCTTTTTTGTTATGGATTTCTCCCTTTGCTTCATGTGATAGAATTCCGCCTCAATGTATTGAGAATCACATGTCTTGAACGAGGCCTTATCACCATACAATGTCCCAACTTGACCATCGAAACAATATTTGAGACATTGATGGTATGATGAAGGGATAGTCGCATGTTGATGTAGCCAGGGTCTTCCAAGTAAGATGTTTAAGGCTGAGTCTTGATCAACAACCATGAAATCTGAATTGGATACAAGATCTCCAAAATGAGTTCTGAGTGTAACATCACCCAGTGGTTCTTTTTCATTTTTATCATATCCTTGTAACATCATGGTAGAAGGAGATAAATCATATTTCATGAGGCCCAATCGATGAAGTGTACGAATGGGCATGAGGTTGACTCCTGAACCATTGTCAATGAAAGCTCTTCGAACATCCACAACATTGACCTTTCCAGACAAGTACAATGGTCTAATATGTCCATGCACAACATAATCTTCATCTTCATCAGTAAAAGATATTATTGCATGGCATTCTGCAGGATTATTCTCTATGTGATAGACTTCAGCTACAGCAATTTCAGTTTCAAAATCTTGAGGACTTGACAAAGCCTCTATGAGTGCTTCTCGAATATCTTTTGACAGATTCAAAGCATCCAAATTGATAACTTGGCTAGCACTTGGGCCAAGTGTTTCAATATATCATACTTTCGATCCATAGGTCTGCATTTCCCAATAGGAATATGTGGTTTAGCAGGTACCTTGGAAGCAGATGCTTTGGAAGTTGATGCATCTTGTATTGGGATAGGAGTTGGCAATATTCCTGGTTTTGGAAGATTATACCGATTAGATCCATTTACTTGCTAAGAGGAAGAAGATGGAACCTTCAACCAGTCTTCCAAAATAACTGTGCCAGGACTGAATTTGCTATTGGTAGAAGAACTTGGTTGTTCTTGCTGAACTCGTTGAAGCTCTCTACCATGATTTTCTGCTACGTATACAGTTCTAGTAGGGGTAGAATTGGAATAGTGGCTTCGGAAATATCCATGTCTTCCCCTGTATCCTGAGCCCCTGGAACTTCCTCTAATTCCTCTGTTTAATATAGGGAATTCAGGATCATTGAAATCGAAACTATGGCTGGCATATGGATCTGTTAATTGAATCATATTAATAGAACCAAAGATTAACTCTTCATATGATGAAGACTCTTCCTGACTAACCTGTTTAGGTTGTGTCGTTTGGTGGGGCGGTGCCCGTGGCTTTGAAGTAGATGGCATGAAATCCTCCAAAGTCAAAGACAACTTAGGCTTTGACACATACTCATCTTCGTCTGATTCTTTTTCTTTCTTTGAATCATTCTCTTTCTTTGAGGACTTTCCCTCTAACGAAGAGGGTTTTGCCGTAACATTCATGGAAGAAGACACAATTGGTTTCTTTAATTGTGTTCGCAAAATAGCATGATTTTGATTGATTGTCTTTCTGACCATCCAATCATCATAATTCTGTGCATTTTTTATTTTGACTTCTTTCCATTCATCTTCCTCCTCTGGAACTATAGCAGTGACACATGCTACCTGGGCTGTGGAGCCTTTCAATGTAACATGTCCCGAGTCGACCATCTTTTTCAGGAGGTCTTTGAAGACAAAACACTTCTGGATGGGATGCCCCAACATTTGATGAAAAGGGCAATAATTGGAATGGTCTTCATCTCCTTTCTTGTTTGGCCTCTTGGGCATTGTAAATTGAACCAAATTGTTTTCCAGAGCCGAAATGAAATAACCAGGAACTTGTTCATTTCAGAAAGAGTATGTTTTGCTCTTCAGATCCTAAAATTGTTTTCGTCCTTGATCTCGTTGATCATCTGGATGAAAAGGCATTTGTTGTTGGCGCTCAGAAGGTGGAACCCTTCGAGAAGATGAAGGTTTTGAGGTAGAAACAGGTACAAGTGCTTGTTTAAGCATAACTGTAGCAGTTTCTGCTTTACCCATTCTCCTTCCTGGAGATGATGGAATTACACTAGATTTAGTCTTAGCCTATATGAGGGAATCTTCAATATGCTAAGTGATTGAAGTAAGGTCTCGAAACCCTCCTGTGTATTTTACAGGGATTAACGTCGTGTGTAATTCGTCATGTAGATTTTCCACAAAGATTGGAAAAAATTCTTCTTGAGGGAGTTCTAAACTCAAGGAATATATTAATCCCTTCCATTGAGCAACGAAATCAGAGACCCTTTCATTCTCCCTTTGCTTACAGTTTGTAAGATCGAAAACTTTTGTCTTTGGCAAAGTTGAGCTTTACTAAAGGAGGAATTTTTGGCGAAGATCCTCTCATCCAGTAATGGACTGGGATTGCAAGCTTGTATACCAAACAAAAGCTGGTCCTTGCAAGGTTCGCACGAAGCATCTGAGTTTCACTGCTTCTTGTTGCTCTGGAGTTCCCATCATGGGATCGCAACAAGACACGTAATGTGTCAAATGCTGTTCAGGATCGCTTGATCCATTGAAAATAGGGAATACAGGATTCCCAAAACTGGATGGAGGATAAATTGAATCTACCCATTCAGGGTAAACTTTATTTTCTGGTTTAACTTGCGCACGTTTCCCTTCCATAGTTTCTAACCAAGCTGTTAATGACTCAATAGTAGTTACTAACTTTTGAGAAACATCCGGTTGAACTTGGACATGGGTAGGTGCAATGATTGGAGCTTGGAAAGATGTGGAAATTGGTGTTGCAACTGATGGTAGCACTGCCAACTGTTGTTGCACTTGACCCGTAGGATTAGACCTGTGAGGGTGTACTGATAGAGGAGGATATTCTTGATCCATCTCAGTAGCTGCAATAAATTCCTTTGGCTGACTGACTCTAGCATGCTTAAGAAGAAGACTACTCTGAAGTAGTTCTGCATTCAACCTTCTTAATTCCTTCATTTCTTCCTCCTATTGTGCAAAACTTTTCTCTAGTGAGAGCGATTGACCTTCTCCAGAGGAAGGATATGTAACCTGGTTCTTTCCCTTCCCTTTGTTGGATCCTTTTCAGAGAGGGGGAAGTGGGTTACTCGAAGTATTACCTAGGTTCTGAGTAATCCTTTGACTTCGTGTACGCACACCTTCTTCATTTGTGTCAGTGCATACATCTTCTTGAGAAGGAACCTCTTCATCTGAGTCCCCTGAGTGAGCCTCATTTGGTGGATCAGCAATAACGGCATTGATGACATTGATTGATGCATAACTCATCGCATCCCTTCTATCAGCATTTCTGTGATATTGTATTATTACATATCTTTGATGAGACATTTCCTTTTGTTGATTCGATCCCTCGGGAACTTCTTGAAAAACCGTAATTTGGAGGGAATCTCCTGATAATTTGGCTCTTCATTCCTCTTGAGGTTTCTTCCACAATCGAGAAAAGACCGACTTTCGCTAAGGAGGGGATTGATGATTTCAAAAAGTCCCCAGTCCAGTGGACTGAGGCTGTTCCTGCTATTCTCGCTCAACTCCTCGAATCCTATTCGTTGATTCCGAGGGTTGGTTTAAAAGAGTCCCCAGTCTGGCGAGCTGGGGTGGTTCTTGAAATGTTATGTCTGAGACTTTCTTAAAATTCCTCCTGATCTTGAGAACCTTAGTCCGGAAATTATATGGATTCATTAACCTATATCAGCTTTTATCACCTGGTTCAAAATACCATTGGATGATTTCTGACACTTCTTTCACTTGGTGACGTGATTTCTCCAAACGAGAGGCCTGTTTAATATTCTCGTTTTCTTAATGCAAGAGTAATTCAACAACTTGTTCTCTGCATTCTTGATTTTGAGAGGAACTAGTTGAAGCCTGTTCTTGGGAAATCATTTGATTACAAACAAAGCCCATTGACTGTGGTCGGTTATGGGAAATAACATTGCATGAGACCATTTTCGGCGGGCTTTACTGACCGGAGATCACCATGAAATACAGTTCTCCATGAACATACCTTCCTCTGACACGAATACCAGATGGGGCATTGTCAATTAACTGACGTAATCATCTTAGTGTGTCAAGGCATTAATGTTGAAGGGCTCTCTGCTTCTTTTCACCATTCAGATATCGAGAGACTAATAAAGACTCCAAATCAATCTGACGTTGTAACCCTTCTATTATCTTAAGATGATTTTCATATTCATCGAAAGATAATACTTTCTTTTTCAATTGACAAATAGTTTTCCATATGTTGAGACAAATATCATGAATTTCATCTTCCATCAACATTTCTGGAATATTATACTGAGAGTCATCCAAAGGCCAAAACATGACTGGAACTTCACCTTTTTCCAGTTGTTTTCTCATGTTCAGCATTTCCTCTTTATCATTTAATGAAGATTATTCTACCTGATTTGACCAGAGTTGGTGTTTCCTTGTTTCTTCATTAGATTCAACAGGATTGGTAGAGAAATCATTGATCAAACTAGAAGATGCATGACTTAGGGGTGGTTCGGAGAATGACCTACACCCTGGGCTATCTTCTGATTGAGAAAGTATTTCACCTACTAGCGATGAAGCTTCAGACATGACTGGTTTCGCATTTTCAAGTTCCTCAAGATAAGAGGGATTTCTCAGCACTACATTGTCCACTGGAGCATTTTCCGGGCAATGTGCATCACTACTGCGGAGAAGGATTTTGCAGAGAAATTCATCATCATGGGGAGGACCACCATAATGGGTTACAACAAAAGTTGAGATCTCTTGCTCTTTGGTATTCTGACCACACAGAGGGTTCCTATGGCTCTCATTTGAAGATGAAACTTAGAGATCGACCGAATTGTCATGAAGCAAGCCTTCATGAGGAAGTGTCTTTTCAAGACCTTCAGAATTAATGTTCCCACTATTGGGAACTGAGAGAGTACAATCTTGAATTCAAATAGATAATTGTCTGAGGTCTTCAAGAACTCCAGCATCGAGCAAGGCCTTGTTACAGATTGGCACTTGATATCCTAACTGTGTGGGGTGGGTCTTTTTATTAGACGCCTTCTTACTTGCCTTGAAAACCACTTGTTGATGAAAGTGGCTGCTCTGAGCAGGTGTATGTGCCTGATCAGGAAAGATGGCCAGGTTAGGCTGATGATCTTCTCTCAAATCAGGTGTATGTGCCTGACTTGGTTGTCTGTATGATATGGGGGAGTATTCCCCACAACCCTCTTAGACTGGAACATATGTGTGTGTCTGTTCTGGAGTGAACTGTTGATGTGTCACTCCACTGGTAGGGTTAGATTTATGTGTCTTTCCCTGAGATGCTGCTGAAGTTGAAATAATATCCTGGAAAGCATCCAGAATATGAGAAGGGATTTGTTTCTGCTCTTTCACCATTGATAGAATATGCTTGGTGACTTCAGCAACTGGAACGGGAATATACGTCCATTCCGGGCTTGGAGCAGGTGTATATGCCTGCTTCTGTCCTCCTTTTCCGGTCAGTGAATCCTAACAGTACTCAAGTGTGGGGGCAGAGAGTTGAGTCTGCCTCCTATTTTTTGTTGGGGCTTTTCGACTAACTTCTCCAAATGCTACCAAGCGAGACTATTGGTAGGCTTGATTAATACTAGTAGGTGTATGTGCCTACTGATTGCACTTCGCCAAACGTGGTTGACGAGATCCATCATATGTAGTCAGATGAGCCTGCTGACTAGTTGATGATGTATAAACAGGTGTATTTTCCTGCCTATAGTACTCCTCTGGAATTTCCAGGCGGGATTGGCATGATGCTTCCAGACGAGTCTACTGGACAGCAGAATTAAAACGGGCAGGTGTATGTACCCGGTCATTGCTTGCCACCAAGTTAGGTTGGTGGACTTCTCCAGATATGGCAGAGATGAGAATCTGCTCACTGTTGATCGGATTCCGCCTCTGGTGGTTTATCTTGCTTTCTCGGGTTCGAGGAACCTGAGACGAACGCCTGGAGTCGGTACCCTCATCATGCTGAGGGCGCACTACCGCACGAGTCTGGCGGTGATTGTTGGTGGGAGCCCTTACGAAGGACTCCTGTCTGTTTGAATTAAGGCCCTGAGGGACCTTCTCATTCACCTCCCCAGAATAAGGGAGCGAATGGTGATTGCATTCTGGGGATAACGACCCTAAACGGTTGGAGACGGTAGTCAGAACCGCCTACTTCTTGATCACTGGTTTTCCTTATCCATATGACCAATGTGATTTTTTTACTTGGAGGGCTTTTCGGGCAGCCTCCAGAGTTGGGATGGTACCATGTTGATGGTACTCCTTAACCAACGCGTTTGATACCCCGCGTTGAAGACGCTGAGTAGGTGATATCGTCCTTAGAACGGATGATGATCCAGCAGGAGTAGCGGTAGTGGCATTTGCAGCAGCAGTATTCACAGGTGTGAACTTGAGAGCAGTCATTCTAGAAATGCAGAAGATCTTGGAAAAGAGTGCCTGTTTGATAAAACAGATGTAATCAAGATAAATTCATCCACTACATCTTTTGTATGAGCACATTTGTCAATGATTGTTTTTGTTGGCCCTCTCATTGAGTTTTAAATAGGGTCCTAACAAATGGGTAAAACATTATTTTAACTTGGTTAAGGATTCACATCGGGTTCACCATTTTTGTTTCCCTCGGATTTCGGGAATGACCTCCTTTTGATGGGAGGTTCAAACGTTCCGATCAGTTTCTAACGGGTTTGTTCATAGAACCAGAAACATCCAATGATTCCACATCTATTCGGACCTACTTTCCAAAGGTAGGTGCTCATTAGTTTATGGACTCATGAGGTTTAGGAATTTGCATTGGTCGAGAGGATGAGAGGTCGGACTCATCACACCTTTTTGAGGGGAATTATTGTCTACTTCGGGACTCTCTTTATAGATTTAAGTTATGTTCATGAATACTTATTACGTTACCAAGTATAAAATGATCTTTCCTTCAGATCTGACAATCAATGATAAAATATGTAGGAATTTTAGAGAATCTTTTATATGTATTCTAGGTTCTTCATCGATAGAGAATCATCTGTATTTATTAGAGATTCTTGGTCAATGGTACCCTTCGACACATTTATATAGAAGTATCTTGGTCATTATGATGACCATGCTGGTTTTAAAGCCACTCAGTGGGGCACTTGAAGTTTATTATCATTCAGAAGGACATGGATTATTTCAGAGTTGGGATCGAACCCACAGACGGGATACCTATGTATCCTTTGTTTAGAAAAGGAATCATAACCCACGTAGTTCGAGTAAGGGAGTATGATGTTTATGATTGATGGCTCAAATAATAATGTCATAGTCACTTTTACACTCTAAGCTCACGTGAGTCATGCTCGGTGTGAGAAACAAGAGGTATTGGTAAAAATTAGACAATTGTGCCATAAAAGATGAAATCATAAGAAATAATGTGGGACTTATGTATGTATGACTGCCCAGATAAATGAAGGTTAGGATTTACTTTAGGGAAGAAATCCAGGAACAGGGTCCATAAAGGTATATGTGCTTCATGGAGATTTTAAATATTCTAACTTGGGGCTTACTCTTGAAAAGGAGGCCAAAATTAGGAGAGTACGTATGATTGGGTTTTATTTCTGAAAATAAATCCCATATAAAAGGTAAATTAGGACTGGTTAATAGAAATTAAGACTGGGGCTTACTCCTAAAAAGGAAGCCCAGGTTAAGAGATTTGAAAAATTAAGGGAATTGGGCCTTACTCCTAAGGAGGATGTCCATGTTTGAGACTGGGGCTTACTTCTGAAAAGGAAGCCCAGGTTAAGAGAATTATGTTTGGGGCTTACTCCTAAGGAGGATGCCCATGTTTGAGGATTATGAATGGGGATTTTTTCTGAAAAGGAGGACCAGGTTAAGAGATTCTCTCATCTTAAAGGATTAGGTTGAATAAATGAAATCTCAATTTTTAGTGACATAAATATGTATAAATCACTAGTTTTTGAGAGATATTCCACAGAATTCCTTTTAGATAAGTAATTCAAATCAAGAAATCATGACATAAATGGCTTTGAAGAGTGTCTTGAAGACTGAATCTTGAATAGGAAAGGTGGAATGGCTTAAGAGGGGTGAAATGGGCAAGAAGGGCACCCAAAAAGGTAGGGGCGTGCAAGTCCTAGTAGGCGCGTAGGTACTGTGTGGGCGCGCAAGTCCTGGTCGCGCAGGTATGCCTACACGACACATGGGTTACTTGCGCGATGGTTTAACCAGCATGGTAATACTTGAGATACTCTTGATTAAAGCCTTTAGAATCCCCTTGAGGTTCTTCCAGAAGAGGGGCACGCAAGTTCTATTGAAGGAGTAAGGCGGCACGCAAGCGTGGCCTTTTCCCTTAAGGTCTAGCCACTCAGGAGCGCAAGTGCCAATGAGTTTCAACACTTAGGCCTTCCTTCCCCTCTTTAGATCTTCCGTTCTAGGTAAGAAATTACCTTAGAAGTGTTTCTGAATCTTTCAGAAGAGACTAGGGCGCCAGGAGCTCAAATCCAAGTTTATGGAAAAATTCCCTTCCCGAATGGGGGGCCCACAGGGTCTATTTATAGGCAGGAGAAGACCCCATACGGTTATCACTTAGGTCGCACAAGTGACTTGCGCGACCACTTGGCGTCGCACAAGTGGACTTGCGCGACAGTGATAGAACTTGTGCGGCACATGTGCTTTTGATCCCTTGTTCATGCCTTTTTCAATTTTTGATATTTTCTTCAAAGGATGGATCAATTTGTACTAAGTCATTTCCCTTTACATTCCTTTGGACTCTGTGACAAAAAAGGAGCGTCAACAAATATCAATTTAAATTTGGGTTAAATATCTTCGGTACCAATTGTTAATATCTAGATTCAAACTTTAGAGCAGAAACACACAACTTTGTAGGGAAGCCAGATTGGAAGAATGAGAGGGAATGGAATCTGACATCAGTGCTAGGCACCATACATGGCACGGTGCAATGCTTTCTATGCAACCATACAAGGTTAGATTCTTGGTTTCATGATTGATTTTTTAGGGATTATATGTACTTGTGTTATCAGGGTCTTTTGGAACTATGGGTCATGCATTAGGCTTAAGTGCCTCTGGGCTTATAATCCTTATAAGGTTACCCCTTAACCCAATTAAAAAGGGTGGGAAAATTAAAGGCATTTGGTCTTGGAGGAAAGATATAATAGGTTTCTTGGACTGAGCCAGAACACATACATTGGTAAATTCCGAATGTGGTTTCCACAGGGGACTTGAAAATGGGGTCTTTACTAGTGTTGCATGGCATGAATCTTAGGAAGATTGAAGATCCTTCTAAAGAGTTTCAATGGATAGATAAGATTCAATGCACCTACTTCATAGGATCTATCATATATTAAATGTTTTTTACTTGACCTAATATATCTTATTCTCTTAATATAACTAGAATATACCAGTCCAGTCTGAGTGAGAGTCACTGTAATGTTGCTAATAACATCCTTATGTTCTTGAGATAAACTGAGGATGTATTCTTGATATTTATAAGAGATGATGAGCTCTATGTAGGGTTACACTAATTCTAGTTTCTAATATGATAAATTAAACATGGAATATTAATATAATTTCTTTTTTTTCAATAATAGTGGAGCTATTTTTTGGAATAGTTCCAAAAATGCCATCATAGAGGACTATACAATAGAGGTGTAGCACATCGCTGTATCAAATGATATGAAGGAAACTGTTTGGATCTAGAAGTTTATTTCTAAACTAAGGGTTGTTCCTAGCATCGTGGAAAATTTTCAACTTTACTATGAAAATAATGAAACCATTTATCATGCCAAGGAAACTTAGTCAAACCAAATGACCAAACACATCCTTCACAAATATCACCCTATACGAGAGATCATTGATAAGATAAATGTTACGATCTACTGAGTGGATACATAGTACAATGTATCACATTCATTGAAGAAAATATTATTGAATTAGATGAATAAGGTTTATATTTAATCTCTTAGTATATGATACATAATATATTGAATGTAATGGTTGTAAATGTATAATGATTTTATAATAATGGAAATCATAGTTTATCATTCATTCAAGTGTTCTACAACTTATTTTATATGATTAGTAGAATGATAATATTCCCTCAAAGTATGAATTTCATTTATCCTTATTTGATGATAATTCTGAAGTATTATGGGTTGCAATGATAAATTAAGTTTAGAATGAATAGTGGAATCATGAGATAATATTAGAGACTTATTATTTGGAATGGATCACTAAAATTATATCTTCTATAAGATCATACAATCATCAATATACATAGGGGTGAATGCTTAATATCAATCCCCATTACCTAGGGAATGAGAGATACCTAAAATGATAACATTTATACTTAGATACCATTATTATATAAGCCTTTAGGATTAATTAATCAAGGGTGGTTGGTATGTTCCTGATTATGTCATCAGTTGTAGCTCAAACAAGATAGGATTTTTTTCACCTATATAGTAAAAAAATGGGGCCTTAGTTGAATTAAATTGAGGAAATTAATGTACATGATTAGTTATGTTGCATAATATGTTTTTAGCGACTTAGATAAGGGACATGTGATATTTTCATCTTCTAGATAAATGAAATGTGATGTATTCATCAACCTGGTCAGTCTATTTTATATAATCATGAATGGATGATATGTACTATACTATGTTGATATGTCCTATTTATATTGGATACTCAATTTCATGGACATAGGTATTACATAGGTATACATATGATGTATATGATACATATTATAGTGGACATGTTAATATGGATATGTGAGTATGTTTGATCAAGATCAAACTAGACCCCTTAGTAGCTTGAGTATCATTAATGGTTTGCAAAAGGTTTCTCTATGATTACATTTATGAAATCTAGATTTTATTTTTTTTAACACTACTAAGTTCTGTGGGTCCCATATTTAGGCCTTTGGATAAGGATTCAGTTTTGGATAAAGTGATTTTCTTAAAATTAAGTGATTGTGATAAATTGTATCTAAAGTGTTTGGATAGATTTACAAAGAGTTGTGAATTTTTACAAAAAGCCCTTTTGGGATTTTAGTGAAGTTGGGATATTTTTGGATATGCACTAAAATAAGGGATATCATAGCTTATGATAACCATCGAGTTATAATATGTGATATTCATGAGATGAATATCATTGTTTATAATATTCTAATATCATAATGACATGGAGATGCCACTATTTTCATATATCACAGTGTATGATAGGCATATGATATGAATTGCTTGTATATTAACACTACCACAACATCCCACATGGTTTCATCAATTATAAAAGAATAGAATTTATTAATTATAGTTTTACATGCATGATATTAATCATTAAAGTGTTTAATAATTAATATCTCTGTTGGACAGTAATGTGCGGCTACCAGGAGATGGCAACCCACACACTAACAAACCAACAATCTTTATTAAATTAAGATACTCTATAAAAGGGATGTGATACCTCCCTTTTATAACACTTAAATTATTTAAATATTAATTTAATACTCTCTTATGTTTCTTAATTATCCCTTTTTCTTCATGAGGAAGGTTCTAACTGACTATGGGAGATCACTGAATCCTCTCATTTCAAATGAGGATCCAAAGGACAGCATAATCTCTTAGTGGAAAGAGTTATTTAGATGTTTTTATAATGATTTTGAACAATAATTCTACATGAATGTATAAAATATGGAACTCAAAGTGATGTAGGTATGCTCATTTTATGTTTTTTATTTCATTCATATTGAATTAGTATAATATTAATCAGGCAATTTTATGGGTTTCAACCGCTACCAAATTCATTTTATGAACACCCTAAATCTCATCACACCTTTCTCTGAAATTTCCTTCCATTTAAATTTTCTAAATTAATTTTCCCTCTAATAGGAACTTATTCTTTTGTTTTTTTGAGAATTAAAACTTTCTACACTCTCCATAAAATATTTTCAGACACCAAGTAGCAATGCACCCAATCTTTCCACAATGAAAACATTCAAGGGATATCATACCCTCAAATATTTCTTTTCATATCTTAAACTTCATTTACAAGAGTGATAAGAAAACATCACTTATATCTTTTTCATTTTTAGTATCCTAATACTCATTACATTCAAAAATCTAAATGTATTTCTTTAGAATAATTTTATAAAGATCTTTATACCTTCACTAGCATTTCATATGCGACCAATTTTTTGTATAGACCATCAAGAGATAATTCCCTAAGATTTAATTATTCAAAATTAGGATTTTTAAATTATTGGTAATATATATAATATTTTATTAACTATATAAATATTTTTCATCTCATAACTAAGTCCATGTATAGCTCCAATAAGTTCAATTGTGTGATTGAGGAAACTATCAACATTTTAACTTAAACTCACCATCATTCCATAAAATCTATTTTGAAGAACTTTTAGCTTTGATTCCTTAAATTTTATTTCACATTCATATATATTAACAATATTATCTAACATTCCTATGTCTAGTGGTGTAACATCCTAGTTCTGGGTGCCACCTAGTGGTTCCTCACACCTGGTTGGTCACATAGCCTCAAGTGCATTTTCCCAAATGCTAGAGGTTTCCAACTAGAAGAGAGGACCCTAGGTGAGGTAGTGGAGAAACTATTCCCTCATTAGCAGGGTAAAACATCATAAGTTAATAGATAACAACAACAAAAGAAATAATAATACCATAAAACATTAAATAGCGGAAGACTGAAAGTGATTAAACGGCTGTGGCACACACACACACACACACACACACACATATATATATATATATATCAATAATGATGCATGATTCATGTATCTAGGAAAGCACCCAAATAAGTCAAAATACTGGAATATAGTACTAAACCAAAATACATGGAAAACAAGTAAAAAACACTTCATCATCGCAAGCCTCAGCTTGGTCCCATGTTCTACAGCTCCATAGCAGTCAAGTACCTGAAGTAGAAGGGTGCTTTCTCTTGTCTAGGCTTGTAATAATAAAATTTGTTTGGGCCCAAAAGCATGACCCAAATATGGTGTGAGATGAATCATAGCAGAAAACCACCCAAAGATCTGTGCCTAACAATTGGTGAATATATATATATATATATATATATATATATATATATATCCATATATATATATATGGAAGGAAATAAGTAAAATGAAGCAATAAACAAGGAATTACTCAAAGTAAATAGTCCTACAATTTTTGTCACATCATTTACATTTAACAATTTAACCAACCAAACATAAATACAAGAAACCCTCTGGGAAAGTTCTCACAGCCTATCCCCTATAGTTCAAATTTCAATAAGGATATAATCAAGACTCTCTGAGGAAGCACTCACTGTCAATTCTCCCCAGTGGTCTCGTGTAAATCAAAGACTCTCTGAGTAAGCACTCACTGTCAATTCCCCCTATATCCTTTTCATGGTATAATACAGAAACTTTGAGGAAGTACTCAATGTCAATTCCTATTGTGGTCTCATAATGTATCCATAGACACTCTAAGGGAGAACTACACATCAATCCCACCTATGGTCTTGCAGTGTGATAATTATAACAGGCACTCTAGGAAAAATCTCAATGTCAATTTCCCATATGGTCTCACTACACCAGGTTTCTGTAGCCCTATGTAAAGAAATCATACACAAACAATAATCGGTATCCAAAGAAAACCTTAATGTAATACTTAGATAATTAGTTACAAGGAATATCACATCATATCAGATAAATAAATCACAACATCCTAACAACACTAGGAATGGAAAAAAATAGCCTAACCGGAAAAACTAGACCGAACTGTCAAAAATCAAACAAGCATGGACAAGAACATCCATAGTATTTCATTTAACTCTATTCCCAATCAACAAATTATATTCAAAAATACAAGGCATGGAAGTAATTAACAGGGTTAAAATCATTAAACATGCCATACCCTGAACAAGGGTATTGGGAACTTTCACATATATAACTCAAAGATTAACTACAAAATGGAACAAACCACCTACACCGGCATTGTATGATTGATATAAATGAACTTAAGGTCTTGAATCACCCTAGAATGTAATAGATCATGGTGATTCCAACGCAGTAAATAGCAGTCGATTCGGAGAATAGACGACGAGTCAGGGGATCAGAGAAGAAACAATGGTCTCATTCTCTCCTGAACAAGAAGAAGGAAGGAGAAGGGTGTTCTGTTGATTAGATGCAGCCCTGTTCCATTTAATTGAATAAAAAGAAACTACATGGAATGTTCGCCAAGGGTACATGGTGTGTACATGCTTTAACCAGCCTCCGCTTTAGGATATCTTTTGGTCGCACAACACAGCCATGTGTTCAGCTATTACACAACTAGAACATGGCTACCCATGGAAACCGAGTACACGGTGTGTACTTATAATTACATGGAATGTACTCCTGAAATTTCTAGAAACTCCTCTTTTTCTCAAAAACAATCAGAAAAGAAAGAAATACCTGAAAAGGAGATCCTGGTTCTTACAAAATCCCCCCTTAAATAAATTCATCTCCAAATTTCCCTAATAAGGTGGAGTAGAAGAAAAATACTTTAACAGATCCATCCACCGTGATCATACATCGGCTTCCCTCTCCCAAGTCTCATCTCGGATGCGCTCGTGCTTCCATAGCACATGTACCAGAGGAACAGACCAGCCATAGAGATCCATTTCACTGTAATCAATAATCTGGATAGGATGCTCCTCGAATGATGCATCCACCTCCAGCTCAACCTCCTCGGGTTGAAAGACATGAGGTGGGTCTGAGAAGTAACACCATAACTAGGAAACTTGGAAATTTTCATGCATAGCCCGGTACCTCTGAGGTAATTGAAACCGATAGGAAACCATCCCAACTCTCTGAAAAACCACAAACGGTCCAACATATCTCAAAAAAATCCTACCCTGTATCTTAAACCTCTTGTGTCCCAACCTTGGTGAGACACATAAGAACACCAGATCTCTGACCTTAAACTCTATAGGTCATATCTGTTAACCATCATAAGACTTTTTCATGATTGTTTAGTATACGTTATCTTCTAAATCAATTCTATCTATTTTGTGGTCTCCTAGACATGACGGGGTCCCAGCATAGCTGCCACTATAGCCTCCAGCCAACATAGAGGTGATCGGCATGGCCTACCATACAAATCCTCATAAGGTGCCATCTGAATAGTTTCTTCAAAACTATTATTGTAGGAAAACTCCACAAGAGTCATGTTATTTTCCCAAAAACATCCAAAATCTAGGATACATGATTGAAGTATGTCCTCTGGCACCTAAATCATATGCTCGGATTGGCCATCTATCTAGGGGTGGTAAGTTGTACTCAGAAGTAACTGTGTACCCAAATCCCTCTATAATCCATGTCAGACCCAAGAAGTAAAACATGCGTCCCTGTCTGAAATGATGGAGTGCATAACTACATGTAAATATAAAATATCTCGGATGTATATCCTTCCCATCTCATCAACACTAAAGGTATCTTTGATTCGTAAGAAGTGAGAAACTTTTATGAGTCTGTAAATGAAAACCCACACTGCATCATTACCTTGAGGTGACCTCGGCAAACCTATCACAAAATCCATTGCGACATCATTCCACTCCCACTCAAGAATGGGTAATTGCTGCAAAAGCCCTACTGGTCACTAATTCTCTACCTTCACCTATTGACAGGTGGAACACGTCATGACAACACCAGCAACATCTCTCTTCATACATGGCCACCAATACTGATGGTGTTGATCTTGATACATCTTAGTGACACCAAGATGAACTTCCCAAATGGAGGAATGAAAGTCCTGTAATAGCTCCTCTTGCATGTCTGTTGACACTCATAAACATCCATTAAAAGGTAAGATATCATCCTCGCATATTGTCCATCCAAGAATAGGGTCCTCTCCTGACACACTCTCCCATAGAACTAGTCCATTAGAGATAGATTCCTCATTCTCACTCATTCAAGAAGAGTATAGGTAACAGCTACAGAAGAAAGAAACATCTGCCCCTACCTATCATTCACCTCCAAATTCATCTTAGAGAACAGATCTATAAGTTGTCACTCACTACTGGCCTCCTGAACTGCATGTATCTGAGTCCTTTTGCTCAACGCAATAGCTACTGCATTGCCTATCCCAGGTATGTAGGCAAGATCAAAATCAAAGGATTGAAGGTACTCAACCCACCATCGCTATCTCAAATTCATATCGCACTGAGTGAAGATATATTTTAGACTTTTTGATTGGTGAAAACCACAAAATGCTCTCCCAACAGATAATGTCTCCAACAAAGTAAGATGTGAACAACTACAACCAACTCGAGATCATGTGTCAGGTAATTCATCTCATGTGGCCTCAATTACCAAGACTCGTACACAATGACTCATTCCCCCTGCATAAGCACTACTCTAAGCTTGGTATCTAATGCATCATATTAAATAGTATAGATCTTTACCGTCTCTATAAAAACTATTATCGGGGCTTAATTTAACCTCCCTTTCAACTCCTGAAAGGCTAACTCACAAAAATCTGTCCACAAAAACTTCCCACCCTTCTTAGTCAGACCCGTAAGTGGCGCTGATAAGCATGAAAAGTCCTATATAAAATGTCTATAGTATCCATCCATCCCTATAAAAATTCATACTTCAAATACATTATTCAGATGCTCCCAGAAAACTACTTCTATTACTTTCTATGGGTCTACTGACACCCCTGTCTCTAAGATAACATGACTCAATAAGTGAATTTATTTCATCCAAAAGTTTAATTTTGAGAGAATAGCATATAAATGATGCTCTCTTAGTGTACTCGAAATGATCTCAACATGTGTGGCATGGTCGTGTTATTTGTCAGAGTACACCAAGATATCCTCCACAAAGACTGATACGAAAGAATCCATGTATGGATGGAACCCTTGGTTCATCAATGCCAGGAAAACTACAGGCACTTTTGTGAGACCAAATGGAATAACCACATATTTTATAGGCCATACCTACTTAGAAAGGCTGTAAGAGGTATATCTGAAGGTCTAACACGCAACTGATGATAACTAGATCTCAATTTAATCTTCGGGAACACCTGGGCTCCTCAAAGATGATCAAAGAGATCATCAATCCTCAGCAAGGGATATCGGTTCTTGACCATCTACTGGTTCAACTTCTGATAATACACACAAAGTTTGAGGGTACCATCTGCCTTATTTTTAAACAGGACAGGCGAACCCCAAGGAGAAGTACTAGGTTTGATAAAACCCTTAGCATGTAACTCCTCTAACTACTTCATGAGATCCTGTAACTCTAGAGTAGCCATCCTATAAAGAGGAATGGACATCAGTGCCACTCCTGGAATGAGATCAATAGAAAAGTATACATCTAGCTCTAGAGGAAAACCTGAAAATTCCTCTGGAAAGACATCTCTAAAACAATCCACCGCTAGAGGAAATTATAACTATAAAGTCCCCTGGTCATCCAAATATAAACTAGTAATCTGGGTTGTAACTCCTCCCAACCCATGATACTCAGGTCCCGCTCTTCTCGCCTGGACATCCCATTCACCCTTATGATGAAATGATCTTCCCTCTAGTGATGTGAAACTCACCCTATGGTGATAGTAATCGACAAAAGCCTAAAAGGGAACTAACCATCCCATTTCTAGAATTACATCATAGCTCGTCATCTCAAAGACATAGCATTCCCATAAGAAGTGACACCCACCATCCTCAAGAGGGAACTCCTTGCACTGACATACACTAGCCATTATTGTCCCAAACAGAGTGTCTGACATCAAGACATCATCATAAGAAAAGATACAGAGCCCAAGGCTCTCCACAACAGCAACAGATATAAAACTATGGGAAGCCCCTGTATCGAAAAGTGCAGAAGCTAAAACTGATCCAACTATGATCGTACCTCGAACTGTAGAGGGTCTGGGTTCCTACTTCTGTTGGTTCTGCTCCACTGCCAAACTCTGGCATATACCATGGCCATGTGACCCTGCACGACCACCTTGATCTGATCCACCATGTTTCCATTGAAAGCTTACCATCTGGAAACCATGGTCGCAACCTCCACCTCGTCCTGAATGGGAAGAACACCAATTCCTAGACTAATGAGAAACTGATGGTGCTTCTCTTGAACACGGAGTCATAGAGGAACTCTGATGCCCAGATACTGGTGAGAAGTACTGACAGAAGTGCTGAAGATGGCCAATCTTTCCACAATATCGGCACTCGATTGGGTCTCTCGGGTAATCTGGACTCGTATTCTTGTCCTTCCCACACTGGTAGCATACCACCTAGCTACCTGAAGGTGTATGTCTCCGACTCATATCACCACATTTAGACTCCCTACAGTGATTCCTATTATCAGTTAGAGAAGCACTAACTCTGGTTATTGAACCTCCCTAGCCCACAACTCTAGAATACCTTAGGTTGGGCTCCGTGATCAGTACCTAGTTGACTATAAAAGATATGGAAGTCAAACTAAAGATGTTAACCTAAGCCCGAATGTCTTTCCTAATACCATCCCCAAACTTCCTCACTATGAATAACTCATCACCCCCTAGAAAGGGTGTGAAGTTATGCCTATCTGTGAATCAAGAAGAATACTCTATGACTGAAAGAGTACCCTACTCCAAACTCATGAACTATCAAGCTCGATCGGCCCTCAAATTATTTAGGTAGAAGTAATCAAAAAAGGTATGCTGAAACTACTCCCAAGCCATACCATGCTGGCATCCCGCCTATGATATCACATCCCACCATCTCTTAGAGGAATTTTGAAGCATATACGTAGAGAACTTGACCCTCCTCTCTGGAGGCATCTCCAGATGCTCGAAGTTTGACAGCATGGATTCTATCCATGAATCTGTATCCTGGGGTCCTCCATCCCCTGAGAAAGTGGGTAGATGATTTTGTTGAAAGACACGCGTCAATTATTCCATCGAAGGGGTAGGAGGCGGTGCTCCCTGAAAGTTCTGCATCATCCTCATGAAGCCCTCTCGGAAATGTGCCTCAGCACCTATATCTGGGATAACATCTAGTGCCAAAACGGGCATGACTGGAGGATCTTATGGTAGTCCCTGATCACCCATATCGGGTGTCTAATCATTGTTATGTAACCGGCATACAATAGGAAGACATATCAATGGAATGAATCTGTATATTCAAGTGCACACATTAGATCAAGATTATCAAGTACTGAAACTTAGAAGTGTAATAAGAGAACAGGAGAAAGAAAGCATTCAAGTTATTGAAAATATGGATACACGGCATGTATATCCCCTACACGGTGTGTTTCCTTAAGCCTTCACATGGGTGTGTACTTCTACCAACCCTAGTCATGTAACACCCCACACACATGGCATGTTATCCTAACACGTGACATGTACATAAATCCTCTTCCTCTACCCGAGTTCTTCTCTACAAATTAACCCACATGGCTCTCCTAGACAAAGACTACACGGCGTGTTTGTGATGGACATAGTGTGTACTAGAAAGAACTTCACCAACCTGTGTTGTTAGTTACAAGGTTGGTTACACGGCTAACTCTACATGGTGTGTTTGTACCCAACACAGCCAGTACTAACTACCCATTATCCACCTGTATCATTATTTACATAGCTGGACACATGGTATATACACACGGCATTTATGTCTAGTACACAGCATGTTTCCCCAAGGATTTCCCAACCCCGTGTCTCTACCACACAGTCTGTGACACGGTTATAGACTACATAGTGTGTGTATATACATTACACAGCATGTACTTAATAAAATAGTTCCTTTTTTAACAGAACTATTCATGGCATGTATTTATCATTACACGCTCTGTATTCTGTGTTTTTTCAGACAGTAAGCCTCAGAAACTACTCTGAAACCTAGAAAAACACTGAAACAAACATTAAGGTTCCAAATTTTGATCTGTGAGGGCCCATACTCCCCACGAATCAAATTTTTTCATCTTATATATGTCATATACAAGCATAACAGTGCAATGATCCACCAAATTCTGATCCATAAGGGCCCATAACACCTCAAGAACCAAAGTTTGGAATTAATTCAAACAAAACCTTAAACATTAAAAATACCCTATCAAGGAGAAGGCATTCTATCAAGACATCTACCACAACAGCATGCATATCTATCCCAACATCTATCAGAAAAACATGAAATCAGTAATGAATCCTAATGGAATGGTAAGAATACATGACATGTGATCCCTAGAAAGTTCTTATATGATGCATGATATAGAATACCCTCATATCATTGGGTTAAAACAGAAAATAGAACCTCAATAATAACAATGATAATAGCACAATACATGTGAATCACCCAACAGTGAAATCAAATCAATTGTAATAATTGAAAAACTAGAAAAATAAATAACAATAATCAAGGTAAATTGGATCTTCCATGTACATGGGTTAGCTACTCCTGTGAATATCTTATTACCAACTACATATTCTGTCCTACCCCTGGCTATAAGTTCCAAACAGTAAGTCAAGAAGAAAAGAATCACTTTGATACCACTTTGTAACGTCCCGGTTCTAGGTGCCTCCTAGAGGTGTCTCGTACCCAGTTGGTCACATGGCCTCAAACGCATTTCCCCAAATTCCAAAGTCTATCGACTAGCAATGAGGGCCTTGGGTGTGATAGTGATGAAACTATGCCCTCATTGGCAGAGTAAAACAGCAGAAGTAAACAGATAACAATAAAGTAAGCAATAATAATACCATAAAATAGTAAATAGCGAAAGACTGAAAGTGATTAAACAATTATAGCATATATATATATATATATATCAATAATGATGCATGATGTATGTATCTAGAAAAGAATCCAAACTAGTCACAATGCTCGAATACAATACTAAATCAAAGTATATGGAAAACAGGTAAACAACTCCTCAGCATCGCAAGACTCATCTTGGTCACATGCTCTCCAGCTTCACAGCAGTCAAATACCTGAAGTAGAAGGGTGCTTTCCTATATCTAGACCTGCAACAATATAATCTATTTGGGCCCAAAGGCATGACCCAAACAGGGTGTGAGATGAATCCCAGTAGGCAACCACCCAAATATATGTGTCTAACAGTCATTGAATATATATATATATATATATATATATATATATATGGCAGTAAATAAGTAAAATGAAGTAATAAACAAGGAATTACTCAAAGTAAACAGTCCTGTAGT
This sequence comes from Viscum album, assembly GCA_963277665.1. Lineage (NCBI taxonomy): Eukaryota > Viridiplantae > Streptophyta > Magnoliopsida > Santalales > Viscaceae > Viscum > Viscum album. The sequence continues at coordinate 1,226,933,267 of OY728130.1, forward strand.
TTCTATCACATAATTTACATTTAACAGTGTAACCAACCAATCACAAATAAAAGCAAACCTTTGGGAAAGTTCTCACAACCCATCCTCTCTGGTTCAAATTTCAATAAGGATATAATGAAGACTCTCTGAGGAATCACTCACTGTCAATTCCCTCTTGTGGTCTCGTGTAAATCAAATAATCTCTAAGGAAGCACTCACCATCAATTCCCCCTATATCATTTAAACGGTACAATACATACACTCTGAGGAATCACTCAAGGTCAATTCCTCTTGTGGTCTCATAATGTATCTATAGAAACTCTGAGGGAGCACTCAACATCAATCCCCCATATGGTATCACAGTGTGATAATTATAATATACACTCTGGGAAATATCACAATGTCAATTTCCTGTATGGCCTCACTACACTAGGTTCCTGTAGCCCCATGTAAAGAAATCATACACAAATGATAATAATCAGCCAAATTAAACCTCAAATTACTACTTGGATAATTAACTACAAGACATTTCACATCATATCAGATAAATAAATCACTCCATCCTAACAACACTAGGAATGGAAACAAATAACCTAACAGGAAAAACTAGACTAAACTGTCAAAAATAAAACATACATGGGAAAACACATCCATATCATTGTAATTAACTCTATTCATAATCAACAACCTCTATTAAAACATACAAGGTATGGTAGGAATTAACAGGGTTAAAATCTCTAAACACGCAATAACCCGAAAAAGGGTATTGGGAACTTTTGAAAATATAACTGAAATATTAACTACAGAAAGGCACAAAACACCAACCTCGGCATTGTATGATCGATATGTGTGAACCTTGGGCCTTGAATCTCCCTAGAATACCATATATCATGGTAATTACAACACAATCTATGGTGGTCTATTCAGAGAATGGATGGCGAGTCAGGGGCTCGAAGAAGAATTGGTGGCCTCATTCACTCCTGGACGAGATGAATGAAGAAGAAGGGTGTTATGTTGATTAGATGCGACCCCGGTCTATTTTATGAAATAAAAAGAAAGTATACAATGTGTTACTCAATGGTACATGGTGTGTACTTTCTTTAACCAACCTCTTCTTTAGGCGGCCTCCATGTCGCCCACATGGCCATGTTTTCGGCCATTACACGACCAGTACACGGCCACCCGCAGCAACCGAGTATACGTCGTGTACTTATAAGTACACGGCGTGTATGCTTGAAATTTCTAGAAACAACTATTTTTCTAAAAAACATCCAGAAAAGAAAGACATACCTGAAAAGAATATCTTGTTTCTTACAAATGAGAGACCCATAACTTTCATGTATATCTGATTAAACAAATCTTAAAAAGGAATTTTGAGCCTTATAATAATCACTTAATAATTTCTTGATTACTTCCAACATTGTAATTCTGATGAAATCGCTTACTTAAATTCTATGAAATAATTTTGAATAAACATAAAACCCAAGAGATTGTAAATTTGATGTCATTTTATTCTTACATACCTAATAATTGTAGATATTAAATAATAGTACACCATTTCCATTCACAATAATCATTATAGCACCAACATTTTTGTGTATATTCTCTATGAAATAATCTATTGATTTTATACCACTTTTTGTTTCATGTGGTCCCATTGTACACCCAAATGGTGGGGGGAATTAGGGTGTCTTGAAATTTATTCTTATCTTAAATTCAATTGGATAATTTATTCATTTTTGAAAAGACACCTTAAATATATTACATAAGAAAAACCAAATATATAACAATACAGGAACACAAACATAGATATTTTTACTTGGTTCACATGCACTAGGATACATACAAAGAGAACATATCAATTGTGTATTGATATAATAATTAATCAGTACTCCACCAGTTTTTTATTATGATATTTAGGATAATATCCCTAATTATATAAGGTACATGACCTCTTACTATTTTTTCTCACTAATTTCTAATAGGGTTACAAAATATTATGTCATTACTCAGGTTAAATTCATAAGGATAATATAGTATAAAAAATACCAAATAGTGAGAAGTGATCTCCATAATTCTTTGTTCTTTACATCCTTGTCTTCAAATATATGCACAAAAACTCAAAAATTTCAATCATAATATTTAATATAAATAAACCTAATCAAACTTTAAAATTTAATTCTAGATGTTCAATTAATTACAATCTAGTTCCCCTATACTTATATTCTTCTAGATAATCAATATTCCTCTATTTCTATGTCTTACCTTCTCTAGAGTATATTCTAATATATTTAGGGAATTTTTGAAATTCAAATTCAAAATTTAGATCTTGATAAACTTCCATATTTTTTATAATTCAAATACATTACTTGGATCATCTTTAAGGAGATCTCCACAATTAGAATTCAAAAGGGTGGTTAATAATTTTCTCAATAACCACCTAAAAATTATGGGAATGTAAAGTAACTATGTTGGTTACACTTTTCTATATTTAACCATTAATGGCATTATATAATTCACCAAAGTGTGATAGATTAGTTTCTTCTTCAACTTTCTTCCACTCTTAGATACATTTTAGTGTGATTTAACACATCATATTGCAAACTAATTTGAGTTAATAAACAATAAAAAGTTCAATATTCATGGACCCTTCTTATTTTTTATATCTCAAGAATCAAAAAATAGTCTTGATTTGATTTAAAAATATTATAGTTTGATTTATAAAACATGGATTGGTTAAATTCTAGATATTTTTTAACTCTAAACCTATTGTTTTTACAACCTCTTCCACAATGTGTGTCACATCCAGACTTTGACTTGAGGTATGTCCTTAATTTTAATTTTTATCTCATGAGTTTAATTGCCTGTTTATTTAATTGTTTGGTTGAATTGCAGGCTGAACCTGATGTGGGTTATTCGATGTGGTGCTGATAAGTGAGCGTTGTCATTACATCGCTCGGCTCGCGGACAGGGCATGGGCGAAGTTGTGTGGCTTCACCAGTTTAACACGCGGTCTGCCTGATGCGCGGACAATTAAATAACCGGATAAAATTTATTATAGTTATTCTTGGTCATTATTATTATTATTTGTATTATTATTATTATTACTGAACCCCTTTATTTATTTATTTTATTAGGATCTTTTATTTTATTACTTTATTTTATTTCATTCTATTTTATTTCATATTAGTTTAAATGTTCTTTCATTTTAGGTTAGATACCCCTTTGTATTTTATTTTATTATTATCTTAATTTTTTTCCTTTTATTTTTTTAATATAATTTTATTTCTTTTCTTTTTTTTTATAATTTTATCCCTCTTTTTTTTCCTCTCCCCTTCCCTACCCTAGCCGCCCTCTCCCACTTCTATCCTCCCCGCTCCCCCCCCCCTCATTCCATCTTATCTCCCATGTTCCCTCTTCTCTCCCCGGCGGCCACCCTCTCCCCCTCTTCTCCTCCCCACTTGCGTACTAACCCTCCTTTCTCCCCCCTCATCTGCCGCGCTAACCCAGCCCTCCTCCCGTCGGACTTGCAACAGGCCGCCTAGCCTCCCTTCCCAGACTGACCAACTGTCTCCCCTCCTTCCTCTTGTCGGACAGGCACCCTGCACTCCCCTTCTCCACCTCCCTCTGGATAGCCGCCCCACACCCCTGCTCATGCTCACCTGACAGCCATTGTTCATAGCCTTACGGTCGTAATTCCGGCGACCGCCCTCCCTGGTCGCGCCTCTTTCCGTCGATTTCCGCGGTTAGGGTTGGGATTAAAATTTATTTAATTATTTTTAAATTAGTTTAATTTTTAATCAATTTATTTAGTTATTGTTAATTTTTTTGGTAGTTGATGTTTTTTCTGGGTTGGAGTTGAAATTTTTTTGGTCTACTGTTTTAGGAATTTTTTATCGGCTCCTTGCGGTGTGACTGTTGTGCAGCGGGAGTGTTGTGTCGTATCGCAAAGTTTTTCCTACTTTAAGTTAGGGGGTTTCACATGCTTAGGTTTCTTGATTAATTTGTTTTCCGGTTTAATTAATTTAATATGTCAATTATCCAATTGATACTGAGAGTTTTGGTTTTGGCTGATAGAATTTGGTGATTTGTTTTTACTAGTAGCATGTTTATGTTGTTCGGGTTTTTACTGAGTTGTGCCAATAGTTTTGAAAAGATTCAGCAACTGAATTTTATTTTTTCTATATTCTTAGTGTGCATTTGGTTATAAAGGTTGTTTGAGTGGGTTTTGGAACCATTAATCATGTTATTTTATTTTCTTTAAAACTGCTAAACCAACTTTTCTAATGTTTGATATATTTTAGTTCGGTTCTTGAAATTGTGTAGTTGTTTATTTCATTGTGAAATTTTTGCATGTTGTGTTCTATTTCTGATGATCTATGTTGTGCATAATACCTCTAAATGGTTTATTTATTTATTCATTTATGTTGGATATGTAAGTGTGATGTTTGACTGAGTTGACATCCTAGGTGTATGGTGTTTGACTTAGTTGACATCCAGGTGTGTAGTGTCTTGACCTTGATGAGTAGGGTGAACTTAGAACTTTGAGCACAAAAGGGGAAGCCTGAGTACTGGTTGGGTGGACTAGATATAGTGTGCTAGTGATACAAGAGCGGCCTCGGCCCAGTTTCACTTAGCTGGTTTGACGCATACAACACTAACTAAACATTGGATGATGACTGGAGACCACTAGGTTATGGAGGTGTTTCTCTACTAGTGTTTCATGCATGAGAATGTAAAAATGTTATGGATTACTTTCCTTTGTTCACCGAGATGTGATGTTATAGGGTCCCACTCAGATTTAGTCCCTATAGGGCCCTCCCACTTTTGTTGCTCATGTGCGAGTTTATACTAATCACTGGTTGGTTGTGTGAATTTTGTGGTGTCTTAAAGGTTATATTGTTTTCATTTTATTTTAGTACCAAAAGAAAAAAACTGTTTTCATTATATTGTTAGTGAATTTATTTATTTTCTATAAATAAACATGCAAACTGTTTGGATCATCTAACCTTTACATGTAGAATCTTTTCTCTAGTGCCATCCTATTGAGCGATTTCTCACACCCTACTTACACCCTTGGGGGTAAGTAGATTTGATTATGTTTGATGCCGGAAAAGGAAAAGGTTGTGGGAGTGGTGGTCCGAGTTATTAGCTGCTTCTTTTGACTTGGCATTTGTCGTGAAGGCCTGGCAGTGGTTTCCCTCTATCAGCTGACAGTTGTTGACTTGGTTTTTTGGTTGGTTTTTGTTCACCATACTTTTCTTTGTGTTTTTTGGTTTTAGTTATACATGTGACTCAAAACATGGTTTGATTAAAGGCTTGTTTGGTTGTGACTTGTAATTTTTGTTTGGTTATTTTGTTGGTTGTTTTATCTTGTTTATTTGGGTAAATCGTTCCCAAGTTTTTATGGTGATACCCGGGCACTTGTGCTAGCCTGTGGGGATCAAGAACACCCTTTGGTCCTTTTTACGGGCTAGGTCGGGCGTCGGATCGGATGGAGACCCGATTTGGTTCGTGAAAAAATGGTATCAGAGGGAGGTTTGGCTCTTTGATTATGTTATTTGGGATGAGTCTAGTTAGATAGGAGCTAGGACTGTCAGGGCTTGGAAATATGGTCTCGAGTAGGGTGCCTGAAAAGCATGCCTCGTGACAAACTCTAAGTCACCATGGGATGTCAGGATGCTTGTTTGACTTCTCTTCTAAGTGGGACGTAAAGGCTGCAGACTGTGTGTGGACCCCAGGCGAGGAAGAAGAGTTTGGACACGATGTTACTTTTACATGATTGGTTTATTTATGATTCCTTATCTTTCTGAAATTTTGATTTTTTTTTTCTAAGATATGAGGTGTTGATGATGTTCTTTTATGACTGTTGCTCTTTGTACCAAGATTCCTCCCCGGAGAGCTTACACGCACCCACAAGAGGAAGTCGGAGAGAGTTCTCTCGCACTGCTTGATCAGAGATTGGTAGAAGATGTGGTCTGAGCTGTTCAAGCTTTAGGACAATGGGAAACTCCTGCCCCCGCCCCCATTTCAGCTAGAGATGATGGGTCTGGCTCCAAGAAGGGTAAAGCTGAGGAGTTTTTTTAATAATAAACCTCTTTCATTCGTAGGTAGTTCAGAACCTCAAGAGGTAGAGGAATGGCTTGAAAAGATAGAACATGTGTTCAAGTTCCTTGACATTCTAGAAGAAGTCAGGGTAAAGTGTGCCTCATTCCAGCTAGAGGGTTCCAGTCGCAAGTTGTGGGAATCAGTGATTCAGGCTGGGAAGCATGAGAAGATGAGTTGGAAGGATTTCAAAGCCATCTTTAACGAGCAGTACTATCCCGAGTTCCTGGCCTACGCCAGATCCCAGTAGTTCATGGATCTCTCACAAGGGGATCATACTGTGATGGAGTATGCAAATCTCTTTGTTGAGCTAGTGTGGTATGCGCTTGATATTTTTTCAAGTGAATACTTGAAAGCTCGGAAATTTGAGAAGGTCCTTTGACCATAAATCCAGTATCATGTTTTCTTATTCAAGCTGGGGACTTATGATTAGGTGGTCGATCATGCTTGCATGGTTGAGATTGACTAGAGAGGAATGTCGAGGTTTTTTGGATCCGTGTCAGGATTTGGAAGCAGTAGTTCTTCAGAGAAGAAGAGGAAGTGTGATGAGCAGTGTAAGAAGAGTAGTGGTAGCTCAGGACATCCCTTCGGGCAGACTTCATATGGGGCTTCTGATACGAGGTTTGTTGTGTTCCATCAGTGCGGAAGGGTAGGGCACATCCGATCTTCGTGTCCCACCCCTCCCAGGCTTTGATACCGGTGTGGGATCATGGGGCATGTACAACGCTTTTGTAGAGTGACTCACCCTTACCAGAGTGGGAATGGATATGTGGCTTCTGGGGGAGTATCAGTGCAGTTAGAGCCGACCAAGACACCGGGATCTCGATTCGATGGTCATGATGGCAGGACCGGATCATCTTCTGGGAAAATATAGATTAAGGCAGAGCCACAGGCGAGTGGTCATTCTCAGGTAGGGACCAAGAATCTCCATGTTGTGGATCATGCACCAGCGGGATCTGATGCAGGGCCTCCAACTATTCGAGGTAACATTATGATTGTGGCTTCTATATCTGCAGTTTTATTTGATACTAGTGCTTCAGTTTCCTTCATATCTTCTTGTCTTGTGAATCTGCTGAACTTGCCAACTGAACTGTTATCTTTTTCCATGGAGTTGGTAACACCATTGGGGAAAAAGAGGGATCAAGGATTTAGTTTCCTGTCGTTCAAACTCTCTATGTTAGGATTTTAGATGGAGTGGGACTTCTTGGTCCTTGACATGGACCTGTTTGATGTGATCCTCAGTATGCACTGGCTGCTGTGCTTTCAAGCGTATATTGACTAAAATCGGCATCGAGTCAGCTTTATGGCACCAGATGGGAGTCCTCAGTTATTTCATGGAGAATGGGATCCTCGGTCGGGTCACGCGGGACCTCCACTCCCTAAGTTGGGTAATCTTTCTTATCAGTTTTCGTCGGTCGCAATGGAGAACGATGGTGGTGTTTCTCAGGGCGGGTTACCTCGTGTAGTGGATGAGTTCCCAGAGGTCTTCCCAGATGATTTTTTAGGCTTACCCTGGGGGCGGGATGGGGATTTCTCGATTGAGTTCTCACTAGGAACACAACCTATATCTCTTCCCTCATATCACATGGCCCCCACCGAATTGAGGGAATTAAAGATATAGCTGGACAATTTAGAATCCAAAGGATTCATTTGCCCGAGCGTCTCTCCTTGGGCCACCCCAGTCTTATTCGTGAAGAAGGCCGATGGAACCCTCCAGTTGTGCATCGATTACCCGAAATTGAATAAGGTGACCATCAAAAATAAATACCCTTTTCCTCGTATTGACAATTTTTTTGACCAACTGAAGAGGGAAAAGTGGTTCTCCAAAATATACTTGCGTTCGGGATACCACTAGCTCAGGGTAAGAGAAGAAGACATTCCGAAGATAGCTTTATGAAGTTGGTATGGTCACTTCGAGTATCTAGTCATGCCTTTCGGATTGATGAATTCCCCGTTAGTTTTCCTGGCACTCAAGAATAGGGTGTTCCACCAATATTTCGGCTCATTTGTAGTGGTATTTGTGGACAAAATCCTAGTTTATTCTAGATCTGAGGAGGAGCATGAGCATCACCTGTGGGACATTTTGAGCACTTTTTGGGACCATCGCATGTATTCCAAACTCCCAAAGTGCACATTTTGGATCAGGGAAGTGACGTTTTTGGGGCATGTCATCTCAAAACATGGGGTTTCATGGGATCCTGAGAAGATCAGGGCGGTTATGTCATGAGAATAGCTGAGGAATGTGTTTGAGATCAGGAGTTTTCTTGGCCTGGTAGGTTATTATAGGCGCTTTGTCTGGGACTTCTCACGACTCGCCTCCCCCATGACCGCACTCACCCGGAAAGGGGTGAAGTTTGAATAGAGCCCACAATGTCAGGCATCCTTTGAGGATCTGTAGTGGCAGTTTATGACCACACCTGTGCTGATTTTACCAGAGTCTGGAAAGGGCTATGTGGTTTATTGTGATATGTCAGTTATGGGCCTTGGGTGTGTACTCATGCAGGATTACCATGTGGTGGCTTATGGTTCTTGCCATCTCCGGTCGCATGAGAATAATTATCTGACTCATGAATTGGAGTTGGCAGTGGTGATGCATACTTTGAAGACTTGGCATCACTACCTCTTTGGGGAGAAATTTGTGGTCTATTCTGACCATAAGAGCCTAGCCTACATTTTCTCTCAGAAGGATCTCAATCTGAGGCAGCACCGCTGGATCGAGTACCTGCAGGGATTTTACTTTGACATTGTCTATACCCCAGGCAAGGGTAACGTGGTGGTCGATGCTTTGAGAAAGAAGGTACTAGTGCAGGCATTGAGAAAGTCTAGCGATGAGTGGACTTTGATGGGGCTCTTCGCCCAGATGCACCAAGAGATCAGGGAGCATAGTGGAGGTACTTTCTTGGCTAGTATTCAGTTGAATCCCACTCTTCTGGATTTGATTCAGTGGGAACAACCTAGAGATGAGCTGTGTTAGAGATCTATGTAGTTTCCTCATGGTGGGGAGACTCCTGATTGTTCTTTGTCTCCCGAGAGGATCTTGTGCTTCAAGGGCCGTGTTGTGGTGTCGTTGTCTCTGTAGAAGGTGGTGATGCTGGATAGCCACCAGTCTCAATGGGTCGTCCATCCTAGTACAACCAAGATGTATTATGATGTTTGTCACCAGTTATGGTGTCCAGGTATGAGACGGGACATAGCCGACTTCATATCGAGGTGCTCCACTTTTTAGCAGGTGAAAGCAGAGCATCAGAGACCATCTGGTCTGCTTCATCCATTACTCATTCCTACCTAGAAGTGGGATGAGTTTTCCATGGACTTCATCATTGGCCTACCTCATACACCTCAGGGGAGGAATGCTATTTGGGTAGTGATTGATCATTTTACCAAGTCATATCACTTTATCCCGATCAGAGATACAACGAAGGTGGAAGAGCTGGGCCGTTTGTATGTTCATGAGGTGGTCAGACTTCATGGTGTGTCGTTAGCAGTTGTTTCTGACAGGGACCCCCGCTTTACCTATTGGATTTTGGGAGGCCTCCAGAAGGATTTGAGGTCACAGATTAAGATGATCACAGAATACCACCCTCAGACGGATGGCCAAACAGAGCGGGCGAATCAGATTCTGGAGGACATGCTTCGTGCATGTGTGTTGCATCTCGGAGGTTCATGGGATAGCCATTTGGGATTGGTTGAGTTTTCTTATAAAAATAGTTACCAATCTTCCATTAGAATGGAACCCTTTGAGGTGCTCTATGGCTGGCCATGTCGATCTCCTTTGTGTTGGGATGAAGTAGGCGAGACCTCACTCTTGGGAACGAGCCTTGTTCAGGAGACATCGGAGAAGGTCAAGTTAATTAGGAAGCGGTTGTTGACAGCTCAGAGTCACCACAAATATTATGCAGATCAAAGGATGTGGGATCTTGAGTTTCAGTGGGAGAAAAATTGTTCCTGAAAGTGGCCCCTCTCTTGGGTCACCGCTTCTTGGGAAAGTAGGGGAAGCTGACACCGAGGTATGTTGGGCCTTTTTAGATTACTAAGCGGATCGGAAAAGTGGAATACAGGTTAGCTTTCCATTATCAGTTAGTGTCAATTCATGACTTATTTCATGTCTCCCAGCTGAAAAAAAAATATAATCCTGATCTGTCTCATGTGTTGAATTGGGAGGATTTGGAGACAGAGTCCGACTTATCTGTGTTTGAGCAGCCATTTTGGATAGTGGATTCTCAGGAAAAGGTTCTTCATGGAAAGTCTATTCCTTTGATTTGTATTCTTTGGCAGTTTGGGAATGAAAAGCATGAGACTTGGGAGCAGAAGTCTTGGGTTGAGCAGGAGTACCCATTTCTATTCTCTGATCAGGCTTTGAACTGAATTTATGATGGCAGAAAGTTTTCAGGGTGGGGAGAATTTTCACATCCGGACTTCGACTTGAGGTATGTCCTTAATTTTAATTTTTATCTCATGAGTTTAATTGTCTATTTATTTAATTGTTTGGTTGAATTGTGGGCTGAACCCGATGTGGTTCGTCTAATGTAGCGCTAATAAGTGAGTTTTGTCTTTACATCACTCAGCTCGCAGACAGGGCATGGTCGAAGCCGTGCGGATTCGCCAGTTTAACTCACGGTCTACCCGATGCGCAGACGATTAAGTAACCCGATAAAATTTTTTATAGTTATTCTTAGTTGTTATTATTATTATTTTTATTATTTTTATTATTATTGCTGAACCCCTTTATTTATTTATATTATTAGGTTATTTTATTTTATTAATTTATTTTATTTTATTCTATTTTATTTCGGATTAGCTTAAATGTTCTTTAGTTTTAGGTTAGCTACCCCTTTGTATTTTATTTTATTATTATCTTAATTTTGTTCCTTTTCTTTTTCTTTTTATTATAATTTTATTTCTTTTTTTTTAATTTTATTCCTCTTTTCTTTCCTCACCCCTTACCTACCCTAGCCTCTCTCTCCCCCTTCTCTCCTCCCCACTCCCCCCCCCCTTCCCTCTTCTATCCCTCATTCCCTCTTCTCTCCCCTGCGGCCGCCCTCTCCCCCTTCTCTCCTCCCTGCTCGTGCGCTCACCCTCATTTATCCCCCCTCATCTGCCGCGCTCGCCCAACCCTCCTCCTACCAGACCTACAACAGGTCGCACAACCTCCGTTCCCGGACCGACCAGCCTTCTCCCCTCCTTCCTCTTTCCCGACAGCCGCCCCACACTCCCCTTATCCACCTCCCACTAGACAGCTGCCCTGCACCCCTGCTCGCTCCTGCCGAACAGCAGCTGTGCACGGCCTTATGGTCATAATTCCGGCAACCGCCCTCCCTTGGTTGCGCCTCTTTCGGGCAATTTCCACGGTTAGGGTTTGGATTAAAATTTATTTAATTATTGTTAAATTCTCTTAATTGTTAATCAATTTATTTATTTATTGTTAATTTTTCTAGTTCTTGATGTTTTTGCTGGGTTGGAGTTGAAATTTGTTTGGTCTACTATTTTAGGTTTTTTTTCGGCTCCTTGCGGTGCGACTGTTGTGCAGAGGTAGTGTTGCGTTGTATCGCAAAGTTGTTCCTACTTTAAGGTAGGGGTTTTTTCATGCTTAGGTTTCTTTATTAATTAGTTTTCTGATTTTATTAATTTAATATGTCAACTAGAAAATTGCTACTGAGAGTTTCGGTTTTGGCTGATAGAATTTGGTGATTTATTTTTACTAGTTTCATGTTTATGGTGTCCAGGTTTTTAATGAGTTGTGTCAATAGTTTTTAATAGATGTAGTAGCTAAATTTTTATTTCTACAATAGTCTTAGTGTGCGTTTGGTTATAAAGGTTGTTTGATTGGGTTTTGGCACTGTTAATCGTGTTGTTTTATTTTCTTTAAAACTGCTAAACCAACTTTTCTAATGTTTGATAAATTTTAGTTCGATTCTTGAAATTTTTTAGTTGTTTATTACATTGTGAAATTGTTGCATGTTGTGTTCTTTTTCTTCAGATCTCTGTTGTGCATAATACCTCTAAATGGTTTATTTATTTATACATTTATGTTAGATATATAAGTGTGATGTTTGACTGAGCTGACATTATAGGTGTATGGTGTTTGACTTAGTTGACATCCAGGTGTGTAGTGTCTTTACCTTGATGAGTAGGGTGAACTTATAACTTTGAGCACAAAAGGGTAAGCATGGGTACTAGGTGTGAGAACTAGATCTAGTGTTCTAGTGATACGGGAGTGGCCTCAGCCCAGTTTTACTTAGCTGGTTCGATGCATACAACACTAACTAAACTTTGGATAATGACTGGAGACCAGTAGGTTATGGAGGTGTTTCCCTACTAGTGTTTCATGCACGAGAAGGTAAAAATGTTATGGATTCCTTTCTTTTGTTCACTGAGACGCGATGTTCTATGGTCCCACTCAGATTTAGTCCTTATATGGCCTCTCCCACTTTTGTTGCTCTTTTGTGAGTTTATACTCATCACTGGTTGGTTGTGTGACTTTTGTGGTTTCGTAAAGGTAAGATTGTTTTCATTTTATTTTTTTACCAAAAGAAAAAAAAATTGTTTTCATTAGATTGTTAGAGAATTTATTTATTTTCTATAAATAAACCTGCAAACTGTTTGGATCATCTAACCTTTACATGCGGAATATTTTCTCTGGTTCCATCCTATTGAGCGATTTCTCACACCCTACTTACACCATTGTGAGTAAGTAGACTTGATTATGTCTGATGCAGGAAAAGTCAAAGGTTGTAGGAGTGGTGGTCCGAGTTATTAACTGCTTCTTTTGACTTGGCATTTGTGGTGAATTCCTCACAGTGGGTTCCCTCCATCAGGTGACAGTCGTTGACTCGTATTTTGGGTTGGTTTTTGGTCACCATACTTTTCTTTGTGTTGTTTTGTTTTAGTTATACATGTGACTCAAAACATGGTTTGATTAAAGGCTTTTTTGGTTGTGACTTGTACTTTTGGTTTGGTTATTTTTTTGGTTGTTTTATCTTGTTTATTTTGGTAAATCATTCCCAAGTTTTTACGGTGATACCTGGGCACTTGTGCCAGCCTGTGGGGATCGAGAACGCCCTTCGGGCCTTGCCGCGGGCCGGGTCGGGCGTCAGATCCGATGGCGACCCGATTTGGTTCCTGAAAATGTGGGAATCTTTACATTGGTAGAACCATTGAAATATTCTAAATGAACTTATTATAACAAACTACTCATCACGATATGGCCAAATTCAATTCTATTTTATGATATCCACTACAATATATAGAACTTTGATGTGGTGTGGAAAACTCCTTCAGTTTATTGCTCTTAAAATTTTACAAAGGAACCATATGTATGTGTATTCACTACAGAGTACCCTTATGTATAATTTTTATAATCTTAAATATTGTAGTGTATTTAAATAATTAGATTCATATTAGAAGTTCACTTCATGGTGTGGCTATAAATCCATAGTTTGGATATAAAAAAACCATTAGTATCTACATAAATCCTTACATATGAGTATGATACTTTTCTATCTTTTTGAGTTCAACAATATTTATGATGTGGTCTATGAAATTTCATAGTGAAATATTTATAATATATAAAAAACATAAAAATATATATCCATCCATCTTTTAGAAACTCGTTCTATTATAGGTTGTGAAATTTTTAGGGAATTTGAATTTTTTTCCTAGAGAAAGGAATGTTTTGAGAATCGGGTTTCAAATTGTAATTTCGATGGATGAAGAATCTTAAGGAGAGGTTTTTGGATATAGATTGATTCCTAGAGATGATTTGGGTGATCAAAAGAATTCCAAGAGAGTTTTAGTTGTTTTTTATTTTACTTTTTAAGTAATTTTTCCTTTGTTAATGGTTATTACACAATTTCATCAACACGTGAGGAGTTCCAGAGAAATCTGTATGGATAGATTTTCCTATGGGGTGTTTGCGCATGGATTCACATGATTTGGGAGAACCATAAATGGTGCTCTAATTTATTAAATGGGGGTCCATGGTTGGTACATGGTTTGGTATACCATTTAGGAAAACCATGTAAGGGAGACAATTAGGTTCAATTCACATTTAACTATTGATGAATAGTTTGGTAAACCATGCAACCAAACCATGTAAGGGGTGAAGATTGATGTAGTGTGAGATACATAGTTTGGAAAACTTTTTATCCAAACTTTAAGCTACCCAAATTTCTTTATAAATTTGAAATGAACTTTTTCCCCTATTAATCTTTAAGCCTTCTTCCCCCTTTCTTCACCCTTTCTCATGCAGCTGACCAAAGGTTATCCTAGGGTGATCTCCTACTCTTTACTCATTATTTTTTTAGTTTCCTCTTCAATTATTTGTGTTCTTATTCCAGGTAGTCCCCTATTTTCCTTCCTCTTTTCCCTTCTATCCATCTCCCACATTATAGCCTAATGATTTAGGATGTTTCCAACAACGGTTTTATTATTTATGCCACCAAATCTTGTGTGAATCATTTCGAATGATAGTAATTATAATCGTAATGGAAATAGGGAATCCTAATAAGACGATCACATATTGTTTCATGACATTTCACAAGAGGTATATCTCCATTTAAATTTTTCTAGGTTTTTTATTAAATTATATGAAATTGAAAAATTAATTGATAATGAATATAAGGGTATTTAGCCTAGGACACTATTAGGAGTATGTCATGTACTTTCCAAAACCAATTGAGTATGGTTTGTTTGGTATATAAAATCAGGTGAGTTTTTAGGAAATTATTCCTTCAATTAATTAATTATAATTGGTTAGAATTAATTTTTTTGATGGTTTGGCTTGAAATGGGATCTTAAGAGTTGATACGAGTTTGGACAAGGCTTGGATGAGCTTACAAGGTGGTGATTGGGATTTCTCAAATAGTAATAACTCTATGTGATTTTGATGGTATTTATGCATTCCCCTAATGTATATAATTGTTTTTTATAGATTTTGATATGAATTCTCTCCACATATGTGATATCAAACTTAAAATTAAATGAATTATTTTTTTTGATGCATGAAAATACAATCAATGTTTCATGGGCCATGATGTCACCTTGAAATTTAGTTTGATGCCTTGAACCCCAATGGTAAAGGGTTTGATTATAGGTAGGTTACATGAGTAGTGGGGAACCTATAGGTGTGTAATTTTAGTGAATAAGTGTACAGGACCATGGTATAGGTTCCCTTGTATCCCTTTGAGTAGGGAAGACTCATGGAGTTGGATGATAATCCTACGGTTATAACATATGGAACCTTGAGATGCCTTGTACTTGTGAGGCTAGTTGACTAGAGAGTAGGGTTAGTATTACTCTCCCATTAGTATGTGAATACCCTATGAGGGTATAACCTAGGTTATATTATAGATAATTTTGGATAAGAGGACTGATCTAGATTATCCATAGTAGTGAGATGGTATTTATGACATCTTTATAGTATGATATGGTTTGAAAATTTTTATAAGGATAATTATTCCATGATGATATTGTGGTAGTTTTTAAGTAAGTTATTATAAGATCCCACATCTTAATGGATCAAAAATATCTGAAGGAATTTGAATCTTTATTTCTAGATGGGTTGAATCTTGATTTAAGACTTGGAATGATATTTCAAGAGTGGTAATTACTCAAAGTTTTATTTATACAATGAATTCTTCTTAGAAGGTGGCCCATTTGTTTTGATGATCTTTGGAGGCTTTGGGTTAAGTTTCAAGATTTTTATATTTTTCTAAAAAGGGTGAATAGTTTAATAGAAATTGTACGACACCTGGATGATCAAGAGGTTTTCAGTTCATTTTGAACTGAGAACAGTTGAATTTCATGGGTAGACTATGTTTTTTGTTAAACTTTGTGATTAAAAAATTTGAAATTGTGTGAGTATAAGGAGGGTCTAAAGCTTGGAACGCGGCCTACACATAGTTTCAGAAAAAACCCTATACCTTACTGCATAAGGGAGGCCATACTAAAAGCATGGTTGGCACTAAATTTTTTAAACCATGTGGCCTAACCTTTCAGGAAATAGGGGTTGGATATTGGGGGTGTTAACAGTTTTCATATGATTTGGAAAACCGTTCAGATGCAAAGAATTTCATTTAAAATGGTAATTTTATCATTTTTCTCCTCAAATATATTTAATCACGCCTCCCATTTCTCTAACTCTTGTGTCCACAAATTGTAAGAGTTTCCTCCTCCCTTTCTTTCTTATTTATTCCTCTTTAGTGGTGTTACTTCATCATTTAAGGTGATATTTTTCTTTTTCCCACTCTCCTTTCACCCCTCCCTTAGTTCCTTCTAATTTCTAGATGTTTGGGATAGGGTTTTGATTCCAATTAAATTTTATTATGGTGGAATCAGTCAAGGATTATGGGAATTTTGGTTTGATTTGGTATAGGAAATTATTATATGGATTCCACACTTTGTTGCATGGCGTTTCATTAAGGTGTGTGACCATGGTGAATTTTCATAGCTTTTTCCTAATGGTATAATTTAATTAGTATTTGGATTGATATAAACTCTTAGGGATTCTACCTAGGCTATGTTTGGGTTATTCTGCAAGTATCTGGTGAGTAGTTGGCTTCAATTTTGATGTGGCATGATAACCTTATAAGCTCCCATAATTATGAAAAGTTGGGTTTTGGATAATTAATTATAATCATTATAATTAATTAATTGTCCATGCTTGGTATGAGGTTTTCTTGGGTGATCATGATGAGCTTGATTGGTTGTTTAGGTTTTTGAATTATGCTTGGATGGGTCTTGACTAGGTCATCACACTTCAAAAATGTGATATAATTCTTATTTGTTAAGGTAGGTGTTCTAAGAGCTTTACTCATAGTCTTAATAATTTTTTTATTTTTGGGTTGTTATATATAACTTAGGTCCCATGTGTGATGTGCTTTTTTCCTTGATTTAAGATATTGTATTAAGCTTTGGGTTGATACCTTGGACCTTCCTTAGATCCCATTGGATCTATGGTGATTTGTGGCTAGACCTATGGCCACCCATGGGGTGTTCTAACCTTTGGAAGTGGAACTTTTTATGGGAAACGTTTTTATGAAAATTCCTATGAGGATTTTGAAATGGTTTCAAATTTGTGCATTATGTTTTGACCTAGTTTTGGGCTTCAAAGTGGGAAGGCTATGTTGAAAAATGATTCTTGTTTTAAAATGATATGTTGACCTAAAAGTGAGTTATAAAAGAGGGTTTATAAATGAATTTCAAATGTGAATTTTAATGGGGTGTTCAGTTTCCTCTTGGTGAAAATTTTTTGATGGTTCTAAAAAAATGTAGTCCTTAGGACCTATTTTGTTTTCAAGATAAATATTTATTTTTAAAAAGAGTGTTTTTGAAATGTTTAATGAGGTTTCTTTGTTGATTTTCTTTTTGCAAGAGAAAAAGGGTTGATTTTTTTAGGCATGTTTTATTTTTGAAGGAAAATGGGGACCTTAGTATATGATGATAGTTTAAAAAGGGTTTATTGTGTTTTATTTAATATTTGGCATGGTCATGAAAATGAAATTTGTGTTTAAAAAATGATGGAATTTTTTGGGTGCTGGAATGATACTCTGGGCACAAGAAGTGTACTATGGATACGGTCTCAGAATGAGGCTTTGGACACTGATAGTATACTTTATGGTTATACTTTTAGACTGATGATTTTGGAGATGATGGTATACCATGTGGAGGATAATGTTGGGATGGTTCTCCTTCTCTTTATGTTGGGCTAGACTAATGATCTGGGAACCACCGATGTTATGTATAGATAGATGGTAGAATGAGGTTTCAAAACCTAATTTTATGTTTTGTGATGGGTTGACAGTCCCAAAATTTAGGATTTGTACTAATATTTTGGTATATTTTTAGGTTATGGATGAAGGTTCCATCCATGTTTGATTTCAATGATAATATTGTTATATATATTCTAGATGAATATTCTAGGAATTGAAGGTTTTAGTATGTTATATTGGTACCATGGGTGTAGGTTTTATGCTTCCCTAACTTAAATTAAAATTGAACACCCTCTTTGAAAGTTGTGGTATGTACTGGTTTAAGTAATTTCATGTTTGGTTGGTCTAGGTTTCACCTTAAAACCCTTGGTCTAGTGGGTACTAGATGAGATGTTTTTCCCCTACTTTTATTTCCTTCTATTACTATTTATTTATTCTACTTTTTATCATTATACATTGTTTCTCAGACTAGTATTGATTTATACACCATTGGTAGTGTCCTACTGAGTTGTGCACAACCTAGTTGAGCTTCTATTACACTTGGGAACTCAAGAATCTTTCACTTGTTTATTGTAGAAAAATTTTTGTCTCAGTCCTATATTGAATTTGGTTTGGTCAATAAATATTTTATCAGGGGATATCAGTTGACTGTATGGGTATGTTTCGGTGAAGTTGTGGAGCCTGTTGTATTTTCTTTCATTTTGTATGTTATATATCCATCCCAGTGGCAATTTTGTTGTATGTATACATGTACATTCATGCCATTACTTCATTTCAATTTATTATAGAATGTTTTATTTTTAGTTTATGAATTATTCTCACTCACTCTGATGTGTATGATTTTTGGTTATTTAATTCTTATTATTCACTCTTATATGAGGGTATAGACTCCTCATAGTTCCACCTTAGACCCCTAATACTAGTCATCAGCCTCTGTCATATGAGTAGGCACAGTTGAGGTCATGTAAAGAATAGGCTCAGAGCACTTGTTTAGTGTCTTCTGGGTATGGACATTACAAGGTGGTATCAGAGAATTTTACTTTCCCATTTTTTTATATTTATGTTTTGGTAGAATTGTGATATAGGAATTTGTCTAATCTTGAGATGGACACTAAGTTGGTGCATTGTTAATACCTATTCTAGTAGGAATTCTAGTTACTAGGGGCTGGGTTTGATGTTCTATATTTGTGATGTTATTATTTTATGTGATTTTTTCTCCTCTAGATGCACATGTTGTTTGGATGTGATGCTTTATGATGGATTCCAGGCTCTTAGACTATTAGAAATAGGATTTTAACTTGGTTTTCACTTTTTTCCTATATAGGTAAGATGAATATAATAAATCATGCTAGGAACATAGGATAAACATGTTATAAGACTTATAGTGTTTTATTTTAGGGATTTTATTTTGATATAAGGTTATTTGGATCTACAGTGAGATGCTCAATGATGAGGATGTAGGTGTTGTCTTTTTGTATGGTTAGTGGAGTGACCTTAGTGGGTCAGTGTGGTATAATTGTCTAGTTTTTGGACCCTTATGGGTAGTTTTGTGTGAGATTGGTAGTGTGTCCAGGTCCTCCAAGGAGTGGTATGTTGTGTAGATTCTCGGAGAGGACGGGAACCCTATTTGTGGTAAGTTGGTTGGTATGTGACACCTTTATGCTGAGGGACCCTAAAGCAGGGTGTTTTAATATTATGACATAGTTTTATTATGATATGGGTGCATCTTGGTACCCATCGATTCCTGTCTTAATGTGAGTTGGCATAGATTTTGGGTGGTTGTACATAGTTACCTCTTGACAAGACTGTAGTCTTATGAGTGGTGTCTTGAGGTTTTTGAGGGTGACCGGTGAGAAGGTTCAGCTGAGTTATGTGTACTTTTGGGTGTTTAAAGTAATGATGGATGTTTCGGACTTCTGAAATTGCTTCTTGATGTGTGAGTCTTTTTATGAGGTTTTTGAACATGGTATGGTTTTGGTTTTGAGTAATATCACTTGAGTTCTAGTAGTTTGTCTTTTTGGTAGGTTCTGAGGAAAGCATGTTCATTTGGGTGTCTATCCTCATTCATGATTGTGCAGATGATTTATTCCTAACAATTATGATTTGGATTAGAAGTTATAAGAGTTTCTCTAGGTAATGTGTGTTCATGTGGATGTGTTCTCTTGGGGTTGTGATCACATGTGAGAGTTTGTTTTTGGTATGATGCACATGGAGGTTTCCAATTTTCTTAAGGTGGAAAATAGTTTGAGTGTTTATTCTCTAGTGGTGCTTGTGATTCTTATGGTAAGACTGGTTTGGTTCCTATATCGGTTATCTCTAGATGCATCTTCAGGAACAAGGTGAAAGTGTATATGATCTTAGTAGAAATTGGAATAATTCTTGAGTTTTAATTGGTCAGGTAAGTGGTTTTGGTTTGGTGAGTTTTTTTGGTTTTGTAGAGAACTAAGGGTGCTCTGTGTTTGTTGTTATGGGAATGAAAGGTAGGCATGGCCAGTGGATAGGTATTATGAGATGAGGTTTCAAAAAATTTGACTCGTTGGAGTCATAATTAAGTTCTATGGAAGGGTTACACCATAGAGTGTAATGGTTAAGTGTTAATGATATCTTATAGGCACAAGAATGTGGTGATGCACCAAGTCATTTGGTTTTGGATCGGACGTGATGAGAGCTTATGTTCATTGTGCTTATGTAGTGTTGGAAGTTGTAAGTAGGTTGAGGAACAATGTGGATGTGATGATATTTTTTTGAAAAGGGTGGCTCAGGACTTTTTGATGAGTTTTACATGTCCCTAAAAATAGAGGTGACATCGGTAATGGATGGGTTGTAGTGTTTTTTGTCAACAAAATCCCAATCTACTCTTAGTTTAGAGAAAATAATACCCAATACCTTGACATCTTCTTGAGTATGCTGGGAGGGAAATGAATATACACCTAGCTATCCATATATATTCTGATTGCTTATGGCGCCTCTTGGAGGTTACGCTCGTGGAGCGGTGTATGTGGAGTTGTATGGTGGGAGGTGCACCATAGACCATTTATGGGTAAGGTCCTTGGGTGGATCGGATGTATAAAAATATTGTGGTTCCATTCTTGTATGTCGGGTATGGGTGATAGTTTATGTTTCATTTGTTTACTCAGGTAAGGGAAAGATGGCCATGTCCAATGCTTGAGTCAGTAGTGGTTGGAGCATGGGCCAAAGTGGTTGAGGTGGTATGGGTGAGTCAGTGATGATGACACTCCTATGGTGGGGAGTGGTGTATCATTTGCAGTGTATATAACCCTAGTGTTGGATGGGTTATGGTTGTGTGGAACTAGTCATGGATTGGTTGTGGTGGCATTGGGATGCCAATGAAAAATTATTGAGGTGTGTTCCTAGATTCCATAAGGAATAAAAACAGGGAAACATTTGTGGTGGATAGTCGAGCTAAGCTTGGACTTGGTCTTGGGGTGGTTTTGAAAATAAATCCAAGATTCTTGTGTCAGTATTATATTGATGTATGTGGTAGAAAACGTCTATGGTTTTGAGTCATTAGAGTATTTTACTATAGAAATCTCATTGGGAGTTGGGTTTGGACTCTAATGGGATTGCTTGGGTAGTCATGGAATTCCTTTGGGAGTGAAGGAATTATAATCCCATTAGATGGTAATGGGTAGGAAGATATATCATGGCACTTTGGAAATGATTCGGTCGAGGATAGTCTAATTGAGGCTAGAACAAAATTTGGGTATGGAAGGTTGAAAACTACATCTGGTGTTTCATTTCAGTAATGACCGATACATTTTGTTTTTGAGTTGGGATTTCATGGAAATTTCAATGTTTCATTAGTTTTTACATGGACGGTGGGTATGCATTCACTTTTATTGGATTTTTATGAAAAGAATGGGTGCTAATGATGATTGGAATTATCAATAGTTTTGGGGTGTGGTAGGTTGGTATCCATATTGGGTATGTTGTGGGAGTTCTAGTTCAGGTTGTGTTGGGTTTTTTCAGAAGATAAGAGTGTGAAGTGTTGAAATTTAGTGAGGATAATCTAAAGCCTATAGTGGGGAACACCAAATATTTATGGTTTATTGGGTGAAATTGTAATCAATGTTTTCATTGTATGGGATCAGTTAAGCACCATCATGGTGTTTTGGTTTTGGAAATGGGTGTTGGCTTGGAGTTTTGGCCATTTAAGGGACTTTAGTTAGAGGTTATTCCCTAGTTTTGTTTTGGGATTTCGAAATATGAATAAGGATAGTAGATAAAATGTGGTGACCAACATAGGTTGGATGATACAGATAGATAACCCTTAAGACTTTTCATGGATGAGAAGTATTTTGGTGGGGATATTGTAATATCCCATGTCTCAATGGATAAAAAAATTCAGAAAGAATGTTAATTTTCATTACTGAATGGTTTAAATCTTGAATTAAGATTCAGAATGAGATTATGAGATTGGGAATACCATAATGTGTATTTTTGAGACAAGTAATGATGCTTGAGATGTGTCATGGGTGTTTGGATGAGCTTCGGAGGATCCGGGTTAAGTTTTTAGAGTTTAGGATTTTTTTTACAAGGGTGTACTATTTAGGAAAAATTGTGTGACACCCTGATGCTCTGGAGGTTTTTAGTTTATTTTTAATTGAAAATGTTTGAGTTTCATGAGTAGATCATTGTTTTTGGAAAACAATGTGAGGAAAAAGAGGATATATTATTCAAGGTTAAGGAGGGTTTGATGCTTTCCACACAGGTCGCACACAGTTTCAGAAAAACCATGTTCTTTTCTGAAGAAGGGAGGCAGGGTTGAAATAATGGTTAGTACATAGTTTTTCAAACCGTGCGGCCTAACTATGTGGGACTTGGGTGTTGTACATTAGGGGTGTTCACAGTTGGTGTAGGGTTTGGAAAATTGTGCGGCCAAACTATGCAAGAAGTTTGGACTTATATAGAGCCAACTATAAGGTTTTCACACGGGTTGGAAAATCATACTATCAAATCTCATGGTTGGTCAAAATTTCATTTAAAATGGTAAAATTACCATTTTAATCCTTCAGGATTTTTATTCACCCATATCCTTTCTCTCCCTCTAATGTGCATGAACCAGAGGACTCTCCTCCTCCATTCCTCACTTTTTCAATCCTCTCTAATGAGGTATTTTTTTGGAGTTCTTTTGGTATTTAAGGTGATATTTCTCTTCTTCGTCCACCCATTTCTCTCTTCCCTTGGTTTATTCTAATTTTTAGATGTTCAGGTTAGTGTTTTGATTCCAATTCCACTAGATCATGGTGGAATCTCCAAAGGATGATGGTTATTTTGGTCAGCTCAGGTAAAGGATATTATAATATGGATTCTACACTTTGTTGTAGTGTTTCATTAAGTTATGTGACAGTGGTGAATTTTATTATGTTTTGCTTAGTGGTTTAATTTTATGAGTTGTTATATTGGTATCACCTCTCAGGGATTTGAACTAGGTTGTGGTAGGGTTATTTTTTGGGTCTTTGGTGAGTGGTTTGGTTTAGTTTCGATGTCACATGATGACCTTGGGGGTTTCTGGAATTATTCCAAGTTGTGTTTTGGTTAGTTAATTATATTCATTATAATTAATTAATTATTAATGTTTGGTATGATGTCGAGTTTGGGTGATTTTTATGAGATCATTAGATTTAGAGTGGTTTTTATGATGCTCGATGAGTCTCTATAGGGTTTCCACATTTTTTAAATGTGTTGGAAGGATTCATTGTTGACGTAGGTGGTCTAATAGATTTGACCATACTATTAATAATTGTTTTATTTATTCATTTCGGTGTATTCCTTAGATCCCATCTGTTATATGCTTGTTTCCTTGACATAATAGATTGGTTTTTGGATTTGGTTTGATACCTTAGACCTTCCTCAGATCTCGTTGGATCTGTGGTGATGTGAGACTGGACCTATGAAAACCCATGGGGTGTGCCAACCTTTTGAAGTGAAAATTTTAATGTGATAAGATTTTGTAAAGAAAATATGAGGATTTTAAAATAGTTTTAAATGTTTTTATTAGTTTTTTACCCAGTTTTGAGTGTCAATGGGTGAAGGTTGTGCTACGAAATGATCATTTTTTTGAAATTAGGTGTTTACCTAAAAGTGGGTTCAAAAAAGGTGGTTTATAAATTAATTTCAAATGGGGATTTGAAATGGGTGCATGGTTGCCTCTGGGTGAAAATTTATTTATGGTTCTAATGAAAATTTAGACCTTGGGTCCTATATTTTTTCCAATATAAATATCCATGTTTTAAAAGGGTAGTTTTGAAATGTTTAAAGAGGGTTATTGGTTGAGTTTTTTTGGAATGCAAAAAAGGGTTGAGTTTTGTGAAGTCATTTTTTGGTTTTGAAGGCCCATGGGGACCTTTATAAATGATCATAGTTTAAAAAGGTTTTTTTTTGTTTTCATGAATGTTTTTTTTGGTCATGATAATGATATTATTATTTAATAAATTATAGACTGGTTTGGGTGCTATATTGATGCTCTGGGCATAGAAAGTGTACTATAGATTTGGTGTTAGACCGAGGCTTTAGAAACTGATAGTATACTTCTTGGTTAGAGTTCCATACTGATTATATGGGTGATGATGGTATTTTTTGTGGAAAAAGAGTTTGGACTGATACTATTTCTCCTTAGTTTGGCCTAAATTGATTCTCTGGGAACCACCAATGTTATGTATGGATGGATCCTAGAATGAGGTTCCAGGCACTACTTTTATATTTTGTGATGGGTTGATAGACCCAAAATTTAGGATTGGTACCAATAGTTTGGAATATGGTTAGGTGTTTTTTGGAGGTTATATCTATTTTTTATTTCAATGATAATATTTTTATATAGATTCCAGATGGACATTTTAAGTACTGATAGTTTAGGTATGTTTGATGGGTATCATAGGTGTAGGTTCTATGCTTCTTTGAGATGAATGACAAGTGACCACCTTATTTGAAAGTTGTGGTATATACTGATTTATTTAATTTCATATTTGGTTGGTTTGGGTGCCATGTTAAAACCCTTGTCCTATTGGGTACTAGGTTAGTTTTTCTTTTCCCTAGCTCGTATTTCATTACTCTATTGTTTATTTATTCCACTCTTTATCGTCATACACTATTTCCTAGACTGGTATTGATTTAGAAACTATTAGTGGTGGACTACTGAGTTTTACTCACATCCCCGATTGGTCCCCTATTGTACGTGGTTACTTGAGCATATCTCACGTGTTTATTGCAAGAAAAGGTTGTGATGCGGCCTATTTTGATTATGGTTTGGTCCAGTAGGATTTTCTCAAGGGATAACAGAAGAGTGAATGGGTATGGTTTGATGATTCCATGTATCCTATTGTATTTTATCTCGTTTTGGTATGTTATGTAGCCAGCCTAGTGTGTGGTTGTTTTTATGTATTACATAGCCATTTGGGACTTATTTATTTTCATTTTATTACAACATGTTTAAGTTTTAGTTTATTTATTCTTTCTGCTTACTCTGATGTGTATGATTTTTGGTTATTTACTTCTAGTTTTACACTCTGATATGGGGTATAGTCTCCTCATAGTTCCACCTAAACCCCCATTGGTAGTCTATAGACTTATGTGTATGAGGATCTGCACTTGAGGTCATGTAGAAAATTGTCTCATAGCATCAGTTTAGTGACTTTTGGGTTAGGGTGTTACAGGTATTCCCTATGGGTGATTGGAGTTGACCCTAAAGTTGGGGATGTGAGAGAGGATCCCTTATAGGGTTTTCGGACTATAACATATCCTATGATACCTAGGTGGGTTCCCCCATTTCATTTTAACCCTAAATAGGGTTAGTTTAAGTAAACATGTGTTATCGATCTTGGGTGTCACCTTATAACCCAAGGATTGAAGATGTGAGCATAGCATGGATGTAATGATTGGGATGGTTTATGTTTTTTAGAGGTCGTCCCATGAGAAGTGTGATTAGATTTGGTGAGTGAAAAATCCATGTGGTATGTCATTAGGTTATATAGAATATTTTCCCTGAGTATATGTGATATATATACATATGATGTTCGAGTTTTCAGGATCCAGTGTGGGGTGTAGCCCCCCAGGTGATGGTGGCCTAGTAATGGTTCTAATAAGTATGATGCCACTTTTTTCATGTTATATTAGGTTTTGTGGAAATATTGTTCTCCCTAGATATATGATATATGATTTCCTAGGTTTGGAAACCCCTTGGGAGTATGCTATATGAGGTTCAAAGTTGAGTTGAGTCCCTCAAGTGCATGTGATATAAGTGTTACCAGGTGCCAATGTGGGATTCATCCCCCTAGGTAGTGGTGTTCTGGAAATTGTTCTAACTAAATGATATGACCCCCTGAGTGTATGATATTACGGTCCTAGTTAGGGGATTATACCTTGTGGTTTTAAGGATTATGATAGGTTCTAGAGCAAGATTGGGTGATATTCTCATGATTTTTTGGGTAGGACATGGTTTCCCTTTGGTGATATTCTCATGGTTCAAGGGTCGGACATGGTTTCCCTTGGACTTTTCTCTCATGAATTTTAGGCCAGACATAATTACCCATAGGTGGTGTGTTTTATTCTTAGAGACATCTGGCACTATCCAAAGTAGGTTTGTTCAATATCGAGTGTTTCTTTAAAACTTAAGGATCAAAATGATTATTATTTTTATATTATATGTTTTTTATTTATTCTAATTGTATAATATGTGAAACAACACTTTATTAGTTATATTAGGGAAAACTTTGGTGGTCTCCTACTATGTTTTACTCACACCCTTCTTAGTTGCATCCACCAATTTGACACATGATAAGATCTCATAATCACATGTTCAGGTATGGAATAGTCTAAGGATTGTATGATTAGGATGGAGCATCTCAACATGAATTTTTAGATTGGGATTTGATGAGTCTAAAGGAAATTATTATATCCACATTATATTTTATTTATTATTATTATTTTATATATAATTATATTTATTGGAGATCATTGGAATGTATTCTTGTATTACTACATATCCATTTGATATAACATGGGTCATTTTATTTTCTTCTGTATACTCTGATTAATAGGTGTTGATATTATTTGGTAATTTCCATTGGTGTTTACTCTTATATGGGTGTATATTCTCCCCATGGTAGCACCTTAAACCATCCATCATGGTCAAAATCTACTAATGTATGGGGTGGAATGTCGAAGGTCATGTGGCATCACCTTTAGGGAAACTAGTTAGTGGTCCCAGTCCATAAGGACATTACAAAGTGTCATAAGAGAATCGTTTTTATGTCTTCTTATTTATGAATATTTTACATAGGAAATAGGAATGTTTTGGAGCTTTCTATGGGTCTCAAATCAATGCATCATGCTGACCTTTTATGGTGGTTAGTCCAAGTTACCAGTGATATATAAATTTTATCCTTGGTTTTCACTATTATGATTAAGATATTTATTTGAGTATGATGTGTATATTGGAGATTGATATTTAGGGTCTTGTATTTTTTCTCACTGGAAAGTGTCATATGTACATGCATAAATTTTAGTACACAGGATTCACACGACATTTGTGTACTTCCATGTGATTGATATCACTAAATATATAGGTTTCAAATGTTTATAGCGTTAATAATAACTTATATGGTGTTTTTGTTGGAATTTTTTTTCAGCATAACCATGGTATAATTTCTATGATGATTGATCATGTGGATCTAATAGAGGGATATTCCTTGAATATGGATATATATTTCCTTCATCCATGGGATTTATAGTGACCTAGGGTAGGTCAGTATAGGAATTGGATACCTAGGTGATAAACCCTTAGTGGGTCAGTACAAGCATTGGATGCCTTAAATATTGACCCATTATGGGTGATGGTGATTCTGGTTCAATTACTTAAAGTGTCAAAAATAACCTATATAGTGTTTTCCCATTTTTCTTGTTAGTGGGACTATGCTTAACTGAACCATATGATTATGGATTTACTCAATACAAATCATTATAGGATGACATAATTATATGCTAATTGATATGACCAATTCCTTGAGGGGTTGTTTAGTATGAATATTCCTAGTGATTATGGGTTCCTGGGAGTGGGAGGATGACCCAAAAGGTGATAACTAATGTGTATATATACAAACCCAATAGTGGGTGTGTTATCACATGAATATACTTATTCTATTTGATACGGAAGAATAAATGTTTCCCCATGAATTATGCTCTATGTGAGACAAGGTTTATGGGTTGTGTGAGAGTTTCTAGTGACATTTTGGTGTAGCTCTGAATATTGGTGAGTTGGGTGATATTATTGAGTGGTGGGATGTTTTCTGTTTTCATTGAGATGAGCTATAATATTTGAGGGTAACTTGATAGATAGGTTATCCTATATTTTCAAGTGATCTTAAATATGGGATTCATGGGTAGATAAATTTTTTTTGATATTGATTAAAAAGAAGTTATATCGGATATGTGGTGAATGAATGGAAATTCCTTAATTATTATGGATCTTGGTTCTAAATGGTCGTCCCTAGGGTGGATAGAGTGTGGGTAGATGCTTTATGGATTTATTAAGGATGCTTGGGTAGTGGGTAAACAGGTGGTAGGTATTGTAATTATTGATAATCACTCATATTTACTGATATATGGGGGTAAAATATAGTGGGGTGTGATCAATATTTTAGGTGTGTGATCCTAGGTTCAATGGGGTGTGACTCATGGGAGCTTTAGTCGGGTTGTGTGATTGGGTCATATGGGAGTGTAAAACTACTAGATGTGGATGAGACTGATTTGGAAAATGTGTAAGAGATTGTGAGAAACTTTTTTATAGGATCAATCTATCTTAGGAGACGATAGTAAGAGTTGGAATGACTTTTTTGTAAAAGCTTATGTTTGTAAGGGAAATCACAAGTTGGTTGTGTTTGATGCCTATTTGGCTTGTGTATTAGTGAGTGACCATGTGTGGGATTTGGGATGATATAATCAATGAGATGAATATGGGAAGGTTAGATTAATGTTTTGGAAAGAATGAAAGGAATATCAATGATGAGAGGTGGGTTAATGGAAGGTTGAAGGTATCGTGGTACGCTTGATCCACATTGTGACATGACATTGGTTATCTTGGAGGGGTGAGCATGGATTAATAGGATCCCCATACATGTGATGTTAAAAATAGGTTGGGAATTGTGATCAAGGATCATTGTAAAGTAATAAAGTTATTGGGGAGATAACCATTGGTCATTGGAGGGTGTGACCCTCATTGTCTATAGAAATTCAAAATATGTTGAGGATGATGTTTCTGGTGAGTCAGGATTAAATAGTGATTGATGTTTGGTATTGGTGATCAGGTGTTAGGGGTATAACCATTTCAATTCATTAAGTTTGGTAATGTATGGGGTTTGGGGTATAGATACCATGATTTTGGTTCAGTAGAGAGATAATAAAGATACTACTAGAGTGGGGAGTGTCGAATCGGTCATGGTTGTATGACCCTCATGTGGGTAGGATCATGGGCATAGTAAGACTAGGTGGTGGATAATCAATATGGAACTATGATATTAGTAAGTGGATCAAATTTTATCTATTTCATTAGTTAATACCATATTTGTGATTTAGATTCAGGGTTTTAGGGAGTCTAGAAATTTTCATCAGGCTCATGGTGGATTTGATGTTATCTGAGAGTTAGTCAGATTGGATGTGTGTCAGTGCTTAGGTTAAGTGCTTGAGGTATGGTGTGGGTTTTTGGTGATCCAATCATGGAATTACACCATGTTTTAGTATTGGACTTCATTTTGGGTGTTTGGATTATCATGTGATGCCTTTGTGGGTTAAGGAATCATGATCGGGTGTTATGATAGTACGTTGATGGGTGAGGATGGGTGTTATTGATAAAGTTCATCTAAAAGAGGAATAACATGTATGTTTAATGTATTGGGTGTAGTAAGGTGAAAACTGCACTAAGTGTGATTTTGAACCACTAGAAATGCATTTTTGAGGGACATTTCTATAGTGGGGAGCACCATTATAACGACCCATACTTTACATACATTGTTATTGCTTCAAAATTTAAGTACTTATTACAACATATAACAAAACCATGAAAGGACCGTATAGGTATAGTGTCTTTAGAAACGGGGAAATATAAACAATTGGTTCATAAAGCATCTAAATTTTCTCCCATTTATTTCATCATATATAGAATCACTTTTTGGAATATCATACTTAATACCCTTCTTCCTGACCTTCGGAAAATAAAACATACAAAAGGGTGAGCTCAAATTCTCAGTAAGGGTAAACAAAAGAAATATCAATCACATCATATTCATAAGAACAAAATATTTTGGAAATCTTAACCTACAAAAGAGATCATAATTTCATAACATGGGATAAATCATAGTAGTGAAATGTAATCCCAATAATCATAACTTAAAACATGAAACTTTGTGGCATACACACATAATCATAGAGAATCATTTCTTAGTAGTCAAGACTCATTTCCAAGACTATCCTAGTGGACAAAGTCGATTTCTGAACCAAGATCACTCCTCGTTTCAGTCCTGTATCACTAAACCAGATTAACCTGCTGTTCCAGCCATGTCTATATCATGAGATATAAAATCTTTACCCAATGCATTGGAGGGAGATATAGGTCCCACCCATCTCATAATGATACCATTCTTATGTGTTCCACAAGATCATAAATCATACATCATAGTATAACCCTTGTAATAAAAATGGGATTCTTAAACATCATGCCATCATAACACAATTCATATAAGATAAAAGGACATCATAAAAACAATTCTATCATAACATAATCAAATCAATGTAGTAATAGGGATAGAAAAAAAACCCTATATTATCTTAGATGGAAAATAATTTTGATAAAACACTTGAACTTCATTCTTGAGGAAAATATCCTTTCTACTTAAAAAATATTTTTCCTTTATTAAAATGCCATACTAAAAGAAGTTGATTAAAAATAAACTTGAAAACTTGTAAAGGAAGCTTTATGGAAATAATTTTCTAAAAATCCATTCAAGTCGTATAAGTTAAAGAAAAACATTCTTCTCGTACTTTGGCTGGAAAAGTCAAAAAAGTACCTCGTACTAAAAACGACAAAAGATTCCTTTCATATCTTTTACTAAAAACTCACCAAAGGGTAAATTTGGATTTAAAAAATTTTAGGAGGATGGAAATAATATTACATATTGACGAAACATGGATGTGGATGATAAATATGCCCCAGTAATTACCGAAGTATAAACAATCTCGGATAAAAATTGAGATTGCAAGATTTTCCCTTACCTTAGGTCCGATTTGCTTCGTACATGTCCAAACATCTGGTATAATGATTTAAATAATGTTATTGACTTATTCCATAATCGTACTCATTGTTATGATATCATATGTGGTCATATTCTTAGCTTCTTATTAGTAATATTTCATACTTGTTATTCGGGTGTTTATTGCTTTTTGTTTTTATGCGTGTTTTGTTGAATAAATTCTTATCATTATTTTTAGGTTATAGATACCACATTTCCATAATGGTATTAGTGTAATATATATCATATTTATTCATTAAATTCATTTATATAATCATTATGCATTTAAGATCATGTAGAATGAGTCGCATCACATCGTGGAGACGGTAGGCCGTACGTACGCACGAGCGATGATATCGTTCCTATGATCGTGGAATTGTATTGAAGTGTATGTATACTATTTCAGAATAAATATCACTTTACAATAATCATATATAGTTATTCTTTACACCATTATACCCATCCAAGTAAGGTGGGGTGGAAAACATATTACACCACGGCGTGGAGACGATATTCCGTACGTACGCACGCGCGGTGATTTCGTTTTCCGTAGGATGGATAGAAGGTGAAATAGGGTTGTTTCATATTTATAATAACATATCAGTATATTAGTGATAATGATGTTATTAATTCATAATGAAACAACTAATTAAGAGGAAGTAGAATAAGAAATAAAGTTGAAAGAATCGGTAACGGACATTACCTCTTCTTTGAAGCGCTTCCTCTTAACCTCCTCTTAGGGCACTAAAGATGGTCTTTGAAGAAGCCCAGAACCTATAGGATGTTTCTAGGGAAGTTGAAAATGGAAATGGGCAGGGTTTTGCCGAGCTTGAAGGCTCAAAGTTGTGTAAAGAGGAGAGGGAGTAGGTGCCCTTTTATAAGGGAGGAGAGGGGCACCTTAGGAAAAACTTAAAATATTATTTTATTATAAAGTCATATTCAGTTTTTAATAGCTCCAAATTGATTTATTTTGAATCTAAGGTGGGTATGGGTCTAAACCCTCTCAACAAATATATTTTAGACAATTTTAGGTTACTATTTTAACCTTATCATTTAGATTTAACCCTAAGTTAAATAATTAAACTTTTACCGTGTCTTCTTGTTTTCTTACACTATATGGTTAATAAACTTACTATAACAAGACAAACTAACCCCAAGTGGTTAATTATTAATATATATAACCTTATCTAAGTCATTTTTCTGAACCTTGGATTTTTAGGAATAAAATAACAATTAATAATATAATATTTGTTTTAAAAACAATTTTATGTCAATTTTCACACTATTTGGTAATTGATTTTTGTGAAAATTATAATAGCATTATTAGTTCTAAAAAAGATAATTAAATTAATACTAATATGTCATATTACCCTATAAAAGTATTTTAATTCATGAAAAGTCTCAAATTATATTTATTTGGGTGTTTATAATATCAATTATGTTAATATTTCTTTAATAAGGTAATTACTGCATCATCATTGTGTCATATATAAATTAAATTATGTAATGTATAAAAATTTTAAATAAAATAATATTATGTAGGAAATCGTTTTATCTTTCTAATGAATATTTATAGTCGAATTTATCTTATTTATAACCCTATATTAAAAATGTTTTAGTTATTAAACGTTGATTTTTACTATTTTAACTCTTCTTTAAATAAAATAATATTAAATGTCCTAATCTAATCCAAGTGGACCTAAATGGTCATATTTTATTCCTAATGTTTTTTTGGTCGAATTAAACTTATCCAATAGAATTATAACATGTTTTAGGGTAATAATAATATTATTTTTACCCTTAATTACCCTATTTACTTTTAACCGTGGTAAATAAAAGTAAAAAGTTACTATTCGCCAAAAGTTATTTTCATCTTATTGAACTAAATTTTACTCCTTGATGTTAACCGTGTCTCTCAGAGTTTCGAAATTCCACTCATATAAACGGTAAAATTATGTTTTATGTAAATTTTCTAACTCTCCTAGGAGGTGGGTAAAAGACAATGAAAAGTTCAATAAACTTTTTATATATCTAAAATTATTATAAAATGACTCCAATGAATTAATTTGAACTTATATAGTTATTATGTATCAATTTTGACCTAAAATAAATTTAAATAAAATAAATAATTATTTAAATAAAAAGTCAGTTTTTAAATAGTAACCTAGTGTTTTCACTATTCATCAAAAATTGAAAGTTTTCATAAAAATACCAAAAATTCACCCTAGGCTAATTTCGATATTCCGAATCCAAAAATGAAGTCCATTTTGAAAGATAAAATTTATAAAATTTCAAAAAGTGGGTATTACTATTCATAACGGCTAGTTTTAAGCATATTTTAATAGCATATCATTTTTTAGTGGAACTCGGTATTGCGTACACCGCAAGATATTGAGGAAGGTCGCGATTGCGTGTAAAGAAAGCCAAGATAGTATTGTGTGTAGTGAAAGATTCCTTTGATGATGTATATATAAAAACAAAATATTTCTCATATAAATCTCGGGTGTTACAACCATGG
Source organism: Viscum album (assembly GCA_963277665.1). Classification (NCBI taxonomy): domain Eukaryota; kingdom Viridiplantae; phylum Streptophyta; class Magnoliopsida; order Santalales; family Viscaceae; genus Viscum; species Viscum album. The sequence goes on from OY728130.1 coordinate 1,226,966,875, forward strand.
TTTGGAATCAGTATTTTTGAGAAGTCTCATATAGAAGGGAGCACCATGATCCCATAAATGAATTGGTTAACGAAAACATGGGGTATTGAGATAGAAGAGTGTGTTTGAGAACCATATAATATCGACAACAGTGATAATTGGGTAACTTAGTCTTTAGTGAATAGTACACTATAGTGTTAGGAGTTGTGCAACAGAAGCTTATTCAATGTTTAGGATTGGATGACTTGATTCAATGGTAAATCAATGATTGGGGCATGTCATGATTTTTTTCTAGAATCACTGAGAATTATCAAAGATGATAAGTATTATGGTGTGGAGTATGTAATAAACTTAATTGTTATGGGTTGTCAATTTCGGGTGGAATTTTAATTTTTGTACCCTAGTAGAGAATGTTTTGAGAATCATTTTTTGGATCAAGATTTCAATATTTGGAGCATCTTATAAAGATGATTTTAGATATGGATCATGTCTTGAGATAGGGTTTAGGTTATAGAGAAATTCTATTGAGAGTTTTTGTTGAAGGTTGGATTTTTAATGGAATTTTTTCTCTATGCATAGTTACTATATAGTTTGGTCAAACTAGGTGAAGTTCCTAAGTAAAATGTGCTAGTGAATTTTTCTATAGGTGTTGTTACATGAATTGTTCATGGTTATGGAGAACCATATGGGGATAACCATGTATAGTGATGTAATTTCACAGAGGTATTTTCACAGTTAGTGCATGGTTTTGGTAAACCATGCATAAAAACTATACAAGGGTGAGACTTGGGTTTAGTGTGAGTTGCATAGTTGGTGAAAAGTTTGGTGAACCAGGTGGCCCAACTATGTGAGGGTGTACACATTAAGAAATTGTGAGCTATATGGTTAACGTAAAGGTCCTATGGGGGTATTATAACTAGTCATGTATTCCCATAGATCCCTATCCAATTTTATTGACCAATATTTCTTATAGCTTGATACTACCATATATAAAAATTTTATAATCTCTTCTAAATATTTGAGTTTATAATTCTTGAAATGTGTCCTATTATCATTAATGAAATATTTGGGTACTTCATATCGAGAAAATATATTTTTCTTAATGAACTTAAAAAATATGGTAGAAAGATTGTTTAGATGAGAAACATCATCAACCCACATAGATGCATAATTCATAGCTACAAGTATATATCCATTCCAATAAAAAGATGGAAATGTTCCCATGAATTCTGAACTCTAGTCATCAAAAACTTCAATATCTAAAATTCTTTTTTTGTGGAAACTCCTACCTTCTTCCACTACTAAAAAACTTGGTTTATCTAGCACTGGGGATTTAACAGCACTAGCTAAAAACATTGTTAATGAATCCCTTTATCAGTGATAAAAAAGGAATTGTTAAAGGGGGTATTTAATAGTGATTTTTTTCCACTGTTAAAGGGGGACTTTAACAATGCTAAAAAATCATTGATAAATGGGGGGGTTTATCAACACTTTTTTAGAAGCACTGATAAAGACCCCCATTTATCAGTGATTTTTTACAAGCACAAAAAAAGTATACTTTAAAAAAAGATATTTCATTAAAAATATTCATAGATAAATATACTTATACTGATATAAATATAATATATATTTTTTAAAATATGTTTTAGATAAGGAAAATAGGAATTTACACTTAATATATAAGATATTTAGTGAAAATGGATTATAAAATAATTAAAAAATATTTTTTAATTAATAATTTTCTTATTATTACCACATAATAGTCATTTAATATTAATTTAAAGATAAAAAAATCAAAAAAAATTAATAAAAGATCTAAAATAGGTTAAAAATGTAACTCGAACTTCAAACTGCCATAACATTTGATCTAGATGTCCATTTGGGATCTACCACATATCAAATTGAAGAATGTGATGTTCTCTATGTCCTTAATTATATAGTTAAAACTTTTTCACATTTTCTATGGCCGAAAAAGGCCCTGAAGGCCTCCAAAACTGAGTTTTTAGTCAGGGTATCCTGATTTTTTTACATTCATGGATTTTCAACCTCGTTTACGAGGGTATTATTTCCTTTTTTTATAGAGACTAAATTTATTCCTAGGTATTATATTTATATTGATAATATGGTTTTGAAGTTTTATCATTTTTTAAAATGTATTTTTATTTATAATTAAATATGTGCTTGTTTTCTTATATTTACTTATAATAAATCACTCATATAAATATATATATCAACATATTTACATAAAAATGTATATTATAATATATTTAAATAAATAAATCTTCTAAAAATTTATTTAAAACAATATCTAACCATTTTTTACATTATAGATACACATACATATATATGTGTATTGATAAATAGATATATATTTATATTATATACTAGTATATGTAAATGAAAATAATATATAATATATTTAAATAAATATAAGTATATTTATATCACACACACATATATATATTTTAAAAATGTATTTAAAAATAATTATATAAATATATGTAAATATATGTATATATATATATATATATCATTAAACAGAGAGCAAAACAACTTGGTGTAGTGTTAAAGGTGTTCCATCTTCGAAGGAGAGGTGTAGGGTTAAAATCAAGGCGGACGTGCATGAGGCTAGAAATTCGTAAAGAATTGATAAAGGGGGGTGAAAACCGCTAATAAAGGTGGTTGGAGATCTGTTAAAGGGGTTGTGGAATCATTGACAAAGGGGTTGGATGCTCATGGATTTCTAAAAAAATTACCCCCTTAATAGAGCTGATTTTATCATCACTAAAAAATAATTGCTAAAGGCCCCCTTTAACAGTTCCTTTTTAGCAGTGATAAAAGTTTTGGGTTTTTAACCATGCTCAGATTATCAGTTCATTATTAGTTCTGTTAAAGGTAATTATAGTGCTTTTAAGGGCCTTTTTTGTTGTAGTATTCCCATATTTCTCAGCCTTTAATACTTGTCACACCCAAAAATGAGGCTCTTAGCATCCTTAAATAATTTGTCTAGTAGAAGCTAGACTATATGACCTTCTAGGTAGTTATCTCTCCCCCATGGTGATGAGTGTAAACTTCCAAGTATTGTAATTGTAAGATTCAAACTTTTTCACATCATATATGAATTCATTAAATTTTGATAAACCCTTATTAAGTTTTTTTTAGATTAGACCCAAAAACTATGCCTTTAGGTCGGTCAATTTGTTTCTGTGAAGAAGGTAGAAGACGTATGGAGTTTGGATATTGATCCAAGTCATCACATGAATTCAATTCATGGAATGAATGTAATTTATCACATGAATTGGTCTGTATAGACATCATTCATGATGTGAAATAGTTTTTCCCGAAGGGAAATTAACAACGTGAATTATATTGATGTCGTGAATATGTCATTGCCTATTTTTTTAAAGGGTACAAACCATTATTTTTTTATGAAATCATTCTTCTTCAACATAGCAGATTGCATGGGAGATATCCCTCTTAAACACCTTCTTAGGATTTGAGGTTACTTCTTCATCTAGACTCTGATTGTACCACAGTTCATCTCATCGAATCCCTCTCGGTAAGAGCTTTGATCTTATTCCTTCCTTTCCCGATTTATTTCTACATCTTCTATTCTATTTTTGTGGGATCTAATATGAACTATTTTTAAATCATTTTTCTATATCTCTATCTCCTCTCTTTCCAATCCGAATGAAATTTTGATACTATATGAGTATGCCTCTATCTCTCTAAATTATGTGTTCTAGCGATTATCTATAAGTTATTGTTGCTTTATATTATGAGTTTTGATTCCACATGCCATATTTTCAATGTTTTTACATAAAAAAATACACTTAAACCTTGTTTAATTTGTAATATTTGATAGAAAAGACCTTATACCTCTTTATTCTTATTAGGATAGGCCCCCATCGACTAATTACACCCCTTGAGTTATGCCCATAGAATTTCCCCTTGATATTATAAATTCTTATGTGAACAAACCATATTTTATGTGGTTTGGATTGACTTTTAAATGTAATATCTATAATGTATTAAATGTAAAATGTCATGTATGACCATTTCATGTGATTTTACATCAATAATGGTTACACCCTTGTTTAAGTGGGATGATAATGAATTATAAATCATTAATTAGATCATACTAAAGAATATTAGTCTTCTTACTATTATGAAACTTTGGAATAATGTCCCTATTGATATGATACTTGGGAATGTAATCCCTACTGATATGATACCTGAGTATGATGTCCCTACTATTATGATACACAGGCATGAAATCCCTACTGATATAATACTTGGGCATGGTTTTCCATACAGTAGTGATACTTAGGCATGGAATCCCATATACCTGTGATGCTTGGTTATAGAGACCCTTATGATCTATGATGCTTGGTAATTTCATCCCCTACTACTTTATGAGGATCTAGTGACTATAAATGGATGCCTGAGTTACACCTTGGGTTTTGGATAGCACTACATATGTATATATATGGATATAAATGTGATTACATATATAACACACATATATATATATATATAATTACATTAATATACACTTATACATATATGTTCATGGTGACATATTTTTAGAGGTTTCCCATCATGGGATAAAGAAGGCAGTGTCATCCTAGTGTCCTTTAGGAACCAGATCCGACCCTTTATAGTTTATAGAACTAATTTACTATTATTATACAAGCACATTAATAATATTATATGAACTATTTGGATAGTACTCGACCCCATTACTGATGGCATACTAAGTATATCTCACAACCTATTCAGGCCACTATTTGGTACCTAGATAGACTTCTGGGATATGGGTAGGGATAAGGGAAAGTGACCAGTCTTGGATGCTTGAATTGTTATAGTATGGGGTCTTGGGAGCATGAGACTGAGCCTTGGATCATGATGATATTGTATACCCTTTTGGTCTTTTTTATTTTTGTTATACATGTATTGTATTGGATGTGTGATTCCATGTATGTATCTACATTATTAGTATCATGAAACACTCATCATTTAGTATATGGTGACGCTTCTGTATTGATGTATTATTACTATCTTGATGATTTAATTCCACATCTATATTTGTCTTATTATGATTCCTTTATTTATTCATTATTTCACCATTATAATACTCTGACATAAGAGGGTATAGTATTACCACTATATATTCACCGACCCTTGCTACTAGTAGGCATCCTCTAGTGTACAGGGAGGCATTCTTGAGGTCATGGGACTAATCGAGTTTGATTACTTTTAAGTGAACTGGGTATAGGATGTTACAAATTGGTGTTAGAGGTATTATTTTCTTTTTCTTATTATTATTGAATGGTATAAAGGATATTATATTGTATAAATATGGTAATGAGACTATTCTTAGGAGTAGTTAATACATTTATAGAGAAAAGGTAAATTATTGGTGATGGGAATTGCTAGTTTGGATTCTTTTTATTATAGTTAATTTGATTCTGTTGTTGGGTGACACACATGATATGTGATGTTTATTATTATCATGATTAAGGATTCCATTTTACCATTGGCCTAGTATATAAAGGAAGTGTTTTTCATGCATTATCGTAGGAATGTAGATGTTCACACGTCATGCATTATTCCATGCAATATAGGTGCATCTCATTTCTTGTATTATTTTTGGTTACTATGAGTGCCTTGATTGTTATATATGTGTGGAATTGTGCTAAAGTTTCTTATGGGATAATGAGAAACATAATTGGTTACTTAAATTTCATTTATCAACCTAATAATTTTTTCCTACATAGCTTTATGTTGACACCTTAAGTAGTCAATTATGGCATGATGAGTCATGGATCATTAGTCACATGGGTTGTGACCTGTTTATGGTTGTGATTAAATGGATGTTGTAGTTCAATTTACAAAGTGTATGGGTCTTTATAAGTTTGAATTTTTGATCTATGTTATGAAAACATTTAAAAATATTTATATATGAATAATTAGAAACATAAATGAATTTAAATTCTAAAATGAAACATTTGCCATTAAATGTAGATTATATATGGATCATAAAGGGTGATTTCCTATATAAATTGCAATGGAAACTATTTATATCAAGAAACCTAACTGATAGTAGATAACCTGGCCATGATATGACCTTAATGGTGGGTAGTAGGTAGTTTCTCTTTCATTCTTATGATCTATACAGTGCCCAGCCCTAGATTTAGGAGCAGGTAGAGGGTTTCAACTTCTGTATAAAAGGCTTTGTTCATGTTCTATTCTTATATCCATGGAATACGCCATTACCAAATCTCTTTCTGAGGTTTCTGTTTAGAAATTATAGATTTATTCCACCCTAATGTCCTTTATTCATGAACCAATAAGGTGGTGATGATCATGCTCTAAAAATGGTGGGACTTAACCCACTAATAGTGCCACCTGAGGCACATCCTATTATACCCAACTTGGGTGTTGATTCCCAGTTTCAAGAAGGATTCCTAAAGCCCATGAAGATCATATAGGGAGACTCATGACCTCCCTCAAATTTGTAATAGTTGACATGAGAATTTCATCAATAGAATCCACCCACATTTTCAGGGGATAGAAACCCTCAAGCTATAGATTCATGGTTGGAGACCATACTAACTATCTTCAATCACCTTGAGAAACCTCCTAATAAGAGAGTGAATCACACTACATATAATCTTTTAGATTATACCAAGTTATGGTGGGGTTTTATCACCCTGGGAATATCATCATCAAGGTATCACATAGGTAGTCTTTCAGTTAGTCTTCTACAATTTTTATTTCCCCAAACACTAAGAGAGGACCGAGCTATAGATTTTATACATCTAAAATATGGTACTATGTCTATAATGGAATATTATTCTTAGTTCATAGAGCTAAAGTGTTTCAAAATAAATTTTTCTAGTGAAGTTTTGGTGCTGGTGAGGATGGTCTTGTATATGCCATCTTATCATCGGTGAATGTATTTTGGTTGACCAGTGTTTTGGAAATAGTAAAATAATCCCTCATTGACAAGAAGAACTTGAGGTAAGATGATGGTGTGGGCCACGGTGGTTCAGATCCATGATGGGGAAGTGGCTCAACTAGCATCTAGAAATGTCACTTTGAGACTGCATACAGGGGCATCACCAGCAAGATGACACCCAGTGATAGTTAAGTGGTTTGTCACCAGTGTAGAATTCTCAGGCATAAGAATCACTACTGTCCCAAAGTCCTCATTGAGTTCCAAGGATATGGAAGTTTGGGGCATATTTAATGTTTTTTAGGACCTTCCCATCGGTTCCTAGTGGGATAGGGTCCATATCAGATCATATTTTAAGAGTGGGATTAGTATCACCTCACCAAGTAGGTAACTAGAGTACTACTATCCACTCAGGCAAAGTAGTTGGTCATTGATGACATACTCAAGCTTTAGATATACAGGGCCTATAGGGTGGGCCAACTCGGGGAAGTCAGGATGTATCTTAAGGCTATATATTTTCCCATATCTATGTAGTGCATCATTTTTCAGAGGTGTATAGTGAAATAGAATCTATAGTTCTAAGTACTATTATAGTCGCCACTACTTTAGATTCTTCCTTATTCGACACTAAAGATTCACATTCTTTCATATTAGTGGCTTTTCTCAAAAGTATCAGACTTGGAATTAGGTAATTTGGTGGGGTGATGATCCTTGAAACTCATTTGGGTATAAGCTCATAGAGTGTATTCTAATTTAATAAAATCACCTTGAGATAGTAGATTATCGTTTTCTATTGATCCTCTTCATCCTCAAGATGTATGGTTTTGATATCATTCTCAGGATAGACTGGTTGGTTCCTTACCATGCCTATGTAGATTAACATCACTGGAGGGTTTCTATTACATCACCGGATAGCGGTAGTTATATACTAAAGGTTGGATGGGATATCTAAGTGAGATGAGCTAGACCAGAGTATCATGGACTGAGTGGAGTGGCGGTCCATATTTCTATTATTTTTCAAGATGATCAGGGTGTAAATTATCATGATTTCCCTATGGTAGTTGATCACTTCAAATATGTTTTTCCTGACAAATTTTCTAGTATACCTATTGACAAAGAGGTATATTTTTCTATCAATATAGTTATAAGAGCTGCATCAGTATCCATTCCTCCTTAAAGGATGTCTATAACTAAGTTTTAGGTTCTCAATAGGTAGTTATACGATTTTGGGTCTAAGGGTTTTATACAAACTAGCACATCACCATGGGGTTCACCTTTCCTTTACTCAAGAAATTCAGGTGGTACCCTCATAGTTTTCATAGATTATCATTGTTTGAACCAGATTAAGGTTAATAACTAGTATCTACTTACTCATATTGATGACCTCTTTGAACAACTCTAAAGAGAAATGGTTTTATCCAAGATCAATTTGAGGTTAGGCTAGAATTAGGTATGATTATGACCTTTAGAAATACCATGTATGGCATTCAGAAGTCGGTATAGCTTAGATTAGTATTTGGTCGTGTCATTTTGTCTCACGAATGCACATGAGGTCTTTATGAAATTGATGAATCGAGTTTCCCACTTGTATATAGATTCCTTTGTAGTAGTTTTTATGGATGATATCTCAGTGTATTCACATACTCAACAAGACCATGAAAAACATCTTGAGATCATATTGAATACACTGATAAATAACTAGTTTTATGATAAGATCACTAAATTTCACTTATATATTGAAATTATTCACTTTTTGGGTCATAATATCTCAAAGATAAGAGTATCAGTTGACCCATACATGTTCAGTATTATTGTTTCTTGGTATTATCCCAAGAATTTATTAGGAATACAAGGTTTCTTGGGGGTATCTAGCTATTATAGGAGCTTTAGAAAGGACTTAACATGCCTTGAAGCACCTCTTACAATATTTACTAAAAAGGTTGCGACATTCTGGTGGTCTAAAGCATGCAATAAGGCCTTTCAAGATATGAAAGGAAGATTGAATTCATCACTGATCATCATTCTTCCAGAGTTAGGAAGAGGATATACAATGTTTCATAATGCATTATGTATTTGTATAGGAGTAGATATAATGTGGGGTATTGGGTCATTGTGTACGGGTTTCATCAATTGAGGCCCCATGAGAGGAATTACTCGATGCACGATATCGATCTAGAAGATGTTGTTCAGGCCTTGTGTTGTTGGTGGAATTACTTGTTAAGAAAATTGTTTATTGTTTTTATGGATCACAAAATCCTCAAATTAATCTTTACAGAATGTGAATTGAACCTCAGAAATTGGATGTGATTAGAATAACTTCAGTCCTTTGACTATGAGATTACCTATATACCTATAAGGGGAAATGCAGTTACTGATGATCTATATCAGAAGACTCAAATGTAAACTATTAAAGAAGATAGTGATGAATGGAGATTGATTAATCTTCTTTTTTAGATGAATCTATAGTTTTATTATATTCATTAACGGCCTTTAATTATGACTATATTGGAAACCTCAACACTTATAGATAGAATGGATAGGAGGAAGTTTTCTGGCCTTGAGGTCTTAGTCCAAAGGGAGGGTGTTTTAGGTGGGAATCCATCACTAGGTTGTTCGATCAATGGAGATAATTTCTTGATTATTCATAGGGTTTTCTAGGTTCCTACATACATGCAAGGGGAACTGATGTGAGAATCCCATTATTCATAGTGTCCAGTACACCTGGGTATTTCTAAGATGTATCGTGACATGTTCCTCCAGTATTGGTGGCTTAGAACGAAATTTCTGGTCATGGATTGTTTCACTAGGTGTTCCACTTGTCAGTTGGTGAAGGTGGATCATTATCAGCATGCTATCTTTCTAAATCCATTACCAATTTCATAATGTAAAATGGGATGATGTCGCTATAGATTTGTGACCATTTTTATAAAGTTACCTTGAGGTAGCGACATGGTTTTGATAGTCATGGATAGGATGGTGAAGGTCACTCATCTTATTCCTATCAGGGAAAAATTCAGAGTGGATGATCTTGGGAGACTATATTTCCATAAAATTTTTCACCGACACGAGGTCCTTCTTACCATTGTTTCATATAAGGATGTTCATTTTACATCTAGGTTTTTGAAGGGTTATAGAAGGCTCTTAGGACATGGGTGATTTTGAGCATATCCTTCTATCCAAAGACCAACATCCAATCATAAAATATGATAAAAGTAGTAGAAGGTATGATACGAGCATGTGTCCTTGATATTATAGTTTCTTTGAAGAATCATATACCTCTTATTGAGTTTTTATACAACAATAGCTTCCAAATTACTATAAAGATGGCTCATTTTGAGTATCTATATGGTAGGATATTCTATTCACCCCTATATTGGTTAGAGGAAAGAGAAGCAGTGCTAATAGGACCTCATCTCATTTATTAGACTTCAAAGTATGTATAATATATCAATAAGTCTATGGTTACTTCCCACTATAGATATAAATGTTATCCTAATTTTTTTCGACAACCTCTAAAGTTCAAGTTCAAGGATCATGTTTTCTTTTTTTTCACCAAGACTAAAACATAGACAAATTCATTGATAGGGAAATCTATCACCTTGATATGTCAGAGATTTTGAGATCTTGCAGATATTTGGGTTAGTATCTTATTGGTTTCTTTTTCCTCATAGGTATTAGGCCATGCATGGTGTCTTCCATGTATCACATCTTCACCAGTATCATGTTGACCCATCTCATGATTTTGATCTTAAGGATGTTGAGTTAGAGAATGATTTTTATTTTGAGGAGTATCATATTAGTATCGATGATTATAGAATAAAGGCCCTCCTAGGAAGATATGTCCCTCTAGTATGGGTGTTATGGTAGCACAACTATGTACAGGATGATAAATAGGAGATATAGGTCAACATATGTACTCTATGGCGAAAACTGTTCTTAGATGAGGCTTTACCATCCATAGAAGGGAAACTTGGTAATGAGTTATTTTAATAATAGAAGATTATAAGATACTATATTTTTCATATCTGGTATGGATTATTTAAATTTTGATAAACCTTTTTTAATCTTTTCTTTTTAGCTTAGACTCAAAAAACTATGCCTTTAGGCTAGCCAGTTTGTTTATGGGAAGAAGGTAACATAGGGTTGGAGGATGGCTATGATCCAATTCATGATGTGAATTGGTCTGGCCAGACCTTGTTCATGATGTGAAATGGTTTTTCCCTAAGGTAAAAACCCTCAAGTAATTCACAATGTAAATTATATTCACTTCTTGAATATTTTGTGGCTTTATTTTTTAAGTGGAAGAACCCTTCTTTTTTATGAATCCCTTATTTTGAACAGAAACTTGTGTGAGAGAGCTCCTTCTTCACCGACTACCAAGTCTTTTAGGTAACTTCCTAATCTGAACATTGATAAATCTACCATTAATCTCATTGGATCTCTCTTGGTAATATATTTGATATTATTCCTTATTTTCTTGGTTTGTTTCTCCATCTTCTGTGATATTTTGGTGTGAGTTGATATGACCTATTTTTTATGTGTTTGTCTTTTTCTTCATTTCCTTTCATTCCAGGCCAAATCGAAAGCTGATATTGAATGAGTACTCATATATTTCCATAAGTTAGGTGATCTAGTGGTTATACCTTAAGTATTTTTGCTTTATATTATGATTTGTGATTCCACATACTTTATTTTCTATGCATTGCATAAAAATACACTTATGCCTAGTTTAATATGTCAGCCTTGATAGAAAAGACCTTGTGCCTCATTATTTTTTTGATTGGTCATCACCGACTAATTACATCCCTTGAGGTGTTCCCATAGAATTTCCCTTGATATTATAAATTCTAATATGACCAAAATATCTTCTATGTTGTTTGTCTTGGCTCATAAATTTAATAACTAGAATGAATTAAATAGAAACTGAGTGGTACAACCACATCACATTATTTTACATCAATAATGGTCACACCCTTTTTTAAGTGGAAATATAATGAATTCTAAACCATTAATGGGATATTTCTAAATACTATTGGTCTTATTACTGTTATTATACTCAATCATGGAATCCCTACTAATATAATACCTAGGCATGGTGTCCCTATTTATAGGATACTTGGGCATGGAATCCCTAGTGATATGATACTTGGGTATTGAACCCCTGATGTTATGATACAAAATTATGTAATCCCTACTGATATTATACTTGGGAATGGCATCCCATATACATTTCATGCTTGGGAATGAGACCCTTATGATCTATGATACTCGAGCATGGCATCCTCTGCTACTTTATAAGACTCTAGTGAAAATAAATGGATGCCTGAGTTATGCCTCATGTCCTAGATAACACTACATATGTATATATATATGGCTATAAATGTCATTATGTGTGTATCACACACACACACACACACATATATATATATATATATATACGTATGTATATATTGATGGTGACATATGTTTAGAGGTTTCCCAGCATGGTCCGAAGTAGGTATTGTCAGCCTGGTGTCCTTCAGGAACCAAAGCCAACCCTTAACAGTTTACATTCTTTATTTACCATTATTATATATTCTTGATTATTTTATTATATGCCCTAGCTAAATATTTCTAGAAAATATTGGTGGTGGCCTACCAAGTATATCTAAAACTTTTTTTGAGCCACCGTTTGGTACCCATATAGACTCCATAGATATAGGGAGGGATATAGGAAAGTTCCCAGTCTTGGATTCTTGATTGATTCTAGCATGGGATCGTGGGAGAATGAGACCGATCCTTGGCTCGTGATTCTATTAGATAAACATTTGTCCTTTTTATTTTGGTTATACATGTATTGTACCGGATGCCTACTTATTTGTATGTCTATTTATTTAGTAGTATCATGACACATTCATCATTTTCTATATGGTGCCACTTTTTTATTGATATATTATTATTTTCAGGATGATTTACTTTTACAACTCTATTTTTCATATCATGATTACTCTATTTATTCGTTATCTCATCATTGTGCTACTCTAACATAAGAGGGTATAGTCTCCCCATAGTATCTTCACAAACCCTCACTACTAGTGGGGAGTCTCAAATGTATAGAGAGGCACACTTTAGGTCATGTGATCGACCATGTTTGATTACTTAATGAAATAGGTCTGGGACATTATAGTGATCATTTCTAACTCATCCACACATCTTCAAAGTATACCATTAACAAATATTCTAAAAAGAAAGGGACTATCCCAAAAGTAATATTTCAATATAAAAATGGATTTATTTATTTGGTTATATTAAAGGTATATGGGAATGACTCTTATATTAATAAATTTGGTATAATCTACAAACCAAGAATATCAGTTCACTAAGGCCACAAGCAATTGTTCATCAAGGAATAAAGTGTTAATTTTATTAGTTCCTCAGGCCAAGTGTTGGGTGACTAATACAAGAGTTTAGTAACCACATTCACAACCCCTCTTTATCATTTATTTATAAATAAAACACATATAACTATGAATTTCATCTCATAAGTCTTATTTTTGAATCATTCTTAGCTAATGGATATTAAAAAGTAGAATAGTCAGTGAAAATGACAACCTTAAACTTGATCAAGTATTTCCTAAACTTTTCCAAATAAAACAACACAACAATAAATTTCTTTTCAATTTTATTTTAGTTTTTTTTTGGGAATCACCAAATAGATTTATAGAATACTAAATAACATGCATCCTTTTCTATATTTTTTTCCATAAAACAACCCCTATGACCACATCCCTGATATCACACAACCCCTCAAAAGGAAGCTTTAAATCCATATAACTGATAATGGGTGAGGATGTGATATTTTATTTAAGTAAGTTAAATGACTCTAAGAACTTATCATCAAAAAATAATGGTTTTTCCTTTAAAAATAATGTATATAATGACCTAGTTATTTTGGAAAAATCCTTGATGTATCTATTATAAAAACTAGCATGACCTAAAAAGATTCTAATTCCTTTTATATTATCAGGTGGTGGAATATTTTGGATCACTTAAATTTAAGTAGTATCAACTTCAAAACCTCTCTTAGAAACTTTGTGACCTAAAACAATTCCCTTAGTAACCATGAATTGGTAATTTTCTTAGTTCAAAACAAGATTTTTTTTCTATGTATCTTTCCAAAAAATATTTTTAAATTATTAAGAAACCTATCAAAAATATTTCCAACTACTGATAAATCATCCATAAAAAACTCTAATATACTCTCAATAATATCATAGAAAATATAAAACATGCCTATTTGGAATGATTTTATAGAACCACACAAGCCAATGGGTATTCTCTGGTATAAAAATTTCCAAAATGGACAAGTGAAAGTAGTCTTATCTTGATTCATAAGAGCTATATAAATTTAGTTGTAACTAGAGTATCCATCAAGAAATAATAATTACTCATTACTATCTAGACTCTCAATAATTTTATCTAGAAATGGAATTATGAAATGGTATTTAATAGTGGCATCAATAAGTTTCTTAAAATTAGTAGAGACTCTATATTTGATTGTTTTCTTGGTTTGAATTTGTTTATTATTTTCATTTAACATACTGTCACTCTACTATTATTTGGTAATAACTAAATAGGACTCACCCATGGGATATCTAAAATGGGATACATAATTCTAGAATCAAGTAATCTAATCACTTCCTACTTGACCACTTCCTTAATGTTGGTATTCAACCTTCTTTATCCCTCTACTCTATATGTGTGGTGATGCTATAAGGGGATTTTGTGCAACCCGTACGAAGGACTAATTCCATTTAAATTAGATAGGTACCAACCAATGATATAATTAAACCTCCTAAAGGAATTAAGAATACTTCCCTCTTAAAATTATTCTAAACATTATGTGATGATAATAGTCAATGAATATTTCTCACCCAAAAATGATTATTTTAGATGATTTGTAAAGGGTTTAATTTCTATTTGTGATGATTTATCACTATAAGGTAGATTATTAGGATGATCTGGCCCAATATCCTTAATTAATATCTTAACATAAGTGTGAAAATTATACAATTCTTTAATATAAAAACCAGAATTGGATTTTATATCAATGTTGTTGAATGTGAATAGTAAACTACTTTAAGTGTCTAGATTAGTTTAAGAAAAATTTACTCAAAAAATGATTTAAGTATTATAGGAGTTCTTCCTTATACATAAAAAATGTTTCTATGTACATGTTTAAATCAAGTAAAGCATCCTCATGCTCTCTCAAAAATTCTCTGATCTTAGAAATAGAGAATCGATCACCTATGAAACTCATATCAGTAGGGACAGTGCTACTTTCCTTTTCTATAAAACTCTCAAAATTATTATCAAGAATACAAATGTTTTTTGTGTGGCCAGGAATATGAATATAAATATCAATAAAAAATAATAAATTATCAATGATGGTTTCATTGTTAGGGAAAGACAAAAATGTGTTTTTATGACCAGGATTACAAAGATAAATCTCAAGAAAACATTAACAAAGAAATAATGATGGAATCAAGTGATGGTGGTAATGAAGTTATGAGATTTAAAGTGATATAAGTGAATAGACAATGTTGAGATATATTAACAATTGAAGGAGAATAATTGGATCAACGAATAAGAATGGGAAAATAGTTAATGAAATATAGGAATTTGATTACCTGGTTTTGAATAAGTTTTCATTTATCCATGAATTTCAATTAAGCATAATGTACTAATTTGAAGGAGTCTAACTGAAATTATTTATGGGTAAACCTATGAATTGGTAAATCTTATAGTTATTCAACTATATACTCAATCAATCATAAAATGATGAATCGGTATTCATTAAGTCTAATTTTCCACTGAACTCAATGAGATACTCTCTAGATTAATATATAGGTTGAAAACAAATTTATAATAAAATTAAATCGAGGATAACTTTTATTAACTCTTTGGGTTTTTGGAAAATGAATTTAATAAAGATTTATCGAGAGAGAACCTTCTAGAAAACTACCATGAATTAAGTAAAATTTATTACCAACTCAATCTCATTCCTAATAGAAAATTTATCCAATCATGTTTTTAAAATAAATATTAACAAAAATTATTCCTAAATAATACATTAAACAATGAAACAATATGAAGTGATAAAACATAAATTTCTTCTCATTCAAGAAGCTTTAATTCCTGCTTCTTATGCTTTGTGATTTGTTCCTTGGCTCTTCCGAAATGCCCTCCTTTCTCTTTCTCATGCTATCTCGCTCTTCTTTTCATTCCTCTAGATAAATTATTATTCCTTCGCCAATACCCATTCAATATCAAAGTGACCACTATAAGAATATATACATAACATCCATCTGGAATACCATCATTATATGTCTTCAGTGACTCCATTAAAGCCCTACAAACTAAACATGTTCCTTCATAAGTGATCATGTCTCCCATCTTTGAACAATTTCTAGAATCTTCATGTACATCTCTAAGATAACCCCAAGAAAGGTAAATCTACTCCTCCTATACTGGTTTCCATAAAATTATTCAATTATAAATTTTATAATTCAAGGTTTAATTGATTTCATGGGCCAGTGCATCAGGTTTTCAACATTGGGACTTGTACTTGTTTTGGGCCCCGCTCCATGGGGTTTGGCGGAATAGGCATGCATCAAACCCCTCACATGCGAACACCCATCAGCCATTCAAATAAGCTTCTGGGAATTTTAATGTCACTTGTTAATCCTCAAAATAACCATATAAATTCCCATTGATTCTTCAACAAAATTCCAACTCGGCATTGGTTCATCTTCTTGGATTTTAGTTTATCTACTCCAAATTTTGGGGTGTTCATAAATTTTAATTTAATTTATGTGTCTGTTGTAGTTTGAACCTACCTTAGTCTTGTGTGATGAAGCACAAATACATTTTTATGGCCTAGATGACTGGTTTTATTAACTTATATGTAGTTCTATAACTCCAGTATTACAGAATTACCATGATATATCCAATTGTGAGTGTCTTTCCCCTTTACAAAAGCACTATGAATCCTTAATGTAGCACTATAAAAACAATTATTCTCAAATAATAAGAGATAAAAACAAAAACATATCCTTAACATCTGATAATGATCCTTCAATTTAAACAGTAAACTTATATTTCCACAACCAGCCTAAGTTCATCAGCCCAACTCAACAAAGGTTGGTTGTTATAAGAAACTCGAGCTGGGAATTTCATTGAGCTGTATCTTTTATCACAATATGTGTATCTCAAAAAAGAATACAATTTACATCATCAAAGAGGTCAAGGACCCCTTGTTTTCATCAGATGGATCTGAAATCATCAAAAGTAACACCAGTGAATAATTATTTTCACTTGCCTAAGGAACATCATTAATTCTGAACCATCTCAATCACTCTCTAATTTCAACCAAATTCAATGGAAAGGAACCAAATCTTTGCATCAAGGGTCTGAATCAGCTTTAGTTCTTCACAAAATATTAGGAGGAATCGATCTGCACATGGAATTTGATCTTCTTCATTGAAACCATAGTAGTCATTTATTCTTTCCAAGATGATATTGGTTCTACTTTGAACACATATGATTTGGTTTCTTAGTTTTAGTTGATCCCATGAATCTAGTAAGTCACTATGAAACACTCATATTCAGTATAGATCTCATTTGGACTTCATCCTTAACCTTCTTTAAAAGAATATTCAGTCCTATTCAAGACTCGATTGATCATATTTAGCATCTTTAGTCATATAGGATTCATTTCCATCCACCTATACAAGTAGAGCTACTATTTTGGTTAGTATCCATTCAATTGAATCCTAAAATGAGCCTTGATTATTCCACAAATTTAGACTATCTCATCTCAACAAAAATAATCAATCTCAAACACCTCTTCAATGTCTTATTCTAGACATGGTTCAAATCAAGCATCCATGGCTACATGAAATTACAACATGTCATATTATAGTTTACCAGTATCAAGATCAACGCCAATTTTTTGGGATTTTTCATCCACATGCTCAATCAATTATTCTAAATGAATAGATTTTTTAGACTAGGCTTTGACTTATAGATATGGGCATGTCCAAATCGTTTTCTTCAAATGAATCACTCAAGATCAACTTCTGCTTTTTGGATTGGGTTATAATGAACGAATATGTTCAATCACTGCATCAACCATGAGGGTAGATTCTCATGGTAGTTTTTCAAAATCATTTACTCACTAGTTTTATAGTCTTGCAGTAGGTTTTAAGTATCAAGCATGGACAGTTAAAAATTTACGTCCATTGGATTGAAGATAAGGGCATCATCAATTTTATTCTCCACTCATAGTAGGTTGGCTACCATATTATGGTCATTACATAGGCATAATTGGTTGAACCTTCCATAGGATTTCAGTTAGTTCTGAAGAATTATATGGTTGGTTGGGAACAAAAAGTTGATAATATCTATGGTCACTTAAAATTTTCACAAGTAATTAGTTAGAATTTATTCATGCAGTCACTTCAGAGTTTTTCAAACTTATGGGCATGGCCATTGTACTGATCACACCACCATAATTTGTGGTAAGTTAAACTTCCTAATTGTGGTCAATTGGGTGACTGTATACTGAATTTTATGAAAAACATAAAAAACACAGAGAATTTTAACAATAGTGATAGAAATTATTCCTAATAAAAATTAATCACCCTCCATCATAGAATAAAAATTCAAAAAGAGAATAAAAATAATGATTTCCACAAATAAAATGAAGGAATTAAAATATAGAATTAATAAAATAATTATTTCTAGAATATCAAAAATCATTAAATTAAATAATAAATTATAAAAAAAAGTTTCGAATAAAAACATGGAATTATAATAGAATCAAGTCAAGAAAAAGATTTATTAACTTGAATGCTTAATTATAACATGTTGTTCTTAAAATGTTAAAATTTAAACTCCATAACAATTCACCACTTGACGCCAAAAATGTGATATTTTAAAGAATATTTATTGAATAACATATTCAATATAAAATTACCTAGATTTTTATAATTTACCATTATCACCACATTTCAGCAATCAAATCCTCAATGAAAACATAAAATAGATATAGAAAAATGTATTTAATAAATGACACATTATGATAAATTTGAGGGTGTCTTCATCTTATCATTTAAGGTGTTTATGCCCCCTTTAATTTCTCTCATGTTCTCATAATTATCTTTCGTATTAAAATCCAAATATTTTTTTTTTAGGAATCTTCTATACCATCCCATTTCTTCTCTTCCAGTTATATTTTGAGAGGGGTTATACATACCCTTAGTTCCTTTTTAGCTACCATTTTATTTTTGGTTTCTTGGAAGATCTCTTCAGGAAACTAACATTTCTCATTCCTTTTTTATCCCATCTTCATTATGAAAATGTTAAAGTACCCCTCATAACTTATTATCCTGAAAATAATATACAAATGCAATATACACTTCATTCATGATTCCCCATTAATTCACCTTTTTTATAACCACTATATCTTTTTTATGTTTTTACATGGAAACTCCTTGGTTTTTCAATCTAAAGTAGTTGTAACTTCTATATGATAATCACAACTTATTTTAAAAACTATAAAGGATTATAAAATTTATGGTATAAAATATTTCTCCAAACTAGAGTTAGAATCTAATAAAATAGTAGATTGATAATTTATTACTGCTTTTAGATAGTTCCTCCATTTTTTGTACTTATTCTTATTCTTATTACCTTTTTTCATAAGTAATTATTCACTTATTGGTTTTATCTATTGGCCAGTATTCCATTTTTTTCATATAGTATCTATAATTCTATTTAAATATATTTAGATAACATTCAATGATAATTTTTTGGAAAGGTATCTTCTTTCACAAATCCATTTAATTCCAATTTTGAACAGGCATAAATATTTAATTTCCTTTTATTAGTTTTAAAATTAACTCCATGACATATAAATAGAAAAAATCCATCAAACAACACTTCATGATGAATTTCAAATTGTTCTTCCAAGTATGTAATAAAACAATATTTCCCATTAATGAAATTCTTTCCATATTGAAAAGGATCTTTCAATGTGGATGTCCTTCCTTTAAGGGTATGTAGTATTTTCCTAATCAAACACCTTTCTTTCAAACCTTCAAATCCCTGTTAGAACTTGACCTCTTTTTGTAAAGGTTTATACAATTTTATCTTTATTTGGAAATTAATTTAATTAACTATTTACTAGAAAATACATATAGTAGATATTATTTATGGTTTATCTACCCATTTTCCAATTTGTTTTTTGAATAATATAAATAAAAAATTACAAGGGACAAACTTATTTTTACTTGGTTCGTCACTATGAGCTAGTAAATGAAGCATGTGATCAACAATGTATCGATCCTCAAAAACACAATAATCTCACTATATTAGTATTTTTGAGTTCAATACTACTATAAAACATTAATAGTTGATTCACTATCACCATATGATCACTTTCCTCACAACTTCAATTTTACGCTCACTACTTCAAAGAAAAGTAAGGTTTTCTCACGGGACAATAATAATTCACCTTATTGTTGAATATTCCACTATATATGGATGAGTTTTTTTAAATATCCTATTTCTTCTTAATATGTTAGTTTTTATCATCACCTTGGGAAGAATATTCATTCCATGAGATTTTATTGAATCATCTTCGTCTATTTTCCAAAATAGTGTTGAAATTCTCTTCTCCACTAGACAATGGTAATCTATTCTCTTATTCATCTTTGTGAAATTATTTAACAAGTTTAAAACCTTATTTATTTATTATTTTATACACAAAAAAATCCCCTATATTTCTATTAAAATCGTATCTTTAATTATTCTCTCTATTTTTTCGACTCTTTCTCCAGAACTTCCATAACTAATTTTTTATAGATCTCTTCTTTTCCCTCTCAATCGAATGGTTTGGATTGAGATTATTTACACTATTATTGTTCAATGTTTAACAAGTATTTTATGGAATAATAAAATTTCATTTAAATCCAAATAATCACCTATAATTTCAACACTTAACTATTTATTTTCCTTCATTCAATTTTTCCACCTTGAATGAAACTGCTTGATTGTGGTGTTTTCAATGTCCTTTAGTGTAGTCAATCTCTTTCATGCATTCACTATGAAGTATCAATCTATACTAAAGTGTGGAATTTGATTTTAATAAATTTATATTAACATTAACATATTATTTGTATCATAGGATCCGACATACTAGATCTATAATTACCACACATTAACTTCCTCATAACTCACCCATGATAATGGAATGGTATCTTCTATGTAAGAACCCGGAGCTTCGGTTTCAGGTACGGATCTCTTCTATGGGCTTTTTAAGGAAAAATAAAGAATCTGAAAATTTTTCGTGTACTTTATGAGTACACGCCATGTACTCCTCGGCCACTCGAAGCCGTGTGTTGGCCGAGACCGGGCCATACACACGGTGTGTGGGGGTGACATGGAGGCCGATTTTGGCAGAGTACGGAAAAACCCACTACACGCCGTGTAATTTAAGAGTACACACCATGTACTTTTTTTATTTCATTAATCAACCCGGGGTCACGCCTAATGAAGAAAAATATCTTCTTCTCCGCCTAATTCCCTCTAGAATGTTCGAGGAGGCTGTTTCCTCTCTGAGCCACCGATCCATCACTGGTTGTCCGAATCAAACTCCGTCGGTTACAGAAGAATCGCAGCGGTGAGTTATTGGTTCTTCTTTAACCTCGTTTTCTGATTACTCCTCTCGTGTATGTTATCTGAGGTTGAACGTTTTAGACTTTTTTGTAGATCTACTCCGTTCTAGGCTGATTCACGGGCCAAGGTTCTATTATATCAATATCCGAGGATTGAGGTATGTGGTTTGTTTCCCTACGTTGAAGTTCTTTGAGTTTTGGTTGCAAAAAGTGTCAGATACCCATGTATCGGGTATCCCGGGTTTAGGATTCTGATCCTATTGTCTAATTTCCCTATATTTCTTGTTAGATTATGATTAATTACTGCTAATTTATTCTTGGTTTCATGTTTGAGGATCACCCCATGGGTGTTTACCTTTCCTGTTTGGTTTTTTATCGCCATTGGCACCATTGTCGCGAGGCAACCCTGTTGCAATTGTTAGTTGCTTGTTATCACTGATTGCATGTGTTGCCTGCTGTTGGAATGCTTTTGAAGTATGGTAGCTATTATCCAAGTAGTTTTTTAACTTACTTAGGGCTGCTAACAGTCGATTACACACAACTGGACTGCTCAGGGATTTGAGAACCTGGTGCGGGAGATCAAAGAGGGAATAGACAATTAAGTGCTTCCCTAGAGGGTGTGTTTGTTTTAGTTTCGTACGCAGGACCTACAGGAATAGGACTTTTTGCTTCCCAAGAGTGTTCTTAGTTTACCCACGCATCGAGACCATAGTATGAATTAGACGTAAGTTCTTCCTCAGAGAGTCTGTAGCTATCGTTGCAAGACCATAGGGGAATTGACGTAAGAGCTTCCCAGAGTGTTTGTTCCTTGTTGTTTACTGGACTATAGGGGTCTGCTAGTTTAAGCCACCTAGAGAGTCAGTGTGAATATTGATGGTTGGTTGTGACGATTCCACCAAGACAAAGAACAAGCTTAGGTTTTGTACTACTTGTGTTAGGTAGTCTTTTTAGATACCTATTGTGTTACTTGCTTATCATGGAATAGAAAACTTTGCTGGTTTTCCTTGGTTTTGTAATTAAATGAATGTGAATGATAATTGGTAGAATTGTTACTGCATTATTTACCTTTACTTTTTCTATATCACATGATGACAGTAGGGCACAAATCTTGTGGTGGTCGCCTACTGGGATTAGTCTCACACCCTATTTGGGTCCTGCTTTTCAGCCCAAACAGATTATATGGTTGCAGGTATAGGTAGGGATTGTGGCCCTTCTACCTCAGGTACTTGATTTCTCATTGGATCTAGAGAGCATGGGACTGGGATTTAGTCCGCGATGCTGCTGGAGTTGCTGTTTACATTTAGTATTTTGGTTTCAATTGTATTTCAGCACGTTGTTTTGTTTACTGCTTTCCATAGATACATGTACCATACTGCATCATTATTATTATATCAGACATTTCTTTTACTTTCAGTTCAGTTGTTTCATGCTATTTACTACTTCCGCTATTGTTTATGCTTATTCTCCCACTGGATACTTTACCAAATGAGGGAATAGTTTCCCCACTGACTCACCAAGGCCCTTTCTGCTAGTCGGCAGCCTCTGGCGTTAGGGAAAACGCTCTTGAGGTCATGTGGTGAACCGGGTACGGGGCACCAGTTGTGTGGATCCGGATTAGGTTCGTTACAAAGTGGTATCATAGGAGTTTTCTTCCTTTCTATTGCCTTACTGTTTTGCGACCATAGACAGGGATAGGAAGAAATGGGTAGTTAATACTTAACTGTGCCTGGGAGTAATTAACCCGTGTACATGGAAAAGCTACACTACCTCGTTATTGCAATTTTTAGTTTGTTATATTTCACCATTGGGCGATGCACTTGTCTTGTGTTGTTACAGTTTATATGATTATGGTTCTATTTGGTTGCAACCCGATGAGATGAGGGTGTGCCGTCTCATGTATCATATAGGAACTGGGTAGGAAATCACTTTTCATGCATTTTACCATGCCATCTATGGTGCATTAGAATTGCATGATGTTGTGATAGATTTCATGATAGATTATGCATGTCATTGTGGTTGTTTCTGTGATAGAAATACTTGTTCCTCTAATAGAGTATTACTTCTTCTACAGTCTATTTAGCGTGGGCGCCAAGCTCTGATCTTGGAGGTGTTATGGGCCCTCGATGATCGGAATTTGGCGGATCATTGTTTGTCATGTTTTTACTTGTTGTATGCATGATTATGATGCCAAGATTTGATTCGCGGGGAGTATGGGACCCCACATATCGTAATTTGGCACATAGCAGGTTGTTTTCAGTGTTTCGGGCATTCAGGGCATTTTCAGAGCTACTGCCTAGAAAAACCCAGAATACACGGCATGTACTTTATTCATACACGCCGTGTAGTTTAAAAACTGTGTTACTATCTATGTAAACAAAAACACGGGGTGTCGGAGAATCTTTGGGGACACGCCGTGTACTATAAGTACACGCCGTGTAGTAGTCAACCGTGTACCTGGCCATGTCACTAACAACACGGGTCAGGGAAACTCGTGTAGTACACGCCGTGTGTTATAAGAACACGCTGTGTAGGTTTCTTCTAGGTACCCGGTCGTGTCACGAACAACATGGGTCGGTGTTATCCTTCCTTATACATGCCATGTTTGTTCGGAACACACTGTATAGGGGTCAGCCGTGTAGCCAGCCATGTAACCTGCTACACGGGTCACCGAGCCTGTCTAGTATACACCGTGTGTCATGAGAACACACCGTGTAGTTTCTTCTAGGTACTTGGTCGTGTCACGAACAACACGGGTCGATGTTATCTTCTCTGATACGCGTCGTGTTTGTTCGGAACATACCTTGTAAGGGGTTAGCCGTGTGGTCGGCCGTGTAACCTGCTACACGGGTCGTCGAAGTCTGGCTTGTACACGTCGTGTCCTTAGTGCACACGCTGTGTAGTCTAGAATTAGGAGGACCGTGTAGGTTATCTATGCAAAGAGACTCGGGAAGGGGAGTGGAGACCAATTGCGCGCCGTGTTTTGGGACAACACGCCATGTATTACGGAGTGTTACATGACCAATGGTGGCAGAATGGCATGCCATGTAAATGGATTTAACAAAAACGTCATGTAGTTTAAATACACGCCGTGTAGTTCAGTTTTTCTAATTTATGTGTTTCTCTCTCATGATCTCTTTTTGTACTCTTGTGTTTTCTGTTCTTGTTGATCATAAATCTAGAATGTGATTTTGACATTTTAGGGTTATGGTACCAAGACGTCCTCCCGTTGCACGCCAGGAACCAGGCAGTGACCGTATGCCTGATACAGCAGACCAGGGACTACCTGTAGTTCCGCCGATCATTCCGGACATAGCACCCACAGTGATTCCAGACACTAGTGTCGACGCTCAGTTCAGAGAGGGTTTCATGAGGTTCATGCAGACCTTCCAGGGAGCTCAGCATCCTGCCCCGTCTATGGTAGAGCTGACGCGAGTCTTCCAGCAGCAACATCCTCCCACTTTCACAGGGTATGGGGTACATCAGGTTGCAGTGTCATGGCTAGAAACCATGCTTTCCATCTTCAAGCATCTGGAGACACCCCTAGACAGAAGGGTGAATCTCACGACTTATATGCTACGAGATTCTACCAAGAGATGGTGGGATGTGGTCTCGCAGGCATGGCGCCAGCAGACTATGACTTGGGATGAATTCCAACGTACGTTCTATGACTACTTCTATCCAGCGACGCTGAGGGCCGACAGGGCCAGGGAGTTCATGAACCTGTAACAGGATACTCTTTCAGTTATGGATTATTCCTCCTGCTTCACTGAGTTACAGGATTTCGCTCCCGTTCTGGGAAATGACGAGCTGTTTTTGGCGAGGAAGTTTGAGGAAGGCCTCAAACGAGAGACCATATCATAGGTGAACGTTTTCCAGTTGACTTTTTTTACTCTGAAAGTCAACCAAGCACTGACCACTGAAATAAATCTGAGGGAGACTAGGGCTGTCGACCAGGGTGGTTCAGCATCCAAGGCTGAGTCATTTCATACTGACAGCAGGAAGCACAACCGAGAGTCTACTCGAGGTGACTCGAGGAAGCGAGGTATATCTTATGGTAAACGAGATCTGTAAGGGTTGGTGTCCTCAGAACCAACTGTTTTGTACTTTGATTACATGAATTTTTACTTATTATATATTGTTCATTGTTCTGCATGACTATAATATAATAATGTCTTGGAATATTTATTGCATTAATAAGGTCATAGCAGATCCCCGCTACGATGAGAACCTTGAAATTCTATAACAATATTCTTAAATAAAGTTCTATGTTTGGATGACATACTATGATAGGACACATGGTATACATACTGTCATGTGTGAGTACTCGTAAGAAGACGAGACTCTCTCTCATGGAGTTCGCACTTGGTAATCTCCAAGATGGGAGATTATGAGAATAGACCCGCCAGTAGCAATTTCACATGTCTTGGTGTCATCGGACATTTCTATCTACGAGCATGTGTAATGGTCCTTAGACTGGAAGATTATCATTAACTCATGTCATGACTCATGCACTTAGATTTACTGACGAAAACCGTCATGCAGACAGTTGGCGGGAAGTAGGGTACGTTGGGTGCGTCACGAGTGACATTTTGTTAATGGATAAGTCAAGGAAGGATTTGTCACTTCCATTTATAGAAGTTGATATCTCGGCCCTTTGATTGAAATAGAACTGTCGCATTAAATTCCATGGCCATGGTGGGAACGATGAGTTTATTTCTGGTAGTCAAATAAAGAAAGATCAAGCATATAGGTTTATGACACTGCCATGAAACCTTCTTGATGAGATATCGAGACAAAGGGATTAAATTACACAGTAAGCATTCGTATGAGGTGATACGTCAATGCGGCGTCAACTTCTTTCACTTGGGTGCCTTGAACCGTTGCTAGACAGTAATCTTGGACTTTAGGCAAGCTCGCCTAATGCCAACGAGAAAGAGTCCTAGAGGGTCACACTCTAAGTGTATCCAAGTATCTCAAGTTGAATAAAGATTATTCCTGTACATGGTTTAATAATTATTAAAGGAAGCCTAAGTTGTTTTAAATGATGGAGGAAAAATAAAATAAAACAAGTACACGTCGTGTATTATTAAATGTACACGCCATGTAGTTTTATTTTGGAAAGTAAATGAATAAATGAAAACAAGATATACACGCCGTGTACATTTAATGTACACACCATGTAGTTTTCAATGAAAAATAAGTACATGCCGTGTATTTATTATAACACGCCGTGTAGTTTTTACAATCGGGATTTTGACGATATAATATCATTTTATTAAATGGTATTTATTATAATCAGTGTGAGTTCATGTCAAGGAATTAATTATTCGACATGGGGGTTTTCAATAAGAGTTAATGAAATAAATGAAATGTGTAATGCATTTATTTATTGTAATAACTCCACAACCTCAAACTCGATTATAAATATCCTCACAACCCCAACTCTTTTCCTACACAAGAGAATCATTGTGCACAACATCTCTGAAGAATTCTTTCAAGGCTGAAAGAACCTCTTCCTCCAAGAATGCTCTCAAGACCGAGAGAGATCCTCTTCCATCGGATCAAGACGATCTAAGGCGGACAACGCAAGCAAAGGCTTCTCCACACTAGCACCCGGAGAATCCTTTGGCGAGGTCCAGAGATATGAGGTACACGTGTGGATCACCGCTAGAGGGAGTCTATACTTGGCTTCTGCGACGCAATGACGGATCACATCGACAACGTGATCAAGAACATCAATGAAGAAAGAACACCCAAAAGGTATTTCTTTATAATTAATTAAATTAATTATAATCAACCTGTAACGATCCTTGTTTGTGGTTCCGGGACAAACCATTTTCTTTGTATTTTTCTATGATTCGGTCCATGGAGACTGGCGTTTATCGTCGTATTGATCCCGGATTGATCATTGCTAATGAAAAAAATCCAGGTGGGGACATCCACCCATGCGCTTCCGCTGCGCCCGGAACCTTCAAATGGTATCCGAGCGAGGTTACAACGTTCATTATAGTTATTTAATTTTCGTTGATAATTTACGCATTTATATTTGATTCAATTCGAAATAAATCGTTCTATAAATCTGAATAAATGAGATCTGTTCTTCCTCCTTCGTTTCTCGATACATATCACAGAAACGGCCTTTTAATTTTAATTTTGATTAAAAAAACGAGGAACTCATCCGGAGGAGCCTCTCTTTTTGACTGTACAACACGGGATTACACGGCGTGTAATTAAAACTACACGCCGTGTACTTAGGTTCAACGAACCGGCACTGGTCCGCCAAACCATGCTGTGTGAATTGAATATGCCTAAGTATTAATCACGCCATGTTGACCAGAATTGAATGGCGCGTGGAAACCGGAATACATGGCGTGTATGTTGGAGAAACATGTCGTGTAGTCTGTTTCAGCCTAGGTGAAACCGTGTACAAGGATAAGTCATGTACCGCGTACACGGGATCACCAGGCATGTTACCACGTAACAAGGAAGTACACGCCATGGATGATTTATCTACACGTCATGTACTCCAAAATTTCCAAAGTAAAGAAAACATGACAAAGCCCCGGCGTGTACTTTGGATAAAGGGTGAAAAGAAATACACGCCGTGTAATTATAAACTACACGCCGTGTACTTTCCAGAAATGGAATTTCACCAGGTTTCCTCCAATGTACAAAGACCCGTACAAGGAATATGGATGAGAATAATCTCAAGTAAATTTAGAAAGAAATTTAAGATAATGAATTAATTAATTATAAGATCATAATTAATTAAATTCAAACGCGACTTATCTTAAATGAAAGAACGGCTAAAAGAATTTGAATTCTAAATATGCGTAAATGTCGTTGCATGATATGGATGATCATGAGCTAGACCAAAGACACTTTGTAGGTGTATGGTTTCATTTAAATTTATTTAATTTAAATTTGTTGGCATGTGAGCCTTCTTCCAATAAAATTTAGGGTATGCATGCCCATGGTTTCTTTAATGTAAACCCATGTAATGTAGGATCTCCCAAGACAGAGGAGATGATTCAAATCCCGAAACCGAGGCAAAACCGACGCAAGAAGATACAAAGGTGGATAGGTGGGAGATTCAAAACACAAACCATCATGTTCAAGGTGGTTTCCCTAGGTCAGGGTTAGCTTATCAAAACCACTAGATAAGCTAACCAAATAGAAGCTCATGATCATGCCATCTTATTTTATTTCTGTCTGATTGCATGGTTTATTTATTATGTATGTGTTTTCGCGATCACATAATTAATAAAATGAACAAGCATGAAAATATGGAATAAAATAAAAACCGGACTATGCGTAAACATTATCGGAACATGGTTAATCACTTAAGCAAGAATCGCTTAATATTAACAATCATGTGATAATGAAAAAATACGCATAAAGAATAAAATCCCTCAAATACCATATTAAGTCAGACCAAGCCTTCTGTTACTTGATTAAGGGAAAGACTCAATAAAACTATGTGTTTGACCAACCCTTGTTGGGACACTTACTTTTATAAAGGAATCCCTTATGAAAGGTTTCAGGTTGACTTAAACATATTACATCAAGAGAAGTAGCCCTTTCTAGACTTGATGTGATATTAAAGGAAAGAGTTGAGGAAATCCAAGTAAGGATTTTAGGATTGGGGAGTCCACTCAACAGATCAAGGAACTGTAATCTCACAGTTGGCAAAGACCTGCCTACCTAAATACCTTCAAATAGCTTGACCAACCCTTGTTGGGGTTATGTGAAGGGGAATATGGATCCTTGACACTAGAATGTCAAATCAACTGGACATTATGAGTTCAATGGTGAGGTCCATTGAGACTTGATAAAATAGTGGGTGAATTAAAAATTATTATTATTTCTCATAAAATGTAATCAAGAAAGTACTAATAAATCTGCTCTTTTAAATTGTAGAATCAAGATGACAAACTCGTCAACCACATTTTCTCTGCGATCAATTCTGGATAAAGACAACATCCTCACCGGCAGTAACTTTTAGGAATGGTTTAGGTTCCTTCGGGTTATCCTATGCCATGAACAAAAGTTTTACATGCTGGAATCCTCACTTCTTGATTCCCCTACCCCAGGGGAGAGTGATGAAGATTTCCTAGTCTATGATCAACATTTGAACGATTCACTCAACGTTCAATGTTTGATGCTATCATCAATGTCTAGTGAGATCATGAAGTCTCATGAAGAAATGGATTCCTATAGCATGCTCGAGCATCTCTGTGGTATATACCAAGAGAGAGCAAGATAGGAAAGGTTTGAGATATCCAAGGCTCTATTCCAGAGAAAGCTTAGAGAGGGTTCCCCAGCCGGGCCTCATGTAGTCAAGATCATTGGCTACATTGAGTGCTTGGAGGTTCTAGGGTTTAAACTCCTCGAAGAACTGGGTACCAATCTCATTCTTGCATCACTCCCCCAGATCTTCTCAAACTTTGTTGTTAATTTCAACATGAACAACATTGAGAAGTCTCTATCTGATCTTCTTATCCTTATTCGCCAAGTGGAAAATGACATGAAGCGTGAAAAGCCTTATGTCCTTATGGTGAATAAAAGTAAAGGGAAGGCGAAGAGCTTTAAGTCCAAAGCTTCTTCAAGGCCTTCTAAGAAAAGGAAGATCAAAGGGGAGGCAAAGGAACAGGATTCTGTTTGTTTCGCATGTGGCAAGAAGGGCCACTGGAAGAAAAACTGCACCCAGCCAAGGAAGCAAGGAGAAGCTTCAGGTGAATTTGTTATCGAATGCAATCTATCTGTTTCTACTAATTGGGTATTAGATACTGCTTGCGGTGCTCACATCTGTATCCAAATAAAGGAACCAATTAGATTCAAGGTTATTGATCGAGGGGAGGTAGATCTACGAGCAGCCAATGGAGCCAGACTTGCTGTTGTAGCTGTCGGAGACTACCACCTCACGTTGCCAACTAGAATGATCTTGGTGTTAAAGGGTTGTTATTATGTGCCTTCTGTTACCAAAAACATTATTTCAGTATCCAGATTAGATACTGATGGATTCATCTTCAAGTTTGGAAGTGGATGTTGCTATTTTTATAAATATAGCATTTGTTTTGGTAGGTCACATTTATATAACGGCCTTTATGTGTTAGACTACACAAACCAAGTAATGGAAATCGATAACAAAGTGAATTCACATGAATCATACCACAACCAACTTTGGCATCACCGGCTAGGTCATGTTAATGAGAAACATTTGACAAAATTACATCAAGATGGGTATTTAGATTCTTTCGAACTAAAACCACTTGGTGTATGTCATGCATGTCTACAAGGAAAAATGACCAAAGCCCCATTTAGTGGGAAATGTGAAAGATCTAAAGAGCTTCTATAATTAGTTCACACAGATGTGTGTGGACCATTTCTAGTTAAAGCAAGGGGTGGGTTCTCATAATTCATAACTTTTACTGATGATTTTAGTAAATATGGATATATCTATTTAATGAGGTATAATCCAGATTCTTTTGATCGTTTCAAAGAATACAAGAATGAAGTTGAGAACCAGCTTGGTAAGAAGATTAAGAAACTCTGCTCAGACAGAGGAGGAGAATATCTTAATCAGGACTTCATTGATTTCTTACGGGGGTTTGGTATTCTATCTCAACTCACTCCTCCTTACACACCGCAGTGGAATGGTGTAAGTGAAAGGAGGAATCGCACCCTGTTGGACATGGTGAGATCAATGATGAGTCATGTGAGTCTTCCATTATCCTTTTGGGGATATTCATTACAAACAGAAGTGCACATACTAAACCAAGTACCAACTAAATCGATAAATGGTATTCTATACGAGTTATGGAGTGGACACAAATCCATGTTATCGAATTTACATGTGTGGGGTAGAGAAGCATTTTTTAAGGCCTCTTCAGTTAACAAACATGCGCCCTGAGGCACAAAGTGTGTCTTTATAGGATATCCCAAGGAAACAAGGGGATATTACCTATACAACCCCTCAGACAAAAAGGTTATAGTGGAAAGACACGCCATATTACTTGAGAGGGAGAACATCTCCAAAAGAGATAGTGGGAGAGAGATATACTTCGATGAAGTCGAGGCTCAAGATACACATGAGTTGGTACAAGAACAGATTCCACAAAGCCCCGTGGAAGAACAATCTATTCCAGAGACACAAGAACTACGTAGGAGCACGAGAGAGGTGATAGAACCAGAACGATATGGTTATCTTGTCACTAAGGATGGTGACTCATTATTGGTTGACAATAATGATCCTCTTACCTACAAGGAAGTAGTTGAAGGAACAGACATTGCCAAGTGGAATGAAGCCATGAATTCTGAAATGGATTCTATGTACCAAAACCAAGTCTAGATTTTGGTAGATCCTCTAGTTGATGTAAAGCCTATTGGTAATAAATGGGTATTCAAGAAGAAAATGGACATGGAGGGGAAATTCAGCACCTATAAGGCACGACTGGTTGCAAAAGGTTTTAGACAACGTCAAGGAATTGACTATGATGAAACCTTTTCACCAGTTGCGATGCTGAAATCCATCAGAATCCTATTGGCCATTACTGCTTACCATGACTATGAAATTTGGTAAATGGATGTCAAAACAGCTTTCCTTAACGGGAACCTCTAGGAAGATGTCTACATGACACAACCTGAAGGGTTTGTGACTCCAAAGGATGCCAACAAGGTATGCAAGTTGTAGAAATCCATTTATGGATTAAATCAAGCATCAAGTTCATGGAACATTCGTTTTGATGAAGGTGTTACGGAATTTGGATTTGTTAAGAATGAATGTGAGCCTTGTGTCTACAAAAGGTTTAGTGGAAGTGCAGTCGTTTTCCTAATAGTATATGTTGATGACATATTGCTAATTGGAAATTAAGTACCTGTCTTACAGTTAGTTAAGGCATGGTTTAATAAATGATTCTCCATGAAAGAATTGGGCGAGGCGGCATATATTCTTGGGATCAAGATCCATCGTGATAGATCCAAGAGAATGATGGGCCTGAGTCAAAGTACATACATTGACAAGATACTGAAGAGATTCAGTATGGAACAGTCCAAGAGGGGATTGTTTCCAGTGTCACATGGCATTCATATTTCCAATAAAATGTGTCCTCAAACACATGAGGAAAGAAAGAGGATGGCAAGGATCCCTTACGCATCCGCGATTGGGTCAATCATGTATGTTATGCTATGTACGAGGCAAGATGTTTCTTATGCATTAAGTGTGGTAGGAAGATATCAAGCTGATCCAGGAGACCTCCATTGGATGGCAGTCAAGAATATCCTTAAATATTTGAGTTGTACTAAGGATATGTTCTTGGTTTATGGAGGAGATGAGGAACTAGTCATCAGAGGACATGTAGATGCTAGTTTCCAGACTGTTCAAGATGACATGAAGTCACAGACTGGATACATCTTCAGTTTGAATGGAGGTGCAGTGAGCTGGAAGAGCTCAAAACAAAGTGTGGTGGCAGATTCTACAGTGGAGTCTGAGTATATCGCATCTTCTGAGGCAGCTAAAGAAGCAGTATGGATGCAAAGCTTCGTCCAAGAGCTGGATGTTGTACCGAGCAGTAAAGATCCTATCACACTCTATTGTGATAATACTGTAGTGGTGGCACTTGAAAAAGAGCCAAGGTCACATCAATGGACAAAGCACATACTTCAGAAGTATCATATCTTGAGGGATTTTTCTCAGAGAGGTGAAGTTGCAGTGAGCAGTATTTCCACGGAAGACAACGTGGCGGACCCATTGACTAAAGCCTTGACTCAGCAGAAACATGATCATCATGTGAGGTCTGGCGGACTAAAAGTCGTAGGCAGTTGGCTCTAGTCCAAGTGGGAGTTTTTAAGGGTTGGTGTCCTCAGAACCAACTGTTTTGTACTTTGATTACATGAATGTTCACTTATTATATATTGTTCATTGTTCTACATGACTATAATATAATAATGTCCTGGAATATTTGTTGCATTAATAAGGTCATAGTAGATCCCCGCTATGATGAGAACCTTGAAATGCTATAACAATATTCTTAAATAAAGTTCTGCGGTTGGATGACATACTATGATAGGACACATAGTATACAGACCGTCATGTGCGAGTACTCATAAGAATACGAGACTCTCTCTCATGGAGTTCGTACTTGGTAATCTCCAAGATGGGAGATTATGAGAACAGACCTGCCAGTAGAAATTCTGCATGTCTTGGTATCATTGGACATTGCTATCTACGAGTGTGTGTAATGGTCCTTAGACTAGAAGATTATCATTAACTCATGTCATGACTCACGCACTTAGATTTAATGATGAAAACCATCACGCAGACAGTTGGTGGGAAGTAGGGTGCGTTGGGTGCGTCATAAGTGACATTTTTTTAATGGATAAGTCGAGGAAGGATTTTTTCCTTCCATTTATGGAAGTTGATATCTCGGCCCTTTGATTGAAATAGAACTGTCGCATTAAATTCAATGGACATGGTGTGAACGATGAGTTTATTTCAGGTAGTCAAAGAATGACAGATCAAGAATATAGGTTTATGACACTGCCATGAAACCTGCTTGATGAGATATCGAGACAAAGGGATTAAATTACACAGTAAGCATTCGTATGAGGTGATACGTCAATACGGCGTCAACTTCTTTCTCTTGGGTGCCTTGACCCATTGCTAGACAGTAATCTTGGACTTTAGGCAAGCCCGCCTAATGCCAATGAGAAAGAGGCCTAGAGGGTCACACACTAAGTGTATCCAAGTATCTCAAGTTGAATAAAGATTATTCTCGTACGTGGATTAATAATTATTCAAGGAAGCCTAAGTTGTTTTGAATGATGGAGGAAAAATAGAATAAAACAAGTACATGTCGTGTATTATTAAATGTACACGTCGTGTAGTTTTATTTTGGAAAGGAAATGAATAGATGAAAACAAGATATACATTCCGTGTACATTTAATGTACACGCCGTGTAGTTTTCAATGAAAAACAAGTACACACCATGTATTTATTATTACACACCGTGTAGTTTTTCCAGTCGGGATTTTGAGGATATAATATCGTTTTATTAAATGATATTTATTATAATCAGTGTGAGAACATGTCAAGGAATTAATTATTCGACGTGGGGATTTTCAATAAGAGTTAAAGAAATAAATGAAACGCGTAACGCATTTATTTATTGTCATAACTCTACAACCTCAAAATCGATTATAAATATCCTCACAACCCCAACTCTTTTCCTATACAAGAGAATCGTTGTGCACAACATCTCTAGAGAATTATTTCAAGGCCGAAAGAACCACTTCCTCCAAGAATGCTCTCAAGACCGAGAGAGATCCTCTTCCATCGGATCAAGACGATCTAAGGTGGACAATGCAAGCAAAGGCTTCTCCACGCTAGCACCCGGAGAATCCTTTGGCGACGTCCAAAGATACGAGGTACACGTGTGGATCACCGCTAGAGGGAGTCTACACTTGGATTCTGCGACGCAATGACGGATCACATTGACAACGTGATCAATAACATCAACAAAGAAAGAACACCCAAAAGGTATTTCTTTATAATTAATTAAATTAATTATAATCAACCTGTAACGATCCCTGTTTGTGGTTCCAGGACAAACCATCTTCTTTGTCTTTTTCTGTGATTCGATCCGTGGAGACTGGAGTTTATCATCGTACTGATCCCGGATTGATCATTGCTAATGAAAAAAGGCCAAGTGGGGACATCTACTCATGCGCTTCCGCTGCGCCCGAAACCTTCAAGATCTTCCTTCTGGAAACCAGGTGGCGTGCTATCAGTGCGGAAAGAGCGGGCATAAGAAGCCTCAGTGCCCAAGGGATCCAGTGGAGTGTCGAGCTTGCGGCAATATGGGTCACCTACAGCATTTTTACAGGGTTTTTATTCCAGCAGCTAGTGAAGGAGGATCTATTTTTACCCCTCGTTCAAGAGCTGGATTACCAGTTCCGCAGCAGACTGGGGGGGTGGAGTTCTTCAGGTCATTCAGGCCAGGGTAGAGGCTGCGGATGCGGTGGTCAGGCTCAAGGGGGATCAGCTCAGGGATATCAGCCTGCTACATAGGGTCGCGGTACTGGCCAGACGTTGGCGGTAGAGTAGATTCATCGGGAGAAGGATCTTAGACCTTCCACAGTTCGAGGTACAATCCTAGTAGCCTCGGTTTTATCTTCTGCACTTTTCGATACCGGAGATTCTCATAGCTTTATTTCTGTGCACACTGTGGAGAGCCTTAGACTCACTGTCCTTAATTCTGAGGATAACTTGTCACTAGACACTCCTTTGGGACATAGAACTTCTAATGTGCGTCAGTGCAAGGAGTTCCCCCTTGAGGTTGGTGGGTGTCACTTCATGCGGGATCTTTATGTCCTTGAGATGGCAGGTTATGATGTCATTCTCGGAATGGACTGGCTAGTTCCTTTTCGGGCCTTTATCAACTATTATCATCGTAGGGTGAGTTTCACATCACCAGAGGGCAGGTATTTTCTTCACAAGGGTGAATGGGATGTCTAGGTAAGCAGAGCTGGACCAGAGCATCATGGGTTAGGTAGTGTTACGACCCAGATTTCTAGTTTATATCTGGATGATCAGGGGACCTCTCAGATGGACATTCCTCTAGTGGTTGATCGCTTTCCAGATGTCTTTACAAAAGACTTTTTAGGTTTTCCTCCGGAGCGTGAGGTAGACTTCTCGATTGAGCTTGTGCCAGGAGCTGCACTGGTATTTATACCTCCTTATAGGATGGTTATGCCTGAGTTGCAAGAGCTCAAGAAGTAGTTGGAGGAGATGCAGGCTAAGGGTTTCATCTGACCTAGTACTTCCCCTTGGGGTTCACCTGTGTTGTTTGCGAAGAAGGCGGATGGTACCTTATGTCTTTTCGTGGATTATCGGAAGTTGAACCAGTTGAAGGTCAAGAACCAATATCCCTTGTCGAGGATTGATGATCTCTTCGATCAGATTTGAGGATCTCGGGTGTTCTTGAAGATCGATTTGAGGTCCGGTTATCACCAGTTGCACGTTAGGCCTCCAGATATACCTCTTACAGCCTTTAGGAGCAGTTATGGCCTCTACGAGTATACGGTTATGTCGTTCGGCCTTACGAATGCGCCAGCAGTTTTCATGGCACTGATGAACCGATTGTTCCATCCTTACTTGGATTCCTTCATCATGGTCTTCGTGGACTATATCTTGGTGTACTCTCACACTCGACACGACCATGCAACCCACCTTGAGATCATTTTGAGTGCATTGAGGGAGCATCGGCTTTATGCTAAACTCTCAAAGTGCCACTTGTGGATGGATGATATTCACTTCCTGGGTCATGTCATCTCAGAGGCAGGAGTATCAGTAGACCTAGAGAAGGTGAGAGCAGTAGTTACCTAGGAGCAGCAGAAGAACGTCTTCGAGGTACGTAGTTTCTTGGGACTGGCTGGTTACTACAGGCGGTTTATACAGGACTTTTCACGCTTAGTAGCGCCGTTGAAGGGCTTGAATAAGAAGGGTGTGAAGTATGTTTGGTCAGAATCTTGCGACACAGCCTTCCAGGAGCTGAAGGGGAGATTGACTTCAGAACCGATTCTAGTTTTTCCAAAGTCGGGCAAGAGTTATACAGTTTTTTGTGATGCATTTGGCATCGGTCTTGGAGCAGTGCTTATGCAGGAAGATCGTGTTGTCACGTACGGATCTCGGCAGTTGAGGCCACATGAGAGAAACTATCCTACGCATGACCTGGAGTTGGCTGTTGTTGTTCATGATTTGCATTGTTGGAGGAACTATCTCATGGGAGAGCATTTCGTGGTATATACTGACCACAAGAGCCTCAAGTACATCTTCACGCAGCATGACTTGAATCTGAGACAGCGGAGGTGGGTCGAGTACCTACAATCTTTCGACTTCAAGCTTGCTTATACGCTTGGTAAAGGAAATATTGTGGCAGATGCACTGAGCAGGAGGACTCGATTGCAGGCAGTTCAGGAGGCCAGCAGTGAGTGGCAGCTCATGGATCTTTTCTCTGAGATGCATTTGGAGGTGCACGACAGACAAGGTCAGACGGTCCTTTCTTCTGTAGCTGTTACCTCTACCCTTTTTGATCGAGTTCGAATGAGGCAGCTATCAGACCCTGAAGGCCTAGTCCTACGGGAGGGTGTGTCAGATGGAGACCCTACCCCGGGGTGGACAGTGGGCGATGACGAGGTGCTACGTTTTCATGGCCGCGTATGAGTTTCAGCGGACATACATAAGGAGATGATGTGGGATTTTCATGCTTCATCTTGGGTAGTTCATCCTAGTGTCACCAAAATGTACCGAGACTTGCACCGTCAGTATTGGTGTCCAGGTATGAAGAAGGATGTGGCTGGTTTTGTTATGCGGTGTTCTACCTGTCAGCAGGTGAAGGCAGAGCATCAGCGACCAGCAGGGCTTTTGCCACAGTTACCCAATCCAGAGTGGAAATGGAATGATGTCGCGATGGAATTTGTGACAGGTTTACCGAGATCACCTCGAGGAAATGATGCGGTTTGGGTTGTGGTGGACAGGCTCACGAAGGTTGCACACTTCTTGCCGATCAAGGATACCTCCAGTGTTGATGATCTGGGACGGTTGTACATCCGAGAGATTGTGCATCTGCATGGAGTTCCACACTCCATTGTTTCAGATAGGGATGTGCGTTTTACTTCTCACTTCTAGAAGGGGCTACAGAGGGAGTTGGGTACACAGGTACTTTTGAGTATGGAATACCATCCCCAGAATGATGGCTAGTCCGAGCATACAATCCAGGTGATTGAGGATATGCTCCGAGCTTGCATTCTAGACTTTGGCGGTTCTTGGGAGAAGCATATTCATCTGGTGGAGTTCGCCTGCAACAACAGTTTTCAGGCGACTATTCCAATGGCACCTTACGAGGCTTTGTACGGTAGGCCATGTCGATCACCTTTATGCTGGCTAGAGTTAGGAGAGGCAGCTTTGCTGGGACCTCGTCTTGTTCAGGAGACCTCAGAACAGATAGAGTTGATTCGGAAGAGGATGGCGATAGCACAGTCTCGGTAGAAGTCTTATGCGGATCAGTGGAGACGACCTCTGGAGTTCGAGGTCGGGGATCAGGTTTTCCTAAATGTCGCACCGAGGTTTGGACAAAAGAGAATTAGAAGATAGAGTAAGCTTTCACTGAGATACGTCGGGCCGTTTGAGGTTCTGGAGAGAGTCGGGCTGGTTTCTTACAGGTTGCAGTTACCTCAGAGATACCATGTAACATCCCAGGTAAATAAATAATAAAGAATTTTCATATTTATTAATATTTACGAATTAAATATTAATTTTACTTTAAAGGGTTTCTATGATCGATAGCGTACCAGATACGCAACAATGAGTTCCTTTGAAAACTTACGTTGCACACTAGTAATAAAATAATATTATTTTAAATGTTAGTTAACACGTAGCCGTTGTACTCGCGGGAATGGATAGAAATAACTAAAATATGATTATATATGTTTGTTAAATGTTTTTACATTTATCTAATAAAGGATAAAGGCTTAAAATATGAAAAGAATTCAATTTTAGGCTTATATACTCTAATTTTCACGAAAGGTCCACTTATCACCTTTTGACGGAGAACCGTCATTAAATACAGTTTTGATCGATCTTATAAATTATATTGGACCAAATATAACTCTTCTTTAGAATCGGGACATCAAAATTTACTTTGTGTAAATTTTTGGTATCTTTCCGATAAAGTTCATTTTTTTAATGAATAGTGTAAAATGTTGTATTTTAATTCAAAACCTCTTTTTAATATAATTTTTTAATATGATTAGACTATCATTTGAATTGGTTTTAAATTTAAATTAGAAAATATTTTTACCATTAAATCCAATAGTGGTCGTTCGAATTAATTTCACTTTGAAATCGGACTTAAACTAGTGTCATTCTTTTGATACTTATTGTTTCATAAAAACACGCTATTTGTCATGACAGCGGGAATTAATTATTAAATTAATTAATGTGACTTACATGTTTTGAATTTTTTAAAATAGACTTCATTTTTGAATTCTGAATATCAAATATAGCTTAGGGTGAAGTTTTGGTATTTTTCTGAAAAACTTCAGTTTTTGATGAATAGTGAAACCACTAAGTGGTACTTATAAAAACTGATTTTTCGTTTAAATGAAATTTTACCACTTCTGTGTTTTGAATTTCAAAAAATACGACATACATGGTTGTTATTAAGAATTAAAATTTGGTTCAATGAGATTAAAATATTTTTTTGGTGAATAGTAACTTTAAGTTCTTAATCGCGATTAGAGGTAATTAGTGCAATTTAAGGCAAAAATGATATTATAATAAAATCAAAATACCTTGACACATGTCCTACCCTTATTGAATGTGTCATGGCCGACCAAGAAAATCCATGGGTCAACTTGGGGACCCCATGGAGCCACTTTGGTTGGGAAATGACATAAATAACTTTTTATTTAATGTTAAAGTAAAAATGACTCACACATGAAATGTTTTACTAACAAAATCTTTGCATGGGGTTATACAAGTCCTATTTTTTGACTATAAATATTCATTAGAAAGATAAAAAGATTTCCTACATCATGATATTTTTTTATATTTTTTATACATTAAATAAATTAAATTATTTATGACATCATGATGATGTAACGATGACCTCATTATTTAACGATTTAAATAAAATGGAAAGATAATGTAAAATCTAAGACCTACACATGGAAAAAACCTATTGGATGGGTGGATTTAGAACCCTTATCACCTTATCCTCGAAACACATCAATTTGGGACCTCTTAAATCCGAATACCATTTTAAAATAAAGTTACTTTTCTTTACCTTCCAAGAGTGCCCCTCCTCTCCTCTTATAAAAGGCCCCCACCTCTACCTCCTTACCCACACTCCCAAATCCTTTGAATCGGCCAACCCCTGCCCATTTTGGATCTCCACATCCCTCTATTACTCCTTTAATCCTCACTTTGGGCATAAGTCTTCCCAAGGAAGCCTTTGAGCTCAAACCAAAGGGACTTACCCGATTTTAAGGTAATGTCTTCACTTGAGTCCTTTCGTTTTATTTTGATTCTCCAACCCCCTAAACTATTTTTATTCATTTATTTTTTAACAAATACAGTATCTTCAATATACTAAGATGTTTTTATAATAATTATTCTAGCTACACTTACACACACCTACATCTAATGGTTAAAGGACATACTGTTTCCGTGGATGGTGAATTTATGCCTCCCGAAACGATGATTGTTCAACATTCTTTTAACACCTTAAAAGGTGGTCATTAAGATGTCACTATATTTATATATGATATATAATATTTTTATGTTTTCTTTAAGCTTCTGTATTTTTAATTTTGGGCATACCTTTATGGTTTCCATTATGGGTAAACGCGATATCTTCATTTAAGGAAGTGCGGACTACTGCCCCCTCAAAGTGATTTGATTCGTTAAATACCATATGTGGGACGTATAAAGGATGTAACTATGATATTATATATTATATTATACTGGAATTATAATATACCTTTATATCATTATGATTCCATTCTATAAAATATGAAATAGAAATGAAAGTAGCGTTCATGCGTACGTACGGCTTACCGTCTCCATGAACGGTGCATTTCATTTCTTACCTATAAATGATTATGTAATATTATAAATGCATGCATGTACTGGATACATATGACATATATGATATCTACATCATGAATACCATTCTGTATATAATGGATACATGAACAACTTGTAATTATAAAGGGCTTATTTTTTACTCAAGTACCAATGATCGTTAAAACGATCGTTATTAACTTAAATAATTACATAGTGTTCATGACATGGAAATAAGTGATATAAAAGGAATAATGAACTTGAAAAAGGTTCTTAAACAAGTATAAATTAACTCAAGTTTATTATTCAGGAGATTAAAGAACGACCGAGTCAAGTCGGACCCGAGGTATGGGACTTCGTCTCAATCTCCTTTCATTGAGGCATATTTTGTTTTATACACAACCTTATTTTATACGGTGTATAAACCCCTTTGACTTTTACATTCATTAAAAAGGAATCTTTTTTATACTAAGTGTTTACTAAACAACAAAAGGGAATGTTTTTTTCATACGTATGCGGCGACAACGACTTCTCCGCCGCCGTGACCATTATTTGAGTTTCGGCTTCCTCTACAAGCCATACCTTTTTTTTAAAAAGAAAAATAAATACCATGTTTTACTTTTCTTTTATTTTGGTATTGAAAATTGTTTTCATAATGTTTTTATATCAATGTGTTGTATTGATATCTTGTGATTGAAAGGTGGAAATGTTATGTTTCCTTTATGCATGTTTTATGTGATACGATTATGTTGAGGTTCTTGGGCATTATTATGAAGACGGGTGGTTCCGTGATAGAATAAGGGCGGGTGAGCCCGATATAGCTCTCCAATGCATTGGGTAACGCGAAGGAGTGAAACGTTAAGGTTTCTCCGAAGATATTTAGGGAATATACTGGGATGGGTATTCCAAACGTAACCAAGAGGGTTACTCCCTACGTAAGAATGTTATGAATGCCTCAAGTTACCTTTATGTCTTATGATTTATATGATTTATTCCTGATTTGATGAGGTATGTTAAAGTGCTTATGTTTTATGGGTAAATTATGATTTCATTCTTATGTATATATGTACCCATGTTTCCTTTCTATATTTTTATATCCCTTACTGAGCTTTTTATGTTCATCCCATGTTTTTTTGAAATTTTTTTCACAGGTCAAGGGAAAGTTACATGATATGATGATAGTGTCAAGGAAGTGTCAAGAAAGAATCCATGTTTTATTTTAAATATGTTTCCATTGATGGGAAAGAAGAATATTATCTTTATGTAACCACTTTGTTTATATGTGGAATGTAATTCAAGTTTTATGATATAATTCTCTAAAACACTAAACCCGAAAAGATACTCAATGTGTAATCTTGTAATAACTCAAGATTAAGTAAGGTTTAAGGCTGGGGCCTTATAGTTGGTATCATAGGTCAGTTTAGATAACTTTAAGAGTTAGAATTTTATTAAATGATTATCCAAAAATATTTTTTTATGGTCAAATTGAAATGATATAGAATTTGAAGATTACCATGTTGCTTCTCCTGAGATATTTCTATTTTAAGAATGGTTTTTCATATAGGGAACAGAACAGATTCTCTGGGAAGGCATACAGAGGGAAATGACCTTCCAAATAAGAAACCTGAGATGGTCAGAG
Source organism: Viscum album (assembly GCA_963277665.1). NCBI lineage: Eukaryota > Viridiplantae > Streptophyta > Magnoliopsida > Santalales > Viscaceae > Viscum > Viscum album. The sequence goes on from OY728130.1 coordinate 1,227,009,799, forward strand.
TCAGAATTGAATAGTTTGTTGCAGTGATGGCTCAGTTGATTCGGGTGATAAATGGTGGTTGTGTTTATTGATGATATTTTGGTGTTTCATAAAAGTAAAGAGGAGCATGAAAGACATTTAAGGGTTATCTTTCAAACCTTAAAAGAAAAGAAACTATATGGGAAATTCATCAAGTGTGATTTTTTATTACAACAAATTTCTTTCCTGGGTCACATTGTTTCAAAAGATGGCATAACTGTTGATCATGCTAAAACAAAAGTTGTTGAAGAATGGCCAAGACCCACAAATGTAACCGAGATCCGTAGTTTTCTTGGTTTGGTAGGTTACTACCAAAGGTTTGTTGAAAATTTTTCACGGTTATCTAGTCCAATGACTAAGCTAACTCATAAGGGTGTTAAGTTCATCTGGAAAAAATAATGTGATGATTGTTTTCAGGAGTTGAAATGAAGATTGGTAAATGCTCCAGTTTTGGCACTTCCTTCCAGGAATGGTGAGTTTGTTATATACAGTGATGCTTCGTTGAAGGGACTTGGTTGTGTCCTTATGCAGAATGATCAGGTAATTGCTTATGCTTCACGTCAGTTGAAAACTCATGAGGTAAATTACCCTACACATGATTTGGAATTAGTTGCTGTTGTTTTTGCTTTAAAAATTTAGAGGCATCATTTGTATGGAGTAAAGTGTGAAATATATACTGATCACAAAATTTTAAAGTATATATTCACTCAGAAAGAATTGAACATGAGATAGAGGAGATGGCTGGAATTAATCAAATATTATGATTGTACAATTCACTACCATCCGGGAAAAGCAAATAAAGTGGAAGATTCTTTGAGTCTAAAAAGTAATGCTTCATTAACCATGCTACGTTTGGAACGAGATCCTTTGGTTTTTGATTTGATGAACTTTGGAATAGAAGTTGTTGGTGCAGGAAGTTCTTCTGTTTTGTTTCAGGTATCTGTGAGATCATCCCTATCAGACAGAATTAAGCAAGCACAGAGGGAAGACAGTGAGTTGCAGAGAAAGGTAGAGCTGGTTCAGAAGGGTAAGTTGCCGGAATTCAACATTGATAGTGATTGTGTTTTGAGATTTGGGAAGAGATTATGTGTGCCTTGTGATTCATAGTTGAAGAATGAGTTGTTATGTGAGGCTCATAGTTCCCCGTTTTCAGTTCATCCTGGCAGTACTAAGATGTACAAAGATCTGCGGAAGTATTACTGGTGGGATGGAATGAAAAGAGATATTGATGATTTTACTGTGAAGTGTTTGACTTGTCAGCAGGTTAAAGAAGAGTGGTAGTTACCAAAAGGGATGCTTCAGTCTTTACTAGTGCCAGAGTGGAAATGGGAGAATATATCCATGGACTTCGTTGTGGGATTACTGAGGACATCTCGAGGTAATAATGCAATCTGGGTTATTGTTGATCGCTTGACTAAATCTGCTCATTTACTTTCTATACGAGATACTTTTTCCCTAGATCAAATTTCCCGTTTGTATCTTAAAGATATAGTCAGGTTACATGGAGTTCCTCTCTCCATTGTATCTGACCGTGATCCTTTACTTCTAACTTTTGGAAAGTCCTTCAGAAGTCGTTGGGTACTGAATTAAATTTTAGTGCAGCTTTTCATCCTCAGTCAGATGGGTAGTCAGAATGAACAATTCAGACCTTGGAGGATATGCTACGAGCTTGTTTGATGGATTATCAGGGAAGTTGGTACCAACATCTTTCTTTGGTTGAGTTTTCTTATAATAACAGTTTTCATACCAGTATACAGATGGCACCATTTGAGGCATTATATGGGAAGCGGTGTCGAACTCCAGCATTTTGGGATGAAGTGGGTGAAAGAAAGCTGATGGGACCAGAATTGGTAGAAGAGATGGTAGAAAAATTTCAGTTGATTCAGAAGCACATGAGAATAGCTCAGAGCAGGCAGAAGAGTTATGCGGATAACCGGAGGAAGGATCTATCTTTCAAGGTAGGTGATCATGTTTTTCTCAAGGCTTCTCCTTGGAAAAGTGTGATGAGATTTGGTAAGAAAGGAAAGTTGAGTCCAAGGTTTATTGGACCATATGAAATTCTGGATAAAGTTGGATCAGTTGCTTACCGAGTGGCTTTACCTCCGAGTTTATCTTAGGTACACAATGTTTTTCATGTTTCGATGCCAGATCCATCTCATGTTTTGTGCCCCGAGGTAGTTCAGTTGGAAGATAATCTCTCTTATGAGGAACAACCGGTCCAGATTCTTGACCACAGGGAGAAATTATTACGAAATAAGGTAATCCACCAGGTAAAGGTTTTTTGGAAAAACCATATGGTTGAAGAGGCAATGTGGGAATCTGAAAATGCTATGAGGGATAAATACCCCCACTTATTTTGATAAGTGAATAAAATTGCGAGGACGCAATTCCCAAAAGGGGGGAAGGATGTAACATCCCAGGTAAATAAAGAATAAATAATTTTCATATTTATTAATATTTACGAATTAAATATTAATTTTACTTTAAAGTGGTTGCTATGATCTATAGCGTACCCGATACGCAACGATGAGTTCCTTTGAAAACTTACGTTGCACACTAGTAATAAAATAATATTATTTTAAATGTTAGTTAACACGAAGTCGTTGTACTGGTGGGAATGGATATAAATAACTAAAATATGATTATATATGTTTGTTAAATGTTTTTACATTTATCTAATAAAGTATAAAGGCTTAAAATACGAAAAGAATTCAATTTTAGGCTTATATACTCTAATTTTCATGAAAGGTCCACTTATCACCTTTTGATGGAGAACCTTCATTAAATATAGTTTTGATCGATCTTATAAATTCTATTGGACCAAATATAACTCTTCTTTAGAATCGGGACATCAAAATTTACTTTTTGTAAATTTTTGGTATCTTTCCGATAAAGTTCATTTTTTTAATGAATAGTGTAAAATGTTGTATTTTAATTCAAAACCCCTTTTTAATCTAATTTTTTAAGATGATTAGATTATCATTTGAATTGGTTTTAAAGTAAAATTAGAAAATATTTTTACCATTAAATCCAATAGTGGTCGTTGGAATTAATTTCACTTTGAAATCGGACTTAAACTAGTGTCAATATTTTGATACTTATTGTTTCATAAAAACACGCTATTTGTCATGAAAGCGGGAATTAATTATTAAATTAATTAATGTGACTTATATGTTTTGAATTTTTTAAAATAGACTTCATTTTTGAATTCGGAATATCAAATATAGCTTAGGGTGAAGTTTTGGTATTTTTCTGAAAAACTTCAATTTTTGATGAATAGTGAAACCACTAAGTGGTACTTATAAAAACTGATTTTTCGTTTAAATGAAAATTTCAAAAATCTGACATACATGGTTGTTATTAAGAAGTAAAATTTGGTTCAATGATATTAAAATATTTTTTTGGTGAATAGTAACTTTAAGTTCTTAATCGCGATTAGAGGTAATTAGTGCAATTTAAGGAAAAATGATATTATAATAAAATGAAAATACCATGACACATGTCCTACCCTTATTGTATGTGTCATGGCCGACCAAGAAAATCCATGGGTCAACTTGGGGACCCCATGGAGCCACTTTGGTTGGTAAATGACATAAATAACTTTTTATTTAATGTAAAAGTAAAAATGACACACACATGAGATGTTTTACTAAAACAATTTTTACATGGGGTTATACAAGTCATATTTTTGACTATAAATATTAATTAGAAAGATAAAAAGATTTCCTAGATCATGATATTTTTTTATAATTTTTATACATTAAATAAATTAAATTATTTATGACATCATGATGATGTAGCGATGACCTCATTATTTAACGATTTAAATAAAATGGAAAGATAATGTAAAATCTAAGACCTAAACATGGACAAAACCTATTGTATGGGTGGATTTCTAAAAATTATCACATTATCCTCAAAACACATAAATGTGGGACCTCTTAAATCCGAATACCATTTTAAAATAAAGTTACTTTTCTTTACCTTCCAAGAGTGCCCCTCCTCTCCTCTTATAAAAGGCCCCCACCTCTACCTCCTTACCCACACTCCCAAAGCCTTTGGATCAGCCAAACCCTGACCATTTTGGCTCTCCACATCCCTCTATTACTCCTTGAATCCTCACTTTGGGCATAAGTCTTCCCAAGGAAGCCTTTGAGCTCAAACCAAAGGGAGTTACCCGATTTTAAGGTAATGTCTTCACTTGAGTCCTTTTGTTTTATTTTGATTCTCCAACCCCATAAACTCTTTTTATTCATTTATTTTGTAACAAATAAAGTATCTTCAATATACTAAGATGTTTTTATAATAAGGATTCTAGCTACACTTACACGCACCTACATCTAATGGTTAAAGGACATACTGTTTCCGTGGATGGTGAATTTATGCCTCCCGAAACGATGATTGTTCAACATTCTTTTAACAACTTCAAAGGTGGCCATTAAGATGCCACTATATTTATATATGATATATAATATGTTTATGTTTTCTTTAAGCTTCTGTATTTTTCATTTTTGGCATACCTTTATGGTTTCCATTATGGGTAAACGCGATATCTTCATTTAAGGAAGTGCGGACTACCGCCCCCTCAAAGTGATTTGATTCGTTAAATACCATATGTGGGAGGTATAAAGGATGGAACTATGATATTATATATGATATTATACTGGAATTATAATATACCTTTATATCATTATGATTCCATTCTATAAAATACGAAATAGAAATGAAAGTAGCGTTCATGCGTACGTACGGCTTACCGTCTCCATGAACGGTGCATTTCATTTCTTACCTCTAAATGATTATGTAACATTATAAATGTATGAATGTACTGGATATATATGACATATATGATATATACATCATGAATACCATTCTGGATATAATGGATACATGAACAACTTGTAATTATAAAGGTCTTATTTTTGACTCAAGTACCAATGATCGTTAAAACGACTGTTATTAACTTAAATAATTACATAGTGTTCATGAAATGGAAATAAGTGAAATAAAAGGAATAATGAACTTGAAAAAGGTTCTTAAACAAGTAGAAATTAACTCAAGTTTATTATTCAGGAGATTAAATAACGACTGAGTCAAGTCGGACCCGAGGTATGGGACTTCGTCTCAATCTCCTTTCATTGAGGCATATTTGGTTTTATACACAAACTTCTTTTATATGGTGTATAAACCCCTTTGAATTTTAAATTTATTCAAAAGGAATCTTTTTTATACAAAGTGTTTACTAAACGACAAAAGGGAATGTTTTTGTCGTACGTATTCGGCGACAACGACTTCTCCACCGCCGTGACCATTATTTGAGTTTCAGCTTCCTCTACAATCCATACCTTTTTTTAAAGAAAAATAAATACCATGTTTTACTTTTCTTCTATTTTGGTATTGAAAATTGTTTTCATAATGTTTTTATATCAATGTGTTGTATTGATATCTTGTGATTGAAATGTGGAAATGTTATGTTTCCTTTATGCATGTTTTATGTGATACGATTATGTTGAGGTTCTTGGGCATTATTATGAAGATGGGTGGTTCCATGATAGACTAAGGGCGGGTGAGCCTGATATAGCTCTCCAATGCATTGGGTAACGTGAAGGAGTGAAACGTTAAGGTTTATCTGAAGAGATTTAGGGAATATACTGTTATGGGTATTCCAAACGTAACCAAGAGGGTTACTCCCTACGTAAGAATGTTATGAATGCCTCAAGTTACCTTTATATCTTATGATTTCTATGATTTATTCATGATTTTATGAGGTATGTTAAAGTGCTTATGTTTTATGGGAAAAGTATGATTTCATTCTTATGTATATATGTACCCATGTTTCCTTTCCATATTTTTATATCCCTTACTGGCCTTTTTATGCTCATCCCAAGTGTTTTTGAAATGTTTTTCACAGGTCAAGGGAAAGGTATATGATATGATGATAGTGTCAAGGAAGTGTCAAGAAAGAATCCATGCTTTATTTTAAATATGTTTCCATTGATGGGAATGAAGAATATTATCTTTATGTAACCACTTTGTTTATATGTGAAATGTAATTCAAGTTTTATGATCTAATTCTCTAAAACTCTAAACCCGAAAAGATCCTCAATGTGTAATCTTGTAATAACTCAAGATTAAGTAAGGTTTAAGGCTGGGGCCTTATATACCAGGCTATGCCCGACGTCTTTCATGTTTCCCAGCTTCGACGGTATTTCTCAGACCAGTCTCATGTTTTTCAACCCGAGGAGGTTGAGTTGGAGTAGGATGCATCTTTCGAGGAGCATCCTATCAAGATTGTTGATCGTAGTGAAAAACTACTTCGTGGTCGGTCTGTTCCTCTGGTACGGGTGCTATGGCAGCACGACCGTATACAGGACAAGACTTGGGAGAGGGAGGCTGATATGCGATCACAGTGTCCAGAGTTGTTCGAGGGTTCTTCTTCTACACCTTTCTGGGTAAATTTGGGGATGAATTTATGTAAGGGGGGAAGTTTGTAAGAACCCGGATCTTCGGTTTCAGGTACGGATCTCTTTTATGGGATTTTTAAGGAAAAATAAAGAATCTGGAAATTTTCAGAGTATACACCGTGTACTTTATGTGTACACATCGTGTACTCCTCGGCCACTCGAAGTCGTGTGTTGGCCGAGACTGGGCCATACACACGGTGTGTAGGGGTGACGTGGAAGCCGATTTTGGCAGAGTACAGAAAAACCCACTACACGCCGTGTACTTTAAGAGTACACACCGTGTACTTTTTTTATTTCATTAATCGACCTGGGGTCATGCCTAATGACGAAAAACATCTTTTTCTCTGCCTAATTCTGTCCAGAACGTCCAAGGAGGCAGTTTCTTCTCTGAGCCACCGATCTGTCACCGGTTGTCCGAATCAAACTCTGTCGGTTACAGAAGAATCGCAGCGGTGAGTTCTTGGTTCTTCTTTAGCCTCGTTTCCTGATTCCTCCTCTCGTATAAGTTATCTGAGGTTGAACGTTTTAGATGTTTTTGCAGATCTACTCTATTCTAGGCCGATTCACGGGCCGAGGTTCTAGTATATCGATCTCCGAGGATTGAGGTAGGTGGTTTGTTTCCCTACATTGATGTTCTTTGAGTTTTGGTTGCAAAAGTGTCGGATACCCATGTATCGGGTATCCCAGGTTTAGGATTATAATCCTATTGTCTAACTGTCCTAGATTCCTTATTAGCTTATGATGAATTGCTACTAATTTATGCTTGGTTTCATGTTTCAGGATCACCCCATGGGTGTTTACCTTTCCCGTTTGGTTGTTTATCGCCGTTTGGCACCGTTGCCGTGAGGCAACCCTATTGCAATTGTTAGTTGCTTGTTATCACTGATTTCATGTGTTTCCTACTATTGGAATGCTTTTGAAGTATGGTAGATATTAACCAAGTAGTTGTTTAACTTAGTTAGGGCTACTAACAGTCGATTATGCATGACTGGACTGCTCAGGGCTGTGAGAACCTGGTGCGGGAGATCAAAGAGGGAATAGACGATTAAGTGCTTCCCTAGAGGGTCTGTTGGTTTTAGTTTCATACGTAGGACCTACAGGAATAGGACTTTGTGCTTCCTAAGAGTGTTATTAGTTTACCCACGCATCGAGACCATAAGAGAAATTAGATGTAAGTTCTTCCTCAGAGACTCTGTATCTATCGTTACAAGACCATAGGGGAATTGACGTTAGAGATTCCCAGAGTGTTTTTGCCTTGTTGTTTACTAGACTATAGGGGTCTGCAAATTAATCCACCCAGAGAGTTAGTGTGAATGTTGATCGTTGGTTGTGATGAGTCCACCAAGCCAAAGAACAATCTTGGGTTTTGTACTGCTTGTGTTAGGTAGTCTTTTTAGATACCTGCTGTGTTACTTTCTTATCATGGAATAGAAAACTTTTCTGGTTTTCCCTGGTTGTGTAATTAAATAAATGTGAATGATAATTAGTAGAATTGTTACTGCATTATTTACCTTTACTTTTTCTATATCACTCACTGACAGTAGGGAACAAATCTTGTGGTGGTCGCCTACTGGGATTAGTCTCACACCCTGTTTGGGTCCTACTTTTTGGCCCAAACAATTTATATGGTTGCAGGTATAGGTAGGGATTGTGGCCCTTCTACCTCAGGTACTTGATTTCTAGTTAGAGCTGGAGAGCATGGGACCAGGATTTGGTCTGCGATGCTGCTGGAGTTGCTGTTTACATTTAGTATTTTGGTTTCAATTGTATTTCATCATGTTGTTTTGTTTACTGCTTTCCATAGATACATGTACCGTACTGCATCATTATTATTATATCAGACATTTCTTTTACTTTCAGTTCAGTTGTTTCATGCTATTTACTGCTTCCGCTATTGTTTATGCTTATTCTCCCACTGCATACTTTACCAAATGAGGGCATAGTTTCCCCACTGACTCACCAAGGCCCTCACTGCTAGTCGGCAGCCTCTGGAATTTGGGGAAACGCGCTTGAGTTCATGTGGCGAACCGGGTATGGGGCACCAGTTGTGTGGCTCCTAATTTGGGTCGTTACATTCTAACTCCTTAAATCGTCAAAATATTTGTAGTGTAGCCATATAAAAATCATAGTGAACTCCTGTAGAATGGTAAAGATAAATTTTAACACTATTTAAATCATACTCTCCATGTCTCAAGGAGTTTTTTTGGTGTAGACTTCTTCTCTTTAACACAATTGTGGAGTAGGATTCCCTTTATGGAGTAGGCACCCTTGAAACTCCAACGACATAGAATTTCATCTAATCACCTCCTATAGTGTGATTATTTTCACTATGGTTTAGTTTCATAGATCCACCTTTATATAAGACATGTGAATTTTTTAGAGCCCCATATGTATCCACCTTCATGGAATAGTCACCTTCACAGTGGTGTAGCCTATTTGAGTTGTGTCCCATATGAGACATGCCTTTGAATTTCTAATGTAATATTAAGAATATTGTACAATCAACTCTTTATAAATCTTTCATGGTACTGACCCATGATATATCCATTTATCCATGGTTCTGCCCTATGTTGTGGTCCCACATTCAAACGTACCAGTGCAAAAATATGTTTGTTATCACCTTTACTACTTTGGATGGAGCTATCTTTGAGCCTGGTCTGCTGCCCTTTGGGTGGTTGGTTGCTTGGATGGCCATAGCCAGTGGCTGGCCATATTTTTTCTTTTTTTTCAAGTTTCCTTTGTAGAGAAACCATCCTCTTTATAGAATTAAAGGAAACTATATAATCCTTTAGAATTCATACGAATACCTCATGTATTATTCCTTATAGAATATCCTTGGGTGTTTTGCCACATTGTCTTTCCATGGAAAAGAAAATTCATATATTATAGAGAAACAAATCCTACCACACTTATTCTAAAAAGAAAACTTGGAAACTATAGTGTGGTCAAGTATGTTAATCAAATACCATAGCATAGCCTATGGTACTATGGAATAGATTCTTTTCTCTGAACAGTTTTCTATCCAACATCTTCAAAACACGCTCTATCCTTCTTCTTTAAAATTGTGGACCTGATTTGTATATAAAAATTTACCAGGCATTTCATTTTGTAAAAAAAATTATTTCAACTATATTTTACTTGAAATTATACTTATAATCCATTAGTCCATCTTTCAAATATCATATCATCAAATTAAAATTTTCAAAAAATTCAACTTAAACCTTAAGGTTTTCAACACATATTCATGCCTATGTGTGATTGATATCACTACCAATGAGTGTTAAACTATTTAATGTGTAAAAAATAATTTATATTATTTTTCCTTTATAATTTGGTAGTGTAATTATACTCATTTGGACCATATTATATATTTGTTTTGATGACAGATCATGTGGTTCTTATAGAAAGATACTCCCCAATGATGGTTATGAAGTCCCTCCTTTAAGAGATGTATAGTAACCCTCGGTGGGTCGATACAGGAATTTTATGAATTCATGATCTACCCCTTGTATTTAATTGTGATACTATTTCTAAGATAAATGGGTTCACTTATTTAAATTCTCAACAACAACCAATATGGTGTTTCCCCAAATAGCTTCTTAGTGGAATCATATTTAATTGAAACATGTGATTATTGTTATATATATATATAGATTTTTTAGGTTAATTATGTTATATTTTTATGTGTGTTGATATATGTGAATGTGATACTCAATGGGGTGTCTCTCATATATAGATTTATGGTGAGTATTAGTATGAGATTTTGATTTTCAGGGGGTAGTCATGTATCTAGATTCATAGTGAGAATCAATGCCCTAATAGACTAAAATCTTAAAATGTAATGACTGATATATATATATATATAATCACTTACTTATATTAATAATCACAAATTATGATTGTTATGTTTCTAACATGCTCGATGTTTCGTGATATTAAATCATTTTCTAAGTAACTTTGTAATAAAACTTGGTTAAGTGAAGATATACCATTAGTTCAAGAATAAATATAGCTGGAAATATAGATCTACCATCAGTTTAATAAGTCTATCAGTAGTTTAATATATCTATCATAGGACTATATATACCATTGAATATCTACTACTGATAGATCTACCACTGACAGATCTACCAAGGAATAGATCTACTACCAAGATGATCTACCTCCAAGATGATATATTGTTATCACATCTAATGACATCACATCTAACATCATAACCATTATACCACTGGGATAAGCTACCATTCACTGATTCTACCAATGGGATGTGCTACCTCTAGAACACATCTACCTCCTGAATAGATCTACCATTTAGAGATATATCATCATAATGCTACCATTATTTCCTAGAATCTCATTTGAATTTAATTCCTCCAATAGATGGTTTAAGGAATTAAATTTAGTTATCCACATGCGGATTTAAGAATCATTATTCTTAAACTACTCTATGGATTCATTAAATAAAAATTCATACCTTTTCGGATGTTGTTCTCAGTACAAGGATCCAATGGATAATTGGACCTGAATTTGTATAAATTATAAATAACTTACTTGTGTACATGTGCAACCAATAGTAGAGATGCATGAATAGATAATATATAATTTAATACACTAAATCAAGAGAAATACAAATACAACTGTGTGTGAAAGGATTCAGAAAATCAACAGACTGATAATAGAAGAACTTTCCAGACCTGTATGGATCTATTTTTCCCTGTATATTTTTCTGCAAATCATTTTTTTTTCATTTTCTAAAGGCTGGTTTAAGGGTTGTCGGTCCCCATTAAAAAAATCACAACTTCCAATTCACCACTTCACAACATCCAGTTCCAATTCACATTTCAAATTTCAAAATCAAGCAAACCAGACAGCTGCCCTCAATCCGCACGCCATCAAGCCACACACCTTTCCATGCACCATCGAGCCGCTCACACCCTCAAGACACACACCTGCCATCGAACCCATCAACGTCACCTACAATACTTCATCGTTCAATGCCGATGAGAACCCCTCTGTCATCACCGCGATATAATCACAGACTCATCCAAGATATCACCCGCCCCATGATCAACGAAGCGCCAGCGAGACACACTGGTACAATGACAGACCACCACCTTCATCACATCCCACCGGAGATACAAAATCAAAACTTAAAACTACCACTGTCAACATCATGAGCCACGAACCACCAAAACACCTGATCTGTGATGTCTCAAACCACAACCTGTCGCGAAGCGAATGGCTTTATCTGTATCAACTAGAATGCCGATGAGCTTCACCGTCGTCCATCGTAACCTTCACTGTCAACGGTCCAGATCCAAATCCACAATCAGCAAACAAAAAAAACAAACCCAAACACCAATCCGAAGAAAGAAAATTTCCCCAAACAAAAAAACCAACTCTGCAACGAAACCCCAGTGCAAAAAAAGCATCAAGAAACAGTAAACAGACGAAATCAACCCAAAAAACAGAAGAAGAACCTATCTCAAAGCTAGATCCAGATCCCATCACCACCATGTCGAACGCCCACAGAGGCCACGCCCAACCATCCATTGCACGCATTCGAGGATGAAACAGGTCCCTCAACCCGCAGAATCTGGGACTCGATCTCTGGACAACTACGCCGCTGTGGAACCCTATTCATATTGTGGAATAAAGCAAGGGGGATGGAAAATCAAGCGCACTTATGAAGCGACCGAACCAAGGAAGCTTCCATTACGAATGGCGGACAAAGATATGAAGAACGGAGCCTGACCGGGACGAGAGAGGGAGCCGGCGACAGGAGAGAAACCCTAGCACTGTGGCGCCCCTTACGGGCTCATCCCCATCCCAAGAAATGGTTCCCTGTATATTTTGAAAAAACTATTCGAGCCCCTTTCGAATAAATATTTGTAGAACTCTGAACATCTTAATCAATTCAAATCAAGCACCATCCCTTTTTCCTCTCTCTATTCATTTTCTCTTTCTTTTTATGATTTACATTTGAGATGTGTTTTTTTTTACTTTTTTTATTAGGAAAACACATTCTCTTATACTTAAATTTAGAGTTATTAACACTATCTCTCACATTTCTTCATTTTTATACCCATGTCAAATGTGGAAGTGGTTGTTTGCAACCTATGCCTGTTTTATCCCACATATAATTATAGATTATTCTTTTTTCATGGATAGAATTGTGTGTTGTTATATGTATAACCCAATCCATTATGTGAATCAAATTTATTATTTAATAAACTTCTTGGTAGTGGGTTATTACTAGGGGAGGGTATTAAGCCTTGGTTTGAGACTAAACCCCTTTTTTAAATTCCACTGTGAGTTCTATTAGTTTTTTTTTGTATTTTAAAATATGTGTCAAAAAATTACTTTTATTCATAATCTTAATTTTTGTTTTATATAGATTGTTTGATAAAGTATTTTCTCTTCAAAGTTTAATGTGATTTAAAATATATTTTTAACTAAGCATTCATCCTCCCTTGAGAATCTATTTGAAAAATTGAATTATATATTTCTATGGTTTTAATTAACTAGGTGTTTTTATTTATTTAGGGTATTCTAGATTTAAATTTTTTTAAAATGGAAATTTTTAATGGGAACTCAAATTACCCCCCCCCCCCAACTTGAGTTACTAACTTCGACCAATATTTGGTATTAGAGGATTTTTCATAATATCTTTTACTAATATCTTATTGAAATTTAAAGACCTTAAATTTATATTTATTCTTAATTTAATTATTTATGGATAATAACATAGAAGAGGGAACTATCACTAATTGGACTACTTATTTTAATGGTAATAATTATTATCAATGAAATATTAAAATTAAAATGTATATGAAAAGAATGGGTTTTGAAATTTGGACTGTCATTAAGGATAAATATGATCTATCCATAACAACTAGAGACGAATGGAGTGATCCTAATAAAGAATCTTATATCAATAATTGTAATGTTGTGAATGATTTATACCATGAATTAGAATATGAAGAGTTTAATAGAATATCTTCATGTACCATTGTATTTTAGGTTTTGGATACCTTGGTTGTTTCTCATGAAGTAACTTCAAATGTCGATTAAATTAATTTAAATATGTATACTATTAAATATGATAATTTTTAGAAGAATCTTGATGAGTCAATTTCTGACATGTATCGTAGGTTCAATGAGATTTTGAACATGATGCATTCACTCAAGAAACCAATTTTCAAAAAAGATCAGGTGATGAAGCTACTGATATGTTTACCAGACAGATGGAGAGGAATGTTGGTTTTAATTCAAGAGTCATGTGATCTAAGTAAAATTTTTGTAATGACCCAACCTTTTTTTAAGGGAATTTCTCCATTCTTATAGTAATTTTTTAGATTATATGTAACATAAAATCACTTATAGATCAAAATATAAAACTTATAAATGAATAATTATTGAAAAAAATTATTATTTATAGAATTTAAGGAACCTACACTGATTAAATAGTAACTTGACCATAGGAATAGTAATATGACACTTATGAATAAACCAACCAAATGAATAGTAACCTCACCCATGAAAGTATAAAAGAAATTTAGGAATATTATAAATTAAAGTATGGTATAATTATATCATATTATAAGTAAATAAATGTTTCAAAAAATTATTTAGTATTTTCATTTTTGTAAGTCATAAATATTTAATTACAATTTTATGATTAATTTAAAATTTTGAAAGAAATTTTATATTCATAAAATGTATCCATAAATTAATATTTTGTTGTCTTATTATTTTAAGATAATTTTATGAGACCTTAAGTATTTTTTCAATGTGTTATAAAATTAATTATAATTTTAAAATCAATATTTTTTGAGTAAATAATGATTTCAATTAAAAATGAAATTTCTCATATTTAGAAAATTAATTACATAAAATGGAGTTCATTTATTGTAAAAATACTTATTTTAAATGGTGATTTTAATTAAAAATTAAATTATATTATTTAGAAAATAATTTTCTTAAAATGGAGTTCATTTTTTAATTCTACAAGTCAAAAAATGGTTAGTGTGAATTTTTAGGATTTTTCTAAAATACTTGAATTTTTTTATGAATAGTAAAATATGATAATTTATGATAAAAGATTAATACGTGAATTATGCAGTCATAGATGATGTATGGCTGATGTAATCCCAAAATATCTAACTCTCTTTCTTTATTTTAATATATTTAGTGATAATTCTCAAACTATTCATAGTCTTGATCCAAAATAATAAACTAATGAATATAATAATGAGAAAACACTGATATCCTACACTATAAATACTAGACCTCACACCTATAAAGCTCTGAGACTTGTCCAAATTCTAGAAAATATGCTTCCATATCCCCTACCCCATGTCCAAGAGCTCTTGTTCTCATCAAATGACCAAAACCTTTTCCCTAAGGATGTTCTCAAGGAGGAGAAATTCAAGAGTTAAATTCCTCATTCTTTTCTTTTAATTTATTTTCAAGTTCTTTTATTTTTTTTATTCTCTCCTCACCTCCCATCAAACTCTTTCTCTCTCTCTATTATTTTAAAAATAAAATCATCACCTGTGATGTGTCAATTTACTGACATCGTGGATGATGCATTTTCATTTTAGATGAACACCATCAATTCTATTCATAAAACCACTATAATGGTTGGTACAAACTATAAAATAAATTTTATAACCATTTTTATGTTCTGGAAATAAAATATTAACATAATAATAAATAATAAAACAAATCAAGTTTGTTGTGATCAAAAACCGCCAAAATTAACCCAAATGATTATCATTAAATATTTATCTAATGATTCATCCTCATTACATATGAACATATTCCTTATAATATAATTTAAACTTATAAAATATCAATAATAACATAAAATAACAATTCTATATATTTATCCACATTTCACACTAACTTCCATTCAAGTATACAAGTGAACCGATCATGAAAAAAAAGAAAATGACCACTCATGGAAGATGAAATTAATCTTTTTAACTCATCAAAAATCCCATAATTGAACTTAATAAAACCAAAATAAATCAAATTATTGTATCAAAGGTTCTGTATTTGTTAATTAATTGATCTAATCTGATTATATAGGACATTAAAGTGAAGAAATCATTAAGACATAAGGTAAGGGGAATTCTCGAACCCAACTCTCTTTCTTTGCATTTTCCCTATTTCACCCCATTTTTAGTATGGATATTCATTTATTGTTCCTTATATATAATTTCTTCATCATTATCTTATTTTTCTAGGATATAAATTTTAAAAATCTATTTTTATGAAAAATGTAAATATTTTTTCAAAATAACTCTTCTTTCAAAAAAATACATCTTTTAATTCTCATGTGATGGTTTATTATTCAATCAAGATTGATACCAAGCATCTTATTACCTTTTTATATTGAGAACTCCAAATTTTATGAAATTATTCTTTATGAAATGAAATTAATTCCCTTCCATGTTTTATTTTATTTCCAAGGTTGATATACATTCTATGTTTCATTCATGATAATGTAAATGTTATAATGTGGCGGGTGCCCCCATAATTATATAGTTAAAACTAAATTCTATAATGTGATGGGTGCACCCAGAATTATATAGTGCTCTAATTTATTGGGTAATGTGATGAATCTAATGAGATAAAGTGAAGGTTGTGTGAACATGATGCTAACTTTGTTCACAACTTTATGTAGTAGTTGACCACTAAGACATGATGTTTCATTTTTAGGCATTTTCACATTTCATACCTTTATCTAATGCTTTCTATATTGATTATGATGATGATACTATGATTATGTTATGATAATGGTGATTATGATCACCCCATGTTATATTGATTCATGGTATTATCTATCCTTTTATTGGGATTTTATCTCACTCTTTCTTTAATGTATATCCTCAATTGATTACTTGTTCTAAGGAGAACATGAGGACTAATAATAATATAGAGAAGAAGTAATTAAAAAAAATGTTTATGTTTTATTTTTTAAATGTTATGTATGGTCCTAATTTTTCCAATACACTAAACCTTTGGATCCTGGTTGTGTAATGCCTTTATGTTTTTTGTCTTTAAAATGATGTAATAAGTTATGTAAGAAAAAGAGGGGTCACTATAGTTGGTATTAGAGAATGGTTTAGTTAATTTGGGAATTAGGTTAGAGAACCATAGTCAAAACCCTTAGTATGAGACTAAGTATACGAATCACCCAAAAAGATTTGTTTTAGAAAATTATAAACATAAGGACCCTATAAGATATTCCTTTAGACTTAATTGTAAAAATTAATAAATAATTTATTCATTATCTGTTGACTTATGTTTTGTTCTAAGCTTTTATATTTTATAAAATGGTGGGAACTAGGAGAAACGAGGCCAAAAACCTATGTGAGGGATAATTTAGTGATTTATCTAATGAAATCCCAAATCCCTTGGGGGTTGAGTTAAAAATTTCATGGTGATTCTTACCCAGTTGTCTCAGGATATGAAAAATAACCTAAATAATGTGGAATGTATGCCTTTACCTAAGAGAGAGAAACTAGAAATCGATCCCTTTATGCAGAAATGATCACTGATGTTTAGTGGATATTCTGATCCACTAGTTGTGGAATAGTGGGTCAGCTCAATAGAGAAGATTTTTTCTATAATTCACTATTCTAATATGTAGAATGTGACTTTTTATGTTTATCATCTAAATAGATAGGCATACCAATGGTGGGACTTGATTAAGAACACCAAGTTGAAGGATGAAATTTAAGTGATGGTGTGGTAAAACTTTAATATAATGTTTCTTAAAATGTATTTCTCATGAAATCCTTATAAAAATATAGAGAGATAATTCATAGATGTGAAGAAAAATGAAGAATTATCTTTCATATCCTATGAATCAAATTTCACAAGGCTTGTAAGGTATGATTTGGGTTTTTTTATCAACAATTATAGCAAGATTAATAGATTTTTTGTGGATTAAAGTCACAACTTTTAAAGTGTATATCAATTAAAGAATTTGGGATTTATGAAGAAGTTGTTCATTGTGCTCTCAAAGTGGAGATAGAGTTTAGAGAATGGCCCCATGGATATGGTGATAAGAAATTAAATATGGAGTTTCAAGCCAGAGTATCTAATGAGAAACATGGAAAAAAACTCAACCACCCACATGTCAAAAATATGGGAAGAGGCATCATGGGAACTACATCAAAGGGATGGATAAATTCTTGAAGTGTGGGAGAGGTCTCTAATTTCTTTAATGTCAAAAATACATGATAAATAAGGAAAATGTGGTGAAGGAAAGGAGAGCACCACCCACGGTCTAATGCTACAACTATAGGAAACAAGGGCACTATGCAAGATGGTTCACTAAAACTCAAGTCCTTGAGATAAATCGGTTTTAGTAACCACCAAATCCAAAGGATCATGGTAAGTATTATTATATCACTACTCTTGAAGTGGAGCAAGAAAATAAATTCATATAAGTTACACTTCCTATTCACTCATGAATAGAAAATTTCTTATCTGATTCTAGTTCTGAACATTCCTTTATATCTTTCATGTTTTCTAGAACTATTGAATCAAATCTGCGAAGTCTTGAAGTAGATATATCTATAATAACACCAAGTGGTTCAATCATTTCATCCCAAGTGTTGGACTCTTCTCTTATTGGTGTATGTGGTAATATTCTTCCAGTGAATATCATGATACTTACCTTGGTGGAATTTGATTCTATAATGGGAATGGATTGGATCTCATTATATAGAGCACATATCAACTTTAAGAAAAAGGAAGTATCCTTTCATATTCTAAACCATCCCATGATCTTATACAATTGCAAGGAAGATCATGAATCGCCTTTGGAAGATACTTCAATGGTGTGAGTGTTGATTCCTTATGGAGAAGCATACCTCACTCAAATGTTTGAGCCAAATCAAGGTATCAACCTAGGGGGAAAGCCCATTGTGAGGGAATAAAGTGAGGTATTTCCCAAAGAGTTACCAGAACTTCCCCTATATCATGAGGTATAGTTATCAATAGAAATCATACCTAGAGATACTCTTATCTCAAAGTGTCCCAATAAGATGGCTCTTGTCTAACTAGAGGAGTTAAAGAAGAAGCTATATGATAATTTGGAAAAAGGGTTCATACTCCCTAATGCACCACCTTGGGGTTTTCCAATTCTCTTTATCAATAAGAAGGATGGATCAATTTGGATTTTTATCGATTATCAGGAACTCAACAATATCATCATAAAGAATAAGTTTCCTCTTCCAAGGATTGATGATTTATTTGATCATCTATGATGAGCTCAGTACTTCTCAAAGGTGGATCTTCATTCTAGATAACAATAGATAAAGTCGAATAAAGAAGGTATTCATAAAACTACCTTCGTATAAGTTATGGGAACTATTAGTTTCTAGTGATGCCCTTAGTACTTTCCAATTCCCCTATAATCTTCATGGATTTGGTTAATAGAGTATTTATACATTACCTCGATAAATTTGTGGTAGTATTGATTGATTATATTCTCATATACTCCAAGATAAATAAGGAACATGAGGAACATATAAGGCTTGTGTTAGAAACATTAAAGAATGATAATTTGTACACCAAGCTCAGCAAGTGTGAATTTTGATGCAGCAAGTCGCATTCTTGGGACACGTGATCACAAGTGAGGTAATTTCTATGGACCCTTCAAAAATAAAGGCAATTGAGGAATGGACCATACCCTTTAGTGTCATGGAAATCTATAGTTTTCTAAGCTTAGTAGGGTACTATATGCATTTTGTGAGAAATTTCTAATGATTTTATATCCTACTAACTAAGTAAACATGGAAATGGGTAAGGTATGTTTGGACAAAATATTGTGATTAAAGCTTAAAGGAGGTAAAGAGGAGGTTGATCAATGCACTTATACTCACATTACCGAAAAGTGGAGAAATTTTTATGATATATAGTGATTATTCTAAGAAATTATTGGGTTGTGTCCTCAAGAAAAATAATAAAGTGATAGCCTAAACCTCACAATAGTTGAATATCCATGAGCAGAACAACCCGATATATGATCTAGAACTAGAAGTTGTGATTTCTGTCTTGAAAATCTTGTGGAACTACCTCTATAGTGAAAAGTGTGACATATATACTAATAACAAGAGCCTAAATTATATATTCACACAAAAGGAGCTCAACATACATTAAATAAGATAGTTATATATAATCAAAGACTAATATTTCTCTATTTATTATCATCCTGGTAAGGCGAACAAGGAAGTTGATGCTCTTAGTAGAAAATAATCTACTACTTTCTCCATGATGTGGATTGAGAAAGACCCTATCTTCTTGGACATGAAAAAGATGGATTTGGAAATCATAATGGAAGGGAATACATCCTACCTTTCCCACATTATTTCTCAACCATCTATCCAAGAGAAGATTAAGAATGCATAAAGGGATGATCTGGATTTACAAAAGAATGTGAATGTAGTAAATGAAGGGAACCTACAAGAGTTTTATATCGATTATGGTGGTGTGATTTGATTTGGAACAACGCTTTGTGTTCCTTTATCACTATAGATAAAGAGGGATCTAATTGATAATGCACATATCTCGCCTTTTCCCCATTCATTATACAAGTACCAAGATGTACCGTGATATCCGAGAACACTTTTGGTAGGATAACATGAAGAAGGAGATTGATGAGTATATCTCAAGGTGCTTGATATGTCAGTAAGTTAAAGTAGAGTGATATAATTCCAAAGGGATGATGCAACCATTACTTATACCCATGTGGAAATTGTAGAATGTTACTATGAAATTTATCAAGGGTATCTCGAAGAAATTCAAAGGAAATAATGCAATATGGTTTGTGGTGGACTGACTCACCAAGACTTCCCACTTTATCTCTATTCAAGATGATATCTTTCTTGAACAACTTGGAAAGATATATATTAAGTAAGTGGTGATACTATATATGGTTCCACTCTTAATTTTCCATAATCATGATCACAGGTTCACATCTAGATTCTGGAGGTGTCTTAAACATTCTTTGAGTACTAAATTAAATTTCACCATGACCGATCACTCCCAAACTGATTGCCAATATGAAATGATTATTTAGATGCTCAAAGATATTCTAATAAACTTATAATTAGAATTAAAAGTTGGATGGGATCATTATCTCTCATTGGATGAGTTCTCATACAACAATAGCTCACATTCGAGTATTCAAATGGATCCATATGAAGCTTTGTATGGAAAGTGATGTAAAACTCTAACCTATTGGGATGAAGTTATAAAAATAAAGCTACTTGGACCAGATATTCTATAAGAGATGATAGAGAAGGTTCAATTCATCCAGAAACATATCAAAGCTACTTAGAGTCAGAAAAATATCTATGCTGAAAACCTTCAAAGGAACATGGATTTCGATGTTGGAGATAAATTCTTCCTTCAAATATCACCATGGAAGAGATTCATGTGGTTTTGAAATAACGGGACGCTTAGCCTAAGGTACAATGGCCACTTTGAGATCCTAGATCACATAGGTGAAGTTGCCTATTGGCTTGAAATTCCACTAATTATGGATCAAATTCAAGATGTGTTCCATGTATCTCTCCTGAGAAAGTACATACTAGATCCCTCACATGTACTAAACTCAGAGGTGGTATAAATGGAGGATGATATCTCATATGAGGAGCATCTAATACAGATTCTAGACCAGATAAATAATGTTATATTTAAAAAATACATCCCACCTTGTCAAAGTGTTTTGGAGGAACCATAAGTATGAAGAAGTAATTAGGAATTGGAAAAGGTGATGAAGGGGAAGTACCCTCACCTGTTTATGCAAAAATAAATTTCGAGGGTGAAATTTCAAAATGGAGGAACAATGTAAGGACCCAAAAAAATTTCAATGGAATTTATCCCTTATTATTGTAATTTCATATAGTATGAATCACATAAAAGCACTTAGAGGCCATAATATTAACTTTATAAATTAATAATTTAGAAAAAAATAAGTATTTCAAGAAGTTAAGGAACCTATAATGATGAAATAGTAACTTGACCTTAGGAATAGTAATATGACCTTTATGGATAGTAAATAGGAAAAATGAATAGTATTCTCACCCATTAAATTATATATAAAATTTAGGCATCTTATAAATGAAGGTATGGTTTAATTATATCATAGTCTAAGTAAATAAAGGTTTTAGAAAATTAATAAGTGTATGTATTTTTGAAATTCATAAAAATTTAATTATACTTTTATGATTAATTTAATAATTTAAAAGAACATGTATTTTTATAAATTTTATCCAAAAATTAATATTTTTATTTCTTATTACTTTAATATAATTTTATGATACATTAAGTAATTTTTCAAAGTGTTATAAAATCAGTTACAACTTTAAAATTAGTATTTTTTGAGTAAATGGTGATTTTAAATAAAAACTAAATTTCTCATATTTAGAAAACCTTTTAATAAAATGGAATTAATTTTTAAATTCTACACATTTAAAAATGGTTCGGGTGATTTTTTGGGATTTTTCTAAAATACATGAATTTTTTATGAATAGTAAAATACGATAAAAGCTGAATACATGAATTATGGAGTTTTAGATGATGTATGTAACCCAAAATCTTGAACTATCCTTCATTATTTTAATATATTTAGTGATAATTATCAAATTATTCATAGTATTGAACCAAAATAATAAACTAATGAATATAATAATGAGAAACCACTCTTCTCCTCCACTATAAATATCACCCCTCACACCTCTTCTCCTCACACCAATCAAGCTTTGAGACTTGTAAAAATTCTACTAAATAGTCATCGGTATACCCAATCCCATTTTCAAGATCTCTTTTTCTCACCAAAAGACCAAAACCTTTTCCCTAAGGAGGTTCTCAAGGAGGATAAATTCAAGAGGTAAATTCCGCTTTCATTTCTTTTAATTTCTCTTCAAGTTCTTTTCTTTTTTTTATTCTCTCCTCACCTCCCCTAATCTAAATGGCCCGAAAATTATATTACCTTACATATATTATAATTATATCATGTTAATGTAATATCTATTATTAAACCCCTTTATATCTCTCTCTTTTATTTGAAAAATGATATCATCCCTCGTGATGTGTCAATTTACCAACATCGTGGATGATACATTTTCATTTTCCATTAACACCTTAAATTATGTTCATAAATCCACTATAATAGATGGTAAATAATAAAAAATATATGTTATAACCATTTTTATGTTCTGGAACTAAAATATTTACATAATAATAAATGATAAAACAAATTGAGTTTGTTGTGATCCAAAACTGCCAAAATTAACCCAAACGATTATCATTAACTATTTATCTAATGATTCATCATCATGCCATATGACTAAATTATTTATAGTATCATTTAAAATTATATAAAATAATTAATAACATATAATAAAAAAATTATATTTTTATCCACATTTTACATGAACTTCCATTCATGTATACAAGTGAACTGATCCTGAAAACTTTGAAAATAAACACTCTCAGACAATGAAATTAAACTTTATAAATATTAAAAAATTCCATAAATGAACTTAATAAAACCATAATGAATAAAATTAATGTATAATAGGTTTTTTATTTATTAATTAATTAATATAATCTAATTATAAAGGACATTAAAGTGAAGAAATTATTCAGACATAAGGCAAGGGGAATTCTCAAACCCAACTCTCTTTTTTTGGGTTTTCCCTCTTTCACCCCATTTTTAGTATGGATATTCCTTTATTTTTCCTTATATATAATTTCTTCATCATTATATTATTTTTTCTAGGATATACATGTTACCAATATGGTTTTAAGAAAAATGTAAATATTTTTCCAAAATAACTCTTCTTTCAAAAAAAATAAAACTTTTACTTCTCATGTGATTGTTTATTATTCAATCAAGATTGATACCAAGAATGTTGTTCCATTTTTATATTGGGAACTAAAATGTTTATAAAATTATTCTTTATGAAATTAAACCCATTTCTTTTCATGGTTTATTTTATTTCCAAGGTTGATGTGCGTTCAATGTGCCATGCATGATAATGTAAATGTTATGATGTGATGGGTGCGCCCTAAATTATATAGCGCAAAGTAAATGTTATGATGTGGTGGGTACACCCAGAATGATATAGTTCTCCAATGAATTGGTTAATGTGGTGAATCTCCTAAGATAAAGTGAAAGATTCAGGAACATGATGTTAGTTTTGTTCACAACTAAGTGTGGTGGTTGACCACTAAGACTTGATGTTTCATTTTTATGTATTTAAACATTTAATGCCTTTATCTAATGATTACTCTCTTTATTATGATGATGATTATATTATTATATTATGATGATGGTGATTATGATCACCCCATGTTATATTTATTCATGGTATTTTCTATCCTCTTACTGGAATTTTATCTCACCCCTTTCTTCGATTTATATCCTTAGGTGATTACTTGTACTAAGGAGAACATGATGACCAATAATAATATAGAGAATAAGGAATTAAATAAATTTTTATGTTTTATTTTTTAAATGTTATCTATGGTCCTAATTTTCTCAAGACAATAAACCTTTGGATCCCATTTGTGTAATGCATTTATGTTTTTTGTCGTTAAAAGGATGTAATAATTTATGTAAGAAAAAGAGGGGCCACTATAGTTGGTATTAGATAATGGTTTAGTTAATTTGGGAATTAGTATTAGAGAACCATATTGAAAAAAATTAATATGAGACTAAGTATATGTAATCACCCAAAAATCTTTGTTTTATAAAATTATAAACATAGGGACCCCACAAGATATGTATTTAGACTTAATTTCAAAAAGGAATAAATTATTTATTCTTGACATGTTGACTTATGTTTTGTCCTAAACTTTTCTATTTTAGAAAATGCTGGGAAACAGGAGAAACCAGAAAAATAACATATGCGAGGGAAAATTTAGTGATTGCTCGAATTAAATCCCCAATGCCTTGGAGGTGGAGTAAAAAATTTCATCGTGATTCTTACCCAGCTGTCTCAGGTTATGAACAATAACCTAAATAATGTGGAATTTCTACCTTCACCTAATAGGGAGAAACTATATATCAATTCCTTTATGTGAAATGACCACCAACATTTAGTGCATATCTTAATCCACTAGTTAGGTAATAGAGGGTAAACTCAGTGGAGAATATATTTTCTATACTACACTATTCTGATATGGAGAAGGTGAATCTTTTTGTTTATTGTCTAGATAAAGAGGTTGACCAATGGTGGGAGTTGATTAAGAACACCAAGCGGAAGGAAAAAATTGAATATATGGATTAGTAAAACTTTAATATAATGTTTCCTAACAAGTATTTCCCATGAACTCTTCATACAAATATGGAGAGAGAATTCATAGAGCTGAAGACAAAGGAAGGATAATCTTTCATGGCCTACAAATAAAATTTCACAAGGCTTTCAAGGTATGCTTCAGGTTTTGTTATCAATAATTATAGAAAAAATTGATATATTATTTAGTGAATTAAAACCACGCCATTAAAAGGCTATATCAATTCGAGATTTTGGGATTTATAAAGAATTTGTTTAATTTTCTCTTAAAGTGGAGATGAAGTTTGGAGAATGGTTCTCATGGATATGGTGATAAGAAACTAAATATGGAGTATCAAGCTGTAGGATCTAATGAGAAAGGTGAAAAAAATCAACCACCCACATATCAAAAATTTGGGAAGAGGCATCATGGGAACTACATCAAAGGGATGGATAAATGATTTAAGTGTGGGAGATAAGGTCATCAAGCTCATGAATGTTGAAAATACTTGAGGAAGGAGGACAATGTGGGGAAGGAAAGGTGAGCACCACCCATGGTCTAATTCTACAACTATTAGGAGCATGGGAACTATGAAACCCAGTGCACTAAACCTCGAGACCTCAAGGGTAATCAGAGTCAGTAGCCACCAAATCCAAAGGATCAAGGTAAGGCTTATTTTATCACTACTAATTAAGTGGAGCAAGAAAACAAATTTGTATAAGGTAAACTTCCTATTCACTCATGAATGAAAAATTTCTTATTTTATTCTAGTTTTTTACATTACTTTATATCTTTCATGCTTATTGGAACTATTGAATTTAATCTATAGATCCTTGAAGTTGTGATGTCTATAAAAACACCAAGTGGTGAAATCATTGTAACCCAAGTGTGGGACTCTTCTCTTTTTTGGCGTATATGGTAATATTTTTCTAGAAAATATCATGATACTTTCCTTGGTGGAATTTTATGATATAATGGGAGTGGATTAGATCTTATTATATAGAGCACATATCAACTATCGATAAAAGGAAATATCCTTTCAAATTCTAAACCATCCCATGATCCTCTAAAAATTCAAGGAAGATCATGAATCTCCTTCAAAAAATCATCCAATGGTGTGGGTGTTGATTCGCTGTGGAGAATCATACCTCACTAAAATGGTTGATTCAAAAGAAGGTATCAACCTAGGGGAAATTACCATTATAAGGGAATATAGTGATGTATTTCTCAAAGAGTTACCCAGAATTCCCCCATATCATGAGGTAGAGTTATCAATAGAACTCATACTTAGAGATAATTCTATCTCAAAGTTTCCCTATAGGATGGCTCCTATCAAACTAGAGGAGTTAAAGAAGCAGATACAAGAGAATTTGGACAAAGTATTAATACTCCCTAGTGCATCACCTTGGGATGTTTCAGTTCTCTTTATCAAAAAGAAGTATGGATCAATGCGATTGTGTATCGATTATTGGGAACTCAAAAATATCACCATAAATAACAAGTACACTCTTCCAAGTATTAATGAATTATTTGATCAGTTGAGGAGATCAGTACTTCTCAAAGGTAGATATTCATTCTAGATATTATCAGATAAAGGTGAAGAAAGAAAGGTATTCAGAAAATTTACTTCTGTACAAGGTATGGGCACTATGAGTTTCTGGTGATTCCCTTCAGACTTACTAATTCCCCTACAATCTTAATGGATTCGGTGAATAGATTATTTATACATTACCTTGAAAAAAATTTAGTTGTGTTTATTGATGATATTTTAATCTACTCCAAGAGAAATGTGTAACATTAAGAGCATCTAAGGCTTGTGTTTGTGACATTAAGGAATGATAATTTGTACACCAAGTTTATTAAGTGTGACTTTTGGATGTAGAAAGTCACATTTTGGGCCATGTGATCACAAGTGAGTTAAGTTATTTATACCCTTCAAAAATAAAGGCAATTGGGGAATAGCCTGTACCATTTAGTGTCATGAGAATCTGTAGTTTTCTTATCTTAGCAGGGTATTATCAACATTTTGTGAGAAAGTTATCATGATTGTCTAGCCCACTAACTAAGTTAATAGGGAAATGTAAAATGTATGTTTGGAAAAAAAATAATGTGAGGAAATATTAAATGAGATAAAGAGGATGATTATCAGTACACTTGTACTCACATTACCGAAAAGTGGAGAAAGTTTTATGATATATAGTGATGCTTATAAGAAAGTCTTGGGTTGTGTACTCGTGAAAAATGATAAAGTGATAGCCTATTCCTCACAACAGTTTAATATTCATGAAAAGAACTACCCAACACATGATCTAGAACTTGAAGCTGTGATTTTTTCCTTGAAAATCTTGTGAAACTACCTCTATGGTGAGAAGTGTGACATATATACCAATAACAAGATCCTAAATCATATATTCACACAACATAATTTCAATATGAATCAAATGAGATGGTTATATCTAATAAAAGACTATGATTTCTCTATTCACTGTTATCCTAGTAAGGCGAATATGGTAGTTGATTCTCTTAGCATAAAATAATCTGCCACTCTCTCCACGATGAGGATTGATAAAGGCACTATATTCTTGGACATGCAAAGGATGGATTTAGAAATCATAATATAGGGGAATACATATTACCTTACCCAAATTATTTCTCAACCATATATCAAGGAAAAAATTAATGAGGCACAAATGGATGATCTAGATTTACAAAATAATGTTATTGTTGTAAAGGAAGGAAAGCTATAAGAGTTTAAAATTGACAATGATGGGTTGATTTGGTTTGGAACAAGGCTTTTTGTACCTTAATCGCCAAAGATAAATATGGATCTATTTGATAATGCATATATCTCACCTTTCCCCATTCATTCTATAAGTACTAAGATGTAACATGATATCTGAGAACACTTCTGGTGAGGCAATATGAAGAAGGATATTACAGAGTATATCTTAAGGTGCTTGATATGTCATCAAGTTAAAGTAGAGAGATATAAGTCCAAAGGAATGATGCAACCATTGCCTATACCCATGTGGAAATGGGAGAATGTTTCTATAGACTTTTTAAATTTTATCTTGAAGAAATCCAAAGTAAATAATGTGATATGGTTTGTGGTGAACCGACTCACCAAGACCGCCCACTTTATCACTATTCAAGAAGATATCTCTCTTGAAAAACTTAAAAAGGTATATATAAAGTATAGAGACTCCATGATTTTCCACTATTAATTGTCTCAAATTGTGATCTCAGGTTCACATCTAAATTCTGGAGGGGTCTTCAACATACTTTGAGTATTGAATTAAATTTCAGCATGGCCTATCACACCCAAAATGATTTCCAATTTGAAAGGACTATTTAGATTCTTGAAGATATTCTAATAGCCTACTCATTATAATTAAAATGTGGGTGGGATAATTATATATCATTGTTTGAGTTTTCAAACAACAATAGCTTCCACTCAAGTATTCAAATTTCTCTATATGAAACTCTGTATGGAAAGCGATGTAGAACTCCAACCTGTTGGGATAAAGTTGGAAAAGAAAGATACTTAGACCTAATCTTGTGAAAGAGATGATAGATAAGGTTCATCCCATCAAGAAACATATCCAAGATGCTCATAGTTAGAAAAATATATATACTAACAACCTTCAAATGGACTTGGAGTTCGATTTTGGAGATAAATTCTTCCTTCAAATATCCTCATAGAAGAGAGTCATGCGGTTTGGAAAGAAAGGGAAGCTCAACCAAAGGTACAATGACCCCTTTTAGATCCTAAATCGTATAGGATAAGTGGAATATTGGCTTTTACTTCCACCAATTATGGCTTCAATTCAATATGTGTTCCTTGCATCTCTCCTGATAATTTACATATTAGATCCCTCAAGTGTACTAAACTCAGAGGTGGTATAACTGGAAGATGATATCTCATACAAGGAGTAGCTGATAAGGATTCTAGACTAGAGAGATATGGTTCTACACAATAAGAAAATCCACCTTGTCAAATTGTTGTGGAGGAAAAATAAGTATTAATAAGAAACTTGGGAACTGAAGGAGGTGATGAAGGAGAAGTACCCTCACCTATTTATGTAAAATGAAATTTTGAGGGTGAAATTTCAAAAGGGAGGAAGAATGTAATGACCTAAACTTTTTTCAATATAATTTCTCCCTTATTATAGTAATTTCATATAGTATAAATCACATAAAATCACATATATACTATAATATAAACTTTATAAATTAATAATTAATGAAAAAAATAAGTATTTCTAGAAGTTAAAGAACCTATACTGATGAAATAGAAACTTGACCTTAGGAATAGTAATATGACCCTTATGAATAGTAAACAAGAAAAATGAATAGTAAAATAACCCATGAAAGTATAAATAAAATTTATGCATCTTATAAATTAAATTATGGTACAATTATATCATAGTCTAAGTAAAAAATGTTTTAAAAAATTATTAATTAAGTGTTGGTATTTTTATAACTCATAAATATTTAATAATAATTTTATGATTAATTTAATAATTTAAAACAAAATGTATTTTCATAAAATGTATCCATAAATTAATGTTTTTATGTATTATGATTTTAATATAATTTTATGAGACCTTAAGTAATTTTTCAAAATGTTATAAAATCAGTTATAATTTTAAAATTAGTATTTTTCGAGTTAATGGTGATTTTAATTAAAAAAATAAATTTCTCATATTTAGAAGAGATTTTTATAAAATTTATTTTGTTTTTAAATTATACATATCAAAAAATGGTTTTGGTGATTTTTGGTGATTTTTCTAAAATACTTGAATTTTTTATGAATAATAAAATATGATAATTTACGATAAAAGCTAAATACATGAATTATGGAGTCATAGATGATTTATGGATGATGTAATCCCAAAATCTAGAATTATCCTTAATTATATTTATATATTTACTTATAATTCTCAAACTATTCATAGCCTTGATCCAAAATAATAAACTAATGAATACAATAATGAGAAAACACATCTCTCCTGCACCATAAATACCACCCCTCACACCTATTTTCCTTACACCTCTCAAGCATTGATACTTGACCAAATTATACCAAATACTCTTTAATATCCCCTACCCCATGTCCTGGATCTCTTGGTCTCATTAAAAGACCAAAACCTTTTCCCTAATGAGGTTCTCAAGGAGGAGAAATTCAAGGGGTAAATTCCTCTTTCTTTTCTTTTAATTTCTCTTCAAGTTATTTTCTTTTTTTTTTATTCTATCCTCACCTCCCCTAATAAAAATGGTCTGATAAATACAGTACCTTACATATAATATAATTATATCATGTTAATGTAAGATCCATCATCAAAATATTTTCTCTCTCTCTCTTATTTTAAAAATGAAATCATCACCCGTGATGTGTCAATTTATCGACATCATGGAGGATGTGTTTTCATTTTCCATTAAAATATTAAATTCTATTAATAAAACCACTAAAATAGTTTTTAAATATTTTAATTTATATTTTATAACCCTTTTTATGTTCTGGAACTAAAATATTTACATAATAATAAATGATAAAACAAATCATGTTTGTTGTGATCGAAAACCACCAAAATTAACCCGAACGATTATCATTAACTATTTATATAATAATTCATCCTCATGACATATAACTGAATTATTTATAAGATAATTTATTTAATATCATTAATAACATATTATATAAATTCTAGATATTTATCCTAATTTTACATGAACTTCCATTCATGTATACAAGTGAACCGATCAAGAAAACTAAGAAAACGAACACTCCTAAATGATGAAATTAAACTCTATAACTCATAGAAAATCACATAAATGTTTTAAATAAAAACATATGAATAAAATTAATGTATAAAAGGTTATTTATTTTTTAATTAATGAATATAATGTGATTATATAGGACATTAAAGTGAAGAAATCATTCATACATAAGGTAAGGGAAATTCTCGAACCCAACTCTCTTTCTTTGAGATTTCCCTCTTTCACCCCATTTTTAGTATAGATATTAATTTATTTTTACTTATATATAATTTATTAATCATTATAATATCATTTTTTAGATATTCATGTTACCAATCTGTTTTTATGAAAAACGCAATGATTTTCCAAAAGAACCCTTCTTTCAAAAAACATCTTTTACTTCTCATGTGATTGTTTCTTATTCAATCAAGATTGATACCAAGAATTTGATTCCCTTTTTATCTTGGTAACTCCCAATTTTATGAAATTATAATGTATTAAATTAAACTCATTCTTGTCCATGGGTTATTTTATGTCCATGGTTGATATATGTTCTATGTGGCATGTATGATAATGTAAATGTTAGGATGTGATGGATGCACCCTGAATTATATAGTGCAAAGTAAATGTTATGATGTGACGGGTGTGACTGAAATTATATAACTCTCCAATTAATTGGTTAATGTGATGAATCTCATGAGATAAAGTGAAAGATTTTTGAACATTATTCTATCTTTGTTCACAACTATGTGTGGTAGTTGACCACTAAGACGTGATGTTTCATTTTTATGCATTGACATATTACATGCCTTTATCTAATGGTTTATCTCTTGATTATGATGATGATCCTATTATTATGTTATGATTATGCTTATTATTCTCACCCCATGTTATATTGATTCATGTTATTATCTATCCTCTTACTGGGCTTTTATCTCACCCCTTTCTTTGATGTATATTCTCAGGTAATTACATGTACTATGGAGAACATGAGGACCAATAAGAAGATAAGGAAGAAGTAATTAAATAAATGTTTGTATTTTATTTTTTAAATGTTATGTATGGTCCTAATTTTCACATGACACTAAACCTTTGAATCCTGGTTGTGTAATTACTTTATTTTTTTTATCTTTAAAATGGTGTAATAAGTTATGTAAGAAAAATCAGGGTCACTATAATTCCTATTAAAGAGCTAAGTAAAAAACTAGGAATGTATGAAGAGGAACACAAAGTTAACATAGAAGAAAAATATGAACCAAAGTGGATGTTAGTATATTTCAAGACATTTAAATCAAATACAAAAAAAGGAAAGATTAAAGAAGATGGATCATGTGATAGAGAATCATCTTCTGATAGTGATAAAGAAATGGCTCAATTATCCATAAAATTAAAGAAATTTTAAAAAAGGAATAAATTATTCAAAAATACAAACAATAAAGGTAAGTATGACTATAGAGGTAATTGCAGAAAAAAATGGAAAAAAATGATGATACTATAAAGGAAATTTTCTATTATGAATGCAAGATAAAATTTCATATCAAAGTAGGCTATCCTAAGTTAAATTTTAATAAAAAGTATGGTTATAGATATAAGAGGAATAAAAAGGATATTAAATAAACTTAGAGTGATTCATAAGATATTTCAAGAGATTCAGACTCAAAAAGAGAGTAAAATCCTGATATAAATAATATGTGTTTTATAAAAACCACATCTAAGGTATCTAATATTTTTCCTGTATCTCTTGTTCATAATTTTAGCCTTTCAAAAAATGAAAATAGTAAAGGGAACATTTCCATTGAAGAAATGTTTGAATATTTTAATATGATGGAGGATACATTCATTGAACTTAAAGATAAATATAAGAGTTTAAAGAAGAAATATTCCTTTTCTGTTCACTTTAAAATGGATCTTAGTATAGATAAGGATAAAAATTATCAATTAATAAAAAAATAATGAGCTAAAATTATCTAATGACAATTAAAAATGGATCTGGAGAAATTCTCAAATGGAATAAATACTTTAACACAGATTTTTTGAAACAAAAATACACCGAAGTATAACCTTGGAATTGGATACCAACCTGGATATATAAATATCAACAAGAATAAATTTATTTTTAATTATATTTATTTATATTATATGAATAGTTCATATTCTTTTGAAAATAAAAAAAATGTTTCTAAAGGTATCATTTCTTCCTATAAGAAACTGATTCCAAAATCTCTTATTACTAACATATCCAGAGCTAAGAAAATATGATTACAAAAGTCATTTTTTGTTTAAATATATTTATAGGAAACTTTCCTAAAAATATTCATCAAGGGATTATGGTATCTAAATAGTGGCTGCTCTGGACACATGATTGGGGACTATTCGAGTTTTGAGAACCTAATCAAGGTTGATGGTGGACATGTCACCTTCAGTTATAATTCCAAAGGAAAAATAATTGTACTTAGTCATATTGATAAATCTAATATGGTTTTAATTTTAAAATTTTTATTTATATAAGTATTTAAGTATAATATTATTAGAATCTAAAAATTATGTGATGATGGTTTCCATGTTAAATTTTAAAATAATTCCTTAAAAGTTTTTAATTATGAAAATTATTTAGTTTTCACAAATTTGAGAAATAAAAATGTATATGTTGTTAATTTAGAATCTTTTTTTCTCAAAATGTTTCATATCTAAGTGTCTTTAATGAATATTCTTGAATCTGGTATAGTATACTTGGCCATAGAAACATTATTTCACTTAAAAATATAAATAGGAAAGGATTTTTAAAGGATCTACCTAAGCTAAAATTCCTAAATGAGAAAGTCTATAACCCATGTCAAAAAGTTAAATAGCACAAAATATATTTCAAATCAAAGAAATAAGTTTTAACTTATCAACCCCTAGAGTTAGTTCATAAGTAATTTTTGGACCTTATAGAGTTTCTATCTTAAATTAGAAGCACTATTTTTATGTTCTGGTGGATGAATTTTCTATATATAATTGGGCATTTTTTATCTCATAAAAGTGAATGTTTTGCCTATTTTTCTAAGTATGCTAAATCTATAGAAAATATTAGTGGACTTAAAATTAAGGAATGATCGTCTCTATAAGTTTAAAAATCATTATTTTGAATCATTATGCTTATAATATGTCTATAATCATAAATTTTCTACTCCTAGAACCCCTCAACCAAATGGGGTATTTGAAAGAAGAAATAGAACCCTTCAAGAAATTTTCCATACCATGATTAATTAATATGACTTACCAATTTATTTTTTTTATAATAATCTATAAATACGCCGACCGGGGTTGGCTTAGTGGTACCGTGTAAGGCGGCCACTCCCCAGCAATAGAATTGGCGCAGGTTCGAGTCTCCCCACGCTCGAATTTAGCTGGGGACGAACGGCGCGCAGGTGGTGAATGGGGCCCAGAATAATCGTGGTGTGGCAATCACCTATACCTAGTTACCCACAACTCGTTTAGGATGATGGGGAAGACAGGACGGGACCTCACCTCAGTGATCTAGGTTTTAATGGCGGCGAGCGATTTTCTCTCCAACAGTCGGTTTGACAGCCATTGCTACGACGCGAAGAGGAGATATGTGGATTCTGAATTCTTAAAGGTTGGATTGAATCTCAGAGCGACCTCAAGTGACGGAACTGGATCGACTGGTATTGTAGATTTTCTGAACATGATGGCGGAGTCTAAAGTCTTCAAGGCTGGATCGAAGTCCGGCATGATCTTGAGTGGCGCATCTGGATTGAACGGATCCACAGAACTGCTGAACTCATTGGCGGTTGATGCGGGGAATATGCCTGGTGCGGAGCCCGCTAAAGATTTGGTCCCCAGGAGGGACGATGAGTCAAATAGTGTGGATGATGAGGCTTTTGAGGAAAAGGGGTGCGGGAGCCATGGTCTAGCTCCATGGTTGAAGAAGCAGTCCCAACCCATATTTGATGTTTTTGAGGAAGCCAGGGTGGGGAAGAACTCCTTTGTCAATCTCAAAGGTGGGTCTGATTCTTCCATTCAAAGGAAGGTCAATATTTCACACGTCAAATCTGATCAAGATGTTGTTTCATAACGTCTCAAAATGGGTGATTTCTTAATTATTGCAAGTCTTTTTCTTCCTAAGGTCTCACAGCCTCTGAAAATTGATGAACTCAAGGAGCGTGTTTAAATTATTTGGGGCTTCTCATCTTGGAAATGTGTCTCGCTTGGTCAAGGATATTTTCATATGCTTTTCCCCACATAGGAACTTAAAGTATGAGCCTGGGGGTTCAGTTTTATTGCAATCAAACCTGGGATTATGCATCTTTGGGAATGGGATAAAAAATTCAACCCTTTAGAGATGGGAAACACCACTACACAGATATGGGTTAGGGTTTATGGATTAAACTGGATACTTTGGCATCCCAAAATTTTGTATGACAATGCTTTGTCCATTGGAATCCCAATTAAAATTGACAAGGAAATGGAAGTGGCTCGCTTTGGTCACTTCGCAAGATTTTTGGTAGAGGTTGAACTCGACGCGACTCTAGTTGAAAAGGTAATGTTGGCCACTGATGATGATATTATTGAGTTAAATATAATCTATGAAAAAATGTCGAAGTTCTGCAATTAATGTAAGGCCATTGGGAATGAATTATATTCCTGTAGATGATCTATTATATGCATCTTCTGTACACTGCGTGGACATGATTCCAACAACTGTCTTAAGAAGAGCAATCCTCCTAGGAAGGCTGATATTCTTCCTCAGATATATAAGAATAGTATTGGCCCTTCCAATAATGATGATGATATTGGAATTACTTTTGATAAAGTCAAGTAGATAAAATATGTGACAGGACTTATTTTTGGAGATGTTTCCAATCAAAGGATTGAAGATGGTAGGATACCTGAATCACATCATGGGCTCACAATGAAGTCTTGGGCTGCCATTTTCTCTGAAGAGGCGAATGTCCAAAATGATGAACCTTCCCACAAAGGTAAAAGTGTTGACTTGAAGAAACTCTCGGCCTCTCAGACACCAGGCCGTGACGATGAATTGATGGTTGAGCAAGAAAATGAGGAAGAAATTCAAAAGGAGGTTGATCAAAAACTCTCACATGAAAGTATGGATGTCTTTCGGAAGGGTGAGAAAATTTTAGAATCTGACTCTCCAATCATTTCAAAATCTTTTCCCAAACCAGTTGTGGATAATGAGGGCTTTCAGCTTGTTTCATACAAGAAGGATAAGTCTCTGATTGTACCCTCAGTGCAATCGACAGAGGGTAATCCCACCTCTAAAATTATTGATTATTCCATGGAGAAACATGATACTACTTTGGGCTCTGCTTCGACTGAAGCACTAAAGGGGGGAGGGATGAAGACTCCATCGATGGGAGATATATCTCAAGACAAATGTGAGGAGAAACTGGAGGATAGTTCTGTCTCTGATAGTACTGATACTGAGACGCTACTTGAGAGGCTTAAATCCATTCCTCCAAGTAGGGGGAGATCTCGCGGCAGGGGACGTGGTCGAGGACGTGGTAGAGTTGGTTGGCATGAAGTTATTGAAGAGGAAAGGAAGCTAACTGAAAGATTGAATAAAAAGCTTGGAATTTAGATTCTTTTTGGTGTTTTTGCTATTTTTTCCTATTCTACCTTGGACTTCTTTCTTTTACTTGTTTAATAAAAGAGGCACAGCCTCCGCCTTTCTCAAAAAAAATAGATTGCTACATAATTAATAGAGTTCTTATAAGAATGATTTTTAAGAAAACCCCATGTAAATTATGTAATATAATAAATCTAAAGGTTAATAACTTTAGAGTTTTTGGTTTAAAAGTCATTATTCTCAACAAAAAGTATAGTCATGAAAATTTTGAATCCAATAGTGATGAAGAATTTTTTCTAATATATTATACATCTAGTAAGTCGTATAGGGTATTTAATAAAAGGACTAAGATTATGGAGGAA
Source organism: Viscum album (assembly GCA_963277665.1). Lineage (NCBI taxonomy): Eukaryota > Viridiplantae > Streptophyta > Magnoliopsida > Santalales > Viscaceae > Viscum > Viscum album. Next base: position 1,227,046,305 of record OY728130.1, read on the forward strand.
TATATATATGTTAGGTTTCATGAAAAAGATCCACATGAGTCTAGGACTTCATTATATAACCTTGAAGATGATCTTTATAATCTAAATCTAAATTTCAAACCTTATGAAAGTTTTGTAAATAATATAAAATAATCTTCCAACTCTGTTGAACTAACTAAACCCAAACCTGTAGAGGATAATTAAACATTTAATACTAATTTTTCTAAAACATTTAGGCTTTATTAATATCATCCCTTAGATTTTTTAGTGGGAGACCCATATTGAGGAACACAAATTAGAGATTCTCTTAGAAATCAGGTTGAACATCAATATTTCTTGTCAATTATTGAACTGAAGAACATAAATGATGTAATTATTTATGAATTTTAGGTAATGTAAATGAAATAAAAACTCAATCAATTAGAACAAAATAAAGTCTTGGAACTAGTGGAAATACCTAAAGATATTCTAACCATTAGAACTAAATGGTTGTTTATAAATAAAGTTGATATGTCATGAACCATAGTTAGAAACATATATTTTTTTCACAAGGATATAGTTAAGAATAGGGTATTGACTATGAGGAAAACTTTTCACCAATACCTATACTTGAATCCATTAGAATTCTGCTTTCTAGTGTAGAAATTTTGAATTTAAAACTATATAATATGGATGTTAAGAGTGCCTTCCAAAAAAATTATATAGTTGAGTATGTTTTTGTTGAAATATCCCATAGATTTCAAAATCTTCATTTTAAAAATCATGTTTTAAAATTAAAAAAAGATTTATATGGTTTAAAAAAATCTCCCAAAGCTTGGTAAGATAGGATCAGCTCATTTTTTATTACTGAAGGTTTTAATAAAGGCATAGATGACCCTTATTTATTTATAAAAAACATAAAAATATGTTTTATTACAACAAATTTATGTTAATGATATAGTTTTAAGATCTTATAGAAATTATTTGTGTGCTAATTCTTCAAAAATGATACAAAGTGAATTTTAAATGAGTTTAATGGGCGTTAAAGTTCATTATTAGATTTCAAATTTTTCAAAATAAATATGGAATTATTTTAAATAAAATTAATTACACCAAATACATTTCAAAACATTTTAGTAAATATAGCATAAAGAATAGCGATGCTACCTTGAGTACAACCTGTAAAATGGATCTTGATGAAACTGGAAAATCGGTTATTCAAACCAATTGCAGAGGTATAATTGGAAGCTTACTATATTTAACTTCTATCCGACTAGATATTATGTTTAGTGTATATATGTGTTCTAATTTTTAATAAAATCCTAAAGATCCACATTTACTTATTATCAAAATAATTTTTAAATAAATCAATTATACAACCAATTTGGGACTATTTTATCCTTGAGGATAAGAATTTGATTTAGTGAGTTATTCATATGAATATTTGTGTGGTTGTAAATTAGATAGAAAAAGAACCTCTAGAACATGTCACCTTTTGAGAAACTTACTTGTTTCATAGTGTAGTAAAAAGGATTTTTTTTAACTTTCCACTATTGAGGTTGAATATATATTTTAAGGGAGTTGTTGTGCACATATTCTATGGATGAAACACACTTTAATAGACTATGATTATCAATTTAGACATTTCCCTATAAATTTTGATAATACAAGTGTGCTAAATATCTCTAAGAATCTTATATATCATTTTAGGAAAAAACATATTGTTATAAGACATCACTTTTTAAGAGATTATTTCTAAAAAGGTGATATAAATCGTGAATTCATTGAATCTGAAAATCAACTTTCTGACATATTTAAAAATTATTTGAATTTTGAGAGATTAAGTTGCATCATGCATGATCTTGGAATGATAAACTTTGATTATTTATTTTGTCTTAGATTTACTTTTTTGAAAAATTATACTTTTGGTAATTTATTATTGGTGATCCAATATTGATTATCCACCATTAGAGATCTAACATTTGAGCATTTACAATTATTTTCTACCACTCATGTTTTCTAGGATTAAATTTTTATTGGATTTACTTATTTATATTTTATTATATTTTTCAATTCTAAATCCCTAAATGATAAAATTGGATTAAATCAGATTTTGATAACTCTCTCTACCATGCCTCCTTAAAACCTTTTGTCTTCCTTTCTCCCTCTATCTAAAAACCTTCTTTTGTGGATCCTTCTTCTTTCAAAACAGTGCAAAGATATTGAGAGTGAAACATGCCTCAATTTTTTCTCCTTAAGGATCAATCCCCTCGAAGAAATTGTGAGGTGAATCTAGTTAAAATTTTGTTTTCGAACTAAAGAAACCACAATTCTGTACTCAAGATATTGTTTCTTAAAAGGAAATTTATATTGAATGGTTAGTTTTAAGAAATTTTCTAGTGATAAAAGTGATCTATAACCAAGGATGGATCAAATGGTTTTTGAAGAATAGTCGACTATTCTATCTAAGGTTGGTTCACCAATATTATAAATATATAGAGTATGTTTTTGGTAAGAATAAAGATGTTATTAGAAGTATGATAAATGGTAAAGAAGTTGTATTCTAATCAAAAAAAATGGGTTAAATTTCTTTGTGTACCTCAGAAAGGTATATTTAATGATTTTTAAGGATGCATTCCAAGTAACAGTGAGTTTTTCATTTACAAGTATTCCCTTCTAGAGTTTAATAGTAATTATTATATGATAATACCAATTACTTTATAGATTTATTAGGAGTGTAGACTTTTATTTAAATTTTTCCAACACATGTTTTATCCCAGGAAGGGGGACTTTAGCACCATGAGGTACCAAGATGTGTTTTTCTTATTTCTTAAGGATTAAGGGGATAAGATAAACCTATATAGATATTTTATGGTCCACATGAGGAAAATGAGAAAGTCCTAATCTATATAAAATTCCTTGATCTACCCTAAGTTACATTCTGATATGTTGTAATCTGAAGGTCTAGTGCCCAAAGATGAAGAGTTTGTAATCAGTTTTAGTGGTTTCTATTTAAGTTAGCTTTCTTACAAAAGAATGATGGTAAATTGGAACCCTTGGTTGAAGAAATGGGTAGATGATAATGATAATATATATGATAATTTCAACCCTATGTAGTACCCTTACCGACCTAGAGACTTGGTTGATATTGTCTTGGAGTTGGATGAAATTATAGTTTATTCCTCTAATGAGGAAGTTGATGAAGAAGATGCTAAAGCTAAAGAAGAAGAGTCAGTGGTTGTTTCAGTAGAGGAATGGAGTTCCCCTAATGTGTTAAGGATCTTTTTTATTTCTTATGGACCTTCCATTCCATCTCTTTCACTTCTTACTAAATGTATATTTCTAAGTGAAGGTGAAGAATCTGAGGATATTGAGGTCTCAAATGAAGAAAAGTTTGATATTTCTGTTGAAGTTGGTGCCCTAGAACCAACTTCATTGCACTTTATGATAAAAATATATTCATTGGATGTATATTAATAAACTTATTATCACATCGTGATTTTTCTTCTACATGATATTGTATGTGATAATGTCTAAAGAGTAGCTTTCACACTAAAATATCATAGTAGGTCCCTACTATGATGAGAACTCAGAAGTTCCATGACACTATTCTTAAACATATATTCTATATCTGGATGATGTCATTTAAAGAGACACAAATGACATAGTCTATCAGGGGTAGAGACTCATGGGACTTTTAGGTACCTTATCATGGTGTACGCCCTTGGTAATGTCCAGGAGGATATTATGAGAACAATACCTAACAGTAGGAAATCTATATTTATAAGTGTCATTGGATGTTCCTATTTGAGTACATGTGTATTGGTACTTAGAATTTAAGATTATTATTAATGGTTATTATAACTCACACACTTATATGTATTAGAGAAAACTATTCTTACATATGTTCATAGAGAGGTAGGATATATTGGGTGAGTCATGGGTAATACTATATTAATAAATAATGCAAGAAAAGACTTGTCCCATCTGTTCCATAATGGAATTTGATATCTCAGGACTTTGATGGAAATTATATAGCCTAAAAAATCCATTGGCATGGTGTTCTATAGGCAAGTTCAATTTTTGGGAAGTCAAAGAATGATAAATCGAGCACATGGGTTGATAGCACTTTCATGCAGCCCGATTGATTAGAGATATCAAGAAAAAGGGATTATATTACATGGTAAGTATTCGTATGAGATGACATATCCTTGAGGCATTAACTTATTTCTCTATGGGTGCCTTGGCATGTTTCTAAATGTTAACCTTGGACTTTAGACTACTCCATTTAATTCCATTGAGAATGAGGCCTAGAGGGTCACACACTAAGTGTATCCATTATCTCAGTTAAATAATATATTATTTATTATTTAACAATTTGAATAAATATTATTCTCAGTTGTGGTTTTATAATTATTCATGGATTATGGATCGTATTTATTTTGATACTAGTTATTAGAGAGAATATAATGTGGGCTGAATAATTAATAAATATTTACTTTCTATTTAATGAATATAATATTTATATATTTATTTTCAAATAATGCAATGATATTTATTAAATAAATAAATAATCATTATTCAAGATTCAATAAATATGATAGAAGATTGGCAGACCAAGTTAAGGGTCCGGTGAGAAATAATAATATTAAATATTATTTTATTAAATAATATATAATTATAACTCGCAAGTTTAATGCATTTCAGGAAATAATAATGTTTCTGTTATTATTTGACATGGAGTTTTCACTAGGATTAATAAAATAAGTAAGGTACTTGTGCAAATTATTAACTATTACCTTATTAAATTAAATTCCCAATTATATTATTCTATTATTATCTAGGTTCTAGCCAAGTGATGATTATTTTTGTTGTGCACAAGGAATTGTAGAAAACATCTCAAGCCTAGAGAGTTCTTTCTTGTCCAAGAATTATCTCAAGAACAAGAGTGATCCTCCTCCACCGGATCAAGGATAATTCTTTGGAAGTGGTTCTAAAGGCGATCAAAGTCATACATCGCAAGCTCAAGGATCTTCCATGCTAGCACCCAGAGACTCCTTCAGCAATGTCTGGAGACACGTGGAACACGTGTGGATCACCGTTAGAGGATATCTACTCTTGATCTCTACAACGCAATGATTGTACGCATATAAATCTATGCTTGAACGCATCAATGAAGAAATAATCACCTTATAGGTACTTATTTAATTAAATTAAATTAATTATAAATATAATATGTTGATCCTCTCTCTTGGTTCCGAGTTTCTCTTCCTTTATCTAAATCCTTGATTCAATTCTGTGGATATTGGTATTCATCATCATATTGATCTTGGATTATTCATTGAATATGGAAACTATAAATGTTGGGTAACCACCCTCCCATGCTTCTTCTTCACCTGGAATATACAAGTGGTATCATAGCGGCATATTATTTTTTATAATTATTTAAATAATTTTTTGATAATTTATACTTTAATAATTTAGTTTTTTAATTCAGGTTTAATCGTTCCTTTTTAATTTGAATTATGAGATATATTATTCCTCTATCATTTATTGTAGATCAAATAGAAATGATTAATTTTATGATTAAAATAAAATCAAGGAACTCATCCAGAGGTTCCAAGGATCTTGGTCATACAACACGAGACTACCCACTATGTAATTAGAATTGCACATCATGTAGTATTTTTCAATTCATCAAGATTTATTTCAGTAATCAAATTGATATCTTGTGTTAATTAGGCATTAATGAGACCATTAATGAAATTTAATCCATTCATTGTTGACCAGGATTAACTAGTGCATGGAAACCAGACTACATGTTATATGGCCTATTGGACATAGTGTGTAGTCCCTTCGGGTCAGGGATGAGCTGTGTATCCCATACATAGCTTGCCCAGCTGGAGACCATGTAATGTGGAGTCTACATGATCTGTAGCCCAATAGACATTCTGTGTACTTCAAATATTTCCAAATTATGTCTCACACACTATTTTCCCAAGTGTGTACTTCGAAACGATGGTGAGGAGGGTACACGTCGTGTAGTCGGATCTACACGTTGTGTAATTTTTTCAAATTACATAAATTTAAAATTTATTATTATATTATGTGACCCTTGAGACATGTACCTTCATGTGGGAATAAAGCTGGGATCCAGCATGTAATAGGTTTTTGATATATATGTGTGTGTGTGTGTGTTTAATTAACATCTACATAATGTTCAAATATCATCACATCATGTATCAGTTGTATTACGATTATAATTAAGTGTGCTTGCTACATGTCATAAAGAATAAAGTATATACAAGTTAATACATGTTGGGTAGTTTTGGAAGGGTATTTACTGGGTTACCTCTAAGGTACGGTTTATGTACACAATTAATTTTAATTGAATTTATTAATTTGTTAAAAATTATAATGGATGGGGAAGCTCAAGGGAATTCATAAAAGGTTTAAAATAAAAGGATTGATTAATTAAAGAGAATAATTAATCGATTCGAGCATGATTTATCTTAAATAATAACAATTAAATAATTTAATGCTAGTTTTATTGAATGTGTAATTTGATTCATGCATGTGGATCATCATGATCTAGACTAGACCTTTTTATGTGATTAGTTTCCCTTTTAATTTATTATTAAATTAAATTGTTGGCATGTGTGCCTTCTCTCCTCATTAATATATAGGTCCTACGTTCGGTGGTTTCTTTTATGTAAAAACCCTTTTACCCATCACCTATGTGTGAGTAAAATCATATGTAATGGATGGAGCTCCCAAGATAGTATAGGTGGTTCAAGTTAGGAGCTAGGGAAAAACAAATCCAAGGATATACAAATGAGTATAAGTGGAAAGTTTTTAACATGAATCTAATTGGTTCAATGTGTTTCTCCCCTAGGTCAGTGGTTAGTTTATCAACCACTAGATAAACTAACCATTATAACAAGCTCAGGATCATACCCTTTATTTTATTTCTACTATTTGTATGGTTATTAATTATAGATGTTTTGATTTGATCACATAATTAATGAATTAACAAGCATGTAAGTTGAAACTAAAATAGACTGGATTATGAATAAATATTATCTAATACATGGTTAATAACTTAATCTTATCCCACTTAATATTAACAATAATTTGAAAAGATAATAAATGGAAATTTACATATAAATGATCAAATCTCACAATAAATATTAAGTCAGTATAGCCTTCCACTACTTTGGTTAGAATCAAACCATAGTTCAAAGTGCTTGACCAGCCAAAGTTGGGGTGCTTTTAATTATCAGGGGATTCTAAGTTGTGGTTTTGGGTTGACTTGACATGGTTTACATCAAGGGTTGACTACCAAAGTAGGACTTGGTGTAACTGAGAGGTAAAGGTTGGGGAAATACAAAATTAAGGATTCTAGGATTGGGGGATCCACTCAATGGATCAAGGAGCTATTAGTTAATGAAGTTGGAATTTGGAATGCCTACCTAAAACCTTTTAAATTTCTTGACCAGTTAAATTTGGTGTAATGTGAAGGGAAATATGGATCCTTTCTACTACAATGTCCAATAAACAAGATATTTTTAAGCCAATGGTGAGGGATGTGGTGTTTTAATAAAATAATGGGAGACTAATGAATATTTATGTATTTATTTTTTAAATTTTATTAGATAAAGTACTAAAACTTGGTTCATATCATTTTTAGAAATATAATTAAAAATGACATGAAAAATATCATTGTGATCTATAATTGAGAAGGAAAACCTTCTCACCAAAACTAATTTCCAGGAGTGGAAAATGCGCCTTCAGGTCATCCTTCTCCATGAAAGCAAACTATATGTTTTAGAAGAACCTTTACTAGTTGCACCTGGAAATGAGATGAGTGGGGAAGAGCAATATGTGTATGAGAAACATTTGAATGATGATACATATGTTCAATGCCTCATGATATCATCCATGAAAAATGATCTCTTGAAGAAACATGAGGAAATGGATGCTTGTATCATGATATCTCACCTTTGGGATTTCTATCAAGAGAAGGTGAGTTAAGAGAGGTATGAGATCTCTAACACCTCTCTCACCACTCAGATCGGAGAGTCTATGCCAGGTGGTCCACATGTAGTCAAGATTATTGGCTATATTGAGCATCTTAATATCTTAGGGATTAAATTCCTAGATGATTTGGGTACATATATCATACTATCATCACTTACCAAGACCTTATCTAGTTTTATTATGAATTATAATATGAGCAATAATTAAAAGAGTCTATTAGAACTTCTTAATTTAATTCTTCAAGTGGATAAGGACATGGGGTGTGAAAAACCTATAGTTCTTATGGTGAATTGGAAGAGGAAGGACAAGGTAAAGGGGCCTAAGACTTATAAACAGTCTAAATCCCTTAAGAAATGTCTAACCAATAAGAATAAAATCCAAATATAGGTTGAGGAAAAGGAGGTAGTATGCTTTTCATGTGGAAAGTAAGGCCACTAGAATAAGACTACACCCAGAGGAAAGGGGAATCCAAAGGTTCATTCATTATCGAGTGAAATATTTCAATTTATACACATTGGGTATTAGATACAGATTTTGGTGCTCACATTTGTATTCAAATATATGAACCAACAAGATTCTGGAAAATTTCTAGAGGAGAGGTGGATTATCAAGATTCCAATGGTGTGAGGCTGGCTACTCTTTCCATTGGTGACTACCAACTCACTTTGACAATGGGAATGATTTGGGTTCTACATGGTCATTATTATATACCTAGTGTTACAAAAACATAATTTTTGTATCAATTTTGGATATATATGGGTTTATTTTCAATTTTGGAAATAAAATTTGTTTCTTTTATAAGGACAACATATGTTATGGTATGGTGCATTTACATAATGGTATGTATGTATTAAATTATGAAAATAAAGTGTTGGAAATTGATAATGAATCAATTTCACATGACTCATATAACACCCAGTTGTGGCATCATAGTCCCAGTCATGTAAGTGAGAAGAATTTGACAAAGCTCTGTCAAGATGGTTATTTAGACTCTTTTGAGCTAAAAACACTTGATAGATGTCCCGCTTTTTTACAAGGGAAAATGACAAAACTGTAATTTGGTGGATAGGCTGAAATGGCCATAGATTTTATAGGATTAATACAAAATTATGTGTGTGGGCCATTTTCAGTAGAAGCTAGAGGTGGATATTCTTACTTCATAAATTTTACTAATGACTTGAGTAGATATGGATATATTTACTTAATGAGGTATAAGTCCTAGTCCTTTGAGAAATTCAAGGAATTCAATAATGAAGTAGAGAATCATATTGGTAAGAAGATAAATAAGCTTTGATCGGATTGAGGTGGAGAATATCTTAACCAAGATTTCATTGACTTTCTATGGGAGTTTAGGATTCTATCTCAACTCACTCCACCTTATACACCATAGTGGAATGGTGTTAGTGAAAGAAATAAATGTACCATATTAGACATGGTAATTTTGATGATGAGAAATGTAGATCTTCCATTATCTTTTTGGGGATATTCATTACAGAATACAACATACACATTAAATTGAGTACTGACTAAGGTGGAAAAGGGAATTCCCTTCAAGTTATGTAGTGGAAAGAAACCTATTTTGTTTCATACACATGTATGGGGATGTGGTGCATTTGTTAAGGATTTCTTAGGAAACAAACTAGAACCCCAGGTCCTGAGGTGTATCTTTATAGGGTATCCCAAGGAAACAAAGGGATACTACCTATAAAACCCATTGGACAATAAAGTAATTGTTTCTAGACAAGATGTCTTTCTTGAGAGGGAGCACATCCTCAAAAAGTATTGTGGGAGTAAGATTGACTTAGATAAAGTTGATGCTCAAGATACACAGAAGTTAATATAGGAACATGTTCCATAGATCTATGTGTAAGAATTATTTCTTGAAACACAAGTACTTCATAAGAGGTCAAGATAGGTAAGTTAACTAAAGAGATACGGTTTTCTAGTCACTGAGTATGGTGACTCATTATTGTTGGACAATGATGAACCTATCTCCTACAAGGAGGCATTAGAGATCTCAGAAGCTGCAAGATGTATAGAATATATGAATTATGAGATGGATTCCATGTATCAAAACCAATTTTGGGTTCTGGTTGATGCACCGTTTAATATAAATCTTATTGGGTGTAAATAGGTATTCAAGAAGAAACTGAACATGGAAGGTAAATTAAGTACTTATAAAGTAATTCTAGTGGCTAAAGGTTTTAAAAAGTGTTAAGGAATTGAATATGATGAAAACTTTTATCCATTTTCCATGTTTAAATACATAAGAATCATACATTCCATAGCAGCTTACCATGACTTTGAGACTTGGAAGATGGATGTCAAAATTGAATTCCTTAATGGGAACCTTTAGGAAGATGTTTATATGACACAACTAGAAGGATTGGTGACACCAGGTGATGCCAAAAGGGGTTTCAAGTTCCATAGGTCCATTTATGGATGGAAGAAATAATCTAGGTCATGGAATATTTGATTCGATGAAGCCATAAGAGAATTTTGTTTCATTAAGAACAAATGTGAGACATGTATTTACAAAAGGTTTAATTCGAATGCGGTCATTATCCTAGTAGTATATGTTGACAACAAATTACTTATTAGAAACAACATACCATTCTTATAGTCAGTTAAAGACAGGTTGAACAAGTTCTTCTCCATGAAGTACTTAGGCGAATTAGCCTATATTATAGGTATTAAGATCACTCGTGATAGATCTCAAAGGTTACTTTGACTCAGTCAAAGTACATACATTGACCAGATACTAAAGATATTTAGTATGGAACAATCTTAGAGGGGATTGGTTCTAGTTTAAAATGGTTTACATATTTTTAAGAAAATGTGTCCCTAGACACAATAAGAGAAATATATAATGATTAATATTCTATACACTTCAACGATAGGATCTATCATGTATTCCATGTTATGTACTAGACTTGATGTTTCCTATGCACTGAGCATGGTAGGTAGATTTCAAGCAGATCCATGAGAACAGCATTGGACTACTGTTAAGTAAATCCTTAAGTATCTGAGAAGAAATAAGGATGTGTTCCTGGTGTATGGAAGAGATGAGGATATTTTCATCAAATGGTATGTTGATGCTAGTTTTTAGACACATCATAATGATCTGAATCCCCAATCGGGATATGTTTTATGTCTCAATAGAGGAGCTATGAGCTAGAAGATTTCAAAGCATCCAATTATTGCTGATTCTATAGTGGAGTCTAAGTATATAGAATCTTCTGATGCAGCTAAGGAATCCTTATGGATTTGGAAAAAAATTTAGGATCTCGATGTGGTACCTAATAGTAAAGACTCTATCACATTGTATTGTGATAATAGTGCAACGGTGGTTCTTGAAAAAGACCCAAGGTCACATTAATGAATAAATCACATAATTTGGAATTATCACCTCATGAGGGATTTATATCAAAGTGGTGAAGTTTCAGTGACCAGAGTATCCATGGAAGAGAACATAGAGGACTCCTTGACTAAAGGATTATCTTATCAGAAGCATAAATATCATGTGAGAGCTAGCGGACTGAATATTGTTAGCAGTTGAATCTAGTGAAAGTGTGAGTCTTTTAGATTTGGTTCCATAGATCCAACTTCATTGTACTTTATGATAAACATATATTAATTGGATGTATATTAATAAAGTCCTTATCACATCATGGTTGTTCTTTTTCATTACATTATATCTGATAATTTCCTAAGAGTAGTTTTCACTGTAAAATGTCATAGTGGATCCCTGCTATGATGAGAACCCAAAAGTGCCATGACACTATTCTTGAAAATATGTTCTATAGCTGGATAATATCATTTAAAGAAACACAAATGATACAGGCTATTAGGGGTGGATACTCATAGGACTTTGAGACAGCTTCTCAAAGTGTACGCCCTTGGTAATTTCAAGGAGGATATTATGAGAATGAGACCCGCCAATAGGAAATACACATTTATACGTGTCATTGGATGTTCCTATTTGTGGACATGTTTATTGGTCCTTATACTTTAATATTATTATTAATGGGTATTATGACTCATTCACATAGATGTATTAGATAAAATAGTGATGACATATGTTTGTAGTGAGGTAAGATATGTTGGGTGCATCGCAATTAATACTGCATTAATGAATAATGTGAGAAAGTATTTGTCCCTTCTGTTCCATAATAGAAGTTGATATCTCAGACCCTTTTATGGAAATGATATAGCCTCAATAAATACATGGATATGGTGTTCTATAGGCAAGTTCAATTTCTAGGAAGTTAAAGAATGAGAAATCAAGCACATGGGTTAATGGAACTTGCATGAAACCCACTTGATTGGAGATATCAAAACAAAGGGATTATATTACACAGTAAGCATTCATATTAGGTGACATGTCATTATGGAATTAACTTCTTTCTCAAGGGGTGACTTGGAGTGTTGTTAGACACTAACATTGGACTTTAGGCTGCACTACCTAATTCCACTGAGAAAAAGGACAAGAAGATCACACACTAAGTGTATCTAGTACCTTAGTTAAATAATGTATTATTTATTATTTAAAAAGTTGAATAAATATTATTCTTGGTTGTGGTTTAATAATTATTCATGGATGGCTAATTGCATTTATTTTGACACTAGTTATTTGAGAGAATATAATGTGGGCAGAGTAATTAATACATATGTATTTTATATTTAGTGAATATAATATTTATATATTTATTGGAGAATGCAGTGATATTTATTTAATAAATAAATAGTCATTATTCAAAGTTCAATAAATATGGTGGAGGATCGGTGGACCGAGTTAAGGGTCCGATGAGAAATAATAATATTGAATATTATTTTATTAAATAATATTTAATTATTACTCACAAGTTTATCACATTTTAGGAAATAATAATGTTGCATTTATTATTTGATATGGGGGTTTCACTAAGATTAATAAAATATTAAAGGCACTTGTGAAAATTATTTATTATTACCCTAGTGAATTAAATACCTAGTTATATTGTTCTTTTATTATCCATGAACTATAAAATCGATGATTATTGTTGTTATGCACAATGAATTGGAGAAAAGATCTCAAACATAGAGAGTTCTTTCTTCTCCATGAACACTCTTGAGAACTAGAGTGATCCTCCTCAAGTGGATCAAGGAAAGTGCTTAGGAAGTGGTTCACAAGGTGATCGAAGGTGAACATTGCAAGAACCAGGATCTTTCATACTAGAACCCAGAGACTCCTTCGATGATGTCTGGAGATATGTGAAACATGTGCAGATCACTGCTAGAGGATATCTACTCTTGATCTCTATAATGCAACGATATTACACCTATAGATCTGTGGTCAAACACATCAATGGAGAAAGAGTCGCCTTGTTAGTAATTATTTAATTAAATTAAATTAATTAAAAACAAAATATATTTATCCTCTCTCTTGGTTCTCGATTTATATTCCTTTGTCTAAATCCTTGATTCAATTTCATGGATACGGGTGTTCATCGTCATATTGATCATATATTTTTCATTAAATATGGAAAAAATAAAAGTTGGTAACCATCCCTCTCGTGTTTCCTCTATTTCTAAAACCTACAAGTTATTCTAAGAGCTCAATATAAGTTTTTGAAGTATCTAATGGGTTTCATGGGTTTAAAAATGGTGATGGTGATGCTGTTGAGGAAGATCAGTCAGGACACTCTCCTGATACATGTACTTTAGGTAAGTTTGATGATGAGGTTAGACCTAGTTCTACTAAGCATGTTTTTGTTATCTAAGGATCAGTTCCTAAAGATAAAAATATTATTTCATCAGTTTAAGTTTCTAAAATTCAAATATTTGAGCCAGTATTTTTTGATATTTAAAACAATGATATTTTATTTGATAGAGATGAGGAAAAAGTACCTACTAAAGGGAGAAATTCGCATGAGATTCTTAGATAGGTATTGAATATTTAGAGTCGGTATCAAATGATGATCATCATCATGTTAGAACACCTAATAAAGGTGTAATTTCCATCTCTATTGATGTAAATGGTCCTAAGGGATCTCTGGTTGAATAGATCGATGAAGTAGGTCAGTTGGAAGTCTTTCCCTTTGGTGATCATGCAGCTGAATTTTCATGTATGGAGGATAACATACCTTGAAAAAAGAGGATTTCATCTCCTCTACTTTATGATCCTCTACCTTTTAATTATATAACTATAGATGATCATGATGTTTTTAGAGTAAATATGATATCAAATATTTGTGGGATCCTTATATCCGCATCTCTTAAAGAGACCAAGCTTGGTGAAGCTAATATCATGTGGATTTTTTAGTTATTTATATCTCATATCCAGCCTAATATGATCTTGAAAATGAAATAATTGCAGATTGAAAATAGGAATTTTGATAATGAGATATAATAATTAAAATCTATCATGTAATAAATGAGGGGGATATTTTTTGAAGAGAATTTATCACTTTTATAGAGATTAGAGTCTTCACCTATTGTTGGTGCTTCCACTTCTAGTCCACCACTACCTGCTCCTTCAGTTAATTCCAATGATATTTAACACATTTCATGAGAATATATTAATTCTATCCTCATTAATATTTCTCCTTCTCATCAAGGGGAACTTTGGTAGATAAAGTCCCATAGTGAGTATATTTATAATCTAGTTATGGAATGATTGAATGAAGTTAGGGCTGATAGAGAGACTATCTTGATAGCCATTAAGTATTACCTTTCCAAGATTTTTACAAATAATGAGATCAATTAACACTTTATGTTTCTTGATTAGAATCTAAGAATTCCTCTTATTACTAGGGCATTCAAGGATCAAGTGAATCCGCTCAGAGTTTTGGCCCCCTTTCTCAAGATTTTCATGGAAGAAAAGACAGATTTATTCAACGTAATGGATCATGTTTGAAACATCATCATGTATCTTGTTAACTTTATGAATCCATTTTTTGTATGCTTTTAAGACTACAGTAGAGGAACCTTAAGCTATACCCATGTCTTCTCTCACATTTTCACCATCTTCATCGCCCCTACCTCCAAAATTTCAACATTTTGGCATGACTCTAGTTGAGGTTGTTTGGCATCTCAAGCCTTTCATGATCTGAAAGGTTTCTTAATCTACCTTTACACCCTCTACTTCCACTTATGTACCTCTTACCATTGGAAAAGTAAAGGATTCATTGGTTACTTTATCTCATTGAGCTAAGAGTGGTTAAAATTCTAATTAGTATTGATAGGGACTGTAATTTTTCCTTTTATTTATTTTTGAGATGTAATATTTTATTTTTATATCTAATAAAGATTATTGGTTATTAATCTTTATATATTTACTTGTATTTACTTTATTTATTTTATTTTTTATAATCCCAAAAGGGGGAGTATATTTGAATGGTATTTATGATGGTAATTATCACTTCCATAATTTAAGATGTTAATCATACCATTATTCAAATTAATATATACTATACTTCTCTCTGTATTTTTTTATATACATTGCTATAAATTCCATGATTTGTGATCATAAAAATGGGGGAGATTGTTAGCACATTTTTATTTTAATGATCATAAATCATTATTTTTATGTTTCTAAAAAGATCAACGTTTCATGATAGTAAATTTTTTTCTAAGTAACTTTTTGAAAAAAATTGGTTAAGTGTGGATAAAATATTAGTTCAAGAAGATCTATCACCAGCCATGTGGATCTACTATCAGTTAAACAGATATATCATTAACAGATCTACCCGTGGATTTCATCAACCACTGAAAATCTAATACTTACTACATCTACAATTAAACATTTACCACTGATCATCTACCACTGATAGATCTACGGCTAAAAATATATATCAATAACAGATCTACCACTGAAGAGATCTATTTACTAGATGATCTAACGCTATTCAGATCTATCACTAACACATCCATCGTCATCATATATAATGTTAGAACCAATCTACTGGTGGACTATGATATCATTAACCAATTATACCACTAGGATGTGCTACTAGTAAAACTCTTCAACATCCAGAATAGATTTACTATTCAGAAATATATTGTCAAAATGTTACCAATGTTTTCCAGACTCTCATTCAAATTTAATTCCTCTAATAGATAGTTTAATGAATTAAATACAGTCGACCGCATGTGGATTTAAGAATCATTATTCTTAAACTACTTCATGGATAAATTAAATAAAATTTCAAACCTTTATTTTTTTTTTTCTCAGTACGAGTATCCTTTAGATAATTTAAATTTTAGATGTATAAATTTTTCATAACTTCTTCATGCTCATGTGTAACCAATAATAGTGATGCATGCACAGAGAATGCAGAATTTCATAAGCTGAATCAAGATAAATCCAAATAAACATATGTTTAGAAGGATTCATGACATCAAAATACTGATAGCCTAATTACTTTACAAACCTTAACGATGTTATGTTTTCCTTCTTATCTTTAGAAACATGTTCAGTCACCTTTCAAAGATAGATTCAAGGACCTCTGAATATCTAAAGCTATTCGGATCGAGCAGCACCACTTTTTCATATCTCTATTAAGTTTAATTTTCTATTTATGATTTACATTTGAGTTGTATTTTATTTTACTCTATTTTTCTATAAAACACAGTCTCTTGTACTTAACTAGAGAGGGCTTTACACTCTCTCTCAAATTTCTTTATTTGTATACCCATGAAAACTGTGGAAGAGGTTTTGTGTGACCAGTACTTGTTTTATCCCACATATAACTATGCAAGAGGATTTGTTTTTTGAAAATCCTATGTGACATTGTCTATATAACCCAAACTAGTTTATGGATGAATTTTATTGTTTAATAAACTACTTGGAAGTGGATTATTTCCAAGTGGGGGGATTATGTCTTGGCTTGGGACTGAACCCCCTGTTTTAATTATGTTATGTGTTTTATTAGTTTTTTTCTATATTTCATAGTTCATAACTATATCTATTTTAAAATCAGGGTTAAAACTTTACTCTGATAGTTAATCTTAATTTTTTTATAGATTTTTTATCTAGTATTTTAGCTTCAAAAGTTGAAGTTAATTCAAAGAATTTTTTAACTTAGAATCGATTCTGATTTGAGAATCTATTTAAAAATTCAAATTATATATTTCTAAAATTTTTATTAACTAGTTGATTTTATTTATTTTGGGGATTTTATTTTTAAATTGTTTTTGAAACAAAAAATTTTATTGGGAACTCAATTCACCCCCCCCCCAAGTTACTCACTCCAACCAATAATATATATATATATATGATATCCCTAGAGTGCGTGTTTAGACGCTTGATTTTCCTTATAAGGATTGATATGGGGGAAGGGATATTTACCATGGGTGGTGACTTATGTGAGATATAGTTTATGGGAAAAGTGAGTGTGACTTGTGATTTAGATAGAGATTGGGATTTAGTGAGATGGGTATTTTTGTTGAGGTAAGTTGTGTTATATGAGGGTATCCTAATTAAGGGGGTAGCTAGTATTGTGAACACATTTGAGATAGAAGCATGGGTAAAATATTCAGTGTATGAGATAGGTGAACATGAGGTTCTACTGGGTATTCAATATATTCATAATGATGCTCTGGGTTTTCATGAGAAAAACACTTTGAGAGCTTGTGATTTTGGTATCGTGGTCTAGGTTTACAGGGTGGGAGATGAAGGATATCAGACCCTAGTGATTTTGGTTGTAGTTCCTGATGGTATATAAGATCATGATCATATATGTTATGATCCATGGTGAATAGAGTGTGGGTATATTATTTTATTTTTTTGAGTAATGACCATGTTGGAGGTGATTTTACGGTAGACCATGGAATATGTGAAGTTCTAGATTTTGAAGAAGATCGAAGAGGGTTATCCGATTATATGATACTGACATGAATCAAGGGAATGGTTTTTGTTTTATGTCTGTGAACCTATGAATTATGGTAATGAATCGTAGTGATATAAGTCGTAAGTTGTGTCAAGGTGGCAGGAGGGTCACATGGATGGTTCTACAACTGAGTTCAACTTAAAATGGATCCATGAGTTAGTGATTTTGATATTGATTTGAGTGAAATTTTTTTATAAAAGTTTGATAAATTGATAGATATCCCTCTGAGGTGAGAGGTGAATTCATAGATGGATCATGATACTATGATATGGTTTTCCAAGTGTGCACCTTGGAAAGTTCTATCAAGAAGGCATGATAAACCCATTGAGGTTGCAATAATGGAGTGATGTAAGGTAAACCATATAGTGGGGAGTTAACCATTGGTCATTTTAGGACATGGACCTCATTATGGATAGAAATTTAGTGGATTCTAGGGATGATTTTCCTAGGTAATTAGGGATAGGTAGCAATTTATGTTTCATGTTGGCACTTTGTTATGAGAGGGATGACCATGTATAGCCATTACATGCAGTAATGGATGGAGCATAGGATATGAAGTAATGAATAATGTGAGTAGGTTTGTGGATTATTGAGACTGATAGTTTTATAGTCATAGTTACTTTTTGATATTGATGGGTCAATGAATCCAATTTTTATAGGTTCATTGGTGAATACCATATTTGTGATTTGTATGTGGTATTGGATGCAGTCTGTGTGTCAAAATCAGACTTGGGATAGATTTTATATGATTTGATCATGGGTTATACCAAAAATATTCTAGTTCTTGGGATGATATCATGATGTATGGTTTGGAAAATATCAAAATGACTTTTGGAGTAGAGGTATAGGGATCAGATGATGTGATATCATATCAGTGGATGTGACTTATCACTTTCATGAATGACTGGACATAAGAGTATTGATCTATGTTTGTAAGTGAATTTTTTTATAGTGATATGTACACAATTTAGATAGTTCCATTTCCACTGATAATGTGTTTTTATTGGTGCTTCTGATAGTGGGAATCATCGTGAGTTTGAATCAGCCCCTATGTGCTTAGTCTTATAGTGGAGAGAACCATGAGATCGAGGATGAATTAGTTGAAGGAACTATGGTGTATTGGGGTACACAGATTTTAATTGAGAACCACCATGATGATTTAGGGATGGTGAAAATCAATGAACTGGTTTTTAATGAATAGACCGCAATGTGGTTGATGTTTCACAGCAAAAGATCATTTTTTGTTCTAGAGTAGTACTTGGTGAATTGTGCATGAATTGATGATTGGGTTAGGTTCATATTATGACAGGATGACCACCGAGGCTTCTCAAGGATGATAAGTTCTATGGTAGGAATATTTTAAAGACCTATATGTTTTATTGATTTTAAAAATGAGTAGAAATTTTAAATTTTGAATTACGATTTCCTATGAGGGGTGAAATAAAAATTTCACCTAGAAGACGATCCGAGAAATATTTTCTATGGGTTTTTTTTATCTTGGAACTAGGTGTTTACCCTTGGTCTAGAGTTTTATGAGATTCTAAGTTTATTAAAAAAAATCGATATTTTAATATTTATTAAATATTTATTAAACATTCCTATAGGCGCTAAAATTGATATCTCATGAATAGAGTCCTAAAATAAAATTATATTTTTGTGGGTGAGTCTATAATGGGGGGGGGGTTTACCAAGGTGAGTTATAAACTTCACTCAGGTTTTGGGTACTGAGATGAGCATTTAAATTAGTATTTAAATTAAATTAAATTAATGAAATTAATTTAATTTAATTAATTATATTTTTTCTCCCCTATCCTTTCCTCCCTCACTTTATGTAAAGGGGAAAATTGGCTTCCCCTGGAATCCATGTTGAGTCATGAGAGGAAAGTAGGGGGAAGGGAGTTTTCTCTAGTGTGATCAATCAAAGCCGGATCATGATGCAATGACCTTAGAATGGGGGTTCGATCTTACTACTTCTATGATCACAACAGGGTGATTTTAATATTTTTAATTTCACTGCATATTTTTTTAAATCATCATTTTGAATATCCTTTTTGATTTGTGGGTTGCGGTTGGGTTGAAAGTCATTTTAAAGTATTTGGGGGGTGGAATTATTGTATATTTAAAATTTTATTAGTGATTTTTATGAATTATGTAAATGTTATTTTGAGGGTTTTCTATTTTTTGTGAAGGATGAGGAGGATATGGATAAAACAAATTTTTTAGGTTGCAGGCAACCCTAACGTGAGGTCCCCCATGTGTAAAGGAAACTTGTGTTACCTTTACACATGGGTCTGTGTAAGGGTACACTTGTGTTACCTTTACACATTAGGAAATGTGTAACGGTAACCTTTCATAACCTTTACATAGAAGGATATGCATAAGGGTAACCTTGTGTTACCTATACTCAGGGGGTACATGCGTAAGGGTAATTACAAGTTACACTTATACAGGGAAGGATTCTTAAGTATAATATCCTTTTACCATTATATGTAGGGATGGATTTGTAAGGGTAATAGATTTTTACCCTTACATAGTGGTCTTTCATGAGGTTAATTGATTTTACCCTTATGTAGGTCCCCCCCCCCACCCTAGGTAAGGGTAACCGTCTTTAAAAATATAAAAAAATGGTTTTATACTATTTATTAGGGGATTATTTTTAAGGTATAAAATGGGATTTTGGGGAAGAATAATTAATTTATTATTCAATTTAAATTAATTATAAATAATTTTTTAACTTTATTTTATAATTATTTAATGTTTTATAAATGTGATTAGGCCTTCTTGTTTATGGACGGTGGTCATCCAAACTTAGATGAGCTTTGGAGAGGGTGTCCAAACTACATATCAAAAGGGGATAACTATGTTATTGAGGTAAGTGGTCCCTCAAACATTCCCCCTATAGTTAATGCATTAATTATTTTTGGCATGTGATATAAAATCTTACCACTAGCCTATGATTGACCTTTAAATTAAAATAATTGTATGGTTAAGAATAAATGATTATGAAGTAATTCCACAATATTTCATGGGCCACAAAGTACCCTTGTGTGCTATCTTGTTGCCTCATCCACCGATAGTCGAGGATTTGATGATAAATATATTCCTTATTATATTCATATCTCAAGGGGGAGACTTAAATAGATTATGAGAATGGTGTGTCCTAAGTGATTGGTTCCCTTGATGACCTTCAAGTAGAGGAAAGTGATGAATTTATTTGGATAGACTAAGTATTTTCCATATAAGAACCTTGAGAAAACCTAGATCCATTTGTCTAGTATATTTGAGAATGGGACAAACATTTCTCCCCCCCCCCACTGAGATGTGATTACCTAGGTGGGTAAGCCCTTTGGAGACTAATGGATATGTTGGGTGTGAGGAATAACCTGGAGTGGATTGATAATTGAGATAGGCCTTATACCATCTCTCTAGAGTGGTACCAATGTAGATTTTTCTTAGAAGGCCGATGTAAACTCAATATGTTGATAGATATATTAAGGGATGTGATGCCCTCTAAGCATCGGTCTTTCCCCAATAGATGAGTTTGAGATCAATGGACCATTATAGGGGGTTCGGATTATGATATGACCTACGAGACATAACAAGGTTCCCTAATGATATAATGAAATGTGATAGGGTGGGAATGGGATTGGGTAGTGATTGTTGTAGGTTTCACCTTAGATACCGAATTGATTTTTGAGTCAATAAGTTCCCCTATGACTTTTCCATTCCTTTATGTTTAGAAAATCAAAAACACATTTTCTTAAGGAAATTTATCTTTTGATAAGAAATATTTTCTTAAGGAAAATTTTATTTCTCTAAAAAACATTTTTACCTTACCTATGGTTTTCAATGCCTTATCTAATGTTTTCCCAATCAAATTCTAACCATATTTTTATTAAGTCAAAAAATCGGATCCTTATATAACTCGGAACCTTATAGTTCATGTGACTCTGCTTTCTCTGAAAATCATAATTTGATTTATTCTTAAATCAGACAATGATTTCTTATGAAATCATACTCTGATTTCTTATGAAATCAGACTCCGGTTTCTTATGAAATCAGATTCCAATTTCTTCTTAAATCGGACTCTAATTTCTTCTAAAATCAGTCTCTTATTTCTTCTAAAATCAGATTCTAGATTCATCATAATTCAGAATCTGATTGTCAATATTTCTTGATTCTGATTCTCACTTTATTAAGAATCCAATTAAATTATTTTATTATAGTTACCTCATTTCATTAAAGTAAGGTTTCATTTTATTGTATCCTAAATGTAATAATTTTTCTTAAGCATGGTATTGTTTCCCATAGTTTTTTATTCAAAACGATGTCATCCAATCTATTTTAACTTAACCATTGCCTGAGTTCCATATGTATAGGTCCCTACTAAATTTAAGAAAAACTATGAATGTTGGAGGATGAAGTCGACCATTAGAATCCATGCCTATAAATACCCATCCATTTAAACATTCATGATACATCATTCAAGTTAAAATCTTCAATGAAGTGATACTCTATGCGAGCTCTTCTCAAATCTGCCTTATGCTAATGTTGAGAACAACTTGTTCAAGTTGAGAACATATTATTCAACCTATTTAGTGTGAATCAGATTGTTATTGTTATCAATCGAGGGATTCCATATATAAGAATACATAGGGGTCGATCACCTTAGAGATCGAGGTCTTGCGGGGTAGCAAGACATATATCGATCTTCATATCGAGGGATTATCGTGGTGTGGGTAAGATAGTCTTCCTTGAAAGTATAAATCAAGGGATATTTATCCAAGGTTTTTAGATACCCTTCTCTTTAGGATAAAATATTTCTTATACTTGTCCTATTTTGTTAAATTTTTTAATTCTGCTGCATTTTGTTAAAGGTAGGAAGTGTAACTTTATTACACTTTCTTATACTTGTATCTGTGATATAAATATTTTTCTATATTATTAAAGATATAATATTTTCCTAATTAAACTTGTGTTAAGTTTCTTTATCAGATCCACTTTATCAGATCCTAAGAAATTTAGTTTCTTTGTTTAGAACTAAAGAGGGTTTGTGAATTCATCTTTTTTAACTTTGTTAAACCTATATTTTCTTAAGGATAAAATGAAAGTTTTTAAACCTAAAATTCACCCCCCCCCAATCACCCTCTTGTAATTGAGAAATATACAAATACATTTAGATCATACATCAATGATGAGCCTAATATGGATATAGTATCTTGTGATAGGTCATTCACTTGAGAGGACAACCTCAAATTGTTTCATGGGTTCATGAAGACGGTCGACCCTATTGAGAAGTGTTTTTTTGAGACAATTTGAGTGGAATACACTACCAACTGAGATGTATATAGATACATGGTATGCCTTTGAGTTTATCCTAGTATCCAAATTTCATTCCTAATAATATGTGACTTGCTTCCCCAATAGGGTGTAGAGAGTCCCCTGAGTTATTATGTGACTTTCTTACCTCATAGAGTGAGAATACACCCCTGATTTTCTAGATGAATTTATTCCTTGGAAAGGTGTGGATATTCCCCTGAGTTTCCAGATGAATTTCTTCCTCAATAAGATATAGATACTCCCATGAGTTCTTGGATGAATTTATTCCCTAATAGAGTGTGGATATTCCCATAAGTTTCCAGATGATATGTTTTCCTTGGTGGGTAAAATCTTCTCTTGGGTTATAGTCAGAGACACTCTAACACTGGCCGAAGTAGGTATAGTTGATCCTTGGTATCATGTTAAAACCTGAGGATTGACTCTGTTTATTTATTCTCTCAGCATATAAAATAAACTTACACTACATTTACTGGTTATGTATAAGACCATGTTGGTTGTTCCATAAAAAGTTATAATCATATCCTACTCGGGTAGTTATGGCACTTGGGAACCCAAGAATCCTTCACTATTAATAGGTTCTGGTTGGGCGGTGTCCCATTGTTGATTTATCGAGTGGGGTAGATCTAATGGAGTTTGGAAAATGGGATTTAGGTATTGATTAGGGTGGAATTATATCCTCACATATATTCTTTTTTATTCATTTCATTTAATGTATTTTTGATTGGTTGAGTGGTTGATTAGTCTGTGTATGCTAGAATGATCGTGATTTTATATTACTACTTTCTTCTGCATTTATATTTGATATAACATGTAATGTTTTATTACTTTTGTGTACTCTGATGATTATTATTGTGATGTTGTTGTTTTGTTATTTATCTATTATTTCTCACTCTAATATGGGGGTATAGTCTCATGAAGGTAACACCCACATTACTATTCTACAACCTATAGTGTATGGGGAGACATACCTAAGGTCCTAGTATACCTCTAACCCATTTTCTATAGAGTGAACTAGGGAAAGGCATTAAAACAAGGCCTAACCAAACCCATAAATAAAATATCATCATTTCATGTAAAATCCTATCTCAGGGCCCCGGTATGTTATAAAAGATCATGACATTTTCATAAAAAATAGTTGTGAAAAAATATTGAAAATAAAAACATTAAATTTGTAACAATAATCCATTAATCAACCCATATCTATCCAAGAAAAATAATTTATTTATTTTACAAACACTTATCTAAATTCAAAAATCACGAAAACATTATTTTAAGGATAAATAATAATTTTCATTAAATTCAATATTTTTAAAATTATCATTTCAAACCCCTAATTAAAAATTTCCCTTGTTTATAAATAATATCAAAGTAACTCTCATACTTTTCTATTTTTCATTTATTCAATTATAACTTCCAACTTTGTAAAATTAATATAAAACATAATAACTTCATATAAAATTACTATGATTTCAATATCACTTATCATAACTCATTTTTTTAGTTATTAAACCATTTTAATTATATTTCCACGATGGAAACAAATACTCCAGAACAAAATACACATAATAACATGTGATTTCCACCCATTTAATTCTCTAGGATTCACCCAAGGCCACATAATAATAATATGAAATTATACCACCAAAAGAAACACTTTATAACAATAATACAACTTTAAAACCTCAATTATCAACTCACAAAACTCATTATTAATTCCTTTAATAATGATAATAACAAAATCATGAATTTGTCAACCATTTATCCTACTTGTTTAAATTTTCAATTTGTTAATTCAAATTTATTACCATGATTTTAAGTGTTTAACACATTAAAATTCATGTAAAATCATTTTCATTGAATTAAACTTAATTCTCATCACATTAATATCACACACCATTAAAATCATAATAATAGACCACAAATTATGTATATAAACTCAATTAAATTCTAAATAATGAGATAAGACACTTATCTCCTAGTTAGAAACTTTGTTAAGAATGAAGCACTAGTCCTTCCTTAAACACTAGGAATTCATAATTTCACCAAAATAAAAGGATAAAAGTTTTTTATAATATATTAGTAACTAAATCCAAATTCCATTTAAAAAAATGATAAATCTTTTGAATATCTTATCATTGTGAATCCAATGCCACCAACATATCAAAATTATGCATAGAATTAGAGGATAAATTATCCAATGAAGCTAGATAGAGAAAAATTATGAGGATAGTGATCTTTAATAATTTTTTAAGGGATATGGGATTTTACTTAAATCCCCAAATATTTTTTCCACATAATAATGATAACTCCATTGGTTAAAAAAAACCAATTGGGAGACCACCAAGTACCTAGTAACTATCTACTGTCTACCTAGTGGATATAATGGGGGATTGAGGCCCTATACCTTATTTACTATATTCACACTACATAATCACAATTTATTTATAGTACTTACTATAAAATTTCAAAAAAATCACCTTTAATTCTACACTCCCTTTACCTATATTCCCCCAAAATTGTAGTAAGTCATATCCAACTTAAAAATCATTAATATAAATTCAATTAAAATAAAAAAACACTTGAATACCTAATGTTTCTAAAAACTTTCCCTCAAGGTATGTCTATTGAGGATGTTCAGATGTTCATTTCACTCTATGTAAGTTTTTCCAGTGTTATTTCCCATAATTTGAGGATATTCAAATAACATACTCTCTCCCCTAATACCTGAAGAAAATTTCACCATCACGGTGGTGAGGTTAGAAAATAGTTGGGATGATTGATTTTTATAATGTTATTTCATCATAATGTGCCTCCATGAGGAGTTTATTATGGTATAACATAGTCTTGTATTCATGAATTGACACATGCATTCACTTTAAATAATAAAATATACACAAGGTTGGGTGGTGACTGCCAACTAAATATTTTTTACTCAAACTAGACATGTGTTCTTTGGGGCATATACAATGCTTATTTAGAATGTATATCAAGATATTTATTTATAGATTATTAATTTCATGTTGTTTTAGGATTAGTAGGTGATGGAAAAGTGTATTCACATCCATTTTGTTCCTATACTCTATTTACTTATTTTTTGATGAATTTATTTTATGAGTTTCTCTTTATATATCTATCTAGGATTATATGTATGATAACCATTATCTATTGGGATTTATATAATTTTGTAAGATGTATATGAATTAATTTAGTAGGATAAATAACACATAGAAATGTATATTTATTTACTTGAATTGAGTGTTTATTTATTAAAAATGATGTATTTTATTTTTTTCTTTTATTTAATGTTATTTAGATATACCTAAAGAGTAAATCAACCCCCATAACTTTAATGTAACCATATTGTTATTCACTAGCCTCTAGTTATCGATTGAGTTTTTTATGGTCTTTTGATGACTCACCCAAGGGTTTTTTTATTGACTCGGGTTTTTTTACTAAGTGGGACTTGGCTTAATTTTGATTATTGTGGTTTGGAGACCTCCCAAGGGAAAAAAATAGTAGCTTTACCCAAACAGATAACCTCGTGATAATTATTTTATTATTTTGGTGGACTCTAGGAGTGTACTTTACCCCTAGTACAAGATATCAAGAAGTTGCATGCATTGTAGAGCCTCTAAAATAATGTATTAAGTATAAAAATATTATTTTTAGGTAGCGTGTGTGCATTTTTTAGAATTATAATTTTCCTAAAAAATAATGCCTATGATGTAAATATGATACCTTCATATAGCCTTGAATATTGAGTTCAACCTTAGAATTATATAATTTAAGTTCACATCTATTAGCCCAAATAGGTTAAATACCCTAAGAGGGGGTGAATCAGGGTATGACAGATTAAAACAAAAGTATCTTCAAATCTTGTTTCATAATTAGAAAAAAAAATAATCTTGTATCTCTTTTCCAATGCATAATATAAATGTAAATTAAAAAATTCATAGGATAAATAAATTTTACTTGGTTCACCCTCACTAGGATACATCCAAGGAGAATATAATGACAATGTGTCGATGTACCAAATCCACTAAATCTCATTGTTATTAAAAAATTTAGAGTGAAATCACTTTCCATCCTTATTTGAAACCATTAACAATTTGAAAGGTCACTTCTCTCTCTCTCTAAATTGAATTAACTACACATCTTGTATAAACATATTATAATCAATTCTGATCTAATTCACACTTTTGGGTTTCTTTATTCTATTGATTCATCAATTATATGAAAACTAGATTTGCATAATACTTTTTCTTTGGGTGTGCGTGATTATTGAGCAATCACCCTTCACAAAACCCTATTGTGAGACCACTCCATGATACCACTCTACAAGACCAATCCACAAGACTCCTCTACAAGACATTGTTTTCTTCATATAGATTGCAATACATTTCTTAGTTCATGAAGATTGATATACCTTGTTCAGATCATGAAAATCATGAGACCCTATTCATATCATGTAGATAATGGGGCCTTATTCATACCATGAGGATCGTGAGACCATGTTTAGATCATGTGGATCACGAGATCTTTTTCATTACATGCGGATTGTGAGATCTTGTTTAGTTCATTTGTATCGCGAGATCCTATTCATTACATGTAGATCATGAGATATCAATGGCTCTACTTACGCATTCAACCACCCAATATATACTTCACTTTTTGAGATCCTTTTGAAAGACCTTCTACCGATTGCACGGATTGAAAGACTAGAGTGTAAGAATTTTTTCAATTCATGAGAAATACATTTTCTTTGGATCAAACCACATAAGTAAACATATATAATTCATAAGGATGGGTTAGGAGGTATTTATAGGCATAAATCCACCACCTTAACTCCGAAAATCATGTTTAACCATCCATTTCACTACCTTAACAATCGGCATCACACACTTTGCATGATCACCTACTGCATTTCACAAGTGCTTTGTGTGGTCATCATCATTGTCTTCAGGTTCTTCACATGATCACATCATGATATCTAAATACAATCTTGTGTCCAGCGCTATTGTCTTCTAGTTATTCATGTGACCCCATCGTGAGATCAAATGAAAATCATGTGGTGTTAGCAACATTTTCTTCAATTTATTTATGAGATCCCATCATGAAATACAAATACAATCATACGACCATGTGATTTTGAATTACCACATCATATCTCTATCATTTCCAAATTCTTTATCTGCAATTCGCATGATATCTTCACAAGATCCTCTAAACATCATTTTATTTCCTCATGTACTTTTTAGGATCTCTTTGTGAGATCCTCTAATAATCATGAAATGTCTTTAAGTGCTTTAAATTATCTCAATGTGAGATATTCTAATAATAATGTGGTCCTTCATCTGACTAGTTATGAAATTCATGATTTCTGAGTTTAGTTGAGACATTTTTTATCCATGAGATTATACATTGTCACTTAGTGAGATCAGACATTTCAAGCTCCATGAGACCAAACATTGACACTCTATGAGATCATACATTTCTTTCTCTATGAGAGAATACATTCACACTCCATGAGATCATACATTTTCACTCTGTGAGATCATACATGTCATGATTACTCTTCATGCTTCCTTTGAAAACCAACCTTCCTCAACAAACTG
This sequence comes from Viscum album, assembly GCA_963277665.1. Classification (NCBI taxonomy): domain Eukaryota; kingdom Viridiplantae; phylum Streptophyta; class Magnoliopsida; order Santalales; family Viscaceae; genus Viscum; species Viscum album. Next base: position 1,227,075,130 of record OY728130.1, read on the forward strand.
AAACCTAGTAAACAAACACAATCAACCCAAAACTACCACCCGGAGGGATTTTTCCCAACAATCTCTCTGTTTGGGTTTGTTGAAAACAGTAATAATCTTCAAGAAACAACTTATTGAAAATTAATGATCATGAAAATTCATTTTCCTTCTAGAACCTCATATAGTGATCAAGGAATTCCTTTAAACATAATCTAATTTCACATTATTCAATCTCATCATGCGAAATAAGAGTATCATTAAAATTTCATCAATAAATCACTTAATTCTCAAACCTTCTGTTGGAACCCTTCTTGATACCAAAATATATAATAATCTTAGTCGTTCAGATCACTTATTAACCCGCACATGTCTACTGCTTGCATCATAAACCCAAAGGATTCTTCTTTTTGATCTAAAACATCATAATGAAAACATGTCAGTATATATGGGAAAACACGCAATGCCTTAAGGAGAAGGGGGTTCCACAGATACATTATTCACATGTGGGGAGTTGACTGGACTCTAAGATTCATTTGATGTTGTTCAAATGATTCTTTGGGTAATTCCTTTTTTAGTATGTCTGCAACTTGTTGTTTAGTAGGCACATACTCCATCTTCACAAGACTATGATCCACTTTCTCCATGATAAAGTGATATTTGATTTCAATGTGATTTATACTTGAGTGATGAACTAGATTTTTTATAATATTTATAGTACTTGAGTTATCACAATTGATTTCGATCAGATATGTCACTTCAACTCACATAGCATCAAGCTTTTTCTTCTTATATAGTAAAAGCATGCAAACTTGAGTAGCTAAAATATATTCAGATTATGTAGTGCTCAAAGAAATGAAATTTTGTTTCTTTTTTAGCCAAAAAAATACATAGTCTATAAAGATATAATTCACCATCAAATTATGATTTTTGATTATCTGCTGAATTGGACCAATATGCATATGTAAATCCCAATAACCAAAATCCACCATGGCTTTAATATATAGAAGTCTTATTTTTACTAAAATTGAGTGTATTTATTTGGGATTACTATGATATTATACATCCTAGAATATGGGAAAAAGTCAGGTTATGTAGCTATTAAGTATAATAGTCTTCCAATGAGATATCTATATTCAATGATATTTACTGCTTCACCTTCATCATCCCTTGAAAATTTCATCTATGTATCAATTAGTATTGTCATTTCATTTTAATTTTCCATCCCAAATCTTCTCAGAACCTTCTTATCATATTTTTATTGAGAAATAAATGTCTCATGTATTTTTTAAGCTATCTATAAACCAAGTAAAAATGTTATCTCATCAATCATTGACGTTTCTAACTTTCATTTCATGAATTATGAAAACTATTTTCACTACACTTTATTTGATCCACCAAAGATTATATCATTGACATATACTAGCACCATCATCCTTTGATTACTATCATTATTGAAATAAATATTTTAATCAACTCCACCATGCTGAAGATTGAAATTTTTTCGAATATTGATCAAGTCATGAATACCATGCTCTTGGTGCCTTCTTGAACTCATATAGATCCTTCTTTAACCAAAAAAATCTTATCTTCACGAATGAGAAAACAATTTTTTTTCAATATAAATTTTTTCTTCTGGAACCCATTTAGAAATGCTAACTTGACATCCATCTGGAAAATATTGAATTTCCTTTGTACTGATATAGTCATGAATAATAAAATTTTCTCTAGCCTTACAACTTGTTAAAATGTTTCATCAACATCAATACCGTCTATTTTGAAGTATCATTTGCACACCAGTTGTGATTTATTTTTAATTATTTTTCCATATTTATTTATCTTGTTATATAAAACCCATTTGTTTCTAACAACATTCTTATCTATTAGCCTTGAAATAATATTCCATGTCTAATTCATTTCTATTTTTTCATTTTCTTCATTCATTGATTGAACCCAAATATCGTCCCTTGAGGCTTCTTAAAAACACTTTGTCTATACATATGACAATAAATATTCTTACCATAGAGTCTTCAACCCACTCATATACATCGGATATATCTAAACCCCATTGATATTTAACCTTCCAATTTTGGCTCAAAACTTTGGTTTCTTTATAGGTTTATTATGCTCATAATCTTAATCTTCTTCTAAATCTACCTCATGTACATGCACTCCCCATGAGCTTCTCACTTATTTATCTCTATCCTCATTAGGATTCTCATGGATTTGTTTAATATTATTCTTATTCTCCACTAAAACAACATCATTTTTCTCTATAACTATTCTCGTCCACTTATTGAATCATTTATATGATTTTATTTTTCCTAAGTAACCGAGAAATTTCCATTTATCACTATAGGATTCTTACTTCCCGGGTTTCTCATAATTGTGAATAAAAAACTTACTCCCAAAAACTAATAAATGTTTAAATTGTTGGATTCCTTCCATACCATAGCTAGTATAGAGTCTTTTCTTCATTTGGACACAATAAGGTTCTTCTAGAAATTTATATGAATGTCAATACTTCTTCTTTCCAAAACTTCTTTGGATGGTCTTTCTTTATAAGCATCATACTGGACATGTTATTTATAATCCAATTTATTCTCTCAACCACTCCATTTTGATATAAAGTTTTTACTACTGAGACTTGGTGCCTTATCCCATATTTCTCAATCTAACACTACACTTGGATATTTGTGAACTTTGTTCCATTATTAGTTCATAACTTCTATATATATTGATCTAGTATCATTTCAACTTCCCTTAGATAAAATATTATGAAAATGAACACCTCTTACTTGTTGATGATAATTAAAACCCATGCCATTATACTAAAATCATAAATTAAATAGACATAATATCTCTTACCATTAATAGATCTTGGTGAAATAGGTCCACATATATCAATATTCACTAGTTCAATAACTTTTGTTGACCATTGATCTTTTTTCTTATACGTCTTTTGAGTAATATTCCCTTGTTGACAAGAATTTCATAAATGAGTATGATCATGTGATAAATTATAGAGATCTCAGGTAACATCATATTTTACCATATTTTATAAGGATGATTGGCTCATATGATCAAGATTCTTATGCCTCAACTAGTTTTTTTCTCTCTTAGATAGGAAATATATGGCTTCTTCTCCACTCATAAGGTAGAGATTCCCTTTCATGTGATTTTCTTGTAAAATAATTGATTCATATTTTCCATTTATGATAAATAAATTTTTGTTAAATCTTATAGCATGTAAAAAGTTTCACAATTGACTGAAACTTAGAAATTTGTGATTAAGACCTTCAACAACCAAGAAATCTACATGCCTCATGTCTTTGGACCCAATCATGGATTTCCCTGAGCCAATGATCTTCAAGCCTTCATAATTTCAAAATCTCATGAAAACTTCCTTGTCATACCTAATTCCTATAACCATATTTTTGTTTCCTACCATATGGTAGGTGAATACTCTATCAATAATCCATATTCCAGTGTGATCTAATTATTTGAAGGCAATCTCTGTAACCACTGTCTACTCATCTATTTTCTTTCTGATTCATATATTTGGTTACATACATGATGTGGACTGATATTATTGATCCTCCTCAGAGTATGATGGTACAAACTTATCTTGAAAAGCTATAAATTGTTTTTTTGTTTTCATATCATTTGATGATCCTTTGGGATTTTTCATGCAACTACATTGGGTATGATTCAATATATTTCTTCTCATTTTTTATAAAAAATATATGGCAATGTGTATGAATCCTCCACAAAAAAAACAATGAACATCAAATGAATTTAAGTAATATTGAACTCTTTTTCACTGTATCTATTAATATTTATCCCATTGATACCACTTGGATATGGAACATACATTTTGATAATGACCCATATTTTTACAGAAATAACACATGATACGAAGTGTATTTCTATGAATCATTTCTATACCATTGATTTTCCCTTGATTTTTATAAATATTTTGATTCTGATTCATACCAAAATTAATCATCAAACTTGGAGTGGAATATTGTGTCCTGACATTAAACATTATTAATTTCTTTTTATGGTCAACTCTTATACCAGAAGTTTCATTCTGATGTGAAAAATTCTTCTCCAAACATTCCTTTAATTTTTTTACTGGATCTATGAATTGTAATTTCAATTTTTCTATCACCTATGAAAACTTATTTCCCAATATCATATCAGTATTCGAGGGTTTCTCTTAATCCTTTACCTTTTTCCATAAGTCGAAAAATTCCTCCTTAAGTTCTTAGATGAATTTGACTTGATATTTTATTGTGTTAGTAAAAATATTGATAACCTTGGTTTTTTCATAAAAATTGAGTTTCAAATCATTGACTCTATTTGATTGATCTAGTTTTTCATATCTGATCTTTTCAATTTTATCATTTAGCTCATACTTCTCTTCTTTCTAATTCTTCATATAGAGTTTGGCATCATAAACCACCCTATTTATTTTGGATTTCCAAACATCTATCTCCTCAAGAGAAAAATTTAATTTAACTTAATGTTTGAGTATTCCTTCAACTCCTCCTTCATCACTATCACTTTCTTACCTTTACTGAATATTACCCACAACTACCACCATAGAATCTTCTTTATGATCCTTGCAGTATTTTATTTCTTTTACCATAGTTTCTTTAGAACTATTATTCTCTTGTGAAAGAAGATTATTTTTCTTAAATAAATTTCAATTCACATTTATCTTACCTTTCACATAAGATGAATCCTTTTTCATGGGAATTTCAACTTTATCCTCATCATCATCTTGTAACTTTTGGGGGGAATTTTTTTGCAATTTTTCCAACCTTTACAAATCAAAATCATGCTCAAGAAAGTTTCCCTTTGTACTTTCCTTTTCCTAATCATATATTTGAGTAAAGTAATGATATAAACTCATCTACCTCATTTTATTCTTCCTTTCCATCCTCTATAATGATTTTCTCATGTTCTTGAAAGGCAAATCTTTATATTTCCCTTTTTCTATAGACTCATTATCATAATTTCTCATATCTTATGTGATAAGAGCACTATGTAAGCTATATAATCTTAGCTGCTTTGGATTTTTATCTTCCAATATAGATACTTTCAGATTGAACTGAGGTGGAAGTCCTCTCAAGATGCACTTAATAATCTTTACATCTTCAAGACTTTCTCTGAGACCATGTTTGTATTCTACAAAAATATTTACCCAATCATAGAATATATTTACAGAATCATTAGGGAGAATTATTATATCCTCTTATTTGTTTGAAAAAACCTGTAATTTTTCTTCTCTAACTTTTAAATCACTTTCATAGATATTTAGCATCTTTTCACACATAGAATTAATTGACTCACATGACATAACCTTCATGTAGATTGTGATTGATAATGTTCCTTATAAGTCATTTATTAATTTGGCATCGACATCCAATTATATTAAGTATGCTTCTGATAAAACTCCAATTTCCACACTAGTAGAAATGTCATACATCACAGTTGTAAAGACATCCATACCTAATGATCATAAGTAGTGATACATCTAATTCTTCCACAACTGAAAAAAAATCCATTGAAGATTGAAATCACATTATGATTAACAACCTCTATTGAAACCACTAAGAGAGAAACACTAATTTTAAACTTTTTCTATGATATCAATTTTTATCCCAACTTGGTTAAATACCTTGAGAGGGGGGTTGAATTAGGGTATAATAGATTAAAACAATTGTCTCTTTGGATCTTGTTTCATTTTTAGAAAAAATTATCTTCTATCTCATTTCCATTCCTCAATATAAATGGAAATTAAAACATTCATAGTAAAAAGTAATTTTACTTGGTTCACCCCCAATGGGTTACATACAAGGATCATACAAAGTTAATGTGCCAATGTACTAAATCTATTAAATATCAATACTATTACAAATTTTAGAGCAGACTCATTATCCCTCCTAGTTTACAACCATTCATAATTTGAAATCTCCCTGCTCTTTATCTGAATTGAATGCACTGCTCCACCAGTATAAACTTATGATGAACAATTATTAGTTAATTCAGACTTGTGTGTGCCTTTATTCTCTTGATTGATCAATGAGATGAAAAAAAATGTGTAAGACTTTTCCTCCAGGAAAATGTGATTCTAATGCAATACCCCTTCACAAGACCCCTTAATGACACCACTCTAAGAGACCAATATGTGAGACTACTCTGCGAGACTCCTCCGCGATACCTTGTTCTATTCACATAAATCATGAGAACTTGTTCAGTTCATGAAAATCATAAGACCATTTTCAGATCATGTAGATCACATGGAATTATTTAGATCATGCAGATCGTGAGAACTTATTCAAATCATGTGGATCACAATCCCTTGTTCAGATCATGTGGATCGTGATATCTTTTTCATTTAATATTTAATGAAAGATCCGGTTAACATTATGTTGATCATGATATCTTGTTCAGTTCATGAGGATATTAAGATATCAATGTTCATGCTTGTGTGTTCGACCACCCAGCGCATACTTCACTTCATGAGACTCTCTCATGAGATCCTTTCACAAGACCTTCTACTAATTACATGGATCATAAGAATCCAACACAATACTTTTTTGAAGTTATGTGAAATAATTTTTCTTCAAATCAAACCACTAGAGAAAACTTATATAGTTATTAAGGATAGGCTATGAGGTATTTATATGCATTAATCCACTTCCTTAACTCCACAAATCTCGGTTTTCCTTCTATTCCACTACCTTAGAAATCATTATCACATGCTTTACATGATCTATTTTCATGATCACCTTCTTCTTGTCACGAGTGCTTTGCATGATCAATGTCATTGTCTTTAGGCACTTCACGTCATCTAATCACGAGATCCAAAGATAATCATGTGGCTAGAACCATTATCTTCCAACACTTCACATTACCCCATCGTGAGATAAAATGACAATTATGAAGTTTCAAAAACATTGTTTTCAAGTGCTTAGTGATATCCCATCATGATATACAAATACAATCATATAGTCATGTGATTTTGAACGACCATGTGATGTCTCCGTAATTTCCACCTTCTTTTTATTCATCCAATTCACATGATCTCTCTATGAGATCCTATGATAATCATATAGTGTCTTCAAGTGATTCTCATGATCTCTCCATGAGATCCTATGACAATCATGTGATGAATTTAGGTGCTTCACATGATCTCAGTGTGAGATCTCTATACAATCATGTGGTGCTTCGTGTGACTAGTTATAACATTCACACTCTGCAATATTAGTTAATACATTCATGCTCTATGAGATCTAACATTTTCACTCTGTAATATTAGAAAAAATTTTCTCTATAATATCATACATTCAATCTCTAAAAGATCAAATGTTTCATGATCTATGAGATCAAAAATTATCACTCTGTGAGATTAGACATTCACACTCCACATGATCAGACATTTCATGCTTACTCTTAATGATTCCTTTGATAAAAATACTTAATCAACAACCACAAACCTTGTTAATAAATAAAATCAACCCAAAATATCCACAAGGATATATTTGTCCCAACAACATCAGGGTTTCAAGTTTGAGGCATCGCGTGTGGAGAATTCAACATATTAATTATTTGAAATAATGTATTTATTGATATATATTTCTTAATAATAATCTAACCTATTTTTTAAACTTTAACACTATATAGTAGGTTTATCCCAAAAGTAAACCTTTATATAGAGGAAGAATGAGTGGTATTAGAACATTGGATGATATTAACAAGCGAAACCCCAACTTCGATGCAGATGAAGTGATGATGATGCACCATCAAGGTAGGATTCGTTTCTTTAAATTAGTGTATTTCCATTGTGGTTTTTCCATAATGTATTTATTTTTATTCTTTATTATTTAATTTTTATTCCCCATGGTATTAATATTCGGGTATATTTTTTCAAAAAGTGGAAAAAATAAAAGGTGGTTGGGGAACTCGTAGTGTCTTAGCAAGGGGATACAATAGAGCTTTCATGGTGCAGGATAAGTACATGAGGTGATGGCATGGGGATCTCATAAGTTAAGAATAGGGAGCTCTATAATGGTGACTATATATGAATTTTACCACAATGGTGGTTGATGGTGATGAGGTCAGTTAAAAACGATGGAGGATCCAATCGCGATGCGGCCGGTGGTAGCACTTATTTCCACTACATTGCAAACTAACGACAACATAGCGACTAGAGTTTCCCCCCATACATATAATCACTATGGGTTGGATAGAACCTAACCCATAATCTATAAATTGGTGGTGATAATATCCCATTAACCCTTCATAGGTTAGGCTGTGTTTCTCAGTGTATTGAGAGGACTAACTGCCAGTACATGTATATAGTAGGGCGAGCGGGGGCACCCCAGCTCAGGATTTCCTAGTAGACCATAGAAGTTGTTCATGGGAACCATTAATTCACCCCCCCCCCCAAGGACACCACATGATGTGATCGTGGGGCTATACATGGACCACTCTTGCCTACATGATGTTAATTTTGTGACTTCTTCACCGGATGTCCATTTTTGAAAAATAAATTGTCTATCTTGAGTATTTTTCTACATGAATTTCAATGATGTAGTATAATTGGACATTTGGAGTTGTCTTCAAGTTGAGATAGGTATATATTAAATTCATTTCTATGTGTCACACAATGGATATCAGGGGTGAAAATCAGAGCATTCATGAGGTTGGGTATACCCCCTCATATTATGTATATTTTTTGGATAGGGACAATACTTATATATTGTTAATGGAGTTATTTTCTATTCATCTCACTTGTTGTATGACACCCTCATCTAATGTGTTATTGTTGTGTGCTACTCATGGTTTAGGTTCTTTTTCAACAAGTTCATATCTTTCCCCCATATGTTGTGTGCTACTATGGGTGTAGGTCTTCCACTAGGGTTGGTTACCCTACCTCTTGATTGATAAGTTTTCCCCAAAAAGGTGTGGTTCCACCACAACAGTTTTTTGTAAGGCGATGTCTTTTTTATCATAGTGCGGGTGGTTAAAGTAATAGGTATTATTTATCATTTGATTGACATCTATCCTTGGTGAGTATTCCATTTATGTTTTATAGAAAAAATATTGTATTGGTAGTTATATATGATAGGGTACAGTTTCCCCTCAACTAATTCTTACACTTTAGTGAGGAGTGGGTATTTATTTATGGTTTCTATTGGTTATGGGAAAAAAATTTGGGTGGATCAAATACTATAGTACTTGTGACTTTTCAAAAACCCATGTGTTGCCTTCAAGATGTAATATATAGCTTGAATATCAACTTCATACTACATGGATTCTTACTACTTTGTACATTCCTATATTCTTTTGAGATACGAACCTATGTGTATTGGATCTGAGATGATTAGAAAAAACCTTCATGGATGGGAGAGGTGATGATCGGGGCTCCTATATCTCTCTATGTCTTTTGATTATAGATCATATATATATTTATTTCCTTTTTATTTTATTAGTTTCTCCCTTGTACCAAGGCCTTAATCTGACTTTTTTTTTCTTTATTCCTTTGTGGTTTGGGGGAATCCTATTGAGCATGTCTATATTAACCCTTGAATAGGATTTTTTTTTCACAATTGTTATGTCTATGTAGTTGATGCATAGGTCAAAGATATTCTTGGTGGATGTAGAGATTTTATGGATTTTTTTGGGATAATGTCAAGAAGTGAACTTGGTGTATATGATGTTAGTGGAGCTTAGTATTAGAAGGAGTCAATGGTAGTAGGAAGCCTTTATATTTAGTGATATATTATTGTGAGGACCAAACTTTAGTTTTTTTATGTTGGTCTCCCTTTCCGGTTTTTGGGCCTATATCTTGCACCTTTTTCATTATGGATTATGTATTAGTTATATTTTTTGAAATAAGTTATCGTATCATGAATGTGTTTCATAAAAATAAGTTGTTTATATATATTTTATAGGTATTTATATTTATTTTATATATTAGAGATATATATCTATTATAGGTTGATATAGGATAAGGTCTCTCATACTTTGTGTATGCCTATTTGGTTTTAGTCACTGGAACTTAGACTATTTTATATGGGATTGGGTGGCACAATCAACTTACCACTGCTCAAGATGGGACTCGGTGGGTTGGGTCATGTCAGAGTGGTATTAGAGTGATTTTATCCTAGGATTATGTTTGGAGTTATGTGTTATATGTGGATGGATAATAATTTAGGTAAACTATGTTAAGGAATCTTGAGTTCAAATTTTAGGATAGGGATACCAATGATGGTGTGGTGGCCAATATATCCATTCACCGGGACTCTGATAACCTTCTTATTGACTCATTTATCTGAGGTTCTAGTTGTGGGACACAATAACGGTATATGAATCAAATAGAAATAAGTAATTTATTTCCATTTCCTTCATGATTAATCTCCACAGATATGATTTATTGAACATGGTTTATCTTTTTAATTACTTGAGGATTATATATAGAAAATCATCCTGGATTCTGAGGTAGGTTCATAGCATACCGGTACCTATGATTGAGCCTCTTATTTATGATTAGCTAATAAAAAAGGATTCTATTTAAGGATTTAGTACCTAATATGTTCTCTCATGTAGTATGGTTTCTCACTAGTTGTGTGTTCTCATCTACTATATGCTCTCATTTATTGTGTGCTACACCAGATTATTGTGTGCCGCCCTCATTTTCTATGTGTTATCTAATGAGGTGTGGGTTCTAATTTATGACTCTAGAGGGGTATTGATTCATATTTTGAGACTTAACCCTACCACAAAACTGGGCAAGGCCAGCGCCACCCCTTTATCAGCGCTAACGAAAAAGCACTGATAAAGGGGGGGGGCTTTATCAGCGCTCAAAAAAGCATTGATAAAGGGTGCCTTTATCAGTGCTAAAAAAAGCGCTAATAAAAGTTCCCCTTTATTTGTGCTTTTTTTTTAGCGCTGATAAAGGGACCCCCTTTATCAGTGCTTGTTTAGTAGCGCTGATAAAGGGGGGGCCTTTATCAGCGCTTTTTTTAAAAGCGTTGATAAAGGGTCGACTTCAAAAAAAATAAAAAAAATATATTAATATATAAATATAGTTATATATTTATATTGATATAAATATAATATATAATTTTTAAATATATTTTAGATAAGTATAAAAGTACATTTACACTTAATATACTTAATATATAAGATATTTAGTGAAAATGGATTCTTAAAAAATTAAAAAAAAAATATTTTTAATTAATAATTTGATAATTATTTTGGAGAAATAGTCATTTAATAACAATTTGAAGAATAGAAAAATAAAAAAAAATTACAAAAAGATCCAAAATATGTTGAAAACACAACTCAAACTTCAAACGTCCATAACTTTTGATCCGGGTGTCTGTTTGAGCTCTACCACATATCAAATCAAAGCCTGCGACAAGCTATACGTCACTGTAACTTGGGGATACCCCAGTCAAGCGTTTTTCGAGGCAAAAAGAGGCCCAGAATGCCTCCAAAACTGAGTTTTTAGTCGGGGTACCCAGATTTTTTAACATTTTGTGGATTTTCAGCCTCATTTAAGGGGGTATTATTGGATTTTTTTGATGGGGACTGAATTTATTCCAAGGTATTACATTCATATTGATATTATGTCTTTGAAATTTTATCATTTTTTATAATGCACTTCTATTTATAATCAAATATATAACTATATATACATAGTTTTTTAAATATTCACACCTAAAAATTAAATTTTATAAATAAATAATTAAACACATTTACAAATAAAATATACTAGATTTATCTAAATAATAACTAATATCCATTTTATTTAAAATACCAATATATGAATATTTATATAACTACTATATATTAATATAACTATATATATATTAATATAACTATATATATATATTAATATAACTATATATATATTAATATAACTATATATATATTAATATAACTATATATATTAATATAAATATATATTACTGTATGAATAAATATAATGAAATATATATATAAATAAATAGATATATCATGAATAAGAGAACAAATCAATATAGGGTAGTGGAAAAGGCTTTAGGTGCCCATGGGGGAGGTCTCGAGATCAAATCCGGGTGGAGGCAAGGGTGCGCGCGCAAGGGTGATTTAAAGGGATAGCGCTGATAAAGGGTGTAGGCGGTGCAAGCGGGCACTGGATGTGCAGGAAAGCGCTGATAAGGGGGGATCAAGCGCTGTAAAAATCCCCCCCCCCCCCACAAGATTGGTAGTATTTTTTTATTTTTTATTTTATTTTTTTATTTTTATCAGCGCTAAAAAGAAAGCGCTGATAAAAGACCCGTTTATCAGCGCTTCATTTTAGCGCTGATAAAAGACCCCTTTTATCAGCGATTTTTTTTTAGCGCTGATAAAGGGGAACCCCCCCCCCCTATCTTCGTCGGCATTATCAGTGCTTTTTCTAGCGCTGATAAAATCCATATCTCCACATTATCTTAGTGCATATCTTCTTTAAAGGGTGGATAGTAGTTTCCACTGAGTTAGGAGAGACTACTCATAGTCTAAGTATGATGTGTGAATTCTGATGAAAGATCCACAATTGGTTTATGAGGCAATCCTAGTCATAAGTATATAGGGGATTAGTTGGATTCTGAGACTCACATTCTAGTCTTATTTATACTTTTACTAAATATAAAAATATTCTTTCATTGTGCTCCCTATATGAAAAAGTGATCTGTTAGTGAATGTTGTATTTATCAAACTCATGTTAGTAATTATCTATCATAGTTGGAGTTCGAGACCTTATTTAGGATGTAGTTTTATCTGAGGTTGTTGAGGCACTATATAGGGAATCATTCCCACATTCGAGTATACATTGATGCCCACAGACCTTGTTATATGTTCCATGGACATGTTTCATGGTAGTATTGTTCAAGACCAGATGTTTGGGAAAATAATTTAGGGTAGGATTTTATGAGAATAGTTTTTTCATACAATAGTACCTATGATGGAGTCCCATGATAAATCATTGGTAGATTATGGGAAATTATTGGTGGAAAAACACCCTGGTTGTGGGAGAAGGTTATATTTTTACCTGAAGGAATCCAGAGCAATGTGGTGGATGGAACTCCCCATTATAGATAGTGTTGTGACCAAAAACATACTTTTTGTAGGTCTTGTTGACTACCAAGCATTTATTTTCTAAAGGATTGAATTTGAATAGATTAGTTAGTGTCAAAAATCACATACATCCCCTCCTATGATCATTACCTTTGACTAGTTTTATTTTTCATGGAGTGTTGGTTTTCAAAGATTTGATTAGATGTGTGTGATGAATGTTTATGTTTATGAATCAACAGGTACTTCTCAAGGTATGATTCATGTACCTTTCTCATAATCCATCATATTGGGTGGTGTAGGTGTGATTTATTCTATCCGTGTTAAATTTTCAAAAGTTATAGATTCCAGTGGAACCCATAGATTGACCTTTATTGTCTAGAGAGTTTCCACTGATTGTGTTCATCTTTCACTAACCATATCTAGTGAAGTGAGTTTATCCTCAGTGAAGAAAGATATATTTCATGAGATTCATTTGTTTACTATTTGAGTTATAGTGGTACCCACCTCAATATGAATTGGTTACCCAATGATTGTATCATGAGGTTTTGGAAATTGAGTAGGTAAGGAAAGATCTCCCCCTCCCCAATAGTGAGTGGGGTCCCAATTAGGTGTAACGAGTGAATCCCACCCTTATAAATTTAAGGTTTTCTTCCCATCAGATGATAGCCATGGCCTTTATACATTATGTGTAAAGATGAGAAATTCACTTCCTATTAATGTTGAGGAATTTATATATGCTTTTAAAGGGTGACACGTGGTTATCACTTGATGAGATTTTGATGTGGGAATTGTATTGAATTCTAATGATGATGTTTAAATAATTATAAGTTGAATGATGAACACCCTTGTGATAGTTATGGATCATTGGGACCAAATACTCCTTGTATTGGTACATAGAGGATCCTATTAGGAGTTCAAAAAAAATCTATATTCTCACCATGGGAGTATCAACTATATAGTAACCTTATATTGTGAGTTCTAGATTCATATAGTAGTATTATTCTTCATGAAATTGAAGTTGTGGTTGTTTAAAAGATCTTGGTGACATAACAATAGTGTGGTAGTTGAAACGTCTAGTAGAGGAATCTATGTTTGAATGATAAAGCAAGTGCATGAACTGCTATTTTAGAATATTTATCCATGTGTAAATAGTGGGATGTTTCTCACCATTTATCGATGATGGTGGCCCCCACATTCTTTCCATGAATGGAGAGGTTCATGATGTTGGTGTCGACTCATCGGTCCTATGTGTCGGGCCTTCTTAGGCTATGGACATGATGTTTTTTTAAGGTGGGTAGCACGCCATAAACTTTCCCATATGGATAGTGGTTTTCTATTTTTAATCATTCTATGTATTGAGATGGAAATCCTAATAGGGGATTAACCTAGTGTAGTGAGACTCTTCGTGTGGTTTGTCATGTTGAAATTTTTCAGTGTTCCCATCACATGAAAACTCTTGTTATGCAATGGATGAGATTTTATTAAGAGGTTATGTATTTTTCTCACTTGAGTTGGTGTTATCCTAGAATATGGGATGTAAATAGAAAGTTCATATGAATAGTTATAACAGTCTACTTTGGATTGTGATGGAATGGGAAATATGATGGGCATTTGTGTGATAATAAGAAGTTTGAGGAGGTTGGGGTTGTTTCCTGATGTGATTGTCATGAGTTTTCATGAAAAAGAGACAAAAACACAACTAGGTTGTCTTAAAAAATGATCATGAACCTATTATAGATTGATATATGAATAAAATATTATTTTAGTTTTTTGCATGAGTTTTGAAGGATCTTGTTGTTCTTGTTCCATGAGCTAGTGAGACATTGGTTCCTACACCTTTCTAGTAGGAGATGACAAAAAAGTTGATGTGGATCTTGGTAAGGATGTTGTTATGAAACTTTGATGGTGTCAAATTAAAATATTTGTGAAGTTCTTAATGTTATAGTGTGGTGAAGATGGGTTATTATCATGTGAAAACCATCGAGAGCACTCTTTAATGGTGGGGAGTGAGTTAACCTTGTAAGTGAATCATTCATAGATGTATTTCAGTGGTTTGTTTATTTATGTTGTCCCATGTGGTGGGGAGACCATTGGATGAGGAATGATTTTAGATATAGAGTCTTAGAAAGACTCATATGGATCAAATGTGTGTTTTGATTGGGAACAAGCTGAGTGGGAGCTGAAATCATCCGTGATAAAAGAGGATTTTTCCTTCCTAGGTGGGGGTATACTAAGTTTTCTTGGAGAATAGACCTGTGTAGATGAAGGAATTTTATGTTATAGTGATTTTTTTCTACAGGAGGTTATTTTTTTATATTCCTTGTTGATGATCCCTAATTTCCTTCTTTTCAAGGATGAAAACGATTTTAAGGTAAGAAGGATGTAGTGAGTTGGATTTTTTTTCTTGCTTGAGACTTAAATAAATTTTTAGATTCAGGATACCAATACATTCCCAACGGTAAAATGGTAAATTTAACCTAGCATATAATCTCCAAAAAATTATTTGATTTTTTTATTGAACTTGGGAAATGTTTACCTCTGAGAAGAGGCAATGTCAGGTTGCAAGCCTTGCAAAGCCTCAAAAATAATTATTCAAGTATAAAAATATTATTTTTATCTCATGTGCATGTGATTTTAGAAATTATTATTTTACTTTAAAAAAATGTATCATATGGGAAATCATAGACTTTAATTGAGTCTATAATAATGGGATTTCCCAAGGAGCACGATAATTTACATTTGTATCAATGTTTCTGGTTTGAGCCATTATAGGTGGATAATTCAATGAATTGATTAATTGAAATAATTAATTTATTAATTAATTTTCCTTAACTCTAATCCTACTATTAATCTATCTTTAATCATTTTCACTTGGGTTATCCAAAAAGGAACCCAATGTGATGAGGGATAAGAAGAGGGGGGGTCATTGGACAACATCGATGAACATAACCCCAGATTTTATGTGGATGGAGAGATGATGTTTCAATTGGATTTGTTGCCTAAGAACCAAATTATGTATACTTTATGATAAACTATATTAATTATTTTTAATATTACAAAACTTTTTATCACATCATGATTATTCTTCTATGTAACATAGTATGTGATAATGTTCTAAGAGTAGTTTTCGCACTGAAAGGTCATAGGAGTTACCCGATATGATTAGAACCCAGAAATTCCATGGTAGTATTCTTAATTATATGTTATATAACTAGATGAAATCATTTTAGGGATAGAAATGATACATACTATCATGGGTGGAGACTCATAGTACATTGATGCACCTTCTCATGATGTATGACTTTGGTAATATCCAGTGTAGTATATTATTAGAATGAGACCCAAAAATAGGAAATCTGCATTTATATGTGTCATTGGATGTTATTATCTATATATATGTGTATTGATCCTTATACTTTAATATTATTGTTAATTAGTATTATAAGTCACATACTTTGATTTATTAATGAAAATTATGATGACATATGTTTGTAGTGGGGTAGGATAAATTAGGTGTGTCATGAGTAATATTTCATTAATTAATAATGTGAGAAAGGATTTTTTGCTTTTTTGCTTTAATGGAATTTTATATATACAGACTTTTGATGGAAATTATATATCCTAAATAAATCCATGGCCATTGTGTTCTATAGGAAAGTTCAATTTCCTAGAATTCAAAGAAAAATACATCGAGCTCGTAGTTTTATGGCACCAGCATGCAACCTTCTTGATTAGAGATATCATGATAAAGAGATTATATTACACAATAAGCATCTATATGAGGTATTATTTCATTGTGGCATTAACTTCCTTCACTATGGGTTCCTTGGTGTGTTTTTAGAATCTAACCTTAAACTTTAGAATGTTTTTTTTAATTCCACTCAGAAAGAGGCCTAGAGGGTCACACATTAAGTGTGTCTAGAATATTAGTTAAATAATATATTATTATTTATTATTTAACAAGTTGAAAAAAATATTATTCCCACATGTGATTTAATAATTATTCATGTTTTCTTGATCACATATATTCTGTCACAAGTTATTCAAGAAAATATTTTATGATCATGATATTTAATAAATGTTTATTTGTTATTTAGTGAATATAAAATTTATTTATTTATTGGAAAATAATGTAGCGATATTTATTTATTAAATAAATATTCATTATTCGAGTCCCGATAAATATTGTAGAGGAATGGTAAACTGGGTTTAATGGTCTGGTGAGAAATAATATATATTGAATATTATTTGATAAAATAATATTTAATTTAATTCACGAGTTTAGCACATGTCAAGAAATTATAATAATTTTATTGATATTATTATTATTATTACTATTATAGACATGGGGTTCTATAGGGATTATAGAATTAATAAAGGGAACATGTGTAACTATTATTTTCTTACCCTAGTAGTATATAAACCCAATTATATTATTTTCTTAATAGAGACAATTCATTTTTTGTTGTGTATAACAATGTTTGGAGATATTCCTCTCAATCCCTAAAGATATCCCACTCTAAGAATGATCTCAATATTGGAGAGCGATCCTCCTCCACCACTACTCCCAAGTATATAGAGATTGAAAATAACCCTTCCTTGAAGTGATTTTTAGGGTGATCAAAGGAAAATAATGCAAGCATTGGGATATTCCATACTAGAACCTAGATATTCCTACAGTGATGTTCGAATGTTCATGGAATGTATGTAGATCACCACTAGATAGAATCTACTATTTATTACTATAAACAAAATAGTGGTACGGTGTAGAGACATTGTCATATCCATCAATAAAGAAATAATTTCCTACAAGGTAATTCTTAATTGCTTAAATAAATTATAAATAATATGTGATGATCCTATGATTTGGTTTCAATGTTTATATATTGTATATATTCTTTGATTAAATTTTGTTGATCATAGAATTCATCATCATGTAAATCTTATATTAATTATTGATCATAAAAAAAATTAGATTTGGGTATTTCCCATCTAACACTTTTACTATTCTCAAGATCATAAAGTGGTATTAGATGGGTGTAATAATTATTTATAATTATTTAATGATCATTGATTTATTTTCACATTTATCAGTAGGTTTAAATTCTATTTTAATCATTCTTTAATCTGAATTATGGGATCTACTTTATTCCACTTAATTTTTTAAAAATATAATCAAATCAATTAATTTTATGAATGAAATAAATTCAAAGATCTCATCCGGAGGTGTTGAGGAGTCTATTTAGATAACACAAGGGTACATACCATTTAACCCAAAGGTACACATCATGTACTAGTTTTTAATTCACCTTGAATTAATTCAAATAGTGTGTATTTATTACATGTGGTAAATTTAATTATACACCATGTATTTATTGGGCCATCTTGGTATACATTCATCCAGAGTACATGTCATGTAACTTCTATACACAATGAGTAGTTCTTTAGACACAGATGGGTCGTGTGTCCTTTTACATGGTCTACATGATAGTTGTCCATGTAACTCAAAGATAACACTTTGTGTAGACCATTTACACTTCATGTACTCTAATATTTTCCATGGCATGGAAACACACCGATTCCCTAGGCGTATTCCATGGATAGATGGTGATAATAATACACATTGTGTAAACTAAAATGCACACACCGTGTACATTTACCAAATTATGCAGAATTACAAATTAATTTATTATAATATTAAAACCTTATAAACATGTATTATGTGTGATCATTAAGTTGATAGTACACAACATGTTATGGGTTATATATATAAATTTCTAATTAATTTCTTCATAATGTTCAAATCTCTATATCGTGTATAAGATGAATTAAAATTATTACTCTTCATGCATTGAATCATAACATGGTACATAAATACCATGTTTTCCATGTGGTCATTAAGTTGATAGTACATTACATTAAATTACATGATAATCTGTGTATTCTAAATGTCGCAAGAGTAAATAGTTTATGAGTATAATACATGTTGGGTAGTTTGTATGGGAACTCATTGTGTTTCCTCTATGGTACATTTTTTTTAACACTATTAATTTTAAATAAATTTTTTTAAAATTATGATGGATGATCATCTCAATAAAATTCAGATGATAATTAAGATAAAATAATATATTAATAAAGAGAATAATTAACTGATTCGAGCACAATTTATCTAAAATAAGAATGATTAGAATTGAATGCTAATTTTATAAAATGTGTAATTCATTACATCTGTCTGGATGATCATGATCCTATAAAAACCCTTTGTATGTGGTTTGTTTCTTTTAATTTATTATTAAATTAAATTGTTGGCATTCATGTCATCTCTACACTCATTATGTAAGGGTTTTCATGCCCATGGTTTATTTTATGTAAACCTCTAAACCAATTCTTTGGTTCCATCACCTACATGTGATGAATACGTAATGGATGGAGCTACTAAGCTAGTAGAGGTGCTTCAAGTTTGGAACTGAGGTGAAACTGATCTAAGAAAGTTACATAGGTGAATAGGTGGAAATCTACAACACAAACCATAAATGGTTCAATGTGTTTTCCCCTAGGTCAACGATTATTTTATCATATTATAGATAAACTAACCATTAGTAAACTCTCATGATCATAACACTTTATTATTTTATTTCTATCAAGTTTCATGGTTATTTCATTAGGGATATTTTTTTTATGATCATAAGAATTAATGAATTAATAAGCATACAAGATAGAATTAAAATAAATTGACTTATACATAAAAATTATCTAAGACATGATTAAAAATTTAAGTAAATCTAATTAATATTAATAGGAATGTAATAAAGTTAATAATTATAAATTTACACATAAAAGATAAAATACATCAATTATATAAATTAATTCAGTATAGTATTCCACTACTTTATTTAAAATCAAACCATAGTTCTAAAGTGCTTAACCAGCCAAAGTTGGGGTGCTTTCCATTGTCAAAGAATTCTAATGTGAAGATTTGGGTTGATGTAATTTAGTTCACATCAAGGGTTGGATGTCAAATCATGAATTGGTGTAACTAAGAGGTAAATGTTGAGGAAATACAATTTAAAGATTTCAGGATTGGAGAGTCCACTCAACAAATCAAGGAACTGTGAGTTGATGTAGTTGGCATTTTGAATGCCTACCTAAAATCCTTCAAATTTATTAATCTAACAAAGTCAGGGTGATGGGAATGGTAACAATGATCCTTATCACTAGAATATACAGGCAACAAGATATTCCAAATACAATGGTAAGGGCTATTGTGTTTCAATAAAATAGTGGGTGATTAATAAATGTAATATTTATTTATTTTTCTAAATTTTATCAGATAAAGTACTAAAACTATACTCATCTTATTTGTAGAAACTTCAATAAAAATTGCTTCAATTATATCATTGTGATCCATACTTGAGAATGATAAATTTCTCTCCGGCACAAATTTTCAAGAATGGAAAATCACTAAATTGTTATCCTAATCTATGAAAAGAACTTGTATATGATGTAAGAACCTATTTATAATGCACCTGGTAATGAAGCTATGAGGAATATTTATATCTCTATGATAAAAAATTGAATGGTTCTATAGATGGTCAGTGATTCATGTTATCACTGATGACCAATGAGCTTCTGAAGCAACATGGGGACATGGATGTGCATAGCATGATGTCTCGCCTTAGGAATATCTATCAAAATAAGTTGAGGCAAGAGATATATGAGATCTCAAATAATCTATTTACAAATAATCTTTGAGATTCGGAACCATATAGGATTCTTATAGTCAAGTTTATTGGCTACATTGAATGCTTAGACATCTTAGGGAATAAATTTCCTGATGAGTTGTGCACATATCTCATATTTTCCTCCCTACCCAATTCCTTTTAAAGTTTTATTATTAATTATAATATGAAAAATAATAAAAATAGTTCTTTAAAACTTCTTACTCAAATCTGGTAGGTGGATAAGGACATAGGGAATGAAAAACCCGCGGTCCTTATGGTGAATAAGAAAATGAAGAATAGGGTGAAGGGCCCCAAGACTCACAAAAATTCTAAAGCTCCCAAGCACCATTCTTTCAAGAAGAGGAAGATACAAAGGTAGGTTAAGGAAAAGGAGGTAGTATTTTTTCATGTGGAAAGAAAGGCCATTAGAAGAATAACCGCTTTGAGAAGCAAGGGGAAGATAAAGGTGCATTTGTTATCAAGTGTAATATTTCAATATCTACGCATTTGGTATTAGATACATCTTTTCATGCACACATCTATATCCAAATATATAAACCACGAAGATTCTGAAATATTGATAGAGGAGAGGTGTATTTTTGAGCTTTCAATGGTGCGAGGATAGCTTCTCTAGCCATTGTTGGCTACCACATTTCATTGATAATAGTAATGATATTGGTTTTAAGGGATTTTTATTATTTGATAACAATTACCAAGAAAATAATTTATGTATCATGCCTAGATGTAGATGGTTTTATTTTCAAGTTTTTAAATAAAATATATTTCTTTTATAAATAAAACATATGTTATGGTATGACACATTTAAATAGTGATCTTTATGTATTAAATTATAAAAACTAAGTATTTTCAATAGATAATGAATCATGTTCACACGAATCATATAACTCCCAAGTATGGAATCACTATCTTATTCATGTAAACAAGAAGTATTTGAAAAATACTAACAAAGATGGTTATTTAGAAACTTTTGAGATAAACCCACTTGAAATATGTCATTCTTGTTTACAAGGAAAAATGAACAGACCGCCATTTTATGGGTAGGGTGAAAGGCTCACAAATATTCAAGGATTGGTACACAGTAATGTACATGGACCATTTCCATTAGAAGATAGAGGTTGGTATTCTTACTTCATAACTTTTAATAATGACTTGAGTAGATATGGATATGTCTACTTGATGAGTTATATGTTTGAGTCCATTGAGAAATTAAAATAATTAAAGAATGAAATAGATAATAAACTTGGAAATAAGATAAATAATCTTTGATTAGATTGATGTAGTGAATGTATTAACTAACATTTTATTGAATTTTTATTGGAATTTGGGATTCTATCTCAACTCACTCCACCTTACACACTACAGTGGAATGAAATCAGTGAAAGGAGGAACTGTATATTGTTAGATATGGTAAGTTAGATGATTATTCATGAAGATATTTCATTATCCTTTTAGTTATATTCATTACAAAATATGGAATACACAATAAATTGAGTACCAACTAAAGTAGAAAATGGGATTCCCTTTGAGTTATAAGTGGAAAGAAACTTGTTTTAACATAAAAATATATGGGGTTGTGATGTGTTTTTTAAGGAATTTTAAGAAATAAACTAGAACCCTAGGGAGTAAAGTGTATCCTTATAGGGTATCCTAAGGAAACAAAGAGATAGTATATATAAAACCCCTCAGACAAGAAAGTGACTGCCTCCAAACAAGCAGTCTTTCTTGAGAGGGAGAACATCCTTAAAAATTATGGTAGGAGAAATATTAACATAGATGAAGTTGATTCTCAAGATACAGAAGATTTAGTTCAAGAAAAGATTCCATAGGTCCTCATGGAAGAAGTAGTTCTTGAAACACAAGTACTATATAGGAGCGCTATAGAGGTTAGACAACCAGAGAGATATGATTTTCTAGTTACCAAAGATGGTGAATCACTATTGGTTGATAATGATGAACCTCTCTCATATAAATATATAGTAAATAGATTAGAAGGTGCAATATGGAAGGAATCCGTGAATTCTAAAATGGATTCTATGTATCATAACCATTTTTGGGTTCTGGTTGATGCACCTTTTGATGTAAACCCTATAGGGTGAAAATGATTATTCAAGAGAAAATTGGACTTGGAAGGTAAGGTAAATACCTATAAAGTAAGGATAGTGTCTAATGGGTTTAAACAGCATCAAGTAATTGACTATGATGAAACCTTTTCACTAGTTTACATGTTTAAATACATCAGAATCTTACTTGTTATAGTAGCTTACTATGACTAAGAAATTTTTAATATGAGTGCCAAAAATACTTTCCTTAATGGGAAAATTAAGGATGATGCCTATTTGACACAACCAGAAGGGTTTGTGACTTAATGTGATGCCAAAAAATTTGTGAGTTGCATAGATCCATTTATGGATTGATGCAAGCATCCAAGTCATGGAGCATTTGATTCGATGAAGCTATAAAAGAATTTGGTTTCATTAAGAATGAATATGACCCATGTGTTTATAAGACATTTAATGGGAATGTGGTCATTATCCTAATAGTATAAGTTGATAACATATTACGTATTTAAAATGACATAACAGTCTTATAATCTATTAATGATTGGTTAAACAAGTGTTTATCCATGAAGTAATTAAGTGAAGAAGCCTATATTATAGGGATCGAGATCATTCGTGATAGATACAAGAGGGTTCTTGGAATAAGTCAAAATACATGCATTGAATAGATACTAAATAGAGTTAGTATGGAAAAATATAGGATGTTATTGGTTCTAGTGTCGCGTGGTATACATATTTATAATAAAATGTGTCCTCAAACACAGCATGAGAAAGAGAGAATGAGTAAGATCCTATATGCTTCAATGATAGGATCAATCATATATTCCATGTTATTTACTAGACTTTATGTTGCATATGCATTAAGCATGGTAGGAAGATGTCAAGTTGATCCAAGAGAACAACATTAGTCTGCTATTAAGGTTATCCTCCAGTATCTAAGAAGAATTAAGGATATGTTCCTGGTGTATGATGAAGATGAGGATATATTCATTAGGAGTTATACTGATACTAGTTTTCAAATAGATTAGAATGATATAAATTTGTAGTCATGATATGATTTCTATCTAAACGGGGGAGATGTGAGCTGGAAGAGTTCAAAGCATCCAGTTTTCACTAATTCTATAGTAGATTCTGAGTATATATCATCTTATGATGTGGTCAAGGAATCCTTTTGGATACAAAATTTTTTCCATGAGCTTGATGTGGTAATTAGAAGTAAAGACCATGCCACAATGTATTGTGATAATACTACAATGGTTTCTCTTGAAAAAGATATAATGTCACACCAATGAACAAAGCACATAATATGATAGTATCATCACTTGAGGGATTTTCCTCATAGGGGCGAAGTTGTGATAAGTAGAGTTCTCACAAAAGAAAGAACGGTGGACCCCATGACTAAATTCAAATCTTAGCAGATGCATGGGTATCATGTGACACTATTGTAAAAATCCTCTATACCCACAATTTTGGGAAAAATTGTGGGTATAGTGGTCTGTCCGAACCTATACCCGCGGTTTTCCCAAAATCGTGGGTATAGGGGTATGTTCTGAACCTATACCCACGGTTTTTAGAAAACCTTGAGTATAGGTATTGGTTCAATACCTATACTGATGGTTCTCTAGGAAAAAATTGGGTATAGGTCTGGGCGAAAAACCCTATACCCATGGTTTGAGAGAACCATGGGTATAGGTTTCTTACGTGAACACAGGAAAAAAATAGGGTGGGAAAACCCTATATCGACAGTTTTACCTACCCATGGTTTAGATTAATATATTTAGGTAAATATAGATTTATATACATGTAAGTCAAGTAGGTGGGGTGGTAAGGACCTGTGTGTCGGTAGAGTAAGTCTTGGTATCGAAACTCGATGTCGTCATTTTTTATTATATAGATGGTTAATATTAATATATTTAGGAAAATGTAGATATATAATAATGTAAGTTCATTTTCTAGAGTGGTGAGGCGTTGTGTGTTTAAAGTGTAGGTCATGGGATCAAATCTCGTTGCCATTTTTTTTCTATAAAAGACATTCTGATTAATATATTTAGGAATGTATATATATATATATATATATATGTAAGTTCAGTATCTTGGTTAGAGAGGCATTGTGTATTTGAAGTGTAGGTCAAGGGATCGAAACTCCCTACTAGTTTTTTTTCTATACAAGAAAGTCAGATTAATATATTTAGGCATATTTAGATATAAATAAGCATATGTTGAGTAGCTTGGTTTGTGAGGCATTGTGTGTTTGAAGTATAGGTCACAGGATCGAAACTATCTGCTGGTTTTTTTCTATACAGGCCATTCGTATTAATATATTTAGGCATATATAGATATATATAAACATTAGTTCAGTAGCTTGGTTGGTGAGGATGTGTTATATAAGAGTAGGTTGCGGGATAGAAACTCACTCTGCACTTTTTTCTAATATTTATACCCACATTTTTATAACCATGGGTATAAGGATATGATATGGTGGAAAGTGGGTATAAAGCTATGACACAATGTCAACAAGATATACCTACAGTTTGGAAAACCATGGGTATAGGATGTGGAGCTATAGTGATGCCTTGGTTTCTCACGGTTCCCAAAATTGTGGGTATAGCCTATACCCATGGTTTTGGGGGATATACCCACGGTTTTGAATTGTGGGTATATGTTGTTTTTTCAGTAGTGTGAGAGAAAGAAAACTAAAGGTTGTTAGTAGTTGGATCTAGTTCAAGTGGGAGTTTGTTGAAGTTGGTTTCCTAAAACCAACTTCTATGTTCTTTATGAGAACCTATATTTTTTTATTTTCAATATTAATAATCTTTTTATCACATAATTATTGTTCTTATGCATAACATGGTATGTGATAATGTCCTAAGAGTAGTTTTTACACAGAAAGGTCATAGAAGTTCCCCACTTTGATGAGAACCCATAAGTGTCATAATAGTATTATTAAATATATTTTCTACAGCCAGATGGAATAATTTTATGGATACAAATGATACAAGATATCAAGGATGGAGACTCAAAGGACTTCGAGGTGCCTTATCATGGTGTACGACCTTGGTAATAGCCAGTGTAGGATATTATGAGAACGAGACCCACCAGTAGGAAATATACATTTATGTGTCATTGGATGTTCATATCTACAAACATGTGTATTGATCCTTAGAATTTAATATTTTTATTAATGAGTATTATAAGTCACATACTTTGACATATTGATGAAAACTGTGAAGACCTATTCTCATGGAAAGGTAGGATATATTGGGTGCGTCATGATTAATATTTCATTAATGAATAATGTGAGAAAGGATTTGTCTCTTGTGTACTTTAATAGTATTTAATATTTTAGGACCTTTTATGGAAATTATATATCCTAAATAAATCCATGGTCATGGTGTTCTATAGGTGATTTTGATTTCCAGAAAGTTAAAAATAGACATCGAGCACATAGGTTGATGGCACTAGCATGCAACCTACTTAATTAGAGATATCATGATAAAAGAATTATTTTACACATTAAGTGTCTATATGAGGTATTATGTCATTATGACATCAAATTATTTATCTATGGGTGTATTGGAATGTTGCTAGATACTATCCTTAGACTTTAGGCTGTTTTTTCTAATGCCATTAATAAAGAGGTTTAGAGGGTCACACACTAAGTGTATCCTGAATCTCAGTTAAATAATATATTATTATTTATTATTTAATAAGTTGAATAAATATTATTCTTGTATGTGGTTTAATAATTATTCATGATGTCTTGATCTTATATATTATTTTACCAGTTATTCAAGAGAATATTATTTGAGCATAATATTTAATAAATATTTATTTTATATTTTGTGAATATAATATTTATTTATTTATTGATAAATAATGAATTTATATTTATTTATTAAATAAACATTAATTATTCCAGACCCTATAAACATTATAGAGGAATGGAAAACTAAGTTTAATGGTCCGATGAGAAATAATATATATTGAATATTATTTGATTAAATAATATTTAATTTAATTCGTGAGTTTTGTGCATGTTAAGAAATTATAACATTATAATTATTATTATAGACATGGGGTTATGCAGGGATTACAAAAATAATAAAGGGTGCATGTGTAATTTTTAACCCTATCAGTATATAAATTTATTTATATTTTTTTTAATAGAGCCAATTCATTTTGTGTTGTGCACAATGAGATATAAAGAGAATCATCTCAAATCCCTAGAGACATCTCTCTCCAAGAATGCTCTCAGGAACATAGAGGGATCATCCTCCACCACCACTCTCAAGTGAAGAGAGATCAAAGAGAACCCTTATTTGAAGTGATTCTTGGGGATATCAAAGATGAATGATGCAAACATTAGGATCTATCATTCTATCACCTAAGGATTCCTAATGTGAAATTCAGTGGTTTATGGAATATGTGTGGATCACCATTGAAGGGAATTGACTTTTGATTCATACAACGTAATGATGGTATGATGTAGATACGTTGTCAAATCCATCAATGAAGAAAGAATTTATCATGATGTAATCCTTAATTGCTTAAATTAATTATAAATAAATTGTGATGATCCGGCACTTTGGTTCTGGCATTTATCTATTGTCCATATTATTTGATTCAATTTTGTTGATAGCGGTGTTCATCATCATGTAAATCTCAGATTAATCATCAATCATGACAAAAATAGAGTTGGGCATGTCCCATCTGATGCTTCCGTTGGACCCTAAACCTTCATTTTCACCATCGAGGTGGGATTCATTGTTTTCATTTTATCAGTGTTCTTTGTTATTTTCCCATGGATACACTAATACAAACAAGACCTTTAACATCACTAGAATAGGCATTTATCAGTGCTAAAAAATCACTGACTACGAGAGCATGGTTAAAAACCCTAGGCTTTTATCAATGCTTTTTTAAGGACTGTTAAACTAACCTTTTAATAGTGAATTTTTTAGCACTATTAAAGGACCCCTTTAACAGCACTTTTTTAGCATTGATAAAGTCATCATTTTTAAAGACAGTAAAATTATATTTTTTTTGTACATCTATGAGCCTGACCCCCGTTATTATCACTTCCAAGACCCCTTTAACAGTGCCCCCCCCTATCAGAACTTTTCACCCCACCACCCCTTTTACCAGCGCTCTGCGAATATCCAACCTCATGTGCACCCATCTAGATTTAAAATATGCACCTATCCTTTGAAGATGGAATGTCTTTACCACCGTACCATGTTAGTTTGTTTTATTTTTAATGATATTTTTATTTATTTATATATATTTATTTACATATATATTTTTTATTCATATTTTTTATATAATTATTTTTAAATACATTTATAAAATATATGTGTGTGTATGGTATATATATACTTATATTTATTTAAATATATTATATATTATATTTATTTACATATACTAGAATATAATATAAATATATATCTATTTATTAAAATACATATATGTATATATAAACATTATAAATATATTTTTATAGTATAAAAAATGGTTAGATATTATTTTAAATACATTTTTTGAATATCTATTTATTTACATATATATTTATTAATTATTAACACACACATGTTTATATATAGACATTAATTGTATAGGTATATATATACATATTATTGCATTTTTATAAGGTAAAAAAATGGATAATTTTTTAATTTAAATAAAATGAATAATAAATATGTATTTTATATATTTAAAAATACATTTTTTACGTAAATATATTGATATTTGCATTTATACAAGATATTTATTATAATTAAATATAATAAAATATTCATATATTTAATTATAAATAAAACAACATTGTGAAAAATGATAAAATTTTAAAACCATAATATTAATATGAATGTAAGCCCTAAGAATAAATTTATTCAGCACCAAAAAAAGGCAATAATACCCCCTTAAACGAGACTGAAAATCTATCAAATGTTAAATAATTGGGGTACCATAGATAAAAACTCAATTTTGGAGGCCTTTGGGCATTTTTTTGGCCTCAAATAATTCAATTGATTCCCCCTCAGTCTTCAGGGCATAGATCTCATTGCAAGATTCGATTTGATATGTGGTAGAACCCAAATGGACACTCGAA
The DNA here is from genome assembly GCA_963277665.1 of Viscum album. Lineage (NCBI taxonomy): Eukaryota > Viridiplantae > Streptophyta > Magnoliopsida > Santalales > Viscaceae > Viscum > Viscum album. The sequence continues at coordinate 1,227,104,133 of OY728130.1, forward strand.
TAAAAATTTATGGTCATTTAAAGTTCAGATTGCATTTTCAACTTATTTTAGATCTTTTATTGATTATTTAATTTTATTTATATTAAAATTGATATTATATTACTATTACTCAATAATAATTAGCAAATTATTAATTAAAATTATTCTTTTAATTATTCTATAAGTCATTTTCACTAAATATCTTATATATTAAGGTTAAATGGCTATTTACCTTATCTAAAACATATTTAAAAAATATATATTATATTTATATCAATATAAATATATAAATATATTTATATATTTATATATTATTTTTAATGAAATGTGACTTTTTTTTTGAAATATTCCTTTATCAGGACTATTTTATCATTGTTAAAGACCCCATTTAAAAATGATTTTTCTATCATTGAAAAAGGTGGTCTTTAACAGTACTTTTAGCTGGCACTATTAAATCCCTAGTGCTAGTTAAATAGATTTTTTTAGTATTGATAATTTATTTTGACTCCCCATTCTTGAATTCAACTCCATGTGTCAAGAATAATTAGGGTAGAGTTTTTATCAATAATTCTTATTGATTTTTTTGTAGTGTTTTTTTATTTTAGTTCAATGCAGGGTGTCTATATGGGGGTTTGTTCATTGAACACCCCCACATTGTAAGATCTTGGATTTTTTGGAGGTATGGCCTTGTTTAAATTTCATCTATAAACACTTAATTTTGGATAATGGAATGTTTACTTGGTGTAAGAGGAGGCTCGAGGGCGTTCTAGGGGTTTTGGACTTGAAAGAAAAATGTAAAATGTCCATATGGTGCTTGTTTCATGTTTATAACATGGCTATAGATAATTATACACCTTAACTGTTCAATCTAGGAGGAAGGGTGCATGGTTTGGGTGAAACCATGCAAGGGGGAGGCCAAACTGTGTGGATTTGGACTGTGGCATTTTGCACAGGTGGCGGACCATTTGTCAAAACCGTGCAAGCCTCCCCAGGTAATGATGCCACCCAACCTCCCTTAGATAGTGGTTGGAACATGATTTGTTCACATTTTGGAAAATCATGCGGAGAAACTGAGCACCTTTTCACCTGATTTTTCCCCTTTATCCTACCTCCTACCCTAGTGACTAACCTAAACCCTCAAGGTCTCCCAAGGATCAATCTCTCTCGTTTCTAGGACATTTGGAGCACCGTTGGTTGCAGATCAAAGCTACAGGTAAATCTAATATTCATATTGCTTCTCTTTTTTAGATTAGGGTTTTTAGTTTCTCTTATCTTCTTCTAAATCCCAAAAAAACTATTTTTCTAGTGGAATCTAGGTTGGGGATTTAAATGGTGTTTGAATCCAGATCTAAGGCTACGATTTGGAGTGCATTCATCATTGGATTTGATGTAGATGGTCTAAAAGTTATATCCCATAGTTTTATTATGTATTTGTGCATGTGGGTTGTGTTATTGGTTCCTTCTTGTTATGTGATTGATGCCTTTAGTGATATTTGGTAAAATGGGTGTCTACATGATGAATTTAATCTCTCACAATCCTCATGGGATGTGTTGATATTGACTTTACCAATTTAGGGCCACCCATGGGGTGTGCTGATGATCCCGAACATGGAAAATTGAAATTTTAAGTATGAAATTGACTCATAATAAATAATATCCCTTGATAAACGTGTTGACATGTTTATTTGGTTTCTAAATGATCACTAATGGTAATGATGTCTAATTTTTGGAATTGGCATAAGGGGCTGTTTGTAAAAATGTGAATAAAGTTTAAATGAGATGAAGTGGATGTGTTAAATGACTTATGACTTGTAATTGAAATGTGTAAATGGGTGAAACATGTGAATTTATGAATTATGTAAAAGGTGTTAATATAAGGGAATTGTTGATTATTCTTAATGCGTCAAGGATTAATTTTTATTTATATAATGAATGAATATGGTATGTGAATGAATTTTCATTTGATTGTGTTTGGTTGTGGTATGGTATATATGGTAAATGGTTGAATAAGCATGTGTACATGTCTTGGTAATGTGGGGATCCATTGATTCTTGATACCCATAGTTGGTTTGGACTGATTCTCTAAACCCCTTGGTATTTTTGGGATCCACTGATGGTCGATACCCACGGGTGGGGTTGGACTGATGCTCTACACCCCACCCCTAGAATGCACGAGTTATGGTTCCAAACTGATCCTCTGGGCCCCTGATGGTTTCATTGGATGAAACTTCAGGGACTGATGCTCCAAGGTAAGTTTGATGTGATTGATTGTGAAATTTTACCCCTAGTGAGATAGGGAACACGATTCTTTTACTTTTTCATGGTAATTAATTAGCTTTGAATGTTGTGTAAATGACATAAATTTCTAATCCATGGATCATGTGGGGGGAAGGAAAATTTATCAGTGAAGGTAGTTTAAGTAATTAAATAACAATAATGATGAAAATTATTTATGTTTATTTTGTTAACTAATGGCAATCGAGTTACCTTTCATTTACCTTGTCATTTATTTATTAATTTCATGCATTGTCTGTTTAGACTGGATATTTTGCAGACACCATTGGTGTTGGAATATTGAGTTATACTCACACCCTACTCGAGCTTCCATTGGGTACCCGAGTATATTTCATAGATGCATGTTAGGATAAGATCAAAGACTTGATTTTAGGGTGTTTATTCAGGTCTGCTTGAGAATGGATGGGGATCTGGACTTGGTTTGAGGACCGCTTGGGAGTTTGAATGTTTGTTTTTATTTTGGGTTTTGTTTTACTTTGGAACTATTAGCATGACATGGCATGTTTACTTGTTTAGTTATGTATTGTACCCCATTTGGAGAATAGTTTATTATGTGTGTTTCTTGTTTTTATTTGTTTTTTGTTGTGGATAACTCTGGTAAATAGGGTATAGTCTCCCCATGGGACTTATTAGACCCTCGCCTCTAGTTGGTAACCTCTGGAATACGAGGAGGCACGATGGAGGTCATGTGGTGGCCTAGCTCAAGGCACCATTTAGGGTCTCCTATTTTGGGGATGTTACAAAGTTGTATCAGAGAAGGTCATTTATGTTCCTTACTATTTGGTATGGTAGACCGGAGATTAGGATGTTTCGGATCTTGGCAATGAGCTCATTCTTGGAAGTATCTAACCCATGTATGAGGAAAAAACCAAGTCCCTATGGTGGAAATTATTATTTTTGATATGCGTTGTTATGGTTGAATGATATTTCACCATTTGGTGATGCACTTCCAGTGTGTTGTGACAATTTATGATATTTTTCTCATGGATAAAACATCATGAGATTTTTCATTCATGCATCATTTTAGGCACCTAGGGATATAGGTGTCATGCATCAATTGAGAGTGAGACCTTATGGCATACTGTAAACTTCTATTAGGAGCAGGTACAAGTTATATGAGTTTGTAGTGATGCCTTTCGAATTGAATAATGCACTGGAAGTGTTTATGGCCTTAATGAACTGAATATTTCATCTTTATCTTGATTAGTTTTTAGTTGTCTTAATTAATGGTATCTTGGTGTACTCTAGAACTCATGACAATCATGTCAAACATCTTGACATCATCTTGGGTTCACTAAGAGAGCATAATATTTATGCCAAGCTATCCAAGTGTCAATTCTAGAATGATAAAGTGAATTTATTAGGTCACATTATCTCTAAGAAATGTGTGTATGTGGGCCTGGAGAAAGTGAAGGAAATCATATCTTGGGATCATCCCAAGAATGTTTCTGATGTTATAAGTTTTTTGGGATAGGCTAGTAACTAACAAATGTTCATCAAGGAATTATCCCGTTTGGCAGTGCCACTTTCAGGCTTGACCAAAAAGGGTGTCAAGTTTGAGTGGTCTTAGGAATGTGAGAATGTTTTTCAAGAGTTAAAGAAGTGGTTAACTGCCACACCAATTCTGATCTTTCTGAAGTTGACCAAAGGGTTTATCATGTTTTTTTATGCATTTAGTGTGGGTCTTGGAGTTGTGTTGATGCAGGATGATCAGTTTGTTGCATACGGTTCAAGGAAGTTGAGGCCTCATGAAAGAAACTACCCCACTCATGATCTTGAGTTGTCTGTGGTGGTCTATGACTTGAAATTTTGGTGACATTACTTTTTGGTAGAGTGGTTTATGGTGTATACAGATCATAAAATACTTAAATACATCTTCTCTAAACATGATTTTGACCTTCAACAGTGAATATGGGTTGAGTACATGTAGTACTTTGACTTTGAACTAGTTTACAGATCGGAAAGGGGGATAATTTTGTCGATGCTTTGAGCTAGAAGACCCAAAATCAAAAATTTCAGGAATATTGTTCTGAGTGTAGAATGATGGTTTTGTTTACTGATATGCATCTAGATGTGCAGGATGGGCAGGGGCAAGTGACCCTTTAATCTGTGGCAGTTGAGCCCACATTGTTGGGCCGGATCAAGGAGATGTTGATTGAGTATCTAGAAATTTTAGCTACTAGGGAAAGTCTTAAAGGTGGGTATTTTCCTTCTGTTTAGACTATTAGAGATAATGGTATTTTTCATATTTGTGGTCAGGTGGTTGTGTCATCTTGTATACGAGAAGAGTTGATTCGTGAGTTCCATGCATCAAAGTGGGTGGTTCATCCTAGCTTGACTAAAATGTATTGTGAACTTCATAGGTAGTATTGGTGGTCTGGGATAAGGAATGAGGTTATGATTTTCATAGCATGATGCCTTACCTATCAATAGATTAAGGCCAAACATTAGAATTTTGGTGGTTTGTTATGGCCATTACCCATTCTGAAATGGAAATGGGATGACGTGGTGATGGATTTCATGGTGGGCCTTTTGAGGATACCTCGAAAGAATGATGTGATATGGGTATTTGTTGATCGGTTTACTAAGGTGGACCATTTCTTACTGATTCAGGAGACCTTCATCGTGGAGTAGCTGGGTGAGTTATATGTTCAAAAGATCTTATGGTTTCATGGGGTGGCATGAACCATAGTTTCAGATCGTGATCTTCATTTTACATCGCACTTCTATCAAGGATTATAGAAATCATTGGGTACGCAGGTGTTTTTAAGTACAGATTTCTACCTACAGACAGATGGGTAGTTTGATCATACTATTCAAGTTCTAGAGGAAATATTGAGGGCATGAATCCTAGACTTTGGTGAATCATGGGAAAATAACTTATCACTTTTTGAGTTTTCATATAACAATAGTTTTCAGGCCACGATTTAGATGGAACCATATGAGGCGCTCTATGGTAGACTGTGTAGATCTCTATTATGTTAGTTAGGGTCTAGAATATTAGAATTGATAGGACTAAATCATGTGTAGGAGATGTCAGAATAGATCCAGTTGATCAGGAAACATATGAAAATGGATCTAAGTAAGCATAATTAACATACGGATCAGCATCGTATACCTCTTGAGTTTTCAGTGGGTGGTCAAGTGTTTCTTTGGGTGTCACCTAGGTTGGGTCTCTATTGAATTCAGAAGTCGGGTAAGTTGGTACCTAGGTACATGGGTCCATTTGAGATTGCGGAGAGGATCAGACCAGTGGTGTACCAATTGGCTCTTCCATAGTGGTATAGCATCATGCACTATGTTTTTCATGCTTCATAACTTTAGCAGTATCACCCTAAACCATCTTACATGATAGATGTTTAATATGTTGAGTTTGAGGATGATGCGTCTTTTGAGGAGCATTCGGTCTATATTGTGGATCGTAGTGAGAATGTCTTGTGGATCAAGACCATCTCTTTGGTTGGAGTTTTGTGGCGCAATGGGAATGTTAACAAAGAGACTTAGAGAGGGATTTGTATGTGTGAGCGTAGTGGCCCGATCTCTTCTCTTCAGAAGCATAATGATGTTTGGAAGTGCATCTTGAGGATGATCTGTTACAAGGTGGGGAGGTTATAAGATCCCAGATTTCATGGTGGTATTACCTTGTTTAAATTTCAACTCTAAACTCATAATTTTGGTTAATAGAATTTTTACCGGGTGAGGATGAGGCTCGGGGGGTGTTCTTGGGGTTTGGGACTTGAAATAAAAGGGAAAATAGTCATCCAGTGCATGTCGCATGGTAGGCTCATGGTTAGAGATAACTGTGAACCCTAAATATGAAAGGCAGAAAGAAGGGTGCACAGTTTAGGTGAAACCATGCAAGGGGGAGACTAAACCATGCAGATTTGGATAGTGGCATTCCACGTGGTTGGCACATAGTTTTTCAAACCGTGCGAGCCTCTACAGGTAACCATGTGAACTAACCTCCCTTATACAGTGGTTGTTGCACGTTTTGCCTATGATTTAGAAAACTGTATGGACAAACCGTGCACCCCATTAAAAATTGAAAATTTACAATCCCCCCCCTTGTGATTTTTAAGTTTCCACCCAATTTCTCTCCCCTTTCTCCTACCTCTAGTCCTAGTGATGAACCTGAACCCTCAAGATCTCCCAAGGATCAAACTCCCTCATTTCTAGGCCATTTGGAATGTTTTTGGTTGCAGATCGAATCATTAGGTATGTCTAATCTTCCTATTTCTTCAATTTTATGGATTAGGGTTTTTAGTTTCTCTCATCTTCTTTCGAATCCCTAAAACCCTCTTTTTCTAGTGAAATCGTGGTTGGGGATTCAAAGGGTGTTTGAATCAAAATCTAATGCTATGATTAGGAGTGCGTTCATCATCAGATTTTAGGTAAGTGGTATATAAGTTATATCCCATAGTTTTATTATGGATTTGTTAATGTGGGTTGTGTTCTTGGTTTTTTCTTGTTGTGAAATTGATTCCTTTAATGAGATTTGGTAAAATAGGTATCTATATGATGAATTTAATATCTGGAAATCCCTGTGGGATGCGTTGAGATTGACTTTACCAATTTAGGGCCACCCATGGGGTGCACCAATGATCCCGAACATGGAAAATTGAAATGTTGAGTATAAAATTGACTCATAAAAAAGAATATCCCATGATAAATTTTTTGACATGTTTAGTTTGTTTCTAAAGGATCACTAATGGTAGTTATGTCTAGTCATTGGAATTGGCATAAGGGTTTTCTTGGAAAAATATAAATAAGGGTTAAATGAGATGAAGTGGGTGTGCTAAATGACTTGTGACTTATAATTGAAACGTGTAAATGCGTGGAAACATATGAATTGATGAATTATGTAAAAGGGGTTAATGTAATGGAATCATTTATTTTTCTTAATGGGTTAAGGTTTAAGTTTTATTTATATGATGAATAATTATGGTATTTGAATGACTTATCATTTGATTGTGTTTGGTTTTGGTATGGTATATGTGATAAATGGTTGAATAAACATGTGCACGTGGTGTGGTAGTGTGCGGATCCACTGATGCTCGATACCCATGGTTGGGTTGGAATGATGCTCTAAACCCATTCATGTTTTTTGGATCCACTAATGCTCGATACACATGGGTCAGGTTGGACTGATGCTCTAAACCCCACTGGTGTCGGACTGATGCTTCGGGCCCCTAATGGTTTCATTGGATGAAACTTCCTAGACTGATGCTCCAAGGTAAGTGTGAAGTGATTGATTATTAAATATTACACCTAGTGGGATAGAGAACATGATTATTTTAATTTCACATGGTAATTGATTATCTTCTAATGTTGTTTAAATGACATAAATGCTTAACCCATGGATGATGTGGGGAAGGTGAATTTAGCAATAAAGGCAGTTTAAGTAATGAAATAGCAATAATGATGAAAATGGTTTAAGTGTATATTATTAACTAATGTAACCTAAGTTACCTTTAATTTAAATTTTCATTTATTTATTACTTGCATGCACTATCTATTTAGACTGGATATTTTGTATCCACCATTTTTGGTGTCCTACTGAGCTGTACTCACACACTTCTCAGGCCTCCATTGGGTACCTGAGTATATTTCATGGTTGTAGGTCAGGACAATGGAAAGGGAATGATGATAGGGAGTTGATTTGGTCATGGTTGAGCCTGAATAATGATCTTAACTCGGTTTTAGGAAAATTTGTTTTTATTTTGGGTTTGGTTTCAATTTGGAACTATTAGCATGACATGGCATGTTTACTTGTTTAATTGTGGCTTGTAACCTATTTGGGGAATGGTTTATTATGTGTGTTTCTGATTTTTATTTATTATTTTTTCTATTTCATTTATTTTATGTTGTGTATCACTCTAGTAAAGTGGGTATAGTCTCTCCACATGACTTATTAGACCCTCACTACTAGTCGGAAACCTCTGGCGTACGAGGAGGCGCTCTTGAGGTCATGTGGCGACCCGGATCGGGGCACCATTTAGTGGCTCCCAGGTTGGGGATGTTAAAAATTGGTATTAGATTAGGACCTTTATGTTCCCTACTATTTGAGATGGTAGACCAGAGATTAGGATGTGTCGGGTCTTGATAATGAGCTTGTGCTTGGGAGTAGGTAACCCTTATACGAGGGAAAACTCAAGTCCCCAGGGTGGGAAATATTGTTTTTGATATGCGTTTTTATATTTGAATGATATTTCACCATTGGGTGATGCACTTGCGGTATGATGTGACTATTTATGATATTTTTCTCATGTATGAAACCATATGAGATTGTGTATTTAAGAATCATTTTAGGCACCTAGGGATATAGGTGACATGCATCGTTATAGGCACGCATGGGATGGGTGTGTGGGACATAAAGATTATAATGAATTTAAATTCCTTAAAACATTAAATAAAATGTTGTCTTATAAGGGTGATTTAAATGGGTAAATGGAAATAATGATATAGATGGTTATAGAATTATGATTAGTGAAAAGGATTGTGTTTATATAAGTTGGTTCCCCGCCCCCCATGATGACCATGGTCATAGTATGGGATGGATGGGGGTAGTGTGCTAGCTGTGATGGCCTTTGTTGAGATAGTGTGTGTGAATGAGTTTATGGATAATTATAAGCCTTCCTTTATGAGAACTATTCAAACCTTATGTTATGTACTATAAAAACTCATTTTTGGAGTTATAGAGAAATTCTACCTTGACGATATGTACCGTTTGGGTGATAAGATGATATCGCTGAGAACGCTATCGTAGAAGTGAAGAAGGAGGCCCTAGTCTTCCAAGGTAGTATAGGAGATTAGAAGTTCTATGAGAACTTTTATTGTTTCATATAGATGATGGAATAGGACCCAGGGAAGGTTTCACTAAGCATGTTTGAGCTGACTAGGGAGTTTCAGTTGTGGAACCCTTCATTATTTACCAGAGAGGGTGGACCAGAGGCGGTCAAGTTCTAGAAAGAGACCATCCAGATGATTCTTGATAACTTACCGAATGCTCTCTAGAAGAGAGTAAATCTGGAAGCCTATAAGTTGATAGGTTAGGAAAAGTGTTGGTGGTACATCTTAGTTTAGACTAATCACATAGAGGGTATTTTTTGGAAGAGTTTCTAGGAAAATTTTTTGGAGCAATACTACCCAGAGACTTTGAGGTAGGATAAGGCTGCATAATTTATGAGGGTGACTCAGAGAACCTTTTCAGTGATGGAGTATGCAGGTTGTTTTATGGACTTGAAATGTTTTGTTCCAACTTTAGTAGAAGATGAGGTGATAATGGAAAGGTTCTTCTAATATAGACTTAGACATGATATTAAGTCCCAGTTAATTATATTTCACTTCAAGAGGTTTGTTGGGGTGATGGACCAAGCCCTCATCTCTGAAAGAAATGTCAAGGAGGATTCTAGTGGTGGACGTGTGATTCTAGTTGGATGATACAGTGGTGGGACTTTTTATGGTAAGAAGCATTGTTTTGAGAGTCTTCACCAGGGCAGTGGTGGACAGGGTATCCATAAAAGGGAACCAGTATCTTAGGATAATAATCGAGTCTTTTTTTTCAGTGTTGTGAAGTAGGGCACATGTGGGGTTAGTTTCCCTGACCACCAGTTGAGTTTCAAGCATGCGATAGTTTTGGGCATGTACATAGGTTCTGTAGGAACCCTCATCATTTAGGCATAGATAGAGGATTGAGGCTGATACTGAGTGCATGCATGGGGTTGTTTACCCCTTATTATGTGGGTAGTTGGAGATCGATAGGTCGTACTGGTAGGGGTGGTGGATGTGCAAATATGGGTTGAGAGCATCCATATCAACAGAGTAGTGCAGCTCTAGGTTTTCAGATCGGGACCCAGGGTAAAGGGGAAGGTCAGATTCATTCATTACAATCTGCATTAGTGGGTGGCAAGTTTGGACCATCAACTGGTCAAGGTATAATCCTTGTATATTATATTCTTTTTAGTGCTTTATTCAATACAGGTGTCTCACATTCTATTTATTTATGCTCAGTTCGACATTGTATTGGTTCTAGCAGTGGAAGGTTTATGTGGGGTTATGCCAATTGATACACCATTAGGGGTGAGAACAGAGAATATTAGGCAATGTAAGGGGTATTCTCTGGAGGTTGGTGGGTGTCATTTCTTTTAGAATGTTTTTGTGCTTGAGATGTTAGGTTTTGATCTAATTTTGGGCATAGACTGGCTGGTGTTGTATCAGGCTCATATTTATTGTTACCATCGTAGGGTAACGTTCAGTTCTCCTAAAGGAGACACTTATGTCTACCATGGTGAGTGGCTGGTGTTGTATCAGGATCATATTTATTGTTGTTGTTTTTTTTTTTGAGTTGTTTTAATGTGATGAATTATTTTTACTAATTATAAAAATAATGATTTTTTTCTTTTATGATGGACATACAATAAATTATTTTAAGTATTTAGTATTGCATTGGACTTGCACGTAGCATAGTTGTTTTATGTCATTTATTAATGCTTTAATCTAGATCTAATAAAGGATACATTTTTTAATTTTTTAGCATTGATAAATTGTATTTGCGTTTATCAATGTTAAAAATTTTATAATTTTTTAAGTAGTGAGAAAACATGTAACAGCCCGACCCCAGAAGCCCTGAGTCGGTGCATTATTTTATTACATTTACATGATTATAGGGAATAAAATCCCGAAGGATCGGTCAGTTTAATAGTATAGGAAACCCAAATTACATACATGATAATCATAATACATTGGGAAATATGAAATCCAAGCAAGATGCATAAAAAGAAAATAAAATTCATCCTTAAATTCTTATTCAAAGAGTTCTTCTTCATAACTCAGGGAAAGGAAACATAATAAGGGTGATCTAAAATTCTCAATAAGGATAACTAAAGAGGAATAAATAATGAATTAATAGGAATAAATTAACATGGAAAGGTAAATAAATGATAACACATTCAATTCAAATAACTATATAAGGTAATATCAATATGATAAGGTAATAAACTGAAAACACAATCCATTAAATCAATGAACTAAAATGAAATGCATCCATAGATATGTCGATGCATAATATCAAGGATAAATAATAAGTGAATTATAATTAAAGGAAATGTTTAATTATTGAATGTTATGTTTCTTATGCACATGATACCTTTACCATCAAGATATAGTTTAAACATTTCTAGTTTGTCCAACTAATTCATCCCATGATACTACTAATGCATCTAGGGGCTTTCATTAACTGGTCCCCAACATATAAGGATTTCCTTAAATGGTCCCCAACCCATGTATTGAATTCCCAAATCATTACTCATATATTTAATAAACAATATACCTTGTCAAATATCCATATTGAATAAATAATATGGATTTATCAATAATACTCCAAAGGAGTATAATTAATATCAAGGGTTGTTGACATTAAAACATTTTTAAGGATAAATAATCTTTAAACATTCCAAAGTGTATCATGCCACTTTGAAGCATTTAAATCATAATTTCCAAAAATTTATGGAATTAAATGAATCTTAAAGTATCATGGTAATAATTTGATTCATTACATAATGTGTAAAAGGTATTATATACACCAAATAAAAGTGAATTGATGCATATTAACAAATAAGTCTCAATGGAATGTAAATTGACAAAAAATTACATTACTACTTGAGTATATTTTGAATAATGATATCTATGAAAGATTAATAATCAATTGAAACGTTTAGTATCATGAAATAAAGGGAAATCATGATATAATATATTAAAATGTGCAGTAGGTATACCCTACAAAAGGAGTGAGTGATGAATATGACATTTATCTCACAGATGTAAAAAAACAAGATGAAAATCTCTTACCTTATCCATCCTTTTTTGTGGTATATTTAGCCTCGTGTATAGTGGTTTAAAATATATTACTAAATAATATCATAACCATTCCATATATTAACTTCTTATAATATCTCATTAGCCATTTGTTAACAACTTTCATTAATTTTACTATTTCAGGTGTTAATTGTCTAGTTTTCTTGAGTAAGTTTTAACTTGTTATTTGTTGTTATCATTAATTAGATCATGGTTTCATAATCTCTAGAATGTAAACCATGAATTAATTATCATATATAATCAGTATATATGTATTTATAGTATTCCATAATATTTGGATATTAGAGATGAAGTGCACCATTCATGGAGACAGTAGGTCATACGTACGCATGAATGCTACTTTCAATTATTTATTATATTAAAAGAATGAAAACTAAATGATAAATATGTATATTAAAATTAATTTATCATATTTAAGTTATATATGTCACATATTATTATTAAAATCGTCCTTTATTTGTTTCATGTATGGCATGAATGAGTCATATCGTTCTGAGGGGGCGGTAGTCCACGCTTCCTCAAACGAAATTATCGTATTTGCATAAAATGGAAAGCATAAAGGAATATTATAAATAAAAATTACAAAAGAATAAATACATTATAAATATAATATATATAATATATAAATATATTTTCAATCATAATGTCCACCATTATAGGTTGTAATTAAAAAAATAAACAATCATCATTTTATGAGGTAGTAGTTCGTCGTATGCAGAAACAGTATGTTTGTTACCCATTAGATGGAGGTGTGTGTAAGTGTAGGTATAAATATTAACATAAAATATCATATTATATTTATGATACTGGTTTTTTATGTAATCATAGAATAAGAATAATACAGGTAGTGTAGAATGAAAATTAAACTAAAAATCTTCAGAGAAGACGTTGTCTCTTAATCAGGTAACTTCTTTTGGTTTATACAAAAAGGCTTCCTTGGAAGGATTTATACCCAAATAGAGGATTAAAGGTATTGGGGAGGTATTTGGGGAATATATTTGGTTAGATATTTTCCTAACCTAAGTGGTTTGAGAGGTGTGAGTAAGTGGGAGAGGTGGTGTACTTTTATAGGGAAGGAAAAGGACTCACTTTGAATTTTTGGAAACAAGTTAGGTGTACACATGTTCTTACCTAACAAAAGTCATAAAAAATCAAAAAAAATCAATAATGGAAGGTTTATGGATGATATATGGACATTTAATAGGTTTTTTACATGTGGATAGGTCATTTATTCCCTTATGTTAAAGGTTTAGTCCTTTATTAAGCTTAATTTTTCCTTAATAATTGTAATTAATTTTAATTACTTTTACAGATAGTTTTGGTCAAAAAATAATTTGAACATATTGTAAATTATAAATTATTATTATTCCAAATATGGAATCAATTTTTCCAAATTACAATCTCATAAGTGTCATAAATTAATTTAAAATCCATCCCACATGCGGGATGATAATGCGTGTTTTTAAAGTAAAAATGTCCTAAAGTTTGATACGTTTTTCATTAAATTTCAAAGTGAAATTGATCCCAATCACCTAAATGATATTAATTGATAAAAATATAATCTAATTAAACTTTAAAACCAATTAAAATTTTAATTTAACATTATAAATAAATTAAATGAAAAAGCAGTTTTGAATTAAATCTCAGTATTTTTCACTATTCGTTAAAAATGAAATGTTTCAAAAAAAATAAAAAAATCACCCTAACCTAATGATTATGTTTCAATTTAAAATATAAAGTTTATTTTGACATATTAAATCAATTAAAGTGTCAAAATTAATATTTAAAATGGATTCTCCATTAAAAGGTGGTAAAATTGCCTTTATAAAAATATAGGTTTTATGTGTAAAATAGGGTTTGTTTTTATCTTATGAATATAAAACCTAATAGATTAATATCAAAAATATTTGATTGAATATATAAAATATATATTTCATTTAAATCATTAAATAATTTTAATTAATTATTTTTATTAAGACAAACTCCTTTAGATGAATAAAAATAATAGTATCTCTTTTTATATCAAATTGGTTCTTATTTTCGTTTCTAAGGAGTTGGTAACCAATGAATTAATTTTATATTTATATAAACTATAAATTTTCATAAGTTAGTTAATACTATTTATAACCACAAACATAACAACTAGGTTATATCATATTATATTAAATAATAATATTTTAATAATACATTGTTATTTGGTGAAACTCGGTCTTACGTGTAGCACAAGCTATCAAGGAAGGTCACTCTTATGTGTAAAGCAAGATATCAAGGAAGGTCTCTCTTGTGTGTAACAAAATCTAACTCAGTTTTTCATGCATTTAAATATATATAATCTATTTTAAATAGTAAATATATTATTAAGTATATGTATATTATATTCCCTTACGTGATTAGTGTCACGTGTCATGCAAGCTATCGAATACAAGGTTCTTGCTTTAGAATTCTGGGGTGTTATATTCTCCCCACCTTAATTAAATTTCATCCTCTCAATTTAAACTTGATCTCAGTGATATAGTGATTGAAAATAAACTATTTTTGAAATATCCACATCATAAAAAGAGTTAATATCACATATTCTTAATAAGAGAGAAAAGAAAGTACAATTATCACGTAACTAGGTTCCCTAGTAGGAGAACATAGGTGCGAAATAGAAACATGGATATGGAAGAAAAAGTCCAACAATCAAGTTCTTATATAGAGTTCTAGAGAACATGTTCATATGAGAGTTGTTGACCGCAAAACCATAAACCATAGGTGTGAATAAAGGTCTTTGATATCATCAAAATTGATGATAACTGGACAACATTTTTGTTTCAAAAAAAAATTCTATAATTAAGAAGTTATTTCACTCTATAAGAAAATAAGTAAATATATGTTTCTATAAACATAATATTTTCCTTTTATTACTCCTTTAACTATTTCTACTTCATCTCTTAGCACGTGATGCATCATATGGTGAAGTAATACATTAACCTCTAAAATTTCATACAATGATCATATTAAACCATTTTATAAATGGTTAATATTTCCTACAAATTATGATCCAATTACTTATGAAGGAGAGTTACTGAATTTCCAAAATGAACTTATCATTAGCATTTAATCGACATGAATCAGCACTAAATTGTCACATTCCAAACATGTGAATAACTTCATCATGTATCCTATTTAAATATGGTAATAGCTCAAATCACCATAAAAACTTATTGGAAACATAAATTCTTCCTTATTTTTTATGAAAAACACATATTGTTGGATATATTACTTAAATCCAAAAGTTTTGTAAACTCCATCAGTGACATAATAGACCACTTGTTGAAAATACATTAAGGTATTCATCACGTATCCAAATCAATCATTTCTTCATCAATATCTCAACATCAGGAACATATTAATTGTGGTCGTTCCCTCAATCATGTGTTTTTCAAAAAAAAATAACTTTCTACTAGAAAAACTTTCTTGGTTCCATTCAGCATATGATCTAAAATCTTTAATGAAAAAGTATTGTAGTAAAATCCTTACATACTTCATAAATAATATGATGAGAACATCATACACAAAATACTTTTAAAACATATTTCATATATCCAAATATAGAATCACATTAATCATTCCACTTCAGTTATGTCAATAACATATGTTTGACCTTGATACATTATCTTCTTTAGAGGTATATTATCTTGGTGTTTGAGGCATTCGTTTGCACAGTTCCCCATATCCTTGAAACTGTAACACTGAATTTTAATGTTTTACTTCTTCCCTTTTCATTGATTAACATGATGACCCCTTTCTACACATTTATAAAAAACTCTCATTCCCTTCAAGCATTTACCCGAGTTATTCTTTTCACAATTATCACAAGTTTTAAAATCCTTATTTCCCTTCATCTTATTTGAATCATTCCCTTTTTCATGGTTCTTAGATGGCCTCTTGTTGTCTTGGTTTCCCTTTAATATATTAACTCTTCTCTGTCTTGATGGCACATAAAACTATTTCTTCATATGATAAAAATTTCATAGAAACCAGTGCCTTTTGGAGATTTGGATTAAGACCTTCAAATAAGTGGTCGATCTTGCACTCTGTGTTGCATATATAATTTGTAGCATACCTAGCTAACCTTGTAAAGGTATTTTCATAATAAAAAACACTCTCTTATTCCTTTTACTTTAAGCTAAGGAACTTCCTCTTCATCTCAATTTTTTGATCACGAGGGAAGTATTTATCAAAGAATGTCTCCTTAAAATTCTTTCATTCCATGAGTTCAATTTCTTATTCCTCTCTTGTATTATATATCAGAGACCACCACTAATCAGCATCACTTTGGAGACAATAGACTACAAGTGTAACTTTTTTCTTTTTGATGTATTCCAAGGCTGTAAATATCTTCTTAAGTGACTTAATTCATTGCTCATCTATAATTGGATTAGTAGTCCCACTAAACGATGGGGGCTTCTGTCATGTAAAGTGATCCATCATAGTATATTCTCTTCATGGGATAGGTTACTCCATTCGAGAAAGGTTATTTATTATAACCTGATTAAGTTTCACCAATATTTCCATGATTTTCTCTATTCCAATACCATCTATATTGGTTTCCTCAATAGAGCAATCTCTACATTTTCCATGAGTATTGACACCATTCATCCTTCCATGTTCCATTTCTAAATAATGGAATACATTGTATTAGCTCCTAAAATTATAAAATTTGTATAACTCTAAATATGGTATAACACATAACATAAATTTATGCATCATAAATTCTATAATAATAAACTTGTTTACTTTGGGGTATCTTTACTTTTAAATCCTTCATAATGGTAGTTAAATAAAATGTGAATTATCCTAAGTGTATCTGTAACGACCCAATCTTTTTGAGTAGTATATTAACTTACTCTTATTGATTTAATAAGATGTTAATGGTTAATGCAGAAAGAGGAGTCGATGGCTTCATCCAGTAGACTCAACCCTTACGAAGCCCACTTATCAGATCTTGGGAAGGAGGTAGCATCTGTGGGCTTCGCTTTGGACCAAGCCCAAGCCGATCTCCAGCGTGTCAAGATTGAACGAAAACGCTTGCAGGAGAAGTTCAAGTTAGTGGAGATTGCTACTAGGGCAATGTTATCTGAGCCTCCCTCAGATTCTCTCACCATAGCACACCTTACACTTAGGTCTTATGTCAGTGTTATAAGGGGCTATGTGTTGAGACCCTAGCTTCCTTGTGTAATCCTTTCGGGTGAATAAATTGAGATTTCTTCCTTTAGTGATGTTTGTGAAATTTCAAATGTCTAGATAATTTTAGAAAGTATTTTGAAAAAGGGATATTTTAAAATATTTATGTAAACCCTGAATAACTAATGATGTGAAATGATTTTCAAAAAATGGTCTTCTACAAAAGTGTTCAGTAAGGAATTTGGAGTCTAATAAGATTAACTTAATTTTTGATGAATAGTAAATTATGAATAGTGATTTTACGCTTAGGATTAGTAATGTGACCAAATGGATTAGTAATCTCACTTAAAGAAAGTTTTAAAATAATCTAGGCACCTTGATTAAGTAATGTGATTCAATAAAATGGTTAAATAACGGTTTCATAAATTATTATTCAAGTATTAGTTTTTTCGGATGAATAGTGTTTTTTAATTAAAAATTTAATTAAAAATAATTAGAAAATTATTTTTATAAAAATGACCTTATTTTTGAACTCATAGCATCGATATTATGTTATGGTAATTTTTGGGGATTTTTCTGAAAAAATGAATTTTCGGTGAATAGTGTATTTATTTAAAAATATAATTAAAAATATTTAGAAAATTATTTTTATAAAATGGAGTTCATTTTTGAAATCATAGCATCGATATTTGGTTAATGTGAAATTTTGGGATTTATCTGAGAAAGTCGAATTTTCAGTGAATAGTAAAAATACAGTTTTAGGGTTTCGGTATGTTTAATGACATCATAACGGTGTCATGATGATGTCATGAGATCTTTTGAGGGTTGTCCGGCCAAGGGGGATGAATTATTATTTTGGGGGACCCATGTGGCCTAACTCCATGATAAATGCCAAGGGAGAGCACATGGGTTTGAGAAAAGCACATGTGAGGTGTCCCTTGGCCATTAATGCTTTGTCCCCTCACTTTCCCTATAAATACCCACCCTTTCCTCCCTTAGTTTTCACTCCCAACTCTCCCCCAACGAAGTTCTGATCTTCTTACCTTCCAAAGAGTCCTCCCAAGGTGCCCCCAAGCCCTCAAGGTCCAATCCTTTGAGTTTCAAGAGTCACGTTTTAAGGTAAGTGATCTGACCCCTCTCTTTCTTTTCATGTAATCTCTTTTATGTCATTCCTATTATGCTCCATGTTTTTATGTGAGAGGATGTTCTTTTATATTCCTCTTACTGCCCTTTCATGTTTATATGATGAGAGATCCCCTCTTACTCTCATCATTTCGTTTTATGAAAGTTTAAGTGACGCCGTTAGGCTGCCGAAATTTTAAGGGATTCTTTCACCCTTCTCATTTTTTTTAGTTCAATTTTCATGTCAAGTCTTTCAAGTTACTTTTTATTATGTTGGGGTATGATCTCTATATCTATCATACTGATCTCTTATGATCATATGATGAGGGACCCTATTTGATCTTGTCAAATCATTTTCTTTTGGAGTTAAGTGACGCCGTAAGGCTGCCGGATTTTCATAAGAGAAATCTAATCTTTTTTCCTTCCATGTTTTTCATTTCAAATGGTATGTCCCTCAAATTTCATTACCATGTCCATATGTCCTTCTTACTCTTTCACCCTACTGTTTTATGGATAATTTATGAGTGGGTGACCCATGTCCCCTCTCATTTCAATGTTTTCTAAAACCCCGAAACTTAGCTGTTATGCTGCAGAATTTTCGTCTCAAAATGCCTCTCTCTTTTCTCAAAATTATTTTATGTTATAAAGTGAATACTCAAAGCTCTTATTTCTACAAGGGTATTCACATATATATCAAAATGTTTTATGTCAAATTCTGGGAATTACATACATGAAACCCTCTCTCCCCTTCCGTGGGTTTAAAGTGACGTAAAGATCATGTCTTTAAAGCAGTTTTTAAAATGTTATGATTATGAAATGAAACCCATTTATTTTATGTTATATGGGTTATTTATGAAATGTTTGATGATGATATATGTGGATCACGTGATAATAAAGGCAAATTTAAGGGTGCGCCCTGATAGCGCTCCAATGCATTGGGTAATGATGTAACCACTAGAGATTACAATTTTCACGATACCTTGGTGAATAACCTTGGTAATTTTCAAATGACACCTTGGGGATGGACCTTGGTGATATGTTCATGATTGTCTATGTTAAATGATGTAGCCACATCTTCAAGTTATGAAAAATGTTATTTTTATTATGAAATGCCTCATGATTTCTTTCTCATGCCTTAAAGTTCTTTTCATGTCCTTATTGAAGTATCTCATGTTCACATGTAAAATGTTCCTCTTGTTTCCCTTACTGGGCCTTCTGCTCACCCTTTCTTTTGATGTATGTCCCCAGGTTATGAGATGCAGTAATGAACCTAGAATGAACTTAAGGAGACGCCTTTCAAGTGTTAAGAAGAATTTTTTATGTTGTTTTCATGTATTATGTTCCTGGTTTCCAAGACACTAGACCTTAAAGATCCTCAGTTTTGTGTAATGTAATGAAAGTTTATGTTATAAAATGGCGGGATGCTATAGTATCCCTAGGGAGTGTCAAACCATGTGCGCAGTAAGGCCCATTTTCGTGTACCAATTTACCCCGAGTCAGTCCAGGAACACCTTGTCGGATTTATTACTCCTAAGTACATTTGTACTAGAACCAAGACCACTTTTAGTATCCAGATGGGGATATATTTCTAGGAATACCAATATAATCACTACCTTACCGAAATTCTTGGATGTTCTTGTATACTTATCCTCAATGTCAATATTAGGGTTGTTTTCCCTAATATAAGTTTTCTAAATCTAGTTTCCAAGGTTTCTGTTAAACTTCTTATGATGCCAACTGTAACGCCCCAACCCTAGAAGCCTAGAGACGGTGTATTATTTTATTACATTGGTATGATTACAAGGAATCAAATCCCGAAGGACCAATCAGTTTAGCAGTATTGGAAACCCAGATTATATATATGATAACCATAATACATTGGAAAATAGGAAATACAAGCAAGATACGTAAAAAGAAAATAAATTTCATCCATGAATTCTTATTCAAATAGTTCTTCATAATCAGGGGAAAGGAAACATAATAAGGGTGAGATCAAATTCACAGTAATGGTAAGTAAACTAGAAGAAATAATGAATTAATAGGAATAAATTAACATGGAAAGGTAAATAACTAATAACACATGCCATTTAAATAACTAGATAAGGCAATATCAATATGACAAGGTAAGAACTGAAAACACATGCCATTAAATCAATGAACTAAAAATGAAATGCAACCATCGATATGTCGACGCATAATTTCATGGATAAATAATAACTGAATTACTATTAAAGGAAATTCTTAATTATCATACGTCATGTTTCTCAGGCACATGATACCTTTACAGTCAAGTTACAGTTTAAACTTTTCTAGTTTGTCCAACTAATTCTTCCCATGAGACTACTGATGCATTGAGGAGCTTTCATTAACCAGTATCAACCCATGGGGCTTTCCTTAAACGGTACCCAACTCATATATTTCATGTCCAAAGAATTACTTGTATATTGAATAAATAATGTGCATTATCAAATATATATATTGAATAAATAATATGTATTTAGAAATAATGCCTCAAATAATGATAAGTAACAACATGGGTTGTTGACATTAAAACAATCTAGAGTATAAATAATCTTTAAACATTCCAAAGTGTCGCATACCACTTTGAAACATTTAAATCATAATTTTTAGAATGGTATAAAATTAAATTAAACTTAAAATGTCATGAGAATAAGGGGATTCATGACATAACATGAAAAAGGCAGTATATACACCAAATAAAAGTGAATTGGTGCATATCAAAAAATAAGTCTCAATGGAATGTAAATTGAGGCGAAGTTCCCTTACAACTTGAGTGGATTTTGAATCATGGGATCCATGAAAGATTAATTATCAAATGAAACATTTAGTATCATGAAATAAAGTTAAATCATTATATAATATATGAAAATGGGTTGTAGGTATACTGTACAAAAGGAGTGAGTGGTGAATATGACATTTATCTCATAGGTGTAAAAAGAGAGATAAAAATCTCTTACCTTATACTTCCTTTTATTGTGTGGTCTTTAGCCTATTGTATAGTGGTTTAAAATATATTAATAACTAATACCATAACCATACCATATATTAACTTCTTATAATATCCCATTACCCATTTGTTAACAACTTTCATTAATTTTACTATTTGGGGTGTTAATTGTTTAGTTTTCTCGAGTATGTTTTAACTTGTTATTTGTTGTTATCATTAATTTGATCATGGTTTCATTATATACAGAATGTAAACCATGATATAATTATAATATATAATCAGTATATATGTATTTATATTAGTCTGTAATATTTGGAGATTAGAGATGCAGTGCATCGTTCATAGATACGGTAGGTCGTACTTACGCATGAACGTTACTTTCAATTCTTTATTGTACTAAAATAATGAAAACTAAATAATACATATGTATATTATAATTATAGTATCATATGTATGTTATATATGTTACATAGGTTTATTAAAACCATACTTTATATGTTCCATGTATGGCATGAACGAGTCATATCGTTTTGAGGGGGTGATAGTCCACACTTCCTCAAACGAAATTATCATATTTACACAAGATGGAATGCATAAAGGAATGCTCTAAATAAAAATTATAGAAACATAAAGATATTATAAATATCATATATATCATATATAAACAGATTTTCCATCATAATGTCCGCCATGATAGGTAGTAAGGAAAAATGAATAATCACCGTTTTGTGAGGCAGTAGTTCGCCGTACATAGAAATAGTATGTTCATTACCCATTAGATGGATGTATGTGTAAGTGTAGGTCGAAATCTTAATATAACAACATACTAGTATATTTAGGATATTAGTTTTTTTATGTAAGCATGGAATAAGAATAGTATAGAGAGTGGAGAATGGAAATGAAACTAAAAAGCTTGAGAGAAGACATTATATCTTAATCGGGTAACTTCTTTTGGTTTATACCAAAAGGCTTCCTTGGAAGACTTTCTGCCCAAAGAGAGGCTTCAAGGTCGAGGGGAGGGATGTTGGGAATCTATCTGGGAAGATCTTGGTCGAACCTAAGTAGTTTGAGAGGTGTGACTAAGTGGGATAGGTGGTGGCCATTTATAGGGAAGGAAAATGACTCACTTGGAATATTTGAATACAAGTTAGGTGTAAACATGTTCTTACCTAACAAAAGTAATACCAAACCAACCAAACTCAAGAATGGAAGGTATATGGACGAGATATGGCCAACTAATAGGTGTTGGACATGTGGATAGGTCATTTGGTCTCTCAAGTTAAAGGTTTAGTCCTTTAATAAGCTTAATTTTGCCTTAATAATTGTAATTAATTTTAATTGTTTTCACTAATCCTTTTGGTCAAAAACTAAGTTGACCATATTGGACATTATAAATCATGCTGATTCCAAATATAAAATCCATTTTTCCAAATTGAAATCACATGTGGCTGAAATTAATTTAAAATTCATCCCGCATGCGGAACGACAATGCGGGTTTTTAAAGTAAAAACGTCCAAAAGTTTGATAAGTTTTTGCATTCAATTTCAAAGTGAAATTGATCTGAATCACCTGAATTTTATTAATTGATAAAAATATAGTCTAATTAAACTTTAAAACCAATTAAAATTATAATTAAATCTTATAAATAAATTAAATAAAAAATCAGTTTTGAATTAAATTTCAGTATTTTTCACTATTCATTAAAAATAAAATGTTTCGGAAAAATATCATAAATTCACCCTAACTTAATTATTATGTTTCACTTTCAAAGATGAAATTTATTTTGACATTTATATCAATTAAAGTGTCAAAATTCAGATTTAAAATGAGTTTGTCATTAAAAGTCGGTAAAATTGTCTTTATAAAAATATAGGTTTTATGTGTAAAATAGGGTTTGTTTTTATCTTATGTATGTCAAACCTAAAATATCAAAAATATTTGATTGAATATATAACATATAAATTTTATTTAAATCTTTAATTAATTGTAATTAATTATTTTTATTAAAACAAAACTCATTTGGAAGCATAAAATAATAATATTTCTTTTTATATCCAATTGGTTTTTATTTTCATCTCTAATTAGTTGGTAACCAATGAATTAATTTTATATTTATATAAACCATAAATTTTCATAAGTTTGTTAATATTATTCATAACCGGTAAGATAATGATTGAGTTATATCATATTATATTAAATAATAATTTTTTAATAATATATTGTTATTTTGGTGAAACTCGGTCTTGCGTGTAACGTAAGCTATCGAGGAAGGTCACTCTTGCGTGTAATGCAAGCTAACTCGGTGTTGCATGCATTGAAATATATAGAATCTATTTTTAATAGTAAATATATTATTAAGTATCTGGATATTATATTCCCTTACATGCTTTGTGTCACGTGTCATGCATGGTATCGAATTCAAGGTTCTTTAGAATTTTGTGTGTTAAAAAAACATTTTTAACAGTGATAAAAACCAATTTTGTAGCGGTGTACCAAGGATATTGAAACATTAAATACCATAAAAAGTATATTTCAACTTGATCCATTCTTTGCACCACTAGTGGGTGAAGTCTCCGACGAGGTCTCTGACGAGATCCCGGTTTGGGAGTCCAGAAAGGCTGCAAAAATCACAAACAGCAGCAAAACATTATCCACGAAGAGGATAAGGGGACTACCTGTCAACGACTTCGCAGGATCGTTTTGGGAATCGCTTCACATGAAGAACACAAAGGCTTAGAGAGAAGTTAGAGAGAGAATTTCTGAAATCGTTCTGATTTCTATTCAAAATCACCTCTCTGAACAAATGGGTCAGAGGTCCCTTATATAGGCCTCTGGGCTCAGCTTGCCCGAGAAGATGACTCGATACAGGACACGCAAAAGCAAAATAAAAAGGAAAAGGAAAAGGTGGACCGCACTACTGCGAAATTTCCACCGCACACTTTTACAATAAATACAAACTACATAAATGAAATGTTCGATGTGATCCGCTCTTCCATGCCGGGTATGACGCATGTCTGGATCAGCGTCTAAAATCCATCCAAGTCGTATAGAGCATCAATCATCTCTCCAACTGAGACTTCTTTCTCTGAATCCTTCATTTTGATCAATTCTTTGATGGCATTTTGGATTTGATCTTTGACAATAAAGATATCTTCTTTGTGTCCCTTCCACGTCTTGAGTTCTTCAAGAATCGTGTCTGCCTCCACCGCAAAGTCTGTCAGATGTGTCATCTTTGCATGCTGCATGTCTCTAGAGTTAATAGAGACCAACAAATTGTCTCCTGCAAAGAATATACAATCTTTTCTCGTTGATTTTGATTCAATTAGATAAATGCTCCAGGCGATTTGGATATGTTCATAATGACTTTTGTTCAAACTGAACTCTATCCAATCTTCATCGCTAAACTGCGAGTCTTCGAGTGCTTTCTGGACAGGTCCTTTAGTCCAGTGCCCTGGGTACAAGTTCCATAGCATAACCACTCTTTCCGCTAATCTGGTAGGTTCAATATGTGCAACCCACCATAACAAACTTGGATATGCATTGTTCAGAACTGTTCTGACCATCCTGGGTACCCAATTGAATGTGGAATTTATTTTCTTAAATCCCAAAAGTTGTACTGCTCCCAGGCTGAAAGATTTCTGGCATTCAATGAACTCTTCTGGTTCTAATGCCGTATCTGGTATATGGAGTTTTGGAATCCCTGTTCCTGAAATTCTCCAAAACCTCTTTAAAACTAGATATTCTTCCATTCATGTTTCCTTGATTCTCTTAACTTTTTCAAAGAGTCTTGAAACTTGGACCTTCAGCCTTATCTCTTCAGTGATGATCATACTGATCATATCTCGATCAATCTTTTTATAATCTTCCATAAGATCTTCAGATTCTTCAAGCATGTCCAAAACATGGTTTAGACCTCTTTTGAATATCCGATCATCTTTACTTTTCTGGATCAGATTATAAACAGCTGTAGACTTATTTCTTGAAATATTTGGAATCCTTTGCAAATATTTCCATATTTCCTTTGCTGGATTGGGCTCTTCATCTAGCTCATCATCCAGACTTTCTTGATCTTGTTCTTCCTGAACATTCTGTCATTGAGGTTATTTCTGAGACCTTTGATGCTTTTCAAGTTCTTCATCTACATGATCAGGCCAACTCTTAATGGTTTTCTCTCTTCCTTTAGAGATTTCATTCGTCTCAACCTTCTGGTTTTTCCGAGCCTTTCTGTTTCTCGGATTGTCTGCACATTGAGTGTTGTAATGGCCTTTCTGACCACATAAAAAGCATTCAATATGGCTTTTATCCTTAGACTTACTGTCTAGAGGTCTCTTCGAAGCATTTCCTGGTTTTTCAGCCTTTCTAGCTAAAGAACTTGTGCTTTCTGATCTTTCAACCTTACTAGATGAAGATCCCCTCTTTTGAAGGTTATTCTCTGCTAGAATCCCCTTCCTTTGTTCAAGTCGATCAACCCTTTCATTCATTGCTCTGATAACCGGGCATTCTGCCACAGAATGATTATCAATGAAAACAGGGCATCTTCTTGATTTGCTACTTTCTGCCATTGCACCTGCAAGAGTCAAAATAGCGAGTTAGTGCATCTGGAATGATATTGTCTTTCCCTTTAATATTTTCTATATTAAAGTTATAATATTGAAATTCATTCCTCCACCGTACAAGTCGTGACTGGGTAAACCTTTTCAATTTAATTCTCATAAAATTCTTTATATAAGAACTATCTGTTCTTATAGTAAAATGTTTTCCCAAGAAAAGATCGTTAGCCCTAATTCCTTTAAGGACACCAAGCAATTCTCTTTCATGGACAGGATAATTCTTCTCTGCCCTGTTAAAACATCCACTCCAGTATCTGCTGATACTATCATTATGGTTTTTACTTATCTTTAAGATACATCCCCATGATGAGTTTGATGCATCTGTTTCTAAGATAAGCTGATCTTCGCTCCCATCTGGATACTCCAATTCTGGGAGATTTTGTGCTTTCTGCTTCAGAATTCTGATTACTTCAGAATCTTTTTCTGTCCAATCCCAAGGTACCTTACTGGATACTTTTTTCTGTATTGGAACTGATATTTTTTCTAAATCTCTGATGTATGCTCTGGCATAACTTATTATACCGAGAAACACCTGTATTTGCTTACGATCTGTAAGCTCATCAGGGAAAGTTTGTAGCTTTTCTACAATATGTGGTTGAAGCTTTTCTCTACTTCCTTGGATTTGCAATCCCAAGAATTCTATCTTTGGTTGCATCCAAATGATCTTTCTTTCTGAAAGTATCATCCCTTCTTCTCTAAACACTTCATCCACCTGCTGTAAATGTTTTATATTCTCTTCTATATTTTTACTAAATATGAGCACATCATCTATATAGACTGCCACAAACTTTGATAATCTATTGAATGCCTTATCCATTCTTCTCTGGAATATTCCTGGTGCATTCTTGAGTCCAAATGGCATCACTAGCCATTCAAACAAGCCAACTGGAATTGTAAATGTTGTCAATGGTATAGCTTCTTCTTTGATCTTTATCTTCCAATATCCTGACTTGAGATCAAACTTAGAATATACCATTGGCCTTTCATTCATAATCCTGCTTCTCAAAGATTCTTGGTTAGGAAGATTGTAGTCATCATCCTTTGTAGCACAATTGAGATCACGATAATCTATAACCATTCTGTCCTTACCACGCTGTTTTTCTGCATGATTCATTACCATGAATGCCGCACTCCTGTGAGGAATTTCACTGTGCCTGATCAGTCCAAGATTGATTAATTCTGGAATCTGTTTCTCAAATTCCTTAACCATATCATCTGGATAGGAAATTCACTTACTTCTGATCATTGTACTACGATCCTTAAGAGTGATGGTAGCTTCTGGCATTGCCTTCTTCCATAGTTTCAGAGGATTTTCTGACCAATTTTCTGATAAGTATTCTTTTATCTTGGCCAATGCCTCTTCTTCATTAATCCTCAGGACTTTTAATCCAACTAGTTCTTTCCACTGCTCAATCTTTCTGTGGTATTATCTATCTTCATCTAGATAGACTTCCACTTTAACAGTAGGTACTTTCTTATCTGGGACCATTATGGTTTTTCTAGATGCGGTTGGGATCAAATAGTTGTCAAGGATAATTCCTTCTGAAAATATCGTTACTGGTTGATACCTTCTAAGGAACCTATTTCCAATCAAGAAGTCATCTGGAAATTGAGGAATAAAACAAAGCATCTGCTCTATATATATCCTACCATTGAGTTCAATCTGAACATCATTGGATACTTCTTGAATCAGAACTGTTGCATTATTACCAACTATAACTTGCAACTCTGAAGATTCCCAGGTTACTCCTGAAAATCGAATTCTTGTACAAGAGAATGTACATACTGTATCTACTAGGGCAATACATGTAGTTTCATTAATACTTAATTTTACTAATGTATCACATTCCTCTATCTTTACACTGAGTAATGAAGATCCCATATATCCTACATGAGTTTCCTCATCCTCATAGATAGGTAGTCGAACAATCCTTTGTCCAACTATCCTTCTGGAAATTGATGTTCTAGGTGATTCTACTGAAGTACCTTCATCTTTTCCAATTGAGATCCTTGGATCTTCCAAATGGTTCTCCAGTATTTCTGATTTGAAGTCTTCTATCTTCAAATATGATCTATCTGACCTTGATCCTTCTGATCTAAGATCATCTTCAACTTCTCTGACCTCAGAGATAACAAGTCTATTTCCAACTTGTCTAATAACATCTGGAATAAGTAGCTTCTGCCTTCTTTCTTCCTCTGGATTTGGTGAAACCCATTCTCTAGGCCAAGTTAGCCTCTTGGGGTTTATCACCTGTGGTTTCGTTGCTCTAATTGATGTTCCTTCATCTTGAAAAAGATGTGTAAATCTTTCCACACCCTTCCTTAGAGCTGGCCTTCCAGTATTATAGAACTTCACATAGAGACGAGTAATTACTCTGACACGTCTCCTGTCGGGTGGACATCTCAATGTCTTCTGCCAGTTCCTCGTGTTGATCTTTACTTCTAGAGTTCTACTAATACTTATGTCCATAAGAACAACATGCAAGTCTGGTATTACCTTTACCCATGCTGCTCCTGCATGCAGATTTGCACGTGCTCCTCCTAATAATGCATCGGAAAAATTGGCTAAACTGCCATCCACAACTGCAATTAGGACTGGTAGATCTTGTCCTTTTCTGACAAGAGGATCTACTCCTATCTAGATTATTCCAAAATGCACATACTTTTCATTTTTCTGGATTGCCTTGTTAACCCTTTCTGGTTTTAGCAAAGGCATTGAAAATAATACTCTATCTGTTTTATAGACTTCAGTTGTCTCTTCATCTTCAAAGATCTTGGTCATTTCTTGATATGGTGCCCAAGACTTCTGGTATACCTTATACCAATCAACTCTGGGCATCTTCCATTCTTGACAATCTCTTCCTTCTTAAGGGATTTTAGTTTCTGAAGAATGAACCAAATCTCCTTCCATCTCCTCTAGTTTTACTAGTTCTGGAGAGTCTTCTGATGCACTAGCTCCTGTTCGAATCATGGTTATTCGAAGCTGGCTCAAAATAGGGTTACTTACTTCTTCTTCATCTGAGGTAGAGTCTTCCTCTTCTGAGTACTCTGAATATAAAGAATATAAACTCTCATCATCTGAGTCTATATCTTCTCCCCGGATTGGCTCAAACAATATTTCTGATGAATCTTCCATCATTATTGTTTTGAGACTACCCCTTCGTTTATCTGCATCTGGGCAACTGTCAGCTCTGTGACCTTTCTTGCCACAAAACCAACAACAATCACAGCTGGATAGAGATTTTCCTTGAGGGTATTTGGGATACTTCCCATATTTGGCCTTAAATTTTTCTCTCATATCCTTCTGGATTCTATTTGGTCTAAGAAATATCTTAGATTTTTCTGGCTTTCTGCCTGAAAATCTACTTGATGATTTCCTTTTTCCAAATATTTTCCAGACCTTTTTGAATGGTTTCTTTCGTTCACACTGGTCATCCTAACACTGTGTTTTGAATGTTCTCTGTGGGGTTTTTCCAAGCTCCTGCCTGGTTGGACCGCACCCATATCTTCCTGCAACACCTTCTACTTTTGGGCAACAATAAGAACTCATATATGGAATATTTCTTACATCTTGTAAGACATGACTTTGCATACAATAGAGTCTTATCACCTACCTTATTGTTTCTGCTTGAACTCCTAGAGTGTCTTGCAAATCTTCACTCTGAGAAAGACGAGTCTTCAACGCTTGTTGAACAATTTCAGGCCAACTGCCTGGAAGCTTCTGGATAAAGACATCTAGAGCATATGCTTGATCTCCTGGTCCAAGAAGATAATACCAATGCTGAAACTCGTAAAGATATTCTTCAAAGTAACACATGTCACAAATTTGGATTTTGGTTAAAGTTGTTCTAGCTTTTTCTACCAATGCTCCATCCCGATCTACCAGTGAATTTCCTACAAACTCCTGTTTAAGGAAATCAGCAACTACTGGTATGACTTCAATTGGGAATGTAACATATTCCTGGATAGTTGTTCTCACTTCTGAGTGTCTTAGCAGCATATCCCAAAATTTCCCTGCATTACCTCTTAAGGTAGCTCCTGCGAAATTAAGTGCACTATCTATGGTCCACGACTGTAAACCAACTGATAGCATATAATATCTAAGGTCTAGAGCACATTCATCTATGGCGGCTCCTGGATCCTTTTCACAGTTTAGCTTTAGGATCGTCCCATGTTGAGGAACACCTTCTGGGTGTGCTTTCTTTGGCCTATATTCTTCCTGAAAATGGCTGGGATATGAGGGATTGGCTTCCCTATTGATCTTCTGAAACAAGTCCTTGAACGATCCTTTCTGTCGTTCCCAAGGAATTGGTTTCTGGGAGATTGTCTGTCATACTGGCTTGGCTTCCCAAGGTTTTACACCGAGTCTTTCGGTGGGAGATAACTTACTCTCTTTCTTTTTCCTCTTCTCTTCGAGTTTGGCTTGTAGGTCTTCAACTTTCTTGAGCTTTTCATTTAGGTTTTTGGAGACACGCTCTATATCCCCAAGTTCTCATTTCTCCCGAGTAATAATATCATGGATCTGTCTCTGGTATTCCTAGATACTTTGAGGAATACTCGAAACTTCTTCCTGATATTCTTGAGCTTCTCCTGCTAAAGGCCATGCATAATCTTCTGTAGTATATCGTCCTGATAAACTTGCTCTCTCGGTATCTCGGTGTGGATTTGTATCAGAGACAGTGGCATCAGGCTGACTACAAGCTTCTCCTGAAGCTCTCCCTTCAAGCATCTGCCAAATATCTCGGATATTTAGTCCGACACCAGATCCTCTTCCGGCCATATTTTACTGTTCAAAGCAAAATACTTCTCCTTCCGGATCTCCTATAGTTCTTTCTAGGTTTTCGACTAACCACTTGGCCTGTCGAAGCTGAGACTCTGTACGCCTAATTTCTGCCTTCAATCCTTCAAGCTTATTACGAGTTGTCTGGGCTTTCTGCCCTAACTCGATTACTTTGGGTTCGTTCTCAAAAGCGAATCTGGCTTCTGGAATTTGACGATACTTTCTAAGCCAAATATGATTGACTTTGTTTTCGTAATATCGTATCCTTCCTTCTAGCCGTTTCTACTCATAGTAAAGGCCTTTAACCATGGGATACAGAAATTCCTTACTGGAAAATCTGTGAAAGCAGCGCTCTGGCTGGCTTTGTTCTCCCCCCCGCGCTCTGATACCACTAGTGGGTAAGATCATAATTCAAATGGGTAAGATCATAATTCAATTCAAATGGGTAATCCAATTCTTATAAGATAACATAAGATTGATGTTGTATCATAAGGAAAATTCATATTCGACAACCCATGTACTACTTTTATTGTGGGAGTGAATTAGTGATTAAAGTGTGTGACAACATACTGTGGTATAACGATTCTTGTCAATTCTTTTATATCGAGTTTTCTTTGATACTCTTTGGGGAAATTTGGAATAACAAATCATGACATGTTAATGTAGCCAAACAAAAAAAAGTTTATTTGGTCCAGAAAAGGGGTTAAAAGAGTGACCTAATCTAGAAATTTGAAATCAACTATAATGATTCTTAATATAGTCTAGGCTAAATTTTCATTATAAATTTAATAATCAATTCATTCTTTTTAAATATAATCAATAAGAGTTAACTTAAATATTTGCATTAAAGGATTGTTTGAAGAGAAAAGAACAAAAAAAAAACAATATAATGACGATGAAACAGACAAGAGGGAGAAGACATAAGAAGAAAGAGGAGAAGAGGGCAAACATGATTATACACGTGAGGTACACGCAAAAAACTTTAAAAAAATGCTATGCTCTCTGTTTTGTGAGAGCCAGCCACCTTCGATCAAGTACGTGGCGTGGCTCCTCAGATCAAATATGATTCTTCATATAGATTTTGTTTTGTTGCAATGATTCTTCATATGTTAATCGGCAACATGGGAGTGCTTATATTTTGAACCCGGAAGATGATTTAATTCATAGCTTCCCCCGTGGGGATTTTAAGCTCACAGGGCCTGCAACTCTGACCTCTGTTCACCACCAGATTGCAGAAAAACATGTTCTCAAATTCAGATTCCCCTGTTTCACCTCCATGTCCGTGCAGCAAACCAACCGTGGGGGAAATAATCTACCACTCCAAGTAAACTATTATTAATATTTTTAACGACTAAATTATAATTTAAATAAATCCCCGTCACCATTTTTTTCCCTATTAAACAGGGGAACTGGAACTCAGTGAAAACAGGGACATTGTTCATCTTGAATAATCTATCGCATTCCCAACGTCATGCACAGCCCACTTCCTTCCTCGGCGCCTGGGAAACCTATACCGGACCTCTACTACCATCTTCTATGGCTTCTCGGCAGCGGCGACGACGGCACGCCGTCTCAGAACCCCACGGCGGCGGAGCAGAAGCGAAGCGTGATTTCCCCCGCGTCCCTCGACGGGGCCGCGGAGGAGATCGGATCCCTCCTCCGGCTGGCCTCTCCAATAGCCGCTACGGCCGTCGTCCTCTTCTTCCGCTCCGTCATCTCCATGGTCTTCCTCGGCCACCTAGGCGAAGCAGAGCTCGCCGGCGGATCCCTCGCCATCGCCTTCGCCAACATCTCCGGCCACTCCGTCCTCTCCGGCTTGGCTCTGGGGATGGAGCCGCTCTGCTCCCAGGCCTTCGGCGCGCAGCGGCACGTGCTCCTGTCCCTGACCCTCCAACGGACGGTCGTCTTCCTCCTCGCGTCGTCGGTTCCCATCGCCCTCCTGTGGCTCCACGCGTCGGAGATTCTGGGGCTCCTCCGCCAGGACCCCCACATCTCCACCACCGCCCGCACCTACCTCGTCGTCTCCCTCCCCGATCTCCTCACCTCCTCCTTCATCCACCCCCTCAGAATCTACCTCCGCGCGCAGCGGATCACCCGCCCCCTCGCCCTCGCCACCCTCGTCGGCACCCTCCTCCACCTCCCCACCAACCTCCTCCTCGTTTCCCACCTCCGCCTCGGGGTGGCCGGGGTGGCCGCCGCCGGCGCTGCTTCCAACCTTTTCGTTCTCCTCTCACTCATCGCCTTGGTGTGGGCGTCCGCGACGCATGCCCCCGCGTGGGCGCCGCTGGGGTGGGACTGCCTCACCGGGTGGAAGCCGCTGGTTAAGCTGGCAACCCCTAGCTGCGCGTCCGTGTGCTTGGAATGGTGGTGGTACGAGATAATGACACTCCTCTGCGGACTACTCCCCGATCCCCAGCCGAGTGTGGCGGCCATGGGCATCCTAATCCAGACCACCTCCTTTCTCTACATCTTCCCCTCCTCACTCGGCTTCGCCGCCTCCACTCGGGTCGGCAATCACCTGGGCGCCGTCCGCCCCTCCAGGGAGAAGGCCACAGCCGCCGTGTCGATCGTTCTCGCGGCCGCGATGGGGCTGGCTGCCATGGCTTTCGCGTGGGGCACCCGGGGCCTGTGGGGGAGGCTTTTCACCGGAGACGCGGAGGTGCAGCGGCTGACCGCGGCGGCGCTGCCCCTCCTGGGGCTGTGCGAGCTGGGGAACGCGCCTCAGACGGTGGCCTGCGGGGTTCTCAGGGGGATGGCCCGGCCGAGCACGGCGGCGAACGTCAACCTGGGGGCGTTCTACCTTGTGGGCATGCCGGTGGCCGTGGCCCTGGGGCTGTGGCTGGGGCACGGCCTCTGCGGGCTCTGGTTGGGGCTCCTGACGGCGCAGGTTTGCTGCGCTGTGCTGATGGTGTGCGCCGTCGGGATGACCGACTGGGATTCCGAGTCGGAGAGGGCGCAAATGCTGACCACCGCGACGGCGGAGCCTGGCGACGGCGACGAGAGGAAGCAGCCGCTGATCTCTGTCGCCGCGCATTGACTGTGCTTAATTTCTTTTAATCTGGTATCCTTTGAGACCGTAATTTTTTTCCATATGATAAATTGGTCGGGGGCGGTTCTTATTTGTCAGTGAGAATGACAGTTAATGTCAAATCAATAAACTGCATGGGGTAGACGATGAAGGTTGAGCTCAATGGGAAGAAATGTCTCGTCAATCCGGACAGGTTTGGGGTGAAGAAGAAACCATAGGTGGTCCAATTGTGTTTGGATCGATGCAGCCTCACTACCATACATCTGTATCTTTTCCACTTTTAAAGAATAAATTCTGACATTTTCTCATTTGAAATAAATTGATTCACATCTCCTAATTGAAACATTTCACCAGTGATCTATTAAACAATGACATACACAATTGAAATGACAATCCTCGTACCAAGAAATAAAAGAAAAAAAATACATACCGCATCCCTCATACCGAAATATAACTTAAATAACAATTGACATATGTTGAGGTGGTGGCAGGTCCCAACAATGCAAACCTAACTCGACGGGGTAGAAAGAAAGATCAAGATACGAATGGGATTTGTGAAGAAGAGGAAAACAACAAACTTAAGCACACGTACAATCAATGACAAGTAAGAAATAAATCAAAACAAAACAGGATAACAACATACACCTCCCAAATGAACGGACTCCTTCACACAACCAATGAACAAAAACAAAGTTGCTTATAGACTGGTGCATAAACCAAGAACACGGATGAATGAGCGTGAGATGAAGCCGTTACGAAGCTCTCGAACACCCCCTCCTCTTCTCTCTCAAACTCTCTCTGCTATCAAAGCATAGAAGCAGGAAAACAAAGTGTTGCTCTCCCTCAAATGTAGATCGGGTGCCTCGAGAAGATAAGCAAGGCCATAATCGTGAAGCAGGCGTGGCAAAGCGGGAAACGTCTTCAGTGGAGCGAGTGCGGAAGAATCGAAAAACCAAACTGGCGAATAGAACGTGAATAGACTTAGCCCGGAAAATTTGGGTGGGAGGGGCATTTTTTTTTTATGAAAATGGGTAACTCATTTTCTTTATTTAGGAAATGGGGCACCCTAGCGCCACTTGAAGTGGCGCTAGGCGGAATTTGTGACCCTATTCATCAGCGTCACTTGAAGTGGCACTGATCCCTTTACGGGTAACTGATCCGCGCCACTTCAAGTGGCGCTGATCCCTTACCATTACACTGATCAGCGCCACTTCAAGTGGTGCCGATCTCCATCCCCACCTATAAAACCCCATCACCCCCTCCTCCTCATTCATCCATCAACTCCCCCTTCTCCTTCCCAAAACCTCATCCCTTTCTCTCATTTTGGAATACAAATTTCTGGGCAAATTTGCAGTATGTTTTCATTTACATTTCTTTAATGTTTTAATTTTTTTATTTAATTGTTTAGTTAATGTAATTAGATTATAGAATTTGTTTATTAATTTATTTGTTTAGTTTATAGAATTAGTTTAAAAAATAATAAATTGTAAGTAGTTAATTAATTAATTTAATTTGGTTAATTAAGTAGGTATAATTAGGTACCTAATTATGTATAATTAGTCAATTAATTAATTCTAATTAGTTAGTTAATGAATTCTAATTAGTCAATTAATTAATTATAATTAGTCAATTAATTAATTATAATTAGTCAATTAATTAATAATAATTAGTCAATTAATTAATTACAATTAGTCAATTAATTAATTGTTAGTAGCCAATTAATTAATTCTAATTAGTCAATTAATTAACTGTAAGTAGTCAATTAATTAATTCTAATTAGTCAATTAATTAATTGTAAGTAGTAAATTAATTATTTCTAATTAGTTCTAATTAGTCAATTAATGAGTTCTAATTAGTCAAATAATGAATTCTAATTACTCAACTAATTAATTATAATTAGTCAATTAATTAATTATAATTAGTCAATTAATTAATTATAATTAGTCAATTAATTATTTGTAAGTAGTCAATTAATTAATTATAACTAGTCAGTTAATTAATTATAATTAGTAAATTAATTAATTCTAATTAGTTCTAATTAGTGAATTAATTAATTATAATTAGTCAATTAATTAATTATAAATAGTCAATTAATTAATTATAATTAGTCAATTAATTAATTCTAATTAGTTAAATATTGCATTCTAATTAGTTAAATATTGCATTCTAATTAGTTAATTAATGCATTTTAATTAGTTAATTAATGTATTTTAATTAGTTAATTAATGCATTCTAATTAGTTAATAGTTGCTTAATTAATTGTAAGTAATTAACTAATTAATTTTATTTAGTTAATTCTAATTAGTTGATTTAATTCTAATTAGTCAATTAATTAATTATAATTAGTCAATTAATTAATTATAATTAGTCAATTAATTAATTATAATTAGTAAATTAATAAATTATAATTAGTCAATTAATAAATTATAATTAGTCAATTAATTAATTGTAAGTAGTAAATTAATTAATTCTAATTAGTTCTAATTAGTTAATTAATGAATTCTAATTAGTCGATTAATTAATTCTAATTAGTCAATTAATTAATTATAATTAGTCAATTAATTACTTATAATTAGTCAATTAATTATTTTTAATTAGTCAATTAATTAATTCTAATTTGTCAATTAATTATTTGTAAGTAGTAAATTAATTAATTCTAATTAGTTCTAATTAGTGAATTAATGAATTCTAATTAGTCAATTAATTAATTATAATTAGTCAATTAATTAATTATAATTAGTCAATTAATTAATTATAATTAGTCAATTAATTAATTATAATTAGTTAATTAATTAATTCTAATGAGTTAAATATTGCATTCTAATTAGTTAATTAATTAATTCTAATGAGTTAAATATTGCATTCTAATTAGTTAATTAATGCATTCTAATTAGTTAATAGTTGCTTAATTAATTGTAAATAATTAACTAATTAATTGTATTTAGTTAATTCTAATTAGTTGGTTTAATAGTAATTAGTTA
This sequence comes from Viscum album, assembly GCA_963277665.1. Classification (NCBI taxonomy): domain Eukaryota; kingdom Viridiplantae; phylum Streptophyta; class Magnoliopsida; order Santalales; family Viscaceae; genus Viscum; species Viscum album. The sequence goes on from OY728130.1 coordinate 1,227,140,938, forward strand.
ATTAATGAATTCAAATTAGTTAATTAATTGAAATTAGTTAATCAATTGTTAATTGTAATTAGTTAATTGTAATTAGTGAATTGTAATTAGTAAATTTTAATTAGTTAATTAGTCATTTCTAATTAGTTAACTAATCAATTCAAATTAGTTAACTAATCAATTCTAATTAGTTACCTAATGAAGTATAATTAGCGAAGTAGTAAATTGTAAATAGTTAACTAATTAATTAAAATTACTTAACTAATTAATTCTAATTAGGTAGTTAATTAAATCTAATTAGGTAGTTAATTAAATCTAATTTGGTAGTTAATGAAATCTAATTAGGTAGTTAATTGAAACTAATTAGGTAGAAGTATAATTAGGTAGTTAATGAAGTCTAATTAGTTAATTAATGAAGTATAATTAGCGAAGTAGTTACAGTGATTAGCAAAGTAGCTACAGTTATTAGCGAAGTAGTTACAGTAATTAGCGAAGTAGTTACACTAATTAGCGAAGTAGTTACAATAATTAGCGAAGTAGTTATATTATCAATTGTTTATATAATATATATTTGAATTACATTCTAAGTATGATAATGAATTTAGTTTTTCATCTACCTTGACCTCAGTTTGTAATTGTAGTTATGAACTTGAATTTAGTAGTTGAATATATTTTTTACATATTAAGTGTTAGAGTTGTCACGAACTGAAATGCTTTCTTGAGTAAAGTATCCCTGGATAGAGGGGCTTTGGGTCGGACCACCTACTTTCCTTGAGGCTTGACTTGTCTAGGAAAGTGAATGGGGTTGGCTATCTGTCGCTCCGAGCTTATTCATGTTGAGTTTTTCAAGTTCATATAGCTCTATGCTTTTACATGACGTGTTCATGTACCTCATGCATATGATGCATGTGGATATGTATGAATATGTTTGACTTACTATTTTTGGGTAAAGAACACAAACATGTGGGTTGTGTAAAGACAGTTACACATCAATATGGTTTGAACATATTGATTTGGTGTAGGGACTAAGATTCCAACATAAATTCTAGAAGCATGCAGACATAAATTGATTGTTTGATCATATGTGATTAATAACAATGGTTTATTTTAGATAAAAAAGATGGCTGCTTATATTTATTGCAACGGACAAATAATTGAGACAGAACAAGGATGTAGTTATAATATACAGCCAGAAGCTATTGCAATGCTTGGAGGCTGTACAACTTTGGGAACTCTTCAAAGGAAAATTCATCGAAAGTTGAAACTGAGGAGCAACCACGTGATATAATCTATCACATACACGAATCTACAATATGTTGATAGGTTTTGGCATGTGGCTTATCCAATAAGTGATGATAAAGAATGTGAATACGTACTATTATTGGTCAAGTTCCTACCTCCCAATCAAATGATGCAGTTGTATGTGACCATAGCTACAATGGAGGTTCCATCGACATTGGAACCTGGGTCATCACAATGTCACGAGACTATGTCATATGCTCTTGTTAGAACACATCAAGAAGTTCCATCTACCATGGTACCGTCATTTACCTCGGCTACAATTTCAATGGATAGTCCTCCACATACTGTAGATGCGTTGGTCAATGATTTTGAGGATGATGACAATTTAGAAGATGAAGAGGAAGCTGAAGATGAAGATGATGCTCATGCGGAAGAACAATCAGTTCCCACTCATGTGAGGTTTAACCGACCGTCGAACCATCCCCTGCCATTGAGTTCATGGTCGAAGGATGGCATGAATCGCTTTCCAGAATTCGATTGGTCAGTTATTACTCCTACTTCATAATTTCCAGGAATCATTGGGGGCACAGATCGAGTGACAAATGAAGACGTTCTGTATATTGGAAGAGAGTTTGATATTAAAGATGCAATGAAAAATGTGATAAAAAATATCACATTGAAAGACATTACTCTTATGTTGTAGAAGAGTAAAAAAGATCTTATTATTTGATCCGTTGTGACAAATATGATTCGAACTGTCAAATGCATCTGCGAGCTATAATTGATAACACTTTTCACAGCTAGCGCATCACAAGATTTACTCCACACACATGTGTGAACCGAATCTTGTCATAGGAACACTCTTCATTAGATATTGAATTTGTTTCATAAGTTATTGTTGAAATGATTAGAGCATGTTAAGATGTTCCTATTGTTCTAGTGAAGAATCCAATGAAACAACTTTTTGGGTATCAGATCTCCTGCTGGAAGGCATGGGCAGCACAAAAAAAGGTTATTGTGAAAGTGTACGGTGATTGGGACGATTCTTATCGAGTTTTACCACAACTTTTGGAGCTTTTACGCCACAATAATCAAGTGATATATCGGTTACATACTACTGAATATGTTAACCAATACAACCAAGTTGACCAGTCAATAGTTGTTTTTGATAGATTGTTTTGGGCATTTTTACCATGTGTGGTGGCTTTTAGGCATTGCAAGTAGTTTATACAAATAGATGACACATTTCTCTATGGAAAGTACATAGGAACTTTGTTGATTGCTTCCACACAAGATGGAAATCGAGCCCCTCTACCTTTGACATTTGAAATTGTGGAGAAAGAGAACTTCTCGTCATGGAGTTGGTTTCTAGCATGTCTTCGAGAGTTTGTTACGGGCACAGAAGGGATTTGCCTTATCTCAGATCGTCACCGTGCAATCAAGGAGGCAGTACAGTCTGAGCGACTTTCATGGAGACCACCATATGTCCAGCATCGATACTGTATTCGACCCATTGCAAATAATTTACGAAAGAGATTCAAGAATGAGTCGATGAAGAAAACAATCTTAAAAATTGGTTTGAATATCCTTTTTATATTAAAAAATCCTGTCATAGTTATGATCCTATCTGTTCAGATTATTTCTTGTATGATAGCATACGAGCCTCAACAACAAAGAATGAAGGAGCGTCTTCAAGATATTCATAGAGTTAATCTGGAAGTTTATGATTACATGATGCAAATTCCAAAACAGAAATGGTCGTTGGTATATGATGATGGGAGGAGATATGGTCATATGACGATCAACACCACTTCAAGTGGCTCCGATCTCCATCCCCACCTATAAAACCCCATCACCCCTCCCCCTCATTCATCCATCCACTCTCCCTTCCTCCTTCCCAAAACCTCATCACTTTCTCTCATTTTGGAGTACAAATTTATGGTTGTCCAGCCGTCAGCCTTTCCACAAATTTGAGGTAAATTTTCATTTACATTTCTTTAATATTTTAAATTGTTTATTTAATTGTTTAGTTAATGTAATTAGATTATAGAATTTGTTTATTAATTTATTTGTTTAGTTTATAGAATTAGTTTAAAAAATAATAAATTGTAAGTAGTTAATTAATTAATTTAATTTGGTTCATTAAGTAAATATAATTAGGTACCTAAATATATATAATTAGTTAATTAATTAATTCTAACTAGTTAGTTAATGAATTCTAATTATCCAATTAATTAATTATAATTATCCAATTAATTAATTATAATTTGTCAATTATTTAACTATAATTAGTCAATTAATTAATTATAATTAGTCAATTAATTAATTATAATTAGTCAATTAATTAATTATAATTAGTCAATTAATTAATTATAATTAGTCAATTAATTAATTGTAAGTAGTAAATTAATTAATTCTAATTATCCAATTAATTAATTCTAAGTAGTCAATTAATTAATTGTAAGTAGTCAATTAATTAATTCTAATTAGTCATTTAATTAATTGTAAGTAGTAAATTAATTAATTCTAATTAGTTCTAATTAGTCAATTAATGAGTTTTAAATAGTCAATTAATGAATTCTAATTAGTCAGTTAATTAATTATAATTAGTCAACTAATTAATTATAATTAGTCGATTAATTAATTATAACTAGTCAATTAATTATTTGTAAGTAGTCAATTAATTAATTATAACTAGTCAATTAATTAATTATAATTAGTCAATTAATTAATTATAATTAGTTCTAATTAGTGAATTAATTAATTATAATTAGTCAATTAATTAATTCTAATTATTCAATTAATTAATTCTAATTAATAAATTAATTAATTCTAATTAGTCAATTAATTAATTATAATTAGTCAATTAATAAATTACAATTAGTCAATTAATTAATTCTAATTAGTTAAATATTGCATTCTAATTAGTTAAATATTGCATTCTAATTAGTTAATAAATGAATTTTAATTAGTTAATTAATGTATTTAAATTAGTTAATTAATACATTCTAATTAGTTAATAGTATCTTAATTAATTGTAAGTGATTAACTAATTAATTGTATTTAGTTAATTCTAATTAGTTGGTTTAACTCTAATTAGTCAATTAATTAATTATAACTAGTCAATTAATTAATTATAATTAGTCAATTAATTAATTCTAATTAGTCAATTAATTAATTATAATTAGTCAATTAATTAATTATAATTAGTCAATTAATTAATTATAATTAGTCAATTAATTAATTGTAAGTAGTAAATTAATTAATTCTAATTAGTTCTAATTAGTTAATTAATGAATTCTAATTAGACAATTAATGAATTTTAATTAGTCAATTAATTAATTATAATTAGTCAATTAATAAGTTATAATTAGTCAATTAATTATTTGTAATTATTCAATTAATTAATTCCAATTAGTCAATTAATTATCTGTAAGTAGTAAATTAATTATTTGTATGTATTAAATTAATTAATTCTAATTTGTTCTAATTAGTGAATTAATGAATTCTAATTAGTAAATTAATTAATTATAATTAGTAAATTGATTAATTATAATTAGCCAATTAATTAATTATAATCAGTCAATTAATTAATTATAATTAGTCAATTAATTAATTATAATTAGTTAAATATTGCATTCTGATTAGTTAATTAATGCATTCTAATTAGCTAATAGTTGCTTAATTAATTTTAAGTAATTAATTAATTTATTGTATTTAGTTAATTCTAATTAGTTGGTTTAATTGTAATTAGTTAATTAATGAATTCAAATTAGTTAATTAATTGTAATTAGTTAATTAATTGTTAATTGTAATTAGTTAATTGTAATTAGTTAACTGTAATTAGTTAATTGTAATTAGTGAATTGTAATTAGTGAATTGTAATTAGTTAATTGTAATTAGTGAATTGTAATTAGTTAATTAGTTAATTAGTCAATTCTAATTAGTTAACTAATCAATTCTAATTAGTTAACTAATTAATTCTAATTAGTTAACTAATGAAGTATAATTAGCGAAGTAGTTAATTGTAAATAGTTAACTAATTAATTCTAATTACTTAACTAATTTATTCTAATTAGGTAGTTAATTAAATCTAATTAGGTAGTTAATTAAATCTAATTTGGTAGTTAATGAAATCTAATTAGGTAGTTAATGAAATCTAATTAGTTAGTTAACTAAAACTAATTAGGTAGAAGTCTAATTAGGTAGTTAATGAAGTCTAATTAGTTAATTAATGAAGTATAATTAGCGAAGTATTTACATTGATTATCGAAGTAGTTACAACAATTAGCGAAGTAGTTACAGTAATTAGTGAAGTAGTTACAGTAATTAGCGAAGTAGTTACAATAATTAGCGAAGTAGTTACAATAATTAGTGAAGTAGTTATATTATGAATTGTTTATATAATATATATTTTCATTACATTATAAGTATGATAATGAATTTAGTTTGTCATTTACCTTGACCTCAGTTTGTAATTGTAGTTATGAACTTGAATTTAGTAGTTGAATATATTTTTTACATATTAATTGTTAGAGTTGTCATGAACTGAAATGCTTGCTTGAGTAATGTATCCTCGGATAGAGTGGCTTTGGGTCGGACCACCTACTTTCCTGGAGGCTTTCCTTGTCTAGGAAAGTGAATGGGGTTGGCTATCTGTCGTTTCGGGCTTATTCATGTTAAGTTTTTTAAGTTCATATAACTCTATGATTTTAAATGACATGTTCATGTACCTCATGCATATGATGCATGTAGATATGTATGAATATGTTTGACTTACTATTTTTGGGTAAATAACACAAACTTGTGGGTTGTGTAAAGAAAGTTACACATCAATATGGTTTGAACATATTGATTTGGTGTAGGGACTAAGATTCCAACATAAATTCTAGAAGCATGCAGACATAAATTGATTGTTTGATCATATGTGATTAATAAAGAGGGTTGATTTTAGATAAAAAAGATGGTTGCTTATATTTATTACAACAGAAAAATAATTGAGACAGAACAAGGATGTAGTTATAGTATACAACCAGAAGCTATTGTAATGCTTAGAGGCTGTATAACTTTGGGAACTCTTCAAAGGAAAATTCATCGAAAGTTGAAACTATGGAGCAACCAAGTGATAGAATATATCACATACAGGAATATACAATATGTTGATAGGTTTTGGCATGTGGCTTATCCAATAAGTGATGATAAAGAATGTGAATACGTACTATCATTGGTCAAGTTCTTACCTCCCAATCAAATGATACAGTTGTAAGTGACCATAGATACAATGGAGGTTCCATCGACATTGGAACCTGGGTCATCACAAGGTCATGAGACTATGTCATATTCTCCTGTTAGAACACATCAAGAAGTTCCATCTGCAATGGTACCATCATTTCCCTTGACTACAATTTCAATGGATAGTCCCCCACATAATGTAGATGCGTTGGTCGATGATTTTGAGGATGATGACAATTTAGAAGATGAAGAGGAATCTGAAGATGAAGGGGATGCTCATGCGGAAGAACAATCAGTTCCCACTCATGTGAGGTTTAACCGACCGTTGAACCATCCCCCGCCATTGAGTTCATGGTCGAAGGATGGCATGAATCGCTTTCCAGAATTCGATTGGTCAGTTATTACTCCTACTTCATAATTTCCAGGAATCATTGGGGGCACAGATCGAGTTACAAATGAAGGCGTTTTGTATATTGGAAGAGAGTTTGAGAGTAAAGATGCAATGAAAAATGTGATAAAAAAATATCACATTGAAAGACATTACTCTTATGTTGTAGAAGAGTCAAAAAGATATTATTATTTGATCCGTTGTGACAAATATGATTCGAACTGTCAAATGCATCTGCGAGCTATAATTGATAACACTTTTCACAGCTAGCACATCACAAGATTTACTCCACACACATGTGTGAACTGAACCTTGTTACAAGAACACTCTTCATTAGATGTTGACTTTGTTTCATCAGTTATTGTTGAAATGATTAGAGTATGTCAAGGTGTTCCAATTATTATAGTGAAGGAGCGAATCAAACAACTTTTTGGGTATCAGATCTCTTGCTGGAAGGCATGGGCAACACGAAAAAAGTTTATTGTGAAAGTGTACGGTGATTGGGACAATTCTTATCGAGTTTTACCACAAATTTTGGAGCTTTTACGCCACAATAATCAAGTGATCTATCGGTTACATACTACTGAATATGTTAACCAATAAAACCAAGTTGACCAGTCAATAGTTGTTTTTGATAGATTGTTTTGGGCATTTTTACCATGTGTGGTGGCTTTTATGCATTGCAAGTAGTTTATACAAATAGATGACACATTTCTGTATGAAAAGTATACAGGAAATTTATTGTTTGCTTCCACACAAGATGGAAATCGAGCCCCTCTACCTTTGGCATTTGCAATTGTGGAGAAAGAGAACTTCTCATCATGGAGTTGGTTTATGGCATGTCTTAGAGAGTTTCTTAAAGGTGCGGAAGGTATTTTCCTTATCTCAGATCGTCACCATGTAATCAAGGAGGCAGTACAGTCTAAGGGACTTTCATGGAGACCACCGTATGTCCAGCATCGATACTGTATTTGACACATTGCTAACAATTTACGAAAGATATTCAAGAATGAGTCGATGAAGAAAGCAATCTTAAAAATCAGTAGGAATATCCTTTTTTCTATTAAAAAATCCTGTCATAGTTATGATCCTACCTGTTCAGATTATTTCTTGTATGATAGCATACGGGCCTCAACAAAAAATAATGGAGAAGTGTCTTCAAGATATTCATAGAGTTAATCAGGAATTTTATGATTACATGATGCAAATTCCAAAACAGAAATGGTCGTTGGCATATGATGATGGGAGGAGATATGGTCATATGATGATCAATGCCGCTTCAAGTGGCCCCGATATCCATCCCCACCTATAAAACCCCATCACCCCCTCCTCCTCATCCATCCATCCACTCTCCCTTACTCCTTCTTAAAACCTCTTCCCTCTCTCTCATTTTGGAGTACAAATTTCTGGTTGTCCATCCGCCGAGATTTCCGCAAATTTGAGGTAAGTTTTCATTTACATTTCTTTAATATTTTAAATTCTTTATTTAATTGTTTAGTTAATGTAATTAGATTATAGATTTTTTTATTAATTTATTTGTTTAGTTTATAGAATTAGTTTAAAAAATAATAAATTGTAAGTAGTTAATTAATTAATTTAATTTGGTTAATTAAGTAAGTATAATTAGGTACCTAATTATGTATAATTAGTTAATTAATTAATTCTAATTAGTTAGTTAATGAATTGTAATTAATCAATTAATTAATTATAATTAGTCAATTAAGTAAATATAATTAGTCAATTAATTAATTATAATTAGTCAATTAATTAATTATAATTAGTCAATTAATTAATTATAATTAGTCAATTAATTAATTATAATTAGTTAATCAATTAATTATAATTAGTCAATTAATTAATTATAATTAGTCAATTAATTAATTATAATTAGTCAATCAATTAATTATAATTAGTTAATTAATTAATTATAATTAGTCAATTAATTAATTATAAGTAGTAAATTAATTAATTCTAATTAGTCAATTAATTAATTGTAAGTAGTCAATTAATTAATTGTAAGTAGTCTATTAATTAATTCTAATTAGTCAATTGATTAATTATAAGTAGTAAATTAATGAATTATAATTAGTTCTAATTAGTCAATTAATGAGTTCTAATTAGTCAATTAATGAATTCTAATTAGTCAATTAATTAATTATAATTAGTCAACTAATTAATTATAATTAGTTAATTAATTAATTATAATTAGTCAATTAATTTTTTGTAGGTATTCAATTAATTAATTATAACTAGTCAATTAATTAAATATAATTAGTCAATTAATTAATTCTAATTATTTCTAATTAGTGAATTAATTAATTCTAATTAGTCAATTAATTAATTCTAATTAGTCAATTAATTAATTCTAATTAGTCAATTAATTAATTCTAATTAGTCAATTAATTAATTCTAATTAGTCAATTAATTAATTATAATTAGTCAATTAATTAATTATAATTAGTCAATTAATTAATTCTAATTAGTTAAATACTGCATTCTAATTAGTTAAAAATTGCATTCTAATTAGTTAATTAATGGATTTTAATTAGTTAATTCATGTATTTAAATTAGTTAATTAATGCATTCTAATTAGTTAATAGTTGCTTAATTAACTTTAAGTAATTAACTAATTAATTGTATCTAGTTAATTCTAATTAGTTGGTTTAATTATAATTAGTCAATTAATTAATTATAATTAGTCAATTAATTAATTATAATTAGTCAATTAATTAATTATAATTAGTCAATTAATTAATTGTAATTAGTAAATTAATTAATTCTAATTAGTTCTAATTAGTTAATTAATGAATTCTAATTAGTCAATTAATGAATTCTAATTAGTCAATTAATTAATTATAATTAGTCAATTAATTAATTATAATTAGTCAATTAATTATTTGTAATTAGTCAATTAATTAATTCTTATTAGTCAATTACTTATTTTTAAGTAGTAAATTAATTATTTGTAAGTAGTAAATTAATTAATTCTAATTAGTTCTAATTAGTGAATTAATGAATTCTAATTAGTCAATTAATTAATTATAATTATTCAATTTATTAATTATAATTATTCAATTAATTAATTATAATTAGTCAATTAATTAATAACAATTACTCAATTAATTAATTCTAATCAGTTAAATATTGCATTCTAATTAGTTAATTAATGCATTCTAATTAGTTAATAGTTTCTTAATTAATTGTAAGTAATTATCTAATTAATTGTATTTAGTTAATTATAATTAGTTGGTTTAATAGTAATTAGTTAATTAATGAATTAAAATTAGTTAATTAATTGTAATTAGTTAATTAATTGTTAATTGTAATTAGTTAATTGTAATTAGTTAACTGTAATTAGTTAATTGTAATTAGTGAATTATAATTAATGAATTATAATTAGTGAATTGTAATTAGTTAATTAGTTAATTAGTCAATTCTAATTAGTAAACTAATCAATTCTAATTAGTTAACTAATCAATTCTAATTAGTTAACTAATGAAGTATAATTAGCGAAGTAGTTAATTGTAAATAGTTAACTAATTAATTCTAATTACATAACTAATTTATTCTAATTAGGTAGTTAATTAAATCTAATTTGGTAGTTAATGAAATATAATTTGGTAGTTAATGAAATATAATTAGGTAGTTAATGAAATCTAATTAGGTAGTTAACTAAAAATAATTAGGTAGAAGTCTAATTAGGTAGTTAATGAAGTCTAATTAGTTAATTAATGAAGTATAATTAGAAAAGTAGTTATAGTGATTAGTGAAGTAGTTACAATAATTAGAAAATTAGTTACAGTAATTAGCAAAGTAGTTACAGTAATTAGCGAAGTAGTTACAATAATTAGCGAAGTAGTTACAACAATTAGCGAAGTAGTTATATTATGAATTGTTTATATGATATATATTTTCATTACATTCTAAGTATGATAATGAATTTTGTTTTTCATCTACCTTGACCTCAGTTTGTAATTGTTGTTATGAACTTGAATTTAGTAGTTGAATATATTTTTTACATATTAAGTGTTAGAGTTGTCATGAACTGAAATACTTGCTTGAGTAAAGTATCCCCGGATAGAGGGGCTTTGGGTCAGACCACCTACTTTCCTGGAGGATTGCCTTGTCTAGGAAAGTGAATGGGGTTGACTATCTGTCTCTCCAGGCTTATTCATGTTGAGTTTTTCAAGTTCATATAACTCTATGCTTTTACATGATGTGTTCATGTACCTCATGCATATTATGCATGTGGATATGTATGAATATATTTGACTTACTATTTTTGGGTAAATAACACAAACTTGTGGGTTGTGTAAAGAGAGTTACACATCAATATGATTTGAACATATTGATTTGGTGGTGGGACTTGGATTCCAACATAAATTCTAGAAGCATGGAGATATAAATTGATTGTTTGATCATATGTGATTAATAACGAGGGGTTATTTTAGATAAAAAAGATGGCTGCTTATATTTATTGCAACGGACAAATAATTGAGACAGAACAAGGATGTAGTTATAGTATACAGCCAGAAGCTATTGTAATGCTTGGAGGTTGTACAACTTTTGGAACTCTTCAAAGGAAAATTCATCGAATATTGAAACCGAGGAGAAACCAAGCGATAGAATCTATCACATACAGGAATCTACAATATGCTGATAGGTTTTGGAATGTGGCTTATCCAATAACTGGTGATGAAGAATGGGAATACGTACTGTCATTAGTCAAGTTCCCACCTCCCAATCAAATGATGGAGTTGTATGTGACCATAGCTACAATGGAGGTTCCATCGACATTGGAACCTCAGTCATCACAATGTCACGAGACTATATCATATGCTCTAGTTAGAACACATCAAGAAGTTCCATCTACAATGGTACCGTTAGTTCCCTCAGCTACAATTTCAATGGATAGTCCCCCACATACTGTAGATGCATTGGTCGATGATTTTGAGGATGATGAAAATTTAGAAGATAAAGAGGAAGCTGAAGATGAAGAGGAAGTGCATGCAGAAGAACAGTTAATTCCCACTCATGTCAGGTTTAACCGACCGTTGAACCATCCCTTACCATTGAGTTCATGGTCGACGGAAGGCATGAATCGCTTTCCAGAATTCGATTGGTTAGTTATTACTCATACTTCAGAATTTCCAGGAATCATTGGGGGCACAGATCGAGTGACAAATGAAGGTGTTCTGTAATTGGAAGAGAGTTTGAGAGTAAATATGCAATGAAAAATGTGATAAAACAATATCACATTGAAAGACATTACTCTTATTTTGTAGAAGAGTCAAAAAGATCTTATTATTTGATCCATTGTGACAAATATTATTCGAACTGTCAAATGCTTCTGTGAGTTATAATTGATAACACTTTTCCTAGATGGCGCATAATAAGATTTACTCTACACACATGTCTGAACCCAAGCTTGTTACAGGAACACTCTTCATTAGATGTTGACTTTGTTTCATCAGTTATTGTTGAAATGATTTGAGCATGTGAAGATGTTCCTATTGTTCTAGTGAAGAAGTGAATTAAAAAAATTTTTGGGTATCAGATCTCTTACTGGAAGGCATGGGCAGCATGACAAACGACTATTGTGAAAGTGTACGGTGATTGGGAAAATTCTTATTGAGTTTTACCACAAATTTTTGAGCTTTTACTCCACAATAATCAAGTGATATATCAGTTACAAACTACTGAATATGTTAACCAATACAACCAAGTTGACCAGTCAATCGTTGTTTTTGATAGATTGTTTTGGGAATTTTTACCATGTGTGGTGGCTTTTAGGCATTGCAAACAGTTTATACAAATATATGGCACATTTCTGTATGGAAAGTATACATGAACTTTATTGATTTATGCCACACTAGATGGAAATCGAGCCCCTCTACCTTTGGCATTTTCAATTGTGGAGAAAGATAACTTCTCGTCATGGAGTTGGTTTATGGCATGTCTTAGAGAGTTTCTTACAGGCGCGGAATGTATTTGCCTTATCTCAGATCATCACCATGTAATCAAGGAGGCAGTACAGTCTGAGGGACTTTCATGGAGACCACCGTATGTCCAGCATCGATACTGTATTTGACACATTGCTAACAATTTACGAAAGATATTCAAGAATGAGTCGATGAAGAAAGCAATATTAAAAATCAGTAGGAATATCCTTTTTTCTATTAAAAAATCCTGTCATAGTTATGATCCTACCTGTTCAGATTATTTCTTGTATGATAGCATACGGGCCTCAACAAAAAATAATGGAGAAGTGTATTCAAGATATTCATAGAGTTAATCAGGAATTTTATGATTACATGATGCAAATTCCAAAACAGAAATGGTCGTTGACATATGATGAAGGGAGGAGATATGGTCATATGAGGATCAATGTCGCTTCAAGTGGCCCCGATATCCATCCCCACCTATAAAACCCCATCACCCCTCCTCCGCATTCATCCATCCACTCTCCCTTACTCCTTCTTAAAACCTCTTCCCTCTCTCTCATTTTGGAGTACAAATTTCTGGTTGTCCAGCCGCCGAGATTTCCACAAATTTGAGGTAAGTTTTAATTTACATTTCTTTAATATTTTAAATTCTTTAATAAATTGTTTAGTTAATGTAATTAGATTATAGATTTTTTTTATTAATTTATTTGTTTAGTTTATAGAATTAGTTTAAAAAATAATAAATTGTAAGTAGTTAATTAATTAATTTAATTTGGTTAATTAAGTAAGTATAATTAGGTACCTAATTATGTATAATTAGTTAATTAATTAATTCTAATTAGTTAGTTAATGAATTGTAATTAATCAATTAATTAATTATAATTAGTCAATTAAGTAATTATAATTAGTCAATTAATTAATTATAATTAGTCAATTAAGTAATTATAATTAGTCAATTAATTAATTATAATTAGTCAATTAATTAATTATAATTAGTCAATTAATTAATTATAATTAGTCAATTAATTAATTATAAGTATTAAATCAATTAATTCTAATTGGTCAATTAATTAATTGTAAGTAGTCAATTAATTAATTGTAAGTAGTCAATTAATTAATTCTAATTAGTCAATTAATTAATATAAGTAGTAAATTAATTAATTCTAATTAGTTCTAATTAGTTCTAATTAGTCAATTAATGAGTTCTAATTAGTCAATTAATGAATTCTAATTAGTCAATTAATTAATTATAATTAGCCAATTAATTAATTATAATTAGCCAATTAATTAATTATAATTAGCCAATTAATTAATTATAATTAATCAATTAATTATTTGTAAGTAGTCAATTAATTGATTATAACTAGTCAATTAATTAATTATAATTATTCAATTAATTAATTCTAATTAGTTCTAATTAGTGAATTAATTAATTCTAATTATTCAATCAATTAATTCTAATTTGTCGATTAATTAATTCTAATTAGTCAATTAATTAATTATAATTAGTCAATTAATTAATTATAATTAGTCAATTAATTAATTATAATTTGTCAATTAATTAATTTTAATTAGTTAAATACTGCATTCTAATTAGTTAATTAATGAATTTTAATGTGTTAATTAATTTATTTTAGTTAGTTAATTAATGCATTCTAATTAGTTAATAGTTCCTTAATTAATTATAAATAATTAACTAATTAATTGTTTCTAGTTAATTCTAATTAGTCAATTAATTAATTATAATTATTTTATTAATTAGTTATAATTATTCAATTAATTAATTATAATTAGTCAATTAATTAATTATAATTAGTCAATTAATTAATTGTAAGTAGTAAATTAATTCTAATTAGTTCTAATTTTTTAATTAATGAATTCTAATTAATCAATTAATTAATTCTAATTAGTCAATTAATTAATTATAATTAGTCAATTAATTAATTATAATTAGTCAATTAATTAATTATAATTAATCAATTAATTATTTGTAATTAGTCAATTAATTAATTCTAATTAGTCAATTAATTATTCGTAAGTAGTAAATTAATTATTTGTAAGTAGTAAATTAATTAATTCTAATTAGTTCTAATTAGTGAATTAATGAATTCTAATTAGTCAATTAATTAATTATAATTAGTCAATTAATTAATTATAATTAGTCAATTAATTAATTATAATTAGTCAATTAATTAATTACAATTACTCAATTAATTAATTCTAATTAGTTAAATATTGCATTCTAATTAGTTAATTAATGCATTCTAATTAGTTAATAGTTGCTTAATTAATTGTAAGTAATTAACTAATTAATCGTATTTAGTTAATTCTGATTAGTTGGTTTAATTGTAATTAGTTATTTAATGAATTCGAATTAGTTAATTAATTGTAATTTGTTAATTAATTGTTAATTGTAATAAGTTAATTGTAATTAGTTAATTGTAATTAGTTAATTGTAATTAGTGAATTGTAATTAGTGAATTGTAATTAGTTAATTAGTTAATTAGTCAATTCTAATTAGTTAACTAATCAATTCTAATTAGTTAACTAATCAATTCTAATTAGTTAACTAATGAAGTATAATTAGCAAAGTAGTTAATTGTAAATAGTTAACTAATTAATTATAATTACTTAACTAATTAATTCTAATTAGGTAGTTAATTAAATCTAATTAGGTAGTTAATTAAATCTAATTTGGTAGTTAATGAAATCTAATTAGGTAGTTAATGAAATCTAATTAGGTAGTTAATTAAAACTAATTAGGTAGAAGTATAATTAGGTAGTTAATGAAGTCTAATTAGTTAATTAATGAAGTATAATTAGTGAAGTAGTTACAGTAATTAGCGAAGTAGTTACAATAATTAGCTAAGTAGTTATAGTAATTTGTGAAGTAGTTACAATAATTAGCGAAGTAGTTACAATAATTAGCGAAGTAGTTATATTATGAATTGTCTATATAATATATATTTTCATTACATTCTAAGTATGATAATGAATTTAGTTTGTCATCTACCTTGACCTTAGTTTGTAATTGTAGTTATGAACTTGAATTTAGTAGTTGAATATATTTTTTACATATTATGTGTTAGAGTTGTCATGAACTGAAATGCTTGCTTGAGTAAAGTATCCCCAGATAAAGGGGCTTTGGGTCGGACCACCTACTTTCCTGGAGGCTTGCCTTGTCTAGAAAAGTGAATGGGGTTGGCTCTCTGTTGCTCTGGGCTTATTCATGTTGGGTTTTTCAAGTTCATATAACTCTATGCCTTTACATGACATGTTCATGTACCTTATGCATAAGATGCATGTGGATATGTATGAATATGTTTGACTTACTATTTTTGGGTAAATAACACAAACTTGTGGGTTGTGTAAAGAGAGTTACACATTAATATGGTTTGAACATATTGATTTGGTGGAGGGACTAGGATTCCAACATAATTTCTTGAAGCATGCTGACATAAATTGATTGTTTCATCATATGTGATTAATAATGAGGGTTTATTTTAGATAAAAAATATGGCTTCTTATATTTATTTCAACAGACAAATAATTGAGACAGAACAAGGATGTAGTTATAGTATACAGCCAGAAGCTATTGTAGTGCATGGAGGCTGTACAACTTTGGGAACTCTTCAAAGGAAAATTCATCGAAAGTTGAAACTGAGGAGCAACCAAGCGATAGAATCTATCACATACAGGAATCTACAATATGTTGATAGGTTTTGGAATGTGGCTTATCCAATAACTGATGATGAAAAATGGGAATATGTACTATCATTGGTCAAGTTCCTACCTCCCAATCAAATGATGGAGTTGTATCTGACCATAGCTACAATGAAGGTTCCATCGACATTGGAACCTGGGTCATCACAATGTCAGGAGACTATGTCATATGCTCCTGTTAGAACACATCAAGAAGTTTCATCTGTAATGGTACCGTTATTTCCCTCGGCTACAATTTTAATGGATAGTCCCCTGTATATTGTTGATGCGTTGGTCGATGATTTTGAGGATGATGAAAATTTAGAAGATGAAGAGGAAGAGGAAGAGGAAGAGGAAGGGCATGCAGAAGAACATTCAATTCCCACTCATGTGAGGTTTAACTAACCGTTGAACCATCCCCCACCATTGAGATCATGGTCGACGGAAGGCACGAATCACTTACCAGAATTTGATTTGTCAGTTATTACTCCTACTTCAGAATTTTGAAGAATCATTGGGTGCACAGATCGAGTGAAAAATGATGGCATTATATATATTGGAAGAGAGTTTGTGAGTAAAGATTCAATGAAAAATGTGATAAAACAATATCACATTGAAATACATTACTCTTATGATATAGAAGAGTAAAAAAGATCTTATTATTTTATCTTTTGTGACAAATATGATTTGAACTGTCAAATGCGTTTGCGAGATATAATTGATTACACTTTTCACAGCTGGCGCATCACAAGATTTACTCCACACACATGTGTGAACCCAAGCTTGCTACAGGAACACTCTTCATTAGATGTTGACTTTGTTTCATCAGTTATTGTTGAAACGATTAGAGCATGTCAAGATGTTCCTGTTGTTCTAGTGAAGGATCAAATCAAACAACTTTTTGGGTATTAGATCTCTTATTGGAAGGCATGGGAACACGACAAAAGGCTATTGTGAAAGTGTATGGTGATTGGGATGATTATTTTCGAGTTTTACCACAATTTTTGGAGATTTTACGCCACAATAATCAAGTGATCTATCAGTTACATACTACTGAATATGTTAACCAATACAAAAAAGTTGACCAGTCAATGGTTGTTTTTGATAGATTGTTTTGGGAATTTTTACCATGTGTGGAGGATTTTAGGCATTACAAGCAGTTTATACAAATAGATGGAACATTTCTGTATGGAAAATATACAAGAACTTAATTGATTGCTGTTGTAATGCCCCAACCCCAGTTACCCAGAGTCGGTGCATTATTATGTGACATTGGCATGATCACAAAAGATCAAGTCTTGAAAGACTGATTAGTTTAGTATCCTTGGAAACACTAGATACATTCATAAATGTTACATTACATCATAAAATGAAAAACTACAATAACATAGTCTCTATAGTCCACACTCATATCCTCTTCAGACTATCCCTGCAAGTCAGTCATAAAATATTTCTTCACATCCTGGGAAAAATAAAACATAGAAAGGGGTGAGCTCAGATGCTCAGTAAGGATAACAATACAGTGGAAACTTTCATAAATAAACATAAACATTTAAGGCAATGTATAACTAAAACAAAAGCCTTTTAAACATGAATTTCACCATAATATGGAAAAATAAAATGAAATAATGTCATTTACTTATTCACATGGACATTCTACTAGTTGAATAATCACATGCAATATCAATAACCACTTTCATAATGATGGAATTCATAATGCCAGACTATCATAACCACGTAGCCAAGGCCTCGTGCCAAGACTACAAATAAAATTTTGTCAAGGCCTCATGCCAAGACACTAGTTTGTCTCATGAGACCTACTGATGCATCGAAGAGCTATAGCAGGCTCCACCCGTCACTTATTAAATACAATGCAATCCTTATATGAAAAGGTTTAAACATATCATAAACCATAACATAATCGTACCACATAAAACATGTATAAAGGAAACATAACATTTCCACATTTCAATCACAAGATATCAATACAACACATTAATATAATAAGAAAATTATCAAAAAAAAATTCAATACCAAAATAAAAGAAAATTATAAAATGGTATTTATTTTTCATTTAAAAAAAAGTTATGGATTGTAGAGGAAGCCGAAACTTGAATAATGGTCACGGCGGCGGAGAAGTCGTTGTCGCCGCATACGTACGACAAAAAAAACATTCCCTTTTTTTCATTTAGTAAAACGCTTCGTATAAAAAGATTCCTTTTGAATAAAAGTAAAAGTCAAAGGGTTTTATACACTGTAGAAAAGGAAGTTGTGTATAGAACAAAATATGCCTCAATGAAAGGAGATTGAGATGAAGTCCCTTACCTCGTGTCCGACTTGACTCGATCGTTATTTATCCTCCTGAATAATAAACCAGAGTTAATTTATACTTGATTAAGAACATTTTTTAAGTTCATTATTCCTTTTATAACACTTATTACCATTTTATGAACATTATGTAATTATTTAAGTTAATAACGGTCATTTTGTCGATCTTTGGTACTTGAGTCAAAAATAAACTTCTTATAATTACAAGTTGTTCATGTGGTAAAATATCCTTATATCCATAATTATATTCATGATGTAGATATCATATATATCATATATATACATTATATAAATGCATTTGTAATATTACATAACATTTAGAGGTAAGAAATGAAATGCACCGTTCATGGAGACGGTAAGCCGTACGTACGCATGAACGCTAATTTCATTTCTATTTCATATTTAATGGAATTAAATCATAATTATATAAAGGTATATTATAATTCCAGTATAATATCATATATAATATCATTTACTCCATCCTTTATACGTTCCACATATGGCATTAACGATTCAAATCATTTTGAGGGGGCGGTAGTCCGCACTTTCTAAAATGAAATTATCGCGTTTACCCATAATGGAAATAATAAAGGTATGCCATAAATGAAAAATACAGAAGCATAAGGAAAAAATAAACATAATATATATCATATATAAATATAGTTTCATCTTATTGGCCACCATGAGAGGTGTTAAAAAAAGATTGAACAATCATCGTTTCGTGAGGCAGTAATTCGCCACTCACAGAAACAGTATGTTCTTTAACCATTAGATGAAGGTGTGTGTAAGTTTAAATCAAATCCTTCTCATAAAACATCCTAGTATATTGAAGATATTGGTGTTGTTACAAAATAAAGGAATAAAAAGAGTTTAAGGGGTTGGAGAAGCAAAATAAAACAAAAGAACATAAGAGAAAACATTACCTTAAAATCGGGTAACTCTTTTTGATTTGAGCCAAAGGCTTCCTTGGGAAGACTTCTGCCCAAAGTGATGCTTCTAGGTGTAAGAGAGGGAAGTTGAGAGAGTATTTGGGAAGAGTTTGGAATGGTGTCATAAAAAATTTAATTTATTTAATGTCTAAAAATTATAAAAAAATACCATGACGTAGAAAATCTTTTTAGCTTTCCAATGAATATTTATAGTAAAAAATATGACTTGTATAACCCCATGTAACATTTTTTTTATTAAAACAATATATGTTTGTTACACTTTTATTTTTTACTTTAAATAAAAAGTTATTAATGTCATTTTCTTACCCAAGTGGCTCCATGGGGCCCCCAAGTTGACCCATGGATTATCTTGGTCGGCCATGAATCATCCAATAAGTGTAGGACAAGTGTAAATGTAATTTCATATTGTTATATTATTATATTTACCTTAAATTACACTAATTACCTTTAATCACGATTAATAAAACTTAAAAGTTACTATTCACCAAAAATTATTTTAATCCCATTGAGCCCAATTTTACTTCCTAATGATAATTATGTATGTCTGATTTTTGAAATTCAAATCACAGAGGTGGTAAAATTTCATTTAAACGAAAAATCGATTTTTTAACTACCACTTAGTGGTTTCACTATTCATCAAAAATCGATGTTTTTCAGAAAAATACCAAAAATTTACTCTAAGATATATTTGATATTCCAAATTCAAAAATGATTTCCATTTTACCAAATTCAAAACATAAAAGTTGCATTAATTATTTTTATAATTAATTCTCGTTGTCAAAACAAATAGCGTGTTTTTAAGAAAGAATATCAATCAAAAGATTGACAATTGTTTATGTCCAATTTCAAAGTAAAATTAATTCTAATGACCACCATTTGATAAAATGAGAAAAGTATATTATAATTATACTTTAAAACCACTCAATAGTATAATTTATCACTATAAATTATTTTGATTAAAAAAGTTGTTTTTAAGTATTTTTCACTATTCATCGAAAATTGGATGTTCTCAGAAAAATACCAAAAATTCAACACAGGATAATTTCGATATTCTGAATCCAAAAATGAAGTCCATTTTGAAATATAAAATTTATATAATTTCAAAAAGTGGTTATTACTATTCATACAACTACTTTGATTGGTCGTGGTGTGTTAGAATCTCGAACTTTCATACAATGCTAGCTATTGTATTATTGAAAGAGAAGCGTACCATGGAAGATTGGGGTGTTACATTATCCCCTCCTTCAATAAATTGCGTCCTCGCAATTTGAAAATGTTCTTCAAAAATAAAAGGTTGAAAATAGAAAATACCTTTGTGGAAAACCCACATCGGAAATAAGTTTAATAAAATTTAGCCTTAATAAGAGAGAAAGGGAAATGAAAAAGTCACCACCAAATTATGATCACGATTAGGAGAACATTGGTGGAAATTAGAGACATATAATTGGAGGAAAAACGTAAATATTTGTAGGGAGTGATTGAGGTCATCAATCACAAACATGTGTAAAATTGAGGGCCTCAAAGCCTTCAATCTGTGGTGATTTAAAATATCATCAGTTCAACAAAACACAAGGTATTAGGATAACACATTATTTTGTTTTAATATCCCTTTCCTAAAGTTTAAGAATTAATTTATTCATAGAATAATAGATAGGTATATATATATATATGCTTGACAAGTAGAGTTTCAACCTTCAACTAATTTCTGCCACAAACTCATCTTTCACTCAAAAAGATAATAGAACTCAAAAATATTATATTTATCCTAATCATACAAGGTTCAAAATATTAACACATACCATTTAGATTAGGAAAACTATTTTGTAATAATCAGGGACTTCCTATAGGCTAGTGGTAGGTAATAAAGGCCTGTCGCAGTATGGTTGTGGGTTCGATTCCTAAAGCTTTTTCCGACGTGATGGGTTATCCCCCAACCTGCAGGTTGTCCTTTTCCTAAAACTATAGTATTATAATATTCTAAAAATAATCTTCAGAAATTTTTTAACCTTAAACAATACTATCCAAAGTTCAACTTAATCCATTTTAACCTTTATAGTTATCCAAAATACCTCTGTCCATACTTTCTCTAAAAGGTCTCTAAATTCAAAAATCAATTGTAACATCAGATTCTCCAAACAAAGTAAAGTTTCTCTTATTGTCACATACTAAAAATATGATTACCTTCATCATATTAAAACCTTAATGAAAACAACAAGTACTGCAGTAGAATCCTTATATATATCACATTATTCTTATAACCAGAATATAATCCTTGAGTCCAAAAGCACCAATATATTAATTATTCTTCTTCAACTGTAGTAACAACATAAGATTGGCCTTGATCCCTTGGACTTTTCTGAGGTAAGTTTCCCTGACTCTTAGGACATTCATTTGCATAATGCCCCATTTCCCTACAATTATAGCATTCAACATTGATAGCCTCTTTCTTTCCCTTACAATCACGAGCCTGGTGACCTTTTTCCCCACATTTATAACAAACTCCCATTCCTTTTATGCAAGTACCGGGGTGATTCTTCCCACAATTATCACATAATGGAAAATCCATCTTTCCCTTTTTCCCTTTATCTGTCTCTTGTTCCACCATTCTTTTATTCTCTTGGTTTACTTTATTGTCATAAGATTTAGAGAATTCCTTTTCTGTCTTGATAGCACATGAGACTATATCATCATACATTGAGAAATATTGTGATACTGATGCTCGAAGGAGAAACAGTTTTAACCCATCAAAGAAACGATTAATCTTACTTCTTGGGTTACATATATAATCTGTAGCAGACCTCGCTAACCTTGTAAAGTTGGCCTCATACTTTGCGACATTCTCATCATCCTTTTGTCTCAGACTCAGAAATTGTCTTTCCATATCTGCTCGATGGTCATGAGGAAAGTATTTTTCTAAGAAAAGCTATTTGAACTCTCTCCATTATATACTTGATACTTCTTCATCTTCCTTTGTATTTTGAATCAATGACCACCATTGATCAACATCTCCAGTGAGGCGGTAAACTACTATGATAACCTTTTCCCTTTCACTACTCCCTAAGGCATGGAATATTTTCTCTAAGTAATTTATCCATTGCTCAGCTACTAAGGGATTTGTAATCCCATTGAATATTGGTGGTTGTTTCCTCATGAAGCGGTCTAACATTGATCCTCCATATTGCGGATCAGGGTGCTCCATACGAGTAAGGTTATTATTCATAACCTGAGTGAGTTGTCCCAATATGGTGATAAGCTGATCAGCACCAGTTGTATCACCATCTCCACAATAATTATCTTGAGCATGAGGGCAATCCCTACATGGAGTGTGTGCATTGATACGGTTTCCATTCCTTCCACTAGGCGCCATTTCTAAATAATGTCATAAACTAGATTATTTTAAAAATCGAAATACATAATAACAAACTTGAAAAACATAAATTGAACTATTTATGGATATAATACATAATCATAAACATGTTTTATTTGAGGAAATATATACTCATAAACCCTTTATAATGGTTTGTAAAGAAAATGACAATTATCCTAAGCATATCCCTCGGGAGTGTCGTAACCAAGACTGCAGCAAGGCCCGTTGTCGTGCACCAGTTCCCGTTCGAGTCTAGCTCAAAGCGGTGTTTTTGGGTTTTACCCCTAGGTACATCTGTGCCAGATCCGCCTCTACCTGCTCGCATCCAGATAGGGATGTTTTGCTCGGAAAACTCACAAAATCTCTATAATACCAAAATTCTAGGAATTTCTTCTATACTAATCCTTAAAGTCTATCTTAGGGCTATGTGATATAATCAGAGTTTTTCAAAATATAGCTTCCAAGGTTAGTACTAAACTGTCTCTGATAGGAACTGTAATGCCCTGACCCCAGTTACCCAGAGTCGGTGCATTATTACAAGACATTGGCATGATCACAAAAGATCAAGTCTCGAAAGACCGATTAGTTTAGTAGTCTTGGAAACACTAGATACATTCATAAATGTTACATTACATCATAAAGTGAAAAACTAAAATAACATAGTCTCTATAGTCCACACTCATATCCCCTTCAGACTATCCCTGCAGGTTAGTCAAAAAATATTTCTTCACATCCTGGGAAAAATAAAACATATAAAGGGGTGAGCTCAGATGCTCATTAAGGATAACAATACAACTGAAACTTTCATAAATAAACATAAACATTTAAGGCAATGTATAACTAAAACAAAAGCCTTTTAAACATGAATTTCAGCATAATATGGAAAAATAAAATGAAATAATGCCATCTACTTATTCACATGGATATTCTACTAGTCGAATAATCAAATGCAATATTAATAACCACTTTCATAATGATGGAATGCATAATTCTAGACTATCATAACCACGTAGCCAAGGCCTCATTCCAAGACTACAAATAAAATTTTGTCAAGGCCTCGTGCCAAGACACTATTTTGTCTCATGAGAGCTACCGATGCATCGAGGAGCTATAGAAGCCTCCACCCATCACTTATTAATTCCAATGCATTCCTTATATGAAAAGGTTTAAACATATCATAAACCATAACATAATTGTACCACATAAAACATGCATAAAGGAAACATAAAATTTCCAAATTTCAATCACAAGATATCAATACAACACATTAATATAATAAAAACATTATCAAAACCATTTTCAATATCAAAATAAAAGAAAAGTATAACATTTTATTTATTTTTCCTTTAAAAAAAAGTTATGGCTTGTAGAGGAAGCCGAAACTCAAATAATGGTCACGGCGGCGGAGAAGTCATTGTTGTCGCATACGTACGACAAAAAAAAACATTCCCTTTTTTCATTTAGTAAAACACTTCGTATAAAAAGATTCCTTTTGAATAAAAGTAAAATTCAAAGGGTTTTATACACCGTAGAAAAGGAAGTTGTGTATAGAACAAAATATGCCTCAATGAAAGGAGATTGAGACGAAGTCCCTTACCTCGTGTCCGACTTGACTCGATCGTTCTTCATCCTCCTGAATAATAAACTAGAGTTAATTTATACTTGATTAAGAACATTTTTTAAGTTCATTATTCCTTTTATAACACTTATTCCCATGTTATGAACATTATGTAATTATTTAAGTTAATAACGGTCGTTTTGTCGATCTTTGGTACTTGAGTCAAAAATAAACTTCTTATAATTACAAGTTGTTCATGTGGTAAAATATCCATTATATCCAGAATTATATTCATGATGTAGATATAATATATATAATATATATACAGTATATAAATGCATTTATAATATTACATAACATTTATAGGTAATAAATGAAATACACCGTTCATGGAGACGGTAAGTCGTACGTACGCACGAACGCTACTTTCATTTCTATTTCGTATTTAATGGAATGAAATAATAATAATATAAAGGTATATTATAATTCCAGTATAATATCATATATAATATCATTTACTCCATTCTTTATACATCCCACATATGGCATTAATGATTCAAATCACTTTGAGGGGGCGGTAGTCCGCACTTCTTAAAATGAAATTGTCACGTTTACCCATAATGAAAATCATAAAGGTATGCCATAAATGAAAAATACATAATCATAAGTAAAACATAAACATAATATATATCATATATAAATATAGTGGCATCTTAATGGCCACCATGAGAGGTTTTAAAAGAAGATTGAACAATCATCGTTTCGTGAGGTAGTAATTCGCCACTCACAGAAACAGTATGTTATTTAACCATTAGACGAAGGTGTGTGTAAGTTTAAATCAAATAATTCTCATAAAAACATCCTAGTATATTTAATATACTGGTTTTGTTATAAAATAAAGGAATAAAAATAGTTTAAGGGGTTGGAGAAGCAAAATAAAACAAAAGAACATAAGAGAAAACATTACCTTAAAATCGGGCAACTCTTATTGATTTGAGTCAAAGGCTTCCTTGGGAAGACTTATGCCCAAAGAGAGGATTCTAGGTATAAGATAGGGAAGTTGAGAGATTACTTGGGCAGAGGTTTGCTGAGGAAAATGGCTTGAAGGTGTGAATAAGGTGGTAGAAGTGGGGGCCTTTTATAAGAGGAGAGGAGGGGCACTCTTGGAAAGTCATGAAATGTTACATTATTATGAAGTGATTTTAGGATTTAAAAGGTCCCTCAATTATATATTTCGAGGATAAGGTGATAAGGGTTAGAAATATACTCATCCTATAGGTTTTTGACAAGTGTAAGTCTTAGATTTTACATTATCGTTTTAGTTTTTTAAATCGTTAATTAATGAGGCAATCGCTGCATCATCATGGTGTCATAAAAAATTTAATTTATTTAATGTATAAAAATTATAAAAAATACTATGATGTAGGAAATTTTTTTATCTTTTTAATGACTATTTATAGTAAAAAATATGACTTGTATAACCCCATGTAATTTTTTTTAGTAAAACAATACATGTTTGTGACACTTTTATTTTTACTTTAAATAAAAAGTTATTAATGTCATTTTCTTACCCAAGTGGCTCCATGGGGCCCCCAAGTTGATCCATGGATTGTCGTGGTCGGCCATGACTCATCCAATAAGTGTAGGACAAGTGTAAAGGTAATTTCGTATTATTATATCATTATATTTACCTTAAATTACACTAATTACCTTTAATCACGATTAATAAAACTTAAAAGTTACTATTCACCAAAAATTATTTTAATCCCATTGAACCAAATTTTACTTCATAATGACAATGATGTATGTCTTATTTTTGAAATTCAAGTCACAGAGGTGGTAAAATTTCATTTAAACGAAAAATCAGTTTTTTAACTACCACTTAGTGGTTTCACTATTCATCAAAAATCGATGTTTTTCAGAAAAATACCAAAAATTCACTCTAAGCTATATTTGATATTCCAAATTCAAAAATGATTTCCATTTTACCAAATTCAAAACATAAAAGTTGCATTTATTATTTTTATAATTAATTCCCGTTGTCAAAACAAATAGCGTGTTTTTAAGAAAGAATATCAATCAAAAGATTGACAATTGTTTATGTCCAATTTCAAAGTGAAATTAATTCTAATGAACACCATTTGATAAAATGAGAAAATTATATTATAATTATACTTTAAAACCACTCAATAGTATAATTTATCAGTATAAATTATTTTGATTAAAAAAGTTGTTTTTAAATATTTTTCACTATTCATCAAAAATTGGATATTCTCAGAAAAATACCAAAAATTCAACATAGGCTAATTTCGATATTCCAAATCCAAAAAATGAAGTCCATTTTGAAATATAAAATTTATATAATTTCGAAAAGTGGGTATTACTATTCATACGGCTACTCTGATTGGTCGCGGTGTGTTAGAATCTCGAACTTGCATACAATGCAAGCTATTGTATTATTGAAAGAGAAGTGTACTGTGGAAGCTTGGGGTGTTACATTCTCCCCTCCTTCAATAAATTGAGTCCTCGTAATTTGAAAATGTTCTCTGAAAATAAAAGGTTGAAAATAGAAAATACCTTTGTGGAAAACCCACATCAGAAATAAGGTTAATAAAATTTAGCCTTAATAAGAGAGAAAGGGAAATGAAAAAGTCACCACCAAATTATGATCACGATTAGAAGAACATTGGTGGAAATTAGAGACATATAATTTGAGGAAAAACGTAAATATTTGTAGGGAGTGATTGAGGTCATCAATCACAAACATGTGTAAAATTGAGGGCCTCAAAGCCTTCAATCTATGGTGATTTAAAATATCATCAGTTCAAAAAAACATAAGGTATTAGGATAACACATTCTTTTGTTTTAATATCCCTTTCCTAAAGTTTAAGAATTAATTTATTCATAGAATAAGAGATAGGTATATATATATATTCTTGAAAAGTAGAGTTTCAACCTTAAACTAATTTCTACCACAAACTCATCTTTCACTCAAAAAGATAATAGAACTCAAAAATATTATATTTATCATAATCATAAAAGGTTCAAAATATTAACACATACCATTTAGATTAGGAAAACTATTTTGTAATAACCAGGGACTTCCTGTAGGCTAGTGGTAGGTAATAAAGGCATGTCGCAGTATGGTTGTGGGTTCGATTCCTACAGCTTTGTCCGACGTGACGGGTTATCCCCCGACCTGCAGGTTGTCCTTTTCCTAAAAATATAGTATTATAATATTCCAAAAATAATCTTCATAAATGTTTTAACCTTAAACAATACTATTCAAAGTTCAACTTAATCCATTTCAACCTTTATAGTTATCCAAAATACCTCTATCCATACTTTCTCTAAAAGGTCTCTAAATTCAAAAATCAATTGTAACATCAGATTCCCCAAACAAAGTAAAGTTTCTCTTATTATCACATACTAAAAATATGATTACCTTCATCATATTAAAACCTTAATGAAAACAACAAGTACTCTAGTACAATCCTTATATATATCACATTATTCTTATAACCAGAATATAATCCTTGAGTCCAAAAGCACTAATACATTAATTATTCCACTTCAACTATAGTAACAACATATGATTGGCCTTGATCGCTTGGCCTTTTCCGAGGTAAGTTTCCTTGACACTTAGGACATTAATTTGAATAATGCCCCATTTCCCTACAACTATAGCATTCAACATTGATAGCCTCTTTCTTTCCCTTACAATCACGAGATTGATGACCTTTTTCTCCACATTTATAACAATCTACCATTCCTTTTATGCAAGTATCGGGGTGATTCTTCCCACAATTATCACATAATGGAAAATCCTTCTTTCCCTTTTTCCATTTATCTATCTCTTGTTCCACCGTTCTCTTTTTCTCTTGCTTTACTTTATTGTCATAAGATTTAGAGAATTCCTTTTCTGTCTTGATAGAACAGGAGACTATATCTTCATACATTGAGAAATATTGTGATACTAATGCTCGATGGAGAAACGGTTTTAACCCATCAAAGAAATGATCGATCTTACTTCTTGGGTTACGTATATAATCTGCAGCACACCTCGCTAACTTTGTAAAGTTGGCCTCATACTTTGCAACATTCTTATCCTCCTTTTGTCTCAGACTCAGAAATTGCCTTTCCATATCTGCTCGATGGTCACGAGGAAAGTATTTTTCTAAGAAAAGCTCTTTGAACTCTCTCCATTACATACTTGATACTTCTTCATCTTCCTTTGTATTTTGAATCAATAACCAACATTGATCAACATCTCCAGTGAGGCAGTAAACTGCCATGATAACCATTTCAGTTTCAATACTCCCTAAGGCATGGAATATTTTCTCTAAGTAATTTATCCATTGCTCAACTACTAAGGGATTTTTACTCCCATTGAATGTTGGTGGTTGTTACCTCATGAAGCGGTCTAACATTGATCCTCCATGTTGCGGATCAGGGTGCTCCATACGAGTAAGGTTATTATTCATAACCTGAGTGAGTTGTCTCAGTATGGTGATAAGCTGATCAGCACCAGTTGCATCACCAGCTCCACTATAATTATCTTGAGCAGGAGGGCAATCCCTACATGGAGTGTGTTCATTGATATGGTTTACATTACTTCCACTAGGTGCCATTTCTAAACAATGTCATAAACTAGATTATTTTATGAATCGAAATACATAATAACAAACTTGAAAAACATAAATTGAACTATTTATGGATATAATCCATAATCATAAACATGTTTTCTTTGAGGAAGTATATACTCATAAACCCTTTATAATGGTTTGTAAAGAAAATGAGAATTATCCTAATTATATCCCTCGGGAGTGTCATAACCAAGACTGCAGCAAGGCCCGTTGTCGTGCACTAGTTCCCATTCAAGTCTAGCTCAAAGCGGTGTTTTTGGGTTTTACCCCTAGGTACATCTGTGCCAGAGCCGCCTCTACCTGCGCGTATCCAGACAGGGATGTATTTCTCGGAAAACTCACAAAATCTCTATAATACCAAAATTCTAGGAAGTTCTTCTATACCAATCCTCAAAGTCTATCTTAGGGCTATGTGCTCTAATCAGAGTTTTTCAAAATCTAGCTTCCAAGGTTAGTACTAAAATGCCTCTGATACGAACTATAATGACCCGACCCTAGTTATCCAGAGTCGATGCATTATTACGTGACATTGGCATGATCACAAAAGATCAAGTCTCGAAAGAACGATTAGTTTAGTAGCCTTGGAAACACTAGATACATTCATAAATGTTACATTACATCATAAAGTGAAAAACTACAATAACATAGTCTCTATAGTCCACACTCATATCCCCTTCAGACTATCCCTGCAGGTCAGTCATAAAATATTTCTTGACATCCTGGGAAAAATAAAACATAGAAAGGGGTGAGCTCAGATCCTCACTAAGGATAACAATACAGTCGAAACTTTCATAAATAAACATAAATATTTAAGGCAATGTATAACTAAAAAAAAGCCTTTTAAACATGAATTTTAGCATAATATGGAAAAATAAAATGAAATAATTCCATTTACTTATTGACATGGATATTCTATTAGTCGAATAATCACATGCAATATCAATAACCACTTTCATAATGATGGAATGCATAATGCCAGACTATCATAACCACATAGCCAAGGCCTCATGCCAAGAATACAAATAAAATTTTGTCAAGGCCTCGTTCCAAGACACCAGTTTGTCTCATGAGACCTACCGATGCATCGAGGAGATATATCAGGCTCCACCCGTCACTTATTAAGTCCAATGCATTCCTTATATGAAAAGGTTTAAACATATCATAAACCATAACATAATCGTACCACATAAAACATGCATAAAGGAAACATAACATTTCCACATTTCAATCACAAGATATCAATACAACACATTAATATAATAAAAACATTATCGAAACCATTTTCAATATCAAAATAAAATAAAAGTATAACATGGTATTTATTTTTCATTTTAAAAAAAGTTATGGCTTGTAGAGGAAGCTGAAACTCAAATAATGGTCACGGTGGCAGAGAAGTCATTGTCACCGCATACGTATGACAAAAAAAACATTCCCTTTCTTTCATTTAGTAAAACACTTCATATAAAAAGATTCCTCTTGAATAAAAGTAAAATTCAAAGGGTTTTATACACCGTATAAAAGGAAGTTTTGTATAAAACAAAATATGCCTCAATGAAAGGAGATTGAGAGGAAGTCCCTTACCTCGTGTCCGACTTGACTCGATCATTATTTAACCTCCTGAATAATAAACTAGAGTTAATTTCTACTTTATTAAGAACCTTTTTTAAGTTCATTATTCCTTTTATAACACTTATTACCATGTTATGAACATTATGTAATTATTTAAGTTAATAACGGTCATTTTGTCGATCTTTGGTACTTGAGTCAAAAATGAACTTCTTATAATTACAAGTTGCTCATGTGGTAAAATATCCATTATATCCAGAATTATATTCATGATGTAGATATCATATATATAATATATATACAGTATATAAATGCATTTATAATATTACATAACATTTAGAGGTAAGAAATGAAATACACCGTTCATGGAGACGGTAAGTCGTACGTATGCACGAACGCTACTTTCATTTCTATTTCATATTTAATGGAATGAAATAATAATAATATAAAGGTATATTATAATTCCAGTATAATATCATATATAATATCATTTACTCCATTCTTTATACATCCCACATATGGCATTAACGATTCAAATCACTTTGAGGGGGAGGTAGTCCGCACTTCTCAAAATAAAATTGTCACGTTTACCCATAATGGAAATCATAAAGGTATGCCATAAATGAAAAATACATAAGCATAAGGAAAACATAAACATAATATATATCATATATAAATATATTGGAATCTTAATGGCCACCATGAGAGGTGTTAAAAGAATATTGAACAATCATCATTTCGTGAGGCAGTAATTCACCACTCACAGAAACAGTATGTTCTTTAACCATTAGACGAAAGTGTGTGTAAGTGTAAATCAAATAATTCTCATAAAAACATCCTAGTATATTTAATATACTGGTGTTGTTACAAAATAAAGTAATAAAAATAGTTTAAGGGGTTGGAGAAGCAAAATAAAACAAAAGAACATAAGAGAAAACATTACCTTAAAATCGGGTAACTCTTATTGATTTGAGACAAAGGCTTCCTTGGGAAGACTTCTGCCCAAAGAGAGGCTTCTAGGTGTAAGAGAGGGAAGTTGAGAGAGTATTTGGGCATAGGTTGGCCGAGCCAAATGGCTTGAAGGTGTGAATAAGGTGGTAGAGGTGGGGGCCTTTTATAAGAGGAGAGGAGGGGCACTCTTGGAAAGTCATGAAATGTTACATTATTATGAAGTGCTTTTCGGATTTCAAAGGTCCCTCAATTATATATTTTGAGGATAAGGTGATAAGGGTTATAAATATACTCATCCAATAGGTTTTTGACAAGTTTAAGTCTTATATTTTACATTATCTTTTCATTTTATTTAAATCGTTAATTAATGAGGAAATCGTTGCATCATCATGGTGTCATAACAAATTTAATTTATTTAATGTCTAAAAATTATAAAAAAATACCATGATGTAGGAAATATTTTTATATTTACAATGAATATTTATAGTCAAAAATATGACTTGTATAACCCCATGTAAAAATTGTTTTAGTAAAACAATACATGTTTGTGACACTTTTATTTTTACTTTAAATAAAAAGTTATTAATGTCACTTTCTTACCCAAGTGGCTCCATGGGGCCCACAACTTGACCCATGGATTTTATTGGTCGGCCATGACTCATCCAATAAGTATAGGACACGCGTAAAGGTAATTTCATATTATTATATCATTATAGTTACCTTAAATTACACGAATTACCTTTAATCGCGATTAATAAAACTTAAAAGTTACTATTCACCAAAAATTATTTTAATCCCATTGAACCACATTTTACTTCCTAATGACAATGATGTATGTCGGATTTTTGAAATTCAAATCACAGAGGTGCTAAAATTTCATTTAAACGAAAAATCAGTTTTTTAACTACCACTTAGTGGTTTCACTATTCATCAAAAATCGATGTTTTTCAGAAAAATAAAAAAAATTCACTCTAAGCTATATTTGATATTACAAATTCAAAAATGATGTCCATTTTACCAAATTCAAAACATAAAAGTTGCATTAATTATTTTTATAATTAATTCCCGTTGTCAAAACAAATAGCGTGTTTTTAAGAAAGAATATCAATCAAAAGATTGACAATTGTTTATGTCCAATTTCAAAGTGAAATTAATTCTAATGACCACCATTGGATAAAATGGTAAAATTATATTATAATTATACTTTAAAACCACTCAATAGTGTAATTTATCACTATAAATTATTTTGATTAAAAAAGTTGTTTTTAAGTATTTTTCACTATTCATCGAAAATTGGATGTTCTCAGAAAAATACCAAAAATTCAATATAGGCTAATTTAGATATTTTGAATCAAAAAAATAAAGTCCATTTTGAAATATAAAATTTATATAATTTCAAAAAGTGGGTATTACTATTCATACAGCTGCTTTGATTGGTCGCGGTGTGTTAGAATCTCAAACTTGCGTACAATGCAAGCTATTGCATTATTGAAAGAGAAGCGTATCGTGGAAGATTGGGGTGTTATAGCTACCACACAAGATGGAAATCGAGCCCCTCTACCTTTGGCATTTGCAATTGTGTAGAAAGAGAAATTCTCATCATGGAGTTGGTTTCTGGCATGTCTTCGAGAGTTTGTTACAGGCGCAGAAGGGATTTGCCTTATCTTAGATCATCACCGTGCAATCAAGGAGGCGGTACAATCTGAGGGACTTTCATAGAGACCACCATATACCCATCATCGATATTGTATTAGACACATTGCTAGCAATTTATGAAATAGATTCAAGAATTTGTCGATGAAGAAAGCAATCTTAAAAATTGGTATGAATATCCTTTTTTCTATTAAAAAATCATGTCATAGTAATGTTCCTTTCTGTTTAGATTATTTCTTGTATGATAGAATACGAGCCTCAACAACAAATAATGGATGAGCGTCTTCAAGATATTCATAGATTTAATTCGAAAGTTTATGATTACATGATGAAAATTCCAAAACAGAAATGGTCATAGGCATATGCTAATGGGAGGAGATATGGTCATATGAAGATTAACGCCACTTGAATTCATAAATGAAGTTTTCAAGGATGTTTGAAAATTACCAATCACAGGTAAATATGAATATTTGATTATATGTTTCTCTAAAAAGCAGAATTATAATATACTATTAGTATAATGACTTAAATCTAAATTATAGGTTTGGTACCAGAGACCTTCTATCATAGTGTCAAGTATTTTCTGGAACGAGGAAAGCAAGCTGAAGAGGTCTTGAACAGAGGGATGCACTGTGGACACCATTTCCAACGTGATCTAGATACAGTTCTTCAGGAAGCTATAACTTATCATGTCATTTCATTTAATTGTCCAGAGCAATGATTTGAGGTCACTGAGCCCGGTGATGCTGTGGCTTGCAGTAATGGTTGTATTCGAGTTATTTTATTGGAGAAGCATTACTATGAATGTGGAAAGTTCCAAGCATTGAGATATCATTGTGGTCATGTGATTGCAGCCTATGCTTACATACACGTATCTTGGTAGTAGTTTTTTGATCCAGTTTATCGACTCGACAGTATCAACTCCTGCTACAATACTCCGTGGATGCCGATTGGAGAATATCAGAATTTTCAGCTGTCTGATGACACACCCACGCTTCTACCGAACAATAGTAGACTTTTCCCTAAAGGGAGGCCAACATCGACTTGTATTTGGAATGACATGGATTGGCCTAGTGAACAGGCACCTGTACGAAGGTGAAACATATGCTGCCAAGAGGGTCATACGAAGACATGTTACCCTAGACACATAGGACAATCATCTAATGGTTAAAATGTTTTTTGTACTCCATTAGTTACTATAAACACATTGTATGTGTAATCAATATTTGTCCATTGATGAGTTTTGAAACCATTCATAGCTAAAATATCATCATCATTTAAATAAGTGGTTGTTGTTTTAGAAAAATAACAAGAAATTTTAAAATATATAAAATGTAAGATCGAGGATTTAACAGAATCTGAGAATCAGTTAGAGTGAATACTAGTGAAGAATAAATTGAGGATATAATAGAATCTGATACTACTATCCTAGAAAATGACAAATAAAGAAATCAGGACAACAAGGTTCAACCTGAAAAGTGTGATGAACCCACACCTAAAAAATCCAAAGATCCAATGAAAATGAAGTTGGAATAGATAAAAAAAGGCAAGAACAAAGCTACATTTGAGGAGAAGGTGAGCAATCAACCCGTTTCAAACATTATGGCCCTCTCATCCTTTTCTTCAAAAGTGTTAAATAGAGTGATGAACCTAAATAATTGATATTCTTGAAATTGATTAAAACATTATACCCCTCATTTTCAACCATGAGAATGGGTTTTCTCCACAAAAAAACATTGATTCATTCTGCAACATTGGAAATTCCCTTCTTTAGTCGACTCAGTAAAGAACCAAATGTCATATATTCATTCAGAGGTCGTGAATATGTGATAGTTGGTTCTTTACTGGGTCGACTAAAGCTACGATGCAGGAGAATGTTTTTTCATGTCAACCGTACATGGATCAAAGGTTTTTCCATATTCCTTCTAAACGATGTTGATTGAGAATATTGAGTAGGACAACTCTCTATTTTAGGTTTCAGAGGCAAAGGTTCATTGATTTGTAGGTAGAAAAATGTACTTAAAATATGTTCAAATGCTTTAGGAAAATGATCCATGAGTCATTTGTGACATGTATGAACCAAAATATACAACGAAGAATATTTCCTATAATAACATAATTATTATTCAATAAACATAGTAGTTTGGAGAATCAATCCAAAACTTTATATGTTGAACATATCATAAATTACTTTAATAATTTTGGCCAATTATTGTGACGTCGACATCTTTCAAAATCCAATGTCATTGTTGAATTTTGAAAGCATTCAAAGTGAATATATCATCAACTTTATATTTTGAAAATATCATAAATTCATTTATATATTGAACATATCCTAAATCACTTTATTTAACTCATTACATGCTTCTTTCATACATTACATGATAAATTTCATACCTTAAATGATAAATGTGATGGCTAACATGAAATTAATGTTTTACTATTTGTAAAATCAGATGGAGCATCCACTATTATCTGGCCAGGAAACGCATGTGTCCCATCTTGTGTTGGCGCGACGACCTGTTCGACAACTTGCTGTTCGGAGAGCACATCATTATCATCACAATGCGCCCCCAGTAGCTATTTCTTCATACCTTAGACGTGCGAGATTTTATGGAGTCACTATGTGTGACTTCAATACTATTGATCATCATTTGATTGCAGTATTGGTTGAGAGATGGCAGCCATAGACACACACTTTTCATCTCCCGGAGGGGGATATGACCATTACATTAGAGGACGTCGCCTAAATTCTTGGTTTTACCATCCATGGAAAGGAAATTATGGGTGCCACTAGTGGAAACTGGGCTGCCGTCATACAACGACTATTAGGCATTGATGTTGTTGGCGTACGGGGTTTCCTTGTGGGTTTTAGATTGCGTATGACATGGCTTGATGAAAATTTTTCTATCATTCCTGATGACGCAGACGAGGAGATGCTTATTAGGAACACACGTGCATATATTCTGCGACTGCTCGGAGGCATGTTATGCGTCAACTACTCCACCATTTTGGTACACATGATGTACCTCCCATTACTTGAGGATCTTGATCAGACAGCTACATACAGTTGGGGATTTGCTGTATTAGCACATCTATATAGATCCCTTTGAAGTTGTCAGGCAGATGCACAGAAAATTTCAGGTTGTATGGATTTAGTATAGATGTGGGCCTTGGATAATTTTCCACGCATCGCTCCTCGAGCTATCACACCACTTGAAGCAGAGTTATTTCAGGATTGTCCTTGGGGAAGATGGTATGTTTACTTCATTACTTTCATTTATTTAGTACTTTTGTTTTTGTTATTTATAAAATTACTATATATTACTCTTTTGTAACCAGGTGGAGTTAGTCTCAGAATCATACACACACACACCGAGACATAGTGTGCACAACTTTCTACAGATATTCGATGCATTAGTGCCAGTTAATGTAAGTCAAGCAATAATTTTTTATAGAACAATATGTTTTGTTATCACTATTTTAAGTTATTTCAATGTAATCTTACTAACATTATCTTGATAATATGTCACTTACTTTTTGAGTTTACATTTCAGGTTTCATGGACTCCATATATAGGTTATGTCTATGCATCACTTCCACCGTACTGCACAGCTATGATTGGAGATCGTACTGCAGTGGTGTCACTCATCCACTTCCATATCATTGAGTGGCACCAGCCAGACTGGGTCATGCACCAGTTCGGTTATATGAAACATATCCCGATGGCACTAAGACAACCTGATGGGTTTCATTCTATTGTACTTACAAGTAGACAGTCGGCAGACTGGCGACAGTTTCATGCATCTCATATTGAGCTGTGGGACACGCATGCCCGGTATGGTATTTCTCGATATGGATATACCACAACACAATATCAGTTATCTACCCAGGGAGATTATGCATACTGGTATCGACATCATACCATCATGCATCTTACACGTCAGGGGATTGACATTCAGCAGATGATATGTTTATTAAGGTATATTTTATTTGTTTAACTCTTTTGTGGTATTAATTTGAATGTCATTTCATTTGCAGACAGACATCATTGATCATCTTTCACATATCACACATCCTCAGAAGGAGGCATATATTAGACAGGACATAGTTCATCGAGATGTGTTGGCTCTCTACGACCATCTTCGGATGATATGAGACAGTTTTTATGATGAGGAGCCACAGATATATCCTGATCCATTCCCTCTAGAAGAAGCTCCTAAGGGTGATGATGTACATGTTATGCCTGTTGATGACGATGCCCCTCCACCACCGCTACTAGCTGGAAGAAGGAGATGAGTACCTCAGGAGGGGCAGAGGTGGCGAGATAGATATCTGAGAGCACCTCCCGCAAATGTGGCAGCTCCACATAGAGATGATCCTGCCCAGCTTATTGATGAGCTTGCATAGCAGAGAGATGCTTATATACCACATCTGTCATCTCTGATGACTACTATGGACTACGAGCTGGATCAGGTGACACAGCTTGTGGCAGCCCCCTCTCCTCCCAGCGACGACTTCTTCATTATACCCTTTCTACCATTTTTAGGAGCCTCGGGACCATCTGGCTCTACGCATGATTTTGGGTAGTCATCCACGTATGATTTTGGGCAGTCATCCACACATGATTTTGGCCAGCCCTCTACACAGCATCATGAAGAGGCACTAGAGGCACCAGAAATGGAGGATCCCGCTGCTAGGACACCAGAGTGACACATACGTCGGATGTGGGGAGGACGTGAGATTCAGACGCCACATTGTGGTACCAGGGGGAATCAATGTTGATTTATTCAGATGCCATGATGTATAGTTAAAAACCGTATTCATTTTTACCGAATTAACACTCACATATCAAACATGGATGTGTTGGATATCTAAGACCATCGACATTGATTTATTCAGATGTCATGGTAAACCTCTGAGTGAGAGTGAAAGAAGACACACTTAGTGTTTTAGATAAAATTCCGCTATTGACGGGACAGTTAA
Organism: Viscum album; assembly: GCA_963277665.1. Lineage (NCBI taxonomy): Eukaryota > Viridiplantae > Streptophyta > Magnoliopsida > Santalales > Viscaceae > Viscum > Viscum album. The sequence goes on from OY728130.1 coordinate 1,227,179,431, forward strand.
TCATTAACTCACATTTTTGAGGTTATTGATATTTTTTACCTATTAAAACAGGTTTTACTTATTTATATGATATATATTTTGTAACTTATTCTATGAGTTAAGACTATTATTTATAGAATATAGTATGTGATATTTTTACTTCATTTAAAATGTTTAAAGTTTCATTTAAGATGATTCTTATAGTTTCTGTTTTATATTCTTTCAAAGTTGCGTACTTCAAACATTTTTAAGATTCAGGTTGGAGGTTTTGAAAGATTATAAATTATTCTTCATCAACATTTTTGATGAAGTTCCTTTTGTTTTCAACTATTTCTTATATTTTTAATTAATGTTTCAAGTTTCATTTAGAACTGTGTTATAGTTTCTGTTTTATAGTCTTTCAAAGTCGAGTACTTCAAACATTTTTAAGTTTTATGTTAATTGTTTTGAAAGCTTATAAATTATTTTTCATCAAAAATTTTCATGAAATTACTTTTTTTAACTATTTATTATATGTTTAATCATTTTTTAAAGTTTCATTTAGATCCGTGTTATAGTTTCTGTTTTATATTATTTCAAAGTCACGTACTTGAAACATTTTTAAGTTTCAGGTTACTGATTTTGAAAGCTTATAGATTAATTTTTGTCAACATTTTTGATTAAATTCCTTTTCTTTTCAACTATTTTTTAAATTTTTAAACAATTTTTCAAGTTTCATTTATATCCGTGTTATAGTTTCTATTTTATAGTCTTTCAAATTCACGTACATGAAACATTTGTAAGTTTCAATTGGTGGTTTTGAAAGCTTGTAAATTATTTTTCATCAACATTTTTTATGAAATTCATTTTGTTTTAAAATATTTATTATATTTTTAATCAATATTTAAATTTAAATTTATATCTATGCTATAATTTATGTTTTATAGTCTTTCAAATTGTCGTACATGAAACATTTGTAAGTTTCAAATAGCTGGTTTTGAAAGCTTATAAATTATTTTTCATCAACATTTTTCATTGTAAAGACCCAAAAATTTCAAGTATTTTTTTCTAAATTCTTTGGAATTTTATGAGTACGTATTTTCTGACAGCACCTGATTCCGAGGCCCGGTGTTCCCGGAATAATTTTCTGAAGTTTAGCTCGGGTACGTTCAGTGAACGAACGAGCGGGTTTTTCGATCTTTTGAAGCGGTGCTTGGAATTGAAATCTGAGGGCACTAATGAACTTACAACACTGGTAATTGTTTAAGGGGACCTTTACCACAGTTGTGTTTTATGCGGGTTGGAAGTTAAAATTGGGGTTAAATTAAGAAGGTAAATAAAATTGTTAGAACAATTTTATTTATATCTATAGAAGTTAATTTCTCCCATGGGAAGTTATTGGTGGGGCCCACACCCACCCAACTTCCCATGTGTGGATAATTGAATGGTGGGTCCCACACAAGCCCCAACCTTTCATCTTACATAACTTATTTCTAACTCCATTTTAAACTCCCATGTTTAATTCATGACAACCCCTTAATTTATGAGGACTTTTCCTCTCCCTCTCTCTCTTTATTGTTTGCCAACACACCCTAATTAATAAATTCAACCTCTTAAATTAATTAATTAAGTGATTTAAATTTTGAATTTTAAATTTCATGTGTTAATAAAAAAATAGCATTAGTCTATTATTTGATTTTTGGGGGCATTCGTTGTGTTAAGGGGAGTTGGGAGAGAGCTCTTGAGAAAGGGAGAAAAGTATTCCCCTAATCAAGGAAGAACGATTTTCTTCTTCAACGAAGAACACCCACCTTCAACGAAGAACGACTCGGTGAAGAACGCTCCACATTTCTCCAATCCTCTTCTTCCTCTAAGTCAGCGGAGGAGACACTGATGCTGGGAACTCCCCAACGACGACGATTCTTCTTCGACGTTGATGGAACGACATCACTTTCCACGTCAACAAAGAACAAACCATATTCGAGGTAGGGGGATTTTGTTCAATTTTAATGGATTAAAATTGTGCCTCGTTCGTCATTTTATAACTTTGATTGTCTCAGCCTATTGCTATTGCCTAACGCAGAGGGAGAGGGCTGAACGAACACGGCCCGACGACCCTCCGTTGGTTTTTGATTATTTATTTTTTTGGAATCGGCGACCGGAGGCGGAACACGGAAAAGGCCAGTGGCGCAAGGGCCGCCATCGCACACGCAAAGAAAAGCTGCGGCCAAGCGGGCCGTGACGGAGGAAGCACGACGCCGTCACGTCGTGCTAGGGATGCGGAGCGGCGGCCAGGGAAAGACGTGGCGGAGGAAGCTGGCGCCATCGCACCGGTTGTGCGGAAGGAACCACGGCCCGCTTCGCGGGCCGCTTCGGCGGAAGAGCTGGTAGGTCCGTCGGTCGACCGGGCGGAGGAGAGCCGTGGCGCCGGGAGGGCTCCGCGCCAGACGAAATGTGGCCCACCCATGCGGGCCGCTTGCGCCAAGAGGCCGGCCGACTTTGGCCAGCCGGTTAGGGAGGGCGGCGCCGGTTGGCGCCGCCAGTTCGGGCAACCCGGGGGCCACGCCCCCCCTCGGACTACTCGGCCAGTTGGCCGAGCCAGCGGGGTCGCGCCCAGCCGGGTCACGTCCAGCCAGGCCGCACCCTGCCAGGCCGGCCACCCCCCGTCGGGCCGGGCCGCGCCCTTCGGGCCGGACCGCATGTTTCACTGGGTCAGTATGACACCAGCCTGTTCAGACCCGCCAAGACTGGGTTGACCCGACCCGCCAGCCCACTGGGCTTAACGGGCCGGGCCCGTTTCACTTAAAAGTGAATATCTTGAAGACCGTGCGTCCGAACGACGCATCGTCTGCGGCACTAAGACCCTTTCGATGAGTCGGTCCTTTTGCGATACTCTAAGTGAGTTTTGGATGACCTTGGATAACGACAGGGTTAGAAACAAGCATATTTCTAACCGGGCCTTTGGAACGAAAAAGCCAATATCTGTCAGACCGGGCGTCTGATTGACGCGCTGTCTGTCGCGTTGAGTTCCTTTTGACGAGACAGAACTTCGGGATACATCAACTCTGGACTTCATGACAGTTGATGTATCGACCCCTTTACTTGAGGAGCGGACCCTCCCTGAATTGAGCATTCTGTGTGCGGGAACCCTAAAGCTGGCTGCGATTACGACGACTACCGTGCTGGGATCCTCGGTGGGTTCGACGACAATGACGACTATACTTGGATCCTCCGTGGGTTCGACAATGAGGACGACTGTACTTGGATCCTCCATTGGTTCGGCAGCGATGACGAATGTACTTGGATCCGACGTGGGTTCGACAACGATGGTTACTGTACTTGGATCCTACGTGGGTTCGACAGCGATGAATTCTGTACTAGGATCCTACGTGGGTTCGGCAGAGGAGATGATTCAGAGGCTACATCTAATCATCTCCACCCCTCTTCGTAAGTTGTATACCTGTGTGAGCAGAGTCTTGACTTGCAATCATTACCAACGGTGTGATTGACTTCTTTCTTGTGTGGACTGGGTTGTTCTTGGGCTCGAGAGTTGGAGCCGAACTGGAATTTATGACTTAGTTATATGTATGGGCATATACCTAAGTAGAGTCGGTTGATTCTTCGTGATTGTATCTTTCCTTTCTGGTTTATCCTTCGTGGATCCTAGGAGACCTTCGGGGGTCTCAGGGTCTCTACTGAGTATCATATACTCACCCCTGAACGGGCTATGTCCGCACTACTTTGTGTTGGATGCAGACGACGGACAACACTGATCAAGGTAGAGGTTTGTGGAGCTGGACGGTACCCGGAGGTAGACCACTTGGCAGGATGTACATGGGGAGGACGGCCAGACCTGAGGAGCTGAGGAGACCATCTGTACCCACCCTTCAGGTGGGATATCCGGAGGACGACTCAGTGGTTGTCGCTTTACCTTACTACTGTTGTACCTTCTTTTCAGTTGTACTGTACTTTTAGTTGAGTTTGTATACTGGCCCATTTACTTTTAAGCACTTACTTTTGTACTCAGTTTTACTTAGTGCTTACTTCACTTGCGTACTCTGTTGTGTTTGTTTACTTTTATAAAGGCAATTCCTTCCCTTTTTTTTCGGGATTTACGCCGTTGGTGCTAGTCGCCAGCCCCTGGCCTATGGAAGGCGGGCTTTGGGTAGTCACGGCACGGGCCCCGAGGACGGGTCGTGACAAATTGGTATCAGAGGAGTCAGTTCTACCACAGAACTCCGGACTATGATCATATTTTTCTGTGAAGCAATAGTGTTTAGAGTATTGAGTGTGGTTATTAGTCCATGGATTCCAGTGTTGGTGCGGCGACTGACGTATCCATACACCAGGACCCTGACTTCTGATTTCCAAGTCAGTACACAAAAACATTGATTGCATGTGTGTTTCAAATGTTTTCTTTGTGATTACTTTGCGTCAGCTCACCAGGTATACTGTTTGACCGTGGCGCACCTGTTTCTTTTCAGGATGGCCCCATAAAGGCAACAAGCTAGGGTTCCTAGTTACATGCGAGATGGCAGCCCACCGAGCGACGAGGCCTTGGTGTAGGTCCCCCTTACAGTGGAGGCACCAGCGATACCACTACCCGCTGGGCCACCGATACCACCAGCCCCAACAATAGAGAGTGCACGCTTCCTGAGTGCGTTGCACGAGTTTCAGCGATAGAGGCCGCCCAGGATCTGCCGAGATACATACCCTCAGGCAGTCGAGGATTGACTGGAGGCTAACGTCAGAGTCTTCAGATTAGTAGTGACACCAGCTGACCTTATGACGATCCTTGTGGAGATTCTCCTACACACAGAAGCAGGTAGATGGTGGAGCTTGATGATCCAGGTGCACGAAGAGGCATATCTACTTTGGATAGACTTCAAGAGTCTCTTCCGCTTGGAGTTTGTTCCATCCAAACTCTGTGCGGTGCACATCCAGGAGTTACTACATCTATGGCAGGGCAGTATGACAGTAGCTCAGTACTCGGTGAGATTTACTGACGTCTCGTGCTACTCCACATACATGGTATGAGACCCATTCTTCCGGGCCCGGACCTTTGAGCAGGGACTGAGTCATGAGATCAGGGCTTCGATAATCTCCCTCAGCATTCCGACACAGGCAGGAGTGCTGGAGTGATCCCTTCTTGTGGAGAGCTTTCTTGCTGAGCCGACGCCAGCAGCGAGACCCACCGCAGGGCGACACGTAGTAGAGTCTTCTGCAGCCGGCAGTAGAAAGATGTTGCAGAGGTCCAAGCGGACCAGACCATCAGGTGGGTGACCTCAGGATACTAGTTTGGATGTGCGGGGCACATGAAGCAGATCCAGCCATATGAGGGGCAGATAGTGCAATGCATACAGCGGGAAGGGCCACATGACTCGTGACTTCCCGACCTACCATGCAAATGGGCAGCAGACAATAAAGGGACCTCCCAGGCAGAGGCAGAGGTTCGACCATGGCGGTCTGCATGGAGTAGGCAGATTAAGTAGAAGAGCTGGCCGATCAGCAGGGGGTGGACAACGCTTTGAGGCTCTACCACCACCACCACCACCACCACCAGGAGGACCACCCCGACCACAGGGAGCTGGCAGACAAGGGCATGCTCAGCTCCAGGCAGTCGAGGCCTATGACCACAGCGCATCTGAGATGATTCGAGGTACTATCTGTGTCTACTCCACCCTTGCTGTAGTTCTTATAAACATAGGAGCAAGTCATTCTTTTATTGCCGCTGCCCTTATTCGGAGCTCAGAGATTCCAAATGAGCTGTTGGCTCGATCCTTATGGCTAGAGACTCCTATAGGAGCAGACTCGATGATTACACACTGGTGCCGGCAGTGTGAGATTACTCTAGGAGGTAAGATCTTCGGCTGTGATCTTCTTGTGGCGGCGTCGAGGCCTTATGATGTCATATTGGGTATGGACTGGTTATCTACAGTCCATGCCCAGATCGACTGTATTAGGAGCAAAGTGCAGTGTGTCCGCACAGATGGGAGCAGATTCACCTTCACCGGTGAGAAGGGAGCCTTTTCAGCGCAAGATGTACTTACGCAGAGGAGAGGGCAGCTGATCACACATCAGTTGGCTAGTATCATCCTAGGAGCGGTTGATGTGCAGAGTCCGAGTTTTCCTATTATGGTGGATCAATATGCGGATATTTTTCCTGAAGACGTTCCAGGACTACCTCCTCGCAGAGAGGTAGACTTCTACATAGACCTGTACCCCGGGACAACACTGATATCTACTCCAGTATATCGGATGACTCCCGCTGAGCTTTGTGAGTTGCAGGTACAGCTGGAGGACTTGCAGGGAAAGGGATTCATCCGACCCAGTGTTTCACCCAGGGCTTCTCTGATTTTATTCTCCAAGAAGGTGGATGGGAGCTTACGACTACGTGTTGACTACCATCGCCTGAATCAGGTGACCATAAAGAACAAGTACCCACTCTTGAGGATTGATGACCTCTTTGATCAGCTCAAGGGAAAACGATGGTTCTCGAAGATAGAACTCAGGTTAGGCTATCAACAGCTCATAGTTCGAGACAAGGATGTGCAGAAGATGACCTTCAGGTGTCGGTATGGTCACTACGAGTTCTTATTTATGCCCTTTGGCGTAACCAACACTCCAAAAGTGTTCATGAGTCTCATGAACAGAATCTTCCAGCCTTACCTCAATCGTTTTGTCATAGTCTTCATCGACGACATACTGATATACTCGACTACTGAGGAGGAGCACGCCTGCCACTTGCAGGTTGTACTGGATACACTCCGAGAGCACCAGCTTTATGGTAAGCTCTCGAAGTGTCAGTTCTGGATTTGAGAGGTACATTTTTTGGGACACGTCATCTCAAGGATGGGGTTACAGTGGACCCAGCTAAGATCGAGGTGGTACTTTCCTGGGAGACACCTAGGATCGTGACAGAGGTGCAGAGTTTCCTAGGTCTGGCTGGGTACTATCAGAGATTTGTGCCAGACTTCTCCAGAGTTGCAACACTTCTTTCAGCTTTGACGAAGAAGGGGAAACCCATCGTGTGGCCAGATAGATGTCAGCAAAGCTTTCAGGAGTTGAGACATAGATTGACTAGTGTGCCCATCTTGAGGCTACCAGAGGAGGGCATAGGGTATGTAGTTTACTGCGACGCATCAGGGACCGGACTCGGGTGTGTCCTGATGCAAGAGCGAGTAGTGATCACTTACGGTTCATGGCAGTTGAGACAGCACGAGTAGAACTACGCTACCCATGACCTGGAGTTAGCAGCAATGGTATTCGACTTGAAGATGTGGTGACACTATCTTATGGGCGAGCGCTTTACAGTCTACTCTGACCACCAGAGTCTCAGGTACATCTTCTCGCATAAGGACTTGAACTTGAGACAACGGTGATGGCTCGAGTTCCTACAGGACTATGACTTTGAGATAGTCTATACTCCTGAGAAGGGGAACGTAGTAGCTGATGATCTAAGTAGGAGATCGGGCATACAACTGCTAGGGGAGGCGACTGAGCAGTTAGCCGCTTTGCAGATATCCTTCGTGGATAGAGATGGAGCAGCCTTTCTACAGTCTCTCACAGTCACTCCTCCACTACTTCAGTGGGTCAGAGAGGCATAGTGTGGGGACATTGACTGTGAGACGCGACGTGCTCAGATTTCCACAGGGCAGGTGCCTGATAGATTTTCTAAAGGAGGAGAGCACATCATCCTCTTTAGGGGACGTACCATGGTACTAGTTGCACTGCAGGAGGAAGTGCCGAGGGAGTTTCACACTTCCCCTCTAGTGGTACATCCAAGAAGTGGTGAATATGTACCAAGACCTCAGATGACAGCACTGGTGGCTGGGTATGAAGAAGGCCGTAGAAGAGTTTGTTTCACGATGCCTCACTTGCCAGCAAGTAAAGGCGGAGCACCAGGTACCAGCAAGCTTGGTACAACCCTTAGAGGTTCCAGAGTAGAAGTGGGATAGGATATCCATGGATTTCGTGATGGGGCTTCCATATACTTCCAGAGGACACGACTCCATCTGGGTGATCGTAGACCAACTCACCAAGTCGGACCGCTTCCTACCGATCATAGAGAAGGGCTCAGTAGAGAGCTTGTGATGCCTCTACGTTCAAGAGATCATACGACTTCATGGTGTTCCATCATCTATCATCTCCGATCGAGACGCTCGCTTTACTTCTCGGCTTTGGAAGGGGTTACAGGAGGCATTTGGGATGCAGCTATGCCTGAGCACCGCCTTTCATCCTCATACGGATGGCCAGACGGAGAGAACCATTCAGAATCTCGAGGACATGATCTGTGCATGTATCCTTGACTTTGGTCTCAGCTGGGAGGATCACCTACCCTAGGTGGAGTTTGCATACAACAATAGCTACCACTCCACCATCGGGATGACACCTTACGAGGCATTGTACGGTCGACCATGCAGATCACCTCTGTGCTGGACTGACCCTGGGGAGTCAGCACTTGTAGGACCATAGATGGTCCAGGCTACGACGGAGAAGGTGAAAATCATCTAGGAGTGGATGAGGACTGCATAGAGAAGATAGAAGTCCTATGATGATAGGAGACAGAGACCAATGGAGTTTGAGGATGTCGACCATGTTTTCTTACGGGTCTCACCTTGACGTGGATTACGGAGATTTGGCTGGGGCGGAAAGTTATCTCCGCGCTTCATCGGACCATTCCAGGTCCTCAGCAGGGTGGGTGAGGTGGCTTACTTCCTGGCCCTTCTACCTCAGTTGCACCGAGTGCATGACGTCTTCCACGTATCTCAACTGAGGAGATATGTGCACGAACCATCACACATCATCGATCACGAGGAGCTGGACATCAATGATTGGGTGAAATTTGTGGAGGTCCAGGTGGAGATCGAGGATCAACAAGAGAGGGTCCTACATGGACAATCGATTCCTCTGAAGCGTATTCGTTGACAGCACAAGAACATCCAGGAGAGCACATGGGATCAGGAGGCTCAGATGCGTGCTCAGTACCCTCATTTGTTCCCCTAGTCTATGTTGTAGCTTTATGGGGACGTAAAACCCTGAGGTGGGGGTAATGTAAAGACCCAGAAATTTCAAGGAATTTTTTTTCTTTCTTTGGAATTTTATGAGTACGTAGTTTCTGACGGCACCTGATTCCGAGGCCCGGTGTGCCCGGAATAATTTTCTGAATTTTAGCTCGGGTACGTTCAGTGAACGAACGAGCATGTTTTTCTATCTTTTGAAGCGGTACTCGGAATTGAAATCTGAGGGCACCGATGAACTCATAGCGCCGGTAATTGCTTAAGGGGACCTTTACCACAGTTGCATTTTATGCGGGTTGGAAGTTAAAATTGGAGTTAAATTAAGAAGTTAAATAAAATTGTTAGAACAATTTTATTTATATCTAAGGAAGTTAATTTCTCCCATGGGAAGTTATTGGTGGGGCCCACACCCACCAACTTTCCATGTGTGGATAATTGAAAGGTGGGTCCCACACGAGCCCCAACCTTTCATATTCCATAACTCATTTCTAACTCCATTTTAAACTCCCATGTTTAATTCATGACAACCCCTTAATTTATGAGGACTTTTCCTCTCCCTCTCCCTCTATCTCTTTATTGTTTGCCAACACACCCTAATTAATAAATTCAACCTCTTCACTTAATTAATTAAGTGATTTGAATTTTGAATTTTAAATTGCATGTGTTAATAAAATAATAGCATTAGTCTATTATTTGATTTTTGGGGGCATTCGTTGTGTTAAGGGGAGTTGGGAGAGAGCTCTTGAGAAAGGGAGAAAAGTATTCCTCTCCTCAACGAAGAACGGTTTTCTTCTTCAACAAAGAACACCCACCTTCAACGAAGAACAACTCAGAGAAGAACGCTCCATGTTTCTCCCATCCTCTTCTTCCTCCAAGTCAGGGGAGGAGACACCGACGTGGGGAACTCGCCAACGACGATGGTTCTTCTCCAACGTTGACAGAGATATATCGCTTTCCGCATTAATGACAAATAAACCATATTCGAGGTAGGGGGATTTTGTTTAATTTTATTGGATTAAAATTGTGCCTTGTTCATCGTTGTATAACTTTGATTGTCTCAGCCTATTTCTATCGCCTAATGCGGAGGGCGCGGGCCGAACGAACACGGCCCGATGACCCTACGCTGGATTTTGATTATTTATTTTTTGGAATTGGAGACCAGAGGCGGAACACAGAAGAGGCCAGCGGCGCAAGGACCACCGTCGCACACACAAAGAAAAGCCGCGGCCAAGAGGGCTGTGGCGGAGGAAGCACAACGCCATCGCGCCGTGCTGGGGACACGGAGCTGCGGCCAGGGCAGGCCGTAGTGGAGGAAGCCGGCGCCGTCGGGCCGGTTGTGTGGAAGGAACCGTGGCCCGGTTTTCGGGCCGCTTCGGCAGAAGAACCGGCTGGCTCGTTAGCTGGCCTGGCGGAGGAGAGCCACGACGCCGGGAAGGCACCACGCCGGACAAACTGTGGCCCGCCCGTGCGGGCCGCTTGCACCAAGAGGCCGGCCGGTTAGGGAGGGTGGCGCCACTTGGCGCTTTCGGTTTGGGCAGTCGGGGGGCCACCCCCCCCCCCTCGGACTGCTCGGCCAGCTGGCTGAGCGAGCGGGGCCGCGCCCAGTCGGGTCGCGTCTAGCCAGACCAGGCCGCGCCCTGCCGGGCCGGGCCGCGCCCTTCGGGATGGACCACGTGTTTTACCGGGTCGGTCTGACAACAGTCGGGTCAGACCCTCCAAGACCGGGTTGACCCGACCCGCCAGCCCACTCGTCTTAACGGGTCGAGCCTGTTTCACTTAAAAGTGAATATCTTGAAGATCGCGCGTCCGAACGACACGCCGTCTGCGGCACTGGGACCATTTCGACGAGGCGGTTCTTTTGTGATACTCTAAGTGAGTTTTTTATGACCTTGGATAATGAACAGGTTAGAAACGATCGTATTTCTAACCAGGCCCCTGGAAGGAAAAAAGCCAATATCTCTCAGACCGGGCGTCCGATTGACGCGCCGTCTGTCTCGTTGAGTTTCTTTTGATGAGATGGAACTTAGGGATACATAAACTTTGGACTTCATGACAGTTGATGTATCAACCCCTTTACTCGAGGAGCAAACCCTCCCGGAATCGAGAACGCTGTGTGCGGGAACCCTAAAGCTGGTCGTGACTGCGACAACTACCGTGCTAGGATCCTCCGTGGGTTCGACGACGATGACCACTGTACTTGGATCCTCCATGGGTTCGACAGCGAGGACGACTGTACTTGGATCCTCCATGGGTTCGGCAGCGATGACGACTGTACTTGGATCCTACATGGGTTCGGCAGCGATGGTTACTGTACTTGGATCCTACGTGGGTTCGGCAGTGACGACTTCTGTACTAGGATCCTACGTGGGTTCGGCAGAGGAGATGATTCAGAGGTTACATCTAATCATCTCCACCCCTCTTCGTAAGTTTTATACCTGTGTGAGCTGAGTCTTGACTTGAAATCACTACCAACGGTGTGATTGACTTCTTTCCTATGTAGACTGGGTTGTGCTTGGGCTCGAGAGTTGGATCCGAACTGGAATTGATGACTTAGGTATATGTATGGGCATATACCTAAGTAGAGTCGGTTGATTCTTCGTGATTGTATCTTTCCTTTGTGGTTTATCCTTTGTGGATTCTGGGAGACCTTTGGGGGTCTCGGGGTCTCTACTGAGTATCGTATACTCACCCCTGCATGGGCTATGCTCGCACTAATTTGTGTTGGATGCTGACGACGGACAGCACTGGTCGAGGTAGAGGTTTGTGGAGCTAGACCGTACCCGGAGGTGGACCACTTGGCGGGACGTACACGGGGTGGACGACCGGACCCGAGGAGTTGAGGAGACCATCTGTACCCACCCTTCAGGTGGGATATCCAGAGGATGACTCAGTGGTTGACACTTTACCTTATTACTATTGTACCTTCTTTTTAGTTGTACTGTACTTTCAGTTGGGTTTGTATACTGGCCCATTTACTTTTCAGCACTTACTTTTGTACTCAGTTTTACTTAGTGCTTACTTCACTTGCGTACTCTGTTGTGTTTTTTTACTTTTATAAAGGCAATGCCTTCCCTTTTTTTCTGAGATTTACGCCTTTGGTGCTAGTCGCCAGCCCCTGGCCTATGGAAGGTGGGCTTGGGGTAGTCACGGCACGGGCCCCGAGGACGGGTCGTGACATTCATTAAGTTCATTTTGTTTTCAAATATTTATTATATGTTTAATCAATGTTTAAAGTTGAATTTATATCGGTGTTATACTTTATCTATTATATTCATTCAAAAACACGTATTTGAAACATTTTTAAGTTTCAAATAGGTGGTTTTAATTGCTTAAAAATTATTTTTCATCAACATTTTTTATGAAATTTATTTTGTTTTCAACTCTTTGTTATATATTTAAAATATAATTATTACAAATTTTTATAATTATAAATAATTATATTTGTAAATTAATTATAATAGTAAATTAAATTATAATTTATTACAAATTAATATAATTAAAAGTTATTATAATTGTAAATTAATTATGAATAATTAATTGTCATTAATTAAATTACAAATTATTTATTATTAATATATGATTATTACAAATTATTATATCTTTATATATACATTATATATTTATTCTATTTATATTTATATAATTATAATAAATTTATAACTATAATAAATATATAATTATAATTATAAATATAATAAATATCTATTTATAACTCTAAATATAATAAATATATAATTAAAATAAATAATTATTATAGGCATATATTTATTATAATTACATATTTATAATGTAAAAATATATATAATGTATATATATAGAATTATATATTTTCATTATGTAATTATATATCGATATATACATTATATATACATTATATGTAAATTGAATTGCATATTTACAATGAAAATATATATATATATATATAATGTATACATAAATATATAATTACATTTACTACATTTATAATATTTATTACATTTATTATTTTTATTATAATTCTATAATTATTATATTTTTGTATTTAATATATTTATAATTATATAATTATTATATATTTGTTTTTACTATATTTATATATTTATTATTTTTATATATTTATCGTAATTATTATATTTATAATTATAAATTTATTATAACTCTCTATTTATAATTATAATAATTATAATATTATAATGAATATATAATAATCGAAATATAATTATAAATATAATAATTATAATAAATATATAACTATAATAATCAAAATATATAATGAAGAATATTTCCTATTATATTTATTACATTTATTATAATTATATATTTACTATAATTTTTATATTTATAATCATAAATTTATGATAATTATATATTTCTATTTATGATAATTTAAATATTATAGTGAATATATAAATATAAATATAATAATTATAATAAATATAATAGTTATCTAATTATATTAAATGTAAAATAATAAATATAATAAATTCAAAAAAAAAAACTATAGCGCCACTTCAAGTGGCGCTCTTCGAAGAATTGTATAGAGCCACTTCAAGTGGCGTTAAAAAGCCCCATTTACCTAAATAAACTCTACCCTCACCCATTAAAATAAATAATTTTTTTGACCCCATACCCTAAATTACCTGACTCAGCCAAGTTGTGCATGAGAACCGAAGGAAACCCTAGGATCAGACCGCCACAAAAACTAGACTACAAAGAACCACATCGATGAAACACAAATAGGGCCATGGGTTGCCATTCGATCTAGCTGGTTGACAGTCACAAATAACCCTAAGATCAATTGACTGAGCCACAACACTACCAAAAAAATAGTTTTACACAACACCACCTTTTAACACCTCTAAAAAAACATTGTTAAAAGGTGCTTTTAACGGTGCAAAAAAAAACACTGTTAAAATTTCCCCTTTATCAGCGTTGATAAATGTATCTCATTTATCAACACTTTTTTTAAAACTGTTAAAAGTATCCTTTCATCAGCGTTTTTTAAAAACGGTGATAAAAGGGCAAATTTCATAAAAAAATTAAAAAACATTAAAAATAAAATATTAACCTAAAGATATATTTATATTGATATATATATATATAAATAATATTTTATTAAATATGATTTATATAAGGCTAAAAACACATTTACTCTTAATATATGAGATATTTAGTGAAAAATGGATTATAAAATAATTAAAAAAATAATATTTATTAAGAATTTGCTAATCATTATCGAGTAATAGTCATTTAATAACAATTTGAGGATAAAAAAAAAGATATAAAATAAGTTGAAAACGTAACTTGAACTTCAAATGGGCATAACTTTTGACCCGAGTGTATGTTCGAGCTCTACCACATATCAAATAGATGTATACGATGAGCTCTACACACTAGTGACTATGGGTAACCCCCGGTCACATTTTTCAAGGAAGAAATTTTCCCGACCCACCTTCACCAAGATGAGGGAAGGGACAAAAAACTATCAGACCCATCCTTCTTCAAGTTGAAGGCGAGATAATGACCCTCAATTCCCGACTTCAGTAGGCCCTGGAGTGGCGACTAGCACCAAGGGCATAAAATCTCACATAGTATGGAAGACATTATCCTTTTTGTAGAATAAGATCAGAGATAAAATGGTAAAACCCAAATAACTCCAAGAACTGAAAGTAAAAGTAAATAAAAAAATACATTCCCATATGCATGTTCAAAATAAAGTGATACATAGTATAAGAAATTCTGAAGAAAAGTACCTAAAGAAAGTAAAAACAGCAACGAAAACGCCCAACGTCCGAGCTAGTAAGGTCTGGCACGGTCCTCAAAGTCCTCCTGGAAACCTGAAAGCAGTTTTATATATGTAGGGTGAGTATACAGATATACTCAGTAGGTAAAACCAGAAGCTCTCGTGCAAAAGTGGGGAGACATTCTAATACCCCGTGAGAAAAGTAGAGGTAGCCAAATCACCTAGCAAGAGAAACTATCCACCCTGCCTCATAAAGGCACACTCCCCAAATAACGCAAGTCAGGTAAAGTAATAGTAATAACACATTGATATTTGGGTACCCCGCACCGCTTTCCCATTGGTTATTTAGGACATCCTATGCGTCAGACCTCCCCCACAAGTTCCACTGCAATCTCACTGCCACCCCAACCACAACCCCATGGGACATCACAACCATAGATAACCACACCCGCATACACCTGAGCCACAACAACCACCACCATGCCCGAAGACACCTGGCCTATAACGACCACCACCACTCCTGAAAACACCTGGGCTAGAACGACCACTTCCATGCCTGAAGACACCCAGACCTCATCCCGAAGACACTTGGGAAAACAACAATCCCACACATACCTGGGCCAACCACCACTATGCCACCCTACCCAAAGAGTCTTGGGACATAATGAACCTTAGGCCGTCACAGCCCACCCAAAGAGTCTTGGGATACCTGGGAGAGGGAGAAGAAAGGAGCTAATAACCAACCAGTCATAAGAATGTTGGAAAAAACACCCTCCCCCATGAAATGGGGGTGTTCAGAATGAAGTGCTCAACATGGGTGGGGTGCATATAAGAAACACAAGAACTAATAATTATATATATAGGAAATCAAACAATCATCCCAACCTAAGGGTTCCGAAACAGACAACCATCCCATACAAAACCACTCTCACTGCTATCCCTATATGCACAAATATACAACAACCACAACCAGAACACAACCCATTCCTGGAAAACAATTACCTATTGCACCCGTTCTCATTTTTATATTCATTTGATTCCATTTAAAACATTCCTCCACTACCGGGCTTCTAACAGGCATAACCATAATCCAAAACAACAACTGAAGGGAAAACAGCCAAGAAAACAATTAAGCATTCACACCCGGTTCTCTTGTAAATTCACAACAATAAAAGAGATCCATGAGATCCCTTGAAGTACTGGAACCAAACCAAGCCCCAACATATTGGCTCCACACAACCTCAGATTCATAGGACAACAACTTATCAACCAAAACATTTCATCCCCCTTTTGAGTCACCCCACAAACATTAAATAGAACAACCATGCATATTACCAGAACAGATCAAGGGAGTTTTAGATTTATCCACACCATTCATTATGTTCCTTTCATTTTGTTAAATGGGGTGATCACACAAGGGATATTATTCACTGGGCATCCATTTAATCAACCAAGTTTACATGATTAAATAGTTTCCATGTTACATCCATTGAATCACAAGACTATCCAGAAAAATAGAGCTTCATTAGTGTGCAAGAAGAGACCACCAACGACCACGATTTTCAGTGGACATGAGTCTATAAAATTAACAACATAAAAATAAGGTAAAAAACAGCAACATAAACATCATCATTCCCACCCTTTCATTATTTAAGAGTTTGTTAATTATCTTCGTTAAAGTTGGTTTCATCTACACCATGAGGGAACATCATCATACCCACCCCGCATGATGCACAATAATAAGAGACAAAGGAAGAACCCCAACTTGGATGATCAAGGATCGATGTTTCCTCCTCGTGCCAAGAACTGCAGTCGCGTGAGCAGTAGGAAAAAACTCCACGAAGGCTAAGCAAGAAGGGCTACAACACGAGCGTAAGAATCGTCTCATGAGGAAGGACTTCTGGTGCACTAAGGGAAGGAAAAGGACCAAGGAATAAGAAGATCTCAGTGTGTTAAAAATCCCAATCCCAGAGTTATGAGATGTGAAATCTCGAAGTACTTAAAAATCAGGTCATAGTTTAACCATGTGGCTGGGTGGTTTCACACGTTCAAATTAATTGGAAATTAATAATTCTCCTTGTAGATGGTAAAGATATCAGATGTGAGTTAATAGATTTCCTTCAAACCAGGAAAACATGTAAATTGGGTGAGACTAGAAATCACAGGACACTGGAAAATGCGAAAAGGGTGTGAAACTGATTAAAAAGCCACATGTTTTGGTAAGTCAAGGGTTTCCCCACTCTTAAGAGATTGAAAACATAATTTATGGGATTAAAAATGGCCTTAAAACCACTTTAAAAGAGGTAATAAAACATAAAAGAGGTGTCATGGAAAAACTAGGGGAAATAACCCCGACACTCCATGGTGGCACCGTTTGGGTGCGGCACCAATCAATGCCACCAATAGGTGACACCCTGCCACTGACACTGACGCCCTCCTGACTCCCCGATGGGGTCCAGGACACCCCAAACACTAGAATTTGATGAATTAATGGTTGAGGAGGGTTCATACCATTACATCAGATACCTCTCAAACTATTCTTGTCCTTGAGAATCAAGACAAACCCGATGAAAAGAGAGGGGTCCGAACAACCATCTTGTATGATACCTCTCATGTCCAAACCACCATAGAGTTGTTTGAAACCCGGAACAAACATTGATATCTAGGAACACCTATCCCTCATCCATCTTCTGAACAACTACGGATACACTACCACTCTTCTCCTCCAAGTAACCATACGAACATAAAATTCACACCATCTAGACATATGGGTTAGGAAGTTCCTTCCTCTAAGTAAAGATACTATCCTCTTTGGGCGGAACTGACTCATCTACATGGGTTTAATTGCATCCACCTTAATGCATCTTGATTAGGGATTAGTTTCTCCCTTTCCCACACCCCAGGACTCTGCATACACATTCACAAGGTAAAGGAAACAACTAATCTCATAGCAAACAAGGTCATGCATTACATCACAGTAAGGCACAAAGGAACACAAGATCAAAACTCAAAACAGCTCTGGGTACTGGGCGCGCATATGATCTTATCACTCCCAAGAACTCTCCTTGAGGCCACCATGCCTCCACAACACACAACCCAAGGGAATGGTCCATCCATGAGGTAACCTCTCCTTGCTATCCTTGATTCTCATCGGTTGCTCCACAAACGTCGCATCACCCTCGATACCCAACTCTCTATAGTCGAGGACGTGGGAGTCATCGTGTAGATACCGATGGAGATGAGATACAAGAAAGATTTTGTGGACCCTCTATATCGACGGTGGTAGTTCCTACTGATATGACACATTGTTGACCCATCTCAGCACCTTGAAGGGTCCGATGAACCTGGTAGAAAGTTTACTCCCCCTGCCGAACCTCTACTGCCCACACTGAGGGGAGACCTTTAAGAATACATGGTCTCCAACTTAGAACTCCAAGGGCCTCCTCCTATGATCAGCATATGAATTATTCTAGTCCTACACTGCCTTCATCCTATGACACACAATTTTAACCTTCTCTGTTGTGCTCTGCACTACCTCTGGGCCAAGAACACCTGCCTCCCCAACCTTGGTCCAGCACACAGGCGAACTACATGGCCTCCTATACAAGGATTAAAATGGTTCCATGCCAATAGTAGAGTGATAAATATTATTGTAAACTTTTGGAACCATGTCTATTCTATTCATGAATTGGATTATGGTTTGTGTTTTTTGTCAATCCTTAGTGGAAGTTCAGAATGGGTGCCAGCAAAGTGATCATACAGTTCAAGAAGACAACAGTTTTGAAGGTGGTGACGTTTCCTAGTGTTTGACAAATTTTTGGGCCTCAAAATCAGAAAATGAAGACATGGATTGTTGGTAAAAGTAGGTGCACGCAAAGAGGAAGTGGTGCGTGAAAAAGGTGGGCCTTGCACGAAATATTTAGGTTGTGCGTGAAAAACAGCCTGGTGCATGAAATAGTGGTTCGAGTTTTTTCACGCAAATAGTGCTTTAGAATCAGAACATTGAAAAATGGGAAAGTCATGGGCTGTGTGAAATATCTGGAGATGTGCACAAAAAACGATACCTGCGCGAAATATTACGCGCCAAGGGAGAGTTTTTTTGCGCCACAGGGGGTTTTTCGCGCGGGGGTCAGAGATGCCTATAAATAATAGGTGACCCCCTTCATTCCAAATAGTGGAAGACTCAGATAAGATCCGAGGTCTGATGCATGTAAAAGGATCACGTAAAGGGATTTGCGCAAAAAATTCCATCTTGCACAAAAAATTCCAAGTTGCGCGAAAAATTCCGGCTTGCACGAAAAATTTCATGGTACGTGAAAAATTCTAGCTTGCGTGAAAAATTTCTAGCTGCGTGAAAAATTCCGGGTTTCTCGTAAAAAGATGAAGTTGCGAGAAATATTTTTCCGTGCGAAAATCATGTATTGCGCGCAAAATTTTGAACTTGCGCGCAAAGGGTAGATGCTACGCGAAATCATCTGTGTATCTTGTTTGCACTTTCTGATTATCCAGATCAGTGGTTCGGTGTGTTCAAGAGCATCGTTTATGGAGATCGATGCAAGTAGAGTCTCGTGCTAAGCAGAGGTGAGGACTTCAATGCGAATCTATTGAAGAGAACTTCATGTCTATAAACTGATTGAGACTTCACTAAAGGCAGTGAGACAGGGGGAGTCAATGAGAGTGACTCGAGGGACGCAATGGTCTATCCCTGAACAGTTGTAAAGGCAGTGAGCCTGAGATAGAGTGACTGTTCCTGAACCATTGTAAATCCACAACTAGTAAAGAATAGTGAAATTTGGTACGACCGAATACTTTTCGGCATATGATCCTTGGACGTAGCCCTTAGTGGTAAACCAAGTAAAAAGTGTTGTGTCATCTCTTTGCATGTGAATGTTTGATTGCTTCTCATATCAATCATAAAGGTTAAACTAGTTCCTACCTATGTGGGAACAAGATCCATCAGTTTAAAAGAAAAGTTGACACCCTTATTCACCCCTCCCCTCTCTAGGTGTCCCAGGGTCCTACAAGTTGTATTAGAGGAAGGTTTCTTGTGTTTGGACTATACTTTTTCATCATGGAGAATGCTGTCAATGCTAGGGGAATCCCTCTCTTCGATGGAAGTAATTTTTAGATTTGGAAGAACAGAATGAGATGTCATTTAAGATCTCTCATAATGGAGGTCCTCATTGCTACTGTGTAAGGAATACATGTTATTGATCCAACATGTCTTTCTATGACTGATACAGAAAGGAAAGTTCTTGATGCAGATGCTAAAGCTCAGAATGCTATCACTACAACTATTTCTGATTAGATCTATCTAAAGGTGATGAGTTACACCTCAGCAAATTCTATGTGGGATAAACTTGAAAATATATATAAAGAAGATAACAAAGTTAAGGATGCAAAACTTCAAGTCCTGCACAACAGGTTTGATGATCTAAAGATTCATCCTAATGAGAATGCAGATTCATTTTTCAATCGAATTACTGAAGTAGTGGGATCAATTCGAGGGATTGAAGAAGAAATCAAAGACATTGATATTGTAAAGAAAATCTTGCAAAGACTTCCTCCCATGTACAATGAAAAGGTGTCAGCCCTTGAAGATAGAGATCTATATAAACTATCTCTGAATGATCTGCTAAGTAGTCTAGTGGCATATAAGATGAGAGTCAAACCTGAAGAAGCTACAACTCATGTTAGCAAGGAAATGGCATTCAAATCCATGTAAAAACTGAAAATTTCAGAAGATAGTGGTGGTGAATATGATGAGGAAAAAGAAATTCTTTCTCTCATCGCTAAGAAGATGAAGAAGGGAAAAGGTAAATTTAAAGGTAAGCTACCTCTAGCATGTTTTTGTTGTGGAAGAGTTGAGCACATTGCCTCTTAGTGCCAAAGAAAGTTTGATGATGATGAGAGCGAAGCAGAAGACATCGAGAAGCCTCAGGAAAGGTTTTTCAAAAAGGGAGACTTCAAATATGGAAATAAAATACAGAAGAAGAGTTTTGTCTGTGAAGAGTAAGATGATAATATTGAATTTTGTGAAGAAGAAGAACCAGAATTTAAAACATGAAAACCATGCTTCCATGATGGCTACCACTGAAAAGTTAAAACCCTCAATCAATAAAGTTAGAGATAATCAGATTACTCCTAATGGTGATCCAAAGGCTAAAATTAAGGATGCCTTTTCCAAGCTTGAGAATAAATGTAAGAGATGCAATAAGTGTAAAGAAATGGTGGAAGAATCATCAGAATATGTTGATGAGCTTGAAGCAGAAATTGAAAGACTTGAATAACTAGCGAGAGTTCATTCTTCAATCCCTGAAAGCACAGATGATGTTGTGGAACCAAATATTAGAATTTAAGAACAAGAAAATTTCATAAATGACCTTTTATCTAGACTATAAGAGAAGTCCAAGACTATTGAGGGTCTTGAGGAAGAAGTTGTTACTCTTAGGAGTAAAATTGAATGTCAATCAGCCAAAAATGAGGGTAAGAAGAAAATTCATTTTGGAAGATTCTTAGATGCAAAATTACTTGCAAGAGCCAAGTGTGGTTCAGATGGGGTTGGAAAAATCTTGAGTGATAAAATTCACGCTTGCATGGGAAAGAGTGGAATTGGATGTGAAGTTGAGACATCAACTGCTGGAAGTGAAGAGAGCCAAAAGAAAGACAAAATAAAAGTTGGACATGTTGAAACGTTGCCTGAAGTGCTGAAAAATAAACCCTCAATCCAAACTAAAAGAAGAACTGAAAATTATCCTCAAGCTTTCAGAAATGACAGACAGTCCAACTATTCTCCCAAGGAAGAACTCATGAGGAGAAATTCAAGTGAGAAGACATTTACTCTCATGAAGTGTTAGTTCTATGGCTATCTAGGCCATACCATGTCATATTGCGAAGAGGCAAGGAGCTACTTGAATGGGGAAGATTTGTGACATCAAAAAAAGGAGACTAACTTCATATCCTCCATCTTATAGAAGAAATAGTATCTATGGATACTATTTTCATTGTTCTAAATTTGGACATAAAGCTATGTATTGAATACAGAGATTCGATATACAAATCTCAGAGACGGGTCAATATTCACCCTCTTGATGGTGTTGATCTCACAAACATGTTTTCTCCTATGGAAGAAGATTATGGGCATGAAGAATCTGATTATGTGGAAGAAATAATTAGAAGGCCATCAATATCTTATACTCAATATAATATCTATTGGAAAGAAAAGAAGAATATCGATAAATCCAATATTGCAGAAGTAGTCTTCAAAGATACAAAGAGTAGCAGTACCTGGATTCTTGATAGTGGATGCTCTTCACATATGACAGAAAATACTGACCTTTTTAAGAACATTAAAAATAAAGTTGATGGAATAGTGAGTTTTGGTAATGATGGTGCTTTGAAGATTAAAGGCACTGGGAATACTACTCTCGCCAATGGAGAGTTGAAGAAGACAGAAGTTCTTTATGTGGACGGTCTACGCCATAATCTCCTCAATGTGAGTCAACTCTGTAACTCAGGGCTCATAGTAACTTTCAATCAAAAAGGCTTCACTATAAAGGTAAAAACATGAAATTATCTTATGAAAGACTATAGAACAGATGGAAACTTATATCATGTTGACAGCAAAGTAAACTCTTGCTATTTGTCTATTGAAGAAGAAAACAACTTCTGGCATTAAAGGCTGGGGCACATTAACCAACAAGACACGGAAAAGATATCTAAACTGAATATTGTCATGGATATCTCCATTCTGAATCATGAATGGGAAAATACTTGTGATTCTTGTATATAGGGGAAGTGAGTCTGTAATTCATATCGACCAAAGAAGAAAAGGGCATCACACCTTCTTGATCTCATCCATACAGATGTATGTGGCTCGATAAATGTTGCTGGAACTCATGGAGAGAGGTACTTCGTCCTTTTTATTGATGATTATAGTATAATGGCTTGTGTAATGGTTATTCACAGGAAGCGACAAGTACTTTATTTCATGAAAACTTATCGCTGGATTGCTGATAATGATACTAGACAGAAAATAAAAGTCCTATGATCTGATAATGGAGGGGAATACATGTCCATTGAGTTTGAGAATTACCTAGAAAAACATGGAATACAACATTAGGTAGCTGCTGTGAGAACTCCACAACAAAATGGAGTTGTTGAGCACTGGAATCGAAAGGTTAACAATATGGACAAGACTATGCTGATTGAGAGTTGTATCTCTCACCATTACTGGAAAGAAGCCATTGAAGCTGCAGTGCACATTTAGAATCGAACGAGGCTTTATATGGGAGAAATGAAGACACCATATGAATTGTGTCATGGAAGGAAGCCTTCATTGAAATAGTTTCATGTTTTCGGAAGCAAATGTTTCATCCTAAATAAAGAAGGAAATCAAGGGAAGTTTGGTGACAATGCCGATGGAGGAATTTCTCTTGGGTATCCAATGAACAACAAAGCCTACAAGTGTTTCAATAAACTCTTATAAAGGATTATGGAGAGCAGTGATGTTAAGATCATTTAAGATAAAACCACAAATGCTTCAAGGATTTCATATGATGATGTGATAGAAAGTGAAGAAGAAAGTGAATGTAGAGAAAGTAAAAGTACAGAAATAGAGGAAGGCATACAAAACACTTAGTAGTCACATCATGATGTTGACTCAGAAGAAGAATCTGAAGAAGAAATCTTGGCTGGAGAGAATGCAACTGAACCACACAAGAGAAATCAAAGAGCTGAGATTGATCTATCTAACATAATTGGGGATAAGAGTGCACCCACAAAAACAAGGAGGATGAGAAATAGCACACAATATGAATTTCTGTCAGTTGTGGAGCCATCCTCATTTAAAGAAGCAGCAAAGGATGAATCTTGAGTGAAAGCCATGAATGAAGAGTTAGATCCGATTGATAAGAACCAGACATGGGATCTTGTCCAGAGACCTGAAGGTCACAATGTTATTGGTACAAAATGGATCTTCAAGAATATGTTTGATGAGCATGGAAGTGTTATCAGAAACAAGGATCGATTGGTATGTAAATGATACTCCCAAATTGAATGTGTTGATGTTGAATAAACCTTTGCTCTAGTGGATAGACTGGATTCAATCATGCTTTTCCTTACCATGGAACTCCAAATAGGATATAAAGTATATGAAATGGATGTCAAGGAAGCATTCATGAATGGTGTACTCGAAGAAGAAGTCTACATTTAACAGCCAATGAGTTTTCTTCTTAGTACTGATGAAACAAAGGTTTGAAAACTAAAGAAGGCTCTATATGGTTTGAAGTAGGCTCCACGAGCATGGTATTCCTGGCTAGAATCTTATCTCAAGAAGTTATAATTCAAAAGAGTAGGAGTAGATCACAATCTATATGTGAAGAATTATCCAAAAGATCAGTTCATGGTTCTAGTCTACGTTGATGACATTATATTTGGTGGTAGTAGGCAGAAATCAGTGGATGAATTTTCCAATCACATGAAATCAGAATTTGAAATGTCTATGATTGGGGAGCTCACATATTTCTTAGGGCTACAGGTGATTCACAAGAAGGATTAAACTTTCATTTCTCAGGAAAAGTATGAAAGAGAGCTGCTGAAGAAGTTTAATATGCAAGACTCCAAACCAATGTCAACTCCGATTATAGTTGGAAGCAAACTTGGAAAGCATGAGGATGGGACATCTATAGATCCCGCCATGTACAAGAGGATCATTGGGAGACTACTGTACCTGACAGCAACATGACCAGATATTGTCTTTGCAACATGTCTAGCGGCCCACTTTCAGAGTAATCCAAAAGTGGAACATATGGCAGTAGTTAAAAGAATCATGAGGTATATTCAAGGTACTCATAACTTTGGGTTATACCTTGCTGTAGGCAGGGACAGGGAATTATCAGTGTTTTCTAATGCTGACTGGGCTGGTGATGTAGTGAACAGAAAGTCCACCAGTGGTGGAGCATTCTATATCGGGAATAAATGTGTTGGCTGGTTGAACAAGAAACAAGAAAGTACTTCTCTTAGTACTGTTGAAGCTGAGTATATCTCTGCCACAAAGGCATGCACTCAACTACTATGGATAAAGCAACAACTAACAGATATTGGTGATGAGGTGAAGCAACCAATGGTAATTTACTGTGATAACAAGAGCGCAATTGATCTTACGAAGAATCCTGTTCAGCATTCTCATACAAAACATATTGAAATCAGGTATCACTTTATCAAAGAAAAAGTTGAGCAAGGCGTGATTAGAATGGATTATGTGGGGACTGATGAGCAAGTGGCTGGTATCCTGACCAAGCCACTGTCAGCAACTATGTTCGAAAAGCATCGATTGAATCTTAGTGTTCAACCACCTCCCAGTGCATAAAGAGGTTACGAAATATCCCTCTCCCAAGTTATGTTAACTATTTTTAATCTTTTTCTGGATATGATGTAGGTTTATGGGGGAGATACTATCCAGGGGGTGTATTAAGATGTTCAATGAGCAAATACCGATCTTTAGGTTTATTTCCAATGGGGGAGAAGGAATAAATTCAGAACATGTTTGGTATCACAATAAGATTTTGGTGATAGGATAAGAAGGAATACATCGGACATGTAATGCTTCTAGAAAAATTTAAGATAATTTCTTGGGCGTCTTTGAGAATTCCAAAACACAGGATCCCAATTCAAGCTTCCCATCTTGTTTTGTACACCTAGCATCGCTCACATATACTTAGAGTGTTGGCTGAGTTGATTCTTGCGTTTTTGGTTTGCATGTGGATGGTGATAAATTGAATTTATTTAGTGATTGCCAATAAACCCAAAAGGGGAGATTGTTGGAACCATGTCTATTCTATGCATGAATTGGATTATGGTTTGTGTTTGTTGTCAATCCTCAGTAGAAGTTCTGAATGTGTGCCAGCAAAGGGATCATACAGTTCAAGCAGACAATAGTTTTGAAGGTGGCGCAGTTTCCCAGTGTTTGCCTTGGACCTCAAAATCGGAAAATGAAGACATGGATTGTTGGTAAAAGGAGGTGTGCGCAAAGAGGAAGTGGTGCACAAAAAAGGTGGGCCTTGCACAAAATATTTGGGTTGTGCGCGAAAAACTGCATGGTGCGTGAAATAGTGGATCGAGTTTTTCCGCGCAAATAGTGCATCAGAATCAGAACGTCGAAAAATGGAAAAGGCATGGGCTGCGTGAAATATCTGGAGATGTGTGTGAAAAACGATACCTGCGTAAAATATTACGTTCCAAGGGAGATTGTTTTCGCGACACAGGGGTTTTTGCGCACAGGGGTCAGAGATGCCTATAAATAAGAGGTGACCCCCTCATTCTGGACAGTGGAAGACTTAGAGAATATCTGACGTCTGATGCATATAAAAGGTTCGTGTAAAGGGAGTTGCACTAAAAATTCCGTCTTGCGCGAAAAATTCCAAGTTACGCGAAAAATTCCAGCTTGCGCGAAAAATTTCAAGGTGCGCGAAAAATTCCAACTTGCGCGAAAAATTTCCAGCTGCGCGAAAAATTCCAGGTTGCGCGTAAATAGATGAAGTTGCGCGAAATATTTTTCAGCGCAAAAATCATGTATTGCATGCAAAAGTTTGAACTTGTACACAAAGGGTAGATGCTGCGCGAAATCATCTGTGTATCCTGTTTGCACTTTCTGATTATCCGGATCAGTGGTTCAGTGTGTTCAAGAGAATCGTTTCCGGACTTCGATGCAAGCAGAGTCTCATGCTAAGCAGAGGCAAGGACTTCAATGTGAATCTATTGAAGAGACCTTCATGTCTATAAACTGACTGAGACTTCACCAAAGGCAGTGAGCCATGGGGAGTCAACGGGAGTGACCCTAGGGACGCGGTGGTCTATCCCTGAACAGTTGTAAAGACAGTGATCCTGGAACAGAGTGACTGTTCCCGAAGCGTTGTAAATCCACAACTAGTGAAGAATAATGGAATTTGGCATGACCGAAAACCTGTCGGCGTATGCTCCTTGGACGTAGCCCTTAGTGGTGAACCAAGTAAAAAGTGTTGTGTCATCTCTTTGCATGTGAATGTTTGATTGCTTCTCATATCCATCATACAGGTTAAACTAATTCCTACCAACGTGGGAACAAGATCCATTAGTTTAAAAGAAAATGTTGACACCCTGATTCACCCCTCCCTTCTCAGGGTATCCCGGGGTCCTAAATTAACAAACTCTACTAAGGGAAAATGTCATACCCATGATCCCCCGAAGTCCAAAACACATGCCTGTAGCATATCCTCCAAATGTCTGGATGGTTCACTCTATCTGCCCATCTGTCTGGGGTGGAAAGCAATGCTAAGGCGTAGTTGGGTGACAAAAGCATGCTGTAATCCCTTCCAGAATCGTGAGGTAAACTGTGCATACCAATATGAGACTATGGACCGCAGAACTCCATGAAACCGCACCACCTCATCCATGTATCTCTGTTCTAAGGATTCCACCACACTAAACTCCTTGATCGCCAGGAAGTGAGCTGATTTCGTCAACCGGTATACCACTACCCAGATAGCATCGCAGCCTCCCTAAAACCTGGGTAGTCCTATGATGAAATCCATTGATATGTCTTCCCACTTCCACTCAGGGACATCTAAAGGCAAAAAAAGACCTCCTAGGATTTGGTGTTCAGACTTCACTTGCTGACACACTAGGCACCTTGACAAAAACTCCGCCACTGCCCGTTTCACCCTGAGCCACCAAAGCTGTTCTCTCAAGATTCGGTACATCATGGAAACTTCTAAGTGTACCGCT
This sequence comes from Viscum album, assembly GCA_963277665.1. Taxonomy (NCBI): domain Eukaryota; kingdom Viridiplantae; phylum Streptophyta; class Magnoliopsida; order Santalales; family Viscaceae; genus Viscum; species Viscum album. Next base: position 1,227,206,893 of record OY728130.1, read on the forward strand.
AGGGGTGAGTTATGTTACTCACAGAAAAATCCCCCGCGCATCATCTCTAGGAAAAACAACTTCCTACAGAAAATCATCTGATTCTGACCATCTTTCGACCACCCTTTCGGAGCATTTCCCTGGTCAACCCGATTGCGCATCACTTCACTCTATGATTCTCCCCACTGAGAATCCTACACCCTCCATAATAGAGAGGAATGAACTATCATCTGAAATAGATAGCCTCTACCACCATCCACCCTTGCATCTAGGTGTAAGGTAGCCAACTCCTCTATCGCCTTCTAAGCATCCAAAGATTCCCAAATAGATTCCCTCTGCAACTTTCTACTCAAAACATCAGCCACATCGTTCCCCTTACCTTCAGTGTAAGAGATCTCAAAGTCATAGTTCTAAAAAAACTCCGCCCACCTTCACCGTCACAAGTTCAGGTCCCACTGGGTATAAATATGCCTCGAACTCTTGTAATCTTTGAAGGTCGCAAAGTGTTTCCCAATGAGGTAATGCCACCACAACTTCAATGCAAACACTACTACTACAAGATCTAGGTCATGGGTGTCATAGTTAAAATCATGATGACATAACTACCTAGACCTATAAGAGACCACTCCTCACTGCTGCATCAGCACAAACCCCAATGCAAGACTAGAAGCATCACAAAACACCAAAAACAACACCCCTTCCTCTGGAAACCTGCACACTGGAGCACCGACCAACCATTCCTTCATATAACTGAAAACTATTCGACACTGCTCACTCCATACATAGGCCTGGTCTTTTCTGGTCAAAACTATCAAAGGAGATGAAACTAAAGGGAATTCAGGTAATAACCTCTGATAATATCCTACCAGACCTAGGAAAATATGAACCTCCACCATGTTATTAGGTTCTTCCCAAGAAACAACTGCTTAAACATTTGACGGATCCACTTCTACCCTTGCTAGGACACCACATGTCCAAGAAAGTGCACTTATCATGTTAAGAACTTGCACTTGGAAAACTTCTCCTAGAGCTGGTGGTGTCAAAGGATCCCCAAGACCATCCTGAGGTGCTCAATGTACTCATATGATATTGAGTAGATCAGGATGTCTTCAATGAACACAATGGAAAACTGATCTAGGAAGTCATGGAAAATAGAGTTTATGAGCTCCATGAACACAACAGGTGCATTCCTAACACTGAATGACATGACTATGAACTCGAAGTTTCCATACCTGAACTTAAAAGTATTATTTGATATATCATTGTCTTTCACGCTTAACTGGTGATACCCAGACCACAGATCGATCTTAGAGAACCAACCTGCTCCCTTCAGATAGTTGAAAAGATCATCTATCCTCGAGAGAGGGTAACAGTTCTTGACCGTTACTTGATTCAGTCTCCAGTAGTCTATGCACAGCCTGAGTCCACCATCTTCCTTCTTCGCGAACAAGACTAGATCACCCCATAGCGACATGCTGGGTTGGAAAAAAACCCTTCTTCATCAGATCTTCAATCTGAATCTAAAACTCCTGCAACTCAGAAGGTTCCTTACTATAAAAAGCCATCAAAATCAGATGAGCACCAGATTGTAAGTCTATCCCAAACTCAACGTCACGTCGAGGGGGTAGAGTAATAACCTCCTCGGAAAAAATGTTGAGGAACTCTCTGAAAACTCTCAGAACTTCCACCATCTTTGAGTTTTCCGACTCCACTAACAACTCATCTAGCAAGGAAAGAAGGGGTTCCACATGTCATCCACCCTCCTGAAAACCCCGCTCGCCAACGAAATCTATACGCTGACCACCCATATTTGAAAACAAGACCCTTCTTCACTAGTAGTCGATAACAAAGTGTATGGAAAACAACCAGTCGATGCCTAGTATGACATCATATGGATGCATTTGCCGCAGAAAGAGATCCCCACTAGACTGATGCGACCCTAACATCAGTCTGCATCCTCAAAAAACATCAAACATGTTGTTCTGACCTCCAACTGGTGCACTCAACACTAGGGTCATGGAGAGTCTCTCTACATCAAGGCCCAAGGCATGTGCTAGGCCGGGTGCAACAAAGGAGTGCGAAGCTCCAGAATCAAACAAGGCATAGGAAAGAGTGCTAAACAAACTGATTGTAACTCGAATGACCTCTGGCTCTGCCAGAACTACTGACTCTATGGCATGAAACTTCCCACGCCCAACTCCTCTACCCCTCGGCTATTGACCACCTCCCCGAACATTCCCCGGTCGAGGTCCCTAAGGCCGGCCTCCTGTCACACCTGTCATTTTCAAATTATTTATTTTGTTAATTTTCTAGGTATCAGGTAGTTCGGGTTGAAGCCTGACATAAATCTTTGAGTTCTAATTTAAAAAAACACATGTTTTGGCCTTGAATGCATCCAGCGCACTGTGGTCAAAGCCGCACGGCCTTTCCAGAGTCACCGCGTGACTTTTCCCGGCTCACCACACGACCCGCTTGATGTTCAAGGCAGATGAATAGAATGTAATGAATAGTAAAATGAAAAAAATGATGAGAAGTGTAATAAAATTTAAGGGAATATTTTAATTATAATAATATTTTTTGATAATAATACTATTATAAATGTTGATAGTGCTAAGAATATAAATTTCATTAAGTTGTTATTAATATTATAATTATTATTATAGTTAATATTATATTAAGTTACTATCACCTTATTATTTATTTGGATTTAAAAATATTCTTTCCAAGTATAAGATGAGTTCCGGTTGAATTTTGAGTTTCGTCGATAAATGAGTTTTTGCGGCCTGACAGCATTCGACGCACGGGCAGGGCATAGTCAAAGCTATGCGACTTTGACTGGCTCGCTACACGACCTCGTCCGGTTAACTGCAAGGCCTGCCCGATGTTCAATTTATTAAATAAAATGAAATGAATATATAAGTGATAATAAAATAAAATTAAGAAATAGGAGTAGAATAAATTTTAAAGAATTTTTTTAAATAATTTAATTATTTGAGAAAATTAATATTGTTATTAGTGTAAAAGGTTATGTTTTTATTATTTTTATGTTTTGGTATCATTATTATTATTAGGGGTGCATTTAGAGTTTAAGTTTTTTTTTTATTTATTGGTTTATTTTTACCTTTCTTTCTTATCCCTTTTTTTCTCCCTCCCTCCCTCTCTCTCCCGTCGCCCCCTCCCCCCTGGTTTGAGCCGCTCTCCCCCCTCCAAACCCTTGACCAGCGCCCTGCATGTTGCTTCTTCCGGCCGTCCGGTGACACACCGATCATCGCCCTCCTACTCCGTCCGGCAATCATTTCCCCACGCCCTCCTCGACCAGCCCCGTCGTGCGCGTGCCTCCTGCGCTGATCGGCCCTCCGCTGAAAACCTGAACTGTCGGGGCCCCCTTCTCCCCACCGTGAACCACCGACCTCCTCCTTCGGTGACCACGACCCTTCCGCCCTTCCCTCTCTTCCTTGGTAAGTCATCTTCCCCTCATTTTAGAGTTTCTATTTGGGGGTTCTGAGTTATTTTAGGTCTGATGTTGATAATTAAGGTTCGGTCCTTTGTTTTATGATCTTTTTTCATTTTCTTGTGGTGTATTGGATGTGCAATTGAAGTTCAACACCATACCTCACCTTTAGATAATTTTATTATCCTTATTTGAATTTATAAATGTGTTTCCTGGTTTCATTTGGTGGTGCGTATGCTATTTTTAGAATGGTTAGTGTGTTTTTTAGTTAGAAATAAATTTATTATTTAAGAAAATGTCAATGTTTGGTGTTGTTTTGGTGCAACATTTTCAAAACAGGTTTTAGGGGTTGTTTGGGTAGTGCTTTATTGGTTGTGCGAAACGTGCTTTATAAATATTTTGACATGCGTGTGTGATGAGATTTCATTTTCTTTTAGAAATGATGGAAGCTTTCATTTTGATCTTATTGTGGTAATTTCCAAAAATGTTTAAACAAGTGTTTTAGGGGTGAAAATGAGGTTTTAGAAGGGTTGGGATGTGTGAGTGATTTTAAAATGATTTTTTGCATGTGAACACTTATGTGATTTGAAGTGAGGTCTTGTGGTATGTGGTTGAGATCTTTTTTTATAAATTGAGAAATGGTTTATTTAAGTGGTGTTTGGGATGCGAAACATGGTTAGAAGGATTTTTGGGGTTGTTTGGTACGTGAGAAATTCATTTTCAAAGTCTTCGAGGTGTGTGTATATTTATATAGTGATTTTCAAAGAAAAATGAGTCACTTTGGATATTTTTCCTTGTTGTACACATTTGAATTTAAATTGAAAATTGTTTGAATAATGGAATACATTTTTTGATATCGTTACCTTGAGAATTTGGTTCTAAAGTGACATCCCTATATGGGATAAAGTGTCTTTTGGTGTAAAGTTTTCTTGGTTTATTTTTAAATGATTTAAAAAATAGTTTAAATGATTTATTGATTTATTTAGATGGCGTGAAAGTGGTGTTTTAGAAGATTTGTGTGTGCATTTTTTTAAAGTAGTATTTTTATATAAAATGAGACATGTTTCTTGGTGTAAACCCTCTTTGCGTCACTTGGTGATGTTTTATTATGTCAACCCTTGTTGTGTAATTTAATATTATTTTCTAAGTTGTGAAAATTGTATATGTTTGTCTTTGAGTGTTTCCAAATAGGGATTTGCGAAATGATTAAGGAACAACAAATATGTTTTGGAAAGGTATTTTTGTGTGCGTGTGTTTTTGAAATGGTGATTGGGTATGCAAGTGGTGGATTTTTGTGTGTAATGTCCTGTTTGGTGTGTGATATGTGAATGTGATACATGATGTGAATGTGAATTTTTTTTGAGTACAAAAAGGGGAATCCCGGGTACCAAGGTGGGCGGATTAGGACTAGTACGCTAGATGACACGTGAGTGGTTCGTCCCGGTTTCATCTGGAAGGATTGACGTTACAACACTAACTAAAATTTTGTGTTGGTTGGAGACCACGAGGTTATGGATGTGTTTCCCTACTAGTGGCTCGTGCACAAGAGCATTGGTTATTGTGGCTCTTATGCCATGTTTACACTGAGGTAAGATGTCTCTAGCGCACCACGCATACTAGCTACTTTATGAGATTTTACCCGCAGTGCTCTACTATTCATTACGTGGTGCCTTTTGTCGGCATATGGAGGATCACTTGGGTTTGAGAATGTTTTTTATAAACTTTATCTTCTATTTTAATGTAGTATTTGTGAAATGGTTTTTCTTTTAGTGATTTTTCCTTTCCACTTTCAGCTTTTAAATGTTTTTCTTAAAAATAAAGTGTTTTAAAAGTATGGTTTCAAATAAGCATGTTAAATTGTCTCTTAGGTGTTGTGGCATGGAATCTTTGTATTGGGTGACATCTTACTAGGCATTTATCTCACACCCTGAAAACACCTTTGGGTGTATGTAGACCTTGTTTCTTGTGTATTACAGGTTGTGAAATCGCGCTCAGTGATGGTGGTTCGAATGTTGTTGGTCTTCATGTGCATGTTGGTGTTGGTAGCTTGGGGATGCGGCTTCTCATGATGCTTGAAGGTTGGTATTGGAGTTTAGTTCCCTATCCTTATTGTTGTTCACTTTGGGTTTTTAGTTGATTTGTAGACTTAGACTTGTTTATGGTTTAAAGGCATGTTTGGTTGTTTGTTCCAGTCTCAGTTTATTTATCTTGTTAGTTGTTTTTCTGTCTCTTGTTTCGGGTAAATAATTCCCACGTATTATTACGATACCTGGGCACTTGTGCCAGCCTGTGGGGATCGGGAATGCCCTTCGGGCCATGCCGAAAACCGAGTCGGGTGCCGGGTCGGATGGAGACCCGGACTGGTTCGTGACACCTCCTCTTGCAATATCTGCTCTTGGTGGAGCAGGAGCTCACTACCCCTACTGCTGCTACTGAAAATGTATGGTTGGAAACTACTATTGTTGAGGTGGGCGCTGAACCTGCCCACCCCCACTGTACTGCACTCAGTCTGGGCACTGATTATAAAGGTGCCCACAGCTGCCACAGATAAAGCATCTCGGTCCTAGGCCCGTAGAGAAAGGTCGAGGACTGGGATATCAAAACTAGAACTACTGAGGTACGCTCCCTGTCGGCCGAAACCTAGAAGGCCCTGATGCTGGAGGCCTACTACTAACAGCTTTCCCCTTTGAAGAACCCATCTGAATACTCTCTCATGGCACACCTCCCAGTGTGTTTATCCTCTCTACCACTTCATCCTTCTTCTGGACCTCCAAGTATGTCGGTAGAGTGAAGGGAGTAATAGTATACTGAAGAGAAGGTCAGAGTGCCTCCTCTAAACGTTTCGCCTGAGAATCCTCATCCAGAAAGAGGTCCAAAGCAAAATGAAGGAGACCCTTGAACATGATCCCCAACTCCCTCACTGAAATAATCCCCTTCTGGAGGGAGAGTAACTCATGCCTCTTCTCGGCCTTCATCGTAGAATAAAGGAATTCTGCTCGTAACTCCTTCTCAAAGTAAACTCACAAAACCTTAGTCTCCATCCTCTCTCTAAGGTAGAGCATCCAACACTGACGTAATGCTCCCCTCATCTAACTGACTACCAACAGAACGTAGTACTCTCTTGGAGCACGAATCAAGGTAAATGTGATCACCAGCTCCTCAATCCTTCTCTTTGTCTCCAAGTCAGAAACACTACCCTCACACTTCCTGAGGGACTTCTGCTGGAAAGAACGTAGAGTGTTCTGCCACTTGTCATCCTCTTCCTCTCAGTCAATCCTCTGCTAATCGACCAAATCAGTTTCCTGGGCCTCGATCACCCGCACTAACCATAGACGTCGTCTGGGTGCCATAGCTGCAAGGATAAACAAGGAATTCCTAATCCCGAGTAGTGTAGAAGATTCCTTTTAAATTTTGATTTTTTTTTAAATTCACAAAACACCCAAGACACACAAGTACACAAGTCATTATGATGCATGCAACTTTTTTAGGGTCTCTACCCTGCAATCAATGTAGCCTCACCTAGTCATTCGATAGGCCTAGAGTCCTTACATAGAATCAAAGGGGCCCTTAAAATCCCATGTCCTAGCCAATCTTCCATGGAATATTTCATGCACCAAGATTTCCTAACACTATTTCCCTACCATCCCATGCAACCATCACTGTACCTAACCCCAAACTCCATCATATCTCTCAACCATCAGCCTTTGATACCATTCTGTCATGAACCGCCTTCTCCAAGATGAGGGAAGGGACAATAAACTGTCAGAATCTTCCTTCTTCATGTTGAAGGAGATATAATGAACCCCTGAGTGCTGCCTTAAGTAGGCCCCAGAGTGGAGACTAACACCAAGGGAATAAAATCTCACATAGTATGGAATACATTACCATTTTTTTTGAACAAAATCAGAGATAAAATGGTAAATCCTAAACAAATCCAAGAACTAAAAGTAAAAATAAATCCAAAAATCCATTCCCATATGCATGTTCAAAATAAAGTGATACACAGTACAAGAAACTCTGAAGAAAAGTACCAAAAGAAAGGAAAAACAACAAAGAAAACTCCCAACGTCTGAGCTAGTAAGGTCCGGAACAATCTTCAAAGTCCTAAAAACCTGAAAGTAGTTTTATATACACAGGGTGAGTATACAGATATACTCATTATGGAAAACCAAAAGATCTCGTGCATAAGTGGGGAGACATTCTAATGCCCTGTGAGAAAAGTAGAGGTAGCCAAATAACCTAGCAAGAGAAACTATCCACCCAGCCTCACCAAGGAACAATCCCCAAATAATGCAAGTCAGGTAAAGTAATAGTAACAGAACATCGATATTTGGGTACCCCGCACCGCTTTCCCACTAGTTATTTAGGGCATCCTACACGTCAGAAATCCCTCACAAGTTCCACTGCAGTCCTACTGCTGCCCCAACCACAACCCCAAGGGCTATCAAAACCACACATAACCATGCCCACAGACACCTGGGCCATAACAAACACCACCATTCCCGAAGACACCTGGGCTAGAACGGCCACCACCACGCCCGAAAACGCATAGGCTAGAATGACAACTGCCACGCCCGAGGAAACCTGAGCCTCATTCTGAAAACACTTGGGAAAACAACCTGCCCACACATACTTGGGCCAACCACCACTAAACCGCCCTGATCGAAGAGTCTTGGGCTATAATAAACCTTAGGTCATTATAGCCTACCTGAAGAATCTTGGGCTACATAGGAAAAGAAGCATATAGGAGATAATAACCAGCCACTCAAAATAATGTTGGGAAAAATACATCCCCCATGAAATGGGGGTGTTCAGCACGAAGTGTTCAACATGGGTGGGGTGTATATAATAAAAACAATAACTAATAATTATACATATAGGTAATCAAACACTCATCATGAACTAAGGGTTCTGAAACAGACAACCAACCCATACACAACCACTCTCCTTGTTATCCGTATATGCACAAATATACAACAGCCACAACTAGAACATAACCCATTCCTGGAAAACAATTCCCCATTGCACCCGTTCTCATTTTTATGTTCAAGTGATTCAATTGAAAACATTCCTCCACTAACAGTCTTCTAACAGGCATAACCACAAGCCAAAAAAGCAACTGAAGGAAAAACAACGAGGCAAACATTTAAGCATTCACACTCGGTTCTCTTGTAAAGTCACAACAACAAAAGGGATCCGTGATATACCTCGAAGTACTGGAACCAAACTAAGCCCCAACATACTGGATCCACACAACCTTAGATTCACAGGCCAACAACTTCTCAACCAGAACATTCCATCACCTTTTTGAGTCACCCCACAAACATTAAACAGAACGAACATGCATATTACTAGAATAAAGAAAGGTAGTTTTAGATTTAGCCACACCATTCACTAATTTCCTTCTGTTTGGTTAACTGGGGTAATCAAATAGGGGATCTTATTCATCGAGCATACATTTAATCAACCAAGTTTATGTGATTAACCAGTTTCTATGTTACAACCTTTTAATCACAAGACTATCTAGAAAAACGGAGCTTCATTAGTGCGCAAGAAGGGACCAACAATGGCCATGATTTTCAGTGGACATGAGTCAATACAATTCAAAATATATAATTAAGGTAAAACACAACAAAATAAACATCATCATTCCCACCCTTTCATTCTTTAAGAGTCTGTTAATTATCTGTGTTAAAGTTGGTTTCATCTACAACCTGATGGAACATCATCATACCCACCCCACATGATACAAAATAAAGAGAGATGAAGGAATAACCCCTACTTTGATGATCAAGGATTGGCGTTTCCTACTCACACCAAGAACTGTGGTTGCGCGAGCAACAGGAAAAAAAACTCTACAAAGGCTAAACAGGAAGGGATCCAACATGGGAAAACGAATCGTCTCATGAGGAAGGACTTCAGGCGCACCAAGGGAAGGAAAAGGACCAAAGAAGAAGAGTATCTTTGGGTGTTAAAAGGCCTGATCCTAGAGTTACAGGATGTGAAATCTCGAAGTGCTTAAAAAGAAGGTCGTGGTTTAACCACGCGGTTGGGTGGTTTCACACGTTCGAATTAATTGAAAATTAATAATTCTCCTTGGAGATGGTAGAGATAATGACTGTGAGTTAATATAATTCCTACAAACTGGGAAACCACGTAATAGGGGTGAGACTAGAAATCATGGGAGGCTAGAAAATGCGGAAATGGTGTTAAACAAATTAAAAAGCCACACGTTTTGGTAAGTCAATGGTCACCCCACTCTTAGGGGATTTAAAAAATCATTTATGGGCTTAAAATGGCCTTGAAACCAATTTAAACGAGGTAATAAAACATAAAAGAGGTGTTACGGGAAAAATAGGGGGAAGAACCCTGACACTCCACGATGACACCATTCGGGTGCGGCACTGATCGATGCCACCGATAGGTGCCACCATAGTGACATGCTTCCGCTGACACTGACGCCCTCCCGACTCATCGATGGGGTCCAGGACACCCCAAAAACTAGAATTTGACAAAGTAATGGTCGAGGAGGGTCCTAGCCGATACAGAAAAGGCCCATAAATCATCCAAAAATGAGTTTTTAGTTAGGGTATCCCAATTTTTTAACATTCGATGGAACTTCAACCTGTTTAAAGGGTCTTTTCTCTATTTTTAGTGGGGACTGAATTTATTCTCAGGGATTACATTCATATTGATATTATGGTTTTGAAATTTTATCATTTTTTCACAATTTAGTTTTATTTATAATTAAATATATACACATATATACATATTTGTATATATTCACGCAGAAAAATTAATTTTATAAATAAATATGCAAACATATTTACATATAAAATATATTTCTATATATATAAATCATATCTAAATAATAATAATACCCATTTTATTTAAAACAAAAATGTTTGAATATTTATATACCCATACAATTAATGTATATATATGTTTATATATATATAAATATATTTGTGTGTGTATTGATAAAAAAAAATATATATATATATATATATATTCTAATATATGTATATGAATATTAATATAAATAGATGTAAATAAATAAAATATTTATAATTATATTTATAAACACACACATATATATAAATATATGTGTGTGTATGTATTTATAAACACAAAAAACTTTTTTTATATATGTATTTAAAAATAATTATATAAATACTTGTATAAATATATGGATAAAAAATGTAATGAAATATATATGAATAAATAAATATATCATAAAATATAGAAAAAAACAATATAGAGGAGTGGTAAATGTGTAGATCTTTGGAGGATAGGTCTCATGTTCAAAACTAGGCAGGTAGGTTTGTTTCCCAAGTATCTTTGGGATGAGACCCACATGTCTTCAAGAGTGGCGGTGATTGATGTGGGCAAGGTGTCTGCGGGCGAGGTGAGTGGTTGTGGTGGCCAATATGGTTGTGGTTGGGGGCAGGACAGACGTGTGGTTGTGGTGGCCCATATGGTTGTGGTTGGGGGCGGGACAGGCATGTGGTTATGATGGCCCATATGGTTGTAGTTGGGGGCGGTAGTGGGACTGCAATGGAATTTGTGGGGGAGGTATGATGCGTAGGATGCCCTAAATAACCAGTGGGAAATCTATGCGGGGTACCCAAATATCAATGTGTTAATACTATTACTTTAACTGACTTGTGTTATTTGGGGAGTGTGCCTTGGTGGGGCTAGGTGGATAGTTTTCCTTTCTAGGTGATTTGGCTACCTCTACTTTTCTCATGGGGCATTATAATGTCTCCTCATTTGTGCATGATATCTTTTGGTTTCTATATTGAGTATACCTGCATACTCAACCTACATATGTAAAACTGCTTTCAGGTTTCTAGGAAGACTTTGAGGACTGTGCCGGACCTTACTAGCTCGGACATTGGGAGTTGTCGTTGCTATTTTTCATTTCTTTTGGTACTTTCCTTCAGAGTTTCTTGTAATGTGTATCACTTTATTTTGAACATGCATATGGGAATAGATTTTTGGCCTTAGTTTTACTTTCAGTTTTTGGATTTGGTTGGGTTTTTGCCATCTAATCTCCCGATCTTGTTCTATAAAAGGGTAATGCCTTTTATATTATGTAAGATTATATACCCTTGGTGCTAGTCACCACTCCCGGGCCTATTGATGGTGGGACTCAGGGTTCATTATCTCTCCTTCAACTTGAATAAGGAAGGGTCAGACAGTTTTCTATCCCTTCCCTCCTCTTGGTGAAGGCGGGTCACGACAATGATCATGTTCTTGACTTGTAGGTTTCTTTTGTATGAGGGCTTGCCTCTCTACATAAGCTTGTTCACCCTCTTTCCTTCGTCTTTTATATTTTTCTAATAAATTTTAAGGAGTGAGTTCGCATGTCTTCTAAACTTTTTGAGTGAATATTTATAAATGTATACAAATATTTAAAATTATAATTATAAATAAATATATATAATTTTAAATAATTATAAAATTATAAAATTATAAAATTAAATATATTTATAAAATTATAAATATAATAAATATAATTATTATAATTATTATAATTATTTAAATAAATATATATATATTTATAATTATAACTATAAATAAATAAATATATATTTATAATTATAACTATAAATAAATATATATTTATTATAATTTTTAATTATAAATAATTAATTATTTATTTATAGTTATAATTATAAATAAATATAGATATATATTAGGTGTTTGGGGGTACAATTACATTAAACACACACACCACACACACAGGCTGAAAATGCAGACTATAGCCCCCCTAAAGGGATAACCCACCCATCAAGGCTTATTTATTCAGTACATGGCCCAAAAGCCTAGTGAGCATGAAACCCAAATGACCCAAAGGCCCAGTGCAACATCATATTTGTGTCACCATTTTCCTGCATCATGGCTGCGTCACTGTCACGACCCGTCCTCGGGGCCCGTGCCGTGACTACCCCAAGCCCGCCTTCCATAGGCCAGGGGCTGGCGACTAGCACCAAAGACGTAAATCCCGATAACTAGGAAGGCATTGCCTTTATAAAAGTAACAAAACACCACAGAGTACAAGCGGAAGTAAAACACTAAGTACAAAAAGAAGTGCTGAAAAGTAAATGAGCCAGAATACAAACCCAAAAGAAAGTACAACTACAACTGAACAAAGTACAACAGAAAAAGACAACAGCTGGAGGGACGGAAGCGGCTCCTGGGTCGTCCTCCTCGGATCCTACCTGAAGGGTAGGTACAGATGGCGCGGCTCCTGGATCGTCCACCATGAATCCTACCTGAAGGGTAGGTACAGATAGCCTCCACAGTGCTCTCGTCCGTCAACCTCCTCCGAGTGTCGTCTCGCTGTGAAGTCCACCTCCGGACACTGACTTGTCGTGTAGTCCACCTCTGGGTACCGTCCAGTCCTCGAACACTCGGCCTCCGTCAGCACTGCCTGTCGTCTGCAACCAACACAACGAGGTGCGGGCATAGCCCGTGCATGAGTGAGTATAACGATACTCAGTAGGGACCCCAAGACCCTCAAGGTTTCACTAAATCCAACAAGGATAACCACAAGAAGATCTCAACAGATAAACTCTACTTAGGTATATGCCCATACATATACCTAAGTTATCAAGTAACCCATCTCAATCAAGAGGAAATACAAAGATCATGAGATCAACGGATAACCACTACCCAGATATATGCCCATACATATACCTAAGTTATCAAGTAACCCATCTCAATCATGAGGAAACACAAAGGTCAAAAGTCTCAGCTCAAACCAGGATTTTCATTATCAAAACCGTAACTACTGAAGAGCTCCGTCTCTAGAGTGTACAGTGGTCCTGTCATGACTCCGAGGTACTGCTCACTAACCTAATACTGCTGAGGTACTCCTCCTGTCGAGTACTGCGGGCTAGCCACCCAAACACAGTAGTGCTTCCCGCCGAGGTATGTCACCCAAACACAGTAGTGCATACCCCCTAGTAGCCTGCAGAGGTACTCTCCGGACGAGTACCGCGGGTCTGCACTATCACACAGGTAGTGCTCCGTCCGCCATGGGTCTGCACCCAAACAAAGTAGTGCTCCGTCCACTGGGCTAGTCGACTCACTCCAAGTCGAGTCGGTCAAGCAGTCGTCAGGTCTCAGTCGGCTACACGGTCTCCGTACTCCGCACGCTCGTCTCTGGGAGGGTCCGCTCCACGAGCTGCAAGTCGATACTCCAAGTATCTCAAGGTCCCACGAAGAAGTATCTCAAAGGACCACCTCGTCACAGGGGTCTCAACGCAACAGACGGCGCGTCGATCGGACGCCCGGTCTGTGAGTTATTAGCCTTTTCGTCCCAGGGGCCCGGTTGGTTTGGTGAGCGAACCAAACCCAGCCGTATCTCAACTGTACCCCGATCTCTCATAGGGTATACTCATAGGGACCGTTTCTCAACGTGATCGTCAACGCCACTGACGGTTCATCAAATGGACGTTCTGTCTGAAAGTTATCAGCTTTTCCGTTCCAGGGGCCCGATTGGATTTCGGGTGCGATCCAACCCGGCCACTACCAACTGTATCCAAAACTCGGGCGAAGGATGCCAAAAGTTTCGTATTGTCAACAGGAACTCAACGCAACAGACGACGCGTCAATCGGACGCCCGGTCTGAGAGTTATTGGCTTTTTCGTCCTAGGGGCCCCGTTGGTTTTTAAGGCAAAACCAACCCGACCGTACTCCACCTGCGCCCAAACCCCGGGCGGAGTGAGCCAAAAGATCCGTCTCACTAAGAGGAAACTAACAAAGCTGACGGTACGTCAATCGGACGTCCGTAGCTCAAGATATGAGCGTTTCCGCTCCGAGGGCCCGGTTGGTTTCGTGTACGAACCAACCCGGCCGAACCCAAAGTATTCCGAAACTTTGAGTGCGATAAACCGAAACGTCCGACTCGCTCCAAGGATTGCGTTGCCGCTGACGGCGAGTCGTTTGGAGGCCCGTAGCTCAAGTTACGGGCGTTTGAACGAAAGTTGTCCGAAGACGGGGGGTCCGGGCCCGGGTCGACCCGGGCCGACCCCCCCCTGGTTGGCCCGAACTGGGTCGGGCCCGACCCGGTTGGCCCGGTCCGGCCCGGCCAGGGCCGGTCCGGCTCGGCTCGGCCGAGCGGCCGAGCGGCCGACGCGGGGGAAAGCCGCCGCCACGCGTGACACCCCCCGCGGCACCCGCGGGGTGTCGGCCAGACAGCCGGACGTGCCGCGTGACAACCCTGCGACACCCGCGAGGTTCCGCCCTGGACACCCGCGGGGTGCCGCCTGACAACCCCGCGACACCCGCGGCACCCGCGGGGTGCCGCGCTGGACACCCGCGGGGTGCCGCCTGACAACCCCGCGGCACCCGCGGGGTGTCGCGCTGGACACCCGCGGGGTGCCGCCGCCTCCGGCCGCCGACGCCGCCGCGCCGGCGACCCGCGCCGCCACCGGCTTCCGCGGGCCGTCGGAGTCGCTCCGGTGGCCCGTTTTCCTTCCCGTCTGCGCCGTTGTTCCTCCCGGGTTCCGTTCTTTACTGCGGGATCATCAAACATCCGTTGCGGCACGTTCCGTCGTTGCCCGTCAAATCCGCACAAGAACGAAGAACGACAGAGGGTTTTCGGGCCGTGTTCGTTTGGCCCGCACCCTCCGCGTTAGATATAAACAACGGGAGAAATTAAAGTTCAACACATGAACGCATATCCGAAACAATTTTTAATGAAAAAAAATTGTTTCATAAAAACGGGTTCCTTATTTGAACAGAAACAACAATTTTAATAATTTTAAAATTGTTCACAAATCCAGTTCTTTAACTTTTTAAAGAAACAAATACGGGAATATAAAAAGAAAAGGGGGGGGGGGGTAATTCCCAAAAATAAATCCCTACCTCGCCGTCGTTGTCGGATGCGAGGTCGTCGCGGGATTGACCGTCGCGGAAGGAGGTGATCGTCACACCGCGGAAGGGCGTCGCGTCGACGATCTCCGAGGACCAAGAACATACGGATTTAATTAATAATAATTAAATCCATGCTGTTGTTGAAATCCAAAAAGAAAATAAAAAGAAGCGCAACCCCCTACCTTGGTTGTTGTCGATCGAAGGCTGTCGCGGGGTTGGATCGTCGCGGAAGAAGCGTCGCGAAGGGAGATCCGTTGGCGTCGCGGTACAAGGCTTCGCGTCGTCGATCTCCGCAGGTTTGGCGTTCTTCGCGTTCTTCGCGTTCTTCGCGTTCTTCGCGTTCTTCGCCGAAGAAGAACGCTTTCCTCCAAATCCTCTCCACGCCACAAGTTTCAACCCAAAATAAAATAAGCTTAAGCCTTATTTTATTTACACAACTAAACATTTGAATTTCAAAAGATAAGAAACGAACCATTAATTCGTAGAATTAATTCAACGAAAGAAACAGCTCATTTAATTTACGAAATAAACCGCCCAATTAAATGGTATGTTAAGAATTTAAGAAAAGGCGTCAGTTGACTTTCATAAAGACGGGTTTTCACGGGTGCGTTACTTAGCGGAAAGAAACAGCGGGGCTCGTGCGGGCACCACCTCACAAATATCCTACCAAGAGGGTAAGATATTTCTGGATAGTACTCTATCCGGTTCAACTCAGTTTAAGCCGCTTTTAAGTGGCTTCAAGTGGCTTCCAAGTGGCTTAAGTGAAATAAAATAAAGTTGTCGTAAAATTATTTTATTTCTTAACTTTGAGCCCGAAAATTAAAAACCACACCCGAGCAAACGCAACTCCAGAAGTGGCGTTTCTAAGCAAATACCGGCGCTGCGATTCCATCGGTGCCCTCATAATTCGATTCCGAGCACCGGTTCAAAAGTTAGAAAAACCCGCTCGTCCGTTCACTGAACGTACCCGAGCCAAACTTCAGAAATTGATTCCGGGCACACCGGGCCTCGGAATCAGGCGCCGTCAGAAACTGCGTTCTTGTAAAATTCCAAAGAAAATTAAGAAAAAAAATTTCCTTGGAATTTACGGGTCTTTACATTACTCCCACCACAGGGCTTTACGTCCCCGTAAAGATTCACCACAAACTTAGGGAAACAAAGCGGTACTGAGCACGTATCTGAGCCTTCCGCTCCCATGTGCTCACCTGGAGGTTCCCGCGCTGCCAAAGAAAGTGCACAAGAGGAATCGACCATCCTCCTAGGATCCGCTCCTGTCGATCCTCGATCCCCACAGGAACCTCCGTATAAGACACTCATCGCCACCGTCTAGCTCCTCATGGTCGATGATATGCGAAGGGGTCGAGCACGTATCTCCTCAGTTGGGATACGTGGAAAACGTCGTGCACCTAGTGCAACTGAAGTGGATGGGCCAAGCGGTAAACCACCTCGCCTACCCAGCTGAGGACCTAGAAAGGTCCGTTGAACCTCGGAGATAACTTGCCTCCCAGGCCACATCTCCGTAAACCTCGTCGAGGTGAGACCCGTAAGAAGACGTGGTCGTCATCCTCGAACTCCAGAGGTCCCCATTTCTGTTAGAACTGAAACTCAAAACAACTGCTGCTATGAGGGTAAGGTTGACCGACTCAAGAGTGATCGGTCGCACCCTCCTGTGCAAGAGTTACCCTGCACTGCCTGGGGTTTCCTTTTCCGCCGACCAAGGAAAACCCATCCCAACGTTTGCCTAAAACCGTCAATTTGAGTATGAACAGTTATTTCCCATTCCATACTCAAACTAACGTCGTAAGGCCTCGACGCTGCCACCAAGAGATTCCAACCAGAACTCTCGCCTCGAGGGTCTGACCGCACCGTCGGCGTAAGTGTGATTATCGAGTCTCCTCCCAAGGTATCTCCAGACGTGAGGGTCAAGTCCACGGCTTACCAGAAACTCTAGGTCTGGAACAAGATTTGTGGAAGCGAGGAATGATTCATATCGACGTCTGTTACTACAGCAGCTAGTAGTGGACATAGACTGTCCCTTGAATCATTTCTAGAGCCATTGGGTCACACTCCTTGACCGCATGCAGCCACACTCTTCCTCCGCCCTCCAGCTCCCTGAGCCTGGCGGGAATAACTAAGGCGGGTGGTTGTAGCATGTTAAGATGTACACCACCTCATGCTGCTCTCCTAGCTTTGCCTCCACGTCTGCTGCTTCGCAGACTCATCTCTATTTAAAGCTACCTCTTCTTGAAACATTTAACACGCCCGAGTCTCTAAGACTGGCACCGGTTCCTTGTTTCTTACTGCACTGTGCAGTCTTCATCCGCTCCTGGATGAACTGCACCTCCTTTAGCCTCACAAGAGCTGCTATGATTTCTTCTTTGCCGATAAGAGAAATCTGGTCTCATCCCCTGGATGAACCACATTCGTTGCTTAATACAGTCAATCCTGACATAAATGATGCATTCATGCCATGGATGACGTCGTAAGGCCTCGACGCAACTACTAATAGATCCAACTGTCACTCTCGCCTCCAAGGGTCGAGTCACACTGTCGGCATCAGTGTGAGGTCACTGGGTCTCCTCCAGTAGGAATTTCGAAAGTGAGGGTCAAGTCAACAGTCTTAACCAGGACCACTTAGTAACATCACAAAAGAGGACAGGAAGGCAAACATCACAAGATAAGTGTCTTTATTTTATTGCAGCTCATGGTACAAAGACACAAAAACAACATCAACATGGAACTAGAAGTACAAGAGACGTATCCACTAGTTCCGCTCCTGTCCACCTGCTCCAGGAGCTCTACTGCCTTGTCCACTGCTCTACTGTTGCTCAAGCATTCGTCGCTGCCTCTGCCTCGGTGGCTCCTCAAAAGCCTATGGATCAACTGTACGAGGAGTCGGACAGTCACGTGCAGGTGCCCCTTTCCACCGCACGAGTAACACAGTCTGCTTCTGGCACGCCTGGCTCTGACCCCACCCCGGGTGCCCCGCACCATCGGTCCTAAAACCCGAGATCGCCCAACTGCTGGTCTGGTCCTCCTGGACCTCTGCATCATCTGTCTACTGCCCACAGATGACTCGGCTTCTGATCGAAAAACACGCGGCAAAGGCAGCAGCTCCTGAACACGCTCGGGGTGTAGAGCTACTGGCACAAACTCCACCCTGAAGAAGGTCTCGAAGTCTTCCCATGTGAAAGTCATCCCATCGCAAAACTGGAACAAGTGGCTCCACCACCTGCCTGCTGCTGCCTGAAGAAGGCTGGCAGGAAAGGTCACCATGAAGTCCGATGGCGTCCCCACTAGCCTGAAGACTCCCACCACAGCCTCCAGCCAATCCTCAGCCGCCTGCGGGTCCATCTCTCCCCCGAACCTGGGTGGCCTCTGGCGCTGGAACTCATGCAGTGCGCTCAAGTAGCGGGCATCGCCTACTGCTGGGGCTGGTGGCATCGGTGGCCCAACGTATGGTAGTACCGCTGGCGCCTCAACTGCAAGAGGGCCCTGTACCGAAGCCTCGTCACTCGACAGGCTGTCAGCACGCACATCCCTCTGGGCTCTAGTTGGTCGTCCGAGAAAAGGCATACTGAACGAAACAACGTAACATGGTCAAACGATTATACCTGGTGAGCTGACCTGGTTTGAGCTGTTTTAAGGGGGGAAACCTTTGAAAACACACACGCAATCAGTGTTTTCGTGCACAAAGTCGGAAATCAGTTGCCAGGGTCCTGGTGTATGGATACGTCGGCCGCCCGCACCAACACTGGACTCCCTGAACTGAAAACCACACTCGGTACCCTTAACACTATTGCTTCACAGAAAGAAAGATCAGAGTCTGCGGTAGAACCGACCACCTCTGATACCAATTTGTCACGACCCGTCCTCGGGGCCCGTGCCGTGACTACCCCAAGCCCGCCTTCCATAGGCCAGAGGCTGGCGACTAGCACCAAAAGCGTAAATCCCGATAACTGGGAAGACATTGCCTTTATAAAAGTAACAAAATACCACAGAGTACAAGCGAAAGTAAAACACTAAGTACAAAAAGAAGTGCTGAAAAGTAAATGGGCCAGAATACAAACCCAAAAGAAAGTACAACTACAATTGAACAAAGTACAACAGAAAAAGACAACAGCTGGAGGGACGGAAGCGGCTCCTGGGTCGTCCTCCTCAGATCCTACCTGAAGGGTAGGTACAGATGGCGCGGCTCCTGGATCGTCCACCACGAATCCTACCTGAAGGGTAGGTACAGATAGCCTCCACAGTGCTCTCGTCCGTCAACCTCCTCCGAGTGTCGTCTCGCCGTGAAGTCCACCTCCGGACACTGACTTGTCGTGTAGTCCACCTCCGGGTACCGTCCAGTCCTCGAACACTCGGCCTCCGTCAACACTGCCTGTCGTCTGCAACCAACACAACGAGGTGCGGGCATAGCCCGTGCAGGGGTGAGTATAACGATACTCAGTAGGGACCCCGAGACCCTCAAGGTCTCACTAAATCCAACAAGGATAACCACAAGAAGATCTCAACAGATAAACTCTACTTAGGTATATGCCCATACATATACCTAAGTTATCAAGTAACCCATCTCAATCAAGAGGAAACACAAAGATCATGAGATCAACGGATAACCACTACCCAGGTATATGCCCATACATATACCTAAGTTATCAAGTAACCCATCTCAATCATGAGGAAACACAAAGGTCAAAAGTCTCAACTCAAACCAGGATTTTCATTATCGAAACCGTAACTACTGAAGAGCTCCGTCTCTAGAGTGTACAGTGGTCCTGTCACGACTCCGAGGTACTGCTCACTAACCTAAGACTGCTGAGGTACTCCTCCTGTCGAGTACCGCGGGCTAGCCACCCAAACACAGTAGTGCTTCCCGCCGAGGTATGTCACCCAAACACAGTAGTGCACACCCCCTAGTAGCCTGCAGAGGTACTCTCCGGACGAGTACCGCGGGTCTGCACTATCACACAGGTAGTGCTCCGTCCGCCATGGGTCTGAACCCAAACAAAGTAGTGCTCCGTCCACTGGGCTAGTCGACTCACACCAAGTCGAGTCGGTCAAGCAGTCGTCAGGTCTCAGTCGGCTACACGGTCTCCGTACTCCGCACGCTCGTCTCTGGGAGGGTCCGCTCCATGAGCTGCAAGTCGATACTCCGAGTATCTCAAGGTCCCACGAAGAAGTATCTCAAAGGACCACCTCGTCACAGGGGTCTCAACGCAACAGATGGCGCGTCGATCGGACGCCCGGTCTGTGAGTTATTAGCTTTTTCGTCCCAGGGGCACGGTTGGTTTGGTGAGCGAACCAAACCCAGCCGTATCTCAACTGTACCCCGATCTCTCATAGGGTATACTCATAGGGACCGTTTCTCAACGTGATCGTCAACGCCGCTGACGGTTCGTCAAACAGACGTCTTGTCTGAAAGTTATCAGCTTTTCCGTTCCAGGGGCCCGGTTGGATTTCGGGTGCGATCCAACCCGGCCACTACCAACTGTATCCAAAACTCGGACGAAGGATGCCAAAAGTTTCGTATTGTCAACAGGAACTCAACGCAACAGACGGCGCGTCAATCGGACGCCCGGTCTGAGAGTTATTGACTTTTTCGTCATAGGGGCCCGGTTGGTTTTTAAGGCAAAACCAACCCGACCGTACTCCACCTACGCCCAAACCCCGGGCGGAGTGAGCCAAAAGATCCGTCTCACTAAGAGGAAACTAACAAAGCTGACGGTACGTCAATCGCACGTCCGTAGCTCAAGATATGAGCGTTTCCGCTCCGAGGGCCCGGTTGGTTTCGTGTACGAACCAACCCGGCCGAACCCAAAGTATTCCGAAACTTTGAGTGCGATAAACCGAAACGTCCGACTCGCTCCAAGGATTGCGTTGCCGCTGACGGCGAGTCGTTTGGAGGCCCGTAGCTCAAGTTACGGGCGTTTGAACGAAAGTTGTCCGAAGACGGGGGGTCCGGGCCCGGGCCGACCCGGGCCGACCCCCCCCCCCCCCCCCCCCTGGTTGGCCCGAACTGGGTCGGGCCCGACCCGGTTGGCCCGGCCCGGCCAGGGCCGGTCCGGCTCGGCTCGGCCGAGCGGCCGACGCGGGGGAAAGCCGCCGCCACGCGTGACACCCCCCGCGGCACCCGCGGGGTGTCGGCCAGACAGCCGGACGTGCCGCGTGACAACCCCGCGACACCCGCGGGGTGCCGCCCTGGACACCCGCGGGGTGCCGCCTGACAACCCCGCGGCACCCGCGGGGTGTCGCGCTGGACACCCGCGGGGTGCCGCCTGACAACCCCGCGGCACCCGCGGGGTGTCGCGCTGGACACCCGCGGGGTGCCGCCTGACAACCCCGCGGCACCCGCGGGGTGTCGCGCTGGACACCCGCGGGGTGCCGCCGCCTCCGGCCGCCGGCGCCGCTGCGCCGGCGACCCGCGCCGCCACCGGCTTCCGCGGGCCGCCGGAGTCGCTCATGTGGCCCGTTTTCCTTCCCGTCTGCGCCGTTGTTCCTCCCGGGTTCCGTTCTTTACTGCGGGATCATCAAACATCCGTTGCGGCACGTTCCGTCGTTGCCCGTCAAATCCGCACAAGAACGAAGAACAGCGGAGGGTTTTCGGGCCGTGTTCGTTTGGCCCGCACCCTCCGCGTTAGATATAAACAACGGGAGAAATTAAAGTTCAACACATGAACGCATATCCGAAACAATTTTTAATGAAAAAAAATTGTTTCATAAAAACGGGTTCCTTATTTGAACAGAAACAACAATTTTAATAATTTTAAAATTGTTCACAAATCCAGTTCTTTAACTTTTTAAAGAAACAAATACGGGAATATAAAAAGAAAAGGGGGGGGGGGGGTAATTCCCAAAAATAAATCCCTACCTCGCCGTCGCTGTCGGATGCGAGGTCGTCGCGGGATTGACCGTCGCGGAAGGAGGTGATCGTCACACCGCGGAAGGGCGTCGCGTCGACGATCTCCGAGGACCAAGAACATACGGATTTAATTAATAATAATTAAATCCATGCTGTTGTTGAAATCCAAAAAGAAAATAAAAAGAAGCGCAACCCCCTACCTTGGTTGTTGTCGATCGAAGGCTGTCGCGGGGTTGGATCGTCGCGGAAGAAGCGTCGCGAAGGGAGATCCGTTGGCGTCGCGGTACAAGGCTTCGCGTCGTCGATCTCCGCAGGTTTGGCGTTCTTCGCGTTCTTCACGTTCTTCGCCGAAGAAGAACGCTTTCCTCCAAATCCTCTCCACGCCACAAGTTTCAACCCAAAATAAAATAAGTTTAAGCCTTATTTTATTACACAACTAAACATTTGAATTTCAAAAGATAAGAAACGAACCATTAATTCGTAGAATTAATTCAACGAAAGAAACAAATCATTTAATTTACGAAATAAACCGCCCAATTAAATGGTCTGTTAAGAATTTAAGAAAAGGCGTCAGTTGAATTTCATAAAGACGGGTTTTCACGGGTGCGTTACTTAGCGGAAAGAAACAGCGGGGCTCGTGCGGGCACCACCTCACAAATATCCTACCAAGAGGGTAAGATATTTCTGGATAGTACTCTATCCGGTTCAACTCAGTTTAAGCCGCTTTTAAGTGGGTTCAAGTGGCTTCCAAGTGGCTTAAGTGAAATAAAATAAAGCTGTCGTAAAATTATTTTATTTTCTTAACTTTAAGCCCGAAAATTAAAAACCACACCCGAGCAAACGCAACTCTAGAAGAGGCGTTTCTAAGCAAATACCGGCGCTGCGATTCCATCGGTGCCCTCAGAATTCGATTCCGAGCACCGGTTCAAAAGTTAGAAAAACCCGCTCGTCCGTTCACTGAACGTACCCGAGCCAAACTTCAGAAATTGATTCCGGGCACACCGGGCCTCGGAATCAGGCGCCGTCAGAAACTGCGTTCTTGTAAAATTCCAAAGAAAATTAAGAAAAAAAAATTTCCTTGGAATTTACGGGTCTGTTTCGGTGCGGATGTGCGTCGGGTTTCTGTTCCGACGCTGTTTCGCCAGGACGCGTTCGCGCGTGCACCCGTCGACCCGAGGGGATGGGCGCGCGCGGCTTGTGGTCCCGCAGTCCCGCTTTCCAAAGGCAGGCGGCATCCGTCCCTTGTTCAGGGGCGTCTGCTCCTTGATCGAAACCGGGATGATGGGATGTCGGCTCCTCCTTCCTTGGACGTCTCCTCGGAACTCGTCGCCTAATCCGGGTCTCCCTCATAGATTTAAGACATGCTCGTGAATCTCGTTCCCGGCGCCATATCTTCATGGACACCGGTTAATTACGCTGCTTCCGCCCGGACGCTCCAAGGAGTCTGGTCGGGGCAGCAACCTGCGGTGAGGAGTCCGGGTGGCTCTGGGTGTTGGGGGCGTGTATTTACGCTGCGGCTCTGCATATCTGTCTTCCGTCCCTAATAGGGCTTCTCGAAGGCGTGATGGCCTGAGGCATCCCGCACTGGGTGCGGGGAACTGCGTCACCTGAGGTTTTCCTCAGCTTCCCATGTTTAACACGGGGTATGCCGCGAGTTTAACGTCCAGCGGGGACGGCATCGGACTGATCAACACAAGGAGTGGATCAGATGACAGAACCCCTTGCGGGGAACCTCCAATGCTGGGGCCAGCACATGGGCGGCTTCCCGGGTGAAGTGGAGTGGAGTGAAGTGGCATGACCCCACCGGGATGTGGCGGCCCGGGTAAGGGTCAGGGTGGATGATGGAGTGAAGAGCTTGGACCTCGTAGAGGCTTCCTACGTACCGCGCGTTAGCGCGGATCAAAGTCAGCGTAGTTCGGATATACAGTTTAACGTCATGCTGGACGTTGGCGAGCCGACTCACAAGGGGATCGAGGCTGCCGGGCGGATGATTGAACCGAACCACCTCGCACAGAGGGGGATGGAACGGCCGGGTGGATCACAGTTTCACGTCATGCTGGACGAAAATAGGAAAAGGGGCAGTGGGGAAGCACAGTGGAGATACACACGTGCAGTCTCCCACAGGGGCGGACTCATATGTGAATCGACGCAAGCGTGAACCCAGGAGGGGTCCACTGATGGACGAACCGACGTAAATACGACCGGGACGACCAGGTGGTGGGCTTGGACCTCAGGGAGGCTTCCTACGTACCCTGTATAGAAGACAGGGATCAAAGTCCACGTAGTTCATTCGGTAGCACTCTACTCCCGTGGGCGAAGGCCACTCCAATCCCGTCATCCCTGCAGAGACGAGCGGGTGGGGCCACATCCAAACCGGGAGGGGGACCCTGCGTGCGAGGCACGGGATCGGGTGAAGCGGACGGTTTAACGTCTTGCCGGACGAAGTACAGTTTAACGTCGTGTGTTGAGGACGAAGCGGACGGTTTAACGTCTTGCCGGACGAAGTACAGTTTAACGTCGTGTGTTGAGGACGAAGCGGACGGTTTAACGTCTTGCCGGACGAAGTACAGTTTAACGTCGTGTGTTGAGGACGAAGCGGACGGTTTAACGTCTTGCCGGACGAAGTACAGTTTAACGTCGTGTGTTGAGGATGATACGCTAGGCAGTTTAACGTCGTACAGCGCGGACGATTTACAGTTTAACGTCGTGCGGGACGAAACACTTGGCAGTTTAACGTCTTGCAGCGCGGACGATTAGGGCTAGGCAGTTTAGCGTCATGCAGCTTGGACGTGGTGCAGTTTAACGTCATGCAGGACGAATGTGCAGTTTAACGTCATGCGGGACGAATGCTGTACAGTTTAACGTCTTGTAGCTTGGACGATTGCAGTTTAACGTCGTGCAGGACGAATGCAGTTTAACGTCGTACGGGACGAAAGTGGTGCCGCCGAGGGGTCCGTGTCACTTCGCGCGAACCCGGAAGGCCGCACGGGAAGACAACGCACGGTGCGGGCACCCGGGATGAGAATCATCGGGTGCCACACAGGCGGGTACCCTCAGGGGGTCAACGGGGGCGACCCTGGCAGATTGCGCGCAAAAAGGGAGCTTTGCGCGCAATACTGCGGGTCGGCGCGCAATCGGGGCGGGCTGGCGCGCAATTGGGCCAGCGCCTTGCGCGCGGATGCTTGAGATTGCCCACACCGGGCTTCGGATAGCGCGCGGGGGCAACGACTCATTCTCTAATGAATGGCCACTTGAAAGAAGAAGGGGGGTGCGCGCAATCGGGCCGGATTGCGCGCACCCCGGGGACAATTGCGCGCAAGAGGGTTCTTTTGCGCGCAAAGGCCTTAGGGTGAGTTTTTATTCAAAGGAAATGAGCCAGCGGGGATTGCGCGCGAAGGCGGACCCCGAGGCTTTCTTGCGCGAAAGAAAGGAGGTTACCTGAAGTTCGTCATTGCGCGCGGAAGGGGTTGAATTGCGCGCACGAGAGACGTTTCGACTTCCAGCAACCTTTAAAACGTTGGGGGTCGCCTTGTATTTATAGGCAACCCCGGGCGCGGAATCCAAGGCGCGAGCGCGAAATTCTTCTCGCGGGCGCGGAATCGGGCGCGGCGCGCAAGGGAGTCGCGCGGACCCGCGGCGCGCAAAATTGCGCGCCGGACCGGCGCATTGCGCGCATCCCGGGGGTTTTGCGCGCGGATCATCACCTTTGCGCGCGGGCCTCTGAAATTCCGCGCAAGGCCTCCGGGCCCTCCGAAACGTTCTTCCGACTCCAAATATCACTTCGCTTTCCGCATCCGGAGCTTCGTTTGGGAACAACGGACTTTTCCGGCGTCTACAAAAGCCCCCCCTCGGAATCTGATCGACGAGAGGTCGCAACGATCGGGTTCCGAGGGAGACGCCGGAATGCCGAAATCCTGGGCGGCGCGGGACTTAGGCGCGCAAAAAGGGGGGCCGGGCGCGAAATTCGCCGCCGCGGTCGCGAAAAACGCCTTCCGCGCAGCGCGGACCCCGGCCTCGTCTATAAATAGGGGCCCTGGGACCCGCGTTCCGTACTCAGGCCTTCCGCGCGATAAGCTCCAACGCTCTCGTGCGCGAAATTGCCTCTTCCGGCGCGAAATTCGCCCGATCGGCGCGCAAAACCGTCCGGAATTCGCCTGTCTTTGCGCGAAAACCCGGGACTTTGCGCGACAGTCTTCCCAATTGCGCGCCGTCCACTTGGATTGCGCGCCAACCTTCAAACTTCTCTACCAGCCTCGTCCGATCCCGCCCGCTTCATCCCTTAACCCGCACGACTCCCGCAACTTCTGAGATGGCCGCGCACAGAGGAAATGAGGGGGATGCCGCCACTCGTAGAGCCGAGATGGCGACGAACGAGGAGGTTTACGGAGCCAAGGAGATTGTTTCTAACAATCAATCCTTGTTCGACTTACTAACGCCGGCCCAGAAGACGTATCCACTGTCGGACAACCTGCCGCTCTGGAACTTCGGCATCCTGGATGAGGTTCCAGTGCCAGGGTTCGAGGTTGATGCGCCGCGAACCTGGGTGACTCGGGAGGACGAGCTGCCCCGCTACAACATCACCAACAATGGGCATCCGACCAGGGAGACCAGGCACTTGGACGTCTACGTCCTGAACCCGAGGACGCGAACCATTGACGGGGGTGAGCCTACAGCGGAGAATTCTCCAGCCCTCTACTCGAGCACATACCGTCAGAGTGTCACTGACGACACCAAGGGCTGGCTGAAGGACTGGGACTTGCGGTCTGGGGGCAACTTTACCAGCGAATGGGCCTGGGCGTTCTGGGTACGCCACACTTGCGATCACTTCGCAGAGGAGCTGCGGTACATCGGCCTGTTTGAGGCGGTGTGGACGTCGCAGTTCCACTTCTACCAGCAGTCTGAGCTCGGGCCGGAGCTGTTCACTCGCTGGTCCCCGGATACCAACACCTTCCATCTTCACCATGGGGAGGTCGGCATCGGTCTCTGGGACATCCACTGCATCAGAGGTATCCCGCTGGAGGGCTACCAGTACGATGAGTTCCTGCCACCGAAGAACATCTGGGAGGACAGGTCACAGACTCCCATTCTGACCTGGCACCTGCTTGACCTGGCTACGCAGCGGCTCGGGATCCAGGACTTCCAGAAGGACATAGCCTACAAGGATTGGTTCGGCCAGTTCCTGGAGCATGACCCGGCGGTCAAGATGCCAGGCAGGGGGAAGCGGTGCCCGACCGCGGCTCAGAGGAGCCGGAACGGGTCGTACTGGCGGGTCCTGGAGACGGGCGACTACCGCTCGTGGGGGTACCGCGTCATCGAGGCCCGGGACCCGAATGTCCGGTACGCGGCGTTCCTAGCCGCCTTTCTGAGCGGGTGGCTCCTGCCAGTGCGGGATGCGAGGATGGGCGTCCGCCCGGCGACACTGGCGATGGCGGGCGCCATGGCTGCCAATAAGAGATATAACCTCGGGGTCCCAGTACTGGCGAGGCTGTATGCCATTCTGGGACGCATCTCACGAGGGGGGTCGCCACGAAGGATCTGTGGGCCCTTTCAGTTCTTCCACGGCTGGGTGGCTGCTCACCTTGGTGGGTATACGTTCCCAAATGCCATCAGTCCTCCGGGCAACGGCCTGCGACCCTCCCTGCTGAACATTGCGGGGGTCGCTCCGATGACCCTAAGTGAGGAGGGCGTGAGGGTTCGGATTGGCAATCATGCCAATTTCAACTTCAGCCCGTTCCCCACTCCCGTCGGCCAGATGATCGACAACGGACAGGGCCCGCTGGAGCAGCATGAATACTTCCTGAACATGCGGGGCGGGGTGCTCGTGGCTCGGATCGACGGGAAGGTGATCTGCGAGCCTTACGTGCCGACCCGGTTCGCCAGGCAGTTCGGGTGCCTTCAACGGATGCCGAAGAGGGTATTCACTGCTGTCCGGGAGGAGACGAACCCTTGCGTCCTTCGCCAGATGTGGCTGATGTTCGTCGCCTTCGGCTCTGGCGACGTCATCACTCTCCCTCCCACCGGGGTCGACGCAGGTTTGGCAACCGAGTACGCCGAACACTGGGCCATCGCGTACCCTGAGGGGCTTCTACGGAAGCCAGTTCGGCGGCTCGAGGTCACCCGTGCGGAGACCGGGCGTCAAGGGAGGAGGCGAGGCGCCGCCACACGGGGGAGAACGGAGGCGCGCCAAGCAGCGGGGCCGGCGCGAGCAGGGACTTCGGCGGCGGGCACATCGCAGGCTGCCGCTACGACCTCGGCGCCCAGAGAGGGGGCACATGCGGCGGTCGGGGAGCGGCCCGGGAAGCAGGTGAGGCGTCTGCTCGAACCCTCCCACGATGCAGTCTTCCCGGCGCTGTGGTCGGCCTGGATGACCCTGCGGCAGTCACTGGGGACCGACGTCATCTGGCGAAAGATACTCAGAGAAGGAATCTATCTGCCAGAGGTCGGGCGCCTCCAGATCACCGACAGGGTGGACTTCAACCGGCAGTATGCGTATCTGACGGCAATGGACGAGTACGCGCGCCAACGTGGTCAGCGTGCGGAGCCATCCCTTCTGGTGAAGGTGATGCTCGGTCTAGAGCCTGCTCCAGAACGGATGCCGCCGGGGGGAGATGACAGTAGCAGCGACTCCAAAGAGGAGGAGGAGACGGGGGAGGATGAAGACTCCGAGGGAAAGTCCCATCAAGGGAGTCCGCGGGAGAGCGGCGAGGTGGCCGACTCCGACAATGTCGATGTCACTGAGCTCCTCGAGGTCCGCTTCTATCCCTACTCAACCTGCTTCATCCATTCTCTTATGCAGCTTCTAACCCATTCCTCCACCTTTCTCAGGAGTGCACGGATATCGGCCAGGCGTCCTCAGCGGGAGTAGGAGGGGCGCCAGCAGGGCAAGGCGGGGGCCAGACACCCATCGTTGAACTGACAAGTGAGGAGGGGTCCCCTGCTGCAACTGTTCCTGCGGCGGCCGGGATAGCGGAAGATGACGCTCTGACCTCCCGTAAGTCTCCCTACTTCACTGCTGGTGCTTGCCATTGATGATCCGTGACTAACCACGGCATGCCCTGCGCAGTGATCTCAACCTTGGAGGCTCGCCGGGTTGCCGAACCCGGGCCGTCCACGAGTGAACCGGTGGCAGACATGCCGCCTGCTCCGGAACAGACTTTCCAAACCGAGCCGGCCCCACCAACTGCTGATCAGGGGGCTCCGGACACCGGCGGCGCTGACATCGGAGAGAGGGGGGCTGACGAGGGCGTCGTTGCCGCTGGGGCGAGAGAAGAAGGTCGCCCAGGTGTTGGGGAACCTATCCCCCACGAAGACATCCCAGGGGCGGACCCTGCAGCAGGCCTGCTGGCTGCCTTCCCTGCTTACCGGCCTGCCGACCCCGAGGAGATGGATGACTCGGACGCGGAGGCGGTCGAGGATAGCCGGATAACGCGACGCAGGGGGTGGAAGTGCATCCAGCGCTTCCTCAAGCGAGACCCATCGGAGTGGCTGGGGCGCATGGGATCACTTCAGACCTGGCTGCGCTTCCTGTGTGCCGGGGGAGCTGATGCTCAACGCCTCCATCTGACGGTCCGTGATTTCATGGCCGAGAAGATGCGCGAGAGCCGCCGGCGTGCCGACGTCGCACAAAGTCGGGACATGTCGGAGAGCACGCAGGCACTCCTCGCGGCAGAGCAGGAAGTCCGGCGCCTCGAAGGGCAGGCGGCAGAGAAGGAGGCCTTCGTCGCAGCATGTACCGAGCTTGTGGAGCAACTATCGGCACAACTGATCGACGCTCAGGTACAACTGACGGAGGCGGGCCAACAGATGGTCACACTCCAAGTCGAGCGGGAGCGTGCACAGGCCAGGATTGACGAACTGCGTGCTGCGACCGCCGACGAGGAGAGGGCACGCGGAGAACGAGAAGCAGCCCTGGAGGCCGCCAGCCAAAGGGTAGCGGCATTAGAAAGACTTATCCAGCACGCTAATCCCTAGGGGCTTTTGTTTTTTGCCATTCCTAGAACATTTTGCTTCCGTTATTCAATATTTCGATCCATTTGTATGAATCAATATATTTATCTGCGTCTTTCGGCTTAACATACTCAACCACAAATTGTCTCGCGGGAGTGTTAACCAAGCTTCAGGCATCCGTAATGGGGCCTGGATTTCTAAAGAAAAGAGGGAGGTCATTCCTAGGAAAGGAGACCTCAAGCCTAATCAATGTATCATCCCCCCAACTTGTTCCGACACACGAGCGGGACAACGCTAGGGGCGTTGAGATTTTATCCGAACATAGGGAAATGAGCAAGGGTGAATCGCGTGTCCCGACTTCAGAAATCCACAACGGTCGGCCTTCCAGGAAATGCCCAAGACGGTAGGCGGACAGTGGATCGACCATAACAACTGCAAGAGACGGACCGAAGGTCATCATTCATATTGCAGGAGGCGAACCACATGTCATCATGAATACCGCTTTGGGGTTCCTTCAGACACAAGGGTGGAAATCCAGATCAACAAGACATGCGAAGCGTGGGGCGAAGTGATGATTTGTTCGGACAGAATCCAACGCTCTTAAAATTGCGCCACCGTGGGGAAAGCGTATTAGGCGGATGCACTAATCTGGCCGTGAATCACCCCAGTTCTCAGACAGAACCTCTTTGACGAGGAAACTGTCGCTTCCCATCATTACGATGAGGCATCCCGAGCTGAATCGGGGAGAATATCACAACTGCACCACTCTACCCGAAGTCAGGCCAGACGGTCGGCGACGAGGAGGGGCGGGACTTAGCGATCCCTGAGGCTGGACCCGAGTCGAAATGCCCGGGCGTTCCTACGTACTCCATCAGGCTGGAGATCAAGCCATACGTAGTTCTGAAGGTGCAGTTTAACGTCATGCAGGACGTGGGACCCCATTTGGGGAGATCTTAGTTTAAGGTCGTAGAGCTCGGACCAAAGGGGGAGATCTTAGTTTAAGGTCTTAGAGCTCGGACCATACGGGAGAGATCTTAGTTTAAGGTCTTAGAGCTCGGACCGTAGGGGAAGAGATCTTAGTTTAGGGTCTTAGAGCTCGGACCATAGGGGCAGATCTTAGTTTAAGGTCTTAGAGCTCGGACCATAGGGGAGAGATCTTAGTTTAGGGTCTTAGAGCTCGGACCATAGGGGAAGAGATCTTAGTTTAGGGTCTTAGAGCTCGGACCATAGGGGCAGATCTTAGTTTAAGGTCTTAGAGCTCGGACCATAGGGGAGAGATCTTAGTTTAGGGTCTTAGAGCTCGGACCATAGGGGAAGAGATCTTAGTTTAGGGTCTTAGAGCTCGGACCATAGGGGACCTCAAAGCACGCCACACCGTGGTCCTATCCCCTGGATATGCAAGGATGCACTGAGGGATAGTGTCAAGAGTGTCGAGGTTTCGCCTGGTCAGAACGGGGGGGGGGTGGAAGATGTGAATCATGCGGCCATTCACTCAAGGACTGGGGGCACCGGCGTATCGATATGGGAGTACTGCCGACCGTGGCGGAAAAGCAGCATCAATATCGCACTAACCGTTGATGGAATGAGGCAGCAAACGAGCATCGACCGCTCAATCGCAGGATTCATATCGATTTGCTGCCCGAGGCCATTGGGGGCACCAGCCCGAGTCGGTGGGAGAGCACTGAGGCATTGTGTCCGAACCGCTCACGGGGGGCTCACCCAGGGCGTAGGCGATGGGTCCGAATGAAGTGGAGCATGAAGCCTGAAAGGTGGAAGGAACCTGACCAAGCAGAACCTGACCCTCCTGACAATAAACCAGAGTACTCTTGACACCGGTGAACCACTGCAAGGGGTCGAGGGACACGCCTTGAGGGTGACCCAAAGGCGGCGGACTCCCCAGAGAAGGGGGAATCTTTAAGAGGTGGGGGGCTGGACCCGAAGTTTCAAACATCCGGGCGTTCCTACGTATCCCATAAGGATGGGAATCAAGCCACACGTAGTTCTTGAAGCGCGGCGCAACACAATCGGGCACCAGCGCGGGGAAGGGTGCGGGTCTGACCCTCGCACACAGAAGAAGCGGCATTTGATCTTTCTTGTTTGTCCTTAAAGGTGGATGGTTTTTCTTTGTGCGACGACATGCCCGTGATTAAGGAATCTCTGGCGTCGCCACAACAATCAAGCCACGAAAGGCATAATGGCGTGGTTATTAACCAGCGCCCAACGTGAGTGTCCCCTGAGGAGAACATCACGATGCAGTGCCGTTTCTCGTCGGGCGGCCAAGACGATCACAGTTTACGGTCGTGTGGTAGGACCAGACAACACAGTTTAAGGTCGTGTGGTTTGGACCATGGAGGAACCCGCTTATTGCGATACGGCGGACCCAGCGGAGGCGGGAACATATCCCGGCCCTGCGGTCACGCACGATTCCTAGAGAAGGGTCTCGGGATAGGGGCCTGCGTATGTTCATCACCCGAGGGGCAGAGATGCTAGCCTCCAGCCATGCTGGGCCCAGAACGCGATCGCTCGGGCGACTCCTTCCTCCTTATGGGGACGAGGGTCCAGCTACGCATGGCCCTTAGGGAGGACATCCGCATATATCCTTGGTGCTCAGATCGTGGGAGTCTCAAAAGACACCATTGCCCCGGTTGACCTGCCGAACATGTAGAGGTGTACTGGAGGTCAGTATGAAGAGAGTGTCAAGATTCCACTACAACGCACAAAGGCGGAGTGTGATGAGGACTGCGCAACCAATGTTCGGAGCCTGAAAGAGCCAACATGGCGATCAAGGGTGTTGCTGACCATGTTCGCAACACAACACCCGATCGCGTCAGCCTAGGATGGGGCAAGCAAACGAGCATCAACCGCTCAATCGCAGGATTCATATCGATTTGCGGCCCAGGACCCGCCGGTAAATCGACCCGGAGCGGTAGGAGAGCGCTAAGGCATCGTACCCAAACCGCTAACGAGGATCCCTTTGAGTGAAGGCTCGAACAAGGAGAAGCGCAAGGCCTGACAAGCAACACAGGACTTGTCGGGATTGAATCTGACACCACGAGCCATAGACCGAAGTACTCCAAACATGTTAACAGATCACCGGAAAGGGTCGGAGGACTCACCCTGAGAGCAACCGAAAGAGGGTAGATCCCCGTGATCAACCAGGAGACGGGGCTGGACCTGAGACACAAACGTCCAGGTGGTCCTACGTATCCCATAAGGATGGGAATCAAGCCGTACGTAGTTCTTAAAGTGCAGTTTAACGTCATGCAGGACGATGGGGGGTGTGAGGTAGTCCCACACACGGGGGAGGCGTACAGCGCGGCCAGTAGACCAACGTGAATGGGGACATAATCCCCCGCTCACGTCATACGCCTCGCACAAAAAGGAGGAGAACTTGGGCCAGAGGCCCAATGCGGGATAGAGATTCCCGGGAAGTGGGGCTGGGCCTGAAACATGAATGTTCAGGCGGTCCTACGTATCCCATAAGGATGGGAATCAAGCCGTACGTAGTTCTTGAAGTGCAGTTTAACGTCATGCAGGACGAAGAGAGAAAGAAGGGGGAGCAGAAGGCATCCCCAAACGTGGGGGGCGTATAGCGTGACGGGCAAACCGACGTGAATGAGGGCATAGCCCCGCGTTCACACCATACGCCGCATACCCAGAGGCAACTGGGCCAAGGGCCCGAGATGGGATGGAAATTCCCAAAGGATGGGGCTGGGCCTGAAACATGAATGTTCAGGCGGTCCTACGTATCCCATAGGGATGGGAATCAAGCCGCACGTAGTTCTTGAGGTGCAGTTTAACGTCATGCAGGACGAGGGAAAGGAGATCTTAGTTTAAAGTCGTAGAGCTCGGACCATAAGAACCTCACGTACGCCACTTCGCGGTCCTATCCCCTGGATATGCGAAGATGCACTGAGGGATAGTGTCAAGAGCGTTGAGATTTTGCCTGGTCAGAATGGGAAGTGGAAAGATTGTGAATCATGCGACCATTCACTCGAGGACTGGGAGCACCGGCGTGACGATATGAGAGTACTGCCGACCGTGGCGGAAAAACAGCATCAATATCGCACTGACCGTTGATGGAATGAGGCAGCAGACGAGCATCGACCGCTCAATCGCAGGATTCATATCGATTTCCTGCCCGAGGCCATTGGGGGCACCGGCCCGAGTCGGTGGGAGAGCACTGGGGCATTGTGTCCGAACCGCTCACGGGGGGCTCACCCAGGGCGTAGGCGATGGGTCCGAATGAAGTGGAGCATGAAGCCTGAAAGGTGGAAGGAACCCGACCAAGCAGAACCTGACCCTCCTGACAATAAGCCAGAGTACTCTTGACACCGGTGGACCACTGCAAGGGGTCGAGGGACACGCCTTGAGGGTGACCCAAAGGCGGCGGACTCCCCAGAGAAGGGGGAATCTTTAAGAGGTGGGGGGCTGGACCCGAAGTTTCAAACATCCGGGCGTTCCTACGTATCCCATAAGGATGGGAATCAAGCCACACGTAGTTCTTGAAGTACAGTTTAACGTCATGCAGGACGATGATGCTTGGCAGTTTAACGTCTTGCAGCGCGGACGTGGTACAGTTTAACGTCATGTTGGACGAATGCTGAACAATTTAACGTCTTGTAGCTCGGACGACTGCAGTTTAACGTCGTGCAGGACGTTATACAGTTTAACGTCATGTTGGACGTATGCTGAACAGTTTAACGTCTTGTAGCTCGGACGACTGCAGTTTAACGTCGTGCAGGACGTTATACAGTTTAACGTCATGTTGGACGTATGCTGAACAGTTTAACGTCTTGTAGCTCGGACGACTGCAGTTTAACGTCGTGCAGGACGTTATACAGTTTAACGTCATGTTGGACGTATGCTGAACAGTTTAACGTCTTGTAGCTCGGACGACTGCAGTTTAACGTCGTGCAGGACGTTATACAGTTTAACGTCATGTTGGACGTATGCTGAACAGTTTAACGTCTTGTAGCTCGGACGACTGCAGTTTAACGTCGTGCAGGACGTAATGCTCAGGCAAAATACTGCTTGAGGAACCTAGCGTTGGTGGGAGGAGTGACACGCTCACCATCCATAGTCGCTAGGGAGTACGCGCCATTGGGATAGACCTTGTGGACAACAAAAGGTCCCTCCCACTTGGGCTCCAACTTGGGTGGCTTCCTGCCGGGGATCATCGGTGCTCTTAGGGCCAGCACTAGATCACCCTGCAGGAAGGAGCGGAGGCGAACCTTTTTATTGAAAGCTCGAGCCATCCTGTTCTGATGCCTCTCCAAGTTGTGCAAAGCGCGAAGTCTACTCTCATCCAGTGCTTCCAACTCGACTAGACGGGCTTCAGCAGCTCTGTCCGGCGCTTGCTGGTCGTAGACCGCAGTGCGCAAGGACGGCAACTGGATCTCGATGGGCAGGACGGCCTCAGCTCCATACACCAGGGAATAAGGGGTCATCTGGGTGGAATTGCGAGTCGTCGTCCGATAAGCCCAGAGGGCGTTGGGGAGCTTGTCCGGCCAACTCTTCTTGTTCTGACCAACCATCTTTTGCAGAATGTTAGAGAGGGTCTTGTTAAACGCCTCGATCTGTCCATTCGCCTGCGCATGATAGCGAGATGTATGGTTCGAGCGAATGTTATACTTGGCGTACAACTTCTTCAACTCGGCTGCTCGGAAATTGGTTCCGTTATCCGTGAGGATAGCGTGAGGCACTCCAAATCGATAAATGATGTTGGAGGTCACGAAGTCAGCAATGGAACAGGATTTGGCCTCTCTGAGCGGAATCGCCTCTGCCCATTTGGAGAAGAAGTCTGTGGCGGTCAGAATGAACCGGCACTGGCGAGCCGTCGCCGGCAGGTAAGGTCCTACAACGTCCATCCCCCAGACTGCAAAGGGCCAGGAATACCTGGTGGTATGGAGAGGCTCCGGCGGCCGGTGCACAAAGTTCGCATGAACCTGGCACGCATGGCACCTCCTGGCATACTCGATGCAGTCATGGATCATGGAGGGCCAGAAGTATCCCAACCTCCGAATCTGGTGGGACAGCTTCGGCCCAGTCTGGTGGGCGCCACATGAACCAGCATGAACCTCTTGCATGACTCGTGGGATCTCGACTCCCTGAAGGCAACGGAGGAGAACACCATCAAATCCGCGTCTATAGAGGATCTGCTCCAGGCCGGGACTGCTCTGGAGGACAAACTGCGATGCGCGGCGTCGAACTCGCTCGCGCTCGGCCCGATCTGACGGAAGAATGCCATGTTGGAGGTACTCAACCAAAGGCGTCCTCCAATCAGGGGCTGATTCGACTGCCATATCTGGGGTACTCGGGGCTCCAGGCACAGGGGCAACCACGGTGAGATTACTTACCAATGGGCCGCGATCTTCCTCCGGGATAACGGGAGCGATGAGCCTGCGGTGCGTCACGCGGACGACCAGGTTATCCTGTTCAGGCTCTGCAAGTGACGCAGCAAGGCTGGCCAAAGCATCTGCTCGACCGTTTTGCGACCGGGGAATATGGACAACTTCTGGCCGAGAAGGGAACTGGGCCATCAGAAGGAGGGTGCACTCCAGCAATGGCACAAGTTCCGGCTTCCTGACAACATAGTCGCCATTGATCTGCTTAATGACCAGCTCGGAGTCCCCTTTCACGCATAGATAGGGCACGTCGATCTCGAGAGCCAACTCGAGGCCGGTGATGAGGGCATGGTATTCCGCCTCATTGTTGGTACAGCCCTCTGACAACAGGAAGGAATATGGCAGCACGGCTCGCTCCGGGGTAATGAAGACGATACCCAAGCCCACTCTGTTGAACTTAGGATTATCGAGTCTTCTACCGGTGGGGCTCCGGGAGGCACCGTCAAAGTGCATCTGCCAGCATGGATCGGCATGATCGACCGAGAGAATGGTCTCATCAGGAAAGCCTAGATCCAGCGGCTGATCCGCGGAGGTCGGGTGAGCTGCCAGAAAGTCTGCCAATGCCTGCCCTTTGATGGCCTTCTGAGACACGTACCTGATGTCGAACTGCTGGAGAATCACAGCCCACCGCGCTAGACGGCCAGTCAACATAGGCCGGCTCAGGATATATTTCAACGGGTCTACCCGAGAAACTAACTCTACCTCGTGGTGCTGCAAGTAGTGTCGTAATTTCTGTACGGCAAATACGAGCGCCAGGCAGCTCTTCTCGATGGGGGAATACCTAACTTCCGCGTCGAGGAGCATGCGACTGAGGTAATAGAGGCTATTCTCTGTTCCCTCGTTGTTCTTCTGGGCGAGAAGGGCACCAAGGGACCGTTCCAGGGCGGTCACATAGAGGACCAGCGGCTTCCCGGATACAGGCGGCATCAGAACCGGAGGTTGAAGCAGGTACTGCTTGATTTCCTCAAAAGCGGTCTGACACTCTTTATCCCATACATAGGTGACACCCTTCTTCATGAGCCGAGAAAAGGGCTTACACTTGCCGGCCAGATTCGCGATGAATCGGCGTATATAGGCTAAGTGGCCTTGGAACCCTTGCAGTTCCCGGATGTTACCTGGGGGAGGCATCTGGCTAATCGCCCTGATCTTCTCTGGGTCGATCTCAATACCCCGGTATCTTACCACAAATCCAAGGAACTTTCCGGAGGTGACCCCGAAGGCACACTTCAACGGGTTCATCTTCAGGCAGCGAGACCGGAGGAAGCCGAACACTTTCTCAAGGTCTTTGAGATGGTCCTGACGCTGGCGCGATTTAACCACCAAGTCGTCGACGTAGCATTCCACCAGTGTGCCGAGGATTGGCTTGAATATGCGGTGCATCGCCCGTTGATAGGTGGCACCTGCATTCTTCAGGCCGAAGGGCATGACCCGGTAACAGAAGATACCTTGGGGGGCCCTAAAGGCAGTGAACTCCTCATCCTCAGGGGCCATCCGGATTTGGTTGTATCCGGAGTATCCGTCCATGAAGGAGAGGGCTTGGAACCCCGCCGTGGCGTCAATCAACAGCTCTGTCACTGGAAGGGGAAAATCATCCTTCGGACAGTGGCGGTTGAGATCGCGGAAGTCGATACAGACTCTGATCTGCCCGTTCTTCTTCCTGACCGGCACAATGTTGGCCAACCATTTGGGGTACTGGACTTCCCTCACGAAGTTGGCTTTGATAAGCTTGTCAACTTCGGCCTCAACCATGGCACCGTGGGATGGGTGCATCTTCCTGGGAGGCTGCTTAAACCCGCGATGGTTCGCCGGGAGACCAAGGCGGTGGACGGCTACCTGAGGATCTAGCCCCGGCATCTCGTCATAGCCCCAAGCGAACACATCACGGTGCTGCCTGAGAAAGTCCACGTACTGCTGTCGCTCCTCAGAGGGCATGGCGGCACTGACCAATGTGGGTCTTGGATCTGCCTCGGTTCCAAGGTTCACCTGTACTAACTCATCGACCGTGGCGGGGACGCCCTCCTCAAAGGCTGGGGGTGCATCTTCCACGTCCTCTCCACTCGGGGAGGGATCGTCCACGGGAGAGACTGTGTTGGAAACTGCATTGGGGCCACCAGATCCTGCTGGGCCACTGGTGCTGGCACGGGCGGTCGCGGTCATCTCATCAGGAGACTCACAGGCCGTCGAAACCATGGCTACGTCCAACCGTTGAATTGGGAGGACGTAGACGTCATCCAAACTGGCCCATGGATCGCTTGCAACAGCGACAGGCTCAACCTCACCTGCCAGGATCTGCTTATCCTTGCTCTTGTAATAGTCCGCGTCCAGATAACGGGCTTCACATGAGGCAAAAGGAGAGGCATCTCCCTGAAGCACGCCTACTCGACCATTAAGGGAGTATTTGAGGCATTGGTGGTATGATGAGGGAACCACCGCATGAAGGTGGAGCCATGGCCTGCCCATCAATGCGTTATATGCAGTGTCCTGAGAGACTACCATGAATTCGGTGTTGGCAACCAAGTCACCGAACTGGGTCTTCAAACGTATCTTGCCGACTGGGGTTTGCTCGGTACGGTCATACCCCTGGATCCTGAGGTCGGAGGGGATCAAGTCATCCTCAGACAACCCCAATCTCCGGAGCGTCCGAGTCGGAATCAGGTTGATCCCGGATCCCGTGTCGACAAGACAGCGCCGGACTTCAAGGCCGTTGAACTGGCCAGTAACATACAGCGGACGAATGTGTCCCTGTATAGGAGGGTCTTCATCCTTACCAGAGAACGAGATAACTGCCTGACATTCGGCGTCCTCAATCGTTTTGGCGTGAAAGGCCTCTGCGGCCGCAACCTCTATCTCAAACTGGAGGGGGCTCTTCAGGGCTTCAGCGAGTGCCTCGCGCATCTCGGATGACATGCGCAGAGCCTCAAGGATGGAGAGCCTTGCTGGGATGTCGGCCAAGTGCTTCAGGACATCATACTTTTTGGCCAAGCGCGAGCCCCTGGTTACAGGAGGTTGCTCTACGGTTGGCGGTATGACGGGCCTTGCCGGTCGGATCGGCGGCCGACTGGTACTTGGCGCATCTCGCTGTTCACTGGTTGCAGTCTGGGAAATGGTCACCGTACTGGGGTCAGGAGGCCGGGATGGACTCGTGGCAGGGCGAAGCTGGTCGCGACGCGGCTGAGGCGGTTCTGCCTGGTCCCACACCACAAACAGTGGCGGAGGCGAATCCGTCATCCCCGGATGGGGGGGCTGCGCACGCTGAGCCCGGTTTTGAGCCTGCTGCCTAGTCTCAGTGGCGTGCACGGCCTGGCTGGAAGTACCAACTGCTGTGCCCCGGCGACTCCTGCTGCTGCGGTTCTTCCGACGGTGGCGACGACCGGGGACACTAGGGAGGTCCACCTGGTGTTCTTCAACGTCGGGAACCGAGAAGGGATTTACCAGCTCGACGGTGTTAACCGAAGCGTACCCAACACTTTCATCGGACGAACCATCCATCACCGGGCGGATCCGAGGGGGGATCCCCATCTCCGGGGGCATGAAATCGCCGAGAGTGCGGGACAGTGGCGGAACTGGCGGGGCACGCTCTTCCTTCTTGCGCCGCCGCTGTTTGCTCTTCTTGGAAGAGGCAGGCTGGGACGACGACGCCGAAGTAGCACCCGCAGATTCTGGGGGCTCGGGCTGATTCAAGCGCGCACGGATGATTCCATGGGCGCGAATGATCGTCTTGCGGGCCATCCAGTTATTATACTTCTGGGACCCGCGGTCGGAGACCAGCTGCCATTCGTCCTCATTGCCACTATCGTCATCTGATCCCACGAATACGCCCGCCACTTGTGCTGGAGCTGGGCCCAACCTGATTACATTGTTGTTAATCTGGTCTTGGAGCCAGTCCTTAAACACATAGCACCGCTGGATGGTGTGTCCCAGGGCTCGATGGTAAGGGCAGTAGCGGGGGTTATCCGTGAGATGTGCCTCCTCTGGCCTCCAGCACTCAGGCAGTCGCACAATCCTCTGCTCCAGGGCGCTCCGGAAATAACCGGGGACCTGTTCCTCGCGAAATGAGTACGTCAGGTATCGCGGGCCCCTGGGAGCGTGGTCTTGACGAGGGGCCGGAGGGGCCTGTCGAGGAGGTGGGCCCTGATTATCTCGCCTGGGTTGTGGCGGTACATTACGCGGAGGGGCCGGCCGGTTCTGGGGCTGCCGCTGCTGTGCCGGGAACTGAGCCCGTGGAGGTGGATTCCTGTGAGGCGGTGGAGCTGGCCTCGCCGGCAGCAGCTCCAACGGCCTGGGGGCCTCTATCTGGGCAACAGCAGCGGGTTCGGCCCTGCTGGCTCTCTTTGCAGGAATCATAGGAGGCAGCGGGCGCGCCTGACTGGCCTGTTGCAGGGCTTCCTCAAGACGCTGAGCTTTGTCTGAGAAGTCCCTGAACCCTCCGGGGTAATTTTGAGTGATCAGGGAAGGGACCAGCTCGGTCTTGACGTTCCCGACGCACATTGTCAGCAACTGCTCCTGAGTCAATGGCATGTCAAGGGAATACGTGAGACCCTTCCATCGGGCGACGAAGTCCGCGACTCGCTCATCAGGCCTCTGCTTGCACTTGAAGAGGTCTGCGATACTCGTCTTCCGGGTCGTGGAACTGAACTGGTAGAGGAATTGCCTACGAAGGTCCTCCCAGCTAGCTATCGACCCGACGGGAAGCTGGCTGTACCAGACAAATGCTGGCCCTTCCAGTGTCTGGACAAAGCAGCGAAGCTTAGCGGCCTCTTGCTGCGCCGGAGTCCCCAACATAGGCCCGCACCTCGAGTTGAAATGGGCCAAATGCTGTGGCGGATCTCCGGTCCCGTTGAAGGGGGCGAAAGTGGGATTCCCGAATCCCGGAGGCGCCGGCATGTCATCCACCCATGCTGGGTATGGCTTGCCGTCCGGTGGGATCGCCACTTGCCGAGTCTCCAAGGCTTCCAGACGGGCGATGAGAGCCGCCATCGGATCGTCCGGACATGGGTTCCAGTCCTGGCGAGGATCTCTAACCACGAGCGCATTGCACGGCCCTTCAATCGGGTCGTCGACCGGGTCGTCGAACTCGGCAGCTCGTGGGATGACGGGCGGAGCGGCCCTTGGGGCAGCGGGAGGAATCCGAGCGGGGTCTCTCAGGTAGTCACGCCGCTCGGGAGGGTGTGGCGAAACATACCGCGCCCTCTTGCCATAGGCAATGGCCTCTCTCCTGTCGGCGAACACGACATGATCATGGTTGCCCGGGAGAGTCTCATCGAGGAGCGGTTGTTCCGGTCCCTGCTGTCCTGGCCTAGGATCACCGTAGTCAGGCCGCTGCTCTGCAGCGCGCTCGGCGAGGAGCTGGTCAACCAGCTTCTTCTGCTCGGCGAGCTGTTGACGTAGCGTAGCCTTCTCGGGATCCTCCTCTGCCCTCCGCATGGAGGCAGATGGGTCGGCGGGCTTTACAGCCTCGCTGTGCTCTTTACCTTTGCTGACGTTCCGGCTCAACGTCAGCGCTTCAGTGGGTGTGGGGAGTCCCAGGAGGTTCCTCTGATGACGAGTAACTCTCACCGATGGATCTAACGACGGCTTGTCTTCGGGGGGGAAGCCCCCGTCGAGAAGTTCCAAGTCGTTCCCTTCTCCTGACAGGTCAGCCATATTGACTGTTTCCGTCCCTGGGGATATACCCTCAGGGCCACCCAGTGAATCGGGCTGTCGGCGAATCGCACTGAAGCGTAGGGCAGCGTACTGCCCCCATCCACGGATATACACGTGGGGAGTGGCTTCCTCGATAACTTTGCGGAGTACTTGAAAACACTCAACGCATCGTTGTTGGAGGGCCTCGTGGTGCCCAAATGACCCGGGGTGCCGAACCGCGGGGAGCATGGCCAGGTCAATTTGACGGCACTACTCACCAATATCCTCCAGGTGTAGTTGACTCCCGGGGTATGGCATTTGTAGGCAGTGAAGACGGGAGTGAGTCTCCCGGAGAGTTCGGCGGAAGCATTCGAACTCATCCGGGGTGAGTGATTCGGGTGCATCAAAGCCTGGTCCTGCGACTGGCCAAAACTTCTCAGGGAAGTGGCCCTCTACAAGGACGGTCCAGAAGCTCCACGACTCAAACTCGGGACCCAGATCTCCTCGGTCCTCTTCAATGGCTGGGAACGGACGGGGAACCGGCAGTGGTGCCGAGGCAGGCCGTCGGGCCGACGGGCTGGCCGGCGGTGAATACGGCGAGCAGGCCGATTGGCCTCCATATCCCGGGCCGCCCCCTGAGGGTGGCGGTGCCCCAGTTACCACATCACGATAGGACGGGCCGGCGAGCGAACATCCTGCCGTAGCATCGGTGCTCGCCGAGGGTGCACTAGATCGAGGTTCGACCGTCGGTCCCCAGATAAAGTCTCCGGCTTCTCCGATCGGGGCGGAAGGCACTTCCGGAGGGGCCGGTACCAACCGCAAGCTTAATCCTTGGGGGTCCACCAGGCCCTCGTTACTCCGGATATACCTTCGGAGAGAAGCAGGGATCACATCGATCTCGCTCTCGGGGAGTACGAGGCTGACGTGCCGCATTCCCATCCCTGCCCTCGACTGGCGGGATTGGGGAAAGGGCTCTGTCGCCGAATCATACTCCGCCTCTGAATCAGAGAAGCGAACAGGTCGGATCTCTGTCCGGAATTCCGTAACATTCTTCCCTCTGCGTCGACGCCTCGCCCTCCTGCCCCTGGGTGGTTCTTCGGGGCAGGGCTG
Source organism: Viscum album (assembly GCA_963277665.1). Taxonomy (NCBI): domain Eukaryota; kingdom Viridiplantae; phylum Streptophyta; class Magnoliopsida; order Santalales; family Viscaceae; genus Viscum; species Viscum album. The sequence goes on from OY728130.1 coordinate 1,227,250,157, forward strand.
ATCTCTGTCCTGGCGTCCTCCGGCCGCACTGGTGCTGGGGCCAAGAGGACTGGGAACCAAGGTGCGAAGGGCACCGGGACAGATATCAAAGGGGACGCGGGGAGAGATGATTCCGGGCAGGTCTCCGGGCCGGGATCGGAAGGTGGGATGACCCATGCCTCCCGGATCGGCCACACGGAGTAGCCCCTGTTGGCGAATAGCGCTACCGCGAGGTGGTCCGCGGTGGCCATCGTCTGTACCAGCAACCGGGAGAGTCGACCCAACCTGCCTTTGGGGCGGTCGGGGCCTCGATCCAGGTCGGGCATAGAAGTTCCCCTGCTCAGGATGCGCAGGGGCCCGGCGACTGGAGCCAACTGTGGCTTGGGCCAATGCGGCCGCTGTCGCTAGGGCCCCAAGGTGGGCATCCTCTTCCGCTCGTGTCCGACGCTGTCGTCGGGACAGACGAGTCGGGATGAGCGGTGCGGGCAGGTGGAGAGCCCGCTCTTCGACTTGAGAGGCCTGGCGGCGGTGTCGCCGTGGCCTGGCGGGAGCCCTTACCGCGGATCCCTGGAGCGAATCCCGGATAGGGTGGTCCCGGGCATCTTCCACCTCATCCGCATAGGGAAGGGAACTGTCGGAGCGCTCCGGGGATAAACTCCCGAAGCGGTTGGACGTCGAGGTAGGCAGCGGTGCCTCCCTGCGCGGCCCTCGGGGGCGGCGGTGGTGGCGAGGCGCAGCCTCCTCGAGGTCTAGGCGAGCCATGTCCCTGGTGGGGATGACTCCCTCTTCCTCATATCTCCGCACCAGGCTGTTGATCACCCTTCTCTGGATGACCTCCGAGGGGGAGAGAGGGCGTGGTCGCCCCGCAGCTGCGGCTGCTGGGACGGCTGTGGAACGGGTGGGACCGCGCGGAGTAGCCGCGTCGGTGTTTCCCCTATCCCTACGCCAGCGGGCGGGCGGCGATCGGGCGCTGGGTTGGGCGACTTGATTTCTGAAAGCCGGGGGAAAAACCCATTAACACTGACAGGAAAAGGAATCGACAACCAACCTTTAGTGCCACGACGCCTTCCGTGGGGGGAACTCAGGCCATCGACGTCACGAGACGGAGTGCCCGATTTCACTTCCCCAGCCCCTGGCGGGTGAAACTGAATGCTCGGCCGGGCAACATGCCGGTCTTCCAACACCTCTGAAAGCCATCGGTCTTCATGTCGAGGAGAAGAGATTCACGTCGGGTTCACCATTTTTCTGTTTCGGTGCGGATGTGCGTCGGGTTTCTGTTCCGACGCTGTTCCGCCAGGACGCGTTCGCGCGTGCACCCGTCGACCCGAGGGGATGGGCGCGCGCGGCTTGTGGTCCTGCAGTCCCGCTTTCCAAAGGCAGGCGGCATCCGTCCCTTGTTCAGGGGCGTCTGCTCCTTGATCGAAACCGGGATGATGGGATGTCGGCTCCTCCTTCCTTGGACGTCTCCTCGGAACTCGTCGCCTAATCCGGGTCTCCCTCATAGATTTAAGACATGCTCGTGAATCTCGTTCCCGGCGCCATATCTTCATGGACACCGGTTAATTACGCTGCTTCCGCCCGGACGCTCCAAGGAGTCTGGTCGGGGCAGCAACCTGCGGTGAGGAGTCCGGGTGGCTCTGGGTGTTGGGGGCGTGTATTTACGCTGCGGCTCTGCATATCTGTCTTCCGTCCCTAATAGGGCTTCTCGAAGGCATGATGGCCTGAGGCATCCCGCACTGGGTGCGGGGAACTGCGTCACCTGAGGTTTTCCTCAGCTTCCCATGTTTAACACGGGGTATGCCGCGAGTTTAACGTCCAGCGGGGACGGCATCGGACTGATCAACACAAGGAGTGGATCAGATGACAGAACCCCTTGCGGGGAACCTCCAATGCTGGGGCCAGCACATGGGCGGCTTCCCGGGTGAAATGGAGTGGAGTGAAGTGGCATGACCCCACCGGGATGTGGCGGCCCGGGTAAGGGTCAGGGTGGATGATGGAGTGAAGAGCTTGGACCTCGTAGAGGCTTCCTACGTACCGCGCGTTAGCGCGGATCAAAGTCAGCGTAGTTCGGATATACAGTTTAACGTCATGCTGGACGTTGGCGAGCCGACTCACAAGGGGATCGAGGCTGCCGGGCGGATGATTGAACCGAACCACCTCGCACAGAGGGGGATGGAACGGCCGGGTGGATCACAGTTTCACGTCATGCTGGACGAAAATAGGAAAAGGGGCAGTGGGGAAGCACAGTGGAGATACACACGTGCAGTCTCCCACAGGGGCGGACTCATATGTGAATCGACGCAAGCGTGAACCCAGGAGGGGTCCACTGATGGACGAACCGACGTAAATACGACCGGGACGACCAGGTGGTGGGCTTGGACCTCAGGGAGGCTTCCTACGTACCCTGTATAGAAGACATGGATCAAAGTCCACGTAGTTCATTCGGTAGCACTCTACTCCCGTGGGCGAAGGCCACTCCAATCCCGTCATCCCTGCAGAGACGAGCGGGTGGGGCCACATCCAAACCGGGAGGGGGACCCTGCGTGCGAGGCACGGGATCGGGTGAAGCGGACGGTTTAACGTCTTGCCGGACGAAGTACAGTTTAACGTCGTGTGTTGAGGACGAAGCGGACGGTTTAACGTCTTGCCGGACGAAGTACAGTTTAACGTCGTGTGTTGAGGACGAAGCGGACGGTTTAACGTCTTGCCGGACGAAGTACAGTTTAACGTCGTGTGTTGAGGACGAAGCGGACGGTTTAACGTCTTGCCGGACGAAGTACAGTTTAACGTCGTGTGTTGAGGACGATACGCTAGGCAGTTTAACGTCGTACAGCGCGGACGATTTACAGTTTAACGTCGTGCGGGACGAAACACTTGGCAGTTTAACGTCTTGCAGCGCGGACGATTAGGGCTAGGCAGTTTAGCGTCATGCAGCTTGGACGTGGTGCAGTTTAACGTCATGCAGGACGAATGTGCAGTTTAACGTCATGCGGGACGAATGCTGTACAGTTTAACGTCTTGTAGCTTGGACGATTGCAGTTTAACGTCGTCCAGGACGAATGCAGTTTAACGTCGTACGGGACGAAAGTGGTGCCGCCGAGGGGTCCGTGTCACTTCGCGCGAACCCGGAAGGCCGCACGGGAAGACAACGCACGGTGCGGGCACCCGGGATGAGAATCATCGGGTGCCACACAGGCGGGTACCCTCAGGGGGTCAACGGGGGCGACCCTGGCAGATTGCGCGCAAAAAGGGAGCTTTGCGCGCAATACTGCGGGTCGGCGCGCAATCGGGGCGGGCTGGCGCGCAATTGGGCCAGCGCCTTGCGCGCGGATGCTTGAGATTGCGCACACCGGGCTTCGGATAGCGCGCGGGGGCAACGACTCATTCTCTAATGAATGGCCACTTGAAAGAAGAAGGGGGGTGCGCGCAATCGGGCCGGATTGCGCGCACCCCGGGGACAATTGCGCGCAAGAGGGTTCTTTTGCGCGCAAAGGCCTTAGGGTGAGTTTTTATTCAAAGGAAATGAGCCAGCGGGGATTGCGCGCGAAGGCGGACCCCGAGGCTTTCTTGCGCGAAAGAAAGGAGGTTACCTGAAGTTCGTCATTGCGCGCGGAAGGGGTTGAATTGCGCGCACGAGAGACGTTTCGACTTCCAGCAACCTTTAAAACGTTGGGGGTCGCCTTGTATTTATAGGCAACCCCGGGCGCGGAATCCAAGGCGCGAGCGCGAAATTCTTCTCGCGGGCGCGGAATCGGGCGCGGCGCGCAAGGGAGTCGCGCGGACCCGCGGCGCGCAAAATTGCGCGCCGGACCGGCGCATTGCGCGCATCCCGGGGGTTTTGCGCGCGGATCATCACCTTTGCGCACGGGCCTCTGAAATTCCGCGCAAGGCCTCCGGGCCCTCCGAAACGTTCTTCCGACTCCAAATATCACTTCGCTTTCCGCATCCGGAGCTTCGTTTGGGAACAACGGACTTTTCCGGCGTCTACAGGGTCTTTACAGTCACCCCCTGTCTGCGTCATGCTCGCACCACCGTCTGCCAGCGAAAATTTGCTCCCACCCAGATTTGAACCTGGGTCTGATGCAGGGTTACGGGAAGCCTTTACCACTCTCGGGTAAGGCCCCAAATACAATAAATATAGATATATTTAAATAATAAAATAATTATAATAAATATATTTATTATATTTATAATTTTATAAATATATATAATAAATATATTAATTATATATATTTATAAAATTATAAATATAAGAAATAAAATTATTATAATTATATATTTATTTAAATAAATATATATAAATTTTTAGCTATAAATATAAATAAATAAATATTTATTTAAATAATTATAAAATTATAATAAACATCTATATTATATATTTATAATTATATATAATAAATATATTAATTAAATATATTAATTATATATAATTATAAATATTATAAATATATTTATTATAATTTTATAATTAGAAATAAATAAATAATTATTTATAATATTTATAATATTATAAATATATAAATATATAAATATATAATTATATAAATATATAAATATATAAATATATAAATATATAAATATATAAATATATAAATATATAAATATATAAATATATAAATATATAAATATATTTATTATATATATAAATATAAATAAACAAATATTTATTTATAGTTATAATTATAAATAAATAAATATTTATTTATTATATATATAATTTTATAAATATAAATAATAATATAAATAAATTATTAACGTTATATGTTTATTAGCGTCTTTTTAGCGCCGATAAAGATATTCCATTTTCAGTGCTAAAAAATTGATGATAAAGGTTCGTTTTATCTGTGCTTTCTATTTTAGTGTTGATAAAACTGGCCTTTATCAACGCTTTTTAAGTAGCATTGATAAAAGTGTTACTCGATTTTATAAATGAACCCTAACATTCAGCTTATCTCTCGCACATTTTCAAGCTTTCACAGAAGCCTTCATCTGCCGTGTCACCGCTCTCACTGAACTGCTCGCCCTCATCGCTCTAGCCGCCCTGCTCACCATCACTGCTATGCCCTACTCTTCTTGTTGTCGCCACTCTATCCGCCTCTCTCGTTGTCTCCACTCTCGCCGCTGCCTATCTCACCAGTGCTCTCGTCGTCACCACTCTCATCCCCGTCGCTCCCTTTCGTACCCTCACCGCCCTACCATCGTTTCTCCTTCATGGATGAACCCAAAGGTAATGGTTGACCCTTTTTCTTGTGATTTCATTGTTTCTAGGGCATTTGAATAATTTTTTGAGCTCCGTTCTTTCTATATTTGAATTTAAAGACCATTCTCCATTGATTTGTGATAGGTTACCCCATGTGTTTTCCATTTAATTTGAGAACCATGATTGTTTTCATGTTTAACTCCTTGTTTTTTATATCAAGTAATAACGTTAAATGTGTTTATGGGTTATTAGAAAGGTAAATCAAGTTTTATGTGATTTTCATTTCAATTACAAGGACTTCTTAATTGTGGAACTTGTTAAAAATATTTTTTAACAAACCATGTATACCATGTGTTTGAGAAATTGGAAGAATTATTTTTATAAATAAATTATAAGATTTTATAAGGAGTTTTGGCCATCAAAGTGAATTCTCAATATGCACAATATTTTTAATTTTCATTTCAAGCAATACTTGAAATGCCAAGCATTAATAAAATATTTAATGATTTATTTAAAATAAAATGCGAGGTTTAAAGAATAATTTTAATTTTAAAATTAGTTTTAATAACCGAATTGATGTTTTAAAAATTATTCTTGTGCTAACTAGATTTCAAACCAAGAGTTTGGGTTATTTTAATGTGTTAAAAATGTTGGAAAATGCTGTTTTATTTTTAAAGTGGCGAGTTAACCCTTGCGATCTATATTTAAAAGCACTTCATTTAGCCTTGGTTAATTTTTATATCAACATTTTGGGGTGTTTAAAACTTTTATATAGAGACCCAGTTTTTTCCTTGTAAGACTTTGGAATATTTCTACATATATTTTAAGATCTAGGCGCTAAGACAACGTGCAATTATGAGGTCCGGTGTGCTTCGAATAAATTATAAAAAATATAAAGTGTTTTTATACTATTCAAGTGTTAGAAATGAGATATATCTTAAACGGTAGCATGGATCCTAAATCTGAGCCCAAAGTTGAGTCCAGAACGCGCCGTTTATGCTAGGCGAGGTATAACTTTTGTCGATGCGGGATTTCTGTGAAAAACACCACGCAATGGAAAAATGGTAATTAAAATAATTAAACTTAATTATTTTATCTTGAATGCCAAACAAATAACTTTCAAATGGAGACTTGGATTGGAAATATGATACCACCATTGGGTTCAAAATGCGGTGTTTTTCCTTAGCATGGCATAAAAAGAGGAGGGGTGAGAATTTTAGATTTTCACGCCGAGTGGGACTTCTATAAATAGTAATTCAGGGAATTAGAATTAGAATTAACCCTTATTTATCATTATCTATCTACCAAGTCCCTCTCTCTCATTCCCCTCTCAGCCATTCTTTGAAAAATCATGAACGGATTGTCGGCGGATCGAAGTAGAATCGTAGCGGGCGTGTCGACGACGAACGGATCGAATCCAGGTAGGATTCTTGTTGAATTTTCACACCCCAATTTCAATTCTTTGAATATTTATTATTTTTGTCAACAATTTCTTCATTTTTATTATCAAAGAATATGGCCAAATGAACATGACCATTTTTGATCTCTTTTTTGATTTCTGCCTTTGAGCGTTCTTCACCGTTCTCCGCTTAAATTCTCCCTATGCTGAAACATCACCAAATCATCAAACGAAGGCCGACACTATGAAGGTCTCATCCTAAGGATTTTGAAACCGGTATTGGTTTAGTTTTCAGATGAATGGGGTGGTTGCAGTGGTTCACATAAAGGACCACCAGAGAAACCTGGATGGCGGTGGCTTGCGGGTGGCGAGCAAGAGAAGCGGCAGCCTTGTGTGCGGGGCTGGGCGTGCGACTTCAGTGGGATGGTAGCCGAAGGAACATGGCTAGGAGGTGGAGTCGGCAGGATGGAGAGCCGATGAGTGGGGGGATAGTGGAGTAGATTCATGGTGTCAGAAGGTTGTGTGGGTGGACTGAGGCAGCGACCTGGGTTGTGGGGGTCACTGCGGGATGATGGGGGGCCAAAGACCTGCATGGTGTGGGTCCCCCACATTGATGCAGGGGAAAGAGGAGGACCAGATTCATAGCCAGTTGGTGTCAGCAGGTGGGTCATGCTAGCTGAGATCAGTCCAACGAATGGGGTAGCAGAGTGTGGGTTGGCCCAGGTGGGGCAGACCGACCAAACCGGGCTAGTCTAGCCTCTTTTGGGCCCTAGATCTTTAAATTCCTGTATCCTTTGATGCGGGCCTCTGATTCACGTGTTGTCTATGGAAATGAAATCCTTAAGTCAATCTAGACCATTTTGCAGTGGTTTTGAGAATTTTAAAGTTAAAAACCGAAGGAGGGTGGCACGAAATACTCACTGTATTAATAATAATTTTAATTATTATTATTCGCGGTTCATTCTTTCGGACGTAGCGCCTACATCTGAAGTTCAATTGACACGCCGTCAGAAGCACCGTGACCCTATAATCGAGGTGGATTTTTTAAGATTATTTTGGGACTTTTAAGTCCAGGTTTCATTATTCATATACACGAAACATCTAGATTTAATAATAATAATTTAATTATTATTATTCAGGATTCTTTTTTCGGACCTACCTCTAAACGGGAGGCCCATTCGATGTGATTTTAGCGGCGGCACAACCCTTATCTTTGTGAAGAATGTTTTATGGAAACTTTCATAATATTAAGCTATAGTCGAGGTGCGGGCCCCATGAGGGTCGGTTCACACGTTTTGTGGTGAAATGTAACTTTTTCACTGGGAATCTATTTTGGATGATCAAGTATTCAAACTTTTGTGTTTTTCTGAGAGGATCGCAGTGGCGTGATCTATATAATTTGTTTTGAGACTGAAGCATGGACCCTATGTGACGCCTTTTGATCGCAATATTCTAACTTATAACTTTTCCAATGGATGTTCATTTGGGGTGAATAAATAGTCGATCTTGCGTGTTTTCCTGCAAGGATCACAATGGCACAATCCATTTGGGTGTGCAGAGACTTGTTCATGATCTCATTAAATGTGGAAACATGAAAGGAATATCGGTGGAATATCCTTTTGATGTGTTTGAAGAGAACCCATAGCTTGGGTCAACCTCGAATCTTGCAAGAGTGGAGAAGATATATGAATAGATACAGTCAAATATTTTGGGGCCATTTGAGGAGGCGTGTCAATGAAATTATGTTTTCACCCTTCTGTTTAACGACGAGCATCGTGCACTCGTTGGCCTTTGACTAGATGTTCCATGTACTCTGGGGGTACCTTGACACGTTTAGGGGTAATTGTTCATAGTTTAGTACCTAATAATGGCTAGGTACATGTCCAGTCAACAAGAAGGGGCCACATGATGTTTAGATCCCACATGCACTGCACCACTTTACGAATCTTCTATCTATCAAAACTTCTTATTTTGAACTCGGATTTTGGCATGCCAGTAGCCTATCCTGAGTGTTTTTCCACATAGAACTTGATGGTTCCATCTATAATGCCTTCTGAGTTATGATCTGAGATGTTTTGGGTGTGACTTCTATTTGGGGCCACACCTGATGACTACAACAGTGCTTCTCTGAGAGGTACCATCCAACAGAGATGACCAGAGCAGTTTCGGGCTTACCTCCAACTGAGCTGGGCAGTGGTCCCCGATGGAAGTTCTGAGTAGAAACCTCCATCCAAGCTGGGGATGGGTCCTCTATGATACTAGATTGGAACCCTCTAGTTGGGTTGGTCATGGGTCCTCAATATTTTCTGTGTAGAACCCTCCAACCGGACTGGGGATGGGTCCTCTATGAGACTAGAGTGGAACCCTCCATCTGGGATGGGGATGGTTCCTCGACGACACTAGAGTGGAACCCTCCAGCCAGGATGGGTATGGGTCCTCAAACTTGAGACATGATCTCTTGACTATGCGGCACAATGAAAAGACATGATTTGACATGACTTTGGACTCTCAAGGAATAGGGGCACTTTTTCCACCAAGAAACACCCTTTTGAAGCGACCTAAAAACCGTGAGGGTGAGATAGTCCATCCCAAAGCAGATAGTACCAAGGTGCGGTTATTGAGACCCTTTGAGTTGCAATTCAGGGTAGATGTGTGAGATGCTGGTCATCGATGGTGGCTACTTCTGGGACTATTAGATACTCGTTTCTTGGGTTGAGCTAGTGGGATGGAGATCCCCTTACTCTATCGTTTGAGTTTATTTTAATGAGCATATATATATATATATATCCTATTTCTAGTGCCTATTACTTGGGTTTTGTCTACTCTCCTTCTAGGAGAGGTGAAGACGCACGAGGTATGCCATGTGATTTTTGTGTACAACTTATCATGGTTGGACGAGTCTACTCTCCTACTATAGGTAGTGAAGACTCAATGAGAAGTTCATCTTCTCACCGTTTCTAGCTCCTTGTGTTTGGATGAGCTTACTTCTCTTTCTTTTTGGGGTGAGTTGTACTCTTTTTTACTGTACCATTTTCTCTATACTACATTCTTCTTTAGTTGTATCTATTACTGCTCCCCTCTTCAGTACTTCTCTTGTTGCTCCCTTGAGAATTCAGGGCATCCTATTGAGTATTTTTATACTCACCCCTGCTTGGGATTTTCCCACACTTGGTTTTACCTTGAATATGACAAATAGGCTGATCGTGATATCATAGGAGCTTAGGTATATGGGGTTCTTAGACCACATGCGGTGGTTGTGACTTGGGATTAAGGAGTGGGGATCTCCCAAATACTTTAATTTTTCACCTATTGTCGGGTTGTGGCACTTTGTTTTGGTTGGGTGTGTATTTTTACCCTTTCTCTTTCAGCTTTAATTTTCTATACTTGTACTATTTAGGGGTTGATTAATGTAAGTGGTTTATATATAGTAGTGTTGTATCTTGTTTTCTTTTTCCCTCTGCACTTTTTCATTGAGTTGGCTGCTTGTGTATATACAGGTTCTTAGGAAAAGGCCTCCTTGAGTTTTTTGTGCCTTTGGCGATAATCTCCATCCCCTAGACTATAGAGGTAAACTTGGTGTAGTTGTGGATCGAGCCCTGACATGGGTCGGGTCATGAAAAAGTGGTATCAGAGGTGGTTTGACCCTTGAGATGTTGTTTGGATGTTTCCCTAAAAAGTTCTTGGTTGGGTTTCGGGAAATAGTGTCAAAGTGTCTTGAGAGTGGATCTCAGGTCAGGGAGCCTAGTGATGGTATGGGCAACCAATGTATCCATTCACTAGGACCATGATTATCCATTTGTCGACTTGGCACCCTGAGACACTTGTTGCAGGGAACAATGGTACATGCATGATATAGGATCGAGTCTTTGACTGTCCTTATTGATTCATCTCCCCATCGTTGTTGATGTATATATATGCTCAACTGACCGCAATACTCCATGATAAGATTCAGGATGTCTCCACGATGACATCCAGCCAGGATATTAGCTATGGTTCGTGATGATGACCATATGAGCAATGAGGCCTCAGTTTAGGACCCATCATGTGAGCCCCTTTCTCTAGGTGGGAAGGTACTAGCAACCCCACCTGTTGAGAAGCAGATAGCCCCAATAGAGTAGGCTAAGGATGTGCGCATGCTGAGAACACTTAACAAGTTTTATCACCAAAGACCGTTGAGGTTCCACAGTGAGCCAAAACCTCAAACAATAGAGATTTGGCTAGATTCAGTGGTCCATCTCTTTAGGCATGCACGAACACTAATAGATCATATGTTGGATTTGGAAGCCAACCTTTTCCATGGAGCAGCTGGGTGTTAGTGGAGCTTGTTTACTCAGATACATGATAAGTCGGCACTATCATGGGACGACTTCCAATAGCTATTTCTTGAGGAGTTCTACCCCTCCTAATTGAACTCCATTCCACTATAAGAGCTCCTTAAGTTACAAAAGGGAGGGAATATAGTGACTAAGTATGTAATTAAGTTCATATACCTTGCACACTACTCTCCAGACATGATCTATAACGGTTACTTTTAAGCATGGAAGTTTGAGTAGCGACTCTGCATAGAGATCCATGATATAATAGTACCCCTGTGCATCCCCACCTATACCGAGGTACTAGAGTAGGCATTGTAGATAGAGAGATTTCTGTCAGAGGAACACCATACAACTGGTTGTGGTAGTGGGTGCAATAGAGATAAGACGTTTACCACGACTAGCAAATGTCAGTATACAAGATCTCGATGCTGGAGGCCTCCCCATTATCAGTCTCAAGCACACATTCATATGGGTCTAAGGTATAGTAGAGTGCAGGGAATTCTTGGGGAGGTTTGATGTTATGCTTGTGATGGGTGAGGTCACTTTCCATGAGACTGCCTAACAAGATGTGTTGAGAACACTAGATAGGAAGTAGGTGGAACACCATGGAAGAGACAATTTCGTAACCAGGGTGATCCCTAGGAAGGTGGTTCTGGCAGAGGAGCAGGAGACGTTGGAAGTGGGGGATGAAATTGGGAGGTCTTTCCACCACCACTAGGTGGCCCACGTCAGGATCAGGAATATGGAAGCTGGGTCTACAGATATCCACAAGATTTGGATGTCTACGATCCTACAGAGCATGAGATGATAATAGGTACACCTTGTGTCTCTTATACATTTTTCAATCTAACTTGTTTTACATTGTGTAAATTACTCTTTTATCCCTACTCCTTTCTTGAGGTTTTACCAGGGTGACATGAGGTGTCAGTATAAACCTGTGTCAGTGTTGTTCGACATAACTATGAATGCATGAGAAAGAGGGGTACCTTTTAGAAGAAGACACATTTTTGTTACGCAATAAAAACCGTGAGGGTGAGTCAGTGCATCCTAAAGCGGATAATATCAAGGTGTGGTGGCTGAATCCCTCTAAATTGTGTGTTTAGGGTGGAGTTTTGCAGTGGAGTGTCAGAGCAGGTCTTGGCATTGCCAGTGGAGTTTTTCTGGTTGACCTCCCTTCTCTTGGAATTCCACCAGTGGGTGTGGAGGAGTGCCTTATGGGGATTATTCTCCTTTCCAGGGAGGTAAAGACGCGTGGGGTATGCCACATGCTTTCTGTACCTAGCTGCTTGCAGTTGGATGAGTTTACTCACCTTCCCTATTCATTTGTACCTTGTGTGATCAATGTCAAGTATTGATACTTTGGTTATCAAGTACAGGTCAAGGTGTTGGAGACCCCATGGACATAACTCCGTGACTCACTACCTAGTGTTGGAAGTTATTGTCTTCCCTTTGAGAAGGTGGAGAAACTATTTTTTGGGAGAATGCTTGGTGGTTTGTTATGACCACCAAAGTCTTAGGTACACCTTCACCCAGAGAGACCTAAATCTGAGGCGACAATACTCGTTTAAATTCCTGCAGGACTATGACTTTGAGATAGTCTATACTCCAGGAACATGAAGCATTGAAGTAGATTCCCTTAGCATGAAGTCCCATGATTACCTAGTGCATGAAGTTTCAAAGCAGTTAGCTTCTCTACAGATGAAACTGGTGGAGTAGGAGGGTAAAACTTTCCTTCAGTTGATCGTGTTGACTCCTTTGCTTCTCGAGCTTGTAAGAGAGTCTCAGTTGTGATGAACCGACTGTGAAATCTTACGTGACCAGATATCCTTGGGTGTTTCACCAGATGGATATCCTGAAAGAGGGAATCACGAGACCCTATTCCCAGGGCAAGCTGTGATTCTAGTTGCTACATGGGATGTAGAGGTTCTTCTAGGGATTTAAAATATCCCCAAGTTTCTTTAGGACATTCGGGACCATGTAAGGAGATGACGAGGTTGCCTACCACCTTAACCTACCCCTAATAGCTGGGGTGGGTGCACGATGCCTCACGTGTCATAGCTAAGGAAGTGTGTGCATTTTCCAACACACGTCATCGACATGAGAAGACCTTATGAGGACGAAACTATTAGAGTTGGTGTCCTAAGAACCAACTGTTTATACTTTGATTACATGAATGTACACTTATTATATATTGTTAATTGTTCTGCATGACTATAATATAATAATATCCTGGAATATTTGTGGCATTAATAAGGTCATGGAAGATCCCCTCTATGATGAGAACCTTGAAATGTTATAACAATATTATTAAATAAAGTTCTATAGTTGGATGACAGACTATGATAGTACACATAGTATACAAACCATCATGTGTGAGTACTCGTAAGAAGATGAGACTCTCTCTCATGGAGTTCACACTTGGTGATCTCCAAGATGAGAGATTATGAGAATAGACCTTCCAGTAGTATTTCCGCATGTCTTGGTGTCATCGGACATTACTATATACAAGCGTGTGTAATGGTCCTTAGACTGGAAGATTATCATTAACTCATGTCATGACTCACACACTTATATTTGCTGACAAAAACTATCACGAAGACAGTTGGTGGGAAGTAGGGTACATTGGGTGCGTCATGAATGACATGTTGTTAATGGATAATTCGAGGAAGGATTTGTTCCTTCCATATTTATGGAAGTAGATATCTTGGTCCCTTTGATTGAAATAGAACTATTACCCAAATTCCATGGCCATGGTGTCACAACGAGTTTATTTTTGGAAGTCAAAGAATGATGGATCAAGCATATAGGTTTATGAAACTTCCATAAAACCAACTTGATGAGATATTGAGACAAAGGGATTAAATTACAAAGTTTTCGTATGAGGTGACACGTCAATGTTGCGTCAACTTCTTTTTCTTGGGTGCCTTGACCCATTTCTAGACAGTAATCTTGGACTATAGGAAAGCCCGCCTAATGCCAACAAGAAAGAGGCCTAGATGGTCACACACTAAGTGTATCCAAGTATCTCAAGTAGAATAAAGATCATTCCAATATGTGGTTTAATAATTATTCAAGGAAGCCTAAATCATTTTATTGTTGGAGGAAGAATAAAATGAAAACAAGATATACACGCCGTGTACATTGAATGTACATTCTGTGTAATTTTCATTTTGGAAAGGAAGTGAAAAACAAGTACACACCGTGTATTAATGATTACACACTGTGTAGTTTTTCTAGTCAGGATTTTGAGGAAATAATATCATTTTATTAAATGATATTTATTATAATAAGTATGGGAGCATGTCAAGGAATTAATGATTTAACATGGGGGTTTTCAATAAGAGTTAATGAAATAAATAAAATGCATAACACGTTTATTTATTGTCATAACTCTATAACCTCAAACCTAATTATAAATATCCTTACAACCCCAACACTTTTCCTTAATCGTTGTGTACAAAAATTCTGGAGAATTCTCTCAAGGCTGAAAGAACTCCTTCCTCCAAGAATGCTCTCAAGACCGAGAGAGATCCTCCTCCATTGGATCAAGGTGATCTAAGGAGGACAACACAAGAAAAAGATTATCCATGCTAGCACCTAGAGATTCCTTTGGCGATGTCTAGAGATACATGGTGCACATGTGGATCACCACTAGAGGAAGTATACACTTGGCTTCTATGACCCAATGACGAATCACATCAGAACGTGATCAAAAATATCAACAAAGAAAGAATGCTATAAAAGGTACTTCTGGTCAATTAATTAAATTAATTATAATCAACCTGTGATGATACTCTTTTGTGGTTCCAGGACTATTCTTCTTCTTGGTCTATTTCTGTGATTCAATTCGTGGAGTCTGGCGTTTATCGTCGTATTGATCCCAGATTGATCATTGCTAATGACAAAAAGTCAAGTGGGCACATCCACCCATGATCTTCCATTGCGCCTTGGACCAAAAAGTGGTATCAGAGTAGTTACAACGTTGATTATAGTTATTTAATTTTCATTGATAATTTATGCATTTATATTTGATTCAATTCAAGATAAATCGTTCTATAAAACTGAATGAATGAAATCTGTTCTTCCCCCTTCGTTTCTCGATTCACATCACAGAAACGACCTTTTAATTTTAATTTTGATTAAAATAAAAATGAGGAACTCATCCGAAGGAGCCGCTCATTCTTTCTGTACAACACAGGAATACACGACGTGTAGTAAAATCTACATGCCATGTACTTAGGTTCAATGAACCGGTACTGTTCTACCAAACCACACCGTGTGAATTGAGCATACCTAAGTTTTTTAATACATCATGTTGACCAGAACTGAATGGCATGTGGAAACTGGAATACAAGGCATGTATAATGAATCAACACGTCATGTAGTCCAATCCGGACTAGGTGAAACTGTGTACAAGGAGAAGCTATGTAACCACGTACACAGGATTTCCAGGCTGGTAACTGCGTAATAAGGAAGTACATGCCGTGTTAGATTAATCTACATGTCATGTACTCCAAAATTTCCAAAGTACAGAAAACACGCCAAAGCCCTCGGCGTGTACTTTGGATAAAGGGTGAAAAAATACACGCCGTGTAATATAGCCTAAATGGCGTGTACTTTCCAGAAATGGAATTTCACCGGTTTCCCTCCAAAGTAAAAAGACCCGTACAAGGAATATGGATGAGAAGAAACTCAAGGAAATTCAGAAATGAATTTAAGATAAAGAATTGATTATTTATAGGATCATAATTAATTGAATTCAAGCGTGACTTATCTTGAATAAAAGAACGATTAAAAGAATTTTAATACTTAATATGTGTAAATTTAGTTGCATGCTATGGATGATCATGTGCTAGACCAAAGACCCTTTGTGTGTGTATGGTTTCATTTAAATTTATTTAATTTAAATTCATTGGCCTGCAAGCCTTCTTCCAATAAAATGTAGGGCCTGCGTGCCCATGGTTTCTTTACTGAAAACCCCATGTAATGGAGGATCTACCAAGCCAGAGGATACGGTTCAAAATTCTAATCATAGGCGAAACCAACCCAAGAATATACACATGTGGACATGTAGGAGCTAAAAAACATGAACCATCGGGTTCAAGGTGTTTTTACCTAGGTCAGGTTTAGCTGATCAAAACTGCTAGATAAGCTAACCAATAGAAGCTCATGATTGTGCCATCTTATTTTATTTTTGTCTGATTGCATGGTTTATTTATTATGTATGTATTGTCGCGATCACATAGTTAATGAAATAAAAAAGCATGAAAAGATGGAATAAAATAAAAACTGGACTATGAGTAAACATTATCAGAACATGGTTAATCATTTAAGCAATCATCACTTAATATTAACAAGCATGTGATAATGTGAAACTATGCATAAAGGATTGAAATCCCTCAAATACCATATTAAGTCAGACCAAGCCTTCCGTTACTTGATTAAGGGAAAGACTCAATAAAACTATGTTTTTGACCAACCCTTGTTGGGATACCTACTTTTATAAAGGAAGATCTTATGAAAGTTTTAGGTTGACTTAAACATTTTACATCAAGAGGAGTATCCCTTGCTAGAATTGTTGTAAAATGGAGGCAAGTGATAAGGAAATCCAAGTCAGGATTTCAGGATTGGGGAGTCCACTATACTGATCAAGGAACTATAAGATCACAGTTAGCAAAAACCTTCCTACCAAAATACCTTTAAATAGCTTGAATAACCCTTGTTGGGGTTATGAGAAGGGGAATATGGATCCTTGCCACTAGAATGCCATAGAAACTAGGCATTCCAAGTTCAATGGTGGGGGACGTTGGGACATGATAAAATAGTGATAGAATTAATAAATTCATTTATTATTTTTCATAAAATGTATCAAAAGGCACTGATAAATCTGCTCTTTTAATTTGTAGAATCAATATGAAAAACTCGTTAATAACATTTTCTCTGCAATCAATTCTAGATAAATAAAATATCCTCACCGGCAGTAACTTTTAGGAATGGTTTAGGAGCCTTCTTGTTATCCTATACCATGAATGAAAGTTTTACATGCTGGAGTCATAACTTCCTGATTCGCCTGCCCAAGGGGCGAATGATGAAAATTTCCTGGTCTATGATCAACATTTGAATGATGCACACGACATTTAATGTTTGATGCTGTCATAAATGTCTAGTGATCCCATGAAGTCTCATGAAGACATGGATGCCTATAGCATGATCGAGAACCTTCATGGTCTATACTAGGAGAGAGAAAGATAGGAAAGGTTTGAGATCTCCAAGGCTATATTTCAGAGAAATCTTGGAGAGGGTGCCCCAGCTGGGCCTCATGTAATCAAGCTCATTGGTTACATTGAGCGCTTGGAGGTTCTAGGGTTTAAACTCCCTGAAGAACTGGGTACCGATCTCATTCTTGCATCACTCCCCCATAGTTTCTCTAACTTTGTTGTAAATTTCAACATGAACAACATTGAGAAGTCTCTATCTGATCTTTTTTATCCTCATTCGCCAAGTAGACAATGATATGAAGCGTGAAAATCCTTCTGTCCTTATGGTGAATAAAAGGAAAGGGAAGACAAAGAACTTTAATAACAAAGCTTCTTCAAGGCCTTCCAAGAAAAGGAAGATCAAAGGGGAGGCAAGATAACAAGAGGCTATTTGTTTTGCATGTATAAAGAAGGGCCACTGGAAGAAAAACTGCACACATCCAAGGAAGCAAGGGGAAGCTTCAGGTGTGTTTTTTATCTAATGCAGTCTATCTATTTCTACCAATTGGGTATTAGATACTACTTTTGGTGATCACATTTGTATCCAAATACAGGAACCAAGTATATTTAGAAAGATTGACCGAGGTGAGGTGGATCTGCGAGCAGCCAACAGAGCCAGAATCGCTGTTGTAGCTATCAGAGACTACCATCTCACATTTCCTACTGGGATGGTCTTGGTATTAAAAGGATGTTATTATGTACCCTCTGTAACTAAAAACATTATTTTAGAATCCAGATTAGATACTGATGGATTCATCTTCAAGTTTGGAAATGAATGTTTCTACTTTTATAAAGATATCATTTGTTTTGGTAGGGAACATTTATATAACGGTCTTTATGTGTTAGACTACACAAATCAAGTAATGGAAATCGATGACAATGTTAATTCACATGACTCATACCACACCCTACTTTGACATCACCGGCTAGGTCATGTCAATGAGAAACGTTTGAAAAAATTACATCAAGATGGGTATTTAGATTCTTTCGATCTAAAACCACTTGGTGTATGTCATGCATTTCTACAAGGCAAAATGACCAAAGCCCCATTTAGTGGGAAAGGTGAAAGGGCTAAAGAGATTCTAGAATTAGTTCACACAGATGTGTGTGGACCATTTCCAGTTGAAGCAAGGTGTGGGTTCTTGTACTTCATAACTTTTAATGATGATTTTAGTATATATGGATATATTTACTTAATGAGGTATAAGTCAGATTCTTTTGATTGGTTTAAAGAATACAAGAATGAAGTTGAGAACCATCTTGGTAAGAAGATTAAGAAATTCCACTCAGACAGAGGAGGTGAATATCTTAATCAAGACTTCATTGATTTCTTACGGGAGTTTGAGATTCTATCTCAACTCACTCCTCCTTACACGCCTCTGTGGAATGGTGTAAGTGAAAGGAGTAACCACACCCTGTTGGACATGGTGAGATCAATGATGAATCATGTGAGTATTCCATTATCCTTTTGGGGATATGAATTACAAATAGCAACACACATACTAAACCAAGTACCAACTAAATCAATAAATGGTATTCCATATGAGTTATCAAGTGGATTCAAAGACATGTTATCAAATTTACATGTGTGGGGTAGAAAATCATTTGTTAAGGCCTCTTCAGGTAACAAACTTGCACCTTGAGGCACAAAGTGTACTTTTACAGGATATCACAAGGAAACATGGGGATATTACCTATACAACCCCTCAGATAAAAATTTTACATTGGCAAGACACACCATATTTCTTGAGAGGGAGAACATATCTAAAAGAGATAGCGAGATCGAGATAGACTTCGATGATGTCAAGGCTCAAGATACACATGAGTTGGTACAAGAACAAATTCCACAAATCCCTGTGGAAGAGCAATATGTTCTAGAGATATAAGAACTGCATAGGAGCATGAGAGATGTGAGAGAATCAGAAAGATATGGTTTTATTGTCATCGATGATGGTGAATAATTATTGGATGACAATGATGATCCTCTTACCTACAAGGAAGCATTTGAAGGCACAGACGTTTCCAAGTGCCAAGAAGCCATGAATTCTGAAATGGACTCCATGTACCAAAACCAAGTCTGGATTTTGGTAAATCCTCTAGTTGATGTAAATCATGTTGGTAATAAATGGGTATTCAAGAAGAAACTGGACATGGAGGGACAATTTAGTACCTATAAGGCATGAATAGTTGCAAAAGGTTTTAGACAGCGTCAAGGAATTGACTATGATGAAACCTTTTCACCGGTTGCGATACTGAAATCCATCAGAATCCTATTGGCCATTTCCGCTTACCATGACTATGAAATTTGGAAAATGGATGTCAAAACAGCATTCCTTAATGGGAACCTCTAGGAAGATGTCTACATTACACAACCTGAAGGGTTTGTGACTCCAAAGGATTCCAACAAGGTATGCAAGTTATAGAAATCCATTTATGGATTAAAGAAAGCATCAAGGTCATGGAACATTCGTTTTGATGAAGCCGTAATGGAATTTGGATTTGTTAAGAACGAATGTGAGCCTTGTGTCTACAAAAGGTGTAGAGGAAGTGGAGTCTTTTTTTCTAATAGTATATGTTGATGACATATTACTAATTGGAAATGAAGTACCTGTCTTACAGTCAGTTAAGACATGGTTGGATAAATTCTTCTCTATGAAAGACTTAGGCAAGACAACATATATTCTTGGGATCAAGATCCATCATGATAGATCCAAGAGAATGCTGGGCCTGAGTCAAAGTAAATACATTGAAAAGATACTGAAGAGATTCAGTATGGAACAGTCCAAGAGGGGACTGTTGCTAGTGTCACATGGCATTCATCTTTCCAAGAAAATGTGTCCTTAGACACATGGGGAAAGAAAGAAAATGGAAAGGATCCCTTATACATCCGCAATTGGGTTAGTCATGTATGCTATGCTATGTACAAGGCTAGATGTTTCATATTCATTAAGTGCAGTAGGAAGATATCAAGCTGATCCTGGAGACCGCTATTGGATGGTATTCAAGACTATCCTTAAGTATCTGAGGCGTACTAAGGATATGTTACTGGTTTATGGAGGAGATGAGGAACTAGTCATCAGAGGACATGTAGATGCTAGTTTCCAGACTGATCAAGATGACATGATGTTGCAGACTGGATACATCTTCAGTTTGAATGGAGGTGCAGTGAGCTAAAAGAGCTCAAAGCAAGGTGTGATCGAAGATTCTATAGTAGAGTCTAAGTATATTGCAGCTTCTGAGGCAGCTAAAGAAGCCATTATGGATGCGAAGATTCATCCGAGAGTTGGATGTAGTACCTAGTTGTAAAGATCCTATCACACTGTATTGTGATAATACTGCAGCGGTGGTACTTGAAAAAGAGTTAAGGTCACATTAGCGGACAAAGCACATACTTTGAATGTATCATCTCTTGAGGGATTTTTCTCAGATAGGTGAAGTTGTAGTGAGCAGTATTTCCACGGAAGAAAATGTGGTGGACCCCTTGACTAAAGCTTTGAATCAGCAAAAAAATGATCATCATGTGTGGTCTAGTAGACTAAAAGTCGTAGGTAGTTGGATCTAGTCCAAGTGGGATTTTGTTAGATTTGGTGTCCCGAGAACCAACTATTTATACTTTGATTACATGAATGAATACTTATTATATATTGTTCATTGTTCTGCATGACTATAATATAATAATGTCCTGGAATATTTGTTGCATTAATAAGGTCATGGCAGATCCCCTCTATGATAAGAACCTTGAAATGCTATAACAATATTCTTAAATAAAGTTCTATAGTTGGATGACATAATATGATAGGACACATAGTATACAGACTGTCATGTGCGAGTACTAATAAGAAGATGAGACTCTCTCTCATGAAGTTCTCACTTGGTAATCTCCAAGATGAGAGATTATGAGAATAGACCCGCCAGTAGTAATTCCGCATGTATTGGTGTCATTGGACATTGCTATCTATGAGCATGTGTAGTGGTACTTAGACTGAAAGATTATCATTAACTCATGTCATGGCTCACACACTTAGATTTGCTGACGAAAACCGTCACGAAGACAGTTGGCAGGAAGTAGGGTACGTTGGGTGCGTCACGAATGACCTATTGTTAATAGATAAGTCGAGGAATGATTTTTCTATTCCATATTTATAGAAGTAGATATCTTGGTCCCTTTGATTGAAATATAACTATCACCCAAATTCCATGGCCACAGTGTCACGATGAGTTCATTTCTGGAAGTCAAAGAATAACGGATCAAGCATATAGGTTTATGACACTGCCATGAAACCTTCTTGATGAGATATTGAGACAAAGGGATTAAATTACACGGTAAGCGTTCGTATGAGGTGACACGTCAATGCAGTGTCAAATTCTTTCTCTTGGGTGCCTTGACCCATTTCTAGACAGTAATCTTGGACTTTAGGCAATCCCGTCCAATGCCAACGAGAAAGAGGCCTAGAAGGTCACACACTAAGTGTATTCAAGTATCTTAAGTAGAATAAATATTATTCCTGTATGTGGTTTAATAATTATTCAAGGAAGCCTAAATAACTTTAATGTTTGAGGAAGAATAAAATGAAAACAAGATATACATGCCGTGTACATTGAATGTACACACCATGTAGTTTTAATTTTTGAAAGGAAATGAAAAATGAGTACAGGTTAGGTATTAATGATTACATGCCATGTAGTTTTTCCAGTCGGTATTTTGAGGAAATAATATAATTTTATTAAATGATATTTATTATAATCAGTGTGGGAGTATGTCAAGGAATTAATGATTCGACATGGGTGTTTTCAATAAGATTTAATGAAATAAATAAAATGCGTAACACGTTTATTTATTGTCATGATTCTATAACCTCAAACCTGATTATAAATATCCTCAAAACCCCAACACTTTTCCTTAATCATTGCACACAACAATTCTGGAGAATTCTCTCAAGGCCAAAAGAACTCCTTCCTCCAAGAATGCTCTCAATACCGAGAGAGATCCTCCTCCATCGAATCAAGGCGATCTATGGTGGACAATGCAAGAAAAGGATTCTCCACGCTAGCACCCAAAGATCCCTTTGGTGACGTCCATAGATACGTAGTGCATGTGGGGATCAAAACTAGAGGAATTATACACTTGGATTATACAACGCAATGCCGAATCACATCGGAACGTGATCCGAAATATCAACGAAGAAAGAATTCCATAAAAGGTACTTCTTGTCAATTAATTAAATTAATTATAATCAACCTGTGATGATCCTATTTTGTGGTTCTAGGACTATTCTTCTTCTTTGTCTATTTTTGTGATTTGATCCATGGGTTCTGGAGTTTATTATCGTATTGATCCTGGATTGATCATTGCTAAGGAAATAAAGTCAAGTGGGCACATCCACCCATGAGTTTCCACTGCACCTGGGACCAACCGAACCATTCTTTTGATTCATGGACTGTGGTAGCATGAAAACGTGAAGGTTTTCCTGGGAGCAGAAGATCCAAGTGTGAGATTAGTACCCTGAGTTGTTTTCCCTAGTTTTTATTTTAGGATACAAAAATATTGAAGGAGAGAATGATGTAGAGACCCGATTTTTTCCTTTGAATAATTTTTAATATTTCTATATATATTTTGAGAGCTAGGTGATAAGACGACATGAAATTCTGAGGTTCGGTGTGCCCAGAATAAATTATACAAAAAAATTAATCATTTTTGTACTATAAACATTTAGGAAATGGGATATCTATTAAACGACAGCTCGAATAAGAAATATGAGTCCATGATTGATTTCGTAACATGCTGTTTACCCAAGGAAGGATATAAATTTTGTCATTGTGAGACTTTTGTGAAAAATGCAATGGAGGGGAAAAATGGTAATTAAAATTATTAAACTTGATTATTTAATCTCAAACACCAAACCCAATAAAATTCGAATGGGGAATTATATTGGAAATCCAATACCGTCATCGAGTTCTGAATGTGGTGTTTTTCCTAGGCATGACATAAAAAGAGAAGGCACGATAATTTTAGATTTCTGTATCGAGCGGGACTTCTATAAATAGTAGTTTAGGGAATTAGAATTAGGGTTAACCCTTATTTATATTTATCTACATAAAAATTCCCTCACTCTATCATTTCACTCTCATCCATTATTCGATGAATCAAGAACGGATCATTAGTGGATCAAATCGGAATCGCAGTGGGATCGTCGATGATGAACGAATCGAATCCAGGTAGGATTCTTGTTGAATTTTCTCACCCCAATTTCAATTATTTGATTATTTCTTGTTTTCTTCAACAATATATTCATTTTGATTATCAAATATGATGAAAAAATGAACCTGACCATAGTCTGAGATCTTTTTTGAATCCTACCTTTGAGCGTTCTTCATCGTTCTTTGGCTTAAATTCTCGCTATGTCGAAGCATCGCCGAATCTTCAAGATGAGGCCGACACTATGAAGGTCTTGTCCTGAGGATTAAAAAATCTATCTCGGTTTAGTTTTCGAATGAGCGGGGTAGTCTTGGTGGTTCAAAGAAGGTAAAAACAGAGAAACCCATTCAGCGGTGGCCTGCGGGTGGTGAGCAAGTGGAGCGGGTGGCCTGGTGTGTGGGGATGGGCGTGCGGCTTCAGCGAGATGGCGGTCAGTAGAACAGGGTCAGGAGGCGGAGTCGGTGGGACGACAAGCTGGTGAGAGGAATTCTAGCGGAGTGGATCCATGGAGGCGACAGGTCTTACGGGCGTACCGAGGGGGTGACCTAGGTTGCGGGGTCGCTGTGAGACAACAGGGGGGACAAAGACCCGCATGGTGCGGGTCTCCCGCGCTGATGTGGGGGTAGGAGGAGGACCAATCATATGGCCGATCAGTGATGGCAGGTAGTTCATGCTAGATGGGAGCAGGCCAGAAGACCAGGTAACGAAGTGTGGGTCGGGCCGCGTGACCGGGTCACGGGCTGGCCCATGCAGGGCAGACCAGTCGGACCAGACTGGTCCAGCCTCTTTCAGGCCCGAGCTCTTTAAATGCCTGTATCTTTTGATGTGGGCATCCAATTCATGTAATTTCTATGAAAAAATGATCCTTGAGTTGAGCCAAACCTTTTTACGGAGGTTTTTGGCATTTTAAAGTAAAATCCTGAAGGCGGGTGGTGCGAAACACTTGCTTTAATAATAATAATTTTAATTATTATTATTTGTGGTTCCTTCTTTCAGATGTAGCGCCAACATCTGAAGTCTAATTGACGTGACATCAGAGGTTCCATGAACCTCTAATTGAGGAATATCTTATAATATCAGTTCAGGAATTTCTTTTTTTGAATTTCATTGTTCGACTACAGAAAACTTCTAGATTTATTAATAATAATTTAATTATTATTATTCGGGATTCTTGTTTCAGACCTACCTTCTAAAAGGGAGGTCCATTTAACATGTCATCAGTGGAGGCACAACCCTTTTCTCTATGATTAATTTTCAAGACAACTTTTGGGTGATTAAGCTATAGTCAAGGTGCGGGCCCCACGGGGGCGGTTCGCGTGTTTTGCGGTGAAGTTCAACTTTTTCACTGGGTATCTGTTTTGGATGATCAAGTAGTCAAACTCATGTGTTTTTTTGAGAGGATTTCAATGGTGTGAACCACATATTTTTTTGGACTGAGGTGTGAGCCCCATGAGACACCTTTTGAGCACAATGTGTGAACTTGCTACTTTCCCATCAGATGTCTGTTTGGGGTGAATAAATAGTCAATCTTATGTGTTTTCCCGCAAGGATCAAAATGGAACGATCCGTTTGGATGTAAAAAGCCTTATTCATGATCTCATTAAATGTGGAACCATGAAAGGGATATCGGTGGAAGATCCTTTTTACATGTTAGAAGAGAACCCACAGCTTGGGTCAACCTTGACTCTTGCGAGAGTAGAGAAGTTGTATAAAGAGATACAATCAAATGTTCTGGGGATGTTTGAGGAGTCGTGTCAGAAAAATTATATTTTCACCCTTTGGTTTAACGATGAGAATCTTGTGACCATAAACCTTTGACTAGACGTGACATGTACTTTGGGGTACCATGAAATGTATAGGGGTACATGTTCATAGTTTAGCGCCCGATAATGGCTAGGTACACGACCAAGATATGAGACGGGGACAGATGAGTATCCTATCCTGAGTTTTTGAATCTTCTATCTATTGCAACTCCTTCTTATGAACTTGGATTTTGGCATGTGAGTATCCTATCCTGAGTTTTTCTCCACATAGAACATGATGGTGCTCTCTGTAGTGACTTTTGAGTTACGATGCAAGATGTTATGGGTGTAACACCTATATGGAAAATCACCTAATGACTACAGTAGTGCTTCACCGAGAGGTACCATTCAGCATGGATGACCAAAGTAGTTTCGAGCTTACATCCTACTTGTTTGGGTAGTGGTCCTTAATGGTAGTTCCAAGTAGAACCCTACAGTTGGGCTAAGGATGGTTCCTCAACAATACTAGAGTGGAACCCTACAATTAGGCTGGGCATGGGTCCTTAATATTTTCAAAGTATAACCCTCTAGTCAAGCTATGGATGAGTCCTCAATGAGACTAGAGTGGAACCCTACAACCGAGATGGGGATGGGTACTCAATGACTCTAGAGTGGAACCCTTCAGTCGGGCCAGGCATGAGTCCTCTACCTTGAGACACGATCTCTCGACTCTACGACATAGTGACAAGATGTGCATTGATGTGACTTTGGAATCTTAATAAAGATGGATTTTTCCCACCAAGATTCTTCCTTGTGACGTGACCTAAAAACCATGAGGGTGATACAGTGCTGCCCAAAGTAGATAGTATCAAGGTGCAGTGATTGAGACCCTTTGACTTGCAGTTTAGGGCAGACATATGGGATTCTAGGCATCAATGCTGGTTACTTATGGTACTATTGGCTACTCTTTTTGTGGGATGAGATAGTGAGATGGAGATCCCCTTAATCTCTCATTTGGGTTTCTTTGATTGAGCATATATATCCTATTTCCAGTGCCCATTCCTTGGGTTTTGGATGAGATTACTTCACTTTCTTGTTGGGGTAAGAGTTACTCCCTTTTACTGTACCTTGTTATCTCTACTACTTTCCTCTTTAGTTGAATCTCTTACTGATCCCCTTTTAAGTACTTATCTTTTCGCTCCCTTGAGACTTCGGGACATCCTACTGAGTATTTTTACTCACCCCTACTTCAGATTTGCCCGCACTTGGTGGGCCCTTACAGGTGACAGAGAGGTCGATCAAGAAATCAGAGGAGCTTAGGGATATGGGGTGCTTGGACCACTTGTGGTGGTTGTGACGTGGGATTTTGGAGAAAGGCTCTCCCAAATTCTTTACTTTTTCACCTATTGCTAGGTTGTGGCATTTTTTTGGTTGGGTGTGTATTTTTCCCCTTTCCATTCAGATTTACTTTTCTATACTTGTACTGTTTAGAGGTCCATGCATGCCTGTGGTTTTTATATAGTAGTGTTGTATATTTTTTTCTTTTTTGTATGCACTTTTACATTGAGTTGGATGTGTGTGTATACAGTTTCTTAGGAAAAGGCCTCACTGAGTTTGTTGTGCCTTCGACACTAGTCTCCAACCCCTGGCCTATGGAGGTGGGCTTGGGGTAATTGCAGCTCGAACCCTAGCATGGGTCAGGTCATGAAATTTTAATATTTCCAAATGAGATGGATTATTTCAAAAGGGCGTGTTTTCCCATGTGGGTTGGATTTTGAAACTTATTGTTTCTTTTAATGTTTTTCAATAGCCATTTAATGGGTAGTGTGAATTCCTATTTGAGTTTCAAAGGTGTTTTGATAAAATTGGCCCCAAAAGTAGATTGAGATGACTTTTATAAATGATAAAATGACTTTTTATTCCAAAAATTTTTTGAAAAGAGAAGGCCCATTTGAAATTTTATGAAAAATGAGTTTCCATGTAAGGTCTAGTACCCTCTTAGACCCCTTTGATTATTATAAGAGCATTGTAGCTTATGATCCCATGCAGGGATGTTTATTATTGATGAATTCTATATATTTTTTAGGTTTTATGTATATGGGGATACATATTATAAGGGTGGGAGGTGAGGCCTGATATATTTTAAATTCTTTAAACGTGATTCATGTAGTTTTTTTACTATTGTTACCTCCATTTGACTCAGAATGAGAGTCTTGGGTAGATACTATGTGATATTTGTGTGGGAAAACCATAGTGTTATAGTGGGATGATTGGTGAATGATTTCTTGGATACTACAAGATGGTTAGACTCAAAGGAATATGACACCCTTATGCTAGTAGACTCTTTATATGATCCCATGGGCGAAGGCATACCAGGTAAATTATCTTTATTGATCATATGGATGAAGGAATTCTAGGTATAACACCATCCTTGATCCCATGGAAGAAGTCATTATAGATACACTATATTGGGGAAGTTTTATGATACTTCTGGGGGTGTGGATTTGTTTAGTATTGACCACCTAGTTTCCTTATCTCCAGTTTAATTCCTTTTATTAATAGAGCCTAGTGATGATGCTCATGACACTAGAATCCTTTTTAGAATCATTTAGAGGATTTATATCTCTAATTATATTGTATCATATGATATTTATTTTATTATTTGACACATATTTTCTTGTCATTTCCCCCATGTAGTGAGACTTGACATAGTGGTTCTTGACCGCATGATTTCTTCCTTCTTTGTATGGTTTGATCTTCAGATTTTTTGAAAAGGGATTTTGACTTTTTTTAAAGAAGGAATAAAGGAAAGCATGATTTTGAAGTGTTTTCAATATATTTTAATAATGAGTTTGAAAAGTGTTCTCAAATGAGAAAAGTTATAATGGCTTGTATTGGCTGAGGAAAAATGTTTTCCAAGTGATTGTTTTCATTTAATGAAAATCTTTGAAAAAGAGTTTTAACACACTTTTATGTGTTACTACTTATTTCGTAAAACTTTATAGAAATATTTTATTTTTCTAATGCATTTCAAACTAGATCACGCCTATATTTTATAGGTTCAGGTTTGTTCTGGCTTGTTTTTCTTCGTTTAGATCTTCTGAGAGGGATATATGGTTGGATGATTAAGCTATTTGAAAATTTTTTGTGTATTTATTATGTTAAATATTAATATTAATGAATAAAATAGGATGGATATGAATAAAGATTGGATGGATTCCAATTATATAACAAAAGAGTATGAAAATGCAGTGAAACAATTCATCAAGTTTGCAAAAGATCATGCATATGAACCTTCTCAAATATTTTGTTATTGTTTACACTATTGTTATTCAAGAATAATTAGTCCATAGGAGTTGGAAGAACACTTGATATATCATGAACTATATCAAAGTTATAAATATTGGAATAAACACGGGGAAAAAGGGAATATAGCCAGTGGATGGGATATCATTGCATTTTATGGATCATCTGATATGATTACGAGTGTGAAAAATGAAGAAGACCATATTAAGGATGTGATTACATATTTAAATGATGATAAAGATCATATCGAGGAAATGACAAGTAAAATTGAATATGAACTTTGTGATTTTCCAAAATTGTTTGATAAGTTAAAGAGTTGTGAAAAGATGCCACTGTATGGTGGTTGTACTAAATATAAAACATTGTCAATCGTACTGAAGATGCATAATTTGAAAATAGGAAATTTATGAAGTGATGTGAGTTTTATAGAACTACTTTCTCTCTTGAATGACATGCTCCAAGAAGATAATGAGCTCCCTAGACGAACATACGATTCCAAATGAATGCTACACTTGATGGGTATGATCTCTGAAAGAATACATGCATGCCCAAATGACTATATAATTTTTTTAAAGAACCAAAAATCACTTAAAAAATGCACAAAATGTGGTGCTTCTCGATACAAGAAATATGAATCTGGTCCTACGAATGTTGTATGGTACTTTCCAATCATTCTAAGGTTTAGTCGCCTATATGGAAAGTGAGGAGACTGCAAGACAATTGAAATGACACACAGATACATGAAATAAATATGAGAAACTATGCCACCAGTCAGACTCTCCTCAGTGGAATAGAATTGATCATGAGTATCCTGAATTTGAAAATGAGTTGAGAAAGCTCTGTCTTACATTATCTACAGATGAAGTGAATCCTTTTGGTTTTCAAAGCACCACTCACAGTACATGATCGATTATGTTAGTAAATTATAACCTTCCACCGTGGTTATGCATGAAATGGAAATACATCATGATATCTATGCTAATGTCAGGACCAAAACAACTGAGTAATGATATTGATGTTTATTTGGCTATATTGATTAAGGATTTGAAATTATTGTGGTATTCAGGTGTTACATTTTTTGATGCTTACAGAAATGAAGATTTCACATTAAGATCAATGTTTCAAAAGATGATAAATGAATTTCATGCTTATAATTTTTTTTAAGATATAGAATTAATGGAACTTAAGGGTGTCCCATCTGCGAACAAGGTACACAGTCAATTAAGTTGAAACATTCATCGAAGACTATGTTTCTAGGACATCACAAATTTATACCCTGACAAAATAAGTATCAATATTGGATGACATCATTCGATGGAAGTTCATAATAATATACAACACCATCTCCACTAATAGGTGATCAACTATTTGAGAAAGTAAAAGATGTGAACACTTCTTTTGGTAAACCATTTTCTAAAAACCTTATGAAAACCAGTTGTAAAAAGAGATCTGTTTTTTTGAATTACCATACTAGAATTGTCTACACATCAAACATTTTCTTGATTTTATGCATGTTGAAAAAAATGTACGTGATAGTGTCATCAACATGTTGATAAATTCACCCCAAAAAATAAAGGATGAAATTAAGCCTAGGTTGGACATGTTTAACATGGGAATACGAGAAGATTTGGTATCAGTAAAGGGTGAAAAATGAATTTTTGTTCCTCCAGCTACTTACACTCTTTACAGATAGGAGAGATATCAGTTTTGCAACTTCTTTAATGATGTAATGGTTTGAGAGGTGTATTTATAGAATATAAAGAATATTGTGTCAATGAACAATTTAAAGTTAAAGGGTCTAAAATCACATGAATGTCATGCTTTGGTATAAGATCTAATTCCTATAGATTTACATTTTATTTTTCCAAAGAATGTCCAACATTCATTAACAAAACATTTTTTCTTCTTCAAAGATATATGCAACAAAGTTATATACCTGAAAAATTTGGTAACTGTGGAAAGATAAATTTCTATCATATTATGTGAATTGGAAGTGTTCTTCCCTCCAACATTATTTGATATGATGGTTCACTTAATGGTTCACTTGGTGAGAGAGATTCAATTATGTGGTACTATACACTATAGATAGATGTACCCCATTGAACGATATAAGATGATTTTGAAGGAGGGTTGTATTACAGAGAGATATATTTTTGAGGAATCCACTGAATTATGTATCAAATACCTGTTCGGTGTGGGAATAATTGGTCTACCAAAATCAATTCACACTGGGTTACTTGTGGGAGAAGGAATTTCTAGAAGAGATGTTGTCATAATCAATATTATTGATTGAGATCAGTACCACCTTTATGTTTTTTATAATAGTTTAGAGGTTTACCCATATGTTGAAACCCATAAATAAGTTCTTAAGCATTTTAATCCATCAAGGGATGAAATATGAATATCAAATACACATAATCAACAGTTTATAGAATGGTTTCAGAACCATATTTTTAAGGAGTCAGATGAAAATCTGGATTCAATTTTAGAATAACTTTGATGGATAGATAGAGGACCAAGTGTGTATGTATTATGTTATAATGGTTATATAATGAATGATTATAATTTCTATATAAATGAACATGATGAAGACAGTACCATGAAAAATAGTGGAGTTACACTTGTGGTTGAAGCAATGCATGTTTTTGGTACTAAGGATAAAAATCCAATTGATGCGAATATTTCATACTTTGGAATCATCAAACAAATATGGTAGTTGGATTATACAACATTTCAAGTGCCTATTTTTCAATTCAAGTGGGTTGATAACATGGGGGATATTAAATTATATGTACTGGGATTTTTGAAATTGTATTTTAGTATGGAAGGGTATAAAGATGAACCATTTATAATGAAATCACTGGAATTAGAAGTGTTTTATATTCCAGATCCCACAAACAGAAAGTGGTTAATTGTTCTGTTATTGACCAAAACCATTAAAGTGTCAGATGAAAATTCATCTGAGGATGACACTTTCATTGGAACATCGAAATCATTTCTTAGTGGTCCCAATATAGATGCTGTTTTTTATTTTAGAGGAGACCATAATAAAAGGATTTAGATAATTGATAGAGGGTTAAAATCCCTCCATCCTTAAAAAATGAGATTTCAATAATTAGGTTATATATTTTTTATAATATACATAGTGTTAAATCATGCTATTATATGTTTGATGCTACATTTTTGTAATCTAAATTAAATATTAAACCACTTTTGAAGATAATGACTTATGCACGTGATGGTGCTCCCAATCCTGAGGAACAATAGGTCTCTCAACCTACTGATGCATGCAATACAGAGGAACAATGACCTTATGAACATGTTGGTGCTCTCAATACTAAGGAACAAAAGTTTTCTCAACCTATTTCTACTCTAGTGAATATGTACAATGACCATATTCACATGATGATACTACTGATCCATAGGAACAACATAATGATGATGTTGAATTCGAGGAAATGGTTGGCGATGAAGGACTGCTGATACAGAAAAAAAGAAGTGCCGTAGTTTGATGGTGTTAGTAGAAATAATTAAGGAGAAAAGAAAAGGTATCAAATATGAGGTCAGATGAAATGAGTGTGGCCAATATGTTAACCCCAACAAGGCCATGTTTAGTAGTTATATTGAAATCATCACTCAAAAATGTGTACCGATTGATGTAGATTCATAGCACAATGTTGTTCCCATGATTATGACATTGATGTGGGAAGATATTATGATAACATTATGATATCATTTCTTTATTTTACTAAAAACATAAAATAACAAAACATTGAATTAATCTTCATCATCCATTATAGAGTGCATTTACAGTAGATGAATCCCACAAGAAATATGTATTAATGCTTACTGGAAGGATTCATAGGGGATTTCACACAATTCTAATGAGATATCATCTTAAAGATACTGAAGGTAAAATAAACCCACACCCACCGATTATGTATGCACACCTGATAACCCACAAAGCGTGAGATTCATTTACTGTCCATTGGGCGGATGTTTCTTTTCAGGTATATTGTGGATGGTAATACATTGTTTGAAAATTCATGTATTCATTACATTGATTAAGAATTTTTTATTTACGAAGCAAAAAACTGAGTGCTGATAATAAGAAATGGGATGAAAAACCGATGTACCCCTACCGTAAAGCAAGTATAGGGTACGCTTCACTTGAAAAAAATTGGTACGTATTTTAAATATACCGTAATACTTTTATGTGACAAGAAAAAACAACATAATTATGTTCCTCTGTTTATATGTAGATTGATGAATCCAAATCCAAATCTACTTCCATCCTATGCTATGTGATATTGAAGTAGGAACATGTAAATAAAGATGGGATACTAATAGATGAAAACACACAAAAATTTTGGGAAACATGTGTAAGTATGACATAATAAAAATTTGTTTTTCTTTAAATCACCATTATATAAAGAGTACATATTTTTCTATATTTTCTATTCTATATAGTCATAGGAATCATCAACACCTATACAGGATGAAAACTTACTATTGGTGGCATTGAAGCATCTAGAACACTATAGCCATGTCATAGGTGTAGGTTTTAGGATGACACCTCAAACATATTTAGAGAAAAAAACAAGAGGATGATAAAGTTGAAGAAATAAAAGAGATTAAATCTAGATTAGATACCCATGAAGAACAACTACAATGGTAGAATGAGTTGCTTGAAAATTTTATGGGGAGGAAGCAAAGAGAAGAAAAAACTCATGAACAACCATTACATGAATATCCCCCATTCCCACCAGCTTTGAGTCAAGCCATTCCCCTCAAAGAGCTGTCTTAGTCGAGGTAATCAATGTTCTAATAATTTTTTTCTTTGATATTTAAATTAGATAGACATTGATACCTTTACTGTATTGATATTATACAGGGTGAAAATTGATTTGATTTATATCTATCAACACCCACACATATCTTTGTAGAGAGGTATACAATATTCAATATCGAAGATGATTGTCTACAAAACATACCACTTCCAACATGTCATGTGAGAGTGGCGATTAGTGTAGCTCATGATATGAGCACTGATCTACCTATTCTACTTGATGACGATGATATTAATATGGTCTAACAAGATATTGGAACATTCATTTAATGTCCATCACATCTTGTAAAAAAACATATCGATAAGAAGGTATTCATTTCTAATTTATTTTTCAAGATAAACCTTTAACAATTAGTGAAAAAATGGTATAAAAAAGTGAATGTTATGACATATGGATAAGGGTATGGGGGTCAAATGGAAGACCGAATCAAACCTATCTAAAGGATAAGCTAACAAATCAAATATATCTTTCTAAAGAACCTTTACCCTACCCATTTAATATCTTCATTTACTAACATTGAAGGTTCACGCAGATACAAAGTTTAAAAATGGTAGTAGTCATATAGTTAATTTTTAAGAAAATATGTACAGAGGGGAAGGTACATAATACATTTTTGATGATAATTTAAATCCAATCATCTACTATGAATGGGTATAAGCCTCATTTTTAAATTTATACATGAGTTATGTTTTCATGATTTGATTTTCAAAAATCTGATATACTATGTTAATTATGACTAAATACATTTAATATTTTTGGAAGGCATATATATCAAAACCAATTGAAGGTATTTCCCCTTGAAAAATATTTTTTACTTGTTATTCCTCACACCACCTCTATAAAAACAAATAGAATCCAAAAAAATGGATAAAATAGTGGCAGACCTGGTCAAATCATTTGAAAGAAAACTTACAGATGATAGACTCTTATTAATACCAACAATGTAGGGGTAAAAATATATAATTTAATAATATAAAATATATTTTCATTTTATTTCATTACTTATTCCTTTTTGTGTTTTAGGAAACATTGGATGCTCATTGTGGTCAATTTGGATACCCCAAAAATTTATTTTTTTGATTCAATGCATGGATACCCAAAAAACCAACCTCACATGATGGAATTTGTGAATAAGTAATTCAATAAAAACAAATTTATAGAACTAAACTTCAAGTTATATAATTTATATTATGTTTTAATAAGGATTCTGTTATGATAGGAAGTGTATCAATATTGTGAAAAACAAGGAACGAGGACTGAGGATAAGCACAAGAATCCTGGCAAGTTCTACAAATAGAAAAGTATTAGGTTATATACAATAATATTTCACTATCCAAACACATTTAAAAACAAATTACTTATTTTTATCAATGTTTCTGCATTGTCCAAAATAAATAAATAGAAAATATTGTGGTTATTATGTTTGTAAATTTATAAGAGAGATCATATTCCAACAAACTAGCATCCCCGAAGAGGTATTTGCAAAGATAATTAATATTTCATTTAAAATATTTACTAATACTTTGTTTATTTATATTTATTAGTAATACTATTACTTTTGAAAAGACTCATATTCACAAGATAATATATATTTTCTTATAAATGAATGGGAAAAATACATGATGGAAGAATTTAAAAAAATAGCATGAAGATGTGACTTCCACAGAATTGTTTCATATTTATGTTTAATTTATTTATTTTTAGTATTACTCATATAATAATTGTTTTTTTATATAGGTGGATTCATTTTTTCATGTTGGGGTGGTTTGTTCAAATCTTCTCATGCTTGTGAGATATTGGACTTCGAGGCTGCAACTGAGATAACGACAACAAGGAAATAAGTCAACAATTTATACAACCATCATGAAAAGGTTAATTACTAATAATTATTTAATTTAAATTTGAATCATTTTATTTACTATTTTTAAGTTAATTTACTTATCATTTTTATCTAATACTTATTTAGTTTTTTTCATAGATCATTATGATTTCTATTTTTTTTTGTCGGGCTGCCAACACATGATAGAGTTGATGTTCTTTGATGAAAAACCCTTCTCATAGAAATCCAATATAGTAGAGGAATATAATGTGAATCTTTTGGTGACTTCTAGTGATATTATGGGCACAAGATCTTCCTATACTCTAATGTTTTTCAACAACGAGAAAAGTTTTTCGGCTAAGATATTCGAGTGAATATGCAGTGTTGATAGTTGGAAAAAGAAATTCAATAGAAATAATGATAACATTGGTAGTTAAGGTTTATATTAAAATTTTGGTACATAAAGAAATCATCCGCATCTCAATCTAACACACGGTGTGACCGGTATGACTCAAAGTGCTTCTTTCTATTTAAAATTGACATGAATTTTAGTAAAAAAGAAAACTGACATACTCAAAACCAAGAAAACCTATTCAGATTATTTTGATACTTTAAGAAAATTTTCCATATATTATTTGTGATGTGTATGAATAAACCAAACCTCAATACGATCCATAGTGTGATCAGTATTACTAAAAGTGTGTGTATTTATTTAAAATTGACATTCATTTTAGTAAAAAGAACAAGTGACATATTAAACCAATAAAACACATTCGGATTATTTTGATACTTTGAAAAAATGATATATAAGAACTTTTTGATGTGTAGGAATCAACCTTACCTAAATAAGATGCACAATGTGACCACTATAACTCTATGTGTGTATATTTATTTAAAATTGACATTGATTTTAGTAAAAAGAACAAGTGACATACTGAAAACCAAGAAAACACATTCAGATTGTTTTGATACTTTAGGAAAATGATATATATGTCATTTATGAAATGTAGGAATCAACACCACCCTAATATAATGCATAGTGTGACTAGTATAATTCCAAGTGTGTGTATTTATTTAAAATTGACATTAATTTTAGTAAAAAGAATAAGTGACATACTGAAACCAAGAAAATGCATTCAGAATATTTTTATACTTTAAAAAATGGTTTATAAGTTATTTTTTTTTGTTTAGGAATCAACTGTGCCTCAATATGATTCATGGTGCGACTGATATAATTAAAAGTGTGCATATTTATTTAAATTTGACATTAATTTTAGTAAAAAGAACACGTGACATAATAAAAACTAATAAAATGCATTCATATTGTTTTGAAAATTTAGAAAAATGATCTATAAGTCATTTGAGACATGTTGTAATCAATCACACCTCAAGATGATTCATGGTGTGATCTCTATAACTCTAAGCGTGTCTGTTTATTTAAAATTGACATTCATTTTATTAAAAAGAACAATTGACATATTGAAAACCATGAAAACTTATTATTATTGTTTTGATATTTTAGGAAAACTTTCCATAATTCATTTTTTATGTGTATTAATAAAACACACCTCAATATGATGCACGATGTGACCTGTATGACTAAAAGTGTGTCTATTTATTTAAAATTGATATTCATTTTAGTAAAAAGAATAAGTGACATACTGAAAACTAATAAAATTCATTCATATCATTTTGATAATTTATAAAAACGATCTATAATTCATTATTGATGTGTAGGAATCAATCTAACCTCAATACGACACATGGTGTGGATGCTATAACTCTAAATGTTCCTATTTATTTAAAATCGACATTCATTTTAGTAAAAAGAACAAGGGACATAATGAAAAACTAGAAAATGAATTCGGATTGTTTTGATAATTTAGAAAAATGATCTATAATTCATTTTTGATGTGTAATAATTAACAACACCTCAATCTGGTGCATGGTGTGACCACTATAACTTTAACTGTTTTTATTTATTTAAAATTGACATTAATTTTTATTAAAAGAACAAGCGATGTACTTAAAACCAAGAAAAAAAATTCATATTGTTTGGATACTCTAGGAAAATGATCCATAAGTCATTTATTACATTTAATAATCAAACCCACCTCAATATGATGCACAATGGGACTGGTATAATTCCAAGTGTGTCTTTTTATTTCAAATTGACATTAATTTTAGTAAAAAGAACAAGTGACATATTGAAAATTTATAAACCACATTTAGATTGTTTTGATACTTTATAAAAATGATCTATAATTAATTTGTTATGTGTAGGAATCAAAAAAACCTAAATATAATGCATGGTGTGATTGGTATGACTAAAAGTGTGTCTATTTTTTTAAAAAAAAATTGAAATTAATTTTAGTAAAAAGAACAAGTGACATACTAAAAACTGAGAAAAAAAAAACAGATTGTTTTTATACTTCATGAAAATGATCTATAATTCATTTTTTATGTGTAGGAATCAGACTCACATCAATCCAATGCATGGCGTGACCATTATAACTCTAAGTGTGTCTATTTATTTAAATTGGACATTAATTTTATTAAAAAGAATAAGTGGCATACTAAAAACCAAGAAAATGAATTCATATTATTTTTATACTTTAGTGATATGATACATAAGTCATTTATGACATGTAGGAATAAACCCCACATCAATATGATTCACAGTGTGACCGGTACAATTCCAAGTGTGTGTATTTATTTAAATTTGACATTAATTTTAGTAAAAAGAACAAGTGTCATACTGAAAACTGATCAAATGCATTCAGATTATTTTGATACTTTAGAACCATGATCTATAAGTCATTTTTGACATGTAGAAATCAACCGCACCTTAATATGATGCACGATCTAACCATTATAACTAATAGTGTGTCTATTTATTTAAAATTGACATTAATTTTAGTAAAAAGTATAAGTGACATACTAAAAACCATGAAAACACATTTTTATTGCTTTTATACTTTATAAAAACCATCTATAAGTCATTTTTGATGTGTAGGAATCAAACTCATCTCAATATGACACATGGTGTGACTACTATAACTCTAAGTGTATCTATTTATTTAAAATTGACATTAATTTTAGTAAAAAGAACAAGTGACATACTGAAAACTAATAAAACACATTTTTATTATTTTGATACTTTAAGAAAATGATCTATAAGTTATTTTTAATGTTTAGGAATCACCCTCACCTAAATATGATGCATGGTGTGACTGGTATGACTAAAAGTCTGTCGATTTATTTAAATTTGACATTAATTTTAGAAAAAAGAACAAGTGAGATACTTAAAAACAAGAAAATGCATTTGAATTATTTTGATACTTTAGAAAAATGATTCATAAGTCTTTTATAACTTGTAGTATTAAAACTGATCTCAATATGATGCATGGTATGACCGCTATAACTCTAAGAATGTATTTTTATTTAAAATTGGTATTAATTTTAGTAAAAAGAAAAAGTGGCATACTAAAAACCAAGAAAACACATTCAGATTGTTTAGATACTTTAGGAGAACAATTCATAAGTCATTTATAACATGTATTAATCAAACTCAACTCAACCTAACACACAGTGTGAACTCTATAACTCTAAGTGTGTCTTTTTATTTAAAATTGGCATTAATTTTAGTAAAAAGAAAAAGTGACATATTGAAAATTGAGAAAAATCATTCATATTTCTTTGATACTTTAGAAAAATTATCCATATGTTATTTATGACATGTAGGAATTAAACCCACCTCAATATGTTTCATATTGTGATTGGTATAATTCCAAGTGTGTCTTTTTATTTCAAATTGATATTAATTTTAGTAAAAAGAACAAGTGACATACTGAAAACCAAGAAAACACATTTGTATTGTTTTGATACTTTAGAAAAACAATCTATAAGTCATTTTTGATGTGTAGGAATGAACTTTACCTCAATATGATGCATGACATGTCTGATATAACTAAATGTGTGTTTATTTATTTAAAATTGACATTAAATTTAGTAAAAAGAACAAGTAACATACTTAAAATTAGATAATTGTAAATGTAATTATATAAAAAATTGTTTGAAATGTATATAGTAATGTTTTTTTATATTCATGATGTAAAATTTATTTCAATTAAATTATATATTTTTCATTTAAAGGTTTCATGGAGATGATGGCTATATACAGACAATAGATATATATTCTGGGGTGGAGACACACCACATGGAGATAATGGCTATATGAACATAATGGGAAAAAATTATACATTGGGAATTTTTGTACACTATAAATATATTTTTATCCAACCAATCAGTACCATTGAGACCTCATAAACATGGGAAACCTTTTGGAATAGAATTGGAACTGAAATTTAAAATGACTTTATGAATTTCAGGGCTAAATGATGTTATTTGCAACAATATTTATGTGATTTTGTTATAAATGTTAGATATGTTTTTATTGCACCTTATTTTTTATAGGTTTAGGTTTTTTCTTTTTTCTATGTGTACTATTATATAAATATCACATTTTAGTAAGTTAGGCCTTTATCATCAATTTTTTTAGTACTGATAAAAGGGACCACCCATTTAACAGCGCTGAGATTAATAACACTTTTTAGTGCTGTTAAAAGCCTTTTTTCGCACTATTAAAGGAAATTTTTTTAGTAGTGAAGCCTGTGTAGGGGAGAGTATAACAATACCTAGTAGGACACCCTGAAACCACAAAGCATACAACAAAAGAATATAGTCATTTCTATACAGGTATATGTCTACAACACATATAACAATAATATCTATATATACTCAATCAAAGACACATTCAAAAGGTAAGTCACAACTGCAAAATAAGCCTAGGATTCTAGCTCAAAAATTCCATATATCACTCATATGGGAGAACACTCTCCTGAGTCTAAAAGCACTGATGACATCCGTCTGAGTGGTAATTCTCATCATGTCTCACCATTATAAGTACACACTGAAAGTATGAAGAGATACAATACACAAATGAGGATCACACCCAAGTCCATGGGGTATACCAACAACTCAATCTGGATTAACCCTCTAAGTAGAGGATCAATACCTGTATAGTATTGATCATGATGATACCAAGAACTCCACCTAGGGTATGGAGATGAATAAAGGATCTTAATTCAGGTCTCATAGAAGGATTCTAACAACTCTATCTAAGAAGTCTCGTTGAAGGGATTTTTGTCATAGAAGTAGGAGTCGATTCCATACCAACCCTCATGGAATGGATATAGGGAACACACCCTAATAAAACTTGTCCAAGATATAGAGTACAAGGGTTTTAAACCATGTTTTAAGGTGTACACAATGTGTAATATGGGTACATGCCATGTCCCTTCAACCTCGGGTCCTACCTATGTAAACGAACCGTGTCTCATATCTGTGTAACAATACATGATGCCTCATATGCCCGTGTACCAGTACATGACTTAGTCCATGTATATCTTCCCATGCTATGTCTTTGTGGGAGTACATAGTGTGTCCATGCTTGTGTACTCTAAACCATGTCTGTGTACCCTTCGAGTTACACTCCGAGCCACCGGGGGGAAGGTCACATGTCACGTGACAGGTGTCACACACCATGTGATACTTATCTCATTATGAAACCCTATATGCCATTGATAGGAGACCACACAATGTGTAGTTCTACGTTACATGCTGTGTAGTGAAAAAAATTCCAGATTCTCAGATCTTAAAATCTACATTCATTCTCATACCTCTGGTCTTTGATCTGGTAACTGTTTGGTTGAAAAAATCAATGAAACACCTTGTACAAGCCTCACCATTGACGAACAATAGGTTTTGGTCATCAAATCCATTTAGAAATCACCACTGAACACATTTCCTCATTATTCACCAAAGAACATGAAATATGGTATCAAAAACCATCCGATCCGTCACTCCTTCCATCAGCTCAACACCATCGTGTCGTATTGATCCTAAATCTACAATATTGGATTGTTGTGGAAATAAATATGTGCACAATGATCAATTCATCAGGATTTGTCGAACCACGATACAAATGAAGAACACCCACAATGAACGAGGAATTAGGGGAGAAAATAATAAGAACAATCTATAGGAACATACTTCAGTTAATGTTTGCATCGACCTCAATTAATTTCTTTTATAATGATGAATGATGAAATAACAATTAAATCACAAAGAAAATTCTCCCAATAGATCCCCGTAATAATCCCATTAAGAACTATGCACGATCTATAGATAAATATATTAGTCAATTGATCTATTTTCATCATAGAAATAAAAAACAGGTAAATAAATAAAATCAAACAACTTCCTACCTCAATTCAGTTAGATCACTAATGAATAATTTTGCGGCGTTGTATTCGTTGGTGAGATCCTTCAATTCTGTTGAACATTAATCACTGATCTAATATCTGGCAGAGGTTTGTCTGAGAGAGATCCTACAAATCTCTCTCCAATGGATCTAGGGTTATGAGACTAACCTTATAAGATCTTCCTATCAGCATACTTATATATTCACCAGTCTATGTGTCAACAAAAAAGAAATACAAACATTTATTTAATTATTTTATTCATTTTCGCACTTGTGATGACTTTTCCACAAACAACCTGCTCCGATAAAGGTTATGTTGTGCCCAGGGTAAAAACCATATTCTGAAATCAATGGTTACCTTAGATTTCTAATCTGAGACCCCATTTTGAAGTTATTCCAATTTTTTAAGAAAAATTCTGACACATGCTATTTAATATATTTCAAACATTTATTCCGGTAACACCAAGCCTCAGAATCGAACACTATCTTAGCATCTAGTATCAAAAATAATCCATACAATATCAAAAAATAATACATGGAAAATCCGAGTCATTAAATTCTTCTCACCTTGGGGCTTTACATCCCCAAAAATACCAAAAATAGAAACACAAAGAGATGGTGGTACTGAGCACGAATCTCAGCCTCCCACTCCCAAGTGATCTCTTTGAGATTCTCGTGCTTCCACTAGACACACAACAAAAGAATAGATCACCCAAAAATGATTCTATCCTATTAATCCTCAATATCTACTAGGTAATCAGCAAAGGTATATCTATCCTTGATGTCCAACTCACCCCATTTGATAACGTGCAATTGGTCATACACGTACCTCCTCATCTGCAACATGCAAAAGACATTGTGTACCTGGTCTAACTGTGGAGGTATCGCTAAGTGGTACACAACCTTACCAAATCTACATAGTATCTAGAAATGGAAAATGAATCTCATAGATAGCATACCACCATGATCAAATCTCCATAATCCCTGTCAAGGTGAAACCCATAGGAACACATGGTATCCCTCCTCGAACTACAAAGGCCTATGTTGTCTATGTGCATAATAATTCTGATGGATATGTGCATTTTTCATTTGCTCTTATATAATCAACACTTTGTCATTAGTTTCTCTCACTAACTATAATCTCACGAGTGCTGACTCTCCTCAGTTAGTCCAGAAAAGTGGTGACCTGTAGTGTAATGTCCCGACCCCAGAAGCCCGTAGCCGGTGCATTATTTTAATACATTGGCATGATTACAAAGAATCAAATCCCGAAGGACCGAGTAGTTTAGTAGTTTTGGAAAATCGGATAAATACATAGGTTCAACATTACAACATGAAATGAAAAACAACATATAATTTTTATTGGGAATATCCACCACTCCAAGATTATCCCAGAAAGTCATTCATAATAAAATTTTTCATGTACTGATAAAATGAAACATAAGAAATGGGTGAGCTCATATGATCAGTAAGGGTAAGAAATACAGTGGAGGATATCATAAACATAAATATTAGGCATGGTGAATTACTAAAAACACAATCCTTTTAAAAATAAACCTGAACATAATATGACAGGAATATGAGATGAGTAAATATTTCCATAATAAAACATAATAATGGATATTCTACTAGTCGAATAAACACATGAACTATGAATTTCTAGTTTCATTATGAGGGAAATGTATATGCCAGAAATTATAAAACATACCATCAGGGCCTCATCCAAGATGTATAAAAATGATTAAGGCCTGATCCAAAACTATATATCAAATTGGGAAAGGCCTCGACTAAGTCCATGTCTATTTGTCACATGAGACCTACTGATGCATCAGGGGGATATAGTGGGACCCACCCATCACATAATAAGTACAATGAATTCCACATATGAATGGGGATAGAAATAAACAATATACACATTCATATTGAAACTAACATATGAAATGTAACTAACGTTCCCTGAACATTAAGCATAAACACTAACCATTCAAAGTAAATTGGTGAATGGTTTTAAGATAGCACACCCACAGTCAAACTAATTATAAATAATTAAATTAAATATGGTATATGACATCATAAGATATAAATCTCAATGAATTACAAGATTAAATAAGGTATGTTTTTTTAAATGAAGATACTTTTAAATGATACCATAACACAATTCCTAAGGAAATAATCCTTAAAAATTTCAAAGTGTCCCATACCACCTTGAAACATTCAAATAATAACAACTTATAATATCATGAGAATAATGAGACTCTTGATATGATATAAAAATGGAATTACATAAACCACATTAATGGAATAAGTGGTGAACAAGGTATATACTTCATAAAAGTTAATGTGAGACGAGAAAAATACTTTTTAATTTTGAAAGAAGAGTTATTTTGTAAAATCATTTATATTTGCCATAAAATCAGATTTTAAACATTAATATCCCATAATATTTTAGGCATAAATGATGTCCCACTGAAGTGAAATCATGTAAAAATAGTTCTTAAGATTCTTTAGAAATAAAACATTTTAGAGCATTTTAAGGAAAGTATTAAAGAGAATTTTAATAAGAAATGAATGCTTGTTATATTAAATCCATAAATGATCCAAGATAATTTTTTATGATAAAATTAGTGTTTTTTTAAAATTAATGGTGTCTTAAAAAAGATTATGGTGTACACTTGAAAATGGGTAATAATATGAAAATATCCCTTGAATCGGGTTTGTTTACCGGGATAAATGTTTTGAATGATCCTTTTAAAACATGTAACTCCTCATAAAATATGGAAGAATTATGGTTGGGAAAAATATATAGATCATTTAAAGAGAAATTATGAGGATTATATATGAATGAATAAGAATTTAATTGAGGTAAGTAGATAATAAAAGTAACCCGAATGAAAATGGAGGTTCGAGTGAAAAACCCTTACCACTTTGTAATCAATCGATTTGTATGACTCAAAATTAATAATATTAAAATGATACATTTTATAAAATAAAAATAAATATATTCATGATATGTTATATCAATGGGCAGTATACATACACCATACACAAGTATTAGTAGTGAATATAGAAATTCTCACAAAAATGGAAGTGAGATGAAGAAACCCTTACCTTAAGTCTAATGGTGTTCTTCACTTGGTCTTAGTGTCCTGGATAACCAAATTAAATTCATTAATTAATATTTACAGAACATATTATACATATAATTGATTTATTGTAA
The DNA here is from genome assembly GCA_963277665.1 of Viscum album. Taxonomy (NCBI): domain Eukaryota; kingdom Viridiplantae; phylum Streptophyta; class Magnoliopsida; order Santalales; family Viscaceae; genus Viscum; species Viscum album. The sequence continues at coordinate 1,227,294,763 of OY728130.1, forward strand.
CCTTATTAATTTCATTCGTGGCCTTTTTTTATGGGTTAAGAGGTTCAATTTCATTGTTCGGGTCTGTTTGTTTCATGATCGGTATACTTATATACATGAATGTAGAATCATGTAAAATGAGGTTTGTTGTACAGAATTGAAGTTATATTTTATTAGTGAACATACATAAGGTTAAACTTTTGTAAATTTCATTTGGTTACTTAGAGTGAATAAGAATCATTATATAAATTATTTAATGATAACTGTTTGGGTTAATTGGCAGTTTTTGAACATCACAAACTCATTTTGCTTTATAAATCAAAACCATGTGTAAAAAAAGATTCCAAAACCATAGATGACACATAATAAATATATTGTAGTCTAGTTCAACCATTAAAATGGTTTCATTACCATAATTGAATATGGTAATATAAATTGAAATCCCATCTTCCTTTAATGTGGTAAATTAGCACATCTCCGATGGTGTTTTCATTTTTTGTATAAAAGATTAGGAAAGGAGAGATGATGAAGAATTATTAATTTATCATGAAAAAATTATAGTACATGTAAGATAATAGATTCATCACAACATTTTAAAGTAGGTGAGTAATTAAAAATAAAATAAATGAACTCAAAATAAAATAAAATTTGTGAAATCCCTTACGAAAATTCGGTAGTCTAACGACGTCGCTTAAAATTTCATAAAATATTTTGATGTGAGAAAAAGGGTAAATCATAATTATTTCATAATATGGATAGTAAGGGTTATATGGAATGGAATATCCCAACATAATACAATTTCAATGAAAATAAAATAACATAAGAAGAGTGCTTGAAAACGAGAGAGATTTTGAGACGAAAATTCTGTAACATAACAGCTATGCAACATGGTTTTAGAAAACATTAAAAAGACAGGGGATAGGGGGAAACCATTAATAAAAGACTCATAAAATAGTTTAGGGACATAATAATATGGAAATAGGAACATGGTATGAAAATTTAAAATACATACCACATAAAAGAGAACATGAATGGAAAGAAATGAAAAGAGGTGTTTACCTATTGAAGTAATCTTCCTTGAGAGCCTCTTTTGGGGAGAGGTTTTGGTATTTTGGAAATAAAAAGAGATATTTGAAGTGGGGAGTGACTAATTGAGGGTATTTTGGCAGATATTAGACAAGGAACAAGTCTTGAGAAGAGTGAAGAGAAGAGGAAGTGAGGGGGGGTTTTATAGTGGAGGAGAGGAGTGGATTTTGAATATTTTATTCATTATTTTATTAATTTACTCAAGACAACCAATAGTGTTGTTTAATGTGGCCCCTATTAGTAATAATTGCATGTGAGTTAGAACATAGTGGCCTTACATCATTTTTACATCACTTATGACCCAATAAGTCATGTATTTAGCATTTATCGTAAATTATCGTATTTTACTATTCACCCAAAATTATTGTATTTTAGAAAAATCCCAAAAATTCACACTAACCATTTTTTGACGTGTAAAATTATAAAATGAAGTCCAATTTTTGAAAATAATTTTATAAATAATTTTAATTTATTTTTTAAATAAAATCATAATTTTTTCCAAAATACAACATTAAAACTATAACTCATTTTATAACACCTTGAAGAACTAATAAAGGTCCCATAAAATTATATTATAACCATAATACAATAAAATAACAATTTATGATTACATTTTATGAAAATATATTTCCATTTTAAATTATTAAATTAATCATAAAATTGTAATTAAAATATTTATAACATACAAAAATACCAATACTTATACTATGATCATTTTTTTACTTTTAAGATGTCTAAATTGTTTTTATACATTCATGGGTGAAGTTTATATTTTTTTGGACATTTTAATATTCATTAATATTCATATGGGCATGTTACTATTCATAAGGGTATTTTACTATTCACAAAAAATTTATTTTGTCTTATCAGACTCTAAATATCTTACTGAACGCAACCATGTATGTCAGTTTTTTGAAATTCAAAACACAGAGGTGGAAAAAATTATATTTACTTGGCTAGGTTATAAAAAAGTGGTGTTTTTAGAGACTTAGTGTTTCATGCATTCTATATTAAATTTATTTGTAAATTATTTGGGTGTTACATTATCCCCTCCTTACAAATTTTTTTTCCTCGAAATTTGAAATTGAACTTCGAAAGTTAATGGTTGATACATAAAAATTCCATTGTGGGAAACCCACATAAATAATATGGTTAAAATATCCTATTAATATGAGGAAAGGGAAATGCATCAGTTACTACAAAAAAACACATTCTAATTGGACAACATATTCATGGAAGAATAATCAAACCATCATGTAGTGACATTAAAATCTATAACCCCATACAATGATCAACTTAAACCATTTCGTAAATAGTAAAAAATTACAAAATATAATGATTCAAATCATTATAATGAAGATCTCTAAATTTACAAGATAAACTTATCATTACCCCTTAATCAATAAGAAGCAACTCTAAAATTCACATTCTAAACATGTGAATAACTTCATCATGTATCCTCATGAAATATGGTAATAACTTGAATTACTATAAAAACCAATTTGAAAAAATTCATTCTCCCATATTCCATAAGTAAGATACATGTTATTGGATATATTCCTTAAATCCAAAAGTGCTGTAAACTCTATCGATAATAGCATAGACCACTTCTTGACAATTCAATAATCAGTTCCAAGGTAGTTAGTACTTATCTGAATCACTCATTTCTTCATCATTATCTCAACATCAGATATATATTAAGGGGTTTCTTTCCCTCAATCATGTTTTTTATAAAAAGTTTATCTTTATACTGAATCACTTTTCCTTTGTACCATTCATTATACCACCTCAAATCCTTAATGAAATAGTACTGCAATACAATCCTTATATATCTCTTAATTCTTATAACAAGAATATCATAACATAGTTCTTGAATCCAAACACATAAATACATTATTTATTCAACTTCAATAGTCGTATCATCATAATATTGACCTTGATCCCTTTTCTTTTTCAGAGCTATATTTCCATGATGCTTGGGACATTCATTTGTATAGTGCCCCATATCCTTATAGTTAAATCATGGAATATAGGAATATTCTTTCTTTATCTTGAAATTATGAGCATGGTGGAATTTTTCTCCACACTTGAAGTAAAATCCTTTTCCTCTTAAGCATATACCAATGTGTTTCCTTCCATAATTATCACATGTGGGAAAATGCATCTTTCCCTTCTTCCTTTTATCCACGTTTTCTCTGCCATCCTCTTCTTATTTTTCTTCCCTTCAAAGCCATAGTACTTAGATAAGTATATATATACCTTGTCAACACATGATAATATTTCCCAATATTATGAGGATACTTGGGAGACAATATTCCTTTGAAATGATGGTTTAAGACCATCAGAGATATGATCCTTCTTACTCTTCACATCAATTTCATTGGTGAAGTTCCCATTCCTTATACTAGGTTCCATTTATAATCAATTCCATATTATATATTAGCTCATAAAATTATGAACTCTATATATCTCTAAACATGTTATAACACAAAACATAAATTTATGCATCATAAATATTAGAACCATATACTATGGTTACTTTGGGGAACAAATCCTTCATAATTGTTTGTAATAAGATTATAAATTTACCAAAGAATATCCCATGGGAGTGTCAAACCAAGAGTGCAGCAAGGCCCTTTGTCATGCACCAATTCCTGTTTGAGTCTAGCTCAAAGCGGTGTTTTCAGGTTTTACCCCTAGATACATCTATGCCAGAGCCACCTCTACTTGTTCTTATCCAGATAGGGATATATTTTCTTGATAAACCACATAATCTATTACTTACCAAAATTATAGTATGTACTTGTTTTCCTATCCCCAAATTATATCTTAGGGGGTTTTTCACTAATCTACTCTCTCTATATCTACCTTCAATGTTTTCTACTATACTTCCTTTGATACCAACTGTAATGCCCCGACCCTAGATCCCAGAGCTGGTGCATTATTTTAATACATTGGAATGATTAAAAGGAATCAAATCCTATAGGACCAGGTAGTTTAGTAGTTTGGGAAAACCAGATACATATGTAGGTTCAATATTACAACATGAAAATAAAAACAACATTTATGTTTTATTGGGAGAATCCACCACTCCAAGATTATCCCTACAAGCCAGTAATAATAAAAATCTTCATGTCCTGAGAAAATAAAACATAAGAAAGGGGTGAGCTCAGATTCTCAGTAATGGTAATAAATACGACAGAATATATCATATACATAAACATTAGGCATGGTGAATAACTAAAAACACAAGCCTTTTAAAAATAAACTTGAAAATAATACGGTAGGAATATGAGCTGAGTAAATATTTCCATAATAAAACATAATCACGGGAATTCTACTAGTCAAATAACCACATGAATTATGAATTTGTAGCTTCATTATGATGTAAATACATATTCCAAACATTCTAAAACATACCTTCAGCGCCTCATCCAATATGTCTAAAAATTATTAAGGCCTCATCCAAAACCATATATCAAATTGGGAAATGCCTCAGCCAAGTCCATGTCTATTTGTCTCATGAGACCTACCGATGTATCGATGGGATATAGCGGGCCCCGACCATCACATAATAAGTCCAATGCATTCCTAATATTAATGAGGATAAAAATAAGCAATATAATCATTAATATTTAAACTAACATATGAAATGTAAATAACATTCCCCGAACATTAAACATAAACACTAACCATTCATAGTAAATTGGTGAATGGTTTTAAGATAGAACATCCACAGTGAAACTAACCATAAACCATTAAATTAAATATGGTAGATTATATAATAGTATATAAAGCTCAATTAAGTACAATATTCAATAAGTTATGTTGTCTTAGATGAAGATACTTTTAAATGAGACCATCAAAAAATTCCTAAGGAAATAATCCTTAAACATTACAAAGTACCCCATAACACCTTCAAACATTCAAATCCTAATACATTAGAATATTATGAGAATATAGATACTCTTTATATGATATAAAAAAGGGTATTAAATACACAAAATGCATAGAATAAGTGGGAACAAGGCATATACTTTATAAAAGTTAATGTGAGACAAGAAAAATACTTTTTTACTTTAGAAAAGAAGAGTTATTTTATAAAATCATTTATATTTTCCATGAAATCAGATTTTAAACATGAATATCCTATAAAATAAAATACTAGGACATTTAAATTATATTTTAGTCACGAATTATGTCCCACTTAAGTGAAATCATGTAAAAAGAGTTATTAAGATTCTTTAGAAATAAAACATTTTAGAGCATTTTAAGGAAAGTATTAAAGAGAATTTTAAAGTGGAAAGGTAGGTTTGTTCTCTTAAATACAGAAATAATACAATGTAATTTTTCATGATTTAATTAGTGTTTTTTATAAAAATAATGGTGTCTTAAAACATATTTTGGTGTACACTTGAAAACAGTTAAGAATATGAAAATATCCCTTGAATCGGGTTTGTTTATCAGGATAAAATTTTTGAATGATCATTTTAAAACATGTAACTCACTATAAAATAAGGAATTATTATGGGTGGGAAACTTATATAGATCATTAAAATAGAAATTATGAGGAGTAAAAATGAATTAATAAGAATTTAATTGAGGTAAGTAGATAATAAAAGTAACCCGAATGAAAATGGAGGTTCGAGTGAAAAACCCTTACCACTTTGTAATCAATTGATTTGTATGCACAAAAATTAATAATATTCAAAAGATACATAAAATACATTTAAAATAAATATATTCATGATATGTTACATAAATGGTTAGTATAAATATACCATACACAAGTATTATTAGTGAATAAGGAAAATCTCAAAAAAATATAAGTGAGATGAAGAAACCCTTACCTTAAGTCTGATGGTGTCCTTCACTTGGTCTTAGTGTCCTAGATAACCAAAATAATTTCATTAATTAAGATTTAAATAAACTATTCTACATTTAATTGATTTATTATAACCTTATTAAGTTCATTCATGGCCTTTTTGATGGGTTAAGAAATACAATTTCATTGTTCGGGTTTGTTTGTTTCATGATCGGTATACTTATATACATGAATGAAGAATCATGTAATATGAATATTTTTGTCCATAATTGAAGTTATATTTTATTATTTAACATCAATAAGGTTATATTGTTGTAAATTTATTTTGGTTACTTGGAGTGAAGCTGAATCATTATATAAATTATTTAATGATAATCGTTTGGGTTAATTGGCAGTTTTTGAACACCACGAACACATTTTGCTTTATAAATCAAAACCATGTGTTAAAAAAGATTCCAAAACCATAGATGATACATAATTAATATATTATAGTATTTTTAAACCATAATAATGGTTTCATTACCATAATTGAATAAGGTAATATAAATTGAAATCCCATCATCCTTGAATGTGCTAAATTAACACATCTTGGACGGTGTTTTCATTTTTTTGTATAAAATAATATGAAAAGAGAGATGATGAAGAATTATTAATTTATCATGAAAACATTAATATACATGTAATAAAATAGAGTCATCAAAAAATTTGGATTAAATTAAGTTAGGAAAGAAAAATAAAAGAAAGGAACTCGAAATAAAAGAAAAGTTGAGAAATCCCTTATGAAAATTCGGCAGCCTAATGGGATCGCTTAAAATTTAATAAAATATTTTGATGTGAGAAAAAAGGTATCTCATAATTATTACATAATATGGAAAGTAATGGGGGTATGTAATGAAATATCCCAACACAATCCAATTTAAATGAAAATACAATAACATAAGAAGAGTGCCTGAAAAAGAGAGGTTTTGGGACTAAAATTCTGCAGCATAACGGCTATGCAACATGGTTTTAGAAAACATTAAAAAGAGAGGGGAAATGGGGAAACCATTAATAAAAGACTCATAAAATATTTAATGGACACAATAATATGTAAATAATAATATGGTATGAAAACTTGAAATACATACCACATAAAAGAGAACATGAATGGAAAGAAATGAAAAGAGGTGTTTACCTCTTGAAGTAATCTTCCTTGAGAGCCTCTTTAGGGGAGAGGTTTTGATCTTTTGGAAAGACAATGATATTAGAAGTGGGTAGTGAATAAGGAATGGTATTTAGGAAGATATTAGACAAGGCATAAGGCTTGAGGGGAGTGAATAAAAGAATAAGTGAGAGGGGTTTTATAGTGGAGAAGAGGAGTGAATTTTGAATATTTTATTCATTATTTTATTAATTCCCTCAAGACAACCAATAGTGTGGTTTTCATGCGACCCATAATATTAATAAGTGAATTTTAGTTCTGACCTAGTGGGATTACATCATTATTACATCACTTATGACCCAATAAATCATGTATTTAGAATTCATCATAAATTATCATATTTTACTATTCACCCAAAATTCATGTATTTTAGAAAAAACCCAAAAATTCACCCTAACCATTTTTTGATATTTAGATTTCCAAAATGAAGTCTAATTTTTAAAAATAATTTTCTAAATATTTTTAATTAAATTTTTAATTAAAATCATAATTTATTCCAAAAAAGCAACACTAAAACTATAACTTGTTTTATAACACCTTGAAAAATAAATCAAGGTACCATAAAATTATCTTATAACCATAAGAAAATAAAATACTAATTTATGATTACATTTTATAAAAATATATTTCCAATACTTATGACATACAAAAAATACCAATACTTATACTATGATATTTTTTTTACTTTTAGGATATCTAAATTGTATTTATACATTCATGGGTGAAGTTTCTATTTTTTTAGACAATTTACTATGCAGTACTATTCATTACTATTAATATGGGTATGTTACTATCCATAAAGGTCTATTACTATTCACCAAACATTAAGTTTGTCTTATCAGACTCTAAATATCTTATTGAACGCAACTGTGTATGTCGGTTTTTCAAAATTCAAAACATAGAGGTGGAAAAATTATTTTTACTTGGCTCGGTTATAAAAAAGTGGTGTTTGTAGAGACTTAGTGTTTAATGCATTCTATATTAAATTTATTTGTAAATTCTTGGGGTGTTACATATAGGGTCGACCATACAAAGCCTTAAATGGTGCCATACTGATGGTGGAATGATATCTATTATTGTACGAAAACTCTACCAGTGGTAGGCAATCCTAAAAACTATGGTCAAAGTCCAACATGAAAGCTCGTAGTATGTCCTCTAGAACCTGAATGGCCCACTCTATATTACTATCAGTTTGAGGTTGAAATGCTATGGTCAAGTGTAACTAAGTCCCCAAAGCCACCTGTAATCCCTTTCACAACCAGGATATGAAGTTAGCATCATGATTAGAAACAATAGTCCATGGAAATCCATGGAGTTGGACTATATCTTTCATATAGAGGTGTCCTAAGATCTCTACTAAACTCTACTCCCAAATAGCTAAGTAGTGGGCCGACTTGGAGAGTAGGTCTACAATCATCTAGATGGCATTGTGTCTTATGGATGTACATAGAAATCCTATCTCTAAGTCCATGGATATATCATCATTCTCCCAATCTAGAACTTTAAGGGGTTGATCTAAACCCATTGGAACTTGGTGCTCAACCTTCACTTGTTGACAAGTAAGGTATCAAGAGATAAACTCTAAAAATCCTTTCTTTATCCCTGGAAATCTAAACTAACATCAGAGGTCCTAGTATATCTTTTCTTCACTTGGATGTACCACCGAAGGATATATATGAAAGTATATCAGAACCTACTCCCGCAACATCATTGGTACCATTGCGTGTCCCCTAAAAAAGAATTACATTCTCCCCACCTTCATAAAATCCATTAGAAGCATGTATAGTGGATATATGAGTACATATGGACTCATAGTAAGTATCCCCAAGTTGTGCCTCCCTGAATTGCTGCAAGACCAGAGGGGTGAAAACCATCGACTGGAGGTAAGATGCTCCATCTTTGTCCACAAAGGATAACTACAATGAGTCCAACCGCTCTGATGCCTCATGCATCAACTACGAACAAGATCTCCTACTAATAGAATCTGCTACTACATTTCACTTCCCAGTAGTATAGACAATTTCGAAGTCATAATCCTGGAGGAACTCTAGCCATCGCCTATGTCTCAAGTTATGATCCTTATGAGAGAAGATATACTTGAGACTCTTATGATTAAAATAGATGATAAACTGCTCACCTATTAGGTAGTGTCACCACATCTTTAGTGTGAAGACTACTACTACTAACTCAAGATTGTGAGTCACATAATTATACTCATGTGGTCTCAACTAACATGAACCATAGGCAATCACCTCTTTTCTCTACATCAGAACACAAACAAGCCCAGTTCCTAATGCATTGCTAAACACTATATACTCAACACCCTCCTTTAAAAATCTAAATATTTTAGCACTCATCAAACTCTACCTCAACTACTAAAAAGATTGTTGGAACCTATTTTTCTACATGAAAGGATACCCCTTTTAGTTCAAAGCTATCATGGGTGTTGATATCCTAGACAAATTAGTTATGAATCTCTTGTAATATCATACCAACCCATGTAAGCTCTACACCTCCATAATTATATTGGGTGTATCCTAAGATAACACTATCTTGACCTTGTATGGGTCCACTTCCACTCCATTTGATAAGATAATGTGTCCAATAAAGTGGACCGCCTGAATCTAGAACTAGAACTTCATGAGATTCCTATAAATATGGTGATCTCAGAGTTCATCCAGAACTATCCTCAAGTGCCTCACATGATCCTCCTTAGACAACGAGTACATAAGGATATTGTCGATGCAGACTACCATGAACCGGTCTAAGAAAGGATGAAAGATCCAGTTCATGATTCCCATGAACACTATTGGAGAATTCATCACACCAAAGGAAATCACTAAGTACTCATAGTGATGTAGTCCATATATAAATGTTGTCTTCAGTATATCCTCATCCCATACTCACAACTAGTGATAGCCTGACCTGAGACCAACCTTTGAGAACCATAATACCCCTCTCAACTAATCAAAGAGGCCATCTATTCTTTATAGTGGATACTTTTTCTTCACAGTCACCTAGTTCAAACTATGGTAGTCCAAACACAACCTCAATCTCTCACATGCCTTCTTGACAAAAAAACTGGGGATTCCCTAGGTGAAACACTAGTTTTAACAAATCACTTACTCTACAAGTCCTCCAAATCCACCCTCATCTCATGAAGCTCTGAGAGAGACATCTGATATGATGACATAGATATTAGAACTGTCTTTGGGTGTAGATCAATGCAGAAGTATATCTATCTGTGAGGAGGTAAGCTTAGATCATCATCAGGGAATATTTCCTCATACTGCACCACCACTGTAAGAAAATGAGAACTCATAAAATCCACTGCACCAAGGTTCATGCTATCCAACTGATGAGTAATCAGTTATACCCTCCTATGCATGAGTCCATTCTACACCTCCTTTGTTTCCTTTTCACTAAAAAGGAGAACCTAGTCCCATCGCCGTAGACACACCACATCATCCAACTAAAACAATCAATCTGGGCATGAACTGTGAATATCGAGTCCATACCTATGGTGATGTCATGAGGACTCATTACTAAATAAAGAGATCCCAATATAAACTATCACCTCCAAGAGTGAGGTCACAATGTTGACACAATTGTATAATCTCTAATTCGTCCCCAGTAAAAGTCTCCAAGCGTAAGGACTGAGCCAAGGGATGAAACAAAATATCTAAGTCTCATATAAGATAAGTGGAAAGAAAGGAATGATTAGAAATTGTCTCTATCAGTACAGTTGGTAAGGTAGAAAAGACATATATCATACCTCATATCATTCTTAGAGATTCTAGTTCATAAGAACCTCTCCACTATCCTCTAAATACTTGACCTGTAATGGAACACTTTGGGGTGGTGGTGGTAACAAGTAAAAGTGTATACCACCTCCTACTACTCTCCTAACTCCTCTTCCACATCCTCCACCCTGAAAACCTATTTGTTACTACCATTTCCTCTACCTCAATGACCCATCCATGGTCTCTCTATCAGCCATATGGTGGGTTGGATAATATCAGGAAATATGTCCCCTACCATCACATGAGTATAATCACCTCTCTTTAGGATGAATGGACCCATCCTAAGAGCCCGTAATCGTAGATCCTCTATCTTGGGACCTCCTCCTGAAATGTATTGCATATCTAGGTCCCTAAGACTGATGCAAACTTCCTATTTAAGAGGTCTCTACTCCTACTTGACAACTTCTGAAAACCACTTGCTATATCTTCTCATCCAAGAAACTCTCAACCACCAAGTATCTCTCTAGCACCCCAACATAAGTAGGAATTCATAGAGGGACAAAAATGGCCTAGATTACTCTACAAAACCCTGACTCTAAGGTCCGAGCCCTAAATAAATGGTCATAAACTATATCCATCAAGTACTTGGAGAGGTTGGTATACCTTGATGAATATCATCTACTATTGTACCACCCTTATGGATCTGTAGAAGTTTCTGGATACATACAACCCTCAATGTAGCTAGAGGGAACTTCTATCTGAAACGTCACTTAATCTATGACCACAGTAGAGTTGCCTCATCATAAGACTGGGTCACTAACCCCCCACCATAATTATTCTAAGACATAGAGAATGATCTCCTCCAATAACACCATATGATCCGCTATTTTCTTGATTAAAGAGAATTCTTGAATCACCACCTCAATCTAGTCCTCAAACACCTTTGTGTCAGGATCATCTCAGAACCTAAGGGGTCTCTATCACTGAAACTCATGAAGTAAGCTCAGATTGTGCATGTCATCCATTAGTATTGCGGGTACTATCAGCTACTCCACAGGTGGTGGTATAGGTGGGGAACCACCTAGAGGTAACATCTCTAGAAATGGTCCTTATATCAATGGCTCATCACTAAGGGGATCATCCTCGTGACCCTAATGCTGAACCCTATTTGGAATACATCACAGATGCATCCTTAAAGTAAAAAAGATGTTCCACGATCAATGAGTATATCTGGATACCTGAATCAAGGAGGACATGGAAACCACAACCCATTTCTATATGATGCATGTACCATTGTTTCCCCTACAACCAGTGTTCTTATGTTCTGAGTTGAAAATTAGGTGATGGGAGTCCTAGTGTATGGATACGTCAGACACCACACCAACACTGGAGTCCCTGACATGAAAGATGAACTCAAAAAACTTCACACTGTTACCCCAAACCAAACTCACAAACTCTCAGTCCTAAGGTAGAACCAACAACTCTGATACCACTTTTTCATGACCCATCCCAATGGGGCCTATTCTGCGACTTCCCAAGCCCACCTTCAATAGGCAAAGGGATGGAAAATATCACCGAGTAGGAATATCACTAACATGGGAGGACTTTTCCTATGTACCTATACACACACACACATCTCCAAGCCTACACAATGTTTAAATGTAAACTCAACTAAACAATCATGCATGTATACACCTAAATCCCACAAACAAATTATAGAAAAAATTAAAGGAAAGTAAATAGGTCCAAATACAATACCACTATAAAGATTTTGGAAACAATTCCAACCTGAAAGTAAAACTGGGACTTCTGTCAAAATACTACAAGACCAAACATCAGTCTGTCGAGTCTCATTAAGAATTGTATGGTCCTGGTCTGTCTAGGACTATGTCAAAAGGTCAATCGTCTACATAAGATATGAAACATACATGAAAATACCATGATGGGGTGAGTATAACAATACCCAGTAGAAAAATCCCAAAACACAAATCATACCAAAAAAGAATAAATTCATATATACACATGTATATTTCTACATTACATATAACAAGAATATCCAGATATAATCAATCAAAGACACAAATTCTGAAGGCAATTCAAAACCATAAAACCAACCTAGAATTCTAGCTCGAATATTCCTCATAGAACTCATCTAGGAGAAAAAAACTCATGAGTCTGAAAGAACTGATGAAATTCATTCAAGAGGTAATTCTCATCGGGTCTCGATATTATAAGTAAACACTGAAAGCCTAAAGAAATATTATACAAAGATGAGGATCACACCCAAGGCCATAGAGTATACCAAAAACTCAATCTGTATTAACCCTATAAGTAGAGGATCGACGCCCCCATAGTGTTGGTCATGATGATACTAAGAACTCCACCTAGGGTACACAGATGAATAGAGGATCTCACTCGAGGCCTCACAGAAGGATTCCAACAACTCTATCCAATAAGTATTACTGAAGGGATATTTTCATTAAAGTACGAGGCAATTAAATACTGACCCTTAGGGAATGGATATGGGGAACAAATCCTAACAAAACATATCTAAGATATAGTGGAAAAGGGTTACAAGATGGTTATGGGAGTGAACCATGACTACCAATATGGTTATGGGAGTGAACCATGACTACCAAGATGGTATGGGGAGTGAACCCATACTACTAAGATGGCCTTGTAAGTAATGCCTAAACTACTATTGAAATCATTTTTATATGCTAATGTGTATGCTAAAATTATAAGTTTTATTCCTATGTTATTCATTCATGGATTATTTTTTTTATTTCCTTATGATTCTTATCTTATGAACTACCAATCTTTATTCCATGATTTATGTTTATGATATTTGATATGCAGGGTATGATCATATATTTTCATGATCATATTCTCATGACCTTATGATGATGATTATTTTTACATATATCTCTTGTTCACCCTTAATAAACATATGAGCACACCCATTTTTATGTTTCCTTTCCCTGGTTATGAAGATATGAATTATGTTTGATCTATCTAAGAAGGGTTCTAGTCAATAAGAAGCTAGTAGGATATAATGTAGATCACTTATGTACCAGTGTTCTGTTTCCATATTTCCAATGGCACTAAAATAATATGATCATTCGGTATGTGTTTGTATAATGTATGAAATTTTCCATAAAAATGATTTAAAGTACATGTACATAATGCCTAGGTCGTTATATACTTCCTCCAGATCATGATGGATTATAGATAGGTGACGTTGGATAGCTCCCCAGTGTAGGTGGCCTACAAAACCATACCCCTACTAGAAGATGTTGGTTACTAGAAAAAAGTTCATGAAAAGTGTGAATAAATTTCTACAACTGGATAACTCAAAATAATGTTTACTAAGATCATTCCACACTGAGAGAACAACTTTCCAGACCCATAAATATTCATCCACCTAGGGAGTTGACAACAAATATTCCTCCCAAATTTTTGAGAAATCCATCATACATAGTAATAAATAGAAGAGGAAGAGTCATATTCAGCTCTGATACAAGATCTGAATCTTGTGAATTTATTCCATGATAAATATGAAACATCATCACCACCCCCACCAAATAGAACCCTCATCGAATAAAGAGATAATATTTGGATATTTCAACATGATACATTTGTAGAACCCTTATTTGAAAATGAATTTTCCTCTGATCATGACTTCCTCATGCCTGAATGGGGGACATGAGGCCGCATGTATAGGAACTGAGGATATAGGGGATAATATGGGCATGGTCGAACCCAATATTTCGGTCATGTCCACTTAGAAGACATATATGTAGCAAAGAATCAAGGTAAAGAACTCTAGAATGACCACCATAGACATGGAGGTGTCTTAGAATCCTCCAATGGATGTCCTTTCCCAGTTTTCATGAATTACTGCATAGATAGGGTGCAATTATATGATCATCCAAGACAATGGGGTTGGCTAGAACAACCTATGCCACTGGAAAAAGATGATCCCTCAACCTATTCACAAGAACCTGGCCCATGTACCATAAATTTTTGATCTCCCAAGCCACAAAATAAATAGTATCCTCAGTATGGGAAGCACCGACCTCTACCACAAATGTATGATATTCTAAAATAGGTGACAGTTTCCCTAGCCAAGACCCCTATCCTATATGTGCTCCGTCATTCAAAATAAATCATAGAGGTACTCATTGAAGATCTACAGAGCCTATAAGAGTTTGAGAATGAATTTTCTACCACCTAGGATTATCAAGAGGAGATGATTTTATCATAATTCCATTTCTTCATCTCATTCAAAGAGCAAGATCAGGAAGAAGTCATCCGGGGACACATCATATCCGTATATGTTTCCAGAAGACTTGATAATGTTGACATCCAAAGGTCTCTAATTGAAAATATTTCCAAGATCAATCTCATCCCAATTCAAGTCCTTTGATGTTTGGGATATGATGATAGATATTTATATCCTATAAAGATAATCATTCAAGGGTATGATAAGCATGATAAAAGACCTCTTGAGACGATTAAGCTCAAAACTATGTTTGGTTATCTCAGATATAACGTTGATTTTATGGTTATCTATTAAGAAACCACATACAATTCCTTACTCGGAAGGCCCTAGATCCACATCCAAATAGAATTTCCTTCAACATTCCATCAATTTTTGAAATACCCCATTGATGTAAAGTTCTACATAATACCTGGTGACAATGATCCCTTTGAGACTCTTGAAGCCACATATGCTGAAGTTGGTTTCTACAAAAGTGAAGGAAAAAAATCAATGGTGTACAAAAATGTAAAACTTGTTGCCAAAAACTTATTGGGGACCAACCCTAATAATCCATTGAATATGCTTGAAAACAACTATGTGCTTCCTGTAAATATAGTTGAGGCAATAGACCTAAACCCACATGTTCAAGCCCCTTAAATCCCCTCTGACAATGTAAAATAAAATCATCTCTAGAATTCCTCTGCAATGACATTGGAAGTAAGGGACGACAATGTATCTTCCTATGGCCTCTCCCATATCGACAGTGATAGAGATTCCCCCATATCGCTAACATCATATAAAAATACCTCCATGGACTCAGATATGGAATATGAAGAGGATGACCTCAGGAATTCCCCTCCCACATTTGAGGAAGGAATCTCCACCACCATTAATGATCTCATCAAAATAAATCTAGGAATGGAATAACACATGCGTCCTATAGTAATTAGTTCCACCATGCCTCTTTAGGTGTAAGAGATGTACATTTAATTTTTTTAGAAATAATGATATGTGTTCACCTAGAATTATACAGAAATTCATAGATTGAATCCAAATTGTGGAAACACCCTATCTCATATTACTCAATGGACATTGAGGTTTAATCTAGGAAACTAGAAGGATAAACCCATCTCAGGCTACGAATATAGAGGTGGATGTTGAAAAATTGATCAAATCCAAATTCTTCCAAAAAGTGAAATACCTACAATGGATCACCAACATCATCCCTTTTAAGAAGAATAATGGGACGATTAGTTCCTAAATCGATTTCATATAGCTTAATCGACATTGAAAAAAGAAAAAAATCCCATTGTTGATAACATAACTCTTGATCGAAGCAACTAATAATTTACAAGACCTTTCCTTCATGGATGGGTGCTCAGGGTACGTACAATTTGATAAAGATGACCCATAAAGATGAAGAATCTACCACCTTCAGAGCACCCTAGGGGATCGTTTTCTACTAGGTCATTCTCATTGGGTTAAAGAAAATTGGAGAGACTTATCAATGCATTATGCATAATATATATAAGTACTTCTTGGGATGAATAGATGAATGTTATTTCAATGGAATGGTTGTAAAATCCTGACAATGAGGTGATCACTTCATAGATCATCAAATATTCTTTAAAAATTTTCGACAACATCGTCTAAATTTGAATACGCTGAAATGTGCCTTTGGGGTAACATTAGTTAAGTTCGTTGTCTTCACGGTATGACACCATGGCATTGAGGTTGAACTTGGAAGCACCCACACAATCATGTTAATGTCACCCCCTCAGAATCTCAATGAAATTTGGGGGTTCTAAGGGCACCTCACATACATTAAACATTTCATATCCATTTTGGAAAGAGAATATTCCACCTTCACCAAGATGATGAAGATGGGGATCAACTATAATTGGCATGATGACTGCCAATAAGTCTTTGAGATTCTCATGTAGTACCTGCTACACCCACTGGTCCTGATTCCACTGGTGGATGGGATGCCACTAATATTATATGTGGACTCCACTGAATGTTCACTTGGTTCCCTCCACACATATAAAAATGATTTCATGAATGAAAATAGTATCTACTGCCTCAGATGAATGATTATTGGTACTAAGAATCAATATTATAATGTCGATAAGAACTTCCTCACACTGATATTTGTAGTGAACAAGATGGAGCATTACTTACAGGACCACAAAGTCCACCTTATCTCTCATATTGATCCACTCATGTACATCCTTGTCCATACCATGCTAACTGGGAGTTTTTTTTGATGGTAGGTCATTCTATAATAATATGAAATTAATTTCATGTCATAGAAGTCAGTGAAAGGGTAGTTCTTATATGATTTCCTTACAACACACCCACTCCAGAAAGTTCAACAGTGGACACCAAAAATACATAGGAGGAGGTTTTTTATATACCTATGAAACTCCCTGGACATGGGAGATTTATTTTTAGGGTGATTCCCAAATTCCTATCAGAGAGAGACTAGAAAAACTGAAACATAATCAGGTTGTCTTAGGGATTGTGTTTGTTTCTATAGACAATGAAAATTTCACCTACTTTTTCTCACCATCAGAAGGCTTCATGAATAATGAGGAAGAATATAATGTTATCATTTCTAGCATAGAAATAGACCTATAGCTTCAAATAGACTTCTTGGATATCAAATGGGATTTAGAACTTGTGATTAAGAGGGTTAATGTTTAAAATTCTATCAAAAAGGAAGAACTACCCCCTCTCTTTGTCTATGTTAGAGGACTAATGGAGGAGTTACATTTTTGGCCCACATTGCATCATGTTCCATCAACACATAGTGTTTGTGTTAACATATTAGCTAATACAACAAAATAATTGGATGGCCCTGATCACGGGGAACCGATATTTCGCACCACATAGTGAAGGATGGTCTTTTAAATAATCATTTGTGACCTGAAAGAAATAAATTAGTTCAACACCAACCTAGATGATGATGAATTGATATCCACCTTTGGATGGATGGATCCTATAATTGGTTATGTCTAAAAGGATACTCTCCTGACAGACTGATCCATAAGGGAACATATTAGACCTTGAGCCAAGAACTCTACCTTTTGGGATGGGCCAAATGAGTAGAAAGACCTTTAAATTTGAGGATTTTATGGAATCCTCCTCAGATGAATAGAAGAAATATATATTACCACCATCATAGAATAATTACATATAGGTTTCTATTGTGATCATAAAATCTAGGAGAAAGCTCTCCCACCATATCAGGAGGCCATGTTATCACTAGAAAACCATTATATAGGATTGTGTTGAATTTACCAAGAAATTTCATGAAAACTATATTCATGAAAACATTATACATAAACCCCCAGAATTGATACATACAACTAAATATTACTAGATGTTTTATATATGGGTAATAGATGATGTAAGACTATCTCCACCAACCACCACTAAGAAGTTTAAGTACAACCTTACTACTAACAAATTATTTTCCAAATGGGATGAGGAAATACCCATTAAGGATATTAGGACAAAGAATATCATCAAAATCATGAAGTACCATATCATCACCATGGTCAGGACCCCTCACATGATATTGATGAAAAATGGCACTAACTTATTTTCTACATAGTTTAAGAGATTATATGAGGAGTACAACATCGAGTCCAATGACTCAAAACACTATCAAGCTGCATGAATTGGATAAATATGGGAGTTCAATAAGACTATAAGGAATATATACTCTATATGATGGTGAACACGGACAACAAATCATGGATAGATAAGCTACTTCATTCATTATGGACCTACCATACCACCACATTTACTACTACACAAGTTAATTCACATTCATTGGTGTATGGAACTGTGGTAGTATTTCCTATATAAGTCCAATTGATATTTACAAAGAATATCCATTTTCAGAAAACACTTGGTTGATGAGTAATTGTAAAATCTGTTGGATGAACATGAGAAGCTCGATGAGAATAGGCTACGTACTTTTCAAAACATTGGTATCTATCTGAATTAGATCACATGAAGCCTCTATAAAATGGTTTTCCTCCATTCGTTCCTTCAAGGAGAACTAGTATTGGTTCTTAGAACCCTAATGATACCTAGAAATAAGTCTTCAAATTATGATACCAAATGGAGAGGACCTTATATAATACATAAGGTCTATCATAATGGAGCTTATTCACTGGCACAATGGATGGGTATAATGTTAGACCCTCCACTAATGCATGGTTTATCAAGAAATACATTGAGTAGCTTCTATCAAGTTTATCTCATACTGATCACATGATGTTAAAATCCATAGATATATCCTGAACACACAATGTTAAACTATATGAAACATGACATGAACTCATGACATTAAACTGTTGGGCACATGTCCTTACCACATGATGTTAAAATGAACAAATCATTTCCTGACCACATTACATTAAACTGCATGGTAAAATACCATTTTACTGTTGAATCATTGTATACAATATAGTTATGTTCTGATGAGAAATTAATGTCCCCTTATCCATGTATGTGAGTCAGATCCACATAGGTTATTCCCATACAATAAATACTTGTGGATTTATTCCTACCATCAAAAGATACATAGTGATTCCCAGACCCATTTCCTTGAGACCAACCATTATATTCCTCTTCTTTCATGATGAGTCACCTTCACCCTTACCGCATGATGTAAAACTACATGGATAATGTCCTCACTGCATGACACTAAACTAAACAGGTTTCTAGAACTATGTATGACTTTATTATCATACCATTGAGATATGTAGGGATGCCTATATAATATATTTTGGCATAACCATATAATGATACAAAATCTCCCTATGAATTCTATAATTTCCTTTATATTGTAAGGGTAATGTTTTTCTTTCTTTGTTTCTCACACCGAGCATAGATAATGTGAGCATAGGAATTTTGGTAAGTGATTCATCACATGATCGATTAATAGTATCTTGTGAAAAAGTAAGCATGGTCCCAAGGAAAATATCTTTAAAGGTACACCATGATTCATCATTGGATGAAATTAAACATCATAGTTGATATATTTTATATAACAAAAAATTATGCATCATTGTGGACCTCACCTGAGAGGACCACTATCACTGGTGTTGTTCTCAGACCACACCTCCATTTAAGAACTAAAAATGGCTTGATTCCTTCCATCATTAGTTATATAGTGATACCCTAATCTCCAATCCATTTCATAGATACAATAATCCATAGTAAAAATTACCCACTTTGTGTATGGGTCAGACTGGAATAGAGAGTTTCATGCTCAAGAACTATGTGTTTCTTCATTCCTAATATCACATGATACATAGTGATGTGTGTATATCTGGTCTCAGGTCTAGCCACAATCTTCCCTTTCCACTTTGGGGAGACTAAGTCTTATCCACATGATGTTAAACTACATGGTTTTTAAATAACTACATATGGATTGATTCTTTCCATCATAGTATAAATAGTGATGCTCAAATCTCCAATCCTATGAGCATATAATAAAACCAAGGAGAACAGTTCCCCATATGTGTATTGTTCATACCTTCATAGAGAGTTTCCCAATCAATCACTATGCATGGTTTGATTCTAACCATCATAGGATACATAGTGATGCCCAAATCACCAATCACGAGACCAACTAAAAAAATAAACATGAAAATAAAACCCTAACTTCATATGGTATAGAACTATATAGGAAATGACATGGATTCATGACACTAAAATGCATGAAAAAAGAATTATTCACCCATTTTCAAGAAGGGTTCATGTAATAAAAGATCATTTTACCAACGCACAAGTCAGATATATGTACAACTAGCATGCACATGTGACAAATTTAAGAAATAAGGGATATGACACACGGATACCCACCAATAATATTGCTCATGATAAAATATGCCCCTAGAATCTAAATGCATCTAACTAGTGCAATGATTCCTTAAGAACACCTTGCACAATTTTCATGTTGGTTCCCAAATCCTTACCAAAAGATGTTAAACTAAAACATAAGAAATATATATAACACATGAATTTAAACTGTAAGGAAAATAACATCCTTATAGCATGACATTAAATTGCGAGGAAAAGAATGTCCTTACCACAAGAAATTTAACTATAAGAAAAATGTCGTAGTAACATGACATTAACAATGCTTGAAAAATACATCCCAACTAGATGACATTAAAATATTCCTGCCATCAACCATTATAAACATTCCTTAGCGAATGAACATAAGAGATTGACCCCAGTCAACCATTGTACATGGTACTTTATCCATCATTTAAGATCCACAGTCTATACATCACACTACACGATTTTAGCACCTCAGGTTGATGAAAACCATCCATGGACATTGGGAAGGAAAAAAGATCTCTCTGTTTGACCATGATATTTATGTATAAGGGCATTGACCTACCAACCAGAGACATATTGGCCTAATATGAGGTTCTTTCTAATACTTATGATCTTAACATCACTGTAGAAGGACTTAGCACCTAAGGGTGCTGGTCCATCCCCATTATGATTTTCCCATATCACTACCCATGATTTGAGAACCTTGATCCATGATTTTAAACATTTTCATCCCTCACTCAGAAAGATTATGGAATACTCCTAATAATTGGTATTTTAATTCCACTCTTTTGTAACATTTCTCACATATTAGGTCCATGTGTGTAACATAATTAAACCCCTTTCACTTTGGTCAAAGTAAAATGCCCATAAATTCTAGCCTATTATAGTCTAAATCACAAGACCCTAAACTAGTAAGTGAAATAGACAAAAAAATTATCTGGTTGAAAACCCTTAAAGGGAGGCCAAATAAAATGTCAAGTCTATGATTTCTAAACTCTTCACCTACCGATTTTAGTAAAAATTAGGGAGTAAATAAATAAGGATTAAATATCATAGGGCCTACTTTGTAACCCCTATAAAATTTTATCCATGCTTTCTTGACACCCTGGTCTAGGAAAAAGTTATATTAATGTTTTTTCACATCCCCTAGGCATGATAACATGTTCAATATGTGGCAAAACAACTTTCATGGTTCTAAATACCTACTTGAATATTATGATTTCCATAAATTACACTTCATGATTTGAGAGCCTAGGGACACTATAAACTTTCAATGGCCCTTGGAAAAGGATAACTAGATTCTAGGGATACTTTGTTTGACTATTGATGTATGACTATGGGTCCTAGATATTCACTTATGGACATCAACCAAATGCATCATTTCCTTGTAAAATGGTCCTTCTGATCCTTGTGAGCCTGATGTCACTGTGGTTGGACTCAACACCTAAGGGTGTTCTAGGACACCCCATACATGATTTTACTCTACCATCCTCATACCCAAGAACTTTGGACAATGTTTATATTCTTTATATATAGACTATTCAAGTAGATTATACATACTAAATATTACATCACTATGTTTTTTACTCTCTCTCAATGTAGAGATACAACACTTCGTTCCTAAAACTTTTGATGGCCCAAACCTTGTCACTCAAAACCAAAAGGTGTATCAATATAGATCCAAAATTAAATAGATAGATTAACCTAGGTTTCTATAATCCTTCATTGATATCCTTATCCATATATACAAATTCATCATCTGGATGTTTTAGTCATCAAAAAGATTTTATAACCCTTGTAAAAGAGAGGGGAAACCTCTACTTGACCATGATATCAAAAAATAAAATATTTTTACTACCAACCAAATACATAATATCCTTGTATGGAAAAAAATATAATCCTTGCGAGACCTAGTGACACCATGGTAAAATACAACACCTCAGGGTGTTATGGGTCATTCCTGGTATATCTTCCCCATTCCATATGCCTCGATCCAAACTTCTAGGTTATGAATTTCTCAACCCATGCTAAAAATATCATGGTGGTATTGGCATCCCTATTAATTTCTATCTCAACCAATATTACCCACATAAAGCTTCCATGGACCCTAGAAAAGACTATGGACACCTCTATTTGACCATGCGATGCATAAGGGCTTTGATTCACCAACCATAGCCATCTACACCTTACAGAAAAGGAACTCAAATCCTTGTGAGCCTTAGAAACACCATGGAGAAACCAATCAACTTAGATTGTTTTAGGTAAACCCTATCATGTTTTCCCAATATTCCATATTTTTAAATAATTACTTTACCACATGACACCAAACTACATAGAATATCTCCTCACTTTATGATGTTAAACTACACGACATATGTCCTTACCGCATGACACTAAACTACTCAAAAAATGTCCTTAATGCATTATATTAATCTTCATGGAAGATTTATTTTCTACAAGATGTTAAATTTAAAAAATAATCTTACTTAAAGAATGTTATATTAAAAACAAAAGAAGGCTTGAGCTAAAAGACACTAAACGACCAGCGATAGATGGTCCAAGATAAAAGACCATAAACTACTAGAAAAATAAGGTCTAATATAAAAGACCCTAAAAATAGAATAATAGGATGTCTGATCTAGAAGATTACAAACTATTACACAAAAACTATTTATTTTTCAAGAATGGAAAAGGTGGAAAAAAATTTCATGTCAAAAACTAGTAATAGGTAAGCATAAGAAAAATCCAAACCCACGCCTACCAAGACTTCCCCTATATTAAGCTTAGGAAAAATTCAATGAAATATAAATAAAGATATATAAATTTTTTTGGGATCATCATATGGCCTTATAAGAAAACAATCTATGCTCTTTAAATACACCAACTTCATCCAAAATTAGAGCACTCTCCCTCTAGGACATATTATTCTAACCAAATTATTCCATTTTGAATTAGGTAATCTCAAGATAACTAGAGGAGATAAATCAATAAGCAATCATGTGTTGGTGATAATTCATGAGCATTCTTTAGATAAATATGTTTTTATTTAAACATTCAACTCTAGGTATTCAGGTTTACATGATTTTATTCAATGGATGGGTATTGTTGATGATCCATGAAGCATCAGATCAATGAAATTTCAGGTACACCATGAATGAAATAAAGTGGGACAATGACATATAAATTAAAAAATATATATTCATTGATATCATTAAAAAGTATGGATATACACATTGAAAAGAATCTATTAGTATTCAATCCAAATTAATAAAATTAACATTGATGATAAAACTATAATATGATTTGATTGTATGAGCTATCCAAGTCATCAAGAGATAAATGAGAAGAACTGATTGAGTGTTGAATTGTATCTCACCCCATTTCTTCTACTAATGACCAAGGGAGAAGGGTCTCAATAAGGGTGAAAAAATCTATGAATATTTTTTTTTGAGTTTTTTACAATGAGGATAGTGATGCTAAAATGTTAGACTTAGAGTGATCAAGTATCACCTCATATCTCTATATCTGTGAGGTAAAGAAATCTATTTAGGTGTGCATATAAAATCTAAAATTATGACTCTATTCCAATTCTTCCAAAGCTTCCCTCAAGTATTCTTCTAGGGGAGTTCCATATTCAACATTTCACAAGGTATTTTCTCTAGTATCCATAACTTTCCATATGAGGATGAATTGTTTCATGACCTCATATAATGGTTGGGGTGAAATATTTTCACCCCAAGTCATGAAGGAGCCGATGAATATTTTCTTCTTGATCATGAAATATTTCAAAGGGAGTTTCAATGATCAAGTTATGGATCTTCTTCCAGATAATCCTACACCATTTAAAATAATATTCTATAACATTTGGATTAGTTATATCAAAAAGGGAGGAACTTCCTAAGATGAAAAGTAAGAACGAGAAGAATCCTCATATATTATTCTCTCAACAGATGAACCTTTCATTTATTATGTAAAAGGTATAACTTAATTTATAGATTATGCCTCACTAACGGTATGATCATTTCTAGGATGAAATTTTTTCCTTGAAGACTCACTCTAATCTTAGATCATATTCATTATTTCTATATATAGGGGGGTTGGTGAGGAAGATGGTTTATCTATTTTACAGACAAGTCTATTCAGCACACCACTCGGGTAGGATTCTACACAATACTAGGCATATTCATAAGTAAGAATGGAAAAGGCACCCATAAGTGGAATTATAATCTCATAATTGGTTTCATCACTCAACAATGATATCCAAAATTGGAGGATAATCCCCATGGGGGGGTAAATCATTTGGATACTACCAAACTGGAGAGTAAAATGGTAAGGGGTATATGGATAAAAAATAATTAGATAATATATCCTGACCATGAGAACCCTATCTTGGAGGGAGATAT
The DNA here is from genome assembly GCA_963277665.1 of Viscum album. Lineage (NCBI taxonomy): Eukaryota > Viridiplantae > Streptophyta > Magnoliopsida > Santalales > Viscaceae > Viscum > Viscum album. Next base: position 1,227,320,132 of record OY728130.1, read on the forward strand.
TGTATGACCATTCATCAAGAGGACCACTGCCCTTATCAATAATTGGATCAGTCGGTGTAGGATAAGGTGTGAATTCATAGTAATGAAATTAGCTCAACATATCAGTAACCTCATCAGGGCCAAATGGGGCTGATTTAACCCTATAATGTTTTATTATCCTAGGGTAAAACAAGGTACCAAATATCCTAGTAGAGTTTTAGTATCTGTAGAAATAGAAGTGATACCCTATCCAGCTGAATAAAAATTATAATAGACTACCAATACTATATAAAATGTTACCCAATTTAATGTGACCTAGAATATGGAAAAGTAATGGAAGAATTGGTATAACTAAATTAAGTAATCTTCCCTCAGCTAGATGAGCATCCATCAACATCATTATAACTTGAATTTATGATCACGAGTCCCCATCCTAGAAGTGCCACCCATTCAAGAACATGGCCATAAAACCCACCAATATAAAGATCATAGATATTTCCAGCTTCACCTAGTAGCCCTAGGTGGTATGTTCTCTGGATTACCAAACTTCCCAAAATGAACCAATGCTATCGCAGACCTGTTGGGATGACCACTGTGAGTGTGTATAGTGGTCGGCCAAGCTTCCATATAGTAAAAGAAAATGTTGATCCAATATGTAAAATAAAAGATTGATTATATGTTTATATCCTTTCTTAAATTGTCTTTTACTATGTTGAACATATCCCTCACCAAAACTAGAGTCTGTGCGGGGTCATCCCAGATGTCCGTAACAAGATGAAACTCATCATACATCTCCTCAAGGGGGGATATACCACCCATTTGATAGATATCCTAGAGGCTGATTCCTAATTCTTTGTGGGACATATGGAACAAATTGGTATGATGGGACCAATGGCTAACTATTTCAATAAGAAGGTACCACAAAAGGTAAATAATGAACTGAGAGACCCAAAATAATTTATAAATATGGTCAACATGTAACTAGTTAGCATGTTCTAAGTAGTTTTTCCTAACCCATAATGACCATTCCCATTCATCATAAAAGTTACCTCTAGGGAGAAAATCCCTTTTTGAGCTCCATCCATCACCCAGATTGTTCAAATAAGAGATAAATATGCTCGTGTAGCTTTGAACGATTGGATTTTGTGAATTATCATATCTATATAGACCTATAGAGGATTTAACCAGCATATAAGACAACCCCTGGGACCCTGAAATGACCAGTTGACCATCCTCAAAAACATTGTAAAAATAAATTCAAGGGAAGTTAACACCCAACAAGAAATAATATTTTAGTTTTGAGAAGGAATGAAAACATAATCATGTTAGCCAAAATCATATAGGGGAAACTATTTTGATTAAGGATAATATTGGAGTTTGGATTTGATAATCATTTTTAGAACCTTATTGTCAGAATACACATGATATCAAGAGTTAATATTACGATTCCTAGCAACCAAAAACCTATGATTTGGAACGATGAAAGAACTATGATGATAACTAGAATCCATCTGTGTGAAAGTAAGAATCTTATATTAGATGATTTGAAATCCCATAAAAAGAAATACATAACTATGGAATTATCAAGTGAATCACATGAATCATAAGATGGTTCATGATCGCATATAGGACTCACGAATCTCCTATCTCAAAGAAATCTCACAGACCACATAATATGAAGGAAATCACATGACCACGTGATCCTTCATAATACTTTTTATCACATGAACTTGACATAGTCACACACTCCACATAATAATCGGATGATTATGAAAATGAACCAGCAAATCATGTGAATCCTTTAAGAAAATCATATAGTTGTATGACCAAGGTTTAACAAATTACTAAAATTTAGTTTATTACTAGTTCGAGCAAGTGATGGGGAAAAACTAATCTCATGGAATGGTTCTCACAAAGTATCCTTGAGAAATATATCCTATGATCGACTCTCATGAATAGGTCCTGTGATCAGTTCTCATAGAGAGGTCTCACAGTTATTTCTTATGGAAGTATTCACACAATGGAAGTAGGTCGCAAGAGATCTAGAAATTTGGAGTATTTAGTGAATTAGTCTTCCTCCATTACCATATTAATAAGGAATTCCATAGATTTCCAAAGGTATCACATAAGACTAAAAATCACACAATACACCGATTATTGATAGCATAAAGACATAGTCATTCATTTACATTCTTTAGAATCGATCCCTTGACCCCACAGACGTTGCTCCTGGGGGGGGGGGAATTGTTGATGCCCAAAAAATGTGAATTGGAAACTCTATAAGGGAATAAATACCTAAAGCATGGGTAATATTTTCTCCAAAAAATAAAGTAAGAGAATGTTGAAATCACACATGGATCATGTAAACCCATAAAGAAGAAACAATTGAAAGAACATCACAAGGTAATATGAATGGTCTATTATCATCGCATGAACTCTGTCAGATCACTTGGATCCCCTTTAGACAACCCTTCTTGTTATTTGAAAGGAATCCAAGATACTCACAGATTATGTGGAGGCTGCTAGATGAGTCCCTCAGAGTCACGTGACTTACCGATCGATAGGTTCCTGACAACTCTAAAACTACTTATAAAATAACAGGTTGAAATATGAAAATGAGTAAGCCTTTTAAGATGTTTGATATTCATGTGATGTGCCCTAGTGGTTCTCAATACACCCGAAATCCAATGAAACATGTCCACCTTTCCACACAAGAAACCACTAACATGACACCTTTATCATCCAAAGGGGTTCATACATGTTCATTTGATCTCATTCTTCCCACTTAGGACTTATATAAAATCAAAGATGTTTTCTATGAAAATAATTTTGCATCACCATAAGAAGAATTATTGGTCACATGATGCATTATTTACTAGAAGAATGATTGTTTTTGAAAACGCTCTTGAATAATCACAAGATTCCTAATCCTTGTAAAATAAAGAAAGAATTAAAAGTGTAAATAATGGAAGCATCTTTTAAAATGAGATATGATGATCATAAAAAGAAATGGGTTGTGAAACCTGAGTGATACCTATTGACCCTTCGGAGACCCCCTCGACATTTCATCATGATCTCGTGAAGGGACCCCAACATGTCACATTTGTACCATGGAAAACCCTAGACAAATATTCTTTGATCATGAAAAAACCTTTAAAAAGGAATCATAATATCATAAAGACTCTTAGACATATCATCCCGACTATATAAATACTATTTGGTATGTCCACATGGTTAGGAGTTATCCCTTTTATCAGACTAGGCCCATAAAAATGGATAATATGGGGTCTTCTTGTAGTCACTAAAAATCATGTGATTCCCCCAGGATGACCTACAATAGTATATCATAAAGCATGTAACAAAAAATCCCTACACCAACTATAGCCTAACACTTAGAGATACACACCACACAAGGAAATGTATAACCAGGGTGGTGAGGCCTATAAATCCCTCACCCTCAGCACAGAAGAACATGTACCTAAGAATCCACGATCGATCACACAAGGGAGAATAGGAGTGAACTTTCATATTGGCCAACCAAGTGGTTGTAAAAGGACTTATTTTGATTGAAAGTATGGGGAATAAACTAAGTATTAGGAAATATTCATAGGCACTTCATGTGATCACTCATAGATCATGAAAAGGACTTTTGGTGTATCATCTATGTTAAGCGAAGAAGGTCCCACATATTGTTTGGCTCATGAAAAACTTAAAATAAGATAACTATTGAAAAACTAAGGCACATATGCAATAGAAGGCTAGAAAAAATACTAAAATATGGTATAATCATGTGAAGAACATATATTATTTATCCTGATGCACTTCACATGACTCATTCAGATCATAAGAGAACACGAGGACATGTCTCTCAAATCACGTGTTTCTCCCTTGACATGCTATATGGATCATGTAATGTCCCTTTTACATGTCAAATAAAGTCAAACAACTCCCTTCGAGTATTCCACCCAAGTATTTTGATTTCCTATGGGATTTACAACATGTATTTTGTGATATTATATATACATTTCACCCAAGTTATGTGATGGGACCAGGAAAAGTCACATAGGACTCATGGTGACACTGAGACATGTCAGCTAGGATCACATAATGTCCTCTAGAGAAATTATCCAGGTAATGTGGCACCCTCTAGACATTTAATCCTAGATCATGTGACATAAATTGCACAAGTCATATAGGTCATGTGGGAACCTCCATAGATGTTATCCTAGATCATGTGATGTCCTCCAGACAGGTCATCTAGGTCACGTGGAACCCTCCAAACATGTTAGTATAGATCATGAGATGTCCTTTGGAAATGAATTATAGGTAATGCAGAACTCTCCAAATATGTCAGCCTTGGTCATGTGATGTCCTCCGGATAAGCCATATTGACCATGTAATGTCCTCCGAACATGTCATTTATATCACCCAATGTCCCTTATACAAGGTAACTGGACCATGTGATTGTCTTTGGGAATGTATGATAGTCAACAAGAACATGTTTAGACATCCTCAACCATGTCACGAAAATGACCAGGACATGTGAGTAATAAAATCAAGACATGTTGAGTTGGCATCCCAGGACACGATAACCATGTCCAATGAATATAAAAAGAAAACCACATTATGTAAGCCCCAATCATACTGAACTACAATGACTTTGTTTCCATCTATAACAAAGATATATATGATTCCTTTCTAAGGCCTAATCTAAAATAGAAACCCATCGTGGTGTAAGCCCCTCCATGTCTCTAACATTCCAACCATCATGACCCAATCACTCACATGGGATTATTATCATACATCATCTATTAGTGGATTGAAAAAGAAACTAAACTATGATAACTTTTATTCTTTCTAAAACAAGGATACGTAGGACTCATTCCTATGGCTATAGTTCCATATTAAAAATCCAAAGGTATTTCCTAATATATAAGTCCTATATCCATATGTAGTGAGACTAATTAATTACTATCCATTGTTTACCACACTCAGTATGGATCATGTGGTCTTAGGGAGTTGTAATTATCATATAATTTACATTGTGAATCTCTACCAGCTAGTATAACCTAAGTGTGTAAGCCCAAATTAGTTGCATGATATGATTACCCCCATATAAGGGAATATAACTTAGGTTATTTTCCAAGTTCATGTCTAGAATATGATAAATATCATTCCTATTATAACCAGAATATGTTGGAAACCTCTTTTTGGCTCAAGATCGATACCTAGTGCCTAATTTACCCCTTATATGTTCTTTTCGCATGACATTAATCTACACAGGTTTAACAAACGATGTGGTTTTTTATTCCTGTTATAAACTGGATACATAGAACACCTCATAAGGGTTTAATACCATCCTAAAAATATGTATCAACTCATTTTGAAAATATAATATAGTATACCTAGTTATATGTATTTGAAATATAATCTTCTAACCATTAATGGGAAACAAATAAATAACATCAGATAAATACAGATGGGATCGTTAATATGTCTCCCTTTGTATGTAGAGGGATTCAAAATATGATCATTTTATTAAAGTAACTAGTTCGATTTTAGGATTTGGAAGAGATTAACGAACATATCTTAAATCAATAGGAGAATCCTGGAGTAGGAAAAAATTCCACCCCAAAGGGTGTGATATGCCCAAACTCTCATCCTCTCGAACAATATGAGGTCCTATGTGCCATTGGATCTGAAACCCCAATTGACCGCCTGCCATTTGAAAAAAAGGTCCATGCCTAATTATGGATGTGAAGACCATTGGTAGTTTCTATTAAATTTAAACATGAATGTAGAACCCTGTGTGAATGATTGTATAGACATTCAATCCCCCATAATCAAACTATTGTGTCAAGCCTTTCCCGATCTTTCCAAAACAAATATTGGAACCATTAAAACACTTCCAATAATTCACCAAAAATCAAGAAACATGATCCAAATTCATATATCCTTCCATAGGATTCAATTTTACTATTCATGGAGCTTGAAAGGATTAACAAATCAAATATTATTGTCATTTGAAGTCAGAATTGAAAAAACGGCTAGCTGAGGTGATTATAGGGAAAAGTATGGATGTGAATGTAAGATTCCAAAAAGTACTTGCAATAAATTCATGGCTATGAAAGTGAGTTGTGTTCCTAATACAACTATAATTTACTTGGAATCCCCTTAGGATGAACACGCACCCAAGTACAATTCATGCAATAAAGCAGATTTGCGTGCGTGAATGGAATATTACACTCAAAGAATATTGTGAAATAATCTTGTACACCAAATATGATATCAATACATACCCCTTCTATGATGGAATCTAAAATTTATAAGTCATCCATGAACATTATATTCACAATGCATACATAAAACTTGATCTACATGCAACATCCTTGTGCGCCAAGTGTGATGTCAAACTGTCCCTTGTGTGCACGCCCTCCATGAAAAAGGAAGGAGTAGTGTGGAAGATGTCTTCTGTGACTAGAATCTTCTGCCCCATCACTAAATATATCTTCTATATATTGAAGGTCACCCCCTTATTCATGGTGATCTTCTGGAAGTCGAACTTCCACTCTACTACGCATATGACAGATCATCCATGACATCGTGAAAGCATATAACCCTCAAGGTAGATATCTTACATGACATGTTCACTATGGGGACTCCATCAAGTGGCCCCACAATTGTGTAATCCTCACCCAACTTCTTTCAACCCAAGTCAGGTGTACACAAAGTCTCCTCTTACATCCACCCCTAACCTTACACACAACACATCTTATGCGCAACCTGTCTTGCACGTAGCCCATCTTGCGTGCAACCCTTATTGCACGTAGGCCATCTTGTACATAGCCCAAACTTGAACACAATAGTTTTTAGACACACACCCATTGGTCCATACCATGGGGGATACACCCCACACCCTCACTCAAGTTTTGTGCTGGGATGTAGTCCCATGCATATGGCCAGATCACTTCACTACTATCACTGAACCCCATGAAAAATAGAGAGTCTCACCACAAACTTTTTAGATCAGGTGGGAGACATTTTTGGTTTGGCCATTATGCATCCCCAATATCAACCCATGAAATAATATGATCTGAGATACTCCTCTGCACACTCTAAAACACCTTTATTAGACCTAATCCTCTTGGTCCCTTTTCCATGTAATGAGTTGAGATTATCTCATAGAGTTCCTTAAGTACCTTTAGTCAAACCATTACTGAATCATCTATTGAAACCTCATCACAAGACCGCAATTATGGGTTGATCCTAAAAGGTCCGCTCTTTCATAATTCCCACACTATTCATTGCTAGGAATCTTCCACCTAGTAGTCCTTACTAAATGACAGCATGTTATAACATAACGTATTAATAATGAATAGTATGCCTTATGTGTCAAACATAAGATGCCTCATGTCGTGATCATGATAAGACATTTAATAGTCCTCACTACATGACATTAAACTATATCATACCCTATATGACAAATATCGGATGTATCATGTGCCAAGAATGAGATTCCTTATGCATCAAGAAAAAGATTCATCATGTAATAATCATGAAATGACCACCAAATAGTAATCATGAGAAGACTAATTAGGTGTAATCCCCAACATATACCTTGACCCAGTAGAAAGTCAAGATCCCCTCATGGCCTAACATGAGGAAGATATAATGGGAATCTTAATGCATAATCATCATAAATCTATTTCTTTCACATGATGTTAAACTACAATCATACCTCATACAATGCACATGGGATCCCATCATGGCCTAACATGAGGAGGATAGAATGGAAGCTTCCATAAGTAAGCCCCATTCACATTATTTCTAATCCATAGTGGAACCCCATAAGATTCTATGTGTAAAACCTATCTACATCATTATAGATCTATAGCGGCACCGAGGCGGATCCCATGCATAAGCCTCAAACACATCCTTTCTGTTCCTAGAAGAACATGAGATGCTCCTATGTATAAGCCCCAACAACATGATTCTATGGGACTCCTCCTAAGGTATAAGCCTCAACTAATCTGAACAACATGGGCTTCGATTCCAAACTAACTAAGATACATAGGAAGCCCACATGAGGTCCAAATCTAGCACCCAACACTCTATCCACTCCATCCACTACATCCACTCCTTCCACTCCATCCATATCCATCCCTAATTTCTTCAAGATTCCAAATCATGTGTAAGCCCCAACATATACCTTGACCTAGTATAAAGTCATGATGACCTCATGTCCTAACTTGAGGAAGACATAATGTGAATCTTAATGCACAAACCCCATACATCTCATCATTTCACATGATGTTAAACTATAATCATACCTCATATAATGCACATGGTATTCCATCATGGCCTCATATGAGGAGGATAGGATGGGAAAATTCCATGCGTAAGAACCATTCACATAATTACAGCTCTATATTGGCACCTAGGCATATTCGATGCATAAACCCCATCAACATCATTTCAAAACCATAGCGACACCAAGGTGGCTCCCATGCATAAGTTCTGACCACATCCTCACTGCTCCTAGTAGTGCATCTACTATTCTTATGCGTGACCCCAACCACATGATCTTATGGTCCTCCTCCTTAGGTATAAGCCCTAACCATTATGAATTATGTGGTATTTGATTCCCAACTTATTAGGATATGTAGGAATCATCCCTGATGTCTAAACCCCAGCACCAAACACTTCATCCACTCCACCCACTCCATCCACTCGACCCACATCCATCCTAATTTTCCCTGGTCCACATAATTAGGTGTAAGACCCAAAATATACAATGACCAAGTAGAAATTCAACATGCCCTCATGGTCTAACATGAAGAAGAAAGAATGTAAAGCTTAATGAATAGGCCCTATACATGTTGTTCATTCTCATGAAGTTAAGGTGTAATCTTACCTCATGCAATGCACATGGGATGCCCTCATGGTCTGACATGAGAACACTATTGGAAATTGAAATTTTACGATAAGAAATTTGTGACAGGATCTCATCGCAAAAGGTCAATTTTGGCGGGGTGCCACTGTAAATTCCCTGTTGCAGAAAATGACATTAGAAATAGTTTTTTCGTGATGAGAGCCCTTATTGTCACAAATAGTTTATTCGAGTTTTTTAAAAAACCCTTTTGTGACGGGCCTAATGAAAATACTTAAGAAAATTAATGAAAATAATAATAACAATTAATATTAATAAAAATTAATAAAATAATAAATATAATCCTAATAATAAAATAAAATAATAGAAAATTAAAAAATAATAATAACTAATAAAATTAATAAAACATATAATTAAAATTATAAAATAAAAAATAAAAAAATATTAAAAACCGCAATATTTACAAAAATATTAAAAATAAAAATAATAAAAATATAAAAAAATAATAACAATATAAAAAAATAATAAAAAATAATAATAAAATAATAAAATAATAAGAAACATAATATTCAAAATAATATATAATGAACACTATAAAGAAATATAAATACATGAATTAATAAAAATTTTACAAAAAAAATTTATATTTATATCTTTATCAAAAAAATTATATAAATCACTAGGGGGTCATCTGGAGGAGTTGGAGAAGATGGTGTAAGTAAATGAATCCCTAAACCATGATTCAGATGTCACATATACTCCATCATCTTCTCATGTTAGTGTTGTTTCCATCGACGCATCTTCTCCTACCACTGCTACTACTGTCGATAAAGCTCTTCCTTATCCCTATGCATGGGCGCTATAAGATCACCATGAACTCACAACTACTCCTCATACTTTTCATCAAATGATAATGACTCTCCTTGAGATCCTCTTGATCTACATGATGACACCATAGTGGTACCATAATAACTCTCATGTTTCAATCGAGAGTCGATACCAACAACTCTACATTTCTCGAGGGCATACTCTGTCGTCTACATCCAGTTGTGTCATCAAATCCTGCTACACATGAGGTTTGATCCTTGGTTTTAGCCTGACTCTCAACCTATGTCTAAGACTTCACAACTTCATATGAATCCTTCAATTTCAATTTAAAATTAAAATAGTTAAAATATTATCTTTAGTTAATTTTAAAAATAAAAAAAAATTATACTAACAACAATATGATGCTGGTAATCACCTCTAATATCTCCAGTGACTGGATCACTATAAATCCTACTATAAAGATCAAAATCTATAATATTGGGTTGTTCAAATTCTTATATGAGTATAAAATAAACAGTTCACATTCAATTATATATATTTTATTAAAAAAATACTTACTATATGTCATCGATGCATACTAAATATACAACTACCATGTCAATGTATCACCTCCTACATTCCCAGATTCTATCAACCTAATGATTCTATCATTAGTAAAGTAGATCCTATCCAATATGTACATAATTCATTACAAACCTAAGATGATATTTAATCTGGTCAGTGGGTGCAACAAGACTGATCAAATTCCGTGGCTCCCAATTTCCACATGATTTTCCTCCACATATTGTGAAAAAATTGATTGAAATTGTTACACATACATCACTCCCATTCCCCTAGATAGGTTCCTTCATGCTATAATATATGGGATAACATAAACCCCATGAATAATTAATAATATCAAGTTATTAATTAAATAAATTTCAAAATAACAATTATTTATTTACATACCATCTAATGATCAAACATGCGGTGCTAAACATCAATGGGAATCTGATCCCATGTAACTCTTTCTCTAGAAAAATAATTCCGCAATATAGCACTTCCCTGTCCAACTACTATATGATAAAAGCTGTGAAAAAAGGGAACAAATAACCAAAAAACTAGTATATAAATATATTAATGATAATGAATGAAAAGTAACTAAAATACACAACTTAACATACCTCCTGATATGTGGATAAAAGTTAAGAATTGGATGTCACTCGAGTATAGGGTTAGGAATCATCAATCTCGCAAGACCAAGACCCATCCAAGTCATCACTAAACCACCAGTAGTCTGATGGCTAGATGATGAAACACCATGCTCTTCACTATGTATATTAGCCTCCTTCAACTCCTGAAATGAAATGATTGTTGTTAGTAAATAGTGGAAAAAAACTATTATATATAGATATATATTATATATGATTATAACTAGAATTTAACTATGTCAATATTCATCTCCATCCTTATCTTCTTATATGACGGTGTCAATATCTTCATATTCCTCTTCAATATTATCAATTTCTATAGAATTTTCAGTTTAATCATCTCTTACCATTTAAAATTCATTTTCTACTTAAATAATATCATCGTCACCATTAACCCATAACTGTGGGGTGTCATAATTTATATTCACATCTCTTTGTGGAAAATATGGATTTGGGGTAGTCTCTTGAAAAATTTCAATTCCTTGCACTTCAGCGGAACCACAATCACTTTCAAAAAACTGTTTTTTTCGAGATTGCATTTTTATCATGATCCACCATTCACTTAACTCTCATTAAGTAGAACAATAATTTCCATAACAAATTTGATGTGTTTGATGAGCCAGAAAATTATTCATTTACTATAAGATGTATATTATATTTAATATCAACAATTCCATGGCACATATAAACATGCAAGACTCTCACAGTATCCAACCAATGAAATTTAAAAATCATTACATAATTCTATCCCAAATAAAATAGTTCAATTATTTATTCTAACATGCCATAAAAGTCAACATAACTTCCCCTATGATGAGACCCTCCCAAGAAAACACCACTATTCATTGGTTTTTTATACCTCATATGCCTGTGTATGAAATCGAAAACCATTCACCACATATGAATTATAATATTCAACCATTTTGGATGGTGGGTTACTCAATACACATAATCAATTATCAATTTTATTTTCATGTGGAGATACCTAAAAATTTGAAAAACAATTACCAATATAATAAGTAATAAATTTATTTAATATTTTAAACCATAAAAAAATTATTTTACTAGTTTTTGAAACTAGTAGGAAAAATTATTTTGCTGATGTTCTTTAAGAGAAGTTTTTGTAAATTTTGGAAAATTTTTCTTGATATGAATATCCTATAGTATAAAAATAAAATACTATTACATTACTATAAAAAATTATAAAATAATTGATAGGAGCACTCACATTAAAAATGGTGTCATTTCTTCATAGTTGAGCTAAACATATATATAGGCCCTATGATGTTTATTATTTAAAAGACATCATTCATGAACTCCACCAAATCCATGTTTGATATGATTAAAAACTGATAATTGATTATTTATTTCATCATAAAAATTTCAATCATTATAGACCATGAAATTATGTTTTTTTGGATATTTAGATTGGAAATAATGGGAGCATAAAAATTAAATAATATCCTATAAATAATCTTCTAAAATTTATCCTTCAACTGATTCTTTATTACATACCTTTTTCTTAAATTTATGCACACATCTCTCAAAGGGGTACATCCATAAATGTTGTACTAGACCTCCTTATTTTTCTTCATGTGGAAAATTTAATATCAAATGTTTAATTGAATCAAAGAAATGTGGTGGGAAGATTTTTTTTACAGTTTACAAAAAATTAAAAGAACATTTTCTTGTAGTATACTTAGTGGATCATAGACTGTTGTCACTGCAAAAATGTATCAGAAAAATATAATATTTTTGTTATCACATCCCAAATCATATGATTTAATAAACCTATGAATCCACTAGGTTGAATAATTTACATTATAATATGATAGTTATGAATTTCTAATCTGGTAATATCACCATTTCTGACACATCTATCCAAATTAGAAACATAACCATCTAGAAGCCTCAAATATAAAATCCACTAACAAAATAATAAAATTTTTATTTGGAAAAGTTATAAGAATCTTTTGGATTCATAACTTATTTGATCAGGCATTTTCAAATAGTTCATGTTTTTTTGCTTGCAAATTTGGGAATGATATAATCATCCCTTTACATTATATTTGGCCATACCAGGTGTGCCCAAAACATTATAAAATATGTTATAAAAATAGTTCTTCTCAATATGAATGACATCCAACTTGTGATGGACCAAAAAATGAGACCAATATGGAAGATCCCAAAATATTCTCTATTCTATCCAATTGTATTCATTCTCAAATACATCTATTTTTTTGGGTTTATAGTATGTCTAAAGGTAATGGGAGGTAATGAAAAGGCAATTGATTTTAACTCAATACCTGATATCACTATTGGAGGTATATCTCTTTCAATTGTACCTTTTCTGAAATGATGTCCATTCCTCTGAAAAGGATGACTGGTTGGAAGAAATATTTTATGACAGTTGAAGAAACAAGGTTTTATTCCATTTAGTATCATAAACACTTTTTTATCTTTCTAATAGTACAAACATGATTTTGGACCATGTTTACTCCTGCCAGATAACATTCCATATGATGTGATGTAACTAATTTTCCACATCAATGTAGCTTCTATTATGATTTTTTTCAAGAACATAATATGTATTAACACCATTACGCCATAATAAATTTAACTCATCAATCTATGGTTTTAAATAAATATCGATATTCTTTTTCGGATGTCCTGGAATTAATAAGTTCCAAAAGATATATAGATTATTCAAAAAAATCCAAGGAGGTAAATTGTATAGATTTATAAAGACAGGCCAACAAGAATATTGACTATCGTAATAACCAAATAGACAAACACCATTAGTAGAAAGATGCAATCACATGTTTCGAGATTCTTATGAAAAAGATGGATATACATGGACAATTTTTTTCCATGAATCACCATCATTAGGATGGTTTAATCCTTTACTATTTGAAATATTTTTTTTTACCTTGATATCAATTATTTTGTGTTCTAAGACATAAATAAATGATGCAATCTAGGTGTAAGCAGGAAATTCTTCAACCATTTACATGGATCAATTCGGACTTGCCTAGTTGAGCCTCTTTATAACTCGGTTATCCATATGTAGGAAAACTAAATAATGAATCTTTTTCATCATAATATAATATTTAATAATTTTAACATGTATGAATATTCTGATAACCAATACCCAAGTTACGAACAAGCCTCTTTCTCTTATTGAAATTTGTAGGCAACATATTTTCTTCTTGTAATAGTTCTTTAACCAAAGAGAATATCTAATAAAAACGACTAGTTTACATTCTATTATCTGATTTAATAACCATAAATGTGGAAACAACTTCAAATTTTCTGATCTTGCAACCACGATATAAGGCATCCTCAGAAGACTTCAACAACTCATAAAATTGGGATGGTTCCAAATCAGATGTTAAATCCATGTCATCCTAATTTTTAGTTTTTTGAAAAGATGGAAAATCCACATCATGTACTAAATTTTAAAACTACGATGGATCTAGAAAAAATTACTAGAATCTTCTCCAAAACTATGTTCACAATGTTGATACAAAAACATAATTATTTAAAAAAAATCACATTAGATGACCCCCAACATTGTCAAATTTGTCAAACATTCTCCGATCACATTTCATGCATGAACACTTAATGGTCCCTTTTGAAACAAATTCTTGTTTTGATGATGAAAATGATAAAAAATATTCAACACCCTTAATATATACATGATTTATAACAGAACCATTTGGATTCCTGTGATGATTTATCCAATCACGATTATGTAATAAAGACTATTTTCAGCTACTTTTCTCTATATTACACTAAAAAAATATAAAATAAATAATTTTTTATGATTAATTTGATATAAGAAAAAGGTGGTCCAAAAAATAGAAAAAATTAAATAATCATAATTTACTTGTAAAATATTTTTAGTTTAATCTATTTGCCACTAATTTTTACTAATGACCATTTTTTACCAGTAATTACTAGTAATTACTATTAATTACTAGTAATTACTATTAATTACTACTATTTACTACAATTTAATACTATTTAATACTATTTACTACTATTTAATACTAATTAAAACTTTACTACTAATTAATAACTAACTACTACTAATTACTACTAATTACTACTAATTACTCATAATTACTACTAATTTCTGCTAATTACTACTAATTGCTTTAAATTCTTACTAATTACTACTAATTACTACTAATTACTATATAGTACTACTTACTACCACTTATTACTAATTAGTACTATGTATTACTAATTAGTACTATTTTATTTCTATTTTTTTCTATTTTTTTCTATTTAATTATTTTTATTTATATTTATTACTATTTATTACTATTTGTTATTATTTATTACTAATTATTAGTAAGTATTATTATTATTTATTAAAAAATAGTAATTATTATTAATAATTAGTCATTATTATTAGTAATTATTTCTAATTATTTCTAATTACTGCTAATTATTACTAATTGTAACTATTTGTCATAATTTATTACAATTTATTACTATTTTGTAATATTAATTACCATTTATTACTATTTAGTAATATTTAGTACTATTTAGTACTATTTAGTACTATTTAGTACTATTTAATACTATTTATTATTATTTATTACAATTTTTTACTAATTTTTACTAATTATTACTAATTATTACTATTAATTACTATTTATTACCATTTATTACTATTTATTAAAATTTATTACTAATTATTATTAATTATTACTAATTATTTCTATTTATTAGTATTTTTTACTATTTATTAATATTTATTACTAATTATGGATATTTACTACTAATTATTATTAATTATTACTATTTATTACTATTTAGTATTATTTATTACTATTTAGTACTATTTAGTATTGTTTAGTACTATTTTGTACTAATTATTACAATGTATTACTAATTATTATTAATTATAACTATTATTACTATTTAGAACTATTTATTACAACTTATTGTATTTAGTACTATTTTGTACTATTTAGTACTATTAATTACTAATCATTACTATTTAGTACTAATTAGTACTAATTATTACAAATTATTGAGGGGATGGGCTTCACTGGAGAGTCTCTCTCTCGAGTCCGATGGGAGTTAGGTCTTCTAAATCTTGATCTCATCTTGTTCGGCAATGGATGAATCTTTTATTCATTTAGGGCGATTCAATACACTTAAACATTCCTTGAGTGAGTCGGTTCCCTCAAAGATTAAGCAAGGTGAACAAGTTCTGAAGGCATCGAGAGCTGGAGATTTCGGTGAGGGTTCCTTCTCTCTATACAAATCAATAATTAGCCGTCTGATTCGTCAGAAGGGCAATGTTGCGCATGTCATGGCGGACTCAGACACAGTTGTAGAGGAGATACAATTGGTTAAACACTCTATCATTGTGAGTCTTATTCTTCCTAAGGGCTCCAAACCATGGAAATAGGAAGATTTAACTTTACAGGTATCTGATATTTGGGGCTTTGATATGTGGAAATTTGATTCAATGGGCAGGGGTTTCTATCATTTCGTATTTCCCAATGATGAGCTGAAGATGAAGACATGGAGGTATGGCTTAGTTTCCCTCAAACCAGGTGTCATGCTTATCATAGAATGTGATATAAACTTTAACACAAAAGAGGTCAGCAAATCCTCTATGAAAATATAGGTAAGAGTTTTTGGAATTAACTAAATCTTGGTGCACTTGAGGATTTTTTAGACATTTCTCTAGTAATTGGGGTACCAATCAAACTGGATAAAGAAATGGAAATTGCTCGGTTTGGACATTTTTTCCGATTCTTGGGGGAGGTGGATCTTGGTTTGACACTTCTTGATATGGTTTTCCTCTCTACTGGTTTAGATGAAATTGTTGTAATGATTGAGTATGAGAGAAGTCCAAGCTTCTGTCCAGACTTCAAGGTTATTTAAAATGATTTATTAACCTGTAAAAGATCTTTAGTTTGTGGTTTTTTTTCAGCTAGAGAGCATGAGGAATCATCCTGCTTCAAAGAGTCTTGGTTTGACAAATTAAGGTAATTTAAGCAGATTGATTCTCTAAATGTGCAATGGGTATTAAGGCATGAAGATGGAGAACCTAATGGATTTATGTATCCTGCACAGTGTGAAAATTCACCTAGGGTGCAGGCCACTGCTCTAGTGTCTCAAACACTTTTGAATGCATATTAGCTCCTCCTGATGCTAATGCTCAACAGATGAAACCAATCTGAGATACTTCAGTACATGTTGAGGAAACCTATTTCCCCAATCAATACTCGAATGCAATAGAATAAAAAGAAGAAAAGAAGGATGCTTCTAATAGTGATGACATATTTGAATATTAGAATTTAATACAATAAGCGGTGGACAAGGAGTGGTTTCAAGAGAAATCTATCCACACCTCAAATAAGAAGGGAAAGGATAAGGTGATGAACCCCATGCAAACAATAAAGAAGGGTATCCCTTCACTTGTGCGTGACACTAAACTCATGACGAGCAATAGAAAATTATCATCTAAGATCACTATAGACATAGATGGTTTTTAGATGGTTCCATATAGTAAATCCAAGCATATATGTGATCCTGGAAAGCTTATCACTATGACCACATATGCTTTGGTATTGGAAAACAAGATTCTTCTGACTCACAATAATCAGCTTGTACTTGCACCTCCCTTGGGGTGAAAAGAAGGTGTTGTAGTTGATGTTGGGTAGGTTTCCTACATGTCGAGAGACTCCACAGTTGATGGGAACCTTCAACGACAATTTGTTAAGGTGGCTGGTGGCCTTGAGTAGAGTCCCAAGATGGCTGATTTTGTTGTTGCCAGCATCTAAGAATTTCCCGCATCATATGTGAACCCACATGTTTTTACTTCTAACAATTTTGGTGGGTAGTTTCTACTAAGGATACTCAAATAGAAAAGGAGATCAATGAATAGGATGGTGGACTCAAAGGATGGTTTGAAAAAGGAGAAAACATATAATGAGGAGTCAAGGAATGTTTAAGAACTAAACGCTGATGGTCAAGACATGATTGGAAAGAATTATTTTTCAGTACTATTAGGAAACATGGGTGCTGAGAAGGAAGATCCTAATGGAGACTGGCACCAAAAAACATGGCGATGAGGGATGCATCCAAAATATAACGCCCCAAACTCAGTAACCCAGAGCCGGTGCATTATTCCATTACATTAGCATGCTTATAAGAAATTTATATCCCAAAGGACCAAGTAGTACAATAGTTTTGGAAAACCAGATACAAACAGAGATTCAACATTACAACTTGAAATGAAATACAACATATATGTTTTACTGAGAACATCCACAACTCTAAGTTTATCCCTACAAGTCATTCATAATAAACTTCATAATTTCTTGAGAAAATGAAAGATAATATAGGGGTGATCTGAGATGCTCAGTAAGGGTAAGCAATACAACGTAAGATATTATAAACATAAACATTAGGCATGGTGAATAAAAAAAATATGACTTTAAAAATAATAATCTTGAACACATTATAGTAGGAATAAGAGATAAAAAAATAATTCCATAATAAAGAATAACCATGATTATTATACTAGTAGAATAAAAACATGAACTTTCAATTACTAGTGTCATAATGAGGGAATTAATAATATGGGACATCATAACCATACTGTCAAGGCATCATTCCAAGACCATAAATATCCATTTTTTCAAGGCATCGTGGCAAGACCATAGTTTATCTCATGAGACCTACCGATGCACCGAGGGGATATAGTGAGCCCCATGTGACACATACTAAGTTGAATGAATTCCTCTTATGAATTAGGATAAATGTAAACAACATATACATTCATATTGAAACTAATATATGTAATGTAAATAAATTTCCCCATACATTAAACATAAACATTAACCATTCAAAGTAAATTGGTGAATGATATCAAGATAGAATGTACACATTCAAACTAATAATAAACCATTCAACAACATATTCTAGATTATATCTTATGATATTAACCTCTATGAAATACATAATTCATGAAAGGATGTTGACATAAAAAAAATATTCTTTTAAATGAGACCATTGAGAAATTATTGGGGAAATAATCCTAAAACAATCCAAAGTATCCCATACCACCTTGAATCATTGAAATCATAAGCCCTTATAATTTCATGTGAATAAGGATACTCTTGATATGATATACCAAGGGGTAGTACATACACTACATTCATTGAATAAGTGGTGAACATGGCATATTTCTCAGAAAAGTTAAAGTGAGGTGAGGAAATTCTATTTTACTTTGGAAAGAAGAGTTATTTTGGAAAATAATTTGTATTTGTCATAAATATGGTTTTAAACATTTATATCCTAGAAAAGAAAATTTAAGGACATTTATATTACATTTGAGTCATAAATGATGTCCCACTGAAGTTAAATCATGTAAAAAGTGTTTTTAAAGAAGCTTTAGAATAAAAACATTTTAGTGCGGTTCAAGGAACTCTTTAAAGAGATTTTAAAGAGAAAATGCATGTTTTATTTCATAAAACTAGAAATGAAACAAAATATATTTTTCATGTTAAAATTTGTGATTTTAGAAAGTAAAATCTGACTTTAAACAGATTATAGAGTGAGCTTTGAAATAGGTAAGAATTCGAGAAGTTTCTAGAATCAGGCTTGCATTTCAGAAGAAGTTTTGAAAGATTCTTTTAAAAAATGTAACTATAAATAAAATAATGGTGGATTAGGATTGGTACACGTACATTGAACATTCACACATAATTTATGAGGAGTACATAAGAAAAAATAAGAATTTCATTGAGGTGAGTAGATAATAAGAGCAACCCAAATGAAAATGGAGGTTCAGGTAGAAAATACTTGCAACTTTGTAATGAATTGAATCGTATGCCCCAAAATTAATAATCATAAAATTATATATTGAATATTATGAAAATAAATATATTCATGATATGAAACATCAATGGGTAGTATAAATTCACCATACACAAGTAATAGTAGTGAATACGGAATATCTCACAAAAATGGAAGTGAGACGAAGAAACCCTTACCTTAAGTCCGAAGGTGTTCTCAAATTGATCATAATGACATGAATAATAAAATTTAAGTTCATTAATTAATATTTACAGATGATCCTCTTCAAGTAATTTATTATTATAACCTTATTAAGTTCATTCATGTCCTTTTTTATGGGTTTAGAGGTTCAATATCATTTTTAGGTCCGTTTGTTTCATGATTGGTATACTTATATACAAGAACAAAGAATCGTGTAAACTGAGGATGGTTGTTCATAATTAAATTTATATGTTATTATTGAAAATCCAAAAGGTTACATGTTTGTAAAATTAATTTGGTTAATTTGAGTGAAGATGAATCAATATATAAATTATTTAATGATAACTGTTTGGGTTAATTAGCGGTTTTTAAACACAACAAACTCATTTTTATTTATAAATCCAAACCAAGTGTGAAATAAATATTCAGAACCATATAAGAGACATAAAAAATATATTATAGTCTGTTTAAATAATAAAAATGGTTTCATGGATATAATTAAAGATAGTAATAGAAATTAAAAACTTATCTTCCTTGTGTGTGATAAATTAACACATCTCGAATGTTGTTTTCATTTCTTATATAAAAGAATGGGAAAGGAGAGATGATAATGAATTATTCCATTATCATAAAAAAATTATAGTACATATAAGTTACTATATTTATCATAAAGTTTTGATGAGGATAGGTGAGGATATAAAAGAAAAGAAATAAACATGAAAAGAAAATAAAAGAAAATAAAAGAGGAATTTACCTCTTGAGTATATCATCCTTGGGAGCCTCTTTAGGGGAGAGGTTTTGGAATTTTTATGAGAAAAAGGGATGATGGAAGTGGGGGAGGATCTTGGGAGGATATTTGAGTAGAATCTAGACAAGGCACAAGTCTTGATAGGAGTAATATAAGAGGGAGTGAGGAGGGTTTTTATAGTGGAGGAGATGAGGTTTTTTTGCATTATTTTAATCATTAGTTAATTATTTTTCTCAAGCCTATGGATAGTCTTGATTGTTGTGACTAAAAAAAGTAATAAGTTCATGTGAGTTCGATCCAATTTCCATTTACATTAGGCATGACTCAAACATGATGTAGAAATTAATTTATTTAGCACATTTTATAATTTATCGAATTTCACTATTCACCAAAAATTCAAGTATTTCATAAAAATCCCAGAAATTCACCCAAACCATTATTTAAATGTGTAGAATTCAAAAATTAAATCCCTTTTATAAAAATAATTTTATAATTTTGAGAAATTTATTTTTTTATTAAAATTATTATTTACTTGAAAAATACCGTTTTAAAACCAAAAATGATTTTATAATACCCTGAAAAATTATCCATGGTGTTATTAAATTATCTTAAAATCATAGTAATAGAAAAATCTATTTAGGAACACATTTTTTGAAAATTAATTTTATTTTAAATAAATTAATTAATATAAAATTGTAATTAAATATTTATTACTCACAAAAATTCATACACTTAATTATTATTTTATGAAATATTCTATTTCTTTTATAAGGTGCCTAAATTTTATTTATAATTACATGGGTGAGGTTACTATTCATAAAAGTACATTAATATTCACATGGGTCATGTTACTGTTCATAAGGGTATGTCACCATTCATAAGGGTAAGTTAATATTCACCAAAAATTAAGTTAATTATATCATACACCAAATATCATACTGAACACAACCGTGTATGTCTGTTTTTCGAAATTCAAAAAACAGAATAGGAAAAATTATGTTTATTGGCTACATTATAATAAAGTGTTGTTTCGTAGGGACTTAATTTTTCATGTATTCTATATTAAATATATTTATAAATTCTTGGGGTTTCATATTAATAGTGAATATATTTAGATCATGATTTAGTATTTATCAAAATAATTATAATAGCCAATATATATTTTTTATATTCATTAAAAATATTTAATTAACTAATATTTTGTTAAAAATGAACTTTTTAATAAAATAAATAAATATATATATTAAAATATTCTTCTACACAAAATAATACTGAAAAATATTATTTTATTTTAGAACATTAATTAATTTGAAATCTATAAATTTGCAATATAATTATTTATAATTTTTATTATTTTTAATTAAAACACATAATTAACCAAATTTATTTAAAAATAAAAAAACATTATTGGGGTCTTACATTCTCACCTCCTTCAATAAATTGCATCCTCAAAATTTGAAATTGCACTTCAAAATTTAAAGGTTGATAGTTGAAAATTCTCTTGTGGGTAACCCACATCGGAAATAGGGTTAATAAAATATTCGCTTAATAAGAGGTAAAGTGAGATGTATAAGTTACTACAAAAATACGCATTAAAATAGTGAAAAAATATATGTACATGGAAGAATAATCTAACTATCATGTTATAATGGAGAGAGATAGAGAACATGATCATTTAGAATGCTAACATTCAAAAAGCCATAAATCCGCGATGATGTAAAGAACCGTTCGATTCATTGGAAAAAGGTTCCAAGATAACATTTTCTTTTGGTTTCGGGATCCTTTCCATAATGTTGAGAAATTCTCACACTCTATACTAATGTATGGATATATAAGTACTTGTTACATTTCTATAAACACAATATTGTCCTTCGTTTGTTCCTTGAAATATATATTCTTCATCTCTCTGCACATGTTGCATCATGTGGTGACATTATACTCTAAATCCTCATACAATGATCAACGTAAACCATTTCATAAATAGTTTAACTATATAAAAGCTCATGATCCAACACTTTAGAATCATTCCCATAACCAACCTTGCTAGATCCATGTACATGGGGTCCTTGGAAATCCTCATTTTATTAAGAACTCTATGATCCATCCTACTCAATGCATCTTCTACCTTATCTTCCTTTAATCAACATGAAGCAGCCCTAATTTTTCTCATTCCAAACATGTGAAAATCTTCATCATGTATCCTATTGAAATATGGTAATAACTCAAACTGCCATAAAACCTTATTGTTAACATTAAATCATTATTACACATACTATTGGATATATTTCTTATATCTATAAATGTTTCAAAATTCATTAATTATAGCATAGACCATCAGTAAACAAGTCAATAATCAGTTTTGAGGTAGTGAGTACTTATCCAAATTAATCATTTCTTAATCATTATCTTAATCATCAAGAATATATTTAGGGTTGTATTTACCTCATCTATATACTTTCCCAAGACATTAACTTTCTACTGAGTCACTTATCCTTAGTAAATTTCATCATACAACATCAAATACTTAATTAAATAGCACCACAGTACAATACTCATATATTCTATAATTCTTATAAACAACAAATTGCTGATAAAATAATCAAATGATATGATTTTTAAAGAGGAATATTAATCATTCCACTATATCTGCGATAGTATCATGACATGATCATTATCCAGTAACATCATTTGGGGTATATTCCATTGATGCTTGGGACATTGATTCGCATAATGTCCCATCTCATTGTAGCTGAAGCATTGTACATTTGAAACCCTTTTATTTCCCTTGTAGTCACAAAATTGGTGTCCTTTTTCTCTACACTTAAAACAAACTCTCATTCCCTTCAAACATTTACCAGGGTATCACATGTCGGAAGAACCTTCTTTCTCTTCTTCCCATTACCCATCTTTTTCTTAGTCATACTCTTCTTTTATTGCTTTCCTTCAAATCCATAGGACTCATAGAATTATTTACATATCTTGTTAACACATGATACTATTTTCTCATATTATGAGGATATTTGGGAGACTATATTACTTCAAAATGATGGCTTAATACCATAAGAAATATGACCCTTCTTACTCTTTGCATCACGTGCATTGGTGAAGTTCTCATTCCTTCTATTAGCCACCATTTTCAGTCAATTACGTATACTATATTATCTCAATTTTGTTTTTTAAAAGGTTAGGGCCAAAGCCTCATTTATTATTAAAGCAAAGCAAAGAAATCTTTAACTGGGTAGAAGGAGACCCATTACATAGCCCGAAGGCCCAGTGGGCATTTAGCCCATTACATGGCATGTAGGCCCATTTTTTTGTCCCAAGGCCCATTCTGTGAATAGTACTACTACAATACCTACACTGCTACAGTATCGCACAGTGCTCGCTACTACTACAGTACCTGCTGCTACTACTACAGTGCTCGCCGGTGCTGCAGTGCCACCGCTGCTACAGTATGCTATAGTCTGCTACAGTCCCCTGCCGCCGCTGTAGTGCCCGCCGGTGCTGCAGTGCCACCACTACTATAGTATGCTACAATACTGCTACAGTCCCCTGCACCCATTGGGTTTTAAACCCCCATTTTTCATTTAGAATTAAGGGGTGATTACCACTAATCCAAACCCCAACTATATTATCACAAAAAATTATGATATCTATATAAATCTAAATATGGTATAACATATAACAAAAATTTATGCATGACAAATCCTAGAACCATATACTCTAGTTACTTTAGGGGAATAAATCCTTCATAATGGCTTGTAAATAAAATGTGAATTATACTAAGCATATCTCCTAAGAGTGTCAAACCAGGTTCACAATAAGGCATGTTGTTGTGTACTAGGATACCCCGGGTCAAGCTCAAAACTCCTTGTCAGATTTTTCACTCCTAAGTACATCTATTCCAGAACCACATCCACTTGTAGTATCTAGACATGGATATATTTTCTAGAAATACCCACATAATATTTCCTTACCAAAATTCTAGGATATTATTGTATACTTATCCTCAAAGGTTATCTTAGAGTTTTTTCTCTAATATACATTTTCTAAATCTAGTTTCCAAGTTTTCAACTCAACTTCCTCTGATACCAACTGTAGCACCCTGACCCCAGTTTCTCAGAGCCAGTTCGTTATTTCATTACATTGTAATGCTTAAAAGAAATTCATATCCTAAAGGACCAAGTAGTTTAGTAGTTTTGGAAAACCAGATAGATACATAGGTTCAACATTACAACTTGAAATGCAATACAACATATAAGTGTTTTTGGGAACATCCACAACTCTAAGTTTATCCCTACAGTTCATTTATAATAAACTTCTTCATGTCTTGAGAAAATGAAACATAAGAAAGGGGTGAGTTTAGATTCTCAGTAAGAGTAAGAAATATTGCCGAATCTATCATACACATAAACATTATGCATGGTGAATAACTAAAAACACATGCCTTTAAAAAAAAACTTGAACACATTATAGAATGAATAACAAATGAAACAAATAATGCCATAATAAAGCATAATCATGGGTATTATACTTGTTGAACAACCACATGAAATTCCAATAACTAGTTTTATAATTAGTGAATGCATAATGCGGGACATCATAACCATACTTTTAAGGCCTCGTTCAAAGACCATAAATATCCATTTTGTCAAGGCCTCAAACTAAGACCATAGTCTATCTCATGAGACCTACCGATGCACCGAGGGGATGTAGTGGGCCCCAACCGACACATACTAAGTCCAATTCATTCCTCTTATGAATATGGATAAACATAAAAAACATATATATTCATATTGAAACTAACATATAAAATGCAAATAACTTTCCCCATACTTTAAACATAAACACTAACCATTCGAATTAAATTGGTGAATGGTGTCAAGATATAACATCCACATTCAAACTAATCCGAAACCATTCAACAACATATTTTAAATGATATTATAAGATATAAACCTCTATGAAACAAAATATTCATCAAAGGATTTTGAAATAAATAAAGATACTTTTAAATGATACCATTGAGAAATTCTTGAGGAAATAATCCTTAAACATTCCAAAGTGTCCCATACCACCTTGAAATGTTAAAATCACAATCCCTTAGAATATCATGAGAATAAGGATAATATTTATATGATATAACAATGATAATTAAATACAACACATTAAAGGAATAAGTGGTGAACAAGGCATATATCTCATAAAAGTTAATGTGACGTCAGAAAAATCTATTTTACTTTGTAATGAAGAGTTATTTTTGAAGACCATTTGTATTTATCAAAAATATAGTTTTAAACATGTATATCTCAGAATAGAAAATTTAAGGAAATTTATATTACATTTGAAGCATAAATGATGTCCCACTGAAGTGAAATCATGTAAAAAGTGTTTTAAAGAAGCTTTAGAATAAAAACATTTTTGTGTGGTTCAAGGAATTCATTAAAGAGATTTTAAAGTGAAAAAGACTATATTCTATCATAAAACCATATATGAAAAAAATAGAATTTTCATGTTAAAATTTTTGATTTACAAAGATAAATATGGCTTAAAACAGATTATATAGTGAACTTAAAAATATGTAAGAATTCAAGAAGTTCCTTGAATCGGGATTGAATTTAGGAAAGAATTTTTGAAAGATTCTTTTAAAACATGTAACTACCCATAAAATAAATATCGATTATGGTTGTTTTACATACATATAAAATTAACTCCAAATTTATGAGGAGTACATAAGAATAAATAATAATTTCATTGAGGTGAGTAGAGAATAATATCAACCCGAATGAGAATGGAGGTTCGGGTAGAAAATACTTACAACTTAGTAATCAATTGAATCGTATGCCCCAAAATTGATGATCATAAAATGATACATTTAATATTATGAAAATAAATATATTATTGATATGAAACATCAATTGGTAGTATATATACACCATACACAACTAATAATAGTGAATACAAAATAACTCACCAAAATGGAATTGATATGAATAAACCCTTACCATAAGTTCGAAGGTGTTCTCCACTTGACCTTAATGACATGAATAATCAAATTTAGGTACAATAATTAATAATTAATAAAACTAATCTTCATTTAATTTATTTATTATTGTTGAGAAAGTGTTGTTTTCAACAATACTACATACTATTATGATTTGGGGAGATTGTAGAGCATGTATTGTTTCAACAATAATCTATCTTTTTATGATGATTTTGATGATCACAAATACCCTTGTTTGTTATTCTAATGATTTTACTTTGTGTATATTTCAGGAAATTAATACTCTTTATATTTCTATTTTGGAATAATATTAATGTGTTTAATTTACATGGAATATTTGAAAAAGTGTTTGGAAATCATTTTAGCATGTTCTGGAAACACTGTTCATACCCTACGTTGAAGAGCGTAGCGTAAGGATAAACTTTTACGTTTACTTTATGGGTGTTAAGAAAAGTATGGTTAACCAACCATACATTATCAGAAAAGTATAGTAAAAGAACCTTATGTTTGGAAGGAACCTTACATTTATAATATTATAAAAGTATGGAATAAGAACCTTACGTAAGTATGGAACCGTACGTTTGCTTCACAAAATTATGGATAATCAAGCTTTCTTTTATAATAAACCTTACGTTCTATCAAAAAGTATAGATAATGTATATTACGTTTTTCTAAAGAGGAAAGTATGGATAATATACCATACATTTGAAAGATGAAGAGAAAATTATGGATGATCAACCTTACACTTGAGATCAACCTTATGTTTGAAGAATAGATCATCAGTCCTGTGTTTATCATCAGAGATTTAAAATAAGAATTTATCATGCAACGGTATTTATATGGAATATCATGATGATTTCAAGCTAGATTCAAAGCTCGATATTAAATCACATCTTTGAATGATTTAATGGCGTTTATTTGTGATTTAAAGGATAGATTTAAGAGGAGTATTTTATACCGATTATTGGGGGAAGTTATGACTGCTTTGTTATTCAAACATTAGAATATCACGATTCTTAAGGCAACCTTTGTGTATCTAAATTAAAAAGAAAATGGCTTGTCTTTATTATTTTTATATCTATGTTATTTTGAATTACATACAAAGATATGAATCATTGTGAAAAAGATAATAAGAACAATCTCTCAAGTTTTTCGACTATAATTTTTATAGAGTTATACGAGTCACACAGATCTATTACTACCAAGATCTATTAGACTATTTTTTTGAAGAAAAGGAAAAGAGTTAAATATTATTATTCTATATCGAAGATATATCGTGAATCTATTGTTGTTGAATTCGATGATTTTATTTCAAGATATATTTGCAAATGGATCGACTAAAAACTGCTCTTACCTGAAGAACGTCTTTTCTGAAGATGACGATCCATATGCTATAAGTTGCGTGCTGCTGCAACTATGAAGAACAAATGGATAGTATTTTTAGAAAAACACTCTTTTCATTTTGAGTAACCATCTTCTCGTAATAAGCTATGTATTTGGTTCTGTGTATGAACCAGAAGGCTCTATTTTATCCTTATGTTGTAATGGTGTCAACTTCCTACACTTAGTTATGGACGGTCTATTGATTAGAGGACTAGATTGTGAAAATCACCTAGCTTGTGGAGTAGAGCATTGGTAGAGTGGAATAGGGGCCTTCTGTTCCCCAAACCACTGTACATATGTGCGTCCTTCAATATGTTTATTTTCCAATTCATAAGCATTCTAATAAAGATGAACGACATATTTGGAAATCATCATGATTCTCGAAGAAATTATAAAAGACACAATTCACTCCCCTCTTGTTCATATTTGGTACAACCCGATCCAACAATTTGTGTTAGAGGTAGGGATTTATTTTGATAAAGCCATAACAAGATGAAATCCTCAAAGGATTATACTTAGAGATCTCAATAGATGATTAATTAGAGTGAATGTCAATGGTTCGAGCTCCATAATTCAATGGCGAAAACTATGGATGTTGGAAGTCGAGAATGATCATCTATCTAAAAAATCTTGGATACAAAGTCTACTAAAAAAATTCTTACTTATTATGAAATTCCTGAGAAACCTGAAACATGGAGTGCAGATATTGAAGTAGAGTGTGACATAAATTCAAAATCTATGAATTCAATCATCTGTGGTCTAGAACTAGATGAATTCAATCGATTATCTCAATGTCCTACTGCATATGAGATGTGGTAGAAAATTTCCGTTGCCTATGAAGGAACTGATAATGTCAAAAAAATGAGGTATGCTACAACAAAACTGAAATTTGATACTTTTATAATTCTTGATGGTGAAAATATCACTCATATGAATGGAAGGCTCATAGAGATTGTTAACAACATCACTCCCTTGGGAGATACTATCAAACAAGAATATCAAGACTTGAAAGTACTGAGAGTACTATCACCTAGATGGAATGGAATATCGGCTGACATTAGGCAATCATCACCAGTCAAAGATCTACCTATGATAGAATTAATTATAACCCTGATGATGTATGAAGATGACATGAAAGATGAAGCAAATGAATATAAAGTCTTGATCAAGAGAGAAAATACTGATTTGAAAGTAACATCCCAAAATAAGAGCAGAAATATGAAGTGAGTGATCAAGAGAAAACCAGAAAGTTCCGACTCATCTGATTCAGAAATAGAACCGGCACAAATGGGAAGAAAATTCAGAACATTTTATAAGAAATAAAGGATTTAGAAAATCATTCAAGAGAGATGAGAAAGATCCAAAGGAAGTCAGATTCTATGAATGAAAAAAGATGAGTCACATAATACCTGACTGTCCTCAATTAAAAGGAGAAAAGTTTTTTTCAAAAACAATGATTATGAGCAGAAAGTAGAAAGAGAAATGAAAGTTACTTGGAGTGTTTATAAAGACTCCAATAGATCATCAAAGTATGACTCAGAAAAGGAAGAATCAAATCTAATTTTTTTTTTACTTTATGGAAGAAGCTGATGAGAAAGTAGGTCACAGAAGCTAAACTGAAATATGGTATATGGATAGTGGATGCTCCAGGAATATGAGTGGGAACTCATCGAACTTTAGAACATTAACTTAAAAGGATGGAGGATTAGTAACATTTGGTGAAAATTCAAAAGGTAAAATAATTGGTACCGAAACTGTTGGAGATCCAGAAGCTGTCCCAATCAATAAAGTACTCTATGTACAAGGATTGAAACAAAAACTAATAAGTATCTCTCAACTATGTAATGATGGTTGTTTTTTTGATTTTTCAAACAATTGTTGTTATATTTTTAAAGGTAAATTTCTTAAATTTAGAGCACCCAGAACTGATAATGTTTATACTCTGGGCTTAAATTCCTTGGGTAAACAAAAAGTAAATTGTTTAACTGCTGAGATAAATAAATCTTGGATTTGGCATAGAAGACTTGGACATTTCCATATATATTATTTACATAAGTTATCTATGAAACAACTAGTTTCTGATTTACCTAGTCTTAAATTTGATAGTGACAGATTTTGTGATGCATGTCAACTTGGCAAGTATCACAATTCATCCTTCAAATATGTTAACAAAATTGCTATATCTAAACCTCTAGAACTTATCCACATGGATTTTTTTGGACCTTTAAGAATAAAAAGTTTGTCTAGTAAATTATTTTTATATGTTTTAGTTGATGACTATTCTAGATTTACTTGGATGATCATGGTGGAGAATTTGAGAATTAGGAATTCAATTCCTTTTGCTCAAATTTAGGTGTTAAACACACCTTCTCTACACCAAGAACACCTCAATATAATGGTATTGTTGAAAGAAGAAATATAACTATTTAGGAAATGGATAAGACTATTCTAAATGAATACAATATTCCTACCTATTTTTGAGCAGAAGCTGTAAGTACATCCTACTATATAATGAATAAAGTTTTTATTAGACCTATTTTTAAAAAGACACCCTATGAACTTTGGAATAATAGAAAACTAAAAGTAAAGTACTTCAATATTTTTGGATACAAGGTTTACACCTTTAAAACCAAGGACAATATTGGTAAATTCGATCCAAAATACGATGAAGGAATTTTCTTAGGATATTCTGTAACTTTCAAATCTTATATAATTTTTAATAAAAAGTCAAGGATTATTGAAAAATCAGTTCATGTGAAGTTTGATGAATTTGATCCATTTGAGAAAATGAAAGATCAAATTGATGAATCTGAATCTAATGATAACAAGAGAATTGAGAACATGAAAAATTATTTTGAAAAAGGTATAAATAAAATTCAGTCTAGTTCAGAAGAACATGACACTGATGAACCTAATAGTGTATTGCCTAGACAATCTAGAACCCTAAAGAATCACCCTTTAGAAACTATTATAGCAGACCTAGACATAGGAATAAGGAATATAAGAAATATAGGAAATCTAGTTTATTTTTCTTCCTTTCTATCCTAATTAGAACCTAAGACATTATAAGAAGCCTTAGTTGATGAAAGTTGGATGATAGAAATGAAAGAAGAACTAAACCAATTCAAGAGAAATAAAGTTTGGAATTTTTTTGAAAGGACACAGAACTATCCACTTATAGGAACTAAATGGGTCTTTAGAAATAAACAAGATGATCAAGGAATAATAACTAGAAATAAAGAAAGACTAGTAGCTAAAGGATATAATCAAGAAGATGGTATAGATTATGATGAGACCTTTGCACCTGTAGCTAGATTAGAAGCCATTAAAATCCTTTTAGAATTTTCATCTCATATGAACTTTAAATTATTTCATATGGATGTTAAGTCTACATTTTTAAATGGTTATTTAATGGAGGAAGTTTATGTTGAGAAACCTCATGGTTTTTCAAATTATTAAAAACCATATTTTATTTTGAAACTTACCAAAGCTCTTTACGAAATTAAACAAGCACCTAGAGCTTGGTATGAAAGATTAAGTTCTTTTCTTTTAAAAAATGATTTTACTATTGAAATGGATGATCCATCATTATTTAAGAAAACAGTAAAATCCAATATTTTGTAGGTTCAAATTTATGTTGATGATATAATTTTTGGATCAACAAATAAAAAACTTTGTCATGAGTTTTCAAATTTAATGTAAAAATAATTTCAAATGAGTATGATGAGAAAATTAAATTTATTTTTAGGAATTAAAATTTATCAAAAATATTTTAGAAATGATTTGAATCAAAGAAAATACATTACTGATTTACTGAAGAAATTTGGACTTCAAAATAACAAGACATATACAACTCCAATGTATACTAATATACAACTTGATTTGGATGAAACTAGAAAATCAGTTGACAACAAGTTATATATAGGTATGATTGGTAGTTTATTATATCTTACTGCTAGAATGCTAGATATAATGTACTTAGTATGTCTTTGTGCAATATTTCAATCAAATCCTAAATAATCTCACTTAAGTGATTTCAAAATAATTTTTAGATATTTAAAAAGAACTATTTCTCAATCTCTTCTCTATCAAAAAACTTATGATTTTAATTTAATTTCATATTCAAATGATGAATTTGGAAGCTATAGATTAGATAGGAAAATCACCTCAGGATCCTATCAATTTTTAGGAAAATCATTAGTTTCATGGTCTAGTAAAAAACAACACTCACTTTTCTTGTCAATAGCTGAGGCAGAATATGTGTATGCAGGTAGTTTCTATGCACACGTATTGTGGATGAAAAACACTTTTATGTACATTGGACTAAATTTAAATAAAAAACCTATTTTATGTGATAATACAAGTGCAATAAATATTTCAAAAAATACTATTAATCATTCTATGACTAATTATATTGATATCAAACATCATTTTCTAAGATATCATGTTCTTAAAAAGGATATATTCTTAGAATTTGTAAGTATTGAAATTCAATTAGCTGATAATTTTACTAAACCATTTCCTAAAACAAGGTTTGATTTTATTAAGGGAGATCTAGGTTTATTTAATTTTAATTTTACTTATTTGATTATATTAATTCTTATTTTATTTTAATCTCTACTATTTTAAATAATTTAATTATTATTTTTAGAATAATTTAAAATTTCATCTGTACTGTAATATTTTTTTTACCACATACATTTTTAATTTATTTTAAATAATGTAATGATTATTATGTACATAATGACATGGGAATTAAGGTTGTTAGAACCCATTTCAAATTCCAAACTTGTTCATTTTCTTAAAACCTTTTGAAACACCGAAACCCTTACCACCTTTGTCTACCTTTGACTGAATCTTAAAAACCCTAAACCTTCAAGACTTCAGAAATTTGAGATAGAAATGGAAAAGATAAAGAGAATTGAGGAATGAGAAGCTAGTAATGCCAAGCGTCAAACGTTATGGTCTTCAGAAGATGAAATTGTCAAAGAGTGGATTGGTACAAATCATTTCAAATATTATTTGATAAACATAAACTAAAATCACACACACCAAATGAAAATGGGGATCGATAATTAAATTTACACCATAGTTGGTAAATATCATTCAAATGTTCTATATTTATAACTCAATAATAAGAATAAATCATATTTATAAGCAAGCTAATCGAGTTGTTTTGAAATGAAGGAAAAGAATAATAAAGAAAATAAATGACTAGAATAAGTACTGTGTTCAAATTAACGATTGAAGCTACGTTGCATACTTGATTGAATTGAGGAGGTTGAAAATGTTGAATGAATGAGAAAATGGATTTATATATATTAAACTAAAATATGATAGTGTTGTATAGAAATGTAGGTGGGAGTTTAAAAGATCAAATGCGCATTGTGTGAAAATTAAAATTTTGATCCCGTGTGTTGGAGAATACTCTTTGGCATTGATTTTTTTGAAACTGACATGAATAAGGATTTACATTGGTCTTTTGGTAACGATTTTGTAAAAAACCAATTCCAAAAATTCCAATCGATATCCTTTTTGGCGTCAATTTTTAAATAAATCGATGCTAAATTTAAAAAAAGACCACCTTTCACATAGGTTTTTTTAAAAACCGACGTCAAAAACTAAAAAAATTATTTTGGCATCAGTTTTTATGAGAAACGAAGCCAAAAATGGAAAAAAATTACAATATTTTAGACAATTTCTTAAGCTTCGATTTGACTGGCCATGGAGCTAAAATGTGTTCAATGCTAGAACTTTAAGAAAAATAGGATTTTTCTGGAGCACTGTGAAAGGAAAGATTATTCTTGTTGGTGCTAATGAAGATAAAGAGTCTTCTCAATGAGAGAAAACTGGGAAAACCAAATAAGGAATAATAGAATCAAGGACCAGTGATGTTTCAAATATATAAAAAAGAATTAGATTTGAAGCAGTTGTTGCACCTGCTGATGAGGGAAGTCAAGAGGGACTTTAGAGGAAAAGACACAAAGTGGATGAAGCTGGTGAGTAGCATGTTCCAACAAATGCTATTACAACTGGAGATATTTTAAGCTATAGATTTGTAGGAGAAGATGTTTCTCAGATTGAGGTGGTACCAAAAATTGAAGAAGAAGTTGTACCTCAGGCAGAGGCAGAGCCTGGAGAAGATGAATTGGCTTGAACTGAATCTATTCAAAAATAGTCTGCACAACATGCTGGAGTTATTCAAGAAGAAACATTTCAAGAAGAACCTATTTTAGAGGATGTAAATAAATATTATAAGGAGGAGCAACTACCTGATGAAAATTTGAACAGAGGAAAGAGTCCATATGAAGTTCATACTGAAGTTTTAAATGAAAATGTTTCTGTGGATGAGTCAGTTCATGACTCTGAGGAAAAATCAGATTAGCAACCAGTGGATAAGGCTATAGATCAGAGATCCGATGCTCAATCATTTCCTTTAATTTTGATAAACCAAGTTGATAATAAAGAATCGGGTACCTCTGATTCTGAGAATAATCATGTGGAGGAGTTAATCCGAAAATTTAATAGAATTCAAGTTGAAAATGATTCTTTGAGAAGAGAATTAGAGAAGGGGAGACAAAAGTTTCATAACATGAAAAATAATTGATTTTAAAAAAGGGGAGTGGAAGTTTTTTAGAATGGGATGTTAGTCGAAGTTGGAAAATTAAAATCTTAAATTGTACTGAAATCATATTTGGCATAATTTAAAACTTTCATGGAGAAATAGTTGGCAACTGTCAAGGGAAGTTAAGCAAGTACATTAGGTACTTCACCTAATCTGATCGAGAGATTCCAGGCCATTATAACTGTAATGAGAAATATACATGACGGGTTGTAGGACTTACAATGTAAAAGTGCTTCACTATCTTTTCTGTTGGATAATCAAAAGCATCTTTTTGAGTAGCTTACACCAGCTGAACTAGGAGTAAGAGAGTTTTTAAACAAGTTTACTGAATAACTAAATCAGTTCATGGAAAAGGAAGACAGATTGCATGAGTTTTTCAGAGTCAATCTAATTAAAAATATTCATTTGACTCAGAAAGTAAGAGATCTGATAATTCAGTTAGGAGATGGACTGATGAAGAGGTTGATAATATAGTTAGCATAGCTAAAGGAAGTTGTTCAGAGGTGCTGAAACCCATTTTCAAATCTTTTACCCAACCTTGATTCCTATATCAATTATGTACTTGTACATATATTTTCAATAAAATAATTTTGAATCTCATTTTTATGTGTTTTAAATTTGTTTTTACTATTATGTCTCTATTAGAATGCTAGAATCCAGATTCAATTATTCATAAATAGTTTATGATATCATTTACTTAGATTTAGTGATACATTAAATTTTTTATCTTCATTATTTTATCATTCTTTTTGAAATCAAAAAATGGGGAGAAATTGTATAAACACAAAATTATATTTTAAAATGAATAATTATTTTTCTTAGGGGGAGAAATTTGGATACAATACAAAATTTTATATAATTTTTATGTTTTACCTTTATGGGAGAAATTTGGATAAACACAAAATATAATTTTATTTATTTTACTTTGTAAAGGGGGGAGAAATTTCTTAAAGAAATTTTAAAGAAATTTAAAAAAAATATTTTCTTTATATATGGGAGAACTATGGATAACTCTTTATTTATTTCTTATTGAAATAATTCTGTTAAAATAAAATATTATTTTACGCTTGCAAAATTCTAAATTATATGAAATTAATTTCATGGGTTATTTCATGGGTTTTGTGATCATCAAAAAGGGGGAGATTGTTGAGCAAGTGTTGTTTTCAATAATACTCTATACTATTATGATTAGTGGATATTGTTGAGCATGTAATGTTTCAAAAATACTATATTTTTTTATGATGATTTTGATTCTCACAAATACCCTTGTTTGTTATTCTAATGATTTTAATTTGAGTATATTTCAGGAAATTAATATTCTTTATATTTATATTTTGGAATAATATTAAAGCATTTAATCTCCGTGGAATATTTGAAAAAGTGTTTGGAAACCATTTTAGTTTGTTCTGGAAACATTGTTCATACCTTACGTTGAAGATCGTAGTGTAAGGATAAAATTATACATTTACTTTATGGGAGTTCAGAAAAGTATAGTTAATCAACCATAAGTTATCAAAAAATTATGGTAAAATAACCTTACTTTCAGAAGGAACCTTACATTTATAATATCAAAAAAGTATGGAAGAATAACCTTATGTAAGTATGGAACCTTAAGTTTGCTTCACAAAAGTACATATCATCAACCTTACTTTTATAATGAACCTTACATTCTGTCAAAAAGTATGGATCATGTATCTTACAATTTTCTAAAGAGGAAAGTATGGATAATATACCATACATTTAAAAGATTAAGTGAAAAGTATGGATGATCAACCTTATTTTTGAGATCAACCTTACGTTTGAAGAATAAATTATCAACCCTACGTTTAGCATCAGATATTTGAAATACAACATTATTGGGAAATGGTCTTTATGTGGAATATGAGGCTGATTTCAAGCCAGATTCCTAGCCTGATATTAAATCACATATTTCACTGATTTAAATCCTTTTATTTTTGATTCAAAGGATCGATTTAAGAGGAGTATTTCATACTGATTACTAAGGGAAGTTGCGACTGCTCTGTTATTCAAACATTTGAATGTCACGATTCTTAAGGCAATATTTATGGATCTAAATTTGAAAGGAAAACACTCATATTTATTCATTTTATATCTGTGTTATTTTGAATTGCATATAGAGAGATGAATCATCCCAAAAAAGATAATAAGAACAAGCTCTCGAGTATTTAGACTATAATTATTACAGAGTTATACGAGTCACACAGATCTACTACTACCAAGATCTATCAGACTAAATTTTTATGAATAAAATGAAAAACTTTAAATATTATTATTCTATATCGAAGATATATCATGAATCAATTATTATTGAAGTTGCTTATTTTATTTCAAGATCTATTTTCAACTTGATAGACTCAAAACGGCTCTTACCTAAAGAAAATCTTTTCTGAATATGATGATCCATTTACTGTCAGTTGCGTAATGCTGCAACTGTGAAGAATAATTGAAAATTATTTTTATACAAATACTCTTTTCATTTTGAGTGACCAGCTTCTCATACTATGCTGTGTATTCAATTCTGTGCATGAATCAGAAGGCTCTGTTTTAGCCTTATATTGTAAAGGTGTCAACCACCTGCACTCAGTTGTGGGAAATCTGTTGATAAGAGGACCAGATAGTGAAAATCCTTAAACTAGTCGTGTAGAGTGTTAGTGGAGTGGAAATGGGGCCTTCTGTTCCCCGAACCACTATATATTCGTGCGTTATTGAATATCTTTTTTTTTCCACTGCATAAACATTCTGATAAAGTTAAAGGATAGATTTGGAAATCATCACGATTCTTGAAGTAATTGTAAAAGACAAAATTCACCCCCCTCTTGTGCGTATTTGGTATAACTCGATCCGACAATTATAACCTTATTAAGTTTATTCATGGCCTTTTTGATGGGTTATGTGGTTCAATTTCACAGTTCAGATCCGTTTTTTTCATGATTGGTATAATTATATACATTAATGGAGAATCATGTAAAATGAGGATGGTTATCCAGAATTGAAGTTATATGTTATTAGTTAACTCCATATGGTTAAATGGTTGAAAATTTTATTTGGTTACTTGGAGTGAAGACTATTAATTATATAAATTATTTAATGATAATCATTTGAGTTGATTAGCAGTTTTTGAACACAACAAACTCATTTTGCTTTATAAATCAAAACCATTTGTAAAAAAAGATTCTAGAACCATAAATTAGAAAAAATACTTATATTATAGTTTGGTTAAACCATAAAAAAGGTTTCATGACCAGATTTTCAGTCGGTAATAGAAATTGATAACTCATCATCCTTGAATGTGATAAATTAACACATCTTAGATGGTTTTTTCATTTCTAGTTTAAAATAAGGGGAGAGGATGGATGATGATGAATTATTCCATTACCATAAAAAAAATTCCAGTACATGAAAGGTACTAGATTTATCATAACATTAGGATGAGGATAGGTGAGGATAGAAAAGAAAACAAAGAAACATGGAATGAAAATAAAAGAAAAGAAAAGAGGAATTTACCTCTTGAATACATCTTTTTTGAGAGCCTTTTTAGGGGAGAGGTTTGGGTATTTTTATGAGAACAAGGAATTCTTAGCGTGGGATAAGATATTGGGAGGATATTTTTTCTTAATATATACAATTCACAAGTCTTGACAGGAGTGAAGATAAGAGGGAGTGAGTGGGGTTTTTTATAGTGGAGGAGAGGAGGGTTTTTACATTATTTTAATCATTAGTTTAGTAATTTTCCACAAGACTATGAATAGTCTTGATTATTGTGAATAAAAATAGTAATAAGTGCATGTGAGTTTGAACCAATAACCATTTACATCATCCATGACTCAAGCATGATGTAGAAATTCATTTATTTACCATATTTTATAATTTATCGAATTTCACTATTCACAAAAAATTTATGTTTTTTAGAAAAATCTTAAAAATTAACCCAAACCATTTTTCGATGTGTATAATACAGAAATGAACTCCATTTTATAAAAACAATATTATAATTATGATAAATTTAATTTTTAATTGAAATCATTATTTATTGAAAAATAGAGTTTTAAAACCAAAATTGATTTTATAATACCTTGAAAAATTATCCAAGGTATTGTTAAATTATCTTAATATCATAGTACCAAAAAAATTTATTTAGGAAGAAATTTTATTATTTTTTAAAAAATAAATTTATTGATTTAAAATTATAATTAAAAATTTATTACTCACAAAAATACCAACACTTTATTATTAATTTATAAAATATTATATTTGATTTATAAGTTGCCTAAATTTTATTTATAATTACATGAGTGAGGTTAGTATTCATAAGGGTAAATTACAATTCATATAGGTCATGTTACTATTCATTAGGGTATGTCACTATTAATAAGGGTATGTTACTATTCACAAAAAATTAAGTTGATTATATGAGACTCCAAATATGTTACTGAATGCAACTGTGTATGTCTATTTTTTGAAATTAAAAACATAGAAACAAAAAAATTATGTTTATTGGATGGGTTATAACAAAGTGTTATTTTTTAGGGAGTCAGTGTTTCAAGCATTCTATATTAAATTTATTTATAAATCCTTGGGGTGTCATATTAATAATGAATATATTCATAGCATGATTTAGTGTTTATCAAAATAATTATAATAACCAATATATATTATTTCTATTCATTTAAAATATTTAATTAACTAATATTTTTCTAAAAAAGAACTTTGTAATAAAAAAATTAAATATATATATTAAAATATTCTTTTAAACAAAATAATACTAAAAATAGAAATTATTTTTAGAACATTAATTGAATTGAAATCAATAAATTTGCAATATAATTATTTATAAGTTTTATTATTGTTAATTAAAACACATAACTAACTAAATTTATTTAAAACTATAAAACAAATTATTAGTTTGTTACAAAAAAGTTCATAGTCAAGTACGTGGCATAGATGACTGTGTTGCTGCCTGAGGGTGTGGTAGAAATGTTTCTACCAGGTCTTCTTCTAAGGATTCTAAGGGAAAGATCACTCCAAATCAGGAAAAGATCAAGGATAAGTAATCTATGATCTTTAATCAAAGGAATTCACTATCTATGTTGGAAACTGCTGATGATGATGATAACTCTGACCATGATTATGGAAGTGTTGACTTGCAGTTTTTTGTCTCATAGATGAGGGCATGCCTCATTTTTGACTTTGTTCATCACTTCTCTGTCATTTTGTCATCTTTTTTCTAATAAATTTTTTTGGAGCAGATTGACCTGTCTCTTGATCCTTTTTAGTATTACTAATTATTACTATTTATTATTATTTATAACTATTTATTACTATTTATTACTAATTATTACTAATTATTATGATTTATTACTATTTATTAATATTTATTAGTAATTATTACTATTTATTTCTATTAATTACTATTTATTACAATTTAATACTCTTTATTACTATTTATTACTATTGAGTACTATTAATTTATAATTATTTCTATTTATATATATTTAGTTCTATTTATTTCCATTTTTACTATATATTACTATATATTACTATTTATTACTAATTATTACTAATAATTACTAATTATTACTAAAAATTACAATTGATTACTATTTATTACTTTTTATTACTATTTATTTCAATTTATTACTAATTATTTCTATTTATTTCTATTTATTTCTATATATTACTATTCATTACTATTCATTACTATTTTTATTATTTTTTACGATTTATTACTATTTATTAATATTTATTACTATTTATTACTACTTAGCCCTATTTAGTACTAATTATTCCTAATTATTACTAATTATTTCTCTTTATTACTAATAATTTATATTTATTAAAAATTATTACTATCTATTACTATCTATTATTAATCATTATTATTTATTACTCATTATTACTATTTATTACTAATTATTAGGAATTAT
Source organism: Viscum album (assembly GCA_963277665.1). Classification (NCBI taxonomy): domain Eukaryota; kingdom Viridiplantae; phylum Streptophyta; class Magnoliopsida; order Santalales; family Viscaceae; genus Viscum; species Viscum album. The sequence goes on from OY728130.1 coordinate 1,227,360,760, forward strand.
TACTAATTATTACTATTTATTACTATTTTTTACTAATTATTACTAATTTATACTAATTACTAATACTCAAAAGGTTTAGGAGGCAGGCTCGCCTACTCCTAAAAAAATTATTAAAAAAGAAATAGTGAATGGAAGATAAAAAAAGATGGTCAGCGATAAACAAAGCCAATCCTTCAACCATATGAAAGGAAAACAACAAAGCAAGGACAAAAGAAGACTTGATCTAGAATCTTATCATCATTAGTAGTTTACCACTCTAACTGTGAGTTCCTTTGATTGAAAAGCATGAAGTATTTTTCTTTTATCTTTTCCAACTCTGGCGTGAGTTGGCGACCATATCCTTGACCACAAGCACGTCCATGAACGCTACTGTTTATTAATAATTATTACTATTTATTAATATTTTTTTACTAATTGTTACTATTAACTAATAAATATTACTAATAAAAAATAAATTTAATTAAATAAAACATAAACTGAATAAATACCTTTAATTTGAATCTTTCGTTTGATGCGAACCTTGAAAATTTCACCACTAGGAAATATGAATATTTGAAAAAACTATGGAGAAAAATATGAGAGGAGAGAATGAAAGGGGAGTTGGGAGAAGAGTTATATGGAAAAAAATTAGAAGGGGTTATATACAGGTTAGCTCATTTGCGATGGGACTCCCTTCATAAATACTATTATTTGTGACGCGACCCTTCACAAAATTTCCCCCCATATTAATTGCAGCAGTGATAAAAAGAAACTATTTGTGATAGGTCCCATCGTAAATAATTAAAAACCACATATACTATTTTTCAAGGGTGTAGACACCCGTCGCATATAGTATTCCTACATTTTGGCGTGTACCACACTACAAATCCTTTTGTGATGGGGATTACTTCCCCTCAAAAAAATATTTTTATAACCAACTATTTGTGGCAGGATTAGGGACCCCTCACAAATAGTCTTTGGCGACAAACTATTTGTGACATGTCCTCTACTTGTTGCAAATGACATGTCACAAAAACCCATTTTTCCCATAGTGGGAGGACATGATGTGAATCTTCCATGTGTAAGACCCATTAACATCATTTTCAATGTATAGTGGCACCTGAGAAACTTCAATGCATAAGCCCCATCCACATCATTTCTGATCCATAGTGGCACCCAGGCAGCTCCAACGCATAACCCCCGACCACATCCTTACTGAACTTAACATTGCATGGGCTGCTCTGATGAATAAGCCCCGACCACATGCTTCTGTAGGCCTCTTACTTAGGTATAATCCCCATCTATTCCGAACTATGTGGGCTTTTATTCCCTGCTGAATGGGATGTGTAGGAAGTTCCCTGAGGTCCAAACCTAGCACCAAAAACTCAATCCACTCCATCCACTCTATCCAAATCCATTGTCATTTTAATCATGTCACCACATCTTGATAAGATCACGTAAAAAAATGGGATACTTCATCCCTTCTAGTTCCATCAGGAATCTCAATGTGTAAGCCTAATTCCAACTCCAACCAAGATAAATCCTCTTTGCAATGAGTAGGTCCTATGCGTAAGCGCAACACCATCCAACCAAGAGCAATCCTATTGCGAAGGAATGCTCCCATGCGGAACCCCAAACAATCTCTCATAGATTCTCCTTTCATGATGCAAGAATCCTTATCACATGACATTAAACTACATGTATCGGTCCTCTCACATGCCCTTAAACTGCTACATCGAACTATGTGGGTTTTAATCCCTATCATCTATGCAAGGTATGTAGGATCCCTCTTTAAGGTTCAATACTGAACAATGATAAAACTATGTGCCTCATCTTAGGTGTAAACATCATTGATCCATCTACAAGGGTGTCTAGATCAACCTTTATGGTGTAACATCATCCCTTTATTAGACACACCTCCTGGATTTGCCTCTCTGGGGTGTTCTGATCAATATATCGATAATCCTTCTAGGTGCTCCCTTCTAGGGATGTACATCCCTAATCCACCTCTAGGGGTTTTCCGACCAGCCTTCATGGTGTGTCATATTCCCTTTATGGTACACACCTCCTGATTCCACCTTCACAGTCATTCTGATCCATCCACATGGTAAACATCCATGTGTGACATCATCCCTCTTAAGGACACACCGCCCAAATCCTCCTCTATGGGGCATTCTAATCAATCAACTCTGTCTCCACAAGATATTAAATTTTTTTACCCCAAACACATAAATAATGCTAAAAATGGGATTCTTGAGGTTAAAACCTTATAATATACGCTCCTATGGCATCAACTACCTCATATCAACACATGATCCCTTAGGTTCCATGCTTACGATGCCTCCATCAGATTCCCTCCCATGAGGAAGAATACAGGTTCCCAACACACCCAATGTCTAGTGAGGCCCAAACATACCAAATGTCCATCTACTCTAAAGAATATCTGTTACACTATCATACAGAAGCGGTGTAATTATATGACCTTGACCCCAGTATCCCAGAAATAGTGCCTTATTTTATTACATTGGCATGATTACAAGGAATCAAATCCCGATGCACTACCACAAAATCGGGCAAGGCATACACCTGCCTTTATCATCACTAACAGAAAAGCGCTGATAAATGGGTAGGACTTTATCAGCGCTAAAAAAAGCACTGATAAATGTACCCTTTATCAGCGCTAAAACAAGCGCTAATAAAGGTGTACCCTTTATTAGCTCTTTTCTTAGCACTGATAAAGGTTACATTTATCAGCGCTGATAATGTTTATTGTATACATTAAATAAAAAACACATGTTATAACTATATATATATATAATTAAATAATTATAAGATTAATAATAAATATATTTATTAGATTTATAAGATTTATTAGATTTATTAATTCATTAGATTTATTAGATTTATAAATATATACGTGTTTTCCAATGAATTGGGGTCAATGAATATATCATGCGTATATGTTATGTGATCATATATTTGCATGAATAATGTTCATTTATAGATTATAATTACATATCACGTTGATGTGTTATTTATTTATAATCCATTACGTTACCCATATAATATATATGTTCTAAAAAACGTACACTTATAATTAAAATTACATTATATTTAAAAAATAAAAATATATCATATCATATTTTCAATGATATATATATAAATATAGCTTTAAAATAATTTTATAAGTATAAATAAAAGTATATTTATTTAGAGTTATAATTATTAATATATATATATATATATTTATCATAAATATCATTTTAAATAAATATATAATAATATAAAAAAATTATTAAATTTATACATTTATCAGCTTTTTTATTAGCGCTGATAAAGTATGGATTTATCAGCGCTACAAAAGCACTAATAAAGTGGGTCTTTATCAGTGCTAAAATGAAAATCACTCATAAAGACACCCTTTATCAGCGCTAAAAAAGCGCTGATAATGGTGGTCTTTATCAGCGCTTTTCATTTTAGCGCTGACAAAGACCCCCTTTATTAGTTCTTTTTACTAGCACTGATAAAGGTCCCAACAGGATTTATAAGTGCCACCGGGTCCTCCTCCTCCTCCCCCACCATGTCAAGCTTTCGCGGAAGCCCTACCCGGCGCCTCTACCCCTGCCTTGTCTCCGCCGCGGCCTCCTTCTCATCCTCCTCTGCCGCCGCCGCCAATGCCTCATTCTCCTCCTCCGGCGCCTACTTCTCTTCCTCCTCTTGCCGCGACTCCTCCTCCCCGCACCATGTCAATCGCGGAAGCCCTACCCTGAGCCTCCGCCGTTTCCTCCTCTCCACCACAGCCTCCTTCTCCTCCTCCTCTGCCGCGACCACTGCCTCATTCTCCTCCTCCAGCGCCTACTTCTCCTCCTCCTCCTCTTTCCATGGCTCCTCCTCCTCCTCCTCCTCTACCGCGGCCTCCTCATCCTCCTTCTCCACCTTGGCCTCCTCCTCCTCCTCCTCTTCCTACTGCTCCTCCTACTCCGCTGCCTCTGCTGCCTCCGCTACCTCCGCTACCTCTGAGCTGCCTCCGCTGCCTCCGCGCTGCCTCCGCTGTTGACGGATCCTACTCCTCCGCCACCGGGTCCTCCTCCTTATGGTGAGTAAAATTGAATTTTCATGAATTAATCATGTTTTCATTTATGTTCAATATTGAGATTAATTATGATTTGGCGTGATTCTTGTGTGCGATGCTTGTGTGTGTGACACAGGTATATGTGGTTGGTTACTTGTTTGATCTTGATTAGCTCTCCCCACTATATCCTTGTGATAGAAACCTAAATAGAGAGAGTATTTTTTGTGAAATGTTGTTACACTAGATTATAATTTCACTCCGTCTAGTGGCCCTTAGTATGGATATTTTTTTTGATTTTGGATACTATCCCATAGTTAGGCCAGGTAGGGTTGGAACCATCCATGTTGGTGAATTCATGTCATCAGGTGAGGCATGCCAATGGGATGAGACATATGTTTAGTATGTTCTATATTGTACACTATTCTCCTTGGGTTAAAAAAAGAACCTTAATAGGGTTTCTACCAATTCCTGCCCACTACCCACTCTCTCTGGGTTGGGTCATATACCAATTTCAATATCACATCCTTTCTTATAACATAATAGTACCACCAACCTCTCACATTGGGTGTGATTCACATATCCTCTAATTCCACAACATAGTAGCTTCTCCCCTCTCACTTAAAATGGGTCTCACCATCACATCACATAAAAAACAATTTGAGGAGGTAATCTCTATAGACAACCTCTCACAAAACTACTCCAAACAAATACCAAGTGATCCCCATTTCGATATCTCACATCATATTATCGTACAAAAAATGATCTATTTCTATATCTCACATCATATTATCATACAAAAAATGATCTAAGGAGGGAATCTTAATATCCAACCTCTATCAAAAGTCAAAATGCACCATCAATAGGTGGATCCCATGGAAGTCACACACCAATCCCCTTTGACCAATGCCTTCTCACTCAAAGTAGGGTCCTACCAACACCTTATCACTTAAATAAACGCCATCCATTCTTGTCTCATGCCACAAAACATATAAATTTTAATCTAAGGAGGGTATCTAGATATCCAACCTCTCGTACTAGCTAAACCACATCATCAATAGGTGGGCCCCATGGATGATCATACTTCAACTAGGTGAAAGTCCTATGAAGTCCCAATCTCTTAGTCAGTCTGACCATAAATGATAAAAGTCACCATCTATTTAGCCTTGCATAATAATCTCCTTAAAACCATCTTGGTTATAAATGAAAATTATTCCCAACCTATCAACATTCTAATTCTACCTATAAGGGAATCTACTAGGTTCTACAAACCTAACCCATCATTACTCATTGATACCAACACACACTCATCTTTACATGGTAATGTCACAACCCACATGCTATACTTGATCTAGGCCTCGATAGTCTAGTCTATATCATCTTCTAATTCCCACATTAAAACTCATTAAAACTAAATAATGACCATTCAAAGAAACTCACACTAAGAGCCTTGGATACCCTATGCTAAGTCATCTAGACTATTACCATGACCCTCACTTAGGTACCATATCATATATTCCCTTGGAGATCTCTTAAACCAATTATAAGGAGGAAATCCTCTATGTCACACTTCACCAATCCCTATATGGAATATCATACTCATCAAACACACCATGAATCTTATATATCTTTAATATGGTGTTACCCATCATATGTGAGATATAAAACTATATTATCCATCTTCTATAGGCCTAAGACTCTAATACCTACTCAAATAGACTTAGAAAACTTAACTAGGATATAAAAATATGATACCAAACCTGATACTCTCATAAACACAATTAGAAACCTCACCTCCATGGAGACATAATCTTTGGATGATGACAAAATCACAAACATTCAATAGAACCCTCACTCTATCTCTTGGTAGATCAAAAACACCATATTTATTTACCTAGGTTGCTCTTGATTTCTATCCCTTTCACTGGAATACATATACTCATGCATGAGTACACAATCATGCATAAATTGGAACATGGTTTTGTATTATAGGGTCCAACTAACTCAAAAAATGGAGTAACCCCCTCACCAAGATCAAATCATCCTCAACAAAGACTATACATGCCTTATCTAATCTAGTACCAATGATTGAGACCCAATCTCAAGGAAAAATTCCCAAATAATTAATTATAGAAACTTATAATTAATTATTACCTTAATATAATTAGGAATAATCTTTTAAAAACTCATTGGGAAACACAACACCACCTAAAACACACAAAACATGGCGCGTTCATCATACGAGGATAACCTCTAGCCAATACAAACAAAATCTACATCATCTAAATTGATTTGAAGATAATATAGTGAAATCATCACACAAATCCTAGTTAAAATCATCCCAAATAATAGGGAAATAAAGGATAATAGCAATGGAGGAATTATTATGGAATAACTCACTAACGCACTATAAAAAACTCCCAAGAACTACCCCTCATCAGGGGGATTGAAGAGTGGAAGAGAATGGATGAATCCGAAGAACCACCTAAGATTTTCTATTAATGAGAACGCCCCCACCATTTTTGAAGTATCTAGTTTTTTATATAAATTATACTCATATTCCTTATCCCCTAACCAATATACCCATACTTTGGATTTCAAATAGGATGAATATAAATAAAGAATGGATGAATGCCAATCGGTTGACAAAAGAGTATGAAGAAGGCGTGAAAGAGTTTATCAAGTTTGCAAAAGATCATGCATATGACCCTTTTCAAATCCTTTGTCCGTGTTTACGCTGTTGTTATTCAAAACAAATTAGTCCAGAGGAGTTGGAAGAACACTTGATCTGTCATAGAATAGATCAGAGTTATACATGTTGGAATAAACATGGGGAAACAACGAATATAGGTAGTGGCTGGGATAACACTGTGTTTTATGGATCATTTGATATGACTACAAGTATGAAAAATGAAGATGACTGTATGGAGTATGTGATTACATATGTGAATGAGGATAAAGATCGTATTGAGGAAATGAAAAGGATTGTCGAAGATGAACTTTGTGATTTCCCAAAATTGTTTGGGAAGTTAAAAAGTTATGCAAAGACGCAATTTTATGCTGGTTGCACTAAATATACAGCACTGTCAGCCGTACTGAAGCTGTAAAATTTGAATGCAGACAACGTGTGGAGTGACGCCAGTTTTACGAAACTACTTGATCTCTTGAATGACATGCTCTCAGAAGATAATATGCTCTCAAGCCGAACATATGACGCCAAATGAATGCTAAGATCGATGGGTATGATCTCTGAAAGAATACACGTCTGCCTGAATGACAGTATACTGTTTCTCAAGGACCAAAAATCACTTAAAGAATGACCAAATTGTGGTGCTTATCGATACAAGAAAGATGAATATAGTCCTAATAAAGTTGTATGGTACTTTCCAATCATTACAAGGTTTAGGCGCCTATATAGAAGTGAGAAGACTACATGACAATTGACATGGAATACAGATACAAGAATTAAAGATGGGATACTACGTCACCCTGTAGACTCTCCTTAGTGGAAGAGAATTGATCATGAGTATCCAGAATTCCGAAATGAGTCAAGAAACCTTCGTCTTGGGTTATCTATATATGGAGTGAATCCTTTTGGTTTTCAAAGCAACAGTCACAGTACATGGCTGGTTATATTGGTAAATTATAACTTACCACCGTGGTTATGCATGAAATGAAAATACATCATGTTATCTATGCTTATATTAGGACCAAAACAACTAGGTAATGATATTGGTGTTTATTTAGCTCCATTGATCAAAGATTTGAAATTATTGTGGGATTTAGGTGTCACATTGTATGATGCTTACAAAAAGGGAGATTTCAATTTGAGAGACATGTTGTACGGGACGATAAATGACTTCCCTAATTATGGAAACTTTTCAGGATATAGCATTAAAGGAACTCAAGGGTGTCCTGTTTGCGAACAAGGTACACAATCAATTAGGTTGAAACATTCATCGAAAACCGTGTTTCAAGGACATCACAAATTTCTACCCCGATGACATTAGTACTGAGAAAACGCTTTTGGATTGTTTTGATACTTTAGAAAAAAATCCATGAGTCATTTGTGATGTGTATGAATTAACCTCACATCAATCCGACACACGGTGTGACTGGTATGGCTAAAAGTGTCAGATATCAGTTTGAAATTGACATTAACTTTAGAAAACAAGACAAGTGACATATGGAAAACTATTCAAACACGTTCATATTGTTTTGATACTTTATTAAAATGATCCATGAGTCATTTTTGACATGTAAGAATGAACCGCACCTCAATCAGACACACATTGTGACCTGTATGGCTAAAAGTGTCTGATATCAGTTTCAAATTGACATTAACTTTAGAAAACAATAGAAGTGACATATGGAAAACTGACCAAACACATTCGGATTGTTTTAATACTTTAGGAAAATGATCCATGAGTCATTTTTGACATGTAAAAATCAACCTCACTTCAATCCGATGCACAGTGTGACCGGTATGGATAAAAGTGTCTGATATCCATTTTAAATTGACATTAAATTTTGAAAACAACACAAGTGACATATGGAAAACCGAGGAAACATGTTCGGGATGTTTGGATAATTTAGGAAAATGATCCATGAGTCATTTTAGATGTGTAAGAATCAACCGCACCCCAATCTGATGCACGGTGTGACCAGTATGGCTAAAAGTGTCTGATATCAGTTTGAAATTGACATTAACTTTAGAAAACAACCCAATTTACATACGTAAAACTGAGAAAACGCGTTCGGATTGTTTTGATACTTTAGGAAAATGATATATGAGTCATTTTTGATGTGTAAGAATCAACCGCACCTCAATCTGATGCACGATGTGACCGGTATGGCTAAAGGTGTCTGATATCATTTTGAAATTGACATTAACTTTAGAAAACAACACCAGTGATATACAGAAAACTAAGAAAACGCATTCGGATTGTTTTGATACTTTGAGAAAACGATACATGAGTCATTTTTGACGTGTAAGAATCAACCGAACCACAATACAACACACGGTGTGACCGGTACGGCTAAAAGTGTTTGATATCAGTTCGAAATTGACATTAACTTTAGAAAACAACACAAGTGACATATGGAAAACAAAGCAAACGTATTATGATTGTTTTTATACTTTAGGACAATGATCCATGAGTCATTTGTGACGTTTAAAAATCAACCACACCTAAATCCGATGCACAGTGTGACCGGTATGTCTAAAAGTGTCTGATATCAGATTGAAATTGACATTAACTTTAGAAAACAACACAAGTGACATACGGAAAACCAAGAAAACACGTTCTGATTGTTTTGATACTTTAGGAAAATGATCCATGAGTCATTTGTGATGTGTAAGAATCAAACACACCTCAATCCGACTCACGGTGTGACTGGTATGGCTAAAAGTGTCTGATATCAGTTTGAAATTGACATTAACTTTAGAAAACAACACAAGTGACATATGACAAACCGAGAAAACATGTTCGGATTGTTTTGATACTTTAAGAAAATGGTCCATGAGTCATTTTTGATGTGTAAGAATCAACCGAACCCCAATCCGATGCACAGTGTGACCGGTATGGCTAAAAGTGTCTGATATCAGTTTGAAATTGACATTAACTTTAGAAAACAACACAAGTGACATACGACAAACCGAACAAACACGTTAATATTGTTTTGATAATTTAGGAAAACGATCCATGATTTATTTTGGACATGTATGAGTTAACCGCACCTCAATCCGACGCACAGTGTGACCGGTATGGCTAAAAGTTTCTGATATCTGTTTGAAATTGACATTAACTTTAGAAAACAACACAAGTGACATACGACAAACTGGGAAAACGCTTTCGGATTGTTTTGATAATTTAGGAAAACGATCCATGAGTCATTTGTGACATGTACGAATCAACCACACCTCAATCCGACGCATAGTGTGACCGATATGGCTAAAAGTGTCTGATATCAGTTTAAAATTGACATTAACTTTAGAAAACAACACACGTGACATATGGAAAACCGAGCAAACGTGTTCGGATTGTTTTGATACTTTAGGACAACAATCCATGAGTCATTTGTGATGTTTATGAATCAACCAAACCTCAATACGATGCACGGTGTGACCGATAAATCTTTTCATTAGATAAAGAATCAGTATTTATTAAATGAGATAAATCATCCAAAAACATATTGATTTTACATTATTCCCTTTCATTGTTATCAGAATGAAAACATTTGAGTTTATAATTTATATATTTTAGTTTCACATTTCCATATTAATGTATTCTTTCATATTAATGTTTTAATTTATTTCATTACTGTATTACTAACATAATATTTGTTTTCTTATATAGGTGAATTTTTTTCATTGAGTTCGGATGCTTTGTTCAGAAACAAATATCGTGGACGAAAATTTTTGAGAGGGGATCATAGATATAAAAGGATGAAACATTAATGTTTGTAACTGGTGTTGGATAATTTTAATTGTAACCATGTAAAACATTGTTTGAAATGTATATAGCAGTTTGTTTTTTTGTATTCATGATGTTAAGTAAATGTATGTAGCATTGATTGTCAAAACATTGTGTGCGCTGTGTCATATTTTGGTTCTTGGTTCATGTGAAGGTGCTATTTTGTGCAGGTGTGCCGATGTGCAGGTCCTGCTATTTTGTGCAGGTGTGCAGATGTGCTGGTGCTGGTTGTGAAAGTGTAGGGAATGTGCCTTTATCAGTGTTTTTTTGAGTGCTGATAAAGGATTACTTTAACAGTGCTAAAAGAGCGCTGATAAAGGGTCCCATTATCAGCACTCAAGATAGTGTTGATAAAGTCCCACCTTTATCAGCATTAAAAAAAGTACTGATAAAGGAACCCTTTATCAGCAGCTTTTTTAGCGCTGATAAAAGTGGCATTTATCAGTGATTTTTGGAGCGCTGATAAAGGGGACCCCCCTTTATCTACACCGACATTAACAATGCTTTTCTAGCACTTTTAATGTTGGTTTTTAGCACTGATAAAAGGCCAAGTTGTAGTAGTGATGTACTGATTAGTTTAGCAGTCTTGGAAGACTATATTACATCCTTGATACTCATAATACACTGGAAAAAAAAATAAGACATGAAACAATGTAATATGAATTATACTACATCCTTGAAAGTTTTTTAAAATTTTTATTCTTCATAACCTAGGGAAAGGATATAAAAGAAATATCTGATCTCATATGCTCATTAAGGTTATGAAATATAACAGAAGTATAATTTTAAGGCATAGTGAATAACTAATGAACACATGCCATAAAAACATAATCTTGAGCATAATATAGAAGGAACAAAATCTAAATAATTAATTCCACAATAATAAATAAACATGGATATTCTACTAGTCTAATAATCACATATAATATCAATTATAAGTTTTATAATGAGGGAATGCATAATGTGGGACATCATAACCATATTGGAAAGTCCTCATGTGATGACCATATATAAACGGGTAAAAAACAAACTAGTTTGTCTCAGGAGAACTACTAATGCATCGAGGGGATATAGAGGTCCCCAAACATCACTTACTAAGTCCAATACATTCCTAATATTCAAAGGGTGAAACATAAACAACATAAACATTCATATTGAAAAACTAGCATATAAAATGTGAAAACATAAACCATAAACCAGAAATGGTATCAAATAGAACATCCATAGTCTAACTAGCCATAAAAACTTCAAAAAAATATTGTAGATGATATTATAAGAGATAGAACTCAATGAAGTAAGAGTTTTAATAAAGGAAGTTGAAATAGAAGAAGATACCATTAGATGTGACCATTGAAAAATTCTTGACGAAATAATCTTAAATCATTAAAAAGTGTCCCATAACAATTTGAAAAATGTAAAAAATAATCCCTTAGAATATAATGAGAATAATTATACTCTTTATATGATATATAAAATGGCATTAAATACACCACACACAAGGTATATGTGGTGAACAATGCATATATCTCAAAGAAGTAAAAGTGATATGAGAAAAACACTATCTACTATGGAAAAAAGAGTTTGTTTGGAAAATAATTTATATTTTTCCTCAAATAAGATTCTAGACATATATATCACATAAAATAAATTATAATTAAATTGAAATTATAGTTGAGGAATAAATTATTTCCCTCTGAAATGATATCATGTAAAAAGAGTTTTTTAGAAACCTTAGACATAAAACTTTTTAGTGCGGTTTATGTAAAATATTAAAAAGATTTTAAATAAGAAAGGAATTTTTGTTTTCATTAAACCAGAAATGAACCAATATAGTTTTTCCTGAAAATATTAGTGAATTTATAAAAAAATGGGGGCTTAAAATATACTCTTGAGTGCACTTTAAAACTAGAATGAAATCGGGAAGTTCTTTTGAATCGAGCTTTGTTTATCATGAAGAATTGAGAAGGGAACATTTTTAAAAACATGTATATCCCCATAAAAGAAATATTATTTGATATGGATATATGATTTAGGAGCATATACCCAAAATATATAATAATTACACTAAAATAAAGAATCATTACATTGGGTTAATGATAGTGAAAGAATAACATGAATGAAAAACAGGGGTTCAGGTAGAATCCCTTACCGCTTTGTAATCAATCGAATAATATGCCCCAAAATTAATAATCATAAAATGATAAATTTAATACGATGATAAAAAACGGATTCATGATATGATACATTAACGGTAAGTATACATACAACATACCCAAGAAATAATGATGATTAAAGAATACCTCACAAAAACGGAAGTGAGATGACAAGACCCTTACCACTTTGTAGTCAATCGAATCATACGAAAAAAATAAATAATTATCAAATGAATAATTGAATACCATGAATATAAATAGATTAAATATATTATATATTAAATGGAAGTATAAATACATCAGATAGATGCAATAAATGGTGAATAATGGGAGTCTCATGAAAATAAAAGTGAGATGAGAAACCCCTTACCTTATGTCCAAATGTGTTCTACATTTGACCGTAGTGTCCTGGAAAATAAGAATAAATTAGTTTTATTAATTAATTTAGAACACTTTATACATGTATTATAATCATTATAGTTTTATTATTCTCATTTAATGTATTATTGATGAGATATAAAGTTTGATTTCATCGTTCAAGAGCATTCATTTTCCTGGTTTTCATGAATGGTTCACTTATTTGTAAGTGATGGAGTTCATGTGGAATAAATATAATTATAAAAAATTGATTTTATATGATACTAATGAAAAAAATTAAATGTTTATATAATTAATTTGGTTATATTTTATGTATAGTAGTTATTAGGTAGAACAATAGTGATAATCATTTAGATTATTTTGGCGGTTTTTGATCATCACGAACTTGTTTTGTCTTATGAATTTGTATTTTGTATATATATTGGTTCCATAAAATTGAATATATTATAATAAAAATATTATATTATTGTTTAAACATAAATTATTTTATCATGATCATAACTGAAAAACATATTGAAGAAGGAAAGTTCATCATCCATGAAGGTTGGAAATCGACACCTCCCAGGCGATGATTTCGTTTTTAAAATAATAGAGAGTTAGGAGATTGATGACGAGTATTACATTAAAAGATATAATTACATTATATAGATGATAAATGAGTTATCATTATCATTTTGATAGATGAGGTTAGTAGAGTATAATAAAATAATAACATGAAAAGAAAATAAAAGGGAAAGGAAGAGGATTTTACCTCTTGAATACACCTCACTAAGAACCTCCTTAAAGAAATGGGGATTGGAATTTTTGTAAGAACAATAGATCTAGGATGTGTGTAGATACTAGGCAAGAGGATTTGGGAAGAACATTGAAAAGATTTACGTATTAGAGGAGTGAGGAGAAGAGGGGGTGAGGGGTGGTTTTTATAGTGGAAGAGAGGAGTGATTTTCGAATATCTTATTCATTATTTTATTATATTTCTCCAGACAAGAAATATTGTTGATTATTGTGAATAAAAATAGTAATAAGTGCATGTCAGTTCTAACCATTGGTACTTACATCATTTGGAATGTTTTTAATTAAAGTATTTAAATTATAATTTTAATACTGTAAATTACCATATTTCACTATTCACCAATAATTCACATATTTCAGAGAAGTCCGAAAAATTAACCCCAACCATTTTTTGACATGTAGAATTAAAAAATGATTTTAATTTTATCAAAATAATTTTCAAAATATGATATATTTAATTTTTTTACTTAAAACCATTATTTACTCGAGAAATACAGTTTTTAAAATTATAACTTAATTTATAATACCCTGAACAATTAACTAAGGTCTCATTGAATTAACCTAAATTCATTGGACAAAAAAATATACATTTATGAAATTTTTTTATAATTTTTTTTTAGGTTTTAAATCAATTTATTAATTATAAAATTTTAATTAAATATTTATTACCTATAAAAATACCAACACTTAATTACTAATTTTTAAAATATTCAGTTACTTATACTATGATATAATTATATCATAACTTCATTTATAAGATACCTAAATTTTATTTATAAATTCATGAGTGACGTTACAATTCATCGGGCCTATTTACTTTTCATAAGGGTCATATTACTATTCATAAAGGTACATTACTATTCCAAAGGGTCAAGTTACTATTCACCAAAAATTAAGTTGGTCATATCCGATTCTAAATATGTTACTAATCACTACCATTTATGTTCATTTTTTAAAATCAAATCACATAAGCAACACAAATTATGTTTAATAGCTTGGTTATAAAAATCTTGTTTTTATAATTATTATAACAAAGTGTTGTTTTGAAGTTACTCGATGTTTTTTTCATTACAGTCTATATTAAATTTATTTGTTAATACTTGGGGTGTTATATTCTTCCCTCCTTCAATAAATTGTGTCCTAAATGTTTGAAATTAAACTTTAAAAGTTAATGGTTGATACTTGAAAATTACCTTGGGGGAAACCCATATTGGAAATAGGCATAATAAAATATCCTCTTTTTAAGAGGGAAAAGGAAATGCATAGGTTACTAAAAAACTATGCATTTTAATAGAATAACATTAGTGTTAAGTTAAAATATTTAAATTGAAGAATAATCTGACCATAAATTTCTGATTTGGGGTGATAGAGGACACCACCATTAGAATTTGAACCATCACAAAGCCACAAATCATGTGATCGGTTAAAAGACCATTGATTTCCCATAAATAAATCAACATGGAAAACGTTTTTTATAAAATAATTTTCCTAAAATTGAGGGATTTCTTTACTATTTAGATAATCACCTAAGAAATTAAACATACTTGATAACTTTATATGTCATAAAAATAATATGACCCTTTGGATGCGCTTCGATCTAGTTTCACTTCATTCATTATACCTAGAATTTAATATTTATGATGATTTTTTTCACGCCTGAATAATTTGAATCAAATTCAATAGATCACAAATCCTACAGAAGTATAATTATATATTCCTCTTATCTTTATATATTAAAAATATCTAAAATGGTTAGGATAATATAATATAATTCCCCAAGAATAATAAACCCTTATATGTTGATAAAAAACTTTAATCTCTAAAATTAAAATTCAAAACTCAAATTTGAACATAGATCAGTTGGAAAAGTACTATCATTATTCAAAAAAATATATTCTATAATATTACTCAAAATTCAGAAGTATTTGTTCATATAGTATTCCAAATGACATTGATAACCCAAAATGTCTTAAACTAAAAATTTAATTTCCACTATCACATAATCTTCCTGTTATTCTAGCCTTTTCCATAAATAATCTGGATCTAAATAAGTCTACAATAAAAGAATATTTAACTCCAAAATAAAAGCCAAAATTTATTCCTCAAAATATTACATTTACCAAAATCTTATAACATTCTAAAAATTGTGAACGTTTTCTAAAATAATATTAATTACTTAATCGCAAAATAATTTTCCAATCCCAAAGTTATCTATTTGATAAAGAAAAAAGTACCTAAAATAAAAGTAAAATTTATCTATTAGACATTTTAATGAAAAATTAATTATAACTAAGACTTCATGTAGGCGAGTGGTTGGAATTGTAACCTTTTCAACCTTCAGTTTTGGGTTCAAACTCTTCAGCCATACCAAATGTAGAAGGTTGTCACCAGACGTGAAATGTTTCCTTTTTCTAAAACCATATAACTTCCAAAATAAATATGATGGATTTTATTGAAATATTGTCCATCACTAAAAATCCATTTAACTAGTATTTTCAATACAACCTCAATACAAAAATACATCATACATTTATTTCCACATAGGCCCTTCCTTGGTCTATAGATTATCCTATATAATAGTGAATTTACTCTGTTAATTCCTAGGTCCCTTATATTTATGGAAAATAACTTCAAATGGATTCTTAGGATCAGTTTTATTTCCTCCCAATGTACTCTTCATTTTTCCTCAGTAATTATTTTATTTATGTTCTTTTTTCCAAAAAATAAACCATTTCTTTGTTCCTTTGATATAATTTCCTAGGTGTCTCCTTCCACATTTATTACATGATGGAAATTGAGCTTTCATTTCTCTATTGTCTCCAACAATGGATATCTTAGAAAACTGCATTCTTCTCTTATTTGATGGTTTCCAGAATTGGTTAAGGTATATGTTATTAATAATATTTTGGGAAAACTGATTAGGCATGAACATGATATCATTCACTCCTATCAACATCCCATTTGGTTACTCACCACCACATCCTTGTTCATCATGTTCAATGTTAACATGACTCCTTCAGGTTCTATCCATTGACTAAAACTAGAAAGAATAGTTTGAGTAACAATATTCATAGCGATAAAAACATATAATAATTTATAGAATATCATGACAACATATTTTAAACCTAAAACACTTTAAGTTTAACCTAGGTTATTCATTTTCCATTATATATTCAAATCCTTAATAAAGGTTTGTAAAGTTAATGTGAATTATCCTAATCATATCCATATGAGTTTCAAACCAAGTACGCAATAAGGACCATTATCATATACCAAGTTACCCTGAGTTAGGCTTGGGACACCTTGTCAGAGTTGTTACCCCTAGGTACATCTATTCTAGAACCACATCCACTTTCAGTATCCAGACATGCATGTATTTCTAAGAAGACCCACATAATCTCTACCTTACCAAAATGATAGGATTATCTTTTATACTTATCATCAAATTCTATCTTAGGGTTATGATGTCTAATTTTATAAATCTAGTTTATAAGGATACTACTAACCTCCCTTTGATACAACTGTAAGAACCCGACCCCAATATCCCAGAAGTAGTGCCTTATTTTATTACATTGGAATGATTTCAAGGAATCAAATCCCAAATGACCGATTATTTTATAATTCTTGGAAGAACATATTACATTTTTGATACCCATAATACATTATAAAACATAAATAAAACATGATACAATATAAAATGAATCAAACAATATACTTGAAATTTTGTTCAAAGTTAAATTCTCCATAACTCAGGGAAAGAAAACATATGAAAGGGGTAAGATCAGATAATCAGTAAGGGTAAGTAATATAGCAGAAGAATAATTAAAATTCATGGTGAATAACTAAAGAAAACTTTCCAAACAAATATAACCTTGAAAATAATATAGCAAGAACAAAAGCAGAATAAGTAATGCAATAATAAAAAATGACCATGGATATTTTACTAGTCGAATAATTACATGGACTATCAATTACTTATTTCATAATGAGGGAATTAATAATGTGGGATATCAAAACCATATTATCAAGGCCTCATTCCATGACCATACATAAAAGGGTAAAAAAAACTAGTTTGTCTCATAAGACATACCAATAAATCGAGGGGATATAGAGGGCCCTCCCCATCACTTATTAAGTCTAATACATTCCTCATATGAAAAGGGTGAATCATAAACAATATAGACATTCTTATTGAAAAACTAGCATATGAAATGTGAATACTTTAACCATAAACCATGAATGGAATAAAATAGCACATTTATAGTCAAACTGATCATAGAATCTTCAATAAAATATGGTAGATGATATTATAAGATATAATACTCAATGAAGTAAAATATTCAACAAATGAAGTTTAAATATATGAAGATACCATTAAATGAGATCATTGAAAAATTCTTGAGTAAACAATCATTAAACATTCAAAAGTGTCCCATACCAATTTGAAACATTAAAATCATAATACCTTATAATATAATGATAATGAAGAGAATATTGAAATGATATATAAAAGGGAAGTACATACACCACACAAAAGGGACAAGTGTTAAACAAGGCATATATTTCATATAAGTAAAAGTGATATAAGAAAAACACTTTCTACTTTGGAAAGAAGAGTTCTTTTAGAAAATAATTTATATTTTTCAGAAAATAAGATTTTTAAAATGTATATCCTAGAAAATAAAAGGGTAGTGCATTTATATTATAATTTGAGGCATAAATTATTTCCCTATGAAGTGAAGTCATGTAAATTTATATTTTTAAGAACTTTGAAAATAATACATTTTAGTGTGGTTTAAGGAAAATATTAGCAAGATTTTAAAGCAGAAAGGAATGTTTGTTTTCATAAAACTAGAAATGAACCATGATAGTTTCTTATGATAAAATTAAGGATTTTATTAAAATAATGGGGTCTTAAAACATATTATAGAGTGCACTTGAAAATGGGAAAGAAATCCAGAAGTTCCCTTGAATCTAGCTTGTTTATCGGGAAAAATTAAAAAAAGAAACTTTTTAAAACATGAATATCCCCATAAAAGAAGGATGATATGATATGTATATATGATTTTTTAACCTATAAAAATAATATAGATGAATTAAAATAAAATAAAGAAACATTATATTATGGTAATGATTGTGAAAGAAGAACCCGAAGGAAAAACGGGGGTTTGTGTAGAATCCCTTACAACTTTGTAATCAATCGAATCATATGACCCAAAATTAATAATAAAAAAATGATACATTTAAAACCATGATAAAAGATTGATTCATGATATGATACATCAATGGGAAGTATACATACACCATAAACAATAAATAGTGGTGAATAAAGAATATCTCACAAAAATTGAAGTTAGATGAGAAGACACTGACCACTTTGTAATCAATCGATTTGTATGAAAAAAATTAAAAATTATAAAATGAATATTTTAATAAAATTAAGATAAATATATTAATGATATTATATATGAAATGGAATTATATAGATACAAAATACAATAAATAAGTGGTGAATAATGGGAATCCCATGAAAATAAAAGTGAGATGAGAAACCCCGTACCTTATGTCCGAATGTGTTCTGTACTTGACCTTAATGTTATGGATAGTCAAATTAAATCCATTAATTATTTAATTAAAAACTATATATACATTTATTAGAGTCATTATAGGTTTATTAAGTTCATTTATGTCCATATTGATGAGTTATAGAGTTTAATTTTATCGTTCTGGAGCATTCGTTTTCTTGGTTTTCATGATCAGTTCACTTGTTTATAAGTATTGGAGTTCATGTGGAATGAATATAATTATAAAGAATTGATTTAATATAATAATAATGAAAATAAAAAATATTAAATAGTTATATAATTCATTTTTTATATGGTATGAGAATGAGTTATTAGGTAAAATATTAGTGATAATTATTTAGATTATTTTGGCGTTTTTTGATCATCACGAACCAGTTTTTTCATATGAATTAGTATTGTGTATATATAATATTTATGGAACATTAAATAGGTTATGATAAACATATTATATTCTGGTTTGACCATAAAAAATGTATCATGTCCAGACTTAAAGATGATATTGAAGAATGAAAGTTTGTCATCCATGAAGGTTGTAAATCGGCACCTCCTGGATGATGATTTCGTTTTTTAAAAAATTGAGAGAGAGAAAGGAGATTGAGGATGAGTATTACATTAACATTATATAATTATAGTATATAGATTATACATGATTTATAATGATCATTTGGATAGATTCGTTGAGGATATTATAATAAAATAAAGATCTTGAAAAGAAAATAAAAGGAAAAGGAAGATGATTTTACCTCTTGAATACTCCTCCTTTAGAACCTCCTTAAAGAAAGGGGTTTTAGTATTTTGGAAATACCAAGAGCTCATAGACATGGGTAGAGAATAGGGAATATAATTTTGGAAAAAATTTTAAAATCTTAAAGGCTTAGAGGAGTGAAGAGAATAGGAGGTGAGGGTGGTTTTTATAGTGGAGGAGAGGAGTGATTTTTGAATATCTTGTTCATTATTTAATTGTTTTTCTCAAGAAAATAAATATCGTTGATTATTGTGAAAAAATATAGTAACAAGTTCATTTCAATTCAATTCAAGGGTTATTAAATCTTTCATGATGTTTTAATTCATGTATTGGGATTATAATTTTAATATTGTAAATTACTGTATTTCACTATTCACCAAAAATTAATGTGTTTCCAAAAAGTCACAAAAATTAACCCAACCATTTTTCAATGTGAAGGATTAAAAATTAAAACCATTTTATCAAAATAATTTTATGAATATGAGATATTTAATTTTTACTTAAAACCATCATATACTCAAAAAATACTATTTTTAAAATTATATCTGAATTTACAATACTCTGAAGAAATAACTATCGTATCACTAAATTATCCTAAAACCATTGGAAAGTAAACTTTTGTTTTATGAATACATTTTAAGAAAATTAATTATCTTTTAAATCAATTTATTTATTATAAAATTGTAATTGAATATTTATTACCCAAAAAATACCAACACTTAATTATTATTATTTTTAAAATATTCACTTACACTATGATATAATTATATCATACCTTCATTTATAAGATGCCTAATTTTTTTTACATTCATGAGTGAGGTTACTATTCATTTAGTCGGTCAACTATTCATAAGGGTCCTATTACTATTCATAAGGGTACATTACTATTCCAAAGGGCAGAGTTACTATTCATAAAAATAAGTTGATCCTATTAGATTCTAAATTTATAAATAATAGCAACTTTGTATGTCCTTTTTTCAAAATTTAAATAAAAGAAGCGTAAAAATTATGTTTAATGGATAGGTTATAAGTATCTTGTTTAAATAATTATAATAACAAAGTGTTTATTCACAAAGACTCAGTGTTGTGTGCATTACATTATATATTAAATTTATTTATAAATCCTTGGGGTGTTAGAGTAATTATATCATGTGCACAAATAGATGGCAACGTGAATGAGCTCCATGAACACGACTCAAATCTATAAGAGAGACTTAGACTAGGTGGCGAGTTCAAAGAAGGAATATATGGAAGGAGAAACTGAAATCTAATCAACACATTTCAATCAAGGAGCAAACATCAACATCCATGGTGGAGGAGGATTCCCACCTTTTTAAAGTGGGAATGCAGGGAAATAAGTATGCGTCGCCACAGTGATGTGCACCCCGACTGCGAAAGAATCAGAAACAGAAACAATAAACAATATAGTTGTTCCATAGTCTTGTGTTATATGATTCATGTTAACATAATTCATTATCTATTAGAAATATATTGTTTTTTAATTTAATAAATTTTGAATATTATTTAAATATTCCATGTGATAACATATGTTTTATTTATAAAAGAAACTACTTTTATTTACAAATTTAAAAATAAAAACATCTATACCTAGGATGGATAAATAAGTTGTGCTATTAATAATAGTAGGTACATAAAAATAATATATTAAAAACAATGTCATTCATATTGTAAATTAAAGATAGTAATCTCTAATGTCTAAAATAGGTAGCCTCACACCATTGGTAGCTCTCAATTCCACCTCTCCTCTAGAAATATTTTGGAATCTACATGGTCCTTGCATTTGGAAACAGTTATGATAACCACAAGCTAAATCTAATACTAGTGTGAATATATTTAAATATTACACATGAAAACGAATACACATTTTTCTCCCCCTTATTTCTAGGAGCAGTCCCTTTTCCAATGGTCTTACATGCCACATGAAAATCATAATTCATCCATTTCCATTCCCTTCCACTGGATCATCTTATTATTGGAATTACGGTGCTCATGAGCTTTAGACTTATTCTGATTCCTAGGAACCTTTACCTTACTCTTCCTTTTCTTATTCACTATTAGGGACATGGGTTTATCACACCATGTTTCCTTTTCCACTAGGATAATCATAGTAAGAAGTTTTGAAAGACTATTGTCATTATTTCCCATGTTATAATAACTAATAAAACTAAAAAAGGACTTGTGTATTGAGTAATGTATGAGATTTGAGTTCAAATGATCTTGGTATTTAATCCCTAATATACCTAAGCATTCAATTTAGCCAATAATCATGACTAAATGAGTCCCAACTAGAATTGAATACCTAAGAATAGTTTTAAATAGACCATTGGAGATCTCGTATATCTATTTACTTACCTTCCCTTGATTAAAATCAAGAAGGTGATACATCATGCTATATGAATCCATGTCCTTAAGTTGAATTTGAAGCACTTTAGTCTAGGACGGTAACATGAAATATAAAACATATGTATCATCATTAAAATTTTTATCATAGAGAGAAAACTATTACTCACTAGCCTCTTTACCAGGTTCGTTAGGAATAGTTTATTCCATCACATAAAATTTCCTTTCATGGCATAAAATAACACATAAGTGAATTTTACACTCTTAAAAATTTGTGCCAGTTAGAATGTTATCCTTATCATGTGTATATCATAGTGATTTGTTTGAAGTCATTTTAATTTTGATTAATATAAATAAGAATAGAATAATTTTAGTGCATTATCTTATAAAAGTAAAAAATTAAAAATCACATGAGCCTCAGCCCAGTGTGTGAGGTATCCTTAGGTGCATCCACGAGAACCAGGTTCAAAAGCAGGTAGATACATATTTCCAAGTACTGTAGCAGCACTGTAGCGAGCACTGTACACTGTGCGAGAACTATAGCCGAAATGTACACTGTACAGGAACTGTAGTAGAACTGTACACTGTGTAGGTACTACAGTAGGTAGTGTAGCAGTTACTGTAGCAAGTTCTGTTTGGTACTGTAGCAACTAGAACTATTCACCTTGGGCCACTGATTTGGGCTTGGAGTCCTTAAGGCATTTGGGCCACCCATGCCTTCGGTTCAGTAAGGCTTTCAGGCCACCTTTAAGGACTTTGGGCCACCTCAAGGCCTTTGGGCCATATTCAGTTGCCCCAGACACACTACAAAAAAAGGAGCAGCTCCAGAAGGGGATTCAGGGCAAGGTGTGCTCACCAGAGCAGAGTCAAATGGGTTTGTCAGAATGAGAGGGTATGGCTATGCCATCGGGACCAGCCTGTGCTTGCATGGGATGCCTAGTCAAATGGCCATGCAAATATGGAGACCTACTATCATGATGCAGATGCTGGGGAGGGGCAGTTCCATGTAGATAGTTTGGTTGAATTCCCTAAGACCTTCGGGTCATGTAATATTCTAAGCCAATGGGCCATGTAATCTCTAAGCCTACGAGCCTTGTAAGGGTTCCCCCTCATCCCTTGAAAGGGGGGTTATCAAAAATCAATAAAAATGAAGGCCTTCAGGATATTCAGGGTAAAAAATAAAAAAATATTATATTTATTAATCTCCCACTATTTTTTTAAAACCCAATAGTCCTCACGTTTTCTATAGAATGTATTATTTCTTGGAAATTCTAGTTTCAAGGATCTATATTCCCCTTCTAATCAAACTAACATTGGACGGTCAGAAAATTTGAATAGTTTTAGGTAGAAATTAGAGATTCCAACTATATTAACAAATAGTACCTTGATCTGTTGAGTGGACTCCCCAATCCTGAAATCCGTAAATTGAATTTGATTAACCATTTCCTCTTAGTTACACCAATTCCTTATCTGGCCTTAAATTATTGATATGAACTAAGTCATGCCAACAGAAAAATTCAAGTTAGAAATCACTGATAATTGAAAGCACCCCAACTTTGGTTGGTCAAGCACTTTGAATTATGGTTAGATTTTAACTTAAGTAGGGGAAGGCTATACAAAATTAATATATATATATAGGGGTTATTTTTTATTTACAACTAAATTTACAATAATTTTCATTATTACTTTCTTGTTAATATTATGTGGACTTAGTTATGTGATTAACCATGTATTAGATAATGATTATGCACAATCCAATTTATTTTAATTCTATCATTCATGATGGTTAATTCATTAATTCATGTGATCATGAAACAATATCCATAATGAAATAACCCTGAGACAAGAGAGAAATAAAATGATAAAGTTTCAGGATCATGATATTTTACTAAGGGAAATTTTGTTTATAGGATGAAAAACTAACCATCGACCTAGGGGAAAAACACCTTAAACCATTTTCGGTTCATGTTGCAGTTTTGCACATGTTCGTATATGTGTCTCTCTTGGATTGATTTCACCTCGACTCGAAACTTGAACAACCACCACTAGCTTGGGATTTGCATCAATTACATATTATTTTACTCACATACAGGTGAGGGAAAACAAATGATTTGTTATGGAGTTTTAATTAAAGAAACCATGGGCACACAAGCCCTTATATAATGAGAAAACAAATGACACACATGCAAAAAATTCAATTTAACAATAAATTAAAATAAATTAGTAACAGGTAAAGTTTTGTTCTATGCTCATGATCATCCACATAAATTAAACTAATTACACATTTAAAAAATTAGCATTCAATTATAATCTTTCATATTTAAGATAAATCAAGCTCGAATCAATTAATTATCTTCTTTAACTAATAAATTATTTTATATTATTTCTCATCAGAACTCTTTTGGGATTATCATCCATCATAATTTTAATCAAATTAAATAAACTTATTTTAAATTAACTCTGCACAAAAAATGTACCTTGGAGGAAACACGGTGAGTATTATCCCAAACTACAGAATTTGTATTATATTCATATAATGTTTACTCACGTGGCATATAACATACATATAATATTACATAATGCAAAAATGTGTTTTATCAGCATAATGACCACACAAAACACATTGTATATATGTAACATGTAATAATTTTATCTTCATAGAGTAATAAATATATTATGATTTATAAACAATATACAGTTTTGAACATTATAGAAAAAATTAACTAGACATTATATATATATATATATATATATTAAACCTACCACATGATAGGTACTATCAAATTAATGACCACACAAAAAATGTTGATAATTTTTAATGAGTATAATAAATTTATTTTTAATTCTGTATATTTGGTAAAAGTACACAACATGTACATTCAACCTACGTGTCATGTGTTATTCTACACATATATCCATGAAACAAGACTAGAGACTCACCATGTATTTGTTCCATAGGAAATAATGGAGTAAATTTTTTGTACAAGGGAGGCAGGGCATGTAGGCTCCAAGTCACATAGTTACCAATCATGTATTCCATGTATGAAGATATATGTCCTATATGAAATTAAAGGACTACATGTCATGTATGGAAGTTACATGGAGTGTACTCTGGATGGCAGTGTTCCAGGATAGATCTCTCAACTTGCAGTGTGTAATTAAATTCAATTCGAGTAAACAATTAACATATATCAAATTAATTTCGAATTATTTTATGGTGAATTAAACATGGGTACGTGGTGTGTACCTCTAGATTACACAGTGTGTACTTTTATGTTATTTGACCAGGATCCCCAACTACTCAAGATGAGATCATTTAACTTATTTCATTCATAAAATTTATAAAATTGATTTTATTTTAGAAAATAAAGAGAAATATGAGTTGATCTCATGATTCAGATTAAAGAAATATTTAACTATAATTGATAACTAACAATAAATATATAAATCAGTCAATGATATATAACTAATTAAAAATAATTAAGTGATATATCGAATACCAATTGAAGGTTCTAGGCACATCAGAATCAATGGATGGGGCATACCCAACTCATCTTTTTTTTTTCTGATTGATGATTAATTAGAAATTTACATGATGATAAAAGTATTGATCAGTAGAATTCAATTAAAGAATATAGAGAAGAGAAAAACACTAGAAACAAAGCACAGGATCACCGCCTAATATTTACAATTAATTTAAGAAATTAAAGAATTAACTTGGGAGGAATTATTTCCTTTTTGATGGATCTTAAAACGACTCTATGTCATATCATAGGTTCATTATAGGATTCAAGAATATATTACCTCTAAAAATGATCCACACTTGTTCTAAAATCCTTCGAATATCGCTACAGGAATCTATGAGTTCTAGCACAAAGCATGCTAATTCTTGCATCATTTTTCTCTGATCACCCTAAGAATCACATCAAGGAAGCGTTCTCTTTAATATATCTATAAATCAGAGTGGTGGTAGAGGAGTATTGATCAAAATTTAGAAGAGAATTATAGGAGAGGAATATTTCTTGGCCTTTAAGAGGATTATATTAAGATCTCATTGTGCACAACCAAATGAATTAGTTTTCGAGGAAAATAATATAAACGAGTTTATGTACTGCTAGGCTTAGAAAATAATAATTTCACATGTGCCCTTATTAATTCTATTATCTATGTGGAATCCCAAGTCTATAATTATATTATTATTATTTCTTCATATGTGGTAAAATCACAAATTAAATTAAATATTATTTATTCAAATAATATTCACATTATATTATTTCTCATTAGAAAATTAAACTCGGTCCTCCATTCCTAAACAATATATTTTGGTTCTAGAATAATGAATATTTATTTAAAAAATAAATATCATTGCATTATTAACCAATAAATAAATAGATATTATATTCACTAGGTAGAAAATTAATATTTATTAGATAGTATGGTCGTATAATATTCTCTAAAATAAGTAGTGATTAAATATATGTGATCAAGAAAACATGAATATTTATGAACCCATAAGTGGGAATAATATTTATTCAACAAGTTAAATAATAAATAATAATATATTATTTAACATAGATCATGGTTACACTTATAGTGTGACCCTCAATGCCTCTTTATCAGTAGAATTAGGTAATGTAGACTGATTCCCAAGGTTTTCATCTAGCAATATAACAAGGCACCCATAGAGAAAAAATTTAATTCCATAGTGACATAAAACCACATATGGATTCTTAATGTGTAATATAATCTCTTTTGTCGTGATATATCCAATCAGATAGTTTTCATATTAGTGTTATCAAGCTATGTGCTCGACGTCTCTTTCTTTGACATTTATAAATTTGAACTTGCCTATAGAACACCATGTCTGTGGATTTATTTAGGATATATCACTTCCATCAATGGTCCCAAGAAAACAACATCCTTCAAATAAGAGAAGATAAAAACTATTTCTCTCATTATTCATTAATGAAATATTACTCGTGACACACTAAACGTTTCCAACCTCACTGTGAAGATATCTCATCACAATTTTCCTCAATTTATCAAAGTAAAAGACATTATACTCATTAATAAAAATTATAAAATATAAGGATCAATAAAAAAATTAAAAGATAGAAACATCCAATGACACATGTAAATGTGGATTTCCTACTAGAGGGTATCGTTCTCATAATATCCTACACTGAACATTACCAAGGGAATACAACAAGAAAAGGTGTCTCAATTTATGATGAGTCTCCACCCCTGATACCCTATATCATTATTTTATTATAAATGATTTCATTTGGATATAAAACATATATTTAAGAATATAATCATGGAACCAATGGGATCACATTATAGTGGGGAACTACAATGTAATTTTAGTTCAACAACTACTATTAGAACATTAACACATACTATGTTACATAGAATAAAAATCATGATTTGGTAGAGAGTTTATTAATATTAAAAAAATTAATATAGGTTACCATAATGTACATAGAAGTTGGTTCTAAGGCACTAAATCCAAGATAAAAACCCATTTATTTTCCATAGGTTATGTTTTGATGATATGATGCATGTTTCATGATCTTGTGACACATATATATGCTTTAATCATGTGATGGGTGGGCCTTGTATTATATATCCATATAATACAATGGGTAATGGATTATATCTCAGGAGAACATAAGGAATTGAATGGGGGTGAACCCAATTTAGTTAGGGAATCAGTTGATTTTGATAGTCTTGGAAGTAAACAATGGCCAAGGATGTGATGGAATGGGGAGTAAGCCCAATTCAATATAATAGTATTGGATGTGATCCTTGACTAAGGAGATGATTTTTGATTCATATGTGATTTCCAAAAACCAATGTATTATTCTTATGATTTATTTATATGGATCGTGAATAATCACTATGCCGAAATAGGCATTTAGCAGCGGTATAAACCGTCGCTAAATCGTTTTGTGATGGTTTTAAAAAACCAATGCTAAATCGTGTGTTGACATTTATTTTGCGGCCGTTTTTTCAAAACTGTCGTAGAACGATTTAGCATCGGTTTATTAAAATTGGGGGAATCATTTAGTTTTGGTTTAAACCACCACTAAATGATTTCGCGATGGTTTATTATTTTTTTCATAATTTGTTTTATTTTTTTAAAACTTTATATTAATTTTTTATTATTTTTTATTTTCATATTTCATTATTATCAGAATTATTTATTATTTATTAATTAATTATTATTATTAATTTGATTATTATTAATTTTATTATTTATTATTATTTATTGTTATTTATTATTATTATTTTATTATTCTCGTAGATATTTTATAATTATAATTTTATTATTATTTTACATGTTAATTTTTAAATTATAGCAATTAAATAATTAATTAATTATTACTATGCATATGTACATACATATGGACATCTACATGCACATGCACAGGCACATGAACATGTGTAAGCTACATATAGAAATTTAGTGTTGGGCGAGATTTGAACCCCTTATCTCTTACTTATTCCATAAAGTCTTTACCACTCTAACATGCTCTTCATGTTGTGAATAAATAGAATTTAATATAATTATATATATACATTGATGTATAAAGAATAAACAAATAATAAACAAATAAATAAATAAATACATAAATAAATAATAAATAATAAATAAATAATAAATAATAAATAGTAATTAATAATTTATAACTAATAATTAACAATTAATGAATAAATAATGAATAATTAATTAATAATTAATAAATAAATAATGAATGATGAATAAATAAAAAAATAAAATAAAAAAATAATGAATAATAAAATAATAATAATTAATATATACATGATTACTAAATAATAAATAAATAAATAAATAAATAAATAGATATAAATTAAAATATATAAATAATAATATAATAAAATAATAATTTAAAAAATAAATAAATAAAAAATAAATGAATAAAAATAATAATAAACAAATAATATATAAATAATAAATTAAATACTAATTAATATATACACAAAAACTAAATTATAAATAAATAATAATATATAAATAAAATATATAAATAATAAAATAATATAATAATAATTAAAAAATAAATAAAAAATAAATTTTAAATAATAAACAATAAATAAATAATAAAAAATGAATAAAAAATGAATAAAAAATAAATAATAAATAAATACAAAAATAATTAAATAATAAATAATAAATAATAAATAAAGGCATAAATAATAAATAATAAATAATAAATAATAAATAATAAATAATAAATAATAAATAATAAATAATAAATAATAAATAATAAATAATAAATAATTATTTATTATTTATTAATTATAATTAATAATTAAATAATTAATAATTAAATAATAAATAAATAAATAATAAATAATAAATAAATAATTAATAAATAATGAATAATGAACAAATAAATAATAAATAAATAAATAAATAAAAAATAGATAAAAAATAAATAAAAAATATAATTAATAAATAAACAATAAATGATTAATAAATATATAATAAATATATAATAAATATATAATAAATATATAACAAATATATTATAAATAAATAACGAATAAATAATGAATAAATAACGAATAAATAATGAATAAATAATGAATAAATAATGAATAAATAATGAATAAATAATGAATAAATAATGAATAAATAATGAATAAATAATAAATAAATAATGAATAAATAATAACTAAATAATAACTAAATAAATAATAAATAATGAATAAATAAATAAATAACATTAATAAATAAACAATAAATTAATAATAAATGAAAAATATATAAATATTAAAATAATAAATAAGTAAATAAATAAATTAAAATTGAATAAATAATAGATAACAAATAAAAAATAAAAAATAAAAAATAATATATAATAATAAGTAAATAAGTAAATAAGTAAATAAATAAATAAATATTTAATAATTAATAAATAATGAATAAATAATGAATAAATAATTTGCAAATAAATAAACAATAAATGACTAATAAATAAATAATAAACGAATAATAAATAAATGATAAATAAAAAATGAATAAAAATTAAATATTAAATAGTTATTTGAAATTAATTTAAAAATAAATATAAGTCACCGATAAATAAATATTAATTTAGTAATTAGTAAATAATAATTGAATAAATAAAATAATAATATTAAATAATAACTAATAAATAATAAATAATAAATAATAAATAATAAAATAAAAAATGTATATAAATATCTATAAATAAATACACATGTAGAAAAATTGACATAAATATATATAAAGACACATATATGTTAAAAAATTGGGGTGCTCTTAAAACCCATAAAAACATTAAGAAACTCTGAAAACCTTAAAAACACTGAAATGAAAATTAAATATGATCCAGGAATCTGTTTCTTCTCTTTAACTAGTCAATTTAAAGATAATGAAACTAGATTAGATATGATATGTAGTACAAGCTAAACAAACACCTAGATCAGAAGTTATAGCTTCTTGAAATTGAAAAAATTAGGATCATTGAATAAAAACTCTATTTTGGAGGCCTTATGGGAATTCATGGGGGGCGAAAAATTGTTAATTGAGCTCTAGAAGATCAACACTATCCCTCTATAATGTATATCCCATTACAAGATTCGATTTGATATGTGGAAGCTGCCAAACAGACATCCGGATCCAAATTTACAGTCATTTGAAGTTTGAGTTTGATTTTCATATTTTTTGAAATTTTAACATATTTATTTCCTTTGATTATCACATGGTTTAAATCTTATGTTGTTTTATACCATTTCATAGTCTTTTATTTGACTGTTTGTAGGGAAAAAATGGACTCTCATATCAGAAGTTATGGTCTTTTGATGTTGAAGCCTTATTTTCAGGTTTCTGTAGATTTGTTTTAAGTTTCAAGTTATTATTAAGTAATAATTTTAAATATTTATTAATTAATTTTTTTTATTAATTAAAATTATAAATAATAAACTATATATGAGAGTAAATAATTAATAATTAAAAATTAATAATAAATCGTATATGATAAATATTTTTTTTAAAGAATTCCTTTAACTTAGTATCATTTTTTAAAAAAATCGTCGCTAAATAAAATTAAAATTTTTCTCTGAAAAAAATAAAAAAAATAAAAAAAAATAATTTAAAAATATTTAGTGGTGGTTTTCAAAACTACCATGAAACACCTTTTTTTTGTAGTGTATTATTAATAATTCCACACTTTATAACATGTTTATTTTTTTTGAAAATATCTTATGCCCTGATTTATGATTAAAGGAATTTGAATGATTGTGTATGGATTTTGTATGTTATGATCATTTTATCATATGCTTATTATTATCATTATCTCACTTATTATTATTGATTGAAATCTCCAATTTCTACCCACACTGAGCGTCTGAGATCACCCTTTCTTATATTTTCTTCCTCTATGTTATGAAAACGTTTTTTGGGTATATATAAGATGCGTATTATGTTAGTTGAACTATGTATGAGATTTTGAATATAATTCATAAAAAATATTATTATATATCTAGTATTTGATGACAGTAATCATATATAGTTCTAGAGCATGTATTCTTATTAGATATATTAAATATTCATATAAAATTTTATAATATTTATGTTTGAAATGATTGGGTTGCCTTATAAACCCCCCATTTATTAACGAATTCAATGATATAAGTTCTTTATTTGATTCTGGATTAAAAAAAATTCATTTTTACATTTAACATTCCTTATTTATCATTAAAAATTCATATTTACCTTAAAAATACATTTTATGTCATTCTATGTGAATCATGGAAAACTATAAATTTTCAATAATTGGAAAAGGAATGAAATATCTGCATGAAAGAAATTAATGACCATGAAGGACTAACAAAAAGACCAAAATAACTGACTATAAAAATTATAAAATTCCTTAATCGACCACATGTTCAAGATGACCGATCAAGAAAAGAATTTGGGGAACATATTTTCACCAACAATACTTAAAACAATATAAATAAAAGGTATTAAAAAAATGGCACCTTTCAATAACCAGGGTCTAATTCATACACATAACCAGTATAGAAATTACCACTTCCAATATATATTTTTGAAAAATAGAGGCCTCATATCAATGTGTATTTTTAATAAATTACTTTAGATTTTTTTATATCATTCAAAAGGAAATGACCAGTATAAATTATCAGGTCTATATATCATTATCTCTCAGGGAAAATGAATCATTAGATGAACCATTATATCAAAATATTATGGTGGAAAATAAATTTATAGTTAATAAAGTATGTGGATATAATTATTCTATAATACAATATATAAAATTAGATCTATGTGATTTCTTCTAATTGAATTAAAAATAAAACCCAACCAAATGATAAAATTTTCATTTGGTATTGAAAATATTCCATAAACTTCAATTATTATTAAATATTGAATAAATAAATTATTTTTATGATATTTCATAACTATTAACTTTAAATCCATAAATAAGAACAAATTTTTTACATTTGAAGAAAACATTCCGAGTATATTAATACCATGCAGAAATTAACAGAAATGTAACTTCCCACTATTAACTTATGTGTTACATGTGAGAGGTAAACATTTAATGTTTACTTTCATAGTTGGAGTTAAATCCAAATATATTCCCATGGAAATTACGTCCAATATTTCATTCAATACAACTTCTATTTTTTCTTCTATGTCTAACAATATTTTTACCAAACTCTCACATATTGTTTTCTCAAAATCCATAAAATTTTAAATCCATAAATATCCAATAAGGTAACTCAAACAAGTTGGTCTGTATCTTTCATTTTTTTGATGACAAGAAAATCTATCCCTTCTAAATGTGAAATTATTTTATTTCACCATTATGCGAAATTATTTTAATGATAACGGTTGTGGGGAAGAATATACATTTATAATCCAATAAATGTTTTTTTAGTCTCTGATTAGGACGATCTATTCACAAAAATCTTCAATTTAACATGTAAACTATCTTTCTAAAATTATAAACTTAATGATATAAAGTCCCTTATTAAAAATTTGGACATGATTTTTGAGTATTAACACTCTATCCTGATAAGATTCAATATGATTTTTTTACACCGACCATTTTTTGTAACACATAAAAACAATATTTCATGCATGATTTGAAAACTGTAATACCAAATTCCAATATAAATTTATAATAACCAATCAATACTGATAGTTAAACATAAATATCATTTCAATGTTTTTTTGGTCCTTAAATCATCAAGATCATCGTAACATATTTTTCACCACACATTTCTACGGGGAACAATTAAACACAACAACCATAACATGACTTAGTGTAACAATAAATGTATTGTTAATCATAAATTTTTATTTTTCCCATATTAATATTAATTATTTATATTTCGAAGACTAATATTCACTATAAGAATATTATGTAATTTTGGAATAAAAAATAAAATACTTTCATTCTTACTAAATTTGATGAAATATATTATATTATTTATTTTAAAAGATTAATTTCCAAATACTATAATTTTAATTTGGGAAAATGAACATTATTTTTGAAATTTTAATACCAAAATTATATTATTATATTTTTTGGGGATTGTATGAAAAAGTTATTTGTTTGATGAATAATAGAAAAATTTGATTTTTAAGAAAACTTCCTTATATATTTCAAGTATTTTCAAGGAAAAATATTATTTTTTATAGGTTTTAAAATGTAATTTTGTAACACCCCAACCTGGGTTCCACATAGGGGTGCCCCAAATCTGTTGGTCACATGACCTCAGGTGTGCCTCCCTGTAGGCCATAGGTTACCGACTAACAACGAGGGTCTAATTTCAATCGTGGGGAGACTATACCATCTTTATCAAATCATAACAATAGCTAAAAGAAATAAAAAACCACCAAATGATATAACCAAATCCAACCAAACCAGTATTCTAAATACATGTCAAGTGTCAATATAAAAAACCCAAAATAAATAAAGTCACTAAAAAATCCCAAGAGGGTCCAAAATATCATATGGTTCCCTCGTCTATGCTATATCACGAATTATCTCTCTAACATATGGCTCTTTCCCTTTCCTATTCTATAACCATGAAATCTATTTGGGTACTGATCAGGAATCCTGAATAGAGTGTCAGTACAACTCCGTAATCCATCACCACCAATGTCTTATGAAATATCAAGTCAATAATAGTGTATGAATTTGTATAAATAATAAATTAAAATCTATATGTAAATATCAAATTTCATCATTCTTTAATTAACCACAAAACACCTGGGTGCCCGAGGACACACAAACTATCAATACCTAGTTCATCCCACACTAGAGTCTGAACTACCCCTTGTGATATCACATATCACAACACCATGGTTATAATTTATCATATCATTTCAATCATATCACGTCCATTTGGAACCATATTCAAATTCCAACTCATGGGTATAGACTATCATGTCTAACACCCTATGGGTATTTGGAGCCTCAATCTCTGTCCCACTCCTCAATGTCACATGGGTATTTTGAGCCTTAGTCCCTACCCCATACTCGCTATCTCATATGGGTATTTGGAGAATCACTCAATGTCCTAGACTTTGTTTATATCATATGGTTATTTAGAGCATAACTCTATATCCCACACCACATTTATTACATATGGGGATTTAGACCCTCAGTTTGTATCCCACACTCATATATCAATCAATCACACACATATCACTTAAATAAAAGTTAACTAACATTAAATTTCTTATCAAATTTTAGATCATGATATTCCATTTCAATTATAAAAAAAATCACGATTCAACACATTAATCACATGTCATAAAATGAGAAATTCCCCATTTAAACCATATATTTACCAATTAATTAATTTATTAATTAATTAATCGAATTCCAAAACCAAATATCCCATTAATTAATGACCTAATTAACTAATATAACTTCCACAATACTGATATTAATTAATTCACCAATTAATTAATCCAATTCCCTAATAACAAGATTTCATTAATTAATTTATCAATTAATTAATTTCATTACACCAATTGAACAATTATATGAAACCATTAATTGACCAATTCCCTATCCCCACTAATCGATAAATCAGACAATCCATCAAATAATTAATTAACAGAATTAATTAATTACATTTAAGGAAATAAATTGGTAATCATTCAATAGAAATTCTAAAATTATATACACTTAATTGAAATCATGACTTTGGGATTTGAATAATATAACACCTACTTCAAGGTCTTTTACAAACACCCACCAACTAAAATTCCCAAATTGAAGTGGAACATTCAATTACAAAATGAATAAGAAGACCTGAATCTAAAAATTTGACCCAAAATCAAACAGATAAGATTTAAAGAAACATAGAAATAGATACACCTAAAAAATATTAAAATATTCCTTCAAATAGTGATAAAAGGAAGGGATATCTGGAGAAAACTACACAATATGAGATTATTTTACCAGGAGAGGTGTAGGTCATCAATTTTGGGCTTCGAAATATCAATAAAAGAGCTCAAAGGGGATTGGAATCTATCTGGTTGGCTCCATAAATGAGAGAAATAATTTAAGACTGAGTTGGGGTCAATTTTAAGTGAATTACAAGGGTTCAAGTATTATTAATATAAATTTAAGGGGTTTAAAATCCTTCATGCATGACTTCCTGTACGAGGAAAATGGTTTCCACTAACCATGTGCCACACCTAGGGGTGTCACACAGTTACTCATAAGAGGGTGTATGGTTTGAAAAATAGTGTTCCAATAGTATAAATCCACTATGTTTGGGTTCACACATTTTTCTGGGATGGGTGCACGTTTTGGGAAAATAGTTCACCAATTATGCACTATTCCTCTTCCTTTCATAATTCTAAAATTTTAACCCAAACTCACCGAAGATGAAACCCAAACAAAAAGTACTAAAAACAAGGAAAATTAGTATATTTAACGAGGTTGAGACAACTACAAAAAAGTTCTGGATCATACAATATCCCCATAACATAATATCTCATCCTCGAACTACACTCTAAAGCATCTCAATGATTCCGAGTAAAAAATATTGTGCCATTGATCTTATGTATCTACTTCTTTCTCACATGTTTACTCCTGAATGGGGCCATGTTGCTACAAAAAGTTAAACTACCGACATGGTCTTTCCTCATAACACTTTCTCAATATGATCCAACAAAAGTATCATATACTCCTCAAAGAACACATCTGTCTCACGCTCAACATCACCCAAATCGATCACATGAGAAGGGTTGAGGTGATACCTCCAAAGTTGCGACACATGAAAAACAATTTTCATAGCATTATGTCTATATGGAAGAGCCAATTAGTATTCCATTTACCCAATCCTCTCCACAACCTCAAATGGTCCAACAAATCGTGGTTCCATCTTACCCTACCTCTTTATCCTATGGTGACACAACCTTGGTGACACTTAAATAAATACACGATCACCCTCTGTAAACTCTAGGGGTCATTTAAATATATCATCACATGATTTCTATCTACTATAATCCACAACTATATGCTTTCTAATCAACTGGACCTCCTCTGACATCTCCTGCATGAGACTCAGTACCAAAAACTCTGAACCACTTACCTTCAATTAGCATAGAGATGATCTATATGTCCTACAATAATGATCCTCATATGGTTCCATCTATATAGTTTCCTGATAACCATTATTATTTGATATCTCCACCAATGATTGGTGCTTCTCCCATGACCCACCAAAGCCCAGGGCACACACTAGGTGTAACCACACAAAATTCTATCAAAGAAAATTCCCTTCTTATGGCTATTTTAAAAATTAAGAATCATATAAAACCACATAGAGAACATAATACAATCATTATAAATGAATAATGAAATAAATAAGAGGTATTTAAAGAAGATAAAGTACCTATACCGATGAAATAGTGTCTTCCCTTAGGAATAGTAATATGACCTTTATGAATAGTAAATATGCGTAATGAATAGTAAAATCACCCATAAATGTATTAATTAAATTTAGTAATATCATAAGTTAATGTATGATATAATTATATCATAATAAAAGTAAGTGAATATTTTAAAAATTAATATTTAAGTGTTGTTATTTTTATAAGCCATAATTATTTAATTATAATTTTATGATTAATAAAATTATTTAATAAAAATTCATTTTCATAATATGGATTCAATAATAAATATTTTTTTTATGACTTTAGTATAATTTTATTGGACTTTAGTTAATTTTTGAATGTGTTTTAAAATTAGTTTTATATTTTAAATCTGTATTTTTCAGGTAAATAGTGATTTTATTTAAAAATTAAATTTCAAATATTTAGAAAATTACTTTGATAAAATGGAGTCTATTTTTGAATTATACATGTCAAAAAATGGTTAGGGTGAATTTTTGGGATATTTTTTGAAACACTCAAATTTTTAGTGAATAGTAAAATATGGCAATTTACAGTATAAAAACATAATAAGCTAAATAAACTATTTATTGATTCATGGATGATGTAAGAAACCTTGGTTAGAACATACATGAACTTATTACTATATTTGATCACAAGAATCAACACTATTTTTTGTCTTGAGAAAAATAATAAATTAATGAATATAACAATGAGAAATTACCCCTCTACTCCACTATAAATACCACACCCACCTCCTCTTCTCTTCTCTCCTCTATGCCTTGAAGCTTGTCAAATTTATTCCCAAAAATTCTTCCTTATTCTTTCCCCACATCCAAGATCTCTTGTTCTTTCCCAAATACCAAAATCCATTCCCTTAAGGAGGTTCTCAAGGAGGTGAATTCAAGAGGTAAATCCTCTTCCGATTTAATTTAATTTAATTTTAATTTATTTTATTTTATTATTATCTACACACATCATCGATAAAAATTATAATGATAACTATAGTATAATCTATATACTATAATTATATAATTTTAATAGATGATCCATCACCAATCTCTTTAATCTCTCTCTTTTATTTTAAAAACAAAATCATCGTCTGGGAGGTCCCGATTTACGACTTTCATGGACGACAAACTTTCGTTCATATATTTATCCTTCAAGGATGGTCATAAAATTTTTTTATGGTTTAACCATATTAAAAAATATTTATTATATCTTATTTTAGTTTTTGTAACTATTTAACATACATTATTTTAAATAATAGAACAAAATAAGTTCTTTGAGATCGAAAAAACTGCTAAAATTATGCTAAATGATTATCATTAATATGTTATCTAATGATTCATCTGCCACTATTGAAGAAATTTTTTAAAAAACCTCAATTAAAATTTACAGTTTTTCATTAATAACATTAAATTCCAATTTTTAATATTTATACCCATTTTACATGAACTCCATTACATATAATAAAGCGAACCAATCATGAAATCAAGAAAACAAACACTCAAGAACGATGGAATTCAATATCATAACATATAAATAAGTACATAAATGAACTTAATAAAACTATATTTAATAAAATATATGAATATAATATTCTTAATTAATTAATTAATGGATTTAATTTGATTATCTAGGTTGTTATGGTCATGTGAAGAACACATTCAAAAATAAGGTTAGAGTTTTCTACCCAAACCTCCATTTTCTTTCAGGTTAATCCTTTTCTGTATTCACCACAATTAATTTATTAATTATTATTATTTAATCCTCATTAATTTTGTGTTAATGTTCTATATATATTTACTAATTATAATCCTTTTTTATTTTATGGGTATTTACATGTTTTAAAAGGATATTTCTCAAATTATTCTCGACAAACAAACCCAATTCAAGGGAACTTCTCTAATTCTTACCTATTTTTAAGTGAAATCTATAATATGTTTTAAGCCAAAATTATTTTTCTAAAATATCTAATTTTATTTTGAAAAAACTATATTTTTTCACTTTTGGTTTTATAAAAATAATTTTCCAAAAGAACTCTTCATTGCAATGTAAAAGAGTATTTAACTCAAGTGTTACTCGATGATTTTACAAGAGTATTTCCATCTATTTGAATACTCATTTTGATTATTATGTTTAATTGAGATTAATATTTTATGATATCATCAACCATATTTTATTAAATGATATATGATTAGTTTGGCTGTGGATGTGCTTTCTTGATACCATTCACCATATTACCCCGAATGGTTTTTGTTTATGTTTACTGATTGGGGAATGTTATTTATATTTCATACATTAGTTTCAATATGAATGTATATGTTGATTATTTTTCTCCCTTTTATACGAGGAATTAATTAGACTTAGTAAGTGATGGTTAGGGCCCTCTATAGCCCCTTGATACATTAGTAGGTATCCTGAGACAAGCTAGCCTAGGTTTTTATATATATTTATAGTGTATTGGCTAATTCTTTGAGGGTATGATTATGATGTCTGGAATTATGCATCCCCTCATTATGAAACTAGTAATTGAAAGTCCATGTGATTATTCATCTATAAGATTATACATGGTTATTTTTTATTATGGAATTAATTATTTTTCTTTTTATTTTTACCATATTATGCTCAAGTTTGTGTTTTAATGGAATGTGTAATTTTATTTACTTACCATGACTTATTACTTATGGTTCCAATGCATTACTTATCCTAATTGAGTTTCTAAGCTCACCCCTTTTTTATGTTTTATTTTTCCCCAGGATGCGAAGAATTATATTATGAATGATTTGAAGGGATAATCTTGAGGTTTATGTGAAGTTGTTATCTTGTATTTCATTTCATGTTGTAATGTGAAAATTATATATGTATCTTATTTTACAATACTACTAAACTATTTATTCCTTAGTGATATGACTTCTATGTTTATATTCTAATGTAATAAAATAAGTCATGAGTTCTGGGAAACTAGGGTCGGGGTATTTACAGTTGGTATTAGAGGAAGTTTATTAGAATCCTTAGAAACTAGATTTAGAAAACACAGATTTAGGAACAAAACACTAAGATAGACATTGAGGATAAGAATACAATAACATATTATAATTTATCTAAGGTTTATATTATGTGGATATTTCTAGAAAATAAATTTCTGTCAGGAGACTACAAGTGGATGTGGTTCTGGCACAAAAGCACATAGAAGTAACAACTCTGATAAGGAGTTTTGGGCCTAACTCAGGGTAACCTAGTACACGACAACGAACATTACTATGCACCTAGTTTTACACTCCCATGTGATATTCATAGGATTATTAAAATTTTATTTACAAACCATTCGGAAGGATCTAATTGTAAATATGACCCTACAGAAACCATGCTTATGATTATGAGATTATACATGCATAAGATTTCAATTTATGTTAAGTATTTTACTAGTTAGAGGTTATACATTATGATTCATAACCTAATTTAGTTTATTATATTATTTAGTAATATATCATAGTGGAAGGAATGTAAACCACATGAACACACATATCCCATGTAGGGATTTCCATCCTGTGCAAGATAATGATGTTGGTTCTAGAGCTTTGACTGGTGTTGAGAAAATTATAACCATATTGGGACAATTAAAAGAAGTTATTAATAATATCCTTACCTGTATGGAGAATCTTGAACCAAAATGTGGATGAGAAATGTTATAATACATTATGAAACAATAACCTCCATTATTCAATCGGACTACAAACCCATTTGTAGCTGAGTAGTGGATATGTTCCCTAGAAAGATATTTCTCTCTTAGGGAAGTAACAAAAGGGAGAAGGTTTTCATGGAATATTATCATCTATCAGGAGATGCATATCAATAGTGGTCACTATTTAAAAACAAAAAGGAGGGGTAAGAGATTGAAAATATGGAGTAGATGTATTTTAAGGAACTTTTCCTAGAAAAATATTTTCCTCATGAATAATGAGTGGGTATGGACAGGAAATTATTGAATTTGAGGTAGAATAAGTATGATACTATTTCCAAGTATAAATAAAACTTTAAAAGTCTATAAAGTTATGTTGTGGACTATATACATAATACAAGGAGAAATATTGATCAATTATTTGATGGTTTAAAACCATTTCTTCAAAGGGAACTTGTTTCCCAAACTTTCTCATCATAAGAGGATATAGTCTCATGTGAAATCAAGACAGAAAAATAATTATCTATGCCTTATGCAGTTAAAGTAATGTAATAGAAAAAGGGGGCTACTGAATACTCTTTAAAAGGATATAAAGAAAATATGCAAAAGGAAAGA
Source organism: Viscum album (assembly GCA_963277665.1). Taxonomy (NCBI): domain Eukaryota; kingdom Viridiplantae; phylum Streptophyta; class Magnoliopsida; order Santalales; family Viscaceae; genus Viscum; species Viscum album. The sequence continues at coordinate 1,227,402,542 of OY728130.1, forward strand.
TTTGATTTTCAATCTTGTGATAATTAAGGGAAGAAACACCCCAACACTTGCCTAAGTGGTATGGGTGTTTGTTATAAGTGTGGAGGAAAAGGCCACCAATAATGGTATTGTAATGTTAAGAAATAAACTACCAATGTTCAATGATACAATTGAAAATATATGAGACATTTTTCAAATGATTTTCATATGCACCAAGGAAACATTCCCCAAATAAGGCCAAGAGGGAAAGGGAAATCTTATGCAGTCACAACTACTCAAGTAAAAGTTCCTAATGATGGGGTGTCAGGTACTTTAATCATTTACTCAAACAAAGACTATGCTTTATTTGATTCTTTATCATATCATTATTTTATATATTCCCTATTTTAGAAGAAAATTATACATTTATTGTTTTATTTAATAAAGGATTTGTCAGTCAAAACTCCCAGGAGAAGTATCATTACAAAAAAGATGTGTCAATAAGTCCCGCTTATGACATATAAATGTTATTTAGTCAATTAAATTTTCATTATACCCATGATTGACTTTGACATAATTCTTGGTATTGACTAATTTTGGATTTGTGATGTGATAATCTATTGTAATAAGAAGGAAGTTATAATTTTTTTGAATGATGTAGAATCCATTATCTTTAGAGCATAAACCTTATCATTTGATTTTTATCTAGATCCAACCTGAGTTGATCTACTGAATTCAATTCTTGGAGAGTAATAGAATGTAATATATACAAATGAGGAAAGAAAAGTTCAAATTGAGGATGTACCTATTATTCAAGAATACATTGTTGTATTTTTAGAGGATTTACCTAAATGTCCTTCAGAGTGGGAAATTGGGTTTTCTATTTATTTAATTCCTAGTAAAAGGATTATATAAAAGACTCTTTATAGAATAGAAATAGTGGAATTAGTAGAGTTTAAGAAAATACTAGATGAGTTCTGTAGTAATGGGTTTATTCGACTAGTGTTTATCCATGGGGAGCTCCTGTTCTTTTTTAAGAAGAAATATGGATCTATGAGTTTGCGCATTGACTACAGGAAGATCAATGATATTATGATAAAGAATAGGCATCATATTCCTTGGATTAATGATTTATTTGATCAAATTCATGGAGCCCATTATTTTTTAAAGATTGAGGTTCAATATGGATATCATCAGTTGCATATGAGTAAGGAAGATATTACAAAGACAACATTTTCAACTAGGTATGGGAATTATGAGTTTACAATAATGGATTTTGGACAAACTAATGAACCCTCTTTTTTCATGGATATAATGAATATAGTTTTCAAGGAATATCTTGATGACTTTTTTGTGGTATTTATTGATGATATAATGGTATAATCCAAATACTAAGAAGACCATGAGAATCACCAGAGGATTGTTTTGAAGGATCTTAGAAGAAATGAATTATATGGAATGTTTATCAAGTGTGAATTATGGATTCAAACCATTTCTTTTATTGGACATATTATTTCTAAAGATGGAATATTAGTTGATCCTACAAAGATAATGGCTGTTCAGGAATGTCCTACGCCAAAAAACATAACTGAGGTACATATTTTTGTTGTTTTAAAAGGTTATTATTGGCGTTTCATTTAGAACTTCACCGGATTAGCTAACCCATTAAAAAAGCTTACTCATAAAGGGGTTATGTTCTTATGGCAAAAATAATGTGAATAATGTTTTGAAGAATTGAAGAAGAGGTTAGTGAATGCTCCAATCTTGACTCTACCAGCAAGAAATGATGGATTTGTGATATATAGTTATGCATCAAAGAAACGACTAAGTTGTGTCCTGATACAGAATGATAGAGTTATTGTAGAGACCTGAAGCTCGATGTACATGGACATTACATTACTTTTTCAGAATACTTAGTACATAACAAAAACACACACACAAGGACCGTAATAGTTTAGTGTCTTTGGAAACTCAGAACATAATCTTCTAATCATGGTGAAAGATCTTCAACATCTCCCATAAAGATCTTCCTTTTTTTTCTTACCTAAAACCTTTCTTTATATCCTGGGGAAAAGAAAACATAAAAGGGTGATCTCAAATTCTCAGTAAGGGTAAAAAAAAGAAAAATCAATCACATCATATTCATAAGAACATATCTTTTGGAAATCTTAACCTGCAAAAGAGATCATAATTTCATAACATGGGATAAATCATAGTAGTGAAATGTAATCCCAATAATCATAACTTAAAACATGAAACTTTGTGGCATACAAACATAATCATAGAGAATCATTTCTTATTAGTCAAGACTCATTTCCAAGACTATCTTAGTGGACAAAGTCCCTTTCTGAACCGAGTTCACTCCTCATTTCAGTCCTGTTTCACTGAACCAGTATAACCTACCGTTCCAGCCATGTCTATCTCATGAGATTTAAAATCTTTACCCAATGCATTGGAGGGAGATATAGGTCCCACCCATCTCATAATGATACCATTCTTATGTGTTAGACAAAATCATAAATCATACATCATTTCATAACCCATGTAATAAAAATGGGATTCTTAAACATCATGACATTATAAAACAATTCATATAAGATAAAGGAATTCATAAAAATAATTCCATCACAACATAATAAAATCAATGTAAGAATAGGGATAGAAACAAAACCCTTTATTATCTTAAATGGAAAATAAATTTTGATAAAAAACTTGAACTCCATTCTTGAGGAAAATATCCTTTCTGCTTCAAAAACACTTTTCCTTTCTTAACATGTCGTACAATTATAAACTAAAAGAAGTTGATTAAAAATAAACTTGAAAATTTTAAAGGAAGCTTCTTGGAAATAATGTTTTAAAAATCCATTCATGCCGTATAAGTTAAAAAAAACATTCTTCTCGTACTTTTGTCGGAAAAGTCAAAAAGCACCTTGTATGAAAAATGACAAAAGATTCCTTTCATATCTTTTACTAAAAACTCACCAAAGGGTAAAATTGGATTTAAACAATTGTTGGTGGATGGAAACAATATTACATATCGAGAAAACATGGATGTGGATGATAAAATACACCCTAGTAAATTTCAAAGTATAAACAATCTCGGATAAAAATGAGATTGTGATATTTCCCTTACCTTAGATCCGATTTGCTTCGTAAGTGTCCGGACCTCCTCTTCTTTGAAGTGCTTCTTTGAGAGCTCCTTTTAGGGCACTAAAATGGGTCTTTGAAGAATACCAGAACCTCTAGGATGTTTCTAGGGAAGTGGATAGAAGAAATTGGCAGGGGTTGGACGAGCTTGAAGGCTCAAAGTGGTGTGAGGAAGAGGGGGAGGAGGTGCCCTTTTATAAGGGAGGAGAGGGGCACCTTTGGAATAACTAAAAATATTATTTTATTATAAAGTCAAATTAGGTTTTTAATATCTCCAAATTGATATATTTCGAAGATAAGGTTGGTAGGGGTAGAAATCCTCTCATTCAATATAATTTATACAAGTTTAGGTATCAATTTTAACCTTATCATTTAGATTTAACTTTAAGTTAGATAATTTAACTTTTACCATGTCTTCTTGTTTTCTTATACAATAAGGTTAATAAACTTACTATATCAAGCCAAAAGAACCCCAAGTTGTTTATTATTAATATATATAACCTTATCTAAGTCATTTGCCCAAAACTTAGATTTTTAGGAATAAAATAATAATTAATAATATAATATTTGTTTTAAAAACTATTTTATGTCAATTTTGACACTATTTAGTAATTGATTTTTGTGAAAATCATAACAGAATGATTAGTTCGAACCAAGTTAATTAAATCAATACTAAAATGTCATATTAACCTATAAAATTAGTGTAATTCATAAAAAGTCTCGAATTACATTTATTTGGGTATTTATAACAGCAATTATGTCAATATTTCATTAATAAGATAATTACTGCATCATCTTTGTGTCATAAATAAATAAAATTATTTAATGTCTAAAAATTACAAATAAAATACCATTATGTATTAAATCTTTTTAGATTTATAATGAGTATTTATAGTTTACTTTATCTTATGTACAACCCTATATTAAAAATGATTTACTTATTAAACTTTGATTTTAACTATTTTAACCCTTCTTTAAATAAATTAATAATAAATGTCCTAATCTAATACAAGTGGGCTTAAATGGTCATATTTTATTCCTAAGGTTGTTTTTGGTCGAATTACACTTATCCAATAGAATTAGTACATGTGTTAGGGTAATAATAATATCATTGTTACCCTTAATTACCCTATTTACTTTTAACCGTGGTAAAAAAAGTAAAAAGTTACTATTCACCAAAAATTATTTTCATCTCTTTGAACCACATTTTAGTCCTTGATATTAACCGTGTCTCTCGGATTTTAGAAATTCTACTGATAGAAGTGGTAAAATTAAGTTTTATGAAAAATTCAGTTTTTTAACTACCACTTAGTGGTTTCACTATTCATCAAAAAATGAAAGTTTCCAGAAAAAATAAAAAAAATTAGGCCTAAGCTATATTTGATATTATGAATTCAAAAATGATGTCTATTTTACCAAATTCAAAACATATCAGTTACATTAATTAATTTAAAAATTAATTCATGTCGTCAAAACAAATAGCGTGTTTTTAAGAGATAATAACTATCAAAATAATTCCATCACAACATAATAAAATCAATGTAAGAATAGGGATAGAAACAGAACCCTTTATTATCTTAGATGGAAAATAAATTTTGATAAAACACTTGAACTCCATTCTTGAGGAAAATATCCTTTCTGCTTCAAAAACACTTTTCCTTTCTTAACATGTCGTACAATTATAAAGTAAAAGAAGTTGATTAAAAATAAACTTGAAAACTTTTAAAGGAAGCTTCTTGGAAATAATGTTTTAAAAATTCATTCATGCCGTATAAGTTAAAAAAACAATCTTCTCGTACTTTTTTCGGAAAAGTCAAAAATCACCTCGTATGAAAAACGACAAAAGATTCCTTTCATATCTTTTACTAAAAACTCACCAAAGGGTAAAATTGGATTTAAACAATTGTAGGTGGATGGAAACAATATTAAATATCTAGGAAACATGGATGTGGATGATAAAATACACCCTAGAAAATTTTAAAGTATAAACAATCTCGGATAAAAATGATATTGTGATATTTCCCTTACCTTAGGTCCAATTTGCTTCGTAAGTGTCCGAACCTCCTCTTCTTTGAAGTGCTTCTTTGAGACCTCCTTTTAGGGCACTAAAATGGGTCTTTGAAGAAGACCAGAACCTCTAGGATGTTTCTAGGGAATTGGATAGAAGAAATTGGCAGGGGTTGGCCGAGCTTGAAGGCTCAAAGTGGTGTGAGGAAGAGGGGGAGGAGGTGCCCTTTTATAAGGGAGGAGAGGAGCACCTTTGGAATAACTAAAAATATTTTTTTATTATAAAGTCAAATTCGGTTTTTAATATCTCCAAATTGATATATTTCTAAGATAAGGTGGGTAGGGGTCGAAATCTCTCATCCAATATAATTTAGACAAGTTTAGGTATCAATTTTAACCTTATCATTTAGATTTAACTTTAAGTTAGATAATTTTACTTTTACCGTGTCTTCTTGTTTTCTTATACTATAAGGTTAATAAACTTACTATATCAAGCCAAAAGAACCCCAAGTTGTTTATTATTAATATATATAACCTTATCTAAGTCATTTGGCCGAACCTTAGATTTTTAGGAATAAAATAATAATTAATAATATAATATTTGTTTTAAAAACTATTTTATCTCAATTTTGACACTATTTAGTAATTGATTTTTGTGAAAATCATAACAGAATGATTAGTTCGAACCAAGTTAATTAAATCAATACTAACATGTCATATTAACCTAGAAAATTAGTGTAATTCATAAAAAGTCTCGAATTACATTTATTTGGGTATTTATAACATCAATTATGTCAATATTTCGTTAATAAGATAATTACTGCATCATCATTGTGTCATAAATAAATTAAATTATTTAATGTCTAAAAATTACAAATAAAATACCATTATGTAGGAAATCCTTTTAGCTTTATAATGAGTATTTATAGTCTAATTTATCTTATGTACAACCCTATATTAAAAATTATTTACTTATTAAACTTTGATTTTAACTATTTTAACCCTTCTTTAAATAAATTAATAATAAATGTCCTAATCTAATCCAAGTGGGCTTAAATGGTCATATTTTATTCTTAAGGTTGTTTTTGGTCGAATTACATTTATCCAATAGAATTAGGACATGTGTTAGGGTAATTATAATATCATTTCTACCCTTAATTACCCTATTTACTTTTAATTGTGGTAAAAAAAGTAAAAAGTTACTATTCACCAAACATTATTTTCATCTCATTGAACCACATTTTAGTCCTTGATATTAACCGTGTCTCTCGGATTTTAGAAATTCCACTCATAGAAGCGGTAAAATTAAGTTTTATGAAAAATTCAGTTTTTTAACTACCACTTAGTGGTTTCACTATTCATCAAAAAATGAAAGTTTCAAGAAAAAATACAAAAAATTAGGCCTAAGCTATATTTGATATTATGAATTCAAAAATGATATCTATTTTACCAAATTCAAAACATATCAGTTACATTAATTAATTTAAAAATTAATTCCTCTCGTCAAAACAAATAGCATGTTTTTAAGAGATAATAACTATCAAAAGATTGACACTTGTTTATGTCTGGTTTAAATGTGAAATTACATCCAATGACCAACATTGTATTAAATTGTAAAAATATATTCTAAATATACTTAAAAAACACTCAAATTAATAATTTATCACTACTAATTATTTTGATTAAAAAAGTTGTTTTTAATTAAAATTTAGTAATTTTCACTATTCATCAGAATATGAAAGTTATCCGAAAAGTACCAAAATTTCACCCTAAGCTAATTTCGATATTCTGAATCCAAAAATGAAGTCCATTTTGAGAGATAAAATTTCTCAAAATTTAAAAGGTTGTTATTACTATTCATAACGACTAGTTTTAATAATATTTTAATAGCATATCATTGTTTAGTGAAACTCGGTATTGCGTACTACACACGCTATCGAGGAAGGTCGCGATTGCGTGTAATGCAAGGAAAGTCAAAGATGCGTGTTGTGCAAGCTCCTTTTGGTGTAGAGTACAACATAAGACATTAATGAAATTTAAAAGAATATTTTTTATAAAATCTCAGGGTGTTACATTCTACCCCCCTTAAAATGAATTTCACCCTCGAAATTCATCGGGGTTATAAATGGTTTACTATTAGAAAGTTTATTTGATAGAAACCCACATCGTAAAAAGGAATACCAAAACCATTCTTTAAAAACAAAAGTATGAAACTTAACGGTTACCCAAATAAACTAATCACTGTGTTTCCACATAGGTGAAAATATGGATATGGAAGAGAAATCTAACCATCATGTTCTGATGGAGAGTGGAAGAGAACATGGCTATGGAAAAGCCAGCAATCACAAAGCCATAAATTTGTGACGATCTAAGGTAAAATCTGATTCATCAGATATAAGAGCACTAGGACAACATTTTTGGTTTTCAAGATCATTTCCCTAAAGTTGATGAAATTGGAATTAGAAGAAATACTTTCGTGATTTCGGTATAGTCTTACTATTGGTCGTTCTTTGGACAATTTTCACTTCATATCTTAAAGAAATGAAGTTGAATTTGTCATTCGTGATGTGTTAGCAGATCTTGTGATAGAATGATGGGTCATTCCATCTGTCTCAAACAAAAGGTTATAAAAGTTATCAAAAAATACATAAGTCCATCTATAGTGAGATTAATGATATATGGTTCCTAAAATGGACTTATACTTCATATATCATACTGCTTAATATAATAAAAATAGTTTCTACTAAACAGGGACTTCCTGTAGGCCAGTGGTAGGCGATAAAGGCCATTCACACTTCGGTTGTGTGTTCGATTCCCACGGCCTTGTCCGATGCAATGGGTTGTCGCCCGTCCTGCAGGTTGTCCTTTTTCTAAAACTACATTACTATAACATCCCATAAATAATATCAAAAAAAAGTTCTGTCCTTAAACAATACTAACTTATGTCCAATATAATCCATTCCAATCTTTAGGTTTATCTAAAATACTTCGGTCCAAGCTCATAGTATAAAGAAAACGATTACTTGAAATATCATCAACCAAGCATGTGAATACCATCATTTATCCCCCATATATCTTGTTGGTCACATTCCAATCATGTGAATACCTTAATCATGTATTATCTTGAAAAATGAATACCCATTAAACCTTAGTGAAAACCTGAATGCTGTCAAAAGTTAACTCTTTCCACATACCAAAATACAAAAATTCTATATACTAAAACCATGATATAACCTTCTCCTTATATCAGTCATGAGCTCATGAATACTATCAAACATTTAATTTTCTCCTTATCCCTTCATTATGCGCATATAATCTACATTCCAAAAATATCTGAATAACCTTTCATGGATACTGGTACCATTAATCATACACTTTCAAAACTCAAGGAAAGACAACAGTGTAATAATCCTTAGATGTCTCTTTATTCCATAGTACCATGAGATTACTTATACAACATTACACATGATAAACATGTAATCATTCCACTACATTATTAAACTATTGACTGAGCTTCAACAATTCTTTCATCTCACGTATCATTTGTAGTCTCTTCATCATCATCAACATAAATACTACCCATACGACCATACTGATTCTCTTCATGAGACTTTCCCTTAGGGCATTGGTTTGCATAATGCCCGTACATTCCATATTTAAAACATTTAACCATTGTTGATGTCGTAGCAATACCATTATCCTCATCCCTGGTGTTAACTGAACCTTTTCCTTTGCACTTACTGGCTTTGTGTCCTTATTTTCCACACCCAAAGCATCTTCCAGTTCCTTTGAAACATTCTCCTTGATGCCTCTTCCCACATGATTTACATAGGGGAAATTTAACTTTCTTTCCTCTATGATCATCATGAAACTACATCTTTCTCTTATTAGCCGAGTCAGAAAACTTAACAAATTTTACTTTATTGATCATATTATGAGATTGATGATTCAGCATAATAATGATGTTTGGACTTCCAAATCCCATTTCATTTGGTTGCTCATGAAGAATATCATTCCATTTTCCATCATATCCTCTATTATCATGAATCATCTTGTTTCCAGCCATTTTCTAAAACCCTAAATGAATAGTGTGAGAGGAAAAAATCATAATAAAGGGGGAGTAACTTAAATATATAACATATTTGGTTTAATCTAATATTGTTTCCATATTTCTAGGACTATATCCTATACGTATACTTATCCTTAAGGACATCCCTATACATACCTTAGAAATATCTCTAGGGATCTCACTAACGTTTTCGCATCCTAGTTTCCAATGGTTGACTAAACTTTTCCTCTGATACAAAATGTAGAGACCCGAAGCTTGACGTATATGGAAATTACATTACTTTTGTGGAATACTTAGTACATAACAAAAACACACACACAAGGACCGTAATAGTTTAGTGTCTTTGGAAACTCAGAATGTAATCTTCTAATCACGGTGAAAGATCTTCAACATCTCCTATAAAGATCTTCCTTTTTTTTCTTACCTAAAACCTTTCTTTATATCCTGGGGAAAAGAAAACATAAAAGGGTGAGCTCAAATGCTGAGTAAGGGTAAACAAAAGAAATATCAATCACATCATATTCATAAGAACATATCTTTTGGAAATCTTAACCTGCAAAAGAGATCATAATTTCATAACATGGGATAAATCATAGTAGTGAAATGTAATCCCAATAATCATAACTTAAAACATGAAACTTTGTGGAATACACACATAATCATAGAGAATCATTTCTTATTAGTCTAGACTCATTTCCAAGACTATCTTAGTGGACAAAGTCCCTTTCTGAACCGAGTTCACTCCTCGTTTCAGTCCTGTTTCACTGAACCGGTATAACCTACCGTTCCAGCCATGTCTATCTTATGAGATATAAAATCTTTACCCAATGCATTGGAGGGAGATATAGGTCCCACCCATCTCATAATGATACCATTCTTATGTGTTCCACAAAATAATAAATCATACATCATTTCATAACCCATGTAATAAAAATGGGATTCTTAAACATCATGACATTATAAGAAAATTCATATAAGATAAAGGAATTCATAAAAATAATTCCATCACAACATAATCAAATCAATGTAAGAATAGGGATAGAAACAGAACCCTTTATTATCTTAGATGGAAAATAAATTTTGATAAAACACTTGAACTCCATTCTTGAGGAAAATATCCTTTCTGCTTCAAAAACACTTTTCCTTTCTTAACATGTCGTACAATTATAAACTAAAAGAAGTTGATTAAAAATAAACTTGAAAACTTTTAAAGGAAGCTTCTTGGAAATAATGTTTTAAAAATCCATTCATGCAGTATAAGTTAAAAAAAAAATTCTTCTCGTACTTTTGTCGGAAAAGTCAAAAAGCACCTCATATGAAAAACGACAAAAGATTCCTTCCATATCTTTTACTAAAAACTCACCGAAGGGTTAAATTGGATTTAAACAATTGTAGGTGGATGGAAACAATATTACATATCTAGGAAACATGGATGTGGATGATAAAATACACCCAGTAAATTTCAAAGTATAAACAATCTCGGATAAAAATGAGATTGTGATATTTCCCTTACCTTAGGTCCAATTTGCTTCGTAAGTGTCCGAACCTCCTCTTCTTTGAAGTGCTTCTTTGAGACCTCCTTTTAGGGCACTAAAATGGGTATTTGAAGAAGACCAGAACCTCTAGGATGTTTCTAGGGAAGTGGATAAAAGAAATTGGCAGGGTTTGGCCGAGCTTGAAGGCTCAAAGTGGTGTGAGGAAGAGGGGGAGGAGGTTCCCTTTTATAAGGGAGGAGAGGGGCACCTTTGGAATAACTAAAAATATTTTTTTATTATATAGTCAAATTCGGTTTTTAATATCTCCAAATTGATATATTTAGAAGATAAGGTGGGTAGGGGTCGAAATCCTCTCATCCAATAGAATTTAGACAAGTTTAGGTATCAATGTTAACCTTATCATTTAGATTTAACTTTAAGTTAGATAATTCAACTTTTACCGTGTCTTCTTGTTTTCTTATACTATAAGGTTAATAAACTTACAATATCAAGCCAAACGAACCCCAAGTTGTTTTTTATTAATATATATAACCTTATCTAAGTCATTTGGCCGAACCTTAGATTTTTAGGAATAAAATAATAATTAATAATATAATATTTGTTTTAAAAACTATTTTATGTCAATTTTGACACTATTTAGTAATTGATTTTTGTAAAAATCATAACAGAATGATTAGTTCGAACCAAGTTAATTAAATCAATACTAACATGTCATATTAACCTTGAAAATTAGTGTAATTCATAAAAAGTCTCAAATTACATTTATTTGGGTATTTATAACATCAATTATGTCAATATTTCATTAATAAGATAATTTCTGCATCATCTTTGTGTCATAAATAAATTAAATTATTTAATGTCTAAAAATTAAAAATAAAATACCATTATGTAGGAAATATTTTTAGATTTATAATGAGTATTTATAGTCTAATTTATCTTATGTATAACCCTATATTAAAAATGATTTACTTATTAAACTTTGATTTTAACTATTTTAACCCTTCTTTAAATAAATTAATAATAAATGTCCTAATCTAATCCAAGTGGGCTTAAATGGTCATATTGTATTCCTAAGGTTGTTTTTGGTCGAATTACACTTATCCAATAGAATTAGGACATGTGTTATGGTAATAATAATATCATTTTTACCCTTAATTACCCTATTTACTTTTAACCGTGGTAAAAAAAAGTAAAAAGTTACTATTCACCAAAAATTATTTTCATCTCATTGAACCAAATTTTAGTCCTTGATATTAACCGTGTCTCTCGGATTTCAGAAATTCCACTCACAGAAGCGGTAAAATTATGTTTAATGAAAAATTCAGTTTTTTAACTATCACTTAGTGGTTTCACTATTCATCAAAAAATGAAAGTTTCCAGAAATAATACAAAAAATTAGGCCTAAGCTATATTTGATATTATGAATTCAAAAATGATATCTATTTTACCAAATTCAAAACATATCAGTTACATTAATTAATTTAAAAATTAATTCCTGTCATCAAAACAAATAGCGTGTTTTTAAGAGATAATAACTATCAAAAGATTGACACTTGTTTATGTCTGCTTTAAATGTGAAATTACATCCAATGAACAACATTGTGTTAAATTGTAAAAATTTATTCTAAATATACTTTAAAAACACTCAAATTAATAATTTATCACTATTAATTATTTTAATTAAATTTTTTTTAATTAAAATTTAGTAATTTTCACTATTCATCAGAATATGAAAGTTATCCGAAAAGTACCAAAATTTCACCCTAAGCTAATTTCGATATTCCGAATCCAAAAATGAAGTCCATTTTGAGAGATAAAATTTCTAAAATTTTAAAAGGTGGTTATTACTATTCATAACGACTAGTTTTAATAATATTTTAATAGCATATTGTTGTTTAGTGAAACTCGGTATTGTGTACTACACACGCTATCGAGGAAGGTCGTGATTGCGTGTAATGCAAGGCAAGTCAAAGATGCGTGTTGTGCAAGCTCCTTTTGGTGTAGCGTACAACACAAGACATTAATGAAACTAAAAAGAATATTTTTCATAAAATCTCGGGGTGTTACAGTTATTACCTAAGAATAAATCCTGTTAAATACTCATGAATGAATCTATAAAAATCAAAATCTTGAGTTAGAAGCTATAATATTCTCTCTTAATATATGTAGAAACTATCTCTATAGAGAAAGGTGTGAGATATATACATATCACAAGAGCTTGAAATGTATATTCTCACAAACAGAACTCAACATGAGGTAAACCCGTACTTCTCAAGGATTATTATTGTTCAATAAACTACCACCCAAGAAAGGATAATAAGCTAGTAGATGCACTGAGTGGGGAGGATCATGGAGTTTTGAAAAAAATGAGAATTGAAAAGGGCTATGTGTACATGGATCTAGTAATGATGGATATGAAAATTATTAAGGGAGGGGAAGAATCAATACGTTTTCAAATGGTTTAAAAACCATCTTTACTAGAAAGGATTAAAAGACCTCAGTCTGATGATGAGAATCTTAAAAAGAAAATCAATGCCCCGAATGATAAGAAGTTAGAAGACTTTGTTCATGAGGATAGAATTCTGAAATTTGGGAGGAGGATATGTTTTCTCTCTATCCCTGGGCTAAAAAGGGAGTTATTGGATGATGACCATAGCTCAAATTTCCTTATACACCCTGGTATCAATAAGATGAATTGAGATTTGAAGAAACATTTCTGGTGGGACAACATGGATCCAGAAATATTTGATTATGTATCTAGATGTTTAGTCTGTCAATAGTTGAGGGCTGAAAGAAAATGTTCTAGTGGTGTAATGCAACCTATTTCTATTCCTACATGTAAATGGGATGACATTCATATGTATTTTTTACTATATTTCAAAAAACACTACGAAATAATGATGAAATTTAAATATTTGTTGATCAAATTACCAAATCTGCACATTTTCTCGCTATAAGGGAGGATTTTCCACTGTATTGCCTTACAAGGATCTATATTAATGAAGTTGTAAGACTTCATATATCACCTCTCTCAATTGTGTCTAATCTTGAATCATAATTTACATAAAAATTCTGGAATTCTTCATAAATATTTGGATATCTAGCTTCATTTGAGTAATTGTTATCACCCTCAAACTAATGGGAAACCAGAAAGGACTATCCAAACATTATAATACATGTTGAAATTTTTCCCACCTGATTTTCATGGTATGTGGGATTAGTATTTAACTTTGTTAGAGTTTTCTTATGATAATATTATCTAATGAATTATTCAAATGGAACCATATGAATCATTGTATAGAAACATATATAAAACACCAACTTGTTGGGACGATGTTGGGGAAAGTAAGATTGTGGGATCAGAGCTTGAGTAAGAAAAAATTTCCAAAGTGAATACTGTTCTGTAAAGACTCGTAAATTTCAAGGAAATTTTTTTCTTAATTTTCTTTGGAATTTTACAAGAATGCAGTTTCAGACGGCACCTGATTCCAAGGCCCGGTGTGCCCAGAATCATTTTCCGAAGTTTGGCTCGGGTACGTTCAGTGAACGGACGAGCGGGTTTTTCTAAATTTTAAACCGGTGCTCGGAATTGAATTCCGAGGGCACAGATGGAATCGCAGTGCCGGTAATTGCTTAGAAACGCCTCTTCCGGAGTTGCGTTTGCTCAGGTGTGGTTTTTAATTTTTGGGCTTTAAGTTAAGAAATAAAATAATGTGGTACGACAAACTTTATTTTATTTTACTTAAAGCCGCTTAAAGCCACTTAAAGCTGCTTAAGCTGAGTTGAAGCAGATAGGGTGAAATTCAAAATATCCTACCCTCTTGGTAGGATATTTGTGAGGTGGGGCCCGCACGAGCCCCACTGTTTCTTTCCGCTAAGTAACGCACCCGTGAAAACCCTTTTTAAATGAAAGTCAACTGGGGCGTTTCTTAAACTTTTAAACGCTCTTATTAAATTGGGCAGTTAAGTCATACCATTAATTCATCAAATTAATGGTTCGTTACTTAACATAGATTTTTCATTTGTCGGTATGTAATGAAATAAGACCAACACTTTTCTTCTTAAGTGTTGTTCGTTGAGAGGATTTGACAGAAACCTTAAGTCCTTCATCCTCCTTCGCGAAGAACGCGAAGAACGCGAAGAACGCGAAGAATGCCAGCTTTCGACGAAAGGCGACGAAGAACTCCGAGACCTTGGAGATCGACAACGCGACGCCCAGTACCGCGACACTGATGATTCTTCTCCCGCGACGTTCCTCGGTGACGCTCCTTCATCCGCGAAAAATATTCGATCATCCGTTGAGGTAAGATATTGCGGTCCTTTAAATTCCTTTGTGGTTTTTATCCTCGACATGGATTTAATTAAATCCGTGAGTTTCTTTAACCCTCGGAGATCATCGACGCGACGCCCTTCCGCGATGACGCGACTTCCTTCCGAGACGACGCGACGCCCTTCTGCGACACGACGATCACCTCCTACCGCGACGATCAATTCCGCGTAGAACGCCCGTCCGACGAATTCGACGAGGTAGGGATTTTATTTGAAAATAATATTTTATTTCCGTAGTTGTTTCCTTCTAAAACAAAGAGCCCGAGATCAAAGTTCAAATTTTAATTTATTAAAATTGTATCTTGTTATGTTTTCATGTGTTGATCATTATTTCCCGTTTGTTATCATCTAACGCGGAGGGTGCATGCCAAACAAACACGGCCCGACAACCCTCTGCAGTTCTTCGTTGATGTGCGGAACGGCGGACGACGAAAAAACGGGCCGCAGAGATGATTTTTTGATTCTGCAGTGAAGAACGGGACCTGGGAGGAGCTACGGCGCAGACGGAAATGGAATCGGACCACCGGAGAAACTCTGGTGGCCCGCGGAATCCACCGGCGGCGCGGCGGCGCCGGCGGTGGCCGACCAGACCCGCGACCGCGCGGGTCCGGTGACACACGGGACGCGGCAAAGCCGCGTCTGCTGACCAAGTGCAGCCCACGCGGGGCCGTGACACCTTATCCCGTGGGGGCAGCGCACCCCGTGGTTCCTCCGCTCGGCCGCTCGGCCGAGCCGAGCCGGGCCAACCCGCCGGGCCGGGTCGCGCCCAGGCCGGGCCGGGCCGCCCGGCCTGGCTGGGTCGCACCCATCCGGGTTGGACCCGGACCCGGGTCGGGTCGACCGGGTTCGGGCCGACCCAGGGGGGGTTGGGCCGTGTCGGTCCGGGCCCAGACCCCCCGTTTCCGGGCCTTTTCGGTCTTTTGCTCATAACTTGAGATACGGGCCTCCGAACGATGAGCCGTTAGCGGAGATGCGATCCTTGGATCGAGACGGTCATTTCGGTATATCACACTCAAGATTTCGGAATACTTTGGGTTCGACCGGGTTGGTTCGTACACAAAACCAACCGGGTCCTTGGAGCGGAAACGCTCATATCTTGAGCTTCAGACGTCCATTTGACGTGCCGTCAACTTTTTTGTTTTCCTCTTAGTGAGACGGATCTTTTGGATTACTCCACCCGAGGTTTGGACGCAGGTGGAGTACGGGCGGGTTGTTTTTGCCTTAAAAACCAACCGGGCCCCTGGGACGAAAAAGCCAATAACTCTCAGGCCGGGCGTCCGATTGACGCGCCGTCTGCGACGTTGAGTTCCTGTTGACGATACAGAACTTTTGGATACATCAACTCTGGACTATGTGTTAGTTGATGTATCAGCCTCTCGGCTCGTGGAGCGGACCCTCCCGAACGAGCTTGCTGTGTGCGGGAACCCTAGAGCAGGCTGCGACTGCTACTGTGACGACGACGACTGTGCAGAGATCCTCAGTGGATTTGACGGCAACGACTACAGCACTCAGCGATCCTTTGTGGGTCAGTGCTACCGATCCTGTGTGGGTCCGATCCTGTGTGGGTCCGATCCTGTGTGGGTCAGCGCTCAACGATCCTGTGTGGGCCAGCGCCTACTGGTCCTGTGTGGGCCCGATCCTGTGTGGGTCTTTGCGGGGGTTAGTTACCTATCGATCCTGTGTGGGTCAGATCCTTTGTGGGTCATTGCGGGGGTTAGTACCTATCGATCCTTTGTGGGTCCGATGACTTAGATGGATCAGTGATCATCTCTATCGTCATTCGAAGAAGTATACCTGTGTGAACTGAAACCCTGTTTTTCTTTCCTTTGTGGATTGTGTTGTGCTATCCTGTGTGGATTTACGTTTTGCTTTCCTTTGTGGATTGTGTTGAGATATCCTGTGTGGATTTACGTTTTGCTTTCCTTTGTGGATTGTGTTGTGCTATCCTGTGTGGATTTACATTTTGCCTTCCTGTGTAGACTGGGTTGTACTTGAGTTCGGATGTTAGAGCCGAGCGAGAATTGATGACTTAGGTATATGTATGGGCATATACCTAAGCAGTGTCGGATGTTACTTCATGATTGTATCTTTCCTTTGTGGATTCTGGGAGACCTTTGGGGGTCTCGGGGTCCCTACTGAGTAGCTTATACTCACCCCTGCACGGGCTATGCCCGCACTACGTTGTGTTGGTTGCAGAAGATGGAAAACACTGATCTCGTGGAGGCTTGCGGAGCAGGACGGTACCTGGAGGTGGACCACTGGGTGGGACATACTCGGAGCGGTCGACTGGACCCGAGGAGCAGTAGATGCTTTCTGTACCCACCCTTCAGGTGAGACTTCCAAAGGAAGGCTCGACGCTGCGGCTTTTCTTTCAGTTGCTGTTTTCCCCTTTCAGTTGTACTTTACAGTTGGGCTTGTATTTCCGGCCCCCATTACTTTTCCTCATTTACTATTGTACCAGTTTTTACTTAGTGTTTACTTCTTCCGCTTGCTTACTCTGTGGTGCTTGTTTACTTTACAAAGGCAATGCCTTCCCTTTTTACCGGGATTTACGCCTTGGTGCTAGTCGCCAGCCCCTGGCCTATGGAAGGCGGGCTTGGGGTAGTCACGGCACAGGCCCCGAGGACGGGTCGTGACTAATTGGTATCAAAGGAGTCGGTTCTACTGCAGATTCTGATCTTTATTCTATATGAATCAATATTGTTTAGCGTATTGGGTGTGGTTATCAGTCCAGGGAGCCCAGTGTTGGTGCGGTGACTGACGTATCCGTACACCAGGACCCTGACTTCTTATTTCCTACTTAATGCACGAAAACATTGATTGCATGTGTGTTTCAAGTTTTCTTTGTGATTACTTTGTATCAGCTCACCAGGTATACTGTTCTGACCATGGAGCACCTGTTTCTTTTTCAGGATGGCCCCACGACGACAGCCAGATAGGGTTTCGAGAGTTGAGCGTGACGACAACCCACCGAGCGACGAGGCCTCGGTGCAGGACCCTTTGTCAGCAGTAGCACCGACGGTAGCTTTACCCGCCGAGCCACCGATGCTTCTATCCCCAGCCGCTGACGATGCACGTCGCCTCAGTGCACTGTATGAGTTCTAGCGCAAGCGACCGCCCAGGTTCTGCGGGGAGATGGACCCCCAGGAAGCCGAGGACTGGCTGGAGGCAGTTGTACGAGTTTTCAGGCTAGTGAGGACACCAGCAGACCTCATGGTGATCCTCGCAGCGAGCCTACTGCACGCAGCAGCGGGCCGATGGTGGAGCTTGATGCTCCAGGTGCACGATGAGGCATCTCTTCTCTGGACAGACTTTGATAGCCTCTTCTTCTCGGAGTTCGTCCCAAACACCCTCCGTGCGGTACGCATCCAGGAGCTTCTTCAGCTACGGCAGGGCAACATGACGGTCGGCCAGTACTCGGCGAGATTTACCAATCTCTCTCGCTACTCGACAGACATGGTACGTGACCCGTTCTTCCGGGCCCGGACCTTTGAGAAGGGTTTGATACACGAGATCAGGGCATCACTGATCTCCCTCAGCATCTCGACTCAGGCAGGAGTACTGGAGCGAGCCCTTTTAATCGAGAGCTTCCTTGCTGGGCCTTCATCAGTAGCGAGACCTACCGCGGGATGGCATGTAGCAGGGTCTTCTGCGGCAGGCAGTCAACGGATGACTCAGGGGTCCAGGCAGACTAGACCCTCACGCAGACGACCTTAGGACACTGGCTCAGCAGTGCGGGGAACACAACATGGAGCCAGTATTTCGAGAGGCAGGCAGTGCTACACATGCGGCGGGTAGGGCCACATGGCTCGTGACTGCCCGACCCACCGTGCCGAGGAGCAGCAGACAGTTGAGGGGCCACCCAGGCAGAGGCAGAGGGTCGACCGTGGCAGTCTGCAGAGAGGAGGCGGACGAGGCAGAGGAGCTGGCCGAGCAGCAGGTGGTGGGCGACGCTTTGAGGCTCTAGCAACACTACCACCAGGAGGTCCACCCCGACCACAGGGAGCCAGTGGGCAGAGACAGGCACAACTCCAGGCAGTGGAGGACTACGACCACGACGCGCCCGAGATGATTCGAGGTACGATCTGTGTCTATTCCACCCTTTCTGCAGTTCTTATAGACACAGGAACGAGTCACTCTTTCATAGCCACTGCCCTTTTTCGGAGCTCGGAGATTCCGACAGAGCCATTGGGTCGATCCTTACGGCTAGAGACTCCTACGAGAGCAGACTCAACGATTACGCACTGGTTCCGGCAGTGTGAGCTTACTCTAGGAGGTGAGAGCTTCGGCTGAGATCTTCTTGTAGTGGCGTCGAGGCCTTATGACGTCAACTTGGGCATGGATTGGTTATCTACAGTCCATGCACAGATTGACTGTATTAGGCGCAAGGTGCGATGTGTACGCACCGACGGGAGAAGGTTCACCTTCACCGGTGAGAAGGGAGCCTTCGCAGCACATGATGGTCTTCTGCAGAGGAGAGGACAGCCCATCACTCATCAGTTGGCTAGCCTCATCCTAGGAGCAGTTGACGTGCGGAGTCCTAGTTTTCCTACAGTGGTGGATCAGTATGCAGACATCTTTCCCGACGATGTTCCAGGGCTACCTCCTCGCAGAGAAATAGACTTTAATATTGACCTATACCCCGGGACAGCCCCGATATCGACTCCAGCATATCGGATGTCCCCCGCTGAGCTTCGAGAGCTACGAGTACAGTTGGAGGACTTGTAGGGCAAGGGATTCATCCGACCCAGTGTTTCACCTTGGGCTTCCCCGATATTGTTCGCCAAGAAGGCGGACGGGAGATTGCGACTGTGTGTCGACTATCATCGCCTAAACCAGGTGACAGTGAGGAACAAGTATCCGCTACCGAGGATTGATGACCTCTTCGATCAGCTCAAGGGAGCACGGTGGTTCTCGAAGATAGACCTCAGGTCAGGCTATCATCAGCTCAGAGTTCGGGATGAGGACGTGCAGAAGACGACCTTCAGATGTCGTTATGGACACTATGAGTTCATGGTTATGCCATTAGGTGTAACCAATGCTCTAGCAGTGTTCATGGTCCTCATGAACAGGATCTTTCAGCCATACCTCGATCGATTTGTCGTAGTCTTCATCGACGACATTTTGATATACTCGACGACTGAGGAGGAGCACGCCTACCACTTACGGGTTGTACTAGACACACTCCGAGAGCACCAACATTATGGTAAGCTCTCGAAGTGCTAGTTCTGGATACGTGAGGTCAACTTCTTGGGACACGTCATCTCTGAGGTGGGAGTTGCAGTGGATCCTACGAAGATCGAGGCAGTGCTAGCTTGGGAGCCACCCAGGAGCGTGACAGAGGTGCAGAGTTTCTTGGGACTAGCTAGATACTATTGGAGATTTGTGCAAGAATTCTACAGAGTTGCGGCACCACTCTCATCTTTGACGAAGAAGGGGAAACCCTTTGTGTGGTCAGACAGATGTCAGCAGAGCTTCCAGGAGATGAGACAGAGATTGACCAGCGCACCTATCTTGAGGTTGCCTAAGGAGGGAGTAGGGTACGTAGTCTACTGTGATGCATCAGGGACCGGACTCGGATGTGTCCTGATGTAGGAGTGGGCATTGATCGCTTATGGATCATGTCAGTTGAGGCCACATGAGCAGAACTATGCTACCCATGACCTGGAGTTAGCAGTAGTGATCTTCGCTCTGAAGACATAGCGACACTATCTGATGGGCGAGCGCTTTACAGTATTTTCTGACCATTAGAGTCTCAGGTACATATTTTCTCAAAAGGACCTGAATTTGAGACAGCGGCGATGGCTCGAGTTCCTCCAGGACTATGACTTTGAGATAGTCTATACTCCTAGGAAGGGGAATGTAGTAGCCGATGCTCTCAACAGGAGGACGGGCATTCAGCTACTTGAGGAGGCAACAGAGCAGCTATCCGCTTTGCGGATATCCTTCATGGACAGAGATGGAGCAGCCTTCCTTCAGTCTCTCACAGTCACCCCTCCACTACTGCAGTGGGTCAGAGAGGCACAGTGTGGGGACGCTGACTATGAGACGCAGCGTGCACAAATATCCTCAGGATAGGCACCTGATGGCTTCTCCTTTGGAGCAGAGCACGCCATCCTTTTTAGAGGACTTACCTTGGTACCAGTTGCTTTATGAGAGGAGGTACTGAGATAGTTTCACACTTCTCCCTTAGCGGTACACCTTGGAGTGGTAAAGATGTACCAGGATCTCAGACGACAGCACTGGTGGCCAGGCATGAAGAAGGCTACGACAGAGTTCGTTTCACGATGCCTCACCTGCCAGCAGGTGAAGGCAGAGCACCAGGTACCAGCAGGCTTGGTACAGCCCTTGGAGGTCCCGGAGTGGAAGTGGGACGGGATATCTATGGATTTCGTGACTGGACTTCCACGTACTTCCAGAGGTCACGACTCCATTTGGGTGATTTTCAACCGACTCACCAAGTCGGCTCACTTCTTACCCATCAGAGAGCAGGGCTCAGTGGAGAGCTTGGGATGTCTCTACGTTCAGAAGATTGTCCGACTTCACGGTGTGCCATCATCTATCGTCTCCGATCGAGATGCTCGCTTTACTTCCCAGCTTTGGAAGGGGCTGCAGGAGGCGTTCGGGACGCGACTACGTCTGAGCACCACCTTTCACCCTCAGACAGATGGTCCAACGGAGAGGACCATTCAGACTCTCGAGGACATGCTCCGCACATGTGTCCTCGACTTTGGTCGCAACTGGGAGGACCACCTACCCTTGGTGTAGTTCACGTACAACAACATCTACCACTCCACCATTGGGATGACACCATATGAGGCATTGTACGGAAGACCTTGCAGATCTCCTTTGTGCTGGACATACCCTGGGGAGTCAGCACTTGTGGGACCGGAGATGGTGCAGGCCACGACAGAGAAGGTCTAGGTCATCCCGGAGCGGATGAGGACAGCTCAGAGCCGGAAGAAGTCATACGCTGACAGGAGGCGAAGGCCAATATAGTTTGAGAATGGCGACCACGTCTTCTTGTGTGTCTCACCTCGACGTGGATTACGGAGATTTGGCTGAGGAGGCAAGTTTTCTCCACGCTTCATCGGACCATTCCAGGTTCTCGGCGACATTCCTTCATCCGCGACAAATCTTCGATCATCCGTTGAGGTAAGAGATTGCGGTCCTTTAAATTTCTTTGTGGTTTTTATCCTCGACATGGATTTAATTAAATCCGTGTGTTTCTTTAACCCTCGGAGATCGTCGATGCGACGCCCTTCCGCGACGACGCGACGCCCTTCCACGACGACGCGACACCCTTCCATGACACGATGATCACCTCCTACCGCGACGATCAATTCCGCATAGAACGACCGTCCGACGAATTCGACGAGGTATGGATATCATTTGAAAATAATATTTTATTTCCGTAGTTTTTTCCTTCTAAAACAAAGAGCCCGGGATCAAATTGCAATTTTTAATTTATTAAAATCGTATCTTGTTATGTTTTCATGTGTTGATAATTATTTCCCGTTTGTTATCACCTAACGCGGAGGGTGCGGGCCAAAAAAAACACGGCCCGACAACCCTTTATAGTTCTTCGTTGATGTGCGGAATGACGGACGATCACAAAATGGGCCGAAGAGACGATTTGTTGATTCCGTAGTGAAGAACGGGACCCGAGAGGAGCTACGGCGCAGACGAAAATTGAATCGGACCACCGGAGCAACTCCAGTGGCCCGCGGAATCCACCGGCGGTGCGGGTCGCCGGCGCGGCGGCGCCAGCAGCTGACCAGACCTGCGACCGCGCGGGTCCGGTGACACATAGGATGCGGTAATGCCGCATCCGCTGAACAAGTGCGGCCCCACGCAGGGCCGCGACACCTCATCCCGCGGGGGCAGCGCGCCCCGCGGTTCCTCCACTCGGCCGAGCCGAGCCAGGTCGCGCCCAGGCTGGGCCGGGTCGCGCCCAACCGGGTCGGACCCGGACCCGGGTCGGGTCGACCCGGGGGGGGGGGGGGGGGGGTCAGGCCGGGTCAGTCCGGGCCCAGACCCCCCGTTTCCGGGACTTTTCGGTCTTTTGCTCATAACATGAGCTACAGGCCTCCGAACGACGCGCCGTCTGTGATGATGCGATCCTTGGATCGAGACGGTCGTTTTGGTATATCACACTCAAGGTTTCGGAATACTTTGGGTTCGACCAGGTTGGTTCGTACACGAAACCAACCGGGCCCTTGGAGTGGAAACGCTCATATCTTGAGCTTCGGACGTCCGTTTGACGTGCCATCGACTTTGTTGTTTTCCTCTTAGTGAGATGGATCATTTGGATTACACCACATGCGGTTTGGACGCAGGTGAAGTACGGTCGGGTTGGTTTTGCCTTAAAAACCAACCGAGCCCCTGGGACGAAAAAACCAATAACTTTCAGACCGGGCGTCTGATTGACGCGCCATCTGCGACGTTGAGTTCCTGTTGATGATACAGAACTTTTGGATACATCAACTCTGGACTATGTGTCAGTTGATGTATCAGCCTCTCGGCTCGTGGAGCGGACCCTCCCGAACGAGCTTGCTGTGTGCCGGAACCCTAGAGCTTGCTGCGACTGCTACTGTGACGACGACGACTGTGCAGAGATCCTCAGTGGATTCGACGACAATGACTACAGCACTCAGCGATCCTTTGTGGGCCAGTGCTACCGATCCTATGTGAGTCTGATCCTGTGTGGGTCAGCGCTCAGAAGTCCTGTGTGGGCCAGTGCTTACAGGTCCTGTGTGGGCCCGATCCTGTGTGGGTCTTTGCGGGGGTTAGTTACCCATCGATCCTGTGTGGGTCAGATCCTTTATAGGTCATGCGGGGGTTAGTAACTATCGATCCTTTGTGGGTCCGATGACTTAGATGGATCAGTGATCATCTCTATCGTCATTCGAAGAAGTATACCTGTGTGAGCTGAAACCCTGTTTTTCTTTCCTTTGTGGATTGTGTTGTGCAATCCTGTGTGGATTTACGTTTTGCTTTCCTTTGTGGATTGTGTTGAGCTATCCTGTGTGGATTTACGTTTTGCTTTCCTTTGTGGATTGTGTTGTGCTATCCTGTGTGGATTTACGTTTTGCCTTCCTGTGTGGACTGGGTTGTACTTGAGCTCGGATGTTGGAGCCGAGTGAGAATTGATGACTTTGGTATATGTATGGGCATATACCAAAGCAGTGTCAGATATTTATTCGTGATTGTATCTTTCCTTTGTGGATTATGGGAGACCTTCGGGGGTCTCGGGGTCCCTACTGTGTAGCTTATACTCACCCCTGCATGGGCTATGCCTGCACTACGTTGTGTTGGTTGCAGACGAAGGACAACGCTGATCGTGGTGGAGGCTTGCAGAGTAGGACGGTACCTAGAGGTGGACCACTGGGTGGGACGTACTCGGAGCGGTCGGCTGGACCCAAGGAGCAGTGGAGGCTTTCTGTACCCACCCTTCAGGTGGGACTTCCAGAGGATGGCTCGACGCTATGACTTTTCTTTTAGTTGCTGTTTTTCCCCTTTCAGTTGTACTTTACAGTTGGGATTGTATTTCCGGCCCCCTTTACTTTTCCGCATTTACTATTGTACCAGTTTTTACTTAGTGTTTACTTCTTCCGCTTGCTTACTCTGTGGTGCTTGTTTACTTTACAAAGGCAATGCCTTCCCTTTTTACCAGGATTTACGCCTTGGTGCTAGTCGCCAGCCCCTGGCCTATGGAAGGAGGGCTTGGGGTAGTCACGACACGGGCCCCGAGGACGGGTTGTGACATGTTCAAACCCATATCAAATAAGATAAATGTAGGGAAAAGAGCTATGCTGATAATCTAAGGAAGGATTTGGAATTTCATGTTAGACATCACGTTTTATTGAAAGTATCTCCATGGAAGGGTGTTATAAGATTTTGGAGGAAAGGGAAATCTAGCACCACGTACATTGGTCCTTTTGAAAATTTGGAGAGAGTTGGATTTGTGGATTATTATTTGGTGATGCCACCTAGCCTTTCTAAAGTCCACACTATTTTCCACATCTCATTATTGAGAAATCACATGCCTGAACTAACACATGTATTATCTTCTAAAGGCATCGAATTGGAACCTGAATTATCTTACTGTGAAGAGCCTATCCAGATCCTAGACACTAAAGAGAAGGTGTTGAGAAATCAGATGACTCAGCTAGTAAAGGTACTCTGTAAGAATCATAAAATTGAATAGGTGACATGGGATCTAGTGGAGATTATGATAAGTAATTACCCCAATCTTTTTGTGAGGTGACATTTTGGAAATTTCGAGGATGAAATTTTTGTAGGAGGGGGGAATGTAATGACCCAAAATTATGTCAATGAAATTTCAATTCTTATGATTGTTTTATATAGTACTAATCATATAAATCCATAAAGATAACACAATACAATGTATATAAATGAAGAATAAAACAAATGAGTGGTATTTCTAGACGTTAATGAACTTATATTAATGAAATAGTAACAAGCCCTTAGGAATAGTAATACAAGACTTATGAATAGTGAATCAGCCTAATGAATAGTAACCTCAGCCATTAAAGCATAAATAAAATTTAGGAATCTCATAAGTGAAAGTATTATATATTTATATCATGATAAAAGTAAGGGAATATTTTAAAAATTAATATTTAAGTGTTGGTATTTTTATAAGTCATAAATATTTAATTTGAATTTTATGATTAATAAGATTATTTAAAATAAAATTATTTTTCATAAAATAGTATCATAAATAAATATTTTGTTGTCTTCTGATTTTAGGATAATTTTATGAGACTTTAGTTAATTTTTGAAAGTGTTGTAAAATCAGTTTTAAATTTAAAATATGTATTTTTCAAGTAAATAATGATTTTATTTAAAAATTAAATTTCACATATTTATAATATTATTTTGATAAAATGGAGTCTATTTTTTAATTATACATGTCAAGAAATTGTTACGATGAATTTTTAGGATTTTTCTAAAATACTTGAATTTTTAGTGAATAGTAAAATACAGTAATTTACGTATAAATACATTATAAGATAAATACACTATTAATTGAGTAATGGAAATATAATAACCCTTGTTTAGAAATCACATGCGCTTATTACTATATTTATTCATAAGAATCAACACTATTGGTTGTCTTGATAAAAATAATAATTTAATGAATAGAATAATGAGAAATTTCCCTTATCCTCCACTACAAAAACCACCCTCACCACCTCTTCTCTTCACTCCTCTAATCCTTGAATATTTTCAAAATTCTTCCTAAATAATATTCCCATGTATTTCCCCATGTTCATGAGCTCTTATTTTTTATAAAATACCAAAACCCCTTCCCTTAAGGAGGTTCTCAAAGAGGTTAATTTAAGAGGTAAATCCTCTCCTTATTTCATTTAATATAATTTCAACTAATTTTCTTCTATTATGCCCTATTAAACTCCTCTATAAAAATGATCATGATAACTCTAGTATCATCAATATACAAGAATTTTATCCTATTAATTGATGATCCATAATCAATTTCTTTACTTTCTCTCTTTTATTTAAAAAATGGAATCATCATCCGGGAGGTGCAAATTTACGACCATCATGGACGACGAACTTTCATTCTTAATTTTATCCTTCAAGTAAGGTCATAAAACCATTTTTATAGTTGAAACAGATGATAAAATTTGTATTATATCTTATTTATGGTTCTGGAACCATTATACATACATGATGTTAAATAATATAACAAAATTAGCTCATTGTGATAAAACAACCGCTAAAATTAAGCTAAACGATTATCATTAATATGTTATCTAATAATTCATCCTAATTATGGAAGAAAAATAATACATAACACCAATTAAAATTTTCTTTATTCATTAATAACATGAAATTACAATTCTGGATATTTATACCCATTTTACATGAACTCCATTACTTATAATCAAGCAAACCAATCATGAAATCAAGGAAACAAACACTCCAGAACGAAGGAATTAAATCTGATATCTTATCAATAAGGACATAAATGAACTTAATTAAACTATATTTAATAATATTTTTGAATATAATTTTAGGAATTAATTAATTAATGGATTTAATTTGACTATCTAGGATGTTAATTTCAAGTGCAGAAGACATTTGGACATATGGTTATGGTTTTCTACCGGAACTTCAATTTTCTTTCTTGTTACTCTTTTTCTCTATTCACACAAATTAAATTATTAATTACTATTATGTACTCCACATTAATTCTGCTTGAATGTTCTATATATATTTACTAATAAGAGTCCTTTTTTTATGGGGAGTTACATGTTTTAAAAGGATCTTTCCAAATTTTTTCCCGATAAACTAGCCCGATTCAAAGGAACATCTCGACTTATTACCAATTTTCTAGTGCTCTCTATAATATATTTTAAGACAAAATTAGTTTCCTAAAATAACTCATTTTATTATGAAAATACTATGTTAGTTCACTTTTGGTTTTATACAAATATTTTTCCAAATGAACTATTCTTTGCAAAGTAAAAGAGCATTTCACTCAATTATTACTCGATGATTTTATAAGAGTATTTTCATCTATTTAAACAAAATTTTTAATTCTATGTGTAATTGGGATTAATATTTTATGACACCATCAACCATATTTTATTAAATGGTATATGATTAGTTTGACCGTGGATGTAATATCTTGATACCATTCACCATATTACACCAAATGGTTAGTGTTTATGTTTACTAATTGGGGAAAGTTATTTAAAATTCATATTTTAGATTCAATATGAATTTATTTGTTGATTATTTTCTCCCCTTACACATGAGGAATGGATTGAACTACTTAAGTGATAGGTGGGGCCCACGATAGCCCATCAATGTATCTATAGGTCTCACGAGACAAACTAGCGAGGTTTTTACCCATTATGTATGGTGTTTTGGCCGAGGCCTTGATGGGTTTATTATGATGTCCGACATTATGAATTCCATCATTATGAAACTAGTAATTGATATTCCATGTGATTATTCGACTTGTCCCTACCACAAAAATGGGTTTCTACAGTTCCGCTCTTTAACAACACTAAAAAAGGCACTGATAAATGATTCTTTTAACAGCGCTAAAAAAGGGCTGTTAAAATTTCCCCTTTATCAGCTATTTTTTAGTGCTCATAAAGGCACCCCCTTTATCAGCACTTTTTTTAGCATTGTTAAAGGGGACCCCTTTATCAGTACTATTTTTAGTAGCACTGATAGGGGGGGGGGGGTGGTTCAGCATTTTTTTCCCAGCACTAACAAAGTGTATATATAAATAAAAATTATATTTCATAAAAAATAATATATTGATATATAAATATATAATTATATTTATATTGATATAAATATAATATATATTTTTTAAATATGTTTTAGATAAGTAAAAATAAATATTTGCACTTAATATATAAGATATGTAGGGAAAATGACTTATAAAATATCTTACAAAATTATTAATTAATAATTTACTAATTATAATCGACTAATAATCATTTAATAACAATTTTAACACACAAAAAATCAAAAAAATTAATAGAAGATCTAAAATAAGTTGAAAACGTAACTCAAACTTCAAACAACCAAAACTTTTGATCCGGGTGTCTGTTTGAGCTCTACAACATTTCAAATCGAATCCTTCGAAGATATATACGTGATAAAGACTGAAGGGAACCTTCTTTTTTATTTTTATATGCGAAAAGGCCTAAAAGGACTCCAAAACCGAGTTTTTATTCCAGATACCCAATTTGTTTTAACAATCGATGGAATTTTAAGCTCGTTTAATGGGGTTTTTTTCCCTTTTCCGTGGGGAATGAATTTATTTCAATGGATTACATTCATATTCATATTATGGATTTGAAATTTTATCATTTTTTATAATGTACTATTATTTATTATCACATATATAACAATTCATACATATTTTTTTTATTCGCACATAAAAATTTAATTTAATTAATAAATAATGAAACATATTTACATATAAAATATATTTCCCAATATATAATCCTTATCTAAATAAAAAACCGATATCAATTTTATTTAAAATACAAATATATGAATATTTATATACCTATATAATGTGAACATGTATATATATATTTGTGTGTCTGTATTGTAAAACTAATATATATTATCTATATTTTCTAGACATATGTATATACATAAGTACATACATATTAATATATAATATTTGTAAATATATATAAATATGTATAATTATACTTAAAATATACATATAATATATGTGTGTGTGTGTTTTGTATACATGTATTTATTTATTTATAAACACACATAAAAAAAGAATATTTTCTAAATGAATTCATAACTAATCTTATAAATATATATTAATATATGAATAAATATATAGATAAAAAAATATAAAAAAATACAAATAAATAGATATAAATAGATATTAATATACAAATAAATATATAAATATATAAATATAACTATATATATTTATATATATTTATATATTAATATACCGATATATATATATATAAATATAAATATAAATATATATTAATATACGAGTACACAAAACTAAATATATATATAAATAAATAGATATATTATTAAATGAAGAGAAATTAATATGGTGCAGTGGTAAGGGTTTAGGCATGCAGGCAAGAGGTTCTGGGTTTGAATCCAGGGGGAGGCAGGGCGTGCACGAGTGTGGAAATGGGGATAATCACTTTTAAAGGTTGGGGGGGGGGGGTGGCTTGGGCGTGCATGCAGTGGTTGGAGGGCACTGTTGAAGGGGGATTCAAGCGTTGTTGAAGCCCCTCCCGAAATTACAGATTTTGTTTTATTTGTTAATGTTTTTTTTAACTTTTATCAATACTTTTTTAGCACTGCTAAAAGGGGTCTTTATCAGTTCTTTTTTTAGCTCTGATAAAAAGGACCTCCCTTTATCATCACTAACATTATTAGTGCTTTTTTAGCACTCTAAATGTACTTTTCTAGCACTTTTAATGGCCATATTTGCAGTAGTCAGTAGAGTATCCATGGTTATGTTTTATAGTGGAATTTTTTATTTATATTTTACTCTTACCATATTAGGATGATGTTTATGTTTCACTAGAATGTGTAGTTTTTTTATTCACCATGACTTATTACTTTTTATTCAACTGTATTACTTACCCTTACTGATAATCTGAGCTCACACCTTTCATAAATTTTACTTTTCCCTAGGACGTGAAGAAGTATATTATGAATGACTTGGAGAGATAATAGAGAAGTTTATGTGAAGTTGATATGTTGTATTTCATTTCATGTTGTAATATAAATATTATGTATGTATCTTGTTTTCCAATGCTACCAAACTATTCATTGCTTCAGGATATGAATTCCTTGTTTAGAAGACAATGTAATAAAATAAGGCACCAACTCTGGGAAACTGGGGTCAGAGGATTTACATCCGAAGCATATCCTCAAGAACCCATATCATACTCTCTAACTTCCCATCTGTATGTGAGTGGAATTCCATACTTAGTAAAACCTATGTACCAAAATCCTTCTACAAGACCTACAAGAAGAATAAAGTAATTTTTGAGTCACAGTCTAAAGAAATACTCTATGGAACCCCGTACAGATGAACTATCTCCCGAATAAACAAAACTACCAAATGCTCCACTGATAAATTCTCTCGTAGAGGCAAGAAATGTGATACTTTCATCAATTGGTCCACAATCACACAAATAGTGTCATCTTTCAAAGGAATCCTCGAGAGACCCACCATAATGTCTATGGTCATTTCTTTTCACATCCATTCCAAAATAAGTAATACTTGTAGTAAACTACAATTTCATTGATGTAGGCCTTCAACTTTTGACAGGTTTAGTATCATGTCATGAACCCTACTGTCTCATTTTTCATTCTAGACAACCAAAGATGTCATTGTAGGTCATGGTACATATCGGTCAGACTGGGATACAACGCCCACTAAGAGGAATGAAATTCATGAATCAGCCCATCCCACATACTCTTAGGAACAAGAATATGATTCCTGACGAAGATGATCTCATCCTCATCTGTGGTCCAATATGAATGAGATTCCCCACCTTCAAGGCTTTCCCTCAAAGAAAAACATTCTAGATTCTCATACTTCCTATTATCGATCCACCTCAAAATTATTGACTCGAATAAAACTAATACAAGATTAATCTATTCCTAGATATCATAAACCACAACATGCATCTCATCCAGCAAATTCATCATCTTACACTCAGTATTAGATTCTTGAACTTCCTGAGTATGAATTTTCCTACTTAAGGTGATAACAACACTATTTCCATTTCTGGGTGTATATGATAGCTCAAAATCAAACGACTACATATAATCAACCGACCTCTACTGCCGAAGATTCAAATCTCAATGTTAAATGATATACTATAAGGTTTTATGATCCGTATACAGTGTAAACTTCTCACCCAAAAGATAATGTCCCCAAAACTTCAAGTAATAAATGAATGCTTCTAACAGGAGGTCATCATAGGGTAGTTATGCTCAATTGGGATCAACTGTAGAGAACCAAATTCCATAACTCGATCTCCCTACATCAACACTGCTCCATGCATGATCCCATAAGTGTAAAAAAACACCTTGCATTCCTCACATGGCTTGTGTAGGATCATGATTTGTTCCATTTTCAAATTCTTAATCAACTCATGTTAGTCATACCCTCATGATTCTGGCCAATCAAACATTATACCATTCTTCACCAAACATGAAAGAAGGTGCTTCAAAAAAGGAATAGTTTGGATAAACCTCCAATAATATCATACCAACCCCAACAATCTATGGATATCAAAAAAATTCTTGGGTTCCTCATAAGAAGCAAATACCTAGACCTTCTCTTGGTGAAATGACACACCTTCCGGTGAGATCACATGACCCAATAAGTGTACATGATCAATCCAATACTAAACATTAGATAGCTTGGAATATAGTTTATGCTCTCTCAGTGTACTCCAGATGATTTCAAGATTTTGGGCGGGATTTTCATGAGTCTTGGAGTACACATAAATGTCATCAACAAACAATAATACAAACTGATCTAGGTATGGGTGGAAGATTATTCTCATCAAGGCCATGAACACTATGGGTACATTAATCAATCCAAACAACATCACAAAGAACACATAAAGGCCATACATTCATCTAAAAGAAGTTATATGTATATCAGATGGTCAAAATATCAATTGATGATGCCCTATATCAAGTAGATCTGGGATAAAATGCAAATTCCACTCAACTGGTCAAACATTTCATCGATATGTGTAAGAGGATACCAGTTTCTCATAGTCATCTAGTTCGACTTCTAGTAATAAACACATAATTGAATATTATTATTAGCCATTTTCAAACAAAATAGGTGTACCCCAAGGTGATGTACTCATATTGATAAATTTCTTATCGATCAACTCTTATAGCTGAGTTTTGTGCTCTTGAAGCTATGTTGGTTCCATTTTGTCTGGTGGAATAGAAACTATCTCATCCCATGGTGTGATCTCAATTATAAATTCAACATCTATTTCAGTGAGAGGTTAATTAAGTAATTGACATGATGGATTTTATATTATTCACCCACACTATCCTATTCCCAAGGTGCGTGAATGGTAATCTTCTTCAACACAAAATTCACTAAAATATCACTACATTACAAGTACATATCTAAAGTGGTCTCACTGACCCTATTAGTTCAATATAATGAATAATTGGATAAATAACTCCCCTATACCAGTAAGGACCCTAATACTCAATTTTCTAATACTTTCATTCTCTATAAAGAGATGATAGGGGAAAGTAAAAACAATTTTTTTTTCAATTTAGTAAATTCAAAGAAGTCATAAAGAAAGAGGATTGAACTGATGGAATAGAATATTATTCGTCCTTCAAACATCCAGATCAGATCTAGAGTGATTTCACATTTTTCTTCCCTAATAATTATTTAAAATCACACATCATATGTATATATATCTTCCCTTGGCATACCACTATATTTTTTAATCCCTCACATGATGAATATCTACTTCATTTCTTTAATCCATGAGATTAATGGTCATAGAAAACTGACTTCAAACCATCCACTATGTGTTCATTATACCAACCATCAAATAAAAGAGTAAATTACATGTGTTTTTAATAAACGTAAGGATAAATGTCAAAAAATATCTAAAAATACCATTGTGCAGCTTATATGGTTGTTTCTCCCTTGAATCACCCATCAGAATGGGCATAGCCACATGCTAAATTTGTTTCTCACAAGTATTCATGCTTAGAGCCATAAAATTTTTAATGACTTTGCTATGGTTTTCTTATGGCTCATAGGATGAAACAATATCTACCACTCCTAGTGATATTGTGTGGTCTCACCCATTCCATCATCGTTCTATTCTAGGCCTTGACCATGACATCCTATCCATGACCTAGTTCATATTTATTGGATATTTTCTACCGCTGTCCTTTATTTCAACCATGAACACTGCTAACGTTGGTAGGGTTACATCCTTAGATTATTTTGGATAGGAAAAATGAGGTTTCATGATAAGGAAAAAAATGAGCATGGTCCATCATTCTTTTTTAGTTTTGGATAACTAATTTCATAACATGCACAAGCCTTTGTGCATGGTCCTCTTTTCCTTCCTCTTCATCCTCACTGTTCCTTCTACCATGGTAATATCCATGGATATGGTGATGCTTTACTTCACCACACATGGTAAATACATTCAATTGAATTACTATAAATAATTCTTCAATATTATTATAAAAAAACCAATGTTGTTAAATGAAATTTTTGTTAACATACAATTTAAATTTAGAGGAAAATTACTAGGAAAAAATTTATATTCAATATATATGAGTTTCAATAAAATTTTAGATATATATATTTAATTGACAATTTTTATACATTGGTAAATAGTGTCATATATTAAGAAAAAAATGTTATAGGTCATTAAAATATTTTTAATATCAATGGTTATTAAAAAAAATTGGTATAATCTCACACATATACCAGCTCACATGACCCCTTTCATTTTTGAAATTAGATTCCCATGTCACCATATATTCATTGAATTATGAAATAGATATTCCTATACACTTTTATATATGTTTTATGTATTTTTTAATTTATTTTTATTAATATAATTTTTTTAATAGAACCAATAGATATTCTATGTATGATACTAATCATATATCAATCAATATTACAAATAAATTAGATTATATTTTAGTTTTTTCATTCAATAAGGATTCAGATATAGGTCTAATACATTTACCTTGTTATAATTGTTTTGTATGATTTTGGTTAACCTATAAATAATTTATTTATCATTTAATTTAATGTATGTTTTTATAGAAACTATTATGTTTGATTTCATAATAGAGATACAATACAATATCATACTATTTATGATCTAAATGAAGAAATTAACATAGAGAATTTGGTATTTGATCAATTTTTATTTATTCATCATTATGATAAAGAACCAATTCCAATGTAGGAGGATATAAATATGTTTACACAATATTTAAATAATCAAAATTATAATTTTGACGGGGTTACAAAATTTATGGATGATTCCAAGACCCCTATATATCAAAAAAGTTTAAAATGAAAAAATAGAATTATTAATGTGGTTTAATCATGGGTAAACAGTTTATGGAATTTATAATACTTCCATCAATTATATTAAAATTGTTTTGAAATAATTAATTCCCAAGGATTTAGATATTATTTTAAATAATAACATGACATGGAAGTTAATTGACCTATATTGATTTTCTATAAAAAAGTTCATGCTCTCCCATTTTTTTAAATTAATATAGGAGGAATATGTGGTCATAAATGATTGTAATTTTTTTTATATCTCTATTGAAGATAAATGTATATGTACGACCATATATTATTACAAAAAATACTAATATGTAACTTTCCATTGATTCATAGGATCTAAAATCATTTCATATATAATGAAATATCATGAAATATGTGATAAGAAAATGATATGAAAATTAATGATTATGATGAGTTGGAATATCATATAGATGAATTATAATGTCTTGTAATTGATACATGATAACCTTATTTTTAGTATAGGTTTGTAATTTTATGGTTGGTTTATCATGTGATGGGTTCATTATGTTTTTTTAAATTCTTTCTTTTCATAGAATGTGGAATGTTTTCATTGACATTTATATCCTTCCTTTATAGATATGTATAAAAAATTCAATTTATTAATGATGTAAATATATAGATATTTTGACCCAGGAAATAAATAAGTTGTTAACTTGTAACCATTATTAAAATAGATAAAGTATCTTTCAGATGTTTCTACACACACCCACATGATTCTTCTTTAAGAGACATATTTCAAATGCATGTTTTTCTTATGTCGATGATAAATGGTTATCTTACATATTCAACTATGTATTGATAGATCACAAATGAAATTATATGCTATCCTATTTTTATTAAGGATAAATTTTCTAAAAGTCTTTAGTACCATCATAGTTTTAGTTTTATAAGACATCATTGATTATTCCAAATGGATCATCTATAGAGGAATAATTTTCAAGGGTTTAGTGGAACCATATAGGATGATAATCCATCGTAACATTTGTATGGAACTGATATGACTAGTGAATTTCAAGATATCAACTATTCATTTGAAAATGGATATAGAAAATATAAATATAAGAATAATTCTTCCACTAAATCCAAGTATAATTATGGTAAGAAATTTATCATATTTGATTTTCAATTTTGTTTAAACACTTTTTCACAAAATTGATTTTATTTAATGTAAATTTAGGGGAAAAAACTAAAGATTCTTTGAAATCATGTAATGTTTAGTGGGAATAACAAAGAACACATATGATCTCGATGTGACTAAGTGGATTAGGGTATCAGACCATCACAATATTTATTGTGTATTAGTGAAAATAAATGGAATGTTCCATTTTCCTCTTATGAGAAAACACCTTTGGAAAGAAATATTTTTTTTGGATGTACTAGACACTATAAATTTTCTTGATGACTATTTATGAAAAATATCATAATAGTTTTTTAGAATAGATTAGAATATAAAATATCTAAAAACACATGAATACTGTATCCTTATAAATGAATTGATTATAATTGAAGTACATAATTTACAATCCAATAATATAATAGTGATAGTGATTCAGTTATTCCATTTGTATATAGATTTATGTGGAATAAGGATGCCCAATTAATTTTTGTAAATAATGTTGGATAATGCACTATGAATTCTATGTAAGTTACATATATATTTTCACTCTATTTTTTCACTTGTATATTGCATCTAACTTTCCATCTTCATACTGAGATACTTTTTTTGGGATCGGTTTCTTTTTATTGAAAATAGACAACCCATTTAAATATATTCACAATGAAGACTTGTTTCTAGATCCAGAATCTTTTTGAAGGTTCTATAGTGAAAGGTTACATTGCTAAATAATTTATAAATTTATGTTTAATGTATTTGATTTATATTAGAATGAGAAATTAATGAACAATATGAAGTTTATAAGTGGATTATGAATAAAATGAATCCATTTTTCTTCACTTCCTCTAACAAGGGTATTTCTATGACAATATACATTTTCCAAATTTATCCTTGAAGATAAGGATATAGAACATCACACACCGTTTTTTAATTATGGTTTCTTAGATAACCATATCAGTTCAGTAATTAAAACATGTATAAGATAACTCATACTATGTAGCTTCAGGTATATAATATTTTTTTACTATATTTTAATGCAGTGAACTTAATAAAATTATAGTTAGAATTAATCATTTGTAACCTTTGATATGGAGATAATTTTCATAATAATGGTTCTCAAATTTTGTTGATATCAACTAAATAAAAATTATATTAATAGAATATATAAAATAAATATTCATATAATTATAATTTTCATTTTCATTTTTTGGTATTTATTTTATCTATTGACTCTATTTCTAATGAAATAAGAGCATTGGGCCTTTGTCCCGATTCTTTAGGTTGACAATTTAAATCACAGGTCATCAATGGGTAAAAATGTTTAATAATTGATTATGTAGCGTACCTAAGAACACAAAAGGATGGTTTTATGTGAACATAATGTATTTGAATCCCAACAAACTATAATTTAGTTAAAACCATTAATCCAAAAATTTTGACTTATCATTTATTATTATTATTTGTTATTATCATCATCATTATCATAATTATTTTAATTTTTCTAGCAATTTTTCCTCTTTATTTTTCTTCATTCCTCTTTATTTTTACCTCTCTCATGACCCTAGATTTCCTAGGTCAGCTTTGTCCCCTACCCTATGTAAGGGTTACAATAATGATTTCACATAGATTTTTTGGTTGAAACCTCTGTCTTGAGGAAGAAAATTCACTCCCCTCCTCCATCACACATAAGGGTTATGATTCCCTTATGTATGGAATTCACTTTCATTCCAAGAAATCCCCCTAATATACCCCTATGAATTATTATAGGAAAAAAGTTATATCAAAATATTTCAATCATGTCAGCTCTTGGTTACCCTTCCGCTTAGTGTTGTAAAAGGGTAAACCCATTCATTATGACACCACACCCCCTATATGTATCCATTCATGAAAACATTAGCCTCCATAGATGGAGAATTATAAAATGAATTAAAACAAGATAATTGAATAAAAAAAACTTCATATCTATATACAAACCAAATAAACTTACATTAACCTAAATCAAACCAAAAACCAAATCAAAAAAGAAGTTAAACTATTTTATACTCACTAAATCACCCATATAACTTGAAAAAAACAGACAAAAAACTTCTCTTCTGATCCCACTTTTTTACATATCTACATGAACCATCGATTTTGAGCCAGATTTCCACATGACCTCATACCCACCTCTCTATATATAAGAGGATTCTGACTCGTAGTGAGGGGTTGATTTTGATATTGGGGAAACTATACACTCAATATCATGTCACACGATTAATAATAAACAACAACTAAAATAATAAATCATCAGATCAAACATGTGGAATAACTGAATAAATGACATACATGGAAAGTAATTAAATGAATCTCACAAAAGTGGAAATATTTTCCAAAAATAAATAAATGTGATAAATAAATGATACAATGGAGGTCATGACGGTGTCGGTCCAAGTACACCATTAGATCCACACTCATCTTCTCATAAACCCTTGATACATACCTTTCCCTTCATTGTATCCCTCATAAAATTTACAAGATAATAAAAATGACTGAGTAAGGTGTGAGTATAATATTTGGCCTAACACCACCATTGTATCCTTAACCTAATGTGCTCAAGTATAACATTTTATGCAATAATAATTATCAATGAGTAAAAATCATAAACATACAATCCCAAAAGGATAAATCATGTACTAAACAAGCCACAAAAAACCACCAATCATAACTTCTTTAGCTCTATACCATAATGATAATAAATGTGTCAAAAGAATCAAGAATTATACATGATGCTATGGAATCATATGACTCTACATCATGTGATCATGGAACTCAAAATCACTACACATCAATGATGTAATGATCTCAACATTACCTAGGTATTAATAGTGACTCAACATCCACTAGTAATTTAGAACATAACCTACAAAATCCTCTAGTAATTGAGTTTATCACATGGCATCCTTGAGGCATTCTCGTATCCCTAACCTATGTATATGTCCCTCGTCATCATTTTTTCAAGTCATAAACACTCCCCCTCTAAGGGATAAACATGTCACGATGGTCCACCTTACTTTTTC
Source organism: Viscum album (assembly GCA_963277665.1). Taxonomy (NCBI): domain Eukaryota; kingdom Viridiplantae; phylum Streptophyta; class Magnoliopsida; order Santalales; family Viscaceae; genus Viscum; species Viscum album. The sequence goes on from OY728130.1 coordinate 1,227,441,378, forward strand.
TTAAATTAAAAAAACCATAAAAGCACACATAACAAGGTAGTATATAAGAGAAATCCTAAAAATTTATCATAAGTTAGGTAGCACATAAAATACGTGTGATAAACATCAAACATGAATAATAAGCTACAAGGTACTTAGGGAAACAAATTTAATATAAGGTTCTCCAGGAAACACACACCCACATTCAACCATAATATAGTATGATCATCAAATGTGGCTATATATAATCATATTAAGGAAACACGTGTAACAAAATCCCAGAAATTTAAAGAACTTCCTACTTCAAAGGTCATCAATGTAAAAGGCAAGGGTAAACCACCTTGTGTGGTTTGATAGATGGAGTGAAAACCTCAACAATAAAGAACACCTCTTCATGGACTTATTATAATAAATATAAACACATTAATGATAAAGTTTCTTCATGGTTTCCTTGAACCAAAACCAACTATTTTATTATAAAAAATAACAAAAAATCAGACGCGATGATACATTATCTCTCTTGGATAATTTATGAATTATCATTTTATTCCATTGCATGTACTCAAAAATTTCTCCATAAGAATAATTAAATCTTGATAATTTCTTATAAATTATCCATTTATAATTGTCTTTTGATAATTTCTCATAAATTATACTTTTATAATTATATCATGAAAATTTAATAATAACAATCCTTTTATAATTATTTCTTCACAATTTCTATTAAATTATCCTTTATAATTATCTTTTGATAATTTATCATATAAATCATCCTTTTATGATCTTCAAATTTTAATTTGATAATTTAACAATTATCCTTTGATAATCTACCAATTATCATTTGATAATTTTGAAAATTATTATTTTATAATCTCATAGTTATTGTTTAATAATTATAATATTTATCCTCTTACAATAATCATAATTATCCTATGAATATTTCTATAACCAATTTCATGTGATAAATACATTATTATTATCTTTTAATAATTTTTATAGTATTATCTTCGGTAATATCATGCAATTATTCATTGAGAAATCATTGTATTTCTTACTTGACAATTCATCATTATTTTACTTTAATAATTCCTTGTGATTATCTTTTGATAATTTTAGTTGTTATCCCTTGATAATTTCAAATGATTTTACATTAATAATTTTTATTCTATAAATTATCATTTGATAATATTGTGCAATTATCATTTTATAATTCTTTGACCCCTCTTCAAATTATTCAAACAACCATCATAAGGTATTTTTCTAAATTATCCCAGGATAATTTATGTTTATCATTTAATTTAATAACTTTTTTTATGAATTAATTTAAACCATTTCAATAATTTACATTAAAATAAATAAATAATTGGATATTTATTTTAAAAAAAGGAAAATAAATAAATAAAAACTTTTCTTTCTTCACCTAGAGCCCCATTAGACCACACATATTTTTCGGGGAGGAAAAGAACAAGTCGATAAATAGGGAGTTCTCTAATCACCCACCATGGAGTATCAAATCACTTGAATGAAAAAGATCAACTAAAAAGTACAAGTTTCCTGGCTATAAATTCATCACCTATGTATGTGTACATCCCAAATGAGAACTCTATTTTAACACCTATTCAATCTAAAATTAATGATTTAGTCATTAATTTCACCCATTTAATGTGTTTCTGACTGAAATTGGTGAAAATGGTTGCAAATTGAATGTTTTAAAATCTTTGGGGAGTCAATAATGGTGTTTTTGGTTTGGGAAATAAGTAGTGGTGTAGCCTAATTTTTTTATTAATTAATTTAATAAAAAATATAATAAAAATATTAATAACATAACCATAAATTAGAGATCTAAAAAATCTCCTAATTCACATAAATGTTTCTCCCCGCCTAGGGGGAACCCTACATCCCACACCTAGTGGTGTTCTTAGACTTCTCATTAGATGCATAATTTTGGAGATATTCAACTATTTTTAGAAAAAAATAATCCAAATAGTAAATAGATTTTTCTCATGTGTGATCTGACCAAAATCCTGATGCTCACTAATGTTATATCCCTTCTAGGGTAAACAACACATCCTAGATCCAATAATAGTCTCATATTTATAATCTGATGCAATGTATAGGAGATATTAATTTATTTTCCGATAAATCATGTGAACATAATAAAATATTTTTAATATTTTTATTTCATCTATACTGAGTATCTATGGGCCTTAAAACCTGTCACTAACTCAACGCCTAATTCTGAAAATACACCATTGAATATTCCTAGGTAATAAATGGGTTTTTAACCTCACAAAAAGCCTTTAAAACACTTATTAAGATATTTTTATTAGAAATTTACATTTTTAACACTAAAAAAATATATAAATAAACAACCATAGGGGTTTTATTATCTTTAAAAATTTAGGATATTATAATTATCCCACTATATCAACTTCTCATCCCGAAGAAGTTTCTCTAGTGGTCTCTCCCAAACAACTTAGTTCACTGAGCACAAAAATCATACTGGAGTTCCAATTTTTAATATTGGATCTAGCTAGAAATCCATTGAATCTGGATAAGTTGTATTGTCTTTCCTCACAACACCTCATTGCTTTGATCTATGATTTATTTCAGAAGCTTATTATATGGTGAATCAGTCTCTAGCTCAACGTCCTGTTAATCAATTAAATTTTTAGGGTTAATTATATACCATTGATTCTATGAAACATGGAACATATCATACATACATCAATAATAAGTAGTGAGTTCCAACTGATACCCCACTACCACTATCCATTCAATGCTCTCAAAGGGTCTAATAATACTAGGTTATAACTTTCCCTACTTCCTCAGATGTCTCTTCCCTGACCAAGTATTCACTAAAAATAAAATAGGATCACCCATAATGAACTTTAATGGTATCCTCCTATGGCTGACATAAGATCTATAACTTTATTGAGTGGTGTTCAACTTATTTACAATTAGTTTCACTCTATTAGAGGCCTGTAGAACCAAACTGATCCCAAAACTGCTTCCTCACATGCCTCATACCAATAAGAGGTGATTTACATGGTCTCCCACAAAGAGATTTGTAAGGTTCCATCATAATATAATCCTCATAGCTATTATTGAATATGAATTCAAAACAATTCTAGGCGATCATCATATTCTCCACAAAATTCTATTGTAAAATATCAAAGCATATCCTCCTGGAACACCCTGAGAGGGAAGGGGTAAATCAGGGTGTCATACTTTTCTATTAAAGTGATAGATCATGTTACCATTTTGGTAGGAACCTGTTAAACCTATTTTATGTGATTGTTCTTAAATAAAACATCCACATGAAAAGAGAACACATAACAATTTTATTTAGTTCACTACCAAGGGATAGTCCAAGGAGCATACACCGAAAGCTTGTTTGTCATATAAAATTACACTAATCTTCATTAGTTGTGGAGTAAAATAATTTAGACACTGTCACTCTATTGTAGGCACACTTACTTTACAATAATTCATGGATAACACCCTACATACCTCATAACACTTCCGGTGACTCCCCTAGCTTACTGATTTGGGAGAATTCAAAACTAGTTTATTGACTTGAAGGTCGTATCAATAGATTGGAATTAAATAATTTTCCCCTAAAATAGAATGAGACTCTACTTTCACCTAAAACTTGAGTTTATGTACATTGAAATCCCCATTCACTAAAAAATAGATTTTCAATACTGCCTTTCATGAAGCTCCTTCACGAATCTCACTACCTTCATGAAGCTCCCTGCCTTTTCAGAACAAACTACCTTCACAAAGCACTGCTTCCTTCATGGAAAAAACACCTTTGTGAAGCTCACAAATTCAACATGGAATATCCCATCATCACAAAGAACCCTTTAATCAAAATCATTGGAATTAGTTATGACTTATAAGCTTTTCTCGATGCTCGAGATAACAAGGAATTTCTATTTCACAGAGCTCCCTTGGATTCATGATATTAGAACTATTCTAGAAATTCTCTGAAATTTTCAAGTGAAGTGATGAGTGGTAGCCTCATATTTATAGGATTGGCTATTCGCGAAGCTCCACTACCTCTTTTTTGATTTTCTGGATCAGTCAAAAACATATTCTCAATGCTCATCCTATCTTAAAGCTCCATGGAAATTTAATGTTCAAAATTCTCATCGTAACCAAAGCGATTTACATCAAAACCCATCAAGATGATCATTATAATCTCAGAGTTCTCTATAACTAATCATAGGGCTTCAATTCTTGTAATTGAAGACATCACCATCTCCGTTCGAGATGCCCATTTTAATCACAAATCACACCATCATAATTATTTAATCCTCTATGAAACACAACTCATGTTACACATCTTCATAAAATTCATTCCTTTTTGACATTTTCATTATGAATTAAAAAAAACTAATTTTTTCATTTATAGCCACATTCCAAATTTTAGAACCCAAAAATTTGGTGAACACTGGGAAACTGCACCACATTTTCTTCTATTGTCTTCTTGAACTGTAATATCCCTTTCACTATTATCTCCCAAATAATCCATATGAGTATTGACAACAAAAATATACCACACCCCATTTCTATTAAAGAACAACTCTGATTCCAACACATCTCAAATGAGAGTATTCTATGCAAACTATCCGTCAGCCAGATGATTGTACACCGTTCCCAATCTTAGTAGAGTCCCTAGGGTTTTATATAATTTCTTTCAAAAGTGAGACATAAAAAATTCTTCTTGATCCAAAATAATTCTTAAAGGAAACCCATTAAGGAGAAAAATATCTCTACCCTCGATCTTTCCTTTCTCATCTACTGAGTGAGTCTCTCTAATCGATAAGATGTGAGAAGACTTTATTATCCTATAGACAATCACATTAAATGTGTCATGACTACTTAGGTTCCTAGGTTACCCTATCATAAAGTCTATCATGATTTCTTACCATTTATACATTGGTATCATGCATGTCTATAACAACCCAATAGGATGTTAGTCCTCTACCTTCACCCTCTAATAGGAAAGAAATTGGGATAAAAAACTATCAATGAATGCAACCATCCCTGGACACCAAAACATCTTCCTAAGGTTGTAGTACATAATATTTTTAGTAGGATGTATAGAACATATTTAGGTATGGAAATCCTTTCATATTATCTCCTATGATGTAAGAAGGGAATACTACTCTCCCATGTACCATGATCACATCACTATTATCCATCAACCATTTAGGTATGAGGTCAGCTCTCGATAATTATTCCCTCATCACATCACACTTTGGGTCTAAATCAAAAACACTCCTCACCCAGTCTATAAGTGAAGAGGTGATCACTAATGGGGCATAAGTCTTTGAACCAAGGTCCCCTAAGGAAGCTTCCCTCCAATAATCCAATAAGCTCACAAAGAATCACTACTCCTTTTAAGGTCTTTTACTAAGCCTCCACTCAACCGTCATCATATGGATAAGATCATCCAAAATGATGCTACTTTCTCCCACCTGCATAGATCATATCATAAATAACTATTTTCAGAAAATGAACCTAACACCTCTATCTTGGGTTCATATCCCAATGTGTGAACATATAGCTAAGGATATTACAGTACATATAAATAAAATATCTCTTAAAATGTGAATAATATCTATAATACTTTATATCATGGAATATGACTTCTATATCCAAGTAATGTTTACATTATTTACTCTCATGGTCTCATAGATGACATGAACCATATGCTACTACATGCTCTCCTTACATTAACACTACTCCTAAACCAACGCCTAATGTATCACAGTACACCACATAGAAAATAAATGGATTAGAGAGTGTCAGTAATGGAGTTATCTTCCTCATTATATTTATCTCAAGAAAAAACTGTTAACAATAGTATTACCATAAGAAATTAATTCCATTCTTTGTTAGCACTGTTATGGGTTTTGATAGTAAGGAGACATCCTAGATAAATCATTAGTATCATTCTACTAAACCCAGGAAGCTCCTAATATTGAACATGTTATGGATATGTATCCAAGAAATGAATGAGTCAACTTTATATGGGTTAACATATATAGTGGTCTTAGAAACCACATGGACTAGGAACTTCACCCCTCAAATCTAGAAGTCACACTTCAATAGGTTGATGTAATTCATGTGTTATTGAAGCATAATCAAGACTATCTCTAGGTTCCTACCATATTTCTCTGGTATTTCTGAGTATATGAGGAAATTATTGATGAAAACTATAATTAAAGAGTCTATGTATGGATTAAATATTTTTTCATGAGGGACATGAACACTACTATCGTGTTTTCCAACCGAACAACATCACTAGGTACTCTTACAGTCCAGACCTACTCTGAAACACCATCTTCAGAATGTAATTATCTCTAACACTAATTTGGTGATAACCTAATTGGAGATCAATCTTGGAAAACTATCATGCTCCCCATAAATGATAAAAAAGAACATCGATTCTAAGAAATGAATATCAGTTATTCACCATCACCTGGTTCAACTCCCTGCAATAAATGCATAACCAAAGAATAACATCCTCTTTCATGTAGAACAACATTGATGAAACCCATAGGTAATTATCAAGCCTTATTAATACCTTCCTCTCCATGTCTTATCATAAAACCATCATCTTCTTCATCGTGGTTGGAACCATACGATACAATGTATCAAAATGGTTATGCTTCTAGTATGAAAACAATGCCACCTTAACTTTTTTTTTCTGTTAGAGTCACCACCAGGTTATAGATTACCAAAAGATTCCATCCCATTATTTTGAATCACAAGGTCCCCTAATGATTTGGATGTATGAAGAATGATGGAGTTGAAAATAATGGCATATTTTTCCATAGTTCACAACTCCTACGCCTAGTATAAACACTAAGCGAAAGACTTGTAGTTGAAGAGGCCCCACTTCCTATACAATAAAACATATGTGGGAGAATCCTCAACTACATTATCCAACTTGTATAATGGTAATTTTGAAGCCTCTTCCCTTGTGAAATTATATCAGTCATCTTCTCATGTAGTTGCAAAAACTGTGTCCAGGAAACGTCTTTTATAAGGAAAATAAAACAATTTAGAAAATAAATCAAGTCCTTAGGATTAACCTTAAAAATAATGTGGGACCACACAAGGTTTCTATTAATAAGTTTATGGGATCAATTATGGTTTTCTTAGGTGTATACCCTTAACCCAAGGTATACCCCTCATAACACTATCACTTATCTTTTCCCCTATATGTTAGTCACAATCATCATATATATACTAAGACAAAATCATGAAATGTTCAACTAATTAATTCCAATAATGATATATCACACATCATGGAAACACAGATATATCACACAAAGAGAAACTATCCAGAACATATATAAAAAATCAAGAAATTTTATTAATTAAATACTATAAAGCATAACAACAGGTATATATATGGAACATGAACTTGCATTCCTAGTCATGATTCATAAATCCACCTGAAATATAAAGAATCACATATCAATAACATGTGTACCACCCAAGGTGATTTTAATCAATAGTAATAAAAAAACATAAATGCCTCAATTTATGGAAACTCAGAGGTCCACAATTTAGTGATGGCCCTATACTGACATAGTTCCCATGCCTAAGTCCCAATCATCCTATCTTCTAACTATATTATCCTAAACCAAGACATAAGAAGAAAACATATAGGGATTCTAGATCCTCTAATACCATTTAGTAACATCCCAACTTGAACCATTGAGTCTGACCCCAAGTGACACATGACTTAATGCACACATCCTCGTATAAAGGAGGATTCTTAATAACAACGAGGGGTTGAATGTAACAATGTGGAGACTATAACCTTAGTATTATGTCATATGATCAATAATAAACAATAAATAACATAATAAATCATTAGAGTAGACATTTAGAATAACTGAATAAATGAAATACATGACAAGTAAATAATAGAATCTCTTAAAAGTGTCATGATTCTCCAGAGAAAATTAAGTAGATAAAAAATAAATGACACATAGTATGTTCTATCAACATCCATCCAATCCAACCACCAGATCCAAACTCGTCAGATTATTTGTCCACCATATGGCCCTTTCCCATTGTCTGATCCCTTGTGGAATTTACAAGTGCATCAAAATTTTTGAATAGGGTGTGAGTAAAGGACTTAGTAGGACACCACCAATGAATCCTTAACACGATGTGCTCATGTATAATAGTTTATTCCATAATATTAATCAATTTGTTAAAATCATAAACATAAAATCCAAAACTGAGTGGCTATATTCTAACCAATCCACCAAAACCCCCATCCATACCTGAATCTGATCCACGCCAGAAGGATAATGAAGGAGTTAGAGGAATCAAGGGTTATCCACAATGATAATTAATCATGATACCTGACATCATGTGAATTTTCATCTCAACATCACTATGCACAACTAAAGTCACATTCTTAGAATTACCTAGGAATCGTGAGTTACTCCACATCTTCCAGGAATAAAGAACATACCCCTTGGCATCCACAAGGCATTGAGTGCATCACTTTCAATCCTTGAGGCATCATCATATACCTACTATGTGCATAGGTCACTCATCAAGTGCATCACAAAACATTAACACTCCACCTCTAAGATATAAACATGTCATGACGATCCACCTAGATTAGAATCCAAGAAAAATACCATAAAAGAACACATAGAATGGTAGGATAGAAAATAAATTATATAACATCATCATTAGTAAGGTAGATCATAAAATATGTGTGATCAACATTGAACAAGAATAATAAGATACAAGGTACTCATGGATACAAGTGTAACATAAGGTTCACAGGGATACACACCCACCCACATGTGATCACAATCTTGCACAATCATCAAATATGAACATGCATAATCATATTAAGATAACATGTGTCACATAATCCCAACAAGGTAATGAACTTACTACCTTAATGGTCATTGATGTCAACGGTAAGGGTAAACCAACCTGTTTTCTTTGATAGCTAGAGTGGAAACCACCATATTAAAGAACACATCCCTGTATAATTATTATCCTGAACGTCTACACATAAATGTTTATAGTTTATCAGGGTTTCTAGAAAAAAAATATTTTATTTAGAAAAGAAATAAAATATCACATATGATGATAATTTCTCTATTATGGATAATTTTAGAATTGTCATTTTATGCTAACACATGCACACACAAAAATCTCTGTAAGAATAATTATCTTTTGATAATTATGTTTTGATAATTTCTCATTAAAAACCCTGTTATAATTATCTCTTGATAATATATCATAAATTATCCTTTTATAATTATTTCTTGATAATTAATCCTAAATTATTCTTTATAATTATATTTTAATAACTTATTTAATAAATTATACTTTTATTATCTAAGAATTATTGTTTTATAATATATTAATTTTCCTTTTATAATATAGAAATTATCATTTGACAATTTTTATAATTATCCTTTACAAATGTTACAATTATCATTGGATAATTTATATGAAATAACCATTGACAATACACATAATTGTCCCATGAATATTTCGATAATATTTTTCATCTAATAATTACTATATAATTATCGATCAATAATTTTTATATTATTATATTCAATAATCTATTGAAATTATTCTTTCATAACTCCATGTAATTATCACATCATAATTATTTATTATTATCCTTTGAAAATTTATTGTGATTATCTTCTGAAAATTTTAATAATTATTTTTCGATAATTCCAAATGATTTTCTATTGATAATGTTTATTCTAAAAATTATCATCTGATAATATTGTGAAATTACTATTTTATAAATCTTTAAACCGTATTATATAAATTTACAGAATTATCAATCGATAATTTTCTATGTTATCCCTAAATAATTCAGATTTATCATTTCATTTAAATTCTATTTTTTAGAATTAATAACATCCATTTTAAGAATATGGGTTGAAACAATTAAAAATAACCAATCATTTAATTAAACTAAAGAGGAAAGGATAAAAAATAAAAAAATATATTTCTTCATGTAATTCCCCACCAGGTCAAGAATTGTTTTCAAGGAGGATTGGAATGATTTGATCAATAGATTGTTCACACTAATTACCTACCAAGGAGTCTCAGATCACTTGAATAAATAGGGTTGACCAAAAAGTATGGGTCACTCATATATAAAATCCTTAACAAATTATGTTTATCAAACAAATCAAAAACCTCTTTTAAACACTAATTTAACCTAAAATTAATGACAGGGTCATTAATTTCACCCATTTGGTGCGTTGTTGAATGAAATGGGTTAAAATAGTTTAAAATAATGGGTTTTAAAACTTTTAGTGGTTAAAAAATGGTGTTTTCAATTTGGGGAAGAAGAAGTAGCATATCATAATTTTTATTAATTAATTTAATTGAAATAATGTAATAAAAATATTAATAACATAACCTTAATGAGTGATCTGACCAAACGCTCGACGTACATAAAAGTTATGCCCATCCTAGGGTGAACCTAGCATCCCAGTCCTAACGGTTGTCTCAAATTCCTCATTTTATTAACCCTTTGGGATATATTAATTTATTTTTGGATAAATACAATGTGTGTAATATAATATATTAAATATTTTTTTTCAGTTCAAGTTATATGGGATTCAAAATCTCACACTAACTCAGTGCATAACTCTGAAAATATTTCAGAAAATATTCCACTCTGATAACTAGAATCTTTTTCTTACACAAAACCTTTAATTTTTTTTATGTTATTTGTATTGAAAAATTACATTTTCACATAAAAACTTTTGAATTATCAACAAGAGGGTTTTGATTGTCCTAAAAATTCAAGATATTGCACATTGAATCCCCAGACAAGACTTATTATATATCCCAACATAGAGAAAACTTGTATCAAGAATAATTACACTTGGGAGAACTAAGAATAATTTTCAATTATAATTCCAAAATTCAAAACCCGTGAAAAAACAATATTTAAAATATATAATTAAAACGAAAATCTAATATTTTAAATAGGAAACTCAAAAAAATCCATAAAGCTATCACGTGTTAACTCATCCATCACCACCATCGAGCCTTACCACATATGAGAAAGGATAAGGTCACACCTAAAACCAACACCAATCACATGGTCTCATTGAAAATCTAAAAAAAAATTAAGAAAACCACTGTAAAATACTAATCCAAAATCAAAGAAATAAAATCATATTTCAATGAAACTATGAACATGTTTAGGTTTCAAAGAAAAATTTATAATGATACTATACTAAATTAAAAACATGGTTATTATAGAATAAGTGTATGAAATCACCGTATAACAATAATATGAATCAAATTTCTTATATCGAATTGGATTTTTAAATATTAAATGACGAAATTGGATATTATTGATTTATAATAAGGCATAGTTTAAATTATTAAGATGGGATAAAGTGTCACATTTGGACATTTTATCTTTTTTGTTTGATATTTCCCTTTAAGAATTGAAATATTATCATTCCGTCTTATGGTAAATCGCATGCATATGGGTGGTCAATGAAAAGGTTAAAAATTAATTTATTAATTTATCTACATCCATGAAACTCCATTAAATTATAAGAATTTTATACACATGACTATTATTGGATGATAATAAATATGGATATTTTATTATAGGAATTTTTTAAATTATTGATGTTGTATCTTGATTTAATTGATAGTGAGTTATCTATTCATTGTGTTATTATTATTAGGTAACTTAGTTGAATCAAGTGACCTGAACCAAAATTACCAAAATGATCTAAATTAATGAACAATAGTAAAAAAAACTAATTAATTAACCTGACTAATAAATAATCTTAATGAAAAAATAAGCATATGATGAAATAACAAAACCCAAATTAAATTGGACCAAATTAAACTTATAATAAAAAAATATCATACCACTGTATAACATGACAATTATTATTTATTTATCATGTTTTTAACTCAGTAATAAATTTATATTTATATTTATATTTATTTTACAATATAAGAATTTATATTATTTAAGATCTATAAAAGAAGATAATGTATGAAAATGATCACCTCATTAGAGATATGGGATTTCCTATTTTGGTATCTGCTGTGAGTATACTATTTCAAATATATATATAAATTATATATATATAATGTCACATCATTAACCATTTCAAAAAATTTATTCTATTTCACCAACTAGGAGATAGATTTTCTCTTTCCAGACTAGTAACAATGGTGAACATCCTACATATTAAAAGGGGGAGGTACTTGATCTAATACTAACACCTATCATACTAGATCACACCTAATCCCTTCACTATAAATACCATATTTCAAAACATCTTATCCCATTGCTCGCCTAGATGCATTAGTGACATTAAATTTATCTATGATATCACCAATATTTTCATTTGATCATCATCCCTATATATCAATTTCATATATGATGATGGCTCCTAATCCCAATCCCTATAATTATTTTCTACAGTCATTTATACCATCACATACATTTAAAACTTCCCTATTATCCTAGGGATTTTTTGTCTCTTCTCCTTGAAATTATTATTGACCACCTTAAGATCACACTACAAGAGATCCATCACATCACGGTGATTTTTTATGGATGTGGTTTCATAAAACCACCGCTAAATTGGGTGTTGGAGTTCAATACATGGAGGTTTCTTCAATTTAGTAGTGGTTTCTAGAAAACATTATAGTAAACACATTATAAGGAAAATTCCACAAAAACGACACCAACCATCGCTAAATGATAATGGAAACTGAGAAGTGTTTAGCATTGGTTAAAAATGTCGCTAAAAAATATACATTTTTTTGCACAGAAACCACCACTAAAGCACAAAACCATTGCTAAATTACACCATGAAAGTATTTAGCTACAGTTATAACTACTGCAGATAATAAAATACCAAATTATAGTGGTGGTTTAAACCACCTCTATATATGGTCCATTTACCTAGTGGCGGTTTAAACTGCTGCTAAATGTAGATTTACAAATAAAAATATACTGCTAATTTATCCACCCCAATACCAGTACCCTGAAAAAACCATGTGAAAAATTAATATAATACTTGGGATGGGAGGGGTACATATAGAAATAAAAAGATACATAAAATGCACACACACACACACGTACATATATATCTCCATACATGCCCATCCAATGGGTTCACAATAAGAGTTCCAACCAAATCATAACATCAATACCAACTATCATATAACACTTGGGATGGGAATGGTACATATAGAAATATAAATAAACATAATATATATATATATATATATATATATATCCACACACATTCCAATCCTTTGGGTTTACAACATGGGTGCCAACAAACTGAAAAGATCACCACCAAACCTCACAACGTCCACCACTTTTACAACCACCACCATATTCAAAACACCCTAAAATAAATCCAAGATGAAAAATTTACATCCACATTTATTTTAAAGTTGAAATCGATCCACAATCTCAAATCATCATACATAATCAGAAGGGAAACCAGCTCCATGACCAGCTGGCCTAGATTCTGGCCAAGTAATCCTGTGGCATCATCCGTAGGGACCCCATTTGAATCAAATGGGACAACTATATTCTCTCTGGTAATATTCCATACATCTAAAATTTTCATATTTTTCCCCATACATTCGTTGTTTCCATATTTTATGAACAAAACTTTAGTATAAAAAAAGTGCAAAAAATTTATTCATTTTAAAATTTATACCCATAACAGTCACCCTCCAGTATCTACGTGAACTAGAAGTGGTTCCCCGCTTCCTCCTTGAAATTAATTTCATTTAATCAAATAAAATTACATTCAGAACATATATTTCAAAAAAATTATGTAGAAAAAAAAATTAAAAATGATATGAGATGCACAGTACTAAAAAAAAAATACATAATAATGATAACGAATAACCGCACAAATGAAATAAGTGGTTGCAAAATGAATGCATAACTATACATACAATCATTTTCCCATTCAATCATGTCGTTTTCCTACTCCATTACTTAATCCACTATATACAACCTTTCTAGACTAATATTTTCAATATCATGATGGAAAAAAGTCCACTTCTTCATACTGATGAGATTCAATGTCATAGGTCAAATATTCCACTACATCACCCATATCATTCAAATCTCTTTGTTTTACATGATAAAATACACTCCACCCTTCATCCACAACATCATTCACATAGTATAAAATTTTATATTCCAATGATATGATATTAAAATTATGCAGTTCATGATCACCAACATCCATCAAGCGATAGAAGTTCACAAAAGTAAATTGAAAGGAATCTCTTTTAACATCTCTGATAATATCTACCCAATTTCATTAGAATAAAACAACTGAAAAATGCATGTGGTAGTTTAATTCAATAATATCATTCAACTTTACATAGTATCTCACTTTAGAAAATGTAAATATACCACTATTCTAGGTTTTCAAACCCTCTTCTCGATCGAATGTACGAAATCTAAAGCCATTCATGTTGCAAGATTTGAACTTTCTAACTTGTTTTAGAGGACCTCGAGCAAGAAAATTCAAATATTCTAACAAATCTTCTCTAGTATCATTATTCATGATCTAAAAAAAGAAATAAACATCATTATATTCAAAAAATATATGTGTCAACCTAATATCTATAATTATTTCAATATTTATGAACTCACACATTGTTCAAACCATTATACAAGATCTTTGTTAACAGCTTTTGTTATATCTCTATCATTTAGTGTTTGGCCTCTCATTCTTATCTTTTTTTATATCCTTAACTCTTAAATAAATGGATCTTCAATTTCACTATTCAGTAGCGCATATCTATGTTCCTGTAATAATTCCATTTATGTTAGTGTAAAATTTTAGGTCCTCCCAACTGATCGACCAATAACTGAAAATATATTTGATTTCCCACGTATTTAAGAATGAATTGATATTTCATTAACACGTCCAACATGGATAAATATTTTCTCAATATCATCAATGTATCTAAAACAAAAGGTAAGACACTTCTATGCCAAATAGCCTTTAGAAATAGAGCCTTCAGGTTTACCTTTTTTTTCTCACGCATGATTTCAAATGCCCAAGATATTTTTGAAATAAGAAACATAATTATGTTTTTAATTAAGTTCCAAGAATTTTTTACTTAACTGAAAAACATATAAATAAAGTACGTCTCAATTGGATCCATCCATCGATAATGTATGTGACCTCATAATTTAGCTTCCTCAACCAAATACAAAGTTAAATCCATGATGACAGTAAAAAACGACAGAGTAACGACCATCTTTATTGCACAAAGTGTCAATAAATATATCTCCTTAAGTTTGTAAAGATCAAATAGATTTAGGGATTTCTCACATAGTTTTCTAAAAAATGTAAAGAATTGGAGTACAACAACAGTAATCTATGATGCTTTAAGTAAACAAATCTTGAGATGTTACTTAAATAACCATCAGATACCTTCACATTCTTTAAAATTCGAAGGATTGTATCTTTATCCTTATTTCGCATTTCAAAATATACGGAGCATACTTTTCATTCTCATCTAGCCAGAGATCACGTTTTATGTTCATTGCTTGTAAGTCTTTCTGATCATTGAGTTGATCCTTCAAATTACCATAATCATTAAGTAATATTAAGATCAAATTTTCCTAAAGTTTTTTCTCAATATGAATCACATCATTATTTTTCCGCAAAAAATTAAATTCTCAATATGGAAGTGTGAAGAATATAATTTTTTCTTCCATTATTGTGTTCTGATTTCATATGATGATGCACTTTGAACTCGTTTCCCACTATCATTAAAATGATGCACCTTCCCAAATTATATTTCAATATTTCCAAGTTGTGAAAATATTTCAGAACAAGTTAAGAACATTGGAGGTGGCCTACCATCAATGAAACAATTGAATTTTGACATATTTAGCCGAAATTTATGAGATTCATCAAGAAATCTTCGATGGCATAACAAGAAACATTTTTTACTGTGAGGTATCTATTTGGGATCGAAATCAAAGTTACAAACAGGACAAGACAAACCCGTGTAAGTGTTCCAACCAGCTAAATTCCAAAGTCTAAGGAAGTCACTAATGGTCTACATTAGAGTAGTATGCATTTTGAACATTGTTTTAGAAGAAGCATCATATGTCTCAACACCGTTGCTCCATAACTCCTATAATTATTCAATTAAAGGAAGAAAGTATACATAAATATCATTTCCAGACATTTGTTTTCAAGGAATAATCATCTAAATGATAAATTATGTTTTTTTCATACACATCCATAAAGGAAGATTGTAAGGGATAAAAAATGGCCAAATGCTATAACTAGTACTAAAAGTCCCAAATGGGTTGAATCCATCGGCAACCAATCCTAATAGAAAATTACTAGGATCAAATAAGAGATCTGGATGTAATGAATCAAATGTATTCCATGATTTTGAATCTTGTTTATGTCGCATTAACCCATCATTTTCATTATCTATAGAAATCCACTTCATGTGTTCGACAGTTTTCGAAGACATGAATAATATTTTGCAATCGAGGCTTTAAAAAAAAGCAACAAAAAACCTTTGCTGGTGTATTCCTTTTCTTATTCTTCATGGTAGTATATTGATTCAAACTTTCAACATCACCCATTAACTGATATCTTGATGAAGAACATTTTTTTTCAATACTGTCTACTTGAATCCTCACACTAATAAAGTATAAATTCATTGGGACACACACGTATTTTTTTGTATAATTTAGACTAAGCCTGTTAACAAATTTTTTCATATCATAAAAAGACTTGGGATTTTTTATTTTAGGAAATTCAACATGCTACAATTCCAATATCATGGACATTGCCTTATTTTTATTTCCACATAGGCATTTGATATGGTACAACTTCAGTAGAAAAAAACAATTGAATATTTCAAACATCCACTATAAAACTATTGATTTCCATCATCAAATAAACCATGAAATACACCTGTCTTCTCAGTGAAGTTCTCTCTTACTTTAGTCTCCAAAAAATTAGAGGAGGATCCAATGATATTTTAAAATCTTGATCTGGTCATCTTACAGTCTCAAAAAAATCACTTGTCACATTGCTATTTGTAGCACCCTCAACTGGTTGTTCTGAGATGTTTTGATGTTGATGGTGGTGTCTTACAATTTCGAATGCATTATTTATAAGATTTTTCAGTTAATTTTCCATTTTCTAAAAAGTTAGACGCTTATTCTATGGATTGACATCAGTTCTCAATCTTTCAGGAATTTTTGATTCTCCGTGCCAAATAAAAAACAAATATTTAGTGTCTTATCCTTTAATACCGATGGGACGTGTAGCTCCAAGCTAAATAGGATCACCAAAATACAATGAACAACCTAGAATTAATAATTTATCCTCAAACCATAAATTGATGAGTAAATTTGGACTTTAACATAGTTAGTAATCTTCTAAATTTTCCATGATTTTCATCATAATCATCAATATTGTACCCATGGCGGACTTCAATTTATCTTATAGAATTATACCCACCAGACCTTCTAGATGATTTGACCCCACCATGACCAATAGGTGTGGGTGTAGGAGGAGCACCAATGATATTGTAAACTCACATAGATTCTCATGTATTGGGATTCCCCACATGTTTTCCCATGTGGTGTTAACCATTCCTCCCATAACTACTATGAAACCTCAACCCATACATCATTTGAGATTACACAATGGTTGGTTATAAATAATGATGTTAACTTCTATTATGAATAAGGTTATGTCTTGACCCGACAGATGGATATAGAGGATCTAGAAGCCATGAAACCACACCAGTGCCTGACATAGTGGAGTAAGCATAGTGGTAATTCTCCATATTACCATGACTAATAGCTATATGATTTTCCCTTTATTTAACTGATCAAACATTCTTCTAATCTGAAGAGGTTTGGGACATCCAAGCCATGTTAGTTTCAAATTTCAATCGGTAGTTAATGAGGAGGGATCCCACCACCCCATGTAATCATCAGTATATGACTACATAATTGATAAAAATATTGGCTGAGATCAAACTATCTTTTATTTTTTTGGTTTATACTATAATACACCCACACTAGGGGAAGAATTCCACACATTCTACATATGAGGTTTATTCTTTAGATGTTATCACACTCTTAGCTATCAGGACCACCTTAGAGTGTTATATAATTTCTATAATATGATCAGGAACCTAATCACCCACTAGTCATGTTGGATCAACTATCCCTACCAAATATTCTACCATAAAATAAAACAATTATCATTATAGTGATAGTGATGTTCACCACCATAAATGTCCTTCCTAGTGTAAATCATTATGAGGATCCTCCCCAAGACACCAATAATATTTCCCATGATAATAGTACCCATGAATATTAGAATATCGCACATGGGGATCTATTTTTCCATTTTGAAAGGTTGAAGAGGGGGATAAATTCCACATCACCCTTGATCTTTCAAACCCAACACCACTAATTACCGACTGATGTATTTTCTTGTTCCACCATAGTAGGTGGTAGGAACCCATAACCAAAGGATGCCTATTCATGAGGTTAAATTAAACAAGGTCTTGAAGTCCCTACATAAGTAATTATATATTGGGAATGTATTAGCTTCCTTTTATGGACTAGTAATAAATCCACTGTTATCCCTATTAAGATGTCATATTCCCAAATTTAGACTAGAAGTAGGAGAAACATCATGATCCATACTAGTACTCTATAATGTGGAGAATCATTCAATTGATCTATAATAAGTTGATGTGCTTCCCCAAAAAGGAGGCATAATCCCCATATTATGTTTTTGTACCATTTATTCTTGAATTATATTATTAAAATAGCTATGTAAAAGGGAGAATAGTGTCTCTATCATTAGAACTACTACACTAATGTCCATGAAAAGAAGTATTTATTAATACCTACTAAAGAATCCCATAAATTTTTTTATTTATATATGTATTTACCATATATTTTTGGTGAAGAGAATAATATCCACCCATGAGGGTCGCTATACATTAATGTACTTACTATCAAGTCATGGCTTGATGAAACCCCGTAGCTTTAAATCTAGGAGTTTTTCACTGAAATGCATGAAACATAACTCTCATAGAACCTTTTTAAATTTCATAATAACATTGTAGATTTTCATTATACCAATATAGTATTCTATGATTAACTTAAGACCCATGATTTATTTTAATGTTCAATATGATAGTTATACTAGTATCTTAACCTGATAATTATAGTGGACATCGATAGAGATTCTGGAAGGTGTGTACTAAAATTAACATTGTATTGTACAATATTTTTAAAGTGAAATATACCTATGTAAAAATAAGATTATGAGGGTAAGTATGTCACTAAACAGTTTAATTCTCTATTATATTGATTATAGATTTATCAATCATGATTCTATGATATTTTAAGAGAATATCTACTACTGACCATAACCACGATGAGTGTTATCTCCACATGTCCCTATGATACCTATGAATATGACAATAGTGATGAAGCATAGGAGGAGGAAGTTCCTAAAGATGAAAAATAGAGATAGGATAACCCTCATATAGGCATTAACACCCATCAACAATGATTATCCATGGACCCCAATTGTTTTCCTAAGATACTTATTTAAAAATCACATCAGAATCTCAATAGGGGTAAAGGTGTGGTAAAATATTCCTTCATTCATAAATATATCTAGAAAATTGATAAATTTTCCTAAATTAGTTATTTTCTATAAGATATCAAGATCAACCGATAGATTACTAATAATATCCTTTAAAATTAATAATTTTATGGGTATGATGTTCAAGATGAACCATCACTCTTGTAGTGGATAACCAAGCCACATTTGTCCTTGATTAATCCACTATGATAGATATGGGAGGATATTCCCACACAATAAAAAGTATGATATAAACAAAAAATCTATCTCTTGTTTTATATAGATAATTTATAGTAGTGAATCATGTCCACTCTACTTCATTCGTCAGCTAACTTACCAAGGGCAGATACTTGGCGAAGCCTCCAATGACAATTTGATCAGTTCTCTCATAGATTATCTTAAATCTATATAAATTTATGGCGATAAAGTATATCTATGATGTATGAATTACTGTTTTTTTTTTCTAAATTTCCCTATATTAAATTTTGAAAATTTAATAATTTTTTTATTTATATAGGAAATGTGACCCGGTGTATCACCTTTCCTCTTTCTAGTCTCGATGCGGCCCAATGTTGGAAACCATTGAGTAAAAAGTAGCATCCATTCTATGATAGTTTTTCTATACTACCGAAATATCTAAATTTATCTAGAATATAAAACTTTAGTTAGGATCTATCACTGTCTAAGATTATATCCTCTAACAATTCCTATTGTAGTTAATCTCTACCTTGAATATGATGACTGACATTGACCTCTCTAAGTGGAATGTAACCCAACAAGTTTTTAGGAATTTTATGTTGAATAAATTTTATTTATTTTATGGGTTTTTCTTCAAAATAAACCAAATTAAGAGTTCATTATACACAAAACCATTTTATGAATGTGCTACACACTACATCTCTTTACCTTACATTACATGCAACACAGTGTTTTAACAAAAACACTGTTATATTATTGATATAGTTATTTAAATGGGACTATTATAACCATGAAGTTAAATATTTTAATATGAATATAAATAAATAATTTTAAATATGATTTATAATGGTTTTATATAAATAAATCATATTGATAATGAAATATATAATTTTTGGTAATGTCTTTATATGTTTTGAAAATATGATTGTCTCAATAGAACTGTTTTTGTCATTATCTGAACAATAGTAAAATAATGTTTTGAAACTTTTAGAATTTTAATTATATAAAATAATAAATAATTTTTAAATTAATAATTTCAAATTTATCTTAGGTTTAATGTTTGGTATTTTTATGAAATATTTCATTTTTTGATGAATAGTGAAAAATACTAAATTTTAAATGGAAACTGCCTTTTTTTTTTAATTTAGGTACATTTTAAAAATATATAATAAATTGGTTTCAAAGTATAATTAATTATATTTTTATGTCCATTAACCCAATTGAGTAATTTTAATGAAATTCACATTGAAATTGGATATAGAAACATTTCACACTTGTAAACATTTTCACTTTAAGAACTAGTTGTTCCATCTAGTATTTGAGATTAATTTTAAATTATTTCTACCACTTATATGAATTTAATTAAGAAAAATGGATTCCAAATTTATAATAATTACAATTTATAGTTTCTAATAGTTCCAATTTTTTTTCCCAAAATGATGAATGAAAAAGTTAAAATTAATCACATCGATTAAGAGAAAAAAGAGTTTACCACAAGACTAAAATTTAATATTAAGGGATAAAATGATCTGGAAACTTTTAGAAAACCTATTTTATTTCCATATGTTGACCTTATCCATTCTATTATCTAGATAAGTCCATTGTGGGGTCAATATTATATTTGAAAAACATGGATGTAATTATCTTTATAGAAAATATGCATGTTTTCTACTCACCTCCCCTATAATAGGGCATCCTTCTTCACCTCTCTTCGAACATTACAAAATTTGTTTTGGAAAATAAATGCCTAAATAAATTATCAACATCAATCCTTTAAACCTAGAAGCCTTATTTTTGGATTAAATACAACAAAGGAAGTCCTTCGGTAAAAACCAAAAGAAGATACCCAGAGAAGTGGTAACATTCATCAAAGAACATTTTTTGTTTTATTTATTTCTCAAACCCATTTAAATATTTCCATAACATGATAATATATTTAATTTAGTATGATAAATATACTGAGATGTTTTTATGATAAGGTTAATATATATAACCATATACACTTCCATCAAATGGGTTGTGAAATCATTTTTCATGTGTACGGTAGACTACCTCCTCACAAACCGATGTTGTTCATTTTTCCATTACCACCTATCAAGTATGGAAATAATGATGGTAATAATGGTTATAAATTATATTTATGATTTTATTATTATTTTTTAATTGTTATATAACACATAACTTCATGATTTCTTTTTTGTGGCAACACGACAACATTGTTCGTGTGTATGACATACTACCACATCACAATGTGATGTGATTCATTAATGTTTTTCATGGAATATATTAATAATGAATAAAATAAACATAAGTGATATATATGAAATAAAAATTATTCTAGAATAATAATATCTCATATAATTTTCTTTCTTTAAATCTGAAAAAATGGAAATTGTGTTCATGTGTACTTATGGCCTACCATCTCCATGAAGGGTGCATTTCATTTCTTATTTCTATCATTTATATATTATAAAAAATACATATATAATAACTATATATTATATTTATATCATTTTTATAATTTTGGATATAATAAAATAATGATAAATGTAACAGAAAAAAATACATCAAATCAGAACATATACAAAAAAACAAAGCAGTTATTACACAAAACATAACTTAATCATTAAATTGTTAATAAATATCTAATTAAAGGTCCTAAAAAATAATATATGGTATGATATACATGAATATGGTTTGGTAATAGATTTAAAATAATATTATATTTATTATATAGTATAATAAAATAAGTACAATAGAAGTTAAGACTTAATGTGAGGGATTTCTGTCTCACTTTTATTTTCCACTAGACACAAGACATGTTCCTCACCTATTTTTTACATGTGGTGTGTACAATGACCATGGATATATTCTAGGATTCTTATAATGATATTTTTTATGATTTTTATATCAATTATATTATTTATTTTCCATGGGGTTTACAGTTTAAATGCCACCAAAGCGGTAAAGGGTTTTTTGTCTCAATTTTCCTTATTTGAGACCAACATTATGTTATACACATATATTATTTCATGAGGTGTATATAAATCAACATTGAGATATAATATCATTATTTTTTTTAATAATTTTATTTTAAGTTTCATTTTATTCTATTTCTTCACAATGTTTATAATTTAATGTGCTATGAGTTTATTGTAACAATATCATTATTTATCTAGTTTGTTTATGATTATGCTTCCATTGATGAATTATTATGATCTATATCAAAATAATTCTCATTAACTTTATTCTAGTATTTTTATTAGTGACATATTAAAGTAATAGTACCATTTTTTCATTATCCGGTACTTTATTTAATTAATTTCTTTTTTAGTAAAATCAGTTATTATTTCACTCTTCAGTTAGAAATCTGTTTTCATTCAAAACTCTGCTTTCTAAAGAAATTTTACAAAGTATTTTTATCCATTAAAAATTTTTAATTAATGAAATTTTACCAATTTTTATCCTTTTAATATTCTTTTTAAATTTTTATTCATGTCATTTTCCGATGATGGAAATTTTCTAAAATTTTTACAGTGCAATAGGAATATTATTTTATCATATATGACATATATATATTTACCCATAGTCATTACCATAGTTTCATTTAATATTCCTATAAATGTTTAAAAGGATAATTTTTAATTAATTATTTTTCAAATTATTCTGGAAATAATTTGTCTTTAATTTGGGTTTCATAGAAAAAGTATTTCAAAAGTATTTTTTCTTTAAAAATCATTTTTTCCAATAAGAAAGGATATTATCCTCATGAAATGTTTTAAATGATATTTCAAAACTATTTTCCATATAATATGAAATATTTTGTTGTTATTGATTCCTTAATAGGAATATTATCTAATTTTAACATTCATATTTTTTCTCTAAAATTTTAATGTTTTTATGACATGATGTTTATTAAACTCGTATCTCTTCAATGATTTATACACTTACAAAATTCATTTCTCTTACAAGGCTTATATGCTTATGAAACCTGCTTCATTTCATGATTTATGCTATAATGAAATGATTATGAAATCTGTCTAATTTCCATAGGTTGATATACGAGGAAATGTTTATGATACCCAATTTATTTCATGGGTTATGATATGATGAATGCTTATGATCTCATGGCACACACAAGTATGATTTTATTATGTGGTGGGTTTGACCTAAATCTCACTCTAATAAATTGTGTTGTGATTTATATATCTCCAGATATATATATGGTTGGAACATGGAGTCCACCTAGTAGAGTAATACAAGGCTAGAAGGAGGAGTGATATTGGTATGGTAAAAAGCTTTAGAATGAAGAGTGAAATTGGTACACTAAAAGAATTTATCCACTATAAGGGACTTCTAAATTATCCTTGACCAATATAGAAATGATTTTAAAATGATTTTCTGTTTGCCAAAAATTCATGTTTTTGGATAATGTTATCCTCTCATGTCTCATATTCTTTGATTCCCTTATTATTCATGTCTTATGAACTACCAATATTTATTCCATGAATCATTATTATGATATTTTATATGTTGGGTATGATTTTAAAATTTTATGATCATGTTATCATACCCTTATGTTCATTTTATGCTTACGTATCTCTCACTCATACCATTAATAAGTTTCTGAGACCTCTAATTCTTATATTTTTTTCCTTAGGATAGGAAGATATGTATTATTTTTGAAAATTATAAGAAGGGTGATGGTTAATAAGAACTTATTGGGAGATGAGGTAGTTTACTTAAGGACTATTGTTTATGTTTCCATGTTTCGAAAGTTACTAAACTAATAAATCATCTAGGATTTTGTTGTGTAATGTAATAAATATTCGACAAAATCAATGTAGTGTCTGTGTATGATAATCCCGGGTCTCTATAGTTAGTATCATAGTAAAGATATAGTTTTCATTTGTAATATAGGATGATAAAACCTTAGTGAGATCCCTAAGGACATACCTAATGATAATCCTAAGGATGATTCAAATTATAGGGAAGTGTCCTCTTATTTTGGTAAAGTATAGAACAAGTGATTTCCTAGAAATACATCCCTGTATGTATAATACATGTAGATGTGGATATGAAATAGATGTACCTACCTTTAAATCTCCCAAAACACTATATTGATCTAGAATTGATTGGAAATTGGTGCACGAAAACTGGTCTTTTTGTACACCTAGTTCGACACTTCCGGGGGATGCGCTTTTGAAATTCCAAAACTCTTTATGAACCATCATGAATGATTTAAATAGAATATGGCTATGGAATAACTATTATAAACCTAATGTACAATAAATTAATGAATTTGTCCTAATTTAGGCATCATGTAATTCATTTTCAGGATTATGTGGTTCCCCCTATGATAATTATTTCTTACTCTATGATTTTTTATTTAATCAATAGATTGAACCTGAAGGAACCATGTTAAAATGGGATGAAATAGATAATAAAATTATTATCATTCTAGAAATATAATTATTATGGGAGCTATAAGGAAAAAGCTCATTGAAATTATCACAGAACTTTCTCAAGATATGAATTATCATAGACAAACAAATGAGAAAAGGATAGGAGAAAATTATATTGAGTCCTTCATAAGGAATATTACACATTATTTTACCAGGTGTTCCAATCCACTAGGTACTCAAAAATGGATTAGTACCACTGAAATGATATTTTCCATTCTCGAGAGTTTGGAACGTGGAAAATTCATTTTGAATATCTAAAATTTTGAAGGTAAAATGGATTAATGGTGGAATATTATAAATAATACAAGGAAATATAATGAAATTGAATCCATGGATTGGGATGAGTTCAATGAAACTATTTTTATATATGTATATCGATAATATTCTTCATATGAAGATATAGAAAAAGTTTATTGAGTTAATCAAGAAGGATAAAGAATCTATTGGTACCTATGAGGATAATTTTAAAATAATTGTGTGGTATGTTTTTGGAATATAATCCAACATAAAATTATGGTTTACAGATTCTTAAGTGGCTTAAAACTAATTCTATGAAGGATGTTGTCTATAAGTGACTTCAACAGATATAAAAAGATGGTGTGTCGTGCTATCAAGGTGGAAATAGAGGTTGGAGTTATGTATCAATCTCTTGGTTTTGATGAGAAAAGGAAGATGGAGTTCCAAGGAAAACCTAAAAAACATTGATAGAAGAATATAAGATTGCCTTTATGCTCAATGTGTGGGAATAATCATGGAGGACATTTTCTTAACGGTACTAATAAATTTTTTAAGTGTATAAGGGAAGTTCATCAATAAATGGATTTCTGATGTAATAGAAAGAAGTTAGTTGACAAAAAAATATAGATAAATATTTAGAGAATACACCACCCCACATCAGTTATTCAATTTTAAGGAGAGTGGGAATTATGATAACTATTGAAAAACCCGAGGGTTAATGGTGATGATCAATGTCATAACCCTATTAATCCAAGGGAGAAGGAGAAATCTCATGTGATCACTATTTTTAGTGTGGGTGAAATAATGAATTTTTGAAAGGTATACTTACCATCCAATCTATAAATGATGAAATTTTATTTGAATCTATATCTACCCATTAATTCATATCTAGATAATTTTCTAAGTATATCAAGATTCCACTCAAATGATTAGATATAGAATTTACAGTGTCAACCCCTAATGGTATGATGATCACATCTCATGTATTTGATTCCTCTCCTGATAAATTTGGTTGGAATGTGCTTATAAGAAATCTTATCATTCCTACTCTGGTTGAATTTTATTCCATCTTAGTCATGGATTGGAATTCTCTAGATAATTCCCACATATATTTTCAAGGAAGGTATGCCATGTTTGATAGTCCAAACCAACTGATGATCTTCTATTAATGTGACAATTAGTATGATCTTCCTATAGAGATCAATTTCAATATATGAGTCTTAATTCCCATTTATAAGGAGGCTTTATATAATATGATTTTGAAAGAATGTGACATCGATGATATACCTATTGCTAAGTAATTTTTTGATGTCTTTTTGGAAGAATTTCCTAGACTCCCACCAAAATGAGATGTTGTGTTCTCAATAGAGATCATACATGGATCCACACCAATTTTGACAACTCCCAATAGAATGCGATCTATTGAGTTTCTGGAATCGAAGAAGCAGCTCCAGTAAAACCATGACAAGTTATTCATTAAAAAAGTGTTTCAACTTGGGTCATGCATGCTATTTTTTTTAAAAATAATGATGTATCGGTGCGACTCTACATTGATTATTCGGATTTGGAAAAGATCACGATAAAGAAAAATTATCCTCTTCCCCATATTTATAATTTCTTTGATCAAATTCATGTAGCTCATTATTTTTCCAAGATTTACTATCTTTTTGGATATCATCAATTGAGGGTTAATAAAGAGGATATACCAAAGACGACATTCTATACAAGGTATGGACACTATGAATATATAGTGATTTCATTTGGTCTTACTAATTACCCTATTACAAACATGGATTTAATGTATATTGTATTTATAGATTAACTTGATTAGTTTGTGGTAGTCATTATTGATGATTTCTTTATCTATAAAAGGATAAAGGGAGATCATGAAGATCACTTGAGATTTTGACTAAAGATCTTAAGGAAGGAGAAACTATATGAGTTTTTTTGAATTTTGGCTTTAATAGGATTTGTTTTTTGGAACATATAATTTAAATAGAGGTTATTTCAGAAGATCTATTAAAGATGGAGGATATTGAATGTTGGACCAGACCAACCATGGTAATCGAGATATATTTTTTCTTAGTTTAGCCAAATATTATCATTGGGTTGTGAAGAATTTATCATCGCTATCTAATAATATGACCATGTTAACTCGGAAGGGAGAAAAGTTTCTCTCTAAAGTTGAATGTGATGAAAATTTCAAGGAACTAAAGAGAGGATTAATTTGAATGCCTATTCCTAAATTACCCTATAGTGTATATAGGTTTCTAATCTGTAGCGTTTTATCCAAGAATAGATTGGGATGTGTTACGATGAATGATATGGTTATAAGTTATACCTCATTACAATTAACGATTTATGAAAAAAATTACCTATCTCATGATTTAGAGTCGGTTGAGGTAATTTTTTCATTAAAGATATTGATTCATTATCCTTACATAGAGAAAATTGATATATATATATATATATACCGATCATTAAATTTTAAGGTATATATTTATGTAAAAGGAGTTGAAAATCTTCCAGATAAGATGGTTAGAGCAGATTAATGATTTTGAATACTCAATACATGACCACCCTTGGAAAGAAAACTATGTGGCCAATGCTTTTACTAGAAAGTATAGTTCTAGCTTATCCATGATAAGGTTAAAAAAATATCCCATATTTCTAGATTTTCAAAGGATGGATCCAAAAATCATGAATGAATGGAAAAAATATCATCTTTATCAGTTGATTTTCCAACCAAGTATCCTTATGATGATTAAAGTGTCAAAAAATGTCAATGTAGAGATAAAATAGAAGGTTTGAAATGTTTCTAATATTAACAATGATCATGATATATAGAAAATTTTTAGGAACCATGTATGTTTTCCATATATACTATACTTAAAGAAGGGGGTTTTGGAAGAATCTTATAGTTATTCAATCTTAATTCATCTGGGAAGTATGTAGATGTATAGAGATTTGAAAAAATAATTCTAATGAGATGAAATGAAGATATATATCACAAATTTTGTATCACGGTTCTTAGTATTCCAATAATATAAGGGTTGAAGAAATTTTGTTTTGGGATTTTTCATCCAATACCCATACCAGAATGGAAATGGAAGAACATAACCTTGGATTAGGTCAATGGACTCCCCAAAATTTCTTAAGGGAATAATGATATATGGATTATTATCGATCAATTTACTAAGTCAGCGTAGTTCATCATTATAAAAGAAGACTTATCCCCAAATAAACTTTCCAGGATATGAATTAATTTAGTGATAAGGATTCACAGAGTAGCACATTCCATTGTATTTGATCAGGATTTGAGGTTTACCTCAATGTTTATGAAAATACTTAAGAAATACCTTGATATTAAATTTGGTTTTGGTACATCTCATCATCTATAAATGAATGGTCATCCTAAAATAAAAATTCGAACCTTAGAGTATATCTTGAGATTTTCTTTGTTGGATATAAAAGGTGGTTAGTATCAGAAGTTTAACGCCCCGACCCTCATTTCCCAAAGTTGGTGAATTATTTAATTACATTGGAATGATAACTAGAAATTAAATCCTATAGAACTAATCATTTTAGTTGCATTGAAAAAATTAACTAAAAACATAAGTTTTACATTACATCTTAAAATAAAAAACAAAATATTTTATCCTTTAAAAACACTATTATCCAATAAACTATCCCTATTAGTCATTCAGAATATACATCTTCACATCCTTAGAAAAATGACAGATAAGAAAGGGGTGAGATCTGATGACCAGTAAGGATAAAAAATATATCAGAAGCTATCATAAATAAGCATAAAAATTTAGGTAAAGGTATAAAAATAAAATACAATACATTTAAACATAATATTTACCATAGTATGGCATGAATAAATAAAATAATTCCATTTAAATATTCACATGGATGTTCTACTTGTCGAGTAATCATATGTAATATAAATAATGAATTTCATAATGAGGGAATGCATAATTTCAGACATTATAAACATACCATCAAAGTCTCATTCCAAGACCATGAATAAATGGGTAAAAATCCAAACTAGTTTGTCTCATGATACCTACTGATGCATTGAGGGGCTCTAGAAGGCCCCACCCATTACTTATAAAGTCCAATTTATTCCTCATAAAAAAGTGGAAAATCATAACCAACATAAAAATTTGTATTAATATAAGAATACGAAATGTCAATACATTATCTATAAACTGTGAATGGTATAAAAATATCTCATCTATAGTCAAAATAATAATAAACTATTCAATACAATATGATAGGTTTTATCATGAGAAATTAGCCTCAATAAATCATAAGATCCAATAAAGGATGTTGACATAGATTAAAATAATCTAACGAAACCATTAAAAATCTTTGAGAGAAATATCCTTTTTTACTTGGAAAAAATTAAAAAGTAACACAGTTTTACAAGAAAAACTTTCTTTTGATAATAACCTTTTAATATTGAAAATTAAGAATAGAAATGTTAAGGCTTCATGAAGGTGGAAAAATCCACTCACACCGTATAATTTAAAAAAAACATTCTACTCTTACTTTGTTGAAATATTCAAACACATTACCTCATAAGGAAAATGAAAAAAGTTTCATTTTTTTTAAAATTGAATATGGGTAAAAATGTATTTAAATTTTTTTTATACAAAAGTAAGAATGTTTTGAAATAAATTATTAGGAAACATGGATAGGGATGATAAATATGTCCCGTGTAAACAATCTTAGATAATAAAGAGATCACAAAATTAACCATTACCTAATACTTTTATTTAGTCAAGGGTGAATTAGCCTCCTTTATAATGGTAAAATCATTTTTTATATTATAAAAATACCATATTCATATTTATTTTATCATATATGATCCTGTTATATCATTTTGTTAAAAATATTTTAGTATTACCATTATTTTGGGTGTTAACTGCCTTGTTTTTCAATGCTTATTTTATCATGTAAGCCATGTTTATTGTGAATAAGATATATCATATTCATATCCAGAAAGATATTAAGTTCATAAATATTTAATTAATTCATTATATAAATTTTCATAATCAATCTTAAATGGTTTTGTGGAGGATGAATCTCATTGGGTCGTGGAGAGGGTAGGTCGTACGTACGCATGAGCGACAATATCATACCCTTAATGGATAAATAGTTTGGAATTGAATGTTATATTATTTATAAATAATAATTATAATGTCATATTAATTATTTATATATTTTATACTCATAATTATACACATCAAAATTAATTAGTGTTAAATAAAAAATAACACCACAATGTGGAGATGGTATGCCATATGCAGGCATGAATAATGATAATGTTATTAGTAAGATGGGTAAAAGGAGGAATATGGTTGTGTAAAAATCATAATAAAATCTCAGAATATAGATGATACTATATTTATTACTTTATTATAGAAACAAAAAATTAATAGTATGTATTATAATAAAAAGAAATTTAATTGAATTGTTAAAAAAATTACCTCTTCTTCAAGCGTCTCTTTTTGATTTTCACAGAAGGACTCTTTAGGATGGATTTCTGCCCAAAGTATTGCATCTAGGATGTAGTGAGGGAAGTTGTAAGGATAATTTTATAGTTTTTGAATAATATAAATGGCATTAGATGTGTGAATAAAAGATAAGGATATGTTCCCTTTTATAAGAGATGGGAGGGGCACTTTTTGAAACTCTGAAACTATTAATTTCATATATATGGATTTTCGATTTATAATAGATTCAATGTGATTAATTTCAAGTATAATATGATTATGTGTCTAAATAATCTCAACCAATTATTTTTAGAAAATTTTATTTTACAAAATTAACCTTATATTTTGGATTGGACTCTTAGTTAAATAGTTTAACTCTTACCGTGTCTACTTATCTATTTTACATTATAGGGTTAATATAGTTACTAATATTTTTTAAAATAAACCCAATTGAAAAATTTATGACATCATTAAAACTATCCTAGATTTTTTACTGATATATTTTTATTAATTTTATATCATTTAATAGAATATTATTTATTTTAAAGTATAATTTATTTAAATTTTGATATTATTTAATATTTGTATTTTTAAAAATATCAAAACAACATGATAAATTAAAAAACATATTTCTAATATTTCCCTATAATGTATAATTTATTAATAAAATTAGTGTATTTAATTAATTAAGTCAAATTATATTTAATTTAATTTTTTTAATTTTTATTATTTGATATGCCAATTAATTAATCAATTAGTACATCATTATTATAAAATTATTTAAATAAGACATTTCTTATCTGAAAATTTTAAAAAATAATTATGATGAATATAAATTAATTATATTTCAAATGATTAATTATCATATAATTTATCTTATGTATAATTCCATATTATAAATGATTTATTTATTAAATTTTGAATATGAGATTTTTAACTCTTCTTTAAATAGAATATAATAAATGTCCTAATCTAACACAAGTGGCTTAAAAAGAATCATATTTTATACCTAAGGTTAATTTTGGTCTACAAACACCTATAAAATGAAATTAGGACAAGTGTTAGGGTAAATTTATATTATTATAATTTTATCTTTACCTTTAACTACCCTATTTACCTTTAACCGTGGTAGATAAATTCCAAAAGTTACTATTCACCAAAAATTATTTTGATCTTATTAGACCAAATTATTCATACCAATTATGACCATTTATGTCATTTTTTAAATTAAATTCATATAGGTGAAAAATTATGTTTAATGCTAATCAATAGATGTGGTTAGAAGGTAGGTAAAATTTACGTTCAAAAGATTAATGAATTTTTATATATCATTCAATTATAAAAATGATTCAAATGAACTAAATTGGGTTAATAAATGTATTACATAAATATAATGACTATAAAATCAATTTAATTTAAAACAATTATTTAAATGAAAAATTCGGTTTTTAACAATAATGCAGTATTTTTTACTGTTCTTCAAAAATTGAAACATTTCAAAAAATACCAAAATATCACCATAAGCTAATTAGGATATTCCAAATTCAAAAATGAAGTCTATTTTGATTTTCTTTATAAATTTTAGAATTTGGCGAATACTATTCCAAACAACTTTTCAAATGGCTAGTTTGATTGGTCATGGTGAGGTCAAACTCAGTGTTGTGGTCAACACAAGCTGTTGAATTATTTAAAAAGAAGCATACTGTGGAAGATTGAGATGTTACATTCTTTCTTCATAAAAATAATTTCATCCTCCAAATTTTTATAATATCACTTTATAAAATGATTCGGGTGGTTCTTCATCATATGTTCTTCAGTTTCCCACATCGCCTCTTCTATTTTAAGGTTTATAGAAAGAACTTTTACTAGACAAGTCTTTAGATTTCTCAAAACATGTTCTATTGTGTCAATAATCTTGATTGTATATTCACAATAAGATATGCCTAGTTCTAGTTCTATTTCTTCATAAGTGAGTACATGTGTTGGGTCTGGCATATATTTTCTTAATTGTGATACATGGAACACATCATGAACTTTAGAGAGGCTTGAAGGCATTACCAAATGGTAAGCTATAGATCCAATTTATTCTTGAATTTAAAAAAGTCCAATGTACCTTGGACATAATTTACCCTTCTTACTGAATCTTATAGCACCCTTCCATGGCGATACATTCAAGAAAACATGATCTTCACCTTGAAATCCCAAATCCTTATTTTTGTTATCAGCCTAGATCTTTTTCCTACTTTGAGATATTTTGATATGGGTTTGAATAGTCATTATCTTTTTTGTCATTTTCTCAACAAGTCCTGGGCCTATGAGTTCTCTTTCACCAATATCATCACAAAAAGTTTGTGTATGACATCTCTTTCCATATAATTCTTCATATGGTGCCATTTGAATAATTTAATGGAAGATATTATTATAATAAAATTATACTAGATGTAATAACTGATCTCACATACCTTGAAAGACATGTGAGAAATATCTCAACGTGTTTTATAATTTTTGAATAGCATGTTCTATTTTTCCTTCCTTTTGAGGGTGGTAGACAGTGCTCAAATAAAGCTCCGTATCTCGATCCCTCTGAAGAATTTTCTAGAATTGTGATTTAAAATAGGGGTCACAATCATAAAAAATTGATAGGGGAACACCATGAATTCTTACAGCTTTATTAATATATAGCATTTTTGGACATTCAAGTGGTAAATCAAATCTTATAGAAAGAAAACGGGTTGATTTTTTAATACGATAAAAAATAACCCATATCGCATAATTTCTTCTGAGAGTATTTGGTATCCCCATGAAGAAGTCTAATGTAATATCATATTATTCACATTTAGGTATAAGAATAGGTTTCATGAATCCTCTAGGAAGTTTTCTTCCAACCTTCACCTATCGAAAAAATAAACATCTCAACACATAATCATCAATATCACTATTCACATTGTCCCACAAAAAATGTTCCTTAAAATATATGTACATCATAGTGCTACCAAGGTGTAGACAGAAACTAGATCTTAGAGAATCATTGAATAATTCCCTTTTTTTCTCTATTATAGAGGGAACACAAATCCACTTCCCAAATTTCAAAATATTATCTGTATAAATTAATTCGATCAATATCCCATTAATCACAACTTTAATTTTCTTTGGAAAATCCTCATAATTAGACTGAGAACATTTTATCCTTTCTAGTAATGATTGTTGGGAAACCATTAGAAAAAGTTTTTATGTTTAACCTTCTATTATAATTCCCATATCGACATTTACCAGATCTATGAATATAGGATCCTTTTCAACTCTCATTTTATTTATAACTACATAGTCCTTTCTATTCATAGTATCTGAAACCTTATTTTCCTTCAATAAATGTTAGTGTATTATGAAATCATAATCCTTGAGTATCTTAATCCATCGCCTTTGTCTCATGTTTAGTTCTTTCTATGAGAAAATATATTTCAAACTATTTTGATTAATATATATATCAAATATTTAACCGTAGAGATAATGTATTCATATCTTTAGAGAAAATATTACTATCGCTAACTCAAAATAATGAGATGGATTGTTTTGTTCATGAATTTTTAATTGCCTTTATACATAATAAATAACCCTATCATTCTACACAAGGACAAAACCAAGTCCTTTACTTGATGCATCACTACAAATCAAAAACCCATCATTACTTTATGGTAATGTCAAGATAAGATAATTGAAGAATATTCTTTTCAATTATTCAAAACATTCTTCACTGTACTTTTTCAAAATTCATTTAACCCCTTTACGTGTGAGCTTGGTTGATGGGTTATCTAATCGAGAAATGTTTTAGGCGAAACGCCGATAGTAACCTAATAAACCAATAAAACTATTTATCTTAGTTATACTCATAATGATGGCCATTCAGGGATTGCTTTGTCTTTGAAGGATCAACATAGATTCCATCCTTCTAGAAAATGTGGCCATGAAAATAAATTTACTAAAGCCAGAATTCATACTTGATAAACTTCTCATATAGATGACTTCTTTTATGAGTCTTCAAAACAATCCTCAAGTGGTTATCGTAGTCTTCATTTATTTTGGAGTATACCAAGATATCTTTAATAAATACTATTAAAAAATAATTAGTATATTCCTTGAACACACTGGTCATTAGATCCATGAAAATAGATGGCTCATTAGCCAACCCAAACGACATTACTATAAATTCGTAATGTCCAAACCTATTTCAGAATGTTGTCTTTGGAATAACTTATTTATTTACACACAAATGATGATATAAAAAATAAAGTTTAATCTTCAAAAAATATTTATCTCCATGAACTTGATCAAGAAAATCATAAATTATAGGTAGATGATACTTATTCTTTATTGTAATAGTATTGATTTATCTATAGTCAATGCAAAACCTCATTGATCCATCTTTCTTCTTAACAAAAAGAATTGGGGCTCCCCATGGAGAAACATTAGAGAGAATAAATCCCTTATTACTCAAATACTATAGTTGTTTCTTCAAATCTACTAATTCCATGGTATCAATTCTATAGAGATTATTTTATATTGATGTTTCATCAAAGATTAAATCAATAAAAAACTAAACTTCATACTCTGGGGGTATCTGGGTAAATCTTCTGAAAAAACGACATTGAGTTCCTTTTCAATAGGTACAACCTTAATTTGAATACTTTTTTCTTCATACATTTATGTTATTTCCTCCTCCTCCCCAAGAATATCATTCTATAAAGATACTGGGGTTGGATAAAGAAAATATTCCAATGATGAAGTTTCTCCTATAAAGATAATGGATTCTACATCTTCCCCACAAATCATAACTTCTTTCCTCCTAAAATACATTTTCATATCATATTTAGACGTCCAATACCTAATGAGGATTATATCGAAGTATATCATAGGTATGGTGATAAATTATGCTAGTAAGGAATGTTTGTATGCCCTAATGGGAACTACCTGACACATCTTTGTTGCAATCAGACTTTCGTTAGGGGTTTTGACTGACAATTCCCATGTTAATTTGAATTGGAAATATTTAATTTTTTAAAAAAATTGGGAAGATATAAATGAATTGGATGATCCAAAATCAATTAAACCTTTAGCTAAATTTATGGAGACAATTAATGTACCTTCAATCACATCATTAGGAACTTCATCCTCAGTAGTTGTGATCACAAAATATTGGCCTTTATTACTTGAACTTTTTTGTTTGAATTTTCCTTTACACTTAGAAAAATAATATGCATAATGTCCCATATGTTAAATTGTTTATCATAAATCATTGGTAGATTATTTATTCCCCTAATAATCTTGATCAGGGTGGCCTTTATCTCCCAATTTGTAACAAAATCCCATCCCTTTTTGGAAAGTACTAGGGTGTTTCTTCCCACAATTTCCATCGGGTGGAAAGGAAACTTTTTACATATTCCCCTTATTTCATTTTCCATAGTGTTAGTGGACCTCTTCCTCTCTTATTTTACTTCAATGTCATAAGAGTTAGAGAATTACTTTTCTTACCTAATAGAACATGAGGGTGTATCTTCATATGATGAGAAATATTGTGAGACCAATACTAGTCAATGGAATGGTTTTAACCCATCAAAGAATCTATAAATCTTACTTCTTGGGTTCAATATGTAGTCTACAACATGCCTTTCTGATCATGTGAATTTAGACACATACTTTGCAACATTCTCATCCTCTTTTTTCCTCAGACTCATAAATTTCCTTTTCATATCACCTCACTCTTCATGAGGAAAGTATTTTTAAAATAAAAGTTCTTTAACCTCCCTCTATTCCATATTTTACAATTCTTCATCTTCATTATATTTTTTAATTAATGAACACTATTGATCCGAATCTCTTGAGACACAATAAACTACCATGAAATGTTTTTCAATTTCGTTAGTCCCTAATGCTAGAAATATTTTCTCTAAGGAACTTATCCATTGTTCATCCACAAATTGATTTTTAGTCTAATTTAATGTTGGAGGTTATTGTCTCATGATGCTTTCTAACATTTATTCTCTGTGTTTTGGATCATGGTACTCCATATGGGTATGTTTATTATTCTTAAAATGAGTCATCTGTCCCAGTATGGTAATAAGATATTCAGAACCAATTATATCATCAGCTCCACTATCATTATCTTTCGTAGGAATTCATCAAATACATAGATTATATGAATTGAATTAGTTTTCATTCCATCCACTAGGGTCCATTTTGAAACAATGGAATACACTAGATTAGGTTATGAATCGTAATGCTTAATTCAAAACTACTAAAATACTGAACAAAAATTGAAAAAATTATGCATATCTAGTCCATAATAATAAAAATGGTTTCTTTGGGGACATATTTACTCATAAATCCTTTGTAATGGTTTGTAAATAAATTGTGCATTTTACTAAGAATATCTCCCAAGAGTGTCAAACCAAGTGCATGGTAAGGCCCGTTGTCGTGTTCTTGGTTAACCCGAGTCTGTTCTAGAACACCTTTTCAGATCTATTACTCCTAGGTACATCTCTTTCAGAAACACATCCACTTGTAGTATCCATACATGGATGTATTTCTTGTAAAACCCACACAATATCTATTTTACCAAAATACTAGGATGTTATTCTATACTTATTATTAAATTATATATTTGGGTAATGTTCCATAATCATTTTTATTTCTAAATCTAGTTTTGATGGTTTGTACTAAACATCCTTTGATACTAACTATAATGACCCAAACCCAGTTTCCAATAGTCAGTGCATTATTTTATTACATTGGGATGATCACCAGAAATTAAATCCAGATGAACCAATCGGTTTAGTATATTTGAAAAAATAATATATTAAATCATAAGTTTTACATTACATCCTGAAATGAAAAACATATTATATCCTTTTAAAACACATAGAAACCTTTAGACTATCCCTATAGGTCAATCATAATATACCTATTCACATCCTAGGGAAAAATTAAGGATAAGAAAGGGGTGAGCTCATATTATCTGTAAGGGTAAACAATATATCAGAAACTATAAAAAATAAGAATAAAATTTTAAGGCTTGGTATAAGACTGAAACACAATAATTTTCAACATAATATTCAGAGTAATATGAAAGGAATAAATAAAATAATTCCATTTAAATATTCAAATAGATATTCTAGTAGTCGAATAATCATATGTAATATCAATAACTAATTTCATAATGAGGGAATGTATAATTCCGGGCATTAAAAACATACCGTCAAGGCCTCATTCCAAGAGCATACATAAATGCATAAAAACCCAAAATAGTTTGTCTCATGAGACCTACTAATGCATCGAGGGTCTATAGCAGGCCCCACTTGTCACTTACTATTTCTAATGAATTCCTCATATGAAAAAGTTAAAATCATAACCAATATAAACATTCACATTAAAAATAGCATATGAAATGTTAATATATTTACCATAAACAATGAATTGTATAAAAATATAACATCCATAGTCAATCTAATCGTAATACCTCAATACAATATGATTGGTTGTATCATAATAAATTATCCTCAATAAAACATAATATCCAGTAGAGGATGTTGACATAGATGAATATTATCCAATAATATTATTGAAAACCATTGAGAGAAATATCATTTTTTACTTTGAAAGGATTAAAAAGTCATTCAATTTTAAAAGGAAAAAATATATTTTTAAAATAAACTAGTAATCTTATAAAAGTATCTTTAATACGTTAAGGTGTCGTGATGATAGAAAAATACACTCACACTATATAAGTTAACAAAACATTATTCTCATACATTGTCAAAATATTCAGCCATATTAACTAGTAAGGAAAATGATTAAAAGATTCCTTTTTTTTGAATTGAACCTAAGTAAAAATGTATTTAAAAAATTGTGAAAAAATAGTAAGAATGTTTTTAAATACATTTTTAATAGACAAGGACATGTATGATAAATATATCCTATATAAATAATCACTAATAATAAAGAGATTGTGAAATTAACCCTCACCTCGTACATTACTTTAGTAGAGGGTGAGTTAACCTCATGTATAATGGTTAAAGAATATTATTATGTTATAACATGACCATATTAATATTTTTATATCATATATGATCTTCTTATATCATTTTGTTAATAATATTTGATTATTACCATTGTTTTGGGTGTTAACTGCCATGTTTTCCTATGCTTGTTTTGTCATATATGTAATGATTCCTATAAATAAGATATATAATAATCATATCCAAAATTGTATTAAGTTCATAAATATTATATTCCTTCATTATATATATTTTCATAATCATTCTTAAATGGTTATAGTGGAGGATGAATCTCATTACATCATGAAGACGGTAGGTCGTACATGTGCACGAGTGGCGATATCATTCCTTTAATGGTTAAATGGTATGAAATTGAATTTTATATTATTTATACTGAAAAATTATCATTTTATATTCACTATTTATATCTTTTATACACATAATTATACTCACCCAAATAAATTAGTGTTAAATTACAAATTATACCATGATGGGGAGACGGTAAGCTGTACGTATGCACGCATGGTTATATTATTATTCATAGGACAGATAAAAGGAGAAATATGGTTGTTAAATATTCATAATAACATATCATCACGTTGAATATACTTTAATTATTAGTATATTATGAAAAAAACATAGGAAGAGTAAGTAGAAGAAGAATATAAATTGAACTAAATTGGTAAAACAACTAACTCTTCTTCGAGCATCTTCTTTTGATTTTCAAAAAAGGACACATTAGGTTGGATTTATGAACAAATAATGGACTCTAAAATTAATTGATGTAAGTTGGGAGGATAATTGGATAATGTTTTTATAGTAAAAAGTATTTATAGGTGTGAATAAAATAGAAGGAGAGGTTCCTTTTTACAAGGGAGGGGAGGGGCACTTTTGGAAACTCCAAAAGAATTAATTTAATATAAATGTATTTTAAAATTATAATAGCTATAAAGTGATTTATTTTTAGGATAATATGAGTATGGGTCAAATAATATCATCCAATGTTTTTATACAAGTTTAGGTTCGAAACTTAACCTTATATTTTGGATTTAACTCTTAGTTAAACAGTTTAACCATTACCATGTTTACTTGTCTTTATAAACTATAGGGTTAATATAGTTACTATAAAACAAAAAATGAACCTCAATTGGTTCATTTATGAAATATTTAACACTATCAAAGATAGTTGCATGAACATTAGATTTTTATGTATTTTATATTATTTAATAAAATATTTTTTTAAAGTATCATTTATGTCAATTTTGTTACTATTCAATATTTGTATTTTTAAAAATATCAAAAAAACATGATAACTTCAAAAACATTCTTCTAATATCTCATAAACATGTCTAAGTTAACGATAAAATTATTGTATGTGATTAATTGAGTAAAATTATATTTATTTTTATATTTGTAATATTAATTATTTTATATCTCAATTAATTAAACAATCATTTCATCATTATTATACAAGACATTAATTAAGTTATTTATTCTCTAAAAACTAAAAATAAATTAATATAATAAAGTAAAATATATTATATTTTAAATGAATAATTATATTTGAATTTATCTTATGTATATTTCTATATTAAAAATGATTTATTTATTAAAATTTGAATATGACATTTTGAACTCTTCTTTAAATAAAATATAATAAAAATAATAATCATACACAAGTAGATGAAAATGGATCATATTTTCGACCAAAGGATTATTTTTGTGGAAAAAAATTTATCTAATGAAATTAAGATAGGAGTTAGGGTAATTTTATATTATTATAAGAATATCTTAACATTTAATTACTCTATTTATCTTTAACTATGGGAAATAAAATCCAAAAGTCACTGTTCACCAAAATTTAATTTGATCCTATTAGACCACATTTTTTATACTAATTACAACCAAGTATGCCTGTTTTTTCGAAATTCAAGTCAGAGAAGTAGTAAAATTATGTTTAACGCTAATCTGTAGATATGTTATGAAGACGGGTAAAATTGATGTTAAAAGGTTCAATAATTTTTTATATCTAATTATATTATAAAAATGATTAAAATGAACTAAATTTGGTTAATAAATGTATTATATATAAATTGTGACTTTAAAATCAATTTAATGTAACATACTTTTTTTAAATGAAAATGTCGGTTTGAACAATAATGCAGTATTTTCACTATTCATCAAAAATTGAAACTTTTCATAATTATACCAAAAATTAACCATAAGCTAATTTTGATATCCCAAATTCACAAAATTAAGTCTATTTTGAAAAATAAAATATAATTTTTTGTTCCACTAATATAATTCCTAAATTATTTTCAAATGTCTAGTTTGATAGGTTATGGTCCAATCAAACTCAGAATTACGTGCATTGATGGCTGTTAAATTTTTTAAAAAGAAGCATACTGTGGAAGCTTGTAATGTTAAAAGCACATTCCTAAATTTGAATTCTCTTAGAATAATATATTTTACTCAAGGATTTATATGTATCATTATGAATGCCTCTATGTAATGAAATGTAGAGCTCAAACGTGATGGAATTATTATAAAGAAATAAATATATTGGGACCTGAGATAACTGAAGAAATGGTTGAGAAGATTAGAGTTATTCAGTAGAATATCAAGGTAGTTCAAGGTCAGTAGAAATGTGTTGATGATAACCACTATAATGATATATAATTTGATGTTGTTGAATTTTTTTTTCTAAAAATTTCTTCGTAGAATAAGGTTTTGGGATTTGTGAGGAAAGGGAAACTAAACCCTAGGTAAATCGGTTCCGTTGAAATTCATGATCATATAGGGAAATTAGATTGTATCTTGAAACATACACTAAAATTATATCAAGTACATTATGTGATTAATGTATATATCCAGAGGAAGTAAATACCTGACCGTTCACAATTACTAATATTAAAGGTCATACCACTAGAGAAAGATCTTTGTTATGATGACCAACTGGTGGAGATTTTAGATGATACTGAGAAAGTTCTATGAAGGAAGAAAAATTAAATGGTCACTATTTTTTTTTCTGAAATCACTAGTTCGAAGAATATATATGGGAACTTGAGTATATGATGAGGTATATTTATCCTCATTTGTATGTATTAAAGTAATAAATTTCAATTTTGAAATTCATCTTAAGGAGGGTAGAATGCAACATACCGAGTTTTTAAAAACAATTTTTTTCTCAAATAAATTATATTTCATTGATGGATTGTATTTCAAT
Organism: Viscum album; assembly: GCA_963277665.1. Lineage (NCBI taxonomy): Eukaryota > Viridiplantae > Streptophyta > Magnoliopsida > Santalales > Viscaceae > Viscum > Viscum album. Next base: position 1,227,483,774 of record OY728130.1, read on the forward strand.
ATAAAACAATTTAATATTATTTTATACAAAACACAATTATAATATTTTTTTATACAAAACACCATTATAATATTGTGATACTCTCAATATTGGCCTAGCTTCCATTACACGCGGCACTGAGTTTTAACAAAACAATATTATAATAATAATATATTTATTTAAATGTAACTGTTATAAACTAGATGTTAGACCTAGTTCTATAAATATAAATAAATAATTTATGAATATGATTTATAATGTGTTTATATAAATAAAACATATTCATAATGAAATATATATTTTTTGGTAATGTCTTTATATGCCTTGAAAAAAATATTTTCTCAAAAGAACTACTTTTTATGTCCTTATATGAACAATAATAAAATTAATTTTTGACATTTTTAGAAATTTAATTTGTTAAAATAAACTTTATTTCATAATTCCAAATGTCAAAATTATCTTAGGTTTATTTTTTTTATGAAATATTTAATTTTTTTGTTGTATAGTGAAAATAATTAATTTTAAATAAAAAAATCCTTTTCATTCAGTATATTTATATAGTTAATTTTTTAAAATTGGTTTTAAAATATAAGAAGTTCAATTCTACAAAAATTAATCCAATTTATTTCATTTTAATCAATTTCATATTGATATTGGATATAAAATAATTTCAATCTTTTGAATATTTCCACTTTAAAAACTCATTGTTTCATCCCATATAGATGATTAATTTTAACTTAATTTTTTCCACTTATGTGAAAATATTTTGGAAATATGGATTAATTATTTTTAATAAAAATAATTTATAATTTATTATATATCCAAATTAATTTATTACTAAAATGATCAGTGAATACAATTAAAATTAATCAAGATAATTAAGAGAAAATTGATTTTACCAATGGAAAAATCTTTAAACTTATGGAGACAAAATTCCCTTTAAATTAGTCCAAAACCCATTTCCATGCAATATTTAGACCATATACCTTAATTTATTTTGATTATGGAATTATTTGATTGATATGTCATGAAAAAAACTTGGGTATCAATTATATATCCATTAATATAATATTTTTTTATTGTAATCAATTTCTCATTGATATTGGATATAAAAACATTTCAATATTTTGAAAATTTCCACTTTAAAAACTCATTGTTTCATCCCATCTATCAGATTAATTTTAAATTAATTTCTCCCAATTCTGTGAATCTATTTTGGAAATATGTATTATTTTTTTTAATAATAATAATTTATAATTTGTAATATATGTAAATTTATTTTTTACTAAAACAATCAGTGGAAAAAGTTAAAATTAATCACGATAATTAAGAGAAAATTGATTTTTCCAGTGGAGTAAGCATTAAACGTATGGAGAAAAAACACCCTATAAACTTGTCCAAAAGCCATTTCCATGAAATATTTAGACCTTATTCCTTCATGTATTTTGATTACGGAATTGTTGGATCCAACTGTCCTAGAAAAATCATGGGTGGAATTCTCTCTTTCAAAAAATTACAAGTTTTCCACTCACCTCCCATTAAAAGGCCTTCCACTATTACCCTAACTTCACACATTCATATCCAATTTGATCTGAAAAAACCTTAAAAAATCACTTCTAAACTACCATCATCTTATCATAGAATCCTTAATTTGGGCATAAAGGCATCGAGAATAACCCATTGATGAAAACTAAAAAGAGATACCTGAAGAATAGGTAACTTTAATCAATGAATGTGTTTTTACATCTTCTTAGAAACCCATTTAATTATTTTTAAATAATTATTATATAATAATCTTTGTATATTAAAAATAATTATATGAATTTATGTTAAGGGTACTACCTAAAACCACACACACTTCTATAAAATTGGTTGGGAAGTCATTATTGGTCTGTACGGAGGACTACCTCCTTAGGAACCAATGTAATTTATTATTACATGAACACCTATAAATGTTGGTAATTATGGTGTTAATACTATTTTATATTATTTTTATTATTCTAATATTATTCTTTAATTTTTATATCATACATAGAATCATGCTTTCCAATTTGTGGGAATTCAATAAGGTTATTCGTGTGTAAGACAGACTACCTCCTTGAAAAACGATGTGATTCATTCATGATATACATGGAATGTAGCAAGGAAGAATTTAATAAAAATATGTGGTATATATATGACAAAAAATTTACTATATATTAATAATATATAATATAAGTTTCTTTCTTTCAATCCAATAATAAAATAAAATCATCAGTTCTGTATAGGTATGGCCTATCATCTCCATGAACGGTGTATTACATTTAATATTTCTATATTTTATAGATTGTTATAAACACATATATAATAAATATATATGATATTTATATCATGGTTAAAATTATGGTTATGATTAAATCAATATTAAAGTAAGTTGATTAAAATAATAAAAAATGAAAACATATTTGAATTACCAAGTAACTATTATCCGAAACATAACTTTAACATGGAATTATTAATTAAAGGGTAATAAAATGTCATAAGAAAATAATATATTGTGTGATATAAATGAATATGGTTCTGTAATATTTTTATAATAAACTTATATTTCAGGATGTAATTTGTAAAATGGAAGTCAAGACATAAGGTACGGAATTTTTGTCAAACTTTTATTTTCTGTGAGACTCAAGCCATGTTCACCAGATATTTATTGTCTATGGTGTGTATAATATCCATGGATGTATTTTATGATTCATATAATAAGATTTATTTTTATTTATATATCCATTTGAGTATCTCACTTTCATGGGGATAATGGTTAAAACATTAACCAATCAGTAAGCGGATTTTGTCTCAATTTTCCTTCTTAGAGATGTATGTTATCTTATGCACCTATATTATTTCATGAGGTGTATACACACCCTCATTTACATGTAATATCTTCAATTTTTTCTTCCTCTTGATAGTTTATGTTTCATTTTATTCTATTCTTTCATGGAATTTATGATTCAATGTGGTAAGCGTTTATTTTTACAATATCATTGTTTATGTGGATTGTTTTTCATTATGATTACATTGATAAAATATTACAATCCATATATCAAGAATTATTATAAACTTTATTATTCTCTGTTTATTAAAGATATATTCAAGTAATGGTAACCTTTTTAATCTTTTTTACATAAGATAATTAAAAAAATGTTTTTAAGAAAATATTACTTTATTTATCTCTTTGGTCGGAAATCCCTTTTCTTTCAAAACCATGTTTTATAAAAATACTTGACAAGTGTTTTTATCATTTCCAAAATTATTTATTAATGAAAAATTTCCCAATTTTTTAATTTTTTTAAAAAAATAAAAGGAATATTCTTTTAGTTTTATGATCAAGGAACTTTTCTAATATTTTTATATTGAAAAAAGAAATGTTACTTTAACATGTCTGACATATACAAATTTACCCACTATCATGATCTTTATTTCATTGATTCTTCATATGAATGTTTACATGGTTATTTTTAATGAATCTTTTTTCCTAATATTCTTTAAATTTTTAATTTTTATGTTTTTAGATAACTGTTTTTAGATTCTTTTATGTTTTAAAAAGTGATTCTTTTCATAGAGGAAGTGATATTTTCTTCAAGAAATGTTTTAAATGATATTAAAAAAAGGCATTATAATATGAAATATATGGGTGTTACTCATGTCATAATAGGTATATTATTCATGGGTAACATTCATATTCCTTCTTAGAATGGTTTATTTTATGATGGACTGATGTTTATGAAATCTGTTTCTTTTCCACAAGTTATATACTTATGGAACTCATTTCTCTTCCATGAGATATATACTTATGAAACCTGCTTCTTTTCATGGGTCATGATATGATGAAATGATTATAAAACCTATATATTTTCCACATGTTATGATATGATAAAAATTTCATGATACCCATTTTATTTTCTGGGTTATGTTATAATGAATGTTTATGATCTTGGGGAACACATATGTATGATTTCATTATGAGATGTGTGAAATCTATATCTCCCTCCAATTAATTGGATAAAGATATATATATGTCATGAGATAGAAATGTATGGAATGGGAAGTGAATATGGTATATTAATATAGGACTAAAACAATATGTAAGCTCTATACAACAATACCAGGCTGGAATGAGGAGTGAACTGGGTATAATAAAGGAATTTGTCTATAGTCGATGCCTTTTTAGTTAGAATTTACCAATATAGAAAGGATTTTCTATGATTTTTTTGTATGCTACAAATTGATGTCCTGTACATTTTTTTTATAGACGGTGGCCATTAATTCCCTTATGATTAATATCATATCAATTTTCAATATTTAACCCATGAATCATGATTATGTTCTTTGATATGGAAGTTATGGTTATCAAATTTTATTCTCATGTTCTCAAACCATTAATTTTATGTTATGATTATTTATTTCCCTTGATTACCCTTATTGAGAATCTGATCTAACCATTTATTATGTTTTATTTCATGAGGTTATGAAGATATGTACTATCTATGATGTCTTTAATAAGGGTTCTAGTTAACATGAACATAGTGGGAGATGATGCAGTTCACTGTAGAATAGTGTTAATGTCTAAATGATTATAATGTCACTATACTGATACAGTATTTGGGAATATTTCTGTTTCAGGTAATAAATTTTCCACAAAAATGATGCAATTTCTATATATGAGAAATGAGGGTTGCTACATGAAATCAATGGGAAAATGAACACATCACTGAAATCATAACTCAGTTGGGGGGATTAAAATACTCCCTAAACATTAAACTTATCTAGGAAAAATGTTTAGAGATATGTGGGTAGAACATATTGATTTGTTGGTTCGAAACCTTATGTAATTGATGTATCTATACCAGTCCCAAGAATTCCCTGAGAGAGACCAACACCTCAAAGAGGCCATATAGTAGACCCTGAAATTTAATCTCTCATTACATCCCCCAAAAGCATGAAATCCTAGGAGATTTGAATTTTTTATGTATAACCCAACCCCTTATATGATTCAACTTTAAGAGGCTATATAGTAGAATATATACCAGGAACAATCATTTATTAAAATACTTATTGGGTCACTCATTAGGGTTGAGTAAACCTTAAATATATAGAAAAAAATAATAGGTTATAGTGTATCAAAATTTAATAATGCCATTATTTTTCATTTTCATCTTGGATAAAAATATGTTGTAGGTCCAATATATTAAGAATCCATGATATGATGAGTTAAAGAATCATACAAATTAGTCCATACCTTAGATTCTTCAAAATAACCATGTATTAGTATTTTTTATTTAAGGGAAGGCTCCAAAGAATTTTATATCATTGAATAATGAAACTAAACAATTTTTTTCGACATGTCACATTCATCTACACAACCCATGATAATGATCATGTTATAAGGGAATATAAATTTTTTTCCCAATAAATAGAAAATCTATTTTGCGATTTGATATCCTGAATGTTCATTTCTCGATCACAATAAATAATTTCATAATGGTTAAATTAATAAGAAACCCTCCCATTACAGTAAACATTTCATGATGAAATCCTTACTTTTATATCCTAATAAGGATATAAGGAATCGATGTCAACACCGCAAGGATGACTAATAGCCTTTTCTAACTTCAAATTTATTGTGAACACTTATGGAATTTATTACCCCAATATTGGGTCGATGTTTTGAAAGAAAAAATATTTTCAATTATATTATTATGAATGTTATTTTTTAATCCCAAAAAGTGTGTTTTAAGGGAAATTTTCACATTTTATGGTTTAGAAGCATTTTTGAGCTTAATTACTAAAATGGAATATTTTGGATTTTAACTATTATAATTTATTTCTGTATTATGGACCTTACTTTAGGTACACCGACACAAATTAAAACATTATTTTTTTAGATAAATAATGGGATACATTTCATTCTTCATGGCCTAAATATCTATCCTCTATTTGGAGGCCGAAACCCAACTCACAAGTCCAGTCTCAAAATCTGTGCACAGATCTAGATATTTATGTTGTTGGGCCCATATCTCAGAAATGGATGAACCAATAAAGAATAAATTATACAATGAGGTATATATTATATAACATAAAAACATTTTATAATGTTTATTATCTATACTTTTTCATAATAAGGTAATAATGGCATATAAACTATATATATTGGAATATGAATAGTTAGCCTGGATATAATAAATTCTCACCAAAATTTAGGTATATATGTCTCCACACATGTCCAATAAAGATTAAATTTTTTCAATAGAAGGGAGAGAGTAGAAAAACTATCAATAAGTATTATTTAAAATATTATTTCATTTATTTGACATACAATAGGAAACATTTGGATGATATTTTAGGATCGAAAAATTTCACCTCCCTTTGCCTATAAAAATGTACTTTTTATTATTTTTAAGGGGGTTGGAAAATTAGGGGTGTCACTTATTTGAAATTTTCCATAGTTTAGTATTTTATTTTATTTTATTTTCATTATCGAATTTCATTTCATGTTTTAATTAAAGTGTTCTCCTTTCTCTCTTATTTTTTCTCACTTTTGTTTTTTTCCACTATTTTCTTCATCGCTGTTAACTTTTATGCTCATGATCATGAGTAGTTGACCAGTGGAAGTTCATGAGGTAGTAACCCAATTATGAACCCAATTAGTTGGATATTATTTCATAATATTTATTATTTTCTTTTATTTAGGCCATAAGGTGTGTTAGTGGGAATGAAAGCTTTGTGTCTCAACATTCTACCTGAGGTTTGACTTTATCTTCTATGATATTTTGACTGGATTGAGTAGGTGGATGTCTGGTATCTCAAAAATTGTTGAATGTATCATATATTACCAAAAATATTATGTGGAACATGTTAACACATATAATGGAGTGTTTTTATTATGTAAATTCAAAACTAGTAAAGAGAGAATGCATGTTCAGTCAGGGTGATTCAATAGGAAATTTCTCCTTTATTTATTGCTTCATATTGATTTCATTAATTTTGTTTCCATTTAATTTTGATGTTTAATTTTAGTGTTGAATTATAAAACCTCATTTATTTTAATTTTATTTTATTAAAAAATAAAAAAATAAAAAATATTAATTCAAAGTATTGACTGATTCACTACAGCAACAGCTCAACAAAATAACCTAGGGCAGCCTCTGTTCTGCAGATAATTATAAATATTTTGAGAGTGTGTGTTATAATTCTGCATAAAATTGGAACTATTTCGAGGGATACAAGTGGTATTCTCTCCTGAGTTTTATTCATATTTTGTAAATTATTTTCCTTTCTTTAATTAAAAAAACAAAAAATAGTCATCAAATTCCAAAAGAATAAATAAACAAATATCTTTGTTCATGATGTCTTTCAATTAAAATAATTATGCATGGATTGAAGAATCTCAGGTGCTAGAAGAAGTTTAAAATGATTGTGACATTCATATGAAAAGGATTAGTGATAAAATTAAAAACCTGGAGAGAGAAATAAAAGGTATTTCAGAATATGAATGCATATCTAAGGAGAAATAAGAACCTAAGACTAAACCATATCCATAATGATTGGTGGAAGAGATTTCATCAATAATTATTTTATGTTAAAGGACCTAAGGAGTCTGAGAAAGAGAAACTAAATGAATCAATCACATCAACCCTCATTGAACCATTACTTCATGTGGTCCATGAAGAAAACATTCCTTCTAATATACTTATGAAAGATCAATATTTTTTGGAAGAATCCTTAAAACACTATGTTGAATATAACATGAAACATGATCTTCCCATCCTTGAAAATGAAAACCCAGTACCCCTTTATCTCCCTTTTCCTTTGGAATATGATGATGATGATACAAATGCTAAAATTTATTTTCCCATGGTCTTTCTAGAAGAACTAAATTTCCAATATTACATTTTAGAAATTTAAGATTTCTTTCCTGATTCTTCATGTTTTAATATTATTCATGCTGAATTGTTTTTTGAAATCCCCTTTCCTGAAATTTATGACACAACATAAATGTAACAGTATTTATATGTTAATTAAGATACCACTCATGTTGTGGTTATATAATAATAATATATGGACAAGAATATTTTATGACAACCTCCTCTACAAAAAATTTATTCCATAAGGTGGAGCACACCAGAGAAGTAATCAGGGAGCACCCCTATCTAATGTTCCCTACCACTCTTGAACTCAAATTCTATATTTCTTATTTCTGGATGGTTATGAATTATACTATATTATTTGGGGTTCTAAAAAATGGTTTATAATCTTGGAAAATGTGAAAATTCAAATGTTGTGGTTCATCTCAATGAAATAACATCTACTTTCTGATTGGGGATAAAATTCCATAACTGTCTAACTAGGGGAAGTAAGAACCTAGCACTAGATCGGGGGTCTAAATCAAGAATTTTTCTATTTAATTCCTGATTATATTTATTTTTATTTATTTTTATTATTTTTTTAATTTATTTCTTTTATTTTTATATTGTTAGCATCTATGGCCTTCACTCAAGGCTTCCCTTTAAAAATAAATCAGGTTGTGTCTTTACTTTTCTTTATTTTATTTACTCCCCAAAATAAATTTAGTGTGTAAAAATTTCTTGATCATATTTTTGATAAAAAGTAGTATGTGAGGGGAATAAGTGTGTATGATTTATTTGAACCTATTTTATTATGATTTTTTTGTGCTCTTCTATTTTTTTTGTTATTTTTTCCTGAATTTTCCATGATTTCCTTTTTTAATTTTTGGTGTGTTTTATAGGATTCTTGAGATGAGTTGAATAATTTATAAAATTTAAACCATCTTGGTATTTTTTCAAATTTATTTATTTTATTTTTTGAGGATATAAATTATTACTAAATGTATTATATTTATTTATTTAAAACCTTTTCATTTGATGAAGTCTGATTGATTGTGAAACTCATGTGCCCAAGTACTGCCCAAGTTGAAAATCTTTCCCAACCCGAGAGGTTTATAATCCTTTTTAAAATAATATTTCCATATATATTTCTTTGAGAGTATTTATAAATGTTTTTTTATCTATAATATGATGTTTTTATGTTTTTAAAATCTTTTAGAATCCATGGAATGTGTTAAGTATGATTGAGACACCACTTTGAAATCCTTTTTTGAATTGAACTCTAATATTTGCCTACCTTCTAATATGATATTTATTAAAACTCTATTAGCCTTGAAATAACTTTTTAGGAGTCCAAATTACATTACATTTATCCCTTTATAACTATATCTAGAAGTTAAATTTATGATTATTGTTGAACTAAATTATGGGGGAGGGAGAAGATGATTTGTATTAAGATTTCTTAAAAAATATGTTTGAGATAAATCGAAAGTGCATACATATTAATTGATACTTGGGTGGATAAAATTTTATGATGGAATGATGGACGAGTGGCTCAAAATATCATTACAAATTTAGGTCGTGTTTTCACCATTTTTTGAAGATGAAAATCTACCTCTCTTTTTCTTAAAAATATGATTCTGAAATGAAATCAAGATCTGAATTCAAGCAGAAAAAATGATACAAATTTGGGAAAAGGGGGAGAAATTTATCATTGATATTTTGAGTTACTTGTGTGATCTTTCCAAATAAATAGGTTTCTGTTTTTGATTCATTTTTAGCCGATTGATAAGCACACCATTATTGATAAAAACTATTTTCATGCTTTTAATTCACTATAGAGCCTAACCCTCCTTATTCTTCCTGAGATGTATTTACATTTTAAAACCTTCCAACCCCCATTCAAAGAAAAAAAATAAAAAATATATCATTATTGAATTGTTTTTTACCTTTTTAATTGAATATACTAAGATTAAAATAATCATATGTACATCACATATGTATTTTTTAATGAGAAAAACTCCACATAAAAAATCATTGAGCGGAGAGAGAAATATTTTTCTGGGGATGTGGGTATGACATGAATGTGAGTATTAACATAATATTTAATGGATTATTACAATATTTATGAGTTATTAAATTTTTACCCATGTATGTGGCACGATATATTCATTGATATGATAATTTAGTTGTTTTGTGATTTATACTTTGGGAAGTTTGTTTTGACAATGGTATACGATGATTTCTGAGGAGTGCAATGTTTAAGTTTGAAGGAATTGATAGAAAAAATATTTTCAATAATTTATTTTGAATTTCAATGTTTTTAATCCAAACAGATTTCAATTTATGGGAAATTGTCATATTTTAATATTTAGATGGAATTTTGAACTTAATTTCCAAAATGGTATATTTCTGATTCTAACTATTTCAATTTATTTTGTATTTCAACCATTTCTATTTATGCACTGATCCAAATTGAAAATTTATAATTTTTAGGTTTCCATACATAATTTTATATGTTTCATTCGTTATGGACCAAATACCAATCCACCATTTAGAGGCCGAAATAAATCTCACAATTCAAATATCAAAATTTGTTTACAGATATCTAAATTTATGTTTTTGGGACCATATCACATAAACAGACAAACCAATGGAGCTGAAATTATAAAATGAGCTATGTAAGATACAACTTAAAACATTAATTATGGTTGTGGGGATTGATTCATTAATTATCAAGGTTAAGGGCATGGTAACTAGCAGTATTAGAATATGAACAGTCATCCTGGACATAATAAATTCCCATAGTAATATGGATATATATCTCTCCACATGTATGCAATGAATCTGAAATTTCACATGTAGACACAAGAGAGATATTATAACAACTTTTAATAATGAATATTCCCATATTTATTCATTTAACAAGACATACAAAATGAAACATTTAGATGATATTTTTGGAGCAAAAAATTTCACACCACTTTGCCAATAAAAAATAACTTTTTCCTCTTTTCAAGGGGTTAGCCACATATGGGTATCCATTTTTGGGAATTTTCAGTAATTTCATCATTTGTTTTCTTTTATTTTAATTTTTTTTATCTCATTTAGGTTTTAATTTATTTTTTATCTTTTCTCTCTTATTATTTCCCTCTATTTTCTTCCCCTTTTTTCACTGTGAACTATTATGCTCGTGATAATGAGTAGATAACCCGAGAAATGTATTAGGGGAGTAATCCAGTGATGAACCCATCTATTTAAAAATTTACACGTAATGTTTCTTATTTTCATAGATATATGTCAATGGGGTTCTTAGTTTACAAAGATCCTTTGTTTCTCCACTGACCACTCGAGATTTAGATTTCAGTTCAACAATATTTCCCCTCAATCGAGGAGGAGGATTGGGTCTCTTGAAAATTGTTAAGAGTACCATATATTCACAAACATATAAAGATGAGTATGTTTATACTTATTATGGAGTGTGTTATTTATGTAAATTTGAAACTAATAAATTGATGATGAAGGTAAACATGGGGTGATTCAATCATGAATCTCTCCTTTATTTCTAACTTCTTTTTGTTTGCACTCATTGTGTGTATATTGAATTTTCATGATGAATTTTATTATTGAATTATAAAAACTAATTTATTTTAGTTTTATACTATAAAAATTGAAAAATATAAAAAAATTCAATTAGAAGTAGTGAGTGATTAACCACAATAGATCCTATTGGGAATGACCTAGGTCATCCCCTGTTTTGCACTTAGTTATAAATATTTTAAGAGCATTCACAACAACAATTTATAAAATTGGAAATGTTTTATGAGAGCCATGTTTTATTAACTTAAAATTTATATTCACATTTTATAATTTTTTTTTTATTTCATTTAAAAAAACAAAAAAAAAACATATATTTCAAACGAATTAAAAAATCTCTTTGTTCATTACATCATTTAATTCAAATTATTATACATGGTATGAACAATCTTAGGTTCCAGAAGAAGTTTTAAATTATCTTGATTTGCTTTTTAAAATTATTAGTGATAAAATTCAAAACATGGAGATCCAAATAGGGTATATTTCTTGAATATATACGCACTTCTGAGGAGCATTCTGAACCTAGGCCCGAACCAAAACCAAAAAAAGTAGTGGGAGAGATTTCATCAGTTGTTTTTTATGTTAAAGAACCCGAGGTGGATAACAAATAGATACTAAATGAATTAATAACATCATACCATAATCAAATTCTAAAGGAGGTCCTTGAAGAAAACATTAAATCTGATATACTTATTGGAAATCAATATTTTGTTTTAAGAACACAAGAAACACATTGTCAAAGAAAACCTGAAACTTGTTTTTCCCATCCTTGATAATGAAAAATAAGTAACTATATATCTCTATGTTTTTTTGGAAGATGATGATAAATATTCACATAAAAAGATTTATTTTCCCATGGTTTTTCAAAAAGAGATATATTTCCAATATGACTTACCAGAAAGGGAATATTTCTTTTTAGATTCTTCATGTTTTAATCTTATTCAAGTAAAATTGTTTTCTTACTTCCCCTTTTTCTGAAATTTATAATACAGAACAAATAGAAATGAATTTATATGTTAAGGAAAAGACCACCCAAGTGGGGGTTATTTAATAAGAAGATATGTACAAGAATTTGGTGTGAATTCCTCCTCTATAAAAAATTTCATTCTATATATAAGAGGACACCACGAAAGACATCATGGAGCACCCCTATCTTCTTTCCCATCATACTCTCAAACTAAAATTCCATCTTTATTGTTTATTTTGGATAAGTAATTTTCTTATCTTCTTTAGGTTTCTCCACTCTTTGTGACCAATCATCGACATTGGGAAAATTCACTTGTGGTTTTTAAACTCAAAGAAACCACATCCACCTTCTAATCGGGGATAAAATTATGCAACTGGCTTACTTGGGGTAGTAAAAATCTATCACCTACTTGGGGGCATAAAACAAGTATTATCGATTTATTTCCCAATTATATTTATTTTTATTATTATTTATTATGTTTTTCATTCCATTATTATAAATTTAATGTGGTAGAAGCTAGGATCTTAACTCAAGGATTCCAATGAAAGCTAAATAAGGTTGTGTATTTCATTTTATTTATTTTTATACTAACAAATATAAATTAAGTGTGTCAAAATTTCTTGATCATATTTTTGAAAATAAGTGGGATGTGAGGGGAATATTTGTGGGGGTGGGATGTCAGCATGTTTTCTTATAATTTTTATGTTATTGTCTTTTATTTTTTCATGTCTTTTTCTGAATTTTTCATGGTTTCCATATTTATTTTTAATGAGTTTTTTAGGATTCTTGATATGAGTTGAATACTTTGGAAAATTGAAACCATCTTGGTATTTTTTTACATTTCATTATTTTATTGTTTGAGTATATAAATTATTTTTGAATGGATTTTTTATTGATTTCCAACCTTATCATTTGATGATGTTTGATTGATTGTGCAACTCATGTGCACATGTATTTTCCCAATTTTAAATCTTTCCCAACCTGAGAGGTTTCTAAATATTTTTTCAAATTTTATTTTCATTAATATTTTTATTAAATGTCTTGATACATGTTGTCTAATCTATAACTTTATATTTTTCTCTTCTTAAAAGGTGTTAGTGTTCATGGAATGTGTTAAGTATAAACGAGGAACCACTTTGAAAGCCCTTTTCTCATTGAACTCTAATTTTGGCCGACCATTTCATCTGAACATTATTAAGACCCTATTAGACATAAAATACCTTATTGGGAAGACAAATTTCAATACATTTATCCCCTTTAAATATTCTATATAAGTAAAATTCATGATTATTATCAAAATCAAGTGTGGGAGAGTTAGAAGATGAGTTGTATTGTGATTTACTAAAGAATATATCTTAGATGAATTTATAGTGTTTAAATATTTATTTCTACATGGGTGGATTAAGTTTAATGATGGAAAATATGTATGAGTATCCAAAAATATCATTAAAAATGTTTGGGATGGGTTTTGACCAATTTTTTGAAGATCAAGAGCCACCTATATTTTCCTACAAAATATGATTCTAAAGAGAAACCAAGATCTGAATTCAAGATAAAAAATAATATAAATTGGGGAAATAGGTATGAAATTTATCATTGATTTTGAAAATTTATGTTTTGAACATCCTGATGAAAGTGGAATTTAGAGGTGATTAATTTTTGACCTAATTTAGGAGGACACCAATCTAGAGAAAAAATGTTTTGGTTCATTTACTTCACTTTATATCCTAACCCTCATCATTATTACTTCGATGTTTTTACATTTTAAAACCTGAAAAACCTCAGTGTCAGAACATATCTTGAAAAATAGCTCATTTTGACACATTTGTGAGTCTATAAGGTGGAGATACAAGGATGAAAACAAGCCTATGGAGATCACTCATGTTGTTGGGAATGAGAAAAACTCCCTATAAAAAAACCATTGAGTGAAGAGATAAATATTATTTATAGGGTGGTAGGTACGGCATGCATGTGAGTATTAACATTATATCAAATGGATTATTATGTTTTTTTTGAGGGGTTATGAAAATTTTACCCATGTAGGAGGCTTGCTATTTTATTTGATATGATAATTGAGATGTGTTGTCTTTAATACTTTGGGAAGTTTGTTTTGACCTTGACATTAGATGATTTCCTAGGAGTACATTTTTTTAAGTGTGGGAGAATTGAAAAAAAATTTATTTAATTTCTTATTTATTTTTATGTTTCTAGTCACAAAAATGTGCAATTTTATCTGAAATTGTCACATTTTAAGGTTTAGAAGAATTTTTGAGCTTAATTTCTAAAATAGACTATTTAGGATTTTAACCCTTTAATTTATTTATGTATTTATCCAATTAAATTTTCTACACTAATACAAATTGAAAATTTGTTTGTTTTTAGGTTTACATAAATAATGTGATACATTTAATTCATTACATCCTAAAGGTCAATTCACCATTTGGAGGCCAAAATCTAGATCACAAGTCCAGCCTCAAAATCTATGCATAGGTTTAAATATTTATCTTACTGGGAAAAATATTGTATAATATGACATACAAAAGGAGATTAAATTCTAAAATGAGTTTTATAATATATAACAAGACAACCACCATTAAGGTGGATGAATCTGACTCTTTCATTATCAAGGTCATAATAATTTGGTAACTAGCTGTATTGGAATACGAATAGTCATCCTTTGAGAGAATAAATTCCCGTAGTAATTTGGATATACATCTCCCTAGACGTGTCCAATGAAGATAATTTTTTTGAAGACATAAGAGATATAGGATAATTACTATCATGAAGGAATATTTCCTATATTATGTTATTTAATGGGTTATCTATGTGACAACATTATTATGATAATTTTAGACACAAAAATTTCACCTCCTTTTCCTATAAAAATTTTCATCTTCTTTTCAAAGGGTCTTGAAAGATAGGTTTAGCCTCTGTAGGAAATTTTCTATAGGTTATTCTTGTGTTTTATTTTAAATTTAATCTTTAATTTCATTTCATGTTTTAATTTATGTGTTATGATTTCATTATTATTCCTTTTATCCATTGTTTTGTCCTACTTTTTTCTTCTTAACTATTAACTGTTATCCTCATGATCATGAATAACTAACCCAAGTAAGTTCTCAGGGGAGTAATACAGTGATAAAATAAATTATTTGAGAATTAAGGATTACTGTTTCTTATTTACTTAGAGTTAGGTTGATGGTTATCTTACTGGGTAACATTCCTTAGTGTCTCCATTTTCGAGCTGAGGTTTAACCATTTCTTCTGTAATATTTTCCCTCAAATGAGGAGGTGGATGTGCAGTCTCTCAACGATCATTGAGAGTATCATATATTCAAAACCATATGCATAGTAGTATGTTCACACATATGATGAAGTGTGTCAATTATGTAATTTTTAAACAAATAAAATGTCAATGAATTCCCACTCAAGGTGATTTTCTAAGGAATGTCTATTTTCTTTCTAACTTCATTTTGTTAGGATTCATTATGTTTTAATGGAATTTTAAGGTTTAATTTTTTTTATTAAATTCTCAAAATTAATTTATTTAGTTTTATTTTATAAATAAATAATTTTTTTAAAATGAATTAGAAGTAGTGAGGGATTAACAATAGAAGCTCCTCAAGAGAACGAACTATATTATCCCCTATTATACACTTTGTTATAACTATTACGAGAGCATGCATGAAAATGAATCATCAAATTGGAACCATTTATGGGTATCCAATTTATATAAACTCACTATTTTTATTCAAATTTTCTAAATTATTTTTCTTTCTTTCATTTAAAAAACAAAAAAAATAAAAAATTTCCAAAAACAATTTCAAAAAATATCTTTATCCATGATTTTATTCAAATCAACTTATTAATCATGGAATGGAAAATATTAGGTTCTAAAATAAGTTTAAAATTATTTTATTATTCATTTTAAAAGGATTAGTAATAAAATTAAAAACTTAGAGAGAAAAATAGAATGGATATTTGAAAATGTATGCACATATGAGGAGAAAGCCGAACATGGGCCAAAACCCGAACTTGAATGAGTGGTGGATGGGATTTCATAAATAATTAATTATTTTAAAGAAATTGTGGATGTTTAGAAATAGATAGTAATGGAAATAATCACATTATCCCACAGTCAACCATTATTTTATGAGTTCAATAAAGAAAAAATGTCATCTGTTATACATATGGGAGATCAACATTTTTTGGAAGAAACAGAGAAATAACTTGTTGAAGATAACATGAAACATTATCTTCCCATACTTGACAATGAAAAAGTACCTCTATTTATCTCCATTTATTTGTAATATATTATGAAGATGTAGCTACTGATACTGAGATTATGAGGGTCTTTCCAAAAGATATAAATTTCCAAGATGACTTACTTGAAAGGGATGATTTATTTAGATTCTTCATGTATTAATATTTTTCAATAGGAATTGTTTTCTAACATCCCCTTTTATAAAAATGATAATACAAAAAATGAAATAGAATTTATATAGGAAGATTCAACCAAAGTGGCAGTTATTGAATAATAAGAGATGGAAAAGCATGTGGTTCAATAACCTCCTTAATAACAAATTACATTCTATATGGAGGAGGACACCACACAAATCATTAGGGATCACCCACATCTTCTATTCCTTCTCACTCTTGAACTCAAATTCTATATTTATTATTTATTATGGGTTGATAATTTTATTATCTTATTTAGGGTTATCTAATCATGGTTTCAAATCATGGACACTGGGAAAAGTCACATGTGGTGGTTTATCTCAAAGAAACCACTTTCACCTTCTAATTGGGGATAAAATTATACTACTTTTCGACTATGGGAAGTAAAAATGGAGCACAAACTTAGGGCTATAAACCAAAAATTATTTTTTTCAGTTACCAATTAAATTTCTTTTTACTTATTTTTCTTATATTTTTCATTACTTTCTTGTAGTTTTTAAGTGGTAGCAGCTTGGAGCTTAACTCAATGATTCCACTAAAAAATAAATTAGGTTTCACCTTTCCTTTTATTTATTTCATTTACAGCCCAATATGAATTTTGTATGTAAACATTTATTGATATTATTTGAGATAATAAGTTTGAAGATAGTAAAATAAGTGTGGGAGAGGTATTTCAACCATTTTTCTTATGAAATTTTTGTGTTCTTTTATTTTATTTGTCATTTATTTTTATGAAATTTTTATGTTTTTATTTTTCATTTTTCATGTGTTTTTATGATTCTTTAGATTATTTGAATGTATTGGAAAATTCAAACCATATAGTTATTTTTTTTCCAAATTTCTTAATTTTATTTTTTTGTATAATTTCTTTTTTTAGAATGGATTTTGTTATGTTATTTCTAAACATTTTCATTCGAAGAAGTTTGATTGATTTTGAAACTCATGTACCAAAATACTATCCAAATTGAAAAACTTATCTTACTTGAGAGGCTTCTAAAAAATTTTAACATCTTATTTACATTTATATTTTTCATGAGAGTCTTGAGACATGCTGTGAGATCAATCAATTTCTGTTTTTCTATTTTAATGGATGTTAGAGTTATTGTAATGTTTTATGTATGAATGAGGCACAACATTAAAGTAAGTTTTTTGCATTAAACTCTAATTTTAGCCTAACTTTTCATCCGATCATTATTAAGCTCTTAGTAGCCATGAAATTCTTTTTTGTAAAGAAAGATTAAAATCCCTTTATCCCTTTACAACCTTAACTATAAGTTAAATTGATGATTATTACTGATCATAAGTGTGGGGGAGGGAGAATATGAGTTGTATTATTATTTCAATAAGAATATCTTTGAGTATAATTGAATGTGTTTCCATATTAATTGATGCCTAGGTGGGTGAAGTATAATGATGTAAATATTGATGAGTGTCCCAAAATATGATTAAAAATCTGGGCCTGATGTTCACCATTTTTTGAAGATCGAAATCTACCTTTATTTTCTAAAAAAATATGACTCTTAAGGGAAGTACAAATATAAATTTAAGATAAAACAATGCTACAAATTGGGGAAATAAGGATTAAATTTATCATTGATGCTCAAAATCAATAGTGTGAACTTCCAAAATAAATATTTTTTTGTAGATTATTAATTTTTAGATTAATGAGTAACACATCATTCTTGATTAAAAACTGTATTCATGCATTTACATCACTTTAGTGCCTAACCCTCCTCATTCTACCTCAAATTTTTTTACTTTTTAAAACCTACAAACAATCAGAATTAGAAAAAACCCATGAAAAATACCTCATTATTGTCACATTTGTGATTATGTGAAGTGTAAATATTTGGAGGAAAGAAATTATTTGGAGATCAGACATGTTCTTGTGAGTGAGAAAAAATCCATATAAAAAATACTTGATTGAAGAGAGAAATATTTTTCTAGGGAGGTATGTACGGCATGTATGCAATGATTAATATGATAAATAATTGATTCTTATTAATTTTTCAGATTTATGAAATTTTTACCCATTTAGGAGGCATGATATTATCCTTGACATGATAATTGAGCTATGTTTTCATTTATACTTTGGCAAGTCTGTTTTGACATTAGTTTAAGATGGTTTCCTATGAGTGTAATGTTTAAGTGTGGGAGAATTTATAAAAAAAATATTTTCCATTAATTTATTTTTAATTTCAATGTTTTTAATCCTAAAAAATGAAATTTTATTGGAAAAGGTCACATTTTGTGGTTTATAAGAATTTTGAGCTTAATTTCTTCAATGGAATATTTCAGGTTTTAATTGTTTTAATTTATTTCGGTATTTCAGACATTAAATTTTACAAACTGATCTAAATTGAAAAATTATTATTTTTTAGGTTTCCATACATAATTTGATACATTTAATTCTTTAGGGCCCAAAGATTAATCCACTATTTGGAGTCAGAAATCCAGTTCAACCGTCGAAACTCAAAATCTATTCATAGATTTGGATATTTATGTTGTTGGACCCATATCACATGCACGACCTGACCAATATAGTTGAAATTATAAAATGAGCTATATAAGATATAATTGAACAATTTTAATTAAGTATTAATATTATTATTCATTAATTATCTCAGTCATAATGTCATGGGAACTAGCTATATTGGAATATGACCAGTAATCCTAGATGGAATAAATACCCATAGTAATTTGGGTATATATCTCTTCAAATGTTTCCACTGAAGATGATTTTTTTATAATATAATTTAGATAGATGAATAACTTTAAAGAAGTAATATTTCCCATATTTTGTCATTTAATTGGTTGTACATACAGAAACATTTGGATGTTATTTTTTGGAGCCAAACAATTCACCTCCATTTACCTATTAAAAATCACTTATTCTTCTTTTCAAGGGGGTTGAAAACATAGGGGTAGACTTTGTTGGTAATTTTTAATAGTTTAGTATTTTATTTTTTTCTTTTTATTCTGTAATTTTATTTCATGTTTTGTTTATGTGTTCTCCTTGGTCTTTTATTTTTTCTCTCTTTTGTTTTCTTCCCCCATTTTCTTCTTCACTGTGAACTCTATTGCTCATGATCAAGAGTAGTTATCCCGAGGATATTCCTGGGGGAGTAATCCATTGATGAACCCATGTTTTTTAAAATTCATGCTTAATGTTTCTTATTTTATTATATTTAATCCAAGAAGGATATTAGTGGTAAATATGCCTTTGCGACTCCACTTTCCACCCAAGATTTAACTTTCGCTTCTGTAATATTTTCCCTCAACCAAGGATGTGGATGTGTGGTCTCTTGACAATTTATAAGAGTACCATATATTCCAAACCATACTCAAAGAAGTATTTTCACACATTATATGGAGTTTTTCATTATATAAATTAGAAAAATATAAAGAGACGATGAAGGTTCACTTGGGGTGATTCTCTTGGGAATGTCTCCTTTCTTTCTAACTTTAGTTTTTATGCATTCATTGTGTTTCCATTTCATTTACATGTTTAATTTTGTTATTGATGTCTCAAACCTCATTTATTTTAATTTTATTTTATAAATAATTAAAAATATAAAAAATGAATTAGAATTCATGATTGATTTATTGCAACATCTCCTCAAGGGAATGACCTATGTCTGTTTATGTTCGTTATTCGCTTTGTTATAAATATTTTGTGAGTGTGAATCAAAACAATTCATCAAATTGGAACCATTGTTGGAGATATGAGTGGTATTAAGTCACTATTTTTTATTCACATTTATTAATTATTTTCCTTTTATTAGTTTAGAAAAAACACAAAAAATCATAAATTTAAAAATAAAATAAAAATATCTTTTTTCATGAAGTTATTTAATTAAAATTATTATGCATAGACTGAACAATCTCATATTATAGAAGAAGATGAAAATGATCATCATGTTCATTTGGAAATAATTATTGATAAAATTAGAAAACTAGAGAGCCAAATAGAATATATTTCTGAATATGTTTGCACATTCGTGGAGCAATACAAACATAAGCCCAAACTAAAACCAGAATGAGCGGTGGAAGTGATTTCATCAAAACGTTTTTACATTAAAGAACCTGTTGAAACTGAGAAAGAGATACTGAAGTAATTAGTCACGTCATCCTACACTCAACCATTTCTCTTGGAGGTCCATGAAGAAAACATGCAATCTAATATACTTATGGGCGATAAATATTTTTTGGAATAATTCTAGAAACTCTTTTTTGAAGATAACATGGAACTGAATCTTACTCTCATTGATAAGGATAAATCAGTGCATATCTATCTCTCTATTTATTATAAAGATGATTATTAAGATGAACCTCTAAAGATTTATTTTCCCATGGTCCTTCCATATGAGATAAATTTCTAAGACGAATTAATATAAAGGGAAGATGACTTTTTTAATTATTCATGTTATTATCTTATTCAAGTTAAATTGTTTTCTAACTTCACCTTTTATGAAATTTCTGATACAACACATATAGAATATGATTTATATATTAATGAGGATTCCACCTAAGTGGTGGTGATAAAATAAGAAGAGTTGGAGAAGAATGTACTGTGACTACCTCCACTACAACAAATTTCATTCTATATGGAGGAGGACACCACATAAGTCATCAGGGAGCACCCCAATATTTTATTCCCTGCCACTCTTGAAGTAAAATTCTATTTTTATTATTTCTAATGTGTTTGGAATTTTCTTATCTTCATTGGGGTTCTCCAATACTTTTTTATAATCATTAACACTAGGATATGTCACATCAGGTGGTTTATCTCAAAGAAACCACATAAACCTTTAGATTGAGGATAAAATTATGTAACTCCCTGAGTAGGGGTATTAAAAACCTAGCACCTTATTAGAGTTCTAATCTCAGAATTATCCATTTATTTTCCCATTATATTTATTTTTATTTAAATTTCTTATGATTTTCTATTTCCCACTTAATTTTAACGTGGTAGGATCTAGGAGTTGAACTCAAGGCTTCCACTAAAAAATAAATTAGGTTGTGTCTTTCTGTTTATTTTATTTACTGCCCAATATGAATTCTATGTGTAATAATTTCTTGATCATACTTGAGATCAAAATTATGAAGTGAGTGGAATATTTTTTTGTGAGGGTTGTAAACCTGTTTTATTAGGAATTTTGTATATTCTCTTATTTGTTTTCATTTATTTTTCATAATTTTTTATTGTTTTACTCTTTAATTTTTTGGGTGTATTTGTTAGGATTTTTGAGCTGAGTTGAATACTTTAGAACATTCAAACCATATTGTTATTTTTTAACATTTATTTATTTTATTTTTTTGTCGTATAAATTATTGATTAATGGATTTTATTTCATTATTTCCAAACTTTTCATTTGAAGGAGTTTGATTGATCCTAAAACTCATGTTCACAAGTACTATCCAAATTGAAAATCTTGCCAAAACCGATAGGTTTCAGAACCTTTATGACATATTATTTGAATTTCTATACTTATATAGTGTCTTGTGATATGTTTTTTGATATGTAACTTGTTTGTTTTCTCTTTTTAAATGGTTTTTGAATTCCTTGAATGTGATAAATATGATTGAGGCACCACTTTGAAATCCCTTTTCACATTGAACTCTAATTTGGGATACCTTTTCATATGAACTTTATTAATTATATAGTTTCCATAAAATACCATGTTACCAGAAATATTACAATCTATTCATCCTTTTACAACATTATATTGAAGTTAAATGCATTATTATTATTGAATTCAAGTGTGGGGGAGGGAGAAGATGAGTTATATCATGCTTTTCAGAAGAATATGTTTGAGATGAATTGAATGCATTATTGTATTTATTTTTTATAGGGTGGATTAAATTTAAATATGTAAAGATGAATGAATGGCCAAAAATATCATTACAAATTTCGGCTGAGTGTTTACCATTATTTGAATATCAAAAGCTACCACTATTTTCCTAAAAAATTTGATTCTAAAGAGAAATCCTGATCTAAATTCATGATGAAACAGTGCTTCAATTTAGGGAAGGAGAGATGAAATTGACCATTGATGTTGGAAATTTTTAGTGTGATTTTACCAAAGGAATATGTGTTTGGAGGTGATTTATTTTTTATTTTATTGAGGATCACACCATTCTTGAGAAAAACCGTTTTCATGCATTTACTTCACTGTAGAGCCTAACTCTCCTCAATTTCCCGAGTTGTTTTTACTTTTTAAAACTAGAAAAACTGTTGCCTGAGAAAAACCAATAGAAAATACCCCATTATTAACACATTTTTGACACTGTGTAGTGGAGATACTTGGATTACATCAATACTATGGAGAGAACACGTGTTCTTGGTAAATGGAAAAATTCCACATAATAAATCCTTGAGGGCAGAGAGGAATATTTTTTTGGGGAGGTGGGTATGAATTTTTTGTGAGGATTAACATGATATTGAATAGATTATTATGGGTTTTGAGGAGTTATGAAATTTTTACCTATGTATAAGGTGAGATATTTTCCTTGATATGATAATTTAAATGTTTTGTCATTTATACTTTGGGAAATTTGTTTTGAGATTGGTATACGATGATTTCCAAGGAGTGCAATATTTAAGTGTTTGGGAAATGATAGAAAAAATATTTTCAATTAATTTATTCTTAATCTCAATGTTTTTAATACCACCAATCTATAATTTTAAGAGAATTTGTCCCATTTTATGGCTTAGAATCATTTTGGAGCTTAATTACTAAAATGGAATATTTTTCATTTTAACGTTTTAATTTATTTCTATATTTTAGAAATTAATTTTTTGACACTAATCCAAATTGAAAATTTATTCTTTTATAGTTTTTCATGAATAATGGTATACATTTAATTCATAATGGGCCAATTTTCAATCCACCATTTGGAGGCCAAAATCAAGCTCACAATTCTAACCTCAAAATCTATGCACAAATCTAAATATTTATGTTGTTGGGCCTATATCGCATAAAAACCCATAAAAATGGAGCATCAATTCTACAATGATCTATATTATATACAGCTGAAAAACGTTAATTAATGTGTTGGAACCTTATTCTTTCAATATCATGGTCATAATGGCATGAGAACTAGATGCATTGGAATATGATCATTCATCCTTGATATAATAAATTCCTAGAGTAATATGAAAACATATCTCTTCACACATGTACAATGAATCTAAATTTTTTTTGTGTCCAAATAAGAGATACATTTGAACAAATTTAAAGAAGTAATATTTCAAATATTCTATCATTTAATGGGTTATATATGGAGAATCATTTGGAATATTTTTTTTGAGAAAACAATTTCACCTCCCTTTGCCTATAAAAATGTACTTCTTCATTTCCAAGGGGTTTGAAATATAGGGGTATGTTTTTTTTGACCATTTTAATATTTTATTCTTATATTTTTTTTATTTTCATCTATAATTTCATTTCATGTTTTAATTTAAGTGTTATTATTTCTCTATTAATCATTCTGAATTTTGTTTTCTTTTCTCGATTTCTTCTTTACTATGAACTCTTATGATCATGATCATGAGTAGCTGACTGGAGGAAGTTCCTAGTGGAGTAATCCAATGATGAACACAATTATTTTGAATATTAATGATTATTTTTTTTATTTTATTAGAGTAAAAAAGGAGGTCTTATTGGGTAGGTCACCTTTGTGTCTTCACTTGCCACCCGTGGTTTAACTATCGCTTCTAAAATATTTTCCCCCAATCAAGGAGATGGATATGACATCTTTTGAAAATCATGGGGGGGTATATTATATTAAAAAAATATTTAGGAGAGGTTTTTAAAAAATACTATGGAGTTTGTTCATTATATAAATTTAAAATTGATAAAGAGACGATGAAGGTTCACTAAAGGTGATTCTCTCTGGAATGTCTCATTACTTTCTAACATCATTTTGTTTGAATTCATTATGTATCCATTGAATTTTAATTTTTAGTTTTTGTATTGAATTATAAAACCTCATTTATTTTAGTTTTGTTTAATAAATAAATAATAATATAAAAAAAATAATTAGAAGTTGTTAGTGATTGACCACAGCTGCTCCTCAAGAGAATGACTTAGGTCAGCCTCTGTGCTGCACTTAGTTATAAATATTTTGAGAGCGCACATTCCATGAACTATATATTTCTTAAGAAACCTACTGATAATGGGAGATAATATGTCTATGTTAACATATTAAAAATCATTGTCTTACATTCATAGCTCAAAGATGAAGAATTATACAATCTTACTCAATAATACTTCTCACTAAGACCCTATGGTTTTGGGAAAATTCCCACAAAAGAACACTTCAAAGGGTTATATCTTCAGAATTTTTATCAATGTTTTTTGTACTAAAATAAAAGTGTTTCTCCAATATCAATAAGATAATACCTCAATAGAAATTTCCTCCATTATACTCCACCACCCATTGTATTGGTTGAATGTTTGGATCATCCATAACCATCCAATACATAGAAACCAACATGAAATCAAAATCAGAATGAAGCATCCCTCAATCAGATTCATTCACCTCAACCAACTTCCCCCTTCATGTTTCATTTCATGTAATGACCCATATTCCAAAAAAACAAGACTCTAGCTCATAAGTATTTTATTATAATGAGTAGAGCTATTATACCAGTCCAACTATGAATCCTTAATGCAATATTCTAGTTAAAAGATATTCGTAAGGATCCCATTGAGTCCATAAAGTTACCACTTGAGTTTAAAGTTGAATTAGTTGCTTGTAAAGCTTATAGTTTGGAGGAATCTGAATAATAGGACTATAAATCCACTATATCGTTTTCTATAGAGTATTAACACACAATAATACATTTCCATATTTTCCCCTAACTCTCTAGGAATCATAGTAACATTGTTTTCGAACAGTGTTTAGTGGAAATTTTCCCCGAGAATAAACTCATCTTAAGACAGACAATATATACATTTCGATACATTGAGGAAGATATAATGCCATATAAAATTAATATTCAAGGATATGATATGAGTGAGAATGAAAAACTCATGGAAATCTAGTTGAAATCATTTTTTGGTTATTTGGTATTTTATAAAAAATCATGGTTGATTGTCAAGACAATGATTTCAATATTTTATAGGGAAGGCCTTATCAACACTTGTTTATAACCATCAATTCATCATATCTCCATTTCCACAATAAGTATATAAATAGTGTTGTATGGTTGATCCATGCTAATTCGACTACCTTGGACTCTTGTTAAACCCCCTAACTAGGAGTGGGGTATTGAAAGTTATATGGGAGGAACACTAGGTTGAAGGATCTGAGTGTTTCAATACTCATAATGATTTTTCACTAACCCCAAAAGACCTATTTGATGACTTTAAGTGATGTATTCCACTTCCTATTACCAATTTAGAAGAAATAAACCTAGAACTATAAAACCTTTTAATAACATTGAAGAAGATATGGTGCTCTCGTATCACCAATTATTCATACAAAGGTTTGGTTTCTATAAATATATGGAAACACATTCATGTCATGCATCATAACGTTCATCATATTCCTGATAATTGATTCTTTAACTTTGTTTTTATAGGAACAACTCATTGGTGGTTGACTAAGTTGTGATTTTTTATGTGGTAGGCAGACCACTCTGGAAAACAAAACATGAGATAGGATCCAAAAGTTCCATTAGTATGGTCTCTATGGAACCAAACTAAAAATAATATAATTCTTAAATTCATCCCTTATACAAGGATATGGGAGTAATTCATAATCCCATGTGAACAAGGAGTCTTCTCCATCCACATATTCCTTAGTATATTGATGAGAGGATTTAGATGAATTCCATACAATTGTTTAGTAAGGACATTCCACCACCATTCATGAGCCGATGAAGGTGAACCTTATTCATGATGAAGATCCATAGTTATCATCAAGCAATGCCATCATGGAACTAGATGAACAATATTTGTACATTGTGTTCTTAATGTAACACCATGGTGTATATTTATGAAACTATATTTTCATTTTAGAGTATGATCCCCTTGTTTTCATATACTATATTTTTCTACCCATTGTACATCAAGGATAGAAATAAAGGCCCATAAAGATTCATCCGTCCCATGCTATCTTTGTAAAGGTCAATGTTGATGAGATGATTAAAGAAAATTTTATCATTGAGGTTTATTACCCCTATTGGTTGGAAATTATTATCCCATTCATGAAGAATAATTGACCGATCATGGTTATATCATATTTTTTGACCTAAAACACCAATGTATGGAGGTTAAAATCCTTATCTAGCCATATATTTGATGATAAGAATAATATTTGACTTTTTGGTCCTCTCTATCATGGATGGTTACTATAGGTATAGAAATATCTGGATGGAATCTAATGTTAAAGAGACCATTGCATTACAGTATCCTCATGGAATCATTTGATTTTGACTGATACCCTTTAGATTGAAAAAATCTATAGAAACTTATCAATGAGACATACATCACATATTATTGTCCATATTTAGAAAGAGAGTGGAGTGCTATGTAGATTATTTTAGTGGGGATATCCCATGAACATAAGAACCATGTCATATATCTTGATATTATTTTTTGAATGACCTCTAACTACAACTTGAATAGGAACTTATTGGAGTTTTTATTGGTTATACCTATCCAAATTATTTGGATTTTTTATATTACCTAAGCATCAATATTTATCCATATAAAATCATGGGAAATAATTAAATACCCTCTATAAAACATGATAGTGATATTAAGATTTCAAGGATGTATAACTTATGTTTAACACTTTCTTTACAAACTTATAGAAAAATGTAAGACCTTATTTATGCTGTTAAATAAAGGTGATATAAAGAAGAATCTAATGCATAATATATTCCTAATGCCACATGTTCAGGGGAAACCATTTCCCCCTATATATTATGTCTAGAGCGACACTCAGTTCCTACATAGTATCAAAAAATAATGAAGTAAAAGTGAAAACTTTGTAAAAAATTAGTCAAATAATTATGTACATTAAGGGTTTTTATTTTCTTATTAGGGAGCATTTCATTTACATATACTTTCAGTTCTAGAAGAAACATCAATATTTTTAGCATCAGAAGGTCCAAATGATATATTACATTGACCTCCTAATTTATTTACTCTACAATCTCATGTTTTTTGAATGTTTTTTAGGATGGGAAATAAACCTTTAGCTATTCATTTTTTAGGTTCATTCAGTAGAAGACCATCATGGAACACTATTTTTCTTACATACAGGCTACACAACCAACCCTAATGAAGTTTCACTTGGATATTGTCTTCCATGAAAATCCCACCCCTTATATTAATTATACAGCACTAAGATGGAATACATACACTAATTGTTACTCACAAAGCCTAACTGGTAGAAGGATAAACAACCCTAGGATCAATAATATTTATGATTCCTTGGACCTGCACTCCTAAATCTAGTGCCAAAACCACATAATTTACATACTATCTTTGATACAAACAATAAATTCCCTTACATAAAAATATCATAATAATAAAATTCAAAATGATTATTTCATCTCTAACATCACAAAATTCATTTTATGATTAGAGATATAACAAATTATGTAAAATCAAAAACTAATAGATCCCATGTTCTTTATATCAAATAAACATTTTTTCCATTATATAGGAAACTGCTTAATCCATAATGACTCTTCATAATTACCCAAAAATTATTCCACATGTTTTATCCTTAAAAACATATCAGGTGTAGTAGTTTTCATCACAACCTTGGGATTCAAGGATAATAAAGGGATGAGTTAAAATTATTAATAAGGGAAAAATATAACTAAATCCTTCAAACACTTAATCATGGATTATATAATATGTCAATAATATATTATATGAAAAATTACATAATAAACTCAATGTTGGAGAATACTGTATTTGTGAAAATAAATGAAATTGTGGATATCAATAATATTAATCTCACACTAATGGAATGTACAATTCTAGATAGTAATAATATGTCATCATGCCCTTAAAACAATACAATATACTCATATAGAGAGAGGTGTACACAAAAAACCATTTTTCTTTTGTCTCATGGGAAATATCAATGCATTGAGTAGATTCATGGATATAGGTGTCCCATGAGAACTTGTTATGTGGTGAAAGAAAGGGATTGAATGAATAGGGTGTATACTAAACTGCTTGCCATCCAACCTTTAAGTAGTCAAATCCTACCCTCAGTAAGAGGTGATTCACCTTCCTCATATTGTTTCTGACAATTTAGCTCTTATGGTTTACCTCAAAATATAATAACTATAGTCATAAAACATTTTTTTGTTGGAGAGATGGACAAGGGTTGATGATTTTCTACATGTTGTGAAGGATTCATGGGATGAACTTCTCAGTGGGAATGATCTGAGAAGCCTTAGAGATAGATTGAAAATGTAAAGGGAGAACCTTAAATAGTGTAACAAGAACATATAAATCTATTAAAATATGTTATAATAATTAAAAAATGAAATAAATAATTTATCCATAAAACTATAAGATAGATGGAATGATGAGGTTTTTACAGTTATCGCTCACATGAAAAATAACTTGGCTATAAAACATGAGGAGATCAAGATGGTTCTTAAGGAAAATCAAGGGAACTCTGGCTCAATGAGGGAGATAGGAAGACTAGATTATTTCATTCATCCATGAAAGATATAATATCTACTTTAATGATCAGTATCATGCTAGAGGATGGATCATTCATCGAGGACTTGGAGGTGGCTAGTAAACTAGAAGAGAAAAAATTTAAGGATATTCTAGTTAGAAATTTTTCCCCAGGTGATGAAAGATGTTCTAGAGAAGGAAGAAATGTTAGTTTCCTCAATAAAATTACAAGGGAGGTGAACAAAAATAACCATAACAGCATAGATTCCATTCCTGATGAAAAGGATATCAAATATTCTATTCTTTCCATCAATGATTAAAGTGAACCAGGAAAAAACACTTTCACAGGTATATTATATAATTTTTTTTGGGTTTTCATTATGCCAAAAGTGGTGTAGTGATGTAGGATTTTTTTGAGGGTGGATACATCAAAAGATCCATTAGTGTCTCCAAATTGGTTTTGATCCCAAAAATCCATGATCCCACCAACAAGATCCAAATCATGTTGATATGTCTATGTAACATCTCATACAAAATTATCACTACTATCATAAAAATAATACTAAACCGAATGATCCCAAGGATCATTTATAGAGTGAATAAATGATTCTTAATGAGGAGAAACATTTAGGGTGTGATATGAATTATAGTGGAGATTGTAAATCACATTAACTTAAGTGATTCAGGTCAAACATTATGATCACTGTAGACATATACAAGGCATATGAATGTATGGAATATATCTTCATTTTTAATTTCATAGAGAATATTAGATTCAGTTCCTGAACCCTTGATGTGATCATTAGGTGTTTCTAATATCCATGTCTTTCAGTGACACAAATGATAATATCCTTTGGGGTTTTTCACATCTGCCAATGCCCGGAGGCAGGGGGATCCTCTATCACCTATCCTATTTATTTTGGAAAATGCGGTTCTCTCAAGGAACTTCAAGTGTGACTTAAAAAGTGAAAGCAATCATTCTTTTTGGATCAAGAACTGTTTGACACTATTGTCTCACTTGTTGCATGAAGACAATTTTCTTTTCATTATTAATGAAAGTTCATAAGAAATTAAGGATTCTAATAAAATTATGAATACCTAAAACTGCTAAAGTGGAAAATAGATCATTTTTGGGAAGATAAACATATATCTCTTGAAGGAATTATCATGAAGAAGAGTAAGAAACACCAAGGAAAAATATCATTCATGGAAAAAACATTCAAATATTGTACTTTGGGGTTCCAATTTATATTGAAAAATGAAAAAAGTTCTATTCATAACTGGTCTAGTTGTTTGACAGCTTGTATATTCGATAAAATAAAACTACTCTTATTTGGAAGAAAAATCACCCCAGATAATAATGTTTTACCTTCCATTTTCATGTATATCTTCTATGTCATCAAACCACTGAAGGGTATCATCGATAAAATTGAAAAAATTAACAACACGTTCATTTAATGTTAGAACCTCAGGGGGGGGGGGTGATGAATAATTTCATTTATTGGGATTTAATTCTTTCTTTACCCTCCCCCTCATTGTTTTCCCATCATTTATAGGTCAGTGTGGTTTCACCTCATTATGGTTTATTCATGGATTTAATTGCGTTGTAAATATGTCTTTATTTTATGTGTGAATATAAATAAATGAAAATGTATCTAAAAATCATACCAATTTGGTTTTGAAAAAACATCCTTTGTGTCCAAGAATTTTACTTCATCCTTCTATGTTTGTTTCTTGTGTTTATGTGAAGATCGGTCATGAATTTCCAACATTTTCTATCAAAGGAATTTGACTTGATCAATAATGTTGCACTCTGAGCCCTCATCACATTGACTCTCTCGGACATCAGCAGAACATCCGAGATCCCTTGTTGACCGTGGTAGCTGCCCTATGGTGGTAGATAGGGTGGTGAAGGAGATTAGGATATCGACAACAAATATTATTCTCATGAAGAATAACTATAATTACTGGTCCTTGATGATGAAGGATATGCTTCAAGCACATGGACTTTGGTATGTTGTCGACACCAGTGGTGCCGATATCTAAGAAGATTAGATGGAACTAAAGGATATTCTCTACACTATCACATTGAATATGATCTCCATACTCACTATCAAGGAAACTTCCAAGTATGTGTGGGACACTGTGAAGACCATGTACATCCTCGTTGATCTTTTTTACAAGGCTAAGTCTCAGTGGATGAATTCTTAATGTGGATCACAAGGTTTTTCAACCAACTCACGATCCTCAGTGATCCATAACCTTAAGAAAAGTTCATTGAAATGTACCTATGCATCATCCACTCCAGGTTCTCTGAAATTTATATTTCAATTGAGACAATTCTTGATATATCAACACTCTCTCTGGAGGAGGTAAATGGGAGACTCAAAGCGGTAGAGGACTGTTTTGAGTCAGCACCCACTACCGACAGTGGATAGAATTTTCTCCTCACTAAGGAGGAGTGGGTTTCATGGATGGAGGAGTGATAGATAGGGGATGGACCCTTTAATGACTCCAATACTGGAAACCAACGCCATGGAAAACCATGAAGATATGATAGTGTATTTGATAGAGGTCATGTTGTTTTAAGAGTCCAATGTTGATATTGTAGAAAAATGGGTCACTCGGCTAAAGATTACCACATTAGGTTGAAGTAGGATAAGGCCATTATAACCCATGGTTACAACAATGATACCACAATCCTTATGTAAAGGGATTTCACTACACTTCCAGATACGCCACTACCACGATCCACCACTACCAATTCCCCACCACCACAATGCATTCCTCTCCGACTGGTAGAAGAAAATGCCTTTACACAAAAAGCTCAGAGGGAGGCATGAGACGATGAAATATGGTACCTCAACACCATTTCCACAAACTACATGACTGGTTCTAGTGCGGTCTTCTCTGAGCTTGAATCTGGGATTTGAAACATTGTCAAGTTTGGTGATGGGTCTTTCATCAATATCGATGGGTGTGGGATGATCCTATTCACCTATAAGACTAGTGAACACCACATGCTCATAGGGGTGTACTTTATCTCGTGCCTCACCACAAACATCATCAGAATTAGGAAACTTAATGATAATGGTTTTCAGATACTAATCGATAGAGGCATCATGAAGATCCACAACATAAAATGGCACCTACTGGCCAGGGCACAACGATTCCCCAATTGGATGTACATGCTAAGGATTAAAATTCCAATGCCTAAATTCTTATTTGAAAGGATGTTGGAGGTGGAATGGCAGTAGAATGAAAAGTACCACCACCTGGATTTCCAAGATCTGTGCATGCTTTCTTAACATGATTTGGTGTGAGGGATTCTAGGGATTGATCTGGTGGATGAAGTCTATGATAGATGCCTCCCTGAAAAGTAGTGAAATGTATCTTTCCCCAAACAAGTGAAGCATTTTGCAGGAAAAGCCCTCAACCCTGTCCAGAATGACCTATGTGGGACGATCATGGTGATGAATCCAATAAATAACCACTACTTTCTACAACTAATGGATGACATGATCCTCTCCATGTGGCTCAATATTATAACAAGAAAAGACAAGGAGTAATTGTAAAATATGATGCTTTAAATCTATAGTGGAGGTGGAGACATGGTGCAAGATGAATATCCTCCACATTGGCCACAATGACGAGTTTACTTTAGTGGAATTTGGAAAATACTGTACCGAGCATAGCGTATAATGAAAAATGAAGGCCCCTATGAACCACAACATGATGGGGTCATTGAACAACACAACAACACTGTGGTGTCCATGGATCAAAGCATGCTAAAGCCTAGGGGTATTCCCAAGATTTTTGGGGGCGAGGCTGTCTCCACCACTATATTCATCTTAACTGAGCGCGTACACACTTCCATGATGATATGACACCTTATGAGGCCAGGAATGGAAAAAGACCAGTGGTAAAATTTTTATGCACAATCAGATACATCAAGAATGTCAAGAACATGAAGCCTCACTTGAAGAAGCTGGATGATCAAATCATGTCGATGATATTAATCGAGTATGAGTCCGGGTCCAAGACATACCATGTGTATGTCTTTGTCAGCAAGTTCATGCATATAACGCAAAATGTATACTTCTATGAGGAAGATCAGTGAGACTGGAGTGCTCATGATAAACAAGGTGTGTGGAGTAGTGAGGATCTATTCATTATTGAACACACAAAGGTATATACACTAAGGAATGATAAGGCCGATAACACTATTAGAATCCATGGCTCATCACTCAAACCCACTAGTGCACACTCTACAGACGTTGTATCACTGAACATGGTCAATGTGATTCCCGCACCCTAAGAAACACAGGAGTTCTATTTACCATTATCAAACAAGTAGGAATCACTAAACATTGATCATGAAGATGCCCTACCTCAGGTTCAAATCATCAAGAGCATTATTGGGCCGACAATACTTCTTGGGTTTGCACGACGTAAGCTTGGCCCTGGTGAGTTACACTTCATTGCGACAAATGATCCAAGTCCATATATCTTCATGTCACATTCATTGTAGAGAAGTCGATGAAAAGAATGGAGAATGTTTAGAGGGAGGAATAGAAGACTATGAAAATTCACACGAGGTCACATGGGTGATCTAGGTTCAGGTGATGCACACAAAGATTTTCATCATTGGGATACAGTAAACACAATAAAAATTAGGGGTTATTGTTGACTAATTACATTTATTGGGATTTAATTACACTATTTTCCCCATCCTCATTGTTTTTCTCTAATTTATGGGTCATCTCAGTTAGACCTCATTAAGGATGCCACATGGTTTTAATTTCTTTTTTAAATACTTCTTTCTTTTTTGTTTGTATATAAATTAGTGAAAAAGTCTCCATAAAATCATCCAGATTTTGTTGTGTACAAATCATCCTTTGTGTTTAATCATTTTCCATCATCCTTATAGGATTTCTCACTTGTATTTTTATGGATATCAGTTGGGAATTTTCAATAGGGGGAGCTCCATGGGGCTTTATGGAAACAATTAGAGAACCCCATTGTAAATGGATGGATTAACTAGAGGAGAATATCCGACGTCATGCAGGCCATGCCAGCCAAATTGGCTCGACGATAGTGGAGGGGAATTAATGTCGGAAAGATTCATGAATAGAAAATAGAGGGAGGAGTGTAGACATTGGAATGAGAGACTGGGAAAACTCTCATAAAATGTGAATAGAATGAAATAGAATCTCAAAATGTTGGATGGTAATGTTCATTGGGTAGTCAGATGTGGTAAAATCAGGTATTGGAAATATAATTGGGTTGAGAAGATTCTATTATTTTCAGGATTCCTAGTCCTGGAGATCCAAATGAAACTGGGGAGTGTGTAATCGACCCTTATTTTGACCATTCAGAACTATGAAAAGAAAAAACTTCAAGAAAGGATTATTTTTTTCAATAAAATAAACTTTTGTTTGTTAAAAAATTTGAATTCTATAGATTTATGTTAACAATAAATTCTCAGGTCTATTCACTTCAAATAGAAGATGTACATGTGGGAGAAAAACCTATAGTGAAAATAATTCCTATAAAAATTTAACACCCTTCCCTATAGAATCTTAAATAAATATATTCTAATATATGATAATGTTTAGAAGAAGGGGATCAACCTGGCCTCATGGTGCATGTGTTGTGTGTATCCTTTCACGAAATTATTCTCACAATTTTTCTTTGATTGTGAGTGGGTATGATTCAATTGGGATATGGTTTAAAAGAGGCTTGGTCTTCATGAATAGGTGAGGGATAATCAGAAGTTACCTTGAAACTATTTTCTAAGGTTTGATGGTGGGTCGTTTGATATTAAGATATAAGGAATGCTGCCTTTTTTAGTTTTTATGGATTTTATAGGACATAAGGAATATGGGAAGTGATGGTAAATATAATTATAATATTATTATAATTATTTTGATTCTTACTATAGTGTTAGATCTTGGGTCTTTAATTTATGGTGGAGAGACTTTTGTGGTGAATAAAAGCTTTAAATATCATGGCCAAAAAATAGTCAACACAACAACTCTTGGGATATTGGTTAAGTGGATCCCTCTGAAAGATGGACACAAGATTATCATGTATGGTTCATGTATTCTAGAATCTATGAGAGAAGGATCCATTATTTGGGATTCCAGAAGATCTATGATTATTTATTTTAACACATATTATGGTTCAATTAATTAAACTGAGGCATAAATGAGAGCTCTCTTTATTAACCCTTTATTATTAAAGCTCTACAATTTCAACATTTTATCCATCAAATTTTACTCTAAGTAACTTTTAGGTTTTTTTGATAAAATGGAAAATCTCTAGGGTATATTATTTACCATATATAAAATTAAAATAATCTAATTATTAATGGAACAGAGGTGTAACAAAGCAAGATTTCATAGTATGTTATTTCTTCAAAGTAATTCAATAACTTTCACTACATGAAACACCGAGTTTAAGCGCACCACGACTTACCAAAATAGCCGTTCAAAAGCATTTATGAATAATATTAACTAAATTTTAAACTTTATATAATCCTTATAATTTTATAATCCATATTATAAGTTTCTTAGACATAAAAAAAATCATTTTTTTCTGATAAAAGAAGTATTTTTTTAAAAATGTAATTTTACAGCATTTTAATGGCGAACCCTTTTTAAATAAAATATTTGAAACTTTTATATATTAAATTTGACAAAATAAAATTCTTCCTTAGAATCAGGACATAAGAATTTAGTTTCAATAATTTTTTGGAGTTTTTCTCATAACTTTTATATTTGGGTGAATAGTGAAAAATACTATATTTTAACTGAAAACAACTTTTTTAATCAAAATAATTTGTAGTGTTAAATTATAAATTTTATAGGTTTGTAGGTATAAATAGATTATATTTTTAGCATTTAATCCAATGTTATGCAATGGAAATAATTTCACTTTGAAATTGAACATAAACAAGCATCAATCTTTTGTTAGTTATTATTTCTTAAAAAGACGCTTTTTGGTTTTGACAACGGGAAATAATTTTAAATTAATAAATGAAACTTATATGTTTTTAATTTGGTAAAATAAACTTAACTTTTGAATTAAGAATATGAAAATTAGCTTAGGGTTAAATTTTTGAATTTTTCTAAAAACATTCAATTTTTGACGAATAGTGAAAACACTAAGTTATTGGTTAAAATCAACATTTTATTTAAATAATTATTTATTTTATTTAAATTTATTTTAGGACAAAATAGATACATAATACCTATATAAGTTAAATATAATTCTTTGGAGTCATTTTATAATAAGTTTTGATATATAAAAATTTTATTAAACTTTTTACCGTCTTTTACCCACCTCCTAGGAGAATTTGCAAATTTACATAAAACTTAATTTTACCATTTTAGTGAGTTTAATTTCAAAAATCCAAGAGACATAGTTAACCTCATTAAGTAAAATTTGGATCAATAAGATGAAAATATTTTTTGGTGAATAGTAACTTTTGACTTTTATTTACCACGTTTAAAGGTAAATAAGGAAATTTAAGGTAAAACAAATATTATAATTATACAAAATTACTTAAACACTTTTCCTAACCATATTGGATGAGTCATGGACGACCATGGGCATCCTTGGGTCGATTTTGGGACCCCATGGAGCCACTTATGAATGATAATGATACTTTATTTTAATTAACATAATGTAATGGAAAAAATGACATAAACAAATATGTTTTAGTAAATCAATTTTTACATGGGGTTATATAAGTAATATTTTCAACTATAAATATTCATTGGAAAGATAAAAGGATTTCTTACATAATGGTATTTTATTTATATTTTCTAGATATTAAATACTTTAATTTATTTATGACACAATGATGATGCAGTAATTAACTTATTAATGAAATATTAAAATAATTGATTTCATATATATCCAAATAAATATAATTTGAGACTTTTTATGAATTAAACAAATTTTCTAGGTTAATATGACATTTTAGGGTTGATTAAAGGATTTTTTAGAAGTAGTAATTCTATTATAAATTTAACAAAAACAAAATAGCAAATAGTGTCAAAATTGACATAAAAGAGTTTTTAAAACAAATATTATATTATTAATTCATATTCTATTCCTAAAAATCTAATGTTCAGCCAAATTTATTAAATAATATTATATATGTCATTAATGAACCACTTGAGGTTCTCTTGGATGTTTATAGTAAGTTTATTAACCATATAATATAAAAATACAAAGAGACATGGTAAATGTCAAACAAATTAACTAAGAGTTAAATCTAAAAGATGAAGTTAATATAGTGACCCAAACCTGTATAAAACCTATTGGTTGAGTAGTTTTAGACCCATCCTCAACTTATCCACGCAATAAATCATTTTTTATCCATTATAAACCGAAAAGAATTTTATTATAAAATAATATTTCAATCATTTCCTAAGGTGCCCCTCACCCCTCTTATAAAAGGGCACTCCCCCTTCTCCCAAATTCACACATTCAAATCCATTTGGATCGACCAATACCTGCCCAAAAATCCTATCAACTACCCTAAATTCATTTTATAGGTTTTTCTTTAGTCATAAATCCAACCTAAGGAGCCCTTTTGATCAAATCAAAAGGAAGAACCCGAAGAAGAGGTAAATATTTTATCACCTCTTGAAGTTCTTTTCTTCTTCCACTTCTTCATTCCTTGTTGTTTCCATTATAAAATAAAAACTCCAGTATCTTATACAAACTATGATGTTATTATAAATATTTTACAATCATATTCATTATTCAATCCATGTTTTGAATGATATGTCACCATACGTGCGTACGTACGACTTAAAGTCTCCACGTTGTGGTGTAGTTGTTATTCAATACATTATTATTTGGATGGGTTTAAAAATGATGTATAATTGTTTTAAATAATAAATATAACATGATAATTATTATATATATATATTATATAACATCCAATTATATATGATTTCAAAATCAAAATAATGATATTGTCGCTCGTGCGTACGTACGGATTACCGTCTCCATAAACATGGTGAGATTCATTCCCCATCCTAAACATTAAAGAATAATTTTCATTTGATGATTAAAAATAATTTTTAAAGACTTGATATCATTCTGTATATAAATAAGAAACATCCCATCCATAAAAAACATGACTCACGTAACAAAGAATATAAAGGAAAATGAATCAGTTAACACCCGAAACGACGAAAATACTAAAATATCATTAACAAAGAATTATTATAAGATCATATATGACATCATAATTATGTATATGGTTCTTGTATAATTTAATAACAACGATTGAACTATTATACAGGAGGTTAATTTACCCTCAACCAAGGAAAATTACAAGGTAACGGGTTTCTTATCTCACTTTTTATTCCATGAGATTTCTATTGTTCACCACTTATTTATTACAGTTTGTGTATTGTGTACTGCCATTTGATATATATTATCATGATTATTTTTATATTCATGATATTATGTGATTCATTTGGTGGTTATTGACTATTTTTCATATGACTCAATTGATTACAATGAGGTAAGGGTTAATTCTACAATCTCTTCATTATCTGTGGTTGTTTATACGTAATTATCTACTCGGACCTCTTTATCATCCACATCCATGTTTCTTAAAATGGATTTCAAAACATTTTTACTATTTACTAGACAATGGGTTAAATTTATTTATACCCTTATTTGACCTTATATGTTCTTGAAAGGAATCTTTACGTTGTTTTCCAAACAAGGTACTTTATAACCTTTTCAACAAAATTAAGGTAAGAATGTCTTTTTAAACTTATACAGTGGGTGTGGCTATTTTCTGCCATTATAACATCGTCGAAGATTCCCTTACAAGCTTATAAGAATATTTTCAAAATAAAGGTCTTCTTTATAATTACGTGACTCTTAAATTATTTCAAAATAGAAAGAGATATTTCTCTCAAATAGTTTTGATTTCATCTATGTCAACATCATTTAATAAATTTTACGAGTGTTTGAAGTTGATTTGTTATGTTACAAATCTTCCATATTGTATTTAAGGTTTTGTGATATGTTTGACTATGGATAAGTTATTTTTATTCCATTCATGGTTTATGGTTAAAGTATTGACATTTCGTATGCTAGTTTTAATACGAATGTTTATATTATATTTCAACATATTCTTAAGATGAATGTGTTGGAATAGTATGTTCCGGGTTGGGGACCGGTAAAAGTAATCCCTCTGGGTTGGGGTCATGTTTCAAAAGACCCTCCGGGTTCGAGTCCTGTTATAGAGTCTCTTCGGGTTGGAGTCCGGTTACAGAGGCTCTCTGGGTTGGAGTCCAGTTAGATAGGCTCTCCGGGTTGGGGTCCGGTTACAGTTATCCCATAGGTCCTGGCACGAGGCCTTGACACAGAAATTAATGTATGGTACTATAAATTCCCTCATTATGAGATTAGTTATTACATGTGATTATTTGACTAATAGAATATCCATGTGCATGGTAATATGGTAATTTTTGATTTATTTTTTTCCATATTATGTTAAAGTTTATGTTTAAAAGGATGTTGTTTTTATTATAAATATTTCTTTAAAAGTTATCGCTTCCACTAAATTATTTACCCTTATTGAGCAGATGTGCTCACCCCTTTCTTATGTTTTATTTTCCCAGGATCCCAAGAAGAGTTTTATGTTTAAGATGCAGGGTTAAGATAAGGGAACAATGACATTATCAAAGGATTTTTTGTGTGTTGTATATTGTAAAGTGTAATGTAACATTCATGTATGTAATCTATTTTCCAAGACTACTAAACTGATCGGTCTTTCGGGACTTGATTCCTTGTAATCATTGCAATGTATTAAAATAATGCATCAAATCTGGGAATCTAGGGTCGAGGCGTTATATTTGGTATCAGAGGATGTTCAGAAATAACCTTGGAAACAATATTTAGATAAAATTGGATTAGATCACATTACCCAAAGATAGAATTTGAGGATTAGTATAGAATAACTTCCTAGAATTTTGGTAATGTAGAGATTTTTTGAGTTTTTCAAGAACATACATCCCTATCTGGATACAAGTAGGTAGATGCGTCTCTAGTACAGATGTACCTAGGGGTAAAACCCGAAAACACCACTTTGAGATAGACTTGAATGAGAATCGGTGCATTAAAACAGGCCTTGCTGCACTCTAATTTACGACACTCCCAAGGGATATGCTTAGGATAATTATCGTTTTCTTTACAAATCATTATGAAGGATTTTTGAGTATATACCTCCTCAAAGAAAATATTTTTATGATTATGGATTATATCCATAAAATTTTCAATTTACGTTAGGTATTTTATAAGTTTGGAATTGTTCATTTCAATACATAAACTGGCCTAGTGTATTCCATTGTATAGAAATGGAACCGAGTAGAAGGAATGTGAACTCCAACAATACGTATGATCCAAAGAGTAAGAAGGATCATATCTTTCTCGGTATTAAGCCAATATTTATAAGGGAAATAGTCTCCCATGTATTATCAACATATGAAGAAATAATATCATGTGTTAATAAGATAAGTAAATAATTCTATGAGTCTTATAGCTTTGAAGGGAAGCAAGAGAAGAAAAGGATGAAAGAGAGAAAGATGGATAACGGGAAGAGGGAAAATATAGATTTTCCCATATGTGATAACTGTGGAAAGAATCACCTTGGTAAATGCTTGAATGGAATGGGAGTCTGTTATAAGTGTGGACAAAAAGGACACCAAGTACGTGATTTTAAGGGTAAGAAAAAAGTTTCAAATGTATAGTGCTTCATCTGCAAGGCGTTGGGACACTACGAGAATCAATGTCCCAGTCATTAGAGCATACCTTAAATTATGCTATTGGATAATAATCAAGTTATGATACCACCTATGATGAAGAGTAATAACTAGTGTTCTTATGTTGTTATTATAGAATTACTTCATTTGAGTGTTGTATCAACAATATACGGGTTATATGAATTATGGAGATAAATACAGATTGTATTGTAGTACTATTTTATTGAGGATTTGAGATTATATTGTTCTAAGAAAAGTGGCTTAATAGTAAACTAATTTTTTTGGAAAAATACATGGTTGAAGGAAATGTAAACTTTAATATGGTCCTGATAATGAATCAGTGATTTTGGAATAAGAGATGGTTGATTTGGATAAATTA
The DNA here is from genome assembly GCA_963277665.1 of Viscum album. Taxonomy (NCBI): domain Eukaryota; kingdom Viridiplantae; phylum Streptophyta; class Magnoliopsida; order Santalales; family Viscaceae; genus Viscum; species Viscum album. Next base: position 1,227,525,509 of record OY728130.1, read on the forward strand.
TATTGGATATTCTTGACATCCTTAGAACTAATTAATAGTTTGTTTATTTCATTATTGTTGGAATATTCAATACTTTTGGATATAAGGAAGATATCCAGTATTATATAAAGGATAAGGGAGCATGAATGTAATCAATAAGGTTTTATGGTAATTCAGGGTGTTACCATGTTTTAAAATAATACATGATGAAGGTGTTCACATGTCATTATGTGGAAAAAGGACCTTCATTGTGTTTAACTTCCTTATAAATTTTGGACTGTGAGTTTGGATAGAAGTATTTTGGATAAGTCTAAAGGTTATAATGGTTTAAGTTTGAAATTGGATACTATTGTAAAGGTTATTTTTGGATTTTTATAAAAAGCACAACACACAGACCGTGTGACAACCCGTCACGTCTAACAAAGTTGCGGGAATCGAATCCACAACCATAGTGCGATTGAGATTTATCTCCTACCACTGGACTACGTGAAGTCCCTGGATTGTATAATATAGTTTCTTTTTTAAGGGGTATGATAGGTGAATTATAAATTCATTTTTTTGGAACCCAATACGAAAAGGATAACTAGAATATGTTTTAAAGTTCTATTATCTTTTAGAGTGAAAGATGAGTTTGTGGTAGAAATTAGTTAAATGATGGAACTCTACTTGTCAAGTATATATTTTTTTCTTCTCTTATTCTATGAAGAAATTAATTCTTAAAGTTTAGGTAAGGGATCTTAAAACTAAAAATATGTTATCCTAATACCTTATGTTTTGTTGAACCGGTGATATTTTAAATCATCATATAATGAAGTCTTTGAGACCCTCAATTCTACAATTGTTTGTGACTAATGAACTCAATCACTCCCTATAAATATTTATGTCTTTCCTACAATTATGTTTCTTTAATTTACCCCATTTTCTCCTAATAGATATTATAATTTGGTGGTGACTTTTTCATTCCCCTTTTCCTATTTTTAAGACTAAATTTTCTTAACCCAATTTCCAATGTGGGTTTTCCCAAAAAGGTATTTTCTATTTTAAACCTTTTATTTTCGATTAAAAATTTAAAATTGTGAGGCCGAAATTTATTGAAGGAGTTAATAATGTAACACCCCAAGATTTCATGGAACATTATTCCTTCAAAGTAATTCAATAACTTCCACTACATGCAACACCAAGTTCAAGCACACAAAAACTTACCAAACTAGCCGTTCAACAGAGGTTATGAATAATATTAACTAAATTTTGAACTTTGTATAATATTTATAATTTTAGAATCCATATTATGAGTTTCTTAGACATAATAAAAAAACAAATTCATTTTTTTTCAGATAAAAGAAGTATTTTAAAAAAAATGCAATTTTACCGCCTTTTAATAGAGAACCATTTTTAAATCCAATATTTGAAACTTTTATATATTTAATTTGACGAAATAAACTTCTTATTTATAATTGGGACATAATAATTTAGTTTCAATAAATTTTTGGTCTTTTTCTGATAACTTTAATATTTGGATGAATAGTGAAAAATACTAAATTTTAACTGAAAAAAACTTTTTTAATCAAAATAATTTGTAGTGCTAAATTATAAATTTTAATGGTTTGGATGTATAAACATATTATTTTTTTTATCATTTAATCCAATGTTATTCATTGGAAATAGTTACACTTTGAAATTGAACATAAACAAGTATCAATCTTTTGTTAGTTATTATTTCTTAAAAACACGTTTTTTGGTTTTGTCAACGGGAATTAATTTTAAATTAATAAATTAAACTTCTATGTCCTTAATTTGGTAAAATAGACTTAATTTTTGAATTAATAATATAAAAATTATCTTAGGGTGAAATTTTGGTATTTTTCTATAAACATTCAAATGTTGTCGAATAGTGAAAACACTAAGTTATTGGTTAAAATTGACTTTTTATTTAAATAATTATTTATTTTATTTAAATTTATTTTAGATAAAAATAGATACACAATACCTATATAAGTTCAATATAATTCATTGGAGTCATTTTATAATAAGTTTAGATATATAAAAATTTTAATGAACTTTTTACCGTCTTTTACCCACCTCCTATGAGAATTTGCAAATTTGCATGAAACTTAAATTTACCATTTCTGTGAGTTTAATTTTAAAAATACGAGACATATTTTGGACCTCAGTAAGTAAAATGTGGTTTAATAAGATGAAAATAATTTTTGGCGAATAGTAATTTATGACTTTTATTTACCGCGATTAAAGGTAAATAGGGTAATTCAAGGTAAAAAGAATATTATAAAAGTACAAAATTACTTTAACACTTGTCATAACCTTATTGGATGAGTCATTGATGACCATGGGAATCCTTGGGTCGAATTTGGGATGCCATGGAGCCACTTATGAAAGAAAATATCACTTTATTTTAATTAACTTAAAGTAAGGACAAAAATGACACAAACCAATATCGTTTAGTAAATCAATTTTTAAATGGGGTTATATAAGTAATCATTTAGACTATAAATATTCATTGGAAGGATAAAACTATTTACTAAATAATTGTATTTTATTTATATTTTTTAGACATTAAATAATTTAATTTATTTATGACACAATGATGAGGCAGTAATTACCCTATTAATAAAATATTTAAATAATTGATATTATATATATCCAAATAAATGTAATTTGAGACTTTTTATGAATAGAAATAATTTTATAGGTTAATATGACATGTTAGTGTTGATTAAATTATTTTTTGAAGTAATAATTCTGTTATGAATTTAACAAAAACAAAATAGAAAATAGTATCAAAATTGACATAAAAGAGTTTTTAAAACAAATATTATATTATTAATTCATATTCTATTCCTAAAAATCTAATGTTTAGAAAAAGGTCTTAAATAATATTATATATATCATTAATGAACCACTTGAGGTATTATTGGATGTTTATAGTAAGTTTATTAACCATATAATATAAAAATACAAAGAGACATGGTAAATGTCAAACTAATTATCTAAGAGTTAAATCTTAAAGATGAGGTTCATATAATGACCCAAACCTATCTAAAACCTATTGGTTGAGTATTTTTCGACCCCTCCTTACCTTATCCTCTAACAAAATAATTTTTTAGCCATTATAAACATAAAATTATTTTATTATAAAATAATATTTCATTATTTTCCTAAGGTACCCCTCACCCCTCTTATAAAAGGGCCCTCCCACCTCTCTCAAATTCACACCTTAAAAGCCATTTGTATCGGCCAAAACCTGGCCAAAAAATCCTATAAAATATTTTCCCTTTATACTATATTCCTTCCTTTAGCCATAAAGCCATCATAAAGAGTTATTTTGATCAAATAAAAAGGAAGAACCCGAAGAAGAGGTAAATATTTCATCACCTCTTTCATGTTCTTTTCTTCTTCCACTTCTTATTTCCCTGTTGTTTACATTATAAAATAATAACTCAAGTATCTTCTATATACTATGATGTTATTATAAATATGTTACAACCATTTTGATTATTATATCCATCCTTTGAATGACATGTCACCATCCGTGCATACGTACGACTTACCGTCTCCCCGTCGTGGTGTAGTTGTTATTCAATACATTATTATTTGGATGGGTATAATAATGATGTATAATTTATGTAAATAATAAATATAACATGATAATTATTCAGTATATTTGATATAACATCCAATTATATACGTTTTTATTATCAAAAGAATGATATTTTCGCTCATGCGTACGTACGGATTACCGTCTCCACGAACGCGATGAGATTCATTCCCCATCGTAACTATTCAAGACTAATTTTAATTTGATGATTAATTTTTTAAAGAATTGATATCATTATTGATATGAATAATAAACATCCCATCCATAACAAACATGACTCACATAATAAAGAATATAAAGGAAAACGGATTAGTTAACACCCGAAACAACAATAATACTAAAATATTATTAACAAAGCATTATTAGAAGATCATATATGATATCATAATTATGTATATAGTTATTTTATAATTTAGTAACAATGATTTAACTATTATACAGGAAGTTAACATACCCTTGAATAAGGAAAAGTACCCGCTAAGGGGTTTCTTATCTCACTTTTAATTCTGTGAGATTTCCATTGTTCACCACTAATTTATTGCATGTGGTGTATTGTGTACTTCCATTTGATATATATTATCATGATTATATTTATATTCATGATATTCTATGATTTATTTGGTGGTTATTGACTATTGTTCATACGACTCGAATGATTACAACGAGGTAATTATTAATTCTACAATCTCTTCATTATTCGAGGTTGTTTATAAGTAATTATCTACTAGGACTTCTTTATCATCCACATCCATGTTTCTTAATTTGTATTTCAATTTTTTTTACTATTTACTAGAAAATGGGTTAAATTAATTTATACCCTTATTTTACCTTATATTTTTTCAAAAGGAATCATTCTGTTGTTTTCCAAACAAGGTACTTTATAACCTTTTCGACAAAATTAAGGTAAGAATGTCTTTTTTAAATTATATGGCGGGTGCGGTTATTTTACACCATTATAACATCGCTGAATCTTCCCTTACAATCTTATAAGAATATTTTCAAAATAATTTTTTTCTTTATAATTATGTGACTCTTAAATGATTTCAAAGAAGAAAGAGATATTTCTCTCAAATAGTTTTGATTTCATCTATGTCAACATCCTTAAATAAATTTTACACATGTTTGAAGGTAATTTATTATGATAGAAATCATCAATATTGTATTTAAAGTTTTGTTAAATTTTTGACTATGGATGAGTTATTTTTATTCGATTCATGGTTTATGGTTAAAGTATTGACATTTCTTATGCTATTTTTAATACGAATGTTTATGTTATATTTCAACCTCTTATTAAGATGAATGTGTTGGACTGGTATGTACTGGGTTGGGGACTGGTAAAAGTAATCCCTCCAGGTTGGGGTCTGGTTACAGCAGACCCTCTGGGTTGGAGTCCGGTTATAGAGTCTCTTCGGGTTGGAGTCCGGTTACAGAGCCTCTCCGGGTTGGAGTTCGGTTACAAAGGCTCTCCGGGTTGGGGTCCGGTTACAGTTATGCGCCAGGTCCTGGACCGAGGCCTTGAAATAGAAATTAAATTCCGGTATTGTAAATTCCCTCATAATGAGATTAGTTATTACATGTGATTATTTGACTATTATAATATCCATGTTCATGTTAATATGGTAATTTTAGATTTATTTTTTCCATATTATGTTCAATTTTATGTTTAAAAGGATGTTGTTTTTATTACACATATTGACTTAAAAGTTTATAGCTTCCACTAAATTATTTACCCTTACTAAGCATCTGATCTCACCCCTTTCTTATATTTTATTTTCCTAGGATCCCGAAGAAGTGTTTTATGTTTAAGATGCAGGGTTAAGCTAAGGGAACAATGGAATTATCAAATGATTTTTGTGTGTTGTATGTTGGAAAGTGTAATGCAACGTTCATGTATGTAATATATTTTCCAATACTACTAAAATGATCAGTATTTCGGGAATTTATTTCTTGTAATCCTGCCAATGTGTTAAAATAATGCACTGACTCTGGGAATCTAGGGTCGAGGCATTACAAGAGGTTAAGCACACTTTGAGGGAGGGGTACTTCACAGAAGACAACCATGCAAACAATATAAAAAATAGTGATAGAATTTTTGTTTACTATAGTATAAGATCCCACCCAAGTAAATGTAATCTCATTTCTATAGGATACACTCTTTTTATACACCACTATAGTACTCGATGGTTAATTTGTGGAATCTAATCTATTAAAATATTTATTTTTTGAGTAAAAAACATTGAATGTCTATACAAAAACAACCTATGTTAGCTGTCAATAATCATCAAGTATTTCAATACTTTTCACCATATCAATAAAAGAGATAACATCATCATAACCAATCCATAGGATGAAATTTTGTGGGTTAATCATTACACAGTCAACATTCCAATAATCATCTATATTGGGATTAAAATATACAATTTTCTAATACTTTCCACCTATCAATAGAAGTGACACCATGATCATAACCCATTCAATGGAAGAAGGTGTATGGTTATAGAATTACGTAACCCCAATTCAATAAATGAAATATAGAGGAGTGTTGAAATAAATTGAAATACCCTAAAAAACTCTTCAAACGATATCACAATAAAAGGGAAAAAAATCGAATTGTTTGATACCATAAGTCCAAAACCCCAAATGATAAATATAAATATTATGGAAAAAAAATGAAACATAAAACCATTAAGGTATGTACATTTTACAATTATAATGAAAATAAAATAAAAAACATAAAAAAAAATTTTAGAACATATTTTTAACACTGACATAAAATAAAAATATACATGTTTCGTTCAAAGGTATCTTTTGATATAGTGATATGAAAGATTTCTAAAAATATTAAATTTCAAAAAAAAATATCTAAAAATAGATCCTCATAATGATGTAAATATTATTTTGGATAAATGAGTAGAGGAAGTAAAAAAATATGAATGTGAATCAAAAAACATTTTTTATTATTTTCAAAACATTATTGTTCAAACCAGTCTTTGTAAAAAGAGTAAATAAACATTTACATTTATTATAAACTAATACCCTAACTTATGATGTTTAATGGGACAATATAGTGACTATATAAATGAAACAATATATATAAAAACAATACCTCTATAGAGACTCAATATATATTGAGAATGAAATAGAATAATAAATAATATTTAATACACTTAACGAAACAATATCAAATATTTAAATTTTTTGAATATTCTTATATGTTGAATGTGTCATGATTAAAATCGCTTATGTCTACTACTCATAATAGAGAAATAAAAATTTTATAGAAATATTATATATAATTTTAACACATGATAGGTAATAAATAATTGGATTTTAACTGGGTATCAAAAAAATTAAAATCCAAAAAATTAAAAAAATGAAATAGGAAAACCATAAGATTTCAACCTGAAATAATTAGGCAGGGAGATTATCATGGTGTATAATGTTTTTAATATACATAGTGAAAATATTATATGGTCAATTGTATTATTTTGTAGCCTTGTTTGTCATCTATGAAATCTCTCTCCCATGGAATTGTATTGGAAATTGAAACTCATGTGAGACATAATTGTAATGAATGATAACGAGAACATTATAATTGTGATTTTCATAAATGTGAATATTTAATATATTAGGAAATAAAAAACTGATTTATTTTAATATGAATTTTGAATACTAAAGTGAACATCTCTTGTATTTAAATTGGTTTCATAAACTCTTCCTAGGTGAAAGACCATCTAAATATGAATATAAAACTATATACAATATGCAGTTTATACATGATATAAAATATGATGTTTAGATAAGAATTGTAATGAACCAAATTTTAATTAATGAAAATTTTTCTTGATATAATTAAATGTCTTATTATGTATAATGGTTATATAAAACATATGAAATTCCTTGGATTTATGTTTTTGGTTTTTAAAATACAATTACGAATTGTTACCATTACTAATATAGTTTTTGAATAGTGATCGTGTGATTGGTATAAATATAAGGCTTTATCAAATCCAATTTACTTAGAAAAAGGAAGTGATGTCCACATCTAGTGGAATTGATCCATACGAAGCCCATTTTCTAGAGCTCAGAAAGGAGGTAGCATCACTGGGATTTACTCTAGACCAATCCCAAGACAAGATTCAACGCGTTAAGCTTGAACGTAACCTCCTATGGGAGAAGTAGATGTTAATAGAGATTACCACCTGAGCGATGTTATCTGAGACACCCAAATAGTATGACACCATCAAACACCTTACCCGTAGGTATTATGTGAGTGTTATAGGGGTTATTTTACAAGGTCGTAGCACAATGATTTTGTGCATTATTTGTTTATAGAATAATGAATATATATTCATTTTATTATTGTTACTTTGTAAATGGTTTTTTAAAGAAAAAATAGTATTTTTAGATAATATTCAATTAAGAAATCTATTATGATGAATTAATTTATTTTTTAATTAAATAAAACATTAATAAAACATTACTACTAAATTATTTTTTATTAAATATAAATGATCGTATAATTTTTATACAATTGTAATATTTATTAAGGTTTGAAAGCTATTTTTGTCAAAACACATGAATTTTCAATGAATGTCAGTTTTTATTTTAAAATTTAAAATTCACATATTTAGAAAATTATTTAGATAAAATGAATATTATTTTTGAATTCATGAAATCATAATTATCTAATGGTGAACCTTTTATAATTTTTTGAGACAATCGAATTTTTTGGTAAAAATTTAATACCGTATAAATATATAATGTGTTTTATGACATCATAATGACCCAATAGTGATATAATAAAATAATATAAAAGGTATATTCATAAAAAATATGTTTTAATTTTAAAATAATGTGATTTAATATTTGTTTTATTAATAGTATAGTTCCTTAGTAGACCCTCAAATTCTTATAAAATATTTTAACATTGTAAAATGATGTTCTTTACAGTGTCACTCACCTACACATAAGAAAGCCTAATATTTTAAAACTTGTGTACATTGTAATTATAAAATAATTTCTTCCACTCCACTTTGGAAAAAACCATGGGAAAAAACCATGGTATGGTCTGTCATATTGATTAGTTTAATGTGTAATGTCCAAAACCTAAATAATAAAGAATTCACTCTTCTTTCCTATATAAACCCACTCAATATCCAATTACTATTCACTAAAAACATTTGGATATCAACCAAACCCTGACCTAATCTCTCTATAATCCTCCCAAGGTGCCCTAAGATCTCAATAAGCCTCTCTAAAGCCTCTCCAAAGCTTTTGGGATCACACTTCCTTGTAAGGGATCCTCACTTTCCTTCATTCCTTATTTATGTCCATGTTTCCTTATATTGTTATGCTATTTTAATTTCAATTAAAAATGTTGGGGTATGATTTAGAAACTTCCCTATACTTCCATACTTATGTTTTAATAGCGAGGGACCTCTTTCTCTCTCATTTATTCCTCCTATTTACACCCATTACCATGCCAGAATTTCACAAGAGTTGTTCCATTTCCCCTCTTTCTTCATGTTTTTTTATTATGTTACGCCATATGTTTTCAAATTACATGTGTTGGTACATGTATCTATATGACCCACTTACTTTCCATTTCATTTAAATGTGATGAGATACCCTGTTTCTCTCTCATAAAGAATTTTTATGAATTTTTATCACACCATTATGCTGCCAAAATTGCACTACGATTTTCCAAGTCAAAATCATTTTATAGTGAATACTATACCAAATTATCTATCAAGGATGTTCAACATTATTCACATATACTTATTTAATGGTACTTAAATTCCAAATTATTTAATCATGTAATATATTATTATATTGAATTATTCTATGTTATATGATCCATGTGGCACACTTATGCATGAAATGAAATTGTGATAAAGGGTGTGCCATGATAGAGCTCCACTACATTGGGTAATGTTTAGAATCATGATACACCACGTGACATGAGGGTTTAATAATTATAATTCAAGTTCAATGAGGGATTACTCATTCTAATTCATGTTCAATGAGATTTTACTCATGATTCATGTGCAATGAGACTTGCCTCATCCTAATATTATGTTAAATGTTATTGCCACATCTCCATGTTATGATAATCATGATATATCATAACTTTATTTTCATGTTTCTATTATGATCCATTGATATGCCTATTTATTAAAATTTATTTCATTCTTCATCTTATGCCTTGTCTAATCTTTTACTGGGCTTTATGGATCACATTTTTCTTATGCATGTCCTCAGGTTATCCCATGAAATGCTAAGTACAAAGGAATGTTATGGTCATGTAAAAGGAGTTTTCAATAAAGATGTTGTATTTTATGTTCTAAGTTGTTATTTATTGTTCTTAATTTCCCAAGACACTAGACCTATCAATCCTTGGAGTTGTGTTAAGTAAAGGTTTATATAATAAATAATGTTTAAGTGTGTAATAACCAGCAGCGTTTTTATAGTTGGTATTATAGGATAGGTTTAGTTATTTTTTGGATTAGGATTAATGAAACTTAGTGAAATCCTTAGGTAAAAGAATAAGTATAATAAAAACACACCTAAATTATTGAGAGTATTGAGTAAGTAGTTTACCATGAAAATTAATCCTTTTATGGATATGAATAGATAAAGGTGGCTCTGGCACAAATGTATCTAGGGGTAATACCCAAAAATACTGCTCTGAGCTAGACTCAAATGAGAACTGGTGCATGAAAATGGGCCTTGTAGCACTCCTGGTTCGACCCTCTCATAGGACATGATTTGTTAAATTCATAATCTTAGTATGAACCATTATAACAGAAAAAATTCCTCTAAGAATATATGTTTGGAAGTACACCATGGATAACATAGATTGAATCCTATAAATTCATAAGTTAAGGAAATAAATGTAATTTATAAGGTATCCCTTTTTTCTGTAGGATTTCTCTTTGTGTGCTACCCCTAACTTTCCTTTTATTTCAGCCAATGGATGGTAATAGGAGGACTTAGGGTAACAACCTATGTGAAGATCAATGTGATGACTGTTCTAATGAGATACCCAATCCGATGGGAGCAAGAATCACAAACTTTATTAAGATACTCTCTCAGTTAAATCATGTTTGAATAAAAAAATGGGTAAAGTGCAACTTCTAACCCCCCTATAGAAATAAAAATCAATAATAAAGATCTTAATGAGACAAAGGCCTTCTAATTTTAATGGATCATCTGTTTCCTTAATCTCTAAACAATGGATCAAATCCATTGAGAATATATTCTTCATCCTTCTATGTTCTGAACAAGAGAAGTTTCTTCAAGCTGCTAATCATATGGAGGGTGAAGCTGATAAATGGTGGACATTGATCACAAAATAAAAATCATGAGGAATAGATCTAGGATTTAGAATATAAAGATTTCCAAATTTTTTTTGATAAATATTTTCTTTGTAGCCTTCAACTTAAGATAGAAATTGGATTTCTTTCCCTAGTGAAAAATATGACGAATCCATTAGACCGTATGAGGAAAAATTCAGAAGTCCTGAATGATACACCTCCAGATTTTTCATTACCATCGAATGCAAGTTTGATTTCTTATTTGGTGGGCTAAAACCTAGACTATAGAAAGCCATAGAGATCCATGACTTCGATATCTATGAAGAAATTTTTCGATGTGCCCTCAAAGTCGAAATTGAGATAGTTGAATCTCAGGGGTATCATGGGGATAAGAAAAAAAAAGTGGACTTTAATTATCATGGTCTGATCGATAAATCCAAGTGTTCTAAGAAATTAGAGCACCCAACTTTCCAAAGGTGCAGAAAGAAGAACCCCAAAAATTGACTTAAGGGGACAAGGAAATTCATTAGGTGTGGATGAGGACACCTGACCATTAATTGCTAACAAGAAAAACCCACCACTATAGAAGAGGAGAGTACCAATCCATTAGAACCTCAAAACATTGTTAATTGCTTCAACTAAAAAGAACCATGGTACTTTTGGAAACTAGTTCCCTAATCCAATGGTTTTAACAGGCAACAAAAAACCTCCAGTGAAATAAGGGCTAGCTTTTTCCATCACTATCGCTGAAGAGAATCCTAAAAACAAAGTGGTTATAAGTACGCTACTTATTAATTCAATAATAGAGAATGAAATTTTTGATTATGGTTCTACGCATTATTTTATATACTGAATTTTTAGTAAAACAATCCCAACACCACCACAAATCATGAAAGTAGATATGTCCGTGAGAACGGAAAACGGGGAAATTATTGCATCCCATGAATATAACTCCTCCCCTATCCCATTTTTTGGATTTAACTACCCATAGAACCTCGTCATACTCACTCTAGTAGAATTTGATGCAATTATTAGCATGGATTGAATTTCATTATATATAGAAAATATAAATTTTTGTGAGAGGGAAATCACTCTCCATATGGTGAATCGACCCCCGATTCTATAGAAGTGAAAGGATGATGATGAATCTTATTTATCACAATTAACTCAAGTAGGTATATTAATACCCTATTATCATGTATATCTTTCTCAGATTATTGATTCTAAGGAAGTAACCATCCTTGAAGACATGCCTACTATGAGTTAATTCACTGATGTGTTTCTCGAGGAATTTTCTGGTCTTCCTCCTAGAAGAGATGTTGAATTATTGATTGATCATATACTTAGGGAGTTTACAATATCCAAGACTCCATATAGAATGAATTTTTTGGAGCTTTAGGATCTAAAGAAAAAACTACAAGGGAATCTGGATAAAGGGTTTACACACCCAAGTGATTCACCATGGGGTGAACAAGTCCTCTTTGTCAAGAAGAAGGATGGGTCAATGCACATTTTCATTGATTATAATGATATCAACAGAATCATGATAAAGAACAAGTATCCTATAACAAAAATTGATGAGTTTTTTGATTAGATATGGGGAGAACAATACTTCTACAAGGTGGATTTGTGGTCATGATATTATTAAGTAAGGGTGAAGAAAGAGGATATCCCGAATACTACTTTTCTTACAAGGTATGATAACTATGAATTAATAAGAATGCCTTTAGAACTCACTAATTCACTATCAATATTCATGGACTTGATGAATAGAGTTTTTAGAGATTATGTTTAAAAATTTGTAGTAGTTTTACAGACTATATTCTAATATACTACAAAACCCATGAGGAGCATGAGGAACATCTAAGAACAATAATAGAGACCTTACTAAAGGAGAATCTCTATGAAAAGTATAGAAAGTATGAGTTATGGTCGAAGGAAGTCTCATTATTAGGTTATATCATCACAAGAAATGAGATATCAATATATCCATCCAATAAAAATAAAATTGAGGGTGGTTGAGGCCAAAATCTGTGACAAATATTAGTGTCTTTCTTGGGTTAACTGGATATTATCACTGATTTGTGAGAATTTCTCACGATTTTCAAACACTATAACCAAGATAACTCGGAAGGGATTCAAGTTTTCTTGGAGTGATGAATGTGAAGATAGATTCAAGGAGTTTAAAAGGATGCTTATCACTACACCTGGTCTCACACAACCCACAAGTGGAGAACGTTTTTTTGTGGTTTTCACTGATGCATCGAAAAAGGGATTTTGGGCTGTGTGTTGATGCAAAATGAAAAAGTCTTTTCCTATGCTTCAAGGATATTGAAAGTTCATGAGAAGAACTATCCAACACATGATTTGTAGTTGGTTGTAGTAATCTTCTCTTTAAATATTAGTAACATTACCTATTTGGGAAGAATTGTGGAATATATACGGATCACAAAATCCCTGTGTATATATTCATACCGAAAGAGATGAACATGTGCCAATAAAGTTGGTTAGAGCTGATCAAAGACTATGACTGCTCAATCAATTACCACTATGCGAAAGTGAACAAGATGGAATATGATCTAAGTAGAAAGGACCCAACAATTCTATCATTTAAGAGAATTGAAAAGGATCCAATCATCTTAGATTTTATGAAGATAGAAATGGGAATAATAAAGAAGGGAACATCATCAATCCTTTCACAAATGATTTCTCAATAGTCACTTTTATAAATTTTCAAGGACGATCAAAAGGACGATGAGGGAATTTAGAAGAAAGTTGAAACTATCAGAAAAGGGAAATTCTTGGAGTTTAATGTTAATGAAGAAGGAATTGTGAGATTTGGGTCAAGACTATATGTTCCATCAATTTTGGAGTGAAAGAAAAAACTTTTGGATGATGCACATAGTTTGAATTTCCTTATTCACCCAAGAAACAAAAAGATGTATCGAGATCTATGAGAACATTATTGGTGGGATGACATGAAGAAAAAGACCACTGAGTATACATAAAAGTGCCTGGTTTTTTAGCAAGTGAAAGATGATAGGCAGAAGTCTAAGGGGATGATTCAACTATTACCCATACCAACATGGAAATGGGAAAACATCACCTAGGACTTTTTCATCAGACTTACAAACAAATCCAAAAGAAACAATGCTATTTGGGTTAGTGTGGATCATCTTACAAAGACTACACACTTCATTGTAATTCAAGAGGATTTCTCATTGGATCAACTGGAATATATATACATCAGAGATTTTGTAAGGCTGCATGGAGTACCACTATCGGTTGTATTTGATTGAGATCCAATATTTACATCTATAATATAGAAGAGTTTCTAACACACTCTGAATACTGAGCTAAATATAAGTACGACTTATCATCCTCAAAATGATGGCCAATCTAAGTGAACTATCCAAACACTTGAGGACATGTTGAGATAATTCTCAATAGACTTCAAAGGAGGATGTGGTCAACAAATTCCTCTAGTTGAGTTCTCTTACAATAACAGCTTCCACTCAAGAATCTAAATGGATCCTTATGAAGCTCTTTATGGGAAGGGGTGTATAACACCTGCTTGTTGGGATAAAATTGGGGAGTGAATAATCCTAGGTCCAAAAATTGTAGAAAAAAGTTGGATAAGGTTAAGACCATCCAACAACACTACAAAGTATCTCAGAGTCGACAAAATATCAATGATGATATTCATCGACAAGACTAAGAGTTTGATGCTGGAGTCATGGAATTTCTTCACATATCACCATGGAATGAGAGTTATGATATTTGGGAAGAACGGAAAGCTTTGTCCAAGGTACATCGTCCCTTTTGAGATCCTTAATTGCATTGGAGCAGTGGCCTATAGACTAGAACTTCCACCGAACCTATCTAAAGTAAATGATATATTCCATGCATCACTCATGAGGATGTACATACCTAAACCATTGCATGTACTCAATCCATAGGTAGTACCATTGGATAATAACCTCTCCTATGAATAAAATCTAGGGAAGATCTTAGATCATATGTAAAAATTTTGATGAAATAAGACAATGCCTCTTGTCAAGGTGTTGTGGAAAAACAAAAAGTTTGAAGAAGAAAAGTGGGAATCGTAGGACGTGATGAAGCAAAGTTACCCTCATCTTTTTTAGTGTGGGAAAAGAAATTCTTGAGGGAGAAATTTATTAAGGGGGAATATTATAAAGATCCAAATTTGTATTGTTGAAAATTATTCTTGATCTAATTAAATATCCTATTATGAAAAATGGTTATATAAAAAAATATGCACTTCCTTGGTTTTATGTTCTTGGATTTTAAAATATAATTAAGAATTATTACCATTGCTAATATAGCCTTTGAAAATTGATCTCTTGATTACTACAAATATAGGGATTTAACAAATCCAATTTACCCAGACAAAGGAAGTGATGACCTCATTCAGAGGAATTTCTCCATACAAAGCCCATTTTTCAAAGCTCATTAAAAAGGTAGCATCAATAGGCTTTACTATTGACCATGCCCAAGCTGAGCTTCAACACATTAAGATTTAACAGAACCGACTATGGGGGAAGTGGAAGTTAATAGAGATTACCACCAAAGAGATGTTATCTGAGCCTCCCCAAGAGTCAGTCTTCATCGCACACCTAACACTTAGATGTTATGCAGTTATTATAAGGGGTTATGTAACAGGAACATTACACTATTATTATGTGAATTATTTTTTGTATAGAATAAAGAATATACATTCATTTTATTATTTTTATTATGTAATGGTTTTAAAAGAACAAATAGTATTTTTAGTTAATATTTAATTAAGAAATATATTTTGATGAATTAATGGATTTTTGAATTTAATAATATTTTAATAAAATATTATTAACAAATTACTTTTTATTAAATATAAATGATTGTATAATTCTTATAAAATTTTAATTTTTATTAAGCTTTGAACGATATTTTTTTTCAAAACCCATGAATATTAAATAAATCTTAGTTTTTATTTTAAAAGTAAAAATTCACATATTTTGAAAATTATTTATATAAAATGAATATTTTTTTTGGATTTAAGACGTTGAAATTATCTAACTATGAATGTTTCCTAATTTTCTGAGATAGTCGAATTTTTGGGTAAAAATTAAATACAGTTTAAATATATAATGTGTTTTATGACATCATAATAAGTAAATAGTGATGTAATAAAATACTATAAAATTTATATTTGTCCAATATATGGTTTAACTTTAAATTAATGAGCTTTTCTATTTAGTTTATCAATTTTATGGTACCTTAGTGGTCCCTCAAATACATATAAAATATTTTAACATTGTAAAATGATTTCTTTGAGAGTGTGACTCACCTCCACATAAGAAAGCCTAATATTTTAATATGTTCGGCCATTGGACTTATAAAATAATTTTTTACACTCCACTTTGAGAAAAACCATTGTCAAAATACCATGATAATGTTTGTGGGTTTGATTAATCTAATGGGTAGTGTCCAAAACCTAAATAATAAATAATTCACTCTCCTTTCCTATATAAACCAACTCAATCTCCCATTCCTCTTCACTAAAACCATTTGGATCTTGACCAACCCCTACCCTCCTATCTCTATAATCCTCCCAATGTGCCCCAAGATCCCTAGAATCCCTTATAAAGCCTCTCCCAAGCTTTTGGGACCAAACATCCAAATTCGGGATCCTCACTTTCCTTCCTTCGTTATTTATGTCCAAGTTTCCTTATATTGTTATGCCCTTTTAATTTCAATTAAAAATTTTGGGGTATAATTTTTACCTCCCCTATAATTCTCTACTTATGTTTCAAGGATGATAGTCCTCTTTCTATGTCACTAATCCCTCCCATATGCACCCGTTACCATGCCGGAAATTCCTAAGAGTTATCCCATTTCTCACTTTTTTCAAGTTTCTTTATTGTGTTACTACATATATTTCTAAATTCCATGTTTTGGGACATGTATCTATATGACCCCATTACTGTCCATTTCATGTACATATAATGAGATACCCATTTCTCTCTCATCAACCATTTTTATGAATTTTTTTGTCACGTGGTTATGCGGCCGAAATTGCACTGCGATTTTGTAGGCCAAAATCATTGTGTAGTGAATACCGTACCCACTTATCTATCAAGGGTATTCAACTTTATTCTTATATACTTATTTAATGGTACTTACATACCATATTCTTTAATCTTAGAATATCTTATTATGTTGAATGGTTCCTTGTTATATGATCCATGTGGTACACTGATTAGCCACTGAAAGAGGCTAATATTAATTGATTACATTATAATGTTCGTGTTATTTATTAATCATAGATTCCATTTTCAGTTCATTTTACAATTTAAACTGTATTTCACATTAGGATTGTAAGTACTTCTTAAAATACACTATTACATGGTACATTTGTGAACACCATATAAAATACCCAATGGTCTTGATTTTATTTTAATATTTAATTTCTAGGAATCCCATTGAATTTGAAAAAATTCATACTTTTGGAGTATTTAAAGATTCACATTGGAAGACCACTAAAATGGTCATTCATGATAACACATTATTGGAAATGTAAACTGGACAACAGCTCAATAAAGAGACTATAGCGGCCATGATCGAAGCCCGATGATTCTCAAAATTTAAATGAAGATAGAGGAAATAATTTTGAACATTTCATCCAATAGGGAAAAGAGATAATTAGTATGTTTTAAGGGAGTTATAGGTAGCCCAAGTTAGAATAAAATTCTGAACAAGATTCTGTGGCCCAGAAAGACAACCTAACATTTTGATAATATCTCATAAAAAAAATTCTATTTGGTATAAAAATTTTCAAGATGTCAGGAGACATCAAGATAAACATTTTAATTTTATGTGTAACACTCTAATTCGGCCATCTAGAATGTCATTTCGACGCCTCTGTTCGGTGGATGCAACTTGGATTTCTCTTCGGGTCTAGAGTGGAAAAGTCTAAGTTCCACAAGATTTCCACCACCCTAATCCTACCATACTCAAGTGGGATTACTTTCACTATTGGAGTCTCAACACAAGGCTCCCAAAATTCCTATTTAAGGTAGCAGTGTTTAAGGATTTATTCATCTTGGGTTCTTGGTTTCATTGAAGTGTTATCCCAAAGCTTTGTGTTTGTAATCAAATTTTTTTCTCATGTAAGTTGTTCAATTCATATTAGTTTCTTAATAAAAGTTCTTATTATCCTTTTATTATTTTCTTATTTATATAAATTTGATACCATTGTCTCAATATGTGAATTTATTCACACTAAACCTTGTGAAATTATCACACAATAGTGGAGTGATCGTTATTTCATTGTCTTTTTTTACTTCTCTATTTCCTCCCTCACGAGTCTGCTTCCCACTTCTATTGAAACCATAGAATCAATGGATGGATAACCAACTTTTGGGTTGATTCAAGAGAGTAAAAATGGTATGTATTGGATATTATTTCTCACTCCATTTATGTCTAATAACTTCTTTTAATTGAGAATTTGGTTTGAAGATCTTTAAACTCCTTCGTCCTTGTTGAATTTAAGGCCACACACTTCAAGTGCTAATACGAACCTTTACCTTGGAGTGTTAAGAACTTTTATCCTTCAATTTTATAGGTTACTAGTATTAGGGTGTGTAGTAATTAAAATAGTAAGTGATGATTTTGTTTGATCTCCTTAAATGAACCCATCTCAAATATAAGAAGTTCAAATAATTGAAAAAGGAATTCATCCAATCCACCCCAAAAAAATCCTAGGATCAAATCATTATCTTAATT
Organism: Viscum album; assembly: GCA_963277665.1. Lineage (NCBI taxonomy): Eukaryota > Viridiplantae > Streptophyta > Magnoliopsida > Santalales > Viscaceae > Viscum > Viscum album. The sequence continues at coordinate 1,227,544,208 of OY728130.1, forward strand.
TGAATTCACTTATGTATTTTAGTCTTCATTTAAACCTATTTAATATCAATCCAAAGTTTTAAACTTAATATAAAAAAATAGTTAATACAAGGTATGTGTCTATAGGTTTCTTCTTAGGTATCTGAGGATTCGACAACCTAAGCTAAACTAAAAGCGACCGATTAACCTAAAAAAATGGGTAAATTTGGGCGAGACCAAATTTTAGCATTGTTTCTGGTGACCTAATTAATTTATCTTAGACACTATCATCCTTTTATCACCCCATTTTCTCTATTATCACATCTATTCTTCTTATCTATCCAACATTCTGTTTGTGTGTTTCCTAAGAATCTAAAATCCAAGTTTCAGTCTACTGTAATGGATTCAATTCAACATTACCATATCATTAACCCATGTTGTAATAAAATTGGAAATCATTATTTAGAATCCCCTGAGTTAGTGAATTTCTTGTATCAATCGTTGGATGATCACCACACACTCGGTGAGATGCACAATCATTTAAATTATGGCTGTTTAAAGGATAAATTTCCATCCCTCTCAAGGATGGTTGAAGAGATCAATCTTGCGGATGACCATGATGTTAAAACTCATACAAATTATATTCATTGAACATTGATTGAACAAATGTGTAATCAAATGGATATAATGAATTCGGAGGTCTCATCTTTGATATTATAACTACAATGCATTAATACTTGTGAGGAACGCATCCCTACACCGACTTTCCCTTCTATAACCTCATGTGGAGTGTCTAGTTTTCCAAAAAACTCTCTTAAATTTATTGAGGAACTAAAATTTTGAATTGGGGTAGCATAAGTGAATCATGAAATTGTCGAAGGTTTTTAAATTAGGAGGAAATTTATTTCACGTATTCACAAGAGGGAAATTTGACATCTTGGATTGAGTATCCCTATTATAGCTCTAATGAAAGTTTTTTCAGAAACACCAATCACTGAAACATTGGGAGAAAAAAAAACTTTGAGTCCATACCCATTCCTAACACTGATTTTCCAATTTGGTGGTTAAATCTTCTATTCAAAAGGAACTAATTTTGTTGAGAAATTTTCAAAATGAAATTGACTTTGATGCAAAGTCCCGACCAATGTTTAAAATATTTAGTGAACTTGAGCTCAAATTCAAGTTCCTTACAACCTATCTCAAGTATTAATTTATAGAGGATACGAAAAAACATTATATCATAATTTCATCCTCTTTCTATGCTAATAATGATAAAATTATACTTGATGTCTTAAAAAATATTAGGAATATAATTGGATGAACCTTTATTAATATTAATGTGATTATCCCATTCATTGGGACCTATATAGTTTTTCTTGAATAAATTTTAAAACCTTAATGTAAACCCAATTGGAGACTCAATCACAATCTAATTGAAGTGATGAAAAATTTAATCATTAAAATTTTAAAACTTGGTGTTAAGTAAGTTGGGGTGTTCATGTCAAGCTAATGATATTAAACAAAAGTGCTGCATGGGAGGAAACCTATAGTTTTCATGGTTCCAATCGTTGTGAATCATCTTTATTTTTTCAATAAGATTAATAAATCAATTTGATATTAAAAAAACTTAATCAATCAACTCTGAATATGATAGTACCTTAGACATTTGACATGTTATTCTATTATGAGTATGGATGTGTATGAATGGGGAGCACCATATTCATCTGTGTCACGTGGTGTGATCCTTGAGTATTAACTTACCTCGAAATTTAAAAATAAGACAATGTGTCATCAGTTTATTTTATTTTTATGTATTTTTAGGTTAAAAATAAAAAAAGAAAAATATAATAATAATTAAAAAATTAAAAGGACACTTCGTAGGTTGTGGGGAAAACCTCGTCACAACCGTCGAAGCTGCGGGGACTCGAACCCGGGACCGAAGAGAGACATGGGCACAATCTTACCACTGACCTACAACTTATAATGTATACTTATTCAATAATTTTGGTATATATAATTATATTTTACTTTTTTTTTATTATATATACATATATTTCTTTCGTTTGTTTGTTTGTTTTTCCTTATTCCACTATGGAACTCTACAAGTGACATGGATATCAAAGGACTAAATTGAAGCAGTAATAACTTTAACTTCAACCACCAGGTGACTTCATTCTATGATACTCATATTTATAATTATTTTTAGAACTCCTCTCATCTACCTATAGACCCTAATAAATTTTATTTTCTTTAAACACTGGGGACAATGTTATTCTAAGTAGGGGGGTGGGGGGGGGGGGGTGAAAAAAATGGAAAAAAAAAATTAATTAAATTTTTGTGCATAAAAAATGTGTTGAAGGAAAAATTTCTTTATCGTTGAACATGATAATAAAAATTGCACACTTTGAATCTGAATATCAATTAATTTATAATGACTTGATTCTGATTTTAATCCATACATACTTTTATGAGCATAAATTTTGGAATGTGTGGCTGTTTAATGTGAAATTTCATCATTTATATTTTCATCCAAATAAAAAAAAGATCACAACACACATCCTTTGGATAATGGGGTATTAGTTTGAGTTCATGGAGTCCCCAAAATAAATATCATAGGTTTAGTGATAATTTTAGTTTTAATATGTGTATTCAATAAAAAAAATAAAAAAACAATAAATTTGTGCGTAGAGCAATGAAATGACCTAATGAGTGGATTTCGGTACTTAGGGATTGTGACTCCATAGTTATCTGTCCCATAGTTTGTAATTTTATATCTATTTGTGGTAATTCGACTCTTTTTTCACTCAGTTAACTCAAGATGATGCCTAAGTATGTGGGCTTTACTTGGTTCCCTAAATTCTTTGAGATAGAGAGTCATCAGGAAAGTCTCACTACTGTGTTGACCCTGTTGAGTGAAATTTCAATTACTATGGAAAAATTGAAAAAAAACAAAAAAAAAAACAAAAAAATTAGATAAAATTTAATACTCATCTTAATGTTGAAATGTGATTCCACTTAGAGCTTATCTCATTTCTCCTTGAATAATGATGAACCCTCATTTCAATTGTGATACACAACACTTCATCACGCTTAATTGAAATTGGATGAAATGTGGTGATGAATTTGAAAAAAGGAATGGGATTTGGCTTTGGATATGCTTATAAAAATATATTGTGTTAAAATATTTTGATGGGTTTCATAATTTTTTGTTATAAGTGATTTTGGTGATCATTGAATATTAAAATGTTTTTGGAAAAGGTAATTCAAATTTCATATTGGTGTGATATATTTTTCTCGGGACTAGAAAAACTCAAGTTGGGGTTGTGATTAGCCACTAAAATAAGCTAATATTAATTGTTATATTATAATATTCTTGTGATTTATTAATTATAGACACCATTTTTAGTTTATTTTACACTTTGAAAATTATTTCACTATATTATTATAAGTCGTTAAAATAAACTACTACACGGTACATTTTTGAACACCATATAAAATACCCAATTGTCTTGATTTCATTTTAATATTTAATTTTCAGGTTTATTATTACATTGGGAAAAATTAATACTTTTGGATTACATGATGATTTATATTGGAAGACTACCAAAATGGGTTTTTATGAAAGCACTATGTGGGAAAGGTAAACTGGAGATCAGACTAATAATGAGATTGTAGCGGATAGGATACAATCCCAATGATTATCAACATTTAACTAAATATAGAGGACATGATTTTAAATATTTAATCCAATAGTGAAAAGAGATAATTTAGATGTTTTAAGGGAGTACCAGGTGGACCATATTGGAGATAATATTATAAGCCAAATTATGCGGCCCAGAAAAATAACCCACCACTTCGATAATATATCGCAAAAAAATTCCATTTGGGATGAAATGTTACTAGTGGTTAGGAGATATCTAGAGCTCCATTTTCTTCTTCTGTGGCCCCCTCTAATTTGGCCATCTAGAAGGCCATTTTGATGCCTCTGTTCAGTGAATGAAAGCTGGATTTCAAATTAGAAGCCAATGGTCTTGATTTTATTTAAATATTTTATTTCATTTTTTCTGATTACATTTGGAATAATTCATACTTTTGGAGTACTTGAAGATACACATTGGAAGCCCACCAAAATGGGATTTCATGACAACACATTTTGGGAAATGTAAACTGAAAAAAAACCCAATGAAGAGATTGTAGTGGCCAGGATTCAAGCCCAATTATTCTCACAATTTATCCAAAGATAGGGGATATAATTTTGAACATTTCTTCCAAGAGATACAAGAGATAATTAGATTGTTTTAATGAAGTTACAGGCAGCCCAATTTGGAGAAACAATTCTGGACCAGATTCTGTGGCCCAAACAAACATCCCACAATTTCGATAATTTATCGCAAAAACTAATTACATTTGGGGTGAAATGTTACAGGATATTAGGATACATCCGAAGCTCCATTTTCTTCTTATGTGGACCACTCTATTTCAGCCATCTAGAAGGTCATTTCTATGCCTTTATCCAGTGGATGCAAGCTAGATTCCACTTCGTGTCAAGAGTGGAAAAGTATAAGATCTATAATCTTTCCACCACCATAATCCTACCATACTCAAGTGAGATTACTTTCAATATTGGAGGCTTTAACCAAGGACAACAAATTTTCTATTTAAGTTAGTGGTTTTGTAGTATTTATTCATATTTGGTGTTTGGTTTCATTGAAGTGTTATGCTATTTCTTTGTGCTTGTAATCACATTTCTTTCTCATGTAAGTTGTTCAATTCATCTTATTTTCTTAATAAAAGTTCTTATTATCCTCATATTTTGTTCTTCTTCAAATCACATGGATACCATTGTCTCATGGTGTTAATTTATTCACACCAAACCTTGTGAAATTATCACACAATGGTGGAGTGATCGTAATTTCATTGTCTTTTGTTACTTCTCTATTTCCCCCCTCATGAGTCTACTTTCTGCTTCCATTAAAACCATAGAATCAATAGAGTGATAAAACACTTATTGGTTGATCCAAGGGAGTATAAATGGGCTGGATTGGATATTATTTCTCACTCCATTAATTTCTAATAACTTCTTTTAATTAATAATTCTATTTGATGATCTTTAAACTCCTTCGTCATTGTTGAATTTAAGGCCACACACTTCAAGTGCTAATAAAAATATTTATCTTGGAGTGCTCAAAAAAGTTATCCTTAAAGTGTATATGTGATTATTATTAGGGTGTTTAGGAATTAAACCAATAAGTGATGATGTTTTTTATCTCATTAAAGGAACCCATCTCAAATATAAGAAGATGAAATAATTGAAAACGGAATTCATCCAATCCACCCCAACCAATATCCCAGGATCAAATCATTATCATAATTTGAATTAACTTATGTATTATAGTGTTCAATTAAACCTATATATATTAGGTACTATAGCGGGAACTGTATCAGTCCCTGTTTGGCATTGTAGCTACCGGGAATATGCCCCCATTTGGGCCTTCGGGCCACTGACTTGGTCCCCAAGTCCTTTAAGGCCTTGGGGCCATCCAGGCCTTCGGGTCATTAAGGACTTAGAGCCACCTCGAGACCTTCAGGCCACCTTCAAGTGTAGATGAAAACCAGACAACCTACAAGAAACAAGCTCTACAAAGGAGGATGGGCAAGAAGGTTTCACCACAGTAGAAGCTAAACGGATTGCAAGAATGAGAGCGTATGACACCTGCCATTGGGAAAAGCCTGTGCATACACGAGAATGCCTAGCCGAACAACCATTTCCAGGTGGAGATCTGATTTCATGATGACGATGCTAGGGAGGAGCAATTCCAAGTAGTTATTCTGGGTTTTATGTAATGTTTGAAACATATGGGTAATGAATTCCTCTAAGGCCAACATGCCATAGAATACTTACGCCTACGAGCCTTGTAAGGGTTCCACCTCACCCCTTGAAAGGTGGATTATAAAAAATAAATAAAAAATGAAGGCATTCGGGCCATTGAAGGAATAGACAAAACAAATTCCGTAGAATATACGTGTCTATAGGTTTCTTCTTAGGTCTCTAAGGATTCGACAACACAATCCAAACTACAAGCTACCACTTTACACTAAAATCTTGGGTAAATTTGGGCGATAAAAAAAACATAGGCATGAAATGAAATGTTTATAAAGGGTGTGCCTTGATAGCACTCCAATACATTGGGTAACGTTTTGTATCACGATACACCATGTAAAATGGGGGTATACTCATACAAATCCAAGTGAAATGAGGGTTTTCTCATTCTAATTCAATTTAAATGGGGGTTTACTCATGATGCATGTGAAATGAGCCTTGGATCATGATAATATCTTGTTAAATGTTTTCTACACATCTCCTTGTTATGATAATCATGTTATATCATGCCTTCATGTTCATGTTTCTCTTATGATCCATTGATATGCCTATTTCCTAACACGTATTCTATTATTCTTGTTATGACTTGTTTACTACCTTACTGGGCATTATAGCTCACCCTTTTTTTATACATGTTCTCAAGTTATCCCATGCAATTCTAAGTATGAAATAATGTTGTGGTCATGAAAAAAGATTTTTCAATAAATATGTTGTATTTTATGTTCTAAGTTGTTATGTAATGTTCCTAATTTATGAAGAAACTAGACCTCTTGATCCTTAGACTTGTCTTAAGTGAATTTTTATGTAATAAATAATGTTTAAGTGTGTAATAAAGTATAGGGTTAATATAAGAATAATAAACAATGAATAAATAAGATTATAAAAATCTTAATATAAAAATATAGAATGATATAGCATAATATACATTATACATATACAAAAAAATATTATAGTAATCTTGGATATGCAATATGATTATAAAACATATGAATACAAAAGGTGAGTATGCATAAGGAACATTTACCTCTCCAATGGATCTTGAAAATCACTCTGTGAATGATGTGTCCTCATGTGAAGAGTATTTCATGCATGATAAAAGAATCAAATTTAGGTAAACATGCAGTGATCCAGAGATATCACCGACATCATAACCTAAGAAGAAATGTCCCCATATGACACCCACAAATGAAAATTCATCCTAAAAGTAAAACAATTAAAAAAAAACATTTCAAATCAATTTATAAAAATTAAAATGCAGGAATAGTTTTTTCACTTGTTTTTGATATTAGGTCTCACCTTCATTGGGAATCCTCTATTTTCTCCCACAAAATAGTACAACTTCTTTTAAACTAATCCACTCAATAAAAATCTTGTTACGATTTGTGTGACTGCCTTGATGTTTTCTACAATACACTAATATATTGAATTTATGACATTTTAATTAATACCTCCAACAATTACATATATGAATGGTGAAAATAGAATGTAATTATCATCTATCAATGAAGAAACAATAAAAGTTATTTAAATATAGAGAGTCTTATTTCTCAATATACCATCATGAATATTCTAGACAAGTTGTATTTATCAAAAAACGTTCATGGAGATATTCTAGAGATGTTGGTTCATGAAAAAATAGTAAACTATATAAGGATAACCATTTAATAAAAAAAGGATGAAATTTTGTAATTAAATTGACTGATCCACTTAACAACTAGTAAATTCCATAAATGAATCATATGCTATAGTTACTAATCGTAATTACTTGAACACTTAGCCAATAAAGCCTCTTCCTCACCTCACCGTTAAAGGCATTGGAGGTGACTCTCCTTCACTTCTACTTCCCCACCACCCCTTTTTTTTTTCATTTTCTCCGCAGATAGGTTCATGCTATACTCACTCTACTCTTTGTGATTTTTCAAATCTGGGGAATATCACAAATAAATCCATTTGAATGCACTAACAATGGGAGATAATATTGGAGTCATATGGAAAATAGAGAGACATAAATATATAAACCTTCAAAATACTAGTTCCTTATCTTTCTCTTTATGTAAATACTTTAGGAACTAATTCTGTACATATACTACTAAATGAAGTAATCCAAGATGATGTTCATTCTCTTTTGATAGATTGATTATTTATTTAAATATGAATAGACTATACAGAATACTACAACATTGCTAGATATGAAATATATTTTCAATATTTTATAATTGTCCCATTCAATAATGAAATAAAGGGGTGCAATTTTGGCATGTGTTCTTCTGTAGCTATGAATCTTGCTTCTTGAACATGAAACTGGAATACTATCCTAGGGATACTCATTACATGATTTAAACTCCCTAAAACAGATTATTGAATCTAGGGTTTTAACTTACCAATTACTTCCCCACCTTTAAAAATCTGTATACTTGTTCTATGTTGGTGATATTGATGAAGTCCATGAGAATGGTGGTATAAATCCCATAATTTTGGAGGATGAGGATGAATATGAATATGAAGATTCTAAATGATAGAGATAGAGATTTCAGTGACTAAAGATGACTAAAAAAGGAATATCAATGTCTAAATATTCATTATCATAAATCTTGGGAGTCCTCCTTATGAGTAATGGTGAGATTGGAATAATGAACATTTTTTAGAAGGAAATGAGTATTTGGGTATGATGATCCATAAACCTCGTAGTCGAGAGAATGAAAATAGAGAGCACCATGTGTTTTCTCAGCTACATTCATAATGTACTAAATTGTCTGAACCAAAATTGTGATTATCTATTTGTAGTTTCCCAAACTTATGATTAGTGTCTCTACTATAGAGATGTAGTGATGTTCTATCAAGAGTCCACCTGGTCATAATTTTATATTCTTATTTTGGTCTTGTGTGAATGATTTGAACAAAAAATAGAGATTCATATTCTAATAAGTAATTTTATAGGGCCTTCTAATATGCACCAAAAAGAATAAGTGATTTCTACCTTATAATATTTAATTGATTAAACAAATTTCATGAAACCATTATAATATAAATAAAAATAAAATGTATACAATTCAAAATTTCAGTTGATTCATGTGGTGAAAAATTAAGGAGAAAAAATATATTATATTTCAAGAAGCTGATATTCATAATCTTGCATGTATATCCATATTTCCCACTATCTTTGCTGGTGCAAAAAATTAGGAGACACTGTGTAAATTAGAATAAAAAACCAAGATAAAACTATATAGATAATGAATAAATATTGAAAATTAATATTGGTGTTAAAATTTAGTGGAGTCAAAACAAATGAAAAATATAGAATAATGACTGATTGAATGTACATATTTTCATTTGACACCATCCAAAGTAGATCCATGGAAATCCCTAAGGAGAAGATCATTTTTCAACATCATGAAAATCTAATTATGGGAGGTTGCTATAGTCGAATCCCACATTGGTGGTGACTATATGGTATATTTAGGGGTGGTGGAAATTAATATCGATGGAGAAATGGTAAGAAGTACATATTAGAGTGATCCTAATGAAATTAACACATGTTATATCTTTACTAATTAATAAATGATATGAAAAAATGAAAACATGTTATTTATTTAGTGAAATAATTACAATGACTAAATAAAAATAGAAAACTAAAACTGTAGTGATATTCAAACACATGATGATAAATCTAAATATATTTTTATTATATTAATAAATTGAATGTAAATTTTAAAGGTATATTAAAATAGTATACTGAAAAAATTCTAAACATTATCATACAAATAAAAAAATTAAAAATACATTGAGTAGTTGTCAAACTAAAACTAATGTACACTGATAATTCATTAAAGTAAGTCAATTGTACATATATAGAAAATGAAATAGCATTAATTTGAATGTACACTATGTATTTATATAAATTCGGTATACCCCTTGGCATATCAATAATGGTTTAACGACCATTCATTATACTACCCAAAGTATTTTTTAGATCAATTAATAGAATTTAAGAAAATTAATATTAATTAAAATCATAAAAATCATAAATAATATAAATTAATTTGACTATATGACATAATATAATACTCGAAATGAGCTCAAACATAAACTATTTATGTGTTATAAACTCTTAAACTAATCAATATAGACCAAAATAGATGGATAAGAAATAACCATAGATTTTGACATAAAATACACAAATATGGTTCCTTTGGATTCCTCCCTTAGAAAACATTCATGTACCTTACTGATTATTCTTTAATTAAGCACATCCTAATAACCTACAAGAGAAAATCATATAAAAGAAAAAAAAAATAAAAAGCATAAGGAAATTTAATTTCCTCGACTAGATGGCATAATCTAATAATTTAAATGAGATCCAACTTCAACTATTAAAAAAGGTTTATAATGTTATTAAATTACCCAATAAAATGTTCAAAAAGAAGCTATTTTTATTTTTAAATCCACTTTTATCATTAAAAAATGTTTTTTTAGAAAGGAAGTTAAATATAAAAATATTTTATTTTATTAAATATGATTGTCATTAAAACCACAAATGTGGAGTAAATTGTCTAAAAAACTATAGGAAATCGTAAAATACCATCTACAATCCATCCAAATGATAGAATAAAGTTACACATACCTATTTGGATTTTATTTATAGAAATAAAAATGAAATTTATACAATAAGAACTTAAATCAGTCTATAGAAATTGATCCCGAATATTATACAAAGAAATCCCCAAACCAATATTCTAATATAAAAAATCAAGAATTTATCTAAGGTATGCTCTCCATTCATACACTTCTATCATTTTTGGAAAATTATATCATGTTCTTTGTAGTAAAAGAGAGATCTTGTTCTAATGACATTACTTTATTGTCGATGTTGCATTATCATCTTTTAGTAGGAAAAACATCTTTGAAAACTCATTTTCAAATCATCCTGATAGCATCACCAATACCGATTGTGTATATTATTCTAGATTCTGATCCATAATTCCAAAACATAAGAGGGATAATACTGATATACCATTAAAAATAACATTTTATTAAAAATAGGTAGAGATAAAATATTGAAAGAGAAAAAAATGAATAATGAATAGTAATTAATGTAAATTTAATAAATAAAATTGAATTTATGTTATATGTGTTGGTTATGCATACAATAATTACACATAATATACAATATAATTTCCTAATATAAGAATAATCATACGAGTGTAATTCCTCTAACTGAATTTTATGAGTGCATGTGTAAAAATATATATAAAGATGTAATTTCACTAACAGATGAATATTCATACAGGTGTAAAAATAAAAATATTCGCGTATACATATAATTTCACTAACTGAATAGATATGCATAATGTAATAAATTTGGTTCATTTTTAATTTAATTATGTGTTATACAAGTTGTAATTTCATAAAATATACAATGTATGAATACATTAAGAGGTATATAGTATACTATGTATGGATATTGCAATTGCATACTCTGTGAATCTGAAAGGGACATGGGTGGCATGAGATTATGAAAATATATACTTTACACAATATACTATAAATGTACTGTTTCTTGTAATTTTAAAAAAATTATGAATAGTGTATGTATACACATTTATGTAATTTGAAGCATTGAATACATAATATATAGATAGTATATGAATTCTATATGTTCACTACCTGTACCAGTACACATAAAGTATATAGAAGATGCATATTGTAATTGAATATAGTGTAAATCTAGAAAATGCATGGGCCTATTTAATTATAAATTCACACAATAATATCAAGTGATCATTGTATGAATGGAAGGCATGAGAGTATACAATTATAAATTTACATGATAGTATGAATATGGAAGATTCTTATTTTTATATATTTTATGTCATCCATCTTTTCACATGACATAAAAAATTAATTTCTAATTTACACTAATATGTTAAAAATTTTGAGTTATTAAATAGAAATTTTCATACGTGAAAAAAATTAATTAGAAACATAAAAATATCAACATATGGATTTGAAATATCTTTGTAAAAAATGTAAATGGATTCAAACAATATAATCCAAATGAGAAATTATTTATAATAAAACATAGATGAATGAAATAAATATCAAAATGAAAAATAAATTTATATTAAAGGGGGAAGACCACAATGATGTAAGAAATGTCCCTTTTCAATGTCATCAAGCCACTTCTTCGATAAAAGGTGAAAAAAACTAACATAAGAAACATGAATGCTAAGAAAAAACATTTTTTAGAATCAAAACCCCCTATAATGGTGTATGATTCATTACTGTGGGGAACATTGAGAGCTAGTATGGGAATATAATTCTCGTTTTCTATATATAGACGTACAAATGTATATATATATATCTATAAGCTGAATGAATTCAGTTGTACATTAAGTATTCAAATGTGTATACTATTAGGTGATGTTAAACCCCAAAAAACATATGTTATATAAATCATGTAATCTTTCGCTGATGTATAGATAATCTATCAACATATTCATTTAAAAAGAAATAGAGGTTCGGTTCCATCAATGATAATTTCCATGACATATAGTATCCCTCAACATTATAACCTCTTTAATTAGTAAGGAAAAATGATCATTCTCACTATAATACACCTATGAAAAATGGAAAAAATAATTAAATAAAAATGATATGATAAATATAGAGTGATACTATTACATGTTTCTTAATCACAATGCATGATTATTGTTAATTTTTCAGACATCCTTCTTTGCCTAGAGTTTTTCAAAATTTCTTCATGTGATATTGAAATGATAGTTTTTTTGGAATAAAATAAATATTTTAGATGAAATATAGATTCTTACACCAAGAAAATATTATGAATTTTGTATTTTTTGAAGCATAAAGGTCAACTACATTAATTAAAAAATTTATTATTTTTGAAAATAATATTTATGTTTCCTGTTTTTTTATAAAGGTGGTACCTTAGTCAAAGACCAAGGCACAATTTATTGAATAACGAAAAAATAGATTACATGAGTCCAAATAATAGAATCTTATTAAAATATTTATCATAAAATGGAGAAAATCACGAGAAAAATCATCCAGCTAAGTAATTCCCTGGTTGACTCCCTTGTTGAAAAGACCATCAGTAACAATGTTCACTTCACAGAAGGATTGAGTGGCAATGTAGTTCATTTCCATGAGCGAAGCAAGACTATTCATCCAATGAGAAGTAAGCGGCCAAGAAAGGTGAACCACCCCCTTCCAAATATCCTGGACAATAGTGGTTGAATTAATTTCAATAAAAATATTATTCCAAACCTTTTGTTTGGAAAAGTAAATGGCATGGATCACCCCCATCATTTCTGCTTCCAGAGATGAGGCCATACCACACCAGGTAAAGAAGCATATATGACACCTTCTAAGATAATATCTAAGAATAGAACCACGTCCTACAGGACCTGGGTTTCCTTTGGTGGAACCGTAGACTTTCACATTGATCTACCCTAGTAGAAGCTATTTTTAGAATAACTCAAAGGTGTGTCTAGACTGTCTATAAAAACCAACAATCTTGAGTTGGTGAAGGACGTCAAAGTCACAAACAGTGTTGTCACAATATGATTTCTTAATCGAGGAAGTATCATGAATGGAAATGAGAATCATCATCCTACCTTCATTAAGCATGAATGAGAAATTATTATGAAGAATTTTATTTCTGTCATACCAGATCACATGGAGGAGCTCCAAAACAATAGTCAAGAAAAGATTCTTGATTTGTTGAGAAGAATTAAAATCTACACAATGCTGTAATTGATATATAATAGAATCATTAAGTAACCATTTTCAACCAAATATTTCAAGAATGTAATTCTAAAGAGATGTAGAAGTAGAACAAGACAAAAACTGGTGATTAATATCTTCTCTATGTTGGTTGAACATGTGACATTTAGAGCAAAGTTAGATCCAACAGATTTCAGACAAACACCAGTGGGGACTCTGTTATGAAAAATATTCCAAACAAGGGTAATTCTCAAGGGATTAATCCATGATTTTATAAAATATTTCAACCAATATAAGCTCGAATAAGAATTAATGAAGCTGTAATTGTAAAAATTTTTGGAATCAAGAACACCATTATAAGCAGTTTTCCAAATGAAAAAATCCATAGAGTTGGAGTAGGGGTAGATGTCAATAACATGATTAATGTTATCAGGAAGGATGCTTATGTGATAATTAAAAACATCCCTTATCATGGATTTTTTATTATGAGGAAGAGAATTGTGAGGTATCATGGGGATTAAAGGAGTACCAGTGTGGTTGTCAAGCCAACAAAACATGGAAGAATTAGTACTAACCGTCTATCTAGTGTTATTTATAATTTTGGTGAAACATTTCCTAACAGACGACCAAATTGAAGAAGTGATGTAGTTCAAATTTCCATTCTTAAGTTTATTAAGGAATCTTTTCTTGAGGAAATGAGTGGAATCAACGATATTATGAAGAAACCTCCAAGTCAACTTAGCCTGAAGAGAGTCATTAATTTGGGATCAAGTCTACTTAAATAAATCAAAATATAAACTGTATAATAAAAGATGACTATGTTATTACTTATTGAAATTTATCATAGAAGGCATTCATTTTGAAAAATTATTGATAATTAGATATACAAAACACATAACCACCAATATCTGGTTAAAATTTTTCATGGGCCATAACAACCTATAATAATAACCTTAATTACCTCTAAATAACAGATTCATTAAAATAATGAATAAAATGGAAAACATTTCTAATAGAACCATTATTAGGTGTGCACCAGTTATCCAGAAAGACCTAAAAATACAGTAAATTATATGATATAAAATTAAAATTTTAAAAAATAGTAATATTAAAAAACATGACCTTGAGTATTAAAAATTTAGTGACATTATCTTCAATATCTTCATGATTTAAATGTCTTTATTATATAAATGTAAAATCTCTTGAACCATTAATAAAAAATTTAGAATTAAAATATTTAGCTATATGAAAAAATGGGATAAAATGGATGATGTGTAATGTAAAAATATTCATTATCAGTAATAAAAAAATTTAAACCCAATGAAAATTAATATGAAGTTAAAGATGAAGGATTAAAAGGAGAATAATGGTGTTTTTAATTATCCTTATGTTGACCATGACCGATGGATGTTTTCAAACATGATGTTAATTATTTTAAGATTTAAAAAATTATAATTGTATAATATACATGTATTAATAAAAATTAGGATATGGACCTAATGAACTGCAATAATAACTAAAATACCATCTTAAGAAAATATTCATTCAATTCATGATGATGGTGGAATGAAATGTTCAAACATACTAACTAGGAGGTGTACACTAGTGATCCTAATGAACTCTAAAATATAGTAACCTATATGTATTAAAGTGAGAATTGTAAAAAAATGGAATTAATATAAAAAATGAAAGAAGTATTAATAATTCAGTGAAATTATCTTCAAAAACATCATTATTAGAATTTATTTATAAAATTATTGTATGAACTCATGAAACATTAAAAAAAATTGAGAATTCAATGATTCAGCTTCATGAAACAATTTTATAAAATGGATGATGAGTAATGAAAAAATATTAATTTTTAGGAATCACAAATTTGAAAAAAAAACAAAATTAAATGAAGAGGAACATGAAGGAGTTTAAGGAAAATAAAAATGTTTTGAATTCATCTTATTTTATCCCAAACTGCTGGATATTTTCTCACATGATCTTCATTATTTTAGAATTCCCAAAAATATAATTTCATAATGTATGTATAATTAAAAAAATTAGTGTGGGAAACAATAACCAACAATAATAACTTGAATCCATCTAAAGAATTAATTAATTCAATTCTTGATTATATTGGAATGAAAATGTAAAACATACCAATTATGAGGCATAGACCAGATATCCAAAAAATACTTCACAATACAGTGAAAGATATGTTAAAAAAATATAATTTAAAAAAAATGTCGATAATAATAAAAACATCCATGGGTATTAAAAAATCAGCGATGTTATCTTCAAGAATTTAATGCTTTAAATTTCATTGTGACATCAACGTAAGATCTCTTAAACCATTAATGAAAAAAATGAGAATGAAAAAAATTCTATTATATAAAATAATTGGAAAACATGGATGAAGAGTAATGTAACAATATACATTGTCAATAATCAAAAATTTGAGGACAATGAAAATTTCAATGAAGTGGAACATGAAGTGGAAGAAATCGAATCATGACATTTTGAATTTACCTTATGTTAACCCTGACCGGATGTTATTTTCACACATGATATTCATTATTTGAAGATTTTAAAAAATATAACTACATAATATATAAGTAAATAAAAAAATTATTATTTCAAAATATATCTAATTAAAAAATGTACATTTATAGAGAATTATATGTTTACTTGAATCAATATAGATGCATGTAGAATATCATCATCAAATGTAGTTGTATTTTGTGTGAGAATAAATAAGATGATAAAATCTGTAATAAGAAAATTATGTGTGGTTTCATCTATTAAATTGGGAGGATAATAAAACTCTAAAGGAGTATGATGATGAATGTGGATATGAATTGACAGAGAAATGTGGGAGTAAATGGGAATATATCTCAATGTAGGATGATTTTTAGTTACGGTTTGTCTATATGAACTATAAAATATACATATCGAAGGTCATCTGATGATGTATATTATAGTAGATATGGATGAAGGATGAACCCTTACTAGGGTTTGTTGATTCAGACAATACTATTCATGAGGATGGATGGACACAGTGTAATAAAATGTGAATATTAATTCATGTAGAAATAAAAGAGGGGAATTCTAGAGGTAGTGATGAGGGTAATAAAGGAATGAAGGTGATGATGGTAATGAAGGAAACATACTTAAAATTAATATTTTTATTTTCCATAAACTTTTAAGGAACAAGTGAGAAACCAATAAACACTTTTGAGGAAAAAAGGTAAACCATACTAGAATTCACGACAAATAGACTTAAAACACCAATTATCAGAAGATAACGAACAAACTAAGAAATAAATCATCACAAAAAATCACCACCCCATCATTCACACTGACAATATTCATAGTAGGAGCCATAATCACTCAAGATAAGGCCAAGAAAACACTAGGAAACTAAAAAAATGAACCTCAGAAAAGCATGAAGAACCTCAGAACCGACCTCCTCAAACACTATTAATGTGACCATCAACACCAACCCAAATTCACCAAACCACTAGTGAACTATAGTCGGCGGTCACCCAAGCTCTCTAGTGGCATGAGATGGACTCTAGAAAATCTTTCATGAAGAACACATCCAAATATGGCTAATGAATAATCTAGATCGAGGAAGACCATGTTGTTCTGAAGCCGCATCCTACTCTGCAAAGAACCATTTCCCAAACTTGAATGCCAATGACTCAAAAAATTCAATCTAACAGACCCATCAACACAATAAAAACACCATAAATAGAGCAAAATTCATCCATCTAGATCAGAAAATAACCCATAGGACAACATCATAAAACCATTAGGATAATCAAACCACAAAGTCGAACAAAAACACCGCTGGTTCCTCTGAAAAATTACACATTACCCAAAAATGCATCTAGATCCAAATCACTCATATAAAGAAATGAAAATAGAAACTATCATTGCAAATATCTGAACACTAGGTCACAACAGAAGAATCCCTTCTATGATTTCGAAACTTTAAACCATCTCCGCCTTTATAGCTACCACAGAGATCACCACAAAAAACCTCTAGAACTCCTAACTGACACACTATATGGAAACCCTCATAAAGAAAATAATGCTCGATAACTGGATCTCACCGCGCTGCTATGAAACTCTAGCCAGTGAAGGAGGAAAAGAAAAAGGAGTGGGCCATCAAATAGTGAGGAAAGCCACAACAACCGAGCCCATGAAGACCGATGCTGCCACTGAAGGATAAGAACCCCAAGATCTCAACAAAGAAGAACCGAGGACAAGATAGAGATAGCCTGAGGAGGGGGAAGGAGAGGCAACGATAGTAAGAAAACCCTCGAAAGGAGCGCCCCTTATGTGCTCATCCCTTCCTATGGGAATAAAGGAAACAACCAGAATTAAGTTGGAAATGGGAAGGTGGAGTTAGAGGCATGTATGGGGATGTTAGAGGCTAAGAGGGAGATGGGTATGCATTGGAGTGGCCAAAAAATAGAGTTGGATGTTGAAGAAGAGGAATAGGTTATAGAGGCATAGTCATAGGGGTGGTTGGATTTGGAGGCCTTGGTAGGGGAAGAGTCCATGGAAGAGGTGGAGGTGGAGGTGGAGAACAAGGAAGCGGAGAATTCACATGTGGAGAGTCCTAATGCGTAGGATATAGAGTATTAGTTATAGGGGTATCGATAGTATGGGAAAAGTCCTAGGTATAGGCATAGGTTGTAGAGGAGGCACATGCATAAGATATAGAATCACGATTCAGAGGAAAGCGGATTGCGCGGAGAGGCTGATGTGTAAGGTGGAAGGTAGAGGAGCCGAAATGTTGTAGGAATTGGCATAGACTATTGAATATATTATATATTTATTTTTAAAAAGATGATTATACAATACCATATTTTAAATTTTTAGGGTGGGAGAACCCAATCATGAAAAGAAAAATTTCAAGATGAAACATTATACCACTGAAAATATATATTTTAGTTATTAATATCTCTTATGGGAAACAAACTCGTTGATTAAAATAATATTTTAAAAAGGTTTTATGTGCTAAAGTGTAAACAAATATAAATTACTCAATAATATTATCAATTTGTATAATGTATCCATCTTATTCAAATTATGTTCAACTAAATGATAATATCTCATTGATGAATAATTGGGTAAATAGAAACCCATATGACTGAGGTAGCACATGAGACAAAATAAACATGAAGAAAATATAAATTATTATTTTTATTATATCCCATTAATTACTTGGAAATAATATACAAAACATTATTTGAATGGTAAATTAGGAGAATTACATATAACGAAATTAGTGTGCATATATTGTAACAAAAACCCATACCTTGTTCACAATTCATACTAATAATTTACCCAATATATTAAATAATTAATGGAATATTATAAAATATATACAAAATTTTATTTTTCAAAAATAGAAACAAATATATTCCTCATTAAAACCATTATATATATATATGTATTTGTAAGTTTTTCCTATTTTTATCACTGGGTGTTAGTAATCTTTATTATATTGTAATAGTTATGTAAAAGATGTGTTGGAATCAATTAATTTTATAAATTACAACTCTATTAGATTATATATTATACTATAGTAAATTTTACATGATAGTTTATAAATCTGTACTTTTATTTTATGGTAGATTTATTTACAACCCTTGAAGATGAAATCAATGATCATCATGTTTCAGTGATTCTTATTGAACATATTTTTTTTTTCATAATTAATTAGTTTAACAATAATTTTACCATTTAAAACCAAATATTTATAATATTTATAATTTTTTATCATATTATATCATTAATTAGTATCTCATTGTAATCCATAATATAAATTCATTGTATTGATCATGTGCGTGGATAATCCTATCCAAAGATGAACATATCATATTTAGTTGATGATAATTTGGTCATTTTGTTGTAATATAACTATACCAAAATCATAACAATCTTATTTGTTATTTATAAGTGTGATATATCATAATTAAAAATAATTATAATGATATTTTAACTAAAATAAATTAATTATTTAGAAATATTCTATCATTTTCCTCATAGTACACTCATTTTAAATGATTGAATTGACAATGGTAATTTCTTGGCCATATCATTAATAGGTTCTCAAATTTTTCATAAGAAAAACTTTAAGATATCATTAATCTCATATTTATCCTTCAATACAATCATCATGATCATCCATATTAATAGGTGAGGAGATGAAAAATGAAAAATTATCATTCTATAGAGAAGGCAGTCCACGTGTATGCATGCTCAGTAATTTTTTTTCCAGTGATTGCGAGAAAGTATTAATTTGTTTCATTGATTCAGAGTAATAAAAATGAAATAAAAATCCTAATTAATTATTAAACTTCAATTTTAGACCATCCTCATAATGTGGTGAAGGCAAAGATAAAAATGTTGCGTCAAAGAGGAAGTAGTCCATACAATACTTGAATTATAATTTCAATTTTCATAATAAAAGTGTTTAAAAGCCATTAATGATTATTACAAGAGAATAATAACATCTATTATATTACTAATAAATATTTAATTATATATGTATTACAAAATTAGATTTGTAAAACGAAAAATTTAAATGAATGAAGTAAAGAAAAATGAAATACTGATGTTGGGAGCTTTGAGATTTCTTTAGAAGATCCCAAGGAAAGATATGGCATATGATAATTTCATGAGGCCAAAATCTCAAAAAAGGGAAAAAATTTTATAGGGTTAATAAAATATATGTGGTTTTTGAATAATTCCAAATTTTGAGGAGTTCCATGAAAGGGAGGTGAGAGGCCCCTTTTATAAGTTGCGATAATGACATTTTCATAAAATATTCCATCTTAATATAGTGGGAGTAAAAGTTAAACTTTTCATGTGCCCTAAAATTTTAGAAATAATGGATTAGGGAATATATAAGGCCTTGATACACCTCATAGAAACAATTATATAAATTTTTTATCTTGTTTCAATCCCTTTACCCTAATAATGACAACTTTTAGTATTTTATTTTTTACCACAACAACTAGTTATTACCTAACGCTACGAAAATATTTATGCCTAAAAATAATGTGGTCCTTATTAGAGAAGCTATAATAATTGATTAAAAATTTGAAATCAGTTTTATTTTATTAAATTTATAAATTTGATACATATTTTAAAATAACAATATAATATTAATTGTTTTTGAAAATTTTAAGTATATTTGAAGATATAAAAAATTTGATTGTGAATTAAAACTACCATTTTCAAAAAAATAATAACCCACATATTAAATACTTATTTTTTCTTAAAAAACGTTCCAATGAATTTCCAATTTATATTTTTGTACAGATAATTTCATAAGAGTCACTTTATTTTTAATAAATATATTTTCACTTAAAAATATTTATTTTTAAATCAATCCCTAAAATTCATATAAATAAAATATTATTATTTTGGATAAAAAATATTGTTAAATTTTTAATATGATTTTGTAATTAAATTAATATTAACTAATGATTCATATCAATTATATTTTATCATCACTAATAATAAGTTTCTGGAAGTAGAAATGTATATCAAATAGAAATGAAATTATTATTATAAATTAATTTCTATCTATAAAATGATTTTATTAGTCACTTTAGCTATTCCAATTATTTTTTTTAAATTAAAAGATGACTTTATTAAATATTTCATAAATCAATAATTCATATTCCTTCCCACTAATTCTATGTATTTGATTTAAAATTTATCTCTAATATTTATATTTATTTCAGAATATATAATGGTATTGTTTTAGTTTAGTGTTTTGTGTGGAGAAATATATTGAATACATTTAGATCATTTAATGAATGTCACGTATTAAAATATATGATTGTATCATTTTCTACCCTTAAATATTTTTTCCTCACAATTTGAGTCATAATATCAGATTAATTTCTTTTGGGAATATAAAATTAACCGAACACAACTAAATTATCATGGGTTTGACTAGATTATGGAAAGAAAAATTATTTTATATTCTTTTTAAAAGAATATTACACATTCCAAATTTCACATTTAACTCTAGTAAGTTAATAATATCTTGATCTATAAGGAATTACTTCACCAAAGCCTTAAAATGATTTCTATGAAAATAATACCACAAGGAGTTCTTATTTATAAATCAGAATCCAATAATTAAGAAAAAACATGGAATAGAAAACTAGGAAATATAGAGTTAAAAATTTCTGTCCCCAACATTAGTAGCGGTTTTATTGGCCTCCCCTTGTTCACATGGTCATTGGTGACTATTTCCCATGTGAACCCTTATATTGAGACAATGAGTCAAATTATTCCAAACTCTTTTATAATTGAATCTCTATAATTTATATCATCTATCATTCACTTAAACATATAAGTCTGATGACCTTCATCTCTATTCTGATATAACATTCTTATCCTCTTAAGGAAAATTCCCTGATGCGTCTTCCCATATTTTTGATATGTAGGAAATTTGGTCTCTTTTTCAATATAATATTCATAACTTGATCTTTCATGAGACTCAATAATTATAATATTTGGTGTTTTTGGTATTTATATTATGATCATTCCATTAATCATATTTCTTTATAATGGTTTTAGTATAATCACAATGATTCTCAATTCATATCTTATTCTACTAAGTTTTTTGTCAATAAAGTTTTCGCATTGACAATGGAATCTCCTATTAACATGGTTCTATCAGGCTTTATCCATTAATAAAACCAAAAGAGTTAACATGAGTGTATATCATTATGATATATTTATCAAAAACAACAAAATGAAAATTTAACCTTAATATATATCACATTAAAACACATTTATGTTAGCATATTTTATTTACAACAGTACTTGAATGAGACTCAGTTAAACCTATATCACTATCTGTTTTACTAATATAATTTATTTTTAACCTCAATTAAATTGTTTTGGGTTCTATAACACATTAACCTAATCCCGATTATAGATAACTAAATTAACTTATACATTCCTAAAAAATTATAAACCCAAAAATCATTAAAATATATTCTCTCAAAATCCAACATATTCATTATCCATTATGTACATATCAATTAATATATACCTTAACATATAAATATCACTATTTAAATATATTTTTATCCACACACACATTCATATTTGTTTGTACATTTAAATCATTGTTATCTATGGAAACTTTCATATTTGGTTATCTAGCCTAAAAAAATTCAAGTCCATCATAATTATTCACAATGATAATGTGAATAATTCAAATAACATCCCTTGGGAGTGTCAAACCAAGTGTGTATTTAGACCACTCTATCGAGCACTAGTTAATGAACATATTAATACCAAATCCCCTTTTGGGGTTATTACACAGATATACATGTATGCGAGAGCCTATATCCACTTTTAGCATCCATATTAGGACATAATTTTTCAGATAACCATAAAATATATATTTTACCAAAACATTAGGTTATTATACTATACATTTAATTATTTATTAAAACTATACCTAGGGGTTTCACTAAACTTATCTTATCCAAGCCCCCATTTAAAATGTGTATTACAACCTTAACACCAAATCATATACTACAAAAAATGGTTATATATACTCTTAAAATTAATCTCAATAATAACTTATCAACACTTAAATTATACAAAATAATTTTTCTACTATCCAAAGTTATCTCAAAAATAATATTATACCAAATGTGATTCCCTAGACCCACACTCTCAAATATAGTTCCATAGACACATAATTCAGATACTAAAACTGATATTAAATTTTAATTCCCAAACAAAAATGTCCCATAATTACAAAATAAAAAATGATAATTTTATCTCTTATATACCAAATATATTTTTATGTTTAGATATCTATAAAATTAAGTAGAAAACATATAATAAAGAACATTTTTTTTATCAAAGGATGGATTGTTTCCTATTATATATGAAACTACTGAATCCATAATGATTTTTGAACATCCCTAAAAATTTATTCCACACTTGTTTTCATTATAATCATATCACATGCACTAATTTTCATCATAACACAGGGAATATAAACAAATAAATGGGGTGAGCTCAAATGCTTGGTAATAGAACCATATAACCGAATCTATCAAAAAATAAACATAGAATATATAATACAGAAGGAATACATTATCTGAGCAATGCCATATTCAACCAAAACTGAGAGCATGTTATATCTATAAAATTAAATGGATACCTATACATGAATAATAAATATATTATAATGATGTAATTTAAAATTATAAAATTTAATATCATTCCATCAGGACCATGTTCAAAGATAATATACTGATACAGGTAAAGGTATAAAAGAAATCCCAAGGTGTTTTATCTTTTGATAACTTGTAAATAAATTGAGGTGGTATATAATTCTATCCACACCTATCATTAATCTATATCTAATGCATTAAAAATTAGTTCCAAAAAATAGACGTCTTACTATTCCCTATGAAACCTATGGTTGAATAAAAATTGGAAATCCTTATAATGAAAATTATAAAATTATCAATACATAACCAACATGTGTTTTCAACAAATAATCACCAAGGATATAAATTCAGTTACCGATTTGAATAAAATATATAACATTATTATAACCCATTTGGAGGAGGAAAGAGGAATACCAAAAAATACATAACATGATTTTCAATAATAATATATATTGGTATAATAAAATACTAGTCACTAATACTTTTCCCAATTATAGTAAAATAAGTAACATGATCATAACTCATCCAGATAAATATTTTGGATTGCATAAAAAGTGAATAAACATTTTATTACAATGGAAACATATAGAGTTGTTTATATAAAATAAAACTATAACGACCAAAACTTTCATTAATAAAAATTACTCTTGATCGAATTAAATGTCTTATTATGTATAATGGTTATATAACATATTAACTTCCTTTGGTTTATGTTTTTATATTTTAAAATACCATTAAGAATTGTGACCGTTACTAATATAGCTGTTGAACAGTGATCACATGATTAGTATAATTATAGGGCTTTAACAAATCCAATTTACTCAGAAAAAGGAAGCGATGACCTTATCTAGTAGACCTTCCCTATATGAAGCCCTTTTTTCAGAGCTCAGAAAGGAGGTGGAGTGATTAGGATTCACTTTTTACCAAGCCGAAGTTGAGATTCAACATGTTAAGCTCTAAAGTAACCGCCAATGAGAGAAGTTGAAGCTGATAGAGATTACCACCCGAGAAATGTTATCCGAGCCACCCCAAGAGTCGGTCACCATCGCACACCTTACCCTTTGGTCTTATGCGAGTGTTATTATGGGGTATGTAACAAGACCTTATCACTATGATTAAGTGCATTTTTTGTATATAATAGTGAATATACATTCATTTTATTATTGTTAATTTGTAAATAGTTTTTAAAGTGAAAATAATATTTTTAGTTAATATTCAACTAAGAAATAGATTTTGATAAATTAAAGGGTTTCTAAATTTAATAATATTTAAATAAAATATTATTATTATTAAATTACTTTTTATTAAATATAAACGATCGTATAATTTTATGAATTCAATTGCAATTTCTGTTAAGGTTTGAAAGTCGTTTTTGTCAAAACCCTTGAATTTTAGATAAATGTAGGTATTTATTTTAAAGTAAAAAAATCACATATTTAGAAAATTATTTATATAAAATGAATATTATTTTTTGAATCAGGCTGTTGAAATTATCCGCTGGTGATTTTTTCATAATTTTCTGAGATAATCGATTTTTTGTGTACTAAATAAATACCGTTTAAATATATAATGTGTTTTATAACATCATAATGACCCAATAGTGATGTAATAAAATAATATAAATGATATTTTCGGAAAATATTTGTTTTACCATTAAAATAATTTTATTTTAGGTTTATTTTATTTATTTAACAAAAAATTAGTGGACCCTCTAAGAGTTATAAAACATTTTCACTTTTTAAATGAAGTTCCTTGAGAGTGTGACTCACCTCCACATAATCAACCCTATATTTTCAGATGTTTGGCCATTTTCCTTATATAATATTGTTTTCCACTCCCCTTTGGCAAAAACCATGGGCAAAAACCATGAGAATGTTTGTGGTATTTATTAGTTTAATGTTTGGTGACCCAAACCTAAATAATAAAGAATTCCCTCTCCTTTCCTATATAAACCCACCCAAGCTCCCACTTCCTCTTCACTAAAAGCCTTTTAAGTTCATCAAAACTCTTCCCTACTATATATTGAATCCTACCAAGGTTTTCCATGCTCCTAAGAAGCCTCACTCAATCCTTTGGGATTACACTTCCAAGTAAGGGATTTCTTCCTTTCTCATTTTTGTCCAATTTTATTTAAGTTATTATGCAATTTTATTTTCAACTACAAATGTTGGAGTATGATTTCTCACCTTCCCCATAATTCAATATTTATGTTTGGATGATGGGAGACCCCTTTATCTCTCATTAATTTCTTCCATGTACACCCGCTACCATGCCGAAATTCAGTGAGGGATTTCTCTCTCCTCATCATCATCATCGATTGAATTTTTATTAAAAACTGGAAAGAACACCCACACAAAAGCCATGGGCAAGGCTAAGGATACAAGACTTAGGGAGGTATAAAGTATTGAAGACCAAGATGATCTCCCCTATTCAAATTCACTCCCTCTGGTTCAAGAAGATTGGAATTCGGGAAACAATTAATGTAAGTACCTTGTTCTTCTGCTGCCAAGGAAGCAAAATAGTCGGCCACCTTATTACCTTCGCGCCATGTGTGCACCACCTGGATGTTGCTGTTGCTGAGGCTGGAACGACACCTCCTGATGATATAGGCTATCAACCAAGGAGGAGAGATTAAGCCTTTCATGAAATCATGTATTACCATAGAGTCTTTTTCAATCTGATTCAAAGAAATCTCCTTCTAAGCACACAGTCTAAGACCCGAATACATAGCATTTTCCTCTACTTGGATGGAGCTTCCCCTCCCATAATATGCTGAAAAAACCAACATGACACTCCCCCTATAGTCCCTAACAACTCCACCACCATGCATAATACCCGGAATACATGAACCATCAAAGTTAAGTTTGAAACCCATAATAGGCGGTAACCAGCGCACCCACTTACCTCTTATCCTAGGAAAAGACTACTGAATACCCATTGCATTCACCTTCATAGCTCTCAAAGAAAGAGAATTAGAATAGTTTTTAATGCTACTAACAAGATAGATGAAAATGGATTTTGTTCTCATGATAACAGAATCCCATGTGGAAGAAATTCCTTCAAATATGGCCTTATTTCTGGCCTGCCAGATGCACGAACATCCGGTATTTAAAATCACCGACCTTGCAACTTTTTTCGGTCCCTTGCAGATTGAACCATGAAACCATTATTCAAGAAAAGAAGCACCAATAAGTTCAGAAGATAACAAACCAGTGAACTCACCAAAGAACGTCCAAACTTCCATAGCCCATTCACCTTCAAAAAACAAATGATCTGAACTCTCCTCATTATATACCCTACAACAATAGCATCTGGATACAATAATGATACCCATCTTCCTCACATTGTCATCAATGGGTACATCCTGATTTCTTATCCTCCATAAGAGGAAGTTTAACTTATTTGGAATACTGTCACACCATATTAGATTATTCCAGGAGTCCTTCTATCCCTGAGGAAAAGGAATCCTACGAAAGTACTTTATAGAAAATGTCCCAGAACTAGAAACAGTAAAAAACACATTTATCAGGGTCGGAATTTAAATAAATGAGATCAAAAACCTCCAGTTGGTCCTTATCCAGGATAGCGTTAATGAATCTTGAATACTTTCTAGCCTCCCTAAAATAAATCAACGTGGCAGGACATCCCGAGAAACCAATTGTCGAACCAGCCCAGTTTTGATGCCAGAATGATATATCCCCTCTTCCTATAATCCATATAGAATGTTGTCTGATTTTTGGTATCATGTCATATATTAATAACCATAAATGAGATCCATGATTTATAACCTTATCTGCAAACCTGTCATCTTTTTAAGACATAATTTTCCCACAAAGAGTACGTTCCTCCACAACTTCCCACACAAGCCTTCCAAGCATGCAGTGAACACCATCTGTCAGACTTCGAACATTGATTCCGACCTCATAAACAGGTCTCACCAGTCTAGCCCAAGAAGTCCAATGGCGCTTCCCCTCAGTTTTCACATCCCAAATAAAGTTTTCTAGTATTTTTTCAATAAAAGAGAGAACCCCTTTCGGTACCTTGCATACCAAGAACGCATGGATAGGGATGGCTGATAAAACACTGTTAATTAGATTTATCTGACCACCGAATGATAAGAAGAGATTCTTATAATTTATTACACGACTTATAATCCTATTAACAATATTGTCAAAATCCTGGATCCAGATTCATCCAGAAGTAATAGGAGATCCAAGATAAACCATTGGAAAAGTTCCCCTTCTTATATTCAAACTACTGCACAAGGAAGAAGCCTGTCTCTCTCCACATTTGTTTGAAATATATATATTACTCTTGGATCTGTTGATCAGCTTCCCACTCCATAAATAGTATTCATCCAGTATGTTAGATAACACATGAATAGATCTCCCACTTTCATTCATAAAAATAAGCTTGTCATCCGCAAACATTAGATGAGATATCGAAGGCTGGTTCATTTTCTTTATGTATAGCAGCAGTTCTCCCATGGAGATTTTTTTATTAATAATTCGGCTTAGGGTATCTTGTATGATGATGAAGATGGTCAGAGACATAGGGTCCCCTTATCTGAGCCCACGAGATGTTTTGAAAAAACCATATGTTTTTCCCATAAAAGAAATTGCCATCCAGGAAGAACTAAAACATCTAAAAATAATATCCGCAGACCAAGTGGAAAGACCCATACCTTTGAGCACCCTATTGAAAAAAACCCATTCCATGCGGTCATACGCTTTATTCATATCCAATTTTAAGGCCATATTGGATCCACGTGTTTTGAAGTTAATATCCCGAATCATCTCTTGGGCCAAGACCACCGCTCCCTGAATAGACCGTCCTTTAACAAAACCATGTTTCTCAAGAGATATCCACCAGGAAACATACATGGACAACCGTGAGTTGATAATGCTCGATAAGATTTTATAAGGGAAATTAAAAATTCTTACCAGCCTATAGTCATGAATGGAAGATGGGTCTTTGATCTTTGGAAGCATGACCAGAGTTGTTACACCCACCACCCTTGGAATTAAACCACCCCAGAAGAAGTCTTGAATGGCCATAGTTATATCATCCTTAATCACCTCTCATGATCCTCTATAGAATGAACCCGAAAATCCATCCAGGCCCGGAGCACTCTCTGGGTTGAGTTTCATCATAGCATCATAAATCTCCTTCTCACTAGAAATCGCTTCCAAGAAAGCATTATCATGTTCAGACATCATGTAAGGAATTAACTCAAAAAGTTCAGCATTCCCACTAGGATACCCATCTTCCATACTCGGGTTAGGACCTGCAAGTAAATCTTTGAAAATAGAAAAGGTCATATTTCCAACCACATTTCTATCATCCGAATAGGGTCCATCTTCAAGAAGAATATTAGGTTTAACAACCCGTCTTCGTTCTTTAATACATGCATGAAAGTAGGATGAATTTATATCCCCTTCATGAATCCATTTCACTCTCGAGCCTTCCCGAGTAATGCGCTCTTATTTCAGAATTAATTCTTCCTTCATATTTTTCTTAATAGAAAGATCTTCAAAGACCATCTCATCCCATGCATCTTCTAGACTTAGTTCTAACTGCTCAACCTCCAGTTTGAGATTAACTACAACTTGATCAACAGGAGGAATGTCCTTCGCCCAGGTTTGTAATTTATGTTTGAGCCACCTCAATTTGTTGTGAATAGTAACCCAAGAAAAACCCTGAATATACTCCCTCCAACTGTCATTAACAAGCTGATGGTAACCATCCAAACCAACCCAATGAGCATAAAAAAGAAAACGTTCATGACTATCCTGCTGATGCGATAAAGAGACCAGCAAAGGTGAGTGGTTTGAGACTCCACGAACAAGATGATCAACTTTAGCATTGGGAAACATGGTGATAGCTTGCACATTCGCCAAGCACCGGTCCAGACAACTCCAGTAACGCCGACTGCCTTTTTGGTTGTTACATCATGTAAGACGATCTCCATAATAACCCATGTCAAAAAGGCCCTTACCTGCCATGAATCTAGCAAAACTCGTGCTGGCCACATGCGGAAAAACTCCCCTGCCTTTCTTCTCAGCTGGGTCCAAAATAAGATTGAAATCACCTCCTACAATCCATGGGTATTCCTCCAGATCAAAGTCATTCAAATCCTGCCATAGACTTTCTCTCCTTTGCTCATCACAACTTCCAAAAATGAATGATATGAAAAGAAAATCACTACCCGTACTTACTTTCACTATAATATATTGATCACCAGATTTAACCAGATCCACTGCCATATCCCTTTTCTAGAAAATCCATATGTGATGGTGCTCTGGATCAGCATGCATACTCGCATGCATTCTGAGTTTTTGGAAAAAATCCTTGATCTTTGACTTATGTTGTTTATGCTCCAACACAACAATAATACAAACCTTATATTTCTTTATTTCCATGGCTAAAAAATCTGTCTTCACACGCTCTCCTAGGCCTCGAGTGTTCCAAATGATTATTGGAATCATTGACATAATGTTTCCCTGGTTTTGGCCCCAGGCGCCTTGGTCTCTCTCCTCTTTTACATCCAAGTAATTATTTTGTATTATGCATATAAATTCTGTTACATTTGTTGGGACATATATCTATTTGACACCCTTACTATCCATTGCATGTACATATGATGATACACCCATTTACCTCTCTTCAACAATTTTCGTGAATCCATATGTCACGTCGTTATGCTGCTGAAATTGCATCGCATTTTTCCAAGAAAAGATCATTGTGTAGTGATTATCATACCCATTTATCTATCAAGGGTATTCACCTTTTTGAATTATATTCATATTTAATGGTACTTTCATGTATTTATTTCACATTACTTAATCGTGGAATAACTTATAATGTTGATTGATTCCATGTTATATGATCTCTGTGGCACTCTTATGCATGAAATGAAATGTTTAAGAAGGGTGCTCACTGATAGCGCTCCAATGCATTTGGTAAAGTATAGAATCATGATACATCATGTGAAATGGGTGTTGAATCATGAAAAATCATGTCCAATGAGGTTTTACTCATGCTCCATGTGCAGTGAGCCTTGGCTCATGCTAATTCCATGTTAAGTGTTGCTTCCACATTTCCATGTTATGATTATCATGCATTATCATGCCTTTATGTCCATGTTTCTCTTGTGCTCTATTGATATGCCTATTTCCTAACATTTATTTTAATCTGCATGTTATTCCTTGTTTACTCCCTTACTGGGATTTATATCTCACCCTTTTCTTATGCATGTCCTCAGGTTATCCCATTCAATACTAAGTACGAGGGAATGTAGTGGTCATGTAAAGGATGTTTTCAATAAAGATGTTGTATTTCATGTTTTAAGTTTTTATGTAATGATCCTAATCCCCAAAGACACTAGATCTCTTGATCTTATATGTTGTTTCATGTGAATTTTATGTAATAAATCATGTTTTATTGCGTACTAAAGAGTTGGGTTGTCATAGTTGGTATTAGAGGATATGTTTAGTTATCTTTGGTATTAGGATTAGAAAACCCTAGTGAAGACTTAGAGACAAGACTATGTATAATAAAAACATATATAAGTTTTGGTGTGTATTGAGTAAGTGGTTTATCATGTAACTACATCCATGTATTGATACGAGTTGGTAGAGGTGGCTCTGGCACATATGTACCTAGGGGTGAAAACCCCGATAAGGAGTTTCAGGCTTGACCTAGGGTATCCTAGTACATGACAATGAGCCTTGCTACTCTCTTGGTTATGACACTCCCGGAAGATATGCATTGGTAAATTCACAAGATTAGTATGAACCATTATTATGGGAATAAAAAAATATCCCCTAATAATATATGTTGAATAACATAGATTGAATCCTATAGATTAATAAGTTAAGGAAATAAAAGATATTTATAAGTCATATTTTTTGTCCTTGGATTAACCTCTATGTGTTACCCCTAACTTTCCCTTTTTTTTCCAACCAATGGACGGTAATATGAGGGCTCGGGCTAATAAACAATGTGAAGATCAATGTGATGACTGTGATAATGAGATGCCCAATCTGATGGGAGCATGAATAGAAAACTTTTTCATGATACACTCTCACTTAACTCAAGATTTGAATAGAAACATTGGTCAGGAGGAACGTTCAACCCCCCCCCCCCCCTAAGAGAGAACAAGTAACTATTGAACGATTCAAGAGACAAAGGCCTCCTACTTTTAATGGATCATCTGAACCCTCAATCTCTAAACAATGGATCAACTCCATTGAAAAGATATTCTCCATCCTTCAACGTTCTGAAGAAGAGAAGGTTTTACTGGATGCTTATCGTATGGAGGGTGAAGCTGATCAATGGTGGAAATTCCTCAAATATGTAAAGATTTAGGATGATATCGAGGTGTCGGAATATAAGGATTTATTGAAGCTGTTTTTTCGATAATTATTTTTCACCCACCCTCCGACTTAATATGGAAAAGGACTTCCTTGCTCTAAAAAAATACAATGAATCCGTAGGAGCGTATGAGTAAAATTTCACAAGGATTGCCTGATACACCTTCATATTTGACTTACCCCTGAATGTAAGGATGACCGCTTCTTTGGTGGGCGGAAAAATAGCCTGTGGAATGCCCTGGTGATCCGTGACTTCGACAGCTATGAGGAAATTGACCGATGTTCCCCCAAGGTTGAAATGGATATCGGAGAACCTCAGGGGTATCATGGGGATAAGAAGCGTAAAGTAGAATTTAATTATGGTGGTCTGATGGATAAATCCAACGGTGCTAATAAAATCCATTACCCCACTTGCCAAATGTGCGAAAAGAAGCTCCCTAGAAATTGGCTGAAGGGGATGAGGAAATGATTTAGGTGTGGAAGAGAAGGGAACCATCCTATTAACTATCAGCAAGAAAAACCTGTGGCTGCGACAGAGGAGAGGAATAACTTGTTCGAATCTCAATGCGTTGTTCATTACTTCAACTGCAAAGAACCAGGACACCTTTCAAGTCAATGCCCTAAGCCATGTGTTTTCAGAGGCAACCAACAACCTTCAAGACATAAAGGGTGATATTTTTTCATCACTACTCATGAAGTGAACCCCAACAACAAAATGGTGATAGGTACGCTAGTTATTCATTCAAGAACAGTGAAAATAATTTTTTATTCAGGTTCTATGCATTCTTTTATATCCCGAATGTTTAGTTGAACAATCGCAACACCGCCAAAAATCATGGAATTAAAGATGTCGGTGAGTAAGGAAAATGGGGCAATAATTGCATCCCATGAATATACCTCCTCCCCTATCATAATCGATGGATTGAACATCTTGTCAAACCTCATCATACTCCCTCTGGTGAAATTTGATGAAATTATTGGCGTGTCTTGGATTCCCCTATATAGAGCCAACATAAATTGCTGTAAGAGAGAAATCACCATTCCTGTAGAGAATCGACCCCCGATTCTGTACAAGTGCAAGGAGGAAGATGAATATTCTTCAGATCCATCATTTCAAGCATGGATATTACTACCCTATGATCATGCATATCTGGCTCAGATGATTGAGTCCAAGGAAGAAACCATCAGTGAAGACATACCTATTTTGAGGTAATTCGCAGAAGTGTTTCCCAAGGAATTTCCTAGTCTTCCTCCTATAAGATATGTTGAATTTTCAATTGAACTTATACCTGGGGCATTTACAATATCCAAGACTCCATATAGAATGGATATTGTGGAGCTTGAGGAGATAAAAAAACAACTACAGAAGAATCTAGATAAAGGATTTATACACCCAAGTGCTTCACCATGGGGTGCACCAATCCTCTTCATCAAGAAGAAATATGGGTCAATGTGCCTTTGCATTGATTATCATGAGCTTAAAAAATCACAGTAAAGAACAAGTATCCTCTTCCATGAATTGATGACTTGTTCAATCAGCTGCGTGGGACACAATACTTCTCCAAGGTGGATTTGTGGTCAGGATAATATCAAGTAAGGGTGAAGAAGGATGATATCACCAATACTGATTTTCTTATAAGATATGGGCACTATGAATTCATAGTAATGGATTTCAGACTCACTAATGATCCAAAAATCTTCATAGAATTGATTAATAGAGTATTTAGAGATTACTTTGACAAATTTGTGGTAGTCTTTATAGATGATATTCTAATATACTTCAAAACCATGGAGGATCATGAGGAGTATCTTGGAACTGTACTAGAGACCTTTTGGAAGGATAATATCTATGAAAAGTACAACAAGTGTGTGTTATGGTTTAAGTAGGTGTCATTCTTGGGCCATATCATCACACGAAATGAGATATACATGGATCCTGCCAAGACAACTGCAATTGAGGGGTGGGCGAGGCAAACATTGGTAACTGATATTCGTAAGTTCTTAGGGTTAGTTGGATATTATCGACGATTTGTGAGAAATTTCTAATGATTGTTCAACCTTCTTACCAAGCTAACTCGGAAAGGAGTAATGTTTTCTTAGAGTGATAAATCTGAATAAAACTTCAAGGAGTTGAAAAGGAGGCTTATCACTACACCCGTGCTCACTTTACCCACAAGTGGAAAACTTTTTGTGGTATTTAGTGATGATTTGGAGAAGGTATTGGGTTGTGTGTTGATGAAAAATGAAAAAGTCATTGCCTATGCTTCAAGGAAATTGAAAGTTTATAAGCATAATTATCAAAAACATGATCTGGTGTTGGCTACGGTGAAATTTGCCTTAAAAATTTGGCATCATTATCTCTTTGGGGAGAAGAATGAAATATATATAGACCACAAAATCCTCAAGTTTATATTTACATAGAAAGATTTGAACATGTGACAATGAATATGGTTAGAGCTGATCAAAGACTATGATAGCTCAATCAATTACCACCCTGGGAAAGCGAACAAGGTGGAAGATACTCTATATAGAAAGGACCCAACAATTATATCATTGATGAGAATTGAAAAGGTTCTAATATTTTTAGATTTGATGATGATGGACATGGGAATCATAAATAAGGGAACATAAACAATCCTTTCACAAATTATTCCTCAACCATATATTTTGGAAGGGTTAAAGGATGCTCAAAAGGATGATATGTGAATTCCAAATAAAGTGGAAGATATTAGAAAAGGGAAATCCTTGGAGTTTAGTGTCAATGAATAATTAATTTTGAGGTTTGGGAAAAGACTATGTGTTCCATCAGGTTTGGAGCATAAGAAGGAACTTTTGGATGATGCACATAGTTTAAATTTTTCTATTCACCTAGGAAACACAAAGATGTATCGAGATCTCTGAGAGAATTATTGGTGGGATAATATGAAGATGGAGATCACTGAGTATACATCAAATTGCCTGGTGGGTCAGAAACTGAAGGCACCGAGGTAGAATTCTAAGGGGATGATGAAACCATTGCCCATACAAGCATGTAAGTGGGATAACATCACCATGAAATTTTTCACCAGAATTTTGAATATATCTAAAGGAAATAATACAATCTGGGTTTTTTTTGAATCATCTTACAATGTATGAACACTTCATTGCAATTCAAGAGGATTTCTCATTGGATCAACTGACACAGATATATATTAGAAAAGTGGTAAGGCTACATGGAGTACCACTATTTATTGTATTTGATCAAGATCCAAGATTTACCTATATGTTTTGGAAGAGTCTTCAACATGCTTTGGATATTGAATTCAACTTCAGTATGAACTATCATCCTTAAACTGATGGATAATCTAAGAGAACTATTAAGAAACTGGAAGATATGTTAAGATCATTTTTAATAGATTTTAAGGAGGATGGGATCAACATCTTCCTCTGGTTGAATTCTCCAATAATAATAGTCTCCACTTGTGAATCCGAATGACACCATATGAAGCCCTATATGTTAAGAGGTGAAAAACACCAAAATGTTGGGATGAAGTTAGTGAGCGTAAGATTCTAGGACCAGAAATAGTCGAAGAAATGGTGGATAAGGTGAAAACCATTCAACATCATATCAATGTATACCAGATTCAATAGAAGATTTATGTGGATAAACTTAGATGAGACCTTGAGTTTGAAGTTGGATACATGGTATTCCTACGCATATCTCCATGGAATAATGTTATGTGTTTTCGAAATAAATGGAATTTAAGTCATAGGTACATCGGCCCCTTCGATATTTTTGATCGTGTCGAGGTAGTGGCCTATTGACTAGAACTCCCACATACCATGGCCAAAGTACATGATGTCTTTTATATATCCCTCTTAAGGAAGTACATACCAAAACCTTTACATATACTATCTTCAGAGGTTGTACAATTAGTGGATGATCTTTCTTAAGAGGATCAACGAGTGAAAATTTTAGATCTTAGGAAAAAAAGTCCTAAAAAATAAGACAATTCCTCTCATAAAGGTGTTGTGGGGAAACCACAATTTTGAAGAATCAACGAGGGAATCAGAGGAAGTGATGAAGCAGAGTTACCCTCATTTTTTTAGTGTAGGAAAATGAAATTTCAAGGACAAAATTTTTTTAAGGGGGGAAGATTGTAAAGACCCAAAAATTCATTAATGAAAATTCCCCTTGATCAAAATAAATGTCTTATTATGGAAAATGGTCTTATAACATATGTAATTCTCTTGTTTTATGTTTCTTGATTTTGAAATACCATTAAGAATTGTGACAATTGCTAATATAGTCGTTGCACAGTGATCACATGATTAGTATAAAAATAAGGTGTTAACAAATCCAATTTACTCAGACAAAGGAAGTGATGGAGTCATTAAGTAGACTTGAACCATATGAAGAACATTTATTAGAGCTTGGAAAGGAGGTGGAGTCATTGGGATTATCTCTTGACCAAGCCCAAGCCAAGCTTCAACATGTTAATCTCTAATGGAACTGCCTACGAGAGAAGTGGAAGTTGATAGAGATTACCACCCGAGTAGTGTTATTCAAGCCACCCCAAGAGTCTTCCACCATCACACACCTTACCCGTTCGTATTTTGTGGGTGTTATAAGGTGTTATGTAATAAGACCTTAGAAATATGATTTTTTTCATTATTATTCTTATATAATTGTGAATATACATTAATTTTATTATTGTTACTTTGTAAAATTTTTTAAAGAGAAAATAGTTTTTTAGTTAATATTAAACTAAGAAATCTATTTTGATGAATAAAAGGATTTTTGAATTAAATAAAATTTTAAAAATTTTTTTTTATTATTAAATTAATTTTTATTAAATATAAATTATCATACAATTTTATGAATGCATTTGTAATTTTTGTTAAGGTTTCAAAGCCGTTTTTGTCAAAACCCTTGAATTTTCGATAAATGTTGGTTTTTATTTTAAAAGTAAGAATTAACATATATATAAAATTATTTAGATAAAATAAATATTATTTTTGGAATCATAACATCAAAATTATCCAATGGTGAATTTTTCATAATTTTCTGAGACAGTTGAATTTTTGGGTAAAAAATAAATACCATTTAAATATATAATTTGTTTTATGACATCATAATTACCGAAACATGATGTAATAAAACACTATAAACGATATGGTCGTCCAATATTTGTTTTAACATTAAAATAATGTGATTTATGTTTGTTTTATTTATTTTACAAAACATTAGTGGACCCTCAAAGAGTTATAAAACATTTTCACTTTTTAAAAGAATTTCCTTGAGAGTGTGACTCACCTCCAAATAAGGAACCCTATTATTTTAAGAAGTTAGGCCATTGTACATATAAAATATTTTTTTCCATTCCCATTTGGAAAAAACCATGGGCAAAAACCATGGGCTGGTTTGTGGTATTGATTATTTTAATGTGTGGTGACCCAAACATAAGTAATAAATAATTCCCTCTCCTTTCCTATATAAACCCACACAAGCTCCCACTTACTCTTCACTCAAAGCCTTTGGAGTTAGTCCAACCTCTTACATGCTCTTTATAGAATCTTCCCAAGGAACCCCAAGCTCCCATGAAGCCTCTCTCAAGCCTCTCCCAAGCCTTTGGGATCACACTTCCAATTAAGTGATTTCTTCCTTTCTCATTTTTGTCCAATTATCATTAAGTTGTTATGACATTTTATTTTCAATTAAAAATGTTGGGGTATAATTTATAACCTTAACCATACTTTACTATTTATGTTTGGATAATGGTATACCCCTTTATCTCTCATTAATTCCTCCCATGTACACCCATTACCATGCTGAAATTTCGTGAGGGATTTCTCTCTCCTATTTTACATCCAAGTAATGCTTTTGTATTTTGCATATAAATTCCATTATGTTTGTTGGGAAATGTATCTATATGACCCACGTACAGTAAATTTCATTTAAATATGATGATACACCCATTTTTCTCTCATCAAACTTTTTCACGAATCCTTATTCACGCCGTTATGTTGCCGAAATTGCACTGCGTTTTTCCAAGCCAAGATCATTGTGTAGTGAATACCATACCCATGTCTCTATCAAGGGTATTCACCTTTATGCACATATACATATTTAATGGATATTTCATGTATTTATTCCATATTACTTAATCATGTAATAACTTATGATGTTGATGGATTCCATGTTATATAATCCATGTGGCACACTTATGCATGAAATGAAAATTTTAAGAAGGGTGTGCCCTGATAGCGCTCTAATGAATTTGGTAAAGTATAGTATCTTGATACGTCATGTGAAATGGGAGTTGACTAATTATAATTCATGTGAAATGAGGGTTTACTCATGATCCATGTGCAATGAGACTTGTCTCTGGCTAAATCTATGTTAAGTGTTGTTGCCACATTTCCATGTTATGATTATCATTCTTTATCATGCCATTATGTTCATGTTTCTCTTATGCTCTATTGATATGAATATTGCCTAAAATGTATGGTAATATTCATGTTATTTCTTGTTTACTCCTTTATTGGCCTTTATAGCTCACCCTTTTCTTATTCATTTCCTCAGGTTATCCCATGCAATGCTAAGTATGAGGGAATGTAGTGGTCATGTAAAAGAAGTTTTCAATAAAGATGTTGTATTTCATGTTTTAAGTTGTTATGTACTAATCCTAAGCCCAAAAGACCCTAGAACTCTTGGTCATCTATGTTGTGTCAAGTGAATTTTATTTAATAAATCATGTTTTAGTGTGTAATAAAGAGTAGGATTTTCATAAAAACACCACCTAAAAATGAATTCCTTGAATCATATCCCTAAAAAGGTATAAAGAATCGACTTGTATGATACCTTTAGATAATCCCAAAAACTGATAAAAATATATATTTGAGGATA
The DNA here is from genome assembly GCA_963277665.1 of Viscum album. Taxonomy (NCBI): domain Eukaryota; kingdom Viridiplantae; phylum Streptophyta; class Magnoliopsida; order Santalales; family Viscaceae; genus Viscum; species Viscum album. The sequence continues at coordinate 1,227,583,289 of OY728130.1, forward strand.
AATCATGAAATTTAAACCACATTAGGGTAAATAATTTGGAAAAATATATAGATAATGGAAAAATAAATAAACATTTTAGAAAGAAAATTATGCATTCATGTTGAAAAAAGGTCATGTCACTTTTAATGTTACATTTTGAAACTGTGACATTAAAGTTTTTGAAAAACATTACATTTAGAAAGAATATAAAATAATTTATCCATGAAAATAAATAATTTTTAGGTAAATTAGGTAAGTAATAAAAAAAGATGAATGTGAATGAAAAACCGCTTTTTATTATTTTCAAAATTACTATGTTCAAACCATGAAGATGAAATCAATGAAAATCATTTTTCATCGATTCTTAAAAAATGGAAGGTTGTTTATTAATTATTAATTGAAAAAAACTTTTACCATTAAATAACCAAAAAAATAATTATTGACATATTTATATCAAACTATATTAGAAATTGTTCTCTTATAGTCATTCATGAGGTAAATTTATAGTATTGTTCAACTAGTCATTTACACCGACCCAGACATGAACCTACCATGATTAAAGAATTATTTTGGAATTTTTATTTCTAAAATCATTATAAAATAATAATAACGATCTTATATAGTTTTTATTAATGTGTTATCACATCATTAGAAAAAATAGAAAGAGACTATAAAGTATATAAAGTCATTACTTAGAAAGAAGAGATCATTTTCCTCTTAGTGCGCCCAATTAAAAGGATTAAATTGAAAATGATAATTTATTGAACATAGAATTAATATTTTAACCAATTTTTATATCAGAATGATAATGAAGTCATAAAAATTATATTTATCCTTTAATCCCATCTGAATGACTAGACATGTAAGGAGGTGATGAAAGGAAAAGCAGAAATCAAATGTCCCTTGGAGGTGGTAGTCCACATGTATACATGGTTGGAGGTTTCATTTTCCATAAAATGGGAAAAATTATTAATATAGAATATTGTTTCATAATTATAAAATTTATTTATATATCTTAATTATTAAATTCCACTTTTAGAAAAGCCTTTTATGGTTGTTATGTAAAATGTAACATATAGAGTCGTCGAGGCGGTAGTCCACACAACACTAGAATTAAAGTTTCATTTTTTATAATTGAAAATGGAAAAGATGATTAAGAACTTTTCTAAAATAATAAGAAAATTCAATTTAAAAAAAATACTGATTTAATTAAAATTGTTTTTGAAAATTATATTTTTAAAATAAAATAGAAAAAATAAGTTTAGTAAAAATTATTACACACATTGAGAAAATTAAAATTTTATAGAAGATCCCTTAGGAGGGAATGAAATAAGTTGGTATCTGTGGACCCATAACTCAAAATAGAGAAAGGGAATCCAAGGGAAAGGGAAAATTTTAGTGTTTTAGGAGGAAACATAATTTATAGGATTTATATGAATTGGTGGGGAGAGGTCCATTTTTTATTAGTGATAATAACATATTCATAAAAATTTCAACTTAATATAAATAGTGGCAATGATAAACTTGTCCTGTGGATGAAAAATGTAGAAATAATTTAGTAGGGAAGATATAAGGTCTATAAAAACCTCATTAAATCATTTATAGAAATGTTATAATCGTTTTTAATCCATTTAACCCTTGAATGATTAGTTTTACCACCTGTACCTTTCACAGTGGTAAATATTTTTTAACTTAGGTAACCAAATATTCATTTTTATAAATAAATTCGTCCATATTAGATAATTTAGACCCACTAATTCAAAATTTTATGACCATTTAATTTTATTGAATTTATAAATGTGATAAAATATAACATTAAAATAATAATATATAATGTATAATATTTTTTTTGAGAAAATATAACATATGTTCTAAAATGTCAAATATGGGCTGGTAAACTAACTTATTTAAATTATATATTAACACATAAAATTTATATTTTGTCATCTAAATTCTTTTTATGATTATAAAATTCCAATTTATATACTAATAATTTTATAAAAGGTGGGTTATTGTAAAAACATTATTTTCCCATAAAAATATTCTTTTAAGAAAAATCCTAAAAATTTATATGAAGAAAATATTACAATTTTGAATAAAAAAATAATATTCATTTTTCCATTTTCAAATTTTAAATTTAAGTAGTTATCTTTTGAATAAAACAGTTTGATATAATGAAAAAAATTAAAGGAAAATATATTTTTATGAATATTGTTCATTCCCATTCATATTTCATATCATTATATAATTAAAATAGTATTGAAAAATATTCATATCAAAAATATTTTATCATTAATAATCAAAATATCATTGAAATAAAAATTCAAATTTAATAGAAAAGAAATAATTGAAAAAATTAATTTATAATTATAAAATGAATTTATTGCCCATTTTTTCTATACTAATTTAATTTCTATAATATAATGTGTATCATTACTTTTCATTTTATAAATATTTCATAAATTTGATATTAATATTCATTCCTACTAAATAAATAGAAATTTTTAATGAGCATATATATTATTTATATTTTTATATAAATATATACTGGTTTTGTATCAGTATGATATTTCATGTGGAGCACGACCTCAAACACAATTTTTTTTGTTTTTAAGAATGTATTATATTATAATCTAAGGGTGTTATAGATTTGGACTAAGTGTTGTTTTTATCACCGCTTAATTTCCCTCATTCCAAATTCATTCCACCTTTCATAGGAATATACCTACAATGAGTCCGAATATCATGAAATCATTATTGATATTGAATAGGATCTCAATATTGAGTATCTACAGTTTCATCTAAAATGTGAATTTGAGGGGATTCTCAAATAAATATCTAGTGTCTAAATAATTAGGATACTGGATCTCATCTCCTTACTATAGAACACTAATTATTTAAGGCAAAAATATCATCCAATATAGTGTTGTATCATGTCCTTTGTTTATATAATGATCAAGTAGATCCCCTAGAAAATTTGTTAACATCCATTTCTGATCTAGATCAGTATGAAATAGTTATCCCTTTAGATAATTATAAAGAGATCACCCTCCTCAATCTAATGAGGAAAACCATATAGTGAATTGACATGCCGCCAACTATTTCCATGAAGGGATGATAAATGCCGCCGTGATAGAAGATGATCTTATTGGATGAATTATTTAATTGAGTACCTCCAACTCAACACTCTACCAAAATATCGAGAAGCCCATGAAAAATTTCATTGACATGTTATGAGTTTTATCCTAGCTTATGTTCTCAACACAAAGCAGGAACTTTATAGGAATAACATTGATATAATAATTATCCACTTAATTCCCGAAATGGTGATTCATTATTTCTTGTAAGATGTATTTTTAAGACCTTTGGGGCTCACAAAACCTGATTGATTCCCTCCCACCAGATCATAATATTGGGAGTCTTTTGGCCAACCATGATTTTTGAATACATGGAATTCACTATGATATGGAATTCATTCAATGTTTAGGAAAACATTATAAATAAGCTTCTAGAGCTTCAACACACTATTAATTACTCTTGACCTTTCTCTATGTGAGGAATTTATGTAATGGATCCCTACATTCCTATTATATTTCAACATTTTATTATTATTCTTACTTCCAAAAATATGTTTTTTAATTTGGGATAAATCCATTCACATCAAACTGGTTATGAATAAGTACTTGATTTGAATCCTAAAATACCATACAATCCATTTATTTGAGATCCCACAAACTATTCTCACAAGAAATTAATCTAGAATCTAATCCCCTAATTTTATGAAATTGTACACCATGTATATCATCTTTTCTAACCACACACCCCATGGGAGTGGACTGAATAATGAATATATTGAGCCCATCTGTAGATTCATCTCTAATGTTTTTTCATGGGAGAGGATTATAATATGTTGAGCTGAATTGATAACCTTTCCAATTCTTTTTGGGATTATCACATGAAATCTAAAACAACAATCCAAATGAATCCGTAAAATAAACTGTATTGAACATAAGAAGTGCTTCCAATTTAGATTCAACAATCATTATTTTCAATAGTAGAGTATGAACAGTTAAGGATGAAAAAAATGTTCTAGGTATATTCAAATGAATTGGAATCCCTTTATGTGAACATGATCCAAGAATGAAACAAGCTTGAAGTTTGTCAAAATTGATTAGACCGAGCATTCAACAAGAAGGTTTACCTTCTCTTCATCATTTAGTGTCACATTTTACTACCAATGAGACACAATTTTCATTATTCAAAAGTTATAATCAAAAAGTGCATTCTCATTTATCATAATTGATGAGGAGTGCGTCCCACCTCCCTCAAACATGAGATTCCTTAGAAATAACATTGTATTACTTCATGTTTTGTTCAAAATTACTCGCAACTATAATAGATCAAATTTCATTTCTTATTGGTCCTTATTACATCAATATAGACATCATAACATAATAATCCTACCTTTGTGATGTTATGATACATAGAACTCCAAATCAATTATATATAAAATTAAACCACTAGGAATGAAGTCCATTTTAAATGAATTTAATTAACTTGATGTGGATTCTCATCGCACAAACCAGAATTTCAAGACGTACGGGTCTTAGTTATATGACCATATACTATGTAGCATATCATCCTCACCATAGGATGATAAAATCTGTGATTTATTTTGTTGTCACATGATGTAAAACTATAGAGGTCTATATGCTAACATTGAACTTTGGTTTTTTATTTCAAAGAGAGGAACAATACATTACAAAATCATGGAGGTCTAAAATGATGGAGACCCAAAGCGTCCCATACCAGAAAGCTTAAACATTCCTAAGGTAGAGATCCCAAAGTAGAAAAAATCACTAAAGGGTTATCAAGACTACCTCCACGAGAAAGAGAATCTGCGGAAAAATTTGCCTCTCTAGGGATATGATGGATACCACAATCATTAGAAAGCTCTATTCCATATGCACAAATCAAGTAAGTCCAACACCAAGGGATATCACCTCTGTCTTGGAGAGCCCAAATTAGAACCTATGAGTCCGACTACACTTCCATGATCATCAGCGAGAACCTTTTTCATAGCATAACACCAGTATGTAACGCCCGTACCTCCACCCCCATTGAATTCACCAGACCGTGGAAGATGCTATATATCATTAAAACCGATCCACGACAGTCCCGAACCAGACCCCCTCCTCGCATAGCTCCATTCATGAACGACCCTTCAACATTCAATTTATAGCTGATGATAGGGGCCTGCCATCCCACCCAACCCCCCTGCATCCTCGGGCGGCACACTGAAACCTGCGTAGGAACAGATCCCCCAGAGTAGTTCGTGCCCCTCTTCAATAAAGACATTAACTCATGGTGAAGTATTTGGATGATGTTTAACCTTCCCCTACTCATGTTTTGGTCAAGTAACACACAATCTTATAGAAATATGTATGGAATGATTCTCACCTTATGGAATATGTACTAACTCCAGGATCTCCTATCCCAGTCGAGTTAAGGAATTTATTTCCAGGACCCTAGCATCTCCTTGTTATAATATTTTTATTGATATTTATCAGGTTTTAGTCTCCCCTTCATTTCAAAATCACATTACCATTTTCCCCCTCTACAATGAACGAGTTTGATCTATATAGAATTATATTTTTTCTAATGACACTATGTGTCTAGATTCATATTTTATATGATATTTTGGGATTATTGAATCTCCCATATTAGGCATATGATTAGGTTTACCATTCCATCTCATCTTGGAATTCAACACCGCTATATTCAATTTCCACCAACACTTTGAAATCAGTGTAGTGCTTCATTTAAAAGAATAAAATATAGGTTTTATGACCTTAGACATCAGTGAAATTATTTTAGGAATATCATCCATAAACGATGTACTGATTTAAATATATTCATCCATATTGGTGTTGCGATATCAAATTCACATTTGTTTTTATCCCTACCTAGTGATATGTATCCTACCTTATACCATACAACTTAATATTAAAGAACCTAAAATATTACAATCCAATTATACTATGGATCATAAAAATAAACATTGTGCACAATCCCCTAGGTTGGTTTCAAATTTAAACTGTACTGTCTGAATACTTTACTTTACCTTGGACTCAAAGATATGAATACAATCATTCCCTATTGACCAAGTTATATGAACTTAAATGGAATGTTCCATAGTTCAATATCCATTAATTTTAAATGGTATTATTTTATGGTGGAAACTATTTGAATTTAAATAATTCAATATTATGGATCAACTTGTCCTCCCTAATGCACAATCAAACCATTATTATGTAACAAAATGGTTTGGAATTTTATTAGAAAGTATGTACTCTATCAATATGCATGACTCATGATGGTGTATCCACTTTTTATAGATCCCCAATTTCTTATTTTATCCCTTTAATCTCTATATTTAATATCCCCAAAGATTGAATTTTATGGTTGTGTGTTTCGAACATGGTTTGCGGTCAACCCTAATTTTTCTATCCCTGTCCTGAAAGATTTGGTTATAGAATCCATTTTTCCAAACATACAAAATTTCATCCTCAATATACTTGTCACCTCCTTTATAATTAAGATTCTATATATGATTGTTTATTTTCTTCCACTCCCCCTTGCTTGAGTTGAGTTTCAATAACGATAGTGTTACCCTCTCACACACCTTATCATTGTGTTGGCATGGTGAACCGGTCATGCGGAATCACCCAAATAATTTTCCTCATATTCATGGATTTCATTTGTGTCCATTATACAATTCAAACCCCTATATATCAATCCTTGATTTTTACTCACATGAAGCTTATTTAAACCCATATTACTCATTTTTTCACATTTATAATTACTCATGCGATTTTATGATTTTTTTTAGTCTCCGTATCGAAAAAATTGAGATACCCTTGTACTCTGAGTTTCATGAAATTAAATATTACGTCCACATTTCATCCTCGCCACAAGATATTAAAATTTGTGATCAAAATCCTCAATAAATGATAAAATTCATAGTCTTTATCTTCACAATGAATAGTTTAAATTTATTATAAATTTATTAGTTGTATGATGTTAAGATACATGTATTTTCTATATCATGTGAATTAAAACTATGAGATGATTAGGGTTGTAACATAATAGGATACCTCTTCTGGTGTTTATCATTTACCAAACCCTACAAATAATTAAATGGGGATTAACTCCCACTCCATGGGACACATAGTGACATCTTGATTCCTTGTACAAGACGTTTACAAAAACTTCACACCATTTTTTCATAGTACATTATACACTCACTAGATTAATTATGATCCACTTTCTCATCCAGCATTATTATAATTATTTTGTTTAGAAATTTCATTGCATATGATCAAGATCTGTATAATATACTTTTCTTTGTTCTTATTTGGTGATAAGGATATTTTAAATTCACTTTGGTTCTTCATCTTTTTCCCCACTAGGGAACCCATTCACTCTCGTCAATTATCCGATAAATGAGTTATACTCTGTAAAAATATTCCACCTTTGATAACTATGTGCAGATTCATTCCCATTTCATAGGATATGCAACGAAACCCAAATCTCTTATCTTTGACCCTAATGAAAATCCCATGTTGTTTAAATATCATATTAAAATACGATTTCTCTTTGAGATATCTTTCCCCACCCCACACTAAGTTAAAACCACCCTCAGGGTGATGGTTTATGGTATATGAACCTAAATTGGGATCCTTAGACCAAGTATCATGATTTAAAACCCTGTGTTCTCATTTTTTAGGTTTTCCATAGTAGCATTGGAACTTCTAATGCATATTGGGTTTTAGGTTTTCCCCTTTCACTAGGTGGTCTACACTAATCTCTTTTTTTCCTCACTAAATAAAGTTAAAATACAAAGTGTTGGTATTTGATACAAAACTTTATAACTCAACTCACATGGTCTAAACATCATGAAATATAACTATCTTAACACCCCTATGAGATCATCCACAAAGGAATTGTAATTTATTCTCTCTAGATAGACATGATATCACATAATTTGGTATAATTATATAATGTTGAACTCAAATACCCCTTTTACATATCTATATAAATATACACTAAACAATATCATTGATCTTTCTGGACCCCACATGTTGTGATCAGATAACTTTTAGAGACATTCCATAATATTTTTTGAGAATTATCATTCATCCAAAAATCCCATTGGCCTATATGAAGCCCCACCTACATCAACATACCTCATCAATAAAAAATGGTTGTTGATATATCCCTAAGAGTGCATGAACTAAAATTTGAAATAACACATCCTTTAACGATCCATATTTTGGATTCCTAAGTTTGAATCATCACCAATCATTCATTTTTAATCAAAATCTACTATGATGATTTCATAAATCCCAAAAGCTTGCTTCCCATCTAGAGTACACATACCAAGTAATTATTTTAAGAAACATGTAATAGTTTCTTTATATCGAATGTGGTTAGGGGTTATCCTAAAAATGTCTGATCCCAATTTTCAACTATATGATAGTGGAACATAAATTTTAGATCCATGGTCAACAGTCATCCAAAACCTATATAACTCTCCACTCATGATTCATTCCATGGAGGTATCAATTTACATTAACAATAACATCCTTTGAATAAGAAGTGGTATAAATACCATTGGTAGCACCCCCTCATGCATCCATGAATGTTAATAAAGTGAATCACTCTAATCATTTTAACCCAACCACAATTCATTATCATTATGTGTTTCCTTGGTGGATAGAAAAACTTTTTTTCCTCAACCCATCGACCCCTATTTTTCACCCTAATATGGAACAATCAATCTTAAATTACCCCTTTTCCCCACATAAATTAGGACTCATGTGGTAATACATCTTTATTATTCCATTTACAATGAGATTTGGGAAGAATCATAGTAGGGAAATCCTCCTATATGTCTTAGTAGTATTATATTAAACTTAAGTTCTCCATTTTCATTTATAATAAAATTAAATAATATAGTATTGAAAATAGTTTCATAAACCTAAAGGGGACACCCCTTAGTCCTAATTTCACTAACTTAACAGGAATTGCCCATATTTTATGTTGTAAAGAAATAAATTTAGAATCCCCTACATTCAAAACAATATAACCTTAAACTATAACACCACATAGTCCAAACTATTCAACCTTAAACCATTATTAACAATGTGGTAAAAGCTATGTGACTTAACACTATGTATTCCCATATATCAAATAAGTATCTCCCCCATAACATGATCAAGTCCCATTATTGTTTCTTTTTTTTGTTGGTAGTTGTGTTTGGACCAATTAATCTACTACTTTTAGAATAACCCAAATATTCTTAAGGCATGATGTTGTGAAGCTAAGAGTGATCAAGTTCATCATGATAATCAGTATCCTCAAAAAGCACACTTTTTTTTCTATGATTTGGATTGAAATCCTCTATAATCATTTTTAATGGACTCCCCCATGGAGATGGTACATGGACCTCATCTAATACTACCCCCTATAGTGTACATGTTTGAGAGGAACTTCCTTCATTGTTTGGGTGGGAACTCCTCTATGATGGTGGAACAAATCCCTATAGACCAACTATAATTGAGGTTATATTTCCTAATTTAATAATTCACTTTAGTAAATTAGTGTAAATAATGTTTAAAATGTGTCCAAAGTTAATTAATATCCTATTTAACCCTTTTAACCATTTAGTCAAACTCATTGAGTCACAACATACATTTACTTATATTTCATTATCATAGTAGTAATTTTATCCCCTTGTTGTGGTTCCACAATGCATCCATCATGTTTATAAGAAATAAAAATGTTTAAATATCACCATCATAATTTATAAAACTACATAAGCTTCCTTAATAGTGGATAATTAAATATTCCAAGCTTGACCCATATACCCAAGTATGTCACTCTCATATAATAAGATAATCTTATATTTTTATATTATTTCATTCATCGAAAATGACTCACATATGATCAAATTTTTTTAGTTGATTATTTAATTAATATCATAAAGATTCAAAGTTTTGATTTTGGTATATATAAATGTAGTATTTTTACTGATTGATAAAAATTATGAGGGTTATTAATAAATTAAAACTTCACATTCAATAAAAATTGTGTCCTATGATTCTGATTGGGCCATTAATTTCTTGGTATCAACCAAATTATATTGGGAAAGGTTTATGAAATAATATAACCTAACAAGATCCACATCTTCCCAATGGAATTCCTTAACCACTTGTATCTGTAGAACCTCTAATTGAGTACTCTGACCTAAAATTCAAGATGTCATCTGAGCTATTTCCTATTTATCTATTTCTAACTGAACCCTTATAATTATTTACTCTAAATTATACACCCTAGATTTCTATTTAAATTAATTCATTCCAATATAATTCATATAATTTTTAAGATGAGTCAATTTATGAGTCTATAGTCCCTTTTACATGGATATAGTTATGGGAAAATCAATCTACCAATTTTTGAACTATTGAAAATCAACCAAAATTTTACTAACCATCACATACATGCCATGATAGTAAATACATATACTGTCAAAAAGTTCAGCAACAAGTGAATAAGGCTTCCACTAAACATCATATCATACCTAGTGGCATATGGTTGAAAAAGTTAAGGATATTATTCCTCTAGGGGTGGGGAATTTTTTCTTCCCCTTTAGACACATCTACACCACCTACTAGGTCATTCCAATAATCTTTTGGGTATCCAAAACCACTTTATCTCATCATACAACAAATTTTATGATACACTCACAATGACCAATGTTTTATGATTATAGTTTCTAATCCATCCACTCAATCATTAGAGGGGTGACGAAATTCTCTTAGAGCACTTGTATACTAAGGTCCTTAGATTCTATGGCTAACACCTATGTGTTATACACTGTTAAAAATATATTAATTCTATCACACCAAATAATAAGTTAGGTTGAAATGTTCTAGAGGTGACATCCACATTATAAGGCCTCTTTTTTCTTATAGATAATAAAAAAATTCCAAGATATCCTCCTCAGTCAATATGAATATACCTATGAAATCAAATTAGAAGATTCAAATAGAGTATATAAATTTTAAATAAAAAATAAAAAATATTATTAGAATTTACTTATAATTCTTCCATTGTTCTTCAATTTCCATTTTTAGTAAAAATTTACCTTCATTAGTTGAGGAATATGAACCTAAATACTGATGTATATTTACTATTCGTCCTTTTATAATTGTTCGTATGTGTTTCTTGAGATTCCACACTTATTGATTCCTACATTAATCCGAGGACGTGAGTTAATATTTCTTGAAGTCCATATATAAATACATGGACCTGTATGGATCAAGAGATACCATGATGAGTGTTAATTCCTTTAATTCATTCTTTAGAATATTTTCATCACCCTCATATAATGAATCCAGAATCCATATAGTGCTTCCCTTGGATTTAACATCACCTGACTAATTTTAAATTTATTCCTTACCCTATATTCCCCTATTTAGGGACACACCTCCCTGATCATTGGGGGATGTCCTTCTTGATATTATGAACATATAGCAAGAAGATGGTTCTTCCTCACTATAGTAGTATTCCACCACCTCTAGGGCATGAAAATTTTCTATCTTTACCAAATAGGGATATAGTTATGTAAATATATTGAGTTATAGATCTATCATGAATATCATGCCTCTTAGGTGTTGTTCCAAAAGATAGTTCCTAGTGAATTATAGTCGTAACTCATCCCAAATATACTATATTTTAGGGAAAATGGTTCATTTAATAACTTCTATAATGTCCTAATGAAATTTCCACAAATTCATACTAGACAAAACTATGTCAGTTCCATATATTTTCCATATTTCTTTATTTAGTTACATGGATGTTATTCATAAATAGGTGCAACCACTTAAAAGGCTTCACCGAGATGAGGAGAAAGAAATATTATATCTCATTTAACATACACCAATGCCTCGATGAAATATCCTTTTTCTCAGTAAGTGTTTTCCTCTAACTCAAACACATCTTCTTCATAGATTCCCTTGAGTATTCTTAAAATCTACTTCATAGATCACATGATTCATTAGAACATTTGAAGGATATACCACCCAAAAAAATTGTATATAATCCTGGACTATCCTAATAGGAGAACCAAATATTTGGAAGCATTATTTTTTCACTAAAGCCCTCATGGGTCATCATACCAAACTTATCACAATAATATGGGATTCCTCATCTAATAAATCATAGTCTAAAAGTTTGAATGAGACATTGTAGGTGTAAAAATTAGTAGACAAACCATAGCAGGATGAATGGGTTGCATATAGTGTTTTTGTCGGTGCACATGTCTAATGACCTTCCCATGAATTCCATAGGGTATGATAATTAATTTATTCCCCCATGTCCATTATTAATTATTTCTTCATCTAGGATACAGATTGGATATAAGAAGAAATGATTATAGGAGTTAATCCCGTAGACCAATCCTATGTATTTAATTAGAATCAACAGAATATCAACATTACTAAGTAAGGTAGGCTTGATGAATTTTTATATTGGGGAATTTGGGTTCTGATATTTTTTCCTCCCAGAAGGAAATACATCCCATGAATAATGAAATTAGAGTGGAATTGATAGGGGTATGGTCATATATATAATTATAATATTCTTTAGAATATCATAAAACCATAACATCATCGGTAATACCACAATGATTTGATATATGTCCACCTATATTTCCGTGGTGAAAAATTTTGCACACTTAGTGAAAATTAACTATTTTTTACAAAGGTCCCTGAAACATAGTGGGGTAAATTAGGTAATGATTTTGGGAATCACCAATAATTTTTTTATAATCTTGTGAAAGATATGTAATTGATTAATGGGGAATGTTCCCTTCACTAGATCTCCCTTTACTAACTATAATATCATCCAAAAAGTTCCCTTACCTTCATGTGTGGATAAATTAGATGCCTTATTCATTGATAATAGAAAACTTCTTGATGTAGTTGATGAGGTCTCATAGAGTGATGAAATTTTAATTAAGGGATCAATTTTGAATATAATAATTAGATTCCCCCACTAAGATATTGATGTTGAAAAGTATGCACAACAAAATTTCATTTTACATTGCTCTTGTCAACACTACAGTAGAGTTTTCTACTTTATAGTAGTCAATAAATTTGATAATCACTGATCCCCTACCATAATTAACATAACCACCCCTCTTATATCTATATGATTCTAGGATATATTGACATTAATCTTTATACCACACTGGGTGGCCTCCATTTAACCCACATCCCTTAAAAATATCTACCACCTCACTGTATTCATATAGAGGTCCTTTGGTGTATCCTGCAGATGGAAGCCAATTCCACCAAGCCTAGGATAAAAAAACTTAGCTTATTTATAGTTTATTTCATACTTACATAAACAAAAATGTGAGAGAAGCATATTAATTATTCTATATTATTCTTTTCATCCCATAACACCCAACACACCGATATCAACACCATGCCCCTAATTTTAGTTTCAATCCTATTATTCCTATCCCCATGAAACCAAAAAGGGGAAAGAGATAAAATTTAATGTTCTAGCCTCATAATAACCATAGGATGATTGATGTGCTAAAAAATTATACTATCTTATTATCCATTAAATAAGAGGTTTCATATCAATATTGATGATGGGTACTGACTACAAATACAATGAGAGTCCACATAAATTCAGTTATTTTAAACTTTATCATCCAAAGGGGTGGATTTATTCCTCAACCTCTAAAATATAAAGTTAATATTCACCAAATTGTTTGGAACTATAACTTTCTCTCTGCCACATTAGATTTCAGGTATGAATTTATCAATGTGAATAACTCCAAGGAACTAACGAGACATGATGCCAGCTTTGCAAAAACAATCCTGTCAGGTTTGTCCAATAGATTGATATTCCAATGATGAATCTTCTTCTTATCACTTAGTTAATTTTTGTTAAGACTATAATTCACGTTTGAATCATTAAAATATAAGTATATATCTTTTAAACTCAGGAAGAAAATGATCTATAAAGACTACTTATCATTAGATTATCTAATACTACGTTATCCATCCCCCAACACACCTTCTTCTTTAGTCTGTGTTTCTACTCAATCATATATCACATGAGGATATATGTACCCCTCTCTCACTCGGCCCAACATATCCAGTCATCCAAATACTTAAACTTCATTAATCTCACCCAAAATGATTTCCCTTCAATTATATCCCTTGAAATGTTCCAGTATATGTCATTATTGGATCCCAACATGCTTCAAACATTTATACGCCTTACCACAACTTATTATTCTATCCTCATCCAAGAATCCTGGTAACAAACCAAAGTATTTCAATGGAAAATTCACTTCTTATATTTATGTCATAAAAACACTAAATAAAGAACTAATAAGTGGTAAGTGACCTTTAAAAATAATTTTGTCACCCCTATGTTTGGAATTTTAAAAATCCAACATACACAGTTGTGTTCAAGATAGTTTTTGGAGTCTAATGAAACAAAAATAATTTTTTGTGAATAGAACCTACCCTTATGAATAGTAACCTACCCTTATGAATAGTAATATGACCCTTATAGTAAATAAGAGTAACATTACCTATGAATAATAAAATAATATTTAGACATCATAGAAAGTGATAATTTGACCTTAGTAAACGTTTTTGGTATTTTATAAAGTCAAAATTATTAATTATAATTAATTAATTAATTTAAAAAATATTTATTTCCATGAAATGTATTAATAAAGTACTGAATAAATGTATAATAGTTTTTATATAATTTTATAAGACCCTACGTAATTTATGAAAGAGCTACAAAATCAGTTTTAATCTTAAAAACTGTTTTTTAAGTAAATTATGATTTCAGTTAAACATTAAATTAATAATACTAAGAAAATTATTTTTGAAAAATGGACATCATTTTTTGATTCTACACGTTGAAAAATGGTAGGGGTAAATTTTTTAATTTATTCTGAAATACTTCAATTTTCGAGTGAATAGTAAAAAAATACAGTTTTTCGCATAATTGGTGTACACTAAATTGCATCATTAATGATGTAATGATGAAATAAACATTATAGAGCATTAGTTTCGGCAAAATTATTTTAATTTTCATAAATTGTTCCTTGAAATACAATAAATTCAATTCTCAAACCTAAAAAGAACTTTCCAAAGCCTAAAGTCAAAAGGTGATTTCTTAAAGTGTCTTTTTCTCTTTCTTTCACTTTCCTTTTAATAAATTAATGAATTGGAATTATAAAGAAGAGTTAAAGCCTAAAAAGAATTATATTATATTGATATATGATTTAGGATGTCAAAAAACTACTATTACAAGTCTAACTCTTGATATATTATTTTATTTAATATTTTATGCCAAAAACACCTCCGTCCTCAAGTATAAATAAGCCCTCCCCCTTCTCTTGACAAACCACACCTCTCAAGTTTCAAGAATTGTCTAAGCCATACCCAATAATCTCCCCTAGCCCCTACCCCATGTACAAAATCTTCTGGTCTAATAAAAAGACCAAGCTTAGGCCCTTAAGGAGGTTCTCAAGTGAAGGATTCAAGAGGTAATTTTCCTCCCTCTTCTCCTTTAATTTCATTTCAAGTTCAAGTTCCATTCTTGATCTCTCCCTACCTATATTCATCCAAATTGTTTGTAAATACAGTATTATATATATACTGTAATATTATTATTCTAATGGTATATTATATCACCCCACACCCTTTCCCTCTTCCTTTTTTTATTAAAGATAACATTGTTCATGAGGTGTTAAATTTATCACCTTCAAAAACGACATGTTCTCTTCTTCCATTTCTACCTTCAGATCTGGTCATGAAACCATTTTTATGGTTAAACCAGAATATTTTATATGTATTTTTTTCTATTTTAATTTATTGAAATAACTTATGGCCATATTACTAAGTGAAAAGTTAAAACGAGTTCATTGTGATCCAAAAACTGCTCAAATTAACCCAAATAATCTTCATTTAATTCTTATCTAATGATTCGTCCACATGGATATAATATAACCCATTATAAAATCATTCAAGCTTCTGTATTATAATTAATAACATGTAATATCATTTTTTTATGTTTACCCATAATCTACCCAAACATCAATTTAAGAATACAAGTGGACCGCTCAAGAAAACCATGAAAACGAACATCCCCGATCAATGTTTTTAAACTCTATAAGTCATCCAAAGGAACATAATATGAAATAATGAAACCAGAATGAGCCCTATTAATGTATAAAATGTTATTTAATTTCTAATTAATTAATATAATGTCATTATACAGGACATTAAAGAGAAGGAGGCATTCGGGTACAAGTAAGGGGAAATCTCGAACCCAATTTTCTTTCTTTGGGTTCTCCCTCTTTCACTCCATTTTTCATACGGTTACTCCTCAAATATCATTTGTTCATAATTCACTTTACTTTTCTGGGATATACATGTTTGTCACTGGTTTTTATGTCCATCAAAATGTTTTCCAAAAGAACTCTTCTTTCAAGATCTCACGTTTTACCTCTCATTCAAGGTTGATGGTTCTTGTATCAAGTATGTTCTTCCCTCTTTCTTTTGGAAACCCAAAGCTTATGAATGTGTTATTATGATATGAAATCCATTAATTTCCATGGGCTATTTATGTACATGTTTTATATGTGTTCTATGTGGCAATCATGATAATGATAATGTTATGATGTGACGGGTGCGCCCAGAATTATATAGCGCAATATGAATGTTTAAATGTGACGGGTGCACCTGGAATTATATAGCGCTCCAATGCATTGGGTAAAGTGATTAATCTCATGAGTAAATGTTAAATGATGTGTGAAAAAGATTCTAGATTTTTTCACAAGTATGTGTGGTAGTTAACAACTAAGACATGATGTTTCATTTTTATGCATTGCCACATTTCAAGTCTTTTACTTATGCTCCTCTCATGATCATGATCTTTTGCCTATGTTATGATTATGCTCACCCCATGATGTATTGTTCTTATCTATACTCTTACTGGGCCTCTAGATCACCCCTTTTGATGTATATCCTCAGGTGGATACATGTACTAAGGAGAGTACAAGTGCCACTAAGAAGCTAGTGAAGAAGAAGTTAAATAAATGTTTATGGTTGATGTTGTATTTGTCATGCATGATCCTAGTTTTCCCGAGACACTAAACCTATGGATCCTCTATGTGTAATGCTATTATGTTGTTTATCTTTGAAATGTTTTAATAGTAATGTAAGAAAAGGCAGGGTCATTATAGTTGGTATCAAAGGAAAGGTTTAGTTAATTTGGGAATTAGGATTAGTAAACCCTAGAGAAAACCTCTAGCATGAGAATAGGTATAAAAATGCACACAATAATATTTACTTTGGGATCCCATATGTTATGTTTTTGGTATAAGTGTTTAAATGAATAAGTTATTCATGACTTTTTTACTTATGTTTTGTTCTAACCTTTTCTATTTTAGAAAATGGTGGGAACCAGGAGAGGTAATAAAGGAGAAGTACCCTCACCTATTTATGTAAAGTGAAATTTCATGGGCGAAATTTCTAAAGGGGGGAAGAATGTAACAACCAAAAGTACTTCAATGGAAACTTCACTTCTAATATTTATGTCATAAACACACTAAATAAATAACTACAAAGTGATAAGTGACCTTTAAACATAATTTTTGTCACCCCTATGTTTGGAATTTTAAAAATCCAACATACACGATTGTGTTCAAGATAGCTTTTGGAGTCTAATGAAACAAAAATAATTTTTGGTAAATAGTAACCTACCCTTATGAATATTAATATTACCCTTATAGTAAATAATAGAAACAATACCGATGAATAATAAAATAATATATAGACATCATAGAAAGTGATAATTTGACCTTAGTAAACGTTTTTGGTATTTTATAAAGTCAAAATAATTAATTATAATAAATTAATTAATTTAAAAGAAGATTTATTTCCCAGAAATGTATTCATAATGTATTGAATCAATGTCTAATAGTTTTTAGATAATTTTATAAGACCCTACGTAATTTATGAAAGAACTACAAAATCAGTTTTAATCTTAAAAACTGTTTTTAAGTAAATTATGATTTTAGTTAAACATTAAATTAATAATATTTAGAAAATTATTTTTGAAAAATGGACATAATTTTTGGATTCGACACGTCAAAAAATTTTAGGGGTAAATTTTTGGGTTTATTCTGAAATACTTCAATTTTCGGGTGAATAGTAAACACATACAGTTTTTCGCATAATCGGTGTACACTAAATTGCATCATTAATGATGTAATGATGACATAAACATTCTAGAGCATTAGTTTCGGCCAAATTATTTTAAATTTCATAAATTTTTCCTTGAAATAGAATAAATCCAATTCTCAAACCTAAAAAGAACTTTCCAAAGCCTAAAGTCAAAAGGGGATTTCTTAAAGTGTCTTTTTCTCTTTCTTTCACTTTCCTTTTAATAAATTAATGAATTAGAATTATAAAGAAGAGTTGAAGCCTAAAACGAATTTTATTATATTTATATATGATTTAGGATGTCAAAAAACTACTATTACAAGTCTAACTCTTGATATATTATATTATTTAATATTTTATGCCAAAAACACCTCCCTCCTCATGTATAAATAAGCCCTCCCCCTTCTCTTGCCAAACCACACCTATAAAGTTTCAAGAATTGTCTAAGCTCTACCCAATAATCTCCCCTATCCCCTACCCCACGTCCAAAATCTTCTGGTCTCATCAAAATACCAAGCTTAGGCCCTTAAGGAGGTTCTCAAGTGAAGGATTCAAGAGGTAATTCCCCCCCCCCTTCACCTTTAATTTCCTTTCAAGTTCAAGTTTCATTCTTGATCTATCCCTACCTATCATCATCCAAATTGTTTGTAAATCTAGTATTATATATATAATGTAATATTATGATTCTAATGGTATATTATATCACCCCACACACTTTCCCTCTTCCTTTTGTTTATTAAAGAGAACGTTGTTCATGAGGTGTTAAATTTATCACCTTCAAAAACGACATGTTCTCTTCTTCCATTTCTACCTTTAGATCTGGTCATGAAACAATTTTTATGGTTGAACAGGAATATTATATATGTATTATGTTCTATTTTAATTTCTGGAAATAACCTATGGCCATATTACTTAGTGAAAAGTTAAAATGAGTTCGTTGTGATCCAAAAACCGCTCAAATTAACCCAAATAATCGTCATTTAATTCTTATCTAATGATTCGTCCACATGGATCTAATATAACTCATTATAAAATCATTAAAGCTTCTGTAATATCATCAATAACATGTAATATCATTTCTGGACATTTACCCATGTTCTACCCAAACATCAATTTAAGAATACAAGTGGATCGCTCAAGAAAACCATGAAAACGAACATCCCCGATCAATGTTTTTAAACTCTATAAGTCATCCATAGGAACATAATATGAAATAATGAAACCAGAATGAGCTCTATTAATGTATAAACAGTTATGGAATTTCTAATTAATGAATATAATGTCATTATACAGGACATTAAATAGAATGAGGTATTCGGGTACAAGGTAAGGGGAAATCTTGAACCCAATTTTCTTCCTTCGGGTTCTCCCTATTTCACTCCATTTTTGATATGGTTACTCCTCAAAGATCATTTGTTCATCATTAACTTTACTTTTTTGGGATAGAAATGTTTGTCACTGGTTTTTATTTCCATCAAATTTTTTTCCAAAAGAACTCTTCTTTCAAGATCTCACCTTTTACCTCTCATTCAAGGTTGATGGTTCTTGTATCAAGTATGTTGTTCCCTCTTTCTTTTGGGAACCCAAATCTTATGAATGTGTTATTATGAGATGAAATCCATTCCTTTCCATGGGTTATTCATGTACATGTTTGATATGTGTTCTATGTGGAAATCTTGATAATGATAATGTTATGATGTGACGGGTGCGCCCAGAATTATATAGCGCAATATGAATGTTTAAATGTGACGGGTGTGCCCGGAATTATATAGTGCTCCAATGCATTGGGTAAAGTGATGAATCTCATTAGTAAATGTAAAATGATGTGTGAAAAAGATGCTATCTTTGTTCATAATTATGTGTAGCAGTTAACCACTAAGACATGATGTTTCATTTTTATGCATTGCCACATTTCAAGTCTTTTACTTATGCTCCTATCATGATCATGATCTTTCGCCTATGTTATGATTATGCTCACCCCATGATGTATTGTTCTTATCTATCCTCTTACTGGGCTTCTAACTCACCCATTTTGATGTATATCCTCAGGTGGCTATCTGTACTAAGGAGAGGACAAGTGCCACTAAGAAGCTAGTGAAGAAGAAGTTAAATAAATATTTATGGTTGATATTGTATTTCCCATGCATGATCCTAGTTTTCCAAAGACACTAGAACTATGGATCCTCTATGTGTAATACTATTATGTTTTTTATCTTTGAAATGATTTAATAGTAATGTAAAAAAAGGCAGGGTCGTTATAATCCTAATGAAAATTTTATCCTTGTTTGGGATCCTAAATAAACACATTTTAGATCATTGTTTATTCTCATAGAATCCTTGATTACTGAAACAAAATGAATTGAAATGGAAGTAATAACACTATTCACCAAGGATATTATTCCCCTTAATAAGAGGAAATAATTATTCCAATTGAAAATATGTGCTGTAATATGATTGATGATACCTCAAAAAAAACCTTATTAATATTATACATCAGATGGGAGATCCCAGGTAATCCATTGACATGTTACTCTTTTACATTGGTATCATATGTTGGATTAGTTTATCATGCATTTTAGTGATGTTTTTTGGGATATAAACTCTTTTATTCATTTATTAAATCTGCTTCCCAGTATATATTCCATAGATCGCAAGAGTATTTTTGAATCCCATGATGGATATATTTCAACCATTACTAAAAAATAGCATGTATTTAGTGAATATAATGTATGAAACGATTCTTATACTTGACATATTTCTATAGGGAATGATCTTTTACCTAGACATGACTTCATCCGTACTCTAATGTGTGAATATTAGATTAATTCCAAACATATACTAGGAAATACTTTATTGACCACTTATAGACATATTTTTTAGGCTTGGTTCTTCAGGATTAACACCCACTCTCTATATGAACCATTCACTAAAATGATATAGTATGAACCTAGTATTCCACATTGTTGAGTCCCAGATCACTATTTATACATCCATGACAAGAGTCCATGAGACATGTTGGGTAAGATTAGGATCCATGAATTGAATTATTCATCTATATTGAGATAAATATTTCAACACTATAGTCATGGAAGTTATCCCATTATTTCCATCATGGGAAACAATGCGTGTTTTTATCCTCTTATACTTGACTATTACGAGTAATTTATCACACATTTGTCCAAACTTAGGGATCCCTAAAATATTATAGAGATTACACAAACTGATTCCAAAATCCCTATGATAGAGGTTGAATGTGTAATTATCAGGAGATCAATGAATCAATAAATCAAACATCAATTATAGATAGTGGAACATGTTGAATCATAATGTCAACACTGATCTATAATGATCAACTCTAAGAAGATCTCCCCCAAGACACTTTACATGTTTGTCATATCTAGATGGTCCATAGACATGTACCTCTAAAATTTCATCTCAATAATGTTTTTATACCATCTGACCATCCCTAGTGGTTGTTTTCATTACCCTAAATGAAAATGTTGGGGTAGTGTGGTGGTAACACCTCAGTAGTTGGCATAGATCCATGAATTTATCTAATTTAATTTTTAGTGTGATGATGGTAATAATGTTGTTTTATTTCATAGTATGGTAAAAACAAAAACCATATACTAGATATGTTGAGTACATCATCCAAACCAATTTTTAGATGTGCATGATTAATAATTAGAGAGTGTAGAATCATCATATAGAACAAAACAGAATGTTGGAAATTATTTTCCAAAAGGGTATTAGCTTTTCCCTTTTTTAATAAATATACTAACAAATATTGATTGGGTTCAATATTATTACTGACATTAATCTATATTCTTTCTCAAATATATTTTCTACGAGTTATTTCATCCTCAAAAACCTTAGTATCCATCTAAAGAGATATTGTGAAATTAAGAAAATCCATTTCGTGTATGTTTGATTTACATAAATGAACTCATGAATGTATGGGTGGCCTAGTTGAGGATATATTTTTCACACAACATTCATTTTTAGAATAATTTAAACCTAATGGTGGTGTATCATAAAATCTAAGGATCTGTAGCACATGATTTGTTCACAGTGATATAGTTCTTTAAAAGACAGAATATGAATTTTTTTAGGAAGATCCTATGAGTCACACTAAGCCCACCCTTATTTGAATAAAAAAGTTCAACCAATGTTTCATATTTTAGAAGAATAAAATCATAAAAATTCAGTTTTTTCATATAAACTTGATCCCCTATTTCCCCATAAAACCCAATAATTGGGTTTTAATTTATTGGTAAGAAAACAACATATGATAAGGATATTAGATGAAGGATAGAAATCATAAGAAATTATAATGTAATGACACAAGGCTTTCATAACTCAGAGATACGTGAGTCTGTAAAAATTAGTGTCATTAAAGTCACAAGTATCATTCACATTAATAGATATCATAATCCAACCATATTTTGTGATAAAGAGGCCCATTAATGGACCTAATCTCACTATTATGTGGTTGAATGTTTACACCAAGGGATTCATGGAAGCTGATGCTCTCATTTCATGCAACCATGATTTCAACACAACTCACACAAAATGAAATATTAAATGGAGCCTAGTATGTGAGAAAATTTTGGAATTTATTTCCTATTGGTCCTTAAATTATTTTCTTATGTTTGAGATATTCTAAAAAAATACATAAAATAAATAAAACACATCCCACAATGTCTAAACATTCATGAAAGTCATGTATTTGAGAAAAAAAACTATAAGAGACCCTGTTCTAAAATACACATTTGAGGTCTTCCTTTATTAGAATATACATTCATACAATATGATATAATTTAATGATCACACAAATCTCATCTGGAATTATTCTTACAAAACTCATATAGATGACTTATATCAACTATTTTCGTCCCAAATCCTTTTATACGTAGCATGGTTTGGGAAACCCCCTTACCTTTTCTCCTAAGCATACGAACAAATGGGATAACAAATGATTATTATTCCAAACATACTTCATACTCTTAATGTATGATTTGGGTTACATAGGAATATGTCCCACAAGTGGCCTTCATGTTTCCCAGTGGGACATGGACATCACCTTAATTAGCCATGTATTTTTCTGTATTACTCCCATGTATCACCATGGGTAGAATAACTTGTTGATCATATTACATCCCTTGTTATCACCACCTTACATAAGAAAAAATTTCAGATACCTAAAATTAATATATATGGACTAGTCCTATCATATGTCCTTTGTAACATATCAATTTTTAAAAGGAAACACTATGACCGATATCATACATGATACACCACACTGAGCATAAATGAACAACTAATTATTATTATTTAAATGTTAACATTATAACCTTATCGTTAGAATTTAAAAAATAAATAGGATTAACTAAATTATGAAAATATGGTTTAAAGATTTAAATATAGTGAAATATTTGGTTAACTATTATTTATAAATGAAAATTAAACTCTTTTTAAAGGGAATATTTTTCTAAAAAAATATATAAATTCATAGAAGTGTTCTCTATACAAATAAACTAAAAAAAATAAAAAATTATTCATTGTATTAATGAAGTATTTACAAAATAAATTCAATATATTTTTAACATTCATGCTACGTGTTTTATAGGCATGATATTAGAACATATCCAATTTTATTCATAAAGGACGTATTTCTATAAAAATACGAGTTTACCACCTTTACATGGTGCACTTGTTTTAAATTAATATTTTTACAAATTTTTGAATTAAGATAAAAAAAATAAACATCTTATTTGAAATAATAATATCAATATTTACTTTTATTGAATTTTAGTTATTATTCTGATACATTTCATGTTTTGATGAACAATAAAAAAATACAAAATTTTAATTGAAAACAAATTTTTTGTCTAAATAATTAATATTGTTAAATTATATTTTTTATTTTAGTTAATGTATAATTAAAAAATTTTATATCATTTAATACAATTTAGGTAATGGAAATTAATTTCACATATAATTTGGAAATAAAAACATTTCAATCATTCGAACGTGTTCACTTTAATAACCCATTTTCTCACCCCATCAATGAGATTAATTTTTAATTAATTTTAGCCAATTATGTGTTTATAATTTTGAATAATGGATTCCATATTTGGAATAAAAGGGAAAAAATTTATTAAAAAGGCCCATTTTATTTTTGTACAATATGAATATTAACTTGATAAAATTTTATTATCACAGTTTAGGTTAAATAGAGTAATTAAGAGTAAAAATAATATTTTATATATTAAAAAATAAGACTAATACTTTCCCTAATGTTATTTTATAAGTCATTCATGACCAAAATAATCATTGGGACAATTTTATGGCCTAATTGAGAAAATTAGGAGACATTATGCATTTTATAGATTTTTATTTTAGAAAAAGTCAAATATGACATACACATGATTTAATAAGTATTAAATATTTAATATTATGTTATTTAAAACAAATGTTAGACTATAAAGAGTGATTTGAAAGATAATTTTTTTTAACGTCATCATGATAATTTACTTTTATTTTTTATTAAATAAATAGTTACCTTAATGGATTACAAGGTGATGATAACATAATTGTTTAGTTTGTGGGAATATCAAATAACTGATTATATAAATTCTATAATAAATATATTTTTGGATAATTAATGTCATAAAATAATTTTAAAGATAAATTTGATATTGTAATTATTTTTAAAAGAGTTGGTTCAAAGATATCATATTTTTATGATATTTATAAAATGTAAAGTAATGAATAGTATCAAAATTTTCATTAATAAGGGTTAAATCCAAAAATATAACGTTAGGAATATGACCTAAAACTGTCTAGAATTATTGGTTGAGATTACTTTCAAATCATACCAATCTTATATTTTAAATAACTCACATTGGAACCACTTATAAATGAAAATTAATTTTGGTTTAATTTAATATTATTTGAGTTTCCAAAAGTGACCCTCACCACAATTATAAAAGGGAATATCTTCCCTCACTTTTTAAAACAACATTATGCCTTCTAGATTGACCAACCCCTAACCAATTCTATTCCCAAAACCCTTATCCAAATTATAGATATCATACTCTCCTAAAAAGTCAAAACCTATATCTCATATGACTATATTTAAAGGAAGTCCACTAAATAAGAGGAGGTTAAAGAAAGTTCAACTAAAAGAAATCGCAAGGTATGAGTTATTTCACAATCCCATTATTATTCAGTAATATTTATTTTTAACTCTCCACTGGGGAATACAATTCTACCATGTTCATGTTTTCTAAAAAAATCAATTTTTTTACTATTATCCTACAAATGATTAATGTCTGTTTACCCATGATTTTCTTTTTATATAATGGTTTGAAATTAAATGTGTGGTCGTTTTTCAAATTAGGAACTTTATGAATTTTTTGAAAAAAATACGAACAGTTATTTTAACTTATGCTACATGAGTGTGTTTTAACACTAACATGACACACTAATGTATTGAATATTCCATTACATGTCAACAAGGTTCTTTTCAATGAAAATAATTTCTTTTATAATTGTGTGGACTTCTAAATAAAATATTCCAATGTTAAAATAGGGAATTTCTATAAATAAATTTCAATTATTTTATTTGGTTATTTTCATTTATTTCAACATCCATTATTGAATTTTAGGATTCATGAAGGTTTACCTATTATGATATCATCTAAAATATTTTATAAAATTGATTATTATTAGTTTGATTTTGAATGTTCTATTTTTATACCATTCACCATGTTACTCAAAATTTCTTGTCATTATGTTTAATAAATGTGGAAAGTTATTTAAATATTATATGTATATGTTTTCTATGTTTAACCCCTTTCATATGGGGAATGAATTGGGTATATAATGTGATGGGTGATGTCTGCTATAAGCCTTTAAATGCATCAGTAGGTCTCATGAGACAAAATCATTTGGGTATTGGTAGAGACCTAACCCGTTTATGTATGGTGTCTTGGTGGATTCCTGGATAGTATGTTTATGATATTAGTCATTATTAACTCACTAATTACAAGATTATTTATTAATATTCCATGTGATTATTCAATTTTATGAATATCAATGCGATTATCTATATGGAATTTCCTGATTATCATTTATTCATTCCACATTATGCTCAATATTATGTTTCAATGGATTCTATCATAGTTACAATTATTTCCTTAATGATTATGATCATATATTCTTGAAAACATCCACTGAATGATTACCCTTATTGAGAATATAAGTTCACCCCATTTTAATGTTTCAATTTTCCAAGGATTCCAAGATGTATATTATCTTTGACATATGGGAAAAAATTCGGAGAATAATGATGTTCTTAAAGGAATCATTGTGTTGTATTTTATAGTTTCAATTGAAATGTATGTTTCATGTATGTGTCTAGTTTTACAAAAATACTAAAATGTTCTGTCTATTGGGATTTGATTACTTATATGATATTCCAATAAAATAAAGTGACAAAAAACTTTGGACTATTGGGGTTTAAGACTTTATAGGTGGTACCAGGGGATGTTTATTACAAAACATGTGAACTAGATTTTATAAAACATAGACTAATGGACTGAAATATTTGACATAATTTGGAAACATATTCAAATAAATGGAGATTTTGATTTATAGATTGGTTGTACCTAAATTTTCAATTTAGGTTATGCGATTAACTTATTTTTTTATCATACATTATTTTTTATAATGCTACGTTATAATATAGTGCATTAAATTGTTTAGAAATGATTCCAGATCAGGAGCCTCAACCCGGTTGGTGAGGACACTGTAAGTGCATCCATGAGACCCGAGATCAAATCTGGGTGGAGGCGTATTTCCAGGGTTCTGTAATAGCACTGTTCAGCACTGTAGTAGCCAGAACTATTCATACATCTACGACTTTTGGCCATCGATTTGGTCCTTGGGTACTGCATGGATTTCGGGCCACCCGAGGCCTTTGGGCCAGTTTATTCTCAAGGCCTTCGAGACACCTTAAGGCCTTTGGGACACCCTAAGGCCTTCATGACACATGAAATGTAGATGTACCAATCAGAATATAAGGGATAAGGTTTCAAAGGATGATTTAGGGTAGGAAAATTCACTGGAATTGAGCTAAGCAGAATTGGAAGAATGAGAGGGTATGTCTTTGCCATTGGTATGAGGCTTGTGCCGCATTGCATAAGATAGCTAGCCGACCAGCACTGTGAAGGTGGAGTGATGATATCATGACATACGCTAGAGAGGAGCAGTTCCATGTTTTCTTGTCTAGGTGATTCCTCTAAGACCTACAGGTCATGTAATTGTCTATAAGTCATCGGGACTTGTAAGGGTTTCGCCTCACTTCTTGAAAGGTGGATCATCAAAAATAATAAAAAATGAATGCCTTCGGGACATTCCGACCAAAAATTATTCCAAGTGAATGGAATTGAAACTACATCAATGAACATAATCAATGTAGGTATTTCCCTCCTATACAATATAATAATGTTGGATCTTTAACTAAGTCTGGTGTTTAATAATATATAACTATACTGGTAAAGGTGACTCATGTTATAAACAATAACCTTACCGAAATGAAAGAGCTTAATCTATAACTTGAAGTAACAATGTTAGACCAATTTATTATACAAAAAATATATTATTAAATGGTATTAAAATAAATTTGAATCTAATCAGTAGATAAGTTACTTAGATAGAGATATTTCTCTTTTTTGGGATATACAAAAATGGATAAGGATTTCATGGATGTTTATAACCCCTCTGGAGATGCGGATCAATGGTGGTCATTGATTCAAAACACTAAGAAGGATGAAAAAATATAAAACATAGAATAGAAGGATTTTACGTAAATTTTCATGGAAAACTATTTCCCTTGAGAATAGACAGAGGATGTGGAGATACAATTTATGAGTCTAAGATAGAAGAAGTACGAAAATGTTTCTAAATATGAGTCCATATTTTCAAGGTTATCAAGGTATGATTCAAACTATATACGTAACCCAAGGAGTAATATTGATCATTTCTCATTCCTTTAAAGGGAATTGGTATCCCAAACTTTCTAATTATACAAAGATATAGTCTTGTATGATATAAATAAAGATAAATAATTCCCCAATTTTTAATAATTTAATAAAATGTAAGATGAGAATAGAATGGTGTGGTAAGAGATGGATATAGGGAAAAAAAGGGAAAAACAGATTTTCCCACATGTGATAATTGGGGGTAGAAACACCCATTTACATTCCTAAAGGGAATGTGACTTTTTTACAAGTTTAGAGAGAAATGTCACAAGGATCATGATTTTAAGGGAAATAAAGAATATTTAAATGTGAAATATTTTAACTATAAATAGATGGAGAAATTTAAAAGGAATGTACCAACCATCAAGGAAGTATAGATAAGAAGAAGAAAATGGATCAAGGTCATGATAATGTTGTTACTACAATCAAAGTGGAATAATTAATGTATTTGTGTTTTTGGATTCAAGACATATGTTATGATATTCTGGTTATAGGGAATTGTGAGATATATAAGGATTGTACTACGGTACTTCTTCATTAGGGATGTGTAATAATTTATATTTTTATTATGATTTTAAGGTGATTAAGGTATTCATATATTTGGTATGTGGGGTTAAGATCTACTATATATTTAGATAATCTAATATTACATTTATTTTCAAAATTTAGTGACCTTCCATTTATGCCTGGGTTCGTTGAATGTGTAAAGAAATGTTTTGGATGATTCTTAAGATTAAATAATTTTGGATTGGATTAAGTTAAATGTTGTAAATTCTAGTTTATTGAAAAAATGTTATAATTTTTTTGATTTCTATAAAAATTTAAAGGCCAAATGAATGACTTGAAACTATATTATTATTTAAAAGTGCTTTAGGTGTGAAAAATTCATCTTTAACATTCATTTCTCAGTATAAGGGTTGAAGTGAAAATAGGCCAAAGCACAACCAAATATTGATATTATGATTATTACATTTAAGGAAATCAATTAAGTGATTATATTAATACTAAAGTAATTCATTAACTATAAGAAATGGATTTATGAACAGAAATTTTATCCATTTACTTTTCTTTCTATGGAATCAATGGTATTTTAACAGATTAAAAATTTATGGTTTTGTGATTGTTAAATTACTCATGACATTGTTATCTATCACTATCCATCAGAATATGATCGTTAATTTTCTCTTCCATGTCAATTTTTTCATATATGGAATCCTATTATATATTATCTCAGGTGACACTCTTACTTTGTTTTGTTTATTTTAATGTGAATGTTTCATTAATCCTTTTTCAATATGGGATTTAAAGAAATGTATTTTAAAAAATAAAACCCCTATATCTCAATCCCAAGTTTAAATTGTAAGGAAATAATTTATTATACATGGGGATAATATAACAACCCTAGTTTTTTTAAAAGGAAACACTATGTTCGATAACATACATGATATGCTACATCGAGCTCAAATGAACAACTAAATATTTTTAATTAAATGTTTCTGTTATAACCTAGCCATTAGAATGGAAGGAATGAAGAAGGTTTACTAAATAATTAAAATATAGTGTAAAACTTTAAATATAATGAATTATTTTGGGAAAAATTATTTATAAATAATAATAAAACACTTTTTTGAAAGAAAATATTTTTTTGTAAAAAAATTATTAAAATTCTCACAAGTGTGTTTTTACTAATTAAATATACAAATCCAAATTTTTAGATTATATTAATGAAATATGTATATAATTTATACAATGTAATTTTCAACATTCATCCATTGTGTTTTTCAGACATCATATATGAACAAATTCAATTTTACTCAGTAACGATTTTTTTTATAAAAATACATATTTACTCCCTGTATGGAGCACTTATTTTAGATATGGTTTAGAAAGTTTAATAAATTCTATTTCAAAGAATAAAAATCCAATTTCAAATATTAATATCGAAATTTTCTTTTATTGAATTTTTAGTTTTTTTCTGATAAGTTTCATGTTTGAATGAATAATAAAAAAATACTAAAATTTAATTGAAAAAAACTTTATGTCTAAATAATTTATAGTGTTAAATTATATTATTGAATCATTTTAAATTATAATTTGACCAATTTTAGATCATTTAATCCAATTTATGCCATTGAAATCAATTTCACATTAAATTTTGTTATAAAATCATTTCAATATTTTGAAGGTTTTCACTATAATATCCTATATTCTCAACCTATCAACAAGATTAATATTAAATTAATTTTATCCAATTACATGTTTTGAATTTTTAAAAATGAATTCCATATTTGGAATTATAAGGAAACAATTTAGTAAAAAAGGCCCATTTTGGATAACATGAATAGCAAATTTAGAAATTTTTATTTCCACAATTAAGGGTAAATTAGGAAATTAAGAGTAAAAAAAAATATTATAAATATTATAAAATTACCCTATGACTTATCCTAATATTATTTCATGAGTGAGTGTTGAACAAAATCATCCCTCGACCTATTTTATGGACTCTTGGAGCCAGTTGGAAGACTTTAATCCTCTTATAATATTTTATTTTCAGAGAAGTCAAATATGTCATACTCATGTTTTAATAAGTATTAAATTTTTAATATATTGTAATTTAGATCAATTTATACTATAAACAGACATTGGAAAGATAAATTCTTTTTTCTTCCTTATGATATTTTTTTATTTTTTAATAACTATATAACTATTTTAGTGGATTATACAATGATTATTCAATAATTGTTTAACTAATTAGAATATCATATAAATGAATGTAATTTTTTTAAAACAAATATAATTTGAGATAATTAACGTCATAAAAAAAATTTATTGTTAAATTTGAATTTTTATTTATGTTTTAAATGAAGTTTTTTGAAGATATCATGTTGTTCTACTATTTTTAGAAAGTCAAGTAATGAATAGTATCACAATTGACATTAATGATATTTTAAAATAAATAATATTTTATTAAATGATATTAAGTTCATAAATATATTAAATTTTGAAAAATAACTGGTATATAGTTTAAAATTTAATCAATGATATATTTATGGTTTTTTTTTCATTTTATAGTAACAACATTAACCTTTATGGTATAAATACACAAGTTCTCATGGTAAGAGGTAGTATTATTAAATAAGGGTAACAAAAAAACATAAGTGTAAGAATATGACCTAAACATGTCTAGAAATTATTTTTTTAGAGTAGTGTGACACATCGTCATCATTGAATTAAAATAACTCACTTTGGAGCCATATGAAAATGATTTTTTAATTTAATATTTTTAGAGTTTCCAAAAGTTCCCCTAACCTATATTATAAAATCCGACCTCCTCGCTAACTTCCTCACAACACATTGAACCTTTTAGCTCAACTAACCCTAACCATTTATCCTTCCACTATCCTTAGACATCTTTTTAAGATACTAGTCTTCCAAAAATATCAACCCTAATTCCCTTTCTAATAGGTCTCAAAGATGTTATACGATAAATAGGAGTTTAAAGCACGCTCAAAAAAAGGAAAGTGCAAGGTAAGGGTTATTTCAAAATATAATTATTATTCATGATTATTTATGTTTAAGTCCCCATTGGGGAACATTTTTCTTCCATGTACATGCTTTCTAAAAACAATTAAAAAATATTTTTACTATATTCTTAAAAATGTTTAATGTACTTTTACCCATGTTTGACTTTTTGTAAAATAGTTTTAAAGGAATATTTTTTTCATTTTCCAAATGTGGTACTTTATGATTTTTTGACCAAAATATTTAAGGAATAATATTTTGAATTATGTTTCATGAGTTTATTTTTCATCCTTCATGACGTCAAAATTCATTGAAGATTCCATTACAAGTTACAAGGTTCTTTTCAATAAAAATGTTATCTTTTAAAAATGTGTATCCTTATAAATAAAATATTTCCAAGTAAAAAATGGGGGGAATTTCTCTCCATAATTTATAATGATTTTATTATAGTATTTTCATCAATTTCAACAACCTTTTTTTTAAAATTTATAATTCATTTATGTCGATCAAATATGATATCATCTACTATATTTTATTATATGCTTTATGATTAGTTTGGCTGTGAATGTGCTATTTTGATACCATTCACCAAATTACTCATAATGTTTTGTTATTATATTTACTAATTGGGGAAAGTTATTTTCATTTCCTATGTATATGATTTTTATGTTTCAACCCTTTAATATGAGGGATTTATTTGACTTATAAGCAATGATAAGGGCCCATTTTATACTTTGATGCTTCAGTAGGTCTCATGATACAATCTAGTTTGGGTATTGGCCGAGGCCTAACCTATTTATGTATGGTGTCTTGGCCAAAGAAATTACAGTATTCCTATGGTGTCCGGTATTATGCATTCACTCATTATGTTATTATTTCGGGATATTCCATGTTATTATTATATTAGTATAATATCCAAGTGATTATTAATATGGAATTTTTGAATTATAATTTATTCTGGACATAATATGAAAAAAATTATGTTTAAATGGTTTTTTTATCAATTATACACCTTACCTTAATGTTGATACTCATGTATTCATGATAGCTTCAATTTTATGGTTAACTATACCGGGCATCTAATTTATCCCCATTCTTATGGTTTATTTATCCCAAAATAGTAAGATGTAGATTATGTTTGACATACAGAGATAATCTTGGAGTATAATGGTATCTTAATAGAATAATTATGTTGTATTTTATTGTTTCAATTATAATGTATCATTCAAGTCTATGTATAGTTTTCCCAAAATAATAAATTTTTTGGTCCTTTGGGATTCAATTCCTTATATAATATACCAATGTAATTAAGTAACCACCTACTGTGGTCTACTGGGGTGAAGGTATTTACAACCTTAAACTGTGTACCTTGAACTATATTGGTTTGGATTATTTCTCCAATAAGATTCATAGAACACATTTTAAAGGAGAAATTATGAACCATAATATTCCATAATGTCCCATATTTTTTTGGAGAGACAGTTGAACACAATTATTCTTAGAAAACTTTGGGTATTTTAGAGTATCCACCTAGTGCAATTTAAATAAAGCCTTACCATTAACGATGATCATATGTGGATCCATCCCCAGTGGACACTTACCAATGTCCAACCTTAGGTGATGATCCTAAGTGTAATACTCCTTCATGTGATGAGAATAAGGTGTCTTATGTGATAATAATGGGATATCCCCCTTTCTGATGCATCATAAACCCAGTCATAGGTTGCGAGCCTCGGAAACATTATGTGATAGAAATAAGGACCCCATGTGATCATCATGGGTTGCCTCTTGTAATGATACAACGATTCTTTTGGTTATGAGCCTATTTTACCTTATGTGATAAGAATAAAAATATTATGAGCCTTTCATATTAATTTAGATTTTCCTCTTAGGTGGAAATACTATGATTCTTCCCTACCCAATGCGATCATCCTTGGATTCATTGTGTAATGAGTACACGATGCCTTGATTAATGATCATGGGATTCCTCTGTGATGATAAAACATTCCTTTTGTAATGAGTAAAGGATTCCTAATGAGATTACTACAAGAGGAATTATACAATGAGAATAATATCACTTATTAAAATAGAATGATAATCCCTATGATATGAGCACAATAAATTTTATATAATATTTCTAATGTGATAAAAATCATGTTCCTCATATGATAATCATAAGTTTCCTTTTGTGATGTGAAAAATATTCATTAAGTGACGAGGATAATACTTATAATGTAAAAAGTACAAGATAGCATTCTTAATTATTAAATGGAAGATTAAATAGATGCCCAACATTTTTGATAGACTAATACACTCCAACTAAAGGTATTCACCATTCTATTGTCTATAAAAAAGTAATTTCTCCATGATCATATGAATATGATGTCAACAATTTGATTCAAGATCATGTCATAAATATAAAAGGGTGAATATAACTGCATGATTAATTCTATGAAGGGATGTATTCTTATCCCCTTATGACATTATTATCATTGTGTCATCACCATTGGCCCTTGATAGTGATTAGACACAGCCTTAAGAACATGGGAATGTAGGACCCAAATCGAGACCATCTGAAGCATAATCTTACATAGACGTCCTGATGAAATGTTTAAAAAATACAGAACTTTGTCATTTATGATGGTTTCCTCATCACATTTTTTTATAAAGATGTATTATATTTGTTTGATATTTTTCTAGATTCCCATGGTTATTCTATAGAAAATATGGTGAAAATATTCTTAGAATTCTTAAAAATATACTTTTATGAAATTATTAATTTATAAACAAGTAGAATTAATTGGTGAATATAAATTTGAATATTACGATTTTAGAGTTATAAAAATTTATTAAATTATTAATTTTAACATAATAATACTAGTATTTATGTACTCTTAATCATTAATGACTATAACATAATTCATATCGGAGGGGAACTCGGCCTAATAAAGAATATGTTATAACAATTGAATGAATAAGAAATTATGATTTTATAGTAGTAATATCTATTTTATATAATATTTATGGCATTAAAATATTATATTTTTGGGATAAATATTATTTAAGAATAAAAAAATGGAAAAAATAATGAAAAATTATTATGGATAGGATACCACTTATATTGATGACATGAGTCACCACTTTGATAATTTATTGGGAATGATGTAATTTGATCTTATTCTAGAAACATGAGGTTCTCAAACATGGAAGATTATTATTGGAGAATATTTTGGTATGGATTCAAGATAAATATAATAGAAATATGTTTTTAATAGGGCTATAAGAGAGGTCTATTTATATGTTAGAAACTGGTTGAATTTTTTATTAAAAAATCAATAAATAATATAAATAGAATATCATTTTCAAGGAAAGTGGATGTAAACTAGAAATATATTTGGAAAGGGATAAGATTATGTTAATAATTCTAGCATACACACATTAATTGATATTTTTTTTCATATTTTAAGACATTGTCAATTAATGTTACCCATATTATATATTTTTTCCTTTACCAAGGTGGGTATATTCTACCTTGGAAACTTATTTTTATGTATAAAAATGAAATTTGTCTTATTACCTAATTTAGAAATATTGGATAAAAATAATAGAACCATTTAATTATATTCAACTTATAAAGTGATAAAAATTAATTATAATATAAATATGAGTAACCTAACCAAAAAATTTTGGGAAAAATAAATTTTAGCTTAAAAATGAATTTATTTTTATTCATAACTAATTAATAAAAATTAAATTTTTGTAATTTATTCAAATTTTTATAAAAAAATTATTTTTTAAAAAAATTATTTATTAGAGAACATTTTAATTTATCAAAATGAAAATAAAAAATATATAATAAAATAAAAGTAATCAAAAAATATTTCTTTTAAACATTAATGGATTTTATCACTATTACTACCTAATTTATAATCAAATGTTGAATGTTTATTAATTAATTTATTTATGTAAAAATTTAGATTACATTTATTTTCAAACTTCAAATGTGATATTTAACATATAATATATAACAAAAAATATTTTAGAAAATATTATTTATGTTGAGCGATTAATAATTAAAATTGTATTCATTAAAGTAACTTTAGTATTTCATGTATGTAAATAAATTATTTTAAAAATATGTCTAAGAATTTTTATACAAATTTATTCATTATGATTCATTAAATGTAGTTATTTTTTTAAAAAATAAGTAACTTATAAAAAAATATTAAAAATCAATGGTACTTTCTTTACTGAATTTGATATTTTCAATTTTATGAAAAAATTATTTACTTGCGGTTTCATTTTTAAGTTTTTATAATATAGAATTATTGTTATGTTTTTTATTTTTCAAATAATTTACCACAATTAAAAATCTTTTTCATTAGTTAGGATTTGTGTGAATCATAATTTATAAAAAACAATATTTTTTTAAAAAGAAATCCATACCGAATTCACAATTATTATATTCAACCAAACTAAAAATAAATTTTCCCTAGAAATTTTTTTACATTGAGGAAAAAATTATAGTACCTTTTCATTATTAGATATAGAGTTTCCCACAATAATTATTGTTTTTTATGAATCCTACAAATAAAGTTTCCATTTGGGAGTTATTCTATCGAATTATGTTGTCTATATTATCCATGGTTTATATAGTTAATCCTGGTAATAGATTTCTATTTCTAGTTATACTTTATTGGAGTTTTTTATATGTAAATGATCATATATGTACTTATATAAAAGTGACACATGGATCACATCATGAACTTGTGAGTGGTTAGATAGAATATAAAGATGATAGACTACCCTCACAATATAAATGATAATTTCAATAGGGAGAATGTATATATTGATCGACTTTACCTTTATTTGGAATCCCATTACCCTATTCCATGGAGATGTTTGGAGGAGCACTTTATCACTAACATCGAAATTAATATCCCACAATCAATTATCAGTGTATATATTCCATCAAATTTATAATGTTTTAATATTCCAATATTTTTTTTGAATCTTCACATACATTTCATATGAAAAATATTGTCAAACGATATTATTATCTCCAATATTATCTCAATATGTTGTATATTTGTTCCACTTTCAAAATATATGTTCATATATTTCCATATAAACTATATATGGGAAATTTTTTTATTAGAAACATAGTAGGTGAAGCTGTTGATCCCAAAATCTATTTAAATTCATTAAATATGATCTCAGTATATTATTAATATCTCAAATGGTCCATTAATATTGTCTATTAGTATAATGATAATAATCAGTTCTAAAGATCCACTATCTATTCATTCCTTGTTAATAAATTCTCAAACATCAATTAAATTACATTCAATGTCAATAATAGAAGTGGTGTATTGATTATAAATTGTGTTTTTAATTCACACATGATGAGAAATAGTGATACTATAATTAAGGATAAAATTTATTGAATAATGTATCATATGTTTGTATGTAATATTTGGTTAATTATAATTGGATCAGAGCCATCGATGATTAGAGGAAAATACTTATGTAAAAGGGATGTTTTGGTTATTGAAGGACTTACTCCCAAAGTACTATGTGTAAGTAAATTTTTTTGACTCATGAATTGGTGTTATTTTAAACAAAATGATTTTATCATAAAAATAATAGTTGTAACTTTTTTAATTAAATGGGTGTAGAAAAATGATAATCCACAACCCATTAGTGTATAAGAATATAAATATTTCAAATATAAGGACAATGAAAATAAAACTTTTAATAAAAATAACGATTATTTAAGAAAAAGTTATTTTGAAAACATGGTGAAAATAAAATATCACAAGATATTGAAAAACTCCCATGTACTTTCACCCACACATGTGAAACATTTCAAGGAAGAAATTTTTTTTGGAATACATATAATAAAATGGAGTCGAAATTTACATGTTTATTTTATTTGGTGCATATATAAGTGTTTGGTATTTTTAAACCCTAATCCATTTATGGATATATGTATTATTTATTTTTTATTTATGAATATAACAGGGTTCCTTAGATAATTGTTAGTATTATAAAATCCATTTTTTTCAAACGCATTATATATAATCAGAGTTTTTTTGGAGAAGATGTTTGGGTTGAAAATTTAGATTTTAAAAAATTTAAATGGAATTAAAGACACTAATAATATCATGAATTTATATCTTGAAAAGGATGAGATAAAAAAATGAGTTTTATTTTTAAGGACTCATCGACAATATTTGGCCATTTTGAGGAGGAAAACATTATCAACAAAATGAAACAGATAATTATAATTTTAAATAAAATTATAAACACTTATTGGAATGAATATGTCATAAAATTAGTATAATTTATATTTATATCATTGTAATATCTGAATAAAGAGAAGAACCCCAATGGTATATGGTACAAGAAAAAGAAAAAACATATCTGATTTAAAATTTTTAAAAGTATGTGGTTAATTATTAATATAGAGGTAAATTATAGGTTTAAATATTTGTTGCATGAAGGAAATTTAATTGAATATTCATCCAAAATTGAGGAATAAAAAGCCTATAAGAAATGTCTTCTTAAAATATTTTAAATAAAAAAATTATTATTGATGAAAATGATCAAATTTTGTAACCACGTGATATGGATATACAGCTGAAAAAATTGAAATTTTAAAAGGTAATGAAGATTAAGTGAGAATAAAATGGTGAGATCATAGAGATATAGATCAATTAAGAGAATACACTCATGATGGTGAAAATTAAATTGGTTCAACCTCTATAATGGATGGTAGATAATTGTATGAAACTAGTAATGATTATATTGTTTTTGACCATAAAACATAGGTGAAATAATTATATTTAAAGGAAATATAATAAACCTAATAGTTATCTCAAATAGAACATAAGAGATTTAAAATGACTCAATACCAGGAAAGGCCCGGATCAGGAAAAACCTGATCCCCAAAATTATTAATAGAAAAAAGCAGTATAAGAAAAAAGTAGTACAACAACAAAAACATAAAAGCTTACATCATCTCAAAGCCAAAGCCATTCCCAACACCATAATCTCACAAATCATCATCCAGTTCAGCTGACTCCCATTCAGACGACTCAACTTTCCTGAGTAATTCCAGGTATTGTTTTTTACGCTGCAGCATCTCCTTAGATAACTTCGCCTTAGGTGGAAGTTTTTCATCACGAACTTTAGTAACAATATCCCTGCACATCCTGGATACAGACCTGGTTGTCATTAGTTTCGGCAAGTCAGAGTAATCTTTCCTTGGTCTTCTTCTGCTTGGGTTAGACCCACTCATTTCATTATCATATTTCTTCTTGCCCACGCCCTAAACAATGGCACTATAACTATGAGTCACATTCTCCTCGTCACTTCCCAAGATATCCCCCCATTTCCTAGGATGGTGCACAACATATTCAAATTGAAAGTCAGCCTTCATACCCAACGGTCGATTGGTCTCCTAAAGCGTACCATTTATGCCACATGGGATCTGCTCTATCTCATCACCTCTATTCATTACACAATTATGGATTTCAAGAGGTTCCTCCAACTTATTGCCCCTTATAGAGCCATCATAGACCACAAGGTCAAGGGATTCATTGCCAGACTGATATGTGTCTACAGCCATTTACACTTGCAACTATTCTCCATTTTCCAGAGAAGTAAAGCTATTCTTCAAGCAGATATCTGGACCATCAGGTACATCACGATCCACATATGTATATGTATCCTCACGCATTGCCTCTGTATTTCCATTCTGTAATAGACCACGACCCATATATTGCAGAAGAATGTTTGAATTCTCCCATCCATAACTTTAGAAGGTGTGTCATCCTTGGCAGGGTGAGTCTTATTACCTTCAACACTCTTGCACATCTCCTCAACTACTCCTTCCTCACTAGGTAAAGCCATAATACTAAAGTCCCACTTCAGCCTGCCAAACACTTCTGAAACAGACGACCCTGCTGCAGTAGGAGCCTCTTTCTCCACACATAATGACTCACTACCCCCCAGATCAACTTTACTACATCCAGCAGGATTCTGAATCACTTATCCTGGAAAATCTTGAGGCATACTGACCTGATCAACATTCTGCAGCCCACCTGTTTGATCATCTAGTGAATAAGAAGAAGGGGTCTCCGTACCTTCTACCCTTTGATCATTCCCATCTGGAATAGACCATGCCTCACCCCTCATCACCTTCACTATGGGCACCTCAGTTGGTGCTAGATGTCTAGCACGACCCCCATTTTTATCACACTTGCGACAATCAGATACTTAGTGTCCCTACTTATGACATAAGGAACAAAACTTGAACCATGAATCTTATAATATAGATTGACCATACTTGTACTCCCCTTAAATCACAATCCACACCAGATCCAGTGGTGGATGTGATAAATCCATTTCAACACAGATCCGTGCGGCCATTGGCTGTGAGAGTGAAGTTGTCTGATGATCACAACAAAGAAATCATCCAATGGAATTCCCGATTGACCGTAGAATACGAATGTTCTGGAAAGGCAGTGGAAAACCAGGAAGTTGAAGCCAAATCTCCGAGGTTGGAGAGTCCTGATTCATATGAAGATCAAAAGAACAATGGAGAAGATGAAAATAAAAACCATGAACAGATCTACTAGCACTTGACCAGGTTATAATCATATCATCCTCATCAGTGAAGTAGAGGAGAATTTGTCGCGGTCCCAAAAGCCCAATAGACACTCGCTTAGTTAATCCCCATTCGTCATTAACGTTCTTGGAAAACACCACCACCAAAGGCCGTCGCCACACAAATCTCGCAACTAAGGCCGTGGAAAACATTGAAGATGCTTCATTGAATTCCTGAATAGAGATTGAAACCACGGGCTGTCCATTGAAGCGGCCAGGGACCTTCGGAGAAATAATTATACTGGGAAAGAGAGGAGAAATCATACTTGAACGACAGAAAGAACCTGGACCCCCGGACCCGACTCCCTGAGAATCATCAGCAGGACTCAGATGGGACCCCTCCCCCGGAGGAGGAGGAGGGGCCGCTTCATCAATCATCACGCTAGGGTTTGGGCATCACACTTTTCCATCACCCAAAAACAATTCAATATATAATAATTGGATCAATGTAACACATAAATAGACTGACCAAATAGAAAAAAATCAATGTTAGGAAACTATTATATGGATATATGATTAATATGTGACTAAAACATAATGAATGTTTCAATAAATAAATAAATATATAAAGGTAACTCATAAAAAATCATGGATAAAATGAATTGTTTTCCCCAATTGAAGGTATTTCCATTGATAGGATATTTACCCTCATTTTATGATGGGGAAACATTGAAATTTTAATAGAGAAACTACTACAAAGGGTTATTATAGTGTAACATATGATATAAAATTATCATTTTATAATGGGGTCCTTGAGGAGGAATTTTTATTTGAGAAAATAGATGGGTTTTTTATATATAAAGATGAAATAAAAATGTACTAGTTAATGGAGGATTTATATATTCTAAATCAAGTGCTAATATCTGCGTATTAATTGTCTGAGCAATACTTGATAAATCATGGATCCCATTGAGGATAAGTAGATCAAAACATATATTTCATGAAATAAAATGATCAATGTATACTATTAATTATTTATATGGATGACATAATTGTTAGTGGAATAGAGGAATAAAAATTCAAGTTATTTTTAGAATACAAGATGATAAAATATAAAATATTTATGATTTGTTAGTTAATCAGTTTCTTGATGTTATAGATGAATCAATTTAATGAATGAGTTCTAGAAACCTTCTAATATCCCAAAATGTTTCTAGTACTCCCCTCAATGAGTTTCGGTTGAACATATTTTATTTGGGGTTTCCTTCTTCTTTAAACCATATCAATCGATTCACTTTTGGGGATGAAGAGTTTGTTTTGGGGAAAATAAACTAAAGTTTGGGTATTTATTTTTTGGTTTGAATTAATAGATTCTATTTATAAATGTATAAAGGTATTATGTGGGTTGTAAAAGGTTTGTGAGGATGTGGATGTTTTTTAGGTTTTTCATGCAGAATATGGGATACGAGTTTTCTACTAGATAATTTCACATAGTGAACATGTTACACCATGTGAACTTCTTACCAGATAGACATCATGAACTGGTTCAAAGCGTAAAGTGTTTACATTCCATGCAACTATTTCCGGTCATGAAATTGTTGATGGTGGTTATTTTATCCCCTGTGATGTGTTTTATTAAATTTTTTAAATCAATATTTTCATACTGTGAAAGGGTCTCACATCGTGAATCTCTCAAAATCATATATTTTAAACCATGTTGTTGATATGATTTTATTCATCCGCCACAATTAATTATCTCATGAATCCTATGGAGACTCCATGTTATTTTAGATTGATTCATTTCCTTTCAAACATATCGGTCAAATGTTTAATCCCATGTGAGTCACATTGGTATGGTTTTCATCTCTCTTTTGCTTGTTCTTCATTATCGCGATCTAATATCTTAACCATTGTTGAACTGGGTTTTGATATTTTATCATCTAGTTTCTTGCCTATAACCTCTTTAACCTTCATTCTAAACTATTTTTCCTGATTGATATTCTTTCTTAAATATCTATATAATGATATGTTGTCTAAAAAAAGTCATATAGAATGTTTCTATTTGTTCAAGTGTATGAAATATTATGTGATTACACCAACAAAACATGTGTGTTAGCAAACA
The DNA here is from genome assembly GCA_963277665.1 of Viscum album. Classification (NCBI taxonomy): domain Eukaryota; kingdom Viridiplantae; phylum Streptophyta; class Magnoliopsida; order Santalales; family Viscaceae; genus Viscum; species Viscum album. Next base: position 1,227,625,915 of record OY728130.1, read on the forward strand.
GAATAAAGGTTGATGATAATTATGTGTTTGGAATACTCTTTGGATCCCTCTAGATCTAATGGTGTTGAGACCTGGTTTCAAACTACCCAAAGGGTGAGCTTAACATTGAATAATAAATAACATTCCAATTGATTAATGACATGTTTTTTTCCAGAAATGAAATATAGGGTGATTTTTTTCTTATATTCACCATGGAAAATAGTAAACATGGTTATTAAAATGACTTTGGATGATTGGTTATAACTTGGTGCATACATTATCATGATAATGAACTAAGGTATAGTTTATTAAATTGAAGGATAATTTAAAGAAATTGGTTAATTTTATAAATTGACCATTATGAATTTTGATGTTATGTTTTCTTATTCTCTATTATGAAATGTGTTAAGAATTATTATGAAATGATTATATAATGCTATTTTCATAGAGATATTTAAATTATTATATATTTTACTTTCCCAATTTTTTTAGAAGTCTTATATATATTGAGTTTACCAGTTATTCTGAAATTCTTATATAAAGTTATTTCCTTGTGATACAGAAATGTTAATATAAATGGGTTTTCTCGGTGATGTAGAAATTATTATATATTATACTTTGACCAATTATGTTGAAATGATTACATAAATGGATTAGAAATATTAGGTTGTAATAATTATAGATATTAAAAGTGGTTTTTTGATTAATACATGTAATTTTTGTTATGTTTGGAATGATTGTGATAATGGCCAAATATATTCCGGTATGGTTCCAAAGCAGGATAATTGTTTTCTCACATTAAATGATTAATTAATAAACATTTTTCTCACTTAATTGCATGATAGTATTATCACAATTCATTTATTTAGAAAGTGTGGTTTTGACCTACTATTTTTTACTCATACCTTATCCGAGTTTTCATTTAGTACCCGAGAAGATTACATAGATGTAGGTTTGTACAATGGAAAAGGACATTGTTGTTGATTATTTCTTTTTGGATGGGTTGAATCAGAAAGATGATCCCAAAAAGGTATTTTGGATCATGACCATTTTATTTTAATCATGTCAGTATCTATTTTATATATGTAATTTACAACTTGAAATTTATTTACATTTCAACTTTAAATTACATCATTTATTATTATTAAGTTTTCATGGTTCATCCTTTACCCTATAGTTGGAGGCTATAGTCTTTCCACTATATCCATCGCTCTGATATTTTATTATTTTCGATATATTATAACATTGTACTGGGAGGTATAGTATCCCCACGATGTTATATACATACCCACTTCTATTAAGTAGCACCTATCACATGTGTAGGTGCACTAGTGGTCCAATAACCTACCTCATTTGGAAATGTGATAGAGTCCTAGATCAGGGGATGTCACAAAGTGGTTTCAGAGGATAAGGTTATTATTTTATTTTTCATTACTATTTGTGAAGGGTACAAAGAAGAATAGTATGTTTTAGGACATAGTAATGATCTTTTTAATGGGAATAGATAACACATGGGAGGGAAAAAAACTTAGTTTCTAGGGATGTGATTTTTGTTCATGCTGTTCATTTGTTGTGATTCATGTAATTTATACTTGTTTGATTCTAATGTTCTATGATGTCATTGTTTCCTAGGATTTATACTCAAGGACTATTATAGCATAATAATTGTATTCATTCATCATAATAGGAACATTATTATATATCATGAAATACATTTTCATGACATGGACATATTTATTTCCTGTGATATATTATCATTTATGAATTATGAAATTAGAAACCATTTATATTAGGTAAATGAAAATTAAAGAACTATTAAGTCATTCAAAATCACCTATTAATCCATATTTAGAAAAACTATGAGCTAGTGGTTCTTGGTTTTTTTCCTTGTTGAAGTTGAATATGCTATTATCCATTGTTTTAAGGAGTGCATTTTCCTTTTACAAAAAAATTCATCCTCTTCATCTTTGCATAGATTTTCAGGAGAGTGGAAAGCAATGCACTCATAATACTGTGGAATCAGAGCTTCTTGTTACTCCTATGGGTCAGATGGAAAAGCAACACCATAATAGATTTTTTAGGGATATTAAATCCATGGATGGGGATATTGTTCACATTATTCCATTGATGTTTGGGTAGACAAGAGTGTTCCAGCAACATCATCTGCCTACGTTAATGGGGGAGAGATTCCCCCCAAGCTGTCGAGGTATGGATTGAGTCCATCATTATAATAGTTATGAACCTTGATTCACCTATGAAGAGGTGGATGAATATTTCCACATACATGATACATATAATATCCAGGAATTGGATGGGATATTTAGGGAAATCTAGGAAGTAATAGGATTTATCCTGGAAGGATATTGATTAATAGTTTCTGAGTCACTTCAATCCCAAAACATTGTGGGATGAGAATGCTCGTGAGTTCAAGCACCTGACACTATATGGATTTAATGACCACGAATCCTGTAACCTATAACTAGTTTTCACTTTATTACATTTTCATAAGATATAAGGAATTAAATCTTGAATGATATAATTATTTAGTATTTTTGGAAAACTACATATATACATGAATCCCATATTACATTGGGGAACACAAATTACTACATGAATGTTTATGATAATAACATTATTCTCCCTAGATTATCCTTTTATATCCATTATAGTAAACTTCATGGAATAATGGGTAATGGAAACAAAATAAGGGTGACCTCAAATTTTGAGTAAGGGTTTAATATAGTGGAAACTATCACAAATAACAATGAATAATCTATATGGCATGGTAAGTAACTAAAAAATATTTCCATTTAATCAATAACATGGATATAATAACTAGGTAAGGAATGATCAATATTTCTAGGTAAAAATTGAAAACACATACCTTTTAATTAATACACTAATAATGAAATGAATCCATATATAATATAATAAAAAAATCAAATGAATAATAAGATAAAGTATAATTGATGTGTTATGTTAAATAAATAAAAACTCCTTCCATTTAATCAATTAAATGAGAGTGAAATGCATCCATATATAATATCATTATGAAAATCTTATGGGAAAGAAGATAATTAATTATAAAAAAAGATTGTTAATCTGCATACATATTCCATTTAATAAATAAATTGACAATAAAATAAATCCATTAATTATATAATTTTGAAAATATTATGGATAATAATAAATAAATTATTAATGAATTAAATGATTAAATATTTAGCATCATGATCTCTGGAATCCTGAAACCTCTACTATCATGACCATTCATAAGATGGTTTGAAACTATAGGTAGAAAATGATTTATTGGAAGATTAATGATTTTTCTCACGAGAGTACAGATTCATCAACAAGATATATAATTCTAGGCTAAACCCATAAATTTATGACCAAATCATTCATAATATGCTGAATAATAGATTTAAATCATGAATAATGGTCTTTATTATCTAATATCCATATTTAGCGAAGAATACATTTTAATCAATATTTCCCTAGATAAAAAATAACTTTTATTATAGAACATTGTATATAGAAATGATATATTTTTAACCAATAGACATATCCATGGTAATTATATGGATATTTTTGGGAAATTTGATGTCCAATGATTCTAAGTATGTAAATATTTCAAGGGAATGTTAATAACTACAAAAATGAATAAAGAATGTGAGTTTCAGTACTTTATTGTTCAAAATGATCATAAAAAATAAATAAATGTAATAATTATATTATTAATATGACATATACACATCATAATAAGAATAAAAGTTTTTTGTCATTGATGATTATAAATAAGATATAGTGATACTTAATTTTTTTTAAGGAAACAATTATTTTCATTTTGAATGTTACTTTATAAAAGTAAAAGTTTAAAATCGATTATGAAAATAGTTTTTTTTAAATAAAATTTAAAACATATAAAATATGTTTTCAAACATGGAGTGGTCATGATTATTAGAAACTTTGTACATACCAAGTATGCAAAAACAAATATTCCATTCAAATTTTAGAAAATGTAAAACATGAATTGTTAAAAAAAATATAATGATTAATTTACAAAAAAAATAAGAAGTCAAAATGGAAAAAAATTTATTTAATAAGTAATTTTGAAAATTTTAAAGGGATTTATGAAATATTTTGGAAATCTGGGTATTGGAAGAAAAATTATTTCACGATGAATTGATAAATGAATTAGTATTTTATTGAAAACATTTTTATGATTATTTTAATTGATAAAGAGTAGAAAAAAATTACTTTTAAAATAAAATATATATAATAACCAGAGAATAAAAATTTTAATGGTTTTATTAAAAAATGGTAAAATGATTTGATTTAACTAAAATTAAATAATAAATAATCTCTATTAGAAAGATATTGGGAAATAAACCATTACAATTATCATAATTTTCAAGTGAAAATTAATAAATAATTCTATTATGTGTATCAACTATAAATACACCCAAAAAGTGGAAATAAAATATATGATAGTCAAAATATATTTCAAACATAAACTTATATTGTTAAATGACATGAAGAAGTTATATAACCCAATTAAAAGTAATTGAGTTATGAAAATATTTTCCACTTAGTAAATTGTAGGTAAAATACCCATGGTTGAAAAAATTAAAAATTAATCTTAAAATAAAATGAATTAGTAATGAACCATTAGAGTACATTTCAAAGGGTCGTTATATACACTATATAAAATAAATTTGGTTTATAGCATCACAATATGCCTCAACGAAGGGAAATTGAGATGGAGTTCCTTATAATAGTCTTTTCATTGAAATGGGATCTGATAAATGAATTGATTATGTATATCAAATGAAAATCAACATATAAAAGTTAAAATAGAACAAAAAATTCTCAAAGTTGCATATATAATCTCAACATGATTTATCAATTATGTAGATGTTTTACTCAAGGAATGCAAATTTAGTTAATAAATCTTCTACCTCACATGTCGTTTTGGTTAAAAGTCAGTTAATCACTTGTATAGTGGATTTAAACATGTTATTAAATTATAAATCAAAAATATTGATATTTATAATGTCAAATATGATCCTTTTATGACCTATTAATACCCTTTCATTAATAATAATTTATCATTTTCACTGTTTAGGGTGTTAACTTCCATATTTTCTTCGTACATGAATTATCATGAATGTTCTCGTTCATGATAATATTATATAGTTACATCATATATAAAATAACAATCAGGAAATAATTATCATATTTATATATCAATTTTACTTTTAAGGCTAATAATGAAATATGTTTTTGATAAATGAAGTATGATACTATCATGAAGATTATAGGCTATGTGTACACATAAGAAACATTACAATTTTTCAATGATCATAATATAAAGGTGAAATGAAATATTTTATCTTTACATAATGAACATGACATCATAAAAAACATATTATTTCATCAAATATACATATATATATATTCTAGGTGGTGTTCTAATGAAAAGGGAGTCAGATCGATTTGTGAAAGAGGTAGTCCACAATACGAGAATCATGTTATCATTTTTAAGTGAGTGAAAAGTTAAGAATGAGAATGATATATTTTATTTTCAGTAGAGTAAATATTTCATTAATATCAAAAAAATTTCACATATCACTCATATATTAATTTACTTTATATGTACTAAATTCCATGAAAATAATAGTGATATCAAATCAGATCACATTGTAATGTGGTAGTCCTCCACACACATGAGCGGAATTATTATATCCTAAAAAGAATGGAAATTAAAATGGTATATATTATATAAGTTATCAATAAGTATAATTATGTTATAAATATCATATATATACTTCCATTATTATATCAAACATTGAGAAGTTGTAATGAAAAGATGATTGGCATCGGTTTGTGAGGAGGTTGTCCATCGTACTCTTGAATGATGACTTCGTAAACCATTTGATAGGATAAGGGATGGTTTTAGGTCATTACCTCAACATAAATATATATATTTATATTAATTAAATTTAGTTTATTGTGTTATAATGGTTCAATAATAATTTACATAGGTGGTGGGTGAAATAAAATAAAAATGCTCATTGAAGAACATTTACTTTTCTTCTGGTATCCTTCATAGGATTGCACCACAAGTCTTATAAAGTAGAATTTATGCCCAAAATAAGTAATATAGGATGACAGGAGGGAATATAGTAGTTTATTTTTGTATGTATTGGCCGAAAAAAATGTTTTTAAATGGCGATGAGGTGATGAGTGGGGGTGACCATTTATAAGTGAGGTGGGAGACACACAAATATTATTTGAAAAGAGAAAGTGTACCCACATTATTCATGTAACAAAAGAGCCCAAAATGTAGTGTTAATGATAAATATATATATTATAGTGTCGAAATATTTCAATACAATAGAGTTTAGAGAAGTGTTTTGGTTTTTTAACCCTTATCTGTTTTGTTTAACCCCCTATAAGTCCATTTTTACTATAACCAAGGTAAATTTGTTATCAAAATTTTAATATTCAATATATTCAAAAACTATGTTGACAATTATAGATAATTTAGATTATTTCGGTACCAAATATGGAATTAAATTTTCTAAATTTCATTGCCTAATTTGGAAAATTTCAATTTAAAATTAATCTCATACATGCTATGAGAAAGACGGTTTTCAATGAGAAAATGCTCAATTGTTTACAAGGTTTTTATATCAAAATTAATAATTAAAGTGATTAAAATTAAATAAACTACATTAATTTATATATAATTGATCTAATTTTCCTTTTAAACCAATTTGAAATTTAATATAACTTTATAAATAATTTAAATAGAAAGATTGTTTTGAATAGAAATTTATTATTTTTTACTATTAAAAATTAAGTGAAATATATTTGAAAAATCCCAAAATTTAAACCTCAAATTTTTTATATGATTATTTACAAAATAAAAATTATTAATAAAAATATTATTCATACCCTCCAATTTAATGATTAGTTTATAATGATATACCAAATTACAGTTCACTTTGTCTCAGGGTTGCATGTTCTTCAAGCTATAAAATAGGTTAAATTTAATGAAATATATTTCATTAGTTCTTTAATGTTGATATTTAGTGTTGAATGTTTTATATAATACAATATTCTTATATTAAACTTTTGTGGTATTAAATTTTCTCCGCGTTAAAAAAATTTCATCATCGCTAGTTAAACTTGATCTCTAAAATCAAGGGATATATATTTGATAATTATTTTATTGAAAACCCACATTATAAAAATTGATAAAAATATTCTTAATAATAGATATATTTAAGAAAAAAGAACCATAAAAAATAACAGATAACATGGTATTCATATAATACCACATTGGTTGATAGTGTAGATTTGGAAATAAAAGAAAATGGTAAATAATTATTGAGAATGATAAAGTCCATTGATAAAAAGAATGTGACTAATAAATGGAAATTAATAGACCTCAAAATCATAAATATGTGATGAATTAAAATTCTATATGATTCATCATATCATAATGTAATATAATTAAGTTTTTATTTAAGATTATTTTTCTAAAATTGTTGACTTATTTTAATATTAATGAATATAAGAAAATTTACATAGTCGATATGTTTATGTTTCATATGAACAATTTCATCCTTTAGTTATAATTTAATAAATCTTTAATTCTTATCTTACTCTATGAAATGAATATGCAAAATATTATTTTTTATGTTTGAATCTATAAAATCCACTTTTAATGGATTGTAAAATCCAACAGTGAGTGAAATGTCTTTCCCTTTGTCTCTAATAAATTTCTAAAACGAATATGGTTAGAACATGTTTTCCCATATAATAAATTAATCTATAAAACTTTATAATAACACCATTCGATCATCAATAATATTTATTTTTCAAATCATTTAACAAATGATATTTTAACCAAGATATCATGTAGGCTAGTGGTGGGTGTTATACTCATATCATCCTTTAGTTGTGGGTTAAATCTCTAGGTACTTTCTGAATGTGACATGTTATCACCTACAATGAAGGATTCCATTTTTATAAAACTTTATTAATATAATTCCTAAAACATATTTCAAAAAATATTATTTGAATACTTTAAATTAACTTAATCATTAAATTACATTTTTACTAACATTTTCAATAAAAAATATTTTTTCCCACAAAGTATAAAAATCTTATTTGAATATTGTTAAAATACAATTAATAATAATATTAAATCTCAAGGTTATAAATACCATTAACAATATTTCTATAAAATTTAAAGGCATTATTCCTCAAATAAATATTCTACAAAAACATATACCTTCCATGTATTTCTTTATGATTATTATTAATCTTTGTAGACTCCCATCACATATAATATAAAAAAGGGTGTTTAATAATTTGAACTTATGATCATTTTTAAAATCACAATCCCATTATGTCATTCATAAATATTAAGTTAATGAATATACATATACATCTAAAATTTAACACAATCTCTAGAGGTTTCAATAATCTTATTTCCAAAATACCATTGGTATAATAACTCTAAAATTTAATTATAGAATAAAAATACATAAATAATTCATCTATTTTATTTAAACATAGGGCTTTCTTTGGTTTAGTGGAAAAAATTTAGAATATATCACTACCTTATATAATTCATTGGTTCTCCAAATTTTAGATAATGGAATATAAATAGATCCCTAAGATGAGATTTATTTTCTTCTATCATAATACTTGTTTTTCCACAAAAAATATTATATTTATGCCCTTATTTTCAACACATAAATCATTTAACCATTCTATTCAGATAAATTCTTAGGCATCTCTTTCCACATTTATGACATGAAGGAAATCTGGAATTGTTTCCTCTATGGTCTCCACAACTCATGCTCTTAAAAAACTCATTCGTTCTCTTATGTGGTAACTTTGAGAGTTGGTTAAGTTATATGTTGTTAATAATGTTCTGGAAAAAATGATTAGACATGAACATGATATATTTCACTCTAATCATTATCCCATTTGGTTTCTCATAATCACAATCTTGTTCTTCATATTCAATGCTAACATTATTCTTTTGGGTTATAACTGTTAAATAAAACCCAGAAGCATAATGTGAAAAACAATAATCCTTGTGGGAAAACCATGTAATAATTTATAGGATGTTTAAATCCTAAGACATTTCTTTAATCTTATTCACCATATTTTTAACCGAGGACATTAATTTTCAACCCCTATTATCATTCACACTTTCATTAATGAAAATGCGAATTATCCTAAGAATATATTCAATGAGTGTGAAGGACGGTGCATGGTAAGGATCATTTCCCAACACTCAGTGATGATCAGGTCACGTACAATGTGGTATTTTAGAGTTATTACCTATAATAACAACTTTTCCAAAACCAAATTTACTTGTTTCATCCAGATAGAATGTGTTTCTTAGAAAAACTACATAACTTGATCCTTATCAAAAATTATAATTTTCTTCTATACTTATCCCCAAAGTCTATAATAGGGTTATAATACAAAATTTCTATTTTACAAAATATTTTTCATAATTATTTTAATAAACTTTTTCTAATACAAAATATATTTACCCTCACCATAGAAACTCGCATTTAGTGTCTACATTATTACTGTGGAATAATATACAAGTAACCACATCCCGAAGGAAAAAATAGTTTAAAAATCCAAGTAAATAGGATAAATTCATGATTCCCATACTATGTCTGAGAAAAATAAAGAATAAAGTTATTTAAACTAGAATATCCTTGTATATGAATTTTTGTACAGTTTTTGGAATCCTGGGGAAAGTCAATAAAATAAGAGCGGGCTCAAATGTGCAATAAGGGTCAAGAATAGAGGAAAATATTATAAATCAATAAAGAATAATAAATAAGGAAATATAAATAAATTAACACACATGGAATCTAATAAATGACATAGTTATCATAATTAGATAAGGAATACTCAATATGAAAATGTAAATAAATGAAAACAAATGGAATTTAATCAATAAACTGGGAATGAAATTAATACAGAGGTAATATCATTACAAAAATATCATTGATAATAAGATAATGAATAATAAATATGGAAAGGAAAATAACTGAAAAATATTCCATTTAATCAATAAATTTATAATTAAATGCATCCATAGATAATTTAATTTTGAAAATATCAAGTATAATAAGATAAAGAATAATCAATATGTAAATTTAAATAAATATAAATATATGACATTTAATCAATAAACTAATATTGAAATGAATCCAAAGATAATATCATTGTGAAAATCTCAAGGATAAGGAAAATTGAATTACTAATGATTAAAGTGATTAATTATTGATTATCATGATCTCCAGAATCATGGTAACTCTACCATAAAGACCTTTTCAAAGATAGTTTAAAACTACATGTTGAACTTAATATAATGTTACCTTACTGATTTTCCTCATGAGACTATTGATGCATTGAAGAGATATATAATCACGGGCCCCACCCATCACTAATGTAAAAATCATTCTTTATATATTGATTAATCAATAAAATTGTAGAAAAATATACCCTACACTATAATATTCATATTGAGTAAATAACACATATTTATTAATATTTCCCCAGATAAAAAAATTTCATTCAATGTAGAATACCATATGTTGAAATGGTATACAGTTTAATTATTATACTTATGCATGACAATAATTTGGATATTTATGGGAAATTTAAAACATCCATAGAATTAATAAGTATAGTATCAATACTAGATATACCCACTAGAGTAAGAATTAAAGGTCATTTTTTATGATGATTAAAAAGACCATAAAAAGATATTTCAAAACCCTAGTGAGGAAAATATCCTTTTCATTGTGATAATCATTTTTTAAAAGTAAAAGTTCCCAAAACATTTTGAAAATACAATTCTTTGAAATTAACCTTTAAAAATTATGAAGGATGTTATAACACATTGAGTGGTCAGGATGATAAGAAATTACCCACATTATGAGTAATTTAAAACAAATATTCCCTTACAAATATTTAGTAAAATCTAAATAGAACTGGTTTTTAAAATTACATGAATATTCACTTCAAAATATTTTTCAAAAAGGGAAAAATTGTGTTCAATAATACATTTTAAAAAGGTTAAAAAATATATTTTCAAACATTTTTAGAAAAAACAATTTTTGCATCAAATATTTGGTCAACAAAATAGAGGAGTGACGACATATTTTCTTAAAAACATTTTAGCAATTATTATAGGTTCCAAAGAGTGTAAAAATGGCACTATTACTTGAAAATACTATGAATAACCATATGGCCATAAAATTAAAATTTTTATGATGAAATAGTCAAATTATTTCCATCAATTAAAATTTATGAATAAAGATTCTCAATTAGAATGACATTATGAAATAAATCCTTACATTGATCATAATTCTCACGTGATAATTAATGAATGAATACATTATTTTTATCAATTATAAATCCACATAAATAAGGGGATATAAAATATAACACAATCAAAATACCTTTCACTCATAATCATTAAATGTTATAGATAATAAATATGTAATATTACCTAATGAAAATAAATCATGTCATGTAATTGTTTACCACTTTCAAACTATTAAGTCAAATACATTTAGAAGAAATATTTCAAATTTAAACTTAAAATTCCATGGATTTATAACGAAAGATAATATTTTTAATTGTATGAGGATTTTTTATTTTTTATAAAATAAATCTATTATTTTTTATATTTTTAATTAATCAGAATATCGATTTTATATTTCATTACATGAAAAACTAATATTATCTTACATCACACACAATATTAAGTTTCATCGAAATGTGACCTACTATGAAAATATTATTATTTAATATGATTATTATTACCAAAAAATTGGAATTGTGGGTATAAATATGATTAAATAAATTAAGAAAATATATATTTTAAACACACACACATATATATAATGAATTATTTTGTGACAAATTAATTAAAAATTAAATTCAAAACTATTTGAAAATAGAAGAAATATTTTTCTAAAAAAATATTTTTCTGAAAACTAACACATTTTACCTCAATAATTGACAAAAAAAACTTTGGATTAATGATTTTAATTAAATTTATATATATTCTATATTTAATAAACTGATGAATAATAATATTATATGTTTTCTAAATAAGAGATAGGAATAAATCTATGTTTATGCTTAAAAAGACTATTTTTCTAAAAATAAGTTTGGTCTCTTTTTTTGTGCCAATATTTTAAAAATAGTTTTTAAAATTTTTAGAAAACTTATTCGAAGAAACAATACTTATTTTTAAAATTTCCATAAAATATTATCTTAGGGTGAATGTTATAACATTTTCTAAAAATTTTAATTTTTTTTGAGGAATATAAAAAATACAAAATATTAATTGAAAACTACCTTTTAATTTAAATTATTTGTAAATTTAAATTATATTTCAAATAATATTTAAAATTAAATAAGTTAAATTATATATATATTTATACAATTTGCGTTATTTGAATAAAATTTTATTTTAAAATTTTATATAAAAATGTTGGTAAAACTTTGAACATTATCTCTTTGAAGATTAGCTTTCTCATCACGTCTATAAGATTTATTTTAAATAATAATTTTCCAATTATATGAATTTAATTTTGAAAAATAGATTCCATAGTTAGAATAATAATATTTTACATTATCAGATAACAAATTTTTTTGACTAAAATGAATAGTGAAAATAGTGAAAATTAATTACCGGAGAAATGGTAAAAATGGGTTTGTAGTGGGGCGTTAATCTAAAATGATATAAATTAAAATTACCTAAAAATTGTCAAAAATATAAGTCAGAAATATTCTGACCCAATCATTTTTAAGTGTTGATAATACTCTATTTTGGGGCATTTTCGATTGAGAAAAAACTTTGGTACACCTTTTTATTTTGGAAAATTTCAAGCGTGCTTATCACCTGAAAAAAGGCCACCCCGCCTAAACTCTTATTAAAAAAATAGAACCCCTTTGGTTCATCCAAACCATGAAAAACTCACTTCCAAAAAATCGAACCCTCATCCAAGGACCTTTATTTTGGGTATAAATCCGTCCTACAAAGTCTATTGGGGGAAACCTAAGGAAGCTACCCAAAGAAGATGTAAAGTTATTCATAGAGGATTTTTTATTTTATTTATTCCTCTATCCACTTAAATTATTAATAAAACATAATTTCAAAATTTACTAAGTATCATAAATATATTGATATGGTTTTATGTTATGGAAATGACTAACAACCATCTCTACTTCCATCAAATGTGTTACGAAATCATTATTCAGGTATATGAAAGTCGACCACCTCATGAACTTATGTCATTCATTTTTTCCATTACAACCTCTCACGGTGGGGTATGATGATAGATATAAAGTATATAAATGGTTTTTTAAAAATAATTATTCCTAAGTAGTAATAATAAAAAATATACATTTTTTAAATTTAATTTTGTAGGGGACAGGATAAATCACTATTGTGTACGATGGACAATAGCCTCACGAAGTGATGTGATTAGTTTTCACAAATTCATTACATCGAAGATAATAAGGATAAAAATTATTAATATATATTATATACATGAAATAAATATGATATTAATAACATTTTATTCATTCTGAAAAGATTATATATTGTTTTATTTGTTACCCTTTCACTCAATGATAGATGATAACATCATTTGTGTATGTCTGGACCACTGCCTTTACGAAGTGATGTGAATATATTTTTATAACCATGACACATGGATAAAATGTTTAACTATATTAATTGAAATAATATAGTATTTATGATATTATTATCAGTATGGAAAGATAATCTATTTCTTACCACTTTTCTGTAACGATCATGAAAAATTGAAACACTACTGACGCAAACATACAAACTATCATCTCTATTATCATAAGGTAGTTAATTTTACAAAACCATCCTTAATTATTAGTATTAAAAGTATAATGGTGTATAATTATAAAAATTGTGTAATTTATTTTATTTTTGATATTATAGAACCATGATAACAGATATATTAATTAAAATTTGAAATCAAAAATATATATGAAAAAAAATGTTGTTGTTACCCAAAACCTGACATTAAGATGGAGTCGTTAATAAATGGGTAGTAAAATTAGGCAAGTAAATAATATATGGTATTATATATGAATTTGTTTCATTTATAAATATATAATAAGCTTATATTTATTATATATGAGGTTTGGATGAGTATGATCGAATTTGAGAATTACTATACAGATTTCATGTCTCCCTTTTTTTATGGGACACATATGAAAATTCCCACAAGTTTCATTTGTGTGGTATAAATACTTTCATTTGTCATGATTTATTATTAATCTCCTCATTTTAATTATACTTAATGTTTCATTTTATAAAATTATTTATTAGGGCTTATGATTCAAAATATTACTAATGCAGTAAGGGATTTTCATCTCACTTTTACATTTGTGAGACACATGCCATGTTCACCAACTATTAATTTTAAGTGGTGTGTATACTACCCGTGAATATATTATATTATTATTAACCAAAATATTATTTTGATTTACATATCTATTTTATTAAATTTATTTAAAATGGTCTATGGTTTGAAAGTTAAAAGAGAGATAATGTATTTTTGTCTCGATTATCCTTCTTTGAGACATATGTTATGTTATGCACCTACGTTATTTTACAAGGTTTATATACATATGTGTTGACATGTATTATCATAATTTTTTATATTCACATCATATTTTATATTTTATTTAGTGATATTCTTTGATGGGACATTCGATTCAATGTTACCAAAGTTGTAAGGGTTATATGTTAGAATCTCGTCATTTATCAGGATTGTTCATGATTATGCTTCTAATGATGAAGTATTATTTTATAGACCATAAGAAACTCATATGTTTTATTATCCTATAATACATGTTTGACATAACCTAGGTCACCCTGAGGGGGGGTGGGGGAATCCAGGTGTCAACATTTTCTCCCTTTTATTGGATCTTGTTCCCACGTTGGTAGGATCTTAATTATACCTATATGATGGATATGTGCAGTAATTAAAACATTCAGATGTAGAAGGAAAAAACAACACTTTTACTTGGTTCACCACTATGGGTTATTTCTAAGGGGCATACGCCAATAGGTTGCTGGTCGTATCTAATTCTATTATTCTTCACTAGCTATATATTACAAGGCTTAGGTACAATCACTCTATCCCAGGAACACTGCCACTACAAAATTTCAGGGAAAACTCACTGCTTCCCTCGAATCACTTTCGTTGACTCCCTCTGGCTCAGTACCTTGGGTAAAGTCACACCCAGTTTATGGACATGAAGTTCCCTTTCAATGGATAGGCATGACAATCTTTGCCTCCTCTTCATCATAAGACATTTCTTGCATCGAGGTCCAAAGTTGATGCACTTTGACGTTCAATATTTTTCTCCAGTGCAACAACCAGATGTACTAAGACATCTTATTCTTCTTTTCTAGAAGCAGAAATTCTTTTGTGATTATTAAAACACCAAAAAATAGTTCACTAGGCATCATCAGAATCCACACTTTTTATTCCATGTATGCATGTGATCATGCATGTGGCAATATAGATGTTCTCTTACCCTTAACATCTTTACACACGTTCACCCACAATTGTGGATATTTCTTTAAATGTATTTACATATGCAACAAGAATACAAATTCTCTCTACCTTTTAATTCTTATTTCTTCTCAAATTCACCCACATGCTGCCTTGAACTTCTTTCAAATGAAAAGTGCGTGCACATATGTACTTTTATTTGCCTTCTTCTCAAGGGTACCCCCAAATCCTTTGTTAGTTCCTTTAACATTATTCATAATTTATATGTTTATCCATTAATCTTCTTCAACAAAATGAATGGGGGTAGTACACCATTAGGTTTATTCTTGCACACTTGGGAGTCTCAATTCTTGCATATGATTTGCATGTGCATCATGCATGTGATCTCCACTTGTTCTTTAAAAACACTCATTGCCTCAGGTTTATTATGGTGTTTATGTTTTCAACTTTTTTTTCACACTGAGGGTATGGATTTCTTCTTTGCATAGAGTGTGCATGCCTCCTTCCTGAACCAGGATGGTTCGCAACAATTCATCACACACAGGGTGTGTGGAACTCTTACACACATAAGGTGTGGGCCTCATTCGCGTACCAAGTGGTACGCATTTCTATTGGTTCCTAGGACCTCCTATTCGCAGCACCAGAATGGTATGTGGTACCATTTATTCCCCAAAATAGAATGGTTTGCGGGGAAACTCTTCCCTAGACAATGATTATTCACGGTTGTCCTACCTCGCGTGCCGAAGTTGTCTACAGTTCCTTGCTTACATAACACATGAGGTACGTGGAACTCCTTCTCTTTGCCGAACAAGAATGGTTCACAGTTTACTCCTCATGAACCTAGAATAGTTCGTGACTGTTGCTAACCCCTTGCAAACTAGATGATCAGAGAGACTCTGTTTCTTAAAAAAAGGAGCCCTCAAAACCTTGGGAGCAACAACCTCTGCTCTAATAGGTGGATATCATTTTATAAGTAGAGAACATATCTTATCCGCATTTTAAATCCTTGAGATATTTCATAGAGATAACAATTTTGATATCTTCAGACCACAGTCATAAGATATGCCAAGGTTTTCAGTTGTTTCATATTTTACGTTGTAATCATCTTTATGTGTATGTGAAGAGGTATAGATAAAGATATCATCTTCTTGAGCGCTCTACATGACACATCCTCAGACAACTTTGTTTTCCTCGTCCAGTGCTTGTTACTTGTTATTTTGATGCAGGAATGAAAATGTAGTTTCATGTAGGATATTGTGTTGCTCAGAAGATGTGCATGCAGTGGGTTTTATCTTATACAATGGTTGGTGACATGATCATGGAGGTTTGGTCGCTTCTCTGGTGCACTGTTTTGTGTCAGGTGGCTAGAGGTTGAAGACAACCCTCAGTTAAAGATCAGACGGCTCTGATTCAACCACACATGGTACAGGGATAATGATAAGATTGGATTACATCCCTAGACATGTGATGTAATGTGCGACTGTGATCTTTAGTGAAATCAGATAGACAATTGGTATCACGTCTGCTTTTTTAAAACCATGTCCCACATCGAAACTTAGTGCCTTTTTTGGCTTCTTTAACTATCAAGCTGCCTCAACATCATAGTAGATTACACCTCTCCCCCATCTAGTGCTGCCCCATATCGGTTCTCCACGGGCGCACTCTTAGTGCTCACTCTACCTCCTCAGGCACACATCTAGCACCAACTATGTATCCCCTAAGGAATTGGACATGTCCCCCATGTGCCTCCTACTAGCTAGCATGGCTGGCTTCCCTATGGGTGTGGTCGACCCCTATGGTCCTACATGAGGCTCAAGTTGAGGCTTGTTGGATGGCTAGTCAGCTGACTCTATTTTATTAGGTATGCCAAAAAAACAATTAGTAGAAAACTAAGTATTCATTGAAATGCATGGAAACCTTAGTATTCCAAACCTCCTCCACAACCTCTTCTTCTCTTTTTCTTTTACCCCTTCCAAAAAACACTTTAACCATCCTTAACTATTGTAGACAATGTATCACTCCTAATACACATATTTTAAACTTAAGATCAAGCTCAACCAATGTATGGTTTCCATTATCCATTTTACTTAGGAGAGTTCCTTCCTTCATTTTGATCATCATTGACATCCATTTACAACATATACAATCTTCATACAAAATGTGGTTCCAACAATATCCCCCCCTTTTTTTCTGTTAATACTTCAACATTATCAAAAATGAGCATGTTAATGGGAAAATGAGATTCTTCTATTTCTAAAATTTCTCTCCCCCTTATTGACAAGGAATACAAAGTTTATGGTAGAAAGGGTATCAATATATATTTATGAAATGTGTCATTAATCATTTAACTATATGTCTACTTTAGAAATGATTAGTGTAGAAAACAAGAGGATTTGATCTAGAAAACAAAGCTGTCCATTATCCCCTGATCATGATACATAATGTGATGGGAAGTCATGTACTTGTATTCAAGTCCCTTTCCAATTTTATTATGTCACTGATTGATTTAGTTACTCCCCTTTTGTAATTTTTTTTATTTTTAGTAACTGATGATGATAGATTGAAAATTTTCATACCTTTTCCAATGACATGATCTTCAGACAATATTTAGTGTAATTGAATTTGATACCAACTGAGGTTATTAATAATTGAAATAATAACTCTGGAAAATTATTTATGTGGCTCCCCCACAAGGGAACACTTCTTAGGTTCTCCCCTGGAGTCCTTTCTTCACCTTTAATTCCCTATAAAATTAGTACAATACACAAAGTGTTAGGGGAATAAAATGTACTATCCTTGTTTTTATTAATGTGAGCTGCAAGGATGAGATTATTTTCTCAACAAAGATGCCCTATATTCTCCACTCATCACACTTTCAAATTTGATCTTCTGTTCTGATTATAGTTGTGTGGATCTCAATATTTATTCCATCTCGTTGTGTGTGAGTCTTATTTCTTCAAGATCTTTTAAAGCACTAGAATCTTCTGGTGCATATTTCATATTCTTGAGGAATTCTTATTGAGTTGGAATAAATACACTATAATTCCTTATAGTGTGACCAACCTTGATGCACCTCACACAAAGGTCTTTTATACCATCACATGGAATATTCTTATTTCCTGTTTCACTAGCCTTAGTATGTGAATATCCTTTCATTCTCATTGTTTCTAGATCTTTAGGCCAGGTAACAAATATGTCTCTGGGAACAATGATATTATGTTTGGATTTTCCCCATGGACTTTTCAAAGTGTCATTATTTTTAGAATTCTTTGGATGTAACAATCTTCAACTTCTTGGATTTTGAATCCAATGACTTCTCACCTTTCCATCTTGGAGACTTCTTGATATCTTCTATATAAGGTTATTGGGCCTTTTTTAAAGTGGTGTGCTCTATATAAGGAACCATATTCCAGCTTCTTCTATATATCCGTCCTATCCATGGTGGTATGCTTCTTCTCCTCACATTTTCTTATCCATACATGTTTATAATTTTTCTTCCAACCTACACTTTGAGATGAAAAATATTAAGAAACAATAGTACAAGTCAGTATGAATGTTACCTTCACTTTCATAGCTACCTGTGATAGATCAATGTGTGAAGTCATGATCTTATTATCACATGTTAGAGGTATTTTGGATTTAGAATCCTCCAGTGAGCATTGAATAGAAACCTACACTATTTCTTGATATGGATAATCAAGAGTTGTCACAATCTTCTTGTCACTTGTTAGAGGTATTTTAGCTTTTGAATCTTCTAGTGTGCATTGAATACTAGCATCAACTCATTCATTATTTTGTGAAGTCCCAATATGTGTCTTCTCAGGATTGGTCAACTGGGCTTCTGATTTTAGACATTCTATATTGAGGATGATCTTTTGATCTTCAATCATGATCATCTTCTCATCACAAGCCTTTTTCAATCATTCATCCCCATCTTCATGAAACATGACTTTGTTTTGATAGAATGAGCCATGTTCCTTGAATTTCATGGATTTTTCTTCCAAATTTAGAACCTTTACTTTAGTGCACTTTTTCATCTCATATTTAAATCCATGGATCTTTTCTTATAGTGTCTTATTGACTCTCTATTTATCTTCAAAGGCTTCAATTTGTCTGGAGAGATTATAACATTCTGACACTTTCGTTTCCAATCCTTCATCCATATTATCAGATTCTCTTTCTAGTTCGATGATATCTACCTAAATACAATGAAATATTTTACAAATAGGAGGAAAACTTTCTTCAGAAACATCAATAAAATATGTTATGAATTTCTCATGATCACTTGAAAATGAGACAGAAGTGTCTTCCTTTTCTCTAGTAGGAACCTGAGGCACCATCTCTTTACATCCCATGCCTGATATTTATTCATTATTGTAAGGGCATGTAGAACCATAGACTTCATATTTTATAGACATGAGAAACTTCTTCAACTTCTTCTTCTCTTTATTTTTACTATTTATCATGGCCTTGTTGGGTATATTAATTTATCTTCAGAGATCACTGAACTTTCATTAGGAGTGCTCTTCATTGTTGAATCAGGAAAGAAACTAAAATCCTCTTATGAATATAATTAATGAAGAGTATCAAACATACATAAACCTTTCCCCTCTGATACCAATTGAAGGACCCTATGTCACCAAGAGAGTGGGGGGGGGGGTGTTGAATCAGTGTGTCAACTTTTCCTCCAATTTATTGGATCTTGTTACCACGTTGGTAGGAACATAATTAGACCTGTATGATAGATATGTGTAGTATTTAAAACATTAACATTCATAAGGACAACACAAAAATTTTACTAGGTTCACCACTAAGGGATACGTCTAAGGAGAAAACACTAACATGTTGTTAGTTGTACCTAATTACACTATTCTTCACTAGTTGTGGATTACATGTTTTGGGAATAGTCACTCTATCCCAGACACACTTCTTTTATAAAAGTTCACAGATAGCTCACTGCTTCCCTCAGATCACTTT
Organism: Viscum album; assembly: GCA_963277665.1. NCBI lineage: Eukaryota > Viridiplantae > Streptophyta > Magnoliopsida > Santalales > Viscaceae > Viscum > Viscum album. Next base: position 1,227,646,512 of record OY728130.1, read on the forward strand.
TGTTGACTCCCCCTAGCTCACTGTCTAGGGTAAATTCACACTCAGTTTATGGATAAGAAGGTCCCATTAATGTATAGGCATGCAAGTCTTTGTCTCCTATTCAACATGAGGCATTTCTTGCATCAAGGTCTATATTTTATGCTATTTAACGTTCAATATTCTTCTCCATTACAACAACCAAATGTACTAGTACTTCTTGTTTTCCTATCTATAATTACAAATTCTTTTGTGATTATCCAAACACTAAAAAACAGTTCACTAGGCATCATCAGAATTAGCTCTTCTTATTCTATGTATGCATGTGATCGTGCATGTGGAAATATAGATGTACTCTTCCTCTTCAATACTTTACATACGTGCACCCACAATTTTGGATCTCTCTTCAAATGTATTCAAATATGCCAGTAAGAATAAAAATTATATCCACCTTTTAATTCTTCTTTATTTTCAAATGAACCCACATGATTCCTTGAACTTATTCCAAAGAAAAGTGCATACACTTATGTACTTTTTTTCCTTCTTCTCAAGGTCACCCCAAAGACATATTTAGGTCATTTAACTTTATGAATCATGTATATGTTTATCTATGATTCTTCTTCGACATCCCTAATAGAGGTAGTCCACTATTTGTTTCATTCTTGCACAATTGGGAGTCTCAAATCATGAATATGATTTTCATGTGCATCATGCATGTGATCTCCACTTGTTCTTTAAACACACTCACTGCCTTTGGTATATTATGGTGTTTATGTTTTCCCATTTTTTTCACACTGAGGGTATGGACTTATTCTTTGCACAGAGTGTGAAAGCCTCCTTCTTTAACCATGATGGTTCGAGACTCTTCCTCACACATTGGATGCATGGAACTCTGGTGCACAGAAGGTGTGTGCCTCCTTCGCATGCCAAGTGGTACATGGTTCTATTGGTTTGAGGGACCTCCTCTTCATAGCACCAAAATGGTATGTGGTACCATATTTTCACAAACCTAGAATGGTTCACAATAAAACTCTTCATGAACCAAGAATAGTTCACAACTCTCCTACATCATGTACTGAAGTGGTACACATTTCCTTTCATCACGAAACTGGGAGGTACACAGAACTCCTCCTCTTCGCAGAACCAGATTGGTTCATAGTTTACTCCTCAAGCACCCTGAACGGTTCACGACTCTTTCTTGCCCCTTGAAAACTAAAAGGTCAAAGAGACTCTGTTTTTTAAAAAAAGAAGCCCTCAAAACCTTAAGTGAAACAACCTATACTTGAATCAGTGGATCACTTTTTATAAGTAGAGATTAGATAATTTCTGCATCTAAAATCCTCGATATATTGGATGAAGATCACAGTTTGGAAATAATCAAACCATGATAATGAGACACGATGAGTTTTTTTAGTTGTTTATGATTTCACATTGTAATCATCCTCATGTGTATATGAAGAGGTATGAATGTAGATCTCCTCCATTTGAGTGCTAGATACGGAACGACCTCTAGAAACTTTTTTTCCTTGTCAAATGATCATTCTTCATTATTTTGATGCATGCATGAAAACAGAGTTGCATGTATGGTATCTTGTAGCATAGATGATGCACATGCAGTGGGTTTTCTCTTCTAAAATGGATGGAGACTCGATCATGGAGGTTTAGTAGCTTCTCCAATGCACTGGTTTGTGTCGGGCGGCTAGATTTTGAAGATGACCCTCGGTCAAAGATTAGACGACTCTCATTCAACCACACATGGCGTGGGGATAATGAACGGCTCAGATTATATTCTTGGATACATGATGCAATGTGTGGATGAGATATTCAGAGAGATTAGATGGACAGTCATGATTTCATCCAAATTTTTTAAACCTTGTCCCACATCAAAATATCGTGGGTTTTTTCGGCTTCTTTAAATATCAAGCTTCTTTAGCATCATCCCAGATTACTCCTCTAACCCCTCTGGTGCTTCCCTTCACCGTTTCTCCATAGGAGCAGTATTAGTGAAGACTATGCCTCCTAGGAAATGCATCTAGTTACCACTATGCATCCCCTGGGGGCTTATACACGCTCCCGTGTGCCTCATGCTAGTTGGATTCCACGTGTGTGCGTTCAACCCCGATGGTCCCGCATGATCCTTAGGTCGAGGCTTGCTGGATTGCGAGTCAGATGGCTCTATTTTCTTAGGTAAGCCATATACAAATATTTAGTATAAAACTAAGTATTCATTGAAATAAATGGACACCGTATTATTCCAAACATCATCCACAACCTCTTCTTCTCCTTTTCATTTACTTCTTCCAAATAACACTCCAACCATCCTTAATTGTTGTAGACAATGTATCACTTATGATACATATATTTGAAACTTTAGATCAAGCTCAACCAACATCTAGTTTTCATTCTCCATTTTAGTTATGAGAGTTCTTTATTTTATTTTCATCATCATTGACATCCATTTATGACAAATACAATATTCATACACAAAGTGGTCACAACAATGTTTCCCTTCATATTCCTCCCTTTATGTACTAAAGAGTTCAAAAAAATTATTTGTAGAAAAAAAACTTTACTTATCTCTTCTGTCGAAAACCATTTTTATTGGAAAAAAATATTTTCTAAAAATGTTTTCAATTATTTTTAACATTCTTCCAATGATTTATTAGGGAATTTTTTACCCCTGTTTTAGTTTCTAAAAAATGTTTTTAAAGTAATCTTCATATAGTTTTTCATAAAATCCCCATTTGTCTTGTTGTGTAAATTTGGAAAGAAAATTTGTTTTATCATGTAAAAAATGAATAGAATGTTTCATCTTCATGAACATTATTTCCATTGAATATTCCTTTATAATGTTCCAAGTTTATTTTCAAAAAAATTAATTATTAAATTTTATTATGAATTTTATTTTTAAAAATTGATTTCCAAAAAAAATTTATTTTCCTCAAAAAATGGTATAAATGTTTTTAATTCATCCTTTATATGTTTTCATGTGATTTTCAAATAAAATCATTTTCAAAATGATTTATGTTTTAACAAATGTGTTTCAAATTTGTAAATATATTTTCCTCCTAAAATATTTTAAACGATTTATTAAATGTTTCTTTTATATTTTTTCATGTTTATTTTCATAGGAATGGATTTACAAAATATTTTACGAATTTTTAGTTTTAAAAATTTATTTTCTATAAAAATATTTCTTCCTAACTAATCCTTCAATGTGATTTATCTTTAAAAATAATTCTCTATTTGTGATGAAATCTTTTGATGTAACTTATACTTTACCAGGGGTATAAACAAAGGATACAATTCTTACTCTTTATTTGAATGGATTATGATGAAAATGTGTTTATGAATCACTTTTATCTTCGAAATGTTATTACATGAAAAAATTATTATGAATCATGATCCATTATCCATGGGTTATGAAATGATGAAATGATTCAATTATTGTGAATCTTGTATCATTTCCATAGTCTTTGACATGATCAAATGTTTATGAAACCCATTTCATTTCATGGGTTATGTTAAGATGGATGTTAAATGATTTTATAGTACAAATATATATTATTTTAATTATTCGAATAGTGGGATATATAGCTTCATCCAATGAATTGGGTAATGTTTTATATCTCACGAGATATATAGGATTGGAATAGGGGTGATCCCAATTTGATAAGGAAATTTTCTTAATATAATGGCATTGGGAGTGAACCTTAACTACTATGATAGTTTATTGAGTGATCTAATTCCACTATGATAGCCTTTCAAATTTTTCTTGACTACCATGGAAATAACTTTCTATGCTTATTTATATTCCATAATTCGATGTCTAATGCCAATTTTATTATATCATTGAACATGTAATTTTATTTACTTATGATTTGTGTATTTTGAAATTCCAATATTTATGCCATGAATCAAGATTATAATATTTGATATGCTGAATATGGTTTTCATTTGTTATTCACATATTCTACTACCATTATATTAATTTTATGATTACATATCTCTCGTGTTTACCCTTACTGAGAATATGATCTCACCCTTTATTTTTTTTTCTTTTCCCTATGTTATGAAGAATGGTTTTATGATTGATATTTCTATAAAAATTACAAAATTAGAAGATCATTATAGGATATATTGAGGTTCTTTCATCAAATAATATTATTGTGTACCAAATCCTTAATGAAACTAGTCCTTTATGGACCTTAAGAATAAATTTGAGTAATGTATTAACTATTCATCTAAAAGGATTTAATATCCATGTATGAAAATCATGGGTCGATATATTTAGTGAAAAATTATGTTGTTAATTTTAGATATTCCTAAAACCCACTTTGAATCATGATTTGGTTGGACTTCATTTAGGGGTTTTTTCTGGTTAATTTTTGGAAATTTTTAATTGATTTTGAGCTATGCACGTTTGGTGCATGGTTCTCCCAAACTATGCACCCTACTAGTGAAAGCCATGAAAACCCAAATAGTTAATGTTTTATGGTTGGAGAATGATTTGAAAAACCATACACCCATCTAAGATAAACCATGAAATATGACCACTATGGGATGACTACTAGGGTGTGCAATTTTTCTAACTGTGCAACCATACTTAGCAAACCTTGTTTGAAACTTTTAATTAGCCCAAACATTGTTAAAAAAAATCAAAACCCCATATTTTGACCTCTGATCAGGCCTAACATGACCTAGAACGGCCTTCTAGATTATTTGAGCTATCAAGGATCAATATATTATCCTCTAAACCACTTCCAAGGAGGATCGAAGTGTGGCGATCATTGTTCAATACTTTTCTGATAAGTTTCATCTTCCCATTGTCTATCTCCTACTATCTCTTCTATCCTCCCTAGGGTTAAATAGGTATCTGTGTTATTGAAGGATATAATCCACATTATTTTGGATATTTAATAAAGGTTTTATTCTTAGACATTCATTAACAACATTATTCATTAGAGTTTCCCATTTAGGGATTTTTGAATCATAATAACATGATCTGGAGGTAATTGGTTACATTTATAATGGAGAATTTTATTAACCATAAATAGAATGATTTAAATTAAATTATTTGTCTTAAATGTAATTGATTACAATTGGTTCATTAAAATCCTAATTCCATTGAATATGGGATTAAAATCTAGTTTGGTATAAAATTGAGGAAAGCACCCCGTTCCATTAAATTTGGGTGTTATTTTTATTTGATGGAAAATTGTGGAATTTGAGTTGTGGAATTTAAATTCTAGAATTTGAATTGGTAAACTGATTTCAAATTTATATTTGGGAAAAATGGCTTAAATAATTTTGATAGAAACCCAATAGTTTTTAATCATGATTTTATTAAAAACATGTTTTGGTTTTTCAATGGATATTGGAATATTGAAATGGAAAAATTGGATGAATTTTATTTTGAACATTTTTGAAATAATTAGTTTATTATTGATTTTTGATTTAGTACACAAATTCCTAGGTAGTTAGTGAGTTATTATGGAAAAAAATTCCAGGATGGGAATACCTTATAAATGGATCGATTCTTTAAAAATCTAACATAAAATTATATGTAGATCTTATCCTCATTAAGATGGTAGTTAATTCCCTTTGACCAGTGTCAAAGAGATGACAATACACATTGATATTTTAATTTACATGTGTGTAAGGACCCTAAACCTGGGACTATCATACCTCTTGGAAGATAACCTTGGTTCTCCATTGTGATTTTTTGTTTATATTCATTTTTTGTAAACTATTTTACAAATGAAATTGAATTTATATAAACTATTTATATGAAATAATTATTAATTCATTTTTAAAAGTATTTCCATTAATTGAGATGTAATGAACAATTTTTCTAAAATAAAGATTCATACATACAATCCCACTAATTTAAAATTGAAATAAATATTAGTTTAATTAATGATGGAATATTATTATGAAATCTTCAATGAGACCTTACTAGGATTTTAGAACACACCATGCCTGTGCCTTCAGTTGTTTTTAGATTATCTTCTTCTTGGTTTATGAAAGGGTATATATCATATTTGTGGTGGTTCTTATTATTGATCGTTGAGAATGGAGAGTTGTTTCCTCTAAGACCTGGGTTTTTATCTTATTTATTAGTAATTTTCTATTTTAATTTGGGGTTTTTATAACTATTTTACTACTGGTAGAGTTATCCTTATTGAGTTTTTCTTGTCTGCATACTGACTTTTTTCTCTTGATTCTATTGTGTTTGTGGAAAATTAATTCCCACTTTCATATTATATGATTCCAGGTGCTAGTCACCAACCTATAGGTATTGGGAAGACACTTTAGGTTATTCTAGTGTTTGATTGGTTATCAACATAACTAGGTATCTAGGATGGTTCATGAAAAATTGGTATAATAGGTGTTGACTCAGCATCATTCAATAATGTCAATATACAGTTGTGTATTCATGTCAGGTATTAAGAGGTTATTTCTATTGAGGGTCTAGATAGATCTCAACAAAAATAAACATTAAGTCACTAGGGGTATTTTTATAAATTCTTCGTAAGGATTAATTATAGTATTTTACCTTATCTGTATTTGTAAAGGCTTAAATCCAAATCATGTGTTCTATCAGTTGGGATTATATTTCCCCCATTTTTCTATTTGACTATTAATACGATTTATTTAGTATTATCTTCTGATGTTTTATAGCTTCATGAATCTGAGAAGACATGAGAATTTGATATATGAGGAATATTATGATGAACTATAGTTAGAAATTCCTCTCACAGACCTAAGGATTGTTGATGTGATTGGGATTATTGTCCTTACTCTAGGTCAGAAACCACAACAAGTACCCATTCAGGCTGAAGCCATGGAACCTCATAGGGATTTTTTCTAGAATCATTCTTAGGAGATACTTTTCTTGAAGAAAAATGTTTTCAATGTCTCCAATGATCATCAAGAGGATGAGGAATGGTTGATTGGGATTTAATGGTTATTTGAGTTTTTGGAGACACCTAATGATATTAAGGTGAATTATTCTGCCTTTGTGCTGGAGGGATCAAAGAAGAAGATGGAGGGACACAATGATGATGGTGAAGAATCATGAGGTATTAGATTTGAATGAATTTAATGAAATTTTCATAGAATAGTTCTATCTTGAGACGATTTTCATGGTCAAGGATTTCATGTTTTTAAAACAGGTGTATGCTAACAGGACCACAGAAAAATATGAAATCTATTTTACTAAGTGTGTGTAGTTTTCACATGATACTGTTTGTAATTTGATGATAAATAATTGATTATTCAAGACGGTAAGTCAATATAATATTCGTTCTTATGTATTCTTTCTGAAGTTACATTTTTTTATTATGGTGTGCTGGCTATAGCCTTGATGGTCAAGATTGACATGGATATAAAGTAAGGATTGATGGGAGTTCCTTTTTCTCTTAGTGGTGATTTTGTGAATTCCATTAAATGAAATAGGAAGTGTGATTATTTTCATGGTGATTCGGAATACTATCATTTTTCTAGAACTTCTGTAGTACCTGGTGGAGGACCTTTGATTTAATACCAGTGTGGAATGAAGGGGCACTCAAAATAGGTTTTTACCGTGGTGCCCATGGTATCTAGTTCATGTGGACTCTCATGTCACTTATAGAAGATCTTATATATCTATTACAATCCACATAGTGGAACATGGTCATCAATTTCTAATGAAATTGTGGTTCAATTAGACACCTCATGAACAAATGGGTTTAATCCATAGACATCTAGAATGAATCTACTTCACGCTGTGGAAGAGTCTCCAGAGGATGAAAATATGGGTCTAGTGATTGTAAGAGGTAACATCACTATAGATTCATTATTAATTTTTTTTTCATAACAGTTCATCTCATTCATTTATTCCTACTTGTGTTGTCAATGTTTTTAATATTCCTCAAAGTATTTTATCTTATATGGTGGACATTACTACAAGCCTTCGAACAAAGAGATATCAGGGTCTCTATAGACCTGTTTGTGTTTTATCATTATGTGATATTGAACTTTATTGGGTTTTTTTTGGGTTATCAACAAGAAATATCTTGATATCATATTCAGTATGGATTGGATCATTACCAATAAAGCCCAAATTTACTTTTATCTTCGACGGGTCTCTTTTACTACAACCGATTTGGCATTTCATATAATTCTGGGGGACTGCGACCCAAGGTAGAGTAGAGCTGGACCTTCTAATAAATATTTAGACAAAGAAATATTATGTTTTATTTTGACCTAATGTGAGAATATTTGAGCAATAAGTTCCCTCAAGTTTTCATTTAGTTTACTAACATTTTAATTCTGACTTCTATTTTCTCCATCAGTGAAGGTGGTGATTTTTTATAGATTTTTTTTCTAGTAATAAACTAGAATCTATTACTTCTTACATCTAGAAAATAGTTAAAATGAAATATTTGAATAAATCATTGGATACTTTTTTATAGAATGTATTTATATGCCCGAGTGCACCACCTTTGGTGGAATATGTTCTCTTCTCTAAAGAAGATAATGAGACACTTAACATTTTCATTAATTACCAAAATCATAATTAAGTTATGTTAAATGAAGATTATATATTTCCAAATATTGAATATCTATTTGGTCAACTGAAAGGTGATAAGTGGTTCTTGAATATTTATCTTCAATATGGTTACCATCCGTTAACTATAAAAGAATCTGAAAATAAAAAAATATTCTTTCGAATAAGGTTCGACCATTATGTGTACCTTATCATTCCATTTGAATTATATAATTCTCATGTATTTTTTATGGATTTAATGAATATTTTCAAACAAATGTATCTTCATATAGTCATTATTTTATTTTTGGATGACATTTTTTTTCACTCTATTTTTGAGTAAGATCATGAGCATCATCTGAGAGAAGTTCTAGAAATATTGAGAAACCACTAATTTTATGACACTATATAGAATGTGATTTCTAGATTTGGGATGTGAAGTTCTTAGAGCACATCTTGTCGGAACATGGTTTCAATATTGATCTTGAAATGCTGAAAGCTGTTATGGCATGGGAACATCCACTGAATGTTTTCAATATTTGTAGATTCTTGGGGTTTTTAGGTTCTTCTTTCCAGTTTTAAATGGGCATCTCAATGTTGGGTTTTTTTGATGAATACTCTAAATCTAAAAGGAGTAATGTTTACTTGGTATGGAAAATTTTAGAGTACTTTTTTAAAGATAAAATATCTTTTAACTGCTACTCTAGTGTTGAATCTTCTTGAGTCCGGGTAGGGCTATGTGGCCTTCTGTGATGTATCTAGTTTTGGGTTTGGTTTCATTATTATAATGGGTGGCCATTTCCTTACTTATGTCTCTTGTATGCTTAAGTGTCTTGAGAATAATTACCTAACACATTTCCTTTAAATCAGAGATGTCATGAACCCACATAAGAGTTAGTGAAACAACCTAATCAGAGAAAAGTTTACTATGTATTCTTACCACAAGATATTGAGTTATATCTTCTCTATTTTTTTTAAATCTCCACCAAATGAATTAGGTTGAATACCTTAATTCATTCTACATTGACATATTCAGTACAATAGGGATGGTAATGTCATCGCAGATGATTTGAGTAGAAAAATTCTGACCCAAGTTGTGAAAAGAATCATTGGAATAGTGGAACATGATGGATATTTTTTTACAATTTCATATTGGAGTCTAGGAATTAGGGGACGAGGTTTCCTAGGCTAGTGTTCAGTTGAAATCCGCTCTTCTTGAAATAATTATCTTGGAACAACATCTTGATGTTGGGTTCTGTAGAATTAGATAGTATCTTTATGGTGGGGGAGACCATTGTGGACTAGTTGTTATCCATGGAGGTCATTCAATGTTATTGGAATCATTTTTGGTAGAATTATCAATAAATAAATATGTGATTGGGGATTTCAATAAGTCTCATTAGGAAGTGCACTGAGGAACCACAAATAATTTCTACAATATGTGGAAATGATTATGGTGGCAAGGTATGATAGAGGGTATTACTGAACTTATCTCCCATTGTTATAAGTGCCAAACGATCAAGGTCGATAACTAGATACCTTCATGTTTTCTTAATCCCCTAACAATTCTGACTTGGAAGTGGTATGCGATCTCTTTGGACTTTTTTGGTTGGGTTTACATGTACTCAGATAAAGAAGAATATGATATGGGTTGTGATCAATAAGATACCTTAATCGGCTAACTTTATACCCATTTTGAATCAACTAATACTGAGGACCTAGGAAATATATACATAAATTGGATTTTCATTTTCACAAACTTCAATCTTCTATAGTCTCTAATAGGGATCATCGGTTCACATCTATTTCTTGGAGAGTCCTTTTGGATGCCCTAGGATTTCAAGACCATTTGAAAATGACATACCAACTATTGTAATATGGAAATATAGAAATAGATATAAAAATTATTGAGGATATTATTAGCGCCTAAATTCTTGACTTTGTTGGGGCTCAAGATGAACATCTAGGACATGTTGAGTTTTTTAAAACAATAGTTACCAATATGCTATTAGAATGGATCATTTTTAGGCCTTTTATGGTTGGACATGTAAATCACTGTTGTGTTGGTCAGATATTGGTTAATGTTTCTTGGATGGATAGAGCTTGGTTCACGAGATGATAAAAAATATTTAGTTGATTCAGCAGAGAATGTTGATGGCCTAAATCCGATAGAAATATTTTCCTGATCGTCATCATGGACCGATGGAAAAATAAGTTGGTAATCAGGTGTCCTTGAACGATTCACCATGTTTGGGTCCTGAAAAAATCAGTTTGCAAGTGAATATTTCCCCTCATTTTGTGGGACCTTTTGAGGTTGTTTACTAGGTGGGAAAATTGTCTTATCATATAGCATTACCTTCACAACTAACTTTAAAACATAATATGTTTAATGTATCTCAGCTAAAGAAATATCTTTCTAATCCATATCATGCTCTGAGATGGAGTGATCTTGATGTCAAGCCCTATTTTCTTAGACTCATCATATTGTCAGGAAACTTGATTTTGAAACCATGATATTTAATAGGAGGATAATACCTTTTTTCGACTGTTATGGAAGCATGGTAATAATTCCCATTAGATATTTAGGATGTAGGCACTGATTAGAGAGCAGAAGACTCATCATTTTGTCATGGAAGCTTCTTATTATGCATTCTGGGGACATAAATATTTTATGGTGGGGTGATTTTAATATACTATTAATGATTTTTGGATTTCCTAAACCCCTATTTCGATCATTTTTTTGGGTTTTGTTTAGCGGTGTTTTAGGTAAAATTTGGAACATTTTAATGGTATTTTGAGTAGTACACAATTGGTTCATGATTTTTCAAAACATTGCACCATAATACTAAAAACTATGAAAACCTATACAATTAGGGTTTTTAAGGTCGATGAATAGTTTGAAAAACCATTCAATAACCAAGGACAAACCATACACCCCCATCATTTGGGCTGTATAGAGAGGGTGATTTTTTTAACAGTGTGGCCCTGCCCAGCTAATAGTGTAAATGGATTTTAATTAATCCAAATAATCACTAAAATAATTCTTTTACCCCTCTTTTGACCCCCTCTCTAGCCTAACTCAACCTATAATGTCCCTCTAGATCATTAGAGCTCTCATGGATCAAAGGTAGCTCCCCCAAAACCCTTATATAGTTGATCAAAGTGTGGTAATCACTGTTTGATCCTTTTCTGGAAAGTTTTCTCTTCTCGTTATCTGTCTCCCGCTATCTCCTCTCTAATCTCTCCTACATAAGGTTAAAATGATCTATGTTTTATTGGAGGATATAATACCCATTTTTTCAGATCATTATTATTGTTTTGATTCTCAGATATTCGTTACTGAAGTTCTTCATAGGAGTTTCCCATTTAGGGATTTGTGATTCGTGATCTATTGATCCTGAGGTAGGTGATTCCATTTATGATGTCCAATTTTATTAACCCTATATTGCTTGTTTTAAATTAAATTGCTTGATTTTTAATGTAATTTGTTTTAAATGGTTTACTAAAAACCCAATTCCATTAATTTTGGGATTTGAATAAGATTTGTCATGAAATTTGGAAAAAAATTTAAATACATTGAATTGGTGTGTAATTTGTATTTGATGGAAAATTGTGGAAATTAAATTATGGAATATAAATTATGAAATTGAAATGTGAAATTGATTTCAAATTATTATTTTTGAAAAAATGGATTAAATTATTTTGATAGAAATCCATCGAGTTTATCCTGGGAAAAGGCATGATTTGATTAAAAACCTGTTTTGTATTTTAAATAGAAATTGGAATATTATTATTGAAAAAATGGGTTGAATTATATTTTAAACAATTTTTAAATTATTTACCATTACTTATTTTTTATTGATCACATTCAATCCTAGGCATTTAGTGAGTTATTGGGGATAAACATTGTTGGACAAGAATTCCCTGGCAAGGGATTGATGCTTTAAAACTCTAACATAAACATGTAGGGTGATGTTATCCTCAGTAAGATGTTGGTTATTCCTCTTTGACAAGTGTAAATGGGACGTGTGTTCCCATTACCATTATCATATATATATATATATGTTTGTGTGTGATGATCAGATTACCTGGAACTATCATACCTCTTCTAAGATGACCATATTTATCCATTGTGATTGTATTGATATATATATTCCATCGTTGAAAAATGTTTTACGCATGGATTTGAATTTATATAAACTGTTTTATATAAAATGTTTATTATTCTATTTTTTTAAAGTATTTTGATCAATTGAAACTTATAGCATGATTTGTTTTAAATATTATTGTAACTTCCATTCTTTCTTACTTAAATTTTAAATATTTATTTTCTTAATTAATTTTTGGAATATTATTATATAATCCTTAGTGTGACCCTACTAGTATTGTATCTCACACCCTAATTGTGGCTTCAAGTATTTTTAGATTATTTTATTCAAGTTTCTAGCATGGGTAAAGTGACACATTGTGGTGGTTCTTATTGGTGACCCTTGGGCTTAGATAATTGTGTATGAAGATACATGGGTTGTTATCCTATTTTCTGGTACTTTTTGGATGTACATTGGGTTGTTCATACATGTAAAAATTCGGATGTAGTTCTCCTTATGGAGTTTTTCTTGTATACATACTGAATTTCTTCTCTTTTTACATTGTTATTTTGGAAAATGTGTTCCCACTTTCATAATTTATAATATCAGGTGCCAGTTTCCAACCTCTAAGGATTAGGAACTCCATTTTGGCTAGGTGAGGGCCGACCAGGTTTTCGGGGTACTGGGGTGTTTGGTTTGGTTCTTGACATTTGGTATCAAAGGAATGGATTAGTTAACCAACGGAATCTTTGATTAAAAAAATTTAGTGATATCCCTAAACATATTTGTAAGGATATTTCTAGGGATGTCTCAAATGATAAGTCTATGTATGATTCAAAGTAATGAAATATGTCTTAGAAATTTAGATAAGGATTGAAAAATTTGTTTCAAAGAAATTACATCCATTTCTAAATACTACAAGTGGATGTGGCTCTAGAACAAAGATATTTAGGGGTAATAAATATGAAAATGGTTTACTGAGATGGAATCTATCATCACCTGGTGCATAAAAACGAGATTTTCTACACAATTGGTTTGACACTCCTGGGGATGTGATTTGGAAATTCAGAAAAAAATTATAAACCATCCTGAAGTATTTAGATATATGATGAAAATGAATTACCTAGGATAATTCTACTATATAATAAATTAAAAATAACACATCTTGATATAGAAATACTATTAATGATTTTTTCGTAATTATGTGGTTTTCCAATATGATTTGTGTTTCTCACACTATTGTTTTTAGTTTTATTAAATGTAGGGAACCAGAATAAAGTAAGTTTAAACTAAATTTGACATACAATTTTCTGTTGATAATCCAATTTTAATGATAACTAGAGTTAAGGATATTATGATTATGTATAATCAGTTATCATAATATATGACTAACTACTTCCACCTTATCCATCTCTCAGACTAAATATAGAAGAGAACAATAATGTTTATTTATATTTATATTAGTGGTGACCAAGAGGAAATAATATGTAGATTACAATATTCCTTGAATTTGTGAAGAAGAACTCTAGGGAATGTCTTAGTGGGATCATAATATTTTTTGGTTACAGAAATGATGGAAAAAATGGAAGTAACTCCAAAAGAAAAAACAAAATGTTAGCTTAACACAATGGTTGAGAATAATGGTATCCCTATGGTGTCATTGGGTTTTGAATGTTTTAAATATAGAATTTATGGGAATTATGAAAATTTATTTCCTAAGGAGAGATCTCTTGATGTGAATCAATAAGGTTTTACCAGTATTTTGTTTTCTATTTACGATGAAGTTACTACGAATAAAATATCAATGGAATTAAGAATTAAGGAATAAGATGATCAATCCTAGTTAATTTTTTGAGAAGGATGTAATATGAATGATGTATTTATTTATTTTAATTAAAATTTTATTTTACAGGAATCATGAATTATATAAGGACTATTCAGTATATGTTTTTCATTAACGATTTTTAAAAACTTGGGGAAGGGTACTGATGGAATAGAAAACTCATTTAATAAAATGTTTGAATTTTAATTAAGGGAAAATAAACCTTAATATTTGATATATTTTGAGATAATGAGATTCTATATATGAATAGGTATATTGGATATTACTGATTACCATAGAACTGAGGAATAATTGGATGAAACATATTTTATTCTATCAATGATAGAGTTTACAAAATTTTTGGATTTAAGGAAAAATCCAATAATATATGTTTTATGTAAGTAATGAGTATGAATGTATATTTTTAATAAGTTTTTATGGTAATTTATGTTGTTACTATGCATAAAGAGAATACATGATGAATCTATTCACTAGTTTTCTTTCTGAAAATTAGGAGATACTTCATGTTGTTTGGGGGATTAATGGTAAGTTCATTTGGGAAATTTGGTGACCTTAATTATGAAATTTGGATTTTAATCAATTTGAAGGGTCATCATGTTAACCATTTATGAATTTTTTTACATTGAACATTGGATAAGGTTTTAGAGATTAATTTATTACTTTTCCATATGATGATTTATCCATATTTGATAACTAGGGAAAAATTGTTTAGATTGAGATAGTAAGAATTACTTATCATTATATTTTAGATCTTATGATATATTAGTTATTTAGGAATAAAAAATCCATCAACAATTATTGGAGTAATATATGACAAAATAATTTGATCAAATCAATACCAAAAAATTAAATTTTTCTTAAGATATAAAAGAAAAATAAAACGATAGAATATTAGACCCATTGAAATTATGGATTATATCGATATGGTTGCCTATATATTGGTGATTCAAATTTTTTTATTTTGTTCATAATGTGTTCAATTTATATCTCTTGATTATGTATATACACGATCCATCAGATCTGTTAAATAGAGAGGTCATACTGATATAACATGGTATTCTTTATGGGGAAACCAGTAAAAATTCACTATCAAATATAGAAGGTTATATTAAACAATAACCATTTACCAAGTCAATGTTTTTAGGTGAAACAAACAATCTTAGGAATCTATTTGGGAATGTCAGGTTTTAATGTTAAACAAAATACTTAGTTGATGGTAGCAATGTGACAAATTTTGAGGGTAAAATTCATTTTATGGGTAGTAGAATGTAACACCCTAACATTTTCATATTTTTTTAAAAAATAAATTTTAAATTTTCAATAGTTTTCATTTCAAAAAACACTAATTTTATTATTCATAACACGGAAAATTGATTTTTTTCTTGTGTTAAAGCAATAATAAGTATAAATAAAATAAGACTTATTATTAAAATATTATTGATTAATATGATAGTTATCATATAGTAATTGGAAAGGCTTTTATGAATAGGATTAAATATATAATGAAAATATATGTATTAAACATGTATATATAATTAATTTTTTGGTGCAAAATTAAATAAAATGTAAAATCAAAACTATTTGAAAAAAATTAAATTTTTCTGAAATTTTTTTTATGCAAACAAAAACAGTTTATCCTAATAATATAAACAATAAAGTATTAGTGAATGATTTAAATGAAATATATATAGTATATATTAAATTATCTTATTAGCATTCAAATTATTATTTTTCTATAAAATAGACATGACAAATCTAATTTTACAATTAATAATAATATTTTTCTAAAAACAGTTTTGTTGCATTTTTGGGGACTTATTTTAAAACAAATATTTTACAACTATAAAAAATTTAGTTCAAAAAATATAAATAATTATATTAATATTATATTAGGTTTAATTTTTTTAAAATTTTCCTAAAATCAATTTTTTTATTAGTAGCGAGAAATACTGAATTTTTACTGGAAAATGTCATTACAAATGAATTATTTATAAAGATAAATTATAGATTGAATTGGTTTTAGGTTAAAAATTTTCAATTATATATACACATATATTAATCCTATTTAATTCATTGTAAAAAATTTTATAATGAAATTGGTTATAAAAATGTTTGTAAACTTCTAAACATTTTCTCTTTGAAAACCCGCTTTCTCGTTGCGTCAGTGGGGGTTGATTTTAAATCTAATACATCCACTTATAAGAATTTAATTTGAATAAATGGATTAAATATTTTAAATTATAATAATTTATAATATTTAATAATTTCAACAGAATTTGTTAACAAAATTAATAATGAAAATAGTGAAAATTAATTACTGTACTTAAGGTAAAAATTGGTTTACGAGGGGTTAAACTAAAATGATAAGGATTACAACAACCATTTTTTTCTAGAATATATTTTATGGGTATATTTACTACCTATAATTTTAATTTATATATAATAACCCATTTTCTATCCTTTTTCTTTATAAAAACATGGGTGCACCTTTTTATTTCAAAACGTTATAAGTGTCCCAGTCAACTCACTTAAAAAAGGCCACCCCTCTCTTCTCTTATTAATACCATGAAACCATTTTGGATCCTCCAATAACTGACCAAATAAATTCATAAATTCTCTAATATCATACTATAATCCTATTTTTTGGGAATAAATCCATCCTAAAATAGCAATTGTTGTAGACCTAGGGAGGATACCTGAAGAAGTAGTAATGACCTTCAACGAGTATTTTTTTATTTCTTCCTCCACCTAAATAAATTATATTTAAAATATTTTACATAACAAAAAAAGTATATTAAATATACTAAGAATATTTTAAATTAATTTAACTACCAAAAAACCTCTCAACTTCCATCAAATGGGTTACAAAATCATTTTTTTGTATGGCAGAGTACCACATTGTGAACCGATGCTATTCTTTTTTCCATTACCAAATCTCATAGTTGGGTATAATGGTGTTTATAAAGTAAATATACTATTTATAATATATAAATACCTTTTTATCCATTATATAATACAATATATATATATATATATATGTTAATTTCCATTCTGTTGTGAATACAATAACATCACTCGTGTGTGTGGAAGACTACAACCTCGCGAAGTGATGTGATTCGTTTTCATTGGAGGTTTCCATTGAAGACAATAAGGATACATTAGATGAATATATTTGATATAAATTAAATAAATATTATATTAATGAAATATTTATCATTATTAAATGAAAATATATCATTTTATTTCTTACATTTTTACTCACTGAAATATGGTAATCTCATTCTTGTACATGTAGACTACTGCCTTCACGAAGCAATGCAACACTTTTTTCATCACAACACCACATGTATTATATGTATAAGTACATTAGAGTAAATAATATCATATTTATTATATTATTAAAATTCTTTAAATTTAATATATATCTTAATACCTTTCTAAAATGATCGTTGAAAGATATAAATGTTACTCAAGCGTATGTACGACATACCATCTTTATGATCATAACATACTTTATTTATCAAAACAATAATTCATGATCGGTATTAGAAGTATAATTGATCTATAAGTATGAAAAGTATGTAATGATTATTATTTTGGATCAGATAGAACCGTGATCAATGTAAGATGACAAAAAATATCAAATCAAAACTTATAAGAAAACAAATCAGTTATTAACTGTAACATGAATTTTAAATGGAATTGTTAATAAACAGGATATTTACAGACATAAGTAAATAATATATGATAGGATACATTTAATTTTTTTGTTAATATAGTTATAATAAAACTTTATTTATTATATATGAGGTTATAATGAGTATCAAATATGTTGAGACTTATGATAAAGGGTTTCAAGTCTTTCTTTTATTTTCTAGAGATGTATAAAAATTCAGCAGACATTTATTTCATGCGGAATTTATACTTCATGTTAATATTTTATACCACTAAAATCCTAATTTTATTCATATTTAATGTTTCATTTGATTTTATTCTTTATTTTCTATTATGATTAAAAATATTACTAAATTCGTAAGGGATTTACATCTTACTTTTTATATTCGCGAGACACATTCCATATTCACCAATGATTTATTGTATGTGGTGTGTATACTACCTATGAATGTATTTTATTATTTTTATAATTAAAATAAATATTATTTAAATATATATTTTTTAATTCCCATTAATGTGATCTATGGTTCAATAGTTTCCAAAGACGTAATGTATTTTTGTCTCAATTTTCCTTCTCTAAGACATATATAATGCTATGAACCAATTATCTTTTTATGTTGTATATAAATATACCATTTTACATGTAATATCAATAATTTATTTATTACCATTATATATTATGATTCATTTAATGGAATTATATCTTGTGGATTTTGATTCAATGTTACGAATATTGTAACCTTTTTATGATTCAATCTCATTTTTTATCAGGATTCTTTAGGATTATGATTACAATGATGCAATATTATGATCTATCTCTTTATAAACTCATTGATTTTCATATACTATAGTTATTTAATGAGAATTAATGTTTTCTATTTATGTTACTCCCTTTTGGTACCCAAGATTTCAGAATAATATTGCTAATAAATAAACATCTTTATTTCACTCTTTGGTCAAAAATCAATTTTCTTCCAAAACCATGTTTTCTAAAAATGTTTTCAAATTTTTTTTTTACATTCTCCAAACTATTTATTAAATAAATTTTTACCCATGTTTAATTTTTTTTATTTTTTTTTGAAATTAATCTTATCATTGTTTTCCAAATAATTATCATATGGGCTTGAGCAAAAATTTTAAAGGAATATTTGATTTAATATGTACGACATCAAGAAAATTATCTTCCATGTGGAAAATTAATTTATTTTAAGTTTATTTTATAAGTTTACAAGGTTATATTCAAGGAAAATAAGTTTCAAATTTTTCACGAATTTCTATTATTAAAAATTGATTTTTAAAGAAATATTATTTACCCTAGGAAATGTAATAAATTATTGTTAATGAATCCCTTATAAGTTTCACATAATTATCAGTAAAAAATATTTTCAAAACGTTTTATGTTTTAAAATGTTTTTTTTCAAATTGGAATAGATATTTTCCACAAGAAATATTTTCAATTATTTTTCAATTCTTGCTTCATAAGTTTTTGATTT
This sequence comes from Viscum album, assembly GCA_963277665.1. Classification (NCBI taxonomy): domain Eukaryota; kingdom Viridiplantae; phylum Streptophyta; class Magnoliopsida; order Santalales; family Viscaceae; genus Viscum; species Viscum album. The sequence goes on from OY728130.1 coordinate 1,227,666,120, forward strand.
TATTTTCAATGAAAAGGATTTATAAAATATTTTATGAATTTTTAGTTTTAAAAAGTTATCTTCAAATAAATGATGTATTACTCAATAATAATTCCATGTGATTTATATTTAAAAATAGTTCTTTATATAATATGATATCCATTGACATAACTTATTATTTTTTGGGGATATAAACCAAGGATACCACTGTTACTCTTTCTTTGAATGGATTATGATGGAAATATGTTTATGAAACCCATTTATGTTCCATGTGTTATGACATTGTAAAATTCTTATGGTACTCTCACATTTTCCCATGTTTTATGCTATGATGAAATGCGTAAATAATTATGAAAAATATCTCTTTTCCAAATGTTCAGATATGTTGAAATGTTTAGGAAACATAATTATTTTAATGTTTCATGATAAGATAATTGTTTTATGATCATGTGGAACACGTATATATAATTTTCATTATGTTATGTTTGTGACCTATATCTCCATAAAATGAATTGGGTAAAGAGTTTTATCTCATGAGATAGATAAGATTGGAATGGGGAGTGAACATTGTTTATTAACTCACTTTTTCCACTATGATAATCTTAGGAGTGAACCTTGACTAGTATGGTGGTTTATGGTGTAAACCCATTCCACAATTATAGGATTTTAAGTGAGCCTTGACTACTATGTAACTGATATTCTATGATTATGCGTATTCCATACTTCCATGTTTTTTAATGTTATGATCTCATAGAACATTTTCATTAATTTTTCTATGATTCATGTCCTATGAACTACTAATATTTATTCAATGACTCAAGATTTTGATATTTGTTATACATGTTATGGTTTTCATATGTTATTCTCATGTTCTCATTACCTTATGTCGGTGTTATTTCTATATATCTACCTTTTTTTACCCTTATTGAGAATCTAAGAACACCCATTCTTATGTTTCCACTCCCTAGGTTATGAATAATGGTTTTAATTATGGTTTTTTGTGAAGATTACTAAAGGATTTGATCTTTAAGGGATATTTTTAATATCTTTTACTAAATTATATTATTATGTACCTAGTCTCTAATGAGACTGAACTATTATGGTGCTTAGGCATGTGTATGTGTAATGTATTGAATATTCATTTAAAATTTTTAATATCCAAAAATCAAGAGCCTGGATCACTATAATATAAAATATCATTGTTTAGTAAATACAACATATAAAATAAGTTATGTGCATAACATTACAATATGCATTAAAGATTATATCTTAGAATTTTGGATTAATCCTTGAATTTATTACGTGTACCAAATGTATATCTATAAAAAACAATTTCAAATAAAACATAAAATAATAAAAAATAATTACACACATAATTATAGCATGAAATAATCAATGAAGTATATGTTTATCCTAATTAATGGAAATTGAGTAAAGAAATACCTTACCTCACACTTATTTTTGTTTAAATGTTCTTTACCACTAGTGTATTGGTTTTAAGAATGTTATTAACTTATAAAATAAACATATTAATATTTATAATATCATATTTATCCTATTATAATATCTTATCCACATTTTTTAATAATAAATGATTGTTTCCATTTTCTTGGTTGTTAATTTTCATGATTTTTCATTTTTATATTATCATGAAATTTCATATTATTTCACATATAATATGGTTCCGTCATGTATAAAATAATAATCAGGAAATAAATATAATATTTATATATTAATTAAACTTTTAATACCAAAATTTAATGTTTATTTTGATAAATGAAGTACCTTATAATCATGGATATGGTAGACCATTTGTACACATGGGTAATGTTTTCATTTTTCAAAGATCATATTAGAAATGTAGTAAGAAATATTTTACCATTCAATATTTATATTAATATCATAAATACCATATTATTTCATTAATAATAATTATATATATAATCCATGTTGTGTGGTTATGAAAATAGAGTCACATCGCTTCATGAAGGCGATTATCCACTCATACGTGGATGATGTTATCATATTTAATGGAGTGAAAATATAAGAAATATAATGATATATTATAATTTAATAATGATAAATATTTCATTAATATAATAATTATGTAATTTATATCACATATTTTCATTTTTATTATCCTTATTTCCATTAATTGAAAGTGTTAGTGAAAAAAATTACATCACTTTTCATGGTAATAGTCTACTATACACATGAGCGACATTATTATATCCAAAAAAAGGATTGTAAAATGTTATATGTGGTTTAATGAATCCAAAGGTTGAATTATGTAATAAATATAATATATATACTTTAGATCCATCATCATTCCCTAACCATGATAGGTTGTAATGGAAAAGAGAATGGCATCAGTTTGTGAGGTGATAGTCGTCCGTACACACGAATATTGTTTTCATAATCCATTTGATGGGTGTGGGGATGATTATAGGTCATGAAATTAACATAAAAATATCTATAACTATACAATATATTTATGTTTTTATGTTAGTATGTTTTATTAAAAAATGATGTATGTGGAGGAAGAAATAAAATAAAGATTCCCACTAAAGAAAGTTACCTATTTTCAGGTAATCTCCTTAGGATTAAATCATAAGACATTGTTGGATGGATTTATACCCAAAATATTACTTATAGGATTCAATTAGGGACTTTTGGATGTGATTTTGTTTTGTATTTGTCTAGAAAAAATGTTTGAAGGAGCGAAGGGGAGAGGAGAGTGTAGACTTTTATAAGTGCAATGAGTGGCCCACTTGTAATTATTGAATAGGAGTACCAATTTTTTTTACAAGCAATATGAGTCCAAAATAGATTATTATTAATCCTCAATAGTTATTGGGTGTATATAGGACTTGAAAATATATTTTAGACTTTTTTGTTTACTTTATTTTAACCCAAATTTTTTAGTTTCACCCCTTTTAATTCCATTTTGACTTTAAATATGATATTTTTGAACTATTATTTACGATTATAAATTATGTTCACCTTATTAGATAATATAAATTATTTTCAATCAATATATGAAATTAATTTTTACAAATTTAATTTATAGAAGAGGGAAATGATAATTTATAATTATTATCGCATGCACAATGAAAAATAGGTTTTCAATTAGAAAATGTTCAAAAGATTACAAGCTTTTTTTTATCAAAATTAAAAATGAAAATGGTTATAATAATATAATTGTATTAATTTATATATATTTGAACATTTTTTAATTTAAAATAAATTTAAAATATAATTTAAATTAATAAATAGTTTAAACAAATATTCAGTTTTAAATTAAAATTCATTAACTTTAACTATTCATCAAAAAATAAAATATTTCAAAAAAATCAAAAACATTAACCATAATCTAATATATATATCATGGTTTTAAAAATTAACATTATTTTTTCATATAAAGTTTTTATCATTGGTAAATATCAATTATGAATTATGTTTTCAAAGAGTGACTAAACCAGTTTTTAGAAAAAATATTGTTTAAAAAAATCACATCTCTTTTATTTTAAAGGATTATTATATTTTTAAAAATTAATAGATAACCTTTGAAAGTTTTTTCAGGTTTAAACCATAAAATTTTAATAATTTTGAGATTATTATTCATACCCACCAATTTAATTATTAGGGTATAATGGTATACTATATTATAGTTGACTTCGACTCGAGGTTACGTGTTTCACAAGCTATCAAAGAGATTAAATTTAAATAAATATATATCATGGGGTATTTAAGATTAGTGTCCATGTTATATATACTACTAAATAAAATGATATCATTTTATAATTTTTTGGTTTTACAAGAAATTTTCGGTAGTGGACTACACCAGACACTTCACTAACCTGCAACGCTTTGTGCCATGTTTAGTTGTTGACACTACTGGAAATCTAGCATTTCCCAACGGTTTAGAACCATTGGGAAAGGCTGCAGAACCGTTGGTATATGTTATACCAACGGTTCTGCAAACCTTGGGGAAGTAAGCCGTTGGGAAAGGCTTTTCCCAACGGTTTACACAGAACCATTGGCATAGGTTAGAAAAAATCAACATATCCCAACGGTTCTGCCAAACCATTGGGAAAGGCCTTTCCCAACGGTTTGGCCCGTTGGGAAATCAACAGAGCATTTTCTTTCCCAACGGTTTACAAACCATTGGGAAAGGTTTTTGTAAAAACAACATTCAACAAAGTATCCCAACGGTTCAAGGAACCGTTGGTAAAAACACCTGCATAGAGCCTATGCCAACGGTTTTCAAACCGTTGGCATAGGCTTTGCTATGCAAATTGCATAGCAGCCTGCTCTGCAATTTGCACAGCAGATTTTTGGGCATTCACCCTAGGTTTCAATCCAATTATGCCCTCGTTTTCAATTCATTTTTCAATACAATCATTGTACCTGTAACACATATAATGCATACATATAGAGAACAAACCAACACATACAAATAATGAAAACCAACCAACACATATAATGCATCCTGAAAATATACTCATCCATAATTAAAGTAGAATTCATAACATAATTATAAACATACATAATTCATTTAGAATTCATTTTAAAATTTAGATGACATTCATATGTGGAATCCGGAATTCAATTCATAATTTGATTGGTTTTTCATATACCATATATTTTTAATAGAAATGATATCCATTTTAAACAAAATATATACATCTGGAATGATACCGGTCACACCGTGACTCGGATTGAGGCGAGGTTAACTCGTACACGTCACAAATGAATCATTGATCGTTGTCCTAAAGTATCAACATATTCCGAAATCGTTTGGTCGGTTTTCCGTATGTCAGTTGTTGTTTTCACTTAAAATGAAGTGTTGTTTAAATAAAAGAGAGACACTATGAATGGTGTCGGCCACACTGCGTCTCGTATTGAGGCGGGGTTAACTCGTACACATCACAAATGACCCATGGATTGTTGGGCTAAAATATAAACACAATCAGAATGCGTTTGGTTGGTTTTCCGTATGAATTTAAAATGTAGTCCATTTTAAAGAAAAGAGATACACTTAGAGTGTTCTCGGCCAAACCGCGACTCGGATTGAGGCGTGGTTGACTCGTACACGTAACATATGGCCCATGAATCGTTGTCCTAAATTTTCAACAGATTCCGAATGCGTTTGGTCAGTTTTTCATATGTCAGTTGTTTATTTCACTTATAATCTTGTCCATTTTAAACAAAAGAGACATAGTCAGAGTGGTACCGGCCACACCGCGCCTCGGATTTATATGGGGTTGACTCTTACACGTCTCAAATGACCCATGGATCATTTTCCTAACGTATCGACATAATCCGAATACGTTTGGTCGGTTTTCCGTATGCCAGTTGATGTTTTTCACTTAAAATGACGTCCTTTTGAAACAAAAGACGGACACTATGAGTGGTGCCGACCACACCACATCTCCAATTGAGGCGGGGTTGATTCGTACACGTCACATATGACCCATGGATCGTTCTCCTAAAGTTTAAATGGAAACCGAATGCGTTTGGTCGGTTTTCCGTATGTACTTAAAATGTTTTCTATTTTAAACAAAAGAGTGACACTTAGACTAATCCTGACCACACCGTGACTCAGATTCATCCCGGGTTGGCTCGTACATGTCACATATGACCCATGGATCGTTGTGATAAATTATCAAAAGATTACGAATGCGTTTGGTCGGTTTTGCGTATGTCAGTTGTTGTTTTCATTTATAATCATGTCCATTTTAAACAAAAGAGACAGAGTTAGAGCGGTGTCGGCCACACCGCATCTCGGATTAAGACGGGGTTGACTTGTACATGTCACATATGACTCATGTATCGTTGTTCTAAAGTATCGATAGAATCCGAATGCGTTTGGTCATTCTTCCGTATGTCAGTTGATGCCTTTCACTTAAAATGACGTCCTTTTGAAACAAAAGACGGACACTTTGAGTGGTGTCAGCCGCACCGCATGTCGGATTGAAGCGGGGATGATTCGTACACGTCACATATGACCCATGGATCGTTCTCCTAAAGTTTCAACAGAAACCGAATCCGTTTGGTCGTTTTTCCGTATGTACTTAAAATGGTGTCCATTTTAAACAAAAGAGAGTCACTTAGACTTATCCTGGCCACACTGCGACTCAGATTCATCCCGGGTTGGCTCGTACATGTCACATATGACCCATGGATTGTTGGGGTAAATTATCAACAGATTCGGAACGCGTTTGGTCGGTTTTCCGTATGTCAGTTGATGCTTTTCACTTAAAATGACGTCCTTTTGAAACAAAAGACGGACACTTTGAGTGTTGCCGGCCACACCACGTCTCCGGATTGAGCTGAAACCACCGTGCAACATTCTAATTATTACTCGTGACGTGTACACGAAGACGGTATGTCAATCGGACGTGCGGTTTGCGCGGTACGACTCAATATTCGTATTTTAAGTGATGCACGTGCTTCGTAAACGCGCGTGAGGGGGGTCCAAACAGGGCGAAAGATTTTGGAATGGCCTGAAATCAGGCAACAAATACGGGTGAGTGATTTATGAAGTGGTCGAGCAGACGGCACGTCAATTGGACGTGCCATGTGCCCGCGGTGACCCACAACGCAGTTCTGGTGTCAAAAACGGCCAAAACGGGCGTCCAACGGTCAAATTCATAGCAGATGGCCTCAGATTGAGCTGAAACCACCGTGCAACATTCTAATTATTATTCGTGACGTGTACGCGCAGACGACACGGCAATCGGACGTGCGGTTTGCGCAGTACGGCTCAATATTCGTGTTTTAAGTGATGCGCGCGCTTCGTAAACGCGCGTGAGGGGGGTCCAAATGGTCCGAACGAAGTCGGAATGGCCTGAAATCAGACAAAAAATACGGGTGGGTGATTTCTGAAGTGGTCGAGTAGACGGAACGTCAATCGGACGTGTCGTGTGCCCGCGGTGACCGACAACGCAGTTCTGGTGTCATAAACGGGCAAAACGGGCGTCCAACTGTCAAATTCATAGAGGACGACCTCAGATTGAGCTGAAACCACCGTGTAACATTCTAATTATTATTCGTGACGTGTACGCGCAGACGGAACGTCAATCGGACGTGCGGTTTGCGCGGTACGGCTCAATATTCGTATTTTAAGTGATGCATGCTCTTCGTAAACGCGCGTGAGGGGGGTCCAAACAGGCCGAACGAAGTCGGAATGACCTGAAATCAGACGACAGATATGGGTGAGTGATTTCTGAAGTGGTAGAGCAGACGTCACGTCAATCGGACGTGCCGTGTGCCCGCGGTGACCGACAACGCAGTTCTGGTGTCACAAACGACCAAAACGGGCGTCCAACGGTCAAATTCATAGCGTACGACCTCGGATTGAGCTGAAACCACCGTGCAACATTCTAGTTATTATTCGTGACGTGTACGCGTAGACGGCACGTCAATCGGACGTGCGGTTTGCGCGGTACGGCTCAATATTCGTGTTTTAAGTGATGCGCGCGCTTCGTAAACGCGCGTGAGGGTGGCCCAAACGGGCCGAACGATTTCGGAACGGCCTGAAATCAAACGAAAAATATGGGTGAGTGATTTATGAAATGGTCGAGTAGACGACACGTTAATCGGACGTGCCGTGTGCCCGCGGTGACCGACAACGCAGTTCTGGTGTCATAAACGGCCAAAACGGGCGTCAAACGGTCAAATTCATAGCGGACGACCTCGGATTGACCTAAAAACACCGTGCAACATTCTAATTATTATTCGTGACATGTAAGTGCAGACGGAACACCAATAGGACGTGCGGTTTGCGCGGTACGGCTCAATATTCGTGTTTTAAGTGATGCGTGCGCTTCGTAAACGCGTGTGAGGGGGGTCCAAACGGGCCGAACGAAGTCGGAATGACCTGAAATCAGACGAAAAATACGGGTGAGTGATATCTGAAGTGGTCGAGCAGACGACACATCAATCGGACATGCCGTGTGCCCGCGGTGACCGACAACGCAGTTCTGGTGTCATAAACGGGCAAAACGGGCGTCCAACGGTCAAATTCATAGCGGACGACCTCGGATTGAGCTGAAACCACCGTGCAACATTCTAATTATTATTCGTGACGTGTACGCACAGACGTCACGTCAATCGGACATGAGGTTTGCGCGGTACGGCTCAATATTCGTATTTTAAGTGATGCACGCGCTTCGTAAACGCGCGTGAGGGGGGTCCAAACGGGCCGAACGAAGTCGGAATGACCTGAAATCAGACGACAAATACGGGTGAGTGATTTTTGAAGTGGTCGAGCAGACGGCACGTCTATCGGACGTGCCGTGTGCCCGCGGTGACCGACAACGCAGTTCTGGTGTCATAAACGGCCAAAACGGGCGTCCAACGGTCAAATTCATAGAGGACGACCTCAGATTGAGCTGAAACCACCGGGAAACATTCTAATTATTATTCGTGACGTGTACGCGCAGACGGCACGTCAATCGGACGTGCGGTTTGCGCGATACGGCTCAATATTCGTGTTTTAAGTGATGCGCGCGCTTCGTAAACGCGCGTGAGGGTGGTCCAAACGGGCCGAACGATTTCGGAATGGCCTGAAATCAGACGACAAATACGGGTGAGTGATTTATGAAGTGGTCGAGCAGACAGAATGTCAATCGGACGTGCTGTGTGCCCGCGGTGACTGACAACGCAGTTCTGGTGTCATAAACGGCCAAAACGGGCGTCAAACGGTCAAATTCATAGCGGACGACCTCAGATTGACCTGAAAACACCGTGCAACATTCTAATTATTATTCGTGACATGTAAGCGCAGACGGCACGCCAATCGGACGTGTGGTTTGCGCGGTACGGCTCAATATTCGTGTTTTAAGTGATGCGCGCGCTTCGTAAACGCGCGTGAGGGGGGTCCAAATGGGCCGAACAAAGTCAGAATGGCCTGAAATCAGACGAAAAATACGGGTGAGTTATTTCTAAAGTGGTCGAGCAGACGGCACGTCAATCCGACGTGCCGTGTTCAGCGGTGACCGACAACGCAGTTCTGGTGTCATAAACGGGCAAAACGGGCGTCCAACGGTCAAATTCATAGCGGACGACCTCAGATTGAGCTGAAACCACCGTGCAACATTCTAATTATTATTCGTGACATGTACGCACAGACGACACGTCAATCAGACATGCGGTTTGTGCGGTACGGCTCAATATTCATATTTTAAGTGATGCACGCGCTTCGTAAACGCGCGTGAGGGGGGTCCAAACGGGCCGGACGATTTTGGAATGGCCTGAAATCAGGCGAAAAATACGGGTGACTGATTTCTGAAGTGGTCGAGCAGACGACACATCAATTGGACGTGCCATGTGCCCGCGGTGACCAACAACGCAGCTCTGGTGTCATAAACGGCCAAAACGGGCGTCCAAGGTCAAATTCATAGCGGACGACCTCAGATTGAGCTGAAACCACCGTGCAACATTCTAATTATTATTCGTGACGTGTACGCATAGACAACACGGAAATCGGACGTGCGGTTTGCGCGGTACGGCTCAATATTCGTATTTTAAGTGATGCATGCGCTTCGTAAACGCGCGTGAGGGGGGTCCAAACGGGCCGAACGAAGTCGGAATGACCTGAAATCAGACGACAAATACGGGTGAGTGATTTCTGAAGTGGTCGAGCAGACGGAACATCAATTGGACGTGCCATGTGCCCGTGGTGACCGACAACGCAGTTCTGGTGTCATAAACGGCCAAAACGGGCGTCAAACGGTCAAATTCATAGCGGACGACCTCGCCTCGGATTGAGGTGGCGTTGACTCATACACGTCACATATGACCCATGGATCGTTCTCCTAAAGTTTCAACAGAAACTGAATGCGTTTGGTCAGTTTTCCGTATGTACTTAAAATACTTTCCATTTAAAACAAAAGAAAGTCACTTAGAGTGGTCCCGACCACACCGCATCTCGGATTTAGGCGGGGTTGACTCTTACACTTCTCAAATGACCCATGGATCGTTCTCTTAAAGTATCAACACAATCCGAATGCGTTTGGACGGTTTTCCGTATGCCAGTTGATGTTTTTCACTTAAAATAATGTCCTTTTGAAACAAAAGACATACACTTTGCGTTGTTCCGACCGCACCGCGCCTCGGATTGAGGCGGGGTTGATTCGTACACATCACATATGACCCATGGATTGTTGTCCTAAAGCATCAACACATTTTGAAAGCGTTTGGTCAGTTTTTTGTATGTCACTTTTTGTTTTCACTTAAAATCTTATGGAAATTCATATAGAATATTTTTATATCATATTTAGTATGGATTAGATTTTAGTTGATCATGCTATGAAACATTTCAAAGCTAATGAAATTAAGGAATGTGGAGGGGCTGTCCGGGGGGGGGGGGGGGCTGTCCGGTGGGTGTCCGGGGGGCTGTCCGGGGACCAAGGAGGAGGGTGGGGGGGGCTGTCCGGGGTCTGTCCGGGGGGTGTTTGGGGGTTGTTGAGGGGGTTGTCCGGGGTTGTTCAGGGGGTTGTCCGGGGGTTGTTCAGGGGGTTGTTCAGGGGTTGTTCAGGGGTTGTTAATGGGGGTTGTCCGGGGTTGTTCAGGGGGCTGTCCGGGGGGTGTTTGGGGGGTTGTCCGGGGTCCAAGGGGGAGGGTGGGGGGTTGTCCAGGGGGCTGTCCGGGGGGCTGTCCGGGGGGCTATCCGGGGTCCAGGGTGGAGGGTTGGGGGCTATATGGGGGGCTGTCCAGGGGGCTGTCCGTGGGGGCTGTCCGGGGGGCTGTCTGGTGGGTGTCCGGGGGGCTGTCCGGGGACCAAGGAGGAGGGTGGGGGGGATGTGCGGGGTCTGTCCGGGGGGTGTTTGGGGGTTGTTTAGGGGGTTGTTCGGGGTTGTTTGGGGTTGTTCAGGGGGCTGTCTGGGGGTTGTTCAGGGGGGTTATTCATGGGTTGTTCAGGGGTTGTTCAGGGGGTTGTCCGGGGTTGTTCAGGGGGCTGTCCGGGGGGTGTTTGGGGGGTTGTCCGGGGTCCAAGGGGGAGGGTGGGGGGGGGGGTTGTCTGAGGGGCTGTCCGGGGGGCTATCCGGGGTCCAGGGTGGAGGGTTGGGGGCTGTACGGGGGGCTGTTCGGGGGGCTGTCCGCGGGGCTGTCTGGGGGGTGTTTGGGGGGTGTTCGGGGTCCAAGGGGGAGGGGGGGTTGTCCAGGGTCCAAGAATGAGGGGGGTTGTCCAGGGAGTTCACAAACACACAACCACTAAAAGACAACAACATCCATAAAAACAGACAATATATAAAAATAACTCAACTCCAATACTGTACTACGAGTCTAGATAAAACCAACAACTAGAATAGATTAAACATCAAATCTCAGTAATATAAGTCAAAAATGTAACGGATCAATATGTCCCACATCAGCATCACCATCACCATCATCATCATCATCTTCACCCTCGTCATCGTCCTCCTCATCGTCCTCACCCTCCACAGCACCTTCCTCCTCGCCTTCTCCCTCCTCCTCACCCTCCTCATCTCCCTCCTCTTCCGCATCAGACTGCTCGCCATCATCATCTTCAAGCTGGACATCGGCCTGACCACCACTGGAACTGCCACCTGGTGCACCATATATAGAATTTATCGATGACATGTATTCATCAATCGCTGGGCTGGCCTCTGCTAGAAGTGTTGGACGTAGAACTTCAATAAATTTCATAAATGCACTGTTTTCCCTAGCAGACTGTTCTGCCGTCTCTGTGGCCCTTTTCTCAGCCTGTTTTTCCTGTGCCCTAACTTGCTGCAGCTCGGTGGCACTACAACTCGTACCTGAGGCAGGCCAATACCTCGTCGGGGCTATCCTAGGTCGGCAGCGTACACTGACAGAATGATCCTCTCCCAACACCTGATGTAAGTGATCAGATGGCCCAAAATTGTCTGCTTCTTGGGCATCGAGGGCCTCTAAAGCATCCTGTTACAAATATAAATATATTATTAAGTTACGAAATAGATATTAAACTATAAAATCAACAGATTAAAACTTACAATCTGCTGCTGAGTCGCTTCGTTGACAGCACTTCCATCCTTTTTTCGTCTACTCGAGCAAAACAGTTTTGCTCGAGGCACACGTCCTTCAATATTTTGTACTTGCCTCTACAATGACATTGAAAAAAAAAGTTATATAAAAACTTTAGAAAATAATTAAATAATTGAGGAAACAAAAGAAAATGTAAGTCATAAAAAAACTTATAAACAATTTTCATACCTACTGCCTCTCATGATCCGGCATCGTCGTGCATCCTAGTGTATGGAGGTATTTTTTTGCATCAATGTTTTTTTTATTTTTTCCAGATGATTCCTAAATAAAATTTGACAATGAAAAGGATAATATTAATGAAAAACTTGAAAGTTATTATTTAAATACCTCAAATGTAATTCATACCTTAAACTGGGTACTCGTCCAATGAGTAATCATCTGACGATACTGCTCTATAGGACAATCATCCACGACTGGTAACGCCTCTAACTCAGTGCCAACTCTAGCACGCCAGCCAATATACAGATCATGCTTGTAGGCTCTCCAAAGCTCGCCTAAATCCTTTAGACGTTCCAGTCGTGCACCCTCACCATTAGGAAAATTAAATCGAAGCTGAAATTAAAATATTAATTCATATAAATACAAAAAAAATTCATGGCATTAAATACAACAGATTTTTTTACCCATATCTCTGCCCAAGCTCTATCTTTGACCTCATGTGGCAAATGTCTCCACGACAGCGGGCTGACGGGAATGATGTTGGAGTATTTGGCAAGCGTCGCCATAAAACTCCGACATTGCTGCCCTGTTTTCTCAACCATCTGATTGTCTTCATTATATTCCACCATAACCTGTGTGCGACGGTTCCACACCGAACGCATGCGTGTACGGCCCCGCCCCCGCCTCCTGTCAGTAGATGTATCTTTCATGAAAGAAAAACAAATATTTTATCAAAACATGTTATAATGAAAATAAATATTGCTATAAAAATTTGTTAGGGTTTTATAAATATACCTGCGCTAGTCTGATCAATGAGTGGCGCCGGATCCACAGAACCTGATGGAACACCCTCTGGTGGAACAGGAGTCGAAAACGATGGAATATAAAAGCTCGGAGAGACAGAAGTAGAAGGAAAAGAAGATGGAACAGCTGTATGAACTGATGCTGACTGGGGAGTGGGAATCATAATGGGATGTGAAAATGATGGGGCAGAAGATGCAGAAGGTAGCGAAAACATGGGAGGTCTAAATATCCCATGTGTCCCTAACGACACACCGGGATCAGAATGTGGGAAGGATGAAATGTCAGTGGGAGGGGCAGGGTCTAGTCGGGCACGCGCAGCTCTACGTCCACCTCTGGTACGAACCCTACTCGTACCACCGGCCTGAGTACTAGGACCAGTACTAGGCTCCTCGTCGAATAACTGCCGACATAATGGTGGATCCTACAAAAAAGTTTTCAAAAAAAATTAATCACATGACATTATATATTCTGTAAATATATATATATATATATATTTGAAATAAAGTACTCACTGTAGGCACTAATGGTGGAATGCCCATCTCCTCCATCCGACGATTATTCTCCGCCATTTTTTTTCTTCGTCTCTCTTCAATTGGCTGCATTTCCTGCATTGGAAAACAAATATGTAATTAATTAGAAAAATAAAATTAATGTGTAAACCAAAAAACTAAATATATGAGGGAATGAGGGGATTTATTGGTAATTTAGCTATCAATTGTTTTAGAAGATCTTGAATGAATTTAATAAAACATAAAAGTTGTAATGTTCACCAAGTTAGAAATATTGTTTGATTTGGTTTGAATACAGTTCAATTCCAAATTAGAAAATGCAATTCAAATAAAACAGCAACCAATAAACATTGAAAATTCACATAACGGTCAAGTCAGCTAAAACATATTTGTGATCAATACTAAATAAATATGAATATTACCAACATTAACAACCCAACTCGAGGTAAACCAAAATAATTGAGAACATGGATGAATGATTCTATATATTTCCAACCAAAACTTCAGGTTCACAATCAACTCTGACAATTGAGCTATTGGAGTCATCAAAAGAAATAAATGGATTGGTTCCAATGGCAATAGGGACAGTGTCAATTCCATCATCAGCATCATCAAAAATATGTCTTGGAATTACTTCAACTATGACACCAAATTCAGGTTGAAGTTGATCTTTGACATAAAAAACTTGTTTAGCCATTGATGCCAACACATATAGTTCTTCGGTTGCAAGAGTGCGAGTCATATTAATTACTCGAAATCCACAATCATCAATAAATGTGCCATGTCTCGTCATCGAATCAAACCAATGGAATTTCATCATTGTGACTCGTCCATGAGAGTAATAATCCAATATTATTATTTTCTCAACGACTCCATAATAACCCACATTTTCAAGTCGCGGTCTACTATCTGATGCACTGGCATAACAATCTGTTGTGGCAGTAACCATAATACCATCATGTTGTGTTCTCATGTTTTTGGCTCGTTCAGTGACAATAAATCTGTACCCATTGATAACAATTGATTTACAGTCACGAACCACGGTATTAGGACCAAAAGCCAAAGCTCTTATTTCCTCAGAGACAGAGTCAGCAGACAAACTCAATACCTGCAATATAAATGACAGTTAAACTTAAGTAAATATTGAAATAATTAATTTAAACAGTAATATTTTTACCTTCAATTTTAACCAAGCAGAAAACTCTTTGCTATGCAAAGTCTCTCTCCTTCTCAAAGATAAAGAACGATGCTTCCTATTTATCATTGTTTTATGTTCCCTGTAGATAAAAAAATATGAATAGTTTAACAGATATATATGTAAGATATACATATTCAGTTTTGTTACCTGATATAGTCATCGAACAAATCACAGTTGAACAAAACTGTGCGATGTGCCATCTCCCGCTCTTCATGGCTTAATGTCTTCAATGTATATGATCCATGAATTCCTCCTGTTTGAGGAAGGGATGGAAAACTGGGTTCAATTTGCTCATATTGTTCTTCTTCATTTCTCATTGGTCTGTTCATTCTTGTAGTAAGATCAGACAAATACATTGAACAGAAATCCATACATTCTTGAGCTAAGTAACCGTTCACGATAGAACCTTCGGGATGATTCATGTTTCGAACACAAGACTTTAATGTGAACATATTTCTTTTAGTTGGATACATCCAACGAAAATAAACAGGTCCTCCGAAAAGTATTTCAGTTGGAATATGGACAGTCAGATGCAGCATGCATATGAAAAATGATGGGGGAAATATTTTCTCCAACTCACACAAAATTAATGGGGCATCTGTCAACATTTTTTTCAAGAAAGACTTGGACAACTTCTTAGCACAAAGATCTATAAACAAATGGCACAACCTAATAACACCCACCCTTACATTATTGGAAAAAAGATGACGGATTTCTATTGGAAGCAACTCATGCAGTAGAACGTGATAATCATGAGTCTTCAAAGATTTTAGCTTCAACTCTCTTCTGTTGACCCGTTTAGATATGTTGCTTGAATAGCCATCAGGAACTCTAATAGTCTCTAATACTTCCAAAAATTGTTTTTTTTCAGTAGGTGTCATCACATAAGAAGCACATGGAAGTTGCCATTTATTTTCACTGATACGCACAGGATTCAATTCTGGTCTGATGCCCCAATCCACCAAGTCACGTCGAGATCATAAATCATCTTTTGTCTTCCCCTTGACATTTAGAAGAACTGAAAGCAACATTTCACATATATTCTTTTCAATATGCATTATGTCTAAGCAATGACGTAGCAAATTGGTTGACCAATAAGGCAAATCAAAAAAGATACTCCTCTTCCTCCAATTGTAACAGGTTTCTGTGGAAACATTCTTTCTCTTTCCAGATTTCATTTGACCCTTCCCGAACGAAAAACTGAAATCTTTCAATTCATTAAGCACATCAGTTCCAGACATACGCTGAGGTGGATCATCGGTCTCTATAGTATTATCAAATCTTCGACGATTCATTCTATATGGATGATCCTTTGGAAAAAATCGTCGATGTCCCATAAAACTGAAACTACAATGATGTTTCAGTCTTCTGGATCGTGTATTCTTCATACAAACTGGACATGACAGTTTTCCCTTCGTGCTCCATCCAGACATCATTGCATAATCCGGAAAATCATTGATCGTCCACATAAGCGCAGCACACATCTGAAATATGTCTTTCGAACATGCATCGTATGTGCGCACACCCACATCCCAAAGAAGTTTCAAATCTTTTATTAAAGGTTGCATGTATACATCAATATCAATGTCGGGATCAGAAGGACCAGATATGAGTATACTCATGAAAGTGAAAGATTTTTTCATACACAACCATGGGGGAAGATTATAAATGTGTATAAAAACTGGCCATGTGATGTGCGAAGTAAGCATCTGCCCAAACGGATTAAAACCATCGCATGAAAGACCCAGCCTCACATTACGCACGTCAGCTGCAAAATCAGGATGTCGAGCATCAAATCTCTACCATGCAAATCCATCTGTAGGATGAACCAACTCATCATTAGTCTTCTTTCTCTCGGTATCATGCCATCTCATTTTTATTGATATGTCATCAGACATAAAAAGATTCTGGAGTCTGGGGATCAATGGAAAGTGCCACATTACTTTATGTGGAACGTGGGATGGTGTTCCATCAGATTTTGACTTCCAGCGGGATGTGCCACATTTTATACATTCATTTCGTTCAGCGGTTTCTTCCCAGAATAAACTGAAATCTTTCGGGCAAGCATGAATTTTGTTTCTGGAAAATCCAAGTTCTTCAACTAACTTCCATGCCATATAGTGGTTTGAGGGAATATCTGCATCATCTGGAAGTAAATCCTTCAAGAGGGTAAGAATGTAATCGATTGCTGTATTAGAAATCCCATACATAGTTTTTCCATGAAACAATCGGATTAAAAATTCCAGCTTTTTCATTTTATCGCATTGTCGATATACTGGAGTCGTGGCAACATCATTCAATTTTTTCACCCTATCAATATCATCATTTTCACTAGATGCATCAGTTGTCCTCATATCGACATCTTCTTGAGTCGAAATCCTTTCTTTTTCATGATGACGAATAAACAGAAACCGATCATCTAACAAATTCTCCATTCCAGTCCTTTCATTTTGATCATCACCAATTTGAGATTTCATTTTCTCCCCATTGTGATACCACACAAAGTAGTTTGATTGAAAACCATTTTTGGTTATGTGGTAGCTGACTTCTTCACGACTCAACCAAGGTCTACCAACACAATTAGAACATGGGCAGTGTATGCGACCACTATCTGAAGCATTGTGAAATGAAAAATCTATAAAGCTCTCCAAATTGTATTGAAAATCGCTTGAGATACGATCGGTTTCATAAATCCAACTTCTGTCCATTCTGTAAAAAAATTCATATAAGTCATTTTGTCATAAACAATTCAATAGGATTGAAC
The DNA here is from genome assembly GCA_963277665.1 of Viscum album. Classification (NCBI taxonomy): domain Eukaryota; kingdom Viridiplantae; phylum Streptophyta; class Magnoliopsida; order Santalales; family Viscaceae; genus Viscum; species Viscum album. The sequence goes on from OY728130.1 coordinate 1,227,683,590, forward strand.
TTTAATAGAAAATACATTTAAGTAAACGATAAAGGAAGAAAATAATCATGGTATCAACTAGACATGTGAAAAAAACATACTAATGTGTTATTGAAAAAATGTAAAACCAACAAGAACTTAATGTGTTATCACATCAGAGCATGCCTCATCCCATAACCATATTAGTAGAGTACCCTCGTGGACAGCCCCGCCCACCCCCGTGGACAACCCACCCACCCCCGTGGACACCCCCTACCCCCTAGACAGCCCAACCACCCCCGTGGATAGCCCACCCACCCCCCTCGACACCCCTTCTCCCTATGGACAACCCCCACCCCCTTGGATAGCACGCCACAACCCTGGACACCCCTACCCCCTGTGGCCAGCCCACCCACCCCCCCTGGACAGCCCGCCCACCCCTCCTTGACAGCCCGACCACCCCCGTGGACAGCCCGTCCACCCTTGTGGACAGCCCGCCCACCCCCGTACCCCCCTGGACACCCCGTAACCCCCCGGGATAGCCCCGCCCACCCTCCCAAACAGCCCACACCCCCTCCCCTGCAACCCCACCACCACCACCTAGACATACCAACCCCCCTAAACACCCCACACACCCCCTCCCCCACCAGGACACCCCACCCAGACCCCCAGGACAGCCCACACCCCCTGGACAGCCCCGCCCACCCCCGTGGACAACCTTTCCCACCCCCGTGGACAGCCCCGCCCACCCCCGTGGACAACCCACCCACCCCCTTGGACGCCCCCTACCCCCTAGACAGCCCAACCACCCCTGTGGACTGCCCACCCACCCCCTCGACACCCCTTCTCCCTATGGACAGCCCCCCACCCCATTGGATAGCCCGCCCACCCCCTGGACACCCCTACCTCCCGTGGCCAGCCCACCCACCCCCCCTGGACAGCCCGCCCACCCCTCTTTGACAGCCCGACCACCCCCGTGGACAGCCCGCCCACCCCCGTACCCCCCTCGACACCCCGTACCCCCCCTGGATAGCCACGCCCACCCTCCCAAACAGCCCACACCCCCTTCCCTGCAACCCCACCACCACCACCTAGACATACCACCCCACCTGGACACCCCACACACCCCTCCCCCACCAGGACACCCCACCCAGACCCCCAAGACAGCCCACACCCCCTGGACAGCCCCGCCCACCCCCGTGGACAGCCTTTCCCACCCCCGTGGATAGCCCCGCCCACCCCCGTGGACAACCCACCCACCCCCGTGGACGCCCTCTACCCCCTAGACAGCCCAACCACCCCCGTGGACAGCCCACCCACCCCCCTCGACACCCCTTCTCCCTATGGACAGCCCCCACCCCCTTGGATAGCCCGCCCACCCCCCTGGACACCCCTACCTCCCGTGGCCAGCCCACCCACCCCCCCTGGACAGCCCGCCCACCCCTACTTGACAGCCCCGCCACCCCCATGGACAGCCCATCCACCCTTGTGGACAGCCCGCCCACCCTCGTACCCCCCTGGACACCCCATACCCCCCTGGATAGCCCCGCCCACCCTCCCAAACAGCCCACACCCCCTCCCCTGCAACCCCACCACCACCACCTAGACACACCACCCCCCTGGAATGTGTAGAAATAACATAAAAATACATGATATATAGATAGCACAAAATACTCAACCTATGGGTTCACATTAACTACATAATCACACACTTCACTAATACCATAAAACACATAAACCACCCCACCACCACACAAGACGCATAGCATTTCTCACATTTATTTATAAGCCACTTCATTCACACTTACATTGTCCATTCATTTAATGTTAAATTAATTAAATCCATTTACCACACATCCATTTCTATTCCATCTCATTTATTTAATATCTTGTTTTTTTGTTTTAACAGCATAATTTATTCCATAGATACCCAGGAAACTAATAAAACCACCACACAACAACTCACCATCTCACAATAACCATCGACACCATGTTACATCGACCAACCATCTCACCAAAATAACCACATATCACAATAAAAATATTGCACATCACAAACCACCGCACAACCAAAACCACCTCACCACATTATACACCACAACTTCATCACACAACACCTCCACACGACACAACACCACCACACATCATCACTATCATACAACTTCACATGACACATCCATGCCCAGTAACCATCACATTACAACCCCACATATCACAAAGCCAAACTGGTCACCTCAATCCTCATAAAACAGCCTACAACATACAATGAAACACAACAAAAAACCTCTTATAGAGGCAACATACCCCAACTTCCACAATTTATTTATTCAAGGTCTTTTATTACATTACCCCTTTATTTAGCATGGACATTATAACACAACTGATATTCCAGGGGAAACTAATTAATTAACAAAATATTTATTCATTTCCCTATTTTACACGGTGAAATCAAATCAAAATCCAAACTTAAAACTAAAATATTAGATCAATAACAATAAAAACAAGGTACCATATGTGTATAAAGAAAAAATTACTTGATTTGAGATGATTCAAATGGGTTTTCACCTATTCGGATGGGGGATTTGGAGAGCAGCAGAGAGGTGGAGGTGGATTGATAACTTAAAACTAAAATACTAAAGCAATAATAATAAAAATAAGGAAATATATGTGTATAAATGAAAAGATACCTGATTTCAGATGGTTTTCACCTCTTCGGATAGGGGATTTCACGAGAGGAGAGCGGTGGAGCGGATGAAATTAGGTTCTGTGCGAATGGGGGAGAGCAGCCTCACGGCTGGATTTGGGGGAAATAATTCCCAACGGTTTTAAAGAACCGTTGGGAAAGAGATGCTAAGGACCCCTTTGCCAACAGTTTGAGGAAACTGTTGGCAAAGGGGTGACCCTTTCCCGACGGTTCTTTTGAACCGTTGGCAAAAGGTGATTAACACACCCCTTTACCAACGGTTTCTTCAAACCGTTGGCAAAGGGGTGGCTTTTCCCAACGGTTTCAATGAACCGTTGGGAAAGGCTTTCTTAATGCTTCAAGCCCAACGGTTTTAGCAAACCGTTGGTAAACACCCGTTGGAAAAAACAGCCTTTCCAATAGTGTGATGAAAATTATAGGGTAATATGCTTTCATGATGAGATTTGTTATGAGAACAGGTATCCAGTGAATGTTTTTTGTTTGCTTATATTTTTATACATTTTTGGGGTAATTTTTCCTTAGAATAAAAAACAACCAAACCAAGGTAACCTCAACAACCAAACCTTTATATGATGCATGAGTAAAAAATACAACTCAAAAAACAAAAATCAAACCAACAACAATATTATAGTATAAGTAGAAACTAAAATTAAAAATCATAAGAAAACCTAAGATAAGAAAATACCAAAAGTAAATAAAGAAATCAAGCCAAAAACACCTGATATACTCCAAATTCCAACATTACAAGACACACCCATGATATAAAGAGGAACCACTAAAGAACTGAGATACATTTTTATCACCAATGTATTGATATATTATTTATAAAAACACACAATATTTCCAATGTAGGGGGTTAGTATAAAATCAATAAGATTTCCCCAATGAAATCCCAACTCATTCTAGTAGGCCAATTGTCTTGACACATTTGTATAAATAGTTTAATATAATTTAAAATAGTTTATATCAAATCCAATCTAGATTTATATTGAACAAAATAAAAACAAGCGTTTTAAAATTTCTCAAACCACAATTTAAAATACACGTTACTTATTTCCACATACACATTCATCCACACATGAATTCCCAAGTGATAAACCAATAATCATGAGTAGTATCTCTTCAATCTACCAAGGAATTTCAAGGAAACCAATCCCATGTAGAATGAAACCTTTGGCGCCGATCTCCATGTCATATTTTAAGAAGGCCTCATAAAATACAACAAGAACATATTACATTATGTTTGAAAAAAACCCATCCAAATACATTTTATATAAAACTGTTCTTCAATTAAAATATTTCAAAAACATTTTCCATGAATAATAGTAAATTCATAATTTTAAAATTTTTAACCAGGTGAATTTCAACAAAACCAACCAATTTTTTTATTCCCCATAACTATAACTAATGATTTTTCAAACAATAATCACACATCATTTTCATAAAAAATTCAATAAAAACAATTATTTTAAACTAATCCTCAAATTCAAATCAAGTAGAGTTTAGAGATAATCCTATTATCTCAAAAACATTGAAGAAAACCACAAAAACATAATGAATATATATTTCCAATAATGAACGACATTTCTTTCCATAGATCCAACAACAAAACATTAGAATTCCCATGGTGTAACTTAGATATATCCATAGAATATTATATCCAAGGTTCTAGGTAAGAGAAGAAGAAGAGATAAAATAAGCCCATCCAAGAATGAGTAGTTACCGAAAAATTTGGGCCTCTAATGCACTTTTATATTCCTAGGGATTTCTCTTGAATCAAAGGGAACTGTCTCTCTTACCTTGAAAGAAAACATAGCTTGTGTTATGGGAGAATTAGGGAAAACCCATGTTTTAACCAGATAAATCCAATTTGATCCAAATTTTTTTGGAGGGATGAATGTATGCCACATGGTTAGGCTACATAGTTTGGATAATAATGCTCCAACCTTGCAGTCTCTACAATCTCAAGACAACACCATACATGGTTGGATCATATTTTCAAACAAATCATGCAATAACCATGCATTTTAAATTTTCTCAAATGATAGTAGGCTCACATGGTTTCCTATAACAATTAGCACTATTTTTCAGACCATGACCCAACCATGTTCCAGCCCAGTGACCAACATTTCCCCTTGCACGATATCTTGGAGTTCATTATGGATTGTAATAATTATGCTCAAAACATGATCCTCCATAAAATCATCCAACACATGTAAAAACTTCTATGAAATTCCAGAAACACAACCCAATAAATATATACACTTAAAATATATAAATAGAGGGTCATGTACTTAAAAATGGTGTGTGATATATTCTACAACCCAGTATATTGTCCATCGCCAAAAAGAATAAAGTCTCAAGTGTCCTAAAAGAGATTGGGACATTACTCCACTATTTAATTTTCTTTATCCCATGTTTTTATTGAATATAGCCATATTTCCATAAAACATAGATTAAACTGATTATTTTCCAATATAAGTCTTTATTGTGCCTATCCACAATATATAACGAAGTTACCAGATACAGGTAAATGTGATCATGTTGTATCTCATTTTTAAGATCAGGTTGGTACTTCTTCAATTGAGATACATGAAACACATTATTCCCTATAATGAACATTAGTGAAAGAGACTACTGATATTCTACCACACTAAATAACTAAAATATCTCAAAAGGAAAAAATTTTCAAGGGTATAACTTTTTATTCTTACATAAATGATGATACCCAAGACATGGAGAGACTCTCAAGAACACATGATCACTCACCTCAACCAACAGTCATCATCAATGATGATCTATATACAATTTTTGATGAATCTAATTTATCTACAACCTCTTCCTAATCATGTAATTCTTTTCCATTGTCTCTTATACAAGTCCAGGTCTAACCAATGACGTCTCACCTATTTCCACAAAAAAAAAGTGGGGGAATGCCAAGGATCTTCATAAATGATTCAAAAGGAGCCTTATGTATCAAGGCATGATATTTTTTGTTTTACAAGAACTACATTAACTGTATGCTCTCCTCTCATGAGACTATAAAATCTATTACATAATCCCTAATCATGTATTATCATGTTTGTATTATCCTTTCATATTTTCCATCCATTTGAGGATGACATGAAGCGATCATAGTTATCTATGTCCCAATGTATTTTTTTATTAATTTCCAAATATATCTATGGTTTTATTCAGATACAATTGATATTGGAATCTCAAATATCTTTACAACTTATAGTATATAGATTTGGAGAATTTCCTCCATCGTATAAGATTCACTAATAGGTATAAAATAAACTAACTTGGTGAGATGATCCAAAAACTACCATATGAAATTGTGTTTTTGAACCATTATTGGTAATGTTTTTACAAAATTCATCCCTATTTTCTCCCATTTCCACATGGGAATTGATAAATACTACAACCTGCTCACTAGTTGTTGGTGTTCCTCTTTTGTATTCTAATATGTGAGTAATATTAAAACATACTTCTATAATACCCTTTTTATACCAACCCAAGAAACCATGCTTTCATCACTCAATACATATTTTAAAATCATAGATTAAATTCTCATTTCATGTGGTGGTAAGAAGACATAATTTGTCCTTGAAAACAGAGGTACCATGATCTGATCTTTAGGCTCAAAACCAAGATCCGTCAAACTTCCATCCCTTAATGGTTTCCCCACTATTGAGTTTTTATCTCATAAAAATAAATTTAGAATCATATATAAGAGCCTCTTTCACATGTTGATCCAAACCAGAACCAAATATAACTAGGAAAAACCTTCCAAATCCTTATATTTAGTACATTCTAGGTGCATTTCTACAATAACCAACATCAATTTCCACTAGTTTGAAGCTTCTTTATATGAATTATTGTACTTCTCTTTTCTTATTGAATCTACCACCAAATTTATTTTACTTGGGGTACAGATGAAGTTGAATTCGATCATTTTATGGTATTAAAACCGTCATCAATGGATTATATTCAAATGTATTTATAAAAAAATGTGTTTCAAACTATTTTTTGGAAAAAATAAGAATTTCCCATAAAAAAAGTCAATAAATCCAAGTATTCAAACCAGGGGTTGTAGCAGCCAATTCTAAATAATGTTTTGGTTATTTATTTTCATGCAACCATAATTTCCATGATCTATATGCAATAATATTATCTCTCTACCTGAAAAAATCCCAACCCAGATCCTAATGCATAACAATAGACTATATAAACCTATGTAGAATATAATTGTGCATGGATAGGTGTTAATGTATGTATAAAATTAAAATACATAAATGTTTTATGATATTCCATGTTCAAATGAAATAGATTTTCCTTCCTCATCAAAGATATCATCACTAATTCCAAATAAGAAAAATCACATAAAAAATGTCTGTAGTATCCTGCCAAGCTACAAAAACTATGTATCTCAAAGGCATTATTTAGTGGTTTACAAGAAATAATATCTTCCATAATTTTTTATATCTATAGAAAAGACTTTTTTAGAAATTACATGGAAAATAAAATGTACCTATTGTATGAAAAAATCACACTTTTTTTACTTCTAAATAGATGGTACTCTTAAAAGAAACCCAACACTATAACTAAGTATCGCTCATGATAAACCATTTTCATAGAATACATGAGTATATCAACCCCAAAAACAACTAAAATGGAATCCAAATACCATTGAAATATTTGATTCATCAATTTTATAAATATATCTGGTTCATTTTTAAGAAAAAAATGAAGAAAACACACTCATAATGGATATATATACTTCTAAAATATATCATCAAAATATCCTCATTCCAAGTCTATAGTTGTTGATTTACCAAATGAATATCAATCTTAGAGAACAATAATGCCCCAATCAATTGATCAAATATCTCATCAATTCATGGAATGAGATGTTGATTCTTAATCCTAAAATGGTTATGATTATGATAATATACACAATGTCTAAGAGTTCCATCCAACTTCTTCATAAAAAAACCCGATGTTTCCCAAAGAGACAAGATTGTTTCAAAAAAACCCATTACTTTACAACAATTCCAAAAGATCCTTCAATTCCCTTAATTATTTTGTTGATATCCAATAAGAAGGAATGGAAATAAAAATGGTCTCCAGTAAGAGAACAATTATAAAATACAATTATATATTTTCTGGTAACCTTGAGTGATTTTTTGGAAAAACATCAAGGTACTGGTCCACTATGGTTGAAAAATATCTCTTCTCAGTTTCATCTACCAATTCCAATATAGCTACTTTAAACTGGTAAGATATTTTTTCAACCATAAGTACCAAGGGTCTTGAACTGATTATACCCACTACCAAATCATCTTTAAAGAGATTTATAACATTATCAGAATATTTTAATGGTATATATCATTTATAACTATCATTGTGGGTATAAAATTTTATTAGCTAATACATTACTATAATATTTTCATAGAAATACATATATCTCATAGATAAATTCCATACCATCTTAGTCCCATCAATTGTTATCAAAGACACTTCACATTTGAAGGGTCTAAATTTCTTGGAGTTGGTTCTGAAGAAAAAAAATATGTGTACTTTATTATAACTTGTATTCATAGTTTTTAATATTAATAAACTACATATTATATCAGGATTGTTCTTTTTTCACAACATAGTATGCTATAATGTCTTATGAGTAGCTGTCACACTAAAAGTTCATAGTAGTTCCCCCCAATTATGATAACTCGGAAGTTCTATGAACCAATTCTTAAATAAATGTTCTATAGTCGGATGATATAATTTTAGGGAAAAAATTGATATAGGCTTTTAGGGGTGGAGACTCATAGGACTTTGAGACACCTTTTCATGGTGTGCACCCTTGGTAATATCTAGTGTATGATATTATGAGAATGGTACCCACCATTATGAATTCTATATTTATTTAATTCATTGGTTGTTCCTTTATGTGGACATTTGTATTGATCCTTAGAGATTAATATTATTATTAATGTATATTATGGGTCATGTACATTTATGTATTGATGAAAACCATGATGAAAAATGTTCATGATGATGTAGGGTATGTTGGGTGTGTCATGAGTAATATTTCATTAATGAATAATGTGATAATGGATTTATCATTTTTGTTCTTTAACAAAAGATGACATTTCATACCCTTTAATGGAAATTATATTCCTTGTCCATGGTGTTATATATCCAAGTTAATTGTCTGGGAATCCAAAGAAGGATACATTTATCTCATAGGTTTGTGGAACCAGCATTCAACATGCTTGATTAAAGATACCATGATTGAGAGATTATATTTTATAGTAAGAATCTGTATAAGGTATTATATCATTGCGACATTTAATTAATTCTCTCTGGATGCCTTTCAATGTTTATAGATGCTAACATTGGTCTTTTGGCTGCTTCACATAATGCTAATGAGAAAGGGGCCTAGAGGGTCACACACTAATTGTATTTAGAATTGCAGTTAAATAATATATTATTATTTATTATTTAACAAGTTGAATCAATATTTTTTTACACACGTGGTTTAATAATTAATCATGTTTTCTTTAACACATATATTTTTTCAATATTTATTTGAGAGGATAAAATGTGATAGGGTTTTTAATGAATATTTTTTTTTCTATTCTATGAATATAATGTTTATTGATTTATTTTATAATTATGAAGTGATATTTATTTATTAAATAAATATTCATTATTCAAAGACTGATAAATATTATGGAGGAATTGAAAACTAAGTTTAATGATCCTGTGAGAAATAATAAATATTGAATATTATTTAGTTAAATAATTTATAATTTAACTCTCAAGTTAAGAACATGTCAAGAAATAATAATAATATTATTATTAGAAAAGGGGTTATACATATAATAAATAAATAATAAATGTAACTTGTTCGATTATTTTATACGAACCATAGTTTTATATTAACCAAATTACATTAATTTATAAGGGAGATAATTCATTTGTATGGTTATGCATAATGAATTTGGAGAATCCTCTCAATCCGAAGAGATTTCTTTCCTCCAAGAACACTCCCATGAATGGATAGAGATCTTCCACCACCTCCAAATCTCATGTCTAGAGAGATCAGGGAGAATTCTTTGGAAACTATTTGTCATGGTTATCAATGATTAATGACACCAGTGATATGATCTTCATTACTAGTACCTAAAGATTCCTATAGAGACCTTAGGATATATTTATAACGCGTGTGGATCACCACTAGGGGGAATCCACTATTGATTCCAAAAACACTATATAGATTTATTATCAGATCCATCAATGAGGAAAGAATCCCAAAAATGGAATTCTCTAAAAAAATTGAATTTATTATAAATAATATGCGATGATTCTATCTTTGGTTTTTGTGTTTTATCCATTTTCTATTTTATTTGATTTATTTATATTGATCACGACATTCAATGCTGTGTAACAACTCAGATTAATCATCGATCCTGACAAAAAATATTGTTTGGAATGTCCATCACATGATCTATCTGCACATGAATCCCAAAAGTGGTATCAGAGAGATCACATAATTCATTATAATTATTTAAAGATGATTTACTGATTTATTCATTTTTTATTTATTTTTTATTTACATTTAATCATTATTTTATTCCAAATTGTCAGATATTCTTCTTCCACCTTCATTTCTCATAGATCTAATCAAAATGAACAATTCAATGAAAAAGATATATATCGAAAAACTCATTTATAGGTGATGAGGATTGTTTCTAGATAAAACAACATTACATGCCATTTAAATTGAGTTACACACTGTTTACTTATGTTTTATGCATGCGGAATTAATTTGGAAATTAATTCAAACTGTGTGCATTGATGACATGCAATGCATTTATTTATTACTCCATGTGTTAACTAGGCCAGCCGGGTGCACAGTGAGCTGTAGTACACACCATTTAGCCCACATACACAGTGTGAAATACCTTTGAGTCATATACTGGTCATGTATTTCCATACACGACCTAATTGAATTGTGACTCTATAACTCGGAGACCATACGCCATGTAGTCACTTATAAACGTTGTGTACTCCAATTCTTGGAGACACAATATACACTCTGAGTCCCTAGGCATGTGCCACAGATAGATGTTGGGATATGTACACACCGTGTAACTTGCATGTACATGCTTTTCACTTATACCAAATTACATAGTTTTAAAATTGATTTATTATACAATGTAATTATTGTCCATATGTTCCTGTGTATGTTCATTATGTTTATAGAAAACACAATGTGATATGTTTTTAATGTATATATATATATATATAAATTTCTAATTAATATCTGTGTGATGTATAGATCAATATATCATGTATGAGCCATATTAAGGTTTTTTACTCTACGTTCATTGGATAAAAATATGTTACTAAAAAAATAATGTAATTTGTTTAATGATTAAGTTGATAGTATATTTCATGAATGTATGTGATAATTTGTTTATGCCATATGTCATAAGATTAAACAACATACGTGTATAATACATGCTGGGTATAAACAGATGAGTATTCACCATGTTGCCTCCAAGGTACATTTATGTAAATAGTTAATTTTAAATAATTTTAATATTTTTTTAAAATTATAATATATGAGAATATCAAGAAAATTATGATGAGAATTATGTTAAAAAATTGATTAATTAAAAAATATAATTAATTGATTCTGGAAAGATTTATATTAAATAAGAATGATTATTAATTGAATGATATTTGTATTAAATGCATAATTTTTTGCAAGAATATTGATGATCAAGAAAATAAATAATTCCTTTGTATGTTATAGGTATCATTTAACATATTATTAAATTAAATTATTGGTATGTGTTCCCTATCTCCTATAATTATTTAAGGGTCTTCATTCCCATGGTTTCTTTTATGTAAACCCTTTCCCCCTGAATAGTATGTGACTAAAATATTATGTAACGGGCTGATCTCTTAAGCTAGTGGGGGTAGTTCATGTTTAGAGTCGTGGAGAACCCAATCTAATTGAGATACATAAGTTTATAAGTGCAAAGCTATAACATGAACCTTAATTAGTTGAAGTTGTTTCCCCCTTGGTCAACTGTTAGTTTATCAAATGCTAGATAAATTAAACATTATAAAAAGATCGTGATCATACCTATTATTTAATTTATTTTCTTAAAGATTCATTGTTATTACATTATGTATTTTCTATCTCAATCACATGAATTAATGAAATTAATGAGCATTCAATACAGAATGAAAAAAACTATCTTATGCTTAATTATTATCTAAGACATGGTTAATCAATTAAGTAAATGAACTAAATATTAACAATAATGTGATAAATATAATAATTTTAAATTTACACATAAAAGTATGAATTCCATCAATAATATATATTAAGTCAGTATAGTCTTCCAGTACCTCAGTTAAAATCAAATAATAGTTTAATGTGAATGACCGTCGAAGGTTGGGGTGCATTCAATTATCATTGAATTATTTAGATGATGTTTTTTATTGACTTAATATAGTTCAAATCAAGGGATGACTTCCAATGAATATTTTTGTGTAACTGATATCCAATTATTGAGGAAATCCAATTTATGTATTTAAGGATTGGGAAGTCCACTCAGCAAATCAGGGAACTGCGAGTTAATGCAGTTGGAATTTAAAATTCCTAAATAAAACCATTAATGTTTATTGACCAAACAATGTTGGGGGAGATTTTGGGAATGTGGATCATTTCCACTATAATTTCCTTGAAACATGATATTCCAAATCCAATGGTGAGGGCTCTGGGGTTTTGATAATACATTTGGAAATTGATAAATATAACATTTATTTATTTTTATAAATTTTACCAGACAAAGTACTAAATTTTTTATAATATTTTTTATATAAATAAATATAAAACGATATCAAACATATCACTATGATCCATACTTAGTAATGATAACCTTCTCACCAACATACATTTCCATGAACGAAGAAGACACCAACACATTATCCTTCTCCATGAAAGGAAATTATATGTGCTAGAAGAACCAATTCTTATAACACTTATTAATGATGAAACTGATGAAGATTTATCACTCTGTGAGATACATTTGGGCAATTTCATAGATTTTCCATTTTTAATTCTATCATCCATGAAAAATGAGATTATAAAGCAACCCGAGGACATGGATGTGTATAACATGATGTGTGAACTTCTATATCTTTACCAAGATAAGGCATCACAATAGAGACAGAAGATCTCCAATGGTGTTTTTATAATTACTTTTATAGATTTAATGCTATATGGGCCTCATGTAGTCAAGATTTTTTGATACACTTCATTATTAAAAATCATAGGGATTTAAATTCTGGATGAGTTTCATACAAATATCATACATTCATCAATACTCAATTCATTCTATAGTGTTATTATTAATTACAATATGATAAATAACGATAATAGTATTTTAGAACTTCTTAATTTGATTTTCCAAGTGGATGTGGACATTGGGCATTATAAACTCACAGTTCTAATAGTGAATAAGAAAAGGATAAACAAAGAAATGTTTCCCAAGAATCACATCAAGTATAAATCTCCAAACCACTACCATTCTAAGGAGAGGAATATCTAGATACTAGGAAAGTAAAATGAGTAATTGGGTTTTACTCATGGGAGGTCAGGCCACTGGAAGAGGAACTATACCAATAATCAAGGATAAGATAAAGGTGTGTTATTTATCAAGTGAAATCTCTTAATATCTACACTTTGATTATTAGATATAGCTTGTGAAACTCACATCTGTATCCAAATGTAAGAAACATGTAGATTTTAAAAAAATATAGATGGGTTTATTTTCAATTTAAGAAATAAAATTTGTTTAATTTATAAGGATGAAATATATTATGATAATGCACATTTAAATAATTGTATTTATGTATAAAAATATGAAAAAAGTATTGGAAATTGATAACTAATCTTGTTCACACAACTCATATAACAACTAAGTAATAAATCACTATCATGGTCATGTAAACAAGAAGTGTTTGATTAATATCTATCAATATGGTTATCTAGACTCATCCGAGCTAAAACTACATAAAATATTTCATGTCTTTTTACAAGGAAAATGACTGAATCGCCATTTGGTGGAAAGCATGGAAGGACCATAGAGATTCAAGGATTTGTAAACACTAATGTGTGTAGACCATTTCCACTAGAATCTAGGGGATGATATTCTTCAATCATAACTTTTAGTGACAACTTATATAGATATGGATATGTCTAATTGATGTGGTATAAGTCTGATTCCTTTAAAAAATTCAATGAATTCAAGAATAAAGTATACAATATTCTTGGAAAGTGGATAATAATACTTCACTCAGATCATGGTGGTGAATATATTAACCAAGTATTTATCTACATTATATGATAGTTTTGTAGTATATATCAACTCACTGCATCATAAACACCATAGTGGAATGATGTTAGTGAAAGGAGGAATCATACCCTATTAGACATGGTATGTTTGATATTGATTCATGCAGATCTTTCATTATCCGTTTTCAGATATAAATTACAATTTACATCAAGCAAATTAAACTTAGTACAAAATAATGTGGAAAATAGAATTACTTTTTTGTTATATAGTGAAAAGAAACATGATTTGTTGTATACACATGTACGGTGTTACGAGGCATTTGTTTAGTCCTTAGGAAAAAAATTAGCACTATATAGAACAAACTGTATCTTTATAGGGTATCTCAAGAAAATAATGGGATACTTCTTGTACAACCCCTCAGATAAAAATTGACTATCTCCAGACAATCTGTATTTCATGAGAGGGCTAACATCCTCAAAAAGTATAGTGGGATAAGGATTTCCTTCGAAAAAATTGATTCTCAAAATAAAAAAGTTTTGGTATAGTAATGGGTTCCGAATGTCCCCATGAATGAAGTAGTTCTTGAAACACAAGTACTATTTTAGAGAAAAAGTGAGGTAAGTGAACTGGAGAGATATTTTTTTCTAGTCACCAAATATTGTGAATCATTATTGGTTGAAGATGATGAACCTATCTTCTACCAAGAGGCTGTAGAGTGATCAAAAGCTACAAGATGGAAAAATTCTATGATTTATAAAATGGATTCCATATATCATAACCACATTTGGGTTCTTCTTGATGCAATAGTAGAAGTAAATCATATTGGCTGAAATGTGTATTTAAAAAAACTAGACATGGAAGGTAATGTAAATACATATAAATCACGGCTAGTAAAAAAATGATTTGAACGACTTCAAATAATTGACTATGATGAAATATTCTCACCAGTTTCCTTGTTTTAGTCTATTAGAATTATAAATTCTATAACATCTTACCATAAATATGAGATTTTAAAGTTGGATGTCCTAACTGTAGTTGTTAATGGGATCCTTTAGTAGGAATTCTATATGACACAATGAGAAGATGTTGTGACTCTAGGTAATGCCAAAAGGATTTTCATGTTTTATAAATACATTTATGGATTGAAACATGAATCTAGGTTTTATAAGATTCTATTCAAATAAGACATAAAAGAATTTTGTTTCCTTGAGAATAAATGTGAACCATGTTGTTACAAGAGTTTTATTAGAAATGTAGTCGTTAAACTAGTAGTATATATTGATGATATATTACTTATTGGAAATGAAAAACTAGCCTTATAGTATATCAAGGACTTGTTAAAAAAAATTTCTTTATGAAGGATATATGTAATGAATCTTATATACTAGGGATGGAGATCGTTCATTATACATCCATGTGGATACTTGGACTAATTCAATATACATATATTCCGCAGATACTAAATAGTTTTAGTATGGAACAATCCAATAGGGTATTGGTTCCAGTGTCTCATGGTTTACTTCATTCAGGGAAAATGTTTCATCAGAAACAATAAGAGAAAGTGATAATGTGTATGATCTCATATGCGTCAGCGATAGGATCAATCATGTAATACATGTTATGTACTTGATTTTTTGTTGCCTATGCATTGAGCATGGTTGTAAGGTTTAAAGAAGATCCAGGAGAATATCATTGGTCTACTATATATGAAATCCTCAAGTATCTGAGAAGAACTATGTATTTTTTATTTTTGAATGGAGGAGATGAGGAGCTGTTCCTCAAAGGTTACATTGATGATAGTTTTTAGAAAGAAAAAAATGTTCAAGATTTCCAGTCATGATATTTTTTATTTCCCAACGGAGGAGCTGTGAGCCGTAAGAGTTCAAAGTATGTAGTTTTTGCTGATTCTATAGTGAAATCTGAGTATATTGCATCTTTTGATACTTCCAAGGAATCAATTTGGATACCAAACTTTTTCCAAGATCTTTATGTGGTATCTATTAGTAAATATCCTATAACATTGTATTATTATAATATTGTAGTGGTGAGTCTTGAAAAATATTTAAGGTCACACCAATGGAAAAAGTATATACTCTGTATGTATCACCTATTGATGGATTTTCATAATTGGGGTAAAGTTTTAGTAATAAGGGTACCCACTGAAGTGAACATGGTGGAACCCATGACTAAAGGCCTATCTCACTATAAGTATGATTATCATGTGATAGCTAGTAGACTAATGGTTATTAGTAGTTGGATCCAGTTCATGTTGGAGTCTGTAAGATTTGGTTCCATAGAACCAACATTTGTGTACTTTATTGTAATATTTATTCAGAGTTTTGAATGGTAATAAACTATTTATCAATCATGATTGTTCTTTTGTGTAACATTTTATGTCATAGTTTCCTAAGAGTCGTTGTCACACTAAAAATTCATTGTAGTTCCTCGCTATGATGAGAACCTAGAAGTGCTACAATATTATTCATAGATATATGTTCTATAGTCAAACGATATCACTTGAGGGACATAAATGAAACATGATATCAGGGGTGGAGTCTCATAGGTCATTGACGAACATTCTCATGGCGTAAAACCTCGGTAATATCTTCTGTAAGATATTATGAGAATGAGACCCGCCAGTAGGAAATCCACATTTATATGTGTCATTAAAAGTTTCTATCTATGAACATGGGTATTGATTATAATAATTTATGATTATTATTAATTAATATTATGAGTCTCGTACTTTGATGCATTGATGAAAACCATGATTACATATTTTCGCACTGAGATAAGATACCTTGGGTGCATCAAGAGTGATATTTCATTAATGAATAATGCGAGAAATTAATTTTCACTTATGTTCTTTAATGGAAGTTGATATCTCAGTCCCATTGATAAAAATGACATTGCCTAAATAAACCCACGACCACGGTTTTCTGTATGCAAGTTAAATTTTTAGGAAGTCAAAGAAAGAGACATCGAGAACATTAGTTGATGGAACCGGCATGCAAACTGCTTCATTAGAGATACAATGACAATGGGTCTATAATAAAATGTAAGCATTTGTATGAGGTTTTATCTCATTGTGGTATCTAATTTTTTTCTATGGGTTCCTTGGCTTGTTTTTAGAGGCTAACATTGGAATTTAGGTGGCTTCACCTAATGCCACTGAGAAAGAGGCCGGGAGGGCCACATACTAAGTGTATCTAGAATCAAAGTTAAATAATATTTTATTATTTACTATTTATCAAGTTGAAAATATATTATTCTTTCACATGGTTTAATGATTATTCATATTTAATTGATTTCATATATTCAGTCACTAATTATTTGAGAAAATATAATATGTGTAGAAAATTTTATAAAATTTTATTTTCTATTTAGTGAATTAAATATTTATTTATTTATTGGATAATGACGAAGTGATATTTATTTAATAGATAAATATTCATTACTCAAGACTCGATAAATATTAAGAGTAATGACAAACAAATTTTAATGGTCCATTGAGTAATAATTAATATTAAACATTATTTGATTAAATAATATTTAATTTAATTCGCATGATATGCACATGTCGATAAATATTATTATTTTTATTATTTTTCATCGGATTCTACAGGGATGAAATAAATAATAAAATTTACTTGTGAAATTATTTTATTTTAACCCTTGTGGTATATAAACTAAATTATATTAATTCTAAGGGATCCAATTAATTTGAAAAATGAATTTAGAAAATCCTTTTAAGTCATAGAGATCTCCTTTACCCAAGTATTATCCCATGAAATGATACCAATATTACTCCACCAGCCACTCTAAATTCTAGAGAGATCAAGGAGAATGATTTGGAAGTGGTTTCCATGGTGATCAAATGAGACCGATGCAGGCGATATGATCTATCTTGCTAGAACTCATAGAATCCTATGGAACCATTCGGGGTTTTTTGGAACACATGTGGATCACCTATATATGGAATCTTCTCTTGATTCCTATAACACAATGTATATCCATTTCCAAACACACCAACGAATAAAGAATTCTAAGATCGTAATTCTCTAATTAATTGAATTGATTATAAATAATATGTGATGATCCTCTATTTGGTTCATGCATTTTATCCCTTTTCTATATTATTTGATTTAATTTTGATGATCACAATGTATAAAATTGTGTAAAATCCTAGATTTAACATTGATTGTTAAAAAAGGAAAAGATGGGAATGGCCAATCACATACTTTTTCTATGCCTGAAACCTACAAAAACTCTCTTTTCCACAATGGTGTTTAATGTTTCAAAATAGAAGGTATCATATCATCATGTAAACCCATCAGTTTAATGATATGGGAAACAATAAACAAATAAGACTCTCATGTATCAAAAAAATATTATATAAGGTTAAAAAACTAAAGAATCATACCTTACACCATTGAAGGTCATGATTGATATTACATGATTACTTAGTAAGCTCCATACATTTTCTAATTCATCACACATTTATATTTATTATCCTGTTGAGATTTCATTTGTTGAGGAGTCATGGTTGTGTTCGAATGACCATGTAATGATTATTTCTTCTTACAAGAGATGTACTGTTGTATTTTTCCCTTCCAAGAATTTGATTCTTGAGAAAGATGAGATTTTTCCCTAGAACCTGAACTCAGAGCACAATAATAATAGCATTGAAGATGTCCCATCTTGTTTTAATTTTGACATGATCTAGGTGTTTCCATACATTATATCTTGATGTGATCCAATAAACAACACTGAAAACATCTATTCTTATTCATCATTCATGGATTTATGCTGACCAATCCCATAGTATGATTTTGAGATAAACCACCCCATTGAAAATAAGTTTCTGTCCTCCACTTGTTCCTAGTATTTGAGTTCCCAACATTGATCATAAGAATAAACATGATACCTTTGACCATATTTCATGATATATCTCATTCATCCACTATCCCTATATTGAATGTTTCTGTATACTCAGTAATATAGAATATTTAATAATTGAGCATATTTATGGTTTCAAACCTGACTAAAAATGAATTCCATTAAGGTATTACTTGTAGAAACATCCAGGTAAATGTATAGTAAATTTATAAATTTATCTACCTACTCTATTACCAAGAGATTCTCTTACGTAAAACTATATAAATTCATTGTTTTTTAAATCCTAGAAAAGTGAGGATAGAATTATTTGTTGAACAATTTTTCAATTCCTTTCCATGCCATGACATGATAAAATTTAGTCTGAACTACTAAATCAGGCAGATGGAGTGCTAGATCCTCCACCATAAAAGCTTCCATTTTCACATTCATCTATGTTTGTGTTCCAATGGAATCAAATATTCGATTCATCATATTCAACCTCACATCTACATTTTCATTCCATGAATCATCCCAAAATATGTGTGGATTATTTTTTTGGAACTGAACTAAACAATACGCTTTTCTGTGTTCATCCATTATTTTACCTTTATCCAAGACCTAAAAAACATAGGCAATACTCTATACCAAATGTTGGTTCACATGTCACGTAGGTGAAACCACATTCTCATCATCCTCTTCTTATGGGTTCATATGGTGCCTTCTTGGTTCCATTTTAGATAACAAATACCAAATACTTTTTAGTTTCACTCTCTTCAAACTGAAGGCTATCTATTTACAATTTTCACATTGACACATATTACCACATAGCCTTTTAAAATCTTGTGTATCCATAATAAACCATTTTCACCATTTTTAAAATTCACCCAGCAATCCATTTATAAATATCATCTTTTTAAATCATTTAAAATGTATTTAAAAATGTATTAAATATTATAATTTACAAATATTAATAACTTAATAATGAATATATAAGTCCTAGAGTGAAGTCATTCAATAGATTCATGTCATGAAACTCTCATCATCTAAACCCACGATGATGAGGTGGTAACTCACCTATAATTTTCAAGAAACACTCAACTTCCAAAAATACCAATTAGCATGATGTTCTGGATAAAGAGTTTAGCTCTACCTTTTTTTCTCTATATTTTCCATTTTGACAATCCTATATCCATTATACCATCCCTAGAGATAGGATTATAATATTCTCATATCATATAACACAGAATATGATACCATTTGTAACATCCCACCCCTCACCCACTATTTTAGGAAGAGGCGGTGGGTATTACTGGCCTTAGGTGAAACCCCCAAGACACCAAATTCTGCAAATAAATTCCAAGGGATTCATAAAAATGGTGTAATATAACCCCATTGAAGGTAAAATATCCAAAAAAATATAACCTTAAAAAACAAACCACAATATGAAGCATGAGTACAAAATACAACTCAAAAAACCAAACCAACTAACAATCATATCAGAGTACAAGAGGAAAGAAAACGACAACAACTAAGGAAAACCATATAAAACAAAAACCCCAAGTCACTAAATACATATAACTAGTAACTCAAAACTTACTCCAAGATCCAATATGACTAGGCACACCTAAGGTATAAAGAGGGATCATTATAAAAATAAGATAATTATACTTTACCTTTGTCTCGATAGATGACATCTAAAATGCACAACTATTCCATAGGAAGGGGAAAGTAAAATATTGGTATAATTTCCCCACATGAATTCCTAACACATGACACTAGGAAGAAACTTGTTGACAGATTTATATAAAATATTTTATAAAATTTGAAAATAGTTTATATTAAATTCCAAAATGTTTTCCATATAAATAAATTAAAAAACTACTTTAATTTTTTAAAATACTATTTAGAAAACCCATTCCCCATCTCCACACACACACACACATTCACACATTGATTCCCAAGTGATAATTAAAAACCCATTAGTGGTCTCTCATCGATCTACCAAATTGCCCAAAAGTAACCAATCTCAAGTTCCATTAATACTTTGGAATAAATAACTAATTAATTTTCAATAAGGTATCATAAAATGAAATATGAACGCAAACCAACATGTTTTCCAATACTTATTCCAAGACATTTCACATAGAATGATTTTTCTATTAAAATATTTCATAACCAGTTTCCATGCATCACAACCAATCTATAATATTAAAATCATCGATCTATGATTATCAACCAAAATAAATTCCACAAAACCATCTAATTAAAAAATTTACTGAAACCATAACAAAATATATTTACAACAATAATCACACCTCAATATCACAATCAATTAATGAAAACATTTATTTCAAAATTAACCATTATGTTTTAATCAAGTGAAGTCTCTAGAGAATCCACCTCCCTCACAGACAATGGTAAAAACAAATAAAGGAATAAAGAATCTCTAGATTAAATCACGAAACACCTTTACTTCCCTAGATTCCACAAAAAACATCTCAATTCCTATTATAGAACATTGACCTATCAATAGTGGATTTTATCTAAGGTTTTGTGAATGATTAGAAGAAGAGATTGAAGATAAAATATGACGACCCATACTTTACATACATTGTTAATACTTCAAAATTGAAGCATACTTATTACAACATATAACAAAACCACGAAAGGACCGTATAGGTATAGTGTCTTTAGAAACTGGGAAACATAAACAACTGGTTCATAAAACGTCTAGACTGTCTCCCATTAATTTCATCATATATATAGTCCCTTTTGGCATATCTTACTTAATAACCTTCTTCCTGACCTGGAGAAAGAATACATACAAAAGGGTGAGCTCAAATTCTCAGTAAGGGTAAACAAAAGAAATATCAATCACGTCATATTCATAAGAACATATCTTTTGGAAATATTAACTTGCAAAAGAGATCATAATTTCATAAATGGGATAAATCTTAGTAGTGAAATGTAATCCCAATAATCATAACATAAAACATTAAACTTTGTGGCATAGACACATAATCATAGAGAATCATTTCTTGTTAGTTGAGACTCATTTCCAATACTATCTTAGTGGAAAAAGTCCATTTCTGAACCAAGTCACCCTAGTTTCAGTCCTGTTTCACTGAACCGGTATAACCTACCATTCCAGCCATGTCTATCTCATGGGATATAAAATATTTACCCAATTCATTGGAGGGAGATATAGGTCCCACCCATCTCATAATGATACCATTCTTATGTGTTCCACAAATTCATAAACCATACATCATAGCATAACCCATGTAATAAAAATGGGATTCTTAAACAACATGACATCATAAAACAATTCATATAAGATAAAGGAATTCAAAAAAATATTTCCATCACAACATAATCAAATCCATGTAATAATAGGGATATAAACATAACCCTATATTGTCTTAGATGGAAAATAATTTTGATAAAACTCTTGAACTCCATTCTTGAGGAAAATATCCTTTCTACTTAAAAAACATTTATCCTTTCATAACATGTCATACAATTTTAAACTAAAAGAAGTTGATTAAAAATAAACTTGAAAAGTTGTAAAGGAAGCTTCTTGGAAATAATGTTTTAAAAATCCATTCATGCCATATAAGTTAAAAAAACATTCTTCTCGTACTTTTGTCGGAAAAGTCAAAAAAGTACCTCGTACGAAAAATGACAAAAGATTCCTTTCATATCTTTTATGAAAAACTCACCGATGGGTAAAATATGATTTAAACAATTGAAGGTGAATGGAAATAATATTACATATTGAGGAAACATGGATGTGGATGATAAAATACACCCCAGTAAATTCTAAAGTATAAACAATCTCGGATAAAAATGAGATTGTGATATTTCCCTTACCTTAGGTCCATTTTGCTTCGTAAGTGACCGAAACTCCTGTATAATGATTTAAATAATGTTATTGACTTATTCTAGAATCATAATTATTTTTATGATATCATATATGGTCATTTTCTTAGCTTCTTAGTAGTAATATTTCATTACTACTTGTTATTTAGGTGTTTATAACTTTTTGTTCTTATGCGTGTTTTGTTGAATAAATTCTTATTATTATATTTATGTTATAGATACTTCATTTCCAGAATGGTATTAGTGTAATCTATATCATATTCATTCATTCAATTCATTTATATAATCATTATGAAATGAAGATCATGTAGAACGAGTCGTATCACATCGTGGAGACGGTATTCCGTACGTACGCACGAGTGATGATATCGTTCCTATGATAGTGGAATTGTATTGGAGTGTATGTATACTATTTCAGAATCAGTATCACTTTTTAATAGTCATATAAAGTCATTATTTACACCACGTCGTGGAGACGGTGTTCCGTACGTACGCACGCGCGATGATTTCTTTTTCCGTAGGATGGATAGATGGTGAAATAGGGTTGTTTCGTACCTATAATAACATATCAGTATATGAGTGATACTGATGTTATTACTTCATAATGAAACAACTAAAGAAGGAGAAGTGGAAGAAGAAATAAAGATGAAAGAATCGGTAACGGACATTACCTCTTCTTTGAAGTGCTTATTTGAGACCTTCTTTTAGGGCACTAAAATTGGTCTTTGAAGAAGACCAGGACCTCTAGGATGTCTCTAGGGAAGTGGAGAGGAGGAATTGGCAGGTGTTGGCCGAGCTTGAAGGCTCAATGTGGGGTGAGGAAGAGGGGGAGGAGGTGCCCTTTTATAAGGGAGGAGAGGGGCACCTTTGGGAAAACTAAAAATATTATTTTATTATAAATTCAAGTTCGGTTTTAAATAGCTCCAAATTGATTTCAAAGATAAGGTGGGGATGGGTAGAAATAATCTCATCAAATATAATTTAGACAAGTTTAGGTTCCTATTTTAACCTTATAATTTAGATTTAACATTAATTTAAATAAGTTTACTTTTACCGTGTCTTCTTGTGTTCTTATACTATAAGGTTAATAAACTTACTATAAGCAGCCAAACGAACCCCAAGTTGTTTATTATTAATATATATAACCTTATCTAAGTCATTTTGCTGAACCTTAGATTTTTAGGAATAAAATAACAATTACTAATATAATATTTGTTTTAAAAACTATTTTATGTCAATTTTGACACTATTTAGTAATTGATTTTTGTGAAAGTCATAACTGAATTATTAGTTCCAACCAAGTTAATTAAATCAATAATAACATGTCATATTAACCTAGAAAATTAGCGGAATTCATAAAAAGTCTCAAATTACATTTATTTTGGTGTTTATAACATTAATTATGTCAATATTTCATTAATAAGATAATTACTGCATCATCTTTGTGTCATAAATAAATTAAATTGTTTAATGTCTAAAAATTACAAATAAAATAGCATTATGTAGGAAATATTTTTATCTTTATAATTAATATTTATAGTTGAATTTATCTTATGTATAATCCCATATTAAAAATTATTTACTTATTCAACTTTGATTTTAACTATTTTAACCCTTCTTTAAATAAATTAATAATAAATGTCCTAATCTAATCCAAGTGGGCCTAAATGGTCATATTTTATTCCTAAGTTTGTTTTTGGTCTAATTACACTTATCCAATAGAATTAGAACATGTGTTAGGGTAATAATAATATCATCTTTACGCTTAATTACCCTATTTACTTTTAACCGTGGGGAAACAAAGTAAAAAGTTTCTATTCACCAAAAATTATTTTCATCTCATTGAACCACATTTTAGTCCTTGATATTAACCGTGTCTCTCGGATTTTCGAAATTCCACTCATAGAAGTGGTAAAATTAAGTTTTATGAAAAATTCAGTTTTTTAACTACCACTTAGTGGTTTCACTATTCATCAAAAATTGATAGTTTTCAGAAAAATAACAAAATTTCACCCTAGGCTAATTTTGATATTCCGAATCCAAAAATGAAGTCTATTTTGAAAAATATAATTTATAAAATTTCAAAAAGTGGTTATTACTATTCATAACGTCTAGTTTTAATAATATTTTAATAGCATATCGTTGTTTAGTGAAACTTGGTATTGCGTACGACGCAAGATATCGAGGAAGGTCGCGATTTCGTGTAAAGAAAGCCAAGCAAGTGTTGTGTAGAAAAAGATTCCTTTGATGATTTATATAACATAAAAGTCTCGGGTGTTACATTCTACCCCCCTTAAAATGAATTTCTCCCTCGAAAATTGTCACTTTGTAACAAACAGATGAGGATACCTCTCCCTCATCATATCCTCAAGCTCCCATGTAGATTCTTCTAATTGGTGGTTCCTCCATAAAACATTGACCAATCGAGTGGTCTTGTTTCATTGGACTCTTTCTCTACGATCCAGAATCTCTATCGGTTGTTCTTCATAAAAAAGATCTTGCTCCAGCGGTACAACTTCTGAGCTGAGTACATGTGAAGGATCAGGTATGTACTTTCTCAGGAGAGATACATGGAACACATCGTGAACTTGAGAGAGATTCGGTGGAAGCGCCAATCGGTAAGCTACCTTCCCAACACGATCCAATATTTCGAAAGGACCGATATATCTAGGGCTCAACTTCCCCTTCTTTCCAAATCTCATAACCCTCTTCCAGGGAGATATTCGTAAGAACACTTTATCACCCACTTCAAACTCTAGGTCTTTTCTTCAGTTGTCGGCATAACTTTTCTGTCGACTCTGAGCTGCTCTTATGTGTTGTTGAATAGATCTGACCTTTTCTGCCATTTCATGAACGAGATCAGGTCCTAATAGCTTTCTTTCCCCAACTTCATCCCAGCAAGTTGGAGTCCTGGATTTCTTTCCATAGAGAGCTTCATAAGGAGCCATCTGAATACTGGAGTGAAAGCTATTATTATAAGAAAATTCCACCAATGGTAGGTGTTGATCCAAACCACCTTTGAAATCCATAGAGCAAGCTCTCAACATATCTTCTAGGGTTTGAATTGTTCTCTCAGACTGACCTTCTGTCTGAGGATGATAAACAGTGCTGAAACTCAACTCTATATCCAGAGTATGCTGAAGACTTCGCCAGAACTTCGAGGTAAATCTCGGATCCCGATTGGATATAATAGAAAGTGGTACTCCATGCAATCTTACCACTTCCTTTACATATATCCTGGCAAGATGATCAAGAGAGAAATCCTCTCTAATAGCAATGAGGTGTTCATACTTTGTAAGATGATCAACTATGACCCAGATAGCATTATTGCCTTTGGATGTTTTAGGAAGTCCTGTGACAAAGTCCATAGTGATGTTTTCCCATTTCCATTCGGGTATGGGTAATGGTTGTAACATCCCCTTAGACTTCTGTCTCTGAGCTTTAACTTGTTGACAAACCAAGCATCGAGAGACATATTCAGCAACATGTCTTTTCATGCCATCCCACCAGAAGTACTCTTTCAGGTCCCTATACATCTTCGTGCTTCCAGGATGAATAGAGAATGAATAACTATGAGCCTCATCCAACAGCTCCTTCTTTAATTCGGGGATGGGAGTAACACAAACCCCATTCCTGAACTTTATTATCCCATCACAATGAAGGTTGAATTCAAGAATGTTTCTCACCTTCTTTTGTAACTCGACATCTTCTTTCTGTGCCTCTTTGATTTTCACATGTATAGATGGTTGAAAATTCATTTGAGAAAGATAAGATTTTCCCCCTTCCATTTAATTCCAATATCCATCCTTTGTAAATCCATAAATATTGGATCTTTTGTGATCCTCATCATGGATAAACTAGCATGGTCTTGTCGACTTAA
The DNA here is from genome assembly GCA_963277665.1 of Viscum album. Lineage (NCBI taxonomy): Eukaryota > Viridiplantae > Streptophyta > Magnoliopsida > Santalales > Viscaceae > Viscum > Viscum album. Next base: position 1,227,710,279 of record OY728130.1, read on the forward strand.
TGCATCTGCCACCTTGTTTGCTTTCCCAGGTTGGTAATGGATTGAGCAGTCACAATCCTTAATCATCTCCAACCATCTTCTTTGGCGCATATTCAGCTCCTTTTGTGTGAAAATATACTTTAAAATTTTATGATCAGTATAAATATCACACCTTTCACCATAAAGGTAATGCCTCCAAATCTTTAATGCAAAGATTACCGTAGCTAACTCCAAATCATGTGTTGGGTAATTTTGCTCATGGATTTTCAACTGTCGTGAGGCATAAGCTATCACCATATCATTTTGCATAAGAACACACCCCAATCCCTTCTTGGATGCATCACTATAGATCACAAAACTTTCTCCACTACAAGGCAGTGTGAGCACAGGTGCACTATATAACCTTCTTTTCAACTCCTTGAAATTATCTTCACATTCTTCCGTCCAGACAAACTTAATTCCTTTCCGAGTCAACTTGGTGAGTGGATTAGATAATTGTGAAAAATATTTCACAAAACGTCGATAATATCCAGACAAACCAAGAAAACTTCGGATCTCAGTTACTGTTGTTGGTCTCGACCATCTTTCGATAACCTCTATTTTTGATGGATCCATAGATATCCCCTCTTTTGAGATTATGTGACCTAAAAATGCAACTTTTTGAAGCCAAAATTCACACTTGGTAAATTTGGCATAAAGCTTCTCCTTTCTCAGGGTCTTCAATATAATTATCAAGTGATCTTCATGTTCCACCTTGCTCTTTGAATAGACAAGAATATCGTCTATAAAGACTACCACAAATTGATCAATATAGTCTCTAATGACTCTATTCATCAGATCCATAAAGATAGCAGGGGCATTAGTAAAACCAAATGACATCACTATAAATTCATAGTGTCCATACCTTGTATGGAAAGCCATCTTTTGTATATCCTCCCTTTTGACCCTTAATTGATGATACCCTGAACGAAGATCAATCTTGGAAAAGTATTGAGCTCCTCGTAGTTGGTCAAATAAGTCATCAATGCGTGGGAGAGGATATTTGTTCTTGATAGTGATCTTGTTAAGTTCTCGATAATCAATGCAGAGTCTCATTGATCCATCTTTCTTCTTAACAAATAGAATAGGTGCTCCCCAAGGTGACGCACTAGGGCGTATGAATCCCTTATCAAGATTCTCTTGGAGTTGCTTCTTCAATTCCTACAACTCAATTGGGGCCATTCTATAAGGTGTCTTTGAAATAGGCAAAGCACCCGGTATGAGTTCTATTGAGAACTCAACTTCACGATTTGGTGGAAGTCCCGGTAATTCCTCCAGAAAGAAATCTTCAAACTCCCATACAATGGGCATATTCTTAATCGTGAGTTTCTCACCAACTATTTGAGATAAATTACCTTCATTTAGTGGAATCAGGACCCATAAGATGGAAGAAATTTCCACTGGAAGGTTATGTTCATCCTTGCATTGATAGACGATCATAGATTGATCTGGAATATAAAATGTGACTTCCCTTCTTTGGAAATTGATATGATCTCCATATAAAGAAAGCAAATCCATGCCAATAATCACATCAAATTCCACTATAGGAAGGATCACAAGATTTGCAGGAAGCACTTTCCCACAAACTTCGATCGGAGAAGAATTATAAACTTTTGATGCGACTGTTGTGCCATTAGGTGTTGTCACAGCTAACTCAACATCTAATTGTTGAGGTAATACGATTATACCCTTAGAAAGTTCTTCAGAAATAAAAGAGTGGGTGGATCCAGTATCAAATAAAACATTTGCTACTTTAGAGTGGATGGTAAGTGTACCTTTCACCACATCATTATCGTACTCCACATCGCTGATAGAAATTTCATGTGACTTTCCTTTGTCTTTAGACTTAAGAGTTTGTTGACGTCGACCATCATCATAAACTCTTGGATTAGGGAATTTATTGGCATAATGTCCCATCTCCTTGCACTTGAAACATTGAAGTGTAGTTGGTTCATTCTGTGTATCCCTTCCATTGTTTGCATCATTAGACATCTTTTTCCCATCATCGCGGCATTCAAATGCCCGATGAACTTCCTTTCCACATTTGAAACATTTACTTGTCCCTTTAAGACAAATCCCTCCATGTTTCTTTCCACACTATGTGCATAAGGGAAATCTCATCTTCTTTTCAGTGTGGTCTTTAGATTTTTATTTGAATTCCATTTTCCTCTTCTTATCAAACCCATATGACTGATGGGTTACTCAAATCTCCATCTCGACTTTGAGAGCACATCGAACGATTTCCTCATAGCTGTTGAAGTCCCTTATGGATAACTCCCTTCGAAGACTTGGTTTTAAGCCACTAAAGAATCGATCGATCTTACTCTCAGGTTGGATAATAATACCAGAAACGTATCTTGCAAGTCTTGTAAAATTTTCTTCATAGGTACCAACAGATTCATAATCCTTTTGCTTCAATTCAAGAAACTCTTTCTCCATCTCTTTTCGGATAATACGAGGGAAGTACTTATTGAAAAATAAGTTATTGAACTCGTCCCATTCCATGGACTCAATTTCATCCCTTTGACTCGTATTCTTAATAATATTCCATGATTGATCAGCATCTCCTTCCAAATGATACACTGCTAGGATGCCTTTATCATGTTTAGAACATTGAAGAACTGAAAATATCTTTTCAGTAGTACTAATCCATTGTTCAGCAACTAATGGATCAGTAGACCCGCTGAAAGAAGGTTGACACTGCCTCATGAAGGATTCAACAGAATGTTGCTCCTTCCTTTGCTCGTTTGGAAGTCCTGCATGATTCATAGATTAACAAAGTTGTGTGAGCATGGCTACAAGATTTTTCATTCCAACTCCCATAACGTTTGGTTGCTCAGGGGGACAATCATTGCATTGCCCGTCGCATTCCGCATTAACATGGTTCCTTCGGGTTCCAACCATTGACTAAAACCAAGAAGAATAGTGTGAGCAAAACTAATTATAATAGGAAAACCACATAATCAAGAATAAAATTTCACACTTAAGGTATTATCCTAGGTTATTCATGGCCATTTCAAAAACACTAATATTGTGTTCTATGCTTAGAATTATCCTTAGGGTTCTTACTAAGGCCTTCACATCCTAGTTTCCAAAGGTTGACTATACCTTTCCTCTGATACCAACTTTAACAACCCATACTTTACATACATTGTTAATACTTCAAAATTGAAGCATACTTATTACAACATATAACAAAACCACGAAAGGACTGTATAGGTATAGTGTCTTTAGAAACTGGGAAACATAAACAACTGGTTCATAAAACATCTAGACTGTCTCCCATTTATTTCATCATATCTATAGTCCCTTTTGGAATATCTTACTTAATAACCTTCTTCCTGACCTGGGGAAAGAAAACATACAAAAGGGTGAGCTCAAATGCTCAGTAAGGGTAAACAAAAGAAATATCAATCACGCCATATTCATAAGAACATATCTTTTGGAAATCTTAACCTGCAAAAGAGATCATAATTTCATAACATGGGATAAATCTTAGTAGTCAAATGTAATCCCAATAATCATAACTTAAAACCTGAAACCTTGTGGCATACACACATAATCATAGAGAATAATTTCTTGTTAGTCGAGAATCATTTCCAAGACTATCTTAGTGGACAAAGTCTATTTCTGAACCGAGTCACCCCCGTTTCAGTCCTGTTTCACTGAACCGGTATAACCTACCGTTCCAGCCATGTCTATCTCATGAGATATAAAATCTTTACCCAATGCATCGGAGGGAGATATAGGTCCCACCCATCTCATAATGATACCATTCTTATGTGTGACACAAATTCATAAACCATACATCATAGCATAACCCATGTAATAAAAATGGGATTCTTAAACAACATGACATCATAAAACAATTCATATAAGATAAAGGAATTCATAAAAATATTTCAATCACAACATAATCAAGTACATGTAGTAATAGGGATAGAAACAGAACCCTATATTGTATTAGATGGAAAATAATTTTGATAAAACTCTTGAACTCCATTCTTGAGGAAAATATCCTTTCTACTTCAAAAACATTTATCCTTTCATAACATGTCATACAATTTTAAACTAAAATAAGTTGATTAAAAATAAACTTGAAAACTTGTAAAGGAATCTTCTTGGAAATAATGTTTTAAAAATCCATTCATGCTGTATAAGTTAAAAAAACATTCTTCTCGTACTTTTTTCAGAAAAGTCAAAAAAGTACCTCCTATGAAAAACGAAAAAAGATTCCTTTCATATCTTTTACTAAAAACTCAACGAAGGGTAAAATAGGATTTAAACAATTGTAGGTGAATTGAAATAATATTACATATTGAGGAAACATGTATGTGGATGATAAAATACACCCTAGTAAATTCTAAAGTATAAACAATCTCGGATAAAAATTAGATTGTGATATTTCCCTTACCTTAGGTCCGTTTTGCTTCGTAAGTGTCCAAACCTCCTGTATAATGATTTAAATAATGTTATTGACTTATTCCAGAATCATACTTATTTTTATGATATCATATATGGTCATTTGCTTAGCTTCTTAGTAGTAATATTTCATTTCTACTTGTTATTCGGGTGTTTATAACTTTTTGTTCTTATGCGTGTTGTGTCAAATAAATTCTTATTATTTTATTTAGGTTATAGATACTTCATTTCCAGAATGGTATTAGTGTAATCTATATCATATTAATTCATTAAATTCATTTATACAATCATTATGAAATGAAGATCATGTAGAACGAGTCACATCACATCGTGGAGACAGTATTCCGTACGTACGCACGAGTGATGATATCATTCCAATGATCGTGGAATTGTATTGGAGTGTATTTATATGATTTCATAATAATTATCACTTTATAATAGTCATATAAAGTCATTATTTACACCATTATACCCATCCAAGTAAGGTGGTGGTGGAAAATAGATTACACCACGGTGTGGAGACGGTATTCCGTACGTATGCACGCGCGGTGATTTCTTTTTCCGTAGGATGGATAGATGGTGAAATAGGGTTGTTTCATACTTATAATAACATATCAGTATATGAGTGATACTGATGTTATTACTTTATAATGAAACAACTAAAGAAGAAGAAGTGGAAGAAGAAATAATGATGAAATAATCGGTAACGGACATTACCTCTTCTTTGAAGTGCTTATTTGAGACCTTCTTTTAGGGCAATACAATTGGTCTTTGAAGAAGACCAGGACCTCTAGGATGTCTCTAGGGAAGTGTAGAAGAGGAATTGGCAGGGTTTGGATGAGCTTGAAGGCTCAAAGTGGTGTGAGGAAGAGGGGGAGGAGGTGCCCTTTTATAAGGGAGGAGAGGGGCACCTTTGGGAAAACTAAAAATATTATTTTATTATAAAGTCAAGTTCGATTTTAAATAGCTCCAAATTGATATATTTCGAAGATAAGGTGGGTATGGGTCGAACTCCTCTCATCCAATAGAATTTATAAAAGTTTAGATTCCTATTTTAACCTTATCATTTAGATTTAACATTAAGTTAAATAAGTTTACTTTTACTGTGTCTCCTTCTGTTCTTATACTATAAGGTTAATAAACTTACTATAAACAGCCAAACGAACCCCAAGTTGTTTATTATTAATATATATAACCTTATATAAGTCATTTGTCCGAACCTTAGATTTTTAGGAATAAAATAACAATTTCTAATATAATATTTGTTTTAAAAACTATTTTATGTCAATTTTGGCACTATTTAGTAATTGATTTTTGTGAAAGTCATAACAGAATTATTAGTTCGAACCAAGTTAATTAAATCAATACTAACATGTCATATTAACCTATAAAATTATTGTAATTCATAAAAAGTCTCATATTACATTTGTTTTTGTGTTTATAACATTAATTATGTCAATATTTCATTAATAAGATAATTACTGCATCATCTTTGTGTCACAAATAAATTAAATTATGTAATGTCTAAAAATTACAAATAAAATACCATTATGTAGGAAATAATTTTAGCTTTCTAATGAATATTTATTGTCTAATTTATCTTCTATATAACCCCATATTAAAAATTATTTACTTATTCAACCTTGATTTTAACTATTTTAACCATTCTTTAAATAAATTAATAATAAATGTCCTAATCTAATCCAAGTGGGCCTAAATGGTCATATTTTATTCCTAAGTTTGTTTTTGGTCGAATTACACTTATCCAATAGAATTAGTACATGTTTTGGGGTAATAATAATATCATCTTTACCTTTAATTACCCTATTTACTTTTAACCGTGGTAAAAAAAGTAAAAAGTTACTATTCACCAAAAATTAATTTCATCTCATTGAACCACATTTTAGTCCTTGATATTAACCGTGTCTCTCGGATTTTCGAAATTCCACTCACAGAAGCGGTAAAATTAAATTTTATGAAAAATTCAGTTTTTAACTACCACTTAGTGGTTTCACTATTCATCAAAAATTGAAAGTTTTCAGAAAAATACCAAAATTTCACCCTAGGCTAATTTTGATATTCCGAATCCAAAAATGAAGTCCATTTTAAAAAATAAAATTTATAAAATTTCAAAAAGTTGTTATTACTATTCATAACGACTAGTTTTAATAATATTTTAATAGCATATCATTGTTTAGTGAAACTCGGTATTGCGTACAACGCAAGCTATCGAGGAAGGTCGAGATTTCGTGTAAAGAAAGCCAAGAAAGTGTTGTGTAGAAAAAGATTCCTTTGATGATTTATATAACATAAAAGTCTCGGGTGTTACATAAAAGAACAAGAACGATAACTTACCAATGAATTCAAGAATCCAATGAACTTTTATTCATCTATGTATTAGTCATTGAAAAAAGGGAAACATATCTCCCACCTTTGGAGAAAATAGAGTTCTTGTTATGGCTGAATTAGGGATGAACTGAGTGATTAAGAGTCTAAATCAAATTAGATCCCAAAAAATTTATGGATGGATATACACTGCCTAGTTTGACCACACAATTTAGTTTACTATGTGCTAACCACGTAGTTTCTACTGTCTGAGGCAACACATCACAATGATAGATTGAATGATTAGTAAAACCTTCCACCAACCATACATTTTCCATTATCTAAAATGAGAGTAGGCTCACTTGGTTTTCCTTTGGAATTCACATGGTTTGGAAAAAATATGCACCAACATTGCACCTACCCAGGGACCACTTCATCCACATGCACAACTTCTTAGAGGTTCTAGATGGTTTCTAGCAATAGTGCTCAATCAGTGAACCTATGGAAAATCCTCTAAGTCAAGAAAAAAATGATACAAACTTTTTGAAAAACAACTCGATCATTATATAAACATAAAATACATAAATAATGTGTCTTGTACACAAAATTGAGGGTGATACAAGGCCCCTAACATGAATGATATAGATTGGGTGATTATAGACCGACTAAAGAAAGTATATCACTTATTTCTTATTATGGATACATTCACTATTGATAATTTTGGTAGTAATTACATGTCAAATATAGTTTAGTTTTATGGTTTTTTTAGGAGAATAATTTTTCATTGAGATCCTCATTCCATATCTCAGTTCTGAATGAGCCTCTATAATATTCTAGAATCACTGGTTATTTAATGTATGATATATCTTACAAAAACTAACTACCAATTAGAATAAACTATTCATATTTTGGATGATATGTTATGATCAAGTGCTTTGGATTTTGGTAGTTCATGGGAGTATCATTTAGCACTCATAGAGTTATCATATAATAACATCATCTAAGAAACAATGAAAATGGAACCTTTTGAGTATTTTTATATAATTTTATACCATTAAACTCTTTTTTGGTTAGAGGTTAGTGAGTGAGTCCATGTTAGACATAGTCTTAGGTTGAGGATGTCGGAGAAGGTTTAGTTAATCAGGAAGCATTTTGGTATCCTTGATAATAGGAATAAATCTTACACTGATTAGTAGAGAGGGCCTATGGAGTTTGAGGTTGGTCATCTTGTTTTCCTTCAGGTGTTTCCAAGATTGGGGCAACACAATATCTGGATAAAGGGAAATCTAAAACCTAGTTTTTTCAATCTGTTGTAGATAGTGTAAAGTATCAACCTTATGGAATACTTATTGACCCTTTCATAGTTCTACAGTTCCATACATGTTGTGTTTCCTGTTTTATAGAATCATATATATCATCATATCCCATATCACATGATATACATTGATGATGTCTATATTGGCGAAGACTAATCCTTTATGGAGAATATGATATGGATTGTGGACCTTAGTGAGATGTATCTTCTTGGAAAGACTATACTTATAGTTCAACTATAGTGGAAACATGTCTATGTCTAAGAGGAGACCTTGTAGAGAGAATCTGATATGCAAGTAGATTAGCCAGCGATGTTCAATAAGATACCACAATGATTCTGGGAGAAGCTAGAAGATGGAATATTATATTGTTATGAGGTTGTAGAATTCCATCTATTTCTAGGTACACCCAACATCGATTTCTTGTTGAACTAATTTTATTTGAGTTTTTGTACTTCATTAAACCTTGGTGGTCAAGTATTTTTTGAGTAAGGAGAAATGTTTCTGTGGAAAATTAACTAACGTTCAAGGATGTATGTTTTTTTAAATTAATTGAGTCTGGGTATAAACGTGTCAAGGTTTTATGAGTGTTATCCATAGTTTAGAAAGATTTAGAGGTGGGCCAAGCCTTACCTACCAAATCTATGTTGATTTGTTTCTACTATTCACTCTTATGTCATGAACATGTAACATGTTGTAATCCTATACCCAAAAAGACATCATGAACTGGTTCATATAAATAAGTTGTTACATGTCGTGAGATTCTTTCACATAATTAAATGGTTGATTCCAGTTATTTTATCCCAAATGTAATTTTAATAATATCTAAAAACTTGTGAAATTAATATTAGGAAATCGTTCAATTTTGATAATCTATCAAGATCATCAGTTTAAAACTACATTGTGAACATGATTTTATTTCATCCATGATGAATGATTCTCTCTCAAACCCTAGGGTGACTTTAATGAATTTGGGAGTGATTCATTCCCTTCCAAAAACCAAAATAAATTATTTAAACCAATGTTAGTAACTTTTCATTGAGTTTACCATATCTTACACTTGTACACTATTATCACATTGTGATCTATTAACATTTGTTGAACCCGGATTCATTTTTTTGTGATTTAGATTTTCATTATGATCCCTTTCTCCAACATTCTTGGTTGGTGTTCCTGGCTAAGTGTGTTTATTAAATTGATGGATAAAGTTAGGTGGTTTAAAAAAATCCATATGGTCTATTTCATCTTGTTTTTGTATGAGTAATATTATGTTATTTACCTAACACAATGTTATCATTAATGAACTTAACAATGTGTGATGATAATCATGTGTATAAACTACTCTTTGTATCCCAATGGATCCAATGGCGTTGAGACATAACATGCAGCTACCCATATGGTGAGCCTGCACTTGAATATTAATGAACTGGTTAATAGATTAGTGATATGTTTTATCATGATAGGAGCTATCAGGTGAATGCTTGTGTAAGATTTACATTGAAAAATGGATTACTTGATTATCAAAATGACTATAGATGATTTGATATAAATGGTTGTGTATACTATAATGGTAAAAATATAAGGTATAATTTAATTAATAAATAGAAAATTTAATGAAAAATAATAATTGGATAAGTTGACCAATGTGAATTTTGGATGTTATATTGTATTATTTTGGATATTATGACTCGTGTTGTGATTTTTACTGAAGTGATTATATAAATAACTTTATCTGGTGCTGCTAAAATGATTATATAAAAGTATTTTCCTAGTTATATTGAAATGATTATATAAATGGATTTTTACGATTATTCTATAATTCTAATATAATTGGATTTTCCCAGTGATGTTGAAATGCTTATATAATGTGAATTTCTTGAGGATATTAAAATGCTTATGTAATGGGATTTTACATTTTATGATTCAATTATTATATACATATATTTTACTAGTTATTCATTATAGTTTATAGGGCTTGACTGAGTTGTGTGATTATTCTACGAACATGTGGTTACGGTTGGTATGGTTGTGCTACATAGTCAAAGATGTTTTGGAATGTGGTCGAAGAAGGTTGATTACTGTATAGTATTAATTGATTGTTTAAATACTTGTTTATCACTTTATTTCATGAACATATTATTTGAGTGGTTATATTTATAAATGGTGGCGTTGACCTTCTAATTTTTACTCACACCATATTAAGGATCTCATTTGGTACAAAAATAAATTTCATGGATATTTATTTGGACAATGGAAAAGGAAATATTTGTTGATTATTTATTCCTAGATGGGTTGGATCTTGGAGATGAGACTGACCATGGATTCATGATAAGGGTCTTTTGATATTATTTGTGTCACATATTCTTCTATATAAAATATTTTTAGAATGAAAATTAGTTACATTTAATTCTGACAGTTCATGGTATATTATTTGGTTAACTTGGTTCATACATTATTTTCCAGTTGTATGATGTACTGTTTTAGTTATTTCTGTTACTTTGATATATTTTTATTTCACCTATATTTTAAATCTATACAAGGAGGTATAGTCTCCCAACTATGTTATATACACACCATCTACTATTCGGTAGCCTCTAGAATATTAGAAGGTATTCTTGAGGTCCAGTAAACAACTTAATTTTTCCATGTAAGAGAGTATTAGATTGGGGGAAGTTACATACCTCAAAACCTAAACACGAAAAATTATTCTTGTATGATGAGTGGAGTTTAGTTTCGCCATATACATGTGAATTTATTTAGATAATCAAATATAGACAGTGTGAATGATTTGAATAATAGAGTACAGTTAAAGAACAATGATACCTACACTAGAAAATATTACAAGACATATCTATATGTTTTATGTCCACAAAAAATAGAAATAAAAAAATTAAGAAATAATATAGAAACATATTCCATGTAAATTATATATCTATAATCAACCATAAATCCCACCATAGAAATACCCCTCAATTATATCCCCACACTTCAAATATATTATACACATCCAAAAATTACCATAATTGAAATAAGTAATGACCTACAAGACCAGTATTGAAAACTTTTGTAAATAATAGAATAAATTTATCATTTAAATGAAAGTGATTTCTAAATATTCTCTGAAAATAAAATGCATTTTATGATGTACATTATATAAATCCTTTAATAGGCTCATCTGGATAGTATAAGTAAAATTAAAACTAAAAATAGAATAAAGAACTAATAATAAATCCAAAAATCAGTCAATGAACCATGAGTAACTATAATATAAACCATGAAACTTAAACTATAAATGAAATATGTATGATGATAACAAAGTATAGAAGGCCACCTTCTACCCTTCTTCACACATAACATTTAAGTAAAGAAACAATTACATCTCAATAGAAATATAATTAAAGAATTTTAATCTTCAGACATAATTTATAAAATACAAAATGAAGTCTATTTTTATTTGGAAAAAAATAAATTTTATTTTAATTAAAAAAACACTTATAAGATCATTTTCTGTTCCTCAAACCTTTTTAATCAAAATGGACAGTTCAAATCCAATTTCTTAGTCAATAAACAAATTCCCTTTTTAAAACCATGTAAAAACATTTTTAATGTAAATGGGATAAATTCTTATTCAATAAATAATAAACAGCCATAAACAACATAAAAAAATGTTACTAAGTTTGATTCCATAAGTACCAATCTACAGAGGGAAAAAGAAAAAAATATCAAAAGAGAGAATAATCATGTCGTCATGGTAAATTTCGAAATATCTCATGATGTGACCTAATAGATTCATAGGTTGGAATAATCTGCTATCCTATCAATGCATTAATATTTATATCATAATCCTTTCCACTCTCAAATAGCCTCACATGTGGGATAACCCAATATGGTCTCTAACACGAAATGGGATCTTATTTATATCATTAAAAAAATATAAAAATATCTCATCCATCACTAATATTCTAAGGATACCACTATATATCAGTCAATAATAGGTTAGAAAAAATTAATTTATAATAATTATGAAATACGTAAACCTCATATCACCTCCAACACCCTCTTTAAAATCTATATTGATCACAATTCCTCAGTATCCATATAATTACATAACTAACCTTCCTATCATGACATAATAAATATAACATAAATAAATAAAATATCCCATGGAGTCCATAGTATATAAAGGGGATCAAGATGGTCTCTCATGTAGAAAACAACCTTTGCGATACCTTAAAAATGTTCATAAAATGTCCCTCACAAAAATAGATATGAAAATCCTTGAATTTTTTTAATAAATCAATAACATTTATAAAATAATTTCAAAAAAAATTCATTTTAAAATTTTATTGAAATAGATTTTCAATTCAAACCTTCTTTTATTAATTTACTCCCAAAGAGTTAAATATAATTTGATAATATAACCCATGAACAAAAAGTGGTATAAGCTTTTATAACCACATGTTTATTCAAAATATTTTATAGAATGTATTTTTAGTAAATTTAATTCCTTAAATCAATTTATATGTTAAGTAAAACCTTTGATGTTAAATTAGTAAATTTAACAAAAAATTATAAAGGTCATACACTATTGGAAAGGGACATTCATATAATAATTAAAATAATAGATGCGCACAATAAAGAAAAATATGATTTAAAAATTTTTTATAAAATAGTGAAACCTTATACATTCCTTAAAATATAGAGATAAATATGTTTTATATTTTATATATTTGTAACATTAATTAATATTTTCATTTAACAATTAAGAAAAAAATAAACACCGATAAAATAAACGTTAAAAAATTTCAAATTTTATACATTAGGAAAAATGATATGAAATCAATGGTGAAATACTTGAAATAAGAATTTGGGGTTAACAAACCTTAAAGAATTTTATGCACCCCTTGGAAACAATTTATCCCTAGAAATTGTATCAAATCAATACCCAAGTGTTTGACTAAAGAAGGAACATCAAGGGAAGAGGATGAAACCTAGAGGGGTAAGTGAAATGAGGTAATATTATACCTTACCTTAGTCATCCGATTATGAGTCACAAACAAAACATATAGAAATCACTAAGAAAGAAGAAGATTAATAAGAGGGAGGTGAGAAATGGAAGGGTTCAACCAGTAGGAATTTAAGTGATGAGGATGGGGTGACATAAGGGAAAAAGAAGTTTTAATAAAATGGGTTGAAAAAATGACAATATCAAAAAATTAAAATTCATTGTGAACCATTTGGTTTAGTAAATAATTCAACAATAATATGGGTATTCATGAAAGACCCTATATGTTTCACATATTTACTCTAAGGACATATTTTGTTTACCTATATGTTTTCAGAAAATACCAAATAACACTTCCTAATAGTTGAACTAAATGCACAATTAATACCAAACTAACCAAACCGTTTTTTCTAGCATTATGATACTTAACAACATCAAATTTTAATATTTTCATGGATAAAAATTAATGAATAAAAAATATAAAATAAAATATTAGAAAATAAAATAAATAAATATACTAAAATAATACGCGATTTCACAACCTCACCACCATAACACTTTCTTCCCCAATAAATCAATTGATAAATGATGGCAGATATGAAGAATCTTGGATAGATCCTAACTAGATATACTAACAACCTAAACTATTTCTCATAACCAATAGACCACATCTTCATACACACCCATCATCTCTATTTATAATAAAAATAGCTAAAATGGGTTACCAAACTTCACTAACACTGAGTCATATTAGGGTCTCCCAATATTTAGACTTCAACTAAAATGGAGGATCAAATAAAAAAATTACTCTCTTTAAGACACTACACCAAGAAAAAAAACTTACTTAAACACGTCGAGAAACCATAATTCATCAATAAAGGATATCCTCTATTTAACAAAGAATACCAAAACCTATTATTAGATACAAAAATTACCTGAGAACTACCTAAAACAAAACCCAACCAAATCTTCACCACCTAATTTCTAATGAAAGAAAACTCCCAATGAAAATATCTATATTCATGAAAAAAACATGAGATTATACTTTGGAAAAATGACTAAAAAAGTTAAAATTGAGCATCACTTGTGTAATTTTACATATATTTTATCCAAAAAAAATCACATCAGATCCACCAAGATCATAACTAAACTATAACAGTTCTTGACCACCAAGAAACCATCCTTTTTCCCATGTTTTAAACAAAAGAAAAAATATCCAAATATATTGACTAAAATAAAAAAACCTATAGGATACATTAAAACCAATGAGGCTCATGCACCACATGAAAAATCAACATATAATAATTGTTCATATAGAATCATCCAATGCACAATTGTATCAAAGATACATCAAAATCTCCCACTGAATATGTATCCACTGAAAATAAAACCATTAAAACGAGAGTGGGTATGATTATCTACTATGGAAACATTGAACCACATATAATAGAATTATAGATTCCAACCACAACACCGTATCTGAAGCATGGTTGGGGTCATGTATAATAGGATGTTCAACCAACAAAGAAGAGTATTACTTCATGGTTTATCCCTTATAATGGACCACCCATTATTTCTACATCCTTTCCAATATGTCAATTATAAATGGGACAAGACATGAAATCAATTAGTTCATGTATCATCCATTAAAATTAAGATTACATCCATAAATAATGGAGGAATAAAATCTAATAAACCCCATAAATTCTGGCACATCATCCAAACATTATTGAAATTCTGTTTCATTTAAAATTCAGAAATATGATGAAAAGGATTTTAAAAACAATTTTACCAAAATTATATACTTGAAATAAACATTAATAAACACACCATTTCATTTATTTGAATGACACTCCCAATTCAAGACATTGCATTCATATTTTTAATAAACCTAAATTCACACAACCAATAACCACTTTCTAAAAAAATTCTCAATCCCCCCTTTTAAAATAATTTATTTTACAAGACATTAGAAAAAAAGAACCTTCCAAAAAATCACCTAGAAAACGTTTGACTACTCACATTTTTGTTTCCATTTTCATCAATGTTGAAGTTCCAGAAAATGTAAATGGCATGATGTAGATGATAAATTCATGAAATTTAAAATATTTATTCATTAAATCATAAAGGTAGAATTATTTTCCTTATTTCAATTTTATGAACTCAATAGAATACATATCTCCTAGAAAAATGCCATGTGGAAGCATGATTGACATTCCCATACTGTTAATGGGATGACATAAAAACCCCAAAATAATTTCGAATGTGTCTCAATATCATGAATGTGGTTACTATCCAATTTATTAGGAATTGTAATCAAACAAAACACCACAAAACCATCATTCATTTTATTTAAAATATTCAATTTAAATCTCTATAAAATTTCATCCATTTACATTAGGATCAATACCACATCATCAAAAATCAATATGAAATCCATAACTAATAATTCACATCCTACATCTTAGAGGATTTTGAGGATTACTGTATGAAATAGAAGTCAATTCTCTCCCTGCACATACCACTAGAGTCCCAACAGATAATTCTATCTTTATCTCACCATGAATCCATAAATAAAATTTAAGATACTCAACAAACATTGAAACCCATCATAGACCCTAGGTAATGATATAATTCATAGGTAACTAGTTGAGCATTCCTCTTGAACTGGCACATAAAATAATCTGACACTAACCCATGGGGTGTTCCTAATCCCCATGGGACATAAAAAGTAACAAGGAAACTAGATACAATAAAGGGGCATGATTTCTTCCATAGACATGGGTTAAATAAGAATATTAATTTTACTTTAAAATCCCACATGAAACATCTATAATAGGGATTCACATTCTAAATCAAATATAAAAAAATAACAACATGATATAAATAGATATAATATAAATGAAATCCATTCACTCATTGCATGGTGCACTAATAGAAATAACCGCCACCAGTATTCCCATTCTTCACATATATAATGCACATTCACCAATAACTATAATTGAATGTAGTAAAAGACTAATTTAATGATGAATAACAATAAAATAATAAGGAAATATAAATAACTCATTTAAACGTTATAATTAGCTTTATATTATATGAATATAAATAACATATATTCACCAAAATCCTACAAAAAAATATATAGGCCCAACATGTTGATAAAATAAAAATGATAAGTAAAAATATACTTAAAAGCTAACCTCACATAACCAAATGAATCAATGCACCAATAGTAGAAAAAAATTGATCCATGAACCTAAAAATAAAATGTGATAGTCTTGAGAATAAATGAGATCAGTAGGACACTATCCAACTTTCCACATGATAAAATATTAAATAAATGTACATTTAAAGAAAGTTTAAAATATCATATAAAAAGTTTTATGCCAAATATAATATATTAAATCTTATATAAATACCATTTTCATTTCAAAAACATTTTTTTGTGTTTTCATTAATAAATCATTTAGATGACTATTATCCAGGCCTTAACCACTTTTTAACCAGTTAGACCATTCGAATCTATTTTCATGGTCTCATTACAAATAATATTTTTTAAAAAATATTAAACTATTTTTAATAGAAACATGAGAAATATTTAAAAATATATAAATAAAACCCCAAGATCTATATAAATAATTAAGGAATTATTTATGAATCAATATGTTCCTATCGAATGAGGGACACAAAAAATGAATGTTACTTATTTATAATAGTGTTGTTAGCTTTGGAAATTCAAAAACATCTCTTGTGAAGTCACCATACATACTAAGGTTAGAACTATCTGTTGACCTATTGATGTATTCATATGCCTATAGCCATCACAACATATCTCAACTAGCCTAATTAGTGGCACCCTCACCGGAAACCACTTTGATATAAAATCATCCATATCATTAAAATTACATAATAAGAATTCCCATCAGGCCACATCCAATGTATTATAAACAAAAAATAATCCCCTAGGGGTCCAAGAATTTTAAGGGGCTTAATATGATCTGAAAAATATATACCCATTGAGAAACCATACAAAAGTTACAAAGATATGGAGACCAAGACTCGTACTCCTAAATATAGTTCTCACACATTATATATTTTACTAAATAAAACATTTAAAATCAATAAAATAATATATATTTCTACATTATAATGATTCATTTTGGTTTAGATATTTGAAAAATTAGGAAAATTTTAAACTCGTACTATCTATATCACATATATTTGTTTCAAATAAAACTCTTTGATTCTAACTCCTATTTTTCTTTGACTAAATATATGTATGTGAGATGTCCTGACCGATCCCCCGGGGCCTATGCTAGGACTACCAAAAACCTCCTCCCAAAGGATAGGGGCTGACGATTAGCATCGAATGCCTCAACCTACAAGTGGGAGGCATTTTCTTGAGTACCTATAAACACACACAAGCCCAAACACACCCCATCACACTGAAAGTGTGAAATTAAAACATGTAAAACAGTGATGGATGCAAGTACAACTGAATGTTAGAGGGACATAATTCAAACCCAACAAACAACTGAAAATAGAAAAATAAAAAAAAGGAAACTCCAATATCCATCCACAGCAATCCTCACCTGATCACGAGAGTAGTGAACTAATGGAAGATGAAGTAGTATGTATTATCCCACAAGACCTACTGGGTCATGCTTGGTCCTAGTCCACCGAGTCCACCATCATAGCATCCGTCTGTCCCATCTCTCTAAATAACCCTATCAAAATGATGGTCGTTTGAACTAGACACAACTTGTGTGGCTGAAGCTCATGTAGGGGTGTGTAACACAGTACTCAGTAGGGAACCCAAAACAAAAAAAGGAAATACCACACACCAATTTTTCGAAGTAAAGAATGAAACACAAAGAAACTCACACTAGGAATATTCCACATTAGTAAGAGTAGCATCATTAGTCACATCATTGAACACCTTGGTTGTTGGAGATCTCCTACTCTAGGGAGTAGGGTGTTCCTACCAAGTCATGATGAGGTGCTTCCCATTAACATTGGACTGCTTAGGTACTCCTTCCAATCGTGTACAATGGGCCTAAAAAGTCCCAGAGAGGTTCTTTCCACTAGTCATGGAATACTAAGGTACTCCTCCTCGTCACGTACCATGGCCCTACAAAGTCACAGAGAGGTGCTTCCCACTGGGCCAAAAGTATGAAGTATCCAGGTCTCAGTCAGCCACATGGTTCTATACATAGTGAGCTTCGTAGAATCACTCCTCACTCCCTACATTACATATCAAAAATAACAAAGGTCACCAAAGATAATTCCAAAGGACCCCCTAGTCGAGAGGGTCCCAATTATGCAAATGGATCGCCTATCTGACATGTGGTTTGTAAAAAACATATATTTTAGTAACCAGGTGACCAGTTGCGATGGGTCCTGGTCCTACCCAGTCAGACTGACCTGACCAACCCGGTTCGGGGGTCCCACATACTGCAGTTCATTAAGACATACTCAACCCGATATAGTGCTGGTCGAGGTCTGTCTAGTATGGCCTGGCCAGTGGGCTAGGCCAAATAGGTATTGCTGGACCCGAACCAGTTGGCCAAGGGTCTAGCCCACCAGGTTTCCGGGTGAACCGATCTAGTCTGGCCTGACCCGATGGGGGTACGGGTCAGACATGCTAGTGCGAGTTTGGCCTTATTAACCATGGGTATGGCCCACTAGACATTTTGCGACCTACCTTGTCGTAAGATTCGGACCGGTCTGCCTCGCTGGATGCAACCAGATGTTGCGTTCCGTCCACCGCTATCACCCTGCAGGTCGCCGAGAGATGCCTTCTCCACCGTGGTCGAGCAATCACAATCCATCGTGCTGGACACATCATGGTGCCATGTCGAAGACTCTTCGACATTGTTGAGTGACTGCATCCACTGCCTACAGCCGCCAGTCCAGCCACTGGATTCTTCCACTGCACCGCAGCCCGGGCTGGCCATGGCCCTTCTTCTGGCACACCATCATGGCATTCTGTCGCCCACTCATGGCTGCCTTCGCAATCCACCACCGGAATTTTCCGGTGCCACCGCTGACGCCGGTGTAACGAAAGACTCTTCTACGAACCACCAGGTCTGCACCTGTGGTCTGTTCATCGAACCCCTTGCGCCTTCATTCTATGGGGAATGTTCTCTCCACTTCGAAGGTCTCAAATCTATCTTTTCATCAATTCAAGAGTTTAGCCATGAATAACAACCACTGTAAAAAGGCTCCAGTCTTTTTTTTTGTTTTCCTGTACCCTCCACGTTAGAAGGTTACAACGCAAGGGATGTTCGAGTATTTTAATTAGAACAACAATGATAATTAAATATCGGATAAAGAAACTCCAAAGAAGTCACCCTCCCATAAGAATTCACAACATTCAGATTAACCTATTCATGGGTTAATCTGCATTCGTCATTTTGAACTAAGAAAAAGAAAACATTAAAATAAAATAACCCCTACCTTTTATGACATCTGATGAAGTGACGTTCATCCTCAAGGGATAAAGACATCAACGTCGCTTCCTAGTTCCGATAATCAAAAGGTGTTAAAGATGATGGAGTTCCTCTAACATTCACTGTTCTTCACAGGGGTGCAAGTCTGTTAGAGGTCGCCAGAGAATCCTCTAAATTTTTAATCCTTATTTCCCCAGCGTGTCAAAAATAAAATATGAGCATGTCATAATGTTTCCCTTATGATGCGACGTCCTATCATTATGATGTTTTATTTAACAAGCAGGGTCGTTGTTACGTGTCATTAAAGAATTTTTACACTGCGAGATAACAACCCACTAATAAGAATCATTAATGTGCATTGTCATTGCCCCATCACTGCACTGCAACGTCACCATCCTCCACTCAACTATGAGAAGTAAAATAAAATATTTTTTTAAATTTTATAATTATTTTTCTAGAAATGTATGAAAAATAAGTTTCTCGTTCGGCCCTTGCTGGCCAAAGGTAAGTCATTTCAAGGTAAATATTGGAATTCTGAATTCAACAGTGCTTTCAGTTTTTTAAACCGAGAACCGGTTCAAATGATAAAAAACCCTTCTTGCACATTTACATAATGTACGTTATGGAAATTTCAAAAACCCATTCCTTGCTCTCCAGGCCTCAGAATCACATGCTACAAAATTTCACAGTCTTGAAATAATTCAATATAAATCCAATTACACAGAAATCCAGAGATGTTATATGAGACTTATCTATAGTATAACTCATAATAATATAAGATACTAGTGGAAAATTTTTTATACTTGGGTTGAGAAAAATTATCATTTGTGGGTTTTAAAATTAGATATATCCTTTTTTTAATAATAATTTGAATCGTTTTTTGAAAAAAATTTCTTTTAAAACCAAAAACAATTATTTTAATATAAAATTTGATATAGTAAAAATAATAAAACAATTTCCCTTTAAAATAAATAAATGGTTTTCAAAAAATTAAAATATAGATCATTCAATGAAAATATTTTGAAATACTAAAAATATTCTTTTAAATAGATCGATTT
Source organism: Viscum album (assembly GCA_963277665.1). NCBI lineage: Eukaryota > Viridiplantae > Streptophyta > Magnoliopsida > Santalales > Viscaceae > Viscum > Viscum album. The sequence goes on from OY728130.1 coordinate 1,227,730,875, forward strand.
CATTTTGTAAAAATAATGAAATCCTTTTTCTATGGAATAAAATCTATTAAATTTTAAGAAAAAAAAACAAATTTATTTTAAAAAATACATCACAAATATAAAAAATAAAACAATTTTGTGCATTGAGACTTTTATACCTATATAGGGCCTACCCATCACAAGGTGTTCAATGTCCTATCAAGATTGAGTTCACGCCCCAATCCTTATCCATTTATGAATTCTGAGTTTCATTTTATAAAAAAATTTATAGCTTCCCTTTTTCTAGAATGATTATTTAATTTAAACCATTTTGTATGTTTCAATATATATATATATATTTATATTATCAATGAATTAAAATAAATAAAATTTTTTGGTAATTGATATATATATTGTGATATTATACATAACACATACATGGAAAAATAATAAAAATAATTTAATTTGTGATAATTAAATAATTTAAATATAATAGAAAAAATGAAAAAAAAATTATTTTGATGTGTAAAAATTATTTATAAAATATATTAATTTTAGGTTATTTAATTTGAAAAACTACATACATTATATTTTAATTTTGAAATTATATTTTGAAATAAGATATTTTAAGCGTGGAATGATACTTTTTAGACTCTTAATATCTATAAAATTTAATAGTGTTTTATTTTGAAATATTTCAACAAACATTTTAATTATTATATCACATAAAATGAAAATATTGAATTCATTGAAACCATCATTAAAATATAAAAAAAATAATTCTATTAAATGGGAGTTTTATTTTAAAAATAGAAAATGTTTAAATATTTTTCTCAAAAAGATTGTCTTTTGAAAAGAATATTACCATTAAAACATGATGTTAAATGATACTTGATTTTTTATTATTTTTGTTACACTCTTACAGGTTATTTTAAAACAACATCCCCTATCACAATCTCTGTCAATAGCTATAAAGTATGTGTAATACTAGAATTGAAATTTATAAGTGTTATTATTTTAAAATACACCTTTATATAATCCCACCATTATAGAAACATCTATAATATAATAAATATTTTGGGAATTGTTGTATATATATCACTATGTCTTCATTTGGGAGAATTAATCTGTAAAGACCCGTAAAATTCAAGGGAAATTTTTTCTTAATTTTCTTTGGAATTTTACAAGAGCGCGGTTTCTGACGGCACCTGATTCTGAGGCCCGGAGTGCCCGGAATCAATTTCTGAAGTTTGGCTCGGGTACGTTCAGTGAACGAACGAGCGGGAATTTCTAACTTTTGAACCGGTGCCCGGAATCAAAATCCGAGGGCACCGATGAACTCGCAGCACCGATATTCGCTTAAGGAGACCTTTTCCGAGGTTGCGTTTATTTTGGGTTGAGAGTTAGTTTTTGGGAGTTTAGAATAAGTTAAATAAAAATTGGGGGATAAAAATTTTTATTTTAACTTGTTTTTTTAAAAACCTCCCAAAGGGAGTTAGGGGTGGGACCCACAACCACTTAACCTCCCTTGGGAGGAATAAGTGTGGTGGGGCCCACACGAACCCCAACTCCTCAACTTCTCTCAAAAACTCCCCTTTAACCCATTTCAATTAATGTTTGACAACTTGGTTTAATTAATTGAGGAGGGTTAATTTGAATTTCAAACCTTTGAAATTCTAAGAGGAAGGTTGTGTAATAAAATAAGCTTAAGCTTATTTTATTATTTTGGGTTGGTTTCCTTTGCTCTTGAGAGGATTGGAGAGCTCCTTCTTCTTCTTCTTCTTCTTAAAACTTTGACGAAGAACGCGAAGAACTTTCGGACATCGACGAAGAATGGCACGTTCTCGGGAACCGTCTTCCGCGACGTCATACCCGCGATACCGACGACGTCTTCTTCTGCGTCATCTCTTCCGCGACGATTTCCCGCGACGAAATTGTCGTCAAAGAACTTCGAATCCTTGCTTCACAACATCGACGTCCTTCTTCCGTGACGCCGACCACCGCGACGCGTCTTTCGCGGGTCGTTGACGATCATCGTTCTTGAAACCGAGGTATGGGTTTGTTGTTGATTATTTATTTATTCTCGTTCTTGGTTCTGGCATGACAAACTTGAGGATAAATGTTTAAGTGCTATCATCTTACGAGAGGGGGGCTGGACAGCACAAACACGGCTGAAACCCCCTCCTTTTTCTTGAATATTATTATTTTCCTGTGGATGAACGAGATGGTGTGGTGCCGTCCCACCACGCGGGAATCGCAAGGCTATAATTGCGCGGCGCCGTCGCGCTGCGCCGCGGAAAGGTTATTATGAACGCGACGCCGTCACGCCACGTCGAAGGAAAACAAAGGCGCCGCGGCCGGAGCGGGGCCGCGGCGGAGGGGCGCGGTGCCGTCGCACCGCGCCGGACGACGAAGGCCGCAGCCGGTTCCGGGCCGCGGCGGAACAAGAAGACCGGCGGCTAGCCGGGCCGCCGGTGTCGGAAGCCGGAAAGGGGACCGGCCTTGCCGGTCCCGTTGAGGAAGAACCGACCGGCCATGTTGGGCCGGCCGGAAGGGAGAAGGACCGGGGGAATTAATTCCCCCGGCTGGCCAAAACCGGCCCCCCATAATGGGGGGGCCGCATTTACACCAGGGGGGGGGGGCAGCGCCCCCCCGTTTTCCCCAAAGCAGCCCCCCCACGTGAGGGGGGGCTGTTTTTTTAAAATGGGGCGCGACAGGTTGCCGCGCCGGACCGCGTCTCCACGCCGGGCCGTGCCACCGGCCGGGCCGGGTCGGACCCGGGTCGGGCCGACCCAGGTGGGGGGGGGGGGGGGGGGGGTCAGGCCGGGTCGACCCGGACCCGGACCCCCCGTTTTCATTTCGACTTCGGTCTTTTGCCCATAACATGAGCTACGGACCTCCGATTGACGAACCGTCAGCGGCGATGCGATCCTTGAATCGAGACGGTCGATTCATAATATCACACTCAAAGTTTCGGAATACTTTGAGTTCGGCCGGTTTGGTTCGTATACGAAACCAACCGAGCCCTCGGAGCGGAAACGCTCATATCTGGAGCTACGGACGTTCGTTTGACGTGCCGTCAGCTTTGTCGAGTTCCTCTTAGTGAGACGGATCTTTTGGCATACTCCGCCCTAGGTTTGGACAGAGGTGGAGTACAGTCGGGTTGGTTTTGCCTTAAAAACCAAACGGCCCCCTAGGACGAAAAAGCCAATAACTCTCAGACCGGGCGTCCGATCGACGCGCCGTCTGTTGCGTTGAGTTCCTGTTGGCAATACGGAACTTTTTGATACATCAACTTTGGACTTTGTGGCAGTTGATGTATCAGCCTCTCGGCTCATGGAGCGGACCCTCCCGAACGAGCTTGCTGTGTGCGGGAACCGTAGTGCTGGCTGCGGCTGTGACTGCTACTGCTACTGCTACTGCTACTGTGACTGCAATGACGACAGTACAGAGATCCTTAGTGGATTCTACGATGACGACTACAGCACTCAGCGATCCTACGTGGATCAGTGCTACAGGTCCTGTGTGGGCCCGATCCTGTGTGGGTCCGATCATGTGTGGGTCATTGCGCTCAGCGGTCCTGTGTGAACCAGCGCCTACAGGTCTTGTGTGGGCCTGATCCTGTGTGGGTCTTTTGCGGGGGTTAGTTACCTATCGATCCTTCGTGGGTCCGATGACTTAGATGGATTAGAGATCAGCTTTATCATCTTACGAAGAAGTATACCTGTGTGAGCTGAATCCTGTTGCTTTCCTGTGTGGATTGTGTTGTGCTATCCTGTGTGGATTTCGTTTTGCTTTCCTGTGTGGAATACGTATACTTTCCTGTGTGGACTGAGTTGTACTTGGGCTCAGAGGTTGGAGCGTATTGAATTGATGACTTACGTATATGTATGGCCATATACCTAAGCAGTTTCGGTTGTTACTTCGTGTTTGTATCTCACCTTTGTGGTTTATCCTTTGTGGATTTTGGGAGACCTTCAGGGGTCTCGGGGTCCCTACTGAGTAGCTTATACTCACCCCTGCACGGGCTATGCCCGCACTACGTTGTGTTGGTTGCAGACGACGGACATCGTTGATCGTGGTTGAGGCTTGTAGAGCAATACTGTACCTGGAGGTGGACCACTGGGCGGGACATACTCGGAGCGGACGGTGGGACCCGAGGAGCAGTGGAGCTATCTGTACCCACCCTTTAGGTGGGATTTCCAGTGGACAGCTCGGTGTAGCGGCTTTTACTTTACAGTTGCTGTTTTCCCTTTCGAGTTGTACTTTACTTTCAGTTTGGGTTTGTATACTGGCCCATTTACTTTTCCTTACTTCCAGTTGTACTCTGTTCTTACTTAGTGTTTACTTTTCCACTTGCTTACTCTGTGGTGCTTGTTTATTTTTCAAAGGCAATGCCTTCCCTTTTTGTTGGGATTTACGCCTTGGTGCTAGTCGCCAGCCCCTGGCCTATGGAAGGCGGGCTTGGGGTAGTCACGGCACGGGCCCCGAGGGCGGATCGTGACAAATTGGTATCAGAGGAGTTCGGTTCTACCGCGAACTCTGATCTTTTCTATGTGAAGCAATAATGTTTAGCGTATTGAGTGTGGTTATCAGACCAGGGAGTCCAGTGTTGGTGCGGTGGCCGACGTATCCGTACACCAGGACCCTGACTACTGATTTCCGACTTAATGCACGAAAACATTGATTGCGTGTGTGTTTCAAAGTTTTATTTGTGATTACTTTATATCAGCTCACCAGGTATACTGTTCTGACCGTGGCGCACCTGTTTCCTTTCAGGATGGCCCCACAACGGCAGCCAGCTAGGGTTCCAAAAGTCGAGTGTGATGACAGCCCACCGAGCGACGAGGCCTCGGTGCAGGGCCCTTTGTCAGAAGTGGCACCGGCGGTAGCTCTACCCGTCGAGCCACTGATGCTTCCAGCACCAGTCGCTGACGATGCACGTCGCCTTGGATCTCTGCACGAGTTCCAGCGCCAGCGACCGCCTAGGTTCCATGGGGAGACGGACCCCCAGGCAGTAGAGGACTGGCTGGAGGCAGTGGTGCGAGTTTTTATGCTAGTGAGGACACCTGCAGACCTCATGGTGATCCTCGCTGCGAGCCTACTGCACGCAACAGCAGGACGATGGTGGAGTTTGATGCTCCAGGTGCACGATGAGGCATCTCTACTTTGGACGGACTTTGAGAGCCTCTTCCGCTCGGAGTTCGTCCCAGCCACCCTTCGTGTGGTGCGTATCCAGGAGCTTCTTCAGTTGCGGCAGGGCAGCATGACGGTCGCTCAGTACTCGGCGAGATTTTCTGATCTCTCGCGCTACTTGACCGACATGGTACGAGACCCATTCTTCCGGGCCCGGACATTTGAGCAGGGTTTGAGACACGAGATCAGGGCATCACTGATCTCCCTCAGCATACCGACTCAGACAGGAGTACTGGAGCGGGCCCTTTTGATCAAGAGCTTCCTTGCTGAGTCTACACCAGCGCCAAGACCCACCGCAGGGCGACACGTTGCAGAGTCTTCTGCGGCTGGCAGTCGACGGATGACTCAGGGGTCCAGGCAGACCATAACTTCAGGCAGACGACCTCAGGACACTGGCACAGCAGTGCGGGGCACACAACGAGGAGCCAGTCTTTCGAGAGGTAGACAGTGCTACTCATGCGGCGGTCAGGGCCACATGGCTCATGACTGCCCGACCCGCCATGCAGAGGAGCAGCAGACGATTGAAGAACCACCTAGGCAGAGGCAGAGGTTTGACCGTGGCGGTCCGCAGAGAGGAGGCGGACGAGGCAGAGGAGCTGGCCGAGCAGCAGGTGGTGGGCGACGCTTTGAGGCTCTACCACCACCACCACTAGGAGGTCCACCCCGACCTCAGGGGAGAGCATAGCTTCAGGCAGCTGAAGCTTACGATCATGGAGCTCCAGAAGTGGGTGGACTAGTGCGGGACTAGCTTCAGGCATAGAGGCCTTTTCCCATAATGCCTCTAGCTTCGTAGATTGTGTTGCCTTGTGTCGTTGTACTTTAAGTTGAATTAATAAAAGATACTTTCCTTGGTGACTTTTGTTTTCTTGTCTTTTTTTTTGTTTTTACTAAGAGGTTCCGGTTAAAAACTGTTGACTTGACCCTCACTTGCGAGATTCTTATTGGAGGAAACCCAGTGACCACACACTGATGCCGACAGTGTGACTCAACCCTTGGAGGCGAGAGTAACGGTTGGATCTCTTGGTAGCAGCGTCGAGGCCTTACGACGTCATCCATGCCATGAATTAACTAATCATGATGGGATTGACTGTATTAGGCAAGGAACGTGGTTCATCCAGGGGATGAGACCGGATTTCACTTTTCGGCAAAGGAGAAATCTTTGAAGCTTTGTCGTACGTTAAGGAGGAAGGGGAAACCCTTCGTGTGGTCAGACAGATGTCAGCAGAGCTTCCAGGAGCTGAGACAGAGGTTGACTAGCGCACCTATCTTGGGGTTGCCTGAGGAGGGAGTAGGGTACGTAGTCTACTGCGATGCATCAGGGACCGGGCTCGGATGTGTTCTGATGCAGGAGCGGGCAGTGATCGCCTATGGATCACATCAGTTGAGGCCACATGAGCAGAACTACGCTACCCATGACATGGAGTTGGCAGCAGTGGTCTTCGCTCTGAAGACATGGCGACATTACCTGATGGGCGAGCGCTTTACAGTCTTTTCTGATCATCAGAGTCTCAGGTATATCTTCTCGCAGAAGGACCTGAACCTGAGACAGCGGCGATGGCTCGAGTTCCTCCAGGACTATAACTTTGAGATAGTCTATACTCCTAGGAAGGGGAATGTAGTAGACGATGCCCTCAGCAGGAGGACGGGCATTCAGCTACTTGAGGAGGCGGCGGAGAAGCTAGCCTCTTTGCAGATATCCTTCGTGGATAGAGATGGAGCAGCCTTCCTCCAGTCTCTCACAGTCACCCCTCCTCTACTGTAGCACGTCAGAGAGGAACAACATGAGGACACTGACTGTGAGACACGACATGCACAGATATCCTTGGGACAGGCACCTGATGGTTTCTCCCTTGGAGCAGAGCACGACATCCTTTCCAGAGGACGTACCATGGTACCAGTCTCTTTGCGAGAGGAGGTGCTGAGAGAGTTTCACACTTCTCCTTTGGATGTACATCCAGGAGTGGCCAAGATGTACCAGGATCTTAGACGACAACACTGGTGGCCGGGCATGAAGAAGGCTGTGGCAGAGTTCGTTTCTCGATACCTCACCTACCATCAGGTGAAGGCAGAGCATCAGGTACCAGCAGGCTTGGTACAACCCTTGGAGGTCCCGGAGTGGAAGTGGGATGGGATATCTATGGACTTAGTGACTGGACTTCCACGCACTTCCAGAGGTCACGACTTCATCTGGGTGATTGTTGACCGACTCACCAAGTCGGCACACTTCTTACCCATCAGAGAGCAGGGCTCAGTGGAGAGCTTGGGATGTCTCTACGTTCAGGAGATTGTACGGCTTCACGGTGTGCCATCATCTATCGTCTCCGATCGTGATGCTCGCTTTACTTCCCGGCTTTGGAAGGGGTTACAAGAGGCATTCGGGACGCAGCTACGTCTGAGCACAACCTTTCACCCTCAGACGGATGGTCAGACGGAGGGGACCATTCAGACTATCGAGGACATGCTCCACGCATGTGTCCTCGACTTTGGTCGCAGCTGGGAGGACCACCTACCGTTGGTGGAGTTTGCGTACAACAACAGCTACCACTCCACCATCGGGATGGCACCGTACGAGGCGTTGTACGGCCGACCTTGTAGATCTCCTTTGTGCTGGACAAATCCTGGGGAGTCAGCACTTGTGGGACCAGAGAAGGTCCAGGTCATCCAGGAGTGGATGAGGACAGCTCAGAGCTGGCAGAAGTCATACGCTGACAGGAGGCGGAGGCCACTAAAGTTCGAGGATGGCGACCACGTCTTCTTGCGGGTCTCACCTCGACGTGGTATACAGAGATTTGGCCGAGGCGGAAAGTTATCTTCGTGCTTCATCGGACCCTTCCAGGTCCCCAGCAGGATTGGCGAGGTGGCTTATCGCCTGGCTCTACCACCTCAGTTACACCGGGTGCACGACGTCTTCCACGTATCTCAGCTGAGGAGATACGTGCATGACCCGACACACATCATTGACCATGGGGATCTTGACGTTGACGATGGGGCGACTTTTACGGAGGTCCCGGTGGAGATCAAGGATCGACAAGAGCGGGTCCTATGTGGATGGTTGATTCCTCTAGTGCGCATCAGATGGCAGCACGAGAATCTCCAAGAGAGCACTTGGGAGCGGGAGGCTCAAATGCGTTCTCAGTACCCTCATTTGTTTCCCTATTTTTTGATGTATCTTTACGGGAACGTAAATCTCTGAGGTGGGAGTAATGTAAAGACCCGTAAAATTCAAGGGAAAATTTTTCTTAATTTTCTTTTGGAATTTTACAAGAGTGCGGTTTTTGACGGCACCTGATTCTGAGGCCTGGAATGCCCGAAATCAATTTCTGAAGTTTGGCTTGGGTACGTTCAGTGAACGAACGAGCGGGAATTTCTAACTTTTGAACCGGTGCCCGGAATCAATATCCAAGGGCACCGATGAACTTGCAGCGCCGATATTCGCTTAAGGAGACCTTTTCTGAGGTTGCGTTTATTTCGGGTTGAGAGTTAGTTTTTGGGAGTTTAGAATAAGTTAAATAAAAATTGTGGGATACAAATTTTTATTTTAACTTGTTTTTTTTAAAAACCTCCAAAAGGGAGTTAGGGGTGGGACCCACAACCAATTATCCTCCCTTGGGAGGAATAAGTGTGGTGGGGCCCACACGAACCCCAACTCCTCAACTTCTCCCAAAAATACCCTTTAACCCATTTCAATTAATGTTTGAAAACTTGGTTTAATTAATTGAGGAGGGTAAATTTGAATTTCAAACCTTTGAAATTCTAAGAGGAAGGTTGTGTAATAAAATAATCTTAAGCTTATTTTATTATTTTGGGTTGGTTTCCTTTGCTCTTGAGAGGATTGGAGAGATCCTTCTTCTTCTTCTTCATCTTCAAACTTTGACGAAGAACGCGAAGAACTTTAGGACATCGATGAAGAACGCCACGTTCTCGGGAACCGTCTTCCGCGACGTCATACCCGCGATACCGACGACGTCTTCTTCCACGTCATCTCTTCCGCGACAATTTCCCGCAACGAAATCGTCGTCAAAGAACTTTGAATCCTCGCTTCACGGCATCGACGTCCTTCTTCCGTGACGCCGACCACCGCGACGCGTCTTCCGCGGGTTGTTGACGATCATCGTTCTTGAAACCGAGGTAGGGATTTGTTGTTGATTATTTATTTATTCTCGTTCTTGGTTCTAGCATGACAAACTTGAGGATAAATGTTTAAGTGCTATCATCTAACGAGAGGGGGGCCGGACCGCATAAACATGGCCGAAACCCCCTCCTTGTTCTTGAATATTATTATTTTCTTGTGGATGAACGAGATGGCGTGGTGTCGTCGCACCACGCGGGAATCGCAAGGCTATAATTGTGCGGCGCCGTAGCGCCGCGCCGCGGAAAGGTTATCATGAACGTGACGCTGTCACGCCGCGTCGAAGGAAACCAAAGGCGCCGCGGCCGGAGCGGGGCCGCGGCGGAGGGGCGTGGTGCCGTCGCACCGCGCCGGACGACGAAGGTCGCGGCCGGTTCCGGGCCGCAGCGGAACGAGAAGACCGACGGCTAGCCGGGCCGCCGGTGTCGGAAGCCGGAAAGGGGACCGGCCTTGCGGGTCCCGTTGAGGAAGAACCGGCCGGCCATGTTGGGCCGGCCGGAAGGGAGAAGGACCGGGGGAATTAATTCCCCTAGCTGGCAAAAACCGGCCCCCCATAATGGGGGGCCGCGGTTACACCAAGGGGGGGCATCGCCCCCCCCCCCCCCCGTTTTCCCCAAAGCAGGCCCCCCACGTGAGGGGGGCCGTTTTTTAAAATGGGGCGCAGCAGGTTGCCGTGCCGCCGCCTTCCGGGCCACGCCGGACCGCGCCGCCGGCCGGTTCGGGTCGACCCGGATCGGGCCGACCCAGGGGGGGGGGGGGTCGGGCCGGGTCGACCCGGACCCCCCGTTTTCATTTCGACTTCGGTCTTTTGCCCATAACTTGAGCTACGGACCTCCGATTGACGAACCGTCAGCGGGGATGCGATCCTTGGATAGAGACGGTCGATTCGGTATATCACACTCAAAGTTTTGGAATACTTTCAGTTCGGCCGGGTTGGTTCGTATACGAAACCAACCGGGCCCTCGGAGCGGAAACACTCATATCTTGAGCTACGGACGTCCGTTTGACGTGCCGTCAGCTTTGTTGAGTTCCTCTTAGTGAGACAGATCTTTTGGAATACTCCACCCAAGGTTTGGATGCAGGTGGAGTACGATCGGGTTGGTTTTTCCTTAAAAACCAACCAGACCCCTCGGACGAAAACGCCAATAACTCTCAGACCGGGCGTCTGATCGACGCGTCGTCTGTTGCGTTGAGTTCTTGTTGGAGATACAAAACTTTTGGATACATCAAATTTGTACTTTGTGGAAGTTGAGGTATCAGCCTCTCGGCTCTTGGAGCGGACCCTCCCGAACGAGCTTGCTGTGTGCGGGAACCCTAGTGCTGGCTGCGACTGTGACTGCTACTGCTACTGCTACTGCTACTGTGACTGCGACGACGATAGTACAGAGATCCTTAGTGGATTCGCCGAAGACGACTACAACACTCAGCGATCCTACGTGGATCAGTGCTACAGGTCCTGTGTGGGCCCGATCCTGTGTGGGTCCGATCCTATGTGGGTCATTGCGCTCAGTGGTCCTGTGTGAACCAGCGCCTACAAGTCCTGTGTGGGCCCGATCCTGTGTGGGTCTTTTGCAAGGGTTAGTTACCTATCGATCCTTCGTGGGTCCGACGACTTAGATGGATCAGAGATCATCCTTATCGTCTTACGAAGAAGTATACCTATGTGAGCTAAATCCTGTTGCTTTCCTGTGTGGATTTTGTTGTGCTATCCTGTGTGGATTTCATTTTGCTTTCCTGTGTGGAATACGTATAATTTCCTGTGTGGACTGAGTTGTACTTGGGCTCGGAGGTTGGAGCGTATTGAATTGATGACTTAGGTATATGTATGGGCATATACCTAAGCAGTGTTGATTGTTACTTCGTGTTTGTATCTCACCTTTGTGGTTTATCCTTTGTGGAATTTGGGAGACCTTCAGGGGTCTCGGGGTCCCTACTGAGTAGCTTATACTCACCCCTTCATGGGCTATGCCCGCACTACGTTGTGTTGGTTGTAGACGACGGACATCATTGATCGTGGTTGAGGCTTGCAGAGCAGGACGGTACCTGGAGGTGGACCACTGGGCGGGACATACTCGGAGCGGACGGTGGGACCCGAGGAGCAGTGGAGCTATCTGTACACACCCTTCAGGTGGGATTTCCAGTGGACAGCTCGGTGTAGTGGCTTTTACTTTACAGTTGCTATTTTCCCTTTCGGGTTGTACTTTACTTTCAGTTGGTTTTGTATACTGGCCCATTTACTTTTCCGCACTTCCAGTTGTACTCTGTTCTTACTTAGTATTTACTTTTCCGCTTGCTTACTCTGTGGTGCTTGTTTACTTTTCAAAGGCAATGCCTTCCCTTTTTGTTGGGATTTACGCCTTGGTGCTAGTCGCCAGCCCCTGGCCTATGGAAGGCGGGCTTGGGGTAGTCACGACACGGGCCCCGAGGGCGGGTCGTGACATAATCCTATAATGATTCCAATAAAGTACCAACTTCTTCTTATTTATTATAGGACCATCAATAATAGCTGAAATTTAAGGGTATGTTCATAGTTTATTCCTTCCTACACATATATAATTCTTTTAAAATTTCCATTACAATAGTTCATTAAGCTACACCCTCACAAACTCTTTGTCTTTGTGGAAAATTAATCTAAAACATGGAATGAATGAGCTTGCAAATCTGGTCAAACTAATTCCATGAATCTGATAAGTTTTACAATGAATACCCTTAACCAAGAAGTCACAAATCTTTGTCAGAACCTATGTATCATCGATAACGAGTACACCATAATGCAAGAGGATGATAATGACGGCAATGCCAGTGATAAGGATGAAGAAATCACTGCAAATTAGGTAACATGGTCATTGCATGGTGGAAGATCATGGTGTAATTATTTTGTTTTATCCATTATTTATGGATCTATTAACATTTATTTAAATCCTTATTTTATTTTTATTTCTTCATAAACTAGGATGAAACACATGAATGGGGTATTTTTTAAGAAGATAGGTTTTAGGGGATGAAGGGCTGCTGTAAGCCAAGTACATGAAATGTATTTGGAATACCCAGTTTGTAACCAATTCACATCATATATTTTCCCATGTTGGAAAATTCATGGTGTGTAATAAACATTCCCCAAAATGGAAATCCTAGGAATTTCACAATGTTTTAATCATTTACACACCATGTCACTATTGGGAATTTTTTTAAAGGGATGGAATCTTATTATTCTCTACACCCATCTTTCCCGTCTTTCTCTCATATACACAAGAGGTTAACTATTTGAGATATCTTGAGTCCCTAAGCTAGGTTCCTTGACACCATTCCAATCTAGAAACTAATTCATGTTCTGTCTAATTCATTCTATAGGAAATGATAAGTGCTTCCCCCCTTAGGATTCATTTGTCATTTTATTTTCTCTCGAAGATTATGTTCTGATGCATGCTAATATATCTTATTTTCATGGCATTGATCCTTTGTTCTATTTTCTTCCAATCTTGGAAAAATTAATGGTCGATACTTGATGGTATTAATGTAACATTAATAAGTAAGATGGTCTATGAATTTTCCCTAAAAGAATCTCTATTTTATAAATATTCATTATTGTGCACACACTAGGGTGTTTATTCTTAAATTCATATTCCATTCTTAAAATTATTGAAATTATTATTTAAGACCATTTATATGTATGTTTGTGACATCATTGGAGGTTATGACCTCAAATCCACCCACAAGTAGGGTGTTTCTTTATTCTATGCCTTGGTTACCCATGTAGGTTTATCTATAACACCATTAGGGTTCACTTGGACGTGACAATATTATTGTATGTTTTCTAAATAGATTAATTGATTACTAAATGGAAAGTATATTAAAAATATCATTTTCCTTGACTTATATAATGTGAATTTTTTGTATGTTTCGATTTACATAGTTATGTATAATTTAAGGAAATAGAATGATCCTACTTAATGAATATAATTAAATACCATTGGTTACATGTCCTTACCACCACATTGTCCAGTATAATGAATGGTAAAGGAATGAACCTAATAAATGAGTATGTAATTAAAGTAATAAATGGTTTCGTGTCCTTGAATAGAATTTTCACATTGATGAAACGCAATGAAGTTATCCAAATGACTTATCAAAAGGCATGAGTATTACATGGAAAAATTTAAACAGTGATATAAGTGTATGATTTCTATTGCATATTGATGTTTTTATATTTATATTATTGTTCAAACATGAGCCGACCTTTCATTACTGAGGGAATTTGTTATGCACTTAGAGGAAGCCATTCTGAATCAAGGAGCTGATTTCCAAAGGAGTTACCCAATTTAGAACATGGTCTTTTTCTACTAACGGATGCAAGACATGATTTCAGAGGATCCCTCACTTTCTTTCGGGATATTAAGATACCATATATACACTCTTTGGATCTATCTTGACGTATTTGGATACATGGAGACATGATTCTTCCCATTGTACATTGTCATTCTTATCCCGAGAATACTATAGAAAAATTCCTTGGACTTTTTTAGACTCTTTTAATGTGTAATTCCTTGGGAGAGCCACTTGGTATACACTATAACCCTATATTAGTATACGTCATGAGTTATTACTATGATTTGCATGACCCCTGAGGTTAGGGATTCCATCATTTCACTATGAATCCACCTTTATTATTACTATGAACTATCATAGTTCTACTGAAAGATTCATATGATTTATCTATATAAAATAAAAAAAATGAATTAATTAAATGATCTCATACTTAGAAACATTTCTATTTTAGGTTAAAACAATTATAATTTATTAATTTGGATTTTTTTATATTTAAATATAACTCAACACTGTCATTTTATAATAATAGACTAGACTTGTATAGAAGCCATTATTGGTGACCTAATAAAAAACACACTATCTGAGCTTCAATGGTACATAATAATATTATATGATTATAGGTATGAATAAGGGGAAGCATAGTACCCTGGAAAGCTGACTAGATTGATTTGTTTTGATAACGATTGGTAGCAGATGATAGAGTAAGAACATAGAATGCTTGGATAGTTTTGGGTGTTTTTATTCTTTTGAATATAATGTATTTCCTACTTCCACATAAACATGTTTTTTGATTTTGTAGAGACATGACATCATAATCATTTGTATATGACATTGTTATACTTTTTTGATGGTTATTGTTAAAAGTTGTTTCTTCTTATCGTCCATTTATAGTTTTTTATTTATTATTCTACTTCTGCTGTTGTTATCTTACTATTTTATAAATTTATATATATTGAGATCCACTCTAACATGAAGGCATAGTCACCTCATAGACACACTCTAGTCCCTTGAGACTATTTAGAAGCCTATGGAATACATGAATCACACATGAGGCAAGGTGGCCAACTGGGTTCAGGCACCATTGAGTGGCACAATGGAAGGGATGTCACACGTCGTAACTAGTGGCTGACAACGTTGGGAAGTGGTTTATAAATATGACTATCACATTACATTTTTCTATTTTATTCCATGCCTTTTTTAGTTCGAATACCATATTTAATTTAATATATTAATATATATATAAAAACATTACCATATACTTACTCCAATTTATTTATTAACATACTTTATTATCTTATAAATATTTATTTTACCAATATTTTGGGTTGAATTATATACAATTTCACACACACACACACACAGAGATATATATTTGTTCACTGCGATTATCATAGTCTCAACCTAATTTAATAGTGTTTACTCCATAATTATTATGTTAAATTTAATTTATTCCATTCATTTACAATTAGTAAAATATATTTGTAACGATATTATTAATTAATTCCTTATATATACATTTTCTTCTGTTTGTATCATAACATGAAAATTTTCAAATATTTAAATTTTGTCCCCTTTGAAAATTTTAAATGATATTTCACTATTTAATAATCCAAAATACATGTATGTAATATATATATATATATATATATATATATTTTCGTTATGAAATTCATTTTCTCATATCATATGTGTTTTTTGTTTTCTATACAACAATATAATTTCTTTCTTTCAAATTATATATATATTTTTGGTTTAATATTATACAAATTTAACACTTATTTGAACATTCAGTATGACCAAATATAGATTTATGTATATTCCCCTAATTATATTAAATATATCTATATATATACATGTCTCTGTGTGTTTGAAAATATATATGTACATATATATGAATATATTAGTCTAATAAAATTTTAATTGTAATATTTGATATAATTCAGTTCCATTATAAATACTAAACTATAATAGATCAATTTATCTATAATAAATATATTAGTTTCTAATTAATATAACTATCTTACAATTTATAAAAGATTATATATATTTATTTGAAATTAATAAATTTTAAGATTTACGTTTTTTATTATTATGAAAGTTTATATCACAAACAATTTATTATTATTAACCATTAGGAATAAATTATTTTAATATACTCACAACATATTTCTATTTAATTAAATAATACAAAACAGACAACAATATTATCAAAATAATTTTTTAAAATTCAACAATATTAATTTTTTTTATAATCAATATAATATTTTCATAACAATAAAAAGTGAAAAATATATATGGTTCTTTGTTATAATCCCGGGCCTTTAAATGTACCCAACATATAAATAAACTGCTTCAATGAAATTATTAATTATACAATACTAATATTATTTTCTAATTTGGTAGAGAATATATATGTTTTTTTATTTTGAATACTCATATTTTGTAAAGGAAATGTCACAAAAAAATTATATTAGATTAATCCATGAAAATGATTTCATCTAAACAAGCACTCTATAAAATAATAGATCCAAAACAGTTTTACGCAATTAATTCTAATGGATTATACATTAAATCCTAATGTATCCAATATTAAGGATAACCTAAAATCTAGTATCATAAATCTCCAAAAAAAATTCTTTTCTTAAATTACCCTTAAAATCTTTTTCTCAAAATTTTTCAAAACCTCTCCATAATACCAATTAAAACAATATGGACCCTTGCTCTTTATTCTGGTGAAAATAATGTATACTATTTTTAAAAATAATTTATTTACTATCACTAAATTATATACCCCCACACAATTACAAGGATATTTTTGGTCTAGATCATTGGATAATTGTATAAATTTAAAACTCATGCTACATATTTATTTTTTAATATAAATTATATCATTCATACTCACACTATGATCTTACAAAATAATTTTATTTGAGTTATATCTCTATAATAAATCTGACACATATAAAGGCCTTAAAGAAAACATTTTAAAACATTTTTTGAGGAAAAGGCTATGTAATGGGTTTTACAATAAATCTGACATGTATAAAAAAATTATGAAAACGTTTTAAAACATTTGGTTAAGAAAGTTATATGTAAGGGGTTTCAAAAATTGATATTATACTTTTTTTGTAATTTAATCCCTTTTTTATTAAATTTTCCCTTAAAATCTAAAAACAATTATTTTTAAAAAATATTTTATAAAACTAAAAATTCACATTTCCCATTAAAATAAAAAAAAGTTTTTAAATAATAAATATCAAGAAAATTGTTTGAAAATATTTTTTAAACACTAAAAATATATTTTAAATTATATAATTTGAATATTCTAAAATAACACAAAATCACTTTTTCTGAAATAAAGTATGATTCTTTTTAGGAGAAATCTCAAAACAAATCCTGTGATTTTCCTTAAAACATTATAATATTGGCAAACAACTATTATGTGACATGTATATTTTAGGGCAATACTGGATTATTGATAGCAAGTTGAAAAAATCAACTTATGTGTTTGGTTCACTCCCCATTAATTACCTATTTACAATTTTCGAGTTATAAATTTAGGAAATCTTTTTATAGCCTTACTTTAATCATTGTAGTTTTACATAAAAAAATATTTTCATATAATTTTTTAATGTATATAAAAAATTATATATATATATATATATATATATATATATATATATATATATTCTCATCAAATTAGAATAAATGTGAAGTCATGTTAATAAATTTTTATATTGATATATTCTTTTAAAAGCATACAAATAAAATCATTCTCAAAAAATTAATTTATAGAAACACAATAAAACACACATATATATATAGTGACCCAGTATTTTTACACATATTATTACATGATTAATAAATATAAATAAACACTAATAATAAAAAATTATTATCAAGGACTAGTGTCTTTAAAAGAGTAGGTTCATAATATGTAAAACCAGGAATCATAATTTTATTTTCCATAGTGATTTACTAAAATCCAATCAAGTATTTAAAGTTTAATCGGATAAAATGGAGAAAAAATAAACAAAAGTGTGAGATAAAAAGCCCACTAAGAGAGTAAATATGATAAGTATCCATAATATGTGATTCAAACTTTTAACATGATATCATAAAATATATGGCACATGAGTAATCACATGGAATCATAACATAAAGATTATTGTAAAATAATATCGTGGATTCAAAAAAATGTGGCATGAACATGTAACATGAAATAAACATGAGTCATGTCTAACTTCCAATAAAATATCACATTGTAGAAAAATTCTCATCATGTATTATGTTTTCTCTCTAACCCCAAACATGATGTATCATGAAACTATAATAATACACAATAAAAAAGATCACTATTAGGACACACCATTCTTAACATGTCCATAATATGTGTTACACCTAATGGAAATCAATCAAAATCCATAACAAAATAATAACAAATAGAAATAAAATGCATTTCATAATTTTCTTCAAATCATATTCCAAAGAAAGTTCACAATGAAGTAATTTTATAAATGACCATATGTTTATTATTTCCCTGTCAAAGAAATAATTAATAAACTAGGTATATATGTGGGAGACATATATACATAATTTACAAGAAAATCATCACATAAAAGGTTTTTTCATTTATAAAAAAACATTCTAAAAACATTTCTTATATAAATAAACATTAAAAATTGAGTAACATCTTAGGATGTCATCTGTGATGAAAAATAATTTTGAAAGATCACTTTAAAAATTTCTAGAGGAAAATTGTAATTCTATATTGGAAAAAATATTGAAAATCTAAAAAATGGTCAAATATTAAGGAATTTTTTTAAAATAACATTTTAATCATAAAAAAGGATTCATTAAAAAATAGAGTGCACATGATAGAGGAATAGTTTAGTTAATGATTAATATCGTAAAAAATGAAGTTTGCTTCCACATTATTGTATGAAAAATGAAGAAGTAACTAGTAATGAAAATGAAGAAAATATTCCATTTATTATTTTAATATAATTAAATGATTATTAATTACATTAAAAATAAGAGAAAAATCTTTTTTTATTTTATTTTAAAAATATGGATTTCGAAGAAGAAGTATTTTAAACCGAAGAGAGAAATAATTTCATATTTTTGTAAAATAATTTTATCAATAAAGATAATCACCAAAGAGATTAATTTATTATAATTACATTAAAACTTCATGAATAAATTGATGATAACAAAACTAAATGTTATTATTATATAATGAGAAAATAATTTCAATCAATGGAAATTCAAGCATATGGAATCCTAATTAAAATGAGATTGAAACATAATCACCTACAACATTAGTATCTTTTGAATCATAACATCTCATTAATGAAGTAGTTGAATTATAATATATAATATAATGATGCTGGAAGGATTAATTATATATTAATAAAATGATTACTATATACACCCTTCAAAATAAATTAGGTTCATAAAAGAACTAGTGTCTCAAAGAAAGACATTTTTGTCAAAACACTTACAATATTCATATCATTGGGGTGAATGTTAATAAATTGGGTGATTATGTGTGAAAAATTTATATCCACATAAATAAAATTTTAAATAAAAATTAGATCAATTTTTTTTATAAAATGAAATTTTTAAAAATATAATCAACGATGTAGTCATATAACCCACTGAATAAAAATTGTGTATGAAAACCATTGCCCCACACTTATATTTAGTTGAGAAATATTTAACAACCATTATAGTGGTTTTAAAATTTTTATTAAATTAAAATAGAATAATTTTATAATTTTTAAATTCATATATGACCCTTTAATAACATCATATTTCATGTTCAATAAAAATCATTCATCATAACTATTATTTTGGGGGTAATTTAATGCGTTTTTTCCTACATGTTTCATCGTGAATATTCTAGATATTAAACATAGGTTATAGTTCCATAATATATGTAATTATATTAATTTTTTTAAATATTGTTTTAATTATATACATCTTTATAATCATTACAAAATATTTAATATGGATAATGACTCACATTTCTTTGTAGTGATTTTTGGTCATACGTAGCAACAAATGATGTTATCATTTACTTAACGGGTGAAATGGAAGAGAAGTGGGTTTAACATTAATTTTAATTATTCAATATAATTTAATATATATCACATGTATTCATTATATTTATCTTTATGTACTTTCCATTTACATAATTATTGAATAATTAATCACATCACTTCATGAGGCGGTAGTCCACCGTACACACGAACAACATTATTATTTACTAAATTGATGATAACGTAAGAAATTGTATCTTACATTAGATTTACAAAATGATTTATATATAATTAATATAATATATAAATATATAATTAATCCTTATTAACTTCCATGTACTGAGTAAGTGATAAATGAATTACATCGCTTCACGAGGCGGTTGTTTTCAAAATATATAAAAGACATTATCTCATTCACTACAAAATGGAAAGTAAGAAGGTATATATGATATTATAATTATATAATAATAATTATATATTAAATATAATATATAAATTTGATGTACATCATTATATAAATATTTAAAAAGTGCTGATACAAAACGAATTACATTAGTTCGCGACGTGATGGTCAACCGTACACATGATCAATAATTTCAGTCCCCATTTGAGGGAGGTGGAGTTTGCTGTAGGTAATTACCTTAATATTAAAAAATATAAGTATATAAAAGATACTGAGGATTTAGAATCCTAATTTTTTAATAATATTTGTGGGAGGTTTAAGACTAATTAATATAAAAGACACGGTTAAAAATGTTACCTCTTCTTTGGAAAAATTATTTTGGTTTTCAAAAACATCTTTCCTAGTTTTAATTTATTTACCAAAAAAATAATTTTATGAGGATGGTAGGATGTAATTACGTGAATTGGGTAGATATTTTCTAAAGTAATGGGTTTTTGAATTTTGGAAAGAAGAATAGAGGGGTACGCCTTTAATAAGTGGGGGAGAGGATACACTTGGAATATTTGAAAAGAAAGAATTCTACACACATTTTCCTCATGAAGAGGGTAAAAATGGGCCATTTATTTACCTTAGTATATATAATTTGGAACTATAACCATTAAATATAAATTTGAAATGTTTTGTGTCATTTCTAAACCTTATAATATTTATTTTACCCCCTTATAAACTTATTTTTACCTTAATGATTTCAAATAATTTTTATTATTTAGATAATTCATTATGATCAAACATTATGTGGATATTTTTAGAAAAAATAAATTATGGTGATTCAAAATACTGAATCCATATTTCAAAATTCAAATTATTTAATGAGTAAAATAAAAATAAAAATTAAATTCGCAGATATGTCATTAAAAAAGATTTTCAAAAGAAAAACTTTTAAAAGATTTATATGTTTCTATATCATAATTCAAAATTAAATTGATTCAAATGAAATAAAATTTTTAGAAATAATATAATTGAACTAATTTCACATTAAATAAAATTTAATATATAATTTTTCATAAAAAAAATTAATTGAAAATTTAGTTTTAAAAAATAATTGTATGTTCACTATACATCAAAAAATAAATATTTTTCAGAATATTTTAAAAAATTCACCAAAATTTAATTATGAAAACTAGGCTTCAAAAACAATGTTCATTTTTAAAAATAGGTTTTCTAAAAGTGGTAGAAAAATAATTTCAAATTATGTTCAAAAAGTGTGAGTTATCATCTTTTCAGAAAAAAACCGTTTTTCAATAAAACATTTAATTCCCTATCAAACAGTTCTTATCTTATTTATAATAAATTGAATACAATTGATTTTAATTTATACATGGACAACAAGTATTTTTCATAATATATTTAGTCTAATTAGTTCCCTCCAATTTAAATTATAGGTTATAATGATCATGTAATAATAAAAATATTTTAATATTATGCCATATTTTTTTAAAATCGGTGTTGCATGAATCACACAATATTAAAGTGATTCAATTTATTTTAAAATAAATATTTCCGAAAGTTTTATAGAGTCACATTATCTTATGTTATTTGTTTTTTATTTCATATACTCTATCCAACATAATGTTTATCTTTTAAAATATTCGGGTGTTACATTATACACCCCATAAATAAATTGTGTCCTCACAACTTAATCTTGATCTTGATAATAAAGGTATTGAAAATTGAAAATAACTTTTTTTGAACCCCACATCATTAGAAAAGATAATTAAAAAACAATTTATAAGAGAGAAATGGATGCATGAAGGTCATACCAAATAATACTTTATTAAGTTTCTATATCGGGGAACATTGGCGTGAAATGAAAACATGGAAATAGAAGAGAATAGTAACAACCAAGAATTTATAGAGAGTGATTGATATCATTGATGGAAATAAAGTAAACGAACTTTTGAAATTCAATAACCACAAAATCATAAACTTGAGATTAATTAAAATTCTATTGATTTATAGGATATAAAGGTAATAGGGTATTAATTTTGTTTTAGGAAAAAATTCCTAGAGGCAAGGGATTATTTTTCTACCGAGATAGTAAACCCCAAAAATATTTAATTACCTAATATCATTTTATTTAATAAGAATAATATTATCTTTTCATAGTTCTTAGATCAATTTCACCTTTACCAAATAATCTATGGAAATGAATTCCAAATATATATTTTTTAATCCCGAGGCACTAAAATTAATATTAATAGATCATATGATCAATAAATGAGTAACCTGATTTTTCTCATATCATGTAAAAAAATATTTAGTATAAGGTAACATATTAACAAAAATTAATACGAATACATTAACAACTAAAATTTAATAATGAAACTAAAGGTCCCACCTAGACCATTCCTTAAATAAATAACCCTATATCTCAAATAACCTCAATAACCTCAACATGAAATAAACGTTTAACTTGAATGGTTATCTCATAAAAATTAAGTAGACATATATACGAACATAATAGATTTCTTCCCTAATAATCCTTTATGTTAAACAAAATAGTTATATATACATCAATATAATAAAACAACACTCAAAAATATCAATAATCGCCCAAAATTAAATAAAATGTTCCTATAATATGTTTCCCAAATAGTTTGTTAATATTCAACATTAAAAACATCTAGGTATTTTTTTAAACAAAATAGTTTATCACATATGCCAAAGGTATGAACTACACCAATATCAACCTTCATTTATTACATTAAAGTCTTGCAGCCTTTCCAAAAGTGATGGATTGTCAACCATATTTTTGGATAACCATTATACAAATCAATGAAAAATATTATATGATGCTCATATTCATAATTTAATCATGGAACTATAACATTTTTATTAATATTGTGATCATCTAAAAAAATAATAGTATTCCTCAAATCAATTTTTTAAAACAAGTAGATTTTTCTATAAAATTCATTGTTTTCCCAAAAAACCAACTAATTACCTCAGAGTCAAGAACTAATTTTAGGTTATATTTTCCTTATTTATGTGTTTTTTAATAGAGTATCACCTTACCATTAAATCAATTTTCTAGATTATTCAACATATTCTTCAAAATTAATAACTTAAAACTTCCACAGAATAATCCTTATATATATAAATATATATTTTAAGATTTACATAATTATTGAATTATTGTATATAATCATTTCAATCATTAATATCCATTCATAAACCATTTAATATGTATAATCATATTATTAATTAATACCTCCAAATATTTATATGTTATTTATTGTTTCTTCTTCATCAAAAAAACCATTACATGTAAAACCTTGTTGATAAAGTTCTTAGGATTTCCCCAATGTACATTAATTTGTAGAGTTATCATTCCTTATATATTAAAAACATTCAACCATTTATGATTCCTCAAGGAAACAATTATTCTCATAAATTTCATTGAGTGAAATTTACATTTTTCCTCAAAATTACTTTTTGACGTTATTCTCGACACATATAACATGTTTCCATCCCTTTGAGACATTCCCTTGAGTGCTTTATCTGAAATTCATGCTATACCGGAAACTAAATCATATTTCCCCAATGGTATCCACCACCTAAGCTCAAAAAAAAACTATATACTTATTTTTATTCTTAATTATGAGAGTTGTCTATTGTGTAGGATTCTAATCAAATATCGTGATAGCTTATTAGAAATAATCACAATATCCCTCCATCCATTTATCTTCACATTCAGTTTCTCATAAAAAGATTGTCTATAAAATTAAACATTAACCAAGTTCCATCTAGATCTCTCCACTAACTAAAACCATTAATCATTTTATGATAAATAGAAATCCTATTGTTAAACAAAATAACGATAATAAATCATTTATATGGTGTTCAAATCATGAAACCTTATTTTCAATCAATTAACCAATAGGTTTATCCATGGGAATTAATGATCATCATTTATTAAAATCATTTAGGATAGTTCATAAAGAGTTTTTTACTTTCCAAAAAATATTCTCTAGGAATAATGAACCAGGGGAAAATTAAGGCCCATTTTCATTTACCAGGTAACACTTGAGTTATGCCTGATGCTTCTTTTTTAGACTTATTACTTCTAGGTATATATTTCCTAGAACCATGTCCGGTTGTATAATAAATAAAAGGATGTAATTACTTAGAAATCACATTCTTTATAATACAATAATATAAATATATATTTATATGTACTTAGTATTATCCTTATACATTTTCCTTTTTTACTTACTATATTTTTTCAAAATCTTGTTCCAAATCATAACTAAACCATTCATTTGATAACAACTATAAAAACCCAATAATTTTACACATGTTATTACATGATTCTTAAATATAAATGACCATTAATATAGTGTATGTATCTTAATGTCAAAATGTCTTTGGAAAACAATGTTCTTAAAATATAAAACATTAAATCATTATTTTAAAGTCCATAGTGTGATCCTAAAATAAATTAAGTCTATTAAATTTTCATGGGATAACATGGAGAATACATAATGAATGGGGTGATCTGAAAATCCCAGTAAGAAATAAACATGAAAATGAAATATAAAATGTGAGTCAAAGGTATTACATGATATCATAAAATAGATGTTACACGAGTAATCACATAAAATCATAACATAAAGAACATGGTATCATAAAACCAAAGAATAATAAGAAATGTGGAATAAATATATAACATGACATAATAATGAGTTAATGCTAAAATACTAAACAATATCACATGGTGAAAAAAGTCCCATAATCGATAAAGCTTTCCACATAACCTTATAAATGATCTCTCATGAGACTATAACATTACCCAATGAATTGGAGTGCTACTTTATTTCACCCTTCATAATTTTTCATAGTTTAGGTGTGACACATAAATGAAATAAATCATAGGAATAACATAATAATTACATATAAAAATATTTTTTTTTCATAATCATGGTTCATATTATATTCCATGTAAATTTCATAATGAAGGGATTTGATAAATGTTAATAAGGTGTGTATTACCTCATCAAATTAAGGGATAATAAATTAGGTATATATTTGAGAGACATATACACATAATTTAGATGAAATTCATAACATGAAAGATTATTTTCATTGATTAAAATACAAAAAACAATATTGGGGGAAATAATTGTTTTACTTTATGTAACAATAGAGGATTTCATCTTAGATAATATAGGATTTTTCAAGATCACTTTGAACATTTCTTGAGGAAAATATTACTTAAATTTTGAGAAAACATATTTAAAATCAAAAACAATCTCAACAATTATTGATTTTCTTTGGAAAACAATGTTTGAAACATAAAGAGTATGCTTCAATACATTGAGTTTTCATGATTGCAAAAGAGTTTCATTCATGCATAATATATTAAAAGAACATGTATTCAATTCAAATTTGTGAAAAATGTCAAAAAGTACACTTTTTAAAAATAACAGAAAGGTTACATTTTTTTAAAAAAATAACCCAAGTGTAAAAATGACATTAAATAATCACAGTAAAAATTTTTGGGAAATAATTTTAGAAAACATGGATTTGGATGACATTTGATTTTTGACCGAAGATTGAAATGAAATTGGATTTTCATAAAAAAAATATTTATCAATAATTTTAATTACCAAATAGGATAAAATGTTAAAATTACATTAAAACAACAAGAATAAGCGTAATAGAATAAAATAAATGAGTTTTTTAGAAAATTATCAAATAATTAATTTCAATAGAAATCAAATTATAAAAAATCTTGATTAAAATGCGATTGAAAAAAAACATACCGCTTTGATAACTTTTGAATCATTACTACCCAAGGATATTTACCGGATTTTTAAACTAATATCTCATTATATAAGAAGGAATAATGCTATTTACATGTAATGGTGAAGTATATACACCATTAAAAAGGAACAAGGTTTATAAATGAACATGTGTCTCAATGTAATATATATGTGATTAAACAAATACAAAGATCATATCAATGGGGTGAGAGTAAATCCATGGAGTGATTATGCATAAAAAATTAATATCCACATAAATTAAATTTTAATTAAAAAATAAATTAATAAGAATTCATTTAAAAAATAATTGTGGAATAATATAATCAACTATATAATCGTATAACCCGGTGAATGGAAACTAAGTTAAGAATCCCCTTACCTGATGCATAAATTTAGTTTAGCATCACTTAACCTCATCTATAGTGGTTTAAAACATGTTATTAAACCATACCAGTAATATATTATTATTTTTAATATAAAATATAACCCTTTTATAATATTTTATTACCCATTAATTAA
Source organism: Viscum album (assembly GCA_963277665.1). Taxonomy (NCBI): domain Eukaryota; kingdom Viridiplantae; phylum Streptophyta; class Magnoliopsida; order Santalales; family Viscaceae; genus Viscum; species Viscum album. The sequence continues at coordinate 1,227,757,275 of OY728130.1, forward strand.
GAATATTTCATTATCACTATTATTTCATATGTTAATTGCCTTGTTTTCTCCTACAATATTTATCCTAAATCTTCTCGATATTGAATATATGTTATATTAAAATAATCCCTAGAAATATATTAATGATATAAATTTCATTTTTATTCATTTTAAATGTCTTTTGAATCATTATCTAATTTGTAAATGGATAATTAATCACCTGGCTTCGTGGAAACGATTGGTCGTACATATGCACGAGTGACAATATCATTTCTATAATGGGTGAAAGGGTATTAAAGTGGATAGTATAATAATTTTAAAAAATTAATATAAATTCATTCATATACAAATATATATATATATAGATTTATATAATATATTTTCATTTACTTTTTCTTATGCTATTTTCGATGTAAATGGTTTGTGAAAAATGAATCAAATTGATTCACTAGGTGGTAGTCCATCGTACACATGAATGACATTATCATTTATTTAATGAATGATAAGGTAAGAATGTATTTTGTAAATTTATTTTAAAAAATTGTAATATTTCATTAATTTAATATTAAAAAATAAAATTAATACTTATTACCTTCTAGGTAAAGCTTACGTAAAAAATGAATCACATCACTTCGTGGGGTGGTAGTCCACCATACACATGAACGACATTACAAATTCTCTACAATGTAGAAATTAAGAAGGAATCTAGGATATAATAATTAAATAAATATAATTATATAATAAATAATATATATATATATATATAAACATTAGATACATCATAATATTTATATAGGATAATCGGTGATGGAAAATAAAGTATGTCAGTTCAGGAGGCTGTAGTCCAATCTATACATGATGAATGGTTCATTTATATTTGGGGGAGGAATATATGGTTGTAGGAAATGTAAATTACATAAAAATGTCTCATTTTAAGGATGAATTTTTTTAATATATCAGCATGTTTCAATAAATCTTTATGGAGGTGGAATGTCACGACCCGTCCTCGGGGCCCTTGCCGTGACTACCCCAAGCCTGCCTTCCATACGTCAGGGGCTGGAGACTAGCACCAAAGGAATAAATCCAAAAAGAAGGGAAGGTATTTCCTTTATGAGGTATCATGCACAACATAGTATACAATTGAAGTAACCACTAAGCCAAAACTGGGTACAAGGCAAGTGCTGAAAAGTAAATGGGCCTGTATACAAACCCAACTGAAATTACAATACAATTGAAAGGAAAGTACAACAGCAGTAAGTAAAACAGAAACACCGAGTCATCCTTCGGAAATCCCACCTGAAGTTTGGGTACAGATAGTCTCCTCAGCTCCTCGGGTCCGGCCGTCCGCACCGTGTACGTCCCGCGAAGTTGTCAACCTCCGGGTACCGTCCCGCTCTAGAAGCCTCCACCTCGATCAGTGTTGTCCATCGTCTACATCCAACACAACATATTGTGGGCATAGCCCATGCAGGGGTGAGTATACGACACTCAGTATGGACCCCGAGATCCCCGAAGGTCTCTCAGAATCCACGATGGATAAACCACAAAGGAAAGATACAATCACAAAGTATCAAAAGACTTTACTTAGGTATATTCCCATACATATACCAAAGTCATCAATTATAAAACGGCTCCAACTCTTGAGCCCAAGCACAACCCAGTCCACACAGGAAAACACAACCCAATCCACACAGGAAAACACAACCCAGTCCACACAGGAAAACAAGTCAATCACATTGATGATAATGATTGTAAATTAAGACTCAGCTTACACAGGTATACATCTTTCGTATAGAGTTAGAGATGATCATATGTAGTCACTGATTCATATAAATTGTTGGACCCACATAGGATACATGACTAGATAAGCTGTCAGACCCACATAGGATACAAGACCAACTACTCTGCCAGACCCAATCATGATACAAGTACAGAGGTCATGCTGCCGGACCCATGGAGGATCGAAGTACAATCATCCCCGCTACCGAACCCACAGAGGATCCAAGTACAGTCATCCTCGCTGCAGAACCCACAGAGGATCCACACACAATCGTCCTCGCTGCCAAACCCATGGAGGATCCACGTACCACCGTCCTCTCTTCCGAACCCACGGAGGATCCAAGTACAGTCTTCCTCGTTGTAGAACCCACAGAGGATCCATGTACAGTCGTCATCATCGCACCCGCAGCCAACTCTAGGGTTCCCGCACACATCACGTTTGATTCCGGGAGGGTATGCTACTCAATCCAAGGGGGTCGATACATCAACTATCACAAAGTCCAGAGTTGATGTATCTCGAAGTTCCGTCTCGTCAAAAGAAACCTAGTGTGACAGACGGTGCGTCAATCGGACGCCCGATCTGAGAGTTATTGGCTTTTCCGTCCTAGGGGCCCTGTTGGTTTTTAAGCTCAATCCAACCTGACTATACTCCAACCGTGTCCAAACCTCAAGTGTATTAAAGAAAAAGAACCTTCTCAGAAAATGTATTTCAACACAATTGACGGTACATCAAACGGACGTCTGGTCCTTAAGTTATAATCATTACCGCTCCAAGGCCCCGGTTGGTTTCAGATTCGAACCAACCCGTACATACAAAAACATTGCCGACACCTCATGTGTTATATATCAAAACAACCTTTGCGATCCAAGGATTCCTATGCAACTGACGGTACTTCGATTGGAGGTCTGTAGCTCAAGTTATGGTAAAAAGACCGAAAATGGTCCGAAGTGGGGGTATGGGCCCGGTCCGACCCGGCCCAACCCCCCTGGGTCACCCCGAACCGGGTCGACCCGACCAGGGTCTGGGTCCGGCCTAGTAGGGCGCGGCTTGGCTCGGCCAGCATGGCCCTATCCGCGTGACCCGGCCAGGCCCGGCAGAGGGGCACGCTGGGTGGGGCCTCGCTTTCCGCGGACGCAGCGCCAGGGTGGCACCGCTGCTCCCCTGGATCCCGTGTGGCCACGGGATCCAGCCCTCACTGCCGCGGCATCAGCCTTGGTGGGCTAATGCCGATGGCGCGCCGGGGTACAGCCGCCCCCAGGTGGCCGGCCGGTGTTGGCCGCCGCATCCGGCCGTCGGCGCCGGCGACCCATGCCGCCGAGGGCTTCCGCGGGCCACCGGAGTCATCCCGGTTGTCTGATTTTTCTCTCGTCTGTGCCTGCGATCGCCTTGGGACCCGTACTACACTGCGAAGGCCTCCAATCTCCATTTTGGTCCTGCTTTGTTGTCACCAATTATTCCTCACATCAAGAACAAATTAGTGGTGGGTTCGGAATTGTTCGTTAGTCCGCACCCACCGCGTTAGTGGTTCAAAACATCACCAATCAATTTGCATGCCATGCCGAGGGTATAAATTCACATAACGAAATATAAAAAAATTCCCCTACAATTTCACCACAAACAAATATTCCGATCCCACAAATAAAAACATTCGCGGATCAATTTGATATTGAGTTGATCCGCGTTCTTTGTTCTAGGATGGAAGAATCATGGGAATACAAACACACTCAAATTAAACCCCTACCTCAACAAACGATGTCGAACGTTGGCGTTGTTGTAGACGGAGTCGTGGGGAAAGATATCATAGGTGACGTCGGAGTGCGCCGAGGTGGAAGAGGCGTCTCCTCCCTTGTTGCGGAGAAGAGGATTGATGGCACGTCGTTGTTCTTTGAGGAACTGACGTTCTTCACCGTTCTTCGTCAGAGGCTGGCATTCTTCGTCGTTCTTCATCGGAGGCCGACATTCTTCCCCGCACAATGAATGCTCCCCTGATTAATAAAATAATAGGTTCCTCCTATGATCTTATTATACACGCCAAGAAACTCCCAAAATTAAATCACCACATTAAATAAAATGTGTTAAAAATTAATTAAGGAAGGGAGAGGGAAGGTTGCCAATTATTAAATGTGTTGGAAATTAACTAAAAAAGGGAGAAAGAGTGAGGATCCTCATTAAATTATGGGTTGACATAATTTAATGGATTGAGGTGGAGAGATTGGCATTTAATGTGGGTTTGCCAATATAATGAGGGGTTCTTAATGAGATTAGAGGAAATTAAATGGTAGGGCTCGTGTGGGCCCCACCTCTCGAACATCCAAACTTAGGTAGTTAAGTGGCTATGGGCCCCACCCTTAACTACCCATGGGAGGGAATAACCACCTTATAAAATAAAAATTGTTCCGGAAATTTGTATTTACTTCCTAAATAAACCCCCAAAATAATCTTCTCCTCCATTGCTAACGCAACTACGGTAAGTGTCCCTTTAAGTAATTATCGGTGCTGAGAGTTCATCGGTGCCATCAGATTTTAATTCCGAGCACCGGTTCAAAAGTTAGAAAAACCCACTCGTTCGTTTTCTGAATATACCTGAGCTAATCTTTGGAAATTGATTCCGGGCACACCGGGCCTCAGAATCAAGCACCGTCAGAAGCCACAGACTCGAAAAATTCCAAAATATTTAAAAAAAATTTACATGAAATTTCCAAGTCTTTAAATGGAATAAGAAAAAATATAAAATGGTCGGTCAAGGATGTTGTATCTTTTTTGGAGAAATTATATTGGTTTACACCAACAAGCTTGATGGATTGATTTAATGACCAAAAAATATTATATGAATATTTTAGGTAATTAAGTATGTTATTGTCTTAATAAATGGGGTTTTTAAGTATTGATATGAAAGGAGAGGGATGGAATTTATAAAGTGGGGAAGTGGACACACATGTCATTTTTATGAAGAATGAATTCCACCCAAATTTTTTTAAATCTATAAGGACAAAAAATTGACCATTTTAGAACCTTAAAAGTGATGATTTCCAAATATTATCAAAAAATTGAAATTCGGAATTATTGATTTCATTTTTAACCCTTACCATTTTAGTTCAACCCCTGATAATTTTTTTTACCTTAATTGTGGAAAAATAACTTTTACTATTTTCACTATTCATTATAGTAAAAAATTAAGTTGAAATTATTCGATAATATAAATCATAATGACATGAAATATTTAATACATTTTTTTTAAATTCAACTCATAAAAGTGGAAATAACTAATTTAATGTAAAACCTATAGAAGTGAAGGAAAAACTATTTTTTTCCAAAACAAAACATTCATATGTGTTAAAAATAATTATATCAAAATTTAATATGAAATTTACTAAAATTAATTAAATTAGTTAAATATGAATATAATTTTAATATTTTTTTAATTAAATCCAAATAATTAAATAATTGACAATTTTATATAATTTAAATGAAAATCAAGTTTTTAATAAAAATTCATATTTTTTTACTACTCATCAATTAACTTGTCTATTTAGAAAATTTTCACAAATTCTAAAAATGAATATTTTTAAATTTATAACTACAAAATTATGTTTTTTTTAAATTAAATTTTCTTTAATTTTTAAAATTATTTTTAAATTATTTTTTCAGAGAAATACCAATCCACATTTTAAAAAAATACATTTTTTCAGAAAAAATATGTCACTCTCTTTTAAATAGTTTTTTTATATAATCAATAGATAAAAATTGAATTTATATTATAAATGTGTAAAGAATATGTTTAATTATTCATTTATTAATATTTATAATCACCAATATAGTGTCTAGGTCATAATATTCATGTTTAAATAATAATATTTCAATAGATTATTATGCATCATTTAAATCAAGTGTTGTATATACCGCAAGCTATCAAAGAGATTGAATTTATTTAAAAATAAATATATCTAAAATTATAAAGGAGTTACATTCTCTTATTTTATTTTTTTCCTATATTCTATATAACATGATTTCCCCCTTTTCAAATTAGGTTGTTAAAATTTAAACAAAATAAAAATTCATGAAATATATTTATTTTGATGATAAATATTTCTTACAAAAAATATATTATTTTAATGGTTCTGAATTAAAAATACTTCATACAAGAAATAATAATTTTTAAATGAGGTATTGATATAAAAAATATAATAATTGAACCCTAATTATGAACCTATGATAATATTTAAAATAAAATATTTGTATTTGGGAATAGTAAAGAAGAGTTTTTTAAAAAACCTTCACATAATGCTAGATAAACCATTATTGTATAATCATAGTTTATTCCATCCTACCCACACACATATTTATTTTTATTTACACGTGGACATGTGTACTACTTCAAGAAACTATCCCCTCACATAATCTTTATAACCATAGTAAACTCATCTAAAACCTGACTAGGATGAGCCAATATAGCTGATGAAACTTATTGAATGAATCCATCCATCTTCTTTTCCACAACTCTAGAAGAAGCTACAAATTCTCCAGACATGAACAAATAAATCATAGAAAATAGGTTATTGATAATGTGGTTTGATGAAGATAGTGATAATGGTGGATTAAATGGATAAATATGGAACTGGTGATGGGGGAACATGGGGTTGGATGGGTGTGAGTTCAGAGTTCTATTATGGTGGTGACAGCAGATGAGAGTCATGGATGCCGACCCCCGCATTCCTATTCTTGTTCTCTTTTTTTTGGTTTTAATACTATAAACCATTAAATATATAAATATGTACATATATATATATATATATATGATAAATTCCCGACCATAAACATTACATAATCTTTAATTAAGTTAATAATTCACATTTCAAAAAAACATGGGATGAACAGAAAAAGCTATGTAAGGGATACCAAAAGTAAGAAAACCATTTGTTTTTCAAAACAACAACTAAATCATGAATAATTTATCATAATTAATACTTTTCACCTTTATGAAGTAGTAAATACTATTCATTGAATAAAGGATCATTGCTTACACATTTATAACCAAAATATTTCTATAAAACCCATAGAAGGTACATAATATAAAATGCTAACTTGGGACATAAACATACCTAAATGGAATAACCATATGGTAATATTCCACACATATAACTAAATGGAATAGCCATATAGAAAACTTCCATACCCAATGCCTTGGAGGTCATAACGTAACCACCCATCCTTGTTTATCATGGAACCACCCGTCATTTGGTTTATCACATAACCACCCGTCAAATGTCCATGTACCATTATAAATTATTAACATATAAAATATTGCAAATAAAAATATTTAACTAATAAAATTTAATTTGAAATAAAAATAAATCATTTAAAGATATCAAAATAATTAATCAATTTCAAAAACCATTTTCAATACCAAAACACAAAAAAACAGAATAAGGGGTTTCTTTTTCATTTAAAAAAAACATTAAGGTATATGGAGGAAGACAACAAATGATTATGGTGATAGAGAGGTCATTATCGCAGAAAATATTAAAAAAAATTAATTCGGTCATTTAGTAAAATGATTCATAGAAAAAATATTCCCTTTGAATGAAATTAAAATTCAATGGGGATTATTATATATCATATAAAATAAAGTCATGTATAAATCAAAGTATGCATCAATGAATGAAGATTGAGATGAAGTCCCTTAAAAAGATCATTTTGAAAATAAAATAGATATATTTTTCATAAATCATGTATAAATACCTGATAATATATAATAATTATTTTCTCACATAATAAAAGAACGACATTAACAAGAAAGAGAAGATAAATCCAAATAATGAAAATTTGGTTAAGAAGTTCCCTTACATCGTGTCTGACTTGACCCATTCATTCATTAATTTCAAAAATAATAAACTTAAGTTAATTTATACTTGATTAAGAAAATTTTTCAGTTATATTATTACCTTTATATCACTTATTACCATTCTATAATAATTAGTTAATTATTTGAGTTCATATCCGTCATTTTGTCGGTGTTCGGAACTTGAGTTAAAAATGAACTTTTTATAATTACACATTGTTCTTGTGGTCAAAAGAACATTATCTCCAAAATTATATTCATTACTTAGATATCATATATATCTATTACATATATGTATTTATAATAGTACATAACATTTGGAGATAAGAAATGAAATGCACCGTTCATGGAGACGGTAAGCCGTGCGTACGCATGAACGCTACTTTCATTTATATTTCATATTTTAATGGAATTAAAAATTAATTATACATAGTTATATTATAATTAAATTATAATATCTTATATAATCTCATTAACTCCAACATTTATATTTCCCACAGATGTCATGAACGAGTTATATCACTTTGATGGGGCGATAGTCCACATTTCTCAAATAAAGTTATCGTATTTACCCACTATGGAAACCATAAAGGAATTCTATAAATGAAAATACAGAAGCATAGAAAAAATATAAATATAATATATATCAAATATAAATATAGTTCCATTATAATGGACACCATAAGAGGCTGTAGGAGATAATCCAACAATCATCGTTTCGTGAGGCAGTAGTTCGCCATCATAAAAAACATTATGTTTTTCACCCATTAGATGGAGGTGTGTGTAAGTGTAGTTAGAATCCATATCATAAAAAAAATATTATATTGATTATACTATTTTTTCTATGAAATAAAGGACTAAAAAACAAAAAAAAAACTTAAATGAAGATGTTACCTTTAAATCGGGTAACTTCCTTTGGTTTGAACCAAAAGGATTTCTTGATGTGTCTTATGCCTAAGGTAAGACTTCTAGGTGAAATATAGGGATATAGGGATCTTAATTGGGTATATTTTGGATGATCCAAGTGGATTTATTGGTTGGATTAATGAGTTAGAGGTGAGGACTATTTATAAGTGGGAGGAGGGTCTCTTTAGGGAAGTTTGAAAAATTATTATTTAATTATATTATGATATTCCAGTTCTAAAGGTCCAAAACTCATTATTGTAGAATATAATATGAGTCATGTTCTAAATACAATCATCCATTAATAATTGGAAAGGTTTTAGACACTGTTTTAATTTTTATAATCATATTTATTTAAATCATTCATTAATGAGGTAAACATTGCATCATTATTATGTCATTAACAATATTATTTATTTAATGTCTAAATATTATAAAAAATATTCCATGATGTATTAAATAATTTTATCATTAAAATTAATATTTATAGTCTAAGATATATCTTATATAACCCCATGTAAAATCTGATTTAAAAAATGATATATGTTTATGTCATTTTTGTCTTTACGGTAAATTAATTAACATAAAGTGTCATTATCACCCCCAAGTTTCTCTGTGGGGTCCCAAAATATACCCAAGGATTACCATGGTCAGTAATTTATCATCCAATAATATTAATACACATGTTAGTGTAATATTATATTATTATAATACTATTTTTACCTTGATTTACCTGGTTTACCTTTAACCGCAGTAAATAAAAGTCAAAAGTTACCATTAAAAAAAAATATTTTCATCTTATTGAACCAAATTTTGCTTAATAATATCAACCATGTATTTAGAAATTTTGATATTAAATTCACAGAAGCTATAAATTTTTATTTAAATGAAAAATATGGATTTTTAACTATAACTCTGTGTTTTAACTATTCATAAAAAATTGAAGTTTTTCAGAAAAATACAAATAATTCATCCTAAGATATATTTGAATTTACAAATTAAAAAATGATGTCTATTTTACCAAATTAAGAACATAAATTTTGGATTAAATAATTTTAAAATTAATACCCATTTTCAAAACAGAAAGCATGTTTTTAAGAAATAATAAATATCAAAAGACTCACACTTGTTTATGTCCAATTTCAAAGTGAACATAATTACAATGACCAACATTGGATTAAATAATAAAAATATAATCTAATTAAACTTCAAAACCAATTAAAATGATAGTCTAATCATATATAAAAATTAGATTAAAAGGCAGTTTTGAATTAAAATACAGTATTTTTCACTATTCATTAAAAATGAATTTTAACAGAGAAATACCAAAAATTTACCCAAAGTAAATATTGATGTCCCAATTCTAAAGAAGAATCTTATTTTTTCAAATAGAAAATATTAAAGTGATCAAAACTAGATTTGAAGATGGTACACCACTAAAAGGCGATAAATCGACCTTTTAAAAAATATTAGAGTATTTATGCTTAAAATTAAATTCATTAACATTTTAAGCCTTTAACATTTATTGGATAAATGTAGAAACATTTAACAAACATGTATAACCATATTGTAGTTATTTCTGTTCATTCCTGCCAATACAAAGACTTGGTGTTAACTACCATTTAAAATATTATTATATTATTAATTTTCAGTATGACTCAGCATTGTGTGCAACATAGGATTTTATAGAAACCCATTATTGCGTATCAGGTACACCATTTAACATAACATCCCATTTAAAGTAAAATTTATATTTAATTTACAAATATTAATAAATATGAAAATGTATTATTCTTTATTTACCTGGGATGTTACATCCTTCCCCTCTTCTAGAAATTGCTTCCTCATAATTTTATTCCCTTATCAAATAAATGGGGGTATTTATCCCTGATAACATTTTTGGATTCCCACGTTTCCTCTTCAAACATATAGTTTTTTCACAGAACATTAAACTGATGAATTAACTTATTCCGCAACACTTTCTCTCTTTTGTCAAGAATATGGACTGGTTGTTTCTCAGAAGAAAGACTCTCTTCCAACCAAACTACCTCTGGGCTCAAAACATGAGATGGATCTGACATATACTTTTTAAACATTGAATCATGAAAAACATTGTGTACCTTGGATAAACATGGAGGTAAATCCACTCTGTAGGAAACTGATCCAACTTTATCTAGGATTTCATAAGGTTCAAAGAACCTTGGACTCAACTTTCCCTTATTACCAAAATGCATCACATTTTTCCATGGAGAAACCTTGAGAAAGATATGATCACCTACCTCAAAATAAATATCCTTCTTCCGATTATCTGCATAACTTTTATGCTTGATCTAAGCTATTCTCATGCGCTTTTGAATGAACTGAACTTTTTCTTCTATCTCTTCTCCCAATTCTGGTCCCATCAACATCCTTTCACCTTCTTCATCCGAAAAATCTGGAGTTCCACACTGATTCTCTTATAATTCCTCAGATGGATTCATCTGTATACCATAATTAAAACTGTTATTATAAGAAAATTCAACCAAAGAAAGATGTTGGTCCCAAATTCCCTAGTAATCCATTGAGCAAGCACGTAACATATCCTCCAAGGTATTAATTGTTCGTTCTGATTTCCAATCTGATTGAGGATGAAAGGCTTTAATAATAATTAAGTCAGTATCCAATGAATTCTGAAGGTATTTCCAAAAGTTAGAAGTAAACATGGGATCACAATTAGATACAATGGAGAGGAGAACTCAAAGTAACCATATCATCTCTATAACATATGACCGATAAAGTTGATCTAGAGACAAAGTATCTCGAATAGTAAGGAAATGACCAGATTTAGTCAATCAATCAACAATAACCCAAATTGAATTATTACCTCAATATGTATTTGGTAATCACATAATGATGTCCATGGATATATTTTACCATTTCAACTATGGAAATCATTAAGGCTGAATCATCCCTTTCAGTAACTTCTTCTTTACTTCAACATGTTGACAAGTCAAACACTTCATAGTAAAGTCATCAATTTCTCTTTTCTTTATACCCCCAGTAATACTGAAGAAGATCTTTGTACATCTTAGTACTTCCAGGATGAACTGAAAACGTAGAACTATGAGCTTCACATAACAACTCATTCTTAAAATTTGAATCAGAAGTCATACATAATCTCTTTCCAAATATCCAAATAAAATCATTATCAATGTTAAAATAAAGAAACATACCCTTCTAAACCAACTCTACCTTTTTCTACAACTTACTATCTTCCTTATGCACTTTCTTAATTTTTTTTCTTGAGACGATTTCACTGACACCTAAAAAAAACAGAGTAATTTCTTTCTCTAAAAACTTATATGCCAAAGTTCATCATGTCTTTAATAAAATGATCTTGTACTAAATGTAACAATGTTAATGATGCACTGAATTTTCTACTCAAAACGTCAGCCGCTTTATTTTCTTTTCTCGGATGGTAATGGATCGTGTAATCATAATACTTGATTAATTTCAACCATATCCTCTATCTCATGTATAATTATTTCTGAGTGAATATATACATTAATCTTTTGTGGTGAGTATATATTTCAAAATTTTCTTCATAAATATGATGCCTCTAAATTTTTAAAACAAAAACAACAGAAGCTAATTATAAATCATGTGTAGGGTAATTTAACACATGAGTTTTCAACTGACACGAGGCATAATAAATTACCTGATAATTTTGAATAAGGGCACTTCCAATTCCTTTCAACGAATCACCACTCTAGATAACAAACTCACCATTTCTGGAAGGAAGTGCCAAAATTGGAGCATTCACTAGTCTTCTTTTCAATTCCTGAAAACAATCATTACATTATTTTGTCCAAATGAATTTAACACTTTTTCGATTTAACTTAGTGATTGGGCTGGATAACCGTGAAAAAGTTTCTACAAACCTATAGTAATAACCTACTAAACCAAGAAAACTATGGATCTCAATTATCTTTGTGGGTGTTGGACATTTTTCAACAACTTTTGTTTTAGCAGGATCAACAATTATGCCATTTTTTGAAATAATGTTACCAAAGAATGAAATTTGTTGTAACCAAATATCTTTCACTTGTAGAATTTCACAAAAATTTTCTTTTTTTTACGGTTTCAAAGACAACACTTAAATTACTTTCATGTTCCTATATCCTTTTACAATAAACCAAAATATCATCTATAAACACAACCACCATGTCTCACCTGAGTCAGCTAATCTATCACTACTACAAACCGTTTATTTCTGATTCTGACCATCTAAGGATGCTGATTTTGAAGGTCATTTCCCTCTATATTCCAACCCATCCCAACTGTCCTGTTTCTTCTATGAAAATCCATTCTTAACAGAGAAATATTTAATGCGAAGAAACATGGTAATCCATAAATTCTATATCATTTAAATCATGAAATAAATTAATTTATGGATATTAATTTTGAAATATCCTAACTCCTAAAGTTATCTAAACTAACTTCTGATACCAACTATAAGGGCCAAGCATTAAACATTACATAATCTTTAAATAATTTAATAATTCATATTGAGGATCTTTTCAGGTTTAGAGATTTGTAGAATTAGGTCATAACATAAACTAGACAACATGAAAATTACATGTAGAAACTTCTACTCATTATCCATTTTTTAATAAAATAAAAACTCTCGAAAAAAAGATTCATGTATATTTCCATATTTTAGATATCATGCCTTTTCCATGATCTCATCCTTGAACCTATTCATCTATATTTCCTGTGAAAAACATTTTAAAATAACATGGGATGATCATAAAAATATTAGTAAGGGATATACAAAGAAAGAAAACAGTTAGTTTTTAAAAACAACACGCAAATCATGAATACTTTATCATAAGTAATACTTTTCACCTTCATGAATTATTAAATACTCTTCACGGAATAAGAAATATTTTCTTACCCATTTGTATCTAATAGATTACCATAAAACCCATAGAAAGAACATAACATATAATGGAAACTTGGGATATAAACATACTAAATTTGAATAACCATATGGTAGAATTCCACAAATATCACAATATGGAATAGCCATATGGCCCACTTCCATAACCAATGTAGTGGATGTTATAATGTAACCACCCTTCTTTGTTTATCACAGAACCACCTGTCATTTGGTTTATCATGTAACCACTCATCAAATGTCCAAGTACCATTATAAAATCATAACACATAAAATATTACAAACATAAATATTTACCTAATAAGATTTCATTTGGAATAAAAATAAATCATTTCAAGATATTTAATAACAAATCAATTCAAAAAACCATTTTCCATACCAAATCACCAAAAAAACTGAATAAGGGGTATCTTTTTTTATTTTTTTAAAAAAATTAAGGCTTATAGAGGAAGCCAACTAACGATGACGGTGGCAGAGAGTTCATTGTCATTACAAGCATTAAAAATATTACTTTTGTCATTTAGTAAAATGCTTCATAGAAAAAATATTCCCTTTGAATGAAATTAAAAGACAAAGGGGTTTATTATAGATCGTATAAAAGAAAGTCATGTATAAATCAAAGTTTGCCTCAATGAATGGAGACTGAGATGAAGTCGCAAACAAAGATCATTTTGTAAAAAATAGATCGATTATGTGTATTAACTATAAGCACAAATAAATCATGTATAAATACATTATAGGATATAAAAATTCATTTCTCACATAATCAAAGAAAGACATTAACAAGAAAGAGAAGATCAACCCAAAGAATAAAAATTGGGTTAAGAAGTAACCTTACCTCGTGTCTGACTTGACCTGTTCATCCTTAAATTAACATAATAATAAACATAAGTTAATTTATAATTTATTAATAAACTGTTTCAATTATATAATTCTTTTTATATCACTTATTACTTTGCTATAACAAGTAGTTAATTATTTGAGTTCATATAGGACATTTTGTCGATGTTCGAAACTTGAGTTAAAAATGAACTTCTTATATTTACAAGTTGTTCATGTTGTCAAAAAAAATTATCTCCAGAATTATATTCATGATTTAGATATCATATATATAATATATATCTAATATATATATGTATTTTTAACTGTACATAACATTTGAAGATAAAAAATGAAATGCTTCATTCCAGGAGATGGTAAGTCGTATATACGTATGAACCCCACTTTCATTTCTATTTTGTATTTTAATGAAATGAAAACATTATTATACATAGGTATATTATAATTTCATTATAATATCATATATAATTTCATTAACTCCATACTTTATAAGTCCCACGTATGACATGAACGGGTCATATCACTTTGAGGGGGAAATAGTCTGCAATTCCTCAAATGCAATTATCGTATTTACCCACTTTGGACACCATAATGGTATTATATAAATGAAAAATATAGAAGAAATTATAAAATATAAATATAATATATATCACTTAAAAATATATTTTCATCTTAATGGATATCATAATAGGTTGTAGGATATAATCGATCAATAATCATTTCGTGAGGCAGTAGTTCCCCATCCACAGAAACAATATGTTTTTCACCCATTAGATAGAGGTGTGTGTAAGTGTAGTTAAAATACATCTCATAAAAACAACCTAGTATATTTATGATATAGTTTTTTCTATAAAATAAAGGAATAAAAAGAGGTTAGGGGTTTTTATAAGGAAAATAAAACAAAATAACTTACAAGAAGACGTTACTTTAAATCGGGTAAGTCCCTTTGGTTTGAACCAAAAAAATTTCTTGAAGTTCCTTTTTCCTAAATAATGGATTATTGGTGGAGGAGAGGAATTTATATAGCTCAATGAGGAATATTTAGGATGAGACAAGGGGCTTGAGAGGTGTGAGTAATGAGTTAGAGGTGAAGGATTTTTATAAGGGGGAAAAGGGTCTCTTTAGGAAAGTTTGAAAATATTATTGTATTATATTATGATATTCAGTTTATAAAGGTTAAAAACTCATAAAAGATGATGATAAGATGAATAATGTTCGAAATAAAGTCATCAAATAAGAATTGGATTGGTTTTAGATTTTTTTTAATTCTCAAATTCTTATTTATTTAAATCATTCATAAATGAGGAAAACACTGCTTCATTGTTGTGTCATTAAATATTTTATTTATTTTATTTCTAAAAATTATAAAAAATAACATTATATAGGAAATCCTCTTAAATTTAAAATTATTATTTATATTTGAAGATATAAACTATATAACCCCATGTAAAAATTGATTTACTAAGAGATATATGTTTCTGTCATTTTGTCTTTACATTAAATTTATTAACATAAAGTGTCATTATCACTCCCAAGTGGCTCCATGGGGTCCCAAAATCGACCCAAGGATGAACATGGTCGAAAATGTATCATCCAATAGTATTAGGACATATTTTAGGATAATTTAATATTATTATAATATTATTTTTACCTGGAATTACCATATTTACCTTTAACCGCGGTAAATAAAAGTCAAAAGTTACTATTCACCAAATATTATTTTCCTCTTGTTGAACCAAAATTTACTTACTAACATCAACAATATATGTCATATTTTTGAAATACAATTCACAAAAGTGGTAAAATTTAATTTAAATGAAAAATTAGGTTTTTTAACTACTACTCAGTGATTTCACTATTCATCAAAAATTGATGTTTTCCAGAAAAATACCAAAAATTCAGCCTAAGGTATACATGATATTCTGAATTAAAAATTATTTCCATTTTTCCAAATTAAAAAGATAAAAGTTAGATTAAATAATTTTAAAATTAATTCATGTTGTCAAAACAAAAAGTGTGTTTTTTAGAAATAATAACGATCAAAAGATTGACACTTGCTTATGTCTAATTTGAATGTGAAATTACCTCCAATGACCAACGTTGGATTAAATGATAAAAATATAATCTAATTACTCTTTAAAAAAAATTAAAAAGATAATATAACCGTATAACTAAATTAGATTGAAAGGCAGTTTTGAATTAAAATACAGTATTTTTCACTATTCATTAAAAAATTAATTTTATCAAAAAAATACCAGAAATTTACCCAAAGTAAATTTTTATGTACTGATTATAAAGAAGAATTTTATTTTTCCAAATAGAACATATAAAAGTGACCAAAACTATATTTAATGATGGTTTCCCATTAAAAGGTGATAAATCGACCTTTTAAAGAATATTAGAGTATTTATGCTTAAAATTAGATTAATTCACATTTTAAGCCTCTAAAATTAATTGGATAAATGTAAAAACATTTAACAAACATGTATAATAATATTTTAGTGTGTTCTATTTATTCCCACCAATACAATGACTTGGTGTTAACTACCATTTAAAATAATATTATATTATTATTTTTTCAGTATGACTCACCATTATGTACAACATAAGATTTCAAAGAGACCAGTTGTTGTATATCAGGTACACCATCGATCATAACATCCCCTTTAAATCAAAAATAGTATTTAATTTAAAAATATTAATAAATATTAAAATGTATTATTCTTTATTTTCTTGGGATGTTACATATATATTCCTCTTTACAATCTAATAACTCATATATTTTTTGTTACCATATTGTTCCATAAAAATTAAGTATTCTTTGATATATATTTATATTACATACATTTTGGAAGTAAATATATACCATTCCTCATATTTTACTTTTTTTAACTATCCTTATATCTTTAATAATTTAATAGTTTTTACACAAAAATTATTATATTACTATAATTTACTTTTACTCATTTCCAATTAGTAAAATCTATTTTTTAAAACCATATAACTT
Organism: Viscum album; assembly: GCA_963277665.1. Taxonomy (NCBI): domain Eukaryota; kingdom Viridiplantae; phylum Streptophyta; class Magnoliopsida; order Santalales; family Viscaceae; genus Viscum; species Viscum album. The sequence continues at coordinate 1,227,774,562 of OY728130.1, forward strand.
AATTACATAAATATATATATACTCCATAACATGAATATTTTAAAATAAATTTCTAAAATCCTATTTAAAATTATTTAAAATGATTTCTCTTTTATGCTCTCCAATTGTAATGTATGTATATATATGTATATATTTTCATATAGTAATTCCCCAATCCTTATGGTATATGTTGGTTATTTTGTAACAAAACTGTAATATACCGTTTTCAAATTACATATATTTTTATTATTATAATAATTTATGAATCAATTGAAATGGTAATATGACCTAAAATATAGTTAAGTTTAATTACCAAATAATATATATATATGTTTGTGTGTGTGTGTTTACATATATATATATATATTAAAATATTTATCCCTAAATTATTATTAATATTATTATTATTTTTTTTTGTATGTCATTTACATAATTTTCATTACCATACTTTAGATAATGTTCTTTACAATTAATTATATCTATTTTTTCATATAATTTTATTATAAATGTTATTATATCATGAAATTTATTTCAAATCAATACACTATAGTATTAACATTTGATTTCATTTAAACATTTATATTTAATATCACTTATAACTAACTAATCCTTAAGAAGAAATTGTATTAATATACTTCCCCTATGTTTCTAATTAATAACATAATATAAAATAAATAAAAAAATTACCAAAATGATAATTTGTAATGTAACTAAGTTAAAAAAAATTATGATTAAAGCACATATTTTTTGGATAATAAAAACTAAATATAACAATACATTTATAGTAAAAACCATAGCCATTACAAAATGGACTTCATATTAAAAAGGGGTTAGAATTCCAAATTATTATTTAATATTTCAAAAACAGATATAAAAAAATTTCATAAATTAATTCTTTTAAAATTACCCTTTAAATCAATATTTAATTCAATCCCACTTTAGTAAAATTTCTTCGAAAACATTAAACATCAACTTATAATTTGTCTCCATAATCCAATGAGGTATAAAAAATTATTATTCACACATCCATTTAAAAAAAATTACGTCCTTGTTCATTACTTGAATTTTCATGTATCACATGAAATTACAAGTATAACCTATGAAATTCCAGTATAAAATATTAAATGTTTTTATAAATCATGAATACTATTTTATATTGTAATTATAGAAATAAAAAAAATTATTGAGGTCCTTAGTTAAGAGAAATAAAATTGAAGAAAAATGTAAAATATAGAAACCATATTTTTTCTATGAAAACAATTGTAAAATTAAATTTCTCTATTTCTTCAAAATCTATTATTAATATTACCAGTTAATAATTTTGAATCAAATTAAACACTCAAGAAATAAAAAATTCTTAATTTTGATATTATGGAATGTAGAAATCCTTCATTGAATCATCATAGAATGGTTTGAGAATCGAATAAGGGATGTACAATCCTCAACAAAGACATCTCAAAACATAGAAACAAATAAAACCAAAAAAAATAGATCAAAACAATACACTAGAATTCTTTTAAATACGACGTAGTGATGGGGGAGGAATAAACTTAAATAAATGGGAGAATAGAGGGAAGAGGATAACTTGCCTTGGAGATCTAGTAATGACTCATGAAGAGATTTTGAGGAAATCAGAATCAACTGAGGATATAAGGATCGAGAGGTTCTTTATTGAGGGGTTTGGGATAAGTGGCACAAAATGAGGAGAGGGAGACATAATGGTGAATGGGGTTTTAATAATATATAGGGAAAACCTTAAATTTATAAATTTTATATTTATGTGTGATCTTTATAGTTTCACCATGGTTTATAAAACAATGAACTAACCATATGAAGCTTAGAGAAACCCCATAGTCACTTCACAAAGTTATTCTTTACATTCCATACAGTTTGATTAAACATTCCCAGACTATTAAAAATGTAAATATCTAAATGGAGGCCCAAACACACTATTGTTTCATAGTTAACCAAACTTTTCCAGATAACCATGCGACCATTAAGACATTCATATTTAAAATATTTTTGTTCCAAAATTTATGAAAACTCAAAAAAAATATGATTTAATAAATAAATAAACAACCATAACTTGGGGTTTTATATTAATGGAATAGATGGTTCACTTTTTCATTAATCCAAATATGCCACAGAACTTCTAAAATGATTTGGAAGACAATATTCCAATCCAAATATAAAACTGGTGGATAACCAGATAATTTTTTAAGGGATGATGGCAAGAAAGATTTTAATATTACAGAGTGTAGATAGATTATAATAATCATCTTTTTCAGTATAGAATCAATAATAGTCATTGTGATGTTCATAATTCCATCTGTTGGGTACAAAATTTATCCCAATGAAATCCACATAATTATAGTGAGATGATTTCATTGGAAAATCATAATCATTGTGTATTTCGGGCTGTTTTATAATAGAATACCCCAACATGAATACATCAAATACATTGATTCACATTTTTAAGTTTTAAAAGAAAATATAAAGTCAAAATTTATATATGATTTCTATCTTGGATGTTTATTAATTTCATGGTTGAGTAAGAAGAAACATTATATTTCACTTAGAACAATAGAAGCTAAATATCTTGGGGAAAATCAAGAATACATTCTTGTACTATGGATAAAGTATTATCTTTGGGATATTGTAGTTGATGTGAAATATATTATTAGAATCATGGGTGATAAATATCGAGTTATTAATAATAGATATAATTTTTTACATAATTCAAGTAAAAATAAAATTGAGATAAATTATAATGTCATAAAGGATTAGGTTGACTAAGTGATATTGATGATAGAGAATGTTTTAATAAAAGTTCATGTTATTAATATAATGGCAGTGTAACTACCTAAAGAATATATTTAATGAAATAAGTTAACTCATGGATTCTAACAAACTTCATCGAATATGACAGATTAGACAAAAGACCCCCACACATCCATGAGACTTTCTATTTGTGAAATGTTTTGATACCTCTCATTAATTTACTCTTTATATTTATAACACTTTTTTAAAACATTCAAATATGTTATCATTTAGTTTAATTATAAAATGAGAGAGGCTATCATTAACACAACAACTTGGTCTTTTTTTTAATTGGTAGAAGCACATTTTGAGACATATTTAACTAGTAGTGTTATGTCCTATTTAAAAAGTGGTGAAATATTATGGTAGTTTTTTTATGAATGGGGTAGTCTTAAGAACATAATCTAGTAGAATTATTCTTCTAGTATTGAAGATCACGAAGACTAAATAGTTTTTTTCCTGAGGATATTTGGATTTAAATGTTTTGTTATTTTGATAAAAATTACTCATATAAATGATCTATTTTAGAGTTATGAACAGGCCAAAAGGATATGATTTTGTGGAAAAAATAACTTATATTTGTTTTTTCATTATGTTTGTTTAAAAACAATTTATGTATCCTTCATCGAATATTATAAAAATCATAATAATTTTTTATATAGAAATATTTTGTATTTTGGTATAGTTCTAAAATAAATACAGAGAACCGTATTTGAACACGTTTCTGAAACTCATTTAACTATATTTTTTATGAGTCTTTTTTAGATATCTAATTGTTATTTTCAGGATCAATAAGGGTCATTATTTGGAAAAGGATAAAACCATATGTTTTATTTTACCATTACATAAGGTTACTTTTCAAATTATATGTAATTCAATTCTATGTATTCATGAATATTTTGTAGGCTGTTAATTGGTAATTTTTTTGTAATTTGAAATTCCGTAATAGTAATAAATGATTGTACAAGGAATTTCCATAGACACCAGAAGGGTAATTTTGAGGAAAATATTGTATTACATAAGGGAAATTCATATATTTTGTATGGGTTATCATATAGAAAAGTATAAATATATAAGGGTTATTAACTTATTCATTTTTTTGCATGGGTTGGAATACACCAGTTTACATAACATTGTTTCTATATGAATATATAATTAATAAAACTATGTTTTATGATAGAAATAATCATAACTAAATTTAAGGGGTATTATTTCATGATTATTTTATGATTTACAATTATGATTACTAATTTTTTAATGTTTCTAATGTTTGAAAAATGATCTAAATTTAAAAGAGGGTTCCATGTCATAGAGTTAGTTGTAGGATTTTTGGGTATTTTTTATAATACAAGATTTTGTCGTAGATTGAAGAGTAAATTAATTGAAATATTTTCGATGATTTGTTTTTTAGAATATTTGACTATTGAATTTTTTGTTTCTATATTGAGGTTTATAAGTAACAACTCACATGAACATTTGGTGAATAAAATAATAAAAAGAAATAAATTTGTATTTTTTTTCATCAAGAGAGAGGATGTCAGATAATGAAGGATAATATTATTTCTCCAATGATCATGTTTAATCATATTCATATGATATAAATATTGATGTAATATTGATAGATTTTTACCTACTGTGAATTTAATCTCACATATTTCTTAGGTATGCATTCCCAAGGTTATAAAGATGATTATATTATAATAGATGTCTTGAAGGGGATCTATTGGGTTACAAATATTGAGGAATTTTCGCAAGTGTTATAAAATATTTTGTTTATGTAGATAATTGCCAATGAAACTAGACCATTAATGTAATTTATAATCATGAATAGTTATTGTGAGATGTAATGATAATGAGAGATATATGCAAAATTATTTTGGGTTATATTGTTTTTTATTATTGATAGTGTATATAGTATTTATATTAGCATTGAACCCAAGATTGACAAACTTTAGATTTTTAGTAGGTATCAAAGTGGTGTTTAGTTTTTTTGGGATTATGAAAAGAAAATTTTTGTGAAAATGATTTTAATAAGTTTATGTATATTATTTTATAATTATATTCTATTAAATTATAGATTGTGTTGTTTCATAGAAATGGCATAGATATTTTAATACATACTTTTTGATGAAAGAACATACATAGATGTATCTATGTGTAATAACCCTTAAAATAATCATTAGGTATTAACTTAATCATCACCTAGTGAAATAAAAAGAGTATTAACTATACTCATAGTTTGAAAGTACTATGTGATATGATTTTGTAAATTACAAGAAATTTATAAAACATTATAGAGGATTGAAATGGAATTTGAGGAAGTAATATCGGACAAGTAAGTGTAGAGAACCTAATATTAATATGACCAAAAAAATAAATGGTAAATGAAGGAGTAATATGTTGATCGAATTCAATCTTAGTTGAACTGAAATTATCATAGTTTAAAATAATGTTTTCATAATAGAAGACACCGTATGATTGTTTCTTCATACTCATATAATCATTTACAATGTATTTACTCTATATTATAATAAATATATTGTTTGTAGTATTTGGAAGGAAACATTATCATGAAAATAATTATTTTAAATATATATATCTAGAGAATTTTATTAATTATATATATAAATATGCATATTATTAAGAGTGTGTTGGGAATCACAATATATTTCTTTTAAAAAGGAAAACATGTGTTTTATATCCCTTCCAATGATAGTGAATTTGAAATTATTCCATGAGTCCTTAACACAGTTATTTCCATTAGTGAGTGATAATTAAAATTATGAGGATCCAATTTATTTAAGAAGGTAGAATGTAACACCCTGATAATTTAATTTATATTTTACATTAATTGAAAACTATTTTGAAATGATTTTTCAGAAGAAACACTGAAATAAAAGTAACCATGATATAATTTATTGAGATAAAATAGTACAATACAATATTAACATTGATTCATTATGAGAATTCAATATGAAATAATAATATAATATTTAATTTAAACTATTAATATTATATATATATATATATATATTTATTTTACATATTTTTATAATGAGATATATTTTTTTAAAAATTAAGCATTTGATATATTTATAAAAATTACAGAATGATTTTATTAAAAATTTGATGATAAAATTTATATATTTTCTATGAAACATGTAATGGATATTACAGAATTTGAAATAAAATCACTTATTGATGAAATATATTAATTATCAAAGAATTATGTCTTTTCAATATATTATATATTTTGAAATCAAATTATCTCAATTCAATAATTTGGAATATATTAAAAAACATATTTTAAAAAATTATTTAATTTCCTTCTAAATATTATCACATGACATAGAATATAAGTAAATCATTTTTATGAAAGTAATAAATTTTCATAAAATATAATTTTTCTTTAAATTTTATATTTATATTTAAAATTTAAGTTAATAAATTATAGAATTTAATATTAAAAAGATGCATGTCATTTTCAGTTTTAAAATAAAAATATTATCAGATGATGAAATATTTAATTTTTTTTAAAAATTAATTTTTATGAGAATAGTGAATAATCAGTTTCTCACAAATACCAAGACTATAAGACATCATTAGGACATAATAATGAATTAAAAATATATTAAATATTTTTCTTAATTAAATATTTATTAATAAAATAGAATATACGTTTTTAATATTTTATTTAATTTAGAAAATTAGGATTTAAATATTTCAACTCACATAATATTTTTCATCAAAAATTTTTTACTTCTTAAACTATTAATATATTTAAATTACTTATTTATCAGTTAATTTAAAAAAATATTATGAAATTAATTTATTATTTTGACATAAATTTCACTCATTAATTAATCCAGCTCACATGTGATCCAACAAATCAATCAATCATGGTAAATATAATTAAATTTTTTTAATCTAGTTTATCAATCATATTTACACATTGAATTTAAATTTTCAACCTAAAATTTCAATTTCTAAAACAAATAATTATTTTCCATCAAGTCCATTCTATTCAAGATCAACATTCATTAAAATCTATTACTCTTAAAGACCATTCTTCAAATTATTTAATCAAAATATTTCTCAATTGAATCCATCATTCCCAAAATCTAATCTATTCATCAAATACTCTTTAAAAGGGGTTTTATTGTTCAAAAATCATGAATGAAAAACCAATCATCAAATTCCTTAGAATTTATGGTTAAAAAAAATGAAAAGTTGTTTCCCTTTAATAAATGATTTAATGTTTCAAATGTATGGAAAAATATTACAGAACCACTTCCCTTTATGTCGCAAGTTCAATTAATAAATCACATGATATGTGAATATCCAATAGAGAAAAATGAATGATAAAGATCAATAAGGAATACCTATAATAATAATCCATCAAATTAATGTGTAGATCCTTAAAAAAATATGGATATATCACTCTAAAATAAGGAAAAAATGAAAGAAGAAATGATTTCGTGTCGAAGAGAAATATCGTACTATAGAAAATTAAAAACAATTTGAATGGGTTAGTATGTTTGGTTTCACAATTAATATAAATCACATTACTTAAAATTTAAAATCACACATATTCTAGAATGGGTTCACGGTTGGGAATAATTGTTAGAATAAATTTTCTCCATCCATGAAAACCATATATACCTAGGGTAGAATAATTTTGAGGGGAGGATGCATGTTTCAGGCCAAATGTTCACCATCCTCCAGAACCAATAAACTGGGTGCACTATTTCCTGGGCCAAAAAACATGATTTTTCATAATCATGTTCTATCAAAGGTTTAATAAAAATACCTAAAAAAAATTACAACATTACCGAAAAAGGTAAGGAACAATATCCAAATAAAGGGTGATCAAAACACGAGTAAAGAAGAATCTTATAATGGTAATGGGATATTACAACCTCCCCACCAGAAAAACATTCTAAACATATAATTTCTATGAATAAGAATCCAAATAAAGGGTATGAGGCCCTTTATCTCTTGTTAGTTCCCCATTCTCCCAAGTCACTTGATAATAAGTAACATATTTCCGTGACACACAGAAAAATGTATATCCTTTCCACGAAGGACCTTCATCTCAAAATCAACAATCTGGACTAGATTATTAGTCATGAATGAATTAGGTCACACATTAAGGTACAACCAGAAAGACATGATATGGGTCTGAGAGTTACATTCTGATCTATGAAATGTGAAGATCATTATGAATTGATGTCAACTGAGGATGAAATCCTTATGGTAAGCCACCTGTATAATGTACTCAACAAACACAAATGGTCCCATGTATCTTGGAAAAATCATTAAGTTTTTTTTGAGCCATCAGTGACCCAACCATGGTGAAACTCTAAAAAATAGTTAGTCATCAACTAAATACTTCATAGGGATTCAATGACGATATTTATAATATTTATACCACTTCTGGATCATTACCATTATCTTATGAGTCAATAAAATATTAGTCATTGTCTGTTAGACCAAAATATATCTATCCATGGATGTTTCACTAATCTATAACCAACACTATAGCTATTTACATGGGTGTCTATAGAAGGCATCAAAGGGTTAAATTTTTGTAGAAGTCTGATAACTAACATTTATAGGAAAACATATCTAATTCGATATTGCAATCCGAAGATTCACTATATGATTAAATGAAAATATAAAGTATATCTTCATGAATCTCTATAGATTTTCCTATCAAGCCAATGTTCTATGGATGATATACAATGAAAAAAATGATATGGGATCCCCCTTCCTCTATAAATATATGAAATTAAACAGACATCCCTATAGGTAACTATAACATACAGAACTACATGAAATTTGATGATCCCTTCCACATATAGACATCCATTGTCCTTAAATTTGGTTGTTTCATTAATGAGGAAAAAGTGAACTGATTTAAAAATCCAGTAAATCAATATGAATTTCACATTATTTACTCAAGGTATAAAAGGATAATCAATCCTGAAATCCACCAAAATATCATCCCTTTCCATGTTAGTATTGGAAGGGGATGAAGAAAACTGTAAGTTTTTTGGTGCTCAACCATGAAAAACTAAAAGGTATGACAATGAGAAACAAAGTCATCAATGTCATGTTCCATACATGGACACTAGAATCATAACCACATGTCATATGAAAAATTCATGGTTCTTGAGTGAAACTCCCTCTAGTAAATATGAAATTTTACTGTCACATTCTTTCTCATAGGAAAGGGTATGACATTCCAGTTTTTATAGTATTGGATACACTCAAAATGTAACCACTCAATAACGGTGTCCTAACAATTAAAGGAGTCCCCAACACCACCAAAATATTATTTATGATGTCGTTAATAAATATTACTCTCTATAATATATGATGTTAACATGAAACTTGTCAATGAAATCTTAGACTCATCCTCTTAGACTCATAAATTCATATGAAAAATAAAATAATTAAATACCAATATTATGATGATTCATTCAGTTTTCAGGTTAGAAGATTCCTACTCAATGAACTAGATGTGAAATTTTACTTTCTCGGGGTGTACATAATAATGATATTAAAATACTTTTGGTTTTCCACCCATCATCTTTGATAATTATTCAAATAATTTTGTGAGAAGATATAAGTCAAGTTTTATTTGGTTTGAATAAATGTTATTCTGATCACAAAAAAATTATTTCTTCTAATTATTAAGATCACGAATCATAAATGTGACTTAAATCTCTTAAATAGGGTAGTTTTTCTTATGTGTCATGGGTTTTTAGGAATCATAGGACACTAAATGGTATAATTGGAATATAATGTAGTCGAGATCTGAAAATAAGGTTCCATAAAAGACCATATAAACCTAAAAACACTCTAGAAGAGTCAATTAATTTATAAAAGTCAAACAGAACTTCAAAACATCAATATAATTCTGAAATATTAAATACCAAATAATATTTACCCCTATCTAAGAGAGGGAAGTAATTAGAGAATACAAATTTGATAAATATTTAACAAACTAATGATAGTACCTCATTAAGACCAAGATGATATAAATCTTAAAAACACATCCCTAATTTCCCCATTTCATAATTTCCATCAAATTCTTATAATAAATTGAAATACCATGTTCTAAGACTATGTTTTCCAACAACATTACCTCCATAATTACGAAATTTCATTTCAATAGCATGGTGTAATGTCAAAGATCTCTCAAAGTTTCCAATTTTTTTTAAATAATGAAATGATTCTCTTAGATTATAGTGTAAATAAATATTTAATCTACAAAGAAAACAATAAAATAACTCATGGTATTTATGGAATATCGTATTCATCTTTTCCGTAAAAATTGTAGGATAATTGGTTAGACTAAAAGGCATAACAATGTTTTCCTGGTGGCTATACAAACTCCTAAAAGTAGAATTTAGAATGATCGTTTCATTTATTATCAAGTGGTGGTTACTAGATATAAGATGAGAAACAGAGAACCACTTCTCCCATATCCAATGATCAATCATATCATTAATACTAGGAAATAAATATTTTCACTTTACTATAACATGATTGAGTTTCCAGTAATCTATGAATAGTAGACGACTTGAATTTTTTTCGTTGTAGAAAGAATAATCACCACTTAAGGTATCACAAATAGGTTTATAATTAATTTATTCAATAGATATCCAAAATATTGTTCAACTCTCTCAATTCTTCATGTACCACATATTATGAAGAAATATATATATTTTTGGATACCAGATATCATGTAAATAGAAAACACTACATCTCTTAATAGAGGATGTCTAGAAATGTCGGATCGAAACACATTGTGAAATTCAATGACTAATAGAGGTTGATCAAAACTCAAATGTTATCAAGATAAATAAAAATAAAACAAATTTATTGCCCTTCCCAACTCAAGAAAGTTTTATCCGCCTCTTGTTGAAGATGGTTTCCATTTTTATTGGAAAACACAACACACCCCATTGGGCATAATATAAGATATCTATGAAGATAACAAACAATATAGTATCATAAAAAATTATCCAATCCAACCCAAGAATAATTTCTAAATTTTTCATGTCGAGAAAAATAAAATCCCACGTGTTCTCGATCTCAAATCAAGAAAAGATATAAGAGGGGAATAAAAGACCCTATTTTTTCTTTATTCCAAGATAAATAGAAATAACCATCACATAAGACATAAACATCATAAAATGAGTTAAAAGTTTCAGAAAATTATTCAATATGATAAAATTAGATTCATTGATAAAAAATTATGTAGTCACTAAAGATAAATATATAGTGATGAAACCTCTCATTATCAATGAATCTGTATATAATACCTCCAAAAACCCTTTCACAGTCTGAATAATCTTTTTTTATGGATGGATAAGGTGAGTAAAGGTTATAGGTGCAGTGGAAGCGCAGTTTTTCTGAATCCCAACATTAATTTTTACCATGATAAAGGATTATTCTGGGATTAATACGATGATGTATTCCAGCCTCCATGGAATAAAAATAAAGATTTAGATAAAAAAGTAAGAGGCCAGAATCCTTTAGCAAGGATCTTCCACATCATGTTTATAATTAATTTAATTAATTTATATAGAAAATAATACCTATAACTTCACTATTTTCTTCGTTGATGATGTTGAATTTCCAAAATGAACCTTTCAGATTATCTCATTATGTTTGAGAGTATCCAAAATAGAACCCCTCTAGTGATGATCCACATGTGCTTTAATGGCCTCCGATCGACACCTCTCGTTCTCCGGGTGAAAGCATGCCGAAGAGAGTGTCTTGTGTCGGTTTTTCTTAATCACTTCATCTTTAGCCTTGAAGAATGTCTCTCATTCTTGAGAGGGGTGGGAAGAGGATCCAGGAGAGATATTCTTTAGCTCACCAATTATCAATCCATTGGGTGTGTAGTTCAGTACATGGAACAATAGATGCAAGTGTCTATTTATCAACATGGGGCTTCAGTTACAATATTTAATTTAATAAAATCGATTAAATAAATTTATAATTTAGATAAAACCAAAGATTTTAATAATAATACCTCGTCATTATTTATGGTGCACCAACTTAAGAAAAATGGATTAATAAATAAAATTATGCATCACAAAATAAAAGATATGTTATTATTATTTTAATTTGATCCAACTAGTTAAATAATTATTTACTATCTTATAAATAATTATGTTACTACTGGACTAGCCTTGGTTCATTTGAACTCCACTTTAATTTATTGAACACTTGAATAAATTAATAAATAATTTATTATCTTAAATATATATTTTATTTACAAACTAGTAAAAAAATATTTATTAAATGTTAAATAATATAAATAAATAAATTTTACCCACAATCTAGTGAATAAAAATTTATTTAATTAATGAAATCAATTTAACTTGAATAAATTTATTCCACTGTGATTATAATATTATTTATTCCATTAATTAAATTCAAATAGAATTTAATCGAGACCACAAGAAACACTTAGTGTGTGGCCCTATTGGATTTTTTGTCATTGGCATTAGGCAGGATCTCGTAATGTCCAAGAATACAGTCTAGAAATGTGATAAGGAACCCAAGAGAAAGAACATAGAGGTGCAACAATGACATCCAAATATGAACGATCACTATGTAATATAATCCCTTTGTATCAATATCTAATCAAGCGGGTTTCATGATAGTGCGATCAAACTTTGTTCTTGATACCTATAATATTTGAATTATTGAAATAAACATGTCATTAGAAAATGTACATAGAATTTTTAAGACAATTATATTTCAATCAATGATATGAGATATCAACTTCCATAAATTGAATGGACAAATCTTTCCTCGACTTATCCATTAATAACATGCCACTCATGATGCACCCAACATACCCTACTTCCCACGAACTGTTTTCATGACGGTTTTCATTAGTAAATCAAAGTGCATGAGTAGTGACATTTATTAATGATAATATTAAAGTCTAAGTAGCATTACACACACTCGTATATATGAATATCCAATGACACTAAAATATGTGGAATTCATACTAGCATGTCTGTTCTCATAATCTCCCATCTTAGAGAGTACCAATTACGAACTTTAGGAGTGGAAGTACCATATGCTTACGAGTATTAGCACCTAACGGTCTGAATACTATGTTCCCCATTATATTATTTCATCCAACCATATAACTATGTTTAATAATATAGTCATAGCGCTTCAAGTTTCTAATCATAGTGGGGAATTGTTATGATGTTGTCAATGCGACAAATATTCTAGGACATTATTACACTATAGTCATGAAGAACAACAAAAAATATATAATAAGATGTTTAATGTTTAAATATATTACATATTCATGTAATAAATGTACATCCAATTCATTATAAGACACCAAATTAACAAACTCCCACTTAGACTAGAGACAACTTCCTACAAATTTCAGTCCACTAGACCTCACATGATGATACTATTTCTATTGAGTTAATGATTTAGTCAAGGGGTCCACCATATTGTCTTCCATGGAAATACTACTCACTACAACTTCAACTATTTAATAAAAATCCCTCAATAGATATTTATTCTGAATTTTGTGCTTCATCTGCTGATGCGACCATATGTCTTTTTCAAGAGCCAACTCTATAGTATTATCACAATAGAGTGTGACATGATCTTTACTAAAAGGTACCAAATCAAGAACCAAGATGAATCCTTGAATCCAAACTGCTTCTTTAGCTTCTGCATAAGTTGTGATATACTCAGACACTGCTGTAGAATCTGTGACCACACTCAACTTTGGCTCATCCAACACATTGCACCTCCATTCAATGTGAATATGCATCCCATTTGTGACTTCATGTCATCTTGGTCAGTCTGCAAACTAGAATTTGTATATCCTATAATGACTAGTTCTTCATCTCCTATATAAACTAGGAACATATCCTTAGTATGCCTCATTCACTTTAGGATAATTTTGACTTCCATCCAACGCCAGTCACCAAGGTCAACCAGATATCTTCCTACCACACTCAATGTGTAGGCGACATCTAGCCTAGAACATAACATGTCATACATGACTGATCCAATCGCTATTGATTATGAATTCCTTTCCATTATATTTCTTTCCTCATTTGTTTGAGGACACATTGTCTTGGATAGATTAATTCCATGTGATGTTGGAATCAATACCATCTTTTATGGTTCCATATTGTATCTCTCAGTATCTTATCGATGTATGTAGTTTGACTTAGGCCCAATAATATATTGGATCTATCACGATGGATCTTGATCCCAAGAATATACGATTCCTTTACCAATTCATTTAGGGAGAAGCATTGATTGAACCATGCCTTAATAGATCGTATGATGTGAATATTGTTTCCAATAATTAATATTTCATCAATATATACTATTAAGAAAATGAATGCACTCCCACTAAACCGTTTGTAGACAGAAAGATAAAATTAATTCATGATAAAATAAAATTTTATTATATCTTTATTAAAATGAATGTTCCATGACCTGGATGCTCTCTTTAATCCAGAAATTGATTTCTGCTACTTGAATACCTTATTGGCATCTTTTGGAGTCACAAACCATTAAGGTTGTGTCATGTAGACATCTTCCGGAAAGATCCTGTTATGGAAGCACATTTTGATATCCATTTTCCAAATATCATAGTCTGGGTAAGTGTTAATGGGAAATAAAAATATGATGGATTTTAGCATTAAAACTGGGGAAAAGGTTTCGTTGTAGTCAATGTGTTGATGCTGCTTGAACCCTTTTGCAACCAATCATGCCTTATAGGTACTGACTTGTCCTTCCCTGTCCAGTTTGTTCTTAGCCTGAATGGCCCAAAGTCCTTTTTATTTTATTATAGATAGTCCCACTTTTAAGGGTTGAAGGAGAAACCTTACATAACTCGTAGGCCCAAGGCATAGGGCCCGACATGACCCGAAGGAAAATACATGTCCTGAAGGCCCAGAGGCATACCATGCCCATTACATGACATGCATGCCCAACCCACTAGAACATCCCCTCCCAAGGTTTTTCATCTTTTATCACCTTGCTCCCCACTTTTCATTGCTGATCGGATAACATTTCCCCTGTACAAAGCTGCACAATGCCTAGTGTCGATAGCAGTTTCCATACCATCTCATTCTTCCAATTTGGTTAGCTCTGCTTCTATTGATTGTTACTCATTTCGTTTATCCTCTTCTAGAGATTTCTATGTCTGATCTGGGCTACTTCATAGTCTATGTGGCCCGAATACCCTAGTTCCCAAAGGCGTTTGATGACCCAATGGCCCTGAGACCCATATGCATAAATCTGTGGCCCGAAGGACATAATTGAGTGAATAGTTCTGGCTGCTACAGTACCAAACAATTCCCGCTACAAATACTACTACAATTCCTACTACAATATTGCTACAGTACTACTACATTAACTCAGAACTTTTCCTCCACCCGGTTATGAACCTCGGCCTCTTGGATGCCAAGGAGCAGCCCTTGCCACTCGAGTACGGGCGCTTTGGCGTCCAATTTCTTCTTGAATGACCATTTTCAACCAATTGGCTTTACATTTAATAGAGGATCTTCTAAAACCCAGACATGGTTTGGGTATATGAAATATTTTTCAAAATTCATGGCTTCTTTCTAGTTGTTAATATCTGTTCCACTTACTGCTTGCTTCTAGGTTGTAGGATAATTATTATCAACTAATAATGAGTCACCATCCTTGGTAACTAGAAAACTATACCATTCTTATTATATGACCTCTCTTATACTCTTACATAGTTCTTGTGTCTCTGGAATAGTTCTTTTTTCTATGAGGTTTTGTGGAATCTATTCTTATACTAACTCTTTTGTACCTTGAGCCTTTACTTAATCTAAGTCTATCTTTCCCCCACTACCTTTTTGGAGATATTATCCCTCTCAATGAATACCTCGTGCCTTTCCACTACAACCTTTTTTCTGAGGGGTTGTATAGGTAATATTTCTTTAATTCCTTAGGGCGTCCTACAAAGGTACACTTTGTGTATTGGGGCGCAAGTTTCTAACCTGATGAGGCCTTAACGAATTCATCGCTTCCCCACACATGTAAATTCGATAACCTAGCTTTCTTTCCACTCTAGAACTCGTATGAAATACAATTTATCGATTTAGTTGGTACTTGGTTTAGTATGTGTTCCTCTTTTTGTAATGAATATCCCTAAAAGGATAATGGTTAAATTTCAGGACTCATCATTGATCTCACCGTGTCCAACAAGGTTCGGATCCTCCTTTCGCTCACACCATTCCACTGGGGCATTTAAGGAGGAGTGAGTTAGGATAGGATCCCAACAATTTGTAAGTAATCAATGAATTCATTGTTAAGATATTCTTCTCCTCGATCTGAGCATATTTTCTTAATATTCTTACCAGGATAGTTCTAAACATCATTCTTGGATTCTTTGAACTTATCAAAATAATCCAACGTATACCTCATTAAGTAGATATATCCATGTCTACAAAAATCATCCTTAATAGTTCTAAAGTATGATTACCATCCTCTTGATTCAACTAGAAATGGACCACACTTATTATTATTAACCAATTAAATAATCTCTTTATACCTTTCACCTTTCCCACTAAATGGGGCTTTGGTCATGTGGCCTTGTAAACATGCACGACATATGTCAAGTGGTTTTAGTTCAGAAGAATATAAATATCCATCTTGATGTAACATTCTAAAGAATTTATAGAATACATAACCTAGTCGGTAATGACAAATTTGGATGTGGTATGAGTGTTGTAATGTATCTTTGTTATCAATTGCCATTACTTGGTTTGTGTAATCCCACACGTAATGACTTTTTTATAAATGTTTTGTACCAAAACCAATGATATCTTTGTAAAAGAAGAAACGTTCATTTAAAAAATTAAAAAATAATCCATCTCTCTCTAATTCGGATATAAGAAATATTTTTTACTAAAATATGAAACATAATAACAACCCTTTAACACCTAGATCATTCCAGTTGGAAACGTGAGGTGGTAGTCTGTGACAACTACAACAGTAAGTCTGGCTCCATTGGCTACTTTTAGATCTACCTCCCCTTGGTCGATCTTCTTTAATCTACTTGTTTCCTATATTTGGAAACATATATGACCACCAAAAGCTGTATATAAACCCAATTTTTAGAAATAGGTAGATTACATTCGATAATAAACCCACTTGAATCTTACCCATGCTTCTTAGGCTAGGTGTATTTTTTCTTACGGTGGCCCTTCTTTCCACATGTGAAACAAACAACCTCATGTGCCCTTGGCTTCCCTTTGATCTTATTTTTTGTGGAAGGGTGTGAAGAATCTTTGGGACTAAATCTCATTTCATTACCTTTCATTTTATTAACCACATGAGCATAAGTCCTTTCGTGATTTATATCTTTTTTCACATGGAGAATGAGGATATGAAGACTAGATAGATACTTCTAAATGCTGTTCATATTGAAATTAATAAAAATAATATAGATTCTCTGAGAGAGTGATGCAAGAACGAGATCGGTGCCCAGTTATTTGGGGAGTTAAAACCACAGAACCTCTAGGAGATAAATGTACCAATGAGTTTAACTACATTTGGCCCATATGGGTCACCCTTTCTAAGATTACTTTGAAAGAGTTCCTTAGAGATCTCAAAACATTCCTATCATTCTATCTCCTAGTAAATACCACAAAGGTGCTTGAGCATTTTATATGAATCCATGTTTTTGTGAGACTTCATGAGCTCACCAGACATTGATGATAGCATCAAAAATTGAAGCTAGAACACATCATTCCTATGTTTCTCATAGGCCATGAAATCCTCATCACTCAACTATTTGGTAGGAAGATCAAGTAATGATGACTCCAACATGTCAGACTTTTATTCATGGTGTAGAATAACTCAGAGGAGACTAAACCATTTCTGGAAGTTTCAACTGGTGAGGGTGTTGCCTTTATCTAGAAATGATCGTAGGGATAGTATGGTTGATGATCTTCTCATTTTTCTTCTATAACAAAAATAAAAGATAATTAGTAGTTTCTTGATTAAATTTTATGAGAAATAATAAATTAATTTTATTATGTATCGCACAATTTTATCAACTCCCAATGGCCCTCACCATTGAACTCGGAATGTATAGTTTTGCATGACATTCTAGTGGTAAGGATCCAGATCCCCCTTCGCATAATCCCCAAAAGGGTTGGTAAAGTAATTTGAAAGAGTTTAGGTAGGAGGTCTTTCTTAACTGTGGGCTAGTAGCTCCGTGATCTGTTGAGTGGACTCGCAAATCCTAAAATCCTAACTTGGGATTTCCTAAACTCTTGCCTCCAATATTACACCAAGTCTACCAAGGGATACTCCTCTTGATGTAATATGGTTAATTAAACATGGGAACTTTTATAAGGTCTTACTGTATTAAAGTAAGTGTCCCTACAAGTTTGGTCAAACATATATTTTTATTGAGTTTTTCCCTTAACCAAGTAACGAGAGGCTTGGCCTGACATAATATTTTATATGAGGGATTATTATCTCTTATGTATGAATTTCTTATTATCATTATCACATTATTGTTAATATTAAGTGGATCATACTCAAGTTATTTACCATGTCCTGATAATATATATGTGTAATCCTAGTTTATTTTAGTTTTATATTTCATGATTATTTAATTCATCAATTATTTAATCATGAAAACACATCCATAATTATAAATCAAGACACTTTAAAAAATAAAATAAAGCAAAGAGAATGATCATGAGATTTTATAATGGTTACTTTATTTAGAGGTTGATAAACTAACCCTGACCTAGGGCAAAAACACCTTGAACGTTTTGGGTTCATGTTTACATCTTTCCACATTTCCACCATTGTATCTCATGGGATTGGTTTTATCTCAGCCCCAGCTTGAACCTCCTCCACTTTCATGGGTGTTCCATCCATTACATATGCCTTTTTATCCCATGGGTAGGTGAGGGGTAAAAAGAGGTTTAAAATAAAAGAAACATTGGGTACGTATGCCCTATATTTTTATGAGTAGAATACTCGTAGGCTAACAAATTTAATTTAAATAAATAAATTAAAAGAAAACATACACATACAAAGGACTTGGTCTATCTCACAATCACCCACATTCATGAAAAGAGTTGTGTATTTAATAAAAATATTATTCAACTATTTAATCTTTCTTATTTAGATAAATTGGAGTTGAATTGATTAATTATTATTTTTAATTAATTAGTCCTTTTATCTTAATCATTTTCTAAATTTCCTTGATATTCTAATCCATATTAATTTTAAAAAATAAATTCATTTAAAATTATTTTTGTACGTAACATGTACCTTGGAGGAAACCCAGTGAATTCCCATTCATAACTACCCAATGAGTATAAATGACATTTTCATAGATGTTATATTAAATACATATATATATAAAAAACCTATCATGTGTTGTGCCTTAACATTACTCCCACACCATGATACATGTCTCATGGGTTTGTATAATATAATAATAAATATTAATAAGTTCACATAATTTGGATGAGTACATGACATGTTGTTCCAACTGTACGATGTGTACAATCATTCACCGTCCATCCGAAGTACACGATCGGGGATACAACATGTAAATGTACTTCAGAAATATTTAGATTACAAGGCATGTCCAGTGGGCCACACGCCATGTAGTATCCCCGTTACACGGTCTTTAGTGGGGAAAGTCATGTACAGGGTACTAGGTCCAACCCTAACCCAAAGGGAGTACACGCCGTGTCCAGTGGGCCACATGGTGTGTAATCCGAAAACTGTGTGCCACATGTTCCTTGTCAACAAATAGAGTAATTATGACTTTGACAAACTCTAATGACACAACTTGGTTTGGCTGACCAGACCCGATGCATTGAACCTTGACTACATGATGGGTAATGTCGAATACATGCCATGTGTTTTGGTGTTGTATAGCCATTAATCTTAAGAACCTCTGGATGAGATCCTCTATTTTGTTTTAACAAAAATTAAAAGCAAATATCATTTCTGTAAGGTTGATGAGAAACAAAAGGTTTGGAATATATCTCAAGGTTCATATTTTCATAACGATTAACATTAATTGAAAAAACTAAATTATTAAATAGTAAATCATCAAAAAATATTTAAATAAGTATAAAATATGATGTAACCTCTCTTTAAAACCACTTGAAGGTTTTGAGCATAGTATAAGCGCGGCCAGGCTGGATCCCAACATTAATTTTTACTACGATCAATGATTATTACGCGATCAATACGACGATGAACTCTAGCCTCCATGGTATAGAATCCAAGATTTAGATAAAGAAGTAAGAGGCCAGAAACCTTTAGCGGTGATCCACATGTTCTCTATTGGCTTCTGATGGGCACCTGTCATTCTCTAGGTGCTAGCACAATGAAGCATGTTTCTTGTGACATACATTCTTGATCGCTTGTTCTTTGGCCTTGAAGAACATCTCTCATTATTGAGAGGTACGAGAAGAGGATTTAAGAGATAAATTGTTTAGCTCAACAATTCTCAATCCACTGGGTGTGAAGTCCAGTACATGGCAAAATAGATGTACATGTCTATTTATCAACAAGGGTATTCAGTTACAATATTTAATTTCATAATAATAATTAAATACAATCATATCCTTTGATAAAACACATTCTTTTAAAAATAATACCACGTCATTATTTATGGTTCACCAACTGGCGCCAAAAAATTTTATAAATAAAATTCCACATCACAAAATAATAGCAGCGATATTCTTATTTAAATTTGTGACAACTAGTTAAATAATTATTTAACATTTGGAAAATAATTATTTTACTACCGGGCCGACTTTGGTTCACTCAAACTCCACTTCAATTTACTTAACACCTGAATATATAAATAAATAATTTATTATCTTAAATAAATATTTTATTTAAAAACTAGAAAATAAATATTATTAAATGTTCAATAAAATATATATATATATATATATATATATATATATATATATTACCCATAATCCAACGAATATATATTTTTTAATTTATGCAATCATTTTAACTTGAGTAAAATTATTCCACTGTCTTGAGAACAATATTTATTCCATTAATTAAATTCAAATAGAATTTAACCGAGAACACCATAAACACTTAGTCGGTGACCCCCTAAGATTCTTTCGCATTGGAATTAGGTGGGCTTTCCTATATTCCTAGAGTACTGTCCAGTAATGTGTCAATTCACCCAAGAGAAAGAACTTAAAGATGAAACAATGACATCCACATATGAATTATCTCGGTCTAATATAATCTTTTTTCTCAATATCTCATCAAGAAGGTTTCATGATACTATCATCAACCTTTGTGCTAGATACATCATCATTTGACTACCTTAAATAAAATTTCCGTTACACCATGGCCATAGAATTTCACATGACGGTTCTATTTTAATCAAAGGGCCAAGATATCTACTTCCATAAATGGAAGGAAAAATATCCTTCATCGACTTATCCATAAATAACATTCCACTCATGACACACCCAACACACCCTAATTCCCGCCAACTATATGCAGGAAAATTTTTGTCATTAAATCAAAGTGTGCAAGTTGTGACATGTATTAATGAAAATCTTAAAATCTAATAATCATTACACACGTTTATAGATAGGAATATACGATAACATAAAACATGGAGAATTCATTCTGGTGGGTCTATTCTCATAATCACTTATCTTGGGGATTAATAAGTATGAACTTCATCATAGGATGTCTGATCTACTTAAGAGTACTCACACTTAATAGTATGTATACTATGTGTCCCATTATTTTAGGTCATCCAACCACAAAACTAGGTTTAAGAATATTGTCATAGCACTTCAAGGTTCTCATTATAGCAGGGAACTTCTATGACATTGTCAATGCAACCAATACTCTGGGAAATTATTACAGTACAGTCTTACAGAACAATGAACAATATGTAATAAGATGTTAACTATTTAAATATATTAAATATTCATATAATAAATGTATAACAAGTTGGTTATAGGACAACGACTCTTAAAGTGAGATCACGTTAGTTCATGAAGGATTTAATTTCATTGAATTGATTTTTGGTGTAGAGGAGCCTATTCCACTATTTGGGTTAGGAATTATATGGAAAAACATATAAATTTTTCCTGAGTGAAGGAATGAATGACAAATCCTTGATGCCTTATTACAAATCGTCTTTAGATTCCCAACACTTTCTATTTGGAAGCAAGTAAATGGTACTCATCTAGACACCATTTGTGTTATCGATAAGGACTTATATTATTATCCATTAATATAATTATACCTCTACTTATTATTTTTAATGTAACCTACAAAACTACCACTAGGTATAAGAGGGACTTCAATAAACCATGACCCACATGAAAGGTTATGATTAACCATCTACTATCTATCCACCTTGTCTGTATCAGAAGATATCTTAAAAATTAAAATCTATTATTGAATATATTATTGAAGACATGTATTTAATCTTAGTTCCTTCAACTTCTCATTTCTCACCACCTCTGGGGAAAACAAAATGAGTTCAACAAATAATTCTATATAGTTAGTCATTATTCTATCACATTAATAAAAGTTAAATAATGAAATATGCATTTGAAAAACCATAAAAATTGGATAAAACTATTATATGGAAAGAGATATAAATTATTTCCACTCCAATACCTCTTGTTTCATCAATGAACCCATTTAATCTCACCACCTCCTTCTAGGACCTTCAGGCTTGAATGTATTACATTTAAACATTATCAAATATGGGTTTTCCATGAACTCAAAAAGTAGCTCAATGTTCATCAACCCATCTTATAACTCTTTAGGATCATTTTTTTCAAGGATTGTTGATTTTTTTCAATCAAAGAAACTCTTGATTTCAATATCAGGTTTCAACCCTTTTTTGGTTCAACTACTTGATCCAGAACCAAAAAATGTTTATCGAATTGTCCTTGAGCTTAGAAAATATCCACTAACATATTAATATGATTATGATAAATTGGAGTTTTATCTTATTGCGTTTCATTGATAAATTTTACCTGATGTCTATTCTAACGTCTTCTTTGGGGAATGGGATAACACAATATAAATAGAGATCACTAGAACATCGACAAGTATACTCATATCAACATCTCAATCAACAGATATAGGAATCTCAATTTTGTTATATAGAATTCAATATTATAGGATTTCAATATACATAAGGAGAAATAGGGAAATACTAGAATCGGATCAATTTATGACTCAAGGATACTTTCTCTAATCACCTATGGTGACATAATGCTTGTTATGATGAGAGATGGTCAAGCACTCACTCAGAACTACATCCTTTGTCCCAATATACTACCTCCTCACAACCAGGACATCCTTGTCCGCATAATAACATCATGGGAATATTCTACAACACTTATATATTTCATTTTAATGAACCACCCTGGCACATTTGTTTAACAATACTTGAACCAGTACTGACTTAGCATAAAATGTGTTCCCTATCCCCATGGGTTAGTGACTAGCACCTGAAATCAAATAAAAGGAAAAGTGGATGGTTTGGACAAAATAATAAAGCATCATGATATAATAACATGAGATAAATATATAAAAACTCAAATTCCACATACTCCTCAATGATGAAATTTCAAAAAATAGATAAATAAAGATCCCAAATTGAAACATCATCAAAAGAGATAACCCAATATCTATCAATAAAAAACTAATAATCTATGTGAAAGTAGTGGATCAAATCTCTACCGGTCAATACAATAACCCTGGGTTCCATTAATATAGCCCATCCACCATAACTAACTGACCCCTTCCTTTTTCCTAGAATAGTTATAATAGTATTCATAAAAGATCAAAGTCCAAGGTATGGTGTGAGAAAAATAATACAGTATGTTTTAAAATAATGTTTCATAAGAAATTACAATAAAAGAAAACCACTTATGGTGCAGTTGAAGTAAAGATTAAGCATTTAAAATATTTCTCAATGTTATTCACAAAAACAAGTT
This sequence comes from Viscum album, assembly GCA_963277665.1. Lineage (NCBI taxonomy): Eukaryota > Viridiplantae > Streptophyta > Magnoliopsida > Santalales > Viscaceae > Viscum > Viscum album. Next base: position 1,227,798,420 of record OY728130.1, read on the forward strand.
TTCAAATCATGTAGATAGAAGATACATTAAACACATGCTTAAATTATAATTTCAATAAAATTTAATGAGGCATGAATACAATAGTTCTATAAAAACTAGCATGTAATAATCCTATCAAACTATAGAACTATGGTCATATGAATTGAGGCTAGTTAGTTCCTATATATAGGATCCTTAAAGTAAATAGTCAATCATCATGGACCAAGATAGGTGCACACGTCCTTAATGATTAGGCTATAAGGGTAGAATCAGTCAATGCCCCCCATTCAGGAAAACATGCTAAAAATGGTTTATTTAGGATTTTTTGTATTAATCCACTTCATGGGAGACAGAGTCAAAGTGTGATTTTTCTAGTCACCAACTATCTACTTAGTATCACATGTGCTTCAATTAATCAGTTGGTCATTGTAAAAATCATTCAATTAAATTCATCAATCAGAGTTCCATTCCCAATTTAATATTTAGGCTTCCATTTAAATTTCCAAAGAAAATCATGGGTTTTTATCCGGTTTATACCTTTCAAAATGATGTTTAATTTAAATCCTTTTGTATTAAATATAAATCATGTTCTAATTTCATAAAATCATTTCTCAAGTCAATACATCCTTCTAAAAATACAATAAATTCATAAAACCTTTGAATAAGGGGTTTTATTTCTCAAATATCATGTCTTCCAAATCAGTCATAAAATTCCTAAAAATGAAGGTATAAAAAACAAATTGAAAATGAATTTCAATTCAAGAATGTATTTAAGGATTCAATGATAGGAAATATCCTTATATAACAACAAAATATTTTGTTTCATTATCAATCAATCAATCACCTATGGTTGAAATCTTCCATAGATAATCGAGGGAGTGAAAGATCCATGAGAAATTGTTTGAATCATAATCCATAAAATCAAGTATTCGATCAATCAACAACAAAAGGATCCATCACTCTCAATGAAGGAGTTAAGGGAATAAGAGACCATTCCAATTAAAATATAAATTACATACTAATGAGAGATCAACTACATCCACTGATTATTTGATTGGAGAATAAGAGATGTTGGAGGATTCAATTTTCCTCTTCAATGCCTATAAATTCATTAATATTGAATTTGGTTCAAATGAGAGGTGTTGTGGAGTTATAATGTGGGGTTCTGAATAGTTTTTAGGGGATTAAAAACCATTAACATAGTTACTAGGTTAGGTTTCACTCTTAGTACTAACCATGTGCCTACATATTAACTCTTACTCAACTTCTAGAAAGGGTACATGGTTTGGACACATAGTTAGAATAACTATTTACCTTCCATGAAAACTGTTAAAGCTAGATGTCATATGGTTTAGAGGGGATTCCACAAGGTTTAGGATAACTGTGTACAAACAGTGTTCCACCCTCCGGAACAAATATATAGGGGACATGATCTTCTAGGCAAAACTATATAGTTTTCTATAACGGTATAGAAAATGGTCAGAACATCAATAACATCCGAAAAATTCTATTACAATATCATCAAATATTATCAACAATATCATTACTATACCAATGTGTTATTATGATGATGTAATAATCATTATATAGATTCCTTCATTCTATTTAGATGAATGTACATATCATCCATGTATATGTATAGACCACCACCACTAAGATCTGCATTTTTTATTATTAATCAACACCAAAAATTGATAGTTCTATTTTTTAATAAATTAATAGGATATTTAAAAAAAATATTATTTTGAAATGATAATCCATTTTATAACACCCTATTGTTCTATAGAAAATTAAAATTTCATTTGTGTATACATGCATATTACATTCTCTATGAAATGAATGGTTTCTTTTTTCAATAACACCATACACAAATTGTTACAAAAAAGATTAAAAAATATATATGATATAAGGGGTATGTATTTCATGAATATTGTTCTAGTTTAATTGTATAAAAATGTTGACCTTTATGAAGAAATGTGTTATTTTTAGTAGATTTCCCAAAACTGGATCATCAAGGATATAATTCTCTTGATCTATGTTCATAGTTTTTATAAAATGAATATGAGCGTATTAAAATAATTGATAAAAATGATATGAATATATTTTATCATGAAGAATAATGAAAATAAAAATAAATGATGAGATTCAACTTATTTATTAAGAAACATGTGTGAAATAATCATAATTGTAACATCTAATAATGGAAATAAACAAGAACAACCAAACAACTGTATAATAAACAATTATTATAAATGGTTAAAAAATATTATATATATGAATTAGGTTCTTAAATATTTTATTAGAATATTTATGTCTACAAAATATGTGGATGAAATGTTTTTTGAGGATGCCAATAATTTGGGCAACGATTTTCATCCCAAATTTCCTTCTTCGAGAAATTTTTTGTATAATATACCGATTATTGTTTATATGGTTGATATAAAACCTATTTAAATTTGTATATAATTATTCTACCATTATTCAAGATATTGGGTTTTTTATTTCATTTTCCATTTATATTGATTTTTATCACATGTTATTAACACCAGAAGTGTTTCCTCAAGTCAATATTGCTTCATTGAGATATGATTTGAATTCAGTACATATTTGTTTGGTGTATATAATACTAATAGATGTATTTTTTATATAATTATTTTTAAATTCTTATTATTAAAATTCTAGTTTATGTTATACCATTCATGGTTTTTGATTTTAAAGGTAACAATTTATTATGGGTTCTTTTCTCATTCCATTTTATAATTGTGATTGTTATGAATGAATTTACATATTTAGAAAAATAATGTAAACTTTATCACTATGGTCCCAACCATTTAATTCTCCTGCGGTTATTATTTTTATTTTAAATTTCCTCTCTCGATTTCGTTTCCCTTGTTAAATAATTTTACCAATATGATATTTTGTGAGTGAAACTAACCCAACTTCATCATTTCATTTGGTAATTTCCATCTTCCATGCAAATAATAATTGGATAATTTCATGCATGTCCTTATCTATACATCAATATTTGACTAATAGTTTTTATAATATTATTAATTAATTTACAAAATGTTTTAAAATGAATCTTTCATCATTTTCTTCTAGTTTCATTTGGACAAAAAAATCAGATTTTAAGGCATTATGTGTCAATACATTCTTTGACTATTATGAGCATTATCTTTTACTAACATTATTTTTCATGATATAATATGGTTTTAATAAATATTTTAATTTATAATGATTCTTAAAATAGAGTGATATAACCTTATATTTTCAAAAATATATGATTAATGTTAAAAAAGATGAATTTTTAAATTTTGAAAGGTTTTTTATAATATTTTGTTTCTAAGAAAGAATCCTTTGGTGTATTTTTTTGGTATTCTCAAAGAACTTTTTAATGCATAATTATTTTAAATATTATTATTTTTGAAAAAAAATATTTGATTTAAATAAGTAATTTTTTAATAATTTTTAAGGAAAATGTTTTTAATCAAAATAAAAAACAAATAAATCTTCCAAATCATTGAATTTACCAATAATTATTGAAATAAATTAATACAATAAATAAATCTATATTTAGATATATATTAAGGACCCAATGATAAATACATAAATGAGTTCTAAATTAATGCAAACTAAGAGAATTTGCTCTAACAGTACCCACACACTCTTAGGCAAGAGACACCATATTGGAAAAAACAATATAATTGTTTCCATGAGATGTATAAGTAGATACAAATTCATGATATATAATTTTTTTTACACCTCATGTGGTGGATTTATACCTAATTCGTGATCATGTTCATAAATTTGTGCATGTTATAGAATATAAGCAATGGGATGGTGTTGTTCTCCAGAAGGGATTTATAAATAACAAAAGAACCAATGCCCCCTCATATGAAACCATGGGTGTTGGATCCATTAAAATTGTGTTTCAAGAAGATGTGGTAGGGACCTCACCCAATCCATATACCTTTCTTTACATTAATTTTGGTAGTATTAATATCCGTCCTATAATCTATGAATATTATGAGAGATAAAGATAGATTCTAGTGCTTCATAAGAGATATCAACTCCACTACCAAGTTCTTTTAACTAACAATAATTCCCATGCACGAGCTGGAAACACCTTCAGACCCATTAATATTTCTCATAGATAAAATAGTCCATCAACCCATCATTATGAGGACTGCACACACCTTGAATTATTTCTTGTTTCTCCTTAATCTGAGAAACTACAAGAAAAGAAAATTCGTTCTTCATTATCCCTAGGTTTCATAACTGAAAAAAGCAGCAAAGTTTCTCTATGGGTTGGCATCCAATTCTCCTTAAAAAAAGGTGGCAGATGGTCTCATTTTAAGAAGTACACCAATAGAGGCATTTTGGGACTATCGTTGTCCCCATCTTCTTAACCACTTCATTAGAAGGGATTTCATAGTTATTAAGGAACCAAATAAGAAAATTTTACTTCACTAGAATATCTTTATACCAAGTTATTCTTAACAAACTGTATTCTGTAAGATTATAATTGATATCCAAAAAACATTATATAGAGGAAATGTTCCTTATCAATGAGTCTATAAAAAATCATCAGTAATTCTCTTTAGTCACATTGATATAGAAAAAAGTATACAATAGTTCATCATCAAAAACTAAATTAATGAAAGTAAATATAATTATAGCCTAGATAAATGTTAAATCAAGGGATGGGTATCTTAGGTAAGAAAGTGAAGATCCCTCCCATTTCATCTTTCAAAAGTTCATTTACCATTCCCAATGATCTAAAAAGGTCATTAGTGAAGATTAGATATATGAAAATGGACCAAATTCCATAATCTATAAACATCTCCATCATAACTGCAAGAAATGTCCCATATTTTTTCCAGATTAATCTATCCCAAAGAATTTATCCCCGGAAAATCATCGAGGTGAGCTTAGTCTGTATGCATTTTATAGATCCTGAAAAAAAAATTAGATTAATCCCACAAAATTCTCTCAGACCCTTCATACTCCCCCATCATGCCTAGTGTCACTTACCTCCCCACACGTGCATCCTAGATGAAATTTCTCATAATATTTTTCAAGTTTTTCAAAAATGTTATCAGACCATTAATAATGGAGAGTGCATGCATGGGAATAGAGGTTAGAAAAAAATTAATATGGTTTTTGTGGCCCCCAAAAGATAGGTAGTGATTCTTCCAGTTGATAATTTGGACCATAATTCTACTCACAATTACTTCAAAATGATGAATTCAGATGCCAACTTGGTATATTTCCCCCCAGATACTTAATTGGAACGTTATTCATCTGTACATCAAGGATATCTTCAATTTTCCATCAATATTCTGATTATTTTTTCAAGACAAACACCCATCATTTTTCTCAGTTAGTAATTATTCTAATCCACCTACATTATTTGTTCAAAATAGTATTGAGAACTGGAATATATCTTATACCCTCATTAGTGAAAAGGAAAATGTCATTTGAAAAGGGGAGGTGATAGATTCCATTATGTTTGGGACTTCTCTGGAAGGGAATGGTTCTACCATTGTAGGTGACTCTAGTGAGATAGTGACTGATGGAGACTTGAATTCAAAAAACTTTTTTGTGAAAAAATGGATCACCTTTCCTTATCACATGAACCTATTTGAAGAATCCATTTCTTTTTATCATAAAAGATACAGATTACCATAGAGAGTTGTACCACCTAAAAAACAAGTCAATCTCCCTAGCAGAGAAATCCACACCTATAGTAAATTTTATAATAAAACACAAACTCTTTTAGATCAAAAGCATATTCTATATCCATTTTAAGGAAAATTTTGGAACCTGGGGACTTATTGTTAATATCAAAAATCATTTATTGATCCAATTCCATGTATTTTTGTTAAAATATACTATTAATAATGTTATTCTTATCCTCATAAACCAACTTATCCAGATACACTGATATCCTTCTACTTAATAAATTGGTGAGGACCTTGTAGGGGAAATTTCACAATTTTATGGGAGAAAATTGATTGAGATAATTGAGTTCATTCACCATAGGTATGAGAAACACTATGGTAGTACATTCCACCCAAGGGTGGCTGTCTCCCTGTGAAAAATATCAAATAACTTCAAAATATTACATATTGATGAGATCCCCGAAAATTACATAAAAGGACCCTAGAAAAGAGTTAGGGCCTAGAGATATTTATTGGGTTAGGGACTTAATTTCTTCCCAAGACTCTTTATCAGATATATTTTTACCAAAAAATGATTTTATAGTTGTATAAAAAACATGGGATGTTGTAGAATAGATCTGAGTGAACCCTTGGAAAACATTAATGGATATTGGGGTTAGTCTCTTTAACAAGGTTTCTAATTTTATAACCCTCCATTATACCCAAATCATAATTTTTTTTGATGAAAGTTACATTCTCAAGATTGATATTAGGATTGTAGGAATGTCTTCATTCCTGGATTCAAGCTTCGAATTTTTTTTATCCCCTTCCCTCAGCCAGGCGACTCTTGACTATTCTTGAGCTGACAGCCCTTGTTATTAGAGAATATTTTCTAGCTTGTTCATTTTAACATAGATTGTTATGGGAAAATTAACATCCCTATTATCCTTTTGAACCACCACACCACATTCAATATCAAATTAAAAAAAATACGTCTCAAGAAAATGTGATGCTATGTTACTACTTTATTTTTGAAGTTATTTTTTAGACTTTTAAGCCTGTTTTACAAGACGACCCATGAATTATTTTGAATGGGTTTAGGTTTGGAGGTACATGTCTCATGGTGATAATAGGGATCCATTTATATTTGGATACAAAATAATATGTTATGACCATCAAGGGGCCCAGGTGAATGTTTTATGAGAACATAGGTATAGTCTGAATGGGATCAAGAATGTGATCCACCCTCGCGTTCATGTAAGAATATTGGAACTGAAGGTTAGTGAAGTAGTGATCAAGAAAGAACTTATTTGGCTAAAACTTTTGTTATTACCCCATGTAAACTTGTCGCATGTTAATCCCCTGTCTATAAGGAATGTTCTAGAAGTGAAAGAAGCAAAGACCTGATTATCTTTCCTCACATTAATTCCACAATAAATGTTTACTAAATTATCTTGTAAGAAGTTGATATCCACTCTAATAAGACATGGAGACTCCTTGAGATTAAATTCATCAAGGTCACTCCATAGTTATTCTCTAGATTTTTCATCACACTTATATAAAAAATGAGAAGATGATAGAGGAGTGATTGAATCTTACCTATTTTGTTACGTGTTGACTATAAGTGTTAATAAAAATAACATAAATATATTTATTCTAGTTAGTAAAAAAATTCTATTTCGATGGATTCCCATGCACGCTATGCCGAAAACCAAAACTCTTACCATATTTGGAAATTATAGATTGGTTTTGTTTGGTTTTGACCGCAACAAACCATGAGATTTTTCGGTGCGAGATTTCAGGAGAAAGGAAATAAACTTTTCTAGGGTTCCAAGACCCTAGTCATTCCAAATAAGAATATAGAACATTGAAGTAAAAGGAACATGTGTTTGGCCCCTAAAACTGGTGACGAAGAGAGTAGAAATACATTTTTGGACTTCTCTCATTTTTATAAGGAATGGGTGAAAACTCTACTAGAAAATGATATAAGGGAATTAGAATTTGAAGCATGATCTACATCTACATAAGATAAGGAATTGAATCTATTATATGTAGGAATATGAGATCACCCAGAAGACCTCGGTTTCCAATCCATGGAAGCCTCTGAAAAGGAATAGGAAGAAGAGAGGACTTAACGTTCTCAGGAGAATTGAGAGCTCTAACCATGCAAAGCTAGGGACCAAAAATCATCTGATACAACAAAGATGAGTAGAACATAACAAACTCCATTAAATATCTATGTTTTTCCTAGGGGGAGTGATCAGAAGGTTCTTTTAAGGGGAGACACTTATCAATTAATTTCAAAGGATGAAATTATGGGGGGAGTGTCTGGGGTCAGTTGGGACCAAAGCCATAGAAGTTGGAGGCACGACTGAAGGGGGAAAACCAAAATGGTAAAAAGATGGTGGAGATGGATGATGTCTTAGAACTAGATTATTTCAAGGATAACAATCAGAGGGACTAGAGTGAATATTTATGAAATCCTCTAGAGATTGTCCTTGCATGAAACAAGGGGTACAAAATCTAGAGGGAGAGGGGTAGATGATGGAATGACACCAGGTGACAGAACCTATCTGAAGATGAAAGAGACCCATATGGTTCCATAAAAAGTCCATCTACATGAATAAATGGGAAAATATGGCGTCTTGAAGGTTGAGTATTTGTACATTAGTACAAATAAAGGAACAATGTGAGTCCCATATCCTGTAGAGGAAAGAAAAATTTTTTAAGGGAAAAGGGAGTCTCGGGAGATTCATCCACACCACCACCAGAGAAGAATCCTGAACATAGTGCAGCACTATGTAAAATTGAAAGAAGTTGATATAACACAGTCCAACTGAGAAATTATAATGGGTGAAAAACATCATAAAATCATATTGTGAAGCGATTTCCATGAAGAAAGATTTTTAGTTGAGAGCGGGATTGGAATGAGAAATTCTAAACCCCAGGAATGGATCAAGTTCTAGAAAATATGAAGAGGTTGTTTATCCAAACCAGAAGATGCCACAAGTATTAATAGAATGGATACCAAAACATTTTTGAATTTAGTTTCTGAAACATAAATCATCGACACCCTATCTATTGAATAATGACAAAAATAAATCTTCTCAACATCGAGAAAGCGATCAAAATATGAATGATGGATGATGTATGCTATGGAAAACACAATAACACGTGGCTATTGATAAATGGTGGTGATCAAAACAACCAAAATACAGTAGGTAACATAAACTGGTATTTATTTATTCCACTAGTAATTAATTACAAGACACATAATACTCTGTATTTATAAGGATTAAAACATAGAGAAAAAATGACCAAATAAAAACAAATACATAATACAAAAATTTTGGTGGAGTAAGTGACACTCAATCATACGTATGAACTCACATAATATATAAAACTTTGATGGCATCTATAATCCGTAGGTGTAGTTGATGTTTGAAACTATCCAAAGGAAATCAAGTTTATTTTCCAAAATTCCCCCTTAAAATTATTTTCCTTGAAACCCAAAATTTTAATCGTATCCAGGTGGTTAAACAACATGTGTAATGACTTCACCATAGTTATTAGCCATAATAAATATAAAATAGAATTTAGTATAATATAAGAAGATCACTGGAGGCAATAATAGGTGAAAAATTTACGTAAATGGAATAAAACTGGATTCTGTTACTTTGATTTGAAATATTTTCAACTTGTACTCATATTATAAGATCATATATTTTTTCATGTAATCTTCTATTATTGGTTATTATAAATTCCCCCCTACTAAGAGACTTGAACTAGAATCATACTCATTAGAAGGACGAATCACTATACTTCATGAGGGGAACACACATGGGGATTTGATGCATCAAGAAAGGTAACCAACAAATGGTTTACTGAATAAAACATCGATGGAGGTCTCATATTTTGGGATGAAATTTGTGTTGGATAGAAAATATAGTTCTGTAGTTCCCTTTGGGAAGGAATCCATGATAGATAAAAACACCTATACTTTGTGGGATTTGTGTGAAAATTATTGATTCATCATTGGGAGAAGTGAAAAAGGAGGGGGGTTTCCATCATGTTCATTTATTTTTGGAAATAATTCGAAGGTATTTCAAATGAAATTGAATTCAATATCCAATTGAATCATTATTCAGATAGTGGAAATTGAAATGATTTTTTTGGAGTTACATACTTCATACTCTTTTAAATTTAAAACTTATTTTTTTCCAATATTAAAAATGATTTTTTTAATTGTGGATTTCCATTTTCTTTTCTGAATAAAAATAAAGTAAAAAATTATTTTTTTGAAAGGTAGAGTGATGAAATAAAATTTTTTCCATGAATTTAGAATGAAAGGGGGTATTATAGGATGTTAATGGGAGGAGATGGGGAAGGACAAACCCCCTAAAAAAGAGGTATGGGGGAAATAAATGAAAAAGGATGCACCACCTTTCCAAAAATTGAAAATCACAAATTCAATAAACTTTTTTCAATTGGGTAATGATAAAAGAAAAGTGGGATGGATGGAAATTCTCATGACAAATAGAAAGAAAAAATATTCACCTTCTTCTTCATTATCCATTGTAACAAACAGATCGTGAGCATATCCAACCGATCTATGTTTTCTTAACTCACCATCAAACCTGGCTCTGATACCCCTAAAGGTGGTTATGGGAGGCAGTAGCAGATGTAGATATCACAAGACTAACTTCAATCCTTCCTTTAATACCACTAATGGTGGATATAAGCAGTAATAAACACAATAGAACACGGCCACAGATCACTGGTGGTGATCTAAACAACACAAACATAGTGGGTAGGATTAAGTGGCATCTATTTCTTCTACTCGGAATTAACTACAACACACATGATACTTCCTATTTATTGGGATTTTAACTTACAGAAAAACAAATGATAAAATAAAAACAAAACTATAATCCCAAACATTCGGTGTAATAGGTTTCACTCAATCAACTGAATCAACACACATCCAGAATAAATCATTGATGTCATCAATCCCTCACAGGTTCTGTAAGAGTTTGTCTATGTGCAATTGAAATAAAGTTTATTTTCCAACACTGATGACACAACAGGTGATAGTTGAAGAAAAACTTACTTTACATATAGCCTCCTTAGATCCTCTTAACTAAACTAGAGATAATAAACCACTCTGAAAGAACCTAAGAAAAACCTTATGAGCTTTGAGTGGGGTCTTCCACCATAGAAAATGGAAGTGCTCTTATGGAAGGGGTTTCTAAAGCCTAGAAAATAGTCAAAAGAATTTGTATGGATGGAGAATCTTGCAGTGCGTTTAATTTCAAGGAAACATTGACTATAATAGATTTTTTATGAAAAAACATGATTAGATTTCATGCATTTCAAAGATTAATATTTCTTTTATTTTTCTATGTTATTTATTTCATAATCATGAAAGGTTGTTTTTCATATTTTTCTACAATCATCGATGTAATTTAGATTGAAAATGGGATATGCTCTTATGATTCAATCAGATTTATTTTTATGGATGTATTATAATGATATCATTTCAAGTAATTATACATTAAACCCATTTATTTTTCATATGTTAATTAACCAATGATGAAATGATGAATATTTTAATAATCTTATGACATAATCAGATATTTATTTCATTGTGGGATGTGTGGGGTCTAATAAAGTCCTCTCATACATTGGTTAATAATTTTTATATCACGAGGTGACAACTTTTTGCCTGAGTTTATTTGTGTGTATCCTTTCTCAAAATGATTGAAACAAAGTGTATATTTCGGTTGATTTGGACAAAAATATTTTTTGAGAGTTTATTTGAGAGTATTATTTCTCATAAATATACTGTGTGAGTGTATTTTTGAGTAGTTATGCTCACAATGACTATACATGAGTATAATTTTGTAAAAACTGATCAAAATTATTGGGAATCAGTGTATGTGTGGTTATATATTCTCACAATGTTTTTTTTTGTAAGTGAAATTGAAGTATACTATGCTCACAAAAACTATTCAGGATATAAAGTATGGTTATTTGTGCCCATAACGACTGTTCTTTTTCATAATTTTGAATGAACATTTCCAAATGATATTATTTTCAATTCATTGGATTATTCAACAATCTTAGTTATATATTTATGTTGTGATCCATGGATCATGTTTTTTAATCATATTTTCAGACTTCTATGATATGATATATGACCATTCATCTCAAAATGAATGTCCTTATATAATTTTTTTGGAAATATATTATTGTTCCCTATTGAACATAATAATATATTTTTCTATTGAACATGTTTTCTCATATTCTTAGGTTCTAACCGTTGAAAAAATGTTGATAATGTTTATCATAATGAGTGCTTAATTTGACAGATTTATTATTCTTATATTCCCAAAGATATAATGGTTAGTATAACCTTAATGATTTATAGTAGGGTATATTTATGGTTATGATTATAGATGAATATTCACAATGTTTGAAAAATAATTCTCTGATATAACTAGTCACTAAAGACACTAATCAATTACAATCCTTGAGAGTGTGTGATATTATTATGATATGTAATCTTGTTGTGAAATATATACAACGTTATCTTTAGTCATCTGACATTATGTAAAATACATTATTTAATGTATATGTTGTTATGAGACGATTTGAGAGATCAATTTTGGGGTGTCTTAAGAAGGTTATTTTATTCTTCATTAGTTATATATTGTTAAAGAGACATGTGAAAATTTTCATCATATGATATGTTGTTAATATGGGGATCTTTCCCTTTAGCTCAATACCTATGTTGATTTCATAAATCTATATTTTAATTTTCAATGTAATATTTAGTGGGAAATAAGATACCCATCACATTATTTTAAGAATTTATTTAATATACACACAATATGTTGGTGCCACCAACTATGTGGCATCTTCGATTTATTGTTTCATCCATTTTCTCAAAGAGTATACAATATAAATGTATTTTTCTTCTCTTGAATATATAAATATGATTATTTTATTTTTATTTCTCAATAAACTAATTAAATGATTCATGATTTGAAATGGGCACTTCTTCTACTCTATAATGATATTTATTCTAGTGATATATATTTATTCCCATTAAGACTTATATTAATATGGGATTATTTATCCTCAAGTCCTATCCAAGAATAAGATGGTACATTTATAGTGTTAGATGATAATGGAAAAAATATCATATGGTAGAATTAATTTTTGGTTGTGGTGTTTAACTCGAAGCTGTGGTGGGGTAAAATTACGAACTTGGTGGGGGCCATTATAGATATATATTAAATATATAATATATTATTTTCAACCCTCGCACGTTTATTTTTGATGAAATTATTATATCTATTAAATAGATAGTCATATAGAAAACCCAACACTATAATTACATCGAGAACATTGGTATTACACGAATAATGTATAATATTGGTCAACATCATATTTTCTATGTTCGAGCTATCAAAGATTGGTTAATTAAATAATAAAATTTATTTTATTATTCATTGAGAAATACCACAACACCTCTAAATTATACCTTTATTACTCTCTTATATTATTGATCCTTTGAATCGATAAAAAGTCCCTAGATGGAGGGCAGAGGTGGAAGAGAGTCAAATATTGAGGGATAAAAGATGAATTGTGTAGTGGAAGGAAAATTTTGATCACTACGATGATCATAATTGTTGTTGTGAAAAATATCTAATCATTGACTATTATTCAAGGAGAAAGGGATCATTATATTTAATATAATGCTCTATTATTCAAATAACAAGTCCTATTTATTCCATTGAATCTCCATTCTAAGATCATCATGTGTTTTTTGTTATTAATTTAACCACTAGAATTGATTTCCATTTTCCCCCATTACGTTCTTATTTTTCTTGCATGATATCTAATAGTCTATTGGACTAAAATATGCACAGAAGTGGATATAAATTTCAGTTCCTGTAAGGGGACCAATTGGAAATATCTGGCTAAATAGTGGTGACATGGTGTGTCTCGATGAAGGTGAAGGAAAAAACTCATGGTTTTGAGGGATTAAACTGGGTGAGGTGATAATAGTTTCATATTGGGGTTTTAAAGGAAGTGGACATTGAAATAGGTGTGAATCACAACATATGTCAAATAGATGTAGTGGTGGCGACCCATGATGTCTTTGTATTTTATATAGTGAATTGGGATCCAAATAGAGTTTCTTCCTTCCCAAATTATTCAATTACATGGAAAAAGAAAAAGAAAATGGATATCAGTGTTTACCAAAAAATAGTGGGATGTTATAAGGGTGGATTATTCTCATATCTACGTATTGAATCAATTTAAATTTTATATTATCAATAAGAATATTATCAATAATATTCTTTTTATTACTATTATTAGGGTAAAATGTTGTTTATGTTGTTTGTTCTGGTAAATATATCATATTTTAGATCCATCTCTGAAGTGAATTAGTCAAATTGATATATTTTTTTGAGACCAATTATAAATGCCTATTTTTTACTTGTAGAATACTCCCTAGGTAAAATTAAAAATATCTCTCATTTTTATTTTGATGAAATAAATAATTTTATTTTGATTCATGTTTCCTGATAAATAAATTCCTATACTAATTATGTTTTCACATAGGTATGAATGGTACATTTAGTTTCCCCATCTAATCCCATTTGTAATGTGTGATATGTTGGTTTTTGATATATCTCCATTGGGATTCTAATGATGTTTGGGAATGATCATCGTATCATCCATACAGTCAGTACTCCTCTATAGGATGTTCAAATTGGTAATGATTCCTTTGAATTCATTTATCAAGTAGTTTGGTACACCACCACCTATAGGGGAATGTGTCCTGCAAGTTACCATTTGGTCAATATGATGTTGGTTATGACAAGTTTTCTGTCCCCACACACTACATATAGGGTTTAGTACCCCCCCCATTGTTGAGGTTGTGGTCCTCAATCCTTAGGGTCAATATTCCCTTGACTGGTATTGTATTCCCTAAAAAAGTAAGGGTAACATTATATAGTAATTATGAGGTTATATGGGTTATTTTACATTTGTAGTTGAAATTCAAGATTGTTAGTATGATATTTATAGAATAATTTCTGTTTCATTCCCTTTACTATAAGAATATATTAATAATGACCATGATCCCCCATTATAGATTTAAGTTATAGTGTGTAATATGGAAATCAAAGATGTTCATATTTATTTGGGTCTTACAAATCATCAGAAACTCATAGGTTTTCTTTGAGATATATCTTGTAGATATAATATACATTTCATATATAATAAGCACATCAATGATATGTGATTTTAATTTTCATGGGAGGTAAGATTTAATGGTTTTAAGATGAAGATACTATGATATTCCTCATGTATTAGAGAATTATAATATTAAACCATAATTGGACTACCTTACACTATTTATCTTTTAAGTTACTCATTAGTAATGGGAGATTTGAGCTGACTTAATGATTTGGATTTCTTATTTTTTATTTTCCCTATCACTTCTAGTAATTGTAGTTTGATCTTATTTATTTTTTGTGTTTTCCTTTTTTTTTGTTTTTGATCATCATACTAGGTATGTTAATATTCTCCTAAAAATGATCTATTTACCAACAAAGTTTTGTCTTTGGAAATAACACAAAGGATTCATGGTGGAATTATTAGACATAGAAAATGTGCAGATTATTTCTATCTAATTCATTGTGATTCTTGATGTTTCACTATGGAGCACGATGATTCATATTTTTAGTGTAAACCAACGTGGTTTTAGAGTGATCCAAGATTACATTTAGGTTTTTGGGGCTACTTAGATATTTTTTTCATTGACTTGTTAAATGTATTTTTTTGCATTATATAAATCTCATTGATGTTATTGTTCTTATCATCTCGTACATTCATTATATATAGTTCATTTGAATATATATATACTTTAATTTTATTTTATTTTTTATTTAATGCATATTTGTGTATTGTAGGTTCTTATAGGATAATTATTCACTTAATTTTTGATAGGATTACCCAGTTCAAGTACACAACCCCTAGTATAAAAACTAGTTTAAAAAATAATCTATTGTTTGATGATTGAAAATAGGAGATTCATTTTCAGACATTACCAAGAACTTTGTGGTTTATATTTTTAGAAAATTATAAAAAATTATTACATATCAATCCAATAAAATACAATGTAAACTCTTCCCACCAAAATACATTTTTTCAAATAAAATAGGATTCTTAAATTTAAACTCCCTTTTCATCAGAAACATGATACATTATTTTATAAAAAATCCCCTTTATGGAATCATATAAAATTATATACTTCAAACTAATCTTTATTCATTTATAAAAACAATTGAAACAAGGGTTGAGAAAAAATGTTTAGTAAGGGATAAAAAATATTAACCCATTTATTCCATTTTAATATAATTAAATTCAACAAAAAAAATTTCATTTTATATTATTAATCATGATCTCAAAATAATAATTTACTTACACAATAAATAAATTACCTCTTAATGTTTTTAAAAAAACATCCAATAAGAAATATTAATGGAAAAATCATTATCATGGTAGTTTCTTTGATGAACATGAAAATATTTTATAGAAAACAAATGATTTAAATTTAAATAATCATAAAAATTCATTAAATCAAACATATTTCCCATACCTTATGAAAACAAAGGATTTCCATAAAAACTCTTCAATATGTAGGTACCTTGGGACATTATCTTTAATGAAATCTTACAATCACTCAAACAAATGAAAAAATAACCTATTTAAATGAAATTAATTTACATGAGTAGTATAAAAATAGTCAACTATATATAATTCATCTGGGTAACTCATTAATTGTTAACTTCTTCCACCTCATATGAGTAAATTATATGCAGTTAACTCTATCCACATTACCATATACATTGAAGAGTTATATCTTAAACTCCCATCATCGTGAACAATTCTCATAGACCATAACATATATAAAAAATAGAAATTTATTTCATTTAAATTACAAAATATCATAAAATATTTAGTTTAACAAAAATATAGAAGTACAATTTAGCTATTACTGAAAATAAAGATAAAAGTCATTATTTGTTTGGAAACTGTTAAAAAGAAAATTTCTTTGAGGAATATAAAATTGAATATTCAATGAAAATCCAGTAATACTTTCAGATAAATCATTTTAAATTATAGTTTTCATAATGGGGGTAAATTATATCCATACTATATATGATAATTTTTTTTACTATATTCTAATGAAAATAAACAATTAGAGAAAGAAATGTGAAATTTTAATTTAAATCAACTGTAAATAAAGATAAAATAAGTTGAAAATATCCTTTAATAATAATATTATTATAAATAGTGTCATTTTTTAAAAATATTAAAGTACATAATCATTGATAAATAAGATTTTAATCCAATTATAATGGGATTTAAAACAAAGATACCTCCAAAATTTGGTATCTTCTAAATCAAAATAACACTGAAGAAGAGAACATGAAATGGATTTGAAAGCAAATTGAATATCAAAAAACATTAATGGTAAAATATGTGTATATGGTTGTTTATAAAATAAAAAAATAGATAATTTGGTTGAAATATTATAATTTTCAAATAAAGTTAAATTTAGATGAGAAATACCTCACTTCTTATATCAACTCACCACATACATGTTTTAATTTCTTTATAAATAAAATTATATTTATTTTATACTTTCTTTAAAAATGATTTAATTCACATTAATTTTCTATTATTATAACATATCGATTTTCCATCATGTGTGAGGCCATTAATGTATCATTTTTAAATCCATTATAGTATTTTGGAACATATTTGGAGGTTTTAGAATTGGGATTTTGTTGTTTGGAGGTGAGGGGGAACAATGCAGGTTGTATAATGGCTATAGAAGGCCACTAACATGCTCAAGTGGGGAACCATTCAGCTAGTGGATTGCTAGATGGATGGATTTATTAACGAATATACACTGTCTATTGAGTGATCTCACATCGACTTGCTGGCTGGACTACAAAGTGTGATAGATTACTTCATGGAACCACCAGGTAGACGATGTCCTTAGGATGGACTATATTAACAAGGTGATGATTAGTGTTTCTGATCACTAAAACCATTATTTAAAATGTAAAATCACATACATAGACCCCAATTTTCCATTAAAAAATACATGGGCTCTCAATGATTATACTAGTCTCTCTCCATTATGTTTTCCTAGGGAATTGTGCTCTGATCAATCACTTTTTCCTATTTTTGTGCAATTAATCAGATCCATTTTGTTTCCCCCATTTATTATGGAATTTGGAGATTTTATAGTCTATGTCGTTGAATATATTAATCATCATATGACACCTCAGAACCCGTAATATATTTTTCTTTCATTAATCTCCTAGAAGTCGATTTCCGTATTGGTTTTGGTGCAATGTGTGTTACAATTGATGTATTTGTCGATACATCTTCTCTACTATCCTTTTTTATGAAAAAAATATATTATATGAGAATCGATGTGTCTGGTATCCTTATAATTTTTATAGCGGTCCCTTTACTTCCAGTGATTGTATCCTATTATGGTTGGAATGTGGACCACGTTTTTAGAGGTGGTTCTATCTCTAACAACTATTTCATGAAAAATGAATTATCTATGATTTTGAAATAGTTTACTAAATAATAATTTCAATGATCATTTACTTAAAAGATATTTGGGTGAAAATATATTTTTGATAGGATATTGTTTCCCCCTTGTTTTTGTAAAATAATTTCATATTGTAATTAAAAAATTGTGGGTGTAATTGGTTTTCAAATCGTGATTTTTGATGAGAAAGGTTTGTTTTGAAATTATCATGTAAAATATGATTTGTCTATTTGAAATGATTTTACATATTTTTCACATGGGTTCATAGGGTTCTTATGTGCAAAGCATAGAGTTTGGAATTTCAATTCAAAATTATTAGGGTTTAACTATCTAGGGTCCTTCTCCATACCAATATAAAATATACATTGACTATAGGGACACGATCTTGAAACTATAAGAGTATTCACTTTATTGGGTGTTCTTTTATCAATTGATCATATCTTCATTTTCTTTAGGGGATTTAAGTGTTCTTTTTTTTTGATTTATTTGGTATGGAGGACTTATCTATCCCAATCCTATATTATTCTAGGTGTAATCTCCAATATCATGGGATTTTTGTAATTTTTCTTTGATATAACTTGTTATGAAAGCATTAATAAATGTAAAAAGGGGTTGTAAAATGTTATTTAAATCGTTAATATGTATATATAGTGTATGAATTATATAATGAATAATTTTTTGCAGATAATTTTATATAAATTTGAAACTACTTATCATTCTATTTTTATTTAAAATTGAGCATATTACTGTTATTTTACAAATACATATTATAGAATACTTTGGTTGGATCCTATTGAATGAATTTATTTCACACCATTCACAAACTATTGTTGATGGGTAATTTTTTTCTAATGGTGGGAAAGTAAATACAACACATTGAGGTGATTAGGTTTTTGTCAGATATGTATGGGTAGCTAGTGGCGAGACAATGATAAATTTCCCTATATAAGATTGAATCATTTTTTACAATTTATCAGTTCTTTATAGTTTGTTTCTTGGACATGTAACTTGGGGTTTAATTTATTCCTTTGGTTATTTTTCTACCGACATAACTATTTGACCTAATGAATATTTTTTTTATATTTTCTTTCTATAGTTGAATTCATTTTATGTTGTTTCTTATTTGGAAAACCATTACATCGGGTCATTGATAGATGCCCAGGTGCTTTTAGATTGCCTATGGAAATCAAGAATTCCCATAGTCTTATCGATGGATGGATTGGAGTCTTTTAGGAATTCTAAATAGTGATGGTAATTATAATTTTGTATTAGAGCATTTTTTCTTAGTCTTATGATGATGGAAGATAGAAGATAGGTTTGTAGGACATAAGGGGTATCTTATAAGTGAATTCCTGGAAATCACTAATTCTAATGAGCCATGTGATACTATGATTTTTTGTTTTTTCTGAACCATTTGATTATTTTTGATCTAGATCATAATTTTTTCTTATATTAAATATTTATAAAAATGAGTTTGTCTCAATATCTAATCATTTTAGGGTATATTTATTATATATAATCATGCCTCTAATATATATTCAAATGATTCAATGGTAGATGTCAGATGGAAATGATCTGAACGGGAATCATCACCTTGATCAGAATCTTATAGAAGCTATCATGCATGCATTTCAGTTCATGGTCCAAAATGTACTTACTATTCATAACCCAGATAATGAGATACAAACATGACCTAGAGTAGATAAGGAAGAGTGAGAGAGTTTCTATAACATAATCTATCATATATATATATGTTATTAATGACCCTACACATGTAGAGTTATGGTTGGAAAAAATTTATTTGGACATTGATTTTCTAAAGGTAATAGAATCTATCAAGGTAAAGTGTGCTATCTTTAAGCATGCATGTTGAAGGAAGTGGCTATTGGACTCCATGTTTCATATGAATCGACATGTGGACTTGGAGTGGAAATACATGAATACCCTTTTCATTCATTATTTATACCTAGAATCCTAGATTATTGTGATGTCCATATTGTTCCTCTATTTTATGCATGAAGAATATATAGTGACTAGAGTATAGAAAACATTTTTCTATGTTGATTAGTGTATATCCTAACATGGTGATCACTGGTATGTTAAAGGATCCGAAACACATATAAGGATTGGGAACAAAGATTCGATCATAGGTATTTAAACTAAATCTCCCATCCTAAGATGATGAGTTTGATTGGGATATAATTATAATGATTGATATTGTACGAAAGATATGGTTTTTGGGTATTCTCTTCCACCCAATAGAAGTTATATTTGGCACACATGTGAAGCAGAGTAAGTTAAATGATGGTTAAAATGGTTCTGAAGGTAGTTCCAAGTAGTTATCTTCCTCTACTCTATCAAAAAAAAAAGCTTTCGGTGTACCCATGATTACATTTATTGTGGAAAGGTAGGGAACGCCTAAATATTTTACCCATACATCCAATGGTCTAATATTCCTATGGTTGTCAAGGAAAACTATAGATATTTGAGTAGGCTATGTATATTACATATTATAGTTTGGTTTCATCAACTAAAATGTCTAATATATATATGTCTATTTCTTCAATGTAAATAGGGATCTAGCCTTAGGCCTATAGAGTGAGTCATATTTATTAGTGTATGGGTTTCCATTAGAGGTTGATTCAATATTTTCTATAGTGAGAGGTGTAGTTTTTTATTCATATTCAATAGATACTAATGTGTCTTATATTGGGGCCTCAAAATATTGTATATCATATCATTTTTTAATTTGGTCAAAAACTTATGAAGTATATCATATCAGATTTTATGGAGCTATAAATTCCTATTGGAATGATAAAGTAGAAATGGATTCATTGTACTTCATGTTCTATTTTAGTATCTAATGATGAGCTATTCTTGTATATTTGTGTTCTCAATTTTGAATTTTTTTATTCCATAGTATTTATTGATTATATTGTATCTCATTGAGTTGAAATTTACAATTATTATATTATTATTTTCCCTTTTCACCTGATGGGTGACCATAGGTGTTCTACAGAGTGTAGGTCCCGAGGGGTAGTCATGATGGACATTCTCACTTAAATCTTATAAGTCTATTGTATAAGATTTTGTTTATTCCACCATGATATTTCTTTAATGTTTATCTTTTCTCGATTGTTTTGGATTCCCCCTATTTTTTCCCAGAAAAGTTCCCCATAATTCTTTTAAATGGGGTGGATGATTTCTTCATCGATATAGAATCTTGTACTCATCCAATCTGAGTACAATATTTTCATATAGAACATGCTATGTAAAAGGATCTCAAGATCATGTTACAAACCTATTAGATATGAAATTTGTTATTTCTAGTGTTTCCCCATGGGTATTGCCGAAGTTCTTTTCTTTAAAATATGCTTGTTATCTTTTTCATAGTGTAAACCATTAAATGATTAATCATGTAGTAGTTATGAATATGAATGATTTTATATGTATCACAGGAAATATTGACAAGTTAGAGGGTTCATGGTGGTATGGGAAAATTGAATTTCTGTTGGGTTATTCATAGTTCAGTGTTAGGGACTCATATATCTCGATTAAAATGGTTATGAGTAGGTATGGACTTAATAAATATCTTGTGACCCCTTTTGGTCTTAATAATGATCGTATAGTGTATATGCCATAGATGAATTAGATATTTCACCAGCATCTCGATGACCTAGTTTTTGTACTCATTGACGATATAATGGTTTATTCAATATACAATCAATTGAATAAACAACATCTATTTTTTGGAAATATTGAGGTTTCACCACCTTTATAAGAATCTATTAAAATCCAATTTCTAGTTATTAGTAGTAAATTTCATGGGGAAAATGATTTCTAAAAATGGTCTCTATGTTTACTATGAAATGGTGGATTCTATATTTTTATTTGAAGAACCACAAAAAATAATTGAGATATAGATAATTCAAGACTAGATAGATATTATAAGTGGTTTCTCAAGGATTAGTCAATGTAATTATCATTGTTGACTAATCATACCATGCAATTGGTGAAATTATTTTGGAATGTAAATGCTAAACCACTATTTATTAGCTTATCCAATTTCTAGAATGTACTCTAATTTTGATATTATCGGATCTTAGCAATGGATTTTCAGTTTATTGTGATGCATCTATTTATGGTATATGTTTCATGCTTCAATAGGATCTCCATGTTGTGACATATGGTTCTCGAATTTTTTTCCATATGAGAAGAATTTTTTTGACTCATGACATAGAGCATTTTTTCTATTTTGAATAATTATAAGAATCTGTAATACTATGTTCTCATGGGTAAATTCATAGAATTATATGATCATAATAGATTCAGTATTTTTTTTATGAAATACTAGATCAATATGGAAAGTCAATGGGTTGGACACCACTACAGATTTGATATTGAAAACCCCTCAACCCAATAGAAGGTGAGTTTTTTAGTTAATCATTTATGTGAGAAATTCCCTACACTTTTTATTTTAATGATATTCACAAGTTTTATAGAATGGAAGTTATGACATTATATGGGATCCCATCTTCCATTTTATCATACATGGAACCAATATTTACCACATGGTTTAAGAGAAGTTTCCAATAGTAAAGGGGGATACTAGATAGATTAAGTATATTTTACAATATAAAAACTGATGGGGAAAAGGAGTTAAGAATTTTAATTATAGAGGATATTTATTGTTGATATGTCTTGGATTTCATGGGATCACGGTAAAACCATCTATAAGTAGATGTGTTTTTCTATAACAGTAGTTATGAGTAATCGATTAGGATAATACCCTTCAAAGGTTTTGTGGTCACCCATGTTAATTAAAACATTGTTGGTCAGAGGTGGGTGACAACTATCTTTTGGGAAAGAGTATTGTTCATGTGACGTCATCAAGGATTCATGATATTCATTCATTCTAGGATACATCTTACAGTTAGTAGAAATATTATATAAATTTTTGATGCTATCCATTGGAGTTTCCCATTATAGACTAGGTGTTTTAAATGGTATATCCTTAGTTAGGTCACTGTTTTCATATTAAAAATATGATGCTATATTTGAGATATGTTGGACCATTTGAGATCATTTAGCAGGTGGAAAGTGTTTCTTATTAGTTTGAGTTTCCAGTTTAGTTGACATGTTTTCAGGATGTTTTCTATATATCATAGATTAAGAATTATCATCCTCATACATCCCCTATTATTAATTATAATGAGGTTGACTTAGAGAAAAACATTTCAATTGTTGAATAAATAATACATATAATTAAATCTCATTTGTGTTGATTTCTGGGGAAGTCTATTTAGTTTGTTAATGATTTATGGAAGATTTTATAAAATTCTCATGATTCATGGGCACATTAATCATCACTAAGGGAAATCTGCCTCAAAGTATTATAAATATTCCATTTATAACTATAAAATCAGGGAAAAAATTCTAAAAGCTGGTTGAATTGGAATATCTATCCTTTACCTCTGGTAAAAAACCATTAATTTATCATAATACCTCATTTTATTGTTTTGGATTTATTTCAAAGGTATTAAAACTTGGTGTCAGGTGTTTGGATGTGAGGGGACTGATCTTTTTTGCAGTTTTATAGCTTCTAAAGGCCTCCAATCAACCAAAGGTACCCAAAGCATAATGAACGAGAGTCAATGGTCCACAATTAGAAAATTTGTAGAATAGTGTTCCTAAAAAAACTCCACCATCCCAATGGTGGGACTTACAATTGATAATGGTTACTACTTGGAACCACCTGTCAGCCTATAGTTTCCACCATATAAACAGTGGCATCGGGATGGAATACATTAACATGTTGAAAAGTAAGCTATTGATCCCCAAAATTTACTTTTTATCACTTTTAATACCTCCCTTTATAAAAAATTATTCTTATATGAATCCTGGGGTTTACAGGGTTTAACTTAGACCCTCTCCACAATATTTTATTGGGGAATTGATCTTTGGTCAATCGATTATTTTTCCTTTGGTATGTTTCATCAAATCCCTATTGTTTCCTCCATTTCACATGATGTGTGCAGTGATTCTAGGATTCATTATTGAAAATTATTGATCATGTTTCCCCTATTTATCATATGGATCCTCTTGGGGTTTGAGTGAGACCCAAGTTTGAGGTAGGAGGTTTCGTCTCTAATATATGTTTCATTAAACATTAATTATCTTATTTTTATAAAATATTTACTAATTAATAATTTGAATGATACCTGATTTAGTGGATATGCATTTATTAGTATGTTTTATGTAAAACAATTTCTGATTTTTTTTCTTAAAATAAATTTTAAAGTCATTTTGAAATTATTTGTGAAATTGGGTTTCAAACAATAATTTTCAATAAATTTTTTTTTCTAGAAAATATATTGTAAAATTTGATATGCACTTTGGAAATTATTTGACATATGTAGAACATGAGAGGATTGGTTACATATGTTGGGGATATACAGTTGGTCCTTTCCCCTTGACATCATAAGGGTGTTCACAATATGAGGTGTTCCTCCATTCCATGGTTATAGAGTCATTGGCCCTAGGATCATGATCTAGAAATTTTTAGGGTGTTAACTTTGTAGGGTGTTCCTACAACCCTTATTCATATATTATTTGGATCTAGGTAAATGAATTTTTTTGTAGTTTTTATTGATGGGGTATGAATGAACTATATTTCCTAAATCTATGTTATCCACGGAGTGATCATTACTGTTCATGGATTTGAATTATTTTTTATTTTATAACACATATGACACTAGATTTTATAGATGTAAAAAAAGGTTTCATTTAAAGAATCCTTGAAATTATATTATTATTATTCTATATTAGAATAATGTAATGGTGATTTTTTTATTTATTTTAAAATAAATGTGTACCTTCTTAATCATGAATTTTTCTAATTTAATGTTGACCATATTGGGATTACTAGATAGTTGTTTATTATGGAATAATTTGGTTTGATCCTACTATGACTGTTTAGTTCACACCAATCACACTCCATTGGAGGTGTATCAAGCTTGTTTTATTCTAATGAAGGAAATTTGAAGGAACCATAATTTGGTGATGAGTATTGTACTATTTGGGTATGGGTATCCAGTAGTGTGATGGTGGGGTGCAACCTTGGTTTCAAATGGTACAATTCTTGAGAGTCTTGGTTTTAAATTTTGGTTTTTTATTGGGACATGTATCTTGATTTTGATATTATACCAATGATGTTTTTTACATCTATCAATCTTTTTTCCTTTGAAATATTTCTTTTATTATTATCTTTCGCTTAGTGTAATCCATGTATATTGTTTCAGGTTAGAGAAATTTATCCCACTAGTCATTGTTGGATGCCTAGGAACTTTTTTTTAGACTAGGGGGATCCGGATCTCCCTTTGGGAAAGGCCATAGTTAGTTTAAAATATTATTTTGTTAAATGATAATAATTACTTTTATTTAATTTTTTTAATTTTTAATTTAGTTACTAAAACATTTATTCTTATGTAATATATTTTAAGGTTGGTCAGTCTATAATATTTAAAATAAAATTTGTATATTATCATTGGTCAAAGTGTTTTTTTTTTGAATTTCTTTTTGGAATCTTAAACATGTTTTTAATTTCATTATTATACATTTAATAAAATTTCTACACCATCCCTAAATGGAATACATAAAAAAGTGAATTGGTTAATGGGGTTGGAAGTTTATAGGTACATATGTATAAGATGTTCATTATTATATTCAGTATAGAAGATATAAAATAGGTAATATTAATTTAAAATTATAAAATATAAGTTATAATTTTTATATTTACTCATCAGTTACATCCTTATGACCATCCATGTGAGGATTCCCTAAAAAATAATCACATAAGTTCATATAGGTGGTTATCCACCAGTATATACAAGCGACATTGTCATTTACAAATATATTTAAGGGTATGATTTTAAGTGTTATCATTGTTTCCTTGAATCATAATAATGAAATAAATTTGATATATATTAATTATTTTTTAAATTTTAACCATCTGTATGAGATGGTAATGAGAAACTAAGCACATTGCTTCAGGGAGGTGTTAGTCTAAACTTATAAACGAGTGATTCTTTCTTTTCGTATTGGATGGAAAAGGAGATGAAATATTTTTTCACAAATATAATGAAATTTTATTATATGAAATTTATTTATTTTTTAAAATAATACATGTTATAGAATATTTTCAAGGGGAGGATTAATAAATAAACCTTAAAACTCCTAGTGAATAGTTATAACTATTCAATGGAAATCTTTTTTTGGAAGGCATATTAACACTTTTAGGATTCAATTTTGGTGTGATCATGACCTCTAAGACATGGAAGAGTTGTTGGTACGGTATTTGGAAAGGCCTTGATTGAGATAGAAGAATCAAAGTAAGTGAATAAGAGAGGACATAATGTTCCATTTTATATGTGAGGGGGGGCTCACTCATGTAAATATTCAAAGATTTAAAATAAATTGATGTTTTTTTCATATGAAATTTTCAATAAATCTATCACATTTTTATGGTAAGATGATATGGTTTGAAATACACTAATCATGTATGATTTTAGTTAATATTATCGGACATTTTCAATTAGTTTTAACATTTATTAACAAGTTTATCTTTTTTAGTGGTTATAAAAATTTAACATGGTTACTATTCATTATGAAAAATTGATTTTATAATCATTAAGGAAATTGGAACATATAGTTAGAAACAAGAAATCATTTATTCAGAATTCGATTTTCTAAATATTAAGAAATTACATTTAATATTAGCCCACAAAACGCAATGAATAACTCTTCTAAAAATATCCACTTTAACCATTAAAATAATTATATACCAATGCTGTATATAATTCAAATTCCTATTGAACTAATTATATAATTTTCAAAAAAATGTGAATTACATAATTTAAAACCAAATAAAAATTAGAATGAGACTTTCTAATTACATGAAAGGAAATGATAGTTTCTATAAAAATCAATAATTTTATTATTCATCCAAGAATCTATATTTTCATTAAAATATAGAAAAAATTGACTTGATATATTTTTTTGAAATCCTATTTCATAAACTATGTCCATTTTATCGAATAAAATTCCTAAAATATGTTTTAATTAAATATAGAATAAGTAAAATAAAATTTAGTAAAACAATTTTTTGATGAAAAATATAGTTTTGATATATAAAATTAATTTATAATCATTCCCAATATAGTAATAACCTTAAGATGATAGGTTTATACCATAATTACCAAAAGTATATCCTTATTTTTATTCATCCTATGTACAAATAAGACACTAAAATCACCATATGGGGTACTTATGGATAGTTCAAGATGTATTATATTTATGAAATTTAATATCAACTGGGAGATGACCAATTTGTTTAGCAGACAAATTTTATATTATATGTTGATTCTATACAACCAAGATCACCTCTCAATCAGTGATGTAGTTCAAAATACAACTAATTATGATTAATTTATCCCAAATGAAGTCATGGTAGAAATTCAATGATACACTTTTATTGATTGGTATACCAAAATTTAGACACTACAAACCATTGGGATCTTGAAATCAGGGGAGGTGTTCATTATGAAATGTAGCATAGAAACATATACACCTAGCTATATTGCTAATTTAAAAATCCATAAATGTAGCCATCCTAATCTATTCATCGAAATAGTTTGAGAAATAAATTGATTCTTGATGAATAACATCATATGTCTCTTGTTCAAATGGTAAATGATTTCATTCTTTGTTAAATATATTGAAGAATGTACATCGATTTTTTATTAACTATTTCCTCGTTAGGAAGACCTAGAATTATGAACATGACATATTCAATTATAAATTACATATGAATAACTAAATGTTTAGATTGATGAAATCCATAATAGAATAAAATTACGTTGGCTAGATCCTTAATATGGTGTTGGAGGATACTTTAACCATTGTGGTTTGTATTTGGAAGCCACATAATGGTATTACCTTTGATAAGAAAACCAAAAATATTAACAGAGGGATTCAATATTATTCATAGATATATTAATTAGCCATAAAATATAAAAGCATAATTAATATAAAATTATATTTATAACTTAATTAATCTAACCAATATTTTTGTAGTTAGTAGGATAAAATAGACAATTGTGATGAGTTTAATTTATTATATCCCACTAATTTGACCATGGATCAAACTGAATGTTGATGGAACCACATATTGGGATCTCGGTCCCCTTGAATATAGGGGTTTATTTTGAAAATGTTAAAGCCTCAAATAAGGATAATTATACTAAAACATTATTAGTTAGTCTGCATAAGAAGACGAAATTTGGTCGATGATTTTAATTATAATGTTTTCTATATGATTTGGGTGATGAATATAATGTGATTAAATTCTTATAGTGGACAATTTGAGAAGTAAATTAAGGAATATCCGCTTAATACCTTTACATGAATTTTTATAATATCTAAAAAATGTTAATGGGATTTATTTTCATGGATCACATGTTTATTAGTAAGTCAATAATTTGTGAATGTGCTCTTATAATGGAAATTGAGCATTCTAGTGAAATTTTGTTATTTATTTTAATTACCCTTTTTCTCACCCATATTGGACATAGATACTAGTGGTGAATATTTTACCCAACATTACAGAATATCTTTGTAATATATCTTTATTATTTTCTTAATGTATATTATATGGTTAATTATGATTATTTCATATGAATATTTTTAATTTTTTTTAGAAATTGAATGATATAAGTGTTTTGGGAACAACTCATACCCCCATAAAAATATTATAAATTTAAAACAGTACTTGTTAAATCACGAGGTAGAACATGATTTAACCAACATAAATTACTATGATAATTGATGAGGAATTCCCAAACCATTTCTAGGGTATTCTCTTGATGTTGAATAGAAATTAAAAATTTATAAATTATCAAACCATATCGAAATTGAACTCAACCACTTATTGTGGATACTACCATCCTAAGAATAATTATCCATCATAAAAAAACATAGATGAGTAAAAAATATAGCCTTGGTCAAGGTTCTAAATGTTTAATAATGAATCAAATCTATAATAAATTCTTAATTATATAACCATTATTCCAACATGTATATAAAAAATAAATTAGATCATTAGCCATGTTTCAACTAACACTAGTATGTAATGAGGTGATATCCAAGACATTCTTATGAATATTCATATAGGAATCATCATGTTATGATATGTATCAAAAACATATTCACCCTAATATATGTATCATATTAGTGAAGTAATAAAAATATATTGATGTGTTGGTGTTGACGTACATATATGAAAGGGTATGTAATGTCTCTATAAGAAGAATTGTATCTATATAACATCAAAATATTAGTGTCAAAACATGAATTTCAAAGAAAAAGTACGTAATATTTAGAATTAAACAATTTATTTATGTTTAAATTTAGTCCACCATAATTGAAATCCAAATATTTCATAAAAATAAACCTCCAAGAATGAAAAAACTCCAAAAAATTATATATTTATGAGTTAAAGCATCAATAATCCAATAAATTTTTACATCAAAAAATTTTATCAACAAGACATTCAATAGTGGTAGAGGAAAGTTGAAATGAATCCATGCCTGCATAATACCAAAATCTCACATAGAAAACTGATAATTATTATTCAAATCAACACCAATATTCTACCATGGGTCTTTTTAAAAAAAATAACATAGTTCATATTGGATTCAAAAATCCACATCTTATAAAATTACAGAGTCGCATGACCCTGCCTAGTAGTAATAGGTTGTGAGTGTATTGAATAAGTGAATATTTATCATTGAACAATGTCATTATTAAAATATCAATGTAAATAAATAAAAATGATATGATTTCATCAATGAAATTCATAAATCATACTAATTCATCTATCATGATAACTTATTCCCATACGATATTTAAAAAATATAACATAGTATTCCTTTGAAATTGTGATTCAATTTTAATAAACATACAAAATCGATGCGTGAGGTACTCAACCACATGAATATTCCCATTATCATTGATTTCAAAAGATTATTCATTTTTTTGATTATCCTTGGATGTGTTATTCTTTATTAGACACTCATTAATAATTAAATTATCATTACTGAGATTGAAAACATCATCATCCTTAGAGGATAATTCATGAGAGAATAATTCCATATAAGATGAGTCATTAGTGGAAAAGAGAGAATTATATATAATAGGTTAAGGAGGGATATATATTCTTCTTCATAATATAGATTCTCGAGGATCCAGTTTTAATGGTCAACTTATGTATAGAGTAATTGATATGTTTGTTGGTATTTTTTAGGATTTTTCATGATAAAATCATCCTAGTCTACAAATGTATTCTTCTTTTTTGTTATAATAGAGAATGAAAATGTATTCATCAATTTAACAAATTTATCCCATGTTTCATGAATAGATTAATTAAAATAGGGTCCCTCCCTCGCATCTTCCACTTTAGATAGGGTTGGGTATTATAAACACTGACTATAAATCTGATTTTTATATTTTATTAAATAAATTGTCTCTAAATTTAATTAAAATCATTAATCTATATGCATTAATATAATTTAAAATAATATAAATACATTCCACATATAAATTTATATTATAAAATAAATCAATTTTCATATTATATAATTTCATTCAAAAATTTGAGTTCTTATTTCATAATAATGTATCACTACATTTTTATTAAGGAAATATTTTCTATATATATTAATATTTGATAATGGAATACTATTTTTTATATATAACAATCCAAATGATATGAAATAATAGAGACATTAAAATTTTTATATATATTTATATTTTTTAAGATCAATGTTGTGTGTGGTACATGTACTAGAAAATATTATTCATTTGAATAAATATATCAAAAATCATGATAGTGTTATATTCAACCCACATGAATAAATTACACTAAATTAATTTTATCTCATGTAATATAAAAATTCTTTAAAACATATTTAGAGTAATTTATAGGAATTAGAACAAATAAATTAATAACTGTAAATAAATACATTTTCAATACTCATTGATATAATTTTCATTTTAAAAGAACTTTATTTTCTATGTGAAAACTAAAAGAAAATAAATATCAAATGATAAAATTATCATTTTGGGACTCGTAATTGAGAAAAGGTTTCAAAAATAATATCTTGGTAGGTTTTTGTTGTTTCAAACATGATATGAGATTTATTTATATTGTTTTAATTAATATGAGGAATTATTTTTTCTTAAATATATTTAATATTATATCACATACTTTCTTGATTTCATCTTATTCCAAAAATGGAATTTCATCCCTTGGCATCACATTGAGTAGTTTTTTCATCACTACTTGATATCATATTGTAAATTATGAGTAATTATTATTATTATTTCGTGCCATAAATACTAAAATTAACATTTAACATATCATAAGACAAGTAAATATGATTACATGTTATTCCCACAGCCTAGTACATTTACTAAAACCAAAACTAAATATCACAAGAATAGATTATATTAAATGGAATACTGAAATAATTCTATATATAATTAATCTTAAAATAATTAAAAATATGTGGGTCAATATTTTTAAAGCAATGAATTGAAAAATTTATCACATATTATACTGAAATAAATTTATAATTTATCTCTAAGAGACATAATCCACTCAAAAAGTCACATACCAAAAATGTGAATAATCTAATTATATAATCCTCATGATAAGAAAATCATATCAATAAATTACTCAAATCCCCATAAATCCTAAATAATATCATTTATGCTTAAATAAATTTTCTAAATATTTATTCCAAAATCACATTTAAATTACTTTTATAATGTTCGTGATATTGTGAAATTCTCTAAAAAAATAGTTATCATATTTCCCCCCTTCACATTTTCATCACATGGTTATCTATAAGATAAAACATATGTTTCAAAAATGTAATAAAATTTTATCCTAATTAAATATTATTACATTAGAATCAATGATCAAAATAATGATAGTGTTTATAATTATATCCCTATAAAAATAATATTTTTTAGAAATTACCTTCATAGTATGTAACATGATAATATTATAGTTTTTATATAACTCAATAATTTATTTTAACCAATAAATTTCTACGAATGTATCCATAATCATTTCAAACTCTATCATATAGAAAGATAAAATGATATCAAGGCCTTTAATCATATGATCATCAATATGTCTATCAACCCTTAAATAAAATTCCACTATATAAAAACTCTTCACACCCTATATGCTTATACTTTTTTAATTCAATATCAATTATTTTATTTATATAATATTTTTCATTTTATTCAATATTAGACACTTTATAATATCAAAAATATAAGTCACTTCTTATTACTAATCAACCAAGTTATAAAAATTTAAAACCTATTAATATAAATCATACATAATACATGTCATTCAAAGATTATATTCCTATATCTAAAATAATATAAAATATTTTCAGAAATTGTTTCTTATAGTTTTTAGTATCATCACCTTTCAGACATATTTTTGAAAATAGAATAGATAAATTTCTGATCTCTTTATAATTATAAAATTAAACTACCTATTTCCATTACCAGTTTGAATATTACTATAGATTGTTTCATTATAATACAAAACCAATATCAGATCAAACCACAATTGTAACACTTTAATGATCTCATTAGAAACTCCACATAAATATTTTTACTATAATTATAGTATGGGGGAATGTAAACATCTTGTTTTTTTTTACTATTTTTCAATATAATTTCACATTTTCCTCTTCATATAATAGTTCTAATATGATTAAAAATAATAAATAAACTCAGTATAAACATCATACAGATAATGAAAAGGTTCCTCATATCTCCCAAATTAATGATCAGACAGGAACTTTAATAAACCAGGTATTAATCTTGTATAATATTTATCAATCATACATTCAATGTTGGGAAAATAATATTTTTCATACATTTATAGTGATGAAATATTTTCCAATTAATCTTCAATGATTACTCATCATTTTTAAAAAATATAGAGATTTATTTTCCATTCTAATTCATTGAACATTAGAAAAAATATTTCTCTATGAAAATATAATTAAATATCTTCTACCAGTGTTATAAATTTCACTTTTCACTTATGTTTTCAAAATCAATGATAAAAACTAGTTGGATTCACCATTATGCTGATAAATGGGAAGATTTACATTTTTATTTTATGATATCCCAAAAAATTAAATATCTTCTTCAGATCATTGATCCATCATTCTGTTACCACTAGGACTGAGGTTCCATCTTAAGAATGAGTATGTTGTCACATTAAATATACAACTATTTTAATGTTACTACTTATATAATTGGTTAATTCCATTTAATTGGTTTAATTTAATATTTTTTATAATTTATTTTACATAACAATTTTTTTCTAAAAAATATACAAATGCACTTTCAGGGTTTATGCAAAGATTAGGATAAAAATCTTGTTTCCTTTGAGAACACTTAAAAAGAAATATTACATTAAGAAAGGGAAATATGATATTATTTCAAGATACAAGAAAAATTATAGAGATATCTTGTTATATAATAACTACAATGATGATGATAAATTCCATAAATACCATATATTTTAAAAAAAATATTGTATCTATGAAATATAAAATAATTTTTTAAAAAAATAATGAAAATTTTCATTTAAACCATTGAAATGATTGTAAAAATTTGTGTAATATGACCATGAAGAATATAGTATTTGTAAATACAAAAATTATTAAAATATTTAAAATAATATAGAAATTTAGGCAACAATGTCTAATAAATTTAATTCAACATTTTAATGAAAATCCATTCCCAATTTGTTCATTTTTAATTTAAAGACATATTGATTGAGATAACATAATAATATTTATAAAATAGTTGAATTTAACCAAATTAATGTAAAAATATGTAGATATTATACTTTATTCCCCACACAAATGAAAAATGTCTTGAAAATGACATCAATTTAAAAGAATGGAAGTTGAGATGAGAAATACATTACTACGTGTCTCGACATATCACATTAAATATTTGTGTTTTCGAATAATAATTTTTTTAAAATATTATAATTACTTTCGAATCATTTTTTTGAGGTAATTAATTCTATAATATATAAAATAATAACATTTCATTGACTATGGTATGAGTTTTATTTTTATATCTTCTCAAGAAATTAATATTTTCTTTAAATTATCTAGTTTATTATTTTAGGATAGTACTATTACTAAAGTTATATTTTTATTATAAAATTAATTTATGGATGAAAAGTAAGAAACCATCATTTAATACATGAAATCAAACACTAAAGAAGAAAATAAAATTATTATGGACAAACATAAAGCAATTAGATAAGACATCCCTAAATAATATCCAGGACAAATCTATTAACTCTTTATCCTGATCATCTTCGATACTTACATTTAAATGAGAAGATAATTTGTACCATGCTATTAATATGTCCTCCACAAAAATTTAGGGAATTTTTATATGTAATATATAGTGATTATACATTATATTTTCCTTTGAATCCATCTATTTTCAATAGCTGGTTTCATAGGCAACATCAAAATAAAAGGACTATAGAATAATATTTAACAGTTAAAAGGTTTCAATAAAATTATAGTGGAAAAATAAAGGTTACTTAATTATAATATATATATATATTAAAATATTAATACTATAACATTGATAAAATTCAGTTAGTGTCGATAAGTAAAAAAATAATTATTTATGATTTTAAATGTAACTATTCAAAAATGTCCTTTTACGGGATTTATTTTAAGATAATAAATATAATATGGATAAAGTGTGTTATTAATATGGATAATATGTTGAAACCAACTTTTATTAGTAATTTATATTAATTAAGAATAAAAATAATTAATATTTGAAAAAGTTATTTTCCAATGAAATCAGGTTAAATAAAATATTTATATTTATATGTAATAGTATAATTCTATCATATTATAATTAAAATTTAAAAAACAATTAAATATATTTTTATAATCAAGAATTAAAATTATAGAATATGATGAAATATTATTATTTTAATTTTATTATATTAATGTTTTTCATCACATGTTAAAATTTAATATAATAAAATTGATTTTATATTATTCCCAAACTAATTTAATTTAATTTTGAGAATAAAATCTTGATTAATAAGATTAAAGTTGACGACCAAGATAGTGGTGAAAATTTTATTTTCAATGAATTGTTTTACTAATGGTGGGTTATTTTTTATCTCACACATAATATCAATATATTTTATGTAATGTACCTGATATTATTCTTCAACATGTATAGAAATATATTATAACTCATTTAATTATTTGTTAATTTTATATCAGATTAATAAAAAGTAATTGTTAAGATTAGTTTTTCTATAAATAACATTTTCTAATATATTAAATGATTTTAATTAAAAGGAATGTTTAACTTATTTAGAAATTTAATTAGACTATATGGATAATTAATTTCGTATATAAAACCTAAATTTGGTTATAAGGGATATCATTCAAAAAACATAAATAACTTATTAAAAAACTAGTTACTATTGTAAGAAACAGGTAAAATAGTAACCTAAAAATAAAAGACTTGTAACACGTTTAAAAAATGTGTGAAAAAGTAGTGTTTGAGTCTTCATTGACCTAATATCTTTCAATATTCAATTAATTTTTACATTTCTAACCATTAACAATTGAATAGTTCAAATTTATTTTTAAAAAATAGTGGTTGTTCAGAAAATTTCCCTTTACTACAATTAGAACATGAGATCACTCATACCCTTTAAAAGCTAGATATACCATCCAAAATTTCCACAAACCCTACCTAATTTTCCTCTTATATAATTCCCTTGAATAACTTAATTCCCTTGGTAACCATAATATATCATTGGGCCTTTATTTTTTTGAGGACTTCAATGAGAATGTCCAAGCTCTCTACCTGAGTAATAATGACTCCTTAGAAATTTTAATCATTATATTATACCTCCCAATATTATCTATCAAAAAAATATAATATCATCAATATGGTTAATAAAATAAAATATCATTATTCGGATGTAATATCACCTTTTTACCTTCTTTAAATAACACTCAAAAGTTGAAGATATCGTCATGTGTTTGAAAGGTTTACCTCTTTTATGAATATAGAGTTCTATTTCCAATAAAAGTATTACATAGATGGTCCAAATGAGTACTATAATAGAAAATTTAATAATAATAATGATAATAATATTATTATTCAAAAATTATTTTTTTCTAAACCCCCCTCCCATTCATTGAAAAATGAGAGTATCATACGAGTATGTGTGGATTACAACCTCCATAGAAGGACATGTGTCATCTTATATTTTTACCTAACATGAATAACCTTAAAAATGAGTCCAATATATAAAAACTATATTTATGACATTATTGATATTATTGAATAATAATACTGGTCTTTCAATGAGTGATATGAATAGTAAATCGTCATGGTAAACTTAACCACCTATGGTGAGTATATTGGGAGTATCTTTCAAAATATGAATTCGTTTTGTAAAAACCTATATAAGAGTATAACAATTAATCTAATATAAAAAATAATATAATCCCCTATAATACTAAATTTTATAATATTATTCTACAATACATTTAACCATGGTCAAAATACGAAAAGCGTTACATAGTGATTGACCCAACCACCACAAATAACCATCATAATGATAAAATATATAATATATGGCTAGAATGTGATAATTAATGGTTCTTATTAACTGAAACTTATATGAAGATGTTTTCAAAGAATGTTTATAATAAATACAATTTTATTACTCTGTTTATTAGGAACTTCCATATTGAATATATCATATACGGGATGGGGTTATTAACTCAACATACATCCATTGAGTTAAACAATTTCTTTTTAGACTATATTATTCTATTTTTTCATTTATTATAACAAATTAATACATTGTATAATTTTATATCAATATTTTATTAGGTTCTTTAATTCTTCCTTATGATCACATTAAAAAATGTTATTCTTGCTAAATATTATGTTACTTGTATGGGTTTATTATCTCAATATTCACCCAATGATAAATACTTCATATTATATACCGTTTTTTCGTTTTGGTAGTGTATCCAATACCACATTAATATTTATTATCATGATATTCCCATTTTTTATGAAATTTTTAGTTTTAAATTATATGATTTAAGGGGTTTGATTTAAAATTTTCTAATGATGTAATTTTTTATTACATCAATATTCAACACTTGAGATATATTTTATTCCATTCCATGTTTTATTTTGGATGGTTTATATAATCCCCAAATAATATTTTTTATCTGGATCATCTCATTATTCAGGTTTTTAATATAAAAATTGAAATTATATCCTTTAATTTGATTTTATTTGAAATATTTTAATGTCATAAGGTGTTCCTTGTCAAAACATTCAATTACAAGACACAATTTAATGCTATACACCATGTTTTATATTTTATGGTTCACTGAATACATATTTGATATTTTATAATGTGATTATATTATTATTCATTGTATTTAATGTTACATTTTATATTATATCTATCAAGGGAGTTCGATTCAAAATTTTCAAAAGTTTAAGGTGATATTTGTCTCTATTTTCAATTAAAGGAGACAATTTTTATATTAATAACATTATTTTCTATTATATAGTGCATTATCAATCATATTACATTTATATATATTTAAAAATTTTCATTTCATTGTTTTTTAATATATATATGTATCTCTCTCATTTTTATTTTTTCTTACACTACTATTACAATAATGGGTTTTGCATTTCAATTTTTCATTCTTGAGACATGATTCATATTCACCACCCTTTGATGGTGTATTTATTGTTCCTGAATTACCTTATAAATCATTTGAAACTTTTTTGGGGATTATACCCATTTAAATCCACAATTTCATTTATCATACAAAATCATCCTCGGTTATTCGCATGAATTTTCTTCATATGTTGTTCTTCTGTGAATACTATTGATTTCCTCAAATAGTTTGAAGGGTGTTCAACAAGATTTTATATGTTATTTTTTTGAAACAATTATTGACTTTACCATATGACCCTTGCAATTTATTATTTTAGTTTTTGGATTTTCAATATTTAAATATATTCCATTGATTTATGTGGTAAATATTGATGATACATTAAATTTTTATTCTGATATAGATGCATATTGATGACACAAGATAGATTATTATATATTTCTTATCCATAAATATTCTTCCACCACATATCTTATATTCTTTTATTTAATGGAAAAGTATTGAAATAATGTATTTGTTTTATCTCAATTTGGATTCTTATTGATTAGTATAAAATTTTGATTATAAATTTAAGTGATATTCAATTCAATTGCATAGTAAATACCCTAGACTTAATTAATTGGTAGATTGGTCTTGTATTATATATCCCTTCAATTCAACAGTTGGTTTCATGAGATTAGTTTTTTTATTATATGATGTATTCTAATACAATTTAATCATGATATATTCATTTATACCTTGGTGATAAGAATAATGTCTTGGGTGAAGCTAATATGGATAAAATAATTCTTGGATGAGGTCATGATGATAAAGATAAATATATCAAGAATTATTCATTTTATCACCATGAGTTAAGTTATTTTTGACTACATGTTTATTTATTATATTAACCATGGAATTTTTTCAACTACTGTGATCAGTTAAATATAATTATTAGAATATAATATTTTTCTTGGAAAATTATTCATGCCAGGTTATGTTAGTGAGATCTTATGATGTATATTTTCCCTTATTTATCTTTTTTCATTCCATTCATATGTTTCCATTTCACAAGGATTTTTAGATAATATATACCCATGATATATATAGAGCATGCATGTGTTTTTTTATTTAATGGATTATTTTAAAGACATACAATAGATTATGTAGTTACTTATATATTAATGAAATTGTCTATTTGATGAGAAATACATGGACTTTGATAGTAAAAAGTGTTTCTGAACTCTCTAAAATAATAAACCTAATGTTTTCATAATATGAATGGTAATAAAAATTTTTAATTATATTATAATTATGTATATTTAAATTTTTGAAACATATGATAGTTCAATTTTCAAAATATAAATAGTGTGTCTATTCTCCCCATACTCTGAAAGATAATTTCATAGGCTTCAAAAAAAGTATCCTAAGAGGGTTCATATAAATATAGATATTTGTATTTATTTTCACTATGTTAATTTAAATGGTTTAAATTTCATCAATAATAAATAATTTAAGGTAGATACTACATTAAAAGGTATATATGACCCTTTAAGTAGGATAAGGTAATAATGAATAACATTTTTTTTTCCATGGAATAAAGAAAAATTAGTGAAAACCCAAGGGATATTTTTAGGTGATATGTCTCTTTACACGATTATATATTTATGTTTTTGTATATTTGATATTATGTTGTTATCGAGTAATCAGATTTATTTCTTGATATAGAAAAGTGGATACAGCTGTGGATCATTTGAACTTAGGGGTAATCAGCCCAAAATACTATTTATTTTTTGAATCAATATTCACTCTGTCCAAAATCAGATGGACTCATACTGCATTACTGGTGACACACTCCAAAGGTATATATTTTTTCTAATCAAATTCTATTTAAAATATATTAGGTAACATTTTTTATTATTTGAATTAGTATAATTAACAAGACAGAACTCGTAACTTAGATTAAACCAAGGGTTATTTAGTTTAAACATAAATATAATCTAATAAATTCAAAGACAAGAAAATATTAATGTTGATTTGTTCATATAAATAAAATTATTTTAAGGTGTTAATTTTTCATAAATCATGACTAAATCTTATTGGTTTTATTAATGTATGAATCATGAAAAAACCAATTTAAAAATATATTTCATAGACTATGTAGATATTTTAAGAATTAGAAACCGAGAAACATAAGAGATATATTTATAAATAATTTTAGTTATTCCTAATCAGCTTTCATGTATTGTTGTTAATGAAGGGAAATTTTTTGAGTTTCCAAACACCCCAAATATTATAAGGGATCATTTTAATGGATTTTTCGGTTTGAAGATGGTTAATTATAAATACTCAATTTCTATTATGTCAAAAATGTTATAAGAGTCACCAAGGGGAATGGATAAAGGAATTGTATGATTATTTATGTGTAAAAGATGAGGACATAGTGTAATATATTTCAATGGAAATATGAAGTAACAATTTTACATGGTGATGGGAAAATATTTTTTCTTTAATCATACTTAAGATAATATGGTAGACACCATATTTGATATTATATCTTTACATAAACCTATAATTTAGACATTGATAACTAATTTTATAATTAAGTGATAATTATATATTCCAGTAGAAAATTTGTTTGTAGGAGGAATGTAAAACCCTTATATTTTAAATTATATATTCATTTCAAACATTATTTGTTCAATAACATTCTACCCACACAAAAACAAGAAAAAAATTAGAATACATCCATTAACCTTTAGATATATAATTTTTGGGTAAAAATAGTGGTAATAAAGTTATTATATATATGTATACAGAAAAATAGATGTCAGTTCTAATACTAAGTCATTTGAATTTTTTTTACTATTGTAGTTAAATAATTAACAAGATGAATTTAAATTTTAAAATAAATCCTTTCTAAAATTTTCTTTTATGAAAATTATTTTATGACACTAATTACATTTTGAATAAAATAACCAATTTTATTGAATAATATGTTATCATCAAATTTAATTTTTAATTGATAAAAAAATAAAAACAGTTAAATTAAAATTTTTATAAATTAATTTTAAAGTGAAGATAGATTTCATTAAATATTTTGTTCCTTATTTAAAAGTTAAATTCTCATATTATAGAATTTAAATATAAAAAATGATCTTCAGTTTTGAAATTCATCATAAAAATAAATTCATGAGGTGAAATTTTGGGGCATTCTAAAATAATTGATTTTAGGAGAATAGTGTAAGAATACCAAACTACTTAATAATGTCAATTTTATTATATTATTCAAATATCAGAAAAAAATTATTTTTGTAAACCATTTTAAAAAATATATTTTTTCCATAAAAC
The DNA here is from genome assembly GCA_963277665.1 of Viscum album. Lineage (NCBI taxonomy): Eukaryota > Viridiplantae > Streptophyta > Magnoliopsida > Santalales > Viscaceae > Viscum > Viscum album. Next base: position 1,227,839,942 of record OY728130.1, read on the forward strand.
AAATAATATTAAAACATTATTAAAATTTATTAAACCCTTGTTTATTGTTTTTGAAACATATGTAATATTTGAATCTATAAAGTGTTTCCATTAACTTTCATTAAAAATTAATTTTAATCACATAAATAATATACATCTAAAAAACTGGTTTCAAATTTCATATCAACATGTTCAATTTATTTATTTTTGAATAAAAGAATGATTACTAAGACTTAATTTAATGACCCTGATAATGGAATAAATTTATTTTCTAGGAATTGGTTCACTAATATTACCTAATGTTTTCTCTAATAATTTAAATTGATCTATTTTATATAAAATATATATTACTATATCTAAAAATATACAACAAAGTTTTATCATTTAGTTAATATCTAATTAATGTTCTATATTAGTAACAAACATTCAAACATATTTTTTCTTCTCAAACCGTATTATGTAAATTAAATAATTAAATTTAAATGTTATTTTACACATATTTAGAAATTAAATTTATTAATATAGATTTTAAATATATATTAATCATATTAAAATATTATAATAGGTATTATCTTTTTTCCTTATTAAAATCTTAATTACATTATTCTAAACTATTTACCTAGGTAAAAAACAATAAAATAGAAAATGTAAAAACCTAAGAATAAATAACATTAATTTTTTTAAAAAAAATATTTACAATTTATTGGTAGAGGATAAAATGAGTATATTTAACCTTGAAATCTATTAATTCTTTCTTTGAGAACTACTTACCATTGAATTGTGTCATTCAATTTTTGAAAAATATTGTATGTTCATAAAAGATTCCTTTTATTCACTTATAAAATGGTATCACTCCAGCCTTCTCAATGTTACACATACCCTTTGAATTTTCTTGGTACCCTACATTTTATTCCTCTAATATAATTATTTTTGGTGATCAATTGTCATTTTTCGCCATAAGATTGCTGAAGCCATTCATTTTAAATAATTCTTCCAGGAAAATGTTATAGATCTCCACTTGAGTAATACTAACTCCCTAAAACATGTTCATGTAATATTCCTCCAAAAAATATTTTTAATACATTAAAATATTTGAACATATGTATTGTTCATCCTTTTAAATGTTATTGATATAATTGAATGTGTCTTTTCTACTATCCACCCAATAAATTTAAAAAGTAAAGATATCATCCTACTTTTGTGTGGACTACCATGTCCATGTAGAATATGTTCTATGATTAATATACTCATTACATGGATATAATAAAAGAGTAATTTAATGAAAATATAGAGATTAAAAAAATTATTCTTATTCTAAAATGATGACTATTATTTTTAAATGGTCATCAAATTATGTAAAAAAATCATAGTGTCATTCTTGTACGTATGGACTACCTCCACTATAATAAGACGTATTTAATTTTATTTTTTTAATAACATAGATAGATATTGTAATTTAACAAATTTATTAGAATTTTATTTTTAACACAATTAATATTAAATAATGAGAATATATGACATTCCACAATTTATATTAATAGTAAATAGTACTGGTAAACAAAACCATATAAAATGAACATATTATATTATATTTAATAAACATAGATCATTTTATAAAAATATATATAACTATATAAATTTTATTCCATTAATATAATAAATGAAATACTTCCCAGATTTTTTGGGAATTTTCATTTCATTATACAACAACTTCAATAAAGGTCAACATACAAAAAATATAAATATAGAAATTTACAAGACAACATCAAATAACCTACATAAGGAAGAACTATACATTAAATTAATTTAACAAGATAATTAATAGTCCCAATTAAATGAAATATATATTAATAATGTTACTAATATATAATCTAATAATTATAATTTATCTATTCCAGAATTTAGGCACATGCACAGAGTGAATTTGGCCTAAGGTATAAATTTTTTTAAATATATTTTCTTTCATTGACTTACAAAAATTCATTCTAAACTATATTTTTACATGATTGATTTATTATAACTAATGAATAAATTATATTTTATTTCATCTTTATATTATGTGTTTCTAAAATTCATCTTTATAAACCCATTATCTATTTATTATTTCTCCAAAAAGTTATGTTACTTGTAAGTGATTTTTCTCTTAATTTTCACCCATTGATTCATATATCTTATTATATACCATGTTTTATTTTATATGGTAAATCTAATATCCAATAATTATGTAGTATCTTGATCCTCTATTTATTAAAGGAGTTTAATCTTTTTTTTGAAATTATATCTTTATAGGGGTTTTGATTGAAACGTATCTTATGTCACTGGGATTATTGTAACAATCATCACACCAAATGAAATAATTCTTATACTACCACGTATTTACTTTTAGATGATTTATATACTATAGATATAATATTTTTTTACCACGAACTTCCAATTATTCATGATATTTGATTTCTCATTTAAAATTGTATCCCTCAATGGAAATTTATATCAAACATTCTAAAGTTTTAAAGGGTTCTCTGGCTCAAAATTGAATTCCTTGAGATATGATTATGTTACATACCATGTTGCCTTTTTTGTGTGTGTGTAAATAAAAATATTTTTCAATTTTATATCACTATTCAATTATTATTCATGATACACTATACTGCATTTTAGATTATATCTTACAATGGTTTTGACTCAAATGATTCTAAGTGTGTATGTATTTTTTATATTTATCTTCAATTTAATGATACATGTTTGATATTGTAAACCATATTTTATTCAATATTTTTTTTACTAAATATCTCTTTTCCTTCAGGTATAATGAATATATTTCATTTTATTATATTTTAAATCCATGGTACCCATGACATTTTCTTTTAATTATTATATTATCATTACCATAAGGGTTTAAAAATATCAATTTTTTTTACTCATTGAGATATGATTCGTTTTGAAATGTTGTTTCCATTTTGTGGTTTATACATTAATCATGTATTACCAACTAAATCATTCATCTTGATTTTATTTTGGGACATCAAGATTGGGTAAATCCATCATTAAATTTTTATTGCAAAATTATCCTCTAATACAAGAATAGTCTTTCATCTTATGGATTTCATTTATGAACAATCTATATTTTCGTCCGCTAATTTATGGCTCTCCACATTGAAGATATAAATCGATTTATTGGGGAAATTAATAACTTAAGAATATAAACCATTCTCTGTATGGTGTCAGTTTAATGTGTTCTTACATTGAAATATATTTCATTTATTAAGTTGGGAAATTTTAAAATTCATATAATATTAATTTTGAAACATATTTTTATTGATTACTAATTCATTTTGATTATTTATTTTTTAAACACCCACCATATTTCTATAGAATAATTATGTTAAGTTATTTACTAGAAAATAATTGAAAGATTATATTCTTTTATCTAAGAAATGATGTTTATTTATGAACATGGAATGTTTTTAATACATTCAATTTATATTAATATTATTGATATATTAAATGAATTGGTCTTAAATAATTGATGGGTGTGGACTTGCATTATATTTACAAAAGATGAATCAGTTGGTAAAATTTGAGAAATGTTTTTGGTATTTGGTGTTTGCCTACCCATACATGCATGATGTATTAGTCGGAACCATGAATGAAACAATAATGTCTTGGTTTATACCTTGGAATTAAGAATAAATTTATGTATTATTATTAAAAGATAAATATATATTTTTTTGTCATTATCCATACTTAAAAAGTATTTTTCCAAAACCTAAAGTCAAAACTGATCCCTTAAAATGGCAATTTTTTGTTTTCCCAATTTACTCTTTAATAATATAATTAATTTTAATTATAAAGTGGTTTAAAGTATTTAAAACCAATATATTATATTAATATATTATATATATTTTTAATAGTTCACTATTATATTTTTTACCATTAATATATCATTTTATTTAATATTTTATTCTAAAAATACCCCTATCCACAAGTATAATTAACCCTTCTCCCTCCCTTTGAAAACTAATCCTCCATTACTTTATAAAGGTAAGTTTATACACAAATATTACCTCTAATGACCCATATAATACCTAGTGGAACTATTGAGTAATAAAACTCCATGAATCAATGGATTTTTAGTTTCTTAAAAGAGATTTTACACAGAGTATTAAGTATATTTTGATAAACTATTCTTTTTTTATTATTCTATTTCTTTTTTCACCACCCCTATAAAAAAACTTATATGTTGAATTATTTATTAATTTAAAATTATATTAATTATTTCAACCAATTTTAATTAGAAATTTTATTATATAAATATATATCTATATATATATATTAAATTCAAACATCTCATTCCTACTCTCTAGGCAATGTCCCGTCAAAGGTCGGTTTACCCTTTATAGAGACATTACCATGTAAACACTAAAAAACCATCATCATGGATGTATATTATGAATTATATAAAATATATAAACATGTAATTACTGTTATAATAACCTTATAGAATTAATTATAGTCTTGTATAATTAATGTTACCAAAACTAGACAAATCCAATCAAAATGGGAGAATTTAATAAAATATGATAAAAAAAACAATACAAGTTTAATAAAAATTGTTATAAAATATAATCTAATAATTATAATGGATTAATAGTGGATGAAATAGTTATAATTTTATTCTAGAACAATTTTTTAATAATAATATTTTAATTAGTTGTAAGGCGGAAATGTGACAAAATAAAGAGGCAATTAAGTTGGGGAGATTGTAGAACCCAACTCCTTTTCATTATGTTGTTCATATTTCATGTCATTGTCTCTTTGGTTATTAACATAATGTTTCATAAATATAATTTTCCTGTTATATCATTTTTTTATAGTAATATACATGTTACCACCTTGATTTATAAACCAAATTCTATGAAATTCCAAAAATAATATTCCTTCCAAAACACAACTTTTAGTCGTTGTTAGTTGTTTATTATTACTTCAATAATGATGATGTCTATTCCAATTTTGTTTTCAATTATTCATTTTTAAACTACATGTTTATTTCAGAAATAATTATTTATGAAATCACAATTAAACTCATTCATTTGAAATGAATATTAGATTTTTATTATTTTTTAAAAATCTATGTGTCATGCGTGATTATTTAATTGTTTTGACATGATGGGTGGGATCAGAATTATATATCACTCCAATGCATTATCAAATTTAATGAATCTCATAATATACTATGAATTATACATGAACATAATGCTATTTGTTTTAACAATAATGTTGTTAGGATTATGAACATATGTTATACGTAAACATGAATCAAGCTTTGTTCACAACTATGTATGGTATTTGACCACTATGACATGATATTTATTATTTAAGCATGGTATCATTTGATTTATTTATAAAATGTCTGCCTAATTATTATTATTATTATTATTATTATATTCTTATAATTTTATGATGATTATTATTATCACCCTTGTTATATCGATTAATGTCCATTATTCATCCTCTTACAAAGATTTTAACTCACCCCTTTCATTGATGTATATCCAAACATGACTATATGCACTGATGAGAATTTGAGAAATTTTAGGTTGATAAATAAAAGTTATTTTAATAATTGTTACGATTTTTTATGTACAATTGATGTATGGTAGTATTTTTTTCAATGATACTAAACCTTTCGATCCATGAATTTACAACTATTTAATTGTTTATATTTAAATATGATATAATAGTCATGTATAAAATAGTAGGGTCAGTGTAATATTTCTATAATCATAATAAAATATATCTATAATAATGGAATTTATTTTTATTACAGTTATCATACATTTATAAGATTAATATTAAGATTAAATGAATATAAATTAATTAATACGTATGTCAGAGACATGATCTTCTCTTAGAGAACTTCTTGGAAAAGAATACGTTAATGTAAATTCTAAAAAATAAGGTCTTATATATGAATAATGGAATTATAGTATAGTTGATATGAGTAATGGTAAAATGGTAAATTTAATGGTATGTTTACCAATGGAGGTGTGGAAGTGATTCCCATTTATAATAGAAGAAAATGGAACTTCTGGGAATACTCTTTGCACATCCATTATATCATCAGAAATACACATGGTTAATGTATCAAATATTTCATAATAATGGAAATTTGGGTGGTATTGAGTCAATTAAGCCTCAAAAAATACATTGCAATGATGTTTTAAACATGTTTCAAGTCTTTTACCATATATGTTTACATATTAACATTTTGATTTCTACGTTGGTGACTTATTTTTTATGAAGTAATTAACATTATATTTAAAAATACAATATAAATTATATGTAAAAATTAAATTATTTTAATATAAATTTAATATCCATTTAGTCCAATTAAATTGAAATATATGATTAAATTTACTTTTAAATTAAATTTTATAATCTGTAAGAAATTGTTTTTATAGAAAAAAAGGATTTAAAATATTACATGTTCTTAATATTACGTAGTATTAATAAACAATGTAATAATTATTAATATAAAAATATAAAAGTTTAAAACTAATATAATATTCATCATTTTAATTATATTTGTTTTATGGTTTTGATAAATGTTATATGATATTAATAAAATGATTCATTTAATAATATTGTTTTACCATAATCATGATAATTATAATTAATTTAAATAAAATTATATTTATGACTAATATAAAATGGAACATTCAAAATAATATTTAAATCTTGAATAAAAAAGGTAATAAATTTAGTAATATTTAATTTCAAAAATTGATAGCGTGTTAGTATTAATATAAGCGTAAACAAATAATCTTTAGTGTGTAATATAATTATGTTTCAAAAACCATAAAAACTTGTTTTCTAAATTGAACTTTTTTTAAAATCCATATATATACATTTATACATATATTATTTGTATCAATATTATAAGGATCAAACCTTAGAAATTACATATTATTGAGTTTTATTCAAGAATTTACTTTTATTCACAATGGAGATCTTTTCAGGTTTTGTGTTTTAGAGAATTAATTAATAAATCAAACATAAAAAATTCACAACATACGAATTTTAAAAACTCTATTAGTATCCCTTTTCCCAATAAAATATAATGTTTAAAATGAATCACGATCTATATTTTTATGAAAACTCTTCATGAATTTCAACTTGGCATGTGCAAATCCCTTATCCATCCTTAAATACATTGAAAAAATCTTAATAAGGTGTGATGAGGAAAAAGATCATTGTAAGGGAATTAAGAAGAAGGAAACATTTAGTCTATTAAAAAAACAATACCCATGAAAAAGTATTTCATGAAAGAATAAATTTTTAACTATGAATGGAAGTTTCATTTATTTAAAAGATCATTTATTTTACATTTTGATATAAATTATTTCAAGGAAAACTCATTAGAATGTAGGGAAATTCATATAGGTACCAAGGATAATCATCAAATAGAAGCCTTATAGATCACATGAAAATTGGAATAACTATATATACAACTTCCAATATGATTATCTAGAAAATATAATCATTACTCAATGCATTGGATCGCTTTGAGGGAGAACCCTTCATTTAAGCTATAACAAGATCACCCAGTTCTTAATAGGTGCAACCATAATATATAATGTCTTATAACCACATTGTGAATAAAATAATTTGTCATTTGGAAAAAATATTTTAAACACATTTGAGAATTCATTTCAAATATTAAAATACAATCTTCTTGAAAATATGATTTTCGATGAAAAAAAATTTGTTTTGAAAAAACGTTTTCAACAAAAACATTCAATTTTGTTTTCAAAACCCATTTCCAATTACAAAATACCCAAAAAAGGGAAATAGGGTTTTTCATTTATGAAAATATGTAAGATTATGATGTAAGATATAATTTAGATAACAGTCACAATAATAGGAAAATGCATTTTTATAATTACATTTAAAACAAGTAAAAAATATTCCTTTTGAAAAACATTCCAATAAAGTAAACATGTGACATCAAGACTCATGTTCCACACACTGTTTCCAAGATCCGGTCGATCAGATGAAATCATGAGAACCTCCTATCATGGCAGATGTTGCAAATTAGTAGCGAGGAACTAATATCAATCATGGCGAATAATACAAATATTTTTTAAAGTAGCAAAACAATGGAAAATAAATAAAAAGTAAGAAAATAAAAAAACAAACAATTACAATAAAAACCAGTATCACATGATGACTAAAACAATAATTCAACATCGAAATATAAAAATAGAAATGTTGGTCCGAAATAACTTTCAAGTGTTGAATGAAAAAATCAAAATAAACACACACTGAAAACTCCGATTGGAACCTGACATGAATTCGGGTTCCCCCATCCATGCTCTATCCACACTCATCAATAAGTCATTAGTATATATCTTGTATCCTATCATATAAACAAGTATTCTATTCAAATATAAATTTGGCATCCCCCTTAGGGTGTGATTACATATCATTAGGCCACCACCATTGGTGTCTAAATAAATATCCAATAAATAATAGTGTATACATATGTATGAAAAAAATACAAGTAATAAACTAAACGATTTACACATGTTCAATAATTATTTATTTGACCACATAAAAATAAAAGGTTCTCGAGGAAACCCAGACACTCAATACCTACTTTGGAACATACTAGAGTCTGAAACATATCACATTGGGATTATCACAATTCAATATAATCATGTTATTTCCATAACAATTCAATTTCAATTCACAATAGGTCTGACTGGAACCATTTTCCAATGCCAAAAATATGGGCTTTGAATTATATGGCTTCTATAATATGGGATTTTAAAGCATAATTCCATGCCCCACACCAAATATTTCATGTATCACACAATTGGGATTCAGATCAGAATTCTGTGTCCCACACTCATAGTCACTATTGGATTTTTAAGCAGCATTCCATGCCCCACACATATTTTTCAATGAATCAAACAAGTGGGATTTTCATGTATAATTATATGACCCACACTCATTATCGTTATGGGATTTTGAATCACCAGTACATGTCCCACACACATTTACAAAACAAAACACATGTATCATATGTGACAGTTATCCTGGTTAATCATTAATAACCCATTAAAAAACATCACACAATATGGTATATCAATAAAATTTATCATGTCAAATCTTGATTCAATACATTAATCACATGAATAAATTCTTAATATTCATCAATATACCATTTTTCAATATTCTATTCTTAACCACCATTATCCTATTATGTTCAAGTCAACCATCTCATAAAACATGTTGTCGATTAATTCATATTAGAAAAATTGAACAAATACATAATCCCACTTTCATATAATTTCCACAATCATAAAATTCAATTAATTAGTTAACTAATTAATTTATCCAAATCACACCAATAACAATTTCGCCAAATTTACCTGAATCATTTTCACATGGAAATGAAATAAAATAAATTAAATCATCAATAAGATTCATGATACATGGAAATTAATAATTTTATAATTATATACACATAATTTTACAAATCCCAGAGGATTTTCATTTTAGACCACCTTCCTCAAGCTCGATTCTCACCTAAAAAAATCCTCGATTGATGTACAAGAACCAAGATCACAATGAAGAATCAAATATAGATCTAAAACCTAGATCCATGATCAAATGTATTAGATCTAACATAACATTGATATAGGTCTACTTATGACATAGGAAAACATCACTTAAAGGATGAGAGAAATAAGGGAGAGAAAGTGGAATCTAATCAGGATGACAATCTCTTACTGGGAGAGATAAAGATATTCAATCTGGGATTTAAATAGTCAATAATGGAGGTTTGAATGCCTTCTAATCCTTCTAGGATCCTTCAAAATTGATATAAATAATTTAGTGTTTAATTGGTTCAAATGTTTCTGAATTTTGGTGTGTGGGGACTTTTAAGACTATTTTTTGAAATTATATTTCCCTCACATACAGTTTCCAGGGAAGGGGTGCATGGTTTTCTGAACTATACGACTAAACTGCATGCCTCTTCTAGGGGGTTCACGATTACTCCTAAGTGGGTGCATGGTTTGAAAACCATGGAAAATATGTAAAATCATTCTCCATGTGTGGTTTCACTATTTGTTGGGTGTAGGGTGCACAATTTGGGAAAACGATGCTCTAACTGTAAAAGAATACCTATAAACAATCAAAATATATATCTATAATGGGTAGGGATCTTAAAATATATCTACCTTATACCAGCTCATCCTCAATATGTACTCCCATGAATCACTAAGATTCGAGGATAAAAAGATCGGGCCACTAAGCATGGATATCCACTTCTCTCTCCCATGTTTACAACCACACACAACCATGTATCCACAATACTAAAATTAATTGCATGGTACTTCCACACAACCCTTTTTCAAAGTGATCCATGACACAAATCAATTTATTCTCAAAGGAAGCATTAGTTTAAAGATTAACATCATCTACATCGATCACATGAGAAGTGTTAGGGTGGTACTAATAAAGCCGTTATAATTGAAAAACGTCATTTATAACACTATATATCTATGGATGATCTGATTCATATGAAACATTATTGATCCTCTATACAACGTAACTTGTTCTAACAAACATTGGTAGCATCTTTCCTTGCCTTTAAATCCTATGGTGACCCACTATAGTTGTCACCTGAAGGAACACACAATCACCCATGGTAAACACATGGGGTCATCGAAGTCTATTAGTGTACAAGTTGTTCCTAATCTAATCCATTTCAATCTAATTCTAATTTTTTTGTACCAACATTGACATCTCTTTCATGAGGATCGATACAGAGCTCTAACTCACCTACCTCCATCCAACATAGGGGTGATATGCACGGCCTACAACAAAGAGCCTCCTATGGAGCCATATGAATAGTTTCCATATAATTGTCTATTGGGAAAACTCTAAAAGTTCTAGGAGATTCTACCAATACCCACCAAACTCACGAACAAATGCTCATAAAATATTATCAAGCAGCTATATAGTATGTTCCAACATCCAATATTTCAGTGGGTAGTACTCCGTTCATAATTAAACATCTGTACGAAGCGTCTTCCCTAATCCCTACTATAAGGGAGAAGTAAAATGTGTGTCATGGTCTGAAAAGAAACTATTTGGGACCTCATGCTAATGTACAATTTCCAAAACATAAAAACATCCAACTCTTCCATTAGGAAAGTCTCCCATATAAGCAATAAAGGTTCTACTATAATCAACATATCCACAACCACCCAAATAGAGTCATTATTCTGAGGAACCCTCAGAAGACCCACCAAAAAGTGCATGGTTATCTAATCTCACATCCACTCGAGAATGGGGAATGGTTATAGTAAACCAATTGGTAATTGATGCCCAAACTTTACCTTTTGACAAGTGTATCATTAAATCATGAGCCTTGTTATTCTCTTTTCTTTCTTGACCATCAATACTATTGACATAAGTCGTGGTAAATTTTCGTAAAAACCTGATGCATCACTCGCATCGAGGCATGCAAAGCACATATTATCTCTTCTCCCATGATTGTAGGCACAACAATGTGGACCCAGACATAGATGATCCCTTCCTCATTTATTTTATATCTAGATGGTGACTCCCAGCCATCAACGATTTCCCTCATGTGAAAACACTATGGATATTCATACCATCTATCTCTAATATGACTCAAAACTGAAGAATCTACTGAAACTAATATGAGAGTCATCTTCTACTGGACCTCCTAAAACAAAACATGAACCTCATCAAGTAATTTCATAATTTTACACTCAAATATAGACTATTAAAATACCCCATATGTTTTCCTTCTTAAGACATAAGAAACATTATTTCCCTTCTTAGCCATATATGATATCTCAAAATCATAATAATGCATGTACTCATCCCATTTCCACATCCAGAGTTTCAAATCTCATTGTAAATAATTATAAATTATTCTCTTGTGATTGATATACATAGTAAAATTCTCACTCAATAGATAATGACACCAACACTTTACAACATAAACCACTACAAATAACTCAATGTCATGCATAGGGTAGTTCCATTATTGTGGCCTCAAATACTAGACCCAAACACTACAACCCAACCTATATAAATCAACACTATTCCATGTTCTATCCGAGAGGCATAAAAAAACCCTGTATACTTCTCACTTTGCATGGATATGATCGAGATCCGTACCATAGTAAAACACTACTTCCTCTACTGGAAATCATTCTCACATGATCCCGACCATCAAAACATTATATTCTTCTTGTTTAAGCTTAGAGAGGTTCCTAGAAATAAAAAACATTCTAGATGAACCTTCTATAATAACATTTTAATCATCGAAAACAATAGATGTCAAAAAAGTATTGGGTTATTCCAAAGAGAAAACTACCTAATCGTTATATAGGTCCATTGACATACCTTCTTCTAAGATGATGTCGCCCAAGAAGTGTACATGATCAATACAGGATTGATACATAGATATTTTTGTGTATAGTAGATGCTCTCTCAATGTACTAAGGCTGATTTCAGGATGTTAGAAAAGATTTTAATGATTATTGAATAACAACAAGATGTTATCCACACACACAACCACAAACTAATCCAGGTATGAGTGGAATATTTTGTTCATAAAGGAAATAAACACTCTAGGATCATTCATCAACTCGAACAACATTACAATAAACTCATAAAGCAAACACCTTCTTCTAAAATTTGTACTCAGTATATCAAAAAGTAAAACCCTCAAATTATGATACCTCAATCTCAAGTCAAAATTAGAGAAAATACAAGATCTTATCAACTAGTCAAATAGATCATTGAATTGTGAAATAGGATATCAGATCTTCATAGTCACCCATTTCAACTTATAGTAATTTATACACAAGTGCAAGGTCCCTTCACCCTTCTTAACAAACTAAAGTGGGGAACCCCAAAATGAGGTATTCAGAATGATAAAATATTTATCCATCAACACTTTTAGTAGAGACTTAAATTTTTTGAAGCATTGTTGGTGAAATTATATTTGGTGGAATAGAAAGTGGCTCAACCTCAAACATGAGGTCAATTGTAAATTCCACATCTCTCTCAGATGGAATCTTTAAGTAGTATTAAAAGAAAAATCCTAAATCCTTTCCACTACATGTGTAAAGAAATATTTATTTTCACCCCCACCATCTTTGAAAATACTAGCAACCTAGGTGGCGAGATCCCACATTTGATAATGAACTAGCCCTATATAGACATCTGGGATATCCCATTCTCTATGATGAATATATTTTCCCCCCTCGATAGATGTATAATACACTATCCCATTTTAAGAATCAACGTGGTCTCAGTATGATAATAAGAAGTTCATTACCATAATTAGGTCAAATAAAAACATTTCAATAATGTAGATATCCAAGATAAAATAATACTCTCCTGCAACAAGAGTAAACCCCTTGAATTAATAGATATCCCTAGATCATACTCCCAACATTGTATCGATCGACATAACCCCACTCAAGAACTCCACTTCCATAATCAACCCATTCACATGTTGTGCATATATAAAACAATGAAATTCACATGTATCCAGTAAGTCACTAGAATGTGTAGAAACCACATGAGTATTACCTATAAATGACTATGGTCTATCTTTATAATCCACTAGAGTAGGATGGATGACATGTAACTATCCAACCATTATTCCTTGTGATGCAGTCTGAGTCCCTCGAGTTGAAACTTTATGATGATATGAGATCAATTTCCTAAAATAACCACATCCACTACCTTCACCACCATAGCTAGTAAAACTCTATCTACTAGGTTGATTCATTGTAGAATATCCCCTAACCACTCTATGATTCTACTTAACTACCCCATCATTACCCATGTATTGTGGGTTCATGAATAACATTTATTGATGTGTGATCCTATCATATGAATGATACTCTATTGGTGGTCAAGGTAACTTTGTAAAAAAGTTACCAGACCTACCACACATGCGATAGGTCACTCAGGTAAGGTCCAATGTAACTGATCCTCCCCCCATTCCACTATTCTTTTAATACCGCTTGTCATCATTATCACAATGATGCTTCCAGTTCCAAGAAGACTTACCTCCTGTCCATCTAGATGAAACAACATATCCTCTAAATAAGAACACCTGTAGCTTCCCCATATAAATGAGAGCCCAATTCACAACATATACAAACTTATTCAGACTAAATATATTCACATGTGGATTAATTTCACATTTAATCTCATCCTAAAAAATCTTTTTCGTGGTCAAATACTCTCCTTACAAAACTATAAAAAAGTTCTCTAAACCTATAAATTGTCCAAAATATTCCATTACAGATACACTCTCCGTATCCAACCTTTCTAACTCATACCCTCCCTCCCTCTTAGTCATCTTTGAGAAAACGTACTCAATCAATTTCTTCTGAAAGTCCTTCTACTAATGTTTCTCAAGATATCCATCCAGATTCTAGATGTCCCTCCAATGCTTCACCTGACCACGTAAACTACAAGTAGCCAGCACAATTCTTTTATAAGTATGGGTCTTTTAGTGTTTATGTATTGTCTCTATAGACTCAGTCCATAACTCAGCTGTATTTGGTCGATCCTCTCTAGTGAAAGTTGGAGGGTGTAACAAATAGAACTCTCAAGTGATATCAGACATGATTTTCCCAACCCCCAATGGTTTTACTTCTATAAAATAGATAAGACAAATATCCCCATAGAATTTCTCTCACTATTTCTCACCGTGAAGTATCATAGCCATATGTTCCACTTCTGGTGGATCATTTCTAGCCATAAACTCTTGTAATCCTCTCAACAAGGGTCGTAATGAATTCATATCCCTACATTTTCAGAAAAACATTTTAGGACAAAAAAACATTAACACACTTAATTAAGAAGAAATTAAACATAGTCTATGACAAGTCATTCCCCTAAACCCCACAACATGGTAAAAACTAAAGTATTATCACTAACCTTAACCATCTACATCATGTTCATGGTTGAAAAGGTTAAACACAATCCCATTGTTCAAATTTCTCATTAGACACCCAATTTCCATTTTAATTTAATAGAATTCATATCATTTATAATTTTCAATTCTTATTAGAAACACTTTTTTTCAAATCAAACAATTACAAGAAGAGAAAATAATTTTCATTTAATAATTTACCCAAAAACATGGTTTTCTATGCATTCATAAAATTATGAATATCACAGTAAATACCGAGTGCCTCTAATTATGGATGCATACTAAACTCTCATTATATACAGGGCCATGATTCAAATTTATGAAAATCTCAAAAACAATAATCACTTCAAAAAAAATTTCATCACTTGAGGTGAAATAACATCAAACTATAAAAACACACATCAATAACCACAATCCCACCCTAGGTACTTGTCTTTTCCCCTATACAAGGGTTAAATAATCCCATGCATGAGCTCTTAAACAAGGTTCGAGTCATTATATTATCTTGTCTTCCAATCCAAAATAGTAAAACAAAATAAAAAATGAAAAGAAAGCTGTATTGATACAACATTGTGACATCTTGGACCTGGTGCCACAAACCAGTTCACTGAGTCGATCAATCACATGACCTTAGTTGCTCCTCCCCGTATGCTATAGGCTACTCACTAGTAGAGAGGATCTAATGTCGATTATTGGGAGACTATACCATCATTATAAAAATATCACAACAACCAAATATAAATAAACAAAAACCAAATGATATAATTAATAACCACACAAACCAATATCACACCATGCCAACAGAATTAGACAATATCAAAACATTCAAAATAGATATTTCATGCCAAAATAAGTGTCAACAATATTACTAAAACCAAAATAAAGACACACTGATAAATCAGGGTGTGTCTCAACTCTATGTTTGGTCCCTTAATCCATGCTCCATCCTGAATCAACCATATAATATATGAATATTTACATTATCATGTAATGAAAATATGATACCTATTTAGGTATTGGTTAGTAATCTAGAGTAGGGTGTGAGTACAACTCTATCGTCCACCACCAATGGCCTCTAAAATAATATCATGTCAATAATAGTGTATTCAATTTTATAAAGAATAAAATACATTAAATAAAGTAAAAATATTACATATATTCAATTATTCTATATTTAAAAACATACCCCTGGGTTCCCAAGGACAGCTTAACCCTCAATATCGACTTCGACCCATGCTGGAGTTTGAACCATATAACATATGTATTATCAAAATTCATTATATTCACAGTATTTCATTATCAATTCAGTATCAATTCATAATAGGGATGATTCGAACCATAATCCAATTCCAAAACATTGGGCCCAGAATACTATATAAAGGACACCATGGTGTTTTCAAGGAGTAGTCTATGTGCCAGAGTCATTGTAACATGTATCCAAGAAGTTGGATTTTGAAGCACCAGTCTATGTAACTCCCTCATTATCAATATGTGATTATGAATTAGTATTCCATATCCCACACATGTTTAAAAATCAATCACACTAGTGGGATTTTGAAGAAGTATTTTATGTCCCATCCTCATTATCACTATGGGATTGTCAAGAACTTGTACATGTTCCACACACAGTTATCATACAATCACATATATCACATTTTTTCCATTTAATCATCATTAATTTATTCGTCAACATTTCACAACATTGTATACGAATATAATTTATCACATCAAAACATGATTCAATATATTAATCACATGAATTAATTAGTGCAATTAAACATTAAACCATTTTTGAAATCTTTAATTCATATAACCCATTAACCCATTAAGGTTATGTCTATAATCTCATAAACCCCATTCTCAATTAATTTATATCACATCAGTTGACCAAATTCACAATCCCAATTTCCCATATAATCCAAAATATTAACATTTCAAAACTAAATTTACCAATTAATCATTCAAAATAATGTCAATTTCTATTTCCTAGTGTTAACCCTAATCATTATCACATGGAAATTAAACTAAATCAATTAAATGAAAAATGAAATTTCTTAATCTTGAAAATTTCTAATATTAATATTTAATACAAGTATATAAATCCATACTCTGGGATTTAGAATTTATACCACCTACCTTGAGCTCATTAATTGACACTCTGTAAAAAAATATCCACAATTGAAGAAAATCAAGCAAAACCAAAACAGAGAGTGAGATATATATCTTAAACCTGGATCCAAGATCAAATAGGTAATATCTATAAAAACCTAGATCTATATCCATTACCAATGGAGGAAAAAATACCTTAAAAGGATGAGATAAATATGAGAGAGAGAGAGCAGAGAAACTAATCAGGAAGAGGATATTTTTCCAGGTGGGGTTCATATTTTTAATTCGGACTTCGAATCATCAATATTGTATATTAGAATGCTTTATAATCTGTCAGGATGCCTCCAAAAATGATTGCAAATTTTTTATCTTCCAATTGGGTCAAATTTGGATGTAGTAAGGGAGGTTTAAGATTTTAAAATTAATTTTCTTAAGAATTAATATTGTATGCGAGGTTTCCTAGTTAGGGGTGAAAATTTTTATAAATCATGCTCCAAAATATTGCGACACTTCTACTGGGTGTCCATGGTTACTCCTGAAAGTGTGAATACATTAAAAAACTATGTGCCAACTTTGAAATACCTCTCTTCCTAGGGTTTCACAATTTTATAAGGTAGGATAAATAGATTAAGAAAACCGTGCACTGACCCTAAAATGCCAAAGACATATATAAAAACTACTAAATTCACACGAACACAAAGAGAAACCCCCATAAAAGATATAGTCAAAATTAGCTAAAATGGTACCTCTAAGAAAGCCCGAGTCATCTCCAGAAAGGGTAGAGATATTTGAAAAATAACATAAAATGATAATTATAAATATTTTATTCCCATATGGAAACATTTAATATATCTTTTTACAAAGATGATCATAGAATAGAAGGATATTTTGAAGTTAAGCCAGAAAAGAGGTTTTATTTTTCAAAATAAAATCTATTTATCAAATGGGAAACACATGAATCGTAAAACCCGATAAAGGATGACATTAAAGAAAATTAAATATCTTGAGAATAGATAAATTCTCATTATTCAATGTCAAAGGGTATTTTTTTTAAACCTTATAAAAGAATAAATGTTCATTACATCGAGAATTTCCTCGATGAAATAAAATTGAGAAGAAGTCATTTACATTGATTATGACTTGTCACATGTTTCCTAATATTCTTGAATAATAAAAATATTTTAATTATTTAATTTGTAGAGAATAATTTTCAATATTATTATTCCTTTTATTTCCCCTATTAAAATTTTATATAAAATTACTTAATCAATTAATTATAAGTTAACTATTTTCACCATATTCGACAAATGTGTCAAAACTGACTTCGTTCGGTTGACTAAGGTCAATGAAGCCATTATTTTAATATATTTACAATAATAATCAATAAATAATAAAATTATTTATAGTAAAATTATTCTTTTAAAACCAATTATGAAATATTATATGAAAAATCAATCATGGTTACAATCATGGAGACGGTAAGCCACACATACAAATGAGTAATGCTCTAATTTTTTAACAATCATTATAGATGAAGTATAAGTAAAACAAATCTTTTCAAAAATGAACATTATTTCTTAAATATCATATTATTTTAATAATATACTTATATATATCATTCACGTGATGTGGTTTTAAATAAATAATAATTACATCACTTCTAAGAGGCAATAGTCCACATATCCACGAACAACATTATAATTTTCTTAGACTGTGAAAAATTAGGAAAATGAGATATTATATTTATAGAAATGCAAATATGTCATGAATATATTAATTATTTCATTAATATAATATATATTTATTATATTTTCCACTATTACCTTCTTTGTTACATGTTATTTAAGAATGCTTCCCATCACATCGTGAGGCAATAGTCCACTATATAGACGAGTGACGTTATGATATATGCTACGGTATTGAATTTAAAAGATGATATATATGTTATGATTAATAAATTTTTATAATCATGTTATAAATATCATAAATATAATAAATATAATAAATATAATAAATAACATAAATAACATATATAAACTATATTTCCATCATTATGACTATCCATGATAGGTTCTAATGGAAAAACTAATGACATCATTTTGCGACGCTATAGTCCACCACACACAAGAATAACGATTTTGTATCCCATTTTATGGAAGTGTGTGTATTTTTATCTAATAATCATAACATTAAAACATATAATAACATTTATTATACTTAATGTATTATATAATAATCTTATAAGAATAATTTAATGGGGTTGTCTAATTAAATAAAACAAAAAATGTGTGTTGATGAACGTTACCTCTTCTTCGGGTAACTCATTTTGGTTTGAACCAAATGACTTCATTGGTTGGATTTATGTCTAACTTAAGGATTCTTGGATGATAAAAGGTATGTGGGGAAGTAATTTTTGAAAGGATAATCTAAAACGATAGGTTTTATGTTGTGAATAGAGGAGGAGAGGTGGTTTCCTTTTATAAGTGGGGGAGAGGACACACTTGGTAATATTTAAAAAATGTTACGTGAACTAATGTTTTTACCTTAAAAAGGATCAAATAATTGAAAAATAATTGATATATGAAGTTTTATGTTTTAAATTTTTCATATTCGATGGGAAATTGAAATGTTTCTGGGTATTTTATCTAATTAATGTTTATTATTAGTCACTTGGTATTCTCAATTTTTACCATAATTGGTGTGAGTAATTTTACTTGTTTTCACTAATAAATTTCAAAAAAATTAAGTTGAATATATTGGAAATAATAATGTATTATAATTAAAAATATGAAATCCATTATTCTGGATTCAATTCACTTAAGGGTAAAATTTTAATTTAATATTAATCCATCAGTCGCGGTGAGACGTTAGGATTTTAAGATGAGTGTTTTTTAGAAAATGTTGATTCTATATTAACACCATGACTAATAATGATAACTATATAGAAATAATTTTTTTTACAAATATATATTGTAAATATTTCATTTAAAACATTCCATCTTAAGGATTATTTTAATTAATTAAAAAGGATAAACATTACACATTTTAATTTACTATTTATTGAATGCCTCATTAAACCAATAAAAATATATTAAAAGCCAATATAATGTTGATTAAAAAATTATTAATTTGATTAAATATAAATAAATAACACTTAGGTTATATTAAAACATATTCAAAACATATTGGAACTCATAAATTACATGAATTATGAAAATAAATTACATTTTTACAAAAAGAAATTGTATTTTTCACTATTCCCTAAAAAATCGATATTTTCCAAGAAAAATGACAACATTTTACTGAAAGTAATTTTTTATATGATGATTTGAAAAATTATAATTAATTTACAAAATTAAAATTTGAAGATTTATAAATTGAAATTCATAACTACTCCTTACAAAAAAAGTGATTCATTAAAACAATTTCAATTTTCGATAAATATTTACTTTATATTCTATGAAATAATATAGTATATAATTAATATTATTAAATATTAAAATGATTTATTCTATCACTACATGGATTGTTACATCCTTCTTCCATTCTTTAAAATTTTTAATCACAATTTTATTCCCTTGATAAACAAGTGTGCATATAATTCCCTCACATCATTTTCAGATTCCCATGTTGCCTTTTAAACCTAATGGTTTTTATATAAATCCTTAACATAGTTAAAAAACTTATTCTGAAACACTTTATATCTATGATCAATAATATGATCTATATATTCATTTTAGTAAATATTTTATTCTAACTGAATGACTTCAAGGATTAAAAAATTAGATGAATCTGGAACATATTTCAGTAACATTAAAACAAGAAATATGTTCTCTACCTGATATAAACATGAAAGTAAGGCCAATAGGTATGGAACTGATCCAAGTTGATCTATCATTTCATACTGTGAAATGAAACATGTAATTATCTTTCAAATATTACTAAAACATTTCACACTTTTCTATGAGAAACTTTAAAAAAATACAAGATCAAAAACGTCTTAAGAATGATCTTTCATCCGATTATCCAAAAAAACATTTATTCCCTCTCTGAGCTATCCTCATGCATTGTTGAATAAACTAAACATTATCTACCTCAACCTCTTCCAAATCTAATCCCATCAACTTCCCTCTCCAAAATATCCCAAAAATAAAGTTCTTGACTCTTATTTCAATGTAATTCCTCAAATGGTGCCTTATTTATAATCGAATGAAAACTATTTTAGTAAGAAAACACAAATAATGAAAGATATTCATCCCAAAATCCCTCATAATGAAATGAATAAGAAAAAATAATTCCATACATTGTTTTATTTATCTACTCTATATATCCATCATATTGACGATGTAAAGATGTAATGAAGTTTAATTTATTACCCAATGACTTCTGATGTCCTTTCCAAAAATTAGATGTAATCATAGGATCACTGTCTGATTCAATTGATAGAGGCACTATATGTAACCTCACTATCTCATTTAGATATATTCTTTAATGATGTTTTAAAGACATCATGTCTCTAATGTGAAGGAAATTTGTATATTTAGTTAATCAGTCAATAATGACCCAATAACATTGTTACCTTGAGAAGTCTTTGGAATTCATACCATGAAATCCATTGATATATTTTCCCATATCCACTTCCGCACTAGATATTTTTTAAGAATCCACTTCGGTAATATTCATTCTACATTAACCTATAGACAAGTAAACAATTTAAAGATAAATTTAGCAATATCTATTTTCATTCCATCCCACACATAATGCTCTCGAATGTATATATACATCTTAGTGCAGACCAAATGAATGGAAAATATAGAACAATGAACATCCATAAAAAAATATTTCCTCAAATAGGAATATCTAGGAACACATTATATTTATCCAAATCATAAAACACCTTTTTAATTAATATTAAAATCAGGAAACATACCATTATTAACAAATTATACATTTTCTGGTAAATTTTAATCCTCTTTCAGAGCTCGATTAATTATTTTTGACAACGTCGACTTCAGTAAAACCTAAAATAAAATAGAGGATTTACATGATCCAAAACTTATAATAAAAAATTCACCAATTCATTAACCAAAGGGCCACATTCCAAATGTAACATGGTCAATATAGAATTACTTTTTTGACTCAAACCATCAACCACTTTTTTTCTTTTCTAGGTTTCTAATGAATCACACATTCAGAATCATTGATTAGATGTAGACATTTGTTCTTTCTCATGTAAAATTATTTTTTAGTGAATATGTAATTAAAACAATTTGGACTGATATAAATTTGTTAATTTACTCCGAACAAACGATGCCTCCCAAAAATGTAAGGAAAATAATATAGCAACCAATTACAAATCATTTTAGGGTAATTTAGATAATGTGGTTTCAATAGATGTTAAGCTTAAACAATTACCTAATAATTTATATTAGTAAACATCCAATTTCATTAAATGAAGAATAACAATTGATTGAAAATTCATCATTTCCTAATGAAATGGACAAAATATAATAATTCACTATTCTTATTTTTAGTTCTTGAAAAGAACCATCACATTATTTTATCCTTATGAACATAAATTGTTTCATAATTAACTTAACCTGTGTTCCAAAAAACATAGAAATTTTTTCAATGAACCACTTATTGTATCCCTCATATCTGATAAAATGATGAATCAATAGGATATTTGTGGGTCCTGTCCATTCTGCAATATCTTTTTTCAGTAGGGTAAATAATTATTCCATCATTAGGAATAATTTGACCATATAGTGTAATTTCTTGCAACCACAATTTACACACGGTAAATTTCCCACACTTTTACTTTTATTTTAATGTTTTTTGAACAACCCTTTGGTGAATTTCAACTGATGGTACTTCTACCACATGTCAGAAATCAAAAAATATTGAGATCCCTACAGGTGATCAAACAAATCATAGATATGATGAATAAGATACTTATTCATAATATAAATGTTATTCAAGTATTTATAATATATGAAATGTCTCATTTAAGAATCTTTATTTTTAACAAACAAGAATTGGGAACCCCATGGTGATGTTATATATCAACCAAAACCTTTATCTAAAATCTCTACATTTTATTTTCAATTCTAAAATTTTCATAGAAGCTATTTGAAAATGGTGTTTGAAATAGGCTTAAAATCAGGTACTATGTCAATGGTAAACACATCATCTCGATCAGTAATACCACCTAGAAAATCATTAGAAAACCATATATATATATGTATATATATTTACTGTTATAACATCTTTAATTGGAATACTTTCTTTATTTTAAATATTATTATTTAGTTAACTATCACTATCATCTCTAATAAATTTATCAACATCAAGGTTTTTTATAAAAGGTAAGAAATTATTGAACACAACATTCATAACACTAAAATCTTTCTT
Source organism: Viscum album (assembly GCA_963277665.1). Taxonomy (NCBI): domain Eukaryota; kingdom Viridiplantae; phylum Streptophyta; class Magnoliopsida; order Santalales; family Viscaceae; genus Viscum; species Viscum album. The sequence goes on from OY728130.1 coordinate 1,227,863,457, forward strand.
AGCATGATTATGTAAAAGGAAATCCATACCAAAAATTGTATAAAAACTTACAATGGTCATTTGATCATGATTTCTAGGAAATAATATCTGACAGATAAAAATAGGATGATTTATATAAATGTTGGAATATTTAATAGTTCCACCCAAAATTTTCCCCAAAAGTACTGTATTGCTTTCATTTTGGGACATTCACAATTCAACAAGAAATGTTTTTAAAAATGAATGAATGTGAAGATCCACAGTCAAATAAGGTATTGTTATAATTATAATAGACACATAAAATTGTAGTATCCCTTTCATTTGAGATCCTTAGATCGACTGTAGTAGTAGAAAATGACTTCGATACACCTTTAATTTCCGTTAATGATGATTTCCTTCCCATGAAACGAAATTTATACAGAAATTAGTATAGAAACCCATGTCATTTCAACTAATACACATCAATATTGGATGGAAATATTGAACCACATCATTTGATTCCTTGAGATTCTTTTTCTTGTATTTGTGGGCCATGTATCAAAACATTCCACATGGGTAACACATCAATTACGTCATAAGTAATTCTTAAAGGTGATTTCTAACAGACATACCACAAGATGACAACATCAAATATTTAATTCCATATTTATTAGATGTATGTTTCCCAATCATTTGTGATCCTAGCCAAATCATAAATTCATCACCCTAAGGAACACTGGAGTTAGAGACCTCTATCTCAACAATTTTATCACAATGAACAAATTTCTCATTTTTTTTAAAATATCATAGAGAAAAATATATTTGTATAGTTGATTTAATTATATATTAAAACCATTTAATTTTACTGTCAGTGTCTTAAATAAAATATGGCACATACCTGGCTAATCAGGTGATGTTTTATTCATAATAAGCTATAGAATATTTATCTTTTTTCCTCAATTACATCAATTGTTATTCCTATAGGAGTTGAAAAACCTTAGGGAAATATTCTCAAGAAACATATCCTTAAATATTTCCCATTCTAGGGAATTGTGGTCACATTTATCTCTAGTATTAATATCCAAAAACCACAATTGATCAACTGAACCTTAAAATGATAAATGAAAAGAGTGAACTTTTTACATTTTGAACATCCCATGACATCAGTTTTCTTATCCAAATAATTTATCCATAAAATATATAACCGAGGTTTAGGTGATCCACTAAAATATAATGGATACTTCCTCATGAATTGATCCACAATAGATATGTTACTTCATTGAATATTGGGTTCCTCTATATCATGTATGACACCACCATTTATAGCTCGTGTCAACTGAGACATCACAGCCATAACAAGATCATTTTTTATTCCAACCTTCTCAAGATGATAATTTGGAAGGATATATTCTTATTGGTTCCTTCCCACTACAACTTCCTCATTTCCTCTACATAAACCATTATGAACAGATGTAGTTTTGATGAATCACGATGGTGATATTTAAATTATATAACATTTAAACATGACCATAAGGTAATATATTTCAAGGGATAGTTATCAAAATTATATAATCCTATAAATTTATCTAAAATATTCCTTTGATACAAACTATATATACCTAGTATAAAACATTACCTAATATTGAGTTTTAGTCAATAATTTACGTTCTTTCATAGTGAGGATATTTTCAGGTTAAGAGATTTAGAGAATTAGGTCTAAAATCATACATAACAAATCAATAAAGCATAAGGTGGCCACTTTCTATTAGTATCAAGTTTCCCAAAATATTGAATTTTTAAAATAAATCATGATCTCTTTCTATGAAAAATTCTTTATGACATTCAACTTGAGCTCTTCCAAATCCTCACACATCCCTAAATCCTATTAAAAAGGATTAAAATAATGGGATGAGAAAAAAATTCTCATTAAAGGATATAAACAAATAGAAACCATTAGTTAATTGAAAACCATTAAATACAAACAATAACCCTTTGTTTAAAACAAAACATTTTTACCTTTTAAAAATAAACGATATCTAGGAAAATTAATTATAAAGAGTTGAAAATTATTGTAGGTACCGTGAGGCATCTTCTCATGAACCCCATATAGAACCCTTATAGAACCCTGACAAATTGAAATAATCATAAAGACAAAATCCAATATAATTCTTCAGAGAATATAATCATCACCCTATATATTAGATCTCTAGCTATTTGAACCCATCTCTTAATCTATAATGAGATCACATAGTACTATCTCTGCACACCTACCCCATAAAATGGCCAATAACCAAATCATGAAAAAATATTTCATAATTTGAAGAACTATCTTAAACTCGAACGAAAATCCCTTTTAGATATTAAAATACCATTTTTTTGTAAAAATACCAATTTCAAAGAAAAAAAATCTTTTCAAATATAATTTTCAATTCCAAAATTCCCAAAAAAGGTAAAATATCATTTTCATTTAATAAAACATATAAACTTTTAAAGGAATATATAAATGAAATAACAGTCACAATGGTAGGAATTATGTTGTCATAGCTCTATTTAAAAAATGTAAAAATATTGTTTTTGAAATACTTTTAAATTAAGTAAAGGAAAAAAGAAATTTATATATAATTTATTCCCATATAGGAATAATTGAAATTTAATTTAATAAATATGTACATAGAAGAGAAGGAATGTTTGAAGGAAAACCATAAAAGATGATATTTTCAAAGAAAATCCCCTTATCACTTTTGAAACACTTGAATCGTAAAAATTATTAAATAATGACATAAAAAGTCATTAAATCTCATGTTAATAGATAAATTATTGATATATAATATCCGAGGGGATATATATTCACATAAAATAATAATAATGGTTTATAACATAAAAAATTGACTCAATATAATGAAATTGAGATGAAGTCCCTTACCTCAAGTATGACTAATCTTTCATGCCTTTATCTTCTTTAATAATAAACTTATGTTAAATATTTATTGTATTGAGAAAAAAAATTATGTTTATTTTTTATTTTATTAAACATATTAATATTTTATATACAATTACTTAATCCATTATTTTTATGTCTAGTGTTTTGACCATATTCATCTTTTGTATCAAAACTTACTTTGGTAGGTCAACTAAGGTCAATGGGTCATTGTTAAAAAATATAACAAATAATAATAATGACATAATCATCATATATATGCATAAATTAATCTTTTAATATCAATAGTTGAATATTTTTATGAAAAATTTAATAATGTTACAATCATAGAGATGGTAGGTCGTACGTACGCATGTGTAACATTCTGATTTTTCAATTATCATTATGAAAGGAAGGTAAGTAAATATCATCCTCAAATAATTATAATTATATCATAAATACAATATTATTTAATTATATATAATAATATAAAATTTTGATGCGGTGCGGAATAAATAAGAATCACATCGCTTCGAGGAGGTGGTAATACACACGTCCATAAACGATGTTATCACATTTCTAGTGTGTGAAATGGTACGAATAAAATGATATATTATATTTATAGAAAGTTATTTATGTCATTAATATCTTTATTATTTCATTTATATCATATGTATTCATTAAATTCACATGTATTACCCTCTATGTAATGTGTTATTAAAGAACGCTTCACATCACTTTGTGAGGCAGTAGTTTGAAGTACACATGAGCGACGTTATCGTATCCCCTACTATATAAAATGTAAAAAGGGTTTATATGATATCATTACTCCAGAGGTATAATTATGTTAAAAATATAACTTATAAATAGTAAATCCTTCATTATTTCTAACCATGAGAGGAGGAAATGGAAAAATAACAATATCATTTCACAAGGCTGTTGATCGTCGTACACGTGAATGATGATTTCGTAACACATTTGACAGAAGTGTGTGTGTTTTTAGGTTTTAATAATAACATAAAAAATATAATTACATTTATGATATTTAGCTTAGTATATAATCATGGTATTAGAATAATTTATGTGGGTGGAGAAATAAAAAAAATGCATGTCGATGAATGTTACCTCTTTTAAGGGATTTGTTTTTGAACCAAATGACTTCCTTTGTGTGATTTATGCTCAAATTAAGTCTTCTTGGATTGTAGTAGATAATTGGAGAAGTTATTTGGTTATTTATTGGATTGACCAATTGGTTTTTATTGTTTTATGTGAGGAAGAGAGGTGGAGGCCTTTTATAAGTGGGGAAGAGGACATGTATGGTATTTTTCCAAAGAATGTTCCCTGAACCAATGTTTTTACCTATAAAAAGGATCCAATAATGAACAAAAATCAATAATACAAGTTATAATGTCTAAATAATTCAATTAAATGGGTGATTTATAGGTTTCTATGTCATTTTCCCAGTTATGATTAATGTTTAGTCACTTAGTAATCTCATTTTTACCATAATTATTATGATTAATTTTAATTATTTTCATTAATTACTTTGGTCAAACATTAAGTTGAAATTATTAGATTCTTTAAATAATTATTATTGTAAATATGGAATAAAATTTTCAACATTTTAATTTATATAAGTTTTAAAATTTAATTCAATATTATTCATGTAGGTAGGGTGACACAACTGGTTTTTAAGAAGATTGTTTTTTGAAAATAATGATTCAATATTAACTCCATGAATTATAAGAAACATTATATTAAATTCTAATATTTTTATAGATATATATTCTGTAAATTTTAGTTAAAACATTACCTATTTGGTATTATTTTAATTAATTTAAAATTAGAAACATTATGAAATTTAAAATTAGAAACATTATGAAATTTAAAAAGGTTTTTAGAAAATATTATATTTAAAACCCAAAACAAACATATATAAGGAAAAAAATTTATTCTTAAAAAATATCTTATTCTTAAATTACGTATTTTTTGGAAAGGAATAATTTTTTTTCAAAAACGAGGAATTTTTAACTATTTCTTGAAAAATAAAAAATTTCCTAAAAAATATAAAACTTTCACCCGAAGTCAATTTTTATATTTTTATCTAGAAAATAATACTCATTTTATGGTATAAGAATTCTGCAATTTTCAATGTAATTATTTTAAATTAAACCTTATAAAAAAGTGTTTAATTTAAACAATTTCCTTTTTTGATTAAAAAAATTACTTAATTATTTTTATAAATAATATAACTATAGAATTCATATTTTTAAATACAAAAAATGATTTATTCTATAATTACATTGTTTGTTATAAATTTTTTTATTAATTATTTAATTAATTCTTATATTATAAAATTGACAAATTTCAGTAATTTTATTTTTTTACAATTTTAATATAAAAAAATTGATTTAAGAAAAATTGTAAAATTTAAATATAAGATAATTTTGACATAATGAATTCAAAATGATATTTATTTTATAAAATTTAAACTCTAAAATTTATATATTTAATGTTTAAATGAAAAATATCAATAAAAAATAAAACATCAATTATTGAAAAATAGTTGTTTCAAATATCATATTTTCATAATATTATTCCATATTGATTTATAATTTTTTTTAAATATACTTATTGATATTTAATAATATTTATAATTCATGAATTTAATTTTTCTAGAACAATCTAAAATACATAACAAAATAGTTCATTGAAAAGAAATATTATTTTTATACTAAATACACTTTTACAAATATCATTATTTATTTATTTATATTCTAACATTTAATATTACTCCAAAATTGAAATTAAAATGTTTATATAAATTATATATTTTTATTTATAACACAATATAATAATAATAATAATTATTATTATTATGTCTAATTTATACATATATGTTTGTAATATTGTTATACATATTTTTTTCATTGTGAGTTATGTTTTTTTACAAATAAACGAAATTAGAATACATATTGAATGAATATCCAAAGGCCATATTTATAATGACCATATTTTAAATGAACATATTCAAAATTTTCATATTTTTAACGTCCATATTTCATTCTTTTATATAGACATACTAAACTTATTGCATTCACCCTTCCCATTTCTATGGATTTAATATTAGATCAGATAATATTTGTTTTTATTCCTGATTTCCTTCCCTATTATATATTTTATATGGGTATTTATAATCCACAACAGTAATTATGATATAACATATATCATAGTATTGGTGATTTTATTCTTTTCTATTTATTTCAAACATTTAATTATTGTAATTTTAATGAATGTAAAAGTCATTCGGGATTAATAATATATGTTGTGTAATAATTCGTTTCCTGTTTTTCTTGTAATTTATTAGAATTAATGAATTGTTTTGGGATTAATTCCTATCATGTTTGGCTTATTTACAAATATATTTCAATCCCTTAAATATATAGAAAACTAAATTTATAATTATAAACATAATGATTATAAAGATAATATTCTTTTGAAAAACATAAAGTTTCACACAATGAAGGATTGTTTGATTTTGGGGTGGGTCTAAAGAGCATTAAGTTATGTTTTAGATTTATTTTTTCTTCCATGGGTACACGATTAAATGTGTATTATTTTGGGTAAGACATTTAATATAAATATATTAAAAAGGATTTATGTTCCAAAATTATGTTTTAGGGTTGATGTTCATTGTTAAAACACAGTTTTAGAAAATTCATGATAAATATGGAGTAAACCATAAAAGGGAAAAACATGAACATCCTTGAACATAAATAAAATAACTATCTAAAATGCCTAAAAACTATTAGTATCCTCGAATATGGGGATCAATCCAAAGAGAATGAGTTTTTTCTGATGAAAATAAAAAAAATCAAAAAAAGAAACAAAGTGTGTGCAATGATGGATGTGATGCTTATTGAATAAGGATTGGAAACATAAATGGGTCAATTATAGTAGATAAAAAACAATCACAAGCTTGTGGAATGACATCAAGGACTAAATTAATGGAAAATGGTTGAATGGTAGTCTTATTTTGCAAATTGATACCTTTTATTTTCTTTTATTCTCACCCAGAGTAAGTTTCTATAGGACTATGAGAATTGGTCGGCCAACATTCTCATGTATCCAGTCTATAAGTAAAATAAGGGTTTAGCTTTTCTATTAATAAATTATTTTACCCACACATCGATGCTCACTCGTAGCCCATCCTTATGTGGTCTATCCACTTCTCAGTTGGAATTCCACATAGCATTTTATTTATGAAAACATTAATAAAAATAACTCCCAATAATTTTGGAAATTTGATGTTCCTAAATAATTGATCAGTGATAGAAAATGGTTGACTCAAACATCTTTCAATGTTTAAGTGAGAAAAAATGTATATGTGTTCAAACTCGTTCCCCCAAAAGAAATTATCCAACCATATCAATGATGGTATTCCTTAAATTTAAGAGATATTCAGACAAAGTTTAAAGGAAAATGACTATAAATACAAATATTACTCATGCAAGGGATTCAAAATAAGACAAAGATATACTACTTGGTCCACCTTTTCCAAGATTCCTTCCACCCACCCTCTCTTATGCTCTCAAACCTCACATGTGTTATTTTTCTTGTATCTCGTTCCCAACCATTAGTCTCCCATCCTCTCTCTTTTCATCCTAGTAATATATTTTCACACTTTAGGTTCTATGATGATAAATAACTCCAAATAGTATATAAAAAATCACACATACTTACTTGAAACTTCTAACATCCACCTTACACGTTTTTGAATAGAAGTAGTTATAGTTGACTATAATTAGGATCGCTTATCTTCCTGACCAAAGTGTCCAATTGGATACATAGCTAGTTGTAACATGTATCCATTTGGTCTATATACCAATTGTCATCGACAAATTCTAATTCCCACATAACAATTTTCCAAGAATCTATATTTTCCAATATAGTCAATACATCATATAGGTGATTCTGAATGATGTATTCAAATGGTCATCATAGCCATTTTTTCACATTAGTGACTTTCTACAAAAACATTTTCTTTCATGGATCTGGTTCCCTTTATGTATCCAACTCTTCGATGTAGGAATTTTGAGAGAGGCTTAATCCTCCTCTATTGATGATTAAACACATATATATGAATACCAATGCGAGAGATTGAGGTTCCCATAGCTAATCCATAATATAGCATTTTCAAACACAGAGGTTTCACCCAATGTATTCAATTCATGATGTAGCTGATTGGTCCATGTAATCGATTTTTCCTTCTTATCCAGTTCAACTGCTGAATTCCAAAGTTCATGCACGAAATATTCATCATTCCATACAAGACATCTTATATATCATAATTTCTTCTCTCATCCATGATAAAAATTCCTTACATTAAAATAATTTAAATTTCAACCTCAATCTCTCGGTAATGGAATCCATGAACAATGGGAGGAGAAAAATCATCAAGTAGTGGAAGATGTGGGCACTCTAGTGGCTCAGTTGAAATTGATGCACATTTTACTGAAGTCCATGTTGTTATCTACATTTTGTCAAATTTTAACTTTGGAGAAAATAATTAGTAGATGCTTCACCCACAATAACATAAGCTATCCACTCACAACCAGCCATATTAATCAGAATATGAAGAATCATACATTTAATGAATTGATGTGTCAGCATCCATCAGTTATAAATTTAGTTATGTGGAATTCATCATCTAAGTAAGCCCTGTATGTTTACCACATATTATGATCCATAAAATAAAACTTGACATAAAAAATGTAGTATTCAGAATCAAATCTTCTTTTTTGGTTTCATTGCAATTCATGTACATAGATTTTCACCTACTGCCATATTTTGTACAAGAATTCGGTTTTCCTAATATTCATAGGTTGATTAAAATTGTAAAAATCAATAATACTTATGTAAAAAAAACATGAATTTAAATTAGTAAAATAAATGAATAAAAATTGGAATTATATTTGTTCAAAACATTAAATTTCTCTTTTTTGTGATTAATAAACCATTAAAAACTCATTGAATTAATCAAAATAGATGTGAAAACGTGTGAAATTATTGGGCCACATTAAACCCCCCCAAACATGAATTATACAGCTATGAAATTCTTAATTCAAATCACCAATTGACAAAGGATTCAGGTTCAATTAATTTTATCCTTATTTGGAGAGAACCATATCATCCACTACAAGAAATTTTCATGCCTCATATGTGAGTTCACCACACTACCCAACTTCCATAAAAACTAAAATCTTAGTTCAAGGAGAAATGTCTCGAAAGACCCACGTGGAATTAAATGTATAGAAAGAGGAAAACAATTAACCCACCTATAGGTACATAAAAAAATTCACTTCCCGCTTTTTTGATACAACTCAAAAGATGTTCTTATAAATAAATTTTCAATTTGTTCATATAGGTTTAATATTCACCTGAATTTTATAAGATTATATTTGAAATGGGATCTTTATATAAATTTTTCCTAAACATGAATTTGTGTAGAACAATATTAATTTAACTACTTTTTTTTATTTATTCTAAAAAAACATTTTACCCTTTATTCAGATACTCACCGTGGGATCAAAATTTCTAATTTTACTCTAGATTCAATAGATTTATAATACTTCTTGATTGAGCTATCTCCCCAAGGTATTCCATTTTACTCATCTATGTAGAAAATTTCAATTTCTTGTTTAATATTCCTTATGTTATAGTTAAAATTCTATAATATTATAACATATTAGTTATCCTTTTCATAGTCTTCATGAAATATTTTAATGAAGTAGTAGAGAAAAACACTCAGCAGTTTCTTAATCATTACCATTTTAGATTCAATTTATCCCCACGAAACATATTCTGATCGAAAAAACACTATGGATTTTTCTTGGTTGAACAAAGAGACCCCAAAAATTTATTTTTACATAGAAAAAAACCTATTGAAAATTTTAAAAAATAATCCATGTTTAAAAATAATTAAACATGGGGTGTTTTGATGTGATAGAACTAAATCATGGCTAAAGAATATGATGAAGTAACCTACCCCCCCCCCCACACTTAAAACCCAATATTGTGTGTGTAAAATTAATTATTTATAACAAATAATAATAATTATTATTATTATTATATTTACATATATGGATAAAACCAAAGATAAGGAATGTTATGTGGAAAAAATGAAAAAAAATTGACAATAAAAAAATAATACATTGGGTGAAATTATAGTCGTGATGTTGATGAAATAATTATTAGAATATAAAATATGGAATAGGATAGATAATGATAAAGAAGGAAAAATAATCAGGATGACATAAAGGAAAAAATAAACGGAAATTGGTTGACTAGAAGGATTATTTTTATTAGTGTTAATTTTTATTTTATTTTATTATCATACAGAGTCAGTCACTATAGGACAAGAAATGTTGTTGGTAAAATTTCTCATATGGATAGCCTATCGATGAATGGAGCCTTCATCTTCTAGACTAAAAATTTATTTTAACCTCACATTGAATCTCACTGGTATCTATTTAGTGCGTGGTATGTCTTTATCTCAGTTAGATGTACAAATAGAAATTTATTTAAGAAAAAATATCCAAAATAGCTCTCATTGTGTTTGGATTGTTGATGTTCACAAATAATTAATCATTGAGAAAAGGATTGACCCAAACATCTCCCAACACCTAATTGACATAAAAGGAGAAAAGGTTAACCTCATTACCCCCACAAATTACATTTTAAGCCATCTCAACAAATGTATTGGTTAAATTTAAATATTTTCAAATACAGTATAAAGAAAGAAGACATTAAATAAAATTATTTCACATGTAGGGGGAAAATAAAATAAAGTTATGCTACTTAGTCCACCTCCTCCTAGATTCCTTCCACCCTCCCTAAATTTTTTCCTAGGCTATCTATTATGTTCTCTTGCGTGTGTCTTAGTCCCGACCATTATTATCCCATGCTCTCTCTTTTCCTATAGGTTATATATTCTCCCACTTGATGTTATATGATGAAAACTGCCTTATAGAAAATTATCAAAAACGCTCGCATGATTCCTTGAAAATAATAGAGGCCACCTCACACAAGTTTTAATGGAATGATTTTCAGATAGAAGACAACTGAATCATTCATCTACATAAACTATGTAGAATATTGTAGACATAGAAACTTGGATTTATTATACATTTGGTATATTTGTCCATTTAAATTGAAGTAAACTAATTCCCATGTATCTATTTTCTACATATCCATTCGGGTTGTCAAAGTCGATTATTCTTTTAGGAGATTTTGAATAAAGTATCAGAATATAACACATAGAAATTTGTTAATGTAGGTGACTCCCATGTAAAACTTTTCTATCATAGATCTATTTTTATTTACATATATAATTCCTTGACATAGAAATTTATTATGTAGTCCAATACTTTTACGTATCCAATTAGACCCACCAAGCTAAATATCGATGTAAGCGATTGATATTCATATAGGTGAGCCTGAATGTTGCCTTTTTCTTTGTAAGAGTATCATATTATATACATGATTCTGGATGTTTCCAACTTATACATGTAATCATTTTTACCATCTTCTCTAGTTCTACTATAAAATTCAAAATATCTTGAACCATAGGTTCTTTATTCCAAACAAGACCTCTTCTCAGTAAGAATTTATTCACTCAAACCTAGGAACCACACCCACTAAGACCATTCCTCTAAATTGAAAACTGTATCCTTTCTAAATGGAACCTAGAGACAATGGGAGGAGAGAAATCAAAAAGCTACATAAGTTTTGGTTTCTCTGGGGGTTTAGATTAAATTAGTGCACATTCTGTAGTATTCTTCAATGGAACATGCATTGTAGCTCATTTCTACAAGGTAACACTAAATCAGAAGAGGATTTACCCAAAACGGGATTGGATTACATCTCAGAATTATTATTGGAAATTATAATACTAAAATTGAGACTTGTAGGGAATGGATGCATTGTCATCAGTCGGCTGTAATTCGGTTTCATGGAATTCCACAACAATGTAATCTTAGGAAACAACCATTGTATAGAAGATTAAAAAAATAAAACACGATTGAAAGAATGTTTCATTCAAGATCATCCCCACTTTTGTTTTTGTTTCTTTTTAGTTTTTACATATATTTTTTATACTATTTAATTTTTGAATAGGAAATAAAATTATTTTCAAAATAATCAAAGTCAAATTTCAATTACAGTAACCAAGAACATTTACATACCCAAAACAAGAATTTAAAATTTAATATTCAGTGAATAAGATTTTAAATAATATTTGTTCCAACCTTCAAAATTATCCATTATATGATTAATTAAAAATTTAATAACATTAAATTATTTAAAATATACTTATAAAAGTTCAAAAAAATGGTTCTAAATTAGTGTCTTAGTCATGGGGTATGGCGCACAATTGAAACATTGTTTCAAAAAATCAACGTGACACACTATAAATGACTACATTTTTTTCATTATTTTTTCATGGTTCATTAATCTATGAGGGAAAACATTTGATGTCTTTATTCCTTGGGTTTTGAAGTTATTATGATTATTGTGTTGTATAGTATGTAGTCAAAAATTTTGACTTATTAATAAGTATAAATTGGCCAGTTTTTCCAACAAAATTTTATTTCTCTCCCCGATTTATCCCTCCCCCTCATACCCACACCTCATATTTCCAAAAAAAAACACTCTTCTTTAATCTTTTCCCATTCATTTTTTTATATTATTGTCGAATTTTCTAGTGGTTCATGGTATGTTATTCCTTTTGTTTTTATTGGTTATTGATTCCTCATTTATTTTCACAAGATTTTGATTCAGCAAGTTATTCTTTTCTTAATATTAAAATAGATAATGGTTGAATTTTCCAATATTTTACAGGATTTTTTATGGAATTTCAAGAGGAGGACACAAGACGAAGTCAACAAGGCGGGACAAACCCTATCAATATAGGATCATCTCCATTTAGTTTTTTCTATGGTTTTGGATGAAATTAAATAATATTGATGTTATTTTTGAATATAGTTATTATTTTCTTCTTAAGATGGTGTGTGGAGTATATTGTGGGTTTATCCCATGATTTTGTAATCTTTCAAGTACAACAAGAGCACCTCATGAGTTTTTAGGAATTGAAAATATATGGATTAATTATTAAATCAATTAATTTTTATATGAGTTTTTAATCAAATGTATCGAAATTGGCAATAGATTTTTAAATGAGTGGAATACACCCCATGGATTAATGTTCTCATGAGAGGTTACAACTCAATGAGTTTTTAGAGGATTTTGACTAATTGGATGAACATTGAAAATTTAATAGTAGTTTTCTAATTTATTATAAATTATTATATTTAATTATATTTAATTTTAGGAATTTATATTGGTTCAAGAGATGTTGATTTAATCTTATAAAAACCCTATAAAGGATAGATAAGTTTTAATTATAAATTTTATGACACAAAATTGATGTTGGATTTCATTGCACATGACCATTGGTGATAAAAAAAATTATGACATGTGTTATATGGTCTTAATACAAAGGGTGATTTCCCTTTTCTAAATAAATTTCATTTTAAAAATAAAATATGTGGACATAATACTATCATTGGATTTGATTGAACAATGAGAACTGAATTTATTTGATAGTAATTTTAATAGAGAGGCCTTGTTGATAAATAAATGTTTTGTAACACTTATACCCTAAGGTGAGAGTTGGAAACTAACATAGTAATTATAGAATCCTTCACTATAGGATCCCTTAGTGACCTTAATGTAAAGATATGTGATTAATTTGTATGAATGGACAAGTGATCAGCAATGTGATAACTATGAGATTTTATAAGGGATTTAGGATAATGAGATGATCACATGGAAATGGTTTCTCCCTTATATATATTGAATTACCTGGTGGGTAAACTCTATGGAGACTAATAGATATTTGGAAAGAATCGACCTTGGTTGACTAGTGAAGTGAATGGGATCAAGGGAATTTATCTTGTGAGACTTTTCTAGGAGGAAAGTGTAGAGTCACTGATACCTTGATGATGTTGATGTATTATATATCCTATAAGTCAAGTTTATCATCATAGGAGATTCAGTTGAGGATGGTGATCCCATAATGGTTTTCTGTGCTATTATGTGACCTAGGGGATCTCTATGGGTTCCCTAATGATATATTAAACCAAGTGAGGATTTATATGGTAAACGGGTAGTGAAGACTTTAGGTATAATTTTGGAACTAGAATTAAAAAATTAAACATGTAATAACATTGATGATAGATTTTCATGTACTAGAGAAGTTGGACATAGCTTTGGGATAGGTTTAGTAAGATGGTCAAACATTTTGAATGATATTTACTGTTTATTTTTGGGGGTACGAACTGCCTAATATAATTTATTTTTAATACATTGGATTCCTTTGAGATGATTCTATAAACCAACTTTTGATGCTAATTATGAACCGTTGTTCTGGATTCTTTGAATAAGTCACTAGATATATATGGTTTGAGTACCATCTATTGAGATTCTTTGATTCAGGTTACAAATTTTATGGATTTGAGATACCAGAATTTGGGTTGCCATGGATTTGATATGGGAATAAAAAAAATTTACGCCACCATGCATCTGACAGTGGGATACCATAATTTTAGATTCCAAGGATTAGATCAAGGGTAAATGATTTTGGATTTTATGGATTATAATCTACAGTATGGAAATTATTACTACACAATATTGGTTATAAGAGTATAATGATTTGGGCATCCATGGATTTGGGGATTGTAGTAAAATTATTGGGGAATCAATGGTCCTTATTTGGGACAACATGGTTTGGGTTACCATGGATTTTGTCCTTATATCCAAGTGGTTAAAATATTTTTTGTTTAGGTATAGATCACCCATGGTTTATAGCGTCCATGGAGCAGTTCCATGGGACCAAGATAATCTTATGTTAATACAATTGTGTGATATACTCAAAGACACCCCAAAACAAGATAAAGTAGGTTTTGGTCAATCCTAAGTTCAATTATAGAAATAAAGTGTTGGAATGGGTTATTTATTTATGATTTAGTATGTGTATTTATTTTATAAACATATCACATGTATACACAACATTTACAAATTTTTTATGTTATATAGCCCATGTATTTCATCTATAAATGTTATGTCCTAGTTGATGTATATTCAATACATATTATTATCACCCACATAATAACCATAAAGGGTTATTCACTTTAGAATCATGAATACATAATGAAATTGTACATGAATTATCTACATCATCTCCCAATATTTTTTCACAACTATCACCCTTCTTAGAAATATAAAAAATAAATCTATTCTTTTTGTATGAGGGAAAAGTAAATATATTAAATAGAGAGTTTACATAGAAAAAATGGAAAAAGGGAGATATCAATATATAAACATCTTTAAGCATAACATTAGCAGGATTGTATATTAAAATGATTATAAAATTTAAATATCCTACCAAACAATTCTTTAATCATAATCATAAGTCATGTGATAATGGTTATAAGTTCATAAGATATGAATCATAATGTAATGAATGAACACGATCCATGAAATCATAAAATTATAATAAAAACTTGTAATAAAATTGTGTCATAATGTGTGTAATAATCATAATAATAGAAATGTTATCTATAGGATACCTGAAAAAACATGCATAATATGTTAGGATTGAGACAACCACCCATGTATCCATTTCTATATTGGGATAACCTCCCACACACCATCATTGGACTTGGGATAACCACCATTTAGTATTTTATTTCATAATAAATTAATAATTACATAATTCATTAGAGGGATATAATATATCCACCTATCACATATTCATAAACCATTCATATATAAAACAATATATCTATAATACCCTTTTAATTTCATCATAATTAATCCAAATGAAAATAAAATGGGTTAATCATAATCGTTCTATATAAATATTAAATATGGTACCTTTAGAACACATCCCCAGAGAAGCATAGTGAACATCAATGGATTTTTTTATTGGAACATACCTTTAAATAGTCAATGGAACATTTTTTGGGGATAACCCCATTAATATTTAATGTTTCATATTTAAAATCATAAAATTTAAAAAACATTTAGGAAAAAAATTCATGGAAATTAACCAATGAAATTTTAAAATAACATTCATTGAAAAGAGTATTCATGATGATGGTAAAATGTGATCATATAGTATATATTAATATAAATATTATATATATAGCTTTTGAAAAAATTATATCATTAGGAAAAAAACCATAATATTAATTATAATACATTTTACATAAAGTAAAGAATTTTTAAAAACAAATTTCACCAACCACAATACAATATTAAAAAAATATTGAAAAAATTTAAAAGAATATATGGACATAAAATAAAATATTCTCAACGTAATTATGAAACATATTCAGTTATCTATATAAAAATTCTGTTAGAATATTGAGTACCCTGAGAGTTAAAAATGAAGGAAAATAATTTAATCACTAGAAATGAAACAATTACCGTAAAATAATTTTTTGATATATTAATGAAATAATTCCATCATCTTAAATTTTAACATAAACAATCCAAATAAAAAATGAGATTGTAACATTAAATGATTTCATAAAGTTAGGCATGATTTGTAAGATGCATTTCATCCTTTATAATGAATTTAAATTTATTAAAAATCTTGATTAGAACCATATTCATGGTTATTATAACATACATTTTTCTGATGACATCATATCAGCCCTTAATTGATAATTTTTATTAAAATATATATTTTGGATGGTAATTGTTTCATATTTCATTCATGATTTGATTAATGTTTTATGGTCATTACTTATTGATCATTGATCCATCATCTAGAAAATGTTACACACAACATAAATTTAATATATATTCATTATATAAATATTTATAACCACCCTTAAATAGTACATATATAAAAACGACTTACACTATTTATGGAGATGGTAGTCTTTACTTATGTATGAACAATGTTTTATTTTTCAAATGAAAAATGGTTATAAATATAAATAATACATTATATTAAAATAAACATAAAAATATATAAAATATGTTATATATTTATTATTCCATTATTAAATCCTTCAGTGTGATGTAATGACGGATAATGAATTATATATCTACATTGATATGGTTGTCCACATGATCACACACACAACAACATAATTTTTTATCGAATAGGAAAGAGATAGAGAACGGTTGTTACACTATCATAATACTAACATAGTTTCTTTATTATATTGGATTAATCGTGTCATGATAGATTCAATAGGTTTTGATAATGGGTAAAAAGAAATAAAATTTAATGATATTAGTGAATAATTATTGATATAATTTGAGTAACTTCTATTTGATTAAATATTAAGCCTTAAATAATTTTTATTATGAGAATATAATGAGATCTGGGATAAATGGAATGAATCTAATAAGTTTCTGGAGTATGGATTCTATATTCTATAATCTTCTATGTTTTTGAATAAGTGATGAGAGGAGGTTCCCTTTTATAAGTGTGGGGGAGGAAAAACAAAGAATTAATTGAAATATTTAAAAAATAAAAATAAAAATTGATTTTACTATAAAAAAATTGACAATTCATAATTTTTGTTATACTATATGGTAAAAATATAATTAAAAAATAATAATTATAATATTTTTTGAGGAATTCATACCCTTATATCTTAGTGTTACCCTAGGTACATCGATTTTAATCTAACTATGGCATCCAATTTTTTTATTTTTTCTATACATTATGAACAAAAATTAATATAGAATAATTATAAAATTTTGAAATGATGTTTCCAAAAAGTTTAATTTTTTTTGAGTTTTTATTTTTATAAATGGAAAATGTTAATTTTAAAATAATCACACAAAGTGCAAAAAAAAACTTATTTGTTGAAAAATATCATTTTGTTCATAAAACATCATTTAGTTTCATTTGTTTTATAGTAAAAAAGTAGATTGAATGTTAAATTATTTTACTGAATATATATAATTTATATATTTCATTAATACTAGTATTTTATAATTAGTTATTTATATTTTAGATCCTCTCTCCCTGTTGGCTTCACAGTACTTAGTGATTACCTATGGGGAAATGGCCATAGCTGAAGTCTCACCCTCAGGAGGGGTATAGTGAATCACTTTGTTTTATTTAGAGGATCATTCCTCATTTTCCTCATTATCTAACATAGATTTCCTCCACTAATCCATGTAATAACACTTAGCCCCATTTTTCTTGGTCTTCATGCTGGTTTCCCCCATTCCTCCCTTTTATACTTGAAGTTCAACGAATCTTTGGAACTCTTGAAGTAGACCTTAGAGGATCACTTTTGAAAATATATTCCATCAGTTAAAACTTTTTATAGTTTTTTGTTTTGATCTTTGGGATTACAATACTGAGTGACCATTTAGATTCTTGATAATCAGTGCATTATGGTTCGCTTTCCATCGGTGATGGTACTAATCCTTTCATGGTCCAAACCTCCTAAAACATGAAATATACCTCACTTATAACTATTTTTATGGTCTCATGACTTCCATATGAAACCTGATGCTTTGAATACAACTATTTGGGTAATATTTCCCAAACTCCCACTTCCGTTCTAAAATCAATCCATTATCTGTATGCTTGGAAATTTGGTCAGCTATTTTTTTTGTTCTCAGATAGTCATACTAATTCAGTTTTTCTTCTCATATCCCTGTATATCAGCATTCAGGTCAACATTTATAAGAACCTATTTATTGGATTCGTATCATGGTTTGAGAGAAATTTCACAGTAAGAAACATTTGGAATTTGATATATAGAGATATTATATCACATCATGCCAACATCTGGGACAATTTTCCTCTATTTTAAAACATGATTTCAAGATTCATCATCAGGAGGTCGATTCTATAACTTAGATTGGGTATGTATCTCTAGTTGTTCTCTCCATTCAAATTTTTGTTTCTGAGTAAATCTTTATTAATCACCCTCTTCTAAAAAATAATGGACTAGAGAATACTGATTCAAGGGAATATGATATATTTTCTATTCTAAAACTTGACATGGATGCTAATAATATAGTTTTACATAACCTTGAAGAGGAAGTGTTGATCCATACGATGGTTTCTCCATCAATTAATTATTCCATAAAGGTTGAAGGCATGAACACTATATATGAACTTCACCATATTTTTAGTTCCAATATTGATTATGATAGGAATTATATTTCAATTCCATTCTATTCAATTCAAGTGTATCCTAATTATAATGCCACATATGTTTAGGAATGAGGATTTTATGGCTGATATGGTGCACTAAGATCAATCCATTTAAAAAACTAATTTATATCTTTGACAATAAATGAGAAACAAGTTATTTATTTTGATGCTTGGAAGACTGTTATACCATAATGGAAAAGTAAACATGCTAGTTCAAGGACCATTGAAAATACATGTCGAGTAATAAAGAAATTGAATCTCAACTAGAAATATATTATGGGTAGGATCCCCATGGTAAGTTGATTATTGGATCTAAATCATGGAATGGATCGAAATGAAATATTTTATCGATAAATTTTCTAGATCATAAGGGGGAAAAGGACTTACAATGATTTCAGGAATTTACCAAAAAATATTATAACCAAATCCTTAAGTAAATCAAAAAAGAGGGGATAATAATAAGGCTAGGAAAATAAACAATTTAAGATGTGGTTAATTAGGAGCCTTGAAAGATGGGTGAGAAGGATCCAAGTTGGATAAATCTGGTTCTTAAATATAGATTCATTATCCTATAATAGGATTCATTCCATGATAAATATTTCATTGGAATGTGAGGAAATGAATGTGGAAAAATGAAAATGACTTGGGATCATTGTTCACTATAAGGAATAAATTCTAAATGTATCCTTCGGGAACAATGATTTGATGTTTTATGTCTATAAAATATATGAAAAATAATTAGATTTTATACAAAGGGTGACCAAAGGGTGTATATCAAAAGAAAATACCACATTTTGTCTCAAGTATTTAAGGGGTTGAAGGAATGTTCAATGAAATATATCCAATCATGTTACAATTTGTCCAATCATTTTGAAGATTTTAAAAAAGATGATCTGGCTATGAGTGTAATTGAACATCACTAATAGTTATATATGGTGTATAATTCCAATAATCCTAGTCTCATATTTATTAATTTTGTGACTTCCTTCTATGTCTAATGAACCTTTGTTTTTACTTATGTAGTTTACTATTTTTCACTAAAGTGATTTTGAAATAAAAATACATATGTAAATGTTATTTTTTATTTAATTTATTAATATAAACAACCTTTTAACATATAAATACAATTTTATGAAAAATATTTTTTTACCATAGAATAATTTTATCTTTTTTATTAAAAATTAGATTACTAATTTATTAATGATTATTATTCAATTAATATAAATTATCAATTTGTTTTTGATCAAGTAAATTAACAATAGTGATCATCATAATTTCTTTTGAGAAAAACATAATTTGAATATAAATAAATATATTAAATTTTTCTACAATAATAATTAAAATATTATATTTAAATTCATTGATTAGTCATATTTTACAAATCCATAACATGTTTTATAATGTGTTTAATCCTATTCATTCCAAACAATCTAATGTCTAGGTTATAGAGGTAAACTATATCATCGGTTTTTTATACTCGGTGATGTGTGTAAAGAAAAAAAATCATATAACTCATATTAATTTTGAAGGAAGTAAATATAAAATCGTGGGTTGATAAATTATGAAACCATTAAAATTAATTGAAACTAAAAAATTCCATCACTCTAATATAAAAAATTGAAATTTATTACATCATCACATCATAATGATCCCATGTAGCGTCCCCCTATTTTTGATGCCTCCAAATAATATTAACCAAGTGAGTAGTCTTGTTCTATAGTACATTATCTCTACACTCTATCAATTATACAAATTATTACTCAAATGAATGATTATGTTCCAATTGTATAACCATTTATTTTTAAACACATGAATGATTAGGTATATACATCCTCAACGTGGATAAATGGAACACCTTATAAACTAGAGAGAGGATTGGTGAATGTGCCAAGAGAGAAGACAACATCCCAACGTGATAAAGAATTTTAAAGGGGCTAATATCCCTAGGGTTCAAGTTTTCCTTATTTCAAAATCTTATATTCGTCTTATATAGATAAATTTATAATAATACCTTTTCACCAACATCAAATTTCATATCACATAGATGATTGTTCTTTTAACACTAATATAGAATATATGATGTATCCACATCCTATTGAGTAGATATAACATTATGTACCATTTTCTATGAAAGGCTATTTCCCAATATCTTTTTTTTCTACCTACATTATCCCTCCCTGGTTGATTTAAACACTTAATTTCAGAGAGGTATTCATAAAGAGTCATTATAATGATAAATTGAAATCAGTTGTTTTATGTTTATTCAACGAGAGGGATGTTTTAATACCAAACTCCTTAGAAATATAAATAATATTACATTAGGATATCATGTATGAGTTGAATAGTTCTATCATATTGACTATATTATTTATAATGATATGATATACTGAAATATAACTCTATTTCAATAACCTGATAAATAATTCACAATAATAATGAGGTAAACCTCATATGTCAATCATATATAATATAATATGGTACAATATAAAAACTTATCACTTTTTTAATTTATATCCTTTCATGATTTTTGAGGGGGAAATTTTATATTATAGAAATGTTATGTAATAACATCAGTTGGAGGTCAACTGTAACCCATATAACATCATGGTTGTTAGATATTTTTTAGATTCAGATGATGAAATATATGTTGATGTATTCCAATTTCTATTATAGTATTTTTTATTGGTTGTAATGACCCATTCTAATTATTTCTACCACACATAACATGATGAAATACCAGCCACTGAGATATTTACTCTATAAAATAACTTTTATGTTTTTCCACGATAAATACTCTTTCAAATATCTATAAATATTTTCAATTATAATATGTATATTGATTTATGATCTATTATATTCTTACAATACATCATTTTTCATGTTTGGTATTGATGGGATACATACTCAATTTGAATTCATTATCATTCCATTACAATCAAGGTTGAACTAAGTAGCATATCTCAAATTATTTTATATTTCATCATCTTCCTTTTTCAACTCTTTTATATTCACATTGATAGATTGTTGAACACTATCTCAAGAAATATATTATTTCTCCATATTCCTTCAAAATTTCAGTCTCCATTCCTTGAATATCTAGAAATACAAGATCATTTGTCATTCTTATCATAGATAAGCTAGAATGATCCTCTCAAACTCAAATTAAGAACCACCATTTTATCTTTCCATGGGTTTTAATATATTTAACAATTATAATCATTAATTAACTCAAATAATATTATCTATTGAATATTAAATTAATTATGGGTAAATTTATAATTTTATCTTTTTCATCATTATAAATTTCACACATTTGTCTGTAAAGATTATTCCTCGATATCATTAATGAAAGAATTACCACTACTAACTCCAAGAAATGTGTCATATAATTCTACTCATTGACTATTAATTTATGGTATTCATATGATATAACCATATGATTCTTCTTAATATAACATCTAACCCCCTTCCACAATTAATAATTGTAAATCATAAACACTTCTCCATTTCTGGGTCATGTGAGAATATGTTTATTGAACAAAATTCAATTTAGTTTATTGAATTTTTATTTTCATTCATTATTCTAAATGAAAATGACTATTGCTTCAGTTATCATGGATAAAAGATTAGATAATAGTGGTAAATTATTAAAGAATAATCAATTTGATCCAAACAATCTAATAAAACAATAGATCCCTATCATATTGGTTGGTATGGACTAATGTTAAATAACATTCATCATTTATTGGTTCACTAATATACCTATGATTGAGATTATATGAATAATTATACCTTATAAATTATCACTTTTTAAATTATTCATAAAAATTATTATTCTATATGGTATTTAGTGAAATATTCAAGTGAAATTAATTCTATTTATTTATATTAGAATATATAATATTATCATTAATATATTCAACAAAAAACAGATAAAGGAATTTTCAAAAAACTCAATTTTTTAAATCAATATTTTTACCTGGGCATTAGTTAGACCAAATATCATCACTCTAAACTCATAGCAACTATACCATGTATGAATTGTTTTCATGGTTATGTCTACTGTTTTTAATATCAAATGATACAATCCAAATGAAAAATCAACTTTGGTAAAAATATAGAGTTTCAGATAATTCATTAAAAAATTCATCCATATGAGGCTTATGAAACCTATTATGGATCATGATGTTTTAGGTTATAAACATTTACTATAGAGTTACACTATTATACCTTTCTTAAAAAAATTAATTAGAGTAGCCCATAGAAATGCACTTCCCTAAAAGAACCCTTTTTCAATATTTTGTTAGATTTTCTTCATTAATTTCTATAACTCAATCAGGGAAATTCTATATAGAGTCTTTGAAATTGGTGTTTTAGTATGTAATATTTCTTGTGAAAAATCTATATCAAAATCCCGATTATGGATAAGAAAAAAGTATAGAAATACATTAAGGAAACTCCCTTAAAACATTCGTCTAATCGGTTTTTAGTTTCTTCCCAAGCATTGATAATAATAGACCATTTGAATAAGAATCGATACCCTTATAATGGTTGTAATTTCCTATAGAATTTCCTATTTATCCCCAAATCAATAAATGATCATATGATTATATATAATATTAAATGTGACCTCCCTTACATGGAAATTGATATGGGATCTATATTAATAATGTTAATCCATTCTCAAAATAATATCTAATAAAACAAGAGGTATAATAATAATATTTTTAGGAAGCACATTCCAGTAAAAGTCAATCAAAGAAGTATCACATACCTATATGTAATCATCACGCCATTAAGATTGTTAACTTCTAAACAGAAATATAAAAATTATAGTACTAATTTTATGCCTATATATAATTATTCAGATATAAAATTGGGAATATATTGAAAATTAAATAATACATTAAAAATATTAGAGTCGATGTTAAGTGTACCATTCCCCACTTCTCTCTCTTAATAGACATCAAAATTTATGATTTAATTAGATATTCTTCTCCTATGTATACAATAGGTTATTGATTCAGTAATTAACCTTTTCATTTTTATGTGATAAATAGTTAACATAATTCCTATAATCCTTTAGTTTGAACCTCCTTATAATAGGTTGTTAATTTTATAGAGCTTTCTATCCACTCACATAATTAGTAATCTTTTTTCAAACACTCATGTATTAATTTACTCAATGTACCTCATGTCCATACATGAATAATTAACTATATCCCAAACGATAATTACCTATACCTTTCATTACATATATATGTTATAAAGTAAGAATCATTACATTTCTTCCTTGGTTTTTTTATTATCAAATCCATTGAATTTGATTGTTAATTTCTTATCAAAATAATGTGAATGAAGTATGAAACTAATATCTATTTCATCCATGAGATCACATAAAATGATTCCTTCATAGGTAGGGAAGTCACGTATAGATAACTACATACATAAAATTCGTTTTAAGCATTATATGATCTTATCAATAATTCATTTAGGTTTTTTGATTATACAACAAGTGTACATCACAAGTGCTGCAAAATTTTCCTCATAGGTATTAATAAATGCATCATCTTTTTCATTCACCAAAAGGAATTACTTCTCCATTCACATATTAATAATATAAGGACTAGCTTTTATCAAATAATAAGAATATAAACTTATCCAACTATATAGATTTAATTTATTCATATTTCCACATATTGATGATAAGAATCTTCCAATGATATACTTCGACTAAAAAATGATAAAACCATTATCATTTTTATGTTCGAAATAATAAAGAATGTGAAATATATTCTTAGTAGATCCAATATGTTTCTCTATATATTTTTGGATCATTAGACCCTCTAAATGATGGGGAATATTACCTCATGATGGAATCAATAGAGTATTGTTCCCTCTTTTTCTCATTTGGAAGATCAACACGATTCATTAATTGATAATTCTATATAAGAATATCATTGATCTATTTTTATTCAATTTTCTATAATATTTAGTTTCTTAGGCGGAAATTCATTTCTTTTCTTAACATTTTGTGTGAACTCAGTTCCTACTGGCTCCAAACGTTGATTATCACTAAAATGTATATTTTGAAAACCAATAATCAAAGTGAAAAATTATACAATCATTTATATCATTTATATACTATCTATATATTAAGAAGTTTTTGAATCTATCAGAACATTTGTTTATCCAAGTCTATTCAGGGTAATCATCTATTCAAATCCTTCATAATGGTTTATAAAAAAAATCTAATTTGCCAAATCGTTTCCCTTAGGAGTATCTAACCATCTGTATAGTTAATGGAAAATTGACCATACACCAGTGATGACTGAGTTAATACCCAATATACTACTTTATGTGATTCTACCCATATTAGCATCTTTTCCATATCTGCATCTACATTCTTGAATCATAATAATAAGGGTTGTCATTACAATTTTATCCTCATAATTTATAAAAAATAACTAAACCCTAATTTTAGACCAACTATTGAATATGAATAATTTAAAACGTATTTATTTCACATAATTATAATAATATACATCACATATCATTTCGATCCATGACAAAACCATAAAATGTTTACTTTCAATAAAAACATGTATACAGAAATAACTTGTACAAATAAGAGAAATACCATCTCCCACTAATTTATTAAAATCCAGCACACATATTATAAATATCATACATAAATCCATTCATCAAATCCTAGGTAAAATGTGTCAAATTAAATGTTGATCTCATATACACAACAAGGGTGATAAAAAAAGATATCAATAAATAATAGTTTTTAATGTGTAATAAGAGAATTAGGATGGGATAAAATTAAATTAATAGTTGAAAGTAATACACAAATACTCATAAGTAATAATCATGTTTTGTGAAAACAATATTCACAGTTCATAAGACTTGAATCACAGTGGAAATAAAGTACCTGAGCCATTATTACATAAATGTTAAAAAACATGATTTTTTAAAAGAGCTTAATAAATTTTTTAATAATCATATTCATCAAAACATTATTTTAAGGAAACTAACTAAGATATTCACTGCATGTTAGGCTTTGTATACCCACCCATGTACTTACTTTTGGCTTGGGATATCCTCTAGTGTTTCTTTTCTGGGATTCAAATAACCTCCTATGTATCATTTGAGCACATATTACATTAAACATTAAACAATGCATTTTAAGGCTTTAACATACCCACATATAAAATAAACATAATATATTTAAATTTATTCCACATAATCAGGAAAACATTTATCATTCCTTAATAACATATACAATTGAAAAAAATTGGGTCTCATCAATATTTTATCATCATAATCCTAAACAATATAGAGAAATAATAAATTTGGTATCATTGGACTATATTCGTAGTGATGAATAATAAACATCAATGGATTTTATCATAGAATAGAATATGTTGACAAAATGAATAAAAAAAATCTTGATGAAGATACCATTTTCATTCTGAAAAAAATAATTTAAATCTAAAATTTTTAAAATATTAAGAAAAGACATTATTTAGAAATAACCATGGAATCATATAAATGAAAATTCAAGGAAAATATTTTCCATGAAAATGGAAAAAATGATTTTTTTGGTAATAATTAAAACTAATATCTTATTGGCACCTTTGTTGAAAATTATTTCCATTATAAAATGACAAGAATATACATTATAATCCATTTTATAAAAAACAACTCGAGTAAAAATGAAATCAAAATAATTTTATAATTATGAAATCAATATTTATTTTTTTAATGAAAATATATTTATGGTTGAAAATTAATCTCGACCGAATAAAGCAACAAAATCAGTTTTCTATTAAAACCATTCGGTTGGAATATTGAGTGCTTAGAGAGATGAAAATAAAAGAAATATATGTAATCAATAGATGTATAAAAAATAAAGGAATTTAAATATTATTTTTTGATAGATATATCATATAATAACATCATTACAAATTTATGAATAATCGAACTCTGTGAAAATTGAAATTATAAAATAAATTCCTTACCTTAAGGTCTACTTGTTTTGTAACAACTCTAACCTCGTGTGTAAAAAAATTTATGTTATTGTAATTAAATAAAATATTAGTATTCATAATAATGATAACATACATTGTTTATGTAAAACATATTATCAAATTTATTCTAACATTATTCATTAAATTAATTTTTTCAGGTGATAACTATTTAATTTTTCATGTATGTTGTAGTTTAGCTGTTATTATCCTTGAATCGTGGTCATGGGTCAATCATCTCCATATTTTTAATCATGATATAAATATCATATATATATTCATTAGATATATATTTAAGATCACATATAAAACTTATATATATAATAATTAATAACTCCATTCATGGAAGTGTTAGTCCATACAAACATATGAATAGATATTTCATTTTCTAAAGAAAAGATGGAAGGAAAAGTAGATATTATTTTATTATTTTATCATAATAATTATTTCATAACAATCATATATATATATATATATTACATAAAAATATATTCATTACTGAGATATGGTGATAGAAAATGAATCATATCACTATTTGGATTTTGTAGTCTATACATACGCAAAAGTGATACTTTCATTTCCCATTTGGTGGAATGAGCTGGAAAATAGTTACTACATAATCAAAATAACATATATAGATTTATGACAGAAAATTCATAATTTAATGAGTAATATATTATGATTTGACTCATTTTAAGAGATACAAAATTGAAATATGTCAGTTAAGGGAATGGCTAAGATAGATGGATCAAAATTTATGAATAAGGGAGGAGAGGAGGTTCCATTTCAAAAATGAGGAAGAGGACACACATGGAATTAACAAATGATTTAAATAATATAATGTAATTTTCTTTTGAAATCAGAACCAAATATATAACACATAAATTTAAATATAAAATATGGTTAAAATATCTTCAACCAATAATAATTTAACATATTTATATGTAAATATTACCCCAATAACTTATTTTAACACTCGGTTAAACTACATTAACTCTAACCGTGGAATCAAATTTTTACTATTTTAAATATTAATTATCACAAAAAATGTATGTGAAATCCTTAAGAATTTAATACATTATTATTATGATGAAATTATTCATTTTATCATGTTCAATTTATTTATGTGGAAGAAATAAATTTTGAAATAAAAGCACCAAATGAAATGAAACATTTTTTTTAGAAAAATACATTTTTATGATTAAAATATAATTTTTATTCATTCATTTCGTATTCAAAACTATCACATGAATATTAATTTTTTATATATAATATATAATCAATAAATTTTATTTAAACCATTAATCAATAATTATTTATTTAATTTATTATGATAAAACATTTCCTCACATATATGATCAATTTTATGAAGTTTACACATTTTTAATTTTAAATTAATTTATCTTCATTACATACCATTAAATAACTAATTCATGGATGATTATATATTTAATTTTTTAAATTTTCAATATAATGTATTTAAATAGTTTTTCAATAGTGATCAATATAGTTTTTATGATAAAATTCACTATATTTATAATAATACATATCATTGAAAATTTTATATTTTAATAATTAAATGATTTAATTAAAATTGACAACTGATCAAAATATATTTACAATTATACATCTATTTTATAATTTTGTTCTGTATGTTCATAAAGTCTAATAAAATTTATAAGATATAAATGTATATGATATCAATAGATTTTTATACTCATAGTTGCATGTAAAGAAATATATTTAATAACTCAAGTTTATTTAAAATAAAATAGATAAAAAATGTTATAGTGCCATAGAATGGTTTTTTGATGTTGGTTCCCATAATAGTTTTACTTATAACTAGTTATAGAGGCCATGATATTTGGTTATATGATAATATATCACCATCTTGAGGTTTAGGATTGGCTGTGTCCTGGGACTACATTGTTAAGACGGATAACTGCAATGTGATTGATGTTCAGATAAGGTGAGGCTAACTATTATAGAATAAACTCTTATAAAATTATTTAATTAATAATTACATTTTCTATATGTTATCTCCCAGTGGGGAAGCCAATGAGACTGTATGTAAATATGATTCCATATTACATTTGATTATGTTTCATAAGGTTATTGTTCCCATGTATATTGATGTTTATTATTGTGGGTGGTGTTTGGAGAATTTATTTCTACCATTTTATTCCACACTCTAATATGTGTTTATTGTATTTATTAGGTTAAAACATTTTGGGTATAAGGAGGCACACATGAGGTCCTTATTGTGGCATCCCTACATTGGGAACCATTTAGTGTCTATTAACCAGGGCACAAACATGAAATTGTCCATTATTTTTTGGAGGTGCAATGTCAATTTAAAACCCAAATTTTTATGTCTTTCTAGGTAAATTATTTATAAAAAGTTATTCATAAACCGTATCTAATTGTTTCATAATTTTTATGATCTTTCTTGGTAAAATTATATTCCCTACACATTAAGGAATTGGTATTTGTCAAAAAAACACTCGAAATGACATTAAAAAGGATTATTCCTCTACCCAAATAAAAAACCACACTCATATTTTTCAATTAGATAGAAAAAAATT
Source organism: Viscum album (assembly GCA_963277665.1). Lineage (NCBI taxonomy): Eukaryota > Viridiplantae > Streptophyta > Magnoliopsida > Santalales > Viscaceae > Viscum > Viscum album. The sequence continues at coordinate 1,227,893,214 of OY728130.1, forward strand.
TCTACCTAATAGGAATCATTAAATATTTATAGCTTTTGGTCTAATCAAGGAGTCACTGATCATTTATTTTAAATATTTTCTAAAATAAATGATTTTACTCTTAAAAAACAATATTTTTCTTAGTAAAATAATTTTACATTATATCAATCACCCACCTATTCTTTATTATATTTTAATATCTTTATAAAATATAATTTATTTATAAAACCAAGAAGAAAAATAACGTACATGATGATTCAGACTCATGGAATGGTATTTCATTACAATTTACATTCATTGATGAATATATTGATGTTATGCAACTATATTATTTTATGTGGAGTATATATAGATAATTTGACATGGTATATAATGAATTCCTTTATTATCATTATATTTAATGTTTTTTTAAATTTAAATCATTATTAGGGATTATGATTCAATTGATTCCAAAGCGGTAAGGGACTTTTCATTAAAATATAACCCTTCAATGTTTTCCATTAAAATATAATTCCATTTTATAATCATGTTTTTATTATAACATTGTGAATTTATTTATATTAAAATGAAATTTTTATTATGGAATTTTTTTGTTCATAAAATGTTTTCAAAAAAAGAATAATTATAAGTAATGTTTGACGTATTTACAAAGGAAAATCAATTTTCTATTTTAGAATATATGTCATTACTGAATTTTACTACAAATATAACCATTACTTTATAATTGGTTTCTTTTAAACGATTACATGATTTCTTTAATGAAAACCCAAAATTCCATACTTATAGGTATTTGTGTATTGAAAATTGATTTAAAATGAAAATGGTACTGTGGTTTTAAAAACGGTGTTTTAAAATAAAACCACATTTTGAAATCCGAAATTTATTTTCACACGAGTTTAAAAGATTATTTCATAAAATTTATGATAGAAAATGTAAAAATAAATGAACTCTTTATGACATGGTTCATGAAAATTATATAGTAAATGAGTAAGATTTATGCATATTATATAATTTGTGCACCCAGATAATGTCAGGTGAACCTGATCTAGCGTAAATGATAAGAACACCTAGATAGAACATAGTGAGCTATATATAGTGTATATGTCGGGTGACATTAAATAGCACTCCAATACATTGGGTACTATTACTTATCATAATAGGAAAGAAAGAGGGAGTTTCTAGAGGGTTTCTCATATAGATTTAACTAGGAACTGTGAATTTATATCCTGGGTTTAATAATTACTGTGAATCTAATTCTACATGATTCAAAAAAGAGTTTTTAATTTCTTGTTATGGGTTCAAATGATTATAATTGATAAAAAATGGCATTGTTTTTCATGTGAAAATTATTTATTTCATTTTATCAATGAACAGTGAGATAATGGTAAAACAATTAATGGATTTTCATGTTTTTCATTTTAATTACTGACTCCATCATTTTAATTCCCCAACTAAGATATTTGTTTTGCATCCTTCATTTCAAAAAATTTAAAAAGGTTTATGGTTGGTTTAGGGAAATGAAGAAGTTAGTTTTTATATGAGGAAGAATTTTCTTGAAAATAAATCATTTTTTAAATTAAATATTTTATATTATGTTCAAAATCTATATCGAATAGAATTTTCCACTCTTTATATATATCGGTTTGATATATAATTGTATTTAATTAGAGCTATAAAACTAAAAACATTAATGTGTTTTGGGAATATAATAAGGGTATTTCTTGTCTAAAGACACTAGAATATGAAATTATTAAGGTTGGGTCCTCATAGTTTGTATCAGAGGAATGTTTAGATGAAATTATAGGTTTCGATAATATTAATAACATTCTATTAAAGAATTTTACAATATATTAAATATTATATTGAATATAAATTGAATACACCATGTTACATATTATAAAATATGAATGATCAGAATAGTTATCCCTAGAGGAATCATGGAATGTTTAGTGGGAAGGCAGTTAGCAAAAAATTTCCTCCCAAATTAGTATCCCATGATGGATGTAGTTAGTAGAGAAAATTTTTTGGTAGTGATTTATCAATTGAAAAAAATTATAAATAGTGGAAGTATCCTTTCCAGTTAGAAGATCTAACTACCAAAGGTGTACATGTCATTAGTGAAACATTTCATGAGAAAAAATACCCTATCATTAATTGGATCATCTGACATTGTAGTAGTCAATGGATTGATCATTACCTTTGGGAATATATTTGATTTCATGGGATGTTTGGAGAATCAAATGTAAACCCTTTCAATTAATCCTTTTTAAGGTTAATCTTTTTAATGGATATCATTTTTTAAGAATACTAAAGAGAAATATGCTCTCGATTCCATGGAATGAGCCACATTTAAGAATATTTTTCATGATAAATATTATTCTAATTTTTTCTGCGTGTAGATGGATATTTTTTGGGATCTTTTTCAAAAAGATATATATTATATGGTTGATTATGAAGAAAAATTTAAAATATTATCCATTTATGTTGAAGATTTTATTCAATACACTGATAGTATGATATACATATTTTACTCATGGTTAAAACCATGTTTTCAAAGATTATTTTCTACATTTTTTGTTAAAAATAATGAGAATGTGATTCATTGTGTTGAGAATGTTGAGATAATTTTTCAAAGATATATACTACTCCAGAACAAAACAATAAATAAATTTTAATGTGGGGGGAAATAGATAATAAACATGAAAATAATATTTTAGGTATGTCCCCAAATGTTTCATGTTTGGTAAATGAAATTTCAAGGAATCATTGATTATATCTAGAATGTGTTTATGGGGTGGTCAGTTTGGATAGAGGGATCATGACTATATAGAAAAGATTATTGCACAAAAAATATTTGGGTAATCGATATCCATAAAATGGTGATATCATTTAGTTACAAAGACTAGTTTCATTATGAAAACATGTGTCTGATGTTATTTGAATATGAAGGAAATCATCATGAAACAAGTTATAGAAAAGTAATTTTCTACTACTATAGTTGTTATTGGATATTCAGATGAACTTATAATATGTACAATAATTATTTTTTCAAATTATTCCAACATCTTATTTGACTCTATATCATCAGATTCGATCATTTTGAAGATGTTTTCTAGTAAAATTGGAATTTCCCAATATTAAAATATGATAGAACTTTTGGTGAAAAATAAAGAATCCAATATTTATTGGAATATAACAATTGTAATTAATGTAGTGGTATATGATTAAAATCTTTTTGAAACTCCCATGTTATAGTTTTATGTCATTCGTGGGATGAATTACCTTTTAGGTTAATGTGCTAAGATAAATTACGTTAATAATAAATATAGGTACAATTATTTCATACCACAACTAACCAACCAAGAAGATGATAAATTTATTAGATGCGACATTAAATTTTGTCCTGCATATATTGTTTACAATAAATAAACTGTTCAAATTAGTAATGATCCATTAGTGAAAGAATAGATGGATGTAATTCCTAATGATTATACTGGTGTTATTCTAGATCAAGAAGGTGAGTTTTCTATTGACTTAGTTCTTGAGGCATAGACTATATATAAACCCCCTAATTAATGTCTCAAGAAGAACTTTTATAATTGAAAATGAAATTTCCTAAGTTTTCAGATAATGGATTTAGTTTATATAGAACATCACCATGGTTCTACATTTTATTAAAAATAAATATAGTTCAATAATAATTTTTATAAATTAATGATCCATGAATAACATCACTGTCACAATTTTTTTTCTTTTCCTCATATTAATGACTTGTTTGATAATATATATAGAGAAGAGTATTTATCATATTTTGGTAAATTTTTTGGATCCTATTATCTAAAATTGAAATAGGAAGCCATTATAAAGATATTGTTTTACACTAGATATGAGAATTATAAATTTTGGGTTTTCCCCTTATGTTTCAAAGGAACCTACTATATTTATATACCTTATGATTAGATTTTTCAATGAGTTCATGGATATGATTTTGGTTTTTTATATAAGTGATAAATTAGTATTTTCTTAAAATTCAAGAGGAACAATAATCTCACCAAATGGACTTTTAAAACACTTTAATTGAATTTTGTTATACAGAAAATTTAGTATGTGTGAATTTTTGTTGTAATAAATTTCATTTCGTGGACATATTTCCTCTATATGTGGAATAACTATTGACCTTGTTAAAAAAATTGTTAAATAATGGTAAATTACCAAAAATATCATGGATATTAATACCATTCCTGTATTATTGGATTACTTATTATGGGTTGTTTAAAAAATTACTCATTTTTCTATTCTACTAACAATCTTAACCCAATATGTTGTTAAATTCATTTGGAAAAAATAATGTGATGATTAATTTTAGGAACTGAAAAAAAAAATTTCTGAATGCTTTAGTTTACACGCCACATTAGAGGAATTGTAAAATTTCCACCTCCAATGATACTTTATGGAAGGGAATTGGTTTTGTATTGACATAGATGATTAGGTAATTTCACTAACTTCACAAGAGTTGAGAAATCATTAGTAAAATTACCTTACACATTATCTTGATTTATCTGTTTAGTTTTTTACTTTAAAAATTTAGAGGCCCCATTTTTATGGAGTTGTATTTGAAATATATACTGATCATTAATGATTGATGTATATATAAACTCAGAAATAATTAAACGTGAGACTAATATTTGGATTGGAACTGATCAAATATTATTATTTCATGAATATTTATTATTCTTGAAAATAAATAAAAAAGTTCCTATTTCTTTGAGTCATAAAAATAATGTTGTATCAAACATGTAAAATTGGAAATAGGTCTAGTTTTCTTTTCAGGTTTCAATATAGTTACAATTGTCAAAAAAAACTTATGTAGGCTCAATAGGAGGATCATTTTCTACAGGAAAAGGTAGAATCCACTATGAACCATATTTTTATTGATTTTATTAATGAGGAAGAAGGTGTTATGATATGTCTAAAATTTTATTTTTGAATTTTGATTTCATTTTAAGATATACTTATCAATATAATCTCATTTTTTTAATTTTCCATTCGTACTGCCATCACAAAGATGTTTCAATTCCATTAAAAGTATTATTTGTGTGATGGTATGAAAAGAGATATTGCTGATGTCACCATTAATATTTTAACTTATTAGTAGAACAAAGTAGAAAGAAAATTACTAAATGGAATGTTACCACCATTACTAGTGATAATGTAGAAATGGTAAAATATAAAAATTAATTTCATTATGGTATTACCACTGACTTCTTGAGGTAAAAATATAATTTGGGTTACTATTGATCGATCATGTAAACATTCAATTTTATTTCCCATTTGAGATAATATGTATTTGGATCAACTTTCTTGGCAATACCTAATGTACATATTCTTGTTATATAGAGTTAATCTCAATATTATAGGACCATGTTTTAAGGTTCAAATATAATTTTTTTAAAGGAATTTAGAAGTCATTGGGCATAAAATTAAAATCTAGTAAAACATTTCATCCGCAAAATGTTGGTCATTATGGGTGAATGATTTAGAACATATAAGATACTAATTTTTCGTTTTCAATATATTACAATGTAGATTGGGATATATGTCTATCTTTGTTTTATTTTCCTTGTTATAGTATTTTTAATTCGAGTATAGATATGGAACCATTTGTGGCCTTACAAGTAAAGTGGTGTCAGACACTATTTTTGAGGAAGAATATAGAGAATGGAAGTTAATGGGATATGAGTTGGTAAAATAAATGGTAGAGAAGCTTTAGTTGATTTGGTAACAAGTGGGGACGATGTAGAGTAGGAAGTAAAATTATGTGGATAATGAGAGGAAATATCATTCATCGGATGTAGTTGTTCAAATTTTTAATGCAGTGTAACACCCCGAGATTTTATGAAAAATATTATTTTTATTTTCATTAATGTCTTGTGTTGTGTGCTACACCAAAAGGAGCTTGCACAACACGCATCTTTGACTTTCCTTGCATTACACGCAATCACGACCTTCCTCGATAGCGTGTGTAGTACGCAATACCGAGTTTCACTAAACAACGATATGCTATTAAAATATTATTAAAACTAGTCGTTATGAATAGTAATAACCACCTTTTAAAATTTTAGAAATTTAATCTCTAAAAATGGACTTCATTTTGGGATTCATAATATCGAAATTAGCTTTGGGTGAAATTTTGGTACTTTTCGGATAACTTTCATATTCTGATGAATAGTGAAAATTAGTAAATTTTAATTAAAAACAACTTTTTTAATCAAAATAATTAATAGTGATAAATTATTAATTTGAGTGTTTTTAAAGTATATTTAAAATATATTTTTACAATTTAATACAATGTTGGTCATTGGATGTAATTTCACATTCAAACCAGACATAAACAAGTGTCAATCATTTGATAGTTATTATCCCATAAAAACACGCTATTTGTTTTGATGATAGGAATTAATTTTTAAATTAATTAATGTAACTGATATTTTTTGAATTTGGTAAAATAGACATCATTTTTGAATTCATAATATCAAATATAGCTTAGGCCTAATTTTTTGTATTTTTTCTGGAAACTTTCATTTTTTGATGAATAGTGAAACCACTAAGTGGTAGTTAAAAAACTGAATTTTTCATAAAAATTAATTTTACCGCTTCTGTGAATGGAATTAATAAAATCCTAGAGACACGGTTAATATCAAGGACTAAAATGTGGTTCAATGAGATGAAAATAATTTTTGGTGAATAGTAACTTTTTACTTTTTTTACCACGGTTAAAAGTAAATAGGGTAATTAAGGGTAAAAATGATATTATTATTACCCCAACGCATGTCCTAATTCTATTGGATAAGTGTAATTCAACCAAAAACAACCTTAGAAATTAAATATGACCATTTAATCCCACTTGGATTTGATTAGGACATTTATTATTAATTTATTTAAAGAAGGGTTAAAATAGTTAAAATCAATGTTTAATAAGTAATTCATTTTTAATAAAGGGTTATACATAAGATAAATTAGACTATAAATATTAATTATAAATATAAAAAGATTTCCTAAATAATGGTATTTTATTTGTAATTTTTAGACATTAAATAATTTAATTTATTTATGACACAAAGATGATGCAGTAATTATCTTATTTATGAAATATTGACATAATTGATGTTATAAATACCAAAATAAATGTAATTAGAGACTTTTTATGGATTAAACTAATTTTCTAGGTTAATATGACATGTTAGTATTGATTTAATTAACTTGGTTCGAACTAATCATTCTGTTATGATTTTCACAAAAATCAATTACTAAATAGTGTCGAAATTGACATAAAATAGTTTTTAAAAAAATATTATATTATTAATTATTATTTTATTCCTAAAAATCTATGGTTCGGCCAAATAACTTATATAAGGTTATATATATTAATAATAAACAACTTGGGGTTCGTTTGGCTTGATATAGTATGTTTATTAACCTTATAGTATAAGAAAACAAGAAGACACGGTAAAAGTTAAATTATCTAACTTAAAGTTAAATCTAAATGATAAGGTTAAAATTGATACCTAAACTTTTCTATATTCTATTGGATGAGAGGATTTCTACCCCTACCCACCTTATCTTAGAAATATATCAATTTGGAGATATTAAAAACCGAATTTGACTTTGTAATAAAATAATATTTTTTGTTATTCCAAAGGTGCCCCTCTCCTCCCTTATAAAAGGGCACCTCCTCCCCCTCTTCCTAACAACACTTTGAGCCTTCAAGCTCGGCCAACCCCTGAAAATTTCTTCTATCTACTTCCCTAGAAACATCCTATATGTTCTGGTCTTCTTCAAAGACCCTTTTTAGTGCCCCAAAAGGAGGTCTCAAAGAAGAACTTCAAAGAAGAGGTAATGTCCATTACCGATTCTTTCATCTTTATTTCTTCTTCCATTTCTTCTTATTTAGTTGTTTCATTATGAATTAATAACATCTGTATCACTCATATACTGATATGCTATTATAAGTATGAAACAACCCTATTTCACCATCTATCCATCCTACGGAAAAAGAAATCACCGCGCGTGCGTACGTACGGAATACCGTCTCCACGCCATGGTGTAATCTATTTTCCACCACCACCTTACTTGGATGGGAATAATGGTGTAAATAATGACTATATATGACTATTATAAAGTGATACTGATTCTGAAATAGTATACATACACTCCAATACAATTCCACGATCATAGGAACGATATCATCACTCGTGCGTACGTACGGAATACCGTCTCCACGATGTGATGTGACTCGTTCTACATGATCTTAATTTCATAATGATTATTTAAATGAATTGAATGAATGAATAAGATATATATTACACTAATAAAATTCTGTAAATGAGTTATCTATAACCTAAAGAGAAGAATACGAATTTATTCGACAAAACACGCGTAAGAACAAAAAGTTATAAACACCCGAATAACAAGTAGCAATGAAATATTACTACTAAGAAGATAAGAATATGACCACATATGATAGCATAAAAATAAGTATGATTCTGTAATAAGTCAATAACATTATTTAAATCATTATACAGGAGGTTCAGACACTTACGAAGCAAATCAGACCTAAGGTAAGGGAAATATCACAATCTCATTTTTATCCGAGATTGTTTATACTTTGAAATTTACTGGGGTGTATTTTATCATCCACATACATGTTTCCTCGATATGTAATATTGTTTCCATCCACCTAAAATTGTTTAAATCTAATTTTACCCTTTGGTGAGTTTTTAGTAAAAGATATGAAAGGAATCTTATGTCGTTTTTCATACGAGGTACTTTTTGACTTTTCCGACAAAAGTACGAGAAGAATGTTTTTTTAACTTATACGGCATGAATGGATTTTTAAAACATTATTTCCAAGAAGCTTCCTTTAAAAGTTTTCAAGTTTATTTTTAATCAACTTCTTTTAGTTTATAATTGTACGACATGTTAAGAAAGGAAAAGTGTTTTTGAAGCAGAAGGGATATTTTCCTCAAGAATGGAGTTCAAGTGTTTTATCAAAATTTATTTTCCATCTAAGATAATAAAGGGTTCTGTTTCTATCCCTATTCTTACATTTATTTGATTATGTTGTGATTGAATTATTTTTATGAAATTCTTTATCTTATATGAATTGTTTTATAATGTCATGATGTTTAAGAATCCCATTTTTATTACATGGGTTATGAAATGATGTATGATTTATGATTTTGTGGAACACATAAGAATGGTATCCTTATGAGATGGGCGGGACCTATATCTCCCACCAATTCATTGGGTAAAGATTTTATATCTCATGAGATAGACATGGCTGGAACGGTAGGTTATACCGGTTCAGTGAAACAGGACTGAAACGAGGAGTGAACTCGGTTCAGAAAGGGACTTTGTCCACTAAGATAGTCTTGGCAAAGAGTCTTGACTAATAAGAAATGATTCTATATGATTATGTGTGTATGCCACAAAGTTTAATGTTTTAAGTTATGATTATTGGGATTACATTTCACTACTATGATTTATCCCATGTTATGAAATTATTATCTCTTTTGCAGGTTATGATTTCCAAAAGATATGTTCTTATGAATATGATGTGATTGATATTTTTTTTACCCTTACTGAGAATTTGAGCTCACCCTTTTATGTTTTCTTTTCCCCAGGATATAAAGAAAGGTTTTAGGTAAGAAAAAAAAGGAAGATCTTTATGGGATATGTTGAAGATCTTTCACCATGATTAGAAGATTACGTTCTGAGTTTCTAAAGACACTAAACTATTACGGTCCTTGTGTGTGTGTTTTTTATGTACTAAGTATTCCGAAAAAGTAATGTAATGTCCATGTACGTCAAGCTTCGGTTCTCTACATTTGGTATCAGAGGAAAAGTTTAGTCAACCTTTGGAAACTAGGATGCGAAAACGTTAGTGAGATCCCTAGAGATATTTCTAAGGTATGTCTAGGGATGTCCCTAAGGATAAGTATACGTATTGGATATAGTCCTAGAACTATGTAAATGATATTAGATTAAACCAAAGATGTTATATATTTAAGTTACTCCCCCTTTATTATGATTTTTTTCTCTCACACTATTCTTTTTGGGTTTCAGAAAATAGCTAGAAACAAGATGATTCACGATAATGGAGGATATGATGGACAATGGAATGACATTTTTCATGAGAAACCAAATGAAATGGGATTTGGAATTCCAAACATCATTATTATGCCGAATCAGCAATCTCATAATATGATCAATAAAGTAAAATTTGTTAAGTTTCCTGACTCGGCTAATAAGAGAAAGATGGAGTTTCATGATGATCATAGAGGAAAGAAAGTTACATTTCCCCTATGTAAATCATATGGGAAGAGGAATCAAGGAGAATGTTTCAAAGGAACTAGAAGATGCTTTGGGTGTGGAAAAGAAGGACACAAAGCCAGTAAGTGCAAAGGAAAAGGTTCAGTTAACACCAGGGATGAGGATAATGGTATTGCTACGACATCAACAATGGTTAAATGTTTTAAATGTGGAATGTACGGGCATTATGCAAACCAATGCCCTAAGGGAAAGTCTCATGAAGAGAATCAGTATGGTCGTATGGGTAGTATTTATGTTGATGATGATGAAGAGACTAAAAATGATATGTGAGATGAAAGAATTGTTGAAGCTCGATCAATAGTTTAAGAATGTAGTGGAATGATTACATGTTTATCATGTGTAATGTTGTATAAGTAATCTCATGGTACTATGGAATAAAGAGACATCTAAGGATTGTTACACTGTTGCCTTTCCTTGAGTTTTGAAAGTGTATGATTAATGGTACCAGTATCCATGAAAGGATATTCAGATATTTTTGGAATGTAGATGATATGCACATAATGAAGGGATAAGGAGAAAATTAAATGTTTGATAGTATTCATGAGCTCATGACTGATATAAGGAGAAGGTTATATCATGGTTTGAGTATATAGAATTTTTGGATTTTGGTATGTGGAAAGAGTTAACTTTTGGCAGCATTCAGGTTTTCACTAAGGTTTAGTGGGTATTCATTTTTTAAGAGAATACATGATTAAGGTATTCACGTGATTGGAATGTGACCAACAAGATATATGGGGGATAAATGATGGTATTCACATGCTTGGTTGATGATATTTCAAGTAATCGTTTTCTTTATACTATGAGCTTGGACCGAAGTATTTTAGATAAACCTAAAGATTGGAATGGATTATGTTGGACATAAGTTATTATTGTTTAAGGATAGAAATTTTTTTGATATTATTTATGGGATGTTATAGTAATGTAGTTTTAGAAAAAGGACAACCTTCAGGACGGACGACAACCCATCGCGTCGGATAAGGATGTGGGAATCGAAACCACAACCGAATTGTGAATGGCCTTTATCGCCTACCACTGGCCTACAGGAAGTCCCTGTTTAGTAGAAACTAGTTTTATTATATTAAGCAGTATGATATATAATGTATAAGTCCATTTTAGGAACCATATATCATTAATCTCACTATAGATGGACCTATGTATTTTTTGATAACTTTTCTATCCTTTTGTTTGAGATAGATGGAATGACCCATCATTCTATCACATGATCAGATAACACATCATGAATGACAAATTCAACTTCATTTATTTAAGATATGAAGTAGAAATTGTACAAAGAACGACCAATAGTAAGACTATACCGAAATCACGAAAGTATTTCTTCTAATTCCAATTTCATCAACTTTAGGGAAACAATCTTGAAAACCAAAAATGTTGTCCTAGTGATCTTATATCTGATGAATTATATGGTACCTTAGATCATCACAAATTGATGGCTTTGTGATTGCTGGCTTTTCCATAGCCATGTTCTCTACCACTCTCCATCAGAACATGATGGTTAGATTTCTCTTCCATATCCATATTTTCACCTATGTGGAAACACAATGATTAGTTTATTTGGGTAACTGTTAAGTTTCATACTTTTGTTTTTAAAGATTGGTTTTGGTATTTCTTTTTACGATGTGGGTTTCTATCAAATAAACTTTCGAATAGTAAACCATTTATAACCCCGACGAATTTCGAGGGAAAAATACATTTTAAGAGGGGTAGAATGTAACACCCCGAGATTTTATGAAAAATATTCTTTTTAATTTCATTAATGTCTTGTGTTGTACGCTACACCAAAAGGAGCTTACAAAACACGCATCTTTGACTTGCCTTGAATTACATGCAATCACGACCTTCCTCGATAGCGTGTGTAGTACGCAATACCGAGTTTCACTAAAAAACGATATTCTATTAAAATATTATTAAAACTAGTCGTTATGAATAGTAATAACCACCTTTTAAAATTTTAGAAATTTTATCTCTCAAAATGGACTTCATTTTTGGATTTGGAATATCGAAATTAGCTTAGGGTGAAATTTTGGTACTTTTCGGATAACTTTCATATTCTGATGAATAGTGAAAATTACTAAATTTTAATTAAAAACAACTTTTTTAATCAAAATAATTAATAGTGATAAATTATTAATTTGAGTGTTTTTAAAGTATATTTGGAATATATTTTTACAATTTAATACAATGTTGGTCATTGGATGTAATTTCACATTTAAACCAGACATAAACAAGTGTCAATCTTTTGATAGTTATTATCTCTTAAAAACACGCTATTTGTTTTGACGGCAGGAATTAATTTTTAAATTAATTAATGTAACTGATATGTTTTGAATTTGGTAAAATAGACATCATTTTTGAATTCATAATATCAAATATAGCTTAGGCCTAATTTTTTGTATTTTTTCTGGAAACTTTCATTTTTTGTTGAATAGTGAAACCACTAAGTGGTAGTTAAAAAACTGAATTTTTCATAAAACCTAATTTTACCGCTTCTGTGATTGGAATTTATAAAATATGAGGGACACGGTTAATATCAAGGACTAAAATGTGGTTCAATGAGATGAAAATAATTTTTGGTGAATAGTAACTTTTTACTTTGGTTTTACCACGGTTAAAAGTAAATTGGGTAATTAAGGGTAAAAATGATATTATTATTATCCTAACACATGCCCTAATTCTATTGGATAAGTGTAATTCGACCAAAAACAACCTTAGGAATAAAATATGACCATTTAAGCCCACTTGTATTAGATTAGGACATTTATTATTAATTTATATAAAGAAGGGTTAAAATAGTTAAAATCAAAGTTTAATAAGTAAATCATTTTTAATATAGGGTTATGCATAAGATAAATTAGACTATAAATACTCATTATAAATATAAAAATATTTCCTACATAATGGTATTTTATTTTTAATTTTTAGACCTTATATAATTTAATTTATTTATGACACAATGATGATGCAGTAATTATCTTATTAATGAAATATTGACATAATTGATGTTATAAATACCCAAATAAATGTAATTAGAGAATTTTTATGAATTAAACTAATTTTATAGGTTAATATGACATGTTAGTATTGATTTAATTAACTTGGTTCGAACTAATCATTCTTTTATAATTTTCACAAAAATCAATTACCAAATAGTGTCAAAATTGACATAAAATATTTTTTAAAACAAATATTATATTAATAATTATTATTTTATTCCTAAAAATCTAAGGTTTGGAAAAATGACTTAGATAAGGTTATATATATTAATAATAAACAAATTGAGGTTCTTTTGGCTTGATATAGTAAGTTTATTAACCTTATAGTATAAGAAAAAAAGAAGATACGGTAAAAGTTAAATTATCTAACTTAAAGTTAAATCTAAATGATAATGTTAACATTGATAACTAAACTTGTATAAATTCTATGGGATGAGAGGATTTCGACCCCTACCCACCTTATATTCGAAATATATCAATTTGGAGATATTAAACACCGAATTTGACTTTATAATAAAATAATATTTTTAGTTATTCCAAAGGTGACCCTCTCCTCCCTTATAAAAGGGCACCTCCTCCCCCTCTTCCTCACACCACTTTGAGCCTTCAAGCTTGTCCAACCCCTGCCAATTTCTTCTGTCCACTTCCCTAGAAACATCCTAGAGGTTCTGGTCTTCTTCAAAGACCCATTTTAGTTCCCTAAAAGGAGGTCTCAAAAAAGCACTTCAAAGAAGAGGTAATGTCCGTTACCGATTCTTTCATCTTTATTTCTTCTTCCACTTCTTCTTCTTTAGTTGTTTCATTGTTAAGTAATAACATCAGTATCACTCATATACTGATATGTTATTATAAGTATTAAACAACCCTATTTCACCATCTATCCATCCTACGGAAAAAGAAATCACCGCGCGTGCGTACGTATCGAATTCCGTCTCCACGCCGTGGTGTAATCTATTTTCCACCACCACCTTACTTGGATGGGTATAATGGTGTAAATAATGACTATATTTGACTATTATAAAGTGATACGGATTCTGAAATAGTATACATACACTCCAATACAATTCTACAATCATAGGAACGATATCATCACTCGTGCGTACGTACGGAATACCGTCTCCACGATGTGATGCGACTCATTCTACATGATCTTCATTTCATAATGATTATATAAATGAATTGAATGAATGAATATGATATATATTACACTAATACCATTCTGGAAATGAGGTATCTATAACCTAAAGTGAAGAATAAAAATTTGTTCGACAAAACACGCATAAGAACAAAAAGTTATAAACATCCGAATAACAAGTAGCAATGAAATATTACTACTAAGAACCTAATAATATGACCATATATGATATCATAAAAATAAGTATGATTCTGGAATAAGTCAATAACATTATTTAAATCATTATACAGGAAGTTAGGACACTTACGAAGCAAATCGGACCTAAGGTAAGGGAAATATCACAATCTCATTTTTATCCGAGATTGTTTATACATTGAAATTTACTGGGGTGTATTTTATCATCCACATCCATGTTTCCTCGATATGTAATATTGTTTCCATCCACCTACAATTGTTTAAATCCAATTTTACCCTTCGGTGAGTTTTTAGTAAAAGATATTAAAGGAATCTTTTGTCGTTTTTCATACGAGGTAATTTTTGACTTTTTCGACAAAAGTACGAGAAGAATGTTTTTTTTAACTTATACGGCATTGATAGATTTTTAAAACATTATTTCCAAGAAACTTCCTTTAAAAGTTTTCAAGTTTATTTTTAATCAACTTCTTTTAGTTTATAATTGTACGACATGTTTAGAAAGGAAAAGTGTTTTTGAAGCAGAAAGGATATTTTCCTCAAGAATAGAGTTCAAGTGTTTTATCAAAATTTATTTTCCATATAATATAATAAAGGGTTCTGTTTCTATCCCTCTTCTTACATTGATTTGATTATCTTGTGATCGAATTATTTTTATGAATTCCTTTATCTTATATGAATTGTTTTATAATGTCATGATGTTTATGAATCCCATTTTTATTACATGGGTTATGAATTGATGTATGATTTATGATTTTGTGGCACAAATAAGAATGGTATCATTATGAGATGGGTGGGACCTATATCTCCCTCCAATGAATTGGGAAAATATTTTATATCTCATGAGATAGACAAGGCTGGAACGGTAGGTTATACTGGTTCAGTGAAATAGGACTGAAACGAGGAGTGAACTCGGTTCAGAAAGGGACTTTGTCCACTAAGATAGTCGAGGAAATGAGTCTTGACTAATAATAAATGATTCTCTAGTATTATGTGTTTATGCCACAAAGTTTTATGTTTTAAGTTATGATTATTGGGATTACATTTCACTACTATGATTTATCACATGTTATGAAATTATGATCTCTTTTTCAGGTTAAGATTTCCAAAAGATATGTTCTTATGAATATGATGTGATTGATATTTCTTTTGTTTACCCTTACTGAGCATTTGAGCTCACCCTTTTATGTTTTCTTTTCCCCAGGTTATAAAGAAAGTTTTTAGGTAAGAAAAAAAGGAAGATCTTTATGGGAGATGTTGAAGATCTTTCACCATGATTAGAAGATTACGTTCTGAGTTTCTAAAGACACAAAACTATTATGGTCCTTGCGTGTGTGTTTTTGTTATGTACTAAGTATTCCACAAAAGTAATGTAATGTCCATGTATGTCAAGCTTCGGGTCTCTACATAAAGTATATCAATGAAAAAGTGATATCCGTTTTGTTAATAAGGGGAATTTATGTCCAATGTTTATTGTACCATATGATTTCCAAGATAAATTTGAATTAGATTCCAATTGAGTGGCATGGAATTCAATTTTATCCCATATACATATTTTATTTCATGATTCAATGTTGGTGAGATATTTTCCAGAATTATTTCAGGTTTTGGGGTATGATGTTTTTTAGATGTAATATAATAAATATTTTAAGGAACTAACTCTTTGGATTTTATTCCCAAGAGAGTATTGTTTGTGGAATAAGGAGATTCACCAGGTTAAGGTTTTATAGAAAAATCATATGGTTGAAGAGGAAACATGGTAATCAAAAAATTATATTGGTTAAAGATCTCACCACTTATTTAATAACAAAATAATATATTGAGGAAGAAATATCCAAAAGGGGAAATATTTTTCAACCCATTATTATAAATAACATATGGGAATTGATAGATTAATGGTAGGGGACATATTCTCAATTTCAATTTTTTGAGGTTTATAATGTTCAAATAATTCTATATTCCTTAATGAGGTTTATATACAAACACATTGACATATTATATCATGATGTTATCTATTATAATGACATTTAATGTTTTTATAAATTTATTAATACATGGGGTATTTGATTAAAATTTTTCTATAGTGGTAAGGAAAATTTCATTAATAAAATACCCTTCTAATGTTTTTTTAAACCCTCTTTCACTTCTATGTCTATGTTTCTAAAATTATTTTATAAATTTAATTATTTAAACCAGAATTTTCAATAATGGTAATTTTTGACTTCCATTCAATTTCATTAAAAAACAATGATTATTTGTATGTAATTTTGACTACTTTTATAAATAAAAGAGGAATTTTATATTTTACTAGAATGGTTAGGATATGAACATTTTGTTAAAAAATTATAATGAAAAAAATGGAAATGAAATGGATGAAGTCATATAAGAATTCATGCCCTCAAGCAAAGGGTAACCAAAGAATATCAAATGTTAAAATCACAAGAATCATCATAATCACCATACCAATCGTAATCATATAATGAACCCTAAAACCTAGTGACCATAGTTGGTTTTATAAAGGAATATTCCTCTCTAATCCTTACTTTAATTGAAGGAACATATTGAAAACCATCGTCATCCAGAATAACATATTTCACTTTGGTCAAAGCTTGACTACATGATGGTTTTTTTAGGGTGTCATACTAAACATCATCCCACATACCATGGATTACCTAGGTTTACATTAATTTATTTATTTCTTCTTGAATCATTGATATATTCCAGTCATCATTCGCATTTTTTACCCAATTGTAGTAGAACAGACCTCTGAAATCACTCCTGGTATGAGGTATCCCTTATCCACTTAGGGAAGCACTTAGCGATCATTCACTAATTGTAACACCTCAACCCGGCTCACCTCTAAGACAGTGACCGGACCGATGCATCATATAACCTCAATCGTATCTCCCCGAATGCCAGAGGCTGCCGACTAGCAGTGAGGGCCCTGTTTGTGTCTACGGGGGATACTATTACCTCAAAGGTAACAGATAATATCACAATGGATGTAAGAAAAAAATAATAATAAGTAGTGGATTCATGTGAATAAATAAACAAAAACATAAGAAATGTAAATAATATAACTGAATAATAAAAACCATGTTCGGAAACTCACAAAAGAGTGTCATTCCATGATAAAAGTCTAAACGGAATGTACGAAAAACAGAACTCAAACACACAGTCAACTAAAATAAAATACACAAGCAGAAACTACATCACGAGAAAGGCCTGGTCATCCATCCCAGTCTCCCTCCTAAGATGGAATGAACATTCAAGCATCATAAACAGCACACTTCCCCTAGTCAATACTTGTGAGCATGTAATCTACTCGGGTGTCGATGACGCCCGAGCATGGTGTGGGATAAAATCCCAGTAGGCCAACACCCACTGTGTCTAAACCTTTCCATTTCGTTCAAAAATAACATTCTAGTGTGCCATTATAAAACCATTTTAAATAAATTAATTGCAGTGCAACGAAAGAAATAATTCGGCCCGGGTCCCAAACGACACTCGTGCCTGGTCACCTACTTTATCCTAAGATGGTAGTCTGAAAGGGTACCTATCAGTAGAAATTCATGAACACACACAGACACACCCATGCACACACATATATATAAAACCCATAAAGAAAGGTAAAACCATGAAAAAGTATACGCCAACCTTGTTCTTTAACATGGGGTTCAAGTCCAGTGTTAACCAGGCACACTTCCATATATCTGGGAAAATATATCAATTCTCAATAGACTCAATTAACAATAAAATAAACCTTAAGTGCATCATTATTTATGGTTTATGTTGAGATTTGTATTTTGATCACGTTCCGAAGGTATCTCTATGAATCATTCATCAATTTAATCAATGCCAACGAGCCCATCCAAGGAAATATTTCGAAATACCAAGTGTCCCCCGAGGCATGGTTTTACCTTGAGTCCGCCCCGATCTTGCAAAAGGGGTTGAGTGTCATCCAATGCTAGATTATCCACATTACCAACAGATCCATCCCAATGGGACCTTTTAGAACTGGTATCACTCAAAAGTATTAGAAAGTCCATGGAAGTCTCGGTCCGACAAAGCCAACGACACTACCCCCGGAACATTGAGGTAACCCATCAATAAAAGATGATCTAAGTGTGTCCCTTAATATGGGACCTGCATCCTTTCACCGCCCTGAATTTAAATAATTTTTTCATATTAAAAGATATGGTATAATCAGCATGTAAAGTCATAGCTTGAATACTAACCAGATAAACTCGTGCATCAAATGGCATAAATTTAAGAGTACAACACAAAAACTATCAATCCAACATACATATCATATAATCCTCAGTGGATAATGCATATTTAAATAATAAATATTTTAGAAAAACAAGTTCCAATGATCCAATAGTTGAAGTTCTTGTTCAAGCAACAAATTATTTAAGTTAATTATAATAAAAAGTTGCTTTACAACACATGAAATTAATCAAAGAATAAATTTAGATAATGATAGAATACACTGATCATGTTGGAACACCCAAAGGGGTTTCCAACGTTGTTTCAATAATTCTAACAAATCTTCATTTAATTTATAACAATAAAAAGGGGATGCACAATACCCGCAACTAATTAAATTAATAACATGACTAACAAAACAATATGC
Organism: Viscum album; assembly: GCA_963277665.1. Classification (NCBI taxonomy): domain Eukaryota; kingdom Viridiplantae; phylum Streptophyta; class Magnoliopsida; order Santalales; family Viscaceae; genus Viscum; species Viscum album. The sequence goes on from OY728130.1 coordinate 1,227,912,559, forward strand.
CAATTATGTTAGAACACCCAAAGCGGTGACCGATCTTGTTGCAGCAATTATAAAAAATTAATTTAAGATGATTAAGGCCACAATAACAAAAAAGAACCATTAAAGTAATTAAAATGGTTAAAATAGCACAAAGCTGGTAGGCACCGATTAATGGCATAATGTAACATTTTGTATAAATTGCAACGAAAAGAAGGGAAAGTGAGTAGGAACCCAACCTTGTAGTCTTAGATGACTCTAATATCTACAGTAGGCTTTTATTTGACATAAAAAAGATGAAAACGAAGGATTTTAGAAAAACCAAAAAATTGGGTAAGAATCTTCCGCAATGAACTGTGCATAGAACACTCCATGGAATTGAACGATTCCACTATCACAACATTATCCATTCCCTATGGTTTACTGCGCACCTAATAGTGAAGGAATCAAAAGTTACATGGAGGAGCAGCGACCTCCTGAAGGGGATGCTGGTTGGTGTGACGGGACTGAGGGGTGTGACGCGATGATTGGGAGAGGGAGAGAGGAGAGGAAAAAAGAAAACAAAGAAAAGAAACAAAATGAAAAGAAAAGAAAAATAAGACAAAAATAAAAGTTAAGTAAAAAGGAAATAAAATTAAAATATAAAATAAAACAAATGAATTGAAAGGAAAATAATAAAAATAATTAAAAATGGGAATCCCCCATTTTAATTATTTTCATTTTTCCAGTAACACCCTCTTTATTTTATTTCCTAATTTCTTTTTATCACTTCATTCTTTCTATTTAATCTTCTTAAAATATCTTATTAAACTTTTCTAATCCTTAATTAATTATTCAAAACCCAAACACTGTTCCAAATTGCAACATGCCATTTTTCATGAAACATCTAAAATTATTTAAATTAAATAACAAGCTACCCAGGACCCGCAGTGAGGTGCACAGGCACGCTCCCGGAGTCGCTTAATTAATTAGAATGTAATAAAATAAAAATATTCTATGCCTAATTAAGGCTGGCATGTTACACCCTCCCCTCCTTAAGAAAACTTATCCTCTAGTTTCCCTTCTGAGGGTAGTGGAATGTCATCAAAGAAGAGTTTCGGCCACTGCGCACATATATCCGTCTCTCACTCCCAAGTCTCATCCTGAACGCATTTGTGTTGCCACAACACCAGAACTAGTGGTAATGACATGCATCAGAGAAATTATATTCTATGGTCGATGATACGGATCATATTATCTACAAAGGATGCATCAGCGTCGATATCAATGTCATCAGGGTCAAAAGAATGAGACAGGTCTGGATGATATTGTCGATGCTGAGATGCATGGAAAACCTCATGCATGGAACTGTAACTCTGAGGTAGTAGTAACCAATTTCATACCATCCCAACTCTCTCCACTATCTCAGATGACCCAATGTATGTTGGTGATAACTTCCATTGCCTTCTGATCCGCCTGTGACCCAACCTCGGAGGAACACGCAGAAAGACATGATGTCCCACCTCAAACTCCAAAGGTCTGTGGTGATGATTGATATAAGACTTTTTCCTGGACTGAGCTATAGTCATATGCTTTGGAATTATCTGAACTTTCTCAGAAGTCTCTTAATCGAGATGAGGACCCAACAGAGCAACCTCACATGCTTTGAGCCAGCATAAAGTAGAAAGGCACGGTCTACCATAGAGAACCTCGTATAGAGACATTTGGATTGTCTCTTGGAAGCTGTTATTATAGGTAAACTCGACAAGAGGTAAATGATTCTCCCAGGAACCTCCAAAATCAAGGATACAAGCCTGTAACATATCCTCTAACACTCTTATAGCTCTCTATGATTTCCCATTGGTCTGGGGTGATATGAAGTACTCAGAAGTACTAGTGATCCTAGTGCCATTTACAACCCTTTCCAGAACCATGAAGTAAAATGGGAATACATGTCCAATAAAATAGAACGAGGTACACCATAAAGTCGCCCAATTTCTCGGATATACTGCCTTTCCAACTCATTAATCGCAAAGGTCTATCAGATAGGCAAGAAGTGCGTAACTTTGGTCAAGCTATCTACAACCACCCATACTGCATCGCTAACCTGAAGAGATCATGGAAATCCTGTAGCAAAATCCATGCTGATTTCATTCCTTTTCCATTCAGAAATAGATAGAGGCTGTAGGAGTCCAGTAGGTCATTGATGCTCTGCCATCACCTGTTGGAAGGTGGAGCACTGAGTGATAAAACGTGTTGTATACTTTTTCAAACCAAGCCACCAATACTGTCGACACATGTCTCTATAAAACTTGGTCAGCCCAAGATGAACTTCCAAAATAGAGGTGTGATATTCCTTCATCATATCATACTTTATACATGAAAGTACCTATACACAATGATGATAAAGATAGTTTCACTACCATCAATAACCCAACCTAGAGGTGGGTTCTCTCCTGTAACACTTTCCCTTCAAACGATACCCTTAGGGTCAATCAACTGTTGCCTACGGACATGATCTAGAAGATAGGATGTCACTGTAAGAGTTACTAGAACCGGATGTCCACACTTCTCTTGAACCTCCAGATGCATCTCTAAAAACAAGACTATCATCTGCCACTCACTACTAGATACCTGTACGGCCTATGTCAGTGTCTTGTGTCTTAAAGCATCTTCCACTCACTACTGGCTACCACTATGGCATGTGTCAGTTTCTTGTGTCTTAAAGCATCTACCACAGCATTTCCCTTCCTATGGGTATAAGCAAGCTCAAAATTGAACGAATGTAAGTATTTGACCTACCTGTGTTGACTTAAGATCAAGTATCATTGAGTGGATATATATATCATGATTTTATTATCCGTGTAAACAATGAATCTATCACCCAAAAAATAGTGTCTCCAAAAACGTAGATCATGAACCATAGCAGCCAACTCAAGGTTGTGGGTAGGATAGTTCTGCTCGTGAGGTCTTAGCTGGCGGGATCCATAAGCCATGAATCGATCACCCTGCATCAAAACAACACCCAGTCCGATTTGTGAAGCATCACCATAAAATATATATCTCTTACCAGGTGCAGGAAGAATCATGATCGTGGCTGAGGTCAGTCTTCCTTTCAAATTTTGAAAAGACATTTCACGAGCTTCTGACCAGATGAACTAAACACCTTTCTTAGTCACGGTCATGAGAGGCACTGATAACTAGAAGAAATCCTGGATGAATCGCCTGTAATAGCTAGCAGAGCTAAGAAACTGTGGATGTCGAAGACACTCTTGGGCTGCTCCCATGAAACCATGACGCTCACTTTTTATGGGTAAACTGATACCCCTAGTTTAGATATAATATGACCCAAGAAGTGTACCTTATCAATTTTGAAGTGTAATTTACAAGGATTAGCGTATAGCTAGTTCTCTCTCAGTGTACTCAGTACAATCTCAAGATGGGTTTCATGGTTGGGTATAGAACGTGAATACAATAACATGTCTTCCACAAAGACTACCAAAATAGAATCAAGATACAGAAGAAAAACTCAATTGATCATGGCCATGAAGACTTCCGGCACATTCATGAGGCTGAATGACATAACCAGATACTCGTACAAGCCTACCTACTTCAGAATGTTGTACATGGTATGTTAGATGACCGCACACGAACCTGGTGACATCCAAACCTCAAATCAATCTTGTAGAAAATAGTTTCTCCCTGGAGTTAGTCAAAGAGATCATCTTTAAGAGGAAATGGATAAAGATTCTTTACCTTGAGATGGTTGAGTCGATGATAATCCATGCATAACCTTAGGGTACCATCTTCTTTCTTTGAAAAAAAGGATTGGTGAACCCCACGGTGATGTTCTAGGTCTGATGAAACCCTTACCCATAAGGTCTTCAAGATACTTTTTGAGTTCCTGTAGCTCTGTCGGTGCGATACTATAAAGAGGAATACACACTAGTTCCACACATGGCATGAGATCAATAGTGAACTCCACATCTTTCATAGGAGGTAATCCAGAGAAATCATCAGGGAAGACATCCCAGAAAATATCCACCACTGGAGGAAATTCAACTATTTGTGTTCCCTGATCGCTCATGATGAGACTTGCTAACTGAGCTGTCACTCTACCCAACCCTGCGTATTTAGGATTAGCTTTGTCTGCATGCAGATCCCTTTCTCTTTTTTGAAGGTATGTGTTGACCTCAGGGGATGTAAAAGACACCCGACGATGATAACAATCCACTTGGTCATGGTAAGTATAAATCTAATTCATACAAAGAATAAAATCAATGCCATACATATCTAGGATATATAAATTCCAAAAAAAATAGGTACCTGCCTATCTCGAGGGGGCACTCTTGGCACTGGTGTATGCCCTTTGTCCTGACCCCATGCGGAGTGTCAAGAGACATAACGCCATAGTGACACTCAATCGGAAAACCAAGACTCTCAATAATAGCAATAGATATAAAGGATTATAGAAGGTGTGAAAAACAAGTTAGGATAAAAAGAGGTTAGGTACCTAGCCTGCCTCTGAGCACTAAACAACAAACAACCACCTCAAATGTTGGGTTTTAAGATGCCGGAGACAACTAAGAAGGATTACTAAACAAGTTCTATAGTTAAATCCTCGGTTAATTCAGGCTAACATCTAACATGCTATCAGAACAATATTTTCAACAAACCATCATTTGAAAATTTCATCACTAGGCACAACAACACTCACATGCAAACATGAAAATGCTGGATCAAAGTAGAGATGACATGGAAATATGTATGGAATCTAAATTCTATAGTTCCTATCATGATTCATGAGATATTTTTTCTTCGTATCATTGGGATACAATGGTAAACCCATTATTTCAATAATATCAGCACAATAACAACGCAATACAAGTTAGTCACCCAAGGTAAAATTATATCAATAGTATCTGGCATAATCAATAACTGCAATCCCAACCCAGGAATTCCAGTTATTTCTTGTACATGGGTTAGCTACGTCCAAGCACATAGTACATCCCAAATCCCTATATCCTAGTCTCATGTCTAACCAAAATAGTAAGACAAAAGGAAAACCCAGCCTATGATTCCACTTTGTAATGCCCTGAACTAGCTCACCTCTAAGACGGTGGCCGGACTGGAGGGTCACATAAACTCAAGCGGATCTCCCTGAATGCCCGAGGCTTCAGACTAGTAGTGAGGGCCATTTTTGAGTTTTTGGGGGAGACTATGCTCTCATAAGTAAAATATAATATCACATCAGAAGTAAAAAACAACAAATAATAAGTAGCATAAGCATGTGAATAAATAAACTACAGTTGAATCAATGTAAATAATCCAACTGAATAATAAAAACCAAGTGCAGAAACACACAAAAGAGTGTCTTTCCATGGTATGAGTCTAAACTGATATTACAAGAAAAGAAACAAGCAGCAACTACACCACGAGTAAGGTCACGTCCTCTTCCCTAGTATCCATCCTAAGTAGTAATGAATAGTTAAGCATTAGAAGCCACACACTTCCCTTTTTCAATACCTGCGAGCATGTAATCTACTCAGGTGTTGACGATGCCCAAACAGGGTGTGAGATAAAATCCCAGTAGGCCGACACCCACGGTGTGTAAACCTTTCCATTTCATGAAAAAAAAAATTTTTGTGTGACATTACATAACCATTTCAAATAAATTAATTTCAGTGGAATGAAATAAATAAGTTGCCCTGGGTCCGAAACAGAACCCGTTCCTAGTCACCTGATTCAGCCTAAGATGGTATTATTAAAGGGTACCTATCAGTGGAAATGCACGAACCCATATATATATAACCCAGAAAGAAAGGTACAACTAAGAAAAAGTATACCCCATGATTGTGCTTTAACTTGGGGTTTAAGTCCAGTGACAACCAGGCACACTTCCACATATCAGGGGAAATATCTCAATTCTCAATAAACTCAATTAGCAATAACATAAACCTTAAGTGCATCATTATTTAAGGCTCAAGTTGAGAGTTGGAGTCCGAGCCCCTCCCGAAGGTATCACTATGGAACATCTGTCAATTTATCGGATGCCGCGGAGCCCATCCATGGCAATCTTTCGAAAGACCAAGTATCACCCGAGGGATGGATTATCCTATGTCCGTCCTAATCTCAAAAAAAGGGGTCGAGTGTCATCTGAGGCTGGATTAGCCACATTGCCAATGGATCTGTCCTGATGGGCCCTTTTTGAACTGGTATAACTAAAAATTATTAGAATGCCCGGGGAAGTCTCATTCCAGCAAAGCCAACGACACCACCCCCCGAAACATAGAGGTAACCCATCCGGAACGAAGGATCTAAGAATGGATCTTAATATGGGACCCACCTCCTTTCCCCACCATAAATTTAATCAAATATTACATAGTAGTAGATATGAAATAATCAGTATGTAAAGCCGCAGTTTGAAGACTAACCAGATACACCCATGCGTCACAAGTCATAAATTTAATAGCACAACACAACAAATTGCAAGGAAATATACATATCATATCAAACAGAGTAGATAATTCATATTTAAATAATAAAAATTTCAGAAAAACAAGTGCCCATGATCCAAAAATTGAATTCCATGTTCATGAAACTATTTATTTAATTTGATTACAATAAAAAGTTGCTTCGAAACACATGAAATTAATCAAACAATAATCTCGGCTAATGATAGAATATAACAATCATGCCAGTAGGGCCAAAGGAGTTTCCATCATTGTCTCAATAATTCAAAAAAATTTAATTTAATTTAAAACAATAAAAAGGGGTTGCACAATAACCACAACTAATTAAATTAATAACCCGGCTAACAGAAAAATACACCGACTATGTCGGAACACCCAAAGGGGTGTCTGATCTTGTTTCAACCATTCAAGAAAATTAATTTAAGATGATTAAGGTAGCATAGGTAAATAGAACCATTAAGGTAATTAAAATGGGTAAAATTGAATAATTCTAGTAGGCACTGACTAACAGCACAACAATAGGTTTTTTATAATTCTCAATGAAATGGAGGGAAAGCGAGTAAGCACCCTACCTTGTAGTCGTAGATGAGTCTATAGTGTATGGTAGACTTTGATTTAATCTAAAATAGTTGGAAATAAAGGATTTTAGAAAAAAACACAAAATAGGGTAAGAATATTCCGTGACGAACTACACACAGAATACTCAACAGAATTGAAAGATTCCACTTACACAATGTTAGCCATTCCTCAAGGTTTACTGCACACCCAACTACAAAAGAATCAGAGATTGAATGAAGGAGAAACGACCTTCCGAAGAGGCTACTGGTTGGTGTGATGGGATTGAGGGGTGCGACGTGATGAGTTGGAGAGGGAGATAGGAGATAAAAAATGAAAAGAGAGAAAAAAAGAAAAAGAGAAGAAAAGAAAAATAAGAGAAAAATAAAAGCTGAGGAAAAAAGGAAATAAAAGAAAAAGACAAAACAAAACAAAACAATGGAATGGAAAATAATAAAAATAATTAAAAACAGGAATCCCCCATTTTAATTATTTTCATTTTTTCCCGTAACCCCCTTTATATTATATTTCAAAATTTCTTTTTAACATTTCTTTCTTTCTTTTACATTTTCTTTAAATCTATTATTACTATTTTCCAATGATTAATTAATTATTTAAAACTCGAACACTTTGCCAAAGCATGACGTGACATTTTTCATTAAATGTCTACAATTATTTAAATTAAATAAAAATCTAACCGGGACCCGCAGCGAGGTGTGCAAATGCGCACCCTGGGTCGCTTAATTTATTAGACTACAATAAAGAAAAAACGGTATGTACCTGATTACGGTCAGTACGTTACACAAATTCCAGGGCCATACCTAACCCTAACCCATGAGTCCCATGTGCCACATTCGGTGACTTGTCAGGTATATATTGTCTGTATCTTTGGGGGTACACACTCTTTTGTTAATTATGATTCCTTAATCTCTTCCTACGTGAATACTCATGATTCCCCTGTAAATAATAAAAGGTGAAAACCAAATCCATTAAACAATTGTCCTTGACATGACCAATAGTCTGACACTCTGATATAAAATCAATAAGTCAATTATATTCCACCGTTAAATAAATATCATCATGTAATGATAAGAGAACAACATTATGGATCATGTAAGGGCTTAAATCAATTTCTACATGGACCCTAGAATTTTGACCAATTTTGTCAGTCTTAGTATTCCTATCCATTTTAATAGAATTTCCATAGCAGAGGTAATATCAAATAAGATCTTGGTATGACATAAGATCCAATTTAGCCAAATAATTTTAATCCAAATTGAGCATGTGTATTTTTTAATGAAAATGGATTTAATAGAAATTCCTACTCGTCAAATAATATCATACTAAGAATTAATGCGATTGAGAAAATACCCTATGCTCTCCACCTTAGATCCTCTAAAATAAATATGATGAGGAAGAAACTATAACCCATGGGAAATACATATCTAACTAGAAACCCCCATGTGGAAGCCTTCTTCAGAACTAATTCATTAATTTTCCACAGTTTTCCTCCAGAGATTAGAATAAGCTTCACTATGATAGAGTATTCACAATGTTTGAACATATTAAGAATCACCTCCCTATTAAGAGTCACACCGAAAGTGAAACCTCTCTTGACTGTTAACTCTAGAGAAATATCTTTAAAATGTGCAATGTATCTGTCATTGTTGACTTGTTCAGCATCCACGGTGCCAATTTGGGATTTCAACTTTACAACATTTTTAGCGGTTGTTGGAAGAGAATAAGGAAAGTTTCTTACTTCATCCACTAAACTATATTTTTTAGATTCTTCTGCTCCCACATCAGGTTTCATCAACCCATCTTGCACAATAAATACCCCATCTATCGTCATATGCACTCCATATCCATTGTTCACCACAACCATTAGAAAACCAACCAGTGCTCCTATTCCGGACAGTATGACATCAAACATATGCATGATTCCTACACTAGTAAACCCTAATGCATCCCATTTGATTATCCTTGCACCAACAACCATCATGGATCAGGGCGCACAACTCGATTTGTTTCAAATGATTTAATAGTATTCTTCCTGAATACTACTAGATCTAATCTTCCACCACTCAAATAGATCACCACCAATGAAAAAAATTAAATTGACCACCTTAGATTTGGAAATCATACTTTTTTCTATTCAGAGATTCTCCATCCACTATAGGTAAATCATGAAAGCATGCACCACCTACACTGATAACTACTACTGGTGCTAATTAGATCTACAATGTATTAGACCTTAACCCAGATTTTTTCATCCCAGTCTTGGGCACTAGTGATCAAAACACTATATTTTATATCATAGAATGGTGTTCTCCATCTGTACCCTCTCCACTATACATAAGGACATAACCTAGGAAGTGAGACATTTCCATGGAGAAATCACTCAAATCTAGATATGCACTAGAGCTTCCATCAGAGTGCAATCCTGAAACCCTCACCATCCTAATCTTCTCAAATTTTATATTTTAATTTATATAAAAACAATTTCTTTTCCTACAACAATAAAAATTATTTGAATTTTTTTTTCCATAAAATAATTGTTTTTTTTTCATCAAAGAAAAACACTCTGTACCTTTTTATTGAAATTTTGATATTAAAAATCTGGGTTGTCATAGAAAATCTTAATTTAGAATTCAAAATGGGTTTTAAAAAGGGGGTATTTTGATATATGAAAGTGATCTACACATGATATTAAATAATTTTCCCAAAACATTTATAATGGGGAATATTTTTTTTTTCTATTATATGGCAATTGATAATTATTTAAAAAATGAATGAGATTGATTTTTCTTATAATATTGGTGTACTTAGAGATCATAGAGTGTGAATGATATAGCTAGAATTATAGAGGTTCCCAAATAGCTTTGTGTCAGCCAAATGTATTTTATATTATGGGTGAAACTAGATCACACTCATATTCATTTGGTATTGTTACATGTTTTAAGTGGAAATTAGGAGGTAGTTTGTAGTGGATTTATCCTATAGTTTTATCTAGAATGTAGTCATTTCTGACATGACTTAAAAATAGGTTATGAATTTGATAATCTGTGTTTCTCAAAGGGTTTTGATTTTCTTCTTATGGGTTTTAATTTTTTTCATTGGGAAAAAACTTTTTTTGTTAATCATGTGAAAAAAAATATTTCATTCACTCAAAGAACATTAAGATAAACATAAAAAAATTCATTAGTTTTCATGTTCTTCACTATACTAATAGAATTATTAATTTCATACTCTTTATTGAGTTCTTTTTTCTCATCTCAGGTTTTTCAAAATCCTTATATAAGTTATTTAGATGGGTAATGCAAATAAAAAATGTAAGTTGAATGTCAATAATATTTTCATTGAAAATATATCAAATTTTATTTTAAATGTTTTTAGGTTTTTGAATAATTTATATTGATTTTATTTTTCTTATATATATATATATATATATATTAGTTTTTATGTAACATATATGACCTATCTATCAAAATATCTAAACCTAAAAGATCATTGATTCTATAATAAACTGATTTCTAGTCTAAAGACCCAAGAATATGTAATTATTAAGGCCTCGTCATTACAATTCACATAATTTTTATTTGATAAACACAATTTTACAAATATAAAATGAAATATTATCACATACATATTTTTTATAAAATGTTATTGTTTTGGTTGGTTTTCCTACCTACATAAATATCACTATTACATTATCAAACTAAATAATTATATAAAATTAAATATGGGTAATTTATAAAAGTAAACAAAAGTTTAATATATTATTAAAATTCATTATCTTTAATATGGTTCACTATATTCATTAATAATTTCAATTCTTTATACTGACTTAATGTCTACAAATGTTTAATTTATAGTGGTTCTATACAAACCATTTAAAAAAACCTATGATATAATCATGAAACCTAATAAATTTATAAAAAGAATATATATAAGGTCAATATAAATTCTAGATGTGATGAATACATGATCAAGGAAGAAGGACATAAACCTCCACAACGAATTAATCAACTAAGAAATAAAATTTAATAACCGATGATTAATTTTAACATTAAATGATTAATATATAAATTTGCATAAATTTTAAATGAATGGAATGAATTAAAATAAGTAAAAAAATTCTCACATATATATATGTGAACAATTCTCCAAAATTGATTATACCTTAAGTTAGAGATTGTTCAACTATGAAGGAATCCAAAGTAAGGGATTTTTATCTTTAATTTATTTATCTGATAAATATTTAATATTAAGAACCTTTTTTATTTTATAGTGTATATAAAAAACCATTGAACTATTTTGTCATAACATTGTTTTGATTCATGTGTTTTACAATTTTAATTCCTTTTCTATAATTCATTTTCATTGGATTGATTCATTACCATATCTGAATGGTTTTTTATGAATCAATATTCATTCCATGAGTTATAATAATTTTTTATTTAGTATATTATTATAATTATGATATATGATTCACTATATCTATCATATATGATATTTTATCTTTATTTTTTTATGGAATTATATATTTTTTTAAAAGTTCCTTTTAGTAATTATCCAGTTGATAAAACGTTTATATTATTAAAAGTAATTTTCATCCTTTATATTTTAAATTTATACATTATATCCATGATCACTTCTAAAAATAACATTAATTTAATATTTTTAATGATATATATGTGTTCTATTTTTTTCATTCATTTTTCTCTATTATATTTTTTTAAAAAAAATTCATAATTCTTTTTAAAAAGGCGGTTTTCATCAAAACAATTAAAAAGAATAAAAATAATATTTATTTCAACATCAGTACATACTATATTGTTAATAATATATTTATACTAATAGAACATTAAGGTCTTTTTTGAAGATCCATTATTGGTATTTTTAGTTTTATAATAATATATTAATTGGATTTTTCGCTTTTAGAAAATGATTTTTAAATAGATATAAGATTTTTTATGTAGATGTTACATAAATATTAAGAAATGTGGAATTGTTTCTTATATTTTATTTACCTTATATCCCTAAATAATCAACAATATGTTTAAGTATTTTTAATTTATCACCCTTCATGTTCTTATTTTTTATGTTTCTTATAGGAAATCTAAATTTTCGTATCATTTGATCCATTTCATCCTTGCTTATGATGTTACGTGTCTTAAAAATGATATGAAAAAATTCTATTTCTACAGGTTAATCAAGAATATATGTATGAATGATATATTATGGAACAAATATGTATGGTTTATAATTATTTTATGGCTAGTCTAGGAGTAATATATCCTTCAAATGTATCGGGATAATTCATAAATCTGATGATATTACATTGGTATGCATCTAATAATTATTAGTCTAACATGGTATTTATTTATTGATTCCTAACAAAATATGTAATGTGACATAGGTAGTGATACATGTTGAATTATGTTATGAAAATATTTTTTTTAATTTTATAGAATATAGTTTTCCTTTCTATTCTTATATTTGGGTCACATTCCCTAGTTATGTCTCCATTGATCAAGATTAATTTTTTGATATGATATTGTTATGCCATGGTTTATTTTATTCTATCATGATTCCCCTTTTATGGTTCAACATTCTTATATCTTGATCTACTATTATGCTATCACTTTTCATTATAACATCCTATGATCATAATTATATAATATGTTATTTCTCCCATGTTCTTGTTTTTATTTATGATTTAATACTTATTGTTATTATTTTTACCATATCGAGAATTATATACCACAATTTTTCTTATTTTTTTCATTTACCTAGGTATTTAAAAGGATTAAAATATATGATATTTGTCGATGGAAGAATTTAGATGAAATATTTCATTATATGTTAACACTCTATTATATAATAAAATTGTTATCTAGTTATTCTATAATGAAACAAAATTTTTTGTTTCAAGAGGGGGTTTGATATGATATGTGTAATATTGTAAAATTGTATATTCATTTATAGGTCCAATCAGTTTTTATTATAGTGTTTTTTATATATTATATTTTAATTATATAATATAGGAATTCATGTATTCGGGAATATAACATTTATATATTTTCTGGTTGGGTTACATCAAAATCTATAGATGTTTTATAAATCATTTTTTGGAGAGTCTAAATTATAGGTACTATAATGGGGGAATACTCATTTCCCTGACTATCTATCATGTGAATGATATCTTTAAGGATTTGATATTTAGTCATATATAAGAGCACCATAGTGATTTCCAAATTGATTATTGGATTGAATTGAGTATGGGTTAGGGGGAAGAACTCTTTGGTTATATAAACATTCTATAGGGATGGACCTCTATGTTGGATACTATGTTTCGGGCAACCATGGATATAGATTCATAGACTCTATAGGAAGTATATTTATGGGTAGTGTATATTTCATATAATAAAGGTCATGTGTGTAAATAATAATTACATATACATTCATGATATCTATATCTAATCATGGGGAGGGCATCTATAGTAATTTTTTTTCTTTCAGAAAATGATAAGAATATTTTGTTGAGGTTTCAAAAATATATCATAAAAGTCAATTGTGATTCCTACATAGAATAAAAAAGATTTCACCAAATGTTACCATTAATTTTTTTTGATGAATTTTGAGCGTACAAACGATGGTATAGAAACCATTCTATTCCTATTTTATAGTGCCTAATCACATATGATGAGTTTCCTGGTGCTGATGTTTGAAAAAAGGAGGATTATATTTTAAAATATTCTATCTTAAATTTTTTTTGTGAGATGGTGGATTTGATGATGATTGTTAAGATTCATCTTTAGAAACTTCTATATAATCATGGGGATAGATGGGAAAACATTGTTAGTTTTCTCAAAATAGGGGATTTATGTAAACAATTACTCCATGGATAGACACCCAATGAAGTTTATTTCATTATGGGAGTCTCTTATCCCTTTAATAGTTAGTTATGTAACATTTATCTCAATGGATTTGGCAATTTCAGGTTTTCAAGGGATACAACCATGCATTTTATTATTTAATCATTGATTTATTATTTTCCAAATACAATTATAATATGTAAATTTTGTAATATTTTAGGTGAAATCATAATTCATTTCTTGTATCTAAAGTAGTCACTTTAATAATAGTGACATAATTATATAGTACTATTGGTCTATGATTAAAATAAATATTATTTATCATATGGGGTTATCCATGGTAGTTAGAGAGATTAAAACCTTTTTTTCAAATATTTATTAGATTTAGTTTTTATTTTAAAATAATAACAATAAATAATAATCTATTATTATATTATCATAAATGAAAATATAGGGACAATAAAATTATTTCAATGAAAATCATTTTTTGTGTGGTTTAAAAATCTTATTTTCATTATGTTCCAATGTGTTCATGCCTAATTAAGGATGTATTGGCATTGGTGGATAAAAACATAATATGGGTGGTTGATTCATCCCATTAATCTGTCTTATTTTCTATTCTGGGAATCTTCTAAATATCTATGAATATGAATGATATATTTCAAAATAATAATACAATTACATTACATATAAAATTATTGAGTAAAATTGATGCATTTTAATTGAAAATATAATAATTTATTTTATTATTACACATTTAATATATTAAAAATGATAATTACTAATAAAATTATATTTTAAAGATATATAGAAAGGTAGTTTAAATTTTAATGACATACATGAAAAGATAACATTTAGTGATGAGAAAATCTCAATGGTGTTAAGATTATGACAACATAATTATTCATATATTTCATCAATTAGTGGAATAAAACCCCATTTAATTTTATATTACAATTTTAATACATATAATAAGGAAGGAAATTATCATTTAAATATTATAGTTATCTTTTTAATCCCATGAATAATAAAAAATATGTATTATAACATCATACCATCATCTTATATCATATAGTTTAAGAAAGTATGGTAGGTACATAGGTTGTGACATTAATTTTTATGTGAAATGGTCCATTTTGGTACATTTTAAGCCTCTATGACATAGATTATTTTTTTCCTTTTAAGGTCATGTCACATGAACTATTATTTTACATTTTATGTTCATGATAAAAATTCCATTGTTATTGCATTTATGGTCATGTGACAAGGTCTAATGTTTCTTGTATATTATTTTCATTTGATTGGGAACTATAGGTAAAAATATCCCATTTATTGTATATATTTAGGTTATATGTAGGAATGAATCATGATAAAGAATGTTCAATGTAAACTAATGATGAAAATATTAAAATTTACACTATGTAGGAGACCTAATTATAGGATTACGTTAAAGAAGTGTCTATAAAATCTAGATGGGGGGTTATGTTATAATGTAATCCTTGGAATTTTGATACCTCAATGACCATATGTGAATTTTGGACTCAGATGTATTCCATGGACTCTATAAGGAAAATGATCCATAATGAGGGGGTATAGAAAAAACATTGAGTATCCATGCTAGGAAGTGTAAAACCAAGAGGGGAATCCTATACAAGATGTGTGATTCCATTTATCAAAGGGTTAAAAAATCATATAGTCCATAAGAATAAATAAATTTGCAAAATCACGTAAGTGTACAAATCTATGAAAGAGGCTAGTTAAAGAAAGCTTTTTGGGGTTATGTCCTTGCTAAAATTATTCCCCTACATTAATGTGTAACTTGGGAAATAAGAAAGGATATTTCCTAGTTAGGTGAACTATGTGAAGGTTTTCCCCTTGGTGATGCAAGGGGGGATGAAATAACTCTTTTGAATTAATACAAGTGTAACAATATCACCCTTTACTCAACCTAATTTGAAATATTTCAAAGAGGGAATCCTTTTCACATGTTAGAAATCAAGACTAAAGTGACATGTCCTTTCATAAAGGTTTCATTAATGTGTTCCACAGATAAATAAAAGTGAATTATATTCCATTTTCTCAATTAGGCCTTTTTTGAAATTCGTGGTCAAAACACCCTATATAGGGTGAAAAAGTTCATGAACTGGCCTAAATACTATATTAGGATTATACCAAAGCTGATCCTATTGTATTTAGAAGTGAAATCTATATTCCTGTGGGATGGAAGCTTAGATTTGTAATCATACAACAATAAAAAGGGAATGGTTTTATCCACCCAAAAGTGAAAGATAATAAAAACAATTCATAATATCATGAATAATCAAGTATAAAGTACACAAAGAAAACTAGTAAAGGAAAGGGAAAATATTGTATCACCAAGAGGGATGACATATTCCAAACAACTGTCTCCAAAAAAATTATGTAATAGTTGGATCACATCTCCACTAATCCTCTTAATAAATCTAAGTCTCATGAATCATGTACACCCACCACCTCTATTCTGTGCTTTCCCATTACATGAGCCTAAAAAAGATTATATAAAAATTCCTAGTAGTAATTGTAGGTTGTGAGAGAAACAACCTTGTAAGGTCTCACCAATATTTCCATAATCAGTTAAATAAAAATTAATCATATTATGTTTTCAATTTAAATAAATTAATATATTTCATGTAATTAAAAATGTTTCAACAATTAATGCTTTCAAATAAAATTTATGGAACCCTTATCAAAATATAATATAATGAAAATTTTATGTAAACCATTAATATTAAAGAGTTGTAATGAATAAAACTATTTTTAATCAATTTCATAAAAAATCAAATACAACAAAACAAATAACCATGAAAATAATTCTTATGGTATATTAGTTTCTAAAAATTGGATCGTTAAAATACTCATCTGTGAAAAATTCTAAATATATGTGTTCAAACTCACATAAGACACCCAAATATAGTACACATTATGTTGTGTCATTCAACTTACCATTAGGTTACACATCAATGGAAATCATTCCAAACAGGGTTTATATTGTTTTTCATCTTCAATCCATTTCTA
The DNA here is from genome assembly GCA_963277665.1 of Viscum album. NCBI lineage: Eukaryota > Viridiplantae > Streptophyta > Magnoliopsida > Santalales > Viscaceae > Viscum > Viscum album. The sequence continues at coordinate 1,227,929,477 of OY728130.1, forward strand.
TAGAGTAAGCTTCTAAGTTTAACTGTCTTAATAACCACTAACTACCCAAGCTTAGATGTTCTCCAATCAATAAATCAATCATGGGAAAATAAATCATTTCAATATGCTTTCTCAACAATAGTTTAAATTCCCAAAACCATTTGTCATCACTCGTTTTAAATTTCAAATCCAAATCATATGATTTCATAAATTCATTCATGTTTCAAGTAAATATTCATTTAAATCCAATTTACTCAAGAATCACATCGATTCATTTCATTAAATACAATTTCTTATGAATCGATTATTTTTCTAAAATCCAAAAAGAAATTTAAATTCCATTTATGTTGGAGTTTTATTGCAATTCAATTCCCTATATAAATCAATCATTAAATTATCTAAATTTGGGTTTTTATACCATTTTAAACCACATTTAAAATTCATCAAGATATTATGGAATCAATTTTCAAGTATATCATTATGAATCCAACTAATGTAAAACATTATAATTAAATCAATACCCAAAAAAGAAATAAAAATAAGATTGTAGGTGAAGGAGATTGAGAAAGAAAACCTAGAATAAAAAATACCAAAAATAATGATTTGATCCATTAATAAGATGATTATCTTTTACCCTCTGAGGATTGTAGAAGAAAATATTTTATGAACCCTCATGATAGGTGAAACAACCACTGAATAGAGATACAAAATGATCCCCAATTCATTAATTTACAAAAAGAGGGGGTTAGAATAGTCCAAATTACCTCATGAGAGCCTTCAATGACTATGATATCATATTAGGGTAGAACAGGGGTTTTATCATATTAAATAGGGGTGATTGTATTTTCATTTATTTTTCATGGGTAATTAAAAAACATGCACATGTTATGTGGGTTGGGACTGTTAGAATTAGTTGTGTTCCCTAATAGTGCACCCCTATTGGACTTCTAAAAGGGGTAAATGTTTTGGATGCATGTTTAGAATCACCATGGGAAGACCATGAATACATTCACTATAAATGGGTTCATGTTTTGTAGGGTTGGTTTTATTTTTTGAAAAACCTATGTACCACATACTAAGGGATAAATATAGGGAAGGCTGTTTCTTTAAACAACCCTATGGTTTTCTCTAACTATGCACTAACTGTGCATAACCCTATGGGATTCCAATATTGTTTTTGAAAAACTAAAGAAATGAACTAAAAGTAAGGACCAATGAAAGCCTGATCAAAATAAGGGTAAAGAAGTACTAAAAATAATATAGCAGAAAGCTACAACATCCACATGGTAAACTCTTTCCATCCATATAAATCATATAAAAAGATTCAATATCTAACAGATAAGGCCACTCCTATATCAACAGTGCCTGACGATTCAATGAATTATTTGATTCAAAACCATGATACCATAGTACACATAACAAAAAAATATACTCTTCCCATGAGAAACATTTGTCTGAAAGTCAAGAATACATAATGGATTCTCAATCAAGGATAAATTGGGTTCAACGTCAGGATCCTCCATGATCAAGACATAAGAAGGGATGGAATGATACTTCCTACGATTTGGTACTTGAAACAAATTTTAGAACTACATGAAGTGTTTTTTATGTTACAAATGGTAAGACACTTTCCCCCACATTCAAAAATCTCAAAAAGACCCACAAACCATGGTGAAATCTTTAACTAATTCTCAAGATGTTGGCTATGAAGATGAGGGAAACCTCTTCAAAACACCAATTCATCATCTAAAAACTCCTAATGTCATGGAAGATGATCATTATAATATTTATACAACTATTTTATGTAACCATTGTCTATTGAATCAACAAAAATCTTGTATTTTGTATTTGAACCAAACTCGGTCCAACCATGGAAACTTCAACAATCTCCAACCAACAAAAAAAATACTTACATGGATAACCATAAATGTACAAAGAAGTATTAATCTAGATAGAGTACTCAAAATTGTTTTGTATGAAAACTCATCCACTCCCATATATTCATCACAGGCTCTAATATTGTCTAGAATGAGAGATCATAGAATGTTTCCAATATTCATATATCTCGTTCTTTCTCGTCATCTATATGTTGATGATATGATGTCATCAGACTCACCTAGGATCCCAACACCACCTCATGGCCTCCCTAAAAATGATAAGTTGACATGAAATTTCTATTAGGGACAATAATATATTAGAACCCCATAAAAATAGGAAATCTCTCACACAAAGAGACTTCTCAAGTTGTCAGTATTAGTTGCATCCTTAATGGATATAATTTGAGATAATATGGTTATGATATAAATCACAAAAAATATCACACTATTCCCCTAATGAATATAATGAAACCCAACCACAAATCCCATCAAAATATTATCCCTCTTTCAAGTCATCACTAAAAGGGGATGAAGAAAACCAAAAGTTCTCTGGTGCTTGTAATTGACCTATAAAATATAATAAAAATTAGAAACAAGGTCATTGATTTCCTGTATCATACATTTCCACCAAAATCATTACTGCATATTAGATAACATCATTGTGTTACCAAGATGCACCACATAATGAGAATTATTGAAATCCCCCATGAGACCTTTTTTCATTGGAAAATAAAAACATACCCATTCTGAAAACATAATATACCCTCAGGTAAGAACATACACCCACTACTAGTATCCATAGTATTAAGAGAGTCCCTAATTATATTTAATTCATCCCCAAGATTTTTTTCCTGCTAAATAATAACAAAAAAAAGAATTGTTCCATTGAATGTTAACTAGAAATTTCCAATTATAATCCCCTCAGATGCAACTGATGAAATATTTCCATCATATCCCACTCCACTGGGAAGTCATTCATGGACTTGGTTGGAAATTTTCTTCTCAAATCATCATAAAAAGAAAATCCCATAATTGAAGTATCGATACTTTTGATATCAAAACACTATAGGTACTCCCCCCAAATCATTTTCCATATGCTCAAATACTTAAAAGAATATATATCTAAATATATATTTGTAAGAGTAAATAGTAATCCTTTCAATGAATAAGTAGTGCTTCTAATTATTAGGATCATGGTTCACTGCTATTTGTTCTATATCATGGGTAAAATAATTCATATCATGTAGACCATTCTATCAAGATCCATAGGATACGACATGATCACCTAGTATAAGAACAAAACCAATATCAGAAGATGATGCATCACAAAATACCAGACAACCCTACCCATCATCTAGAAGAGTCAACACTAGAAAAAAAATAACATAAAATCATTAAAAGAACTCTTAAATTTCATATCACATATGAATTTGACTACATTACAAGGAAGAAAAATTATTATAGGTAAAATCTTAAAGAATTCATTGAAAAACCTATGGAAACCCCCACCCCAGCCCCCACAAACATAAGCAACTATGTATCTCATCATTTTTATTTGGTTTCACCTAATCTATTATAGCTTTCAACTTTTTAGGATCAATTAAAATAACATGTTCTAAGATCTCAGGTCAAAAAAACATCACACATAGAATCTTTATGTTTTATTTTTAGAGCTTCATGTATGGACACTAATCTCTCATGATTTCTATAATTTCTATTAGATGATGCCCATGGTCCTTTTTGGTATTAGAGTAAACTATGATGGTGTCCATGAAACCCACCATGAATGTACCATGTTTGTCATAGAATATTCTATTAATAAGTACCATAAAAACTAAAAGATATTTGGTGAGACAAAAATGCAAAATGATATATTAATAATGTCCTTACCTACTACTGATGGAAGTCTTAGTAATGTCAGACTCTTTATGTCTCAACTGATGGTAACTATATTAATGATCGATCTTCAAGAATCTATTTTCCCCTTTAAACTAGTCAAAGAGGTCATCAATCAAGTGTAACATATTATTGTTTTTCATCCTAACTCGATTGAGTTTCTGGAAATCAATATTTATGCGAAGAGTTCCCCTAGTTTTCTTCTCAAATAAAATAGGTTCCACCAATGGTGAGAGACTCACACACATGAAAACATTACCTAAAAGACAATATATCTAATATATCAATTCAATAAACTCTACCAGTTCAATACGGTATAAATGAATTGACATAGGCTAAGTATCATGTACTAAATCGATAGAGAACTTTCACTCTTACTAGTAGAAATCTAGATAAATTAGAAGGAAAAGATTTGTATAAAATGATGAAAAAGAGTGGGAGATCATCACCAAACGATTATATATGCATTTTGAAATCAGATATTAATTTTAACCTACCAATATATGGAAAATAAAGTCCATATCTACTCAATCATGGGTTCTATTCTCCTTAAAAACATAACATTCCTTCGTAGGTGAAGTATAGGAGAACAACTAAAGATCAATGTCAAGGCATGCCTTAGGAAAAATTATCCAATATATATTGAAAATTAAATGATGTAGGGTCATTTCAAGGATTGAAAAATTCCATTTATGATAAATATAAGATAGATAGAAAACATAAGAGGGACATCAGAGACCCTAATCTCTCTTTATTATGAGAGGATTAGTAATATCCACTACATAAAACAAAGTCTCTATAGGATGGATAAAAAAGTTAAAAACAAAAGTTAATATATAGTAGTGAAATGAAAAAGTATCGACTAAATTAGACACTAAAGATGAGGCTATATTTATGATACCTATCACAGTTTTTGAATTAGTGACATATTCTTCTAGAAACTATTCCACTACATAAAGTCAATTAATTACAGATTCTTGTTTATTTGACCACTTATTTCATGAATAATTAAATTACAAACAAATAACATAATGTGATGATGTGACTGTGAAACTAAACTGAGCATAAAATTAATGAAAAACTTCTATATTTAACATGTGAATGCACAGAAACTATAGATCATAGGCTCCTTAGTGGATAATAGTTTCTAATTCACAACATTTCTACACTAGAAGGAATTACTATGGCATATTCCAAGAATTGTAGAATGGTGAGAGGATTCCTTAAAAGTTTAACCATCATTAGACTCACCGTACATTCTATTTATTTTTTTATAACTCACAATATGCACACAAATAGAAAATAAAACATTGTTCAAAACTAACTTATCATCTAGGCCAACCTCACCCATCAACGATCTATCTAGTAAAATTGGATAATAAATGAGATTTAATATGAAGAAATGAGAATTAATTTTATAAGTAAGTATGATATCAATACTTGAAGAATTTATCATATAATTCATTACTAAATTCCGAGAAAACTGCCTAATCTTGGAAAAATGGTTCACATACAGTGTCAAACTCTTGTCACCCTGGGAGAGGCAGAGAAACTATATTGATTTCTCTATGACCATTGACTCTGGATGAAACTGATCATTATAAATAAGTCTAATGACTTTCCATTTTACAGAATCATAATTTCTTAACATCACCATTGAATATCACCATATCACACTATGCCTTTCTATCAGAATTGTAGGAAAACCAAAATTAATAAAATTAGCAATTTCTAAGAATTCAAATAGAATATAATTATTTTTCAACCAATCCCCATACACTTGAGGAATAGTTTATCCTTGTAATGTGCGTGGATTCTTGGAATGTAACTCTTTAACATGATATATCGACTCATTCCTCTAAGGTTCCATAATTGGACCTTGAATATGGACAAGTGCAGGAAACTATCCAAAATCTGGTACAACAAACACCAATATCTCAACAGGATTCTATTCCACTGAAGGATTACATTATTGTAGTTCACTATAATCTTCTTCCATTGGCCTATTCAAATTCCTTTTTAGAGGGTTGATGCGATATAAAATAAAAACAACACTAAAAATGATAACAAGGAAATACATATCAACATCACAAACAAAAGATACAAGACTATCAATTCCAAAAAATAGAATTAAATATTAGGACTAGGATCAGACAAGTTATTATTCAAATTAGATTTACCAAATTAGCCACATTGAATTAGGGCTTTCTACGATGAGATATGTCCTTAAAATCTCTAATAAATACATCCTACATCCTAAAAATACTACTTCATATCTTTTATGACAACCTATATTACATATTAACATCAATATAATATGCATAACCTTGTAATCTAATACCACATTGTCATAATACATCAAGAATACCCTAGAAAATTGACACATGAGTTAGTCTTGACATAGCATGAGGGGATTTCTCAATCACCAATGGATGTTGAATAACACCAGGTATCATACAAGAATAAAAATGTAATGATTTTCCATCTAAAAAGTGGAAGATAAATGATATAAAAATGTATTTACACATTCATCAATGGAAATTTTAATGAATAAAATAGGTAAATCAATACCTAAAAATTTCATCCCCAAGATAAATAACGTATGCCTAATAAAAGTCAAAATAACCCCTTGTAACTGGTTGATAAATATTAAATTGTCACCCCCATCTATACTGATCCCACAGATCAAGTACATCTTCCCACTCTAATATTCCCAATAAATTTACGTGAAATTGGAATAATAAAATCTTTAAAATCAAAAAGAAAAGTGTAGGGTGAGAAGTATAAATTCTAGTAGGGTCTCACATAGTGTTCTATAATGAATTCCATAAAAATCAAACCAATTATGATCAAAATTTAATTAAAAATATTTTTTCATTTAATTTATACATTTCCATCATACAATTATTTTGAATTAAAAGTCTAGAATCCATATCATAAGATCCATAAATGAATATTATATAATATATTTATATAAAATAATTTTTTTTCAATAAAATAGTTATATAATCCATCTAAGGTATAATCAAATCAAACATAAAAAAGAACCATGATAATAGCCATTTGTTAATTTATTTTTTGGAAATAGGATCCTAAAACTACTCCTCAGTGATCAAATATCAATATTTCTATACAAAGTAGCATTAAAATCAAAATAGGGGATCCATTATGGGATTTAAATCTAGTCCCAATTAGGGTACCTATCAAGTGAAATCATGTCATGTGAAATAATAAAAAATTTGGTTTAGTTTGGGCTTCCATCATCAATCCATTTCCTGAGAGTTATTGTCATAACAATCTTGTCCTAGAAACCTCACACAACCTAGGGTCAGATCTTTTTAAATCAATAGACCAATAAATAAATCAATCATGGGTAAAACACTCATTTTAATATGATTCATCAATAATAGTCAAATGCCCAAAATCAATTTTTAGTATACCTTTTCATTTTCAAAACTAATTCACATATTTTCATCAATTCATTCCCTTTAAAAATCATATTAGATTTTATCAAAATTTTCTCAATAATCACATCAAATCATTTCGTCAAATCCACATTCATGTCAATCCATTATTTTCTTAAATTTCCGCCATAAATTTCAATTCCACTGAAATTGGAGGGTTTCCAAAATACCATTACATTTTTAAATAACACATAAAATCATCTCAATATAGGTTTCAAAATTATACTAAAAGAAATTAAAATCAATCAAGGAATTGGTTCTTCAAATTTAAGGTAAATCCTTATAGAGGGACCTATGTTTAAATCATTAATTCAAATCAACACTTGCTGTAATGACCCAAACTTTTATCATTGGAATTTACCCTTATTATAGTAATTTCATATATTATAAACCACATAAAATCACTTCTAAAACATAATAAAAACTCAATAAATGAATAATTAGTGAAATATGAATTATTCCTAGAAGTTAAAGAACCAATACGGATGAAATAGTGGCTTCACCTTAGGTATAGTAATATAACCCTTATGAATAAAAAACATTCCAAATGAATAGTAACATCACCCATGAAAATATAAATAAAATATAGGCATATTATAAATTAATGTATGGTATATTTATATCATAATATATGTTTATAAATATTTTAATAATTATTAATTAAGTGTTGTTATTTTTGTAATTCATAAATATTAAATTACAATTTTATGATTAATTTAATAATTTAAATGAAAATTTATTTTTATAATATGTATGCATATATTAATACTTTGATGTATTATTAATTTAAGGTATTTTTATTAGACTATAATTAATATTTTAAAGTGTTATAAAATCAATTATAATTTTAAAATATGTATTTTCCAAGTAAAGGATGATTTTAATTAGCAATTAAATTACTCATATTTAGAAAATTATTTTCATACACTATCTTCATTTTTTAATTCTACATGTCGAAAAATGGTTGGGATGATTTTTTGGGATTTTTCTAAAATACATGAATTTATGGTGAATAATGAAATACTGTAATTTTATGATATATATACAGTATAAGCTCAATACACTATTGATTGATTCATCACTGATGTCAAAAACCTAATCGTGAACATCCCTTAATTATTTTAATAAATTTAGAGATAATTCTCAAACTATTCATATTTATGATCCAAAATAAAAAACTAATTAATATAATAACTAGAAAACACCTCTCTCATCCACCATAAATATCACCCTCACCCCCTCTTCTCCTCACACCTCTCAAGATTTGAGCCTCACAAAAATTCTTCCCAATAATCTCCCAAATCCCCTCTACCACTTCCATGATCTATTTATCTGAAAAAAAATGCCAAAACCATTTCTCTATAGAGGTTCTCAAGGAGGAATAATACAAGAGTAAAAATCCTTTCCTTTTTTCTTTTAATTTATTTTCAATTTAATTTCTATTATTCTATTACTGCCATCATCAATTATCAAAATGGAATGAAAAATATAGAATTATTTTTAAACTGAAATTATATCATTTTAATGTAATATAAATCATTAAAATTATTCCTCTTCCTATTTTATTTTAAAAATTAAATTTTGTCCCCCTGATGTGTTAATTTATAGACATCGTGGATGATGCATGCTCATTTTACTTTAACACCATCAAGGATGTTAATTAAACCATTATAACATGTCAAAAATAATATAAAATGTAATTTACAACCCTATTTATGTTCTATAACTATCATAGCTACACCTAACAATGTGATAAAATAAAATGTGTTCATTGTGATCGAAAGACAACATAAATTATCATAAAATGATCATCATTAACATTTTTCTAATGATTCATCTTTATACCATATAAAGACTTTCATTATATGATAATTTAAAATTATGTGAAATCAATAATAACATATATTAATAATTAAGTATATTTATTCAGAATTTACACGAACTTCTATTCATGTATACATGTAAACCAATAATGAAAACCATGAAAACAAATGCTCTCGAGTGATGAAATTAAACTATATAACTCATTAAAAAGCCCATAAATGAACATAATAAAACCAAAACGAATAAAATTAATTTATAAAGGGTTCTATATTTTATAATAAATAAATATAATGTGATTATATTGGATATAAAGGTGGATAAACTATTTAGACATACGGTAAGGGGAGTTTTTAACCCAACTCTATTTCATTGGGTTTTCCTTCTTCCACCCAATTTTAAGTATATATATTAATTAAATAATATTTCTTAATCGTTATATTAACTTTTTCAGGATATACATGTTTTCTACATGACTTTATCACAAACAAAATGTTTTCCAAAATAACTTATCTTTTAAAAAAACACACTCTTACTTCTCGAGATTGTTTCTTCTTCACTCAAGGAGGATGAATCTTATATTAAGTATGATATCACATCTTTAATTTGCGAACCCAATTTTAATGAATTTATGATTCATTAAATTAATACCATTCCTTTCCATATTTTTTTTATTTCCAAGATTGACTTATGTTCTATGTGTCTTGAAATATAATGTAAATGTTATGATGTGACAGGTACACCTAGAGTTATATAGTGAAATGTAAATGTTATGATGTGATTGGTGAAACTATTATTATATAGTGAAATGTAAATTTTATAATGTGATGGGTGTGTCCAGAATTATATAGAGCTCTAATGAATTGGGTAATGTGATGTTTGTCATGAGAAAAAGTAAAATATGTGTGAACATGACGCTAGATTTGTTCACACCTATGTGTGGTAGTTGATCACTAAGAAATGATGTTTCATTTTTATGAATTACCACTTTCCATTACTTTATCTAATGATTCCTATAATGAATATTATGATTTTATTATTATCCACTCTCCATATTATATAGTTTCATGTTCTTATATATCCTGTTATTGGGCTTCTAGATCACACATTTCTTTTATGTATATACAGAAGTGACTACTTTCAGTAAGGAGAATTAATATTCCATTAAGAATATAGAGAATAAGGAATTAAATAAATGACTTTGATTTAATTTTAAAATTTTGATTATGGTCCTAATTTTTCCAAGACACTAATCCTTTGGATCCTAGTTATGCAATTCTTTTATATTGTTTATCATTAAAATGATGTAATAATATATGTAAGAAAAATATGGTCCACTACAATTTGTATCATAGAATGGTTAATTTAATTTAGGAATTATTATTATTGAAACTTAGTAAAAACACGTATTATAAGACAAAGTATAAATAAGAACACATTAAGATTTGTTTTTGAAAATGTTAAACATAGGGATCTAACAAGATATGAATTTAGACTTAATGGCACAAAGGAATAAAATATTTATTCATGAAATGATAACTTATGTTTTATCTAACCATTTATATTAAAAAAAATTCAAACCAAGAGAAACCAAGCCAACAACTTATACAAGGGACAATGAAGCAATTTCTCGAATGACATCCCCAATTCCTTGGGAATTGGAGTTCAAAATTTCATGGATATTCTTACCCATAAATATCAGGTTATTAATAATAAACTGAATAATTTGGAACATTCTCGTTCAAAATAAGAGTGAGAAACTAGCTATAAAGTCATTTACGCGGAAACATCCACCAAATTTTATTGGATCTTTTGATCCTCTAGTCGTGGAATATTGGGTAAACTCAATTGGAAGATCTTTTATTACCTCACTTTCCTGAGATGGAGAAGGTGACACATAATATTTATTTTATAGATGGGGAGGCATATCAATGGTTGTAATTAATTAATAACCTCAATACAAAGGAAGAAATTTATGTTATGGAATGAGAAGACATTAAGAAAATGTTTCTAATTAAGTATTTCCCTCAAAATCATTGCACAAATATAGAGATAGAATTCACTTATTTGGAGAAAAAAGAAGTATAATTTATCATGTCCTATGAAGAAAATTTCACATGTATTTCAAGGTATGGTTCAGGTTATTTATCAACAATGACGGAACAAAATTATATATTATTTTGTGGTTTAAAACCACACCTTTAGAAAGCTATTTCAATTCCAGACATTGTAAGTTATGAATAAGTTTATATATGTTCGCTCAATGTGGAGATGGAATTTGGAGAAGGTTATAATGCCTATGGAGATAAGAAAATAAAGATTGAGTTTCAAGATGGAGGATCTAATGAAAAAGGTGGAATAAAAACTCAACCACCCACATGTCAAAAATGAGGCAAAAGGCATCAAGGGGACTACCTCAAAGGGATTGGTAAATGACTCAAGTGTGGTTGAGAAGGCTACCAATATCATTATTTTATAACAGATATGTTAAATTAGGAAAATTTGGTGGAGGAATGGAGAGAACCACCCATGGTAAAATGCTAAAACTGTAGGGTGTAATTGTTCTATACAAGTCAGTGCACTAAACCTAGAGTCCTTGAGGGTAATCAATGTGAAAATAAATAAAATACAAAATTGAAAAGTATGGATTATTCCATCTCTATTGCTTTTGTGGAGAAATAAAATTAAGTTTTACATGGTATACTACCTCTTCTCTCAAGAATGGAACAAGTCTTATTTGTTTTCTTGTTTAATGCATTATTTTATATTTGGCAAGTTTTCTAGAACTATTGAATCGATCCCTAAAACCTTTATGTATAGATATATGCAAAAACGACATGTGGTTAAATCATTATATCCCATGTGTTTTACTCATCTCTTGTTAAAATATGTAGGAATATTCTTACAGTGAATCTCTTGACACATTATGTTGTAGAATTTGAAACTATAATTATAATGGATATGCTCTCATTATATAGGGAACATATACACTTTCAGGAAAAAGAATTATGTTTTCATATTCTGAACCATCCCATGATCATATACAAATGAAAGGAAGGCCGTGAATCTCTTTTGGATGATTCATCAATGTTGTGGGTGTTAAATCCCTTGGAAGCAGCATACCATGCTCAAATGATTGATACAAAGAAACGTATCCACCATGGGGAAGTGATCGTTGAGAGGGAATAATGTTTTTATTTTTCGGAGAGTTGCGGGGACTTCCTTTGGATCATGAGGTATAGTACTCAATAAAAATCATACCCAGAGCTACTGTAATAAAAATATATCCCTATAGGTCCTCCCCTATAGAACTGGATGAGTTAAAGAAGTAGTTGTATGAGAATTTTAAAAAAAGGCTTCATGCGCCCTAGTGCATAACCTAAGCATTCACTAGTGCTCTTTGTCAAGAAGATATATGGATAAATGTGGTTTTGTAATGATTATTTGTAACTCAAAAATATCACCATGTAGAACAAGTATCATCTTCCAATTATTGATGATTTATTTGATCAGTTATGAGGAGCTTAGTACATAATAAATTCGGATCTCTAATATGGTTATCAACAACTAATGGTGAAGAAATAAGATATTTAAAAATACAGTCTTCCATACAAGGTAAGGGAAGAAGGAGTTTTTTTTATTCCCTTCAAACATATTAATTCACCTGTAATCTTCACGGATTTGATGAATACATTCCATAGATATTACATTGATAAATTTTTGGTTGTGTTTATTGATGATATTATCATCTACTCCAATATAAAAGAGGAACATGAAGAACATATATGACTTGTGTTGGAGACATTATGGAAAGGGGAGTTGTATATCAAGTTCATCAGGTGTGCCTTTTCGATACAACAAGTCAATTCTTAGGGACATGTGATCACAAGTGAGAGACTTTATGTAGACCCTTAAAAATCAATGGAAATTGAGGAATGTACTAGACATTTTGGTGTCATGGAAATACATAGATTTATTGGATTAGTTCGGTACTACTGACATTTTGTAAAAAAATTATCAAAATTGTAATGCCTACTAACTATGTTAAAGGGGAAAAGGGTGACGTATGTCTGGACATAATAATGCGCAGAAAACATCAGGGAACTAAAGAGAAGGTTGATCACTTCATCTATAATAACATTATAGAAAAGCGGGGAATGTTTTTTTATATCAAATTATTCTTAAAATAATGTATAGCATTGTGTTCTCATGAAAAATGCTAATGTGATAGCATATCCCACACAACAGCTGAAGATCTATGAGGAGAACTACTATACACAAGATCTAGTGCAAGCAGATGTGATTATTTTCTTGAAAATTGGGTGGAAATACACATATGGTGATAAGAGTTACATACATACCGATCACAAGAGCCTAAAATACATATTCACAGAAAAAAGGACCTCAATATTTGTGAAATGAGATGGTTAGAGATAATCAATGACAATGATTTCTGTATTAACTATCATCTTAGAATGGTGAAAAAGGTATCTAATGCTCTTAGTAGAAAAGATTTAGATACTCTATCCATGTTGTGGATAAGGAAAGGACATATCTTCCTATACATGTAAAGGATTTATTTGAAATGAATAACAACATGGAATACATCATACCTTTCCAAAATTATTTCATACCATCTATCGAAGACATGATTAAGGAGTCAAAAAGGGATAATCCATAGTTACATAAGAAGGTGAATGTCATAGTGGATGAGAAGCAGTAGGAGTTCCATATCAATGATGATGGTGTGATTTGGTTTGGAACAAGGATTTTTGTTCCTTCATCACCTAAGATAAAGAAGGTTCTATTGGATAATTCACAAAAATGAACTTTCTCTATCCATCCTGGGAGTACAAAGATGTTTTTTGTTCTCTGAGAACACTTTTGGTGGGACAACATGAAGAAGGATATCACTGAGTATATCTCATGGTGCTTTATAATATAGAATATTAAATCTGAGTGACAAAATTCCAAAGGTATAATGAAAAATTTTTATATAACCATGTGGAAATGGTATAATATCACTATGGACTTTTCCACTGGTCTTCTAATGACATCCAAATGAAACAATGTGTTATGGGTTGTGGTGGATCAACTCACCAAGATTTCTATCTTCATCGGTATTTGGGAAGTCATCTTTCTTGAAAAACATGAAAATTTATTTATGAATCATGTGGTGAGAATACATGGAGTTCAACTCCCAATTATCTTTGACTATGATCCCTTGATCACATCTAAATTCTAGTGTATTCTTCAACATGATTTGAGTACTAAATTTAATTTTAGCACTATTTATCACCCCCAAACTGATGACCAGTTTGGACGGACTATTCAGACACTCGAGGATATGATAAGAGCCCAACCATTTCAATTAAAAGGTGGATTGGTTTAGCATTTACCATTGGTTGATTTCTCATAAAAAATATAATCCACTAGAGTACTCAGATGGCCCCATATGAAGCTCTGTATAGAAAGCGATGTCAAAATCCATCCTATTGGGATGAAGTTTACAAAAGAAAGATACTTGGACCTGATATTATACAAGAGATGATAAAGAAGGTTCAAGCAATCCAACATCATTTCAAAGCTACTCAGAGTCGACAAAAGATTTATACTGACCAACATCGAAGGGACTTGTAGTTTGATGTTGGAGATAATTTTTCCTTCAAATGTCACCAGATACGAGTGTCATGTGGTTTGGAATGAAAAGTAACATAAACCTAAGGTACACTAGCCCCTTTTATATCCTTGATCACATATGATCCATGGAAAATCATCTTGAACATCCACCAATTTTAGACCTTTTTCAAGATGAATTCCACGTATCACTCTTAAGGAAGTACATACCGGATCCCTCACATGTTCTGAACTAAGAGGTGGTATAACTAGAAGATGCTATCTCTTAAGAGGAGCAACCAAAATAAATTCTAGACTGCAAAGATAAGGTTCTACACTATAATAAAATCCTCTTTTTCAAAGTGTTTTTGTGGAACCATATTTATGAATAAGCAACTTGGGTACCTGGGGAGATGACGAAGGATAAGTACCCTCACATGTTTATGTAAAAAGAAATTTCGAGGGAGAAATTTCAAAAGGGGGAAGAATGTATTGAACCAAACTTTTATTAATGTAATTTATCCCTTATTATAGTAATTTCAAATAGAATATACCACATAAAATCACTTATAGACCATAATAAAAACATCATAAATGAATAATTGATGAAAGAATAAGTATTTATAGAAGTTGAGGAACTAATACTCTAAAAATAGTAACATAAACTTTGGTATAGTAATATTAACTTTGTGTACAGTTAACCAAAAAAATGAATAAAACCCTCCCCGATGAAAGTATGAATAAATTTTAGGCATATTATAAATGAAATAATGGTATAATTATAGCATAGTCAAAGTAACATTTTTTTAAAACTTATTAATAATTTTTTTTGTATTTTTGTATGTCATAAATAATTCATTACAATATTATGATTAATTTAATAATTTAAATGAAAATATATTTTCATGAAATGTATTCATAAGTTAATATTTTTATGTCTTATGATTTTATGATAATTTTAAGAGACCTTAGTTAATTTTTCAAGGTTATATAAAATCAATATTAATTTTAAAATCATTTTTTCCATGTAAAGAATGATTATAAATAAGAATTAAATTTATTCATATTTGTAAAATTATTTTCACAAAAAAATTTTATTTATAAATTATGTAAATTTATTTTTTAAAGAAAATCTTCGGGGTTTTTCTAAAATAATTTAAATTTTGGTGAATAGTGAAATATGGTAATTTATGGTGTGTGTATATATATATTATATGTTAAATAAACTATTAATTGATTCATAGATGATGTAATACCTATAATCTATTAAATATATTCATTATTTTAATATATTTAGGGATAATTCTCAAATTATTCATAGATGTGAGCCAAAATATTAAACTAATGAATATAATAACGAGAAAACACCCTTTTCCTTCACTATAAATATGACCCCTCGCCCCTATTATCTTCAAACCTATAAATCTTTGATACTTTCCCATTTTTATTCCAATAATATCCTTAATTACCTATGACACTTACCAGAGCCCTTGGTCTCATAAAAAGAACAAGACCATTTCATTAAAGGGGTTCTCAAGGAGGGTAAATCCAAGAGGTAAAATCCTCTTTCTTTTTCTTTTAATTTCTTTTCAATTTCATTTTTATTCATCAATTATCCACAATTGACTTTTTAAAATGGAATGATAACTCCATTATGTTTGTTTACTATTATTATATTATGTTAATGGAATATCCATAATTAAACACCTCCCTACCTCCATCTTTTATTATAAAAATAAGATCATCACATGTGATGTGTCAGTTAACTAACATCGTGGATGATGAACTTTCATTTTCCATTAAATCATTAAAGGATGTCAATAAAACCATTATAATGGTTGAAAATTATTTTAAAATTTATCTTTCAACCCCCTTTATGTTTTTTAACTACCACATCTACATAATACTAACTGATAACACAAAAGGAGTTCGTTGTTATTGAAAAAACGCCAAAATCAACCTAAGACGATCATCATTAACTTATATCAAATGTTTCATCCGCATACAATATAACCAAATTACTTATAAGATAACTTAAAATTATATAATATCATTAATAACATATGATAACAATTCTGGATATTTATCCACATTTTACACGAACTTCCATTCTTGTATACAAGTGAATCGACCAGGAAAACCGTGAAAATGAATGCTACAGAATGATAAAATTAAACTATATAACTCTTGGAAAATACCATAAATGAACATAATAAAACCATAATTAATAAAATTAATGTATAAAAGTATTTTTCATTGTTAATTAATGAATATTATTTTTTTATACAAGATAATAATGTGAAGTAAGCATTCAGACATATGGTAAGGGGAAATCTCCAACACAACTTCCTTACATTGGGTTTTCCCTATTTCACCTCATTTTCAATATGGATATTAATTTAATATAATTTAAAATCATTACATTTCATTTTTTGGGATACATGTTCTCTATCTGAGTTTATTCCAAACACAATGTTTTCCAAAATAACTCATCTTTTAAAAACAACACACATTTTACATCTTGAAATTGTTTCTTCTTCACTCAAGGTGGATGATTATTTTATTAAGTATGTAATTCTATATTTCATTTTAAAAAAGTTTATAAATACATTATTTATGTAATTAAAACCATTCCATTCAATGGGTTATTTTATTTCCATGATTACTTTAAGTTATATGTGGTATGCATGATAATTTCAATTTTATGATGTGGCTGATGCACCCAGAATTATGTAGAACTCTAATGAATTGGGTAATATGATGTATCTCATGATAAAAGGTGAGGCATTGGTGAATGTGATGGAATTCGTTTTCACAACTATGTGTGTTAATTTCCACTAATTATGATGATTCATTTTTATGCATTTCCACTTTCCATGACTTTATCTTATGCTTCCTCTCATGAGTGTGAAGAAGTTATGATTATACTTATAATAGGTTATATTGTTTCATGTAATTATCTATACTCTTAAATGTATTTTAGCTCACCCCATTCTATGATGTATATCCAGATGTGACTAGTCTTACAATGTAGTATTTAACGCCCAATAATAAACTAATGAAGAAGTAATTAAATAAATGTTTATCTTTTATTTGTTAAATGATATATATGGTTGTAATTTACCCAAGGCACTAAATATTTAAATCCTTTTCATATAATGCTTTAATATTGTTTTTCATTAATGTGATGTAATAAGTTATGTAAGAAGATTAGGGTTCCTATACCCTCTTTGGAAACGTTTTTGAGAAAAAAGGCAAAGGGGATCATGAAATAAAACATACAATCAAGATCCATTTAAATTGATATTAGATACATCAATAAAATGTGGATCCATTACTTTTTATGGATGTTATATGAGTATATTATAAAAATCTAGATAATAGGAGAAAAATTCACAGGAACAAGTGCTAACATGATTTGCAATGATTTGAAACACAAATATAATCATTGGAGGAGTAAAAATAACCTCTTGAGAGCCTTCAATGACTAAGGAATAATATTAGGGATGTATGGTATAGCATCCCGCCATTACATTACACAAAACTGAGGATCGTTAAGGTTTAGTGTCTTGGAAACCAGGAACATAATACATGAAAACAACATAAAACATTCTTCTTAAACACTTGAAAGGCGTCTCCTTAAGTTCATTCTAGGTTCATTACTGCATCTCATAACCTGGGGACATACATCAAAAGAAAGGGTGAGCAGAAGGCCCAGTAAGGGAAACAAGAGGAACATTTTACATGTGAACTTGAGATACTTCAATAAGGACATGAAAAGAACTTTATGGCATGAGAAAGAAATCATGAGGCATTTAATAATAAAAATAACCTTTTTCATAACTTGAAGATGTGGCTACATCATTTAACATAGACAATCATGAACATATCACCAAGGTCCATCCCCAAGGTGTCATTTGAAAATTACCAAGGTTATTCACCAAGGTATCGTGAAAATTGTAATCTCTAGTGGTTACATCATTACCCAATGCATTGGAACGCTATCAGGGCGCACCCTTAAATTTGCCTTTATTATCATGTGATCCACATATATCATCATCAAACATTTCATAAATAACCCACATAGCATAAAATAAATGGGTTTCATTTCATAATCATAACATTTTAAAAACTGCTTTAAAGACATGATCTTTACGTCACTTTAAACCCACGGAAAGGGAAAGCGGGTCTCATGTATGTAAATCCCAGAATTTAAAATGGAACATTTTGATATATATGTGAATACCCTTGTAGAAATAAGAGCTTTGAGTATTCACTTTATAACATAAAATAATTTTTGAGAAAAGAGAGAGGCATTTTGAGGGGAAAATTCTGCAGCATAACGGCTAAGTTTCGGGGTTTTAGAAAACATTGAAATGAGAGGGGACATGGGTCACCCACTCATAAATGATCCATAAAACAGTAGGGTGAAATAATAAGAAGGACATATGGACATGGTAATGAAATTTTAGGTACATACCATTTGAAATGAAAAACATGGAAGGAAAAAGATTAGATTTCTCTTATGAAAATTCGGCAGCCTTACGGCGTCACTTAACTTCAAAAGAAAATGATTTGACAAGATCAAAAAGGGTCCCTCATCATATGATCATAAGAGATCAGTATGATTGATATAGAGATCATACCCCAACATAATAAAAAGGAACTTGAAATACTTGACATGAAAATCGAACTTGAAAAATGAGAAGGGTGAAAGAATCCCTTAAAAATTCGGCAGCCTAACGGCGTCACTTAAACTTTCATAAAACGAAATGTTGAGAGTAAGAGGGGATCTCTCATCATATAAACATGAAAGGGCAGTAAGAGAAATATAAAAGAACATCCTCTCACATAAAAACATGGAGCATAATAGGAATGACATAAAAGAGATTTCATGAAAAGAAAGAGAGGGGTCGGATCCCTTACCTTAAAATGTGACTCTTGAAACTCAAAGGATTGGACCTTGAGGGCTTGGGGGAACCTTGGGAGGACTCTTTGGAAGGTAAGAAGACCAGAACTTCATTGGGGGAGAGTTGGGAGTGAAAACTAAGGGAGGAAAGGGTGGGTATTTATAGGGAAAGTGAGGGGACAAAGCATTAATGGCCAAGGGACACCTCACTAGTGGTTTTGGAAAAACCATGGGCTTGCCCATGGTATTTGCCCATGGTATTGGCCACTTGGGACACCTCAAACCTTATCTTACTATTCATAATTCGACCATATTGAATATATTCTTAATACATCATTTAATGATGTAATTAAACACCCGTAACTTAAAAACTATACTTTCACTATTCACCGAAAATTCAACTTTCTCAGAATAATCCCAAAATTTCACCTTAACCAAATATCAATGCTCTGATTTCAAAAATGAAATCCATTTTATAAAAATAATTTTCTAAATATTTTTAATTTAATTTTTAAATAAAAACACTATTCATCGAAAATTCATTTTTTTCAGAAAAATCCCCAAAAATTACCTTAACATAATATCGATGCTCTGAGTTCAAAAATAAAGTCCTTTTTATAAAAATAATTTTCTAATTATTTTTAATTAAATTTTTAATTAAAAAATACTATTCATCCGAAAAAACTAATACTTGAATAATAATTTATGAAACCGTTATTTAACCATTTTATTGAATCACATTACTTAATCTAGGTGTCTGAATTATATTAAAACTTTCTTTGAGTGAAAATTACTAATCCATTTGGTCACATTACTAATCCTAAGCGTAAAATCACTATTCATAATTTACTATTCATCAAAAATTAAGTTGATCTTATTAGACTCCAAATTCCTTAATGAACACTTTTGTAGAAGACCATTTTTTGAAAATCATTACACATCATTAGTTATTTAGGGTTTACATAAATATTTCAAAATATCCCTTTTTCAAAATTTATCAATAAAATACATTCTAAAATTATCTAGACATTTGAAATTTCACAAACATCACTAAAGGAAGAAATCTCAATTTATTCACCCGAAAGGATTACACAAGGAAACTAGGGTCTCATCACATAGCCCCTTATAACACTGGAATAAGACCTAAGTGTAAGGTGTTCTATGGTGAGAGAATCTGAGGGAGTCTCAGATAACATTGCCCTAGTAGCAATCTCCACTAACTTGAACTTCTCCTGCAAGCGTTTTCGTTCAAGCTTGACACGCTGGAGCTCGGCTTGGGCTTGGTCCAAAGCGAAGCCCACAGATGCTACCTCCTTCCCAAGCTCTGATAAGTGGGCTTCGTAAGGGTTGAGTCTACTGGATGAAGCCATCAACTCCCCTTTCTGCATTAACCATTAACGTCTTATTAAATCATTAAGAGTAAGTTAATATAATACTCAAAAAGATTGGGTCGTTACATTCTTCCCCCCTTAAGAAATTTCGTCCCCGAAATTTATACTTGAGGCCTAGTCGAAAAGGCGAGGGAACTTTTGCTTCATCGTTTCCTCAGGCTCCCAAGTCGCTTCTTCGTACTTATGATTCCTCCACAACACTTTCACAAGGTGGGTAGTCTTGTTTCGTAGAACCTTGTCTCTACGGTCCAAGATCTCTACTGGCTGCTCCTCATAAGAGAGGTCATGTTCAAGTTGTACCACCTCTGGGTTCAGTACATGCGAAGGGTCGGGTATGTACTTCCTCAAGAGAGATACATGGAAGACATCATGAACTTGAGCTAGGTTCGGTGGAAGTGCTAGACGATAGGCCACTGCTCCTATGCGATCAAGGATTTCATAGGGGCCGATGTACCTAGGGCTGAGCTTCCCTTTCTTCCCAAACCGCATGACTCTCTTCCATGGAGAAATTCGAAGGAAGACTTTGTCACCAACACCAAACTCCAAGTCCCTTCGACGATTGTCAGCATAGCTCTTCTGCCGACTCTGAGCAGCCTTTATGTGTTGTTGGATGGCATGAACCTGTTCTGTCATCTCTTGCACGAGATCAGGCCCAAGAAGCTTCCTCTCACCAGTTTCATCTCAACAAGTAGGAGTTCTACACCGCTTTCCATACAGAGCTTCATAGGGTGCCATCTGAATACTCGCATGGAAGCTGTTGTTATAGGAGAACTCCACTAATGGGAGGTGTTGATCCCATCCACCTTTAAATTCCATTGAGCATAATCTCAACATGTCTTCGAGTGTCTGAATAGTCCTTTCAGATTGGCCATCAGTTTGAGGATGATAGGTCGTACTAAAATTCAATTCAGTATTCAGAGCATGATGAAGACTTCTCCAGAATTTTGATGTGAATCTTGGGTCACGATCAGATACGATGGATAGTGGTACCCCATGAAGCCTTACCACTTCCTTCACGTATATCTTGGCAAGCTGATCTAGAGAGAAATCTTCCCGAATAGAGATAAAATGGGCTGTCTTGGTGAGACGGTCCACAATAACCCATATCGCATTGTTTCCTTTGGATGTTTTTGGGAGACCAGTTACAAAGTCCATGGTGATATTATCCCACTTCCATACTGGTATGGGTAGCGGTTGTAATACCCCCTTAGGAAGTTGTCTTTCTGCCTTTACTTGCTGACACACCAGGCACCTTGTAGTGTAATCGGCAATCTCCCTCTTCATGTTATCCCACCAATAATGATCACGAAGGTCTCTATACATCTTAGTGCTTCCCGGATGTATAGAGAAAGTAGAGCTATGAGCTTCATCCATCAGTTCTTTCTTTATCTCCGGAATAGATGGAACACATAGTCTTGTACGGAATTTCAATACACCTTCTTGATCAATATTGAAATCAAGGAACTTCCCATCCTTTACAGCCTCGAACTTCTCCTGCAGCAAAGGATCTTCTTTCTGAGCCTTCTTGATCTTCTCTAGTAATGAAGGTTGAGAAATCATTTGGTATAGGGTTGATGATGTCCCTTTCCTTATAATTCCCATGTCCAGTTTTACTAGATCTTTAATCAAGGGATCTCCCAGGATCCTCATTGTTGCCAGAACAACAGGATCTTTCCTGCTTAACGCATCCGCGACTTTGTTTGCTCTTCCAGGGTGATAATGAATTGAACAATCATAGTCTTTAATAAGCTCCAACCATCTCCTTTGTCTCATGTTCAATTCTTTCTGAGTGAAAATTTACTTTAGACTTTGGTGGTCAGTGTATATATCACATTTCTCCCCATAAAGATAGTGCCTCCATATCTTTAGAGCGAAAACAACTGCCGCCAGCTCTAGATCATGCGTAGGATAATTCTGCTCATGAATCTTCAACTGTCGAGATGCATAAGCAATTACTTTGTCATTTTGCATGAGGACGCACCCAAGCCCTTTCAGAGATGCATCGCTAAAAATAACAAATCCTTCTCCGATAGAGGGTAGTGTTAATACAGGTGCAGTAACCAATCTCTTCTTCAGCTCTTGGAAACTTTCCTCGCATTCCTTTGTCCAGATGAACTTAACACCTTTTCGAGTCAACTTGGTTAGTGGATTAGAAAGCCGTGAAAAGTTTTTCACAAACCTCCTATAATATCCCGCTAAACCAAGGAAACTACGAATCTCAGTTACTGTTGTGGGTTGAGGCCACTCCTCCACAACCATTGTCTTTGCAGGGTCAACCGAGATTCCTTCATTGGTTACGATGTGCCCCAAGAAAGCCACTTGTTGTAACCAAAACTCACACTTGCTGAACTTCCCAAAGAGCCTCTCCTTCCGTAGAGTTTTCAAAATAACCCTCAGATGATCTTCATGCTCCTCACGACTTTTTGAATATATCAAAATATCATCAATAAAAACTACCACAAAGTTATCAAGGTAGTCCTTAAAGACTCTATTCATCAAATCCATGAAAATAGCAGGAGCATTAGTCAAGCCGAAGGGCATAACAGTAAACTCATAATGCCCATATCTTGATTGGAAGGCAGTCTTTGGAATATCTTCCTTCTTCACCCTCAGTTGATGATAACCAGATCGAAGGTCAATCTTAGAGAAGAATTGAGCCCCACGAAGTTGGTCAAATAAATCATCAATTCTTGGAATAGGGTATCTATTCTTCACTGTGATCCCGTTCATTTCTCTATAATCAATGCATAGCCGCATTGATCCATCCTTCTTCTTCACAAAGAGAACTGGTGCTCCCCAAGGAGACACACTCGGTCGGATAAACCCCTTCTCCAACAAGTCTTGGAGTTGTTTCTTTAGCTCTTCTAGCTCCACATTTTCCATTCTATACGGAGTCTTTGATATCGGTTGAGACCCAGGTACGAGTTCAATGGAGAACTCTACCTCTCTCTCTAGGGGAGGTCCAGGTAACTCCTCAGGAAATACATCCATGTATTCCTGAACAATCGGAACATCTTCAATTTGTATGCTCCCTTTCCCTTCTTCATCATCACCGATTAACTCCATAAAGAAAGCTATAGGAGGTGCTTCTAGATAGGGATCAGTTCGGGATATCTCTCCTCGGAATATAACTATAGGTCGTTCATTCAAGACTACTGAGATTTCCTTACTTCTGTATTTGATCTTAGCATTATACTTTGAGAGCCAGTCCATCCCTAGTATAACGTCGAATTCCATCATGGGAATGACTACTAGATTTGCGATAAGATTGTGCTCACCAAAGTAAACACTAGAGTCTCTAAACACTGTTGATGCATGGATAATCCCACTTGGAGTCTTGACTGACAACTCTACCCCAAGAAATTCGGGGATTGATTCTATATTCTTTGCAAACTTGGAAGAAATAAAGGAATGCGTAGAACCAGAATCAAATAAAGCACTTGCTAGTTTTGAGAGGACAACAAGAGTACCTGCTACCACATCGTTCGGAACTTCAACTTTAGTTGTTGTGATAGCGAAAGCACGACCTTGCTCCCTTGTCCTCTGCTGAGGTTGATGGTGATTCCCCTCCACCGCCCTCGGATTTGGACATTGATTAGCAAAGTGCCCAAGCTGTCCACACTTGAAGCATGTGACTTCGGGTAGGGCCAGAACCATCTTTCCCCTATCGTTAGTGTTGGGAAGTTGAGGCTTTACATCACCACGACAATTCCGAGAAATATGGCCTTCTTTTCCACACCTATAGCACTTGCCACTTCCGATCAAGCAGTTCCCCGGATGTTTCTTCCCACATTTATTGCATGTGGCATGTTGCATATGCTTTCCACCTCTTTCCTGATCAAAACTTCTTCCCAGGCTCGGTTCTAGAGTTCTCTTCTTCTCATTAGATTTGTGAGACCACTGTGTCTCCCCAAACTCTAGTTCAACCTTCATAGCACTTCGAACTATTTCTTCATAGCTATCGTAGTCCCTGTTGGCTAGATTCTTCCGCAGATGTGGTCGTAGTCCGCCAAAGAATCTATCAACCTTCCCATTAGGGTCCATGACAAAGCTTGAGGTATAACGGGAAAGCCTTGTGAAGTTCATCTCATAGCTTCCGACAGATTCGTTCTCCTTCTGCTTCATCTCGAGAAACTCTTTCTCCATTTTCGTTCTCATGGAACGAGGGAAATACTTGTTAAAGAAAATCCCCCGAAATTCTTCCCACTCCATAGCTTCCATCTCTCCTCGTGGCTTCGTGTTTTTGATCAGTGACCACCACTGATCAGCTTCTCCCTCTAGGCGGTAAATAGCAAGGGTGACTTTTTCTTGTTCCGAACAATGAAGTACAGAAAAGATCTTTTAGATGGAGCTTATCCATTGTTCCGCAACCAATGGGTCAGTAGATCCACTGAATGTTGGCGGTCGTTGACGCATGAAGGACTCAACAGAAAGTTGTTCCCTTCGTGGTGAGGTCGGCCTCTCAGCTTGATTCAAGTTATTACTCATAACTTGAGTCAATTGGTTCATCATTCGCATGAATGTTTCCATTCCGGCTTCCATCGGAGGGCCGTCAGCACATGGTGCATTGTGGTCACCATCGGCATGGTTTCTCCTATTGCCCGCCATTTTCTAAAAGAATAAAACCTTAGTGAGAAACTTATTTCATTTATGAATCTTTTAACTAAGACTTCATGCTTAAACAATTATACTTCTCTATAATTCCTTCATAATGATTCATAAAAAGTTTGTGATTAACCAAACATATCCCCCGGGAGTGTCGTAACCAAGAGTGCAGCAAGGCCCGTTATCGTGCACCAGTTCCCATTCGAGTCTAGCTCAAAGCGGTGTTTTCGGGTTTTACCCCTATGTACATCTGTGCCAGAGCCGCCTCTACCTGCTCGTATCCAGACAGGGATGTATTTGTTTGATAGACCACTTACTCAATACTTACCAAAATACCAGGAAGTTTTCCTATATTTAAACTTTTCTATAGGGTTCTTCCTAAAGTTTTTAGATCCTAATTTCCACAAATAACTAAACCATCCTTTGATACCAACTATAGCATCCTGCCATTACATTACACAAAACTGAGGATCGTTAAGGTTTAGTGTCTTGGAAACCAGGAACATAATACATGAAAACAACATAAAACATTCTTCTTAAACACTTGAAAGGCGTCTCCTTAAGTTCATTCTAGGTTCATTACTGCATCTCATAACCTGGGGACATACATCAAAAGAAAGGGTGAGCAGAAGGCCCAGTAAGGGAAACAAGAGGAACATTTTACATGTGAACTTGAGATACTTCAATAAGGACATGAAAAGAACTTTATGGCATGAGAAAGAAATCATGAGGCATTTAATAATAAAAATAACCTTTTTCATAACTTGAAGATGTGGCTACATCATTTAACATAGACAATCATGAACATATCACCAAGGTCCATCCCCAAGGTGTCATTTGAAAATTACCAAGGTTATTCACCAAGGTATCGTGAAAATTGTAATCTCTAGTGGTTACATCATTACCCAATGCATTGGAGCGCTATCAGGGCGCACCCTTAAATTTGCCTTTATTATCATGTGAGCCACATATATCATCATCAAACATTTCTTAAATAACCCACATAGCATAAAATAAATGGGTTTCATTTCATAATCATAACATTTTAAAAACTGCTTTAAAGACATGATCTTTACGTCACTTTAAACCCACGGAAAGGGAAAGCGGGTCTCATGTATGTAAATCCCAGAATTTAAAATGGAACATTTTGATATATATGTGAATACCCTTGTAGAAATAAGAGCTTTGAGTATTCACTTTATAACATAAAATAATTTTTGAGAAAAGAGAGAGGCATTTTGAGGGGAAAATTCTGCAGCATAACGGCTAAGTTTCGGGGTTTTAGAAAACATTGAAATGAGAGGGGACATGGGTCACCCACTCATAAATGATCCATAAAACAGTAGGGTGAAATAATAAGAAGGACATATGGACATGGTAATGAAATTTTAGGGACATACCATTTGAAATGAAAAACATGGAAGGAAAAAGATTAGATTTCTCTTATGAAAATTCGGCAGCCTTACGGCGTCACTTAACTTCAAAAGAAAATGATTTGACAAGATCAAAAAGGGTCCCTCATCATATGATCATAAGAGATCAGTATGATTGATATAGAGATCATACCCCAACATAATAAAAAGGAACTTGAAATACTTGACATGAAAATCGAACTTGAAAAATGAGAAGGGTGAAAGAATCCCTTAAAAATTCGGCAGCCTAACGGCGTCACTTAAACTTTCATAAAACGAAATGTTGAGAGTAAGAGGGGATCTCTCATCATATAAACATGAAAGGGCAGTAAGAGAAATATAAAAGAACATCCTCTCACATAAAAACATGGAGCATAATAGGAATGACATAAAAGAGATTTCATGAAAAGAAAGAGAGGGGTCGGATCCCTTACCTTAAAATGTGACTCTTGAAACTCAAAGGATTGGACCTTGAGGGCTTGGGGGAACCTTGGGAGGACTCTTTGGAAGGTAAGAAGACCAGAACTTCGTTGGGGGAGAGTTGGGAGTGAAAACTAAGGGAGGAAAGGGTGGGTATTTATAGGGAAAGTGAGGGGACAAAGCATTAATGGCCAAGGGACACCTCACTAGTGGTTTTGGCAAAACCATGGGCTTGCCCATGGTATTTGCCCATGGTATTGGCCACTTGGGACACCTCAAACCTTATCTTACTATTCATAATTCGACCATATTGAATATATTCTTAATACATCATTTAATGATGTCATTAAACACCCGTAACTTAAAAACTATACTTTCACTATTCACCGAAAATTCAACTTTCTCAGAATAATCCCAAAATTTCACCTTAACCAAATATCAATGCTCTGATTTCAAAAATGAAATCCATTTTATAAAAATAATTTTCTAAATATTTTTAATTTAATTTTTAAATAAAAACACTATTCATCGAAAATTCATTTTTTTCAGAAAAATCCCCAAAAATTACCTTAACATAATATCGATGCTCTGAGTTCAAAAATAAAGTCCTTTTTATAAAAATAATTTTCTAATTATTTTTAATTAAATTTTTAATTAAAAAACACTATTCATCCGAAAAAAAACTAATACTTGAATAATAATTTATGAAACCGTTATTTAACCATTTTATTGAATCACATTACTTAATCTAGGTGTCTGAATTATATTAAAACTTTCTTTGAGTGAAAATTACTAATCCATTTGGTCACATTACTAATCCTAAGCGTAAAATCACTATTCATAATTTACTATTCATCAAAAATTAAGTTGATCTTATTAGACTCCAAATTCCTTAATGAACACTTTTGTAGAAGACCATTTTTTGAAAATCATTACACATCATTAGTTATTTAGGGTTTACATAAATATTTCAAAATATCCCTTTTTCAAAATTCATCAATAAAATACATTCTAAAATTATCTAGACATTTGAAATTTCACAAACATCACTAAAGGAAGAAATCTCAATTTATTCATCCTAAAGGATTACACAAGGAAACTAGGGTCTCATCACATAGCCCCTTATAACACTGGCATAAGACCTAAGTGTAAGGTGTGCTATGGTGAGAGAATCTGAGGGAGTCTCAGATAACATTGCCCTAGTAGCAATCTCCACTAACTTGAACTTCTCCTGCAAGCGTTTTCGTTCAAGCTTGACACGCTGGAGCTCGGCTTGGGCTTGGTCCAAAGCGAAGCCCACAGATGCTACCTCCTTCCCAAGCTCTGATAAGTGGGCTTCGTAAGGGTTGAGTCTACTGGATGAAGCCATCAACTCCCCTTTCTGCATTAACCATTAACGTCTTATTAAATCATTAAGAGTAAGTTAATATAATACTCAAAAAGATTGGGTCGTTACATATGGGATTGTTTAAAATCTTTAAAAAGGGTCTCAATATTTAAAATTTATTTTTTGGGAATTAAAAATTGCATAAACCATTTGGGGGTGGGATTCATGGTTAGTGGTAAATTTATTCCCAAATTGTGTCATGATACTAGACTTCTAGATATAGTAAATGGTTTGGAAAAATGGTTTTAGAAAACATGAAACATATATAAAAACCATAAATTCCCATTGTTCTATTGTATATTTCGATGCTACATGCATTTAAAAACATGTGTTCCCCCTTCCAGTAGACTGACATAGGGAACAAGGTTTCTTAGGCCAAACCGCATGGTTTTCCTTAATCATACACAACCCGTGAAAGATCCCATACCCTTACAAAATTTTCCAAAAACATCTAAAATGACCTCAATTTATGTTAACTTCAGTTTATTATGAAACTAATGGTAAATAAGTACTTGAATTAAGTAAAAGAGATGTTTCAACTAAAGATTTTAATTATTATTATTATTTTCCATTGGATTTTGTACTCAATTAAGTATTATCATTTAGAGCCTATAAATTATAAAGTCCTCATAATTTCTAGATTCTAAAAATAATTTAGTGAGTTGTAAATTTTTCATGGTTTATTGAAAGAGGTTAATCAATATAGATTACACCGATAGACTTTCAAAAAACCATGGGATAACAAAACTCAAAGTATATATAGTGAAGTTAGAATAAAGAAACATAGTAGATCCCAATGCCAATCCATCATCTAATATCTTTAATCACATCATTAAAAAAAAGAATACATAAAATATGATACATTGGATGATTATATTGATTCAATCGAAGAAGTAAACATTGGATTAGTAATGGTGTTGTCACTTTTCACTTATTCCTTCTATAAATCCAAATCCAAATTGAAATTTATCATAGAAGGATCCTTTATCCCAAATATATATATATATATATATATATATATAAATGATCACATTTTTAGCATTTATCATTTATTCCATTATCTCATTAATTTCAAGGAATCAAAATAATGAATTATTATTCATGAATTTGTAACCTGTCACCAACTAATTAGTTTTAAAAACACAAAATAACCTATGATTTTTCTTACATGTAATCTGTGATACCCTGGAATAAGTATTGAATTTCAATTTAAAATAAATCTTGGAAGAAGTTGTATTGTGGAATGTGGTTATTTTTTATGGTGTTATTTTTTTATTCTTCTTGGATATGGTGTGTTGTAATAAATTATGGTAGGATATCGGGTCAATTAATATATCCATAAATATTAATGAATATTAAAAAATAGTATTTATCAGACAACATCCTGATATTTTCAATTCTATTATGATTTTGAACATTTTATAGTATTACCCTTCACATTACAATGTGAAATCCGATTTCCCTGATTTCTATATATATTTTATGTTTTCTATAAGAAACACCAACTTTGTTTAATGAAAACAATTTCATCGAATAATATTTATTTGTGTTCTATATGTAGTGAAATGATGAATTTGTTATTACATGAACATATATTCAATGATTCTCAAAGTTTCAACTTTATTCTACGAGAAACTCACCATGTAGTGACTTCATCCCATAATCAATATATCATAATGACTTTTAATATTCTATAGTTCCCATAGATATATTTTTACTAGCATCATAACTCATCAGATGATAAATTTCTTCAAACATAATCATACAATGAATGTATATTGTTTATGATAATCCTAAAAAAATAAATTTTGATGTAGAAAACATTTTTACAGTGGAATATATTCAACAAAACATTCATTTTTTCACACCCGTCGTCTTTAAATAAATTATTTTATTAATTGTCTCGGTATCAGGTAGTCCGGGTTGAACCCCGAATTAATTTTTTAGGGTTCTTATCTAAAAACTTGTGGTTTGGCCTTAACAGCATTCAACGTGCCATAGTAGAAGTTGCGCGACCTCAACAGGGTCATCGCGCAGTCTCACCCAGTTCATCGCATGACCTGCCCGATGTTCAAGGCATATGAATAAAATTTAATGAAAAATAAAGTGAAAATAAAATAAATTATGAAGAGTGATACAATTTAATGAGTTGTTTAAATGATAATATTATTATTATTCAAGGATGTTATTATTATTATCATCATCTTTATTATCATTATTATAACTATGACAACTCTTTATTTTATCATATTATAATCAAAATTTTAATTATAATAATATAATTATTATTTTTTTTTGTTAATAATTTAACTTTGTTCATATTATCAAATTATGGTGATAATTATAAAATTAATAACTTATCATTATTGGTATAACATATATATATATATATATATATATATATTAAGTGGCCTAAAATATTTTTTAGGTCCTATTTTTTTATTTTTTTTCATTTTCTTCTATTATTTTTTTCTCTTTTTTTTCCTTCTTCTTTTTTTCTTCCCTATTTATTCCTATGCCCTCTCTCTCTCATCTCTGTACCCGAACCCTAGCGGCCTGCACCCCCTGGTACGACCAGCCACCAGATCGCCCGCATGTCCTCCTCTGCCAGCCTTCCACCCGGTCGTCGCCTCCTGCTTGGAATCTCGCCAGACCCCACTGCCCTCCTTGTCTGCGTCGTCCTCTCCCTCCTGGGAAGCCACCACCTTGCCTCCTCACCAGCTCTCTACCAGAGTCGTGACCTACCGACCTCTCTCACGTCGTCACACCACGCCGCGCCACCCTCCCGTCCAACCGACCTCCCTTATGCCCTCCACTGGCGTCGACCACAACCGCTGACACCCATGCCTCCCTTCTGACGAACAACACCGAGACCGACGAACTTCTCGGCCACCCGCCACCCGCAACCTTTCTTTGTTGGCCAACGACACCTCTGGAGACACCTCTAGTACCTTTCCCTCCTTCCGCACATGCAATCCCATTCCAGTTAAGTTCGTTACTATTCTTGAGTTTTTTTCTCCTTCCAGCGGGTATGAGGTTCATTAGGGGTCATTGTTGTATCTCTCATTTAGTGTCCAAATCAGTTCGCTCGTGGTGTGCATTAGGTGTGTCCATAGATTCACACATGTTTTGTGAATTCCTTCTTTTAAGGTAAGTGGTTCCATGCCATAACATCTCTAGATTATTTTACTTGCTGCTTAATTAAATTATAATGCGGTCTAATGGTAAAATTGCATAGTGAAAATTTTATTTTGGATATGCATTGATTTTCATATATAATTAAACTGATTATTTTGGTAAATTCCAATGTATTCTATGTGCATTTTATAGTTTAATTTTTTAGACATGTTTTAGCAAATTGTTTAAGGTGTGAAATTTGTTTTTTTCAAGGACACTTGTGGTGCGGGTGTGATTAAATTGAGTTTTATCAAAAAGAATATAAACTATTTTGGTGTGTTGATTTTTATTATGAACATTGAGTATGTTCTAAGGGTGTGAATGGATTTTTTGGAAGGTTTGGGATGCACAATTGCTTTTAATATGGTTCTGGCATCTAAAATTTTTGTGTTTTAATGTGAGGCCTTGTGTATGCATGTGTGCTGTTTTGTAAATTGAGAAATTGTTGATTGAAGTGGTGCTCGAGATGCGAAACATGGGTGGAAACATTTTTGGGATTATTTGGTGGTTGATAAATGAGTTTTCAAATCCTTTGAGGCATGGGTATGTTTAAATGGGGATTTTCAAAGAAAACTAAGCCACTTGGGTTGTGTTGCCTTGTTGTGCCCATTTGAAAACAAAATTGAAAATTTCTTGAATAATGGGAAACATGTTTAAATATTGTTACCTTGAGTATTTGGTTCTAAAGTGATGTCCCTATATGGGATAAAGTGGCTTTTGGTGTAAATTCTTTTTGGTTTTTATTGAAATTATATTACGATTAGTTTAATGATTTATTGAATTATTTAGATGGTGCGAAAGTGGTATTTTTTAAAGCGTTTAATATGAATTTGTTTTTAATGTTGTGGGGTTATATAAAATGAGTCATTTTTCTTGGTGTAAACACTTTTGAACCACTTGGTGGTGTTTTATGATGTCAGCCATTATTGTGTTATTTAGTATTGTTTTCTATGTTGTGAAATGTATAAAAAAAGAAATATATTTTTGAAAGGCATTTTGGTGTGCGTTTATTTTTGAATTGTTGTTTGGGTATGCATGTGATGGTTTTTGTGTGTGTTATGTCATGTTTGGTGTGTGATATGTGAAAGAGATTCATGATGTGAATGTAGAACATGTTTGATCACAAGGGAAAACCACGGCTACCTAGGTGGGTGGGTTGAGACTAGTATGCTAGATGTTACAGAAGTGGTTCGTCCCAATTCCATTAGGTAGGATTGACGTTATAACACTAACTAAATTTTTGTGATGATTGGAGACCA
The DNA here is from genome assembly GCA_963277665.1 of Viscum album. Lineage (NCBI taxonomy): Eukaryota > Viridiplantae > Streptophyta > Magnoliopsida > Santalales > Viscaceae > Viscum > Viscum album. Next base: position 1,227,962,690 of record OY728130.1, read on the forward strand.
CTAGGTTATGGATGTGTTTCCCTAATAGTGGGTCGTGCATGAGAGTGTTGATTATTGTGGTTCCTATGCAATGTTTACACCAACGTATGATGTCTCTAGTTCCCTACACATACTATTTATCTTAGGGGATTTACCTACAGTGATCTACTATTCATGACGTTGTGCCTTCCATCGGTATATGTGGGACCACTTGAGTATGTGATTTTTCTTTATAAAATTTTCTCTTCCATTTTAAATTAGTATTGTGAAATGGTTTTTCTTTCACTAATCTTTCCTTTTCACTTTCAGCTTTAAATTTTTTCCTTAAAAGTGTTTTGAATGTATGGTTTTAAATAGGAATGTTAAATTATCTTTTTGATGTTGTGGAATGAAACCATTTTATTTGGGGGTATCCTACTGGGCTCCTAGATCACACCCTACGTACACCCTTGGGTGTATCTAGACCTTGTTCTTCGTGTATCCCAGGTAGGGGCATCATGCTTAGAGACAGTGGTTTGGGTCACTGATGGTGTTCTCGTGCAGGTTGGTGTTTGTAGCTTGCGGATGTTACACCTATCTTGATACATGGAGGTTTGATTTTGTGTTTGAGTTTATTTTTTTGTCGGTTTATTTTGGATATTTGATCGTGTTATAAATCGTTAAAGTTGATTTTGGTCTGATGGTCTGTTTGGTTGTCAGTTCACAATTTTAGTTTTTTATCTTATCAGTTGTTTCGTGTTTATTTTTTCTTGTAAAAAATTCCCATGTATTGTTTTGATACCCGGGTACTTGTGCCAGCCCATGGGGATCAGGAACGCCCTTCAGGACTTGTCGTGAACTAGGTCGGGCGTCGGGTCAGATGGAGACTCGGCCTAGTTCGTGACAAAATGGTATCAAATGGAGGTTGGCCCTTTTGGGTCTTGTTCTTTTGGAATAGTGTCATGATAGACTGGAGTTAATGTTGTCAGGACTCAACGTCCTGACTACGACTAAGGTTCCTCACCTGGAAACCTCATGGTGGGACTCAAGTTACTAAAGTAAGTTGAGGATGGTTTAAATATGTGGTCCGTATGGTTAATCGTGTTTTGAGGAAATGAAGAGGGAGTAGGGTCAGTGGTCCCAGTGAGCTCCCAGGGTTTGGCAAGCCATGTGGAGCTCGAGACGCTATCCAAGAATACTCTCTATGGCGGTGGCGTGATTGTAATTTGGCCACCAACCATGTTTCCCAGTCACCCACTAACACTTCTCTCCCCATTCATCATTCCACGTCTCTTTGTTTTGAATTCATGGAAATCTGGTTTTAAGTAAAAATTATTTGTTCTTGGAAAATGTTTTGAAATGAAGCACTTTAAAAAGGAAATGATGTATGAGGCTTGAAATGTGTGGGTTAAATGTTTTTGTTCTAAAAAATGGGAAGGTTTGGTTTTGATCCTTTTTGTTCTCCTGGGAAACCACAAGCATGAGTGTATATGGAAAGATAAATGGTCAATGGAATGAGTGGATGAATTTATGGATGGATATTAGGTGGGTGCAAGTATGGCATGGTAACATGCATGTTCGGGGCCCATGGGACACCATTGGTGATTGTACAACCCACCAGATTTGCTTATTTTCAAAATGTTTTGTTAAATAAGAATTCGGTGTGTTAATAACTGGTGATTGTGTGGTGCATCCTCATATTTTGGATATGTCGGATGTGAGGTGTTTTGACCTAAGGATCCTCTCTGAATGATTTGTCTCCTGATTTTGAATTTTTCTTTTTAAGACGGTGAGCAAGCGTGTGGTGAGTGAATTATTTTGAAAAGTTCTTCGGGAAGCCCTTGATGTGGCCCCCCTTGCACATTTAGTGTTCCATTTTCATATTCCTTGACCATTGGACCTGTTTGGTTGGGTCCATGATTTTATTTCTTCACTAATGCATGCCCACATAAAGAGTTAACATTCGATTGAAGTGCGTCCATGGGTAATTCACCGTCGACCAACCCTCCAGTCGATTTAAGTGAGAACTCTCCCCTTTTGTGATAGCACTAAATCTATCCCTTTATTATTTCCAGTTAAGAGGATACTCTTGCAGTGGGGTGGAAGATGTGAGAGTAGTATAAGGGTGTTTTGGTCTCTTTGAGTCATTTTAGTCGTCGGGTATGAAATTTTACACCGTTGAGTCAGAAGGTTTCCCCCCAGAAATGATGAAAGGAATTCCAACAGGGAAGTGTGAAGGCAGTTTAGAATTATCAGTTCTGATAGATGTCTTGAAAGGATTGTAGTGATTTCATCGGCTGCGAGGTTCATGTTTGGTGACGCCTTACGGTGTGAGTTCTATTTGAATAGAAAAGGTGGATTTCATAAAGTCCTTCGAGAATCCCTATATTCATGAAAGTGTGTCCAACTCTTAGGGAGTTCTAATTTTTCTGTTCAGGGGGAATTTTTGGTCATGGGTACTTCCTTCTTATGTTTCTTTGTTAGGGTGAAGAGGTGACACATGTTCATCATATAAACCCCCTATTTTTGGTGGAAGTGATCCGTGGGAGTAGGTGGATGTCGTAGTGTGTTGTGTCTGATGGGGTTGTCTCGATTGCATTGTGGTTGCGTGTGACAGCAAAAGGAGAAGCTCAATTCGGGAGTCCTCAATACCTTACTGCAAAAAAAGGAGATGCTTCAAACATTAGAGCTCTATCAATAGACCTTAGAGTGATGCTAGAACATAGTCAGGAACACTGGGAGTGTATGAGACCCCATATTTATTTCTATCATCGGTGCTAAAAGTAAAGTCATTTTAAATTGTAATTGTGGTTATTTCATTTCGAGCAATCCATTTGGGTGCGTAAGGATTTTGTGACTATGTGGAGGCATGGTCGTCTCATTGCCTTAATGTCTTGGGGGTTGCGTCCCACGGGATGTAATCTCTTTAGTGGTCTTTATGTGGTATGTTGGGTAAATCTGTCACAAAGTTGAATAGTGATGATCCAGGGATGTGGAGATGTTGGATTGTCTTCGGCTGGGATTTTGACGCCCCGGTGGTTGGGGTCGGCCCTCCCCGCCCCTTGTGGTGCGGTGTTTGGTCACCGTTGGGAAATTTTCAAGGTATTGTATCTTCTGTCGGCTGTAATGGTGGGGAGACCCGTGATAGGTCTCGCTCAAATGTCTCTGGATCAAATCAGTGTCGTCTCTCTCATAACGGCGGGGTTTCCGCTCGAACCTCCCAGTGTCAGTTTTCCAATCTCGACTCAGGCATCAGTAGGGTTCTAATGGTGGGGAGCCCCTCGGGCTTCCCCATGTTGACCTTTTGGTTCTGTTTCTAAGGATGACATGGTGATAAGTGATAAGAGTGTACCTTGGATGTGGTTTGACTTTATTTCAACATTCTAACCAAATGGTGTTGTTTTAGTTTAATAGTGCTTGAGATGTTTCGGCTTTTGAAAATGAATCATGTGGGTGTGAGAGTTCCCTTCAATGATCAGTCCAATAGAGGTGTTTTAACTATTTGGGGCGGGGGACACATATAAAAAAGTATTTTCACGAGTTTCTTGAAGTTTTCTTTTGAGTCACTTTGTCTAAGAACGGTGCATTTGACAATTTTCACTTGTTGTTCGTGGAGATGCTATTTGATCTTTAAAGGGGTGTTGTTTTCTACATTATGGTTCAGTCCTAGTTTTGGATTTTCAGGGAGGTAAAGCTTTATGGTGGGGAGAATTGTCACACCCATCATCTTTAAATAAATTATGTTATTAATTGTCTAGGTAACAGGTAGTCCGGGTTGAAGCCAGACCTAATGTTTTTTGGTTTCTTATCTAGAAACATGAGGTTTGGCATTGACAGCGTTCAACATGCTGTTGTCGAAGTCACGCGGCCTTTCCTGGGACACTGCACAGTCTCACCCGGTTCATCGCACGACCTGACCGATGTTCAGGGCAGATGAATAAAATTTAATGAATAATAAAATAAAAATAAAGTAAAATACGAAGAGTGATAAAATTAAATGAGTTGTTTAAATGATAATAATATTATTATTATATTACTATGTTATTATTATTATCATCCTTGTTATCATTATTATAATTGTCACAACTTTTCATTTTATTTTATTATTATCAATTATTATTATTATTATTTCATTTAATAATTTAATTTTGTTGATATAATGAATTTATGGTGATAATTATAAAATTATTTACTTATCATTATTGTTTTAATATATATATATATACATATATATATATATTAAGTGGCCTAAAATATTTTTTAGACCCTTTTTTATTTTTTTTATTTTTTCCAATACTTTTATTATTTTTTTCTCTATTTTTGTCTCTCTTACTTTTTTTATTCCCTCCCTCTTCTTCCAACCTATATCTTCTATCACACTACCCTAAAACTAGTGCCTTGCACTCCCTAGTTTGACAAGCCTCCAGATCGCCCGCATAACCTCCTCAACCAGCCTTCCACCAGGCCGTCGCCTGCTGCTTGGAATCTCGCCGAACCCCCTACCCTCCTTGTCTGCGCCGCCCTATCCCTTGAGAGAAGCCACCACCTCACCTCCTCACCATCTATCCACCTTATCCGCGACCTGCTAACCTCCCTCACGCCATCGCACAGCGCCGCACCACCCTCCCGTCCGACTGAGCTCTCTTACACCCTCCTCCGGCGTCGACCACAACCGCCGGCACCCCTGCCTCCCGTCCGACGAACAACACCCGGACCGACGAACTGTTGGACCACCCTCCACCTTCGACCTTTCCTTGTTGGTCGGCGACACCTCTGGCGACACCTCCAGAAGCACCTCCAGCGCCTTTCCCTCATTCCGCACACGCAGTACACTTCGAGTTATGTTTGTTACTCTTATTGAGTTTTTTCTACTTCCAGTGGGTATGAGTTTCATTAGGGGTCATTGTTGAATCTCGGGTTGGATCAAATTTTTGTTTTAGGGTCCAACTCAGTTCGCATGTGTTGTGCATTAGGTGCGATCAGAGATTCATACAGGTTTTGGGAATTCCTTCTTATGAGGTTGGTGGTTCCATGCCCTAACATCATTAGATGAATTAATTTTCTGCTTAATTAAATTATAATGTGATTTAACGATAAAATTGTATAGTGAATATTTAATATTGGATATGCTTTGATTTGAATATTTTATGAAACTTAATTTTTCTTTGTAAATACATATGTATTCTATGCGCGTTGTGTAGTAGCAAATTTTAGACGTGTTTAGCTAATTGTTTAAGGTGTGCATTTTTTTTCAAGGATACTTGAGGTGTGGGTGTGATTAAATTTAGTTTTTCAAAAAGAATATAAACTATTTTTATGTGTTGATTTTTATCATAAACCTTGAGTATGTTCTAAGGGTGCGAATAGAGTTTTTGGAAGGGTTGGGATGCACAATTTCTTTTTAAATGGTTCTGGAATATAATTTTTTTTTTGTTTTAATATGAGGTATTGTGTATGCATTTGTGTTGTTTTATCAATTGAGCAATTTTTTATTAAAGTGGAGTTCGAGATGCGAAACACGGGTGGAAAGGTGTTTGGGGTTATTTGGAGGGTGCGAAATGTATTTTCAAATCCATTGAGATGTGGGTATATTAAAATGGTGATTTCCAAAGAAAACATAGCCACATGTGGTGTGTTGCCTTGTTGTGCCCATTTGAAACTAAATTTAAAATATCTTGAGTAATGGGAAACATGTTTAGATATTGTTACCTTGAGTAATTGGTTTTAATGTGATGTCACTATATTGGATAATGTTACATTTGGTGTAAAGTATTCTTGGTTTCTATTGAAATTATATAATGATTATTTTAATGATTTATTGAATTATTTAGTTGGTGCAGAAGTGGTATTTTTGAAGGAGTTTAATATGAATTTGTTTTTAATGTAGTGGGTTTATATAAAATAAGTCATATTTCTTAGTGTAAACCCTATTTGCACCACTTGGTGGTGTTTTATGATGTCGTCCTTTATTGTGTTCTTTAATATTGTTTTCTAAGTTGTGAAATGGATAATTAAAGAAATATATTTTGGAATGGTATTCTTGTGTGCGTGTATTTTTGAATTGGTGTTTGGGTATGCATGTGGTGGTTTTTTATTTGTAATGTCTTGTTTGGTGTGTGATAGGTGAAAGTTATACATGATGTGAATGTGGAACTTGTTTGAGCACAAGAGAAAACCCCGGGTACCTAGGTGGGCAGATTAGGACTAGTATGCTAGATTTTATGGAAGTGGTTTATCCCAGCTCCATCAAGTAGGATAGACATTACAACACTAACTAAACATTTGTGATGATTGAAGACCACAAGGTTATGGATGTGTTTCCCAACTAGTGGGTCATGCACGAGAGTGTTTATTGTTGTGGTTCCTATGCTATGTTTACACTGAGGTACGATTTCTATAGCACCCTATGCATACTAGATATCTTAGGGGATTTACCTGCAGTGCTCTACTATTCATGACGTGGTGCCTTCCATCGGTATATAGAGGACCACTTGAGTATGTCCTTGTTCTTTATAAAATTTCCCTTCCATTTTAAACTAGTATTGTAAAATGGTTTTTCTTTCAATACTCTTTTATTTTCACTTCAGTTTTTAAATGTTTTCCTTAAAAGTGTTTTGAAAGTGTGGTTTTAAATAAGAATGTTAAATTATCTTTTTGATGGTGTGGCATGGAACCTTTTTATTTGGTGGTATCCTACTAGGATCTTGGATCACACCCTACATACACCTTTGGGGGTATGTAGACCTTGTTCTTTGTGTATCCCAGGTTGGGGCATCGTGCTTAGTGACAATGGTTCAGGTCACTGATGGTTTTCTCTTGAAGGTTGGGTTTTTAGCTTGAGGATGGTACACATCTCTTGTTACTTGGAGGTTTGAGTTTGAGTTTGAGTTTCTTTTTTTTCATTTTCTTTTAGATGTTGGTTCAAGTTGTAAACATTTAAAGTTTATTTTAGTTTAAGGGTATGTTTGGTTGTCAGTTTACAATTTTAGTTTGTTTATATTGTTAGTGGTTTTGTGTTTACTTTTCCTGGTAAATTTTTCCCATGTATTGTTTTGATACTCGATCTCTTGTGCCAGCCTATGGGGATCGGGAATGCCTTTTGTAGCATGTTGCGGACTGGGTGGATGGAAACCCAACCTAGTTCATGAAACATTTAATCTTATAATATATGTCAATGTACAAAATTGATTTCGTATTTCTTGAATTTATTCTTCTAAATAGACTAATTAATCTAACAGTCTCTCTTCGTAGAATATGTAACTCAAATGTGTAATGTACCAATCTCGATTGGTAGAAACATTCTAAAACACATCCATATTTATCCATGATACATTTTGGAATCACGTTTTAATAAATAGTCAATAAATTAAAAACAACTAATAATGAAAATTAGAAATAATATAATCATACATGATCTGTCAAACTCCACCCTTCATGAAATTGGTTCAAATATTCTTTTTTTACAATTCCATGTTATCTCTAGTGTAATTTTTGACGAATAAATTCTAAAAATGATCAAAAGAAATGAATTTATCCACTATAATTATTTTTCTATTTTTGAATGTATTTTAATAGAAAATAATTAATTTGGAGAGACAGTAATTCCATATCTATTCAACTCATACATCATGATGAGTAGAGCCTATATACTCAATCTTGATATTGAATTAATCCACCTTCTCTTTAAAAAATGGTAGTATTTCTCAAATCATTTCATTTTTTATTATTGTATATATTTTTCATCAATTAGATCACATAATGGTTATCATAATAGACAACCATAACCAAATTCAAATTTTATCAATGATCCTCCAGTTATTATTTTGTCCATATATACATTTTATATGACTTTTAGATGAAAATCAAATAGAATCAGTTTTATTAAGAGGAATTATTTCTTTCAAATTTCTAATACTTACAATGTATTTGGTCACATTGAAAAGGGATACACCTCTCATAGAGGTTTTCTCCATAATTTACCTATCCTAATCTAGACTAATTATATATACACATATCGATCATTCCATGTAATATAAAAATAAAATATTCATGCTTACCTTAATTTCACTTCATAATTTGATTCATAGAGGCCATGTTTTCTAATTTTCGGTTACTATAGATTAGAGCTACTAGTATTATTATATAAATAATATATGATTTCTTCTATAATAATTAATATATTTCAAATAATTTTCTTCTAGAGAGCGGGATCAATATCCCTTTATTATTTATGTTTCAAAATAATCATTCAAAACAAAATTATTATAGAGACTATTTTCCAATCACTATTTTCAAACATTATAAGTAGATCCCAAAAAAAATTCATGAAAAACAATTTCATATCTCTTGTTTTGATATACTAGTAGCATGATAAAATGTATGAGTTCTCCCATTATAGACACGTGAAACTCTAAGATCATTAACGGCATATTTTACTCTATGAAAATCAATTTTTCCACTTAATATATAGGTATTAACATAGACAATATCCATAAACTACTCTTCCTTTCCCAATATCATATAAATATATTCATTGAATCCAACCTATCTACACTCCACCTTGTCCATGAATGTGTACAACCAATTATAGTAGCCTTGATTAATATGATTAAAATTATAATAGTCATTTTCAACCTATAAACATTCAATTTAATATCACTAATTCTATCACCCACTTGTTTTTTGATAAAGACTTCCTATTTTATAATTAAATTTAGGAATATCATGATCATTTCCCTTTGATTTATTTTGAAATTTCATTAAATTGATACATCTATGAATTTTCTAGTTTAATCATGTATATCCATTAGTACAGATGTCACTTTCACATAAACCACATTATATAATAAATAACATTTTCAAATTATTTATTACCTATTTTCATCACATTTCCCTTATTATCACAGTTTACATCAATAATGACATTTTTCAATGATATTTTTAGTTTGAAGCCTCTTTACTAACATTGAAGATTGAATTTGATTTATTTGATCTGATGGTTCAATAATTGACCAGACCCATGATTTATATATTTCATCATTTTTAAATAAATATTTCTCTATTTGAGGTAATAGACTACTATGATCCCTAATTCACATTCCCTAGATTGGAGTTCATATAGATACTTTTATCAATTATGATTAATTGTTTGAACACAAATCACTAGTTCCTCTATCGAGTTAATTATTGAATCCCTAGAAAATTATTCAACTGTTGATTCAACCTCGTAGACCTATTAATATGTTGAACTGTATAGGAAACGTAAATTGTTTTTACTTCCTCCCCTTCACTATGATCTTTTCATTTGTTGTGGAACTCTATATTTATAGGTATATTTTATTCCACTACCCTCATATCATTATTTTCTAAAAAATATTATCTAATTTTATAAACACTTTTCGGATTTAATATTTAATTTTATCATAATAATATAATTTACCCTACTATATCTCCATATTTACAATAATATCCTTACTTATTTTCGATTTAGAACTTTATTCTAAACCATATGAAGTGTTTCCATGTTGGTTTTCATTCATAAAACATTTCATAAATTTTCTTATACATTCTAGGTCTCATCAAAGAACAATACATCATGTAAAGTTCTACTTTCATAAATTCCATCAAATTGTAGTGTGATGTGATACTTTTAATGAGAGATATACATTACATGTTTTTACCATTAACATTAAACTTATTGTAATATAATTTTTAATTTTTCTAATAGATGAGAATTTATTCTTAATTCCATATTTCTCCATGAATCTTAGAACCTCTTGAGAGGTGTACCATGTGTGATTGTGTGATCAAATGATCTTAATCATTATTATAGATTCATTTATGGAAACATAAAAAAACTCTTAATACACTCAATCACATCAATAATTTCCTTATAGAGATTTATACAACCTATTATTCTATAATAAATTATTAAAAAATATTGATCATCGCTTACCATGGGTTTCATAAAATTTAATACAATCCAAAATGTAATTCTGAATTCTTTCCAACATATTTGATGAATTTTTTGTTCATAAGATGATATTGATTTAATACTATAAATATTAATAATCAATTACATCCCATATTCTCTTAACCAAATCTCAAATTAGTAATATTAATTGTAACCATAAATTTTTCATTAATTTTCCATGTTTACTTTATTGATATGATTAAGACTTCGATTCCTCATGTTGATTTTTTCTTCCATTTTAGGGATACAATTTTTCTCCATGTTTTCCATCAAAAATATGTTTATATTTTTTATTCAATCATTTATTAATTTGTATTTATACTTTACTTTTGTAAGGAATCCCAGTTTGTTGATGGCCAATTCCAAACCTATGCTAAAAAAGTAATTAACAATCAAGATATTTTCTCATAATCCATCCATACAATGAACATTGATTTCATAAACATACCTTTATCCTTCATTTTTTTCATTAATCTCTATATTTTTAAAGATACATCTTGGGAAAATATTACCATACATTCAGAAAATTACATAAAATTATACTAGAGATTTATATAAACAAAAAATTTCGACTAATACACACTATTAGGGGTCTATGTGATTCCATTTAATGTTTCATCTAGATCATTTTCCACCATTAAGAACATGTCATTCATCTTTTTTTCCATCCATGAATTCCTAATTGAGTACAGGCATAAATAGGTATCTATATCTTTTTTCTTCAACATATGATATTTAATCATAATCATCATCCTTTAATGTATTCAAAATATTATTCAAAAGATTCATGTTTTATTATATATCACACATACTATTATTTACATAGGATTGATATCAATAACTATATTGGTAATAATATACAATTTTCTTTCATAGTTAAAGAAAAAAATAACAATATACATATTAATAGTTTTATATTTTTATTGTAGGATTCATTATCATATTTTATGATACAGTACATTGTTCTAATCCTCTAAAGTTTCATTCCATAATCATGGATTATGTCATTTATTTTCCATAGTGTCTAAAAAATTGACACATTATCAAGGTAATCGATTTATTAAGGCCAACTCTCTAAAAATTTCCAAACATCATGTATCTTCTTGGATTTTAACATCTATCTATAATTGGGAGTCAATATTAATTTTTTTCTATCCTATGAGAAATGATCCTATCTTGAATTACATTCATTTAAAAAATAGACCATTTTGAATTTATCCAATAGGATTTTGTAGTCAAAATGAATGGGTAGGGGTGAATTAGTGTTACTCTATTTTATTGAAATCCTTTTAACCTATATACCAGTTAAAAAATATGGACATAATAAAAATTACAAAAAAAATATAACACAAAAAATAATTTAAATAATTAATAGAGTGAAAAGGTGAATCAATACAATTCATGATCTCAATATTAGTATCTACTCCATGTTATACTCAGTTCACCTGGACACATAGATTTTATCTCTAATCAATTGGGATGATTATAAATTATGTTCCATTATTATCCATGTATAAGATCATACATAATATGTGAAGGTATGATCCTTGACATACAAGAAGTTATTACACATGTCTCAATTCTATATCACAATAGGAGCTATCTGCCAACAACACTAGTATCCCTCAATTAGTTTTGAAAATATTATATTACATCGCACTAGTATTTAATGTTCCCATAACTTCCACTCTTGCAAAATTATCTTTAGTAATATTTTTGATATACCCACATAAAAAATTAAAGATATTATAAATAGGATATATAATTCTAATCTATCATCTGGTATAATATCATGAACATAGATCTTATTGTATCAACAACACTAATATATAGACCTTATTCATGATCAATATCACTAGACTTTCTCTACTAATTTTATTTTTCTTATTCATCTATATCCTCATCACATAGATTTTAAATTGGGTAGAAGGATCTTCATACCATTAAAACTCTTCTATAATTCATAAAATATGCATTGTTTCTAATTTACAAAATTACATCGATTTCTGTCACCCTATATTTGGTACTCAATGTGAAGAAATTGCATGCAAAATTGGTTTCACCTTTTCATTCACAAAAACTATCTATTTTATTATTTATTTTATTTAGTTTTAGAATAAAATTAATAATATTTAAATTATTTTTTAAATAAAAACTCTTTCTATAGATATCCATACTTTTCATACATAAATATCACATGTTATAAGATGAATATTCAATAAAAATTATTAATATCCACGCAAAAATCATATGGATGTAGTATCCATGGAAACATTTACCATGAACAACACGTTAGTAAAGTGGAATACATCATATGATTCTAGGTTCGTCATAATAACTCCCTCATTAAATTTTTTATACTTAAAACCATTATCTATAACCTGGGTAAAGAAAACATAAGAAAGGGTGAGCTCTATTTCTCAATAAAGGTTGACAAGTGGGATATAAATGATCACCTTATCCTAAAATAATCATAAGGTTATAAAAACATGAGAATAAAATTTTAATATTATAACCTTCCTATCATATATCATAATCAACAGTCATGAAATAATTCATGGTTTTTATAAGACATGAATCATAAAGGAGTCAAAGAAAATGATCAATGAAAGTCTAATATTGGCAGATGTCATATGTTTTTGTCATAAAAATTAGTTATGGAAATAATTTACTCAGTAAAAATGGAACACTTACAAGACTATAATAGTGGATGGGAACTACCCCCAGACCATAATATCCTTTTTCAAGGAACATTCCTAGAATATTAGAGTATATAATGTCACATACTAAATGGTTTTCTCTCCCTATTCAAGTCCATATTATCTCATGAGATATCCATCATTTCCAAATGTATTGGATGGATATATAAAAATTAGACACATGTGTTCCATAATATCATAAATCATTCAGCATTGAATAACCCATGGAATTTAAACATATTTCATGAAAATATCATATTAGCATCAAAGAATAACCCATGGAAAAGAAATGACTTCTATAAAGGTTTCATTATAATATAATTGACCTATGGTAATGATTCTTGTTTCCATGAATCATCCTTTAGTCATCATCATTATAATCCATCAAAATAATTAAATTGGAAGATATCATCAAATCAAATACCATGTAAATTATAACTAATGTAAAAGGGAGTTATCTTAAATGAAATTGGCTTAAAAATATATTTGGAATATCTATTGATGAAAATACCCTTTCTATTTTGATATCACGTTATCCAAAATATAAAAAAATTACAAAATCATAAGGAAAAATGTTATATAAAAATATCATTAGATATTTTTAAGGGATGATTCAAATTATTGATTGGTTATCGTAGTTTGAAGTTTTTTTAATGTCGTGTTTGTTACAAAAAGATGCACTTAACATTTTAGGTAAAAATTCAAAAGTACTTAATTATCAAATGTTAAGATGATTCTTTTTAAACAATTTTTTTTTAAAATGATATCATTTATAATTTGGACTTCAAATAATTATTATAGAATAAAATTGTTTTTATAAAACATAGACAATGAATAAAAATTACATTCAAATGAATAGTGAAAAGATGTTTTAATTTAATTAAAAAAAGTCATTCTGTCTCTTCAATGCGCAAAGGGAATAAAATTAAAGGGAAAAAAGTATTATAAAAAAGTAACCATAGGATTAATAAATTAATATTATTTTTGAGAGTTATATAAGTCAATTTAATCATTATAAATGTAATCATAAATAATACTAATAAATAATAAAATTTTAACATAAATCTCATACCACTTTCGCACCATATAAATATAACCCTCATGAAAGGGAAAAAATTTTATGGATATTAATATCCCCAAAATTGTCATGAAAGGAATCATAAAATACATCCATTTTAATTATATAAACTATTTAAAATATTCATGTTCTGATTATGATATTTCTTTCACCGAAGTGTGATGAAAATCCCTTTCATTAAGTTCCACTTGCATTGAAATAACTATATACTACTGTATAATAAATTTAAATTTATTATAAAACTCTAAAATAAAAATTTACAAAAAAGATAATATCATATATGATCTTATAATATAATATATATTTATATTTATATATAATTTCTAATTTTAATCATCATTTTTGTGTGTTAATTGTTATGTTTTTAGGAAATAATTGGTTTCCTTGTTTCAATTCTTGTACATTAATCATAGTTACATCATATTAATTTTTTTAAAAATATAAAAATATTATATAAATTATTTATATATATTTATATTTATTCTTAAAGGATATAGATAAAAATGAATGACATCGTTCATGGAGTCGGTAAGACATGAATATGCATGAATATTGTTTCCACTTTTTGAAAGATGTAACTAAAAAATAGTAAAAAATAATTCTTCATTATAGATTCATTATTATGTCATATATTATTTCTATATTCATTAAATATATCCTTATTATCATTTATGTAAATCATAAATCAAAAATAGTTACACTACTCCATCGAGATGGTAGTCCAAAGTTATGCACAAATGATATTATCATTTTTCAAAAGATTGTAAGGTAATATAGTAGATATTGTATTATAATTCAATAATAATTACATTTCATTAAATAAAATTTTAAACATTAATCCCACCATAATATCCATCTATGATATATGGTGAAGGAAAAATAATTATATGGTTATGTGGGGGTCGTTGTCCACACATATGCAGTGGTGATACTTTAACTTCCCATGAGATGGAAAATATGCAGGATAATGGTTATTTCAAGACCATATAAACATTTAATTACTTTTATTACAATATATTTATTATTTTATTATTAATGGAATAAATTTATATGAGGTATGAAAACATATAAATTTAATGAGGTTGGATTAGATGATTAACATTTCTTCAATAAGCCTTCTTTAGAATAATTCTTAAGGACCCTCGAAATGGGCTTTAAGAATAATAGAGACACCACATCATTAATAAGAAATTTGGGGAAATATTTGGATAGTTTTTTTAATATTGAATTTTCAATGTGATAGAAATAATAAATTTCTGGGGTGTTCATATATAAGTTGGAAAAAAGATAGGCTTGAAATTTATTAAAAGATTAAAATTTAATAAAACCATTATCTAGAAAAATGCTTCAATATGGAAAGATATTAAATTTATTTATAGAATAAGGTTATAATTTTAAAATATAATAGAATTTTTACATGTTTAAATGTTAAAATTATCATTATGCCTTCATTTAACCACTTCTGTAGAACGATTTCGACCTTAACTATGGCGATGTTTTTATTTATGATTTTCAATATTAATTATAACCAAAAATCAATGTGACCCTATAAAAAATTTGAAAATTATGATTCAAAATATGGAAACAATTTTATGAAATATATTCTCTAATATTGAATGAAATTAATTTTAAAATATATCATAAAATGATATGGGAAAAGGATATGGAGAAAAATATATTTTCTAAAGTATATAATTTTTAAATACCAAAAGCAACATAAAATTTATTCCAATTACCATAATAGGATTATTCATTATATTAATTTACTAATATCACTTTTAAAAACATTTAAAAAAAATTAATTTGGAAATTCTTTAAATGAAAGGATAATTTAAAATAAAAATTAGTATTTTTCACTATTCATCAATACATTAATCATTTCAGAAAATAAATAAAAATTAAATATAAAATAACATGGATATGTTAATTAATAAAATAAGGTCATTTTGTAAAACTAAATTTCTTAAAGTGAAAAAATTAATAATATTATTTTCTCACACAATCAACTAGAATAGTTTTTAGGAATTTGTGTATTTTTGAACCATAAAATACTTTATTAAAAATATATTTTCATTACCAAAAAACATAAATATATTTTTATCTTTTCATTTTTTTATTAATCCAAAATCTTTAATATAAATTTTATAATGGTAAATTATATTAGGGTTCATTTAGACTTTATGTTACATGTATCGTAATATATTGAACAAATGAAATATATTTTAAAAAATTATGTCCTAAAATCGTAGAGTATTACTTTCAACCACCTTAAAATGAATTTATACTCAAAATTTTTTCACTATACTAAAATATAAGGATATAAATATTTTATCATATCCATGGGTTTTTAATAATCTTTTTTGAATTTTTAATTTCTCAAAAGAACTTTAACAATATCAGTAGTATTTTTCCATCGAACATTATATTTATGATCAAATATTTCTATCGGTAGTTTATTATGGGATGGATAATTTTTTAGTTCCATGACCTACGAGTTCAATACATGTTATGGAACATGTATGTAAAATATTAGGAGATATATATGGAACACATCATGAACTGGAGATAGGTTTGGGTAGCGCCAAATGACAAGTTACCGTCTATACTTGATTAGGAATCTCAAAGGTAGTAAAATACATAGGTCTCAGGTTTACCTTAAATCAAAATATCATTACCCTTTTCAATAGTAAAATTCACTAAAATACCTTATCACAAATTTAAAAATATATATTTTGTAAAACCATTAAAACAACTTTTCTATGGACTCTGACAAACCATGACATGTTAGTGAATGGCTATGTGGTAATGTGGTACTCCACGTAACATTACCTCTTCTTTAATTTATATTCTTAAAACCAAAACAAGATATAAATATTCTATGATATAATGATGTGCCATAAATTCATACAGTGGTAGAATATAACCCAAATATCATTATAGAATTTAGACATTATTTGGAGATCAGTAATAAAATAAATGGTTATGTTATCCTATTTTCATTATGGCATGTGTAACGGTTATAACATCCTCTTAGACTTATGTATCTTATCACTTACTTAATGACATACCCTGTAGAAATATATATACACTAAAATATATCTCCTCGTGTTTCCCCCAGAAATACTCTTCAAATCTATATACATCTTCACACATCTCAGAATAATAGATATTTATGAACTATGAGCATCATCCATAGCACTTTTATTAACTATATTAAGGATAGAAAAAATGCATGATTATTGAAAAATATCATTACATAATAGTCATGGATAAACTCAGAAACATTTTTGACCTTCTTATATAGCTCAACATCTTACTTTGATATCTATTAAATTATCATATAGATATATTTTTAAAAAATCATTTATAAATATTACATTTCTACCATTCCTTAAATATTTCTAGATCCATCCTCTATAAAATCATGAAATATTGGATCTTTTGTGATCCTCATCCTGGATGATCATTCATGTTCATATTGGATTAAAACATCACACAACTTGTTTTCTTTCCTAGGGTTGTAATGTAATGGACAACATTAATCATTAATCAATGTAATCCATCTTCTCTAGCACATATACATATTTTTTTATTGAATATATACATTAGTGATTTTTTATCAGTATATATATCACATATTTATCTGTAAATACAACATTGTCATGTATTTAATGAAAAAATTATGATAGCTAACTTCAAATCATGAGTTATAAAATTTTTCAGATTAACCTTCAACTGGTGTGGGGCATAAGGTATCATCATATCATTCTACATTATAATACATCATGGTCAATTATTTGATGGATCACTATATATATAAAAAATCTATCTCCAATGTTGGGTAATTTTAAGCGTAGGTGTACTGATCGAAAATTCCTTTAGTTCCTTAGCATTTCCCTCACATTAATCTACTAAATAAAAATTACTCCCTTCTAAGTTAACAAGGTGAGTGAATTAGTTATCAATGATAAAATATCCAAAAAAGAATCGATAATATTCATGCCCACCTATAAAATTATATATCATCGTCAAAGTGGTCGGTCTAGTACAATTTTTAATAACATAGATTTTTATAGACCCACTGATATACATTCTCTTCAGATTAAAATTCAATAAAATTAATGTTTATATAGCCAAAGTACACAGTTGGGGAATTTTTATACATTTATCATTTCTTTGGGTCTTCAGCAAAATTCACATGTAATATTCATTTTCATCCATGATATTGGAATATATAAGAATATCATCAAAAAAATATTACAAAAATAAAATAAAAGTAACATCTAAAGAAAATTTTCATTAAATCCATTATGATAGTAGGGGAATTAGATAGTCGAAATTGAATCACAATAAATTCAGAGTCTCTTAATATTTTATAGAATCATTTATTTGGTTTATAATATGTATTTAACCACAATATAAGTTACCTTATTGTGTAGCATCATTAACTCAAAATTCATGTGATCGGATTATAAATTTATATTTACCAGACTAGAACTATAAGATTATATGTAGAACCATGGATGTTTGTGGTCAAACCAATAGGAAGGATATGACACCAAACTGTGATTTTTTGATTTGGAACTAATAAATTTATTCCTCACTTGAATCTCTAAGGTTTTATTCTAAAATAATAATACTTATTGAAAATTAGTTGAGCAAAAAATAGTTAGAGATCAGTTTTTAGATTCAACGTAGAAGATATCCAAAAATCTATCAACGATAGGCCTATTGGATCAAATCACAATGATGTTTGAGAATCACTAATTTATCCTTGAATTATAAAATTGGATCTACCTAGATTGGTGACAACACTTTTATATATGTGTTTTCTAGTATATATAGAATTGGTTAATCTAGAAATTTTGGAAACATTACAAACTATTGTCATTAGTTTGGTTTCATCCGATTTGGTAAGGGTCTATACTATGAATTCTCTCAGTTTCGATATTTCAAGGGAGTGGGATATGATTTTATAATCATCCTAATTTTTAATCCAAAAAATTCTGTAGTTAATTATTTAGGTGTTAATTTAATAATAACTATATAAAATCACGATCCCTAACCCTATATGGATTATTAGTTCCTATAAAATGCATGATTTGGCATGTAAAATGTCATAGTAGGTGAAAAATCATTATAAAATAATAATTATAATAAAAATTAATTCAAATGTGTGCCCTTAAACGAAAGAATACTGAAAAATGCACCATTGAAAATGAAATCATGAGAAACTATTCGGCCTTATTTCATGTAAGGGCACACATTTCAATTAATTTTTTTAATAATTATTCTTTTATGATTATAACAAGAATAGATGTTCCAGAAAAAAGGCTTCCATTAGTTATAACATTCCTACCCCAGAATAAAAAAATAAAATTAATTTAGATGGATTTTCAATCAGTTTTAGTTGAATTTGAGGATGATGGGCGGCAGGGGGTGGTGAGTAGATGGTAAAAATAAATCTCAAAAATGAGTGTAAACTAAAAAGTATAATTTTATGATTATCAAAAATAGTGAAATGAAGAAACCAACCATTAAATTGAATATCCACACTCAAAAAATATGTTGGTATATCCATGAATATGTCATGAGATTATAATTAATTTACTTTATGTCAATTTTGTTATGCAAACAACATATAAACCCCGCTGTAACATATACTTCAGGTTCAATAATTTAAGGTAGTTAAAGATTCCACATGGAGATGTGGTCCCCTACCTGAGGCCTAACCATGTACCCGGATCATTTATTAGACTAGTGGATGTCCCCACATACCAACATGTGTCCTTTCTGTCTGATTTTTCCTCACTCAAAAACACAATTGGAAACATCTAGGAGGTTACCCAACCAAATCACTAATCTAGGCCATGCATGGTCAAATGTGGAGGTGTAATCGTTAAGCTCCCAAAAATAAAGGTAAATTTTATTTACATGGGTTATATCATTTTTTATTTAAATCATAGAATATTATACGGTGTTACATTTATACCCATTTTAACCACAACGTCCTTGTTTTGGACCCCACATCTCAACCTAGGTAATCCCACTACTCATCCAACTTTGTTCTGCATTGGATACCAATATAACAAATGTTCCCCATATACAAAACATACACCTAAACATAACATGACTATCTTGTCCTGGATCTCTAGGTTCCACCAATTACCCTAAAGACAAATGGTCTACTACTCAGGGCCCACAAACATTCTTGAATGGGATAAAAAACTACTGACTCTCTCCATTGGCCAAAAAAGGTTCCCTTAGTGTGCTTTATGTCACTCATATACACCCTAGGAAACTTCCCAGGCGGACACCCATTGTGATCCCTACTCGAGTCTACGAACACCAATCTTTGGAGATATAAGTAGATTTACACCCAATAAAACGTGCATCATATTAACATGGGTCATATCACTTTTTCCATTTTTAATTAATAACATTATAGTGTGTAATATACCATATTTTCTCTTTTTATGTTTTTTTATCTGATGTTTTATTTGGGAGAGATCTCACACCAACCACCTAACCACATATGATATAGCATGATAATCATTTTTCTGTTAACATTGATTTTTGTCCTTCTTAATACACAACCCATTTTTATTTAGGATAATCATTAAGGTATATTAAAATTAACAATGGAACACATCCCTTATATCTTTTGAAAATACAACTAAAAATATCCTTATTAGAAATCAATCTATGTCCTGTGGAAACTATCATTCCCTCAAAATTATTTATGATGATTCCATTTAATGACAATAATAATTATGTAAGGAATGTATAACCTGGTCATGAGGCTTGGCTCAATCCTAACAAGATCATCTGTGTATTCTATGGGATTTTATAAGGATTAATGTAATGATGGGATTCAGTAAAATTGGATTAATCAATCAAAAATTACATAATCATTTCAAAAGTGTATTTCTTCAATCATAACCTCAATCAAATTCTACAAAATGTTCTGATTCTTTTACATATCCCAAGTTTCTATAATTAAATATTCTAAGAATATAATTATAAAACATAGGTTAAAGCTCTTCATAGTATGGAAATATACATTCAAGAGTCAAATAATCAAGCCATAATATCAAATAATAAGTTAATAAAAATTAATCACAAGAATTTAGAATCAGAATTTAATTAATCAACACTATAATCATGCTAAAATTTTATATTGGGATAAAAATAGAAATTATGATTTTCTATATAAATATTCTCATTAATTTACAAGGGGAAAATGATATTTCAGGTTAAATAATAATTCAAATAAAAAATGTATACTTTAATAATTATAATAATATATAATCATGGTATAAATGGAATGTATCTCAGGATTGATCCCCTCATAATTAAAATCATACATTTTTCATATTATTGAGAGAAATGATTTGGATGGATAAAATGACATAATAAAAAAGGGTTTAATGGAATGAATAACATTAAAGTTGGTAATCTATAGGTCACATGAATATATACCATTTCATTTGGGAAATTGATGGAGATTTCTATAAATTATTACCATCAATAAAAATGTTAGCAAAATGAATATACCTGAACTTGATAAATGATTAGTTACCTTAATATATCCTAAATATAAGAATTAAATTGGACGTTTCACACAACTATCAATAGTGGATATCATATCATATAAATTTAGGGATTAAATATTAAATATGTACCAAAGGAACTAATTTGAAGAGAATCCTATACAAAGAAAATAAAATTCCTACACAAACTAAAAACCCCAAAAATAAAAAAAAATATTATGGTTGCCTCTATAAAGAACTCAAAAATATGTCATCATCTAGATGGATGGAAAAATATCAATCAGAAAATTTCATTGGTTTTGTAGTCTTTGGATACTTGTAGGAACTGGAAGCATCATCCTCAAGTCTTAATGGTCACTTGGGAGGATTAACCACCATGAAAATGGATTGACCATACATCTCATGTTATAAATAATTCTTCTATGAAGTTTAATGATGGAGACCCTAGGTAAGTCCTTGTATCATGACTAAATGATTAAAT
The DNA here is from genome assembly GCA_963277665.1 of Viscum album. Classification (NCBI taxonomy): domain Eukaryota; kingdom Viridiplantae; phylum Streptophyta; class Magnoliopsida; order Santalales; family Viscaceae; genus Viscum; species Viscum album. Next base: position 1,227,984,432 of record OY728130.1, read on the forward strand.
ACCTCCTGTGGAAGGATGTATGGTAGAATATCGTGTTCATTATTAATGGAAGTTGAATCATATGATCTAAAAATAACACTGAATGCAAAAGAAAAAAATGATAGAATAAGAGAAGTATTTTCAGAAAAAAATATTTTATAATTTCTATTACATAATTTTAAAAAAACTAGGGTACAGAAATACTTCCAATATAGATACACAACCATAAAGATTAGTAAAAGTGTCAGGAAATTATGGTATAATTAAGGTGAGCATGTGAAATATCTGTGATAAGCATTGGATGTCCCCTATAAAGTGCTCAGTTTCAAAAGACTCCCTTCTATGTCAATGATTGTGATGATTATAGGGGTAGATGGATTGAAAACTATAATATGATTCATATTACCGGTTTTATGGTTGGACAAAACTAAGATTGGGGAGGCAGGAGGTGATGTGATGATCCAGATAGAGGTCGTGTGTCAAGTAGCTGGAAAGGTAAAAGGAAAATGTGGTGTAACAGGTAAGTAAGGACCCTTTCCCCATAAAATATTTGCAAGCAGAAAAATATATATGAGTTGAAATGGACATAATCTGTAGAGGGATCTAGACCAATTACACTATTTGGGAAATGGTGGATAACGAAATAACGGATCCAGATGTGGGAATTACTATATCATGTAGTGGGTGGGCGGTAGGGGTGGATCACAAGAAGGGATATGGGATATCATATAAATGGGAATTCTAAAATAATCGAATGTCCTTTCCTCATTCTCTATAATAAACTAGAGAATGATATCATGTTTTCATATCACCTCCCATATATTTTAAGGAACATTTATTTTAGGCTTAGGTATGGTAGGGGTTGGTACCTTAATGGAAGGGGTGGAAATTGTGTGGTGGTGGGGGGGGCATTCCTAATAGTAGAATTACCCTATGGTGTCATATTTGAGGTAATGGAAATAGGAGAGAGAACCTCAATTGTAGACTCTTCATACTTAGGTGGGCACTCATAATTCTTTGAAATCTTTTGATGGATCCCCATTATGTATAGCATCATAAGATCATCCAACTGCATTAGGACCTAATGAGTATATGGGATACGAAGAGTTGAATACACTAAGATATATGGCTAGGATCATAATAATTTTATCAAACTGTATATTTCCCCAGGATCTCTTCATATATGCATCAATGTACATAGAGAACTGGCATTCCATTTTCACTGCAAGGACACCCATGTAAGAATCTAGAATGAGTACCTATATCGATATAATAACACCATGAGATTCACTTCAAGATATCCATTCATGCGGAAAATCCCAATGAAAAATCAATAGGGTATAAACCCTCAACTGGTTTCACTTCATCGTGTGGGGACTGCGGGAGTAACTTGTCTTATAAACAATCATTACCTAGCTCGTCAGTGACACTATATTGTTAGCATAAAAAAGTCGGGTAGATTTTTATGGGGACGTAAAACAATATTTATAATATATTACAAGTACAAACCAAAAATTCCTACTATGAGATCTGAACCCTTTCCTCCCAATGTAAAGGATATATGAACCTTGTCAAACTTGAAATTTTCCAGAAACTCAAAATATAATTCTTGATACATCAACTCACACACATAGAAAATATGTTAATGATGTATCCCTACAAGAATTTACATAATTTAATTATCTATGAGGATATTATGATTCACATCAAGGTTGAGTTCGTTGTTCATCCACATAGGTTTATCCTACATATTAGCTAAAAATAGCTTGTGTTGGGGGTCAAAATAATGATGGAGTTGATGGAATGGTAAGATGCGGTTATCATCCTATAAATTATGGGGATTAGACTAGAAATGTTTGGAATATGTTGTAGATGTGTAACCTGATATGTGGGTTTGAAATGAAAGATATATAGGTTTTGAATGATCACACACCAACCTATTGGGTATGGTTGCGTCTTAACATTGTTCCACACATTTGGATGGAAGAAGGTCACCTCCAATTGTGCAGGCCCTGGGGGTGCACAATGTAAATGGAGGAGAGGTAAGGGAGTGAGGAGGAAGGAAATTGGTGGTGTTAGATGATCGGGTGATTGTGTAAGAAGGGGAGTGAGAAGGAGTAGCAAGGGAGGTGCAAGGAATTGTAGAGAAAGGGGTGCTGTGAGGATGTTTTGGGAACCTGTGGTTCATGATTCAGGTACGAGATTCATAATAATCACATAATTCATTGAAAATTAATGATGTTAATAATTTTCCGTTAGAATTTCATAAATGACAAAAACATAATGATGTGAATGTGGTTCAAATCGTGAATTAGGATAAATAGAGGACCAATCACTGGGGAAATCAACCCCTAATTCTAGTGAGATCAACTAAAAAATAAGTTTATCAACCCTAATCTATATTAAGAAACAATCCTCGGTTTTCGATAAGATAGTGATTCATTTATTACATGATCTATAGAACCATTAGAAAAACTAAATTTTAAATATTTGACACACTCTTCCTGAAATGACTCTTGATAATGTTTTACCCATTGATCGTCCATGTTAATGGGTGGCCCATTTTATCATTGAGTTTCTATGGTTCCATATGGAAAGATGTTAATAGCCTAAAACAGACCTATCCATATGGGATTTATTTTTTGGATGAATAGTTTTAGGTTATATTTGGTTAACAAAACATTATCCCCTAGTTTGAATAACCATCATGAAATGCATTGTTTAATCCATTGATTTTATTTCTCCTAAATTTTTTTGACATCCATAGAAGTTTCTTATATAATTTTCTACACCTCAACTGATTTCAATGGTCTTTTTTCCCATATTTTTGAGTATCCATGTTTATCTTTCTATTTCCCTAAAAGTTCAATGTTCTAATTCCACTAGTAGATGGAAGGGTATTTTTGATTTATTTTTGAAAGTAGTTGTATTGAGGAGAAATTTATAGGATATTCGATATTACCAGAGTGATTCTTCAATTTAATTAATTTAATCATTTCTATTTATTGGAATTCATTTTCAAATTTTTTTTATCAACATATTAGATAGTTACACCTACCCACTAGTTTGTGGGTGGTAAGGTGGTCTATTTTTGTGTTGAATCATGTTCATTTAGTTAATAATTTCAATAGAATAATTATTGAAATGAGTACCATAATAGCTAATGAGAAATTTGTGAAATCAGAATAGGGAAATGATTTTATTGTTTATAAATTTCATGACCACATTTTCCATATTGAAGTTTGTCACTTCTTCATCAACCATCTTTGAAAGGTAGTCCATATTTACCATGATGTAAAAAATTCCATGAGAATTGGGAAACAAGTTCATGAAATAAATTACCAAAATGTTGAATCTTCATATTTCTAGGATACAATTCTGGTGAATTTAATTATGTTTCCCAATGGTGCTTACTTTTTAACTCTAATCACTGATTTGGATAGAACCTCTTAACTCCGGATGGAGTGTTGTCCAAATGAATCAACTCTCAATAATTTTATCCATAGTACACATAGACCCATTATGTCTACCAGTTAGTAAAGTATGAAAAAACTCTAGAAATTTTTTGTATTTAATCCTTATGAATTCAGCATTATACTAAACAATAAAAATAACATTTGAAAAGTATTAGTTTATCCTAATAATAGTTGGATGCATTTAAATGAATATTCTCCCATATTGATAGGGTAAGTATGTGTTGAGGGTTTTAGTTGAAAGTTTATTTTCAATTATACAAAAAAATGATTGATCTTGTATATCCATGTTTAATGGAATCTCATTAGTGAATTCATCCAAAATTCTCATCTCATTTTCATACACAATATTTGGAAGAAGTTCTACAAACAGATGTTTTATAATTACATTATCTATCCCTTTTGGGTCATTGGCGACAATGTAATGTTCTAGAAGCAGAAGTATCCATCAAATCAAAAGTGGGTTTGCCTGATTTCTATTATAAAGGTATTTTAATGTTTCATGATCAGTTTGAAAAACTCTATCGAGCTCTAGTTTTGAACTAAATATTTAAAATATAAAAAAAATTATATAATCTCATTATTTATGGACGTACAATTTGTTTGAACACAATTGAGAGTTTGAATTTAATAATAAATTATATGAATAATATGTGGAACATGATATAGTAAATTACTACCCATATTTATGTCATGGGAAACTCACATAAGCTCGATGTCTTTTTCAGAATCTATAGATATAATTATAGGAAAATATGAACGATTATTTTTTAGATAAGAAAAGGGAAAAAACACTATTTACTAAATTCAAAAGGAATATACTAATCTATATGGTATGTCAGTGGTTAGAATTTTTTTTGAAAATTGTTTTATATATGATATTACCCCATGTGGCCGACAAAAAAACATTATTCCATTCACAATTGTTAGTTATGGTAGGCATTTTATTAATTATATATTCACTGGGTAAACATAAATTAATTTCCTTAAAATTTTATTCTAGATGACTATGCCTCCTTATACCATGAAGTGATATTTCTATAAATTCATTAGTAGACATTTCACACAAGATCATTGCAACAACCATTCAACATTTCATTGAAAACACTCAAATGATCATCGATTAAAAGAAAAAAAGCATGAAGACTTCTAGAAAATCCTATTCGATATAAGGAATGATATTTTCTACACACTTCTAGAATATTGATGTTGTATTTAACATTTCAAAATATCATGCTTTAGTGGGGAAATTTTCTAAAAGTATAGTTGAATCTTAAATTTGAATAATCAGTACGGTCGATAAAAATTTGATTATATCCAAAATATCCATATAATAAATAGAAGAATTCATCAAAATATAATATATAAAGAAAAATTTCCATGAATGGAAGATGTAAATGGTGTATCTAGGTTGATTTATTTTGTTTTTTTATTTGACACAGACTCACCATACAATAATGGTTCAAGTTGGGATAAATTATTTTCCATTATTTTTTTATTACAATCAATCCTCCCTTCTTGGGTACATTATGCTGAAGGCTCACCCATTCACATTCAGTGAAATAAATAAAATACCCTCATCAATAATCTTCCAAACATTATTTTAACTACTTATTTCATTGAAATTTTGATTCACCTATGGGGTTTGAATTTTTTGATAAGCAACATATTTAATTAGAATTTAATGGGTGAAGATCACAGGGGATGTCCCTTTAATATCATCTAAACCTATTATTATTTAGTTGTTTTCCATATAAAGACTTTTATAATATTAGGTTCTTGTTAATTGTTTTGTTTGAATCTTATTATGTCTTTAAATTCATCATAGTCCTTAAATAATAAATATTAATGTTTTCTCAAAAAAGGATCCAATTCTAGTATCAGTTTCCTTACAACTAATGGTGTAAAATATTGGAATGAGTCTCTCATAAGAGTTACAATATATTTCACATCTTAATATTAAGTACTATATTATTTATCAGGTCAAATATTCCCCCTCTCATCATCTGAAGCATTTATCACACATTCTTCATCACTATGAAAAGTCTCTCGAAATTATAGTGACTCGCCACATTTCTTGGATTCATTAACTATATCAAACACTACCTATTCCTCAAAAAAAATTCATGTTTAGTCTACCTTGGATCATACTAAAGAAAAAAATTTTAGTGGAGATAAATTCTTACCCTAGGATTATGGGTAAATATCTTTCTTACTTGATTTCAAGAATAATAAAATCAGTATGAAATATAAACATACTATTTATGTATAAGATGTATTCAAGAAATCCCAAAGACACTTGACTTATTGGCATACAATATTTTGTGCCACTCATGTTTTTTAGGGATTTAATCCCCCAATTCATGGAATAAACTCATATGCATGATATTTATACTTTCTCTAAGATCAAATTAGAATTTTCTAGAATTTTATGTTCCTACGATGTAGGGGATCAAGAGAAAACCATGATCCCTCATCATGGGTGGGGTATTCTATTGATCAAATAAAATGTGTTATTTATTTAAATAAGTAACTCCCATTTCATCTATATATTTCTTATTGGATAGAATCAATTTTATGAATTTAGAATAAATGGCCATTTGAGAAATTCCATTCTGAAATTTGATATTAATATGGATTTTTAATCATATATTGAAATTTATTGTTCAATTAATAAATCTTTTCTTTATCAATATCTATTTAAATATAAGAGGGGTTCTTATATGGTGGAAGTGCTATATATACATCTTCATTGCTGATAAGATCTTATTATTTCCCCTTTCAACATAGCTCTGTTTCTATTTTTTTTCTAATTTATTTTCATGTTCTCTCATCTCTATCATTGTCAGTGAATGTCACACATGATTGAGGTTTTAATGTCCTCTTTTATCCCCTTTTAATAGTTTCTTAATGTTTATATCTATTATAATTAAAATAACTACATATTTATCCACTTTTATTGTGATTTTATCAGTATTATTGATAAGTGTACTAGATAATTGGTCCAATCAAGTCCTAGAGTTTTTTTCCAAAATAGAGTTGTATAATTAAGAGAGTGGCCCTTTTATTTTTTATCTCATTTTCATCATTAGTCATTCAATAGTTTGATTTCGTCACATATAAAATGTGAATATTTTCAAGGATTGACTATTGGGGTGTGGAATCTTCTGTTTGAAATGTTAGTTCTTGTTGCTATAATTTATGTTGATAGGGAGGTTGATAGTAATTAGCCCTAATGGAAATGGTCATTATGTATTGGGTTATTGGGGTCGAGGATATTGGTTATGTAGTGAGAACCTAGATAGTTCTGATTCAATGGAGTATCTAGACCACACCTCTCTTGATATACTCTTAATTATTTTGTTGTTATTGAATTGGTCTATATGGGTTAAAAGGATAATGAAATTTTCTAGAATATCTAAATATTTGGGGTTGCTAATTATAATTTACATAATTACAATCTCGACTATGGTTTTATTACATCGCTTATTTAGAGTATTGGTATTGGTGTAGGACTCCACATATTTCACATGATTGAATCTCTATTATAGGAGATGTCTGTGGTAGTGGTGTAGAATGAAACCCAATGTTTATATATTATATGTAAAGGAATTCTAAATGGCTTGCAATGATAGTGGTCAATTCTACTTGGAAAATCCCACTTCAAGGGGTCCTTGATTTCTCCACCAAAGACTAGCATTATTCAAAAATTCATATTAAATGGATCCCCCTACTTATGGTTTCATAATAATGAGTCTTACATTCGTGTATATATCAACCATAGTCTCTATAGAGGGATGTAGGATTTGATTAAAAAATTTAAGCTAACTACATGTATTGAGAGTGTAATGTATAAACATTCATGTCAGTCCCTTAATGTGATCTAAAGCCTCCCAGGATGATTTATCATCTTCCTGATTGATTTTTTGGATGTCATTTTAGATCTTCCTTGTTCATATGGGTGGGAAATAAATATATTATAATATCATTTCTAGGTCTTATAACTTGTTATGGGTCTCCTGGGCATTAATTTTATTCCAATAATAGGATCTATCACAAATGGATATGAGAAAGACCATAATCCTGTTTGATTCTAATGCAATGTCCTAATTCTTTGAGTCATCACAAAATTATAGGAATATTGATATTCTATCATGTGGATGTACTCTCTAATGTCCACTGAAATCACCCATGTTCTAGATCACGTGAATTAGTTTGGATTTCATATTAATTGGTTTTTCTTGAATGGGAGGATGAGAAATTATTGGAGCTTCACAACTAATGGGAAAATATCCACAATACACAATGGTTCACACTTGGAGTAGAGGTCACTCACCATACTGTTTAATAGGAATATATTTATCAATTATATGATTGAGAGGTTAAATGTTGAGATGCTCATCCATGTTTTTATGATGGCCATTGGAATGATATATTTTGATTTCAGGATTAAAAAATAGAATTTATTCAGTTTCTAGACACTTTGAATGATTCATAGGGGCATTGTCAATGCACTAACTACAAGACATATACGGATCAACTAACATATGTGACAATGTTCTAAATCAGAAATTAGGGAATATATAACGGGTCAATTTTACATCCACATCCAAGTTCACCATGTCATAGGTGGATCCCTGAAAATAATGCTAAAACTTGACCGCCTTATACATCATCATTAATTCTATATAGGTGTGACCAGATTAGACATTTATATTAACCCAAATAGCACTAATAATAATGTAAGTAAAATTTTGGAAGTCTAGTGACAATCCCATAGAATGTCTATGGAATAAAATGTTACATTGGGTTTGGAATCTATAAATGGACTCCTCACGTGAATATTTGAGTTTGGGTTTTCGAGTAAGAAAAACATTTTAACATTAGTTGCTGAAAAAATAGGTCATAATATATTTCTTGGAGACTAAAAATAAGATATCCCTATATTTAATATGAGTAGGTCAATTGGCCTAGGCAGAGTTGGTATTCAAGAATCAACAATTTATATATGGTTCAAAAATGTTTGTCTCCCCATATTTGAAAGTAATCTGTGTTCCTAATGTCATTTTTAGTCCAAACAAAATAGGTGCCACTATAAAATTTCGAAACATAAAAAGCTATTATTCCATGTATGATTCATTCCAATTAGTATTTTTTTCATTCACTTATAATCTCATGATCATATTCATTAAAAGGAATGTAATAGGATTTTACAATCAAACAAATTTAATAAATAATAAATTAACCATGTTGTTATTTAGATATTAATTGAAGAACTATTACAAATACACTTGATCCCAAACCATAATAGGATTATATATTCATATAAAAAACGTGATTAGGCATGTGAAATATCACTATAGTTCAATAAATCATCATAACATAATAGTATTTATACAATTAAATTTAAATTGGTAAGCTTACAAGGACAAAGAATTAAAGAATCACGAAAAAAATAAAATCCAAGGAATCATGTATGAAATAAATATGGATGAATGAAAAAATTATTTTAAAATGGTATGATATCATGGAACATTCTAGAAATAAATAACAGCAGAAGTCAATGTTAAAATGAATGCCTAAGACAAATCAACTAAAATTTATTGAACTATTAGTATAAATATGTCAGATCAAATCACGATATGAATGAGGCTCATGACATGATCATTATTAGTATCATCCCTCTCACTAAATTCAGGTCATGACTCTTAAATTTACATCATGATTTGTAATTCCATGTCTTTAGTTATTTTGTATGTCAATCAGTTTTCATGATCCTTATATAGTACCAATCATGAGAATTTCACAATTTAAATTTTAGTAATGTACCATTTTTTTCATCTAGAGCATTAAGTGGCTATATTTAATTTATAGTATCACTCCTACACAATAGGCTATGTAACAAAAGATATTGAAAAATTCTCATCATGAATGTAGTTCACAACTTACACTTTGCATCATCCATAGAATTTATCGCTTTTTATGGTTTCACGACTCAGGATCAGGCTAGACATGGTCAAAAAATATTTAAACACCTCATGAAAATTTTGGATGATTTTAAAAAATGGTATCTAAAAACTTTTGTGGCATCAATTCCCTTTAGGAATGATGATCACATTCCTTAAAAAACAAACATGAAAAAAATGTAAAATAGTATAAAACATGTATAATGATTAATGAATTGAATCAAAACATTATTTATAAACTATTATCATCATGATTATATCTAAAATTAAAGTAAATCTTGGAATGGATTTGAACAATGAGTATTTGATAAAATAATTCATCAATACGGGTCAAATATACATGGTCTTTATATTGATCTTTATATATTCACAATAATAAAAAAAATCACATTGATTGATAATTATCATCAAAATAAGAATAGGTTAACCCAATTTTGATGTACTTTTCTTGAATAAATACATTTTCAATATTCTTCCATAGTTTCTTATTCAATTATTGCAACTCAATCAAGGCTATTTTATAAAATTTCATTAAAATTGGTGTAGCATCAGGTATGAATTAAATTGAAATCCCAACTCTATGATTATAATAATATTGGGTTCTCACCCTAAAATTCTTCAAAAAACACCCAAAAACAGTTATATAATCTATGTTGAGTTTATTTCGAACAATATAGGATATACAATACCTTTTACTATGAATTATGAACTATAAAATTCATTTTATTTCCCACATATTTAAATATTTATTACCACATTGATATTAGGTCATAGGTAGGTTCAGAATATCAAAATAGAAATCACTTCCTCATAAATTGATGTGGTATTTATGTGAATAAATCAAATCCATTAGTAAGATAATATCAAATTCAACAACATGAAGAATAACATATCTTTTAGGAATATATACCATAAATATAAATCAAATAAAAATCATAGACATGAGATGAAATCCTCATCCAATTATAAGTTTTCACTATTAATTCAATATATAATCATGGTGGAGGTATTATGATACTCTTAGAAAATTATTTAGATATAAAAGAGTGGGTAGTTCACAAAGAACCTATGAAATTTAATGTTCAATAGGATATGTTAAGATGACCTTTCTACCCTTCATTATAGAGCCCCACATCAGCAATCATGATCACATGATATTTCCCTGTACTTATGGGATTCAGAGTTTAAATGAATTGATTATTATCATTAAAATTTGGATTTGATCGACGGTTATAATAATTAATATTTTCCTTCAATTCGAAGCACACATGTGTGGTGGGTTCATTCAAAAGTGATTTATCAACATCATTAACTATCTTATTCCTCCTAATACTTTGGAATTCTATTTACAATAGACAATGATATTAATATATAATACATTTAATAGTTAAAATAAGGTAATATCCATTATGTTTTCTTCCATAAATCGAGCATAAAATAAAAAACATATTCTCTTCTCAATGGTTTACCTAATTTACCTTGAATATTATCTTTTCTTTTTATAAAATACATGAGTTTATTGGGTAATTTCAATTTCTATTTCCACCTATATAGAACATGAAACAATTTTTTCACAATTACTGATGTTTCTTTGGGCCAAAACCCTTCAATGTATTGTATTTAATCCACTGATGAATTGATTAACCTTAAATTAATATTGGAAGATAATACCAAAAGTATACAGCACATGTATTGTAATATTTTCCTCAATGGTACAAACTGATTCATTATCCATCGGGTTTAGTTCAACTAATTACTTTTATTTTTTGATATAAAGAATAAAAAGAAATTACATGTTAAAAAATAATCTGTTAAACTCATATCACTCAATGGAGATAATTTCTTTATAATTACTCATGTTCTTGATAAGTGTCTTTTATCAGTCTTCATCTCCTTCTATGTGACAAATTGATAAAATATCATTATCGTGTTTTGAGAACAAGAGAATATAAAATATATTTTCATTATTACTGAAAAATTTATATGAAATGTATTGATCAATATACCAACTAAAATATTGTGGATTATTCATAATAAATGACTGAATATACCATTATTCCCTCTTTTTGTTGTTTGGATGCTCAATATTATTCATATATTATGATAGTTTCATTGAAAAAATGACAAGATTATGCATTCAATCTCACATAAATTTTTATTTTCAAGGGGAAAATCATTTCAACATTCATCACATTCAGAGTTTACAATGTTCTTTCAGGCCTTATTCATTGACTAAAACTAAAACTCATAGTGTATGAAACTATAATCTATTAGAAAACTATATAATTTTGAAAAATCACATATATGATGTCCAGATTATGAAATCATAGTTTTCAATTTATTGAATCATTGATTCAACCTAGTTTATTCACTTTCATTATCTATTCAAATCTATCAAAATGGATTATAATGAAAATGGGTGTTATCCAGGCATTTCCCCCACATTTTTCAACCTAGGTTCATGTAATGGTAAATTAATCGTGCTCTAGAATAGTGAAAAATACACCCTCAACCAAATAATTCTCATGTTATTAACTATATATTAATCTTATATCTATCCACTTATACCCACAGTATCTAGATATATATTTTTTTATAAAAAAACTAAAATCTATTATTTACCTTCATAATATAGGTTCTCTTAAAAATAATATCATCCTAAGGGACAACACAATAATTTTATATTTATAAATACTAAATGTAAATAATATTTTCTCTCATACTATCTATAGTAACCAAAATTTTAATAAATAAATATTACACCTCATTAGATAAAAATTCCAAGAATAACAATTTGACTGATTCCAGAATTGTATAAATATTATATCATTCAAAAAATGGATTTACAAACAATAAGTTCAATAGTTAACTACATCATATCAAACTATGTGTTTCATAACTAGAACAATTTTTTAATGTATCACTCTTAATGCAATTCATCTTAATCAATGTAAAGGGAACAGAATAATTATCGATATCAAATTCTCGATAAGTGTAATAAAGGGAGATATCAATTATTAATTAAACATAACATGAGTCTAATTGTATTAAAATAATAGAAAACTAGTTTAAAACCAAACCATTCATATCATAGAACATAATCATGGCTCGTTGACATAATAATTATATTTTTTGTCAGGAATCAAAAATTAATTAAGGAATATGATCCATGAAAGCATTAAAATAACATATTACATATGTTTCTAAAAAACAGATTATCTTAAAAAATTATTTCCTTACTAGCCAATGATCACTTCTAATACTATCATAGTGGATTAGATACACTTACCAAACCATAATATCATTATTCATGGTTTATTACCAATACTATCATACACGATCGATTCTGTAACTTAAATAGGTTCATTCCCAATTCTAGTCCTTATTATCTCATGAGATATCCATATTCATCTAATGCATTTCAGGGATATATAATTCTTGATCCACCTAGTAGAAAAAGAAAATCATATATATGTGTTCCCTAGGATCATAAATAATTTATCATACCAAAACATGTGTAATGGAAATGGATTCTTAAAAATTACTTCACTAAATCACAAACTAAACATTGGAAAATAAATGGGTTTCATAAATGAATCATGAAAACAAGATTTTATTGTGTGAAAGAAACAGGTTTCAAAGATTCATCCTCTAAAAATAATCATTATAAGACATAAGGATAAAGAATGTGGATGGAAAAATTATTCATATCCTGATAAAATTAATTTTAATGTCAATAGTGGTTATTTAAAATAAAAATAATTTTAATATTCATCTAAAATATTTTATGAGGAAAATAAAATTTTCATTTTGAAATACTTTTTTAATATAAGAAATTACAATGTACTAAATAAAGAAATTTATTTGAAATAAATGGAAACATGTAATGATATATTCAAAACATTATTCATACACAACTCTATGACTTCTATTGTCCCAACCCGTCCTCGGGGCCCGTGCCGTGACTACCCCAAGCCCGCCTTCCATAGGCCAGGGGCTGGCGACTAGCACCAAGGCGTAAATCCCAGTAAAAAGGGATGGCATTGCCTTTGAAAAGTAAACAAGAACCACAGAGTAAGCAAGCGGAAAAGTAAACATTAGTAAAAACTGTACAAGCTGTGCTGAAAGTAAAAGGGGCTGGAAATACAAGCCCAACTCTAAAGTACAACTGAAGGGAAAAACAACAACTGAAAAGAAAAGCTGCAGCGTCGAGCCGTCCTCTAAAAGTCCCACCTGAAGGGTGGGTACAGAGAGCCTCCACTGCTCCTCGGGTCCACCTGACCGCTCCGAGTACATCCCGCCCAGTGGTCCACCTCCATGTACCGTCCTGCTCTGCAAGCCTCCACCACGATCAGCGCTGTCCGTCCTCTGCAACCAACACAACGTAGTGCGGGCATAGCCCGTGCAGGGGTGAGTATAAGCTACTCAGTAGGGACCCCGAGACCCCCAAAGGTCTCCCGAAAGCCACCAAGGATAAACCACAGAGAAAAGATACAATCACTAAGTAACATCTGACACGGCTTAGGTATATGCCCATACATATACCTAAGTCATCAATTCCCGTTCGGCTCCAACGTCAAAGCCCAAGCACAACCCAGTCCACACAGGAAAGAAAACGTATACCCACAAAGGATAGCTCAACACAATCCACAAAGGAGAGTAAACAGTAAATCCACACAGGATAGCTCAACACAATCCACAAAGGTGAGTAAACAGTAAATCCACACAGGATAGCTCAACACAATCCACAAAGGAGAGTAAACAATAAATCCACATAGGATAGCTCAACACAATCCACAAAGGAGAGTAAACAGTAAATCCACACAGGATAGCTCAACACAATACACAAAGGTGAGTAAACAGGATTCAGCTCACACAGGTATACTTCTTCGAATGACGATAAAGACGATCATTGATCCATCTAAGTCGTCGGACCCACAAAGGATCGATAGGTAACTAACCCCCGCAATGACCCGCACAGGATCGGGCCCACATAGGACCTATTTCACTGATCCACGTAGGATCGCTGAGTGCTGTAGTCGTCGCAGTCCACTGAGGATCTCTACACAGTCGTCGCCACAGTCCACTGAGGATCTCTGCACAGTCGTCGCCGCAGTCCCCTGAGGATCTCTGCATGGTCGTCGCTATCGAAGTAGCAGTCGCAGCCAGCTCTAGGGTTCCCGTACATAGCAAACTCGTTCGGGAGGGTCCGCTCCACGAGCTGAGAGGCCGATACATCAATTGTCACAAAGTCCGAAGTTGATGTATCCAAAAGTTCTGTATCGTCAACAGGAACTCAACGTCGTAGACGGCGCGTCAATCGGACGTCCGTCCTGAGAGTTATTGGCTTTTTCGTCCCAGGGGCCCGGTTGGTTTTTAAGGCAAAACCAACCCGACCGTACTCCACTTGCATCCAAACCTCGGGCGGAGTATGCCAAAAGATCTGTCTCACTTAGAGGAGTTCAACGAGGTCGACGGCACGCCAATCAGACGTCCGTAGCTCAAGATATGAGCGTTTCCGCTCCGAGGGCCCGGTTGGTTTCGTGTACAAACCAACCCGGCTGAACTAAAAGTATTCCGAAACCTTGAGTGTGATATATCTAAACGACCGTCTCGATCCAAGGATCGTGTTTCCACTGACGGCGCGTCATTTGGAGGCCCGTAGCTCATGTTACGGGCATTTTACCGAAAACGGTCCGAAGACGGGGGGTCCGGGCCCGGGCCGACCCGGTCCAGTCCGGCCAGGGCGCGACCCAGCTGGTCAGACCAGACTGGCTCGGTTCGGCTGAGCGGCCGAACGGCTGCGGCGGGGCGCTACCCCCGCGGGTCAGAAGAAGCCGCGACCCTGCGTGGTCTGCGCTGGAGAACCGCGGACACGGCTTCTGCCGCGTCCCATGCGGGCGAACCGGACCCGCGCGGCCGCGGGTCCGTTGGCCACCGCCGTCGCGGCTTCAGCCGCGGCGGTCTCGTCCGGCGGTGCGCCGGGGCGCCGCCGGCTCCGGCTGCCGGCACCGCCAGAATCTTCCGCGGGCCACCGGAGTTGCTCTGGTGGTCCGTTTTCCATCCCGTCTGCACTGGTGCTCCTCCCGGGTTCCGTTCTTTACTGCGGAATCAATAAACTGCCCTTGCGTCACAATTTTCCATCGCCCGCCAAATCCGCACAACCACGAAGAACACCGGAGGGTTGTCGGGCCGTGTTCTTTTGGCCCGCACCCTCCGCGTTAGATATAACAACAGGAGAAAATAAAACAACACATGCAACAACAATTTTAATTAAATACAAATTGTTCATTTGCAACCGGTTATTTAATTTTTTAAAAAAACGTTCACGGAAAGAGGGCATTCCAAAACATAATCCCTACCTCGTCAAGTCGCACACGCGAGTTCTTCGCGGATTGATCGTCGCGGAAGGAGGGGATCGTCGCGTCGTCGCGGAAGGGTGTCGTGTCGACAAACTCTGAGGTTCAAGAAAAAAAGATTTAATTAAAAAAATTAAATCATTCTTGAGTTAAAAACCACAAAGGAAATTTAAGAGAAACCCGAAGTCTCTTACCTCAAATAGCTGATCAAAGATTTCATTGCGGAGGAAGAGACGTCGCAGAAGAACGTTGCAGGAAAGGAAACGTCGGCGTCGCGGCACACGACATCGCGTCGTCGATTTCCGCGGGTTCGGCGTTCTCCGTCGGAGGCCAGCGTTCTTCACGTTCTTCGCGTTCTTCGCGTTCTTCGCGTTCTTCGCGTTCTTCGCGTTCTTTGTGAAGAAGGGTGAAGGCACAAGAACCTCTGTCAAAAACTTCTCAACGAGTAATCCTCCAAAATTCATGTTGGTCTTATTTTATTATTACGCCAACAAACGAAAAAAGAGGTAAGTAACGACCCATCAATTCGCAGAATTAATTCAACGAAAGAAACCGACCATTTAATTCACGAATTAAACCGTCCAATTAAATGGTGCATTAAGATTTTAAGAAAACGCGTCAGTTGAATTTCATAATGACGGGTTTTTGTGGGTGCGTTAATTAGCGGAAAAGAAATGGTGGGGCTCGTGCGGGCCCCACCTCACAAATATCCTATCTAGAGGGTAGGATATTTTTGGATAGTACCCTATCCGTTTCAACTCAGTTTAAGTGGCTTTCAAGTGCCTTCAAGTGGCTTCCAAGTGACTTAAGTGAAATAAAATAAAGTTTTTCGAACAATTTATTTTATTTCTTAACTTTAAGCCCGAAAATTAAAAACCACACCCAAGCAAACGCAACTCCGGAAGAGGCGTTTCTAAGCAAATATCGGCGCTGCGATTTCATCGGTGCCCTCAGAATTTGATTCCAGGCACCGATTCAAAAGTTAGAAAAACCTGCTCGTCTGTTCACTGAACGTACCCGAGCCAAACTTTGGAAAATGATTCCGAGCACACCGGGCCTTAGAATCATGTGCCGTCAGAAACTGCGCTCTTGTAAAATTCCATAGAAAATTACGAAAAAAATTTCCTTGAAATTTACGGGTCTTTACATTACTCCCACCTTAGGGATTTACGTCCCCGTAAAGATACATCAAAAACTAGTGAAACAAATGTGGGTACTAAGCACACATCTGAGCCTCCCGCTCCCAAGTGCTCTCCTGGAGGTTCCCGTGCTGCCATCTGATGCGCACAAGAGGAATCGATCGCCCATGTAGGACCCGCTCATGTCGATCCTCTATCTCCACTGGGACCTCCGCAAAAGTCGCCCCATCATCCAAGTCTAGCTCCCCATAGTCAATGATGTTCGTCGGGTCGTGCACGTATCTCCTCAGCTGAGATACGTGGAAGACGTCGTGCACCCAGTGTAACTGAGGTGGTAGAGCCAGGCGATAAGCCACCTCGTCAATTTTGCTGAGGACCTGGAAAGGTCCGATGAAGCGTGGAGATAACTTGCCGCCTCGGAAAAATCTCTGTAAACCACGTTGAGGTGAGACACACAAGAAGACGTGGTCGCCATCCTCGAACTCTAGTGGCCTCCGCCTCCTGTCAGCATAAGACTTCTGCCGGCTCTGAGCTGTCCTCATCTGCTCCTGGATGACCTGGACCTTCTCTGTCATGGCCCAGACCATCTCTGGTCCCACAAGTGCTGACTCCCCAGGGTCTGTCCAGCACAAAGGAGATATGCAAGGTCTGCCGTACAACGCCTCGTATGGTGCCATCCCGATGGTGGAGTGGTAGCTGTTGTGGTACGCGAACTCCACCAAGGGTAGGTGGTCCTCCCAGCTGTGACCAAAGTCGAGGACACATGCGCGGAGCATGTCCTCGAGAGTCTAAATGGTCCTCTCCGTCTGACCATCCGTCTGAGGGTGAAAGGCGGTGCTCAGACGTAGTCGCGTCCCGAACACCTCCTAGAACCCCTTCCAAAGCCGGGAAGTAAAACAAGCATCCCGATCAGAGACGATAGTCGATGGCATACCGTGAAGCCGTACAATCTTTTGAATGTAGAGACGCCCCAAGCACTCCACTGAGCCCTGCTCTCGGATGGGTAAGAAGTGTGCCGACTTGGTGAGTCGGCCAACAATCGCCCGAATGGAGTCGTGACCTCGGGAAGTGCGTGGAAGTCCAGTCACGAAGTCCATAGATATCCCGTCTCACTTCCACTCTGGGACCTCCAAGGGCTGCACCAAGCCTGCTGGTACCTGATGCTCTGCCTTCACCTGCTGGCAGGTGAGGCACCATGAA
Organism: Viscum album; assembly: GCA_963277665.1. NCBI lineage: Eukaryota > Viridiplantae > Streptophyta > Magnoliopsida > Santalales > Viscaceae > Viscum > Viscum album. The sequence continues at coordinate 1,228,002,548 of OY728130.1, forward strand.
ACGAACTCTGCCACATCCTTCTTCATTCCCGGCCACCAGTGCTGTCGTCGAGATCCTGGTACATCTTCTCCACTCCAGGATGTACCGCCAAAGGAGAAGTTTGAAACTCTCTCAGCACCTCCTCTCGTTAAGCGACTTGTACCAGGGTATGTCCTCTGAAAAGGACGTCGTGATCTGATCCAAGGGAGAAACCATCAGGTGCCTGACCCGAGGATATCTGTGCACGCCGCGTCTCACAGTTAGCGTCCCCACGCTGCGCCTCTCTGACCCACTGTAGAAGTGGAGGAGAGACTGTGAGAGACTGAAGGAAGGCTGCTCCGTCTCTATCCACGAAGGATATCTGCAAAGCGGCTAGCTGCTCTGTCGCCTCCTCAAGTAGCTAGATGCCCGTCCTCCTGCTGAGGGCATCGACTACCATGTTCCCCTTCCCAGGAGAATATACTATCTCAAAGTCATAGTCCTGGAGGAACTCGATCCATCGCCGCTGTCTCAGGTTCAGGTCCTTCTGCGAGAAGATGTACCTGAGACTCTGGTGGTCAGAAAAGACTGTAAAGCGCTCTCCCATCAGATAGTGCCGCCATGTCTTCAGAGCGAAGACCACTGCTGCTAACTTCCGGTCATGGGTAGCGTAGTTCTGCTCATGCGGCCTCAACTGATGGGATCCATAGGCAATCACGTCCTGCTCCTGCATCAGGACACACCCGAGTCCGGTCCCTGATGCATCACAGTAGACTACGTATCCATCTCCCTCCTCAGGCAACCTCAAGATAGGTGAGCTGGTCAATCTCTGTCTCAGCTCCTGAAAGCTCTGCTGACATCTGTTCGACCACACAAAGGGTTTCCCCTTCTTCGTCAAAGATGAGAGTGGAGCCGCAACTCTAGAGAATCCCGGCACAAATCTCCGATAGTATCCGTCTAGACCCAAGAAACTCCACACCTCCGTCACACTCTCGGGTGGTTCCCAAGCTAGCACTGCCTCGATCTTCGCGGGATCCATTGTAACTCCCGCCTGAGAAATGACGTGCCCCAAGAACTGGACCTCACTTAACTAGAACTGGCACTTCAAGAGATTTCCATAATGCGGGTACTCTTGGAGTGTGTCTAGTACAACCCGCAAGTGGTAGGCGTGCTCCTCCTCCGTGGTCGAGTACACCAAAATGTCATCGATAAAGACCACGAAAAATCGATCGAGGTATGGCTGGAAGATCCTGTTCATGAGGCTCATGAACACTACTGGAGAATTGGTTACACCGAAGGGCATAACCAAGAAATCATAGTGGCCATACAGACACCTGAAGGCCGTCTTCTGCACGTCCTTGTCTCAAACTCTGAGCTGATGATAGCCTGATCTGAGGTCTATCTTCGAGAAACATCGTGCTCCCTTGAGCTAACCGAAGAGGTCATCAATCCTAGGTAGAGGATACTTGTTCCTCACTGTCACCTGGTTCAGGCGACGATAATCGACACACAGTCGCTAGCTCCCGTCCGCCTTCTTGGCGAACAATATCAGGGAAGCCCATGGTGAAACACTGGGTTGGATGAACCCCTTTCCCTGCAAGTCCTCCAACTGTACCCGCAGCTCTCGATGCTCAGCGGGGGCCATCCGATACGCTAGAGTGGATATCGGGGCTGTCTCGGGGTACAGGTTAATATAAAAGTGTACCTCTCTGCGAGGAGGTAGTCCTGGAACGTCGTCGGGGAAGACGTCCGCATACAGATCCACCACAGCAGGAAAACTAGGACTCCACATGTCAACTGCTACAAGGATGAGGCTAGCCAACTGATGAGTGATGGGCTATCCCCTCCTCTGCGAGAGTCCATCCTGTGCTGCGAAGGCTCCCTTCTCGCCGGTGAAGGTGAACCTGCTCCCATCGGTGCACACACATCGCACCTTGCACCTAAAATAGTCAATCTGAGAATGGACTGTAGATAGCCAATCCGTGCCCAAGATGGCGTCGTTAGGCCTCGACGCCGCTACAAGAAGATCCCAGCCAAATCTCTCGCCTCCTAGAGTAATCTCACACTGCTGGAACCAGTGTGTAATCATCAAGTCTGCTCCCATAGGGGTCTCTAGCCGTAAGGATCGAGCCAACGGCTCTGTCGGAATCTCTGAGCTCCGAAAAAGGGTAGCGGCTATGAAAGAGTGACTCGCTCCTGTGTCTATAAGAACTGCAGCAAGGGTGGAATAGACACAGATCGTACCTCAAATCATCTCTGGCGCACCGTGGTCGTAGGCCTCCGTTGCCTAGAGCTGTGCCTGTCTCTACCCGCCAGCTCCCTGTGGTCGGGGCAGACCTCCTGGTGGTGGTGGTGGCAGAGCCTCAAAGCGTCTCCCACCACCTGCTGCTCGGCCAGCTCCTCTGCATCGTCCGCCTCCTCCCTACGGACCTCCATGGTCGACCCTCTGCCTCTGCCTGGCTAGCCCCTCCACCGTCTGCTGCTCCTCGATACGGCGGGTCAGGCAGTCATGAGCCATGTGGCCCTACCCGCCGCACGCGTAGCACTGCCTGCCTCTCAAGAAGACTGGCTCCACGCTGTGTGCCCCGCACTGTTGAGCCAGTTTTCCCGAGGTCGTCTGCCGGAAGGTCTGGTCTTCCTGGAACCCTGAGTCATCCGTCGGCTACCAGCTGCCGAAGACTCTACTACCTGACTCCCTATGGTAGGTCTTGCTGTGGACTCAGCCAGAAAGCTCTCGATCAGAAGGGCTCGCTCCAGCACTCCTGCCTGGGTCGGGATGCTGAGGGAGATCAGCGATCCCTGATCTCGTGTCTCAAACCCTGCTCAAAAGTTTGGGCCCGGAAGAAGGGGTCCCGTACCATGTCTGTCGAGTAGAGAGAAAGGTCGGTAAACCTCGCCGTGTACTGGGTGACCGTCAAGCTTCCCTTCTGCAGCTGAAGAAGCTCTTGAATGCGCACCGCACGGAGGGTGGCTGGGATGAAATCTGAGTGGAAGAGGCTCTCGAAGTCCGTCCAGATGAGAGAGGCCTCCTCGTGTACCTAGAGCATCAATCTCCACCATCGTACTGCTGCTGCGTGCAGTAGGCTCGCCGCGAGGATCACCATGAGGTCTGCTGGTGTCCTCACTAGCCTGAAAACTCAAACGACCACCTCCAGCCAGTCCTCGGCTGCCTGGGGGTCCGTCTCCCCACGAAACCTGGGTGGTCACTTGCTCTGGAACTCGTGTAGATCTCTGAGGTGACGTGCATCATCCTCGGTCGGCACTGGAAGCATCTGGGGCTCGGCGGGTAAAGGTACCGCCGGTGCCTCTGCTGTTAACAGGCCCTGCACCGAGGCCTCGTCGCTCGGCGTGCTGTCGTCGCGCTCTAATCTCGGAACCCTAGCTGGCTGCCATCGTGGGGCCATCCTGAAAAGAAAACAAGTGCTCCACGGTCAGAACAGTATACCTGGTGAGCTGACACAAGTAATCACAAAGAAAACTTGAAACACACATGCAATCAATGGTTTCGTGCATTAAGTCGGAAATCAGAAGTCATGGTCCTGGTGTACGGATACGTCAGCCGCCACACCAACACTGGACTCCCTGGACTGATAACCACACCCAATATGCTAAACATTATTGCTTCACCTAGAAGAAAGATCAGAGTCTGCAGTAGAACCGACCGCCTCTGATACCAATTTGTCACGACCCATCCTCAGGGCCCGTGTCGTGACTACCCCAAGCCCGCCTTCCATAGGCTAGGGGCTGGCAACTAGCACCATGGCGTAAATCCTAGTAAAAAGGGAAGGCATTGCCTTTGAAAAGTAAACAAGCACCACAGAGTAAGAAAGCGGAAAAGTAAACACTAAGTAAAAACTGTACAAGCTGTGCTGAAAGTAAAAGGGGCCGGAAATACAAGCCCAACTGTAATGTACAACTGAAGGGAAAAACAACAGCTGAAAAGAAAAGTCATAGCGTCAAGCCGTCCTCTGAAAGTCCCACCTGAAGGGTGGGTACAGATAGCCTCCACTGCTCCTCGGGTCCACCTGACCGCTCCGAGTACGTCCCGCCCAGTGGTCCACCTCCAGGTACCGTCTTGCTCCGCAAGCCTCCACCACGATCAGCGCTGTCCGTCGTCTGCAACCAACACAATGTAGTGCGGGCATAGCCCGTGCAAGGGTGAGCATAAGCTACACTGTAGGGACCCCGAGACCCCCGAAGGTCTCCCGAAATCCACAAAGGATAAACTACAAAGTAAAGATACAATCACGAAGTAACATCTGACATGGATTAGGTATATGCCCATACATATACCTAAGTCATCAATTCTCGTTTGGCTCCAACGTCCGAGCCCAAGCACAACCCAGTCCACACAGGAAAGCAAACGTATACCGACACAGGATAGCTCAACACAATCCAAGAAGGAGAGTAAACAGTAAATCCACAGAGGATAGCTCAACACAATCCACAAAGGAGAGTAAAGAGTAAATCCACACCGGATAGCTCAACATAATCCACAAAGGAGAGTAAACAGTAAATCCACACTGGATAGCTCAACACAATCCACAAAGGAGAGTAAACAGTAAATCCACACAGGATAGCTCAACACAATCCACAAAGGAGAGTAAACAGGATTCATCTCACATAGGTATACTTCTTCGAATGACGATAAAGATGATCACTGATCCATCTAAGTCGTCGGACCCACAAAGGATCGATAGGTAACTAACCCCCGCAATGACCCACACAGGATTGGGCCCACACAGGACCTGTAGGCACTGGCTCAAATAGAACCGCTGAGTGCTGTAGTCATCGCAGTCCACTGAGGATCTCTGCACAGTCGTCGCCACAGTCCACTGAGGATCTCTGCACAGTCGTCGCCACAGTCCACTGAGGATCTCTGCACGGTCGTCGCTGTCGAAGTAGCAGTCGCAACCAGCTCTAGGGTTCCCGCACAAATTAGGCTCGTTCGGGAGGGTCTGCTCCACGAGCCGAGAGGCTGATACATCAATTTTCACAAATTCCGAAGTTGATATATCCAAAAGTTCTGTATCGTCAACAGGAACTCAACGTCACAGACGACGCGTCAATCAGACGTCCGGTGTGAGTGTTATTGGCCTTTTCGTCCCAGGGGCCCGATTGGTTTTTAAGGAAAAAACCAACCCGACAGTACTCCACCTGCATCCAAACCTCGAGCAGAGTATGCCAAGAGATCCGTCTCACTTAGATGAATTCAACGAGGTCGACGGCACGCCAATCAGACGTCCGCAGCTCAAGATATGAGTGTTTCCGCTCCGAGGGCCCGGTTGGTTTCGTGTACGAACCAACCCGGCCGAACTCAAAGTATTCTGAAACCTTGAGTGCGATATACCAAAATGACCGTCTCGATCCAAGGATCGCGTTTCCGCTGACGGCGCATCGTTTGGAGGCCCATAGCTCAAGTTACGGGCATTTGACCAAAAACGGTCTGAAGACGGGGGGTCCGGGCCCGGGCCGACCCGGGCCGACCCCCCTGGGTCGGCCGAACCGGGTCGCCCGACCCGGTCCACCCCTGTCCGGTCCAGCCAGGGCGCGGCCCAGCCGGTCGGACCAGCCTGGCTCAGTTCGGCCGAGCGGCCGAACGGCTCCCGCGGGGCGCTGCCCCCGCGGGTCGGAAGAAGCTGCGACCCCGCGTGGGCCGCGCTGGAGAACCGCGGACGTGGCTTCTGCCATGTCCCGTGCGGGCGAACCGGACCCGCGCGGCCGCAGGTCAATTGGCCGCCTCCGCCGCGGCTGAAGCCGCGACGGTCTCGTCCGGAGGCGTGCCGGGGCGCCGCCGCCTCCGGCTGCGGGTGCCGCCGCGCCGGCGACCCGTGCCGCCAGAATCTTCTGCGGGCCACCAGAGTCGCTCCGGTGGTCCGTTTTCCTTCCCATCTGCGCCGGTGCTCCTCCCGGGTTCCATTCTTCACTGCGGAATCATCAAACTGCCCTTGTGTCACGATTTTCCGTCACCCGCCAAATCTGCACAACCACGAAGAACATCGGAGGGTTGTCGGGCCGTGTTTGTTTGGCCCGCACCCTCCGCGTTAGATATAACAACGGGAGAAAATAAAACAACACATGCAACAAAAATTTTAATTAAATTAAAATTGTTCATTTGCAATCGGTTCTTTAATTTCTAAAAAAACACTCAAGGAAAAAGGGAATTCCAAAACATAATCCATATCTCGTCAAGTCACACGTGCGGGTTCTTCACGGATTGATCGTCGCGGAAGGAGGGGATCGTCGCGTCGTCTCGGAAGGCTGTCGCGTCGATGAACTCCGAGGTTCAAGAACAAAAGATTTAATAAAAAAAATTAAATCATTCTTGAGTTAAAAACCACAAAGGAAATTTAAGAGAAACCTGAAGTCTCTTACCTCAAACAGCTGATCGAAGATTTCATTGTGGAGGAAGAGACGTTGCAGAAGAACGCTGCAGGAAAGGAAACGTCGGCGTCGCGGCACACGACATCGCGTCGTCGATTGCCGTGGGTTCGGCGTTCTCCGTCGGTGGCCGGCGTTCTTCACGTTCTTCGCGTTCTTCGCGTTCTTCGCGAAGAAGGTTGAATGCACAAGAACCTCTGTCAAAACCTCTCAACGTGTAATCCTCCAAAAGTCTTGTTGGTCTTATTTTATTATTACACCAACAAACGAAAAAAGAGGTAAGTAACGACCCATCAATTCGCAGAATTAATTCAATGAAAGAAACCGCCCATTTAATTCACGAAATAAACCACCCAATTAAATGGTGCTTTAAGATTTTAAGAAAACGCGTAAGTTGACTTTCATAATGACGGGTTTTCGCGGGTGTGTTACTTAGCGGAAAAGAAACGGCGGGGCTCGTGCGGGCCCCACCTCACAAATATCCTACCTAGAGGGTAGGATATTTTTGGATAGTACCCTATCCGTTTCAACTCTGTTTAAGTGGATTTCAAGTGGCTTTCAAGTGGCTTCCAAGTGGCTTAAGTGAAATAAAATAAAGTTTGTCAAACAATTTATTTTATTTCTTAACTTTAAGCCCGAAAATTAAAAACCACACCCGAGCAAACGCAACTCTGGAAGAGGCGTTTCTAAGAAAATACTGGTACTACGATTTCATCGGTTCCCTCAGAATTAAATTCCAGGCACCGGTTCAAAAGTTAGAAAACCCGCTCGTCCGTTCACTGAACGTACCCGAGCCAAACTTCGGAAAATGATTTCTGGCACACCGGGCCTCGGAATCTGGTGCCGTCAGAAACTGCGCTCTTGCAAAATTCCAAAGAAAATTAAGAAAAAAATTTCCTTGAAATTTACGGGTCTTTACATCTATTCATACCGTTTTTGTTAAAACAATGATTTTGTTCACATTTTTTATCATATATAAAGATCACCACATTTATGAAATGATAAGATGATTATTTTAAAAACATTTGTTAAAATTAAAAATCGGTAAAAATAAATTTAATCATTTATATGAAAATAAATATATTCTTTAAAACATTTCATGAAAACATGGACATGGAAAATATTATTTTCAACTGAAAATAAAGAAGAAGTTGATTTCTCTTTAAAAATATTCTTTTAGAATTATATGTAAATGTAGAGAGTGAAATGGAATTAAATTAATTATTCTATTTATATAACAATAGTATAATAATAACCATATTATTATTGAGATTTTGATAATTAAATTTCATCATTTTAAACATAACTAAAAACAATCCAAATATTCAATGTGATTATAACAGAAATCCCTCAAAATTTTTTAAATTTTTGAATCAAAAAATCATTAAAAATAGAACCTTAAATCGATATGAATATCTAAATAATTTTACTCCGAAATATCATAAATTAAAATAATTTTAATTATATACACCCTATTAAAATATAACTATTTAATAAGACACGTGTCTCATAGAAATAAATATTAGTTGGAAATCCCTTACATCAAATTCCACTTGAATTTAAAGTCATATAACATCGGGTATTATAAATTTAACTGTATTATACATCCATAATAGTATAATTTACATAATTATAAATTCATATATGATCCATATATAATATTTTAATTCCCATTTATTAATTATCCCTTAATATAATCATCATTTTCAGGTGTTAAATGTTTTGTTTTCTATGCAAATTTCAGTTTGGTAGTTCAATTTCTTGTACATTGATCATGGAAACATTATATCCATTTTTTAATAATATTATAAATATCATATATTATAATTATATAAATATATTTAAATTCATCTATAATGTATATATATGGAAAAATTAATTTCACCATTCAGGGAGACTGTAGGCTGTACACATGCATGAACAAAGTTCTCACTTTTCAAAAGATGGAATGAAATGAAGTTAATAGTAATTAAACATTATAAAATATTCTTTGTATCACATATATAATATATATTCATTAAATATATATTTTTACCATAAATGTAATTATGAAATTAAAAACACATCAAATTACATCATGTATGAGGTAGTCCATGCATACGCATGATCAATGTCATTTTGTCCAATGAATTAGAAGATTAGAGGGTATATATGATATTATAACTAATAAATAGAAATAGTTTCATAAATATCATTTATAAAACATTTATATTTTATAATACCTATCAAATATCGATGGTGATGAAATTTTATTGTATAACCATGGGGAGGTGGTAGTCCACACTATGCATGAGTGCTACTTTCAATTACCATTTTATTTGAAAGATAGTGTATAATGGTTATTTAGAGAAAATCATAAATTTTTATTGTATTTTGGATACTATATTACTTAATTTTTATGAAGAAAATTTATTTTGTGGAGGTAGAATAATAAATAAATTTATTTCTTTTTGGTAAAACAACTGGGTCGCCATCTGTTTGCCTACGTGATATCCTTTCATTAAGATGCATGGAGTTATATTTTTGGAAGTCCCAATCCTATAAATCATTGATCGTAAATTTTAGAAGCTTTTATGCTAGGGATTGGTTGATATATATGGCTTATTGTAGTGTAAATATGATAAAGGAGGGGTGTCCTTTAATTACTTGGGAAGTGGACACACATGGAATTTATTGAAAGATTAAAATATAATGTCTTCATTCTCAATCGAAATGTGAAAAAATGGATAGATATTCAATGGTATGACAATATGTGTTTGAAATATTGTCAAAAATAATTTTTAATAAACATTAATAGGATAATATTCACTTATCATTCTATTTATCCCCTAGGTAAACATGTTTTAACCATAACATTTATAGAAAATATATAATTTTTTCACTATTCATGATGAAAAACATGAATGTGGAATCTTTATTTTATTTAAAATACGATTAAAAATTTGGAATCAATTTTACCAAATTAAACTATTAAAACATGTAGAAATTATATTTTAAATAAATTCACAAAACTTAATAAAAATTGTTTTCAATAAAAAAAATTTCTTTTAGTACACAATTTTTTTTAAACAAAATCAAAATTAAATTAATTAAAATGAAATTAATTGTATTATTAATAACATTAATGAGAAAATAATACTATTATAACCATTTTAAAACTAAATTGAAATTATTAAATGCTTTAATGGAAATGGTGGTTTTCAATAAAAATCATTATTTTTCAGTATACATCGAAAAAAGAAATATATTTAGAAAATTATAAAAAACTCACTCTAAGATAATTTGGAGATGTTAATTTAGAAAAATATGTAAATTTCTTGAAATTAATTTTCTAAATTTTTAAAAAAATGATTTTATTATCATTTAAAAAAATAAATATAATCCATTTTTGAGAAAAATGTAAATTTTTTAAGAATATACAGACTTTACTAAAAATGTATATGATATGTCAATAAATTTTATAAATAATTTAAATTTATGGTTATTTATAATTATATAGAAACTATATTGAGTATTTTATAATTTTATTTTATTATGTTTCATTAGGACTTGTATTTTCATGTATTATAAGCTATCGATGAACTTTAACTTATTTGAAATTTAATATACCATAAAATCCCTAAGTGTTAAAAATTTAATATCAATAATGTAATATTATCCAAAATTATAATATAATCATTTTAAAATATACATTAATTTATATATCCATTAGACTTGGGTATTCAATATTTAAAATCTTTACCTTTTTACATGATAATTTGATCCATATTGTTTTGTAAGTCTGCATTCAGGAATATCATTATAATGAGAGAGTTCACTTTTAAATAGGGAATCCCACTTCACAGAAAATCCTTGTTCTTAAATTAAATCCTCTAGTATTATCAAGTATAATCCTAAAATTTTAAAGAAACATCATATTTTATCTATAAAGAATATCTCAACGTAGACTATTATAAATTTTATATTTACCTTCTAAAATAACATTTAATTCTCAAAATCATATCCCCTATGTAAGGATTTTTTACTCTTACATATCTATTGGGAATATTGGTTTACCATTATATATAATCCTAGAATAATTTACATGTCACCATTGAGTATCTTCTAAACTTTATATTTCATTAAGGACATTTTTCTTCAAGAATATATTCTTTAATTTATCTTTCTTACCTTCCATAAATATTGTTACATATCCTCCTATTATCAAATATATATAGACTATGAACTATTACATATGAATGTTTGGTTTTGGTACTTTTTAAAATCATTATCCCCATTTCTTCCCTTATATTTCTTCTTATAAACTATAAAAAAATTTATATATACTATGGATGACTCTTATATGTCATAGTGTGACTCAGGTTCCTTTTTAATTTTCATTATACATATTGAGTAACATTATGCATCCACATAGTAATAACCCTTATGTATCAAGAAACCTACCTTAATGTATAAGAGTGTGTATGAAGAATTCTAAAATTTCGAGCTTTTATATTATGATATATCATTAAATATTCATTAAAATTTCAATGTCACCCTTAAGTATACATCAGACTCTTTGGGTGAATCTTACGTATCAATATATGATATTTCCCTTTCCACATTTCAGTATAACAAAAAATGTAACGCCCTGACCCCAGCTACCCAATGTCGGTGCATTATTGCATAACATTGGCATGATCACAGAAGATCAAGTCTCAAAAGACCGATTAGTTTAGTATCCTTGGAAGTACTAGATAAATCCATAAGGTTTACATTACATCATAAAATGAAAAATCACAATAACATAGTCTCCATAGTCCACACTTCTATCCCCTTCAAACTATCCCTATAGGTCAGTCATAAAATATTTCTTCAAATCATGGGAAAAATAAAACATTGAAAGGGGTGAGCTCAGATGCTCAGTAAGGATAACAATATAGCGGAAACATTCATAAATAAACATAAACATTTAAGGCAATGTATAACTAAAACAAAAGCCCTTTAAACTTGAACTTCAACATAATATGGCAAAAGTAAAATGAAATAATGCCATTTACTTATTCACATGGATATTCTACTGGTCGATTAATCACATGCAATATCAATAACCACTTTCATAATGATGGAATGCATAATGCCAGACTATCATAACCACGTAGCCAAGGCCCCGTGCCAAGACTACAGATAATATTTTGTCGAGGCCTCGTGCCAAGACACTAGTTTGTCTCATGAGACATGCCGATGCATCGAGGAGCTATAGCGGGCTCCACCCGTCACTTATTAAGTCCAATGCATTCCTCATATGAACGGGTTTAAACATATCATAAACCATAACATAATCGTATCACATAAAACATACATAAAGGAAACATAAAATTTCCACATTTCAATCACAATATATCAATACAACACATTGATATAATAAAAACACTTTCAAAAACATTTTCAATACCAAAATAAAATAAAGTTAACACTTTGTATTTATTTTTCATTTAAAAAAAGTTATGGCTTGTAGAGGAAACCAAAACACAAATAATGGTCACGGGGGCGGAGAAGTCGTTGTCGCCACATACATAAGAAAAAAAAATTCCTTTTGTATTTTAGTAAAACGATTTGTAAAAAAGATTCCTTTTTGAATAAAATTCAAAGTCAAAGGGTTTTATACACCGTATAAAAGAAAGTTGTGTATAAAACAAAATATGCCTCAATGAAAGGAGATTGAGACGAAGACCCTTACAAAGATCATTTTTTTAAATAAAGTAGATCTATTATGTTTATTCACTATAAGTACACATAAATAAAGTAAAAATACAAGATAGTACATAATAATATTATGACATAATTTAAAAGTAGGAGATTAACCCAAAGAATTTAAATTTGGTTAAAAAGTTCCCTTACCACTCATCTATTCTGATTTGTTTTGAAAATGACGGAAGGATTCCTTTCTAAAACGTATAAGCTAAAATAAGGGTATAAATGTCTTTAATCCATTGTCTAATATATAGAAATTTTTTTTTAAAGACATTTTTAAGGAACATGGATGTGGATGATAAAGAGGTCCTAGTAGATAACTACATATAAACAACCATGGATAATGAAGAGGTTGTAGAATTAACCCTTACCTCATGTCCAAATTGAATCGATCATTCTTTAGCCTCATGAATAATAAACTAGAGTTAATTTCTATTTTTTTAAGAACCTTTTTCATGTTCATTATTCCTTTTATATCACTTATTACCATGTTATGAACATTATGTAATTATTTAAGTTAATAACGGTCATTTTGTCGATCTTTGGTACTTGAGTCAAAAATAAACTTTTTATAATTACAAGTTGTTCATGTGGTGAAATATCCATTATATACAGAATTATATTAATGATTTAGATATCATATATATCATATATATCCAGTATATACATTCATTCATAATATTACGTAACATTTAGAGGTAAGAAATGAAATGCACCGTTCATGGAGACGGTAAGCCGTACGTACGCATGAACGCTACTTTGATTTCTATTTCATATTTAATGGAATGAAATCATAATTATATAAAGGTATATTATAATTCCAGTATAATATCATATATAATATCATTTACTCTATCCTTTATACATCCCACATATGGCATTAACGATTCAAATCACTTTGAGGGGGAGGTAGTCCGCACTTCCTAAAATGAAGATATCGCGTTTACCCATAATGGAAACCATGAAGGTATTCCATAAATTAAAAATACAGAAGATTAAGTAAAAAATAAACATATTATATATCATATATAAATATAGTGACATCTTAATGGCCACCATTGAAGGTGTTATATGAGTGTTGAACAATCATCATTTCGTGAGGCAGAAATTCGCCATCCACAGAAACAGTATGTTCATTAACCATTAGATGTAGGTGTGTCTAATTGTAGATCGAATAATTCTTATAAAAATATCCTAGTATATTTAGGATACAGGTGTTGTTACAAAAGAAATGAATAAAAAGTTTTTAGGGGGTTGGAGAAGCAAAATAAAACATAAAAACACAAGAGAAAACACTACCTTTAAAACGGGTAATTCTTTTTGATTTGAGCTCAAAGGCTTCCTTGGGAAGACTTATGCCCAAAGTGAGGCTTATAGAAGTAAGAGTGGGATGTAGAGAGGCAACATGTGCAGGGGTTGGCCGATCCAAAGGCTTGAGAAGTGTTTGTAAGGTGGTAGAGTTGGGGTCCTTTTATAAGAGGAGAGGATGGGGACTCTTGGAAAGTTATAAAAGGATACTTTATTATAAAATGATTTTCGGATTTAAAAGGTCCCAAAATTATATATTTCAAGGATACGGTGATAAGAGTTCGAAATCCACCAATAAAATAGGTTTTTGACATATTTAGGTATTAGATTTTACATTATCTTTTCATTTTATTTAAATCATTAAATAATGAGGTAATCGCTGCATCATCATGGTGTCATAAATAATTTAATTTATTTAATGTCTAAAAATTATCAAAAAAATACCATGATGTAGTAAATCTTTATATATTTCTAATTAATATTTATAGTAAAAAATATGAATTTTATAACCCCATTTTAAAATTGTTTTAGAAAAACAACTCATGTTTGTGACATTTTTATTCTAACATTAAATAAAAAGTTTTTAATGTCATTTTCCTACCAATGTGGCTCCATGGGGTCCCCAAGTTGACCTATGGATTGTCTTGGTCGTCCATGACTCATACAATAGGGGTAGTACAACTATAAAGGTAATTTAATTTTATTATAACATTATCTTTACCTTAAATTACACTAATTACCTTTAATCGCGATTAATTAAACTTAAAAGTTACTATTCACCAAAAAATTATTTTAATCCCATTGAACCAAGTTTTACTTCCTAATGACAACCATGTATGTCGGATTTTTGAAAATAAAATCATAGAAGTGGTAATGTTTCATTTAAACGAAAAATTAGTTTTTTAACTACCACTTAGTGGTTTCACTATTCATCAAAAATTGAAGTTTTTTAGAACAATGCCAAAATTTCACCCTAAGCTATAATTGATATTCCGAATTAAAAAATGATGTCTATTTTAAAAAATTCCCCACATATTAGTTGGATTAATTAATTTTATAATTAATTCTTGCTGTCACAACAAATAGCGTGTTTTTAAGAAATAATATATATCAAAAGATTGAAAATTGTTTATGTCCAATTTCAATGTGAAATTAATTCTAATGACCACCATTGGATAAAATGGTATTAATATATTCTAATTACACTTTAAAACCACTAAATTGTATAATTTATCACTATAAATTATTTTGATTAAAAAAAGTTGTTTTTAAGTATTTTTCACTATTCATAAAAAATTGGAAGTTCTCAGAAAAATACCAAAAATTCAACATAGGATAATTTCATTATTCCAAATCAAAAAATGAAGTCCATTTTGAAATATAAAAAATATATATAATTTAAAAAAGTGGGTATTACTATTCATAATGGCTATTTTGATTGGTCACGGTGTGTTAGAATCTCGAACTTGCGTACAATGCAAGCTATTGTATTATTGAAAGTGAAGCGTATCATGGAAGCTCGGTGTGTTACATTCTCACCTCCTTCAATAAATTTCTTCCATGCAATTTGAAATTTTTCTTTGAAAATAAAAGGTTGAAAATAGAAAATGCCTTTTTGGAAAAACCACATCGGAAATAGGGTTAATAAAAATATAACATTAAAAGAAAGAAAGAGAAGTACAAAGGTCACCCGAGATAGCCCATACTAGGATTCTATGAAAAAACGGTCATTGATTCCCCAATTGGAAAAGTTAACCGACAATATTTTTGTCTTAAGTTACCTTTCATAAAGTTGAGGAATTTATTTAGTAGATTTACTAAGAACGTAAGGAAATATACTTACTTGTCATGTAGACATTCACTCTTTAATAAATTTTTACCTGAAACCCATCTTTCACTCCCAAAGGTAATAGAACTAAAAAATATTCTATTTATCATAATTGTATCACATACCATTTAGATTAGGAAAACTTTTTTATAATAACCCGGGACTTCCTATAGGCTAGTGGTGGGAAATAAAGGCATGTCGCACTATGGTTGTGGGTTCGATTCCTACAGCTTTGTCCGACGAGACGGGTTATCCCCCGACCTACATGTTGTCCTTTTCCTAAAACTATAGTATTATAATATTCCAAAAATAATATTCAGAAATGTTTTAACCTTAAACAATACTATCCAAGGTTCAACTAAATCCATTCAACCCTTTATAGTTATCCAAAATACTTCTGTCCAACTCAAAGTACAAATTTTATAAGGAAGGTAAACATAATGAAGATCCTTTTTTTCTGCGTAACAATATGTGAACACCTTCATCACGTATTCTTTTAAAACACTACAACATCCTGAATTACCAAAAATCATTATTGATTACATTCATGATCCCGTATTCCTTATATAATACTAGATATACTCCTTCTATCCAAAAATGTATACAAATCACTAATCAGTTTCAAGGAAGTTAAGAATATCCAATATAATTTATCCAAATCAATCATGTCTTATTCCAAAATCACTATCTCGGTATCAGAACCATATTATGCTTTATCTTTCTCTCAACCATATATTTTCCAAAAATTTAACCTGCTGTGGAGTCACTTTTCTTGGTTCCACACAATCTCAAGTCCTTGATGAAATAGTACTGCAGTACAATACTTATATACTCCATAATTATTATAACCAGTACATCATTGATACAACACTCAAATGAAAACATTCTTTAATAAAAACATAAGAACTCTAATCATTCCTCTTCATCTGTGGTAGTATCATAACTTGATTATTATCCAATAACATCATTTGGGGTATACTCTCATGATTTGGACATTGGTTTGCGTAGTGTCCCCACTCCTTGAAGATGAAGCATTGTACATTTGAAGCCTTTTTCTTACCCTTGCAGTCACGCACTTGGTGTCATTTTTTCCAAAATTATAACAAACTCCCATTCCCTTCAGGCAAGTTCCAAGGTGTTTCTTCCCACAATTATTACATATTGGAAAATTATTCTTTTCCCTCGTCTATTTATCAATCATTCTCTCTTCCATCCTTTTTTTCTCTTTCTTCTCTTCAAAGCCATAAGACTAAGAGAATTCTTTACTTATCTTTTTAACACATGATACTATTTCTTCATATGTTGAGAACACATGGGAGACTATTTCCCTTCTAAATGTTGGATTAATACCGTGAAAGATATGATCCTTCTTACTCTTTAGATCATACGTATTGATGAAGTTCACATTCCTTCTACTGGGCACCATTTCTATAAAATGGCATAAACTAGGTTAGTTTATGAATTGCAATGAATAATTCCAAACTTTTTAAAATACTAAATGTAAATTGAATCGTTTATGGATATAATCCATAATCATAAAAAATGTTTTCTTTGAGGAAGTATATACTCATAAACCCTTCATAATGGTTTGTAAAAAAATGAGAATTATCCTAATCATATCCCCTGGGAGTGTCATAACCAAGAGTGAAGCAAGGCCCGTTGTCGTGCACCAGTTCCCATTCAAGTCTAGCTCAACGTGGTGTTTTCGGGTTTTACCCCTAGGTACATCTGTGCTAGAGCCGCCTCTACCTGCTCGTATCCAGACAGAGATGTATTGCTCGGAAAACTCACAAAATCTCTATAATACCAAAATTCTAGGAAGTTCTTCTATACTAATCCTCAAAGTATATCTTTGGGATATGTGATCTAATCAGAGTTTATCTAATTCTAGATTCCAAGGTTAGTACTAAACTGCCACTGATACCAACTGTAATGCCCCGACCCCAGCTACCTAGAGTCGGTGAATTATTGTATTACATTGGCATGATCACAAAAGATCAAGTCTCGAAAGACCGATTAGTTTAGTTTCTTTGTAAGTACTAGATACATCCATAAGGTTTACATTACATCATAAAATGAAAAATCACAATAACATAGTCTCCATAGTCCATACTTCTATCCCCTTCAGACTATCCATGGAGGTCAGTCATAAAATATTTCTTGACATCCTGGGAAAAATAAAACATCGAAAGTGGTGAGCTCAGATACTCAGTAAGGATAACAATATAGCGGAAGCTTTCATAAATAAACAAAAACATTTAGGGTAGTGTATAACTAAAAAAAATCCTTTTAAACTTGAACTTCAACATAATATGGCAAAAGTAAAATGAAATAATTCCATTTACTTAATCACATGGATATTCTACTAGTCTAATAATCACATGCAATATCAATAACCACTTTCATAATGATGGAATGCATAATTCCAGACTATCATAACCACGTAGCCAAGGCCTCGTGCCAAGACTACAAATAAGATTTTTTCAAGGCCTCATGCCAAGAATGGAAATTGGGTTAAGAAGACCCTTACAAAGATCATTTTTTTGAATAAAGTAGATCTATTATGTGTATTCACTATATGTACACATAAATAAATTACAAATAGAAGATAGGACATAATAATATCATGCCATAATTTGAAAGTAGGAGATTAACCCAAAGAATGGAAATTGGGTTAAGAAGTTCCCTTACCACTCATCTGTTCTGATTTGTTTTGAAAATGACGGAAAGATTCCTTTCTAAAATGTATACGGTAAAATAAGGGTATAAATGTCTTTAAACCATTGTATAATATATAGTGAAAATGTTTTGAAAGACATTTTTAAGAAACATGGATGTTGATGATAAAGAGGTCCCAGTAGATAACTACATATAAACAACCATGGATAATGAAGATGTTGTAGAATTAACCCTTACCTAGTGTCCGACTTGACTTGATCGTTCTTTAACCTCATGAATAATAAACTAGATTTAATTTATATTTTATTAATAACCTTTTTCATGTTCATTATTCTTTTTATATCACTTATTACCATGTTATGAACATTATTTTATTATTTAAGTTAATAACAGTCATTTTGTCGATCTTTGGTACTTGAGTCAAAAATAAACTTCTTATAATTACAAGTTGTTCATGTGGTGAAATATCCGTTATATCCAGAATTATATTTATGATTTAGATATCATATAAATCATATATATCCAGTATATACATTCATTCATAATATTACGTAACATTTAGAGGTAAGAAATGAAATGCACCGTTCAGGGAGACGGTAAGCCGTACGTACACATGAACACTACTTTCATTTCTATTTCGTATTTAATGGAATAAAATCATAATGATATAAAGTTTTATTATAATTCCATTATAATATCATATATAATATCATTTACTCCATCCTTTATACATCCCACATATGGCATTAACGATTCAAATCACTTTGAGGGGGCGGTAGTCCGCACTTCCTAAAATGAAGATATCACGTTTACCCATAATGGAAACCATAAAGGTATGCCATAAATGAAAAATAAAGAATCATAAGTAAAACATAAACATATTATTTATCATATATAAATATATTGACATCTTAATGGCCACCTTTGAAGGTGTTATATGAGTGTTGAATAATCATTGTTTCGTGAGGCAGAAATTCGCCATCCACAGAAACAATATGTTCTTTAACCATTAGATGTAGGTGTGTGTATGTTTTTCTTGAATCCTTCTTATAACAACATAATATTATATTGAGGATACTGGTGTTGTTACAAAATAAATGAATAAAAATATTTTAGGGGGTTGGAGAAGCAAAATAAAGCATAAGAACACAATAGAATACACTACCTTTAAAACGGGTAATTATTTTTGATTTGAGCTCAAAGGCTTATTTGGGAAGCCTTCTGCCCAAAGTGAGGCTTCTAGGAGTAATAGAGGGATGTTGGGAGAAAAAATGGGCAGGTTTTGGCCGAGCCAAAGGCTTGAGAGGTGTGGGTATGGTGGTATAGGTGGGGGCATTTTATAAGAGGAGAGGAGGGGCACTCTTGGAAAGTTATAAAAGGTTACTTTATTATAAAATTCTTTTAGGATTTAAAAGGTCCCAAAATTATATATTTCTAGGATAAGGTGATAAGAGTTATAAATCCACCCATCCAATAGGTTTTTGACATGTGTAGGTCTTAGAGTTTACATTATCTCTTCATTTTATTTAAATCGTTAAATGATTAGGTAATCGTTGCATCATCATGGTGTCATAAATAATTTAATTTATTTAATGTCTAAAAATTATAAAAAAAATCATTATGTAGGAAATATTTTTAGATTTCTAAGCAATATTTACAGTCAAAACTATGACTTGTATACCCCCATTTAAAAATTGTTTTAGTAAAACAACTCATGTTTGTGACATTTTTATTTTAACATTAAATAAAAAGTTTGTAATGTCATTTTTCTACCAAAGTGGCTCCATGGGGTGTCCAAGTTGACCCATGGATTGAATTGGTCGTCCATGACTCATAAAATAGGGGTAGGACAAGTGTAAAGGTCATTTCATATTATTATAACATTATCTTTACCTTAGATTACTCTAATTACCTTTAATCGCGATTAATTAAACTTAAAAGTTACTATTCCCCAAAAAATATTTTAATCCCATTGAACCACATTTTACTTCTTAATGTCAACCATGTATGTCGGATTTTTGAAAATAAAATCACAGAAGTGGTAATGTTTCATTTAAACGAAAAATCAGTTTTTTAACTACAAACTTAGTGGTTTCACTATTCATCAAAAATTGAAGTTTTTCAGAATAATGCCAAAATTTCACCCTAAGCTATAATTTGTATTCCGACTTCAAAAATGATGTATATTTTACAAAATTACAAACATATAAGTTGTATTAATTAATTTTATAATTAATTCCCACTGTCACAACAAATAGCGTGTTTTTAAGAAACAATATATATCAAAAGATTGACAATTGTTTATGTCCAATTTCAAAGTGAAATTAATTATAATGACCACCATTGGATAAAATGGTAAAAATATATTCTAATTACACTTTAAAACCACTAAATAGTATAATTTATCACTATAAATTATTTTGATTAAAAAAAAGTTGTTTTTAAGTATTCTTTACTATTCATAAAAAATTGGAAGTTCTCAGAAAAATACCAAAAATTCAACATAGGCTAATTTCGATATTACGAATCCAAAAATGAAGTCCATTTTGAAATATATAATATATATAATTTCAAAAAGTGTGCATTACTATTCATAATGGCTATTTTGATTGGTTGCGGTGTGTTAGAATCTCAAACTTGCGTACAATGCAAGCTATTGCATTATTGAAAGAGAAGCGTATCGTGGAAGCTCGGGGTGTTACAAAAAATATGTTATATATTAATTGAAATAGTGTACATGAAAGGGAAATAAATTTCATACTATATTAAATATGTTACATGTCATAGTTAAATCATTCAAGGGATTTTAAAAAAAAATCTAGATCCACCTCAAATTTCTTTGTGAACACAACACATAGAATCATATGTATCAGAATGAGCTCCATCACTTTTCCAACATTTTGATTTTGGGGAAAATATATGTCTTCATTTTCTTTACTAATATTCAGTTATATATCATAATTTCATAATGTATTCTAATTGTATCTGAATATTTATATATTATATAGACACATATAGCCACATTATCTTATGTGAAAAAACATAACAGTAGGAATTTATAAAATATTTTTCAAAATTCTTCATCACAGTTCAAAATATTTTATACCACATGTTAACCTTATTTGTTTAATTACATAAACCTTCACTACCTAAACATCTGTAGCATTAAACATAGAAACCTCCAGCCATCAAGAACATTTTAAATACATTTATATTTAATAAACTATCACAATGGATATCATTGAGATATATTATCACTCCAATTTCGCAAATCATAATAATTTATAACACTTCTATCTATCGTATCATCCATAAGTCTATTTTACACAATCCACATTCCATCTCATAATATTTTCCATTGATTAAATACATTAACATCTATACAATCAGCAGATGTGCACTAATTCATTTATGAATCTGGCTATACATGCACACAATGTTATTCTATACCCTTTTCATTAAAAAAGAATGTACCTAATTCTTTATATCTATTTCCGATATACTAATGATCTATATAAAACTATGGGTGAAATCAGTGCATATAATCCAATAGAACACCAAAACTATATTTCAATCTCCCAATTTGACGATATGCATTATCATGCTTGTTGTAAGTCAATATCACCATTAAATGTGTTCTTAATAATCATATAACACATATTTGATGTCATATAAGTCCATTTAAATAAATAAAATCATCACAGTCTATTGAGTTATTAAACCTCCAACTTTTATATAGTTTTCAATTCTATTAAATACATCTATATCTGTATATACTTATTTAGCCTTTTCTCATCCTCATAATTAACTATGAATGAAAATATTAACACGTAAGTATTTAATCATATATATTTTTTGTATTATTGAAATTCCATCTTCTACCAATTATAATCTTGATACACTTGCGAGAAGGGTGGAATAAAATTTAATTAATCAAATTTCTATAAATTAGTAAACTTCCGTTTATGTGATATAGATTTTAATAGAAAACAATATTTAATTGAAAAAAATACCAATGTTTTCTAAAAAACATCCTGAGATATGAACACAAAATTCTATTTATATGGCATATTTGTGTATATTTTCATGAAATTTATAACCAACAGCCAAATCAATAAATGCATAATAATATTTGAATTCTAATATATTTATTACACTTTAATTTTTATATCTCTTATAATTAAATAGTCAATGTCCCACATATAATATTATTATATCATTCTATTAAAAGATAATAAAATTTCAAAAACCATAACTCATTATTTTGAAATTCTATCACATTCTGGGAATTCCAAATTCACATAGAACATGATCATCTAAAAACATATTCATCTTCTTAACTTTCCATTAAGGTTTTATCCCCTCTAATATAATTAAATGTATTTTTTAAAATGTAGTCAATGTATAGTCATAGATAAATCAATAATTAATTCTTGGAGGCAATAATAACAACAATCTATGATGGAAAAAGCTTCTTACTATACACTTACCACAACATTTAATTAATCATTTTTCTTACACCCCCATCAATTCACTAAAAATTAGTTAAAATATATATATATATATATATATATATGGGAAAGATTTGTCTTGATTATATTCCTAATGAGTGAATCAATTTTTGGAGATTATTCTCTATACAGAAACCCTTTTGTTGGCATCTCTCCTTTTATTATAACATCCCATGCTTAATACACCATTGAGTTCCCATATATGAGAATTTATAGGCTGCATGGTCTCCCATTTTCAATAACTAACTTCCTGTATATAATTTGATTTTTCACATTAGATAAAAATTAACATTAACTCTTTTTTTATTTCACCATCTTATTTTATGTTTCCAACTATGTCATCCATATGATCATGAATCCTATAAGAACATGGTCATCATTCTTATTATTTAGGTTTTTTATTTTCACAACAACATTCTATGATGATAGATTCAATATAAAATTTACATTATATATAATCACCTTCTACAATCCAGGTTTTGATTTAATGAACTTTTTATGATTGCATCATGTATTTTTTCACCATTATTAGTGGATTTCATTTTCCATGAATGTAATCATTATTATAATCTTCTCTAGTTCATTTTATTGGATTATTTTCACTAAAACAATAATTTTATTTATTTCTTATATTGATTATCTTTGATGGTTCATCATTATTTCACAAATATTTATGTTCATGTACTCTACGAACAGGTCCCTGAAGTGTACTTTTCTACCCTAAGAAAATCATAAGTACCTTATAGTATCATCACTGCAACATTCTTCCTCAGCATCCATTTTTTAACATTATTAATATGTTTTCACCCCACATATAACTTATAACACCCCAAGTTTTTATATTCCTTTTTTGAATAAATTAAATTTATTTAATGTATTTTGTTAAAAAATAAAAAAATTCAGGAGTTTTTTATATTCCATTCCATGTTAATCATGCTCTACATACAACACTATTTTAGCTTATGTTACATGTGGCACTATGTTTTACCAATGTAATGTTATATTTTTGAAAACTCTTTGTTTTATCTAGTTTGTTGGGTTAATTTTAAATTAATTTCTACCAATTATATGAATATAATTTAGAAAAATGAACATCATATTTCACATTATCATAATTTTAAATTTCACGTAATCCCAACTTATTATCAGTGAAAATTATTAGTGAGAATATTTAATAGTAATCATGGTGATTTATTGGAAAACTAGTATATAAAGGGACTAAACTGTAAACATAATAGTAAAGTAACCTAGAAACTTGTAAAACACCCTTTGGATGACCATATGTTTACTATATACCTTATAGTATTAGTATTTATCTATTATATGAGTTATTTTACATGGGAAAAATGTTTTGGAATTATCTCATTAAAACATTAAAATGTATTATGATCATCTCCCTTATAAAAGGCCACAAACTCTTCCCCTCTCTTGAAACCATTAAAAACAATTGATTTGGGACAAAAATGAAAAAAAGTTATCCAATTCCATCCTCTCAAAACAAGAAGAATTATTTTTTTTCATAAATCCAACCACGTAATTCCTTTTGTGAAAACTGAAAGGATATACCCGAAGAAGAGGTATATTAATCAACAAATGTTTTTGTTTTATTTATTCTTCAAAACCATTTAACTTTTTTATATAATTATTATAAACAACTAGAATATATTAATTGTACAATGATATTTTTATGTTATGGGTATAATCTAAAACCATAAACACTTCCATAAAACTTGTTTCAAAATCATCATTTGTGTGTACGGAAGACTACTTCCTCACGAACTACAGTCGTACATTTTTTCCATTACCACCTATCATGGTTTTGGATAATGATGGGTATAATATATATATATATATATATATACATTAATGGTATGATGTTTAAAATTTTATTATTAGTATTTACTTTTTATATCACCCATACCTTCATTCTTTTGATTTTTTGGGAATAAGATAATGTCGTTCGTGTGTATAGTAAACTACCCCCTCACGAAGCGATGTGATTCATTCATGTTTTAAATGTAATGTGTTGAGGATATATGTAATAAAAATATTTGATATAAAAAAATTTAAATAATTATTTAATTATAATATCTCATATAATTTTCTTTCTTTCAACCTGATAGAAAAATATAAACAATGGTCATGCGTATGCATGGCCTATCATCACCATAAACAATGTTTTTCATTTAATATTTTAATATTTTAAATATTACTATTGATACACATATATTAGATACATATTATATTTATATCACGGTTATAATTTTGTGATTATGAAATAATGATTAATGTAATAAAACCAAAAATAAATCAAATAAATAACATATACGAAAATCAAAGCTATTATTATGAAAATAATAACATTATCGTGGAATTGTTAATAATTGGGTAATAAAACATAATATGAAATAATAAATGGTATTATATAAAATAATATGGTTCTTTAATATATGTAAAAGGAACTGATATTTATAATATATGATGATTTAACAAGTACAATGGATGTCAAGACTTATGTTAAGGGATTACCATCTCACCTTTATTTTCTGTGGGACACAAGCCATGTTGAGCACCTATTTAATGTTTGTGGTGTTCATACTACCAAATTATGTATTTTATGATTATTCTAATGATAATTATTAGTTTTACATATCAATTTTAGGATATTTATTTCATGGGGTTTATGGTTAAAATGTTACCAAAGAGGTATGTTTATTTTTGTCTCAATTTTCCATCTATGAGATGTAAATTTTGTTATGAACCTATATTCATTCACAAGGTTCTTATAAAGACCCTTCGACATGAGATATCATGAATTATTTTATCCTCATGTTATTTAAAATATCTTTTTACATTATTCCATCATGGATTTTATTACTACCATCTCATCATTTAATGAGATTATTTATGATGATGCTTCCATTGATGAAATATTATAATCCATATCTCTAGGATTTTTATGAATTTTATTCTCCTTCATTTTTTATGATATCTTAAACTATGATTTAACATTTTCCACTATTTTTTTACCTTAGATAATTAATAATCTTTTTTTAATAAAATCTGACTTTTTTTCACTCTTTGATTGAAAATCTATTTTCATTCAAAAAATTGTATTCAAAATATATTTTCAAAAGTGTATTAAAATTATGAGAATTATTTATTTAATAGTTTTTCCCATTTTCGTTTTTTTAAATGTTTACAATGAATCTTTTTATTGTTTCATGATTAATGAACTTTTCTAATCTTATTATAGTGAAAAAGGAATGTTCATTTAACATATATCAAATCTATGGATTTAACCTCTATCATAGGAATAATTTATTTGAAGTGTCCCATTTAGGTTTACAAGGTTATTTTTACACAATATGTTTTTCATAATATTGAGGAAATATTTTGTTTTTAAAGTTGTTTCTAAAAGTAATTTCTGAAAAAAATTATGTTTTAAAAACCATTTTTTCAAAGTATAATTAATATTTTCCTCTAGAAATGTTTTAAATGGTCATTCAAAATTATTTTTCATATGTGATTTCATATATTTGTATTACTCATTCTTTATTAGGGATATGATCCAAGAGTACCATTCATATTATCTCTCTAAATAATTTATGTTTTTATAGAGGGATGTTCAAGGTCCGGGTTTCTTCTTTTAGGACGTTATAATATTTCTATATTTATTTCTAGAGCTATGCATTGAGACAGTTCCTGATTCTAAGTCCCATTGTTCTTGTAATTAATATTTTAATGATATTAAAAATATTTTATATTATATTCCTGAATTTTATTAATTAAATGAGATAACTCTTAAATGAAGGTTCTGATCTAAAATATGAGACCACTGTTGAGTCGGGAACATGGTTTTACCCTATCCACGAAACAAAATGTGTCTATATGGGGCGTTTGGCCTCCTCACATGTTGGCGGTATATTCAGTGAAATTATTAATTATTAAATTAATTAATTTTTCATTCTTAGACAACTTAATATTCTATATTAATATCTCCATATAAAGTCCTCTTGAGTTAGCCACATAAACCTTAGGGGGATTCTAGAGATCCTTCTTCCTCAATCATTAGTGGATCACATCCTACAATGACGAAACTCCGCATTGGTGAAGATTTGGGAGTAGTAAATGCAATGACATGTTCCATTAATTATAGATAATGTTATTTGATGAGTAATGATCCAATATCGGGGTAGGACTCATAATTTTGGTTATTTAATCCCTTTTGATTAAGTAGATATAGTTTATTGATCGCATCTATCGATTTGCACCGATTGTGGATTAAGAATATTCCTTTGTATTAAAATATTAGTTGATTTATTCAATGTTTTCTAAACCTAGAATCCATTTCGTGATCATTTTCAAAGAATTAGTTGCCCACAATTTTTTTTAAAAAAATCATGGTGTCTTTCTTGCAATTATTCTTCCCATTTGTGATCGGTAGGATCTCACAGTCCCAGTTTGACTTTCATGGGTGGTACCAAGCCTAATCGGACCCCCATAATCATGGTGGATTGATTATATATGATTTGAACAATGAAATATGGGTATATTTGACATTTTTACATAGAAAATATGTTTGTTTCAATGTTGGAGAAAAAATAATTCAACGCTCGATGGTGTGGTGTGTATGGGTTGAACGTTGAAACCCCCGACACTCCACCAGAATATGTTTTTCTAGAGAGTAGTAGGGGGAGATGATAGATCCAGTCAATATTCAATAGTTTTTAGTGCATTAAAATTCAAAAATGAAGGTACAGATTATATTAAATTCATGGTAAGTGGATAGGGATTTCTAGAGAAAACACAACTACACACTATGTATAAGGATGAAAACCCAACATATAGCAATTTAGCAACGATGAATAGGGTTTTGGGAAAAGATAATCATTACGTAGTGTGTACCCCTCCTACCTTCCACTTACCCCTTCCCTAGTGGGAATCATCGTGTGGTGTATCAAACGGGTGGGAAGCCGTATAAGATAACATGGTCATGTACATAATTATTCGGACATGGGTTCACTACATGGAAACACCGTGTAGTACACCTGCACAAACTGTACTATTATAGGGAATTGATTTCATGTACCCCCAGTGATACTTCTAGCTATTGGAGTAAGACCACACACTTTGTGGATCCCCTCACACACCGTGTAACACTTGAACTCTTTTGAAGAAACATTACTCGTTTGTATCTCCTTCATTTGAACTTGCATTTCGGCCCATGAGTAGTGTATACCGAATGTTTTACTATAGAGAACAAAATGGTTCCCTCTGTTGTGTCATTTGAGATATGATGTAAAATTTTCTAGGAATGATTCTTTGCTAGGATACAAGCAATGGTGAAAGTGATCATATAGGATCACTAGAGACTTTTCATCAGTTACCATCCAGCAGGGCTATGTTGTAGAGTTCATCGATAAATTTTCAAGAGATACCCTCTAGCGGGGCTATGCAATAGAGTTCCTAAGTAAATTTCCATGTGATACCCTCAAGCAGGGATAAGTAGTATATTTCCTTAATGGATATTGGGTGGTAACCTTCAGTAGGGCCCGGTTGTGGAGTTCCTCGATGCCTTTTCGAGTGATACCCTCTAGTAGTGTTGGGTTGTGGAGTTCCTAGATACATATCAATGGTAACCTCCAGCATTTCTAGGTAGTAGAGTTCTTCAATGACTATCGAGTGGAGTCCTTCAGTAGGGCTAGGTAAAGGATTTCTTCAATTCTATTAGTGTGGTACCCTTTAGGAGGGAAACGTAGTGGAGTTCCTAGATGATTACCAAGTTGACCCTTCCCTATAGCTGGGAAATGAAGACATCAATGGTTAATACAATGGGACCCCCATCGGCATGGTACCAAGTCCTATAAAGATACCTTCCATTTGGTACCCTCTAGTAGAGATCTGTAGTGTTGTTCCTCGAAAACTATCTAAGTGGGACCCTCTAATTTTACGAAGTCATGGGTTCACTACCTAGTGTTTGTAGCCCCTTTACTGTGTGGAACAATTATGTGGAATAACTAGACATGGATGGTTACTTCTCGGTAGATGCATGATATGTTGGGAATCATTGATGGGATTTTATAACTATTGGTGACTCTTCTTCATGGATTGATCTATGAGATGGAGATCTCTATACTCACTAATTTTTTCCTATTTTGACTGATAATATATATATATATATTCTTCTGTATCCACCCCACATATTTTTTACTCTTTTTAAGGAGAAGAGAAGACGCATGAGGTATGCCACTCGTTTTCATTGTTTAGAATTATGTGGTTGTATGAGTATACTCTCCTATTATCGGGGGAGAAGAATCAACGTGTAGTTCATCTACTCACAGTGTTGAGCCCTTTATGCATGGTTGAGGATACATTCACTCTTAGTTTGGGTTGAGTTTTTATCATTTCATGTATCTTTCAAGTACTCTCTTTACATTCATGTTGTATCAATTACTGATCCACCATTGGATTTTGAGGAATCCTACTAGGTCTGTATACAATCATCACTGCAAGGGATTTTCCCACATGTTTCATGTCTTATGTAGATGATAAACTATTCAATGGTTACTTCAAAGGGAATTAGGGATACCTGGTACATTGGACAAAAATCATTGGGGGCATCTTGGGATTCAAGGGTTGGGATCTCTTAGCTATTTAATTTTCCAATTTTGTTAGATTGATTGAAATTTCTAGTTGGGAATGTATTTTTTCCCTTTACATTTTTTAAGCTATTGTACTCATATACAGTCTATTGGGCGTACATTCTTGGCTGTTCCGATATATTTTTATTATTTTACTTTTACATCTTCTATAGTTCTTCATCTAGATGGTTGTGTGTGTGCATAGTAGTAGTTAGGAAAAGGCTTCCACATGTTTTTTATGCATTTGGAGATAGTCGCCATATATAGGAATATGGATGCTGGATTGGGGTATTTTCATCTTGAGTCATATCATGGGGTGGGTCATGACATATTGGTATCAAAATAAGTTCATTCTTTTGGATGTTGTTCGGACTAGTTCCCTTTAGAGGTTTTGGATGGGATTTAGGGAACAAATTTCAACGTGTCTTGAGTGAAACTCTAAGTCTAGGAAATCTAGATATGGTGTGGGAGGCCAATGAATCCATTAACCAAGAAATTACCTACCTTCATGTTGACTCGATATACCGAGATGTTGGCTGTAGGGATCAATGGAACATGCATCATATAGGTTTGAGACTTTGACTATCCTTCTTGAGTCATCTTCCCACTATTGTTATATATATATATTCTCATCTAACCATGGTATATCTTTTTATGTCTAAGAATTCCTCCTTGATGAAAACCATCCATATTACTAGTTTGGGATCATGATGACGATTTTATGATCCATGATGAGTCTGTTAGATGTCCATCCTAGGACCGCCATCCTCCAAGTGGGTTGGTAGCTACACAAACACAAATTGAGTAGAAGATTAATCTAGTAGAGTAGGATGAGGATGTGACAGGATTAGCACACTCCATGAGTTCCAATTATAGAGGCCACTAAGGTTCTACAATGTTCATTATCCATAAGCAGTATAGGATTTACTAGAGTTAATGGGACGTACCATCAGTTTGTTTAGGACCATAATGAATTAGTTCATTTCAATAGAGGTTATCCTCTTTCACAATGTATTTGGGTGATGGTGTAGCCTCTTTATGTAGTTTCATGATGAGTCAAAACACTCGTGGAATGAATTCTTGCATTTATACTTTGTGGAGTACAACCCCTCCATATTACACTCGATCTGGATTCCTGAATATTTGGAGCATTATCAAGGAGGGATGATGATATTTGTGTATCCAGAAAGGTATAGAGACCTTACCCAGTGCTTTATTGGTGTGATAAGCAATGGATACTTCTGATCATGAACGTTTGAGCAGGGACTCTGAAAAGAGATCCATGATAATGTAGTACCATTGTGCAGCCCCACATATTCTAGGGTGATGGTGTGGGAATTGGTGAAATAATGATATCTGTAAAGGGATCCCATGAAGCTTGTTCTAACTGGGGGGTTTTATATAGATGAGTCATTTGTGATAGCTATCAAGATCTAGTCAGCGAGACCTCGACATAGGAAACCCTTTCACTAGAAGACTGAAGAATGTACTTAGAGGTATTGTCAAGAATTAGGGAATCTCGGAGAGGTTTGGTGAATCTCTTATGATATGTGAGGTCACATGGAATGAGACTACCCCATAAAGTGTTATTAGGAGAACACTATAGTGTATGATAGACCACCAAGGTAAAGGTAGAAACTTGATTAGGGATCTCTTAAGAAAGGACATGGTGGTCCCTAGTGAGGTGGAGCTAGGAGGGGACCCGGAGAATCACTGTGTTTTGGAAATTGCTATTAGATCCTTTCCTGAACCCCACCCAGAATACCATGTCAAGATCAGGGGGATGGTGGTTAGGGATATGGAAAATTGCAAGCTTTTGATGTTTATGATCTCACAACACTTGAGATGGTTAGAGCTGTGATATATGTTTATTAAACTCTTGGTTTAATATTAGTATACAGTGGTTCATGTAATATCTTCATCTCTATAAACCTAGTGCAAGAGATGGATCTATCAATTTTGGTGCTAGCCTAGAAGCTTCATATTACGGTTCAAACAGAGAATTCATATTCTATATATTTTATCTTCCAGTAGTGTGAGCTATCACTTGGATGAGATAGGGTCATATTGGACATTTTGGTTTTCATGATGTAACCCAATGGAATCATCTTGGGTATGAATTGGTTATCTATTGCATGAGTATAGAATTAATTTCACCACACACAAGACAAATTCCTAAAATCTTATGAGATGAGACTCACCTTCTCTAAAAATAGATATTTCATGGTAGGACAAGAGGGTCTATTGAGCAAGAGGTTTTATCCCATCACCCATCTGTTAGAGAGTATATAACTTTTTCCAGCAGCCCCTTCTAGCATCTGGATTCCTTCAGTTCTGGATGATTATATGGATATATTTACAAAGGATGGTATGAGACTACCAATAATTATAGATATGTGGTTCTACAAGAACATAGATCTTCAGACCACTATGATATACTCCACAACATATCAGATGGCCACTACTGAGCTTTGGGAGCTACAGTCGCAGTTAGAGGCCCTTTAGATAAAGGATTCCTCATACCCAGTGTATCCCCATGGGCATATCTAGTGTTGTTCATGAAAAAGTTGGATGTGATCTTATAGATTTTGGTGCATTATCATTCCTTGAACTATGCCATGATAATGAACAAGAACCCCTTTCCATTTATTGACATCCTCTTTTACCAGTTTGAAGGCGTGAAATGGATCTTGAAGATTAATCTCATGTTTGAATTCCACTATTTGAGGGTTCATGAGGATGATATTCCAAATTTATCATTCTAATGTCACTATGAACACTATTGAATCTGATTGATTCCCACCGGTGTGACAAATTCCCCTAGTGTGTTTATAGATTTTATGAATCAGTTTTTCTGTCCTTACTTGGAGTAGTATATTGTTGTCTTTATGAAGGACATACTCATTTACTTTGCATCATAGGAGAATCATGAAGATCCCTTGAGAATGGTCCTAGAATTTGTTTGAAATCAATATCATTATAGAAAGCATTTGAAGTTCTAGTTTTGGATTCATGAGCTCCACTTTTTGTGGAATGTGATTTATTTTCACAGTTTATCCATGGACCTAATGAAGATAGATGTAGTGATTTCTTGGTATCCATCCAAGGGAATTTCAAATGTGAATATATTTCATTCCATAGAGGCATAATATAGGAGTTTGTGGAAGATTTATCTATAGTTTCAACCCCTTTGACCACCCTGACATGGAAAGAGTAGCTATTTTACTAGTTTGAGCTGTGCTAGAGAGACATTGACATGTAAAGGATGAAGATGATGAGTGCTCTAGTCTTTAGACCACCAGAGGAAGGCATGAATTATGTAGTGTATTATTATTCTTATGGAGATAGGGTTGGTTGTGTGTTGATGCAATGATGGGATGTTAACATGTACTAGTTTTGGTATTTGAGAACCCATGATAAGAACAAAACAAATCATGGCCTAGAGATAACAATGGTATTCATTGACCTGAGGATGTGGAGACACTAACATATGAGAGAGAAATTAGATTTTCATTCAAATCATTAGAGTCTCAGACATATCATTATGAAGAGATACAAGAACCAGTGATAGAATTTTTTGTTGAAGTTTATGTAGTAATGTTAATTCAAGACACTCTATACTCTATGGAAGTGTAACATTGTAGAAGATTCCCTTACCAAGAAGTACCAAGTATAATTGGTGTAGGAGGATTCAGAGAAGTAGCATTCCTATAGCTTACCATGGTAGAGAAAGAGGGTACATGTTTTCTAAAACTGATGGTGTTGACTCCTTTGCTTCCATACAATTTGATAGAGTCATGTTTGTGAGACATCGACATTGAGGAATTATATGACTAGATATCTACAGGTGAATCAATAGATGGGTATTCTGAAACAGGGAATTGTGTCATCCTTTTCAAGGGATAGACATAGTTCCCATTCATGATGTGGGGAGATTTCATGTAATATTTCCACACTTCTCCCCTGGATTTATATCTTAGTGTTGGGATGATATAAAGATACCTACATCAATGGTTTTTTGTGGTACTTCATGTGATAAATAATAGCTAAGTTTATCTTTTGGTGACTCAAATGTCATTAGTTGAATGTTATGTATTATGTTCCAACAAGATTTTTGCAGCCCCATGAGATCTTGGAGAGGAAATGGGATGACATATCCATGGACTCTTTGATAAGTCTTCTGCAGATAGTGATGGTTTGTGATGCCATCTGGGTGATAGTTGCCCAACTGAAGAAATAAACACACTGCACTTCTATCATGGATCAGAACTAGGTGGGGTGTTTGGGGAAGCTTCACGTATGGGTGATCGTTTTCTTTCATTGGATTCCCTTGATGATTGTCTCCGATCATGACACACTATAATGACCCAACATTTTATTAATGGAATTCCCCCTTATAAAAATTTCAAATAGTATAAATAACATAAAATAACATACAAACTATAATGAAAACTTTATAAATGAAAGAGTAATGAAATAGAAAGTACTTCTAGAAGTTAATGAAATAATACCGTTGATATAGTAACTTGACTTTAGGAATAGTAATATGACCCTTATGAATAGTAACCACACCCATAAAAGTATAAATAAAATTTAAGCATCTTATATAAAATATGATTGTATATTTATATCGTATTCAACATCAATAAATGTTTAAAAAATTATTAATTAATTGTTGGCATTTTTATAATTCCAGAATATTTAATTAAAATTGTAAGATTAATTTAATAATTTAAATAAAATGTATTTTCAAATATGTATTTGTAAATTAAAATTTTTATGTATTATTATTTTACGATAATCATATGATACAATAAGTAATTTTTTAAAGTGTCAGTTATAAATTTAAAATCAGTATTTTCGATGTAAATGACGATTTTAATTGAAAATTTAATTACTATTATTTAGAAATTTTTTTCATAAAATAGAGATTATTTTTGAATTATACTCATTGAAAAATGGTTAGGGTGAATTTTTTGGAATTTTTGGAATTACTTGAATTCTTGGTGAATAGTGAAATAAGAAAATTTACAATATATATACATTATAAGAAAAATAAAGTATTCATTGAGTCATTTCTGATGTATGACCATTGGTTAAAACTCACATGATATAATTAATGTATTTATTCTCAATAATAAAAACT
Organism: Viscum album; assembly: GCA_963277665.1. Lineage (NCBI taxonomy): Eukaryota > Viridiplantae > Streptophyta > Magnoliopsida > Santalales > Viscaceae > Viscum > Viscum album. The sequence continues at coordinate 1,228,036,736 of OY728130.1, forward strand.
ATTTATTTTCTTGATAGAAATAATAAAAAAATGAATTAAATAATGAGAAAACACCCATATCCTCAACTATAAATACATCTACACACATCCTCTTTTCCTCACACTTCTCAAGATTTTATATTCTCCCAAACTCTAAAAAACCCTTACCCATCCCCTCACCAACATCCAAGAGCACTGGTTCTCATCAAAATACTAGTTTAAGTTTCATTTAGGAGGATCTCTATAGTAGAATTCTAGAGGTAAATCCTATGCCTTTTTATTTTAATTTTCATTCAATTTTCTTTCATTTCTTATTATCCCTTCACCTCCCTTCATCAAATTATAAATATAACTCTTGAAACATAAATATAATTTAATTATATCATGTTAATGAAATATCCATCATTAACCCCCCCTCTAACTCATTTATTATAAAAATGATATTGTTGCTCTTGATGTGTTAATTTACGAACATTTTGTCCAATGCAATTTCATTTTACTAAAAAACCTTCATGCCATTTAAGAAAACAACTGAATGGTTCCAAAAAGGTTTTAATTTTTATTATACAACCCTATTTATGTTCTATAACTAATATTTTTACATAATACTAAATGAATTAACAAAACGAGTTTGTTGTGATTGAAAACCCTCCAAAATTAACCTAAAAAGACCAACCTTAACTTGTATATACTGATTCATCATCATTAAATAAAAAAAATTCTTTAGAATATAAATAAAACGTATATAATATCATTAATAACATATAATAACAATTATGGATATTTATTCACATTTTACATGAACTTCTGATCATGAATACTAGTGAATCGACCGTGAAAACTAAGAAAACAAATGCTCTTGAATTATGAAATAAAACTATATAAATACTTAAAAGTCCTATAAATGAACATAATAAAACTATATTGAATAAAAATAAATGTATAAAATTTTATTTATTTTAAATTAATGAATCTAATGTGATTATATAGGATATTAAAGAGAAGTAATCATTTAGACACAAAGTAAGGGGAATTCTCAAACCCAACTCTCTTTCTTTTGGTTTTCCCTAATTCACCCCATTTTTAGTTTTTATAGTCATTAAATATTGTTTATTAATAATTATATTATCCTTCACTAGGATATAAATGTTTTTTACATGAGTTTATGAAAAACACAATGTTTTCCAAAAGAACACTTCTTTCAAAAAACACACCTTTTTTACTTTTTGAGATTATTATTCCATCTTTTAATTGGAAACAAAACATTTATGAATGTATGATTTTGATATGAAAACCACTCCTTTACATGGGTTTTTTATTTCCAATATTGATATATTTTCTATGTGGCAAGCATGATAATGTAAATTTTTGGGTGTGCGGGTGCGCCTCGAATTATATAGCGCTCCAATGAATTGGTTATTTTGATGTATCACATGATGAAAATAGAAATATGCATGAACATGATAGTAGATTTGTCCAATACATTATTTGGTAGTTTACCACTAAGGAATTTTGTTTTAATTATATTAATTTCAAAATTCCATTCATTTTCATAATGCTTCCTCTCATGATTATGAACCTATGTCTATGTTATCATTATGCTCACCCCATGTTATATTGTCTGCTGTTATTATCTATCCTTTTATTGGGATTTTATTTCACCCATTTATAATGTATGTTCTCAGGTGGAGACATGTACTAAAGAGAATTAATGGTCCAATAAAAATCTTGAGATGAAGGAATTAAATAAATTTTCATGTTTTATTTTTTAAAGTTTATGTATGCTTCTAATTTTACCAGTACACAAAACCATTGGATCCACAATCTATAATTATTTGTTGTTATTGGTCTTTAAATTTATGTAACATGATATTTAAGAAAAATAAGGGTTGTTATAGTTGGTATAAAAGGAAGGTTTAGTTTATTTTGGAATTATGATTAGAGAACCTCTGTGAAAACCCATAGTATTAGACTATGTATAATTGAGCTCCCAAGAAGATTTGATTTAGAAAATACTATACATACAGATCCAACAAGATATGACTTTAGTCTTAATTTCACAATGTAATAGATTATTTATTTCAAGATATATTGAGTTATGTTTTGTTCTATTGTTTTCTATTTTACAAAATGGTTGGTTCTATGAGAAATCAGGCCAAAAACCTGTGCAAGGGACAGTGTAGTGATTTCTTGAACTTCACCCCCAATTATTTGGGATGTTTATTTCAAAATTTGATGGTGATTATTACCGAGATGTATTTGGATATAAACAACATCCTCAATAATGTGGAACAACCTCCTTCAAAAAAGAGGGAGAAACTGGCCATCAACTATTTTCTACGGCAATTACCACCGATGTTTGGGGGATCTTCTGATCCACTGATTGTAGAACAATGGGTCAACTCGATGGAGAATATCTATTCTGTTCTTTACTGTTCTAATATGGAGAATGCAAATCTTATTTTCTATCATCTAGATGTATGTGCCTATCAATGGTGGAATTTTATTAAGAAAACCACACCGAGTGTCGAAAATGAAGAGATATACTTGGAATATTTTAAGACAATGTTTCAATACAAGTATATCCCTGAAAATATTCATAAAAATATGGTGATAGAATTCATAGAGAAAAGAAAAAGAGAGAATAATCTATCATGGACCATAAAGAAAATTTCATACGGCATTCAAGGTACTCTTCAAGTTTTGTTATCAATAATGATAGAAATATTTATTGATTTTTTGTTGTTTAAAACCGCACATTCAAATGGCTCTTCCAATTGAAGACATTGGGTGTGATGAAGCATTTGTTCGACAAGCTCTCAATATAGATATGGAGTATTGATAATGGTCCCATGGATATGGTGATAAGAAATGAAAGATAGAGTTTCATGTTGGTGGATCTAATGAGAAAGTTGGAAATGAAACTCAACCACCCACATGATAAAAATATGGGAAGAGGCATCATGGGAACTACATCAAAGGGATGGGGAAATTCTCCTTGTGTGGTAGAGAAGGCCACCAATTTCATGAATGTTGGAAAGTCACAAGGAAGAAGCATAATGTTTTAGAGGAAAGGTGAGCACCACCCATGGTCACATGATACAACTATAGGGATAATGGGAACTATGCAATCCAGTTCACTAAACCTCTAATTCATGAGGGTAGTTAGCATCATCAACTACTAAATCCAAAGGATCAAGGGAAGGATTATTTCCTCACTAATATGGAAGTGGATCAATCAAATGAAGTCCTACAAAGAACAATTCCTATTCACTCTAGAATGGAAAACATATTATTTGATTCTGGGTCTAGCATTCCATTATTTGTTCAAAGTTCTCTAGAACTATTGAATCCAAGCCATGAAACCATGAAGTAGACATATCAGTATAAAAAAGTAGCGGTGAAATCATTTCAACCCTAGTGTTTTACTATTCAACTATTGGAGTATGTGGGAGGATTCTTCCAGAGAATCTCAAAATACATCCCTTGGAGGATTTAAATGATATACTGAAAATGTATTGGGTCTCACTATATTTATCACATACAAATAGTTAGGAAAAATAAATATCTTTTCATATTCTGAACCATCCCATAATCCTCATGAAATGAAAGGAAAATCATGAATCTACTTTAGGAAATCCTTCAAAAGTATGGGTGTTGATTCCTTGTAAAGAAGAATACCTCACTCATATGGTTTAGTCAAAGGATGGTATCAACTTATGGGAAATTTCAATCACGATGAAATACAATGATTTTTTTACCTAGAGTTTCCCAGATATCCACTAGATCATGAGGTAGAGTTCTCAATAGAACTCAAACCTAAAACTAATCCTATTTTAATGGTTCCTTATAGGATAGATCCTATTAAACTGGAAAAGTTATGTAATCCAATTAAAGGGAATTTTGATAAAGGGTTAATAGACCCTAGTGCATCACCTTAGTGTGTGATAGTGATCCTTTTCGAGAATAAGTGTGGATTGATACGGTTTTTTATCGATTTACAGTTAATCAAGATGATCAAAATAAATAACACGTATCATCTTCCAAGGATTGATGGCTTATTTGATCATTTATAGGGAGCTCCGTACTTCTCAATGGAGGATCATCATTCTGGATATCATCAGCCAATGGTGATGAATGAAGATATTTAGAATACTGCCTTCCAAACATGGTATGGTCACTATGAGTTTCTGGAGATGCTTTTCAGACTTACTAATTCCCTTTTAATCATAATGGATTTGATGAATTTTGTCTTTAGACATTACCTTGGGATTTTTTTGGTAGTGATTATCAATGATATTATCATCTAATCTAAGATCAAGGAGGAACATGAAAAACATCTAAAGCTTGTGATGTCGATATTAAGAGAGAATAAATTGTGCACCAAGTTCATCAAGTGCGAGATTTGGATGCATGAGGTTATAATAATGGGACATGTGAACACAAGTGAGGGAATTGTTGTTGATCCTTAAAAAATAGGCAATTAAGGAATGGACCATACCCTCTAGTGACACAGAGAAACACAGTTTCCTTAGATCTTCATGTTACTATTGATGTTTTTTTATAAATGTATCATTATTTTCAAACCCGCTAACTATGTTTACATGGTAGGGGTAACATTTGTCTACATTGATAAGTGTGAGGAAATATTCACAGAGCTATAGAAGAGTGATCATTTCACATATACTCACTTTACCTAAAAGTGAATAAATGTTTTTAATATAAATTGATTCTTATAATTAAGTAATAAATTGTGTACTCATGAAAAGTTATAATGAGATAGACTATGCCTTACAACAGTTGAAGATCCATGAGAAGAACTAGCCAACACATTATCTGGTGCTACCAGCTATAATTTTTTCATTGAAAATCTTGCGGTAATACCCCAATGGTGAGAATTTTGATATATATACCAATAAAAATATCCTAATCTTTATATTCAAACCAAATTAGTTTAACATGCGTCAAATGATATGGTTGGAGTTAATAATATATTATGATTTATCTATTCACTATCATCCTAGAAAGGCGAACAAGGTAGCATATTTTTTTAGAAGAAATGATCCAGCTACTCTATCCATGTTATGTATTGGGAAAACCCAATATTCATGGATATGGACATGATAAGTTTGGAAATAATAATGACCGGGAATAAATACTTCCTTTCCCAAAAGATTTATCAACCATATATCCAATAGAATAATTTGGAGGCACAAAGGGATAATATGGAGTGCAAAATAAGGTTAATGCAGTAAAGGAATAGAAGGTGCTAGAAATACATATCGATGATGATGGTGTAATTGGAATATGGATTTTTGAGCCTTCATCACCTGAGATAAAGAAGGATCTATTAGATAATTCACATAACTCAACTTTCTCTATCCATCACGAGAGTACCAAGATTCACTATGATCTTTGAGAACACTTTTGGCACGAGAACACGATGAATGAGATTGTGAAGTATATCTCAAGGTTCTTGATAAGTCAATAAGTTAATTCTGAGTGATATAACTACAATAGGATGTATCAATAATTTCCTCTACCCATGAGGAAATGGGATAATGTCATTACAGACGTTCTCACGGGTCTCCCAAACACTTATAAAGGAAATAGTGCAATATGAGTTGTGGTGGAGCCACTCACCAAGACTGACCACTTTATCTCTATTCGGTATTGATTGTCTCTCCAACAACTTGAAAATATGTATGTGAAGAAAGTGGTGATACTGAATGGTGTTCCACTATTGATTGAATCTAATCGTGATCCAAGAATCACATATAAATTGTGGATGAGTCACTGTTTCCAAATCTTTCACCGGGGCATGCGTGTATCCATCCCTAAGATTACATGCTACTGTTACTCCGCATTAATGCTTTCTAAAGGCGGGCGGCATCCTCTCCTTATTCAGGGACATCTGCTCTTTGATCAAAACAGGATGATGGGATGTTGGTTCTTCCTTCCATGGATTCCTCCTCGGATCTCATCACCTAGTCCGGGTCTCCCTTATAGATTTAAAATGTAATTCCTGAAGATCTTCCCATTGCCATACCTTCATGGACACCAGTTAATTACGCCACTTCTTTTAGGACCTTCCAAGGAGTCCGACCAGGGCAGCAACCTTCAGTTAGAAGAGTAGTCACGTTGGGGCATCACTGGCGTGTCTTGACACTGGGGATTGGAATGTCTATTCTTTGTCCCTTATTATACGGCTTCTCGAGGGTGCGGAAGCCCGAGGCATCCCACATCTAATATGGGGAATTCTATTCCATAAGCATGTATCTGAGGTTTTCCTCAGCTTCCCATGTTTTACATAGGGTATGCCGTAAGTTTAATGTCCAGCGGAGACAGATCAGACTGATCGGAACACTAACTAGAGGGCATCAGATTGAAGAACCCCATAGAGGGAACACTGATGTTGGGGCCAACACGTGGGCAACTTCCTGAATACTATGGAGGAGAATGGAGACTTAAATGGCATGATCCCACCTAGATGTTGTGGCCCATGTAAGAATCATGATTGATGCTGGCTTTGGGCTTGGGTATCAAAGATACTTCCTACATATCCCCGTGGTGGGGAATCAAAGTCTGTGTAGTTCGATGATATGGTGGGACACCTGAAGAGGAAACCCATGAGAATAAACACGTGATTGGGACCTAGAGGAGGTAGAACCTCCGGGTTAGGGCATGTGATTCCCGAGACACGTGGGCTCGAGGGAGAGATCAAGATGAGACATGAGTGATGGGATTGCGCCTCATGGAAGCCTCCTACGTATCCCCATGGTGGGGAATCAAAGTCTTCATAGTTCATGTGGCAGATATAGTTTAACGTCATGCGGGATGAGAATGGGGCTTACACCCTGATGCAGCCCATGATGGAAAACCGACGTCAATGGGGACCTGGGGTCCAGATGGATTGGGGCTTACACTATGAGGTAGCCCAAGGTGGAAATGGGGCTCGGCACACCGGCATGGAGACGGTTTGGGCCAAGGGTTTGTCAGGCTTGAACCTCATGGAGGCTTCATACGTACCATGCCTTAGCACGGATCAAAGTACTTGTAGTTCGGGTTGGATGGGTCTTATGCTCTAAGAAGGCCCATGGTGGTGGGGCTTGAACCCCATGGAGGCTTCTTACGTACCATGCCTTATCACATATCAATGTCCCTGTAGTTCGGGTTGAATGGAAATTACACTCTGAGACGGCCCATGGTGGTCGGGCTTGAACCTCGTGGAGGCTTCCTACATACCAAGACTTATCATGGATAAAAGTCCCCGTAGTTCGGGTAGGATGAGGCTTACACTCTATGGCGTCCCATGGTGGTGGGGCTTGAACCTCATGGAGGCTTCCTACGTACCATGCCTTTGCACGGATCAAAGTTCCCATAGTTCAGGTTGGATGGGGCTTACACTCTAAGATGGCCCATGGTGGTGGGGATTGAACAACATGGAGGCTTCTTACGTACCATGCCTTAGCACGGATCAAAGTCCCCGTATTTTGGGTTGGATGGGGCTTACGCTCGGAGATGTCCCATGGTGGTGGGGCTTGAACTGTGTGGAGGATTCCTACGTACCATGCCTTAGCACTGATCAAAGTCCCCATAGTTCGGGTTGGATGGGGATTAAGCTCAAAGACGGCCCATGGTGGTGGGGCTTTAACCTCGTGGAGGCTTCCTACGTACCATGCCTTAGCACGGATCAATGTCCCCATAGTTCGGGTTGGATGGGGCATACGCTCTGAGACAGACCATGGTGGTGGGGCATGAACCTCGTGGAGGTGTCCTACGTACCATGCCTTATCACGGATCAAAGTTCTTGTAGTTTGGACTGGATGGGGCTTACACTCTGAGATGGCCCATGGTGGTGGGGATTGAACCACATGGAGGTTTCCTACGTACCATGCCTTAGCATGGATCAAAGTCCCCGTAGTTCGGGTTCGATAGTTTAACATCATGCAGGGCATGGGAATTTGGGGCTTACGCTATGAGATGGCCCATGGTGTGTCATGGTCAGTGCTCATTCTATGCTCACGGGAGTCATGCTCGGTGTGTGAAACAAGAGGTAGCAGAGACCTGATGATCACGTCACGAAGGGTGCGTCCGTGGGAATTGAAAAGGGGCTTACGCGTTGAGCGGCCCATGGTGCCGAGACTTACATCAGGATGGAGGCCTGAGGGTGACAATGCGCAAAGGGAGAAGGATTTGGAACAAATGAAGAGATGTGGGACCTCGTTCCCTATCACGTCCTCCTCTAGCCTTGGTACCGAGGAAGTGAAGAGGAGCATGGGTGATGCCTCCTGGAAGGAAGGCTAGGGGCTTACACCAAGGTGAATTCCCTTCCCCGCGGACAAACACCACTCCAACAAGGAGGATATAATCACCTCTGAGGGTTGATCCCATCCCCATGGAGATGAGTAGGCATGGAGAATATCTGAGGCAGGGGAACCCAATGTGTGGGCCACGGGGCCATGCCACAATTTAACGTCATGTGTTGAGGAAGAAGTGCTTGGAAGGTTAACGTCATGCAGCTCAGATGAGGTAGGATTGCTCTGCACCCCTAGGACTTACATAACCGGTACCCTATACTCCTTATGGGAGGGAAGGCATCGACAAGGCCGTACTGAGGGGGTGTGTAGCAGAGCCAACCATTGAGGGGTCCATGTTAGCATTGCTATGCGAAGAACCAATAGCCGTTAGCATGCCTATGCGAAGAAGGATGAGGCGGAGCAATGCAACAGGAAGGATTATCCGAGGGACTTTGAATTTACTTCGTACAAGCCTAGAAGGTCATACGGGGAAACAATGTATGATACGGATGCCTAGGGCGCACAAGACACCTGTGAATGGCACCCAGAAGGAGGGCATCAGCTGTTCACGCAAGAGGGCACTCAGGGAGCACCGATGTGAAGGGAACCAGGAGATTGCGCACAACCCTTGGGGCTTGCGTGAAATAAGGGGGTCTAGTGTAGAAAGCCCTAGGGTAGTGTGAAATCAGTGTTTCTTGTGCGAAATAGAGGGGCTGAGGTATTGCGCGCGACTGGAAGGGATTGCGCACAAAGGAAGGGGTGTGTGCGCAATAGAAGTATTGCATTCTTGGCCAGATTGCGCGCCCTGGAAAGGATTGCGCGTAAGGGGCAGACCCCGAAGGAGGTTGGAGTTTAGTCTAAGAAATGGGGATCTCACATGAAGGTGGATCCCGGGGCGACTCGGTGTGAAGAAAAACCATACCTGAAGGACATATTGCACGTGCACGGAATGTCGATTACACGCATGAGAGGCTGTTCAAATTCTCCCTTGAAAAGGAAGGGGGAGCCTTCTATTTATAGGCATCTTGCAACAAGGAATTCAGGGATTCATGAAATATTTTTGCAATGGAGGTGGTGGTGCAAAAGGTCAACCGCACAGGAAACGGGCGCTAAATTATTTCGCGTCGGTGTCTGGACTCTTCGCGAATCCCAGTACTTTCCACGAGGGACAGATTTTTTTCACGCGCTTCACCCTTTTTTCTGCACAACACCTCTGGGCCTTCCGGACTGGGTCTCGGGGTCCAAATATGACATCGCTTTTTCGTTTTGGAACATTCTCCAGCACTTACGCACTTTTGGGCGTCGACAAATGCCCCCCCCCCTCGGAATTGAATTGGCGAGGGGTCACAACGATCAGATTCCAAGGGAAATGCTAAAATGCAAGGCTTCGTTGGACCCATGCGCACAAAAAAACCCAAGCGGTGCGAAAAACTCATCCAGGAGCGGAATAGGCTTTTCACGCAGGCGCGGAATCCAGGATTCACCTATATAAGCGACCACGGGTCCCATGCTCCGTACGCTTTTTCTCGCATGATAAGCTCTGATCTCTCGTGCGCGAAAATTGCTTCCGCTCTTGCATGAAAAACCAATCGGTGGCACGTAATTCCACCGTGATTTGGCGAGATTTTACGTGCAAACTCGAGACTTTTCACGCAGTCCGCTGATTTTCTGCACCGGACTCTAAAATTTCATGCCAGAATCCCAGATTTTGCGCAACACTCCCGAACATAGTTGGATGAAAATGGCCACAAATCGGGCTGATGAGGAGGAGGCCGTTGCCCGCAGAGATGAGATGACTGCGAACCCAGAGGTTTATGTTGCAAAGAGGGTTGTCTCCAAAAACCATACCCTCTTCAACATTTTAACCCCACCCAGAAAGAGTAAGTATTGTCTAACAATCTTCCGCTCTGGGACTTCGGCATTCTGAAGGAGGTTCCCCTGTCAGGTTTCGAGGTTGATAGACCGCGGTCAAGGACGACCCATGAAGACAACATTCCTTGATACAATATCACCAAAAATGTTCATCCTGCAAGGGAAACTAGTCATATGGATGTCTGCGTCCCAAATCCCAGGACCAGGACCATTTTTGGGGGTGATCCTGTTGTGGAGAGCTCACCGACCCTCTACCTAAGCACTTTTCGTCAAAGCATCACTGACGAGACCAAGGGTTGGCTACAGGACTGGGATCTGTGGTTTGGAGAAAACTTCACCAGCAAGTGGGCCTGGGCATACTGGGTTTGCCACACATGCGACCAATTTGGGTCCATGCTGCGGCACATTGGTCTGTTTGAGGCGGTGTGGACATCGCAGTTCCACTTCTACCGGCAGCATGGGCTCGGGCCATTCATGTCCACCCGGTGGTCCCTTGACACCAACATATTCCATCTCCACCATGGGGAAGTCGGCATTAGTCTTTGGTACATCCATTTCCTCATGGGAATCCCTTTGGAGGGCCATCAATAAGATGAGTTCCTCCCACCGATGAACATCTGGGGTGACAGGTCTCAAACCCCCATACTGACATGGCACCTGCTAGGGTTGGCCAAGGAGAAGCTGAAGGTCAAGGAATTCCTAAAGGATATTTCCTACAAGGACTGGTTCAGCCTGTTCTTGGTGAAAGACTCAGAGGTCAAGATGCCAGGGCGGGGAAAACAGTGTCCAACCCCGGCTCGGAGGAGCAAGAGTGGATCCAACTGGAGGATACTGGAGGCGGGGTAATACCAATCATGGGGCTACAACCACGACGAGGACGAGGAACAGAATTTTCGGTACGCCAGATTCCACTCCACCTTCTTGAGCGTATGGATCTTGATGGTGTGGGATGCAAGGATGGGCGTCTGTCCAGCGACTCTGGTGATCACAGGCATCATGGATACCAATAAGATGTTTAACCTGGGGGTCCCCTGGCTAGCCCGACTGTATGCCATCATAGGACTCATCTTGAGATATGGATCAGCTAAGAGAGTATGTGGCCCCTTCCAGATCTTCCATGGATGAGTCGTAGCTCATTGTGGCGGCTACACCTTCCCAAATGCCATCCGTCCTCCGGGCAATGGCCTACGACCCTCTCTGCTGAATATTGTCAGGGTCATGCCGATGACGCTCAATGAGGAGGCAGTGCAGATCAGTATTGGTAACCATGCCAACTTTACCTTCATCCCATTACCCACCCCACCAGTCCTTCCGATAGATGATGCACAAGGCTCACTGGAGCAGAAGGAATACTTCTAGAGCATCAGAGGTGGGGTGTTTGTGCCCCGGATTGATGGGAATATTTTCTGCGAGCCTTAAGTGTCGTCCAGGTTCTCTAGGCAGTTCGAATGGCTCCAGCAAATGCCGAAAAGAGTATACATTGATGTCTATGAGGAGAGTCATCCCTGTGTTCTTCGTCAGCTGTAGCTGATGTTCACAACCTATGGCTCCGGCGAAATCATCACTTTTCCTCACACCAGAGTCAATGCTGGCCTCTCGACTGAGTAGGCTGAACATTGGACCATAGCATAACCTGATGGTCTTTTGCCGAAGCGAGTCCGGTAGCTCAAAGTCACCAGTGCGGAACCTCGGCGGCGAGAGAGCAGGCAGGGTGCCATTAGAGGAGGAGGACCAGAAGCGCCTTAGGAAATGGGGCCTGCACAGGTGGGGACCTCAGCAGTAGGGGCGTCGCATGGCGTGGTCACGCCCTTGTTTCCTGAAAGAGGAGGGTCCCATGGAGCATCCATAGAACTTTTTGGGAAGCAAATGAGATACTATCTTCATCCTTCCCAGGATTTCATCTTCCCTATGCTATGGTCATCTTGGAAAACCATGCGGCAGTCAATGAGTACTGAATCCCTCTGGCATAAAATAGTGCAAGATGGGATCCAGCTGCTGGAAGTCAGGCTTGTCCGGGTCACCGAAAGAGTGACCTTCCATCGATGACATGCATACCTGATGGCCATGGATACATACGCACGTCAACAGGGTCAGCGTGTGGATCCAACTCTCTTGGTGAAGGTGCTGCTCGGCCAGGAGCACGATCCGGAAAGGATGCCGCCGGGGGAAGATGACTGTGACGATGAGTCGGAGAGCGGCGCGGCAGGAGAGGACGCAGAAGGAGAAGGGGGAGGTGAAGGAAAAGGAGTAGGGGAAGGAGATCCCAAAGGTGAAGGGTCGCATGGGGCATCCCACCAATGGAGTCTCTGGGAGAGCGGTGAGATCGTCGACTCCGATATGGATGTGACTGTGATACTCGATGTATGCTTCAACCCTTATCTTCTTCTGAATTCTAATTCCTTTGAAATCCTTAACCCACTTGCTTATCTTACTCAGAAGCACGTCGGCGCTGATCAAGCGTCTCTGGCTGAAAGAGGGGAGAAACTGTTAATAGGGAAAGGTGGGGCACAGGCGCTCATTATCGAGCTGACAAGTGCTGAGGGATCCCCCGCCATGACAGCTCCCATAGTGGCCAGAGCACTAGAGGATGATGCCTTGGGTTCCTGTATGTTCCTTTCCACGACCATGGTACTCACTATCGGGGGACCCAATAGATCAGGGTGCTCCTTGTTTGTGCAGTGATCACGGAACTAGATGCTCGTCGGGCTACTGAGCCCAGAACATTCCACCCAAACTTAGTTGGCTCTGGCAATTGGTGATAAGGGAGTGGTGAACACCAGTGGCGCTGGCATCGGGGCAGGGCCGGAAATCGATAAGGGTGCCACAAGGATTGAAGGGAGAGATGAAGGTCACCCAGATGCGCAAAATCCTATTACCCTGGGTTAAATCTCTGAGGAGGACCATGCCACTGCGATGTTGGATGTCTTCCCTATCTATCGGCCCGCTGATCACGAAGATATTGATGATTCAGATTCGTAAGTGGCCGAGGAGAGTCGGATGACGCGACACAAGGTATGAAAGTGAATTTGGTGTTTCCTCAATCGGCCCCAGGAGGAATGGCTGATGTGGATGGGGTCACTCCACACCTGGTTGCACTTCCTATGCACGGGAGGGGCATATGCTCAACATCTTCACCTGACGGTTCATGATTACATGGCCGAGAAGATGCGTGAGAGCAGCTGGTGCGCCAAAGTCAACCAGTGCCAGGAGGAGTTGGGGAGTACCCGAGCATTTTAGAGGGTGGAGCAGGAGGTCCAACACCTCTAAGAACAGGTGAAAGAGAAGGAGGTATTCCTCAAAAACTACTCTGATCTCGCAGAGCATCTATGGTCCCAGCTGATGGATGCTCAAGATAAACTCATAGAAGCTAGTCGCTAGATAATCAAGCTCCAAGATGAACGAGTGCGGTCCTGGGCTAGGGTCAGCGAGCTGCGCTCGATGGCCACCGATAAAGAAAGGCTCTTCCAAGGACGGGAGGCAGTCCTAGGTGCCACCAGAAAAAAGGTGGCGGAATTGGACAGATCTATCCAAGTAGCCGACCCTTAGGGGCCCTATTTTGGCCACACCCTTAAACTTGTCCCGCTTTTACTCTTCATGTTCTATTGAACTATATGTATAGACAAATTTACTTACTGGACCTATTACATAAAATAAGTGTCCCTTTGGTTTATAACATGATCAACCACAATACCGAAATTAATAGCAATCCATCACTAATCTCACGTGGGACATGAGAAGTAAAGGTGGCTCATTCTATCACTTCGTTTGATCGTGGGAGCGTCAACCAAGATTCGGGCATTCAAAATTCAAACCAGGATTTCTGAGGAGAAGAGGGAGGCTGATCCAAAGGAAGAGGACCTCAGACCAATCATTGTATCGTCTTCTCAATGTGTTCTAGCGCACAAATGGGGCAATTCCAGGGGCATTGAATCAGTCCGAACATAGGGGAATGAAAAATGTGAATCACGTTACCCAAATTCGAAACACTATGGGAGGGGCGTGGCTATGAAGAACGACTGTTGACCGTGTTCGAAACTCAATGTTCCTATTGAATTAGCCTGAAATAAGGATAATAATGAGGGTCGACTGCTGTCCATGTTCACAACACGGGACCTAACTCAAATATCGCCGATCAGTCTTCCGGAATGTCAGCCCAGGATAGCTGGTGGACCATGGGTCGAGCATCCACAATGTTAGGGGGTCCCTTCAAACATGATCAGTCTTCCGGAACGTTGGCCTAGGACAACATTCGGACCATGGGTCGAGCATTCATAATGTTAGGGGATCCCGTCAAACGTGATTAGTCTTGCAAAACGTTGGCCCATGACAGCAGGCAGACCATGGGTTGAGAATCCATACTGGTAGAGGGTCCCATCAAAGGGAAAGAGGATGAGGATCCAAATAGAGGGGATCACAAAGCGTGGAAGGGGAAGTGGTGGTTTGTTCGAACAGAATCCAACACTCACAATATTATGCCACTGTGGTGGAAGCACATTAGCCATGCACATTAATCTGATCATGGACGATCCCCATTTTTAGACAGGACCTACCTGGTGAAGGAATTGTCACTTCCCAATGTCATTATGTGGAATCCCAAACTTGTTCGAGGAAAATGAAGTAGTTAGACAACACCCCAAGAAGTCAGGCCAAGGGGCCGATAGTGAGGAGGGATGGGATTTGGTGATCCCCGGGGATGGACCCGATACGAAATGACTGGGTGTTCCTACGTATCCCATAATTATGGGAATCAAGATGAATGTAGTTCTGGAAATTGACTTAGTTTAAGGTCTTAGAACTAGGACCAGGGGATGGTAAGGAAAGAACTAGACACATGGTAAGATGATTATGAAGCCTGACGTGAATGGGGACATAAGTCTTACTCACCATGTGTTCCCTAGGGAAGTGTTCCGATCGAGGGACCGAACCCGAAAGTTAGGATGGGCCCACGGGGAAGTGCCCGGGCGCTCCTACATATCTCATGATGATGAGAATCAAGAAATACATAGTTCTTGGAGGGTGGCCCATCACGGTAAGGTACCCGTGCAAAGGATGAAAGGGGTGTGTGGGTATATCCCCTGCACCAAAAGAAGCGGCATTTGATGTATCTTGTTTATCCTTTAAGGTGAATGGGTTTGCTTTTGTGGAGCGACCGACCTTGGGTATAAATTCCTAGCATCACCACATTAATCAATCCGTATAAAGGCATTGACAAATGGTATGGTAAATGACTGATACCCAACGTGATTTACTCTATGACGAGGTTATCACAATGCAGTGCCGTTTTTCGTCGTGCGGCCGGGATGATATTGTCACAGTTTATGGTCATGTGGTAGGACCAAACATCACAGATTAAAGTCGTATGGCTTGGACCAGGGGTAATGCACACAACATGATAAAACATACCCAACATGAATGTGGATGAGGTCCAGATCATCGTGTGCACCTCCAGGAGAAGAGCCTAGGGCCAAGAGGCCGGTGAGGGTCATAGGGTAAGGGGCAGGAGACCCTAGATTCCAGTTGAGATAGACCCCAAATGAAATGTCTAGGTGACCCCTAATATCCAATGGGTATGAGGGTCAATTTGAGAATTCCTCTTAGAGAAGATCCTAGTTTAGGGTTTTAGTGCTCGAATCGCGGGAGCCCCAAGAGACGCCGTATTGGAGCTTTGTTTTCCTGACGTGCAGAGGTGCACTGAGGGGTAGTGAAAAGAGTGTCAAGACTCCACCTAGAAGCGATGGGATGGAACATAATGTGATTCATGCAACCAATATTCAAGGCCTGAAGGGGTTGGCATGACGACGGAGGATTACTGCTGACCATTCTCGCAACATAGCATCCCATCGCATTAGCTTGAAATGGTGATAATCAAATGAGAATCAACCACTGACCATGTTCACATCGTGGGATTTGTATCAATTTTTTGTTGGAGACCCTTGAGGGAATTGGCCCATAATGGTAGGAGAGCCCTTAGGCGTGGTATCCATGCCATTTTTGGGGGTCCCTTTGGGTGGAAGAGATAACGGGGGCCCAAATGAAGGAAGCACGAAGCTTGAAAAGTGGAAGGAAATTGCCTAAGTTGAATATGAGACTCAATGTCCTTGATCAGAGTACTCTGAACACATTGTCGGACCACTGTAAAGGTTCGAGGGACTCAATTTGAGAGCATCCAAAAGATGGCGGATTCTTGGGAAAAGGGGTGGGGGAATGGCGCCCAAAACCCTGTACCAAAACTATATTTCCCCCTCATGGAGAGGGACAGGACGAGGGGCCTAGGTGATCGGGAGATCATTGGATATTTATGAGATGGGGATGGACCTGAAATCTAAATGTTTCGGCAGTCCTAATTATCCCATAAGGATGCGAATCAATCCACACGTAGTTCTTGAAGATACAGTTTAACGTCATGCGGGACGACATACATTTTAACGTCATGCGGGATGACATACAATTTAAATCATCCCGGACGAGAATTTTAAGGTCATGCAGCACCCTAGGCCAGTTGAAGGTCATGGAGGACCATGATCCAGTTTAAGGACATAGAGGACCATGATGCAGTTTAGGTTCATGCGGTACCATCCAGTTTAAGGTCGTGCAGGACCAACACACTTAGGCAAAGTATTTCTTGGGGAATTTGGCATTAGTGGGAGGAGTTATATGCTCACCATCCATGGTCACCAGTGAGTATGCTCCATTGGGATAAACCTTATTAACAATGAAAGTTCCTTCCCCCTTGGGCTCCAACATGGGTGGTTTCATGCCGGGGATCACTGGTGCCCTGTGAGATAATACCAAATCACCATGCAGGAAAGAGTGGAGGCAAACCTTCTTGTTGAAAGCTTGATCCATCCTACTCTGATGCCTTTCTAGGTTATACGGGGCACAAAGCCTATTCTCATCCAGTGCTTCCAATTCAGCTAGACGGTTTGTAGCCACTCTATCCAGCGCTTGCTGGTCATAGACCGCTGTACGCAATGAGGTAAATTGAATCTTAATGGTCAGGACGACCTCTGTTCCATACACCAAGGAATATGGGGTCACCTGGGTGTAATTACGAGTCGTCGTTCGATAAGACCAGATGGCGTTGGGGAGATTTTCCGGCCAACTCTTCTTGTTCTGACCAACCATTTTCTGTAGAATGTTATAGAGGGTTTCATTGAACACCTCAATCTATCCATTTTCTAGCGTGTGATAGCAGGAGGTATGGTTGGACAGAATGTTGTACTTGACGTACAATTTCTTCAGCTCGGCTGCCCATAAGTTGGTGCCGTTATCGGTAAGGATAGCGTGAGGTACTCCAAATCAATAGATGATATTGGAACTCACGAAGTCAGTGATATAACGGGAATTGACTTCCTTGAGTGGAATTTCCTCTTACCACTTGGAAAAGAAATATGTAGCGGTAATAATTAATTGGCATTGGCGAGCCGTTGCTGGTGGGTATGGTCCCACGACATCTAACCCCTAGACTGCAAAGGTCTAAGAGTATGTGGTAGTATAGAGAGGCTCCGGTGTCCGATGCACAAAGTTATCATGAACATGGGACACATGACATATCTTGGGAAAATCGATGCAGTTGTAAATCATGGAGGGAAAAAAATACCCTAGTCTCTGAATCTGGTGAGACAGTTTCAGCCCAGCTTGATGGGCACCATAGGAACTGGCGTGAACCTCTTGCATGACCTGTGGAATCTCTACTCCATGGATGCAACAGAAGATAAAACAATCAAATCCCCTCTTATAGATGATCCACTCAAGGTTGGGACCACTATGGAGAGTAAACTGTAGCGCACGATGTCGGAATCGCTCACGCTCGGCTCGGTCTGACGGGAGATTACTGTGTTGGAGGTATTCAACCAAGGGTTTCCTCCAATCAGCAATTAATTAGATCACCACATCCGGACTAGCTGGGGTCCCTAACGTAGAGGCACCGACGGTAAGATGGTTTACCTATGGGCCGTCATCATCATCTGGGGTGACAGGCGCAATGAATCTCCGATACACCACGTGGATAATCAGATCATCCCGCTCGGGCTCTGCAAGCGACGTGGCCAGACCGGCCAAAGCATCTGCTCGACTGTTCTGTGACCGAGGGACATTGATAACCTCTGTCCGAGAAGGGAACTATGCCATTAGATGGAGAGTTCATTCTAACAATGGTACGATCTCTTTCTTCCTGACAACATATTCTCCATTGACCTACTTCATGACTAGCTTGGAATCCCATTTCACATGTAAATGGGGAACGTCGATCTCTAGGGCCAGCTTGAGACTAGTGATGAGGGCCTGATACTATGCCTCATTGTTGGTGCAGCCTTTTGACAATAAGAATGAGTACGGCAGAATGGATTGCACCGGGGTGATGAAGATGATACCCAGGCCCACTCTGTTGAGCCTAGGATTGTTGAGCCTTTTACTGGTGGGGCTCCGGGAGGCACCGTCGAAGTGCATTTACCATCATGGGACGACATGGTCTTCCGAGAGGATTTCCTCATCTAGAAAATCTAGGTCCAGGGACTGGATCGTGGAGGATGGATGGGAAACTAGGAAGTCTGCCAAGGCCTGCCCCTTGATAGCCTTCTGGGGAATGAACCTAATGTCAAACGGTTGGAGGATCACTGCCCACCGTGCTAGACGAACAATCAACATGGGGCGATTCATAATGTTCTTCAGTGGGTCTACCTGACAGACCAACTTTACCTCGTGGTTCTTCAGGTAATGTCGTAGTTTCTGCATAGAAAATATGAGTGCAAGGAAGCTTTTCTCGATGGGGGGGGGGGGCATTTGGTCTCCGTATAAAGGAGCATGCAGCTGAGGTATTATAGGATATTCTCCATCCCCTAATTGTTCTTCTGGGCGAGAAGGGCGCCAAGGGATCATGCCAGGGTGGTGACATAGAGAATCAGCAGCTTCCCGGAGATGGGTGTCATCAAGACCGGAGGCTGGAGAAAATATTACATGATTTCGTCAAAGGAATTCTGGCACTCCTCATCCCACTCATAGGTGGTGCCCTTCTTCATGCGCCGGGAAAAGGGCTTACAATTTCCTGCCAGATTTGTGATGAATCGCTGTATGTAGGCTATGTGGCCTTGAAAACCTCAAATCTCTCGAATATTGCTCGAGGGAGCCATATTGCAGATCGAATTGATCTTTTTCGGGTCGATCTCGTTGCCTCGGTACCTAACAACAAAGCCAATGAATTTCCCGGAGGAGACGCTGAAGGCACACTTCAATGGGTTTATCTTCAAGTGGTGGGAATGGAGGAAGCCAAACACTTTCTTAATGTCCTTGAGAAGGTCCTAGAGCTGGTGAGATTTGACCACCAGATCAACTACATAGGAATCAACCAACGTTCTGAGGATCGACTTGAATATGTGATACATGGCCCGCTGATAGGTGGCACCTACATTATTCAAGCCGAAGGGAATAACCTGCTAACAGAAAGTACCTTGAGGTGCCCAGAAAGCGGTAGACTCTTCATCCTCGGGGTCCATTCAGATCTAATTATATCTGGAGTAGACATCCATTATGAAAAGGGCTTGGAACCCTGTCGTAGCATCGATCAAAAATTCTATCACTGGAAGGGGAAAATTATCCTTCAGACAGTGGTGGTTGAGATCTCGGAAGTTGATGCAGACTCTGATCTATCCATTCTTCTTCCTGACTGGCATGATGAAGGCTAACCACTTGGGATACTGGACCTATGTGATAATGTTGGCTCTGATGATCTTGTCTACTTCGGCCTCGACCATGGAACCGTGAGACAGATGCATCTTTCTGGGAGGCTGCTTAAACCCGTGATGGTTTGTTGGGAGACCGGTGTCGTGGATGGCTACCTAAGAATCTAGTCCGGGTATCTCGTCATAACTCCTGGAAAATACATCACAGTGCTGTTTGACAAAGTATACGTACCGCTAATGCTCTTCAAGGGACATAGCGGTTCTGATCAATGTGGGTGTCGGATCTGCCTCACTACTGAGGTTCACCTATACCAGCTCATCGATCTTGGCTGAGACACCATCCTCAAAGGCAGGGGGAGCATCCTCCACATATTCTTCTCTATTTATGGAGGGATCCTTCATGGGGGAAGATGCTTCTAAGCTACCAAAACCTGATGAGAGGCCGCTACCAGCTTGTGTGATCATGGTCATTGCATCGGGGCACTCCGACGCTTCTGAGATCATGGCTATGAAGGCTGTCAACCCAATCCCAAATTGTCTCTGTCCCAAGGGGAAACTCTTTATAATATCAAAGCATTAGTGGCACGTAGGTCAGATCAAACTTATTCCATCCCGGCAAAATAGACAAGTATGACGTACTATCATTGCCATGAGTCGGACGTCCCGATACCTGATGGGAGTGGGGGGCTCCGGGATCACTGATGCCTGTTTTTTATAAGAATATGAAGTGATCTTCCGACACCTCCTGAATATGGGAGCATGATTCCCCCTTGTCCCAGAAATGACAAAACACTGCCCCATATTGGGGGTTGTGGCCTCTAACCGATGGATCGGGAAGACGTAGGCGTCACTCAAGCCTGCCCAAGGGTCAGTCGTAGTGGCGACAGACTCAACATCACTTGCAAGGACTTGTTTATCCTTGCTCTTGTAATAATCAGCATCCAAGTAGCGGGCTTCGCAAGAGGCAAAAGGAGATGCATCACATTAGAGTACACCTACTCGACCATTAAGGGAGTACTTGAGGTATTGGTGATACGATGAGGGGACCACCACGTGCAGGTGGAGCCATGGCCTACCCATCAA
Organism: Viscum album; assembly: GCA_963277665.1. NCBI lineage: Eukaryota > Viridiplantae > Streptophyta > Magnoliopsida > Santalales > Viscaceae > Viscum > Viscum album. The sequence goes on from OY728130.1 coordinate 1,228,057,647, forward strand.
TGCATTGTACGCGGTGTCCTGGACGACAACCATGAATTCACTACTGGAAACTTGGCCACTAAACTGGGTCTTTAAACGGATCTTTCCGACCAGGGTCTGCTATGTCCTTTCATATCCCTAGATCCAGAAATCGGAGGGAGTCAAGTCATCTTCAGATAACCCTAGCTTTCGCAGTGTCCGTGTCGGGATGAGGTTGATCCCGGAGCTGGTGTCAATGAGACAACGGTGAACCTCCACACCATTAAATTGGTCGGTGATGTACAACAGGAGGATGTTCCCCTATATGGGGGATCCATCATCCTCTCCTGATAATGAGATGATGGCCTAGCATTCGGCATACTCAACTGCTTCAGCATGGAAGGACTCTGCATCTACTATCTCATTTCTCAAACTGCAGGGGGCTCCTTGAAGCCTTGGAGAGTGCTTCACGCATATCTGGAGACAGGAGAAGGGCTTCAAGGATGGAGAGCCTCGCTGGGATGCCGACAAGGTTCTTGAAAATATCATACTTTCATGCCAGGCACAAACTTCTTCTTACGGGAATCCCATCAGCGATTGGAGGCATGGCGGACCATGCCGGCTGGGCTGGCGGCTGATTGGTACTGGGGATATCCCACTGCCCGCTAGTTGAAGCTCGGAAGGTCATTGTCAGATTATGACTAGGTGACTGAGATCGGCCTGTAGCGGGGCGAAGATGGCCATGATACTACTGAAGTGGCCCTGCCTGATCCAGTAGCACAAACCATGGTAGAGGCGGACTTGTTGACACCAGATGAAGAGGCTGCGCGTGATGAGTTCTGCGATGGGCCTGTTGTCCGGTCTCATCGGCATGAACGGCCTAGCTGGAGGTGCCAAATGACGTGCCTTGGTGACCTATATGGTCGCGGCACTGACGATGTTGGCGCCTACTGGGGACTTTGGAGAGGTTCTCCTTGCACTCCCCTCATCGGGAGTCATATATGGATTTACCAACTCAACGGTGTTAACTGAAGCATACCCCTGACTGTCACTTGAGGAATCATCCACCACTTGGTGGATTCTGGGAGGGATGCCAATCTCTGGGGGGCATGAATTCGCTAAGAGTTCGGGACGACAACAACATTGGCAGAGCATGTTTCTTCTTCTTGTGTCGTCGATGCTTGCTCTTCTGGGAAGAGGCTAGCTGAGATGATGATGCAGAAGTGGTGGTCGCAGCTTCTGAAGGCTCCGGTTGGTTTAGGTGTGCATGGATAAATCCATGGGCACCTGAGACCGTCTTGAGAGCCATCCAGTCATTATATTTCGGGGACCCACAGTCAGGAACCTGCTGCCACTCTCCTTCACTGTTGCTACTGCTATCTGATCTCACAAAGACACCCACCACATGTGTTGGGGTTGGGCCCAACTTGACTGTTTTTTTGTCAATCTGGTCTTGGATACAGTCATTAAACACATAGCATTTCTTAATGGTGTGCCCCAGGATCTTGTGGTAAGGGAAGTAGTTGTGTTGATCAGTGAGATGCGCCTCTTCTGGATTTCGACACTCAAGCAGTCACACAATTCTCTACTCTAAGGCACTGTTGAAGTAGTCTGGGACATGAGCCTCGTCGAATGATTAGGTCTGATTCATTATGTCTAGAAAGGGGGATCTAGGAGCCTAACCCTGACGGGGGTCCGGAGGATCCTACCAAGTAGGCGGAACATGATTATCCCACCTAGGCCGTGGCGGTGCGTTACGCAGGGGCGCCTACCGATTCTGGGGCAGGCGTTGCTGTATAGGAAACTGTGCTTGTGGTGGAGGGCCTCTGCAAAGCTGTGGGGCTGGTGCTACTGGTGTAAACTCTGTCTACTTGGGTGCCTCTACCTGGGCCATGGAGGTGGGCTCGGCTCTGGAAACTCTCATTGCGGGAATTTTAGGGGGAAGCAGGTGTGTCTGACTAGCCTATTACAGAGCTTCTTCAAGGCGTTGGGCCTTATCCGAGATGTCTCGGAACCCTCCGGGATAATTATGATTGATCGGGGATGGAACCAGTTCCGTCTTGACATTCCCCACACACATCATCAGTAATTGCTCTGGAGTCAGTGGCATGTTATGGGAGTATGTGAGCCCCTTCCACCAGGCGATGAAGTCCGCGACTAGCTCATCGGGCCTCGGCTTGCACCTAAAGAGGTATGTGATGTTCTTCCTTCGGGTGGTAGAGCTAAACTGGTAAAGGAACTGCCTGCGATGGTCCTCCCAGCTAGTCACAGACCCAATAGGGAGCTGGCTTTACCAACCGAATGCCAGTCCCACCAGTGTCTGAACAAAGCATTGGTGCATGGAGACCTCCTACTACACGGGGGTCCCTAACATAGGTCCACACCTTGAGTTAAAGTGGGACAGGTGCTGCGGCAGGTCCCCCGTCTCGTTAAATGGGGAGAAAGATGGATTCCCAAATCCCAGGGGTGCCGACATGTCATCCACCCAAGCCGGGTATGGCTTGCCATCGGGTGGGATAACAACCTATCCTGTTTCCAAAGCATCCAAGCAGGCAATGTGCACCGCCATCGGATCATCTGGATGGGGGTCCCAGTCTTGACGAGGATCCCTAACCACAAGTGCATTTCTGTCCTCTTTAATTTAGTAGACAAGCTTAGCACCTTGTGGAGCAGCTGGTGGAGCGACCCTTGGGGTTGCCGGAGGAGCCCGAGCAGGGTTCCTTGGATTTTCACGCCGTTCGGGAGGGTTTGGAGAGACATACCACACCCTATTTCCATGAGATCTAGCATCCGCCCTATCAGCTAATATGGAATGATCATGGTTTCCTGGGAGAATCTCACCGAGGGGTAGTTGTTCCTGCCCCTGCTACCCCGGCCTATGATCACCGTAGTCGGGTCACTGCTCTGCAATGTGATTAGCCAGAAGTTCATTGACTAACATCTTCTGCTCAGCAAGCTTTTGGAATAGCATGGCCTTCTCTGGGTTCTCTTCCGTCATTTTCACTGAGGCCGATGGGTCTGAGTGCTTGACAGCTCCAACATGATCTTTTCCTTTACTGACATTTCGGCTCAGTACCAATGCTTCGGTGGGTGGAGGGAGACCTAGGAGGTTCTTATTCTGGTGAGTAATCCTTCCTGATGGGTCCAGTGGCAACATGTCCTCAAGGGGGGCACCACCATCGAGAAGTCCCAGCTCATTCGACTCTCCTGTTAGATCGGTCATGTTGACTGACACTCTTTTTGGGGGCATGTCTTCACTATCACCTGGCGAGTCGAGCTACCAGCGAATTGCACTAAAGAGAAGGGCATCATACTACCTCCATCCAGGGACTTGCGCCTGGGGGGTTGCCTCCTCGATAACATTGTAGAGTACTTGGAAACTCTGAACGCACTATTGTTGGAGGGCCCTATGGTGGCTAGGTGACCCAGGGTGTCTGACAGTGGGGAGTGTGGCCAGGTCAAATAGGCGACATTGCTCGCTGATGTATTTGATGTGCTCTTGGCTCCCGGGATATGTCACCATCCAGTGGCAAAGACAGAGATGAGTCACCCAGAGGGTCTCGCTAAAACATACAAACTCCTTTGGGGTGAGCGATTCTGGCGTACCAAAATTCGATCTCATGACCGGACAACACTTATCAGAGAAGTAGCCCATTACGGGGACGGTCCAGAAGCTCCTTGATTTAGATCCATACTCTGGAATTTTATTTCCCCAATCATCAACTGAGGGTGGATGAGGAACTGGGAGTGGCGCTGATGTGGGACACTAGGGCGGTGGACTGGCCGACAGAGAATACAGCGAGCGGGCTTATTGGATGCCGAATCTTGGGCTATCCTCTGATGGTTACAGTGACCTGGCCGCCATATCAAGATAAAATAGACTAGCGACCAAGGCTCCTGACGCAGCATCAGTGCCTGTCGAGGGTGAGTCATACCACGGTCTTCCCACCAATAACCCCCAAAATTGCTCCGTGGTAGGGGACGCTTCCGGAGATGATGGCGAAGACTACACGGTCAAACCCTGGAAACATTCCAAGTTCTCGTACTCCTGGATATACCTTCGGAGGGAAATAGGTATCTTGTGGATCTCACATTCTGGGAGCACGATGCTGATTCACCTCGTTCTTGCCCCAACCCTTAACCCAGAGGGCTGGGGGGGGGGGGGGGTTCATGCGCTGAATTGTACTCTGCCACAGAGTCTGAGAAGCGGAATGGTCTAATCCATGTCCAGCCTTCCCCAGAATTTATCTTGCGGCGACAACGACCTACTCTCCTTCACCTGGATGGTTTTTCAAGGCAGATCTAATTTCTGAAATGGGGTCCTCCGGCTGTACTAGTGCTGGGGTGGAGAGGGTTTCCACCCGAGGAAGCCGGGGTGTGGGGAGCACCAGGACAAATGTCAAAAGGGACATGGGGAGTACCTCCAGTTTTGGAATTGGTGAAGTTGGGTTGGGATCCACCTCTCCAATTGCAGGGGCGAGGACGACCTTCACCGATCGGCGCAGGGACATGGGGAGGACCTCCATGTTGTTGAGTGACGAACATGAAATGTCTCCATAGTCACGGTCCGTGGCAGGGTAAGCTACCCCGTACCCAGTGTAGTGGCACATGAGAGACCCCCACACGGAGTGTTGCATTCATGGGGAAGTCGCTTTCCTGGGTTGAAGGTGGCACGAGGCAGACCTCCAAGCCAAGGTTAGAAGTAGTGAGGGCCCACACCTTCTGTAGTGGTAGTGCGGAGTGAGCCCCTGCACTGGGCAACACTGCTGGGAATTGGTCTGCAGCGGCCATCGCCCATGCTGGTGACCAGCAGAGTCGACCAAAGCTACCCATGGGGCGGTCGGGGCCTCGATTCGGGTCGGGCGTGTAGCTGGATCTGCTCAACGTATGCAGGGATTTGGGGATGTGAGTTAGCAGTGGCTCGGACAACACTGGTCGTTGATGTTGACACCCCACAACGGGCATCCTCTTCTTCTCGTGCCTGACACTGGCGCCAGGTCAGATGGACTATAGACGGTGGTGCAGGCCTGTGACTTACCTGCACTTTGGCTCAGGGAACCGGGCGGCGGTGCTAACACGGCCTGGTGGGGGCCCTTATTGGGATCCCTTGAAGCATCACTCCAGTTGGGCTGGCCCGAACATCCTCTGCCTCATCGGCGTAGGGGAGGGAGCTGTAAAGGCACTCTGAGGACAAACTCCCAATGCGATTGAATGTTGGGGTGGGGATTAGAAGCTCCCTGTGCGGCCCTCGAGGGTGGTGTGGATGGTGAGGCACAGCTGCCTCATGATCTAGGCGGGCCATATCCTTGGGGGGAATGACCCCTCCTCCCCGTACCTCTGTATAAAATCATTGATTACCCTTCGCTAGATGATCTCTGATGGGGATAGGGGGCGCGGGCGCCCAGCAGTCGTTGTGGTCACGGCCGTCATGGAAGAGGAAAAACCATGGGGGAAGCCGCATTGATATTTCCCCTACCATTGCGTCGGTGGGAAGGTGATCGAGCTCTGGATGAAACGAATTTATTCTTGAAATCAGGGAGAGGAACTCATTAAAACTACTAGAAAAAGGAATCAACAACCAATGCCCCAGCGCTGTTCCTTTTCCTGTGGTCGGGAAGAGGGATCCACGCTGACAATGTCGCAGCATAGAATGCTCAACATCCTGACTGTCCCAACATCTGGTGAGTTTCATGTCAGGCCTATTTGGTGGGACCTGGTACCGTATGATGAGGTCAGATGACATGCTTATCCACTGATTTCCCAAACTCTACTAGCCACCAAGCTGAGGAGAGGAAATTCACGTTGGGTTGACCATTTTCTGTTTCGAATGATTTCGCTGGGGTACGTGTACATCAGTCACGCAGATGACATGCTTCTGTTACCCCGCATTCCCACCTTCCAAAGGCAGGCAGCAATCTCTCCATATCCAGGGACGTCTGATCCTTGACCAAAACTGGATGATGGGAGGGTTTTCCTTCTTGTGGATTCCTCCTCGGAGCTCTTTACCTAGTCTGGGTCTCCCTTATAGATTTAAAACGTAATTCTTGAAGCACTTCCCGATGCCATATCTTCATGGACACCAGTTAATTATGCCGCTTTTCTCAGGACCATCTAAAGAGTCTGACCAGGGCAGAAACCTTTGGTTAGGAGAGTAGTCATGTTGGGGCATCACTGGCATGTCTTGGCACTGGGGATTGGCATGTCTGTCCTTTGTCCCTTATTATAGGGCTTCTCGAGGGAACTGATGCTTGAGGAATACCACATTGAACATGGGGAATTGTATGCCATAGGCATGTATATATGGTTTTCCTCAGCTTCCCATTTGTAACATAGGGTCTTCTGCAAGTTTAACGTCTAGCAGAGACAGATCAGACTGATCAGAAACCCTAGCTAGAGTGGATCAGATTGATGAACCCCCTGGGGGGAACACTGATGTTGGGGCCAACACGTGGGCTACTTCCCTAATGCTGTGGAGGGGAATAGAGAATGAAGTGGCATGATCCCACCAGGATGTCGCGGCCCGAGTAAGAATCAGGATGGTTGGTGGCTTTGGGCATGGGTCTCGAAGAGACTTCCAACGTATCCCTATGGTGGGGAATCAATGTCCGCATAGTTCGATGATATGGTGGGACACCAGAAGAGGCGACCCATGAGAACGAACATGTGGATGGGACCCAGAGGAGGTAGAACCTCCAGTTTAGGGAATGAGCTTCTCGAGACACGTGGTCTTGAGTGAGAGATCAAGATGAGACATGAGTGATGGGCTTGAGCCTCATGGAGGCCTCCTATGTATCCCCATGGCAGGGAATCAATGTCTTTGTAGTTCAGGTGGCAGAAATAGTTTAACATCATGTGGGAAAAGAATGGGGCTTACACCCTGAGACAGTCCATGATAGAGAACCGACGTGAATGGGGACCTTGGGTTTAGATGGATTGGGGCTTACACTTTGAGGCGACCTAAGGTGGAAATGGTGATTGTCACACTGACATGATGACGGTTGGGGCGAAGGGTTTGTCGGGATTGAACCTCATGGAGGCTTCCTACGTACCATGCCTTAGCACGGATCAAAGTCCCCGTAGTTCGGGTTGGATTGGGATTACGTTCCGAGACGGCCCATGGTGGTGGGGGTTGAACCTTGTGGAGGCTTCTTACGTACCATGCCTTAGCACAGATCAAAGTCCCTGTAGTTTATGTTGGATGGTTCTTACCCTCTAAGACAGCCCATGATGGTGGGGCTTGAACCTTGTGGAGGCTTCCTACGTACCATGCCTTAGCATGGATCAATGTCCCTGTAATTCGGGTTGGATGGGGCTTACGCTCTGAGACAGCCCATGGTGGTGGGGCATGAACCTCATGGATGATTCCTATGTACCATGCCTTAGCACAGATCAATGTCCCCATAGTTTGGGTTGGATGGGGCTTACGCTCTTAGACGACCAATGGTGGTGGGCTTGAACCTCGTGGAGGCTTTCTACGTACCATTCCCTAGAATGGATCAAAGTCCCTATAGTTCGGGTTGGATGGGGCTTACACTCTGAGACGACCCATGGTGGTGGGGCTTGAATCTCATGGAGTCTTCCAACGTACCATGCCTTAGCACGGATCAAAGTCCCCATAGTTGGGTTGGATGGGGGTTACGCTATGAGACGACCCATGGTGGTGGGGCTTGAACGTCGTGGAGGCTTCCTACGTACCTTGCCTTATCATGTATCAAAGTCCTCATAGTTTGGGTTGGATGGTGCTTACGCTCTGAGACGGCCCATGGTGGTGGGGCTTGAACCTTGTGGAGGATTCCTACGCACCATGCCATAGAAAAGATCAAAGTCCCCATAGTTTAGGTGGGATGGGGCTTCTGCTCTGAGATGGCCCATGGTGGTGGGTCTTGAACCTCATGGAGGCTTCCTACGTACCATGCCTTAGCACTGATCAAAGTCCCCGTAGTTCGTGTTGGACAGTTTAACGTCATTCGGGATGGGGGTATTTGAGGCATACACTTTGAGAAGTCCCATGTTGTTTCATGTTCGGTGCCCACTCTATGCTCATGAGAGTCATGCTCGGTGTGAGAAACAAGAGGTAGCAGAGACCTGACAATCACGTCGCGAAGGGTGCGTCTGTGGGAAGTGAAAAGGGGCTTACGTGTTGAGTGGTCCATGGTGCTGGGTCTTACTCCAGGATGGAGTCCCGAGGGAAAAAAGCACAATGGGAAAGTGATTTGGCACCCAGGATGAGAGGAGGGGCCCCGTTCCCCATCACGCCCTCCGCTGGCCTTGGCACCGAAGAAGTGAGGAGGAGCAGGGGTGATGCCTTTTGGAAGGAATGCTAGGGGATTACACCAAGGTGGGTGCCCTTCCCCATGGACAAACGACACTCGAACAATGTGGATATCATCCCCTAAAAGAGGTGATCCCATCACCAAGGAGACGAGTGGGCATGGAGAATATCAGAGGTTGGGGACCCTACGTGCGAGGCATGGTGCCATGTCACAGTTTAACATCATGTGTTGAATACGAAGTGCTTGGTAGTTTAACGTCCTGCAGCTCGGACGAGGTGGGATTTCTCCAAACCCCTAGGAAATTCATAATTGGTACCCTATGATCTTTGTGGGAGGGAAGGCATCGGCAAGGCCATACTGAGGGGGGTTTCGCAGAGCAAACCACCATGGGTTCCACGTTATCGTGGCTATGTGAAGAAGCAATTGTCGTTAGCATGCCTATGCGAAGAAGCATAAGGTGGAGCAACGCAATGAGAAGGATTTTCTGATAGAATTTGAAGTTATTTCGTACAAGACTAGAAGGTTTTAAGGGGAATCCATGTATGATGCAGATTCCAGGGGTGCATAAGACACCTACGAATGGAACCCAAAAAGAGGGAATCAGCCTTTCCTGCAAGAGGGCGTCCTGGGAGCACCGAGGTGAAGGGTGCTGGGAGATTGAGTGAAACCCTTGGGGCTTGCGCAAAATTAGGGAGTCCAGTGTGGAAAGACCCATTTTGGCACAAAAATAGTTTGTCTTGCGCGAAATAGGGGGATGAGGTTTTGCGCGCGACTTGAAGGGATTGCGCGCAACGGAAGGGTTGTGCGCGCAATGGAAGGATTGTGCACTTGGCTGGCTTGCGTTCCCCAGAAAGGATTGTGCGCAAGGGGAGATCCTGAAGGGGGGTGGATATTATTCTAAGCCCATGGGATCTCATGTGAAGGCGGATCCCGGGGTGACTCGGTGCGATGAAGAACCATACCTGAAGGCTATATTGCGCGCGCGCAGAATGCCGATTACGCGCACGAGAGGTGGTTCGAATTCTCCCCTGAAAAGGAAGGGGGCACCTTTTATTTATAGGTCTCCAGCGGTGTGGAATTCAGGGCTGTGTGAAATAATTTCGCGATGAAGGTGGTGGTGAAAAAGTTCAACCACGTGGGAGGCAGATGTGAAATTATTTCGCGCTGACGTCGGGACTCTTCACGAATCCTGGTACTTTCCGCACAGGCAAGCTTTTTTCGCGCGCTTCACCCTTTTTTCCATGCAACAACTCCAGGCCTTCCAGACCGGGCCTCCGTGTCGGAATATGACTTAGATTTTTCATTTCGGATCTTTCTCCAGCACTTATGCACTTTTCGGTGACGATAGTCATCAAAATTATTTGAGTACTGAATTAAATTTCAGCACATCTTAATACCCCTGAACTGATGTCTAATCTGAATGGAATACTCAGTTGCTTAAAAATATTCTAAAATCATGCCCTTTATATTTTAAATGTGGATGATATCATCATATCCCATTGGTTGAGTTCTCATACAACAATATAATTGTCTCCAGTATTCAGATGGCTCCATTTGAAGCTCGGCATGGAAAACGATGTAGAACTCCATCCTATTGGGATAAAGTTGGTAAATTAAATTTACATGGACCCAATATTATATCAGAGATGATAGAGTTGGTTTAATCCACCTTGTAACATTTCAAATATGCTCAGAGATGGAAAAATATCTATACTGACAATCTTTGAAGTGAATTTGTTTTCAAAATGGTAGATATTGTCTTTCTTCGAATATCACCATGGAATAGAGTCATGCGGTTTGGAAATAAATAGAATCTATGCACATGGTACATTGTCCCCTGTGAGATTCTTGATTGCATATGAGTATTTTCCTATCATATTTCACTTGTACTTAATATAGATCTTGTTTATGATATTTTTCATGTATCACTTTTGAGGTACATACCAAATACCTCACTTGTACTGAAATTAGAGGTGGTATAGCTTAAAGATAATCCCTCTTATGAGGAGAAACAAATAACTATTGTGGATGGGATAGATATGATTCTACACCAAATTGAAAACCACCTTATTAAGGCTTTGTGGACAAACCATAAGTAAGAAGAAGAATCTTGGGAACCGGAGGAGGTGATGTAGGAGAAGTACCTTAACCTATTTATGTATAATAAAATGTTGAGGGTGAAATTTCAAAGGGTGGGATTTAATAGCCCTAACTTTTATCAAGTGAATTTGTCCGTTTTTATAGTAATTTCAAATTATATAAGTCACTTAAAATTACTTATAAACCATAATAAAAACTTTATAAAAGTATAATTAATATAATATGAAGTATTTCTAGATGTTAAGGAACCAACACTGATGAAATAGAAACATGACTTTGGGAATAGTAAAATGATCCATTTGAATAGTAAAATGGAAAAATGAATAGTAACCACACCCATGAAAGTATTAATTTAATTTAGGCTTTGTATATGTAAAATTATTGTATAATTATATCATAGTCGATGTAATTTTTTAATTTTTTTTAACTAAGTGTTGGTATTTTTTAAATTAAAACATATTTAATTACAATTTTTTGATTAATTTTTCTATTTAAAAGAAATTTTAATTTCATAAAATGTATTCATAAATTTATATTTTTATGTCTTATCATGTTAGGATAATTTTATGAGACATTAAGTAATTATTTAATGTTTTATAAAATGAGTTATAATTTTAAAATCTCCATTTCCAAGTAAATGAGGATTTTAATAAAAAATTAAATCACACTTATTTGGAAAAATATTTTCATAAAGTGGAGTTATTTTTTGAATTATACACATTTAGAAATGGTTAGGATAAATTTGGGTATTTTTCTAAATTACATCAATTTGTTGTGAATAGTGAAATATTGTAATTTACAGTATATATAAATTATCAGATAAATACAATATTAATTGAGTCATTTTTGATGTAAAAAACATTGGTTCGAACTCATTTTATGTAATTAATTTATTTAGCCTCAATAATCAAAACTATTTCATGTCTTGGAAAAAATAATAAACTAGTGAATTAAATGATGAGAAAACACCCGGCTCTCCCACTTAAAATACTACCCCTCACACCCTCTTCTCCTTACACATCTTATGATTTTATCATTTACCAAATTCTTTCCCAAACTCTTCTGTATCCCCTCCAACAATTCCATGAGATGTTGGTATCAAAAAAATATGAGGAATTTGTGTCATGAGAAGGATATCAAGAAAATAATTCAAGAGGGAAACCCTCTCTCTTTTTCTTTTATTTTGTTTCAATTTCATTTCTTTTCTTATTCTCTCCCCACATCCCTTCATGTAAAAGGAATGATAACCCCAATACCTTAAATGAACTATAATTATATCATGTTATTGTAATATTAATCATTAAACTCTTCTTTATCACTATTTTATTGTAAAAATGAAATTATCACCTCTGATGTGTCAATTTACGGACATTGTGGGTGATGCACATTCATTTTACTTAAGGAACTTAAAGGACATTAATTAAACCATTAAATTATTTAAAAAAGATTTTAATTTTTATGATATAATCCTCTTTATATTTTGGTACTATCATTTATACATAATACTAAATGATAAAACAAAATGAATTCCTTATGATCGAAAAACAACGAAAATTAACAATAATCAATCATTATTAACATGAATCTAATGATTAATTATCATTAACTATAACCATATGATTTATAATATCCTTTAATCTTATTTAATATCATTAGTAACATATACTAACAATTCTGGATATTTATCCTCATTTTACACGAACTTCAATTCATGAATATAAGTGAACCGATCAAGAAAACTGAGAAAATTGATGCTCCAAAATGATGAAGTTAAAATATACAACTCAATAAAATTACCTTAGAAGAACATAATAAAACATTAATGAAATCAATTCAGGGATAAAAGGATATTTATTTTTAATTAATGAATCTAATGTGATTACAAATGATATTAATGTGAAATAAACATTCAGACACAATGTATGGGAATTATTGAACCCAAATATCTTAATTGGGGATTCCCTCCTTCACCCCATTTTCAGTATGTATATTACTAAATATCATTGCTTCATAATTATATTACCTTTTATTATAATATACATGTTTTCTAATTTATTTTATGTCAAACTCAATGTTTTCCAAAATAACTCTTATTAAAAAACACACCTTTTACTTCTCAAGATCATTATTCCCTCTTTCATTTGGGAACCCAAATGTTTATGAATGTTTGATTTTGATATGAAACCCATTCCATTCCATGGGTTATTTAATTTCCAATACTGATATATGTTTTGTGTTTTAGTCATTATAATGTAAATGTTATGATGTTATGGGTGTGCTCCGAATTATATAGTGCTACAATGCATTGGTTAATGCGACGTATATCATTAGATAAAGTGAAATATGTGTGTACATGATGCTATATTATTTCAAAACAATGTTTGGTAGTTGACCACTAAGATATGGAGTTATATTTTTAACCATTTCTACATTCTATGAATTTCCACAATGCTTCCTCTCATGATTATGATCATATGTCTATGTTATCATTATGCTCACCTCATGTTATACTTTTTCATGTTCTTATGTATAATTTTACTGGTCTATTACCTCACACATTTTTTATGTATATCCTCAGGTGGTCAGATGTACTAATGAGAATTGAAGGGCTAATAAGAATCTAGAGTAGATGTAATGAAATATTTTTTTTATTTATTAAATTTTATGTATGGACCTAATTTTCCCAAGACACTAAAATAATGAGCTCTTATTATGTAACTATTTTATGTTTATTTTATTCCAAATGATGTAAAAACATGTGTAAAACAATTAGAGTCATTATACACATGAGTTACGTCTCAATTGTTGAGAGGACTGCAAGAGGCATTAGGGACCCAAGTAAAGATGACTACAACCCTTCACCACCAGACCGATGGGTAGACCGAGTTCACTATCAAGGTGTTTGAGGATATGTTGAGGGATTGTGTGTTAATATTTTTATGGAGCTGGGAGGACCACATTACATTGGTAGAGTTTTTATATAACAATTTATACTACCCAACCATCATCATGATAACTTTTGAGGCCTAGTATAGGAGAACCTGTAGGTCACCCTTATACTAGACAGAGACTGATGATACATCTCTTATAGGCCTAGAGATTGTATATATGGTGGAAGAGGAAGTCTAGATCATCCATGAGATGATGTGAATGTCCCAGAGTAGGAAAAATCATATGCAGATCACTATCGTAGGCCCCTGGAGTTCATGTACGAAGACTAATTTTTCCAGAGTGTCTCCCAATAATGACGATTGTAGAGGTTCTACAATGGAGGAAAGCTATCCTTGTGGTTCACTGGTCCATTTGAGACTGTAAAGAGGGTTGTTGAGGTTTCTTACCACCTCACCAAACACCCACAAATAGAGAAGGTGCACAATATCTTCCACATGTCATAAATGAGTATAATTGTGCATTACCCCATGCACATTATTGAATGGGATGAGATTCACAACGAGGACGGACCCACCATTGGATACCACCCAGAGGTAATCAATGAATGATACGAGTGTATTCTAAGACAATTGATCATCTTGTTTGTTCGTATGTTGTTGTGGTAAAATAAAGTGTAAGAGAGTTTCTGGGAGTGGGGTTACCAAGTGTAGTCTCAGTATCCCATGTATTTTGTTTAGTTTTTCTTTTTTTGGATAAAAATATTGAATGAGGGAATGATTTAGACACCCGTATATTTCCTTTAATACTTTGAAATGTATATATATATATATATATATATTTGGAGCTATTAGTTGGTAAGATGTGTGATTCTAAGGCCATGTGTGCCCAAAATTAATTTTATAAAAAAATGAAAGATAATATATATTTCACACACATCATCATCTTAATAAAATAGGATAACACTATAACAAGAGCTCATATCATAAATCGAGGACCAAAGATGAGTCGATAATGTGGTGTTTACCCTTTGTTTGACATAAAATTGTTCAATGCGGGTGTTTGGAATCCTCGCTCTTTGAAGGTATGTTCTGTGAAATAGTTAATTATTAAATTAATTAATTATTTCCTTTTCAATCATTGAAATATTCAAAAAACATTTCTCCAAAAAAATCACCCATGCTTAGCTGTATAAACCCTAGGTAGATTCTAGATCATCTTTTTCTTCCATCGTTGGAGAATTGCATCCCATGATGAAAATACTCTAGATCAGAGCATATCAAGACATAGTGAATGCATCAACTACTTCCATTCAATATAATGTATTTTCTTAGATTAAGAATGATCAAATTTCTTTGTTGAAATATTAAATGTTGTAATTTATTCCCTTTTTATTAAATGGGATGAGATGATCGATCCCAACTACTGATCTATTCCAATTGTAGATTGGACATGTTCATGTGTATTGAAATATTAAAGGATATTTTCAATTTTTTTATCATTGGATTCAATTTCATGATATTTCGGTCCCAACTACTAATCTATGCGAATTTTGGATTTTTCATGTTCAAGTGTATTGAAATATTAAAAGATTTTTTCAATTTTTTTATCATTAGATTCAATTACATGATATTGTTTCAATAAATCTTGTCTAAAAATGGTTAAAAAAATTTATGGTTATTTTCTCTCATTTCTTCTTCTCTTTCATCGCCAATAGGATCTCACGATCCCAATTTGACCTTTACTAGTTATACTGAGCCTGATCAAATCCCTAAAATAAATACGGATTGATGAGTAAGGCTTGGATCGATGAAATATGGTCACATCCAACTAGAAAATGAAGCTACTGCCATATACTTATAGCCACAGTTTTAAAACTATGACTATATGATTGTTTTTTGTAACCTATAGCCATGTTTTGGTAGCCTATTTCCATGGTTTTGTGGCCTATAGACATTTTTTTCAAAATTGTGGTGATATGCCATTTTTTTCAAATACCTATAGCCACGTTTCTACAAAATTGCGGTTATAGGGTTTCCACACTTCCACGAGAACAATAATTGCCACCAAAAATTGGTCGAGAAGCCATACTACCATGATTTTGAGTATCTTCTAACAGTTCTTATTAATATATATATCATAATATATATATATACTCATATTTTTACATGGTGTAGTGGGGATTATGCTATATCTCATTGGGGAGGTTGTGGGATCGAAACTCGCAATTGAAAATTTTTATTTAGGCTATTGACATGGTTTACCAAGGATATTTACATAGTTTAATCCATGGCTATAGGTCAACTGTCAAAATGGCCAATTTCAAGGCCTATTTCCATGGTTAAAATTATTTCTAGGCTGGGACCTAATTACACGATGATAGTAGCCACTGTTTTCCAAAACTATGGTTGTAGCCTACAACCATGGTTTTGGGGCCTATTGCCACGGTTTTGAACTATTCCATTTGAATTTTTTTTATTTGTGATATATGGGATCATTAATAGACCCAGATTTTTTATTTAACGTTGGAGATCAATAAAATCAATGGCTAAAGTTGTAGTGTGTATGGGTCGAGCGACGAAACCCCGAACTCTCCATCGAAATCTGTTTGTATTGTGAGTGGTGGCAAGAAATGAATGATTTAGTCCACATATAAGATTTTCGAAAAGACATGAAGATAAAATAAAAGTTAGATATCATATTCGGGGTGAGTGAAGTGGATCTCAATTTATAGGGTAACCCTAACTACACTGTGTGTAAAAGCATGAACAAACTGCATGTATCCCTTCAATGATAGTCCCTTGAGATTTGGTAAAAGATAAGTATTACATGGCCTTAAGCCCTCCTAAAGGTCATGTGCCCATTACCTGATTGGCAAAATCTTGTGGTGGATCACACGATCAAGAAACCATGTGAAATTACATGGACATGTACATAAGTTCTTAGACACTGGGTGGAATACATTGACACAGCCAGAAGGACACATCCCAATTCTAGTTGTCTTGAACACACCATGTAGTCTATCTACATGACATGTATAGTTACATGTCTTGGAAGTTGTATACCCCATAAAAAATGACCAGGAGATGGATAAATACAACACACTGTGTAGATAACCTCATACTCCATGTACCTCTTGGCCACTTTTGAGGAAAAATCAATAATCTATTTATCCTTCGTTTAAATTTAGATTTTGGCCCACTAGTAGCATATCATGACTATTTTTCTACATATAATTATATGGTTCCATCAATTAGGTCATTCAACGTACTATGTTGACTATTTTGGGAGTGATGATTGGTTAGGCGATGCTCAATGGTAGAGTTGATCATGCCGGATCATCATTGTCTATTGAGTGATACCCTCCAACAGGGCTAGATAGTGGAGTTCCTTAATGACATTATATGTAGTACTATCCAGGATGGATGGGCGGTGGAGTTCAATGACAAATATCAAGTGGTACACTTCAATTGGACTTGGAAGAGTATTTCATCAATGAATTTCCTAGAGGTACCCAATATGAGTAGTTTAGTTCCTCAGCGACTATCAAGTGTTACGCTCTTGTAGGGATGGGTAGTGGAGTTCCCCAGTGACTATCGAGAAGTACCTTTTAGCTGGGCTGGGTAGTAGATTTCCATAATTCATTCCAAGTGTTACCCTCTAGTAGGTATGGGTAGTGTATTTCCTTGAGGATTATAGAGTTAAAACTCCAGTCGAGCTAGGTAGTGGAGTCTTCTATAGTTACTATAATGTAACCCCCATCGGTGTGGATGCAGGTAATCTATGGATACATTTTGAGTGGTTCCCTTCAGCAGAGCTGTTTAGTGGAATTATTTGATGAACATCAAAGATGGACAATCAAATTTAACCATGTAATGGGTTCCTTAACTATATTTTATGGATCCTCAACTGTGCGGAACTGTGATAAGGCATGGCTGGACATAAACGATTACCTCTAGGCAGACACGTGAGATTGGGCATTATTGATTGACTTTTGGAACTATTGGATACTATTATTATTGGGATAAGTTTAGACATTGATATCCCTTTAATATCTCATTTGGGATTATTTTGACTGATAATATAAATATAAATATATATATATATATAATCTTTGGTAGCGCCCCCTTGTATTCAATTACTCTTCTTCTAGGAGAGTTGAAGATGTGCAGAGTATGTCGCATGCTTTCTATGTTTAGATTCTTGTTCTTGGATGAGTCTAATATCCTATTATAGGTGGTAAATACTCAATGTGTACTTAATATAACCACAATCTCATGCACCTTGTTCATGAATGATGGTACATTCACTCATTGTTTTGGTCGAGCTATTCTCATTGACTGTATCTTTCATCTACTGTATTTCTACTCATGATGTATCTCATAATGATACCTCTTTAGATTTCAAGGCATCATATTCTATTTGTATATACCCACCACTATATAGGATTTGACCACACATGTCATGTATTATATAGATGATTGAATGTTCGGCGGTGACTTTAGAAGAGCATAGGGATACCCTGTACTCTGGACTGCGTACAATGGTTGCATCTTGGGATTCAGAAGTTGGGATCTTCCAAGAGTTCACCTTTCTTATTGTTTCGGGTTAGGACCTATTTATGTTTGGGTGTATATTTTTTCCCTTTCATTTTCTATTCACACTATCATACTCCTATACATTTTAGAGGTTTTACATACTTTTTTGTTCTCTTAGATTTTTTTATTTTACTTTTACTTCATCTGCACTTATGCATCGAGATGGTTGTGTGTGTGAGTTTAGGTACTTGTATAATCCCTCACCATTTTTTTTAATCTTTTATTTATGGTCTCCAACCATTGGCCTATGGAGTATGTCTTGGTTGAGATAGTTGCAGCTCAACCCTCTACTGAGTTTAGTATAGGAAAATATGTTTATATATCCTTTTCTTGTTCTACTGGTTATATTAGTATAAAACCTGATTCTCTTCCATGAGTTATATGAAAATGAAACACTTTCTTTCATGAGTTATGCTACGATGACATGGTTATGAAACCTATCAATTTTTGATTGGTTAACATTAGTTGAAATGATTATTATATCCATTTCATTTCATGGGTTATGATATAAATAATTTTTATTGATCTTGGGGAACACATATATATGATTTCATTATGATATGTGTGGGACCAATATCCCCCTCCAATGCATTGGGAAATGATTTATACATATCATGAGATATAAATGGAATGAATTTTGAGTGATCTTGACACAATAATATAGGGATGAAATGAAGATTGAACTCTTTATAGTAGCAATGAATATATTTTGTTTTGTGCTATCAACGTGGAAATTGATGCTCGAGTTATGTATAAATATTAAGGTATTGAGAAGAAAATGTACATGGAGTTAAAAGGAAAATATACAAACCATGGAACAAGAAGATAACCATCATATTATTATAAGAGTGAGGAAAGAAGAATTAAGGAAGCTATCTTAAGAGAACAATTAAATGTTTTATGTGGTGAATCGAATATCATTAATCATGGAATTTATTAAGTGATTGATGTAGTTAACTAATAATGAGAATAGTGAGAAAGATGGAGAGAATGAACCTCACCATCTTTGTTGATTCATGTGTTAGGAGAACATGAATTACGATAACCAGTTCCCAAACTCATGGTTGAGTTATATTTATTAATGTAAACAACTTATTAAGGGGAGGGACAAGGTGAAATATCATGAAATTACTATTTTTGAGGAGGGGTGTAATAACAATGTGGTTAAACGTATATATAAAAACCACTCAATAAATGTTTACATATTATTTGAATCAGGTTATATACAGTATTTAATATATAATAAATTTACTAATGGTATAATGATTCCACATAATTTATGTGATTTATAATTAGTGGGGTGACCCCTAATGGTATGATGATCACATATCAATTCTATGATTCCTCTCTGGTTGATATTGGTGGAAATGTACTTCCAGAAAATCTTATCATTCTTCTTCTGTTCGAATTTAATATCATCTTATGCATGGATTGGATTTTTCTATATAAATCCCACATCAATTTTCATGTAATTCAAGTCATGTTTGATATTAAAAACCAAAATATTATTGTTTATCAATGTGATGACTAATATGAGTTTCCAATATATATTTCATAAGATGTATGTTCTTGAATTCCCATTTAGAGGGGGTGTTTATCTCAGATGGTTGGGGAGAAACATTACTTCAATGATAACAGTATTGTTCAAGAATTTTTTAATTTCTTTCCAGATGAATGTATGAGCCTTCCACTAAAATGTTAAGTTCAATTCTCAATATAACACATAACTATTTGCACACCAATTTCAAAAACATTCAATAGAATAGACCCGGCTGAGTTAAAAGTATTGAAGAAGAAACTCCTTGAAAATATTTACAAGGGATTCATTCATCCATGTGTGTCACCATGGGGTGCACCAGTTATTGTTTTTAAAAAATACTAATTTTTTGATGAAAATATACATTGATTATTGAAATTTGAATAATATCATGATCTATTAAAGCATCATTTTCCTAGTATTGATGAATTATTTGGTCAGCTACATAGAGATCAATAAATTTTCAATGATTGACATTAATTATGGATATCATTAGACATGGTTTATAAAGGAGGATATACCAATTATGAAATTTTGTAAGAGGTATTGACACTATGAATATTTAGTGATTCCATTTGGTCTTATTAATTCCACAACAATCTTATTGGATCTATTGAATATTTTTTTTAGTGATTACCAAGATTTGTTTTTGTATGTATTTATAGATTATATTCTCATATATTCATAGAGAAAGTAAAATAATGGAGATCACAGAATAATTTTACTAAATAGCCTTAAAAAGGTGAAACTATATGAATAATTTACAACGTGTGAATTTTGGATACCAAATGTTCCAGCTTTTGGTCATATAGTATCAAGAGAGGGTATATGAGTAAATCCATTAAATATGGAGGTTATTGGATGTTGGGCCAACCCAAAAATGGTGACTGATATCCACTGTTTTCTTGGATTATCAAGATATTATAGATGGTTTTTGGATAATTTATCATGACTATCTAATCCTCTAGACAAGTCACATCAGACGAGAGAAAAATTACTATGATTGTGTTGAAAATTTCAAGGAATTGAATAGAAGCTTATATTATCATATGTTCTTACAATACCCTATACTGGGGATGGATTTTTAATTAATTTTAATGCCTAAGACAGGGGATTGGGATGGGTTCTTATTCAAAATGACATTCTAATAGATTATTTTTCTTAAAAACCTGAAGAGTCATTATGAAAATTACCAAACTCATGATTTAGAGTTTGATGTGGTTATTATTTTATTAAATATATGGAGGCATTATCATTATGATGAAAAGAGTTTTATATGTAGATATATATCTCGATCAAACAAGTATAAATTATAAATTCACTTAGAAGTATTTGAACATCCACCAAAGAATAGTGTTAGAGGTAATTAAAGATTATGACTTTTCACTACATTACCAGCCTAGAAAAGTAAACAATGTGGCTGATGATTAGAGTGGAATGGATCATGATAGATTATCCATGATTATGATAAAAAAGATCAAATATTTTTGTATATTAAAATAATGGATTTGAAAAACCAAAATGAGAAGGAAAATTATTATCTTGCTCAACAAAATTTCCAACCATCTATACATGTGATGATTAAGAGGTGCATAAGGAATATATAGAGAAGTAAAAGAAGATTATAAATGTTTCTAATATTAACCTTTACCATGATGGAATGATAATTTCTAGGAGACATATATTGATTCTGTATATATCAGACATGAAGAAGTATATATTAAAAGAAGCTCGTATTTCTACATAATGAAT
Organism: Viscum album; assembly: GCA_963277665.1. NCBI lineage: Eukaryota > Viridiplantae > Streptophyta > Magnoliopsida > Santalales > Viscaceae > Viscum > Viscum album. The sequence continues at coordinate 1,228,078,754 of OY728130.1, forward strand.
TTGTCCAAGAAGTACAAATATGTATAGAAATTTCAAAGGATAATTATTGTGGGTTGGAATGAAGATAGATATTTTATATTTTTATCTTCGTGGTAGTTATACCTGAATTTTGGGGATGAAATAAAAAAATTCTATGCAGTTGTTTCATCCATTACCAATACCAGAATGGAAATAAGAGAACAGCAGCATGGATTTTGTCACTGGATTCCCCAAAATGTCTAAAGTACATAATTATATATGGGTTGTAGTATATATCCTTAATAATAAATCACACATCATCACTATTAGAGAATACATCTCCCTGGATCATCTTTATAGGATATTCATTAGGAAAGTGCTAATGTTTCATGGATTTCCACAAAATAATGTATCTTCTCAGGATCCAAGGAATAACTCAATGTTTTGTTTATTTATTCAGCAATACCATAATATGGAATTTAGGTTTATCACAGATTATCATCCTTAGATGGACGATCTGTCTAAATGAACGATTCAAACCTTAGAGGATATGTGCTAATCAAGATCATTGTATTTCAAAGGTGGTACAGATCAACACCTTCCTCTTGCTGAGATCTCTTAAAATAATTCCTTTTACCCAAGAAATAAGATGGATCCTTATGAATCCTTATATTAAAAGAAATGTAGAGCTCCCATGTGGTGGAATGAAGTCAAATAATGAAAGATATTGGAACCAAAGATAGATGAAAAATGGTTGATAATGTTAGATCTATTCAGTAACATATCAAGGCAACACATATTTGGAATGAAATTTATGAAAACAAATGCCGGTGTGATCTGAAATTTGATGTTAGAGACAAGGTGTTTCTATGAATTTCTCTATAGAATAAGTTTTTAAGATTGATGAAAAAATTGAAACTAATCCTTACTTATACTAGTAACATTGAAATTATTGTTCGTATCTAGAGAGTAGTGTATTTATTGGTGATTCCAACGAAACAATAAAAATTACATGAATTAGTTCGTGTATATCTTTCGAGGTAGTACATACCTGATCATTCACATGTAAAATACTTTTAGGTCATACTGCTAGATTGGGATCTTTTTTATGAGGACAAAATGATGGAGATTTTGGATCATAGAGAGAATGTTCTGTGAAAAAATACCACTCACCTGGTTAAATATTTTTGGTAAAACCAATAGTTTCATTAATCTAAAAGGGAATTATAGGATATTATGCGGTAAATGTATCATCATTTTTTGTATTATAGTAATTAATTTTGAGCATGCAAATAATTTTAAGGGGGTATAATGTAACCCATTGGGTTTTACCAACATTTTAGTGAATCAAATTTAATTGATGGGATTCATTTAAAGATCCAAAAAATGTTAACCATTATTTATAAGAAACTTCATTTTAATATTTCTCTACATGAATAACTTTTATAGTTTGCGTTACACATGACACTATGTTTTGACAAAACAATGTTATATTAATAATATAGTTATTTAAATGTGACAATTATAAACTTGATGTTAAACATATTAATATGAATATAAATAAATTTTTTAAGTATTAGTTATAATGGTTATATATAAATAATAAATATTGATAATGAAATATATAATTTTGGGTGAAGTCTTTTTATTCTTTGAAAATACCATTTTCTTAAAAGAACTGATTTTTATGTTCTTATATGAAAAATAAAAAAAATTCATTTTTGTCATTTTAGAATAGTAATTCGATAAAATAAAATTCATTTTTTATTTCTAATTTCAATATAATATGTGGGTGATTTTTTTGGATTTTTCTGAAATATTTCATTTTTAATGAATAATGAAAAGCACTGAATTTTAAATGAAAAATGCCTTTTCGTTTAATGCATTTATATAATTATATTATATTATATACTAATTTTAAATTATAATGAGTTCAATTATACATATATTAATCCAATTAGGTAATTTTAATCAGTTTTTCATTGATATTTGATATAAAATCATTTCAATCTTTTGAACATGTTTACTTTTAAAAACCATTGTTTCCTCTCATTTATGAGATTAATTTTTTATTTATTTCTACCACATCATTGAATTGAAATTAGATAAATTGAGTCAATATTTTTATTCCGAATATTTTATTATTTTTAATATGTTGAATATAATTATTTTTACAAAAATGATCTGTGAAAACAATTAAAATTGATCTTGATAATGAAGATAAAAACAAGTTTACCATTTGGATAAACATTATACTTAAGGGTAAAATTACCTAGAAACTTTTCAAAAACCCATTATGTGGAAATATTGATACCTTATAACTTAAATAATAAACATTTGTCATTATTGGAGTCAAATGACAGGAAAAGAGGTGGGTGGAATTTTCTTTTTTCAAAATTTATATGTTTTCCACTCATAACCCTTATAAAAGGACAACCAATATTTCTATATCTACACACATTTAACTCAGCTGGATCAGAAAATAACTTTTTATATAACTTCTTCACTTCCAACCTCTCGATCTATAATCCTTATTTTTTGTATAAATATGATCGAGGAATTCCTTTGGGGTAATCTAAATTGAGATACCTAAGGAAGATGTAATGTTCATCAATGAACATTTTAGTTTTATTTTTTCCTCAAAAACCATTTAATTATATATATATATAATGATTATATAATAACATTATTATATAAAATTTATTTATATGTATTTATGTTAAGCGTATGATCTAAATCCACACACACTTTCATAAAAGGGTTATGAAATAATCGTTCGTGTATTCGGGATTCCAGCGGTCCTACGGTATTCTTGCAGGTCTTCTCTTGATGGATCTTGTGTTTCTTATTGATTGCATTCGTTGCATTGATTTGGTGGTTATACTATGTGGGATGAATGCAATTGGCTGTAAAATGGTTATTCTGGTTGTTCTTATTTTGTTGTTGGAGGTGAAATAGATGGAATTTTGGGGAACCAAGACATTGTACAAGGTTTTGCTTCAGAGGAGGTTTGAGAGGTCATCTTCTCCAGGCGTGACCTTTCGGATATGGAATATTGGGAGGGTATGGGGTAGCCATCGGTACCAGGCCAGTGCATTCTTACATGGGACAATTTGTTGAGCAGCCATGCTTTGGTGGAGGTGCACCATAATGATATTAATGCTGGGTGATGCACTTTTTTTGTTGTCTTATTCTGGGCTGCAATCCTCTTGTTTTTTTGAATTTTGTTGATGTATTGATGTCCTTGAAAAATTGTTCTCAACCCCATTACCCTTAAAATGGGGCTTATCTAAAATTAATAAAAAATTCAACCTTCGGGATATTCAGTCTAAGACAATTTTGTTCGTGTGAATGAAACAATATTGCCTTGATAAGCGATGTGATTCATTCATTATTTACATGGAATGTATTAAGGGTGTTTTCATTAATAATATGTAATTTATATGACATGAAAATTATTTTTGAATTATAATACACCATATAAATTTATTTTTTTCAATCCGAAAAGAAAATATAAATAGAATTTATGTGTTTTTAAAGCATATCATCACTATGAATGGTGTATTTCATTTCATTTTTATATCTTTTATTGATAACTATAAATGAATATATAATAATTATATATTATATTTTTATCATTTTTATCATTTTTATCATTATGTAGATTATTAAATCATGATTATATTAATAGGTCCAAAAATATAAAAAATCATAATATATACAAAAAAATTGAGGTTATTTTCAAAAAAAGTTACATTAACATTGAATTTTTAATAAATGGGTAATAAATAGTCATAATAAAATCATAAATGGTATGATATAAAAGAATATGGTTATGTAATATATTTACAATGAACTTATATTTATTATACATGGGAATTTAATGAGTTAAATTGAAGTCAAGACTTAAGGTAAGGGATTTATATCTAACTTTTATTTCCCATGAGACACAAGCTATGTCGTCCATTTTAGGATCTCTATTTCATTGGGATCAAATTTAAAACATTACCAAAGTAGAAAAGGGATTTCATTCCCAATTTGTCTTCTTCGATACATACGATATGTTATGCACCTATAATTTTTCATGAGGTATATATACTTCCCCATTATCATTTAATATCTTTAATTATTTTATTCTCATGATATTTTTAGTTTCATTTTATGTTATTCCTTAATGGGTTTTATCATTCAAAGTGGTAATTGTTTGTTGCTACAATTTCATATTTTTTTTGATTATTTTTTATTATTCATACATTAATGAAATATTAGGATCCATCTCTCAAGAAAATTCATGAATTTTAAAATCCTCTATTTATTTATGGAATATTAATGTAATAGTACCGTTTTTTCTACTATTTGGAACTTAAAATAATTATTAAAATGATTTTATTAAAATGGAACTTTATTTATTTCTTCAGTAAAAAATATAATTTCATTCAAAACCATGTTTTATAAAAATATTTTAAAAAGTATTTTTATGATTTAAAATTTTATTTATTATATACAATTTTTCAAATTTTTTATTTTTTTTTCAAAAATCAATGGAATCTACAAGTTTTTTCCAATAAACTAAATTTTTAATCTTTTTAAAATATAAATGGAATGTTTGTATAATAGGTAAAACATGTATGGATTTACCTACTAACATGACCATAATTTCATTTAAGATTATTTATATTGTTTACAAGGTTATTTGTAATGATTTTTTTTATAATATTCTATAAATTCATTTTATGTATTTTTCATTGAAAAAGGTGTTTAAAAATGTTTTATGTTTTAAGAATATTTAATTCAGAGTTTGGATGATATTTTATTAAAGAAATGTTTTAAACTATCTTTCAAAATTATTTTCTATATAATATGGAACCCATTGGGGTCACTCATGAATTAATGGGGATATGATCCAAGGGTTATATTCAGATTATTTATATGAATGAGTTGTGTTTTGATGGAATTATATTTATGAAAAACATTTCTCTTCAATGGGTTATATTCTTATGATACTTGTTTCAATTCCATGAGTAATATTCTTATAAAACCAATTTCTTTTTAATGGTTATGATATAATTAAATGATTATTAAACTTGAGAGATTTCCAAATGTAATGATATGGTGAAATGTTAATGATATCTGTTTCTTTTCTTGGGTTATGATATAATTAATTCTTATATTCTTTGGTAGACATATATATGAATTCATTATGAGATAGGTGGGACGTATATCTCCCTATAATGCACTATATAATGAATTGTATATCTCATGAGATAGATATACCAAGAAAGGGGAGTGAAAATTGTATAATAAGAAAGTGCTGAAAATAAGAGTGAACTCGATATTGAAATATAGCACTGGAATAAGGAGTAAACTTGTTATAGTATTAGACTTTTTCTTCTACGATATTATTATTTTTGATCTTTTAATAACATGGAAAATGATTCATTTCTAATGTGCATTCCCCAAATTCATGTCTTATGAAAATGTTATGCATTAATGGATCTTGTTGTTTTATTACCTTTTGATTTATGTCTTGTAGACTTCTAATCTTTATGTCATGACTCAAGATTATGATCTTTTATTAATAGGGCATGGTTTTCAAATCTTTACTCATGTTCTAAATTCCTTATGTTCATGTTATAATTATGTATCTAGATTTTTTACCCTTAATGTGTTCATGATTTGACCAATTATTATGTTTTTATCCCTATATTATGAAAATATATATTATGTATGATGTGTCTGAGAAGGGTTCTAGTTAAGAAGAACCTAGTGGGAAATTATGTAGTTCACTTATGGACCACTATTTTTCTTTCCACATTTACAAAGGTAATAGACTAATGTCGTCTTTTGGTGTGTGTTTGTGTAATGTAATAAATATTCTGAAAAAATGATGTAATGTCTATGTGTGTGATGAAATGGTTCCAACATAACTCACCTCCATTTCATAAATATTTCCCAGTATTTTCTTTTGTATTCTCTTCTCATTAATATTTCAATAATTCTTGGTATATTTATTAAATAATTAGTCAACATAATGATATTTTTATGAAAACATTAACTATATTTTAAATATTTTGAAATATATCCCCCATGGTTATAATTTGTTCATTTTAAGGTGAATTTCAATTATAAAATAGATATTTTGATCATCTCATATATTATCACCCTAATCATGCTTGTATATGATTTCAAAAAAATTATAAATTATGTAATAATTCAACCCCCATTTTTTGAATCTCTCAACAATAATACAAGTTGGAAAAAATAGTTTCTCTTTTTTTAATCTTTTCATATTTGAAGATTTAGTTTTTTAGATAAATTTACCCTTCAATGAAGCATTATTTATTGATGAAAGCTTCATTAACATTATTAAATACAACTATGTTGATCTATTGGTTTTTGTACATGTTTCTGTATTAATATTTGTAGAATAAAAGTTGTATATATAAACACTATGAATGTTTCAGGATTATTATCATTTATAAAATAAATATAACTATTTTATTAACCCATTTATTTAAGTTGATCAAATAAACACTATGAAATTTTTATATTTTAAGGGATAATAAATTTTTGTAATAAAAGTATACATTCCTCAAATAATTCACATCTCAAAAATGAAACTCAAAAATACATGTAACATGAAAATTTATAATGATCTTAAAAAGGAGGGGGAAACATTATGAAAGAATGAAAACATTTTTACCTTCAGTGTAACAGAAGTACAAACCATAGACTTTTGGTATCCCCTATTTTTACCAAACCATATTGGTCTATCATTATTATTTATGAACTACCTTAACACTACAATTAAACAATATCAATTTCCCTATAATTAAGAACCCTCAATCAATAAGATTAGGAAAACTCTATATTCATATCCTTGGAATCCCCCGATTATACCAGACATATAAAACAATAATTATAAAACTCAAAATATATTATGGCATTTACAATCCACACATGGATTCTATAATATATATACTATATAATGATTTCAATAGATTTCTTTGAGTTATAAGATGCAAAACAATTATTATAGTAAATTTACATCATTAATAGTTAAAGGATTCCCCCTCCCCGATTTCAGCTTCTAATTATAAAAACAAAAATGGGCATTTTTTATATTCTTTAAAAGTGGTTGTATGGCTTCAAACAAACCCTTATTCAAATTAAAATGTTCTATATTTAATCATTTTATGGTCACCATTCTAACATCACTACAATTAATTGGAATTCCATCCTTAAAAAATTATTTTTTCATATGGTAGAATATAATTCTCCATTCAATGGAGTTATGAATATTTCTTTAGAGAACATATCATCGATCATCTGATAGATTCATGTTTGATGGAATTAGTAGGAAGTTGTTTGGTGAGACTTGGTTAATCAATTGAACTTTGAAATATGTTTCTTTCTATAATTATATACTACTAATGTATAAATGCATAGTCTTAAACAGTGATTGAATGTATTTTTTCATCTGATGCCAAAAAGTGATAGTTTTACAAATTATGAAAATTATAACTGATGGAATATGATATCTATATACATTTAACAAACATTTTGACAAAAAATTTATAAATACCTAGTATATATAAGCTTAGTGAAACATATTATTTTACATATGTGTGTCATTAATTCAAAAACAAATATTAGAATGTGTTGAAAAGAAATATTTGATGCACCAATATCCCTTTTTGGAAATTAGAAAAAAATGTTTATAAAGAAAATCTAATTTTTTAAATACAATAAAAAAAATTAATCACCCTTGATTATATAATCATTAACCTTTAAACACATTCATCATCATCCTCAGTTTTCCTATTCCACCATTCTAAAACAAAATCTATTTGTTTAATTTTTTTTTTCAAATTTTATATTTTCTCACATATACCCGACATTTTGATTTTTAAAAATAACATGTGAAGGTAGAAAATGTACGTAAATTATTATGAAGAGAGAAAACAATTCATGAAAAAAATTTATTTCCATGGAAAAAATCTTCATCCAAAAATTATGAAACATAACTCCATAAAGGAATTTTGGGAAAACATATATCCCAAATAAATGTATAATAACATTTATTCGAAATATTCATTAAACAAATTATATTTTTTATGACAAAATTTTTAGGAGGAAAAAAATTCATTATTTAGTTGATATTTTAATTACTATGAATTTAATCTTCTTTAAATTGTCTTAATTATTATCTAATTTGAGGGTAAATGATTATAAAATTGAAATTTCCTCTTCAAGCATTAGAATATTCATGTTAAATAATTTTATCATTAAATTTTATTCTTATAAAAACTGAATCTATGAGTTCTCATTCTCTAATATAGATTCAACATATTCTATTTTTTTCATCCTCTTACTTTTGTCTATGATTTCATCATAATTGTTAATGTCATGGGATTTATGATTATTGGTGGATATTGTATTTTAACTAAAATAATAAAGAATATCACTTTTAATCCAGTAAATTTTTTTTGATGCATCACATATTCATAAAAAAAATTTATCATAAAATTTTATATAACCTTCATCATGCTTTAACAATATAAAAAATTTATTAAGCCTTCTCATTTTTTTCCTTTGATATTCCTTTTAAATATTTGAAATAAAAATCATTTTGAATCACAATTTATATAAACTGTCTTAATAGATTAGAATTATCCATAATTTCAATGATAAATTTAATATATTTTTTTCTTATATTTAATATTAGAGAATAAATGATGATCATAAACTACTTTTGTAAAAATTATATTAAAGATATTCAACCTCAATTAAATTCATTATGTATTTTTACTATAAAGACCCTTTCTTTATATACAAGGACATTAAATTACTTTTTTCATAATACATAATACATGACTAAAATAGATTCCCAAAAAACATAATAGTTTTGTGCCTTTTGGAAACTAAATAACATAAACAACTATTTCATAAAACATCTAAATCATCTTCTTCTTTATCCTTCATAACGAGAACCCCTTTTAGACACATAGTATCTAATACCATTTTTCAAATCCTAAGGGAAATGAAAAAGGAAAAGGAGTGATCTCAAATGCTCAGTAAGGGTAATCATGGAAAATATCTTAAAAACTGTAGCATAAGGGTGTAAAAATATAAACATAATTTTTAAATATCAAAATCAAGAGCCATGAAATAAATCTTCGTAGTATGTACGGTATAGATCATAAAGTAACATTAACCATGATAAAATAGCATTGGAATAAAACATAGATTTGTGGAAAACAAGTAATCACATAATATAAATTCCATAGTAGCCTAATAATTACTGCCAAGACCATCATAGTGGAAAAATTCTATTTCTGAACTAAGATTACTTGTCGTTCCATCCATGTATTACTGAACCCAATTTACTTGTCATTCTAGCCCTATATTACTCAACCAGATTTACATTTCATTTGATTCATGTATATCTCATGAGATATAATTCTTTACTAAATTATTTGGAGAGATATATAGGTCCCACCCATCTCATAATGAAGTCATTCTTACATGTGTCAAAAAAACATAAACCATTCATCATAGCATAACCTACGAAATAAAATGGTTTTCTTAAACATCATTCCATCATAATCCATAAAAAATAAATGGATTTCATACAAATAATTCAATCATAAACACAATAAAATAAAAGTAATAATAGGTATATAAACACAACCCTTTTTTAAAGATAATCATCTTAGATGTAAATTAATTTTGATAAAACACTCGAACCTAATTCTTGAAAAAATAACATTTTTTCCATAAAAATGTTTTCTTTTCTCTAAATGCCACGCATTTTTAAAAGGAAAGAATTTAGTTGAAAAGAAAATTGAAATTTTGTAATGGAAGCATTATGAAAATATGGTTTTATGAAGATATAAAAATCCATTCATGATATGTAAGTTAAAAAAACATTATCCTCGTACTTTTACCGGAAATGTTAAAAAGTACCACGTATAAAAAAATTACAAAATATTACCTTCATACCATTTAATAAAAATTTAACACTGGGTGAAATAGATATTAAAATATTTTAGAAGAATAAAAATAATATTATATATTTAAAAAACAAGGACATGGATTATAAATACACACCAGTAAATACTATTGTATAAATAATCACAAATAATAATGAGATTTTGAATGTATCCCTTTCCATAGGTCCAATATGATTCATATGTTTTTGAAACACTTTTATAGTGGGTTTAATAATATTATTAACTTGTAATAGAACCATAATAATATTTATGATATCATTTATAAATCCATTATGACTTTATTTTACCCGTTCAATTGTCATTTCTTTGTTAAAGGAACATTTTGGGTCATAATCATTTTTTTATCATATGTGTTTTGATTTTTTAGTCTTGATCTTATTAATTAGACAACGATTTATTCACTTCATGAATTTAAAACATGATTTATTTATGATATTTATTCAGTATAAAAATATATATATTATTGATAGATAAATGAAATGGAATACACCGTTCATAGAGATGGCAGGCCATACGTACTCATGAATGTTGTTTCTGTTTCCTTATTAAATTGAATGGAAGAAAGAAAATGATATATATAGATATGTCCATAAATACAGTAGAATTATTATTTAATATATTTAATTATTATTTACTATATATAATCTTTATAATCATTATTGAATGGTTAGTGTGGAGAACAAATCTCATCTCATTGTGGAGACGGTAGGTCTTACATATGCACGACCGACGCTATCTTTCACTTAATGGTTAAATGGTATATAATTGGATGGTATTTTAATTATAAATATAAATTATAATTATATAATAATTATTTAAATCCATTATACTTATCATTATACCCATCTTAATTATGAATTATTGAATAAAAAATTAAACCATGGCATGGAGATGGTAGGTCGTGCGTACGCACACATGGAGATATTGTTAAAAATATGATGGAAACAAAGGTATAAGGTTGTGACATAATTATAATAGCATTAAATCATTTATAAGATACTTTATTTTTTTACTTTAGTATGATAACAACATATTAATAGGAATTATAAGAAGAAAATAATTTTTTAAGAGAAGATAAAACAATTACCTATTTTCCATGTATCTCTTTTTTATTTGCACAAAGGTCATAATATGATGGATTTATTAAAAAAGTGTGTAATCTAAGAGGAAAATAGGTATGTTGGTATCTTATTTGAGCATTGTTTGGAAGATCCCAAGGGCTTGAAATGTATGAGTATGCGGGTGGAGGTGCTCGCCTTTTATAAGAGGGAGGAGGGTCACATTAAGAAAGTCTTGATATAGTAATATAATATAAATTAATTTTCAAATTATAATGGTCCCAAAATAATTTATTTATAAGATATATTTAGTCTGGGTAGAGTTACTATCAAACAATTAAATTTATACATGTTTAGAGTTTATTATAATCCTAATCAATTTGATTTATCCTAATTTCATATATCTAATTTTATTTTTGTTAAAAATAATCTAAAAGAAAAATGGTTATAAATATTTACTTATGTGTTTTAAAATATCCATAATTGGATAATTTATGATAATTAAGATCATAAATTTTTCACTTTTAATTTTAAAATAATTTTTGGAATTTTAAATAATTTATTAATATCTTATTTTTATAAAATATCAATTGTCAATATTGACACTATTCGTTTATCTAACATTAAATATGATCCACAAGGAAGATAAATTAAAAACAAAAAATATTTTATACAATAATATGATGTCATAATCATTTATAGAATTCTTAAATATCATTAATTACTAAGTATGATGTTTATTTTCAAATTTATAAAACCATTTATTTGATATTTCTATCAAACAAATAATTTCAACATCACTAATGTGTCATCATTGATGGTAAATATTTAATCTCTAAAAATACTAAATTAATTAAAATGAGGTATATAATTTCATTATATTGGTGGATACTATTTATGTTCTACGTTATATCATGTTTATAACTATATTAAAATTTTTATACTTATAAGAGATAAGTGTGTGATATGTTGTCCCTTTATTTTGTTTTAATTATAATTATATCACTTTTATGGAAAAAAGTCAATTAAATGATTCAATTATGACACTTATGTGATATTGGTCGACATTAATTCATCCAATATGATTTTGGAAGGTTTTAAGCTAATGTGATTATCTTTATAATAATCTTGGTTACCCGAATTTACCTGATTTACCTTTAATAGCGGTAAATAAAAATTATTGTAGTTACTATTCATAATTTCCAAAACTAAAAGGTAAAAACTTTACAAAATTTGGACCTTATTATTCCAAATATGTAATAATTTTTTTCCAATTCTAAACGTAGAATGGGAAAAAAGAAAATTAATATAAACTCCCTATATAATACAAAAAAGAGGGTTTTTAATAAGTAATAACTTATCAAAAGATTGACATGTGTTTATGTACAATTTATATGTGAAATTACATCCAATGAACAAAAATGGATTAAATGATAACAAAATAATCCAATTATACAATAAAAAATATTAAACAGATAATATTACTATATAAATAAATAAGATTAAAAGGCAGTTTTGAATTAAAATAGAATATTCTTTACTATTCATTTAAATATGAATTTTATCAGAAAAATACCAAAAATTAATCCAAAGTAAATTTGGATTTCTTTTTTCCAAATAAGATGATTATTTTTTCAAATACAATATATAAAATTGTTATAAACTTTATTTAAAATTGGTGCACAATCAAAAGGTAAACAAAATGTATTTTTTGAAAAATAATTCTTATATCTGAAAAATTGAATTTGTTATTATATCATTTTTTATAAAATTAATAATATGAATTTTTATGTTTTCTAAAATTTCTAATGTGATTAATAATATTCCTAACATATAGTTTATATCCCATTAATTAATAATATTTTATTAATATATTGCTGTTTAGTGACACTCAGTATTGCATATAACACAAGCTACCAAGGAAGGTCACAATTATATTTAATGCAAACCACTCCAGTGTTGAGTTTAGTGAAAGCTTACATTGGTGTTCCATATAACATAATCCAAACATAGTTATTTTATACATTTAAAACAATCTATACTCAGTGTTGCGTTAAATGAATTCTATCAAAAGAACTTCAAATTGTGTGTAACACTATCTAAGTATAGTGTTGTGTATACTGCAAGATAATATGGTGTTGTGTATAGGGAAATATAATATTGGTGTATCATAAAACATAAGACATCATTGAAATAAAAAAAAATGTATCTCATAAAATATTATTGTTTTACATTATACCACCCTTAAAATGAATTTCTCCTTTGAAATTTCTTTGGGGTTATAAAAGGATTATTACTTTGAAGTTTCTTCCATAGAAACCCACATTGTAAAAAGGAATACTAAACCATCATTTTCAAAAGGAATGTTATCAACAAAATTGTTACCCAAAGTAACTCATCAGTGGGTTTCCACATTAGAGAACATTTTTTGGATGTGAAAACATGGATATGGAAGAAAAATGTAACCATCAAGTTCTGATGGTTAATGATAGAGTTCAAGGTTGGAGAAATTTAACAACTAGAAATCCATAAAAATATAATGATATAAGGGACCATCTAATTAATAGGATGAAATGTTTCTAATATATAATTTTTTTTTCAAGATCTTTTACCAAATATTAAAGAATAGTAAAGAAATACTTACTTTATTTTAGTACAATATCTTTATTGGTTGTTCCTTGAACAATTACCGCATCATCTCTAATTCAATGAATTGATGTTGAATTTTCCATTCCTAAAGTGTTATCAAATCATGAAATCCAAAAGTATAATGAGAATTCATTTCATCTATCTCAAAAAATGGATAAAACAGATGATAAAATATACATAAGCCCACCTATAATGAGATAATACATTAATCAAACCAACTTCAACTGAAGAGTGACTTATACCATCCATAATTGGATAACCATAAAATCCATATAAAAGGTGAAAATAAAAAAAAATTGATAGAGGAGAACTAAATCGGTTTAAAATTTATCTACCATATATAATAAGGTAGTTATTCATTTTCAAATTCTCAACATGTGAATACCTTAATCATGTATTCTCTTGAAACAAGGAAACAACCTGAATTATCATATATCCTTATTGAGAACATGCATGTTTCCTTATTCTGAAGCCAATTGGATATATTCCTTAAGTCTAATAAATATGTACACTTATTTCATGATAACATATCCCTGTTGTAAATAACTCTATAATTAGATCTCAAGAAACTAGCATCATCCAATTTACTTATTCAAATCTAACATATCATTATCCATGAATCATTATATTAACATCAGGTACATATTAAGGGTTATCGTTTCTATAATCAAGTGTTCTCCAAGTATCTCACCTTACCCTTAAATTAATTTTTTCTATCCTTAGAACTATTCAACACATCTTTTCTAATCCTTAATGATAACTTACATTGAAACCACTTATATATTTCAATATTCATATAAAATAATATTTGAATTCTGAAACAAATGCACCTCAATACACTAAAATTATTCTTGAACCATTTCATAGGATCTATCATATTTTTATTTCATAAATTATGAATCATTTATTAAGGTTTCTCAACCTCAAACTCTATAGGTTTAATGTAAACAATACTTGAAGAAGATCACATATCATTCACATGTCATTTACAGTCTCTTCTATCTTAATTAGTATGACCAGTACTCAGACAATCATCCAGATTCACATCATGATATTTTCACTTAGGAAATCAATCATCATTATTCTAATAATTTCCACTTCTAAAACATTGAATGGATAACTATGTTCTATAAAGTGCTGGTTATTGACTAAGACTAAAAAGAAAAGTGTGAGAAATACATATCAGAGACTAAAAAAACATAGGTATGAAAAATTAGCTACAATTTTTTAATTTATTATATCTTATGTTTAATGATAGTTTATTCATGGCTATTACAAAAACACTCAGATTGTAACCTATAATTTACTTATCCCTTGGACATCCCTAGAACTATTATTAGATATTTCTCTAGGGATCCCAATAATGTTTTTGCATCTAATTTTTTAAAGGACAAATAAACCTTCACTTTGATACCATCAATGAAGACACACATTTGATGTACATTGACATTACATTACTTTTGTAGAATACTTAATACATGACTCAAATAGAGTCCCAAATACCTTATTAGTTTAGTTCCTTTGGAAAATGGAAAACATGAACAACCAGTTCATAAAACATCTACGTTGCCTCTTTTTTTATCCTTACTAGCTAGAACTATGGCATCCCTCCTTTTTATAACATAACTTTTCATTACATTTTACAAAACTGAGGATCTTTAAGGTTTCATGTCTTGGAAACCAGAAACTTAATACATGACGACATAAAAAATTATTCTTAAACACATGAAAGGATTCTTCATTTTTTATCCTAAGTTCATTACAACATCTCATAACCTGGGAGCATACATCAAAGAAAAAGGTTAGTAGAAGGCCCCGTAAGGGAAACAAGAGAAACATTTTACATGTGAACTTGAGATACATCAATAATGTCATGATAAATAACTTTAAGGCTTGAGAAATAGATCATCAGGCATATCATAAAAAAAATGTGTTTCATAACTTGAATATGTGGCTACAAAATTTAACATAGACAATCATTTCCGTATCACCAAGTTCCATCCCCAAGGTGTCATAAAAAAATTACCAAGGTTATTCACCAAGGTATCGTTAAAATGGTCATCTCTAGAGATTAAGTCTTTACCCAATGAATTGGAGTGATATCAGGGCACACCCTCAATTTTTCTTCATTATAATGTGATCCACATATATTATAATCAATCATTTCATAAACAACCCATATATTATAAATGAAATGGGTTTCATTTCATAATCATAACATTTTAAAAATTGCTTTAAAGACGTGATCTTTATGTCACTTTAAACCCACGGAAAAGGAAGGAGGGTCTCATGTATGTAAATACCAGAATTTAAAATAGAAAATTTTGATATATATGTGAATACCCATGTAGAATAAAGAGTTTTGAGTATTCACTTCATAAAATAAACGAATTTGAGAAAAAGAGAGACATTTTGAGAAGAAAATTTGGCAGCATAACAGCTATGTTGCAGGTTTTAGAAAACATTGAAAACAGAGGGTAAATGGGTAAACCACTCATAAATGATCCATAAAATAGTATAGGGACAGAATATAAAAGATATAAGAACATGGTAATGAAATTATAAGGACATACCATATGAAAAGAAAAACATGAAAGGAAGATAAAAATAAGATTTCTCTTATAAATAATTCGGCAGCCTAACGACGTCACTCAAAATTTCAAAAAAATGAATTGATGAGATGAAATAGGGTATCTCATCATGTAAACATAAAATATCAGTATGATGAATATAAATATCATACCCCAACATGGATAAATGTAACTTGAATGACTTTACATTAAAGTAGAACTTTGAAAATGGGAAGAGTGAAAGAATCCCTTACCTTGAAGAGTAAATTCGAAATCATGAAGGTTGGGAGCTTGGGAGGATTAAGGGAACCTTGTGAGGACTCCTTGGGAGGTAAGGATACTAGAACTACATTTATGAGGATTTTGGAATGTAGAGGATGATTGAATGGCTCGGTATTTATAGGGGAAGTGAGAGGACAAGGCATTAATTGCCAAGGGACATATCATTGGTGGTATTGGAAAACCCATGGGATTGGACATGGTATTTTCCCATGGTATTGACCACTTGGGAAACCTCATACCATATCTTACTATTCATAAATCGACCAGAATTATTACATAATTATTACATCCTTATGGATGTCGTCAAACACCCAAAACCTTAAACATAAAATTCACTATTCAGCAAAAATTCATCATTTTCAGAAAAATCACAAAAAATCACCTTAACACAATATTGATGCAATGAATTCAAAAATAAACTCAATTTTATAAAAATAACTTTCTAAATATTTTAAATTTAATTTTTAAATAAAAAACACTATTCACCCAAAAAAACTAATAATTTCTTAAACAGTTATTTACATATTTTATTGAATCACGTTACTTAATCAAGGTGCCTAAATTATATTAATACTTTTTTAAGTGAGATTACTAATCCATTTGGTCACATTACTAATCTTAAGCATAAAATCACTATTCATAACTTACTATTCACCAAAAATTAAGTTGATCTTATCAGACTCTAAATTTCTTACTGAACACATTTGTAGAAGACCATTTTTTTAAAATCCATACACATCATTAATTATTTATAGTTTTCATAAATATTTTAAGATATCATTTTTTTTTCAAAATTCAACGATAAGATACATCCTATTTTTATTCGAACATCTGAAAATTCACAAACTTCACTATAGGAAGAAATCAAAATATTATTTATCTCAAAGGATTACAGAAATTAGTTATGATCTTGTTAAATAGCCCCTTATAACACCAGAATATAACCTAAGTGTAAGGAGTGCCATGGCGAGAGAATCTGAGGGAGAATCAGATAACATTGTGCTAGTAGAAATCTCCACTAACTTGAACTTCTCCTATAGGCGATTCTGTTCAAGCTTGAAATTCTGGAGTTCGGCATGGGATTAGTCCAAATTGAAGCCCAATGATTCCACCTCCTTCCCAAGCTCTGATAATTGGGCTTCATAAGGTTCGAGTCTACTAGATGAAGCTATCAACTCTTCTTTCGGCATTAATAATTAACATCTCTATTAGATCGTTAGGAGTAAATTAATATACTATTCAAAAAGTTTGGGTCATAAATTCTTCCCCCATTAAGAAATTGTGTCCCTCTAAATTTTAAACCAAAGGCCTAGTCGAAAATGTGAGGGTACTTTTGCTTCATTGTTTCCTCAGGCCCTGACGTCGCTTCTTCATACTTATGATTCCTCCACAACACTTTCACATGGTGGGTATTCTTGAAGCATAGAACCTTGTATCTCTGGTCTAAGATATCCACTGGATGCTCCTCATAAGAGAGGTCATGTTCCAGTTGTACCATCTCTGTGTTCAGTACATTCGAAGGGTTGGGTATGTACTTCCTCAAGAGAGATACAAGGAAGACATAGTAAACTTGAGCTAGGTTCAGTGGAAGTGCTAGACGATAGGCCACTACTCCTATGCGATCGAGGATTTCATAGAGGCCAATGTACCTAGTGATGAGCTTACCATCCTTCCAAAACCGCTTGAGTCTCTTCCATGGAGAAATTTGAAGGAAGACTTTGTCACCAACACCAAACTCCATGTCCCTTCAACAGTTGTCAGCATAGCTCTTCTGTCGACTCTGAGAAGCCTTTATGTGTTGTTGGATGACATGAACCTTTTCTGTCATCTCTTGCACAATATTAGTCCCAAGAATCTTTATCTCACTAGCTTCATCCCAAAAAGTAGGAGTTCTACATCGCTTTCCATACAGAGCTTCATAGGGTGCCATCTGAATACTCGAATGGAAGATGTTGTTGTATGAGAACTCAACTAATGGTATGTGTTTATCCAATCCCCCTTTAAATTACATTGAGCATAATCTTAGCATGTCCTCAAGTGACTGAATAGTCCTTTCAGATTGGTCATCAGCTTGAGGATGATAGGTCATACGAAAATTCAATTTAGTATCCAGAGTATGTTGAAGACTTCTCCAGAATTTTGATGTGAATCTTGGATCATGATCATATATGATGGATAGTGGTACCCCATGCAACCTTACCACTTCCTTTACGTATATCTTGTAAAGTTAATCCAGAGAGAAATCTTCCTGAAAAGAGATAAAATGGGCGGTCTTTGTGAGACGAAGCACTATAACCCATATCGCTTTTTCTCCTTTGGATGTTTTCGGGAGACCGGTGAAAAAGTTGATAGTGATATTATCCCACTTCCATGCTAGTATGGGTAGCGGTTGTAATACCCATTTAAGAAGTTGTCATTCTACATTTACTTTTTGACACACCAGGAACCTTGTAGTATAACTATCAATCTCCCTCTTCATGTTATACCAACAATAATGATCACGAAGGTCTCTATACATTTAAGTGCTTCTCGGATGTATAGAGAAGGTATAGATATGAGCTTCATCCATTAGTTCGTTATTTATCTCCGGAATTGGTGAAACACATAGTCTTGAACAAAATTTCAATACACCTTCTTGATCAATGTTGAAATCAGGAAACTTCACATCCTTCACAACCTCAAACTTATCCTGCAACAAAATATATTCTTTATGAGACTTCTTGATCTTATCTAGTAATGAAGGTTGAGAAATAATTTGGGATATGGTTGATGATGTCCCTTCCCCTACAATTCCCATGTCCAGTTTTACAAGATCCTTAATCAAGAGATCTCATAGGATCCTTATTGTTTCTAGAACAATAGGGTCTTTACTGCTTAACGCATCAACGAATTTGTTTTCACTTCCAGGGTGACAATGAATTGAACAATAATAATCTTTAATAAGCTCCAAAAATATCCTTTGTCTCATTTTCAATTATTTCTGCGTGAAAATATACTTTAAACTTTGGTGGTCGGTGTATATATCACATTTATCCCCATAAAGATAGTGCCTCCATATCTATAGATAAAAAAAACTTCCGCCTGCTCTAGATCATGCATAGGATAATTCTACTCATGTTTCTCCAGCTGACGAGATGCAAAAGCAATTACCTTGATATTTTGCATGCGGACGCAACCAAACCATTTAAGAGATGCATCATGAAAAATAACAAATCCTTCTCCGATAGAGGGTAGTGTTAACATAGGTGCAGTAATCAATCTCTTATTCAGCTCTTGCAAACATTCCTCGCATTCCTTTGTCTATATGATCTTAAACCCTTTCCGAGTCAACTTGGTTAGTGGAATAGAAATCCGTGAAAAGTTTTTCACAAAACTCATATAATATCATTCTAATCCAAGGAAAATAGGAATATCAGTTACTGTTGTGGGTTGAGGCCATTCATACACAACCATTGTCTTTGTAGGGTCAACTGAGATTCCTTCATTGGTTATGATGTGCCCCAAGAAAGCCACTGGTTGTAACCAAAACTCACACTTGATAATCTTTCCAAAGAGCCTCTCCTTCTGTAGAGATTTAAAAATAACCCTCAGATGATCTTCATAATCCTCAAGAGTTTTTGAATATATCAAAATATCATTAATAAAAACTAACTAAAAGTTATCAAGGTAGTCCTTAAAGACTCTATTAATCAAATCCATGAAAATAGAAGGAGTATTAGTCAATCCAAAGGGAATAACAGTAAACTCATAATGCCCATATCTTGATCAGAAGGCAGTCTTTGGAACACCTTCATTCTTCAACCTCAGTTGATGATAACCAAATCGAAATCAATCTTAGAGAATAATTGAGCCCCACGAAGTTGTTCAAATAAATCATCAATTCTTGGAAGAGGGTATTTTTTCTTCACTGTGATCCCGTTCAGTTCTCTATAATCAATGCATAGCCACATTGATCCATCCTTCTTCTTCACAATGAGAACTAGTTCTCCCTAAGGATACACACTTGCTCAGATAAACCCCTTCTCCAACAAGTCCTAGAGATGTTTATTTAACTCCTCTATCTCTAAATTTGCTTTTCTATTCAGGGTCTTTGATATCGGTTGAGATCCAGGCATGAGTTCAATGGATAACTCTACCTCTTTTTCTGGGGGAGGTCCAGGTAACTCCTCAGGAAAGACGTCCATGTATTCCTGAGAAATCAAAACATATTCTATTTGTATACTCCCTTTTCCTTCATCATCCTCACCAATTAACTCCATAAAGAAGGCTATATGAGGTGCCTCTAGACAGGGATCAGGTCAGGATATCTCTCCTTGGATGATAATTATACGCCATTCATTCATGACTACTGAGATTTTATTACTTCTGCATTTGATCTTAACATTATACTTTGAGAGCCAGTCAATCCCTAGTATAATGTCGAATTCCATCATGGGAATGACTAATAGATTTGAAATAAGATTGGGCTCACTAAAGTAAACAGTGGAGTCTCTAAACAATATTGATTCATGGGTAATCCCACTTGGAGTCTTGAAAAACAGCTCTACCTCTAGTTGTTCGGGGATTGATTCAATATTATTTTCAAACCTGGAAGAAATAAAGAAATGTGTAGAACTGGAATCAAACAACATACTTTCTAGTTTTGAGAGGAAAACAAGAGTACCTACTACTAAGTCATTTGGAGATTCAAATTCAATTGTTGTGATAGAAGAAGCACGACCTTTATGCCTTGTCCTTTGCTGAGGTTGGAGGTGATTCCCCTCTACTTCCCTCAGATATGGACAGTTATTAGCAAAGTGCCCAAGCTGTCCACACTTGATGCAGTGGACTTCATGTGGGGCCAAAACCATCTTTCCTCCATTTTTAGTGTTGGGGAGTTGAGGCTTCACCTCACTAAGAAAATTTCGAGCAAAATGGCCTTCTCTTCCACACTTGTAGCACTTTGCACTTCCGATCAAGTAGTTCCTCGAATGATTCTTCCCACAGTTATTTCATGTGGCATGTTGCATTTTCTTTCCAACTCTTTCCAGATCATAGATTCTTCCTAGACATGGTTCTAGAGCTCTCTTCTTCACATTAGATTTTTGAGACCACTGTGTCTCACCAAACTCCAGTTCGACTTTCATAGCACTTTGAACTATTTCTCCAAAGGTATCATAGTCCATATTGGATAGATTATTCCACAGATGAGGTCATCATCCACCAAATAATCAATCAAACTTTCCATTAGGGTCCATGACAATGCTTGATGTATAACGGGAAATCCTTGTGAAGTTCATCTAGTAGATTCCAACATATTCATTATCCTTCTACTACAGCTCGAGAAATTCTTTCTCCATTCTCGTTCTCATTGAACGAGGGAAATAATTATTGAAGAATATTCCCTTGAACTCTTCCCACTCCATAGCTTACATCTCTCCTCTTGGAATCGTGTTTTTGATTAGTGACCACCACTGATCAGCTTCTCCCTCTAGGCGGTAAACAAAAAGGGTTACTTTTTCTTATTCTGAACAATGAAGTAAAGAAAAGATCTTCTATATAGAGCTGATCCATTGCCTAGCAATCAATGGTTCAGTCGATCCACTGATGGTTGGTGGTTGTTGGCGCATACAGAACTTAACAGAATGTTTTTTCCCTTCATGGTTAGATCAACCTCTCAGATTGATTTAAGTTATTACTCATAACTTGAGTCATTTGGTTCATCATTTGCATGAATGTTTCCATTCCGGCTTCCATCAGAGGGCTGTCAATGTAGGGTCCATTGCCGTCACCACTTGCACGGTTCCACCTATTGCCCTCCATTTTATAAAAGAATAAAATATAAGTGTGAAACTTGTTTCATTTACGAATATTTTAACTATAAAGGATTATACATCTTAAAAAGTCATTCTTAAACAATTATATTTCTTTATTATTCCTTCATAATGATTCATAAAAAGATTGTGATTAACCAAACATATCTCACGGGAGTGTCGTAACCAAGAGTGCAGTAAGGCCTGTTGTCGTGCTTCAGTTCTTATTCAAGTCTAGCTCAAAGCAGTGTTTTCGAGTTTTACCCCTATGTACATCTGTGCCAGAGCAGCCTCTACCTGCTCGTATCCAGACATGGATATATTTGTTTGATAAACCACTTAATCAATATTCACCAAAATATGAGGAAGTTTTACATATATTTAAACTTTTCTATCGGGTTCTTCTTAATGTTTTCATAGACTAATTTCCATAAATAAATAAACTATCCTTTGATACCAATTTTGGCATCCCACCTTTTTATAACATAACATTTCATTACATTTTAGAAAGCTGAGGATCTTTCAGGATTAGTGTCTTGGAAACTAGGAACTTAAAACATGAAGACATAATAAATTATTCTTAAACACATTAAAGGCTTATTCATTGTTCATCCTAAGTTCATTACAGCATCTCATAACCTAGGATCATACATCAAATTAAAGGGTGTGCAGAATCCCCAATAACGGAAACTAGAGAAACATTTTACTTGTGAACTTGAGATACATCAATAATGTCATAATAAATAACTTTAAGGCATGAGATAGAGATCATGAGGCATATAATAATAAAAATAACGTGTTTCATAACTTGAAGATGTGGCTAAAAAATTTAACATAGACAATCATTTCTATATCACCATGGTCCATCCCCAAGGTTTCATAAAAAAATTACCAAGGTTATTCAACAAGGTATAGTTAAAATGGTCATTTATAGAGATTAAGTGTTTACCCAATGCATTGGAACTCTATCAGGGAGCACCCTTAATTTTTCTTTATTATCCTATAATCCAAATATATCATCATCAATAATTTAATAAACAACCCATATAGCATAAATTAAATGGGTATCATTTCATAGTCATAACATTTTAACAACTTTTTTAAAGACGTGATATTTATGTCACCTTAACCCCACGAAAAAGGAAAGTGGGTCTCATGTATGTAAATCCCAGAAATTGAAATAGAAAATTTTGATATATATGTGAATAACCTTATAGATTAAATATTTTTGAGTATTAACTACATAAAATAAAAGAATTTGAGAAAAACAGAGGGACATTTTGAGATGAAAATTCGGCAGTATAACGACTTTGTTGCAGGGTTTTAGAAAACATTGAAAAGAGAGGGGACATGGTTCACCCACTTATAAATGATCCATAAAATAGTAGAGGGACATAATATAAAGGATATAAGAAAATGGTAATGAAAATTGAAGGACATACCATATGAAATTAAAAACATGAAAGGAAGCTAAAAATGAGATTTCTCTTTAGAAGAATCCGGCAGCCTAACGACGTCATTTAAAACATAAAAAATGAATTGTTGAGATTTAATAGGGTCTCTAATTATGTGAATATAAAATAATAGTATGATGAATATATATATATCATACCCCAACATGGAAAAAGTGAACATTAAAGACTTGACATGAAAGTAGAACTTTAAAAATGGGAAGAGTGAAAGAATCCCTTACCTTGAAGAGTAACTTCGAAATCATGATGTTTGGGACCTTGGGAGGCTTGAGGGAACCTTGGGAGGACTTCTTGGGAGGTAAGGAGACCAGAACATCGTTGAGGAGGATTTTGGAATGTAAAGGATGAGGTAATGTCTTGGAATTTATAGGGGAAGTGAGGGGACAAGACATTAATGGCCACGAGACACCTCATTGGTGGTACTGGCCAAACCATGGGCATGCCCAAAATATTTTCTCATGGTATTGGCCACTTGAGACACCTCATACCTTATATGACTATTCATAAGTCAACCAGAATTATTACATAATTATTACATCCTTAATGATGTCGTTAGACACCCGAAACTCTAAACTGAAAATTCACTATTCACCGAAAATTCAACATTTTTAGAAAAATAACAAAAAATCCCTTTTACATAATATCGATGCTTGGAATTCAAAAATAAACTCCATTTTATAAGAAAAATTAATATATTTTTAAATAATTTTTTAAATAAAAAACACTATTCACCCAAAAAAAAACTAAAACTCAACTAATAGTTTCTAAGACAGTTATTTACCTATTTTATTGAATCATATTACTTAATCAAGGTGCCTAAATTATATTAATAAATTTTTTAAGGGAGATTACTAATCCATTTGGTCACATTACTAATCCTAAGTGTAAAATCACTATTCATAACATACTATTCCACAAAAATTAATTTGATCTTATTGGACTCTAAATTTCTTACTGAACACATTTGCAGAAGACCATTTTTGGAAAATCCTTACACATCATTAATTATTTAATGTTTACATAAATATTTTAAAATATCCCTTTTTTTAAAAGTCACCAATAATATACAATCTATTTTTATCCGGACATCTGAAAATTTACAAACTTCACCATAGATAGAAATCACAATGTTATTTATCTCAAAGGATTACACAAAGTTGATACGGTCTCGTTACATAGCACCTTATAACACCGGCATATGACCTATGTGCAAGGTGTGCTAAGGTGAGAGAATCTGAGGGAGACTTAGATAACTTTGCCCTTGTAGTAATATCTATAACTTTAACTTCTCCCATAGGAAATTCCGTTCATGCTTGACATGCTGGAGTTCGGCCGGGGCTTGGTCCAAAGCAAAGCCCAAAGATGCCACCTCCTTCCCAAGATCTGATAAGTGGGCTTCATAAGGTTCGAGTCTACTGGATGAATCCATCGACTCTTCCTTTTTGCATGAACCATTAACATCTCTATTAAATTGTTAAGAGTAAATTAATATACTATTAAAAAAGTTTGGGTCGTTACAAGAATCTCATTTTGACACATCTTACTTAACACACTTCATCAAATACTGGGGAAAATAAACCTGAAAAGGTATGAGATCAAATGCTCATTACGGGTAATCATGGAAAATAACTTTTAAATCCCAAGCATAAGAGTTTAAGAACATAAACATAATGTTTAAATATTAAAATATTGGGTCATGAAATACATTTTGGCAGTACATAATGGAACATTTACCATAATAAAATAGCATTGACATAAAACATCGAATTATAGAAGAAAAATAATCTTATAACCACATTTTCATAGTGCCCAAGTAATATTATCCAATTAATTTCTTCCAAGACCATCATAGTGGAAAAAGATCATTACTGAATAGGGTTTACATGCCATTCTAGCCATATATTACTGAAACAGATTTACTTGTTGTTCCATCCTTGTATTTCTGATCCATATTTACTCGAAATTATAATCATGTATCTTTCATGTGATGTACATATTTAACCAATTCATTGGACAATGATATAGGTTCCAACCATCTCATAATTAAGTCATTCATACATGTTCTACAAAAAACATAAATAATTCATCACAACATAAATAAATATATAAAATGCATTTTTTAAAAACATTCCATCATTATCCATATAAAATAAATGGATTTCATACAAATAATTTTATCATAAATAAAATAAAATCAATGTAATAATAGGGATAGAAATATAAACCTATTTAAATAGAATCATCTAAGATGTAAAAGAATTTTTATAAAACACTCAAACCCAATTCTTGAGAAAAATACCCTTTATTCATCACAGATGTTTTCTTTTCTCAAAATGCCATGCAATTTTAAAAGAAAATAATTTTGTTGAAAGTAAATTTTTTTTAAAAGTAATATTAAAGGAAATAAGGTGTTATGAATATGTAAAAATCCATTCATACTATGTAAGTGTTTAAAAAACATTATCCACATACCTTTAGTTGAAAAGTCAAAAAGTACCTCGTATCGAAATACACCAAAAGATTCCTTTCATACAATTTAATAAAAATTTAACTATGGGTAAAATTGACATTAAATATTTTTTGATTATTATAAATAATATTATATATTTTTGAAATAAGAATGTTGATGATAAATATACCCCTGTAAATACTTACGAATTATCTCAAATAATAAAGAGATTTTTGAAAGTATCCCTTACCACAGGTCCGATATGATTCGTATGTATCCAAAACTCTTGTATAGTGTTTTTAAACATATTATTACATTTTAAAATAACCAAAAAAACATTTATTCTATCATATATGATTCATTTATGACTATATATTACCCGTTAATTTTTGAATTCCTTGTTTAAGTAATGTTTTGTGTAATAATTGTTTCTTATTGTACGTGATTTGACATGTTATTACTGATATTATGATGAAGATCATGATTTACATATTTTCTGAATATTAAAATAATATATATATATATATAATATATACATTTTATAAACATATATAATTGATAGATAAATGAAATTTAATACACCATTCATGGAGATGGTAGGCCATACGTACGAATGAAAGTTGTTTCTGTTTCCTTATTGAATTGAATGGAGGTAAGAAAATATCATATATATATATATATAGTAGAATTTTCATTTCATATATTTCATGGTTATTTATTATATAAACATTATAATAATTCTAGAATGGTTAACGTTGAGAGTGAATCTCATCGCGTCGTGGAGATGGCAAGTTGGACGTACGCATGAGCAACAATTTCAATTATTTAATGGTTAAATGGTATGTAATTGGATGGTATATTAATTATAAAGTGTGATTATAATGTTATAACAATTATTTAAATCCATTATAATCATCATTATACCAATACAAATTAATTATTTTGGAAGAAATAATTTCACCATGTTGTGGAGATGGTAAGTCATACCTATGCACGCCTGGTGATATTGTTATCCGCAGGATGGATAAAATGAGGTATAAAGTTGTTGCAAAATTTTAATAACATCTCATAATGTATAATAATTTGGATTTATTACTTTATTATAAGATCAACATAATAATAGTAAGTAGAATAAAAAAATAATTTTGAGAGTGGGGATAAAACAATTTCCTCTTTTTCAAGTACCTTCTTTTCATTTGAACAAAAGGTCCTTCTAGAATTGCTTTTCTACCAATGTGTGGGCTATAGGAGGAAGGGAGAGATGTTGGGATATTATTTTTTCCAAGGATGGTCCATCCAGAAGGCATGTATGGTGTGACTAAGTGGGTAGATGTGGTGTCCTTTTATGAGAGGGAGGAGGGGCACTTTAGGAAAGTCTTGAAATATTAATTTATTATAAATTTATTTTCAGACTAAAATGGTCCCAAACTCATTTAATTTTAAGATATGATGAGTATAGGTCGCTATAATCTCAACTTAAAAATTTTAGACATGTTTGGAATTTATTTAAAACTTTATCATTTTGATTTATCTTTATTTAATCTATTTAATTTTATTTGTGATAAGAATATTTGAAATATTAATTGGTTATAAAAATTTACTTATGTGTTGATAATTGTATATAATAGTATAATATATAAAATTTTAGATTTTATAAATTTCAAATTTCAATTTTTAAATATTTTCGGGTTTTTATATAATTTAATTATATGTGATTTTTATAAAACAACAATAGTGTCAATTTTGACACAGTTCATTTATTCGACATTAAATAAAATCCAAACAGAAGATAAATTCGATCCAAGATATTTAATACACTTCTAGCATGTCATATGAACCAATAAAAGTAGTGTATAATATTAATTAGTTCATATAATAGTTATTTCAATAGTTTTAAATCCATTTATTTAAGATTTCTATCTATAAAATAATTTCAACATCATTATTGTGTCATTATTAATAGTAATTATTTAATATCTAAAAACTATAAATAAAATTACATGATGTATATAATTTCATTATATTTTGTTATAATATTTATTCCTGAATTAATATCATGTTTATCACTATATTAAAATAATAATAATTTAAAGAGATAGGAGTGTGACATGTTGCCACTTTCATTTATTTTAATTAAATTACATCACTTTAATGGAAAAAAGTTCATTAAATGAATAAATTTAGAACATAGGTGATACTATTCAACATTAATTAATACAATATGATTTTTGAAGATGTTAGGGTGATTTCAGTTTCTTTATTATAATGTTTGTTACCCTAATTTACATGATTTCCCATTAATTTTGGAAAATTAAAATTACCTTAGTTACTATTCATAATTTCAAAAAATAAATGATACCAATTTAAACAATTTAGACCTTTAGATTCCAAATTTGGAATCCATTTTCCAAATTTGAGACATCTAATTGTCAGAAATTAATTTAAAATTAATTCACATTGTCAAAAGAAAAAAAAGAATTTTAATAAGTAAAAACATATCAAAAGATTTACATTTAATTATGCCTAATTTAAATGTGAAATTAATTCAAATGACTAAATTTGTATTACATGATAAAAAGATAATTCAATTGCACTTTAAAACAATTTAAAGGAATAATATAACTATATAAATAAATTTGATGGAAAGGTAGTATTGTATAACAAAAAAGTATTTTTCACTATTTATTAAAATATGAATTTGATTAGAAAAATACAAAAAAAGAACCAAAGTAAATTTTTATGTCCCGCTTCTAGAGAAGAAGTTTGTTTGGTCAAATATAATATATAAAAGTGTTAAAAACTATATTTAAAATTGGTACTATATCAGAAGGATGCAAAAATTCATTTTTTGAAAAATATTTCTTCTATTCGAAAAATTGAATTTGTTCAAAGACCATGTTCGAGAAAATACATAAGATAAATTTTAATGTTATGTAAAATTTAAAATGTCATTAACACTATTCATAAGAACTAGTTTATATCCCATTAAATAATAATATTTTAATAATATATCATTATTTAGTGAAACTCAATATTGTTTATAACGCATGCTATCATGGAAGGTCACTCTTGTGTGTAATGAAATCCAAGTAAGTGTTGTGTTTAGTGCAACCATCGCTTCGTGTTCAATATAACATAATCCCAATAGATTGATTTTATGCATTGAACAAAATCTATAATCAGTGTTTCGTGAAATGAATTCTATAAAAAGCACTTCAAATTGTGTGTAACACAATCCAATTATAGTGTTTGGTATACTGCAAGCTAATACAGTGTTACGTATAGTGCAAGCTAATCATGGTTTATTGTACAAAATAAGAAATAAAATAAATTAAAAATAATATATCTGATAAAATATCTGGGTGTTACATAATATCCCTATTTATATAAATTTCTGCCTCAAAATTCATCGAGGTTATAAATGGGTTACTACTTGAATGTATCTTCCATAGAAACCCAAATCGTAGAAAGATATACTAAATCTTCATTTAAAAAAAAGTTAGAAACATAATTTTCACTCAAAGTAACTCATCCCTAGGTTTCTACATTAGAGAACATAGGTTGGAAGTGAAAACATAAATATGGAAGAGAAATCTAACCACCATGTTATGATTGTTAGTGACAGAGATCAATGTTGGAGAATATTATCAACCAGAAATCCATAAATATAAAATGATTTAAGGGACCACCTAATTCATAAAATTAGAAGGTACTAAGATAAAATTTTTGGTTTTCATGTTTTTTTCCATATTTTCTAAGAACATGAGAAGTAATATTTTCTTTATTTCAGTACAATCTCACCATTGGTCATTCCTTGAGCAATTTTCACTTCATCTCTAATTTGAAGAAATGAAGTTCAATTTTTTATTCCTGATGTGTTAGCGAATCAGTATATCCATAAGTAGAATGATTTTTAATTCTATATATATCAAAAAAATGGCTATCATAGGTGATAAAATATACATAAGTCCACCTATATTGAGATAATATATTAATCTAACAAACATCTCCAAGAGCATAACATATTCTATCCATAATTGGATCAGCTTAAAATCCTACTAAAATATGAATATATACAAATTCAGAAAGAGTTGAACTAAGTTGGTTTAACATTTACCTCCCATATTTCATAAGGTAGTTCTTGGTTGTCACATTCCAAACATGTGAATACCTTAATCATGTATTTTTTGAAAACATGGTAACACCATGAATTATCAGATAACCTTATTGTGAATATTCATGTTTCCTTATTCCAAAACTTATTATATATATTACATAAGTCCAAAAAAAAATTACATCATCCATGATACCATAAAACACTTTTCAATAACTCTATAATGAGATATCAAGAAACTAACATCGCCCAATTTACTTATTCAAATCCAACATATTTTTATCAAGGCATTATTATCTTAACATAAGGGACATATTAAGGGTTATATTTCCCTTAAAAATGTGTTAAACAAGTATATCACCTTACCCTTAAATCAATTTTGGGATCTTTATAACTATTCAACTTATCATTTCCAGTCCGTAATGAAAACATACACTGAAAACCCTTATATATTTCATGATTTATACAACATAATATTTGAATTCTAATACATAATAACCTCAATCATCCAACTTTATTCTTAAACCATTACTTAGGATCCATAATCTTTTTCTTTCCTAAAATATGAATCATGCCTTATGGTTTCTCAACCTCAAGATTATTAGTTTTAATGTAAATAATAATGGAATAATATCATATACCTTTCACAAGACCTTTACAATATCTTTATCCTTAGCAGTTTGACCAATACTCATACCATCATCATGAATCTCTTCGTGATACTTACACTTTTGAAATAAATCATCATAATTCCCATAATTTCAACATCGGAAACATTAAATGATTAAATATGTTCTATGTAGTTCTTTCTATAGACTAAGACCAAAAAAAGTGTGAGAAATAAATATATGAGATTAAAAATCACTTAAGTAAGGTAAATTACTTGTAATATTTCAATCCATGATATCATAGGATTAATCCTAGCTTATTCATTATTTTCACAAAAACACTACGATTTTAACCTATACTTTACTTATCTTTAAGAAATCCCTATATCTATTATTATAAATATCTTTAGGGATCTCAAATTTTTTTTCTCATCCTTGTTTCTGAAGGTTAACTAAACATTTACTCTCATACCAACTGTTAGGACCCAAGCTTGACGTACATGGAAATTACATTACTTTTGAGTAATACTTAATGCATGACTAAAATATGCTTCCAAAGACCATATTACTTTTGTGCCTTTGGAAACTAGAAAACATAAACAATGGGTTCATGAAACATCTACATCATCCCCAACTTTATCCTTCATAACTAGAACCCTTTTTGACACATATTACTTAATACCCATCTTCAAATATTGGGGGAAAAGAAACATGAAAAGTGGTGATCTAAAATACCCATTAAGGGTAATCATGGAAAATATCTTACAAAACACAACAATAATATTTTAAAAACATAAATATGATGTTAATTATAAAAATCTTGATTCGTGAAATAAATCTTGGATGTACATAAGGCATAGATCCTAATGGATCATCAACCATGATAAAATAACATTGTCATAAAACATGGAATTTTTGAAAACAAATATTCACATAATATTATTTCCATGGTAGCAAAAGAATTTATACCAATACCATTATATTTGAAAAAGTCCATTACTGAACTAGGTTTACTTTTCGTTCCATCCATGTATCACTGAACCAGATTTACTTATCATTCCATCTATGTTTCACTGAATTTGATTTACATACCATTCCTATAATGTGTATCTCATGAGATATAAATCTTTAACCAATGCATTGGAGGGATATATAGTTCCCACACATTTATGAATTAAATCACTCTTACATGAACCACAAAAACATAAATTATCCATCATAGCATAACCCATGAAATAAAATGGGTTTCTTAAACTTCATTGAATCATAATCTATATAAAATAAATGGATTTAATACATATAATTCCAGCATAAACACAATAAAATCAATGTAATAATAGGGATAGAAATATAACTCTATTTTAATAGAATTATCATAGATAGAAAGTAATTTCGATCAAACACTCGAACCTAATTCTTGAGAAAAATATCCTTTCTTCTTAAAAAACGTTTTCTTTTCTCAAAATGCAACACAATTTTAATAGAAAATAATTTACTTGAAAATAAAATAGAATTTTTTTTGAAATAACCATTATTTAAATAATGTGTTTTGAAGTTGTAAAAAATCAAATCATGCTGTGAAAGTTAAAAAAATTGTCCTCGTACTTTTTCCAAAAAAGTGAAAAAGTACCTTGTATAAAAAACACATAAAGATTCCTTTAATACAATTTAATAAAAATTTAAAAGTGGGTAAAATTGAAAATAAAAACATGTAGAATAATAAAAATAAAATTAATTATTTAGGAAACAAGGATATGTATGATAAATAAATCCTAATAAATAATTATGTATAAATAATCTCTAATAATAATGAGATTTTGAAAGTATCCCTTACCTTATGTCCAATATGATTTATATGTATCTAAAACTCTTGTATAGTAAATTTTAAAATATTATTAACTTGTGAAATAACAATAATAAAATTTATGATATCATTTATGATGCTTTTATAACATTATATTACACATTCATTTATCAATTCCTTTTTAAGGCAATGTTTTGGGTAAAAAATGTTTTTTTATTGTACATGTTTTGACTTTCTATTCTTGATATTATTACAAATATCAAGAATTTAAAACATCAAGAATGTATAACATTATTTATATATCATATATATTCAGTATATAAATATATATAATAGATATATTAATGAAATTTCATACACTATTCATGGAGATGGTAGGTCATACGTACACATGAACGATATTTCTATTTTCCTATTGAATTGAATGGAAGCATGAAATTGATATATATATATATAATAGAATTACTATGTCATATATTTCAAACTTAATTATTATATATACTTTATAATCATTCTTGAATGGTTAATGTAGAGAAAAAATCTCATCATGTCAGGGAGATGGTAGGCCTTACGTACGTACGAGCGACAATATCCTTAACTTAAGGGTTAAATGGTATAACATTGGACAGTAAATTAATTATACAGAATAATTATATTGTTATAATAATTATTTACATCTATTATACTCATAGTTATACCCATCCAAATTATGTATTTTTGAATAAAAAATTACTCCACAGCTCAGAGACGGCAAGCCGTACGTACACAATCAGGATGATATTGTTATTCATAGAATAGATAAAATGAGGTATATAGTTATACCATAATTATAAAAACATATAACAGGCGTAATATACTCTGTTTATTAATTTAGTATGATAATAACACAATAAGAGGAAGTATAATAAGAAAATAATTTTTAATTAGGTGATAAAACAATTACCTCTTTTTTGAGTGTCCCCTTTTTATTTACACAATATGTCTTCCTATGATAGATATATGCCCTAATTGTGTCCCCAAAAGGATTGGAGGAATGTTTGAGGCTTATATAAGAATATTTTGGATGATCCAATGGTCTTGAAATGTGTGATTAAGTTTGTAGAGGTGGTGGGCTTTTATAAGAGGGGGGAGGGTCACTTTAGTATATTATTGAAATATTAATTTATTATAAATTGATTTTTAGTTTATAGTGGTCCCAGACTCATTTATTTATAACATAATATGAGTATGGGTCGAAATAATATTATCCAATAAAATTTATACATGTTTTGAGTTTATTTTAAACCTTATCATTTTGATTTATCCTTATTTAATCTACTTAATTTTATATGTTATAAAAATATTCTAAATATTAAATTTTATAAATATTTAATTACGAGTCCTTATTTGTAAATATTTGGATAATTTATTAAATTTTAGATCACATAATTTCCATTTTTAATTTTAAAATATTTTTTTGGGTTTTAAATAATTTAATAATATGTTATTTTTATAAAATATCAATAGTGTCAATTTTGACACAATTCGATTATTTGACTTTAAATAAAATCCAAAAAAGAAAAATTAGAAAAAATATATTTAATTCACTCCTAACCTCTCATAGGAACCTTTAAATTTCGTGGATCACATTAATTAGATCATATGATATTTATTTTTATATTTTTATGACAATTTATTTGATATTTCTATCTATAAAATAATTTCTACATCACAATTGTTTCATCATTAATGGTAATTATCTAATATCTAAAAATTAAAAATTAATTTACATGATGTATATAATTTCATTATCTTTCTTGATACTAATTATGTTTCACGTTTTATCTTGTTTATCACTATATTAAAATTGTTATAGTTATATAAGAAATGAGAGTGAAATGTTGCCACTTTCTTATGCTTTAATTGTAATTACATCACTTTCATGGAAAAAAGTTCATTAAATTAATAAATTATGTCAGTTTGGTGATATTTTTCAACTTTAATTAATAGAATATTATTTTTTTACCTGTTAGGGTAATTTTATTATCTGTATAATTTTTTTGTTACCATAAATTACTTAATTTACCTTTAATAGTGACAAATAAAAATTACCACAGTTTCTATTCATAATATCCAAAAATAAATGGTACATATTTACAAAATTTGGACCCTTTGATTCACAATATGAAATGCATTTTTCCCAATTCAAAACATATAATTTTTAGAAATTAATTTAAAATCAATCCTCATTTTCAAAATAGAACAGCGGGTTTTTAAGAAGTAAAATCTTATCAAAAGATTAACATGTATTTATATCTAATTTAAATGTGAAATTAAATCCAATGAAAAAATAGGATTTAATTATAAAACAATAATATAAATAAACATTAATACCAATTAACAATATATTATAACTATATAAACATATTAGATGAAAATGCAATTTTGAATTAAAATAAAATATTTTTCACTATTCATTAACATATGAATTTTATCAGAAAAATACCAAAAATTCAAGAAAAGTTAATTTTTATTTCCCGATTAAAAATAAGATTCATATTTTGGGAAATATATTATATTAAAGTGTTAGAAATATATTTAAAAATTTTGTTCCATTAAAGACGGTAAAACTGCATTTTTTGAAAAATACTTTTTTTATCTAAAAATTAAAATTTTAATTATATTATATTATATAAAATACATAGAATGAATCATATTGTCATATAAAATATATAGTTTTTAAAAAATATTCATAACATCTCATTTATATCCCATTAATTAATAATATTTTGATAATATATAATTGTTTTGGGAAACTCGGTATTGTGTACAATGAAAACTATCAACGAAGGTCGGTCTTGTGTGTAATGCAACCCAAGTTAGTGTTGCATATAGGTAAAGGTTCCTTCAGTGTTCCATAAAAAAAATACAATCAATTATTTTTATACATTGAACAAAATATATACTCTTTGTTTCGAGATATGAATTCTTTCAAAAGAACCGAAAATTGTGTGTTACACATGACAATTATAGTGTTGCGTATACTACATACTAATACAGTGTTTCATATAGTGCAAGCTAATATTTGTGTGGTGTAAAAAACAAGAAATTGAATAAATAAAGAATAATATATCTCATAAAATATCTGGGTGTTACATTTACTTGGTTTTGATTGGGTTCAACTTGGAGAAACATTAGTAGTAGAAATATTCAAAGGTCTGAAGTTCTAATTTAATTTCTTTAATCATCTTGTTGTTCTTCAAAAAAATTCATTACATATGATTTTTATCATTCCCATACTGGTCTTAATATTCATATTTTTTTATTCACTTATATTTACATCCTTCACATCTTGAATAGATATTTATTGTAAAGATAGAAAACCACTCTTCTCAATCAAAAAATAATTTTTTATCACTGTTGATGGTTTGAAAATTTTTTAATCAAATTATCATTTATTTTTTTCCAAAAATAATTATTTAATTTTTCCAATATCACTAGAGATAGGTGGAACAAATACATAATCTTACATTCCTCCCATTTGATCATATGGATGTTGATTTGATAGAGAAGATGAGAATAAGGAATATTACAAACTAAAAATATTAGATAAAACATGAATGTGGGAATTCTATTTTATATTGATTTTTATGAATTTATTATCTACATTAACTTTATTATCCTTAGAATATTTCATTTTATATTTTTATTCTTTATTTAATTTCTTATAAGTGTCCTCATTGAGGTCTATGGTTTCTGCCTTATAATGTCAAAAATATGAGTGACCCTTCTTTTTCTCTTTATCATTGATAATAAGTCCAAAAAAAGACTCATATGACATGGTTTATACATTATTTTTACGAAATTTATTATAAGAGTCTCCGGCATTCATTTTCATTAAACATTTATTTTATCTTTTCAATTTTTACTCAGGATGAAATATCGTTTAATTTTTCATAAAAACTTATTAACAGAGGAAAAATGACCATTCTTATTATGTTGATATTTTCTTCACCAATAAAAGAATGGTTTTTTTTCGAATAAGAGTTTCCATATTCTTGACAATCTACAAATTCATGAATATTACTAAAAATAAGTTTAAGAAACATGGAAAGAGAATAATATTCCACTTATTGGTTCCAAATTTGATCATGTCAAAATATATGAAATAAATATTTGTAAGATTCTTGTTCCTAAAGTTACAAAAAAGATCAATATGTAAATATCCATATCCTTATGTGTATATATATCTCATATCCAGTTAATTATTATATTATTCATCTAGATGACCAATTTTATTTCACAAGGAGAATGACTATGGACGTTCCCAGAATTCTCAAAAGAATAAAATAATGAATTCTCAGCCTTAGATGTTTCAAAAATTTATTACTTATAATTGTTTTTCTGGTATAAAATATTTTCATCACCATAAAAAGGAATTACAAAGAACATGAATACTTTGTGAATATTCAATTTATACAATTCTTCAAATATAGAAAATGATAAAACACATTAGACCCTATATTTCAGTAAATTCTACTGAAGAAAAAAATTGACATACAAGTTCTATAAAATTAAAATTGAAATGTTCTTTCTCAATAAATCTGACTTCCGAACATTGAAAAATGTTGAATAATTTTACCAAATATTCATTCTTATCATAGATTTTTAATGCAGTCTTTATTTCACTACATGTCTATTTTAAATGAGTTTGGTGGATTTCATATTTAATGATCAAATGAATATTAGACAATAAAATTAATATGAAAACATCTAATGGTTGAAAAATATGCTAGTGGGTGGTTTTTAAAGAAAACATAAGTGATAATGTAGTGGTAACCCACACCCCTTTAATAAGGATTTTATGGAGAGAGAATCATTAACTTCTCTAGATCAATAATCTATATCTAAAACCCTCATTTTCTTTAATGATTGAAATTATTTATCAAGATAAAAAAACTCTTAAAAATATAATTTTTTTAGAAATATGAAAATATATTTTTTATCATATCAACTTATGTTCTCCTAAAACTTAATCTTTGAAATAAAATATTTTAAAAAATTTAAATAATTATAATTAATAAAAATATTAAAAACTTATTACAATACATTATAGTAAATTTTATGATTTATAATTAACCTCTTAGGGAAGAAAATGGAAAAATTTATTAATAAGTTTGCTTTAGTAATATTATCTTCCAAGATTTTGGGAATGTTATATAAAAAAATACAGGTTTTTTTTTGAGAAATTCTTTTTATAAATGATTGTTCGAGGTAACTCTTAGAATTTTTTTTGAAAACTAAATGGTTAAACCATTATTGTTAATAAATGGTTAAATAAAAAGTATATATGAATTATCGTTGTTTGTTGACTATTTCATGTTTCAATTTATTATATTCTAATTTATCTGAATTAATAGGTTTGGAGAAAATATAAAAAAGTTGACCATGTTGTCCAATAAATTTTAAAATTATATATCCTTTCTGAGTGTGATTCTGAAGGAAATGGTTGATTATATATATATGTATATATTATTTTCATATGATTCTTGTTCTATATTTTAACATAAATCAATTGGAATGGGTTATCAAAAAAATTATAGTTTTATGAAAAATAATGCCAAAATCAATGATCTTGTGTTGCATCCACAAAACATAGGAACAACAACATCAATCAACCACTTATTTAGATTTAGTTGCAAGAATTTAAAATGAGATTTGTTTCCTAAATTTCAATAAAACTGAATCCTTTACAAATAAATGACATGATCCAAGTGTACTCTTTTTATCCATATTATATCTTACAAAATATACATCCTAAAAATTATTTAATGTCAAACCATTTGAAAATGCATAAAATAAAATAAGATGCATAATTCTATTAATATAATGAAAATTTGGTTTTACATCTTTAAAATGGGATTATTTTATATTTTCATGATATATTTCACATAACATACTATTTATGAGATGTAATAAACAAAAAGTCATTTGTATAAAGGTTTTTGATAAAATAGATTCTTAAAATCATCAACTTCAATAGTTTATAAGGTCCCATTTGGAGTATTAATACTCTTATTATTTTTATACTGAAAAAATATAAGTAAATATATTGTATATATTTATTTATTGTAAAATTTCCTTTTGGTTTGATGGAAATTTGAAAACAAAGGAATAAAGTTAGTTCACCATCATAGTCATTTTAAACGTTGATTCCATAAGATCTGGAAAATTATTAGAAATATATTTCGGATTTGAATGAGATATAATTTCACCAAAATAAATTTTAACTATTATGTTATATTGGAAAACATTTTTAATAAAATTATTAGGATCTGAAGATCACTTAACAAAATTATTTTATATAAAAAATATGGTCAGTCTATAACCCTGGGATCTTGATGGTTTATATTCCATAAAGTCCCTTAGTAGGCCTAGAAATTTGATTAATATTTTATTTTTTTAGAATTAGGTGGATGTTCTATATATGAATCATCATGTACATATCCATTAACAAAGGTACACTTTACACCCATTTGAAAAGTGGTGATATTTTGAAATACTTCATATTATAGAAGTATAAGAATTGCTTTATATCTCTCTAACAAATCATAAGTTTAATTATAGTTTATTCCATCTTGATGATTATAACCCTTTTCATTATTTATATTCTTATTTAAAACTATTTAACTATTTTAAAAACATTTAATAATAAAACACCATTTTTAAATAATTATAGTAAAATATTTAGAACGTTCATCCAAAGTCCAAAATGTATTAATCACAAACTCATTATAATAATCTTGCAATTCATTTATCCAATCTTCATTGCCTTAATCCTAATTAGGTGCCTTTGGTTCAAATTTTCATAAAAAACGATAGTCCACATTCTTTTATTAATTAAATTCTACATTTTTCTGAATAACCTACATCACCAATGTTATTATGACTAGGAATATTCTTAATGATTTTCATATTTATAATTTTTTAAAATATTTTTATTAAACAACATGTCGAATTTCATCAGGGTTTATAACATCAAAGAAACTATTAAATTGTTCTCTCATAAGAATAATTTCCCATCAAGGATTGAGAATTAGTTTTATTAAAAACATTGATGAAGTGGTTCTGTGATGTCTCAAAAAATGTTTAGTTTCATAAAATTAATCATTAAAATTTACATTAATATTACATTAATCATTATTAAAAATACTAAATTCTTTACTAGTATAAGTAAAACCTAGAAAAATTCCTTTATAATATTTTTGTGTGAATTTATCTAAATTATCTATAGTGTTTATAATTATCACTATGCACCCAAAAACTCTGAAAAATTAAGATTTTCCTTGAATTTTAGTCCACAACTCAAAAAAGGCTTTATTAATAAAATGATTAAATAAAACTCGATTTATACTATTATTGGAACTCTTTAGTATATCTGCCTAAAAATGTGTTTCAATTGTATTTCCTCAAAATCATTATAGTAATTTCACGAAGAAATAAATTTCTTCTTTCAAATACTCTATTTTTTTGAGGTGTTTCATGAGATGAGAAGGTATTTATTAAACATTTTTAATAAAAAAATTCAAATTCCGAATTAAAAAAATACCCTCCACAATCAGTAATAACAGTTACCAATGTTATAATTTTCTCATTTTAAACACGGGATATAAATTTTACAAAATATAAAATGGATTTGAATATTTTACCTAAAAAATTTATCTTATTGTATCTATTGTAGTCATCTCCTAAACCATATACATTTTATTTTACACCAATACATCTATTTATTGGGATAAAAAAATCAATATGATCTAAATATAAATAATCAAAAGTTTAATCTTATGTAATGGATTTCAACTTAACATATGTTTCATTATAATTTACAAGAATCAGAAAAATTAAAAAAATTAAACTTATTCTCTCTTGTATTTATAACTTGTTCTTTTATATAATATTATTCTAATGTTATAATGTTATAGTGTCCTTTTATTCAATTCCACAACCATGATTGATCTCCCGCTGCACTAATATAAGGTAGATCTTGTCTTTTTAATTATACTATGTTATGTGGGTATATATTCTCATGTGTGTCGGAAGACATAATAAATTCACCTTCAAATATTTGAATACTACATGTATCACTTGTGATGTTTACATGGTAGACATAACCCCATAATTAACTTGTTTTTATAATAATTTTTTACTACCAAATAAAAACAAAACATTTGAAAATTAAAGGCTTGTCCAATAAGAACAATATTACATATTCAATTGATTTCCTCTTAGGAATTATAACAAAAATTTACTTTTCAACCAGTCATCATTATAATCTAATAAAATAATTTCTAATTCCTAGTCATATGAGGTGAAAATTCAATCACCTTTTTATAGGTATTTATTTTGTTGGTATCCTTCTTATTTAATTTGAAAATTTTAATTTAGGATATTTGTACCCAATCATTTGTGGGTAAACATTATTGGAAAATTAAACATTAAGAATACATATGTGTCTAAATCTTTTTTATAGAATAGCATAAAATTATATATAAAATTTATATTTATGAAATCCAAGTGAGTATACATTATTTAAAGAGAATTGTTTTTCAAATGACCATAAAAAACAAATTTCTCCAAAGGATGTATTTTTATGAACAGAATAATTATTTTGAAAATGAGGTTTTTCATTTGGAAAACCTATCGCATAGTTATTTCTATAAGGATTTGTTTTTATAAAAATTTAATCAAAATCTTACTTTCCATAAGTATAATTTGGTAAATGATTCCTAATATCTCATAAATCTATTTGGGTAGAAAACCATTATCCCTAGTAGTTTTATTGGAATCAATTCTTTTTTGTAATTATTATTTTTGGTTCAAAATCACTGACGAATGTATAAAGATTCTTGAATATTACTTAGTGAGTTATAACATAAATTTTTTAAAATTTTCAGTGAAATATTATAATTCTTTCTTGAAAAAGGAAAAAAATTTATGAACATTATCAATGTTAGGTAAAGTATCCTATTCATATTTTCAACTAGATTTTTTTCTTCCAAAAAATAAAGTCACATTTATACTAATAATAATAATAATTTTAATTTAATATTCAGTCGGTAAGGTATTCTATAGATAAAATTCATATAAATAATTCATATGCCTATGTAATTTTATCATAAAACCCCATAACCTTTTGATTTTAATTACTATCATCATTAAATCATATAAAGAAACCTTTCCTCCCCATTCAATCCATTTGTGTATAGATTTCATAAAATTCTTTCCTTTATTCATAGAAGAAATTTTCAAAATTATTTCATTATTGTCCTTTATCATGAGTCCTGAATAAATTAGTCTAATATGACATGATTTTAATACAGTCACTTCATATCATCTCTGATGTTTCCTTTATCTAACTTATTTAATTAGGATTCTTATTACACATGCAATGAAAGTACTTCTTGTCTAATATCTCGTTCATCTTATTTTCATGATGAGTGAGTTAAATTTCAATTTTTTTTAAAGAACTAATTTCTAACTCATATTTAGATCAATTACTTTTATATTATTTAAATAAAATATTTGATGATATTTTTTTCATAGAAACATTTAATGTAGTAGAGAAATCTACAACGTTATTCTTTTTCTCTTTTCTTGTATCTCTTGTTAGCATACCCTCATATTTTTTGATAGTTCCAATAAGATAATATAAACATATTTTTTTATATATTTTGGTATCATATATATTTTTTCTTTTATATTTTCTTTCACATGGAATCATCTATATAATTGTCTCATTAAAATTTCATTAGTCTAATATTTATATCCGAATGATTAGGAACTTTCCACAATGGTCATAAATCATTGATGACTATTTGAAATAGATTCGTAACATAAAAAAATCAAAGGATATATACTAGTCTCGAAACATTACACATATAGTATCATTATATTTGGATGAACCAAAATGGGTAATCAGAAGTTTTTTCCAAATAATATTAGATGATTCACATGAATTAATTTTAAAATAGATTTTATTTTTCAAAGTATATAATAATTAATTTCTAAAACTTTAGTTCAGATAATACTCATTTTCCTCATCATTAGAGATAATAGAATCCAAATTGTCTAGAATGACCTAATTTCCAGTCAACATGAAAAACTTTTCAACTCCAAT
Organism: Viscum album; assembly: GCA_963277665.1. Classification (NCBI taxonomy): domain Eukaryota; kingdom Viridiplantae; phylum Streptophyta; class Magnoliopsida; order Santalales; family Viscaceae; genus Viscum; species Viscum album. The sequence continues at coordinate 1,228,121,682 of OY728130.1, forward strand.
ATTGATAAAAAAAATTCATTATTCTATCTCTCAAATAGTTATAGTCTGCACCATAAAAAGTGGTGATCTTCTAGGATTTAGATTCTTAAGTGTAATAATATTTAAAAAATTCAATTCAAGAAATATATATAATATTATCTAAAGAACAAATTAGTGTAAAAAATTTATAAATAGTAGAAACATACTATGATATAAATTTTTTTAGTTCATAATAAAGTATAAATGTTGAAATAAGATTTGATACCAAATATAAATTCTAAAATAGGGGGTTTAATTGTAGTTTATAGAATAAATATACAAATGTTCTTTGGTTCCTTAAATAGGTTAATCAGATATACACTTAATACAATTTATATTTCCATAGATAATAATATTTTTTAAAGGTAAAATTTCCTATAATAATGAACAATATAAAACCATAAAAATTTTAAAATAAGTAATGTGATTATTTTTATAATCAAAAAAATAATTACAAATAAATTTTAAAAGAATAATTACCCTTTTATGTACTATTGTAAATAATTGAAAAAGAATTATATTGTGAATCAATATATTTTTCAAATCCATATTAGTGTATCTTCCTTAATAAAATAATCTATAAATACTATGATAAAAAGTACGTATTTACATATACTTTGGAACCCTCAATCGAAAATTTCAGACAAACATTGTCTTCCATTATACAGATTCCCTCGGTTATCCAAAATTAGAAAAAGAACTCTTACAAAATTCACATAGTCTTAATATATTTACAATACTCACATGAATACCTTTAAAAAATTCTAATAATAATTAGGATGGAGAACATGGGTAACCAGATGTTACAAAATATTCATCTTAACTTCATATCCTCAATTTAGAAAAATATTCCTCCTCATATAATGCTTATTTAATATAGACAAAACACCAATGTTAATATTCCACATTCTTTGTAGGAGGCCACAATGGCCTTTAATAAATGATTCATTACCTTAAAATTTGCAGAACTAAAGAGTCTGATAGTTTCGTTGGTAGAATCATTAAAATTATTCAGAATTATATCTCGTATAAATAATATTCATTAGTGTGTTAAAATGGTATTCTTTAATCAAATGATTTAGAAAGGCTCATTCTGAGAACATATCAATCATTGTCTGATGGATGTTTGACCTTCAGACTTAGAAGAGCTTTCATTAAAGGGAAATTGTTATACATTTTCATTTATAATTTTATAATATTCTCCCTATTTTATTATATTTAACGAAGGAAAATTACGTATAGGCATGACCATGGTTCAATAGTATTGGTTTGACCAGTTTAAAAAATTAATAGTTTGATCGACTCAGTAAATTTTATAGGGTGGATTTTTTTTTCAATGTCTGGTTAAATTAATATTTTAGGAAAAATATTCTAAAAAGTGGTATGTATAATTTTTTATAATGAATTATATATATAATTTTTGTGTGATTTCTAAATATAAGGTAACAAAGTGTTTAGTGGAAACATTTGACATAAAAATATTTTCTTATTTTTTGACTTCTATTATGGAATAGACAATGAAAACACATTATTAAATAAAATTTTGTTTTGGACTAGGGTTATAATTTTTGATGAGTTTGTAGGGGTTATATTTTTTGGAATAATACACACTTACATGATATAATTATGATTTTTTACAATCATGTCTATTAATATAAACTACCCTGAAAACAACTCCTCTTTCAACATTATATAATTATTTAGCTTGGGACTCTTATATATTCCCTTTATTTACCTCTATATGTAGGAAAATTACATTTTTTGTGTTCTTTTGATCAATAATGTATTTTAACCTATCTTTTTAATAATTTATCATCATTTTCATTTTATATTGATGTATTTAATTGTCATTATGAATAAGATTATAATTTTCATTAATCCTTTTAGATTTGATCCCCATTTAGGTATCCTAGACATTGAGGGACTCATTTAATGTATCAAACAATCACATTAAACTTTTATAAATATAAATTTTTTTACCACTTGATTTTTTCAAAATGTCTTGAGTAATGGAATGAATTTCATTGAAAAGAAATATTTTTTTCATTTTATTATTGTGTAGGATATTTAAATATTTTTAAATATTTTTGCCAATTATTTCTCTATATCATTTGATAATAATTAAACAATGTTATTATTTTATTTTATTTCTTAAATTAAATAAAATATATTTGTGAAATGGTAGGAACTTTTATCTAGTAATAATTTACTTCACAGTAGAGGTATTCAATGAACTTGATAGACTCATTCATATTATACTCTTTAGAGCCTAAACAAGATTATGTTATAGAATTATTATAAAAATATAGAGTATACTAAATAAAAATTTTACCTACTTTCTTTAGTGGTGTACCCTCCTTCTTATAACACCTAAAACTATTAAAATATATTTGTCATTAAAAAAATTATATTTTTTGATAGTTTTATTGAAACTCAAAACCAAGGAGAAATTTAAGCATAATATTTATAACCATGAATTTAAATTTATAGTTATTAATATGATTAACTAAATTTAGAAATATATATAAATTTTTTAAATAAATAAAATATATTTATTACTTCACGATAAAACATTAGTTAATTTTTAACGTCTATTTTTCTCTCTCAAAACTATTTTCTTAAAAAATTATTTTTATTGATTATTTTTCACTCACATTTTAAATAATATATAAGCATTTTAAAAATATTTTTGATTAAATTAATTTTATAATTGAAATCAACTTGTAAATATTAACATAGGGTAATTTTTTGGGATTATTACCAAAAGAGTTATTATAAAGTGATAATAAAAAAACATTTCTTTTGTAATGCAATGATTTATCATTATTAGATAAATTGATTTAAAATTCACATTACGAATCACATTTTATCTTAAATTATCCAAATATATAATTTATTTAATTACAATGTTATCATTATTTTACTTGATTTTGTTATGACTTCATTTTTATGATTAAGAAGGATTTTTATTACAAAGTATATTTTGTTATGTTCTAAAAATATATATTAAAATTGATTTTTTTGTCAATATTTAAATTGATTCATTAATAAACTAATTCATATTTCTAATTATGAAAATATAATTTTGTAAATCGACCTATTTATATTTTAAACATTACTAATAGTAAACATGGTAAATATTCTTCACATCGGTCATGGTAAAAAGGGGTTAAAACAACAAGATGTTCAAATAAATCTCCCAAACAATATTAATTATCCTTGTATATGAATTTCATTCTAGAAAAGAAATCCTAGATTTGAGAATAGTGAAATAATCATATTTTCATTGATTATAAAATTTATATTATTTTATAGAAATGACAAAAACAAAAGTTCATATTCTTGATGTTACGTTATGTAAAAAATTTCTATAGTGATACAAAATGTTAGGAGATAATATCAAATGTTACATTGAATTTAAATAATTTATTTTGTATATATTAATTTATCGTTAAATTTAGTGAATAATTTCATTAAAATCTCCCAAAATGTCGATATAGTGTGTTTGTAGTTAGTGATAAAATCAAAGTAAATGGGTTTAAAAAAAATAATTATTTTATTATAGAATTGTGTTATTCCAAGAATATAATAGGAAAAAATAAATTTTAAATTATATTAAATATTTTTATATTCTAATTCTATTACTTTCATGATGTGTTTGAAGTCAAATGAAATAAATAGTCCCAAAAAATTATTTAATAATATTTCATATTACATATAATTTTATTTTATAATTTTAAAAAATATCAATAGGAAAATTTTCAAGTAACCTATTATAAAATGTAATTATTGGGCTATTATAATTCCAAATTTAATCTTTGAAATAAATAATTTACCTTAAAGATAAAAAATGTCATACCATCGTTATGGTTAAAAAGGGATAATGATGCCCTTCAACCAAATGATACGTTTTAAAATTTATAATAAACAAGTAAAAGTTTTATTTGTTAAATGTATTTATATATTATGATTCCCTACAAAAATTATTATGTCATTTTGGTTCCATTTGTAATTATTATGAAATATATTACATTTAAATAATTTTCTAATTCCAATTGTGTCCTTTCTGTCACTTATAAATGTTCCCCTCCTCTTCTCATTTATTCACAATGTTTGGTCACTCTGGGTCAAAAAAACCCTACCCAAATACATTTATAGATAAAATTAAAATTTTATTATATATTTTTTTATTCTCCTATTAACATACTAAGATGAAATATTTATTAACTAAAAGGATGTTTCTAAAATAAATAGGTTTTCACCTTCCCTGAATCATTCTAAGTTTACTTACTTTTATACATCATATAAATATATTTTATACTCCATAAAATGAAGAATCAAGTGTCGTATATATACTAATATGTTATTAGTATTAACAAAATACCATTTTAACCTCTATTATGTCAAAGGTAAATAAAAGTATCACTAGTGCGTATGTCTGGAATACCCCATTCACTAATTGTTAGGATTAATTTTCCATATCCATTTTCCAAGATATGTTATTATGATGTATTTTAGGTATATATATTATATTTTTGAAAAGTTATTATTCTATAATTATAATATCTTTTCAACCTTCTAAAAATCCATTTTTTAGAATAGATAATGTTGCGTGTGCATACATCTAGATTACCACCTTCACGAAGCGATTTCATTAATTTTTCATTATAAAAATAAAGACATATTTAATGAATATATATTAATGATATAATAACGAATCTATATATTTGAATTACTATTTACCTTTATTTCATTACATCCATAATAAAGTGGAAACGTCACTCATGTGTACGTATGGATTACGTTCTTGAAGAATTGATTATTTTTCTTTTCATTAAATATTTATATGAATATTAACAAAATTTATATAATTATTAAATATGATAATTAGTAATTTATTTAATTAAATTGAGATATTTTTATCATGATCAATTTACAAGGACTAGAACTTATGAACTGAAACATGAATGAAAAATATAATAGTTATCACCTTCAATATTGATTCTAATGAATAATTTTTAACTAACAGGTGATAAAATGTTATACATAAATAATATAATATATTATTATTATTTTTAAATATATATATTATTTATATATTTATTATATATTATGTTTATTTATTTATGAATCTATATAAGATAAGAGCTAATGGTTCTTTATCTCAATATAACATCATTAATACATCTTTTATCATGGAACATTTTTTGTGTATGAGGGGTATATACCACAACTTTAAAATATTATATCATGGATACGATTTAATTCAAATGAATTAATATTGTATCTATATTTGTTTCATATATGGGGGTTTGGATTAAATGTTTCCAAAGTAGTAATGGATTATTGTCTAACTTTTGTTTTGTTGAGATATAATCCATATTCATCACTTATTTAATTAATGTAGAGTTTATAAATCACTTATGATATTATTATCATGATTCACATAATATTCATGTTAATTAAGGATTAAATTGTTGTTATTAATTTCATAGAGTTTATGAATCAAACGATATAAAATTAGGCATGGCTTATGTTATAATATGATTTCATTTTAGGATTTCCTATAATAAATATATATCATTGGATATTATATAGATCATTACCATTAAAAAAAGTATTCTCCTCTTTTTCTCATGATTATTATGATGGTATATAATTCACAAGCATAGATATTACATCTAAATGGAATAATATTCATTATATAATACCAAAAAACCACACCATAACCATATTTATTTAGTGTCTTTATAAACAATGAAATATATCCAACTGATTCAAAAAATATCTATATCATGTCCCGCTTATTCCATCATAACTAGAACCCTTTTTGAGAAATCATAATTACTAATTTTATTCATATTTTAGGGATAATAAACATAATAAAGTAAGATCTAGGTTGCTCAGTAGGGGTAATAAATGGATATTACAAAATCAAAAGGGCATAAAAATGTGAAAATAAATTTTGAAAATTATAGAATGTGTATCAAGGATCATGATTTTGAGTTTTGGAATATATCAAGAAAGATCGTAAGACATGAACTATGAAGAACATAATTCACTAGAGTATAAAATATAAAATGATATTATGGAATAAAAATAAGAATACAAAACATTTTCATATTAGTCAATGCTCACTTCCAAAACCATCATAGTAGAAAAATCACCTTACTGAACAGACCATACATTCGTTCCGGTATTGTATTACTGATCCAAGTTCACTTCCCCTTCTAGTCCTATCTATATAATGGGATATAAATCACTACCCATTGAATTGGAGTGATATATAGGTCCCAAACATTATATAATTAAAACCACATATATGTGTTCTATAATAATATAATTCATTTACCATAGCTGAAACCATGGAATGAAATTGGTTTCATAAACATTTCATCTTAACATAAGCCATGGAAAATATATGGGTTTCATAATTTTCATTACATAATATGAATAAACTGATAAAATAATGAATAAGGAAGGTATTATGAAAAACTATCCACATTAAATAATATGTATCATACTGTAGTGAAATTTTAGATGGAATTAATTTTTAGAGATCAATTGAAATAAATCTTGAGGAAAATATACTTTCTACCGTCCAATTTTAAAATAATAAATTTTATTTTATAATAAACATGAATGAATTTTAAGGAGATATTCAAGGGATAAAAGTGATAGGAATAAATATAATACATTCATTCCATATAAGTTAAAAAATTCATTTCATATGATTTCCATAAAAGTCCGAGGAACTTCATTTCCAAAAATAAGAAAAATATTTCTATCAAATCATTTAGTAAAAAATAATATATATATATATATATATTAATTTAAACAATTTTAAAATAATATAAAAATGAATTTGGATTTTTATAAAGAATCATATACATGGAAGATAAATATTCCCCAGTATAAACATACACCTAAACAATCCTAAATAATAAAAAAATTGTGAAATTGACATTTACATTAGGACTGATTTCCTTCGTACGTATCTAAAACTCTTATATAATTGTTATAATTCGGTTATTAATTTAAAAATGAACTATATTTATATGTATTTTATTATATATTATCCTCCAATATCATCTTATTTCCTATTGTTTAATAATAATTCATTATTACCCTTCATTCGAGTATTAGCTCCTCCATTTTCCAATGTATCTTTTGTCATATAAGTCTCTGTTCATGGGAGTAGGATATAGTTATATCATATCCATAATGATAACAATATAATATATATCATATTTAATCATTATAGAAATTTGATATAATAATTATTTAATGGTTAACATGGAAAATGAATTAGATCAAGTCGTAGAGACGGTTGGCCGTACGAACTTACGAGCTATGATATCATTCCCTTAATGGTAACCAGGTAAGGAAGTGGATAGTCTATACTTTTCATCCAAAAAATATCTTATTATAATAATTATTAAATATATATATATACATATATCTATTATTTCCATCATTATACCCATCCATATAAAGTAGTGTTGAAAAATAGACTGAACCATGGCATGGAGACGGAAAGCTGTGTGTACACACGCTCAGTTATTTTTTAGTAGGATGGGTAAAATGTACAATATGGTTTTCAAATAAACTTAATATTATCTAATAATATATTTGATATTGTAGGTATTATATTATAATGGAAACATCAAATGAAGAGGAATTAGGAGAGTAAATAATCATGAAAGAGTCCTTAAAGATGATTAGCATTTCATCGACGAACATTATTTAGATATCCTCTTATGGATACTAGGGATGGAATTTTTATAAGGCCATAACATCTTGAATATTGATATGAAATTTTAGAAAAGAATTATTTGTGTTATAGTATATCTTTATTGGTCAATGTGATGTGAGGAATTGAGAAATGAAGTGCCCATTTATAATTTAGTTGAGGGGCACTTTTGAAATTCCTCAAAATATCAATTAAAAAAAATTAAATCTAAAAAAAACCAAAAAATGAAATTTATTACAATATAAGATGATATAATGTTATAATATCATAATGAAATATATTTTTGACATGTTTTGGTATTATTTGAAACATTATCATTTTGATTAACTATTAGTTAACAGATTTTAACTTTAATAATAGTTTGAACTTTTTCAGTATTGATAGGTTGTAATTTTTACGTATGTGATTTAAATTATATAATTAATGAATAATTAATAATTTTTTATACCATATTATAATTATTTTTTATTTTTAAATATGATTTTTTATTTTTTTTAAAATCAAAATATATTATATTGTTAAAATAAAATTAATTTCAATTTTAACACAATTCATTAAATGAAATTTTAAACATATCAAGATTAAATGTTTTCATTAAAAAGAATATTTTATTATATTCTAAATAGTCCAAATTCATCAAAAATATTATTTTATCAAATTTAAAATATCAAATTATATTTATTTCTATATTTTTAATAACATTTATTTTATATTTTCATTCATAAAATAGTTACTACATTAGAGTAGTATAATTATTTAATATATATATTTTTAAATAATGAATTGAACATAAAATGCCTTGGTGATTATAAATATTATATATTACAAAATAATATTTATAGTTTAATATATTATTTGTGCACCCTCTATTTAAAATAATATAGGATTTATAACATGCATGTGATTTCATAAAATGTGTTTTAAATAATATATTCTTAATATAAAAAATCATCTAATTCAGCAAAAAATCCGAAAATAAAATTTTATCACCAAAATGATATTGTTATGTAAAAAATTTATATTTATATTCATTCATATTACAACATTTTTTCTATGTGAACACATAAGGGATATTTAAGTCAATGAAACTAAAATTTCAAGACTTTCATTAATTTAAATATTATATAATTGGGTTTTATGGAAAAGTGTCTATTAAACAACATATACTTGATACATAGGTGTAGGGTCTATTTGGCTTCATCCAATAAAATTCAGGCATGAGTTAGGGTCATTTTATACCCTTTATCAATTTATTTTTATCATAAATTATCCAATTTACCCTTTACCATGCTAAAAACATTTACTAGGTTACTATTCATATTGAAAAAAAATATAAGGAACCTATTCCCTAAATTTGGATCTTAAAGATCTCATTTTTTTATCCATTTTTCAAAATTAAAAACACAGATGTTTCAGAATTTAATATAAAATAAAACATGTAAAACTCTATAAAAAATAGTTTTTTCTGAAAATACAATTTTGAAACATAAAAGGCTTTAAAAATAAATTCGTGATTAAAATTATATTAAAAACTCGTAATTTGAATATTTAAAATCAAAATTAACAAATTTAAATTTAAAAATAATATAAAAAATAAATTAACATTGTAAATACTTTAAAATTAAATAAAATTTCCAATAAAAATCATTATTTTCATTAATCCTTAAAAAATAAATATTATCAAGAAAAAATATTTTTCACATTATTTTAACAAGATAAATTAAAAAAAATTAATATATTAAAATGCTTTTGAAGAGAATCATTAAATTAATATTCATTTATAATAAAATTAAAACACATTTTCCAATAAAATGTATTTTTTGTAGAATAAAGTGATTTTACTAAAATTGTTTGATTATTTTCAAAGAACATACCAATACATTAATATTTATATAGAGAAATAATTTATATAAAATATTATTTATTTATATTTAATTCATCCAATTTAATAGATATTTTATACTAATAGTGTCTTGGGGTTCGTTTAAACTCACAATTTCATTTAATGAATGCTATTGAATAATTAAAATTAGATAAAGAGAAACATTTCATAAAAATATTTGGGTGTAAAATTCTACCCCCATTAGATGAATTTATCCCTTTAAATTAATAACTCTAAAATAAGAATATGAGGGTAATTTTTCCTCATCACATCCCCAGGTTCCCACACAACCTCCTTGAATTGATCGTTTCACCATTAAACATTAACAAAGAGAGTTGTCTCGTATTGAACACCTTTTTCTCTACGATCCAAAATAATTATAGATTTTTCTTCATAATAAATATATTTCTTTAGATCTAGGACTTCTAAGTTTAGTACACATGAAGTATTAGGTATTTACTTTCTCAAGGAGATATATGGAACACATCATTCACTTGATAGTGATTCAGCGAAAGCTCCAATATATAAGCTACCTTCCCAAAATAATCAATAATTTCAAATGAACCAATATTAATAAGTATTAGCTTTACATTTATACCAAATATAATTACTCTCTACCAAGGAGATATTTTTAATTATACATTATCACCCACTATAAACTCTAGATCTTTTCATCAAATGTAAGCATATATTTTATGTCAAATCCAAGATGCCCTGATGCGTTATTGAATAAATATACATTCACAACAAATTCCATAAGTAGATCAAGTACCAATGGATTTCCATCCAAAAAATCATTCCATCATGTCAGAATTCTTCATTTCCTACCATTCAAGGCTTTATAAGGAGTAATTTGAAAACTATAGTGAAAGTTGTTTTTGTAAGAAAATTCTACCAATGGTAGGTGTTGATCCCAATAACCTTTGATATCCATAGATAACGATCTCAACATTCCTTCAAGAGTATGAATTTTCCACAGAGAATAAAAATATTTCTGAGGACCCGATGAATTGATGAAAAAAATTCTGTATCCAGAGCATACAAGATACTTCTCCAAAATATAGAGGTAAACCTTGTATCCCAATAGAATATAATTTAATTTGGTATGTCATGAAATCTTACCATTTTTTTAATATATATTCTAGAAATATTATCAAGAGATAAATCTTCAATGTTGTCTATTAAGTATAAAAACATTATGAAATCAACTATAACCCATATAACATTAAGGTTTTTAGATGTTTTGGGATGTTCGAAAATAATATCCATGATGATTTGTTCTATTTTCTTTCTAGTATGAGTAATGGTAATAACATCCCCATATAATTCTTTATCTCAGTCTTTACTTTTTGACAAACCGAGCACCAGGAAATATATTCTGTAATATATTTCTTCATGTCATCGCATTAGAAATACTCTTTCTTCACCCTACACATCTTTTTTGATTATAAGATGAATTTAGAATGACAAAATATGAGACTCATCGAACAAATAATTTTTAATTCTAGTATGGCAGGGATATAGACATGGTTCTTGAACCATATTATTCCACCATAATCAAAGGTGAACTCATGAACATTTCTCACATTATTTTTTAGCTCTACATATTTTTTTCTACAAATCCTTAATCATAATTTTTAACGATAGTTAAACATTCATTCTATCTTAATAAGATGCATCCCCTTCCTTTGAAATTTACAGATCCATACTTCATAAATGAATAAATATTGGGTCTTTTTTATCCTCATCGTAGATAGTTAAGCATGTGTTTCTTAACTCAAATCATCTTTAACCTTGTTTCCTTTCATATGGTTGTAATTTATTGATCATTCATAATATTTAATCAACTCCAACCTTCTTCTTTATCACATATTCATCTCCATTTGGGAGAAAATGTACTTTATGATTTTTTGATCTGTATATATTTCAAACCATTGTCCATAATGATAATTCCTCTATATTTATAATGCAAAAACTACCATAGCTTACTCCAAATCATGAGAAGGATAATTTTAATCAGGTATTTTCAATTCTCATGAGTCATAATCTATCACCATATCATTTTTCATGAGAACACATCCATTCCTATTATTGGATGTATCACTACAGATCAGAATCCTTTCTCCACTATATGGTAGTGTGACTATAGGTTTACTAAATAAACTTATCTTTAACTTCTTAAAATTATAACACATTCCTCCATCTTAATGAACATCACTGCTTTTCAAGAAAACATGGTATATCGATTAGATAATCATGAAGAATATTTCACAATATGTTTATAAAATCCATCCAGACCAAAAATCTACAGATATGAGTTATTTTTTTGGTCTAGTAGAATTTCAAATAACATATGTATTTTCTAGATCCTCTAATTTCCTCTATATTAATATTATGTGACCGTAAAATGAAACATTATGATAAAAAAAATTCAAATCTGTTTATTTTTTCAAAACTCTTATCCCTTTTAAGGGTCTTTAGAACATTTCCAAAGTGATTTTCATATTCTTCCTTGTACTTTGAATATCTAAGAATATCATCTATAAATAGAACTATAAACTGATAATCATAGTCTCTAAAGTCTCTAATCATTAAGTCCATGAATATAGTAAGGGAACTAATAAGACCAAAAACAAATCAATGTAAATTCATAGTGTATATAGCATAAACGGAATGACCTCACAGGAATATCCCCTTCTTGACTCTAAATTGATCATATCTAGAATGAAGATCAATATTAGAAAATAATTGATTTCTGCAGTGTTCATCAAATAAGTCATCAATATAGAGAAAATGATTTTTTTTCTAGATACTGATATTTTTATGTTGTCTATAATCAATAAGGAGTGTCATTGATCAATATTTCTTCCTACCAAATAGAACATGTTCACCACATTGTAAAGCATTAGGGGATATGAATCCCTTTTCTAGATTCTCTTGGATTTTCTTCTTCAATTCCTATTACTCAATTGGGGTAAGAGTCTTCAAAGAGGGAATGTCAACCTGTATAGGTTCTATTGAAAACTCAACATCACAATTTTTATGAAGTAATATAAAGTATTATATAAAGATATCAAAAAAATATTTTAAAAAAAGTTTATCATTAATGGTGAGTTTATCCCCAACCATTTGAGATAGATAACCTTCATTTTTTTTGAATTAAGATACACAATATGAAAGTAATTTCCATTAGATGTTCACATTCATCCTTGCACTGATAGATGATTAACAATTAATTCATGATATGAAATGTGACTTTACATTCTCAGTAATTGTATGATCACTATACAGTGAAATCCAATCCATGCCAAGATTCACATCATATTCTGCTAAAGGATCATAATATTTTCAGGAAGAAATATTCCACAAACTTCAACCGGATAAGAATTATAAAATTGTGATGTAACTATTATTCCATTAATAATATTAAAAAAGATAACTAAACATCTAATTATTGAGGTAATATGGTGATACCCATAGAAAATTCCTTATAAATAATTGAGTGGCTGGATCCCGAGTCATATAAAATATTATCTACTTTAGAGTGGATGGTATGTGTACCATTCCAAAAAAATTTCGTACTACATATCACTAGTAGTGATCTCATGTTATTTTTATTTGTCTTTTTCCTTAAGAGTTTCCTGACATCAATTATCATTGATAATACTAATATTTGGGCATTGGATAAAATTTTTCCCATTTTCCATTCACTTGAAGCAGTGAAGTGTGGGAGGTACATTCTTTGTATCATTTTCTATATTCACTTCATAAGATAAATTTGTCCCATCAATTCAGTATTCAAATGTCTAATGAACTTATTTCACACACTTAAAACATTTACTAGTACCCTAAAGATATTTTTCTCTTTGATTCTTTTCACACATTGAGCATAAAGGAAAGATGATATTCTTTTCACTACAGATTTTATATTTTCCAATGAATTATACTTTTCTCTTCTTATAGAATCCATAAGATTTTTGGGTAACTCCAATATACATCTCAACCTTGATAGAACATAGACCAATTTCGTCATAGCTACTGAATCCCCTTAGGGATAACACTCTACGGAGACTTGGTTTTAAGCCAATAAATAATCGATCAACCTTACTCTCATATTGGATGAAAATTCCATAAGCATACCTTGAATGTCTGGAAACCATTGTCTTGTAGGTATAAAAAGAATCATCATCCTTTTTATTAATATAAAAAAACCCTTCTTTATATTTTTTAAGAGTACATGGAATGTACAAAGTAAAAAATAAGCACTTGAACATGTCATATTTCATGGAATCAATTCCATCTTATTTCCTCATATTATTGATGAGATTCAATAATTGATCTCCTACACCTTACCATCAATATACTACTGAAATTAATATATCATGTTTTGAGAAATGGAGAACTGAAAATATATTTTCAGTGGTATTGATCCATTGTTCAACCACTAGTGGATCAGAAGACCCACTAAACGTAGGTGGATGCTACTTCCTGACAGAATCAACAAAATTTTGTTCCCTCCTTTTTTCATTTGATAGTAAAACATGATTCATTTCTTGAGAATGTTGTGTCACCATATGAAGAATAATTTTTATTCCAACTCCCATAACATTCAATTACTCACAAGGATATTCTTTTCATTTCTCATTGCATTTAAATTGTTGTGGTTCCATTGTGTTTTATACATTAACTAAAACCAAAAAATGGTAGCGTGAGGAACACTAATCATAGTAGGAAAATAGCATAATCTAGGAAAAATTCATATAAAATTTTGATTCAGGACACCTTAGGTTTTATCATAGGTTATTTATGATTGTCACCCAAACTATAACATTATATCCTATACTTAGACTAATTCATAGTGTTCTAAATAGGTTTTCTCATCTAGGATTCCAATGTTTAACTAGACCCTACTCTGATGCCAACTATTATGGAGCATACTTTTCATAAATAGTTATTACATCTGAAAATAAAAATATTCATCAGAAACTCAAAAAAACCATGCTAGAACCTTATATTTTTAGTTTATTTTGAAACATGTAAATATAAACAACGGATTCCAAAAAAAAATCTATATCATATCTTGGTTATTCCCTCATAACGAGAAAAATTTTGGAAACATAATGCTTAATACATTTCTTCATATCCTCTAGAAAAGGATCATAATAAAGTATTGGTAGAAATTATTATTAAGGTTAATCAAGGGAGACAATGTATGCATTAAATCATAAGAAAATATAAATAACTTTTGACTATTATATTCTTCATATCAAGGATCTTGATATTGAGTTATGGAATAAATCATACATCTTCATCATACATGAATTATAAAAGAAAACAATTCATGTAAGTATAACATAATACATGAAATTATGGCATACACATAAGCATATAAAATTAGTTTCATATTATTCAAGGCTCACATGCAAGACCATCATAGTGGAAAAAGTCACTTAGTAAAATGAATTTACTCACATTAAATTTTTGTATCACTAAACCTAACTCACTTCGCGTTTCAATCCAATATATCTCATGAGATAAAAATATTAACCTAATTCTTTAGAGTGATATATAGGTCCCACACATCAAATAATGAAAACCATACATATGTCTTCAACAAGAGCATAATTAATATATCATATTAGAACCCATTAAAAGAAATGGGTTTCATAAATATTTCATCTTATAAAAACCTATGGAAAAGAAATGTGGTTCATAATTATCATTCCATAATATTCATAAACCAATAAAAAAAGAATAAAGATATTATTCTTAAAAAATATCCCTATTAAATTGTAATGTCTCATATTTTTCAATGTATTATATTTAAATATTATAAGGAACTATTATGAGACCTGAATTTTTTACATCGTGAAATTATGAGGCCCAGTGAGGTTGGAATTGTTGTATAATATTATTTATGTTATGTGAGATGGAGGGTGTGTGCGGTTGTGGTAGTTTCAAAATGGATTCCCAGATAAGAAA
The DNA here is from genome assembly GCA_963277665.1 of Viscum album. NCBI lineage: Eukaryota > Viridiplantae > Streptophyta > Magnoliopsida > Santalales > Viscaceae > Viscum > Viscum album. The sequence goes on from OY728130.1 coordinate 1,228,137,317, forward strand.
TCCAAGGGCACCATTGCATCTAGGATGAAAACTATACCTATGAATTGTTTTAACCTCAACTAGCACATGTCAAGGGAGAAAGTTAATTTTTGGTAGTTTTTAGTAAAATGAAATAAAATGAAATTAAATAAAAATGTTTATTTTATTTTATTTTGAATCATTCGCTACAACGCAATGGCGGAGAATCTGTTTCGATAATTAATGCCACACTAAAATGCCTCAGAAACAACAAAACTGAATCATTAATGTCGTAGTGTGACGGAACGCTGAAATGCATTCTTTCCATTTAATGAATTAATAAAATGTTAGGCATGGGGTGAAATTGAAAGAACTTCTTGGAGATTTAGAGAGTTCTCTCAGAGATGAATGACATCAATAAAAAGTATGAATCTTTGGTTTAATGGAGTTGTAGGATCTCAACGATGACAACAACATATTTCCTTCCTCAAATATTGATCCATTATTGAGGTAAAAATTGTTTTTTTAAGATTGATTCTTCCCCGTAATATAATTAAATGATGAACACGAATCAACCCATGAACTGGTTGACTGACGCATCGTCATTCTTTTCCAAGAGATTTTCTTTATTTGGTTCGTTCCTGTAATTTGTTTTGTCTTGTTTAATGTTTTAATTAACCCCATTAGAACAATCTAACTTGATTATATTAACACCATGACGAACAACGACAGATGTTCATTCCTCCTTTTTTTGTTTTGTTTTATTCCTCTGTCTTCCATGTGTCCTTCACATTCTTCATGGGGATATGAACAAGGAATCATTACATGCTAGATTCTTGGAAGAATGATCTCAAAATGGAGATCCTACATCGTGATGAACTAGTATAAGAGAGACAGCGACAACGACAGAATAATTGACATGATTCGGGAGTTCTCATTCAAAGAGAATTCATCATGCACTAAATTGGTACCTGGTTTTAGGGCTGATAAGAGGCCCAAAACAAATGGAAATGGATTTTCGGTATCAGGGATACCTGGGATCTAGAGTTTTGTGGCAATCAGACGGCAAAAAAAAAAAAGACCGGAAGAGTATTGGAGGCACAACAGAGTAGGTTCCCGAAGCTGGAAATTTTAGGAAGACACGACATGTATCCTGATGAACATGTTGTGTGGATCGATGGCAATGACTAGTTTTTGTGTGCTACACGTGATAAGGAACATGACGTGTCTTCGGGGAGACATGTGGTGTTGACCCCACCTAGCGGTGGCTGGAGTCCCAGGCGAGAGGAAGCATGGGCACGGTGTGTGACCAATGTCACATGGTATGGGGGTGTTTAAATATGGCTCGGTGTGTATCTCGGATGATACACGGACATGGGGTGGATTACATTTCATGTACTAAACCACACGGCCATACAAGGCCAGTAATGTTGGTCACCCTGTGTGCTTAGTACATGAGCTGACATACATGGGTTGAGGCCGTGTACGGGCACATGGACAACATACACGGAGTGGACCCTAGATAGTTTGACATGGTGTGTGAACCTTTCTACACGCCGTGTAGTTGCATTTTACATATCAAGACTTACGAAACAGCCTGTTGTACATGGGTAGTACCCGGGGTTAGAAGACATGGTGTATGACACTTCTACATGCCATGTACTAATCATTACACGGCTTGAAATTCATGTCCACCATTTCATGTATAGGAATCATTTGGGTTAGTGCCCCTTTTTATCATTCCTCTGAATGTCAGGCATTGTTTACATTCATAGGAGTATGATACCTTCAGTAGGAATTTATGTGATAGAGTCAGGTATCCCTCCGAGAGGCCCATAACAAGATCCTTTATCCATTCATGACCCAATCTAGAGTCAGTTATTGACGTGACTATACCCACAGGATGTCGATGATCTACTTAGCAGGTGAATCCGGACGAGTCGCGGTATCCGCAAAAGCTCTGGTTGTGATCCTCATCGGTGTATCGTGATCTTTTCCCACTCCGGAGTGTGTTCTCCCAGAATGAGTGTATCTATCTCTCTTGATCTTTCTCGACGAACAGTACTTCTCAGACGGATGTCATGACGACCATCAAACTAGTGGACTGAGTTCTCCCAGATGAGTGCTTTGTGGGACCTTCGAACTAAATCCCTAGAGGTGGTATGCAGTGGTGTAAAACCCCAAGGTTTTGAAAATAGATATTTATTGGAATTTTAAAATATATCCATTAGTCACAAATTTTCCTCTACAATGTTTTGAATTTCGAGAAATGCTCATCTAGAGTTTTTATCAATAAGTCATTTGGAGCCAGATAGAACAAATTAGATTTTTGGTGAATAATAACATACTCTTATGAATAGTAATATTACACTAATTAATAGTAAATAATGATATTATTTAATTTTCTTATGTCAATAAGATAATGAGTTCTTAATTAATTTTTCAATGTGATATAAAACTAATTATAAGTTTAAAATTGTTATTTTTCAGATTAACTATGATTTTATTAAAAAAATTAAATTAATAATATTTAGAAAAATATTTTTGAAAAATGGACTCCATTTTTCAATTCTACACATATAAAAATGGTAGGAGTGATGTTTTGGGATTTTTTTAAATTCTTGAATTTTTGATGAATAGTGAAATGTAGTAAAATACCATATATAAAAATTATCAATTACATACACTATTTATGACATCATAAGTGATTTAATAACACTTGGTTCAAACTCACATGCACTTATTACTATTAGGGGTCACATGAAACAACACTATTGATTGTCTAGTGGGATATAATAAAATAATGAATAGAATATTTTAAAATCACCCCTCTCTTCCACTATAAAAAACCCCCCATCACCCCTCTTCTCTTCACTCTTATAAGCCTTGAATCTCCTAAAATTTAATCCAAAATACCCTTCACTAGTAACTACCCACGTCCAATAAGCTCCTGTTATTTCCAAAAGTCCCATGTACCTTCCCTTAAGATGGTTCTCAAGGATATTATTTCAAGAGGTAAAGTACCTTTCTTTTTCACTTAGTTTCATTTAAATTTATCTTATTTTGTTATCCTCTCCTCACTTACTCTATTCAAATGATACAGATAACTGTAGTATAATATATATACTAGAATTATTTCCTGTGAATGGAAGAACCATCATCAATATTCTTACTACCAACCATTTCTTTTTATAATTGAAATCAACATCCATGAGGTTCCGATTTATAACCTTCATGGACGACGAAGTAATTTTCTTCAATAACTCCTTCATTAATGGCCATGAAATAATATTTATGGTTTAACAAGACTATAATTTATGTATTATAACATAATTAATATTCATGAACTATTATATGTACATATTATTAATTTATATGACAAAACTAGTTCATAATAATCAAAATACAGCAAAATAATCGAAGTGGTTGTCATCAAATGATTCATCCTCATTCCATGTAACCAAAAGATATAAATGACCATTATCAATTCTATATGTTCCAAAATAATATTTAATTTCAATTATGGATATATAAAACCATTCCACATGAACTCCATTACTTAAAAACAGGTGAACCGACTGTGAAAATCAAGAATACAAACCCTCCAAAACAACGTAATTTGATATCATAACTTGTCAATAAGAACATAAATGAACTAAAATGAATCATGTTAAACTAAATAAATGTATAATAGGTTATTAATTAAGATATTAATAAGTATAATTTCATATTTTAGGACCATAATTTCAATATGGGAACACATTCAAATTTAAGGTAAGTGGTTTTCCACCCGAACATCTATTTTCATTCGGGTTACTTTCATTGTCTAATTACCACAATAAAATTATTATGTATTGTTATCTAACCTAATAAATTCTGTGTGAGTATTATATATATGTTTACCTACCAAACCCTTCATTATTTTATGGATAGTTACACATTTTAAAAGGAACATTCAAAATTGCTTCCAAAATACAAACCTAATTCAAGGGAATTTCTCAAATTCTTACATATTTTCAAGGGCACTCTATAATCTATTTTTGGAAACCATTATCTTTCTAAAATAAATATTTTTTTATTAAAATACTATGTTACTTTACTTCTAGTTTTAGACAAATATTTTTCCAAAATAACCCTTCTTTTTAAAATAAAGAGTACTTATCTCAAGAATTTCTTAATTATTTTATAAGAGTATTTTTGTCTGAATCAACACTATTATTGATTCTTATCTATTATTGGGTTTAATAATTTATGATTTCATGTACCATATTTGATTAAATGGTTTATGAATAATTTCATTTTGGACGATCTATCCTAAAACTACTAACCATTTTACATGGAATGGTTTGTGTTTTATGTTTAAGAATAGGGAAAATTTAGTTAAATTTTATATGATTGCTTCAATATGAATGTATATGTTGTTTATGTTTATCCCTGATAATAAAAGGGATGAATTGGACTTATTATGTGACAGGTGGGGCCCTCTATTTCCCCTCAATTCATTGCTAGGTCTCATGGGACAAATAGACGTGGAATTGGCTGAGGCCTTTCCCAGTGGGATATATGGATTTTGGTCATGGACTTAATCATTAGACATCTTGAATGAGTCCTTGAAAAAATGTTTCATAGTGTCTAGAATATGACCTTCCCTCATTATGATGATAGTATTTGAAGTTCATGTGTTTATTTGATTAGTAGAATACCCATGATTATGTATTATGATTCCATTATTTACTCAACTCATATTCCTACCATAATGTGTTCAAGCTTATTATTAAAGGAATGCATTTTCAATTACCCCCCGTGTCTTATGTTTATTCTATCTTACACTGTATTTATTACCCTTATTGATCATTTCAGCTCACCCATTTCTTATGTTTCATTTTATCATGATATTAAGAAGTAAATTATGAATGACTTGAAAGAATCATCTAGGAGGCATGGATTTTTATAATGGAATAAATTAGTGTTGTATTTCCTTTCATGAAGTAAAGATGAACTTATTTATGTATCTTGTTTCCAACAGCTACTAAACTACATGGTCTTTTGGGATAAAAATTCCTTTCTTATATTCCAATGAAATAAAATAAGGCACCGGATTTGGGAAACTGGGGTTGGGTCCTTACTGTATGTAGCAGAGGAAGTTTAGTAGAAAACACAGAAACTAGATTTTGAGAATGCAGATTAGGAAAGAGTCCCTATGATAGTCTTTGAGGATTAACATACAAGAACATCCTTATATTTTGGTAGGGAATATATTATGTGGATCTTTCAAGCAATACATCCCTGTCTGGATACGAGCTGGTAGAGGTGGCTCTGACACATATGTATGTAGGAGTGAAAGCTCTGAAAAAGAGTTTTGGGCCTGACATGGGGTATACTGGTACATGACAAGAGGCATTCCAACACTCTTGGTTATGACACTCCTGGGGGATATGCTTAGAATAATTCACATTTTCCTTACAAGCCATTATGAAATATTTAAATGTAAACATTTTCTCAAAGAAATCATTTTTTTGTGATTTTGGGATTAGCCATGCGATGGATATCTATTTATGCTAAGTATTTTATTATGTTAAGATTATAAATTATGATTCATAAGCTAATCTAGTGTACGTCATCAGTTAGAAATCGAACCTAGTGGAAGGAATGGAAACTGCATGAACGTGCATGTCCCATGTAAATATTTTTCCTCTGATGCATGATAATGATTTTGGATCTAGTGATGTGATAGGTGTTGAGTGACATATAACTATACTAGGACAACTTACTCATGTAATGAATAACAACCTTACCCGTATAGAGAATCCAGATCCACCACTTGTAGAAGCTATGTTAGATTTATTTATCTGTCAAGAGCCACCATCATTCAATGGGACTACAAACCCATTTGTAGCTGAGCAGTGGATAATTTCCCTAGATAAGATATCTAATGATTTGGGTTGTAACGAATGAGAGAAGGGTTTCATGGAAGTATATGGGCTATCAAGAGATGCAGATCAGTGGTGGTCATTACATAAAAACACAAAGAATGAGGAATAAATATAAGAGATTGAATGGAGTGACTTCAATGAAATATTCCTAGATAAATACATTCCTCATGAACATCGAGCGGATATGGAAATATAGTTTCTGAATTTGAAGAAAAAGGCAGAAGATAATGTTGCAATGTATAAAGATAACTTCACAAGGTTAGCAAAGCATGATGTGGACAAACTAAGAAGTTCTAGGAGAAAGATTGATTGATTTATTGATGGATTAATGCCATTCATTCGGTGGGGTATATTCTCATAGAGTTTCTCATCATATGATGATATAGTTTCATGTGATATCAAGACATAAAAGAAATTCACTATGTCTTATGACTTTAAGGGGAAGAAAGGGAAGAAGAGGGAAACTAAAAACTATAAAAAATGAAATAAGGAAACATGGAATAAGGGAAGAGTTGAATTTCATCCTTGTGATAATTGTGGAAGGAAACACCCTAGTCCTTTATTAAATGTAAAAAGATTATTCTATAAATGTGTAAAGAAAGGACATCTTACTGGTGATTATAAGGGGAATAAGAAATCTAATAATGTTTAATGATATAATTTCTGAGAGATGGGAGACTATGAAAAAGACTTTACAATGCTTCAAGAAAACATGCCACAAAAAAGGACAAGGGTGGAGTGACAAGCTTAGGCATTCACAACTACTGATATTTAAGTTCCTAAGAATGTGGTGGCAGGTACAATAATCATTTCATCAAACTTGGCTCATTCTTTATTTGATTCCAGAACATCACATTCATTTATATCTTCCCAGGTTGCCATTAAAATTAGATATGTCCAATTTGATTTGATAAAGGAGTTAATAGTCAAAACCCCTAGTGGATGTATCATTGCAACAAAGGAATGTCAATTAGTCCCCTCATGGCACATTAACATGATTTATTTTCTAACTATATCATCATACCAATGTCTTAATTTTATATAATGTTTGTATGAATTGGTTGTCAAATTATGATGCGACGATCTATTGCAGGAATAAGGAATTTACAATTTTTGAGAATGTGATAGAATCCCATATCTTTAAAGTAGAAATAGCGCCATATAATTATCATCTAGATCTACCACCAATAGCTCTACTAAATTCAATCATTAGGGAGGATGGGAATGAAATAACAATGGGTGAGGAAAAGTGTGTTACAATATAATATGTACCGGTTGTGAAAGAATATATTTATGTATTTATAGAGAATTTACCTGGCCATCCTCCAGACTGGGAAATTGAGTTTCGCATTGACATAATTCCTAGTTCAAGGCCCATATCAAAGACCCCTTATAGAATGGCCACAGTTGAGTTAGTGTAATTAAAGTAAAAACTAGTGTAATTGATTGAAAAAGGATGTATTCACCCTATCATTTATCCATGGGTTCCCCTATCATTTTTTCCAAAATAAGGATGTATCTATGAGGTTGTACATTGATTATAAGGAAATAAATTCTATTACAATAATTATAATGTATCATTTTCCACGAATTGATGATTTATTTGAACAAATTTATAGAGCATAATATTTTTCAAAGATTGATATTCAATCTGGATATCATTAGTTGCTTATGAGGAAGGAAGACATTAAAAAAACCGCATTTCAAACCAGGTATGGGCATAATGAGTTTACAGTAATGCCTTTTGAACTGAAAAATGCACCTTATCTTTTCAAGGATATAATGAACAGAGTTTTCCTGGAATATCTTGATGAATTTTTAGTGCTGTTTATTGATGATATCCTTTTAGATTCTGAAAACTATGAAGATCATGTAAATGACTTGAGCACTATTCTAAATACTCTGGGAAGAAATGAATTATATGGGATGATTAATGTAGAGACCCGAAGCCTGACGTACATGGACATTACATTACATTTGCGGAATACTTAGTACATAACAAAAACACACACTAAAGGATCGTAATAGTTTAGTGTCTTTGAAAACTCGGAACGTAATCTTCTAATCGTGGTGAAAGTTCTTCAATATCTCCCATAAAGATCTTCCCTTTATTTTTTACCTAAAACCTTTCTTTATATCCTGGGGAAAAGAAAACATAAAAGGGTGAGCTCAAATGCTCAGCAAGGGCAATAAAGGAAATAAAAATCATATCATATCTTTTTTTAAAATCATAACCTGCAAAAGAGATCATAAAATCTTAATAAATCATAGAAGTGGAAATGAGATCCCCATAATCATAACATGAAACTTGAAACTTTGTGGCATGCACACATAATCATGGAAAATCATTTCTTGTTAGTCATGACTTATTGCCAAGACTATCTTAGTGGACAAAGTCCCTTTCTGAACCGAGTTCACTCCTCGTTTCAGTCCTGTATCACTGAACCGAAATAACCTTCCGTTCCAGCCATGTCTATCTCATGAGATATAAAATCTTTACCCAATGCATTGGAGGGAGATATAGGTCCCACCCATCTTATAATGAATCCTTTCTTATGTGTGCCACATAATCATAAAACATACATCATTGCATAACACATGTAACAAAAATGGGATTCTTGAAACATCATGACATCATAAATCAATTCATATAAGATAAAGGAATTCATAAACATAATTCCATCACAACATAGTCAAAACAATGTAAAAATATGGATAGAAACAGAACCCTTTATTATCTTAGATGGAAAATAATTTTGATAAAACACTTGAATTGAATTCTTGAGGAAAATATCCTTTCTTCTTCAAAATCAATTTCTTTTCACAAAACATCATGCAATCTTAAAAGAAAGAGATTTTATTGAAAATAGTCATGAAATCTTTTATAGGAAGCTTCATGAAAATAAGGCTTTATAAAACAGTAGAAATCCGTTCGTTCCGTATAAGTTAAAAAAAACATTCTTCGTACTTTTGTCGGAAAAGTCAAAAAAAGTACCTCGTACGGAAAAACGACAAAAGATTCCTTTCATATTCTTTACTAAAAACTCACCTAAGGGTAAAACTGGATTTAAACTATTGCAAGTGGATGGAAACAATATTACATATTGAGGGAACATGGATGTGGATGATAAAATACACCCCAGTAAATACTTACGAATAAACAATCTCGGATAAAAATGAGATTGTGATATTTCCCTTACCTTAGGTCCGATTTGCTTTGTTCGTGTCCGAAGCTCCTGTATAATGATTTAAATAATGTTATTGACTTATTACAGAATCATATTCATTTTTATGATATCATATATGGTTCACTTATGACATTATATTACCCGTTCTTTTGTAAATTCCATGTTAAAGAAGCGTTTTGGGTAAAATCGTTTCATTTATCGTAGGTGTTTTGACTTGTTGTTCTTGACATCATTATTACTTATATCATGATTTACTCACTTCCAGAATATAAAATATGATTTATATATCATATATATTCAGTATATATATATATATAATAGATAGATAAATAAAATGAAAAACACCGTTCATGGAGACGGTAGTCCGTACGTACGCATGAACGCTGTTTTCCTTTCCTTATTGTCTTGAATGGAAGTAAGTTGATGACATACATATATATATATACATAAATCCAGTAACTTTATAATGTCATATATTCCATTATTATTTCTTATATATACTTTATAATCATTCTTAAATGGTCAACATGGAGAATGAATCTCATCGCGTCGTGGAGACGGTAGTCCGTACGTACGCACGAGCGATGATATCATTTCCATAAATACTGAATTGAATTGGAGTGGATTATACAATATATCAGAATCAATATGATGTTGTAATAACTATGTATAGTTATTCTTTACACCATTATACCCATCCATGTAAGGTGGTGGTGGAAAATAGATTACACCACGGCGTGGAGACGGTATTCCGTACGTACGCACGCGCGGTGATTTCTTTTCCCGTAGGATGGATAGATGGTGAAATAGGGTTGTTTCATACTTATAATAACATATCAGTATATGAGTGATACTGATGTTATTACTTCATAATGAAACAACCTAAGAAGAAGAAGTGGATGAAGAAATAAAGATGAAAGAATTGGTAACGGTAATTACCTCTTCTTTGAAGCGCCTCTTTGAGACCTCCTCTAAGGGCACTAAAATTGGTCTTTGAGGAAGACCAGAACCTCTAGGATGTTTCTAGGGAAGTGGAGAAGATATTTTGGCAGGGGTTGGCCGAGCTTGAGTGCTCAAATTGGTGTGAGGAGGAGGGGGAGGAGGTGCCCTTTTATAAGGGAGGAGAGGGGCACCTTAGGAATTTCTCAAAATATTATTTTATATTAAAGTCAAAATCGGTTTATAATGGTTCCAAAGGGTCTTATTTCGAAGCTAAAGTGGGGAAGGGTAGAAATCCCATCAACCAATAGGATTTAGACAAGTTTAGGGTATTATTTTAACCTTATCAATTAGATTTAACTCTAAGTTAAATAATTTAACTTTTACCGTGTCTTTTTGTTTTCTTTCACTATATGGTTAATACACTTACTATAACATGCCAAACGAACCCCAAATTGTTTATTATTAATATATATATCCTTATCTAAGTCATTTGGCCGAACCTTAGATTTTTAGGAATAAAATAACAATTAATAATATAATATTTGATTTAAAAACTATTTTGTGTCAATTTTGACACTATTTGATATATGATTTTTGTGAAAGTCATAACAGAATTATATGTTCGAACCAAGTTGATTAAAGCAACACTAATATATCATAGTAACCTATAAAATTAGTGGAATTCATAAAAAGTCTCAAATTATATTTATTTTGGTGTTTATAACATCAATTATGTAAATATTTCATTAATAGGATAATTACTGCATCATCATTGTGTCATAAATAAATTAAATTATTTGATGTCTAAAAATTACAAATAAAATACCATCATGTAGTAAATCTTTTTAGCTTTCTAATGAATATTTACAATCGAATTTATCTTATGTATAACCCCATATTAAAAATGATTTACTTATTAAACTTTGATTTTAACTATTTTAACCCTTCTTTAAATAAATTAATAATAAATGTCCTAATCTAACCCAAGTGGGCCTAAATGGTCATATTTTATTCCTAAGTTTGTTTTTGGTCGAATTACACTTGTCCAATAGAATTAGGACATGTGTTAGGGTAATATTGATATCATATTTTCCCTTAGTTACCCTATTTACTATTAACCGCGGTAAAAAATAGTAAAAAGTTACTATTCACCAAAAATTATTTTCATCTCATTGAACCACATTTTAGTCCTTGATATTAACCGTGTCTGTCGGATTTTCAAAATTCTATTCACAGAAGCGGTAAAATTAAGTTTTATGCAAAATTCAGTTTTTTAACCTACCACTTAGTAGTTTCACTATTCATCAAAAATTGATGTTTTTCAGAACAATGCCAAAATTTCATCCTAAGCTATATTTCATATTCTGAATTCAAAAATGAAATCTATTTTACCAAATTCATAACATAGAAGTTGCATTAATTAATTTTATAATTAAATCCCGCTGTTAAAATAAATAGCGTGTTTTTAGGAAACAATATATATCAAAAGATTGACACTTGATTATGTCTGGTTTAAATGTGAAATTACAACCAATGACCAACATTGTATTAAATTGTAAAAATATATTCTAAATATACTTTAAAACCACTCAAATTAATAATTTATCACTATTAATTATTTCAATTAAAAAATTTGTTTTTAATTATAATTTAGTAATTTTCACTATTCATCAGAATATGAAAGTTATCCGAAAAGTACCAAAATTTCACCTTAGGCTAAATTCGATACTCCGAATCCAAAAATGAAGTTCATTTTGAAAAATATGATTTACAGAATTTTAAAAAGTGGTTATTACTATTCATAACGGCTAGTTTTAATAATATTTTAATAGCATATCGTTGTTTAGTGAAACTCGGTATTGCGTATTACACACGCTATCGAGGAAGGTTGCGATTGCGTGTAATGCAAGGCAAGTCAAGGATGCGTGTTGTGCAAGCTCCTTTTGGTGTAGCGTACAACACAAGACATTAGTGAAATAAAAAAGAATATTTTTCATAAAATCTCGGGCTGTTACATTCTACCCCCCTTAAAATGAATTTCGCCCTCGAAATTCGTCGGGGTTATAAATGGTTTACTATTCGAAAGTTTCTTTAATAGAAACCCACATCGTAAAAAAAGAATACCAAAACTTGACTTTAAAAACTAAAGTATGAAATGTAACGATTACCCAAATAAACTAATCACTGGGTTTCCACATAGGTGAAAATATGGATATGGAAGAGAAATCTAACCATCATGTTCTGAAGGAGAGTGGTAGAGAACATGGCTATGGAAAAGCCAGTAATTACAAATCCATAAATTTGTGACGATCTAAGGTACCATCTGATTCATTAGGTATAAGAGAACTAAGACAACATTTTTGGTTTTCAAGATCATTTCCCTAAAGTTAAAGAATTTGAATTAGAATAAATACTTACTTTATTTTGGTACAATCTCACTGTTGTTCGTGCCTTTAACAATTTCCACTTCATCTCTTAAATAAATGAAGTTGAATTTGTTATTCGTGAAGTGTTAGCAGATCATGTGATAGAATGACGGGTCATTCCATCTGTCTCAAAAGGTTAGCAAAATTTATATACATAAGTCGATCTATAGTGGGATTAATCATATATGGTTCCTAAAATGGACTTATACTTCATATATCATACTGCTTAATATAATAAAACTAGTTTCTACTAAACAGGGACTTCCTGTAGGCCAGTGGTAGGCGATAAAGGCCAGTCGCACTTCGGTTGTGGGTTCGATTCCTACAGCCTTGTCCGAAGCGATGGGCTGTCGCCCGTCCTGCAGGTTGTCCTTTTTCTAAAACTACGTTACTATAACATCCTATCAATAATATCGAAAATCTTCTATCCTTAAACAATACTAACTTATGTCCAACATAATCCAGTCTAATCTTTAGGCTTATACATAATATTGCAGTCCACTCTCATAATATAGTGACAACGATTACCAGAGATTTAATACTGTCGTTGATCCCCACATATCATAAGATATGTCTTGTTGGTCACCTTCCAAACATTCAAAGTCCTTAATCGCGTATTCTCTTGAATACCTTAGTGAAAACATGAGTGCAGTTAAAAGTTAACACTTTCCACATACCAAAATCCTCAAAATTCTATATACTCAAACCATGATATCACTTAGTCCTTATATCAATCATGAGCTCATGAATACTATTAAACATTTCATTTTCTCGTCTTCATTATGTGCATATCATCTTATTTCCAAAAAATATCTCAATCACTTTGAATACCACATCAATAAATATTGCAATACTCAATGATACAACATTATTTTGGAATCCCAATACATAAACACTTAATCATTCCACCACATCGTTTTCATATTCAACATTTCCAATAGTGATCGCATGTGATTTCCCTTTGTCCTTTGCCTTCGGTGGTTTCTCATGTTGATCATCACTAACCCTTGGATTAGGGCAATTATTAGCATAATGCCTCATTTCCTTGCACTTGAAGCATTGAAGTGTTGGCGGTGCGTTCTCTGCAGTGTTTGCTTTGTTCACATCATTAGAAACCCTTTTTCCATTACTTCGACACTCAGCTGCTCGATGACCTTCTTTTCCACACTTAAAACACTTTCTAGTCCCTTTAAGACAATCTCCACCATGCTTCTTTCCACACTTTGTGCATAAGGAAACATTCATCTTCTTTTCACCATTATTCTGAGATTTCTCCTTGAACTCCATCTTTCGTTTCTTGTCAAAACCATGAGATGGATATGTAACACCAACTTCCATTTCTACCTTGATAGCACAACGCACAATTTCTTCATAGCTACTGAAGTCTCTTATAGCTAATGCCCTTCGAAGACTTGGTTTTAAGCCACTGAAAAATCGATCAACTTTACTTTCAGGTTGGATGATAATGCCAGATGCATACCTTGCAAGTCTTGTAAAATTCGCTTCGTATATACCAACAGATTCATCATCCTTCTGTTTCAGCTCAAGAAACTCTTTTTCCATCTTCGTTCGAAGAATACGAGGGAAGTACTTACTGAAAAACAAGTTCTTGAACTCGTCCCATTCCATGGACTCAATTTCATCTCTTGGCCTCGTATTCTTGATAAGATTCCACCATTGATCAGCTTCACCTTCCAAACGATATACTGCTAAGATGACTTTATCATGTTCAGAACATTGAAGAACTGAAAATATTTTTTCAGTAGTACTAATCCATTGTTCAGCAACTAATGGATCAGTAGACCCACTAAAAGAAGGCGGACGCTGCCTCATGAAGGATTCAATAGAATGTTGCTCCTTCCTTTGCTCGTTTGGAAGTCCTGCATGATTCATAGCTTGAGAAAGTTGTGTGAGCATGGCTACAAGATTTTGCATTCCAGCTCCCATATCGTTTGGTTGCTCAGGGGGACAATCATTGCATTGTCCATTGCATTGATCAACACGGTTCCTTCGGGTTCCAGCCATCGTCTAAAACCCCAAAAGAATAGTGTGAGAGTCAAAAATCATGCTAGGGAAAACAACATAATAAAGGGGTAGTACCCTCAATATCTAACATCTTAGGTTAAATTCTAAGATCGTTAGCGCAATTCTAGGACTATAACCTATGCGTATACTTAACCTTAGAGACATCCCTAGACATACCTTAGAAATATCTCTAGGGATCTCACTAACGTTTTCGCATCCTAGTTTCCAAAGGTTGACTAAACCTTTCCTCTGATACCAACTGTAGAGACCCGAAGCCTGACGTACATGGACATTACATTACATTTGCGGAATACTTAGTACATAACAAAAACACACACTAAAGGATCGTAATAGTTTAGTGTCTTTGGAAACTCGGAACGTAATCTTCTAATCGTGGTGAAAGTTCTTCAATATCTCCCATAAAGATCTTCCCTTTTTTTTTTACCTAAAACCTTTCTTTATATCCTGGGGAAAAGAAAACATAAAAGGGTGAGCTCAAATGCTCAGCAAGGGCAATAAAGGAAATAAAAATCATATCATATCTTTTTTTAAAATCATAACCTGCAAAAGAGATCATAAAATCTTAATAAATCATAGAAGTGGAAATGAGATCCCCATAATCATAACATGAAACTTGAAACTTTGTGGCATGCACACATAATCATGGAAAATCATTTCTTGTTAGTCATGACTTATTGCCAAGACTATCTTAGTGGACAAAGTCCCTTTCTGAACCGAGTTCACTCCTCGTTTCAGTCCTGTATCACTGAACCGAAATAACCTTCCGTTCCAGCCATGTCTATCTCATGAGATATAAAATCTTTACCCAATGCATTGGAGGGAGATATAGGTCCCACCCATCTTATAATGAATCCTTTCTTATGTGTGCCACATAATCATAAAACATACATCATTGCATAACACATGTAACAAAAATGGGATTCTTGAAACATCATGACATCATAAATCAATTCATATAAGATAAAGGAATTCATAAACATAATTCCATCACAACATAGTCAAAACAATGTAAAAATATGGATAGAAACAGAACCCTTTATTATCTTAGATGGAAAATAATTTTGATAAAACACTTGAATTGAATTCTTGAGGAAAATATCCTTTCTTCTTCAAAATCAATTTCTTTTCACAAAACATCATGCAATCTTAAAAGAAAGAGATTTTATTGAAAATAGTCATGAAATCTTTTATAGGAAGCTTCATGAAAATAAGGCTTTATAAAACAGTAGAAATCCGTTCGTTCCGTATAAGTTAAAAAAAACATTCTTCGTACTTTTGTCGGAAAAGTCAAAAAAAGTACCTCGTACGGAAAAACGACAAAAGATTCCTTTCATATTCTTTACTAAAAACTCACCTAAGGGTAAAACTGGATTTAAACTATTGCAAGTGGATGGAAACAATATTACATATTGAGGGAACATGGATGTGGATGATAAAATACACCCCAGTAAATACTTACGAATAAACAATCTCGGATAAAAATGAGATTGTGATATTTCCCTTACCTTAGGTCCGATTTGCTTTGTTCGTGTCCGAAGCTCCTGTATAATGATTTAAATCATGTTATTGACTTATTACAGAATCATATTCATTTTTATGATATCATATATGGTTCACTTATGACATTATATTACCCGTTCTTTTGTAAATTCCATGTTAAAGAAGCGTTTTGGGTAAAATCGTTTCATTTATCGTAGGTGTTTTGACTTGTTGTTCTTGACATCATTATTACTTATATCATGATTTACTCACTTCCAGAATATAAAATATGATTTATATATCATATATATTCAGTATATATATATATATAATAGATAGATAAATAAAATGAAAAACACCGTTCATGGAGACGGTAGTCCGTACGTACGCATGAACGCTGTTTTCCTTTCCTTATTGTCTTGAATGGAAGTAAGTTGATGACATACATATATATATATACATAAATCCAGTAACTTTATAATGTCATATATTCCATTATTATTTCTTATATATACTTTATAATCATTCTTAAATGGTCAACATGGAGAATGAATCTCATCGCGTCGTGGAGACGGTAGTCCGTACGTACGCACGAGCGATGATATCATTTCCATAAATACTGAATTGAATTGGAGTGGATTATACAATACATCAGAATCAATATGATGTTGTAATAACTATGTATAGTTATTCTTTACACCATTATACCCATCCATGTAAGGTGGTGGTGGAAAATAGATTACACCACGGCGTGGAGACGGTATTCCGTACGTACGCACGCGCGGTGATTTCTTTTCCCGTAGGATGGATAGATGGTGAAATAGGGTTGTTTCATACTTATAATAACATATCAGTATATGAGTGATACTGATGTTATTACTTCATAATGAAACAACCTAAGAAGAAGAAGTGGAAGAAGAAATAAAGATGAAAGAATTGGTAACGGTAATTACCTCTTCTTTGAAGCGCCTCTTTGAGACCTCCTCTAAGGGCACTAAAATTGGTCTTTGAGGAAGACCAGAACCTCTAGGATGTTTCTAGGGAAGTGGAGAAGATATTTTGGCAGGGGTTGGCCGAGCTTGAGTGCTCAAATTGGTGTGAGGAGGAGGGGGAGGAGGTGCCCTTTTATAAGGGAGGAGAGGGGCACCTTAGGAATTTCTCAAAATATTATTTTATATTAAAGTCAAAATCGGTTTATAATGGTTCCAAAGGGTCTTATTTCGAAGCTAAAGTGGGGAAGGGTAGAAATCCCATCAACCAATAGGATTTAGACAAGTTTAGGGTATTATTTTAACCTTATCAATTAGATTTAACTCTAAGTTAAATAATTTAACTTTTACCGTGTCTTTTTGTTTTCTTTCACTATATGGTTAATACACTTACTATAACATGCCAAACGAACCCCAAATTGTTTATTATTAATATATATATCCTTATCTAAGTCATTTGGCCGAACCTTAGATTTTTAGGAATAAAATAACAATTAATAATATAATATTTGATTTAAAAACTATTTTGTGTCAATTTTGACACTATTTGATATATGATTTTTGTGAAAGTCATAACAGAATTATATGTTCGAACCAAGTTGATTAAATCAACACTAATATATCATAGTAACCTATAAAATTAGTGGAATTCATAAAAAGTCTCAAATTATATTTATTTTGGTGTTTATAACATCAATTATGTAAATATTTCATTAATAGGATAATTACTGCATCATCATTGTGTCATAAATAAATTAAATTATTTGATGTCTAAAAATTACAAATAAAATACCATCATGTAGTAAATCTTTTTAGCTTTCTAATGAATATTTACAATCGAATTTATCTTATGTATAACCCCATATTAAAAATGATTTACTTATTAAACTTTGATTTTAACTATTTTAACCCTTCTTTAAATAAATTAATAATAAATGTCCTAATCTAACCCAAGTGGGCCTAAATGGTCATATTTTATTCCTAAGTTTGTTTTTGGTCGAATTACACTTGTCCAATAGAATTAGGACATGTGTTAGGGTAATATTGATATCATATTTTCCCTTAGTTACCCTATTTACTATTAACCGCGGTAAAAAATAGTAAAAAGTTACTATTCACCAAAAATTATTTTCATCTCATTGAACCACATTTTAGTCCTTGATATTAACCGTGTCTGTCGGATTTTCAAAATTCTATTCACAGAAGCGGTAAAATTAAGTTTTATGCAAAATTCAGTTTTTTAACCTACCACTTAGTAGTTTCACTATTCATCAAAAATTGATGTTTTTCAGAACAATGCCAAAATTTCATCCTAAGCTATATTTCATATTCCGAATTCAAAAATGAAATCTATTTTACCAAATTCATAACATAGAAGTTGCATTAATTAATTTTATAATTAAATCCCGCTGTTAAAATAAATAGCGTGTTTTTAGGAAACAATATATATCAAAAGATTGACACTTGACTATGTCTGGTTTAAATGTGAAATTACAACCAATGACCAACATTGTATTAAATTGTAAAAATATATTCTAAATATACTTTAAAACCACTCAAATTAATAATTTATCACTATTAATTATTTCAATTAAAAAATTTGTTTTTAATTATAATTTAGTAATTTTCACTATTCATCAGAATATGAAAGTTATCCGAAAAGTACCAAAATTTCACCTTAGGCTAAATTCGATACTCCGAATCCAAAAATGAAGTTCATTTTGAAAAATAAGATTTACAGAATTTTAAAAAGTGGTTATTACTATTCATAACGGCTAGTTTTAATAATATTTTAATAGCATATCGTTGTTTAGTGAAACTCGGTATTGCGTATTACACACGCTATCGAGGAAGGTTGCGATTGCGTGTAATGCAAGGCAAGTCAAGGATGCGTGTTGTGCAAGCTCCGTTTGGTGTAGCGTACAACACAAGACATTAGTGAAATAAAAAAGAATATTTTTCATAAAATCTCGGGCTGTTACAATTAAAATGTGTGATTTTTGGCTCCAATAAGTTTCCATTCAGGGCCACATAGTCTCTAAGGATAGAATCTTTGTAGATCCTGTGAAGAAAAATGTTTTTCATGAATTGAATACTCCAATGAACATAACAAAGGTACATAGTTTTATTGGTTTAGCAGGTTATTATCGGTGTTTCGTTCATATGTTTTCCCATTTAGCCATCCTAATGACCAAGAATACATGAAAATGTGTAAAGTTCATATGGAAAAAGGAATATGAAAAATGTTTTAAATAATTGAAGAGATTATTCATGAATGATCCAATATTGACTCTACCATTAGGGAATGATGGATTTGTGTTCTTTAGCGACAGATCAATGAAATGACTTGGATGTGTCCTTATGAAAAATGATAGATTTTTTTCATGTGAATATAAGCAGCTAAAAATTCATGAACCAAACAATCCAACTGATGATATTGAGTTAGCAGTAGTAATTATTTCGAAGAAGATTTGGAGACATTACCTCTATGGTGAAAAATGTGAGATATATACCAATCATAAGAGTTTGATATATATCCTCTCATAAAATGAACTCAACAAGAGACAATGTAGATGAATTGAGCTACTCAAGGATTATGATTTCAAAATACACTACCACTCAGGGAAGGAGAAAATGGTGGTAGGCTCTTTGATATGAAGGGACCATGGAATTATGAACAAGATTATCATAATCAAGGAAGGTAACACATCCTTATATTCCAAAATGGTTTTCAAAACTTATTTACTGGAAAGTTTAAAAAGTTCTTAGGCTCATGATGAGGATTTTAAAAATAAATTTACACTTGTAAATGATGGTAAGTTAACTGAATTCATATATGAATGTGGTATTTTTGAAATTCGGAAAGAGGCTTTATGTTCCTGCTATTCCTTGGCTAAAGAGGGAACTATCTAATGATGCTCATAACTCTAATTTCTCTATACACCCCGGTACCACAAAGATGTATAGAGAACTAAAGTAACATTTTTTTTGGAAAAAATGAAGTGGGAGATTGTTGATTATGTGTCTAGAGGTTTTTTTGGACAATAGGTGATGGCTGGAATACAACATCCTATTGAAGAAACGAAATCCCATCCTATTACTATGTGGAAATGAGATGATATTATGATGGAAATTTTCATGGGTCTACCAAAGACAACAAGAGAGAATGATGCGATATGGGTCATTGTGGGTCGTCTTACAAAAGTAGCAACTTTTATTGCTATAAGAGAAGATTTACCACTTGAACGTTTAGCAATACTATATATTAATGATGTTTTAAGACTTCATGATGCACCTTTATCAAATTTTTTCTGATCGTGATCCCCATTTTACATCAAAACAGACTATTCAAAATTGGAGGACATGTTGAGGTCTTGTTAACATGACATTAAAGGTATGTGAGATCAGGATTTACCTCTCTTAGAATTTTTCTATAACAATATCTCCCATTCAGGTATTCCGAAGGAACCATATGAAGTGTTATATGGAATAAGATTGCATACATCAACATGCTAGGATGATATTCATCAGAGAAAGATCATAGGCCCAGAACATGTTGAGGAAACATAGGAAATAGTGAATTTAATCCAAACCCATATCAAAACATCTCATAGTAGGAAAAATAACTATGCTGATAACTGAATAAGGATTAGGAATTTCATGAAGGAGATCATGTTTCCTTAATGGTATCTCCATGGAAGGATATTATATGATTCAGTAAAAAGGGAAAATTAAGTCCCAAGTACATCAGAACATTTTAAATTATGGATCAAATTAGAGCTGCAACTTACCATTTGGAAATACCTCCAAGCCTCTCCATAGTTCAAAATGTGTTCCACATATCAATGTTAAGGAAATACATTCCAGACCCAACACATGTACTCACATATGATGAAATTTAACATGAGCTCGATATGTCTTATTATGAAGAGGCTATCAATATTATTGATACATGAGAACAAGTATTAAGAAATTATATGACTTGTCTGGTAAAGGTTCTTTAGAGGAACCATAAGATGGAGGAAGCAATTTTTGAGCTTGAGGAGCTTATGTTGAAGACATACCCGAATCATTTTAGGAAACATTTTAGGAATTTTGAGGAAGAAATTTTTGTAGGGGGGAGAATATAGTAGCAAAAGGTTTTAAATAAAATATTGAATGCAATTTTTTAATCTATCCATTATTCAAATCTTTTCCTCTACTATGTTTTGAATTTCAAAAAATGTTCATCTAGAGTTGTGATCAGTAAGTCATTTGGAGTCTGATAGAACAAACATGATTTTTTTGAATAGTAACATACCTTTATAAATATTTATATGACCCTTATGAATAGTAAATAATGATATTATTTAATTTTCATAAGTTAATAATATAATGAGATGTTAATTAATTTTTCAACGTGATATAAAACTAATTATACCTTTAAAATTTTTATTTTTTCAGATTAACTATGATTTTATTTAAAAATTAAATTAATAATATATAGAAATTTCTTTTGAAAAATAGAGTTCATTTTTTAATTATACTCGTCGAAAAATGGTAGGGGTGAATTTTTTGGTATTTTTCTAATTTTTTTGAATTTATGATGAATATTGAAATACGGTAAAATAAATTATATACAATTTATCAATTAAATACACTATTTATGACATCATAAGGTATCTAAAGCCTCTTGGTTTGAACTCACATTCACTTATTACAATTAGGGGTCAAATGAAACAACACTATTGTTGGAACCATGGATGTTCTATGCATGAATTAGAGTATGGTTTCTGTTTGTTGTCAATCGTCAGTGGAAGTTCAGAACGTGTACCAGCAAAGTGATCATACAGTTCAAGCAGACAATAGTATTGAAGATGGAGTCGTTTCCCAGTGTTTTCCAAATTTTTGGGGCTCAAAACTTGAAATAGGGGGAAATGTATTTTTGGAAAAGAGACTTGCGTGCCAAGGCCTTGGAGGCTTGGAAACTTGTGCGCCTGATGTTTTTCAGAATGAGAAAATGAAAATATGGAAAAGGAAAGAGGGTCGCGCAAGTATTGTTATGGTCGTGCAAGTGACTTGCACGCCATGAAAGGGATTGTGCGCCGGTACCTTAGAGGATTGGAAAGTTTCGCGCCATTTGACCATCGTGTTTTGATTATCAAAATATAGAAAAGTAAATAGGGGCACCCAAGATTGAAAGTTGGTTGTGCAAGTGTCTAGGAGGATATAAGGGTTGCGCACCGAGACTTGCACGTTGAGGGAAGACTTGTGCGCCACTTCGCAGGGTATCTGAATTCCTATAAATAGAGGACCACCCCTCTTCATTCGAGATGAACTTTGGACTGGAAGAAATTCAGAGCTCCCGTCGTGAAGGTGTTGAATTCGCGGAAGTGTTGGTTGTTGAGTCAATAAGGGTTTCCTTATGACTTTTCCATTCCTTCTTGTTTTGAAAATCACAAACACCTTATCTTTAAGAAAATTTCTTTTATAAGGAAAATTGCTTTTATAAGGAAAATTGATTTTATAAGGAAAATTATCCTTATCATATTTTCATTAATATTTCTCCTAAGTATAAAATTTGGATTCATTTCTATTTTCTCGGAATCGTTGAAACTTTGATATGACGCATTCTGTTTTAGGATCCGAATTCTGGAAAAGAACTTTAAGGAAGTTTCATTTCGAATTCTGGATACGAACTCTGACTAAGTTCTACTCCAGACTCAGGATATGAATCCTTATGATGTTCAACAACGAATTCTTATTACAAATTTTGATGACGAATTCTCATTCTGAATTCTGATGAGGATTTCTCATTACGAATTCTGATGAGGAATTCTCATTACGAATTCTGATGACGAATTATCATTACGAATTCTGAAGAAGAATTCTCATTACGAATTCTGAAGAAGAATTCTCATTACGAATTCTGATGAAGAATTCTCATTACGAATTCTGATGACGAATTCTCATTCCGAATTCTCATTCTGAATTCACCTAGTAAACAGAATCTGATTATCTTTGTTTTATACACTCTGAATTAATTCAGACTCCAAAAAATATTTTGGTTAGACTCTGAAATTTTATTTTTCTTACACTTCTATAATTTGTCTACTCTTTATTATTTTCATTACACTCCGAACCTTCACTCCGAAGCGTTTATTCCGAACTTTTGAGTTAGATTTTAAAACGATGTCATACATTCTGTTACACTTGTTTTGTTATAAAACGATGCCGTCTATTTTGTTATAAACTAACCGTTGTCTAAGTGACACATGTACAGGTCCCTACGATCTTTAAGGAAAATATGACTGTTGGGAAGGAAGCCGACCTTACCTATAAATAGGAGCTCATTTGAAAGAGCTCGTAGCTGAAGAGTAGAAAGGCTGACTAATCTGATTTAAGTGATTTCTAGAGAGAGAGGCTCTTATTAACTCTCAAAGCTTTGTGCGACTCAGAATGTTGGTGATTACATTCGAGGAATTCCGGGGATAGGAAGACAGAGGTGCCGACTACCTTAAAGTTCGAGGGCTTCCTTGCTGAGGAAGACAGAGGTTGCCAACTATCTTGAAGTTGAGGGCTTGCGGGGATAGCAAGACAGAGACTCCGATCTTCGTATCGAGGGATTACCCTTGTGTGGGTAAGACAGAATTTTTTGAATGTATAAATCAAGGGACCTTTATCCAAGGTTGTTGGATACCCTTCTATTTGGGTTAAAAGACTTATATTTTGTTACTTGTAGTTCTACTACTTGTTTATATTCCGCTGCATTTTGTATTATAAGGAAAGTATAATTTTCTTATACTTCCTTATTTGTACTCTGCTTCATTTAGATTCTATATGCTTTAAGGTAGAATCTCATATTGTAATCTTTTGTTAAGTTTCAATTTCCGGAACCATATTTCCGGAACCTACTTTCAGAATCTCTTTCCAAGTTGCATTCGGTGTTAGAGGTGTTGTGAATTTGCTTAGTTTAACTTTGATAAACATAGCCCTTTCCTTTGCTTAAGGAAAACATAGTTAATCGTAACTAACTTTAAAGGTTCCAAAGGAATTTTTAAAATATACAATTCACCCCCCCTCTTGTATATTGAGCATCTACATCACTATTTTGATCCTACAATTGGTATCAAAGGAGGTCTCTGAAATTTCAACAGAGATTTATGACTATCATCAACAGTCTACAGTCTATGGGAGTGAATGGTTTAGAGGATGAAGCTCTTGTGGATAAGATAATTGATATTATGCCTAACGAGTGGGAATCCAAGAGAACAGCTATAGATGAGAATATGGAGGTCACTCAAATTACTCTTGATGAACTTTTTGGAACTCTTCTACAACATGAAACCAGAATGAAGAGAGATGCTGACAACATCAAAAAGAAAAATGGAAATGGTATTGTTGCTTTTACAACAACTTCAAATTAGATGAAAGCTAAGACTCTTGAGAGAGTAACCAGATCCAAGTCTAAGAAAGTTATTTTTCAATCCGAATCTAGTGAGAGTGAAGTCTCAGAAAATGAACTAGAAAATCTTGCTCGAAGGATGAACAAGATAGCTGGACAGAGAAATTTCCCATCCAAGTATAAGAAAAAGGACAGGAAAGATAAGAAAGATGGAGAAGTTACTTGTTATGAATGCAAAAGATCTGGACATATTAGTCCAGATTGCCCTATGCTCAAAAAGAAATAAAGGAAAGAAAGGCATTCAGACACGAACAAAAAGAAGTATTATAAATCCAAAGCTAAGAAAGTTTTGAAAGCTAATGACACCTGGAGTGCCAGTGGTGGTGACTCTTTAGATGAATCGTCTGATTATGAATCTTCAGGACAGAAGAATCTTGGTCTTATAGCCAGATTACCTATTGATAATCATTGTTTTATGGCTATGGTACGAAATGCTGAATCATTGACCAATGTTTCTTTAAATTCTGATGATAGTAAGTATTATAACACTTCTAATGAAGAATCTTCTTCTGATGAAGAAAATACTTTACCTACTTATGAAGAAGTCTCTAGGTTTGCTAAACTTCTTGAGATTGAGAATTCCAAACTCAATAAGAAACTTGAAAAAGAAAACGCTAGGAATTCTATTCTTATGAAAGATATATCAGATCTTTCTAAAGATCTCGATAAAAAAAATGCTGATTTTGAAAGTATTTCAAAAAAATCATGAGGAAGTAAGTTCTGAGAAGAACAAACTTTTTAAAAAATTTGAAAAAGTAATTTCTAAGAAAAATGTTTTCGAGCCTAACTCTAGTTCAAAAAATAATGATTTTGAGAATAAAAACATGGTTGTAAAACTCATGTCCCAAATTTTTTCCTTAAAGAAGGGCTTATCAAACTTTACCCATG
Source organism: Viscum album (assembly GCA_963277665.1). Taxonomy (NCBI): domain Eukaryota; kingdom Viridiplantae; phylum Streptophyta; class Magnoliopsida; order Santalales; family Viscaceae; genus Viscum; species Viscum album. Next base: position 1,228,162,610 of record OY728130.1, read on the forward strand.
GTAAGGAAAATTTTGATAAGATGTATTCCCAAATAGGACCATTAAAAAATAAATCTGGATTTGTTTATACCCATGCAAAACTAGTTTTTAGTAACAATTACTTTGTTCCTCAAAGTGCCCCATTTTGTACCAAGTGTCAATGTGTTGGTCACTGAGCAAAGAATTGTTCCTTAAACAAAACCCAATCTTTAGGATTTCACAAAGCTTACTTTTCTAAGAAGATGTGGGTTCCAAAAATTTTATTATCTGGAAATCTCGGATCCAAACAAGTTTGGATTCCAAAAATCTAATTTTCTTCTTGATTTCAGGAAAATAAAGAGAGTACCAGCAACAATACGTGGTACATGGATAGTGGATGTTGACGGCACATGACTGGTAACAAAAGCTATTTTGAAAAGATTATCAAAACGAAAGGAGGAAAGGTAACTTTTGGAGATAATGCTAAGGGAGAGATTGTTGGTATTGGTAATATTGTTTTTCTTAGTAAAACATTGATTTCAAATGTTCTTTTTGTTAAGGGTCTTAAGCACAACCTCATTAGCATAAGTCAGTTATGTGATGAAGGTTACCTTGTGAATTTTAGGAATGATAAGTGCTTAGTTCACAATTCCAAGAAAGAATTTATTCTCTCATCCAATAGGCAAGAGAACGTCTACACATTGAACCTAGAAGACCTCAGGAGTCAAGATCTACCTTTCCTAAGTGCAATGGAATATCATTCCTGGTTATGGCATAGAAGACTAGGACATTGTAACCTTAGGAACCTATGTAAACTATCTAAGAAGAAACTAGTTAAGGATCTACCGGAGCTTAGATTTGACTCTTCTAAAGTTTGTGATCCTTCTCAATATAGCAAGCAACATTAATATAGTTTTAAATCAATCGGTGAAGTCTCAACAACCAATGCATTACAGTTAGTGCACATGGATCTTTTTGGTCCAACACAAACTAGAAGTATTGGAGGCAAATACTATGTCTTTGTTCTATTTGATGATTACACTATATTTAATTGGGTCTATTTTCTAGCAAAGAAATCTGAAGATTTTTCTTATTTCAAAAGTTTTAGAGCTCAAGTTAAAAATGAGAAAAACCTTCCATTGAAAACTATTCATAGTGATCATGGAGGAGAATTTCAAAATTCTGATTTTGAAACTTTTTGTAGTAAGAAAGGTATTACTCACAATTTTTCAGCACCTAGAACTCCTCAACAAAATGGTGTAGTTGAAAGAAGAAATAGAATTCTTCAAGAAATAACTAGAACCATGTTGAGTGAATATTCTATAGCTAGACATTTCTAGGCTGAAGCTGTAAGTACTGCTTGTTATACTATAAATCGAGTTTTGATCAGACCTTTTCTTAATAAAACTCTTTATGAGTTATGGGATGGTAGAAAACCAAGACTATCATACTTCAAGGTTTTTGGTTGCAAAGTATTCATTTTGAATACTAAATATAACTTACATAAATTCACACCAAAATCCGATGAAGGGATTTTCTTAGGCTATTCCACAACATCTAAGGCTTATAGAGTTTTTAATAAAAATACTTGCACTGTTGAGGAAATAGTACATGTAAAATTTCATGAGTCAGATCCTTTTGTTTTCAAACGATCCCAGCCTACATCTTCAGATGTGTTTTAAAAAACTGATTATCAACCTTTGATAGAAGAACCTTCTGATAAGGATAATGTTCTAGAAGATACTTCTAAAACATTTACCCCAGAAGATTTTCTACCCTATGTTTATGAACAGGTTTTTAGAAAACCCAAATCAGGTGTTTCTTAAGAATCATCCCAGTGATAGTATCATTGGTGATGTAAATCAACCTGTAAGGACTAGAAGTTTCTTAAGAAATAAAATAGAACATCTAGCATTTCTTTCCCAATTAGAACAAAAAAAGCACTGATGAAGCTTTAGGTGATGATGATTGGATCAAAGCCATGCAAGATGAACTAAATGAATTCGAAAGGAATAAAGTATGGAACTTGGTTGAAAGACCTAAGGAAACTTCCATTATTGGAGTAAAATGGGTCTTCAGAAATAAATGTGATGAAAATGGAGTTATAGTAAGAAATAAAGCTAGACTTGTTGCTAAAGGCTATAATCAGCAAGAGGGAATATACTATGAAGAAACCTATGCTCCAGTAGCTAGACTTGAATCTATTCGTATTCTACTTGCCTTTGCAGCATTCTTTAATTTCAAACTTTTCCAAATGGATGTGAAATGTGCTTTTCTTAATGGTTATGTTCGAGAGGAAGTTTTTATTGAACAACCTCATGGCTTTGAAGAAACAAAACATCCTGATTATGTTTAGAGACTTACTAAAACTCTGTATGGCCTTAAACAAGCCCCACGAGCATGCTATGGTAGACTCACTGGATTTTTGCTTCAAAATAACTATGTTAAGGGAAATGCAGATCCAACCCTTTTTATAAAGAAAGATATGAAAAATGTTTAGATCGTTCAAATCTATGTTGATGACATCATATTTGGCTCAACTCAGCAATCTTTGACCGACTCTTTTGCAAGACTAATGAAATCTGAGTTTGAAATGAGTATGATGGGTGAGTTAACCTTTTTCCTTGGTTTTCAAATCTCTCAAAAACCAGAAGGAACCTACATATCTCAACATAAGTATATTAAAGATCTTCTTAAAAAGTATGGTTATGACAACACTAAGAGTATAAGTACTCCCATTGGTACCTCAAATTCTTTAGATCTTGATGAAGCTGGGAAACCAGTAGATCAAACATCTTTTAGAGGTATGATAGGAAGTCTACTATACTTAATAGCTAGTCGACCAGACTTAATGTTCTCAGTCTGCTTATGTGCAAGATATCAATCCAATCCTAAGGAGTCTCACTTAAAGGCAGTAAAAAGAATTTTTCGCTACCTTAAGGGAAACATGGATCTAGGATTATTTTATACTTCTAGAAATGATTTTGTTCTAAAAACCTTTTCTGATGCTGAGTTTTGTGGATGTAGAATGGATAGAAAAATTACATTCAGAACTTGTCATTTCTTAGGAGATTCGTCAGTTTCTTGGTCCTACAAGAAGCAACATTCTGTAGAACTCTCCACTGCTGAAGCTGAATATGTAGCAGCTGGAAGTTGTTGTGCTCAAGTGTTGTGGATGCAACACACACTCACAGACTATGGCTTGAGTTTTACTAAAACTAAAATTTTGTGTGATAACACAAGTGCCATTACCCTTAGTAAGAACCCTGCACATCACTCCCGTGCAAAACACATAGATATTAGGCATCACTTTCTTAGGGATCACACACTTAAAGGAGATATTATTCTTCAGTTTATTGGAACGCAAGATCAACTTGCTGATATTTTCACAAAATCTTTGCCTTCTGATAGATTTGAATATATTAAACAGATGTTAGGAATGATAACTGTAAGGTAATCCTCCTTAATTAAATTTCTTTTGAAAAAGTCTCCTTACAGCAATAAACTCCTTTTCATAGGGGGAGTACATTTGTTTGATAGAATAACTATGTTTTTTCAAAGTTTGTTTTCAAACTTTTCGGAACGAAGATTTCCAGAATGGAACTTCCGGAACTACAATTTTTCCAAAATGGACATTTTCATACAGAATACTTCTCGAATGGAAGCGTTCGTATTGAAAACATCCGGAATGGAAAATTTCGTACTGGTATTTTCATAACGGAACTTTCATACTGAATCTCTCTTAATAAGTTTTTTTTAATTTCTTGGAATGTGTTTCTGTACTAAAGTTTTTTTTCGTACTGAGATTTCCGTAATGCGTTTTCCGTACTATGTTTGTTTTCCGTAGTAGAGTTTTTGTGAACTCTGTCTTTTCATAATAAAGACTTTTTCAAAGTCATTTTTATAATACCCATTACGAATAATCCTCCTAACCCAATCCGAAAGGTATGATTTCCTTACTCAAGTTTTCGTAGTCATTTTTTCCCCTGCTGACATTTTCTAGTATTATGTTTTCGGATTGTAGTTTTCTTAATTCTTTTTTTAATAAAAACCTCAAAAATATCGGATTCACGTTTTCAACCGTCAGATCTGATCTCAGCTTATCCCAACCGTTAGATCAACCGAGGAAGTTGAATTCTCGTTCCATTGCCTATATAAAGGGGACCCATATACTCGTCCCACATCGATTTCAAGCTCTCACATCCTGAATCTCTGCCTCTCAGTTTTAAAGCCGTTCCGAACTTCAGATTTCTCTGTTCCGAACTTCCCAGAGGACATCAGATCCGAATTTCTATGGAGTTAGCATCTCAAGAGATGTCATCCACCAAACCTATTTCACAATGGTTAGTTTACAGAGAAAGGCTAGTCCATCCGGATTTATTCAATAACTATGATTCTCTTATTTTGAAGAACATTAAGTTGAATGGCTTGCAAGATATTGCTGTGTCCAAACCGGGAAACCAAGACAATGTTTTTATGGAGTTACTTATTGAGTTCTATGAAACAGTTTCCTTCTTTCAGGAAGATAAGAGGGAGAAATTTTCATTTAAGTCTTATGGTAAGACTTACAAGCTTTCTTATACCAAGGAAGCAAGCTTGGTAGGGCTGTCCTATGATGGAGAAGCCGAATTTATTTCTCATGTGTTGCCGGACTCTAAGGGTAGCTTTGACAAGGAAAAATCCTTGAAAACTCTCAGACTCTCAGATGACAAAGCTTCGAAGATTGCTAGTTTGCCTACAAACATCCGGATTATAGAGTTGTGGGTGCAAGGTCTTATTGTACCGAGGAAAGGTGATAAAGACAGCTTGAAGAAGAGTGAGATCTATATCTTAGATTTCCTGATAAATATAAGGAAGTTCAACTTCATGAAGCACATTCTTATAACCAATGAGAATCTTAAGAAAGGAAATCTCAGAGCCCAGATCGTAATGTACCCAGCAATTCTATCAAGGTTGATAGTTCGGTGCCTTGTGTCTTTCAAGGAAGCTTGCAGATCTAAGCCAAGGGTTAGTAAAATTTTGTTGGTCAGTAATGATACCCTTAAGAGGATGGATGTGGATTTCAACAAGGAGACTGTTCAGTTCTTCGATTTGCCTAATCAAGAAGAAGCGGCTCCGAAGTCAGCTAAATCGGAATCATCTAATCCAGTAAAGAAAAGAAAGTTGAGAGAAGTTGCAGCTGAAGTTGGGGATCCTAAAGCTAAAGAAGATCAAACCGCACCTCCCAAACCAAAGAAGAAGAAAGACTATCCTGATGAAGTTGTTGCGAAGTAGAGAGCAGATAAAGAGAAAAGGAAAGAAGGGGATCTGCAGTTCGGATTAGACCCTGCGGAGGCTAAGGCTTTGAAGGAGATAACTGCTGATGAGCTTGAAAAACAAGTAAAGGAAAAGAAGCTCATGAAGAAGATGACAGAAGCCGAGGCAGTCCAAGATTTGTTGAAATTTAATGAAATAGTATCCGAAAGCATTCCAGTTCTAAGATATTTCTCCTTGGAATCTCTACCCGAGACTCCAGGAAGAAACCTTGATTTTCCAGAAGAGACTAGAGCTGAGCATGTTGAGTGACTTGAGCAGATTCAACAAGTGGAAGAGGAAGAAGTAGTTGCTGAAGGAAGTGGTGAAACATGAGATTTATTGAAAGAAGTAGTTGATTATAAGGGGTCACTTTCGGAACACCTATCACTCCGAACATCAGAGGCTGAATCCTCTAAGTTATTAACTCTAGAGAAGGATAAGAATGAGGAAGATGTTGTTCAAAAAGTTGTTGATGATATTATTCAAGTATCTACTGGCGAGCAGAAAACTCCTGATCAAGAATCGATTCCGAAAAAGAACAAGGGAAAGAAACTCCTTGTTGATACTCCGAAATCAGTGGCTAGCAAGAAAAGAGAAATTGGTGATTCTTCTAAAAGGAAGTTGGAGCTTATTGAGGAAGAAAATTCTCCAAGTAAAGTTTCAGATTCGGAGTCATCCTCGTTGGGACATGACTTTGTTGTTCAATCTTTGAGGAAGTTAGTTGGTTCCATTCCGACCATCTCGACCATAGAATCAAGATGCCAAATGCTTCAACATGCTCTGAATCAGAAATCAGATTCCGTATCCTTGGTCATGGATAAGTATCTCGAGATAGAAGCCGAATTCAAATCTTTTCTTGTTGGCTATGAAGCCCAAAAAAGATCTTGCAAGAGAATGACGAGGTGGTCGAGGAAGAATGTGGAAGAGATGAGGCTATTCGATGAGTTTCAAGACAATGTTAAAGATGATTTTGAGACTGAGGACAGGAAGATAAATGAGTTAACTTCATCCTTTGAAGAGAAGCTGATAGATGAAAAGAACTTCCGGATTCAAGAAGTCAGAGATCTGAATGGGAAGCTGAATTCTGTTTCTCAAAACTGGATGTTTGAAAGGGATCCTCGGATCGAGTTTGAACAGAAGATGAATGCTCTGGAAGAAAAGATCAAGGCTCAGGAAGAAAAGATGAAAGCTCAGGAAGAAAATATTGAAGCTCAATCTTCAAGAATAGTGGTCTTAGAGAAGCAAGCTGAAGAAGATCATAAAGACCTGAAGAAGATCAAGACTATTCTTAAGGGTCTCATGTCGAAGGATAAAGATCCGAAATAACTAAATCCGATCTTTTTGTTGTATCTAATTTTCTTTGTTGCCGAGATTTTAAACCTAATAAGAATTGTGCCTCTCGTTTATTTTGTTTTTATTACTAATTTTTTTAGGTACTTTGTTATTTTTTTCCATTCCCTCGATTTCTTTTTGAAAATCACAAAGGGGGAGAAGGAAAATATCCTTAAGAAAAAGAAGAACTCAAATGAGAGTTTATCTAAAGGGGAGAAGGAAAAGATCCTTAAAGGAAAAAAGAACTCTAATAAGATTCTATCTAAGGGGGAGTTTTTCATTAAAGAATACTTTCTTTTTCGTAATGAAATGTCACTTCGGAAATATAGAATACGATCCTTAGTGTTTCAAAGCCTAAGGGGGAGTTAGTCGTATTCATCAATTTCCTTAAATCCAAGGGAGATAAGCCTTAATGTTTTTCTTTCTTCTTAGAATTTCTTTTTCGTAAGGATGTTTGTGCTTTCCAAAAAGGGGGAGATTGTTGAGTCAATAAGGTTTTCCTTATGACTTTTCCATTCCTTCTTGTTTTGAAAATCACAAACACCTTATCTTTAAGAAAATTGCTTTTATAAGGAAAATTGCTTTTATAAGGAAAAATTCTTTTATAAGGAAAATTGCATTTATAAGGAAAATTATCCTTATCATATTTTCATTCATATTTCTCCTAAGTATAAAATTCGGATTCATTTCTATTTTCTCGGAATCATTGAAACTTTTATATGAAGCATTCTGTTTTAGGATCCGAATTCTGGATAAGAACTGTAAGGAAGTTTCATTCTGAATTCCGGATATGAACTCTGACTAAGTTCTACTCCAGACTCAGGATATGAATCCTTATGAAGTTCGACAATGAATTCTTATTACGAATTCTGATGACGAATTCTCATTTCGAATTCTGATGAGGAATTCTCATTATGAATTCTGATGAGGAATTCTCATTACGAATTCTGATGAAGAATTCTCATTAAGAATTTTGATGATGAATTCTCATTACGAATTCTGATGAAGAATTCTCATTACGAATTCTGATGACGAATTCTCATTCCGAATTCTCATTTCGAATTCACCTAGTAAACAGAATCTGATTATCTTTGTTCTATACACTCTGAATTAATTCAGACTCCGAAAAATATTTTGGTTAGACTCCGAACATTTATTTTTCTTACACTTATATAATTTTTCTACTCTTTATTATTTTCATTACACTCCGAACCTTCACTCCAAAGCATTCATTCCGAACTTTTGAGTTAGATTTTAAAACAATGTCGTACATTCTGTTACACTTGTTTTGTTATAAAACGATTTTGTCTATTTTATTATAAACTAACTGTTGTCTAAGTGACACATGTACAGGTCCCTCCGATATTTAAGGAAAATATGACCGTTGGGAAGGAATCCGACCTTACCTATAAATAGGATCTCATTTGAAAGACCTCATAGCTGAAGAGTAGAAAGGCTGACTAATCTGCTTGAAGTGATTTCTAGAGAGAGAGGCTCTTATTAACTCTCAAAGCTTCATGCGACTCCGAATGTTGGTGATTACATTCACGGACTTCCGGGGATAGGAATACAGAGGTGCCGACTACCTTAAAGTTCGAGGGATTCTTTGCTGAGGAAGACAGAGGTTGCCAACTACCTTGAAGTTGAGGGCTTGCAGGGATAGCAAGACAGAGACTCTGATCATCGTATCGAGGGCTTACCCTTGTGTGGGTAAGACAGACTTGCTTGAAAGTATAAATCAAGGGACCTTTATCCAAGGTTGTTGGATACCCTTCTCTTTGGGTTAAAAGACTTATATTTTGTTACTTGTAGTTCTACTACTTGTTTATATTCCGCTGCATTTTGTATTATAAGGAAAGTATAATTTTCTTATACTTCCTTATTTGTACTCTGTTTCATTTAGATTCTATACGCTTTAAGGTAGAATCTCATATTGTAATCTTTTTTTAAGTTTCAATTTCCAGAATCATATTTCTGGAACCTACTTTCGGAATCTCTTTCCAAGTTTGCATTCGGTGTTAGAGGTGTTGTGAATTTGCTTAGTTTAACTTTGTTAAACTTAGCCCTTTCCTTTGCTTAAGGAAAACATAGTTAATGGTAACTAACTTCAAAGGTTCCAAAGGAATTTTTAAGGTGTACAATTCACCCCCCTCTTGTATATTGAGCATATACATCACTATTTCGATCCTACATTGGTGGGTTGCGCAATGTGGTGCAGCATGACAGTTGTTTGCTGCCCGTCCAGTAGCCACACAAGTGATTTGGTGATACTTGCGCACCAGAATTGATGTTTCACGACAGGTTTCCATTAGGTTTCATAATCGTCTTGATTTGAGAAGAAGTTGAGTCATGCAAGTTTGGCTTTTAAGAAGACTGAATCGTTCAAGTGTTGAAGGTGGACTTGCACGACAGTTATAACTTGTGTGTCATCCTCGAATGTTGTGCGCTACCTTGGAGTTGCGTGCCAGGTGCTGTTGAGGCTTTCCGGTTGTTTTGGTGCAGCATGAAAGTTTTTGATCAGTTTGTGGGTGATGGTTGGACATCAAGAGAGCATCCACATAATGCAGAGGATGTATTCATTGACCAATGATGAAGAGACCTTCATGTCTATAAACTAAGTGGGACTTCACTAATGGCAGTAAGCCAGGGGGAGTCCACGAGAGTGACCCTAGGGACGCAGTGTGCTATCCATGAACAATTGTAAAGGCAGTGATCCTGGGACAGAGTGAATGTGCCCGATCCTTTGTAATCCACAACTAGTGAAGAATAGTGGAATTTGGTACACCTGACAACTTATCGGCGTATGCTCCTTGGACGTAGCCCTTAGCGGTGAACCAAGTAAAATTTGCTGTGTCATCTCTTTGCATGTGAATGTTTCATTACAGATCATATTATTTATACAGGTTTAACTAGTTCCTACCAACGTGGGAACAAGATCCTCAGTTTAAAAGAAAACGTTGTCACCCTGATTCACCCCACCCCTCTCTGGGTGCCTCGGGGTCCTTCAAGTGGTATCGGAGGGAGGTTGGAAAGATCCTGAGTAATGAAAGACCCGCTGGCATGGAAAAGAGTGGAATTGGTTGTGAAGCTGAGACATCAACAGTTGGAACTGAAAAGATCCAAAATAAAGACAAGATGAATGTTGAAAATGTAGAAACATTGCCTAAAGTGCTGAAAACAGAACCCTCAATCCAATATAAAATGAGAACTAAAAATTATCCTCAATCATTCATAAATGACAGGATGTCTAACTACTCTCCCAAGGAAGAAGGTATGAAGAGAAATTCAAACAAGAAGACACTTCCTTTCATGAAGTGTCAGTTCTGTGGGTATATGGGCCATACCATGTCGTATTGTGAAGAGGCAAGAAGCTATCTAAATGGAGAAGATACAGGAGTTCAACAGAGGAGAACAAATCCATATCCTAATTATTTTATAAGAAATAATTTCAATGGGTACTGTTTTCATTGTTCTAACTTTATTCATAAGGCTGTTAATTGCAGGCAGAGAAGGGACATAGACACCTCATATGGATGTTCGAGACAAGTCAAGTCTTGTCAGCAAGACAATGTTGTTCTTTCAAACAGGTTTTCTCCTCTCAAAGAAGATTTTGACTATAAAGAACCTGGGTACATGGAAGAGATAATTGAAATGCCATCAATGCTCTATACTCAATCCAATGTCTCATGGAAAGAGCGGATGAAAATTGAGAAATCCAACCTTGTAGAGGTGTCCCTCAATGCTACAAAAAATAACAGTACCTGGATTCTGGATAGCAATTGTTCATCTCATATGATAGGTAATGCTGACTTATTAACGGATATAAAAAGGAAGGTTGATGGGATAGTACGATTTGGTAATGATTGAGCTCTAAAAATCAAAGGAAGTGGAAGCACTGAATTAGCTAATGGAGAGCTGAAGAAGACTGAAGTCCTTTACGTAGATGTCCTACGTCATAATCTACTCAGCGTGAGTCAACTCTGTGACTCGGGACATATAATTACTTTTAATAAGAACAACTACACTATCAAGGGAAATATAGGAAACTCACTCATGAAGGGATGCAGAATAGAAGACAACTTGTATTAGGTTGATAGTGATGAAAATGTTTGTTACATGACTGTTGAAGAAGAAAAAAAATTTGTGGCATCGAAGACTGGTACACATCAATCAACAGGACATGAATAAAATAACAAAATTAAGGATTTTCATGGACATTCCTAACCTGAATCGTGAACATGAAAAACTATGTGATGATTGCATTCGTGGATAGCTAGTTAGAAGTTTATATCTTCCAAAGAAGAAAAGGGCATCTCACCTTCTTGATTTGATTCATAAAGATGTATGTGGGCCGATAAATGTTGTTGGAACTCATGGAAAAAGGTACTCTGTACTTTTCATAGATGATTATAGTAGAATGGCATGTGTGATGGTAATTCATAGGAAATGAAAAGTCCTTGACTGCATGAAAACATATCAGCGAATCACCGAGAATGATACCATACGAAAAATCAAAGTGTTGCGATCTAACAATGGAGGGGAATACACATCTATTGAATTTGAATATTATCTGGAGAAGCATGGGATAAAACATGAGGTAGCTGATGTGAGAACTCCTCAAAAAAATGGATTTGTTAAACGGAGGAATAGATAGGTGAACAACATGGAACGAACTATGCTAACTAAGAGTCGCATTCCACGATATTACTGGAAAGAGGCGGTTCAAGCTATAGTGTATATTCAAAATCGAACAGGACTCAATATGGGTGAGATGAAGACACCATATGAATTTTGGAATGGAAGGAATCCCTCTTTGAAATAAATTCGTATATTTGGAAGCAAATGTTTCATCAGAAACAAAGAAGGAAATCAAGGGAAGTATGGTGACAATGCAGATGAAGGAATTTTCCTTGGATACTCAATGAACAGCAAATCCTACAAGTGTTTAAACAAGCGATTAGGAAGGATTGTGGAAAGTAGTGATGTTAAAATAATTGAAGAGATAACCAAGAATGCTTCAAGGACGTCATATGCTAATATGAGAGAAAGTGAAGAAGAAATTGAACGTGGAGAAAATAAAAATACAGAAATAGATGAAGCTTTAAAAAACACTCACCAGTCACATCAAGATGTTGACTCAGAAGAAGAATCTGAAGAAGAAACTGAGGTTGGAGAGAATGCAACTTAACCACAAAAGAGAAATCGTAGAGCTGAGATTGATCCATCCAATATAATTGGGGATAGGAGTGCCCCCACTCAAATAAGAAGAATGCAGAATAACACGCAATCTACATTTATATCTATTGTGGAGCCATCCTCATTTGAAAAAGATGAAAAGGATGATTCGTGGGAGAAAGCCATTAATGAAGAATTAGATCAGATTGACATGAATCAGCCATGGGATCTTATCCAGAGACCCGAAGGTCACGATGTGATTGGGACAAATTGGATATTCAAAAACAAGATTGATGAGCGTGGAAGTGTTATCAGAAACAAGGCATGACTGCTATGTAAAGGATACTCTCAGATTGAATGTGTTGATGTTGAAGAAACCTTTGCTACAGTGTCTATATTGGAGTCAATCAGACTTTTCCTTGCCATGGCACTCCAAAGAGGATATAAAGTATACCAGATGGATGTCAAGACAGCATTCTTGAATGGTGTACTGGAAGAAGAAGTCTATATTGAACAACTAGTTGGTTTTTTTATTTGTTCTGATGAAACAAAAGTTTGAAAACTGAATAAATCTCTATATGGTATGAAGCAAGCACTACGAGCATGATATTCTTGATTGGACTCGTATCTCAAGAAACTGGATTTCAAAAGAGGCGGGGTAGACAAAAATTTTTTTGTGAAGAATTCTCCAAGAGATCAATTCATGGTTCTAGTCTACGTTGATGACATTATTTTTGGTGGTAGCAAGAAGAAATCAGTGGATGAATTTTCCAATCACATGAAATCAGAATTTGAAATGTCCATGATTGGGGATCTCACATATTTCTTGGGGCTTTAGGTGACTCAAAAGAAGGATTACACTTTCATTTCATAGGAAACGTATGCAAGAGATCTGCTGAAGATGTTTAATATGAAAGATTCCAAACTAATGTCCAATTCAATTGCAGTTGGAACTAAACATGGAAAACATGAGGATGGGACCTCTATAGATCCCACCACGTACAGGAGGATCATTGGGAGCCTACTGTACCTGACATTGACACGACCAGATATTGTCTTTCCCACATGTCTTGCAGTGTGCTTTCAGATTAATCCAAAGGAGGAACATATGGAAGCAGTAAAAAGAATAATGAGATATATTCAAGGGACTCACAATTGTGGCTTATAATTGTTTCAGGAAAGAACAGTGAGTTATCAGCATTTTCTGATGCTAACTGGGCAAGCGATGTTGTGGACAAAAAGCCCACCAGTGGTGGTGCATTCTATATTGGGAATAAATGTGTTGGCTGGATGAGCAAGAAACCATATAGTAATTCTCTTAGTACTACTAAGGCTGAGTATATCTCCGCTACAAAGTCATGCACTCAACTTCTATGGATGAAGAATCTATTGACAGATATTGGTGATGAGGTAAAGCAACCAATGGTGGTTTATTGTGATAATAAGAGCATAATTGATATTACGAAGAATCATGTTCCGTATTTTCATACAAAACATATTGAAATTAGGTATCACTTTGTCCAATAGAATGTTGAGCAAGGCATGATTAGAATGGATCATGTGGGAACAGATGAGCAAGTGGCTGATATCCTGACCAAGCCACTATCAGCGGCAGTGTCTGAGAAGCATCGGTTGAATCTCGGTGTTCGGCCACCTCCAAGTGCATAAGGAGGTTACGCAATACCTATCTCCTCAGTTTTATAACTGTTTTTTTTCTCTTTATGGATGTGATGCATGTTTGTGGGGGAGATATTATCCAGGGGGTGTGGTTTGAGCTGAACAATGAAGTAGTACCAGTATTTGGGTTTATTGCCAATGGGGGAGAAAGGAATAAATTTAGAGTCAGAGGATGAGAAGGAACTCAGGAACTCAACGAACAAGGAATCTTTGGGAATTCCAAAACATGGGATCCCAATTCAAGCCTCATCTCTTGTTTTCTACACCAAGCATTCCTCACGTAGACTTAGAGTGTTGGCTGAGTTGTTTCTTTCATTTTTTGGTTTGCATGTGGATCTATTTAATTTATTTTCTGATTTCCAACAAACCCAAAGGGGGATATTGTTGGAACCATGGATGTTCTGTGAATGAATTGGAGTATGGTTCATGTTTGTTGTCAATCCTCAATGGATGTTCTGAACATGTACCAGCAACGTGATCATATAGTTCAAGCAGACAACGGTATTGAAGATGGCGCCGTTTCCTAGTGTTTTCCAAATTATTGGGCCTCAAAACTTTAAATATGGAGAAAAGTGTTATTGGAAAATAAAATTGCACCCCGAGGCCTTGGAGGCTTGGAAACTTGTGCGCCTGATGTTTTTCAGAATGAGAACATGAAAATATGGAAAAGGAAAGAGGGTCGTGCAAGTGGCTTTCACGCCGCGAAAGGACTTGTGTGCCGGTACCTTAGAGGATTAGAAAGTTGTGTGTTGTTTGACCATCGTGTTTTGATCATCAAAATATGGAAAAGTAAATAGGGGATCCCATGATTGGATGTTGGTCGCACAAGTGTCTAGGAGGACAGAAGGGTTGCCCACCGAGACTTGCGCGCTGAGGGAAGACGTGTGTGTCGCCGCGTAGGGTATCCGAATGTCTATAAATAGAAGACCACCCCTCCTCATTCGAGAAGAACTTTGGACTTGAAGAAATTTAGAGCTCCCATCACAAAGGTGTTGAATTCGCACAAGTGTTTGTGGGTCGCGCAAGGTGGAGTAGTGCGACAGTAGTTTGCTGCCCGTCCAGTAGTCACGCAAGTGATTTGGTGATACTTGCGCGCCTGAATTGAAGTTGCACGACAGGTTTCCATTAGATTTTAGATTCGGCATGAGTTGAGAAGAAGTTCAGTCACCAGGTTTGGAATTAAAGAAGACTGAATCGCGCAAGTGTTGAAGGTGGACGTGAGCAATAGTTATAACTGGCGTGCCATCCTTGAAAGTTGTGCGCCACCTTGGAGTTGCATGTCAGGTGGTGTTGGGGCTTGTCTGTTGTCTTGGTGATGCATGAATGTAGTAGATCAGTTCCCATGTGATTGTTGGACTTCAATAGAGCATCCACATAATGAATAGGATTCATTCATTGAGCAATGATGAAGAGACCTTCACGTCTATAAATTGAGTGGGACTTCACCAACGGTAGTGAGCCCGAGGGAGTCCACGAGAGTGAACCGAGGGATACAGTGAGATATTCTTAAACAATTGTAAAGGCAGTGAGCCTGGGACAGAGTGATTGTGCCCGAACCATTGTAATCCACAACTATTTAATAATAGTGGAATTTGGTATGCCTGACAACTGGTCAGCGTATGCTCCTTGGACGTAGCCCTTAGCGGTGAACCAAGTAAAATTTGTCGTGTTATCTCTTTGCATGTGAATGTTTCATTACAGATCATATTCTTCATACAGGTTTAAATAGATCCTACCAACATGGGAACAAGATCCTTAGTTTAAAAGAAAAACATTTCACCATGAATCACCCCTCATATCTCAAGGTTCCTTGGGGTCCTTCAAATATTGGTTGTCTTGAGATAAATAATAAAATAATGAATTAAATATTCCAAATTCACTCCTCTCCTCCACTATAAAAACTCCCCACCACTCCCTCTTCTCTTCACTCCTCTAAGCCTTGATGATCCACAATGTTTTGCCCAAATAACCTACCCTAGTCACTCCCAACAGCTAATAATCTTCTGGTCTTTCCAAAAATAAAAAATTTCTTCCATTAAGGAGGTTCTCAAAGATGTTATTTCAAGAGGTAAAATACATTTATTTTTCATTTAGTTTTATTGGAATTTATCATCTTTTGTTATCCTATCCTCACCTCCTTTATCCAAATGATAATTATAACTCTATAATCATCTATATAACAGACGTATATAATGTGAATGGAATAACCATCATCAATATTCTAAATCCCTCCCTTTTATTTTTATAAATGAAATCAACGTCCTTTTGGTTCCAATTTATAACCTTCGTGAATGACAAAGTTTCATTCTTCAATATCTCATTCAATACTTGTCATGAAACCATAGTAATGGTTGAAAAAGACTATAATATATGTATTGTAACCTAATTACTATTTTGGAACTTGTATATATACATATTATTAATTTATATGAAAAATCTAGTTCATAATAATCCACATACCGCCAAATAATCAAAGTGGTTTTCATCTAATGATTCTTCCTCATTCCATGTAAAAAAAAGATATTAAAGACCGTTATCAATTTTGGATGTTTATAAATAGTATTTAATTAAAATTCTATAAATTTACAACCATTCCACTTGTACTCCATTACTTAAAAGTATGTGAACGAATTATGAAAATCAAGGAAACAAACACTCTGGAACGACAGAATTCAATATTATAACATAACAATAAGGACATAAATGAAATAAAAAGAATTATGATAAACTAAATAAATATATAATAGGTTATGAATTATTTTTTTAATGAGTATAATTTCATATTAGGGAACAATAATTTCTACAGGGGAAAACATTCGGATTTTAGTTAAGGGATTTTCCACCTGAAGAACTATTTTCATTCATATTACTTTTATTGTCCAATTACCTCAATTAAATTATTATGTCTTGTTATGAAACCTCATAAATTATATGTGATATTTATATATATGTTTACCAACCATAACCCTTCATAATTTTATGAATAGTTACACTTTTTAAAAGGAACTTTTCAAATTGCTTCCAAAATACATGCCCGATTCAAGGGAATTTCTAAAATTTCTACTTATTCTCTAGGGCACTCTATAATTTGTTTTTGGAAACCATTATCTTTCTAAAATAAGTCATTTTATTAGGAAAAATACTATATTACTTTAATTCTTGTTTTATAAAATGAATTTTCCTAAAGAACTCTTATTTTCAAAATAAAGAGAATTTATCTCAAGAATCACTTAATGATTTTATAAGAGTATTCTCGTCGAATTCAACACTCTTGTTGATTATTATTTATTATTGGGTTTAATAATTTATTATTTCATCTACCATATTGTATTTAATGGTTTATTACTAATTTTATTATGGTTGATATATCCTAAAACCATTCACCATATTACTCGGAATGGTTTGGGGTTTATGTATAATGATTTGGAAAAGTTAGTTACATTTCATATGATAGTTTCAATATGAATTTATATGTTGTTTTTGTCTATCCCCGCTCATATGAAGAATGAATGGACTTATTATGTGACTATTGGGGACCTCTATAGCTCCCTGATGCATTGGTAGGTCTCATGGGAGAAATAGATGTGGAATTGGATGAGGCATTTCCCGATGTGATATATGGATTTTGGTCGGGGCCTTAATCATTAGATGTCGTGGATGAGTCCATGAAATATTGTTTCAGAATGTCCAACATATTCACTTCCCTCATTATGATGATAGTATTTGATTTTCATGTGGTTATTCGACTTGTAAAATACCAATGATTATGTTTTATTATTAAATTATTTACTCAGCTCATATTCCTGCCATAATGTGTTAATGTTTATTATCAAAGGCATGTGTTTTCAATTATTCACCATGTCTTATGTTTATGCTATCTTCCACTGTAGTTCATGACCTTACTTAACATCTGAGTTCACCCTTTTCTTATGGTTCATTTTCTCAGGATATGAAATAGTAAATTATGAATGACTTGCATGCATAATCTAGGAGGCATGGATTTTTATAATAGAATAAATTAGTGTTTTATTTTATTTCATGATGTAAAGTTAAAATTATTTATGTACCTTGTTTCAAAAAGATACTAAACTAATTGGTCCTTGGGGATACATATTCCTTGTTTATATTTCAATGTAATAAAATAAGGCACTGGCTCTGGGCAACTGGGGTCAGGTCCTTACTAGTGGAGTGACTTTTCTCTAGACTACGAGTCTGTGTTTTATCGTTCAATATGATCAGTAGAAATTCACTATGTAGCTATGAATTTAACTTTACTTTTTTTTCATTTTGGTTTTTGGGGTCCTTTCATTAGTATTGTCATACCCATCCTTACACGGGCCTTAGCTGCACGTGTCGTGTCTTGTGCATACGAGTATCCATTTGATGATTTCCAAGGTGGAAAAGACCAGATTGGGATATCTGAGTTCCCTACAGGCCAAGGTGTTCCTATAGCCACAATTACCAGTCCCAATACCACTTTATGTTTATAGGTTGTACTTCTTGTTTGAGACTCTCTTGTTCTTGTGGGCTTGTATTCTTGCCCAGTTTTGCTTTCAGTACATTATTTTCTGTCATACTCTGTTGGTTGGGTTTAGTTGTATATATGCATCTTGTTCCTTGTTGTTTTTACTTTTCAGCATTTATGGGATTGGAGATGTGTGTATGTGTACGGGTACATAGGAAATGCCTCCAATGTTAGTGATATTTCTACTCAGTGCTTCTCACCTACCCCTGGCCTATTAGAGGTGGGTTTGGGGAGTCATGGTGATGGACCCATAGGGATGGGTCATGATAGAGTGGTATTAGAGGATGTTCTGTTCTACATTAGGACCAAGATTCTGTGAGATTGGTTTCTAGAAATAATAAAAAGTGTTTTGAGATTGGCATTCAGTACAGGGACCCCAGTGTTGGTGTGGGCAGCTGACATATCCATACACCTGGGCTCTGATAACATTTTTTGGACTTGGTACATGAAAACACTAGTTGCGGGGATGTAAAAGAATGGAACATGTACTACATAGGAGCAGGTTGGGATTTCCATGTCCTTTATTCAAATATACATATATACTCTCTGACCATGGTACGTCCTGTTCCTTTATAGGATGCCTCTGCGATGCTTACCCACTAGGATTCAGCAGCTCGATCAACAGAATGACCCCCTTAGTGATGAGGCTTCGATACATGGACCAGTTGCCTAGGTGTTACCTCCAGGAGGTGCACCAGAAATACCCCCACTAGTAGAGAAACATGTGGTACCTACAGTACCAACTAACAAGGGGCACAAGCTGTGCGTGTTCCATTAGTTCAATAGGTTGAGACCCATCAATTTCTGAGGTGAGCCTAATCCTCAGGTGGCTGAGGACTTCCTTGAAGTGGTAACCCGAGTTGTCTGTCTAGTGGGGACACCAGCAGACCAGATAATGATCCTAGGAGAGAGCCTTATTCATGGTTTAGTGGGAAAATGGATGATTTTGACCACTCATACCCACTACGAGGAGGCTCTTTCTAGGATGGAGTTTCAGGGACTCTTTAGGGAGGAGTTGTCTCAAATTACACTAATGGAAGTGCATATCCATAAGCTTCTTCAGCTCTAGTAGGGCAGTCTGATGTTGTCAAACTATTCATCGAGGTTCACCAACCTTTCCAGGTACTCAATGGATATGGTCTGGGATCCGTACTTCAGATCTCTGATCTTTGAGTGAGTTATAAGATAGGAAATTCGGGCTAGTGTCATGCCTCTATGCATTTCAACTTATGATGGAGTGTTGAGAAGACGTTGGTGATCAAGAGGTTCTAGGAACAGCAGAGATAGCAGATGAATGTCAGAAGTAGGTAGACATGTGAGGAGACCTTGATAGTAGGGATTTGATGTCTGGTACAGAGATCAGGACGTACGATACGTCACCGGAGGACCTGGGATGGGGGATTAATAGTCCATGGATCTTATGCTGGATCTAGTCAGCCTAGAGAGAGGTGTTGTTATTCGTGCGATTGCAGGGGACATCTTGCTAGAGATTTTCCAACCCGTCGAGCTGTGGATTGGGAAGAGGGGGATGGACCACCGAGGCAGAGGCCAGGAGTGGTGCAGATAGACCCTCTATGTGGCAGATGTGGTAAAGGAGCAGAGAGAGCTACATGTGGTGGTAGAAGCTTCGATCTACTTCCACCAACACCTCCAAGAGGACCGCACCAGTCCTAGTGAGCATGCTACTGGGGCAGGGTCAACTAAATACGGTCAAATTGTATGACTCAGGGACTCTAGGGATGATCCAAGGTAAGATTTTTTCCTTCTATACCTTAGCTTCCAAACTTATAAACAAAGGTCCCAGTCATTCCTTCCTCACCACATGTCATGTGCGAAACCTTGAGATTCAGGTAGAGCCATGGACTCGAACCTTATTCTTGGAGACACCTACAAGAGGAGAATCGATGATCACACACCTTTGTAGAGAGTGTGATCTTACCATTGGAGGTGAGGCTTTCGGTTTGGACCACATGGTGGCAGCGTCGAGGCCTTATGACATCATTCTCGGTATGTATATGCTATATTCGGTCCATGCCCCGATTATCTACTTCAGGGGAAGAGTGTGTTGTGTTTTTAGTGATGGGATGATGTTTTCCTTTTTTAGTAAAAATGAAACCAAGGTAGAACCGAATGGGTTCAAGCATAGGAGGGTGAAGCTGATCACTCTTTAGTTTCCAAGCCTTACACTCGAAGGAGCAGATGTCGTGATATTCCAGTTACCAATAGAAGTTGAAGAATATGAGGACATCATTCATGAATATGTTCTAGGAAAACACCACCACTAGGAGATCGACTTCTACATCGAATTGCAGCCCAAGATGGAAATGATATCCTCAGTAGAATACCAAATGGCTCGTGTAGAGCTACATGAGCTGAGGTTGCAGTTAGGGGATTTTCAAAGGAAGGAATTTTTGAGACCTAGTGTTTCACCCTAGGCAGCCCCAATTTTGTTTTCCAAGAAGGAAGATTGGAGTTTGAGGTTGTTCATGGATTATCAGCTCTCGAATCAAGAAACAGTTAAGAACAAGTATCCACTTCCAAGGATCGATGAACTCTTTTATCAGCTGAGAGGGGAACAATGGTTTTCAAAGGTTTTCCTTCGGTCAGGTTACCACCAGTTATAAGTACAGATGATGATATACAATAGAAGGATTTCAGATTCCACTATGGTCTATATGAGTACTTTGTGATGCCTTTTGGTGTGATGAACACCCACACTGTTTTTATGGGACTTTTTAACTAGATCTTCCAACCATATATGGACTGGTTCATAGTGGTCTTCATCGACGACATTCTTCTGTACTTAGTGTCAGAGGATGAGCACACGAGACACCTACGGATGGTTACAGACATACTCCAAGAGAACCAGATTTATGGGATGCATTTGAAGTTCTTGTTCTGGATTTAGGAGGTCCACATTCTGGGATATGTCTTCTCTATTGATGGAGTAGCTATGGATCTATCTAAGGTGGAGACAATGTTAGCATGAGAGCCACCTCGGAGCATAATGTAGGTGCATAGCATCCTTGGGTTGGCCAAAATTTTCCAAGGATTAATTCTGGATTTCTCATAGAAATATGCACCAATGAAAACATTGTCCAGGATTGTAAAACCCTTCCTATGGACGGAGATATTCTAGTAATTTTTTGAGCAGTTCTGACAGAGTTTGGCGAGTGCCCCGATATTGAGATAGCCAGACGAGGGTGTTAGGTAAATAGTATTCTGGGATGCATCAGGGATCAAGCTTGGTTGTGTCCTGATGTAGGGATAGGTGGGTATTGTTTATGGTTCACACCATCTATGACCACACGAGAATAACTATGAAACCCACGATCTCAAGATGGAAGTGGTAGTCTTGAAATTGAAGATGTGGTGACACTATCTTATGGCAAGTGGTTTATCATCTACTCTTACCACAAGATCCTTAAAGACATCTTCTCACAAAATGAACCAAATCAAAGATAGAGGGGTGAGATAGAGTTCATATAGGAATATGATTTTGATATCATCTATACTCCTGGGAAGGGTAATAAGGTGTTATATTCCCTTAGTAGGAGATTGAGCTCATAGTTGTTGAGTGAGGCGATATAATAGTTGGCCTCACTGCAGTTATCCTTCTTGGATAGAGAGGACGAAACATACATTCAGTCGATTTTAATCACCCCTCCATTCTTACAGTGAGTTAGAGAGGAACTGCTTAGGGATGTAGACTTTGAGAATTTACCTGCTCTGTTAATCACAAGAAATTCTCATGATGGATATTCCCAAGGTGGGAATCACATTTTTCTTTTTAGAGGATGCAATTTTTTACTAGTGGAGTTTTGGGAGGTGGTCCTTAGAGAGTTTTATAAATCCCATGTGGCAGTACACTGTTTCGTGGTGAATATGTACCCGGATCTTCAATGATAGTTATGGTGGTCAGGCAAGAAGAATATAGTAGCAGAGTTTGTTTCTCAGTGCCATATGTGCTAGCAGGTGATGTATGAGCACCAAGATCCAACTGGGTTAGCTCTCCCCTATATGATCTATAGTGGAAGTGGGAAGGCGTATTAATGGACATCACGAGAGGATTACCATAGATGTCCAAGGGGAATGATTCCATCTGGTAGATCATTGACCGACCCTCCAATTTGGTCCATATCCTAGCTATCAGGGAGTAGAGATCCATAGAGAGTGTGGAGCACATCTACGTGAATGAGATAGTTCAGCTTCAGGGCATCCATTAAACAGTAGTCTCAGATCGAGATTCCTACGTCACATCCTAGTTATGGGAGGGATTGTAGGAGGCTTTTGAGACCAAACTATGCTAGAGAAAATTTTCCACCCCTAGACAGATGGTCCGATAGAGAGGACCATTTAGGTTCTAAAGATATGTTGCAGGCATGTATCAAGGACTTTGGTCGCAGTTGGGAGGACCACCTACCACTGGTGGAGTTTTCATACAATAACATATACCAACACACCATTGGTATGGTACCATTCAAGGCTTTATATGGGATACCCTGTCGATCACCACTTTATTGGACCAACCCCGGAGAGTCTGCAATCATGGGTCCAGAATTGGTGCAAGCTACCACCAAAATGGTGTAGATCATCCATGGGTCGATGAAGAGTGCAAAAATCCAGTAGAAGTCTTATGCTAAAATGAAATGAAGACCTTTGGAGTTTGAGGAGGGCGACCATTTCTTCCTTCAGGTCCCACCTCGACAAGAATTATCAAGATTTGGCCAAGGCGAAAAGCTATCTATGAGGTTCATCGAAACATTCTAGATACTGTGTAGTGTTGGTGAGGTGGCATACCTCTTTGCTCTAAAACTATAGATGCACTAGGTATATAATGGCTTCTACATTTCGCAGCTGAGTAGGTATGTGCATGACCCACCACATGTCATCAACTGGGTGAGATGGTCATTTAAGATGGAGTGACCTTTCCTGAGTACCGGGTAATGATCGAGGATCGGGAGGAGAGGACCCTTAGTGGGTGATCAATTCACTTGGTGCATGTCCGATGGAAGAACGAGCATATTAAAGAGAGAATGTGGGAGCGAGAGGCTCAGATTCGTTCCCAATACCCACATCTTTTTGAGTAACTATTGTTTTGTCTTTTCAAGGACGCAATGCCCTAAGGTGGGGAGAATGTAATCTCTCATATTTTTCTGAGTATTATTTTTAAAGATTATATGGAACTATTACATGACTAGAATTATCAATGGAATTCTATTCTAGTGTCTGGTGATCTCAAAATGGTGGTTTGAACTTGTAATGTCCCGGGTTTTTGGGGTCCATTACTTTGTAAAAATCTCGTGCTGGGTTTTCTGGTCTAGGGATCACAGTGGTGTAGGCCTACCAGTAGCCTTAGCCTACCGGTAACAGGCCTACCTGTAGAGACCCGAATCTTGACGTATATGGACATTACATTACTTTTGCAGAATACATAGTACATTACAAAAACACACACACAAGGACCATAATAGTTTAGTGTCTTTGGAAACTCAGAACGTAATCTTCTAATCATGGTGAAAGATCATCAACATATCCCATAAAGATATTCCTTTTTTTCTTACCTAAAAACTTTCTTTATATCCTGGGGAAAAGAAAACATAAAAGGGTGAGCTCAAATGCTCAGTAAGGGTAAACAAAAGAAATATCAATCACATCATATTCATAAGAACATATCTTTTGGAAATCTTAACCTGCAAAAGAGATCATAATTTCATAACATGGGATAAATCATAGTAGTGAAATGTAATCCCAATAATCATAACTTAAAACATGAAACTTTGTGGCATACACACATAATCATAGAGAATCCTTTCTTATTAGTCAAGACTCATTGCCAATATTATCTTAGTGGACAAATTCCCTTTCTGAACCGAGTTCACTCCTCGTTTCAGTCCTGTTTCACTGAACCGGTATAACCTACCATTCCATCCATGTCTATCTCATGAGAAACAAA
Source organism: Viscum album (assembly GCA_963277665.1). Taxonomy (NCBI): domain Eukaryota; kingdom Viridiplantae; phylum Streptophyta; class Magnoliopsida; order Santalales; family Viscaceae; genus Viscum; species Viscum album. The sequence goes on from OY728130.1 coordinate 1,228,186,528, forward strand.
ATCTTTACCCAATGCATTGGAGGGAGATATAGGTCCCACCCATCTCATAATGATTCCATTCTTATGTGTGCCACAAAATCATAAATCAAACATCATTTCATAACCCATGTAATGAATATGGGATTCTTAAACATCATGACATTATAAAACAATTCATATAAGATAAAGGAATTCATAAAAATAATTCCATCATAACATAATCAAATCAATGTAAGAATAGGGATAGAAACAGAACCCTTTATTATCTTAGATGGAAAATAAATTTTGATAAAACACTTGAACTCCATTCTTGAGGAAAATATCCTTTCTATTTCAAAAACACTTTTCCTTTCTTAACATGTCGTACAATTATAAACTAAAATAAGTTGATTAAAAAAAACTTGAAAACTTTTAAAGGAAGCTTCTTAGAAATAATGTTTTAAAAATCCATTCATGCCGTATAAGTTTAAAAAACATTCTTCTCGTACTTTTGTCGGAAAAGTCAAAAAGTACCTCGTATGAAAAACAACAAAACATTCCATTCATATCTTTTACTAAAAACTCACCGAAGGGTAAAATTGGATTTAAACAATTGTAGGTTGATGGAAACAATATTACATATCGAGGAAACATGTATGTGGATGATAAAATACACCGCAGTAAATTTCAAAGTATAAACAATCTCGGATAAAAATGAGATTGTGATATTTCCCTTACCTTAGGTCCGATTTGCTTTGTAACTGTCCGAACCTCCTTTATAATGATTTAAATAATGTTATTGACTTATTCCAGAATCATACTTATTTTTATGATATCATATATGGTCATATTCGTAGCTTCATAGTAGTAATATTTCATTTCTACTTGTTATTCAGGTGTTTATAACTTTTTGTTTTTATGTGTGTTTTGTTGAATAAATTCTTATTCTTCTCTTCAGGTTATAGATACCTCATTTCCAGAATGGTATTAGTGTAATATATATCATATTAATTCATTCAATTCATTTATATAATCATTATGAAATGAAGATCATGTAGAATGAGTCACATCACATCGCGGAGACGGTATTCCGTACGTACGCACAAGTGATGATATCATTCCTATGATCGTGTAATTGTATTGGAGTGTATGTATACTATTTCAGAATCAGTATCAATTTATAATAGTCATATATTGTCATTATTTACACCATTATACCCATCCAAGTAAGGTGGTGGTGGAAAATAGATTACACCACGGCGTGGAGACGGTATTCCGTAAGTATGCACGCGCGGTGATTTCTATTTCAGTAGGTAATAAAATATCCGTATATGAGTGATACTTATGTTATTACTTCATAATGAAACAACTAAAGAAGAAGAAGTGGAAGAAGAAATAAAGATGAAAGAATCGGTAACCGACATTACCTACTCTTTGAAGTGCTTCTTTGAGACCTCTTTTTAGGGCACTAAAATGGGTGTTTGAACAAGACCAGAACCTCTAGGATGTTTCTAGGGAAGCGGATAGGAGAAAGTGGTAGGGGTTGGCCGATCTTGAAGGCTCAAAGTGGTGTGAGGAAGAGGGGGAGGAGGTGCCCTTTTATAAGGGAGGAGAGGGTCACCTTTGGAATAACTAAAAATATTATTTTATTATAAAGTCAAATTTGGTTTTTAATATCTCATATTTGATAAATTTAGAAGATAAGGTGGGTAGGGGTCTAAATACTCTCATCCAATAGAATTTAGACAAGTTTAGGTATCAATTTTAACCTTATCATTTAGATTTAACTTTAAGTTAGATAATTTAACTTTTACCGTGTCTTCTTGTTTTCTTATACTATAAGGTTAATAAACTTACTATATCAAGCCAAACGAACCCCAAGATGTTTATTATTAATATATATAACCATGTCTGAGTCATTTGGCCGAACCTTAGATTTTTAGGAATAAAATAATAATTAATAATATAATATTTGTTTTAAAAACTATTTTATGTCAATTTTGAAACTATTTAGTAATTTATTTTTGTGAAAAATCATAACAGAATGATTAGTTCGAACCAAGTTAATTAAATCAATATTAACATGTCATATTAACCTATAAAATTAGTTTAATTCATAAAAAGTCTCGAATTAAATTTATTTGGGTATTTATAACATCAATTATGTCAATATTTCATTAATAAGATAATTACTACATCATCTTTATGTCATAAATAAATTAAATTATTTAATGTATAGAAATTAAAAATAAAATACCATTATGTAGGAAATCTTTTTATCTTTATAATGAGTATTTATAGTCTAATTTATCTTATGTATAACCCTATATTAAAAATGATTTACTTATTAAACATTGATTTTAACTATTTTAAACCTTCTTTAAATAAATTAATAATAAATGTCCTAATCTAATCCAAGTGGGCTTAAATGGTCATATTTTATTCCTAAGGTTGTTTTTGGTCGAATTACACTTATCCAATAGAATTAGGACATGTGTTTGGGTAATAATAATATCATTTTTACCCTTAATTACCCTATTTACTTTTAACCGTTGTTAAAAAAAGTAAAAAGTTACTATTCACAAAAAATTATTTTCATCTCATTGAACCACATTTTAGTCCTTGATATTAACCGTGTACTTCGGATTTTAGAAATTCCACTCATAGAAGTGGTAAAATTAAGTTTTATGAAAAAGTCAGTTTTTAACTACCACTTAGTGGTTTCACTATTCATCAAAAAATGAAAGTTTCTAGAAAAAATACAAAAAACTAGGCCTAAGCTATATTTGATATTATGAATTCAAAAATGATGTCTATTTTACCAAATTCAAAACATATCAGTTATATTAATTAATTTAAAAATTAATTCCTATCGTCAAAACAAATAGCGTGTTTTTAAGAGATAATAACTATCAAAAGATTGACACTTGTTTATGTCTGGTTTAAATGTGAAATTACATCCAATGACCAACATTTTATTAAATTGTAAAAATATATTCTAAATATACTTTAAAAACACTCAAATTAATAATTTATCACTATTAATTATTTTGATTAAAAAAGTTGTTTTTAATTAAAATTTAGTAATTTTCACTATTCATTAGAATATGAAAGTTATCCGAAAAGTACCAAAATTTCACTCGAAGCTAATTTTGATATTCCGAATCCAAAAATGAAGTCCATTTTGAGAGATAAAATTTATAAAATTTTAAAAGGTGGTTATTACTATTCATAACGACTAGTTTTAATAATATTTTAATAGCATATCATTGTTTAGTGAAACTCGGTATTGCGTACTACACGCGCTATCGAGGAAGGTCGTGATTGCGTGTAATGCAAGGCAAGTCAAAGATGCGTGTTGTGCAAGATCCTTTTGGTGTAGCGTACAACACAAGACATTAATGAAATTAAAAAGAATATTTTTCATAAAATCTTGGGGTGTTACATTCTACCCCCCTTAAAATGAATTTCGCCCTCGAAATTCGTCGGGGTTATAAATGGTTTACTATTAGAAAGTTTATTTGATAGAAACCCACATCGTAAAAAGGAATACCAAAACCAATCTTTAAAAACAAATGTATGAAACTTAATGGTTACCCAAATAAACTAATCATTGTGTTTCCACATAGGTGAAAATATGGATATGGAAGAGAAATCTAACCATCATGTTCTGATGGAGAGTGGTAGAGAACATGGCTATAGAAAAGCCAGCAATCACAAAGCCATAAATTTGTGATGATCTAAGGTACCATCTGATTCATCAGATATAAGAGCACTAGGACGACATTTTTTGTTTTCAAGATCGTTTCCCTAAAGTTGATGAAATTGGAATTAGAAGAAATACTTTCGTGATTTTGGTATATTCTTACTATTGGTCGTTCTTTGGAAAATTTACACTTCATATCTTAAAGAAGTGAAGTTGAATTTGTCATTCGTGATGTGTTAGCAGATCATGTGATAGAATGATGGGTCATTCCATCTGTCTCAAACAAAAGGTTAGAAAAGTTATAAAAAAATACATAAGTCCATCTATAGTGAGATTAATGATATATGGTTCCTAAAATGGACTTATACTTCATATATCATACTGCTTAATATAATAAAACTAGTTTCTACTAAACAGGGACTTCCTGTAGGCCAGTGGTAGGCGATAAAGGCCATTCACACTTCGGTTGTGGGTTAGATTCCCACGGCCTTGTCCGACGCGATGGGTTGTCGCCCGTCTAGCAGGTTGTCCTTTTTCTAAAACTACATTACTATAACATCCCATAAATAATATCAAAAAAAGTTCTATCCTTAAAAAATACTAACTTATGTCCAACATAATCCATTCCAATCTTTAGGTTTATCTAAAATACTTCGGTCCAACCTCATAGTATAAAGAAAACGATTACGTGAAATATCATCAACCAAGCATGTGAATACCATCATTTATCCCCCATATATCCTGTTGGTCACATTCTAATCATGTGAATACCTTAATCATGTATTCTCTTGAAAAATTAATACCCATTAAACCTTACTGAAAACCTGAATGTTGTCAAAAGTTAACTCTTTCCACATACCAAAATCCAAAAAATTATATATACTCAAACCATGATATAACCTTCTCCTTATATCAGTCATGAGCTGATGAATACTATCAAACATTTAATTTTATACTTATCCCTTCATTATGCGCATATCATCTACATTCCAAAAATGTCTAAATAACCTTTCATGGATACTGGTACCATTAATCATACACTTTCAAAACTCAAGGAAAGACAACAGTGTAACAATCCTTAGATGTCTCTTTATTCCATTGTACCATGAGATTACTTATACAACATTACACAGGATAAACATGTAATCATTCCACTACATTCTTAAACTATTGACCGAGCTTCAACAATTCTTTCATCTCACATATCATTTTTAGTCTCTTCATCATCATCAACATAAATACTACCCATACGACCATACTGATTCTCTTCATGAGACTTTCCCTTAGGGCATTGGTTTTCATAATGATCGTACATTCCACATTTAAAACATTTAACCATCGTTGATGTCATAGCAATACCATTATCCTCATCCCTGGTGTTAACTGAACCTTTTCCTTCACACTTACTGGCATTATGTCCTTCTTTTCCACACCCAAAGCATCTTCCAGTTCCTTTGAAACATTCTCCTTGATGCCTTTTCCCACATGATTTACATATGGGAAATTTAACTTTCTTTTCTCTATGATCATCATGAAACTCCATCTTTCTCTTATTAGTCGAGTCAGGAAACTTAACAAATTGCACTTTATTGATCATATTATGAGATTGATGATTCGACATAATAATGATGTTTGGACTTCCAAATCTCATTTCATTTGGTTGCTCATGAAGAATATCATTCCATTGTCCATCATATCCTCCATTATCGTGAATCATCTTGTTTCCAGCCATTTTCTAAAAACCAAAAAGAATAGTGTGAGAGGCAAAAATCATAATAAAGGGGGAGTAACTTAAATATATAAAATCTTTAGTTTAATCTATTATCGTTTCCATAGTTCTAGGACTATATCCTATACGTATACTTATCCTTAGGGACATCCCTAGACATACCTTAAAAATATCTCTAGGGATCTCACTAATGTTTTCCCATCCTAGTTTCCAAAGGTTGACTAAACTTTTCCTCTGATACCAAATGTAAAGACCCGAAGCTTGAAGTACAAGGAAATTACATTACTTTTGCGGAATACTTAGTACATAACAAAAACACACACACAGGGACCGTAATAGTTTAGTGTCTTTGGAAACTCAAAACGTAATCTTCTAATCATGGTGAAAGATCTTCAACATCTCCCATAAAGATCTTACTTTTTTTTCTTACCTAAAACCTTTCTTTATATCCTGGGGAAAAGAAAACATAAAAGGGTGAGCTCAAATGCTCAGTAAAGGTAAACAAAATAAATATCAATCAAATCATATTCATAAGAACATATCTTTTGGAAATCTTAACCTGAAAAGAGATCATAATTTCATAACATGGGATAAATCATAGTAGTGAAATGTAATCCCAATAATAATAACTTAAAACATGAAACTTTGTGGAATACACACATAATCATAGAGAATCATTTATTATTAGTCAAGACTCATTGCCAAGACTATCTTAGTGGAAAAAGTCCCTTTCTGAACCGAGTTCACTCCTCGTTTCAGTCCTGTTTCACTGAACCGGTATAACCTACCGTTCTAGCCATGTCTATCTCTTGAGATATAAAATCATTACCCAATGCATTGGAGGGAGATATAGGTCCCACCCATCTCATAATGATACCATTCTTATGTGTGCCACAAAATCATAAATCATACATCATTTCATAACCCATGTAATAAAAATGGGATTATTAAATATCATGACAATATAAAACAATTCATATAAGATAAAGGAATTCATAAAAATAATTCCATCACAACATAATCAAATCAATGTAAGAATAGGGATAGAAACAGAACCCTTTATTATCTTATATGGAAAATAAATTTTGATAAAACACTTGAACTCCATTCTTGAGGAAAATATCCTTTCTGCTTCAAAAATACTTTTCCTTTCTTAATATGTCGTACAATTATAAACTAAAAGAAGTTGATAAAAAATAAACTTGAAAACTTTTAAAGGAAGCTTCTTGGAAATAATGTTTTAAAAATCCATTCATGCTGTATAAGTTAAAAAAAACATTCTTCTCATACTTTTGTTGGAAAAGTCAAAAAGTACCTCATATGAAAAACGACAAAATATTCCTTTAATATCTTTTACAAAAAACTCACCGAAGATTAAAATTGGATTTAAACAATTGTAGGTGGATGGAAACAATATTAAATATTGAGGAAACATGGATGTGGATGATAAAATACACCCCAGTAAATTTCAAAGTATAAACAATCTCGGATAAAAATGAGATTGTGATATTTCCCTTACCTTAGGTCCGATTTGCTTCGTATGTGTCCGAACCTCTTGTATAATGATTTAAATAATGTTATTTACTTATTCTAGAATCATAATTATTTTTATGATATCATATATGGTCATATTCCTAGCTTCTTGGTAGTAATATTTCATTGCTACTTGTTATTCGGGTGTTTATAACTTTTTGTTCTTATGCGTGTTTTGTCGAATAAATTCTTATTCTTCTCTTTAGGTTATAGATACCTCATTTCCAGAATTTTATTAGTGTAATATATATCATATTCATTCATTAAATTCATTTATATAATCATTATGAAATGAAGATCATGTAGAACGAGTCACATCACATCGTGGAGACGGTATTCCGTACGTACGCACGAGTGATGATATCATTCCTATGATCGTGGAATTGTATTGGAGTGTATGTATACTATTTTAGAATCAGTATCACTTTATAATAGTCATATATAGTCATTATTTACACCATTATACCCTTCCAAGTAAGGTGGTGGTGGAAAATAGATTACACCATGGCGTGGAGACGGTATTCCGTACGTACGCACGTGCGGTGATTTTCTTTTTCCGTAGGTTGGATAGATGGTGAAATAGGGTTTTTTAATAATTATAATAACATATCATTATATTAGTGATACTGATTTTATTACTTCATAATGAAACAACTAAAGAAGAAGTGGAAGAAGAAATAAAGATGAAAAAATCGGTAACGGACATTACCTCTTCTTTGAAGTGCTTCTTTGAGACCTCCTTTTAGGGCACTAAAATGGGTCTTTGAAGAAGACCAGCACCTCTAGGATGTTTCTAGGGAAGTGGATAGAAGAAATTTTCAGGGGTTGGCCGAGCCTGAAGGCTCAAAGTGGTGTGAGGAAGAGGGAGAGGAGGTGCCCTTTTATAAGGGAGGAGAGGGACACCTTTGGAATAACTAAAAATATTATTTTATTATAGAGTCAAATTAGGTTTTTAATATCTCCAAATTGATATATTTCAAAGATAAGGTGGGTAGGGGTCGAAAGAATCTCATCCAATATAATTTAGACAAGTTTAGGTATCAATTTTAACCTTATCATTAAGATTTAACTTTAAGTTAGATAATTTAACTTTTACCATGCCTTCTTGTTTTCTTATACTATAAGGTTAATATACTTACTATATAAACCCAAACGAACCCCAAGTTGTTTATTATTAATATATATAACCGTATATAAGTCATTTGGTCGAACCTTAGATTTTTAGAAATAACATAATAATTAATAATATAATATTTGTTTTAAAAACTATTTTATGTCAATTTTGACACTATGTAGTAATTGATTTTTGTGAAAATCATAACAGAATGATTAGTTCGAACCAAGTAAATTAAATCAATACTAACATGTCATATTAACCTAGAAAATTAGTGTAATTCATAAAAAGTCTCGAATTACATTTATTTGGGTATTTATAACATCAATTATGTCAATATTTCATTAATAAGATAATTACTGCATCATCTTTGTGTCATAAATAAATTAAATTATTTAATGTCTAAAAATTACAAATAAAATACCATTATGTAGGAAATCTTATTATCTTTATAATGAGTATTTATAGTCTAATTTATCGTATGTATAACCCTATATTAAAAATGATTTACTTATTAAACATTGATTTTAACTATTTTAACCCTTCTTTAAATAAATTAATAATAAATGTCCTAATCTAATCCAAGTGGGCTTAAATGGTCATATTTTATTCCTAAGGTTGTTTTTGGTCGAATTACACTTATACAATAGAATTAGGACATGTGTTAGATAATAATAATATCATTTTTACCCTTAATTACCCTATTTACTTTTAACCGTGGTAAAAAAAGTAAAAAAATACTATTCACCAAAAATTATTTTCATCTCATTGAACCACATTTTAGTCCTTGATATTAACCATGTCTCTCGAATTTTATAAATTCCACTCACAGAAGCGGTAAAATTATGTTTTATGAAAAATTCAGTTTTTTAACTACCACTTAGTGGTTTCACTATTCATCAAAAAATGAATGTTTCCAGAAAAAATACAAAAAATTAGGCCTAAGCTATATTTGATATTATGAATTCAAAAATGATGTCTATTTTACCAAATTCAAAACATATCAGTTACAATAATTAATTTAAAAATTAATTCCTGTCGTCAAAACAAATAGCGTGTTTTTAAGAGATAATAACTATCAAAAGATTGACACTTGTTTATGTCTGGTTTAAATGTGAAATTACATCCAATGACCAACATTGTATTAAATTGTAAAAATATATTCTAAATATACTTTAAAAACACTCAAATTAATAATTTATCACTATTAATTATTTTGATTTAAAAAGTTGTTTTTAATTAAAATTTAGTAATTTTCACTATTCATCAGAATATGAAAGTTATCCGAAAAGTACCAAAATTTCACCCTAAGCTAATTTCGATATTACGAATCCAAAAATGAAGTCCATTTTGAGAGATAAAATTTTTAAAATTTTAAAAGGTGGTTATTACTATTCATAACGACTAGTTTTAATAATATTTTAATAGCATATCGTTGTTTAGTGAAACTCGGTATTGCGTACTACACACGCTATCGAGGAAGGTCACGATTGCGTGTAATGCAAGGCAACTCAAAGATGCGTGTTGTGAAAGCTTCTTTTGGTGTAGCGTACAACACAAGACATTAATGAAATTAAAAAATAATATTTTTCATAAAATCTCAGGGTGGTACACTACCGATAGCTCAGTCTACCGTTAGCCACAACCTGCCGGTAGCTCGGTTTACCGGTAGCTGCAGCTACCGTTGGCTCCGTCTACAGGTAGCGGGGTCTACCGGTAGCTGCGGCCTACCTGTATCTCGGTCTACCGGTAGCTACAGCCTACTGGTAGCTTCAGCCTACCGGTAGCTCGGTCTATTGGTAGCCGCAGCCTACCGGTTGCTCGGCCTACCAGTCGCTGCAGCCTACCGGTAGCTCGGTCTACCCGTAGTAGCAGCCTTCCAGTCACTCAGCCTACTAGTCACTGCAGCCTACCGGTAGAGTGGCTACCGGTAGCCATCACCCACCGGTAGCCCTCAGCCACCAGTGGCTCTGGCCTACCATACAGGTTCTTTCCAGTAGCGCTCTGTTTTGCGCGATTAGGGTTTTAAACCCAGTTCTGACTCGTTTAAGCATGTTTTAAAGACTGGTAATGCCCATAAGTGTTTTAATTAAATACATAATGAATTAATGAGTTGGTTTAAACCACCCAAACCCTTTATTAACATGTGGGGTCACGTGGCCAACCAGCGACAACGCGCTTTAAGCGGATTCACGTTCTTATCTCAGCCGACTGTGGCCCTTATAAACAAAAGGGTTAGGCATGGTTTCTTCTTTCCTTGATCACGACTTTTCACAAACAGCTTTTGGTGCATCGGGCGAGCCGCATAGTTATGTGTAAAGTTCCGCGCATGGCCTAAGCATCGATCATCTATCATCTGAAGCTTTTTCTTATTTCAAAAGTTTTAGAGCTGAAGTTAAAAATGAGAAAAAACTTCCATTGAAAACTATTCATAGGGATCATAGAGGAGAATTTCAAAATTCTGATTTTGAAACTTTTTGTAGTAAGAAAGGTATTACTCACAATTTTTCAGCACCTAGAACTCCTCAACAGAATGGTGTAGTTGAAAGAAGAAATAGAATTCTATAAGAAATAACTAGAACCATGTTGAGTGAATATTCTATAGCTAGAAATTACTAGGCTGAAGTTGTTAGTACTGCTTGTTATACTATAAATCGAGTTTTGATCAGACCTTTTCTTAATAAAACTCCTTATGGGTTATGGAATGGTAGAAAACCAAGACTATCCTACTTCAAGGTTTTTGGTTGCAAAGTAATCATTTTGAATACTAAAGATAACTTACATAAATTCACACCAAAATCTGATGAAGGGATTTTCTTAGGCTATTCCACAACATCTAAGGCTTATAGAGTTTTTAATAAAAATACTTGCACTGTTGAGGAAACAGTACATGTAAAATTTGATGAGTCAGATCCTTTTGTTTTCAAACCATCCCAGCCTACATCTTCACATGTGTTTTCAAAAACTGATTATCAACCTTTGATAGAAGAACCTTCTGATAAGGATAATGTTCTAGAAGATACTTCTGAAACATTTACCCCAGAAGATTTTCTACCCTATGTTGATGAACAGGTTTTACAAAACCCAAATCAGGTGTTTCTTAAGAATCATCCCAGTGATAGTATCATTGGTGATGTAAATCAACCTGTAAGGACTAGAAGTTCCTTAAGAAATGAAATAGAACATCTAGAATTTCTTTCCCAATTAGAACCAAAAAGCACTGATGAAGCTTTAGGTGATGATGATTGGATCAAATCCATGAAAGATGAGCTAAATGAATTCGAAAGGAATAAAGTCTAGAACTTGGTTGAAAGACCTAAGGAAAATTTTGTTATTAGAGTAAAATGGGTCTTCAGAAATAAATGTGATGAAAATGGAGTCATAGTAAGAAATAAAGCTAGACTTGTTGTTAAAGGCTATAATCAGCAAGAGGTAATAGACTATAAAGAAACCAATGCTCCAGTAGCTAGACTTGAATCTATTCGTATTCTACTTGCCTTTGCAGCATTCTTTAATTTCAAACTTTTCCAAATGGATGTGAAATTTGTTTTTCTTAATGGTTATGTTCGATAGGAAGTTTTTGTTGAACAACCTCCTGGCTTTGAAGATACAAAACATGCTGATTATGTTTAGAGACTTACTAAAGCTTTGTATGGCCTTAAACAAGCCCCACGAGCATGGTATGGTAGACTCACTGGATTTTTGCTTCAAAATAACTATGTTAAGGGAAATGCAGATCCAACCCTTTTTATAAAGAAAGATATGAAAAATGTTTTGATCATTCAAATTTATGTTGATGACATCATATTTGGATCAACTCAGCAATCTTTGACCGACTCTTTTGCAAGACTAATGAAATCTGAGTTTGAAATGAGTATGATGGGTGAGTTAACCTTTTTCCTTGGTTTTCAAATCTCTCAAAAACCAGAAGGAACCTACATATCTCAACATAAGTATATTAAAGATCTTCTTAAAAAGTATGGTTATGAAAACACTAAGAACATAAGTACTCTCATTGGTACCTCAAATTCTTTAGATCTTGATGAAGCTGGGAAACCAGTAGATCAAACATCTTTTAGAGGTATGATAGAAAGTATACTATACTTAATAGCTAGTCGACCAGACTTAATGTTCTCAGTGTGCTTATGTGCAAGATATCAATCCAATCCTAAGGAGTCTCACTTAAAGGCAGTAAAAAGAATTTTTCGCTACCTTAAGGGAACCATGGATCTAGGATTATTTTATACTTCTGGAAATGATTTTGTTCTAAAAATATTTTCTGATGCTGACTTTGGTTGATGTAGAATGGATAGAAAAAGTACATCCGGAACTTGTCATTTCTTAGGAGATTCGTTAGTTTCTTGGTCCTGCAAGAAGCAACATTCTGTAGCACTCTCCACTACTGAAGCTGAATATGTAGCAGCTGGAAGTTGTTGTGCTCAAGTGTTGTGGATGCAACACACACTCACAGACTATGGCTTGAGTTTTACTAAAACTCAAATTTTGTGTGATAAAACAAGTGCCATTTCCCTTAGTAAGAACCCTGCACATCACTCCCGTGCAAAACACATAGATATTAGGCATCACTTTCTTAGGGATCACACACTTAAAGGAGATATTATTCTTCAGTTTATTGGAACGCAAGATCAACTTGCTGATATTTTCACAAAATCTTTTCCTTCTGATAGATTTAAATATATTAAACAGAAGTTAGGAATGATAACCGTAAGGTAATCCTACTTAATTAAATTTTTGTTGAAAAAGTATCCTTACAGCAATAAACTCCTTTTCATAGGGGGAGTACATTTGTTTGATAGAATAACTAAGTTTTTTCAAAGTTTGTTTTCAAACTTTTCAGAACGAGGATTTCCGGAATGGAACTTCTGGAACTACAATTTTTCCAGAATGGACATTTTCGTACAGAATACTTCTCGAACGGAAGTGTTCGTATTGAAAACATCCGGAATGGAAAATTTCAAACTGGTATTTTCATAACGGAACTTTCGTACTGAATCTCTCTTAATATGTTTTTTTTAATTTCTTGGAATGTGTTTCTATACTGAAGTTGTTTTTCATACTGAGGTTTCCGTAATGTGTTTTCCGTTCTGAGTTTGTTTTCCATAGTAAAGTTTTTGTGAACTCTGTCTTTTCATAATAAAAATTTTTTCATAGTCATTTTTATATTACCCATTACGAATAATCCTCCTAACCCAATCCAAAAGGTATGATTTCCTTACTCAAGTTTTCGTAGTCATTTTTTCCCTTGCTGACATTTTCTAGTATTATGTTTTCGGATTATAGTTTTCTTAATTCTTTGTTTTAATAAAAACCTGAAAAAGATCGGATTCACGTTTTCAACCGTCAGATCTGATCTCAGCTTATCCCAAACGTTAGATCAATCGAGGAAGTTGAACTGTCATTCCATTGCCTATATAAAGGGGACCCATATACTCGTCCCACATCGATTTCAAGCTCTCACATCCCGAATCTCTGCCTCTCAGTTTTAAAGTCGTTCCGAACTTCAGATTTCTCCGTTCCGAACTTCTCAGAGGACATCAGATCCGAATGTCTGCGGAGTTAGCGTCTCAAGAGATGTCATCCACCAAACCTATTTCACAATGGTTAGTTTACAGAGAAAGGCTAGTCCATCCGGATTTATTCAATAACTATGATTCTCTTATTTTGAAGAACATTAAGTTGAATGTCTTGGAAGATATTGCTGTGTCCAAACCGGGAAACCAAGACGATGTTTTTACGGAGTTACTTATTGAGTTCTATGAAACAGTTTCCTTCTTTCAGGAAGATAATAGGGAGAAATTTTCTTTTAAGTCTTGTGGTAAGACTTACAAGATTTCTTATACCAAGGCAGCAAGCTTGGTAGGGCTGTCCTATGAAGGAGAAGCCGAATTTATTTCTCATGTGTTACCGGACTCTAAGGGTAGCTTCGACAAGGAAAAAGCCTTGAAAAATCTCGGACTATCAGATGACAAAGCTCCGAAGATTGCTAGTTTTCCTACAAACTTCCGGATTCTAGAGTTTTGGGTGCAGGGTCTTATCATACCGAGGAAAGGTGATAAAGACATCTTGAAGAAGAGTGAGATTTATATCTTAGATTTCCTGATAAATATAAGGAAGTTCAACTTCATGAAACACATTCTTATAACCATTGAAAATCTTAAGAAAGGAAATCTCAGAGCCCAGATCGTAATGTAACCAGCAATTCTATCAAGGTTGATAGTTCGGTGCCTTGTGTCTTTCAAGGAAGCTAGCAGATCTAAGCCAAGGGTTAGTAAAATTTTGTTGGTCAGTAATGATACCCTTAAGAGGATGGATGTGGCTTTCAACAAGGAGACTGGTCAGTTCTTCGATTTGCCTAATCAAGAAGAAGCGGCTCCGAAGTCAGCTAAACCGGAATCATCTAAGCCAGTAAAGAAAAGAAATTTGAAAGAAGTTGCAGCTGAAGTTGAGGATCCTAAAGCTAAGGAAGTTCAAACCGCACCTCCCAAACCAAAGAAGACGAAAGACTATCCTGATGAAGTTGTTGCGAAGTGGAGAGCAGATAAAGAGAAAAGGAAGGAAGGGGATCCGCAGTTCGGATTGGACACTGCGGAGGCTAAGGCTTTGAAGGAGAGAACTGCTGATGAGATTGAAAAACAAGTAAAGGAAAAGAAGCTCAAGAAGAAGATGAAAGAAGCCGAGGAAGTCCAAGCTTTGTTGAAATTTAATGAAATAGTATCCCGAAGCATTCCAGTTATAAGATCTTTCTCCTTGGAATCTCTACCTGAGACTCCAGGAAGAAACCTTGATTTTCCAGAAGAGACTAGAGCTGAGCATGTTGAGCAACTTGAGCAGATTCAACAAGTGGAAGAGGAAGAAGTAGTTTCTAAAGGAAGTGGTGAAACATGAGATTTATTGAAAGAAGTAGATGATTATAAGGGGTCGCCTTCGGAACACCTCTCACTCTGAACTTCCTAGGCTGAATCCTTTAAGTTAGTAACTCTAGAGAAGGATAAGAATGAGGAAGATGTTGTTCAAAAAGTTTTTGATGATATTATTCAAGTATCTACTGGCGAGCAGAAAACTCCTGATCAAGAATCGATTCCGAAAAAGAACAAGGGAAAGAAACTCCTTGTTGAGACTCCGAAATCAGTGGCTAGCAAGAAAAGCGAAATTGGCGATTCTTCTAAAAGGAAGTTGGAGCTTATTGAGGAAGAAAATTCTCCAAGTAAAGTTTCAAGTTCAGAGTCATCCTCGTTGGGACATGACTTTGTTGTTCAATCTTTGAGGAAGTTAGTTGGTTTCATTCCGACCATCTCAACCATAGACTCAAGATGCCAAATGCTTCCACATGCTCTGAATCAGAAATCAGATTCTGAATCCTTGGTTATGGATAAGTATGTCGAGACAGAAGCCGAATTAAAATATTTTCTTGTTGGCTATGAAGCCCACAAAAGATCTTGCAAGAGAATGACAAGCTGGTTGAGGAAGACTATGGAAGAGATGAGGCTATTCGATGAGTTTCAAGACAATGTTAAAGATGCTTTTGAGACTGAGGATAGAAAGATAAATGAGTTAACTTCATCCTTTGAAGAGAAGCTGACAAATGAAAAGAACTTCCGGATTCAAGAAGTCAGAGATCTGAATGAGAAGCTGAATTCCGTTTCTCAAAACTGGAAGTTTGAAAGGGATCCTTGGATCGAGTTTGAACAGAAGATGAACGCTCCGGAAGAAAAGATCAAGGCTCAGGAAGAAAAGATGAAATCTCAGGAAGAAAAGATTGAAGCTCAATCTGCAAGAATAGTGGTCTTAGAGAATCAAGCTGAATAAGATCATAAAGACCTGAAGAAGATCAAGACTATTCTTAAGGAGCTCATGTCGAAGGATAAAGATCCGAAATAACTAAATCCGATCTTTTTTTTTGTATCTAATTATCTTTGTTGCCGATATTTTAAACCTAATAAAAATTGTGCCTCTCGTTTCTTTTGTTTTTATTACTAATTTTTTCAGGTACTTTGTTATTTTTTTCCATTCCCTCGATTTCATTTTGAAAATCACAAAGGGGGAGAAGGAAAATATCCTTAAGAAAAAGGAGAACTCCAATGAGAGTTTATCTAAAGGGGAGAAGGAAAAGATCCTTAAAGGAAAAAGAACTCTAATAAGAGTCTATCTAAGGGGGAGTATTTCATTAAAGAAGACTTTCTTTTTCGTAATGAAATGTCACTTCGGAAATCTAGAATACAATCCTTAGTGTTTCAAAGCCTAAGGGGGAGTTAGTCGTATTCATTAATTTCCTTAAAGCCAAGGGAGATAAGCCTTAATGTTTTTCTTTCTTCTTAGAATTTCTTTTTCGTAAGGATGTTTGTGCTTTCCAAAAAGGGGGAGATTTTTGGGTCAATAAGGTTTTCCTTATGACTTTTCCATTCCTTCTTGTTTTGAAAATCACAAACACCTTATCTTTAAGAAAATTTCTTTTATAAGGAAAATTGCTTTTATAAGGAAAATTGCTTTTATAAGGAAAATTGCTTTTATAAGGAAAATTATCCTTATCATATTTTCATTCATATTTCTCCTAAGTATAAAATTAGGATTCATTTCTATTTTCTCGGAATCATTGAAACTTTTATATGATGCATTCTGTTTTAGGATCCGAATTCTGGATAAGTACTGTAAGGAAGTTTCATTCTGAATTCCGGATACGAACTCTGACTAAGTTCTACTCCAGACTCAGGATATGAATCCTTATGAAGTTCGACAACGAATTCTTATTACGAATTCTGATGATGAATTCTCATTTCGAATTATGATGAGGAATTCTCATTATGAATTCTGATGAGGAATTCTCATTACAAATTCTGATGAAGAATTCTCATTACGAATTTTGATGAAGAATTCTCATTACAAATTCTGATGAAGAATTCTCATTATGAATTCTGATGACAAATTCTCATTCCGAATTCTCATTCCGAATTCACCTAGTAAACAGAATCTGATTATCTTTGTTTTATACACTCTGAATTAATTCAGACTCCGAAAAATATTTTGGTTAGACTCCGAACTTTTATTTTTCTTACACTTCTATAATTTGTCTACTCTTTATTATTTTCATTACACTCCGAACCTTCACTCTGAAGCGTTCATTCCGAACTTTTGAGTTAGATTTTAAAACGATGTCGTACATTCTGTTACACTTGTTTTGTTATAAAACGATGTCGTCTATTTTATTATAAACTAACCGTTGTCTAAGTGACACATGTACAGGTCCCTCTGATCATTAAGGAAAATATGACCGTTGGAAAGGAAGCCGACCTTACCTATAAATAGGAGCTCATTTGAAAGAGCTCGTAGCTGAAGAGTAGAAAGGATGACTAATCTGCTTGAAGTAATTTCTAGAGAGAGAGGCTCTTATTAACTCTCAAAGCTTTGTGCGACTCCGAATGTTGGTGATTACATTCGAGGACTTCCGGGGATAGGAATAAAGAGGTGCCGACTACCTTAAAGTTCGAGGGCTTCCTTGCTGAGGAAGATAGAGGTTTCCAACTACCTTGAAGTTGAGGGCTTGCGGGGATAGCAAGACAGAGACTCTGATCTTCGTATCGAGGGCTTACCCTTGTGTGGGTAAGACAGACTTGCTTGAAAGTATAAATCAAGGTACCTTTATCCAAGGTTGTTGGATACCCTTCTATTTGGGTTAAAATACTTATATTTTGTTACTTGTAGTTCTACTACTTGTTTATATTCCGCTGCATTTTGTATTATAAGGAATGTATAATTTTCTTATACTTCCTTATTTTTACTCTGTTTCATTTAGATTCTATACTCTTTAAGGTAGAATCACATATTGTAATCTTTTGTTAGGTTTCAATTTCCGGAACCATATTTCTGGAACCTACTTTCGGAATCTCTATCCAAGTTTGCATTCGGTGTTAGAGGTGTTGTGAATTTGCTTAGTTTAACTTTGTTAAACTTAGCCCTTTCCTTTGTTTAAGGAAAACATAGTTAATCGTAACTAACTTTAAAGGTTCCAAAGGAATTTTTAAAGTGTACAATTCACCCCCCCTCTTGTATATTGAGCATCTACATCACTATTTCGATCCTACATTGGTGGGTCGCGCAATGTGGAGCAGCATGACAGTTGTTTGCTGCCCGTCCAGTAGCCACACAAGTGATTTGGTGATACTTGCGCACCAGAATTGAAGTTTCACAACAGGTTTCCATTAGGTTTCAAAATCGGCTTGATTTGAGAAGAAGTTGAGTCGTGCAAGTTTGGATTTTAAGAAGACTGAATCGTTCAAGTGTTGAAGGTGGACTTGCGCGACAGTTATAACTTTTGTGTCATCCTCGAAAGTTGCGCGCTACCTTGGAGTTGCGTGCCAGGTGCTGTTGAGGCTTTCCGGTTGTTTTGGTGCTGCATGAAAGTTGTTGATCAGTTCTTGGTTGATGGTTGGACATCAAGAGAGCATCCACATAATGCAGAGGATGTATTCATTGACCAATGATGAAGAGACCTTCATGTCTATAAAGTAAGTGGGACTTCACCAATGGCAGTGAGCCAGGGGGAGTCCACGAGAGTGACCCTAGGGACGCAGTGAGCTATCCATGAACAATTGTAAAGGCCGTGATCCTAGGACAGAGTGACTGTGCCCGATCCTTTTTAATCCACAACTAGTGAAGAATAGTGGAATTTGGTACACCCGACAACTTATCGGCGTATGATCCATGGACGTAGCCCTTAGCGGTGAACCAAGTAAAATTTGCTGTGTCATCTCTTTTCATGTGAATGTTTCATTACAGATCATATTATTTATACAGGTTTAACTAGTTCCTACCAACGTGGGAACAAGATCCTCAGTTTAAAAGAAAACGTTGTCACCCTGATTCACCCCACCCCTCTCTGGGTGCCTCGGGGTCCTTCAAGTGGTATCAGAGGGAGGTTGGAATGATCCTGAGTAATCAAAGACTCGCTGGCATGGAAAAGAGTGGAATTGGTTGTGAAGCTGAGACATCAACAGTTGGAACTGAAAAGATCCAAAAGAAAGACAAGATGAAAGTTGAAAATGTAGAAACATTTCCTAAAGTGCTGAAAACAGAACCCTCAATCCAATATAAAATGAGAACTAAAAATTATCCTCAATCATTCATAAATGACAGGATGTCTAACTACTCTCCCAAGGAAGAATGTATGAAGGGAAATTCAAACAAGAAGACACTTACTTTCATGAAGTGTCAGTTCTGTGGGTATCTGGGTCATACAATGTCGTATTGTGAAGAGGCAAGAAGCTATCTAAATGGAGAAGATACAGGAGTTCAACAGAGGAGAACAAATCCATATCATAATTATTTTATAAGAAATAATTTCAATGGGTACTATTTTCATTGTTCTAACTTTATTCATAAGGCTATTAATTACAGGCAGAGAAGGGACATAGACACCTCATATCGAAGTTCGAGACAAGTCAAGTCTTGTCAGCAAGACAGTGTTGTTATTTCAAACAGGTTTTCTCCTGTCAAAGAATATTTTGACTATGAAGAACCTGGGTACATGGAAGAGATAATGGAAAGGCCATCAATGCTCTATACTCAATCCAATGTCTCATGGAAAGAGCGGATGAAAATTGAGAAATCCAACCTTGTATAGGTGTCCCTCAATGCTACAAAAAACAACAGTACCTGGATTCTGGATATCGATTGTTCATCTCATATGACAGGTAATGCTGACTTATTAACGGATATAAAAAGGATGGTTGATGGGATAGTATGATTTGGTAATGATTGAGCTCTGAAAATCAAAGGAAGTGGATGCACTGAATTAGCTAATGGAGAGCTGAAGAAGACAGAAGTCCTTTACGTAGATGTCCTACGTCATAATCTACTCAGCGTGAGTCAACTCTGTGACTCGGGACATATAATTACTTTTAATAAGAACAACTACACTATCAAGGGAAATATAGGAAACTCACTCATGAAGGGATGCAGAATAGAAGACAACTTGTATTAGGTTGATAGTGATGAAAATGTTTGTTACATGACTGTTGAAGAAGAAAAAAAATTTGTGGCATCAGAGACTGGTACACATCAATCAACAGGACATGAATAAAATAACAAAATTAAGGATTTTCATGGACATTCCTAACCTGAATCGTGAACGTGAAAAACTATGTGATGATTGCATTCGTGGATAGCTAGTTAGCAGTTTATATCCGCCAAATAATAAAAGGGCATCTCACCTTCTTGATTTGATTCATACAGATGTATGGGGGCCGATAAATGTTGTTGGAACTCATGGAAAAAGGTACTCTGTACTTTTCATAGATGATTACAGTAGAATGGAATGTGTGATGGTAATTCATAGGAAATGAAAAGTCCTTGACTGCATGAAAACATATCAGCGAATCACCGAGAATGATACCAGATGAAAAATCAAAGTGTTGCGATCTAACAATGGAGGGGAATATTCATCTATTGAATTTGAATATTATCTGGAGAAGCATGGGATACAACATGAGGTATCTGCTGTGAGAAATCCTCAACAAAATGGATTTTTTAAATAGGGGAATAGATAGGTGAACAACATGGAACGAACTATGCTAATTGAGAGTCGCATTCCACGATATTATTGGAAAGAGGCGGTTCAAGCTATAGTGTATATTCAAAATCAAACAGGACTCAATATGGGTGAGATGAAGACACCATATGAATTTTGGCATGGAAGGAATCCCTCTTTGAAATAAATTCATGTTTTTGGAAGCAAATGTTTCATCAGAAACAAAGGAGGAAATCAAGGGAAGTATGGTGACAATGCAGATAAAGGAACTTTCCTTGGATACTCAATGAACAGCAAAGCCTACAAGTGTTTAAACAAGAGATTAGGAAGGATTGTGGAATGTTGTGATGTTAAAATAATTGAAGAGATAACCAAGAATGCTTCAAGGATGTCATATGCTAATATGAGAGAAAGTGAAGAAGAAATTGAACGTAGAGAAAATACAAATACAGAAATAGATGAAGCATTAAAAAAAACTCACCAGTCACATCAAGATGTTGACTCAGAAGAAGAATCTGAAGAAGAAACTGAGGTTGGAGAGAATGCAACTGAACCACAAAAGAGAAATCATAGTGCTGAGATTGATCCATCCAATATAATTTGGGATAGGAGTGTCCTCACTCAAACAAGAAGAATGAAGAATAACACACAATCTACATTTCTATCTATTGTGGAGCCATCCTTATTTGAAAAAGATGAAAAGGATGATTCGTGGGAGAAATCCATTAATGAAGAATTAGATCAGATTGACATGAATCAACCATGGGATCTTATCCAGAGACCCGAAGGTCACGATGTGATTGGGACAAAGTGGATATTCAAAAACAAGATTGATGAGCGTGGAAGTGTTATCACAAACAAGGCATGACTGCTATGTAAAGGATACTCTCAGATTGAATGTGTTGATGTTGAAGAAACCTTTGCTACAGTGTCTATATTGGAGTCAATCAAACTTTTCCTTGCCATGGCACTCCAAATAGGATATAAAGTATACCAGATGGATGTCAAGACAACATTCTTGAATGGTGTACTGGAAGAAGAAGTCTATATTGAACAATTAGTGGGTTTTTTATTGGTTCTGATGAAACAAAAGTTTGAAAACTGAATAAAGCTCTATATGGTATGAAGAAATCACTACGAGCATGATATTCTTGATAGGACTCGTATCTCAAGAAACTGGATTTCAAAAGAGGCGGGGTAGAAAAAATTTGTTTGTGAAGAATTTTCCAAGAGATCAATTCATGGTTCTAGTCTACGTTGATGACATTATTTTTGGTGGTAGCAAGAAGAAATCAGTGGACGAATTTGCCAATCGCATGAAATCAGAATTTGAAATGTCCATGATTGGGGATCTCACATATTTCTTGGGGCTTTAGGTGACTCAAAAGAAGGATTACACTTTCATTTCACAGGAAACATATGCAAGAGAGCTGCTGAAGATGTTTAATATGAAAGATTCCAAACTAATGTCCAATTTAATTGCAGTTGGAACTAAACATGGAAAACATGAGGATGGGACCTCTATAGATCCCACCACGTACAGGAGGATCATTGGGAGCCTACTGTACCTGACAGTGACACGGCCAGATATTGTCTTTCCCACATGTCTTGCAGCGTGCTTTCAGATTAATCCAAAGGAGGAACATATGGAAGCAGTAAAAATAATCATGAGATATATTCAAGGGACTCACAATTGTAGCTTATAATTGTTTCAGGAAAGAACAGTGAATTATCAACATTTTCTGATGCTAACTGGGCAGGCGATGTTGTGGACAAAAAGCCTACCAGTGGTGGTGCATTCTATATTGGGAATAAATGTGTTGGCTGGATGAGCAAGAAACCATAATGTAATTCTCTTAGTACTGCTGAGGCTGAGTATATATCCGCTACAAAGTCATGCACTCGACTTCTATGGATGAAGAAGCTGTTGATAGATATTGGTGATGAGGTAAAGCAACCAATGGTGATTTACTGTGATAATAAGAGCGTAATTGATCTTACGAAGAATCATGTTCCATATTTTCATACAAAAAATATTGAAATTAGGTATCACTTTATCCAATAGAATGTTGAGCAAGGAATGATTAGAATGGATCATGTGGGAACAGATGAGCAAGTGGCTGATATCCTGACCAAGCCACTATCAGCGGCTGTGTTTGAGAAGCATCGGTTGAATCTCGGTGTTCGGCCACCTCCAAGTGCATAAGGAGGTTACGCAATACCCATCTCCTCAGTTTTTTAACTGTTTTTTTTCTATTTATGGCTGTGATGCATGTTTGTGGGGGAGATACTATCCAGGGGGTGTGGTTTGAGCTGAACAATGAACTAGTACCAGTCTTTGGGTTTATTGCCAATGGGGGAGAAAGGAATAAATTTAGAGTCAGAGGATGAGAAGGAACTCAGCGAACAAGGCATCTTTGGGAATTCCAAAACATGGGATCCAAAGTCAAGCCTCATCTCTTGTTTTCTACACCAAGCAATCCTCACGTAGACTTATAGTGTTGGCTGAGTTGATTCTTTCATTTTTTGGTTTGCATGTGGATCTATTTAATTTATTTTCTTATTTTCAACAAACCCAAATGGGGATATTGTTGGAACCATGGATGTTCTGTGAATGAATTGGAGTATGGTTCGTGTTTGTTGTCAATCCTCAATGGATGTTCTGAACATGTACCAGCAAAGTGATCATATAGTTCAAGCAGACAACGGTATTGAAGATGGCGTTGTTTCCTAGTGTTTGCCAAATTATTGGGCCTCAAAACTTGAAATATGGAGAAATGTGTTATTGGAAAATAGAATTGCGCCCCGAGGCCTTGGAGGCTTGGAAACTTGTGCGCCTGATGTCTTTCAGAATGAGAACATGAAAATATGGAAAAGGAAAGTGGGTCGCGCAAGTGACTTTCACGCTGCGAAAGGACTTGTGTGCCGGTACCTTAGAGGATTGGAAAGTTGTGCGCTGTTTGACCATCGTGTTTTGATCATCAAAATATGGAAAAGTAAATAGGGGATCCCATGATTGGATGTTGGTCACACAAGTGTCTAGGAGGATATAAGGGTTGCACACCGAGACTTGCGCGCCGAGGGAAGACGTGTGTGTCGCCGCGTAGGGTATCCGAATGTCTATAAATAGAAGACCACCCCTCCTCATTCGATAAGAACTTTGGACTTGAAGAAATTTAGAGCTCCCATCACGCAGGTGTTGAATTCGCACAAGTGTTTGTGGGTCGCGCAAGGTGGATCAGTGCGACAGTAGTTTGCTGCCCGTCCAATAGTCGCCCAAGTGATTTGGTGATACTTGCGCGCCTGAGTTGAAGTTGCACAACAGGTTTCCATTAGATTTTAGATTCGGCTTGAGATGAGAAGAAGTTCAGTCACGCAGGTTTGGAATTAAAGAAGACTGAATCGCGCAAGTGTTGAAGGTGGACGTGAGCAATATTTATAACTTGCGCGCCATCCTTGAAAGTTGTGCACCACCTTGGAGTTGCATGTCAGGTGGTGTTGAGGCTTGCATGTTGTCTTGGTGATGCACGAATGTAGTAGATCAGTTCACGGGTGATTGTTGGACTTCAATAGAGCATCCACATAATGAATAGGATGCATTCATTGAGCAATGATGAAGAGACCTTTATGTCTATAAACTGAGTGGGACTTCACCAACGGCAGTGAGCCCGAGGGAGTCAACGAGAGTGAACCGAGAGATACAATGAGATATCCTTAAACAATTGTAAAGGCAGTGAGCCTGGGACATAGTGATTATGCCCAAACCATTGTAATCCACAACTATTTAAGAATAGTGGAATTTGGTATGCCCGACAACTGGTCAGCGTATGCTCCTTGGACGTAGCCCTTAGCGGTAAACCAAGTAAAATTTGTCGTGTTATCTCTTTGCATGTGAATGTTTCATTACAGATCATATTCTTCATACAAGTTTAAATAGATCCTACCAACATGGGAACGAGATCCTTAGTTTAAAAGAAAAACATTTCACCATGAATCACCCCTCATATCTCAAGGTGCCTTGGGGTCCTTCAAATATTGGTTGTCTTGAGATAAATAATAAAATAATGAATTAAATATTCCAAATTCACTCCTCTCCTCCACTATAAAAACTCCCCACCACTCCCTCTTCTCTTCACTCCTCTAATCCTTGACGATCCACAATGTTTTTCCCAAATAACCTACCCTAGTCACTCCCCACAGCTAATAATCTTTTGGTCTTTCCAAAAATATAAAATTTCTTCCATTAAAGAGGGTCTCAAAGATTTTATTTCAAGAGGTAAAATACATTTATTTTTCATTTAGTTTTATTGGAATTTATCACCTTTTGTTATCCTATCCTCACCTCCTCTATCCAAATGATAATTATAACTCTATAATAATCTATATAAGAGACGTATATAATGTGAATGGAATAACCATCAACAATATTCTGAATCCCTCCCTTTTATTTTTATAAACGAAATCAACATCCTTGTGGTTCCAATTTATATCCTTCGTGAATGACAACGTTTCGTTCTTCAATATATCATTCAATACTTGTCATGAAACCATAGTAATGGTTTAAAAAGACTATAATATATTTATTTTAACCTAATTACTATTTTGGAACTAGTATATATACATATTATTAATTTATATGAAAAATATAGTTCATAATAATCCACATACCGCCAAATAATCAAAGTGGTTTTCATCTAATGATTCTTCATCATTCCATGTAACAAAAAGATATTAAAGACCGTTATTAATTTTGGATGTTTATAAATAATATTTAATTAAAATTCTAGAAATTTACAACCATTCCACTTGTACTCCATTACTTAAAAGTATGTGAACCAATTATGAAAATCAAGGTAACAAACACTCTGGAACGACAGAATTCAATATTATAACATAACAATAAGGACATAAATGAAATAAAAAGAATTATGATAAACTAAATAAATATATAGTAGGTTATGAATTATGTTTTTAGTGAGTATAATTTCATATTAGGGAACAATAATTTCTAGAGGGGAAAACATTCAGATTTTAGGTAAGGGATTTTCCACCTGAAGAACTATTTTCATTCATATTACTTTTATTGTCCAATTACCTCAATTAAATTATTATGTCTTGTTATGCAACTTTATAAATTATATGTGATATTTATATATATGTTTACCAACCATAAACCATTATTATTTTATGGATAGTTACACTTTTTAAAAGGAACTTTCCAAATTGCTTCCAAAATACATGCCCGATTGAAGGGAATTTCTAAAATTCCTACTTATTCTCTAGGGCACTCTATAATTTGTTTTTGGAAACCATTATCTTTCTAAAATAAGTCATTTTATTAGAAAAAATACTATATTACTTTAATTCTGGTTTTATAAAATGAATTTTCCTAAAGAACTCTTATTTTCAAAATAAAGAGAATTTATCTCAAGAATCACTTAATGATTTTATAAGAGTATTCTCGTCGAATTCAACACTCTTGTTGATTATTATTTATTATTGGGTTTAATAATTTATTATTTCATCTACCATATTGTATTTAATGGTTTATTACTAATTTTATTATGGTTGATATATCCTAAAACCATTCACCATATTACTCGGAATGGTTTGGGGTTTATGTATAATGATTTGGAAAAGTTAGTTACATTTCATATGATAGTTTCAATATGAATTTATATGTTGTTTTTGTCTATCCCCACTCATATGAAGAATGCATGGACTTATTATGTGACTATTGGGGACCTCTATATCCCCCTGATGCATTGGTAGGTCTCATGGGAGAAATAGATGTGGAATTGGATGAGGCATTTCCCGATGTAATATATGGATTTTGGTCGGGGCCTTAATCATTAGATGTCGTGGATGAGTCCATGAAAAATTGTTTCAGAATGTCCAACATATTCAATTCCCTCATTATGATGATAGTATTTTATTTTCATGTGGTTATTTGACTAGTAAAATACCAATGATTATGTTTTATTATTAAATTATTTACTCAGCTCATATTCCTGCCATAATGTGTTCATGTTTATTATTAAAGGCATGTGTTTTCAATTATTCACCATGTCTTATGTTTATGCTATCTTCCACTCTAGTTCATGCCCTTACTTAACATCTGAGTTCACCCTTTTCTTATGGTTCATTTTCTCAGGATATGAAATAGTAAATTATGAATGACTTGCATGCATAATCTAGGAGGTATGGATTTCTATAATAGAATAAATTAGTGTTGTATTTTATTTCATGATGTAAAGTTAAAATTATTTATGTACCTTGTTTCAAAAAGATACTAAACTAATTGGTCCTTGGGGATACATATTCCTTGTTTATATTTCAATGTAATAAAATACGGCACTGGCTCTGGGCAACTGGGGTCAGGTCCTTACTAGTGGAGTGACTTTTCTCTAGACTACGAGTCTGTGTTTTATCGTTCAATATGATCAGTAGACCTTCACTATGTAGATATGAATTTGACTTTACTTTTTTTTTCATTGTGGTTTTTGGGGTCCTTTCATTAGTATTGTCATACCCATCCTTACACGGGCCTTAGCTGCACGTGTCGTTTCTTGTGCAGACGAGTATCCATTTGATGATTTCCAAGGTGGAAAAGACCAGATTGGGATATCTGAGTTCCCTACAGGCCAAGGTGTTCCTATAGCCACAATTACCAGTCCCAATACAACTTTATGTTTACAGGTTTACTTCTTATTTGAGACTCTCTTGTTCTTGTGGGCTTGTATTCTTGCCCAGTTTTGCTTTCAGTACATTACTTTCTGTCATACTCTGTTGGTTGGGTTTAGTTGTATACATGAATCTTGTTCCTTGTTGTTTTTTCTTTTCAGCATTTGTGGGATTGGAGATGTGTGTATGTGTACGAGTACATAGGCAATGCCTCCAATGTTAGTGATATTTCTACTCAGTGCTTCTCACCTACCCCTGGCCAATTAGAGGTGGGTTTGGGGAGTCAGGGTGATGGACCCATAGGGATGGGTCATGATAGAGTGGTATTAGAGGATATTCTGTTCTACATTAGGACCAAGATTCTGTGAGATTGGTTTCTGGAAATAATAAAAAGGGTTTCCAGATCGGCATTCAGTATAGGGACTCCAGTGTTGGTGTGGGCAGCTGACATATCCATACACCTGGGCTCTGATAACATTTTTTCGACTTGGTACATGAAAACACTAGTTGCGGGGATGTAAAAGAATGGTAAATGTACTATATAGGAGCAGGTTGGGATTTCCATGTCCTTTATTCAGGTATACATATATACTCTCTGACCATGGTACGTCTTGTTCCATTATAGGATGCCTCTACGATGCTTACCCACTAGGATTCAGCAGCTCGATCAACAGAATGACCGCCTTAGTGATGAGGCTTCGATACATGGACCAGTTGCCTAGGTGTTACCTCCAGGAGGTGCACCAGCAATCCCCCCACTAGTGGAGAAACATGTGGTACCTACAGTACCAACTAACAAGGGGCACAAGCTGTGCGTGTTCCATTAGTTCAATAGGTTGAGACCCATCAATTTCTGAGGTGAGCCTTATCCTTAGGTGGCTGAGGACTTCCTTGAAGTGGTAACCCAAGTTGTATGTCTAGTGGGGACACCAGAAGACCAGATAATGATCCTAGGAGAGAGCCTTATTCATGGTTTAGTGGGAAAATGGATGATTTTGACCACTCATACCCACTACGAGGAGGCTCTTTCTAGGATTGAGTTTCAGTGACTCTTTAGGGAGGAGTTGTCTCAAATTACACTATTGGAAGTGCACATCCATAAGATTCTTCAGCTCCAGCAGGGCAGTCTGATGTTGTCAAACTATTCATCGAGGTTCACCAACCTTTCCAGGTACTCAATGGATATGGTCTGGGATCCGTACTTCAGAGCTCTGATCTTTGAGTGAGTTATAAGATAGGAAATTCGGGCTAGTGTCATGCCTCTATGCATTTCAACTTATGCTGGAGTGTTGAGAAGACGTTGGTGATCAAGAGGTTCTAGGAACAGCAGAGATAGCAGATGAATGTCAGAAGTAGGTAGACATGTGAGGAGACCTCGATAGTAGGGAGTTGATGTCTGGTACAGAGATCAGGACGTACGATACGTCACAGGAGGACCTGGGATCGGGGATCAATAGTCCATGGATCTTAAGCTGGATCTAGTCAGCCTAGAGAGAGGTGTTGTTATTCGTGCGATTGTAGGTGACATCTCACTAGAGATTTTCCAACCCGTCGAGCTGTGGATTGGGAAGAGGGGGATGGACCACCGAGGCAGAGGCCGGGAGTGGTGCAGATAGACCCTCTAGGTGGCGGATGTGGTGAAGGAGCAGGGAGAGCTACATGTGGTGGTTGAAGCTTCGATCTATTTCCACCACCACCTCCAAGAGGACTGCACCAGTCCTAGTGAGCATGCTACTAGGGCAGGGTCAAATAAATACGGTCAAAGTGTATGACTCAGGGACTCTAGGGATGATCCAAGGTAAGATTTTTTCCTTCTCTACCTTAGCTTCCAAACTTATAAACAAAGGTCCCAGTCATTCCTTACTCACCACATGTCATGTGCGAAACCTTGAGATTCAGGTAGAGCCATGGACTCGATCCTTATGCTTGGAGACACCTACAAGAGGAGAATTGATGATCACACACCTTTGTAGAGAGTGTGATCTTACCATTGGAGGTGAGGCTTTTGGTTTGGACCACATGGTGGCAGCGTCGAGGCCTTACGACATCATTCTCGGTATGTATATGCTATCTTCGGTCCATGCCCCGATTATCTACTTCAGGGGAAGAGTGTGTTGTGTTTTCAGTGATGGGATGATGTTTTCCTTTTTTAGTAAAAATGAAACCAAGGTAGAACCGAATGGGTTCAAGCATAGGAGGGTGAAGTTGATCACTCTTTAGTTTCCAAGCCTTACACTCGAAGGAGAAGATGTCGTGATATTCCAGTTACCAATAGTAGTTGAAGAATATGAGGACATCATTCATGAATATGTTCCAGGAAAACCCCACCACTAGGAGATCGACTTCTACATCAAATTGCAGCCCAAGATGGAAATGATATCCTCACTAGAATACCAAATGGATCGTGCAGAGCTACATGATCTGAGGTTGCAGTTAGGGGATTTTTAAAGGAAGGAATTTTTGAGACCTAGTGTTTCACCCTAGGCAGCCCCAGTTTTGTTTTCCAAGAAGGAAGATGGGAGTTTGAGGGTGTTCATGGATTATCAGCTCTCGAATCAAGAAATAGTTAAGAACAAGTATCCACTGCCAAGGATCGATGAACTCTTTTATCAACTGAGAGGGAAAAAATTGTTTTCAAAGGTTTTCCTTCGGTCAGGTTACCACCAGTTATGAGTACAGATGATGATATACCATAGAAGGATTTCAGATTCCACTATGGTCTATATGAGTACTTTGTGATGCCTTTTGGTGTGACGAACACCTACACAGTTTTTATGGGACTTTTTAACTAGATCTTCCAACCATATATGGACCGGTTCATAGTGGTCTTCATCGACGACATTCTTCTGTACTTAGTGTCAGAGGATGAGCACACGAGACACCTACGGATGGTTATAGACATACTCCGAGAGAACCAGACTTATGGGAAGCATTTGAAGTTCTAGTTTTGGATTTAGGAGGTCCACATTCTGGGATATGTCTTCTCTATTAATGGAGTAGCTATGGATCTATCTAAGGTGGAGACAGTGTTAGCATGAGAGCCACCTCGGAGCATAATGTAGGTGCATAACATCCTTGGGTTGGCCAAAATTTTCCCAGGATTAATTCTGGATTTCTCATAGAAATATGAACCAATGAAAACATTGTCCAGGATTGTAAAACCCTTCCTATGGACGGAGATATTCCAGTAATTTTTTGAGCAGTTCTAACAGAGTTTGGCGAGTTCCCCGATATTGAGATAGCCAGATGAGGGTGTTAGGTAAATAGTATTCTGGGATGCATCAGGGATCAAGCTTGGTTGTGTCCTAATGTAGGGATAGGTGGGTATTGTTTATGGTTCACACCATCTATGACCACACGAGAATAACTATGCAACCCATGATCTCAAGATGGAAGTGGTAGTCTTGAAATTGAAGATGTGGTGACAATATCTTATGGCAAGTGGTTTATCATCTACTCTTACCACAAGATCCTTAAAGACATCTTCTCACAAAATGAACCAAATCAAAGATAGAGGGGTGAGATAGAGTTCATATAGGAATATGATTTTGATATCATCTATACTCCTAGGAAGGGTAATAAGGTGTTATATTCCCTTAGTAGGAGATTGAGCTCATAGTTGTTGAGTGATGCGATATAATAGTTGGCCTCGCTACAATTATCCTTCTTGGATAGAGAGGACGAAACATACATTCAGTCGATTTTAATCACCCCTCCATTATTACAGTGAGTTAGAGAGGCATCGCTTAGGGATGCAGACTTTGAGAATTTACATGCTCTGTTAATCACAAGAAATTCTCATGATGGATATTACCAAGGTGGGAATCACAATTTTATTTTTAGAGGATGCAATGTTGTACCAATGGAGTTTTGGGAGGTGGTCCTAGAGAGTTTTATAAATCCCATGTGGCAGAACACCGTTTCGTGGTGAAGATGTACCCGGATCTTCAATGATAGTTCTGGTGGTCAGGCAAGAAGAATATAGTATCAGAGTTTGTTTCTCAGGGCCATATGTGCTAGCAGGTGATGTATGAGCACCAGGATCCAACTGGGTTAGCCCTCCCCTATATGATCTATAGTGGAAGTGGGAAGGCGTATTAATGGACATCACGAGAGGATTACCACAGATGTCCAAGGGGAATGATTCCATCTGGTATATCATTGACCGACCCTCCAATTTGGTCCACATCCTAGCTATCAGGGAGTAGAGATCCATAGAGAGTGTGGAGCACATCTACGTGCATGAGATAGTTCAGCTTCAGGGCATCCATTAAATAGTAGTCTCAGATCGAGATTCCTGCATCACATCCTTGTTGTGGGAGGGACTGTAGGAGGCTTTTGAGACCAAACTATGCTAGAGAAAATTTTCCACCCCTAGACAGATAGTCCGATAGAGAGGACCATTTAGGTTCTAGAAGATATGTTGCTGGCATGTATCAAGGACTTTGGTCGCAGTTGGGAGGACCACCTACCACTGGTGGAGTTTTCATACAATAACATATACCAACACACCATTGGTATGGTACCATTCAAGGCTTTATATGGGATACCCTGTCGATCACCACTTTATTGGACCAACCCCGGAGAGTCCACAATCATGGGTCCAGAATTGGTGCAAGCTACCACCAAAATGGTGTAGATCATCCATTGGTCGATGAAGACTGCAAAAATCCAGTAGAAGTCTTATGCTAAAATGAAATGAAGACCTCTGGAGTTTGAGGAGGGACACCATTTCTTCCTTCAGGTCCCACCTTGACAAGAATTATCAAGATTTGGCCGAGGTGACAAGCTATCTATGAGGTTCATCGAAACATTCCAGAAACTGTGTAGTGTTGGTGAGGTGGCGTACCTCTTTGTTCTAAAACTGCAGATGCACTTGTTATATAATGGCTTCTACATTTCGCAGCTGAGTAGGTATGTGCATGACCCACCACATGTCATCAACTAGGTGAGATGGTCATTTAAGATGGAGTGACCTTTCCTGAGTACCGGGTAATGATCGAGGATCGGGAGGAGAGGACCTTAGTGGGTGATCAATTCACTTGGTGCATGTCCGATGGAAGCACGAGCATATTAAGGAGAGAATGTGGGAGCGGGAGGCTCAGATTCGTTCCCAGTACCCACATCTTTTTGAGTAACTATTATTTTGTCTTTTCGAGGACGCAATGCCCTAAGGTGGGGAGAATGTAATCTCTCATATTTTTCTGAGTATTATTTTTAAAGATTATATGGAATTATTACATGACTAGAATTATCAATGGAATTCTATTCTAGTGTCTGGTGATCTCAAAATGGTGGTTTGAACTTGTAATGTCCCGGGTTTTTGGGGTCCATTACTTTGTGAAAATCTCGTGCTGGGTTTTCTGGTCTAGGGATCACGGTGGTGTAGCCCTACCTGTAGCCTTAGCCTACCGGTAACAGGCCTACCTGTAGAGACCTGAATCTTGACGTATATGGAAATTACATTACTTTTGCGGAATACTTAGTACATAACAAAAACACACACACAAGGACCATAATAGTTTAGTGACTTTGGAAAATCAGAACGTAATCTTCTAATCATGGTGAAAGATCATCAACATCTCCCATAAAGATCTTCCTTTTTTTTCTTACCTAAAAACTTTCTTTATATCCTGGGGAAAAGAAAACATAAAAGGGTGAGCTCAAATGCTCAGTAAGGGTAAACAAAAGAAATATCAATCACATCATATTCATAAGAACATATCTTTTGGAAATCTTAACCTGCAAAAGAGATCATAATTTCATAACATGGGATAAATCATAGCAGTGAAATGTAATCCCAATAATCATAACTTAAAACATGAAACTTCGTGGCATACACACATAATCATAGAGAATCATTTATTATTAGTCAAGACTCATTGCCAATACTATCTTAGTGGACAAAGTCCCTTTCTGAACCGAGTTCACTCCTCGTTTCAGTCCTGTTTCACTGAACCGGTATAACCTACCGTTCCAGCCATGTCTATCTCATGAGATACAAAATCTTTACCCAATTCATTGGAGGGAGATATAGGTCCCACCCATCTCATAATGATACCATTCTTATGTGTGCCACAAAATCATAAATCATACATCATTTCATAACCCATGTAATAAATATGGGATTCTTAAACATCATGACATTATAAAACAATTCATATAAGATAAAGGAATTCATAAAAATAATTCCATCATAACATAATAAAATAAATGTAAGAATAGGGATAGAAATAGAACCCTTCATTATCTTAGATGGAAAATAAATTTTGATAAAACACTTGAACTCCATTCTTGAGGAAAATATCCTTTCTGCTTCAAAAACACTTTTCCTTTCTAAACATGTCGTACAATTATAAACTAAAATAAGTTGATTAAAAATAAACTTGAAACTTTTTAAAGGAAGCTTCTTATAAATAATTTTTTAAAAATCCATTCATGCCGTATAAGTTTAAAAAAACATTCTTCTCGAACTTTTGTCGGAAAAGTCAAAAAGTACCTCGTATGAAAAACGACAAAAGATTCCATTCATATCTTTTACTAAAAACTCACCGAAGGGTACAATTGGATTTAAACAATTCTAGGGTGATGGAAACAATATTACATATCGAGGAAACATGTATGTGGATGATAAAATACACCCCAGTAAATTTCAAAGTATAAACAATCTCGGATAAAAATGAGATTGTGATATTTCCCTTACCTTAGGTCCGATTTGCTTTGTAACTATCCGAACCTCCTTTATAATGATTTAAATAATGTTATTGACTTATTCCAGAATCATACTTATTTTTATGATATCATATATGGTCATATTCGTAGCTTCTTAGTAGTAATATTTCATTGTTACTTGTTATTCGGGTGTTTATAACTTTTTGTTCTTATGCGTGTTTTGTCGAATAAATTATTATTCTTCTCTTCAGGTTATAGATACCTCATTTACAGAATGGTATTAGTGTAATATATATCATATTCATTCATTCAATTCATTTATATAATCATTATGAAATGAAGATCATGTAGAACGAGTCGCATCACATCGTGGAGACAGTATTCCGTACGTACGCACGAGTGATGATATCGTTCTTGTGATCGTGTAATTGTATTGGAGTGTATGTATACTATTTCATAATCAGTATCAATTTATAATAGTCATATATTGTCATTATTTACACCATTATACCCATCCAAGTAAGGTGGTGGTGGAAAATAGATTACACCACGGCGTGGAGACGGTATTCCGTACGTACGCACGCACGATGATTTCTTTTTCTGTAGGATGGATAGATGGTGAAATAGGGTTGTTTCATACTTATAATAACATATTAGTATATGAGTGATACTTATGTTATTACGTCATAATGAAACAACTAAAGAAGAATAAGTGGAAGAAGAAATAAAGATGAAAGAATCGGTGACGGACATTACCTCTTCTATGAAGTGCTTCTTTGAGACCTCTTTTTAGGGTACTAAAATGGGTCTTTGAAGAAGACCAGAACCTCTAGGATGTTTCTAGGGAAGTGGATAGAAAAAATTGGCAGGGGTTGGCCGAGTTTGAAGGCTCAAAGTGGTGTGAGGAAGAGGGGGAGGAGGTGCCCTTTTATAAGGGAGGAGCGGGGTACCTTTGAAATAACTAAAAATATTATTTTATTATAAAGTCAAATTCGGTTTTTAATATCTCAAATTTGATAAATTTAGAAGATAAGGTGGGTAGGGGTATAAATACTCTCATCAAATAGAATTTAGACAAGTTTAGGTATCAATTTTAACCTTATCATTTAGATTAAACTTTAAGTTAGATAATTTAACTTTTACCGTGTCTTCTTGTTTGCTTATACTATAAGGTTAATAAACATACTATATCAAGCCAAACGAACCCCAAGATGTTAATTATAAATATATATAACCTTATCTGAGTCATTTGGCCGAACCTTAGATTTTTAGGAATAAAATAATAATTAATAATATAATATTTGTTTTAGAAACTATTTTATGTCAATTTTGACACTATTTAGTGGCCGGGTGGTTACCTTGTTATATCAAGAATTGGGGTGGGATCCTCTTTTGATGAAAAACGTTTTTGGGGGAGGGGACACGGGGTAGTGTCTCGGGGTTGTCTAGTTCCAGTACTTCACGTGTTCTCACTCTTCCTTTGTTTTTGTGACTTTACAAGAGAACCAGGTGTTTGTGTTATGGTTGATGCTTGACTGTTTACTGTCCTGGACTTGTGCCTATGCTTACTAGTTTCCCAGTAGTA
Source organism: Viscum album (assembly GCA_963277665.1). Classification (NCBI taxonomy): domain Eukaryota; kingdom Viridiplantae; phylum Streptophyta; class Magnoliopsida; order Santalales; family Viscaceae; genus Viscum; species Viscum album. The sequence continues at coordinate 1,228,222,050 of OY728130.1, forward strand.
CTTAAACTTATTTGAACATTATTACAGAATATGAAACAATACTGGGACAAATGGGTTTTGTTGGCGAGAGTCATGACTCGAACTTGGTTGTTGGTTGTGTCCTTTAGGCTAGCTGAAGAAAAACCTAAACCTTGGGTGAGTGCTTGTTACCTTTACTTATAAACTTGTAGTTTTGTGTTTCTTATTCACGCCCCACCCATGTTGAGCACTTAGTGTCGAACACCCCCATTTCATGGGGGAGGGTGTTTTTCCCAACACTAATATTAGTGGCTAGTTATCAGCTCCTTTTTGCTCCCTTTACCGGATAGCCCAAGTATCTTCGGGCAGGCTGTGATGGCCTGAGGTCCATTATTAGCCCAAGAACCTTCGGGTGGGGTAGTGTGGTGGTTGTCCAGGTGTGTGCGGTAGGTGGTTTCCCAAATGTCTTCGGGATGAGGCCCAGGTGTCTTCGGGCATGGCAGTGGATCTTCTAGCCCAGGTGTCTTCGGGTGTGGTGGTGGTTGTTCTGGCATAGGTGTTTGCAGGCGTGGTTACGTGTGACAGTTGTGGCCCAGGTGTTTGCGAGCGGGATTTGACTGTGGGACTGCGTGTGGTTGTGGCCCAGGTGTGTGCGGGTAGGTGTAGCAGTGGGACTGCGGTGAGAATGGCGGGATTGGTCCGATGCGTAGGATGTCTCAATAACCAGAGGGAAAGTTGCGCAGGGTACCCAAACATCTATGTGCTCTTATTATATATATTACTTGACTTTTGTTATTTGGGGAGTGTGCCTTGGTGAGACTTGGGTGGATAGTTTACCCTGATAGGTGTTTGGTTACTCCTTTTCTCACGAGACTTTAGTACGTTCCCCCACTTGTGCACGAGAGTCCTTGGTTTTCCCTACTGAGTGTACTTGTATGCTCACCCTATGTATATAAAACTCCTTTTAGGTTTCCAGGAGGACTTCGGGGATCACACAGGACCATACTATCTTGGACCTTTTGGGGAGCTGCAGTTGCTGTTTTTCTTCCTTTGGTACTTAAATTTGTAGTCACCTTTGGTACTTTGTGTCTTTTACTTTTGAAACTTGCATGTTGGAATGGTTTACTTTTGGCTTTACTTTCATTTACCTTGGTATTGTTGGTTTTCATCTCCTTATCTCCAGATCTTATAAAACAAAAAAGGGTAATACCTTCCATTTGTGTGTAATTTCTATACCCTTGGTGCTAGTCGCCACTCTGGCCCCTATTGAAGGTGGGTCTCGGGGGTCATTATCTCTCCTTTAACTTAAAGAAGGAAGAGCCTGGAAATCTTCTGACCCTTCCCTCCTTTTGGTGAAGTTGGGTCGTGACATAAATTTTTTTAAGTTATGCGAGTCGGTGGGTTTGCATGGTTGTGGAAGTTTCCAAACGGATGCTTGCATTAAAAATCTGAGGGCACCATTGCCTCGGAGGTAAGGAGTTTACCTAAGAATGAGCCTAACCTCGACTAATTCAGGTCAAGGGATAAAGTTAATTTTTGGTTGTTTTTAGTAAAATGAAATAAAATAAATAAAAAAAATGAAAATTTTATTTCATCTTATATGGAAACATTCGTTACAGTTCAAATATGGAGAAGATGTTTCAATAATTATTTCCATGACACATTGACTCAAATACTAAAATGATGACTCATTAATTCCATAGTGTGACAAGAAAATTAAATCACTTTACCTACTTTTAATTTTTCAATCAAATGTTAGATGGGAGAGAAATTGAGTGAACATCATTGAGATTTGGAGAGTCCTCTCAGCGATGAACGACATCGATCAAAACTGTTAATCGTTGCGCCATTGGAGTTGGAGGATCTCGACGATGATGGAAGCATATTTTCTTCATTAGTGATCAATCAATTATCATGGTTGGGTTAGGTTTTAGATTGTTTATTTCTAATTATTTATCTAAACGAAGAAAGAGGATCAACTCACGAACTGGTTGACCCACACATCTTTGTTCTAGTTGGAAGGATTTTCTTTGTTGGGTTTGTTCCTGGAATTTGATTTGTCATGTTTAATGTTTTAATTTTCCCCGTTCAAACTTTTTAACAAGAGAGGATTAACGTCACATTGAATGATGACAGAGGTTCATTTCTACTTTGTTGTTTTGTTTTTTTCCTCCCTCTTCCCTGTGTTCCTTGCGGTCTTCACGAGGATATGAATGAAGAATCATTGCATGAACATTTCTTGGCACAAAAATCCAAAAACAGAGATCGAGCATCATGATGACCCATCAGAGGTGTGATGGTGATAGTGGTAGATGAATCGACCTAGTTCGAGAGCTCTTGTTCTTCTAGAATTCTTTTTGCAAGTAAATCAGTATGTGTTTTTGTGGACGATAGGAGGCCCAAAACAAACAGAAACAAACTTGCGGTGTTAGGGAGACCATGGATCTCAAGTTTCGTTGTGATCGGATAGACGGATCAAAGACCAGAGGAGTACCCAAGGCACGACAGAACAGGTTTTCGATTGTGGAATTTTCCGTAACACACAACGTATAACCTGATGAACCTACTGTGTGGACCGGCGGTGGTGGATAGGGGTTTTGGGATGAATGCGATGAAAAACACGGTGTGCCTACGGGGAGACACAATGTGTGTGCCCCACCCAGCAGTGCCTAGAGTCCAGGGTGACATGAAGCATGGACATGGTGTGTGACCACTGTCATAGGGTATGTTGGTCCTTACATGGGGTTCAGCGTGTATCTCAAACAATACACAGACACAAGGTGGTGTACATTCTATGTACTCAACCACATGGTCATATGAGGCCAGTAATTTGGGTCACCCTATGTGTCGATTACACGGGTTGAGGCCGCCTATGGGAACATGACGAACGTACCCATAGCGAACCCCAGATACATTGACATGGTGTGTGATCCTTTTAATATTCCATATAGTTGTGTTTTACATGAAAAGCCATACGACACGGGCCGTTTTACACGGGAACTACTCAGTGTTAGAAGACATGTCATGTTACTCTTATACACACCGTGTAATTCTCACTACACGGCTTTATCTTCATATCCATCATTTCCTGGACAAGTTTCTTTTGGGTTAGTGCCCCACATTCTCATTCTTCTGAAGGTCAGGTATCATTTAAATTCACAGGAGTATGATCCCTTAAGCAGTAATTTTCAAGATAGATTCAGGTATCCCTCCGAGAGGCCTGGATCAAGACCCTAAATCCCTTCTTTACCATAGGTAGAGTCAGGTATCAACAGAACTATTACCATAGGATGTCGATCCTCTACTTAGCAGGTGAATCCGGAAGAGTTTTTGTATCTTCCATGGCCCAAGTAGTGATCCTCATTTGTGTATTTTGATCTTTTACCACTTAGGAGTGTGTTCTCCTAGAATTACTATATCTATCTCTCATAGCCTTTCTTGAAGAAAAATACTTCATCAATAGACTTCATGAGGACCATCAGACTCATATAGGAGTTCTCCTAGATGAGTGCTTCTTGGAACCTTTGAACTGAATCCCTAGCGGCGATATGCAGTGGTGTGACTTTTCTCTATACTAGGAGTTTGAGTTTTGAGTATTTCTGTATTGTGTTCCTCTTGCTATATGTTTAGTAGATGTACACTTCTTAGAGACAACTTGACCATTAATTTTTTTATTTATTTATGGTTTTCAGGTTCCTCTACTTATTATTGTTAAACTCACCTTTTCAAAGACTTTTCCCATACATTTCATGTCTTGTGTAGATGAGTGACCTTTTGATGGTGTCCAAGGAGAACCAGGACCGAACTGGGATTTCTGAGTTCCCTATAGGCCGAGGTGTTCCTACGACCATAATCAAACTTCCTAGTACATATTTTTTTACAGGTGGAACTTGAAGTTTACATACTAACTTGTTTTTGAGGGCTTGTATTAAGGACCAATTTTACTTTCAGTACATTACTTTCCATCGTACTCTGTGGGTTGGGTTTAGTTGTCAGCATAAATCTTGATCATTTTTGGTTTTTAAATTTAATAATTTATGGGCTTGAAGATATGTTCATGTGTATAGGTACATTTTCAATGACTCTCGTGTTAGTGATATGCTTACTCGGTGCTAGTCACCAGCCCCTGGCCTATTAGAGATGGGCTTGGGGAGTAATAGTGTGGGCCCCACTGAGACAGGTCCTGTCATAAATCATAATTACAATTAAATAAAGTTATATTATATGGAAAATAATTTATAGAGATCACTTGAAATAATTCATGCGAAAAATATCCTTTCTCTCGCATTATTTTATAAAAAAAAAAATTTATTTAAAATTGACATTTAAACTTGTAAGGGAATCTTTAAGAGATTAAGGCATCATGAAAATGGAAAAATCGATTCATTCTATATAAATTAAAAGAATATTAAATTCATAATAATTTCTTAAAATTCATAAAAACCTCATTTGGAAAATCACAAAAATATTCCTTTTAAATTATTTAGTAAAAATTCCAACATGTGAAAAAATAAATTTAATAATTGTAGAATATTAATTACAATATTTTGGATATTTTTATGAAAAATAGACATGGAAGATAAATATTCCCCATCACATACTTACATCTACTCAATCCCAAAGAGTAATGAGATTTTCAATTTAACACTTACCATAGCTGTGTTGTACTCTTTACGTATATTAAATTCATATACAATGGTTTAATTTTTTATTAATTTATAACAGAACCATAGTAATTCTTTTTATATCATATATTATCCTGTTATATCATCTCATTACCCTTTTGATAATAAAATTTCCCTATTAATCTTCTTTTAGGTGTCAATTGCTTCATTTTTCAATGCATGTTTTATTATATAAGATCAATTACTTTTTCTTTATATAAATTTACTTCATCTCTAAAATGATATTAAGTAATATATATCAAATTTATTTATTATATACATTTATGTAATCATTCCTTATTTTTTAACATGGAAAATTTATCACATCATGTTGGGGAGACGGTAGGTCGTACGTACCCACGAGGGATGGTATCATTCCCTTAATGTTAAAAGGTTAAGGAAGAAAGTGGTATAATTATATTTTTTCATAATAAATATAATTTTATAATTTATATATATATATCATATATCATATATCATTATACTCATCTATTTAATGTAGTGATGAAAAACAAATTACACTACGGTGCAGGTACATTCTATGTACGCAGGTGTGATTCTTGTGTCTTTCGTAGTATGTAATAAGGTGTAATACTGGTTTTCCATAATCATAAAAAAATATCAGAATATATGGTATGATGTATTTAATAATAAATAAGGGAGAAAACACATGAATATGAATTAGAAGAATAAGTTATCATGAATGATTTGGAAAAAACTATTACCTCTTCTTTGAAGAATATTCATTAGATATCCACTTAGGGACACTATGGTTGATCTATTCAGATAACCAAATCCTCTAGATTATTTATAGGTAATTTGAGAAGTTAAATTTTTATTTAAATATTGATATATAAGGATCAATGTGATTTGAATAAGTGATGGTAGATATTCATTTTTTTAATTGATACTACTACAAACCAGTCCATTAAGTGTGTAATTAAAATGGCTCTAGTAGCGCTGTAGTAGTGCTGATAATGTAAGAGATGTTAAAGGGATATATTTACAAGCTCTTGTCAAAAGTGATGACAATATCCCCCCTTTATAGTGATAAAAAATATATGTTAATTCAATCTTTTAACAACACTTTTTTAGAACTGATAATCCAACATTAATAGAGCTAAAATAAGAACTAATAAAGGCCCCACTGATAAAGGGTATAAATTTTTTCCCACACCCACCCACTTTATCAGTGGTTTCCCCACCTAGCCCCATTTATCAGAACCATATATATTCCCTCCCCATCACGTTCTCTAGCATTCAATGAGATTAGAAGTTGGGATCTCTATTTTATACACCACAACTTTTTGCACTCCAATGTACTAATTTTATTACATTTTATGATATATATAAAAATATTTTGTTATATTTTTTTTATCAATATATATATATATATTTTATATATAAAGATATATATATATATATATATATTAAAATGGATATTGACTTTAAAACCATAAAGAAAACATAAAAACATTATGAAACTTTAAAACCCCTAAAACTACTAGAAACTAGGAAATGTCCATAACACATGATCGTGGAGTCTGTTTTAGCTCCAAACCAGCCAAATAGTTTCTTACTAAATGATCCTTGATATGATATGCAATACATGATGAAAAGACACCTTAATCAAAAGTTGTAGCCATTTGAATTTTATTAAACTGGGGTTGGTGTAAAAAACACAATCTTTGAGGCCTTCTGGTCCTTTATAGGGTTGAAGAACTAGGTAGAGATCATATATCTCAATCTAAGACCCATTTTTTAATATAAATCGTCATATCCATCTATTTGATAGGTGGAAGAGACCAAACGGGCACCCAGATAAAAATTAATTTACATTTGATGTTTGAGTCCGATTTCTAATTTTTTTGAAACTGTAATATATATTATTCCACTGATAATCATGTGATTTAATTCGAAACTGGGGTGAGATCATTTCATAAGCATCAAATGGAATGGTTATGGAGTTGAAATGGAACCTCGGATCAAAAGTTATAATATTTTTATGGTTTTTAGGGTTTTAGGGATTTTAGGGTTTTAGGGGTGTTAGGGCCTTTTCACATTCGACAGAATTTTAAACACCTAAAACATCTGAACCGGGTGTCTGTTTTTCCTATGACACATAGAAAATAGAATATTACTATGAGATCTATTCCTTGATAAACCATGGAAACCCATAATAACCTCTATTGATAGAAAAAATCCCCAAAAGGTCACTAAATGGACATAAATTCTACTCCAAGTGTTCGTTAATGCATTTATTTGAAATACATAGTTTATTTGTGCTAGTAAAAAAGTGAAGATAAAGGGGGTTCATTAGCAGTGCTTCTAAAAAATCCTTGATAATGGCCACCATTTTATCAATTATTTTTTAGAATTAGTGATAAATACCCCTTTTATCAATGGTTTTTAAAAGAACTGATAAATTCCATTTTTATCAGTGATTTCCTACTAGTGATGATAAATATGGAGACATTATTCGTGCTTTTTATTAGTGCTAATAGATTTCCTCCTATAATAGTGTTTTTATCAATGTTAAAGACCCCCTTAAATAACTCTAAAAAGCATTATTAATGACCCCCATTCACAAAACATTTCTACCACTAAGAAAGGGGTTTTTTAACTATGCCTTTAGTGGGGGTTGTTAAAACCATATCTCTAGATAAAAGTTGTTTTTTATTATTTTTAGGTGAGGTGAACTTTTTAAATTTCCAAAAATATTAATTTATAATAAATTCAACATCCATCCAAATACCTCCAAAAGACAATTTATTAGAATATAACATGGGATAATTATTTTAATCCCATAAACCAATATATTGTAAACACATTTTGTTATCATTTTGATTGACCCTCAGTTAACCAATCATAAATTTAACTGTGTGTCAAATCATTTAATATTAAAATTTTGTAATTTTTAATCTTTGATTTCAATTGGACTATAAATGGAAACTTGATGATATTTTATATTATATTATAAATTTTTTATTTATAATGATGATTAATTATTTTTAAATAATTTTATAAAATATCATTTTGATAAAATATAATTAGTTTCAGTTTTGACACTATTCATTACCTGGACTTTTAAAAATATTGACACATTAAGTGAACATTAATAAAAATATTTCATTATATTCGTAATAGCTCATTGTATTCTATAAAATTATTCTATAAAACTAAGATTAACATATTATATTTAATTTAATATTCTTAATAACATTTTTTCGATATTTCCATTAATAAAATTATTACTACATCACCATTTTATAATTATTTAATATACTTATTTTCACTAAAAATTAAAAATAAAATTCCATGACAAAGATAAATATTCTATATTTCATAATAATATTTATAGTTGAATATATCACTTTCGAAACCAGATATTAAATATTAAATAGTATTTAAAACTTGAATGTCACATCATTGAATTGTTATTAAATAGAATATTATAAATTTTACAATCTCATCTATGTACCCAAAAAATAAGTCATTATATGATCATAATAAAAATATATTTATGATGTTATATATGTATATTTATATTCATTCATGGGATACCTTGTTCCTCAGGTGGACACATAAGGGTTATTTAAAACAAAGAAAGTTACATTTTGTTACTTCCTTTGATTTAATTATTATATAAGTAATATTCATTGAAAAGTTTCCATAAATTACATAATTTAAGTAATTATGTGTTAATGGTATAATTATATAAATCAAAAAAAATTTGGCATGTTTAGGGTCATTTTTTTGTTATTATCTTTGTCTTTTAACTTGAACTAACTAATTTAACCTTTACCATGGTAAAAATGTTTACCAAGGGTACTAATCATATCAGAAAATAATAAAAGGGGATTACTGAATAAATTTGGACCTCTTGAATCTAAATTTGGAATCCATTTTTTAAAATTAGAAATACAAGTGTTTCAGAATTTAATTTAAAATATAACTGGTAAAAATCCAGTTAAAACAGTTTTAAAAAAAACACCCTTTTAAAACGTAAATTTGTTTATAACATGTTAATGTATAAAATCTTTTTCAAAATATATAATTAGATTATTTTAAAAAAGTAAAATAATTTAAATTTAAATCTAACCAAAAACATAATTTGAAGTCATAAAGACATTAAAAAAATTCAATTTAAAATAAAAATTAATATTTTAATTATTCCTTAAAAAACTAATGTTTTCATATAAAAAATTAAGATGATTTTTAAATTATTAATTAAATATAATTTTTTTTTCAAATACACTTTCTATAACTTATAAATATTAATATTCATTCACAAAAGGAAAAAGGCTCATTTTCTAAGAAAACATATTTTTTTAAAGAATAATGTGATTTTACTAAAATGGGGTAATTAGTTAATAAGAACATAAGAGTAGATTCATATTTAGTTAGATAATTAAATTTATTTCATAAATTTATTTTCCATTTTTATCCAGTACAATTTAATGGCTAGGTTATACTAATTGTGTCCTGCTGTTCAATTAAACTCACGGATGCGTGTAATAAATGCTATTGAAGAATTAAAATTATTTACAGAGAAATATTTCATAATAAAATCTAGATATTACAATTATTATGTATTTTTACCATTTCCACTCTTTGTAATATAAAATTTTTGAAAACAAAATTCTATGAATAACTGACCTCATTTCTTCTCCTCTTGATAAAATTTTACATCCATGTCTATTCTCTTCATAATAATTTTGTAGAAGTTTTTTCCAATACATGAAATATTTTAAAAATATAGTTTTAATTATATTTTTATAAATTTTGAAATGTTTGAAAATTAATCTTCTTAAAAAACATTCTAAACAAGTTATTTTTGACTTTTTTACAAAATAGGGAATTTTTTCCATATTATCATATATTGTATGGAATAATTTTCAGGAACTGACGACTATTATTTTCATTGAATAATAATTTAAAATATTCAATATTAAATTTAAAAGAAATTTTTTTCCTTAATATTCTTGAAAATATGGTTTTATATATTACCAAAATAAAAGAGTGTCATTCTCTTAATGTTAGGTAAATAGTTGTTTGATCTTGACATTCATAACACATTTGAAATGATTTTATAAAATAAATATATCATATATGTAAAAATAGATTATGTATTGTTATGTTTCTCGAGGTATAATATATTATTAATCCATAAAAAGTTTTTGGATCAATAATCTCTAAATGATCTTAATATGATTATAACCTGAAATTCAATTCTTTCCCATGAGATAATTATGTTGTGATGAGATAATAAATGTTATTATAATAAAATCATCTGACATTATGTAATTTTTTATGACTATATAATGATGTGATATTTATTTAAACCCTTTATATTTCAGTAGTTATTCTAGGATTATATATAAAAAATATGGCCTTACGAAACACAAATATATGGTTTTCATAATGTAATGGGTGTGACCAAAATTACATATCCCTATAATTCAATGGGTATATATTGATATATCATGAGATAATAAATAATAAAATTTGGAGTGAACCTAGTAATGTAAGGGTCTCAGCCCACTATGATATTCTTAATAATTCTCCTAGTTCAGTAAGGGGTTGTATCCACCATGATAGTCACATGAGTGATCCTTGACTAGGGAAATGAAGGAATGAGGAGTGAACCATGTCCACTCTCATAGACATGGAAATGATACTTGAAAAAGTAATTTGTAATATATTCTTATGAGTATAATGAAAATATATGACCTATTCTTATGATTAGTTATGATGGATCATGATTGATTATAAATGATTCCACACACTTGAATCTTATGAATTTTATTATGAAAAATAATTTTGTTCATTATTTACAATTAATGATATTTTAATCATTGATTATAAATTTTAAAATTTATAAAAAACTTATCATACCCTTATAATTTTATTATTACTATATGTAATCATTTATTTAAATCCCTTATGATTACCTATATAGATGATATGATATCACCCTTTGTTTTTAGCCTTACCTGAGGTTATTATGAATGGTATTAAGTATCTATTTCTAATAAGGGAAGTATGTGAGAAGAATATTATGGGATATGTATAATATATTTCAGGAAATAAGATTATTTTATATATATATTTTATCTAAATATACTATTAATTTATGCTTCTAGGGTGTGTATTAAAATGAGATGTTTTTATGATTCATCTAAAATATTGTAATATTTTAGTGTGAAATTCATGGGATTCATCGTTATGGTATTATATTATTATTTAGTTATTATTAGAGATTAGGATTGGAGGTAATTATTAAAAACCATGGGGATATGAATATGTATAAGTTAAAATCATGATCTTTGTTAATTATTATATATTTTTATCAACAAATTACATACCTATATAGATAGTGGAATGTGGATGAAGTTATAGAACTTATGAACCAAGGTGTAATAACTATGAAAGGGGATGATTGGGTATTTTCATGATTTTTACTATAATATGATGAGTGTGCCTAATACTGCACACCTATCTATGAACCGTTGTAAGATATTATGTGGTTAATTCATACCTAACTAGTTACACACTATGAAATATTTTAATTAATAATGAGTATAGATGAACATGGTTAAACTATTGTTTCAAATTATGAAAATAAGGTGCGATGATTAAGAAATTTTATGAATGGTTCAAATGATTAGATAACCGATCACTCATATTAATGATTTTTTATGGTCATGAAAACCATTTTAGTTTTATAAATTGTTTTAATATAGAGTAATGAAGTTGTGGTTTTGATATGTATTCTAAAATATTTAGGTATCTTATTTTGGAATAGTCACATGAGTTCTATTATATCATGAAATATATATAAGAATTTTAATATGTATCCTCAACAATTGTATGTTGAATTAAGAAATGAATACTTATAATGGTATAATGATCTCACTATAAATATATGATTCTTCTATTATTTATGTTTTTGTGAATTTAGTTCTTGAAAATATTATTATTCTCTCACATGTTGAATTTTATGTGACTTTGGAAATAAATTATATTTCTTTATATAGATCCCAAAACAATTTCCATGAATGGGATGTGACATTAAATATTATAAATGATCCTATGAGTATTTATTAGGTTGCTGAGGAAAACAATATTCCAATTAATATTAATTCAATTTTCTAGGCCTTGATTCATATTTATAAGTGGTATTTATCTCATATGGATGGGGAGAAATAATATATTCAATATATTTTTATTTTAACAGAGCTTGTTGATAATATTATTAAATATTATTATAGTATTCCCAACAATCATGATGTTTAGTTTTCAATATAATTCATACATGGGGTCACACATATTTCAAAGACTCTTTATAGAATTGTCCCAATTTAATTGATGTAATTGAAGAATCAACTCTAATATAATATTAATAGCAGATTATATCAACCATGTGCATCAAAAAAGGTTCAAACCAGCAAATTTTATTAAGAATAAAGATAGGTCAATGAAAATTTGATGTGATTATATGGAATATAACAAGATCATAATCATGAATAATTATCCACTACCCCATATTTAAAACTAGTATGAACAATTATGGGGAGCATTATATTTTTACAGGATTGTTCTTCAATTTGGACCCTATTAATTAAGGATCAAAAGTTAAGACATAAAAAATAAAAACATCCATTAAACATTTAGACACTATTAATTTTTATTGATTCCATTTGTCTAAAAATTTACCCTCTATCTTCACATATTAAATCAATAGAGACTTTATATATTTAATTGATCAGCATATGGTATCCATTAAAGAAAATATTATTATATTTTAAGTGTATTGAAAATCAATAATATCACTTGAGGATTATACCGAATATCCTAATGGTGGATAATCATTATGGATAATTTAATGAGAACAAATTTTTCTATATATTCATTCTTTATTAGGTCATATAATCTCAGTTGAATGTATATTGGTCGATCAATTAAGGATGAATAATATTGGAAAATGGGATATACCATATGATATGAATAAGATCTATATTTTTATTTGAATAGCTAGATATTATCAATACTTTTTGATAATTTATTTACTCATAAGACATCATAACTGAGATAATGTGGATGTCAGTCAAGTTTCTTTGGATAGACAAATGAGAAGAAAATTGTAAGGAACTAAAGAGATGATTGGACCATGAGCATATAAAAACACTACCCTTAACTTGAACTAGGTTTTTAATTCATATAGACTAATAGAATAATGGAATATGATGTGTTTTGATGGATAATGATATACGGATAGATTATGCCTTAGGAAAATTAAATGTTCATGAAGAAAGTTACTCGACGTAAGATTTTGAGTTATAAATTATATTTTGTCATTACTGTTATAGTGTCATTATATTTATAGAGAGATGTGTCGAGTATATATTGATCATAAAAGAATAATATATATATATGTATTCATCTAAAAATAGTTGAATATGAACCTAAGAAGATGGTTCAAATTGAATAAATATTTTGACTATTTAATACATTACCATATCGGGGATGTAAAAATTGTGGTAGATTATTTTGAGTCAAATGACTATGCTAGCTTATCAATGATGATGATAAAAAAGAACCAATATAAATTGATTTTCATATGATCAATCTTGATATCATTATTTAAGTTGAAAATTCTTATCTTACTCAAATTAAGGTGTAACAATATGTACATTTGAAAATTAAATTGGCATATAAGAAAGATGTAGAGCTACAAAATATTATGATAAATGATTCTATGGTCAGACAATAATGTGTCCTATAAATACTATACTAGATTAATAATATATTATAATAATATCATAGCTCATCATTCATTATTTATCATGGATTTATGAGTATGTATAGTGATCTAAAATTGTATTTCTAGTTGGGAAACATGAAGATATATGTTGAAAAGCAAGTATGTCAATGTTTAGTATATCAGAAATTTAAATCTGAGATAAATAATTCCAAGTGTCTGTTATTACCATTTCCCATAATAGAATAAAAATGGGAAAACATCACTATAGATATCACCATAAAACTCCCCAAAACATCTAAATTACATAATGTTATTTGGGTTATAGTAAATCACCTTATGAAGTCACCACACTTCTTTACAATCAAATATTAGTTTTTATTGAATATGTTTAATATATATATATATATATATATGAAGTGGAAATAATTCATGGATTACAACATTAAATCAACTCTAATCATGATATGAGTTTCTCCTCAATTTAAGGTGAAATATTTAGCATGATTTAGATAACATGTTGTGTTTTAGAACATAAAATCATCCTATGACCGATATTAAATCCAATAGAACCATTAAAACTATAGATATATAAATGTGTTTTTTATATATATTAAAATCGTTGTTGGGATCAACTCTTTCTTATGATAAAATTATCTTATAAAAACATTTTTCATTAGATCATTCAGATGTATCCTTTTAAATACCTCTATGCAAAGAAGTACAAATCTTTATCCTTTTGGTATAAAGTTAGATAAAAAAATCTTCTGGGACCTAAGGTAGTTTATTAAATGGTAGATAAGTTTAGATACATTAAAAAAACATCAAGGTATCTTATAGTATATAGAGAAGTTATTGTGACATTTAAAAATGAGATATGGAATTCGATGTTGGAGAGAAGGTATTCCAAGGATTTTCCCATACAATAAATTTATGTCATTCATAAATGATGTATTTTTAAATCATAGGGATATTATTCCCTTCAAGATTATTGAGGGAGTATATAAAACATCTTATATCTTGGTATATCCATAGAAGAATTCTCAATTTAATGATATGATCAATTTATTTATTTGAATTATGTACATGCTCAATCCTTTAAAAGTATTAATGGCGGATGATGTAACACTGGAGAATGATATTTATTAAAATGAAATACTTCTAGAAATATTGGATCATAGAGATACTATTCAAAAAAATAAGACTACGTACCTTGTTAATGTTCTTTGGAGGAATCAAAAATTCGAATAAGTTATATGGGATCTAGAGGTTGTGATAACGTATTTGATAAATTTCATTAATCCCAACTTATATACTAAATGAACAATGACACAAAAATAATATATAACAATGTTGTTGAATGTCTAGGTTTGAATAAGAATAATAACATTATGAAATATATATTTATATATAGAATATAAATAATAACAATTCGATAATTAATTAATTTTATCAAAAAAATTAAATGATAAGAATACTTAATTTTAGAAAAATATTATTTCCCTATATGTTATGTATTTTTATTTAAAAAATGTATATTTTTCACTATTAAAATAATTACTTCCATAAAATATATTGATAATTTATATAAATAAGTGAATAATCATTGATAGATATGTTATCCAATTTTATGAAATAAGTATAATATCAATTAATGATAAAAAGAGTTTTTTATAGAAAATTGTTTTTCTATGTGAAGTGTTTTTTCCTCATAATAAGTAAAATAAGTCATTATTTATTTGGGGTTTTAATTACAAATATAATTCATATATTTAGGAAAATTATTTGGACATTCATTTTACTAGTTTTTACAAGGTGTTTAATGGTTATAAATTAATTTTTATGGAATAAATTTGTTTTCTTAGAAAATATATCCCATCTAGATACTAGAATATGTATATGGATGTTTCTAGAGACAATATTGGGTAATAAAATTAAATGTTTTGGATTTTTTATTAACTAATATTTCACTAGTGCATGATGTGTGTTCCTAAAACTATACACCTCACTAGACACTCATGGGGGATATTATTGGGTTAATTAACACTTTTATGTAAAAACATTATGAATTATTTGAATATATACTAACCAAGAATGGCCTCTGTGAAACCAATGGTGTAATAGATTAAAAATAATGTTTTATGGTTTAGGCATCCTTGGAATTTTGTTTCATGAATATTTTATTTAGCATATTGATTTTTATTTTTCAAACTATGAGTATTGGTTTTCTCATTAGTTGGTTACAGGAGAAATCATGTTACATAAGAGTATAATGGACGATGTAGTGATTATCCTCATGAGGAACTATATAAAATGGGAGATAGAATGTGATGCCTATGAATATTCCAAACAAGATATATCGATATATAATTAATAACATAGATATAGTTGAGCCTCCAGATAAATTAAATAACGAAAACTTGGGGACTCATGATGAAAAAAGTGGAATGAATATTGAACTTACCACAAGTTGATATGATGGGAATAATAATTCAGGGATATTGATCAATACAAAAAATAAATTTTATTTTTGGAAAGGAAGGACATAAATAAACTAATTCCTATAAAATATAATATTTAATGGTGGGAAATAATGTACATAATTTATTTCCATATTTAGTTTAATGACTCATGTGTTAGGAACTTTTGGATTCACATAGTCATTTCCAAATCCAAGGGTGAACTATTAGAAAAAGGATGGTAATATTTTTTGCTAATAGTTTAAGTGGAATCATTTAAAAGTTTATGTACTGTTATTTGATAATTATATTGTTGAAGTGTTTTATAAATAATATTTTTGATATAAGAATCATTAATTATGTATGGATGATTATATAGTATTATTTTATTATGAATTTTAAAATATATGTCTAATGGTACCAATAAATTAGAATATTTATTGAGTCATAGAATTTAGGGATAAATAATCCTTATTAGTTTTTTAATTTTGAGACAATATATTTATTTAGAATAATGATCCGATATCTATTGATATATTAAATCAGTTAGTATTGGTGACATTAATTTTTTTTAGTAATTGGATGGTAATGTTATTTATATCGAACATTATTACATTGTATTTGTATATAATTAATATGTTAGATAGTTTTTGTAGAGGTAATTATTCGAATCATATATGGTTTTATTGTGTCTTAATGGTGATTTAATATATATGTGGAAATTATTAGTATATTTTGGGTAGTGTATGACTAGGGAATGATTATTTTTTGTATATGAACATACAAGCAATGGATATTATTTTTAGATAACTATTTTGTTTATCAATGAAGAATTTATAATAAAATATTTCTATTTTTTTCAGTTATTTTGTTGCATATTTTGAGGTGTTTTAAGAACATTTATTTATTGAATGATTTATGTTGTACATTGGGAGTTATTTTAATGATATTGAAGATGTATTTTTATTTATTTATTCATATAATATAACTTGTACTAACCCTTTAGTTTTCTAGCTATATAGAGGAATGAGAAATGAATCATCATTATTCTTTAGATCATATGATCAATTCAATGTTAATTTAGTACATTGGGAATGTCAAAATTCATTTTGTTAACTTATAATGTGTAATATTAAATGAATTTTGGATGAAAAAAATTGTCAAAGAATAGTAAAATGATTAATTTATTCTTATGGCACGAAAATAAACTAGTTAAGTATGTTATCTACTATTCTCTACATTGATGGTAAATGATTTCACTAACTCAAGTAAGAGGAAAATAAACAAACCTTGCATTATGTTTAACATATCATTGAGCTTTCAACTTATCAATTTTGTGACGCCTCATCCTAGATAACTCAGTAATTATAGTAAAACTTCTAGCTATATTGACTCACGCATGCCTCCCCAAATCTCACAGATTACCGACTAGCTGTGAGGGTCTTTGATGATATGATAGAGAGACTATACCCACATGTTCATATTTTTTCTTACTAAAATAATAATATAAATAAAAAAAATTCATAATAATAAATTAACACAAATATAATAATATAGAAATCATCGAGATACAATAAATTAAATGTTAGAAACCATATCCAATTACATTGTGATGTCATGTTTATATACAATAAAAAAAGCTAATGCACAAAACATAGGGTAGTAGGAATATAAAATAATATATAAATAAACAATAGAAAACTAAATAAAAATTATATAATATAATCATAAATATATTATTATTCCTCTAATCTCATACTACATCCTTGTATATAGAAATCCAATATTCATTGTAGGAATAGTTCCGTTGTCCATACCTGCACCCATGAAGTTTGGCCAGGCACCAATCAACAGCCTAATCCCGGGTTGATATATACATAGTAGGCCACATACAATAGTTTATAATTCCATACAATTCATGAATATATATAAAATAAGTGTTCAAGTAATAAAAAAATTATTAATATAATAAACAAATCACTTTATGAAAAATGTTTCTAATTGGATATCAGTTATAAAAATCCTTATTCATCATAATATATAATGTATCTAAAATTTTTCTAATTAGGATATAATTTTGTAAGAATGGATCAAGACTGGGTTTATAGAGAAGGTATATAATGTTTATTATAAAATTATAATGGATGAACATGTCCCATATCATTAATCATGATAAAGGGAAGTATAAAAAATAATTTTTTTTTGATAAATCTCTTCCTGAATCCAAGAATTTATTTTAACATGAAATACACAGAAATTAAATTACTCAATCATGTAAATTAAAAGTAACCTGATAACATTCAATGAAATCCATTTAAGTAACATAGGTATCACTCTAGGTGTATTATGAATATCTCGTCCCATAATATTATCCAATACATCCCTCATAGGAACCCATATATCTCTATAGGAATTGTATAAAGTAATTTCCTAATTAGTAATTCCTTTGAATTCCATATGAGGAACTCATGTATCTATCAAGATATAATAATAATCACTTCCATTAGAGTCAGTCCTTGGTATTCCATGTTATTAGCCCTAATATTTCTCATGGATCATTATAATTCACTTCCCTTTGAGTCCTTCCAAGTCATTCCATGTAACAAACCCCAAATCTCACCCATAGAACAATAAAATTCCAATTATATATAACACATTAATTCAATAATCTAGATGATTCAATCTATTGTGTAATTAGTTGGAAACCATGTATCACTCTCATAATATAATAATCAATGGTGAAGGGCTCTCCATAAAACCATTCCATTTAATAATACATTTAATTTATAATAGAAATTTCCTTTAAAGTTAATAAACTCACCTTAGAAGGTTGTTCAAATACATACCATAAGATTGATGCCCTATTAAGGGATAAATCTCTCAATCATATTTAATTAATCAATTTAAATTAATTAATTTGAACCAACCAATTATAGGGGTTAATGGAAACTCTTGGAAGGTGAATCGAATTCATAAAAAAACATATTTTTCATTATTAGATTTGAAGCACACATAACATATTAGTTTTATTTTGGGCATTCAACCCTCATTATGGATTATGGGTAACATGGGTCATACAAACATAGGTGAAATAATAAACTTAAGAAAAAAATCATTTAATATAAGATACTTCAGGAGTCCAGTGCGTGTCACAATGATAAAATATTTAAAAAACAAGGCAAAAGTGGAAATAATGAGGCCCCCTACCTTAGACGAGTAATACTATCCTTTTTTGTTATCATTATTTAATTCAAGATAAAATTGGGAAAATAATAGAATTAAATGAACACACTAAAATAGAGAAAAATCTATCTCATGGATATATCATTTTATACCAAAATATAATCGAATAAAGGGAGTAATAGTAATGAGGAGAATTCTAGTGTAGATCCAACATGATAAAAGGTTCTTCAATCATAGGCCTAATGATGATGTTATTATAATTCCTTGAATGAGAGGGGGTTATGTAAATAATATGGTTAGTTAGTAGTGGATGTGATAAAAAAGGTGAGGATAATAATTAAATAGAGAGGGGTTGCTTCATTAATTTCAACATTTTTAATTGGATAAGGATTTTTTCACATAGTTTGGCCAAACTACATGCACAAAATGTGGTTTCACTGCCTATGTTGCACTACCTATGTGGGTTAGGCATATAAATTGACCGAACATGTTCATCACATGTGGATCCGCTCTGAATTTTCTATTCAACTCCTTGCATGGTAATGCTTCTTATAGGGAATAATTTACAAATTTCACTCCAACTCTTATAGAGATTCATGGTCAAGCCACATGGTTACTACTAAACATGGTCCAATAGTACACTGCTTTATTTTCCTCTAGAAACTGGATCTATAGGCTTAAAATGACCCTTAGAAACTCTCAAAAACATTCTTATATAATTGAAAACATTCATTTAAGATAAGTTATGTTATAGTTCAAAATTTCAAATGATATCACCTAACATGAAAAAATACATTATTACAATCTCCCAATAATTAATTAGGTCATCCCAAATATGACACTGTGATGGTGGTAAAGAATTGTATATGAATTACTCTATCCAAAGAGTATTGAAGTCATTATCTCGTCCCCAGGTCTCTTCATGTAAATGGTCATGCATATATTGCACTAATACTAGAGGAACCGATGTTCCTCATAGAGACTTAATACCATGATTAATGATAAATAAGGAATTCTCATTGAATGAAAAAAAAATCTCCCACAAATACTCATCCAAATAAATAATATGAGTTGAGTCTAATCGATAATGATTTAAATTAGATATTTGGTATATTTTTTCAGGGAATCATACCTTTTAGGTAACTATAACTGATCAACTAGTAGCCAAACTCTCTCAAAAATATCAATTGGATTGACATTAAAAAATGAAATATTACCAAATATCTGGATCCATCTATGCCCTATTCTAGGTGAAATACACAAGAAACCACAATCCCCCACCTCAAAATATCATGGTCAACAATGAAAATTGGTTTAATATTTCTTCCTAGACTAATCTATAGTTGAACACTTCATAGTATGCTATAATGATTTTAAAGACATCTAAATTATAATTCATAAGGAACCATATTTATGGTTTCGTGAAAGCTATTATTAAAATTTAATTTGGTATGTTGTAGGGGCTTCTCAAATAACCACAAAACTCTTATATGCATGCGTGTACTATATCCTCTTAACCCTATATCGAACACTTGGACTAACTGTTGGACAATCAGTGATAGGATACATGTAGAAGTACATATAAATATAGTTCCCTCGACAACCCTTTACAAAATAATGAAATAATATAAGTATCTTTATCTGATATGACATTATGTTAACCTCTATGAAGGAGTATGATCTATCAAATATATAAAATTTTTAACTAGTCTACCGAGATGGTCTATATGATTGGATAAAAGTGAGTGACCTTTTTAAACATTTTAATGATCATACAAACTATGCCACAACCTCTAGGTGACCTAGGTAATTTCACCATAACATATATAGTGGTGAAAAACCATTTCCACTCAATCATGGGAAATGAATATAATATTCTTTATTGGATACTGGTTTTCCTCCTTTAGCTGTTGGTAGGTGGAACAAAGAGTAACGATATCTACTATCTCCCTTTTCATACCAAGATAACATTACATGTTGTGTAAATCCCATTACATCATTATAATCATAAAATGAACCACTCAAATATATTCCTATTTTTCTAGAATCAATTCCAATATTATGATTTTAGAAACCGAAATATTCCCCTGAATTCCCAAGATCTCATCCTTTTCAATAACCCATCTAGGTTGTGGGATCTAACCAAAATCATTCTCCCATATGACCAATCCCACATTATTAAAAAGTTGAATAATCATCACTAGATATATAATTGAATAGTTTACATATGAATATATAAGGATAGGAGACTTATGAATCTCCAAGACCTCTAATTATATCTTAGAAAAGAGAGGAATCGACTGTCACTCAATAATTCCGTCCAATACTACTTGTGTCTGAGTATTTTAACATTCATAATTGGGAACGAAATTACCATTCACTTGAATATATGTAATCTCAAAATCTAATTACTAAATGTATTCAACCCACCTTTGTTTCTATGATTCAATTCACTCTATGTAAATATATACTTTAGGATGATGTGGTCTCTATAAATACTAAAAAATCATCCCAATAAGTAATACCTCCAAAAAATCATGGGATTAACAATAATTTATAGATATAGATGATGAGTTTGGTAAGTATGCTCATGAGGCACCAGCTAATGATTCCAATATGTCCTGACTTGATATCCCATCATAATAAAGGATTTCATCTTGTTTAACGGTACATCGTAATAAACCATGTATCATCTTCTAGTGTTAGGTAATATCATAATCGACACCAAATTCAATCCATCTTTCATCTCATGAAAGAAATTATCATATTGGATGGACCTTATAAACTACAAAAACATTATATTCAATCTTATTATCAGTGATTTAAGATTTTATAAATTATTTATGAGGCATTTATAGCATACATTAGGCCTAATAAACTCTGTATTCCCAAAATGTTCATTAGCTTCTCATAAGAAAGTACAGGTAAAACCTTTTCTAAGTCAATTGATACTCATGAGTCTAATATAATCTGACCCATTATGTGGATCTTATTGAACCAAAAGTGTAATATTTTATCTTAATATATTATTGATTCTCTTAGTGTTCTTAAAATGATATGATGTTATTTTGATTTTTTTTTTGTCAAGAATGTGAGTATAAGAAGATGTTTTCCATGATGAATAAAAAAAATAAATCCATGTACTGGTGGAAACCCATATTGATCCAATCCATAAATACTACAATCATGTTTGTAAAAACTAAAGACATGAAAAAATAATCATACAATCCTTAGCATCTACCTAATTTTTTATATGATATATCTGATGGTTTAAAATGTATCTGATGGTAGCATGACATCAAATTAATACCAGAGAGAACCCATTATCCTCATAGATAGTAGAAGGGGTCATATATGCATGGAAGTGGATTCCAATTCTTAATCATAAGTTTTTTTGAATTTATTATAATACACACAAAGCATACGGGTAACATATAACTTTGGTGTGAAAAGGTTAGGTTAATCCCATGCTGAAGTACTAGGTCATATAAAACCCATCACATCAAAGTACCCTAGAATCTTCATGATCACCTGGGTCTCAGTAGAATCCATACTATAAGTTGTAATAGATATTGGTGGTTCTATTAACCCTAGATGGATAGTAAGAGCTACATCTTTATTAAGAGGTATTTGAGAAAATAAATCATGAAATACATCCTTGAAATGATATGGTATGAGGTGAAATTAATTTGAAATGTTTCTTGGTAATCTATATAAATTTTGTTAATCTAGGCTATCGCCCAACCTAGTTCCCAATGCTGGTGTATAGATCGACTTTACTATAAATCGCATTAACCCTTATGAAAATAACTATCACCCTATGGTATTGACAAGAAACCCATAAACAAAAGAAATTGATATAATCAAGATAAGGAACCAACCAATCCATCACTTTAATGATGTCAAAACCTATCATCTCACAAAAAAATACATCATATGATAAACAATACATGACTATCTCAATGGGAGATCCTTTCAATAGAATACAAATACTGATCAAATTCCCAATGGGGTAACGAGTG
The DNA here is from genome assembly GCA_963277665.1 of Viscum album. Lineage (NCBI taxonomy): Eukaryota > Viridiplantae > Streptophyta > Magnoliopsida > Santalales > Viscaceae > Viscum > Viscum album. The sequence goes on from OY728130.1 coordinate 1,228,245,100, forward strand.
TTATTACCCTATAAGAAAACTGAATTAAAATCCAAACGATCTCCACAATGCCAACTGATACAAAGGAAAAGGAAGCACCCATATCAAATAATATAGAATGAAGATTAGAGGATATTGATATAGTATATATAACTATATATGGAATGATAATTTAGTCCTTAGGTTCAGATTCACTGCATATATATTTCCATGTTCATGACCTAACGATATAACCTGACTACAAAAGTTAGGTCACTCAATTGGCCTTGTAAGACTAATGTATGGATCCCTCAGCAATAAAAAACTCCTCCACCAAATCATCCATTAGAACCCCACCACCCTATATGACCAGGGGATGGTGACTCCACTCCTTATTATGGATTCTGTTCATATCCTCTCTCTCACTAGCTTTATGATGAAGAACTCTAAAAATTATTGATGATGGTCCATCATGATGCAATCTTGTTACTCAATAAGGTCTATAATAAATGTATTCATAAAATGTTTTGTCTTACCACATTGATGAAATACTACATTGCTACATTATTACAGACTATGGTTTCTTCTTCTACATAACTACATTGTCCTTTCTTACACCATTATCATCTCTCTGGTAACACCTAGAATGATTTTTTCACACTAAAAAAATGTTTTCATAATAAAACATGGGTTATATTCATTATATATAATCCCAATTTCTATCTTGACCTCATCCTTGTGCATAAATATCCTTAAACCTTATGGATTTTTTTTTGAAAATGTTGGATGAGCACAAAAATGTCAATAGAGTCCATAAAAATAATGAAAACCATTAGTCCAGTTAAAAAGATAAAAATCCATAATTCGATTTCATTTATCACATTTTTCTTTGAGATTATATAATAAATCATTTATATTAGGAAAAAAAAACCTTTTTATCAAATAAAACATTTCAAAATAATATAAAACATTGATATAACAAGTCGGAAACTTTTTTCATCATTGATGTAACCACCAAATTACTAAGGGAATACCATCATAGTTAACTTCCGACCATTACCCAAGATTAAGTATAATAGATACTCATGATTAACCTTTATAGTTAACATTGGAATAACCATCATAGTATATTATAATTATCTCTTTGAAGAATCCTAATCAGTTAAGTTCATTTCAAATATAAAATATGTTAAGTCAAGATGTTTATTTATGATTTTTTCCTTTTCTTTATGTTTTCAAAATAAAAAACACATTTTATTAAAGAAAAATTATCCTCCTCTAATAATTATTTTCTGAAGGAAAAGTTTCTTTCTACAATGAAATATTCTATCTAAATACTTAAATATGATTTTATATAATATATGATCCCTTTCCATGTTTAATCATATTTTATATTCTTAATAAAAAAATTCGAAACCTTATCTAAAAAACATTAGAATCCTACAGTTCCATAGATACCAATTATTTTGTATTTCAAACTCTAAATTATTTGAAATTACAACTACAAATTCTATGAAATTAAAATTTTCAATTTATGAAAAATAGACTCTGAATTATTTGAAATTCAGTCTCTGAATTCTGTAAATTTCAAACTCTGAATACTGTAAAATTTGGACTGTGAAGTTTCTGAAATCAAGACACTAAATTCTATAAAATTGAGACTTTGAATTCTAGGAAACTCAGAATCTGAATTATCTATGATTCAGACATTGAATTCTCTAAAAGTCAGACTCGGTATTATCTAAAATTTAGGCTCCAAATTCATATAAATTTAGACTCTGAATTCCTCAAAATTCAGATTTTTAATTTCTCAGAATTCAGACTCCAAATTCTTTAGAATTTTGAATCTGAATTACCCAAAATTCAGACTTCGAATTCATCAGAATTCAAACTCTTAATTCCTCAAAATTCATACCCCAAATTCTTCATAATTCAGACATAAATGTCTTCAGAATTCATTTTCCGAATACATATTTCTATAATCTGAGTGTTTATATTTTCAGACATCGAATTCCTTAGAATTCAGACTCCGAATATCCATTTCTAGAATATGATGGTTTATATTTTTATAATCTGATTATTATTTTTGTTGATTCAAATTATTAATATTTGTTAATGCGATTTTACATTCCTAATATATTTTTTCAGTTTTATTGGATTCTAGTTACTTAATCATGATAGTATTTTCCATACATATTATTATTTTATAATCTTGATAATTTTTCCCATGGTTATATTACATAAAAATATTTCATGTAATATATTTTTATCTATTAATTGTTTGAGTTACATGTGTACATGTTCCACTGAAATTCAACAAAAAAATATGATCATTTGAGGAGGGAGCTGATAGTTGATGTTTTTTCTTATAAATACAATCTCATTAAATGAGCTAATATTTGAAATTGAGATTATATATTGTGATGCTGTGAAGTGATTTCTTGGGAGATAAACTGTTGTGCCTTATGTGATCTGTGATCTTCTTGTTCATATATGAATAACTTTTTCAACATGGTGTGAATCTGATTATTGTTGAGTACAATTGAGGACTTCCAGGGATAGGAGGACAATGGTACCGAATACCATAATGTTTGATGACTTATAGGCATAAGAATATAGAGGTGCATACTTCTTTAATGTTTTACATTTTTTGGGGATAGAAAGAGTGTCTCTGATATTCTTATCGAGGGATTAACATAGTGTGAGTAAAACAGACTTTCAGGAAAGTATAAATCAGGGGACCTTTATCCAAGTTTGTTTGATACCCTTCTCTTTGGGTAAAAGGATTTCTTACTTGATTAGTTGTTCTTATTTCATGTTTTATTTCAACTGTATTTTATTAAAAAAATAAAATATAACATTCTTATAAATTCTTGTACTTGTAATTATTCTAATAAATAAGATTCTACATGATTTAAGGTATAATATTTCCCAACAAGTAAATTTCTTAAGATTCTTCAAGATAAACTTGTTTAATTTTAGGTTCTTTATAATTGGACCAGGGCCCTCCCAACTATCCCTTTCTTTGTGAAAAAAAGAGGGATAGTAAGTTCAACTTGTTTAACATTGTTAAACAAATATTTTCTTAAGGTAAAAAAATTATGTTTTTAAAACTACAATTCACCCCATCATATAATTGAGCATCTACATTTATATTTTGATTATAAATTTGGTATTAGATTGGGTATATATAATACATATACATTCATATTTGTTTTCATGTTCAACTTTTAACTCTTATATTTATATACTCGTGTTTTTAGTAAGATTTTATAAACTCTTTTTAAAAAATCATTTTGTGGAAAATGTATTTTTCATATAGAATTGCTGAAATGAAAATTGGTTCTGTAGAAAAACAAGATCCTACCAGACCACCAATAATTTATGGTAATGATTTGGAGTACTGGAGAGATAGGATGATGAAATTTTTTATTATCACTGGACTAGAAAACATTTTCACGCTCTATGGAGATTAGAAAATTCTAGAGAAAGATGTCAGAACTTTCACCAAATATGAAAACAAAATATCAATTAAATTACAAGGTATGAAAATCTTTGTTGTGTTCTATAATGATGAATATTTAAAGTCAGATATCATCTTTTGAACCAACCTACCATATTTGGATGAAACATTATGTTACACACTTTAGATCTTCTAATGTGATAGAATCTAGAAAATCAATGTTGAGAGATGAATATAATAGATTTTTATTTCCTTATATAAAACCATTTTGCAAAGTGAAACAAATATTTATGACTATTTTTAATGTATTCAATCTATTTGAGATAAATGAATTTATTATAATGTTCGTGTAGAAAATATAATTGATATTATGCCCAATGAGTGGGAATTCAAAAGGACATATATTGATGAAAATAATAAAGTATATAACATTAATATTGATGAGTTATTTCAAACTCTTCTTCACCATGAAACAATAATGAATAGAGATACTAATTTAAAGAAGATAAATAATGGTAATAAAACTGTTTCATTCACTACAACATCCAAATCCATGACTCCAGAAAGGGTAACTAGATCTAAATCAAATAATGTTTTTGTTCTATCTAAATCAAGTGACAGTTATCGGTATAAGAATGAATTAACCAATCTTGCTCAAAGTATGAACATGTTTATAAGAAATAATGATTTTCAGTACATATATAAAAATAAAGACAAAAAATACAATAATGATTCTGAAGTAACATGTTATGAATTAAAAAGTGATGGAAATATTAGTATTTACTGTCATATTCATAAGATAAAAGATAAAAAGGAAATGAAATATGAAATGAAGAGAAAGAAGTAATAAAAATATTAGGCTGAGAAAGTCCTGAAAGATGATGATACCTATAATTCTTGGGGTGTTGACTCATTAGGTGAATCTTCAAAATATGATTCTTCTCATTAGAATAATATTGATCTTATAGCCGGATTATCTATTGAAAATCATCATCTTATAGATAATGTACACAATGTTGAATCCTTTTCTAATTTTCTTTTAAATTCTAACATTCATAATAAATTATATTATGTGTCATTGGATTAAGAATGTTCCTCATCAGAAGATAATACATTAATATCATATGGACAAGTTTCTTGATTTTCTAAATTACATTAGAATGAAAAAAATAAGATAAAAAAGAACTTTGAGAAAGAAAATAATAGATTTTTTTAAAAAAGAAGTATCAGATCTTTAAAAAGTCATTGATAAAAAAAACTCTTGATTTTGAAAATGTTTCCAAAAACCATTATAATGTTAATTATAATAAAGATAAACTTTCTATGGATCCTGAAATTGATTTTTCTATGAAAGATGTTGTAGAGGATAACTCATATTCAAAGAATAATTACTATTAGGAAAGAATTTAATCATTAGCCTAAATATTAAATATATCCCTTTAAATAAACATTTATAAAACATTACTTTTGGAATGAAATAATTTCATAAAATTTATTCAAAACTTTGTCCTCTTAAGAGTACATCATGATTTGGTTATACTCATTAATAACCATTTTTTGTCGTAACTATTTTTTTACCCAAAGTTCTCCTTTATGCACTAATTTTCAATTTAGTGTTTTTTGGGTGAATTTTTTTTATTTAAATAAAACCCAATCCCTATCTTTTAATAAATATTTTTTCTCTATGAATATTTAGATAAATAATCTTTTACTTTATGAAATTTCTGGATCAATGAATTTTTGGATTCCGAAAGTCTAATAAATTTTATTTTCATGAAAATGAAGGAATTAGAAAAAACAATACATGGTACATGTATAGTGTAAGTTCTCAGCACATGGATGGTAAAAACACAACTTTGATAAATATTATCAAGGCGAAAAGAGGAAAATTAAATTTTAGAGATAATGCTCATTGGAAAATTATTGGTATATGTAACATTGTTCTTCTTGGAAAATATTTAATTTCTAATGTTTTATTTGTTAAAGGTCTTAAGCACAACATTATAAGCATTAGCCAATTATGTGATGGAGGTTACCTTATAAATTTTAGGAACTGTAAATTCTTAGTACACAATTCCAAGGAAGAGTTCATTCTCTATACCCATATGCACGAGAATGTTTATACACATAACATAGATGACCTTTGGAGACATGACTGACCTCACCATAGTGAAATGAATGATCAATTTGGTAATGGAATTGAAGAGTAATACACAGTAACTATAGGAACCAATGAAACCCCTAAAATAAAAGACTAGTTAAGGATCTACCGGTGCTTAGAATTGATTCTTCAAAATTCGTTGATCCTTGTCAATATGGAAAGAAACATATGTTATGATTTAAATCAATTAGTGAAGTCTCAACTTCTAATTCATTATAGCTAGTGTATATAGATATTTTTGTTTCAACAAAAACTTGATGTATTAGAGGCAATCACTATGTATTTGTTTATATGAGGATTATGATAGATTTACATGGGTCTATTTTCTAAAAACAAAATATGAAGCATTTTATTATTTTATGTCTTTTTTTTGGAAAAGGTTAAAAATGATAAAAACCTTCCACTGATAAAAATTCATAGTCATCATAAAGGAGAGTTTCAAAACTCATATTTTGAATCTTTTTGTAGTATTAAATACATTACTCATAACTTCTTAGATCCCAGAACTCCTCATCAAAATGGTGTTTTTGATAGAAGAAGTAAAATTCTTTAAGAGATAACTAGAACCTAGTTTATTGAATATTATATTTCTAAACACTTTCAGGATGAATTTTTTACTACTGCATGTTATAGTATAAATCAAGTTTTAATCAGACATTTTCATAAAAAAACAACTTATTAATTTTGGACTGGTCAAAATCCAAATGTTTCTTTATTTAAAATATTTGGATTCAAAGTATTCATTTTAAATAAAATAGATAAGTGATAAAGAATACCACACCAATACGATGAGTGATTTTTATAAGGCTATTATACTACTTCTAAGTCTTATAGAGGTTTTAGCAAAACATCCTGCAAAACTGAAGAAACAGTGCAAATTAAATTTGATGAAATTAATCCTTTGGTTTTTAATCAACCCCATACTACAACCTGATATGGGTTATCAAAAACTAATTATTATTATTTGATGGAAGATTCTTATAATAATACAAATACTCACAAAAATATTTTTGATGTATTTACCCTAGAAGATTATTTACCTGATGTTGATGAAAAGGTTTTTAAAAATAGAAACCATGTGTTTCTAAAGAATCATCCTATTGATAGTATCACAGGTGATGTAAATCAACCTTCAAGGAAGAGAATTTCATTACGAAATAAAGTAGACCATCTATCATTTCTTTTCCAATAAAAAACTAATAGAAATGAAGAAGCATTAGAAGAGGATTATTGGATTAAATCTATGAAAGATGAACTAAATGAATTTGAAAGGAACAATTTCTGGACCTTAGTTGGAAGACATAAGAAAACGTCTATTATTGGTTTAAAATGGGAATTAAAAAATAAATGAAATGAAAATAAAATCATAGTATGAAATAAAATAAGATTATTTTTTAAAGGATATAATCATAAAGAAGTAATATAAAATTAATAAACATACTCTCGATAAGCTAGAAATGAATCTATTCGTATTCTACTAGCCTTTGCATCATTCTTTGATATCAAAATTATTCAAATAGACAGGAAGTGTTATTTCCTTTGTGAATATGTTCAAGCGGAAGTTTATGTTGAAAAAACTCTTGTTTTTGAAGGCAGAAAACATCCTAAACTTGTTTTAAAATATTCCAAAGATTTATATGGATATGAACAATCCTCTACAGCCTTGTATGATGAACTTATAATATTTTTGATAAAAACTGATCATGTTAAGGGAACTACTGATCCAACTATTTTTATAAAGATAGATAACAAAAAAAATTTAATTGGTCAAATTTATATTGATGACATTTACTTGGATCAACTCAACAATCATTAACTAATTATTTTGTGAGTCTTATGAAATAAGTTTTTGAAATGAGTATGATGGGTGAGCTAACATTTTTCCATGGATTCCAAATTTTTCAAAAACCAGAAAAAACATGTATATATAAACATAAGTATATTAAGGATCTTATTAAGAAGTATTGATATGATAATTATAAAAGTATAGTAACTCCAATAGGTACCTCAAACTCTATTGATCTTGATCAAGGAGGGAATATAGTAGATCAAAAATCATTTATAGGTATGATAGGATGCATCTTATAATTAATTTCTACTCATAAAGACTTAATTTTTTTATTATACATATGTCTAAGATATCAAACTAATCTAAAGGAATCACATTTAAAATGAGTGAAAATAAATATTTGGTTTTTAACAGGAACCATGGATTTTTTACTCTTTTATTCTTCTAGAGATCATAGATATTAGGCATCACTTTATTACGGTATTGATTAATGTATTTAAATCTATCATTAGGGATCACACACACATAGGAGATATAATTCTTTAATTTATCAGAACACAAGATCAACTTGATGACATTTTTACAAAATCAATACCCTATGATAGATTTAAATACATTAATCAAAATTTATGAATGATAACTATAATGTAATCTTCCATTTTAAACTTTTTTTGAAACATATATCCTTACATTAAGGTAATCTTTTTCATAGGGGGAGTACATTTGTTTAATCTTCCAAAAATATCCTTAATAATTTTTTGGGAACCAAATTTTTTTCCCTTTCCAAAATTATTTTTTCCCAAAACTAAAATTATTCTTTTCTTTAATATTTTTTTGGGAATCTATGTTCTTTAAGAATAAATTTTTTGATTTTGAAAATTATTCTCTATGAAATCCAGAAGGAGTGTTTCCTTACTTAAATCATTGTATTTTTTACGAGTTGGTATATCTATCTTTTATTAAGGGAAACCACAACAGATTAACATTCCTCAAATAGGATTTTCCATGAAACATAAAAAGATCAGAACCTTCAAATAATTCATTGGAATTTATATCAATGGTCAGATTAGATCAAAATTTTATCAAATTTTGGAATGATTTTTGAATTTGAATCATCACCAGCAAGCCAATATAATACCCCCCATATTCGTGTCTCACATCAGTTTTACACTTTTTTTTGCACTGAAGCTCTACTGCCCTAGAAATAATTCATTCAAAATTCTCAATTTAATTACATTATAGATGTATCTTAATATTTCTCACCAAATATGATGGCCTCCAAAAATAATCTCAAATATTGGAAAAGATACAAAGAAAGGTTGGTCGAACTAAATTTATTTCTGAAGTATGATTCCTTAATTTTTAAAGTCATATAAAAGAATAGTTTAAAAAGTATTTGTGAATCCAAGAATGAAAATTAGGATCCATTTTATCCTAATATTATCATATAATTCGATTATTTAGTATGTTTTGATGAATAAGGAGGAAAATAAATGTTTCCTTTCAAGAGTTATGGAAGAAATTACTCCCTATATTTCAACAAAGTGGCAAGTATTTAGGATACTCCTTATTATAGAGAGGTTGTATTTCCCGCTCAAAAGTTTCTAGACAATGATGGAAGTTTTGAGAAGGTTAAATCAATTTCGTTCCTAGTACTTAAAGGAGTTATGTTACCCAATATCAATCTCTGTATAACCAACTACGTTCTATTAGCCTTGTGGATGCAAGGTTTTGTCATTCCGAGAAAGGGAGATAAGGATTTCCTCAAGAATTATGATATTTTTAGGATATATTTCCAGGTGAATAAGATAATGGTAAACCTTATTATGTATATTATTCTATCCATCACCAATATCAAGAGTGTAACCCTCATGTCTCAGATAATCATGTATTCAACAATATTGTCAAACATTAATTTTTTTTAGAATCTTACAAAATTCCATATATTTAAACACCCAAAACAATTAAGATTATGTTGTTGAGTGATGATATTATGAGGAGGATGAAAATAGGACTCAGTTATAGGTTAGTAGAGTTCTATGATCTTTCTGTAAGTGAAATTAATGGTTTGAGCAAGAAAGGGGAAGTATGTGAAACTTCCAAGTAAACTCTAATGAAGCCAAAAATGAAAGAACCAGAATCAAAAGACAAAGTATCCATTACAAGAACTCGGTTAGATCCACCCAAACTGAAAAAGAAAAGGAATGTTTCTGATGAAGTGGTAGCTATGTGGAGAGAGCATTATAAGAAGAAGGAGGAGAAGGGGGATGAATGTTTGGGTTTAGACACCACAAGGCCAAGGCCTTGAATTTTCAGGTAGTAGAAGACCTTGATAAGATATATAAAGAACAAAATATGAACAAGAAGTTGTTAGAAGCTGAAATTATACAATCCCTCTATAATGATTCAGATAAAGATTTGGAATAAATCCATGTATTGGAATCCTTCTTGCAATAATTAGTTTCAATAGAATCCCCAAGAAATAAATTTCCAATTCCAATACTAATCATTGAAGAAGAAGTATGGAAATATGAAGAAGAAGAATAAGATTATGAATAATGTGAAAATGTTATAAAAATGGTGGAATAATACCATTATAAAGAAAGTCCTTTAGGAAAATTGAAAAGTTTAACTTCAGAGGTTGAAGAAACTAAAATAATTTCATAAGGTGATGATGATGATGCACAAGATGAGGTTGATGAACCTACTGATGATGAAAGAAACAATCATGATTTTATTTATCCAGATTATATTATGGAAGTTGCTAATAAAGATAATTTTGATGATGATAAAATAATCCAAGTCTCTGATAGCGAGAACGAGGCTCCAAAATTAGATAAGGAAAATTCTAGAGCAGCAAAGGAAAACATGTTTTTATTGATTCGCCCTAAAAAAAATTTCTGGTAAAATCTATGATAGATGTAGTTAGAACATCTATGATTAATGAAGAAGAACTAGATAATATTTCCTCACTAGAAATGGAATCTGTTTCCAAATATTCATCTTTAATGGGAGGATATTTTTTTGTACACTCTTTGAAGAAGTTAGTGAATACCATACCATCATTTTCAAGTATCGATTGGAGATGTTAGTTGCTTCAACATTCTATCAATCAGAAGTTCAATTCGATAAGAATTCTCAGAGAATATGTTATCAAACAAGAATCAAACATCAAAACTTTTCATAATTGTTATTATTATCAGAGGATATAATGTATGGAAATGACCAAATTGTCTAGGAGAATTATTGATGATATTAAAATCATGGTTGATTTCAAGAGTTAATTAATGATGTTTTTGATATGTCAGATGACATAAAAAATAACCATTAAATATGATTTTCAAAGAAGTAAAATCTTGAGGAATTTACCCATATTCAAGAGGATAGAGATATGATTTGAAATCTCAATTCAGTTGCTCTAATTTATGAAAAGGAAAATATAACTCATTGAAGTGTTGGAAGAAAAATTGAAACAACAATAAGAGGTGGTAACGCATTAAGAAAAAATTCATAAGTACCGAGAGTAAAGAATCAATGTTCTCAGGAAGAAGAATTTGGATTAGGATCACCTGCTCAAGAGATTTGAAGATGATCATAAAGAGATGAAAAAGAAAAACCCATCATAATAAAGCTGATGTCGAAGGAAAGGAAACATGAATGATTTCATAAAATCAAATGTTTGTTTGTATTATCCTTGTAAAAATTTTCATTCATAATGAAATTTTGTTGTACTTCCATTTCTTATTCTTGTATATTTCCAACCATTCAGGTACAATTTGTTTTCCATTCATTGATTTTTGTAAATCACAATAGGGGTGAAAAGAATAATCAAAATAATATAAATAAATAGATGAGAATGCCCGATGTGAGGGGAGATAATGTAAGGGTGAGATTAAATAATGACTAAATTCATAAGTAATAACAAGAAACTTCTCTATGAAATGAAAAAAAATGATCCTTAGGGATTTTAAAACCTAATAGGGTGTTAGTCGTATTCATTATGGGTCAAAAGTAAATAGAGATAAGTGTTTATTTTAAAGTTCAAAATGAAAAAAAATCTAATTCCTTATATTCTTTTTCGAAAAGTTTTTTGTGGTTTCCAAAAAGTGTTAGATTTTATAGTCAATAATTTTTTTATTACTTTTACCATTTCATTATCTTTTAAAAATCACAAACTCATTTTCATAAGAAAAATTTTATTCGTAGAAGAATCGTTTTCTGAAGGAATTTTTTTTTTCAAAGGAAACCCTTTTTCTTAATCATTAAGTATATTTTTATATTCTATTTGATTATTATCCATGTTTAACAATATTTTCATAAGCCAAAAGCATGTATCCATAACTGAAAAACCTAGAAATCTTACAGCTCTGTAGATATTGATTATTTATGATTTAATACTCTAAATTTTATGAAATTAAGTCTCTGAATTATCTGATTTTAAGTCTCAAAATTCTATTAAAATAAGTCTCCTAAATTTATGTAATTTACACACCAAATTCTATGATATTCAGATTCCAAATTCTATGAAATTCAGACGCAAAATTCTCTATAATTTAAACTCCAAATTCTTTGTAATGCTGACTCTGAATTATTTGATATTCAATATGTGAATTCTCTGAAATTTATACTCTAAATTCTCTAAAATTCCAACTTTGAATTCTATGAAATTCAGACTCCGAATATCTCAACATTCAAAATAAAATTTCGTTTGAATTATGACTATTAATTCCTTGGAATTAAAATTTTGAATTCATTAGAATTCAGACTCCGAATTCCTCATAATTTAGACACTGAATTCCTCAGAATTAAATCGTTTAATTCCACACAATTCAGACTTCAATTCCCTCAAAATTTAGACCTTGAATTCCTTATTATTAGGACTCCGAATATCCATATTAGTAATTCTATTGACTATTTTTTTAGACTCCGAACTCCTCAGAATTCAAACATTGAATATCCATTTCTTGAATCTGGAATTTTATATTTTTATAATCTGATTATTATTTTGTAGATTATGATTATAAATTTTTTAAAATTATTTTTTAATTTCATAACACATCATTTCAATTTTATCAGATACTATTTTATAAAACATGATATTAGTTTCCTTACATATTATTTTTTCTTACATGTGATAATGGTTCCCATGTTTTTATTATATAAAAAATGTTATACAATCTCTGTTTAACTAACCATAGGTTGAGTGAAACATGTACATGTACCTTAAAAATTCAAGGAAAAATATGACCGTTGGAGGAGGGAGCCGACCGTTGATGTTTTTTCCCCTAAATAAGATCTCATTTAAATGAGATCATTATCAAAACAGATATTATATGATGTGACACTATAATGTGATTTCTAGAGATGTAAACACTCGTTATGTTTGCGATTTGTGAACATCTTTTTCAACCGTGAACCACTTGTTCAACTTTGTAAAAATTAGATTATTGTTGAGAACAATCAATGAGTTCTGAGGATAAGAAGACAAAGGTGACAACTACATAAATTTTTAAGGGCTTACGAGGATAGCAAGACATACTTCAATATTCTTATTGAGGTATTTCCTTATTGTGGGTGAGATAAAATTTACTGAAAGTATAAATCAATGGACCTCTATCCGAGGTTGTTGTAAACCCTTCCCTTTGGGTTAAAATATTTCCTACTTGTTTTATATATTATTGTTAAATGATCTATTTCCTATGTATTTTGTTAAAGAAATAAAGTATAACTTTCTTATACATTTTGGTACTGTTAATTAATCTGATAAATATGATTCTATATGATTTTAGGTATAATCCTTCTATAAGATAAACATGTTTATGTTTCTTTATGATAATATTGTTTCAGTTTAGGATCATTATAATTGGACCTAGGACCTTCCAATTATCCATTTATTTAATGAAAGATGATGGTTTTTGAGTTCACATTGTTTAAAAATTTTCAGCATATATTTTATTAATGTTAAAAATGAATGTTTTTAGACCTACAATCCACCCTGATCGTAATAGAGCATATACTTTTATATATCAATCCTACAAAAGAATCATATTTTCAACTTCTATATATAGAGTACCCAATGAATTATAGGTTATAATGTTACCACATGTCCCTGAATTATAATGGAACCACCCTCATCATAAAAATTCCCATGAACCATAACATAATCATACATCATGAAGGATTTAATCATTAAAACATTATTAATGAATATAATATTTTTCTTGCAATCACTAATTTTTAGAAAAAGTGAGAACATATAAAGAAAATAAATTTTATTGAAAAAGACTTTGAAAACATTTAAATAATTAATAAATGAATTAGGCAATCATGATGGATGTAAAATCTACTCATGTTTTACAAAATAAAAAAACATTACTTTTTTATTTTTTTTGATAACTGACAGATTGACTCATTTTGAATACAATTAAAAGAGGATAAATATATATATATATATATTTAAATTAAAACAAGGATAAAAATGAATAAAAAAATTATTTAATAATAATAAAATCCTTATATAAATAAAAATTGATAAATAATCATTTATATTTGGAAGAAAATAATAATTTTAATGAAAACATTAAATAGATAATTTTTAAAAGAAACTTCCATAACTTAAGTTAAATTCATCACCTTAGTGATTTATATTACTAAATAACAAAATTTATTTTTTTACTCACATTACTAATATCCTTTTTCATGTTCACTATTACTTTTATATCAATTATTACCGTTTTAATTTCTTAATAATTTAAATTTCCAAAGGTGTTTTTTGATGATATTTGATATTTTAGTCCTAAATGACTTTGGTCAGTTGACTATGATAAAAGTGGTAATAATTACATCATCTCCAGAATAATATTTAAAAACAAATTATAAATTAAAATAATAATTATAATTTTAAATTCTTCCATTAAATATGATAATGATAAATTGATTGCATTACAATCTTGGATATGGTAGGTCATACGTATGCATTAGTAATGTTTCCATTTTTCATCAGTAATTATAAGAAAAATGAAAATATTATTTTATATTAGAATAATTAAAATGATATAATATATATACTCTTAATTATATAAATTTACTTATATATATCATCCAAGTGATGTGGTGATGAAAAAAAAATCATATCACTTCATAGAGGTGGTAATGCGCATGTACACATGAACGACATTATTATTTTTAGGTGCATTGAATGGTAGGAACATAAATGATATATTATTATATCAGAATGTAAAATATATCATTATTATAGTATATAAAAACTAATTCCATCATTATATTTAATATTTAGACATTTTTATTGAAAACAAATTGCATCTGTTCACAATGAGGTAGTCCATTGTACACACGAATGATGAATTATTTTACAATTTTATAGAAATGGGGGTAAATATAGGTTATTAAACTGAAATAATAACATATAACAATATTTAGGATACTATGGATATTGTTTTATGTTTTATTAATCTTTTAGGGATGTATAGTCATAAAAAAAACAGAAACACTCAATTAAGAATGATACAACTTCTTTAGAGAATCTCCTTTTTTCTTAACTTCTTTAGACCACAAAGGGTGGTGTTGTTCTTAAAATAATACCTCTAGAATGAGGGTAGGTATTCTATGAAGATATTTTGGTATTTATTTTCTGATATAAAATTGTTTTAATGTGTGAAAAAATTAGAAGAATCTGTTTTTCTTTTGTAAGAGAGGGGATGTACACTCTAGGAACATCTCAAAATAATAAATTTATATAATGTAAAATTTAATACCAAATCAATACAAGTATATTAATTTATAATATAGTATATGTATCATTATAAATCCTTCTATCCAATAAGAATAATATATGTTTTGAATATATTTCTACACTTATCATTTGGTTTAAACCATTATTTAACCCATGTATCTCTAACTGTGAAAACAATGATTTTTTAACTATGAGGGTAAATATAGTTATTGTCAAAAGAAAAAAATACATAAATATATCATGGATGATATTTCAAACAATATCCTGGCCACATTTCAAAATTAATTTTTTTTGTAATTTTATATTATTTATTAAAATAATATTGATTATAAAATATCAGTAATGTCAATTTTAAAACTATTCTCTTATTTGACATTACTAATATCAATACAACACTTAAAATTTCAATACAAAAATTATTTATTATATCACTAAAATTTCATGGAAATTTATAAAATTATTTTGACACATTTTGTATCTCAAATTATATTTATTTTAATATTTTTAATATCAAATATTTTATATTTCATATAATTGAACAAATACTGTATCTGCATTTTGTAAATATTTGGGTTCATTGTTTCACTAAATGTTTCAAATTATATTAACTTGATAAAGTTAAATATTTAAAAATAATATTTATATTCTTACATATCCCTTGGATAACAACATATTAACAATGTGACAATAAATAAATAGAAGAGTTTGTCATGTTTAAATTTTTTTAAATAAAATACTATAATGGTCATAATCAAATTCATGTGTCCCAAAAAGGTCATAAATTATACAATTGTATGATTATGGTAAATTTATAATCATCTAATAAGAATTATGAACGTTTTATGGTCATTTAATAGTACATATGATTTTATTTTTAACATAAATTAATCTCTTTACCCTATACCATGGTGAAAAAAAATATTAATTTTTTTATTAATATTGGACAAAAATAAAATATGCATATTCATTGAATTTGGGATCACTAACTCAAAATATGAAATTTATTTTTTAAAATAAAAGACACATAAGTTTCATAATTTAATTTAAAATTGAAATGATAAAACGCAATGAAAAACAAATTTTTTCTTGAAAAAAATAACTTTTAAAATATAAAATATTTTTTACTAAATGAAATTATAAAAACCATTAAAAAAATTTCATTATGTCATGCAAAAATTTACTAATAAATGTTTATAACTAATTCAAAAAACAATTTTTCCATCTAAATACTTTAAAATAAAATACATTTTTTAATTAAAATATTGTTTTTATATATTCCTTGAAAAATTAGTATTCAATAATTTTCTAAAAAATTTATTTCTATGATAAAATTGAAATAAAGAAATAAAAAATGAAATTGATTTTGTCAAAAAAAAATGGATCTTCTTGAAATTTAAATATTCACTCATAAAAAAGGAAGTGATTTTCGAAGAAACCAAATTTTTGAAAAATAAAATGAGAAAAACATTGATAATTTAATAATAATGAATTAATATATTTGTAATGATTAAGAATTAAACTTTTTTCATAATACTGTTAATAATATTCATTCCCAATAATTTAACTAATAGGAAATCATTGTAATACTTAAATAATATGATTTCAGTTTTTTTAAGCATGATGTTTCATATCGTGCCTTTTATTGAACATAATGTTTTTTTAAAATCATGGGATGTTACGTTTTGAAAAAGAGATTTTCAAAAAAATCATCAAAATATCAATAGAATTATTCTCCCATCATTTTTTATCATTTTTCTAATGAATCAGTATTCCTTACATAAGTTGGAGTAACAAAGATGAATAACTTCATCAAATTTTGAATCAAAATATAAAATATTGTCTTTAGTATAAAAATTAAACCATTTTCTTCAATAAAAGTTAAAAATGAAAACATCGGTTGTTTTACATTTTTAAAATTTAAAAGAGTTATTTTTATAGATGTTCTTATGATAGCACGATATTTGAAAAATCATTCAGTATTTATGGCCTTAGAGATAAAATATTTCAGAAAGTTCAAATAATTTAAAATAGTTCGGGTGATTTCATGGATAGTTCAATTTTGTGTCACTAATAACCCATTTTTCTAGGGTAAAACGAGTATAAAAATATTGGTTATGTCATTTGGAGAAGAAAAATAATAAATTTTTTTATAATCATATTTAATGTCAGGATAAATTTTAATTTAAATAATTTTAAATAATATTTAACTTCCCTCCTATTTATAAAACATAATGATGAATTTTCATGAATCATGTTTATGAGAAAATAAATATTCCTATGCGATTCTTGTAATGTCACAAATGATTAAAAATGTATAGGATTTAACTTTATACTTATAATTTTAAATGGTCATAGTAAATCAATTTTGTCTCGTTAATAATCATCACATGAATCACAAAATAATATTTTTTTGAGATGTTCTTATGATAGCACGATATAAGAAAAATCATCGAGTATTTATGGCCTCAAAAGAACAATATTTTCTAAAGTTCAAATTATTTAAAAGAGTTTGATTGATTTCATTGATATTTAAATTTTTTCTCTCTAATAACCGTTTTGGGTAGTTTAAATGAGTATAAAAATATTGGTTATGTCCTTTGGTGGAGAAAAAACATCAAATTCCTTATTATTTTTTTTTGTCAAGATAAATTTTAATTGAAATAATTGTAAAAAATAATTAACTCCCATCCTATTTATAAAACATGATGATGGATTTTCAAGTTTCATGTTTAGGAGTAAATAAATATTCCTATGTCATTTTAGTAACGTCACCAATGATTAAGAATGTATAGGATTTACCTTTATACTTATAATTTTACATGGTCCCAGAAAAGGAATCCAATAAATTATGTCATGCTATCATATTTTTTAACATCACCTCTATGTAAATCATATTCGATAGATTTAAATGTGATGGTTATCATTACATCATTAAATTAATTGGATTCCATAACTACTTGTTCTTTCTTCATGATAACATAACTGAAGCAGGTGGTGATGCACACATGATCCAGGTATACAGTGATGCAGGCCTGGTAACACTGGCAGAATCATGCATGCATAAATTTGCACTATGTCTTTAGGCCATATTCAGTGGCCACTTGTCATATGGCCTAAGGTATATGCAATTTTACGACCTATAAACCAATAAAAAAGGTTCTTTATATTCATAATAGAAAGATTATTCATCCAAAAATATAAAAACAATTGGGTATCACATTCATTGAAGGGTCTAAATCTCCTTTTTCTCAAGGTATTCTACAAATAAAAAAATACTGAGGGAATTTCTACCATTAAATATTTTCGTAAGTAATGTAAATATTTTATTAATTAAGTCATTATTAAGTGTGTGTATATACATTCAAAATCATGAGTATACATGTCTAATCTACTATCATCAACCTTATTTTTTCATTTATGGGTATATAATAATAATAAATGGATTTGATAATCCTTTGTTCATGTAGAAACATGATTAAACTCATTACAATAAAGACCACAATGTTAGTCACCCATAGGTTTTCAATTATGATCAAAATTATTAACATCATTGGGAGTCCATTTTTCTTCAATATCTTAATTAGGAAAATACTAATGTATAACTATTTTCCATATATAGAAATTAATATAAATAAGAATAGTTGAAATATAATTCATCCCATTGTAATAGTGGGGTCCATATGAGGCAAGTAAATATGAATAAGATTTATATTCTATAATAAATATATAAATCTTTCAAATCTATTATTATCTAATTTTATTAAAATTGAAAAAATTATGAATAAATAATTTTTATCGACAAAATAAAAAATCCAACCATTGATAAAAAAATTTTATTAGTGAAAATATTAATTGAGTGGGGTGATTTAATTAATTTTAAAAATTATAACACCAATTAATGTAGAATTTGAAAATGAAATTATTTCTATATGAAAAAATAACAATATGAAAAAATAATTAAGAGATAGAAATTTTTTTGATTTGACTTAAAAATTTATTGTAAAATTTAGCAATAGAAGCAGTTGATTAGAATGAATTAAATTTTGGATATTTATCTAGAATTATTCAATTAATAATGTAAATAGTGAGTTATGAAAATTTATATATATTTAAAAAATATCTCTATATTATTTCCCAATGTGTCAAACCATTGATTATAGAAGACAATATTATTAATCCATTAATCTTGGGTATGATAAAGAAATTTATCCCTCAAAATGATTGTTTCTAAGGAATAACATGGACTTCGACAAAATCTAATGAACCCATCTCTCACTTATTCAAAGTGAGAACCAATAAGAGAATGATGATTATAGGTGACCTAGTTTTTTAAGAAAACCCCTTACAATGCAACTCCAAAATATATTTGTTAGATGAATAAAATTTGGAATGAGAGGGTTTATGGAAATTTTGAGAACCTATAAGATAATTACAATGATAAATGGACCATTGAAAGTATTTTATGAAGCTAAAATAATGGAGTTGATTCTATCTTGAGAGTTTGGTTGGTACAGCTCTAAAAGATAACTGATGAATAACTATTGTAACCATAAATTCTTCCATAGCCATAGGTGGTCTAGTGAGACTCTACTGGATGGTTTGAGAGCTACTACGTTTGGGTTAGTGGAAATTCCACACAACTAGGCTACTAGCATCATGCCACTTGTAGGAAGATTCCCATCACTAGTGAGATGGCACAGTCTATTGTAGATTATCATCATGTATGTCCCTATATAGTAGCTTAAAAATACTTTTACTTGACATTCATATTAACTCAAAGGACATAAAACACAATAAAAAATAATATTAATACAACAATTGGGTATGAAAACATCATCAATATTCCATGAATTCCGCCATATGGTTTGCAATAAAAACATTTAAAATCACATAAATGAAAATAAGGAAAATGTAGGTGACTGTTTATGATCTCAGAAACCCCATGAGAGAAGGAGGTAAAAAATAAATGACCAAAATTATGTATAATAGATCCTTTTTATGTTATGAAGGATCCTTACCAACTGGGGAATATTTGTTATGATGTCCTTGTTCTTCCTTATCAACTCAGAAATAGTACTTACAAAGTTGATATTGATACTTAAAAAGTCTGAAAAACAGTCCTTAATAAGTAGTAAAATCATCCCTATAAAGCTAATTCTAATCCATATGATTTTTTATTTTAAACAAATGAATTATTCACAGCTTATTAAATTTTTCATTCAAATTACTTAATTTACACAATTTAATAAATCATTTCAATACATATTAAAATCAATTCAAGGCCTTGCATTCACCTTAAAATAGATTTCAATTTTTTGGGACTTATTACAATATTTTCAAACATCAGTATCCTATTTCTATTTATTTTTTAATATTTTATAAAAATTGGTTAGATTATTTCAAATATTACCACCACCTTTATAGTTTAGATTCACACACATTCACTCCAACTTTCCTCTAACTGATTTCAATCTGAAAATATAGAATCCATCATACTAAACTAAACAATGTTAGTTTCTCTAATATTTAGATATATCTTCTCAAAATAATGAACTACCATTAATTTATTTTGGAAATCATTTATCAATAAGATATTCCACAATCAGTTCAACATCCATATTTCAAATCTACTACACAACATGGTCAGATAAAATCCATTGATATGATTATTGAAAAACTGATTTACACAACCTTAATCTGATTCCTTAAATACCTTTCATTTTCATTTGTAATGTGTCACTCAAACAATCAATTTGCTTCAATATAGCTACTATCATGTATTATTCTATCCTGGTGTTGAAGGATGGATTCTTTTTTTTATTGAGATGTTTGGGTAAAATATTTATTTTAAATGGGTGGATTCTTCTACAATTATACAACACTCCAAACATATTTATTTGAAATCCATGTGAAAACATTTCTCATTTTTAATATTTACAATCAATATAGGCCTCAAAGAACATCAATATCATTCTTTGTGTTTGTTTTCAATACTAATAACTATTTTAAAAAATAATTTCAATATATTTTTCATTTCTCTATGAAATTTTAGATCTCCCCTATAATTATAATAAAAAATTTATTATATTTATAAAAGATAAAAATACTATAAGGGAACACACTTCTCCCAATAATTCACTTAAATTTGTTAATCATATTCTCCACTATTTTTGATATAATCAATCGATTAATCATAAGAGAAGTGGGCCCCTAAAATTTCTTTAGAAATGTACCATAAAATAAGTAACACTAATCTTATAGGGGAGAACCCATTATTGAATATATTAGTTATCTTATTATATAAAAAATTGTTCGTTAATAAATCTTACATGTTGTTCTAACACCTATTTCACAGAGGAGGGGATTTATAAATTGTTTATCAAGATAATTTTTATACTAAATTCAACATTAAAAAATATATAAAAATGTAAAGATTACGTTTGAAATTTCCCACCGTATTTTTCGAACAATCACTCACTATTGATAATCTGACTAAAAAAATTCAAAACAATGATGGAAGAATGATCAATTTATATCAAACAACAAATTTATCAATTGATATCAATAACTGTAGAGTAATAATATAATGATAAGTCACATGTATCATAATATTTATTTTAGAACCCCATAGGTAATTATCTACAATGTTTTTAATCATGGATGATTTTCTTTTACAAAAAAAATATCCAAGAATTTTTTATACAATTTGATTGTTGATACCAATTGAGATGGAGGAAAAATGTTTTGCAAGAACACTACATGATACTAGTTGATAATTTTTTATGGATTGTTATACTTTGTGACTTAAAATCATTATATTAATAATGTTATTATATTTTATATTTCAATTTCAATTACCTATAAAAAAATAATATAAATTCTTACTTATGGGAATATTGTTATTTTTTATTATATCCATAATGACAGAAACATTTCTATGGTTCATTTCTTTTCTTAGAAACTCTTTTCTTGATTACATAAAATCATTGATAACTCTTTTTGAATCCATCTCACTTTATTTTAAAAAATTTTGAAAATATTGTAAGAATATATTTTATCATCCATTCTACATTCATCATAGATGAAACATGATATTTTATTATAACAAGTAAAATAGATTATCAATTATCTATTTCCTCCATCTTCAAACCCATTTAGTACTATGCGGACCTACATATTAAGAACACTTTTTTACGTATGAAAACTCGTCTTTATATGTGTGGACTCATTTATTTTTATACATACCCTAATATAGGGTTTCACTTGTGCATTCTCTTTACTCTTTAATAATTATTCTTATATGAGTTTCCATGTCATGGACTTAGTAGATGAGTCCCTTGACAGTTTAAAGCTTCTATAGAATATTACATCAACATTAGAATTATTCATATTATAAAATCATTTAAATTATTTAGTATGAGTTTCAACTAATAAACAAAGACTTTCATCTCTCTCTAGGATTTTATTTAATTCTAGATTCCTCTCATATTTATTAATTTTGATATAAAATATACAATGTTCCATGATGTGGCCTTTTATAAAAAAATGAAATAGTATTTTCATCTGTTAGAAATATTTTAAAACATTATTATCTAATTTATAGGTATTAATTTTCATTTCATTCATTTTTTACTCAATAAGGAATATGTTTATTTTTCTTCATACTAACTATTTTTTCTGTTGTGGTATTCCTTCACATAATCCAATGAGTATGGTTACGATGGTAGTTAACACCATTTTCATTAGATGAATTCTAATGAGAACCCTCTGTGGCTTTCAATAAAGATTAGTGTGCCCCCCAATGCAAGCCTATAATATTCCCTAAGATAGAGAACCACAATATGCATATATTATAAGAACAGAGGATGGATTTTCATAAAATATCCACAGAATATAAAATGAAATCTTAAAATAAAAAATATTATAAAATGATCCTAATGAAAAAATAAAAAAAAAATTATGATTTGTTAGAAAAATAAAACCCCATGATAATACTCATGAATTATAATGAATATGTGGAAGAATCATACTAATTCATCAGTAGAAAAAATATCAGAACCAACAAGCACATGTTGAGTTATGTACAATGAAAACTCACTACGGAGCACTCAACAAGTAAATTATTCCACTATAATAAATTAAAATAAGGTATATAACAACAATAGAATCCCTCCACCATGTACCCATAAGTTTGAAACTCTCACTTGTAATCATCAATTTTATTGTTCTCCCAATCCCTTCTATGGGTTTTCTACAACACAGCATACAAGTCCTGTCACATTAGATGTGGTTCGGACTACATATCTGACAATGCAAACTTACCAATGCTTCTAATATCTCATTTAAATGTCTTTATGACCATAAAACAACCACAACTTTATCTTCATACCAATATCTCTACCACAAAATACAACCTCACCAAAAATCCATCTCAATAGTGTATTCTGAACATGATAGACATCATGATCGTTGCCTCATCTACCATGAATGAACCCAAAAAAATTATTGTCCCAACATCCTTATAACTAGTACACTATACCAAACCATGTAGGAATAGTAGATAAGAGGTAGTATCCATCCATCTATTCTCATTCTAGTCAACATGTTTTCGTAAAATTCATCTAACAAAAAATAAATGGGTGGTGATAAGATTATCAAACTCACAATGGGTGCATAAAGAAATATCATGAATTTAAATTATATATAAGCACAAAGAATCCCCATAAAAAATTCTCCCATCAATACCTCTGTTATCATATCTGATAATCATTTCAACATAATTATAGACATACATTTCCAGCACTTCCAATAATAATAATAAAACCTTGCATAACTTATTATATAAACGAACCTCCTCAATGTTGCTTAATTTCCCCTCATATAACATCATTTGATACAATTATGAATTTATATATACCAACCATTATACATTCAATATTTCAATAAATTAATTATTTAATGAAAATGAATTCAATCCACTCTCTATTTTTATTCCAACAATTTACTATTCATTTTAGTTATATTTACTTCATTACAACCATGAATTTATTCAACCACATTAAAATCCTTTTATCATTTCACAATTAACATTTATCCTCCACTACTCTATGGAAAAAAAACAAATCCAAAATAGCGTGTCTAGAATTTTTCGACATCATCTTCTTTATTTCCTTATGTCAGCTATGGAATGATTTACATAGCCCTGCTGCACAATCGACACAAATAAGATATCCAATCACAATATCACTACCCAAAATAATATAATAACAATAAATAATACATTTTTCACATTAAATACCCCAAAATATGCAATGTATAACAAAAACTTAAAAAAAAGTCATTTAACAACATGAATCAATATATTCCATTATCAAATGAATCCACATTCTTCCCAATTGAAAACATTTATCACTGAAAATTTATTTCATCCATGATACTAGACAATTGAGCTATTGAAGTGTTTATGCTTTTATGAAATGTTGTTGCATCAATTAAATCATAGAATTATCACAACATTACTAAAAAAATAATGATATTCAAAAATGGTAATAATCATGCATCAATCTCAATGAAATATCATAGAAAATATTTAATCACAATACATTTTACCCATTTCATTCAACTTCATTATGTTTGGTTCATTATGTTTATCAGAGAAATTGATTCCATCCTACAAAAGTGCATAAAATAGTTCTAGTTAGGCAAAATAAAAAGATACACTAGGAATCCCCAACATCAATTGGAGTGTAAAAATAAACAATTAAATAGAAATGGATGACAATATGACCACAACCGCACAAGGTAACCCTCAATCAACCTCTATTACAAAAATTTTCATCAGGATATAGTCCTCAAAATATCTATATGTAATTAGAACCAATAACAAAGAATATAAAATGAATAATATTAATGGAATCAATTAATCTATGGGGAATAAATCTCCTTGGATCACAAATAGTTCATCTCATAGGACAAGGATCAAATCCGTGTATTTAGGGAAAGACAAGAAATTTAATCAATTTTTGAGGGGTACCAAAATTTATAACTAGTCTGAAAAAAAGACCATGACACAAGGGTATATTATGTGGTTTAATGGTTTTTATTTCGAAAAACTATTGATACAAACTAAAAGGAAATTTCATAATGGGTTTAGATTAAGTGAAACTCATAAAAAACCATTGATCCTATTATTTAAAAAATTATCGATAACGTTGTAAGGTAATTATGAATTTTGGGTCATGATATAATGCTTACTACCTCACTATAAGATTTATATTCCTAATCCTAACCACAATTCACTACACAAAACATGGAACAGAGAGAAACAAAAATTCATTATCACCCAAATCACATATTTTATACACCACATTATAATTATGGTGATCATGCCATAATCCCGACCTCCTCATTTCATCCTAATGAACCCAAGTCCTTGACCTTGACATAGATAAATGTCAATGACAAATGATTCTTCAAAATTGAAAACACCATGAATTTAGAACACAAAGAATCCATTCCATATCAAAGGAGACCATATCAAAACAACACCCAAATCTGACCTCTCACATAGTACGACAACCCTTCACAGTAAACAGAAACTCGTACCTAAATATTCAACTAAAAAATACCCTTCTTTCTCAAACTTCCTCTCGATGTATCTAACACCAACATTAAAACATGAAAATTAATGTCCTGATATTTTCTAGGATGTTACATTAAATTTATATTATATGATTCAAATATATAAGGGCCGATAAAAATCAATATCTAATCAACATACACATAAAAGAAATAACTCCCTTGGAAATAATATTAAAAATGAAATGTACCGACCCGATTTACCACTAAACTAGTAGCTAGAACTGCCACCACATAACCTCATGTGTGTCACCACATATGCCGGAGGCTACCAATTTGAAGTGATGGTGTAATGGTAGTTTAGTGGGGAGACTATATACCTATTTTAATAGTACATTGTGGTAACCAGATAATAATACTCAGAAAACTGTTTAATGAAATCATAATAATAATGGAATAATGAAATATGGCCAACTCTACCTTATAAAATGCATGCATTCCATATGATGATACCTATATTAAAGTAGTAAAAAATAAATCATGATTTTCATTATAATATAAAATGACGAAAATTCTGCAAGACTAAAAGAAACCATCGACAACATCTCGAGCTCTAACTCGGTCCATTTCTACCAACGTCCAGATGCAAGCAATTATGCATAAGAAAGGTATAATGCCCTAAAAAAATGTAGGTCTACTCGGGCACCAAAGGTACCCGATTAAGCTATGAGATATAAATCTCTTTAGTCCAACACACATGGTGTTAATACCAATTCAACATGTGCTATGAAATACTATCAGTGTAAGAATATATACAACAAGTTAAGAAGTACTCAAAAGTAACATCCTTCATATGTATATAGTCATTTAATATCCATTTCATTTAATGAAATGTTAAATAGTTCAATTCATTGAACAAAAAGTGTTTTTCAATATTCCTTGAAAAATTAATATTCAATAATATTCTAAAAAATTAATTATTATGATAACATTGACATCAAGAAATAATAAATGAAATTATTTTTGTCAAATAAATATTCTATATCTTCTATAAATTATAATATTCACTCATAAAAAGAAAGTAATTTTTTAAGAAATGAAATTTTAAAAAAAAAATTGAGAAATCCATTAATTATTTAAAAATAATTAATTAATATTTTAAAAATGAGAATGAAATTGTTATATTTCATATCATTGTTATTAATATTCATTCCCGAAAATTTAACTAATATGTTATGATGGTTATAATTAAATAATAATATTTAATTATTTGTTTAAACTCGATGTTTCATATCGTGCCTATTATCGAACACATTGTTTCCTTTTAAAATCGTGGGATGTTACATTTTGAGAAAGAGATTTAGAAAAATTGCCATCAAATTATCGAGGGAATTATTCTTCTATTTTTTTTATCATTTTTTAAATAATTAGTTTTCCTTACATTAGATGGAGTAATAAATAATAATAAATTCCACATATTTTGAATCCAAAGTTACAATATTGTCTTTTGCATAAAATGTTAACCATTTTTTCAATAAAACATAAAAAAATTGGGTGTTTTATATTTTTAAATATAAAAAGACTTATTTTTTAGAGAAGTTCTTATAATCACACAATATATGCAAAAATCCTACAGTATTGATGGCCTCAGAGAGAAAATAATTTTGAAATTTCAAATCATTTAAAAGGCTTCGACTGATTCCATGGATAGTTCAATCTTGTCTCTCTAATATCCTTTTTTTGTGGGGTTAAAAGAGTATAAAAATATTGGTTATGTCCTTTAGAGAAGAAAACGCATCATATTAATTCTTATCGTATTTTATGTCAAGGAAAATTTTAATTGAAATAATTGTAAAAAATATTTAACTTCCATCCTATTTTTAAAACAATGTCATACAATCTCTTTTTAATTAACCGTTCCTTGAGTATCACGTGTACATGTCCCTTCAAAATTAAAGGATAAATATTATTGTTAGAGGAGGGAGATGAGAATTGAAGGTGTTTCCTATAAATAGGATCTCATTAAAACAATATCATTAATGAAGTATATATTAAATTCTGTGAAAATATAAAGTGATTTCAATATATGTAAACTCTCGTTCCTTTTACAATTTGTGACCATATTGTTCAACCATGAACAACTTGTTCATCTTGGTGCAAATCTGATTGTTGTTGAGTACAATCAAGGACTTTTAGGGATAGGATGGCAGAGGTGCCGACTACTTTAATGTTCAAAGTCTTTTGGGGAATAGAAGATATACCTGCCGACTACCTTAAATTTGAGGGCTTGCGGGGATATCGAGACATACTATTATATTATTATTGAGGACTTACCCTACTGTGGGTAAAATAAGATTTCTTGAAAGTATAAATCATAGGATCTTTATTAGAGGATGTTGGATACCCTTCTATTTGGGTTAAAATATCTCCAACTTGTTTTACAGGTTCTTATTAAATGTTTTATTTACACTTCAGTTTTTTAAAGGAATAATCTATATCTTTCTTATACTTTTTTGTACTTTTTCTTACTATAATAAATAATATTTTATACACTTTATGTTAAAATCCTTCCATAAGATAAACATGATTATGTTTCCTTCAGATAATCTTGTTTCAATTTAGGTTCTTTATAATTGGACCAGGGCCCTTCCAATTATCTTTTTATTTAATGAAAAAATAGGGGTTGTGAATTCACCTTTTTTAACAATATTAAACATAAATTTTCATAAGATTAAAAATGAAAGTTTCCAACCCAACAATTCACCCACTATTATAATTGATCATACACATCTATATTTCGATCCTACAAAATAATTATATTTTTTACTTCCATATGTAGATTACAGACTAAATTATTGGTTATAATGTTACCACATATCCCTAGATTATAATGAAACCACCCATCATCATAAAAATTCCCAAGAACCATAAAATAATCATAAATATTGAAGGCTTTCATCATAAAATCATTATTAAAGAATATAACCTTTTTATTTTGAAATCACATATATTTAGCAAAATTGAGAACATATAATGGAAATGAGTTTCATTGAAAAAAACAATGAAAATATTTAAATAATAAATAATTGAATTAGGGAATCATAATGGAAGTAAAATACACTAATTTTGTACAAGATAAAGAAACATTTCTTCTATATTTTTTTTGAAAACTCACAAATTCCTCATTTGAAGATGAAAAAAAATTTAATTTATATTTTTATAAATTAAAAAAAGGATAAAAATGAATTAAAAAAAACATTTAAGAATAATAAAATCATTATTTAAATATTTTTTGTTAAATAATAATTTAGATATGGGAGAAAATGATACTGTGAATGAAAACATTAAATTGGTAATTTTTAAAATAAACTTACTTGACATAAATCAAATTCATCACTTAAGTGATTTATATTCCTAAATAATAAAATTTATTTATTTATTCACATTTCCAATATACTTTTTTCACGTTAATTATTCCTTTTGTATAAATTACTACCATTATAATTTCTTAATCATTTAAATTCACGTTGGTTGTTATGATGATATTCGATACTTAAGTCCTAAATGAATTTGGTTGGTTGACTATGATAAAAGTGATAATAATTCCATCTTCTATAGAATAATATTGATAAATTAATTATAATTTTAATTAATAATTATACATTTAAGTCCGTCCATAAAATATGATAATGAAAAATGAACTGCATTATAATCCTCAAGATGGAAGGTCATACATATGCATATGTAACGTCTCCATTTTTCTTTAATCATTACAGATAGAAGAAAAATATTATCTTATATTTAAATAATGATAATGATATAATATATATAATCTTAATTCCCTAAATTTACTTATATATATATATCATCAATGTGATTTGTTGATGAAAAACAAATCGTATCGCTTCATAGAGGTTTTAAGGCACACATACATAGGAACAACGTTATCATTTTACGGTGCATAGAAAGGTAAGAACATACATGATATATTATTATCTCATAATGTTAAATATATCATGATTATAGTATAGAAACACTAATTCCATAATTATATTTAATCATTAGATATTGTTATTGAAAACGAATTACATCGGTTCACGATGAGGTAGTCTGTTGTACACACAAATGATGAATTCTTTTAATATTTTATTGAAATAGAGGAAGATATAAATTATAAAAGTAAAAAAAATTACATATAATAATATATAGGATACTATGGTTATTTTTTGATGTTTTATTAATGTCGTAGGTATGTTAAATACTAAATAAAACTCAGACACTCAATTAAAAATGACACAACTTCTTCAGATAATTTTCTTATCTTTACTCTTTTATACCACAAAACGTGGAGTTATTCATAAACTAAGACTTCTATAATGTGGGTAGGTATTATAGAAAGATATGTTAGTAGGTATTTTTTAATATAAAATTGATTTGAAGGGTGAAAAATGGAAAGAATATGTTTTTCTTTTATAAGAGAGGGGATGGGCACTATTGGAACTTATCAAAATAATAAATTTATATTATGTAACATTTGATAAAAAATTAATCAAAACATGTAAATTTATTATATAATATGATTATTTTTTATAAATTCTCTAATTAGATAATAATAAGATAAGTTTTGAATATATTTCTACCCTTATCATTTGGTTTAAACCATTATTTAACCTCCTTAACTCTTATTGTGAAAACAAGGTTTTTTAACATTGAGGGCAAATATATTTATTTTAAAATGAAAAAAATTCATAAATAGATCAAGGATGATTTTTGAAACATTATCCTAGTCACATTTCCAGAATTAATGGTTTTTCTAATTTTATAGTATTTATTAAAATAACATTTATTATAAAATTTCAATAATGTAAATTTTTAAAACTATTAATTAATTTGACTTTAATAATATCATTATAAAACATATAAATTGAAAAAAAACATATTTATTATATCACTAAAATTACATGGTAATCTTTAAGAAAAATTGGACACATTATGTATCTCAAATTATATTTATTTTAATATATTTAATATCATTTATTTCATTTTTCCAATAATTGAATAATTAATATATCATAATTTTGTAAATATTTATGTTCATTATTTCACTAAAAGTTATAAAATATATTACCCTGATGAATTTAAATAGTTATTATTTAAAAATAACATTTATATTCTTATATATGTCTTGGATAACAACATATTAACAATGTTACACTTAATAAAAACAAGAGTGTGGCATGTTTGACATTTTTTAAATAAAATACCATAATTACCATAATCCTATAGATGTGTCCCAAAAATTTCATAAATTTTAACCATGTATGATTATAGTAAATTTATAATCATCTAATAAGAATTATGTATTTTTTATAGTCATTTTATAGTTCATATCATTTTATTTTTTACATAAATTAACTGATTTACCCTTTACCATGGTGACCAAAATTACTAGTCTTTCTATTCATAATAGGAAAAATAAAATATTCATATTTATTGAATTTGGGCCCACAAATCAAAAAGATAAAAACTATTTTTGAAAATTAAAAACAAATATGTTTCAAAATTTAATTGGAAATCGAATTGATAAAAATAAATGAAAAGATTTTTTTTGAAAAAAAAATCCTTCTTAAAATATAAAATATTTTATACTAAATGAAATTATATTAGCAATTTAAAAAACATAATTATATTATGTAAAGTCAAAATTATCTAATAAACATTTTAAACTAATCCAAAAAACAATTTTACCATCTAAATACTTTAAAATAAAATACATTTTTGAATAAAAATAGTGTTTTTCAATATTCCTTGAAAAAATAATATTCAATAATATTCTCCAAAATTAATTTTTATGATAACATTTAAATCAATAAATAAAAAATGAAATTATTTTTGAAAAATAAATTTTCTGAATCTTCTGTTAATTATAATATTCACTCATAAAAAATAATGTGCTTTGTGGAGAAATCAAAATTTTAAAAAATATAATGAGAAATACACTAATTATTTAAAAATAATTAATTAATATGTTAGAAATGAGAAGGAAATTAAAATAATATATAATATTATTAATATTATTAGTTCCTAGCAATATAACTAATAGGATATCATTGTTGTAATTAAATAATAATAATTTATCTTTTGTTTAGGCTCAATGTTTCATATCATTCTTATTATCGAACATAATGATTCCTTTTAAAATCTTGGGATGTTACATTTTGAGAAATCAATTATTCAAAATTGTCATTAAAATATCACTGGAATTATTCTTCCATCATTTTTATCATTTTTTAAAAAATCGATATGCCTTACTTAAGCTGGAGTAACAATGAATAATAAATTCATCAAAATTTGAATAAAAATTTAGAAGATTGTCATTACTATAAAAAGTAAACCATTTTTTCAATAAACGTTAAGAAAGAAAACATTAGGTGTTTTATATAATTAAATTTAAAAAGAATTATTTGATCGAGAGGTTCTTACGATAGAATGATATATGAAAAATAATACAGTATTTATGGCCTGAACGAAAAAATATTTTAGAATGTTAAAATCATTTAAAGGAGTTCGAGTGATTTCTTGGACAGTTCAATTTTTCCTCTCTAATAACCATTTTTTGTGGGGTTAAATGAGTACAAAAATATTATTTATTTCCTTTAGAGATAAAAAATCATCGTATTCCTTATTATCATATTTTAGGTCAAGATAAATTTTAATTAAAATAATTGTTAACAATATTTAACTTATATCTTATTTATAAAACATGCTGATTGATTTTAATGATTCATGTTTATGAGAAAATAAATATTCTTATTCTATTCTTCTAATGTCACTAATGGTTCATGTGATGGATATAATTACTTCATTAAATTCATTGGATAATTTTTTTCTACTTGTCCTTTCATCATGATAGCATAACTCAATAAGGTGGTGATGCACACATGATATATGTAGATAGTGATGCAGGCCTAATAACACTGGCAGAATGATGTAGGAATAAATATATACTAGGTCTTTATTCCATGTTCGTGGGCCACATGGCATTTGGCCTTCAGTTTATGTAATGTTTCTAAATATACCCTGATAAAAATGGGTCTTTACTTCAAAAATAAAAAGGGTATTCGTCCCAAAATTTAAAAAAATGGGTACAATATTCCATAAAGGATATAAAGCTTAATTTTCTCCAAGTATCGAATAGAGAAATAATTACTAATGTATTTCTACCATTGAATATGAAAATAAATCTTGTAAATATTTTATTAATTAACTCATTAGGATGTATAGACATACAATCAAAATCATAAGGATACACATATAATCTATAATCATTTCCCTTAAATTTTAATTTATGGATATATTACAATAAATTTGGGACTTGATAACCTTTTGTTCATGTAGAAACATGATTAAACTCATTATAATAAAGGCCACTACGTAATTTACCCATAGCTTTTCTATTAATTTTAAAAAATTTAACATCATTGGGTGTCTATTTTTTCATCTGAATATTAATTAGAAAAATAATAATGCATTACCATTTTCCATATATGGAAATTAATACATCTAAGAATAGATGAAATCTAATTCATCCAATTTTAATAGTCAGTACCATATGAGACAAGTAAATATGAAGAAGAATTATATTTCATAAAAAAATATTATTCATTAAATCAATGATTTTTTGTTAAAAATTTATAAATTTTTAAAGAATAATATTTATTAGAAAAACCAAAAATCTAACAATTGATACCAATTTTCAATTAGAGTAAATATGAAATTAGTGGTGTGGTTAAATTCCATTTAAAATTTTTAACATCAATGAATGTAGAAATTTAAAATGAAATTATTTCTATTTGAAAAAAATAAGAAAAAGAAATTAAGATATTGCTATTTTATTTGATTTGAGATAAAAATTTATTATCATTTTTAAAAATAGAAATGATTTACTATAGTTTATTAAAATATGTTTATTTATCTATAAATATTCAATTCATTATGTAAAGAGTGATGAATGAAAATTGATATGTATTTAAAAAACATCACTATGAGATTCCCTATGTCTAAAACTATTGATTATAGAAGAGAATATTACCAATCCATTGATCTTGGGTAGGATCATGAGATTTATCCCTAAAAATTATTGTTTTTAAGGACTAACATGAACTTCAAAAAAAATCCAAATAACCCATCTATCACATATTCATTTTGAGAACTGATTTGACAATGGTGATTATAGGAGACATGGTTATTTGAGAAAACCCATTACAATGACAATCAGAATTTTATTTTATATATGAATAAAATTTTTAATGAGTGGGTTTATGGAAATGTTGAGATATTATGGGAGCATTGGAATAATAAAGGGACCTTTGAGAAGATTTTCTGAAGTTAGAATAATAGAGTTGATTCTATCTTGAGAGTATGGTTGGTACACCTATACAAGCTAGATGATGTAACCATTTATTCCCCCATAGCCACAGGTGGTCTGGTGGGACTCCACTCGATGGTTTGGGAGATACTACTTTTGGGTTTGTGGACCTTCCACACACCTAGGATACAATAATCATGCCACTTGTTGGATGGTTCCCATCACTAGTGAGATAGCGTAGTCAATTGCAGCTTATCATCATGTATATCCATCTATAGAAACTTGTAAATACATTTATTCAACATTCATATTTATTACAAGGACATAAAACACAATAATGGATTAAATTAATACAACAATTGTTTCTGAAAAATATTCAAGATTCCATGAATTCCACCACATGGTATGCAATAAAAACATTGAAACATTAAATAAAAATGATAAAAATATATGTGAGTGTTTGTGATCATTAAAACCCCATGAGAGAGGGAGGTACATAATTAATGACCAAAATTATATAAAAAATCCTTTTTATGTCATTAAGGATCCTTAAAAACTAGGGAGTATTTATTACGAAGTAATTTATCGTCATTATCAACTTAGAAATATTACATGAAAGATGGATAATTATACATAAAAAGTGTTAAAACCCATCCTTAATATATAGTAAAATCATCCATATAAGGTGAATTCTAATCCATCCGATTTTTCTGTTTTAACCGTATGAATTATCCAAGGCTTATTTAAATTTTGATTCCAAAAAACTAATTCACATAATTCAATAAATCATTTCAAAACATATTAAAATCAATTTAGGGCCATCCATTCACCTTAAAATAGATTTCAAAAATGTTGGGACTTATTAGAATATTTTCAAACATTGGTATCCTATTTATAATTTATTTTTTAGTATTTTAAAAAATAAGATAGATTTTTTCATAAATTACCACCAAATTTGTAATTTAGCTTCACCCACATTCACTCAAACTTTTATCAAACTGATTTTAATCTCTAAATATAGAAGTCATCTTAATCAATTTTCCATTGATGTTTTCTTTAATTTCTAGATATATCTTCTAAATATGAAGAACTACCATTAATTTATTTTGGAAATCATTTATAAATAAAATATTCCTCAACCAGTTCAACATCCATATTTCATATCTACTACTCAACAAGGTCGCATAAAATCCCTTGATATGATTATTGAAAAAAATATTTTGAAAACAATATTCTCATTCCATATGTACCTTACATTTTCATCCATAAAGTATTTCTCAAACAATAAATTTGTTTCAATATAGCTACTATAATATATCTTTCTATCTAGGTTTTAAATGATGGAATCGTTAATTATTTTATCGATATGTTTGTGTAGAATATTTATTTTAAATAGGTGGATTCTTCTTAAATTATACAATACCCCAAACATATTTATTTGAATTCCCAGTGAAACAATTTCTCGTTTCTAAAATTTATAATCAATGCAGGCCTCTAGGAACTACAATATCCTCCATTGTGTTTGTTTTCAATACAAATAACTATATTAAAAAATAATTTCAATTTATATTATGTTTCTCTATGAAAAGTTCCCCCTCCTATATAATAATAAAAAATTATATTATATTTATACAAGAGAAAAATACAATATGGGAACACCCTTCTCCCAATAATTCATCAAAATTTTTTAATCAAATTCTCCCCCATTTTGGATAGAATCAGTCAATTCAATATAAGGGAATTGTTGCACTAACATTTCATTAGCAATGTACCATAAAATAAGTAACACAAAGTCTATATGGGATATCCCAATATAGAATATAGTATTGATAATATTGTATAAAAATTCCATCCATAATCAATCTTACATGTTATAATAACACCTATTTCACATCATAGGGGAAATAGAAAATTGTTTTTTAAGAAATTTTATTGACTACATTCAACTTTAAAAAACACATAATTACTTAAAGAGAATATTTAAAATGTCACACATTATTTTTCTAACAATCACTCCTAATTGATAATATGAGTAAAAAAATTAAAAAATATGATGGAAGAGTGATCAATTTACATCAAACATCAAAATTATCAATAGATATAAATAATTGTAGATTAATCATATATTGATAAATCACATGTATCGTAATATTTCTCAAAGAATCCCGTAGGTAATTTTCTACAATGTTTTTCACCATGGATGATTTTTTTTCAAAAAATAATATCTATAATTTTTTTAAACAATTTTATTTTTGATAAAATTTAAGATGATGAAAATAATGTATTGCAATAATACATCATGATACTATTTGATAAATTTTTTATAGACTGTTATACTTTCTAAATTAAAATCACAATATTCACAATGTAAATATATTATATATTTCTAATTAAATTTCCTATAATTTTTTTATAAATTCATACTTTTGGTAATATTGTAATTTTTCATTATATCCATAATTACAGAAACATCGATAAGACTCATTTATTATCATATAAACTCTTTTCTTGATAACATTAAATCATTTTTATCTCTTTATGAATCCATATCACATTATTTTAATAAATTATGAAAATTTTGGAAGAATATATTTTATCATTCATTCTATATTCTTCTTTGATGAAATAGGATTATTTATTATAACAAATAAATTAGACAATGCATTAACTATTTCCTCCATCTTTTTGTCCATTTGGTACTAGGCTGACCTACCTATTAAGAACACATTTTGAGTAATAAAGTTCTTCTTAATATGCGTGGACTCATTTATTTTTAGAGGTACCCTAATACAAGGAGTCACTAATGAATTCTCTTTATTCTTCAATGATTATTCTTATCTGAGTTTCCATGCCATTCACTTGTTAATTGAATCCACTGATAGATTAAATCTTCTATATAATATTTAATCAACATTAGAATTATTCATATTTTAAAATCATTAAAATTATTCACTGTGATTTTCAATTAATAAACCAAGACTTTATTCTCTCTCCTGGATATTTTTAATTCTTGATTCCTCCCATATTTATTGATTTTGATATAAAATATCCAATGTTCTATGGTGTGGAATTTTATAAAAAAAAATAAAACATTATTTTAGTGTGTTAGACATATTTTAAAATATTATTCTCTAATTTAAATGGATTAATTTTCATTTCATTCATTTTTTACTCAATATGTTATACATTTATTTTTCATCAACAAAACTATTTTTTCTGTTGGGGTATTCTCATCACATAATCCAATTTGTATAGTTACGATGTTATTTAGCACCATTTTCTTGAGATGATATTTAATGGGAACCCTATGTGGCCTTCAATTAGGATTAGTGTGGCCCCCCAATGAGTTCCTATAATAGGCCCTAGGATAGAGAACCACTATATTCATACATAACAGTAATATACGATTAATATTCTTAATATATCCACATAATATAAAATGAATTCCTCCAATAAAAATAATTATAAAATTATCCAAATGAAAAAATAGTACACAATGTATGATATGTTTGAGAAATAAAATCCCCCTATAATACTCAATAAGGGTAATAAAAATGTGGATGAAGCATACTAATTCATCAGTTGAAAAAATATCAGAACCCACAAGCACATGTTAGCTTATCTACAACGCAAATTCACTATGGGGAACTCACCAAGTTAATTATTCCACTATAATAAAGTAAAATTAATTATATAACAAAAATGGAATCCCACCACCACATACCCATAGGTTTGAAAATCTCACATGAAATCATCAATTATATTGTTCTCCCAATCCCTATTGTGGGTTTTCTATAGCACAATATACAAGTCTTATCACATTAGATGTGGTTCAGACTACAACCCCTCCAATAACAACATCCAAAATCTTATAATATCTCATTTTAGTGTCTTTATGACTATACAAAACCACAAAACTAGCTTATTACCAATATCTCCCCCACACAACACAACCTCACTGAATATCAATCTTAATAGTGTATCATGTACATGATGGACCTCATGATCGTTTCCTCCCCTACCATGAATAAACCCAAAAAAGTATAGTGAAAACATCCTTATAACTAGTAAACTACACCAAATCATTGGAAGTGTAGATAAGATGTAACATTCAACTATATATTCCCTTTATAATAAAGATATTTAGGTAAAATTTATCTAACCAAAAATATATGGGTTGTGATATGATTATCCCAAACACAGTGGGTGAATAAAGAAATATCAAGAATATACACTATATATAAGCACAAAGAATGACCAAACGAAATTCTCCAGACAATACATCCCCTATCATATCTGAAAATCATTACCACACTACTATAGACATACATTTCCACCACTGCAAATAATAACATGAAAACCTGGTTCAACTTCTTATAAAAAATAACCTCATAAAATATGATTATTTTCCCTCTCATACCACATTATTTAATCCCATTATGAATTTAACTATACCAACCATATTACATTCAATATTTCACTAAAATACCTATTTAATTAAAATGCATTCAAACCTATATACATATTTATTCCCACTAATAACTGTTCATTTTAGTTATATTAATTTCATTAAAACCATGAATTAATTCAACTAAATCCAAATACTTTTATCATTTCACAATTAACTTTAATCATCCACAACTATAAGGAAACACAAAAAACCCTCAATAGCAGTTCTAACATTTTTCGACATCCTCCTCCTCATTTCATCTTGCAGCTATGGAATGGTTTCTATAGCCCCATTGCACAATCCACACCAACAAGACATCCAATCCCAATATCACTACGCTACACATGATGATAACCATAAATAATACTTTTTCCACATTTAATACCCCAAAATATCCAATTTAGAACAAAAAAACATAAAAAGTCATTTAAAAACATGAAATTTTTTTTTATAGTTTTGAAAGAATCCTCCTTCTTCCTAATTGAAAACATTAATTGCTAAAAATTCATTTCATCTGTGATACTTTTTAATTGACATATTGACGTGTTTATCCTTTAATGAAATGTTGTTAAATCAATTAAATCATAGAATGAACACACAATTCCTAAAAACAATCATGATATTAAAAAATAGTAATAATCATGCATCAATCTCAAAGAAATATCATAGAAAATGTATAACCATGACTGATTTTCCCCATTAAATTCACATTTAATAAGTTTGGATCATTATGTATATCGGGTAAAATGATACCATCCACTAAAAAAGAATAAACTAGTTCTAGTTAGACATTATAAAAAGATATATTGAGAATACCCTTCCTCAATTGGAGTTTAAAATAAAAAATTAAAGAGAAATATATGACAATTTGACCACAATCGTGCAAGGTAACCCTCAATCAACCTCAACTATAATACTTTATATCAGGACTATAGTCCTCAAATTCTTCGTATGTTATTAGAAACACTACCAATTATTCTAAAAGGAATAATATTAAGGAAATCAAGTGATCCATGGGGAATAAATCTCCTTGTATCACCAATAGTTCATCTCACAAGACACGAATCAAATCCATGTATGGAGGGTTTAAGGAAACCTCTAAAAACATTCCTCAGTTTTCAATGTATTGAGAGAAATACAAGAAATAGAATCAATTTTAGAGGGGGACCAAAATTTATAACTAGTCTGAAAAACAAAATACCATGATGTGAGGGTATATTATGTTGCTCAATTGTTCTTATTTTGAAAAACTAATGATTAAACATAAAACGAATTTTAATAATATAACTAGATTAATTTATACTCTTAAAAAACCATAGAGCCTCTTATTTGAATAATTATCAATAACCTTATCAGGTATTTATGATTGGTGGTCATGATATAATGCTCACTGCCTTAGTATATGATTAAAATTCATATGCCTAACCACAATTCAGTACAAGAAACATGGAACAAAGAGAAACATAATTTCATTATCTACCAAATAAACAATTTCATACATGACAATATAATTATGGTGATCATGCCAAAATCATGACATCCACATTTCATCCTAAGGGACCCAAGTCCTATACCATGGCATAGATAAAACTCCATGACATATGATTCCTTAAAATTTAAAACATCATTAATTTAAAGCATAAAGAATATATTCCATAGGAAAAGAGAACATATCTCAACAACAACTCGATCAAACCTCTCACATTATAGACAACACTTCACACTAAAAGGAAACTCATACCAACATATTCAACTAACAAAATACCCTTCCTTCTCAAATATACTCTTGATGTATCTGACACCAAAATTAAAACATGAAAATTAACATCCTGAGATAGTTTTGGATGTTATATTATATTTATGTTATTTTATTTGAATACATAAGGGTCAATAAAAATCCAAAATCTAAATAATATATTTTAAAAAACCAATAAATCCATTGGAAATACCATTACAAATGTAACATACTGACCCGAATTACCACTAAAATTGTAGCCACAAATAACCTCATGTGCGTCTCCCTATATTCCAGAGGATACTAATTAGCAGTGATGGTGTAATGGTAGTTCAGTGGGGATACTACACCCCCATTCTCATAGTATATAGTGGTAACCATATAATAATTAATAGAAATACACAGATTGAAATCATAACGATATCTGAATAACAAGATATGGTCAGAACTAGATTATACAATGCCTGAATTCCATATGATAATACCTATATTAAAGTAGTAAAAAATATTACATGATTTTCATTACAACACAAAATGAAGAAAATACAACAAGAATAAATGAAATCACTACAAGTATGTTGAGCTCTAACTCGGTCCTTTGCTCCCAACATCCCGATACTAGAAATTATACACAAGCAATGTTCAAAGACCTAAAAACAAGTAGGTCTAATCATGCACCAAAGGTACCAAATTATGGTGTGACATATAAATCTCTTTAGTCCAGCACCCATGTAGTAAAGACCAATTCATCATGGGCAGGGAAAAAATGTGCAGTGGAAGGAGATATACAACAAGTAAAGAAGTAATGAAAAGTAACATCATTTATATGTGTATACTCATTTAATATATATTTCATTTAATGAAAAGTTAAATAGTTTAATTCACTAAATTTAAAAGTCTCTAGACCCGACTCAATCATAGAATCCCTAAGATAACTAGTAGCACAAAAAAATTCCTGATAAATCCCTTTGTACCATATAAGTCTAAATCGAAACAAATATTGTGCTTTGGCTTGGGGACACATCATAAGTATCTTTAATATCAATTAAAGCATTAAGAATATATGCCCATCCTTGACATTCCTATGACTGAATTCATGTACAACTCCAGGTATAATATCGACCAACACCTAACAGGCCCATCTGTAGTGAACCTCTCAGGAACCTAGTATCTTAATATGAGAGGTATAAAGTCCATGTCAATTACAAATGTCCTTTTTCCTTATATGTAATCCCCAATATCGAAAAATACATATATTTAATTCCTCTTGATCCAGTCCATGGAATTTATCAATGGATCCATGATTCACTATACATATTAGCATATTAGACCATAGATCCCATCCATCGAATCCCTTAATTGGATCCATGATTCCCCATGGCATAAACACAACCTCTATGAGCCCATACATCACATCCATCAGAATGATCCATGATTTACCCATTGAGTAATCATATTTAACCACTCAT
Source organism: Viscum album (assembly GCA_963277665.1). Lineage (NCBI taxonomy): Eukaryota > Viridiplantae > Streptophyta > Magnoliopsida > Santalales > Viscaceae > Viscum > Viscum album. The sequence goes on from OY728130.1 coordinate 1,228,286,824, forward strand.
TCCCACCCATGTAATTATATGATGAATCCATCATTTACTCAAGTTATAAAATAATAAGAGTGACATGATCCCATCCATGGAATTCTAAAATTAATCAATAAATTACTTAATGCAATTTACCATTTAATTCATTAAATCCATTTAAACATTACATTACACATGAAATGATAAAAACCATGATCATATAGTATAATTCACCTCAAATGGGTGAAAAAACCAATGACCAGCCTCATAAGTATTTGTCTTTAATTTACTAACATGGGATATTTCAAATAAAAATAATCACATGTAAATTAAACTATTAAATGGATTCAACATCAATAAAATCACATTAAAATACCAATTCAAAATACATTTAATTAATCACATGGCCAATTTTAATATTACAAGACTATTAAGCAATCACATTGCACAGTTATCATTTAACTCACATGGGAAATTATTTATAACAAGCTTCTCAAGATTAACAACCTACTACATAGTGTGGTGGTATTAAACTTGGGTGGGATTATCCATAAAATATTAAAAATGCTTAATTCATAAAATGCATATAATGGTCTAGGGGTATTAGTCACTCATGTCTTCCCAATAAATCCATTTAAATCGACAATTGACATATAAATAAATTTTTTTCGTGAAAACCCAAGATATGGGGTAAGATCGAACACATAAGGGTGTCCAAGGCTATACTTTATTCAAGCCTATTTAGTAAGCGAACCCAAGGGATAATTTTAGATTACAAATCTGATGCATTGGGTATAGACTTATAATAACTCACACGAGCAATAATAGATTTAATAATAAATGCATTCTTAAGAACAACTACGTGGACATGTCCTTCTTTACCTCACTTGAGAAGCATCATTTAATAATATTCCGAGGGTCGTGCAATACATACCATATATATTCACTAAAAATAATATATTTTTAAAATATAAAACCCTACAAATCATGATATAACAACTATAACTACATTTTGGTTTGTCGACAACAATCCCTTATTAGAGGATATTTTTTATAAAAACATGAATATGTTTATCAATAACTCATTTATCACATTAAAGAAGTTTATTAAATCCTTATACCTCCATTATAGTAGAAAACACATAAATCAACATATCTAAATAAATTATTAAATAATTCGTAAATAAATGGTCAAGGGTAGTGATCTTACCTTAAAAAAGGCCAAGCCAATGCTTGGTAGTTGACACTTTCTATCACAATATTCCTTCCACTCGCATGCAAATTCATCCATATATATATATACACCCTTAACCAAATTATTGTATCCCAAGATCCATGAGGGAATAATCACATGTATGATATACACATTTATATATATTCATACCTTTGTAATGTCCCGCAAGTCTTCCAAGGGAACTGAAACACACTGCACTCAAAATATGGCTCCCATAAAAACCATATGATTCATAAATTAATGGTGTGAAAAATAGAAATAATTATAAAATCATTCCTCAGATAGTGGCGGGGAACCAAAAACAACCTGAACTACCTCTCCATTGGTGGTGGTTTTCGGAACATGCACTTACATAACCCGGGATACCATTTGCACAACCCTAAAAACAATGAAAATAGAAAAACAGATCAAATCCAAATCTAGGGATTCGACCAAATCATATATGGTGATGTAAATACCTCAAAATCTCTGAAAACTTAGATGATAGGGAAGATAAATAGTTACTATTGAGATTAGGACAATGAATCAGTGAAAATTCGGTTGAAATCAAAGCCAGAGAGGGGGTTTGAGTAGGGAATCATGTGTCTAGAGGTAGACTGGTGGGGCTGGTGTCCCGCGTAGAAAACATGAAAAAAACTCATTAGATGTTAATTTTAATTTTATTCAAATTTTATTTAAAATTATATTATTTTAAAAACCAATTATTGTAGCACGGTTTAGCCCACAAGGTTTCATAGACTGCGTGCAGCTCATGCACCAATTTATTGGGAACCAAGGAACGCCACACGGTTTAACCCATAATGTTATATGACCGTGCGAAAACTGTGATATGAATAGTGAATAGATAAAGCCTATACTAGTAGGCTTTCGTGCTAGGTGAACAGTTTGACAAACCATGCAATGCCCGGGCGAATAGCCTATGACTCACATGTATTAAGCTGCAGTATTTCTAATATGGGCCTAATAGATTTAGAAAAACTGTGGGGACTTTACAGGACCTTAAAACCCTATCTTTTTAGATCTGCCACTCCCAAAACTCATTGAGTTGCTGGGGAAAATTCTTGGGAAATCAAAAAATTCCAAAAACATCACTTTAAAGAATCCACACTCTCAGAATTAAGTTAAAAGGTTATTTTAGAAAAACTAGTCCAATAATTAAAAAAAATTATTATCCCTTGTAATTTCATCTGGTTCAAAAACATAGGGTCGTACAAAAAAGGAGTAGAAACCATTAAATAAATATTAGATATATAGAAATAAGTTATTAAATTAAATAAGTAGAAATTAAAATTTAAAAATGAAAAATAAAATCAATATTTAAATAACTCAGGTTACTGTGATCAATTCTATAACTCTTATTATCACATAATAACTTTGATAACATAAATCCTCTATGATACTCATATATGATGGAAAACATTCCTACACACAACATTATCTTATGGATTCTGAATCTCAACATGTTGCGTTATGAATATTCCATTACCATTTTCATTAAAATCTCCCTAATCAATGGAATGTTATTCTCCCTAATGATAGTGGCGATTTTTTGATGAATAGAACACATTGATAACCCTATCCAACCATGGAAAGACTAATAACATATATTTAACCTTTCCAACATACTGTAACTCTGATAAAGGAAACATATATTGGGGATAGAGTTTAGTCCCTTTACCAAACCTCCACATCCCTTGACTATTAGAAACATATAATTACAGATGGTATGAAGCTTCAAACACCAATATACCCCTCTTTTGATGACCATAAGCTTTCTTTCATTCCTATTCCACTCAAATATGCTCCATGAAGATTTGATTCATATTAGTCATACTCCTCAACACATCTCATCTGAGGATTTCTATCTCCTCAAACATAGCCTATAAAAAGAGAGAGCGATATATACACCAATAGAATACATAAAATATGTCCATACTAATGAATGTGAAGAATCTTATATGATAATAAAATTCAATCAAGTTTAACTTCCTCACTGAAAATCCAGAATATTATATGAATTAATCCCACAACATACCATCTAACTGAAAATGTTATTCTCTTTATACCTATCTTTTGAAGGATAGAATATTTTACTGAGATATAACAAATAACCCAAATCACACAAGAGACCATCCCAAACTCATGAGGCAAAATGAAGATCATGATGTGATTTGATAGTCCTCAATTCTCAATTAATCATTAAAATCCAATCCACATACCACCTCTCCAAATTCTTCATAACACATAACCCCGGGTTTCTATGAATTGACCAGGCTTCATTATCTAATTCACGGCCTTCCATATTGAATCACATGCACAAGGGACTTGTGATAAATTAATAATTAAATAAATTGATATTTTTTTTGATTTTTAACTTAATGATATCCAATAGAATTAACTAAACTCCTAGAAAAATATTCACTACATTCAATTTATAGAATACTTGGAATCAAGATATTAAACCAACTACAAAATAATTCTTCCAAAGAAACTTTACCTAGACCATATGAACATATTGGATACACATGGATGAAAATTCACTATAGATATATAGATCTCTTGAAGAAATACCTTTTATATTACCAGTATAAAATAATACCACATTCTATATATAATATGATTCCATCTATCATACATTCACCACTATATATCATTATGATAGGTGAAAAACTACTTAATCTCTTCTACCTCTAATTCTCCCCAATTTGAATCCTCCACCCATTACACCATGACGGAATGAAGTATCCTCTAGAATAGGAAACCATTACCACTCACTACATCATCAACAAAATGAATCCTTAAATAATCATACACCCATATCCAAGTATATCCAGACTCAGAAAAATATCTCCCCCAAATTTCTACTCAATGCATCAAAAAATGAATCCCTTTTTCTAGGATTGTAAGATATTTTGAATTTATATTTCTAGGTAACCTCTATCTACTGAAACAATTTCAAATTCTAATTATACTATGTATAAATTTACCATACGGTTTTCATGTCTATGGAAACCACATAGTTCTCACAAATGAAGAAATAACACCATAAATTTTATGTGAAAAATACAACCTCTATTTCAATATAATTGGTGAAATAGATATGATCTTCAATAAATAACTAACAAGACCTATAAAAATAACATCTAAATAATGTATAATGATTCAACCAATCCCTATAAGGTAAGACTCAAAAAACACCACAAACCTCATACTCGACTCTGGAAACTGATGTATAGGCGAACTTATCAATATAATAATCTGATATTGAAATTATACTAGACTCTATGAATCCCATGAGATCATTTCATTCATTTTCATGGTTATCAATACTGTAGAATCTAGAGATAATTCACAAACAAATCTCAAGTAATATCCGACATGTCAAGGAAAAAATTATGAAAAGTTATTTTGTGCTTCCTAATAAATAAATTAGACAATATTTTAAAGGTCCAAATTGACTTTTGGATGAGTTATTATATATAATTATAATTACACATTCTGTTAGGATGGAATTTCTTTGAAAAAGACACAATAGGGGGGTGAATTGTGTTCTTTAAAAAATTTCACAATTATGACGATTCACATCAACAGTAAATAGAGATGGAAATTTTTTCTTAGGAAAGTATGTGTAGTGGAAAACAAAAAACAAAGAACATTAATTTATAGTTGTTTGGGGCATGAGGATCCTAAATTATACTACACCAATAACCCACTCGGCGGGCGTGGTGAATTTCACTAGTTAGGGCCTCTTTTCGTAAGACCGATCCACAACTGAGTGAAGACAGTTTTCACCTTTTAAAAAAATGATAATAATAGAGAATTTTGGTTCTTTTATAGGAAAACAAAGAAGACAAATCACAACATGGTAAGCTTATCCTCACCATGTATAAAACTAAGAAGCTGATACTAAAAAAATCAATAGAGATTCATTTGATAAAACAGTTTAAACTTCATAGTTGCAGCAGCACACATCTAAAAATATGGATCTTTATCTTTAGAAGAATAATAATCTTTGAAATATGATTGAAGAGGTCCATATTCACAAGATATATTCGATATTAAGAACATCAACAAAATAGAGCATCACTCTTTCATAATTTAATATGTATATCTCAAAAATGTATTCCTCATTTCTGAGATGCTCAATCATTTTAGCACTATAGATTAATCTTCACAAGAAAACTCAATGAATAATAATTATCAACACAGCTGAGAGATAGATAGATATACAAATCATCAAACATAGAATGTTATATATAATGATATATATCACAATAAGAGTTCAAATCCGTAAAAGATTCCTGAAAAATCGTGATAATTCAAATTAACAAATATATGTTAGAGTTTTCATAACATCCCTTAATGATATGAGAGAAAATATCAGTTGAAAATGGCACATTAAATCATTTATGAATATCTTTTAATCCTTCATAATCAAGCTTTAAATCACACTAATATTTAAAAAATACTATTACCAAAAACTCCGATAAAGTCGTAAATTGAAATCTTCGGCATAGAAAAATCAATGATAAAGTTCCTTCACATAATGAAAAAAATAAAAAAATGTTGTGTTCAACTATGTAGCGTTCAATATCAGAACATAAGGTTTACAATTTAAGGTTTATCACAAAATTTAAGGTTGATGATCCATATGTTTTCTTCTCAAACGTAGGGTTCTATGCATACATAGGGTTCTTTAACCATACTTTTTCTCATTGTCAAATATAAAGTTTTTTCCAAATTTAATGTTATTTGTCCATAAATTTCATCCAATATAATGTTGATAAATCATACATGATGATCTTTTACCATAAACATCAATAAACATGTAGAGTATGTTCCTTTGGTTACTTTCTTCAGCGTAGGGAATGAACAGTGATTCCAAAAAATCACAAATTGTGAATAGTGTTTCTAGAATATGCTTAAGAGCATTCCAAACACATTAATGAATATTTATAATGAATAAATATTTTAATTTTATTCCAAAATAATAATTAAAAGCAATATAAATTTCCTAAAATACACATAAAATAAGATCATTAGTAAAACACAAAAGGGTATTTGTGAGCAACATAATCAATAATATTTATTGATTATTGTTGAGACAATACATTCCCAACAATCTCCCCCTTTTTATGATCACAAAAACATTAAATTAAAATTATAAATTAAATAACATAATTGATAATTTTTAAACATATAGTGAAATAAATTCAATTTGAACTAATTATTTTGACAAAAAGAAATTTTGTATTTATCTAAATTTATCCCCAAATATTTAAAAAATTAAAATAAAGGTTTCAAAATTTTCAAATATAAAATAAATTTTGATATTTTAATATAAATATCTTCCCCTTTTTTTGAGGGAAACAATAATGTACATAAATATATTAAAACACAAATTTAATGTTGGACTTATTGGTAAGTGAATGTTATAAATAACTAATAATGATAATGAAAACATGATGTTTGGATATTATAAATAAATATAAATTGATATAAAAATAATGTACATTAAATATAAATGATGAAAATTTTCATTGATTAGAAAAAGTAACAAAATAATAAGGATGCGACTAAGAAGAAAAATAATCACTATGAGATTGAGGATAAAGCATGGTTAGGAATTGGTTTCTGAAATGGTAGAAAAAGGTTAGGGATTGTCTAGGTTGGAATTATAAATGGATTGAAACATCTCATACAAATCAGCTATCTGCATTCACATATTGTTCATCAAACTATCACCCAACTTCATTATCAGAACTATATAATCGTGATTAACTTGAAAATCCTCCACAAGTATTACTTTAAAAAAATCATGTAATCCCTCCTATTACTTTTTAAATTGGTATAACATTTTTGTAACATAATTCAGTAGAAATCTATTGCTGAGCTTACTCTAAGTCAGTTGATCAAAAAAATCTTATTTTATAATAAAATTAACAGAGGATAATTGTTGCATTGATGGTCCTGAAATGAGAATTTATGATTTCCATAATAGATGTGATGGCCTGAAATCTTCTAATCAAATTATAGATTGGTAACAGGATTAGAAATAGATTGATTGGTCTGATTGAAATAACTTTTCATCGATTTAAATGGACTTCCTATGAACCACTTCAAATATGAAAATATTTCATCAAAACAACTTTATATCCAATCATCCCAATTTCATTTTACATGTGCCTTTTGCTAGAATCAAAATCCCTTCAGGAAGCAATATTATTATTATGTTCATAGAAATTTTTCTTTTCATTTTCATGCTCTTGCCGTAGTGTGGCATTCTCTTCCATATGCTTGTTAAATTTAAAAAAAATTCTCCAACTTCATGATACAATTAATCATATTTCCCTTCATATTCATTTTGTGTTTAATCAAAAATGGTAGGCAATGGTTTTTCTTGCGAACTCTCCATAAACATTTTAGTAAAAAACAACTGATTCTCAATTACTTTAGTCTGATCTCCAAAAACATGATCTGACTATTCTACAGTTTCATTCACAATGACATTTGTATCCTCAGTTACTAATTTCTATACTATTTTTTCTTCTTGAGAAGATTTTTCTGAAGGGTTTCATCATGAATATTAACTTTTACTTGATCACTGATCAAAGTTATAACAAGAATCTCTCCAGCTTGAATATCCACTAGTATTTCTTTATTAGGAATTGGTTCATCTAAATAAACTGAGAAGGTTGCTTCTCTAGAAGCCAAAACATGCTCTTCTACCTATTGAAAATCTTTGTTTCTATGTTCCACTACAGTCCCTCTTTAATTTTTGTTCCACAACTTACTCTACATCGGTATTAAATCTAAGAATTATCTTAGGTGGTTGAGAAACTATATCAGTTTGAGATTCTGCAACACCTTCTTTTCGAACAGGTCCTTTCTCCCCTTGAGAAAAATCCCATGAGCTCTATTTTTTTCAACACCAATGGGTGAAATATTGAAAATCACTGTAATGCAAGAAAAATCTATTTTTTTAGAGTTCCAACACTTAAAAAACTTCTTTGATGACACTTCAACCTCAAATCTACTCATTTAATCCTAACTATTTTAAACTTAATTCAAGAGATTATTCTTCCATAAGGATATAAATTCATCCTAACATCTAGTTAACAACAATAATGAAAATAATGAAACATATATCGTGGAAAATTCAGAATAATGTAAGTTAGAAATAAAAACATAATATACATATCAGTGTAAAAAAAATTACATCTCTACCATCCTTGGATAAAAACCAGACTGAATTAATTTAGCAGAGATCTTATAATCATCGTCAATATCTTTAAATTTTTTTATTAACATGAATTATGTTCAATATAAAATACACAATTCATTATGGAGAATGGTTATTGTCTCAAATTGAACGAATATAGAACTCAAAAACTTTTTCATGAGGGCTGCTTAAGATTTGTGAAACTTCAGTTGAAGAAATTGAAAAATTTGTATCTTCAATGTGAAAAAGCATCATTTTCTTAGAATCACAAAAATTCTCTATACACTTATATAAAAATAGTTAAGTTCTACCTCATAATGAAATTCTAAATATATAGCATTAAATGCAGTCTATATCCCTTGAGATGTCAATTCCAGTTTAGGAGAAGATTCGTCTGATATAACCAACCAAAATACACAAAATTTCACAGATTTATTTTTTTCCGGTAACATGCTCTCAATTTGGATCACATCGTTCTCCTTCTTCAAATTTCTTGGTTTTCATCATTTTGAAAATCATAAAGTTTGTGGTTTTATTTTTCTAGGGTTTGGATGTGAAAACATGAGGGTTTCAGGTTTGATGAAATGGTTTTGGTAAACAAAGGGTTTAGGTAGATGAAGGGTTTATGATAGGTGACACATATCTTCATTTACAGTGTCATAGAGTAATTTTGACAAACTTATTAATATTTATGCAGTGTAAATAAATTTAATATTAAATAAAATTACTTAAATATAAAAAATAAAAATAGTAAATTTGATGTACAGTAATAAACACAAGATAAAATAAAATAAAAATAAAATAAGATAACTTATTTAAAAATGAAATAAAACAATATTCCCTATAAATAAAATAAAAACATACATTGGGAAGTGGTTTACAGATAATATCAGCTAATTAATATTTATTGTTAAAAAATTCTAAAGAAATATCATTCTTTAGAGCATAATCTCTTAACAAATGATGTATAATTTTAATATTCTTAGTTCTAGAATTACTTATTTTATTTTTTGAAATATTTATAAAACATGTATTATTACATAAGATATGTGTATTATTAAAATTATGTCCAAAGTCCATCAGTATGACATCCAGCCTTTCTATCACATAAACTTTCATTACATTATACAAAATTGAGGATCTTTAAGGTTTAGTGTCTTGGAAACCCGGAACTCAAAACATAAAACATTTTTCTTAAACACTTGAAAGGATTCTACTTATCTTCATCCTAGGTTCATTACTGCATCTCATAGCCTGGGGACATACATCAAAAGAAAGGGTGAGTAGAAGTCCCAGTAAGGGAAACAAGGGAAACATTTAACATTTCAACTTGAGATACATCAATAAAGTCATGAAAAATAACTTTAATGCATGAGAAAGAAATCATGAGGCATATCATAATAAAAATAACGTATTTCATAACTTGAATATGTGGCTACAACATTTAACTTAGACAATCATTTCTGTTTCACCAAGTTCCATCCCCAAGGTGTCATTGAAAATTACCAAGGTTTTTCACTAAGATATCGTTAAAATGGTCATCTCTAGAGATTAAGTCCTTACCCAATGCATTGTAGCGCTATCAGGGCACACCCTTAAATTTTATTTTATTATAATGTGAGCCACATATATCATCATTAATAATTTCATAAACAACCCATATAGCATAAAAGAAATGGGTTTCATTTCATAGTCATCACATTTTCAAAACTGCATTAATGACGTGATCTTTATGTCACTTTAAACCCACAGAAAAAGGAAAGCGGGTTTTATGTATGTAAATCCCAGAATATAAAATAGAACATTTTGATATATATGTGAGTAACCCTGTAGAAGAAATATATTTGAGTATTCACTTAATAAAATAAAAGAATTTGAGAAAAAGAGAGTGACATTTTGAGACGAAAATTCTACAGCATAACAGTTATGTTACGGGGTAATAAAAAACATTGAAAAGAGTGGGGACATGGGTCACCCACTCATAAATGATCCATAAAAAAAGTAGGGGGGACAGAATATAAAGGATTTAATAACATGATAATGAAATTTTAAAGATATACCATATGAAATGAAGAACATGAAAGGAAGACAAAAATAAGATTTCTCTTATGAAAATTCGGAAGCTTAACGGCATCACATAAACATCAAAAAAATGGATTGATGAGATCAAATATGGTCTCTCATCATATGAACATAAAATATCAGTATGATATATATATAGATCATACCCCATAATTATAAAAAAGAAACATTAAAGACTTGACAAGAAAATATAACTTGAAAATGAGATCGGTGAAAGAATCTCTTAAAAATTCGGCAGCCTAACAGCGCCACTTAAACTTAAAAAAAATGAAGTAATGAGATCAAATAGGGTCTCTAATCATATGAACATAAAATATCTGTATGATATATATAGAGATCATACCCCAAAATAATAAAAAAGAACTTGAAAGGCTTGAAAAGAAAATAGAACTTGAAAATGAGAAGGGTGAAAGAATCTGTTACAAAAATTTCGGCAGCCTAACGGCGCCACTTAATCATTCATAAAACGAAATGATGAGAGTAATAAGGGATATATCATCATATGAACATTAAAAGGGCATTAAGAGGAATATAAAAGAAAATTCTCCAACATAAGAACATGGAGCATAAAAGAAATGACTTTAAAAATAGTATTTGAAAAGAAAGAGAGAGGTTGAATCCCTTACCTTAAAACGTAACTCCTAAAACTCGAAGGTTAGGACCTTAAAGGCTCGGGGGAAACTTGGGAGGACTCCTTGGGAGATAATGAGACCAGATCTTGTTGGGGGAGAGTTGGGAGTGTAAAATAAAGGAGTAAAGGGTGGGTATTTGTAGGGAAAGTGAGGGGACAAGGCATTAATGGCCAAGGGACACCTCATTGGTGGTTTTGGCAAAACTATGGGCTTGCACATGGTATTTGCCCATGGTTTTAGGAAAATGGGACCCCTCATACAATAATTCATCCCTTTTGGTCGGCCATCCCTTAAAATATCTCATTACATCATCATGATGCAGTCATGATGTCATTAAACATACCGAAACCCTAAAACTGTATTTTTACTATTCACTGAAAATTCAACGTTTTCAGAAAACTCCCAAAAATATAACTTAACATAATATCAATGAACTGAATTCAAAAATAAACTCCATTTTCTTAAAATAAATTTCTCAATATTTTTAATTTATTTTTTAAATAAAAACACTATTAACCAAAAAGTCATTTTTTTCAGAAAAATACCAAAAAATTACCTTAACATAATATCGATGCTCTGAGTTCAAAAATAAAGTTCATTTTAAAAAAAAATTTGAATATTTTTAATTTAATTTTTAATTAAAAAACACTATTCACCCGAAAAAACTTATACTTGACTAATAATTAATGAAACAATTATTTACCTATTTTATTGAATCACACTACTTAATCAAGGTGCCTAAATTATATTAATACTTTCTTTAAGTGAGATTACTAATCCATATGGTCACATTACTAATCCTAAGTATAAAATCACTATTCATAATTTTCTATTAATCAAAAATTAAGTTGATCTTATTAGACTCTAAATTTCTTACTGAACACATTTGCAGAAGACCATTTTTTGAAAATCATTACACATCATTACTTATTTAAGGTTTTCAAAAAATATTATAAAATATCCTTTTTCTAGAATTTATCCAAAATATGCATACTATATTTATCCGGACATTTGAAAACTCACAAACTTCACCATAAGAAGAAAACACAATTTTATTTATTTCAAAGGATTACACAAAGTAGTTACGGTCTCCTTACATAGCCCCTTATAACCCCAACATAGGACCTAAGTGTAAGGTGTGCTAAGGTGAGAGAATCTAAGGGCGGCTCGGCCAACATCGCACGAGTAGTAATTTATATCAGTTTGAACTTCTCTAGAAGACTATTCCATTCTAGCTTCGCATGATCAAGTTCGTCTTGGGTTTGGTCCATAGTAAAGCCCAGTGGTGCACCTCCTTCCCAAGTTCTGTTATATGGGATTCGATCAGTCCAAGACTACTGGATGAGGCCATAGAATCTTCTTTTCTATATTAATTAACCAAGATCACTTGTATTTAGAGACAATAGTTGCAACATTCAGTTCCAACGGTCATACTGACTAATGGTCATATAATAGTCAAAACCCAACAGTCTCATTTTAATTATACTCATGTTATCAAATGAAACAGTTTTGTTGAGTATGAAAAATAAAATAACACACAAAATTAGAAAACAATATTTATTCAAAATTTCGGGTCTTTACAATTAGGGTTCTTTTCATCCACAACACTTGCACAGAAAAACACCCTACAGACACATATTCTACTTCAACAGTTGACAGTGCAATGAAGTATTTCTTCTTACTAGACCATGACATTAATGAATTTCCTAAGAAGTGACAGGATCTTGAGGAGATTTTTTAATCTAATCTAAAACATTCAAAATCCTCATCTGAATATGATAATAAATTAAAATAAGATGTTTTTGATAAAGAAGATATTGAAATACAATTCCTTTTAAATATCTAAAAATCCCTTTGACATCAATAAGTTGTGATTGATTAGGATTTGATTAAAATATGACACATAAAAATACATAAATCATAATAGGAAGTTTTCTAACAATATTATATAATAAACTACCAATCATAAATCTATAAAACCGTTTGACCACTGGTTTTCCAAATTCATCCAAATTAGATTTTATATTATTACACATGGTAGTTGAATATGTCTTACTATTATCAAGATTGATTTTATTCAATAAATTAGTAATTTATTTTCATCTTTTTAATACCTTTATATAATGTTTTTGATAAATTTTAATTTCTAAAATGAAATTTAATTCTCCTGTCATGCTCATCTAAAATTATTTTTGCATGAGTTCTAAAAAATCATTACACAATTTTTTATTTCTTGATCCAAAAATAACAACATCAACATTGATTTGAACTAACATTAAATAAGAACAAAAAATTTTCGTAAAAAGAGTTAGATCTTCCAATCCAACAATTAAACCATTTTGTGGAGAAATGAACATAATCTTTCATACCAAGCTTTGGGCATTTTCATAAGGATATAGAGATCTTAAGTATGTTTAAAAGAAAAATCTGTTTTTTGGAAATTTTCAAAACCAGGAGGTTGCTCAAAATAAACTTCTTCCTTAAATAACCATTTAAAATGGAAGATTTGACATCCATCTGATATAATTTTAAATAAATATGAGATACATAAGCTAAATGGATTCTAATTTATTATAATCTAGTTATGGAGGTAAAGGTTTAATCATAATCTAAACCTTCTTCTAGATTATATTTTCAAATACAAATCCACTTTTATTTCTAGTTATAGTCCCTAAAACAATTTTTTATTTCTAAAGACCCATTTTGTTCCTATAACTGGATAATTTTATGGTATTTCATATAATTACAAAAAATTATTTCTTTTAAACTGGTTCAATTATTTTTTAATTTCTAACATCAAACATTCATCTTCTATGGATTCTTCAAAAGATTTATGTTCAAGTTGTGATAGAAAGATAGAGAATTAAATAAGTTTTCCTGTATTTATTCCTGTTCATATTCCTATGTCTAGGTCACTAATTAAATATTTTCAAATGAGATTATTTAGGGTTCCAAAATGGCTAGGTAGAACACTTTTAGGGTCATTGGTATTATGTTCTTTAGAACTGATCATAATATTATTTTTGAAATCATTATTTGGGTTTTCAACTGTCATGTTGTTAGAATAGTTAACAGATTCATCAGTTTGATTATTCTCTTTATTAAAAGGGTCATTTTTATCAAACATCACATGAACTTATTTTTCAACAATAATTGAAATATTATTAAATAATATATAAGCTTTATATGTGGCATAATATCATAAGAACATTCTTTCATCAGCTTTTGGGTCAAACTTACCATGATTATTCTTAGTGTTCATGAAATACACCTTACATACAAAAATTTTAAAGTATGTTACCCTAGGATATCTATTATTCCAAAGATCATAAGGTTTATTATTGTAAATAATTATAATTAAAACCATATTTATTATATAATATCCTATGCTTATAGCTTATTCCCAAAGATATGAAGGAAAAATATATTCATTTAGCATAGTCTTCACCATTTCATGAATAGTTATATTCCTCCATTCAATAGTAATATTTTATTAAGTTGTTCTTAGTGAAGATACAATGTGTTTAATATCCATGATTGATCAAAAGGAATTTAATTCTTGATTATCAAACACTCCACCAAGATCAATTCTTAATGAAATTATTTTAAAACCTATATCATTTTGAATTATTTTGCAATAATTTTCAAATACATTAAAAGAATAATTTTTCAGTTTTAGAAAATAGAACTAAGTGAGTCTAGAATAATAATCCACTAAAACATATACATATAGTTTTATATCCAAACATGATACTATAGATATTCCAAATAGATTCGTTTGGACAAGTTCTAGGGGCTTTGATGTACCAATTTTTTTAACTAGATGGAAGGACGATTTGTATTGCTTTCTAATCTAGAATGCATCACATAATCGGCCACTGTCAAACATTACACTAGGTAAATCTAAATCTAATTGTTTCATAGATAATTTATGTAATGAATAAATAATGAAATTACCAAGTCATCTATGGGAAATCACCAATTAATGTATCATTGTAGTTAAATAACTCACTTTCTATTTAAATAATGAATATAAGTCCAAGGTGTAGACATTATCTGTTCCGGGTGATCTAAATTTTAGAAAATGATGTTTAAATACAGAATTTGAATTGTTAAAAAAATCAACACAGTATCGATATTCAAAGAGTTTAGAGATAATTATCAGGTTATGATTCATTCTTTGTACATACAATACATTATTTATTTATACAAACATTGGATCTCAAACTCTTTCAATTCCAATTATCATCCATTTGGCATTGTCCACAATGGTGACTAATCCTCCATCCATCTGAGTCAATGTATTGATGTTTGATGGATTTCCACTCATGTTTCTAGAGTAGTCACCATCCATATTCCATATATATTTTCCCTTTTTGTGACCTATTATATAAAAAGTCAATTTGATAATATTTTTATTTTGGTTCTCATATCAAATAGGGTCTAGCAATGTTAGCTAACAAGGATTTGGGAATCATGATCTTCTTTATTTTTCCAGGATTTATATCATTTACTTTAGATTAATCTTTTGAAATAAAATTTCTTTTAATCCCATTCATTTGAGAATATATCAAACTATATTTTTTTTTATATATCCTACTATTCCACAGAAATGAAAAATAGCAGATTTTGTATTGAGAACAAAATAATTCTTATTTAGTTTGGATTTTTCACCCTTACTGCCTATACTAAATATTTATTTTCTAATGAGATTTTTTCCATGAATTTCATTCATTATATTACCTCTTTTAGTAAATATAAGACCAGCTTTTTTATATGTTTCTACTTCATCCTATATTATTTTAATCTTATATTCATCGTATGTAACGTTTGTAGTAGTTGAGATTAATTTCTCAAATAAATCTTGAAGTACTTTAAGTAAATTATCCCTTACTCCTAAAATAGAATTATGAATAATCATTGATTGTTTTTGTTTATTTAAGAATTATTCATATCTTTCTTCTAACATATTACATTAGGAATCCATTTTATCATTGGATCAACAAGAATCAGAATCAAATGAATAATAAGATTGTACCTTATCTTTTTCAGCCATAAAGAAAATATTAGCCTGTTGATTTTATTCATAATTCCATGAATCAGTGATTAATGAGTTGTTGAAGTCTTCAAAAAAACTTTTTATAGCTTTCAAAGCTCTATTTCCATTTCTTTCATAATCAGTATTTTTCTAAAACTCTTTTTTTGTCTTTCTCGTTTCACTTTTTAATTGAGGACAACTAGGTATTGTATGATCAATAATTTATCATTCATAACATCTTACATCCCTTGACTCATTCTCATAATTTTTCAATGGTTTTCTAAGCCCTCTTTTCTTCTTATAAAACTTTCTAAACATTTTGACTAATTGAGCCAACTCGATTTCAGAATAAGATGAATTTCATATTTCATTCTTCAATGACCTATTTATTCATTATTTCATTCTCCTTTTTTAGATTTAACCATTAATGATGAATTATCCTTTTTCAATAGGACTTTGTGATCTTCAACTTCATCATTCATTTTAGCTTTATACGTTATTATAGAACCAATAAATTCTCTCATTGTCAAATTCATGATAGGGTCTGATTGGATAATTGAAATTAAAATTCCATTCCAATGGTTGGGTAGTACTCTCAGTAATTTCATCGCTTGATCACCTTGTTTAATAGGTTCACCTAATTACATAATTATGATTATAATTTCTGTGAGGATTACATTAATTTTTCTAATAGTTTCTCCATCAAACTGTCTGAGTGTATCAAATTTTAATTTTTCAGTTTCATACCTCATTGGTCTTACATTTTTCATACCCTCATAAGAAACTACAATTGTTTGCCACATTTCATAAGATTTAGGGAATTGTGAGACATCATTGATTTCGAGTGGTCCAAGACCACAGATGATAGCATTCATTTCATTAGAATTCATGTCATATTAAGCCTCTATAGCATTAGCCCAGGATTCGGGGTTTTCAAGAATATCGTAAAGAGTAATGATCTTTGAGTGTACTTTAATACAAAGTTTTTTTCAATAGATTACCAAATATTATTTATAGTATCCATAGATCTAACAATTGAATTATGGAGTGTAAACCATTGAAATTTAATTTTTGAGATTCTCTATTTATCATTGTATGAATTATTTACTATGGTTTTCTGAAACCAAATAAAATATATTGTGTCTAGGCTTTGATACAAAATTTTAGGTCATAAAGTCTATGATGAAGACACAAGACGAGGTTGAATTGTGTCCTTTTAAAAATTTCACAATTCTTTCAATTCACATCAACAATAAATAGAGCTATAGATGCTTCATTAAGAGAGTTTGTTTAGGGGAAAACATAAAATAGATCATAGAAATTTAGAGTTGTAAGGGGCATGAAAATTCACTTGTCCACTCTACCAATCATACTCTCTTCGAGCTTGGTTAATTTCTTTAGTCAGATCCTCTTCTCATTAAAAATGATTGAAACTATGTGTAGTTAGTTTTCACCTATACAAACATGGCTAAAAACAGATCTTTTTGGTAGTTTTACAGGGAACCAACACATCCATAGCTTAGCACGAGAAGCTAAAACTCTACCAAGATTTAAACTGAGCAGCCAATACTCAAATGAATCAATTGAGTTTGATATGATAAAACAGATTAAACTTCATAGTTGCAGTATCAAGCAACTAAAAAAGGTGGATCTTTATCATCAGAGGAATAATAATATTTGAAAAATATTTCAAGAGATCAAATTTCAAAATACATATTCTATTTTAAGAACAGAAACAAAAACAAATCATCAATCTTCAATGATTGAACATGTATATCTCCAAAATGTAGTAATCATTTCTGAGATGCTAAATTGTTGTAGCACATTAGATTAATATTCACAAGAAAACATGAAGAATAAAAATTGTCAACATATAGAAGATATAGATAGATATACACAATATACAATGAAAATGGTATATATGATGATATATTTAACAACATGATTCAAATCCCCAAATAACACTTGATAAATAGAGATAATTCAAATTACAAAATATAGATCAGTGTCATCATTACATCCCTTAATAATAAGAGATAAATTATCTAATGTAATTATCTCCGTAAATATATTATTATGAGATTTGATTTAGTCATAATAATGCTTCATATTTTCATGATATTCTGCAAAGACTGTTACAGAAAAGTCCAATAAAGTCGTAAATTCAAATCTCTTACATTGAAAAGTCAAACATATGGTTCATTCAATTAATGAATAAAAATAAAATATGTAGGGTTCAACTATTTAGAATTCATTATCGGATCATTAGGTAGAAAATTTATGGTTGATCACAAAAGTATGGCTGATGATCCATATATTTTATTCTCAAACGTAGGGTTCCATACTTTTGTAGGGTTCTTCAACCATACTTTATCTCTTTGACCAACTAAAGGTTCCATCCAAGCATAATGTTCTTTATCCATATGTTTCTTCCAATGAAAGGTTGATAAACCATATGTGATGATCCTTTATCGTAAGCTTTAATAGAAACATAGATTATGTTCCTTATGTTACATTATTAAGTGTTGGGAATGAACAATGATTGAAGAAAAAGACAAATTGTGAACAACATTTCCATAATATGCATAAGAGCATTCCAAATACTTTAATGAATACATCTCACGAATAAATATTTGAATATTTTTCAAAAATAAGAATTATAAATAATATAAACATTCTAAAATACAATTAAAAAAATTCATTACTAAAACAAAAAGGGTATTTGGGAGCATCAAAATCAATAATAATTATAGAGAATAATTGATACAATACATGCACAACACCTCCCACATTAAAAACAAGGAAATATTCCAATAATATTGATGTTGTCAAATGAATTGTAAAAAATGAAAATGTGGTCAGCATGCTCTTCTTTGAGCATCAACTATTTTTTTATTTCATCGAGGAACACTACCCTGAATAGATATAGGAACTCAGATGACATGGTGTTTATGTCTCTAAAGAACTTATTTGGTGTGTTAATGAAACCAAATGACATAAATAAAAACTCAAAATACCCAAATTGACATTATAAGATGGTATTAATTATATCTACAACCTTCACCCTCTTGTGGTGATATCTATTCTAGAAATCAATTATCGAAAACCACATGGCACCAATTAATTGGTCAAACAATTCATATATCCTAAATGTATTTTAATGGTTATTGATAAAAATTTTGTTCAGTATTTGATAGTATGTACACAACTATAGACTACCATATTTCTTATTATAAAAAACACCAGGCAACCCCACATCCATAAAATAGAAAGAATGAATCACTACTTAATGGAGTCTATAACATGAATCCATATCTCTTACAGAACTAATGGTGACATTGGAAAACAATCCATTAATATAATATTAGTACATAAATGTATCTCTAACATAAAATCAATAATACATCTTGGTTGTAGTGTCCCCACTACATTGGGATAAATATTTGGAAAAAACATAATGAATATTGGTTTGAAACCTAATAAATATTAAAACCATTCATATTTTTTTAAAATTTTTGATTTATATTTTATGTGGTTAAATTTAGTATTAGAATATTATGAAATTTTTCAATCAAAAATTAAATTGATTAATTATGTTAAATTGGTTTTGGGTATTTTATATATTTATTTTAAATATTAATTAGTATATTTGATAAATTAAATTTGTAAAAATGAAACTTATTTCGGAAAGTACAAATAAAAGTTATCTTATTGTGAAATTTTTGGATTATTCTAAAATGATTGATTTCCTATGAATACAAAAAAATATTGATTTATGTAAAATAATCATTTCTCTTTATTAAATAGTCTAATATAAAAGTTCCATCTATTTTTTTTGTTATAATAAGTCTCCTTTAATTATATATCATCTGAATTATTACATTGTTATTGTTATTATATAATATTTTTGTATAAGGCCATTTTTAGTCTTGAAATCACATTTTTATTGAAATTGATTTTCATTGTGTTTTACATATTTGTATGATAATTGGATTCAAAATATTATTGGAATTGAATAATGATAAATAGGTTCCATATTTAGAATCATTAAGTTACTTTTTTTTAAATAGGCATGTTTTCTATCTGGTAATTATGAATAATAACAATTGTAATTATTTGTCACCTCAGTACGGGTAAATATGGTAATTACAGATAAAGATAATGGGATGTGACATAAAATTCCATAAAATTGGAATTAATTTTATTGGATTTGTGGGTTTTTATTATCACCCTCAATGATTCAGAATTGTGAAAATTCATTTCCACATTCCTTTTATATTGAAAAAAATATTATTTTTAATAAAAAAATAAAATGATATCTCACTCACTTTAATTAATAATTATTAATATTTTTCAAAATTTATAAATAAATGTTATGATTGATTATAATTTCATATTTGAAATATTATTTAATTTTTTATCAAACAAATTTATCATTATTATTTTTTAAATAATTTAATCCAAGTAGTATAAAATCCTAAAGAAGTGCTTATGTTAGTAGTAGAAAAAGTAGTTAAATGATTTTTTTAGAAATAAAGGTATTTAAATTTGGTGTAATTATTTTTTATGACATATTAGTTAAATATAACATATTAATGATATTTTAATTTATTATATTCCAATTACCATACTATATTGATTTCTTTAAAGTAAAAATATATGAAAAACACTATATATGAAAATGATGGTATATTTTTTTTAATTTCATTTTTGTTAATGATTTAATGTTTATTAAAATATTATTTCTATCATGTTTAATGGTAAATAATCTACCATATAAATCGTGTTCCACTTATGAGTCACATTAAATTTTATAGTATAATTTTTTATAAGTAATTATTAAATACTTTTGATATAACTGTAATAATACAAAGGTTTATTGAGGGTTAAAACTATGAGATAGTGGTGAAATCATTAACTAATACTGTATAAATATTATTATAAGTGATTATTTATAATCCTCATGACACTAAAATTTATTTATATTTATTTATTTGATTATAATTTATATTAATTTATTTTAATTTTATAATTTATATTATTCCAACAGCGTCACACACCTTACATATAAATGGGCGCATCATATAAACTAACGATCACACCTTCTGAGAAATATATTTCATAAAATCCATAAACATTTATCTTGAAAATATATTTAGCCATGTCCTAGAGTTACTATTCACTCAAAAATAATGAAACAATAAATAATTAGATTTAAGGTAAATAGTTTATCTATAGAAGAGGGTACTTGTCCAAACATACAAATTTGAAGTTTATTTCATATTATAACTCATTTAGATATTGTATTACCATAATAAAATAATATTTGTATATTATATTAACAAAAATTTTATTATGCTTATGATATAACCCTTTTTCAAACCATTTTCTATCCTAGGGGAAATAAAAACAACACTCGTGCATACTGGTGAACAACCACCTCCACAAAGCGACATTTTTTTAATTCTGTACCATATAAAAATTATGGTTATTATGAAATAAATATTTAATTGATTTGATATTAATGACATGACTGTCATTTTTTAATGATTATATATCATATATATTCTTTTCATTCAATCGATTTAAAATTGATAATGTTATTTGTGCATACGTGTAGACTACCAACAATAAAAATTCATGGGATTCGTTTTTCATTTATGGAATTAATGGATTTTTATAAAATTATATTTTACTTATTAAATTATTAATAATTATATGATTATAATTATTTAAATAACGGATTAATTACCCCTTAAGACCATGTCATCCTACCAAACTTGTTTTAGGATTGTGAATTGAACATCCTCAAAACATTCAACAGAGAAATATCATATTATGTAACTAAAGAAAACATGGTAATAAATTATGTAAAATGATTTACTATAAAATAATTTACTAGGATTTTTTAATCAATTATTTAACTAATATAAAGTTATTAATAATTATACAATTAACATACAATGATAGATAATGTTTTAGGTGAGGAAATCCATTAAAGAAATCATTTTTAAAGTTACCCTTCAGAATCGTGTTTTTTCATGTCAATGATATTATAAATTATTCAATAAAATTATTATTTTTTATTTAATATTTTTAAATGTAATTTTGGACCATATTTGATGATATTTTTTATTTTTCAAAAATTAGTTTTTTAAAAATTTCTTTATGGTTTACATTAGTCTCTTTTTACAAAGTGTAAAATAGTGTTTTTTAACCTATATGGAATAAATGAAATTTAACTACATCATTAGATTCAATTACATTGAAGCTAAATTTAATATTTCCATGTTTAATTTATCTTTAGAAAATTTCCACAACATCTTTTTTAATTTTTAATCTTAACATTTTTCTAGTAAGGGTTATATAACTATATTTTTAAGAGATAATGGAAGCACATCATTATCGGTTCAAAATAGTTTTTCTAGGGATTTATCAAGAAAATTTTAAATAATAAAAGAAATATGATACAATACATTATAATTATAGATATAAATTAGTGAGCCTAGTATAAATTATACTATGGTGAGCCCAATACATATTATATGCTTGGTGGGATTAGAATATATTTCTAATACACTTTGTAATGTTCATTATCATCAACGGTGTGAATGTGGAAGTTAGCATGGGAGGTTTTTCCTATATATTTAACAACAGTCTATTTATTTATGATATGATTGAAAATATATTAGTAATATGATTCTCTATGTTTTTAGTAGGGTTTTCAATTTGATTTCTATGTTTTTTAATTGGTTTTATAGAGAAAATAGTTTTATTTTAATATGGATAGGATTAATTTCACACGCTCAATGAACAATGCGATAATTTTAATTTTTTTTGGGGTTATATGTTTTCAAAATTAATTACATTTATCATTATTTTATATCACCTACTAATAATTTTTTCAAATCCTACGTATTAAAATATTATTCATATTGTATTATGTATGAGTAATAATGACGAAGAAGTCATGTATAAATTTCTAAATATTTTTCAGAAAATGAATTTCAATTTCCTTTTAAAATTATTATATTGTAGGAAAATGGATTTGAATTTTATATGTCCACCTTCTAATTTATGTGTTTCTATGTAAAATTTATGAAATAATTATATAATTCTATAAATACAAAAGGTATTTGGGTTAAATAATTTTAATTCTTGTATAAAGAAACAATGTTATGTACCATTTTATGGATAGTTCTATATAGAGGTTATCAGAGATAGGTTTAGATACCTATTAATATTTTGATAATATTACTAAAATTTCCAT
Source organism: Viscum album (assembly GCA_963277665.1). Classification (NCBI taxonomy): domain Eukaryota; kingdom Viridiplantae; phylum Streptophyta; class Magnoliopsida; order Santalales; family Viscaceae; genus Viscum; species Viscum album. The sequence continues at coordinate 1,228,310,266 of OY728130.1, forward strand.
AGATATTGATATTTATTGTTATGTTTTAATGATATATAATTTAATGATTACCATATTGATACATATATTAAATATATGTTAAGAATATTTTTCTATAAAATAATCATGGAAGCTGATATAAGAAAGTATCAAGAAAACAGTTCCATTCCAAATCAGTAACATAGAATGGTTGGAATTTGAACTAAGTCATTTTTTAGTGAAGAACCATTTTATACAAGATATAAATGGTGGTGGAATCAATATTATATAGGGTCTATATTTACTAAAAAGTAACATATCAATAGTTGATCAGTTTAGGAATTAATAATTTTCATGGTATTAGTAGAACCTCAGATCTAGTGGTATCTAAAATATGGATTGATACTATTGAAATGATATTCATGGAAATAGGATGTTCCAAACATCAAAAGGTAAGTATTTCCATTTATTATATTGAATATTATGTCAATTGTTAATGAAATTTGTTAAAAATACCATAGAGAGAGATAGAGAGAGGTTATTGATTCAAGGGAATGGGATAAATTTAAGAATAATTTAATTGTAAAATATTTTTTTAAAACTATTTAACTTGTAATTGAAAAATAATTCCATGAATTAGGATAAAGGGTGAGGATTCATTGTCCATGAATATTGAAAATTTTAAAATATTGATCAAGGATGCACCAAAATTAATTAAGGGCCATGAGTGTGAAGATTATCTATTTCATTTAGGATTTAAACATTTTATATGAAGTGATTTAGGCTAAAAAGAATTAAATTTATGGGAATGTTTTTTTATGATGAGAAAGTTGCTAAGTATTTTCTTGACACTTATTTGCCTTATGATTTCTAAAGTAAGAATAAATCAAGGCAGAAATAAATGATGAATCATTCATGAGAGGAATATTGTGGTAAGACCCAAATGTGTTTTAATTGGGGAAAACACATTTCAATGAATGTTGAAAAGATCGGGAATGAGTTATTTGTGTGGTATGATTGTTCATAGGTATTTGTATTGTAAAAAATACTCATAAACTATACATGAATTATGAAATAAATATTCATCCAATGGTGATATGTTTTAATTATAATGAGTTAAGGAATTATGTAAAATTATCTCTCAATATTGTCACATGAATTTGAAATAATCAATATCGATAGAAAAATGATATGGGAGAGTTATTTCAAACTGTTACAATTGATTTAATTCGTCTAATTATATTCTAATATGTTCATTACATGTCTATTCAAAAAAGTCTGATGAAATCATTTTCTCCCAATATTCATATTACAATTTTTTAGAAAAGTTTGAATTTTAAATGGTAATATAACCTCATAAAAATAATTATTAATATATATGTGTGTACTGGTGAAAAAAATTGGTGGAACTACAAAATAGGACCAAATGTTATTGTAGTATTCATATCATTATCAATGGGATTGTTTTTCTATAAAATCATGTAGAACTTCTCAAACTAGATATCTATATTATTCTAGGTCTTGATCGGATTTCATTTTATCATTCTATGATAGATTTTAGAGATAAGATGTTTATGTTCAATGATTTTATATCTTTGATAACATATCAAGAAGCTGAAATATTGAATAAATATGGCATTGAAAGATACATGGTTTATGTTGTTGAAAAGGAAAAAAAATCAGATTAATAATGTAACAATTTTTAAGATATATATTAGATTATTTTTTGTTGATTTTAGTTGGGTTATATCTAATCAGAATTTTGTGTTTACAACTTTCACAGTTTCTCATGATAGTCCTATTTTAAATCCCCCATATTTAATTTCACTATTATGAATTTTTTAGTTGAGAAGGAAATTTTTTGAATACATTGGAAAAGGATTCATTCATCAAAAAATCTTCAACATGGTGGGATATAGTTTTATTTTTCAATGATAAAGATGGATCAATTTAGATTTTCATTGATTATAGATACTTGACTAACCTATCTTTTAAGAATAAATATTTGTCTACAACCTATCAATTATGTGTTTAATCAATTAAATGTAGTGAAATAATTTTCAATGATGTATCTCATGTAGGGATACCATTAGTTTTTGGTAAAGGAGGAAGATATACTGAAGACAACGTTTCAAACTTGATGGTAGAATTATGATTTTTTGTCAGGCCTTTTGGGTTGTCTTATGTACTAGTTGTATTCATGGATAATATGAATAAAATATTATGTTACTATTTAGATTTTTTTTATTTTTTATTGATAATATATTTGTATATTCCAAGATCCATTAGGATCATTAAAATCCCCTAAGTATTGTATTCCAAACATTGAATGAAAAATTATTATTCAAAAAATTTACTAAAATTGAATTTTGGTTACACTAATATAAAATCATCAATTTTATAGGGGACATTTACAGAGGAAAAATAAACCATCGAAAATAGTCTTTAAACACGGACTATTTTCGAGGGAATAAGTGTGTAGTCAATGATTATGGACATTTCTAATGAATGAAACTGTTCTGTTGAAATTGTTTTGGTGGGGCTTCCCGCCGACCTGTGCCAAACCCAATTGCGACTAGCACTAGAGACATACTGATAATTCTATCTCAAATACCCATCATCTCATAAGTATTTATGATATGATTCAATTCTCATCACAAATAATTTTGGCCAAAATAATATTTACGATGGAATTAATTCCAAAAATAATAATTTTTTGTAAATAATAAAATGATTTAAACTACGCTCACCCCTTCATATTATTTTTTCTTCTTCATCTCTCCCACGCAGCTAGTTGCTCCTCCAAACTCCACACTGTGTCATTTTCAGACACCACCATGTTGTACCACCACACCACAATGCTACTCCACTACAATACTTCTCCACACCCTCTCCTACACTACCACAACATAACGCCTCCCCAAGATTCCACTCTCAGATATTCTAGCTACAGACTCCCATTTTGTTCTATATAATTTTTATTGATTATTTCGGTTCAATTAATTGAATACATGTCTGGTGAAATCCTAGGTAGTCAATTTAACCTATTTTTAATTTTTTTTTCATATTTAGGGATAATATAAATTTACTAGTTTCTATTTGGGTGTCCAATGTTTTTACAAGAGTGGATTTAGTTTTATTTTAGGAGTAATATATATATATATATATATATATATATATATATATTGATTTCAATTGATTTATAATGCCTATATTCCAACATTGATCACCTAAATAAATGATTTATTGGTTATGGTTTTTATATTTCATTGATAAATGAGACTATGTACTACTGAATTGGTCAATTATTTGATTTTATGGATAATTCATCTTCATACTTAAAAAATAATTTAATAATTATTTTATTGTTATATTTGTGTGTCGATTTTTGTTGGAAAATTCGTTATTATTTAACAAAATTTTAGTTATATGAATTTGTTTTAAAAGAAACATTAAAAAATGGTTTAATAAAGACTAAAAACTATTTAAAATATGTTATATTTATTAAATAGAGATTATGATAATTTTTTGTAATACATTTATTAAATAATAAATAAATAGATTTATTTTAAATTTGAATAAAATTAATAATAATTATAAATTTAGAGTCTGTTTAAATAATTATTAAAAATCATTAAATAATTTTTTATAATTAATAATTATTGATTTTTTATTATTATTCATAAATTGTAAATATTAGTGTCAATTATAAAATAAAAATAATAACAATTTGTAAAAAACATAAAACTATATTTCACAAATATTAGATAATAACAATAATTTTTATAATAGTTGTATTGATTATTTTATTAGTATTAATAATTCGTATAAATATTGAACAAAATGGATGTGCACAACTGTTATAATGTGTATATGGTAAAAATTATTAATTAAGAAAATATTAATTAAGAAAATATCATTTCAAAACAAATATTATTTCAAAAATATTAACCCAAATTTAATAATTACTTATTTATATAAATAAATAATTCAATGTTTTAAAATTAATGTATAATAAAAAATATCTTTTATAAAAATTACTTATAAATTATATATATACATATATATGTTTATATGGCTTGATATAAGTATATTTTTTAAAAAAGTTCTAAAATACATATTTGATGAATTTATATTGATTAAGTATCCTATGTCAAAGCCTGCATGCATATTGTCATGAAATGGTCCCTTGTCGATGTTCTACTACATTCCAGTGATGAGGTGGCTCTTGTTTGGGGTCACTACAATGTGGAGTAGATACAGTGTGGTCCTAGAGGAGTGTGGATTTTTCTGTGGTGGATATGTATAGGTATGCAGAGGTAGTTTGGTGGTGGTCAGAAGGGATAGGACCTCAGTCTCGGTGCATGTGGTCATCGAAAGTAGAGGTCAAACTCACGCAGGGTTAACAGTTGGGCCTCGGTGTCAGTTGTTAGTGAAGAATTTGCAACCTCTTGACTCTGAGCTTAATTTTTAGGTGACCACGAGGGAAGTCTTCTGGCATTCACATGGGATATGGTTCCCTCATCATCGGTGTATCTCGTTCAGTAGTTGGATTGGAAGAGGACGACATATCCGATAATGGGAGGTAGAGGCTCTATCTATGGAGGTCAAGCGGTGATATCTTCTTGTGGTTTATTTTTCCCAGGGTTTCTACACTTGGGACTTGGGCTATCGGGAATATTATTTTTCTTTTTTTATACTTGCCCTCTATGCCATCTTAAATATATATTTTTTTGGTTTGGGGTTCTATACCATGTAACAGGTTCCCACCCAATAAATATGGTTTCTTTTTTTTCTATTTTAATAAATGGGGCTCTTCCCCCACATTTCCTAGTAAAGATTAGTGTTAGTTATAAATTATTATTTATAATTTGAATATTTGAGAAAATTAAAAAACTATATATAAAAATTTTTAAAATAAAAAAAATGAAATAGGAGTAATAGTTAAATATTTGATATATTTATTATAAAATAAGATATAAATAATATATATTTTGTATTACATAAATACTAATTTTAAATAAAACTAATTTTTTATTAAAAAAATATAAAAAATAAAAAAAATGCAATCCATTCCCAAAAATATGAAAAATAATAACTATTAAAATTTCACAATAATTCACTGTCCTGTTATGTAAATTAAAAAAAAATTATTGATATTTTTTAAAATTTTGCGATATATATATATATATAATTAATAAAAGGTTAAAAATGATACACACGCGTGCGGTGTTTCCAAACAATGAATGCCCAGGAAATTTATCTCACACCAAGAGTAAACCCAACATCCCCGATCGGATAGTGGTCCTAGATTTTTGATATGATATATAATTGCATAGATACATCAATTTTCTCGATAAATTATAATAAAATTATTAAATTATATTACCATCATGCATGATGTTAACAAAGACTTGAAGTAAAGAAATGTTATATCGCACCTAGGGTGAACCCCACATCCCAGACCCAATGGTGGCCTCTAATTTGTCATATGATACATAGATTGAAATTAATACATTTATTTTTAATATGAAATCATTATAAAAATTTTAAATTTATTATCCTAGCATGAAATGCAATAATACACCTAACGCTCACAATTGTTATATTGTTCCTAGGTTAAACCCCACATCTTGGACCCAATGGTTGTATCTGATTTTTCATATGATACATAGTTTGAAAGATACATTGTATTTTAATAAAAAATATTATAAAAATATTAAATGAATTATCGTAATGTGAAATATAACTAAACATTTGATACTTTTTAATGTTATTTTGTGCCAAGGGTAAATCCCACATCTGAGACCCAATGATAGTATCTAATTTCTCACAAGAGAAAACTTTTATGATATATTCTATTTTTTCAAAAAAAATATAATTTTCGAAAATAATATATATAATATTTTTATTCGATATTCACTGAGCCTCTATGTGTCCCATAATCTAATGCTAAACCATCAACTCACTCTAACCATATTTCCTATACTATTTCAAGGTGTTAAAATTAAATAATAATTTTCAACTAGTTAAATTGATATGTAATAATTATTCTTATTTCTATTGACTTTTTTATATAACTATGGGGTCAGCATATAGACAACAATTTCTTTTATGTGACCATGATTGGATAAATCATCGTTAATTTCAAAAATATCTAGTATAAATCTGTTCTAAATTAAAAGAGATAAAACCATTATCTGATTTACATCATTGAATTTTGATTTTGTTTCTAAAAGAGAAATAAAATTTCCTTGATAGAAATGTGATCTTAAGAGATTCAAAATGTTTGAGAATGTTGGACATCATCTTTTTCATTTTTGTCATCAAGATTATTATATTTTTTGGTATAAGTGTGGTAAATAGAATTCAGTAAAAGATATAAATTTTTTAGTTTCAGATCCATCATTTTAAAAAAATTTACATGAGGCCACTAGTCCATCTATTCCTAAAACCAAAACTTAGAATGATATTCTAAATCCTGAATCAGAACCTTCTCAATTTTTCAATTGTTTTTAAATCTACTAAGGATGCCTTATATATGAGATTCTAGATGAGAATATCTGATGATTTTAGAAAATTTATATATATTAAATAATATTTTGTAATGAAAAATAGTTTTTTTCATCATATATTATCTTTGGTTAAGTCATTGTTTCCTAATAGAAATACATTACCTACAAGTTTCTATAAAAACCATTGGTATAGTGGAACGACAAGGAATGTTCAAATGATTAAATATTATATTATGGGTCTTGGTTATCAAAACATTTATACATGTTCAAATTAATTAATCATTAATTTTGGTGATTATGAATCTGTTGTTAATTTTCCAACATGTAGAGAATCAAGGTATAAAGAGAAAAAATAAAGAACATTCAGAGAGCCAATGATACAGTTGAGGTATTTTCCAATTACACCACGTTTACAACATTTATTTATGTTTCGAAACATATCAGGATTAAGGACATGTAATAAATAAAATATTTCTATCTAATGAAATTTTAAATCAATCATGTGATGGTGATTCATTGAAATAATATGATCAATTACAATATTCTTTTTCTTAAGAGCCTCATAACATAGTATTTTGCCTTTCTACGGATTTGTTTTATCTATTTGGTGCTTGTATTAGTCAATATAATGTTTTTCATGTTTTTATTACTCTATAGAACTTACCAACGTGTATTTTGATGAAGGAACCATATATTTAATTGACTTTATTAATTCCAGGACATCCAAAAATAATAGTTTTGTTTATTTTAAGGTACCAATTGATGAGTTAATTTCATTAAGGAATAACAATATACCTATATTTGATACAGTTTGATATTAGAATTTCATAATTAAGTCTTTATTATTATAGAATATCATTTAATTAAGACGTATGGTATGTTATCTAGATGGATAATACATGTTCTAAAATCATGTATATATTTCATGGATGAGAAAAAAGCTTTTATTCTTGGAAATGGGAGAAAATTTCATTATTTTGACTATCACCATAGATTTATTCCTATCGATAAAACATTGCAAAGGAACAAAAATAATTTTAAAAAAGTCTGAATTAAAACAGTTGAACCTCCAATAGTGCTCTGAGGTAATAAAGTAAAATCAATTATCTCTACCTTACATCTTGTTAATTTTATACCAACCATAAATGAACAAAAAATATTTTGTTCTGGAGATAGATCATAACTGTATAAAGAGGAATATTTTTTTGGATCTTATATATTGGTATGATTTGTTGGTTAAACAAATTATATATATAATGGTTATTAAAGATAATTTTTTTGATAAGATATTTTATTCCATGTTAGACACACAGGGTAAGTCTAAAGATAATGTAAAGTCACAGTTAGATATTTCATATATTTGTAGACATCCATAACATAAATTATATTAAGATGAAAGATCACATCAATTAATGATGAGAAAATAATCTTACTCACTAAAGAAAACCTTTTATTATTCTATCAGTTGATTAGATATTTGAGGTTACCAAATGGTTTTGCATCTAATTTGTATCATCGGATTTTAAAAGGGAATATTACTAGGTTAAAAAGTAATGACTATCATTTCATAATTGAAATATTACATCTTTTTGATCATAGAGGGTTGCTGAATTCTGAAAATTGGGATGTTTTGACCGAAATATGTTAATTTTTCTTAGGTATTTGTGTGGAATCATTATATTATGATCAATTGTGTTTTCAGAAAAAAGATATTGTTTTAATTTTATAGAAATTTGAAAAACTACTCCCACTGTGCTTCATTGATTCCATTAAACATATAATATTTCATTTTCTATATGAAGACAAATGTATAGGGATTGTACAATTTTGGTGGATGTATCTATATTAGTAATTCAATAAAAATTAAAGAAGAATGTTGGTAACAAAACAGTTGTTGAAGGTCTGATTGCAGAATAAAACTTATATATTTTTTTCAAATTTATACTTTTATTATTTTTAGTAGTGATATCCTTCATAAAATAATAACATGGATCATAATGATTCAAATGTTAATGATGTCATAGAACACCATCATTCATTTTTTAATCATCCTGAACTTGAATTTGGTGGATATCAGGAATGATGGATATGAAATGATGAACTACACAGAGATCATAAATAGGTTATGTATAATTTTAAATAAATGAAACAATTTTTGCAGTATGTACAAATTTTTTATTATATTCTTCAATATGTATAAAAGATAATTTTATTTAAGTTTACATGTTTATAGACTATACGATGAATATATCAAAACCCAATTTATACATATTAAATCTGATGGTTTTGAAGAACTTAATTAACAAAAAATTTCATATTGGTTTCAAATACTATTAAGATAAAATTTTTTTGATGGAATTATAAATAAATTTCTCAAAAATATATATTGTTAATAATTTTTAATGTTTACAAGAAACACAACATGAAAAAAATTTATACTTGATTATGTGTGCTAAAAACCCTCAATCGATTTTTTTGAAAACAAATAATTGGTATGGGGTTAAAGGATTTGGATTCCATACATGCATATATGGTGTTTTAAAGAAATCAATGAATAGTGTTTTTTGTTTGAAAGGATACCATCATAAGGAAAGTGATGGTTACTTTTATGTTGTGATGGAGGAAATAATTGAGTTATGTTATCTGAGACCAAATTATGTAACAATGTTTAAATTTCATTTTTTGGATACTGATTGAGGGGAGTGAGTTCATCCATGACACAGATTCGTTGAAATTAAATATAAAACTATTGTTGCATAAAATGAACCATTTTTGTTACCACATCAAGAACATCATGTTTATTATGAATTTAATGTGATGAATTGAGAGATTTTAAGGGATACTATATTATGGTAAAAATGAAATCACATGAAAATCAATTTATTGAAAAAGAAAAATGGTTTTGTATAAGTAAAACAAATTGAAATTTTTCATGAAACATCCCTAAATATATCTCTTACCTGACGATATATAAATATTGGTGGTGAAACTCCCTATTAATGGACTATAATATAGATAATACTGACGAAGTAATAAGTAATGATGAAGCTGAAAGTCATATAGAAGTTGAAAATACTGAATATGAGGATAAAGACATTAATCTAAATCAAAATGAAGAAGAAAAAGACAATTGTTGTATTATATTTATGTCTTTTTTTACATGTACTATTTTTATTTTTATTTTTATTAGAATTCCATATTTTATACTAGTATTTAAAATTTGTTATAGGTAATATTATTATTTTATGGTATTTATTATTTTCTTATATTTTATGTTTGTAATTACAATTTCTTAAATGTAGGAATATTTGTTTGATATGGATAGAGATGATCCACACAATCTATTTCATTCTATCACCAATGCTGGAATATCAGGTGATGAGCTCAATTCAGTTGATCCTCATCCTAGTGCACCTGTTAGGAGGTGGCGTGGTATTTCTCAATTGATGATTCTGGATCCTATTTCTAATGGAAACCATCTAATTATTTCCATCCTTGTTTATAGAGGTATTTTTATTTATTTATGATGTTTATTTTATATTAAAATTATATATTTATTTTGGGAATAATTTTGTGATTGGTTGTTTTTATTTTCAAATATTTTTTCATTTAGAAATTGGGTAGGATTTTATGATTCTAATTAAATTTTTTCTATGCCATGGGCATCCGGGCTCTACGTTCCCGTCACTGTGTATCACTATATTTTCTACCACTAGATTATATGTCTTTAAATAATTTATAATTTTAAAATTTATTTATTTACGAATATTTTTTTTAAATTGTATTGCACAATTTATTTTCACTACATCCACATAGCCTGAGAGGTTCTATTTAAAAGGTATGGTATATTTATATACATGATTTATTTTGATAGTTTCTATAAAACATCAGAAAGTTTGTTATAGATAAATATTATGCTACTAATTTAGGCCAATATTACATCTCCCATCGACCTGAATATATATTATCATATGTATGGGATGGATTGTGATCCTTCTAGATTGGAGATACTTTTTAGAGGATTTCATCATCTAGCTTTCATAACTAGGGTAAAGAAAGTGATCATACATAGGGCTAGGAGTCTCACATTTGTAATACATTGATGACATATGTTATGTGATATTATTTATTAATATATATATATATGTAAACATTATCTATAAATTTTTTGTTATATTATAAACATTGATGCTGACCAATCTATTATTGAGTTTGATGTTTATCAGAACATGTATATTGATCCATATACAAGAGAAGTTGTAGCCGACCAATATCACCATATATTAGTTAATAATTTTTTAAAAAAAAATCATAGATATTGAAATTATTGTTATTATAATATTTCATTATATTTAAAGGAAACATATGAGGTAGTGAATTCCCATTCATAGAAGGTTCATTAAGAGAGAAAACAATATTTCACTTGTTATTTAGGTTTTGATGAGGCCACATATACATGAGACTTTTTAAGGCATCAAGAATGTTTTGGTGATTAGTATTGGTGCTCGACTAATAACTATGTCTTATTATGGTACTTCTTTGATGGCATCAGTGAGCACAAAGGGAGCTTGTGAAGAATCATCATCGATGCCCTCGCCCGATGCAGAATATAAGGATAGGATGAGAGATTAGGATGAGATGATAATGCAGATTCAGAAATCGAGGGAGGAGGAGTGTGAGTAGCAAAGTATCAAAGATGAGCATATGTTGGAGTATATGCAGAGACTTGCACGTGGCGTTGGTATGAAGTTTCCACCCCCTCATCATTCAAGTGATCCTATTTCACATTATGATAGATGATTTGTTCTGAAGATTTATGACTATATTGTAATTTGGTATGAAAAATATATTATTTTTTAAATGATGTATTAATTTTATTTCTATATTAATTTTTTAACTATTTTAAATTTGTATAAAAAATTATTGATTATTCTATAATCAAAAATTTGTAAATAATTTTAAAATATTTTAATGTTTTACCTTTTTTATGTTAATATTAAAACTTTTAAATATTTTATATATATTTAATTTTTTATTTACTTTAATTATCTTTAAATATATATAATTTTTTAATTTGTTTAAAATATTCATAAATTTGTTAACTAATTTTAATAGTTTAATTTATTTTAATTATTTTTATGTATAATTAATTTTTAAATTGTTTGATTGACTATAACTTGTTTAATATTTTAATTAGTTTTAAAGGTATAGTTTTTTTATTTTTTAAATAAATATTAAAAATTATAATTTTTTATTGATTTTTTATATTGATTTTTTAAAAACACTGTAATTTGGGATGAATGGATAGTCTGTCACAAATAATCAATTATAATGGATGACTCCATTTTTTTATTTACAAGATGTTCACGACATTTTTCTTACAGATGAATCATCTATCATAATTAATACTATTTGTAATTATCCATCATAAATAACATTAATTGCAATACAATTTTTATCCACAGTGTATTAGCACCATACATCCTTCGCAAATGACTTTTTTTAACAAAATACCATCACTAATACTCCATCACAAAAAATCAAAAGTCTGGTAGTGTTTTAATATTTTTCATTGATTAATAATGTTCTTTATAAATATAGAAGAGTAGTTAACCCTTTTAAAATAATAGTGGTAAAAGAGTGGCCAATAAAATAGCATTAATATAGATTCACGGTTTTAAGGATTAGTGCGTTAATAATTACATTTTTTTAAATAATGTGTAGTTATCTATCCCAATGACTATGTTAGCTCGATATGGAGTTAAAATCAATTACTCAAAATGTGTGGTGTTTAATTATATGAATTGAAATGAAGGTAGTTGAATGCTCTAGTTTCAGTCTTTCTATATATAAATGGTGGATTTTTCATCTTCTATGATGATTATTTTAGTTTTCTTGGATGCATTAATAGGTATAATGACCAGGTAATTTCATATTTTTCTATTCAATTGAATTCTCGTGAGCAAAATTATCCTCTACCTGGTCTAGAAGTAACCACTATGGTTTTTGATTTACGAATCTGTAGAAATTATTTTTATGGATTAATGTATGAAATAAAAACTAATCATAACATTGTAAAGTATATATTAAAATCCAATTAATTTACCATGAGGTAGAAAATATGGTAGGAACTTATAAACTGTAGAGAATTTACAATTAATTTGCATTCTCAAAAATCAAACAAATTATATAACTCTTTGAGTAAAAAATAATAGAAAAATTATCCATTGTATGTTTAGAACATGATCCTTTGGAAATTGATTTATGTAATAAAGGACAATAAATTATGAATACAAGAATTTGAAATATTTTATTAGGTTTCAGTAGATTCTTCATTGTCAGACATAGTTATGTAAGTTAAAAAAGACCATTTTTGCAGGAAAAGGATAAATTAGTATATGAAGTCGTGTTAAAACATTTTATCATTGAAAATGAATATGTTTTGATATTTAGAATAATTAAGATCATTAAAACTATATCCTTGTTTAAAAATTAGTTATTGAGTGTAGCTCATAACCCTTTATATTCTAGTCATCCATGACATACTAAATTTTATTTAGACCTTCAATAGTATTATTGGTGGGATGGAATGAAGAAATATATTTTAAATTTTAACAAAAAAAATTTTACATGGTAATAGGTTGATAATGAGGGAAATTATTGAATTTTATATGTTATATTGTTCTAGTTTTAGAGTTTAAATGCGAAAATAAATCCACTAATTTAATTGTGGGATTTCAAAAGACAGACGAATGTGAGAATTCAATTTGGTTTATAGTTAATTGATTAACTATATATTTACATTTCATTCTTATTGAAGAAAATATATCTTTAGATCATATTTCTTGAATGTATCTCTGGGAGACTGTAATGTTTTATGGTGTAACCTTTTCCAATAAATATGAAATTGATCTGATGTTCAATTAAAATTTTAAATTATTTTAGATATCCATTTTTACTAAATAAGATTTTTGAATAGATTTTCATCCTCATGATATATAATTTCTAAAAATATGATTCTGAATTTGGAGTAAATTCATTGAGGTAGTTAAATGGATTCTCATGGAAGATGGGATAAAGAACATTCATTACATGTGTTTTAATATAATAATAGTTTTTATTCCCATATAGAGATGAAAACTTTTGAGGAACTACATGGAAATCAGTGCCAAACTCCATCTTATTAGGATGAATTATTTGATAGGAATTTGTTGGGACCAATGTTTATAGATGATATAGTTGATATTGTGTAGATGGTCTAAAAACGTGATATTCCGTATGAGAGTAGATTGACAAGTAAATAAAAAAAGATAATTCATTTGAAGTATGATATCATTTATTTCTTATATTATATCAATGTAAAATTTGTCCATGTTTTAATAAAAAGGTTATATTATGTCCATGGTTCATTCGAAGAAATGAAATTTTATAGAATAGTGTATTGTTTTATAATTGATAGGCCTTGCATATGAGTTTATCTAATTTAAATTATGTATTTCATGCTTTGTTGGAAAGAAATTTTGTGCCACATGCATATAATGTTTTGATCCCTGAATTATTTAGTTAAATTAAAACCATTCCTTTATGAAAACCCGGTAATGATTCCTTTCTTCATAGGTAATTCATTTTAAAATAATTTTTTTAAGGTTAACATTTCATGGAAAATCCGTATGATATAAAAAAAATGTTATTTTCAAAATGGTATAAAATAAAAATAGACCCACATAATTAAGTTGTGAATATAATTACTAGGACAAAATTTCCAAAAATGGGGGAAGAATGTGACAATTCAAAAAATAATAAATAAATTTTATACCATATTATAATTTAGGATTATTTAATTATATAATTATATAATTTATATGGGTATTAAGTAGTATTTCAATCTAAAAGGAAACAATATTATTATTTTTAAACCCATCTGAATGCCTTATAAGTTATTATTTAAAAGATTAATTTCAATTTTTTAGAATCTCAATTTCAAAAAATTAAATTTATATATAAAATTAGTGTATCCAAATAATATTAGGGTGAACTGTATTTATTTTTTAGAAAATGTATTTTCAGTGAAAACTTTATAATACCTTTTTAGTGTTATTTTATTATTTTTGTAATTAAATTAAATTTATTTGAATATGTATCATAAATCACCTTTGTTTATAAATAATATATTTTATTACATATGAATAAAAAATATACCTAATTTAGATATAAGATCACTTTTTGATATTATAAACATTTTACAGTATTTTTTACATTTATGTTAAGAAATTAATATTAAAATATTTTTATTTCACTTCTTGGAATTTAATAATGGAAAATTGATTACATATTTTGAATCTAGATGATAAATTTTGGTAAATAGGTCCCATTTATTTATTTCATTTGGAATAATAACCATGGTATATATTTTTCATCTATGAATTGAAATATCATGAAATTATAATGCATCATAATTTTATAAGGCCAAAAAATCTGAATAAAAATCATATTTATTTTATTGGATAATTGTTTTGGAGAATTTACCCTAATATTTTCCAAAATCTTGTAATTTTATATGACATGATTTTGATAAGGACTATAATATGGTTTTAAATAAAAAATACATATGTTTCCCTCAATGTTATAATATCATTAATATTTTTAATATTGATAAAAAGTATTATTAAATTTTATAAGAAATATGAATTAACTTTTTATTATGGTAATTTAATATTTATTTTAGTGGTGAATTAATTATGTTAAATGTTTACGCAATACAGACATAATTCATGTGAAAGAAGTAGAAAAATCAAGTAAATGATTTATAAAAACCTTAAAAGTAACACAATATAATAAAATTATTATATCTTATGACATTTTTAGCTAAATATAACAAATTAGGTATGTTTAAAATGATTATATTTGAACTCCATTACTATTATGACTACATTATATTTCCATTATTTAAATTGTAGCAAAAATGACTCTAATTCTATATTATGTTATATAATACTTTATTTAAGGATTTGAAATTTTAAAAAATATTAATTTTTCCCAATTCAATAGGATACAGTTAATCCTATTTATAATGGAAAACCTATTGGTTAATTTTCCTTTTACAATGAATTTTGTGACAACTGGGTCACAGTGGCAACATAGACACCCCGCCTTAACATGGCGGTCGGGTCCTGGCCCGCCAGGTACCAACAATTACCCCGCAGACACGTGGTCCCCACCCTAGGGCCACCCACATGCCTGAACGGGTCATATAACTAATGATTGTCCCCACATACCAACACAGGTCCTTTTTAGTGTGTTTTATGCTCATTCACACACACCCTGGGAAACATCCCATAATGTCACCGATCTTGATCATTACTGCAGGCCAAGCATGCTTAACTGTGGAGTTATAATTAGATAGGCTCCTAAAAAAGAACGTGCACCTTTTTTATATGAGTCATATCATTTAGTCATTTAACCTTTTATCATTCTAGGGTATTACAATCACTTACCCTTTAGAGCACAACGTCTTTGTTGTGGGACCTACATCTCAACCTAGGATGTGAACCACATTTAAGGCTAGGTACCACCTCTAATACCTAATGTGACAATTAGGCCCCTCCCAGTTGCCCCACAGACACATGGTCCCCACCTAGGGGCCCACCCACGTGCCCAAATGGGTCATCTGACTAATGATTTTCCCCACAGGAGAACAGATTTCCTTTTTATGGGCTTTGTCCTCACTCACACACACCCTAGGAATCTTCCCAAAAGGTAACCCATCATGATCAATACTCCTGGCCAAGCATGCTAAACTTTGGAGTTATAATCAAGAAGGCTCTTGAAAAGGATGGTTCACCTTGTTGACATGAGTCATATAGTTTAGTCATTTATCCCACTACTAGAAATACAGGCTTTCCAAATGGTTCTGAACCATTGGGAAAGGATACAGAACCGTTGGTATATGTTATACCAACGGTTCTGCAAACCGTATGGAAGTGAGCCATTGGGAAAGATTTTCCCAATGGTTTACAGTGAACCATTGGGAAAGGTTGGAAAAAATTAACATATCCCAACAGTTTGGCTTGAACCGTTGGGAAATCCAAGCAGAGTGCTTCTTTACCAAAGGTTTCTAAACCGTTGGGAAAGGAGTTTTACAAATGGTTCTATGAACCGTTGGTAAAAAAATACTCATAGAGTCTATGCCAATGATTTAAAACCGTTTCCATAGCATATGCTGTGAAAATTGCACAGTAGCCCACAATTTGCACAGTAGCTCTTATTTTGTGCAATTTTTATCATAGCATTCCTTCTCATTTTCAATACAATTATTGTACTTGCAATAAACTAACACATATATATACAATTATTTTACCTTTAATAACCAACTAATACATACATATAGAGAAAAAAATCATACACATTTAACATGTAACAGCCCAAGATTTTATGAAAAATATTCTTTTTAATTTCACTAATGTCTTGTGTTGTACGCAATACAAAAAGGAGCTTGCAAAACACGCATCCTTGACTTGCCTTGCATTACACGCAATCGCAACCTTCCTCGATAACGTGTGTAGTACGTAATACTGAGTTTCACGAAACAACGATATGGTATTAAAATATTATTAAAACTAGCCGTTATGAATAGTAATAACAACTTTTTAAAATTTGAGAAATTTTAGCTCTCAAAATGGACTTCATTTTTGGATTCGGAGTATCGAATTTAGCCTAAGGTGAAATTTTGGTACTTTTCGGATAACTTTCATATTCTGATGAATAGTGAAAATTACTAAATTATAATTAAAAACAACTTTTTTAATCAAAATAATTAATAGTGATAAATTATTAATTTGAGTTGTTTTAAAGTATATTTAGAATATATTTTTACAATTTAATACAATGTTGGTCATTGGATGTAATTTCACATTTAAACCAGACATAATCAAGTGTCAATCTTTTGATAGATATTGTTTCTTAAAAACACGCTATTTGTTTTAACAGCGGGATTTAATTATAAAATTAATTAATGCAATTTCTATGTTATGAATTTGGTAAAATAGACTTCATTTTTGAATTCGGAATATGAAATATAGCTTAGGATGAAATTTTGGCATTTTTCTGAAAACTTTCAATTTTTGATGAATAGTGAAACCACTAAGTGGTAGGTTAAAAACTGAATTTTGCATAAAACATAATTTTACCGCTTCTGGGAATGGAATTTTGAAAATCTGACAGACACGGTTAATATCAAGGACTAAAATGTAGTTCAACGAGATGAAAATAATTTTTGGTGAATAGTAACTTTTTACTTTTTTTTACCACAGTTAATAGTAAATAGGGTAACTAAGGGTAAATATGATATTACTATTACCCTAACACATGCCCTAATTCTATTGGATAAGTGTAATTCGACCAAAAACAACATTATGAATATAATATGACCATTTAGGTCCACTTGGATTAGATTATGACATTTAATATTATTTTATTTAATGAATAGTTAAAATAGTTAAAATCAAAGTTTAATAACTAAAACATTTTTAATATGGGGTTATACATAAGATAAATTCGACTATAAATATTCATTAGAAAGCTAAAAAGCTTTCCTACATAATGATATTTTATTTATAATTTTTATACTTTAAATAAATTAATTTATTTATGACACAACGATGATGCAGTAATTACCCTTTTAAGGAAATATTAACATAATTGATGTTATAAATGCTCAAATGAATGTAATTTGAGACTTTTATTGAATTCCACTAATTTTCTAGGTTACTATGATATATTAGTGTTGATTTAATCAACTTGGTTCGAACATATAATTCTGTTATGACTTTCACAAAAATCATATATCAAATAGTGTCAAAATTGACACAAAATAGTTTTTAAATCAAATATTATATTATTAATTGTTATTTTATTCCTAAAAATCTAAGGTTCGGCCAAATGACTTAGATAAGGATATATATATTAATAATAAACAATTTGGGGTTCGTTTGGCATGTTATAGTAAGTGTATTAACCATATAGTGAAAGAAAACAAAAAGACACGGTAAAAGTTAAATTATTTAACTTAGAGTTAAATCTAATTGATAAGGTTAAAATAATACCCTAAACTTGTCTAAATCCTATTGGATGATAGTATTTCGACCCATACCCACTTTATCTTTGAAATAAGACCCTTTGGAACCATTATAAACCGATTTTGACATTAATATAAAATAATATTTTGAGGTATTCCTAAGGTGCCCCTCTCCTCCCTTATAAAAGGGTACCTCCTCCCCCTCCTCCTCACACCAATTTGAGCACTCAAGCTCGGCCAAACCCTGCCAAAATCCCTTCTCAACTTCCCTATAATAATCCTAGAGGTCCTGGTCTTCTTCAAAGACCAATCTTAGTTCCCTAAGTGGAGGATTCAAAGAGGCGTTCCAAAGAAGAGGTAATATCTATTACCGATCTTTTCAATTTCATTCTTCTTCAACTTCTTCTTCTTTAGTTGTTTCATTATAAAGTAATAACATCAGTATTACTTACATACTGATATGTTATTATAAATATGAAACAACTCTAATTAACCTTCTATCCATCCTACGGAAAAAGGAAATCACCGCGCGTGCGTACGTACGGAATACCGTCTCCACGCCGTGGTGTAATCTATTTTCCGCCACCACCTTAATTGGATGGGTATAATGGTTTAATGAGTAACTATATATGATTATTATAAAGTGATATTGATACTGAAATAGTATACATACACTTAAACACAATTCCACGACCATGGGAACGATATCATCGCTCGTGCGTACGTACGGACTACCGTCTCCACGACGTGATGAGATTCATTCTCAATGATTAACCATTCATAAATGATTATAAAGTATATGTAATAAGTAATAATGAAATATATTACCTGATAATGATACTGGAAATATTTTTATTTATATGTATGTCATCTACTTAATTCCATTCAATTCAATATGGAAACAAAAACAGCGTTCATGCGTACGTACGGACTACCGTCTCCATGAACGGTGTATTTCTTTCCATTTACTAATTTATTATATATATGTATATTATGAATATATATATATATAAATCATTTTTTATATTCTGTAATTAAGTAATCATGATCTAAGTAATCATATGAATAATTACAAGTCAAAACACGGACGACAAATGAAACAATTTTACCCAAAACGCTCTTTAACATGGAATTTACAAAAGAACGGGTAATATAATGTCATAAGTGAACCATATATGATATCATAACAATGAATATGATTCTGTAATAAGTCAATGACATTATTAAATCATTATACAGGAGGTTCGGACACTTACGAAGCAAATCGGACCTAAGGTAAGGGAAATATCACAATCTCATTTTTATCCGAGATTGTTTATTCGTAAGTATTTAATGGGGTGTATTTTATCATCCACATCCATGTTCCCTCAATATGTAATATTGTTTCCATCCACTTAAAATAGTTTAAATCCAATTTTACCCTTCGGTGAGTTTTTAGTAAAGAATATGAAAGGAATCTTTTGTCGTTTTTTTATACGAGGTACTTTTTGACTTTTCCGACAAAAGTACGAGAAGAATGTTTTTTTTAAATTATACGGCATGAATGGATTTTTAAAACATTATTTCCAAGAAGCTTCCTTTACAAGTTTTGAAGTTTATTTTTAAACAAATTATTTTAGTTTAAAATTGTATGACATGTTAAGAAAGGAAAATGTTTTTGAAGAAGAAATGATATTTTCCTCAAGAATGGAGTTCAAGTGTTTTATCAAAATTATTTTCCATCTAAGATAATAAAGGGTTCTGTTTTTATCCCTATTATTACATTGATTTGATTATGTTGTGATGGAATTATGTTTATGAATTCCTTTATCTTATATGAATTGTTTTATGATTTCATGTTGTTTAAGAATCCCATTTTTATCACATGGGTTACGCTATGATGTATGGTTTATGATTATGTGGCACACATAAGAAAGGATTCATTATAAGATGGGTGGGACCTATATCTCCCTCCAATGCATTGGGTAATGATTTTATATCTCATGAGATAGACAGGGCTGGAACGGTAGGTTATACCGGTTCAGTGAAACAGGACTGAAACGAGGGTTACTCGATTCAAAAAGGGACTTTGTCCACTAAGATAGTCTTGGCAATGAGTCTTGACTAACAAGAAATGATTCTCTATGATTATGTGTGAATGCCACAAAGTTTCATGTTTTAAGTTATGACTATTGTGATTACATTTCACTGCCATGATTTACCCCATGTTATGAAATTATGATCTCTTTTGCAGGTTAAGATTTCCAAAAGTTATGTGCTTGTGTATACGATGTGATTGATATTTCTTTTGTTTACCCTTACTGAGCATTTGAGCTCACCCTTTTATGTTTACTTTTCCCCAGGATATAAAGAAAGGTTTTAGGTATAAAAAAAAGAGGAAGATCTTTATGGGAGATGTTGAAGATCTTTCACCAGGATTAGAAGATTATATTCCGAGTTTCCAAAGACACTAAACTATTACGATCCTTGTGTGTGTGTTTTTGTTATGTACTAAGTATTCCGCAAATGTAATGTAATGTCAATGTACATCAAGCTTCGGGTCTCTACAGTTGGTATCAGAGGAAAGGTTTAGTCAACCTTTAGAAACTAGGGTGCGAAAAATTTAGTGAGATCCCTAGAGATATTTCTAAGGTATGTCTAGGGATGTCCCTAAGGATAAGTATACGTATAGGATATAATCCTAGAACTACGATAACGATATTAGAATTTAACCTAAGATGTTAGATATTAAGGGTACTCCCCCTTTACTATGTTGTTTTCCTTAGCATTATTTTTCCTCTCACACTATTCTTTTTGGGTTTTAGAAAATGGCTGGAAACAAGATGATTCACGATAATGGAGGATATGATGGACAATGGAATGATATTCATTATGAGCAACCAAATGAAATGGGATTTGGAAGTCCAAACATCATTATTATGCTGAATCAACAATCTCATAATATGATCAATAAAGTAAAATTTGGTAAGTTTCCTGACTCGGCTAATAAGAGAAAGATGGAGTTTCATGATGATCATAGAGGAAAGAAAGTTCAATTTCCCCGATGTAAATCATGTGGGAAGAGGCATCAAGGAGAATGTTTCAAGGGAACTGGAAGATGCTTTGGGTGTG
Organism: Viscum album; assembly: GCA_963277665.1. Classification (NCBI taxonomy): domain Eukaryota; kingdom Viridiplantae; phylum Streptophyta; class Magnoliopsida; order Santalales; family Viscaceae; genus Viscum; species Viscum album. Next base: position 1,228,331,923 of record OY728130.1, read on the forward strand.
GAAAAGAAGGACACAAAGCAAGTAAGTGCAAAGGAAAAGGTTCAGTTAACACCATGGATGAGGATAATGGTATTGCTATGACATCAAAAATGGTTAAGTGTTTTAAATGTGGAATGTATGGGCATTATGCAAACCAATTCCCTAAGGGAAAGACTAATGAAGAGAATCAGTATGGTCGTATGGGTAGTATTTATGTGGATGATGATGAAGAGACTACAAATGATATGTGAGATGAAAGAATTGTTGAAGCTCGGTTAATGGTTTAAGAATGTAGTGAAATGATTACATGTTTATCATGTGTAATGTTGTATAAGAAATATCATGGTACTAAGGAATAAAGAGACATCTAAGGATTGTTACATTGTTGTCTTTCCTTGAGTTTTAAAAGTGTATGATTAATGTTACCAGTATCCATAAAAGGTTATTCAAATATTTTTGGAATGTAGATGATATGCGCATAATGAAGAGATGAGGAGAAAATTAAATGTTTAACAGTATTCATGAGCTCATGATTTATATAAGGACTAAGTGATATCATGGTTTGAGTATATAGAATTTTGAGGATTTTGGTATGTGGAAAGTGTTAACTTTTAACTGCATTCATGTTTTCACTAAGGTTCAATGGGTATTCAAGAGAATACATGATTAAGGCCTTTGAATGTTTGGAATGTGACCAACAAGATATATCTTATGATATATGGGGATCAACGATGGTATTAAATCTCTGGTAATCGTTTTCAATATGTTATGAGAGTGGACTGCAGTATTATGGTTAAGCCTAAAGATTGGAATGGATTATGTTGGACATAAGTTAGTATTGTTTAAGGATAGAATTTTTTTCGATATTATAGTAATATAGTTTTAGAAAAAGGACAACCTGCAGGACAGGCAACATCCCATCGCGTCGGACAAGGCTGTGGGAATCAAACCCACAACCGAAGTGCGACTGGCCTTTATCACCTACCACTGGCCTACAGGAAGTCCCTGTTTAGTAGAAACTAGTTTTATTATATTAAGCAGTATGATATATGAAGTATAAGTCCATTTTAGGAACCATATGTGATTAATCTCACTATAGATCGACTTATGTATATAATTTTTGCTAACCTTTTGTTTGAGACAGATGGAATGACCTGTCATTCTATCACATGATCTGCTAACACTTCACGAATAACAAATTCAACTTCATTTATTTAAGAGATGAAGTGGAAATTGTTCAAGGCATGAACAACAGTGAGATTGTACCAAAATAAAGAAAGTATTTATTCTAATTCAAATTTTCAACTTTAGGGAAATGATCTTGAAAACCAAAAATGTTGTCCTAGTGATCTTATACCTGATGAATCGAATGGTACCTTAGATCGTCACAAATTTATGGATTTGTGATTGTTGGATTTTCCATAGCCATGTTCTCTACCAATCTCCATCAGAACATGATGGTTAGATTTTTCTTCCATATCCATATTTTCACCTATGTGGAAACCCAGTGATTAGTTTATTTGGGTAACCGTTAAGTTTCATACTTTTGTTTTAAAATATTGGTTTTGGTATTCCTTTTTACGATGTGGGTTTCTATTAAAGAAACTTTCGAATAGTAAACCATTTATAACCCTGACGAATTTCGAGGGCGAAATTCATTTTAAGGGGGGTAGAATGTAACAGCCCAAGATTTTATGAAAAATATTCTTTTTAATTTCACTAATGTCTTGTGTTGTACGCAATACAAAAAGGATCTTGCAAAACACGCATCCTTGACTTGCCTTGCATTACATGCAATCGCAACCTTCCTCGATAACGTGTGTAGTACGTAATACTGAGTTTCACGAAACAACGATATGCTATTAAAATATTATTAAAACTAGCCGTTATGAATAGTAATAACAACTTTTTAAAATTTTAGAAATTTTAGCTCTCAAAATGGACTTCATTTTTGGATTCGGAGTATCGAATTTAGCCTAAGGTGAAATTTTGGTACTTTTCGGATAACTTTCATATTCTGCTGAATAGTGAAAATTACTAAATTATAATTAAAAACAACTTTTTTAATCAAAATAATTAATAGTGATAAATTATTAATTTGAGTTGTTTTAAAGTATATTTAGAATATATTTTTACAATTTAATACAATGTTGGTCATTGGATGTAATTTCACATTTAAACCAGACATAATCAAGTGTCAATCTTTTGATAGATATTGTTTCTTAAAAACACGCTATTTGTTTTAACAGCGGGATTTAATTATAAAATTAATTAATGCAATTTCTATGTTATGAATTTGGTAAAATAGACTTCATTTTTGAATTCGGAATATGAAATATAGCTTAGGATGAAATTTTGGCATTTTTCTGAAAACTTTCAATTTTTGATGAATAGTGAAACCACTAAGTGGTAGGTTAAAAACTGAATTTTGCATAAAACATAATTTTACCGCTTCTGTGAATGGAATTTTGAAAATCCGACAGACACGGTTAATATCAAGGACTAAAATGTGGTTCAATGAGATGAAAATAATTTTTGGTGAATAATAACTTTTTACTTTTTTTTACCACGGTTAATAGTAAATAGGGTAACTAAGGGTAAATATGATATTACTATTACCCTAACACATGCCCTAATTCTATTGGATAAGTGTAATTCGACCAAAAACAACCTTATGAATATAATATGACCATTTAGGTCCACTTGGATTAGATTATGACATTTAATATTATTTTATTTAATGAATAGTTAAAATAGTTAAAATCAAAGTTTAATAACTAAAACATCTTTAATATGGGGTTATACATAAGATAAATTCGACTATAAATATTCATTAGAAAGCTAAAAAGATTTCCTACATAATGATATTTTATTTATAATTTTTAGACTTTAAATACATTAATTTATTTATGACACAACGATGATGCAGTAATTACCCTTTTAAGTAAATATTAACATAATTGATGTTATAAATGCTCAAATGAATGTAATTTGAGACTTTTATTGAATTAAACTAATTTTCTAGGTTACTATGATATATTAGTGTTGCTTTAATCAACTTGGTTCGAACATATAATTATGTTATGACTTTCACAAAAATCATATATCAAATAGTGTCAAAATTGACACAAAATAGTTTTTAAATCAAATATTATATTATTAATTGTTATTTTATTCCTAAAAATCTAAGGTTCGGCCAAATGACTTAGATAAAGATATATATATTAATAATAAACAATTTGGGGTTCGTTTGGCATGTTATAGTAAGTGTATTAACCATATAGTGAAAGAAAACAAAAAGACACGGTAAAAGTTAAATTATTTAACTTAGAGTTAAATCTAATTGATAAGGTTAAAATAATACCCTAAACTTGTCTAAATCCTATTGGATGATAGTATTTCGACCCATCCCCACTTTATCTTCGAAATAAGACCCTTTGGAACCATTATAAACCGATTTTGACATTAATATAAAATAATATTTTGAGGTATTCCTAAGGTGCCCCTCTCCTCCCTTATAAAAGGGTACCTCCTCCCCCTCCTCCTCACACCAATTTGAGCACTCAAGCTCGGCCAAACCCTGCCAAAATCCCTTCTCCACTTCCCTAGAATAATCCTAGAGGTCCTGGTCTTCTTCAAAGACCAATCTTAGTTCCCTAAGTGGAGGATTCAAAGAGGCGTTCCAAAGAAGAGGTAATATCCATTACCGATCTTTTCAATTTCATTCTTCTTCAACTTCTTCTTCTTTAGTTGTTTCATTATAAAGTAATAACATCAGTATTACTTACATACTGATATGTTATTATAAATATGAAACAACTCTAATTAACCTTCTATCCATCCTACGGAAAAAGGAAATCACCGCGCGTGCGTACGTACGGAATACCGTCTCCACGTCGTGGTGTAATCTATTTTCCGCCACCACCTTAATTGGATGGGTATAATGGTTTAATAAGTAACTATATATGATTATTATAAAGTGATATTGATACTGAAATAGTAAACATACACTTAAACACAATTCCACGACCATGGGAATGATATCATCGCTCGTGCGTACGTACGGACTACCGTCTCCACGACGCGATGAGATTCATTCTCAATGATTAACCATTCATGAATGATTATAAAGTATATGTAATAAGTAATAATGAAATATATTACCTGATAATGATACTGGAATTATTTATATTTATATGTATGTCATCTACTTAATTCCATTCAATTCAATAAGGAAACGAAAACAGCGTTCATGCGTACGTACGGACTACCGTCTCCATGAACGGTGTATTTATTTCCATTTACTGATTTATTATATATATGTATATTATGAATATATATATATAAATCATGTTTTATATTCTGTAATTAAGTAATCATGATCTAGGTAATCATATGAATAATTACAAGTCAAAACACGGACGACAAATGAAACAATTTTACCCAAAACGCTCTTTAACATGGAATTTACAAAAGAACGGGTAATATAATGTCATAAGTGAACCATATATGATATCATAACAATGAATATGATTCTGTAATAAGTCAATGACATTATTTAAATCATTATACAGGAGGTTTGGACACTTACGAAGCAAATCGGACCTAAGGTAAGGGAAATATCACAATCTCATTTTTATCCGAGATTGTTTATTCGTAAGTATTTACTGGGGTGTATTTTATCATCCACATCCATGTTCCCTCAATATGTAATATTGTTTCCATCCACTTAAAATAGTTTAAATCCAATTTTACCCTTCGGTTAGTTTTTAGTAAAGAATATGAAAGGAATCTTTTGTCGTTTTTTTATACGAGGTACTTTTTGACTTTTCCGACAAAAGTACGAGAAGAATGTTTTTTTTAACTTATACGGCATGAATGGATTTTTAAAACATTATTTCCAAGAAGCTTCCTTTACAAGTTTTCAAGTTTATTTTTAAACAACTTCTTTTAGTTTAAAATTGTATGACATGTTAAGAAAGGAAAATGTTTTTGAAGAAGAAAGGATATTTTCCTCAAGAATGGAGTTCAAGTGTTTTATCAAAATTATTTTCCATCTAAGATAATAAAGGGTTCTGTTTTTATCCCAATTATTACATTGATTTGATTATGTTGTGATGGAATTATGTTTATGAATTCCTTTATCTTATATGATTTGTTTTATGATTTCATGTTGTTTAAGAATCCCATTTTTATCACATGGGTTACGCTATGATGTATGGTTTATGATTATGTGGCACACATAAGAAAGGATTCATTATAAGATGGGTGGGACCTATATCTCCCTCCAATGCATTGGGTAATGATTTTATATCTCATGAGATAGACAGGGCTGGAACAGTAGGTTATACCGGTTCAGTGAAACAGGACTGAAACGAGGGTTACTCGATTCAGAAAGGGACTTTGTCCACTAAGATAGTCTTGGAAATGAGTCTTGACTAACAAGAAATGATTCTCTATGATTATGTGTGAATTCCAAAAAGTTTCATGTTTTAAGTTATTATTATTGTGATTACATTTCACTTCCATGATTTACCCCATGTTATGAAATTATGATCTCTTTTGTAGGTTAAGATTTCCAAAAGTTATGTGCTTGTGTATACGATGTGGTTGATATTTCTTTTGTTTACCCTTACTGAGCATTTGAGATCACCCTTTTATGTTTACTTTTCCCCAGGATATAAAGAAAGGTTTTAGGTATAAAAAAAAGAGGAAGATCTTTATGGGAGATGTTGAAGATCTTTCACCAGGATTAGAAGATTATATTCCGAGTTTCCAAAGACACTAAACTATTACGATCCTTGTGTGTGTGTTTTTGTTATGTACTAAGTATTCCGCAAATGTAATGTAATGTCAATGTACGTCAAGCTTCCGGTCTCTACATAACATATAATGTATCCTAGAACTATACACATCAATAATTAAATTCGAATTGATAACATAATTATAAACATACATAATTCATTTAGAATTAAATTTAAAATTTAGATGACAATTATATGTGGAATCTATAATTAAATTCATAAATTGATCGGTTTTTCATAAAACATATATTTTTACCTGAAATGATGTCCATTCTAAACAAAATACATACACCTAGAGTGATACCGGCCACACCATGCCACATATTGAGGCGAGGTTAACTCATACACGTCACAAATGACCTATCGATCGTTTTACTAAAGTATCAACATATTTCGAAAGCGTTTGGTCGGTTTTCCATATGTTAGTTGGTGTTTTCACTTAAAATGATGTTCTTTTTAAATAGAATAGAGACACATTGAATCGTGCAGTCCACACCGCGCCACAGATTGAGGCGAGGTTGACCTGTACACATCAAAAATGACCCATGGATTGTTGTGCTAAAATATCATCACAATCAGAATCTGTTTGGTCGGTTTTCTGTATGTACTTAAAATGTTATCTATTTTAAACATAAGAGAAATATTTGGGGTTATCCCGGCCGCACTACAACTTGTATTGAGTTGAGGTTGACTCTTACATGTAACATATGACCCATGGATCATTGTCCTAAATTTGCAAAAGATTCCAAATGCGTTTGGTCGGTTTTCCGTATGCCAGTTGTTTTTTTCACTTATAATCATGTCCATTTCAAACAAAAGAGACATAGTTATAGTGGTACCGGCCACACCGCATCTCGGATTTATAGGGGTTTGACTCGTACACATCTCAAATGACCCACAGATCATTTTCCTAAAGTATCAACACAATCCGAATGCGTTTGTTTGGTTTTCTGTATGCCATTTGTTGTTTTTCACTTAAAAGGATGTCCTTTGGAAACAAAAGACAGGCACTTTGAGTGGTGTCGGCCACACCACCTCTCATATTGAGGCGTGGTTGATTCGTACACGTCACATATGACCCATGGATCGTTGTGCTAATGTATCGACACAATAAGAATCCGTTTGGTCAGTTTTCCATATGTACTTAAAATTTTGTCCATTTTAAACAAAAGAGAGCCCCTTAGAGTGATCTCGGCCACGCCGTTCATTGGATTAAGGCGGGGTTTACTCGTACACGTAACATATGACCCATGGATCATTTTCATAAATCATCAACACATTTCAAATGCGTTTGGTGTGTTTTTTGTATGTCAGTTGTTGTTTTCACTTAAATGTTGTCCATTTTAAACAAAAGAGAGACACTATGAATGGTGTCGGCTACACTATGCCTCAGACTGAGGCGGAGTTGACTCATACACATCACATATGACCCATGGATTGTTGTGCTAATGTATCGACACAATCTGAAAGCGTTTCGTCAGTTTTCCGTATGCTAGTTGTTGTTTTTCACATAAAATGATGTCCTTTTGAAACAAAAGACAGACACATTGAGTGGTGACGGCCACACCACATCTCCTATTGAAGAGGGTTTGATTCGTACATGGTACATATGACCCATAGATCGTTGTGCTAAAGTATCAACACAAATCAGAATATTTTTGGTCAGTTTTTCGTATGTACATAAAATGTTGTCCATTTTAAACAAAAGAGAGCCACTTAGAGTGATCCTGGCCACACCATGCCTCAGATTGAGGCGAGGTTGACTCATACACATCACATATGACCCATGGATTGTTGTCCTAAATCATCAACACATTTAGAATTAGTTTTGTTGGTTTTTTATATGCCATTTTTTCTTTTCACTTATAATCCTATCCATTTTAAACAAAAGAGAGACACTATGAATGGTGTCAGCCACGCCGCGCCTCAGAATGAGGCAGGGTTGACTTTTACACGTCACATATGACCAATGGATGTTTGTGCTAAAGTATCGACACAATTTGAATGTTTTTGGTCAGTTTTCTATATGCTAGTTGATGTTTTTCACTTAAAATAATGTCGTTTTAAAACAAAAGATAGACACTTTGAGTGGTGCTGACCACACTGTGTCTCCGATTGAGGCTTGGTTGATTTTTAAATGTCACATATGACCCATGGATCATTGTAATAAAGTATCAACACAATTAGAATCCGTTTGTTTAGTTTTTCATATGTACTTAAAATGTTGTCCATTTTAACCAAAAGAGAGACACTTACAGTGATCCTGGCCACACCGTGCCTCGGATTGAGGAAGGTATGACTCGTACACGCCACATAAGACCCATGGATCATTTTCCTAAAGCATAAACACATTTAGAATGTGTTTGGTCGGTTTTTCGTATGCCATTTATTCTTTTCACTTATTATCCTCTCCATTTTAAACAAAAGAGAGACACTATGAATGGTTTCGGAAACACCATGCCTCGGATTGAGGCGAGGTTGACTCGTACACATCACATATGACCCATGGATCGTTTTTCTAAAGTATCAACACAATCCGAAGGTGTTTGGTCGGTTTTCCGAATGCCAGTTGACGTTTTTCACTTAAAATGACGTCCTTTTGAAACAAAAGATAGAAACTTTGAGTAGTTCCGGCCACACCGCATCTCCGATTGAGGCGGGGTTGATTCGTACACATCAAATATGACCCATGGATCATTGTTCTAAAGTATCAACAGAATCAGAATCTATTTGGTCCATTATCCGTATGTACTTAAAATTTTGTCCATTTAAATTAAAAGAGGGACACTTAGACTGATCCCGGCCACACCATGACCTAGATTGAGCCTAGGTTGTCTTGTACACATCACATATGACCCATGGATCATTGTGATAATTATCAACAGAATCCGAATGCTTTTGTTCGGTTTTTTTATGCTAGTTGATCTTTTAATTGATAATCCTGTCCATTTTAAACAAAAGAGACACAATTAGAGTGGTACCGGCCACAGCACATCTCGGATTTGGACGGGGTTGACTCATACATGTCTCAAATGACCCATGGATCATTGTACTAATGTATCAACACAATCCAAATGCGTTTGGTCAGTTTTCCATATGCCAGTTGATGTTTTTCACATAAAATGATGTCCTTTTGAAATAAAAGACAGACACTTTGAGTGGTGCCGACCATACCACATCTCAGATTGGGGCAAGGTTGATTCGTACACATCACATATGACTCATGGATTGTTTTTATAAAGTATCAACACAATCAGAATCTTTTTGGTTAGTTTTCCATATGTACTTAAACTATTGTCCATTTTAAATAAAAGAGAGCCACTTAGAGTGATCCCAGCCACACCGTGCCTTGGATTGAGGTGGTATTGACTCGTACATGTCACATATGACCCATGGATCATTTTCCTAAAGGATCAACACATTTCTAATGTGTTTGGTCAGTTTTTCGTATGTCAGTTGTTGTTTTCACTTAAAATGATGTCCATTTTAAACAAAAGAGAGACACTATTAACGGTGTCGGCCACACCGCGCCTCGGATTTAGATGGGGTTAACTTGTACACGTCTAAAATGTCTCATAGATCATTTTCCTAAAGTATCAACACAATCTGAATACATTTGGTCAGTTTTCCATATGACAGTTGATGTTTTTCAAATAAAATGGTGTCCTTTTGAAATAAAAGACAGACACTTTGAGTGGTGCAGGCCACACCGCATCTCTGATTGAGTTGGGGATGATTCATACGCGTCACATATGACCCATGGATCATTGTTCTAAAGTATCAACATAATCAGAATCCTTTTCGTTGGTTTTCCATATGTACTTAAAATGTTGTCCATTTTAAACAATAGAGAGACACATAGACTGATCACAGCCACACCGCAACTTGGATTGATCCTGGGATGGCTCGTACACGTCACATATGACTGATGGATCGTTGTGATAAATTATCAATAGATTCTGAATGCGTTTGGCCGGTTTTTTGAATGCCATTTGTTCTTTTCACTTATAATCATGTCCATTTTAAACAAAAGAGACACAGTTAAAGTGGTCCTGGCCACACCGCATCTTGGATTTAGATGGGGTTGACTTGTACACAACTCAAATGACCCATGGATCATTTTCCTAAAGTATCATCACAATTTGAATGCTTTTGGTTGGTTTTTCGTATGTCAGTTGATGTTTTTCACTTAAAATGATGTCCTTTTGAAACAAAAGACAGACACTTTGAGTGGTGCCACCCACACCGCCTCCCAAATTGAGGCGGGATTGATTCATACACGTAACATATGACCCATGGATCGTTGTGCTAAAGTATCAACACAGTTAGAATCCATTTGGTCAGTTTTCCGTATGTACTTAAAATGTAGTCCATTTTAAACAAAAGAGACACACTTAGAGTGATCTCGGCCACACCGTGCCTCAGATTGCGACGGGGTTGACTCATACACGTCACATATGACCCATGGATCGTTTTCCTAAAGCATCAACACATTTAGAATGTGTTTGGTCAGTATTTCGTATGTCAGTTGTTGTTTTCACAAAAAATGATGTCCATTTTAAACAAAAGAGAGACACTATGAATGGTTTCGGCCACACCGCACCTCAGATTTAGATGGGGTTGACTCGTACACATCTCAAATGACCCATGGATCATTGTACTAAATTATCAACACAATCCGAATGCGTTTGGTCAGTTTTCTATATGCCTGTTGATGTTTTTTACTAAAAATGATGTCCTTTTGAAACAAAAGAAAGACACTTTGCGTGGTGCCTGCCACACCGCGTCTCCGATTGAGGCGGGGTTTATTCATACATGTCACATATGACGCATGGATCGTTTTTCTGAAGTATCAACACAATCAGAATCTGTTTGGTCGGTTTTCTGTAGGTACATAAAATGTTGTCCATTTTAAACAAAAGAGAGACACTTAGACTAATCCCGGCCACACCACGACTCTAATTGAAACTGGGTTACCTCATACACGTCACAAATGACCCATGTATCATTGTTATAAATTATCAACTGATTACGAATGCGTTTGGTCAGTTTTATGTATGCCAGTTGTTCTTTTCTTTTATAATCATGTTCATTTTAAACAAAAGAGATATAGTTAGAGTGGTATGTTAGTTGTTTATTCACGTTATTCAAATACACTATTTGACTATGGGTTTTTAAATTAATTTATTTATGAGAAATTTAAATTTTAAATGATAATATCATAAAATTAATAGAAGATAAAACTTTTACTAAAAATCCTTGTGGAAATAGTAAGGTAAACATGATTTATGAGAATCCTCATGTTTCTATTAATGGAATGGTATTTACCTAAAATCTTGTGGAAATTCATATAGAATATTTTTACATCATTATTAGTATGGATTAGATTTTAGTTTATCATGTTATGAAACATTTCAGAGCTAACAATTCCATGACCAAGGAATACATCCCTTTTATAACATACAAAGAATCTATGAGATTGATTAGATGTGTAAATGTGATTTACATTGATTATCATGATGAAAACAAATAAAATATATATTATAGAATTTCTAGTAGTAAATGAAATCAAGGAGGGTGGGGGGTTATCCGGGGGGGCTGTCTGTTGGGTGTTTGGGGGGCTATCCGGGGACCAAGGAGGAGGGTGGGGGGTTGTGCGGGGGGCTGTATGGGGGGTGTTCGGGGGGGGGGGGGGGGGGGTTGTCTGGGGTCTAAGGAGGAGGGTGGGGGGCTGTCTGGGGAGAGGTCCGTGGGGGTTGTCTGGGGGCTATCCGGGGTCTAGGGAGGATGGTGGGGGGCTGTCCCGGGTGCTGTCCCGGGGGCTGTCCGGGGGGCTGTCTGGGGGGTTGTCTGGGGGGTGTCCGGGGACTAAGGTGGATGGTGGGGGGCTGTCTGGGGGGCTGTCCGGGGGGCTGTCCTGGGTACAAGGAGGATGGTGGGGGGGAGGGGGTTGTCCAGGGAGTTCCCAAACACACAACCACTAAAAGACAACAACATTTATAAAAACAGATAATATATAAAAATAACTCAACTCCAATACTATACTACGAGTCTAGAAAAACCCAAAAACTCGAACAGATTAAACATAAAATCTCTATAATATTAGTAAAAAATGTAATGGATAAATTTTTCCCACATCACCATCATCACCATCATCATCACCCTCTTCCTCATCCCCATCATCATCCTCTCCCTCCTCAGTGCCCTCCTCCTCGTCCTCGCCCTCACCACCCGCCTCGCCCTCCTTCTCTCCCTCCTCTTCCGCATCAAAGTCCTCGCCATCATCATAATCAATATGTAAATCATTCTAACAACCACTAGAACTACCACCTGGTGCACCATATATAGAACGTATCGATGACATATATTCATCAAAAGCTGGGATGGCCTCTTCTGGAAGTGTTGGACGTAGAACTTCAATAAATTTCATAAACGCACTGTTTGCCCTAGCAGACTGTTCTGCCATCTCTGTGGCCCTTTTCTCAGCATGTTCTGCCTATGAACTAAATTACTGCAGCTCAGTTGCACTACAACTCGTACTTGAGGATGTCCAATACCTCGTCAGGGCTATCCTAGGTTGGTAGCGTACTCTGCAAGGATGCTCCTCTCCCAACACCTGATATAAGTGATCAGTTGGCCCAAAATTGTCTGGTTCATGGACATCGAGGGACTCTAAAGAAACCTATTACAAATATAAATATATTATTAAGTTACAAAATAGATATTAAAATATAAAGTCAACAGATTAAAACTTACAATCTGCTGTTGATTCGCTTCGTTGACGGCACTTCCATCCTTTTTCTATCTACTCGAGAAAACCAGTTTTACTCGAGGCACACGTCCTTCAATATTCTGTATTTTCCTCTATAATGACTTTGAAAACTAAAGTTATATGAAAACTTTAGAAAACGATTAAATAATTGAGGAAACAAAATAAAATGTATGTTTTAAAGAAAACTTATAATCAATTGTCATACCTGCTTCCTCTCATGATCCCGCATCGTAATACGTCCTAGTGTGTGGCCGTATTTTTTTCATAAATGTTTTTTTATTTTTTCCAGATGATTCCTAAATAAAAATCGACAATGAAAAAGATAATATTAATGCAAAACATGAAAGTTATTATTTAAATACCTCCAATGTAATTCATACCTTAAACTGGGTACTCGTCCAATTAGTAATCATCTGAAGATACCGCTCTATAGAAAAATAATCCCCGACTAGTACCACCTCTAACTTAGTTCCAACTCTAGCATGCCAGCCAATATACAACTCATGCTTGTGGGCTCTCCAAATCTTACCTAAATCCTTTAGACGTTCCGGTCGTGCACCCTCACCATCGGGAAAAATAAATCAAAGCTAACATTAAAATATTAATTCATATAAATACAAAAATAATTCATGGCATTAAATATAACAGATTTTTTACCTATATCTCTACCCAAGTTCTATCCTTGACCTCATGCGGAAAATTTCTCCATGATAGCGGGATGACGAGAATGATATAGGAGTATTTGGCAAGCATCGCCAAAAAAACTCTGACATTACTACCCTGATTCCTCGACTATTTGGTTGCCTTTATTGTAATCCACCATTACCTGTGTGCAGTTGTTCCACACCGAATGCATGCGTGTACGCCCCCGCCCCTACCTCCTGTCAGTAGATGTATCTGTCATGAAAGAAAAAACAATATTTTATCAAAAAATGTTATAATTAAAATAAATATTCCTATAAAAGTTTTTTAGGGTTCTATAAATATACCTGTGCCAGTCTGGTCGCTGAGGGCTACTGGATCCACAGAAACTGATGAAACACCCTGTGGTGGAACTGGAGTCAAAGATGATGGAATATAGAATCTCGGAGAGACAAAAGTAGAAGTAAAAGAAGATGGGACAACTGTATGACCGGATTCTAACTAGGGAGTGGGAATCATCATGGGATGTAAAAATGATGGGCCAAAAGATGGAAAATTTAGCGAAAACATGGGAGGCCTGAATATCCTGTGTTTCCCTAAGGACACATCGGGATCAGAACATGGGAAGGATGAAATGTCAGTGGGAGGGGCAGGGTCTAGTTGGGTACGCGCAACTGCTCGTCCACCTCTGGTACGAACCCTCCTCATACCACCGGCCTGAGTACTAGGACCAGTACTAGGCTCCTCGTCAAATAACTGTCGACGTATAGGTGGATCCTACAAAAATGTTTACAAAAAAATTAATCACATGACATTATATATTCTTTAAATATATATATTTGAAATAAAGTACTCACTATAGGCACTAATGGTGGAATTCCCATCTCTGCCATCAAATGATTGTTCTCTATTATTTTTTTCCTTTGTCTCTCTTCAATTGGCTACATTTCCTACCTTTGAAAGAAAATATGTAATTAATTAGAAAATGTAAAGTAATGTGTAAACCAAAAAACTAAATATACGAGGGAATAGGGGGATTAATTGGTAATTTAGCTACCAATTGTTTTAGAAGTTCTTGAATGGATATAATAAATCATTCAAGTTGTAATGTTCACCAAGTTAGAAATATCATTTGACTAGGTTTGAATACAGTTCAATTCCAAATTAGAAAATGCAAATCAAATAAAACAGCAACCAATAAACATTTAAAATTCACATAATGGTCAAGTCACCTAAAACATATTTGTGATCAATACTAAATCAATTTGAATATTACCAACCTTAACAACCCAACTCCAAGTAAACTAAGATAATTGAGAACATGGATGAATGATTCTATATATTTTCAAACACAAAATTAGGTTCACAATCAACTCTGACAATTGTGCTATTGGATTCATCAAAAGAAATAAATGGATTGGTTCCAAGGGTACTAGGGACTGTGTCAATTCCATCATCACCATCATAAAAAATATGTTTTGGAATTACTTCAACTATGACACCAAATTCAGGTCAAAGTTGGTCTTTGACATAAAAAACTTGTTTATCCATTGATGCCAACACATATGGTTCTTTGTTAGCAAGAGTGTGATTCATATTAATTACTCAAAATCCCCAATCATCAATAAATGTGCCATGTCTCATCATCGAATCAAACCAATGACAATTCATCATTGTGACTCGTCCATGAGAGTAATAATCTAATATTATTATTTTCTCAACAACTCCATAATAACCCAAATTTTCAAATCACGGTCTACTATCTAATGCACTGGCATAAAAATCGGTTGTGGAAGTAACCATAACACCATCATGTTGTGTTATCATGTTCTTTTCTCGTTCAGTGACAATAAATTTGTACCCATTGATAACAATTGATTTACAGTCATGAACCACGGTATTAGGACCAAAAGCCAAAGCTCTTATTTCCTTAGTGACAGAGTCAGCAGAAAAACTGAATACCTACAATATAAATGACTATTAAACTTAATTATATATTGATATAATTATTTTAAACATTAATATTTTTACCTTCAATTTTAACCAAGTAGAAAACTCTTTTCTATGAAAAGTCTCTCTCCTTCTCAAAGATAAAGAACAATGCTTCCTATTTATCATTGTTTTATGTTCCCTGTAGATAAAAAATATTAGTAGTTTAATAGATATATATGTGAGATATACATATCCAATTTAGTTACCTGATATAGTCCTCAAACAAATCATAGTTGAACAAAACTGTGCGATGTGTCATCTCCCGCTCTTCATGGCTTAATGTCTTCAATGTATATGATCCAGAAATTCCACTTATTTGATGAAGTGATGGAAAAGTGGATTCAATTTTCTCATACTGTTCTTCTTCATTTTTCATTGGTCTGTTCATTCTAGTATTAAGATCTGAAAAATACATTGAGCAGAAATCCATACATTCTTGAGCCAAGTAACCGTTCATGATAGAACCTTTGGGATGATTTTTGTTTCATACTTAAGACTTTAATGTGAATATATTTCTTTTAGTTGGATACATCCAACAAAATGAAATAGGTCCTCCGAGAAGTATTTCAGTGGGAATATGGACAGTCAGATGTAGCATGCATGTGAAAAATAATGGAGGAAATATTTTCTCCAACTCACACAAAATTTATGGGGCATCTGTCAACATTTTTTACAAGAAAGACTTGGAAAACTTCTTAGCACAAAGATATCTAAACAAATGGAACAACTGAATAACATCCACCCATACATTATTGGAAAAAAGATGATGGATTTCTATTGGAATCCACTCATGTAGTAGACCGTGATAATCTTGAGTCTTCAAAGATTTTAGATTCAACTCTCTCCCATTGACCCGTTTAAATATGTTGCTTGAATAGTCATCAAGAACTCTAATAGTCTGTAATACTTCAAGAAATTGTTTTTTTCATAGGTGTCATCACATAAGAAGCACATGGAAGTTTCCATTTATTTTTATTGATACGCACATGATGAAATTCTTGTCTGATGCCCCAATCCACCAAGTCTCACCGAGATTGTAAATCTTCTTTTGTCTTCCCCTTGAAATTAAGAAGAACCGAAAGAAAAATTTCTCATATATTCTTTTCAATATGCATTACGTCTATGAAATGACGTAACAAATTGGTTGACCAATAAGGCAAATCAAAAAAGATACTCCTCTTCCTCCAATTGTAACAGGTTTCCGTGGAAACATTATTTTTCTTTCCAGATTTCATTTGACCCTTCCCGAACAAAAAACTGAAATCTTACAATTCATTAAGCATATCAGTTCCAGACATACGCTATGGTGGATCATCAGCCTCTATGTTAATATCAAATATTCGATGATTCATTTTATATGGATAATCATTTGGAAAGAATCATCGATGTCCCATAAAACTGAAACTACATAGATGTTTCAGTCTTCTGGATCATGTATTCTTCATACAAACTGGGAATGATAGTTTTCCCTTCGTGCTCCATCTATACATCATTGCATAAGCCGAAAAATCATTGGTCATCCACATAAGCGCAGCACACATATGAAATATTTATTTCAAATATGCATCGTATGTGCGCACACCCACATCCCAAAGAAGTTTCAATTCTTTTATTAATGGTTTCATGTATACATCAATATCAATGTCGGGATTAGAAGGACCAGATATGAGTATACTCATGAAACTGAAAGGTTTTTTCATACACAACCATGGGGGAAGATTATAAATGTGTATAAAAACTAGCCATGTGATGTGCGAAGTAAGCATCTGCCCAAACGGATTAAAACCATCGCATGAAAGACCCTGCCTCACATTACGCACGTCATCTGTAAAATCAGGATGTCGAGCATCAAATATCTACCATGAATATTCATCAACAGGATGAACTAACTCATCATTAGTCTTATTTCTCTCAGTATAATGCCATCTCATTTTTATTGATATGTCATCAGACATAAAAATATTATGGAGTCTGGGGATCAATGGAAAGTTCCACATTACATTCTGTGGAATGAGGGATGGTGTTCCATCAGATTTTGACTTCTAGCAAGATGTCCCACATTTTATACAATCATTTCATTCAGCGGTTCCCTCCCAGAATAAAATGCAATCTTTCGGGCAAGCATGCATTTTGTTTCTTGAAAATCCAAGTTCCTCAACTAAATTCCATGCCATATAGTGATTTGAGGGAATATCTGCATCATCTGGAAGTAAATCCTTCAAGAGAGTAATAATCTAATCAATTCCTGTATTAGAAATCCCATACATAGTTTTCCCAGGAAACGATTAGATTAAAAATTACAGCCTTTTCATTTTATCGCATTGTGGATATACTGGAGTCGTGGCAGCATCATTGTATTTTTTCACCCTATCAATATCATCATTTTCACTAGACGCATCAGTTTTCCTCATATTGAAGTCTTCTTGTGTCGAAATCCTTTCTTTTTCATGATAACAAATAAATAGAAACTGATCATCTTACAAATTGTCTATTCTAGTCCTTTCATTTCGATCATCACGAATCTGATATTTCATTTTCTCCCTATTGTGATACCACAAAAAGTAGTTTACTTGAAAACCATTTTTTGGTTATGTGGTAGCTGACTTCTTCACGGCTCAACCAAGGTCTACCAACACAATTGGAACATGGTAAGTGTATGCGACCACTATCTGAAGCATTATGAAATAAAAAATCTATAAAGCTCTCCAAATTGTTTTGAATATCTCTTGAGATCCGACCGTTTTCATACATCCAACTTCTGTCCATTCTATAAAAAGAATTTATATAAGTCATCTTGTCATAAACAATTCAATCAGATTGAACTTTAATAGAAAATACATTTAAGTAAACTATAAAGGAAGAAGTTTCTAGTCGATGTAGTGAACTATTAAAATAATGTAAAGAATAAGTACTCATAAATTAAATTAAAATTTATTTATATTCATTTTCATTAAGTCTATAAGAGGCACATTAATTAGGTACCATTATGTGTTATATGCATCCCTAATCATTCACTCATGTTCATTAACACATTATTGGTACCTTTATGGCCATACCTTTCATTACCCAATTACTTCCCCAAGTCAAGTGCACCCCATGGGTGAATAAATATTAGGCTTCTACACTAATAGATTTTTCACGGCTTGTAAAAAGATTTAATTTCATTATGTATAGACAAAAACATTTTTTTAAAATTTTTGATTAATAATAAAGTATGTTAATGAAAACAACATAACTGAATTAAACATGGGACTTATCTAACATTTTTATGGATGTCTACACATGCCAGCATGGGTAGTGAAAAGCACCCCACCCTCATAAAAGTGATTATTGGCCAAGAAGGACACATAATATGCAACATACAATGAGAACCATATTTAATTGACCCTAATGTTATATTAGTACAGTTATCTTGGGGGAAATGGAATATATAATCCTAGTTAACTGAAGAATTCAAAAGCATGTATTCCATATATTGGACACTATCTAAGGTATGAAATCATGTGAGGATGGTTTTACATCATTCAATTTCTTACATGCTAGTGAGAATGAAGGCTTGAATTAATGACTTCATTTCACTGATTAAATGAGGGTAGAGGTTGCATAGGCTATGTAAAAAGAATTATTAAATAAGGTTAGAGGTTGTATACACTGTGCATGGTGGGGGAGTCTCAGCCAATTTAGAAACAAAAATAAATTCCCATCATAGGTATCAATAAGAAACATCACCATAAAAAAACTCCAAATAAAAAAGGACTAAAAATATCAAACATATCAAGAATTCACTACTATGCATGGTTTATCCACATGTTTATTAGTAATTAAATGTCTTCAACATGAACCACCTATACAGCTCCAAGTTTTCACCAATAAACATAAGGTAAATATCTCAGAATATTTTTAAAACAACTCATTAATAGGATCAAAATGTAAATATAATCTTGAACCAACCATGGAATCTCTTTCACAACACATTCTCACACACCAGTTATCTCATGTGTTACTAAATACCAAACATAGTCACATAGTGTACTATAACAAATTACATTACAAAAGCCTTATTTAAAAAACATACATTTTAATAAAACACTTTTTTCAAGGAATTTTTAAAAGAACATTCATAAAAACTTTGGTAACAATTAATAAACACATATAAATAAACTTCCAAGTAACAATTAATTACATGATAAAAAAAATCATAAAAACACATGCTTAGAAAATTTAGAATCCAACTGCAATGAATTTGAGATTCTTCTTATTCTATGGAGGGTTAAGGATTTAATTAATTAAAAGGATTGGAATGGATAAATTATAGATTAAATAAAAACACAAAAAACTGATATACACATCCAAATCAAAACATAAAACTCAAATAATAGATGAATAACATTAAAAATAGGTAGAAGATAAATATTTTATGTGTGTGGAGAATATAATACCTGGTTTGAGATGATTCAGATGGAATTTGACAGGTTCGGATTTGGGATGTTGCGAGAGGAGCCGACGGCTGGACAGATTAGGGTTATATTGCGAATGGGGGAGAGCAGTGGCCGATTCTGTATTTTGGGAAAATATTTCCCAACAGTTTTTAAAAACCATTTGGAAAGGGGGCCTTGGACACCCATTTCCCAACGGTTTCCTAAAACCATTGGGAAAGGGCCTCTTTACCAACGGTTTTCTTAAACCGTTGGTAAAAAAGCATTGGGAAAACTTGTATTTCCAGTAGTGTCCTTTTATCATTCTAGGGTCTTATATTTAAATAAAATAAATTCCATGAGTAATATGTTTAAATTCTTCAATGGTAATGTATTTACAAATTAAATTAAATAAGTGGTGAATATAAGAAGAGTCTTAGTGAATAGAATCAAGGAATGAAAAATATGATATTATGTCTTGTGCAGAGATTCTATAAAATACCCTTGAATGATCGGGATTAAAACTTATATTAAAATTCCATAACTAAAATAATTTCAATATTTAGCATCACAAATACTTAATATAAGAACAAGATAATCGAAATTAGGAGCATAATACAAAATATATCTAAACATATGAATTTTAAATAGAATACACATACCTATTATCTTGGCCTCTATATCCATACATTAACCCCCTTTATCAAAAAATATCTATACAAATCACTTAATTTGAAAACTTACACATATCCATTATCATTTAAAGACTTCAAAATTAGTCATTCCCAAAATAAATTGTAATTATTTTTCACATAGGGTGTTTTTAATTTTGAATATATATAATACATTCAAAATAGATATGTTTTTATTTATTTTTATTCTATAGTTTAATATTTTTACATCATTAAATTATATATTATGTATAATTTTTTTTATTTTATTTTTATTAAAATTATGTTATTGAGTTATTCTCTTATCTTTGATGTTGAAATTTGTAACAAGCATGTGTCGGTGATTCTTGATATTAAATGGGTGTTTTCATAAATTAAGAATTAAATTTTAAAATAACATCACCAAAAGAAAAAAGTTAAGATTTATTTCATTTTATAAAATTAATTTTGTTTTCATTGTCATTCATGATGTAATTTCATAGTACTATTCAAGTAGGTGGTTAAATCTACCCAAACATGAACATCCCCTCATTTATTTATTTATTATTAGGGGATTTTATTTTAATATCATTATAAAAACATCCTAATTATATTATTTATTATTCATTATTGTGATATATTTTATTTTTTTATAAATTAAAATAATTAATAATGGATTTGAAAATATTTATCAATTTGTATAAATGGTAATCTAATTAGTATGAATATTTTATATGATTAAATTTTCAATTATAATTTATAATTAAAATAAATAATATGTTCTATAAATTTTCATACAAATGAAAATAATTATTTTCTAAAATTAATAAATATATTTTAATACTATCATTAGATCTATCCATGTAAAGGAGTGATGGAAAATAAAACATGTTCTATTATAGAGGGGGTACTCCACACAACAGACGAGAATCAATATTGATCAATAAAAAATTGATAAAGATTTAAGGATTATCCACCACACTAACATTAAATATAAAAATGTTTTAAACATGATAATCCATTTATATATTTTCTTAACCACCCTCCCCTAAAAAACGGGTTTTAATGTAAATTCATATAGGTTTTAAAATGTAATTTTAAATTTAACTTATTGATGTGTAAAAAATTATATCTGTTATGTAATGAAATTTTCAATCATAAGACGGTCTTATAAAAACTATAAGTAAACTATAAAAACAAGAATTATTTTAAATTCAGGTTTATAGATATATTATCTTTATATTTCATTGAAATTATTCTTATATGGGTTAATTTCTAATGAGTTTTTATGTAGATAATTTGTACACATTAAATCTATATTCAGAAAAATTTCTTTGAAATCCTAAAAATAAACTTATATTAAAATCCAATGTAAAGATGATTAAAATTTCATTAATTGCATAAAATATAACATTATAATACCTATTTAATTTTTAAATCATATAAACATAATAATGATACTTCTAAATTACATAATTTATTGAAAATAAATTAGTTTTTATCATAAATTTTGTAATTTCCCTGATTCACTAAAAAATCAATATTTTCATAAAGTGGCCAAAATATCACACTATGTTAATATTGGTATGATGATTCCAAAAATAGTTTTAAATTTTTAACTAAAACTTCCTTAATTTTATAAAAATATATTTAAATTATTTTATAACCAAAAGCTATAAAAATAATTTTTGAAGAAAACATAATTTTTTGATTAATAAATATCATTGTTTAAAATTGTGAACTTAATTCCTAATCATTTTTAAATTGATTAGTAAATTAATTTATATATATATATATATAATAAATTATATTATTCTATTTCCAACTACTAATTTAATGGTTATTTTTTAAAATTATTATTTAATTAATAATGATTCATTTGGGTTTAGTGATGCATGTCGCATACGATATAGAGAATAAATTTTCCTTTTAAAAACATTGTGTCTCACATTCTTCCCTCTTATAGAATTTTACCCTTCTGGATTTTTAATATACACTGTCGTAAAAACATATGGGGGTACTTATTATTCATCTCCTCTTCAGGTTCCCATGATTCATCATCAATCTTATGGATATTTCACAACATTTTGATTAAGTGATTTTCCTTGTTTCATGCAACTTTTCCTCTAAAATATGATATCTTCATTGACTTATCCTCATATGAAAGGTCATTATCCAAGGGAACCACTTCTAGATTTAGTCAATTGTAGGGTCTAGTATGTATTTATTCAAGGGGGATATATGGAACACTTCATGTGAAAGGGATAGGATAGGTGTTAGTGCTAGTCTATAGGCAACCACTCTGATGTGATCAAGGATCTCAAAGAAGACGATATATCTTGAACTTAGAATTATCTTCTTCTCAAAACTCATGACTCTATTACATAGTGATATATAAAATAATATCTTATTTCAAGCCCAAATAACATGTCTCATTGATTATTTTATTCAAATATTTTTTGTTTACTTTGCTCACATTTTAGATGA
The DNA here is from genome assembly GCA_963277665.1 of Viscum album. NCBI lineage: Eukaryota > Viridiplantae > Streptophyta > Magnoliopsida > Santalales > Viscaceae > Viscum > Viscum album. The sequence continues at coordinate 1,228,354,664 of OY728130.1, forward strand.
CAGTGAATGGTTTGAACCTTCACAGTCTTCTCTTCGACACAGTTAATTCCCTTTTGATTCCACATTCCATAATCATCCTAAAATGCTAGAGTCAGAAACAGTTTATTATATATAGATTCATTAGGATCCATTTTAATTCCACAATGGAATCTATTTTTAAATAATTATTGTTCCAGGGGAAGGTGTTGATGCCAACATCGTTGGAAAACCATTAAACATGATCTCAAAATATCATTTGGATTTTGGAGAGTACCCTCAGACTGACTATCCATCAAAGGGTGATAAGAAGTACTGAAACATTGTATTATATCCAAGGCTTTATAAATGCTTCTCTAGAGCCCTGAGTTAATCCTCTTATCTCAATTAGAGATAATATATATTGTGACTCCATGGAATCTGACAACATCACTTATGTGTTGTATGTTTATTTAAATGAACATTTTCCTTCTATATGTGTCATGTTTCATTAAGAAATTTATAATTTCATTCATGTATTAATTATTTAAAGTATACATGTGAATTATTAAAGTTTTTCTTGAGATTTCTGATTATCCTATAAAGAATATTGGTCTTTTAATTATTTTGAATTGAAAATTCCTCTTAGAAAAAGTTTTATAAATATTATAGAGTTGTTTATGAGATATGATCCTGAGGAAAACATTTTAATGGATAATTCCTTGGTTAGAGGTTTAATATGTACAATTCATACTTTTGGTTAAGTGGGTGTCAGCAACCAAGGACACGTGGTGTATTGTGGATCTGAATTCACTAAGTAACATCCTCCTTTCCATAATATTGAAAAGGGTTCCAATGAAATTTAGGAGTGTCTTGAGTGGTATGAGAGAATCGTCATCTTCTTGAAGAATCCTAAGGACTCCATGGTGGGTTCTTAAACATGCATGCTTAGGGTGGAAGAGATGGTGGGACACCATTGTACAGGTTATGCTATTCCAGGAAATTCACTAGAATTTTATCAATAAAATGTTCAATCAGTAGTTATACCCCGAGATATTATATACATTATAGACATATAAATTTCTTGAATTGGATCAAGTAGAGAATACCATTAAATATTACTGTACCCAATTTGATGAAATGTTGCAACTACCACCGATCTTTCAACTAATGATTACCTGAAGTCTCAGAGGTTTGAGTCGGTACTCAGTCCAAATATTCAAAAAAATTTGATTCTCGTATGAAATTCAACCTTTGTGGAGGTAGTTGACAAAATATATTTGGATTAATACATCATTGAAAGAATAATTAGTTTTGGTGGAGATTATTTTATTGTAGATGTTATCCAGGTTGTGTCATATGGCCAAAAAAAGAAGAAAAATGGTGTTTAGTTTTCTTTCAGATTAGTTTTAGGGGCTTCTTCTCGATGACAGGATATTGTCTATTGTCATTGTTAATGGCATTATCATAACAAGACTAACTATATGGAGGCTCCTAATATGTTTAATCATTGCTAATTTTTGGGATATCAAATTCTGTTTTAAAGGTTGTTCAAGGGATGTAAGGAAAGATCCACTCTTTCCAAGAGGTCACATGTTCCAATGGATTCTTCCAAGGGTGGTGGGTCAAATCATTTGGCCAACAGGGACATTCATGCAATAAAGAAAAGAAAAATTTATGAAGAAAAGTTTTCACTAGAGGAATCTTAATCAGGTCTATCCACTTTTAGAGGTATGGTGTTTATTTCATCTTCTACGGTGTTAGATTTTGGTGATTTAGGTGATAATCATTCCTTTATGTCATCAATTTTTTTATGTTTTGTTTTAATGTTTGGAAGGTAAGCATTTTCACACTCTAATATGTCTAATATGTAATTTCATAAGTTGTATTACCAAACAAAAATATTTTTGTAATTGTTATTGGTTATTTATCACATGATTTCTTTTCTGATAGATAAGTACTCACATCATGTATTCACATGATATTGTATCACATAGCTTTACACGATGGATTATTTCATGGATATGTTTTTATATTCATATCATATGATGTATAAATTTTAATCTTTGTATTATTTCTTCTAGTTTTCAATTTTTTTTGATTTCTAGATATGAACATATTTTATGAAATAATAAAGGAAAATGATTAAAAAATGTATATGGATTTATAAAAAGATTTTCAAAACTATTTCTTTTAAAATCTTGAACTATTTCATTATTTATGTTAAACCATGTATAGAAATTATGGTGGTATCCTTATATAATTTGTTATCACACCCTACTATTTATTTTGGAAAGCTTAATATGTTTTATTACATGATGATGGTAAAGGGATGTGAATCTTGTATCACGAGGGATTCTCTTTTAATCACTGCTTTCAGTTTGGGATGGATTTGAGGTAACTATTGATCACATGGATACTTAATGGTATTATTATTCAAATATTATGGTTTTCCAAGTTCAGAATTGATTTTATGGATCTTTTATTAATTATTTTTATTTTTATTGTACTTATATTATTTATCTTACTTTAGTTATTTTTGAGATATGTTTTGGTTGTCCTATTTCCCTATTTGTATCATATTTTAACTGTTATAGACCGAATCAGGAGGATTTCTTTGTTTTCTCCGAATGGTCTATTACAATTTTTTGAATTTTTTCAAACACAGTTTCAAGTGGTCCATGTATTGGGTGGTGATAGATGACTAAAAGGTAATATGGTACTTCTTAGTGCTCAATATTAAGATCTTAGACCTGATACATACAATGGACTAGATTATCAGCATTAAGACCTAGATATTATTTTATCATAATCTGGTTTAGTTTTTATCTTCTTATGGGATAACTAAGGTTTTTTTGAGTGAGTGAGACTGTAGATAGTAAGGGAGGGTAATATTGGTCTTTATGATATGGTAATTTTGTGCTAGATTTCAGAGATCTTTTTGCATTCTATTGACACTTGTTTGGATTGTCTACTACATATAGTGGTGTGTTAATACCCCATGATCATTTTGAATGAATATTTTCATTTATCACCACAAATTTGGGTCGAGTTTACTATTTACATCCCCCATGTATGATTTCCATTGCTATGTAATCCTATAAAATGGAACCTAAAATGTAGGTGGAACATAAAGTCTATCTTGAGGACATAGAGGCTAAAGGATTTATTCATCATAGTATGTAACTATGGGCTTCACATGTTCTCATTGATAAGTAGGAAGACAATAGTATTAATTTTTTTAGATTATAAAAATATGAATAGGTTGATTGATAAAAAATATATTATTTGTAGGAGTGATGATCTCTTTGAATAACATAGAGAGGCATGTTTGTTTTTCAATGATTAAACATTGATCTGGATACCACCAGTCCAGATTCTGAGAATTTTATATACCTATGATATCATTTTGGAGCTGTTCTCCACAATTCTAGTTTTTGGATATTCAATTTGTTAGGATACCACCAGTTTAGATTTTGATAAGAGGATATAAATATGATATTTATGGATTTGATGAACTGGTTTGTTCATCATTTCTCTAGAAATTTATATATGGTGTTCATGGATGGAAATTTGTTGAACTCTATGAAATTGTATAATATGTATCATTTTGATATCATTATTTGAACCATGAATGGATATAATCTATATTGAAGTATTCCATATGTGAATTGTTTATTAAATAAGTGAAATGTCTAGGGAAAGTGACATCTGAGAAGAGCATCTTAGTGGATCCTAAAAAAACAGGTTGTTATGTCTTGGGAGCATCACATAAATCTATTTGAGACCAATAGATTCTTGGGTTTGGTTGTTTAATATAGATTTTTTTTTCATGGATTATCCAATATCAAATATTTGATTATACATTTAACATATATGGGTGTAATGGTTGAATGGAATGAAAAATGTCATATATATTTTGAGGAGCTGATGGTGTAGTTGGATTCAACACCATTTTTTATACTTCATGAACTAATATTGTGTATTAATTTTTTATTTTATTCATCTGGTATATGTTTTGGATATGCCATGATTTTCGGAGAATTTGTGGTGGCCTATAGCTCTTTTTCTAGCTACACCCTCATGATAATAAATATCTTTCACACAATGTTTATTTGATATTGGTTATACATGCACTCAAAATGTGGGATCACAATATCATTTGGGAGTAATTTATAGAGTATTCATATCATAATATTTTTAAATAAATTTTCACTGAAAGTAATTTGAATTGGTGAGAGGGATTATGGGTGGAGTATCTTCATACATACGATATTGATATTATGTACCCTCTTATAAAATGTAATTTGGTTGTTTGCGTGTTTAGTAGAAAATTACAACACAAAGTCCATGAAGGAATCGATTAACGAGTGTTCTATGATGGGACTATTTTATGAACTGAGTTTGGGTGTGGAATAGGTGGGTGGAAAGGTGTCCTTGGATTCAATGAATGTTTAATAGTCTTTTGATCAGGGATTTCATCTCGAGAAGGTGATAGACAATGAGTTTCAACAATTTAGTAAAAACGTTTATGGTGGGGAGGCCTTGGGTAAGTGCTCTCAGTCTCCAAGTGGATCTTTTTGTTTCTATAGTAGGATGGTAGTTGTTATTTCTATGAGGAAGTAGTTGATGGATAGTGGGAACTGGTAATGTTTTTCCATTCCTCTAGGGATACCAAAATGTACCACAACATGAGATGTTGATATTGGTGTCCTATAATAGGGTGGTCAATTTTGGGTTTTGTTTCTCCATCTCTCATTTATCATAAAATTATGTCAGAACTCTAGAGACCCTAAATTTTACTACAACCCTTACCTATTCTGGAATGAAACTGGGATGATGTTTCAATGGTGTTTGTACTTAGTTTCCCACAAAATCTTAGTGGGAAGGATGTGATTGGGGTGATCATTCATTTACTTATGAAATGAGTGCATTTCATACCAACAATGGAGATGATGATAGTATAACAGACTATAGAATCATATTTTTGAGATGTTTTGAAAATTAAAGGGTTTACTTATATTGTTGTTTCAGATAGGGTCTCGAGGTTCACCTATATGTTCTAGAAAATCAAACAAGATTCTGTGGGTTACCAGATAAAATTGATCAAAACTTATCATATGCAGATGTATGGACCGACAAGAAGATAAATTTGGGTTCCATAGGATATGTACAAAGATCGTACACTTGATTTTGGGGGATCATGGGAAAATCAATTAACTATGGTCGAATTTTCCTATACAAATAGCTGTTAAGATTCAATAAATATGTCACCCTTTGAAGATTTTAATAGTCATACATGTAAATATACCTTGTGCTGAGAATATATGGGAGATCCACTCTTAATTATGGAGAGTCTCATTCAAGAGATATTGGAAATGGGGTAGTGTATTCAAAATAGGTTGTTCACAACACGAAGACATCAAAAATCATGTGCATATTGTCATCATCAGCCACTAGAGTTAGGGATTGGTGATATTTGTATCTTATAGTTTCTCCTTTCTTGGGACATCTTCAGTTTTGTAGGTAGGCTATGTTGTCATTGAGGATTTTCAGACCCATTTAGATCATGGAGGGACTAAAAAATGTTGCATGTTGGTGGGACATACCATCACATTTGACATTAATACATGATGTGTTTCCTGTCTACCATATGAGGTTGTATGACCTAGATCCTTTTCATGTTAATGGATGTAAAGATATTTATATTGATCTATATACCATCATTGTATAGACTCAAATTAATCTTATGGATATCCAAGATAAGGTCATGTGTGATAAAATGATTCCCTTGGTCCATGTACCGTGGTAGTGAAGATAAGTAGCCACAGGACGTGTGAGAAGGAATTGATGATGAGGTAGTGGTGGATTTATCAATTTTTAGATCCAAGATCCAGAGAAAAATAGAGGGAAATAAATTACTTATGGTTGGGTGAATTGTGAAACCCAATGTGTCATAAGTATGACTTAGTTGATCCATGGTTTTTATATTTTTGAGTTTGTGAAGTTTTGGTGGATCAAAGGATAAAAATATAGGGTTTTGAAGAAAACTATAAAGGCACAATGTTAAGTAACATGATTATATTTTTTATATGGCAACTGAACGGTATACCTCTATAAGGTTTAATGGTGGTTCACATGATTTTTTCAATGTTACATACACCACAATCCTCTAGTGAAAATCATACGCCCTTTAGATAGAGGGGATTCCATGGTTGTAACATGGTTATTCTAACCGTATATCCAATCCATGAACCCAACAATAATAGATAGTATCAGTGCAAGATTAAGGTGAAAAGATAGTTTAATCATCACAAATCCTATGGGAAACCATAAAACCATTTTCTAAACCCTTTAAAAATTGTATTTTCCCTATATTCCCTTGGTCTTTTTTAATCCTAAACACCCCAATAATTTCAAAGTGTCTCATAATCATCTTTCCCATATACTTTGAAGGTCTCTCCCTTTGGAGTCTTCGAGGAATTCCTTTATTTTTTCTGGACTACTTCGAGGTATGTTACATTTTGATCTTATTTCATCTTTTATTTTTATATATTTTTTAGATCACATCTATTCTCATCTTGTTGAACCTAAATGGTTTGTGTATGATGGGTCTAAATAGTTTTAAATTGGATTCATTTTGTTTGTTAATGATATAGGATCTTGAAATCCCAATTTATCCTTCCATAGTCTATATTTAGGGCAGTTTGTGATACCTCCATGTTGAGGCTTGTGTTGTTTAATGGTTTGTTAATTTGATGAAATTATTATCATTATTCACAATATTCCTTTGGGTTGTTACTTGAATATAATTTATTTGTGGTTTATGTTTTATATATTTTCCATCCACGATATAGACTAGTTTAATGTATTATTTTAGATCTGTCAAAGACTAGTTTTGATTTTTCTATTTTACCTAACTATGTGATGACTATCCCTAGTATATGGTTTGTTTGACCCATGTATGTATATTATTTATCTCACCCTTTCATAGGTTTTCTTTCCCCAGTTTATGAATAATGGTTTTATATAGGGTATGTTTTTGAAGAGTAATAAAGGTTATGATATTTATGTGTGATTTGGAAGAACTTTCTCAAAATTATATGATCGTGTACATAGTCTCCATAGACACTAAACCATTATGGTTATTAGGTGTGTTTTTTCAAAATGATTTGAATATTCATCTAAAAATATGTAATATCTATGTATGAAAATCTTGGGTTACTATAAAGAGTATTCTTTTGTGTGTAGAGAAAAATTATATTATGCTTGTCAATGTACAGATAAGGAAGAATATATTGATGTCCATTTCCTTAACTATATGGATAAGGGAAATTATGAAATATAATCCCCAAACATTAGGGGAATTAACATAACAAATTAATAAGAGATCAAATCCATGTTTATGTGATTCCCAAATCTAAATTTGATGTTCTTAATGAGGTGGTGCAATGTAATTTTGTACCAGGATCAATGATAACTAATGTTTTATTTTTTTTTTATCCTCACACTATTTTACATATTCCATTTTTTCCGAAAACATTATATATTTACCGATAACCTTGTTAATTTAAATTTAAATTAAAACATCATATTGATGTATTTTTTAAATAAATATTTATTATGTAGTTCAAATAATTATGCATTGGGGAACCCCATTTAAAATTAATATTACCATACATATGATTAAACATGATATAATCCCTGGTATGGATTTTCATTATTAATATAAGGAAAAATATATTTCAAAAATAAGGTGAATAGGGTGTGTGAAGGTGAGGTGGAATCTATTTTCTTTAGAGCAGAAGCTTCATCATCTAAATCATATATGGATCCGCTCCTACAATCTCTCATTAATGATATTATAGGAGGAGTGGATAATGAAAAAAGATATAAGGATAATAAAGATACCCCAATGATGGAGCATATCCCAATAAAATGTAATTAATATTTTTATATAATAATTACACAGTCATCCACTAGAACATGAAGTATATTTTTACATTGAAATTATTTCTAATGAATGTATTATATTTAAAAATACTTCTGTAATGAACCAAGTTTAGTTAGTGGAGTTGATGAAATAGGTCTATAATTATTGTTATGGGTGATTTATATTCCCTAGTGTTTCATCATTGGGAGACACTCTTTTTTTCTTGAAAAGGAAGGATGAGTCTTTGAGATTGTGCATCGATTTCATAGTGATCAATTCCATTACAATAAATAACAGGTACCCTTTACCAAAAAAAGATGATTTAGTTGATCAATGTCGAGGATCCCAATAAATTTAAATCAATATTTAATTTATTTATCATCAGTTAAGGATTTTGAAGAATTATTGGAAAGAAAGAGAAATTTAAAATATTGTCTAAATATTATGATTTTATGGTATTGTCTTCTGGACAAACAAATTCACCTTCTACTATTATGGATCCGAACAATATATTATCCATGAATTATTTTGATAAAATTATGGTAATATTAATTGAAGTTATATATATATGTACAATAAGATATATTTAGAAAATGATATTCATCAGCATTTAATTTTGGAGACCCTTAAAAAAGGAGTTATATGGATAATATAGTAATTGTGTGTTATGGATCAATATTGTTTGTTTTCATTTACATATTTGAAAACACACAACAGAATCCTAAAAATATATTTCATTATTTTAGATGAATATTCAATATATATCAAAAAATACATTCACTAGAATAGTATTGGTTTAGAGTCTTTGGAGACTAGATATATAATAATTTTATTTCCGGCAAGACATTCAGCATACACAATAATTGTAACACCCCGAGCTTCCACGATACGCTTCTCATTCAATAATGCAATAGCTTGCATTGTACGCAACTTCGAGTTCTAATACACCGCGACTAATCAAAGTAGCCATTATGAATAGTAATAACCACTTTTTAAAATTATAGAAATTTTATATTTCAAAATGGACTTCATTTTTGTATTCGTAATATCGAAATTAGCCTATGTTGAATTTTTGGTATTTTTCTAAGAACTTCTATTTTTTTTATGAATAGTGAAAAATACTTAAAACAACTTTTTTAATCAAAATAATTTATTGTGATAAATTATACTATTTAGTGGTTTTAAAGTATAATTAGAATATATTTTTACCATTTTATCCAATGGTGGTCATTATAATTAATTTAACATTGAAATTGGACATAAACAATTGCCAATCTTTTGATATAAATTGTTTCTTAAAACACGCTATTTGTTGTGACAGCGGGAATTAATTATAAAATTAATTAATGCAACTTATATGATTGGAATTTTTTAAAATAGACATAATTTTTGAATTCGAAATATCAATTATAGCTTAGGGTGAAATTTTGGCATTGTTCTGAAAAACTTCAATTTTTGATGAATAGTGAAACCACTAAGTGGTAGTTAAATAACTGATTTTTTGTTTAAATGAAATATTACCACTTCTGTGATTTGATTTTCAAAAATCCGACATACATGGTTGTCATTAAGAAGTAAAATGTGGTTCAATGAGATTAAAATAATTTTTTGGTGAATAGTAACTTTTAAGTTCTTAATCGCGATTAGAGGTAATTAGTGTAGTTTAAGGTACAAATAATGTTATAATAATATGAGATGAGCTTGACACTTGTCCTACTCCTATTCGATGAGTCATGGCCGACCAAGACAACCCATGGGTCAACTTGGGGACCCCATGGAGCCACTTTAGTTGGAAAATGACATTAATATATATATATTTAATGTTAAAATTAAATTGACACAAACATGAGTTGTTTTACTAAAACAGTTTTTAAGTGGGGTTAAACAAGTCCAAATTTTGATTATAAATATTCATTAGAAATATAAACAGATTTCCTACATCATAATAGTTTTTTTTATAATTTTTAGACATTAAATAAATTAAATTATTTATGACATCATGATGATGCAGCGATGACCTCATTATTTAACGATTTAAATAAAATGGGAAGATAATGCAAAATCCAAGGCTTACACTTGTCCAAAGCTAATTGGATGAAGAGATTTCAAACCCTTATCACCTTAGCCTCGAAGTATATAAGTGTGGGACCTTTAGAATCCGAAAAGCATTGTGTAATAATGTAACATTTCAATCTTTCCAAAAGAGCCCCTCCTCTCCACTTATAAAAGGCCCCCACCTCTCCCACCTTATTCACACCATCAAGCCATTTGGCTCGGCCAACCTCTGCCCAAATACTCTCCCAACATCGCTCTCTTACTCCTAGAAGCCTCACTTTGGGAAGAACTCTTCCCAAGGAAGCCTTTGGCTCAAATCAAAAACAGTTACCCGATTTTGAGGTAATGTCTTCTCTAATGTTGTTTTGTTTTATTTTTCTTCTCCAACCCCCTAAACTCTTTTTATTCATTTCTTTTGTAACAACACCAGTATCCTCAATATACTATGATGTTGTTATAAGATGTATTCGATCTACACTTACACACACCTACATCTAATGGTTAAAGAACATACAGTTTCTGTGGATGGCGAATTTCTGCCTCACGAAACGATGATTGTTCAAACACTCATATAACACCTTCAAAGGTGGCCATTAAGATGTCACTATTTTTATATATGATATATAATATGTTTATGTTTTACTTATGCTTCTGTATTTCTCATTTATGGCATACTTTATGATTTCCATTATGGGTAAAACGCGATAATTTCATTTTAGGAAGTGCGGACTACCGCCCCCTCAAAGTGATTTGAATCATTAATGCCATATGTGGGATGTATAAAGGATGGAGTAAATGGTATTATACACTATATTATACTGTAATTATATTATAAATTTATATCATTATGATTTCATTCCATTAAATACGAAATAGAAATGTAAGTAGCGTTCATGCGTACGTACGGCTTACCGTCTCCATGAACGGTGCATTTCATTTCTTACCTCTAAATGTTACGTGACATTATGAATGAATTTATATACTGTATATATATGATATATATGATATCTACATCATGAATATAATTTTGGATATAATGGATATTTCACCACATGAACAACTTGTAATTATAAGAAGTTTATTTTTGACTCAAGTAACAAAGATCGACAAAACGACCGTTATTAACTTAAATAATTAAATAATGCTCATAACATTGTAATAAGTGATATAAATGGAATAATGAACATGAAAAAGGTTCTTAAGTAAATATAAATTAACTCTAGTTTAATATTCAGGAGGTTAAAGAACGGTCGAGTCAGGACAAGATGCAAGGTAAGGGAATTTCTTAACCCAACTTCCATTCTTTGGGTTAATCTCCCACTTTCAAATTATGTCATGATATTATTATGTCCTATATTGTATTTGTACATTATTTATGTGTACTTATAGTGAATACACATTATATATGTACTTTATTTAAAAAAAATGATCTTTTTAAGGGACTTCATCTCAATCTCCTTTCATTGAGGCATATTTGGTTTTATACACAACTTTCTTTTATACGGTGTATAAACCCCTTTGACTTTTACGTTTATTCGAAAGGAATCTTTTTTATACGAAGCGTTTTACTAAACGACAAAATAGAATGTTTTTCTTTCCGTACTTATGCGGCGACAATGACTTCTCTGCCGCCGTGACCATTATTTGAGATTCGGCTTCCTCTACAAGCCATCATTTTTTTTAATGAAAAATAAATACAAAGTTTTAACTTTCTTTTATTTTGGTATTGAAAATGGTTTTTAAAGGATTTTTATTATATCAATGTGTTGTATTTATATCTTGTGATTGAAATGTGGAAATGTTATGTTTCCTTTATGCATGTTTTATGTGATACGATTATGTTATGGTTTATGATATGTTTAAACCTATTCATATGAGGAATGCATTGGACTTAATAAGTGACGGGTGGAGCCCACTATAGCTCCTCGATGCATCGGCAGGTCTCATGAGACAAACTAGTGTCTTGGCACGAGGCCTTGACAAAATCTTATTTGTGGTCTTGGAACGAGGCCTTGACTACGTGGTTATGATAGTCTGGCATTATGCATTCCATCATTATGAAAGTGGTTATTGATATTGCATGTGATTATTCGACTAGTAGAATATCCATGTGAAGAAGTAAATGGAATTATCTCATTTTACTTTTGCCATATTATGTTGAAGTTCAAGTTTAAAAGGCTTTTGTTTTAGTTATAAATTGCCTTAAATGTTAATGTTTATTTATGAAAGATTCCGCTATATTGTTAACCTTACTGAGCATCTGAGCTCACCCCTTTAAATGTTTTAATATTTTCCAGGATGTGAAGAAGTATTTTATGAATGACCTACAGGGATAGTCAGAAGAGGATATGAGTGTGGACTATGAAGACTTTGTTATTAGTTTTTCACTTTATGATGTAATGTAAGACTTATGAATGTATCTAGTGTTTCCAAGGCTACTAAACTAATCGGTCTTTTGAGACTTGATCTTTTGTGATCATGCCAATGTTACGAAGTAATGCACCGACTCTGGGTAGCTGGGGTCGGGGCATTACAGTTGGTATCAGAGGAAGTTTAGTACAAAACTTGGAAGCTAGATTTAGATAAACTCTGATTAGAGCACATAGACCTAAGATGAACTTTGAGGATTAGTATAGAAGAACTTCCTAGAATTTTGGTATTGTAGAGATGTTGTGAGTTTTCCGAGCAATATATCCCTGTCTGGATATGAGCAGGTAGAGGCCGCTCTGGCACAGATGTACCTAGGGGTAAAACCCGAAAACACTGCTTTGAGCTAGACTCGAACGGGAACTGGTGCATGACAACGGGCCTTGCTGCACTCTTGGTTACGACACTCCCGGGGGATATGCTTAGGATAACTCTCATTTTCTTTACAAATCATTATGAAGGGTTTATGAGTATATAGTTCCTCAAAGAAAACATTTTTATGATTAAGGATTATATCCATAAATAGTTCAATTTATGTTAAGTGTTCTATAAGTATGGGATTATGTATTCTGATTCATAAACTGACCTAGTTTATGCCATTGTTTAGAAATGGCGCCTAGTGGAAGAAATGGAAACTGTATCAATGCACGCAATCCATGTAGGGATTTCCCTCCTGCTCAAGATAATTATAGTGGGGCTGGTGATGCAACTGGTGCCGATCAGCTAATCACCATACTGGGATAACTTACTCAGGTTATGAATAATAACCTTACCCGTATGGAGCACCCTGATCCACAGCGTGGAGGATCAATGTTAGACCGATTCATGAGGCAACAACCACCAACGTTCAATGGGAGTACAAATCCCTTAGTAGCCGAGCAATGGATAATTTCCCTAGAGAAAATATTTCAGGCTTTGGGGAGCAGTGAAAGGGAAAAAGTTATCATGGCAGTTTACCGCCTCACTGGAGATGCCGATCAATGGTGGTCACTAATTCAAAACACAAAGGAAGATGATGACGTATCGAATATGGAATGGAGGGAGTTCAAAGATCTGTTTTTAGAAAAATATTTTCCTCGTGACCATCGAGCAGATATGGAAAGGCAATTTCTGAGTTTGAGGCAGAAGGAGGATGAGAATGTCGCAAAGTATGAGGCTAACTTTACAAGGTTAGCGAGGCATGCTGCCGATTATATACGTAACCCAAGGAGTAAGATTGATCATTTCTTTGATGGGTTAAAACCATTTCTCCGTCGAGCTTTAGTATCACAATCCTTCTCATCATACGAAGATATTGTCTCGTGTGCTATCAAGACAGAAAAGGAATTCTCCAAGTCTTATGACAACAAAGTAAAGCAAGAGAAGAAGAGAACGGTGGAACAAGAGACAGATAAAGGGAAAAAGGGAAAGAAGGATTTTCCATTATGTGATAATTGTGGGAAGAATCACCCTGGTACGTGCCTAAAAGGAATGGGAGTTTGTTATAAATGTGGAGAAAAGGGTCACCAGGCTCATGATTGCAAGGGAAAGAAAGAGGCTGTCAAAGTTGAATGCTACAATTGTAGGGAAACAGGGCATTATGCAAATGAATGTCCTAAGCGTCAAGGAAACTTACCTCAGAGAAGGCCAAGGGACCAAGGCCAATCTTATGCTGTGACTACAGTTGAAGCGGAATAATTAATGTATTGGTGCTTTTGGACTCAAGGATTATATTCTGGTTATAAGAATAATGTGATATATATATATGGATTGTACTGCAGCACTTGTTGATTTCAGTAAGGTTTTAATATGATTAAGGTAATCATATTTTTAGTATGTGACAATAAGAGAAACTTTTCTTTGTTTGGGGAATCTGATGTTACAATTGATTTTGAAATTTAGAGACCTTTTTGAGAAAGTCTGGACGGAGGTATTTTGGATAACTATTAAGGTTGGAATGGATTAAGTTGAACCATGGATAGTATTGTTTAAGGTTAAATAATTTCTGAAGATTATTTTTGGAATATTATAATACTATAGCTTTAGGAAAAGGACAACCTGGAGGGTGGGGAATAACCCGTCGCGTCGGACAAAGCTGCAGGAATCGAACCCACAACCATAGTGCGACAAGCCTTTATTTCCTACCACTAGCCTACAGGAAGTCCCTGGTTATTACAAAATAGTTTTACTAATCTAAATGGTATGTGTTAACATTTGAAACCTTATACAATTAGGATAAATAGAATATTTTTGAGCTCCGTTACCATTTGGAGTAAAAGTTGGGTTTGTGGTAAAAATTTATTAACGAATGAAAGTATACATAACAAGTATGTATATTCCCTTACGTTCTTAGTAAATCTCCTAAATAAATTCCTTAACATTATAAAAGGTAACTTAAAACAAAAATATTGTCGGTTAACTTTTCCAACTGGGGATTCAATGACTGTTTAACCAATCACAAGTTTGTGATTTTCTTGTGGTTAAACTTTCTCCTAATCCTGTTTTCTATAACTCTCCATCAGACCTTGATGGTTTGTTTCTCCTCCATATCCATATTTTCATAGAATCCTAGAATGGGCTATATCGGGTGACCTTTGTACTTATCTTTCTTTCTTTTAATGTTATATATTTATTAACCTTATTTCCGATGTGGGTTATCCTCAAAGGTATTTTCTCTTTTCAACCTTTTATTTTCAAAGAAAAATTTCAAATTGCGAGGACGCAATTTATTGAAGGAGGGGAGAATGTAACACCCCGAGCTTCCACGATACGCTTCTCATTCAATAATGCAATAGCTTGCATTGTACGCAACTTCGAGTTCTAAAACACCGCGACTAATCAAAGTAGCCGTTATGAATAGTAATAACCACTTTTTAAAATTATAGAAATTTTATATTTCAAAATGGACTTCATTTTTGTATTCGTAATATCGAAATTAGCCTATGTTGAATTTTTGGTATTTTTCTAAGAACTTCTATTTTTTTATGAATAGTGAAAAATACTTAAAACAACTTTTTTAATCAAAATAATTTATTGTGATAAATTATACTATTTAGTGGTTTTAAAGTATAATTAGAATATATTTTTACCATTTTATCCAATGGTGGTCATTATAATTAATTTAACATTGAAATTGGACATAAACAATTGCCAATCTTTTGATATAAATTGTTTCTTAAAACACGCTATTTGTTGTGACAGCGGGAATTAATTATAAAATTAATTAATGCAACTTATATGATTGGAATTTTGTAAAATAGACATCATTTTTGAATTCGAAATATCAATTATAGCTTAGGGTGAAATTTTGGCATTGTTCTGAAAAACATCAATTTTTGATGAATAGTGAAACCACTAAGTGGTAGTTAAATAACTGATTTTTCGTTTAAATGAAATATTACCACTTCTGTGATTTGATTTTCAAAAATCCGACATACATGGTTGTCATTAAGAAATAAAATGTGGTTCAATGAGATTAAAATAATTTTTTGGTGAATAGTAACTTTTAAGTTCTTAATCGCGATTAGAGGTAATTAGTGTAGTTTAAGGTACAAATAATGTTATAATAATATGAGATGAGCTTGACAGTTGTCCTACTCCTATTGGATGAGTCATGGCCGACCGAGAAAACCCATGGGTCAACTTGGGGACCCCATGGAGCCACTTTAGTTGGAAAATGACATTAATATATATATATTTAATGTTAAAATTAAATTGACACAAACATGAGTTGTTTTACTAAAACAGTTTTTAAGTGGGGTTAAACAAGTCCAAATTTTGATTATAAATATTCATTAGAAATCTAAAAAGATTTCCTACATCATAATATTTTTTTTATAATTTTTAGACATTAAAAAAATTAAATTATTTATGACATCATGATGATGCAGCGATGACCTCATTATTTAACGATTTAAATAAAATGGGAAGATAATGCAAAATCCAAGGCTTACACTTGTCCAAAGCCAATTGGATGAGGAGATTTAGAACCCTTATCACCTTATCCTCGAATTATATAAGTGTGGGACCTTTAGAATCCGAAAAGCATTGTGTAATAATGTAACATTTCAATCCTTCCAAAAGAGCCCCTCCTCTCCACTTATAAAAGGCCCCCACCTCTCCCACCTTATTCACACCATCAAGCCATTTGGCTCGGCCAACCTCTGCCCAAATACTCTCCCAACATCCCTCTCTTACTCCTAGAAGCCTCACTTTGGGAAGAACTCTTCCCAAGGAAGCCTTTGGCTCAAATCAAAAAGAGTTACCCGATTTTGAGGTAATGTCTTCTCTAATGTTGTTTTGTTTTATTTTTCTTCTCCAACCCCCTAAACTCTTTTTATTCATTTCTTTTGTAACAACACCAGTATCCTCAATATACTAAGATGTTGTTATAAGATGGATTCGATCTACACTTACACACACCTACATCTAATGGTTAAAGAACATACAGTTTCTGTGGATGGCGAATTTCTGCCTCACGAAACGATGATTGTTCAAACACTCATATAACACCTTCAAAGGTGGAAATTAAGATGTCACTATTTTTATATATGATATATAATATGTTTATGTTTTACTTATGCTTCTGTATTTCTCATTTATGGCATACTTTATGATTTCCATTATGGGTAAAACGCGATAATTTCATTTTAGGAAGTGCGGACTACCGCCCCCTCAAAGTGATTTGAATCGTTAATGCCATATGTGGGATGTATAAAGGATGGAGTAAATGGTATTATACACTATATTATACTGGAATTATATTATAAATTTATATCATTATGATTTCATTCCATTAAATACGAAATAGAAATGAAAGTAGCGTTCATGCGTACGTACGGCTTACCGTCTCCATGAACGGTGCATTCCATTTCTTACCTCTAAATGTTACGTGACATTATGAATGAATGTATATACTGTATATATATGATATATATGATATCTACATCATGAATATAATTTTGGATATAATGGATATTTCACCACATGAACAACTTGTAATTATAAGAAGTTTATTTTTGACTCAAGTACCAAAGATCGACAAAACGACCGTTATTAACTTAAATAATTAAATAATGCTCATAACATGGTAATAAGTGATATAAATGGAATAATGAACATGAAAAAGGTTCTTAAGTAAATATAAATTAACTCTAGTTTATTATTCAGGAGGTTAAAGAACGGTCGAGTCAGGACAAGACGCAAGGTAAGGGAATTTCTTAACCCAACTTCCATTCTTTGGGTTAATCTCCTACTTTCAAATTATGTCATGATATTATTATGTCCTATATTGTATTTGTACATTATTTATGTGTACTTATAGTGAATACACATTATATATGTACTTTATTTAAAAAAAATGATCTTTTTAAGGGACTTCGTCTCAATCTCCTTTCATTGAGGCATATTTGGTTTTATACACAACTTTCTTTTATACGATGTATAAACCCCTTTGACTTTTACATTTATTCGAAAGGAATCTTTTTTATACGAAGCGTTTTACTAAACGACAAAAGGGAATGTTTTTTTTTCCGTACTTATGTGGCGACAATGACTTCTCCGCCGCCGTGACCATTATTTGAGATTCGGCTTCCTCTACAAGCCATCATTTTTTTTAATGAAAAATAAATACAAAGTTTTAACTTTCTTTTATTTTGGTATTGAAAATGGTTTTGAAAGCATTTTTATTATATCAATGTGTTGTATTTATATCTTGTGATTGAAATGTGGGAATGTTATGTTTCCTTTATGCATGTTTTATGTGATATGATTATGTTATGGTTTATGATATGTTTAAACCTATTCATATGAGGAATGCATTGGACTTAATAAGTGACGGGTGGAGCCCGCTATAGCTCCTCGATGCATCGGCAGGTCTCATGAGACAAACTAGTGTCTTGGCACGAGGCCTTGACAAAATCTTATTTGTGGTCTTGGCACGAGGCCTTGACTACGTGGTTATGATAGTCTGGCATTATGCATTCCATCATTATGAAAGTGGTTATTGATATTGCATGTGATTATTTGACTAGTAGAATATCCATGTGAAGAAGTAAATGGCATTATCTCATTTTACTTTTGCCATATTATGTTGAAGTTCAAGTTCAAAAGGCTTTTGTTTTAGTTATACATTGCCTTAAATGTTAATGTTTATTTATGAAAGCTTCCGCTATATTGTTAACCTTACTGAGCATCTGAGCTCACCCCTTTAAATGTTTTAATATTTTCCAGGATGTGAAGAAGTATTTTATGAATGACCTGCAGGGATAGTCAGAAGAGGATATGAGTGTGGACTATGAAGACTTTGTTATTAGTTTTTCACTTTATGATGTAATGTAAGACTTATGAATGTATCTAGTGTTTCCAAGGCTACTAAACTAATCGGTCTTTCGAGACTTTATCTTTTGTGATCATGCCAATGTTACGAAGTAATGAACCGACTCTGGGTAGCTGGGGTCGGGGCATTACAATAATGTTCTTCTCATGTAGTAAACTTAGTAGAAATAACCTACGTAAAAAGATTCCTCATAACCATGGGATAGAAAATATAATAAATTTTTATCTTATATTATTAGTAAGGGTAAACATTATTTATATATATCAATCAATGATCATATGTGAGTATAATATAAGAATAACGGTAATAGAACACGATCATAACATACAATAATAATACCCAATCAGTCAAAGATCATTATTCATAAATTATAGAATAATTACATAACATAAAAAAGACATTATTTATATATGAAATAAATTATCAATAATCAATCATTATTCAGGAGATCAAATCGAAAGAATAGTACTACATTTTATTTCATTCACATAAAAATAGAATATCAATTCCTTAGTAAAGATTCACTCTTGTTACTTATATTATGTAGACATAATCCCATAATAGAAATTCCTACCTAGTCATTTACAATACTATCATTGGTGTTAAATTAATCCAGTAAAATTTTTATTCTCTGTGGATTTTTTTAACATCTTCATCTCTTCATAAATTCTCAAATCTTTCATCATTAGCAAATCCATTGGAGAGATATATAATTCTTGGATCACCCATCACAAAATGAAAAAATTATATATGTGGGAATCAATATCATTAAAAATTCATCATAATATAAAATAATTAAATTAGTATATCATAAAAAATGTAGTGGAAACATGTTTTATAAATATTTCATAATTTCATCATCGCATATCCTATTGAAAATAAATGGTTTTTATAAATGATTTTACAATACATAATTATTCAATTGGAATGAAATGAGTTTCATTGAATTATCCATAAATAATCATCATGAGACATCTAAAAAATAATATTGGATTATACAACATGATCATACGTGTAGTGAAGAATAACAATCCCTAATGATTATTGGGTTAAATGAAAATCACCTTAAAATATCAGTTAATCAGTTCATGAGAAAAATACTATTTTCAATTAGAAATATCTTTTTTAAAATCAAAATAAAATTTAAAAATAATTGGGGAAAAACATTGAAATAAACCATTTAAACATTTTTAGGAATAATTAATTAACTGAATGTTCATGACTTCGATAATATTAATTCAGGCATTATACATTAATAGAATAAATTTATTTAACAATTTTGTAAAATGATAAAATTTATTTTCAAGGACAAATTTTATAATTAGTCCTTGTAAAATATATTTATACCATAAAAATGGTATTAAATATAAACCCCATGAAACATTATGTGTTATTTTAAGAACACTCAGAAAATAATTTTGAAAAGCATTGACATTGAATAAAATGTTCAACTAACAACAATAAAATAAAGTTTAAATTTCATTAAAATCATTTTCTTGATTATTTTTAATACCAAAGTGGCGAAATTATTACTTATACAAAAAAATACAAGAATATCCAGATGGTATAATATTATATGGGGCTTAAAGGATAAGATCCATTTAATTTCCCACGATGGACGTTTACCATAATTAATCCCAAAAAGAAATGAGATTGTAAAATAAACATTTAACCTCAAACCCCAAATTAAATTATAGACATTAAAATATATTATGTAATTAATATGTGTTTGTTATTCTAAAATTATAAGAAAATATTCAAATTTAACATACAATTTACCTTTCATGACTTGCCTTCTTCAAGATGACAGATAGGAAAGAAACATGTCACTCCCTTCCTTCCTCAAGATGAAGGAGAGATAATGACCCCTGAGTCCTGCCTTAATTGGCCCTAGAGTGATGGCTAGAACCAAGGGTATAGATCCTCACAATAAATAGAAGGAATTTCGCTTTATAATGAAAATAATATCAAGAGATAATATAGGTAACTTCCCAAACAACACTAAAAATTTATATAAACGGATTCAAAAACCAACCCATGCATGATTTAAATGTAAACTACAACCAAAGTACAACCAAAGTAGGAAAGAAAGTACCAAAAGAAAAAAACTAGGTAATTTAACATCAATTATCCCAATGTCCGAGCTAGTAAAGTCCAACACGATCCTCAAAGTCCTCCTAGAAACCTAAAAATTGTTTTACAAACGTAGTGTGAGTATACAAGTATACCCAGTTGGAAAACTAAATCCACTCATGTATAAGTGGGGGACATACTAATGCCCATGTGAGAGAATAATAGAACCTCAAAGCACCTACCGAGGATTAAAAACCATCCTAACCTCATTGAGGTGCACTCAAAAAGGAAAAAAATTCTTGTATAGTAGTAGTATCAGGACATCGAAATTTTAGTAACTGTCACCACATTCCCACTGGATAACTACTCATTCCTAATGGCTAACATTTTGATGCCACAACTCTCCAAAGATGTTGTCCCACTCCACAATCCTACTTCACACACTTGGGCCTCAAACCACACCCACATATGACCCATAGAAAACTGGGCCACAACCACTCCACACATCTCACCTGCAAACACCAAGGCCACAATAACCACGCCTCTCACCTGAAGATACTTGGGCGTCATCTCGAAGACACATGAGAAAAATATTCTACCCCAAAACACCTAAGACACTCACCCATACAACAACCATCCAGAATGGTCCTGGGATATTGTAAACCACAACCAATTACAGTCATCCCGGATACTCTTGAGCGGTAAAAAACCAAAAGAGGGTATGATGAAGAAAGTCAGTAACCATCCATCCATCCTCTCACTAGGGTATTTTGGAAATACATAATCCTTAATGAAATTGGAATGTTCAGAACATGGTGCTCTACAAGGGTGGGGTGCATATAGAAATCATGAATAACTAAATTATATATATATAAGTAAAAAACACTCATCCCAATCTACGGGTACCAAAACTAACAACCAGCCCACCAAAACCACTTTTTCTGCTACCCAAATATGCACAACCATGCAAACTGCCACTCAAAAAGAATAAACCCAACCCCCTTTTCCATTTAACCACTATCCATTCAGTAACTAAGGGATTCCATTTAATTTATTCTTGCACTACCCGAGGAAACTACCAAGCACAAAATCTTCAACCATTATCAGAAGGCGAATATCCTGATTAACTGAACACACAGTAACCAACCCACATCGTTCTTCAGTACTACCAATATTTAACAATGGAAGAGGGAAGAATGTAAAGCATTTCCATTTTAACACCAATTCATACAAACTATGAAGATAACCAAAAGTTCAGTTCCACTGCACACCCCTATTTTCCTAGACACTTATTCAACCACTTATAACGGTCATGATTCAATGCTATCCTTCTCAATCATGAACTCACAAAAAAACCCGGAAACCCCACTACACAACAACACCACACCTAGAACACCCATAAACAAGAAATCATGAAAACATAGTCAATCACTATAACATCCCAGGTAAATAAAGAATAAATAATTTTTATATTTATTATTATTTACGAATTAAATATTAATTTTACTTTAAAGGGGTTGCTATGTTCGATAACGTACCCGATACGCAACAAAGAGTTTCATTGAAATCTTATGTTGCACACTAGTAATAAAATAATATTATTTTAAATGGTAGTTAACACATAGTCGTTGTATTGGCGGGAATGGATAGAAATAACTAAAATATGATTATATATGTTTTTAATTTTTCTTACATTTATCCAATAAAATATAAAGGCTTAAAATACGAAAAGAAATCAATTTTAGGCATATATGCCCTAATTTTCACTAAAGGTTCACTTATCGCCTTTTGATGGCGAACCATCATTAAATATAGTTTTGTTCACTTTTATATATTATATTGGACCAAATAAAACTCTTTTTTAGAATCGGGACATCAAAATTTACTTTGTGTAAATTTTTGGTATTTTTCCGATAAAGTTCATTTTTTTAATGAACAGTGAAAAATGTTGTATTTTAATTCAAAACATCTTTTTAATCTAATTTATTTAAATGATTATATTATCATTTGAATTTGTTTTAAAGTGAAATTAGAATATATATTTACCATTAAATCCAATATTGGTCATTGGAATTAATTTCACTTTGAAATCGGACTTAAACTAGTGTCAATCTTTTGATACTTATTGTTTCATGAAAACACGCTATTTGCTCTGACAGCGGGAATTAATTATTAAATTAATTAATGCAACTTATATGTTTTGAATTTTGTAAAATAGACTTCATTTTTGAATTCGGAATATCAAATATATCTTAGGGTGAATTTTTGGTATTTTTCTGAAAAACTTCAATTTTTGATGAATAGTGAAACCACTAAGTGGTACTTATAAAAACTGATTTTTTGTTTAAATAAAATTTTACCACTTCTGTGTTTTGAATTTCAAAAATACGACATACATGGTTTTCATTAAGAAGTAAAATGTGGTTCAATGGGATTAAAATAATTTTTTTGTGAATAGTAACTTATTAAGTTTTAATCGCGATTAGAGGTAATTAGTGTAGTTTAAGGTAAAAATAATGTTTTAATAATATGAAATGAATTTGACACATATCCGAACTTCATTGGATGTGTCATGGCTGACCAAGACAATCCATGGGTCAACTTTGGGACCCCATGGAGCCACTTTAGTTTCGAAATGACATTAATACCTTTTTATTTAATGTAAAAGTAAAAATGTCACAAACATGAGTTGTTTTAATAAAACAAATTTTACATGGGGTTATAAAAGTCATATTTTTGACTATAAATATTCATTGGAAATATAAAACTATTTCTTACATCATGATATTTTTTTTAATAATTTTTGACATTAAATAAATTAATTTATTTATGACACCATGATGATGCAGTGATTACCTCGTTATTTAACGATTTAAATAAAATGGAAAGATAATTTAAAATCTAATACCTACACATGTCCAAAACCTATTGTATGGGTGGATTTCGAACCCTTATCATCTTATCCTAGAAACAAATCAATGTGGGACCATTAAAATCAGAAACTCATTCTAAAATAAAGTAACATTTCCTTACCTTCCAAGAGTGCCCCTCCTCTCCTCTTATAAAAGGCCCCCACCTCTACAACCTTACCCACACTTCCAAAGCCTTTTGCTCAGACAAACCATTCCCATTTTGTCTCTCCACATCCCTCTATTACTCCTTGAAGCCTCACATTGGGAAGAAGTCTTCCCAAGGAATCCATTGAGCTCAAATCTAAGAGAGTTACCCGAATTTGAGGTAATGTGTTCACTTGTGTTCTTTTGTTTTATTTTGCTTCTCCAACCCCATAAACTCTTTTTATTAATTTATTTTGTAACAACTCCAGTATCTTAAATATACTAGGATGTTGTTATAATAATCATTTGAGCTACACTTACACACATCTACATCTAATGGTTAAAGAACATACTGTTTCTGTGGTTGGCGATTTTCTGCCTCACGAAACGATGATTGTTCAATCTTCTTTTAAACACCTTTAATGGTGGCCATTAAGATGTCACTCTATTTATATATGATATATATTATGTTTATGTTTCCCTTATACTTCTTAATTTTTCATTTGTGGAATACCTTTATGGTTTCCATTGTGAGTAAACACGATAATTTCATTTTAGGAAGTGCGGACTACCGCCCCCTCAAAGTGATTTGATTCGTTATTGCCATACATGGGATGTATAAAGGATGGATTTAATGATATTATATATGATATTATACTGGAATTATAATATAGCTTTTTATCATTATTATTTCACTCCATTAAAGTATGAGATAGAAATAAAATGTAGCATTCATGCGTACATACGGCTTACCGTCTCCATGAACGGTGCATTTCATTTCTTATCCCCAAATGTAATGTACTATTATAGGTACATATTTATAATGGATATATATAATGTATGTTACATATAAATGATGAATATAATTCTGGAATTAAAATATACATACCTCCCATTTAGTTTTAATTCCATTAGTATGACAATGAAATGAATGTAGCGTTCATGCATACGTACGGCTTACCATCTCCATGAACGGTGCATTTCATTTCTTACCTCTAAATGATTATGTAATATTATAAATACATTTATATGATGGATATATATGATATATATGATATACAAATCAGGAAGGTCATTCTGGATATAAAGAACATTTGACCACACGAACAACATGTAATTATAAGAAGTCCACTTTCGAATTAAGAACCAAATATCGAAAAAACAAACATTATTAACTTAATGATTACATAATGTTTATAACATAGAAATAAGTGATATAAAAGGAATAATAATCTTGAAAAAGTTTATTAAGAAAGTAGAAATTAACTCAAGTTTATTATTCAAGATGTTAAAGAACGATCGAGTCAAGTCAGACCCGAGGCAAGGGACTTCGTCTCAATCTCCTTTCATTGAGGAATATTTCGTTTTATACACCACTTTCTTTTATACGGTGTATAAACCCTTTGAATTTTACTTTTATACAAAAGGAATCTTTCTCTATGATGCATTTTACAAAATGACAAAAAGTAATGTTTCTTTTAACGTACGCGGTGACAACGACCTTTTCCGCCGCTGTGAGTATTATTTGGTCTTTGGCTTTTTGAACAAGCCGTAAGGTTTTTTTTAAATGAAATAAATACCATATACTCTTTTATGTATTTTGGTATTGAAAATGGTTTTTATAATTGATTTGTTATGTCAATATATTCAAGTGATATATTGTGATCAAAGTGTGGAAATGTTTTCTTTCCATTATATTTGTTTTATGTATTATGATTTTTATAATGGTACTTGGACATTTGACGGGTGGTTACATGATAAACCATATGACGGGTGGTGTCGTGAATACCAGGATGGGTGGTTATGTTATAACCTCCAATGCATTGGGTATGGATGTCGGTCGTATGGCTATTCCATTAAGTATGTATGGAAGTTGTCTGTATGGCTATTCCATTAAGTGATATGTGTGGAAGTAAACCGTATGGTTATTCCACTTAAGTATGTATATGTCCCAAGTTAACTTTATATGTTATGTGTTCTTTATATGGGTTTTATGGTAATCCTTGGTTTACAAAAGGGTAAGTAATGATATTTTATTTAATGAAGAGTTTTTACTACTTCATAAAGGTTAAAAGTATTACTTTGATAAAGTATACATGGTTTACTTGTTGTTTTGATAAAATAACAGTTTTCATTCTTTGTGTATCCCTTACTGAGCTTTTTATGCTCAACCCATGTTTTTTTGAAATGTTTTTCACAGGAATTAATGTGGAATAGGGTCAAGGATGGGATCAAGGGAAAGTCATGCTATATAAAACATGGAACTAGACATATTTCTTTTTAATAGTTTTTTTATTCTATGGAAACATGGCAGAAGTGTCTACTTTGTAAATATTTTGAGATGTAATAGTTATGTTCTAATTCTCTAAAACTCTAAACCTGAAAAGATCCCCAATGCGAATTATTCATTTAATTCAATATTAAGAGATGTTTAAGGCCGGGGCCTTATAGTTGGTATCAAAGGTCAGTTAAACAACTTTAGGAGTTAGAAAAGTGTTAAATTATAAGTTAATGTATGGTACGATTGAAATGATATAGCATTTAAGGATTATCATGTTGCTTCGCCTAAGATATTTCTGTGTTAAGAATGGTTTTTCATAGAGGAAACATAATAGCTTTTCTAGGAAGGAATACAGAGGGAAATGACCTTTCAAATCAGTATCCTGAGATGGTCAGAATCAGAACTAAATTGTTTGTTGCAGTGATGACGCTGTTGGATTAGGTGAAAAATGTTGGTTGTTTTCATTGATGATATTTTGGTGTTTTCTAAAAGTAAAAAGGAGCATGAAATTCATTTAAGGGTTATCTTGCAAACCTTAAATGAAAATAAACTATATGGAAAATTCAGCAAGTGTGAGTTTTGGTTACAACAAATTTCTTTCCTGGGGTACATTGTTTCAAAAGATGGCATAACTGTTGATCCTGCTAAAACAAAATTTGTTGAAGAATGGACAAGACCCACAAATGTAACCGAGATCTGTAGTTTTCTGGGTTTGGCAGGTTACTACTGAAGGTTTGTTGAAAATTTTTCACGGTTATCTAGTACAATGACTAAGCTAACTCAGAAGGGTGTTAAGTTTATCTGGACAAAATAATGTGATGATTGTTTTCAGGAATTGAAAAGAAGATTGGTGAATGGTACAGTTTTGGAACTTCCTTCCAGGAATGGTGAGTTTGTTATCTACAGTGATGCTTCATTGAAAGGACTTGGTTGTTTCCTTATGCAGAATGATCAGGTAATTGCATATGCTTCCCGTCAGTTGAAAACTCATGAGGTAAATTACCCTACATATGATTTGGAATTAGCTGCTGTTGTTTTTGATTTAAAAATTTGGAGGCATCATTTGTATGGAGTAAAGTGTGAAATATATACTGATCACAACAGTTTAAAGTATATATTCACTTAGAAAAAATTGAACATGAGATAGAGGAGATGGCTGGAATTAATCAAGGATTATGATTGTACAATTCACTACCATCCGGGATAAGCAAATAAAGTGGCCAATGCTTTGAGTCGAAAAAGTAATGCTTCATTAACCATGATACGTTTGGAACAAGATCCTTTGGTTTTTGATTTGATGAAATTTGGCATGGAAATTGTTGGTGCATGAAGTTATTCTGTTTTTATTGAGGTATCAGTGAGATCATCCCTTTCAGACATAATTAAGCAAGCATAGAGGGAAAACAGTGAGTCATAGAAAAAAGGTAGAGCTGGTTCAGAAGGTTAGTTTCTGGAATTCAACATTGATAGTGATTGTGTTTTGAGGTTTGGGAAGAGATTATGTGTGCCTAGTGATTCACAGTTGAAGAATGAGTTGTTATGTGAGGCTCATAGTTCCCCATTTTCAGTTTATCCTGGCAGTACTAAGATGTACAGAGATCTGCGGGAGTATTACTGGTGGGATGGAATGAAAAGAGATATTGCTGATTTTACTGTGAAGTGTTTGACTTGTCAGCAGGTTAAAGCAGAGCGGCAGTTACCGAAAAGGATGCTTCAGACTTTACCAGTGACAGAGTGGAAATGGGAAAACATATCCATGGGCTTTGTTGTGAGATTACCGATGACATCTCAAGGTAATAATGCAATCTGGGTTATTGTTGATCGCTTGACTAAATCTACTCATTTCTTTGATATACGAGATACGTTTTCACTAGATCAACTTTCCTGTTTGTATCTTAAATAGATAGTCAGGTTACATGGAGTTCATCTCTCCATTGTGTCCAATCATGATCCCAGGTTTACTTCTATCTTTTGGAAAGGCCTTCAAAAGTCATTGGGTACTGAATTAAATTTTAGTACAGCTTTTCATCCTCAATCATATGGGCAGTCAGAACGAACAGTTCAGACCTTGGAGGATATGCTACGAGCTTTTTCGATGGATTATCAGGGAATTTGGGACCAACATCTTTCTTTGGATGAGTTTTCTTATAATAATAGTTTTCATTCCAGTATACAGATGGCACCATTTGAGGCATTATATGGGAAGCGGTGTCGAACTCCATCATTTTGGGATGAAGTGGGTGAAAGGAAGCTGATGGTACCAGAATAGGTAGAAGAGATGGCAAATAATGTTCAGTTGATTCAGAAACACATGAGAACAGCTCAGAGCAGGCAGAAGAGTTATGCGGATAACCGGAGGAAGGATCTATCTTTCGAGGTAAGTGATCATGTTTTTCTCAAGTTTTCTCCATGGAAATGTGTGATGAAATTTGGTAAGAAAGGAAAGCCGAGTCCAAGGTTCATTGGAACATATGAAATTCTGGAGAGAGTTGGATCAGTTGCTTACCGAGTGGCTTTACCTCCGAGTTTATCTCAGGTACACAATGTTTTTCATGTTTCGATGCTGAGAAAGTATATGCCAGATTCATCTCATGTTTTAAAACCAGAGGTAGTTCAGTTGGAAGAGAATCTCTCTTATGAAGAACAACCAGTCTAGATTGTTGACCGAAGAGAGCATGTGTTGCGAAATAAGGTAATCCACCAGGTAATGGTTTTGTGGAAAACCCATATGGTTGAAGAGTCAATGTGGGAATCTGAAAATGCTATGAAGGATAAATACCCCCACTTATTTTGATAAGTGAATAAAATTGCGAGGACGCAATTCCCAAAAGGGGGGAAGGATGTAACATCCCAAGTAAATAAAGAATAAAGAATTTTTATATTTATTAATATTTACGAATTAAATATTAATTTTACTTTAAAGGGGTTGCTATGTTCGATAGCATACCCGATACGCAACAAAGAGTTTCATTGAAATCTTACATTGCACACTAGTAATAAAATAATATTATTTTAAATGGTAGTTAACACATAGTTGTTGTATTGGTGGGAATGGATAGAAATAACTAAAATATGATTATATATGTTTTTAATTTTTTTTACATTTATCCAATAAAAGATAAAGGCTTAAAATACGAAAAGAATTCAATTTTAGGCATATATGCCCTAATTTTCACTAAAGGTTCACTTATCGCCATTTGATGGCGAACCATCATTAAATATAGTTTTGTTCACTTTTATACATTACATTTGACCAAATAAAACTCTTTTTTATAATCGGGACATCAAAATTTACTTTGTGTAAATTTTTGGTATTTTTCCGATAAAGTTCATTTTTTTAATGAACAGTGAAAAATGTTGTATTTTAATTCAAAACCTCTTTTTAATATAATTTATTTATATGATTAGATTATCATTTGAATTGGTTTTAAAGTGAAATTAGAATATATTTTTACCATTAAATCCAATAGTGGTCGTTGGAATTAATTTCACTTTGAAATCGGACTTAAACTAGTGTCAATCTTTTGATACTTATTGTTTCATGAAAACACGCTATTTTCTCTGACAGCAGGAATTAATTATTAAATTAATTAATGAAACTTATATGTTTAGAATTTTGTAAAATAGACTTCATTTTTGAATTCGGAATATCAAATATAGCTTAGGGTGAATTTTTGGTATTTTTCTGAAAAACTTCAATTTTGATGAATAGTGAAACCACTAAGTGGTACTTATAAAAACTGATTTTTCATTTAAATGAAATTTTACCACTTCTGTGTTTTGAATTTCAAAAATCCGACATACATGGTTGTCATTAAAAAGTAAAATGTGGTTCAATGGGATTAAAATAATTTTTTTGTTAATAGTAACTTATTAAGTTTTAATCGCGATTAGAGGTAATTAGTGTAGTTTAAGGTAAAAATAATGTTTTAATAATATGAAATGAACTTGAAACATGTCCTAACCTCATTGGATGTGTCATGGCCGACCATGAAAATCAATGGTTCAACTTGGGGACCCCATGGAGCCACTTTAATTGGAAAATGACATTAATACCTTTTTATTTAATATAAAAGTAAAAATGTCACAAACATGAGTTGTTTTAATAAAACAAATTTTACATGGGGTTATAAAAGTCAGATTTTTGACTATAAATATTCATTGGAAATATAAAAATATTTCCTACATCATGACATTTTTCTAATAATTTTTCACATTAAATATATTAATTTATTTATGACCCCATGATGATGCAGTGATTACCTCGTTATTTAACGATTTAAATAAAATGGAAAGATAATTTAAAATCAATGACCTACACATGTCGAAAACACATTGTATGGGTGGATTTAGAACCCTTATCATCATATCCTCTAAACACATCAAATTGGGACCATTAAAATCCGAAACTCATTCTAAAATTAAGTAACATTTCCTTACCTTCCAAGAGTGCCCCTCCTCTCCTCTTATAAAAGGCCCCCAACTCTACCACCTTACCCACACTTCCAAAGCTTTTGGCTCGGCCAAACCCTGACCATTTTGTCTCTCCACATCCCTCTCTTACTCCTTGAAGCCTCACTTTGGGAATAAGTTTTCCCAAAGAAGCCATTGAGCTCAAATCTAAGAGAGTTACCCGATTTTGAGGTAATGTGTTCACTTGTGTTCTTTTGTTTTATTTCGCTTCTCCAACCCCATAAACTCTTTTTATTCATTTATATTGTAATAACTGCAGTATCTTCAATATACTATGATGTTTTTATAATAATCATTCGAGCTACACTTACACACATCTACATCTAATGGTTAAAGAACATACTGTTTCTGTGGTTGGCGAATTTCTACCTCACGAAACGATGATTGTTCAATCTTCTTTTAAACACCTTTAATGGTGGTAATTAAGATGTCACTCTATTTATATATGATATATATTATGTTTATGTTTCCCTTATTCTTCTGTATTTTTCATTTGTGGTATACCTTTATGGTTTCCATTGTGGGTAAACACGATAATTTCATTTTAGAAAGTGCGGACTACCTCCCCCTCAAAGTGATTTGATTCGTTAATGCCATACGTGGGACGTATAAAGGATGGATTTAATGATATAATATATGATATTATACTGGAATTATAATATACCCTTTTATCATTATTATTTCACCCCATTAAAGTATGAGATAGAAATGAAAGTAGCATTCATAAGTACATACGGTTTACCGTCTCCATGAACGGTGCATTTCATTTCTTATCCCCAAATGTAATGTACTATTATAGGTACATATTTATAATGGATATATAAAATTTATGTTAAATATAAATGATTAATATAATTCTGGAATTAATATATACATTTCTCTAATTTAGTTTTAATTCCATTAATATGACGAAGAAATGAAAGTAGCGTTCATGCGTGCGTACGGCTTACCATCTCCATGAACGGTGCATTTCATTTCTTACCTCTAAATGATTATGTAATATTATAAATACATGTATATGCTGGATATATATGATATATATGATATCCAAATCAGGAATGTCATTCTGGATATATAGAACCTTTGACCACACGAACAACATGTAATTGTAAGAAGTCCACTTTCGACTTAAGAACCAAATATCGACAAAACAAACATTATTAACTTAATGATTACATAATGTTTATAACATGTAAATAAGTTATATAAAAGGAATAATAATCTTGAAAAAGGTTCTTAAGCAAGTAGAAATTAACTCAAGTTTATTATTTAGGACGTTAAAGAACGATCGAGTCAAGTCGGACCCGAGGTAAGGGGCATCATCTCAATATCCTTTCATTGAGGCATATTTCGTTTTATACACAACTTTCTTTTATACGGTGTATAAACCCTTTGAACTTTACATTTATACAAAATGAATCCTTTTCTATGAAGCATTTTACAAAATGACAAAAAGGAATGTTTCTTTTAACGTACGCGTTGACAACGACCTTTTCCGCCGCCTCGAGTATTATTCGGCCTTTGGCTTCCTGAACAAGTCGTAAGGTTTTTTTTAAATGAAATAAATACCATATACTCTTTTATGTATTTTGGTATTGAAAATGGTTTTTATAAGGGATTTGTTATGTCAATATATTTAAGTGATATATTGTGATCAAAGTGTGGAAATGTTTTCTTTCCATTATATTTGTTTTATGTCTTATGATTTTTATAATGGTACTTGGACATTTGACGTGTGGTTATGTGAGAAACTATATGACGGGTGGTGCCGTGAATACCAGGACGGGTGGTTATGTTATAACCTTCAATGCATTGGGTAAGGAAGTCGGCCATATGGCTATTCCATTAAGTATGTATGGAAGTTGGCCGTATTGCTATTCTATTAAGTGATATGTGTGGAAGTAGACCGTATGGTTATTCCACTTAAGTATGTTTATGTCCCAAGTTATCTTTATATGTTATGTGTTTATTATATGGGTTTTATGGTAATCATTTGGTTACAAAATGGTATGTAATGATATTTTATTTAGTGAAGAGTTTTTACTACTTCATAAAGGTCAAAAGTATTACTTTGATAAAGTATACATGGTTTAGTTGTTGTTTTGATAAACTAACAGTTTTCATTATTTGTGTATGCCTTACTGAGATTTTTATGCTCACCCCAAGTTTTTTATAAATGTTTTTCACATGACTTAATGTGGGATAGGGTCAAAGATGGGATCAAGGGAAAGTCATGCTATATAAAACATGGAACTAGACATGTTTCTTTTTAAGAGTTTTTTTATTCTATGGAAACTTGGTAGAAGTGTCTACTTTGTAAATCTTTTGAGATGTAATAGTTATGTTCTAATTCTCTAAAAATGTAAACCTGAAAAGATCCTCAATGTGAATTATTCATTTAATTCAATATTAAGAGATGTTTAAGGCTGGGGCCTTATAATCACCCCCACTATCCAACCATTACCCTGATATAGTCCCACTATAAAAAAGGGTTTTATAGAAACAACATTATACAATGGTAGTCCCACTTCCTACAAGTTTATCCATTCTAGAATCAATTAATCACTCAAACTAAGATTCGTTCACACCTCATTTACCACCCGATGCACAAAACCCATAGAAAAACACCATCAAATAGCAGCACTGTTGCACAAACAACCCTTCCCCATTCACAGGACCAACCCCTCTGTCCACCCTTATACCCATAATTGTGTTCCCAACAGCAGCACTACGAAAACTCACAAACCCCAAAAGAACAGAATAAACAGATACACCTATCAAATAATGGATATTAATATTTAGCCAACTAGGTTTATTTAATTTCACTTTGTTAAATAGGGGTTATCATAAAATAGGTTTGATCATGGAGAATCAATTTATTTATTCCTTTTTACATGGTTAAAAAGATTTCATGTCACATCCATTTATCAAAGCATTAAAAAAATATATAAAATCACAATTGGGTAATAAATTACCACCAAAAGCTATGATATTCAGAATCCATATGACCAAAAAAGATCAAATCATCATAAAAATAAAAAATAAAAAATTTGATCAATATCAATTCCCTCCAAAACCATTATTTTTTAAACCCATGTTATTTTTTATCATATTCCCTATCATTATTTATTATTCATTTAATAAAACCATTCACCCATTATCTTAAAGACTCATTAGTAAACCCACCCCACATTATACAAAAATTAAGATAGGTTGATGTAATACATACTTGAAACAACATATGACCAAAACTCCTCTTTGTGTCAAAATAGTGGATCGCACGACTAGCAGGAAAATCCGAGAAAACATATATGCAGGGTGCTCTAGTATAGCCACCTAACTCTTCTAGAGTGGATTTATTTAGGCACACCAAGAGAAAAGATATGATTGGACCTCAACTTTTATTAAAATCTAGATCCTATATCAATGGAAGGAAATAGTTCCAAAATTTATGAATATGTAATCATGGTCCTGATCTTGTGGTATCAGTATCTCACTGTCCCCAAAGTTTTAAGATATTATAGATATATTTAATATCCTTTGAAAATCCCTTAAAAAATCCCAAACTTGGATTTAATAATGGATTACCTCAAATAAGATGTATGAAGGGTGAAACTGGAAAAACTCGGTTAGATGGAAATTTGGAAAAGGGTGAGACACTGTTTGGTGGGGCACTGTTTTGGTGTCACACCATCATGTGTTCACCATTATGGTTCCTCTATTTTTTTGTGCCACCATTTTGGGGTCACTATCTCCGTGCGCTATTATCTCGGTGTTCCACCGTCACGGTGCCACCATTTGAGTGAAACAGTTTGGTGAAAATATATTTTTTGAAAACTCATGAAACACTCCACTATCACCCCTATGAACACCACAAGAATTGCATTTTCACAAAGGACTGGCCTGGAGAAATATGATTCATTACATCAGATAACTCTCAAACTATTCTCTTCCCCGAGAATTCAAAACCAAACTTAGAAAAACAGGTGTCTAAACAGCCACCTCATATGATAACTCTTATGGAGAAACTACTCCACATTGTTCAAAAAATAGAGAGAAATCCTCAACAACCTAGAAGAACTCCTTAACATCTATATTTTGAATAACTGTACAATGACTAAGGCCCTACATCCTAGATCTATTGATTGGGGAATACATTCCTCTTTGTCAAGATACCGTCCTCTTTAGTTGGTAAAAACTCACCCGAACAGGTTTAATCACATATAAATTAATGATTCTCGATTAGAGATTATGTAATCCCATATCAACATGTCGGGACTTCCAACAAAAAACTGAGAACAATGGAACAACACATCTGATAACTAATACGTTCAACCATTACATCATAAAACTAAGTACAAAAGTGAAACATAGAAACAAAACATATAATATATTTTGGTACTGGGCATGAATATGTTCCTCCCACTCTCATGGTCTCTCCTCGAGTCCATCGTGCCTCCATAACACACGAACCAATGGAATAATCCATCCATGAAGCACCTTCTCCTTATGATCCTTGATTCATACTAGTCACTCCATGAACGTCGCTTCATCCTCAATATCCAACTCTCCCTAGTCAATGATGTGGGAATTATTGTGTAGATACTGAAGGAGGTGAGATACATGGAAGACTTCATGGATCATCTATAAATATAGTGGAAATGATAGCTGATATTCCACCCTTCCAACTTGTCGCAACACCTATAATGGTCTGATGAACATTGAAGAATGATTTCTCCCTCTAACAAACTTCCATTGGGCATGTCGAGGGGAATCCATCATGAAAACATGGCCCCCAACCTAGAACTAAAAATTCATTGTACTATGATCGACATATGACTTAATTCAGTCTTGTACAACCTTTCTCCTCTCATAGACAAGTTACAACTTCTCTGTCATAATCTGCACCACATCCAGACCAAGAATGGATGCCTCTTGAACTTTTGTCCATCACAAGGGGGAATGATACAACCTCATGTATAGTGCAATGGATGAGGACATACCAATAGAGGATTGATAGATATTATTTTTCGAAAACAATAACAAGGTAAAATATTGCATCCAAGACCAAAAAAGTCCAGAACACATTCACGTAACATGTCCTCCAACGCATGGATTTCCCTCTCTATCTGTCCATATGTATAATGGTGGAAAGAAGTGCTGAGGCATAACAAAGTACCAAAAAAATATTCAATCTACATCAGACTCATGATGTTAAACATGTATCCCAATAAAATAATATGAATCTTAGAACTCCATGAAACCGGACCATCTCATCCACATAATTCAGTGCTAAGGCATCTATTATTCTCGACTCCTTGATCGCTAAGATGTGTGCCAATTTCTTCCATAGATCCAATACTAAACAAATGAAATCACATATTCTGTCATTCCTAAGTAATCCTATGACAAAATTTATTGAGATGTCATCCCACTTCCAGTCTAGAATGTATAAGTGCTACAACAGACCACGGGGAAAATAGTTCTTAGTCATCACCTACTAACAAACAAGGAACTTTTCAACATACTATGTCACTCCCTGCTTCACCCTGGGGCAACAAAAATATTACCTAAAGCCTCAGTACATTTTATAGAATCCTAGATGCACCGCCATGGGTGAGATATAAAAATCATAGATAAATTCCTCAAACATTTCTACTAGGACAAACATCTTCCCACAAAACATAATCAAATGATGACTATCCTCTCACCATCCCGCTAGAGCATCACCCTGGACAGCAAGATCACACATCACTTTAGTCTCAATGTCTCCGAACTAAGACTCATACACCCACCGTAATAAGGAAGACCAATCTTTCATCTCAAATTGACAGCCTCTACCTCCATCCACTCTTTGATCTAGATGAAAATTGGAAAAATTCCCCATTACCTTGCAATCATCTGTTTATTCCTGAACTACATCCTTCTACAAATCTCTGCATAAGGCATCGGCCACCACCTTCCCCATTCGAGAGGTGTAAGGGATCTCGAATTCATAGTCCTAAAGAAACTCCATCAACCATCACTGCCTCATGTTCAAGTATCACTGGGATAAGATATACCTCAATCTCCTGTGATCCATGAAGACCACAAAGAAATCCTCGATGTGGTAATTTTTCCACATCATCAGCACAAACAGAACAAATGAACGATCTATATCATGGGTAGCATAGATACGTTCATGTGGATGTAATTTGATATAACCATAAGAGATCACCCCATTGCTGCATCATCACACATCCCACTCCTTGACCGAAAGAATCACCGAACACATTGAATGCCACCCCTCCCCCTGAAACTTAAGCAGTGGAGAACTGACGAAAATCCCCTTGAGGTAGAAAAATGCATCGTAACACTACTTACTCCACATTAAGGGATAGTCTTTTGTGTTCAAAGCTATCAATGGATCTGTAAAAACAGAGTATTCATGTACGAACCTAATCAAATAGACTGCTAGACCCAAGAAGTTGTGAAACTCTTCCATGTTCTTGGGTGCTACCCAAGAAAAAACCACCTCAACCTTTGATTAGTCCACTGCTATCTATTTATAAGACACAATATGTCCATTTTAGTGGACCTCTTGCACACAAAACATGCACTTGGAAAACTTCTCATAGAGTTGGTCGCATCAAAGGACCTTCAAGATAGTACTGAGGTGCTAAACATGATCCTCATCCAACATTGATTAAATCAGAATATCATTAATGAAAATGAAAATGAACCGATCAAGGAACTTACGAAATACATATTTAATGATCCCCATGAACATGGATGGTGAATTCATAACACCAAAGGGAATGACCACAAACTCAAAGTTCCCATACCTGTACTGGAAAGTAGTCTTCAGGATTTTACCCTCATTATCCCTCAACTGGTGATATCCAGACAACATATTAATCTTGGAGAACTAACCTGCTCCCCATAAGTGGTCAAAAAGATCATCTATTATTGGAAGGGGGTAATAGTTCTTGAACAATACCTAATTTAGTGTCAGGTAGTATACACACATCCTCATTCCACTATCTTCCTTCTTCGAGAACATGACTAGAGCACCCACGAAGACACACTCGGCCAAATAAAATTCATTTTCATCAGGTCTTCAATGTGAATCTACAAATCCTACAACACAGAAGGTTCCAATTGATAGGGATCCATAAAAATCGAATGGGAATTGGGTTGCATGTATATTTAGAATGAAACATCACTTCGATGGGGTAGGGTCACAACCACTTCAGAGAAAAACATCCATGAACTTACTGAGCAACCCAATAAATCTCCACAATATCTGTGCCTACTGATTCCACTGATAGATTTGCTGAAATGTAGAGAAGAGGCTGCATACACCGACTGCCAACCTGGTATCTCTGAACACCAATGAAAAATACACACCGGCCATCCACACCTAAAAACACGAATCATCTCTGAAATTACTAAAAACACCATGCATAGAAAATGAAAAGTTGATGAAAATGAAGAAATTATATGGTCACATCTACAGAAAAAGAAGATCCTCACAAGCCTGGTGTGTCCCCAACATCAGTCCACATCTATGAAAAACATCAAAGAGACTGTTCTGAAATCCAACAAGCGTGCTCTACAACTGGGGAATAGAATGTCTCTATACGTCTAGTCCCAAGGCTTGAGCTAGAATTGGTGCAACAACAGAGTGTGAAGCTCCTGAATCAAACAAAGCACATATGAGAATACTAAATATACTGATTGTACCTCAAAAAAACTGTAGCCCCATTGGGACTACTGCCTCGGTAGCATGAAATTACCCATGCCCAACTCTTCTACCCAAATTTTGTCAACTGCATCCCAGACCACACCCTATTAGAGGTCACTAAAGAGCACCCTAAGTTTTCCCACCTCCAGCATTGTCTACCCTCGATGGAGCGGGAGACCGCTTCCCCTAGGGTTGTAATGGTCTGAGTGGAAACTGCTGATGTTGTGGTGGAAATTTAACCTACCCACCTAGACCATACTAAGCTCAAACATTGCGCTGGTTCCGAGGATTTTAATGACTTCCACAAACAAAGTACCTCGATCTTGGGCCCATTGGGAAAGGGAAAGTACTAGGAGATCGTAAATGGAATTTCATAGGCTTACTTCCCACTGGTCAAATCTTGGAAGATCCTGATGCTAGAGACTTGATGCCAACTGCCTTCTCCTTTGAGGGACATGGTTGGATTACCTCTCATGGTACACCTCCCTACGAGTGCATCCTCACCACAACATTAGCATTCTTATGAACTTATAATTTCTTCGGTAGGGTAAAGGGACTGATGGAATACTGAATAGAAGTCTAGAGTGCCTCCTCTAAGAATCTCTCCTACTACTCCTTGTCTCTAAAGAGATTCAGAGTGAAGTGTGGGAGTTCACTAAACATGATTCCCAATTCCCTCACCAACATACTCCCCTACTCAAGGTAAGGATACATCTGCCTCTTATCAGCCTTCATCATCGAGGAATGAATCTCTATCCCAAACACATTTTCAAAGACCGCCAATGATACATCGGTCTCCTTCTTCTACCCAAGGTAAATCATCCAGCACTCACCTGTTGCTGCACATATCTAGATCACTACTAGAGGAACCATGTACTCCCTCATAAAATGGATCAAGGTAAAGGTGATTTTCAACTCTTTTATCCATCCATCCATCTATGAGGCTAAAACTCTGACTTCATATTTCCCCAGGGTCTATCGCTAGAAACCACTAATGGTCTTTTTTCACAAGTCATATTCCTCCTATCAATTAGACTTCTAATGGTAAACTAGGTCAACATACTGGGCCCCAACTGCTCATACCACAAGTTGTCAAATATCGGGTTCCATAGTTAAAAAGTGTAATGAAGGAACTCATAAGACTAGGTGGTATGAAATTTTTTGTTGATATTTATTTAACTATTTATTGAAATTAAATTTCCAAAATTCCCAATATACATAGAACACATGCCATTATTTATGCATGAACCTTTCCTAGGGTCTCTACCCTATAATAATTACAGCCTCACTTGGTTGTTCAATTGGTATAGAGTCCTTGCATTATATCAGGGGGGGATAAAATCTGATGTCCTAGCTGGTCTTCTGTGGCATATTTCACACACAAAAATTTAAAAATATTGTTTCCCTACCATCCAATGCAATCATCACTGTTCCTAAATCCAAACTCGATCTTATCCCTCAACCATCAGCCTCTGATTCCATTAAGTGATGACATGCCTTCTTCAAGATGTGGGGAGGGAAGCAAAGTGTCTTGCCCTTCTTTCTTTATAATGAAGTAAAGATAATAACCCTCGAGTCCTAGCCTCAAAGGACTCAGAGTAGAGAATATAACCAAGGGTATAGAATCTCACACCAAATGGAAAGCATTACCCTTTTTAATAAAAATATGATCGAGAGATAAGACAGTAAAAATCCTAAAAAACACCAAACATTTATATGGTGGGAACTACAAACCCAGCCATGCATGATTTAAATTTACACTGTAAAAATATTACAACCCATGCTGCAAATAAAGTACCAAAAGAAAGAAACTAAGTAGCCGCATAGCAAATATCCTGAATCCTGAGCTTGTAAATTCCAACATGGTACTCAAAGTCCTCCTAGAAATATGAAAATCATTTTATAAACATTGGGTGAGTATATAAGTATACCCATTAAGAAAATTAAAGAAACCCATGAACAAGTGGGGGAACATATTAATAACCCTGTGAGGGAATAATAGGACTTTAAAGCACCTACCAAGGAGTACTAACCAACCCAGCCTCACCAAGGCACACTAAATAAGTAACACAATTCATGTAAAGTAGTAGTATATGCACATTGCCATTTTTGTTCAACATACTACTTTCCCATTCATTAACTACTCATTCAAACTGGATAAAGTCATGATGCCACCAGTTATCCAAAATGAAGTCCCAATCCCACAACCTACTCACACACAGCTGGGCCTAAAACGACACAAAAATCCCACCCACAGACACCTAGTCCACAACCACCCCACAAATCTCACCCATAGACACATGGTCCATAACAACCACACTATTCCCCCAAAGACACATGAGCGTCATCCCGAATACACATGGGAAAATCATCATGGCCCAGATACACCTAGGCCACTAAGCAATACCACAACTTTCTCGAAAGATCTTGGGATATAGTAAACCTCAAGCCATTATAACCTTCCTCAATTTTCATGGGTTGTAAGAACATGGAAGAGGGTGCGAAGAAGAATTTCAGTAC
This sequence comes from Viscum album, assembly GCA_963277665.1. Lineage (NCBI taxonomy): Eukaryota > Viridiplantae > Streptophyta > Magnoliopsida > Santalales > Viscaceae > Viscum > Viscum album. The sequence continues at coordinate 1,228,395,479 of OY728130.1, forward strand.
CCAACCATCCATCTTACCACCGACATGTTTGGTAAAGGAATCCTCTCCCATGAAATGTGGGTGTTCGATACATGTTTCTCAACCAGAGTTGGGTTCATATAGAAATCACAATGAATTGAAATTTATACATATATGTTAACAGACACTAAACCTAACCAACAAGTCCTAAAACGAACAACCATCCCACAAAAAAAGCCTTTTTATGCTACCCCTATATGCACAACCACACAAACATCCACTACCAAAGAATAAAACCAACCACTTTTTCATTTAACCACTTTCTATTCATTAATTAATGGATTTATTTTAATTTATTCTAGAACTAACTGGTGAAAATACAAAGTATAACATTTGAAACCATTCTTTGAAGGTGAAGAGCCTTTTTATATAAACACATAACAACAAACCCACTTCATTCTACAGTAAAGTCAACATTTTACACTGGAAGAGGGACCGAGGAAATGAATTTAAATTTTTACAACCATTCATGAAATCAACATAGAACAACCATCATACAGTCAAACTACACACCCCATTTTTCTTAATCACACATTCAAAAACTACTAACTATCATTACTCAAAGTTATCCCGCCCAATAATTTCCATGCAACCATACCTGGCATCCCCGATACACAACAATACCACACCTAGCACACACATAATCATGAAATCATGGAAAAATAGTCCTACAGCCCCACTACCCATCCACTACCTAGATGAAATCCCACTGCATAATAAGTTTTATAGCCACAACATAAACCAAACACCATCCCAATATCTATAAATTTATCTATTCCAAAATCATTCGATATCTCGATATAAGATTTTATCACACCTCATGTACCACCCCATATACAATGCCCACAAAAAAACCACCAAACAATAGCCCTGTTGCACAACATACCCTTCCCAATCACAGGACCAACCCCTCTATCCACCCATGTACCAATAATTGTGCTCCCAAAAACAGAACCACAAAACCCACACAAATTAACAAAAACCAACAGAACATGTCACATAGAAACACATATCATACCAATGATATTCATATTTAGCCAACTGGGGTTCTTTAATTCCACTTTGTTAAATATGGGTGATCACAAAACAGGTTTGATCCCGAGGCATCGATTTATTTAATCAAATATATGTTATTAATTAGATTTAATGTTACATCAGTTTATCAATGAATCAATACAAAAGAGAAAATCACCAGTTTGAAAGCAGTGTCCACCAATAACCATGATTTTCAGAAGCCATATGGCCACAACAGATCACATCATCAATAAAATAACAAATAAAATTGGCAATCAATATCAATTCACTCCCAACCTATTATTTAACTGACCTCTGTTATCTTTTAATCATATTCCATATAGTTATTTATTAGTTGTTTATGAAAATTATTGACTGTTCATTACAAATAGTCATTTGTAAACCTACCCCACATGATACACAAAAAAAAATTTTGTTGAAGAAATATCTACTTGAAGCAATAGGCGACCAAAAATCCTCTTTGAGTAAAAAGATTGGATCGCACGAGCCGCAAGAAAATCATGGAATATTATGTACAGGGGATCTAGTATATCTTCATGGCTCAGCAAGAGAAAAAGGCTTTAGGAACACCAAGATAAAAGATGATAGAGTACCTCAACATTAAGAAATATCCAGATCATATATCAACGGAAAGAAATGGTTCCAAAAGTCATTAATGTGGGATCGTGGTCAAGATTACATGGTTTGAGTATGTCAATGTCCACAGAGAGTTATGATATTAATGATATACATAAAATCATTTTAAATTCTTTTAAAATTCCCCAGTGGATTGAAACTCGATTTACATCAAAAAAGAAGTAAGAGGGGAGAAACTTGAAAAACATAAGAAGCTAGAAATTTGGGAAAGGGTGACACACCATTTTGTGTTCCACCATTTCAGCATGTCACTATCATAATTCCACTATTTGGTTGTGCCACCATTTTGTTGACAGTGTTTGAGTTCCACCATTTCAGTGTGCCATTGTTACGGTTCCACCACTTCATTGTGCCACTATTACAGTGCCACCTTTTCGTTGTGCCATGTTAATGGTTCCACCTGTTCAATGTGCCACCATTATGGTGGAACATCTTAGGTGTTCCGCCATTTCAATGTGCCACCATTTCAATACCACCATTTTGGTGTGCCATCATTTCGGTGCAACCTTTACGGTCCCACCATCTCAGTGTGCCTCCATCTCAGTGCCACCGTTTTGGTGAAACTGGTTTTTTGGAAAACTCTTAAAATAGAAAACTACATCCCATAAGAACACCACAAGAACTAAATTTTCCCAATAGAATTTTCCAGGGAAATCCAGGTCATTTCACTACCATTCCATTATATTTTCCAATTATCATTTTTGTTAATTATTCTTCCATAAAATGGGCATTCATGTGTAATGTAGGCTTTTTTCCTTTCTTTTTTAGTTAAATAATTATGATACACACACCATCATCATTGTTTCATTATCTAAAAACATTAACCATCATATAAGTTTCTTATTTTTTAATTACATAAAACTTTGTTAACATTAATAAAAATTAATGGTGTAAAACAAATTAAATCACATTATAAAAACAATTGTCTATTTTTTCACATGAGTGATGTTGTAAAATTTATATGGATTGAATTATGGAAATACAAATGGTTATATAACATTCCAAAATAATTTTCATATCATTAAAATCATATATATTAATTTAATATATCTTTTTAAACATCCATTTAATGTAAAAAAAATGAATCACGTCACTTCATATAAATGGTAGTGCACACATACGCATGCAAGACATAATTAATTTCCAATGGATAGATAGGTAATAAGGTATATTATATATTATAATTAAAAAAGAAAAATTATTTCATAAATAAAATTTATAATCAGTAAATCCATCAAAATTTAAAACCATGAAGAATGGTAATTAAAAATCAATCTTATTTCTATGTTGAGGCGATAGTCCACACATACAGATAAGTGATATTTTAAATTATCATTTTTTGTAAAATGAGGAGTAAAACGAGAAATAGATCATCATAATTTCAATATACTATAATAACAAAACTATATTCATTATTTTATGATAAATACCATAGAGTTAGAATAGGTAGAAAAACAAATAAAAATGAATGTACTCCAAAAAGTGTTATACCTCTTAGTTTTGAATCGTCCTTCGACATTCACCATATGCCTTCAATAAATTATATTCATTTTAAAAAATATCTCTAGGTTTTCTGGTGGGATGTTTGTATGTGATTATTTTAGGTATTTTTCACCAATATTGATTGTGATGTGTGTGTAATTATAGATAAACAGTATCCATTTATACGAGAGGGAGAAGAAACACCTTGAAGTTTTCAAAATATTAATGTATATTGATGTCTAAATCATGCCAAGAGGAACCAAAATTAAAAATATTCAAATATAGGAAGTATATGGGATAAATCACATCATAAAATAAAACAAATGATTGTGTTTTATGATCTTATTTTTTTGGATTACCAGCTTTAGTAAAGACATTATAAATATAACCATGCTAGATCATTTTTATAGTTTATTATCCATTATCATAAAAAATTTTGATGAAATTATAAATAATATTAATTACGATGATCAATATATGGAATCCATTTTTTATGATTTATTTTCTATTAGTGGAAGAAATTTATTTTAAATAAAACAGAACAAAATATAAGAAATAAGTTTTTAGGAAAATATATATTTAAGTTTTAAATTGAGTTAACCTTATTTCCAGGCCATGTAAAAACTATTCGATAAATGTTAAAATATTTCAGTTAATGATTTATCTAAAAAATATATAAAACCATTCATTATTACAGATTAATTTATATTAATTATGAGGAAAACATAATGCGTACATAAAATCATTTATATGAAAATCATATCTATATACTTTCAAATGATTTTATTTTCATTTATAACTAATTGATAATAAATGAATTCCATTTATATGTATCTAAATAATACATTCTAAAATATTAGTAAGTCATATTCATAACATCCAATCCAAGAGAGAGGTAATAACTCTCATAGTAAATAAAAATATATCTATAGTATATCGTAGTTCATTAAACTCATTGTTTCTTTTGAATAATAAAGAAATTAAACATTAATAACAAATAAATATATCATAAACTATTAATGTGTAAAATGATACCTTGTTAAATTAATTTTTTCACTCAAAATTCCATAACATTGATACAAATAACTGAGCATACTTATTCCTCGTCACATCATGTGGTTCCTATATAGTATCGAAGAATTTATGGTTTCTGTATAAAACAATTACCAAGTGAGTGGTCTTTTTTCCCAAAATTTTATCTCTTATATAAAAATTCTCCATCAATTATTCGTTTTAAGAGTGATAATGCTCCATTGGAATCATCTCTACGTTTATTAGATGTGACAGATCATGTAAGACCTGTGGGGATCAGTTGTTTCCTTTATTCCAAATAACATGAACAACACTTCTTTATAAAATCATAGGAATACATTCGCATGAACATAAAAATACTTACCTCACTAATTATTTAAATCACTAAATATTAATCAATTCTGATTTTCCAAGATGTACTTTTAAATAACTATAACTATTTATTCAAATTCATCATATCAATTTTGTAACCATAGATTTTTTTTAAAACAACATCTAAAATAATTTGAGTTTTTTATCATTTAACATATACTGATTTATAATTAACCATCTTATTGGATGAGTGAAATATATTGTCATAAGAACATAACAGCAATAGGAGTTTTTGATCTAAAAGACCATTGAATTCCATAGTAAAATATCTCAACATTTTATTTAGAGTTTGAATGGTCCTCTAAGATTGACCATATATAAAAGGATGATATATAGTACTAAACCTAATATTTGAATATAGATCCTACTGAGGATTTCTCTAGAGCATTAAGGTAATCCTCATATCCCAATCAGATACAACTAATATTGGTACTTTGTAGAACACTTCCACTTTTTTAATGTATATCCTATGAAATTGATTAATGGATAAATACTCTATAATGGTAAGTAAATGATCTAATTACATAATGATATTTACTACAAAAAAAATATAATTATGACCATTAGATTTTCGGGTATTTATATGTGGAAATCCATTGTAATGTAGTACAATTATCAAAACGGTTTGTGTAATTATTTAAAAATATAATTTCTCTTCTATCATTCAAAATTATCTCTAGGAATTTATATTCCATAATATATATAATCTCTAATATCTATCTTCATGTCCCCCCAAATAATCCTAATTCAAATATTTTTACTTCTTATTAATTTTGAGATGAAGAGATAACAATGAGCTATGAGCTCCATCAAGTAGGTTAGTCATCATGTTTAGTATTAATTTGACAAATAATCAGTTCTATATCCTTATAATTCAATAAATTCCATAGTTTAAATCATGAAAATTTATCGACTTCTTTTGAGATTTTACAAAATTGATTTTCTCCTCTTTAATCCTATCATAGATGGATAGTCAAACCTTAATTTAATAAATATGTGATACGTTTCCATTCCTCATGATTCGAATATATATCCTCTATACATCAATTAATATTGGATATATTTTTAATCCTATTCTTGTATACACTATCAAGGAATGTCCTACTTAGATAATCATCCCCCTTGGTCCCTATGGCAACGTGGTAGTGTGTTGAGAAGTCATAATCCGTGATCAACTCTAACCAAATTTTTTGAAATAAAATCAACTCATTCTATGTGAATGTACACATCAAGATTTTATGATTAGCACAAATATCAAAACATTTAGGTAACACCCCATAATGATAAAGGGTTAAATGACTAATAGATACGAGTTATGTGAATATGGTGAACCTTCCTTTTATGGAGCCTACCTGATTAGAACTCCATAGTTAAGCGTACTTGGCCTGAATTAGAGATCCAGATGGGTGACATTATGGGAAGGTTCATAGGGTGTGTATGATTGAGAAAAAATCAACTTATAAAGGAAATTTGTTTTCCTATGGGGAGAATCATTAGTCATATGACATGTTCGGGCATGCAGGTGGGCCCCAAGGTTGGGACCATGTGTCTATGGGGAAACTAGTTTTACCTCACAATCTTGGACCCGATGACCATGTTATGGAGGGGTGTTTGTATTGTCAGTTGGGACTATTTGTTACAATTCACCTTAATGTTAATGCCACTACATTTTATGTGATAAAAAATACAAAATTTAAATTGAAATCATGATCCATATAATTTTTCTCATGAATTTTAAATTCTCAATAGTTTTTATTTTCACTACATCATTATGTATGAGGACTGATGTGAGTCATATTTAAATTTCATCACTAATGGTCACAAAAACATCTACTATACAAATTCATGTCAGAATATGTACACTAATCACCCTTCTTTTTAGATCCTTAATGTTATAATAAAATTAATTAATAAAAAGGATCATGTATCCTTTCCTAGTCAATCTGTTTATTGGATTAGATAATTGGGTGAAATCACATAACAAGTGTCAATAGTATCCAAAAAACTGAAGAAAACTACTAATCATGTTTACCATTGTTGTTATAAGACACTATCCAATAATATAATTCTTTGGAGGATAAAAAAATATACACTCACTCAAGAATAAATTACTAAATAACGACATATTCAAGAACTATAATTCACAATAGTTAAATTTATTATGAAACTTATCATTCCTCAGAGTCTCCATTACGATGCTCAATTATTTTTAATTCTCATCCATACACATGGAATATATATAAAAACATCATATATAATTACTACCAAAACATGATCAAGGTAATATCAAACAACATTATCCATTAAATCCATGAATATAAAAGGATTATTAGTATGTCTATATGACATTACTGTAAATTACTAATGATCATACATCATACAAATTGTTTTTTTATTATATCCTAATTCTTGATACACAATTGATTACATACAAATTTAATATCTCTCTTTTAAAAATGTTAATCACCTCATATTTTATCAAATATATCCTCGATACAAGGTATATGATACTTATTCTTAATAGTGTTCTTGTTAAGTTCATGATAATAAACATATTGATTAATTAAACCATCTAACTTTTCAAATAAAAAATTAGGTTAACCCCATGGTGACACAGATGAGTGTATAAATCCTTTATAAACATTCTCATGTATTTTCATCTTCAATTTATAAAACTTAAACTGGGTCCAATATATATAGAGTAATTGTAAAATATGTCGCACTAAGTATGAGTTCCATTGAAAAATATACTTCAGTGTTAATGGAAAGACAATGAAATTCTTTTTAAATATATCTACATATTATTGAATCATTGGAAGGATTTATATATTGAGTTTCTCCCCCAAACATTTCAGCTAAATATCCCTCATGAATAGGTAGAATGACCCATACATTGAATGTAAATTAGATTTGAAGATAATAATCTTCCTCACATTGAATGATGATCATTGGTTGGTTTAGAATACCAAATTTTACTTCCCTTTATCAATAATTGATATGAGATCTGTATAGAAAGATCCATTCCATGACAAAAATTACATCAAATTCAATGATAGAGAAAATCAAATGATTTTTGGGAAGTGAATTCCCACTAATATTGCTAAAAAAAAGTTTAGTAAAAATGATAATTGATCAACATACCATTTTGAATATTTACTTTTAACTCTAGATATAATCATTTTTCTGGCGATATGATGCCGTTACTAAAATAATTTGATTTAAAAGAGTGGGAAGATCCATAATCATATAATACATATTTATTATTGGATTGGATGGTGTGTATACCCTTCATAACATAGTTTGTGTTACCCACTTCATTAGTTGTGATCACATGAGCTTTTACATTTATATCTTTTATTAAAAGTTTTCTAATGAATATTTATATCATTAATCTTCATATCCATGAACTAATTTTCGTAACATATACACTCCTTTAAATTATAAAATTAGATTTTGGGTGGAATATTTAGTTAATATTTTTCAAATTTCTTTTCTTTGACTAGACGTTTTACATCCCATTACCATTATTGTTTTCTATGCCCTTCCATTCCATAGTTAAAGAATTTATTAGATCCCATAATGAAATTTCCTCAATGTATCCTTCTACAAATCTAATGTAAAGGAATATTAATTTTCATTTATCCATGGGTTTTAGTATTATTATTTCCTTGAAATTATATATTTCATGTTTTTATACAAATCAATGACAACACAGAGAGTCCCCAGTTTCTATTTCCAAATTTAAGGAACATGAATATTTTTATTCATATCTATTAAAGTATCATATAGTTATTAAAATTTAAAGACATTGTATCAATCCAATAATTAAGTATGAAAATCTTCTTTTAATAACAGTGTTAAAATCAAAAACATACCTTTCATGTTTGATGAATTTTTCCTCATTGGTACCAACATATTCACTCTTTTTTCACATCAGCTACATATATTCATATTGCATTTTTTCCGTGAAGTGTTTGGGGAAAATAAACACTACATAATACCTTTTTATACTCTTCCTATGTTTCAGATCCAATATACTCCTCTTACCTCATATTCTTCATAAGATTCCACAATTGATATACTTCACATTCAAAAAAATAAACTACAAAGAAAATAATTCATATATAGAATAATGTACAATGGAAAATATTATTTTTTTTGTACAAATACCATTATTATAAAATATAATATCAGAGAAATCACTGTTGAATGAATTAGATTCCAACAAATAATAATCAATAGTGACATGTTCATTTGTTCGTTTGAAAGATCCGTATAATTCATGTTACAATTCAAAACATGGGAGAGTTGGGTGATTGTTTCCAAAAGACATCACATATTTTCTCCCATATCATTTAGTTACCTAAGAGAATATTATTTTGATTTACCTTCACATTCAATGTTAACACAATTCCTCATTTATCCAGTCATTGACAAAGATAAAAAATAATAGTGTGTATAAAAATAATCATAGAGATTAATCATGTAATCATTACAACTATTTATAGTATATTTAAATCATAACACATGTATTTCAATTTATGAAATCTTAGGAATAACCTAGGACATTTCTAATCATCATATTTTTGAATCCATTATAATAGTTCATAAATATAATATGGATTAATCAAAGTATATCCCCATAGAGTGGATAAAGAGTTTTGAAATATTAGTCCAACTAATTGTGAATCAGTGGAAATCATGTTAAGACCAAATTTAAGGCTTTCAGATTTGTTACCAATTCGTTCATATGTTCTGCTACTACATCAATTTTCTAGTGTCCACAGAGAGATGTATTTTATAGGAAATCCGAACAATATATACTTCACAAAAATATTTTATGAAAAAATAATTAAACCCTACTCTGAAATTAATTGAGGCAACCAAAAAATTTCATCTACACATATCTACATCTATATATAAATTACATTATTTTAAATGAATATTCAATAATATAAAATCACAACATTCCCTAAAAAAATAAATGTTAATATTCTTAATAGAATTAACACATCATCATATTATTTAAGGATGTAAATTCAATATCTCTCTATGTGTTATAATCACATAATACAATTCAATGAATTAACCTTAAAAAATCCATTTTTCACTACTGGATGAATGGAAACATAAGAAAGGTTGAGATCAGTTTCACAGTAAGGGTAAACAAAATAGATATAAATAAATGATCATAAGTAATCATAATATAAGAATGCTGGTATGATAACATGACCATAGCATACCATAATCATTACCAAGATGTTAAAGATCATTAATCCTAAATAATGGCATAAGGATTTTTTAGACTAATAAATATTATCATATGTTTGAAAACCCACCAATAATAAATCATTAAATAATATACCATCTAATAAGAATAATAAATTAGTTTTTGGAATACAAAAAATATTATAAAGTCACATACTTAGTCAAGGATCACTCCCAAAACTATAATTAATGATAATTTACCATAATGCAAATACCTATTTGGTCAACTCCAACATTATATGTGAGAAACTTGCATTTTTTAAACTACAAAATATCATTAGATTTTATAAACACCATCTTATTGTGGAATTTTCTCAACATCATCATTATTTCCCAATTCATTAAGAGATATATAATATTTTTCCCATCTAATACCTAATAAAATCCATACATATGTGTTCCAAAAGATAATAAAACATTCAAAATAACATCATATCAATATATCAACATATAATATCATTCTTAAATGAAACATGTTTCATAAAATTTGTCCATTAATTCATATAACAAAACACGTAAATGAAATGGTTTTCCTAAAAAATTAGATAAATATCATGTAAGCCATGTGAAATAAAATCACTATTAAAGTATAGTCATCATAAGACATAATAAGAAGGAATTTGGATTTATTAATATGATTATATCATTAATAATGAATAATAATTCAAAAATTATGTTTGCATAGATGAAAATAAATTTAAATGATTATTGGTACATTTCTTGTGGAAAACAAACTTTTCATTTTATTATCACTAATTGAAAATCTCTATATTTAAAAAACATAATAATAATTTTATTTTAAAAGAATGAAGGAATCCAATAAGGGAATAAGCAATTAACATAGTGGTGATGTTTTTGGGACAATCCATACCTGTCATATACATTAAAAAAACATTTCTTTTAAACTTTTGTAAAAAGTAAAAAATGAATTGTTTTAAAAAAATATTCCTTTTAAAATAGTTTAAAATATTTTAAAATGTAGTAAAAATGATCATTTCAAAAAAAATTATGTAAATATTGTATACATCATAAAAAATAATTAGCATATACTTAGATGAAAAGTTTTATCAACCAAATAGTAAATAAGAAATATTAATCTTTAAATACATTTTAATGATAATTATTAATACAAAACAGATAAAAAATATAATAATACAAAAATTTATTGACTGAAAATAGGATACAAAAAAATATTATGTTAAAAATATAATATCCATGTAATTTACCTCAATGGTAATTTGGCATAGAAAATCCTAAAAATAAGTGAGAAAGTAACATAAACCCTTAACCTTAAGTCCCATTTTCTTTATATGTGTTAAATATAATACATAATAATAATATATTCATTATAAATAAATTTTAGAAACATATTCATACATAAAATACTATGTATCATATTTTTATAATTTTAATAATACTTTTATAAAAAATTTCATCATTAAAATGGACATTCAAGTGTAAACTAGTCTATTATCGATGCATATTTTAGTTCTATGGTTCTATTACTTCTGAATTTATAATGTATTAATAATATCAGAAATAAAATTCATGATTTAAGTGTTTTAATTGTTCATTTTATACAATTTTATAAAAAATCATAATTTTTTTTTGAAAAATGTATTACATTACATTATGGAGAGGGTAGTTCATACGTACGCTTGAATGGTGCATTAACCTTTCTATGGACAAAAAAGAATGTTAAAATATAATTCCTCTATAAATAATAATTATTATATCATTAAAATAATATATATTAATTAAATTAATCCTTTCTACCATCAATGTAAATCAAAAATAGAAAACTAATCACATCCCTTTGTGGAGGTAGTTTTCCCCACATACAGTCGAGCAACCATAACATTTTCTAAAAAATGGATACATAATAAGGTAGATTATATCTTATATATATTGAAGTGTAATTGTGCCATAAATGTCATATATAAAAATTATATCCATCAAAATAACAAAAAATGAATAATAGTGATGGAAATTGAATCATATCACTATGTGGAGGGGTTAGTCCAGCCGTACGAATGATAAATTTTTTCACATCTCATTTGATGTAAATGAGGTAGAAAATAGTGAAACAATCATCATAGAAACAATTAATTATATTTAATATACATAATTAATTATATTATAATAGATACCATATATTTATTATAGGAAGAACAAAAAATAAAATTGAATATACTCGATTAAGTGTTATACAACATCATTTAGAGACCTTTTTTTATTACACCATAAGACATGAAAGGCTAGTTTTATGGTGAAAAAACATATAGGGTGTTAGGAGGTACATTAGGAATGGATTGTTGTAAGTCTTTTTGGAGAATTAATGGTCATAAAGTATGAGGAATAGAGGATATGTGGTGTCTTTCTATATAGTTGGGAGAGGAGACCCAATGAATTTTTTAATGGTTTAAAATTTATTCATGTATTACTAAAAAAATATACAAAGAATGAAAAATAATTAATTATATGTTTGATAATTGAGAGATAAATCAGCCAATAGAATTCAATGAAGTGTTATGGGATATTTTAAACCTTGTCACTTATGTTAGCCCCTATATAACCCAAAGTATAGTAAAAAATTACATTTTACCATTGATTTGGACAAAAACCTACTTTGAAATTTTTTCATAAAAATATTTATGATGATTAATAATATAGAAACCATTTTATAATTTAATATTTCTATAAGTGGTAGAATTGTTTTTTTAAAAATGATTTCACAAAACAAAATAATTTTTTTAGAAGAATGAGTATTTCATCATAAAATTGAGTTTTCCTTCAAACCAATAAATTTTAAAACTATTTTATGAATTCTAAAATATTCTAAAGAATATATAATTTTCACATTTAATTAAAATAATTAATCAAATATTTTAATTAAAATTATTATGATTAAAATAGACTTTGAAAAAAAAAGTTTTATTATAAAAACATCTCTATTGACAGTCAAATGAAATTATTTTTTATAACCAATTTAAAAACAATTAATTTATTTTAAAAATATGAAAAAAAAAACAAATGTTTATAAATTATTAATTACTATTCATACTCTAAAATCTATTTTTTGGGAGATAATGATAACATTAAATTATAATATATTGTTAACATGTTAGATTTTGATTAAACTTACTGATTCAAAAAAATTAGGCTATTGGACATTTCAAGTATATTTAAGGGAAATATATCAGTTAAAATATGAAGGTGTTATAATGTTATCTAAAATTTTAGAAATATTTATATCCATAATGTACAATGTAAGTCAATGAAATTTTTACACTAATGAACATATAGGAGATACACCATTTCTTAAATTAGAGGTTACTATTTGTGGGTTATTTATGACTTTTCCAATTTTCCAACATATTAGTCATGTTCATAGTAAAGGGGTTAAATTTAAAGGGATAAGGTAATTAATGCAATTTTTTTAAATAATAAAATAATATACTAATTAATGAAATTATTTTGAATCTACCTTCATATAAATAAGGATTATTTATTAATAATTATTTATCGATAAAATGACATGGTTGTGTCATTATAGAAAGTGATATAGTGATTTATTATACTTCATTGAAATATAAAATCTCTGAAAATAACTATAAAACTCATAAACTTTGAATGGAATCAATAATATTTGATATAAAAATATTTTAAAACTAAATTTATGGTATGATTTTCGATATATGTTTTAACAAAATGATTTTTACGTATATCTTCTCTTATAAAGAACTAAATATGATCCAATAAATAAGGTTTCAACTATTAAAGGACTAAAATTTCATGATACACTACCACCCTAGGATTAAAATGGTTGATATTTCATTTATTTTAGGAGGGAACATGTAAAAAACTTAACACTTATAAATGGAATTCTATTTTGGAATGATTAAATACAATATTATGTAATGAAGTTATCGAAAATAAATGTACTAATTTTTTATGTAAGACAATTATATTGTTTATAAAATTTAAAGTAATATTTAGAATCATAATTGTTGATAATTTAGTCATTGTGAATTTTAAATTAGCATTAGTATTGTAAGGGTTATTATTAACTTCTTTTGACACATATAAAAGATGTGACGTTCTCGACTAGTAGGATCATACCTAATAAGGATCATTTATTTGTTCTTATAATGGATATAAAATCACTTGGATCATTTTTGACCAATACCATGACATGATTTAATAGGTAAAGCATGTGTGAAACCATTTATGTGAGTATTTTATGCTCATCTAGATAATTCCCAAACCATGTTTACCAAACCACACCAAAAAATTCAAACCACCACAACCTTACCCATGTAAAATTCATTGCTTCAATAAAGGGATTTGTAATTATATTCTAACTATATGAAATTATGTATTTAATTTTATAAATTAATTATTATCTTCATATTTTATTGTTGTTATATATTTATTAACTAATAACTCTAATAAAAATAATATTTTGACTTCAAGAAACATAAATTTTATTTTTTAAAATATATAGTTTCAATCAGAAAAGAATTTTTAATGAAATAATTTTTTGTAAATAAATGCTATTTTAATAAAATATTATTAATATATATTATTTATTAATTATAAATGATAATAAAATCTTAAAAAGTAGAATAAAAAATTCATAAGGGTCAAAAAACTATTTGCAATGGAAAACAATATTCATCTACATAAGTTTAATTTTAATTTAACAATTTAGGTAATTATTTTTTGAAGAATAAGTATATTCAAATAAATATTATTCATTAATCCATCACATCAAAATTATAATTAAGTGATATTTTCATTATTTATAGATATAGTCGAATTTTTTTGGAAAAAAATAAATACACTACAATTATACGGTGTGTATTATGGCGACATAAAATTTCAAATGTGTTCTAATAAATAATATAATGTGTTTCCATGACAAAAACTATTTTTACCCATCAAAATAATGTTTTTTTGATATTAAATTATTGTGTTTATAAACCATTATTTAATCCTACAAACCCTATGTTATATTTTATGGTTTTAAAATCAGTTCTATATAAATATAACTCTCTTACACATCCCTAAGGGAAGTGTTTTATTTTTTTCATATCATATACAAATATAAAAATGAAAATCACTCCACCATAGTTGAAACCATAGGAAGAACATTGGATGGATTTTTGTCATGTTACATTATTATATGGAGTCAAAGATATATGTTCAAAATCAATAAATAATTATAACTTATTTATATTTATAAACACACACAAATTACCATAACTCTTCATTAAAAAAATTATGATATAATTTACTAAGTTCACACCTCTTTAGATCCCTCCGAAGGTGATAAAAATCTCTAAATAATCTCTTCTTATATTTTTAGAAGAACCCTATCTTGGATAGGTATCGTCTCATTATACTCTTTAATCAAGAAATTTATGTATAGAATTCATTTTGACTTTAAATTGGTCAAGATGAGATATTCTCTTTCATATACCTCTTAATATCCTTATTATTCCCAAGTAACGATAAAATAATTTCACTCTTATTCGGCCCTTCTATAAACTATTTTGTACATCTGTTATGCAATCAAATTTATCAAGTGATTTTCCATGATAAAAATTTTTGTATTGAATGAACATATCTATATTTGATATATGGTATTCATAAAATTTTACCTATCTTTAATTTATTTTTATGTTCATGTATATAACCCACACTATATAATCATTGTTTTAAAATTGATGGAAGTCAACCATATATTGTATTATTTATTTGAATAAACTTATTTATGTACATGATATGAAAGTGAAATGTGGTCCTAGAATTAAATAACACTCCAATTCATTAGGTGTTGTATTTATATCATGTGAATCCATGTATAGTGTATGATAGTTTATCTAAAGAATGAGGTGTTTCATTTTCCTGGTGAAAACAATGAATTATGTTTATGAATTGATATTATATGTTTTTGAAATATTCCTATATTTAAATCATTTTAACATGTTAAATCATGAAAATTTATTCATGATTTTGAATCTATCCACTCTTAGGTTACCTTGATATTCTTATTGGCTCACTTTCACTCCTTTACCATATTCTATGATATATTTAACTATTTTTGTGTATAACACTATGGGGTTTTTTGAATTATTTTTTCAATGAAATTTAATTTATTTGATGGATAGTATAACATTGATTCCCTAAGTTAAGAATGTTTTATAATAAACACTATGTTAATCTAGTTCAACATGCAACACTAGCTTAGCTTTCGTTACACAATTCACTGAGTTTTAACAAAACCATTATATATTATTACTATAGTTATTTATATATGACAGTTATAACCTAGCCAATAAATATAGTGTTATTAATATAAATGAATAATTTTTATTAATTATAATTGTTTTATATAAAAAAATATTTATAATAAAGTACATAATTTCTTGGAAAGTCATTATCTATTTCAAAAAGACTATTTTCTAACATAATATTTCAGGTAAAATATAATAAAATAAATTTTTGAAAATGTCATTCAAATTATTTCATAAAAAAATTATTTATTAGTTCATAATGTAATAATTATTATGGAGTAAATTTTCTTGATTTTTCTAAAAGGATACAAATTTTGATGAATAGTGAAAATAATGATTTTTAATTAAAACAGTATTTTCTTTTAATTTATTTATATAGTTAAATTAAATTTTAAAATTGTTTTAATTTTTAATTATTTTAATTATAAATCTATTAATCCAATTCATGTTATTTTAATCAATTTACTTTAAAAATTGGATATAAAAACATTTTAATCTATTGAACATTTTCACTTTAAAAACACACTTTTTCGTCATTTCTCCATAATTAATTTTAAATAAATTGTATACACTTCTTTAAATTGAATTTGTAAAAATTTATTGCTTATTTTTTAAAAAAATATATAATATCTAATAATGTAAAAATAATTTTTTAGAATAATAAATCATGAATAATGTAAAAATTAATTACCATAGTTAAGGTACAAATGAGTTTACTAGGGGACAAACAAAATGATAAGGGTAAAAATAACTTATAAACATATATAAAATCTATTTTATGGAAGGATTTTTGGAATTAATATTCTTATTATTTATTTTTATAAATATTTTTCCCTTTTGAGTTCAAAAATGTGGGAGCACTTAATTCATTTCAAAAATTCAAAGTGTGTCCCCTCCCCCACTAATAAAAGATAACCCCCTATCCTCCCTTATTCACAAATTCACACCTCTTTATATAAAAATATTCATACCCAAATAACTTCTCAAATTTCCTCCCATCATCCTAAAATTATTATTTTGGTCCAAAATCTATCATTGGGATATTTTTAGTGCAAACTGGTGGAGGATACCCGAAGAATATGTAATGTACACCCACTAGAATTTTTTTTTTATTTGTTTTAAAAAATAATTAAATTACTGTTATATCATGCTTATATAATATAATTAGTATCATAAATATATTTATATGTGGTTATGTAAAGGTATTGTCCTATAAAAATATCTATTTCGATCAAATGGGTTACGAAATCATCATTTATGTGTACAACAAACTACCACATCAGGAACCGTTGTGATTAAATTTGTTATTAAAACCTCTCAAGGCTAGACATAATGATGGATATATTTTTTATATATGATATATATTTTTTATATGGTTTTATTATGATTTTTTAATTATTATATCATATATAGCTACATATTTTTCATTTCTGGGAATAAAATAATATTGTTCATGTATATGGTGAACTTTTGCCTCACGAAGCGATGTGACTCATTGATGCATTAAATGTAAGGTATTAAAGATGGTTTTAAAGAAATTTGATATATCTGTAATAAGAATTATTCTACAATGATAATTTATATCACTTGAACTTCTTTATTTTAATTCAATAAGAAAATGGAAATAGTGTCCATTCGTATGTACGACCTACCATCTTCGTTCATGGGGTATTTCATTTTCAATCATTAAATATTACGGATTAATATTAATATATACAAAAATTAATATATGTTATATTTATATAATGTTTATGATTATATATAATATATAATAATGATAAATGTGAGAGGAAAAAAATATAACAAATAAAAACATATTTGAAAAACAAATTTATTATTACCCTAGACATAACTTTTTCATGAAATCAATAATAATCTAGTAATAAAAGGTCATAAGAAAATAATAAAAGGTTTGATATATATATATATAATATGGGTTTTTAATAGATTTATAATTAAAATAAATTTATCAAAAATGAGTTTTTATTGAGTAGGATATAATTCAATACTTAAGGTAAGATATTTTTTTTCCAATTTGTCTTCTTTGAGATGTACATTATGTTTTGAACCTATATTCATTAAAAAAATTGTTTTCATCCCCTTTAACAAGTAATATCATGAATTTATTCTTCCTTTTGTTTGTTTATGTTTCAATTTATATTATTCAATCAAGGGTCTTATGAATCACTGTTACCCAAGTGATAAGAATTTTCTATTATGATCTCATCATTTATCAGTATTATTTATGATTAAGTCTCCAATGATGAAATATAATGATTTACCTATCATGAATTCTCATGAATTTTATTTTCATTTGGCGATTGATGATAACTTCAAGTAATCTTACCATTGTTTCACTCTTGGGTAGTTAAAATTATTTAGTTAATGTTTTTAAGAAAATATTACTTTATTTCTCTCTTCTTTCTAAAATATACACTCTTGAGAAAACATGTTTTTTTAAAAAATTTTCAATTTTTTGTTAAAATGATAATATTTTAAATGTTAATTTTCAATAATGTTTTAATTTTTTTAAATGAAATCAACATTCATGTCATTTTCCAAACAATTCTCATTTTTTTATTAACAGAAATGTTTAATGAACCTTCATTTTAATTTGTAATGCTTGAATGGAATTTTCCGACATCATGAACAATAATTTCATCAAATTATTCTTTATATGTTTTCAATTATATTTTGAAAAAAAAATCAAAAGGTTTTATATTTTAAAAATATGTTCTCAATGAAAAAAATGATATTTTCCTTAATAAATGTTTTAAAAGATCTTTTAAAATTATTTTACATCTAAGATGAAATATTTTGGGGTTAACTATAAATTATTGGGGATATGATCTAATGATACTATTCCAATTCCTAATCAGACGGGTTTATTTTTTATGGAATGATATTTAATAAATACATTTCTCTTCCATAAGTAATACAATGAAAAAATTCATATGAATCCCACTTATCTTCTTGGTTTATTCTATGATGAAATGATTGTAATGCCTTTAGTTGTTCCACAGGTTATGATATGGTGAAATTTTATGATACAAAATTCATTTCATGGGTTATGATATGATTAATGTTAATGATCATATGTAACTCAGAAATATAGTTTATATTTTGTCACACTTGGGACAAATTTCTCTCTCTAAAACACAGGTTAAATATTTATATCTCATGAGATAGACATGGTTGGAGTGGAGAGTGAACCATGTTTAGTAATATAGGACTAAAATATGGATTGAACATGATACTATAATACAAATCTATAATAGGGACTGAACCTAATTCAGTAATGGAATTTTTCAACATTTATTTTCTTTAGAAGTGATCCATGAATAAAATGGAAATGAAATTATATGATTATATGTATTTTACAAATTTTATTTCTTATCCCAAATTTATATTCACAAGGATCTTGTTCTTTGATTCCATTATGACTCATGTATTATAAACTACCAATATTTATTCCCTGAGTCAAGAAAATGATATTTTTTATGTAGGTTATGGTTTTAAAATGATATTCTCTTGTTCAAATGTCTTTATGTTCATGTTATGATTATATATATCCCTTGTTTACCATAACTAGGCATCTAATGTAACTCATTATTATGCTTTATTTTCCCAGTTTAAGAATACATGTATTATGTATTATATATCTAATGTGGATGATAATTAAGAATAATGTAGTGGGAGATTATAAAATACCTTGGTTTTAACAAAACATAATTGTAAAATCATGGAACATTGTTCTTTATATATATTTACAACTAGATTTTAATAATAAATTTGTTGCCTCTATGATTTGAATTTTGAAAAACGGTCATCTACAATTGTTATCAGTGTGTTATTTGGAGTCAAATGGAAAAAACATGATATTTTTAATGAATAGTAACCTATAATTATGATTAAAAATATAAATAGTAATATGACCCTAATAAATAGTAAATTTTATTATCATATTATTTTCTTAAGGTTGGATTATAATGAGATGTTGAATAATTTTTCAAGGTATAAAAATACAATTTTGAGTTTTCTATAAGTTTAGTTACATCATTAATGATGTAACAATAATAGTTTAATTTTTTATAGTAAAATAATATAAGAGGTGTCCCATGAGGCTATTACCATGGGAAAATGCCAGAAGCAAGATCATGGTTTTACAGAAACCACTAATTAGGTGTCCCAATGAAATTAATAAAATTATCCCTCACTTTTTCTATAATTACAAACCCATTCATTCATTAAATTCATTCCAAATTCTCCCTAAACAAAGATATGGCATTATTTCCTATTTATTAGACCTAAAAATGTGTCTTAAATCCCCAAAGTTCCAAACCATCAAGTATTACTAGTTATTCTATAGGGTAATAGAATTCTCAACTTCTTTCTTTTTCCATTCAAATTCTTATTTATGTGGTATAACATTATAGTTTCCATAACATGTTATTATTTCCATTTTAATAGAAATCTATACATTATTATGAGTCATTTATGTGTTGGTTACCCCCTTATCTTATATTTTTAATGTTTTCTAAAACCACATTTCATAGTAGTTATGCTGCATAATTTTTGACTAAAAATCTCTCTCTTTTTTAAGCACTATTATTATGTTAATATCTATTAAT
This sequence comes from Viscum album, assembly GCA_963277665.1. Taxonomy (NCBI): domain Eukaryota; kingdom Viridiplantae; phylum Streptophyta; class Magnoliopsida; order Santalales; family Viscaceae; genus Viscum; species Viscum album. The sequence continues at coordinate 1,228,416,255 of OY728130.1, forward strand.
TTAAATTTTATTATGTTGGGATATTTCAATTAATATTACCATTAAATTTCATATTACATACGAATGATGTGATACTCTTTTTTCTAGTTGATATATTTTAAGAATTTTTAAATGACGTCGTTAGGCTGCCAAATTTTCTAAGGGATTTCTCAAATTTTCTTTTATTTCGTGATCCTTTCATGTATTATTCATTAATCATATCCCCTTATACAAGAGTCATTAAATATACACTCTCTTACATATTCTGTATTTTATCATTTTTATTTACGATTCACCATTTTACTTATTCTCTTCTCCCACTTATTCATGAAATTAAAACACTGTTCGTGATGTGTCAATTTACCTATATCAAGAACAATGTGATTTCAATTTCTTTTAATTTAGTAATTTTCATTCATGAGACCATTTTTATGGATGAACTAGAATATAATTTATGTTTTATATCTTATATAAGGTACTATAATCATTTTGTACACATGTGATTAATTTATAAAACAAAATGATTTCCTCACACCAAAGAATCGCAAAAATAACATAAACAAATATCAATAATGTTTTAACTTATGAATAATCCTAATTTTAGAAAAAAAATGCTATAGTTTAGGGTACAAGAAATTCTTAAATACCATTCCATTCCAATTTTTATTTTTCACTTCCAATCTAAAAGAATATCCATCATGAACCAATCTTGGAAACCATGTAAAGAATGCACCTAAAACAATGTAAATAGCAAAATATAACAAATCAATGTGTCGAATTATGTTATCAAATGATCATATAAGTTGGTATAAATATTAATATGTTTTCTTAATATATACATAACACTTTTCTGGCCATTATACATGATGATTAAACACATTTTAAGTAAGAATAACTTAAGGTAAGAGAATTCTAAACCCAATTTACATTATTTGGGTTAACATTATTCTTTATTAATTATGTGGTATTAAGATTATAGGTGTGATGAAATTATATTTATATTATGTTACATTATGTGTATTTATATTTTATATGCATATCCATTCCATTCTATTAATTCTCACTCCAATTATGTTTTAATGGACATTTCTTTTAATATCCTTTTAACACCCTCTATAATAAATTTTAAAAGGATTTTCTTATGTATATGAAATGAGTAGTTTTACCTAATTTCAAGACAGGTTATTTACATGAAATGTTCCTAGAACATTATTTACGTTTTTTGGATCCTATAATAGCTCAAGATATGTTGGGTTGATCCCATTATTCCTCAAGATATGATCGGGGAGCCCCTTTATAGCTCTACAATGCATTGGGTACTCCAGAGGTGGAATTTGACAAAATGGATATTCCATGTGTAAGAGTGATTGTAAGAGTGATATGTAATATATGTCCCATGGAAACTATATGATGTTTCTATACATGTGGGTTTTTTATGATTATGGGTTTTATTGTTTCTTATGTTATCACAAGTCTAATGATTTCTCTCTTTATATACCTTAACCTGTTTTATATAAATCCTATGTATTTAAAATGTCTTTAATAGAATATAAGGATGAATAAGAGAAAGAAAGGATTCACGAGGACTGATATAGAGTGTTTTCAAAGAAATGATGTTTTATATTTCAATGATTTATATTTTGTAAAAATGGATATTGTTTTTAGTAGTATCCTCTTTGTCATAATGTGGCATGTTATATATGTAACATATCCTAATTCATTAAAACTATAAACTAGAAAATATTTTCATTGTGTATTAATGTATGTTCTTGTTTAAAATTCAATATTAATTTACTTTTTAAGGTATGGTCCTTATAGTTGGTATTAGATGAGGGTTTAGATAACTTTAGAGGTTAGATGATGTTAACAGAATACCATAAATTATTTTTACTCTATAGAAATTTGTAATGTTATATCATTTAAGGATTACCATGTTGATTCATCTATATTATGTCTATTCAGAATGGTTTTCATAGAATAAATAGGGAATATAAAGTAGGAAGGCACCAAGAGGCTGATGTTTGTATGAATCTGCACCTGGAATGGTGGGAATCAGAACCGAGTAAATTGTGATAGGAATGCCTTAGTTGAATCAAAAAATAAACAGGGGGGTTTTCCAAGCTAGATAAGAATATAATCATATATGAAGAAACTTTTCTTTTATGGAGCATTTTATGAGGCAACAACCTCCACCATTTAGTGGAAAAACAAATCTAGTGATAGCCAAAGGATGGATCAGTGCTCTAGAAAAGATATTTGATGTTAGGAGATGTTCATAATGTCAAATGGTATTAATATCCATTTATTGTTTGGAATCTGATGTTGATCAATGGTGGAATGTGGTTATGTATACAAGAGTGAAAGAGATGAACTTGATAGTTTTGAATGGGATGATTTTAAGTGTATTTATTTGGAAAAATATTTTCCCCAAACTATTCTGCTTTGAATGGTGGAACACTTCTGGGAACTGATGTAGAAAGATGATAATTCAGTTGTAGTATATGAGGCCAATTTTACAAGACTTTCTAGGTAAGTACTAGATTTTACTTGGTAATGTGATTGTAAAAAAATAGATTTTACTCTGGTTTGAAACCATTTTTGTGAAAAGCTTTGTCTTCACGAGTGTTTAAAATCTATGTGAAACATTTTCATTGTCTAGAAAATGTGTATATAGATTTTTCTGACACATATATGCCTCATGGTAATAAGAATAAGAAGTGTTTATGTATGAAGGTTTTGGTTGAGAATTTTTCAATGAAATATAGAGGTACAAAAATCAATTTCCCTTCTTGTGAAAAGTGAGGAAAAATGCATCATGGTGAATTTCTTGTAAATTATGGGAAATTCTAACGACGTGGAATGTTTGGAATCATGTATCTTATCGATAATAAAAATGATCTGAAATTTAATCAGAAGTTGATGGTGAGATGCTTTAACGGTAAGAAATTTGGTCATTTTCTTATTGTTTTTCTGAATCTAGTCACTCAAGTAGGGAATCTAAATGATTAGAAGCATAAAGGATTGGTAAAATCATTTGAAACCACTTCAGTAGATGTTTAGACATCAAACGAGGTGGTATCAGTTACATTTCTTATTTTTACAAATTTCAAGAATGTTTTGTTTCATTTAGGGCCAACACATTTCTTCATTTCTATGAAATTTTCAAAAAAATTGAAAATTCAACTTCATGAAATGAAACCAGATCTCATGGTAAAAACTACTAGAGAAAATATTGTGGAAAAAATAAATTATCATAATATAACTATCCTTGTATGTGGAAAGAATTTACTTGAATACCTTGTGGTTGTTCTTATAGTAGAGTTTGATGTTATCCTAGGTATGGACTAGATTTCATTTTATCATGCAAATATTGATTGCAGATAAAAACAAGTTTTTTTCATAAAGAATTTCATTTTGTATACACGAATGAACCCAAACCATTAATAAAATATATAGAATCAATAAAAACAATAAAGGATTGAAATGAAAGTTATCTTACTCATATTTTTTAGGATAAGAAAATTATCCAGATTAAAGATGTACCAGTTCTAAATAAATACCTGGGTGTTTTTCCTACTGATTTACCTTGTGTTATTTATAATAAGGAGGATGAGATTAATGTTGACTTAGTTCCTTATATTAATATAAGTTCTAAAACTCCATATCAAATGGAACAAATGATAATTCTAAAATTAAAAAAAGAAATTATTGGAATTATTAGATAAAGGCTTCATCTGACCTTGAACTTCACCATGGGGTTCTCTTGTCTTGTTTGGTAAGAAACAAGATAGTTTAATGAATATTTTCATCAATTATAGAGAATTAAATAACATTAGTTTAAAAAACAAGTATTATGTTTCTCATATCTTATGATTTTATTGGTCGGCTCTAGGTAGCACAATAGTTTTCAAAGGATAACCTGAGGTCGGGGTAACCTCAGTTGAACGTAAAGGATGAAGACATCCAGAAAACTGTGTTCTGTACTACATATGTTTATTATGAATTTTTTTATTACTTTTTTGTTAACTAATGAGCCTATTGTATTCATGGATCTTATAAATTGAATATTTCATGAGTTCTTGGATAAGTTTGGTGTTCTATTTATCGATGACATTATCTTATATTCTAGAAGTAAAGGGGAGCATGAAAAACATCTAAGGGTTGTTTTGAAAACCATAAAAGGAAAGAAAAAATATGGAAAAATCTAGAAGTGGGATTTATAGTTGAAATATATTTCTTTTCATGGTAACATACTAAGTAAGTATGGAATAATAGTGGATCCCGCTTAAAAAAGTGTTTGATAAATGTCCAAGACCTACACATGTTACAGAGATACGTAGTGTTCTTGGATTAAGAGGTTATTACTGACAGTTTGTTAAAGATTTTGAATGCTTATATAGCACACTAACAAAGCTAAAATTAAATAGAGTTTAATATGTTTGGATATAATAATGTGATATTTATTTTTAGGAATAGAAGAAGAGATTGGTAAATGCACCAATCATGACCATGTCTTCCAGAAATGGTGAGTTTTTCATCTAATATGATGATTCATTGAAAGGACTTTGTTGTGTTCAGATACAGAATGATAAAGTAATATATTATTCATCAAGAAGACTAAATCCTTGTGAGTTAAATTATCCCACACATGATTTGGAACTGAAATCTGTGGGTTTTTCTCTAAAAATTTTGTGGCACCATTTATACGGAGCCAAATGTTAAATATATACTAACCATAAATGTTTAACATATATATACATTTAGAAGGAATTAAACATGAGGCTTAGAAGATGGATTTTATGGATAAAGGATTATTATTCACGATCAACTACCGTCGAGGAAAAGAAAATAATGTACAGGATTAATTGAGTCGAAAACATCATGCATTATTAACTATATTATGTTTGGAACATGATCCCCTCATTAATGATTTGATTAATTTCAACTTAGATGTTTTAGTTGTAGGAAATACATCTGTTTTATTTCAAGTTTCAGTGCAGTCATCATTATTAGACCGAATTAAGAAAGCACTGAAGGAAGACATTGAGCTACCTAAAAAGGTATAATTTCATAAAATGGGTAAGTTACCATAATTTATCCTTGATAAAGGTTTTGTTTTAAAATTTTGGAAAATGGTTGTGTGTACCTTGTGTAATCTAGTTGAAAAAATATTTTTTTTGTGAATCTTATAGTTCTCCATTTTCAGTTCATCCTGGAATTACTATGATGTACAGATTCCATCGAGAGTACTACTGGTGGGATGGAATGAAAAGGGATACCTCATTGTTTACTATGAAAATATTAACATGGAAACAAGTTAAAGAAGAGCGGCAGTTACCGAAGGGGATGCTTTAGCCTTTTCCAGTTCTAGATTGGAAATGGGAGAATATATCCTTGGACATCATGGTTGGACTACATAAGTCTTTTTCTAAGTAACAATGTGACTTGGGTTATTATTGATTAGATGAATAAATATGTACATTATTGTTCTATTCAAGATACAATGTAGTTGGATCAACATTCAGAACAGTACCTCGAAGATATTTTTAGGTTATATAGAGTTAATCATTCCATTGTATCTGATCGGGATCTCATGTTCACTTCTATCTTTTGGAAGGGCCTTCAAAAGTCGTTGGGCACAAAATTAAATTTCAGTTCATCTTTTCATCCTCAATCATAAGGGAAGTAGGAACGAATGGTTTAATCTTTGAAGGACATTCATTGAGCCTGTTCAATGGGATTCTAAGGAATTTGGGATTGACATCTTTCTTTAGTTGAGTTTTCTTATAATAGAAGTTTTCACTCGAGTATATAGATGAAATATTTTGAGGCATTTTATGTGAAGCAGTGTCAATCTCCATCTTTTTGGGATGAATTCAGGGAATAGAATTGGATAGGACCAGAGTTAATCGTAGAAAAAGATGAAAAAGTGAACATGATCCGTCATCACATGAGGAAAACTCAGAGCAGCAATAAATGTTATGTAGATAACAGGGGGAAATACTTTTCCATTGAGGTAGGTGATCACATTTTTCTTAGAATATGACCATGGAAAGGTGTTATGAATTTCGGTAAGAAAGGAAATATAATTCCTAAGATCATTGGACCATATGAAATCCTAGAGAAGGCTAGACCAGTCACCTATTGAGTAGCATTACCTCTGAGTTTATCTCACTTACACAATGTATTTTGTGTTTTAATGTTTAGAAAGTATGTGCTAGATTCATCTCATGTCCTGAGCCCAGAAGTAGTATAGCTAGAGGAGAACCTTTCATATGAAGAGAAACCAGTTCAAATTTTTTATTGAATGGAATATGTATTGCAGAATAAGGTAATCCACTAGGTAACGGTTTTGTGGAGATATTTCATCGTTGAAGAAAAAACATTGGAATCTGAAAATGCTATGAGGGAAAGGTTCCATCACTTGAATAATGTGTAAATAAATTTGAGGGGATGAAATTTTCATAATGTGGGGATAATTTAACACCCCATGGTTCTAAAAAAATAATTAGAAAAGTTTGAAAAATTGTTTTATGAAGATATTTATAATTATATATTAAATATAATTTTTCCGCAAAAATGTTTTGAATTTCAAAAAACGGCCATCAATAATTATGATCAGTAAGTTATTTGAATCCTAATGGAACCAATATGATTTTTAGTGAATAGTAACATAACATTATGAATAGTAATATAACCTTAATGAATAGTAATTTGTATTATTATTCTATTTTATTAATGTTATAAGATAATGAGATGTTGTTTTATTTTTCAAGGTGTAAAAAATTTAGTTATAAATTTAAAATTGTTTTTTAATAAATTATGAAATTATTTAAAAAAATAATTAATAATATTATTAAAATTAATTTTAATAAATTTAGTTTATCTTTGATTTCTACACATCAGAAAATTGATAGGGTAATTTTTTTAGATGTTTCTGAAACAATTGATTAATCAGTGAATAGTAAAAATACAGTTTTCTGTTTTCAGTCAATTTAATGACATCGTTAATGATGTAATAATGATTTAATAATTATGGTAGACTTTTTTATAGTAGAATAAGACATTCGGTGACACAATTAGCTAAAAACATGGGAAAATACCATGGGAAAGCCCATGGTTTAGTAAATATCACTAATAAGGTGTTGCTTGAAATTAATAAAATATTACCTCACTTTTTCTATAAATAGCAACATAGTACTCCAATACATTCATTAAAAATTCCACATCAAATAAGTTATGGCCTTAATAAATCCCTATTTTTCCTCTCAAGGTGTTATCGGCCCCCACTGTCCCAACAATCAAGTCTTTGGAGTTACTCTACATGGTATGAGAATTCTAAACATCTTTCTTTTTTCCATTCAAGTTCACTTTTATATAGAATAATTTTAATGTTTCAATACCATGTTCTTATTTTAATTTTAGTCTATCTATATAATTTATTATGAGTAATTTATGGATGTTTTACCCCTATCCCCAATATTTTCAATGTTTTCTCTCACGTAAATATTTTATTAATTTTTAAATGACGTTATTAGGCTTCCGAATATTGTATGGGATTTCTCAACTTTTCTTTTATTTTGAGTTCCTTTATTTTATTATTATTTCCTCATATCTAGTTATCCAAGAGGAATTAATTTTAATTTATCTTAAATATTCTTAATTTAATCATGTATATGAAGATTTATCATTTTACATCTTCTCCTCTCCCACTTATTCAATAAAGTAAAACACTCTCCGCAATGTGTCAATTTACCGACACCATGGGCGATGTGATTATAATTTCAATTTCTTCCTTCAATAATGTTGATGAAATTTTTTTATTTTTGAACCAGATTATAATTTACGTATTATATCTTATATAATTTACTATAGTCATTTTGTTTAGATGTGGTTAATTTATAAAACCAAATGAATCTTTTATGACTGAAGAATCACCAAATTGACCAAATAATATATCAATAATATTTTAACTTATGAATAATCCTCAATTAAAAATTCAAAACTATAATTGGTAAGTTTATGGTTTTGGAAATATTTATATACTATTCTATTCCAATTATGTTGTTTCACTTCTAATCGATAAGAATAACCATCATGAACCGATCATGAAAACCATGTCAAGAACACACTAAAATAGTGTAAATAAAAATATAATACTAATAAATGTGTCTAATGATGTTGTAAAATGATAATATAAGGTTTTATAAACATGAATAGGTTTCATTAGTATATTAATAACACACTTTTAACCATTATACAAGAGGTTTAAACACATTTGAAGTAAGAATAACCTGTGGTAAGGGAAAGCATAACCCAATTTACATTCATTGGGTTCTTCTTTATTACTTATGTGGAAATAAGATTATTAGTGTGATGAATTTATGATTATATAATTTTTCACTATGTGTATTTACAGTTTATACACATATCGATTCCAATATATTAATTCTTACACCAATTAAATTTTAAGGGAGTTTCTTTTTAAAATCCTTTTAATACTCTCGTTAACAAATTTCTAAAATATTGTTTTTCTATATGTATATGGAACGAGTGGTTTATTCTTATTTCAAGATACAATATTACCATTAGATGTTCCTTGGACATTATTTATTTTGGGTTTATCCCATTATAGATAATTATATGTTGGGTTGATCCCATTGTTACTCATAATATGATGGGTGAGCACCATTATAGTTCTCCAATGCATTGGGTACTTCAATGGTATAATTTTCCCAAATGGATCTTCCATGTGTAGGGGTTATTGTAAGAGTGATAAGTTAAATATATCCTATGTCAACTACATAATTTTTATATGAATAATTGTTTTTAGGATAATGGGTTTTATTTGTTTTTATGTTATCACTTGACTAACTATTTTTCTCTTTATATCCCTTACTAAGGTTTATAGTAATCCCATGATTTTAAATTTTTTTATAAGATACATGGATGGGGAAGATAAATAAAGGATTTGTGATGTTGGATTTAGAGTTTTGTCAATGGAATTATGTTTTAAGTTTCAATGTTTTATATTTTTTAAAAAATGGATATTGGTTTTAGTAGTATCCTCTTCGTCAGAATGTGGTACGTTGTGTATGTAAGTTATCCTAATTATTTAGAAATATATACCCAAAAATATTCTCACTATGTATTATTGTAGGTTATTGTCTAAAAATATCATGATTAGGTAATGTTTTAAGGCCTGATTCTTATAGAGATGGTGTATCTGACTTATGTAATGATGTTATTTTTCATATTTCCAAATGCACTAGATTATTATGGTCCATATGTGTGTGTTTGTTTAATATAATGAATATTAATAAAAAATGATTTAATATATATGTATTATAATTATAGGTACCAATAGTTGATATTAGAGTAAAGGTTTCTTTATACTTTGGAAACTTAGATGAGAAAACCATAGTGAGATCTATAAGGAATTGTATAAGGCTATGTATAAAGATGAGTCAATATATAGGAAACAATACTTTAGTATTTTTCAAAGATAGAGCAACTGGTTTACTATAATATAATCCCTACCTAGATACTCAAAGTGTATGTGGCTCTGAAATAGATGTACCTATGGGTAATAACCCTCAAAACACCATATTGAGCTAGATTCACTTAGGAACTAGTTCATGACAATTGGCGTTGCTACACACCTGATTTGACACTATTGGGAGATATTCATTAGAAATTCACAAACCCATTATGAACCTTTATAAAAGATTTAACTACTACATGACTATTAATTACCTAGAATAAACCTCATGTTTCATAGATTAATGAACAATTCATCATTATATAAACACCGTATAAGTTATTTTTCATGATTATTTGGTTCCCAATGATGATTATTGTCTCTTACACTATTCATCTTTGTTTTTGTAAATGAATAAAACACTATGGGACCATAGTATTGCTGAGTGTGATAGAAAATGAAATGATTATACTTCTGAGAAAAAAAAATTTAGGGGATATAGAAAAATAGCCTCATTGATATGGTCCCAAAAAATCTCAATCTGTGAATCAAGAGGAACTTACAATTATATAAATGAGGGAAAAAATTATGTTGATCTCTTAATGAGGTAATACCCAAATTCAATCAATTGATCTGGTGATCCTCTAGTTACTCAGAAATTGATCATGACTGATGAAATAATAATTTCCATTCTCTACAATTCATAATAATAAAAATAAATGTTTTCTATATACCATTTAGAATGTGCATATAATCAATGGTGGAATATTATCAATAATATGGGGAGACAAGGTGAAATTGATTCTATTGATTGTGATGAGTTCAATAACTTCTTTTTCAATAACTAATTTCCTCAAATTCTTCACAAAAATATGGATAAGGTGTTTCTTGAGCTATAGAAAATGTATACTTAATTTATTGGTACCTCTTAGTAAAATTTTACAACACTTGTGGAGTACACTTATAGAATTATCATCCAACCAAAAAGTATAGTTGACAAATTCTTTAGTTGATTAAAACCAAGTCTATAAATGGAATTAGACATAAGGAAATTTCGTAGTTATTAAGACTTTGTTTGATGTGATATAAATCTAGAAATGGAGGTTGGAGTTACTTATCTATATCATGGAACTGATAAGAAATGGAATATGGAGTTCAGAGGAAAAATTAAAACCGGGGAGGGAAAAAGATGAGATTTCTACTATGATAAAATTATGGTAAAAGTATCAAAGATGTTTTATTAAGGACCCAAGTAATTTTTTTATGTATGAAAGGGATGTTTATAGAGAAATTGTTTTTCAATGATATGGGAATAAGTTAGCTAATGATTTGAATATAGGGAAAGATGTACATAATTCACCTCCCACACATCAGTGCTTCTTGTGTAAGGAAACTAGGAATAATGATAAACAATTCCCAAACATAAGGGTTAATAGTGATAATTGATGTCGGAAACCTATTATGTCAAGTGATAAGGGGAAATCTCATGAGATAATAGTTTCTAATGAGGTTTTAATAATGATGTGGTCAAATGTGAACTTATCATTCACTCTAAAATAGATAATGTATTATTTGACGCTTGATCTACCCATTCATTATTATCAAAATAATTTTCTAAGGGTATCATGATTCAACACAAAAACATGAATGAGGATTTATCATTAAAATGCCTAAATGGTATGATAATAACATCTCATTTTTATAATTCCTCTCACATTTGGTTTCGTTAGAATTTGCTTCATGTAAATCTTAAAATTATTCCTCTAGTGGAAATGTATGTCCTCTTAGGAATTTATTAGATGTATCATCATAAATCTTATGTTAGTTATCGAGGAAGTGAAGTAATAATTAATAATTCAAACCAAAATATATTATTCTATCAATGTGATGATAAGTATGGAATTATTTTGGGGACCACATACTTTTTTTGGCTCATAATTCCCAATCAGAATAGGTGTTTATCTTAAATTTTTATGAACAAACTCCATATAAATGATAGTCATATTGTTCAGGAATTCAATGATTTGTTTTTGGAGGATTTTCTTACTTGTCCAATAAAACATGATGTTGATTTTTCTATATAACTAATACATGGCGTGACACCAATTTTGAAGACTCGTTATAGAATGGACCAGATTGAGTTATATTAATTAAAAAAAGATTCTCTAGGAAGACAGAGTTAAGGAATCCATTTGACCAAGTGTGTATCCATACGATGTACCTATTGTTTTTTACAGAAAGAAATATAGATTGAATAATGTCTTAATTTATTATTGGTATTTTACCATGATCACAATTAATAACAAGTTTTGTTTACCACATATTGATGATTTTTTGGTCAACTACATACAGTTCAATACTTTTAAAATATTGACTGTCATTATGGGTATCATCAATTCAGCGTCAATAAAAAGGATATATAAATGAAAAATTACACAAAATTTATTCAAACTATGAATATATAGTGAATCATATAGGTCATAAAAATTTATCTTCTATCTTCATGGATTTAATTAATAGGGTCTTTAGGAATTACATTCATCAGTTATTGTTAGTCTTTATAGATGATATTCTTATCATCTCGAAGGGAATTTAAGATCATAAAGACCGGTTGGTAACATTACTAAATAACCTATGGAAGGATAAAATATTTGAAAATTTTTCAAATTGATAATTTTGAATACAAAATGATTCATTTTTGGGCTATATAATCTCAAGAAAGGGTATATAAGTAGACCAATCAAATATATAGGCTAATTAATGTAGGCCCAAACCAACCACACTCTCTAAGATCTGAATTTCCCTTGGTATAGGTGGATATTATCAATGGTAAGGGGATCATTTCACATGAATATCTAGTATTTTGATCAATTTAACTTAAAAGGGATCTAGGTTACTCTAGTAAGATAAATATATGTAATATTTGGAAGAACTGAAGAAAATATTAGTATATGAACATGTTATTACTTTACCCTTTTATGGATAAAGGTCTTTAATGTATTTTGATGCATCTAATAAGGGATTTGAATGTTTTTATGCATACTAATATGGTTATACATAATAGCTCCAGATAATTGATAGTTCATGTGAAAAATTACCAAACTCTTGATTTTGATTTTGTTATGGTAATTGCTTCTTTTAATATTTGAAGAAATTATAGTTATGGAGAAAAGTGAGATATATATACCGATTATAAAAATTTAAAATTTATATTCACAAATAAGTAGTTTAATATGTACCAAAAATGATGGTTAGATCTGTCTAAATATTATAACAGATCACTATATTACTTACCTAGGAAAGGAAAAAGGGTAGACGATGCATTCAGTCAAAAGGATCATGCTCACTTATTAATATTGAGGATAAAAAAATCCAATATTTTAGTATTTTCAATATATGGATCAGGAAATCCTAAAGTAAGGGGTAGTATCTTTTCATTATTAATTTATTGTTCAAAAATATATCTTGGAAAAGATTAAAGTTGAGTATAAGTAATATGTAGAGATTCAGTAGTAGGTTATAAATATTCTTGAGTTTATCCTTGATCAGGATGTAATGATATGGTTCGAGAACCAATAATTTGTTATTTACATACCATTCTTGAAGAAAGTGTTGATAGATTAATCTCATAGATATTTATTCTCTGTACATCATAGAAGTACAAAAAATTATCATGATTTGAATGAAATATTTTGGTGGGATGGTATGAATACTGATATCACTGAGTTTGTATCTTAGTTATTGGTATGTAATTAAGTTAGGATAAATGAAAAAGTGTAACGGGATCTTGAATCCATTACCTATATTAGAATGTAAATTGGAAAACAAAACCACAGATTTTGACATTGATCTCCCAAAATTCCTAAAGGTAATAATGATATATAGGTTGTTGTCGATCATCTTATTATGTTAGCACTCATAATCTATATCAGATAAAACTTATCTAAAGCTCATATTTCTATGATATACATTAATGAAGTTTCCAGGTTACATGGATTATCGCATTCAATTATGTATGATTGGGATCCATGGTTCACCTCAATGTTCTGGTGAAGTCTTCAGCCTTCTCTTGAATTGGAATTGAGCTTCATCAGTGTGTATCAACCAAAAATAAATTTTCATTCTGAAAGATAAATTCTTAAGCAAGATGTTATATAGATATATTGTTCTTTAGATTTCAATGGTTGTTGGGATCAACACCTTCCTCTAGTTGAATTGTTTTTCAAAAATATCTTCCACTCAAGCATTAAGATGAATCTTTATGATTCCCTCTATGGAATGAAATGTTGAGCCTTAATGTGTTATAATGATGATGAAGACATAAAGCTAATGGGACCTGAGATAGATAATGAAATAGAATATAATGTTAAATAAATTGTAGGGAACCTGTATAAAACATAGTATAATCTGTAGTTTTATTCAAGATAATTAATTTCTTAACATTGAGGATCTTTTCATGTTTATATTTTTTGGGATGTAGGTATTAAATATTAAATTAAAATTCAAATATTACAAAGTTCACACATCTATTCAACGTCCATTTTTTCACAAAATATTTTTTTTAAATGAAGCATAATTTCTTTTTCCTGAAAATCATTATAACATTCAACATGAATTCCTGTCATGAACCAAGTTGGGATGCCATCCAATCGAACACTAGACTCAGTCTATGGAATGGCCTCTAGGGAACTCCATGTCCCTACATGCTGGAAACTAGTGACTAGGTATCAAAATTATGCTTTGTGAATTACTTCACCACTATGTATAACAATTATCAATAAAAAAAGTGAAAAATAATCCCTAACTATAACATTACAAAACTAGGTAAAAAATTATCAGAATCAAGGTTTTATAACATTATCCAAATACCAACATACCAAAATTGAATTAAACCAAAAAATACCCCATAATTCATTGTACTACATGAGGGGAATATTCAATGATCCACCACTAGAAACACCTACAACAAATGTTGCAATATTTACCATATCCATCACATCACAACACACCTTTTATTTACTCATATCATACATAACAATGACTATATACTCCCAATGGTTTATATAGGGTGTGATCCAAAGCCTAGTAGGATTCCACCCCAAAGAAAAGATTCCATGATACAACATTAGAAGATAATTTAACATGATAATTTATAAAAAATGATTTAAAATATTTTCAGGAAAGAATCTTAAGAAAAATCATTCTCAAGGAAACACATTCAATGAAACTTGTTTCTAAAAAACCTCATTAATGGAAATAAAATATGAATAACTTCTAAAAACATTCTACGTATAGAACCATATCTCATAAGTTTTATTTTTTAAGAGATAACCATGGGTAAATCCTTAAGTGTTTGTTGCACCAGAGGGAGAATAAAAACCTCATTCTTCAGTGAAATGTGGTGTAGCGACCGCAACCCCCAATTTTTCATGCACAAGGCACTAAGAGGAAATATCCCACATGCATAGTGGTCTCTGATCAAATCAAATGATTTTTAGTGTTATAAAATCAATAATACTAATTTAATCTTGGATTTCCTCTTCATAATTAACTAGAATCAATCCACTAGTAGAATATTGGCTTCGCACTTCCGAATCAATAGTGTACTAGTTATAGTTTTCCCACCAAGGTAATTGGGATTCCCTTTGATCTAAATTTCAAGTTTCACATTTCACACAACTCATCATATTTATATAAAAATTCCATGAATTGTAAAAACAATTTGAAATCACCTCTTCCACCAACCAATACAAGGAAACAACTATTATTTATAAATAAATCACCTTCCATTTTACACACACTTTAACCAACTTAATTTTTTTTTCAAATTACATGAAAAATACTTGATACCCATTTTGAATAATTCCAAGAAAAAATAATTAGTTTAACCATTTTTATGGGGAAATCCCGTTTTAAAATCAACTCATAAGGAAAGTTCTCTTTCAAAAACATTATTCCCATCAATCGCCCAATTTTTACAACACATTTAAAGGTTCCAAATAAAATCCAGCAAACCAAAATAATTAATTTTCCACTGAAAACACTTTTTTAAAAAATTTTAACCTCATACTCCTTTGAAATAAAATTTTAAATTATTCACATAATTATAAGAACACTTACAAGATACACTTAAATGAGGAACATACACATAATAACCACTTCCCTTGAAATCACCATTTCTATCACATGTTCATGTAAAACTCTTTCTGAATCATATTTTTCTCCACATAAGAAACTCATAGAATATAATTGAATTTAAAAAAATCATATTAAAATCATATAAATATTTTAGATCATGGAGCAACCTGACTCAATCTTGGAAACTTCCGAAAGTCAGTTCAAATCCACGACCTCGCCAACACAAGATCCTTTAAAGGAAAGGTCCAATAACAATAATCATAATATACCCCAACAACAAAATATTAAACCCAATTAAGTTTAAAAACACTACTAGAAATTTGGAATTCATGAAATAGGGGAGAAGAACCCAAGAAAGATGGATAATTTTATAGGAGATGGACTTGTTGATTCCATGAAGTTCCAACACCATAACCCCCAAAGGAATAAATATTAAAGGCTCCATGAAATCTTGTAAGAGGATCTCATGGTTGGATATCATGAATGGGATGGATGAGTGTGGTTTTTTGTTATTAATCAAAAAGGATAATAGGGTAATGTTTCACTTTATACTGATTTGGAGGAGCACACAGTTTTTCAGCATAGATTTCCAAACCACGCAAAAACTGTTTGCCCTCACTACCCAAGGGGAACACACTACATGGTTACCCAAACTATGTGCATACCATGTGGTTTTCCATTGTCCAAAATTAGCACTTAGCTATATGGTTTCCTTGACTAGGTGCACTATTTCCCCCAACTATATTCCAACAATGCTCACCCCTTCCAATCCCAAAATAAATATTTTTCAAAAAGAACTCATGGGGAATCCAAGGGAAATAATACTGATAAAAAACTAAATAGAAGAATAACCTGGAATTCAATATTTTCACACCTATAACTCGATAGAGACAACAATGAGACCTAAAAAATAAAATTAAACTAAAGATTAAAACAAAAATCAATGTGTGATAATTCTCCCCAACAAGAAAAATTTCTTCCCAAGGAAATTCATTCCATGTTTTGATCAGAGAAAATTAGATATTCCCTAACGACTCTTAGAAATTAAAAAAACATCAAACTAGAATAAATAAAGAACACTGCAAATGATAATGAAGATTCACAAGATTTAACATAGGAGGCCACAATGGACTCTGCACCATAAAACTTCTACCTCCAAAAATCCACAACACATCCAATTGATTGATCTAAATATAATTAATTCTCATAATGAAAAAAATATAAATCCAATAATACTTTAGACATTACAAATATATAATCATACCTCTTACATGAAGTCAAATAAAACCCAACCACCTCTCAAATAGCATTTGAAAACCCAAATCACAAATGTTTCAGAATTTTTATTCAAAAAACCAATTGGATAAACTCTAAAAACCCCATGTTTACTCAAAAGGGAAACTCTTTGACAATATCTCTGGATGAAATATCTGAATGCCAAGATACACCAGAAACTAAATTTATTATCAAAACGAAAGGTTCTAATAGACTCCACACCATTAAAAAACAATTAGCACTGACCAAAATCAACGTACAAATGAAGCCAGAACACTACCAAAAAATAACATATTTCTTGAATCATTTTTTTGGAAAGGCCCAACATTCCCCTAAATGAAGAGGAACTAAAATTTTTAATAACTTCAAATAGAACCGTACTCCACATGAATCAACACCAGAAACCAATCCAAGTTATCAATATAGGATATTGGAAGAGACATCCAACCATTAGTAACCAAGAAGATTTGATGAAGACTAAAAGAAACAACAATGAGACCCAAAATGGGTCTCTCGGCTATAAGAAACCAATTACCTTAGATTAACACGAGAAACCGGACATGGTTAAACCTGAAAAATTACACACATGCTAGTACACCAACACTATATAAAGAAAACACATATCAAGGGAAAACCCAACCAATGAAATAGGTTGAAACCAAAACATACTCACAAAGGCTAACCGCACTTGGGAAACCAATCAAAATCCCATAACCAAAAAAGCACACCACTGGAATTCTATGAAAACAGAAAAACCACACCTCCTCCTAATCAGGGTGGAACTACTAACTTCCCATTTCTCGAAATAATGAAATGAGGTCTCTACACATCTTTCTATGAAATGGGACATTTAAAATTGAGTTAGATACTAAAGAATCATATAAAAAGTACCCATTATGTCACTGAAGAAAGAATCTAGAAAAAGGTCCCATGCACCCTCAAGATTCCTAACTATGTTCCAAAATCCCTTTAAGGCTTATGGCTGGAGATCTGATGTTTTTTTCATCTATTGCCTCATGGTCATGAGCTAAAAATCCCTGGTTAGAACCCCTTTCAACAAAAATAGGGATTCAAACAACACACACTCCTCATCCCCTTTCACTTTGAATGAGAAATATCATAGAAAAGACACTCGACCAGAACACCCTCATTTTAAAATGTAATGATTCAAAACATTCCAAAAGAGAAACACAATTATATTTAAATGGAAGGTCACAACAAATCCACATAACTCAATTTCACAACATAAGGATAAAACAACACAGCAAGACACCATCATACACAACCATTAAAAAATACCTATGCATTCATAGACTTGACATGTGTTTAAAGCATTCAGACACGGTAAATATTTATTACTAGACCTACCGCACTAATTCCACAAAAAGATCATAATCATGAAATATTGTAATAAAATATCCAAATAAATTTTTAATACCATGTCTGACAACAACAACTTCAAGCCACATTCAATTATGGTAATTACCTTCACCGTTTCAAGCCTAGATCTTCAAGAATAAATGTAACAAACATAACCTTTAGAAACTTAGGAAACTCAAGTAAACTATAGTATCATTAAAATTTCCACGTCCAATCTTCCCCATCAAGAGGATCCTCTTATAAATTGAAAATGGGAGGACTAGTCTTCTGAAACTCAAGAAGAATTTCTACAGTTTAGTCAATTGGATGGTCTGCTGCTGGTGATCCACCCTTGGAAGCACTTCAAATATACTTTGAATAGTGTGAGGGAATAAAATTAAAAAACAAAGAAACTGAGAGCTAGACCAAACCAACTGATAGCCCAAAAATTTGCACAAAAAAACTACAAAGGCATAAAGGGAACCAATTCAAAGGCTTCCCAGACATTTTTTTCAATGGAACCCACTAACCATTATCATAAAACTAGTTTATATACAAAAACTCTAACTTGAAACACTAATCAAATGACAAGAGTTCTAAAACTCATAACATGTCTCATGTAACATTCCCAAATCACAAGGAGACACACCACACACTGTTGTTTATCAAAATATCACACCTTCTCTTAAAATCACTTTTGAAAAGAAAACAAGATCATTAGGTTTCACACTAACCAATGGTATTCCATAGTTACACACACATGCGCATTATCTTTCCAAACTGAGAATCCATTACTTAATGTCATCAAACACTCCCATTTCAACACATATCCAAACATGTGGTCACTCATGAAAACCCAAATGGTCAAAAAAATCCATTTTAAAAATCAATTTTTTTTCACAGAGCACCCACCAACAAATAAAATATAGTATCATAATCCATAAATCAAACGATTTCGTTATTTCTTAGAAAACAATTTAACATATATTATCCAAATATCCAATTCATCCCATTTCAAATAATTTTCATCAAAACAAAAAATCCCATTACACGAAATCCCATTTGACAAATACTCATTTATACTCATTTAAAATAGATTTGAAAACCTGAATAAAAGTAAACTACTCTTTTCCAAACAACCAATTCTCACAAGCCCTAGATTTTGAGTACCAATACATAATTCTCAATAAACACATTCTCATTTTATCAAAAACTCATTTAACAAAAATTGAAATGTCAAAATATTGATTCAAAATGATTCTAAAAATACATTTTCCATATTCCCAAAAAAAAACCATTACCACCATAAAAATAGTTATCACAATTATGAAATATGGGATCAATTTTTTTTTTTGTTTCAGAATTATGAAGGACCCAAAATAATCTGTAAGGGGAAAATAGTTCTGATATTGACTCATTCATATGGTTGGCGGCTATACTCCAATCATACCACCATTACATAGATCATACTTGGACCATGTTATCGGCTTCACATGGATTACTAATCCATGTGAACTCATTGACACGACTATTCCAGCTCTCATTTTATACACAAAATACCAAAAAGTCCACAAAAACTAAAGAAACCTGACTTTATATGGAAACTCAAGTTTTTTCAATAGGTGTGATGGCCATTAACCCTACGTGAAACTAAAACATCAATCCCTGATAGTCCTAGATCCATTCTATCTAGACACATTCACCTATAATGTGACCCAAAATAGTTTTAAATACTTTAATACCATTTTTTGTGAACCAATATTGGATTCTATCCAACCCAGCACCTGACCTGGACCATGTCATGGCAAGAAGGGCATTCCCAATTTCCACTAGCTGGAAACTATTGCCTGGGTATCAACAATATACTTTGGGAATGATTTCACCAATGATTATAACCATAAGCAATCAAAAAAATATAATAACAATCCATAGCTATAATATTACCCAACAAGGTACAAAAATATTCAGAATCAGGGTTTTGAAAATTTAACCAAATACCATGATAGTAAAATGGAAGGAATCCAAAAATCATTAACAAATCATCTATACAAGATGTGGAGAACCACTGTCAAGCCACCACCACCACCCACAAGAAGTGGGGGACAACCAACCAGATCCACCACAAAACACCGCACCTTTTATTTAGTTAGGTCATACATAAAAAAGTATACATTCAGAAAAAGGTGTATGTAGGGTGTGGTTAGAATCCTAGAATAATGCCACCCAAAATGGAATATTTCATTCTACAATATTATAAGAAAATTTAACATTTCCATTTATAAAAATTCCTTTACAAAATTTTGAAAAAATAATTTTAAGGGAAACCATTATCAAGGAAACACATTCATGGAAAATCATTTATAATCAATTTTCATTCATGTAAATAAAATATAAAGAAGGTCTATCTTATGAGATGGTTGGAACAACATATCATATTTTTATTTCTTGAGATAACACCATGGGCAAATACCTAAGGTTAACTATCACTAATGAGACCCTATAAACCTCAATCCTTAGTGAATCATGGTATAAGAACCATAACCCACCGATTTCTCTTGCACAATCCACTAAGAGGGAATATCTCACAGGCCTAGTATAAATTGATCATTTAAAAAATTTAGTTAATGTTGTAGCATCAATCCCGATAAATGAATATGGGATTCCCACTTCTGAGTCAATTAGCATCAATCCACTAGAAGAATCTAGGATTTCCATTTTTTAATCACTAGAAAACTAGTTCTAGTTTTCCCACATAGGTACCAAAGATTCTTTTTTTATCAATTTCATATTTCACATGTCACACAATTCATCAGATTCACATACACATGAAAACCAATCTAAACATTCTGGGAAATGACTGTAGTAAAAAACACACAAAAACCACCATTTTCCACAAATCAACCGCTTTCCAATTTACACACACCAAACTCATTTGAAAATATATTTCACACTAATTGGACAATCCATGAAACCCATTTGGATAGATTCCCTAAAAACATATAATTAATTTAACCATTTATATGGGAAAATCCCCTTTCAAAGGAATAAAAAATCCAATTTCTCATTCAAACATGCTTCACATCATTCCTACAATTTTCACAACACATTAAAAGGTTCATAATAAATTCAAATTAATAAAAATAATTTATTTTACATTCAAATACCACTTTAAACACATTCACACCTCAAGTTCATTTGAAAATACAATTCACACCTTTCACTAAATTATTAAAAACACATCCTAGAAACACCAAAACAATGAACATAGACATAATTACCATTTTATCATGAAAATAAGATTTTTATCACATATAAATTTCAAACTCTTTCCAAATCATATTTATATAATATAAAAATCTCAAAGCATTTAACCACCTAGCTCAAGATTAGAAACTTCTAGGAATCACTGAAAACCCACAACCACACCACCAAAAGATCATATAAAATAAAGAACAAACAACAATCATCATAATCTCCCTTATCAATACAATAGTAAACCCTATGTAGGTCAAAAACTCCACTTGAAATTTGGAAATCAAGAAATAGGGTAGAATAAACTTTAAAAGATGGATAAATCAAGAAGAGATGGACTTAATTTTTGAATCTGTGAATTTCACACACCAAATCCACCAATGGATTTTGGATTAAAGGCTCCATGAAATCATAGAGGAGTCTCCCATAGATTTAAATTTGAATTGGGCAGATGGGAGTGGTTTAGTGTAAAAAAATTAAAAAGGGTAGGAGGGTAATCTTATTCATTTTAATGACCTATAAAAGTTGAATGGTTTGACAAAACGGTTTTCCAAACCATGGTTCAATTGTGCAACCCTCAAAATCATAAAGGGACACACCACATGATTACCGAAACAATATGAATTCCATGTGGTATTCCACTTTATTAAAATGAAATATATTCATATAGTTTCCATGTATTGGTACATAGTTTCGACTAATTGTACGTCAACCATGCACTACCCCTTTTCAAGACCAAAACATCCATTTTCCCTCAAGAACAAATTGGGAACCCAAGGGTTAAAATCAATATTGAAACTAAATTGATGAATATCCCAAAATTCAATCCCGTCACACCAGAATCTTGAGATAGATAAATGATACATAAAAATAAACCGAATCCATGGATGAAAACAAAAACCCATTTGTTACACTTTCTATTTTCTCTTACTAATCATTATACCCTATGAAAAACATTTTAAAACACGAGTTTATCATAAAAATCAAGGTAAGTGAAATAAAAATAATGAAAGAAACCATTCTTCCATGAATAATTATTAACCCATTAAAATATCTTCACAAAGTTATACTCTCCACCCATAAAACATAAGATATTTATCTTACCTCATGAAATGATACATTCTCTATATGACTCTATATAAAACATAAATTATAAAGGTAACTTGTGGAATAAATTTTACACCACATTTACAATATCTATCATGGATATATAGTGAGTACCGTTCATGGTAACATTTGGAATACCAGACATTTTATATTCCCTTAATCAATTAAGAGAAACTCTTCTGATCAACTTTGTCCTATTACCCAAAGTATTGGAGAGCTAACATGGGCTCTCCAACCCCAGGTTTATCACAGAACCGCCTATAATCCTAAAAAATTCTCAAGAACCATAACTTAATAATAAGACATAAATCATGCATAAAAGAAAATTAACTTTTCCACATTGATATATCTTTACAAATATTCTCACTCATAAATAAAAACAGATTATTAGAAAATAAAACTGTAAACATGTAAGGTTGAAAAAAATCATAATATAAAAATGAATGTGATAAATTTCATTTATTATATATTTGTTAAAAAAATTTCAAACTAAATAATGAAATAGTAACTTTAAAAGAGTTTTTAATAGAAAATCAATTACATAAATACTGAAAATGATCCCTTTTTAAAAATATTTAAGAGTAATTTAAAAATTATAATTTTAATAAATTGACATTAATATAAATAAATTCATAAAATAAATTTTGAAAATATCTAAATGAAAGAAAAATATTTATAATAATAAATATTTAAAACATTAAAAATAATTTTCTTTAGTTAAAAAGTCCCTTATAAATATCATATTATTGAAGTGAGCATTAATCAAATGAACGTCTCACATTTATTCAATAAAAATCCATATAAAATAATTATAAATATATCATAGTATATTAGATAATAGATACCTATATAATGTTTGCACCATATAATCAAGAAGTATACCTTTCACCCAAAAAATGGAAACTGGGATTAGATTTCCCTTAGTAATTAGTAATTTGTAGAATGATATGCCGCAAGAAGGAATAAAAATTAAAAAACATTTAAATATAATAAATATAAATAAATTCATGGAATAACCTGTAAAATTAAATTTATAAACACCTCATAAATGAATAGATATGCATAACATCTAAATATGCATAAACAAAATAAAATTGAGGTGAAGTCCCATACCATGAGTCTTAATCATCATGTACAATATTTATCATCCTAAATAATAAACATATGTTTATTATTTACATTATTTAGAACCCTTATAAATTCCATTCTTATTTTTATATCTCTTGTTATCATGTAATAACAATTACCTAATTATTTATACTCATGTTAGACGTTTTGATTATATTTGGTGCTTCAGTCTAAAATGACATTAGTATGGCATCAAAAGTCAAATTGGACATTAGTAAATTATCTTCACAATAATATTAAGGAAATGATTATAATTTTTATACATCCAATATACTTTTATGTCAAACTATTAATTGAGGTCATGAAAAATAGACTACATTATAATCATGGATATGGTAGGTCGTACGTACGCCTGTGTAACATTTTCATTTTTCAATAATAATTATAAAAATATATTAAAGGTAAATTTATCTTTGTAAAATTATAATAATATCATTAATATAATAATAATCATTTAAATATATTTATATATTCCATCCATGTGATGTGGTGATTAAAAACTAATCACATCACTTCGTGGAGGTGATAGTTCACATTTACGCATGAACAACATTATAATTTTAATGTGCATGGAAAAGTAAGAAGGTAAATGATATAATATTATTTAAAAATGATAAATATCTCATAGATATTATATAGAACCATTAATTACATTGTTAAATCCAGTCTTGAGATATGGTTATGAAAAAGGAATTATATCAGTTCAAGAGGTGATAGTTTGTCGTACACCTGAACAATTAATTCTTTTCCCATTTGATGGAATTGAAGTTGGATTTAGGTAATTAATTTGACATAATGAAATATAATTATATTTATTATAATTTATTTATTATTTAATCATGATTTAATAATATTTTAAGGAATTTGAAGAATAAATAAATTAGAAATGCTTGATTAAAACAATACCTCTTATTCGAATGATCTCCTTTTCTTAACACCATTAGACCACTAAGGTTGGTGTTTTGTCTAACCTAAGAGATATATAATGTGAGGATATATTATAAAAATTTATTTGGGCATATCTTAGATTAACCATTTAGGTTTTTAATTCTAATTAAAAGACAATAAGATGTTCTCTATTATAAGAGATGAGAGGGGCACTCACGTAATTCTTCAAAAAAAAATTAAATGAATGTAAATTAATTTAATATTAACAATTGATCCTAATTAATTTATTTAAAATATAAGGTGATTAAGGATCTAAATCGATTTATCCAATAAAAATTAGATATGTTTGGATTATTTTTTTAATCCTTAGAATTTTGGTTTAACCCTTATTTAACCTATTTAATTCTTTGAGATCATATTACTTCGATTGTGGACAAATATTGTTGGTCACCTAAGGGTAATTTTTGGGCATGAGAACCTGTTGTTTGTGGAATTCTCTCTTAAAAATGATATTATAATCACTCCATTTGTAGATAAACTAAATAGAAATGTATGGGGAACCTTTATAGAAAGTTTCTAAGGCCACATCGGTATATTATTTCATGGAGGTTAGCTCAAAAAAAATACAAACTAATGAATTTCCGCAGGTATGTGGTTTTTCTCTCTACTCCATTTGCACTTTATAATTTTAGAAAAGGGAGGATTTTGACCCCCTTTTCCTTAGTTGTGTTGCGGATTCGGCAATATTGAGGGTGGGTTTTTATGTGTTTGAAGTTCCTCAGCCTCATTCTGATTCAATTTTTGATTTCATAAAGAGTTGGATCTCTTTGATCTAGTAACCGAAACTCTGGAATTAGTTCCAGGCTATTTTATAGGAGGCAGGGTATATTATTTGGACATCAAGAAACAAATTCAGACATGATATATAGCGACTTATGTTGGGTGTTGTTCTTAAAGGGATTTTCACGGTAGTATAAGGGGTGGAAACACTGAAAGGTGTGTTTTGATCAAACTCTATTCATTATTTATCAGTGCATAATCAGATTTGGGTAAAAGGCTACTTTCTTCCTTTGTGTGGTACAATAGAAGTCATTTGGCAGGGCCCTGTTCATGGGTGGATCAAAATCAAGCCTTATGGTGCTTCAAGGGGAAATTTGGGTCCCTCTTGCATTGATGCAGTGTTTAGAGACTATTAGAGAAGTGGTCTTGGGTGCATCTATAGATCACGTGGTATTGCTTCTGATCTTGAAGCTGAAATGCTTGGGGTTATTATTGCGGTGGAGCAAGCAGGAAGGTGGGGTTGGAACAAGATTTGGATCTAATGTGACTCCACTTTAGTAGTTTCTGCTATTCGAACTGGGGATTTTCATCTTTCTTGGAAGCAAACTAATCGCTGGAGTAGATGTTTGGATTCTCTTTATTTAAGAGATCACTTTGTTACTCATTCGTATTGAGAAGAAAATGTGTTGGCAGATGGGATTGGTTACAAAGGTGTTAATGGTAATGATTTTTATTGGGTTGATCTTCTACAAGCTGATCTCCTTTTTTATTTTAGGAAAGATTTTTGTAAATCTTCTACTTTCAAACATGTGTATGTTTTTCTCCTAATAAAGGGATCTTGCTTTTTTGGGCAAGGTCTCTGTTCGTCTTAAGAAAACAATTACTACATCATCATTCTGAAAGAATTCAATTTAAATTTTTCTTCCTCTAAATATAAAAATAAATTAACAAAAATATGGAATGATTATATATTTAAAAATACTATTTATTGTCGAATATATCCACTATATAACCTCATATTAAAAATATTTCACTTATTGAAATCAAAAGTATGAAATAATGTATTTTCTTCGAATAAAATATTATAAACAGATTAAATTCCTCAAAGTGGCTCCAAAAGATCAGAAAATCATAAAAAAGATAATTTATATCAGAAACAACTCATCCAGTAAAACTACAAAAAGTTTCATTGTGATTTTATAATACATAAAATATTATTTTTACCCTAAATTACCTGATTTACCCTTAACTATGGTAATAGAAACAGTTAAATCTACTATTAATAATGGAAAAAAATAAAAGGGACCTATATACTAAATTTAGACCTTATGATTAAAAAAAGGAATATATTTTTCTTAATTCAAAACACATTATTTGATATAATTAATTTATAATCAATCTCTTAGATATAACGAGAAAACGAGTTATTAAAGTGAAAACATTCAAAATATTGAAATGTTTTTATATATATCTTTAATCTAAAATTTATTCCAATGACCAAAAAAAGATTAAATTATATTAAATTTATCTATTTCTAATTTAATCCCAATCAAAAATTTTATTTAACACTATATTGTTATTAAATGAAATGGTGTTTTCAATGGAAATTTAATATTTTTTACTATTCATTATATCATGAATCATATTAGAAAAATACCTAAAATTAAACCAAAGTAAATTTTGATATTATTATTTCAAATGAGGAGATTATTTTGTCAAATTTACTTTATTAATGTTTAAAAACTAGATTTAAAACAAGTGTTCAATCAAAAGGTGGAAAACTACCATTTTAGAAATAAACATATTTTCTACGTAAAATTGCATTTTTTCTTATATCATTTCATGATAATACATAAGATTAATTTTAAAAATTATATTGAAATATATATATATATATATCATTAATATAATCCATTAAGTTTAATTTATTTATTTATTTTTATCAAACCCTCTTATTAGCATTATAAGAGCTTTTCGGAAAAACATTTGCATTTAATTTGAAAGAAGGTTTTGTTTTCATTTTTAGTTAATTAGTCACTAAATATTTAATATATATGTGTTTGAAAAACATATTTTTATAATAATATTAATTTCATCCACTATAAAATCTATGTTATAATAGTATTAATTAAATAATATTGTTTTTTGTTTGTTGATGGTCGATGTGGTTTGTCTTGTATGATATCGAACATAGCCTTTACTTTTTTTAGACATGTGATGTTAAATTATCCCCCGCCCCCATTTTAAAATTTCTTCGTTGAAATTTCTAAATTAGAGGTAAAATCTATGGGTTTTAATTTTTAAATTACCATTATTGAAATCCCACATTAGAACAAGGTTTAATAAAACATCCACATTCAAAGAGAGAAATGATTGTACAAAAGTCACATGATATAAAACATACTAGGGTTCTATGTAGAAAAACATGGAAATGAAAGAGAAATTTTAATATCAAGTTTTGATATAGTTAGATAGAGAATATGGTCTAGAGAATTTTAACTATCAAATTACCATTTATATGTAATTGGTTAAATGAACATTGATTTCTCAGAAAGAAAAGTAAACTGAGTACATTTTTTATTTAAGATCATTTTCATAGAGTGAAGGAATCTTATTAATACCTGGACTAAGAATATAATAAAATATATTTTCATAACATGTATAGTTTCATCTGTTAGTAAATCTCTAACACCAAATCATCTTTTTCTTTAAACGATGAGTATTTAATATGAATTTTTCATAACTGAAGAATTAGAATAAACTCTTAATGATAAAAATATCCACAAAAGTATATATATGTATATATATATATATTATTGTATTTATTAATTAATCAAAACCCAAAGGGTTATCATAATATAAGATTATTACCAAAAAATTAATAAACCATTATATGATAAAAAACTACTTAAATCCCCAAAATCCAACAATAATACCCATAGATCAACATGGATCATTTACAAAAAACATTCTTTAATAAAAAATAATCTAGAATAATATTGAAACCCAAAAATCATTAAATATTTTATTTTATTAACTTCTAAATGATAACAATCACACCTAATACCTCATACCAAAAATTTAATTTCCTAAATAACATAATCTATAAAATATTCTAACCATTTTCATAAATAACACAAATCCCCATATGTCTATAATAAAATTATATTTTAATCCAAAATACAATTCAAACATTATTCCTCATAATATTCTATTTAACTTAGTATTATATGATTACCACAATAGAGAACATCTTCCAAAATTACATTAATTAATTAATCACCAAATAATTTCCAATACCAATGTTATCAATTTGATAAAACATATCTTCTAAAAATAAACTTATTATTCATTAATCCAATCATTTAACTAAAAATAAAAAGTCATACTGAACTGAAAATAATATAGGACACTTGTAGGAGATTCACCCTTCATGCCCTATGGTTGTGGGTTTGATTGTCATGGCCTTTCCAGATGTGATAGGTTATTACCCATAATACAACGGTACCTTTTACTAAAACTATAACATTCTAATAAAATTATTAATAGTGTGATAAAAATAATAAAAAATAACCATATCATGGTTTAACATCCGATTATATCTCATACCTTTCATTATTCATCCCAAAATGTAATAACCCAAAATTACATCAAAATAAAAGATCATAAACACCGTAAAGGCTATCCATGCCTTTAAAATTATGTTCACAAAATAAATATTGAATTATTCCTCAAATAAAATATTCAAATTAAAAACATAAGGGTTATAAATGACGAAAAATAAAAATTGTATTCCAATATATTATAATTATCAACAGTGTATTAATACTTTTAAATATTTTATCATCCTTAAATATACCATAACTCTTCAATATATTATAGTTATACACATTAATCATTCATCATTATTTATAAATCATTGAATATGATTTTCTATCATATTCCATAATACTCCTTCCCTACAAAAAAAACATGAATCATATACTAACATTTACTACCGTTAAAACATGAACCATGAAATTATCCATGCTATTAATATGTCATTTGCAGTTTCATCATATTCAATTATAATGGAATTAGGTATTCTTAAAGATAAATCTATATAGTCTTTCAGATACTTTTCATGACCCTTTTTCATTTGAGATTGATTATAATAATGACCATTCTTACATCATTAATAACATTTAATTGATATATATGGATGAACTTATTTCCATTTCATATAGTAAATTGAACACTTCCATTTTCCTTGGATGATTATTGCTTTATTAAATCCTTTAACACCTTGAAAACATCTTCCCAGTCCCTTTAGTACAGTTTCCTAGGTGTTCCTTTCCCCATCCTTGAATCATATGTTGTTGAATATATTTTCCTTTATTATCTTTGTCACCATAATTCCACGGGGAATAATTTCTCTCATATATGATGCATTATAAAACTAACTAATTTTTAAGTGTTTAATCATTACTCTAAATAGTTATATTAGAATAACGCCAAGAGTTTTCACTACATATTTCATTTCATTGGGTTTATAATTCATAAAACCACTTTATTTTACTTCACATTAATTGTTACTTTGGTTCATGTTGGATCTACCCATTTACTAAAACAAAAATGTTAAGTGTGAGAAATAAAATCATAATATACCAAATTATGAGGATTATAAACTATAATATAGCTTTATCCATGTCATCTCAAACTCATTAAATTTAACTAAAAAAAATTAAAACATTCTACCATGCTAACCACTGAGGTTATATATGACTTGTAACTTATGATTAAATAACATCCTAACCTCCAAAATTATTTAAACCATCTTATGATACCAACTATAATAATCTGACCTTAAACATTATATAATCTTGAGTTTTAGTCGAGAAAATTTATTCCTTTCACTTTGAAGATATTTTTAGGTTCATCATTTTAGAGATTTAGGTAATAACTATTACATATAAAATTGAATATTACATAGTAGTGACTTCTACTCAATATCGATTTCTACAAAATGTAAAACATTTTAAAATGAAACATGATTTAAATTTCATGAAAAATAATGACATCCTTAAAATTTACTTCCTCTTTTCTCTTACCCAACCTTATACCCTATATGAAAAATTTAAAACATGCGATGATCACAAATATCTAGTTAGGGACCTAAAAAAAGATTTAAAGAAATTGTTACTCCATGAATACTTATAAACCATGATAATATTTTGACAAAGATATACTCTTCACCCATAAAACATAATCGTTTTAGCTTACCTCAAGAAATCACAATATTCCTATAGAAATCCATATAAAACACAAATCATATAGGTAACTTGTGGTATAAATTCTATATCACCATTACTATATATATCATGGATACATCGGTTGTATCCCCCATGGTTACATTTGGAATACCCACTATAGTATATTCCCAAAATATCTTAATATGAACCCTATCTGTTAACTCCATCTCATTACCCAATGCTTTGAGAGCTATAACATGATCAAATTCCCTTGTTTTATCATGGAACAACCCGTACTATTAATAATTCCCAATAAACTAAAGATTATTATAACACAAAAATCATGTATAAAAGAAAAGGAAAATTTCAACTTTAAAATCACATTTCATTTTTACAATGATGCACACTAATAAATGAAAACACTTTATTTGAAAATAGAATTTTAAAATTTTAAAGGATGCATAAAAAGCATAATGTGTTATGAATGAGAGAAATTCCATTAATTCCTTATATATTAAAGATAATATTCAATTTTTGATTTTATAAAAATATATCAAAGAGTGACTTTAAAAGAAGATTCTAAAATAAATTCCCTTAAATAAAACATAAAAATGATCCCATTTTTAAAACATTTTATAATAATTAAAAATTATAATTTCAAAACATTGATGTCAAGATAAAAATATTCTTAACACTCATTTTTCAAACCTGTACATGAAATAGAAATATTTGTATGAATAAGTAATTAAGACATTAAAAACAAGTTTTTTTAGTTCAAAAGTCCCTTAAATGTCATATTATTGAGTTGAGAATTAATTAAATGAGATTCTTATGCGTATTAAATGTAAATAAAGAAAAATCTAAATTAAGTATAATATTTTCAAAATTAATTTATTATATAAGATTGGCACAACATAATCATGAAGTTTAAGTTTCACCTAAATAATGCAAATTAGGTTAATATTTCCCATATTGGATTGTAATCAGTAGAATAGTTTTCCACATGAATGATGAAAGGGTAACATTTAAAAATAATTAAATATCATGACAACAAATAAAGTAATTATATAAAATATCAATTTATGTTTACATATATCTCAGTAATTAATAGAGATACATAACATTAAAATATGTCCCAATGAAAGGAAATTGAGATGAAGTTCCTTACCTTGAGTTTGTATCATCACATATAATATTTTTATTCTAGAATAATAAATATAGGCTAATTATTTACATTATTGGGAACATTTTTAATGTTTTTATTCCTTTTATATCTTTTATTAGAATATTATAAAAAAATCTATATTATTCTTGTTCATGTCGGACGTTTTGATGATATTCAGTACATGAGTCCAAAATGGCATTGGTATGATTTCAATAGTCAAAGTGGTAATTAGCCTGTTATATCCGTAATAATATTCAGGAAATTATTTTAATTTTTATACATAATTATACTTTTAAATAAAACCATTAAGTATGGTGGAGGATCGCTATACTGATGATTATGCTGGAGAGGGGTATGTTTTTGTAGTCTTTCTATTGGATGTGTCCTCTTCTTTTGTTGATGTTTAACATTAATGAAGTCATGTGAGGTTTTCCCCCTTTCTTCCTTAAAAGGGGGTTTATCCAAAATTTAATAAAAAAAATTTCCTTCGGGCCATTCAGTATGTAGAGATATTTAGGTGATGATATTAACATAATATCAATTAATTATTTTGGGGATACTATAGTTATTATTTTAATATGTGTGAAGAAGATTTTAAGATTTGTAAGAAAAAATAAAATAAAAATACTTGATTATGACAAAACCTCTTCTTCAGATGACCACTTTTTCTAAACACATTATTAACACTAAGGGTGGTGTTCTTCCTAAAATAATATCTCTATAATGTGGAAAGTGATTCTATAAATATATTTGGGTAGATATTGGAGAATCCAAATAGGTATTTAAGTGTAAATAAATGCTAAGAAGAGGTTCTCATTTTACAAAAGAGGAGATGGGAAATCTCTAAATTCATAAAAATATTATAATAATATCAATTAATTTTACATTCCAAATAGATCCAAATTTAGTTATTTTAAAGATATTATTATTATGTGTTTAAATCCATTCATTTAATAAAAATTATACATGTTTCTATAATTTTTTTAATCATTATCTTTTTAGTTTCACCATTATTTAACATCTTTAATTCTTATCGTGATATCATGTTATTTACACATTGAGGGTTAATATGATTATAAAATGAATAAATAAAATTAGATGAGTCATTTAATAAATTTTAATAATTATCATAATAATTTGTACGAATTTCATATTTTTTAAAAATTTATACCATTTAATAAAATATTTTTTATTTTAAATTATCATTAATGTCAACTGTGACACTATTCATTGTTTTGTATTTTACAAAAATAAAAAAAAGAAGATAAATTCAAAAAAATACTTATATATCCAAACTAAAATTTCAATATCATATAAAAATTTGTTTAAGGAATTAATTACATAAATTTATATATATTTTTATATTTTAATAACATTTCATTGATATTTCCATTAATTTAACAATTAGTGTGCCTTCATTGTTCATGCATTTAATGTAATTACTTATTCCATAAACAAATAAAAAATAAATTATCAAGACGAATATAAACATCTTATATATATAAAAAGACTATTTATAGTCAAATAGATACCCTATATAACCCTATATTAAAAGTATTCTACTTATTAAAAACCAAATTATGAAAAAATTTATTTTTCATTGAATAAAATACAATAAATAGGTTTAATTTATCCAAGTGGCTAAAAAATCTCAACAATTTGGCCCAAGGAAGATTTAGGTTGAAAATAAATCATCCAATAAAATTAAGACTATTTTTGGGGTAATTTTATAATATTTAGATTATTATTTTTACCCTTAATTACATAATTTATCATTCGCTATGGTCATAAAAAATAGTAGTTACAATTAATATTTTCCAAAAAAAATGAAACTATTTACTAAATATAGACCATTTTATTAAAAATATTGAATAAATTTTTTATAATTCAAAACACATAATTTTATACAATTGATTTAAAATTAATAATGTTGATGAAATGAGAAAACATGGTTTTAAAGTGAAAACATTCAAAAGATTGAAATGTTTTTATATCCAAATTCAATGTGAAATTGGTCCCAATGACCAAAATTGTATTTAATGATATTATATTAATATAATTATACATTACAATCAATAAAAAATTATAATATAAATTTTTTATTTATTTAGACAAAAAAGTTATTTTCACTTAAAATTAGTATTTTTTACTATTAATCAAAACATGAAACTTATCAAAAAAATAAAAAATATTAAACGAAAGTAAATTTTCATATTCGTATTTGAAATAATAAGTATATTTTTTCCAATAAAATTTATAAATTTGATAGAAAAATTTTATTAAAATCAAGTACTCCATTAAAAGGTAGAGATACTGACTTTTTTTTTAAAACTACATCCTTTATATTTAAAATTAGAATTGTTCTTATATCATATCTAGAAAAATAATATGATGAATTTTAATAATTATATTGAATAATATATATTCATATATATAGCTAACATAATACAAAAAGAGTGATTGTTTTATTTTTTGGTATAATACACTTTTGTGCTCATTTTAATAGTTTTGTAGAAACGGATTTCCTTTTATTTTCAAAGAGGGTTTTATTATCATTAATAATTAATTGGTCACCAAATAATTAATTATATACACATGTGTAAAGAATATTTTCATAACACTATTCATTTCATCCATTCTAACTCCTAGGTTATAATATTATCATTTAAGTAATAATATTTAGACGTTCTTTGGAGCTCGATGTGGTGTATCATGTACGATATCGAATATTTTCATTCCATTTTAAAACATGAGATGTTACAGCAATTCCTAAACACCTAAAATATGATTTCATTCCTCAGACAACTTATGATGAAAACCATTGTCATTATCTACAATTTTATGTGTGTGATTGAGGAGTTTCTGTGAATTTCTCTATGAAAGAAGGTAATGGGATTTGGGGAAAAGAGAATCTAAACACTA
Organism: Viscum album; assembly: GCA_963277665.1. Classification (NCBI taxonomy): domain Eukaryota; kingdom Viridiplantae; phylum Streptophyta; class Magnoliopsida; order Santalales; family Viscaceae; genus Viscum; species Viscum album. The sequence goes on from OY728130.1 coordinate 1,228,450,960, forward strand.
TGTATATTGGTCCATTTGAAATTACTAATCATATCAAGATTGTACAATATTTCTTAATGCCTCTGATAAAGTTATCTGAAGACAAAAATTTGTTTCATGTTTCTCTAATGTAGAATTGCCTACTTAATACTTCAAATGTACTAAAATTAGAGGTCCTAAAACTATAGGAAGAACATTCTTATGAGGATTAACTGGTTGAGATTATGGATTGTACAAAAAAAATTATAATAAATGAGGCCACATACATAGATAATTTTTTTGAATAAACCACTAATTTTAGGAAGCTATATGGTATCTTGAGGATATGATGAGGCATAATTATTCACATCTATTTGAATCTGATTGATAAATTTTGATGTATAAATTCATTTGATGTGGGGCAGAATGTAACACCCGGGGTTTCTATGTTTGGTTTCTAATACGATAAATTTCATTGCTGGATTTCGTTATATGAAATGAAAATTTAATCTTATTTTATTCACAACACCAAGATAAGATTGTGCTTTATGCAACATTGTCTTAGCAAGCGTAACCCGAAAGACAATGTTTTAACAAAACCATGATATATTATTAACATAGTTATTTAAATTAAACCATTTTAATATATCCATTAAACATAGTGATATAAATATAAAAACATGTTTTTACTATGTATTATGGTTTTATATAAAGAAAACATATTTATAATTATATAAATAGTTTCCAGTAAAGCCTTTATATATTTCAAAAATACAATTTTCTCAAACAAATGTGATTCATGAGAATAATAACAAATTAAATTTTGAATCCTTTACAAAACTGATTTTATAAAATAAAATTTGTTTCTTAATTCAAAATTTCAAAATTATATTTGGGTTAATATTCAAAAAAAATTCTGAAATTATTCATTTATTGAGGAAAAGTTAAAATATGGGATTTTAAATCAACAATAAAATTTCATATAATTTATTTATAGTGTTAAATAATAATGTAAATTTGTTATAAGGTATAATTTGTTCAATAATACATCCATTAAACCAATTTAGGTGTTTTGAATTAATTACACATCAAAAATAGAAATAAAATCTTTTTAAACATTAAATCATTTTCTCTTTAAAATCCTTCTTTCTCGTAATATTTGCAAGATGAATTTCAAATTAATTTTTGTAATATAAATAACTATAATTTATATAATTGGGTACCATAATTTTAATCCAAATATTTTAAATTATCTAATTAGTTCAAATAAACTTTTGACATAAGTGAATAGTGAATACAGTAAAAATTAATTACTGTTGTTAAGGTAAAAATTAGTTTATTAAGGGTTAAACTAAAAAGATAAGGGTATAAAAATCATAAATTTTTTTAAAAAAATATTATGTCTATATTTCTACAATTCCGCCAATTATTTTCATTAATGGCCTATTTAAGACACATTTTTAATATGGAAAATGTCGGAGCACTCAATTATTTTCAAAAAAACAAGTGTGTCCTCTCCCCCACATATAAAAAGCTACCACATCTCATCATATCTTCACAAATTTATACCTTTTTTGGCCAATACCTTCCAAAATAACATACCAAATTCCCTCCCCTCATCCTAGAATCCGTATTATTGGGAAAAAATACATCATTGGAAGGATTTTAGTGAAAACCTAAGGAAGATACCTGAAGAAAAGGTAACGTTTATCAATGAGATTTTTTTTCTTTTATTTCATCCTCCATACTGATTCAATTATTATTATGTAATTATTTTATAAATACCTCAGTATATACCATATACAAATATATTTTTATTTTAATGGAATGCCCTACAACTATCTTCACTTATATTAAATGGGATACAAAATCATAGTTTGTGTGTATGATGAACTACCACCTCATAAACCGATGTCGTTTGTTTTTCATTACCACTTATCTATGATATAAATAACTATGGATCAATTTTCTAATGATATATATTAGTTTTATGATTTTATTATGAATAATTAGTTATTATATCCCACATACCTACACATATTTCTATTTTGTTGGAATATGATAACATCGTTCGTCTGTACGGCGGACTACTGCCTTGCAAAGCGATGTGATTCGTTAATGATTTAATTGGAAGGTGTTAAATATTGGTTTAATGAAAATATAGAGATATATATATATGATATAAAAATTATTATTTAATGAAAATATATATCACTTTCTTTTCTTTTTTCAATCCAACATGAAAATGAAAAAATCATTCATACGTACATACAACTTACCATCTTGATGGACAATGTTTTTCATTTTCAATAAATAAATTTTGTTTATTATTATAAATAAATGAATATTAAATATATAATATATTTATACCATGGTTATTATTATAGATATTATTAAACCATGATCAAATTAAGAGAACCCAAAAATTTAACATATAAGAAAACAAAACGGTTATTTCCTAGGATGTAACATTAACATGAAATTGTTAATAAGAAGGTATTAAAATGTCATATGAATGTTATATATCATATTATATATATATGTATAAGATCTCTAATATATTTATAATAATCATATATCTATTATAATGGAGGTCAGCATGAGTATGACTGAATTCAAGACTTAAGGTAAGAGATTTTTGTCACGATTTTCCTTCTTGGAGATGAACTTTATGTCGTGAACCAATATTCATTCATGAAGTATATATATGTTCCCTTTGAAATGCAATATATAGAATTTATTTTTCCTCATTATATTTTATGATATTCCCTCATGAGGCTTATGAATAAATGTTAACAAAGTGGTAATTATTTAGTGTTAAAATCTCATCATTTAATAGGATTGTTTGGGATTAAGTCTAAATCATGGAAATATCATGATATGCCCCTAAACAATTATAATGAATTTTATTATCATATATATATTCAATATATTTTGATGTAATGGTACCAATTTTAGACTCTTTGGTACTTACGGCCTACCGTATATATGGACAATGCATTTATGTGATATAATAATAGAATAGGGGGTGAACCCGATTTAGTAAGGGGCTTTTTCTGCTATGATAGACATAGCAGTGATCCTAGAATAATATGGAAATTATTTTCTATGATTATTTGTTTGCTAAAAATTTCATATCTTATGACAATTTTCCCCTCATGGATCATGTTCTTCAATTCCCTTATGAATCATGTCTTATGAATTGACAATCTTTATACAATGACTCCATATTATTATATTTGATATAAATGGAATGTTTTTCAAATGTTAAGCTCATATTCCCATACAGTTATGTTCATATTATGAAAACATATCTCCATTTTTTCCTCATTGAGAATTTTATCTCATCCTTTCATTTGTTTCATTTCCCCATGTTATGAAGACATGTATTATGTATGATATATCTAAAAATGCTCACAGTTGTGATGATTGTAGTGGGAGACGATATAGCTCATTTATAGACTATTGTTTATGTTTTATGGTTTTCAAAGGCACTAAAATATTATGGAAATCTATCATGTTTTTATGTAATGTAATTAATATTCAAAAAGGATGATGTAATATCTATGTATGGTAAGATCGGGTCACTATATGTCGGGATTTTTTGATCAACCATTTCTTATGTGCATCCCCAGGTTATCCCTTGAAGCTGTGAAAGATCAAAGGAATATAAAGGCATGTTTCAGAGTATTTAAATAATGGTGGTGTAACCAGGTTTCACATTACCTGATTTCCTAAAGTCACTCAGACTCATGATATTCTAGGTTATTATTAAATATTCATTAATGTTATAAATAAAGAGCTAATGTGTATTAAAGATATGAGTTATAATTTCCGGTACCAAATAAAGTCCTATTATTTTTTGGGATTATGATTAGAAAACTATATTGAAAGGCATATGAATAAAAATAAATAGTGGAAATTTTCAAAATTTTTAGTAATCTATAGATTAAGTGGTTTTAAGGAAAATACATCCTTGTCTGGATACTATAAGTGGATTTGGATCTGTAATAATAGTTCCTAGGGGTAAATACCACAAAAGGGAAAATTATGTTAGACATGATGAGGACCAAGTTCAAAACAATGGGCATTATAGAACACCTGATTTAAAAAAATTGGAGGATTTGATTTGGTAAATTAATAATCTCTATGAAAGACATTATTATGGGAAAAAATTCCCATAAGATTTTATGTTAGGAAATATATCATGGATAACATATATTTAAACCTAGATATTTATAGGTTAAAAAATATATGTCATTTATACATTATCCGATTAATGTTCATGGTTTCCCAATTATGTGGTAAATAGTTCAAAGATACTCATTCAAAATATTACCCTCTATTAATGACATTTTATGGACATAGTAGAAACTGGGTTAATAACCAGTGTGGGGTGTAATGTGATGACTGCCCAAATAAGATAACCAACCTAATGATAGAAGGAATCAAAAAAATCATCAAAATACATTTTCAATTGAACCTGGTTTTGAAAAGAATCCAAAATCAAGAGGAACTCCCAAATCACCTATGAAAGAGAATGTTTCAATTCAGTCCATTATGAGACAAAATCATAGTTTTAATGGATATTCAGATCCTATAACCATGGAGTAATGGATCATATCTATTAAAACTACATTCTTCATCCATTAGTGCAATGTGGAAGGGAATTTATTGCTAGTTGTTTGTTATATAGGCCAATAACATGATTAATGATTTATTCTGGTCAATAATACAAATACATGTGAGGTTATCGAAGAGATCGAGTGGAAGGAATTCAAATAAATGTTTTTTGACAAATATTTTCATCACACTCTCCAAATTATAATGGTTATGTATTTATTTAGACTAAATCAAAATGATAATGAATCTATTCGGGTGTATGAGGAAAACTTTTAAATATTTATAGGATACACCTCTATATTTATGAATACCCTTAAAACTAATTTTTTCTATTTGTTTCATGGAATAAATCCAAATATTTAAAAATGATTTCATAATAGATACGTTTACACATATCAGGAAATTGTTTGATGTTCCTTAAATGTCCAAATGGATATTAGAAAATTTCATGGGTCTCTTAGGACTGGAGAGAAGAAGTGGATAACAGATATCAATTCAGGTGGTGTAATGGGAAAATCTTATGGGTTTATGAAATTACATCTCCTAAATTTTAAAAATTGTTGGAATAAGCATCTCGAAAATTACTATAGTGTTAAAAGGTAATGATTTAGGCATGGGAAGGAAGGGAACCAAGTTAGAAATTGTCGATGGGAGAAAAACACCAATGTGATGGAGGAGTGGAATGCTCTATTCCATCTTCATTATACAATAAAATGTATAAACATTAAGGAACATGTAAGATATGTGAAACAATATTAAAATATAAGTGTTTTTGATGATAGCCAATGAAAAAAACCCCCATGTCCTATAGAGAAAGTGTGAGTGTATGACATCATAGCTTACTGTGTGGATTTGAATAATAATGTGGTGATGAGTATAGAAGTTATTAATTAATGGAATGAAAAATATATATTTTGTTGATTATATTTTTATGTATTATTTCAAAACATGAATGTTTAGTATAACTATTCAAACACCATTACAAATCATGGAATTTATGTTATTAATAATTGGGTAAATTGATTTAATTATTTCATAAAAATTATATAACCCATCCTCTTTCTTAATTTGGGGGATTAATTACCTATAATAATTTATAACACACCCTATAGCTGAATTTTATCTAATTATGTGTAGAGATTGAATTTTATTATAAGGAGACAGAATAAATTTCTCTATGAAGGAAAATACCATTATTATCAAGAGTCACACCTTGATTCTATACAATTTCAAGGAAGATGATGAATCTAAATTTTTATCATCATGACAAGAATATATATTATTTTTTTATGAGAATGGATATATATCTAAAAATTATAGAGACTAAAAAAAATATCATCCCTGATGATATTCCCATTTTGAGGGAATTCGTTGAAGTGTTTCAAGAATAAATTTCTATTTATAATCCTAGTTGATTGTTAAAGTTAGCAATAAAACTTATACCTTGATAATACCCAATATCAAATAATATATAGATAATTTATGTTATTAAATATTAGAAGATTAAGAAGCATCAAAATGAGAATTTTGAAAAAGGGTTCATATACCCATGTACATTACCACGGGGCATGCTAGTCCTCTTCATCATGAACAAGGATAGGTCAAATCACCTCATAATTTAATTATCCTCAGCTCAAAAATATCATGTTAATCAAAATTTATCATCTTCCATAGATTAATGACTTTTTTATTAAGTTACATGGATCCTAGCAATTCCCTAATGTGGATCTTTGTTTGGGAAATTATCTTGTAATGGAAAATCCAGAGGATATCCCTATGATTTATTTTAGTAAAAGGTATAGTCACTACGAAATTCTAGTGATTCCATTTCAACTCATGAATTCTATAACAATATTTTTGGATTTGATAAACAAATTATTTATAGGTTGTCATAAAAAAATATTTATAGAGGATATTCTTATATACTAAAAACCCAAGGATTAACATTAAGAATATATAAATTCAATACTCAATACATTGAAAATTGAATTTTTATTTTAGAATTTTAGTAAAATGTTTATGATCTAGAAATTAACATTTATGGAGTAAACTATCACGTGAAAAGGGATATCTTTGGACCCATAAAAAAACATAGGTATTTGAATGATGGCCATGAACACCCTCGGTAACATAAATCCAAAGATTCCATGTAAGTGATAGGTAAAATAGTTTATTTTCTCTAAACTTATCATGATTTTCATTCCCACAAGACTAGCTAACTCAGAAGGATGTCAACATTGTCTTGACAGATAAATGTGAAGAGAAATTTAATGAGTTGAAGAAGAGGATTATCGCTGCACATGTGATCATATTACCCACCATCAGGGAAGCATTTTTGAACTAAAATGATGCATTCAAAAAGGTATAGGGTTTTGTACTCATTCATGATTAAAAATTGATATCCTTTTCCTCACAATAACTAAAGAACCATGAGTAAAACTATCTAACGCTTGATTTATAATTTTCTATAGTAATCTTCATATTGTTGATTTTGAGATATTAAATCTACTAGGATAAGTTTTAAATATATAAAGACTATAAAATAATCAACTAAAATATTTCCAAAAAATGAGATCAATATGAAAAAGATGAGGTGGTTAGAGCTGAGAAAGGATTATGATCATTCAATACATTATCATCTAAGGAATGAAATGATTTTGGAATATTCTTTGAGTATATAATATTTCCCAACTCTATCCATGGTGAGGCTTCCAAGGGATACAATATTCATAGAAATTAAAATGATGTCTGATTTTACTGCGGATTTGTGGTGATTCAAGTTATTTATTGAAATAATTAGTATATCAGATATATTATTTGAATATTGCATATAAATTTTAGGTATGAGACACCAAATTTTATTGGTGTAATTTAGAGATAAATGTTAAATAAACCATGTTATAATAAGTGATCAAAACCTTATATTATTTTGGTTGAAAACATAGTTATGTATATTTTGATGAATTTTAAGGATATTTATTTATGGAATGATTTATTTTCAACATTTAGTATTACTGTTCAATTCATTTTGGAAGATATAACACCTTGTAAAAACCGTTATGGTTTTCGTTAATTTCTAAATGTTTGAAGATTCTTTATGTATACATTTATGGAATAACTGATCCGTTAGAAGTTTGTTTTAGTGCTTCTGGTATGAAAAATTATTCATGAATACTCATTGTTTTGAAAACAAATATGAGATTATGGTACAAATTTAATAAAGTATGAAACTACACACAAGAAGTGACTATATTTTCTTATGATATTCTTGTAGATTTTATTTGAATTATTGAACACTTTATAAAGGATCACAAAACAAATGTTGTCTTATTATAGTAATTTTCAACGAAATTGATGGTATTTTTCACACATATTATCTTTATTGTTTTGTGGTTATTGAAATTATCATGATTTTTTAGTTTCGTGAGACCAATGATCATTATCACTATCCAAAATTAATTGGGAATTAAAATTTTCTTTCATATCCATTTATTCACTAACCATTATTTATTTATTATATAGAAACATAGTTTTTTGTTATTCTAGATGATCTTCAATATTTTATTTTACCTCATTTCAAATAGAATATTTCATTAACCATTTTTGCGATGTGGGATTTCAAGAAAGGTATATTCAAATATAAAACAACTATATATAGATATTGTTTTCAAATTTTGTATAGAGAACATAATAATGGTAGGGGGAATGTAATACCGCAATATTTTGAAAGAATACCAATATGATCGATATAGTATAAGACCCACAACAACAATCATAAACGACTCTTGAAATATATGAACATTATAAAATAGTTGTTAAATTTGTCAGTATGAATAGGATTAACAAATTTACGAAATATATATTCCCTACTAAATATAAATCTATTGATAAATTCATAGTAAATAATCACTCAATTTTTAGTAATTTTATTTTATTATTCAAAAATATGTTTTCATTAAAAATGAATTTTATTGTTCATTTGAGATAAAATATTATAATTAATTACAATAAATTTTAGAAAATATATTTGTATAAATTAACATCTTTTATCAAATCATAACATCCAAATTAATTTATTGTGATGTTTGGGACTTCATTGAAAATATTGATTTTTAGTGAATAGTGAAAAATATATAATTATTGTAAACCTATCTATTCATTTCAATAAATTAGGAAATTTAAAAATTACATTATTAATTAGATTTGATTTTATATAAAATACGATTTATATATTGATATTTAATTAAATTAATTACATTTTAATCATATTTAAAATGAACTTTATTATAAGTTTTTTTTAAATTAAAAAATCATTTTCTTGAAAACTATGTGAATGTGTATAATGTTTATCATTGTTAATTAATTAAAGTAACACATAATTATGATTTATATAAATTAATTTTGTAGATTATATATATATAAATATTAACTTAAATTCATATAATAGATATTACAAGTCACATATTTAATATAACATATTGTTAAGATTGCAAAATACATTTCCTGAAACCCCACCTTTTCTTCTCTTTTTTGGGTACTATTTTAAAAACTAATTTTACATATTTATGAATTTAATTTGAATAAATGGATTTAGTATTTCGAATATTCATAATTTATATCATATATTATGGTATAATTTATTTTTAGACCTAGTTATTAGGGAGAATTAAAAAAATTGTTTGTCACAGTTGAGGTTAAAACAGGTTTTCCAAGGGTTAAAATAAAATTATAATTTTTAAATTTTCCTAACAATTAGAAATTATTTTTGATGGAAATTTTTTATAATAAAATAATTTATTTATTCATGATAGTCTATTTTTTATCCTTTTGGTATTTGTAAAATGTGGTTATAACTATCCATTTAAAAAAACCATTTTTGTCATCTCCGTCACTTTAAAAAACTCACCACCTATCCTCCCCAATTCACATTATAAAAGTCTATTTAATATTCCATGAACTTAATAAATAAATTTTTAGATTATGTAACCATTTCCTATAATAATTTGTTTTATTAGAATACCCTCTAAGGATGTATTTTTGTGAAAACTTGAATATGTCGTCTGAAGAAGTGGTATTATTCTTAATCAAGTGTTCTATTTTATTTATTCTTCCACAGCCGAACAATATTATTCAACCATGATGATATAATAACATAATGACATAATATATATAATTTTATTTGATTTTGTTAATTTAATAACCTAAATCCACCCTCTTCCATCAAATAAGAGAAACACATCATTCTTGTGTACGTTAAACTACTATCTCACGAACCGATGTAATTGGTTGTCCGTCATCACCTCTCACAGATGATCATGTTGATGGATTTAATTTTTATATGTTTTTTAATTACATATTAATCAATCTAAAAAATATAACATATAAAATATTTTCTTAACATTCCATTCATTGAAATAACGATAATGTTATTCATGTGTACTTATGGCCTACCACCTCCACGAAGCGATGTGAATATTTTTTATTACCACAAAACATGGATGATATATATAAGTGTGTATAAGGAAATAAAATTATATTTATGATATTATTATCATTATTTAAAATTAAAATTAGAATTACATTATTTCCAAAAAAATCGAAACATTACCTATGCATATGTACTACCTATCATCTTCATGGTTGTAACATAGCTTATTTTTCATAAAGATAATTCATGGTTGGTTTTAAAAATATAATTTATTTATAAAAGTATAATTATATCCTGCATATTATTTTATAGGTTATTTATAAATAACCCCTTTGACTATAGTTAACATACTAAATCAATTTTCAGAATATAAACTAAATGTCATCAAAACACCTGATGTGGACTGAATTGATTAAATATTTTAATGTTTCATTAAAAAAACAAAAGAAGTTTAGTTTAGTGTATTAAAAATAAAATTTTCTTGTGAAGTAAAATAATTTATATTATTTTATTATACGTGAGTTAAAATTCATACATTTAAATTCTGGACTCGAGGTAAGGGTTTCCCATCTCAAATTTATTCCTGTAAGACATAAGCCATAATAACCACGTATTTTTATTTAGTTTTATATATACTAATAATTTATGTATTTTATGATTATTTTATTTAATATTATATAGATTTATAAACCCATTTAGGATATATAATTCATGATTTATTTATTCATATATTACCAATGTTATATGGGATATCCAAATACATTACATTTATTGGGGCATATTTCATTATCATGAATATAATATCTTTTATATAGTCCAATTAATACCATATTTTCATTTTATATAATTAATATCCATATTTTCATGATATTAAAATATCAATTTGATTTTATTCTTTAATGTAGGTAGCTAATTAAAAGGTACCAATGTGGTATGGGTTTCTCGTCTCACTTTTATTTCTATGAGATAAGTGCCATAATCACAACATTTTTATATTGTGTGGTATATATTATTATGATGAATTTATTTTGTGATTATTTTAATGAAATATTTTGGGGTTTATTAATCTATAATAGGTTCTCTCTTTTACATAAGTTTGATCACAATATTACCAATGTAGTAGTGGAATTTGTCCCAATTTTCCTTCGTTGAGGCATATATTATTAATATACACACATCCTCACTGACTGTGGATGTGTGTCTCAAGGCGTATTGTGAGATTTTGAATTTTGTATCGAAGTGGATTTCATATATGGTGTCTTTTGATTTTGTTGATCCGGCAATCCTTTGTATGGCCTCGTTCCCGCTCACCCAAAAAGAGACTTTCGAAAATCAAATAAAATACAATTTTCGGTCATTATAACACCTTTTTCATGTTATATAATAAATTTTTAATAATTCACCTAATTTTATTTCTATATTTGAATTATTTCATCGAATTGTATTTGAAATGAATTTTACGAAGTTTTAAGGGAAATTATAACTAAATTTTTTTCATTTAATTATATTACATCTTCATTATTTGATATATTTGTGATTATTTGTAAGATGACCTATAATTGTGTTATGTTTTATTTATAATTAATATTTTTATATTTAAATTTCATACAAATAATATCTCGATTTATAAAATCTCAATTTAATGATATATTTTTCGAAAGGGTTGTTCATCTCAAATTCCATTTCTTTGGGACATACATTTAATAATATGACTCTATCATATTTTATGAGGTGTAAATACTACACTATTTTCATTTTAAAACATGAATATATTTATTTTAATGATACATAAAGTTTTATTTGAATTTATTATTTCATGGGGCATACAACTAAAAATTAACAATGAGTGAAATTCTTTATGTTACAATATCATTTCATTTTAAGATTATTTATATTCATTATTCATTTGGATGAAATAATATACTCTTATTTTTTTTGAAACAAACATATTTTCATATCTTGTAGTTATTAATCTTTTTAAAAATTTTAACTTCCATTTTTATCATTATTGATTAATGAAACATCAAGAATGTTGTCTTTAAATGATACTGATCTCGTATCGTTTTTTAGATACGTAATATTTCTCTTCTATATCTATGTTTTCTAAAAAAATAAAAAATTATATTTTCGAAACATAATATATTTCAAAAATCCATTTTACATAATATATTAAATTATTTTAAAAATATTTAAAAATACAATATCATTACATTTTTTAATAGGTTCTCTTTTTAATCTCATTACAAAATGATTGAAAAGAATTCTTTTTTAATATTTAAAACATGAATGTATTTTACTTCTATAATGTACATTAATTTACTAGAATTTTAATTTATATGTATCAATTTTTTTCAATTATATGTATATTAAAAATATTTTTTGATATTTTATTTTTTAAAATTGATTTTCAAATTGAAAAGGTTATTTTAATTAAGATTTTTATGATGTTTTTATGGTATGTCCTTTAATCGACTTCAACAACCCCTTTTTTTAGGTATGATTCACTAGGGATATTTTCTAATGATACCATCCTAATTATATTTATGGATGCATTATGATTGTTAGAAATATAATTTAATTGTACCGTTCCTTTTCTACGGGTTAGTCAACTTATTAAAGGAATAATGGATCTTTGTATGAGTTTTATGATGAAATCAAACAGTATGGATAATATATATATTTCATCATTCTTAGATATTGTTCATGAATTTATTATCCCCATTATTGATCAAGATATTGTTTGTTGTGACCCAGTATTTCACATGATATGAATCTTTGAGCCCCATTATAACTCATGATATAACGGGTTGATACCCATTATAGCTCCCCATATGATGGGTAATCACCTTTATGGATCTCCAATGAATAGGGTATTGAATTTTTTATCCAAATAAATAAATTTGAAGTTGGATATATGGTTATTCCAATTAATAATGATTCTATAAAGGTTCTATGAAGATAATGTTCCAAGATACCAACACTTTTTATGCTTTAAATGGGTTATAAATGTTTCCCTTGATCAATATTCAAATCAATGGGAGATGGCTACGGGTATTCGCGCCTCGGCTGAGCCCTAGCGGCGATGGTCGCGGCTCCAGCCCCCTCCTCCCCGGTGGGGGGAGGGGGGAACGTCCTCCCCTCCTCTGTGAGGGTTCAGACATTCACCCCTTTCATGGATCCTTCTCTTCTTCACCCTTTCTCGTCGATCCCTCTTTTCCCTAAGGTTCCTATCTTTCATGAGGGCTCGCCTTGGCTCATGCTTTCTTCAAAGGAGTTCAATGCAGCGGTAGATCTTCACAGTTTGACTCTCGTGGCTCGGTTTCGGGGTCTCTTTCCTTCGGTGGATGCGTTTGAAAGATGGGTCTTCGATTCTTGGGGTCTTCAAAATCACGCGGTGGTGGGGATTTTAGATCGACTCCAATTGATGATCCGCTTCTCCTCCGAGGATAATATTGTCTCTTCATGGTCCATTGCTCCTCGTTTCTTCAATGGTTACGGATTTTATCTCTTGTGATGGTCTACAGAGTTCATCAAGAACCGTGATTCGCCTTCGGCTGCGGTGTGGGTAAACATTCCTAATCTTACACTCCCTTTTCAGAACCCCTCTATTATCTGTATGCTAGGGAATATGGTTGGTAGATTTCATTGTTCGGATGATTTCACGTCTACAGTTTTCTATCCGATCATACCTCACGTTTGTGTCGAGCTTGATGTCTCACTTCCCCCAATGGAGTGGCTGTGAATTTCCGTCGGAGAAGAGTTCAGATGGAAGCAGAGAGTGATGTTTAAATTGTGGCCAGCGTTTTGTATGGGATGTGGTAGGCTTGGACATCTGGTTTCTGGATGTCTGCGCGGGACTCAAGGATGGGTTTGTACTGGTATACGTGGGTCTGTTCCTACAGTGATGGAGCAAGAGGAACCAGTAGCAGAGTCTAAGGAGACTCAACTTCATCAGTGGGTTCCTGCGGATTCCTTAGTGGCTGTCAAGTAGGGGATGAACAAGGAGGCAGAGCCGTGGGTTTCTGATGTTTTTGCCCATTTATTTCGTGATTTGGGTCTGAACAAAGAAGAGGATGGTCATTTAGATGTGGTCAGTGTGGATATCCTTGCTATACCCATCTCAACCGAGGGAGGGGTGGTGAGCTTGACAGGGAGTAGAGTTCATGACCCCGATAACTCTCATGTTCGAGGATGGGAGGAGTTTAACAAGAATTTACAGTTCATGGGTCATGGGTATGATAAAATTGGTGGATCAGACACGGTACAAGGAAATCCATTGGGGGATGCAACATAACCTTTGGGGAGGCAATAAGGTGCGTCTGACCTAGGGCCCTTAGACCCAAACACCCCTGCCATCAAGGCTGGGCATGTTGGGAAGGTAATTGGCCCACAGATAAAGGCAGGTAAGGGGGTAAGGTAGAGCCCCCCCTAAAAGGACAGGGGGTGGAAATGAAAAACTATTTTGAAGGCATGGAACTACAAGAAGAGACACATCTGGAAAAAGACCTAGGCGATGACGATCTTAGCCTTCTCTCAATGGATAGTTTGGACCGGGTCCATGGAAAAGGTCCCCACAACCCAAGAAGGAAGAAAGGGGATTAAGGAAAGTGTGATTCAGGAAAATTCATTGTGGTCCATGGGAAAAAACCCAAGGGACGCAAATACTATTCTCACTTACCAAAACCGATGGAAACCATATTGGCCAAGAAAGGTGGAAGTAAGGGAAATAAAGGCCTACAAGATTTGAAAAGTGGTGATCCAAACAGAGAACCAGGAGTGATGGGAGAATAATTAGGGGAGTGGTTGAAGCTCATTATCAACTACAAGGAAGAAATAATTGAAAAGGTCCTTAGACCAATTGCCTCAGAGGAGGATATTTCAATAATTTATAATAGGAGGCTGTGGGTCGAGGAAAATGAAGAGCAAGAAGTGTGGATTGACAAGCAGGACCGAATCATTGCCCGGGGATTCAACCAAGGCATAATCACCATGGAGGAATTCATCGAGACAATGGACAAAATGGTTTCTCACTTTGAAATCCTTATCAGGGAGGATCCAGATACTCAATTTAGTACTATGTACTGGGATTTATACAGTGTGTCTTATTTGAATCATCTTAGTCTTGTGTTTATTAATTTTGTGAGCTCCTTCATCACTTAGTGATCTATGGTTTGTGAACAATGGTTTCCCACATTTACTTAAAGTGGATTTTTAATAAAAATTCAAATTTTGATGGATGGATGATCAATATTCAAATCACATAGATTATAATTATTGATTCTTATAAATGTTACATTTGTAATTGATTAATAACCTGTTTCATAGTTTATGATATAGGTATGGATGGGAATGATTTCATTCATTTGGTAATGATAATATTCACCCTTAATATGAATTAGAGCTCACCCTTCTTACGTTTCATTTCCCCATGTTATCAAAAATTATAGTCAATGAATTATTTTTAGAATTGATTCATATATATGATGATGATGATAAATTAATGTGAAATAAAAAAATATGGGAATTTTAGGGAAAATAATTTCTAAAAATCATGAGAATTTAATTGTTCCTCAACCGCAATAGCCGATGGTCAGTGACTACATCATAACATTGAAAAAATATAAAAGGAATCACAACCTAAAAGAATGAAACATTAGTAGTATTGATAAAATAGATAAATTCATTAAATTACTATTACAAGTGAAAACATAAAAAAATATTTTATTTGAGAACAATGTTATTACCCTAGTGTATCCCTCCATATCAATCACCAAAAATATCCAAATATATTAAGGAAAATTAAACATAAGAAAGTTGTGAACTTAGATGATCGGTAAGGTTATGATTACAACTAAAGCTATGAAAAACAAATTCATAATCAATTTGGAATGGAACAAAATTGAAACATGTGGTATTAAATTAGTATATTTATCATAATATGGCAGGAATAAATAATGATAAAAATATCCTTCGAAATAATCACATGTTCTTGAAAACATAACCATTTATGTTATAACTAAACTAATAATCACATGAATTATAAATAAATAAATTCATAATGATGGAAAACATAATGTTGGTCATATAAAACAAACTGGTTAGGCCTTCTAAAAGGACATATAAATACCATTGATGCCTTTTTCTAAGACATCTATATAAACAGGTTAGGCCATAGCCAAAAACCAATATATTTTGTCCAATCAGACCTAACGTTGCACTGAAGGGCTATAGAGGGCGGAATCCAGCACATAAAAAGACAAATTCATTCCTTATATGAAAGGTTTATAATATAATCTACTTAAAAATTCATATTTAAACAATAATATAAAATGTAAATACTTCCCTAAATCAATAAATAATATCACAAACCATCGAAAGTAAAATTGATGGTATCAATATAGAATATCCATAGTCTAACTAAACAGAAACCATCTTGATAAATAATTATGATGGAATCCTTGGAGTATATACAAATTAAATAATTTTTAAAATCAATGAATGTATTCTTAGATTTAAAATTTATTTTGAAAGATAAATTGAAACATGTATTAGGGAAAATTTCCATTCACTGAAAAATTCCCTTTTTCTTTAAAACTATAAAGTTTATAAAATATTATCAAAATCCATTTCATTAAAAAACAATTTAAAACAATCATATTTGAACATATTAAGAATAAAAAATTTCTTTCAAAATTGCCTTGTAAATAATAAAGGTTTCATTAAATAAATAATGGCCATGAAGGAATGTAATTATGTATATGCAGTATAAAAAGAACATTCTGTTTACTGTATAAATATGTTTAAATAGTATATCATTTAAAAAAATACAAATTGATACCTATCAATGTTTTCTTAAAAAAACATTAAACATGTGATAAATTTTATTAATTTTTTTCCAAAATACTATAACATTTTTTAAAACATTTTTAGAAACAAAAAATTAGAACAAAAATTACTTTCTACCAAAGAGAGAAATAATGTAGAATCTTCTAACAAAAAATTCATCATCATTTTATGTTACAAAGTGATAAAAAATGGTACTATTACTTGAAAAAGATCATGAATAACCAGTGGTGAATAAAACTTATTTATTTTGAGATATAAATATCAAATAATTCTTTCAAGGTAGACTAAATAAAAAACAATCATGAATAATGATGAGATTTTGATGTATACCCCCACCAATTTGGTATCTTTTTTATCATAATCCTAATGAAATAAAAATTATTAAATGAAATAATAAATACCATGAAGATAAATTAATTCAGTATATTAATATTTTGTCAATAGATATGATATAAAAATGAAATAAGTGGTGAATTTGGTGTGTGTCCTAAGGAAGTAAAAGTGAGATGAATAACCCTTACATTTAGTCTGACTCATCACATTTTTTCTTTAAATTCTTGAATAATTATCTTATGTTAATTAATTAAATTCTTAATAAAAATTTATACTTTATTATTGATTTTAATTAACTTATTAAAATTTTATATATGATTACTTAATAAATTATCTTTTATCCTGATATTTTGATGATATTTGGTTTTTGGGTCAATATTTACTTTTAAAAGTTGAATATGGTCAAAGAAGACATTAGTTAAAAATATCTAGAATAATAATCATCCAATAATTATCATATATATATGCAAATAATAATATTAAAACTAGTCATTAATTATCGATAAGAGAAATTATGAATGGTATGATCATCGAGATGGTAGTTCATACGTACACATGAGTAATGTTTAAATTTTTCAATGGCCATTACGGAAATGAGGTATGTAATATTTTATTCTTATAGTATGATAATAATAAAATATCTATTATATAAAATCATTAAATATTGTTATATATATAATCTATGTGTTTTGGGGATGAAAATAAAGTCACATTATTTTTTAATGGAGGTAGTCCACATGTACATGAATGATGTTGTTATATTTTGGTGATTTAAAATGTATGGATTGAAATGATATATAATCTATAAAAAATGAAAAATATTCCATTAATATAATAATTATTTTTTATATCAAATTTATCATTAAATTTATCCTTATCACCTTCCATGTAAATCATTAGTCCAAGACGAATCACATCACTTCTTTAGGAAATAGTCCACTGTACACATGAGCGACATTATTTTATCTCATATGGACGGGAAATAAAATATGTATATATGATAAACTTTTTCCATAGGTATATGTATATTTTTAATATCATATTTATACTTTATATCCATCTAAATTATAATGTTTGAGAGGTGGTAATGGAAAAATGAATTACATTAGTGTGTGAT
Source organism: Viscum album (assembly GCA_963277665.1). Classification (NCBI taxonomy): domain Eukaryota; kingdom Viridiplantae; phylum Streptophyta; class Magnoliopsida; order Santalales; family Viscaceae; genus Viscum; species Viscum album. Next base: position 1,228,469,265 of record OY728130.1, read on the forward strand.
GTGGTAGTCTACCATACAAAAGAATGATGATTTCATAACCCATTTGATGGAGGTTTAGTTCATTTTAGGTCATTAAATTAAAATAAAAACATCACAATATTTAATATTATGAGGATATTATATCATCAAATTTTAATAATAATTTAAATACGTGGAGTAAGAAATAAAATAAAAATACTCATTGAAGAATGTTACCACTTTTTTGGGTATCCTCCATAGGTTCTCTAGAAAAGCATTCCTAGGATGAATTTTTACAAAAATATTTTCTTTAATAAGAGAGTATGGAAGTCTTAAATTGATTTTATTAGTTAACAGATAGAAAAAAGGTGTTATAAGGAATTATGTGAAGAGGATTGGTGATAACTTTTTTAAGTCTGGTGAGTGTCATAATAGTAATTGATTAAAAGAAAAATTTATTCCCCTGTTTTTCACATTCCATAAGGGTCACAGATGTAGTATTCATGATATTTTCAAATAATAGGGTCTCAATATTGAATCCCAATATATTTTATAGATTTTTTTAATTATTTTCACCCTTAACTTGTTCCCCCCCCTTTAAATCCATTTTTATCATTGCTATGGTAAATAATTTTCATTATTTTTACTATTGATTTTGGTGAAAAATTATAGTTAACTTACTATGTAATAGAAATTATTATTATTCCAAATATAGAATCTGTTTTTAAAAATTTTATTTACCTGAGTGGAAAATTTTATTTTAAAATTAATCTCGTCGATGTGGCAATAAAATAGGATTTCAAAGAGAAAATTTTCAAAAGTTTATAATGTTTTTATATAAAAAATTTAAATGAAAATTATTAAAACTAATTAATCTATATTTATAGATATATAATGGAAATAGTTTTACTTTAAAACCAATTTTAAAGATAATTTATCTTTATAAATAATTTCAACGAAATGTCAGTTTTCAAATAAAATTTAGTATTTTCACTATTTATCCAAAAATAAATCTTTTAAGTAAAATAGAAATTAATAACCTTAAGATATATTTGATATAATTATATAAAAAAATTATTTTTTAAAAAATATCTTCAAAAAAATTAATATTAATTTATATAATGTGCACAATGCTTGACTATTCTAGCTTTCAGGTAAATGAAATTCACTAGACAACATTAAAATTTCCTTAAAATCATTATTATTTTATTTTTCATAAATAGTTAACAATTTAAGATATTTTATACATATTTAAAACATATAATTTTCACAAATTTTTTAATTTCTATTCATAATTTTTATTTTAATGGTTAAGTAATAATGGTATACATTATTATTTTTTATTTCGACTTATGGTTGCATATTCTCCAAGCTATCATAAAAATTAAATTTAATGAATGCTATTTCTTGGATTTAAAATTCCCAATGTTTCATGTCACGTATACTATTAGACATAATGTTTCTTTAAAATCTCAAGGTATCACATTCTACCCACCTAAAATAAATTACATCCACAAAATTTAAACATGGTCTCAGTATTCATGGGGTTGGCAATTTAAAAATACTATTTTTGAAAAATAAACTGTAAAAGGTTGGGTGAAACATCTTCTTAATAATATAAAGTGGGATTATTAAGGTCATCTATAATTACAAAAAAATTTGTTTATATAGAGGATAACATTAGTGGAAATGGAAATGCAGAAATGTAAGACAATACTAACAACCAAGGGTTAATAGAGAGTGATATAAATCATAGATCACATGAAAGTGGGTGATCTATATATGGATTATGATCACAAAACAATAAATTTGTTATATGTTAATGAATAATTTGATTCATTTGAAATGTAGGTATAAGGATATAAAAATCAACAACATTTCCCTATATTTGAGGAATTCTTTTACCATACAAAGAGAGAAAATAAATAACTATAATGATATGATATATTTCTATATGAAAAATTTTATCTTTTGGTTGTACTTCAATAATTTTCCACATCATTTTTTACTATAAAAATGAATATCCAAGATGTTTTTTCACGCCTAAAAAACCCAAATTTACTATTAATGGATCATAAGATCCATAATATAATGATAAGTCATTGATTTGATCTCTAGTGATTATTATAACAAAATGGTTAGTATAGGTTTTATAATATGTGTAATGAATAAGATTTCCCATGTACAATTTTGGATATTTTTTAGATTATTTTTGAGACTAGATGCAAATGAATCATGTGATTGAGAGTCCCAATCAGCCCGAAATAGATGTATCAAATTTATTAAATATATTAAATAGAAAACAAATGAAGTTTTCAAAAAAAAAAAGTGGAATAACATATAAACAGGTGATTATATTATAAATATGATGTAACCATTGATTTAAGAAAGAATATTTTACCCTAGGCATGAAGTAACATTGGTAGGTGCGGGGAGTTTGTGGAAATTTCTTCATGCAAGTGAAATGAATATAACAAGTAGATAAATTGTTTTAATTTTATTTTGTTGACGTTGTGATATATTTTTCATCAAATAGATTCTTTTATTGGAATTGCATGTCTATCCATATAACCTTGGAGCCATTGGAGAATCCTTTCAGAGGGCATTGGAGGATCTATAATGGACAAACTTCCTCCAGAGCTTGGGTTGGAGATCAACATGCAACAAAATCAAAGGATCTCACCAATGACCAAGGTGAAGCTCCATTATTCAATAGATATTAATCAAAATTGATTTAGGATGTTGATTTATCTAGTTTATTTCCATAATAATAATTTTTGAGAAGTTACCAACCAATAAGTGGCTAAGTACTTGATTCAGGTGGTGAAATAATTTTTCCGACTAGTTGGGACACTAGCATATCAGATGGTGGTCCCGGCGATGAGCCTTCTCCAAGGCTCATGCAATATGATGGTGGGGGTTAGTGACCCGGACGTATGAATATGTGACTCTGGAATGGCTATGTTTTGAGCTCATTTTTTTATAGTAGTTATCTCTAGTTACATTGAGGGATATATGTATCTAAGAGCTTGTGTAGATCCATCAGGGCAGTATGACAGTAGATGAGTATTCCTTCAGGTTTACTAACCTCTCCAGGTACTCAATTGATATAGTTCATGAATAGTTCTTTAGGAATCAAATAATTTATAAAGGAATATGTAGATAAATATGATCTAGTTTTATACTTCTATGAATTCCTAAATTTTGGGGTTTTATAAATTTATTTAGTGGTTGGGGTTTTTAGGCTAACCAGAAACAACCAGTGGTTGCCAATTGTGGGAAAGCAGAAGCAGAGACCTTGGCTGTAGATATTCAATGTCAGTCTCAGTGACCTGGATGTGCGATATGTTTCATAATGAGGTCCCATGATAGTGGTTTTATTTTCATGTATTAAAGTATGGATCCAATAAGCCTAGGGAGAGGCATTGATACTCATGTGATGATATGAGACATCCTGCCTGATATTGTCCGACCAGTTGTATGAAAAACATATATTCCATGGATGATACAATGATGTAGATTAATCAGTATGATTAGATAGGTTCTCTATGTAGAAGATGTGTGAAAAAAGATGGGGGAGAATCTGTAGGTCATTAACACATTGATTTTTCACCTCCAACACCCTCGGGTGGACCATTCTTGGATCAGGGAGCTAGAGGATATGGGGGACCACTATAGGCAGTCAAAGATTATGACCCAAGGGCTCTATGAATTATTTGAGGTATGGGATATGCCTTTTCTACCATATTTGGAGTACTGATAGCCACAAATTCTATTCATTCATTTCATTCCACGTGTATTCTTCGAGACATTGTGATTATGGTCAATCCCTTAGCATGATGCATTCACTTGGATACTCTTACTAGAGATGACTCTGTGATCAAAAATTTGTTCCAATGGTGTGAACCAAACCTTGGAGGTTATATTTGATGTTGGGATCGCTTTTTATTAGATATTATGCCTTACAAAGTCATCCTACATATGGATTGGTTAACTATAGTTCATGCGTAGATTGACTATTTTAGGTGGAGGATGAGGTGTGTCCACAACGGTTGAACTAGGTTCTACTTTATCTATGAAAAATAAACCCAGACAGAGAAATATGCACTCATGAATATGAGGATTCAGTTTATTACTCATATGTTGGCGACCATGACCATTAGTATAGTAGATATTATGAGTACCATGTTTCAGACAATTGTGGCACAATATGAGGATGTATTCCCAAAGGATGTCCTATAATTACCTCCCCATTGATAGATAGACCTATTCATTGATATACATCTCGAGAAGGCACTGATATCATCTCCATAATATCAAATGTCTACCACCGAGCATTAAGAGCTAAGGGTGAATTTTAATGAATTAGAGAGTGATGGATTTTTAGACTGATTTTTTCACCCACGACAGTCCAAATTTTATTCATCAATAAGGTGGATAAAAGATTGATGTTATGTGTGAACTACATGTGCTTGAACCAGGTGAATGTAATGAAACACTATCCAATATTGGGGATTAATGACTTATTTGTTCAATTTAGAGGGGCACTATGGTTCTCAGTGCTTTTCCACAGTTTAGGTTATCACCAGTTGGGATTATTTGATTAGTATATACCAATGATGGAAGTCAAATTTTTTCATGGCTACTATGTGTACCTGGTTATTCCCTTTGGCATGATGAATTCCCCAACAGTGTTCTTGGGACTCATGAACCAGATCATTCATTATAAGGGCCCGGACCTCTCTGGCCCATTCCTTTGTCAAAAAGAAGGTCACGAAGTGTTCTGTAGGGTAAATCGGACTTTTCCTACACTTTCTAGATTTTGGAAACTACACGTCGTGTAGTGTGAGGACACGTCGTATTCCCCCTCGCCAGGTATACCCCGTGTTGAAGGCCGTGTCCTTGCTGTGTGAAATAATGGGTGCACACAGTGTGTCCAGTACTACACACCGTGTAGTCCTTCCCCGCGTACGCGTTACCAGTCAACAGCTATGTGCCGTGTTTGAGTCGGGTATTTTCCATGTGAAATAAATGGGTACATGCCGTGTTTCCAAACTACATGTCGTGTAGTCCTTCCCCGCGTATGTGTTACCCTCAAACCGTGTGTTGACTAGTCAACGGCCGTGGAGCCGTGTTGGAAGCTGCATGGAGACCGTGTGAAATAACTGAGTACACGCCGTGTACCATAAAGTAAACTCCATGTACTTTTTCTTTTCTCGCCTACAAAAGGAGCGGTCACCTCCTCCTTTCAACTCACCCCTCTCCTCCCCTTTCCTCTGAGCAGAGTTCTCCCAAGAGACTCGAAGGCTCTCTCTTCCATAACTTCTTCGTCTGAGCTCCGATTTATGATCTGTCAGTGGCCACGGGATCATAATGACGAGGCGGAACATCCGAGCCTAGGTCAGTTGTCTTTCCTCCGGCCTTTGATTTCCTACTTCCACCCGAGGAGGTTTTTCCGGGACCCGACAGAAGTGACGGACGCCGATGGACGTCTTCTAAAGTTGATCTGGGGGATCGCTATGATTAGAACCTGTTGAGGTAGGGATCTTACCTTAGTCTCTCTAATTTGTGCATCATGCAGGGTGGGTATCCTCTTGTTTTCATGATAAACAGTTGAACCATTAAATAAAGATAATAACTTGCTTATATAACGGGGATGGGAAGTTTGTGAATGCAGTTACATTATTTATATCCTGTGATATTATGTTGTGAATGAGTTGATGCCTACTGAAAATCATGGTCGTTGGGGGCCTTTCCTTACGCAATTAAATGTTGCCCTCTCCTTCTAGATTTTCTTATGGATGGAAACTTTGTGGAATGTGAAAATTGGTTAATCACGTAAAGTTTCCTGCTTAAAATCTGGAACCCTTGTGTGACCACCTCAGTTAAACAAAATGGAATAATGAACATATGGGTGTTGGCTTGGATACGTGGCATGTGATGGGGGTGTTTTGTGGGTTGTTGTGGATAGGGTGTGCAGCGGGGCTGCAGTTGACTTGGTTGTAGGTTGGTGTGAATGTTGTGTTGGTAATGGGTAGCGAGGCTGCGATAAATGCTATTAAAGGGATATTGATGTACGAGTTTCGATGTGATTGTGGTTATGGTGTTTGGCAGCGTGGATGCAGGGATGGGATTGTTTGTGAACTAAGAGTGGGTTCTAAATAATAAATAAAAATCGGAAGATTTAATAAATGTTGGTTCATGGTAATGGAACGGGATTAATAATCAATGGGTTGGTTGGTTGATAAGAAGGAATTGGTGGTGTTGCTTGTGTTTTCTTTTCTGGATTTGTGGATGACATGGATATGGTTTATGAACGATTGATGTGGTTGGTTGTGGATAGTTGCCCAGTAGTTAAGGAACCAAATAAACTAATTCTGCTGATACTTGAAAACCTAAATGGGGTTGGGGTTTTTTGATGTCTGCATGCTTCGTAGTAGCAGTGCGGAGGCACGTTCTTAGTTTCTCTATTTAGAAGCCATGGGTTGGGCTGTGTGTTTGGTATACATATATATATATATATATATATATATATATATATATATATATATATCTGTATCTTTTGTGTTTTATCACACCCCACCCATGTTGAACACTTTGTGCCAAACACTCCCATTTTATGGGAGAGGGTGTTTTTCCCTTAGTTACTAGATCCTTTCTGCTCCTTCTCCCCTAGGCTGTGATGGCTTGAGGCAACCTTACACATCAGACTCTTCGGGTAGGTTTCAATTGGGGTAGTTTTAGCCCAAGACTCTTCGGGCAGGTTCTACTGTTTCCCAAGAATCTTCGGGATGAGACCCAGGTGTGTGCGGGCAGGATACGTGGTTGTGATTCCCAGGTGTGTGCGGGCGGGATATGTGTTTGTGAGGCCCAGGTGTGTGCGGGGGGGATACGTGGTTTTGAGGCTCAGGTGTGTGCAGGCGGGATACGTGGTTGTGAGGCCCAGGTGTGTGGGGGTGGGATACGTGGTTGTGAGGCCGAGGTGTGTGCGTGCGGGATACGTGGTTGTGAGGCACATGTGTGTGCAGGTGGGATACGTGGTTGTGAGGCCCAGGTGTGTGTGGGTGGGATACGTGGTGGTGAGGCCCAGGTGTGTGTGGGCGGTGAGAGTGTGGAAGCGTCAGGACGTTCTCCATTAGGAATAGAAGGTAACTAAAGGGAAATGGTGTGGGGTACCCAATACTCTTGTTCTTATATACTACTAGCTGTTGTGATTGTGTTTTTGGTGAGTGTGGCTGGTAAGGTTGGGTGGATATAATTCCTTGATAGGTTTCTTCTGTTGATCTCATGAGACATTAGGATGTCACCCCACTTGTGCGCGAGAGCTTTAGGTTTCCCTACTGATTATAATTTTATGCTCACCCTACATTTAATTTCAGGTTTCTAGGAGGACTACCAGGGCCGTGCGGTACCCTACTAGTCGGACAGTTCGAGTTTTTGTAGTTGTTGTACACTTGTTTTTTTGGTATTGTACTTTGAGCTTTCTTGTACTTTCACCTTGTTATAAAATTGTTTAAACATGCATGTGGTCTTGGTTTGGTTTTATTTCTATACACTTGTTCTTTTCCTTTTTGGTGGTTGACTTGTCCTATTTCTCGATCCTAAATAATAAAAAAGGGTAATGACTCCCATATTTGTGAAAACTCATACCCGTAGTGCTAGTCGCCACCTCGGGGCCTACTGGAGGCAGGACTAGGGGGTCATTATCTCCCATTCGCCATTGCCAGCTCAGGAGGGGCATCTTTGGTGGGAGCGGGTCGTGATATAATGGTATCAGAGGTGATGATTGAGAGATAGGATGGAGTCTGGAGTTAGTCATAGTGAGGATTGCATGGGATGGTAGGGCAAAAATGTTAGATAATCTTGGTTCATGACATAGGCCAGGGAAGACCGGCTAGGACCAAGGATTTTAGGGCCCCCCGTGATCCGATACAAGGACTCTGAGCCTACCGAACGACCAAGTGAGACTACACTGATTATAGGGTAAAGACCCTAGGGAAGGTACATGCATCATCATGATTGTGTTTTACTTTATTTGGGTGTTCTGGGAAAGAAATTTAAATAAAATGATAAAATAAAACCTTGAGTTTTCCATACTACTTGGTCTTAGGAGATCCTTCTTTACCGTACAGCTATGGCACCTGGACGTCTTCCCCGGGTGGCTTAGACGGCCGAGGCCTAGCAGATTCAGGTGGTCGATCAGTTGAGGATTGACCAAGAGGAGGAAGATATCCAGTGGCAGAAGACACTCCGTTCTTTTCAGCGGCAGACCCTCAAGAAGTACGAGGGTAGTACTTCGGATACGGAGATGGAACGGTGTCTTGAGGAGATAGGGATCGCTTTTACCTTGATCCGTGCTCTGAGGGAGTACTGGGTTCCCCTAGCAGTCAGTCAGCTGAGAGGTGCGGCGCGACCGTGGTGGATGCTCTACCTCGGAGAGAGGATAGAGGCAGAGGTACCATGGACTGACTTTGAGAAGGAATTTTGATAGAAATTCCTTTCTTCCATGATCAAGGCGGAGAAGCGGCAGGAGTTACTCTCCATTTAGCATGGGAGTATGTTAGTACGAGAGATGGGGATCAAATTCAAGGATATCCTACACTTTTCTCCAGATCTATTTCTAGATGAGGAGTCTAGGGCGATACGTTTGGAGGAGGCGCTTAATCCTTCGCTCCAGTATTCTGTCACCCCCTTCAACCTTCCAATGAACATGGTGGTAAATAAGAAGGAAGAGGTTGTAGAGAAGATGAACTCGCTGGGAGGTGCACCCCGAGAGGGGAACAATCCAGGCTCGTCGAAGGGGAAGGCAGTTAGCAGCAGGTCTCCTGCGACGGGACCTTCCAGGTTCAGGCCAGTGGGAAGCAGGCCCCAGCAGTTTCAGTTCAGATCTTCGAGTCCTTATTCCTTTTTCAAAAGCCCAGGACCGATGTGTTTTTCTTGTGGAGGTTTCAGGCACATTCACAGTCGGTGCCCGACCCGAGCTCAGTACGGTGGAGGTGGGTAGTTTCAGTGCCCACCTCAGCAGCATTAGTTTCCAGCGAGGCCCTTCCAGGAGCAGCAGGACCATGCTCCTCTGAGGGCAGACTTTGCGGGAGGAGGCCAACCTCAGGGTGCCCCTCAGGGACCTCGACCAGGGCATGGTCGGGGAGGTGGATGACATCAGAGAGGGAGAGCAGCTGGGCGTGGACAGTTGCACGCAGCAGAGTTGACAGCTCCGGTAGGACCAGAGGTGGTGCGAGGTACGATTTGTTTGTTCAACACTCTTGTTTCTGCTTTGTTTGATTTGGGAGCTTTGCACTCCTTTGTTGCACCAGGTCTAGCCCATGCTTTGGGACTAGATGTAGAGAGACTTTCCATACCACTGGTGCTGAGTACACCAGTTGGAGGCCAGAACAGCAGATCTTTTCTTTTCCGGGGATGTGGGCTGTCGTTAAGACCACATCGATCTTGTGGGGACCTTCTTCTTTTATAGATGCAGCCATACGATCTCGTCCTAGGCATCGACTAGTTGTTTTCTATTTGTGTCGTTATCGACTTCCTCTGGAGAAGAGTCATGTTCTACGGCGTAGATGGGCAGCGCATATCTTTTGTTGGAGAGAGGAGCTATCAGGTGGGAAGTCGGCATGTGAAGCCTCTCCTTTCCTTGCTAGGTGGGTTATCAGTTGTTCCAGCTGATACAGAGATGATGGATGTCCCAGAATTTGTTTGGGAGTTCCTTGCTGTTTTTTCTGAGGAGGTTGTGACTCTACCCCCCCCCCCCCCGACGTGACGTTATGTTCGGGATATACTTATAGCCTGGTGCCTGTCCGATTTCGATGGCCCCTTTGGAGTTGCGGGAGTTGCGGATTCATATTGATGATCTGATGGAGAAGGGTTTTGTTTGACCCAGCGTATCGCCATGGCGTGCTCCGGGTTTTTTGTGAAGTAGGCAGATGGTGGTCTCAGGCTATGCATAGACTACCAAAGGTTGAACCAAGTAATGGTCAAGAACCGTTACCCCTTCCAAGGATAGATGATCTCTTCGACCAACTGAGGGGAGCATGTTGGTTTTCTAAGATTGATCTACGATCTGGATATCATCAGCTGAGGGTAAAGGAAAGTGACAACTCAAAGATGGATTTCAGGTGTAGGTATGGGAACTTCGAGTTTGTAGTGATGCCGTTTGGAGTTACAAATGCACCGGGTGTGTTCATGGGACATATGAACTTTGTCTTCCGAGAGTTTCTGGACCGGTTCGTCGTTGTGTTTATCGATGACATCCTGATCAACTCAAGATCAGAGGAGGAGCACGTTGAGAATCTCAGGGCTGTCTTGGAAGTCCTTCGACACCACCAGCTTTATGGGAAATTGTCGAAGTGTAAATTCTTGACGCAAGATGTACACTTCCATGGGAACTTGGTGTCTCAGTATGGAGTGTCGGTAGACCCATCGAAGGTGGAGGCAGTTGTTTATTGGGCAGCACCCAAGAGCATGGCTGAAGTTCGTAGTTTCCTGGGGTTGGCAGGTTACTATCGCAGGTTTGTTTCAGACTTCTCTCGAGTTGCTTCTCCATTGACAGCTTTGACTAGAAAGAACCAGGTCTTCCTATACGGTGAGAAATGCCAGAAGGCTTTCGACTACCTGAGGGAGAAGTTGGTCAGTGCTCCCGTAATCAGGTTTCCAGAGGAAGGGTTGTTGTATGAGGTGTTTTATGATGCTTCTGGCCTTGGTCTGGGGTGTGTGCTGATGCAGAAGAAGGGAGTGATTTGTTATGGGTCTAGGCAGTTATGCCCTCACGAGCGGAACTATTCCACACATGAACTAGATCTTGCAGCTGTAGTGTTCCCACTGAAGTTGTGGTGACATTACTTATTTGGGGAGCGCTTTGTGGTCTTCTCAGATCACAAGATCCTATGTTATATCTTCTCCCAACATGACCTGAACCTGCGGCAGCGGAGATGGGTTGAGTTTCTCCAAGACTATGACTTTGAGATCTCTTACACTGAAGGTAAGGGCAACGTTGTGGCTGATTCCTAGAGCAGGAAGTCACATAGGGAAGTGGTTCGGGAATCCATTGATGCTTGGAAGGTGATGTGAGAGTTGGATGCCTTGTACTTGGATACCAGGGTAGAAGGTGTTAGAGGCTGTTTATTTCAGAGGACGGTGTCGTCCTCATTGTTGCAGCTGGTGGAAGAATCTTAGTAGGGGGGACTCTGAGGTGGAAGTGATGTGTGATCGTGTCGATCAGGGTAATGCTCCAGAAGGATGGTCAGAGGACAGCTGACATCAGATGTTTTTCCATGGAAGGTTGTTTTTCCCAGAGACAATGCGTGAGGGAGTTCTCCGTGAGTTCCATAGCTCAGCCTTGGAGGTACATCCAGGAGTTTCAAAAATGTATTGAGGCCTGAGGGAACAGTTTTGGTGGCCCGGGGTGAAATGGGAAGTGGCGGAGTTTGTGGCTAAATGCCTAGTGTGTCAGCAAGTGAAGGTTGAACCCCATGTTCCCAGTGTTTTGTTGCATCCTTTAGATGTCCCCGAGTGGAAGTGGGATTACATCTCAATGGGCTTCATCAAAGGACTACCCAGAGCTTAGGGTGGTTATGATGCTATTTGGGTAGTCGTGGATCAACGGACGAAATTATCTCACTTCTTATCAATTAAGGAGTCAGTCTTGGTGAGTACCTTAGCACAGAGGTACGTAGACGAGGTTTTGCGGTTACATGGAGTCCCAAAGATTATCATCTTGGATCGGGATACTCGTTTTACCTCACGAGTCTGGTGGGGGTTACAACATGCTTTTGGCACCTAGCTATGCCTTAGCACTGCTTTCAACCCCCATACCAATGGGCAGAGAGAGCGGACTATCCAGATGTTGGAGGACATGCTGCGATCATGCGTTCTGGATTTCACAGGATCATGGGTACGACACTTTCCTTTAGTAGAGTTTGGCTACAACAACAGCTTCCACTCTACTATTGGCATGGCACTATTTGAGGCTTTGTATGGAAGACCATGTCCTTCGACCATTTTCTGGGCAGAGGTTGGTGAGACAGCTGCTCTTGGGCCAGAGGTAGTGTAGTGCACCACAGAGAAAGTCCAGCTTGTACGTGAGAGGATGGAAGTGGACCAGGACTGATAGAAGTCTTATGCTGATCGTCGGATGAGACCCTTGGAGTTCGAGGTGGGGGATCATTTGTTCTTGAAAGTTTCCCCTCGACGGGGGCAGCGAAGGTTTGGGAAAGGGATCAAGCTCTCACCTAGGCTCATCGGACCTTTTGAGGTGCTGAGGCTAGTCGGCGAGGTGGCATATCAGCTGGCCCTGCCACCTCAGTTGGATAAGGTTCATGATGTCTTCCACGTCTCCCCGCTTCTTCGGTACTTACACGACGACTCCCACATTATCTACTGGGGAGAGTTAGATATGGGAGATGACGTGAACTTCGAGGAACAACCAGTTAGAATCAAGGATCGTAAAGAGAAGGTGTTCCGTGGACAAACCATTCCATTGGTTCGTGTGTTGTGGAGGCATGGCGGCCTTAAGGAGAGCACTTGGGAGCGGGAGACCCAGATGCACGCTTAGTACCCGAAGTTGTGTTGACTTGTGTTTTCCCTTGTTCTTCTGAGCTTTGTGTTGATGTTGTACTCTGTAACTTTGATATATATGGAATGCTTGGCTTTTCAGTTGTAAGACCTTTTGTTTCCTTGTTCTCTGGAAGTGTGCAGCATGTCCGGATGTGTGGGGAAAGGGAAAAACATGATCCTTAATCGAGAAGCATTAATGCGGATGATATTGAACCCGTTCTGGCGAGTTAGTGCCGCCTAAAGCGGATAATATCTCGACATAGGAGAATGAATTTTTCCACAAACCACATGTTCGGGCAGTGTGTTGGTTGTGTGGTGTTGGGGGTAGTGCAAGTTCCAAAATCCTAATATATGGATGTGGGAAGGCCCAATCCTTAATCGAGACGCATTAATGCGGATTCGATTAAAATCGTTCAGGCGAGTCAGTGCATCCTAAAGAGGATAATATCTCGACATAGGAGGGGGAATTCCTAACACTTATGATTATGGTTGTTGGTTGGGTTCCTGTTATAACGAGAACCCTAATAGGTATCTTGTTGGGTTCCTTTGGGTTGGTTTTTGAATTCTCAGGGATGAGAATGTTTTAAGAGGTATCTGATCTAATGGCCCGGAACTCTCCGGCCCATCCCTTTGTCAAAAAAAAATATCACAAAGTGTTATGGAGGGTAAAATGGACTTTTCCTACAATTTCCGTAATTTTGAAACTACACGCCGTGTAGTATGAGTACACACCATATACCCCCTCGCCAGGTATACCCCGTGTTGAAGGCTGTGTCCTTGCTGTGTGAAATAATGGGTGCATGTAGTGTGTCCAGTACTACACGTCGTGTAGTCCTTCCCCACGTACGTGTTACCAGTCAACGGCCATGTGTCGTGTTTGAGCCATGTATTTTCCGTGTGAAATAAATTGGTACACGTTGTGTGTCCAAACTACACGCTGTGTAGTCCTTCCCCGCATATGCGTTACCCTCAAACCGTGTGTTGACCAGTCAACGGTCATGGAGCCGTGTTGGAAGCCGCGTGGAGACTGTGTGAAATAACCGAGTACACGTCGTGTACCATAAAGTACATGTCGTGTACTTTTGCTTTTATCTCCTAGAAAAGGAGGGGTCCCCTCCTCCTTTCAACTCACCCCTCTCCTCCCCTTTCCTCTGAGCAGAGTTCTCCCAAGAGACTCGAATGCTCTTTCTTCCATAACTTCTTCGTCTGAGCTCCGATTTACGATCCGTCAGCGGCCACAAGACTGTAACGACGAGACAAAACTTCCGAGCCTAGGTCCATTGTCTTTCCTTCATCACTTCCTTTCCGACTTCCACCCAAGGATGTTTTTCCGGGACCCGACAGAAGTGACAGATGCCAACAGACGTCTTCTAAAGTTGATCTGAGGGAGCGATGTGATCAGAACCTATTGAGGTACGGATCTTACCTTCATCTCTCTAATTTGTGCCTCATGCAGGGTGTTTATCCTCTTGTTTTCATGAGAAACAGTTGAACCATTAAATAAAGATAATCAATTGCCTATATAATGGGGATGAGAAGTTTTTGATTTCAGTTACATTATTTATATCCTGTGGTATTATGTTGTGAATGAGCTGCTACCTACTGGAAATCATGGTTGTTGGGGGCCTTTTCTTACCCAATTAAAATTTTCCCTCTCCTTCTAAATTTTCTTATGGATGGAAACTTTGTGGAATGTGTAAATTGGTTAATCACGTAAAGTTTGTTGTTTAAAATCTGGAACCCTTGTGTGATCACCCCCGTCAAACAAACTGGAATAATTAACATGTGGGTGTTGGATTGGATACGTGGCATGTGATGGGGGTGTTTTGTGGGTTGTTGTGGATAGGGTGAGCAGCGGGGCTGCGGTTCACTTGGTTGTGGGTTTGTGTGAATGTTGTGTTGGTAATGGGAAGCGTGGCTGTAATAAATGGTATTAATGGGATATTGGTTTATGGGTTTCGGTGTGATTGTGGTTATGGTGTTTGGCAACGAGGATGTAGGGATGGGCTTGTTTGTAAACGAATAGTGGGTTGTGAATAATAAATAAAAAGTGGAAGAGTTAATAAATGGTGGGTCATGGTAATGGAACGAGATTAATAATCAATGGGTTGATTGGTTGATAAAAAGGACTTGGGTATGTTGCTTGTGTTTTCCTAACTTGATTTGAGGATGGCAGGGATATGTTTTACGAACGATTGATGTGGTTGGTTGTGGATAGTTGCCCAGTAGTTAAGGAACTAAATAAACTAATTATGATGAAACTTGAAAACATAAATGGGGTTGGGGTTGTATGCTATATGCATGCTTCATAGTAGCAGTGTCGAGGCACGTGCTCAGTTTCTCTGTTTAGAAGCCATATGTTGGGATGTGTGTTTTCTATACATATATATATATATATATCTTTATATTTTGTGTTTTATCGCACCCCACCCATGTTGAGTACTTAGTGCTGAACACTCCCATTTCATGGGAGAGGGTGTTTTCTCTTCGGGTAGGTTTCGATTGGGGTGGTTTTAGCCCAAGACTCTTTGGGCAGGTTCTAGTGTTTCCCAAGAATCTTTGGGATGAGGCCCAGGTGTGTGCGGGCGGGATACGTGGTTGTGAGACCCAAGTGTGTGCGGGCGGGATACGTGGTTGTGAGGCCCAGGTGTGTGCGGGCGGGATACGTGGTTGTGAGGCCCAGGTGTGTGGGGGCGGGATACGTGGTTGTGAGGACCAGGTGTGTGCGGGCGGGATACGTGGTTGTGAGGCCCAAGTGTGTGCAGGCAGGATACCTGGTTGTGAGGCCCGGGTGTGTGCGGGCAGGGAGAGTGTGGCAGCGTCAGGACGTTCGCTGTTAGAAAGAGACACTAACTAAAGGGAAATGGTACTGGGTACCCAATACTCTTGTTCTTATATACTACTACCTCTTGTGATTGTGTTTTTGGTGAGTGTGGTTGGTGAGGTTGGGTGGATAGATTTCCCTTCTAGGTTTCTTTTGTTGTTCTCACGGGACATTAGGATGTCCCCCCACTTATGCACGAGAGCTTTAGGTTTCCCAACTGAGTATACTTGTATGGTTACCCTACGTTTACTTTCCAGTTTCCAGGAGGACTACCAGGGTCGTGCGGGACCCTACTAGTCAGACAGTTGGAGTTTTTGCAGTTGTTTTACACTTGTTTCTTTTTGGTATTGTACTTTGATCTTTCTTGTACTTGCAACTTGTTATAAAATTGTTTAAACATGCATGTGGGCTTGGTTTGGGTTTTTTTTCTATACACATGTTCTTTTCCTTTTTGGTGGTTGACTTCTCCTATTTCCCGATCCTAAATAATAAAAAAGTGTAATGCCTCTCATATTTGTGAAAACTCATACCCTTGGTGATAGTCGCCACCCCGGGACCTACTGGAGGTGAGACTCAGGGGTCATTATCTCCCTTTCACCATTGCCATCTCAGGAGGGGCATCTTTGGTGGGAGGGGGTCGTGACATTCATCCTTTCAAAGACATGCCCATGGTAGTCATTATTGATTATATCATTGTGTACCCGATTTCTGAGGAGGATAACATGAAACACTTGAGGACAGTGCGATATGTACTCGGAGAGAACTAGATTTATGGGAGTATCTCAAAGTGAAATTTTTTGATTTAGTTGGTCGAGTTTCTAGTACATGTTATCTCAATATATGGAGTTTTAGAGGACCTGGCCAATGCTAAGAATGTGTATACATTGGAGCCCCCCAAGAACATGATGTATGTAGAGGGCTTACTTTGGTCCATGGGATATTATCGGAGATTCAAACCTGAGTTCACCATGATATCACTTCCCATAATATATTTAACCTGAAAGGGAACCCTTTTGTGTGGAAAGCGGGGTGCTAGTATGTTTTTCCGCAGTTGTGAAAATGATTGCCTAGTGATCTGATGTTCAAATTTTTAGAGGAGTGTGTCGAGTAAATTGTGTTATATGAGGGCATCAGGCACCAGACTTGGTTATATACTAATGTATATGTAAGAGGATATTATCTATTTTTTATGTTAGTTATGACCATATGGGCAGAACTACATGAACCACGATCTTGATTTTGCAGTGGAAGTCTTATCTGAAAATATATGGCAAAACTACCCTATGGGAGAGCATATTATCATGTATTTTAATCACAAGATTACCTGGTATATCTTCCCATAGAATGAAATTATCTTGAGATAGAGGTGATGGCTAGAGTTCCTCCATAATTATGAATTCAAGATCATCTATACTCCTGGTAAGGGGAACGTAGTTGAAGATGCTCTACTCATGATATCTTTTTCACATTATATAAATGACGTGTCGGAGAAGTTGGCATCATTATATTTATTTTTTATTAATGGAGTTGAACAACTTACCTCCAATAGATGGTTTTCCCCCCTCCTCTCATGTAGTGACTAACTAAGGCATGTCTTTGTGGTACCAACGGTGAGACTCTATGTGCTCAGATATACACTAAAAATGATCCTAACAGATTTTTTGAATGTGAGGAGCATGTCATTATTTATAGAGGGTACACGGTGTTAACAGAGACATTGTGGTAGAGGGGGGTCTGAGATAATTTCATACATCTCATTAAAAAGTACATCCATGTGTGGAAATGATTTATCCAGACTTCTGACATCAGGTGTGATGGCCATGGATGAAGAAGTGAGTTTCGTATTTTGTCTCTTAATGACTTACATTTCATCATGTGAAGGTTGAGAACCAAGTTTAAGAGGGCTTAGGTCAACCCATTGATGTTACAAAGAGGATGTGGGATGTGATATTCATGGACATCATAATGGTCTTACCATGTACATTCATGGGACGTGATGTCATCTCAGAGACCATAGACTAACTCACCAAGTCATCCACTTCGAATCTATTCAGGAGAATATTCTAGTAGAGTGATTTTAATTTCTCTATATAAAAGAGATAGTCCAACTCCATGGGGTCCCATAAATGATCATTTAGGATCTTGATTCCCACCCCACACCCTGGTTGTGTAAGGAATTAAAGGAACCTTTTCGGAATCAGTTATGCTTGAGCACAACATTCCACCATAAAAATGATTTTGATAAAGAGTGTACCATTATGGTCATGCAGGACATGTAGCGAGAAATCATGTTGAACATTGGTCATGGTTAAAGAGATAACCTTTGAGTTTTGATGTTTTCATTGAAAGATATCTACCATTACATTATCTATTTGGATACATTATATTTATTGTACTGATGACCTTGTAGGTCACCACTTTGCTAGACTGATCCAACAGAGTCAGCACTAGTGGGCCTAGAGTTTTTTTGAGAAACTACAGGTTTCCCTTTATGTAGATTATATATATTTTTATGGGCATACAAGCTATGTTTGAGAATAATTTTCCCTTTTTAGATACTACATAGAGTTCCTGATGTTTTGTACCACATAGATCAACCTACATTGATAGACTGAATACAAGACATCTACCAGATGTCCTAGATCTGAATGTTTGTTTATGACATATCACACATTATTTATTAGGGAAAGATGGACATCGTGGATGGAGATAACATTGTTTAATACCAAGTAAAGATTGAAGATTTCCCAGAGAGGATCCTTCATGGTAATGTGATTACTTTAGTGTGTGTCTGGTAGAAGCATGAGAATCTTCAAGAGATAATTTAAGAGTGGTATGCTTAAATCCATTTAAAGTAAACAAAACTATTTTTATAGCCTTTTTTTTGGATTTTTATCAGATAAATCCCTTAGGTGGGGATCTTTAATTACTCATATTTTCAATGTATTTTTTTGGATACTGTATGAATTATATTCAAGACCAGGCACTAAGAAGGAGTATGATTCTAAGTCCCGGTATGCCCAAAATAAATATTTGAAATATATTAAATATAACGAGAATTAAATTTTCCTAAAAAACTATAATAAATTCTAAAATTATGCCGATATTAAAAAATATGAGGGCACCATTGAGTTCAAAACATAGAGTTTATCGTAGGTGTGACATAACCTTAGTTATTGTAGGTTGTTTTTTGAAACATTTTCATGGGCGTGAGATGAATAAAATAATAAAATATTTTATTTTATTTTTATTTTGTGGAGGCAGAAACTAACATGTCCGGAACAGATTTTTAGGATTGAATTAAAGGGATATACACAAAACCTTGGAACCATCGTAGAATCCATGGAGAGCGTGTTGGAGGATCTCTCTTGGACAAACTTTCTTCTGGAAGTTGTACCGATGATCAACGTAAAACAGAGTTAAACAATCTCACCAATGATAATGTTGAAACTCGGTTCTTGTTCATATATCGATACAAAAAGATGTAGGAAGTTAATGTATTTGTTTTACTTCCCCTTTCTAAATTTCTATGATGAACATGGATCCATCAACCAATAGATTTATCTGTAGATTAGTCTTTTGAAAGATGAGTTAGATTAATATAGAATTGGGAGAATTAATTTATTATTAATTTATTATCACTCTATTTTATTTCTAATTTTAATTAATCAAGGTTTAAATGAACCTTTACTGATGTCCATTCCGCATGATTGTTCTTGTGTGTTTGTCCACAGATTCATCATTCATCGTGGGTGTCCTTTGTTTGGTTTTCACTTCAATATCCACTGATAAATAAATAATTGTGCTCCAATTTCCTAGTGAAACAATTCAATTTTATATATCTTAGATCGGAACAACATGATGGTGGTGTGAAGATAGAAGCCGTGGAGAATTGAATGGTTTTGGATACCCCATTTCATGTTCTTCAGCAAACAACAAAGAATGATAAATGATCCCATTTTTTCAAATGAATATAAAGGTTGGATGCTACTAATATGTTAATTCATAGATCATCATGGATTGATTCATGACATTTATGTGAAAGGAGAGGCCATAATTGTGATAGGATGAGTGACCAGTAACGCAGAAACCATATTTCAAAAGATGGAAAATTCTTCTCTACATGGCATGTAAATCAGAACAACCCACTCTGTGGTCACATTTCTATATCGGATATGTATTTAGATAGAACATAAGTATCACACGGTGTGTCTCCCCCATTATTTATCTCTCCATATACCTTTAAGGGTACACAAACATGTGGTGGAGTACACAGGCATGAGGACATCGTGTACTGCCACACAGACATTACTTTTCCTAGTGAATATAGTAATACCTGTGTAGTGGTGCAAGGGAATAGTACATGGGACGACCGCACAACAGGTAAATTTTCATGTACAAATACACGGGACATGGATTGTTTTACATGGAAAAGACCCAAGGTCAAATGGACATTACATGTAACCCTACTACACACCGTCTAATCTCAAAAAGTTTGCTTAAATCCACTATCCACAATATCCTAGACATGTTTCATTAGGGTTATTTCACCAAATCCATTCCTTGAGGGTTATTATTGAATTTCCTTCTAAACATAGGATAATGATTTATTTAGTAGGAATTCATGGATTGAGTTTTTAGAATCTTTCTATGAGGCGCAGAGTGAGATCCTCTATAAAACATTATGCCGTAGATGGAGTTTTTGGTATCGTTATAACCAAAATTTTGTCAGAATATATACTCTCTATGGCTTGATAATCCAAATTGATTTTTTTGATATACACCATGGAATTCTGATTGATCCTCATATGTGTATTGAATCTCTTCAAAATATTAACGTGTACATATAATGGACAGACCCGATGAGAATTACATCTCAAAAATACATCATTAGTTCTTTCAGACCTAGGAATGTGTTAGCCCAGATGATTTTATATAGAACATTCGAGTTGGAATCCTATTCTTTAATTATTTTTGTGACTTAACTTAATAATGTTTGTCTTGTTGAATATATATATATGTATATATTAAATTTTTTTAGAAATATACATATATAGAGATTAATGTGTTATTTTATTTCATCCCTTGTGGTTTCACGGTGTCCAACAGAGTATTACTAAACTCGGAAATGATTGGGTTTTTTCTCACACGTGACATTTCTAGTGTAGATGATCATCCTTTTGATAGAGTCCTAGGTTGAATTGGACCAGACGGTGCTTAGTGAGACTAGTCAGACCGAGGTGTGTTCATATGAGATCTCGACTGCAATCCCTATTGTTTCATTCAAGTGGGTTTTGATTTTAAACTCTTTGTGGTGGTCATGTAATTGAATCTATTTACTTACCTTAACTTCATGTCATACTATAACTGTGGGATTTATATGGAGGCATAAATTGGTTGTTCAGTTGTTTTAACATTTCATAATTTTATGGGCTTTTAGATATGTGTGTGTATAAGTACATAGGCTAAGGCCTCCAATGTTAGTGATATGCCTTCTCCTTTCTAGTACCCAACCCTTATATTATTGGAGGTGGGCTTGGGAAGTCGCAACATGGGCCCTAATAGGACAATTTTTGAAAATATGCATAAAGTTTCATTTATTTAATAATACATTAGTCTTCAAAACTCTCATCCGATGTTGAAAAAACCAATTTTATAAATTTTTATCCTTTTGACCAATCAAAAATATTAATATCCAAAACATTATAGATAAGGTCACTAATTTTATAAAAAGAAATTATCATTAATCCTTCAAAAAACATGAAGTATATCCTATTCATCAAATAACAAACATGTGAATACCTTAATCATGTAATCTCTTGAAATCTAGTAAAAACATAAATTAATATAAAACCCTATTAAAGATATACATGATTATTTATTAATTATAAAATGATTTTTTGATATATTCCTTAAATCCAAAAATGTTTTTAACTCGACTAATGATAGCATAAACCACTGTACTAATAAATAAATTACCATTTCCAATGTAACAAGTATTATCAAATTTATTTTATCCATATAAATCATCAATTTAGAGAAAAATGATTATATCATCATCAGTAACATATTAAGGTTTATCTTTCCTTAAATTATGTGTTTTCGAAGATGTTTCCATTTCTACTAAATCATTTTTTTCAATCAATTACATTCAACATACAAATTCATATCCTTAAGTATGATGAAATGAAGTGAAATCTGAATACATTTAATAATTCATAAAAATAGTATATCATTGATTGAATTTTCAAATTATGTAATTCATGAATCCAAACACAATCCCATTAATCATTCCAATTCATATGTGGTAATAGAATAAGCTTGTTCATGATCCATCATCTAATTCTGAGGTATATTCATTTTATGCTTGGGGAATTAATTTACATAGCTCTACATATCCTTAACGTTAATGCACATGTCATTCGAATCCTTTTGTTGAGTCGAATCTATTATATTATACTTTTGATTTCCATGGTTTTGTAAATGATAAACACTTTCCGAAAACTATATTTACTAACATTATATTTCCGATATGTTTTACATTGTTTTTTCATAAAACATTATTTTATACTAAACATATAAATATTTATAATAAAAAAATAAACTTCTATTCTTTAAAATGACCCATCAGACTAAGGATGGGTCTGATGAATAAGACTAACCAATGTTTAGACCAGTGGTTAGAATAGTTTATTGTATATCATACAAAAAAAATTCATAACCATTGGATATACATTTTTACCGATATATCAGAAAAAATATAGTTCATTTTATCATATTGATAATGAATAATTATGTCTATCGAACTCTCTAATGTTTATAATCAAAGTGATTATAATTTTATCTATATGAAGTAATCCAATATATCACTGTAATTGTAATAATAAAAATGACATCGAATAACGAAATTATTAGTTGGAAAGTTGAAGATCCATATCATTATCAACTTTCAAAGTGCATGTTTTTTGAGGCCATTGTATCCAATTCTAAAATATAATAAATCGGAGATTGCTTACAAATATGAGGTCATTTGAAGTGATGGTAGCTAATTTAATTCTGAACACAAGTCTTCTAAATATTATTCTCTGTAAACATATCACGTTAAATCTTTGCAATATTTTAGGGACTTGATTTTATAAAGAACAATTGTAAGGATTTTAATTTCCAAAAAACACATGTTATTTTGTATAAGTGTGTCTGATCATGGTACTAATTGAGGTATTTTGAGGATAAAAAGATTGGGGATATGATCCATTGGATCGAGATAATATGTGGAAAGACGATAGAATTAGTGAAAATCATCATACCAAGGGATTCCATAGGATTGGAACACAAAGACATAGTGATAATCATTCCAAGGGATTTCATGGTAAGGAAATATAGTCCATTATAGTGGGTACTAAAACTATGGATACAGTAAGTGAGGGTTTCTAACATCCATAACTCATGAGGTCCAAGAGTAATTAATTTTATTAAATATTATAAGGCAGTATTACTATTATGAGCATTAATATTTCTTGATTGTGCATGTTTTAATTTACACTATGAATATAATTTAAATTATATTTTTATACTTATATTTCTAATAATAATTTTATTTTCTAGTCTATGAGAATGATAAAGTAATACAATATATCAGATGATTACTACTTCTGATATCAATACTCTGATAATCAGAAAATCATTGTGTTCAATCTTTTTGACTTAAGAGGAATTATGTTTTTTCTTATAATAATTCATTAAACTAAAATTTAACCCCAGTCTTATATACATCATAAACTATTATGATATAATAATTGATATTGGAAAAGTATCTACTAAATACATTTCATGTTTTTTTTTAACTTTTTTCATACTGAATATTATTATGTATTTTATAAACTTCTTGTTTAAAAATTATTATTAAAATGCATTTTTTTATAAAAGAATTTCTATTTATTATAAGATGAAAGGGTTAAATGTTAGAACCATATAAAAGTTTAATTCTATTGGACCAAATATATTTGAAGTTGATGATTTTGAATAATATAGATTAATTTTGTTATTAACACTAGTGATGATAATATTGTAGGGCTTATTTGTAATTACATGATTCTTGATAAGGTTGTTACTACCCTTAAAAAAGAAGAATATTTGGAATATAAAATCAATTATAGAGTAAGGAATTAACTTTTATGTTTTATGAATAAACAAATATATATTTATAATTCTTCACACAAAGCTTCTAACAGTATTTATAAAATGTTATAACACATTTTTTATCTTCTACATTAATTGAAACAAGAAGAGCTATGATTCATGCTGATTATCAAGAAATTGATTTTATACCTTGTGAATCAGTTGCTAAGATTCACCAAATAATTATGAAATTTGTTAATATTTTTCATTATATTAGATATAAATTCTTATTAGACAATATTATTGTTGATAATGTCATATAGATTATGTCAAATGAGTAGGAATCCAAAAAAACATCATGTATGACTCGAGAAGAATTAAAAATATTACACTTGATTATCTAATTAGTACCCCCCTGAAATATGAAGGAATATTAAAAAAGGATGAAATAAATATTAAATATTAGAATGGAGGAGTTCTTTTTTAGACATTATCTAATGTTCCTATTAAATTTATGTTAGTTGAGAATTTTTTGAAATATTCTATGAATAATAATGATTTTGTTGAATCTAGTTATAATTCTTCTTAAAAACTAGAAGTGATTTGGAAAATATTTATAGAAGGATGGATAACATTTTTTCAAGAAATTAATTCAATATATATATAAGACTATTCATAAGGATAAGAGTGATAAACAAGACTCTAAAAAGAAATTTTTAATAAATTTAATAAGTCATGACACATTTGACTGGATTTTCCAATACTTAAAAGGATGTACAAGAAATAGAAATATTCAGATAGAAAAACTAAGAAGTAATATAAAAAGGGAAATAATATTATTCACTTATAGCACTTGGAGTGAAAGTGGAGGAGACTGTTTTTCAGATAATTCTTTGGATAATGAATGTTCTTGAAAAAGAAATATTGGACTATTTTCTAAAATTCCAAAGGTGAATAAATGAATAATGAATATGGTAAAAATATACAATTATTATTTTAAATAACAATTATCTTGATTTAATGATTTGAAATACTCTACATATTCTGATAAAGAATCTTACTCACTAAAAGTGGAAAATACATTGCCAAGTTATTAATAAGTATATTGGTTTTCTAAACTACTTTGAAAATGAAAATTCTAAACATTTAAAAAAACATTATAATGAAAAAAAAGTAATATTTTAGAAGATATTGAAAAAACTATTTCAATGAAAAATAGTTTACAAAAATACATTAAAAATATTAGTTTAAAAAAGCATATTACTATGGATAAATCATTTGTTATAATCCTACAATATGAGGTCTCTAGCTTAAATAAAATTTTATCTTTCTTTATTTCAAGGAAATAAAACATTGATAAAATGCACCAAAAAAAGTAAACCTCATAATTACATTTTTGGATTGGGTTTTTCTGTTATGAAATTAGTTTTTAGTAATAATTAATCTGTTCCCAAGATGATCCATTTTCTTGGAACTGTCAGAGTTATGGAAACTAGATGAATACGTGCTCCTTAAATAGTTAATATTTTTCAGTCTCTGTGAGTTTATAAAAAATATTTTTCAAAAGATATGAAATTTTATCAATGTTGTAATGTTGGAAAAGTTTGGTTACTTGGCATTTTTTTATAATACCAAAACCGAGAGTGATTGGGTTCTAAAAAAACTAATGACTTTATTTTCAGAAAAATAAATAAAGTACCAACAAAATAACCATTTGGTATATGGATACAAGTTTTTTCAGAAAAATAATGGAAAAAAATATTTCTCCAAGATGATCGAAATGATGAAAGATGGAAAAGTCAATTTTGGTGCTAATTCTCAATGAAATAATATCTATATATGTAATATTTTTCTCCTAATAAAATGTTTAATTTGAAATTATTTATTTGTTGCATGAATTAAGAAAAACCTTATAAGAATATTTCATTTATGTGAATATGGTCATCTTGTAAACTTCATGAATGACAAAGTTACTATTAATATTTCAAAATATGAGTTTATTCTTTTTTCCAATCAGTGTGAGAATGATTGCTCTTTAAACATAGAACACAATAAGATCCAAGATCTACCTTTTATTTTTACAATGGAAGGTCAATCATTGTAATGGAATAAAAGGTTAGGAAATTGTAATTTTAAAACCTTAGCTATGTTTTCTATAAAATCACTAGTGAAGTATTTTCCAGATCATAGTTTTGATACTTTTATATTCAATGATATTTGTCAAATTAGTAAGCATCATAAGTCATGTTTTCAATCTATTTGTGAAGTCTCATCTTCATATGCTTTATTTTTAGTTCAGATGGACTGCTTTATTCCTATTGAAAATATTATTATGATTTGTTAATATTAGGTATATGTTTTAGTTTATGAATACACTAGATATTATTGGTTATATTCTCTAGAGAAGAAAATTTGAATCATTTAATTGTTTTAAAAATTTTGTGGCTATAGTCAAAAATGAGAAAAGCATATCCATGATGAGGATTCATATTTATCATGGTGAAGAATTTTTAAATTATGATTTTTAAACTTTTTGTATTAAAAAGGAATTATAAATAACGTTTTGTCGCCTAGAACCCCACACAAAAATGGTGTAGTCGAAAGAAGTAATAGGTTTATTTAAGAGATTACTAGAACTATTTTGTGTGAGTACTCATTTGTTTAAAAAATTAGACTAAAACAGTATGTACTATCTGTTATTCTATAAATAGATCATTAATTAGACATTTAATTAATAAAACGTTTTATGATTTATGGATATGATAGAAGTAAAAAACATTCATTCGTTAATTTTTTTTGATGAAAAGTACTCATCTTGAATACTAAAGATATTTTACATGAATTTTATCCAAAATTAAATGATGAAATATTATTAGGTTATTATATAACTAGAAATAATTATAGAGTTTTTAATAAAAACACAAGTAGATTTGTGGAAGATGTAGTTGTCTCACGGAGCACGACGGGGTCGTGGGGGAGAAACTTGTGGTACCCGACAGTTGATTAGAGAAGATTGGGTTCTGCCTAATCACTCATATCGGGTGCACCGTTTTTTCCTCAAAATGCCCAAAGATTCAATATCCAGTAATATGTTGACCTTTGTTCCAAAGGCATGCGTTTTCTGGGTGGTATGACCAGCGATGCTTAAGAACTCACATTAGTCGAGAGGATGGGAAGTCGGGCTCATCGCACCCTTTTGGGGGGAACTATTGCCTATTCCGGGACTCTCTTATATATTTAAGACGTATTCATATGTTCGCAAATCTTTGGTTTATACCCAAGAATAGTATCCACAGATTACTCCTGGTTGGTGATGGTCAGCTGGACGTAGGGGTTCGGAATCATTTATGCCCAAGGGTTACCATCCCTCGTTGGATTAATGACCTCGAGGAGTCTGGACTCATTGAGACGATGCTGATTGAAGGCCTCGTAACTAGGCACTCTATAGTTTATTTTCATCAAGGGGGGATAGATAACGACATGAGAATTTGATCAAACCCGTGGTACGGGCCTCCCACGTATCCCTATGAGAGGAATCAGAATTCATGCAGTTCGGTTTTGTATGGGGAATATGCTATAGGCTGCCTGGGGTTGGTGCGGTGAACCAACATTAAGATGGTTGGATCGAAAAGGTTTTGGGATTGAACCTCGAGGAGGCTTCCTATGTACTCTGCCTAAGATATGGGGATCCAAGTCCACGTAGTTCGCATGGCGATGTCGGGTAACCGACGTGAATGTGGACCCGGGGGTCCGATGGTGATCAGGCTTGAACCACTTGCAGGCTTCCTACGTATCCCTGTCGTGGGGAATCAACATCCACATAGTTCAGATGTAGATGTCGAAAAACCGACGTGAATGTGGACTCGAGGGTCTGATGATGATCAGGCATGAACCTCTTGTAGGCTTCCAACGTATCCCTGTGGTGGGGAATCAATGTCCACATAGTTCGGATGGCGACTGGGGCACACACTCTGAGGCTGCCCAGGATAGGATGTCATGGTCGATGCTTACTCTAAGCCCACGTGAGTCATGCTCGGTGTGAGAAACAAGAGGCAACATGGACCAGACGATCACGTCACGAAAGGTGCATCCGTGGGAAGTGTGATGGGGAGTATGCACGGGAGAATCCCAAAATGTCGGGGCTTACTATATAATGGAGGCCCGAGAAGTCAGGGATTACTCCATAATAGAGGCCCGAGGTGTCTTCCTCATTTCTAGCCATGAGGGCATCCCAACCCATTGGTGGGTTGAGGAATATAATGGGGGCCAATGCCTATGCACATGTGAACAAGTGGGATAAAGCCAAGGGCGTTGGAATTAGTCCGAACAAAGGGAGATGAAAATTGTGAATTACATGCCCGACATTCGGAACACAATGAGGGTGGCGTGGCGATGGAGGATAACTGTTGACCGTGTTCGAAACATAGCATCGATATCGTGTTAGCCTGAAATGGGGACAAGCTAATGAGGGTCGACTGCTACCCGTGTTCGAAACACAGGACCTGACTCAAAGTGTCATCCAAAGTCTTCCGGGGCATCGACCCAGGACGGTAGGTGAGCCGATGCGGCATGGGACCAAGCCGTTAGGGGGTCCCTTCATACATGGAAGTGGATGAAGATCTAAATAAAGGGACACACAAAGTGTGGGGTGGAGTGATGGAATGTTTGAACAGATTCCAACAGTCTTGAAATCACTCTACTGTGATCATGGCATTAGGAGTCTTATGCTTTGAGCATATGGCATCTCTTGTCTGGAGCAAGAGGCGTCCTATGTTTGGAACATAGAGAGCACTATAGTTTAAAGTCATGTGTCTAGGACTAATGGCATCAATGTTTAATGACATGTTGGAGGGACTATTTCCATATAGTTTAATGTCATATGGATAGGATGGGGGCCATACAATTCAACGTCATGTGGTCAGGATGACTAGGTAGGAGATACCTAGCAATGGTTGGTGGGGGACTAACGCTAGGGAAACCCTTTCTGGATGAACCTAGAAAAAGGAGCTATGAAATGGGGTTATAGGATAGTCATTAGGATTAGCTCGACTCATGACATGTATAGGACGGATGTTGGGGCGGCATAAGGGTGAAATGTAAAATACTGTTGACACGGCCCGAAAATTTCACGGTGCGACTCTCTATATTTAATGGGCGTCAGTGAAGGTAGCAAAGGGACCGGCCCAGAGGGCCGGGACCGTATGCTGGCACTAAACCCGAGCGGGGGCGCGGGGGTGAAGCCCCCGTGGTATGGACTAGCGAGTGCATGGGGTTTTATGCCTGGGGCGGGCCGCGTAGGAGTCAGCGGTGGAGAGCTGGCCGCGAGGGACTGGCTGTGAGAGAGTGAGCAGCGTAGGAGCTGGCCGCATAGGAGATGGCCAAGAAGGGGGTATCTACGGAGGAGCCAGCCGTGTTGGAGCGGCCGTGGAGAGGTTGTCCATGAAGGGTGTCCACAGAGGAAATGGACGTGGAGGAAATGGCCGCGAAGGGCATCTACAAAGGGGCTGGTGCCCGTCCAACTTTGCGCCTGCAGAGGGGTTCCCGCCTCAATTTCGCGAACGACACTAGTCCACGGAGGGGGTGGTCGTGAAGGAGATGGTCACTGAGGGACAATCAGCAAAGGAAATGGCCGCATGTGGTTCGTGGATTGGTTTATCTTCTATGTGGAAGAGTGAATCCGCAGACAATATGGGGTCCGCGGATGGTCGCAGAACTTTACTGCTGGGAGCGATTTCTCCAATGTCTCCCCACAGGTTTTCACCTGTCCTTCCTTCCCTATTTTTGGTGCCCCTCGGTGACTATTTATAGAGCTGTGAAGAGGCTGTATTGATGGGAACACGACTCTTTTTTTCGGAAGCACGTGAAGGAATCCCCACCTGTGGACGACTCAGTCAACCAGGGATTTTTGGATCCGAGATTCGCAGGATTTCTCCGTGGTCACATACCTCTCCGCCTCTATTCCACGAACGATGAGGTTCACAGCCACATACGGATTCTTCCTCCATTTCGCGAGCGATGATGTTTGTGGCTGCATACGGCTTCCACCACCGTTTCACGAACGACGGTGCGCACGACATGGGCCAGTTAGCGTGATTCGCAGTGGTGGACCAGCCTGGCATTCATCCTGCTTCGCACCCGCGTAGGGGCTCTACCTCCATTTCACGAATGATAGCGTCTGTGAGGGGTCAGTTTGCCGAACCGGCTGCGTACTATTGCTGGGAGATGGTAGTGGACCGGTTTGGTCCTTTACCAAGTTTTGGGGTAATTGGATTTCCCCCTTGAGGAATTTTCAGGACCCTACAGTAGTTATAAAATTTGATGAAACTGATCCTTTTGTTTTCAAACAAAAACAGCTTCCATCTTCATATGTGATTTATAAAACTAATTTCCATGCTACGTTTTAATGCTCTTCACATGATAAAATAACTAAATAATATATTTCAATAGTTTTTTATGAATATTTTCTACCTATCTTTGATGAATATGTCTTTAAAGATCTATAAAATTAGTTGATTCTTAGGAATCATCCTATTAATAATATCATTGGCAATGAAGATCAACCAGTCATAACAAGGCATTATTTTTTAAATGAAATTGAAAAAGTTGCATACTATTAATAATTTATACCATAGAATCCAGAGTCATGTTAAGGTGATGATGATTGCATGTTGGTAATCAAAAAATGAACTCAATGTGTTTGAGAGGAACCAAGTTCAGACATTGGTAGAAAGTAAAAAGTCACTACTATAATTGGAGTAAAGTGGGAATTTATGAATAAATGTGATGAAAATGTAATAATAGGTTAAATTACAGCTAGAATTGTGGCTAATGGTTATAATCAACAAGAATGTAGAGACTATGAAGAAACTTATGCTCCATTAGCATGACTTGAAGCTATTCTTTTATATAATTCTTATGTGGTATTTTAAAATTTTAAACTATTTTAAATGGATATGAAGGGTGAATTCCTTAATGGATGCATTGAAGAGGATGTTTATGTAGAACAACCCCCTAGTTATGAATTTACAAAACATCTAGAACCTATTTATAAACTTACCATAAGACTATATAGACATAAAAAGGCCCATAGATCCTAGTATGATATGTTGAATTGTTTTTTTACAAAAATAATTTATTAATGGGGATACAGATCAAAATATTATTACAAAATAAGTTAATTTGAATACAATTATTATATAAATAAATATTAACAAAATTATATTTGGTTCAACTCAAATAAAATTAATAGGTTCATTTTTTATCTTATGTTGTCTGATTCTGAAATGGGTATGATGTGTTAGTTAACATACATTCTAGGTTTTCTATTTTTATAAAAATCAAAAGTAAAATTTATATCTTAACATATCAATATAAAATAATTACTTATTAATTTTTTCTATGAAAACACTAAAAATATTTGTACTGTTATCATAACCTCAAATACATTAGGTGATGAAAAAGATGGGATACCACACTACTACAGAACACACCTTGAACAACGCTGGGATTTATCAGTGCTAGAAATATGTGATGATAATGTCAATCGTTATCGGTGCAAAAAAAAGTGCTACTAAAGGCCACCATTTATCTTTAAATTTTTTAGTGTTGATATATGGTTACTTTAACATCACTTTCTAATAGCACTGATAAAGGTTACCATTTATGATCCATTTTGGAGCACTGATAAAGGGTTCCATTAATCAGCCCTTTAATTTTATCACTGATAATGGGTTCCCTTTATCAATACTTTTTTAGCACTACTAAAGATCCATAGTAAAATGAAAAATTAAACAAAAAATAAAAAATAAAATAATAATTTCATTAATTAAATAATTATTGATAAAAATAAAATATTTTCAATATAAATATATATAAATTTAAACTAAAAATAAATAGTATATGTTAAATAAATAGTTATGTAAAATGAATAAAATGAAATAATTAATCAAATAAATATTTAAAATAAGTATCTTAAGAAAAATATTAAACATATTATTAGTTAAGTAATTACTGACAAAAATGAATAAATTTAATTTACATATATGTAGATTATAAGTATTAATAAATAGTGTATATTAAATATAGATATATGAAAATGAATAAATAGTAATAATTAAAAAATAAAATAAAAAATGAATAAATTACAGTATTATTTAAACATTTATTAATGAAAAAATAATTTATAAAAACAAATAACTATAATATATATATATTTAATAGTAGAAAATAATATATATTAAATATAAATATATATAATCAATAAAATTTTAATTAAAAACATTTTGACAACTTATTCATTTTCAATGTTGTTTGATTTTTCAATTTAACATATATCAAAATTCATATGTTACATTGATTTCAAATACACACATACATATATAGATATATATATATAAATAATTAATGCATTTTTATATACAAACAGACACACAAATATATTCACGTAATATATTGAGACACATACATCTAATATTTATGTGACTATTAAAAATTTTATTATATTTTTTTTAATGTTATTATAACATGAAAATTAATATATTATGTTTTTAATTAGCCTATTTTATTTATTTGTTTTTATAACTACTATTATGGTATTCATTTTTAATATTTTTTATATATTATTTTATTTTTTATTCTTAGGACTTTCAATTATTTATTTTTATTTGTTTATTTAATATGTTTTTGTTTTTTCAATATGTATTTGTCCACTTATATATATATATATATGATTTATATTTAATTAACAAAACTTATCCATTTTTAAAATATTTTTAAAGTGTACACATTTTAAATTATTCAATTTCAATCATTTTTGAAATGCATGTATTTAAGATTATATATCCTCTAATAATGTTAAAATATATTTATAAATAAATATATCTATAAATGTATATTTAATAAATATATAAATATTTATATTTATAATTATTATAAATAAATAATTTTTATTTTTTAAATATATATTTATATAATTATGAATAATAAATTTTATATATTTCAATAATTATAAAAGTGTAATACATAATAATAATTATATACCCTATATCAGTATTAATGTTTTATCCGTTATAAAAGGGTTATTAATCTTCACCTTTTTAGCAATGATAATGATCAATCTTTATTAGTTCTGAAAAGAGTTGTTAAAAGATATATTTATC
Organism: Viscum album; assembly: GCA_963277665.1. Taxonomy (NCBI): domain Eukaryota; kingdom Viridiplantae; phylum Streptophyta; class Magnoliopsida; order Santalales; family Viscaceae; genus Viscum; species Viscum album. Next base: position 1,228,501,884 of record OY728130.1, read on the forward strand.
AACAGTAAAATTATAGCGCTGATAAATATGTCTTTTATCAGAGCTCTTTTAGTGCAGATAAATCATTATCTTTACCAGCACTAGAAAGCATTGACAAATATCCCATTTATTAGAACATAACAATTTAGCACCGATAAGATGGATCTTTATCAATGATTTTATAAAAGCATTTTAAAAAGTGCCCCAATCTATTTTAACATAGCGTAATCGCAGCTCAGTCAGTCATGATTATGTATATATCACAGAAATCCTGGGTTGTTGATTGGACTTCTCTTTTTTCCCTCAGATTAATCAAGGCTTGAATACAAGGAATTTAATTTCATACTTTTCCACTATCATTGTTTGATTTTTTGGGATCAGTATTTTTTTTTGTTCTTTTCTTAACCATGACGAACCTTACATCATATACCCTCTCTACTTAAATACAATGATTGTTTCAATTTCATATTTTCCCCCTATAAAAAAGGGTTTCAAATAACAAGAAGGATGTTTTCTTATAATAAGTTTAGTCAACATATGAGTATGGTCTTGTATGGATCAGTAAAATAGAATTTTCATCACACACTACCGTGGAGAAAATGATATCTTTATATCATGATCAAATTGAGTTTAGTTAAACAATGAAGAGGTTAAAATATTTCTCAAACATGTTATCTATATCCCTTAGCATTGACATAAGACTCTGTTGATCATGAAGTATGTCTAAAGCGATGTGTTGAACTGAATAGGGAACTATTTGGGTATACTAGGTCAAAATGATACAAAATGGAATCAAAGTGAAACTAGGGATTTTGGTACAGATTATATCCTAAAAAGAAAAAACATTCCATATATAATAATTAATCCATAAATATATCTAGATATCATAATTATATTGGATTCTTGAGTTACCCTATTAATTCTAGGTTTTTTTAATTTTTTTCATTGACCTATCTTCTCGAGTCTTTTGCCTCTTATTTAGGATTTGATAAATTAGAATCAGTAAGAATATTTAAAATTTCATGTTATTATGTATCATTGTTGAATTTTTTCTGAGATTAAATTATAATTTTATTTTAATATAAACATGAATTATAAATAAACAGTTCATTCTTATTTACTTATTATAGATGATGAGGTCTATAAAACTTATATATTGATTGAGTTTATTTAGTAACCCCCTTTATCGATACTATTAGTTAGTTGATTCATACCTATATTTAATTGAAAGATTATGACATCTTTTAAATTATATAAAAATTACGAAAAGACTTATTAGAATGGAAATGAATGATAGAGAGGGTTAGGGGTACACATTTAATATAGATTATTTGTGCATATTTATGAATGTTTATTGTCTTTTGTAAGTAGAAACTTATGTGAATATCAACATTAATATAGAATATGTCACTTATTTGACCCATAAATCTCTATATGAAGGATCCAATGAACATCCTATATATTCTAGAATGTATATTTATCATCAGGTCTTTGAGGTAATTGAATATCTATATCCTGATATGTGGTATAATTTTCAATAATGGGAGGTATCTATGGGTCCTCTATGATTTTTTAAAAATATATCATAATAAAAATATAGGATTGCATTGAATATAATCATTTCATTTATAATATTAAAAAAATTTGATCATTACTAAGAATAATTTGAAATATTAACCCTTTAAAGAGATGTATGTTATTAGAGGGATGATATAGTGGATTAAAAAATATCCAAAATTTGAAGGTGGGTAATCCTTGAGTAGACAAAGGTGGTGTCAAATATAGGTGGTGTTAGATTCATTTATTCAACACCATTAGAGTATACATATTCCAATTACTCATCAATTAAGTAGAATTTGTGAGTGATTCCATCTCTGTAGGTTTCTAGGACACTTAAATCCTTATTAGATATTTGACATGAAACTTTTCTATCGATGTGGTTAGTTGGGGATCCTAAAATGGCCCTTTTGTGTTATTTCTTCTAGTAAGGGTCATTAGATATTTCTGGCAGATTATTTATGGTTTATTAGTCTATGGATGGTGCAATACATGGTTCTTCTATAGTGATAGGTACAATCCTAGTAAAATATACTCTTATTGAGGGTATTTTGACACAGAAGCTTCCAATTACTTTTTTACAAGTATCTTGTATTTCATATGGGATTGGGATTAGAACATATTCACAATTTTATTATCATAAATATTCTCTATATGCAATGAAATGGAAGAAGAGTAATCAGTGTCAATTTTATACAATAGTGGAAGGCACAAGTGGGTATATCTTCAGGAATGAAAAGTCACGGTTTCCTAAATGATTTTGAGTATTGATACACATGTATAAGATGGATGTAATATATGGTATATTTATCAATAGGGATATTATAAATAAAGATTAGTTTTGGTAATATTGATGTATAATATAATACAATCCATGCATAAAAGTCTACAATTGCAGGCATGATTCATGAAATTTTTTATTTTATTGAGAAGATATATAATACATAAATACAACAATACAACTAACCTTTACTACCCTTATTTAATCCATCCCCAGATCCTTGATTTTATTCCATCTCTTGGTGATGGATTGGACTCCCTCTTTTAATGTAGCCTTCCTCTCATCAAGATGGTTTCAATAATCCTTGGTGGCTTACCTCCATATCAAATTTTATTCAATAATCTCTATCAGAATCACTACCCTATAATTGAATACTTCATCTCTCAACTAATTATTTAAATATTTCAGCCTTTAATCCTCCTCATTTAATAATCCTTTAGAACACAAAAAATGACACTAAAATATTAATCAAAACATAATGAATGAAATTTTTTTGGTTTCTTGAAATGCATTTTCATTTAAAACTCAATCGGTTGCATTTGAAAACACTTCACCCGCCTCATTTTCGTATTTTTTTAGAATAAATAATTAAAATTGAATTAAAGAAATCTTTTAACAACATTAGAATCTCTACATTCACCTCCCAAATAGTTATTATTTCATTTTGTTGCCTAATACTCGTCCCCCATCTCTTATATGCCATTTAAACTACCATGATTAGTAGTCATCCAAACTGATCACTAGTACATGTTATGGGATGAATTTTGGTTATATTGGTTCAAGAAAAATAGGTGGATGTCCCAAAAATATTGGAGATAAATATAAAAAAATGAAATAGTTACTATTCTGGTGTTATGTCAGCAATGATCTTTGGAACCACAATGATGGAAGGAGGGATTATTAGAAATATGGACACCAATAAATCATCAAGATATGCAAGAAAATCAAGAATCTGAGGATGGATTAAATAAGGGTAGTGAAGGTTAGTTGTATTGTAGTATTTAATTATTATTTCTATGATGAAGACAGTAACAATTGTCATACAGGATTCATGAAATTGTGGACTTTTATGCCTGGAGTTTTATTTATTATTATTATTCAATGAAAATAGATTGTTTGAAAACACATTCAGACAATTACATTTGAATAAGATAATGTTACCAATCTCGAGGAATAATATACAATTGATGATGAAACTACAAAATTATTATGGGATCAACAACATGTTAATGAAAAAAATTATAGAGCATCACAATTTTGAATAAAATTATCAAGGAAAAAAGTAAAGGTATAATATTTGAGGTTGGATTGAATCAAAATGCCCAACCTATTGACCCCAACAAGTCGAAATTCATTAGTTATCTTGGGGTCACAATGTGGATGACTTTTCCAGTATGTATTCACTTATGGCACCACATCCAACCTATGATGATGGAAAGCCTTTGGAAATATATAATGGTGGTGTTACAATATACATTCTATATTTTACTACAAAATTATATAATGAAACATTTATTTAATTCTCATTATTCCTTGATGAAATCAAATATTTTAGAATATTTTCATAATAATTGTGTCTTAATATCCACTGGAAAATTCCATAGAGGCCTCTGAACTCTTCTAATGAAGTTACATCATAGGTCTGTTGATGGAAAAATAATTCCCAACCGACCACAATGTTATGAATACATTATACTGAGAGAAACATGGACTTATTTCATAAATAATCGCAATGATAAATGATTTTATTTTCATTGTAGTTGATAAAATATTATTTGACATTTTTTATTTTATCCATGTTGATTCCAAATTGTTAATTTATGCCTCCAAAAAATAGTTTCTAAAAAGTAAACAACATGCATCAAATTCTATGTACCCCTATCTTAATGGAAGGATGGGTATTCTTTTTTAGATAATAAATTGTTATGTATTTTAAATCAAAAAATAATGTTTTATTGTGTGACATGAAATAACATATGTTCATTTGATCATATAAAAATTGATGAATCAAAATCTGAATCCACTTCAATCCCATATCATGTGTTATGGAAGGAGGCTTTTGTAAATAAAGAAGGTAAATTATTTTATGAAAACACAAAATAATGATGTGAAACATGTGTATGTATGAAATAATTTTAATTCATTATGCTTTATAAAAATATTGCATAATGATATCTATTTATGTACATATTTTCTTATATAGTTTAGACACAAAAATTGATATTGATTGTACCAGAAGAAAAAATAATTTCATTAGCTTTAAAACAGTCTAAATAATATGGTCTCATTAGAGGATTATTTTTTTGGGCCTCTCCTTGAACATATTTTAATGAGATAAAACCAAATGAGATATAGATAATATGACAAGATAATTGTATATTCAAATAGACTTACTTCAATATATTATTTTCTAGTCTTGTTTGTAAGACCAATGTATAACAAATGATCAAAGAAACCCGGAGGTGGAGAAGAGATCTGCACATGAACCAAGTGATCCCACTATATTTGAGGCTAGTTAGTTCCCCCAATGGCATAACTAAACTGGGGTAATCAATTATTTCATTACTATTTCTCCGAAATGTGAATCATACCACTTATGATAACATTATATCACTAATCTTCTATTGGGTATAGTTTTATGTTATTTGTTTTTGTCAACTCCCATGTACCATCGTGTTCTAATTCATACATTGAATAATATCCTGGGATACCAACTACAAAATCAAACCCTCCCAGAAGATCACATTAGAGTGGGGATTGAGGAAAAATATAATCCAACTATGGAGTTTCTTATTCAACATGAAGTTTCAGATATTAAAATGGTTGAAGATGCTATTAGAGATTTCATAGTACAACTGTATAATCTTATAAAATTAAATGAGGTACATCTTTAAAAAATCATATGAAAAAACATGTAACAATTAATGATAAAATTATTGATGAGTGGTATGATATTATATATGAATAAATTGGTGTATAAATGGAAGGATGTGTGAATAAAATCTACTAAATCGATCAAGATAAAAATTACCTTCCAAGAGTACCTTCTCCATTCCTGTTCTAGAGAATCATTTATTATCATTAAAACCTCATATAGTGACAACATTTAAAGATAAAAATATGTATTAAATTTAATTTTTAGAAGAAATATATGGAATTTCTCTAACATATTTAATTGGAATAGAGAGTCTAAATGATAATCTCAAGAATGAATGGATGGGCATCTCAGTTGTGAATACATACAAAAAGTACATTTTCATAATATGCATGTCCAAATAGTGAGATAATTTATTTATTAAAGTTAATAATAACTCATATTTTGTACAAGAGTTTATATAAAAAATTTATAATGTGATGATCATATGAATCAATATTTTTATTCATTATTCCTTCTATCATTTCTACACCTGAACTTAATTTGGAGAACAATTAAATTGATAAGAAAATTGATATGATACTCAGCGTGTTTAACAAAAAATGAATTAGATGAAATAAACCTTTTCATTATAATAATGAAAAGGTAAAAAATTTCAATCAAATAACATAATATTTAGTTTTTAGTTTTTTATTACTTAATTGTTTTTGTTTTTTAGGGCACACTAGATACTGATAGCCATAAATTTGGACACCCATAATATATATTTATTTTGATCTAATGATTTGACATGTATCCAACTGACCATAAATGATGTGTACAATGAATATGTAATACAATGTAGTCAACATTTTATAAATAAACATCAATAATATGTCCATATTGTGTTTTAACTGGTGTTTTTTATGATAGGGTGGTCGCTCAATGTAGGCTCGATAATAGCATGAAGTTAGTGTCTGAAGGTATAAATACTATGAATTAATTTAAATGGAATCAAATAAGGGTATATATAAAAATATTTAACAATTAAATAATTTAAAACAATTTTTTTTCAATGTTTCTACATTGTCTGAAACAAGATAATGAAATAAATTTTGGATATTATGTTTTCAATTTTTAAATAGAGATCATGAATCAGGAAAAGACCAATATCCACTAATAGGTAATTTCTAAAATAATTACAATTTCATTAAATATATTTCATAATAATTTATATTTTTAAATTTTCTCAGTACTACCATGATTTATGAATACCAAGTTACTAAAAAGAAGAAATAAATTTCTTTAGATATGAGTGGGCATTATATTTTTTGTCAGAATGTATTCTGACAACAAATTTAGGTGATTACCAACTATGTTTTTGACCTAGTTTGAGTTATGACCTTCAAAAGATATTTGCGGTGTGATAATTACTTTAATAATTCTTATAAAACATTTTTACCTCTTTCACAAGGAGAAGAATAATGGATTAAATAAAATTTTTTAGATTCACTAACCTATAAACAATAATTTTTTTTCGAAATTATAGATGCAGATGAAATGGAAAAGGTTAAGGCTGAAGAAGAGTCAGAGGTAGAGTTGGATCGAAGACCAATGTGGAGGAGGAGGCAGTGGCAAAGACCGAGGTGGAGACTGAGGGAGAGGAGGATAAGAACTAAAATCTTTAAAATAAAAAATTTTTGGGAAATGAAGTTGAATTAAGATCATACCATTATTTTTTTAGAACAATTATTTAAAAGTGAAAACAACACTTATAAATTTAGAAAAGAGCCATTGTGCAGGTGTTTCAGGTGGCTTCATGAAATAAGGTTTTTCACCACTTGTTTATGTGATTTTATATAGTTAATTTTTAACACCCTGAGATTTTATGATAATTTTTTTTTCTTTTTTTATATGCAACACCAAAGAAATCTTTCACTACATGCAACACTGGCTTGTCTTGCATTATACGTAAGAGCAACTTTCCTCGATAGCTTGCATTGTACGCAATACCAAGTTTTACTAAAAAATGATAAGTTATTAAAATATTATATAAACTAGTCATTATAAATATTATTAAGAAAATTTTTAATTTTATATAACATTATAATTCATTTTAAATATGATATGAGAAAAAAATCAATTTTTCGGATAAAAGAATTATTTTTAAAAAAATGCAGTTTTCCACCTTTTGATGGCGCACCCATTTTAAATATAATTTTTGAAAATTTTATGAGTTCAATTTGAAAAAATAAAATTCTTATTTTGAATCAGGATATAAAAATTTACATTGGACAAATTTTTTTTACTTTTCTGATAACTTTCATATTTTGATGAATGGTAAAAATACGCTAAATTATTGTTAAAAACATATTTTTCATCAAGATAATTTATATGGTTAAATGATGAAATTTAATGATTTTAAAGTATAAATAGAATATATTTTTACCATTTAATATAATTTATGTCATTACTATTAATTTTACATTGAATTCATAGGTAAAAACATTTCAATCATCGACAATGTTTTAACTTTTAAAACTCGTTTTATTAACAATGAGATTAATGTCAAATTAATTACTGCAACTTCTGTGTTTTGAATTTGGAAATATGTATTCCATATTTGTATTCAGTGGGTACAAATTCTTTTAAGAGGTTACTTTTCTTTTTTTGACATTATTAATAGTAACTACGGTAATTTTTATTTACTACAGTTAAAGGTAAATCGAGTAATTAAGGGTAAAAATAAGATAATAAAATTACCCTACCACCATCCTAAATTCTATTGGATAAATAAAAGTCGACCCATATCACCTAAGGGTCGGAATAGATTTGTTACATGGACTATTGACCATGAAAATGATATAATTATAATTAAAACCAAAGAAGGTGACATCATGTCATTCTCTTATATCTTATATGTGTAATAATTTTAATTTAGTGATAAACTTTATAAAACATAGAACATGAATAGTCTTCAAAAATATAATAAAATTATCTACATCATGTGAATTTATTTGTAGTTTTTAGTGAATAAATAATTATCATTAACGATGACACAATAGTGTTGGTGAAATTATTATATTCATTGAAATATCAAATAAATGGTTTTAAAATATTAAAATAAATATTATATGAACTATTTAATGTGATCCAAGAATTTTATAGATGAATAAGACATGGTAGGAATATATTAAATATTTTTGTGTGAATATATCCTCTATGTGGATTTTATTTAAATTCAAATAAATTAATAGTGTCAAAATTGACACTATTGTTATTTTATAAAAATAAAATATTATAAAATTGTTTAAAAATCACAAAAAAATTTAAAAATTATGAATTGAATTTTATATGGTCTAAAATTCCATAACATACCCAATAATGTAAAATTCACAACACATATGAAATTATTTATAACAATTTAAAATTTATAATATTATTACCACAAATAAAATTAAATAGATTAAATAAGAATAAATCAATTTTATAAGGTTTAAAATAAATTCCCAACATGTAAAAATTTTATTGGTTGATGATATTACAACCCTATATCATCTCATATTCAAATGGAGTCATTTTTGGAGGTTTTTATGTGGGTTTTTAATTTATTATAAATTAATATTTCTTATCTTTCCAAAGGTGACCCTCTCCTCCCTTATAAAAACGCACCTCCTCCCTCTCCTCCTCAGAACATTTTCAGCCTTCAATCTCGGTCAAAACCTGAAAATCTCTTTTATAAACTTCCCTAAAAACATACTAGAGGTCCTGGTCTTCCTCAATGACCAACATTAGTGCCCTAAGAGGGGATTTAGAAGAGGCGTGTTGAAGAAGAGGTAATATCCTTTACCGATTCTTTCAAATTTATTTCTTCTTCTACTTACTATTAATTATTTGTTTCATTATAAATTAATAACATCAGTATCAATAAAATACTGATATGTTGTTATAAATATGAAACATCCATATTTCACCTTCTATCCATCCTACGGAAAAACGAAATCACCGCGCGTGCGTGCATACAGAATACCGTCTCCACGCCGTGGTGTAATCTGTTTTCCACCACCACCTTACTTGGAGGGGTATAATGGTGTAAAGAATAAATATATTTGATTATTATAACATGATATTAATTCTGAGATATTAGGTCATCCACTCCAATACCATTCAATAATTATGGGAACGATAACGTTGCTCATGCGTACGTACGGCTTACCGTCTCCGCGGTGCGATGTGATTCATTCTACATGATCTTCATTAAAACATGATTATATAAACGAATTGAAAGAATAAATATGATATATATTATACTAATACCATTCTATAAATGATTTTTCTATATCATAAAATGGGGAATACGAATTTATTCGAAAAAACATGCATGAGAACATAATGCATTGAACACCCAAATAACATGTATCAAAGAAATATTACTAACAAGAAGATAATAATACGACCATATATGATATCATAACAATGAATATGATTCTAAAATAAGTCAATAACATTATCTAGATCATTATATAGGAGGTTCGGATATGTACAAATCATATCAGACCTAATGTAAGGGAAAATCTCGCAATATTAATTTTTATCAGAGATTTTTTATACTTTGGTATTTACTGGCGCATTTTTATTATCCACATCCATGTTTACCCAATATATAATATTTTTATATCCTCCTACAGTTTTCTAAATCCAATATTACCTATTGGTGAATTTTTAGTAAATGATATGAAAGAAATATTTTTTCGTTTTCTGTATTAGATACTTTTTGTCTTTTCTGGCCAAAGTAAGAGATGAATATTTTTTTAACTTATACGGAATGAATGGATTGTTATGATTTCATATAACATTATTTCCATGAAGCTTCCTTTACATGTTTTCTAGTTTATTTTCAATTAATTTCTCTTAGTTTATAATTTTATGACATGTTGAGAATGGAAAAATGTTTTTGAAGTAAAAAAAGGATATTTTCCTCAAGAATGGAGTTCAAGTGTTTTATCAAATTTATTTTCCATCTAAGATAATATAGGGTTATTTTTCTATCCCTATTATTAAATTGATTTTATTATTTTATGATACAGTCATTTTTATGAAGTCATTTATCTTATATGGATTATGTTATGATGGCATGATGTTTAAGAATCCAATTTTTATTACATGGGTTATGCTATGATGTATGATTTATGATTTTGTGGAACATATAAAAATGTTTTCAATATGAGATGGGTGGTACTTATATCTCCCTCTAATGAATTGGGTAAAGATTTATATCTCATGACATAGACATGACTAGAACGGAAAGTTAATCTGGTTCAGTGATATAGAACTGGTATAAGGAGTGAAATCAGTTCAGTAATGGACTTTTTCCACTATGATGGTCTTGGCAATGAGTCTTGACTAATATTAAATGATTTTATATGAGTACGTGTGTATTCTGAAATGTTTCATGCCTTATGTTATGAATATGGGGATTTCATTTCACTACTATGATTTATCCCATGTCATGATATTACAATCTCTTTTGCAGAATACGATTTGCAAAATGTTATGTTCTTCTGAATATGATATGATTGATATTTCCTTTGTTTACCCTTACTGAGCATTTGAGGTCACCCTTTTGTATGTTTTATTTTCCCCAGGTCAGGAAGAAGGTTATTAAGTATGATATGTCAAAAGGGACTCTAGATATGATGAAATAAGCGGGAGAAAATGTAGATGATTTATGAACCAGTTGTTTATGTTTACCAGTTTCTAAAGACACTATACCTATATGGTCCTATAATGGTTTTGGTATATGTTGTAATAAGTATGCTTAAATTCTGAATTAATAAAAATATATGTAATGTATGGGTCTTTATAGTTGGTATCAGAGGAAACGTATAATCCACCTTTGGAAACTAGGATGTGAATGACTTAGTAAGAACCATAAGGATATGTATAAGCATAGAAGACAATATTAGTGTTTTAGAAATGGCCATGAATAACCTATGATAAGACCTAAAGTGTGAAATTTTATTATTGATTATGTGGTTTCCATGTTATGATTAGTGTTCTTCACACTATGCTTCTTGGTTTTAGTCAATGGATGGAACCCGAAGGAACTGTGTTAATGTTGAATGCGATAGGAAATTCAATGATTTTCCCCCTAAGCAACCAAAAGTTATGGGATCTAGAATGAAAAATCTTGTAGACATGCTCACACAACTTTCTCAAGCTATCAATCATGTTGGACTTCCAAATGAGCAAAGTAAGGAGAAACATTCTATTGAATCCTTTATGAGGCAGCGTCCACCTTCATTAAGCGGGTCTTCTGATCCATTAGTGTCTGAATAATGGATTAGTAACACTGAAAAGAAATTTTCAGTTCTACAATGATCTGAACATGATAATGTCATATTATCAGTATATCATTTAGAAGGTGAAGCTAATCAATGGTGGAATCTTATCAGGAATATGCGGCATAGAGACAAAATTGAGTTTATGGAATTGGATGAGTTCAAGAAATTATTTTTCAATAATTACATCCATTATATTCTTCGAACAAATATGGAGAAGTAGTTTCTTGAACTAAATCAAAAGGATGATGAATCGGTTGGTACCTATGAAGAAAATTTTACAAGACTTTCAAGGTACACTTCCGGAATTATTATCCTACCTGAGAGTAAGATCGATCGATTATTTAGTGGCTTAAAACCAACTCTTCAAAGGGCGTTATCCATAAGGGACCTAAATATCTATGAGGAAATTGTTCAATGTGCTCTCATGGTTGAGATAGAGATTGGAGTAACCCATCAGTCATATAGGTTTGATAAGAAGAGTAAAATGGAATTAAAAGGAAAATCTAAAGACCACACTGAAAAGAAGATGAGTTTTCCCTTATGCTCAAAGTGTGGGAAGAAACATCAAGGGAATTGTCTTAAAGGGACAAGTAAATGTTTTAATTGTGGAAAAGAATGTTATCGGGAAATTTAATGCTGTAGTGATGGGAAAAAGATGTCTAGTGATGCGAATAAAGAAAAGGCTACACAAAATGCACCTCCTACACTTCAATGTTAGAAGTGAAATGAAATGAGGAATTATTCCAATCAATGACCTAATCCAAGGGTTGTTGTTGATGATCTACGTCAAGAAGCTCTTAAGGCTAATGACAATGGAATTTCACATGAAATTTCTATCAACAATGTAGATTATGATAACGAAGTGGTGAAAGGTACACTTACCATCCACTCTAAAGTAGAAAATGTTTTATTTGATTCTGGATCCACCTAATCTTTTATTTCTGAAAAATTTTCCAAGGGTATCGCCATATTTCATTAGGAATTAGATATTTAGTTAGCTGTGACAACCCCTAATGGCACAATAGTCACATCCAAAGTTTACAATTCTTCTCTGATTAATGTTTTTGGGAAAGTGTCTGCAAATATTTTAATCCTTATTATAGTGGAATTTGATTTGATTCTTGGCCTAGATTGGCCTTCCTTATATAAAGCTCATATCAATTTCCAAAGAAGTGAAGTCACATTTCATATTCCTAATCAATATTTGATCATCTATCGATACAAGGATGAACATAACCTTCCAATGGAAATTTCTTCCATATTATGGGTCTTGATTCCAATAAATTAAGGTTATTTATCTCAAATGGTTGGAGAGAAACACACAATTTAATAATATTACCATTGTATAAGAGTTAGATGATTTCTTTCTAGAGGAATTTCCAGGTCTTGCATCAAATTGTGATGTTTATTTTTCAATAGAACTCATATTGGGCGCTATGCCCATTTCGAAGACACCTTATAGAATGGCCCCAATTGAGTTGAAAAAATTAAAGAAGAAACACCAAGAGAATATTGTTAAGGGATTCATACACCCTAGTGCATCACCTTGGGGAGAACCTGTTATGTTTGTTAAGAAGAAAGATGGATCAATGAGACTCTTTATTGATTATCAAGAACTTAATAAGGTCACTTTCAAGAAAAAATATCCTCTCCCATGCATTGAATACTTCTTTGACCAACTACGCGGAGCTCAATACTTTTCCAAAACTGATCTGTGTTCTGGGTATCATCAATTAAGGGTCAAAAGAGAGGATATACCAAAGATGGCATTATGTACAAGGTATGGACACTTTGAATTTACAGTGATGCCATTTGGTCTTACTAATTCCCCTAATATCTTTATGGATCAAATGAATAGAGTCTTTAGAGACTATCTTGATCATTTTGTGGTAGTCTTTATAGACAATATTATTTTCTATTCATAGAGCAAGGAAGAACATGAAGATCATTTGAGAATTGTATTAAAGACCCTACGAAAGGAGACACTTTATGACAAATTTACCAAGTGTGAATTTTGGCTTCAGAAAGTTTCATTTTTTGGTCACATAATCTCAAAAGAGGGGATATATGTGGATCCAGCAGAAACAGAGGTTATCGAAAGATGGTCGAGACCGACAATAGTAATTAAGATCCAAAGTTTTCATGGTTAGGCTGGATATTATTGATGTTTTCTGAAATATTTTTCATGATTATCTAATCCACACACCAGGTTGACTCGAAAAGGAGTTAAGTTTGTTTGGATGGAGGATTGTGAAGAGAATTTCAATGAGTTAAGAAGAAGGTTATCCAGTGCACCTATGCTCACACTGCCTTGTAGTGGAGAATGGTTTTTTATCTACAATGATGCATCCAAGAAGTTATTGAGGTGTTTTCTCATGAAAAATTATGTGGTGATAGCTTATTCCTCACGATAGTGAAAAATCCATGAGAAAAATTTCCCAACTGATGATTTGGAGTTAGTTACGGTAATATTTGCATTAATGATTTGGAGGCATTATATTTATGGTGAAAGGTGTGATATTTATACTGATCATAAATTTTTAAAGTATATTTTAACACAAAATGAGATTAATATGTGCCAAAAATGTGGTTGGAGCTGATTAAGGATTACGACTACTCAATTCATTATCACCCTGGGAAAGAAAACAAGGTGGCAGATGAATTAAGTCGACAAGACCATGCTAGCGTATCCATGATGAGGATCACAAAAGTCCAATTTTTATGGATTTAGAAAGGATGGATCTTGGAATTATAATTGAAGGGGAAAAATATTATCTTTCTCAAATGAATTTTCAACCATATATACTTGTGAAGATTAAAGAGGCACAAAAAGAAGATGTAGAGTTACAAAAAAAGGCGAGAAATGTTCCTGAATTCCACATTGATTGTGATGAAATAATAAGGTCCTGGAATCTGGTTTTTGTTCCTCCCATCCCAGAATTAAAGAAGTAAATATTTGATGAGGCTCATAGTTCTTCATTCTATATTCTCCCTGGAAGCACAAAGATGTATAAGGACCTGAAAGAGTACTTCTGGTGGGACAGACTAAAAAGAGATGTTGCTGAAAATGTCTCTCGATGCTTGGTTTGTTAGAAATTTAATGCTGAGAGACAGAAGTCTAAGGGGATGATACAACCATTACCCATACTGGAATGGAATTGTTAAAACATCACTATGGACTTTGTCATTGGACTTCCTAAAAAATCCAAAGGCAATAATGCTATTTGGTTTATAGTTGATCGTCTTATGATTTCGGCACACTTCATTGCTATTACAGAGGATTTCACTCTTGATTATATTGAAAGGATATACGTAAAGGAAGTGGTAAGATTTCATGGAGTACCACTTTCCATTATATCTGATCGAGATCCGAGGTTTACCTCGAAGTTTTTACAAAGTCTTCAATATACCCTAGATATAGAGTTGAGTTTCAGCACTGCTTATCATCCTCCGCTAGACAGTCAGTCTGAGAGGTCAATTCAAACTATGGAAGACATGTTGACAGCTTGTTCAATGGATTTCAATGGTGGTTGGGATAAACACATATCTTTTGTGGAATTTTCTTATAATAATAGCTTTCACTCCAATATTCTGATGACTCCTTATGAAGCTCTCTATGGAAAGAAATGCAGAACTCCAAATTGCTGGGATGAAGTTGGGGAAAGAAAGTTATTAGGACCTGATCTTGTTGATGAGATGGCAGAAAATGTTAGATCTATTCAACAACATATAAGAGAATCTTAGAGTTGACAAAAAAGGTAT
The DNA here is from genome assembly GCA_963277665.1 of Viscum album. Taxonomy (NCBI): domain Eukaryota; kingdom Viridiplantae; phylum Streptophyta; class Magnoliopsida; order Santalales; family Viscaceae; genus Viscum; species Viscum album. Next base: position 1,228,517,161 of record OY728130.1, read on the forward strand.
GTGGACAACCGAAGAAAAGACCTAGAGTTTGAAGTGGGTGATGATGTTTTCTTACGAATATCTCCTTGGAAGAGAGTAATGAGACTTGGAAAGAAGGGAAATATTATCCCTAGGTATATCGGTCTTTTCAAAATACTGGATCGTGTTGGGAAGGTAGCTTACCGATTGGATATTCCACCAAATCTTTCTCAAGTTTATTATGCGTTCCACGTAAATATCTTGAGAAAGTACATACTTGATCCTTCACATTTACTTATCTCAGAATTTGTATCATTAGAGTAAGATCTTTCTTATGAAGAACAGACGATAGAGATTCTAGATCATTAAGAAAAAGTTCAATGAAACAAGTCCACTCTCTTGGTTTATGTTTTATGGAGGAACCACCAATTAGAAGAAGCTACATGGGAACTTGAGGATATGATGAGGGAGAGGTATCCTCATCTATTTGTTACAAAGTGACAAATTTCAAGAGTGAAATACATTTTAAGTGGGGTAAAATGTAACACCATAGGATTTTATGATAAATATTTTTTTTTGCTTATGTTATATGCAACACCAAAGGAATATTTCACTACATGCAACACATGCTTGGCTTGCATTACACGTAAGTGAAACCTTCCTCGATAGCTTGCATTGTACGCAATATTGAGTTTCACTAAACAACGATATGTTATTAAAATATTATATAAACTGGCCATTATAAATATTATTAACCACATTTTTAATTTTATATAAAAATATAATTCATATTACATATGATAAGAGAAAAAAATCAATTTTTAGTATAAAAGAATTATATTTTTCAAAAATTCAGTTTTCTACCTTTTGATGATGTACCCATTTTAAATCTAATTTTTGAAATTTTTAGGAGTAAAATTTGAAAAAAAAAACTTCTTATTTTGAATCAAGGAATAGAAATTTACATTTGATAAATTTTTGATACTTTTCTGATAACTTTCATATTTTGATGAATAATAAAAATATGCTAATTGTTTCTTAAAAACAATTTTTTTCATCAAGATAATTTTTATGGTTAAATGATAAAATTTAATGGTTTTAAAGTATAAAGAGAATATATTTTTGCAATTTAATATAATTTATGTCATTACCATTAATTTTACATTTAATTCATAAGAAAAAAACATTTCAATCTTTGACAATGTTTTAACTTTTAAAACTCGTTTTTTATCAACGAGATTAATTTTTAATTAATTACTACAAATTTTGTGTTTTGAATTTTGAAAAATATATTCCATATTTGGATTTAGTGTGTCCAAATTATATTAATATGTTACTTTTATTTTTTGACATTTTTAATAGTAACTACAATTAATTTTAATTTACTACAGTTAAAGGTAAATCGGGTAATTAAGGGAAAAAATAAGATTATAAAATTACCCTACCACCTGAAAAAATTCTATTGGATGAATAAAAGTCGACCCGTATCACCTAAGGGTCGGAATAGATTTTTTTCATGGACTATTGACCATTAAAGTGATATAATTATAATTAAAACCAAAGAAAGTGACAACATGTCACTCTCTTATATCTTATAAGTGTAATAATTTTAATTTTGTGATAAACTTTATAAATCAAAGAACACGAATAGTCTCGAGAAATATATTAAAATTATCTACATCATCTAAATTTATTTAGAATTTTTAAGGATTAAATAATTATCATTAATGATGACATAATACTGATGTTGAAATTATTTTATTGATTGAAATATCAAATAAATAGTTTTAAAAATATTAAAATAAATATTATATGAACTATTTAATGGGATCCACGAATTTTCTAGATGAATATTACATATTAGTAATCTATTAAATATTTTGGTTTGAATATATCCTCTTTGTGTATTTTATTTAAATTCAAATAAATGAATAGTGTCAAAATTTACACTATTGTTATTTTATAAAAATAACATATTATAAAATTGTTCAAAAATCACAAATATATTTAAAAATTAAAAATTGAAATTTATATGGCCTAAAATTTTATAAATTATCCAATTATGGAAAATTCACGACACATAAAGAATTATTTATAACAATATAAAATTTAAAATATTATTACCACAAATAAAATTAAATAGATTAAATAAGAATAATTCAATTTGATAAAGTTTAAAATAAATTCACAACATGTATAAATTTTATTGGATGATTTGATTACAACACTATCTCATCTCATCTTCGAATTGAGTCATTTTTGGAGGTATTTAAGTGGGGTTTGAATTTATTATTAATTAATATTTCTTATGTTTCCAAAGGTGCCCCTCTCATTCCTTATAATAGGGAACCTCCTCCCTCTCCTCCTCACAACATTTTGAGACTTTATGCTCGGCCAACCCCTGCCAATATCTCTTCTCCACTTCCCTAGAAACATTATTTATGTCTTGGTCTTCTTAAAAGACCAACTATAGTGTGCTAACTGGAGGTTTAGAAGAGGCGCGTCGACGAAGAGGTAATATCCTTTACCGATTCTTTCAAATTTATTTCTTCTTGTACTTACTCTTCTTTATTTGTTTCATTATAAATTAATAACATAAGTATAACTAATATACTGATATGTTATTATAAATATGAAACAACCCTATTTAAACTTCTATCCATCATAGGGAAAACGAAATCAACTCGTGTGTGTACGTACGGAATACCTTCTCTACGCCGTGGTGTAATCTGTTTTCCACCACCACCTTGCATGGATAAATATAATGGTGTAAATAAAAACTATATATTATTATTATAACATGATAATAATTCTGATATATTCTATCATCCACTACAATACCATTCAATAATTATGGGAATGATATCATCGCTTGTGCGTACGTACGGCTTACCATCTCCATAGTGCGATGTGATTCATTCTACATGATCATTATTAAACCATGAGTATATAAACGAATTGAATGAATAAATATGATATATATTATACTAATAACATTTTTTAAATTATGTATCTATAACCTAAAAATGGGAATAAGGATTTATTCGACAAAACACGCATAAGAACATAAAGCAATGAACACCCGAATAACAAGTAGCAATAAAATATTACTAATAATAAGATACGAATATGACCATATATGATATCATAAAAATGAATAAGATTATATAATAAGTCAATAACATTATTTAAATCATTATACATGAGTTTGGGTTACGTACAAAGCATATCGGACCTAAGGTAAGGGAAAATCTCGCAATCTCAATTTTGATCGGAGATTTTTTTTACTTCGGTATTTGTTGGGGAGTTTTTTTCATCCACATACATGTTTCTTAAATATGTAATATTATATCTATCCTCCTACAATTTTTTAAATCTAATTTTACCTATTGGTGAATTTTTAGTAAAAGATATGAAAACAATCCTTTTTCGTTTTCAGTACGAGATAATTTTTGACTTTTCCGACCATTGTACGAGAAGAATTTTTTTTAACTTATATGGAATGAATGGATTGTTATGATTTAATAGAACATTATTTAGATGATGCTTCCTTTACAAGTTTTTAAGTTTATTTTCAATTAATTTATATTAGTTTGAAATTGTATGTCATATTGGGAAATGAAAAATGTTTTTGAAGTAAAAAAAGTATATTTTCCTCAAGAATGGAGTTCAAGTGTTTTATCAAAATTATATTCCATCTAAGATAATATAGGGTTCTGTTTCTATCCCTATTATTACATAGATTTGATTTTGTTATGATTGAATTATTTTTATGAAGTCCTTTATCTTATATGTATTATGTTATGATGGCATGATGTTTAAGTATCCCATTTTTATGCTATGATGTATGATTTATGATTTTGTGGTACACATAAAAATGGTTTCATTATGAGATGGATGTGACCTATATATCCATCCAATGCATTGGGAAATGATTTATATCTCATGAGATATACATTACTAGAATGGTAAGTTAATTCGTCTTAGTGATACAACACTGGAACGAGTAGTGAACTCATTTCAGTAATGGACTTTGTCCGCTATGATGGTCTTGGAAGTGATTATTGACTAATATGAAATGATTTTCTATGATTATATGTGTATTCCACAAAGTTTAATGTCTTATGATATGAATATTGGGATTTCATTTCACTACTATGATTTATCGCATGTCATGATATTATGATCTCTTTTCCAAGATAAGATTTTCTGAATGCTATGTTCTTATGAATATGATATGATTGATATTTCCATTGTTTACCATTACTGAGCATTTGAGATCACCCTTCTGTAAATTTTCTTTTCCCCAGGTCAGGAAGAAAGGTATTAAGTAGGATATGCTAAAATAGACTCTAGATATGATGAAATAAGCGGGAGACAATGTAGATAATTTATGAACCAGTTGTTTATGTTTCTCAATTTCTAATGGCATTATACCTATATGGTCCTATCATGGTTTTCTTATATATTGTAATAAGTATGCTTCAATTCTGAAGTAATCAAAATGTTTGTAAATTATGGGTCATTATAGTTGGTATCAGAGGAAAGGGATAGTCAACCTTTGAAAACTAGGATGTGAAGGCCTTAGTAAGAACCCTAATGATATGTATAAGCATTGAACACAATATTAGTGTTTTTGAATGGTCATGAATAACCTATGTTATGACCTAAAGTGTGAAATTTTATTGTTTATTATGTGGTTTTCCTATTATGATTAGTGTTTCTCACACTATTATTCTTGGTTTTAGTCAATGGATGGAACCTGAAGGAATCGTGTTAATGATGAATGTGATGGGAAATGCAATGATTGTCACCCTGAGAAACCAAACTTTATCGAAGCTGGAATGAAAAATCTTGTAGCCATGATCACACAACTTTCTCAAGCTATGAATGATGCAGGAATTCCAAACGAGCAAAGGAGGGAGAAACATTGTATTGAATCCTTCATGAGGCAGCGTCCACCTTCATTCATTGGGACTTATGATCCATTAGTGGCTGCACAATGGATAAGTTCCACTGAAAAGAAATTTTCAGTGCTACAATGATCTGAACATCATAAAGTCATCTTAGCAGTATATCATTGGGAAGGTGAATCTAATCAATGGTGGAATATTATCAAGAATACGAGGAAAAGACGTGAAATTGAGTCCATGGAATGGGATAGGTTCAAGAACATATTTTTTAATAAGTACATCCCTCGTATTCTTTGTACAATGATGGAGAAGGATTTTATTGAACTAAACATAAAGAATGATGAATCAGTTGGTACCTTCGAAGAAAATTTTACAAGACTTTTTAGGTACGTTAGTAGATTTATTATCCAATCTGAGAGTAAGATCGATCGATTCTTTAGTTGATTAAAACCAAGTCTTCTAAGGGCATTAGCCATAAGGGACTTCAATAGATATGAGGAAATTTATCGATGTGCTCTCAAGGATGAGATAGATATTAGAGTAACCCATCAGTCATATGGGTTTGATAAGAAGAGGAAAATGAAATTCAAAGGAAAATCTAAAGAACACACTAAAAAGAAGATGAGTTGTACCTTATTCTCAAAGTCTGGAAAGAAACATGGAGGTAATTGTCTTAAAGGGGAAAGTAAATGTTTTATGTGTGGAAAAGAAGGTCATCGGGCAATTGAATGACATAGTGATGGGAAAAAGATGTCTAGTGATGGAAACAATGAAAAGGCTACACAGAATGCACCTTCTACACTTCAATGTTACAAGTGCAAGGAAATGGGGCATTATTCCAATAAATGACCTATTCTAATGGTTGTTGAATATGGTCAATTTCAACAAAATCTTAAGGCCAAAGTAAAAGTAAAGTCACATGAAATTTCTATTGGTGATGTGGAGTAATATAACGAAGTTGTGAAAGGTAAAATTAATATCCACTCTAAAGCAGAAAATGTTCTATTTTATTCTGAATCCACCCACTCTTTTATTTCTGAATAATTTTCCAAGGGTATTTCCATATTACCTCAGCAATTAGATATTGAGTTAGCTATGACAACCCCTAATAGGACAATAGTCACATCAAAAGTTTACAATTCTTCTTCAATTGAAGTTTTTGGGAAAGTGCTTTCTGTAAATCTTGTGATCCTTCCTATAGTGGAATTTTATGTGATTCCTGGCATGTATTGGCTTCCCTTATATGGATCTCATATCAATTTACAAAGAAGGGAAGTCATTTTTATATTCCTGATCAATCTATGATCATCTATCCATGCAAGGATGAACATAACCTTCCAATGGAAATTTCATCCATCTTTTGGGTCTTGATTCCAATAAATGAAGGTTATTTATCTCAATTGTTTGGAGAGAAACTCACGATTAAGAATATTCCCATTGTACGAGGGTTTGATGATGTAATTCTAGAGGAATTTCCAGGTCGTCCACAAAATCGTAACGTTGAGTTTCCAATAGAACTCATACCGGGTGTTATGCCCATTTTAAAGACACCTTATAGAATGGCCCCAATTGAGTTGTAGGAATTGGAGAAGAAAATCCCCAAGAATCTTGATAAGAGATTCATACGCCCTAGTGAATCACCATGGAGAGCACCTGTTCTATTTTTTAATAAGAGAAATGGATCATTGAGACTCTGCCTTGATTATCGAGAACTTAACAAGATCACTATCAAGAAAAAATATCATCTTGCACGCATTGATGACTTATTTGACCAACTACACAGACCTCAATACTTTACCAAAACTGATCTTCATTTAGGGTATCATCAATTAATGGTCAAAAGAGAGGACATACCAAAGACATCTTTCCTTACAAGTTATGGACACTATAAATTTATAGTGATTCCATTTGGTCATACTAATTCCCCTGCAATTTTCATGGATCTAATGAATGGAGTCTTTAGAGACTATCTTGATCAGTTTATGGTAGTCTTTATAGACTATATTCATGTCTATTCGAAGATAATGGAAGAACATGAAGATCACTTGCTAATTGTATTAAATACCCTAAGAAAGGAAAAGCATTATTCCAAATTTACCATGTGTGAATTTTGGATTCAAAAAGTTTCATTTTTAGGTCACATAATCTCAAAATAGGGGATATCTGTGGATCCAGCAAAAACAAATTTATCGGAAGATGGTTGAGACCAATAACAGTTACTGAGATCTGATGCTTTCTTGGGTTGGCTGGATATTATTGACGTTTTGTGAAACATTTTTCATGATTATAAAATCCACTCAACAGGTTGACTCGATAAGGAGTTAAGTTTGTTTGGATGCGGGAGTGTGAAAATAATTTCAAGGAGTTAAAAAGAAGGTTATCCAGTGCACCTGTGCTCACACTGCCTTATAGGGGAGAAAGGTCTGAGATCAACAGTGATGCATCCAAGAAGGGATTGGGGTGTTTTCTCATGAAAAATGATATGGTGATAGCTTATGCCTCAAGACAGTTTAAAATCAATGAGAAAAATTACCCAACACATGATTTGTAGTTAGGTGCAGTAATGTTTGCATTAACGATTTGGAGGCATTATATTTATGGTGAAATGTGTGATATTTATACTGATCATAAATGTTTAAAGTATATCTTTACACAAAATAAGATGAATATGTGCCAAATAATATGGTTGGAGCTGATTAAGGATTATGACTGCTCAATTCATTATCACCCTGGGAAAGCAAACAAGGTGGCAGATGCATTAAGACAACAAGACCGTGCTAGTTTATCCATGATTAGGATCACAAAAGATCCAATATTAATGGATTTAAAATGGTGGATCTTGTAATTATAATGGAAGGGGAGAAATATTATCTTTCTCAGATGAATGTTCAACCATCTATACTTGTGAAGATTAAAGAGTCACAGAAAGTAGATGTAGAGTTACAAAATAAGGTGAGAAATGTTCCTGAATTTCACATTGATTGTGATGAAATAATATGGTTCAGGAATAGGGTTTGTGTTCCTCCGATCCTATAATTAAAGAAGGAAATATTGGATGAGTCTCATAGTTATTCATTCTCTATTCACCCTGAAGCACGAAGATGTATATGGACCTGAAAGAGTACTTCCAGTGGGATGGCATGAAAAGAGATGTTGCTGAATATGTATCTCGATTCTTGGTATGTCAGCAAGTTAAATCATAGAGACAGAAGTCTAAGGGGATATTATAACCATTAACCATACAAAAATGGAAATGGAAAAACATCACTATGGACTTTTTCAGTAGACTTCCTAAAACATCCAAAGGAAATAATTCTCTCTGGGTTATAGTTGATCATCTTACGAAGTGGGAACCCTTAATTGCTATTATAGAGGATTTATATCTTGATAAGCATTCGAGGATATATGAAAAGTAAGTGGTAAGATTTCATGGAGTATGAATTTCCATTATATCTGATCAGGATCCGAGGTTTACCTCGAAGATTTGGTGAAGTCTTCAGCATACTCTAGATACATAGTTGAGTTTCATCACTGCTTATCATCCTCAGATAGACGGTGAGTCTGAGAGGACAATTCAAACTTTGGAAGACATGTTGAGATCTTTCTCTATGGATTTAAAATGTGGTTGGATCAACACCTACCATTGGTATAAGTTTATTATAATAATATCTTTCACTCCAGTATTTAGATGGATCCTTATGAAGCACTCTATGGAAAAAATGCAGAACTCCAACTTGCTGGGATTAAGTTGGGGAATGAAAGCTATTAGGACCTGATCTTATTAATGAGATGGAAGAAAAGGTCCGATCTGTTCAACAACACATAAGAGAAGCTCAGAGTCAACAAAAAAGTTATGCTGACAACTGAAGAAAATACCTAGAGTTTGAAGTGGGTGATAAAGTGATCTTACGAATATCTTCTTGGAAGAGAGTAGTGAGAATTTAAATAAAGGGCAAGATGAGCCCTAGGTATATCAGTCCTTTAGAAATACTGGATCGTGTTGGGAATTTAGATTACCGATTGGCACTTCCAACAAATCTCTCTCAAGTTCATGATGTGTTCCATGTATCTCTCCGGAGAAAGTACATATATGATCCTTCACATGTACTAAGATCAGAAGTTCTATCGCAAGAGCAAGATCTTTCTTATGAAGAACAACCGATAGAGATTTTGGATCGTAGTGAAAAATTTCTACGAAATAAGACCATTATCTTGGTTAATGTTTTATGGAGGAACCACCAATTAGAAAAATCTACATGGGAACTTGAGGATATGATGAGGGAGAAGTATCCTCATCTGTTTGTTATGAAGTGATGAATTTTGAGGGAGAAATTCATTTTAAGGAGGGTAGAATGTAACTCCTTGAGATTTTTTTATTAATATTTTTTTTCTTAAGTTATATACAACACCAAAGAAATCTTTCACCACACACAACACTGTCTTGGCTTGCGTTACACGTAAGAGAAACCTTCCTTGATAGCTTGCGTTGTACGAAATATAGAGTTTCACTAAATAATGATATGTTATTAAAATATTATATTAACAAACCTTTATAAATAGTATTAACCACAATTTGAATTTTATATAACATTAGAATTCATCTTACATATGATATGATAAAAAATTCAACTTTTCAGATAAAAGAATTATTTTTTTCAAAAATGTAGTTTTCCGCTTTTTAATGGCGCACCCATTTTAAATATAATTTTTTAAAAGTTTATGAGATAAATTTGATAAAATAAACTTCTTATTTTGAATCAGTGTATAAAAATTTACATTGGATAAATTTTTGATACTTTTCTGATAATATTCATATTTTGATGAATAAAAAAAATATGCTGAATATTTCTTAAAAACTTTTTTCTTCAAGAACATTTATATGGTTAAATGAAAAAATTTAATGGTTTTAAAGTAAAAATATAATATATATTCTACCATTTAATATAATTTATGTCATTACCATTAATTTTACATTGAATTCATAGGTAAAAACATTTCAATCTTTGACAATGTTTTTACTTTTGAAACCTATTTTCTTAACACCAGGATTTATTTTAAATTAATTTCTTCTATTTTTTGTTTTGAATTTTGAAAAATGTATTTTATATTTGGATTCAGTAGGTCCAAATTATGTTAATAGGTTACTTTTATTTTTTTTACATTATGAATAGTCACTACGGTAATTTTTATTTACTATAATTAAAGGTAAATCGGGTAATTAAGGGTAAAAATAAGATTATGAAATTACCCTACCACCTGCCAAAATTCTATTGGATGAATAAAATACGACCCATATCACCTAAGGGTTGGAATAGAGTTTTTTCATGGACTATTTACCATGAAAATGATATAATTACAATTAAAACCAAAGAAAGTGACAACATGTCACTCTCTTATATCTTATAAGTGTAATAATTTTAATTTAGTGCTAAACATTATAAAAATTAGAACAAGAATAGTCTCCAGAAAGATAATAAAATTATCCACATAATGTTAATTTATTTAGAATTTTTAGGGATTAAATATTATCATTAATGATGACACAATAGTGAGGTCTAAATTATTTTATTGATTGAAATATCAAATAAATGTTTTTTAAAGTATTAAAATAAATAATATATGAACTATTTAATGTGATCTGAAAATTTTATAGATGAATATAACATTTTAGGAATCTATTAAATATTTTTTTTGAATATATCCTTTGTGTGTATATTATTTAAATTCATATAAATAAATAGTGTCAAAATTGACACTATTGTTATTATATAAAAATAACATATTGTAAAAAAATTTAAAAATCACAAAAATATTTAAAAATTATAAATTGAATTTTATATGGTCTAAAATGTCATTAAGTATCCAATTATGGACAATTCACAACACATAAAAAATTAATTATAACAGTTTAAAATTTATAATATTATTACCACAAATAAAAATAAATAGAATAAATAAGAATAAATCAATTTGATAAGGTTTAAAATAAATTCCCATCATGTATAAATTTTTTTGGATGATGATATTACAACCCTATCTCATATCATCTTCGAATTGAATCATTTTTGGTGCTTTTTAAGTGGTATTTTAATTTATTATAAATTAATATTTCTTATATTTCCAAAGGTGCCCCTCTCCTCCCTTATAAAAGGGCACCTCCTCCCTCTCCTCCTCACAACATTTTGAGCCTTCAAGCTCGGCCAACCCCAGAAAATATCTCTTCTATACTTTCCTAGAAACATAATAGAGGTCATGTTCTACTTCAAAGACCATCATTATTTCCCTATGTGGAGGTTTAGAAGAGGCACGTCGAAGAAGAGGTAATATCCTTTACTAATTCTTTCAAATTTATTTTTCTTCTACTTCCTCTTCTTTATTTTTTTTCATTATAAAGTAATAACATTAGAATCACTAATATAATGATATGTTATTATAGATATGAAAAAACCCTATTTAACCTTCTATCCATCCTATGGAAAACGAAATCACCACACGTGCGTGTGTACTGAATACCGTCTCCATGTCATGGTGTAATTTGTTTTCCACCACCACCTTAATTGGATGGGTATAATGGTGTAAATAATAACTATATATGATTATTATAACATGATACTAATTCTGAGGTATTCTATTATCCACTCCAATACAATTCAATAATTATGGGAATGATATCGTCACTCGTGCGTACGTACGGTTTACCGTCTCCACGGTGCGATGTGATTCGTTCTACATGCTCTTCATTAAATCATGATTATATAAACGAATTGGATGAATAAATCAGATATATATTATAATAATAAAATTCTATAAATTATGTATCAATAACCTAAAAAGGGGAATATGAATTTATTCAACAAAACATGCATAAGAACATAAAACAATGAACACCCAAATAACAAGTAGCAATGAAATATTTTTAATAAGATGTTAATAATATGACCATATATGATATCATAACAATGAATATGATTCTGGAATAAGTCAATAATATTATTTAAATAATTTTACAGGAGGTTTGGATATGTACAAAGAATATCGGACCTAAGGTAAGGTAAAATCTTACAATCTCAATTTTTATCCAAGATTTTTTATACATCGGTATTTACTAGGGAATTATTATCATCAAAATCCATGTTTCCTCAATATTTAATATTATTTATATCCACCTACAATTTTTGAAATCCAATCTAACCTATTGGTGAATTTTTATTAAAAGATATGAAAGGAATCTTTTGTCATTTTTAGTACGAGATACTTTTTGACTTTTCCAGCCAAAGTACAAGAAGAATGTTTTTTTACCTTATATGGCATGAATGGATTGTTATGATTTCATAGAACATTATTTCCATGAAGCATAATTTATAAGTTTTCATGTTTATCTTCAATTAATTTCTTTTATTTTAAAATTTTATGACATGTTGGGAATGGAATAGCGTTTTGATGTACAAAAAATATTTTCCTCAAGAATGGAGTCCAAGTGCTTTATCAAAATTATATTCCAGATAAGATAATATAGGGTTCTGTTTATATCCCTATTATTACATTGATTTGATTATGTTATTATTGAATTATTTTTATTAAGTCTTTTATCTTCTATGGATTATGTTTTGATGGCATGATGTTTAAGAATCCCATTTTTATTACATGGGGTATTCTATGATGTATGATTTATGATTTTGTTGCACACATAATAATGGTTTCATTATGAGATGGGTGGAACCTATATCTCCCTCCAATTCATTGGGTAAAGATTTATATCTCATGAGATAGACATGACTAGAATTGCAAGTTAATCCGGTTCAGTGATACAGGACTGGAATGAGGAGTGAACTCAGTTCAATAATGGACTTTGTCCGCTATGATGGTCTTGGAAATGAGTCTTGAATAATATGAAATGAATTTCTATGATTATGTGTGTATGCCACAAAGCTTCATGTCTTATGTTATGAATATTGGGATTTCATATCACTTCTATGATTTATCCCATTTCATGATATTATGATCTCTTTTGTAGGATAAGATTTTCAAAATGTTTTGTTCTTATGAATATGATATGATTGATATTTGCTTTGTTTACCCTTACTGGGCATTTGAGCTCACCCTTTGGTATGTTTTCTTTTCCCCAAGTCAGGAAGAAGGGTATTAAGTAGGATATTCCAAAAGAGACTCTAGATACGATGAAATAAGAGGGAGACAATGTAAATAATTTATGAACCAGTTGTTTATGTTTCCCTATTTCTAAAGACACTATACCTATATGGTCCTATAATGGTTTTATTATATGTTGTAATAAGTATGATTCAATCCTGAAGTAATAACAATGTATGTAAAGTATGAGTCATTATAGTATTAATCCGCTTGTAGGATCATTCTTTGTCGGAACCTTCAATTTATCCACCTGTATCATTGAAGAAACATATTTACACCTCCCAATCATCAAAACGGTATATAATCCGACTTAAATGTTTTAATAAATATGTCATTAAAATTTACATTTTATTACAATAAATCTTCACTCATTGAAAACTAATAAAACACAATCATATTGTCTTGATAATTTTTTACAATGATTCATAATTTGTTTTTGATGAGTATAAATCAGTATCATTTCTAAACCACAAATGATGCATCATGTATGGAAGAAAGTGCTTGTTTCCTTTTGAAAATGGCATTTTAGTAAATAACACAAGTGGCTTACTCAAAATAGATGAAAAAAAATTATAATTTTTGTGATACTTTTGGAAGACGATCCATGAGTCATTTGGGATGGGTATCAATCAGCTAGTCCACAATCTAATGCATGGTGTGACCGTTATGACTCCAAGTGTGTCTTTTTTCAAAATGGACATTAATTTTAGTTAAAAAAATCTAGCATACTCAAAACTACAAAAACATGTTCAAATTTTTTTATAACATTAGGAAATATATACATATATCATTTTTAACATGTAGAAATCATCCTCACCTCAATCTGACCCATGATGTGACTAGTATGGTGATAATGTGTATTTTAACTGTTAAAAATTCCATTTTAATACAAAAAATACCAGTCACTAAAAACTGAGTAAACTCACTCGAATTGTCTTGATAATTTTACAAAATGATTCACAATTAATTTCTTATTATTATGAATTATTTCCATTTCAAACCCACACATGATTCTACATGTATGGATCAAAGTGTGGGTTTCCAGTTTAAAATGGCATTTTAGTAAAATATACAATTGGTGTACTCAAACCTGAGGAAATTTATTATGACTATTTTAAATAGTTTGTAAATTATCCATGATTCTTTTTAAAAGTGTATGAATTCGTCACATCTCAATCTGATTCATAGTGTGACCATTATGACTCTAAGTATGACTTTTTATTAAAAATAGACATTAGCATTAGTGGAAAAAAAATTACATACTCAAGAACGGTGAAATACTTTAGAATTATTTTTTTACTTTATGAAAATTAACCATATGTAATTTTTGATATGTATAAATTAGTCGTGCCTCAGTAGAATACACAATGTGACTATTATGTCTCCAAGTGTCTATTATCATTTTAAAATTGATGTTTTAATATATAAATGAGTCACTCACCAAAAATCAAGAAAAAAACTCAGATTGTCTTGATAATTTGATACAACAATTCATAATTCATTTTTTATGAGAATGAATCAGTATCTTTTCAAAATCACACACTATGCCACATGAATGCCTTATAGTGCGTGTTTCTAGTTTGAAATGACAATTTAGTAAAAAAAAGAATGCTTCCGACTCATAATAATGGAAAACATTCTTACAGTTATGATAATATAGTAAAATGATCCATGAGTCATTTGGGACATATAGTAATAAGTTTCACCACAATCCACCATATGGTGGGATCACTATGACTTCAATTGTGTCTTTTTATTCATAATTGACATTAAATTTAGTGAAAAACATGTGTCATACTCAAAACTGAGAAAATACATTCAGATTATTTTCGAACAATATGAAAATGATCTATATGTCATTTTTGATGTTAATGAAGAATATTCACCTTAATCGGACACACAATGTTACAATTATGGTGAGTTTCCATTATCAATTTAAAATTGATATTTTAATACAGAAAAGTTTCACTGACTGAAAACCAATCAAACATGATCTTATTTTCATGATAATTTGGGAAAATGATTCATAATTATCTTTTGATGAGTATAAATTATTATCATGTCAAACCCACACATGATTCCATGTGTATGGCTCAATGTTTTTGTTTCCAGTTTAAAAAGAAATTTTTGTAAAAAAACAAAGGTGGATAACTCAAAATTGAAGAATCGCATTCTTATTGTTAACATATTTTTGGAAAATGATCCACTATCCATTTAGGGAATGTATCATTTATTATTACCACAATATGATGCACGGTGTGACTCGTATGACTCAATGTGCATACTTTTATTCAAAATTAACATTAATTTTAGTGAAAAAATAACTGACATACACAAAACAAATAAAATGCATTCGAATTGTTTTGGTACTTGACGAAATGGATTCATATGTAAATATTCAAGTGTAGGAATCAGCTTCACCTCAATCTGGCGCACGGTGTGACTGGTATGACTCCATGTGTCTGTTATCAATTTAAAAATGATATCTTAATAAAATCAAATGTCACTCACTAAGAACTAATCAAACACGCTCAGATTGTCATGATAATTTGTAATATCAATTCATAATTTATTTGTGACGTGTATGAATTAGTCTCATGTCAAACCCACACACGATTCTACCTATATGGCTCAAAGTGCGTGTTACTAGTTCAAAATGACATTTTAGTAAAAACTACATGTGGAATACTCAAAACCAAGGAAATATTTTTTATTGTATTAATACTTTGGGGAAATGATCTATGAGTCATTTGGGATGTTTATAAATCATATGATCCTTAATCTGTCACTCAGTGTGACTATTATTACACCAAATTCTTTTTTTATTCAAAATTGATATTAATTTTAGTGAAAAAAACATCTGACATACTCAAAACTGAGAAAAAACATTCATATATAATTGGTACATTTAGAAAACGATCCATATATCAATTTTGATATATCGTAATTTTTTTCACCTCAATATGGTGCACGACGTGACTGATTAGACTCCAAGTGTGTCTTTTTATTCAAAATGAACAATAATGTCAATAAAATAAACAACTAACACACTCAAAACCAAGGAAACACATTCTAATTAATTTGGTACTATAGTAAAACTATATATAAGTCATTTTTGATGTATAGGAATCAGCCACACCACAATTTCACTCACTATGTGATCAGTATGACTCTAAGTGCAACATTTATTTCAAAATTTACATTGATATTATTAAAAAACAACGGGCATACTCTATAATAGTATCTTCTATTACTTTTATTTCTATAATATAATTTATTTCATCTAAATTCAGTATTTTTATCTTATTTTTGAAATTGTTCTGTTGTATTTGGTGATTCAGTGTGTTGTTACAACACATTGCTCTTGTTCCTAGTGATGCAGTATGTTATAACTTCAAATTGCATTTTTCGCCTTTATCAGTGATACTAAATGAATTGATAAAGATATCCTTTATCAATTATTATATAGACACTGATGAATCTAACCATTATTAGCTTTTCTTAAAGTGACATTAAAGGTATCTTTATCATAATTTTTAACATGCCGAAAATTGTATCTTTATCAGCACTTATAAAAGCATGAAATAAGGGTATCTTAATCCACACTTTTTAAAGCATTGATAATGGTGAGATTTACAAGTTATCGTGAAATTGATGATAAATTCTACTTTTATAAATGATTTATATAGCACTGATAAATCTTCCTTTATTAGTGATTTAGAAGTTCAAATAAAGGGTCTCTTTATCAACTTAAAATAAAAGCTTGATTGAATGGGGTATTTTTTATGTGATTCTAAAAATGATAATTGAATTATTCATTATCAATTCTTTTTTGTTCTGATAAATCTACCCTATAACCATACTTTTCTATCACTAATAAAATCCTTGGCCTTTTAGCTATGTCAAGTTAATCAATGCTTTTCTAGCTCTGATAAAGGTCGATTCTAGTGCTGTTAAAGGAGGGGTTTTTTGTACTATCAGTTGATCAAAATACATTTAGAAGTATGATCGGAATCATACTTTACATAATATATAGTCATTTGGATTTAATGTTTTTTAGAATTTTTATGTGATATATATCAATCCAATACCAAAATAATCTCATCCATATGATGTTAAATTATTTTGTTACCGTAAGTGAACATTGAATTTAGGTTTTTTTTACTCTTCTAGAAATGATATGAAACAAAAAAAATTGAATGAAGACAATAGTGGTTATATAATGGACAGAAAAAGTACTTCTAGAATATTTCATTTATTGGCAGAATATTTGGTTTCATGGTATTATAAGAAAAAACACTCAATATCACTTTCCACATCTCATGTCCAATATCTGGTATCTGGAAGTTATTGTCTTCAGGTGGTGTGGATTCTACACACTCTCACGCATTATGACATGAGTTTTACTAAAACCAAAATATTTTATGATAGCCTAAGTTTCATTTTCTGAAATAAAACATATCACATCTCCCTTGTGATAAGAACATAAATATAAGACAGCATTTCATTAGGGATCAAACACAAAAATGAGAAATAATTTTATATTAATCAGAATAAATAAACAACTTATTGATATTTTAATGAAAACCACTAATTTAAATAATATTTTAATACATTAAATAGATTCATAGACTGATAAATGTAAAAGGATTATTAATTTATCCTTTTTTACCAATCTCTTTAAAATAATGAACCCTTTTTCATAGTGTTAGTACATATGACATGGTTTTCTAAAAATCATTTATTGTTTTTTAAAAAATAAATTCCAAACTTTTTTAGTTTTCTAATAATGTTTTTTTCATATGAATATCTTTTCTATAATAAAAAAACAATTAACTTTTTTAGATTCAAACACTTTTATATACTTTTTGGACTCAAATGCTTTAAAAAAATAAAAGACTTATTTTTTATATAAAACACTATAGAACCAAAATTAGTTATAAAATTGTTTTCTATGAAAACAATTATCCATAATAAAAAATCATAAAATTTATATATAATATTTTTTATAAGCTTCATTGTAAGCCGTTTATATTGAAAAATTCACGAATAAATGGATACTAATCTAGATGAATCTTTTTTACACCAAAATGTATTCTTCCAAAAAACAATTCACTTATTCATTAATGAAGTTTAACAATGTTGTTTTTTATATAATCTTTTAACTTTAAAAATTAAATTTTAAAAAAAACTAAATGTTTATCTAATAAAACTATTATTTACTATGATACATGTTTTTATCTTTTTAAAACAATATGAATTTATATTTTATTTGAAAAATATTCTTCAATTAAATATCAAACACAAATCAAAAAATGATTTCAAATATCATCCATATAAATTTATATAATATAAACCATCATCTCCCATGAATATATCCGGGTTTTCAACTTAATTTCTTGCATCATATTTTAAGACATTTTCTCTGGGATCTTACCAACCCTTTAAGTACTTGTTCCGATCTTCTGACTTTTGTATAGTCATTGGAATCAGTTTTAGGTTGAAATCCACTATTAAATATTTTGCGTAGATATAATTTTTCATAGAAAGACTCTTGGAGAAGAAACTATATGAGAAATTCTATTATATTATAAAAATAGTTATCAAATTTCAATTTTATAAATATACTTTTCATTCAAAAAAATGATTTTGAATTATATTACCCAGAGATATTTCAATCTTGTTATTATTCAATCTAGTTTTATTCTGATGAAGGTAGAGAAGAATTTTATTATGTTTTGTTTATTGATTAGTAGTATAAACAATCTTTTCAATAAGTTTTCTAGTTGTAAGATGTACCTTTGAAAGGTGAAGAATATATTCCTTCGCATAAGTTATGTGATAAGATTGTAGTTTTTATTAATGTAAAGGCTGGGGAATGTTTCATTACTTTTTTTGAAAAATCAGCATGGGTTTTCACCTCACACTAGATGAAAGGGTATCCACATTATGGATGCAGGGTAGTATCATTCTAAAAAAGGGTTACAAAGATACTCTTAAATAATCAGACCTCTTTATTCTATATTATCTGATAAATATGAGTCATATTAAATTGTAAACCATATTTTTATTATAGTTTAGTGAATAAAGAAATATGTTATTAAATCTATGAATTTAATTTTTTCATGCTCCATTACCATGTTTTTAGTATATTTCATTTAAGGTTCGAAGATTAAGAATCAGACTTACCCTATGAGGGAAAATATTTCCCTAATTGGTGGAGAGACAAAGTCACCAATAAAGTTAGTCTTTATAACAAGTTGAAAATGTTTATTAAAATAGTGAAAAGATGCACATTTGATGCTAAAGCATAAAAACAGAAAGAATATGCGATTGAAAAGTGAAAAGTAGAGTAATCATGGTCTAATTTTCAAAATAATCAGAAACATATTAATGATCATAACTTCAAATATATCATGAAAAAAAATCAAAAAAGAAAATTTGGGATCGTTTTTTTCTTGAAAATAAAGAGGCCAAAGAGTTAAAAATTTCAATAGCTGATTAGTTAAAATAAGATTAGGAATGAAAGATATATAAGAAGAGATGAAATAAATAATAAAAAATTGAAAAAATGATAAAGGATGTTGAAAATACTCTCAGAATAAAATTCTATCAGTTTATCCTTTATCAAAGGTATTATCAGCTCATCAGTCTATAATAGTTCATCATACCAATCATACTATTCCATCTGCTAGTTTTCAGTTTTTAAAAACATCAATTGTTAATTTTTTAGATTCAATAGTTACATAAAATGGGAATGGTGAAGATGTTGTCAAGAATGTTATAATATTAGTGAAATTAAAAATTTATAATATAGATGAAATGGAAATCCAAATTTTGTTAATTAATGTAGTAAAATAATTCTCAAAACATCATGGAAGTTAGAAAAGGATTTGGAAAAATAAACTGAAAAATTGGAAGTATAAAAAATGGAAGGTGAAGAAAAAGGGGAATAAATGGAAGAATAAGTTGCCGAAAAATAAATCGATTATGAGGAAGAGATAAAGTAAAAGAAAAGTAAAATGTATTAATAATTATTTATGACTCTATTACCATCCTATTTATATAAAAATTAAAACATATAAGAATCAGATGAATTAAATTCATCATCAAAAGAGTTCCAAAAAGATCATAATTCTCATACAAATGAATCTAAAAAGGATGATTCGGATAAATAAATAGATATTATGAATGTCTAAGAAGATGTGAAATATGTATCAAAATAAAATAAGTCACATGTTGGTCATTATGGACTACATGCTTCAAAAAATATGTCTGAATCATCATACATAGATAAAACAATTCCATAGAAAAGTATTAATTATATTTTTCAAACTCTTAACATTTTTAGTTACTCAAATTTCTGTATTCCAAATATAGCAGTTGTATGTAAAATTATTTAGAATGTACTAAAAAAATTGGATTCAATAAAGTTATTTACAGAATCGGTAGTTCAGATTGTGGTAGACTAAAATCATTTAAAAAAAGAGAAATGGATAAAAGAGATCTTACAGTCAGATGGTCAAATGGTCAAAAAAGTTGATAATGCTCTCAATGACCATGATGATCAGTTTTTAGAAGATAATAAAAATTTTATTGAAATGTCTAAATCCTTTTATATTTTTTCAAAAGATGTTTTAGTCAGAGTTTAGTTTGTGGAATAATTCAGATACATGACTGATAGTTGGTATGGGGAAATAAGAATCTGGAAAGAATGATTTTACAAATGGAATTTTGAAACATTATTCTTTTATCATTTGAATATGAGTTGTTCATTATAATGTAATATAATAGTATGTTATGTAAGGTGGTTTAAATCTTGAAGGAAGAGGATCAAAAAAAGGAAATCATGGTGAAATAAAATCATGAAACGTGTGTCATAGTCACAGAGGCTCAGAAGGATTGTTGTGATGTTTAGAAGATGAAGGTGATCAGGAAAAAGTTTTTAAATAAGGAATAATGATTTTTATTTGAATAGTTGATGTAATTTTTGAATCATTTTCAATTAATTTTCAATGTGAATAATTTTTTTGAAAAATTATTTATGTCTGAATGTCTTCCAATTTTTTTTGGATGTATGTTCTTTCTTTTATATCATGGATAAAAATTTAATTCTCACACAATAATTTTGTATGTTATTACATTCATGAATTTTCAATAAACTATAAATATTTTCCAAATATTTTTTAAATCCCAAAGGGGGATAATTTTTATATTTTTAGGTACATGATTTTTGGGAGATGTTTTTATAGAGAGGTTTTGATAAAATTTCAATGTATTTCATTAAGGGGGGTTATTATCTAAATAAAAAGAATATTTCTAAAGAATATTTTAACAAAGGGAATACTTTAGTGTATGTATTGGATCAGAAATAAGTCATAAAAATAGTTGGAGTTAAGATAATATGTATATAATTGAAATTCTTAAATGGAAAAAGGGTTCTAATTTTTTCAACATTAACAGTTTTTAATATTTATTGTTGTGTTTTTTCATTCCAAAAAGGGGGAGATTTTTTAGAGAAATTTTTACTTTATTTTTCTATATTTTTGTAAATCAAAAACAATTTATTAGAAAAATATTTAAAAACATCATATTTCCTATGTGTTTTATTATGTTTTTGTAAAAAAACATTATTTTTTATTGAACATAGTACTCAAGTAAAAAGGATATAAAATTTTATTCTTCATTCTAATCCATTAGACTAAGGGTGTTTCTCATACATTACACTGACTAATGGTATAGCTACAGGTTAGACTAATTTCATATATATCAGACTGAAAAATGTTGTAAATATCATATTAAAATTGGCACTGATACATCAAACTAAACAGTGTCCTATTTATTAGATTGATAACAAATAATGATGTTTATCATACTATCTAAACTCTATAATCAAAGTGATTATAAAAATTTTTTTCATATGTAATACAATATTTAATTATAATGGTTCTATTCTAAATGATGTCAGATAATTTAATGCATAGATATCTAGGTGAAGATCTATATTATTATGACTATTCAAAGTTCAAGCAATCTGAGCCTATTGAAACCAAATCTGAAATAAGACTATTGAATGATTTACTATAAATAGGAGTCCATTTTAGAATATAGGTATTTATGCAATTCTCAATTCAGTTTAACAAAATTGTTCACTTTGTGAGCATAGTGTTCTAAATCATTATAATCTTTTAAATATTTGATGTTCTAAGGAATACTTGTGAGAATGGTAAATTCTGTAGAACAAAATTTCATCTGTACTAGTGTGTCTGAATATTGTAATAATCAAGGGATTCTAAGGATATGAAGATGGTGAATCTAGTCTATTAGACCGAGATCATCCATGTAATGGAAGATAGAGCTAATGTCGATCATTATATCAAGGGCTTATTTTGGATTAGATGTCAGAGGAATACTGATCATCATATCGAGGGAATTCTTGGAAAGGAAATACAAACCTCTACAGTGTGTACTAAAACTATGGATACTTTACATTAATATTTTTCACTTTAATAATTATTATTTTTAATGAGTAAATGATTTTATTAAAAATTTTAATTTAGTATTACTATTGTAATCATTAATGTAGTTTTACTTTCCTTTATGAAAATACATTATAATGTATTTTTAGATTTAACTTTTTGATAAAACTATTATCAAACTATCTATGAGACTGATAAAGTAATCTTATGTATTGGATGATTACTAGTTCTGATTTTAATACTTAGATCATCAGATGATCTATGAGTTTGACATTTTTTACTTAATAGGAAATCTATATTGCCTTAGATTAATTTTTTACAATACAATTCACCTACTCCCTCATATAAAAATCATAAAATATTAAGATCCCGCACCATTTTTTCTATATTAATTTAAAAAATGTGGTATTTCTCCACATAGTTGTTGAATACTACCATTACATTTATGTAAGTTCCAATACAATTCCCTCTACAATTATCACATCTAAGAAAATCCTTCTTTCCCTTCTTCCCATTAAATATCTTTTTCTATTTCATTACCTTATTCACTTACATCCCTTAGAATTCATAATATATAGATAATTCATTATCTATATTTTTAAAACATTATACTCTATCCTCATATAATGTGAATATTTAAAATTATTGTTCTCATTATAATATTGTCCTTATCAAATCAATGAAATGATCATTCTTACTCATTGGCTAATGTGCATTTATGGGGTTACCATTCCATCTATTATGAAAAACATATAAATGATATCATATTATTTATTAGATCGTATCATTATGAATAAAAATATATAATTCCAAAACTAGTTAAATTATTAAAATAAATTGAAACTTTTATGCCTAACAAGTTTCATAATCCTAAACATCATTTCTTCTGGTATATATTTATTTTCAAGTCATTAATAATGTTCTATAAATAAAATGTTAATTATATTAAGAAAATCCCCAGGGACTGTCAAATGAGGTGTGAAATAAGGCTTATTTTTGTACACCATGTGATGATTTGGCCAATAACAATGTGTCTTTTCGGTATTATTCCACTAGGTACATCTGTTCTTGAACCACTTCCACCTATAGTATCTATATAGGGATCTATTTCTAGGAATACCCACAAAATCCCATTCCCACAAAAAAAATTATGATGCTCTTCGATAATAATCCTCAAATTAAGTCATATAGTTATTTTTTATAATTTTTGTTTTCCAAAATCTAGATCCCAATATTTATAATAACAATAATTTTTTACCAACTATAGAACTCCAACATTAGTAGCCCATGTCTGATGATAGCATTGTTATATACGTATAATATTGAAGGAATCAAATCCACATGTATTGAATATTTTAATTATATTTGTAAACCAGATACTTTATTGAAATTATTATTACAATTGAAAACATAAAATAACCAAATTATTTTCTTTGAGAACACTGTTATTCTCCTTAGAATATCGATGAATATCAATCAGAAAACACTTTCTGGTATCCTATGGAAAATAAATATTAATAAAAGGTTGAAATCAGATGCTCAGTAAGGGTATGAGTAAAAAAATATATGAATAAATAAGTCATAATAAACATGGAAATGTAAATATATAAAACACTTGACATTTAGTCAGTACCTTAGGAATAATACTATAATAATAAATGATGATCAAATATTAAATTATAAATAATCATGTGAAATTGAAAAAATAACCATATATATTTTAGATAATCTAATAATCACATAGAATACCAATAACTGAATTCATAATCATATAATACATAATAATGGACATATAAAACATAAAGATGTAGGATAGTGACAAGACATTTAAGTACCATCAAGGCCTTATGCCAAGAAATAATTATAAATTAAAAATGTCTCATGAAAAACTTAATCTAGTTTGTCTCATGAGACCTACCCATTCATTGATGGGGGATTGCTGGCCTCACCAGCAACTTACTAAGTCCAATGAATGTCTCATATAGAAGGGTTGAAACATAATTCACATAAACATTAATATTTAAACTTGAATATCAAATGTAAATATATTGCCCAATCAAGAAACCTAATCACAAACTATCTGGATTAAAATTAATGCTATCAATATAGTATATTTATAGTCCAATTATTCATAAATCATCTTTAGAAATAATAAAGATGTTACCAATAGAGTATGTACCAATTAAAGCATAAGTAAAATCTATGAACATCTGTTATATGGAAAGTAATTTTAAAATATTATTTGAAAAATTTCAAGAGGAAAATAACATTTCATGGAAAATAAACCTTTTGATTTAATACAAAAAAAATCATAAAATCTTGTCTAGAACATTTTCATTGAAAATAAATTTAAAAAAATAAGAGTTTCTAGAATATTATGAAAAAATATTTTTAAAAAATGAACACTGTAAATTTTACAAAAAACACGCTTCAAAAAATTTACAGTCATAATGGAATGTAATTGTTTACATTCTATATAAAGAGAACATTGATTTTCTCTATAAAAATGATAGATTAGCTCTTTATTTTAAATAATACTAGAAGATTCTATTCAAATTATTTTTTAAATAGTAAAACATGGTTAAAATGATAATAATAAATAATTCGGTGATTTCTATAGAATTTTTTTAAAAAAATAGAAAACATTGTTTTGGAAGAAAATTGATTTTCAACTTAATAAAGAAATGAACATAGATTTTACTAAAAAATTATTAATAAATTAAATTAACAAAGAAATAAAAAATGGTACTATTAATTGAAAATTTTAATAAATAACTACAAAATAAGAAAATAGATTTATTTTAATATATAAATATCAAATAATTACCTTGATGGAGACATAAATAGAAACCATCCTAAATAATGATCTAATTGTGATGTAAACCCTAGTCGCTTCACTTAATTTTTTATAATTATATGTATAATAGAAATAAAATTAAATGACATATTAAGTAATATGATGATAAATTAATTCATGAAATAGCATACAGAAATAGAATTATGTATACTAGAAAAAGAATATGTGTTGAATATGGAATATGGCTCATCGAAGTAAAAGTGTGATTAGAAACCCTTGATTTGTGTCTGACTTGTCACATACATTATTAATATTCTTGAATAATAAACATATACTAATTATTTAATTTCATAAGAAACTTTTAAAAAATATATTTGTTACTTTATTTCACTTAACACCAAGTTATATTTGATTACTTTATATAATAAATTTATTTCAGATGTTTTGATGATATTTAACTTATGTGTAAAAATTGAATTTGATAAGTTGAATACGGTCGAATTAGTCATTATTTAGACATCAACATAATAATAATATTGAAGTAATTATCATAGTTATAAATAAATTATAATTTTGATTCTAATTACTAAATATGATTATAGAATTGAAGTACATTATAGAAAAGAAGGTAGGTAATATTTTACCCCTAAATAATGATGATAATATCAAAAATACCATATTATTTCTTGTAATTGACTTATATATATCTTAAATGTGGTTTGGTGATGAAAATAGAGTCACATCGCTCGGGATGAGGATAGTCCATCGGTACACTAACAATGTTGTCATCTATGAGTAATTGAAAAAGAAGAAAATAAAAAGATTTGTTATATTTGTAGAATGGTAATTTTTTAAACAATAACACAATTATGTTATATATATCACATATTCAAAAATATATCATTATCATTAACCTTGTAAATACTTCGTGAAAGATGAATGACATTGATTTGTCTGGTCGTAGTCTTTTGTACACCTGAATGGCATTATTGTATCCCATATAAAATGAAAATTAAAAAAGTTATATCTCATATAATGACTCCATTGGTGTATATTTTTTATAAATATCATATATATATATATAGATACTTTATATCCATCTTCATAACCAACCATGAGAGGTGGTAATGGAAAAGGGAATGGCACTAATTCGCGATGTGGTAGTTCGCAATGCACTTGAAAGATGATTTCAAAACCAATTTGATAGATGTATAGATGGTAGTAGGTATTTAAATTTACATAAAACAATATTAATATCTATTTTATACTAAGTTAATTATATCATAATGGAGTTAAAATAATTGATGGAGTTGGTGGAAGAAATAAAATTAAGATGATTGTTGAAGAACATTACCTCTTCTTCAAGTATCCTCTTTAGGTTTTCACCAACAACCCTCATAGGTTGGATTTTTGTAAAAATTACTAGTTTTATTTTGAAAAAACGGATTTTTCAAGTTATATTTTAAGTTATTTTCAATCCCAAATGGTTTTGAATATTTTATGTGGAGAATAAAGGGGTGTCTTTTTATTCGTGAGGTGAGTGGAAAACTTGTAATTTTTTTGAAATTAAAATGGTGTACCCATGTCTTTACATTGGAAAAGGGTCCAAAATGGATTATTAATGATAATTATACATTATAGGATATAAATGTTGCTATGAAATAGATTTAATACTTGTTTTCTTGTCATTTTAACCATTTTCTTTTTAATTTAACCCCTAGTAAGTAAATTTCTACCTTACACGCAATAATTAATTTTTAGTATTTTCATTGTTACTTTTAGTAAAAAAAAATTAAAATTATTATTAACTATAAATTATGATTATTAAAGATTTATAATCCATTTTTAAAAATTATATTAAAATAATTAGAAATTTTAAATCTAAAATTAATCTCACATTCACAACAAGAAAACATGTTTTCCAAGAGAAAATGTTCAAAAGATTACAATGTTTTAAAATAAAAATTGAATATGAAAATGATTAAATTGAAATAAATTTGAATAAAATATATATTATTAAACAAATTTCACTTTAAATTGAATTTAAAATATTATTTAACAATATAAATAATTTAAATGATAAGGAAAATTGCAACAAAAATTCTGTATTTTTCACTATTCATCAAAAAATTAAATCTTTCAAAAAAATACCAACAATTCACTTTAAGTTAATTTTGATATTTGGATTTAAAAGTGAATTTTATTTTATAAAATACATATTCTATAAGTCGTAAAAATTAATTTCTTATTATGTGAACAATTCATGAATAATAAACCTTTCATAAAAACACAGTTTTTTTATAACATTTCTTTCTCTTTCAGATCATACTTATTTTATTTTTAATAAATATATGTCAGTTTAAATTTTTTTTTTAAAATTTTAAAAGATAAAAAATTAAAAATTTAATTATTACATTCCATCCTATACAATTTAAGTTTTTTTATGGAAGTTTACTGTATTATAGTTCATTTTGAGTCTAGAATGAGTCTTTCACAATATATTGAAGAGATTAATTTTAGTAAAATGCATTTTGTGGTTTGTTTAAGATCACTGTAGTTTCTCACATACACTATAGAAAAAAATGATCTTCTTTTCAAATATTACGGTGTAACTAATTTTTTTGTGTCATATTTTTTATTAATTCTCTACAATACTAATCTTAAAAGTTCATTGGGTATGTAAGTGATCCAATATATTCTTTTAATGATGTATGATTTGCATGAAAAAATTAGGTCACATTAGTTGCAAACAATCTTGATATTTAATGATTATTGTTTTATCACTATATCATAGAGTGAATACCTATGGATTTTAAAATGGCCATAACAAAAAAAAAATTGGTTTAGAGACATCTCTTACAGTCATAAGAAAAACATTTACAACTATAAAAATATCCATTCCATTTAAAACACTTTTTGAAAATACATATAAAAAAGGAAAATATTTTTATTTAATAATGATAACTTTTAATACTATAAATAAATTCTAATATTAAATAATGGCTATGGTGGATGGGAAATCCATTGACAAAATCTATGTTAAAATAAAATATTCCTATTGTCTTTTGTAATGAAATAAAAAAAAATTTATAAAAAAACAATTTTGACACCTTATTATGAAAGTAAAAAAAGGTGGCATAAAATACCCCATAAAATTAATTAATTTCAATATTAATACATTACTAATATAATTTTAAGAATATGGACATGAAAGGGAAATATATATAAAGTAAATCATTAAAACATTTAAAATGAGGCTTATGAGTAAAGTGTTCCCTACGTAAAACCATAAAAAGATTCTTTATTAAAAAAATATAATGAAATTTAAATATGTTTGAAAAAATAATTTATAATCCATTTATGAATATAAAAATAAAATTGTTGAATCATTTAGAATAACATTGAAATGGAACAAAAAGAGTTGGAAGGGAAACATCAAAATACAGTTTTTAAAAGAAAATCCATTACCTCCATTCTGACTCATCACATACATTATTTTTCATCAAAAATTCTTAGCATATCAAAATTGTTAATTATATTAATCAAATATTTCATGTTTGTAATTTTATTTATTTTATTTGATAACATGTTATATTCAATTATATTATCAATTATGTTCACACCGGATGTTTTGATGATATTGCGCTCATATATCCAAAGTCATTTCACTGGGTCTAATATAATGAATGAAGATAGTATTCAATAATATAAAAAATAATTATAATGAAACAATTATCAGTTATTTAAAAAAATCTTCAAAGACCAACTATGAAATATAGTTACGATAAATGAACTATGTTACAATCAATGTGATGGTAGGTTGTACTTACACATGTGTATCATTTCCTTTCATCAAAGATCGTGATGAACCGAAATTAACAATTAATTTATTATCATATAATGATTTTTATGTCATAAATATGAAATTATTTCTTTTCAATACACCTATATATTATATCAATGTGATGCGGTAATGAAAACAATTCACACTGCTTCGTCGAGGTAGTGATCCGAAGGTGTGCAAGAATGATTTTTTTATTTTTTTAATGGAATGTTAAGAAAAAAAAGATATTTAAATTTTTAATAATGATAAATATTTCATTAAGATGATATATATATATATACATTAAATACATCATCATATATATCTGTGAGAGGAAATTATTGAAAATTAATTACATCATCTCGTGAGGTGGTAGTCCACTTTACACACAAATGCGGGTTTAGTTCCCATAAGATGGAAGTGGAGATAAGTGTGAGTTATTAATTTAACATAATATAAAAATATAATATTTAAAATACTAATTTAATTATATTTTCATGGTTGAATAATATTTTAACGAGGTAGAAGATGAAATAAAAAAGAAACACTGGATTAAAAATTATACCTCTTCTCTGGATAACGAATTGAGTTTTAAACCATTAGAATTACTAGGACATTTTTAAGATCAATAAAAGACTGTATGATATGGGGAGGTATGTAAGGAAGATATTTGGGTATGTATTGGCTACTGAAAAGGGACATTTACATGTGAGTAATTGAGTATATAATGTCTCCTTTTATAAGAGAGGGGAGGGGTACTCTTTGAATTTCTTAAGGTATTAAATTAGTAAAAATTAATTTTCATATTAAAATGGATAAAAATGTATATTATTACAATATAATATTATTATATTTATAAATCCTCTTATATAATTAAAATTTAACATTTTAGGTTATTTTTTCATGCTTATCATTTGGATTAGTCATTGGACAACCATATTTGATAATTATAATAGTAAAAAAATATTTACTCTTTAGGAGTCAATATAGTAACTAAAAAGGATAATTTGTTCATGAATTTAATATAATTTTAATTTTTAAACATAGAAAAAAAACTTTTCTGAAAATATTATGTTTTAGAATTTTAAATCAGTTAATAATACATTATTTATTATAAAATATCATTAATCTCAATTTGGACAAAATTAATATAATATGAATTTAAAAACATCAATAAAAATATGAAATTAAAATATATGTATTTTAAAATCCATAAATATTTTACAATTATCTAAAAAATTGTTTAACACCATAACTAATTCAAATTATATATATTTTAATATTTTTGAATTAATTTATTTTATTCTCTTTTTAATTTAATAAATATCACCTTAATGTTACATAAGAATTTTATGTAATTATATAATAAAAATAAATAAATAAATTACCATAATGAAAATAATTTTATTATTCTCAAAATAATTGAAGTGCCCAGATCAGTGTGAATCACTGAGAGGGGGAGGGGGTGAATCAGTGATCCTTTAAAAACATTTTACTAATTGATTCTTTATCAATTAAACCTCTATGGCTGGTTAAATCCTCGATCCACTCTTCTTGTATCTCTCACCTTTCCACGAATGATGCAGTAAATGTAAAGGCACTGGACACAAGGATTTACAAGGTTTGGCACCAAAGGCCTACGTCCTTGCCATGTTGATTATACACCCCAACATGGTTTCTTCCACTATAATCTGTTAGTATTACAATGGTCGATACAGAGTCCCACTGTATCTCTCCTGAGTCCCACAGGAGGGTCTTTATACTTCGTCCCACAGTGTTACCAGAGTCCCACTGGCCTGCTCCAGAATCCCACTGAAGACTTCTTCAACCCTGAGTCTCACAGGGGGCTTCTCATGGCTCCTCGAGTCACACGAGTAGCTCTTCTTCTTGTTCAGCTCTTCAAGTATCTTCCGCAGCCTGGGATAAAGACTACTGGCCTTGCTCTGTACCTCTGATCACTTGAGTTGATCAGGTCTTCTCAATTACTGAAAACTCAGACAACTGATATCTCTAACTTCAGTCTGGCTTCAGTCTGACTTCACATCAACTTCATTCACTGATTTCATGGCATCTCTGCATCCTCATGCACTGATTGCATGGCTTCTCAAAACTCTTCAAGAACTCCTGGTCTTGGACTCCTCAAATGCACACAACCAGATTTGGCTTTGTTCATGTGTGCATGTGCATGCATGCATGCATGCACTCCCCTTCTTCTTTCTCTTGGTGAAATAAACCCACAAAGGGTGTAATCACTTAAAGCACACACCTTCCTTGAACTTCACACACTTTGTTCAATTTGTTCACACACTTAAAAGTGTGTTATACTTTAGTGTGGAAGTCTTCCACTTCTTCTAAGTGTATACACTTCACTTAGTGCACACACTAGGTTCGACCTTTTTATTCCTTTGCACACACACCACTAAGGTAAGTCTTTAGCCTTCCTCCTTCACTTTGCACACACACAAAAATGTGTGGTCTTCACTTGGTGCACACACATAGGCTTCGGCCTTGTTCCTCTTCTTGTTTTGCACACACACAAAATATGTTCTTTTATTTGTTCTTCAAAGTGTGAACCCACAAGGCTACGGCCTTCCTCCTTTTCTTACACACCCCAAAGGCTACGGCCTCTTCTTCAAATGCACACACAAAGTGTGTTCTTCAATTTGGCACAACCAAGGTATGGCCTCGGCCTTCTTGTTCACTTTGCACCCACAAATGGTGTATATCTTTCACTTGATGTGGCTTTCCTCCTCACTTAGCACACAACCCGTAGGTATGTAATGCACTTCATCTTCATGTTGCACTAAGCACACACACTGCCCAGGGTGTTCTTAATTTTGGATCACGCAAGGTGCTTGAATACAAGCCTCGGCCTTCCTGCCTTCAACAGCCGTGCAAGTCCTCTGACAGCCGTGGGTGCGCAGGGTGTCAAGGACACCAACTGCCGCGCAAGTGCGGGCTTCAACCGTGGGCGCGCAAGGTGCTGCGGCCACGGGGTATTCCTGCCGCGCAAGGGGAAGGCGCGCAGGGGACTTCCCTTCACCTCTTTCACACAAGGGATGCGCGAAAGGAACCTAACGGAGCTAGGAGAGCTCCGGGATTTTATGCCGCGCAGGGGGTGTTGCGCGGAGCTATTCTTCGTGAGGCAAAGAAGCTCTCACGGGACTTTGGTTCTTCAAAAAATTAGCAAAGCTTCAGCAAAAGGCTTTGAGCCTCGGCATCTCTTTTTATAGGCAAAGGAATTCCTCGGCCCATCTGCGTGATACAATCTTTGAATCCCCGAGAATTTCGGGCATTCAATATTTTCCAAATCTTGATATCTTCCTCTATTTCACACGCGGGTACTTTTCTTTTTCTGTTATTTTTCTCTTCATGCATGCTTCGTTGAACGTGTGCATGGCCTTTTTTAAACCCAATCCATGCAAAGCATCAACACCGAATGGCCTCGCACCTTCGGTTGCTTCGGCCGAACTTCAAATTCTCCTCTCGTTGCATGCAAGCCCACTTTTAAGCATGGATAGGTTCAGTGCGTCGAGATGATCCCAATGGACTCTTCGGCTTGATTGGAGATGGCCGGGAACTCGAATTTTGTCGTCGGGGAGGCCTCTGGTTCGAATAGAGCTCGCGGGTGGCAGCGGCCTGGCTTGAGGTTGAGGATGGACGGGGAGCCGTCGGATCGACGATTTGGACGGCTGCGATCAGAATGGGCCGCGGCGGATTAGATGTGCGGCCGAGATCTGGCGCGCGATCAATCGAGCGGCCAGGATGCGCTCCCGGTAATTTTTCTGCGTCCCACATCGAAACGGAGCGCAGTTATTCTGCGGCTTATCAACCTAGCGCTCCCTTTCAACGCTCAGTTGCACTTCCCCCTCCACGGTGCCGCCCCGCACCGTGTTCTCTTAGCGGGTGCGCTCTTGCGCCCACCTCTGCTCCTCGCGGGCGTGCTATGCGCCCACTATGCACACACGGGCGCGCTCCTCGCGCTCACGCTGTGCGGGCTTGATCACCGCGTGGCCTCGGGGCTTATACACGGCCCCCTGACCTTCTGCCTCAGGGATATGCTACCTTGGCCTGAGGGTTCCCCATGGGCGTGGTGACCTCGAGTCCCACATGAGCCTTGGGTGATGACCCTCGGCTGGCCTTCCTTGGTGGCTATTTTTTGCTACTTAAAAACACAAGTGCTTTGTTAAGAAAAACAAAGTGACATGTGTAAATGCCAATTGCCATTCAAGCCATCTTCTAAGACATTCCCCTCATCTATTCTTCTTCTTCATTAGAATTCCTCCAATTCTCTTCAACATTTATTCATCACTTTGGAATGGAATTCCCGAAGGTCTTTCATCTTCAACCGAACTCCTGAATCAAAGTTTTCTTCAATGTGCTTCATTGATCTAATCAGAGATCAATTGGATCTTCTTCTAATTCACATGCACTAAGTGTTAGTGCATGGACTTCATTAATCCACTTCATCCACTTAGAAGTTGTGGATGGATCCCATTCACTTCCTCATGCATTGTCTTAACAATTCATGGCCTTCTAGAGCTTGTTGTGACATTGTATCCAGTTGATACAAGTTCTTAGAACTTAAAGATCAGTTCAACACTCGTCTGATGTTCATAGAGAATGTTTCAACCACAACATCCTATATCACTTAGTGAATCTCCTAAGTGACATGCCTCTAAGTACCATGGCCATTCTCTTTCATCACCATCACCATCACATCCTTTGTCATTCACATCTTGACATTCCTTGACATCCATTCATTCCATGACAACATCATGC
Organism: Viscum album; assembly: GCA_963277665.1. Classification (NCBI taxonomy): domain Eukaryota; kingdom Viridiplantae; phylum Streptophyta; class Magnoliopsida; order Santalales; family Viscaceae; genus Viscum; species Viscum album. The sequence goes on from OY728130.1 coordinate 1,228,551,061, forward strand.
CTCATTGACAACAAATGCAACACAGTGCATTTCAATCTCCCCCTTTGTATTTGTTGTCAATACACTTCTTCAGCACATATGAATGGGTCAATATGTGTGCCAATATTTTCTCCCCCTTATTGGCAATCAAATGCAAAGGTGTGGTGTGGCTCTCTTCAAAATATTTCTTCCTCCCTTTGAATAACATCTTCTTAAAAATCACTAAGAGAGGGATGAAGTCACATGTTCTTCTTTAGCAAAGAACCTTTAGTAAATCATCTCTAAGTCTACTTGGGCTAACCCGGTGTAGAAAACAAGAGTGATGTAACCAAGGAACTCAATGCTATCCATCATTCACTGTACATGTGAGATCATGCTTCAGGGGTTTGAAATTTTTCAGATATAACAATGAATTTGCTAAATCCTGCACAACTTCACAAAACTCATTAGAAAGTTCAGGTGCAAAGATAAAGCTTCCCCTTTCATCCATTTGACTTCAATCAATACTCCCCCTTAATTGTCATGATGAATATAATTAAGAAACAAGGGATGAAAGTATGATTGGAATATCTTCAGCTTTCCTCAAGATGGTATTAAATCTTAGAATACCATCTTCTCCAGATTGGCTCCCCCTCAAGGGGTGCACTCCATTCTTTCCAAACCATCCTCTAGTTGAGAATGATCATCATCTTCAATTCCCTGCAATGTCAGCACATGTAAATACAAGTGATTAGGGAATAAGATAGAACCTCCTTGGTTCATCAATGTGAACAACAAGGTTGTGAAGATTCTCTCAACCGAGATGTCCCATTTTCACCATTCTTCACACTTTAACATTTGATCTTCAATGATGTTTGTGCTGGTGTGGATCTCAACACATCTTCATGTGAAATCTTCTTCTTCCCTTTTGCCTTAGAAATTGCCATAACTTCATCTTCAGCTCTCTGCAGATCTTTGGCAAGTTGCAACTGATTTGGCCATATGACAAGTAAGTCACTTGGAAGTGTGGCCTCAGTTCTAGAAGTTCCACATGGTTCTTTTGATGCTGTTAAGCTACCTTTCTTAGGCAACTTATTTTCAATCAATCCCTTCTGCTTCTTCTGGATTGATTGTCTTTTTGAGTCCAGTCTGCTTCTATTCAGTTCCATGGCTTGTTCACAAAGATCCATGGTGTGTCCTTTCTTTCCACAGTAGAAGCATGTTTTCATGGTGGTCCTTCTGGATGCATCACCCTTCTTGGATTTAGACTCCAAGGACTTCTTTTCCTTTTTCAAAACCTTCTTGGGAGCTTCTTCAACTTTCTTATTCTTTCTTTCCAAGGATTCTTTCTGAGCCAGGTTCTGTGATCTTTTCTTCTTTTTAGCTCTGGATACAGTTGGAGATTGACATGTATCTTTTTGACCACTTTTGAAATCATCCCAGATGTTGTCAAGTAATCCAAATCTATTTGCAGTAAACAGATGTCTCTGGACCTGTGGATGCTGCTTCTTTTCCTCTGGCTTTCTCCCCCTTGGCATGGGCTTCCTTTGTGCTTTTACATTCAGTGGATTGTGCCAACAATCTTTTACACAGTGCCCATACTTGTTACAACACCAACACTAACCCACAAATCTTGACTTTTTGATTCCTTCTGATTGTAGGGTACTTGTCTTGAATTGTTGTGCTGCTTCAGGAGAGCTTTCTTTCTTCATTGTCTTCATCCATACTTGTTTGGAATTATTCTTCCATCCTGCACTTTTAGTAGAAACACTTTTAGAAGCATGAGTACAAGATGGTATGGATGGTACCCTCTTTTTAGAAGATGTTGCCCTTTCATTAGAGAATGTCTTTCTTTTAGAATCATCCTTCTCAAAGCATACTTGAGTAGCAACATTTCTTCTTTCAGCTGACTGGGAGGATTTAGCTTTGGGTGATTGCAGATTCTTCAATATCACCTCTAATTCAAAGCATTTCATGTTGAGGGAGTTCTTCTCATCCTCAACCAATCTTAGCTTACCTTCCCAATTCTGTTTCAGCTGTTCCATCTGGTCATCATGCAGCTTCTTCAATTCTAGAAATGAATTTTCAAGCTCATTCACCATTTTGACTTTGTCTTCGAGTTGAGCATCTCTGACATTCATTGACACTTTGTGCCTCTTTTCCAGTGCATGAAAAACATCTTTGACCACAGTCTTAAAGAATTCTTTCTCAGAAAGGCTTCTTTTCAATTCTTCAGTAGTGTCTTCATATCTTTCATTGCAAAGCGATATTGTTTCATCTTTAGTCTTCACCAGCTTTCTGAGAGTGTTGGATATACCAACCCTTTTAGCCAACTGATCTTCCATTGTATTGGCTTCTTCTTCTAGCTGTAATTTTTCTTCTTGAAGATCAAGGATGCCTGTAGCTATACACATTGCCACTTCCTTGGGGACTGTCTTCTGAAGATATTCGATTGCACTTTGAAGATCTTTCATTGTTCCAACTTCATCACAGCTAGGACAGGTTTTCTTCATCTTCTTGGCATGTTTCTTCTTTCCATTTTTCTGAGTCTTGGAAGATATCTCCATTTGAGGCTGTTCTTTCATTTCCTCAAATCTGCACTCCATATAGACTCTCTTGGATCTTTTAGAGGTAAACTCCCTCTGATACCAATTGAAGTGCCCAGATCAGTGTGAATCACTGAGAGGGGGAGGGGGTGAATCAGTGATCCTTTAAAAACTTTTTACTAATTGATTCTTTATTAATTAAACCTCTATGGCTGGTTAAAGCCTCGATCCACTCTTCTTTTATCTCTCACCTTTCCACGAATGATGCAGTAAATGTAAAGGCACTGGACACAAGGATTTACAAGGTTCGGCACCAAAGGCCTGCGTCCTTGCCATGTTGGTTATACACCCCAACATGGTTTCTTCCATTATAATCTGTTAGTATTACAATGGTCGATACAGAGTCTCACTGTATCTCTCCTGAGTCCCACAGGAGGGTCTTTATACTGCGTCCCACAGTGTTACCAGAGTCCCACTGGCCTGCTCCAGAATCCCACTGAAGACTTCTTCCACCCTGAGTCTCACAGAGGGCTTCTCCTGGCTCCTCGAGTCACACGAGTAGCTCTTCTTCTTGTTCAGCTCTTCAAGTATCTTTAGCAGCCTGGGATAAAGACTACTGGCCTTGCTCTGTACCTCTGTTCACTTGAGTTGATCAGGTCTTCTCAATTACTGAAAACTCAGACAACTGATATCTCTAACTTCAGTCTGGCTTCAGTCTGACTTCACATCAACTTCATGCACTGAGTGCATGGCATCTCTGCATCCTCATGCACTGATTGCATGGCTTCTCAAAACTCTTCAAGAACTCCTGGTCTTGGACTCCTCAAATGCACACAACCAGATTTGTCTTTGTTCACGTGTGCATGTGCATGCATGCATGCATGCACTCCCCTTCTTCTTTCTCTTGGTGCAATAAACCCACAAAGGGTGTAATCACTTCAAGCACACACCTTCCTTGAACTTCACACACTTTGTTCAATTTTTTCACACACTTAAAAGTGTTTTATACTTTAGTGTGGAAGTCTTCCACTTCTTCTAAGTGTATACACTTCACTTAGTGCACACACTAGGTTCGGCCTTTTTATTCCTTTTCACACACACCACTAAGGTAAGTCTTTAGCCTTCCTCCTTCACTTTGCACACACACAAAAATGTGTGGTCTTCACTTGGTGCACACACATAGGCTTTGGCCTTGTTCCTCTTCTTGTTTTGCACACACACAAAATATGTTCTTTTATTTGTTCTTCAAAGTGTGCACCCACAAGGCTACGGCCTTCCTCCTTTTCTTACACACCCCAAAGGCTAAGGCCTCTTCTTCAAATGCACACACAAAGTGTGTTCTTCAATTTGGCACAACCAAGGTATGGCCTCGGCCTTCTTGTTCACTTTGCACCCACAAATGGTGTATATCTTTCACTTGATGTGGCTTTCCTCCTCACTTAGCACACAACCCGTAGGTATGTAATGCACTTCATCTTCATGTTGCACTAAGCACACACACTGCCCAGGGTGTTCTTAATTTTGGATCGCGCAAGGTGCTTGAATACAAGCCTCGGCCTTCCTGCCTTCAACAGCCGTGCAAGTCCTCTGACAGCCGTGGGTGCGCAGGGTGTCAAGGACACCAACTGCCACGCAAGTGCGGGCTTCAACCGTGGGAGTGCAAGGTGCTGCGGCCACGGGGTCTTCCTGCCGTGCAAGGGGAAGGCGCGCAGGGGACTTCCCTTCACCTCTTTCACACAAGGGATGCGCGAAAGGAACCTAACGGAGGTAGGAGAGCTCCGGGATTTTATGCCGCGCAGGGGGTGTTGCGCGGAGCTATTCTTTGTGAGGCAAAGAAGCTCTCACGGGACTTCGGTTCTTCAAAAAATTAGCAAAGCTTCAGCAAAAGGCTTTGAGCCACGGCATCTCTTTTTATAGGCAAAGGAATTCCTCGGCCCATCCGCGTGATACAATCATTGAATCCACGAGAATTTTGGGCATTCAAGATTTTCCAAATCTTGATATATTCCTCTGTTTCACACGCGGGTACTTTTCTTTTTCTGTTATTTTTCTCTTCATGCATGCTTCGTTGAACGTGTGCATGGAATTTTTTAAACCCAATCCATGCAAAGCATCAACACCGAATGGCCTCGCACCTTCGGTTGCTTCGGCCGAACTTCAAATTCTCCTCTCGTTGCATGCAAGCCCACTTTTAAGCATGGATAGGTTCAGTGCGTCGAGACAATCCCAATGGACTCTTCGGTTTGATCGGAGATGGTCGGGAACTCGAATTTTGTCATCGGGGAGGCCTCTGGTTCAAATGGAGCTCGCGGGTGGCAGCGGCCTGGCTTGAGGTTGAGGATGGATGGGGAACCCTCGGATCGACGATTTGGACGGCTGCGATCAGAATGGGCCGCGGCGGATTAGATGTGCGGCCGAGATCTGGCGCGCGATCAATCGAGCGGCCAGGATGCGCTCCCGGTGATTTTTCCACGTCCCACATCGAAACGGAGCGCGGTTTTTCCTCGGCTTATCAACCTAGCGCTCCCTTTCAACGCTCAGTTGCACTTCCCCCTCCACGGTGCCGCCCCGCACCGTGTTCTCTTAGCGGGCGCGCTCTTGCACCCACCTGTGCTCCTCGCGGGCGCGCTATGCGCCCACTATGAACACACGGGTGCGCTCCTCACGCTCACGCTGTGCGGGCTTGATCACCGCGTGGCCTTGGGGCTTATACACTGCCCCCCGACCTTCTTCCTCAGGGATATGCTGCCTTGGCCTGAGGGTTCCCCATGGGCGTGGTGACCTCGAGTCCCACATGAGCCTTGGGTGATGACCCTCGGCTGGCCTTCCTTGGTGGCTATTTTTTGCTACTTAAAACCACAAGTGCTTTGTTAAGAAAAACAAAGTGACAAGTGTAAATGCCAATTGCCATTCAATCCATCTTCTAATACATTCCCCTCATCTATTCTTCTTCTTCATGAGAATTCCTCCAATTCTCTTCAACATTTATTCATCACTTTGGAATGGAATTCCCGAAGGTTTTTCATCTTCAACCGAACTCCTGAATCAAAGATTTCTTCAATGTGCTTCATTGATCTAATCAGAGATCAATTGGATCTTCATCTAATTCACATGCACTATGTGTTAGTGCATGGACTTCATTAATCCACTTCATCTACTTAGAAGTTGTGGATGGATCCCATTCACTTCCTCATGCATTGTCTTAACAATGCATGGCCTTCTAGAGCTTGTTGTCACATTGTATCCAGTTGATACAAGTTCTTGGAACTTAAAGATCTGTTCAACAATCATCTGATGTTCATAGAGAATGTTTCAACCACAACATCCTATGTCACTTAGTGAATCTCCTAAGTGACATGCCTCTAAGTACCATGGCCATTCTCCTTCATCACCATCACCATCACATCCTTTGTCATTCACATCTTGACATTCCATGACATCCATTCATTCCATGACAACATCATGCCTCATTGACAACAAATGCAACACAGTGCATTTCAATAATAATTATTATTTATTAACGAATTATTTTCCTATGTGACCCCATATGATATTTTAAAAGTATAAAAGTGGAATATTTTAATTTTTATTGCATAAAATACTGTATATGTCTCATTCATTAAAAATTATCCCATAAAAAATATTAGATCCTCAAGTTATAAGGGAAGAAATAAATTCATTCATATAGATTTTAGACTGAAAATTTATATTATAAAAAATTAGTTTTAATCTATGATATTGACATTTACACTTTTACCATAGTGAGAGATTTTTACTGTTTCTACTATTCAATATGACCAAAAATTGAGTTGAAATTATTAAATAATATTAAATTTTGTGAATCCAAATATGGAATCCATTTTATCAAATCTAATATCTAAATGTGGAAGAAATTAATTTTATAAGTATCTTTCAAATTGTGATAAAAAGAAGTTTTTCTGGCAATTGCATTTTTTAAGAAATAGATGATCATATATTAACTCCATGAATAGTATTGATAATTAATTGAATTTAAATCCATATATATAAATATATAATATTAATAAAGAATTTAAATCATTTATCATTAAGTGTTATTTTAAATAATTAAATTTGGTAATCTTTATAAAAAATAAACTTGTTTTAAAAAAGACATTTCAAAGGAAGACAAATAAACTTATTCCTAAATCTAGAAAATTGATTAAGAAATTAATTAAATTAATTTATATAAAATTTATTTGATGTCAAATTGTGATAAAATAAAAAATATAATGGTACATATAAATTTAATGATTTAATGAAAAAAAATTGTAGTATTTTAAAATCCTATATTCGTCAATATTTGATGAATAATAAATTTTATAAGAAAAATCTAAAATTTCACCATTGGATAATTTTAAAATATTTATTAAAAAATTATATCATTATTGTTAAAAAAAATTAACATTTAATAAATTATATATAAATTTTTCCCATGGAAAACTAGAAAATTAATATTTGAGGAAAACATATTTTTGATGAATAAAAAAATAATAAAAAAAATAGGGTGATTATTTACTATAAAGTTTTTAATAATAAATATGAACATTATACATATTTTATAAAGAAGTTAATCATATTCATTCACACAAATAAAACTCTGAGATTATAATGGTTATATTTAAATCATTATATTTCTTGGTTTATTTCGGCTCGACATTGCGTGTCTTATATGCTATTAACAAATTCCTTCTTCAAATTCCCAGGGAATTACTAGACTGACAGATGATTAGAACGTGAGAACATTAAATAATGGATGTCCCATCACTATTGGGATAATACATCCTATAAGGTACCATTTTATTATATTCTTCTTTAGTTTATCTCTTTTTTTATTCTGGAGTTTTCTACTCCACCTAATCACTCATCTTTTTTCATTCCTTAGAACTCGATGTGGCAGTCTACCGGTGGGATTGTATTTGGCTATACCATTTGTATGTTATCTAATATTTGATTATTTTTTCGGGGTTGTATTATAAATATATTATTGCATTATATGTCTAATTATTTGTTTTTTCTTTATATAAACCCGTAAACATTCATCATCAGTATGGCCTAGTTGTATTTTATTCATGCAGTTTTAGATTTAATTTATAGCATAGATATGTACTATAATAAAGTGTTCAGAAAATAGTGTCCCTTTTAGGGAAAGAGAATAGAATAGTTCGTAGATGATTTTAGATGTTCTTATACATGTTAGTTCCATTTTAAATTGGTTGAATAATGTCACAAGTGGTAGAGTTTCCTAGATTCATCAATGAGTTCCCTGGTTTTTTCTCTAAAGAGTTTATAGTTCACCTCCACAGTGTGACATCATGAAAGGTATCCATTTGGAACCAGATGCCTCTAAAATATCAATGGATATTTCTTTAATTTCACCTTCAAAGATATTTATGTTGAGGATTTAGATTTATAATTTGATGAAAAATAGATTTATACAACCTAGTGTGTCATTATGGGATTATATTATGTTATTCCATGTAAAGGGTAATACAATTCTTTGGTTTTTCATAATGTACTAATGTTTGAATCATGTGAAATTCGTGAAATTTTACCTACTTAAAAGTATATATAGCCTATTCGTGAAGTTGTAGGGCTGCAACTGATTTTCAAAAATCAATTTTTAGTCTAGATAGAACCATATACGAGTTATGGTGGAGGCCATCATGAAGACCAATTTTAATTGTAATTATTGGAAATTCTAATTTAAAGTCATGCTTTTTGGTGTCATGAGTGGTGTTTCTGTATTTATGGGGATCAAGATCTCTGTGTACCATGAGTTTTTGGATAGTTCATGGCTATGTTCATTGTAAAAATACAAATATAATACAGGTTAGATGAAGAGAATGATGTGAACTATTGGTCTATTTCATAATTATTTTGACACCATCATCATTTTAATATTATGATCATAATTACATTTAGGACATATAAGGTGGAATTCATAACAAATTTATTGTCCCGCGATATATTGGACCTTGATTCATTAATGATTGATATTGTTATTTCATGAGGGGGGACCTAGAATTTCATAGCGCTCTATAACATCATTAATCTCACTTGATATTATTATATGATCATGTCTAAGTTTTTTTCATAATGATCATATTGAAAACCTTTAGTATAGAAGAATAAGTATTTATAATCACTAATTCATGTTGGGAAACTTTCAACTACAAGAAGGAGAGACTAATAAGTGATCCCATGTTTTGGTTTCAAATCGGGGAAGTTATTTTTGAGGTATATTTTGATGAATCATAACATTTTATGGTTAATTCCTTGATACATTAGGTGATTTTGATCTCATATGGGTCCATACATTTATACTCCCTTTAAAAAACTATTCCACCCTTGATATCATGTGGATGGAAGTGGTTTCTTCTATGATGTTACAAAAACATTTCCTCATCTGTCATGGTTGGCCATGGATTGAGGCGGCGTTGGTCAGATGTAATGGGTTCAATTCTCGAGGCGTGACTCGGGGTTCATGGCTCGAGGTGTGGATGGCGGTGTGTTTGAATTTTTAAGGTGTTTTTTATTTTGAAAGTGTAATGATGTTGTTTCATGTGTGTTGTTTGGGTACCGGGAACCCTTAAACCGGCCTCTAGAAAATGAAAAAAATGGTTGCATACAGGATCTAAATATGTGATTATAGTGGTGGGTAGAATTTCTCTTGGACTATGGAATTGTGATCTTCTATACCTCGATGATTGTAAATATAGTTGTATATGTACCATGAAAGATGATATAGAGAGATTTTTTTGACAACTAGAGATAAATAGATGGAGACTAAGGATTTACATTCATTCATCTTGATACATATGAGGTTGGTGGTGGCGGTATCTTATTCTATATTATAGTGCAATCCTCGTTGTTGCAACATTTTGGAGAGTCTTAGTGGGGAAAATATAGGTAGAGGTCATGGGGTCCATGGAAGGCATAGTGACGCTTCGTAGGGATAGTCATAGTAAAATCAATATTATATAATGATTCATGAGAGGAATTTTATTCCATCAAATAAGAAATATAATGTTGTTTATAATTTCTATAGGTTGGAAGTGGTTAGGCATCCTAGAATATCTATAATGTATCAGTACATATGGGTCCATCATTGGTGGCCTAGGATAAAGTTATCAGTGTCATTATTTGTATCGTTGAACTTGGTATTTTAGTATTTGAAGTTAAATATAATGATCCAGGTGGGTTGTTGTCGATTTTGAATATCCATGAGTGGAAATGGGGGGAAATAATGATGGATTTCATCAATAGTCTACCATAAGACAAGGGAGGATGTTATTTTATTATTTTGATCTAATATCAATTGTATAACTCATCCCACTTCCTAGATATTAGGAAGTAATGTGTTGTATATTATTTTTCTAGAAGGTATTTTATTGAGATAGTGTGTCATAATAGTGTTCTGAAAATCATCATTATTATTGGGAACCCAATTTTATTTTATCTGTCTAGAAAGGATATTTGTATCTTTTATGGTCCAAATTGTTCTTCATAACCTCTTTCTATACATATATGGATGATAATATGTGTAATACCATCAAAAAAATGGAGTATATGTTTCATGATATAGATTTAGATTTTAGAGGATCCTTGGTTAGGAATATTATCTTGGTTGAGTATTTATATAAAATAGATTATATTATTCAATTAGAATTGCCACATTTGAGGGATTTTGGGGAATATATTATAGATCATTGTTAATATAGATTGTGGTTTAGATGTTAGAAGTACTTTTTCCAGATTTGGTGTTGATAACTATAAAGAAAATTAAAATATATTTTTAGTGAATAAAGGTAGTTCAAGAGAACTATATGTAATATACAGATCAATAAAGGAATCTAGTAGAGTTTTAGGTTAGTGATGATGTGGTTATGAGGTTTTACTCTCATCATGGGAAGTAAAGGATTGTGATAGGGAGGTTGTTATATATTATGATTATTAATCATTTTTTTCAACTCATTGATGAGGTTGAATATTTGTAATAACATCATCTATTGATAGATTATATCCATGATGTCTCCCATGATTCTCATATCAGGTGATATAATTAGGACACTTCTCGTGGAATATATAGGGGGAGTTAGATATTTAGGATGACATGGTGTTCATAAAGAAATATTCTAATATATTAGATCATTAGGAGGAGGCTTTGTGTTAGAAATTTATTACTTTGGTGAAAATTTTGTGGTTGCATTATTTCTTGTAGGACATTATAAGGGAATATGTATTTCATATGTGCACTTAGTATCTGTATTTTTTCATAATGATTTTTTTTAGTTATTTAATTTTTCAACTAATATTGATCAAATTGGTATTCTTATTTCTATGCTATTATTTTAGGTTGATGGAATCTTCATATTTGAGAGGTATCTCTTAGTGGACTATTTGAGTATTTAATGGTTGCTGTTTCATTCCATGTTTTGGATTAATTATTTAGGATGAGAATAATTTTATTGATATGAAATTTACTTTTAATTACCATTTTAAACATTATATAGAATTTTTTAGTCATCAATGATTCCAAGAAGAATTATGAGTATGGGTCAGGGAATATTGAGTTGAAATTTTATATGGAATAATAAACACTAACCTAACCATTAGCGTCTCTATTTAGAAGGGTTTCCTAAATATATGTGTAGTTTATTAGTTCATGATTGTTACATGATTCAATTTTTTTCATGATGTGTTCATGGTGGAGGTGGATTTCACACTTATGGGGTTCTTGGCACAATCATAGACAATGAAACATGAATATCAATCATTGAATCATAAGAGTTTATTGGGGCGAGATTCATAATTTGAATATAAATATCATGATTGGTTGACTATGAGGTATATTTATATGTGCCTATAACATGGATTATATCCCTCTATGATGGAGTGGGTTATTTCAGGACTCTTCTCTAGTTGAATTAGATTAGTGGAATCAATCATGAATTGAAATAGATAGAATTTGTTATATGTGACATGAAATTTATTATATTCATAGAGGCACACTAGTTATGAAATGATACTAATTATATATACCATTACTTTAACTTTTGCGTTGATCATAATGATATGATGACGCGTTGTTCTACAAAATAGTGTTTTTAGAACCAGGCATAAATTTGGTAGACCCTTCAGTTTTTTATTATTTTCAATAAAATCATATTTTACTATCAATAACCTCAAGTAAATTTTTTTAATTTTATAAGCCACCCTTAGATGAATTCTGATCAATATCTTAATGAAATTTAGAATCTTTTTATCCCATTTTTATCCTTTACTTTTATTCACAATACCTCTATTTTTTTTGTTTGGAGACTGTTATGGCTACCAAATTAGTTCATTTGGGAGATGATTTAGTGTACAGATGAGGGATATAGATTTTTTTAAGATTATTGAGGTTACCTAACTATGATTTGTACCATGGTATCATGTATTCTCAATATTGTGCTTTTGTATAGATCATTGAACTATGGATTGGGGTAGAGGATATAATAATCATTTTTTTTGTAAACATTAGGGGTAAAATGATTTTTTCTTCCTTAGTGGAGTTTATAGATCAACCCAGTAAATATAATGAACTGGACAATGAAAAATTGATAGAAACATAATTATTCACTTTATTTTACATTCATTCATGATAATTCTCATGAGGTAAACATTTTATTTCTACTATTAGAATTTTATTATATTTCATCCTTCCTTATTTTTATTATAATTGTGTTATGGATTCACCCATTCCAAAAAGGATAATAAATTAAAGATGATAATTATTTGGTTAATTGGAATGAAATAATTGATATGAGATTATTATTGAATATGGAAAAATGTTGTGTTACATGTGGCTAAAATTATGTTTGGGGTTTTTAGAACAGAATGTTCATAGGGATATGGTTGTATGATTGTTTTGGTGTTGTTCTTGAGGTTTTTGAAATAGGATCTGACAATTCCATGGGTTGAATTGTGGAACAAAATTTAGTATGTGGACTTTATAGCGGTATAGTGACTTTGTTTTCTTGTTTCAATATAAGAATTGAGTAGGTTATTATGGAAAATGGTCTTTTTGGTTTATGTTGGATCATTTATTTGTATCTATATGGTATGTAATATAGTTGATAATGATATACCTATTAATGGGGTCGACTAGAAATGGATAACATCATGAATATAATATTTCTTTAATGAGTTGTGGTTGGAATTAATGTGGGTATTGAAAGGATTCTGTCTTTCATTTTATATAGAATTGAATGGATAAATGAATTTAGACTTATAGAAAAAGATAAATATGAAAATAAAATAATTGTATGATTGGACTGTTATTTAACATTTTGATGAAAATATTTCATGGGATGTTTTTCTTTTCTGTGGTTAAATATTAATAAATGATAGTAGTATGAAGAAATGGTAATATGGTGATGTGTGAGAGATACTCTGGTTATATTTGGACATAACCCAATTAGGGTAGTCTTTTATGTGAATATTACAATACTTGTGTTTTCCTTTTTATGAATATAAGAATACCCCCCCCCCCAGAGTCATTTATCCTTATCAATGCTCATCATGGTTGGGTATCAGGTGTTTCCCCATGATGTCTTGGTTGGTGACAGATTGAATAGATGAATTCGTTGTCCTTATTTTTATATCTTCCTATTATAGTGTAGGATTTGAAGGATCAATATAGGTATTATCCTAATAACATGATATGCGGTGTATTGATAAATCATACTAGGTGTTTATATGGGGATAAAAGATATGTGATCTGGAAGAACTAGATATAAAGCGATTAGATTTTATGTGGTGATGTGGATGTAAGGATATATAGTTTGGATCGTTTTTCATTTATTAGGGATCAATGTTGATTTCATTCATGTTTGTGATATAATAAACTACTTTATATGAGTAATTTTGTTTTTTGGAAAATTAGTAAAAGGGATTATGAGTACAAGATATTTGATTTTGGGGAATGAGTTTAGAAATATAATGTGAAATTGATTATTGGGTATCTATTTATTATATTCTTCAATAATATATTATTATATTTATCTAGAATACTTGGTTACTTCACCTTAGAGAGGATGGGTGGTAGTTAACTACATTAATGCTAGTTGGTTCTACTATTTGTTCACTGATGAATTCATATTTTCATTCCATATTTGGTGATAGGGACTGAGTGTGATCCTGTTGATTATTCATTTTATGATCAATCCAATTTATATAAACTATTTTTCATGTTTCAAGTTTGAGTTTCACGATAATTTTGTATAGTACTGGCTTAATGATTGTTTTTTTCATGGTATTTCTCCCTAGGAATATATTGGAACATTATATTAAGATTTATATATATTTGATCTTATATATTCATTGTTTGATTATATTAGATATTGGTTTATTTATATTATAGTACTGATTAAAGTATTACCTCAATAATCATGGTTATATGAAGTTAGTGCCTCACATTTTCTTATTTTATACTGTTAGTTCAAGTAAAAAACCTCAGGCCTATTGGAGATGGGTCTTGACAGTCTCTCTCATATTCATTGCAATCCCGATATGGGGACTATATGGGTGTAATTTTGGGAATTTTGTATATATTTTCATCAATAATTTCTTTGATAATTAGACATAATTCTATCTAGTTTAAGATAAAATAAAAAACATTATTTTTCACGACCTGTCCCCCGGGGCTCGTGCCGCGACTACCCCAATCCTGCCTTCTATTAGCCAGGGGCTGGCAACTAGCACTGAAGGCATATTCCCTAAAACTGTATAGGAATTCCCATTATAACCTAGAAACTCAGAAAAAAAGCACATAGTAAGATACGAACAAGAGTAAACTTAATATTAAAAAGGGTGTGTATAGTAAAAAAAGGGGCTAGAATCCAAGCCCAACTGGAATGTACAAAAAAACTGAAAATGTACAAGTAAACTGAAATAGCTCCCATGAACACCTGCCAATATCCTACCTGAAGGGAAGGAACAACTCTCGTACGGTCGTCTTTGTGTTATGCCTCGTCCAATGTCCACCTCCGAGCTACCACTAATCTGGGTACCCTCACCCTTCGTCAGCGATGTCCATCTTCTGCGCCAAACACAAGAAGGTGTTGGCGTAGCCCGTACCGGGGTGAGTATAACGATACTCCGTAGGGACCCCGATACCCTCAAAGGTCTCATAAAATCAAAAAATGATAAACCAAAAATCATTAAAACAACTGAAAACCCTACTTAGTTATATGCCCATATATATACCTAAGTTATCAAGTATATCCATATCATTCATGAGGAAATACGAGGCCAAACTAATTCGCTCAAAGATCAATTTTTCCATGAAGGAACGAATACCACGATGGTATTACCACAAAGGTAAGTACAACAAAGGTAATGCCACACAAAAGAATAACACAAAGGTATCACCATGAGGTTAAGTACCCCAAAGGTACGCGACACTGAATAATACCACAAAGGTATCACCACGAAGGTAAGAACTAAGCTCACACTAGGTATAACTTAGGTAAGGTAGTAAAGATGATTAGATGTAACTACTGAATCATCTTACTCTGTTAAATGGTAGACCAATGAAGGATCTTAAATCATCAGACCCATGAATGATCCTAGTACAATAAACCCACGTAGGATCTTAGAGTAGTCCCACGTGGATTCCTTGAGCAGATCCAAGTGAGAATCTCTATCACAGCCCCACGTAAGATCCCAAAGCACAGACCCTCATAAAATCCCAATGTATAGACCCACATAGGATCCCAAAGCAGAGACCCACATAAGATCCTTTTCTCATGTTATAACCAGCTATAGAGTTCCTACACTAAACTCACTTGATTTCAGGAGGGTCTGCTACTCAAGCCACAGGTCGAATACTCCAACTACAACGAAGTCCCTTGAATAAGTATCCCAGATTACTGCCATGTAAAATGTGTCTCAACGCAACAGACGGTGCGTCAATCAAACGTCCGGTCTATACGTTATTAGCCTTTTAGTCTCGATATCCTGGTTGGTTTGGTGTTAGATCCAACCCGGCCATACCCCAACTTTATCGAAAACTCAAGTGGGGTATTCCAAAATGGCATTCTTGATCCAAGGTTCCTGACGATGTGGGAATTTTGTCAAACGAATTCTCGTAGCTCAAGATATGACCAAAAGAGCGAAGAGGATCGAAACTGTTTCAGGTGCAGTCCGACCTTGTCGGACTGAACCTGCCCGACCTAGGTATGGCCCTGGGTCGGACCCGGCCTGCGGGATCTGACCCGAACCTCTGGGTCCGAAGCGGCCTAGAACATGGTGCGGCGGCCCTCTAGGGCAGACCGCTCGGCTCCCCAGCTGGATGGACGGTAGCCTTCCACATGAGGCGCAACAGTGCGTCACGCCATCACCAGCGGCTGGCATCGAGCTAGTTTTGACTCACCTTTCCACTATGGCACAAGGTCATTGATCATCTTCGCAGGGTGCCGCGGTCGCACGCTATTGTCCCTTTGCGCTGTCAGCCACCATCGGTTTCCGCCCTTGCTCTGCTGTGGCTGAAGGGCCATGACTCTAGTTCGGCGGTGCGGTCTTGCCACCGTATCCTTCGTGGTTGCCCAAAGTTTCAGCCACTGGTATTGAGTCCAACCGGTGCTAGTCGCTGGGACTGGTCACCATCCTCCTCCATTATGGAGAACTCATGACACACCACCAATATTTGTGGAGGGGTCGGGATGTGTTCGTTTGTCCTGCACCCTCCGCGTTAAAACTGAAGCAAGAAAAAATATTGTTTTCGAATCAAGAGGGTTGACAAGAATGGGGTATGTTGGTATAAATAAACAACAAACCCTACCTTAAAGGTTCTATTTGAGATTGTCCGCGATTGAAGATGGATTGGTGTTTTTCGATCCCGAATCAAGCCTCCTCCAACGACATGAGACGATCCTCCTTTCTTTGGTTCCTTTTTTCTGAGAACAGATCTTCATCAAGAGGCTCCTCCAATAACACCCTTTTCCAACAATTTCCCCCAGAATAAAGTTTGGAGAATCATAAATTAAAATAGGTTTCTACAATTAATTTATGTTGGCACAATTGTTTAATGGCTTAATTAATTAATTGGAGAGTTGGCACAATTAATTATTTGAAGTTGGGAGGTTTTCCCCACATTTAAAAGGGGATCGGGTGGTCCCCACCACCATGAATTCAAAAATGGGGGGGTTTCCTAGCTCAGGTGGTCCCCACCACTGAGCATCCAAATGGGAGGTTAAAATAAAATAAAATTTGTTCTTTTATTTTATTTTTATTTCCACAAAAAAACTAAAAACTAACTTTAACCCTCGACCAACTATGGTCATGTGGAAGGTATCCTTAAGCAAATACCAGCGCTGTGAGTTCAACAGTGTCCTCATATTTCACTTCAGAGCACCAGCTTAAAAGTTACAAAAACTAGCTCGCACGATACTGAACGTACCAAAAACAAGTTCAGAAAATTCATTATGGACACACTGGGTCTCGGAATCACATGACATCAATTTTCTAGTATTTGTAATATTCCCATATAATTAAAAAAATGTACATCGACAAATCTATGTCTTTAAATTCTCCCCACCTCAGGACTTTGCATCCTCGAAAGCCTCATCACAAAACTAGTAAATCAAGTGGGGGTACTGAGCACGTATCTGAGCCTCCTCCTCCCATGTGCTCTCCTAGAGGTTCTCGTGCTTCCAATGTACACACACCAACGGTATCGATCTCCCACCAAGGAATCTCTCCTGTCAATCCTCAACCTCAACTGGAACCTCTGTAAACATCACCCCATTGTCGATGTCCAGCTCTCCATGGATGATGATGTGTGATGGGTCAGGAAAATATCTCCTCAGCTGGAATATGTGGAAAACATTGTGCACTCGGTGAAACTGAGGTGGAAGTTCTAAGCGGTAAGCCACATCTCTAACGCTGTTGAGGACCTAAAAGGATCTGATTAACCTCGGAGATAACTTGTCACCCCCACCAAATCTCTGCAAACATCGTCGAGGTGAGACCCGTAGAAAGACGTGGTCACCATCCTCGAACTCCTGAGGTCTCTGTCTTCTGTCAGCATAAGACTACTTCCAACTCTATGTAGTCTGCATCCTCTCCTGAATGATCTGCACCTTCTCTGTGGTAGCCCGTACCATATCTGGTCCCATGAGTGCTGACTCCCATGGGCCATTCCAGCACAGAGGTGATCTACATGGTCGGTCGTACAATGCCTCGAAAGGTTCCATCCCAATAGTGGAGTGATAGCTTTTATTGTAAGAAACCCCAACCAAGGCTAAGTGATCCTCCCAACTGCGACCAAAGTTGAGGATGCAAGCACGCATCATATCCTTGAGGGTCTGAATGGTCCGTTCAGTCTGGGCATATGTATGAGGATGGAAGGCAGAGCTCAAATGAAGCTACATCCCAAAAGCCTCCTAAAACCCCTTCCATAGCAGGGACATGAAATGTGTATCACAATCAGAGACAATCGTCGAGGGTACTACATGCATCCGCACAATCTCTTGCACATAAAGGCATCAAAATCTCTCTACTATCCCCTGCTCTCTGATCGGTAGGAACTGGGACGACATGGTGAGTCGGTCGACGATCACCCATATAGAATCACGGCCCCTGGATGTATGTGGATGTCCTATCATGATGTCCATAGATATCCCAACCCCATTCCACTTTGGGACCTCTAAAAGATGAACTAATCTTGCAAATAACATATTCTCGACCTTCACTTACTAACAATTGAGGCACCGAGAGACAAACTCTGTTACTTATTTCTTCATTCCTAGACACCAGTGTTGTCTTCGGAGATCCTGGTACTTCTTTTCCCTTCCTGGATGTATCACTAGAGGGGATGTGTGGAACTCCTTCAAAAATTCCTCCCTAAGTGACACTGGTACCATGGTACATCCTCTAAAGATGATAACGTGATCCCCACCTTCAGATAATTCATCAGGTGCTTGTCTTGTGGACATCTGATCACGTCGAGCCTCATATTCAACATCCCCATGTTGTGCCTCCTAGACTCACTGAAGTAGTGGGGGTGTGACTATAAGATACTGAAGAAAAACTTCTTCATCCCATTCCAAAAAGGATACCTATAAAGGAGATAGCTGCTCTGTCCCCTCGCCTAGAAGTTGTATACCGGATCTCCTGCCAAGTGCATCTTCTTCAATGGTCCCCTTTCCAAAATTATAGACTATCTCGAAGTCATAGTTCTGAAGGAACTCAAACCAGCACTGATGTCTCATGTGCAGGTCATTCTGAAAAGAAGATATACCTGAGACTCTTGTGATCCGAGTGGTCTGTAAAACATTCTTCCATCAAGTAATGTCGCAACATCTTCAAGGAAAAGACCATTACTACTAACTCCAGGTCATGGCTAGCGTAGTTCGGCTCATGTTATCTCAGCTTTTGAGAACCATATGTGATAACTGATCATTCTTTCATCAGGACACATCTGAGCTTGGTCCCTGATGTGTCACAGTAGACTACGTACCCAACGCCTTCCTCCAGTAGCCTTAAGATGGGGGGCACTAGTCAGCCTCTACCTCAGCTTCTGAAAACTCCATTTTCATCTCTCCAACCACACAAAGTGTTTCCCTATCTTCGTCAATGCTGATAAATGTGTCGAAACTCTGGAGAAATCTGGCACAAACCTCTGGTAGTATCCGACCAAACCCAAGAAACTTCATACCTCTGTCACACTCCTGGGTGGCTCCCAAGCAATTACCACCTAAATCTTTTCTTGATCCACTACAACTACAGCCTCTGAGATGACATGTCCCAGAAAGTGAACCTCTTGGATCTAGAAATGTTACATCAAAATCTTAACATCAAGCTGGTGCCCTCAGAGTTTGTCCAGAACTATCTGCAAATGATAGGCATGCTTCTCCTCAGTAGCCAAGTAGATCATAATGACATCTATGTAAACCACCACAATGGGATCAAGATATGTCTAAAAGATCCTGTTTATGAGTCCCATGAACACTACTGGAGCATTGGTCATGCCGAACGACACGATCAAAAACACATAATGGTCGTACCGACATCTGAAATCCATCTTCTACACATCCTTGTCTCGTACTCTGAGCTAGTGATAGCCTGACCTAAGGTCTATCTTCTAGAACCACAGTTCTCTTTTCAGCTGACCAAATAGGTCGTCAATCCTTGAGAGTGGGTTCTTGTTCTTCACGGTATCCTTGTTTAGGTGACTATAGTCAACACAGTGTCTCAATCTCCCATCTTCCTTCATGGAAAACAAAATCAGGGCTGTCTAAGGAGAAACACTGGATGAGATAAATCACTTCCTCTCTAAGTCCTCTAGCTGTACCCGCAGCTCACGAAGCTCCATGAGAGCCATCAGATACGCTAGTGTAGATATCAGAGTCTCCCGGGGTACAAGTCAATGTAAAATTCCACCTCTATGTAAAGATTTAGACCCAGAACATCATCAGGGAAGACATCCACATACTGGTCCACCACTACAGGATAACTCGGACTCTCCACATCAACCACTCTAAGGGTATGGCTAGCCAACTAATGAGTGATCGGTTGCAATCTCCTCTGTTTAAGTCCATCTTGTTATGAAAAGACTCCCTTCTCATTGGTGAAGGTAAACCTAGTCCCATCCATACGAACACACTGCACTTTATTCCTAATACAGTCAATTTGAGCATGGAATATAGATAACCAGTCCATACCCAAGATGACGTCATAAGGCCTCGATGCCGCTATTAGGAGATCCTAGCCAAAGCTCTTGCCTCCTAGAGTAAGCTCACACATCCAGAACTAGTGTTTAATTGTTGAATCATGTCCCATAGGAGTCTCAAGTCCTAAGGATCAAGCTAACGGCTCCACCAGAATCTCTGACCTCTGAACGAGGATAGTGGAAATAATAGAACGAATGAAACCTATGTTTATTAGTACTACATCTAAGGTGGAGTAGACACGGATCATACCTTGTATCATCTTTGGAGTTCCCTGGTTCTAGGCCTCAGCTGCTTGGGGCTATGCTCGCCCTTATCCACCTACTCCTTGTGGTCGGTGTGGACCACTTGGTGGTGGTGGTGGTGGAGGTAACATCTCGAATCATCACCCACCACCAGCTACATGGCTAGCTCCTCTACCACGTCCACCTTTTCCCTATAGACCACCCCGGTCGAACCTATGTCTCTATCTGGGAGGTCCTTAGACCGTCTGCTGATCATTCGTATGAAGGATCGGGCTGTCATGAGCCATGTGACCCTACCCATCGCATGTGTAACACTACCTATTCCTTGCATGATTGGCTCTATCTCTGGTTCCCCTCACAACTGACCCTGAATCCTGCGGTCATCCACGTATATTTCTGGTCCTCATGGACCACTATGACATATTTCTACTTCCAGCTGTAGAAGACTCTGATATGTGATGGCTGGTGGTGGGTCTTTCTGCTGGTGACTGCATAGTAAGAACACGCTCCACTAAGAGGGCTCACTCTAACACCCCTGCCCACGTCGGGATGCTCATAGAAATCATTGAAGCCCTGATCTCCCACTTCAGTCCCTTATCAAAGGTTTGGTTCCTGAAGAATGGATCACATACCATATCAATAGAGTGTCATGAGAGGTTGGTGAACCTAGTTGAGTACCGAGTCATAGTCATGCTTCCCTACTACAGATGAAGATGCTCATGTATGCGCATTGCGCGAAGAGTCGATGGGACAAACTTTTCTTGAAAAGGATCTCAAGGTTATCCTAGAGAAGTGTCACCTCATCATGAACCTGGAGCATCAAGCTCCACCATCTGTCTGCTACTACCTATAGAAGATCAGTGGAAAGGATCACCATGAGATCTGCTGGTCTCCCTACCAGTCGGAAGACTCTCAACACGACCCCCAACCAATCTGTAGCTGCATGTGGGTCCATCTCTCCCATGAACCTGGATGGCCTCTGGCACTGGAACTCATACAATGTGCTCAAGTGGCATGCACCCTCTGCTATTGGGGCTGGTGTCATTGGTGGAACAATAGGTAATGGTATCGTTGGTGCCTCCGCTGGTGCCTCTGCAGAAATAGGGCCCTACACCGAGGCCTCGTCACTCTGTGGGCCATCATCACGTACTACAACCAGAACCCTAGATGGTTGTCTATGTGGAGGCATACTAAAAAGATACAGGTGTTCCATAGTCAATAAGTTATACCTGGTGAGCTGACTAAAAGTCTTCACAAAGAAATATTTTCAAAACAAACACACAAGCAGTGTTTTCATGCACTAAGTCAAAAATCAGAAGTCAGGGTCCTGGTGTATGGATACGTTGGCTACCACACCAACATTGGATTCCCTAAACTGATTACCACACTCACTACACATAAAACTATTTCCCTTAAAAAGATCAGAGTCCAATGTTCTACGTTAGAACTGAATCCTTTGATGCCAATTTTTCACGACCCATCCCCCAGGGCCTGGTCCGTGACTACCCCAATACTTCCTTTTATAGGACAAGGGATGCAGACTAGCACCGAAGGCATATTCTCTAAAACTGGGAAGCCATTGTCATTATAACCTTCAAACTCATGCAACCAAGAACACAACATGATACAAATAGGAGTAAAATGAATATTAAAAAGATTGTGTATTGTAACAAAAAGGGGTCATAATACTAGCCCAAATAGAATGTACCAGAAAAATGAAAAGCACAATTAAAATGAAACAGCTCCTATGAACACCTGCCAAGAATCCTACCTAAATAGTAAGTACAGCTCTCGTATGGTCGTCTTTGTTGTATGCCTCGTCCAATGTCCACATACGAGCTACTTTTAATATTGGCACCCTCATCCTCTATTTGCGTTATCCATTGACTTCACCAAACACAACAAGGTGCTCGAATATCCCGTGAAAGGGTGAGTATAAAGATACTTAGATGGGACCTCAAGACCCTTAAAGATTTCACAAAATCCACAAAGGATAAACCACAAAGCATGAAAACAACCGACAACACTACTTATGTATATGCCCATACATATACCTATGTTATCTAGTATATCCATCTAATTCATAAGGAAACATAAGGCCCAACTCATTAGCCCAAAGATCAATTGTTCCATGAAGGAAGGAATATCATGAATTTAATACCAAAAAGGTAAGTACCATAAAGGTAATGCCACACAGAATAATAACACAAAGGTATCACCATGAATGTAAGTACACCAAAGGTACGCCACATAGAAGAATACCACAATGGTATCACCACGAAGGTAAGAACTCATCTCAAACCAATTATAATTTAGGTATGGTATTAAAGATGATTAGATTTAACTATTAAATAATTTTACTCCATTAATAGGCAGACTAATGAAGGATCCTAAATCATCAAACCCATGAAGGGTCCTAGTACAACAGACCCATGTAGGATCCTAGAGTAGTCCCACGTGGATTCCTAGAGCAGATCTAAGAGAGAGTCTCTAACACAGACCCAGGTAGGATCACTAAGAATAGACCCACATAGGATCCCAATGTATAGACCTACATATGATCCCAAAGAATATACCCACATAGGATTCTTTTGTCTTGTTACAGCCAGCTATATGGTTCCCGCACTAAGCTCGCTTGATTTTGGGGGGTCTGCTCCTCAAGCCATAGGAAGAATAATCCAACTGCCATGAAGTCCCATGAATTATTATCTCAAAGGACCTTCACATAAAAGGGGTCTCAACGCAATAGACGGTGTGTCAATCGGATGCCCGGTCTGTACGTTATTAGACTTTCAGTCTCGATGGCCCGGTTGGTTTCGTGTTTGATCCAACCTGGTCATACCCCAACTATATCTGAAACACAAGTGGGGTATAACAAATAGACCTTCTTGATCCAAGGGTCCTGACTCCATAGATGGTTCATCAAACTAATGCTCGTAGCTTATTATTTGGCTGAAAGAGCAAAAAGGATCGAAACTGGTTTGGGTCTGGTCTGACCCGGTTAGACTGTTCCGACTCAACCGGGGTCTGGCCCTGGGTCCAACCCGGCCCGTAGGATCCGACTCGGCCATCTGGGTTCGGTGTGGCCCGACCAGTGGTGCAGTCCACTAGGGAGGACCTCTCGGCTCTCCGATTGGACAAATGGTCATCCTTCCCTGTGAGGAGCGGTCGTGTGCTGCATCATCACCAGCGGCTGGCATCGAGCCGGACGCGCTTCGCCTCGCCCCCGTGGCACAAGGTCATGGATCTTTTATGTAGGGAACCATGGTCGCGTGCTGTCTCCCCTTCACGCGGTCAGCCGCCACTGGCCACCACCCTTTCTCTGTCGTGGTCGACGAGCCGCTATTATTCTTTGACGATGTTATCACACCGCCACCTTCATTGTTGTCGTTCATAGTGTCGTCTTCTCATCCCAAGTCCCACTAGTACCAGTCACCGACACCGATCGTTGTCTTACTCCATCATAGAGAATTCATCACACACTACAATGATTTGCAGAGGGGTCGGGCTATGTTCGTTTGGCCTGCACCCTCCGCGTTATAACGGTAGCAAGCGACAATATTGTTCTTGAATCAAGGGGGTTGACAAGAATGGGGTAAGTGGGTATAAATCAATAACAAACCCTACCTCGAAGGTTCCATTGGATATTGTCCACGGTTGAAGATGGATTGACATTTTTTGATCCCAAAGAAAGCCTCCTCCAACGAAATTGTTTGTTTAACGATCCTCTGTTCTTTAGTTACTCTTTGGTGTGAAATGATCTTCCTCAAGAGGCTCCTCAAAGAACACCATTTTCCAACAATTTCCACCACAATAAAGTTAGGATCCAACATAAATTAAAATAGTTTTATACCATTAATTTATGTTGGCATAATAGATTAATGGCTCAATTAATTAATTGGAGAGTTTTCACAATTTATTATTTGAGGTTGGGAGGTTTTTCTCATATTAAGAGGGAATCAGGTGGTTCCCACCACTATGAATACCAAAATGGGGGGTTTCCTAGCTTGGGTGGTCCCCACCACTGAGCATCCAAATGAGAGGTTAAAATAAAATAATAGTTGTTCTTTTATTTTATTTTTATTTCCCAAAAAAACATGAAAACTAACTTTCACCCTCGGCCAACTACGGTCGTGGTGAAGGTCTCCTTAAGCATATACTGGCACTGTGAGTTCAATGGTGTTATCGTATTTAAATTCCGTGCACCGGTTTAAAGGTTACAAAAACCCACTCGTACTTTTACTAAACATACCTGAAAAAAAAAGATCAGATATTCATTCCGGGCACACCGGGCCTCGGAATCACGCGCCGTCAATTTCTGCGGACACGTAATATTTCCATATAATTAAAAAATTACATGGAGAAATCTAGGTCATTATTTTATTGAAGTGCATATACCAGGATAAACATATCATGGGATAATAAAATAATTTATTCTAAGGGAATCACCAATAATTACATCATTAGAATTAAAGAGAAGGTATACAATATTCATAAAAAATTTAATTGTATCATAGAGATCACATATGGAAGAAAGAATTTATGCTACCATGTTTCCCTCACAAAAAGTCTGAATTATCACCACTCTCTATACAAGGATATGTATTTAGTCACTAATGAATTAGGAAATATACTAATGGGAAGGAAGATACCTAATAATAAATTCACCATAAAATATGAGTTGGATTCAACTTGTGTAAATCCATGTTATAAAGGTCACTTTATATAAGACACATATACAAAGCACAAACCTCCACCATTTTAGATTCTCTATTAAAATAGAAAAAATGATAGAAAATAATGTATATATAAACATATAATGAAGAATACTACCATAAATAATATTATAATGATAAATTTCTCCAAATTCATTCAACTTCATCCTACGACTGGGGTCCTTCAAGCATAAACAATTTTCCTATAGTATCTTGTGTTCTCCACTAGTAGGCTGAGAGTGATTTGGATATTTAATTTTTAAATTCAATGAGATAGCACATCATTTGATCATTTTACAAAAAAAAATTCCACCAAATCTATAACCTTGACATTTGTAACAACAAGTGTATCTTTGTCTCCATGAGTCATGGATGTGTTGTGATGTTATAAGCTACCCCAAAACACAATATAAATTTTAATTCAACACGGTTGTGATTTTCTAGGGTAGTTCTTAGTATCATAGAATCATGCATATAATGACCCAATATTTTCATACATAAATATCACATATTTTATAGATGAATATTCCTTACATTTAACATTTACACACCCAAGGACCATAATTGTTATGTTTATTTTGAAAATATGAGTATAATTGTTTTATTTAATGAAATATCTTCAGTATCTCTCATTCAAATCATCCCATTTTATACACTTCTTAAATATACCCAAATTAGAATCTTTCATAATTACCTTGCGAAAGGAATCATAAGTAGTGGTGATCTCATATTCTCAGAAGTGGTAAACATGGAATACATCATTATATTATTATAAAAAATCATTAGATATTAATAAGGGTTTGAGATCATGAACCTAACATAAAAATTTCATACCGAGAATATTGTATATGATAATCTTGTGCAATGGAAGAAAGAATTATTTTTCCAAAATAAATGATTCATAACAATGGGAAATAATTATATTTCATGTACCATAAGTTCGTGAAATAAAATTGTGGCTCCAACATAGGTATTAAAACAATTTCATTTTTTATGGTTATCTATCAAGACCATCAACCATAGTTGGTTAGGCCTCATCACTTATATCCAATTGTGGATCAGTCCCATCCACATGTTCCCCAATATGGATCAATCCCATTGGCATATTTCCCATTGAGGATCAAGCATGTCAACTTGTATCTGATTTTTATCGAATGATGATTAATGATATAATAAATTCATCAGAGGGGGATATAGGTCCCACCCATTCTTGGTTATAACATAACCACTATGATTGTTTATAATGTTACCACAAGAATTATCAATAATTTAACCATCATTACAAAATGAAAATCATGCATAACTACACCACAATATCATAAAACATTCATTATATCCTAAACAATGAAAAAAAAGCGTTTCATTAACATTAAATCATAGAATAAGCCATAGATTTGAAATTGGATTCATAAAAATATCATCATCCCATTAAAGCGTAAAACATGTAAAAGGAATGAGTTTTTAAACATTCTACGATTTTGAAAGAACAATATGTTCAATAAAAAATACAATATCTAACATTAAGATTAAATGAAACCTAGAAATATTATTGTATAACCATTATTACCTAGCTATTAAATTAGAGTGTATAAATTGAATTAACAAATTTTTGAAATATATATACCGGACCTTCTTATTATAATGTTTTTAATAAGTTTTTTAAGCACTTTATTTTTAGTGATGTAATATTATTTTTTTAATATGTTATTTTTTAATTAGTTTTCATTATTTTTCTGATAATTTTATAATTAATTTTCATAACATTTATAAAATTTATTTCAGTAAATTAATTTCATTTTTGGATTCATCATTCTAAAATTATTCTAGGATTAATTTTTATAATATTCTGAAAAGATTATATTTTTAATGAATAGTTAAAATACTAATTTTCATTGAAAAACATATTTTCATCTAAAGAATGTACATAATAAAATACTACCATGATATATTTCAAAAATTTAAATAGTTAATTTAATTTAATTTTCTTTCATTGAAATTTAATTTTTACATGAATTGACTATACCAACTTGTTAAACTTAATAGGGAATTTTTCTCAAAACATGTTTTCCATTTCATTTTTCCAGTTTAACATAAAATTAAAATCTAAAAAAAATAAAGTAGAATTTTAAAAAAATAATTACATATTTGGAATCATGATGTTAATATTTAGTATATAAACCCCTTTTTTGTATTCGAATAGAAACCTTGGAAATTTTTGATACCATAGTAAATGGGAAAATTCATAATTGAGGATAAAAATAATATAGTAAAGAATATAAAATAACTCTAAAACATGTTCCAAATTTATTTCATAGGTAATATTATTTTATAATTGTTAAATATTTTATTATATGTCCTTTTTTTATTGGGAGGTGATTATTATATTAAAAATATTTTTAATAAAATCTCAAATATTTCACACTCATGTTTTAATTAGAAAACATTACTTATATTGTTTTATCTAGATATTCTGTATAGATATAAATATTCTTCAGAAATATTAAATCATTGTATTAATTTGGATAATTTATTTTAATTTTTTATTTCCATAATAATTGCCTTAAATTATAACACAACTCTTGTGCATAAATTATTCAATTATGGGAAAAATTTAAAACTTATAATTAAATTATTAGAATAAATATAATTTGAGATAATTAATGAGATACACTACTTTTATTGATTAACTTTAAATTTTATGGATATAATAAAATATTTGGTTTTAATTATAAGTGTTATCTTGATATTATTAATGTTAAAATAATTAATAGTTATTAAAATTGATATTATGAATATTTTATACTGATATATTTTATTTAGAGATTAATAATTCCTAAAAAACATAAATTTTGTCAAATGAATAGTATATAGGTAATTGAATCAACCATAGTCCATTTATGTGTTTCTTGGAAATTTATATTATCATTATTAACCCATATAGAGTATATAATTTAATAGTGTGGTAATTTTCAAAAGATTTAATGGTAGGTTAAAACAAAAAAGTTAAGGGTATAAACATGACCTAAACATGCCCAATAATTATTAGATGAAGTTTATTTGACTGTTATCACATTATTGTTGAATGTTAGTTTTTTACTGGATATGTTTCCAATGAAATGACTTATATATGTTTTAAATCAAATATAGTTACAAAATGTAACTCTCATTGTTTTTAATATCATTCATGTGGACACATAAGGTCAAAAGAAAGATATTAACAAATATAAATTTATATTCTGTTATTAATGAAATTATTTTAATTATATAAATTTATTTTTACTTTAATATATATTATTTAATTACATTAAATTCTTGTGAAATTATAATACAATATATATTTAATATATAGAAAAATATGTAAATAAATTTAAAAATATTATTTGTGATATAATAACAATTATTTCATGTGTGAAACCAATTTTATAGATCTATGTGACATATTATATTTTTTTAAATAATTAAATACTTATTAAACTTTTTTTATGATGTATTTGAAGTCAAATTAAATGAATAGTGTCAAAATTGATAATAATGATAATTTACAAAAAAAGTTATTAAATTATTTATATTTAATAAAAAACTATTTTCTTAATCCGTGTAAATTGAATATAGTTTAAAACATCACACAAATTCCATTTATGTGTAATTTTAATAAATATTTTAATAATATTAACCCTTTATGCTTACAATATTTTTTACTGTGGTTTAGGTCAAAAATAACAAACAAAGGGGTTGATCAAAATGGTATGTTTCAAAATAACACCAATACGTGTCGAACTTTTATTATTTAATTTTTTAATAACCATATAATCTATTTTATATGAATTAATTGACATTTTATGTATTTTATTATGATAAATTGATTTATTATAATTTAATCATTTGATTAATTCAAAAAGTTCCCCTCACCTCATTTATAAAAGGGATCCTCATCAATCGCTTCATCTCACCGATTTTAGAATACTAGATCCACCATTTCCTTATATATTCTATTACTAATTTCTTTTTCCATTTATTTTAGGTTCTTATCCTTCTATAAGATAATATCTAGATTAATTAATAATATATCTTAAAGAAGCCTGACAAAAAAAGGTAATTGTCTTTACCAACACATTCATGTTCATTTCTTATTTTATATCCTCTTAATGTGTTATTTAAATAGGAAATTATTAAATTAATAATCATATATATAATAATATTTTATCATAATTATTGTAATATAATATTTCACATTTTACCTATCCTAATAAAGTGAAAACATTTCTCGTGAGTATGTACGGATTACAATCTCCACCTAGCGGTGTGATTTTTTTTAATCACCACTTTACATGGATAGTTATAAATATAGAAATAATTAATTTAAATGATACCTAACCCATAAATAATAATCTATATATTATTTAACTATTAAAAATGTATAAGTATTTGAACTACCAAATAAAAATATACATTGAAAATGATTCTATTACATCCCAAAACTGTGATTTCAATAAGTAATTGATAATAAACTGGTGATAAAAAATTATAAGTAAATAATATATTGTACGATATATATTATTATTGTTTGGATATATATTAATATTGAATTTATATTTATTATATATTATTTTAAAACACCGACAAGTTAAATTGAAACTGATGTAAGGTTATCTTGTCTCACTTTTTCTTTTTTGAGACATATGCTATATTAACAACATATTTATATTATGTGGTTCATATACTATCCCACTGATATATTATATGATTAATATATATTTTATCATGGTTTTTAATGTTTCATTTGATGTTATTTCTTTCATGGGGCTTATGATTCAAAAAAACCCATGTGGTAAGAGTTTTATTTAAAATCTCGTTATTATTTGGAATTTCTAATGATTATGCCTCTTATAGGGAAAATTTATCTTCATATTAAATGTTTTCTAAAAATGTTTTCAACAAAAATTTCAACACTAAAATGATTTTAAAATTTCATTTTTACCCATGGTTTACTTTTTTCCAAATGTTTTGAATGAAATATTTTGGTCATTTTCCTGATGAAGTACTTTCTATCTTCTCTGAAAAAATACTAATGGAATGTTTTCTAAAATATAATAAATGTGATAATTTTATTATCATAAAGAAATAATATTATTTTATATTAATTTTTATTTTTATAGTTTCATTTTCCAACAATAAAAAATCCATTATAAGTTTGAGAGTTTTTATAAAAGAAGTAGTATTCAAAGTGAAAATGTAATTTTCTTCAACAATGTTTCATTAAAGAAATATTTATAGTATTTATATGACAACCACCATTATTTTTTTTGATCCAATGGGGATATTTTAGGATGATACTAACATTTTAATATCTATATATGGTTTAGGATATGTTTTGACTCGGAATGTACTATTTTCATTCAATTTTCCATATTTCTTTTTGATGGTTTATGATTATATTTATTGATTAGGGGAAGTTATTAAAATTTCATATTCTAGTTTCAATATGATGTTAAATTTTGATTATTTTTGAACCATTTAATATAAGTAATGAATTAGTTTTAATATGTGAAGGTAGGGGACCATTATAGCCCGTTGATGCATCAGTAGATCTCATGAACTAGTATAGGTATTGGATGAGGTCTTAAAAATTTATGATTGATGTCTTCCCAAAGCCTTTATAGTATGCATTCCATAATTAGGAGATTATTTATTGATTTTTATGTGATTATATGATTATCTATAATATCAATTGATAATCATTAGATCATTTTATTTTGGAATTGTTTTATTTTAATTCTTTCCAACAGTATTATGCTAATTTTTTTAAATGGAATGTGATTAATTAATATATCTTTCCATATTGATTATACCTTATATATTAATACATTCTTTTGTATTCATACCCTTACTAGGAATTTGATCTCACCCCTTTCTTATCTTTTATTTTTTCCCATCATATCAGGAAGATTTTTATCATTAGACTTTTGAGATGCACTAGAAGGAATGAAGGAATTCTCGATGAAAATTATATTTTTATTTTATGTTTTAAAATATAATATAAATTTTATTTATGTATCTATTTTACCATGTATATTAAAATATTTGTTCATTTGGGATGTGATTCCTTGAATATTAGCTAATGTTATAAAGAAACCACTGGCCTTGGGGTACTGGATTTGTGGTCATTGTAGTTGGTATTATAGAAATTTTATTTAAAACCATGGAAATTTGAATTAGAAAAATATATATTATGGAATATAACCTTAAGAATGATTATGAGGAAAAGTCTGTATATAGGATAATATCATATTGATTTGGTAAAGGCAATGGATAACTGGGGATAAGCATAAGGACTAATTGATTGAGAAGTAAGTGTCCTGATTTTAGCATACTCAGAATATTATTTGAAGATTATTTAATTGATCAGTATGATAATTATAGTTTTGTTCTTAAATTTTGATTTTTTGTTTTAGTCAATTTTGTGAACGAGAATGAATTGGGTTGAAGTTGAATGTGATATAAAATTTGTTGAATATCATCCAAATTTTAGGATGAATGGATTGAATGATATTGTGATTGTGAAAAATTAGTTAAATTAATATATTATTAAAAAAATTAACCTTAACTAACTCACAAACACACCAAATAAGAGAGGGATATATTTTTCTAAGAGACCTGGTGGTGAAGACCATACAAGAAAGAAGATAAAATTTCTTATATATCGATAATGTGAGATTAAACACACAGGTGAATTTCTTATAGCAACAAGTTGATGTTTTGGGTGTTGAAAATAAGGGCAAGAATAAAATTATTTCTTTGGAAAAAGGAAATGTTTTTTAGTGAAATGGATGAGGTTAATGGTCACTCTAAGGTATTATCAATTGTTTAATGTTATAAAAGTGGGAAGTAATAAAATTATTAAAATTGATGTCTTATGGTTAAGAATCATTAATAAAGTTGGAATGGTTTTAGGATTAATGGTAATAGTGCTGATAATGAAGAAAATACAAATGATATATGCATGTAATTAGGTATTAATAAATAATATGACGAAATGTAATTAATGGTTAAAGAATGATGTGTACTGATTAAAGTGTTGGTGTAATTATAATCAATAATTATGTAGTATATGTATTTTTTCAAAAAATATTTTGGATATAAGAACCATGATATATAGTAGGATGTTACTAAAATACTTTATATTTAATTATTTGGAAGCATGTGATAAATATTACCGATAACCAAAAGAATTATTTGTTTGGAAAGTTGATCTTTGGGATAACACCTGATTTGGGAAAGATAACACTAAATATGTTTCTGGTGTTGTGATAATAATGATAAAGAGATATATATTGGATAGTTTTGGTGACCTTTAAATTTTATTGTGATTTATTTAAATAGAAATCCATGATAGAGTTTACTGCATTTTTAGATTTAGGAAATACATTCAATAATTTTATATTTTATTTAATGAATAAAGGGGGAGTTAATCCTTTAAAGTATGCATGTTTTCATTATGGTTTTATGGTGATCAAGGTATTTAAATATTATGTATGTGACAATTAGATATAATTTTGGGGATTAATGTTATAATTTATTTTAGAATCATAATGAATTTATTTCAAAAAAAATGTTCATGAATTTGGCTAGAAAAATTTTAGATAATTTTTAAGATTAACTTTTTATGGATTTGATTAATCTAATACTTTATTATTGTTTTTGATGTTTTAGAAATTAATTTATTAATATTTATATATATTTATATATATATTAGATAAATTCTACTAACTGTTTTGGTTTTAGTTAATTTCTAATTATAGTAGGAGTATCCCTTTATCCATTTCTAGATTAT
This sequence comes from Viscum album, assembly GCA_963277665.1. Lineage (NCBI taxonomy): Eukaryota > Viridiplantae > Streptophyta > Magnoliopsida > Santalales > Viscaceae > Viscum > Viscum album. The sequence continues at coordinate 1,228,584,091 of OY728130.1, forward strand.
GTGATCTGTTAATAATTGATCCTTAAACCTGAGGCATGAGATATTATTCATATTCATCATTTGGATAAAAATTTGATGTTATGGTGGAAATTTATTAAAGGATGAAATTAAACTTTTCAAGTAAATATATTTCCGTATGTTTGAAGTATATATGGTAAAGTAATGCCTTTACTTTGGGAAAAATAATATTAAGACAAAAATGATATTCCATAACAGTCAATTCTGATTAACTGATGGTCTTTTCCATATATATATGGTTTACTAGTTGGTGATTTTCAACATACTCATTATCATTCTATTTCTTGTGACCAATTATAAGTATATATTACTTTTATTCAATAACCTTATCCCACTACTGTTCTCATATTCAAGATCATTGTTTTTTTGGAAACCTTTACATTTTACCTATTTTCTAGAGGAAGTTTTATTAACACTTATTATGATGTGGGATTCCTGCAAAGGTATTATCAAATGTGAAATCCATATTTATAGATAAAAAATGAAATTTTTGAGGATTAAATGTATTTAATAAAGGTAAAATGTAACACCCATAGAACATAAAAGAACTCAATATTCCATAGCGTAAACAACACCCAACTCCATGCTTAATCAAAACCCAAAATATTATTATATGACAATTATAACCTAGACATAAAATTAGAGGTTAAAAAATTATTAACTAAATTATAATATATATATTCATAATACCTACTCATTTAAATTTTATTAATTAATTGTTTGTTATATTGCACATTATTTTTAGAAAAGTAATTTTATTCTTCAAACATATGTTTTCATCACAAATGAGTTTTCTATGTTTTTAGGGATATATTATAATTAATTTATATCAATTTATTTATTTATTTTAAATGAATTTTATTGTTGGATTCAACATTTTTAAATTATAATAAAATTAATTTTTGATAATTTTATGAAAAGTATGATTTTTTAAGGAATAGATAAAAATACAGCTTTTTATTGAAAATCGTATTTTATTTTAAAGAATTTATATAGAAAATTTAAATTTTAAATATGTTTTAAAATTTCATTAGTTTCTTTAAATCTTATTTTGGAATTTAAAATTAATTTTTTACATGAATTTTGTAAAAATCAATTTGAACTTAAAAAGGGAATTTTTCTTGAAAAACTTTTCTTGCCTTTTTCTGGTTGAATTTTATTTGAAATTATGAAAAAAATTGACAAAATTTTTTTAAAAAAAATTCCTACTATATAATCAGAAGGTCTAAATTTATTTAATATACAACCTTTATTTTTTATAAATATGTATATTAACCTTGATAATTTGTATTACCACGGTGAAAGGTAATTCTAGTAATTAGAGATACAAATAATATGGTATAAACTATAAAATGTCATTGAATTTTTTTACAATTTTCATCAACCATAAATTTTCATCCATAATTATTCTATTGTTTAATATATGACCTTATTTTTATATTTGGATTTGATTATGATATTTTCAATATTTTATTTTAATAAAATTCAAAGTGTTACACTCATGTTTTAATAATTATAAAATTTTTAATATAGGCTTATTCCAGTCATATTTTTAACTATAAATATCATTTTGAATGATAAAATAATTATCTTACTCATAATAATTTATTATTAATTTTTTTCTAAATATAAAATTACTTTAAATGTTAACACAATGCTGTTGCAGTAATTAATTAACTATTAAGAAAATCAAATAAATGAAATTAAAAATGATCAAATAATAAATATCTATGATATTTAATATTCTAAAATAATTTTATATATTTATTATATATGTTTTGGATAAATTAAAATAACCTTTTCTAATTCTATATGACATATTGATATTGTTAATGTCAAAATAATTAACAATTCTAACTATTGAAATTATGAATATTTTTTAGTAAAAAAAATATTATTAAATGAATAAAAATTTAAAAAAAAATCATCAAAATTAATGGGATATGGTTAATTATATTTACCATAGTAAATTAATGAGTATTTTGTAATTTTACAGTAACATTATTGACCCTTATATAGCAGAACATATTAATAGTATGGTAATTGTCAAAAGAGTTAATAGGAGGATCAAATAAAAAGATGAGGGTTTTATAATGACCAAAAACTATATAAAAATATTGGATGAAGGTTATTCAGAACTTATCACCTTATTCTAGAATTGTAGTTGTTTAATGGACTATTTTCCATGAAAATTATTTATATATTATTTAAATAAATGAAATTTTCAAAATGTAAGTCGAATTTTTTTAAAAAACATTTATGTGTCAATATAGGGAAAAATGAAAAATATGAACAATCCTAAATTTCTATTTTAAAATTATTGAAATTGATTTCATTATATCAATTTATTTATACTTTTTTCAGAAATTAAATAATTACTTTAAATGCTTGTAAAATGTAAATATAATATTTATTTAATTAGCAGAAAAATAAAATAAATGATATTTAATATTTGGAACAAATTTTATTGTTATATATAAAATATTATAGAAGATTGAAAGGTTTATATTTGAGTTCCCATTTTTTCATGATGGATTAGAAGTCAAATTAAATGAATAGTGTATAAATTGATATTATTGATAATTTATCAAAATAATATATAATTAAATTATTTAAAATTCATAAAAAAATTTCTTTATCTATGTAAATATAATATAGTTCAAACATCATATATTTTATATTTATGATTCATTTTATCAATAATTGAAATATAATTGACCCTTTATGATTAAAATAGTGGTTACCACATTTAAGGTTAAAAATAGCTAACTAAGGGGTTAATTGAAATGATGAGGTTTATAATGACACCAAAACTATTCTAAAATATATTGGATTATTTTATTACATCCCTATACTATCTTATTTTAAATTACATTTATATTTTGATTGATTTTTCAAGATATATTAATTTAATGTAATTTATTCTTTTGAGAAATTCCATAAGTGCCCCTAACCCCAATTATGAAAGGGTTGTTACTCCATCACCTATTCACGAAAAATAAAATCTTATAGCCCAAACATTTCATAACCATTCATCTTCCAAACATTTTTATCAATGTTTTTGAGGTTTATTTATTTTTAAAATACTAACCAAAGATTCCTTAAGAGTATATCTTATAGAAGTTCACCGAAGAAGTGGTTCTCATCTTTACCATCACTTTCAAGTTTATTTTTTCATTTACATTATATTAATTTTTTATTTAATTCATAACTTAATATATCTAGTATCCTATATATATTTATATGTTATTATTATAATGATACTACCATATTATACCTTTTATCCATCATACAAAAAGTGTAAGGAAAATCGCTAATATGTATGTATCACTTACCATCTCCGTATAGCGGTGTAATTCAATTTTCATCACCACTTTACATGGATGATTTTAAATATTGAACTAGTAAAATTATATGATATTTAAATCATAGATAATATTCTGTGAATGATTTAACTATGATAAATGTGTAAGGATCAGAAATATTCATTCAAAACATTGATGAAAAATGATGTAGTTACCACCCGAAACATTAATTTTAATAAGGAATTGATAATAAACGGGTTGTGAAATATAGAATGTAAATAATATATTTTGATATATATAAGTATGGTTCTATAATATATTTATTATAAATAAATATTTACTATGCATGTGATTTAAATATGTAAAAGGAAATCAAACCTGTGTTAAAGGTTTTTTGTCTCACTTTTACATATGTGAGACATATACCATATTCACTACATATTTCTATTGTGTAGTGTATATACATTATTGTTTATATATTATATCTTGAATCTATTTTTATTAATGGTATTTTAATAATTATTTTATTTTTTATGGGTCTTATGATTCAAAATAAACCCACGTGGTAAGGTTTTATTTCACAGTCTCATAATTATTCAGTATTGTTTATATTAATGTCTTTACATGGGAAATATTTAACATTATAAGATAGGTTTCCTAAAATGTTTTTAAAAATATCAAAACGTAAATTTTTTAAAAATTTATTTTTTGGAGGATTACTTTTCAAAAAATGGTTTGAATATTTTTTTCCATTTTCTAACCAATATACTTTTGAGATTTTTAGAAAAAAATATATAAGGAATGTATTTTTAACTAATATAATTTGAGAGAAATTTCCCACCATCATGATAGCTAAATAATTTTAATATTCATTTATATTTTTATATGTTTAATTTCAATTAAATTTTTTCCCTTTATATGTGTGTACATTGTTATAAAAAATAAATGATTTTGAATGTGGAAACGTTATTTTCATCAAGAATGATTAATTAAAGACATTTATATAGTTTTTATATGACAGAAACCCTTATTTTAATTATTCTCCACTTGGGATATTTTATTATTATACCATCCTTTTTATCTCTCCAGATGGTATATGATCTATTTCAATAGGGAATATACTATTATCAGACCATTCTTCATATTATATTGGATGGTTTAAGATTATGTTTATTGATTGTGAAAAGTTATTATCATTTCATATCATAGTTACAATAAAATTTACATGTTGATTATGATTCACCCCTTTCATGTGAGGAACTCATTGGAGAAGTAAGTGACAAGTGGGGCTTGCTATAGGACCTCAATGCATTTGTATGTATCATGAGCTTAACTAGTCTGGGTATTAGTAGAAGTTTTAACCATTTATGAATTATGTCATAGATGAATCTTTGATGATATATTTATGATATCTGAAATTATGCATTCCCTCATTGTGAAATTAGTTATTGATTTTCATGTGATTATCTGATTAGTTATGATATACATAGAAAGGTTTTTGCTTATGTTTTTATGAAATTATTGGATTTCAATTTATTTATGCCATTTAATGCCCATGTTTTGGTATAAATGGTATATGTTTCCTTTATTTAAATTATTATATTAATTATAACATGTTTATTCAAAACCATCATTGGACACTTACCCTTACTGAGCATCTGAAGTGACCCATTTCTTCTGTTTTTTCAGGATATATGGAAGATTTTTGTGTTTGGTGTGCATGGATACACTATGGTTAATACTGTCATTGTCAAATAAAATTATTTACGTATTTTATGTTTTTAAATATAATGTGAATTTAAATTATTTATATAGTTTACCAATAATAGTAAACTATTCTGTCATTTGAGATATGATTCCTTCTATATAATGAAAATATAATAATGTAACCAATGACTCTAGGAAACTGTTGTTAGGGTCATTATAGGTCTCATAAAAATCTCTTCATATTAATAATAAACCATCGAATGAAATAATTATATTGGTAAAATTGGATTAAATCCTTATTAATGTATATATAATGTCAAATGATGACATCTTAAAAGGAAAATTATTTTCCAATATCACTATTAATATTTATTGAGAAAAATATTCTTTATACTTTGAAAATCAATTTATCATTCTAAAAATTCAGAAAAAAAAATTAAAAAATATTGTTAATTGAAAATTTCCTCCTAATCTTATAAAATAATATTTAAATCATTAATTAGTAGTAATGGAGTAAAAGTAAATTAATAACGTACATGCTAAAATTATTATTTCATTTACCATTCAGTAAACTTCAAAAGGGTCATTTTGTAATACAATATGGAGATTCCTTTTAAATAATTTTCTAAAAATTAAAAAAATGGTAAAAATATATTTAAATAATCATTTTATAATAGTAATAAATTTTTTATAAAAATTTTAAAATACAATTATATGGAAGATAATGTTTTTTCAGAGAAAAAGATAAATTATTATGATTTTTCCTAAAAAACTATTTTGGTCTCATTAATCCTTTATCAAATTAAAATGAAATGAAAACATTTTTTTTAAGGAAGTAACTATAGGAGAATAAAATATATTTTTTTCTAGAGATATAGATCATAAGATATGGACATTATAAATTTTTCATAGATAATATTATTTAATAATTAAAATTCTACCGCTTTTGTATGAGTTCAATCTTAATTCACATGAATTATAGAAAATTAATGAGTTATATATATCATATAATTACCATTATAAGGATGATAAAATGAATTAATTTTTAGTGTATATAACACCAAAAAAATAGGTGTTTTATTAGGAAAATTTCCCACTGAAATAAAAGTAATATGAAAATCCCTTACTACTTTTGTAATATCTAGAATCATAATTCCCATTAATTAATAACATAAAAACAAATATAATCCTGATATTTCATGTCAAATTTGTGGTATATACACCAAAAAAGTAAAATGTGGTGATTATGGAATATGTCTCTGTGAAATAAAAGAGAGACTACAAATACATTACCTTAAGTATAGACTCTCTTTGTGCACATCAAACCTATAATATAATAAATATTATATATGTATCTACCAATTGTTTCAATTAAATTACCCTTTTATTCATGTATTTTGAGTATATATAGTTTTTAGGTAAAGTTTAAGGAGGTTATAAGGGGGTTTTTCACATTTCGGATTCTTTTATGGAGTTCAATGGTTTGTGAATGTTTAGTAAAAACAATGTCGCATCTCTAGGACACCATGTAATGAAATATAATGGGAAATGAGAAGGTATATTGATAGTTAATTGTTTTTCCAAATTGTATATATGAATTGAAGAAATGATGATTCTTAAATTAAATTTACTGTTGGAACGTTGTTTTTCTAATTGTGCTAGCCATCTATCTTAGGTATGGCCTTAATATAATAGCACCACTTGGTTAGAAAACAGTTTTCTAAACTATACAACCTAACCATGTTGCATAAATGTGTCCCTTCTCAAAAAGATGATCTAACCCTAATTATCTCCTTGAAAACTTGAGTTTCATATAATCCCCCAATTTATTAAATTTCTTTTTCTACCAAGGCATGAGATAAGATCCCATTCTATTAAGAGGGTTCCTTAGACAAATAAAAATGTGTTGGAGGCCCGTATTCATCTATGATTTCCCTTTATTCGTCATTCTTATTAGATCCTAGCTTATTCTATCACTTAGAACCATATATCTAGTTTTTTATGGATATATCTTTGTGTTTTTAATGGTTTATTATGAAATCTTGTTGGATATAGTGAATGGAATGTGATTTGTGAGTTTATCATGATGTTTTATTATAAATTTATTAATTTTCACTAATATTTGAGATGTATGTGGATTCTATGTTAACTACTATTGAATTATAACCTGAAGTATTAGTGTTTATTGAATGAATTTCTTTAAATGATTGGGAAATCCTTATGTGGTTTTTGCTGGAAATGTATTTAGTGATGGTTAAGAAAATCTGGAAAGTGTATGGTTTATAGATAATGTTCTTGAATTTTAATTTTAAAATACTATTTTCAAAATTTTGGTATTTTATGGAAAATGTAGGTTAAAATGTCTTAAATAATTAAAGGTTTTATTTGGAATGGATTGAGCTTGTAATTTGGAATAAATGGTTACTTTAGGTGAATTTTAATTATACATGACCATGTGGAAGGGGAGTATGCCATTAGGGAACCAGGTATTATTCACCTTTTGATGAATTAGTAGATCAATGAGATATATCTTTAATCATTGTTGTCATAGAGATCCATGTGTGGGAGATCGATACATTTCTCACACTTATAATGAATTATATTATTCAATAGGAAGAGTGCAGCATTATAATTCTCATCATCAAAATAGAGAGATCCAAGGTGATTTTAGGTTCATAATTAATCTTCACCCAACATATCCTCAATATTTAAAGGAAGAGATATTTTTCATGATTAAGAAATTATTTGAATCTAAGAAAATGTTTTTTGATTATCAATATGTTCCTTTGATGGTGAAATGTATAATTATTTTGAATTCAACTTTTATAAAGTATTTGTATGATATAGGTGTGTCCCACTTGTTTGTTGATTCTCGTGTGGTTAATAATATGGGATTTCATGTTGATAGGATGCCTTCTATTTTAAAACAACAAACTCCACATGGCCAAAGAGAGTGTTGAGCCTTTATATTAAAATATCATTATATAACTATCAATTTAAATGAATTTCATTACGATTTCATTATTCTTGATATGGATGTCTATGAAATAATTTTGGGTATCGATTGGTTGACATCATTTAAGGACCACCTCAACTTTTATGTTTGAAATCTTATTTTCACAACATTATAAGGCTTCATTCATCTCTTTAGTGGATATGGGGGCTGTAAATTATAGTATAGAATGACTATTTTCATTGATAGTTAGAACCATGTCTTATCAGTTGGCATCGATTACCATTGAATCGATGGATGATATGGGGAATAGAGATTTTTCAACTATTGTTGGTCAGTTTCATAAAATATTCAAAGATTGTTTCTATAATTTTGTACTCGAAATAGAATTGAACGTTTTGATTTATCTTTTCTAAAGAACTAGTCATATCTAAACTCTATCTTATCAGATAGAACCAAAAAAAATTATGGAATTTATTGTTCAATTGGAAGAGTGATAAAGAAATGATTTCATTCAACAAAGTATATCTTCACAGGATGTATTGGTTCTTTTTTTGAGAAGGATGATGGAAACGATAGAATTTTTGCGGGTTATAAAAATATTAAAAATAAATAAAAAACAATATGTATCATATTACATGCCTTAATGATCTATTTTATCAATTAAAGTGATCCCAATGGTTCTCCAAAAATTAATTAAATCTATGATATCACTAATTTCCATTTTATAAGGAGGATATTTAAAATAAATCTATTATAAGCAGATATGGAAATTATGAATATGTAGTTACACCTTTTAGTATCATGAATACAACCTATGATTTTATGTAATTGATGAATCAAATCATTCACAGATATCTAGACTCTATTGTGGTGGTGTTTTCTGGTGATATACTAATGTATTCTCGGAAAAAAGTTGACATGATCAAAAAAAAATTTGTAGTGTTGGGTATCTCAAGGGAACATTTTATTTGTGCCATGTTTTCAAAGTGTGTTTTTTGATACAAGAGGCATGTTTCCTTAGCAATGTCATTTATAAAAAAGGTGTTTCTATAGATTCATAAAATATAAAATAAGTTATCTATTGGAAACCACCGGATAATGTTTTTGAGATATATATTTTCCTTGGATTAGTGGAAAAATATAGATGCTTTGTCCATGATTTCTCATTCTTTGAATCATTAATGATTTCTTTGAAGAGGAAATTCCTTCCTTTTTAATGGAATGTGGAATTTCATAAATCCTATAAAAAACATAAGGTTGAACTTATGTCATCTTCTATACTGGCATTTCTAGAGTCTATATAGGAATATGTAGTCTTTTATTATGCATTAGTATTTGGGTTGGGATTTTTTTCTCATACAAGGATATCGTATTGTGGTTTATGGTTAATCAATTTTGGGGTTATAGAAGAATATCTTCACAACACATGTGTTGGAATTAGTTATTTTGGTCCATTCCTTGAAGGCAGGGTGTCATTATCTCTTTAGTGAGTAATTCACAGTGTTTATGAATCATAAGTGCTCAAAACATATTTTTTCACAAAGATATTTGAATTTAAAATAGTGTATATGGATAGATTATATGTAGATGTATGACATTGACCTAATGTGTTCACCAGGTAAATGAAACTATATGGTAGATGCATTGATTCAAAATTAATATTCTCATTTAGATAAAAAGGCTTTAGACTAGTGGAATCTAATGATCGTAATTACTAATATCTATATTGAATTCTAGTTCCAATGTGATATCGTGTTCTTCATTCTAATTTTTTTCATTCCTTATTTGGTTGATCATGTTAGAAAGGATCAAACATCTGATTCTAAATTTGAATTATAAGGTTAAAACTCAATAGTGGGAGACCAATGAGGGTTTTTAGCTGGATGGATGTTCAATGTTACAGTATGGATATTGGATTTTCATACCTTTGGATTTTCAAGAACAAATTATTAGTTCCTACTACTATTCGAGATGGGATGTTCACCCTTTAATTAATAAATTATATAAATCAGTTGTAGAATAGTTCTGGTTGGTTGGAATGAGAATATATGTAGCTGAGTATGTATCAATATTCCTCACATGCATGTAAGAAAATGTATATCACCAATGACCTATAGGTGTTTTTCAGTATTTAATAATTCTAATATATAAATAGAAGAAAATAGACATGTATTTTGTAATAATTCTACCGAGTATGGATTAGAAACAAAATTCTATATTGGTTATTATATATTGTCTCATAATGTTGGATCACTTCATCCCTATTCATGGAAGTATTTTGGGGGATGACTTTAGAAAAAGTTAAATTTGATAAATTGTGAGATACAAGACATTATAGCAATGATTACATCAGAAAAGAACCCCAGTTTTATATCTCAATTTTTAAAATCCTTTTAGAATTCCCTTAAGACATTATTGAAATTGATTATAGATTATACTCCAAAAATGTAGGTATTGTCTTAACATAATGTCAAAATGTTATAGATCATTATTATGGCTTGTGTGATGGATTTTACTGGCTCATGAGAGGAGAATTTACCATTGGTATATTTTTTATACAATAAGAGTCATCATGACTTCATACATGTGGATCCTTTTGATTAATTGTATGATTTTCTATTCATTATTCACATTTTTGGGAGGAAACATGAAATACTTCACTAATTGTACCCAACCATTTGAAGGAGACAATATAGAAGATTCATTTGAATAGTTATAGAATGAAGAAAAATTAGAGTCGTTAGAAATATTTTGTAAATTAGTTTGTATATTATTTTTCATTTAAGTTGAGTAATCATGTGTTCTTGAAAATCACTCCAAAATTTAGGCATAATTATTTTGGAAGGTGGGGGAAGTTATTTCCTCGATACATATGACCTTTTCAGATATATGTAAGAGTTTTTGAGGTGGAATATTCGTTTTATTTTCCACTAATGTTCATTTTAGTGCACAATAAACATCATCTATCTTAATCGGAAAAGTATCAACCTAATACAAACTATGTTATTTGATTAGATCACATTAACCTAGAGCTGGGTGCTATATTTATTCATGTTATGGTATAGATTTGGGATAGTAAATTCAAGATATTTATTTCTAAAATTATTGGAATAGTGTGGGTTTTATGGAAACATAGTCAGATCCAAGAAGAAACATTGGAGCGTGAGATATAAATAATGAAGAAATATCCTAGACACTTTCAGGAAATTTAGGGTCATCTCCTATATAAATAAGGAAATGAAAATGGTATATATAATGTAGAACCCCTATTTTTTGGTACATGGACCTTTTATTCATGTATATTGAGTCTATATAATGTCTGTGTTATGTTTCCAGTGGTTCTGGTGTATTTTTTGTAGAATTTGGGTGTTTTTATGAAGGTTCATTATATATAAACAATTAGTATAAATCACACCACATCTCCCAGAAATCATACAAGGGAAGAAATTTTGAACTAGGGAGGTTCAGGGTTGGTGTATAGTTTTTCCAAACCATGTTGATGCTCAAGGGAAATTTTTCTTCTTGAAATAGATATAAATATATATATTGAATACAATTTGTCTAACCATGCGATCTAACCATGTGAAGTATGGACTTTAGAATGTAGTGCCACACAATTGGAAGACATTTTTATAAACTACGAAACCTTAATTTGTGGTGTACATGTTTACCTCCATAAAAATTGGAATTAATCAAATTTATCTCCTTAATAACCCAGGTTTCTTTTTATCCCCCTATAACTCAAATTCCTTTTTCTCCCTTGGAAGGAGAGATGATCCCCTTTAATTTGGGAGTGTTCATTAGACAAATCAAACTATATTGGAAGCCCAGATTCATCTTTATAGGCCCATTCTTCCTCAATCGTCTTAGATTAATGATTATCATCTCTTTTGGAACCTTAGATCTTGTCCATAATGGATATATGTATGTGTTATGAATATTTTATAATGAAATAATTTTTAATCATGTGAATGGGACATGAGTTTTTATAGGATCAAGATGTTTTTTGTGTCATTATTTATTTTTTCTAACCATTAATAGGCACGTGGATTCTATCTCAAATCATTATTACCTAGAACAAAAAAGGATTATTTTTCATTAAATTAATCTTTAAAATGATTATGAATCCCTCATATGATTTTTAGTGGCAAACTATTTAATGATAGGTTGGATATTTTGAAAGGTCGATGGTTTGTGAAATTTTTTTTGGAATAATAATTTTTAAATGATGGATTTAAAATTGTGTATTTTTTAATTTATGGAAAATGTTTGATGAAAAGTTTAAAATAATGACTTTTTTTTATTAGAAGCATTTGAGCTCATAATTTGGAATTCATGGTTGGTGTGGATTTATTTGAATTAGAGTTGACACTATTTAAGGGGTTTCTTTCATTAGGGTACTTGGTATTGGTCACCTTGTGATTAATTGGTGGATCGACAAGAAATCCATCACGATTATAGAACTATCACCTTGGAATTCATTGTGTGGGGGGGACTTGGTAATCAGTATTCTAAATGAATGGATAAATGATCTAAAGGATTTATTTTATTGTTTTCAATGGAAAACTATTTTGGGTTTGATATAAACTATTTTAATTTTTAAAACTATTTCATAAATATTTTGTTACTATTTATTTTATCACTAGAGTGATTTAAGAAGTTATTGTTGAAATAAGACTGATTTTAAACTCACCCCTTGCTTGGGCACTTTTGTGCATTTGTAGATGTCATATTTCTAGAAACAGGTAAAGGATAGTTATCTATGTTCTTTAGAGTTTCATCTTGATACCATGGTAATGGACTATTCATTTGTATCATGAATTAGTTTGGGAATTATTAGGTTGATGTCAATTTTGTTTCATTCAATTTAATTAGAAAATTTTGGTTTTCTTTGAGTATGTATTTTTGTTTCCACATTTACTTAATATGAATTTTCTTATTTTTTGGAGTTCTATTTTGTAATAATTATTCATATAGAGATGTTTGGTTATTATTATATCTATATTGTGGTTATTTCATCATAAAATGGAAACATTTCCATAAAATGTTCTACAGCCCCTTGGCATTTATTACCAGCCTTTGGTGTATTGGGGATATCACTTAAGATAGAGAAACACTATCACCTATTCTCAATCTAATGAGTGACGAGGGGACGTCACAATATATATATATATATATATATATATTATAGTAATATACACATATATATGAAAACATATATGATTTAATGATGACCTTTTATTATCTTTTTAAATATAATTACTTTTTAATATCATGTTTTATGTAATAATTTCTTCATTTTCCATCAATGTTTTCATTTGGAAATTTTAGTCCTTTTGTAACCTACTACCTCATCTCATTGGATAGAGAGGGGAAATAGATGATACATTGCCTTAAGCAATATCTCAAAGGCAGAAAAGGCTGGTAATAAATTCCAATGGGATTCAAATGCACGTGGGGGAAAATTTACCCCTTATGAAATAATACACTTACAAAAAACCCATTACCATCAAAACACTATATGATGTATGATAAAAATAAGGCAACTCAACAATAATATTTATAACAAAACAATACCAATGTGTACTACAATTAAAGTCAATTAAACTATCAAAGTACATAGAAAAAAGACAAAAAAAGACCCCAAGATGATCACAAGACTCCATGATCCACATTATCCACGCTTCGATATCACAAAATAGCAAATGTATCATAAGGTGGTGCAAACTGCATGTGTTATTTTACCATTTCCAATTTCTCAGAAGATAGTATCGGCAAAAAAACAAAACTGGTAAAGAATGGGTGAGTATTAAATTCAATATGTTTTCCCCAATGAATTCCCTAATCATTACACTATGATAAAAAATTTGTACACATTTATATGGAACCATTTATATAAAAAATTCTATAATATAGTTTATCACACAATATACACTATTCCAAACCCATTTGTGACCAATTAAAAACAAGTTCTATTTATCCAAATTTTCTAGGAAGTAAAAAAATTCCAGAATAGAATCTAAACAGAGTCACAAAACCATTTTTCAATATCATTTTTACATAAAAATTCAATTTTTCATCACACACCCACACATGCATGCTTGTTTGAAAGTTACATATTCATAAGTGGTCTTTCAACCAATTCCCTTATGTCCCAATGACACACACACCCAATATAAAGTCATGTTCCTTGTACACAAATGGTAAAAAACATTTATTATGAGGCACATCGAACATGAACTCACACAACATCGAAATGTATGCCAAAACCCTTCCAAATAACCATTTCAAACCATTCAAATAATACTATTCATTTATTAAAAACTTGCTAACATAAAAATTACAATCAACCACTGCATTTCAATAAAACCATTACATTTGTCGAAAACCTTAGTCAAATCCATTTACCACAATTCTAGTAAAATACCATTTTTAAATCATTATTTTAAAATAAATTGTCAAAGACATTATTCAATAACACCAATTTTCCAGATTTCCACAAACCAGCACCAAAGAGGGTTTTAACCAATCAAAAAGCATCCAATTCCCAATAAAATCCAAAAAAAATCTATTTTATATAATTCCAATCAATTTTAATTAGATTATTTGAGAGTGAAGACACATACCATGAAGGTTCTGAAGAAAACTAAAAACAGACCAAGAACGCTCAAGAAACCGAGTAAGAATTCAATGTACCCATCGTTGAACTCTTCTATTATAAAAAATGAGAACAAAAATCATCATATTCAGTACCAAAAATATTATCTATACCTATAATGAGCATATATTTGACAAACCTAGAAGATAGTATAAGTATATCTAAGAAAACATGATAAGAATGATGAAGAACGAGCACTTATTATAAAGAAACTCATTCTAAACGCCAAAAAAATCCTCTAGATTGATTCAAGATCACATGGATGACATTAATTCACTTTCAATGGAGAATAATACTGAGTTAGGCTGCATGGGGTAAAAAAGGGAGTTAGAGTCAAAAACGTGTGAGATCTAATTTTTTAGAATCTCACATTAACCCTATGAATGGTTTAGTTGTAAGGATAGACAAGTTGTGTGCTAACCGTTCACTAGAATATTCATATCCATACCCTCACATGGCATCAATAAATGTACACCCACAATGCCGATGCAAATGCATCAAAATTGCTACTTTTCACAGTTACTCCTCTGATTTTTGGATGGTTTGGGAAAACCATATGCAACCCGTGCATGTCCTCTTTCACCCCAAAAATTTATTGAATTTTCACCAAAATCTCACATCCTTCACCCATATACATTATATACATGAAAACAAAAAAGAAAGGGTTACACAATAGAAATTGAGGGCACTACATTCTCCCCACCATTGGTCTTTCTATCCTTAAAAGGTAGAAAACCATTACTACCCAAAAAGAGTTCTGACCACTGCTCTTTAATTTATTTCTCGTGTTCCCAAGTCTCTTCCTGAATCTGACCATGTTTCCATAAAACCCACACTAGATCGATGTTTTTTTGATGAAATCATTTATCCTCTCCATCCACAATCAGAACCAGAATATGCACAAAAAATTATCCACCTCTTGGATGACATGATCCCATCTAATCACATGTTAAAGATAAGGCTGATACTTTTTCAACTGAGATACATGGAACACATTATGTACTAAACTGAATTGTGGTGGAAACGCCAACCGATATTCAACCTCTCCAACCAATTCTTATATCATTAAATGGCCAATGTATCGAGGAGATAACATTCCCTATTTTCCCAAACAATGATGTCTATTCCTTGGAGAGATCATTAAGAAAAAATGATCACTCCCCACAAACAAAAATGGTCTTCGACGATAATCCACATACAATTTTGGAAAATTATGAACTATCTCCAATCTATTTTGGGTTAATTGTTTTTTCTTTATTATTCCTTGGACAAGGCTTAGTCCAACTATTTAAGTCTCACCTATTTCCACCCCGTAATATGGATAACAACAAGGATTCCCAATAAACCCTTCAATAAATCAATATGTATTGTTGAATGATTGCTTTTATTATATGATAACTCTACTAATGGTATATTATCTTCCCATGAGCCACCAAAACCCATTATGCAAGGCCACAACATGTTATTAAATGTATTAAACATCCTCTCAGATTGACCATCAATATGAGGGTGATATTCAATACTCATAGTCAACTGTGGCCCAAGGGATTTCTATATGGATATCAAAAAATGATATGTGATCCTTAGATCTCTGTTTGAAATGATCAAAATTGGTATTCCCTATCTCTTAACCACATCTAGGATATATATTTTTTATAGATCCTCCAATGTAAAAGTATCACAAATATGGATGAAATGATCCATCGTTATATGTTGATCCATTATTACCCATATGGAATCGTTTCTCCAAACTATTCATGGGAAGCATGTAAAAAATAAATGGATATATACTCTGATTTACATGCTAGGACAGAAAAAGAATGAAACATAAATATTGGCCATTGATGTTATGACATAACTTTCTAAAAAGTTATGTACCATAAAAGATACTCATCTACATTTCGTTTCATACAAATCCTCCAAAATGTGCCTTCAACTCCTTATAAATATTTTTAATTTCTTGGAATACATCCCATATTGAATGGTTGTATTCACGTAGAACATATTCTTAAACAGACATAGCTACAACCATTAGTTCTATAAACCAAAAAACAAAAATCCCATCATGTTTCTAGCCCTAAATAGTATCCCCACCATTGAGTTTTGAACTAATAATCAAGAATTAGGCATTGGATGTTTGTGCCTCTTTGACCATCATTACCAAATCAAAAACCTGCGAGACTAAAAAGAAAACATAAACACCTCCTTGGTCTTCACATTCTGCATGATTTTCATCTTGGACTGACATTAATTGCCACTCATCTAATGTATCATTTTCCAACTGTGCGTAAGAATTTATACTCAAATGGTTTACCACATAATTACCTTTTCCCAATGTATACATCATTTCAAAGTTAAACATTTGAAGATACTTCATCCATATCCTTTTCCTCTATTTCAAATCTCATTGTTAGAAAATTTGATTCGAGATCTTGTGATCATTAAACACATAAAATTTCTCTTCAAATGGATAATGACACTAAATATTCAAGCCATGTACAACCACAGGTAAGTCGAAATCGTTTTTTGTGTAATTATTCTCATGAACTCTCAACTACCTTGAACCATAAGAAACTACATGGGCTCCTTGCATGAGAACACATCCAAACCCAGATATTAAAGCATCACAATACACCAAATACCCATGTCCTGGTTCTGAAAAAATCATGATAGGTGCTGATGTAAGAGGATATTTTATTTCTCGAAAAGACTTATGGAATTTTTCAGTCCATTAAAATGGAATGTGCTTCTTGATCAAATTTATCATAGGAAAATATAGTCGTATGACGTCAGGCATAAAGCTTTGGTAATAACCAGCTCGACCATGAAAACATCATATTTGAAATAAATTCGTCGAAAGTTTCCAAGGGACAACAGCTTATATATTTTTATGATCCACTTAAACACCTTTTTCAAAAATCATGTGTCCAGGAATGCATAGCTATTGTCTCCAAAGATCACACTTTGACAGTTTTTCATATAGGTGATGGTATCTAAATATCCCTACCATTATCGCTATGTGTTCTTCATTCTCATCTAATTTCCTTGAATATACTGTGATAACATCCACAAAATCCACAACAAAAGAATCCAGATATTGCTTAAAATCCAATTCATCAATTCCATAAAGACTTATGGTGAATTTTTAAGACCGAATGGAATGACTACATATATTTAGTGGCCATATGTACTTCTAAAAGTTGTCTTTAAAATATCTTCTTTACGAACTCTCAATTGGTAATATTATGATCAAAATTCAATTTTATAGAACCACTAGGATCCCCTCAATTTATAAAATAGATCTTCAATGTGTGAAAGTGGATGCCGGTTATTCTTCGTAACTTGGTTAAGATTACAATAATCCACACAAATTCATATAGTTCTATATACTTTATTCATGAAAAAGACTATTGATACCCATGGAGATGTGCCCTGCCGAATGAAACCATTTCATTTCAACTCTTCCAACTGCACTTTCAAATCCCTTTAATCTTGTTGGTGTCATCCTATAACATGGAAGGGAAATAGGACTTGTCCCTGGTATGAGATCAATCATAAAATCCACTTCCCTTATCAGTGGTAACCGAGAGAAGTTATTGTGAAATACATCTGGAAATTTATCGACAACTACTAGAAAACATATATCCTTGATCCCTTCTATAAATTCCATGGTCAACTCCACCAACTGATAAGAGATTTTTCCCTCTACTGGTTTCCACAATCCCAATGCACCTGTCTTTAAATCCCTTTTCCCTCTAAATAGATTCTCAACACCATCCTCAGTTGTGAAACTAATAATTCTACTATAACATTCGATGTGATCCATGAACATTGTCAAACAATATATGCCTAGGATTTCATAACATACCTCCATATCTAACACTAGGATGTCCCAATTCAACTCATCTCCATCAACGGTTATGGAATATGCTCTACACACAAAGGCTAATATTATCTTTCATCAAGAGGGGTTTGATGTTTTAACATGGAAGGAATCATCTCTAGTTGAAAACCTAGATAATCAATAACACAAGAAGAAATGAAGGAATTAAATGCACCAGTATCAAACAACACTTACATAATGTTAGAATTCAGAAGAATCATACCTCTCACTATAGATGGTCTATCCTGATCATTTACAACCATCTTCTCAGCTCCATACAATTGCTTCATCGTTTCACTATGCACCTTATTGCTTTGTTAAGGTATCTCTTATTGATGATTCATGGTGTTCCTTGATCCAAAATTGATATCTCTTATCTATTGATGAGAATGATTATACTATCCTCATTTAGTCGAAGCATACGATGCTTGGGAACCTAAGAAGTGTTTGTGGAACCTGACCTCAAAGCACTGCAACAAAAGAACTTATGACTACCCATCTTCTTGCATTATTGACATGATCTAGGTTATCCCGTACACTCTCTCTTTATGTGGCTAAGGGAACCACATTTGGTATAGTCCATTTTTATCTTGGGTCATGGAGGAATTTTCACTGATCCAACCATTTTATTTTGAGTCTCACTCCCTCCTTGGAAATAGGTACCCCTCATCCACATGCTCCCAACATTCGAGTTCGCTCTATTTACCATAGGTATCATCTTACATCCACCTCCTTTAGCACCTAAGATATCATGTTCATCCACTATCACTATGTTCACCATTCTTATATAATCTGTATTATAGAGCACCACAGTCTTCGATAGAATATAATACATTATCCATTATTCGAAGATATGTGCATTCAAGGATGCCCTAGCCACAACCTCTAGTGAAAAGATCATTAAATTCACGAATTTAGCAACATATTCTGTGATAGAGATATTTTCTTGCTTCAGGATGAAGAAATATATTTTTTTCTGGATCTTGATCATGTGAGTATATAATTATTTATTGACCAAGTATTCAAAGTCCTCCCAACATAGGCCTTGATCTAGTTTGGCATGCATCACTAGTTCCCACCACTGGTGTGCAAGATCATAAAGCATATATGTTTCTAGTTCTAATTTTAGATCCAATGGTGTGGAAATGAAATTGATGATACAATTCATCCTATTCTATAACACCTCCACCTTTTCCAGTTTAGAATCAACCTGGAAAATGGGTGCATTCTGTTTTATGATATGGATGGAATGATCCTCATATCTTGGATCATCCCTCTAGTTTTATGTGTCCAAATCCTGAAACGCTTGGATGATACACTAAACTATCTATTAGTTCACATATGGCTCAAGTTCAACCATATTCTATGTAGTGTCTTCATGTTGTTTTCTATGACACCTATCGGGTTCCATTTTCTAAAAAATCAATGAACTATATAAGTCTCACAATCTAGTAAATGATGGATTTACATGTCAAATTATATCACATCAACTATCATAATATTGAATTCCAAAATCAAATTCTTCCCCATTCAATTGTTTTTGAAAAATCCATTCATTATTTTGAAAATAAATTCTTTTTCAATGTACATCAACCATGATTTTTCAAAGTCATTCATTTGAAAACAGTTTCCACATTTTCTTAATATTCACACCTCTTCTCAAAATCATAAATCATTACTCTAAATGAGATATGAAACCCTAGTGGGAGTTCATTCATCTAAAATTCATGTCATACTCCTCTCATTGGAAAACCCAATGAAAATGATATTCCATATCCTACATTTTTCTGCAAAACACTTATGTACCCAAATCCCTATTTACGTGAAGTCCAACAAAAAAGGCTAGCTGTGTCTTTTTTATGATATATATTTCATGTCCTGAAAATCCAAATACTTTCAATGATTCCATACAAATGAATAGATAATAATGATTTCAACTCTAACACAAAGAAACTGAAGACCACTTGTCTAGAATGGACAAAACAAGATGATACCATTTATCAAAACAAGGTTCTGGATCTAACAAACTGATACCATTTATAACATCTGGCGCCATCTCATTGGCATGAAAGGGAAGTGAGATGCTACCTGCCCTTAAGTGACATCCCCAAGGTGCCAAAGTCTAGAAATAAATGCCTAAGGGTTTGAAATGCAAGCCAGGGATAATATACCCTTAACGAATTAAACCACTAACCAAAAAACCATAACCATAGAACCATTATATGAAGCATGATAAAAAAATCCAACTGAACCATCATCTTTATTAAAAAACCATACAAATTTGTACTAAATGGGAAGACAATGGAATTTTGAAAGTAAATAGTAGAAAGACAACTAAAAACCACATGATGACCAGAAGACTCTACGATCTACAATTTCCATGCTCCAGTATCACCAAACAGCCCAAGTATCATGAGGTGGGGCTAAATATGTGTGATATTTTACATTTTCCCAAGTCTTTTAAGATAGAATATTTTAAAGAACTAAATTTACAAAGCGAGGATGAGTATAAAACTCTGTAGGTTTTACCCAATGAATTCCATACTCACGCCACTATGATAGAAAAGTTATCCACATTTACATTAAACCTTTTATATAAAACAATTATGAAAAATAGTTTATAACATAATATAATCATATTCCAAAACCATTAGTGACCATATGAGAACAAGTTCAATTTAACAGAATTTTCCAGTAAGTAGCATTTCAATAAAAGAAACCAAACAAGTTCAAAAAACCATTTTTAATATCATTTTTTCATAACCATTCCATTTTTTACCACACATGCATGCATGCTTTACAGTTCTATACTCATGAGGATTCTGTTGTCTAAATTACCTTGTGTCACACAAAATCATTCCCCCAATCTAGGGTCACTCACTTTGTACCCCAATGGTACACATCTCTTATTTAGTGGCACATTGAACCTAATCTCAAAAAACACACCAATGTATGAAAAACCCATTCTAAATAACCATTTTAAACTATTCCAATAAAATAGTTCTTTTATTGAAAAAAACATACCAAACCAATTCCAATCATCCATTCCATTTTAATAATATCGTTCATTTTGTTGAAACCCTATTCCAAATCCATTTACCACAACTTCATAAAAATAACATTTTAAAATCATCATATTATAATCAAGAGTCAAACACTTTTCCAATAACACCAATTTTGAAATTTACACAAATTTTCACCAAAGAGGGTTTCAATAAATCATAATGAAGTTATTTTGATATCAAATCCACAAAATGAAATTAATTTGAAAGCATGTAAATTAGTTCTAATAATAGGAGTTGAGAGTGAAGCCACCTACCATGAAGGGTTTGAGGAAAACAAAAAACCGACGAATAACGCTTAAGAAAGTGGGTAAAAATTCCACAAAACAGCCTTATATTTCTTCTCCAATTATAAATGATATCAAAAATCCTCATATTTGGCATCAAAAATCTTAGAAATACCCACAATGGGTATATATATGTTAGAAAGATAGGATATTATAAGTAGATGTTAGTATATCTAATAAAACTCAATGAGAAAGATGAAGAACAAGAATTAACCATGAAGAATTGGCTTCTAAACGCCAAAGGGAGACTCCATATTGATTCTAAATTGCATGGGAGATGTAATGCAACCATAAATAGATATAAATCTTGAGATAGGGTCACATCAGAGAAAAAATGGGAGTTATGGTCAATAAATTGTGTTATGCACATTTTTAGGATCTCTCTTTATCCTTGCACATAGTTTAGTCACACGGTTAGACAAACCATGAACTAACTATGTGTTAGATACTATATAGAAAAACCCTCTCAAAGACTCCTTGCCCGACCCCCTTAAATGTGAACCCCACTTTTATGAAGCTACTACCTCAAAACTACTAATGTGTATAGTTTCTATGAGGATTTCCAAGTGGTTTGGGAAAACCGTGTGCAGCACGTGTGCATCCCCATTATCCCCAAAAACTTATTTAATGTTCACCAAAATTGCTCATTCTTCACCCTCATACGTTATATACATTAAATAATTAAATAAATGGTTACATACCAGAAACTCTCGGTAATTAACCTTTTGATCATGGTTTTATCATATAAATAATGCTAACCATGATATAAATATCATGTATATTCATTATATATGTATTTAGAGTAATCCATAAAATTCTAGATATAGATAATTAATTGCATCATTCATGGATACGGGAGTTCGTACAAAAATATGAATGATATTTGATATTTCTCGATAAATCATTCAAAGGAAAGGTAACTAATTTACTGGAAATAAAAATAATTTTTATTTTATATATTTTAAATATGTTCATTATGCCTATCCATATGACATTTCATGTAAATCTTACGTGATAAATGAATCACATCGATTCGTGAGGAAGTAGTAATTCTAACACATGGGGAATGTTATCATGTTTCCACAGAAAGAAATGTAATAAGGAATATAAGATATTATATTTCCAAAGGTATAATTATATTATAACTATTATATAAATATCTTAAATTAATCATTAAAAGCATTCACTATAGGTGGTTATTGAAAACAAAAATCATCTATTTGTGAGGCATTAGTCATCCATACACACGATTGATGGTTCTATTTCTCATTTGATGGATGGGGTGATAGATGTAGTTTATTACATTATCAGAATAAAATATTTTTTTATGTGGGAGAATTATGTTATTATATAATCATGGTTAAATCATTTAGGAATTTTTTAGTGTATGGAATAAAATGAAATCACATAGTTATGGACTATACCTTCTCTTCGGAGAACCCCTTTAGGTTTAAATATAATGTCTTCTTATGAATGACTACTTATAAATAGAATGCATATATGATGTTTATAAAGAATTAAACGATAGATTTGGGTATGATTTAGATAAACCAAAGTGTTTGGGATGTTTGAAGCAAATATGAGATGGATTTCCCTTAAAAAAGTGGAATAGAGTACACACAGAAAATTTTCTGAAAGAATAATGTGTAACCATATGTTTCAAATAACTAAAGGATAAAAAATGATTCATTCATGAGATTTATAAGAGGTATAAATATGTATAGTTAATTTGAGTTTTATAAGTTTAAATGTCAATGTAAATTTATCATTTTTATTTTAACCCTTGTAAAACTCGTTTTAACATATTCTATTGAAATCATGTTGTTATAGTTTTTACAATTAATTTTGACAAATGATTAGGTTTATAATATTATATAACTTTAATCCTTCTGATTAAAAAAATGATATCCATTTTTATTGATTCCATTATTAGAATTGGAAATTTTTTATTTAATATTAACCCAGTATATGTGAATAAAAAATGTTTTTCCAAAGTATAAATGTTCATAAGAATTAAAAGTTTTAATATAAAAAACCAATACGAAAAATATTAAAATGACCTAAATTTTATTATAAAATATATATTTGAATTAATATTACTTTTAAAATCATATTAAAATAATTTTAAGGTTTCTAAATTCTTTAAATGAAAATATAATTCATAATAAAAACATTTATTTTTCACAATTCACTGAAAAAAATTTCATTTAAAAAAATTCTAAAAAATTAACTGTACAATGATTTTTGTATGTGGATTTTAAAAATTAATTTCATTTTTTCAATTAAATTTTCTCAAAGTGATAAAATTAATTTTAATAATTAATTTTGAAAATACGATCAATGTAGATTTATTTTTCATAGATAAATAAAAACACATAAGATGAATGTTAAAAAACATTATTGAATATATTATATATAATTTTAATTTAAATCTTTCATCAATATTAACTTATTTTTTTATTGATATAAAACACATTTAGGCACATAAAAATAGTTTTTTATGAAAAAAATTATTTTCTTTCAAATGGTTATTTTTTCATTTCGAATTAATTGGTTTGTAAATAAATATTTAAATATGTGTGTGTGTAAACAAAATATATTTTCATTAATAATTTAATCCTTTTGACACACCAAATTATAATGGCTATGTGATAACTATCATATGAAATAATGATATTTTAATTCTACTATTGTTTTATTAAAAAACGATTTTTCATGTGATTAAAAATCTGGTGATTAAATTATTTTTATATGAATAAAATAAATTTCATAATGTCTAGAGGTCTTACATTACACCCCTTAAATAAATATTATACATTATATTTCAAATTGATATTGGTAATCGATGGATTAAAATTTAAAAATTCTTTTATGGTTAACCCACATCATTAAAGATTTGATAAAACATTCTTTTAAAAAAGGGAAGGGGAAAAATAATGGTCATCTAGAATAAAAAATAACTAGGTTCCAAAATATAAGAATATTTTTGGTAAATGAAAATATAAAAATGGAAGATAATACTAACACTCATGGATTAATAGAGAGTGATATAGAATATGATCATGAATAATTTTACCACCACAAAGCCATAATACTGTAATGATTTAAAAGACCATTAGTTAAATAGAAATCAATGTAACGTGACAATATTTGTGTCTCAATATATTTTTATTATATATGAGTGAATATTATACCACCAATATATTGAACATGAGAAAATTTACTTACTTGATTTCATTCCATTTCATAATCTCAATATCACACTTTGGGTGTAATTTCATCTATTTTCACTTTATCTATCTTTTTTAGATAAAATATGGTTTTATAATTATTTAAGCACTAATCATTCAAAAGATCCATAAAATAATGATAAGACATTCCTTTTACATCTGGTTATCATCAAAAACAAAAAATTTAACATAGGTTATCCAATATACATAAATATTCATATTGTGTAATAATAAATTAATCACTAAAACTCATCAAATGTTTAACATAAAACATTCCATAAATGGTTAAACTTAATACCCTTCCATAATTAGAAAATAAATAAATAAGGCATCTTAATCACCAAAAATTAACTAAACATTATCCTATGAAATTACATAATGTAACTATTATTTGTTATATAAAAAATATGTGAATACCTTGGTCATATATTCTCATAAAACATGGTAAGAACCAAAATTTACATAAAATAACAATGAATTAATATATTCATCCCCATTTATTAAATAAAATCATAGATTATTGAATATATTACTCTAATAAAAAAATAATTCAAACTTCATCTATAATAACACAAACAACACTGTCATATTAACCAATTCAAAGGTCATCAATAATATCAAATTCAAATAATTATATCAGTCATTTATTTATGAAAACAAAACTACATTATCAAAACAACAAAAACATATTAAGTGTTATCTATCCATTAATCAGGTTCTTCCATAAAATATCACTTTTCCATTAAATCAATTTTCACAGTCATCAATTAAATTAAACATATTCTTAAATATCCTAAAGGGAAAACTTATATTAAATAATACTTATATATATATATTTGTATTTATATAAAATATATTTAAAATTACATTACAAAAACACTTCTATCCACCTACTATATTCTAAAACTAATAACTAGGATTCATCATATTATTATATATTGCCTCTTACATTTAATATGTAATTTTTATTCTCATCATCAGCAGCAAAAAAATCCTTTACTCATGATACCCTATAAATCATATTCATGGGCATTCCACTTGGACATCAATTTCAAGAATTCATATTTCTTCAACATTTTAAACATTAAACTATAGATTAATCATTTGGGAAAAAAATATTTACATCCATATTGTTAAATAGACTCTAGTGTTTTCAATTGTAACTACTTACTCTATTCCCCTCTTCTCCAAGAATAAAATATATTCATTTACCATTAAGACATTCCCTTGATTCAATTTTTTCATATTCTTGACCTATAGTAAACTAAGTCTACATTACTCTATAGAATCCACCACATAAGAAATCGATGAAATCAACCCTTCATTTTCATTAGTGTGTGTAAGTTTTAGTTGAGCTAAAATTTATTTATACTATATCATGATAACTAATTAATAATAATAAAATATCATTAAATCAATACATCACACCATTTGTTTTGTCATAAACATATTTTATATCCAATTCAACTTTCACCTAGTTTATTTTAGTTCCCACCATTAACTGAAACTAAAATTAGAGTGTAAGGAACATCAATCATAGTGGGAAACTGTTTATTTGTTAAAATAAATTATAGTATGTCTATATAATCCAACATTTATTTAAATCTATGAAACCATAGGTTTATCCTAGTTAATTCATGGTCACCATTTATTAAAATATATTATGTTATATCTTTAATGAAAAAATGAATTAATTAAAGAATATCCCAAAAGAGTGTTAAATTATGTGTGGATTAAGGCCTACTATCGTGTACATGGTATTGATTTAGGCAATCCTTAAAAGAATTTTTCCTAGTTATTACCCCTATATATACATTTTTCTCGAACGACGTCATCATTTCATATCTAGAAATGGATTTATTCAATTATAAACCATATAAACTATTCATTAAAAAAAATTGTATATTATCCTATACATAGTACCATCCTAAGGTTTCTCACTATTGTTTTCTCCTCCTAGATTATAAAGGTTATCTAATCCTTTCTTGTATACCGACTATAATTACATGTTATTTCAAATATATACATAGGAAATATTTTTTATACGAATATTCAATACATTTCATAAATACACATGAGTGGACTCAAATGGTTTTGTGTCTTTGGAGACTTGGTACACAATCTTCTTGTTTAATGAATTATCTTCAACATCTCCCATAATGATTTTACCCTTTTATACTCTTCATAAATATAAAATACATATATCCTTTCTTTATAACCTAGGAAAATGAAACATAAGAAAGGGTGAGACTAGATTCCTATTAAGGGTAAACATGGAAGATATTATTCTATGATCATATAAAAGAATAATATAAGCATAAGAATTTTAGATCACGCACATAGCTTACAAAGTTCTTTCCCACAATGACGTAGATCATAAACCTATTTCATGGAAAAATGAATTCTTATCACGAAAAACATAATTAATATGTGTGTGAAATCATCATAAAGCATCAATATTAGGTTAATTTTATAAAATTTGGGCTCCATCATTGGTATTGAAACCACATAATTATTCAAGTTAAACTACCTAGACCATAAAACACAGTGGATCAGACATCATCACCTATTATTGAATATAGATAAAACCCATCAGCCAATTTCCCATTATGGATCAATCCCATCAACTTATTTCACGTTGATACTTAATCCCATCGGCTTGTTTCTCATTGTTATCTCATGATATAATAAGATTTACCCAATACATTGAACACATATATTATTCCCACCCATCCTTGGTTACAATAGGACCATTTTCCTTTGTTATAACATCAACATTAACCTTGTTTATAACATAACCAACATCACCTAATAAAAATTAAATATAAGTGCACCATAAGACCATAAAAAATTAATTATATGAATATCCAGTAAAAATAAAGGTTTTTATTAACATTTCATCATAGAATAATGCATTGAAAGAAAACATATTTCATAAGCATCTCATTGATTCATAATATAATAAACCATAAAAGATGAATTGGTTTTATAAAAACTTATTCATCATTATCATAAAAGATAAAGAGAATGAATAAAGATGAAAATATTAGATCATATCCCAAAAAAATAGTATGTAACATCAAATGATATCTTCTTAGTTGGAAAATGTTATTGGAAGACCACTAGAATCATTTTTTGAGAAAAATAGTTTTTCCCCTTTGAAAATAAATTATTAAAAAAATGCAAAAAAAATGAAAAAGCATTTACATTGATTATAAAATTGGAAACATATAATGGAATCATTAAATAATATATTGGTTATGACATAAAAAAAATTCCACTGTATTTATTCACATCAAAATGAATAGTCCTTTAATATTTCTATAAAAATTTACTTTTTTGTAAAATGACGTGAACATTATTTTATAAATAATTTTTTGAGAAGTAAAGAATGGGTCAAAATGAATTTAAATAATTTTTTTGAATATTAAAAACATTCATTAAAACATTTTAATAAATTATGTATATGGAATAAAATGGGTTTTTGACGGAATAGATAAATAAATATAAATTTTTATAAAAATAATATTTTGGTATCTTCAATACTTTGAGATAGTAAAATGAAAGGAAAAAATTTATTATAGAAATAACAATAGGATAATGAAGTACATGAGTTTCTTGAGAGGTATATCATAAGAATCCATCATTGTAAGCATATTATAAAATATCCCACTCAATAATGATATGGTAGAATTAAACCTTTAATACTATAGAATATTTTGAATCATAAGTACCATGATTGAAATAACAAGATATGGATATTTATATCCAACAATTATCATAAAATAAATGATAAAATACACTCATGGTCATTATATTCACCATAAAGAAAAAATATGTTGTGTATAAGGCATGTGTCCCATAGAAATAAATCTGAAATGAATTTCCCTTACCTATTTGGTGATCTCGTGAGTTATCATCCCCATTAATGAATAACATCTAATGAAAAAATATATATCATGGAATTAAATGTGTTCATTATTTAACATGTCAATGTGAAATTATATTCACCACATAAAAGAAACAAGTGGTTATTTTTGCATATGTCTCCTAGAAATAAAAGATAGACTTGAAATCCCTTACATTAAGTATCAACTCTCTCTGTGCATGTTCAAAACTACTATAAAATAAATATAATTTCATCATAAATATATTACATAACCATAATCATATTTATCATACCATATATTATTTAATTATGACCTTTTAATACCTACTTATATACAATTCTTTGTTAAATTCATGTTTCTAGTAATAGTTGCTTCACATTTCATGTATGTTTTGGTTTAGTATTTTTAGTCCTTATATTTTTTTTTCATGGTCCCATCATATAAATAATTTTAACAATTATATAAATATATTATATTAATTATAAATTTACTTATAGTAATACATAAAAGTTAGAGATGGAATTTAAATTACACCATTCATAGAGTCGATAGACTGTACGTACACATGAACATTGTTTCCATTTTCTTGATGGAAGAAATGAAGGAAAGGTAAATAATATGTTACACATATATAATGATCCACATGATAAAAATGAATCACATCACATCATAATGCAGTACTCCTCCGTACACACAAAAAATGTTATCCTATTTCCATAAAATGAAAAATTATATAGTATATGTGCTATTATAATTACACAAGAGTACATAAGTTATAATTATCATATAAATATATTAAATCCATCATTATATCCAGTCATGATAAGTGGTGATGGAAAATGAATTACATCAGTTCTCAAGGTAGTAGTCCTCCACAACCATGGTCGACATTTTCATTTCCCAATTGATAGAAGAGGATATTGATGTAGGCCATTAAATTTACAAAATAAAATATTATAAAATATTAGATATTGATATTATTATATTTTCCTAGATAAATAAAATTTTAAATCGTTACAGGAATAAATAAAATAAAAATAAATTGTTAATGACTATACATCTAGCTCAGAGAACCCCTTTGTATTTACACCTCAAGAAATTTTAATAGTATTTTATAATCTAACAAAGGACTCTATGATGTAGAGAGGGAATTAATTAAAGGACTCATAATGAATTTTCCAAACCTATGGGTAATGGATGTATGAAGTGAAGAGGATAGTACGCTCCCTTTTATAAGTGGGGGGAGAGGGCAGACATGAAATTTTTGAAACAAATAATGTGTACCCACGTTTCTCACAAGAAAAAAGAAGAAAAAATGGGAAAAAATAAAACCATAGAGGTAAATTTTTTGAAATTTTTCCATACCATATTATTTGGACATGTTGTTGTCCATTTTAACCGTTATCAATTTAGTTTAACCAGTGGTAAATTTGTTTTAACCTTTTACCGCTGTATTTAATATTTAATGTTTTTGCTATTTATTTTTAAAACAAATATGTTTATAATATAATAAAATATTAATTATTTTTATTTTAAATATGGAATACAATTTAACAAATTCTATTAACATAATTGTAAAATAAAATTCAATATTCATCCAATAGATGTGAAAAAAAATATGTTTCAAAGAGAAAATTTTCATTTGTTTAAAAAAAATTTAAAAAAAAATTCAATATGAAAAACATTAAAATGAAATAAATTTTATTAATCAAAAGATTATTTAATGGTTTCTACATTAAAAAAAATCTTAGAAAAAATTGGATGTTATTAAATGATTTTCGAAAAAATAGAATTCTTAATAAAATCTATTATTTTTCCATATTGGATACAAAATTATCCTTTATGAAAACACTAAAATATCACACTGATATAATTTTTACATTATGATTTCATAAATTAAGTGCATTTTTTAATTTTTTTAAAAAATATTAAAAAAAAAAAATTAAAATAAGTGTACAAAATGTGAAAAACTACTTTGTATAGAATATTCAATTTTAAGCATAATGTTGGATTTATTATTATCTCATACCTGAAAGCACATAAAAAGACTGTTAGAAAAAATTATTGAATATTATTTATATAAATTTCATTAAAATAAATCACAAATATTTTTTTATTTAATTTATTTAGATATACAATTTTTTGTAAATAAAAAAATAGTTTTTAAGAAAAACATTTAATTTAGTTTAAAATGTATTATATTCTCATTTATATTTAATAGGTTAATAAATATTACATTATACATGGGAGTGAAAAAAATATATTTCCATAATTATATTAATTAAATTTATAACCATTATTTTAATGGCGAACTAATAACTTTCATATTAAATAGTAATATTTTAATAGTTTCTCAAGTTTCCTTTATAGTTTTTTTTGAGAAGTTGATACCTTTGACCAAAAGAACCAAAGAAAAATTATTAATGAAATAAATCTTATAGGAGTCTAAAATTTGGGATCATATTGCAATATTATACATGTAAGGAAATAATAACGGTGATGAAGTCTTCGAACTAGGTGATGTCTTTATTTACACATATATTATTTAGGTCATCTGAAACCGTGTTTTTTTCTAGATAAAAATGTGTGATGATATAGTTAAGATCGATGAGATAATAGGTGCATTCCATCCAACAGGTAGTAATCATCCAAGCGAGATGTGTTATGCCATTCCAAATTGCTTGCACGATGGTTGTCGAGTCACATTCAATCCATATGTTGTTCTAAGTAATGATCCTGGTAAATGTAATTGCATGTATCAAACTAATCATTTCTGCTTCGAGGGAGTTGGAAATTTGACAACCACACATTAAAACATCCATAGATCCTACCGAAGTGATTCCTAAAGATATCACAACACCCTAGGAATCCCGTATTATGTTTTGAGGTGCCATAAATATGGATTTTGATCCATCTAGGAAGAGGGGCTCTCCAGAACACCTCCATAGTGCGATGAGGTTGATAAAAATTTTCACTAATCCATAGATGCATCCGGATTCCAAATCCATGCACTCTATTGTGGGAATGTCTCTTTTTCAATAATGTATATTCAAGTATATAAATAAGGATCCACATCCCACCTGCATTATCATTGATTGATTAATTGTTATAAATAATTGTATTCTGATTATACCTTATCACTTGGTGGAGTTCAACAACTATAGCAAGGAAAAGGTGATATATTTGCTGAGAGTCTTCCATTTCTGCACATTTCATTAGCTGTTTTTTGATGGAGACAAAATGTATCCATCATCATATAAAAATGTCAAGTATATTGTTCTGAAGATAAGAAATAGAATCACAAGATAGAAATAGGTTTTTATCATCTTCTCTAGGTTGATTACATATTTTTCACATAGAGAAAATATGGATCCCAGAATATTGAAAAAAAATATATCAGTGGGAACTCTGTTGTGAGAAAAACACCAGATGATATTGAATCTTGAAAGTTTTATCCATGTTTATTGAAATTTTTTATCCAATTTTAATAGCTTTCAGTTTTAGAGAAATAATTATTTTGGAAATTCATTAAGTTAAGAATACCATTGTGAGTAGGTTCCCAAATTAAAATCTCATTTGTGCAAGAGAATGAGTAGTTTTAAATGATATTCATAACAGAATCTGGGATATGATAATTTTGAGAGAATAGAATTTCTTTTATAGATCATTTTGTACTATCAAGGGTTTGAGCGGTAGATATAAGAAAAATTAAAGGCATGATAGTCCCGTTATCCAACCAGAATTTCATGTAGGGGACTATAGAGACCAATCATTTGGAATTATTCATAATGTTGGTGAAGGATTGTTTGATAGATTTCTATATAGAAGAATTAATAAAATTTAAATTTCCTATATTAATTTTGGTATGAAATCTATTTTTAAGAAAGGTGATAGCTTCAGAAGTATGATGAAAAAGGATCCAAGTGAGTCTTTATTAAAGGGATACATTAAATTACATTATATTTTTTATACCAATACCAGCATTATCTATGGGTTTGCAACAAGTTGACTAGGGAATAGTCACATGTTTTGTTTCAAGGATACTACCAGTATAGATAAAATTATTTATATGGGTAATCATTTTTTTAGAAAGACCAATTAGGAATTTATATTTCATGGTAGACTTACCAATCTTGGAGATAATAGTGGATTTAAAAAAGGCATTTCCTACCTTCCATTGAAAGATATTTTCCTTTCCATGAAGTGGAATTGTTTAGAACTTGGTCAAAAATAGACCAAAAGTGGCATGACATGGGAATACCCCAAAATATGGGGACACCAAGGTAAGTGAAAGGGATATAACCTTTATTCAGACCTAAGTCACTGATAAATATACATTTTCTACTAGAAGGAATGTTCTTCCCAAAGAATATGTTGGACTTATTATAACTAATTGTTTGACCAGAAACCTCTTCATATTGTGAGAGTGCGATTTCGAGGTTAATAATGTTTCTTTTTTCAAATTAATGAACATAGGTTATGTCATCATCATAAAAATTCTGGGTAGGAGAATTCATGTTACTGGAGATGTGGATGCGATTTAGCTTATTCTGTTTCACCATATGATAGATCGGATGACTAAGGTAGTCTTTTACTATCGAGAAGAGAATGGAAGAGAGGGGGTACCCTTTTCAAACACATTTGGGGCATTTAAAATATCCCATGGGAGATCCATTGATCAAAATGGAGACAAACACTATGTTGAAAAGTTTATTTATTGTAGTGATAAAAGATATACTAAAATCAAAACCTTGAAACACATTGAAGATAAATCCCTAGTTTATGGTGTCAAAAGCTTTTCTGATTTCAATTTTAATTTCTATTTTACTTCCTCTGTTGGTTTTATTCATGTTATTGGCACACCCAGAGGAATGAAGGATCTAGTCTTGAATGGATCTTCCCTTAATAAAACCAAATTGTTTCCAAGAAACACTTTTTTCAATTATAGTTGAAATTATATTAGCAATTATTTTGGAGACAATTTTATAAATAGTATTAATAATAGAAATGAACCTCAACAGGTAAATCACAGTTGAATCATCTACATTTAGAATCAAGGTGATAAATTGTAAATTAATATGATGAGGAAGCACACCGTTAGAAAAAAAACAGGATTTTACAAGGTTACAAACATCGAAGTGAATCACATCCCAATAACATTAGAAGAAACAATTATTGAATCAATCAAGACCCTGAGCACTATAGAGGTTCATACTAAATATAGTTTTGTTGATTTCATGATCCTAAAGACTATTGGGAAGGAATTTGTCATCCACATCAGAGATCCCTAGAATAATGGCCATAGGAAGGAACTCTTTGTTGACATCAGGACTATTGGAGATGGATTTATAGTAGGAAACAATATGTTGAGAAATGTCATCTTCATTTTCCAGAATCTTGTCCCCATCCTTTCGAAAGGATTACATCCTATAGGATATCAACATTCATTGAAACGAGTTATAGAATTTAGTATTTATGGCACCTTATGATAACCTTTTAAAATTAAACACTCATTTTCTCATATAATCATTCAACGTGAGTAAAGAATTGAGTTTAACTATAATATTTATTTATTGAGTAGGATCAATGTTGAGGTTGGAGCTAGTGTTTTTTGTTTTATATATCCTTGATTTCTTCCTCAAGAAACATGATGTCATTATTAATTGATTTGTCTTCAGAGGTGCACCAGGTTTTGAGAGTTTGTTTTAGAAGTTTTAATTTGACATTACATGAAAAGGGGTCATATCTGTGTGACATTTAATACCAATTTTTTGAGGATATTAGAGAATTAGTCATCAAAAAATGAAAAATTTATAAATATTAAAGGAAACTAGGGTTTCATATATTTTTTGGAGACATTTACCAGGATGGGGTGGTGATTAGAGTTCAACTTATGAAGAGTGGTGATATAGATTGTGTCCCATTTATCTAAAGTGCAGAAATTTATGAAGGCTCTACACAGTTTTGAGGCAACCACTTTATTATAATGTATTATATACCAAGGGAATTTTTCAACAATGAGATTGATTTGAAAAAATATTATTTTCATTTATTGAGGCTTTAAATTATCTCGTGGAAATAGAAGATTAAGATGGATCATTTTTCTCACTTGAGTTTAGATTGGCATTAATGTATCCAATAAAAAACCAAGGAGCATTGATATTAGTTCTTAGATAGGAAATCCCATTCCACAAATTTTTCCTATCTTGTTATTTATTCATCACATAAAAAAGAGGAGAAAAGATGTGTGCCATCATTATTAAATTTCACTTAAAATCTGATTTGATATTTTGAAGAAACTAGCATTCAGTAAGAATGAGTGAGAATAAAGCCATAACTATTCAACATTGAAGGTAGTTTTTATTTCACCACTAAACACATAATTATGATGGAAAAATTGAGAGTATTTTGAAGAGAAGGTAATTTTTTTCTTAGAAATAGAAAATAATATAGGATGGTGAGTGTTAACCATTATTTTTAGAACAATTAATGTTTCAAAATTTCCAGTGCCCTGCCAATTCACAAATAAGATCCTCATTTAAACCTAAATTTGAAGTTAGAACTCCCCTTTTTCATTTTGTCAGAACCATTATTTCTTGAAGACATTTTAACATTTTGGGTACTATTAGTGGTTTGTTCTTTTTCATTGCTAGAAATTATAGGATTCCTTTTAGTAGGTTCTTTGATTGGGGAATTCATAGTTGAGTCTTCAGGATTATTAGGACACATCAACCAAGAATTGGAATTATGGTTGGATATCAAATTTCTAGACTTCCTAGAACAATCATCATTATCTATAGATTTAATACTATCAACATGGGATTCGTTTACAGTTTTTTTTCTTGTAATGCAAGGTTTCAATGAAATTAAACTTATGTGAAAAAATATATATTTCATAAAATATTAGGGTTGTTATAATGTATCATTTAAAACATACATAGACTATATGTGAAGATAATTCCTACCTAATTTACTATGTATAATTTAGATATAATGTTTCTATTACTGATCATGAAACAAATTCTAATTGGATTCTCAGTTCCCTTTAATATAGAAGTGACATAATCATTCAAGATGGATGCCCCTTGATTAAAGTCCAGAGTTCATATAGATTTTCCCATTTATAATATTCCATTTATGGAAATTTAGTTTAGTGAGAATTTATTTGCACTGGGTATTTCTTGAACAAGATTCTATAACATCAAATAGAAAGTAAATCATGAATAATAATGATAAATTAATGTTTATGGAACCTATGATTGTAAATTTCCATGTATCTTGATCCAATTTTAATTGAATGTTTACCCAATAAGTTTTTTTCTTGACTTTTAAGAAAAACAATTATGATATATGGTTTATTGAATTTTTATCGAAAATAGATTTGAGGAGTATGTGATCCATGAAAAAATAGGTGACTCTTGAGCAAAATTTCTATCTATAAAAAATATACCCATATTCCACAATACCCCAAGATTAATCCTCAAGAGTGTAGAGAATATTTTCGATAATACTCTAGAGAATCATGGGGGATATAAATTCCATATCTGTGTGGTGTCTTTGATAATTATACTTTCCCCTAGAATACAACGCCGAGACTGACATTCATATCAGAACCTCTTCTAAATTAGTTTATTTAATAAATAACATGTTAACCTACATAATATTCACATTGATTACACCTCTAAAAAATTATTCACTAAAATTTCCCCTCTAGAAATGTAATTGATCCCTTGATATTGGACATCAGAGATAAACTCATTCATAATTTTTTCAACATGGTCAGTAAATTTATCGGGACTCGAAGGGTAGCTATACAGAAATATTGATAGAATATAAGATGTAATTAACTTTTTTAATTTTACCCCCATAGAAATAAACCTACACATATATTTTTTGATATAGGTTTTATCTTATTAACTAGACCACCAAACATTTGACCTGAATCCTTCCCATAAGAAGAGTGGAATCAAGAAATTTCATGGGGAATATACCTCAATAAATTCTGAGCCATTGTTGTCTCAAGATGGTGTATATTTTTTGGAAATAAATGATTTTATATTTCATTTATTGTTAACCTAACCAATTCCATTTCTATAAAAATACTCTACATGTTTTAATTCCCTTAATGAATTTATCCTTCTAGACTCAAATAATAGTAATCATCCAAAAACATTACATATTAAATACCCCTAAAATTGTATCTTCCTGTGAAAGTAAAAAGAATATCTATTAAGAATGGTTTTATTATATTTTATACTAATTATTTGTTGAATGAAAATAATTATGAAACAGTATAGGGGGTATCCCTCCTATAATACCCTGAATAACTAAAAAAATAGGTATTCATCCCCCCTATATGGGAGATCTAAAGTCAATAAAATAAAAAGAACTAAAAGAGGATATCTCAGTCCCAATGCATAATACTAAGGTTATTTATGAACTTAAGAAAACTATTACCTTCCATTTTCTCATGGGAGTTATGCAAGGAAATTTTAGTCATAAAATTAGTGCATCAACTCATCATTTCCAATATCCAATTGTCTATTATGAAAAGAAATGGATTTTTTCATTGAACTTCCCTAAAATAAAACATGAATCTCACTTGAAATGATTCTAGGGAGAAACATAACAAAATGGTTCTTGAATATAATACCCAGAAACTTATAAGAAAAAATTTAGATTCCAATGGGATGTTATTTATTCATGGATAATGTCTGATTAACCTTGGGAGTCATGATAAGAAAGGTGTCATAGAAAATTATGGTGATAGACTCGCCACAATATAATACTTACTCTACTTCAATGATTTATTTTTTAATTATATACCATGAATACATAATAAAATCACTAAGGAAACCATCCATATTGTTAAAACTATCTATGTTGGGAGAGAAAATAGATTCCCCAATCTATCTAATTCTTGTATAAAACAAAAATCAGAATTATCCAAAACATCAATACATCTTAGAATTCATTTAAATAGGGAAAAACTGATATCTTCTCACTAATACCCCTCCCCTTCACTATAGATAGATTCATTTAAAGAATATTTTTTGTAGTTAACAGTAATATGGTCTTTTTTTTACATCAAGGATTTAGTAACCATACTACATATGTATATTTGAAATACCATAAAACTTTTTCCCTTAAATAAATTCTAGAAAAAACATAGTATTTTGGACACCATCCAAAATCTAGAGAGCATATTATTTTTCCTAAGACAACTTCCCAGCCTCAAAAATATTATTATTCAATATTTTCAAGGATCTGGTACATGAAACATCATCAATCCACAAGTATTTCATTCTGGAATAAATTTTATTAATATGAATGTTTAGTGCTTCTAGATGGTATATCTAGTTAGGAATTTTATATTTATAATAATAAATATCATCTTAAAACCTCTTTGGGTTAATATACAAACCAGCCCATGTATTCTCTATTGTGGGGGAGGCCCATGATGCGTGAAAAATTTCTACGAATTCATGTCCACATATATATATATATATATATTGGAGATGGAAAATAGTTCAAATAAAAGTTTCAATGATAATGATATAAAAAATATGAGAGTGGTCTAATGGAAATATATTAATTTTAATGAAAATTATTTTAGAGAAATCCAAAAAACCTTGTAGATTTTATGAACATATATCTAACTGATTATAAATAAGTCAGATTCCCTTATTTTTGATACATTATGTAGAAAAATCCCCAGAATATATGAGTACTATGAGACCATAAAAAGAAAGTTAATATTTAAAATTATTCATTTATTTATTCAAGAGGCCCCCACATTCTCCTCTCTTACTGATTAGCATCGGATTTGATGTTATGCGCATCAAACCAAGCCTCGTATATGAGATCAACTAATGAAATACTTTTATATAAATCCAATGTTTTATATAGAACCCACCTATAATTGATAGCTTTCAAATAGAATAATTGAGATGAAATACATAACATAATCATTAGGTGTCAATAAAAATAATAATTAATATCAAAATTATTATGTTGCTTCCAGAAAGATTGATAAACTGATTTTTTGAACTATCATAATTAAATTAACCGACATTGATCTTAGTAGGACACTCAAATAAACACTAGAATCATTATTTTTTTAGAATAAAAAATAAGTTAATATAAATTAAAAAACAATGAAAGATAATTTCAATAATGATTGAGGAATAAAAACCTCATGAATTTAAGAAAAAAAGTTATCATTTTGAATCTATAGCTGGTGAACTAAGACTGTAATGATCAAACATTCGAGGATGAGAAATTGGTTTTTAGCCATCTCTCTACAACTGGATCATGTTTTCATCTGATTAAATTCAACATCATTATATCCCTCTTTCCATGAATTTCTTTTTGTGGAAGAACCACAAGACAATAATCCTCAACCAATAGAAGTGTGTGAAGGAATTAAAAAAACTAATATCATTTTTATATAATTTTATTATTGTAGTTATTCTATAATACAGTAATGGTGAGGTAGAACCAACCATATGTGTAGAGGGTAGATCAGGATGAACCTAATGAATCATCCTATGAGTACGAAAATTCAACATTAGTAAGATACAAAAAATTGTGGGATATGAACCCCAAACTATAATCTATAACTAGTGGACTATGTAAAGGATCAACAGAAGTAGGGGTATTAATAGGTATATGTACACATATGGTTTATTATAGATAAAAATGGCCTTCTACTAAAGGAATATAGAATTGAGGGGAGCTGAAATATGATCTGATTGGGGGTGAGACACCATTAATATAGGGATTCAATTATTTCAGGATGAAATTCCCAGACATTGTAGACTATATTTTTGTTAGAAACTAATCCTTGCAGAACACACCAGTATCTTCCATTAAGAGAAATAATGAAAAAAAATAAATCAAAATGTTCTGTAGGAATGACCTCATGAGTTAATGTCCTAGTTAAAAAAAAATTGTGATATATGTATAGATTTAGATGAAAGATAAATTTGGAAGAGTTTTGATGAAATTGAAGCATGAAGCCGGAAAAATTCTATATTTCATTTGTCCTATGATTTGATGATTATAATTTTTTAAATTCATGACATAAAAATAAAATTATTGTTTAATACATTGAAATCATATAATAGTTGTTACATAACAAAATAACTCATAGATTTACTAGAATGGCCCATTTCATAGTGAATAATACCCCTGGTGTTTTGATGATCGTATAATATTAAAAATAGGAGAATAATTAAACTACAAGGATGAATTATGATAAAATTAAAGTTATTATAATTAAAATAATAAAGGTAGAGATAATATGTTTTCTGATATAACATATACATCTCATAGTACACCACATTACATTACAGGTAGATATTTATAGTTGAAATTATAAAAATATTTAATGGGATATTACACTAGGATAATTTCATATTAATATTAAAAATATATTTTAATTTTTTATAATGAAATATACTGACATTATGTACTCTATCATGGAGACTAGGAGAAAATTAAATAAGATAATTGGAGAAAAAATTGGGATAAGATTATTAATGTTACCATAACAACATAACTAGTTTTTTATTCAATAAAGTGTATAATATTATATATTTTATAGTGTTCTTGAGTTGTAGAAGTGTAGAAAAATTTTGATGAATTTTAATATTCTTGTCTTTCCCACAGTATATGTATCTTCGATGTGTAATCCTTATATTAATATATAAATTGAAAACCTAATTTCATCAATAATTTTTAAATTTCTATTTGATAATAATTTATATTTTAATGCTTTTTGAATCACTATCATTGAATTCTTAACATGTTTCTGATTCCCTATTAGTTATGAATTTGTATTTTCATAAATGACGGTGAATTGACTGTGAAATTATGGAGATTACAATTGAATGATTTATTTTTGTAATGGAAAAAACTTTTGTGGATTTTTTATTAAACTATATTAATTTGTATCTTCATATTTATTCACTCATTGAGAAATTTAATGGGTATGGGATAAGAACCCAAAAAATAGTGGTGGACCATTACACATCTCTTCAAATAGATATTAAAACATAATGAATATAAGTTTTGGTATATTAATTCGCCATAATGAATTTAAAGAGTAAATAAAAAATCAATTTTCATTAACCGAAGAAAATATAATATCTCTGTAGGTATCCCCTAATTAATAAAAAATATTTCTATAGTGAAATGAAATTAATTTTTTTAAACATCTCTTTTGAAATAAATTCATTGTCACTACTTATTACTAGATGGAGTACTCATAATTTTTTGTTTTATTTATTTTGATTTTAGTCATTTTGGATTTAATTATAAAAATAAGGATTAATAATTATTAACATATATTTGATAGGAATAGAAAAATAAGTATTATTATCAGTAGTTTTACCTCATTGACATAAATATATATTATGGCCTATTATATGTAATAAATGAGATATGATTTAATTTATAAAACTTTACTACCATCCATAATATGTAACAAATCATAGGTAAAAGCTATAATTTTATCTTCATTTATAGTAATATATAATATTTCAGGAATCTAAATGAGGTATTTTATATTAATTTAAATATTTAATTATTTTTCATTATTTGTTTTAGTTTTTATTTTTTATTCTCTATTTAGGTGAACATGAGTTCATGTATTATACATTTCATGTCATATTATCATTATATATACCACTTCACACTTGAAAAATGATTATAGAAACTTTTGAACCATTATATTTGGTTATAGAGATCGAGTTTCGATGAACAATGATGGTAGATTGAATTTGGCCTAGTGTGAATGACAACAAACTTAGACAATAAATCTAAAAATACAAAAGAGATTAATGATAAATAAACAGTATAAATTATGTAATTATATTAATTATTGCAGATTTTTCTGTCATCATAAGCTCATCAAAGAAAGACAAAAACTTTAACAAAAATTTATTTATAATTAAAAAATCCCAAATTTTTTAAACTATAGTTTTTTTATTTTGAATATCCTCAAAACACCAAGATTTTATTTTAGATGTGAAACACATATCTATATACAATATGGTGTTCAATGATATAGTATGACTATGATAATTCTCTTTATAACTAAGTTTTTTAGATAAGGTTTGATTGAAAGGAATTCTCTACAGTTTGATCACTACATCGTATTATCTTTCATGTAAATTCAAGGAAATTTATGTATTTTTAGTGAAATCAGTTAGACATCAAATATTAGTTTAAAACATAACAATGAAATATGGGTAATCAAACATTGAGGTAAGATAATAAACCAAGGAGTTACTATGGATATTCCAATATAATAGTGAAATTATATTGATATAGTTTGAATCCTTAAGATTGGGTTTTTGAAAAAATATATATTATACGGTTGATGAAATACCAAGAGGAGTATTGAATAAAATGACATAAGATGATGAAAAAATTATATGTGATAAATTTTCTATAAATATCACTCTATATAAATAATAAAGAATCACCATAATATTATATATTTACCATGTATAATAAACAATATTTATAATAGTCCATGTAGATACCATGACTAAATAATGGATGAATTTTTAGGTATATAATGTAATAAATTACCATCCATGAAAAAAATATCATTTTATATTATATGGGTAGACTTTTAATCCTTTTTCTGGATTTTTTACTATTGGAATGGTACACTGAAATGCGTAAATTATTATTTTGGGATATAACTAGACTCATGTTTATATTCATAAACGATATGGTCAAATAAAATTATTAGTCTACCAAAACCATTGTTGGAAATAACATGTTGGTGGAAAAAACATGAATCCTGGACAATATTTCCTCATTATTCCTTATGGACTACAATAATCTAAACTATTGGTCAATAAATATATGTCCTAATGAAATTAATAACACAATATTGTCAAAACCATCCATAATACTTCTGAAAAGATGTTAATGAAACAAAAAATTTATTTAATTAATTAGAGACTCAATATAATATGACAAAAAAGTAGTGAATCAACCCAGTATTTAAAATGCTATGAAAAAATTCATGTTTAAATTAAAAAATATTTTTTTTGAAATATAGTTCCTCACTTGTGAAAACATTATAAAAACCACTCCAAGAGAACATTGGGTACCTTGTAGATTAACAATGATGTTCTATGGGAGGGAATTAAAGTTTTGATGTTATGAATTTTTAGGGATCTCAAGGATATAGAAACCCATTAGGAGAAGGAATATGATAAATAAAAAAATAATACATTGAATAAAGTATAAGAATAAATGAAGGACGCTATTAAGGAACAAATAATTGATGTAATAATAATTATTATGGAAATATAAAAGACATATGATGTGCAACCCTATTATTTAGCACATACCATTCGGAAGAGAATATTCCATGGAAATATTGATGTTCAATATTATATGTTTATTTTTTATCCAATTATCATCTCATTAATGTTTTAACCTAAAATTATACACCATTTTAAACTAATGATATATTTGATAACATGTAATACAGACTACACCCAATGTAAATGAACAACAACATTTTAAAATAACATTAATAGTAAGGCTATAATAAATTCTAATATGGTAAAATATTAAAATATATAAAAATTGGATGATAAATAATTAATCTTGTTTAATAATAAAAATAGTTGTTTTCAAAAAAATCATTTTTACTGTATAATTTATTTTCATTTAAATTCTAATTTTAAAAATTCTAGAATTTAATTTTTATTAAATAAAAGTCATGGTTTAGTTACTCTTGTCAAAATCAAAAATGTATAAAATTGTATGTTTTTTCTAAAACTGTCTTCTTTTATTGAAAGATAATGTTTTTACAGAAATTATATATTATCTTTATTTATCATTATGTAAGTTTATACTAGAATATTAAAATAATAAGAAATAAAATATTTATTTAAGATACAACATTAAGGTGATTAAAATATTATATGAACTTGTAATTTCTATTTCAGACTATTTTAGAACTTAAATAAAAAGTTTCTTTAATAAAAATCATTTTCAATCATGTTTTCTAATTATTTGTTTTAATGGATTAATTTGGTTATTAATTGATTTAAAATTCACAAAATTTTTAATATTTTATATAATAAAACATATTATATTCTAAACATAAGTATCTATGATATTATTATCCTGAAAATTCATTTTAAACATTATAAAACAATTTTCTAAAAAAATTATTATTTATGCCTGTTAATTTTAAAATTATAATTTCAAAACCTGAAAAAATGTATTTGGTAAAAATATTTAAACATTTGAAATCATAAGGATCTAATTGGTCACAATTTTTGATCATAATTATTTACAATAATATTAATTAATTTGTTTAAAATTAAATTTCCAATTTAAAAGTTAAAAAGTGTAAATGATAAAAAGTTAAAGGGAAACTACCAAATTTAGACTTCGTTTTCTCTAAAATGAGTTGATCAAGATAATATCAACCCAAATAGACTTCCCAAGATTATTCCCATTTTTAAATCCATTAAAAATTGAATATTATTATTATATTATTTATTACTTTCTAAATAACCCTTCTTTTTAATTATGAAATTGTAATGCTTACTCCACCTTATGAATGACCTATCCTTTATATATATTATTTAAACCCTACAAAATTTATCCTCTTATTACCCTATCCTATTATAATCAGCTTATAGTAATCTTTTTAATACTTAAGGCCTTCATTTCTTATGAGTTTTTCAAGAGAAAACTCATGATTAAAACATGGGTATTAATATCTTGAAATATATTATTTTAATTTACTCCTTCAAATGTAATTTTTTTCCTTATTAATATAATGAATAAAAAAATTATTAATTATATTATATTAATTTGTA
This sequence comes from Viscum album, assembly GCA_963277665.1. NCBI lineage: Eukaryota > Viridiplantae > Streptophyta > Magnoliopsida > Santalales > Viscaceae > Viscum > Viscum album. Next base: position 1,228,628,956 of record OY728130.1, read on the forward strand.
TAATATTTTTTATCCTCTATATCCAGTAATCAATAAAAAGAACAACTGTCTTGTGTTATTTCAGTCTACTACCTCCATGAAGCGATGTTGTTTATTCTCCATAACAGCCTATCAACACTGGTATCAAGGACAAATTTGATTAAAAAATATGTTTTATATGTCAGAAATGAAATTAAAATTTTTTAAATTATCATATACTTTATTTTAATCCTTTCCTTCTAAAAAGGGTGCTTAATTATACATATAACAAACTACAACCTCCATGAATGGTGAATTTCATTAGGCATCACAAATTATAATTGATGGTTTCTAAAATTGATTAAATGAGGATATATTATTTTTGTGACATGATTAATATAACTTATATAAATTATAATATAACCCCTTACTCAATAAATAATTCTATCCCATTACTATTTAGGTTTATTTAATCACCTATGTAATGGATGTTATTAATATTATTTCATAAATGATTATTGGATTTTATATAATAGTAAAATAACATAATAATGATCTTTTCGGTTCAGTAATGGTTTTGTTAATATATAAGATATTTATTAATATTTTACCTTTTTGCCATTTAGCTCATCGAAAACTACTTTATTGTGATTTAAATTTTCACAAGACGTATTTGTGTCTTCCACCAATTTAAAAAATGATACATATTTAAATAATGAATAAAATATTATTCAACATTTAATGATATATTAATGATTAAATTGAGAATAAATAGTGATAATTAATGCCGCCTTCCAAAATTTTATATGAATCAAACAACCAAAATCTCTAACACATGATAATGAAAATAAACTATAATTACTTAATAAATTATTTATATATTTTTATAAAATAATTAAAAAATGTATTTTTATTTATATTAATGTTATTATATTATTGATTTATTAATCTATGGTCATTATATATGAGGTCGTAGAATGGTTGAGTGTGTGAGAATACATGGTCAAGGGTTCTTTGTGTCATTTTGGAATCCATGAGACATGTTTTATATTGCACACTATAATTTCTTTATATTGTTTATTCATTCCCCTATTTCTTTTAAGAATAATGAATATCAATTTTTAAGGTACATTAATTTCAATTTCAGGATAACCATATTTTTCTTACATTATCATTATCGTCAGGGTTTTTTTTAAACTTAATGTCCTTCATTGAGTTATGATTACCACCTTGAAAATATTTTATATAAGATAGACATCTTCAAAAATATAAATGTGTTACATGGTAATTTACCTTTATTTTCTAGGAATTTACATTTCACGAATATAAACTAGTTCTGTATGAAACTTAATTTATGTATAATGAAATTCATAAGGGATATAGTTAACTTAAATTTATTTTCCTTACGTTACATTTTTTCCCAGAAGAATCTATTTTATGTGTCTGATAAATTCTTCTATTTCTTATTTTATAAGATATTAATTACTTTCTATCTGAGTTAAATACTATTTTGATTATTAGTGAATTTAATTATTATAAAATATAAAATATTTAAAAAATATATTCTCTATATAAATATAGTATTCCCTCTATTTCCATTTTTATTATTGAAAAACATGATCTGCTTTTTTTATACAAATTATATATTTCTCACATGACCTATATATTTTATATATCCTATTTTAAAATAAATATTGTATTTCCCCATTTATGATGTGGGTTTTCAATAATGGAATTTCAAGAAATTCAAAAGGGTATCAATATTTTTAAAATTAAAAGGAAATATATTTTACTCAAGATATATATTCATAAAATTTATGTATTAACAAGGACAATTTATTTGGAAGTATTTATAATAATATTTTAAAAATTATTCAATTTACCTTCATAATAAAATTCTAATGTTAATTTTACTTCAATGTTTTAAATGGTTAAGTGTTTCTCTTAAATTTGGCCTCCAATTTTTTTCATTAATGAAGTGATGCTTTTATATCCCACTATTTTTTATTCTAATGTGATTCCTTTTGGTAAATGGTAATATTAATATCCTTTTTTATTAACATCATATTAGTTTATGATTTTTATTGTTTTATGAAACTCACGCTCTTAACATGGTTTCTTTATAAAATGATGAATTTTTTTTCAAGTGGCACACATATGTATGGATGTTTAATGGGTGGATTCTTTTATAGCCCTAAAATTCATTTTTTATGTATATATACCCTATGAGAGAAGGATGTTATTTAGGTAATGTTTATTTCTTTCCATGAATCATTAATTTTTATTAACAATATTAAAAGTGCATATTTTTTGATAACAACTTGATGTGTGGGCATTTTGTAGTTGAAAATATGAATTGGGGGGATTTGTTGGTTCAAAACATGAAGAGTACACAATATTTTATCCCAACATTAAGTGTGGGTATTTTTTTGTTCAAAATATGAATCATGGATATTTTTTATATTAACTATGTTGTAATTTTCCCATTAAAATTAGTGTTCCATTGTTCATTGTTATGCTTCGTTTCAAGGTCATGCTACTTTTACATGCTATATTCCTATTAATGTATCCCTTTTCCGAAAGTTTTTTTCATGATATCACACTATTATTAAAGTTAAATGATGTTTAATAGTTATTTTGTGACATTATCACTTTAGTTTTATAAAAAACATGTTATTCTATGTTCGTTTAAAGTAATATATATCCCCAGAACAAGATTTTTCATCTTATTATGATCTACACTTCCTAAAATGTTGATAAGTCTTCCATTACTAATCATTTCTCTTCACATATAGAGTTCATATCCTTAAACATGCATGAATTCAAGGACAAAACATACTTCTCTGATGAATATAAATGAATGATCTAGATCTATAGTTTTTAGGAATATTAGGGATAGAAATACATCATCATTATTGTAAAAATATCATCATAATTTAAAACTCAACATAATAATCCCATCTCTTATAGATATTTTAACAATAAAAATGATACCCTTGGAAAAATGAATATAGAAAATGGTGATCTAGAAGTCCTTTTTAGGGACCAATCATGAAAAGAAAACATGACATGATAGTGATATTCATAAATTTATATCATAAATAGGATGATAATAATCATGGAAACATTGAATGAGTAAACATAATAATGACATCATGGACTCTAGTAATATGTTTCCATGACATAGTACATTATATCTTAAACATATGTCAAGATTCACTTCCACGAATTTCATCATAGTGTGGATAATTTCCCCTTGTATATTTGGTTCACTCCCCATTCCAATAAACATTGTGGAAAAAGACCCATAGTGGATAAAGTTCACTTCTTAATCTCATACATAACATCTCATCAAATATAAAGATTTACCAAATGTAGATTATGGATATATATATATAACCTCACCAGACACATAAATTAATATAATACATATGTGTTCCACTTGAGTAAAATAAACCAAACATAAATATTATGCATAATTACCCCTATATGAATGAAGTAGGTTTCATAATTCTAATTCAAGGCATAACCAATGTCAAAAAAAATGTATTTATAATTGGATATGTAATTAAAACATTTTTATGTTCATATTTTAAAAAAACAACAGTACATTATTATTGAGTTCTAATATAGAGAAAATATAAGAATGATCTAGGAGAATAAATATTAAAAACATAACACATGGGTGATACATTACGAGGTATGCAAATTATCATTTAAAAAAAGATTCAGTATCGTTTTCTATAATAATTGAATTTTACATAGAGGATTATTCAAAAAAATATGGTTTTTAAAGGATATACATGTTTTTATAACATTTTATAAGGGTGATTCATGAAATGAGATAATAAATATGAAACTTCACTTAAATCTGGTTTACTCAAAAGATGTAATTTAATTGGGAATAAAAGACCTGTATAACCTTATAAATAAAAGGATATTTTAATAGGTATATATATAAGGTTCCTAAAAAATAAAATAAGGCCATTAGAATAATATTTCAATATTGGGGAAAAGTTAAATAATATGAAATCTGGGGGTTGTTCGGAAGATCCAACAGACACTGATGTAAGGAAAAAATATTTACAAAAAAATTTCTTAAAATCCAAACTTTTAAAAGGAATGATAAAATTTTGTAATGAATATATAATATGGGAATTATAAAGTTCATATGAGATAACACATAATATTTTTTCCAATTAATATATAGATCATTACAGGGATGTGAAATTATGGGAAAGAGGGGAAACCTTAATTTAAGAGGATGAGATTATTCTTAATATAGTTTCACTCTCATAATGTAATAGAGCTAATAAATATTTATGAATTGAATAAGAATTTATTCAATAATTATATGAATAATGTATACAGTAATAAACAAATGAAAAAACTAAAAACAAAACATTATAAGTCAATAAATAAGATTGAGTTATGGGAGACCCATTATTTTTTATAAAATACATCACTAATAAACCAGAACAAGGAAAGTAATGAATGGATGTAAATTTTACAAGTCTAAAAATAATTTATGATATTTTATGTCAATGTGGAACTATTTACAATCTACAAATTATGATGGGTGTATAATATAGAATCATACCTCAATAAAGGGTGAATGAGATAAAACCACAGCCTTGTTCTATATTTATTTTGTATGTATCCCAAAATAATTAACTAATAAAATTATTTGTATTATATACCTTCTCAAGAAACTTATTATTATATATATTTTTTAATATAGACTATTTATATATATTTTTTTATTTTTTTTTTCTTCGACATGATGGTTATTTGAAGATATTGAATCAATTTTTTCATAAATACTTTTATATATTGACCATAGTATAAAGTTTCATAAAATAGTATCATAGTATGATTATTATTAATTGTGTTTTATAAATAATTTTAATCAAATATATATATTATTAAATCCATCCATGATGGGAAGTAAAGAAAATTGAAAATGATTGCTCGTGGAGGTGATAGTTCACGCGATTAATGGTTCCAATTCTCAAAAAAGGGAGGGAATGAAGGTAGACAATAATTCTTTATATTAAGTTCCAATTGTATATATATATATATATATATATTCATTGTAATCTGGCTTGGAGAATGGAGATTCACAGCGATAAAAACCTAGATGATCGCGGTAGAGTCCCCCCCCCCTCCTAGTGGTGGGAGGTGTAAGGATGAAATTGTTCTGCTGCCTCCAAGCTCGAGGAAATCGTTTACCCCTTTTCAAACCCTAGCTTAGTCCAGGACTCCCTGATGGTTTTGATAAGTCTGAAGGTCCCTGGCTTGCATCTTGGTGTCCCTTATCTCCTGATTTTTTCCCAGTGTTCTTTGAAGCATCAATCCTTGTGGATTTGACTTTGGTTGCCCGCTACAACCATCATCGGCCCTCAGTCGATGAGTTTGATCAGTTTGTGTTTAGAAAATGGGACCTACAAGACTGTGTGATTATTGGTCTTCTTGATAAGCAGCATAACATGATTCATATTTCCTCAGAGGATGATCTGATCTGGGCCGAGTCAAAATCTCCCAGTCGTTGCACCGGATGCATGTTCTTTCTTATTCGATGGTCGTTTGACCTATGCCTGAATCGTGACCCATCCACCATTGCGAAATTGGTAATCCTACCTAACCTTACTTTACACTTTAAAAATCTTGAAATTATTTTTATGATTGGAAATATGGTGGGTTGATATCTCTATTCTGATGTCTTCACCTCTACTGTGAGTAACCCTATCAACCCGCACATCTGTGTCGAGGTGGACGTGCCGAATCCCCCAATGGATTGGATTTGGATTAGTGTCAGTGAAGAATTTATATTGAAAAAAAAAAATTGGTCATTGAGTCTTGGGATAGCTATTTCTTGAATTGTTATCATCTGGGGAATCTAGTGTCACACTCTCATGTTGAAAGAAGGATCAAGAGGTCAGATCCAAACGTGAGGACATGAGAGGGCCAGGGACAGTTTTTTTATATTGTTAATGGAAAGGATTCTCTTTCGGTGAACCGAGGTGTAGTGATAGTGGGAAAAAAGTAGTGGCCTCTACAAATATGATGGTCAATATAGTTCTTGATTGGCTTAAAACTAATCTGAGGGTGGGGGATGGTGAAAAGTAGGTAGTTGACATGGGTACCTCTGTTATTTGTGCTCCTAGATTTGAAGACTGATGGATTGGCAGCAGTACGGATGTCGTGTGGACTAAGGGGTAGCAACCTGGAGTAGTTGTAAATTTTGAGTATGATGTATCTGATGATCATCTATCAGTAGAGATTTTAGAGTTTTTTGCTACTGGGTTCAAAGGCCGGGTAGATGTTAATGAAGGTGTGATGGTCACTTTTCCCATGGAAACATGTTTCATGGGCTGGAGTAGGAGGGTGTGGAGGAGGATATGCAGGATGGTTCCAACATGAGGACAAAGATCACATTGTAGGAGGATGCCGCAATGAATGAGATCATAGAAAAAGGGATATGTGAAGGCATGGTATTGGTGAAAACCCCGCAATACATATATGTTATTAATACTAACTTTCAGCTCTATCAGAACCAAACTGAGATTTATCATGATATATAAATCCCTGTTAAATGGGGGGATATTTCTGATAGTGATAATGAGAATGATAGTGGCATGGTCAGGGCCTCATACAGTGATGTTGTCAATGGAGGGAAGAAGGTGTTGTCTAGGATCAAGGAGGATATGCCTGTTTTTCCATGAAAAAGGATAAGGATGGACAACTCTTATCTGCCAAAGCCGATGCAAACCAGGTCTTTCAATAATGATATACAAACTACTAATGATTTCCTTTCATTATAATGGCTAAATATTAGGAGGAATTATGTCAAGGTTGTTAAGAATTGAGAAATCTTGGAATGGGAATCAGCCACTGTGGATGATTCTTTTGTCTATGGAGGTGCTGACGAGTTTCATTATGATGATATGTAGTTACTATTATGGTCTTGTAGGGATTTTTTACTATAAATTTCCTTTATTTTAATAAATGTATAGGGTTTTTCCTCTGAATATTCTTTCTGGTATCATATTTTTCATCCATTCTATTCATCCATGAATTATTATGATGATATATAGAAGGAAAATATTTTTGGAGGTAATTGTTCGTGCAACATAATAATGGTGATTTTACATTTTAGTAGTAGATACAAAGTAATAAACCATGGTTATTTCATTAATATAATAACATATAAGTATAATACTGATACTTATGTCATTATATTTTCTTGTATATATTATATTTAAAAGATGAAGATTATGGATAAATGATTAAGAAGAAGTTAATACTTATATTGTCGACTCGTTCTTCTCATAATGATTTTCTTTGAATTTAAGGTCATAAGCTAACATATATTGATTGGGAAGTTATGGATGAAAAAATGAAATAATATATAGGTGATTTTGTAGAGTTTTATGTGGATTTTTGGTGGGATGTGTTTCTATAGATGGGTAAATTTGATCCCCATTTATACTTGAAGAAAATGTTATTTTGGGGAATACCCATAACACATTTATAATATCATTACACTAATCATTGATTGATGACTAAAATGTTTCATAATAATGTATTTTAGGGATGTATCGAGTTTGAAAGGCTTCAACCAATACTTTCTATATATCTTTTAAATATGTCTCAAGTCTTTGTCATAGTTTTTCCATATGAAGACTTTTATTTATACCTAGGTAACTAGTTTCCAACTAAGTAATTTATAATTTATTTAAAAATATGTGGTAAATCATAATAAATTATTATTTTTTGGTTTGAAACAAAATATAATATCTATTTTGTATTATTCAATTTGTAAATATTAAATTATAATCTTTTAAATTAAAATTTATAATTTATAAAAACATTTTTTTATAATGAAATAGATTTTAACCATTATATTTTCCTAGTATAATTATGTATTAATTAGAAATTTAAATAGTTTTAATACAATTATATATATCTTAATATTTAAAATAAAAGTTAACATTAAAATTTGTTAAATTTGATTGACTTGATAAAATTTTAAATATATTTAGAAAAGTATTTATTTGAAAAAACACTTTCACCATTAGCAAAGAATATTAAATTTAATCTTACTTATATTATAAATATAACTATGATAAAGTTGAACATAACACTGAAAATTAACGTGATGAAAGAAAATATGAAATTAATTTTTCAATATTTAATTTATAAATTTTATAATCTCTTTTTCTTAATATAATCTTGTAAAAATAGTTTTTAGTGTGAAATATTACGTGTTTTTGGAAAAATTTAAAGATGTGTTATATAAATTAAACAAATTATTATAAATATATTTTTATTACTTATTAAATATATATATATATGTATATGTATATATGTTTTTTAACAAAAGAGTAACATAACCCTTTTATTAATTCAATTATTATAAAAGGGAAATTTTCTAGCCAAATTTTTGTTTTTTCTATTCACCTAAAAATTGATTATTTCAAAAAAAAATCATTCTAAGATATTTTTTATATCAATTTTCTTTAAAAATTATTATTTTAATAAAATAAAAAATAAAAATATTATATATTTATCATTTAAGTGAAATATATAAATTATATGTGAAAATTCTTTTATTCAAAAATTGTGTTTTTAAACATTATATGATCATAACATTATTTCATATCCATTTATAATTTAAGTGATTTTAAAAAATTATTTCATATATAGTATTATATTAAATGTATCAATTTAAATTGTTAGGAATAATATGTATAGTTTTTAATGAAATAGTTATATGAATATAAATATTAATTTTTTAATAAAAATGCTTTATCAAATACAATTAGTTAATTATTTATATATTAAAATATAATTTTACTAATCCATTTATTTTTAATTATTTATTTGAATATTATATATACCTAATATCTTATTTTAATAATAAAAATACTTATATATAACTCCAATATAAAAATTATAATATAAATTTTTAATAATAGATTTCTTACTTAATTTCGTGACATTTTTAACAATACACGACAATAATATGCATGTTTGACGTATATAAAATGACTATATATGTAATAACCATATTTGAAACCACCATATTCAAAACAAACATATTTTCAATGACCACTTATTATTCATATATATAGTCTTACTGAACTTCTTCCATTCAATATTTTTATTTCTATTATTTTTCTTTTATTATAACAATATGGACTATCTGTTCATCATATTCATTAACTTTATAGGTGTTCTTGGATTATTAGTGATCTTAAAAGGTAAAGATGATCCTAGATTGCTTCTAATGTTTAATATTTTATTTTTTTATATTTATTAAAAATTTTAATTTATTCACATTTAATGGATGATCTAGTCCATGGTGATTTATAATCCATTTTGTATAATACTTAGTTTTGGGTTCGTTAGTTATAATTTATTATTATGAATGAATAATTTTCTATTTGTTAAATTACAATATTTTATGACTAATTTTTTAGTATAATTCAATTACTTAATCATACAAAAAATCATTTTGAATTATAAACAAATAGATTATGGATAGACTGTTCTTTCTAAAAATAGGTGGGGTTACATCACACCCTTTATATTTATTCATTCACAAGGTTATAAATATTACTTTGACTATGGATAATGGTAGAAGTGGATCTAGTGCGGTTTCTATATGTGCAAATGATCATAATTAATCTAAATAAGTTTCTTATTTTGTTGATCTTTGAGACACCAATCCTTATGTTCTAGAGATTATGAGATTTATTATGATTTTATATTATCATCCTATGGTAATTTTATAATATAATGTCAATTAAATCTATCTAGGTTTTAAATATTTTTTTATAGAAATTGTTTTTATTAATAAATATTAGACTGTAGATATCGGCTGCACCAGTTTGTATCAATGTATGGTTTAGTTTTTCTATTAATAGTTTATATAATTTTGGGGACAGAGATGAGAGGGATTTTGTAAAAATCATATGTATAATATAAGTGATAAATAAATTTATATTTTAACATTGTAATGTTTTGTAGAGATTATTTCTTTCTTTATATATAAAATCCCAGTATAGTTACTAAGCGTGATATATGAATGGTAACATATGTTCCTAAGGGTAATAACCCTAAAATAGGTGTGTTGGTTATTATACCAATAATTAACATGTGTACAATGAAGATTCTTACATATTCACCTTGTGTAATACTCTTGGGAGTTTACTATGTGGATTAATTAAATTTTATTTACACTCTATTCTGAAGGATATATTATTTTAAGAAATTATTTTAAGGAATATTAAAGAAACCAATGTAAAAAGACCTAGATTGTGCAATGTATTGTTTAGGTTGAGTAAAAATATAATGCGATAGTTTCAAATATAAGGACATTTCAAGGAGGACTGTTTTCATAATCACCTTATGATGTATATATTGATCACTCTTGTCAACCATTTTGGGTTTATTAATGGATAGAACATGAAGTAACCATGGGTTTGTAGGACAACATAAATAATAACTCAATGAAAAACTCATCATAATTGGAGATAGAGTGTGAAAATATGTGATTATTCCAATCAAGTAATCAAAAAATAATATTAAAAATTTCAAAATACTCTAAAACCTGAATACACCAATGTGATGAATGATGGAGTCTCAAGAAAAATAGATTGATGGAAAAGATTAAGTAAATAAGATTCAATTTAATTAATGTCAATAATTTTGAAATACACACCCATGGGAATGTCTCAAAGAAACATTAAGTAGTTTTTTATGTTCTAAATGAGGGCATAAAGTTTCAAACTGTCAAGGAAAAACCAATATTCTAGTAAACATGATTGAATGAAATAGAGTTAATCTTAATTTACAATTAATAATTAAATTTTTATTTTTTGGAGCATGGTAATTATTCATATCAATTAAATAGTCAAATTAATAACCTCTATGATGAGAATCACCAATATCAATGACTAATAGGTCAATGAAACTCCTATTAAATAATTACCCCTTATAACAACCCAATAATTCATTCATGAAGATTCCTTTTGGTCTATTTAAATGTCTTCTTATGGTTTTGTAAAATGTATGGACTTATTTGGTTTTATTTTTTGGATTATAAAATACCATTAAGAATTGTGATCGTTGGTAATATAGTCGTTGAATAGTGATCACATGATTAGTATAAATATAGGGTTTTAACAAATCCAATTTACTTAAGTAAAAGAAGTGATTGCCTCATCTAGTAGACATGCCCCATATGAAGCCCATTTTCTGGATCTCGAAAATGAGGTGGCATCATTGGGCATCTCTCTTGACCAATCCCAAGCCGAGCTTGAATAATTTATGCTTGCGTAGAACTGCCTACTGGAGACGTGGAAGTTGATAAAGATTACCACTCAAGCGATGTTATCTGAGCTGCCCCAAGAGTATGTAACCATCACACACCTTACCCTTCGGTCTTATTCTGGTGTTATAAAGGGTTTTTTAAGAAGATCCTATTACTACAATTATGTACATTATTCTGGTATAGATAACATACATTCATATACTTATTGTTACATTGTAATAGTTTTAAAGCACAAATAGTATTTTTAGTTAATATTCAACTATGAAATCTATTTTGATGAATTAAAGGATTTTTTAATAAAATAATATTTGAAAAAATTATTATTCTTTATATTATATTTATGTTTATTAAATATATATGATCATATAATTTTATAAATGAAAATTTAATTTTTATTAAGGTTTGAAAGTTTTTTTCCAAAACCCATGAATTATCGATAAATGTTGGTTTTTATTTTAAAATTAAAAATTCACATATTTATAAAATTATTAATATAATATGAATATTATTTTTGGAATTAGGATGTCGAAATTTTCTAGTGGTGAATTTTTCATAATTTTTTGAAATAGTCGAATTTCCAGGTAAAAATAAATAACATTTAAATCTATAATGTATTTTATGACATCATAATGATCCAATAGTGATGTAATAAAATACTATAAACATTATTTTATTCAAATATATGTTTGACCATTTATATCCTATGATTTTAGGTTTTTTTATTTATTTTACAAAGATTTAGTGGACCCTCCAAGACTTATAAAACATTTTACCTTTTAAAATTCTTTTCCTTGAGAGTGTGTCTAACCTCCACATAATGAACCCTCTTATTTTAAAAATTTAAGCCATTTTCCTTATAAAATATTGTTTTCCACTCCCATTTTGAAAAACCCATGGGCAAAAACCAGGTTCTGGTTTGTGGTTTTCAATAGTTGAATGTGTGGTGTCCCAAACGTAAGTAAAAAAATAATTCCCTCTCTTTTCCTATATAAACCCACCCAAACTCCCACATCATCTACACTAAATCACTTTTGAGTTATTCCACCCACTCCCATTCTCTCTATTTAATCCTCCCATGGTGCAAAAGATCCCATGAAACCTCTCTCAAGACTCTCCCAAGAATTTGGGATCACACATCCCAGTAAGGGATTCATACCTTTCTCTTTTTATCCAAGATTCTTAATATTGTTATAAAATTTTATTTTCAATTATAAATGTTGGGGTATGATTTCTTACCTCCACATATTTCCCTCTTTATGTTTGAATGATTATAGAACCCTTTATCTCTCATTAAAGGCTTCTGATGTACACCTGTTACCATGCCGAAATTCTGTAATGAATTTCTCTCTCCTCATTTACATTCAAGTAATTATTTTGTATTAGGAATAATATTTCCATTACATTTGATGGTACATATACATATATATATATATATATATGAACCCCTTACTTTCCATTTCATGTACATATTATGAGACACCCATTTCTCTCTCACCAATCTTTTTTATAAGTTTCTATATCACACAGTTATGCTACCGAAATTATATAGAGATTTTCCAAGCTAAAGTTATTGTGTAGTGAATACCACGCCCACTTCTCTATCATGGGTATTTAACTTTACAGACATATAGTAATTGATTATAGAGTTTCATTTTTGTATTCCAAATTTTTTTATCGTGAAATAAATTATTAAATTGAATGATTCCATGTTGTATGATCCATGTGGCACACATATGCATGAAATGAAATGTTTTAGAAGGGTGTGCCCTCATAGTTCTCCAATGAATTGGGTAAAGTATAGTTTCGTGATGCATCATGTGAAATGATTGTTGACTCATGCTAATTCACACGCAATGATTGTTTACTCATGCTTCATGTGCAATAATCATTTACTCATGCTCCATGTGCAATGAGACTTGGATCATGCTAATTCCATGTTAAGTGTTGTTTCCACATTTCCATGTTATGATAATCGTGCTATATTATTTCTTTATGTTCATGTTTCTCTGGAACTCCATTTATATTTCTATTGCCTAACATGTATTTTAATCTACATGTTATACCTTGTTTCTTCAATTACTAGGTTTTATAGTTCATCCTTTTCTTAGACATTTCCTTAGGTTATCCCTTGCAATGATAAGTACGAGCGAATGTAGTGGTCATGTAAAGGATGTTTTCAATAATGATGTTCTGTTCTATGTTTTAATTTGTTATGTAATGTTCCTAAGACCCAAAGACACTAGAAATATTTATCTTCCATGTTGTATCATGTGAAGGTTTTATGCAGTAAATCATGTTTAAATATGTAAAAATAATAGTGTAGTTATTGTTGGTATCAAAGGAAAGGTTATATATTTTTGGGATTAGGATTAGAAAACCCTAGTGAAGCCTTAGAGATAAGACTCGGTATAATAAAATCATCACTAAATTTTGGTGAGTATTAATTTAGTGTTTTTTCAAGATAATACACCCATGTATGGATACAAACAAGTAGAGGCAGATCTGGAACAAATGTACCTAGGAGGGAAAACCTCGACCAGGAGTTTCGGGCTTGACAAGGGGTATCCTGGTACATGACCACATGACTTGTTGCACTCTTGGTTATGATACACTTGGTGGATAGGCTTTGTTAAACAAACAAGATTAGTATAAACCATTATTAATGGAATTTAAAAAAAATCCCCTAAAAATATATGTTAGAAAGCATATCATGGATAAAATAGATTGAAGTTTATAGATGCATAAGTGAAGTAAATTAAAGTTATTTATATGTAATCTATTTTTGTTCTTGGAATAAATTTTTTGTGTACAATGGTTTACATTTAATCATCCATTTGTATATATGAGATAAAGTAGAACCAGAATCAAAAAGTGAAAGGTAGGGTTATCATACATATTTATACACATTCTTTTATGTCTCAAAAGATTAGTAGAACAATCCCAACACCACCAAAAATCATGGAAGTGAAGATGTTGGTGAGTACAGAAAATTGGGAAATCATTGCAACCCATGAATTTATCTCCTCCCTAGTCATAATCTGTGGATTGAACTTTTCAGATAATCTCTTCATACTCCCTCTCATTGAATTTAATGCAATTCATGGCATGGATTAGATTTTCTTATATAGAGGCAATATAATTTCCCGTGAGAGGGAAATCACTCTCCGTGTAGAGAATCGAACCCTAATTCTATACAAGTGCAAGGAGGATGATGAATCTTTTTTTGTTCCATCAGCTCAAAAATGGATATTAATTCCCTATGAGCACGCATATCTATCTTAGATGATTGATTCCAATGAAGCAACCATCCACGAAGACATTTTTATTGTGAGGGAATTCTCTGAAGTGTTTCAAGAGGAATTTCATGGTCTTCCTCAAAGAAGATATGTTGAATTCTAAATTGATCTTATACCAGGGGAATTTCCAACATCCAAGACTCTGTATAGAATGGAAGTTGTGGATATTGAGGATCTGAATAAACAACTACAAGAGAATTTGGATAAAGTGTTTATACACCCAAGTGTTTCGTCATGGGCTGCACAAGTCATCTTCTTCAAGAAGAAGGATGGGTCAATGATCCTTTGCAGCGATTATTGTGAGCTTAAAAAAAATCACAATAAAGAATAAGTATCCCATCCCATGAATTTATGAATTGTTTGATCAATAATGTGGAGAAAAATGGAGTATAATTTTCTTGGTGTGATGAATGTGAAGAAATCTTCAAGGAGTTGAAAATGAGACTTATTAGTGCGATCGCTCTCACTTTACCCAAAACTGGAGAACTTTTTTTGGTATTAAGTAAGGCTTCAAAGAAGGGAATAGTATGTGTGATGATGTAAAATGACAAAGTCATTTCTTATACATCAAGGGGATTGATAGTTCATGAGAAAACTATCCAACATATGATCTGGATTTGGCTGGAGTGATCTTTAGTTTAAATATTTGGTGGCATTATCTCTTTAGGGAGAAGTATGAAATATATACGGACCAGAAAATCCTCAACTATATATTCACATAGAAAGAGTTGAACTTGCCCCAACGAATATGGTTATAGATGATCAATGACTATGACTACTCAATTCATTACCACCCTAGGAAAGCGAACAATGTGGCAGATTCTCTAAGTAGAAAAGTCCCAGTAATTCTATCATTAATGAGAATTAAAAAGGATACAATCTTCTTAAATTTGATGAATATGGACATGAGAATAAGAAAAAAAAGGGAACATCATCAATCCTTTCACAAATGATTGTTCAACCGTCTATTTGGAAAGTTTAAAGGATGCTCAAATGAATGATGTGGGAATTCAGATGAAAGCAGAAACTATCAGAAAAGGGAAATCCTCCGAGTTATGTGTTATTGAAATAGGGATTTTGAGATTTGGGAAGAGAATATGTGTTCCATTAGGTCCGGAGATAAAGAAGGAACTTTTAGATGATGCACAATGTTTAAATATCTCTATTCACCCAAGAAATAGAAAGATGTATCAAAATTTCTGAGAGCATTCTTGGTAGGATAATATGAAGAAGGAGATCACTGAGTATACATCAATGTTCCTGGTGTGTCAGTAAGTGAATGCAGAGATGCATAAATCTGATGGGATGATGCAATCATTTCCCATACCAGTATTTAAATAGGATAACATCACCATAGTATTTTTCGCCGTACATCCTAAGAAATCCTAAGAAATCCAAAGGTAATAATGAAATCTGGGTGGTTTTGGATCATCTAGAATATTATTCACACTTCATTACAATTTGGAAGGATTTCTCATTGGATAAATTGGCACAGATATAAATCAAAGATGTTTTAAGGCCTCATGGGGTACCACTATTGATTGTATACGATCAAGATCCAAGATTGACCTCTATGTTTTGGAAGAGTCTTCAACAAGCATTGGAAACTGAGCTGAACTTCATTACGGCTTATCATCCTCAAACGGATGCCCAATCCGAGGGGACTATCCAAACACTTGAGGAAATATTGAGAACGTTCTTAATGTACTTCAAATAATTATGGGATCAACATCTTCCTCGGGTTGAGTTATCTTATAATAAGAGTTTCCACCCGAGCATTCGAATGGCACCTTATGAAGCCTAGTATGGGATGAGGTGCAGAACACCAGCATATTGGGATGAAGTCTGTGAGCATAGGCTGTAAGGACCTGAAATGGTCGATGAAATGGGGGAGAAGGTGAAAACCATTCCGCAACATATCAAGGTAGCCAATGGTCGATAGAAGAGTTATGTAGATAACCGTCAAAGAGACCTTGATTTTAAAGTTGGAGACATGGTATTTCTATTCATATCTCTGTGAAAAAAGGTCATGAGGTTTGGAAAGAATGGTATGTTTTGTCCTAGGTACTTTGGCCCCTTTGAGATTCTTGATCATATCTGGGATGAGGCCTATCGACTTGCACTTCCACCTACAATGGGCAAAGTACATGAGGTATTTCATGTATCCCTCTTAAGTAATTACATACTAGACCCTTCACATGTACTCTCTTTAGAGGTAGTACTACTAGAGGATGATCTTTCATACGAGGAGCAACCAGTGATTATCTACGATCATAGACAAAAAGTTATAAAAAATAATAAAATTCCCCTAGTCAGAGTATTGTGGAAAAACCACATGATTGAAGAAGCTGTGTGAGAATCAGAATAAGTGATAAAGAAGAGTTACCCACATCTATTTTAGTGTGGGAAAATAAAATTTCTACGGAGAAGTTTCATAAGGGGGGAAGATTCTAACGACCCAAAAATTAATTAATGAAAATACCTATTGGTCTATTTAAATGACTTCTTATGGTTATGTAAAACATATGCACTTGTTTTTTTATGTTTTGGATTATAAAATACCATTAAAATTTGTGACCATTGCTAATATAGTCATCCAAGAGTGATCACATGATTTGTATAAATATAGGGTTTTAACAAATCCAGTTTACTCATACCAAGGAAGCGATGGAAACATCCAGTAGACTTTCCCCATACAAATCCCATTTGTCAGAGCTCAGAAAAGAGGTGGCGTCGTTGGGCTTCTCTATTGACCAAGCCCAAGATGAGCTTGAATACGTTAACATTGTTCCGAACTGAATTTAGGAGACATCAAAGTTGATAGAGATTACCACTTGAGCGATGTTATCTGAGCCACCCCAAGAGCCAGTCACCATCGCACACATTAAACTTTGATTTTATGCGGGTGTTAAAAGGGGTTATGCAAAAAGACCCTAGTACTATAATCATGTACATTATTCTTTTATAGAGAATATACATTCATTTTATTAATGTTACTTTGTAAATATTTTTTAAAGAGAAAATAATTTTTTTAGTTAACATTCAACTAATAAATATATTTTGATGAATTAATTTATTTTACAATTAAATAATATTTTAATAAAATATTGTTTTTATTAAATTAATATTTATATAATATAAATGATCGTATAATTTTATGAATACAGTTGTAATTTTTATTAAGGTTTGAAAGCATTTTTTTTAACCTAGGAAATTTTGATAAATGTCGGTTTTTTTATAAGTAAAAATTAACATATTTAGAAAATTATTTAGATAAAATGAATTTTATTTGTTGAATCTAGATGTCAAAATTATCCAATGGTGAATTTTCCGTAATTTTCAAAGACAGTCAGATTTTTGGGTAAAAATTAAATATTTTTTAAATATATAATTTCTTTTATGACATCATAATGATCTAATTGTGATGTAAAAAATAATATAATCATTTTGTTAGGACAAAATATTTTTTACCATAAAAATAGTGTGGTTTTCGGTTTGCTTGATTTATTTTAAAAAGATTTTGGTGTACCCTCCAAGACTTATAAAACATTTTAGCTTTTTATATTGTTTTCCTTGAGAGTGTGACTCACCTGCACATAAGAAACCCTATTATTTTAAGAAGTTCAGACATTGGCCTTATAAAATATTTTTTTCCACTTTTCTTTGGAAAAAACCATGGGAAAAACCATGGGATGGTTTGTGGTTTTGATTATTTTAATGTGTGGTGTCCCAAACCTAAATAATAAATAATTACTTTTTCTTTCTTATATAAACCCACCCAAGATCCCACTTTGTCTTCACTCAATTCCTTTTTAGTTCGTCAAACCTCTGCCCTCCTCTCTCTAGAATCTTCCCAAGGCACCCCAGGCTCCCAAGAAGCCTCTCTCAAGCCTCTCCCAAGCCTTTGAGATCAGACATCCAAGTAATGGATTCCGAACTTTCTCTTTTTATCCAATTTTCATAATATTGTTGTTCCATTTTATATTCAATTATAAATGTAGGGTTATGATTTAGAACCTCCCTCACACTTCACTTTTTATGTTTGAATGTTGAGAGACCCCTTTCTCTCTCATTAAATTCCTCCCATGTACATTGGTCACCATTCCAAAATTCCACAAGAAATTTCTCCCTCCTCATTTACATTCTAGAAATTATTTTGTATTATGAATCTAAATTCCATTACATTTGTGGGGAAACATATATATATGAACCCCTTTCTTTCCATTTCATGTACATATGATGATACACCCATTTCTCTCTCATAAACTTTTTTATGAATTCCTCTATCACGTCGTTATGCTGCAGAAATTCCACCGCAGTTTTCCAATCTAATGTTATTATGTAGTTAATACCATTCCCACTTCTCAATCAAGGGTATTCACCTTTCAACACATCTACTTATTGATTATAGTGTTTCATGTATGTATTAGACATTCCTTTATCATGGAATAAATTATTATGTTGAATGATTCCATATTGTATGATCCATGTGGCACACTTATGCATGAAATGAAATGTTTAAGAATGGTGTGCCCTAATAGCACACCAATTCATTGGGTAATGTAGAGTATCATAATATATCATGTGCATTGATTTTTGACTCATCATAATTCAATTAAAACCAGTGTTTACTCTTGTTTCATGTGCCTTGTGGTTTTACTCGGGCTCTATGTGCAATGAGCCTTGGCTCATGCTAATACCATATTAAGTGTTGTTGCTACATTTCCATGTTATAATAATCATTATATATCACGAATTTATGGTCATGTTTCTATTGTTCTCTATAGATATGCATATTTCCTAACGTGTATTATAATATTCATGTTATACCTTGTTTACTCTATTACTGGACTTCATAGCTCACCATTTTATTATGCTTGTCCTCAGGTTATCCCATGCAACGCTAAGTACGAGGGAATTTACTGATCCTGTGAAGTAATTATTCAATAAAGATGTTGTGTTCTATGTTTTAAGTTGTTATGTAATGTTCTTGAACCCCAAATAACTAGACCCTTTGATTTTCCATGTTCGATTGATTCAGGGTGCGTTTGCATTGGATCATGAGATGATTCATGATATTAACATCAAATTCCATGGGTCAAATATGGCTTTGAAGATGGATATGAATAAAGCCTATGATAGGATGGAATGGGGGTTCATTAGTAGAGTTCTTCGAGGCATGGGTTTCTCTTCGTGGGTTATTGATCTTATATTTCTCTATTTTAGTTCTTAATGAATGTCAGTTTCTTTTATGGGAAAAACTCATGGTTTCTTTAAGGAAGGTCGAGGACTCAGACAAGGAAATCTTATTTCTTTGACCCTTTTTATTGTCATGCAGGATTCTCTAATTCGTCTTATCAATATGAATATCTCCATGGGTAATATTTTACCATTTTGGAGAATAATGAGACAAACTCCGACTTCTCACTTAATTTCTGCGGATGATTCTATTTTCTTCATTAATGATAGTGTTAGATCTGTTGGTGGTCTGATTAGAGTGTTGGATGAGTACTGCTTATGGAGTTGGAAATCGGTTAATAGGGAGAAGAGTAGTTTTTTCATTTCCAATAAATGTGGTGGTAATCAGGTTATCTATATCTCAAGACTATTGAATATGCAAAAAGGTTTTTTTCCTCGGACATATATGGGTTGTCCTTTATCTCCTAGTCTTATTCGTATTAGAGACTTCGATGATATATGAATAGAATCTTGAGCCGTGTTCTTGATTGGAAAACTCGATTTTTATCTTTTGGAGGAAGGATTTAATTAATTTATAGTGTGCTAACAGCTATTTCGATTCATGTTCATTCGGCTTACAATGTGCCAAATGGGGGTTATTTCGTCTATTGATAAATTCCTGGTTGATTTTATTTGGGATTCCCAGTTTGAGGAGAAATTTCATTGGGCTTCAAGGGAGAAAGTCACTAGACCAATTTAGGAAGGTGGTGCCAACATCAGAAGTTTTGGGGATATATTAACTACTTGCATGCAAATCTTTCTTGGGAAGTTGTGGATAGTTGTAGTCTTTGTGAAAAAATTATGTCCTTGCAAGGTGAAGAACACTTAGAGCATAGCAGAAATGGTTCACCTTTCTGGTCTTTAATATGATGATTTTTGCATGTTATTCACCATCATTCTCGTTGTATTATAGGGAGGGGTGATATATCTTTTTGGAATCATAACTGGACTGGGTCAGTTATTTGATTTCCAGGTTGCCCTGCTCCAATGATCTTCTTTCATAAATGTTGTTCTTGATGAGGAATAAAAGAAGACTTGTGATCTTATTACATTAAATATGGATCCTGACAGATGCGTATTTACTACTTCAAATTTTGGTATTTTCTCTTCTAAAGATTTTCAGAATATTTATAATTCCTAGGCTCACCATTACTATTGGAATGATATGGTATAGTGTAATAGAATTCCCATTAAATATAATTTTTTTGTATGGAGAATTAGAAATCAGGAAATTCCTACAGATGAGAATGTGAAAAGAAAGGGCATTTATTTGGCCTCTAAATGTCATTGTTATAGTGCCAATAAAGAGGAGGACTCCAAACATCTATTTTTGGAGAATGATTGGGGTTTGGCTGTTTGGAGTTTTTTTTTGGAAAATTCACTAATGTTTCAGATCCTCTCATTGCGGGAATTTCTTTTCTAGATAGGTGGTTCCATGGTTTGAATAGTTTTGGTTCTAAAAAAACAGTCAAATATGTGATCCTTAGGATAGGGTGTTGGTGCATATGGAAGGCAAGGAATAAAGCTCGTTTTTAGTATATTCAATGCTCAAAAATATCAGTTGTTATCAGGACTAAACATCTTTTACTTGACTTGGTTTGGTATTCTAAAATTTCAAGTGATGCTCCTTCCATGAGGTATATTTGTTCGAGCTTGCCTCATCCAGATCTTATGAGGAGAGGAAACTAGGTCATTTGGGGCCCTCCTAACATGGGTCTTAAGCTGAACATTGATGGCTCTTGTGGTGAAGGCTTTATTCGGGGTGGCGGTGTAGTATGTGATGGGAGCGGAAGTATTTTACTTGCTTTTTTTGCCTTTTATGGGAGTGGCAGTTCCATTCAAGCTGAAGCTAAGGCAATGTATATGGGGATCATGTTGTGTGTTTAGAGAAACATTTCTGTTTCTCAGATTGATACAGATTCCAAGATCATTTATGACTCGATGAATGGCAAGATTTCTACCCCTCGGTCGATTACTTACATTATTATAAAATGCAGAAATTAGATCAACATCAACAAGATTCAGCTTTCTCATACATGGCGTGAAGGTAATAAAGTTGTTGATTACTTTGCTTCCTTGATGGTGGCGGACCAAGGTAGAAATGTTTTTTCTTTCCATATTATTCTTCAAATTGAACTGGAAGGGGTGGATTTGATTAGGGGAGACCAACTTGGTCTCCACCATTTCAGACCGCCTTAAAATGCTTGTGTATCCTGCTCAAAACCTTGTTTGTTTTGGGATTTCTCCTTTTAGAATAAAAAATTCATATTGTGGTGAAGTATGTAATAAAGAACAGTGTTGTTATACTTTTATTGTTTATATAGGTAGTTATGGTACACATACCATCAAATATTTTTTTTAGATGTCGGGATAGAATATTATTCAAGGAACACTAATATGTATATGAAATTTTATAATATCATTAAATAACCACTCTTATGATTTTATTGTTGATGAAATATATTTCAGATATGATTATTAAATTCCATTTTTATATTTATAGGAATTTTAATTGTGGAAATATTATTATCATTTGTTTAGATAAATTTTAAGTTATTATAGGGATGGATTGGTTTCGGCCCTATAAAGGAAAGAATTATCTAGGTTAAGGGAAACACATTTCATATTAAACAATGATACCCTATCAATAAATTTATTATGATAAACAATACCTATAAATATATTATATAACATGGGTAATGATTACAAATAAGGGTAGACTTTGTGCCTAAACAGTTGGAGGAAAAACTCAATATTACAGATAATCATATTCTGTGGAATGATATAAGCTTTCAATTATGACACTGTTGATATATATCATTAAATTATATCCCAAATAATATATATATTACCTTTTCTAATTACATTGTAAAGTGATAGATAAAATTTTTACGTTGAAATTCTTTTAAGAATGGTAGAATATATTGACCTTAAATTATGGACCTTGTAAAGAAAATGTTATATCAAATTTTGTGTGTTAAACTCTACATATTATGAAAAAGGACCAAATATTATTATAACAAAATTATTAATAAATATATAAAAACAAAAATTATGGTAAACTATTATATATAATTACCTTTGGATGTTAAATAATTTATATGTAGTAATTTTGAAAGAAGTTATCATAAATAATAGTTGTCTAATTAATGTAAACTATTTTTTTGTAATTTATAGATTATAAATTAGATAAAATAATAATTATTGTCATGTTAATCAAATTAAAATTTAATAAATAATAATATTTTTATTTTTTAGAAATGGTTGATCTATTTCTAAAATATATGTTTGGGTAAATTTTTATTTTGTTTTTGATTTTATCAATATATAAGTTTACTGTAGAAGAATAATAAATCGTTTAAATAATAAAATATATATTTAAGGAAATAAATTAAAAAATAAAAAATTCCTTGAACTTATAAATCATATTACCAACATTTTAAAATTAGAGTAAAATTTTACATTAAAATTTATTTTCGGTGTTTTGTTGTAATTAACTTTTTTGATAGTAAAATTCAATTTTAGATTGATTAAAACCCCAAAAACCTTATATTGTTTTTTAATATACCTATATATGTAAAAAAAATATATAACAATATTTTATTTCACCTGAATTTCTAAATATTATAATATTTACCCCAAAAAAATATTTTTACATCTTATCTATGTTTATTTTTAAATTAATATTCCATGCAGTTAAAAAAATTATTTAGTAAAAATATTTATAAATTTGAAATATTAATTTTCAAATAAGGTAATATATAATATCAAAAAAAATTCAATTAATTATAATTACTATTGTAAAACTTAATTAATAAGGTAAAAGTAATGGTTGTTCTAAAACTACCGTTCATTTCATTTATAAAAAGGTAACACTTTCAAAACATCAAATATCTTATATAACTAAACTTTCTTGTTATAACTTAGACTATATTATGAAAAAATAACCCTATCCTACTTATATTGGCTTCAACTCACCTTTATTTTTCATAAGTTCTTCATTTATGAGGTTTTTTCCAAGAGAAATCTGAAGCTTCCGACAAGATTATTATTTTCTTTTAGACTTTTTTATAACTCCACTCCATCTGAAATCACCAATAACCATGTTAATGAAATAAAAATAGTATCTATATTGTATGGAAGATATATTATATTAATTGAAAAAAATTATACAATCCTTTACAACCACAAATAAAACAAAACAACAATGATAGTGTATACGTAGAGACTACCATCTTCACAAAGTTATATATTTTTTTAATCACCTATTATTAAGTTGGGTATAAAGGATTGATTTGAGGAATTAATAATGCTACCTGTGACCAAAATTAATTTATGAAATAATAATTTTTATATAAAATCATTTCATCTATTCATTAATAACTCATTTTCTTAATCATGATTATAGAAGACTACAACTTCAAAGAATGATGAATTTTATTTTTATTTACCATAACAGCACTAGCAAAAAAATAGTTTTCACATCAGAGTTTTAACGTCAAATTATAAATAACCTATTTTAAAGGGTTTTTAATTTGTTTTATTTAATTATATAATGTTAAAACCAATATTGATTGGTTTTTCATGTCATTTATATGATAATTTCGGTAAAAATATAGTTTATCACAATTTTTTTCATAAAAAATACATGAAAAGCTACTTTTTACATATGTTATCATGAAACTGATGTAAAAAACATAATATTTAATGTTAATTTTCAGATATCCCTTGCTAAAAATGATTTTTTCAATTCTGTTATTTTATAACTGGTCGTGAAAGTTATATCCTGCTAATGTGAAATTGTATTTTTTTAAGAACAACATCGAAATTTTTAATTGCCTCCTAAAAATATGATATCTTATTTTCTTTTTTTGGTGTCCTTTATTTTTTTCACCATCCACATGTATTCATTTCATGATCCTAACATTCAATCATCATCATTTTTTTGATTCCACTCTTTCGATCTTCATCATCATTCCACTGATTCTTCTTTCATTAATCTTAACAAATTATTTATTAATATTATTCCATGATTTTGTTCATTTATGATTTTTTTTCTCTATTGATATACATGTTAATGATTTTTTATTATAATAATGAATAATTCTTATTTATATAATGTTGAAACTATGAAAAATATTTCATATTCTAAAATTATTTCCAATCCACAACTTTGGTTTTCTCTTGAGATCATTCCTCGTAAAACATTATGTAGATAAAGACGTAAAAATCATAAATATTATGTCAATGATTTAGTTTGTCTCCCTATATTTCTTCGGGTTTATATGATATTTTTTTATTGATAATTTATTTTCCTCAGATGGAGTAATCGACATTGGAATAAATAATTTTTAATATTATCTTTATATCAATGAGTTTTCTTTATTTTTTCAACACTATAATTATTAAATATTAATTTTATGATGTGTAAAAAAAATTTAATTGTTAATAATTTATAAAAATATGTAATATTGAGGATCACAAATAAAATTATATAAAAAACATATTTTTAATCTAGTTTTTAGAAAACCCAAATGAAAAATAATAAAAATGCATTTTGAGGTCTCTTTAAATAAATGATTTTAAAAAAAATATTTATAATTTCACTTCTAAATACTTCACCATTATAACTGATGTAAAAAACTATTTTTTTCTAGTATATCCTCAAAAACCACACTCTAAAGACAAGTGATGTAATATAATTATTTTGTTTCTCTCATTGATAGGAATAAACATGACCTAATTTTAACACTTTAAAACATCTAACATCAACAAAAATTTTGTATAACTTACAAACACAGGGATATTTAGTTTTTATAGTTTTTTTGAAATTAAGAAAAACATTTACATAATAATTTTGATAAAAAAAGAGGTTCATATAAATCCAAATCATCTCCCACTATGTTAATCACATCTAGTAATATTATTAGGTATGTCATACTTAAAACCATTATTCACAACATGAGAAATTAAAAAAAAATATAATAAAGGTGAGTGGAGACACTTATTAAATATAAATATATTAATTAAAAATTTCATGGCATCAATGAGCCTCAAATGAGAATAATTATATAATGACATAATCAAATTACATGAACATAACTTAAAATAATTCATACCCATAATAAGTGTATAAAAGATACTGATACATGGAATGATGATTTAATATAATAGATTATTCATATATGTCAACAATCATGAGCTATGATAAAATACTATTTGAAAAAATGATCCATTAACACTCTTAGAAAGAATTTTAAAGCCACATATATATCTTAGTACATAAAATATCATTTTTGAATTACCTAAAAAAATAATTCAAATATTATTTACGAGTAACAAATAAATGTTAAACTCTTTCATCTCATAGGATTAATATAAATGCATCTTTAATTATGAGTAACTTTCATCAAGTTAACTTTGACTCTTTATAAAATTTATTGGAAGGCTATAACAAAACAATGCATCCTTTGTTTATCATTTTACCAACTATATTTGGTGTATAATGAAACCAATCATTCATGATTTATAATATAACCACCCTTAATTCTTCCATATGTGCATCAAGGTAATATATAATTATTAAAACAATTACATAACATGATTTCCAATATAATAATAAACATTTCTAACTCATAGCTTGATTTCCCAATGTAAAAGAAATGGTTTTCAACACAATATCCATAAAATAATCATAATTAATCTGGAAAAATAATAAGGACGGTATAATTATAATATATAATTATTGGAGAATATGTAAAATCAAGGGTTGCTTACAATGATGAATATAAATATCATAAAAATGTCATTAAAAAATGTGAGGAAAATGGCCTTTCCACTTTATAAATAAATTTTGAAAACTATTAATTTCATCAATATTAAGAATATCATTTTATTTTACCAAAATATTGGAATCATGTAAATAAATCTTCAAATCATTACGAATTTATGATGAAGCTAACTTTATATCATGCTAAATTCATTATAATGAGGGTAATATTCACACATGTGTTAAAAAGGTCCATATTCAGAAAACTACAACAATATTATTTTTAAACCTTTTTTTAAAGTAAACAATGGATAAATATTAATTAAAAAATAATTTCATAAATTTCATAATATACTTGAAATTATTTTATAAAATAGGGATATAGAAGAAACAGTATTTTAGACTGAAAGAGGAAAAATATTGTTTTATTTTTCTTAAATAAATTTTTTGAACCATTTTGAGTACTAATAAGAGATATATTGTGGTAAAAACATCATAATTACATAAATAAATAAATATTAGGTATAATTAAATGGGTTTATTAATTATGGATAATATAATTTCATCAATGTAATTTCATGCATAAACAATCTTAATTAAATTATGATTGAAACATAAAACCAATACCACATTGGTATCTTTTGAATTGTATAACCCATAAGTGAATTAGTAACAAATTAAACATTAAATATCATGTATATAAGGATATTAATTATATAAAATATAACAGGGTTAGTATATAAAACATATAAGATAATATAGGTGTATAACATAAATATGTTTCATAAAATAATAAAATTTGAGACGAATAACCCGTAAAAACATCACTACATTTAATTGTTTATTAATCAATGAAATGATTATGTGTAAAAAATCTAAATAAAAAAAGTGTAATTATAAATTAAATAAAAAATTTAATGACACTCTTAATCATTTATTGATATAGTCAATAATGAATTGGTATAACCCAATGAAACATGATTTACATAAGTAACACGTACCTTTCCCTTTGTGTGTCATTAATTTTGTTGATCTTAATGAATTTATATGAGAGGTTTTTGTTTACCGTAGTGTCCATAGAATGTGTGAATGAATGTTTAAATATGGATTTGGATAGTGGTTTGGGTGAAATAAAATAATTTGAGTTGTGTGAATTTTTTTTAAATAATCCCCTTTTATAAGAAAATATCAATGGTATTTTTACAATTTTTCAAACGTTAAGGTTCATAAAGGTTACTCTAAAAATGATAAGTTTATAACATAAGGACCAAGAATACTATTAAGGGAAAATTAATATCTATATCAGTCATGATATAATTCTAATAATTATCTAATGTGTTAAGAATAATTTTTTAGCATTAAATTCTATTCATTGTCTTTTTCATCACTAATCTCATTACATGATATTAATAAAATTATACAAACATCCATTTTCAAATATTATCTCATAGATCATAAATTATACTTATTGAAAATCGATAAAATTATTATGATACATATAATCCACAATGTGTTGTCATTATGAATATTTTAAATAATATATTTAGTTGTTTTACTATTTTAATATGCGTTACACCATCGGGCTGTAAGTATATTATCATATAACGAATACATTTTAAATATTTTATTTTGAGTTTTCGATCCTAGCATAATCATTGAATAAGAATATTGATATGATTCTTCTTATATAACTCCAAATATTAAAACTATCAATATAAATAATCATTTTACATAATGTTAAATTAAATTTTCACCCAAATAATTTTTTATTCTAAATCATTATCATTAGGATGCCAATTTTTTCCTTTTTGGAATAGTGGAATCACTATGTTAACACTAAAAATGTTTTTAATATTTATCATTAAATACATTCTTATTTATGTGTGTTGAATTATTTTTAAAAATATTTGTAGTATGTTATATTAATAGAGTAATTCAACATATTTCTTAAATTTATATATCATATAAATGTTTTTATAAAATGTATGATCTTAGGTTTTTATTCCAGGTAATGACCTTTTTATATTTGGTTTAAATAATTAATTTTATTCTAATGGATGTACATAGAGCAGTCATATAGAGGATAAGGGTGTTCATGGATTTTTACAAAGATCAAGATTTTGGAGTAGTTAGCTGGACCACATAGTTAGTAGAAACCATCCCTCCTAATTCGTACAGTCATAGTAAACTTTGTGGGGTGTTTCGATGTACATTTGAGTGCCACACAATTTTTCATAAATGTTCAATCAAGTCCGAACTCCCATACAATTTTTCGATGACTTTTAACAAATGGAAAAATCATGGTCATCAAAAAATTCGTATATCTATCTGCCATGACCATGTGAGGGTGGTCTTAAGGTAGTGTTGGGAACACAGTTGGAACATGGTTTAGCCAACCTTGTGGTCAACCCGTGGGAACCCTCAAACGATGGTAAAATGGTCATTTTTACTTAATGTATTTAAATTTTTATACCTTACAACCCTTTTATTATTCTCCCTCAATGGCTATCTCTCCCTCTCATATTGAGAGGTTCTATCCAATCCTAACCTAGGTTATTTCATTTCACTTCCATCTGGAATCTAAATCAACTTATGTTCATCTCACTAGATATCCATTGCTAGGCTCTCTATTCTTTAGTCTATTTTCCACATTTCCATTTATATCAATGATGATATTTTGTGAAAGCTCATATGCCCTATTTTTAAAGTTTTCGTACTATCTTTTTTTTTGTTCTGATCTAGATTAAATCATAGGTTGAGATCAGATTACCATTCCTTGGTAGGTTTAATTGTTTGTTATATACCTTTTCCCTCACATTCTAGTTGTATATACCATGTTTTTGTTGTGATAAATGTCATAATTTTCAGTCATTTATCCCTAAATTAGTAGACCATTGATTCAAATTTTAAATTAATTATTGAGACATTCCCTTACACCCTTATACTTGGTTCTATGTGGATAAACTCTACCCAATCCATCCATGGGGTGAGTTATTTCCTTTTTCCATGAGTATTCCACCCTTGGGGTGTCTGATATATATGTACATTTTTTGGAATTTAATGCAGTAAAAAAGTGGTTTATTAAAGGTTGTATGAACCATAAAGAATCTTTTCAATTTTATATGAATGGTATAAAATAGATAGTCACATGTCTGGTATATGTTTATGAAGGTATTATTGAATTGATTAATGAATTTTTTTTTTGAAATGATGAACTAATTGGTTATTATGATAATGGTGGGTTCATGTTATGACACCGATGACCCAATTGAATGCCTTGGACATTTATACTCCTTGGATCTGATTCAATAGGATTCCTTAGAATATTATTATCCTTTGATCCAATGGCCCACTAGAATTACTTGGACATTTATACTCCTTGGATTCAGTGACTCAGTAGGATTAATTGTAAATTTATTCTCTGTTGAACCAATGACCCTTTAGGATTCATTGTAAATTTTATTCTCCTTTGATTCAATTTACTATGATTACTCGGATAACTTGAATTCCTTGGACTTTCTTCTCCTGGATCCTAGCCTATGTGGTTCTGAAACTTGATTCACAATATAGGCCATTGATGATTATTACCATGATTTGTAGATATCACTTATGTCATAGTAACGTTATCATAGTGATCCTTGAAAGATTTTACATTATCACTTCAGTTGTAATCACATTAATTCATATTATACATGCACACTATTTCAAATTATATGCACATACTAGTATTTTTATAGATAACATTAGTGGTGGAATAATGAGTGTTATCTCAAACCCTCTTCAGGCCACCATTTGGTTGCTGAATAAACATATTTTATTCAGGAAGGGATTGGGGATAGTGATAGCTTGGTGATGCTTGATTTATTGTTTCATGGGATTAGGGGATAATTGGACCAAGTTTTGGGTCATGATGATATCTTGAGATTGTTTATTTTTGTTCTTTATGTACATTTTCAACTTGTGTAAAACTAGATGAATGTTTCTGAATATTGCGTTAATTTTTATAGATTCATGACATACAACTCATTTATTACATGTTATTGCCTTTGTATTTGATTATTATTACTATTTTTTGAATGATTTACCTTCTGTAGTTGGTTGATATTATGCTTATGAATTTTTATTCATTTATGATTTTAATGTTTTACTTTGATCGTGAGGGAATAGTCTCCCCATAGTACCATCATAGACCATAACTACTAGTTGGAAGCCTCTGGAATATGTGTAGTCACATATGAGATCATCTGACCCACTCGATCGGGGAACCATTTAGTGGATCTAAGGTCAGGATGCCACAAGGTGGTATTGGAGGGAGTTTCTTTTTTTTTCTTCTCATTTAGTAATATTAAATTAGATCCTAGGAAAGAGTTTGGATTTTGTAATTAGTTATTTTGAGGAGTAGTTAACCAAAATATAGGAAAAACCAAATTACCTATGAATAAAAAAGGATGTTCTATTTTATACTTATTATTGTTGATCTAATTTTACCATTGTGGGATGCACGCGATTTGTTTTGTGGATTGTGGTTTTTATTTTTCCCCTAGCCCAATATAACATAAATATATTGGTCTCATGCATATTTTTACGCATATTAGAGATTTAAATTCCATGCATATTCAATTTCATTTTTAATACATTGATAGAATGCATGACATTATTATATTTTTTTGTGTGATATAATTTTTCTTTGATCTAAATTTTTTTAGGGTAATGACAAACATGATTGTTTACATAGACTTCATATTTCAACATAGTAGTAGTTTCATGCATAGATTGAGGTAGATACATTAAGAAATCAATTATGATGCATTGATTCATGGCCCATTGGTTGCATGGTCTAAAACATGTTAATGTCTATGATTAAATGGATTCCACAATGTAATTTATAGTGTATATACCTTTATAAATTAGAAATGTTAATCTATATAATTTAACCATTTAATAATATTTTCAATATAAATAAATATGAATTTAAATGATTATAAATACTGAAATGAAATTATTTTCTTTAAATGGTGGTTCTAATTGGGACTTAAAGGGTACTTTACTATATAACATGAAATTGAGGCTTTGTACACCAAAACCGCTGGTTTATAGCTAAGAACATGACTCTAACCCAACCTTAGTAGTGAGAAGTATGTAGTATTTATTTCATTCCAATGATATATATGTCACTCAGATCTATATTTAGGGGCAGATAGAGGGGTGTGAATTGAATATTGGAAGGCATGTTCCTGCAATGTTTGTATATATGTGATCTTGTCATTACCAAATGTTGAATGAGGCATGTTATCAGAATTTACTAAGACATTCAACCATGAAATAATCTATTTTGTACCAATAAGGTGGAAATTTCCATGATCCAAAAGTGTTGGTACATCGAGCACTAGTAGAACCTCCAGTAGTTCCACTTTTGGAACCTCCTATTATACTAGATGTGGGTGTTGGTTCCTATTTTTGAAAGGTTTTACTAAGATTTATGATGAATATCAAGGAGTCCCATAACCTACCTCATCTATGGATGTTTTGACACATGAGTTTCAATAGATGTAACCTCCCATATTTTATAAGGATGGTGTACTAGAGGTCATAGAGTCTTGGATAGAGAATATGCTATTTATTTTCAAGAATCTAGAGAAACCTCTTCAGAGTAGAGTAAATCTTGATATGTATATGTTTAAGGATTCATACAAGATATGGTGGAATGTTATTTCCTAGATGGATCATCATCAGGATATATCTTGGATGGATTTCCATGCATCCTTCTATGTTTATTTCCATCTCAAGATGTTGATGGTTGATAGACCTGGAGTGTTTATTCACATGGATCACGGAAACTTAACAGTCATGGACTATTCTTCCCATTTTCACATATCCCCATGTTTCAACCCTATTATATTTTGTGACGAGTTATCTAAAGCTAGTAAATTTTAGGGTGATACTAGGTATGAAATTTGATTAAAGGGGAATGTCTTTAATCTTACTAAAATAGTTGTAATAGTAAATGATACGCTTATTACTGATTATAACTTCAGAGAATATGGGTGAATGAAGTTGATAGTTAAATTTCATGAACCAATTGCATACTGTTAGGTGGAAGGAAGTGACGATTTGAGACCTATCATGTGGGATGTTCTATCCAGATCATGAGTTCCTCTAGTTCAATTTTCTATCATTATTGATTGAGGAAGGGGAATATGAGGATCTAGTGTGATAGAAGCCTAGTTGAGTGTCGAGCCTATAGCATGATGGTATATCTACAATGGTTTTACAAGACATTCTACCCAGAATCTAATTAGAGAGGGTCTACATGGACTCCATCTTTAGGAAGCAGATTAATGAACTCTCATCAAGTAAGGAGATGGAGTATGACTAGATAATCAAGCCAAGGTGGTGTAAATCTATGTGGAGGCTAGACATTAGACATATAGAAAAGAGGACATACTCAGGGTAGTCATTATATATCTCTAGGATGCGGATCAGGATAGATGTATATAGTTAAAACGATACTGTCAGTACAGAGTTCCAGCCCTTCTACATTGAGAGGTATAACTCTAGTAGCTTAGACATTAGTATATTACCTTTTTTATATAGGTTGTACTAATTTCATTATATATTTACCTATTCTGGATATCCTTTGGATCAAGGTTTAATTTTCCTATATCATGATGACACTCAATACTTCATTGGGGATTCGATCGAAGAGTGTATTCTAGTTCAAGGAGATCCTCCTTAATATAGGTTGGAGTCTCTTTTTGTGAGACTGATCTTTCCTCGAGAAGACTTGATTTGATATCATTCTTGTGGTGAAACTTTTTCCCCTATCATGTTTATGTTAGCTTTTATCATCCAAGGGGGACTTTCACATCACCATAGGGTGGGGTTTTAATCACAAGGGTGAATTTGATTTCTAGTTGAGTTAATATGGATATGGTCATAGTTGGTTGTGTAGGGTGATATCTAGAATTTCTAGATTATATCTAGATGATTAGGGATCACATCAGGAATATTTCCCTCTCGTGGTAGATTAATTCATGGATTTTTTCACAGATGACTTTTTAGGACTACCTACCAAGAGAGATGTAGAGGTTTCCATCGAGATAGTGCCTAGTTCTACACTAGTATGCATTCCTCCTTATAAGATTGCTACAAATTAGTTGCAAGATCTCGAGAGGTACCTAGATGATATAACGACCCATACTTTACATTCATGGTTATTACTTCAGAATTGAATCAAACTTATTACAACATATAAAAAAACATGTTAGGACGGTATAGGTATAGTGTCTTTAGAAACTAGGAAACATAAACTACTGGTTCATAAATCATCTACATTGTCTCCCGTTTATTTCATCATATCTAGAGTCCCTTTTGGAATATCCTACTTAATACCCTTCTTCCTGACCTGGGGAAAAGAAAACATACAAAAGGGTGATCTCAAATGCTTAGTAAAGGTAAATAAAATAAATATCAATCATATCGTATTCATAAGAACATAACATTTTGAATATCTTAACCTGCAAAAGAGATCATAACCCAAGGAATGTAATTTGTTTGTGCAAGGAGATGCATTAGGCCTGCACCACTACAGACCACCATGACATGTTGATTCCGTGAAAGGATTTTTCCTTTTTATAATAAAAAAGCATTTTTAGTCATTTCCAAGACCATCATAGCGGACAAAGTCCATTACTGAACCGAGTTCACTCCTCATTCCAGTCCTGTATCACTGAACCAGATTAACTTGTCGTTCCAGTAGTGTCTATCTCATGAGATATAAATCTTTACCCAATGCATTGGAAGGAGATATAGGTCTCACCCATCTCATAATGAAATCATTATTTTGTGTGCCACAACATAAAAATAAATCATTCATCATAACACAAAGAATAAAATGGGTTTCATAAACATCATCCCATCATAACATAATCAATATAAAAAAATGGATATCATTCCAGAGGCGGGAGACCGGAGGAACCCTTGCTGATCTACTCTCGTTTTGGCTCATTACCACGGGAATGTAATTTTTTTGTCCAAGGAGATGCATTAGGCCTGCACCACTACAGACCCCCGTGACATGTTGATTCCGTGTAAGGGTTTTTCCTTTTTATAATAAAAAAGAATTTTCTGTCATTGACAAGACCATCATATCAGACAAAGTCCATTACTGAACCGATTTCACTCCTTGTTCGAGTCCTGTATCACTGAACCAGATTAACATACCGTTCCATCCAACTCTATCTCATGAGATATAAATATTTACCCAATGAATTGGAGGGAGATATAGGTCACACCCATCTCAAATTTAAATCATTCTTATGTGTGCCACAACATAAACATAAATCATTCATCATAACCCAAAGAATAAAATGGGTTTCATAAACATCATCCCATCATAACATAATCCATATAAAAAAATGGATATCATTTCATCATTAGAAAAGTGAAACCATGTAAATCATAGAGACATTATACTTGAAACATAAACATATGAAATAATGTCATCTTAGATGAAAAATGGTTTTGATAAAACACTTGAAATGAATTCTTGAGTAAAATATCCTTTATTCTTAAAAATCATTTTCTTTTAACAAAATTCCACGCAATTATAAAAGAATAGAATTTTATTGAAAATAACCCTGAAATATTTTAGGGTAAACTTCATGAAAATAAGGCGTTATGAAACCGTAAAAATATGATCATTCCGTATAAGTTAAAAAAACATTATCCTCGTACTTTTAACCGAAAAGTCAAAAAGTATCGTGTATGCTAAAAAATAGAAAGATTCCATCCATAACACAAAGTAAAAGTCAAATAAGGGTAAACATGACTTTAAACATACATGGAAGAATATTAAACACTTTATTAAAAACATTTTATGGACATGGATGAAAAATGTAACCCCATTAAATACTTACGTATAAGCAATCTTGGATAAAAATGAGATTGCAAAATTATCCCTTACCTTAGGTCTGATTTTCTTCATACGTATCCGAAAATACTGTATAATGATTTAAATAATGTCATTGAATTATTACAGAATCATATTCATTGTTATGATATCATATATGGTTATATTCTTATCTTCTTATTTGTAATATTTCATTGCTACTTGTTATTCGGGTGTTCATTGCTTTTTGTTCTTATGCATGTTTTGTCGAATAAATTCTTATTATTCTTTTTAGGTTATAGATACCTCATTTATAGAATGGTATTGTTGTAATATATATCATATTTATTAATTCAATTCATTTTTATAATCATTATTCAATGAAGATCATGTAGAACGAGTCACATCACATCGTGGAGACGATAGTCCGTACATACGCACGAGCAACGATATTGTTCCCATGATCGTGGAATTATATTAAAGTGTATGTATACTATTTCAGAATCAATATCAATTTACAATAACCATATATAGTTTTTCTTTACATCATTATACCCATCCAAGTAAGTTGGTTGTGGAAAACAGATTACACCACGGCGTGGAGACGGTATTCTGAACGTACGCACGCGTGGTGATTTCCTTTTCCGTAGGATGGATAGAAGGTGAAATAGGGTTGTTTCATATTTATAATAACATATAATTATATTCTTGATACTGATGTTATTACTTCATAATGAAACAACTAAAGAAGAGGAAGTAGAAGAAGAAATAAATTTGTAAGAATCGGTAACGAATATTACCTCTTCTTCGACACACCTCTTTGAAACCTCCTCTAAGGGCACTAATGTTAATCTTTGAAGAAGACCAGGACCCCTAGAATGTTACTAGGGGTGTTGAAAAGAGTAATGTGCATGGGTTGGACTAGCTTGAAGGCTCAAAGTTCTATAAATAGGAGAGGGAGGAGGTGCCCTTTTATAATGGATGAGAGGGGCACCTTTGGAAAGTGTGAAAATATTATTTTATTATAAACTTATCTTCATTTTCAAAAGGTCAAAAAATCATTAACGATGAATATAATATGACTCATGGTCGATATAAAATCATCCAATCATAATTGGACATGTTTTGAATAATATTTTAATCATTATAATCTTATTTATTTAAATCATTTATTAATGAGGTAAATACTGCATCATTATTGTGTCATAAATAATTTAATTTCATTGATGTATAAAAATTATAAAAAAAAAACCAACATGTAGAAATTATTTTTATCTTTCCAATGAATATTTATAGTCAAAAAGATAATTTATATAACTCCTTAAAAAAATTAACTACTAAAAGATGTTTGTTAATGTCAATTTTGTCTTTACATTAAATTAATTAATCCAAATTGTCATTATCACTACCAAGTGGATCAATGGGGTCCCAAAATCAACCCAAGGATGCCCATGGTCGGCCACTACTAATCCAATAAGGTTAGGACAAGTGTTAAGCCAGTTTTGAATTATTATAATATTCTTTTAACCTTGAATTACCCTATTTACCTTTAACTGCACTAAATAAAGGTCAAAAGTTACTATTCAAAAAATATTATTTTCATCTTATTGAACCACATTTTACTCCATGATAAAAACCATGTATGTCGGATTTTTTTAATTCAATTCACAGAAGTTGTAAAATTTCATTTAAATGAAAGAGTCGGTTTTTTAACTATCACTAAGTGGTTTCACTATTCATCAAAAATTGAAGTTTTTCAAAAAAATACCAACAATTCAGCCTAATCTATATTTGATATTATGAATTCAAAAATTATGTCTATTTTTTCAAATTCAAAACATAAAAGTGGAATTAACTGATTTTAAAAGTAATTCCTGCTATCAAAACAAATAGCGGGTTTTTAAGAAATAATAATTATCAAAAGATCGACACTTGTTTATGTCCAATTTCAAAGTGAAATTAATTCTAATGACCAACAGTGGATTAAATGGTAAAACTATATTCTAATTACAATTTAAAACCAATTAAAAAGATAATCTATCCATATAAATTATTGCGATGAAAAAAGTGGTTTTAAATTAAAATATATCGTGTTTTTACTATTCATTAAAATATGAAAGTTATCAGAATAATATTAAAATTTTATCCAAATTAAATTTTTATATCCTGATTCCAAGAAAGAATTTTAATTTGTCAAATTGAACATATAAACATGTCAAAAACTATATTTAAAATGGGTGTACCATCAAAAGGCAGCAAAACTGCATTTTTTTAAATACTTATTTTACCCGAAAAAATTATTTTGTTCTGATACCATGTTCTAGAAAATATATAAGATGAATAAAAATGTTATAAAATTCAAATTGTAGTTAATAATATTCATAACGGCTAGTCCATAATAATATTATAACAATATATCTTTGTTTAGTGAAACCCGGTATTGTTTACTACACGCTATCGAGGAAGGTCGCGATTGCGTGTAACGCAAGCCAAGGTAGTGTTATGTTTAGTGAAAGATTCATTTGATGTTGCGTTTAACATAAGACATAAAAAAATATATACTTCTCATAAAATATCAGGGTGTTACATTCTACCCCCCTAAAAATGAATTTCTCCCTTGAAATTCGTCACTTCGTCACAAACAGATGAGGATACCTCTCCCTCATCATATCCTGAAGCTCCCATGTAGCTTCTTCTAATTGGTGGTTACTCCATAAAACATTCACCAAGCGAGTGGTCTTATTCCATAGAAATTTTTCGCTATGATCTAGAATCGCTATCGGCTGTTCTTCATAAGAATGATCTTTCTCCAGCGGTACAACTTCAGAGCTTAGTACATGTGAAGGATCGGGTATGTACTTTATCAGGAGAGATACATGGAACACATCGTGAGCTTAAGAGAGATTCAGTAGAAGTTCCAATCGGTAAGCTACATTACCAACACGATCCAGTATTTCGAAAGGTCTGATATACCTAGGGTTCATCTTTCCCTTCTTTCCAAATCTCATTACTCTCTTCCAAGGAGATATTCGTAAGAACACTTTATCACCTACTTCAAACTCTAGGTCTTTTATTCGGTTGTCGGCATAACTTTTTTGTCGACTCTGCGATGCTCTTATGTTTTGTTGAATAGATTTGATATTTTCTACCATCTCATCAACAAGATCAGGTCCTAATAGCTTTCTTTCCCCAACTTCATCCCAGCAAGTTGGAGTCCTACATTTCTTTCCATAGAGAGCCTCATAAGGAGCCATCTGAATACTGGAGTGAAAGCTGTCATTATAAGAAAATTCCACCAAAGGTTGGTGTTGATCCCAACCACCTTTGAAATCCATAAAGCAAGCTCTTAACATATCTTCTAGATTTTGAATTGTTCTCTCAGTCTGACCATCTGTCTGAGGATGATAAGTAGTGCTGAAACTCAACTCTGTATCTAAAGTATGCTGAAGACTTCACCAGAACTTCGAGGTAAACCTCAGATCCTGATGAGATATAATAGAAAGTGGTACTCCATGAAATCTTACCACTTCCTTCACATATATCCTGGCAAGCTGATTGAGAGAGGAATCTTTTCTAATAGCATTGAAGTGTGCTGACTTCGTAAGACGATCACCTATATCCCAGATAGCATTATTGCCTTTGTATGTTTTAGGATGTTCGGTGAAAAATTCCATAGTTTTTTTTCCCATTTCCATTCTGATGTGGGTAATGGTTGTAACATCTTCTTACACTTCTGTATCTCAGCTTCAACTTGCTGACAAACCAAGTATCGGGAGACACATTCAGCAACATCTCTTTTCATGTCATCCCACCAGAAGTACTCTTTCAGGTCCCTATACATCTTCGTGCTTCCAGGATGAATAGATAATGAATAACTATGGGCCTCATCGAGTAGCTCCTTCTTTAATTCTCGGATTGGAGGAACACAAACCTGATTTATGAACTTTATTATCTCTTCACAATCAAGGTTGAATTCAAGAACATTTCTCACCTTCTTTTGTAACTCTACATCTTTTTTTTGTGCCTCTTTAATCTTCAAATGTATAGATGGTTGAACATTCATTTGAGAAAGATATGATTTTTCCCCTTCCATTATAATTCCAAGATCCATCCTTTGTAAATCCCTAAATGTTGGATCTTTTTTGATCCTCATCATGGATAATCTAGCATGGTCTTGTCGGCTTAATGCATCTTCCACCATGTTTGCTTTCCCAGGGTTATAATGAATTGAGAAGTCGTAGTCCTTAATCAACTCCAACCATATTCTTTGGTACATATTTATCTCCTTTTGTGTGAAAATATACTTTAAAATTTTATGATCAGTATAAATATCACACCTTTCACCATAAAGATAATGCCTCCATATTTTTAATGCAAAGATTACCATGGCTAACTCCAAATCATGAGTTGGGTAATCTTGCTCCTGGATTTTCAACTATCGTGAGGCATAAGCTATTAGCATATCATTTTGCATGAGAACACACCCCAGTCCTTTCTTGGATGCATCACTGTATATCACAAACCTTTCTCCACTACACGGAAGTGTGAGTACAGGTGCACTGGATAACCTTTGTTTTAACTCTTTGAAATTATCTTCACACTCCTCCGTCCAAATGATCTTAACTCCTTTTAGATTCAACCTGGTGAGTGGATTAGATAACCTTGAAAAATCATTCACAAAATGACGATAATATCCATCCAGACCAAGAAAACTTCAGATCTCAGTTACTGTTGTTGGTATCGACCGTCTTTCGATAACCTCTATTTTTGCTGGATCCACATATATCCCCTCTTTTGAGATTATGTGACCCAAAAATCAAACTGTTTTAAACCAAAATTCACACTTGGTAAATTTGGCATAAAGATTCTCCTTTCTTGGGGTCTTTAATAAAATTCTCAAGGGATCTTCCTGTTCTCCCTTTCTCTTTGAATAGACAAGAATATCATATATAAAGACTACCACAAACTGATTAAGATAGTTTCTAAAGACTCTATTCATTAGATCCATGAAGATTTCAGGAGAATTAGTAAGACCAAATGGCATCACTATAAATTCATAGTGTCCATACTATGACAACCCTGCTTTTTATTACAACTTAAGCATGCTTTATTACATAAAACTTCACTTGATACAACAAAGAAGATCAAAAGGTTTAGTGTCTTTGGGGCTTAGGATCATTACATAAAAACATTAAACTTGAATTACAACATCTTTATTGAAAACTTCCTTTACATGACCACTACATTCCTTCGTACTTAGCATTGCATGGGATAACCTGAGGACATGCATAAGAAAAGGGTGAGCAATAAAGCCCGGTAAGGGAGTACACAACGAATAACATGAGGAGTACAATACATGTTAGGAAATAGGCATATCAATAGAGAAAAATAGAAACATGAACATAAAGGCATGATAAAGCATGATAATCATAACATGAAAATGTGGAAACAACACTTAACATTGAATTAGCATGAGCCAAGGCTCATTGCACATGGAGCATGAGTATACCCTCATTGCACTTGAAGCACGAGTAAACCCTCATTTCACTTGAATTATCATGAGTAAACACTCATTGCACATGACGTATCATGATACTATACTTTACCCAATGCACTGGAGCACTATAAAGGGCGCACCCTTCTTAAACATTTCATTTCATGCATAAGTGTGCCACATGGATCATAAAACAAGGATTCATAAAACATAATAATTTCTTCCAAGATAAAGTAATGTGGGATTCATACATGAAACTTTACAATCAATATGTAAATGTGAATAAAGGTGAATACCCTTGATGGAGAAATGGGCATGGTATTCACTACACAAAGACATTGGCTTAGAAAATCGGTGCGATTTCGGCAGCGTAACGACGTGACATAGGAATTCATAAAAAAAAGGTTGATGAGAGAGAAAGGGGTTCCTCATAATATTTACATGTAATGGACAGTAAGGAGGTCATATATATACATGTCCCAACAATCAAAATGGAATTTAGATTCATGATACAAAAGTATTGCTTGAATGTAAAAGAAGAGAGAGGAGTTCCTATCGGAATTTCGGCATAGTAACGGGTGTACATGGGAGGAATTTAATGAGAGAGAAAGGGTTCTCCCATCATTCAAATAATAATAGGGCAGTATGGGGGAGGTGCTAAACCATACCCCAACATTCATAATTGAAATAAAAAGGGCAATACAACTTAAAGAAAATTGACCAAAAAAATGAGAAAGGAAGAAAACCCCTTACTTGGAAGTGTGCTTCCAAAGGCTAGAGAGAGGCTTGTGAGAGGCTTCTTGGGAGCTTGGGGCACCTTGGGAGGATTCTAGAGAGAGTAGGGAAGATGTTGGACGAACTCCAAGTGATTTTAGTGAGGAGGAAGTGGGAGCTTGGGTGGGTTTATATAGGAAAGGTGAGGGAATTCTTTATTATTTAGGTTTGGGACCCCTTATATTAAAATAATCCAAACCACAAACCATCCCATGGTATTTGCCCATGGTTTCTGGAAAAGGAAATAGGAAAACAATATTTTACAGGGCCAAGGTCCGAAATTATTAAAAAATTAGGGTTTCTTATGTGGAGGTGAGTCACACTCCCATGGAAATTAATTTAAAAAGGCAAAGTGTTGAATAAGTCTTGAGGGCTCCATTAATGCTTTGAAAAGTAAGTCAAACAAACCCAAAACCTCATTATTTTAATGATAAAACACATATTGGCCGAACATAAGGATTATGTTATTTTATTACATCACCATTGGGTCATTATGATGTCATAAAACACAATATATATTTAAATGGTATTTAATTTTTACCCAAAAATTTGACTGTCTCAAAAAATTATGAAAAATTCACCGTTGGATAATTTTGACGTCCTGATTCCAAAAATAATATTTATTTTATCTAAATAATTTTCTAAATATGTGAATTTTCACTTTTAAAATAAAAACCGACATTTATAAAAAATTTACGGGTTTTGACAGAAACGGGTTTCAAACCTTAATAAAAATTTTAATTGCATTCATAAAATTATAAGATCATTTATATTTAATAAAAAATTAATTTA
The DNA here is from genome assembly GCA_963277665.1 of Viscum album. NCBI lineage: Eukaryota > Viridiplantae > Streptophyta > Magnoliopsida > Santalales > Viscaceae > Viscum > Viscum album. The sequence goes on from OY728130.1 coordinate 1,228,671,508, forward strand.
ATATTAATAATAATATTTTATTAAAATATTATTTAATTCAGAAATCCTTTAATTTAATAAAATATAATTCTTAATTAAATAATAACTAAAAACACCATTTGTACTTTAAAAACTAATTACAATGTATCAAAAATGAGTAGAAATTATATTCATTATTATATACAAAAATAATGTACATGAACATGGTGCTACTTATTTGTTACATAACCCCTTAAAATAGCCGCATAATACCTAAGGGTAAGGTGTGCGATGGTGACAGACTCTTGAGGTGGCTCGGATAACATCGCTCGAGTGGTAATTTCAATCAACTTCCACTTTTCCCATAGACGATCACGTTCGAGCATGACTTGATGAAGCTCAGCTTGGGCTTGGTCAAGGGAAAAGCCCAAAGATGCCACCTCTTTTCCGAGCTCTGACAAATGGGCTTCGTAAGGGGCAATTCTACTGGATGAGGCCATCGCTTCCTTTGTCTGAGTAGAAATGGGTTCGTTAAAGCCTTATATTTATACTACTCAGATGATCACTGCTCAACGGCTAAAAAGTAACGGTCACAAATCCTAACGTAAAACTAAAGAAGTTGACATCTTATAAAAAACATTTTTCATAAAGAAACATTTAACTAGATCAAGAGGGATTTTCTATTAATGAAACTTTGGGTCATTACAATATTCCCCCCTTAAGAAATTTCGCCCTCGAAATTTTCCTTTTCCCACACTAAAACAAATGTGGGTAACTCAGCTTCATCATATCCTCTGACTCCCAAGTTGCTTCTTCAAACTTGTGGTTTCTCCACAACACCTTGACGAGGGGCATTGTCTTATTTCGTAGAACTTTTTCTCTACGATCTAAGATCTTCACTGGTTGCTCCTTATAAGAAAGATCATCTTCCAATTGTACCACCTCGGAAGAGAGTACATGTGAAGGGTCCGGTATGTACTTCTTTAAGAGGGATACATGAAAGACATCATGCACCTTGGCCATAGTAGGTGGAAGTGCTAGTCGATAGGCCACAGCCCCAACACGATCAAGAATCTCGAAGGGGCCGATGTACCTTGGACTTAACTTCCCATTCTTTCCAAACCTCATGACCTTCTTCCACAGAGATATGTGTAAAAACACCATGTCTCCAACTTTAAACTCAAGGTCTCATCGACGATTATCTTCATAACTCTTCTGTCGACTTTGGGCTGCCTTGATATGCTGCAGAATGGTTTTCACTTTCTCCACTATTTCTTCGACCATTTCTGGTCCAAGCAGCTTACGTTCACCGACCTCATCCCAACATGCCGGTGTTCTACACCTTTTCGCATACAGGGCTTCATATGGTGCCATTTGGATGCTTGAGTGGAATCTATTATTATAAGAGAACTCAACCAGAGGAAGATGTTGATCCAATCCACCTTTAAAGTCCATTGAGCACGCTCTCAACATATCCTTAAGTGTTTGGATAGTCCTCTCAGATTGGCCAACAGTTTGAGGATGATAGGCCGTACTGAAGTTCAGTTCAGTATTCAGAGCATGTTGAAGACTCTTCCAAAACTTAGAGGTAAATCTTGGATCTCGGTCAAACACAATAGATAGTGGTACTCCATGCAACCGTACCACTTCCCTGATATATATTCGTGCCAGTTGATCCAAAGAGAAATCCTCTCGAATAGCAATGAAGTGTGCAGCCTTTGTAAGACGATCCACAACAACCCAGATTGCATTGTTGCCTTTGGATGTCCTTGGAAGTCCAGTGACGAAGTCCATGGTGATGTTCTCCCATTTCCATTCTGGTATGGGCAATGGTTGCATCATCCCCTTAGACTTCTGCCTCTCTGCCTTCACTTGCTGAGACACCAGGCACTTTGATGTATATTCAGCGATCTCCTTCTTCATATTATCCCACCAAAAGTTTTCTCGGAGATCTCGATACATCTTTGTGCTCCCTGGGTGAATAGAGAAATTTGAACTATGTGCATCATCCAAAAGTTCCTTCTTCAACTCCGGACTTGATGGAACACATAGTCTTTTCCCAAACCGCACAATTCCTTCTTAATTAACATTAAACTCTGAGGATTTTCCTTTTTTAATAGCTTCCACTTTTTCTTGGATTCCTACATCATCCTTTTGAGCATCCTTTATCCTTTCCAAAAGAGATGGTTGAGCAATCATTTGTGAAAGGATTGATGATGTTCCCTTCTTTATGATTCCCACATCCATCTTCATCAAGTCTAAGAAGATTGGATCCTTCTCAATTCTCATCATTGATAGAATAGATGGATCCGTTCTACTTAGGGCATCCGCCACCTTGTTCGCCTTCCCAGGGTGGTAATGTATTGAACAGTCATAATCGTTGATGATCTCTATCCATCTTCTCTGGCACATATTAAGCTCTTTCTGTGTGAATATATATTTAAGACTCTTGTGGTCAGTATATATCTCACATTTCTCTCCATAGAGATAATGCCGCCAGATTTTCAAGGCAAAGATCACCGCCGCCAACTCCAGATCATGCGTTGGATAGTTTTGATCATGGATTTTCAACTGCCTTGAGGCATAGGATATCACTTTATCATTCTGCATCAGCACACATCCTAATCCCTTCTTCGAAGCATCACTGAATACCAAAAAAAGCTCCCCACTTGTGGGTAAAGTGAGCATGGGTGCAGTGATAAGCCTCCTTTTCAACTCCATGAAGCTTTCTTCGCATTCATCACTCCAAGAAAACTTTACTCCCTTTCGAGTTAGCTTGGTAAGAGGGTTGGAAAATCGTGAGAAATTTCTCACAAATTGTCGATAATATCCAGCTAACCCCAAGAAGCTACGGATATCCGTTACCGATGTTGGCCTCGGCCATCCCTCAATTGCATCTGTTTTGGAGGGGTCCACAGATATCCCATTGCCTGTGATGATATGGCCCAAGAATGAGACCTCCTTCAACCAGAACTCACACTTGCTGTACTTGGCATAGAGCTTCTCCTTGCGCAAAGTCTCTAGTACAGTTTTTAAATGATCCTCATGGTCCTCCTTGGTTTTGGAGTATATTAGAATATCATCTATAAAGACTACCACAAATTTGTCTAGGTGATCTCTAAAGACTCTATTCATCAAGTCCATGAATATTGCGAGAGCATTGGTGAGTCCGAAAGGCATTACTATGAATTCATAGTGCTCGTACCTTGTACGAAAAGCAGTCTTGGGGATATCTTCCTTCTTCACCCTTACTTGATAATATCCTGACCGCAAGTCGACCTTGGAGAAGTATTGTGCTCCACGCAGCTGATCAAACAAGTCATTGATTCTTGGGAGAGGATACTTGTTCTTTATCGTGATTTTGTTAAGTTCACGATAATCGATGCAAAGCCGCATTGACCCATCCTTCTTCTTGACGAAGAGGACTGGTGCACCCCATGGTGATGCACTTGGGCGTATAAACCCTTTATCCAGATTCTCCGGTAGTTGTTTCTTCAGCTCTTCAATATCAACAATAGCCATTCTATATGGAGTCTTGGATATTGGTAGCACCCCAGGTATAAGTTCAATTGAGAACTCAACATCTCTTCTTGGAGGAAGACCAGGAAGTTCCTCGGAAAATACTTCAGCGAATTCCCTCAAAATAGGCATTTCTTCAAGGGTGGTTTCTTCCTTGGACTCAATCATCTGAGCCAGATATGCGTGCTCATAAGGCAGTAATATCCATGCTTGAGATGATGGAGCTAAAGGAGATTCATCTTCCTCCTGACACTTGTAAAGAATCGGGGGTCGATTCTCCATATGGAGTGTGATTTCATTCTCCCGACAATTTATGTTGGCTCTATATAAGGAAAGCCAATCCATGCCAAGAATTGCATCAAATTCCACCAAAGGGAGTATGACGAGGTTCTCCGGGAAATTCAATCCACATATTATAATAGGGGAGGACTTATATTCATGGGATGCAATGATTTCCCCATTTTCCGTACTCACCGACATCTTTACTTCCATGATTTGTGGTGGTGTAGGGATTGTTCTACTAAACTTTTGAGATATAAAAGAATGCGTAGAACCTGAATCAAAAAGTACGTTCGCTATTATTGAATGAATAACTAGTGTACCTATCACCACTTCGTTTTCAGGGTTCACTTCGGCAGAAGTGATGGAAAAAGCTCTTCCTTGCTGTCTTGGAGGTTGTTGATTGCCTCCGATAACCCTTGGATTAGGGCACTGATTCGCAAAATGACCCGGTTCTTTGCATTTGAAGCATTGAACAACGCGTTGAGGTTCGAACGGAGTGTTCCTCTCCTCTGTCGCAGCCGCGGGTCATTCTTGCTAACAGTTAACAGCTAGGTGCCCTTCTCTTCCACACTTGAAGCATTTTCTTGTCCCCCTAAGGCAATTTCCAGGGTGCTTCTTTCCACACTTTTGGCAAGTGGGTGCTGGAATTTCTTAGCGCCGTTGGATTTATCCATCGGACCACCAGCATTGAAGTCCACCTTACGCTTCTTGTCCCCATGATACCCCTGTGAATCTCCGATCCCCATTTCAACCTTGAGGGCACATCGGACAATTTCCTCATAGCTGTCGAAGTCACGGATCGCTAATGCTTTCTGCAAGCTAGGATTCAGCCCACCAAAGAAGCGGTCAACCTTGCATTCGGGGGTAACGACAAAGCCGGAAGCGTATCGTGCAAGCCTTGTGAAGTTTGCCTCGTACGCTCCCACAGAATATTCATCTTTCTGTTTGAGGGAAAGGAAGTCCCTTTCCATCTTAAGACGGAGGGTGCGTGGAAAATATTTATTGAAAAACATCTTCTGGAATTCCTTCCATTCCAAAGCCTTGATCTCCTCCTCAGGCTTCGTATTTTTGATCAACCTCCACCATTGATCAGCTTCACCCTCCATACGATAAGCCGCCAAGAGAACCTTCTCTTTTTCAGAGCATTGGAGGATGGAGAATATCTTTTCAATGGAGTTGATCCATTGTTCAGTGATCGTGGGATCGGATGATCCACTAAAAGTAGGAGGCCTTTGTCTCATGAAGCTTTCAATAGCAACTTGTTCTTTCTTAGGGGGGGTTGAACGTTCCTCTTGACCAGTGTTTCTATTCAAAACTTGAGTTAGCAGAGAGAGAAGCGTGACAAAGTTCGCGATCCCTTCTCCCATTGGATTGGGCATCTCATAAGTACAATCATCACACTGATCTTCACAACGGTTGTTAGCCCGAGTTCTCCTATTACCGGCCATTGGCTGGAATAAAAGGAAAGTTAGGGGTAACATAGAATGGTTAATCCAAAGACAAAAGTTGATGACTTATAAATAAACTTTAATCTCTTAAACTCATGAGTCTATAGGATTAAATCCAGGCTTTTCATGATCTTCCTTCTAACATATATTCTTAGGGGCATTTTTCCCTTAATAAGGGTTTATACTAAGATTTTGAATTCATCAAAACATATCCCCCGAGAGTGTCGTAACCAAGAGTGCATCAAGGCCCGTTGTCATGCACCAGTTCCCGTTTGAGTCTAGCTCAAAGCGGTGTTTTCGGGTTTTACCCCTAGGATACATTTGTGCCAGAGCCGCCTCTACCTGCTCGTATCCAGACAGGGATGTATTTGTTTGATAAACCACATACTTAATATTTACCAAAACTTAGGGTAGTTTTTATTATGCTTAGTCTTGTATCTAAGGCTTTACTAGGGTTTCCTAATCCCAAAAATAACTAAACCTATCCTCTGATACCAACTATGACAACCCTGCTTTTTATTACAACTTAAGCATGCTTTATTACATAAAACTTCACTTGATACAACAAAGAAGATAGAGAGGTTTAGTGTCTTTGGGGCTTAGGATCATTACAAAAAAACATTAAACTTGAATTACAACATCTTTATTGAAAACTTCCATTACATGACCACTACATTCCTTCGTACTTAGCATTGCATGGGATAACCTGAGGACATGCATAAGAAAAGGGTGAGCTATAAAGCCCAGTAAGAGAGTACACAACGAATAACATGAGGAGTACAATACATGTTAGGAAATAGGCATATCAATAGAGCAAAGGAGAAACATGAACATAAAGGCATGATAAAGCATGATAATCATAACATGAAAATGTGGCAACAACACTTAACATTGAATTAGCATGAGCCAAGGCTCATTGCACATGGAGCATGAGTAAACCCTCATTGCACTTGAAGCACGAGTAAACCCTCGTTTCACTTGAATTAGCATGAGTAAACACTCATTGCACATGACGTATCATGATACTATACTTTACCCAATGCATTGGAGCGCTATAAAGGGCGCACCCTTCTTAAACATTTTATTTCATGCATAAGTGTGCCAAATGGATCATAAAACAAGGATTCATAAACATAATAATTTATTCCACGATAAAGGAATGTGGGATTCATACATGAAACTTTACAATCAATATGTAAATGTGCATAAAGGTGAATACCCTTTATGGAGAAATGGGCATGGTATTCACTACACAAAGACATTGGCTTAGAAAATCGGTGCGATTTCGGCAGCGTAACGACGTGACATAAGAATTCATAAAAAAAGGTTGATGAGAGAGAAAAGGGTTCCTAATCATATTTAAATGTAATGGACAGTAAGGAGGTCATATATATACATGTCCCAACAATCAAAATGGAATTTAGATTCATGATACAAAAGTATTGCTTGAATGTAAAAGAAGAGAGAGAAGTTCCTTTCGGAATTTCGGCATAGTAACGGGTGTACATGGGAGGAATTTAATGAGAGAGAAAGGGTTCTCCCATCATTCAAACAATAAGAGGGCAGTATGGGGGAGGTACGAAACCATACCCCAACATTCATAATTGAAATAAAAAGGGCAATACAACTTAAAGAAAATTGACAAAAAAATGAGAAAGGAAGAAAACCCCTTACTTGGAAGTGTGCTTCCAAAGGCTAGAGAGAGGCTTGTGAGAGGCTTCTTGGGAGCTTGGGGCACCTTGGGAGGATTCTAGAGAGAGTAGGGCAGAGGTTGGACGAACTCCAAGGGATTTTAGTGAGGAGGAAGTGGGAGCTTGGGTGGGTTTATATAGGAAAGGTGAGAGAATTCTTTATTATTTAGGTTTGGGACCCCTTATATTAAAATAATCCAAACCACAAACCATCCCATGGTATTTGCCCATGGTTTCTGGAAAAGGAAAGAGCAAAACAATATTTTACAAGGCCAAGGTCCGAACTTATTAAAAAATTAGGGTTGCTTATGTGGAGGTGAGTCACACTCCCATGGATATTAATTTAAAAAGTCAAAGTGTTGAATAAGTCTTTAGGGCTCCATTAATGCTTTGAAAAGTTAGTCAAAAAAACCCAAAACCTCATTATTTTAATGATAAAACACATATTGGCCGAACATAAGGATTATGTTATTTTATTACATCACCATTGGGTCATTATGATGTCATAAAACACATTATATATTTAAATGGTATTTAATTTTTACCCAAAAATTTGACTGTCTCAGAAAATTATGAAAAATTCACAGTTGGATAATTTTGACGTCCTGATTCCAAAAATAATATTTATTTTATCTAAATAATTTTCTAAATATGTGAATTTTCACTTTTAAAATAAAAACCGACATTTATATAAAATTTACGGGTTTTGACAGAAACGGCTTTCAAACCTTAATAAAAATTTTAATTGCATTAATAAAATTATAAGATCATTTATATTTAATAAAAAATTAATTTAATATTAATAATAATATTTTATTAAAATATTATTTAATTCAAAAATCTTTTAATTTAATAAAATATAATTCTTAAGTAAATAATAACTAAAAACACCATTTGTACTTTAAATACTAATTACAATGTATCAAAAATGACTAGAAATTATATTCATTATTATATAAAAAAATAATGTACATGAACATGGTGCTACTTATTTGTTACATAACCCCTTAAAATAGCCACATAAGACCTAAGGGTAAGGTTTGCGATGGTGACAGACTCTTGGGGCGGCTCGGATAACATCGCTCGAGTGGTAATTTCAATCAACTTCCACTTTTCCCGTAGACGTTCATGTTCGAGCTTGACTTGATGAAGCTCAGCTTGGGCTTGGTCAAGGGCAAAGCCCAAAGACGCCACCTCTTTTCCGAGCTCTGACAAATGGGCTTCGTAAGGGGCAATTCTACTGGATGAGGCCATCACTTCCTTTGTCTGAGTAGAAATGGGTTCGTTAAAGCCTTATATTTATACTACTCAGATGATCACTACTCAACGACTAAAAAGTAACGGTCACAAATATTAACGTAAAACTAAAGAAGTTGACATCTTATAAAAAACATTTTTCATAAAGAAACATTTAACTGGATCAAGAGGGATTTTCCATTAATGAAACTTTGGGTCGTTACACATACCTTGTATGGAAAGTCGTCTTTGGTATATCCTCCTTTTTGACCCTTAATTGATGATACCCTGAACGAAGAACAATCTTTGAAAACTATTGAGCTCTGTATAGTTGGTCAAATAATTCATCAATTTGTGGGAGAGGATATTTGTTCTTGATTGTGATCTTGTTAAGTTCTCGATTATTAATTCAAAGTCTCATTGATTCGTCTTTATTCTTAACAAACAGAACAGGTGCTCCCCAAGGTGATGCACTAGGGCATATGAATCCCTTATCAGTATTCTCTTGGAGTTTCTTCTTCAATTCCAGCAACTCAATTAGGGCCATTCTATAAGGTGTCTTTGAAATTGGAATATCACCTTGTATGAGTTCTATTGAAAACTCAACTTCACGATTTGGTGGAAGACCTTGAAATTCCTCCAGAAATACGTCATCGAAATCTTGTACAATGGGCGTATTATTAATTGTGATTTTCTCTCCAACCATTTGAGATAAATAACCTTAATTTATTGAAATCAAGACCCATAAGACGGAAGAAATTTTCACTGGAAGGTTATATTCATCCTTACATCGATAGATGATAGTAGATTGATCAGGAATATTAAATGATATTTCCCTTCTTTGGAAATTGATATGAGCTCCATATAATGAAATCCAATCCATGCCAAGAATCACATCAAATTATACTATATGAAGGATCACAATATTTGAAAGAACTACTTACCCACAAACCACAATTGAAGAAGAATTATAAACTTTTGATGCAACCGTTGTGCCATTAGGAGTTGTCACCACTAACTAAACATCTAATTGTTGAGGTAGTACGACGATACCCTTAGAAAATTCTTCAGAAATAAAATATTGGGTTGATATAGAATCAAATAAAACATTTTATATTTTAGAGTGGATGGTAAGTGTACCTTTCACCACTTCGTCTTCGTACTCTACATCTCAGATAGAAATTGCATGTGACTTTACTTTGTCTTTGGCCTTAACCGTTTGTTGAAGTCGATCATCATCAACAACCCTTGGATTTGGGCATTGATTGGCATAATTCCCCATTTCCTTTCACTTGAAACATTGAAGTGTTGGAGGTGCATTCTGTGTATCCCTTTCTTTGTTCGCATCATTAGACATCTTCTTCCCATTATTTCGACATTCAACTACCCATTGACATTCTTTTCTACACTTAAAACATTTACTTGTCCCTTTAAGACAATTCCCTCCATGTTTCTTTCCACACTTTGAGCGTAAGGGAAAACTCGTCTTCTTTTTATTTTGGTCTTTAGATTTCCCTTTGAATTCCATTTTCCACTTCTTATCAAACCCATATGACTAATGGCTTACTCCAATCTCCATCTCAACCTTGAGAGAACATCGAACAATTTCCTCGTAGTTATTGAAGTCCATTATGTCTAACTCCCTTCGAAGACTCGGTTTTAAGCCACTAATGAATCGATCGATCTTACTATCGGGTTGGATAATAATTCTGGAAGCGTACCTTGCAAGACTTGTAAAATTTTCTTCGTAGGTGCCAACCGATTCATCATCCTTTTGCTTCAGTTCAAGAAGCTCCTTCTCCATCTTTTTTTAAAGAATACGAGGGAAGTACTTATTGAAAAAATAAGTTCTTGAACTCATCCCATTCCATAGACTCAATTTCATCCCTTTGCCTCATATTCTTAATAAGATTCCACCATTGATCAGCTTCACCTTCCTAACGATATACTGCTAAAATGAATTTATCATGTTTAGAAAATTGTAGAACTGAAAATATCATTTCAATGGTACTGATCCATTGTTCAGCCCCTAATGGATCAGAAGACCCGTTGAATGAAGGTGGACGCTGCCTCATGAAGGATTCCACAGAATGTTTCTCCTTCCTTTGCTCGTTTGGAATTCTAGAATGATTTATATCTTGAGAAAGTTGTGTCAGCATGGCTAGAAGATTTTGCATTCCAACTCCCATAACGTTTAGTTGCTCAGGGGGACAATCATTGCATTGCCCGTCGCATTTAACATTAACATGGTTCCTTCGGGTTCAAGCCATTGACTAAAACCAAGAAGGATAGTGTGAGAAACACTAATCATAACAGGAAAATCAAATAATAAAGAATTTAATTTCACACTTTAGGTCTTATCATAGGTTTTTCATGGCTGTTTCTAAAACACTAATATTGTGTTCTATGTTTAGACATATCCTTAGCGTTCTTACTAAGGCTTTAACATCCTAGTTTCCAAAGGTTGATTATACCTTTCCTCTGATACCAACTATAACAGCCCATACTTTACATACATGGTTATTACTTTAGAATTGAAGCAAACTTATTACAACATATAACAAAACCATGGTAGGACCGTATAGGTATAGTGTCTTTAGAAACTGGGAAACATAAACAACTGGTTCATAAAACATCTACATTTTATCTCGTTTATTTCATCATATATTGAGTCCCTTTTGGAATATCCTAATTAGTACCCTTCTTACAGACCTGGGGAAAATAAAACATACAAAAGGGTTAGCTCAAATGCTTAGTAAGGGTAAACAAAAGAAATATCAATCATATCATATTCATAAGAACATAACATTTTGAAAATATAAACCTGCAAAAGAGATCATAATATCATAACATGGGATAAATCATAGTAGTGAAATGTAATTACAATAATCATAACTTAAAACATGAAACTTTTTGGCATACACACATAATCATAGAAAATCATTTCATATTAGTCAAGGCTCATTGCCAAGACCATCATAGCGGACAAATTCCATTACTGAACCGAGTTCACTCCTCGTTCCAGTCCTCTATCACTGAACCAGAATAAGTTTCTGTTCCAGCCATGTCTATCTCATGAGATATAAATCATTTCCCAATGCATTGGAGGAATATGGAGGTCCCACCCATCTCATAATGAAATCATTCTTATGTGTGCCACAACATAAACATAAATCATTCATCATAACCTAAAGAATAAAATGGGTTTCATAAACATCATCCCATCATAAAATAATCCATATAAAACAAATGTATATCATTTCATCATAAAAAAAGTGAAACCATGTAAATAATAATGACATTATACTTGAAACACACAAATATGAAATAATGTCATCTTAGATGGAAAATGGTTTTGATAAAACACTTGAAATGAATTCTTGAAGAAAATATCCTTTCTTCTTAAAAATCATTTTATTTTAACAAAATGCCACACAATTATAAAAGAAAAGAATTTTATTAAAAATAACCATGAAATATTGTAGAGTAAACATCATGAAAATAAGGTGTTGTGAAACCGTAAAAATTTGATCATGCCGTATAAGTTAAAAAAACATTCTCCTCGTACTTCTAACGGAAAAGTCAAAAAGTACCACGTATGGTAAAATAATGAAAGATTCCATACATACCACAAAGTAAAAGTCAAATAAGGGTAAATATGACTTTAAACATACATGGATGAACCTTAAACTCTTTATGAAAAACATTTTATGGACATGGATGAAAAATATAACCCTAGTAAATACTTACGTATAAGAAATCTCAGATAAAAGTGAGATTGCATAATTATCCCTTACCATAGACCCAATTTTCTTCGTACGTATCCGAACCTACTATATAATGATTTAAATAATTTCATTGACTTATTAAATAATCATATTCATTGTTATTATATCATATATGATCATATTATTATCTTCTTATTAGTAATATTTCATTGATACTTGTTATCCGGGGTTTCATTGCTTTATGTTCTTATGCATGTTTTGTCGAATAAATTCTTATTCTTATTTTTAGGTAATAGATACCTCATTTCCAGAATAGTATTAGTATAATATATATCATATTTATTCATTCAATTCATTTATATAATCATTATTCAATGAAGATCATATAGAATGAGTCGCATCACATCGTGGAGACGGTAGGTTGTATGTACGCACGGGCGATGATATCGTTCCCATGATCGTGGAATTGTATTGAAGTGTATGTATACTATTTCAGAATCAATATCACTTTACAATAATCATATATTGTTATTGTTTACACCATTATTCCCATCCATGTAAGGTGGTGGTGGAAAACAGACTACACCATGGCGTGGAGACGGTATTCTGTACTTACGCACGCGCGGTGATTTAGTTTTCCTTAGGTTGGATAGAAGGTGAAATAGTTTTGTTTCATATTTATAATAACATATCAGTATATGAGTGATACTGATGTTATTACTTCATAATGAAACAACTAAATAAGAGGATGTAGAAGAAGAAATAAATTTGAAAGAATCGGTAACAGATATTACCTCTTCTTCGACACGCCTCTTTGAAACCTCCTCTTAGGGAAATAATATTGGTCTTTGAAGAAGGCCAAGACCACTAGAATATTACTAGGGGTGTTGAGAAGAGAAATTGGCAGGGGTTGGACGAGCATGAAGGCTCAATGTTTTGTAAAGAGGAGAGGGAGGATGTTCCCTTTTATAAGGGTGGAGAGGGGCACCTTTGGAAAGTGTGAAAATATTATTTTATTATAAACTTATATTTGGTTTCAAAAGATCCAAAAATCATTAAATATGAAGATAATATGACTCATGGTAGAAATAAAATCATCCATTTATAATTGGACATGTTTTTGGATAATATTTTAATCATTATAATCTTATTTATTTAAACCATTTATTAATGAGATAAATACTCCATCATAATTGTGTCATAGATAATTTAATTTATTTGATTTATAAAAATTATAAAAAACCACCATCTAGTAAATCTTTTTATATTTCCAATGAATATTTATATTCGAAAAGATAATTTATATTACTCTTCATAAAAATTAATTACTAATAGATTTTTGTTAATGTTAATTTTTTCTTTACATTAAATTAATTAATCCAAATTGTCTTTATCACTACCAAGTGGCTCAATGTAGTCCCAAAATAGACCCAAGGATGCCCATGGTTGGCTAATAATCATCCAATATAGTTAGGACAAGTGTTAAGGTAATTTTGAATTATTATAATATTCTTTTAACCTTGAATTACCCTATTTACCTTTAACAGCAGTAAATAAAGGTCAAAAGTTACTATTCACCAAAAATTATTTTCATCTTATTAAACCACGTTGTATTTCTTGATAAAAACCATGTATATCGTATTTTTTAAATTCAATTCACAGAAGTGGTAGAATTTCATTTAAATGAAAGAGTCAGTTTTTAACTACCAATAAGTGGTTTCACTATTCATCAAAAATTGAAGTATTTCAGAAAAATTCCAAAAATACAGCCTAAGCTATAATTGATATTTTGAATTAAAAAATGATTCCTATTTTTTGAAATTGAAAACATATAATTGGCATTAATTAATTTTAAAAGTAATTCTCATTATCAAAACAAATAGTGTGTTTTTAAGAAACAATAACTATCAAAAGATCCACCCTTGTTTATGTCCAATTTCAAATTGAAACTAATTCCAATAACCAACATTGGATTAAATGGTAAAAATATATTCTAATTACACTTTAAAACCAATTAAAAAGATAATATAACCATATAAATTATTGCGATGAAAAAAGTTTTTTTAAATTAAAATATAGCGTGTTTTGACTATTCATTAAATTATGAAAGTTATCAGAATAATATGAAAATTTTATACAAATTAAATTTTTATATCCTGATTCCAAGGAAGAATTTTATTTTGTCAAATTGAACTTATAAACATGTGAAAAACTAGATTTTAAATGGGTATGCCATCAAAAGGCGGCAAAACTGCATTTTTTGAAAAATACTTATTTTACCCAAAAAAAATATTTTGTTCCAATACAATGTTCTAGGAAATATGTAAGATGAATAATAATGTTATAAAACTCAAAATGTGGTTAATACTATTCATAACGGCTAGTCAATAATAATATTATAACAATATATCGTTGTTTTGTGAGACCTGGTATTGCGTACTACAGATGCTATCGAGGAAAGTAGTGATTGCGTGTAATGCAAGCCAAGGTAGTGTTGTGTGCAGTGAAAGATTCCTTTGATTTTTCATATAACATAAGACATAAAAAAATATACTTCTCATAAAATATCAGGGTGTTACAGAGGAGATGGCAGAAAAGGGGTTTATACAACCCAATACTTATCCATGGGGTTCATCAGTCCTTTTCACAAATATGGTTGATGGAACCCTTTTTTTGTGTGGATTTACATAAATTGAATTAGTTGGTAGTTATGAATCGGTTTCATTTTCCCCATATAGAGGGAATATTTTAGAGCCTCTAAGGATCTAGGTTTTTCTCAAATATTGATATGAGATTGGGTTATTATCAAGTGCATGTCAGACCATCAGAAATACAACATGTAGCATTTCATAGAAAATATAACTTTTACAAGTATTTTGTCATGTTGATCGGACTGAAGAGCATGGAGGAATTTTTTATTGAACTGATGAACTGATGCTTTTCTTCAAATATATATTTTAATGTAGTGGTATCCATGGACAACATCATGGTGTATTATCACACTCTAAACAATCATTCCAAACTTATTGAGATCATATAGAATACACTACGAGAGATATTTTTTATTCTAAGATAACAGAGTGACACATTTGGATGGATAAAATTTACTCCCAAATTCATATTATCGTAGTTTAAAGTGTGTCATTTGTCCCAGTGAATCTGGGAGTTATAGGTTCCTCGGAGATTCCTAAGAATATATTTTTTATAAAAGCTTTCTTACGACTATATGGTTATAATGGATTCCTCATTAATGAATTTAGATGATTAGAAATATCTATTATTGGCATGAATAAGAAAGGAATGATGTTTATATGATCCAAATCATATGATATAGCCTTTTAAGTGCTGAAAGGGTGACTGAATTTTGTGACGATCATAATTCAACCAGATCTTGGTTGAAGCTATACAGCATACTATTATAAATTATGGATATGGTAAAGGTATATCTAATATATTAGGTGAAATATATGTTTTATGGGTCTCATCATTTTAGGCCACACAAAAGGAACTAACCAATGCAAGATCTTGAGTTAGCTGATGTTGTTCATGCCCAATGTTGTTTGAGGAATTACTTATTGGGAGAGTATTTTGTTTTGTATATGGAAAAAAATCCTCAAGTAAATATTTATATTGTGTGAATTTAATATTATGTAATGGATTTGGGTTGAATATCTATAGTCTCTTGACTTACAGATTTCTTATACACCTAGAAATGGAAACTTGGTTGTGGTTTAGGTGGCCAGTAGTGAGTGGAAACATATGGCCTTCTTTTCTATGATTCCCATATAGGTACATGAACATAATGTAATCACTATACTTTCATCTTAATTAGTGACCTCTTGTATTTTGGAGATATTTAAGATGAGGCCTCTATTAGATCTGGTGGGCTTGTAACTATGGGAGAGCATTGCAAGTGAGGACCCGCCTCCTGGTTGGATCATTGATTAGGATGAGATCTTAAAAATCCATAGATTCATCAGGGTTCCTATTGATGTATGAGTAGTGTTGATTTGAGATTATAATACCTATAAATGGGATGTGAATCCCAATATTTACAAGATATATTGTGACCTACGCTATTAATACTGGTGTCTAGGGATGGAAAGATAGATAGTAGGTTTTGTTACTCAGTGTTCCACCTACCAGTAGGTGAAGGCAGAACACTAAAGACTAGTATGTCTTTTACATCCATTTCCAATTTCTAAATAGAAATGGGATGATGGTACCTTTTATTTCATGAAAAGGTTGTCTAGGTCACCTCAGGGTAGAGACATCATATGGGTGATCATAGACAAGTTGACAAAGGGTCCTTATTTCATACCTACCTCGGACAAACTATTAGAGGATAATCTTATGAGATTATAAATTCTTCATATCATATGACTCCATGGGGTTACATGTTGTATATTATCATATAGAGATACTAATTTCACATCATGGTTCTAACAGTGGTTGTATAAAGTACTAGATTCATAGGTACTACGAAGTACATCCTATCAACCATAGACATATGGTCAGTTAGAGCATACAATACATGTTTTGGAGGAAAATATTGAGCATGATTCCTTTATTTTGATGTTTATTGGGAGAAACACTAACCTCTCACCACGTTTTCTTATTATAACAGCTTCTAGGTAAGCATACAGATGACTCCATATGAGGACCTATACAGTATGTCATTCCTTTCACCAATGTGATGGATTGAGGTTGGAGAGGTAGTTCTATTGTGTCTTCATATCAATTAGGATACATCATAGCATGTTCAACTTATGAGGAAGTATATTTATATAGATTAGCATAGAAAAAATTCATATATCAATCACCATTGGTAAGCCCTATAGTTCGATGTCTAATGTCATGTTTTCATGGAAGTATCACCCAGGATGGGTTATAGATAGATAGAGAGGAAAGGGAATTATTCGGATAAATTTATTAGGACTTTCAAGATTTTAGAGAGAGTAGGGTCCATTATCTATCTATTGTAGTTACCTTATATGTATTATTCCATGCACACCAACATTCATGTATCTCAACTAAGTAATTATCTTTGATAATTTTCACACACTTTTTATCTAGATGAGGTTGAGATATTGAAAGATGCATCCTTTGAGGTTCACAGAATAAGTATTTTTGATTTGGAAATAAATCTATATAACTCTATTTTGACCATCTAGTATTGGTGTTATGGAAGAATTATGGTGTATTGGATGATACATTGGAGAGGGAGGTCGGTGTATGGGTTGAGTGTTTGGAACACATTTTATATTCTTTTCCACTCATGGAAAAGAAAATTAAGGATGATTTGTTCTAAGAGGGTAAGATTATAAGTTCCTAAGTTGTTCTTCTAGGTATTGAACCCTTTATATTTAGTTTAATTATTTAGCTTTAAACTAACGGGAGTTTCTAGAGGGTTCACAAAATAAATAGGGGTGTATGGGGCTTGTACGGAGCTTCGAGCCTGATATTTTGGAGATGTTAGTTTGATCACATGGTAAGTAAAAAATTTATCACCCAGCCCTCACAGGTATCGAAACTATGTAGAGTATCTTAATGCACACCATAGAGACACAATGTGTCACCTAACCAAGTTACCCAGGCCACATACTTGTGTGATTTTCTGTGGAATTTTATATGATGGAAAACACATGGTAAGTGTATGGTTTTTTAAATTGTTCACCATGACCATAAAAGGGGGGTCTTGATGAAGTGTTGGGTGCATAGTTGGCACATGGTTTGTCCAACTATGGATTTAAACCATGTGACCCCTTAAATAGTGGGAAAATTACCATTTTACCCTTATGGGATTTAAATGATTAAATTCCTCTCCCCATTTTTCATTCTATAGTAGTGGACATATTTATATCATGTTATGAGATTCCATCCAATACTAAACTAGGTTAGTTGATTTCTCTTCTATCCAGACTCTGAATTGACTTTTCTTTTTCTCATTGGATAACCACTGGTATCATCTCTTTTTCATAGTCACCTTTTTCTATTTTTATTTATATCGACAATGATATTTTGGTGTGATATGTTATGATCTATTTTCATGTAATTTTTCTATTCTTCCATTTTCTTCTAACATGGATTGAATCATAGGCCATGACTGGATGATATTTCCTTGAATGTTTCATGGAAGATGGTTTATATTTTTTTCTATATAATTTTTGTCGGTTATTCCCTATTTTAATCGTGCCACATACTAGACGTTTCTTTTGTTTCCCCTTAAATTTATAAAACCTAGAATCAAATGTCAAATTCATGTTTTATGCAATCCATGACACCCTTATACTAGTTTGTAGTTTGGTATCCTCAACCCAAACCACTGATGAGGTGTGCTCTTTCCTTTTACCATGTATATGACACCCTTGGGGTGTGTTGAGATCCATGTAAATTTTTGGGAATTTAAAATGGAATGGAATTTTTTTATTAAATATTATAATCACCTTTTAATTTTTATAGGAAATTTATGAAATGGATAATCCCTTGTACAGTATAATTTAATGAAGGGATTAATAAATTTATTAATGAATTAGATTATGAAATAGTGAATGAATTAGTTTTGATGATAATGGAGGGGTTGTTGTATAGAATCTAATACCCAATAGGATCCATTGGATATTTATAATCCTTAGATCTGACTAACTAGAATTCCATGTTCATTTATACTCTTTATTTTAGATGACCCATTAGGATTCCTTGGACATTTGTACTCCTTAGATCTATTGAATCATTAGGATGCCTAGTGCATTCCTAGTCCATGTATCCATTTACCCATTAGGATTCCTTCGACATTTCTACTCATTGGATATGGTTTACTTGAATTACATATATCACTAGGATTTTATAACTATTTCTACTACATTAATCATGGCCAATGTTGTTATGAAACAAGATTACATGGCATAGGCCATTGATGATTCTTAACATGCTTTGTCGTTAGACCGTATGTTATAGTTACTTGATCACAGGGAACCTTGAAAGATAATATAGTATCTCTTTATTTGGTATCTCATTTTTTCCTATTATACATGAACATTATTTCATCATATATGTATAGACTATACTTTTTATAAGCACCATTGATGGTGTCTTACTAATTGTTATCTCACACCATGTTTGGGCCCCGAGTTTGTACTTAGAATGAATCCATTAATGTAGGTAGGGAAAGGGGAAAGCACCCACCTGGTGATTCTTGACTGATTCCATCATTGGAGTAGGGGAGAACATGACAAGGATATGGATCCTGGTTGAATATGTAGATTGTTTCAATTTTTTCTTTGTGCAGATAAACTACACGTGTTATACTAGATTATGGATTCTTTGTATTGCATGTATTTTTTAAAGATCCATGACACAGAAATAGTTTTTTATATGATGTTACCTTTGTATTCGATTATTATTACTATTGTTTGGATGATTTATGGTCTATTTTAGATTAATATTATGCTTCTTCCATTTTATTCATTTATGATACCATTTTTTTTCTATGACCATGAAGGTATAGTCTTCCCAACATACCATCATAGACCATCGCAACTAGTCAGCAGCCTCAGGCATACATGGAGGTGGTATTTCGGCTATATTACTTACTAGATTGGGGATTAATTTTCGGGATCCTAGGTTTTAATTTCACATTAAACCACAAAATTGATCATATATCAGACAAAAAAAGTTTCCATTATTAGGAAAAATAAGAAATTAAACATTCCATAAAAATAATGGAATTTGAATAAAAAAATTTACACCATTAATTACCTATTATAGAGATCTATAAAAAACATGTTATACCCTTACTTATCCATAATACATAAAATTTAATACTTTTTCATATATATTCTTCTCATTTATTACCCTCTTTTACAAGCACTACATTAGCGATGTATAAGAATTATAGATAATTATATCATTTCTAGAAATTTAAAATATATTAATACCAAAAATATAATAAATTCACACTAAATATAACCATTTTATATCATTCATAACTTACATTAATCCTTGTGATAAAATATGAATGTTTTTTTAAAAAAAGTGACATTCTACTTTTATACATTACTAAGATAATATTTCGTTCATTATCAATGAAAAATGAAATAATGTTGAAATATTTTTTATGTATTTATGATTATGGATGAAGTAAACTCATCCAATGTGATTAAAAATCATTTTGAGAGTTGTTTGGTATTGCCTCATAGTTTAGACTTTGTTTTACCAATTTTACAATTAATGAGGTAATTAATTTTACCATTGTTACAATTCATAAAGACCAAAAATAAAAGGGATTTATTTAAAATATTTTATAATATTTATTATAAATTAGGAATATTTTTTGAAATATTGAATTTATTTATGTGGATGAAACTAATTTTATTTTAAATTAAATAAACTGAATGATGATATGTTTTTAGAAGAAAAAAGTTTTTTAAGCCCAAAAATGAACATAAACCAATATTAGGTATATTGGTGATTCAAATGAAATAAGTTAGATCATTTTGAATTAAATAAGACAAATATTTTATAATACTCATGTAAAAATGATACTTTTAATGAAATGAATTCATAAATTGACAAAAATGTATATTTCTAACTATTCACTGAGAAATCAATTTTTTTTAGAAAAATTCCAAAATTTTACCCCAAGATAATTTTGATATTATGAAAAAAAGAATTATAACCTTTTTATAAAATAAAATTTCTAAAATTGAAAAAATTAATTATATTTTCCATTGACAAAAATTAATGAAATTTATTTTTTTGAAGAAACCATATTTTTCAAGCATAAAATGAATTTACAAAAAATTGAATACTTATTTATTATACATTAATAAATAAATTTGGATTATATAAATTTTTTTATATGTTAAATTAAGAATATATTTATTACAAATCCTACTTGAAAATCTAATTTCAAGGTTATAATAGTCACATTTATATAATAATATTTCGTGGTTCGTTTAATATCGATGATTTTGTTGTATACACTATCAAACAAAGTGTTTTTATTTTCACTGGGTCACAATAACCAACCATAATTTATGGTTCCCAGAATTTAAATAATGATAATATAGGATGCTTATCAAATTATCAGTTTTTTTAAATTATCCACTTACTCATTAAATTTTTTAACGCATTACTGATTCAGTCGATCTTAACCACCTTTGTAAATGATGTTATAATGAATACTTCAAAAAGAATTTGGGATTTCATAAAATGTAAATTAAATTTAATAATTATATATTTAATATTTTTTTAATAATTTTGGAATTGTTTTTTAAAGATGTATATAATTTATTAATATATCTACTTTCGATCATTAAACACATCGAAAACTTGTACATCATGATTTCTAGGTTCACAAGCCATATTCATGTCATTGTCCTATAATTGAATATTTAAAATACATTAATAATATATGTTTATTTATAAATTATTCATGATATTGAAACCACTTAGTGATAATTGATCTCATCTTCGTGAACTTTATATGAAACAAGCAACAGAAAGTTCTAATGCCCAATAATGAAAATAAACTATAATATATTTACATATTTATAATATTTTTTTATTAAATAAATGTAAAAATTATATTATGTTTATTTTAATATTATTTGATATGTTATTATGATAGTTATTTTCATTATAAAATATCTTTATGAATGATTGAGTAGGAATAAATACAAGGTAAGGGTTTCTTTATGTCATGTCCAATTCAATTAGAAATGTTTGATATTTCGCACCATCATTTATTTTTTTAAGGAGTATTCACCACTAAATTTCCTTAAATGATGATTAATATACCTCATTTCAGGATACATTATGTATATTTCATTATAACCTAATTATTATTATGTAATAATTGTAGTAAGTGTTTTTGGAATCAAAAGTTTGATTTTTTGAGTTATGATTGACATTGTTAAACTTACTTCATATAATTTGGGTATATTCTTAAATTTTATTATATTATTTAGTATTTTATATTTTTATTCAATGGATTTAAATTAATACCTCATAAACCATTTTCGAAAGTCCAATACTTCCGGATTTTAGAAATCTGTAAGGGATTTAATTTACTCAAATTTTCCTTTCTTAGAGTTAAAATATTATTCCATAAGTTTCATTATTCAATGTTTTGGTAAATTATTTTATTTGATATTTAATAGGATATATCACCTTTTATGTATGGGAAAAATTATTTTTCCTCACCAAATATTCATTATTGATGAATTTCATTCTCATAAAAGTTTGGATTTTTAAGAAAAAAATCATCTCCTATAAATAAGGTTATCCACTACTTCCATGTTCATTATTCACAAAAATATTTTTACTTATTTATTTTGAAACCAAAATGTATGTTTAATTATGTGACCTATACATTACTGTTCTCGTATTTTAAAATTAAATTTAAATTACCTATCTAACATCGTGGTTTTTAAAAACATCAACATATTAAAAATGTTTTCTATCCATTCAAAATCAATTTTTTATCTTATACATCTCTATATTTTGGATACCTTTATGTATTTTAAATGATATTTTAGTGGTAACTATATATTTTATTATTTTCATAAGTCTTCTATTTACATTAATAATTGTTTTAAAGTAATTTTTATTTCAATGTTTTTAGTGGTTTTGTGAAATCATTGTTTCTTTCACATATTTTTAACCTGAAAGGATACTCTTTAAAAAGGTGATTTTTGGATCACCCACTATTTATTTATAATTTAATTTAATTTTAAAAATAATATTTTTATATACTATTTATTCTTATGTTCATTTTATTTGATTTTTATGGGTTATGAAAAAAATTATATTTTCATGGGTTCGTTATTGTATGATGAATGTGTTTTTCATGTTGCACATATATGTATCGATGTATAATGGGTGGGGTCCTATATATCCCTCTAATGAGTTGGTTAAAGATTTATATCATAGGATAGAAGAATGTTAATCATGGAAATAAATTCACAACATGATCTATGGAAATTATTTTGGATCACAATTTTATGTGTGTCTATTTTACTTTTTTGGAAATATAAAGTGAGGGGAGTTTTTATGTTCACAACATGGTGGTTGGATTTTTTTTCACTAAAAACATAAATAATGGTCATTTAGTTTATTGAGAATGTGACATGTGGCATTTTGGTCTTTTAAAAAATGAATTGTTGTATTTGTATTATTTATAATATGAATATTGGAAATTTCTTTTGTTCCAACTATTATAATTTCCCATTATTATGTTAGGTATAAATAATAATTTTATTCAGGGGTTCATTTGCATGTTACACTTCCAAGACAAATTCTTATGATTATGTTTTATGGATTATTTATATATTCTCCTAATTTTATACACTTTTTCAATTATAAATGTTGTTCACTTTATATCAAATGTCCTTCTATCTTGATTTTTCAAAACTATTATTTTTTTCAAGTTATTTTAAATAGTTATTACTCCCCTGCTCATGTTTTCTCATATTCTTATGATGTAACACATAATAACATATTGATATGTTTTCTTATATCATGTGATTGAGCTCAACCATTTTTTACATTTTCATCCCATTGGTTCTAAGGATGTGTATATCCTAAGTGATGTCTATAATTGAATCTAGTGTGGTTCAACTATAAGTAAATGTTCACATTTGTTGTAAATTTTTTTATTATTTATCTAATATTTAAATACACAAAACCATTAAATATTTGTTTTTTAAGATGTTTTATGGGTTTTAATTATCATCCTGAGGTAATTTAAAAGATGTAATATAGTTTTATGTCACTTCTTATCAAAGACATTATTTGTATAAATTGTTTCCACCACTAAATCTAGGAGTTTGGGCATGGCCTATTTAAATAAATATCCTGCCCACTAAAGAATCATTCAATTTATTGAATATTATATTTCATTGCAAAACTATTTTCTAATAAAATAAAATTAGGGGGCATGAGAGTTTTATTTTTTATTACAATGTAACGAGGTATATATTAAAAGAATATCCCACCATAAATTTCATATTTGTGTATCTTATATATTAAATTCACATTTAGATCATATAAAATTATAAAATACCTTTATAATTTATGGTAATGTGTAAATATCACATTGTTAAATATTTTCAATAACCTCAACCTATCTAATATATATACCAATAGTGTTTGTATTTAAATACATGACTAATATGTTAAATGTATGATTGAAATTATAGACAAAGTATTAGTGAATATAGTGAATTTCATTTCTCATGTTAATTTTCTCCTATGAGAGAGAGAATATGAATACAATGTACCAATTAATCAGGGTTATCCTTTCTAATCCATTGTGAGAGAACATATTGATTTTATATAAGGATGGTTAATCTTCTAAATTTGAGAGTAAAATTTTTTATTTTTCATAATGAAAAAATTGAAGAATGTAGATGAAAATGAATATTTCAATTAAATAATCAATATAAAATAGTGTACAGGACATAAACAGATGTAACTAGTGGCATAAAAAGATATTTTAGATCATATCAATTAGTAATTGGGGTGAACAGTAGAAGAAATTAATGAAAATGTGAAATTGAGGAAGTATTATATAGTGACCCACTACATTAAAATCGGATTATTAAATAAAATTTATGTTAATAATCCATAGTAATATAACTAATAAACTATATAGGTTCAACATGTTATGAAAATAAGGTTCATAAAACATAAATACATATAAAACATTAAATGTTATATAAATACTTTAGAATGGACCACTTTATAGATTTCATACTTTTATTAATATAGTTAATATATTTGAGAAATACACCTATTAAAGGGTAAGCTAAAATCACATTAAGTTGAGGATAAATAAAGAGGATATATATCTTGAATAAATATTTATACATGGGTGATAATAATAATAATCAAAATATCACAAGAATATTGACATCATCACATGATTATGAAAATTATATGAGAATAACTTTGAATTTTGAACAAGCATACTAGTGAACAATCGTAATATTATGGGAAATGGTAACTACATAATTTCCATGCAAGGAATAAGAAAAATTATTACATCATCATCAAAAATTTATGTATATAAAACCCATACAATCATATAAATGGATCTATTATAATATTCACTCTAATGGTTCACAATATATATTCCACATTACTCAATGTATTAGAGGGATACATAATTCTAAACCCACGCATAACATTATAATGTGCTTGTAATCTTGTATAGAACATAGAAAGATGAAATACATCCATCATAATCATTTAAAAAATTATTTGGAAATAAATTGGTCACATATTTTTTTGATGATTCATATAATGGTGGGTAGACATGGAGTTCCAAAAAAATTAGGGGAAATAATTTTTTTACATTTAGGTATTTTATTAACAAAAAAATAAGTTATATATCTTTAGTCGAATAAGAATAATCATCAAAAAAATCAACAAAGTAATCAAAAATAAATCCTTTACCAATAACTATGAATTTTGAAAATAATTAATACCAATTAAGGTAAAAAAATATATTAATTGAAGGATAAAAGTGAATGTATGGTAAAATACATTTATAATATATTTTCAGAAAAATTATGGAAAAGAAAGAGGAAGAGAATATACACCCAAAATAAAGTGATGAGTTTGTGAGTCCCATTATGTACTGTATAAGAAATCACTTGGGAATAGTAATTGTATTAAATTCATATGATTGTAATTCACTAGAAAATATCTTTAAGAACATGGAAAATATAATTGGATGATAATATATATATAATCCATTTGGATTATAATTAATCAATGTGAGAAAATGTATAGAGTTAGATTGAGGGAGAATCACCTTACCTTTGGACCAATTTTTTATCATTACATTTTTTCCTCACATATAATATAAATATGTTTATTCAAACATGAATAAATAATGTAATTTCATTTTGTTATTTTATTATTGAATAATTATAAACATATAGTTATTCTATTTATTAATTATGAAATGATTTAATAAAATATTTCCTTAGATTTGTAAGAACCCAGATCTTCTTTTTCAGGTATATATCTTGTTTTTGGGTGGTTTTTAGGAAAAGGGGATAATTTTTATATTTACAGACTACACGCTGTGTACTTTGGAGTACATTTCATATACCCGGTTTCCATGGTTAGTCATGTATAGGTCGTATAATGGCCATGTAACAGCCGAGTACATGGCTGTTTGAGGTGACCTCAAGACAACCTAAATCGAGGCCCGGTAAAGGCCTATAAACGTTGTGTATCCTTTTGGAACATGTCATGCATTTTTATTTTTATTTTATATATCAGACAGGGGTTTCTTCTCATTAACAGAAACATCTTCTTTTGAATCTATCTCATCCTGTAGTGATCGAAGATCACCGAGTCTACATTGAGCCCCTAAACTACCATTTGTGCTCCGAATTGAACACAGTCAATTACATTGGAATTGCATGATTGAGTTCATCCTTCTTATATAGCCTTATCTCTTTATTCCTCCTCTTTCATGAGATTTTCAAGGTTTAATGTTTTTGTTGTTTTTGTAGATCTACTGAATTGAAAAATGAGGTTCTACTATATCAATTGTACAACGTCGAGGTAGGTGGTTTGTGCCTTTCCGAAGATGTCATTGAATTATATGTTCGAAAATATCCCAATACCCTAGTTTAGGGTATTTCATGTTTTTGTAATTTAACCATATTAATATATGATATGCTTTTTTTCTTCATTAAGGGTTTTTGTTTATGAATAAGGTTTATTACCTTGCATTGGGTGGGTTTTCCCATGTTTGATTGAAATTGGTCGCTGGGTCTAGAACTGCCAGTTAGGCTTCTTTTCTTTCCATGCATAGTGTTGTTGAGATGGAGTTGTTTTTTATATTAAATTCTAGTGATATGCCTTTTAGTTGTTTTCCTAGTAATATTTGAGTTTTACATTGGATGGTGGATATTGTTTGTGCCCGATTATATTACACTGGGTTGTGAGAACCCGGTGTAGTGAGACCATAGGGGGAATAGACAATGATGGCTTCTCTAGAGTGTCTATTACCTTTCACGTTGAGAGACTGTAGGGGAGATGGATGTTGAGTACTCCCTCATAGTTTCTTTAATATACTGTTGCATGACTATAGGGGTAATTTGACAATGAGTACTTCCTCATAGAATCTATAGTTTATCGTTAAAAGTCCACATGAATAATTGACAGTGAGTGTTTCCTCAGAGAGTATTTGTATAAGATGAACGAGAGGGGTTATACTGTGAGAACATTATAGAGGGTTTCTAGTGTTTGATTGGTCGATCAATTAATAAATGTAAATGAATGTAGTTGAAACTGTATGATTGTATACTTTTTAGTATTTCCTTATTTATTACTTCATTTTTCATATTTCATTCTATATATATATATATTCACTGATAGTTTGGCACATATATTTGGGTTGATGCCTAATAGGATTCGTCTCACATCCTATTTGGGTCAAGATTTTGCACCCAAAAAGATTATATTTTTTCAGGTATAGATAAGGGTAAGATCCCTTCTTCTTCAGGTACATGATTTCAAAAGAGTAGGAGAGCATGGGACCAAGCTATTTCTTCCGATGCTGATGGAGTTACTCAATTTCAATGTACTTTGGTTCAGTATTGTATTGTAGCATTTTTACTTGTTTGGATTCTTTCCTATACATATGTGACATGCATAATATATACATGTTCTACATTAGTTTATTAACTTTTAGTCTTCCACTATTTACTTATTGTATGGTATTACTGCTTCTGCTATTATCATCTATTTGTTTCTTCTATGTTACTCTTCTAATGAGAGCACAGTTTCCACACTATTACACTCAAGTCCCTCTCTTTTAGTAGACAACCAATAGAATTAGAGGAAATGCACTTGAGTCCATCTGACCAACCGGGTATGGGGCACCCTTGGGAGGCTTCCAATACCAAGACGTTACAAAGAGGTATTAGAGGTATTCTCTTTTTCTTTGACATACTATTTGGAGACTACGTATAAGTATAAGAAGGAATATGTAGTTGGAAATATGTTTTTTCAGGGAGTTCCTAACCCGTGTATAAGGAAAATCCAATATTCCTAGAATATTTAATTTTTGGGTGTTTTGATTATTACTGTTGATTTTATTTCACTGTTGGGTGATTCCCCTGTTTTCTTTAATTATGATTGAAATTATTGAGGTTATATTTCTTTTTCAACCCCGAAAGATGATGGTGTGAAATCTCATGCATCATATAGGCACTTTATGGGGATCATATATCATGGATTCATGTCATTCCATTTAGGGTGAATTCCAAATTTCATGTTGTTGTGACAGATGGGGTGCTAGATATGTACGTTGTTATGATAAATTCTATGAAAGAATACCTTCTATTTGATAGGAAATTGGTAATATGAAAAGTTTCTTTTGAATGAATGTCAATATTTTGTCCTTGAGGTGTTATGGGACCTCATGGATCGGAATATGGTAGATCTAGTGATTTATTGCGTAGTTATACTTTGTGATATGCATCAATATGATGTCCATATGTGGTTCGTAGGAAGTATGGGCCTCCACAGATCAGAATTTGGAATTTTAATATGTGTATCAAATTTCTGGGGGTTATGAAGTAGTTTCTAAGGCTTACAATCTGGAAAAACATAGAACACACGATGTGTGATTATAAATACAAGCCATGTATCCTTCTGTTTGGGAAATAATTATTTTCTTAAATACACACCATGTACCATATGTACAGACCATGTAGTTCTTGACCATTTGATTGACTATGTGGGCATATACATGAGGTTGGGTTCTATTGGTGGAACACATCTTGTACTATTAGAACACATAGTGTGGAGTAGACAGTGTATCAAGCCTTGTGTATATTTACATGGATGGATGAAATAGTTTAAGTAAATTTAGTGTGTTTCATAACATGACATGTAGTTTTGATCTAGTAGAACCATGTGGTTTGTTCATATAGAGGAACCCAGTAAAGGGGGTAATATTTGAGTACATGTCGTGTTAAAGGAGAACACCCTATGTGTATGGGGTGTAACATGACCTAGGATGGAAGAAGTAAACTCCCATGTAAAGGATTAAGGGAACAAGCTGTGTAGGGGTCACACATGTCGTGTATCCATGTTTTGAAAAACATGAATGTTTTCTTTATCATGTTCCCTTCCTGCACATATATTCTTCAGTCCTTGGAAATATTGAACTGAGGTGTGTGCTTGACCTTGTAGATTCATTCCACCGAGATGTCCTCCAGTTGTACACCAGATCCAAGGCAGCAATCAGACACCAGACATGGATGATCAGGGACTACCATAAGATCCTCATGTATTTCCTATCTTGTCACCCATCGTTATTATGAATACAAGTGTTCATACACCATTCCATGAAGGCTTCATGATGTTTATTCAGACCTTCTAGGGAGCACCGCATCCTTCCCCCTCTTGGAAGGTTTGATGCGAGTTTTTTAGCAGCATCATCCTCCCACATTCTCAGGGTATGGAGGACCTTAGGCTGTAGAGCCGGGGTTAGAATCCACGATGTCAATCATTGAGCATCTAGAGATGCCTAAAGAGAGGAGGGTGAAGATATCTACATACATACTTCATGATTCCACCAATAGATGGTTGGATGTGATATCACTGGTAGGGCGCTAGTGGGGTATGGTGTTGGATGAGATTCGGTGTGCCTTTTATGATAATATCTACCTAGAGACTTTGAGGGCCGATTGAGCCTGATAGATCATGAGTTTGGAGAAAGTTAATATCTCAGTCATGGATTATTCTTCTCAATTCACATAGTTGCATTACTTCACACCCATTATAGGTGGTGATGAGTTATTCTGGGCAAGGAATTTTAAGAATGGTTCTAGGCATGACATCTGATCTCATGTGAACATATTTAGGTTGAATTCCATAAAATCTAAAGTCAACCAGGCATTGATCATCAAGAAAAATCTGAGGGATTCTAAAGTTGTGGGGCTGGGCGGTTTGGCATCCATAGTAGGCAGTCTTCTGACGAATAATAGGAAGTGGCACAGGGAGTCTACATGTGGAGATTTGAGGAGGCGGAATACTTCCTCTGGTATCCAGGTGGTATGATACCAGCAGATGGTGATAGCGGATCTATTACGAATCATCATACTAGAGCAGGACCAACAGTCCCACATCAGATTGGGGGATAGAGTTCTACAGGCCATTCAGGATGAGGTGGTGGTCATGGCTATAGTGTTTAGATAGAGGGTTTTTGAAAGCCGTAGAGTGGATCAACACGGGGATCTCAGAGAGCTTCACAGGGTCATGATGTAGTTCATGATTTTGTGATGGATCATACCCAACATGAGTATGATCCCAGATCCTCTACGGTTGGAGGAATGATTATGGTTTATCAGTTTTATATTCTTTTAATTTCGACATAGGGTATTCACATATCTTTCTATATGTTCTTCTTGTGGAGAGTCTTGGGATCTATATCTTTAATTATGATGATATATTAATGTTGGACACATTTTTGGGAACTTTAATGGCTAGTGTACGTCTGTGTAGGGAGTGCCCTTTGAAGGATGGTTGGTGTCGCTTCTTATGGGACCTTTACATCTTAGAGATGATAGGCTATGATGTCATTCTTGGAATTTAATGGCCGGTTCCATACCTGGCTGTTGCCGACATCTATCGTAGTAGGGTGAGTTTCATATAACCGTAGGGTGGTTTGTTTATACACAAGGGCTAATGGGATGTCCAAGAGAGAAGATCGAGACCTGATCATCATGGGTTGGGAGGAGTTACAACCCGTATTGCTATTCTATAACTGGATGACATGGGGACTTCACTAATGGAATTTTCTCCAGGGGTTTACCATTTCAGAAATTTCTTTCTAAATGAATTTTAAGGTTTACCTCTAGAGCAAGAGGTAGACTTTTCTATTGAGCTTGTCCTCAGAGCATCACTGGTGTCCATTCCTCCTTCTAGGATGGATTCACCAGGGATGTAGGTTCTCAAGAAGCTATTAGAGGAGTTACAGGCTATGGATTTCATGAAAACCAGTACCTCTCCTTGGGGTTCACCTATCCTTTTTGTGAAGATGGAATGTAGTACCCTCAATCATTGTGTGGATTATCGGAAGCTGAACCATTTGACGGTCAAGAACCAGTATCCCATCCTCATGATTGATGATATTTTTGATCAACTTCGAGCAGCCCAAGTTTTCTCAAAGTTTAAAATGAGATCTATTTATAATCAATTGTGTGTTAGACCATCATATATACCTCTAACTGCCTTTCTGAGTAGGTATGGTCTCTACGATTATGTGGTTATGCCTTTCGGTCTCATGAGTGCACCTTTAGATTTCATGTCACTAATGAACCGAGTGTTCCATCCATACATGGACTCCTTTTTGGTGGTTTTCATGGATGATATCATGGTTTACTCTCACACTCAACATGACCATGATACCCATCTTCATATCATTTTGAAAACATTAACAGTGCATCAGTTATAAGATAATATTTCAAAATTACACTTTTGGATGGACCAGAATATTTTCTTGGGTCATGTTATCTTAGATTCAAGAGTATCAGTAGATATGGAGAAGTGAGAGCAGTAGTTTCCTGGGAGTATCTGAATAATTGTTTGGGGGATGTATTCTTCTAGGGTTGGATGGTTACTACAGACGTTTTATATCAGACTTTTCACGCTTAGTGGTTCCATTGACGGGCCTGACAATGAACGGTGCAATGTACCTGTGGACATATTCTTGTGACTTTTCCTTCTAGTAGATGAATGGAAGGTTGACATTGGAACTAATACTATTCTTTCCATTGCTTGGAAAGAGTTACACTATTTATAGTGATGCATCATCTATCAGGTTGGGAGTTTTTCTTATGTAGTGGGGAGGATTCGTTGTGTATGGGTCACAGTAGTTGAGGCCACATGAGAAGAATTACCTGACACACAATCTTGAGTTGTCTATAGTTTTTTATTATTTATTTTGTTGGAGACATTATCTATTTGGAGAGAATTTTGTGGTTTTCACCGACCATAAACTTCTCAAGTATATCCTCACTCAGTGTGATCTGAATTTAAGACAACAAAGGTGGGTTGAGTACCTTCATTCCATTGACATTGATATTGATGAGATGCATGGGAATGGAAATGTAGTGGATGATGAATTGAGAAATAGAAATCATATGAAGACAGTTCGTGAGGCCAGAAGTGAGTGGAATCTTATGTATTTTTTCTCTAAGATTTATTTCGAGGTGCACAAATGACAAGGGCATACATTCCTTTCTTCTGTAGTTGTTACCTCTACTCTTCTTGATCAAGGGAGAATGAGGAAGCTATCAGATTCTGAAGTTCTATTAATATAGGAGTCTATTTCAGGGGAGGACCCTATTCATAGATGGACCATAGGTGAGGATGAGATCTTGCATTTCTGTGGGTGTGTATGGGTGTCAATAGACATGTGAGAGGAGCTGATGTAGGATTTTCATTCTTATGTTTGGGAGGATCATCATGGTGTCACCAAGAAGTACTGAGGTCTGCACCATCAGTATTGGTGTCAATGTATAAAGAGAAATGTTGTAGGTTTTTTCATGAGATGTTCCACCTGTCATCCGGTGAATGCGTAGAATAAACAACCAGTAGGGATTTTGCAGTAGTTACTTATTCCCGAGTAGAAGTGGAATGATATAGAGATGGACTTCGTGACAGGCTTAGCACGGTTGCCTCAAGGGAAGGATGCATTTTGGGTTTTCATTGATTGACTCACAAAGGTGGAACACTTTTTTCCCATAAATAAGCCCTTCAATGTTGATGAACTTGGAAGGTTGTACATTCAGGAGATTGTATATTTACATGCGATTCTAAACTCCACTATTTCAGATAGGGAAGCATGTTTTACTTCTCAGGTCTGGCAAGGACTACAAAGGGATTTGGGTACATAGGTACTCCTGAGTATAGCATACCATCCCTAGACTGATGGCTAGTCCGAGCATACGATTCAGGTGTTGGAGGACATGATTCGAGCATGCGTCCTAGATTTTGGATATTCTAGGGAGAAGCACATACCTCTTGTGGAGGTTGCCTACAAAAATAGTATTTATAAAATGATTCATATGGAATCATGTGAGGATTTGTATGGTAGGTCATGTCGATCAACCCTATGTTTGTTGGAGATAGAGGAGGCAGCTATGTTGGGACCTCGTCTTGTGTATGATACCACAGAATAGGTGGAGTTGATTCAGAAGAGGATGGATACTACAAAATCATGATATAAGTCTTATGTTGATCGACAGAGATGACCTCTAGTGTTCGAGGTTGGAGATCAGATTCTCCTACATGTCACACTGATTATAGAGCACATTAGGATTAGGAGATAGGGAACGATTTCATTGATATACGTTGGGCCATTTGAGGTTTTAGATAGGGTCAGGCTAGTTTCCTTTCATTTATAGTTACCTCAGAGATACCGTTCTACGCACGAAGTCTTCCACGTTTTTCATCTACAACGTTACTTCTTAGAACCATCTCATATTTTCCAACCCGATGAGGTTGAATTAGTGGTGGACATATCATTTGAGGAGAATCCTATTATGATTTTTGATCACAACGTGAAGGTTCTCCAGGGCCGGCATGTTCCTCTACTATGGGTGTTATGGCAGTACAGGCGACTACAGGATGAGCTTTGGGAGAGGGAGAACAATGTGTGATCGTAATGGCCAGAGCTGTTTGAAGATTCTTCTTCACCTCCTTATTAGAGAAATTAAACGATGAATAACTTTAAAGAGGATGCTTTTAAGAACCCGGATCTTATTTTTCATGTATGGATCTTATTTTTGGGTTTTTTGAGGAAAAGGGGAGAATCTGAAAATTTAAGGAATACACGCTAGGTATTTTAGGGTACACGTTATGTACCATATTGTCACGGGTAGCTGTGTACTAGCTATGTGACTGGAATGTAAATGGTCATGTGAGGTGATATGGAGACAACCTAATGTTGGGCCTTGTAAAGGTTTATACACGTTGTGTATCCTTAGGGAACACACTAGGTATTTTTTATTTTAAATTGATATATCAGACTAAGGTCGTGTCTCATTGACAGAAACATCTTCTTTTGGCTCAATATCATCCAGGAGTTACCTAAGATCCATGATTCTTCTCTGAGCCCCCGAGTGAACATTTGTGCTCTGAATAAAACACCATGAATTGGGTTGGAATCACATTGGTGAGTTATTCATTCTTCTAAAGCCTTATCTCTTGATTCCTCTTCTTTCGAGAGATAATCACAGTTGAAAATATTTGACATTTTTTAGTTATACTTCATTCTTGGTCGATTCAAAGGTTGAGGTTCAAATATATGGATCTTACAATGTTGAGTTAGGAGTTTTTTTCCTTTCTGTAGATGTCATTGTATTATATGTGCAAAAAGTTCCTAATACCCATGTTTAGGGTATTACTTTTATGGTAATTTGACCGTGTTAATGCCTACTATGCATTGTTTCTTGAGTAATCATGGTTGTTCATGAATAAAGTGCATTACCTTACATTGGGTGGGATTTCCAATGTTTGATTGATACTGGTCGTTGGGTCTAGAAGGGCATGTTAGGCTCTTTTTATTTCCATGACTAGTGTTGTTGGGATGGGGTTGTTGTTTATATGACATCATTGTGATATGGCTTGTAGTTGTTTATCTAAGTAGTATTTTAATTTTACTTTGGATGGTGGAAATCATTTTTGCATGATTATATTACACTGGGTTGTGGGAAGCCAGTGTAGTGAGACCATAGAGGGAATGGACGATGAGGGCTTCCCTAGAGTGTCTGTTACCTTTCACATTGAGAGACTATATAGAGGATGGACGTTGGGAGGCCCTTTAGAGTTTTTGTAGTACATTGTTTTTAGACCACGCGGGCAATTCGACATTGATTTATTCATCATAGAGTCTGTAGATTAACATTAAAATACCACAAGTTGAATTTACGGTGAGTTCTTTATCGGAGAGTCTATGTCTAAGCTCAACTAGAGTGGTTAGACTGTGAGAAAATCCTAGAGGGTTTCTTGTTTTTGATTTGTTGAACAATTAATAAATGTAAAATAATGTAGTTGAAACAATAATATTGTGTTGTTTTGAGTACTTCCTTCTTTATTATTTTGTTTTCATATTTCCTACAATATATATATATTTATATTCATTGAAAGGTAGGAACATATATTTGGGTGGTTTCCAACTAGGATTCATCTCACACCCGGTTTGGGTCACTATTTTGGGCCCAAATAAATTATATTTTATCAGGAATAGATAAGGGAAAGAGACCTTCTACATCAGGTACATGATTGTTTTGGAGCAGGAGAGCATGGGACCAAGCTGAGGCTTGTGATGCTATTAGAGTTACTCAATTTATTTGTACTTTAGTTATTATTGTATTTAAACACTGCGACTTTTTTGGATTCTTTCCTAGAAATATGTGACATGCATAATTTATATATTTTCTCCATTTGTTTATTTACTTTCAAGCATCCACTATTTAATTATTGTGTGGTATTATTGCTTCTTATATTGTTATCAATTTGTTTCTGTTATGTTACTCGGCCAATGAGGGAATGGTTTCTCCACTATCACACTAATGGTCATCACTACTAGTTGGATTCCTCTGGAATTCAGGGAAATGCGCTTGAGGACATGTGACCAACCAGGTAAGGGGCCCCTTTGGGCAGCTCCCAAAACCAAGATGTTACAAGATTAACCTATTTTTATTTTGATTTCGTTGTTTTGATTCAATGTTCTTTAAACCTATGTGGAATTAAATATATATATATTAAATTTCATATTTATTCATTATATATAGTTTTTTATAACAATATATGAATTTTTTGAGAAGTATATAATTGAGAAAATTATTATCTCCTTATAAACCAGACCATTAATTTCGTGTGTCCAAAATAGGGATAACGAGACTATTTATATTATGAACATATTAAATTAGTTAAGCCATATTAGAAAAATATTTAGATTATATATATATTTTTAATCAAATATATTATGGTAGACAAATGAAAAATGAATTCGATAGTAAGTAAAATGAATGAAAGAGGATGACATTATTACCAAGTTATTAATATTTACACTATTGTTATAGATGAAATATATTGTGTACATAGAATTATATGACAATAGAATATCATAAAAATCCTAAGAGGCTTATAATAAGTTAATTTTATAGATAATGACAAATGAAAAGTCTTTATGAGGAAATTATCTGTTGGGGTGAGATGGAGTATTTCAACATGAAGGGATGAAAGTTTTTAAGTTAAAATATTGATTGAAATATTATTTCAATAGAATAAGCTATAATAGTTGAGTTATTTATAAATAAAATTTGATTATAATTATTTTTTATGAATTTAATAACATATAAAAATAAAAAAAATTTACTTTAAGGGAAATAAATGAATATTATTTTTAAAAAATTATTTTTATGGAATACTTTATCCCTTAAGAATTTTCAAATTAATTATTAGTTATGAAAATTATGTATATTATTTATATTAGAATATTTTATCAAATTTAATATTTTCATTTAATAAGAACAATTTATAATTAGTTAGACCATTATTACATGATTATTATATCATAAAACTTATTTTATTTGAAAAAAAATATTTTTTATATTCACTTAAAAGATAAAAAATTTCATAAAAATTACTAAACAATCTATCTTAGACAGTCTTTAATACTGATTAAAATACTGAAATTCAGTTTTTCAATGTTATTATTAATCATATTTAATTTCAATATTTAAATATTAATATTAAAATAATTAGTTCTTAAAACCTTGTTAAAAACAAATTATTTAAAATACACACTTATGATTAATTTGATTTTCTTCATCTATATATTTTTATATATATGTATTTTTTATAGTTTCATAATTTATTTATTTTAAATATTATTCTCAAATAATTTTACTTTTTTAAAGAAAATGTTACTATTATAACATTAATATTACAAGTTTAATAGTCATATTAACATTCTTGTAAGACCTAGAGATTTTAGAATATATATTTTTTTGTTAAATAAATTAAAGGTTTTCTATATTTGGATTCAAATGTAACCCTGAGTCTAAATGAATTATCATCAAGTAATCATATATAACCTATCCATTTAATTGAAAGGTAGTAATAGTTAAAAGAACATTATAAAAAATATATATATTTTTTTTAAAATAAATCAATTCGTTTTTAAATAAAAATAAATTGATAATAAATTTTCATTAAATATATTTTCTGATTCAAAAATATGTTTTCTTCAAAAATGGATTTTTTTACATTTTGTACATAAAAATTATAATTAATTACAAACTTTTTTATAAATTATTATTGAATAAATTAATATAATTTTTTAAATGAATATTTCAATATTATCATTGGGTGATTTTTTCAATGTTTCTAAACATTTTATTTTATAGTAAATTGTGAAAAATATATATATTTTAAATAATTCCCTTTAATTTAAAATTAACATTATGTATTTAATGTGATCTTTATCGACCATAATTAGGTTTAATTAAAAGTAATATAATTAATTACATAGGAATAATCATTATTTTTGAATTGGGAATCAACATAATTAATATAATTTCATAAGGTTAACAAAACATTTTATCAAAGTGAATAGTCATGAAAATATATTTTAATAAAATTAGTTTCAGTTATGGTTAATGTGATTATATAAAATTAAATTCTTCCACTTATAGAAAGTGAATTTAGTAAAATTGATTCCATATTGGGAATCAACATAATTAATATAATTTCATAGGGTTAACATAACATTTTATTGAAGTGAATAGTCATGAAAATACAATTTTTACCATAGTTAAGGTTAAAACAGCTTTACTAATAGGGTGTTAAACCAATAATTAAGGATTTGATATCCACCCACACTTGTATAATTCTCATTTTTAGAAGATATATAAACCACATACTATCCAAAAAATGAATATTTTTTCCATTTTTAGCAAGGTAACCATGAAAGCAACCTTATAAAACTGAAACATTTTATGAAATTAAATGTGTGTCCCTCCCCATATTTCTAAAATGGAACCTATCTACCTCCTTTAGTAACTCGATTTTAGAATTATATATTGGAGAAAAAAATCACAAAAACTGTCAGAGATTCCTACCCTTCATCCAATATATTCTTTTTTTATCTTAAATCAATTCCATCGAATGTTCAAGTGTAATATATAACAAGTTTCTTTTTCTTTACATTACATTTGAATATTATATAGATTATTTTTAGATCTAGATGCTGAGATATCAAGAGATTCTGAGGCTCGGTGATCCTTGAATTGATTTTTGAGAAATATTAAAAATATTAATATCACATTCATGTAGTTTTCCCAAAAAAGGTGAATAACTCTTAAATAAGGGATATCATTTGAAATATTAGGCCTCAATTGAGTTGATATCTTAAGCTTTACCATAGTTGTGACATAATCATGCTCATTATTGGGTGTTTCTATAATGTGAAGTATTTTGAAAAATTAATAATAATAAATAATTTATTTTTTAATTTTATTAGATTAATGCAGTGATGTATTTCCTATAAAAATAATAGGTTATTCCTAAAACGGTATGTCTAGAAACCTAAACAATAGATTGGGAGGAGTTTTAGAGTGGTGTATCTGGATGATAGTCAACAAATGACATCATGTTGAGATCCTATCGAGTATTGTGAAACAATAGAGTTCATAGATCTCACCAATGATGGTAACACAATACTACTCATCATCTAAAATTAATCTAAAAATAGGTTGGATGTTTAATTTATGTGATTTCATCACATTATCATATCTCAGTTGAATAAGGATAAATTTCAGGAATAATAATTGAATCACACATGAGTGATAGATTAATTCCCAGTGGATTTATTTTTTTGTTGGCTATTTCCCTCTTCATTTGTCTAATTATTAAAAAATGGATTGAGGCTGAATGAAAATGGAAGAATTGTGTTCCTCAAATTTTATGTTTTATGATTTTTCCCCATTTTCATCACTTGATCATCTCTATTATTATCTTTGGGTAGTGTCTCAACAGATACCCTATATTCATTCATTTCCTGAATGTTCTTCGACAAAATGGATTGCTACCATAGGTATAAATTTTTTGAGGAATTGATTTTAGGATTAATGATGATGGTGGTTGATTCAAAATGAAATGATACTTCACATGAGGTATTTCTATTTTTGGAGTAGCATGCGGTCACACCGATAAAGGTGGTGGTTTTCTGATCCATTTTGTTACTGAAATATGGAATGTTTTTGGAAGCTAGGCCAATCAATCATAGATATAATGTTTTTGTGTGTGATTGATGGAAGAGGTAGTGGATCAAGGTGACACAAAAAACAGGAACACATTTCATGAAAATCATGTGTTTCATGGAATCTAATCCAGACTACATGTCATCTGAGACCCACTTTACGGTGACTGGGATTATGAATATTAGAAAAATATCACATTAATTGAGACATATGTCACATGTTGTGTGATCCATACTGGTAGATCAATATTTATCTCGAATGATACACATTCATTGGTAGTCCAAGATACACAGACATGTCCGGGTGTACACGGGCATGGCCAGGAGTACCCAAGTTAGAACACAGGCACAACCAATCATTAATGGGAACAGATCGAGAGTATGGGCATGGTTCCAACAGACCTCTAAATGTCATGTACATATACATACAAACTATGTATTTGGAGTTATACTTTAAATTTTATTATAGAACCACATGGGTAGACTATGGGTTGTATGGACTTGTAGGGTACCCCAGTACACGTAGTGTGCCCCCTTTGAGGGTGTTTCTATGTCTTTATTTATCAAATTTCAGATTAATATTGGTTGAATATGTTCTCTTGGTTAATCTCCTTGAGGGTATAGTGTGGAATTATATGTATATCTCTTTAATTTAGTCCCCAATAGAGAATGAGTCATATATTGAGTTTTTGGTGTCCCTCTATGTGACCGGAGTGTAATCCTCTTTTATTTATTCTTATACCCTATGTGGGGTTTGTGGAATCAACATGACGTACATAAAAGGGGAATTGATCCTCCCTCATGCCAGTTATTTCATTATTGTTCATTGTATTATTGGTATATTATCTCTTATATAGAGGGTTGAATCAGATTGGGTTTGTGGTGCCCCCAGCGATCCTATGTGATATACCTTATCAAACCATCGATCTATTCAAAGACAAGTGAGTTTTCTTTGATTTTTCCTAATGATCGTGACAAATTTAATGAGTTTCCTTTATTATTACCTATCTCATGGAGTGGGTTCTCCATGAATGATCAATAAAATGAATCATCGAGAAAAATCATGTGGTTGGTAGTTTGGTTGAGACCTCTTGGAAGAGATGTCTCTTTCCTGTGTATATCTAGGATTTTCATTGGATTGATATATCATTGTTATGGGCTGAAAATTATTGATAATTCAAATTTATAATTTTCAAGGTGTCCTATTGGGTATTATTATACTCACCCCTGCATGAGACATCCCTTCACATTTTGTATATTATGCAGACGAAGACCCATTTGACGGTGTCCTAGGGGGAAAGGGATCTATTGGAGTATGGCTTGAGTTATAAAAACCTTGGTTTTTTATCGGTGGTTTTACTTGACAGTAGTCCTCAACTTATGGGTCGTTTGTACATTCTGTAGTTTTCATTTAAGCTTATATTTAGACCCTTTATCATATTTGGTGCTTTATTGTCATACTCGGATTATGGGATGATCGATGTATATATGTATTGGTAATTTTTTAAAAATTTAATAATTTTATTGGTTTTGATATGTGTATGCGTGTATGCGTTCATCAAGATAATGCCTCCTATGTTTGTGATATGCCTACTCAGCGCTGATCACCAACCCCTAGCCTATTAGAGACAATGTTGGGGTAGTCATGGTTCAAGACCTATCAGTTCGGGTCATGAAATATTGCAATCAAAGAAGTTTTTTATACCTTAGTAAAAGAGTATACGATATTGTTTTGGGGTTCATGGAAACATTTTTATGTTTTTTTGAGTTTTTTTCCATCCTAGGACTCTAGTGTTGGCACAATGACTGATTTCCCCATACACTAGGACTCTGACCACCTACCTTTCTACATTATACATGTATACATTGGTTTATAAGATAACATTAGTACACATATCACATATTAATGGCTTATGGTTTCAATGTAATTATTTAGTTGGATAGAAAAATATAATCTTTTACCATGGTATATATATTTTATTCTTGGATACCTTTACAAAGATAGCCAGCGAATATTCCACTACATGATCATGAGGATGATCTATTGAGTGATGTGGTTTCCGTACAGGTTCTTATACCAAAGATAGTACCTCTGGTTGGTTTACAATATATACCACTACCCTTTGAGTATCAGCTGTCATTTTTTGTTCAGTTTAATATTCCCATAGAAAAAGTGTGTTGTATGAGTTCTAAAGTTAGTGAACACCCATGTTTCGGGGAAATCGAGACCCTCAGGTGGTTGAGGACTAACCTTAGGTAGTCACTCTAGTTTTCCACCTTATGAGGAGGCCAACAGATTATATGGTGGTCCTTATGGTGAGTCCTCAACATGTATCCACTGGGTGATGGTGGAGTTTTGTGACTTTGTAGCATGTTGAGAAATATTTATCCTAGTTAGATATCGATCATCTCTTAAAGGAGTCATTTTATCCATCCACATTGTGATATGTGAACATCATGGAGATTCTATATATATAGTTGGGAAGTGTGATCATGGAAGATTACTCAGTGATGTTTAATGATCTGTCATGATGATCCGTGATTGTAGTGTGGGGTCCTTTCATCAGGGAACAAGCCTTAGAGTGGGGATAACTCCAAGATATCAGACCGTCGGGGATATCTATTTTCATTTCAACTTATTTTATTGTTCTAGAGAGGCCCTTAGTAGTGGAGATATTCCTATAAGATAATGTTCTAATAGAATGTATTGGTAGATGGTACCCTTGAGTTGTGTCCTCTGTAATAGGTAGCCAATGGTAGTTGTACGGATCTTTTATTGTTACATGATTCAGAAGATGATATGGGACAGAGTATTGAGGTTGAAAGGCTCTCAGGATAGCTCAAATCATCTGAGGGATAAGATTTGTTTCTTCTATAATAGTCAGAGAAATATTCCATGAGAATTTCTTAATTTTTCATAGAACTAATTGGAATGTGGTCAAGGTACCACTATGGAAGAGGTAGCATCAGGGATGTCAGCAGGGAAACAGATATGGAAGAGGGGTGGGTAAAAAACATGAGGTGGTTAGAGGTTTGATATATTTCCGCCAAAACCCTAGGTGGCCCAATCTATTCTCAAAAATCTATTAGTATGGGATGAGGATAGCTATAATCTATGAAGGTATATGAACCTAAGTCTCTAGAGATTTCACAAGGTATGATCTTTATCTTTTTGACCATTAATACCTTACTAATAGACCCAAGCGTGAGTTATCAATTTCCTGGCACTTCTTTAGTTTAGGAATTAGAGATAATGGTTGAGATTTTGGCTCAACCCTTCTAATTAGATACTCTGATAGTATGTGACATAGGGATTCCACACTTCTTCTAACAGTGTGATTTGATACATGGAGTATATATATTTTTATGGGATCTATTTTTAAAAATGATTAGGCCTTATGATGTCATATAAGGTATGAATTGGTTATCCATATTTAATTCCCAAATTGACTATTCTAGGTGTAGGTTGTGTTGTGTCCATAGTGATGGGACTATTTTTTTATTTTAGTGAAAATGAAAAAAGTAGAAGTGATGGATGGGCTTAGGCA
Source organism: Viscum album (assembly GCA_963277665.1). Lineage (NCBI taxonomy): Eukaryota > Viridiplantae > Streptophyta > Magnoliopsida > Santalales > Viscaceae > Viscum > Viscum album. Next base: position 1,228,714,231 of record OY728130.1, read on the forward strand.
TAGGAGAGTGTAGTATATTACTCATCAATTATCCAACATGACTCTTGGAAATGTGGATGACATGAAATATCAATTCCCTATAGTGGCGGTTGATTATGATGATTTCATCCCTGAGAAGATGCTCGGATTACCTCACCGCTAATATCTAGAATACTGTATTTCTATACACTTGGGAATAGACTAATATTTTCACTAGAATATTGGTGGTATTTATCATATTTTCATGATCTTAGGGTGCAGGTGGAGGAACAATGGGATATAGGATTTGTGAGACCTGGTGTTTCCAAACGGGAATCCATAGTTTTATCACCAAGAACGTTGATGGAGGAAGGAGGTTATGTGTGGATAATTAGATCTTGAACCTAGTGACCATGAAGAATAAGTATACACTACCAAAGAATGATGACCACTTCGATCAGTTGATATGGTATGATAGTTCCCAAAGATTGAACCTCAATCAAACTATCACTAGTTGTGAGAATGAGATGAAGTTATTCTTAATACATAATTCTGATGTCTCTATAGTCACTATGTGTTCTTGGTTATTCCTTTAGATGTAATGAAAAACCCAAATGTGTTCATGGGACTTATGAATTGGATCTCTAATCCTTTATTTGACTAGTTGGTTTTGTTATTCATTGATGATATCCTAGTGTGCTCATAATTCACGAAGGGAAACATGAGACACTTGAGGAATGTCCTAGATAACCTCTAATTGAACTAACTTTTTTGGAATTTATGAAAGTGTCAGTTCTATATTCGTTATGTCTAATTCTTAGGATATATCATCTCAATGTAAGGATTGGCAGTGGACCCAGTGAAGGTTGAGGTAGTTCTAGATTGGGAGAAACCCAAGAGTGTTAATAAGGTATGGAGTTTCCTTTGGTTATTAGGGTACTATCAAAGTCTTCTACCTAATTACATTTTTTGTGAAAACATACTTGTCCTCTTAGACCCGAAAGGGGGTACCCTTTCATGAGACCAAAACGATTCCATCAGTGTTTTTAGGAGTCTATGCATTCATTGATGATTACCCCGTATTGATAATTCCATAAGTGGGTATCAAGTACGAAGTATTATGTGATGCCTCAAGGACTAGACTTGTTTGTTTCCTAATGTAGATATATGAAGTTATTTCCTAAGGGCCCAAGCAGTTGAGGCCACATATTAATAACTACATGACCCATGATGTTGAGATAGAAATGACAATATTTACCCTAAATATGTATTAACTATATCTGATGGGTGAGAAATTTATCATATACTATAACTACATGATTCTCAATTATATTTTTTACAAAATTATCTTAACCTGAGGTATGTAATATAGATATATTTACTCTAGGGAAATGATTTCTAGACTTTATTTACTTCTATGAAGGGGATCATGGTGGTAGATTCTCATGGAAGGATATCATGTTCCCATTTGTTGGACATGGCATTAGTGTAGTTATCCCACTGCATTCGACCTTAGTGGAAAAGTGTGGAGCGTTATATCTTCACTCAATAGATTTTACCCCCCAACTTTTATGTCATATTATGTAATATCGGAATGGATATACCTACTATTATATCTTATAAACTTAGATATCCATATGATGTTCTCCTGGTATATTTTTTGATGGGGGGGAAGACATTATTCTTTTATGGGGATGGATGATGGTACCAGGGATGTTAAGGGAGGAGGTGATGAAGGATTTTCATGTATCCCCTGTACTGGTGCATCTAGGTAGAGATAATATATACCAGGACTTCTAATATTATTTTTGGTGGCCAAGAATAACAATTTTTGTTATATGTATTTTATCTCGATGTTAAAAGTTTCACCACGTGAAGTATGAGTTGTTGGTACCATCATTTTTATCTCAACACCTTGTGTTGCCATAGATAAAGTGGGATGGGATATCCATAAAAAAAATTCTGGTGTTACAATATAGGTCCATGAGACCTGAATCTATACAGGACAGCATGAACTGAATCACCATTTAGACCCACTATCTATAAATTGAGAGTATAGTTTTGTAGAGATATTGAGATGATTTAACATGTAGGATATACATTGTCTCCATGGAGTTCCCCAAAAAATTGATCCAAACCATGATGCTCGCATCAAAACATGATTATAGAGAGGATTACAGGAGGCATTTGAATCGATTGCATTTGAGCATAGAGTTTCACCCCAATATTATTTCTAGACTAAGAAAACCATGTAGGTCTTGGAGGAAATGCTATGGGATTGAATGTTGTATTTTAGTCGTAAAAGGTAGGATCACCTACCCTTGTTTGAGTTCTCATAAAATAGAATATATCATTATACCATCAATATGGAACCATTTGAGGCCTTATATGGGGGACCCTAGAGATTTCCACTATTTTGGACTCATCTGGTTGATTTAGCACTCATGCACCGAGAGTTAGTGCAAGCTATGATAGAGAAGGTGTAGATCATCAAGGATTGGATGATGAAAAAATAGAGTTGTTTGAATTCCTATGTGGACTAATGATGGAGGCCTATAGTGTTTGATGAGGGATTCCATGTGTTTATTAGGGTCTCGCCTTGACATGAATTATGGATATTTGTCTAGGGTCAAAATATATATGTGATATTCATTTTCCCATTATAAATACTATTTAGAGTTATTGAGGTGGCATACTAATTGTCTATACCATAGTGGTTGTACCGTGTACATGATGTCTTCTTTGTGTTATAGATGAGGAGGTATGTGAATGACCCTTCACATATTATCAACTGGGGAGAGCAGGATATTGATGATTGGGTGTCCTTTTAAATGAACATTATGGAGATTGAGGATCAGTAAGAGATGATCTGCCATGGGAAATCGATTCCCCTATTGATTTTTTGGTGGTAGCATGAGAATCTTAATGAGATTACATGGAAGCGAGACACCTTTATGCCATCCCAATAGCATCATCTTTTTAGTAGGTTATTCAATTTCTAGGAAAAAAATACATACTATGGGGAGAATGTAAGACTCTGGTTTTTTCTGTTTTTAATTTATAATACTTTATGGATAATTTATGAAGTATGTCACTAATATGGAGTGAGATTATGAGGCCCAATAAGCCAATAATTTTTGTTGAATAATTTTAAAAATATTAATATCACACTAGCATAGTTTTCTATATAAAGTGGAATAACTCTTAAATGGTGTCTTGGAATGAAAATATGATGCCGCAGTTGAGTTTAGAACATGGGATTTACCAATGGTAGGGCATAATCGTGGTTTTCATTTTGTGTTTTGGTAAATTGTAGTCACGGGAAAATTAATAAAATAAAATATATTATTTATTTATTAAATTAGATTGATGTTGAGGCTTATTTCCACTATAAATACATGTCTTTTCTCCGATCCATAAGGATATTTTCATAACCAAGATATTGAGAGGATACAATATAGGATCACTGGAAGGTAACATTACACCGAGATCTGATTTGGGATCATACACCAATGGATATCGTGGATCTCACTAATGGTGGAAACTCAGGAATGTTCTTCATCCAAAATTGATCCAAAATCTAAGTAGTATGTTCAATTTATGTGATTTTATCCCATTATATTATCCTGGTCAAATGCAGATCAATTACACAAATGAAAATTTATTCACATATCGATGGTAAATTTATTCATGGTGGATTTTCTGTTCATTGGTTACTTCAAAAATCATTGTTCAAGTTCTTTGATAGAATATAGAAATTAAATGAACATAGGCTGAAGAGTTTTCATAACATTTTTTTTATGTTTGTCTCGCCTGTTACATCACCCGATCAATATTTTTATTTTATTTGTGAAATGATTAAACATATGTCCGGTATTCGATCGTTATGCAACCGCTCCTCGGCACAATGGATCGTCACTGCGTGTATGGCATATGATTACGGCTCTTAGTTAGGGAATGATGAAGATAGTGGGTGATTTGAAGAATGTGACTAGTATGGAATTATTTCTCTTTCCCAAGAAGCACATGGAGACATGGATGATATAGGTGGGTTCTGGACCCATTTTACTATCTACAATATAAAGGGCGGAAGACAAAGGGAATTCTATGCCCTAAATCTAGTGTTTTTTAGAATGAATGAAGGAAATTGTGTTATATCAGGATGAAACATGAACCAAGGATGGGTTTCTATAAAATACCACATTACACGTCTTGTAATCCAGGTCTATGCAACATGTGGGACCCTCTATGTGGTTCTAGGGATTATATAGAGAAGACAATTATCACACATCTTGTAACATCTATCACACGGTGTGTGACTCATTCTTGTTGGTTGATGTGTGTCAGAAAGGATTCATGGGAATGGGAAGGATGAGATACATGGACATGTCCATGTGTGCACAGTTTGGTATATAGGAATGACCAACAATACATAGGTATGGACAGCTAAATGAAAACCACACAAGAAGACTGGGGGATGGTTTTAAATGCAAATTACTTCTATTACACAACATGTACCCCTTTTAAGGGTGTTCTTAGCCCTTAATTGATTCAGTTTTGGACCAGTATCATTTAAATGTGTTCTCTTGTTCCATCCACATGATGGTACAATGTATAATTAAATCCACATCTCTAGATTGTGATCCCCTTAAAAGGATGAGCCTCAAATAGAGTTTTTGTGGTCCCTTCATGAGGCTGGAGTGTGATCCTCTGTCATTTGTTCTTATACCCTAATTGGGGTTTGTGGAATCTTCATGAAATCTATGAACATGATATTGATCCTCCATCTAGTAGGTTTTTCCAGTAGGGATCACAATATAATTTGTATAAAATCTCCTACATAGAATATTGATTCATTTTTTGTTTTTGGTGCTCCCTAGTGGTATATGTGTGATCTTCTATCTAACTATCAATGTCCTCATAGAATAGTATGTTTTCATGGAAGGTCCTAATGATCCTCACCTCTTTGATGAATGTATCTAGTTATAGTATGGATCATTGTGTGGGTTTTATAGGAATTTTTATTTCATATAATCATCAAGTTGGAGCCTTTGGATTGAATTTTGGTTCAGACAACAAAGACGTGTGGTTTCCTTCCTGAGTATATCTTAGTTTTTCCATTTATTGTTTTATCCTTGTTATGAGGTGGTCATTCTTGAATCTACGTGTTTAGTTTTTTGGGGGTGTCCTAATAGGTACTATTATACTCAACATTCATGGATCTTCCAAAACATCTCATGTCTTATACCGAAGATTTCATAATTAATGATTTCCTAGGAGGATAGGGATATGGTGGAGAATAACTTCATCTAGACATACTACAGCCTTTTTTGGTTCATTGAACTTTATTGTAGTTCACACCTTCTAGGTAGGTTGGTTTCTCTAAAGATCATAGTTAGGATTATAATTCTCCCCTTTATTGCTTTCATTACATTACATTCATACTATGATTGTGGGATCATATATATATATGAATTAATTGGTTTCAATAGTTCTATATTTCAGTATTGTATGGACTTGGAGGTGTGTGTGTGTCTGTGTACAAATACATTAGGCTAATTCCCATTATGTGTGTGATATTATGACTCTATGATAGGAATTATCCCCTGGACTATTATATCTGAGCTTTTGGTAGTTGTTTTTTGATCCCTATCATTCTGGGGCATGACATAAGCCAATGTAGGTCTCTTAAAGAAGAGGTTCAAATCATAACAATGATCTTTCAATATTATTTCTTCTTACAACTTCACTGAAAATCTTTTATCCCTAAAAACATGATTAATTGAATATAATAAATACAAATAGATGTTATGATGAGTATATAACAACCGTGCGCCACCTTTTATCCATAAAATGGGAAATAAAAGTATTTCTCATGTGTACATGTGGACTATAACCTCTACATAGTGATACGATTCATTTCCCATCACCATTTTCATGGGTGGCCATAATTATATATTTTATGATAATATATGTAATTTATAACACTATTATGATTCTTTATTTATAAATTTCTATCTATATTCTTAGATTTTGATCAATCATAAATGATAATGTATGTCTTATGTATGTGTGGACTACCAACTTTATGAAGCAATATGATTTGTTTATCATTTTCTCTAGTCATAGATGGTAAAAAGGATAAAATAATTAAAAATATATGATATTTATGATACAAAATGATTATGAAATTTTAAATTATCATTTAACTTTCCTTTCTTCCATCCATTTAAGTGTGGAAACATCTCTCTTGTGTACATACAAACTACTATCTCTACATAGTGATGTAATTTATTTTTCATAAACTCTATATGAATCATTATTGATTTATATAGAATGGAAATATATGATATTTATATAATTATTAACATTTAATATATTCAAGAAACATGACCAATATGTAAGGAACATAAAATCTTCACTAAATCATACAGGAAAAAATAATCAATTAACAGAGGAAATGGATTCTTTAATTGATAATTGTCAATAAATATGTATTGAAATGATATTATTGGGTTATATATGAAATTATATGTTATAATATGATTATTTTTTATATTTATAATAAATATAAATTTATTTTTGATGTGTTTATATGACTTATGAATCAATTCAAACATAAAAAAATGGTTTATTCTCAATTACTCTTCACGGAGACACGTTTTAATGCAATACATTAATTTATTATTTTTATCATGTAAATACTAGCCAATAAGGTGTTATGGAATAATGAGTTATTTTATTTAATTTATTTAATGTCTCATATGATTTTTAAAGAATATATGGACTTTGTATTCAATGATTACTATAGGCATAATGCATTTTCATCTTAATTTTACTTCATTGTCAAAAGTTTGGTGTTATACCCCAATCTTATTTTTTTTGTATATCTACTCCCATAGTGATATGCCGTGTCATGAATATAGTTATTTTGATGTTATTTAGTGTTTAATTTTATTTTAATTATATCACGGTGGGTTATGATTTAATATTTACCCCTACAGTATGGGTTTTATATTATAATCCCATTTTATCTGGTTGTTTTTACATAAATTTCTTGATAATGATATTATATGATATATCTCTCTTAAAAGATATGAATTTTTATACCTTATAGTTATTAATTAATAATAAATGGCTTCATTTCAATTTTTTCTCTTAATGTACTCAAGAGACTGACAGAATAATTTCAAGAAAAACTAGTCTTTTTTTCTCATCAGTTGAGAATCTTGTCTTCCTTGTCCACATTTTGTTTAAAATATTTTCATACATCTTTTAATGTTATAAAAAATTATTTTAGGTCATTTTAATGTATATTTGACATTAATATAAGGTTTTAAAAATAAAGGTGCTTATCTATTTTCAAGTGTGGTACTTTTGATATAATTGTAAATGTGAATGAATTTTTTTAACTCACTCGGCATGAATGGAGTTCACTAAAATAATTAATACACTTTTCCATAAATAATAATTTATATATTTTTTTGTTTTTTTCAAATAAATTCATTCAATTGTATTTTGTAAATTTTTTTAAATTTAATAATTGATTTCCAAATGAAAAGGTTATATTCTTTAAGAAATGTTTAGTGTTTTTTTTATTCATATTTTTAACAAAATCAAGTGATGTTTAATATGGTTTATTAGGGATATGATCCAAATTTTACATATTTATTCATTATATATATGTTTACATTGTGAAGTATTTACGAAACATTTTTTCATTTCCATGGTTTAATCATTAAAGTAATATAAATTTCATTCATGATCTTATGGAATACAAATGAATGAATTATGATTAGGTGATGGTTGATTTCATTATAAATCAATGATTGGTTATTCTGTTATAAACTAAGGGGGTTTGGTTCCATTATAAACCATTGATGGGTGTCTACATTATAAACTATGGATGTTTTATTCTATTATATATTTCTAATGCATTGGGTAATGATGATGGAATTGAAAACATCTTTGAGATGATATAGTTAATAAACTCATAAGATATGAAATAGTTAAATGGAAGTAAGATACTATTATGATAATTTTAGAATTGAGCGTTAGTAATTTATATTATGAGTATTTTTAAGAGATGATAGTATTGGGAGTGAATCTTGACTAAGGAAGTGATTTTCTATTCTTATGTGAGTGAACTATTATGTTTATCTTATACCCACATATGATCACTGATTAGTATATTTTATGTTTACCCTTAATAATACACATAAAAAATAATTTCTTATATTTTCATTCCCCTTATTATGAATAATGGTTTTATGTAAAGGATATCTAAGAAGGGTTCTTATTGTAATGAATAAAATGGTAAATAATTTTGATCTTATATATAAAAATTAATTATGTATGCAGGTTTCAAAATTAACAAAATCAATAAACATCTAGAATGTAACATATTGATATGTAATTAATATTTTAATAATAATATTAAGTATTAATGAATGAAAATTTTTGGTTTCTATATTTGGTATCAGAAAAAATTTAGTAAATATTTTATACTAGGATATGGAATCGTTAGTTAGAACTACTATGATAATCCTATGTGTCGGATAACATCCAAATCTTAGAGTAATTAAGATATTATATTTTGTTCCTATTAATAAATCCCTATCTTCATACTAAAACCATATGTGGTTTTGGCATATATAAATCTAGTGATAATAACCCGAAAAAGAGTTGGTCTAGTGTTCTCAATCATCAAATTGGTTTATGGTCAATAAGCCCTTATAGTACACATGGATTGATACTCTAGGTTAATATTCATAGGATAAATCAAATTTTATTTATAAAATATTAAATAGGATTTGGAAATATAATTTTCAGGGATGACCCAGGTTAATCCTATGGTTTCATAAATTGAAAATACGGAGTCAATATTTAGACAACCTATGAATGGTTTTTACTTGATTAAATGATATCCAGCTATGATTATTGATATTCACATTATGATTTTTTTGTTTTAATAAAATGTCACAACTATAGGGATCCTTGTTTCAAACTAAATGTAATCGAAAATTCAGCGATTTTCTTCCTAAAAATGATTTGTATAAGACATGGAATGAAAAATATTATTTATAGAATTGTGCAACTTTATCAGTCTACAAATCATACTAAACATCCAAATTAAAAAATGTTTAGAAGAAAAAACTATTGAATCCTTAAAAAAGAAACATCTAGCTTCTTTTATTTGGTCCTATAACACACTAATTGTTGACCAAATGATCATTACCAATAAAAATATATTTTTTGTCATACAATGCTTCGAACATGAAAATATTATTTTAGTTATTTATCCTTTGAAAGATGTAGTAGCTAAATCATGGACTCTTATAAAGAATATAAAGAAATTATAAGAAATTTTCCCAATGGTGTGGGATTATTTTAGCTGATTATTTTTCAAAAGGAACTTTCCCTATATTATTAATATGAAAATGAAGATATAATTCAACAACATAAGCACAAGGGATAATGAATTAATTAGTACCTTGGATGAAAATTATTCAATACATGAGCAGTATTCTTCTTGAATTATGATTGAACCAAAAATTAAGATTGATTAGTTCTTTATAGGATTAAAACCAAGTCCTTAAATGCGTATTATCCCTAAGAGACTTTAGTAGATACGAATAAATTATTCAGTATGATATAATGATTGATGTGAATATTAGAGTAACCCCTAAATCTAATATTTTTATACTTAAAGAATGATGGTATTCAATGGATTCTCTAATAAAACAAGCATGGTAAAGAAATATATGTCTTCCATTATATTAGAAGTGTTGAAAAAGACCTGGAGGAAATTTTTTTATAGTCTAACTAAATTATTTTTTGTGTAGAATGGAATAATATTGATCAAAGGAGTGATGACATCATGTGAAGAGTCGAGTTAATTAGTAAAACAATTAAAATACAAAAAACAAACCCTAGAACTCTAATTTTTCAAATATAAAGGGTATGAGAAATATGCTAAAAATCACATAATCCAAGGGATTACACCCAAACCAAATAAAGGAATATGCTATACCAATACATGTAGAGGAATAGTTGAACAGTTTATGTGTTGGGATTTGATAATTATGTAATGGATAATTTTTATTTTTGAAATTATGGTTTATTTATCATGAAAAATCTAAGGATTATTCTGTAGTAGTTTTTTGTTAAGGATTTAGAAGAATATGTTGAGTGATATTGATAATATTGAAAAGTGATTCGTGGTGAGGTGATATTTTATTAATGAACATTATTTTTGGATTGATAAACATTATTATGTGCGTGGGTTTGTGATAATAATGTTTACATGCAATAAAAGCTGATATATATTGATAATTTAAATTGGATAGTGTTGTTGACGTTGATATTAATTAGTGATTTGAGGATACTATGATTTTTTTTGTAATTTTATTAAATTTTTGGATATATAGAACATATTAGATTCTATATGATATTTGAGGAAAAAGGGTAGAGTTAAGTATTAGAAGCATATATTTTTTACTTTATGTTTTATGGTAATTCAGATTATTAGAATATTTTTGGTGAATATATGATAATGGTATTCACATTTTTTGTATTTATCATTAAGAGATACTTTATATAGTTTGGGGATTAAATTTACCATGATTTTGCATCATTTTTTATCATTTTTTATAAATTATTGGTCTATGAATTTGATTATATATTTTTTTGGATGATTTTTAAGGATAACTATTTATAGAATAGTTTACATTAAACATTAGGTGATATTATATAGGTTTTAGAGATTAATGTATTATTTCATCAAATGAATATTTGTCCCTATTGGATAACCTATGCTAAAAATTTTCTTTTTTTTGTAAATTTACATATATAGAAAGAGAGACTAGTCATTATTTTATGGATCTTATGATCTGTTAAAAGATAAATTAGTTCTACATAACTAAAAATTCAACTTCAATATTAATATATTTTAATAACATGTGAGGTAGAATTGGAAATTTATTGAAGCATAATTAATTGATGAAATTATGATTATTAAATAGAAGTAAATAATGTATGTAAATTTTAGTATATCCCATGGAAAAATAATTCATCCACTCATTAAAAAATGAAGTTGTTAATGAAAATTATTTTCTTTTTAAAACAATTCATGAAGATTTTATAGTCATTGTAACCCAACACTGAGTTATGGTTTTATAGGAATTAAGTTTCTCATTACCATGTTCTATATCACTGTTCATAATATTTGGGACATTATCATTCTCATCCATCATCATATTATTAGTTCTTAATACATTTATACTTATCTGGGTATCAAATTATTGGTTATTTTAGGTATCCTTTATGTTTCCAACATCCCAATTTCCAAGGAATAATTATTGTCACTTTTAATAAAATGGGATTCCAAAAAAATAATTTTAAATATAAAACCTATGAATACCAAGATAAAAATTTTGAGGATTAAAATTGTTTATAAGGGGAGTGGTACGAGAAAGAAGCAACCTTGGATTTATAATATATTTTTCATCAAATAAATTTCAAGTTTTTGATAGCTTTATTTACATGAATCCTTGAGTATAAATGAACTATGATATAAAAAACCATTATAACCTAACCATATAATTAGAATGTATAAATAGTAATGTTAATGTTATGAAAAATATGTATAATTGATCTAAATAATTAAACTATGTTTTCTAATTCATACTAAATAAGTACTAATTTTTTAATTTTATGCTTCAAAAATATGTTTTCTTCATAAATGATTATTATTGATTTCTATGTACAAAAGTTATAATTTATTTAAATTATTTTTATAAATTTTATTTTATTAAATTAATATAAATTTTCAAATCATAATTACTATATTATATTATGTTCACTTCTTATGATTTTTTAAAAAAAATATTCTTTTTAGTGAATATTAAAAATTATGATTTTTGTGAGAATTTTCATATATTTTCAAGTAGAGGGAGAATTATGTTATGAATATTATTTTAATGTAAAATAATAATGATTTAATTTTAATAACCTAATTAATTATATATAACACATTATTATACATAAATTTGGTATAGTTTATTTGTTGTGCTAACTTTTTTTTCGAAAAATAATTTTTTATGCAGCATTGTCATTATATATTATTAAATTAAATTAATCTCTATAAAATAATAACATTAATTAAATTTACTTAATATATAATTAATTATAAATTAGAACATTGATTTTATGGCTTTAAATAGAATGAAATGTTTGTATGATATTTCTAACTCTTAAAATTATATTTTTCTAAAAATGGATTTCATTGTTATTTACATGATTTTTTAAAATTAAATTTTGACACATATAAAAACATAATATGGATAAATTGGTTTGAAATTTAGAATCATAATTATTGATATAATTTAATATTTTCAATAAATTTCTTTTTCATAGTAAATATTAAAAACAATACTATTTTATTACAACAAATTATATTAAAATGGTTTTGCCAAGGGTTTAATCAAAATGGGTAAAGGTAGGATTTCTACACACACAAGTATAATTATAATTTTATGAATACTAGTCAATGTTATCCTGTTATTAATTTTCATCATTTTTTATTTGGAGCCACATTCCCAATAAAGTTTCTTAATATCATTGAAATCTTTTATAAAATTTATGTGTGTCCCACCCCTCACTAATAAAAGAGAACCTCTCTATCACCCTAATTCATACCATTTGAGCCTTATATATCTATCCAATCCTAAAAACCATACAAAATTTTTTTTCCTCATTCTAGAACATTATTTTAGTATCTTATAAAAAATCCTTCATGTATTATGGTGTAATCAAAATGAGAACTTTTATTTTCTTGTGTGTATGTATGGAATACCGCCGCCACATTATGATGCAATTAATTTTGAATTATAAGCATTATTGGGTTGATATATTGATGGATTTCATGTTTATATATATATATATATATATATATATAATATTTGTATAAAAATAAATCTTATGTAATTATATGATCATATCCCCCTTCTTAACATCTGGTCCCTTAAAAACAATGATGTTTCTCATGCATATGTGTGGACTACCACAACCATGAAATGATATTATTTTTTACACTATACACATTAAATGTAGAGTAAAATGGATATATTTAATGAAAATATATGATATTTATTCTATAATAATTTTTATATAAAATTATCTTATGGTTTACCTTTATTTTATTCCATACATCAAATGGTGAACATATCACTCATGCTTAAGTATAGACTACTAACTCCATTTAGTGATGTAAATGACTTTTCCTAATCTATTTTTTGAATTTATATATATATATAATATGATATTAATATCATTATTATAATTTTTGAGATGGGGTAATCATTATCAATTATCAAGTACCATAGCTATCGAACAAAAACATCAAAATAAATCGAGTTTATTTATTCTACAATATTATTTTGATATCTTTAAATGACTTTCGATTCAAAAATTACTAATGAAATCTAGTTCATTTTCAAAATTTTATTTCATTGAGACATGTTTCATATTATACATATATATTCATTTATGAGGTGTATCTATTATCCCATTGATATGTTTTATCGTTAACATCCTTATGTTCAGAGAATTTATTATTTCATTTAATGTTATTTCTTTTACGTGGGTTATGATTCAAAAAATACTATTGTGGTAATGTTTTTATGTTACAATAAATTTTTTACAAAATTTGTTTATTATTAAAATATCTAATGACGAAATTATATTATTTATTTCTCCAAATAATATTTTTTCCTCTCATTTATTCATTATTTAATATTATATTAATTAAATTATTTTTTCTCATTGATTACCCATGAAATTAAATCATTATCTTTAAGGAAAACCAAACTTTGTTTCTCTATGGTCGGGAATCTTTCCTTCCATTTCTATATTTTCATTATGTTATTTTCTATATTTTGTAATTATTACCAAAATTACTTTTAAATAAATACTTAACTCTATTTTATTTTCAATACCATAGTTTAAAATAAAATAAACTTATCATTTTCAAATCATGATTGTTTTAAATCTTTACAAAAAATGTAAAATGAATTATTATTTTTACATAAAAAGCATTAACTGTTTTCCCCACAATCATGAATACTATATTACATATATATTACTTTATATTTTCCCTCTCTTCATGCCTTTGAATATTATTTCCTGGATATTTCATAAATTTTAATATTTTAAATATTTGATATAAAAATGAAAAATGTATTTTCATCAAAAAAAATTTTCTTATTTTTTAAGGTATTTTCATCTATAAAAAAATAATTTAATATTTCTTAAGAATTACTTTGAATATAAACCAATTTGACCATATTTATTTTTTCTATTGATGGTCTTTTATAATAATTGTGAAATATTAATGAATCATGTTTTTGTTTTTATGGGTTTTGCTTTAATGTAATGATAAATGTGTCAGGACCCAACCTTAAACATTTCATAATCATCATTTTTACATTAAGAATAATTTTTTATACATTTTAGGATCTTTATATATTATAGTTTTATATAATCAGTAAAAAACCTTACATAAATTAATATTAAATCACCAAGTGGAAACTTCCACTTAATATTCATTTTTCCCACAAAACAAATCTTTTACAATATAACCGGATTTATTTTAAACAAATATATATTCAAAATTTTCTTATAGATCCCTTAAATGTTTTTACTCATCCATAAAACCCTATAAACAATATTTAAAACATGTTATGAGTAGAAAAGCTTAATAATGGTCATATAAAAGAGAATTAAATAAACTTTTTAGTCAAGGAATACTTTTATAAAACCTGCCTTTTTCATGATTAAACTCTAGCATCAAATGAAAATAATTATTATCCAAGAAGTATTATTTTAAAAAAAAATTAATAAAACATTTCATAAGAAATAATCATAAAAAAATATAACCAAAAATTTTGACATTTCTATCAGGGAATTCATATGAAAATATTTCAAAAAACAAATATATATTTCACCCTTATGAATTATCATATACATTCCCTTAAAAATTTTCATTACTAATCACATATAAATAGCACCTAAGTAAAATATTATCATAATATAATATAAATATACAAAATTTTGGATTAAATAAATATTTCATAAGAATGCTTCATAGGTAATTAACAAGGAAACATAACATGGTGTAAATTGTCTCATTATGGATTAGGATTACTAAATAATCTATACATAAAGTCTCATGTGACGAAATCATTACCTAGTGAAATATAGAACTATTAGGGTACATCCATCATAATATATTCATGATTATGTGTTCCAAAAATTGGAATAAATTATATGATATAATCATAATCATTACCCATGGAATGAAATGGGTTTCATAATATTAACTCATATAATAATCAAAGGAAATTTCGTAATGAATTCATTATAGAAATAAAAAAGGCATGTATTACCCAATAAAAGGAAGGGAGAATAATCTAGGTATATATGTGAGAGAGATATACATAATTGATAAGCGTTCAATATAATTTAATATAGATTTAATGTGATCTAATGAGAGAATTTTTATAACTGAAATAAAAAAAAAGTAGGCTCAAAGAGATCCCTTACACACTTAATAAAAACATATCCAAATATAAAAATATACATTCCATTGAAAAAAGTTTTAGAAAATACATATAACAAATGAAATAGAGTTTTATTTTTTTCAAGAAAATGTTGATTATTGTATATGAATCTAAATCTAATGTAATGGTTATGGTGGTGGGAAAGTCATTTCACATCGTATATATTAAAATAATACTTTTTTAAAAATTTATTTCAAAATGACCAGTGTAAAATATATAAAAATATTTTATTTTAATACATTTTAAAGAAAAAAAAGAAACATTATATCCTTTAAAATTAATTTATGATTATGTAAATAAATAAATAAAATAATTTTATGTATATTTAAATGGAATATAATTATTTATAAAATAAATATTTAAAAACATTAGAATGAGGTTTCTAAAGTATGGTGTCCCATAAATATAACCATAGAAAAATTTAAAACATTGTGAAAAATTAAAATATTTTTAAACAATTACTATTATTATCCATTGAATGATAAAGAGATTTTTTTTCATAATTCATTATGATGGACATGGTCATTGATGAAAACAAGATGGACGAGAAACCTTAAAACATGGTTTTTAAAAGAATGTCTCTAACCATGCATTCCAATCATCATGTATGTTGTATATCATCTCGAATAATAAAATAATATTAATTATATACTTTATTAGAAAAAAATTCATGTTTTATTTATTTAATACCATGTTATATACAGTCAATTATTTAATTAAGTTCATGTTGGACATTTTGATGATATTCTGCACATATATCAAAAAATGCTTTAGTAGGTTTACTATGGTAAAAGTGGCCATTATATCTTTATCTCTAAAATAATAATCTAGAAATAATTATGATTTATGTTCATAAATTTAGATTTTATAACCAATAATGATATATGGTTATGAAAAATGAACTATATCATAATTATAGAGAAGATTAGTCATACATAGGCATGAGTAATGCTTCTGTATCACCCATAGAATTAAGTATGTAATAAATAATATGTGTATTTCCAGTTGATAATGTTTTTGGGTGAAGTTTGGGAGGTGTTTGATGAATATTGGAATGTTTTTTGGTTTTTCTGTAGTTTCTCGGTTTGAGCACTATTTGGGGAAATTGTGAAACTCATATAGGAAATCATGCGCAATGAGACCGAGGCTAAGAGGAAGGCACATGGGCAGTTACATAGTTTTTTTCAAATAGTGTGGCTAACTAGGATAAAATGTGATAATTCGGACAGTGTCCTTTTGTAGATTTGGCCAATGGTTTGTCTAAATGTGTAGTTCTACCATGTGAGGTCCCTTCATGATACATAGGCTGGCACACAGTTTGAGCTTGTTTTTCCTAACCATGTGACTAACAATTTATGCATTAAAAACTACATCCAAAAAACATGATCTAGGTCAAGATTGTGTTTTAACCCCCCCCCCCCAATCCAACCATATCTTGACATTTCTCCCTCTCTGAGTCTAGGTAACCCTTCTCCATCGAGTTAGAAGCAATACAAAGGTGTTTATCGGTGCGTTGTACCCAGATCTTGTGTTAAGTCATTGTTTATGGTAGTTTTTCATTGTTTTCCTTAGATCTACTTATCTACCTCTTTCAGTTTCTGATATCTAGTTCTGATATGGATACATCTAGGCTTTTTTATTCCATATATTATGATTTTTTTATTCTTTTTAAAGATATGGGAAGATATCTAAGGTGGGATTTGAATATTTTACCTAGTTTCGTGGGGTTTTTAGTGATGTTCATCATTTTCACCATAAAACCTGAGGTATGTAGCATCACTCCTAACTACTCTATTTATAACATCAAGTCTTAGTTTTAAATTGTGTAATTTGATTAATTTTTATTTTGAAAATTGTATACAAAGCATGGTCGAATCCCTCTTTTGTGATGGTTTTTGGATTTAGTGGTTTTGTGAAAATTAGTTGTGAAAAGTGATTTGGTTTCTAGATTTTAAAATGTGGATTTGTTGGAATTGTTGTAAATGGTTTAATTGAAATTTTTTTTTATAAAAGGATGGTTTTATTAAAATTAATTATAGTGGTTAATTTGAAAATGTTTGTTTGAAATTTTTTCAATAAAAGATTAGCTTTATTGAGATGGTTGAAATGGATGTTTTAGCATTCATTTTTATCTTAATGGTTGTGTGTGTTCAAGTGAATTTGGTATGCGTAAGGTTAAGAAGTTTCCACCATCATTAGTGGGATGGAAATGGGTAAGAGATTTCCCCCGTCAAAATGGTTCATTAAATAACAACATATTGAAAGGATGAATCACCACTTTTGAGTATAGGGTCGTCCTAGTTTCATGCATGGTTGGATGTGTTGATATGTGGAACGGAATTAGTTAAGCCAAAATAGAACATGTGGACTGGTTTTAAAGTTTTTTTGTTGCTTTCCTTGGAAATTTTTTTATTTAAAAAAATTGTTTTATTATGGAATTTTTTTTCATTGTTATACATTGTTGAACTCATTAAATAGATTTTATATGAATTTTTATATATAAATGGGATAACATAATGCATCATTATGGAATGAGTAGGAATTTCATCTAGGGAAAACAAATTGGGATTCATTACTCACACAATCTTCGACACTTTTGTGATTTAATGATATTGTTTTTGAAGACAGTGAAAAAGTTAATGTATCACACATCTATAGTGGTTCATAGTGGTACTTGGGATGTATTTTAGAGTGTAATATAGAGAATGGTCAGATCTTGGAGTTTTTTAGAGACATTATATTTAGTTGGTTATATCTTTCATGGTTTACTTTAATGTTTTGTAGACTTCTATTGTGGTACACTTTTGGAGTTTAGGTATGATTTTAATGGTACTTCTTGGTGATTTTTTCATTATTATAATGCATCGTGTGGTGGATTACTTTATGGAATGTTTGGTTTTGTTAGTATTATTTTCAAAAAAAATTAATCATCTCCTATTTGTTAATGAATCCCTTGGAATTTATTTCTAGGCTTTGGCCACTTGGGGATGTCTCTTAAGGCCAAGTAATGTACTTCGGCCTTCTCAAGACAATCTAGTGGGGTGGGAAGTAACAAGTGGTATCAGTCTTGGTTGTTCCAAATATAATGTGGAACAAGTGGGCAGTTGTTCTATCAGTCCTGGAATAGAAATTCATTTTGGTTTTTTCCTCATGTTGTGAGGGTAGAAAGGAGTAATATTTCCAAGACTTGAAATATAGTGAATAAATAGATGTACCTATCCTTTTAGGTTGAACATTCAAGTTAACAATGAGTTGAGTACATAAGAGTTTTGGAGAAACTTATGGGATTTTGAATCTAATTGTCAACAGTTTATCCAATAAGGCGAGCCTAACATACATTATAGAAATGACTTCCCACTATGAGTGAATATTTCATATTATGTAATGATTTATGATTTGGTGTAAAATTTTTGATATTTAAAAAATTATAAATATGTTTTCAAATTTAAGATTTTGAAAAGGAATGAAATGGTTATTTAGAAATGTTATGATTTTCCAAAGAATAGGGAAATTTTTAAAAAGGTTGAATGTGGAAAATGTTAAAATTTTGGAAATCAATGTTGTGATGGTTATAATGTATTAGAATTTGAAATTTTTAAGCCTTACAATTCTAGGGAGTGAGTCATTTGGAAGTTGCTGTGTTTATAGATAATGGATCCAGATTGGAATCATAGGAACCAACCTGAAGGAGTAACTAAGAACGTGGTTGATCATGAGCCACATGTGAACCAACAGCTGGTTTAGAGTTTTGTCCAATACATTCAGGTTGGGGATAGAGGGAACCTACAGGATGAACCAAGGAAATTGGATCACTCCATCTAGTTCCAAAAGCATAATCCACACATCTATCAAGGTTATTCAGATTCTGAGAAGGAATACGTTTGTATTAATAAGATGAATTCAATATTCAATTTCCTTAACACACCAATAGATAAAAAAGTCAATATGGTAAATTATATGCTGGAATATATTGCATGATAATGGTGGGATTTAGTTGTTCAAGAAATATTAGGATAGGGAATTGTGTGGGGGGATTTGGAATAATTTTTCAAAAAAAAATTCTATCCTCATATGTTCATGTCTTTATGAATAGTATATTTATTTGTCTTGAAATAAAACATCCTTATATTAATAGATTATGTGGCTAAATTCTTGAATTTAGTCTATTTTTCGCTGGCAATTTTTTCTACTATGTCCTTAAAGGCACACATCTTTGAATCAGTACATAGACATGAGATTGGATCAATGATTTTTGTGCTTTGTATAACATATTATATGGATGTGGTTAATAAAGTAATGGTAGAAGAAAGGGGAATCTCAATAGCTACAACTATATGGAGTATGTTTATACCTATAGGAAATGATGGGAACTCTAATGCTGAGAGAAATAAGAAGAGGGTCACTTATTTCCCTTGTGGGAGTATGGCTTAGAATCAAAAGACTAGATAAGTAAATCATAAACCAAAACCAATTTAACCACATAATTTGATAGTGTAAAACACCACCTAGAGCATGCCATAATTGAAATCTGATGAGTCATCTTTGGCATTATTATCACTATGCTCTGAGATCGGGAGTTCGGTACGCTTCTCAAGTGTCGCAGACATTGTATGATATTATGGGTTGAGGGAATAAGAATAACTCTCATCAGTAGAATAGACCTAACCACCGATATTCTAGTAATTCCATGACTCCTCACGGAGTGAAATCTCAACAGATAAATAATGACCAAAGTACAGTGAATAAGAAAATATATGCAATTGAGCAGGTCATTGTGGATGATCAATCTCGGCCATCGATGGTGTGATATATAATCCTTTTTAATTATACTCTTCTGAAAAAAAAATTGACATGGGTGTATCCCATTCAATTATTTCTTTTCATGTTTTTGATTTATAGGGTTTGATTGTTGAGATGATGCCTTCAGTGTTGAAATTGTAATCTTCTCTTGGTTAATGGGATTGTCGAGCCTTTATGTGTATACAAATATTCTATAAATTTTGATGGAGCTGAGATGAAATGGGACTTCTCTATACTGCAGATGGAGGTCTATAACAGAATACTTTGTATGAATTGAATGTAAATGTTTATCTCTCACATTCACTATTATACTTGATGGGTCAGTTTTATGACTAATGATGGCATCAAGTGTCTCTTTAAGGGAGACTAAAATGTAAAGGTAGGTGAAGTGGGAATGTTGGCACCAGATGATTGAAGGATCTCAGACTAGTTTCCTATGTTGACTATGGAATCAATAGAACAGATCAAGGATAATAGTTTTCTAGACATTTTTTGTTTAGTTTCATGTTGTTTTTTCAAACTATTTCATAGGGTTTCCACCCAAGAGATAAGTGGAGTTTATGATTGATATCATTTTTGGGATCAGTATTATATCACTTCCGTCTTACCAGATTTTACCAATGGAATTAATAGGATTTAATGTGAAGTTGGAAGAGCTTTAAAGCTATGGGTTAATTTGGTCAATCACATCTCTCTGGGAATCAATGTTTTAGTTTATAAAAAAGGAAGATATAACAATCCGGTTTTGTATGGATTATTGTAAGCTTAATCAAGTTACGATAAATAATATGTATCCATGTAACACCCCAAATTCATGAAAATTAATATTCAATGCATGAAACACTAATCTCTACAAAACAACACATTTTATAATCTATTCTTTAAACACAACCATATCACTACTATGTTTTGAATTTTGAAAAACGATCATCTAAAGTTGTGATCAGTAAGTCATTTGGATTCTAATAGTACAAACATTATTTTTGGTCAATAGTAACATACCCCTCTGAAAAGTAATATGAATAGTATTATGACCCTTATGAATTTTAAATAATGATATTGTTTTATTTTATTAAGGTTATATAATAATGAGATTTTAATTAATCTTTCAATGTGATATAAAACTAATTTTACCTATAAAATTATTAATTTTCAAATTTATTATGATTTAATTTAAAAAATACATAATATTTAGAAATTTATCTTTGGGAAATAGAGTTCATTTTTTTTATTCTACATATTGAAAAATGGTTGGGATGAATTTTTTGGATTTGTCTAAAATTATTGAATATTTGATGAATAGTGAAATACAGTAAAGTATCGTATATACAAATTATCAGTTAAAAATACTATTTATTACAATATAAGTGATTTAAGGCCACAAGGTTTGAAATACCATGAACTTATTACTATTAGGGTTAACATGAAACCACAATATTCATTGTCTTGTGCAAAATTATAAAATAATGAATAAAATATTCAAAATTCACTCTGCCCCTCCACTATAACCCCCCCCCCCACTTCCCCTTCTCTTCACTACTCTAAGCCATGAATCTCCCCAATTTTATTCAAAATTACCCTTCCCTAGTCCCTCCCCACATCCAATAAGATTTTTTTCTTGCCAAAAGAACAAAACCCCTTCCCTTAATGAGGTTCTCAAGGAGGTTATTATAAAAGGTTAATCATCTTTATTTTTCATTTAGTTTCATTTCAATTTATCTTATTTTTTATTCTATCCTAACGTACTATATTAAAATGACCATTATTACTCCATTATCATATTTATGCTATAATTATATCATGTTAATCGAATAACCATCATTAATACTCTCACACTCTAATTTATTTTATAAACGAAATCATCGTCTGTGAGGTTCCAATTTACAACCTTTGTAGATGAAGAAGTTTTGTTCTTCAATTTATCCTTCATTACTGGTCATGAAACAAACTTTATGGTTGAACCATACAATAATATATGTATTCTAACCTATTTGATATTCATGAACTGTTATATGTACATAATATAACATCATAGGACCAAACTAGTTTCTAATAATCGAAATACTGCTTAAATAATCTATGTGATTGTCATTAACATTTCATCTAATGATTCAACATCCTTCCATGTAAAAAAATTATATAAATAAAAATTAACACTTATGAATGTTTGTAAATAATATATAATTTCAATTATGGATATTTACATCCATTCCTCATGAACTCCATTACATTGAAACAAATTAATCAATTATGAAAATCAAGAAAATGGGCACTCCAAAACGACAGAATTCAATTTTATAAATAATAAATAAAGATACAATGAACTTAATAAAAACATGATATAATAAATAAATCTATAATAAATTGTTAATAAATTTATTTAAAAGTATAATTTCATATTCTAGGACCCCAATTTCAAGAGGGGCACACATTCGGACATAAAGTAATGGTTTTTT
The DNA here is from genome assembly GCA_963277665.1 of Viscum album. Taxonomy (NCBI): domain Eukaryota; kingdom Viridiplantae; phylum Streptophyta; class Magnoliopsida; order Santalales; family Viscaceae; genus Viscum; species Viscum album. The sequence goes on from OY728130.1 coordinate 1,228,737,065, forward strand.
TCACCCAAACCTCCATTTTCATTCATGTTACTTTTATTGTCAAATTATCCCAACGAAACTCTTTTGTATTATTATGTACTCCTAATAAAATATTTGTGAGTTTTATATATTTTTTTAGGAACCAGAATCCTTCCTTATTTTATGGACAGTTACATTTTTTAAAAAGAACATTAAAAATTGTTTCTGAAATACAAGCCCAACTCAAGGGAATGCCACAAATTCTTACCTATTTTTGAAGAAAATCTATAATATAATTTTAGGAACCATTATCTTTATAAAATTACACATATTTTATTAATATACTATCTTACTTCACTTCATGTTTTATACAATGATGTTTCCAAAAAGAACTCTTCTTTTACAAGTAAAAGAGTATTTGTCTCAAGAATTACTCGATTATTTTATAAGAGTATCGTCATCTATATCAACACTCTTGTTGATTATTATGTATTTATGGGATTAATATTTCAAGGTATCATCTACCATATTTGATTTAATATTTTATGATTAATTTGGTTGTGGTTGTGCTATCATAAACCCATTTACTCTTTTACTATGAATGGTTAGGGATTATGCTTAATGTTCGGGGAAAGTTATTTACATTTTATATATTAATTCCTATATGAATGTATATGTTTTTTATATTTATTCGAGTTTATATGAGGATTGCATTGGAAATATTAAGTGGTGGTTGGGGCCTGCTATATCCCATCTATGCATCGGTAGGTCTCATAAGTCAAACTATGGTCTTGGCACAAGGCCTTGACAAAATGATTAGTTATGGTCTTGGCACCAGGCCTTGATGGTATGGTTATGATGTCCCTCTTTATGAATTCCCTTATTATGAATATATTATTGATGGTTTATTGGATTATTCGACTAGTTGTATACCCATGATTATGGAATTATTTATTCAATTGTTAATCCTACCATAATGTGTTCAGATTTTTATTAATGGAATATGTTTTTAGTTATTAAACATGCCAAATGTTTATGTTATGAAATATTCCACTATATTTCATACCCTTACTAAGAATTTGAGATCACCCATTTATTATGTTTCATTTTCTCAGGACATGATGAATTTTATTATGAATGACAAGATGAAATAACCTTGGAGTTAATGGAAGTTGTCAAAGGAGCTTCAATGTTGTATTTTCTTTTCATGTTGTGTTGTTGAACATATGAATGTATAATTTTTCAAATACTACTAAACTAAACGGTCCTTCAGAATGAATATTCATTATTTATATTCTAATGTAATAAAATATGGAACTGGCTCTGGGTAACTAGGGTCGGTTCCATACAGTTGGTATCAGAGAAAGTATAGTAGAGAACTGGGAAAATAGATTTAGAAAATGTTGATTAGGGAAAAAATCCTAAGGTAGTCTTTGAGGATAAGCATAGAAGGACATCCTGATACTTTTGTAAGCAATATATTATGTGGATATTTGTAGAAAACACATCCATATCTAAATACTACAAGTGGATGTGGTTCTGGAACAAATGTACCTATGAGTGAAAACTACAACAATGAGTTTCGAGCTTTACTTGGGGTATCCTAGTACACGACAATGGGCCTTATTGCGCACCTGGTTTGACAGTACTGGGGTATATTCTTATGATAATTCCCATTTTCTTTTCAATCAATTATGATGGATTTAAATGTATATGTTTCCTCAAAGTGTCCATGATTATTATTAAGAGATTAGCTATGTATATAATTTCAATTTATAATAAGTATTTCTCTACATTGAGATTTTACCTTATGATTTATACCCTAATCTAGTATAGGCCATTATTTAGAAATGATGCATAGTGGACTGAATGGAAACCACGTGAACGTGCATGTCCCATGTAGGGATTTCTCTATGATACATGATAATGATGTTGGATTTGGTACTGTGACTGGTGTCGAGCATTTCATAACTATAATGGCACAAATTACTCAGGTTATGAACAATAAACCTACCCATATAGAGCATCTTGATCCACCACATGGAGGAGCATTGTTATATCACTTTATGTGACAACAGCCTCCATCATTAAATGGGACTACAAACCCATTTGTAGGTGACTAGTGGAAAAATTTCCCTAGAAAAGTTATTTCTCTCGTTGGGATGTAACGAAAGAGAGAATGTCAACATGGTAGTTTATCGTCTATCAGGTGATACAGATCAGTGGTGGTCATTAATCCAAAATAAAAAGATGAATGAAGAGATATAAGAGATTTAATGGAGGTAATTTAAGGAAATATTATTAGAGAAATACTTTCCTCATGAACAATGAGTGGATATGGAAAGTAAATTCTTTAATCTGAGGGATAAAGAAGATGAAAATGTTTCCAAGTATGAAGGAAAATTTACAAGTTTGTAAAGGAATTCTTCGGAATACATACATAATACATAGAGAAAAATTGATCGATTCTTTTATGGTTTAAAATCATTCATACAAATGTATCTAGTCACCCAAAGTTTCTCATCATATGATGATACAGTCTCATGTGCTATAAATATATAAAATGAATTTTCAAAGTCTTATGACATTAAAGGAAAACAAGAGAAGTTGAGGGAAACTGAAAAATATGGAAATGGAAATAAGGAAATAGGGAATAAGGGAATAGTTAAACTTCCATCCAGCTGTAATTGTGGTAAGAAACACATTGGCACTTTCTTGAAGGGAATGGGAGTCTGTTAAAAGTGTGGATAAAAAGGCCACCAATCTCAGGATTGTAAGGGGAATAAATAAGATACCAATATTAAATGTTTCAATTGAATTGATATGGGAAATTATGCACATGAATTTCCTAAGCATCAGGGAAACCTTCCCTAATGAAGGAAATGGAAGAAATTCCAAGCTTATGTGGTCACAACTGCAAATGATGAAGTTCCTAAAGAAATGGTGGAAGGTACTTTAATCACTTTCCCAAACATAACCAATACTTTTGTTGCACCCTCTATGATATAGTATTTTTCATAATCACAAATACTATCAATCTAAAGATTCTAATATGTCATGACATTTAATAAATCTGTGTAAATGAATTATGTCATACAGAACTATATACTTCATTATGTCAATAAACGATATATATATATATAAATCAATATGTTTACAAGTGTATTTTTACACGTGTTGTTTCATATAAGAAAGACAGTTCATGAGATTTTTCGTGTATCTGGAACCGATGGTTTGTTCGACACACTGATGTTCAAAACACTAATTTTTGACACACTAATGTTTGATACACTGATGTTCAACACATCGATGTTCGACACATCGATGTTCGACACACTGAGGTTTGACAGACTGAAGATGGCAGATCAACAATGACAGACCGATGCTGACAGACTGAATATGACACACCGATGATAATGCACTGATGATGAAATATTGATTCTAATGACTCACTGATATTTATAAAATAACAAATTCAAATTTATTAATTCAAACTTATTTCTAACGTTCATATTTAAACAAATAAATTTTTCTGACATTATTTGATGTTGTCTGTAGGACTATCTATAGAGAGTACAAGGTATATGCCCATGGGGAGATCTTCTTGAATAGTGGACCATGTAGTATAGAAGGATTACAAACTCATCCTTAAAGGAACTCTAAAAAAATAGTGAAAAAACAAAAAGGACAGACTGGGCGAATACGTAAGATTTTGCAAAGAGGATGTCAAAGCATGAGCTCACAAGAAGCTTTACAAGAAACAACCTACTAAATCTCACGGAACATCCTCATATAGAATAGAAGAACCTCTTCACAACTGGAATATAGATTATAGAGACTACGATATAATATTTTGGAGCCAACATCTATATGAGGACTCGAATATCACTTTCTATACATCCATTGAGTCCAGAGGTTTACTCCACAACACACAGAGATTTATAAACTCTATTTATATATATATATATATTTTTTGATATTGTGTTAAGTATTTGAGTAGTGTCTATATCAATTTATGTCACACACACTATCTCATGAGAATAAATTAAGGATACTAGAATATCATCACAATCAATCCTTTTATACTCTTGTATCCCACGTAGAACTGTGGAAGAGATCATGTGTGATTTTTTGATATTATTCCCAAGAATAACTGTGGTAGATGACATGTGTGACTTTTACAGTCCTATGTGTTGTTGTGAGCCCCGATCCAGGGTGTGGATAAAAATTTCATTAATATAAATTTCTTGGTGGAAGGTGATCACCAAGGGTAGAGGACTATGTCGCATTTTGATATTGAACCTCTTATTTTTACCTGATGTGCTATTTGTCTTGTGTTTGATTCTGATTTGTATTTTTCACATTAAGATAAACTGAATGTTGATAGTTATTTTATAAAGTTTTTATATCTTCTTTGAATCAATAGATTAGTTTCAAAAGTTTGACTAATCATTAGATTGGTAAAGGTGAAAAATAATCAATCTTTTCATAATATAATTGAACATGGAGGGATTTTATAAATTCACTACAAACTGACGTTAATTTTAGTTTAATAAGAGGTGTTATTTAAAAAAATTAACAGAAATTTTTATTAACACTCAATTAACCACCTCTTGAATCATCTACTCCAACCAACAATTGGTATCATAGGAAAAGGAAAAATTATTGTCAGTTTTCAAATCATTTCAATTGTGATTATAGTTTTTTTTCAAAGTTCTCAAAATTTCTATTATTTTTGAATTTTTATCTCCTTAAAATTCTTTCACAATATATATCATAGAGAAAAAGATTAGAATGGGCTGCTACCAATAGAGAACCTTTCATTAATGGAACTAATTATGCTCAATGGAAACTTAAAATGAAAATACATTAATAAAGCATGTGATTTTAAATATGGACTGCTATTGAAAGTAAATATTCAATTCTTGAAACTACTAGAAACACTTGGGATGAACCAACCAAACCATCCTATAACAATAATTGTAATGAAATTAATGCTTTGTTCTATGCACTATGAGATGAAGAGTTTAACTGTATCTCTCCTTTTAAAACTGCACATGAGATTTGGGACACTATATGATTCTTAAGAGGGAACATCTAATGTTAAAAAAATGAGATTAAAAAATTATAATACTAAATATGAAAACTTTAGAATAAAGAATAATGAGTCTATTTTTGATATGTATCTCAGGTTTAAGAAATTTTGAATACCATTATTTCTTTTGGATGAGAAGTAACAGCCAAAGAGAAAATTATTCGGATTCTGTAATTCTTACAAGAAAGATGGTGTGGAATGTATTTGTTAATCAGAGAGTCGTTCGATGTTGATAAGATTTCAATGAAGGAATTTATTGGAAAATTATTTATATATGAAGAGTAATTGAATGTAAATCAAGAAGTGGATGAACCAAAATGAATGTATGAATCTTTCAAGACTATTGATTCTAAAAGTAAAGATAAGGAGAATGATCAAGCTTCTATTGATGATCAAGTAGTGATAAAGTAGCTACAGATAGTGATGATGAAATGGACCAGTTCTCTAGAAGATTCAAGAAATTTAATAGGAAAAATATGTTTTTCAAAAAACCCAATTACCTAGGAAAGTATGATAACAAGGGAAATTGGAAAAATGATTCGAAGAGAAATGACAAATTAGAGGGGATAACTTTCTAAGAATGTAAAAGGAAACAACATTTGAAGGTTGACTGTCCAAAGATGAAATACAAGAAAAATTATGAAAATAAGGATATAAGGTATAAGAAATCAATGAAGGCTACCTAGAGTGCCTCCGAGGATAGCTCAAGTGAATATGTCTCTTCTCAAAATGAGAAAGATGATATGGATAGTATGTGTTTTATGAAAAACAGAACTAAGGTATAATTAGACTCTCCTATGCATAATTCTTATTATTCTGAAAGTGAGTCAAAGAATATAAAAAATGATGAATTATTCTAATATTGAAACATGTTAGAAGAAACATGTAATGAGTTGAAAGATATGTATAAAACATTGAAGATACAACATGCTCTTACTGTGACTGTTAACTCTATAATTACAACTGAAAAAGAGAAAAATTCTCAACTGCTCAAGGAGAATAATAAGTTAATAATGTCTAACAAAAAATTGAATAAATACTTGGAAAAGCTCACAAATGGGAAAAATAATCTAACTCAAATTCTCAATAAACAAATAACTCATAATTATACTTTAGGAATTGGTTATAAACTATGTCAAAGGAATTTATCCAAATCAAATTTTGTAACTAGATCTAGAAAATCTGCTACCTTTTTTCAAAAACTAGAATTTTACAGCAATTTCGAGTTCCAAGAATTATTTTACTACATATAATTCTTCAATACCAATAAAATTTTACTTTTCAAACACATTATATTCTGCATATTATAAACCCATAAGACAGTTGTGGGTTCCTAAATCTTATATCACTAATGTATGCGGACCCTGAAAAATATGGGTACCAAAGTCGTTTCTTGGATGAACTGTTTTGTGGGTAAACAACCTAAAGAGATCCTGTAAAAAACTGTGGTACATGGAAAGTTGTTGTTCAAGACATATGACAAGGTAATATTTAAGATTTAAAAGTCATATCAAGATTGATGTGGGAAATGTCACATTAGGTGACAATGGTAAAGGAAAAATCATTGGCCTCAGCCATATTGGTAAACATGCTCTATTTCAATTTATAATATATTGTATGTTGATGGATTAAAGTACAACCTGCTCATCATATCTAAATTGTGTGATGATTGATTTAATGTTAAATTGAAAAATGATTCATTCCATGTTTTAGATTCCAATAATAACATAGTATTTACTTCTTTTAGAATTGATAATGTATATGCTATAAATCTTGACAAACTATCCTCATAGAATGTCTCCTGTCTAAATTCCTTTAACAAAGAGTCTTGGCTCGGGCATAGAAGACTAGGAAATTGAAAAATAAACTCTCTTAGGAAGATAACTAGAAAATGTTTGGTTAATGACTTACCCAAATTATAGTTTCCAAACAATAAATTATGCAATCCTTGTCAATAAGGAAAGAAAAATAAAATCTCTTTCAATCCTAAGAAAAAAGTAACTACTTCTCAACCTCTTGAGTTGGTTCACATGGACTTGTTTGGACCATCTAGAGTTTAGAGTCTCAATGGGAAGCACTATTTTCATATTCTTGTAGGTGATTTCTCTAGGTACACATGGACCTTTTTCCAAGCTCACAAAATTGAATCTTGTTCACTCATTACCAAGTATTCTAGGACAGTTGAAAATCTAAGTGGACTTAAGATTAAATATTTATGAAGTGATCATGGATGTGAGTTTGGGATTCTAGATTTTGAGTCTCTTTTCTCACTAAATGGATATAATCAAAATTTATCTGCTCCTAGGACACCTCAACAAAAATTTGTGGTAGAAAGAAGAAATTGAACTCTATAATAAACTTCTCTAACTATGCTAAATGAGTATGACTTACCTATTTACTTCAGGGATGAAGCTATTAATATTTCTTGTTACATAATAAACAAAGTATTAATCGGAGCCTTCCTTAAGAAAACTCTTTTTGAGTTTTGGAATAATAGGAGACCCAAAGTAGGTTATTTTAAAGTGTTTTGATGTAAAGTTTATATTCTGAACACTAAAGATAATTTAGATAAATTTTCCTCTAAAAGTGATGAAGTAATATTTCTTAGATATTCTACATCAACAAAAGCCTATAGGGTCTTTAATAGGAAAACCAAATGTGTGGATGAATCTATACAAATCAAGCTTGATGAAGAAGATCAACATGATCCCAAGACCTCACTAGAAAATATTAAAGAATATATGTCATGTTTGAACATTAATGATAAAACCTCAAATAACCATGTGAAGGAATCTGTGAAAACATCCAATTCTAAAAATTCTCCAGATCCTAACCATAGTGAACCAGATCAACCTGAACAACTCGAAATATCAAGTCCAACCTTATCTAGACCAACTAAAACCTTAAGAATCATCCCCTAGATACTGTTTTTGGAGATTTAGATAGAGGAAAATAAACGATATCTTCTTTGAGGAAGCAGATTGAACATCATGTTTTCTTGTCACAACTTGAACCTAAAAATATCAATGATGCAATCATAGATGAATTTTGGGTAATGGTCATGCAAGAAGAACTTAATCAGTTTGAATTAAATAATTTTGGGAAACTTATAGATATACCAAAGGATAATTTGACCATTGGAACCAAATTGGTGTTTAGAAATAAAGTAGATGAAGTAGGAAATATAGTTAGAAATAATGATAGACTAGTTTCACAGTGATATAATCAAGAAGAGAGAATTGATTATGAAGATACCTTTACACCAGTAGCTAGACTTGAGGCAACTAGGATATTACTTGCCTATGCAGCACACTTGGGTTTTAAACTTTATCAAATGGATGTCAAAAGTGCATTCTTAATTGGTTATATAATTGAGGATGTTTTTTGTTGAACAACCCCTAGGTTTTAAAAATCCACATTTTCCAAATCATGTGTCAAATTATCAAAAGCTTTTTATGGTTTGAAAAAAGCTCCAAGTGCTTGGAATTAATGGTTCAGTAATTTTCTTCTTTTTAAAGGATTTACAAAAGGACTTTTATATTCTTGTTTATTTATAAAATTAATTTCAAAAGAATTATTAATAGGAAAAATATATGTTGATTATATTATATTTGGATATTCTAAAAGTTCGTTATGTAATGATTTTTCAAACATAATGCAAAGAGATATTGAAATGAGTTTAATGGGTGAACATAAATATTGACTTGGATTACAAATATTTCAAAACAATGAAGGTATTATTTTAAATCTAAGTAAGTACACCAACGATATTTTGAAAAGATATGGATTTGATATCATTAAGAGTTGTGAAACCCTTATTAGATCCACATGTAGGTTAGATCTTGATGAAAATGTAAAATTAGTTGATCAAAATGATTATAGAGGAATGATTTGGAGTTTGTTGTACTTAACTACTAGTAGGCCAGATATTTTGTTCACCGTGTGTATGTGTGCGAGATTTTAAGAAAACCAAAAAGAGTCACATTTAAATGGGGTTTAAAGAATTTTTTAATACCTCAAGTATACAACTAATTTTGGATAGTTTTATCATAAAGGACAACATTTTTATTTTGTTAGATATTTAGATAATGACTTTGGTGGATGTAAGTTATATAGAAAGAGTACCACTAAAACATGTCACTTTTTGGGAAAGTCTCTAATATAATGGTGTAGTAAAAATCAAAATTCAGTTGCATTATCAACTGCTAAAGTAGAATACATTGCTGCTAGAAGATGTTGGTCACAAATATTTTGGATGAAACACATCTTATTAGACTCTAGATTTCAATTCAGACATATCCCAATAAACTGTGACAACACAAGTGCTAGTAACATTTCTAAGAATACAATTTTTTCATTCTAGAAAAAATAATATTGATGTAAGACATCACTTTTTGAGATATTATAATCAAAAAGGTGATGTAACAATTTAGTTTATTAGGACTAGAAATTATCTTTCTGATATATTCACTAAACCCCAAAAATTTGAGAGAATTAATTTAATCAGACATGAACTAGGAATTATAAATCTCTAAGATCTTTTGAAATTGATCCTTGAAACCAATCTTGTGAAACCGATACTTGAAACCAATCTTGTGAAACCGGTCCTTGAAACTGATCTTGTGAAATCGATCCTCTAAACTGATCTTGTGAAACTGATCCTTGAAATCGATCTTGAAAAACTGATCCTTGAAACTGATCTTGTGAAACTGATCCTTGAAATATATCATTGGAAACTGATCATTGAAACTGATCTTGTGAAACCAATCTCTAGAACCGATCATGTAAAACTGATTTATTAACACCAATGTATTTAAGGATATATTTGTAATTCTATCTATTTTAAATAAAATGAAAGTTTTTTGGTATTGTTTTTTCCACTTTTAAATTTTCTTCTTTATGATTTAAAATCCCTAAATGATATATTATGTTTGATCTATCCTGACTTTTCACCTTCCCACTATCGTAAAGCCTTATACTCTTTGACACTCTATCTCTCGACCCTCGACCTCTTAACTCAATTTCGAATCAGAAACCTCGAAATGGAAAGGATAAAGCATTCCATAGAAGAGCCAAGAAAATAACCATCATCTAAGTTTTAGAAAGGTGAGTCTAGTGGGACTTGAAAACTGAGCTTGGAAAGCTGAGTGGTTACATCTGAGAAGGAAGTATCGGTAGAGTGGCTTTTATCAAGCAAGTCTTTTTTTGAAAGTGCTAGAATCTCAAGATTGGATAAGTTGGTTCTATAATAATTAAAGGCCTTATTATCCACAAACATTATATGAGTTTTTCCCACATTTTAATATTTCTCTAGATGAAGTTGAGGTAGTAGAGATGGAGTCAGTGGTAAAGGGAATGGAAGTATATTTGTCATCTAAGGAATGGGCCGAGTGCTTTGAGATGCCCCATGAAGGTGTCTATGCTGATTATCAAGGTAATATTCCACCTTACTCTAATTTATTCTTTTTATGAAGAATCTATGAAGTATTTGACTAGAAATGGAGAACCTAAGTGGAATATTGAAAGAGAGTTTTAATGAGAGTTAAGGTTGCTTTTTTACGTTTATACAACATCAGATCTGCCCAAGGAAGGGGGATTTATCTACTGTGAAGTATCAAGATGTATTCTAGAACTACCTATTGAAACATGGGATAAAATTGAACCTGTTTAGGTATCTAATGGTTCATGTATCTTATTTGATAAGGCCACCCATAGAGGAAACATGTTTGTACTATCTTAGGATGATCTCTGCCATGTCAAAAAAGTTAAGTTGTGTGGATGATGGAGATGAAGTGATATGTTCATGTAGTGGTTTCTATCTTCAAAAAGATATTTATAACAGAGTGAAGATCTTATGGAACCTAGGGAAGAAATTCTAGGTAGGTGATGAGGAAAGGTTTTATAAGGATTTCAATCAAGTTGACCATCTGACCAGACCAAAGGATCATGTTGATCTATGTCTCAAACTAGGAGGAAAACCTGTTTATTCTGTTGATGAATCTTAAATTGAAGTGACAAGGCAAGAGGGATCCCCATTAGATGACAGGAGTGATATTAATATTCCTGATAGCGCAAAATATATGTCTTATGGATATTCTAGTCCTCATTTGGACTTACCCTCAAGAGAATCATTGTTAGGTGATGAGGATATGGAAGAGACTGAGATTACTTGAGTTAAAGGTTTTGTATGTAAATTAGATGACTAGCCTGATGATGATGATGATGAAGGAGGAGGAAATGCTGAGCATGTAAGTGATGCTTTGAAAGTGGGACAACAAGTATCGACAGATCTAGTGAGGAATCAGTACATGGAGCTGGTAATGGTGATGGGCATGTTGAACAGGAATATATTGATCATAGAGATGCTGGTTATGAAGAAAGGTCACCCCATCATAATGATGAATATCAAGAAATCATTCAGGAATTAAATGAACTTTTAGCTAGTAGCCATGTGGAAGAAGCTGAGGATCAAGTTCCTCAAAATAAGGAAGTTCCTGAAGAAGTTAAATTGGCTAGATCATATGAAGAATGTGACATACAGACCCGGATCACCACTAAACCAGTGGCCAGACCGGTCGCCACATGACCAAAAGCGTGTCTCCCCATACGCCAGAGGCTGCTGACTAGTAGCGAGGGTCAAAGGATAGTTAGTGGGGAGAATATACCCTCTTATCAGAGTTTCACAATGATATATCAAAGTAAATAACGAATATTTGAAATAAATAGAATAAAATTCTATTAAATGATAATGTCACAGAAGGTAGATTTTATAAATATTATTTGAATGAATTCTCAACATCAATTATATAGCAGATGCATCCATGACATGATAATGATACAAAAATGGAAAATAATGAACAAAATAGAATTCTGAACATTCTATTACAAAAATAAATAAACAATGACTCTATGCCCCAAGGGCGGTCTACTTGATCATCTCGAGCTTTCGCTCGGTCCTTTGCTTCTATATTCCAAGTAAATGCAAACATCACAATCCTACAACCAAATAGAATTTACTCAGGTACCCCAGTGCAATGGCGGCCTGAGTAGGATGTGAGATATAAATCTCAGTAGGCTAGGACCGACGGTGTCTACCCCAAATCTTGACATTAAATAAATAATTTAAACAGAGAAAGCATGCATAAATAAGGGAAGCAGTACGATGTAACTATATATCCAAGTACCTGCTTCATCTCTCAACTAGTGTCCAAACCTGTATTATACATTTTTCATGCATACACAACAGTCATTACACAATCACTTTCATTTATCAAGTATTAAATCCTCAATAAACTACATAATTCTCGTGATCTGGGCTGAGCCCGACATTCCCTGTATATGTCACTCACCACAAATGTCTCTAAAGACCATCTAAGTATTCAAAGTTAAGACCAAATCCAAGATTGTGCTTCGGCTCGGATAATGCATCATATGATAATCAATTTATTCTTTCATATACTATATTTGAGCCCATCCACTAAAAATAGTGATTCGCTCCTATGTTTGTCCACTAATAGTGATTCACCCAATTTATTGATTCATTGATAATAATGAACCCTTTCTCATATTCAACGTACAAATCATAATGTCATAATAGTTTTCATTAACCAATTAATTCATTTCATGTACGTCCAGTTGGACCCACAATTCAATGTCAATTAATGGGTGTAGAACATCATGTCTAGCACCCTCATGAGTATTTGGAGCGTCAGTCCTTCCCTCACAACCCATGGGTATTTGGAGCATCAGTCCCTGACCCATAAAAGAATATTTGCATGGAAGCTAGGTGTATAATTCCATGTCAAGTACCCCGTGAGTATTTAGAGCATCAGTCAATGTACCCCGATCCGTTTATCAATAATACATACATATTTATCATTGGTGTATAATTCCATGTCTAACACCCCACAACCATCCATTAATTAATTCATAAATCAATAAATCCAATACGTTAATTAATTCGAAAACTAATTAGCAACATAAATCACTCGTCAAAAGTCAACCATTAATTAACCATTCAACATATCAATAGTAAATAATTAATTAACAATTATTTATTCTTAACAAGCCAAATAAAGAATTAACTCAACATTTTATTATCCAAAGTCTTTAACAAGTCTGAACCCATCCACTCAAACAGTGATTCATCCCGGACTTTAACAATTTACAAGAACGTCATAATCATAACAAAACATGTTGAACAAAGCCCATATATTTATAAACCATCTCACGTAGCATCTCATAATATAAAACAACTTCATACAAGATAACATAATACCTGCAAATCTAACATGCATCAAAAGGTACCCATCGACAATAGTTGTACAAAAAAATTTATTCACAATCTTAATTTAATGCATTTTAATTAATTAATTCAATAATTAATTAATTAAATATTATCTCTTTAACCAATAATCAATAATTTAACCATTTTCCATTTAACATGTAATAATTAATCCATCCATTAATTATTACTAGTTTTCAATTTATATTCTAAACATTTAAAATATTCTATATTCTCAATAATCAGTAATAGACACATTATTTATTCCAACCCGTGACATGATAATTAATTATACAATTAATTACCCTATTACCCATTCTTCCCATTCAAATCATTTAACTATTTAATCATATCACTTTGACGAAATTAGCAATACATGCTTCAAATCAATAAATGTTCAAGTCCTCATTTATATCACATGAGAGGCATCATTTAATTACATCAAAAGTGACATGCATAGACATGTCATAATCAATTAAAATCACATTCTCAATTTATTTAACGAAGCTATAATTCATAAAGAAAGTGATAGGGATTTGGGACCCTACTTCAGCGTGGCACCATTTTAAATCCGAAGTGCTTTAATATACTTAGCAGAAACCAGTCCACAACTGGTCTGAAATCACATGTGTGTGCATCTTATATATATATATATATATATATATATATATTTATATTTATATTCACACACATTCAATGCAGCAATATAAATTTAATTCCAAATATTAAAATAGGTACTCAGAATCAAAACAGTAAGGACCAATGCGTCTCTAACTAGGTACTGGGGACTCATAAAAGTTTTCACACCCTTAGTTGAATGATGGGAAACAATACCATGGTCAAATAACCTAACCCAAATAAAGATGGAAAAGAAAAAATGTACTCATCTGCCTCACCTTTGTCGGAAGATTCTGGAATATGGTCCAAAGGTTCTAGAGGAGCCCTTGCACATCCCTAGAACCGACGAAACAAGGAAACCCAATAAAACCAGAAACATAGGATTTTGGACAAGGAAACAAGGTGAGGGAGGAGCCAAATGGACATTAAGAATCACAAAACAAAAGCTGATGGACTCACCTCAATGACACGAACAAGATTCGAGAAGACACCGGGAGGATTTGATCGCGCGGAGAGGTGCCAGCGAGGGTGGTGTAGCGCGCCTCAATGGAGGAGCTTGGTGCATTTTTGTTGTTCCCCCAATATGGTGGTGCGCCACCCTTATTTTCTCTCCCCCAATTTTTAACAACACCCATGATAAATTAATAGTCTTAATATAATAATAATAACATTTTTTATTCTCATTTAATATAATGTTTCTTCATTAACTAACATTTAAATAAATGATTCACAATTAATTAAAAAACCCCATTAATCATCAAATCAAATTAATACAATAATAATAATAATATCCATATTATTATTATTAAATATTTATTTTATTTAAAAAAATAATAAAAAATAATTTTAAAAACTGGATAAACACACAGCTGACCTGCACCATTTACCTACCCGTGATCAACCTGATATCTATATTTAAAATTGTTTAATTAAATTAAAACCAACTTCACATTTATTCCTTATTTAATATTTCCATTTAAAATTACCCTTCTTAGATAACTCCCAACTCATCATTATTTAATTAATTATCTCAACACAAATTAAAAAAAATATTAAAACATCTGCTTCGTAACGATTAATTAAATTCTTATTGACGTTTAATTTAATTTAATAAAACTCCAAAAAAATTACATTATTATTATTATTCATAATAATAATAACAGCCACTCATAAAAACATAATAATAATAATTGAATTATTATTTTTATTATTATTCAACCTTAGATAAAACCCAACACCTCTTATTATATAAAAACACATCTTTATTAATTATGAAACTCCTTATTTAATTAGATGCTTCTTTGAGATACCCAAAACACTCATAAAATTAACATCAATATTATACCTCATTAAACATCCAATTAATATCTTTTAAGATTAATGTTACACCACATTTAATTAAAAACGCTTCTTCCATCATTATTATCTTAATAAACATTTCTAAATTAATTATGAAACTCCCAATTTATTACAATATCATTAATATGATAAAAACTCCAACAATAACCCCTAATTTAATTTCCATAATAATATTAATTGTTACATTCATAAAAATAAAATAATAATAATCACATTATTATTATTTTTCAAACATTTGATAAACCCAACACCACTATTTAATAAAAACGCTTCATTAAATCTATAACTCCTAATTTTATTAAATGTTTTTTTGAGAATCTCAAAAGTGTCATTAAATTCTCATTAAGAATACACTCCTTTAATGTGAAATTAAAATTTCAATGCATCAAAATATTATATGACACCATAATAATAATAATAACATTATTATTATTAGCACATTCCTCCATTTAATAATAAATGGTTCTTTAATAATTCTGAAACTCATCATTTAAATAAAATTGTTCTTCGATAAACCCATAATCCAAATTAATTACTTCAATCATCATTTAATTAATTTTTTAACATTAATTTTATGAAATAACCACAATAATAATAATAATAATAATAAAAGATTCATTTTTATTATTATAACCTTTTTTAATTAATTAAAAACTCTCATATAATATTATTTTATTAAATTAAATAATTTTTTTAACAGGGTAAACTGAACAGGATGGAACGCAACCATGTGCTGCATGTGCGGATCCATTAAAGTAGACTTTTCCAAAATCGGTGTTCCCGAGACTCATCGGGACACCTGTGAAAATTATCGGGTAATTACACATGTCTAATAAAGACACCATTCGGTGTTCCAACACTCAGAATAAAATTCCAGAGCTCGGTTTAAAAAAACAACCCGTTGATAAACTCAAAAAAAATTCAAAAACATTTGTATTTTAATCCGGTTAAATAACATGGGACATTACAATATACCCACCTTAAAAACTCCTAGTCCCTTAGAAGCAATCACCAACCACTACTAAAACAACCGACCTACCAATGTCATTTAATCTTGTTAGAAGTGACATGTTGTGTTCCCAATGCCAAATTCACCTTTAACCATTCACAAGCCTAATGGATAGGCCTTTAAAACCAGAGCCAATGATCAGTTTATAGCTTAATCATCGAAATAGTTCTTATATATTATGTCATTATAAGGACCTATTCAATTAAAACGGTTGAATCTCAACCAATCAACAGAACAGGTTTCACATGCTTCCCTCAAAAGACGTCGTGGACCCAAAACCCCTTTTCGCCCTTTATCTTACGATGTTTCTATAAAAATATCCAAACTCTTCCGCAGATAAAACAAAGTCCTTACCCGACCTCTGGTGATATTTCCCAGTCAATTCATCACAAAGATATTTTAAAACAACCATTCCCCAACATAAAGAGAAAAGTATCCCAAAGAATCGACGCATCCCACGTACTACCCAGATAACAACCACTCATCAAGCCCAACAACATTTAAACTGTAGTGTGGCATAAGAACAACGCTATCTTAGTGTCTCCTTGAAGAATTCAAGATAGGGACATGGTCATCGTATTCGTATGAGAGTAATAAGAGAAAAACCAAGTTCATTAAGAAGATTGGTCAAACTATTATCAGACAACTCTATTCTAAAAGCTCGACATCCCCTGCTGACATGTTTATTAAAAACGATACAACAAAACCCACCTTAGTATTTTCCATGACGTCGCAAGAAAAGAACAGCCGCTCACCAGCGTGTGTTTTTAGAACACATTAACACATTGGTGTGACATTCCTCAAACCACGATCAACATGTCAAACATTGATCATCAAATCTGTAACATAAACCTATTGGCATTCCAAAATTGCCGAGTCCCATGAAGTCCTCCTGGGCAACGGGATAAACTTACTTCAATAGCCTAGAACATTCTATGGGTACAACCTGCCACTGTTTAGCCCCTTATGATCATTAACATCAACCCTCTCTCTTGGTCACACAAAACCAAAAACACAATATTCAAAATCTCCTTTTTCCCTTTTAGCTATTTTAATAAATTCATTTCAACCTTTCATCATTTGAATGAATTTCAACAAACACACAAGTACTTTTTCACAAAAGCCACTTGGTTTTCAAAACAGTGCCCTACGGAAAAATAAGAATGATATCAAAAACAAATTCTTTAAACATTTTATATTTAGTATTATTTAAATAAAAATAGGAAATTTAGCATCAAAATTCCTTTTTCTGAAAATGAGACCTCCAAAAGTACCATTTATATAATCTGAGTTCTTTAAAAGCAACCCCACAATGGTTTATTACAATCAAAACTCATCTGTATTAAATTCTTTACCATTTTCAAAACATAATATGGTTATATGGTTTAGTCATGTGGGTGGCCATATACCAATCGATAAGGCTCCCATACCCCTTATCACAGGAAGTTAGATCCCATTTATCACTATCAACATTCATTAAACATTTTAACTTTTGCAGCCCTTTAATATATCAAAACATCAATAGAATGTTAGCATAAGAAGTAACACAACAACATGCTATAACACAGAAGCAGGGCACAACAACAAAACATGATAATAACTAAGGCATTATAGAATATAATCACTCATGCATGTTAAATATATCATCGAAACATGCTATCTAGAGAGGCATGCTAAAGAATATCAAAACATGGCACTACACCCAAGGAACACAATCCAAATTAGTAGCCATCATACTAATGAAATTACATGGCTTGATATATGTATGAAATATGAATCTCTAAGTTACTAATATGATGCATGTATGAAACTTCCTTGCCATATCAGGACAAGAAAATTATTTTTTTCATATTCACTAAATCAATAAACTGTGGAAAATACGCCAGTCACTCAAGGTGAAATAATATCAACTATAACCTCTAATAGTACAAACATCAATTCCCATCCCTAACCACTTGGTCCTTTCCCGTACATGGGGTGATCAGTCTCAAGCACACCTATTAACCGAAGTGCTAACACATTTCTAGTCTCCTGTCTACCAAGCCCAAAATAGTAAGAAAATGGAAAAAGAAACTCTCTGATACCACTTTGTAACATCCCAACTAAGCTCACCACTAAACCAGTTGCTAGACCGGTCGCTACATGACCTCAAGCGCGTCTCCCTGTACGCTAGAGGCTACTGACTAGCAGCGAGGGTCTATGGATAGTCAGTGGGGAGACTATAACCTATTATCAGAGTGACACAGCAGTATATCAAACTAAATAAAAAACAATGGAAATAAATAGCAGATGCAGTCTAATAAATGATAAAGCAGTAGAAAGATGATTTTATAAATCATGTACAGAAAAATGGCCAATATCATTTATATAGAAGATGCATGCATGACATACTAATGATACAAAAATGGAAAACAGTGAAAAAAACAACATTCTAAACATTCCATTAACAAAATAAATAAACAATGACTCCATGCCCCGAGGGCGGTCTTTTTGAGAATCACGTTCTTCCACTCGGTCCTTTTCTCATATCTTCTAAATAAATTCAAATAGAATAATCCTACAAACAAAAAGAATCTACTCAGGTACCCCAGTGTAATGGCAGCCTGAGTAGGGTATGAGATATAAATCATAGTAGGTCGTGACCACCAGTATATACCCCAAATCCTGACATTCAATAAATAATTTAAATAGTGAAAGCATGCATAATTAAGGTAAGTTGTACAATATAACTATATACCCAAGTACCTACTTCAGCTCTCAGCTGGTGTCTGAACCTATATTATACATTTTTAATGAATAAACAATAGTAATTACACAATCATGTTCATTTATTAATTGTTCAATCCTCATTAAACTACATAATTATCATGATCCGGGTTGAACCCGACATACCCTGTATAAGTCACTCACCACATATGTCTGTAAAGATCATCTAAGTAATCGAAGTTAAGACCAAATCCAAGCTTGGGCTTTGACTTGGATAATGCATCATAAGATATTCAAATTAATCTTTCATATACTATATCTGATCTCGTCCACTAAAAAATAGTGATTCGCTTCTGGGTCCATCCAAAAATAGTGATTCACCCAATTCATTGATACGTATGAACCCTTTCTCATATTCAACTTACACAACATAATGTCACAATAGTTTTCATTAACCAATTAATTCATTTCATGTATGACCAATTGGACCAACAGTCTAATGTTAATTAATAGGTGTAGAACATCATGCCTAGCACCCCCAGGAGTATTTGAAGCGTCAGTCCCTATCTCACAACCCATGAGTATTTGGAGTATCAGTCGCTGAACCATAAAATAATATTTGTTTGCAAGCTGGGTGTAGAACGCCATGTCTAGCACCCTATAAATATTTGGAGCATCAGTCCCTGTCTCACAACTCGTTTATCAATAATACATATATATTTATCATTGGTTTAGAAATCCATGTCTAACACCCCACAATAAACCATTAATTAATTCATAAATTAATTAATCCAATCTGTAAATTAATTCAACAACTAATTAACAACATAAATCGCCTGTCAAAAGTCAACCATTAATTAACCCTTCAACATCTCAATAGTAAATAATTAATTACAAATTAATTATTCTTAGCAAGCCAAATAAATAATTAACTCAACATTTAATTATCCAAATTATTTAAAAACTATGAACCCATCCACTCAAACAGTGATTCGTCCAGGACTTTAACAATTTACATGCACGTCATAATCATCACAAAACATGCTTAAAAAAGCCCATATATTTAATAACCATATCACACATCATCTCATAATATTAAACAACTCCATACAAGACAACTGAATGCGTAGAAATTTAACATGCATCAAAAGGTACCCATGACCAACAGCAGTAACAAACAATTATTTCGCAATCATAATTTAATGCATTCAAATTAATTAATTCAACAATTAATTAATTAAATCATATCTCTTTAACCAATCATAAATTAATTAATAATTTTCCATTTAACATGTAATAATTAATCTATCCATTAATTATTACTAGTTTCCAATTTATATTCTGAACATTTCAAATATTCTATATTCTCAATAATCAGTAGTGGCCACAATTTTTATTCCAACCCATGACATGATAATTAATTCTACATTTAATTACCCTATTACCCATTATGCACATTCAAATCATTTTACTATTTAATCATATCAATTTAACAAAATTAGAAAAACATACTTAAAATCAAAACATGTTCAAGTCCTCATTTATCACACGTGAGCGACATCATTTAATAACGTCAAAAGGGTCATGCATAGACATATCATAATCAATGAAACTCACATTCTCAATTTATTTAAAGAAGTTATAATTCTTAAATAATGTGATAGGGATTTGGGAACCTACCTCGGGGTGGCACCATTTTAAATCCGAATCTATTTAATATAATTGGTGGTAACCAGTCCACAACTGGGCCAAAATTGCACACGTGAACACCTTTTATATATGTATATATATGTATATATATATTCTCATGTGTTCCCTGCAAAAATATAAATAAAATTCAAAATATTAAAATAGGTACTCAGAATCGAAGCAGTAAGGACCAACGTACCTTTAACTAGGTACTGGGGACTCATAAATATTATCACACCCTTAATTGAATGATTGGAAACAATACCACGATTAAATAACATTAACCGAAACATGATGGAAAAGATAAAACGAACTCATTTTCCACGCCTTTTCAGCAGATGCCTGAATACGGTCCAAAGGGTCTAGAGGAGCCCCTTTCACATCCCTAGAACTGAAGAAACAAGGAAACCCAATAAAACCTGAATCATAGGATTTTGGCCGATGAAACCAGGCAAGGGAGGAGCCAAACGGACGATGAGAATCACAAAACAAAAGCAGATAGACTCACCTCACCGAGATGGAGAAGATTCAAGAAGACACCAGGAGGATTCGACCGTGCAAAGAGGAGCCAGTGATGGGGGTGTAGTGTGCCTCAAAGTAGGGGCCTAGTGAATTTTTTTATTCCTTAAATATGGTGGTGCACCAACCTCATGTTATCTATCCCAATTATCAATTACACACAAAATAAACTAGTAGTATTAATATAATAATAATTACATTTATTATTCTCAATTAATATAATGCTACATACTTAACTAACATTTAAATAAATGTTTCACAATTAATTCTGAAAACCCCCATTAATCATCCAATCAAATTAATACAATAATAATAATAATATCCTTATTATTATTATTAAATATTTCTTTTATTTAAAAAAAATAAAAATAATTCATTTTAAAAACTGAATAACTGCACAGCTGACCCACACTATTTTACTACCCGTGCACAACCTGATATCTATATTTAAAATGGATTAATTAAATTAAACCCAACTCCACATTTATTCCATATTTAATATTTCCATTTAAAATTACCCTTCTTCGATAACACCCAACTCATCATTATTTAATTAATTTTCTAAACATAATTTAATTAAATAAAAAATCTGCTTCGTAGCGATTAATTAAATTCTTATTGACCTTTAATTTAATTAAATAAAACCCCAAAAAATACATTATTATTATTATTATTCATAATAATAATAACAACCACTGATAAAACCATAATTATAATAAATGCATTGTTATTTTTATTATTATTCAACCTTAGATAAAACCCAACAACTCTAATTAAATAAAAATGCTTATTTATTAATTAAAAAACTCTTTATTTAATTAGACGTTTCTATGAGATACCCAAAAGCCACATTAATTTTACATCAATATTATACCTCATTAAACATCCAATTATAATATTTTAACATAAATGTTACACCCAAATTAATTAAAAATTATTCTTCATTCATTATTATCTTAATAAAAATTTCATAATTAATTATGAAACTCTCAATTTATTACAATAACATTAATATGATAAAAACTCCAACCCATAACCCCTAATTTTATTTTGATAATAATATTAATTATTACATTCATGAAACTAAAATAATAATCTCATTATTATTATTTTTCAATATTTTGATAAACAAAAAATCACTATTTAATAACCATGCTTTATTAAATCTGAAAATCCTCATTTTATTAAATTTTTCTTTGAGAAGATCAAAAGCGTCATTAAATTCTCATAAATAATACACTCCTTTAACATGAAATTAAAATATCAACACATAAAATTTATTTATGACACCATAATAATAATAACATTATTATTATTAGCACATCCCTCCATTTATTAATAAATGGTCCTTTAATAATTCTGAATCTCTTCATTTAAATAAAATGGTTCTTCGATAAACCTATATTTCACATTAATTTCTTCAATCATCATTTAATCAATTATTTATCATTCATTTAATTAAAAAACCAAATTAATAATAATAACATCATCATTATTACTGTTAAAACATTCTTTTAATTAATTACAAACTCTCATATAATATTATTTAATTAAATTAAATAATTTATTAAACAGGGTAAATTGAATGGGTTGGAACACAACCATGCGCTTCTCGTGCAGATCCATTAAAGAAGAATTTTCCAACATCGGTGTTCCCAAGACTCATCGGGACACCCGCGAAAATTATCGGGTAATTACCTAAGTCAATAAAGACACTTTTAGGTGTTCCAACACTTAGAATAAAATTTCAGAGCTCGGTTTTAAAAAATGACCTTTTGATAAACTGAAAAAAAAAATCAAAGATATTTGTATTTTAACCCAGTTCAATAACACAGGACTTTACACAGAACCTATAGTTCATTTGGTCTAGTACACAGAAATTTCATTATAGATTGAAGAAAAGATGAAGAATTTGATGGAGATGATTTTGTTCTTGAGTCTCAAGGAAGAAGGATCAGGATTAACATTGTTGAGTCAAGAGACTGGACCTGTACTCAATAATGGAATAATGATCCATGATACAGTATTTTTGGGTTGTAATATAACTTAGATGAAGAGAGGGTTCCTCCTCGTCCTACTCCACAAGACCAAGATGAAGCAGAACCTATACCACCAGTTGCATCCCAAGCAATAGAGTGAGTAGCACAGACAATTCCTAGTGACATTGTCACTAAGGCTGATTTGGAGAAATTTGAAAATAATATATGTTATTTAGTGAAATTCTCAGTTGGATTCAGAAGTGAATCCTCCAATTTTATAGGTATTTTTGATACATATGCAGTAGGAATTGAAAGGATTTTAATCCAAGACATTCAACCAAATCTCATTACCACAACAGAAACCATCATTAAGCATAATGCCTTGTTGAGAGAAGAAGTAACGGAGACGAGAAATGGGTTAAATTCTCTAACCTCTAATTTTAAAACCTCATTTAGTGGTGTAATGGATGTTTTTAGGAACTTTTTGACTCATCTACTATGTGTTGATCTGATGAAATTGAAAGAGGATCTTGGCAAAATGATTACTGGACCTTCCAGCTCTAGGAATGGAAAAGGGGTTGTTGCTAATTTAGAATCTCTCAAGGATGTGATGTAACACCCTGATATTTTATGAGAAGTATTTTTTTTTATGTCTTATGTTATATGCAACATCAAAGGAATATTTCACTGCACACAACACTACCTTGGCTTGTGTTACACGCAATCACGACCTTCCTCGATAGCGTGTGTAGAACGCAACAATGGGTTTCACTAAACAATGATATATTGTTATAATATTATTATGGACTAGCCGTTATGAATAGTATTAACTACATTTTGAATTTTATAGAATTATTATTCATCTTACATATTTTCTAGAACATGGTATGAGAACAAAATAAATGTTTCGTGTAAAATAAGTATTTTTCAAAAAATGCAGTTTTGTCGCCTTTTGATGGAGCACCCATTTTAAATCTAGTTTTTGACTTTTTTATAAATTCAATTTGTCAAAATAAAATCCTTCCTTGGAATCAGGATATACAAATTTAATTTGGATAAATTTTTCATATTATTTTAATAACTTTCATATTTTAATGAATAGTAAAAACACGCTATAATTTAATTAAAAACAACTTTTTTCATCGCAATAATTTATATGGCTATATTATCTTTTTAATTGGTTTTAAAGTATAATTAGAATATATTTTTAACATTTAATCTAGTGTTGGTCATTCGAATTAATTTCACATTGAAATTGGACATAAACAATTGTCGATCATTTGATAGTTATTATTTCTTAAAAACACGCTATTTGTTTTGATAATGGGAATTACTTTTAAAATTAATTAATGCCACTTATATTTTTTGAATTTGGAAAAATAGACATCATTTATGGATTTGGAATATCAAATATTTCTTAGGCTGAATTTTTGTTATTTTTAGAAAAACATCAATTTTTTATGAATAGTGAAACCACTTAGTGGTAGTTAAAAAAGTGACTCTTTCATTTAAATGAAATTTTACCACTTCTTTGAATTGAATTTAAAAAATCCGACATACATGTTTGTTATCAAGGAGTAAAATGTGGTTCAATAAAATGAAAATAATTTTTGGTGAATAGTAACTTTTGATTTTTATTTACTGCGGTTAAAGATAAATAGGGTAATTCATGGTTAAAAAAATATTATAATAATTCAAAATTACCTTAACACTTGTCCTAACTTTATTGGATGAGTAGTGGCCAACCATGGGAATCCTTGGGTCAATTTTGGGACCCGATTGAGCCACTTGGTAGTGATAATGACAATTTGGATTAATTAATTTATTGTAAAGACAAAATTGACATTAACAAAAATATTTTAGTAATAAATTTTTATAAGGAGCTATATAAATTATCTTTTCGACAATAAATATTCATTAGAAAGCTAAAATGATTTCTTACATGGGGTTTTTTTATAATTTTTATACATCAAATAAATTAAATTATTTCTGACACAATAATGATGCAGTATTTACCTAATTAATAAATGGTTTAAATAAATAAGATTATAATGATTAAAATATTATCCAAAAAATGTACAATTCTGATTGGATGATTTTATTTAGACCATGAGTCATCTTATATTCATATTTTATGATTTTTGGACCTTTTGAAATAGAAGATAAGTTTATAATAAAGTAATATTTTTCACAACTTCCAAAGGTTCCCCTCTCATCCCTTATAAAAGGGAACCTCCTCCCTCTCTTCTTTACACAACTTTGAGCCTTCAAGCTCGGACAACCCCTTCCCATTACTCTTCTAAACACCCCTACTAATATTCTAGAGGTCCTGGTCTTCTTCAAAGACCAACATTAGTGCCCTAAGAGGGGTTTCAAAGAGGCGTGTCGAAGAAGAGGTAATATCCATTACTGAATATTTCAAATTTATTTCTTCTTATACTTCCTCTTCTTTAGTTGTTTCATTATTAAGTAATAACATCAGTATCACTCATATACGGATATGTTATTATAAATATGAATCAACCCTATTTCACCTTCTATCCATCCTACGGAAAACAAAATCACAGCGCGTGTGTACGTACAGAATATCGTCTCCACGCCGTTGTGAAATCTTTTTTCCACCACCACCTTACATGGATGGGTATAATGGTGTAAATAATAACTATATATTATTATTTTAAAGTTATATTGATTATTAAAGAGTATACATACACTTCAATACAATTCCACGATCATGGGAACGATATCATCGCTCGTGCGTACGTACGGCCTACCATCTCCACGATGTGATGCGACTCGTTCTACATGATCTTAATTGAATAATGATTATATAAATGAATTAAATGAATAAATATGATATATATTACACTAATACCATTCTGTAAATTAGGTATTTATAACCTAAAAAGAATATTAAGAATTTATTCGACAAAACATGCATAAGAACATAAAGCAATGAACACCTGAATAACAAGTAGCAATGAAATATTACAAATAAAAAGATAAGAATATTACCATATATGATATCAAAACAATGAATATGATTCTGTAATAAGTCAATGACATTATTTAAATCATTATACAGGAGGTTCGGATACATATGAAGCAAATCGGACCTAAGGTAAGGGATAATTTTGCAATCTTATTTTTATCTGATATTACTTATATGTTAGTATTTACTAGGGTTATATTTTTCATCCATGTCCATAAAATGTTTTTCATAAAGTGTTTAATATTCTTCCATTTATGTTTAAAGTCATGTTTACCCTTCTTCAACTTTTACTATGTGTTATGGATGGAATCTTTCTTTTGTTTACCATATGTGGTACTTTATGACTTTTCCGTTAAAAGTACGAGGGGAATGTTTTTTTAACTTATACGTCATGATCAGATTTTTACGGTTTCATAAAGCCTTATTTTCATGAAGTTTACTCTACAAGATTTCATGGTTAATTTCAATAAAATTCTTTTCTTTTATAATTGCATGGCATTTTGTTAAAAGAAAATGATTTTTAAGAGAAAATGTTATTTTCCTCCAGAATTCATTTCTTGTGTTTTATCAAAACCATTTTCCATCTAAGATGACATTATTTAATATGTGTATGTTTCAATTATAATGTCTCTATGATTTACATGGTTTCACTTTTCTTATGATGAAATGATATCCATTTGTTTTATATGGATTATGTTATGATGGGATGATGTTTATGAAACCCATTTTATTCTTTGGGTTATGATGAATGATTTATGTTTATGTTGTGGAACACATAAGAATGGTTTAATTATGAGATGGGTGGGACCTATATATCCCTCCAATTCATTGGGTAAAGATTTATATCTGATGAGATAGATATGGCTGGAACGGCAAGTTAATCTGGTTCAGTGATACGGGACTGGAATGAGGAGTGAACTCGGTTCAGTAATGGACTTTGTCTGCTATGATGGTATTGTAAATGAGCCTTGACGAATATGAAATGATTTTCTTTGATTATGTGTGTATGCCACAATGTTTCATGTTTTAAGTTAGGATTATTGGGATTATATTTCACTACTATGATTTATCCCATGTTATGATATTATGATATCTTTTGCAGGTTAAGATTTTCAAAATGTTATGTTCTTATGAATATGATATGATTGATATTTCTTTTGTTTACCCTTACTGAGCATTTGAGGTCACCCTTTTGTATGTTTTCTTTTCCCCAGGTCAGGAAGAAGGGTATTAAGTAATATATGCCAAAAGGGGCTCTACATATGATGAAATAAACAGGAGAGAATGTAGATGATTTATGAACCAGTTGTTTATATTTCCTAGTTTATAAAGACACTATACCTATACAGTCCTATCATGGTTTTGTTATATGATGTAATAAGTATACTTTAATTCTAAAGTAATAACCATGTTTGTAAAGTATGGGTCGTTATAGTTGGTATCAGAGGAAAGGTATGGTCAACCTTTGGAAACTAGGATGTGAAAGACTTAGTAAGAACTATAAGGATATGTCTAAACATAGAACACAATATTAGTGTTTTAGAAATGTCCATGAACAACCTATGATAAGACCTAAAGTGTGAAATTTTATTCTTGATTATTTGGTTTTCCGGTTTTGATTAGTGTTTCTCACACTATGCTTCTTGGTTTTAGTCAATGGCTGGAACCCGAAGGAACCGTGTTAATGCTGAATGCGATGGGAAATGCAATTATTGTCCCCCTGAGCAACCAAACGTTATGGGAGTGGGAATGAAAAATCTTGTAGCCATGATCACACAACATTCTCAAGCTATGAACCATGCTGGACTTCCAAACGAGCAAACGAAGGAGCAACATTCTATTGCATCCTTCATGAGTCAGCGTCCACATTCATTTAGAGGGTCTTCTGATCCATTAGTGGCTGAACAATGGATTAGTACCACTAAAAAGATATTTTCATTTCTACAATGTTCTGAACATGATAAATTTATCTTAGTAGTGTATCATTTGGAAGGTGAAGCTGATAAATGGTGGAATTTTATTAAGAATACGAGGCAAAGGGATGAAATTGAGTCCATGGAATGGGATGAGTTCAAGAACTTATTTTTCAATAAGTACTTCCCTATTATTCTTTGAAAAAAGATGGAGAAGGAGTTTCTTGAACTGAAGCAAAAGGATGATGAATCGGTTGGTACCTACGAAGAAAATTTCACAAGACTTGCAAGGTACGCTTCCGGAATTATTATCCAACCTGAGAGTAAGATCGATCAATTCTTTAGTGGATTAAAACCAAGTCTTCAAAGGGAGTTATCCATAAGGAACTTGAATAGCTACGAGGAAATTGTTTGATGTGTTTGCAAGGTTGATATGAAGATTGGAGTAAGCCATCAGTCATTTGGGTTTGATAAGAAGAGAAAAATGAAAGGGAAATCTAAAGACCACAATGAAAAGAAGATGAGTTTTCCCTTATGCTAAAAGTGTGGAAAGAAACATGGAGGTAATTGTCTTAAAGGGACAAGTAAATGTTTTAAGTGTGTAAAATAAGGTCATCGGGCAGTTGAATGTCGAAATAATGGGAAGAAGATGTCTAATGAGGCGAACAAAGAAAGGGATACACAGAATGCACCTCCTATACTTCAATGTTTCAAGTGCAAGGAAATGGGGAATTATTCCAATCAATGCCCTAATCCAATGGTTGTTGATGATGATCGACGTCAACAAACTATTAAGGCCAAAGACAAAGGAAAGTCACATGCAATTTCTATCGGCGATGTGGTGTACGACAATGAAGTGGTGAAAGGTACACTTACCATCCTATCTAAAATAGAAATTTTTTTATTTGATTCTGGATCCACCCACTCTTTTATTTCTGAAGAATTTTCTAAGGGTATCACCGTACTACCTCAACAATTAGATGTTGAGTTAGCTTTGACGACTCTTAATGGGACAACGGTTGCATCAAAAGTTTATAATTCTTCTCCAATTGATGTTTGTGGGAAAGTGCGTCCTGAAAATCATGTGATCCTTCCTATAGTAGAATTTTATGTGATTCTTGGCATGGATTTGATTTCTTTATATGGAGGTCATATCAATTTCCAAAGAAGGAAAATCCCATTTAATATTACCGATCAATATCCTATCATCTATCGATGCAAGGATGAATATAACCTTCCAGTGGAAATTTCTTCCATCTTATGGGTCTTGATTCCAATAAACGAAGGTTATTTATTTCAAATGGTTGGAGAAAAACTCATGATTAAGAATATGCCCATTGTACAGGAGTTCGATGATGTCTTTCCAGAGGAATTTCCAGGTCTTCCACCAAATTGTGAAGTTGAGTTTTCAATAGAACCCATACCGGGTGTTATGCCCATTTCAAAGACATCTTATAGAATAACCCCAATTGAGTTGTAGGAATTGAAGAAGTAACTCTAAGAGAATTTTGATAAGGGATTCATACACCCTAGTGCATCACCTTGGGGAGCACCTGTTCTGTTTGTTAAGAAGAAAGATGGATCAATGAGACTTTGCATTGATTATCAAGAACTTAACAAGATCACTATCAAGAACAAATATCCTCTCCCACGCATTTATGACTTATTTGACCAACTACGTGGAGCTCAATACTTTTCCAAGATTGATCTTCGTTAAGGGTATCATCAATTAAGGGTTAAAAAGAAGGATATACCAAAGAGGTCTTTCCATACAATGTATGGACACTATGAATTTATAGTGATGCAATTTGGTCTTATTAATTCCCCTGCTATCTTAACAGATCTAATGAATAGTGTCTCTGGAAACTATCTTGATCAGTTTGTGGTAGTCTTTGTAGACGATATTCTTGTCTATTCGAAGAGTAAGTAAGAACATGAATATCACTTGATAATTGTATTAAATACCCTAAGAAAGGAGGAGATTTATGCCAAATTTACCAAGTGTGAATTTTGGCTTCAAAAAGTTTCATTTTTGGGTCACATAATCTCAAAAGAGGGGATATATGTGGATCCAGGAAAAATAGAGGTTATCAAATGATGGTCAAGACCAACAACAGTAACTGATATTCGAAGTTTTCCTGGTATTTCTGGATATTATCGACGTTTTTTGAAAGATTTTCCAAGGTTATCTAATCCACTCACCAGGTTGACTCAAAAAGGAGTTATGTTTGTTTGGACAGATGAGTGTGAAGAGAATTTCAAAGAGTTAAAATGAAGGTTATCCAATGCACCTGTGCTCACACTACCGTGTAGTGGAGAAAGGTTTGTGATCTACAGTGATGCATCCAAGAAGGGACTGGGGTGTGTTCTCATGCAAAATGATATGGCGATAGCTTATACCTCACGAAATTTGAAAATTGATGAGCAAAATTACCCAACTCATGATTTGGAGTTAGCCACGGTAATCTTTTCATTAAAAATATGGAGGCATTATCTTTATGGTGAAATTTGTGATATTTATACTGATCATAAAAGGTTTAAAGTATATTTTCACACAAAAGGAGCTGAATATGAGCCAAAGAAGATGGTTGGAGTTGATTAAAGACTACGACTGCTCAATTCATTATCACCCTGGGAAAGAAAACAAGGTGGCAGATGCATTAAGCCGACAAGACCATGATAGATTATCCATGATGAGGATCAAAAAAGATCCAATATTTATGGATTTACAAAGGATGGATCTTGGAATTATAATAGAAGGGGAAAAATATTATCTTTCTCAAATTAATGTTCAACCATCTATACATGTGAAGATTAAAGAGGCACAAAAACAAGATGTAGAGTTACAAAAGAAGGTGAGAAATGTTCCTGAATTCAACATTGATTGTGATGAGATAATAAGGTTCAGAAATTGGGTTTTTGTTCCTCCCATCCCAGAATTAAAGAAGGAGATACAGTATGAGGCTCATAGTTCTTCATTGTCTATTCTTCCTGGAAGCACGAAGATGTATAGGGACCTCAAAGAGTACATCTGATGGGATGGCATGAAAAGAGATGTTTTTGAATATGTCTCTCGATGCTTGGTTTGTCATCAAGTCAAAGATGAGAGACAGAAGTGTAAGGGGATGTTACAACCATTACTCATACCAAAATGGAAATGGGAAAACATAACTATAGACTTTTTCACTAGACTTCCTAAAACATCCAAAGGCAATAATGCTATTTCGGTTATAGTTGATGGTCTTATGAATTCAGCACACTTCATTGCTATTAGAGACGATTTCTCTCTGGATCAGCTTTCCAGGATATATGTGAAGGAAGTGGTAAGATTTCATGGAGTACCACTTTCCATTATATCCGATCGAGATCTGATTTTTACCTCGAAGTTCTGGAGAAGTCTTCTGTATACTTTAGATATAGATTTGAGTATCAACACTACTTATCATCCTCAGACAGACGGTCAGTCTGAGAGAATAAATCAAACTCTAGAAGATATGTTAATAGCTTCCTCTATGGATTTCAAAGGTGGTTGGGATCAACACCTACCTTTGGTGGAATTTTCTTATAATAATAGCTTTCACTCATGTATTCTAATGGCTCCTTATGAAGCTCTCTCTAGGAATAAATGCAGGACTCCAACTTGTTGGGATGAAGTTGGGGAAAGGAAGCTATTAGGACCTGATCTTGTTGATGAGATGGTAGAAAAGGTCAGATCTATTCAACAACACATAAGAGCATCTCAGAGTCGATAAAAAAGTTATGTCGACAACTGAAGAAAAGACCTTGAGTTTGAAGTGGGTGATAAAGTGTTCTTACGAATATCTTCTTGGAAGAGAGTAATGAGATTTGGAAAGAAGGGAAAGTTGAGCCCTAGGTATATCGGTCCTTTCGAAATACTGGATTGTGTTGGGAAGGTAGCTTACTGATTGGTGCTTCCACCGAATCTCTCTCAAGTTCACGATGTGTTCCATGTATCTCTCTTGAGAAATTACATACCCGATCCTTCACATGTACTAAGCTCAGAAGTTGTACCGCTGGAGCAAGATCTTTCTTATGAAAAATAGTCGATAGAGATTCTGGATCATAGCGAAAAAGTTCTATGGAACAAGACCACTCGCTTGGTGAAAGTTTTATGGAGGAACCACCAATTAGAAGAAGCTACATGGGATCTTCAGGATATGGTTAGGGAGAGGTATCCTAATCTGTTTGTTATGAAGTGACGAATTTCAAGGGCAGAATTCATTTTAAGGGGGGTAGAATGTAACACCTTGATATTTTATGAGAAGTATATTTTTTTATATCCTATGTTATATGCAACATTAAAGGAATCCTTCACTACACACAACACTACCTTGGCTTGTGTTACACGCAATCGTGACCTTCCTCGATAGCATGTGTAGTACGCAATACCGGGTTTCACTAAACAACGATATATTATTATAATATTATTATGGACTAGTCATTATAAATAGTATAAACTAAATTTTTAATTTTATAACATTATTATTTATCTTAAATATTTTCTAGAACTTGGTATGAGAACATAAAAAAAATTCAGGTAAAATAAGTATTTTTTTAAAAATGCAGTTTTGTCGCCTTTTGATGGTGCACCCATTTTAAATCTAGTTTTTAACAAGTTTATAAGTTCAATTTGACAAATTAAAATTCTTCCTTGGAATCAGGATATAAAAAATTAATTTGGATAAATTTTTCATATTATTCTGATAACTTTCATATTTTAATGAATAGTAAAAACACGCTATATTTTAATTAAAAACAACTTTTTTCATCGTAATAATTAATATGATTAGATAATCATATTAATTGGTTTTAAAGTATAATTAGAATATATTTTTACCATTTAATCTAATTTTGGTCATTAGAATTAATTTCACTTTGAAATTGGACATAAACAAGTGTCGATCTTTTGATAGTTATTGTTCCTTAAAAACACGCTATTTGTTTTGATAACAAGAATTAATTTTAAAATTAATTAATGACACTTCTATGTTTTGAATTTGGGAAAATAGAAATCATTTTTGTATTCAGAATATCAAATATAGCTCAGGCTGAATTTTTGGTATTTTTCTGAAAAACATCAATTTTTTGATGAATAGTAAAACCACTTAGTGGTAGTTAAAAAACTGACTCTTTCATTTAAATGAAATTTTACCACTTCTGTGAATTTAATTTAAAAAATCCGACATAAATGGTTGTTATCAAGGAGTAAAATTTGGTTCCATATGATGAAAATAATTTTTGGCTAATAGTAACTTTTGACTTTTATTTACGGCGGTTAAAGGTAAATAGGGTAATTCAAGGTTAGAAGAATATTATAATAATTCAATATTATATTGACACTTGTACTAACCTTATATGATGAGTATTGGGAGACTAGGGGAATCCATGGGTCGATTTTGGGACCCCATTGAGCCACTTGTTAGTGATAATGACAATTTGGATTAATTAATTTAATGTAAAGACAAATTTGACATTAACAAAAATCTTTTAGTAATTAATTTTTTTAAGGAGTTATATAAATTATATTTTCTACTATAAATATTAATT
Source organism: Viscum album (assembly GCA_963277665.1). NCBI lineage: Eukaryota > Viridiplantae > Streptophyta > Magnoliopsida > Santalales > Viscaceae > Viscum > Viscum album. The sequence continues at coordinate 1,228,770,754 of OY728130.1, forward strand.
ATAAATATAAAAAGATTTCCTACATGGTGGGGTTTTTTTATAATATTTAGACATCAAATAAATTAAATTATTTATGACAAAATAATGATGCAGTATTTACCTCATTAATAAATGATTTAAATAAATAAGATTATAATGATTAAAATATTATCAAAAACATGTCCAATTCTGATTGGATGATTTTATTTCGACCATGAGTCATATTATCTTTATCTTTAATGATTTTTTGGATCTTCTGATACCGAATATAAGTTTATAATAAAATAGTATTTTCATACTTTCCAAAGGTGCCCCTCTCCTCCCTTATAAAAGGGCACCTCCTCCCTCTCCTATTTACACAACTTTGAGCCTTAAAGCTCGGCCAACCCCTACCCATTACTCTTCTCAACACCCCTAGTAATATTCTAGAGGTCCTGGTCTTCTTCAAAGACCAACATTAGTGCCCTAATAGGAGGTTTCAAAGAGGCGTGTCGAAGAAGAGGTAATATCCATTACCGATTCTTTCAAATTTATTTATTCTTCTACTTCCTCTTATTTATTTGTTTCATTATTAAGTAATAACATAAGTATAACTCATATACTGATATGTTATTATAAATATTAAACAACCCTATTTCACCTTCTATCCATCCTACGGAAAATGAAATCACTGTGCGTGCGTACGTACGGAATACCGTCTCCACGCCGTGGTGTAATCTGTTTTCCACCACCACCTTACATGGATGGGTATAATGGTGTAAAGAATAAATATATATGATTATTGTAAATTGATATTGATTCTGAAATAGTATACATACACCTCAATACAATCCCATGATCATGGGAACGATATCATCGCTCGTGTGTATGTACGGCCTACCGTCTCCACGATGTGATGTGAATCGTTCTAGATGATCTTTATTGAATAATGATTATAAAAATGAATTGAATGAATAAATATGATATATATTACACTAATACCATTCTGTAAATGATGTATCTATAACCTAAAAAATAATAATAAGAATTTATTTGACAAAACATGCATAAGAACATAAAGAAATGAACACCCGAATAACAAGTAGCAAAGAAATATTACTAATAAGAAGATAAGAATATGAACATATTTGATATTATAACAATGGATATGATTCATTAATAAGTCAATGACATTATTTAAATCATTATACAAGATGTTCGGATACGTATGAATCAAATCGGACATAAGGTAAGGGATAATTTTTCAATCTCATTTTTATCTGAGATTGCTTATATGTAAGTATTTACTGGGGTTATATTTTTCATCTATGTCCATAAAATGTTTTTCATAAAGTGTTTAATATTCTTCCATGTATGTTTAAAGTCATGTTTACCCTTATTTGACTTTTACTTTGTGTTATGGATGGAATATTTCTTTTGTTTACCATACGTGGTACTTTTTGACTTTTCCGTTAAAAGTATGAGGAGAATGTTTTTTTTAACTTATACGGCATGATCATATTTTTACTGTTTCATAACGCCTTATTTTCATGAAGTTTAATCTACATGATTTCATGGTTATTTTCAATAAAGTTATTTTCTTTTATAATTTCATGGCATTGTGTTAAAAGAAAATTATTTTTAAGAAGAAAGGATATTTTCCTCAAGAATTCATTTCAAGTGTTTTATCAAAACCATTTTCAATCTAAGATGAAATTATTTCATATGTGTATATTTCAAGTGTAATGTCTCTATGATTTATATGGTTTCACTTTTCTTATGATGAAATGATATCCATTTGTTTTATATGGATTATGTTATGATGGGATGATGTTTATGAAACCCATTTTATTCTTTTCATTATGACGAATGATTTATGTTTATGTTGTGGCACACATAAGAATGATTTCATTATGAGATGGGTGGTACCTATATCTCCCTCCAATGCATTGGGTAAAGATTTATATCTAATGAGATAGACATGGCTGGAACTCCAAGTTAATCTGGTTCAGTGATACAGGACCGGAACAAGGAGTGAACTCGGTTAAGTAGTAGACTTTGTCCACTATGATGGTCTTGGAAATGAGCCATGACTAATATGAAATGATTTTTTATGATTATGTGTGTATGACATAAAGATTCATGTTTTATATTATGATTATTGGGTTTACATTTCACTACTATGATTTAACCCATGTTATGATATTATGATCTCTTTTCCAGTTTAAGATTTTCAAAATTTTATGTTCTTATGAATATGATATGGTTGATATTTATTTTGTTTACCCTTATTGAGCATTTGAGCTCACCCTTTTGTATGTTTTATTTTCCCTAGGTTAGGAAGAAAGTTATTAAGTAGGATATGCCAAAAGGGACTCTAGATATGATGAAATAAATGGGAGACAATGTAGATGATTTATGAACCAGTTGTTTATGTTTCCCAGTTTCTAAAGACACTATACTGATACGGTCCTGTCATGGTTTTGTTATATGTTGTAATAAGTATGCTTAAATTATGAATTAATAACCATGTATGTAAAGTATGGGTCGTTATATGCGATGAGAGAGAAACTCCAAAATATTCAGAGTGTTTCAGACACTGAAACTCTTGAAAAGGTACATCGAAATATCGACCTTGTGTACAATATGGTATGGAAGTGCACAAATGAAGCCTCATATTCTCATAAATAGATTATAGATTAATTGGATAAATACTTTAGTAAGATTTATACCAAGAATTATCTCATCAATAGCTTCACGTTTTTAGCAGAAAAACTCAGAATACATCCAGTCATAGAAGCGTTCAAGAAAAAAGTTACTCAATTGAAGGATTTTACCCCTTTAATAAATAAATACATGGAAAATAAGGATGGCTTTGAGAAAGATATGAAATATGGTGGTTAAATCATAAATGATTTCATTAAACACTTATAGACATATCTACAAGTTCATGCGGAAGCCATTGTGGTTCCTCCTGATGCTTCTATTGGTACTACCTCTCAGCCTCCTTTTCCAATGACTATATCTCAGGCTCTTTCCCAGATTATATTGGTCATTACAAAGAAATCTCCCAGTCACATATTGTCAGAGAGAAGGTCTAGTCTTGCAGCCAATGTTCTTATAGGTGTTGCCCTGCCTGGTGTTATCTTCAGACCATCTCTTCCCTCTGACACTCCCAAACCCTCTCATCCTTCTCTGGATCCTTCAGATAAAGGCAATGCCCCTAAAAATCCAAACCCTTAGGGATGAATTGTATCTTTTATAGTTATGTGTCACTTCTTATTGATTGTACTCATTTTCTTCTTAATAGAGCCTTTTTTTAAATGTTTTTTTTTTAAAAATGTATATTTATCTTCTTTCTGTTCTTTTTTACAAATCCCAATAGGGGGAGAAAGAAGAGGCATAAATTATTCATCTAAGGGGGTGAAATTATGTTATAGGAGAAAAGGCATGTCATAATCATAATCCATTTATTGAGGGGGTGCATTGTTTTAAAAACTCACACAAGGGAAGGCTTTAGTTATATTTAATAATCAAATTTAATAAAGATTATACAAAGTCCAGTTATTATTATTCGTTATATTTACATGTATGCCATAATGTTTTATTATCAAAGAGGGGGAGATTGTTGGACCCTCTATGATATAGTAGTTTTCATAATCACAAATAATGTCAATCTACAGATTCTACTATGTCATGCCATTTAATATCTCTAAGAAATTTAATTATGTCATCCAAAACTATAAACTTAAATAAGTCCTTAACCTATATATATATATATATATATATTGTTATGTTTACAGGTGTATTTTTACATGTTTTGTTTCATTCAATACAGACACTTTATTAGTTTTTTAGAATCTCTAGCACTGACATCTTGTTCGATACATTGATGTTTGACACACCGATGTTCTACACATCGATGTTAGACACACCGATGATCGACACACCGATGTTTGACACACCGATGATCAACACCCCGATGTTTGACTGACCAAAGATGACAGACCGATGATGACATACCAATGATGACAAACTGATGATGACAGATTGAATATGACACACTGATGATGAAAGACTGATAATGGCACACCGATGATGACAGACCAATACTTATGACTCACCAATAGTCATAAATAACTATTTAAAATTTATTAATTCAAATTTATTTCTAACAGTCATATTTAGAAAAATTAATGTTTCTAACATTATTTAATATTGTCTATAAGACTATCCTTAGATAGTATGTGGTACATGCACATGGGGATATCTTCTTTCTTAGTGGACTATGATGTATAAAAGGATTACAAACTCAAACTCAAAGGAGCTATCAGAAAAACAGTGAAAAAAAAGGATAGACTGTGGAAATACGCAAGATTTTTCAAAGAGATGAACTCAAAGCTTGAGCTCACAAAAAGCATTACAAGAAACAACCTGTTGAATCTCTTTGAACATCCTCGTATAGATAAGCTAGACCTTTTCACACCTAGAAGATAGATTATTGAGACTATGATACTTTGTTTTGGATCCAACATCCAAAAAAGTAATCGAATATCATTATCTCTACATCCATTGAGTCTAAAGCTTTACTTCACAACACATAGAGATTTCTAAACTCTAGTCTTATTTTATAACTATGTTGTGATCTTGTGTTTACTATTTTAGTTGTGTGTGTATTTTTTTGGGTCGCAAACACTGTCTTCTGAGCACAATTGAAGGATACTAAAATATCCTCAAAATCATTCACTTTCTACTCTTGAATCTCATGTAGAACCATGGAAGAGATCATGTGTGATCTGTTTGATAGTTTTCCCATGAATAAATGTGGTAGAGGTCAAGTGTAAACTAGAAATACATGTGTGTTATTGTGAACCCCAATCCATAGTGTGGATAAAAAGGTAATTAATATAAACTACTTGGTTCCAGGTGAGCACCAAGTGGAGAGGACTAAGTCTCAGCTTGAGACTGAACCTCTTGTTTTTACCCACTGTACTTTTTGTCTTGTGTTGTAATTTGATATGTATTTTTCACATTGAGATTATCAAAACATTTATAGTTAAATTAGAAAGTGTTTATATATTTTTTAATCAATATATTAGTTCCAAAAGATTTACTAATCATTAGATTGGTAAAGATGAGAGCTAATCAATCTTCTGAAAATCTAATTGAACATTCATGGCTTTTATGAATTGACTACAAATTGTATTTGATTTTATTTTAATAGGATAAATTATTTTAAAGAACAAAATTTTAACAAAATTTTTTATAGACACTCAATTCACCCCTCCCCCCTCTTAAGTTATCTACTTTTTCCAATAACTTTATTTTATTATTGATCATTGCATTCATTCATATATTACTAGTTTTCCAAGAATAAAATATATTTCCAATTTTATTTAATATGGGAGTTTTTTAGTCAAAACTCTTAAGGAAAGTATCATTGCAACAATTTTGTGCCAGGTAGTTCCTATTATGGCATATAAACATTTTTTATCTTCCGATTTTATTGTAATACCAATGATTATCTTTGATATAATCCTTGGTATAGATTGGATTTTGAACAATGACTCAAAAAGTTATTGAAAGAAGAAAGAGGTTACAATTTTTGAGGATGGTGTGGTAACCTTTATCTTTAGGGAAGAAACATCACCATCTGATTCTCATACAGATCTCACCCTAGTAGCTCAAGAGAATTCAATTATTGGTGAGGAAGGGAATTAAATCAATATGGGTAAGGATAAGAATGTTCAAATATAGGATGTAACTATTGTGCAATAATATGTTGACATCTTTCTAGAGGACTTATCTGGACATCCTATATATCGGGAAATTGAGTTTTACATTGATTTAATTCCTAGTTCAAGGCCCATATCGAAGACCCATTATAGAATGGACACTATGTAGTTGGTGGAACTGAAGAAAGAACAAGAGGAATTGATTGATAATGGATTTATTTTCCCAATTGTTTTCTATATGGGGGCCCCTTTCCTTTTTGTTAAGAAGAAATATGGATCTATGAGGTGGTGTATTGACTACAGTGAGATCAATGCTATAATAATAAATAAAAATTATCCCCTACCTTACAATGATGATTTAGTTGATCAAAATCATGGAGCCCAATATTTTTTAATGATTGATATTCGGTTTTGATATCATTAGTTTCTTGTGAGGAAGGAATAAATTCTAAAAACAGCATTTGGAACTAGGTATTGGTATTATGAGTTTACAGTAATGCCTTTTGGAATGAATAATGCACCCTCTGTTTTCATGGATCTAATGAATATAGTTTTAAAGTAATATATTTATGACTTTTATTTTTATTTATTGATGATGTAATAGTATACACTAACAACTATGAAGATCATGAAAATCTCTTTCGTACTATTCATAAGACTCATAGAAGAAAGGAATTATATGGGATGCTCAGAAAAAATGAATTATGGCTTCAATAATTTTCCCTTTTGGTCCACATTATCTCTAGATATAGAATATCTATTGATCCTTCAATGATAAAGGTAGTGCACGAATGGCCAACTCCAAATAACAGAACTGAGGTGCGTAGTTTTACTACTTTTGCAGCTTATTATCAATGCTTCATTCAGAACTTCACCCATTTAGCCAACCCAATGACCAATCATACATGTAAAGGGGTTATGTTCGTATGGATAAAAGAATGTGAGGAATATTTCATATAGTTGACGTGGATATTAGTGAATTCTCTAATTCTAACCCTACTAGTGGGGAATGATGGGTTTGTGATATTTAGTGATGTATCAAAAAAAGTATATGGTTGTGTCATTATATAAAAAGAGTAATTTGTTGCCTATGAATCAAGGCAGTTAAAAATTCATGTATAAAGTTATCCCACACATGATCTTGAGTTATCAGTGGTAATCTTTTCCCTGCTGATATGGAGAAATTACTTCTATGGTGAAAATTGTGAGATATATACAAATCACAAGACTCTGAAGTATATCTTTTCACAGAAATAACTCAACATGAGGAAATGATGATGGCATAATCTACACAAGGATTAGGATTTTACTATACACTACCACCCAGGAAAGGCAAAAAATTAGATGATTCATTGAGCATGAATGATCATGATGTTTGCAACAATATTAGGATTAACAAGGAGCCTTTGTACATGGATATGGTAAGGATGATTTTGGGAATTATCAAAGAAGTTAAAGAATCAATACATTTTCATTTAGTTGCCCAACAATATTTATTTGAATGGATTAAAAGTTCTCAACCAGATGATCAGAACCTGTAAAAGAAAATTAATGTTGTGAAAGATGGGAAGATGGCTGAAATTGTGTTTGAAGATGCTGTTATGAAATTTGGGAAGAGGCTTTTTGTTCCCACTATAACCGAGCTAAAAACAGAGTTATTGGATGATTCCCATAATTCCAATTTCCCCGTACATCTTAGTAGCACTAATATGTATAGATAATTGAAGGAACACTTCTGGTGGGATAACATGAAGAGGGAAATTTCGGATTACATATCAAGATGTTTAGTCTATCAACAAGTGAAGGATGAGAGAAAAAATCCAAAAGGAGTCATGAAACCTCCACCATTTCCTACATAGAAATGGGATAATGTAACACTGGATTTTGTCACCAGATTACCCAAAACTCTAAGGAAGAATGATGTGAATGGGTAATTGTGGATCATCTTTCAAAATCTCTACATTTCTTCTCTATAAGAGAGGATTTTCCACGGGTGTTCCTAGCAAGACTCTATATCAATGAAGTTGTGAGAATTCATGAAGAACCCCTCTTAATTATGTCAGATTGTTTCTTTTCATTTACATCAAAATTCCTAAAAATTATTCATAAATCATTGGATATTGTACTTCGATTGGCTACTGCTTACCACCCACAAACTGATGGGCAATCAGATAAGATGATCCAAACCTTTGAACACATGTTTATATCATGTTCACTTGACATCCAAGGTATGTGCGTTCAATACTTACCGTTAGTGGAGTTTCCTACAATAATAGTTTCCATTAAATATTAAAATGGATCCATATGTAAAATTGTATGGAAAGAGATTTAATACACCAACTTGTTGGGATGACGTTGGAGAAAAGATTCTTGTGGGTACATAGCTTATGGAGGAAACAACAACGAAGGTAAATACTATTCAAGGTCATATCAAAACAGCTCAAAGTAGTCAAAATAGATATTCCTATAATTGAAAGAAGGATCTGTATTTTCATGTGGGGATCACGTTTTCATAAAAGTATCTCCATGGAATTGTGTTATAGGATTTGGAATGAAAGGGAAACTGAGCCCTATGTACATTGGACCTTTTGAAATTATGGAGATAATTGGAGTTGTTCCATATCATTTTTCTTTTCTTCCTAGCCTATCAAATTTACACACTATGTTTCATGTCTCATTGTTGAGAATGTATATGCTAGACCCCAGGAATGTCCTCACTTCTGAAGGTATATAATTGGATCCTGATCTATCTTAATGTGGAAAGACTATCAAGATTATAGACACTAAATAACACCTATTGATGATCTGATGACTCATATTGTAAATATAATTTATAGGGATCATAAAATTGAAGAGGAAACATGGTATCTTGAGGAGCTTATGATGAATGCATACCAAAATATTTTCTTGAGGTAATGTTCTATGAATTTCGAGGACAGTTTTTTTTACGGGGGGGGGGGGGGGGGATTTAACACCCCAAGTCTTGAAAATAAATATTGAAGAAACGAAACAAGAATTCCCTACAGACCAACACATTTTATAATTTTCCCGTTAAACGCAACCTTTCCTCTACTATGTTATAATTTCGAAAAACATTCATCTATAGTTTTGATAAGTAAGTCATTTAGAGTCTGATAGAACAAACATGGTTTTGGTGAATAATAACATACCCTTATGAATATTAATATGAATAGTAATATGACCCATATGAATATTAAATAAAGATATTATTTTATTTTCATAAGGTAATAAAATATTTAGATCTTAATGAATTTTTCAATGTGATATAAAACTAATTTTACCTTTTAAAATTGTTATTTTCTGAATTTACTGAAAATTTATTTGAAAACTAAATTAATAATATTTAGAATTTTTTTCAAAAATGTAGTTCATTTTTGAATTCAACATGTCAAAAAATGGTTAGGGTGAATTTTTCATGTTTTTATGAAATTCTTGAATTTTTTATGAATGGTGAAATACATTAGAATACTATATGTACAAATTATCAGTTAAATACACTATTTATGTCATCATAAGTGATTTAAGGAAACTTTATTAGAACGCACATGAACTTATTACTATTACGGTTTACATGAAACAATGGTATTGGTTTTCTTGAGAGAAGTAATAAAATAACGAATAAAATAATCAGAATTTACCCATCTCCTCCACCATAAAACCCCCCTCACTTCCTCTTTTATTCACTTATCTGAGCCATAAACCTCCTCAAATTTCTCCCCAATTACCCATCCCTAGAAACTACCCACATCCATGAAGCTCTTAATATTTCCAAAAGACCAAAAACCCTTCCCTTAAGGAGGTTATCAGGGATGTTATTATAAAAGTTAAATCATCTTTTTTTCATTTAGATTCATTTCAATTTAAGTTATTTTCTTATTATCTCCTAACCTTCTCTGTCCACATTTCCATGATTAATCTAGTGTCATCTATATACTCGAATAATATCATTTGAATGGAATAACCATCATTAATACTCTTACACTCTCTCTTTTATTTTATAAATGAAATCATTGTCTGTGAGGTTCCAATTTACATCTTTCGTGGACGATGATGTTTCATTCTTCAATTTCACCATCATCAATGGTAATGAAACCATTTAAATAGTTTAAAAATACTATAATATTTTTATTATAACCTATTTAAAATTTTTGAACCATTATATGTATATAATGTTAAATCATATGACCAAAGTAGTTCCTAATCATCAAAATACCGCTTAAATAATCTAAATGATTGTCATTAATATTTCATCTTATGTTTCCTCCTCATACCATGTATCCAAATGATAAAAATTACCACTAACTCTTTTGGATGTTCTTAAATAATTTTTAATTTCAATTCTGGAGATTTACATCCATTCATCATGAACTCCATTACGTAAAAACAGGTGAACCAATTATGAAAATCAAGAAAACCAACACTCCAGAAGGACGGAATTCAATCTTACAACTAATCAATAAGGAAATAATGATATTAATAGAATTATGATAAAATAAATACATGTATAATAGGTTTTGAATAAATTTATTAATATGTCTAATATCATATTCCAGGACCTTATGATCAAGAGGGGAACACATTGGGACTTAATGTAAGGGTTTTTTCACACAATACTCCAATTTCATTAGGGTTACTTTTATTGTCTAATTACCAAAATGAAACTATTTTGTATTATTACGTACTCCTCATATATTCTATGTGAATGTAATATATATGTTCACCAACCATAATCCTTATTTATTTCATGGATAGTTACATGTTTTAAAGGAAATTCCAAAATTGTTTCCGAAATACAAGCCTGATTCAATGGAATGCCACAAATTCTAAACTATTTTAAAAGGCACTCTATAACCTATTTTTTGAAGCCATTATCAATATAAAATCACTCATTTTTTTATATAATATCTTACTCACTTCTAGTTTTATTCAAATATTTTTCAAAAATAACTCTTATTTTCAATGTAAAATAGTAATTTTCTCAAGAATTACTTGATGATTTTATAAGAGTATCTTCGTATATCTAAACAATCTTGTTGATTATTAGGTATTTTTTGGATAAATATTTAATTGAATCATCAACCATATTTAATTTAATGGTTTATGATTAATTTTTTTGTGGATGTTCTATCTTAAAACCATTCACTAGTTTACTCAGGATGGTTAGTGTTTATACTTAATGTTTGGGGAATGATTTTCACATTTGATAAAAAAATTAATATGAATTTATATGTTCTTTATAATTTTTACAATTCATATGAGGAATGAATTGGAAATAGTATGTGTCGGTGGGGCCCACTATATCCCCTTGGTGAATCATAATGTCTCTTGAGATGAACTATGGTCTTGGCACAAGTTCTTGACAAAATGATTATTTATGGTCTTAGCACGAGGCTTTGACGATAAGGTTATAATGTCCCGCATTATGCATTCTTTTATAATGAAAATATTATTGATGGTTCATGTGTATTATTTGACTAAAATAATACCCATGATTATGGAATTATTTACTCAAATCTAATTCCAACCATAATGTGTTCATGTTTTTGTTAAAGGCATATGTTTTTAGTAATTCATCATGTCTAATGTTTATGTGAGATATCTTCTCATGTATTCAATACCCTTAATGAGCATTTCAGATCACCCATTTTATATGTATCATTTGTTCAGGACATTAAGTATTTTATTACGAATGAAATGTGGAAATAACCTACAAATTATAGATGTTGTTAAATGAGTTTCTATGTTGTAGTTTTCTTTTCATGTTGTAATATTGAACTTCTGTATATATATATATTACAATAATACTAAACTACTTAGTCCATCAAGATGCATATTTATTTTTTATATTCCAATGAAATAAAATAAGGCACTGAATCCAAGCAACTGGGTATGGGTCTTTAAAATCCACATCCATGCATGGATGATCTATTCGATAAATTAAGGGTATCTTAGTGGTACTCCAAAATTGACATGCACCCAGGATGTCACCAATTACAGGTTCGGAATTAGTATATTTTGAAAAAAACTTTGGAAATTATATATGGTCATTATTGAAATGTTATAATACATTTAGGTATTCTAAATGTACCAACAATCATTATGGAATTGATGAATTGGATATTCCAGAGATATCTAGATTCTTCTGTCATGGTGTTTGTGGATGCCATATTAGTGTATTTGAGGACAATATATGATCATGGGAAACACTTGGTAATAGTTTTGGAAACCATAATTGATCATCAGTTGTATGCCAAATTATGAAAGTTTTATTTTTGATAAAATATGTACATTTCCTTATCTATATAATTTTTAAAAATTGTGTTTCTATGGATCCAGAAAATATTGTGGTTGTTATATCTTAGAAACCTTCAAAGAATGTATTTGAGATACATAGTTTCTATGGTATGTCTATTTATTAAGGATTATTTTTTCATGATTTTTCTCAACTACCCTCACCTATGTCATATTTAATAAAGAAGTCTGTTCCATTCAAATTGATTAAGGAATTTCATAAGTATTTTAAAGAACATAAAGTGATCCATATATGATAAAAAATCTTAATCTTTACATAATATAGATAAGGATATATAGTGTATTATTATCCTTTGGGGTCTAGATTGGCTTTTGTTCTCATGTAGGGAGATCTTTTTTTTATATATCATGACAGTTACGGTTTGATAAGAAGAACTACCCAACACACATTTTTTTATTAGCTATTGAAGTCCATGCAATAAAGACTTTTCATCATAAACTCTTTGGATATAAATTTATAGTGTTTAGTATCATAATATATTGAATGTGAGACAAATAATATGGGGGACTGGGCACTCGGCCTAGTCCTAGGGGACTGGGCACTCGGCCTTGTCATGTGCCTTCCTTTCTATATTGAAACATAATATCCCACAATGGTATTTGAATGTAAGACAAATAATATGGATGGAGTATCTCGAAATGTTTGACTTTGACTTGATGTAACACCAGATAAAGAAAATTCAATGGAAGGTGCATTAAGAAAAAATTGTATGCTCAATTAGAAAAACAAGCTTCAGATGAGTAGAAGTTGATATCAGTCTTAGCCGGCATCCACATGGAATGTGAAGATAGAGGTGATGCTGTGGTTTTCTTTTCAGTTTTGTTTTTTACTAATTTGGTTGAGATATTTAAATAGGCACATATTTCTGATTTAAAATGTGTTCGTATAAGGTAAAAACTCAATTATGGGGAGACCATTGAGGGATAGAAGCTGTATGAGTGTTTACTGTTGTGGTTTTGAACTCGGGTGGTTGTTCCTATATATTTTTAGGAAAAATTTATTTAATCATACCACCATTAAAAATGGGTTGTTCATCCTAGAGTAGAAAATATGTATAAATAATTTAAATCTCAATCTTGGTGGGTCAGCATGAAAAAGAAGAAGGCTGAGTTTGTTTCTAGATTCTTAAAATTTAAGTAGGCTAAATTAGAGAATCAATGACCAGCATATATGTTTCATTCTTTACTTATCCCAATATGGAAATGGGAGCATATAATAATGGATTTTATAATAGGTCTCCCAAGAACGTTTCAGAAACACTATACCATGTGGTTTATAGTGGATCGGCTCACAATATCTTATTTCATCCCGATTCGTGAATCTCATATGGTGGAGGATATTAAAAAATTCTATATCTGAGAAGTGATAAATAAAAATATTATACCAGTTTTGATAGTAATAAATAATGATATGCGGTTTACATCATTTTTCTATAAATTTTCATAGAAAGACCATATGAATCAATTGACTAGAATTATGGTGTACCATCTATAGATGGATATCCAATACTAAAGGATGATACAAGAACTATATGACATGTTATATGATTGTGTAATTGGTACAGTGGCTCATGGGAAGAGTATGTATTATTAGTAGAGTTATCATATAACATAATCAATCTTTCCTCGATACATATGGATAATTTTGAATCATTGTATGGGTGTCCTTATCATTCACCACTTTATTTTGTTGAAATATTTGAGACATTACTGGTGGGGAAAACACTTGTCTATGAAGCAATATAGAATATTTTGTTGATTAGGAAATGGATGAATGTGGCATAGAGTCATCAAAAAATGTATGTGGATTATTGTCGACAATTGTTGTTGTTTGAGGTGATTAATAATGTGTTCTTGATGATCTCTCCAAGGCTTTTACATCATCATTTTAGGATGTAGGATAAGTTATCTCCAAGATACATAGTCCCTTTTGAGGTACTTGAACACATTGGTAAGGTGGCATATCAATTAACATTTTCAACACGGTTCAGTGTTTTACATAATTTTTTTCATGTATCTAAGTTGAAATGATATCAACCTAATACTAACATTGTGATTTGATGGGATCACATTTACCTAGATCCAAATTCTTCATTGGTGCAAATTCCAGTTCAGTATATGGATAAGTAAGAGAATGTATTGAGTGGAAACATTATCATTATAGTATGGGTATTATGGAAACATTGTCATATTCAAGAAGAGACTTAGCAATATAATAATGATATGAAAGAGTAATAGACATAACTCTTTTAGAGATGTGGTGGTTTTCAACATTATTGGAATGGAAAATACAATGGTGGGGAGAATGTAGCTCCCTATTTTCATGTATGTAACTCTTAATTTATGTGTTATAAGTAAATAATGAGTTTTTGTGATGTTTGGGATGGTTTAGAAGATTTTTTCGGATTTTTTACCTATTCACAATTTGAGAACAGATTGGGGAAACTTTGTGATCCTAAAGGAAACCATTATCAATGAGACAAAGGCTAAGGGGATGGCACATGGGTAGGTGCACAACTTTTCCAAACCATGTATTTACCTAGGAGATATAGTGAAAATTATAATAGTGTGACTTTTCTTGGTTGGTTAATGGTTTGTCGAACAGTAAATGCCAGACGAGAATAATCCCTCTTTAAAAAGAGGCTAGCGCATGGTTTTCCTAACTATGTGACTAACAATACAATATTTAAAAACTACATCTGAAAAAAGTAAATCTATGTTGGGATTTTGTTTTAACCCCACTTTTCTTCCCCCAAACTGAGAATAACATGGTCTTTCTCCATCTCTAATGCAGGGGAACCAATCTCTGTCGATTTGGATGTTGTCCAAAGGTGTTTCTTAGTGTGATGAAGCCTGGATCTTGTGGTAAGTCATCATTTATGGTTGTTTTTATTGGGTTTCCTTCGATAGTCATCTCTCCCTCAATCAGTTTCCTATATATAGTTCCCCTTTGGATATTTCTAATGTTTTTTATGCCACATATGTTATGATTTGTCTTTTTTGATGATATAGGAAGAGATCTAAGGTGGGTTTTGGAAGATTTCACCCAGTCTCAGGGGTGTTTTAGTGTTATCCTTATTTTTCACCATAAAACCTGAGCTAAGTGGCTTCACTATCAACTCCACTATTTAGAACATAGTGTCCTAGTTTCTAATTGGTTAATTTGATTAATTTTGGTTGTGAATTTGTTTTCAATGCATGGTTGAAACCCTCATTAGTGATAGTTTTTGTATTATTATTTTTTTTTGGAAATTGGTTATGAAATTTTATTTTGTTTCATGATTTTAAAATGTGGCTTTTCAATATTTTTCTTAAATGGATTAATTGAAATATTTGAAATAAAATTATGGTTTTATTGAAATAAATTGGACTGGATTATTTGAAATGCATCGCTAGAATTTTTTTGGAAAATAAATCAATTTTATTAAAATGGTCGTTTTAGCCTTGGTTTTTGGAATAATGGTTGTGTGTGATCATAAGGGTAGAAAGTCTCCCCCATCATTACTGGGATGGATAAAGTTCAGGTATTTCCCCTATAAAATTTTTTCATTAAGTGACGGCTTAGCGAAAGGATTAATCACCACTAGTGAGTATAGGGAGGTACATTTTGAATGAATGGTTGGATATGGGGATATATAGAATTGAATTAGTTATGTGAAAATAGATCTTGTGGAGTAATTTTAAAAAATTGTTTGCTTGCATTCCTTGGAAATTATTTTATTTAATAAAATTATTTTATTATGGAAGTTTTTGTATTTGTTTAAATTATTTAACTATTTAAATGGTTTTTATATAAATGTTTTTATATAAATGGGATAACATGTAATATTCTATTGGAATGAGTAGGGTAATCATGATGGGAAAACCTCATGAGTTTCATTACTCACCCCTTATTTGTCACTTTGGTTCTTTTATAGATATTGTTTATCAAGACATAGCCAAAGGTGAAGTATAACACATCTCTAGTGGTGCATAGTGATACATGGGAGGAAATTTGTAGTTAAATAGGAATTATGTTTTAGATTGGCGTTTTTTGGAGTCTTTAGGTTTTTTGGTTATGTATTCTACTTTTTACTTTGATTTTTTATATTCTTCCATTATGGTACTCATTTGGAGGTTGGATTGGATATATTTGGTATTTCTTTTAGTTGTTTACTTTGTTATAATACATCATGCAGTGGTTCTGGTTTATGGAATGTTTGGTTGGGTTGTTTTATTTTCAAAAAGTGGAAATCATCCCCCATCTATTAATGAAGCCCTTGAAATTTATTTCCAGCCTTTGTCCCCTTGGGGATGTATCTTATGGTCATTTAATGTCCTTCCTACTTCTCAAGCCAATGAGGAGGGGTGGGATGTAACAAGTTGTTTTAGTCTTGGTCTTTCCAAATATCATGTGGAACAAATGGTCATTAGTTCTTGAATTCATGAAGTTGAAATTCATTTTGTTTTTTCCTTGAGTTGGGATGGTATAAAGGAGTATGATTTCCAAGACAAGAAATGTAGTGCCAAAAAAGGCTTAGCTAACCCTTTTATGGTGAACTTCAAGTTACATGGGAGCTGGGTACATAAGTGTTTTAGAGACTCTTATAGGATTTAGAATCTCATTGTCATGGGTCTAACTGATGAGACAATCATGACATGCATTATTGAAATAACTTCCCACTATGAGTGTATATTTCATTTTGAGTAATGATTTATGATTTTTTGAAAAAGTGATGATTTTTTAAAAATGATATTTTTTTTTCAAATTTGTGAATTTAAAAAAAAAGAAATGGTTAATTTGAAATATTATTTTTTTTAAATCATGGTGAAATTTTAAAAAAAGCTTGATTGTGGAAAAATAAAAAATTTTGGAAAGCAATGTTGTGATAGTTATGATATGGTATAATTTTAAATTATTTAACCTTCAGTTTATATAGAGTAAGACATATGGTTTTTGTGTTTATAGAAGATGGCGGCTGGTAAGAATCATAAGAACCAACTAGAGGAAACTTTTGAGAATGTGGTTGCACATGGTCCACAGGTGAACTAATTTCTAGTTCAGAGTATCATCCAAGCCTTTTAGGATTTGTATAGTTGGAACTGAAAGGACGAACCAAGGAAATTAGATCCCACCCTCCAGTTCTAAAAGTAAAATCCTCCCATCTTTCGGGGTGATTTAGATCCAAATAATGTAATGGTGTGTCGTAATATGTTGAATGAAATCATTGATTTCATTGGCACACTATAAGAGATGAAATTCAAAATGGAGATATATATAATAGAGGATATTTCACACCAATAGTGGGATTTAGCCGTTCGGTCTAAATTAGACCCTGGAAATGCTTGGGAAGATTTTAAATAATTTTTCATCAAAAAATTTTATCCTTATAAATTCACCATTGAAATCCAAAATGGATTTCATCATCTTGAAATATGAGAGCCTCACAGTGATAGATTATATGGCGAAATACACGAATTTAGTCTTTTTATCACTAGAATTTTCTTCTAGTGCATACATGAAGGGATACATATTTGAATTAAGGATGATTTAGGAGATTCTCTCAATTATAGATGAGTGTTGTACAATATATTATATTGATATATTTATTAGAGTAACGGTTATAAAAAGGGACATATCGGGAGCCTCAATAGGAGAGAGTATGTTGATAACTATGGGAAACTGTGGGAACTCTAATACTAAGAGAAATGGGAATATGAACATATATTTCCAAGGTAGAAGTATGGTTCATAATCAATTGGTTGGATCAATCAATATTTCTCAAAAATCAAAGAAATAGCCTCAATATTTTTAATGTGGTCCATTCAACCACATGAAGCCCAAGTGTACGGATCCACCTAGATCATGGCATAATTACAATCGGATGGGTCATCTTCAACACTATTATTATAGTTCCCCATGATTGGTTGGTTCAAACACTTCCAATATATCAAAAAATTGTATACATCGATATAGTGAGGGTATAAGAATACCTCTTGTTGGTAGAAAAAAGATAGCCATGGTGATTCTAGGAAGACCATGACACATCAGGTAGTGCAATCTCAATAGGTCAACAAAGAACAAAGTGTGGTGAAAAAGAAATTATTTGGAGCTGAGAAAGACATTATGGATGATAAATCTAGACAATCGATGGTGTTAGGTACAATCATTTTCAATTCAACTCTTATTAATGATTTTTTTTTTTGATATTGTTGCATCCCATTCTATTATTTCTTCTCATCATGTTGATTTAATGGGTTTAAGTGTTTATATGATTCCTTTTATGTTGAAACTACAAAGTCCTATTATTTAAAGAGAATGTTGAGCCTTTATGTTTATAGCATGTTCTATAACTGTTTATGGAGATAAGATAACATGGGACTTCTCTGTGTTGGAGGAATATTTCTATGACACTATATTGGGTATAGATTGAATGATAATGTTTAAGGGTCACATAATCTATTATACCTGATGGGTCAGTATTATGATGAAGGATGGCATCGAGCATCACATTAAATGAGACCAGAATTCAATGGAAGGTGCAGCGGGATTGTTAGCACCAGTAGTTGGAATGACCTAATTCTGGTTTGTAGTGTAGAATTTGGAATCGATGGAATATATTGAGGGTACTAGTTTTTTAGTAGTTTTTTATCAGTTTCAGGATGTTATTCTCAAAAATTTATCAATGTTTCAACCCAAAATAGAAGTGAAGTTTAAAATTTATATAAATTATAGGGATAGTCTTATTACACTTCCATCTTACTAGATTTAACAAACATAATTATGTAATCTAATAGTTCAGTTGGAAGAGCTCGAAGGAAAAGGGTTCTTTCAGTCGACCATGTCTCTATGGGTAGCACTAGTCTTTTTTGTCACAAAGGATTATGGAACTCATTGGTGGTGTGTGGATTAACATGAGAATAATAATGTAATGATAAAGAATCAGTACCCACTTCCATGATATGATTATTTGTTCAATCAATTGTAAGGATCCTAATGGTTCTCCAAAATTGACTTATGATCAGGATATCACCAATTAAGGGTTCAAAGGATGATATTCTAAAAACAACTTTCATAAGTAGATTTGGAAAGTATGTATATGTTTCAATTCCTTTTGGTCTTATAAATTCACTTATTTTATTTATGGAATTGATGAATCAAATATTTTAGATATTTATAAATTATTTTGAGGAGGTTTTTTGGATGACATATTAATGTATTATAGGAAAAGGGATGAGCATGAGATATACTTGGTGATTGTGTTTGGAATATTAAGGGATCATTGGTTGTATTCTAATGTATCAAAGTGAGTTATTTAGATATAATAGGTATATTTCCATCGCAATGTAATCTCAAATAAGTTGGTTTTTCTATGGATCCGTATAAAATGAGGCTATTACCTTTTGGAAACCTCCAAATAATGTCTTTGAGATATACAGATTCCTTGGTCTAGTTAATTATTACGGATACTTTTTTCATTACCTCTCATGACTAGATTCACCAATGATAGTTTTAATAATGAATAATGTTCCATTCCAATGGAATGAGGAATATCATTATTCTTGTCAAGATCTTGAAGTTCTCCTTACATCAACACCAATATTGATCTTTCCAGAATCAAGACAAAGGTAAGTGGTGCATTGCGATGCTTCATGATCTGATTTGGTCTATGTTTTCATGTATGGAGACTTAGTTATTGATTTTGAATCAAGACAGTTATGGATGCATTTGAAGAAGTAACCAACACAAAATTTAGATTTATCTTTTTCAATCTATTCTTTATAGATTCTGTGTCATTTCGTATTTAGTGATAAATGTAATACGTTTACAGATTATAAGATCATGAAACATATTTTCTAATGAAGTGATTTGAATCTAAGACAAAGAAGATTTATGGATTATCTCCAAGTTTTCTACTTTGACTTAATGTATACACTGGGTAAGGGAAATTTGGTGGTAGAAGCAATAAACAAAAATTACTATGATTAGCTAGAAAAATAAGCATTAGATGAGTGGCATTTGATGTTGGTCTTAGCCGACATGCACTTGGAATGTGAAGACCAAGGTGATGTTGTGTTTTTCTTTCAAGTTTAAATTGTTATTATTTTGGTTATGAAAGTTAATGAGGCACATAAATCTATTTAAGAATGCATTGTTATGAGGTCAAAACATAATGGTGGGGAGACCAAAGAGGGATTTAAGCTGGATGAGAGTTCAGTGTTTTGGTTTTGAAAATGGACGATTGTACCGATGGCTTGTGAGGAAAAAATTCTTCATGCATACTACAATTCAAAATGGGTTGTTAATACAAGAATATAATAGATTTATAATGGGTTAAAGGCATAGTCTTGGTGGATCGACCTGAAAAGGAAGGTTGTAGAGTCTTTTTTTGAAATACTTAACTTTTCAGCCAGTTAAAGTAGAATATCAGTGACCAGTAGTTATGTTCTAGTCTTTACCCATACGTATTTGGATATGGGTGCAGATAACAATAGATTTTTCACAAGGTATCTTAAGAATGATTCAGAAACAAGATTCCATTTGGTTGATTTTTGATATTATCAATAAGTTGTCCCATTTAATCTCAATTCATAAATCTCATATTGTGAAGGACATGTCAAAAATCTATATCTGAGAATTAGTAAAGAGGCATGTAATAGTAGTTTTGATTGTATCAAACATAGATTCTAGGTTCACATCTTATTTCTAGAAATAATTATATAAGTCCCTTCTGACTTTTTTGGCGTATCATCCCTAGACACATGGTAAATCCAAATGGATGATAAAAACATTTGAATAAATGATGTGGGCGTACATAATAGATTTTGGTGGATCCGGGGAAGTGCATATACTGTTAGTGGAGTTCTTATATAACAAAATCAACAAGGACTTGATACATTGGATCCTTTTGAATCATTGCATTGGAAGCCTTGTCATTCACCACTTTGTGGGGTGGAAATATTTGAGATGTAATTGGTTGGGAATAGCCTTTTTCAAGAAACAATGGGGAAGATTTAGTATACCAGGAAATGGATAAAGATGACATAGAGTAATCAAAAATCATATTTTTATCATAATCAAATGCCATTATATTTCATGATGTGTGCTAATGTGTTCTTATTGACCTCTTCAAGGCCAGAACATTATATTTTTGGGAAGCAGAGAACTTTATATATAAGATACAAAGTTTCTTTTGTGATAAATGGACATGATGGTGAGGTGAAATATTTTTTGTAATTTCCAATATGGTTCGGTGTTATGCATAATGAGTTTCATGTCTCTTAGTAAAAAAAAGTATCATCATGATCCTCACCATGTGATTCGATTGGTTCATGTTGACCAAGATTTGGATGCTTTGTTGGTGGACATGCCAGTGCAGATTATGGATATAAAAGATAAATTATTTAGTTTCAAAATAATTGGTCCAGTACAGGTTTTTTGGGAATATAGTTAGATTCAATAGGAGAAGTGGGAACATGAGAATGAAATTAAAGAGAAATGGCTAGAACTCTTTTAGAGAAATGATGTATTTTTTCTTTCCAGGGACGTAAAGTATATGGGTGGGGATAATAAAGCATCCATGGTTTTATGTAAGTAACCCTCCATTTTAGTATTTTATGTATATAAAGTGTTTTGGTGATTTTTGGGAGGTTTTTAAAGGCTTATGGAATGTTTTGGGGGATTTTCAATAATTTAACAATTTGAGAACCATTTTGGGAAATGTTGTATGTCCTATACAAAGCAATGAATAATCAGATAGAGCTTAAGGAGAAGCCACAAGTGCAGGAACATTGTTTTTTCATACAGTGGGCTACTTAGGAGAAATCATGTAAGGTAGGATAGTATGATTTTTCATCATTGGTGAACGGTTTGTCTAATAGTGTAGGCCAGCCATGCGAGGACCCACTTGTTATTGAGGCTGGTGCATGGTTAGTGCACAGATTTCCTAATAGTGTGACCAACTGTGAATGGTTTAAAAACTAGATCAAAAAATGGGATCTAGGTTAGGATTGGGTTTTAACCACCCTATTTTCCCCAAACTGACCCTAGCTGGAGATATCCCCCTCTCTAATGCTAGGGAACTATTATCTATGTATTTGGAAGTAATCTAAAGGCATTTATTGGAATGTTGAAGACTCAATCTTGATGTAAATCTCCATTTATATAAATTTGTCATGGTTTTCCCAAGATCTACTTATCTCCCTATATCGTTTTCTTATATCTAGTTCCATTGTGGATATATCTAAGATTTTTTATTTAAAATATTTTTATATTTAGATTTTTTAATGATATTGGAAGAGATCTACGGTGGGTTTTTGAATATTTGTCCTAAATTTTTGTTCATTTTAGTGTCGTTCTTCATTTTCACCATAAAACATTATGAAGGTGGATTAACTCTAAACTCTTATATTTATATCTTGAAGTATTATTTTTTAATTGATTTATTTGATTAATTTTTATTGAGAAATTTGGGTAAAAATATTGGTTGAAACCATCCAATGTGATGGTTTGTGTATTAGGTGGTTTTATTGAAATTGATTGTGCAATTTTATTTGGATTCATGATTTTAAATTATTTATTTTAAAAAGTATATTTTTTAAATTATTTTAAATGTTTGAATTGGAATGATTTCAATAAAATGATGGTTGTATTGAAATGAATTAGAATAGTTGACTTGAAGTGGATTGATTGAAAGGTTTTCAATAAAATACCTCTTTTATTGAAATGGTGGTTTTAGAATTGGTTTTTTACATATTATCTATGTGTGTTCAAGTGAATTCGAGATTGATGAGTGTAATATGTCTTCCCCATCATTAGTGGGTTGAATTAGGGTTAGTGATTTTCCCGATCAAAATTTCTCATTATGTGACGGCTTAGTGAAAGGATAACCCATCCCACATGATTATAGGGATGTCTAGGTTTCATGCATGGTTGGATGTGTGGATAATTGGAATGGAATTAGTTAAACCAAATGCAACTTATGGAGAGGTTTTAAAATATTGTTTGGTTTCTTTCCCAGGAAATTTTTTTATTTGTGAAAATTGTTTTAGTATGGAATTGTTTGTCTTTGTTATAAATTGTTTAACTTTTTAAAAGGTTTTAATATAAATCGTTTTATATAAATTGGGTATCATGTTCTATCCTAGTGTTGTGAGTAGTGAATTCATCTAGGGAAAACTGAAGGAGTTTCATTACTCACCCCTGCTTTGTAACTTTGGTTATTTTCATATATTTTTAATTGAGACATGGGATAAGGTAATGTTTCACAACTCACTACCGATTCATAGTAATACTTGCTATGTAATGTAGAGTGGATCATGGTTTGGTCTTGTAGTTTTGTTTTGGTGTATTTGGATTCTTTTAGTTATTTATATTTCTGTTTACTTTGATGTTTTGTAGTTTTCTTATTTTATACTCTTTTTTGGAGTTTTTATTTGATATAAATTGTTTTTCATTGAATTGTTTACATCATTATCATTCATCATGTAGTGTGTTTGGTTGTGGATTTTTTGGTTGGGTTGTTTAGTTTTTAAAAATGTAAAATCATCCCCCATATGTTAATGAATCCCCTGGTATTTTTTGTCATACTATGGTTCCATGGGGATATTTCTTAAGACCAATTAATGTCCTTTATCCTTCTAAGATAATGAGGAGGGGAGGGACGTAACCATTTATGTTTTTCAACATTCAATATGTAAATTAACTAATATTTAATATGAGTTTTAAAAAATGATTATAATATTGTAAATATCTTATTATTATTTTTAAATAAGCTTATATTTAAGATTCATATAATATGGTGATGAAAACCAAATCAAATTTCCTCTTAGAGGCAATAGTCATCACATATACACGAATGACATTTTCATATTTAGTGAATAAAAATTAAAGAAAATAAATGATTTATGATATATAATGAATGAAAAATATGTCAAAAATATCCTATATATATATACATTAAATCCTATATTTATAATCAAAACTTTGATGTGGTGATTGGACATGAATTATATTGGTTCATGAGGTGGTAGTCCATAGCACACATGATGATGGTTTCATTTCCCATTTGATGGTAAAAGAGATGGATATGGTTTATTCCATAAAAAATAAAATAAGTATAAATAAAATACTAGTTTTATTATTTCATCATGATTAAAGATTTTTTAATGTTGGTATACGAATAAAAAATTAAAAAATAAATGATTAAGAACAATACCTATTCATCAAACTATATCTTAATATGTACACCAAAATATTTTCTATTATGGTTTTATAATTAAACAATGGAATTTAAGAAATCGTAAGGGATATATAAAAGATACTTGGGTAGGTATTGGACACGCCCAAATGTTATTAATTTGTGAAGAAAATAAGTGGGTAAGTTCCCTTTTATAAGAGAGGGGGCACTATTGTAATTTCTTAAAGTATTAAATTATTATAAATTAATTATCATATTCAAGGGGATAAAAAAATATATGATTCGAATATATGATGAGTATGATTTCAAATTACCTCATCCAAGAAATATGGTAAAAGTTTTCTTATTTTTCACCCTTATATAATAGTTTTAACCTAGTTAACCCTTTTTTAAAATTAACATGATAACGAATTATTTATTATTTATGGGTCAATAAAATGACTATATAGAAAAACTTGTCTATGAATGGGACATATATGATATTTTTAACCATATACCAATTAATATTCCAATTTTATGAGTTTAAGGGAATTTAAACCATTTAATGAAACAATATTAATTAAAAAATATAAATAATTAAAATTTTGGAACAATTCATTTAATTTTATTTTAAAAACATCAAGAAAACAATGGAATTCAAATATAAAACACCCACACACCCCAATTATGTTGTAATTTCCTAAAAACCATGGATTTCAATATTTCAATCAAAATGTATTAAATATAATATTTTAAAAACATTATATAATATTTTGCATTTTATTAAAAAAATATTGTGTCGTCATTATATATGTTTTTAAATCTATTATATAATTAATAAAAATTAAAATAAATAACACCAATAAAATAATTTTATTACAATAAAATTAAAAAAAATATTCTTTAATAACTTTATTTTTCCACTATGTGAATGGATAAGATATTTTAAAAAGTATGATAGTGATATTTTTTATATTTCATTACATAACTTATTATCTTTGTTAAATTCCTAGAAAAAGGTCCCAAAAATAAATTTATGTAGATCATAATATGATAATTATTGAAATTTATTCATTAATTATTATTAAATATAAAAAAATATGGACTTATAGGTCATTTTTTAAATAGATTTACCTAATTTACCCTTTAGCTACAATAACAAATTTTTACTATTTTTACTGATTATTTTAAAGACAAACTATGTTTAACGTATTAAATAATCAGAATTATGATGAATATAAATATATCACAAATTTTCCAGATTTAATTCTCTATAAGTGTAATGAATTGATTTTATAACAATCACACAAAGTGCAATGAAATATGTTTTCATGGAAATACATTTTTAAAGCAATAAATGATTTTTTATTAACTGTATGAAAAAAATCATCATTATATGACAATAAATTCATATAAATTGATATATAATATATAAATTTCATTTAAATAATTACTTATTATAGTTTATTTTAATTAATTTAAAATGATAAAATTTATGGACATAAAAATAGTTTTTAGAGAACTATGTTTTTAAGAAAAAATAAACTTATACCAAATTGTTGAATATTATTGATGAAATTAATTATATTATTATAAATAAAAGGACTATTTTTTTAATTTATTAACAAATAAAAAATATAATGCTACTTTTAACAAATTAATGGAAATAAATCACATTATTTGAAAATTCCGTATTTTTCATTATTTATTGAAAAAATAAACTTTTTAGAAAAATATCTCCATTTCACCAAAAGATTATATTAATATAATTATTTATAAAATATATTTTTTTATAAAATAAAATTTATAAATTTTAAGTCAATAATTATAATATTTTTTAATAGAAGGTAAAAACCCCATTTAAACTCCATTTTTAAAAAAGTAAAATGAAATTACCAAAATATTAATGATTATTTGCTATAATGTTATAAATACTGAATATGACCATTATATATGTTTCATAAATATTTTAATCTTATTCATACCCTCAAATTTAACTTCTAACTTACAATGATCATATTTAAATAAAAAATATTTCTTAGTTCATTTATGTGTGATGTAGCATGTCCTATACATTATTGAATATAGTTTTCTTATCTTAAAATCCTGGGGTGTTACATTATAAACCGAATTAATAAAGATTTTCACCACAATTTTAACATAGTCATGGTAAAAAATGGTTTTGAGATACAAAAATAATTTTTTTGAAATCCCATATCATAAAAAGGGTTAATATATATTCCACTTGAAAAATTAAAAATAATAATGATGAAGGTGATCACATAACTCTCTTTCCAAATAGGATATAATTAGTTTGAAACTAAAACATTAACATGGAGAAAAACATAATGACTATATAATTATATAGTTATATAGATCATTGATCAAAAAAATTGAATTATTTAAAGTATGTTAATGACCACAACCCCATAAACAGATGAGGTTATAAAAAGACATTTTATTTATTGAAAATTATGGTAATTGGATAAAGTTTTCATTTCATGATCTTTTTCTTAGGTTTTTGGAATTTCATTACCATATAAACTATGTACATAATGAAATATTCTTACTTGAAATGTATAATTTCATCCATCAGTAAATTTTTACAAAAATATCATATTTTTCTCCAAACTATGTGTATTTAGGACGAATTTGTAATGCCTGAAGCACTAACATATTATTCTAAGAGATCACATATTCCAAAAAAGGATAATGAGATAATCATTGTCTATTTAGATGTTATTCAAGACAATAAATGGTTAGATCAATATAGGGTAATATTAAAAATGTATAAACCTTCATATAAATAAATAATACAGTAATCTCTAAAATTAAATAACAAAACCAAAACTACAACATATTTTATTCCATAAATAAATACCTTACATCCAAATTAACTATAATAATCTAAATAATTAATAATACATTAACCCTAAAATTTGCCTCATACTATTTAGATTGTATCCCCCAAAAATTAAGAGTATAATTCCCAAATAATAATTCATATTAAACCATATGTTAATCATATAGGGTTTTATATACATAAACAAAATAAAACATCTCCCAAAATATCATTTTTCACCATTAAATATCACCACTTAAAACCTCATAGTGTTGATTGATTCCATTTTACATATGATGAACCAAAAAAATATTAACACGTGATTGTATCCATGACTATTAAGTAAACCTAAAATTTAATATCTTAATCATAAAAATTATGTAAACATTAATTATGATACCAATTATTATGACCTGGCCTAAAACATTATATAATTGTGATTTTTATGTCAGGAATTAATATTATTATATTTGAGGATCATTATGGATTGGAGATTTAGAGAATTATTCCACTAAACTTACATAAATAAATATTAATTAATAAAGTGGAAACTTTCTCTAAGAATCCATTTTCCAAATAAAAAATTGTTATGATAGAACAAGTTTTATTTTCATGATATATCTTCACAATTTTCCATCTTTACCTCATTCTTGTTCATACTCATCCTTATAACCCAACTAAAAAAATTAAAACTTTGAAAGAGAAAAAACTCAATAACGGACATATAAAAAATAATTAAAAAATCAGGTTAATTCGTGAATAAATATAAATGTTTTTCTTTTTAAAAATTTATATTTGTGTTTAAAAAAACATTTTATTACCCAATAATTCAAATTTTCTATCCAAATATTTTTATAAAATAGTTAATAGAAAATATTTAAGGCATAAATATAATCATAAATCTTCCATTGAAATCATTTAAAACGTATTATAATATTTTAAAAAAATTACACATTTCACACATATGAATTAGAATATACTTTACATTAAATATAATCCCATGTGTAATCACATGTAAGCGTAGCATAAAATACATGGCAACATAAAATCATAACAACATAAGATAATTTTCAAGAAAAAAACATAACATAAACTTAAGTCAAGGATAAATTATAAGAAAACAACAAAAGGTTCATAGAGTCCCTATAAAACAATGATATTTTAAAAATAATATTACTATTTTCAATAGAATATAAGACAAGTAACACAGAGCTTAAATGAACCGTCAAATATTATAATTTAAATTTATCAATATAGAAAAGATTTTAATTTTGATGGTTTCAATAGGATTAAATACTTTATGTAAGATAAATAAATATTCTACTGAATGCAAATATAATGATAAATTATTAGTAAATAATCATGCATTGTTTAGTAAAGTCGTTTTATGATAGAAAAAAAATTGATTTCTTGAAAAAAAATTACATCTTTTTGTGAAAAAAGTATTATAAATAATTAATTGATATTTTAGTAGTGATATTTTAGGTAATATAAAAAATTTATAAAATAGGAATATAAAAAATAACTTAGAGTGAAATTTTTGTATTTTTCTAAAATGATTTATTTTTTACAGAATATTGATAATTATTAATTTCTTAAATACTCTCATTTAATAATGTAAGTTAAAATTCCCATTATATTTTGGATTTTTTATTAAAGTTAATTATGAACCATTTTATCTAAAATAATATAATTTACTTCATTTTAAGCCAAATTAATCAATATTTTGGTATTTTTTTTATTCTTAAAAATAAAATTTTTTGAAATCGTTTTTAAGTGCATCATGATAATCAATTTTAAATAATTAGTATAAACTATAATAAAGAAATATTTAAATTTAATTTATATATTATATATTTATTTAATTAATTATTTAATAATTTAAATTCATATAATGATAATTTCTATACTTATAGTAAGCATTTGATCATCTAATGCAAGAGAAATATATTTATTTGAAAACTATCTTTTCATCAACCATTGTCAGATAATTATAAAATAGATATCATCTATATATGGGTACTGAATTTTGTAAAATGTATTGACTATTTTTAATCAGCATTATTTATATTATTTAGAAAGATAAACTTATTTATTTGTCAAGATTAATAGTAAACGTATTAAAATTTTCATTCCTTGGTAACGGTAAAATAAAATAATTAAGGGTGAAAATATTTTCAAAAGGAATAAAATGTAAATGCAACACTAGAATTAATTTTGTTATTTTTTGAAATTTTGTCCTTAATTATATAAGTATTGAATATTTGGCTATTTTTTATATAGCCATGATTATGACCTTTATAATAATTTAAGTAGCGAAGAGAACAAAATGTCACTCTTACTTTTAAAAACATCTTATGTGATAAAAATGGAAAAGAGGAAGTTGGGAATAAATATAAATAATTATTCTTAGAATAATTAAAATAATTTCATTTTTATATTTTATTTATAATTTATATAAAGTATATAATTACCTTAAACATTTAGGTAACACTGAAACCATAATTATTTAATTAAATATAAAATAAAATAATGGATTTTAAAAACATTAAAAGTAATATAAATTGAATGATTAATAGCGTTCCATGATTTTTTTTAGATAAATATAACATGTCAATGATATTTTAAATGTTTTTTCTTGAATTTCATCATTATATTGATGTACTTATAGTAAAATTAGACAAATAGAGTAAAATTTTACAATAATGATATTTGAAAATATATAATGCTTTATTAAATGATTCAAAATTGCTCAAAAAATTATATTTTTACAAGTGAAAGAGAAATGTTTTATAATATCATATAATATTCATATATAGGAAATTTTTTAATTTATATTATGTTTCATAGCCTCTATATAGTATAACTTTTAATATAATTGTAATTTTAAAAAAGTCTTAAATGGGTTAAAAAATGAAAAGGGTGAAAGCATCAACGAAAAATGACCAATTTTTAATGTATAAGCTTATTTTGACCCAAATGATTCTTATCCTTGAACATTATAAATTTGGTTCCATATTTATATTAAAATTAATTTATATTAATTTAACACTTTATGAAATTCTACGAGTTCCCCTCACCTCCCGAATAATATATAACCCTTTCTCCGTATGTATTCAAACCTAAAATTCAATTTTATTCGGATAATAATTGAAATTATCCCTTACATACATCCCTCTCTACTTCTTATAGGCCTTGGTTAGATCATAAAAACATATGAGGAAAGAAATTGGAGTAATCCTTTAGAGTTAGTATGAAAAAATATATAATTCTTAAGCAGGCGGTTTTGTTTTGCTTCTTTGTCTAACTTATAAAAATTTTAGTAAACCGTTTTGAAATAATAACACCAGTATACACCATATACTAATATTTTATTATTTTAATTCCATATCATATATCTATATCCTATTCCATTAAATGGGGAATGAAACCATTGTTCATTAGTATGTGCAGACTACCACATCATGAACATATATAATTTGTTTTCCATCACATCCTCTAAATAATAGAAGTAACTAAGGATTTAATATATACATATAATATATTAATGATATTTTTATCATAAAAAATATTTAACATATCATTTACTTTTATACTTTTTCACTTACTAGAAAATGATAATATCGTTCATGTGTATGTTTGGACTACCATCTCCATGAAGCGATGTGATTTGTTTTAATCAACACATCACATGTATGATATATATAAGTATATATAAGTATATTTTATTTTATATATTTTATAATGATAATTTTTCAAATATAATATAATACACTCTTTATTTATGCAATGGTAATTCCAAAATGGAAATGTTACTCATGTGTAAACACAACCTACTGTCCTCATGATTTCAACATAATTCATTTTTCATATCCATCATCAATGATTGGTTTGAAAATATAATTTATGTAAAAAAATTTAAAAATATGTCATGATTCTTGTTATATATATTATGGAATAATTACCACATTTATCATAATCAACCTACAGAAGTAATTTTGGACATATGAACTAAATATCATCAAAACATTCGAAATGCACATGAATGATTAAATAATTGATTATTACATAAGAAAAATTATGAAAATAAAAATAAAAAACTATCTTAAAAAATTAAATAATTAATATATGATTATTATTTATGATGATAAAGAACATATGTGATGACTTTAAATCAAGTCAATAGACAATATAACTAGAAAACTCAATTTAAATGTTTTAAAGATATATTTTCAAAACCATTATATTCCATGTACATATTCTAAAAATTATATTATTTATTTTTGATGTGAAAATTATGGAATTATAAATTAAGTTTTAGTTCTCTTTTAACTTTTTTTAAATCATTTGAAATGAATCTTTTTAGGTATTTTTTTGAAAATGTTTTGACTTTATTATAAAATAAATAAAGGAATTTCATATTTTAACTTATACTGTGGCAATGAAGTTTCCCACCCTTGTGACCATTATTTTATATTCGAATTCCTTTATAATAATTCTTGTTTATTAAAAAAACAATTCATCCCCATGATTTGGTTACTTTAAAATAGTTTTAAAATAGAATTGATATTTTATTATCTAAAAATGTTTTTTATATGTGCAAAGAATATATTATTGACTGTAATTTTGAAATTACATGATTTTATATGTTATTATTATTATGAATTTGTATTATGATCGGTGTTTCCATTATAAATCGAGGAATCATTGTTATTTTATAAACCAAGTACATGTGTGTATTTGATATACCTCTAATGCATTGTGTATGAATTTCGTCCTTATTGGTCATTCCATTGGTATGGGTGTTGTAGAAAATAATGTACAATGGAACCCACATGACATTATTATGAATTCAATTGAGTTTTTAATTGAAATAATTTTATTTCAAAATGGTAATATAAGGATTTTCTTAAAATAATACAATTTAGGGTAATAATGTATATTTTATGAAAAAAAATTCAGGTTTCTCATTATTTATAAAAAACCATCAGGGTTCTAGTTTTTTCATTATGTTTTTTTATAAATGTTTTAATGGAAAAATGAGGCTTCAAAGATAATATAATTTATCTCAATTTTTAATGTAAAATTATTTTGATGACCTCATGATTTTAAAATGGGCTAACATGTATCATTACTTTTCCTTTATGTACTTTAATGAGATTTATTTGATAATATCATGTTTTAAAATGTATTTAACATGGTTTAAAGTTGTGTGATGATAAATAATAAGTCATGTTGAATGAAATGAAAAACATTATTTTATGTAAAATATGTTCCAATTTAAAAGTTTAATATTATATGAATAATTGACACTTTATTGAAGTGTCCACTATGAAAATTTGGTTTTGTTATATATGTGTTGCGAACTAATACATTAAAACAGTAAACCTAAAAATATCCTCTATTATGTTTATGGTTGTGTCCATATAGTTGGTATTAGAGGATAGGTTTAGATTTCTTTAGATAATACTGAATATTCAAGTGGGGTTATCATATGAGTTATGGATACCATCATGGGTTTATAATTTTCTGATTGATAGTAAGTTTAAGGGAATATCCAATATTTTTGAGTTTTTAATATATGGGATTCTAGGGTAAATAAGGATATATCTTTTAGAAATTTTATAATATTGAAGACATATAAACCTTATATTTAATAGAGAGGAATATTATATAATAATACTATTACATATTTGGATATGTATGTGGAAATGTATGAGAAAAACATTAATTTTCAAATATTCTATAATTTTGAATATATTCTGGTTATTTTTTGGATTTTAAGGATAACGAGTTATATAATATCTCTAGGTATTGACTTTACAAGGACCATTTTTATTTTAAAATTAAGAAATTCATTCAATTTTTTAATGATTTTTTTTTTCTTCATATTAATATTGGTTTATTAAGTTGAAAATAAAATGATATCAGAAAACCTTCTAATCCTATCCAGATGTTTTAATCTTCGCTATCATTTAAAAATATTTCTCAAATGATTTTGAAATCATTTGGAACTTCAAAATAACCTTCAAGAAACTATTTGATCTGTCCAACACCATTTAACATCACTAAAATTTCAATGGATCATTTTATTTCATTTATTATATTATAAAATTTTAACTCTTCTATCTCATTCCGAATGGGAAATATCACAAATGACAATTCTATTTTATTATAGAGATTTGGTCATTATGTTTTAAGATATGAGTGATATCAATAGCATGAAATATGAACCTAGTATTGGGATATAGGGAATGAATTATTTTATTTTGTTTTAATTATAATACATTATTGAGTTCAAATTGACGAATCCAAATGAAATATTTCATATCTATGATTGTGGGAATAAATTATTAAAGAGAAAAATAATAAATCATGGTTATTGGATTAAGAAGAATGTTGACTGAAAGATATGTTTATCAATGATGTTCATATATATTTTAATATTATGCGATTCCTAAAATGCCTATGTATTATTCTTAAATATTTTTTTTGTCTAAAAATTATAACATATGTTAGATGGATTGATATCTTTGAAAAGCATCGTAATGAATAGGTGATAATTTTTTAGAGACATTTATTAAATCATAATATATGTTTAAGGTATGTGTACCATTTAATATTAACATACATTTAATTAATGTTTATTCATGGAATAATTCCTTTAGATTTTTTTCATATCAGTTTAAAGTTATTGTGAATGTTTAGAGTGTATTTGATATTTTTTTAGTATGGTTATTTTTTATGATGTATTTATATTTATAACAAAATTATTAATATTTTTCAATAAAAATAAAAATATTAATATATTTAATGGATGTGGGTATTGAACCCAAAACCTTAGGGTGGAAAGGGAGAAACACTTACCACTAGCCTAAGTGATGTATTGGTCAGCATAAATTTTTTAAGTGATGTGATGATAAATAATATATTTATTTTGGGAATATATGATTTAGTGTAGAGATAACCGTGGGGTTGAGAAGTGATTTATTTATTAATTGATTAATGTTATTTTGAAATAATTTCTCTCTTTTTAAATCCTTATATAATTAAGGTAATCATAATCTTATGATATTTTATTTGAGAATTAAAGGAGGAATTATCTTTCAGGGGTATATGTGATTTTATTATTTCTTTATGGTGAATCATGCCATTTATAATATCATTATCTTATATGGTAGACAATATAACTATATGAAAACCCACAATGCATTGATATTTTCTTATAAGGATATCCAAATTTTATAATTTATAATAATTATACAAACTACTAAATATATAGTACTTGGGATGCTCAGGTATCAACCCCATAGAGATGATATCTATGTTCTAAATTAATTATAGAAATTGAAATTGCATTTGTTTAGTTTTTTTTAAGAAATAGAAACAAATACGCGTAATGATTAGGTTTTTATATAAATAAATAATCCATTCCAGGTTTTGTGATTTCATGTTCTTGTGATAGGGATTCAAATGTATTTATTCATGATTGTTATAGGAATTGGGATTACAAGGATCCTTGGTATGAACACAGTACATTAATCCTCTGATTTCACCATTGGAATTTTCATATAATCAATAAAATTACAAAACTAGACAATCCAATATCTTATCTAAACATAAACTTCCTAGATTTCATAATTTTCATATGCAAACTAAGGCAATTAATTGATAAAATAACATAAAACTCCTCAATTCACAAGCAATGGTCATAAAATTTCAAAATAAAGAGATTTAGAATTTATAAAACAAGTTGTAGAAATACAAAACATTAACGATATAGAGAAAAAATCCCGAGTAGCGCACCCCCTACATTCAAATTACTTGTAACAAGGAGAACTACTCACTCATTCTAGGAATGAAGAGAACAAGCAACTTGGATGCCTAAGAAAGAATAGCGGAGAATAAATGTTGTGAAGTAGGGCTCCAGATCGTCACTCAATGAGTGTGTGTCATCCATCAGCATCAATATCATCCTCATGTCATTGATATACACTATTTTATGGCTAAGAAATGACTTTATAAGATTTTCCATAAAACCATTGGCTTTCAGCATCATTATTTTTCTCTCTATTGAAATATTCACATTGTGTAATATTTTACAGGTCAAGTAATCCATGTCAGTAGAATATTTTTTATAACTTTAATTTCCAACACTTTCATGAAATTTAATATGTTTACATGATGTGTAATGTCTTTTAAGTGTGTGTAATGGTTTCATTACTTTTCGTAATAAGTACGAGTTCCCTAATTAATTCATGTTGTGTAATGAAATACACGATGTGTAATTTTTCTTCTCCAGATTTCTAGCTATCCTTCATCCTCAAAAAGTTAGTGTCACATCATGAGTGAAGAGAAGCTTCATAAAGTTGAAAGGTTTTGGTGCCCGTAGAAGAATATTATGGGCTGGGGATTTTAAAATTTTTATCGACAGGATAACTGATCTTCTCGTCGCCGATGATCTGATCCCTGATAAGGTTCGGGGATCTCATGTAAACCATAAAGAGTAGAAAATTAAAAAGAACAACACACCCTTTTCAGATATGAAGTCACGGTCAAATAAAACTCATCAGTGGTGATCTTTTCTTGAAGGATATTTATAAAGATCACTCTAGATCGCCCACACACGCATATAAAATATACGGGAGTGCAGAATTTAGAATTCTGGGTGCTTGCGTTGCGATCTTGAAATGCCTTCAACGTACCAATGATCACCAAATTGAAATTAATTTGATGCTTGAGAAAGATATTGATTTGATTTCTTGGATTGATAGTCACTCTCTCTAGAGAGTGGTCGGAGATATTGTCTCTAGTTTTCATTCCATAAAATGAATGAATAGCTACATTGAAAGAGAGCCTCACCTTTATTTATTGTGGAGTTTCCAAATACCTGGTTGGCTTCCCTAGACCCCATTTATCTCAATGTATAAAATATATAATTATGTCAAACTAATATATATCAATATTATTTATTATTTTATCAATTACTTGTATTATATATTACATGATAAAAACTGCTCCATTTAACTTGACTTGTTGTCATGCTTAATATTAAACTATCATTGAATATTAAAATAATATATGTTCGATTAATATTTTCATATATTTACTTAACATGTAATAAATTAAATAAATTCAATCCAATTACTCATAAATTTAATAATAATTTATTTATTTATTTATCAGTGATCGATACCTTGGACAAAACTCTGACCCCTTTGTGGGGCCTACCATATCGAATATACATATTCCAAAGAATAGGGTGGATTCTTGAATACGCTATTGGGTGTTACCCTTAGGCCCTTATCTCGATAGTAGTGAATAAAATCCACAGTCCAAGAGTGGATTTTACTAATCCATAATGGCCCCTAAATAGATATGGACAGTCATCACAATGACAACCATCCCACAAACACTGACAGTGTACTATAATCTATTTTTCATTAAATATCTCATAAAGTAGGTTGCACCCTCATGTCATCATCCTTTTATTGATTTATTATTTTTGGATCATTTCGGATATATTTAACTATCGACTGCTTTGGAAAAAGGCTTATGAAGGTAGCACCATCCTGATAAACCAGGACTAAGATATACAACTTCCATAACATGGAAGAGGAAAAGTCCATATTGAATATTCAACCAATTTCATACCACTAATTATTCTCCCAACACAAGCTATATCACCACGATTCCAATACCATGGTTTTATCCTTACATTAAAGTACGTAGCCAAATGATACACATTGGTAATGTTCTTATGTCTAAAGACCAGTACACATGTCTGTATATGGGAACAACCAATGACACTAAAAAATGTATTATTTTTATTGTAAAGTCAGTCCTCATGGTCTCACTAGTAGAAATAATCAGGTATGAACTTCATGAGAAGAAGTCTCAATGCTTATGAGCTCCTAGCACCTGACAGTCAAATATCTACTTTATCCAATTAGTAGGATGCAACTAGACCATATGAAATATTTGTGATTAATGTCATTGTATCTCAAGGTTCTCATTATATTATGGTATATAGTATAACCTTTTGATATGACTATTAAACAATAGACATTCCTATTAATTAGTGGATGTAGAAATGTATATAATTTAATGGTATGTATACATCATGTATATCTAACTGTATACATGATATGGTAATCAAAAGTCTTGAATAGTTTGTTCTAGGGTGCCCACTATTTAAAACTCCAACTTGGACTAGATCCAACTAGCTATACATAATTGTTAGCTACTCACATGATGAAGATCATTTTTCTGATGAGTTGCAGATTTAGATTCTAGGTCTTCCGTGTTTCTATTGCGTGGCTTTTGTGCAATATTTGACCTCATATACTTTAGTAAATCACATCAAGAGCTGGTATCCCAAAGAATATCATTTTTCCCACTTTCATAACTTGACAGCTTGGATAGTAAAAATATGACAATTTATATTATTATAATACATTACATACAAGGAGTGATTCTAAGAACTGGAACCAATCGTTGAGATTGATAAACGCTTCTTAGCTTCCTTAGAAGTGGAAACTTACTCGGTATTAGTAGGTATGGCTTCCACTGTATTTTATGAGCTTGAATATATCATCACCTTTTTCTAACTATGATACTAGATCAAATTGGTCTATGGATTACAAGTTTATGTCCCACTATAACTATTATACCTTCTTCTCTATATAGAAGTTACATATCATTTGTACTTTTTGAAGTACCAGATGATAGTTCTGACTACATAACATGAAATAATCATGGATATAATTGATATATTCTTACTATAAAGTATATCTTATCAATATTAAGTATTCTACAGAACATGGAATACGTGTTTGATCCATCGCAGAATCGTATGGTACTCAACTCACAACTTTAATCTCTTCCCATGTTCCGAACAAGTCACCATGGAGAGATTATTCCATGTGATATTTGAAAAAATTCATAACTTGAATTTTTCCAATTTTTATTTTTTAATAAATTGTACTATTGACTAAGTCTAAAAAAAATGATCTACCTTGATGGATCTAGTTCCCTACAACATAGGTTTCTACTTTAATTCAATCATTGGAGAATTACTTTTAACCTTCTCTTATATTACTGTAAGACCATGATCTTTTTTCTATATATGTCTAAACATATTTCTCTTGGAATACATCGACACTCCCACTAACATTTGGTAGACACAAGTCAAATGTTCATTCAAAATGAATGCTCTAATAACTTGTTTCTTCATTTAATCTAGAACTAGATTTCAGTAGCTTTCATCCTTCATGGGAATTCAATTGTGTCATCATCCCTTTCTAGTTGTGTCATATAGACACCTTCGTCAAAAGATTATTATAAAATCCAATGACCAATTTAATGATCTTATATGTTAACTATGATAAGTAAAATTCTAATGGATTTAGGAATACCGACTTGATATTGCCAATCTATCCTTATTGGTATCATGATTGTACCATCCATGTATCAACTCATTTTAATACCCACTACAATATTCAATTTATAAGCCCCTTTGAAAATTGATACATGGAACCCATTATTGAATTTTAATTGATCTTGTCAATCTTAGCTAATTTTCATATATAGTATACATGTAAGAATTATTATTCTCAATGAATAATTTATCACTGGTCATAGTGAATATAAAACCATCACCATGGTATTATCTTTCCTACGCATTATGTGTCTCTGAAACATTCTTGTTCTACATAAACCAATGGAACTTGTTCTTTTGCCATCCATTTGTGCATCTTGAGCATTGACTAAATCCAAGTCAATCGTGATCCCACTCTCTATAATAGAGATGAGTAACCTTACATTGAAATGTAATCTATCAATTGACTACACATTTATATATTAGGGATTTATGTAATATCCTAACCAACTCTTAGGATATTTACGTAGATGTAGCATGTGTTTAATTTGATTCAAGTTTTTTTATCTTATCAAACTTTCCGCATATGTAACACATGTCCAATGACATAATGGATTTATATCATACTATAACTCATATGATATCCATTTTTCATTTTTAGTAGGTATATTGGTTGTGGTTTATCATCATAATTGAAAAATAAGACTTGAAATATGATGGATGTTACTACAGTTTGTGACATTGATACTACATATTTCATTACTTTGATGAATAAAATGTGCATTTATGAATTACACCTTGCTACATTTTTTTCAATGTTAGAATGTAAGACTCGTCATCGATCCTCCTTATGAAAATAAATAATGTGATATACATAAGGTAATGTGCATTTTGGATTTAATCCATGCTATATTATCATGACTAAAAATGCTTCCTCGAGATATTATTCAGTATATCGATCCAAAGAAACCCACATCATATGAATGTGCATATAATTCAGTATCACATGCCTCAATGAATTAAAATAATCTTATGATATATCATTACCACTATATTTCCCTTGGAATAGTTCATTCTCTCTTGTTGAACTAATTCATATTCTTTGTGACATACCTTTATTTCTAAAGGTTTATTTTTCCAAACAAAATATGTCAAATATAGAAAAAGTGTTTAGTTGGGACAAGCCTAAATTTGAAACTCGTTATATCCTTAATGTCAACATTATGATTCCTTGACAAATAATTATCTCTCCACAACCAGGTAAAAATTATTACAATTTTTTATATTCATCACTTTTTTCCTATGATTCAAGTACAACTGAACTATTTGATGGGTATGAGACACAAATAAAATCATTCATTCCAAAACATGAAATTCTGTCTCATTATGTCCATAGGTCATGTGAGATAAATTTTATTGGTTATACTCAATAACTAGTTCTACTAGAATCACTCACAAGACAATTAGAAGTTATTTGTTTCTCACCGTTGACATGGGAATCACCCTTTCTCAGAATCATAGAGAAGACACATTACTTCATATAATTTTCTCACACTTAATTAGTTACTATATTTAAATACATATATGGTATTGTAATATTGTATTTAATACCCAATAGGTATATTAGAAACATACATATGATTAATATATATACTGAATAAAAATAGTTTCATTCTTATTCAATTCAGTTATTTTTATTTTTAAACTTCCATAATTTTTATTTCAAAAAATTCAATGCAAATAAACTCCTATTAAATAAAAAACCTTGTCATTAAAAGACATTCTGAATGTTCCTCTAGTGTTTCACTTTCTATTTGACTTTTTTCCTTTGTCTTCCAATTTATTCTCCATAATAAACTAAATATTGTGCTTTATTTTATATTCATATTACTTGGTGAACCATACCAAAAGGTAATAAATCTCTTACTGAATACTATTCGTTTTTACCATTAAATGAAACTGACCTAATTTGGTCTCAGAATGAAGTGTCATGAAAGGTCAATGTTTTCATTTCATGTTTACACAAAGCCAGTGTAATCATCACATTCAAAACATTCTTATCATTCTCCTCAATAACTTATTGGAGAGGAGACTACATGTTCTTATCATCCATGCCCTAATGTAGTGACAATAACTAACATCGGACATTGATGATAGCATTATGATAGAAACATCATATGATCGACTAATGAGTCTCACGTCAGAAATTTCTCACTCTCGCATCCTGTGGTGGTTTAATAGGTAGGTACACATGCGCCTTCAATTTCTGTTATAGTTGTAATTTGAGAAAGAACTAATAATACAGTTAAAATTTTGTGCTACTTTGGACATTTAACTTTACCCATTATTTATTAAAAAAATTACTTTCTATTATTTTTCTAAAAATAAGATTCTGTAGACTAATAAATTTATATTGATTACTAAATGTGACATTAAGGATTAATTTAAT
Organism: Viscum album; assembly: GCA_963277665.1. Taxonomy (NCBI): domain Eukaryota; kingdom Viridiplantae; phylum Streptophyta; class Magnoliopsida; order Santalales; family Viscaceae; genus Viscum; species Viscum album. Next base: position 1,228,811,609 of record OY728130.1, read on the forward strand.
CATTAGATATCTCCCACTAATTTATTGAATTATAGGATCCCTCTATAATAGAATTGGAATAATGTATCTTTTGATTATTCTAGTGGAATGGATCCTTGAACCTCCCCTCATAGTCTACAAGCTATGGCTAGGCCACTACTTCGAAAGTTCAAGGTAGGTGTTTGGATGGCCAACTACATTAACTCTTTGTGCCTTGATATGTTGAGTGAAGTCCCACATTCTAAAATTATTACTTGTTTTACACAATGATTTCCACTAAAATGATTACAATTTATCTCTGGTAAAAACTCACTACCACTTAAGCTAAGTAGACCCACCACTCTCATAGGAACTCCCTAGTAGTAAGAGGTGCCCTTAGCTATGGTACGACTGACACCCCAAACATCATTTATTGGTAAAACAAGAATACTGGATGGCGATATGAACTTAATATTTCTTTGAGGGTTTTTTGTTTTTCTCTTGAAGAATTTAATCCATTTATATTAATGTTGTTCATCTATGTTATTGCACTCAAAACTGAAAATTAATAGAAAAACACACGTCTGTTCTTTATGATTTTGATTATTCATTATTTTATATATTTTTCAGCTGTTATAAAATGCATCAAACAATAAATAAATGCATAAAGGTAAACTATTACTTGACTAGTATTGAGCATCTAAATGACAAAGGGGAATCATACATGGGTCGTAGTTTGACTCCTGATGTAGCTTGCCCCCCATTTTGTAAGATCACTTCTCTTCTGAAGTATTACCTTGTCTTGCGGGGGGGTCCATGTCATTTCATTGATTACTACCTCATCTTGGGGAAATCCAAGTTGTGTCTTAAATCATCTCGATCAACATTCATTGTCTCATCTTTGTGGGGTCCACGTCGTACACTATCTGTGTCAAAAAAATAACAATACTCGCACACTGGCGAGGGGAACTAGGGGTGTAAATGTACCTGAGATAAAATTAGGCACACAAGACCTTATACATTTTAACAAAAAATAAAATGAATACCCAAAACTATTATTTAATTAATTATAAACACCCCACATGATTAAATAATTAATTAAATAAACAAAAACATACATGGGTCGGTGCTCAAGACCAGTATGTGAGTAAAATAATGTGTTATAAAAATTAAATTTCATTAAATAAGAACAAGGGTTATTTAATTAAATTAAATAATTTAAATAATTTAATAATTAATCTATCCCATAATTAATTTAATCTATATGACACTATTAAATTAATTGTCTAATTTATTTTTTTTGCGAAATTAAATTAATTTATATCCTAGAAATTAAAAATTATTATTTTTAATAACAATTAATATATTAATTTATTTTAATTTATTCTATAATAATATTAATTAATAATATTAATTGATATTAACCTAAGTCCCAAAACACGCATTATGGCCCATTGTGGGTCACACAAAACCTGCACAAACCTATTCTATGTGAAGCAAGCCCCGTGCTGGGCTAAACAAATCATAATAGGTATGTCAAGACCAAACATGGTTGGGAAGACCCACCAAGAGGATACATGGATTGATTCAGTTTCAGAAGATCTGTTGCACGTGAACCTCCCATTCCGAACAAGCTGAAGCTGCCAGGGAAGTCCTTGAGGAGGTTGATATCATCGGTGTAGAACCGAGGGTGGTGACTGGGAATGGGGAGTCCATCTAGAAATGGGAGGTGTCCTCCGGTGTGTCTCTGTCTGGCAGTGCACCTTAGTAAGAGAGGTGGCGCGCATGGACACAGGTGGCTGAAGGTGAGCTAGGACTCAGTTGGCCGGTGTGATTCCTGCGACACCCGACTGGAGGGGTGGCCGACTGGGAGGAAAGCCTACCGATGGAAGAGGTGGGCGCGGCTAGAGGAGGTCGGTGTTACGATGTCTTATAGCAGTTGCTACGAGGGGCAGTCGATATCTAGACTGCGAAGGCACCGAGAGTTCAGAGGGCACCGAACAGTGGTGGGTGAGGGCAGTTTCCAGCCACGGTTCACCATTTGGGACTATAGCAGGGCATAAATTAAGAGGTTTAGTCGTGATCTAGCTGACGCGAAGGCCGGTTAGGAGGTCGGTGGCAGCTATTGCCATGTGAGGGATAACACAATGGAGGGGGTTCTGTATTATTCCCCTTTATTTCCTTTATTAATGTAACAGTGAGATTCTTCCATTTTTTTCTTCACAATAATAGATATTTTCTTTTCAATTTTTTTTTTGTTTTTATTATGTGTTGAATTCCACCTTTTCAGTCAAGTCTCCACCTCTATATCATTAATTTTCAAAGTCCCCTACCTTTAATTTTACGAAGGCTAAATAGAAAATAAATATAATAATACTAATGTATTATTATAATAATAATAATTTTTTATTATTATATTATTATAATAATAAAATAAATATTATTATAATAGAAAAATTTTATTAGGAAATTATAAAATTGAAAATTTATAAATTTCACATCATTGAAACCAATTTAAATGAATTAACACACATCAAAACTTGATCAGTTTTTCATGATGAATAAATAATATTACCCAAGATCAAACCACAAAATCGATCCAATTCAAAAATTTAAAATGTTCATAACTCAGTCATTCAAAATCAGATTAACACGTTGTTTGAATCATTTGGACCGATTTCAAACCCTCTTCTTAATTGTATGGTAGATTAATTTTTCTAACCTCATAAAATCTGCGCGATCCCTATGATACCACTGATAGGTTTTGGGGCCTACATTAGAAGCTGATGGGCTAGGGATTTTCTAATTTTCATCGACGGGATGATAGAACTTGTTGTCACTGATGATTCAATCCTCGGTAAGGTCCTAGGATCTAGAGTAAATCATAAATAGCACCATTTTAAAATAAATAACATACCCTTTCCATATCTTATTCCGTAGTTGACTAAAACTCCAAGCCAGTGATCGTCGCTTGAAGTATCCATAGAGGGATACCTCTAGATCATCCACATGTGATTCTAAAATCAACAAGAGTGCCGATCATTAGATTTTGGGTACTATCACAGTGATCCTAAGATTACTTCGATGCCCCAATGATTACCGTATCGAAATGCCTTCGATGCTTGAGAAAGATCTTAATCTATGTTCTTGGATCAAGAGTCTCTCTCTAGAGAGTGGGAGAAGAGGCACGCTCTAGTTTTCCTTCCATAAAATGAACAAATATTTACATGGAAGGAGATCCTCACCTCTATTTATAGTGGAGTTTCCAAATACCTGGTTGGGATCCCCAACCCCTGTTTATTTCAACATCCACAAAATAAATATTTATTAATAACTAATCTACATCAATATTATTTATTATTTTTTTACATACCTATATAATATATTATGTGGGATAAATCGAGCAATTTAACTTGACTCACTATCCCACTAAATATTTAACAAACCTTGAATATTTAAATAATATTCATTCGATTAATATTTTCTCATATTTACTTAAATTGTAAATACATTAAATAAATTCAATAGAATTACTCAGAATTTTAATAATAATGAATATATTTAATTATCATTGATCGATACCTTGGACAACATTTTGACCCCTCGGTGGGGCCAACCATGCCCAATATACCTATTCCACAAAATAGGACAGATTATTGAATATGCTATTGTGTGTGACCCACAAGGCCCTTATCTCGATAGCAGTGAAGAAAATCCACACACCAAGAGAAGAGTCTAGAGACCCATCATGACCCCTAAAGATATTAGAATAGTGATAGAAACAACTACCATCTTATGAAAACTAACAATGTACTATAACCTCGTTGTCATTAAATATCTCATAAAGCAGAACACACACTATTGTCGTCATCCTTTTCTTTAATTATTATTCATTGATCTTTCTTGATGGATTTATCTTTCAACTAATTTGGCCAATGACTTATTAAGGTAGAATCATCCTGATCAAGAAGTCATGGGATATACAACTTCAATAATGTGGAAGTAACATATCCCATATTGATCATTCAACCAATGGCATACCACCAACGACGCACCCAACACATGCTACCTTGCCATGATCTCAATAACATGTGTTTTCCTTGCATCAATGTACACAATAAAATGATACAAATTGGTAAAGTCATCTAGTCCGTAGACCAGTACACATGTCTGTATGTTGGAACAACCAAGGAAACTAATACATGTGTTGTTTCTATTGGCACATCATAACTCATGATCTCACTAATAGAGATCACCAGATGCGAACTTTATAAGAATATGTCTCATTCCTTATGATCCCCCAGCACCTGACAATCAAACATCTATTATGTTCAGTCAGAAAAATGTATCTAGACCATTGGACATATTTAATATTAGGTTCATTGTATCTCAAGGTTCTAATTATAGTCTAGTTTCGATACAAAAATTAAACTATGGAAATTACCATTAATTAGTGGATGCATAAATTACTGCACATTAATGGTAAATAATCATCAAGTATATCTAAAGTTATACATGATATAGTAATCAATATTATTGCATTTTTGGGTTTATAGAACCCACTATTTCAAAATAAGAGCCTTTTAGCCCATAAATTATCTACTTTTATCATTATATAATGATTTAGTTTTTCCTATCATAAATCATAAAACAAGTTAATTGTTCCAAATATAATAAATATTAATCAATTAAATAGAAAAATAAATACATTAAAATACCCTAAAATATATGAAATAAATATAGCTATGAATATGAGATTTATATTTTGGTATGAGATGTTAATTTTGATTGATGTTATTTGAAGATTAATGTAGAATTAGTATCAGAAGAATTCATGAAAAAAATAATTTTAAATTTTGGTTTTACAAATTGGTAATGAATTTTAAGGATAGTTATTTTTCAAATTATCTAAAATTGAAATTTCTTTGTTATTATTGAGGGTTTAGTTATTAATGTTGTGTATCATTATATGAAGGTTTGTTACTTTTATGACTTATATAAAATTTGGATAACAATTTTTGTTTTTGTAAATATATAAATATAATAGGAATACATTGATATCCTTTTGTGGAATTATTTGAACTATTAAGAGATTATTTTAGTGCTTTAGTCATATAAAACACTCTTCTTGAATACCCATAATTTGGATCAACAGAAGTTAATATATTATAAATTGATTAATGGATGAAATTATAATTATTATGACATTATATTTTCATTATGTTCCTAGTCTTGATATTAATGAATTTCTCAACATTGTGAAAAAATTATGAAATAAAAATGTAATCTTATTACCATATTTTTGGATGAATCGATGGTCATTTTCACTTTTTATGGATTTATGGTTTTATGGTTAATATCTTTTCATTGACCATTCACTTTTTTATGATCAATGATCTCAATCACTCTCCATAATTATTTTGAAATTATTTTTTTCTCTATGTACATATTTTCACTTCCCACCAATGTTATCCTATTTTGGAAGCTAGTTTTGTTTTATTATAAATGAACTTCACATTTTCAATTATATCTTGTCAAGATAAAATTTTATTAACCCTTTTTAAGATGTGGGATTTCATGAAAAGTAAATTCAGATGTAAACCCCTTGATATCCAATATCATGTTCAAGTTGATATGGTATAATTTATTTATGGGGATAGAATGTAACTTCTTAAGATTTTAAAAAAATTGTCTTTGTTTGTTAAATAATTTTTCAAACAACTCTGAGTATAAATAATAAATAAATATTTTTTTAAACATGACCATTATAACCTGGATATTACTTTGGTGGGAATGAATAGTGTTAAATACTTTATGTAATTTATATTAATTTACTACTCAATACATGAAACATCCTACCCCTCACCCATTGTCTGGGGTGGAGGCGATGGGTGATACTGGACTCAGGTGAAATCCCCAAGACACCAAAGGATGGTATTATATTCCAAGGGCCTCAAAAAAATTTATGGGACAATTTTCCCTTTTAAAGATAACCGTGAAACCCTAATAAAATCATGAAATATTTTATATGATATATTCATGGGTATAAAATAAATCTCAACCTAACCAAAACAAAAACAATATCAGATTTCAAGTGGAAACTATGTTACAACAAAAAACAATGACATTAAATACATCAATCTAGAAACTACCAAACTCATCCAAACTCAAACATGATAATCCACACCTATAGTATCAAGAAGAGTCACCAAATAACTAAAATAACTTACCTTTACCTATGTCTTGAGAGATGGTATATCTAATAATACATGAGTTCCAGAGTAGGGTGTGAGTCTAAACTCACTATGATTTCTAAAATGATTTCCTAACACATTCTGAGAGGATAAAAATTGTAATAACATTTTTATTGAAAAATTAAAAAACAATTTAAATTAGTTTATATCAAAACCAAAACAAATTTTAATGCCAAATTTTTTTCCACTGGGAATAAATAGAATCAATCTTTTAAGACCATTATCAATTTCATTTGGAAAGCCCAATCCATATTTCGACAAACCCACACATCCACACATGTATAACCAATTGAAAGTTCCATACTCATGAGTGGTCCCTCATAGATCTTCCATGTCATCATAAGGTATCCAAAGTATAGGTTCCTTAATGGACCATAACCATTTTAAAGGGATGCATCATTGTACCCCAATGGTATATGCCCCATATTTAGGGTCACATCAACAAAATAATGTACTCACACAAACCATATATGTGAAAAATAAATCCCTAGAAAATTCATATAAACCTTTAATTATTTAAATCATTTCATCAAACTTTTTCAATAAATCAACAAAAATCCGTAATTTTAAAATCAACATTCTAAAAATATCAATCTAGAATATTTTCCAAAAAAACATCAAATTTAAAAAAAATCCAAAACAGTCACTAAATAGGTTTCCAATGAGAATCATACAAGAATATCATAATAATTTGTAGAAAAAAAATATTTCATGGAAATATTTCAAGTTCTAATAAAGTGGATTCTAGAGAGAATCCATCTGCCTCACAACCATTAGCGAATATGGAAGACCATATAATGATTCTCTAGATACAACTATGAACCACCTTTTCTTACCTAAATACAACCATGAAACATTAAAATTCTTATTTGGTAATAAGGATATATCCCTAGTTGATTAGATATAATGTTTCAGGAAAGGGAATGGGAATAGATCTAAGAAGAATGGTTAATAATGAGCACTTACAAATGAATATGGATCTCCAACATCTTTAAAATACCTAAAAATTATCTCAAATTGAAATAAATAACCTTTCAAGCATTTTAATAAAAATTAAATCAGGATTAGAAATTATTAGACAATTAAAAGGGGTCCTAAGAATTAATTCGGGTTAGATCCAAAAAAATTGTATCTAGAACTATAGGGTTCACAATTAGGGTGCTTGGTTAGTGATAAGATAAAATTATATAAAAATTTAAAAATAAATTTATTAAGAATTATAAATGTTTAACTTGATAATGAACCAGGTATGCGTTGATTGTATTAGGTCCTAATAATTAATTCGGGTTAGATCCAAAATATTGGTATCTGGAACTACTGGGTTCACAATTAATGTTCCTGGTTAGTGATAAGATAAAATTATATAAAAATTTAAAAAAATTATTAAGAATTATACATGTTTAACTTGATAATGAACCTGGTATGTGTTGGTTGTTTTAGGAAATATGATTCTATGTTTTTAAAGGAAAATCTAGATAAAAGACCCAAAACGATCATTACAGATCTTTAATCTCACTTACATGATGTGTAGTAATCTTTAAAATCATTTTAAAAGTCATGAAGAAAGTTTTAAAGGAATGATAAGACATGAAATTATCACATTACATGATTCAAAAATACACATCATGTAACATTTGAATAACAATTTCTACTTTGAAGATCAATACTGAAAGAAGAAACACACCGTGAATAACAGTTACATTTCATAAAAGGATTCAAACTCCAAATCTTGAATATCCTCCATGAGATTCATGAATTATTCAAAATTCAAAAATAAAATACCGAATTAGAATTAATAAAATTTGAATACTGTAACACCCCGACCCCAGAATCCCAGAGTCGATGAATTATTACGTATCATTTTCATGATCACAAAAGATAATGTCTTAAAAGACAGATTAGTTTAATAGCCTTGGAAGTACTAGATACATTCATAAGGTTTACATTACATCATAAAATGGAAAACTACAACAAAATTGTTTCCATAGACAACACTGAGATCCCATAGTCTATCCTTGCAGGTTAGTCATAATACACTTTTTTCATCCTAGGAAAAATAAAACATAGAAAGAGGTGAGCTCAAATGCTCAGTAAGGATAACAATATAGCGGAAACTTTAATAAATAAACATAAACATTTAAGGCAATGTATAACTAAAACAAAAGCCTTTTATACTTGATCTTCAGCATAATATGGAAAAGATAAAATAAAAATAATTCCATTTACTTACTCACATGGATAATCTACTAGTCGAATAATCTCATGAAATATCAATAGCCACTTTCATAATGATGGAATGCATAATTCCAGACTTTCATAACCACATAGTCAAGGCCCTATTCCACGAATACAAATAAGATTTTGTGAAGGCCTTATTCCAAGACACTAGTTTGTCTCATGAGACCTACTGGTAAATCAAGGAGCTATAAAGGTCTCCACCCATCACTTACTAAGTCCAATGCATTCCTCATATGAAAAGGTTTAAACATAACATAAACATTCGTATTAAAACTAGCATACAAAATGTCAATACTTTATTCATAAACCATGAATTGTGTAAAAATAACACATCCATAGTCAAACATATCCCAAAACCTTCAATACAATATAGAAGTTTTGTATCATAATAAATCAACTTCAAATAAGCTTAAAATCCATCAAAGGATGTTGACATAAATGAAATCAAAACTTTTTGTAGAGAAATATCTCCTTATATTTTGAAATCATTTAAGTAAACATTTATTTTGAAAATATTATTATAATAATTTAAGGTAATCTTTGACGGTGTTATAACGGCAAAAAATAGATGCACCCTACGTATAAGTTAAAAAATGACATTCATACCTTAATTTTGTCGAAAAAGTTATAAAGGACCTTTTTGGAAAACGATGGAAAGATTCCTTTATAAACATTTTATAAAAGTAAAACAAGTGTATAAATGAATTTAACCCATAGTCTATAAAATATTAAGAATTTTTTGAAATACATTTTTATGAAACATGGATGTCGAGGATAAAGAGGTCCTAGTAGATAATTACGTATAAACAACCTCGGATAACTAAGAGATTGTAGAATTAACCCTTGCCTCGTTGTAATCAATCAATTCATATGAACAATAGTCAATAACCACCAAATGAATCACAGAATATCATGAATATAAATATAATCATTATAATATATATCAAATGGATGTACCCAATACACCACATGCAATAAATAAGTGGTGAATAATGGAAATCTCACAGAATTAAAAGTGAGATAAGAAACCCCTTATCTTGTACTTTTCCTTGGTTGAGGTTAGTTTAAACTCCAGTATAATGGTGGAATAATTATTATTAAATTATACAATAATCATATACATTAATGTGATATCATCTATGATCTTTTAACATTGCATTGTTAATAATATCTTAGTATTATCATTGTTTCGGGTGTTAACTGATTCATTTTCCTTTATATGATTTGTTATATAAGTAATGATTTTTATGGATAGGATGTATCTTACTCATATTCATAATGATATTAAGTATTTAAACGTTATTTTAAATCATCTAATTAAAATTAGTCTTGAATGGATACGATGGGGAATGAATCTCATCATGTTCGTGGAGATGGTAATCTGTACGTACGCATGAGCGCCAATATCATTATTTTGATATTAAAATAATATATAATTGGATGGTATATCATATAAAAATAATAATTATCATTTTATATTTATTATTTAAGTAAATTACACATCATTATTATACCCATCCAAATAATAATGTATTGAATAACAATTACACCACGACGTGGAGGTGGTAAGTCGTTCGTACGCACGTATAGTGACATGTCATTCAAAAGATGGATAGAATAATGAATATGGTTGTACCATATTTATAATAATATCAAAGTATATAGATGATACTGGAGTTATTATTTTAGAATGGAAATAACAAAGAATGATGAAGTGAAAGAAGAAAGGAACTTGAAAGAGATGATGAAATATTTACCTCTTCTTTGGGTCCTTCCTTTTGATTTGATCAAAAGGGCTCCATAGGTTGTATTTATGACTAAATTAAGACCTCTAAGATGAATGTAGGACAGTTTTAAGGGTTTTTTAGAAGGTTTTGGCCAAGCCAAAAGGCTTTTAAGTTGTTTATTAGAGAGAAGGGGGAGTGCCCTTTTATAAGAGGGGTGAGGGCACCTTTGGAAAAACTTGAAATATTATTTCATAATAAAATAATTTTCGGTTTCTAATGGATATGAAATAAATTATTTAAATGATAAGGTGGGGATGAGTCAAAAACCACTCAACCAATAGGTTTTATATAGGTTTGGGTCAATATATTAACCTTATCATTTAGATTTAACTCTTAGCTAAATAGTTTGACATTTACCATGTCTCTTTGAATTTTTATATTATATGGATAATAAACTTACTATATACTTCCAAGAGAACCCCAAGTGGTTAATTAATGATACACCTATCATTATATAAGTCGTTTTGTTGAACCATATATTTCTATGGATATAATATCAATTAATAATATAATATTTGTTTTAAAAACTCTTTTATGTCAATTTTGACAGTATTTGGTATTTTGTTTTTTTTAATACATAACAGCATTATTACTTCAAAACAAATTCTTCTAACTAACCCTAAAATGTCATATGGACATATAAAGTAAGTTAAATTCATAAAATGACTCAAATTACATTTATTTAGATATTTATAATATCAATTATTTTAATATTTCATTAATTAGGTAATTACTTCATCATCATTGTGTCATAAATAAACTATATTATTTAATGTCTAAAAAATATAAATAAAATACCATTATGTAGGAAATATTTTTATATTTCTAATGAATATTTATAGTCGAATTTGTCTTATGTTTAACCCTATATTAAAAATCGTTTAGTTATTAAACTTTGAATTTAACACTTTTAACTCTTCTTTGAATTAAATAATAATAAATGTCCTAATCTAATCCATGTGGACCTAAAGGATCATATTTTATTCCTAAGGTTGTTATTTGTCTTATTAAACTTATCCAATAGAATTTGGACATAACTTAGGGTAATGATAATATCATTTTTACCCTTAATTACCCTATTTACTTTTAACCATGGTAAATAAAAGTAAAACGTTATTATTCCCCAAAAATTATTTTCATTTTATTTAACCACATTATACTTACTGATAACAACCATGTCTCTCGGATTTTGGAAATTCAACTCACAGAAGTGGTAAAATTAAGTTTTATGTAAATTTTCAAATTCTCCTAGGAGGTGAGTAAAAGACGGTAAAAAGTTCTCTAAAATTTTTATATATCTAAAATTATTATAAAGTGACTCCAAATAATTACATGGAACTTATATAGGTATTATGTATTTATTTTTACCTAAAATAAAATTAAATAAAATATATATTTATTTAAATACAAATTCAGTTTTAAACTATAGCTTAGTATTTTTTAGTATTCATCAAAAATTGAACATTTTCAGAAAAATACCAAAAATTCACCCTAAGTTAAATTTGATATTCAGAATCCAAAAATGAAGTCCATTTTGAAAAATAAAACTTATAAAATTTCAAAAAGTGGGTATTTCTATTCATTACGTCTAGTTTTATTGGTTGAGGTGTTTTAGAGTCTTGAATTTGTGTACAATGCAAGATATTACATTATTCAAAGGGAAGCGTACCATGGAAGCATGTGGTTTTACATTCTCCCCTCATTGAAATAATTTCGTTCTTGAAATTTCAAGAATATTACAGCATAAAAAGACTCAGGTGGTTCTTCTTCATAATTTTCTCGGGTTCCCATGTTGCCTATTCCATATTATTATTTCTACATAGATCTTTTACCAGACGAGTCGTCTGGTTTCCCATCACTTTTTCTCTTGTATAAAGAACCATGATAGGCTCTTCGCAATAAGACAGATCGGGTTCCAGTTCTAATTCCTCATAGGTGAGTACATGCATTGGGTCAGGCATTTATTTTATCAATAGTGATACGTGGAATACATCGTGAACTTTGGAGAGACTTCGTGGAATTGCCAAACAGTAAGCTACAACTGAAATTCATTCTAAATTTTCAAAAAGGTCTGATGTACCTAGGACTCAATTTTCCCTTCTTACCGAAACATATAACACCCTTCCATGGAGATACCTTCAAAAATCATGATCTCCTACCAGAAATTCCAAATCATTCCTTCGGTTATCGGCATAGATATTCTGCCAACTTTGAGCTGCTTTGATGTGGGTTTGGATTAACTACACATTTTCCATTGTTTCCTCAACAAGTTCAGGGCCTATGAGTTTTCTTTCACCAACATCATCCCAACAGGTTGGTGTGAGACATCTTTTTCCGTATAACACTTCATATGGTGCCATGTGAATTCTTGATTGTAAGCTATTATTATAGGAAAATTCTACCAGAGGTAAATATTGATCCCACATACCTTGGAAGTCATGTGAGCAAGATCTAAACATGTCTTATAAGGTTTGAATAGTCTATTCTGATTGTCCATCAATTTGAGGGTGGTAGGAAGTGCTCAAACGATGTTCAGTATCCCGGGATTTCTGAAGACTTTTCTAGAATCTGGATGTAAAATGGGGATCACGATCAGAAACAATCGATAGTGGTACTCCATGAAGTCTAACAACTCTGTTAATATATATTCTTTCTAAATGTTCAAGTGAAAAATCTTCTCTTATAGAAATAAAATGTGCTGACCTGGTAAGATGATAAACAATGACCCATATTGCATCATTCCTTCTAGAAGTCTTTGGTAGCCCCATGACAAAGTCCATCTCAATATCATCCCATTTCCATTCAGGTATTAGAAGAGGTTTCATGACTCCTCCAGGCTATTGCCTTCGATCTATCACTTGTTAAAAAACCATACATCTTGACACAAAATCAGTAATCTCCCTCTTCATGTTGTCCCACCAAAAATTTTCCTTCAAATCTCTATACATTTTGGTGAAACCATGGGGTATAGAGAAATTGGAACTATGAGCATCATCCAAAAATTACCTTTTTATATCAGGTATATCGGGAACACAAAGTCTCTTCCAAAATTTCCAAATTCCATTATAATATACGAAGTCACTCAATCTCCCATTATTCACAGCTTTAATCTTCTTTTTAAACTCCTCATCATCAGCTTGAGAATTTTTTATCCTTTCTAATAAATATGATTTCACAACTATTTGAAAAAATACTGATGTTTCACCTTCCATGGTAATTCCTATATCCATCTTTACAAAATCCATAAAATAGGATCCCTTTTAACTCTCATAATGTTCAAAACTCCATGATCTTTTTTGCTCAAAGCATCTGCCACTTTATTTTCCTTCCCAAGGTGGTAGTGAATGGTGCAATCATAATCCTTAAGTAGTTTAAGCCATCTCCTTTGACTCATGTTGAATTCTTTCTGTGAGAAAATATACTTCAAACTCTTGTGATCGGTATATATCTCACATTTTTCACCATAGAGATAGTGTCTCCAAATCTTGAAAGCATAGATTACAGCTGCTAACTCAAGATCATGAGTAGTATAGTTTTTCTCATGAATTTTTAGTTGTCGTGATGCATAGGAAATAACACTATCATTATGCATAAGGACACAACCAAGTCCTTTCTTTGATGCATTACTATAAAAAACAAATCCAACATTACCCGATGATAGAGTCAATATAAGAGAATTCAATAATATTCTCTTAAGTTATTCAAAACATTCTTCACACTCTTTTTTCCAAAAAAAGTTAACCCCTTTACATGTGATCTTGGTTAATGGGTTTGACAATTGGGAAAAATTTTGGACGAAACGCCGATAATAACCTGCTAAACCAATAAAACTGCGTACCTCAGTTATACTCATCAGTGATGGACAATCGTGGATTGCTCTTGTCTTAGAAGTATCAATAGAGATTCCATCCTTAGATTCAATATGTCCAAGGAAAGAAATATCTTGAAGCCAAAATTCACACTTTCTAAATGTCACATATAATTTGTGTCTTCTAAGAGTCTTTAGGATAATGCGCAAGGGATTTTCATGATCTTCGTAGCTTTTGTAGTATACCAAGATATCATCAACAAATACCACTAAAAAGTCTTCAAGATATTCCTTGAAAACACTATTAATTAGATCCATAAAGACAGAGGGTGCATTAGTCAATCCAAAAGGCATTACTGTAAACTCGTAATGCCCATACCTGGTTCGAAATGCGGTTTTCATAATGTCTTCTTTATTCACAAACAACTGATGACATCCAGATCTAAGGTCAATATTTGGAAATTAGTGAGATCCATAAAGTTGGTCGAATAAATCATCAATGTGAGGTAGGTGATACTTGTTCTTTATTGTTATAGCATTGATCTCCTTGTATTAAATGCACAACCTCATAGATCCATTTTTATTCTTAACAAAAAGGACATGGGATCCCAATAGAGAAACACTAGGGTGAATGAATCCCTTATTACTCAATTCCTCTAGTTGTTTGTTTAGTTCCACTAATTACACAGTTGTCATTCTATAAGAGGTTCTTTGATATGGTCCTTGATCCAAGAATTAAATCAATGGAAAACTCAATTTCTAGTTCTGGAGGATGTCCAGGTAAATCTTCTGGAAACACCTCAACATATTCTTTCACAATAGGTACATCCTCTATTTGAACATTCCTTTCCCAACCCACAGCTATTTCATTCTCTTCCTACCCAATAATTTAATTTAGTTGAGCTACTATGGGTGGATCTAGATAAGAATTAGGTGATGATGTTTCTTCTCTAAAGATAAGGTACTCCTTATCATCATCAAAAATTGTAACCTCCTTTTGCCTGAGTCTCAGAAATTGTCTTTCCATATCCGCTCGATGGTCACGAGGAAAGTATTTTTCTAAAAAAAATTCTTTAAACTCCCTCCATTAAATATTATATACTTCCTCATCTTTCTTTGTTTTTTGAATCAATGACCATCATTGATCAGCATCTCCAATGAGGCGGTAAACATCCGTGACAACTTTTTCCCTTTCACAACTCCCCAAGGCGTGGAATATTTTCTATAAGGAATTTATCCAATGCTCAGTGACTAATAGATTTTTACCCCCATTAAATGTTGGTGGTATTGTCCTCATGAAGCGATCTAACCTTGATCTTCAACGCTGCGGATCAGGGTACTCCATACGGTTAAGGTTATTATTCATAACCTGAGTGAGTTGTCCCAATATGGTGATTAGCTGATAAACACCAGTTGCATAACCAACTCCACTATAACTATCTTGAGTAGTATGTCATTATCTACATGAAGTTTGTTCATTGATATGGTTTCCATTCCCTCTAATAGGCTCCATTTTTAAATAATGGCATAAACTAGATTAGTTTATGAATTGCAATACATAAATCCACACTTTTAAAACACTTAACATAAATTGTAAAGTTTATGGATATATTCCATAATCATAAAAATGTTTTCTTTAAGTATTTATATACTCATAAACCCTTCATAATGATTTGTAATGAAAATGAAAATTATCCTAAGAATATCCCCTGAGAGTGTCGTAACCAAGAGTGCAGCAAGGCCCGTTGTCGTGCACCTGTTTCCGTTCGAGTCTAGCTCAAAGCGGTGTTTTCTGGTTTTACACCTATGTACATATTTTCCAGAGCTGCCTCAACCTACTTGTATCTAGAAAGGGATGTATTTCTTGGAAAACTCACAAAATCTTGACAATACAAAAATTCTAAAAATTTCTTCCATACTAATCCTCAAAGTCTATCTTAGGTTAATGTGCTATAATCAGAGTTTTTATAAATCTAGATTACAAGGTTTATACTAAACCTCCCTCTGATACAAACTGTAACGCCCTGACCATAGAAGCCCAGAGTCGATGTATTATTACGTATCATTGGTATGATGACAAACGATCAAGTCTTGAAAGACCTATCAGTTTAGTAGCCTTGGAAGTACTAGATACATTCATAAGGTTTACATTACATCATAAAATGGAAAACTACAACAACATTGTTTCTATAGACAACACTGAGATCCCATAGACTATCCCTACTGGTCATTCATAATATACTTCTTCGCATCCTGATAAAAATAAAACATAGAAAGGGGTGAGCTCAGATGCTCAGTAAGGATAACAATATTGCGGAAAATTTTATAAATAATCATAAACATTTAAGTCAATGTATAAGACTAAAATAAAATCCTTTTAAACTTGAACTTCAGAATAATATAGAAAAGATAAAATCAAAATAATTCCATTTACATACTCACATGGATATTCTACTAGTCGAATAAACACATGCAATATCGACAACCACTTTCATAATGATGGAATGCATAATGCCAGACTTTCATAAGCACATAGTCAAGGCCTTGTGCAAAGAATACAAATAATATTTGGTGAAGTCCTTGTGCCAAGTCACTAGTTTTTCTTATGAGACATATTGATGCATCGAGGAGTTATAGTGGGTTCCACAAGTCACATACTAAGTCCAATGCATTCATCATATAAAAAGGTTTAAAAATAACATAAACATTCGTATTAAAACTAGCATATGAAATGTCAATACATTATCCATAAACCATGAATGGTGTAAAAATAACACATCCATAGTCAAAAATATCAAAAAACCATCAATACAATATGGACTTTAGTATCATAATAAATCAACTTCAAATAAGTTTAAAATCTATCAATGGATGTTGACATAGATTAAATCAAACCCATTTTTAGAGAAATATCTATTTATATTTTGAAATCATTTATGGAAACATTTATTTTGGAAATATTATTATAAGCATGTAAGGGAATCTTCTATAATGTTATAATGGTGGAAAATAGCCGCACCTGCTGTATAAGTTAAAAAAAGACATTCTTACATTAATTTTGTCAAAAAGGTTATAAAAGACATTGTTTGGAAAATGATGGACATATTCATTTATAAAGATATTATGAAAGTCAAAAAATGGTATAAATTACTTCAACCCATAGTCTATAAAATATTAAGAATGTTTTTAAATACATTTTTAAGAAACATGGATGTGGATAATAAAGAGGTCCCAGTAGATAATTACGTATAAACAACCTTGGATAATGAAGAAATTGTAGAATTAACCCTTACCTCATTCTAATCAATCGATTTGTATGAAAAATAATCAATAACCACAAATTTAATCGCATAATATCATGAATATAAAGATAATCATGATAATATATATCAAATGTCAATACACAATACACCACATGCAATAAACAAGTGGTGAACAATGGAAATCTCACGGAATTAAAAGTGAGATAAGAAACCCCTTACCTTGTACTTTTCCTTGGTTGATGGTAGTTTAACCTACTGTATAATGGTGAAATAATTTTTATTAAATTATAAAATAATCATATACATTAATATGATATCATATATGATCTTTTAACATTGCTTTGTTAATAATATCTTAGTATTATTGTCGTTTCGGGTGTTAACTGATTCATTTTCATTTATATTATTTGTTACATAAGTAATGTTTGTTTTGGATAGGATGTATCTTATTCATATTAATAATGATAAAGTCTTTAAAAATAATTTTTAATCATCTAATGAAAATTAGTCTTGAATGGATACGACGGGGAATGAATCTCATCATGTTCATGGTGTCGGTAATCCGTACGTACGCACGAGTGACAATATAATTATTTTGATATTAAAATAATATATAATTGGATGGTATATCATATATATAGAATAATTATCATGTTATATTTATTATTTACTTCAATTACACATCATTATTATACCCAAAAAAATAATAATGCATTGAATAACAATTTCACCATGATGTGGAGACAGTAAGTCGTACGTACGCACGTATGGTGACATGTCATTTAAAGGTTGGATAGAATAATGAATATGGTTGTACCATATTCATAATAACATCAAAGTATATAGAAGATATTGGAGTTATTATTTTAGAATGGAAATAAAAAATAAAGAGGAAGTGGAAGAAGAAAGGAACTTGAAAGAGGTGATAAAATATTTACCTCTTCTGCGGGTTCTTCCTTTTTATTTGATCAAAAGGGATCCATAGATTGGATTTATGACTAATGTAAGGCCTCTAGGATGAAGGGAGGATAGTTGATAGGATATTTCAGTACTTTTTGGATGAGCCAAATGGCGTTGATTTTGTGAATCAGAGAGAAGGGGGAGTTCTCTTTTATAAGAGTGGTGAGGGGCACCTTGGGAAAATCTAGAAATATTACCTTACATTAAAATCATTTTCGGTTTCTAATGAATCCAAAATGAATTATGTAAAGGATAAGGTGGGTATGGGTAGAAAACCACTCAACCAATAGGTTTTAGATAGGTTTGGGTCACTATATTTACCTTATCGTTTAGATTTAACTCTTAGTTAAATAGCTTGACATTTACTATGTCTCTTTGTATTTTTATATTATATGGTTAATAAATATACTATATACTTCCAAGAAAACCCCAAGTGTTTCCTTAATAATAAAAAAATCATTATTTATGTATTTTGGACAATCCTTATATTTTTATGAATAGAATATCAATTAATAATATAATATTTGTTTTAAAATATCTTTTATGTCAATTTTGATACTATTTGATATTTTGTTTTATCTAAATTTATAACAGATTATTACATAAAAAAGAATTCATCTAACCAACCCTAACATGTCATATTTACCTAGGTAATTATTGTAATTCATAAAAAGTCACAAATTACATTTATTTGGATATTTATAATATCAATATGTTAATATTTTATTTATTAGGTAATTACTCCATCATAATTGTTTCATAAATAAATTAAAGTATATAATGTCTAAAAAATATAAATAAAATTCCATTATGTATGAAATAGTTTCATATTTCTAATGAATATATATAGTCTAATTTATCTTATGTGTAACCCTATATTAAAAATGGTTTAGTTATTAAACATTGAATTTAACACTTTTAACTCTTCTTTGAATTAAATAATAATAAATGTCCTAATCTAATCCAAGTGGACCTAAAGGATCATATTTAATTATTAAGATGGTTTTTGTTCGAATTATACTTATCCAATAGAATTAGGACATGTGTTAGGGTAATAATAATATCATTTTTACCCTTAATTACCCTATTTACTTTTAACCGTGGTAAATAAAAATAAAAAGTTATTATTCACCAAAAATTATTTTCATCTTATTAAACCACATTTTACTTACCAATATCAACTGTGTCTCACATATTTTTGAATTTCAACTCACAAAAATGGTAAAATAATGTTTTCTGTAAATTTTCAAATGCTTCTAAAAGGTGGGTAAAAGACGGTAAAATGTTCAATAAAATTTTTATATATCTAAAATTATTATAAACAGACTTCAATGAATTACATTGAACTTATATAGGTATTATGTATCTATTTTGAACTAAAATTAATTTAAATAAAATAAATAATTATTTAAATAAAAATTCAGTTTTAAATTATAACTCGGTGTTTTTCACTATTCATCAAAAATTTAAATTTTTAGAAAAATACAAAAAATTCACCCTAAGCTAAATTTGATATTCTGAATCCAAAAATTATATCCATTTTGAAAAATAAAATTTCTAAAATTTCTAAAAGTGGGTATTACTATTCATAACGGCTAGATTGATTGGTTGCGGTGTATTAGAGTCTAAAAGTTGCGTACAATGCAAGCTATTGCATTATTCAAAGGGAAGCATACTATGAAAGCTTGGGGTGTTACAAATACCCATTACATGTCATGTAATATCTTGATTATTTATCTCCATCAGCCACGTTGTAGATAGAAGGCTCAACACAACTTCATATTCTCTTATTTTTCTCTCATTTTTCTCTAATTAATTATTCTTACTTCTCTTTGAGCTTAACTCGCATCCATTCCTTTTACAATTTACATATATTAAATCACCACTGATTTATATTTTTAAAGCGTTCTTCATTATTTTACATGGCCAAGCAATGTTATGTGCATTCTCCATATTAATCGATGATCAACGAAAAAACCTTATTGTGTTCATCCATGTTTTTATTTCAATTAAGTGTTTGGTTGAAATTGTGATTAATTTAATTTATAAATTTATTATTCTTGAATGCATGATCTTTGATTGTTTTTATTTCAATTTTCATTGGTATGTTAACCAGGTTATCAAATCATTACCCGCTCTTGATCAATTCTACCACGAGTGGGTAAACCACTTTGCATAGGGGTCAAGAGTCGGGATGTATTAATTTAATGAATATTTTATTCTCATCATGGTAAACCTAAGGATAATAATACAGTTATGAAATAAATATATTATCTAATTATTTTGAGAAAACCTGACCATGGGAAGTTTAAGAGGACCCTGACCCTACTGGAGTATGATTGGTTATGACCAATAGCATATGATACATTCTTCCTTATAAGTAATGACTAATACATCTAAGTTGTAGATGTCTTCAGACTACGGAATAGATTCTACTTAGATACATCTATATGGTTTGACCATAGTCAATTAGTGACCTTTTATTTCTTTATATCCTAATCCTTTGGACCATACCAAGTAAAGATTATGATTATCCTTTTACCTGATCCCCTAAATTGATCTTGACCCCTTATCTCTATTTAATATTAATAAACAATCCCTTTACATTATTTCATTCCCAAACTCAATAAATTCTTAAGGACCCCTATATATAGGGTTAAATGCCGTAGTTTCTGTTATCCAATCCTAATCCTCAGGGAACTAACATAGTACTATCACTATATTATGCATTAGAAGAATTTTTAGTTTGTGAAATAATAAACATAATCTTACCGTGGCCCAAGTGAACAAAAAACATATTTGGGAACATCAAATTTTGGAATCATTGATGGGGGATTAAATATTATGCTATGACACTAAAACCTATGGAAGGAACCTGAGATTACCTCACTTATTCCCCATATCACGTTTCATTTTGAAAGGTACAACACCCTTATCTATGCATCCTAATTCATGAATTAGGTCCCTTTGAATAATTCTATGATCCTTGCTGCACAAGAACTTCTTTTCTTCAAACCAGAAATAAAAGGTTACTTATCTACACTACGGTATTTAAAAGTGGTCAAACACTGCAATCTTGTAGGTCCCAACCCTCCAAACATTGAAAATATGAAACCTACAGTACATTGATATTAGCTTGTTCATGAAGAATATACAATTATGGATTATGGGTTCCCATCAATCCATAGTTCTAAAACTATAATTATAAGGCCTTTTTTAGGGGAACACAATTGATATCAAACCTAGATTCATTCATATGATCAAGAGTATGTGCCAATTTAGTGGGAATGAATGTAAATATCCCTATGAACATATATCAAAATCCTGGAAGTCTATGATACCATTCACATCAAAGATTTGTCTTTTGATACTATAAGACTGAGTATATTTCCATTTTCCCAATGAGACTGACTCGATGACTAACTCAGAATTCAAAATCCTAAGTCCATCATAACATGGAATGATTTAGACAAGAAATTCTTAGACATGTAATTATCACCTATCCGTACCTGAAAACTATTGAGATTAAAAATTTTGTTCAAAATAATAGAGAGTTAGCATGAGATTGTTTCAAGGAACTCATTATGAAGTTCCCACATCATAGACATGATATGTTGATACAAATAAAACATTTTATCCCAGCCTCCAACCATCTTCTCACATAGTTTTTTATGTCGACGCTGATGGAGGGCTGATGTTTAAGACACCCGAGGTGGACCAAGAAATTTTATATGAATTCTATCTTAATTTCAATCTATGGAAGAGTGATAATAGACCACCTCATAGTTGTATCCACCATGTTTATGAAAATGATAAACTATCTGCACAAGTAGAGGTCTAAAACAATAATCTATAATCATTTTAGCTACTTGTTGCACCACCTCCCCCTCCTACACCTATAACGAAAGTCTAATATTCTGAAATATGTGGTAGCCCACACCTATATGGAGACTTCCCAAAAGGTCTTGAAGAACAAAAAATCCATTATTATAATTATATTAATTATAATTATTAACTTTTATAATTTTATAAATCATAGAAGTATTATCAATATAGGCCAGTTCAACCATCACAACATAGTATTCAAGGGTATTATCACTAAACAAGTGTTCAAGAACCATTTAGGAACTAAGGACTGCCAGAATATCAGCACAGGAACACTATTCCTAGACCACTACAATAAGTAATGCAACAACCCTTCCCTCCATGAACACAACAACAATTTCAACCCGCTCCACCAATACCTCCATAATTGGTTGATCCTCTTTAATCAAATTTGGAAAATATAATCTCATCCTTCATTCAAAAGGAAGATCAGAGGATACCCATCAAATAGAATAAAATACATAATCAAAGTAAATATCTTTATAAAAATTTTGTATCAAATTGGTCAAATCTCAAAGACATTTTCAGAAATATATCCATGTACTCTACCTGGTATTACAGAGAAATACCCAAGGGAAGAGGAAAAGGTAGTGGTTCTAAGGAGTGGAAAATTTTATATACATTTAGAAACTATTTGATGGATTAAAAAAATAAGACGAGGAAACAAAAAATCATAAAACATCCATTGAATAAAAAATGATGAAAAAAAACTAAAATTGTTCAAGAGATACCTCTAGAAGCACCACCTTCTGTAAAACCTCTTATTCAAGAACAACCCAATAAATATGTCTATATTGTGCCACCAAATTATAAACAACCTATCCCTTTTCATGAAATAATGATTCCAGGAAGGATTGAATGGAAATGAAATAAGTATTTGGATATGTTCATGAAATTTCACATTAACATTCCATTTAATGGGGAAATCACCTAAATTTTTTCATATGTAAAATTTCATGAAGATATTTAATCTAACAAAATAAAAATGGAAGAACTATGATTCATCTCACAAAATTAATTTTTCTATATTATTGTTCTACAAAAAAATTCATTAAAAATGAGGGATCCTGGGAGTTTCACAATCCCATGCACAGTAAAAGAATATAACATCAAAAAACCCTTATTCCATTTAAGATCCATCATAAACCTCATAAATATGATTGTATTCCACAAGTTGGGACTTGAGGAACTCAAAAAAACTATATTAGAACTCCATTTAGTCGACCAATAATTAAATTATCTTTAAGGACATCTCGATGATGTCTTAGTTAATGTTGGAATGTTCATTTTTTCAGTGGACTTCCTCATTCTCAACAAGGAAGTGGAATGAGACATTATAATCATCCTATGTCAACCATTCTAATCCACTAGGAAGAAACTGATTGATGAAAATAAAGAAATAATCATCTACTCATTATGTGAAGAACATGTTACGTTTAACCTTGAGAAAGCATCAAAACAAATAGATGATTCTTTTTTACATCGAGTCCATTTTTTCTCTTAGAGGGATGAGATTACTACTTAAAAATTGAAGATGATAATGAATAAATTTCTCCTGATTTGGAGACAGAATATGACCATGAGGAAGTAGAATACATATAAAATCTTACAATGGATGTCACACACACTTCCATGCCCTCAATCATTCATCCAGCGAAACTAGAACTGAAACCCCTTCCAATTACACTCAATTATTCTTTTTTTGGAGTATTCTACTACACTTCCAGTTATCATTAACATAGAATTGACATAGCCAAAAGAGTAAAAAATTATAATAGTCTTACAAAGACATAAGAAGCCAATTTCTTAGGGGAGGATAACATAAATGTGATCAATCCTGCTTTATGGACCTATAAAATTTTACTATGGGATGGTTTAAAACCTAAATATAAACCCCATAGATTACTCTCCCCACCAATAAAAAAGGTTTTTAAGAAATAAGTTTTGAAGCCTCTAGATGCTGGAATAATTTTTTCAATATTTTATAGTGAGTGGGTGAGACCTCTACATGTTTCCCAATGAAAGGTGGTTTTATAGTTGAAAAAAATGATGAAGATGGATTGATCTCAACTCACATCGTCACTGGATGGTGAGTATGCCTGGATTATAGAAACCTATATGTGGAACCCTAAAAAGATCATATCCCCATTACCTTCATGGATAAAATGTTGTAGAGACTAGTTGTACATGAATTATATTATTTCCCATATAGATATTTTGGATACAATATGATTTTATTCAACCCAGATGATTCTTCTAAAACAATAGTCACATGTCCATTTGGTTCCTTTCCCTACAGGCGTATGTCGTGTGGAATGTGTAATGCACCAGAGAAATTTATTAGGTGAGTGAAACATATATATAAAGATAAAGTGGAGGAATTATTAGAAATTTTAATGGATGGATTTTTAGATTACGGAATTTCATTTGAGGTCTGCCTAATCAATCTTGATTTATTCTTACAATGCTATGAAGAGAAGTTCATTTTTTTGAACTGGATAAAATGACACATTATTGTTCAAGGGGGGATATTCCTAGGAAAATAATTCATGGTAAGGGATGGATGTGGATATCTCGAAAATAAAAGTGATCAAAGTTTTACCTGAGCCCTAAATTGTCAATAGAATTAGAACCTTTTTGGGCCATATAGGTTTTTATCAGCAATTTTTGAATGTTTTTTCAAAAATTTCCTGCACTATGACACACATGTTATCAAAGTAATCACCATTTCAATTCATTGATAAATTCTGGAATGCCTTCAAAAAATTAATGAAATTCATAGTATTTACTCCTGTAATCATTTCACAATATTGGGAAAAAGAGTTTTATGTGATTTGCAATGCCAGGAAATTTACTTTTGGTATTTCCCTATGATATCAATTTGATCACACTTTTCACCCCATCTACCATATAAGTTACACACATAATGAAGCTTAGGTGAACTATACAACTACATAGAATGATTTCTTAGTTGTTTTCTTTACTTTAATGTAATTTGTCTCCTATATTGTTTTTTCAGAAGTAATTGTTCACACTGACCATACTACCCTATGATTTTTTTGGAATAAAAAGGATGCAAAACCCTAATTTATATGGTGAATCCTATTGCTCCAAGTGTAACACCCCAATATTTTATGGGATAGATTCTTTTTAATTTATTTGATGTCATGTGTTTTACGGTACACCAATATTATCTTAAGCTATAGGCAACACCATATTAGCTTGCAGTATAGGTAACATGATTATTGGCTTGCGAAACATGCAAGCGAGACCTTCCTCGATAGCTTGTGTTGTACACAATACCAAGTTTCACTAAACAACATTATATTATTAAAATATTATTATTTAATGGGATATAAACTCTGCATTATGAATAATATTAACCACATTTTTTATTTTATATAATATTAAAATTCATCTTATATATTTTTTAGAACATGATATAAGAATAAAATTCATTTTTCGGATAATATAAGTAATTTTTAAAAAAATCCTGTTTTCCCCCATTTGATGGAGCACACATATTAATTATAGTTTATAAATAAAATTTATATTCATGTTTACAAAATAAACTTATTCATTTAGTGCGGAATATAAAAAATTACTTTGGATGAATTTTTTATATATTTATCAAAATTTTCAATTTTTAAATGAAGATTAAAAATACTATTTTTTACATCATTAAATAGTATATTATGTTTTGGATCCGTTCAAAATTTTAATTAGTTCTTTTTTATCCATTTATTTTTTTTTAAATTTTTTTATAAATTAATTTATTATAAAATAATTTTCCATTTAAAAAGGGGCATTTTTTCAAAAAATGTTTTTCTTGACATGTTAACAGTTCTATTTTTAATTTTATTTTGAAGGTTCTGTGTATTGATTTTTGAAAAATAAATTTCAAATTTGGATTCTTAAGGACTAAATTTTTAGGTAGGTCCCTTTTATTTTTGACCAATATGAATATTAACCACAGTAAATTTTATTACCATGGTAAAGGGTAAATTAGGTAATTTCATTTAGAAATAAAATTATAATGATTGTAAAATGAAAAAAACAAATGAAACAATTTTATTTTATGAATGGAATCCAATACTTAACACTTAATGATTTAAATTACGTCATTTAATAGAAAAAATTTCTTGAAAAGGACTTAAATAATATTTAAATCAAAGAAAGACACCAGGTGTCATTTTCACTTTCTTTAATATCTATTATGTATCCACGTATGAAAAAATGGGTGGTATCAAAAAACTAAAATTTTAATTTTTAGAATAATAAATATATTTCCCTAATATATTTTGTTTTGATTTTTGGGTCCATTTGAGAGATATTATGGAATTTATGATATTTTATTTAATGAAAATTTTAAGATGTAACATTCATGTTTTAAATAATATATCATATTTATTGTAAGGTTATACATAAGCTAAAAAACTATAAATAAATATTCAAAATATAAAATGTCAATATTTATCATGGTAATTTATTTTATATTTTTATGAAATAAATAATTACTTTAAAGTTTTATATATGGATGATGCAAAAAAATATTTAATTGATGAAAAATCAATGAACTAATTTTAATTAAAATTATAATAACCATTAAAGATAAAAAACACTTAACAATATTTTTTTATTAGAGTACATATCTACCATAATCATACTATAGTAGAATTATGGACCATTATAGCCATATGTAATTAATTAGGATAGTTATATAATTTTTTTTAACGTAATGTTAAAATTGTCACGTTCATACTTTAATAAGTATTAAATTTTTAATGTTGTATTTTCAAGCAGATAACTTCAACTAAATATATTATTCTAAAATATAGTAAATTTTTATTAATAATAGTATTTTATTTTAAATTTTTATTTATCATATAATTATATTAAATAATTACAAAATATTGATGTAGTATTTATTATACTAAGGGAAATATCAAATAAATGTTTTTAAAAATATTATAATAAATTTAAGTTGGGTTAATTACGTTTTAAAATGATATTTATAGATTATATTGATCCCTTGGGGATATTATAAAAAAGTTTTTTGAGTATAACATATTATCTTCATATTTTTAAAAATCCATAAAATGAATAGTGTCAAATTTGACACAATTGATATTTTTTCAAAATAATTATTTATTAAATTATTTAAAAATAATAAATAAATTTAAAAATAAAGAATATATATTATATGTTCTAAAATGTCCTAAATTATTCACTTATGTTCTAATTAACTTAAAAGATTAAATATTTTACCCTTTTAATATTGAAATATTTTTTATTCTTGTTAAAAATTAAATAGAATAGCTAAGTGTTAATTTAAATGATAATTCATATATTTACATAAAAAACATTTCTAAAAATTATTAATTGGTGTTATTAAATCACTATCTAATATCATATTCTAAATTGGGACATTGGGGAGGTTTTTATGTGGGTTTTTGTTTTATTATAATTTAATATTTTTGAGGTTTCCAAAAGTCCCCCTCACTAAAATTATAAAAGGGAACCAGCCCCATCCTTTCTCTGTAACTCATTAAGCCTTAAAATTCTTTGAACCCCTAAAAATTTATCTTATCACATTACATAGTCACATTATATAGGTTTTGGTCTTCTCAAAATACCAACTCTAGTTCTATTAAGAGGATATCTAAAGAGAGCACATCAAAGAAGAGGTAATCTCTTCTACGGATTCATTCATATATCATTCCACTTCTACTTATACTTCAACATCATCTGATGGTTAACTATAGAATAATAACTACAGTATCACTTATATACATAGATGATATTATAATTATAAAACAACCATATTCATCTTTCGGTCCATCCTATGAATGACGGAATCACCACATGTGAATATGTACGTCATACCGTCTATGCGTCATGGTGTAATTTGTATTTCACCACCACCTAACATGGATGGATATAATAATTTATTTAATAAATATATGAGATTATAAAATTTATATTTATTTTGAAATAGAATATACCATGAAAATCAATACTATTCAACAATTATGAGAATGATATCGTCTCTCATGAATGCTTACGACCTACCGTCTCCACGATGCAATGTGATTCATTCTATATTATAACCACTCAAGCATAATAATATAAATATACATAATGAATAAATATGGAATTTAATATGTTAATATAACTTTATAATGATATAAATATGAATTAATAAGGATAATCATAACTTATTTGACAAAACACGCATACAATCATGAACAAGTTCAAAATTAAATAACGAGTAATAGGGAATTGATAGTAAAAAATAAAGTATAATATAACCATATATTATGACCATGATTCTAGAATAAGTCAATAACATTATTTAAATTATTATACATTAGGTTAGTATATATATGAAACATATCAGACCTAAGGTAATGTATTGTTTTGTCTCACTTTTAGTTTTGTAAGACATATGCCTTATACACCATATTATTCTTTTGTGTGGTGTTTATGTTACCCATGAATGTTTTTATTATTATTATTATTAATTTTAAGATATCTAAATATGAATAAATTTTTTATTTTATGAGGCATATGATTGAAATGATTATAAATTGGTAAGGGATAACATCATAATTCTTGATTTTATCTGAGATAGTTTATTCGTAAGTATTTACTAGGGTATATTTATCATACACATCCTTGTTTCCTAAATATATAATATTATTTCTATTATTCTAATATTTTTAAATTTAATTTTACCCATTAGATAATTTTAATTAAATGATATGGAAGTAATATTTCATTCATATTCCATATGAGGTATTTTTTGACTTTTCTGGCAAGAGTACCAAAATAATGTTTTTACTTATACAACATGAATGGATTTTTATATCATTATAATGCCTTATTTCATTGAATTTTACTCTATAATATTTCATGTTTATATTCAACTAAATTCATTTATTTTAGAATTTCCTATCATTTTGAGAATAGAAAATGTTTTCAATGGAGAAAGGATATTTTCCTCAGGAATTAAGCTCAAGTGTTTTATCAAAATTATTTTCCATATAAGATAAAATAGAGTTATGTTTCTACCCTTATTATTAATTTGATTTGATTGTGATTATAATGGAATTATTTTTATGGAATCCATTTATCTTATATGTGTTATGTTTTGATGGAACGATGTTTAAGAAACCCATTTTTTGTTCCTTGGGTTATGCTATGTTGAATGGGTTTTTTGGAACATGTTGGAATGATTTCATTACGAGATGGGTGGGACATATATATCCCTATAATGAATTGGGTAAATATTTATATCTATTGAGATATACATGAATGGAACATTATGAAAATTGAGTTCATTAATACAGGGCTAGAATTCAAAGTTAATCTTATTTAGTAATACATTTTTTGGAACGACAAGTAATCTTGTTTCAGTAATGGAATTTTTCCAATTTGATGGTCTTCGAATCAATGTTTTGAAGTCTATGGAAATCATATTATGTTCTTATTTTTTTCCACAATTCCATTTTTTATTCCAATTCAATTTTATCATGTATAATATTTCTTTATGATTTGTGCCTTACATACTGCAATGATTTATTTCATAACTCAATATTTTTATAATAAAAAGTTATGTTCATGTTTTTCATTTTTATGATTATGTTATGTATGCTTTTTTCCGCGGTTATTCTTACTGAGAATTTGAGATCACCCTTTTCCTATTTTTTGTTTTCCCTAGGATATAAAAAAAGGTTTTAGGCAAGAAAACAAAAGGGGAAGATATTTTTAGGAGATGATGAAGATCTTTCATCATGTTAGAATGTTATGTTCTGGGTTTCTAAAGACACTAAACTAATTCGATATTAGGGAATATATTTGTGGGTTGTATTATGTATTATAAAAAAATGTAATGTACATATATATATTAATATTTGGTCGTTATAGTTGGTATTAGAGTGAAGGTTTAGTAAACCTTTAGAAACTAGGATGCGAAAACCTTCGTGAGATCCCTAGAGATATTTCTATGTTATGCCAAGGGATTTGTAAAGACCAGTAAATTTCAAGGAATTTTTTTTCTCTTAAATTATTTAAAATTTTACGAGTACATAGTTTCTGACGGCACCTGATTCCGAGCCCCTGTGTGCCCGGAATAATTTTTTGAAGTTTTGTTAAGCTTAAATTAACGTGTGTAAGCAGTTTTCCTGAAAAAGTGGAATAACTCTTAAACAGTTACTCAGATAAGAAATCTGAGGGCACCGTTATGCTCAAGATGGTGGGTTTACCCTAGGTGTGACTTAATTTTATTCAGTGCAGGCCTCCTGTGAGAAAACCCGAAAATGGGATAACCCTAAATAAAATAATTAAATAAAGTTATTTTATTTTTATAATGCTTATAACTCACAAACGCTAGCTAGGATTAAAAATCAGAGACCACCGCTGAACTTGTGAGGGTATGCTTTCTTTAAGCAGATACTAAATTTGGCTGGTGCAGGCCACTTGATAAAGTTAGTTTTTGGCCATAAATAAAATAATTAAGTGATAATTATTTTATTGTAATATTCATAACTTCAAAACGGTAACTCGAATTGAAAATCTGAGAGTACCGTTGAGATCGTAAGGGTGTGTTTTTACGATGTGATTATTCTTGGCATTCATCGTTAAATTTTTTTCCACCTGTTATCAAATTAACAGGAGGAGGTCGGACCGCACGAACACGGCCGATCCTCCTCCTCCTTTGTTGATGTTCACTGTTTCAGTTTGGGACTAAGGTGGCGTGGTGCAACGGCACTGCGTGGGAACGAAGAATATCACCATGGCTAAGGAGTGAGGCGCCGTTGCGCCATGCCGTTGAGGCTGAAAGGGTTCGTGGCTGGAGCGAGGCTGCGGTGGAGGGGCGTGGCACTGTCGCGCCGTGCCTGTCGGACCAAGGTCGCGGCGGAGCAGGGGAGGGCATCCTGAACCACTGGCCGCCAACGCTCAGGAGGCGGGATCGGCTGGTCCCGCGCGGAACAACTGGCTGGCCGTTACGGCCGGGTAGACCCCGAAAAACCGGGGGTTTGAACCCCCCGGTCAGCGCAGCAGGGCGGACCCACAGTGGGTCCGCTGTTCGGTTCGAAGGGGGTGGCGGCTCCGCCCCTTCCGCGTCCGCTCAGCACGCGGGAGCCTGGACCGGGCCGAACCGGCCGGGCCGGGCCGGACCACCTGCGCCGGACCGGGCCGCCCACGTGAGGCTGGGCCGCGCCGCGCCCTAGTGGGCCGGACCCAGACCGGGGTCGGGTCAAACCAGTTTGGGCCGACCTAGGGGGTCTTGGCCCAGGTCGGTTCGGGCCCAAAACCCCCTAAAATCGGACGGATTCTTTCAAAATCCCTTAACTTGGGCTACGGACCTCCGATCGACGCACCATCTATTCTGTTGGGATCCTTGGATCGAGACGGTCGTTTTGGTATATTACACTTAAGGTTTCAGAGAACTTTTGGTAGGGCCAAACGAAACCAACAAGGCCCTTGGAGCGGAAACGCTTATAACTTGAGCCCTGGACGTCTGATTGACGTGCCGTCTACATCATTGGTTTCATCTTAGTGACACGGTTCTTTTGGCTTACTCCTCTTGAGGTTTCGACGTAGTTGGAGTACGTTCGGGTCGGTTTTGAGTTAAAAACCAACCGGGCCCCTGGGATGAAAAATCTAATAACTCTCAGACCGGGCGTCCGATTGACGCGTCGTCTGTCGTGTTGAGTTCCTTTTGACGAGACGGAACATTGTGATACATCAACTTTGGACTTCGTAACAGTTGATGTATCAACCCCTTGGCTCGTGGTGTGGACCCTCCCGGAATCGAGCATGTTGTGTGCGGGAACCCTAGAGCTGGCTGCGACAAAGATGACGACTTCCGTACGAGGATCCTCAGTGGGTTCGACAAAGATGACTACCGTACTAGGATCCTCAGTGGGTTCGAGGAGGACGAATACCGTACTAGGATCCTTAGTGGGTTCGACAAAGACTACTACCATACTAGGATCCTCTGTGGGTTCGACGACGATGTCTACCGTACTGGGATCCTCTGTGGGTTCGACGACGACGTCTACCGTGTTGGGATCCTCCGTGGGTTCGACGACGATGACTTCTATACTAGGATCCTCTGTGGGTTCAGTAGCGTTGTCGACTATACTTGGATCCTCCGTGGGTTCGGCAGTGATGACTTCTATACTAGGATCCTACGTGGGATCAGCCGAGGAGATGATTTAGAGGCTACATCTAATCACCTCCACCTCTCTTCAAGATGTAGTATGCCTGTGTGAGTTGAGTATTGATTCTCAATCATTATCATTGATATGGTTGAATTGCTTTTCTTTGTGGACTAGGTTGTTGTTTTCCTGTGTGGACTAAGTTGAGCTATCCTTTGTGGACTGGGTTGTGTTTTTCCTGTGTGGACTGAGTTGAGCTATCCTTTGTGGATTGGGTTGTGATTTCCTTTGTGGACTGCATGGTGCTTGGAAGTTGGAGACGAACTGTAACTAAGGACTTAGGTATATGTATGGGCATATACCTAAGTAGTGTTGTTGATACTTCGTGATTGTATCTTTCCTTTGTGGTTTATTCTTCATGGATTCTGAGAGACCTTCGAGGGTCTTGGGGTCCCTACTAAGTATCATATACTCACCCATGCACAGGCTATTCCCGCACTACGTCATTTTGGATGCAGACGATGGACAGCACTGATCAAGGTGGAAGCTTGTGGAGCTGGACGGTACCCGGAGGTGGACCACTTGGCGGGACGTACACCGAGCGAACGGCCAGACCGAGGAGCTGTGGAGGCTATCTGTGCCCACCATTCAGTTGGGATTTCCAGAGGACGGCTCGGAGTTGCTGCTTTACTTTTCTGCTATTGTTTTTTTCTTTCGGTTGTACTTTACTTTCAGTTGGGTCTGTATTCTGGCCCATTTACTTTCCAGCACTTACTTTTGTACTCAGTTTACTTATAGTTTGCTTCAGCTTTTGTACTCTGTGGTGTTTGGTTTCTTATATAAAGGCAATGCCTCCCCTTCTACTGGGATTTACACCTTTGGTGCTAGTCTCCAGCCCCTTGCCTATGGGAGGCGGGCTTGGGGTAGTCATGGCACGGACCCCGAGGACGGGTCGTGACAAATTGGTATCAGAGGAGTCGGTTCTACCGCAGAACTCAAGACTCTGATAATTTCTTCTTTGTGAAGAAATAATGTTTAGAGTAATGAGTGTGGTTATCAGTCCAGGGTGTCCAGCATTGGTGCGGTGGCCGACGTATCCGTACACCAGGACCCTGACTCCTTATTTCCGACTCAGTACATGAAAACATTGATTGCATGTGTGTTTCAAAAATTTTCTTTGTGATTACTTTGCGTCAGCTCACCAGGTATACTGTATTGACTATGGCGCACCTGTTTCATTTCAGCATGGCCCCACGACGGCATCCAGCTAGGGTTCCGGGCTTTGAGTGAGATGGCAGCCCACCGAGCGACGAGGCCTCGGTGCAGGGCCCCATTACAGCGGAGGCACCGGCGGTACCTCTACCCGCCGAGCCACCGATGCCACCAGCCCCAGCAACTGAGAGTGCACCTCGCCTTAGTGCACTGCACGAGTTTCAGCGCTAGAGACCGCCCAGGTTCCACGGGAAGATGGACCCTCAGGCAGCCGAGGATTGGCTGGAGGCTGTTGTTCAAGTCTTTATACTAATAGGGACACCATTTGATCTCATGGTGATCCTTGCGGCGAGTCTCCTGCACACGTCAGCAGGTAGATGGTGGATCCTGACGCTCTAGGTACACGGCGAGGCATATCTTCTATGAATGGACATCGAGATCCTCTTCCGCTCGGAGTTCATTCTAGCCACCCTCCGTGCAGTGCGCATTCAAGAGCTACTATAGCTGCGGCAGGTCAGCATGATAGTAGCCCAGTACTCGGTGAGATTTACCGACCTCTCGCGCTACTCCATAGATATGGTACGGGACCCATTATTCAGAGCTCGGACCTTTGAGTAGGGACTGAGGCATGAGATCAGGGCTTCGATGATCTCCCTCAACATCCCGACACAGGTGGGGGTGCTGGAGAGAGCCCTTCTAGTGGAGAGTTTTATCGTTGAGCAGTCACCAGCGGCGAGACCCTCCACAAGATGACCCGCAGCGGAGTCTTCTGCAATATGCAGTAGACAGATGACGTAGAGGACCAAGCGGGCCAGACCATCAGATGATAAATCTCAGGAAATAGGTTGAGATGTATGGGTCACACGAAACATAGCCAGCCACATGTGGAGCAGACATGGATATGCATGCGGCGGGCAGGGTCACATGGCTCGAGACTTCCCGACCCGCCCTGCAGATGAGCAGCGGGCGGTAGGGGGAACTCCCAGGTAGAGGTTCGACCGTGGCGGTCCACAGGGAACAGGTGGACGAGGTAGAGGAGCTAGCCAAGGAGCGGGTGGTGGGCGACGCTTTGAGGCCCTACCACCACCACCACCAGGAAGACCACCCCGACCGTAGGGAACGGGTGGACGTGGGAGTGAACAACTTCAGGCAGCTGGAGCATACGAATATGGAGCTCCGGAAGCTGGTGGATAGGAGCGGGACTAGTTTCAGGCATGGAGGCCTTTGTTCTTGGTGCTTCTAGTTTCTGTGTTGTTGTTGTTTGTGGTTGTCATGTGTCTTTGTACATTGAGCTGTAGTAATAAAAGACACTTTTCTTTGTGAAGTTTATTATCTTGTCCTTTTGTATGGTTGATACTAAGAGGTTCCGGTTAAGACTGTTGACTTGACCCTCACTTGAGAGATTCCTACTGGAGACCCAGTAACCACACACTGATTCCGACAGTGTGACTCAACCCTTAGAGGCGAGACTAACAGTTGGATCTCTTGGTAGTAGCGTCGAGGCCTTACGACGTCATCTATGACATGGGTTGTATTGTTCATATCAAGATTGACTGTATTAGGCAAAGAATGTGGTTCATCCAGGGGATGAGACCAAATTTTCCTTTTCGGCAAAGGAGAAATCTTAGCAGCTCTTGTAGAACGTAGGCGAGGTGGCTTACCGCCTGGCCCTTCCACCTCATTTGCATCGGGTGCACGACGTCTTCCATGTATATCAGCAGAAGGGATGTTTCCACGACCCGTCCCACGTCATCGACCATGGGGAGATGGACATTGATGATGGGGAGACTTTCACGGAGGTTCCAGTGGAGATTGAGGATCGAAAAGAGTGGGTCCTGTGTGGATGATCGATTCCCATGGTGCGCATTTTCTGGCAGCATGGAAACCTCCAGGAGAGCAATTGGGATCGGGAGGCTCATATTTGTGCTCAGTACCTCCTTTAGTTTCCCTAGATTGTGTTGTAGCTTTACAGGGACGTAAAGCCCTGAGGTGGGAGTAATGTAAAGACCCGTAAATTTCAAGGAAATTTTTTTTCTATTAAATTATTTGGAATTTTAAGAGTACACCGTTTTTTACGGCACCTGATTCCGAGGCCCGTTGTGCCCAGAATTATTTTAAGAAGTTTTCTTAAGCTTTAATTAATGCGGGTAAGCAGTTTTCCTAAAAAGGTGGAATAACTCTTAAATGGTTACTCAGATAAAAAATCTGAGGGCACCGTTATGCTCAGGATGGCGGGTTTACCCTAGGTGTGACTTAAGTTTAGTCGGTGCAGGCCTCCTATGAGAAAACCTGAAAATGGCATAACCGTAAATAAAATAATTAAATAAAGTTATTTTATTTTTAAAATGATTATAACTCACAAACGGTAACTCGGATTAAAAATCCAAGACCACCGCTGAACTCGTGAGGGTATTATTTCTTTAAGAAGATACTAAATTTGGCTGACACGGGCCACCTGAGAAAGTTAATTTTTGGTCGTAAATAAAATAATTAAGTGACAATTATTTTATTGTAAAATTAATAACTTCTAAATGGTAACTCGAATTGAAAATCTGAGAGTAACGTTGAGATCATAGGGGTGTGTTTTTAAAATGTGATTATTCTTTGCATTCATCATTAAATTTTTGGCCACTTGTTATAAAATTAATGGGAGGAGGTAGGATAGCACAAACACGACCGATCCTCCTCCCCCTTTGTTGATGTTCACCGTTGCTGTTTGGGATGAAGGTGGCGCGGTGCAATGGCACCGCGCAGGAACGAAGAATATCACCACAGCGAAGGAGGGCGGCGTCTTCGAGCCGTGCCGTTGAGGCCGAAAGGGGTCGCGGCCAGACTGAGGCCGCAGCGGATGGGTGCGGCGCCGTCGCACCGCACTGGTCGGACCAAGGCCACGACCTGTGGCTGTAGTGGAGCAGGGGAGGGCGGCCGGAACCACCTGCCACCGACGCTCAGGAGACAGGACCGGCTGGTCCCTCGAGGCATAACTGGCCGGCCGTTACGGCCGGCCAGATCCAGAAAAACCAGGGGTTTGAACCCCTCGGTCAGTGCGGTAGGGCGGACCCCCTGCGGTCCACCGTTCAGTTCGAAGGGGGTGGCAGCTCCACCCCCCCCTTCCGCATCCACTCATCACGCGGGCGCCCGGACCGGGCCGAACCGGCCGGGCCGGGCCGGGCCGCACCATCCGGGATGGGTCGTGCCCTAGTGGGCCGGAACCGGACCCAGTTCGGGTCAACCTGGTTCAGCTCGACCTAGGGGGTCTTGGGCCGGGTCGGTCTGGGCCCAAAACCCCCTAAAATCGGACGGATTCGTTCAAACACTCGTAACTTGGGCTACGGACCTCTGATCGACGCACCGTCAGCTGCGTTGAGATCCTTGGATCGAGAAGGTCACTTCAATATATTTAACTAAAGGTTTCAGAGGACTTTGGGTATAGCCTAGTTGGTTCGAACATGAAACTAATCGGGCCCTCGGAGCGAAAACGCTTATAACTTGAGCCCCAGACGTCTGATTGACGTGCCATCGACTTTATTGGTTTCTCTTAGTTAGACGGTTCTTTGGGCTTACTCCACTCGAGGTTTGGACGTAGTTGGAGTATGGTCGGGTTGGTTATGACTTAAAAACCAACCAGGCCCCTACGACGAAAAAGCCAATAACTCTCAGACCGGGCACCCGATTGATGCGCCATCTGTTGCGTTGAGTTCCTTTTGACGAGACGGAACTTTGTGATACATCAACTTTGTACTTTGTGACAGTTGATGTATCGACCCCTTGGCTCATGGAGCAGACCCTCCCGGAATCAAGCATGCTGTGTGCGGGAACCCTAGAGCTGGTTGCGACGAAGATGAAGACTTCCGTACAAGGATCCTCAGTGGGTTCGACAAGGACGAATACCATACTAGGATCCTCAGTGGGTTCGACGAGGACGAATACCGTACTAGGATCCTCACTGGGTTCGACGAGGATGACTACCGTACTCAGATCCTCTGTGGGTTCGAAGATGACGTTTACCATACTGGGATCCTCCGTGGGTTCGACGACGACGTCTACCGTGCTGGGATCCTCCGTGGGTTCGACGAAGATGACTTATGTACTAGTATCCTTTGTGGGTTTAGCAGCGTTGTCGACTATACTTGGATCCTACGTGGGTTCGGCAGCGATGACTACTATACTTGGATCATCTGTGGGTTTGGTCGTGACGACTTCTGTACTAGGATCCTACGTGGGATCAGTAGAGGAGATGATTTAGAGGCTACATCTAATTACTTCCACCTCTCTTCAACAGGTAGTATACCTGTGTGAGCTGAGTCTTGATTCTCAATCATTATCATTGATATGGTTGACTTGCTTTCCTTTGTGGAATGGGTTGTGTTTTTCCTGTGTGGACTGAGTTGAGCTATCCTTTGTGGACTGGGTTGTGTTTTTCCTATGTGGACTGAGTTGAGCTATCCTTTGTGGACTGGGTTGTGCTTTCCTTTGTGGACTGCATGGTGCTTGGACGTTAGAGAAGAACTGTAACTAAGGACTTAGGTATATGTATGGGCATATACCTAAGTAGTTTTATTGATACTCAGTGATTGTATATTTCCTTTGTGGTTTATCCTTCGTGGATTCTGAGAGACCTTAGGGGGTCTCGCGGTCCCTATTGAGTATCTTATACTCACCCCTGCACGGGCTATGCCCACACTACGTGGTGTTGGATTCAGATGACGGAAATCACTGATCGAGGTGGAAGCTTTTGGAGCTGGACGGTACCCAGAGGTGGACCACATAGCGGGACATACACGGAGCGGACGACCAGACCGAGGAGCTGTGGAGGCAATCTGTACCCACCCTTCAGGTGGGAGTTCCGGAGGATTTCTCGGAGTTGCTGCTTTACTTTTCTACTGCTGTTTTTTTCTTTCGGTTGTACTTTACTTTCAGTTGGGTTTGTATTCTGTCCCATTTACTTTCGAGCACTTACTTTTGTACTCAGTTTACTTAGAGTTTTCTTCAGCATGTGTACTCTATGGTGTTTGTTTTCTTATATAAAGGCAATTCCTCCCCTTTTAAAAGGATTTACGCCTTTGGTGCTAGTCGCCAGCCCCTGGCCTATGGGAGGCGGGCTTGGGGTAGTCACGGCACGGGCCCCGAGGATGGGTCGTGATAGTATTTCCATAAGGTTAAGTATAAATTTAGGTTATATTCCTAGAGTTATAGTAATGATCATGAATAACCTAGGATTAATCCTAAGATGTTAGATATTTAATGTACTCCCCCATGATTATGTTGTTTTCCTAGTTTGACTTTTTCCTCTCACACTATTCTTTATAGTTTTGAGAAAATGGCCAGAAATAGCAGGGTTCAGGTTAATGAAGAATATTATGGACAATGCAATGTTATTATTCATGAGAAACCAAATTAAATAGGAGTTGAAAACATTGTTATTATGCCTAATTAGAAATCTCATAATATGATCAATAATATGAACATGGGTGCATTTTTTAACCCAACTAACAAGAGAAAGATGGAGTTTCATGGTTATTATAGAGGAATGAATGGTCAATTTTCATGATGTAAATCATGTGGGATGATTAATCAAGGAGATTTATTCAAAGGAACTTAAAGATGAGTTGGGTGTGGAATATAAAAACACAAAGCCAGTAATTGCAAAGGAAACTATTCAGTTTATACAATGGAGCAGGATACTGGTATTTCTATGACATAAATATCAATTAAATGTTTTTAATGTGGAATATACATGGATTATTTAAATATATTCCCTAAGGTAAAATCTCATAAAGAGAATCAACATGGTCTTATTGGTATTATTTATGTTGAAGATGATGTGGAGACTAAAAATGATATATGAGATGAATGAAGTGATGAAGAATCAAATGATGCAGCTCAGTTAATGGTTCAATAAGGTAGTGGAATGATTACATGATTATCAATAATAATGTTGTATAAGTGTTTTTATGGTCTTATGGATTATATAAAATATAAGGATCATTGCACTATTATTATTCCTTGAATATTTCAAAATATAAGTTTACTGATATCAGTGACCATTGAAAGTGATAGAAATGTTTTTTGAAAGAACAAGATATGCACATAATGAAAGAATAAAGAGATAATGAGTTGTTTGATAGTATAAATGACCTCATGATTGATATAAGAACAATGTGATATCATGGTTTGAGTATATATAATTTTTTCTATTTTTGGCATGTGGAAACAGTAAATTTTGGTATAATTCATGATTTCACTAAGGCTCTATGGTAATGCATGTTATTATCACATTTCAAGAACATACATGATTATGGTATTCACATGTTTGGAATTTGAAAACCAAGATTTACCAAATGAGATATGGGAGGAAAATGTTATGTCGATTTAGTTCACCTATTTCTAAAGTTTTATATTTTTATTTTTTGGAAGGATTGTAATGTTATCCATTTATGGATAGTATAATTCATATTTCGGTTGAACATTTTTAGATTAATGCATTATATCACTATAGGTGGACTTATTAATATTTGATAACATGTTCTAACCTTTTTCTTGAGATAGATAGAATGACCTACCATTCTATTTCTTGATCTGCCAACACATCAAGAATGAAAAATTCAACTTCATTTCTTTAAATAAGAGATGAAGTGGAAATTGTTCATGGAATGACCAACAATGAGATTGTACTAAAATCTTATAATTATTTATCATCATGAAAAAATTCAACAAATTTTGGAAAAAGATCTTGAAACAAAAAAATTTATCCCAGTACCTTCTTATTTGATGAATCACATGGTCCCTTAAATCATTGAAAATTTATCATTTTCTAGTAGTTAAATTTCTCTTAATCGTATTTTCTGTCACTATCCATCAGAACATTATGGTTAGGTTTCTCTTTCATATCCATGTATTCATTTCCCACATATGTTCTCCTATATTAAATCCTAGTGATGAGTTGTGTTGGGTAACTGTTATGTTTCAATCATTACATTTTAAAACTAACTTTTAGTATTTCATTATACGATGTGGGTTTCTACGAAAGAATCTTTCAAGTATCGAACCTTTTATAACCCTAATGAATTTTGAGGGAAAAATTCATTTTGGTGGATAGAATGTAACCCCCTATGATTTTAGAACATAAATTATTTTTAATTTATTTGATGTCGTCTATTGTACGCTACTACAATATTTTATTTTAATATAAAAAACGCCATATTATCATTTATTGTAAGTAACAGTATTCTATCCTTGTGATACACGCATGAGGGACCTTCCTCGATTGCTTGTGTTGTACTCAATATTGAGTTTCACTAAACAACGATATATTATTGAAATATTATTCTATAATGGGATATAAAATATCCATTGTGAATTTTATTAACCACATTTTTAATTTAATATATCCTTAAAAATCATCTTATATATTTTCTAGAACATGATATAAGAAAAAAATCAATCTTTTGGGATAAAAGAAGTACTTTTAAAAAAAATTTGTTTTGCTTCCGTTTTGAAGGCATGTCCATTGTAAACATGTTTTGAAACATTTTTTATATTATGTTTTACAATATAAACTTATTTTTTTAGTTCATAATATAAAAATTTACTTCTGTTGAATTTTTAGTGTTTTTATGATAAGTTTCATTTTTTGTTGAACAGTAAAAATATTGATTTTTTTATTTTAATGCCATCAAATAGAAAAATTATATTTTAGATAATTTTTAAATTTTAATTAGATCATTTTTATACAATTATGGTTTTTTTAAAATTATTTTATAAATAAATTTATCATAAAAACATTTTCCATTTAAAATGGGGCATTTTTCCAAAAAAAATGTTTTTCATTACATTTTAACACTTTTATTTTAAATTTAATTTTGAAACTTCTATGTATTGAATTTTGAAAAATGGATGTCAATTTTGGATTCCAGAAATTAAAATTTTTATAGTAGATACTTTTTTGTTTTGACTCATATAAATAGTAAACATGGTAATATTTATTACCACAGTAAAGGGTAAATTAGGTAATTTAGGTTTAAACTATAATTATAATGATTTTAAAATGGACAAACGAAATGAAAAAAAAATTATTTCATGAATTTAATTCATCCCTTAGCACTTAAGAATCTAAATTATTTCATTTAATAGAAACCTTCCTATTAAAATGACTTAAATAATATTTAAATCAATGAAAGACACAAGGTGTCATTCTATTTGTCTTTAATATCTATTATGTATCCACATATGGACAAATGGGTGGTATCAGAAAATATAAATTTTATTTTTTCAATTAATAAACATATTTCCTAGAAATAAATTTATGTTATCTGTTTTGGGGACCTTTGAGAGATAATATGGTATTTATAATATTTTATTTAATGTAAATTTAAAGATGTAACATTCATGTTTTAAATAATATATCATTTTTAAAATAAGGTTATAAAGAAGATAAATTCGACTATAAAAACTTATCAGATGTATAAAATGTTTATATTTATCCTGGTAATTTATTTTAGATTTTTTGGAAGGAAATAATTTATTTAATGTTTTATATATGGATGATGCGGAAAATACTTAATTGGTGAAAAATCAATAAACTAATTTTTATTAAAAAGACAACAACCAGTAAATTGACAAAACACTTTACCAAATTTTATTGGTCGAGTATATATCTATCATAATAATCCATTGGTA
The DNA here is from genome assembly GCA_963277665.1 of Viscum album. Taxonomy (NCBI): domain Eukaryota; kingdom Viridiplantae; phylum Streptophyta; class Magnoliopsida; order Santalales; family Viscaceae; genus Viscum; species Viscum album. The sequence goes on from OY728130.1 coordinate 1,228,853,822, forward strand.
TAATTATGGACCATTTGGATCTATATGTAATAAATTAGGTCAATTATGGAATTTCATTCAATGTATTGTTTAAATCGTCACATTCATACTTTAAAAAGTATAAATTTTTAATGCTGGATTTTCAAGAAGATATGTAAGGACCCAAGCCCAGTTTCTTGAAGATGGTAACTTATTTGATTACATTATCATATAAATAAGAAATAATAATCCTAATGTCCTGGGTAGTTTAGTATTATTGGAAACAATATACATACATAAGTACAACATTACAACTTGAAATGAAAAACAACACAGAAACTCCTAAGAAAACATCCATAACTCTTAGGTTATTTCAGCATGAAATTCTTAATAAAATTCATCATGTCATTAGATGATGAATCATACTGAAGGGGTGAGATAAAATTCTTAGTATGAGAAATAAATAAAATAGAAGATAACATATATATTATGAATGGTGAATAATTGAAAACACATGCCTTTAAAAATAAACGTGAACATAATATTGCAGAAATATGAGTTGAGTAAATATTTACATAATATAACATAATCATCGGTATTATTCTAGTTGAATAACCACATAAACCATAAATAATATTTTCTTATTGAGGGAATTCATAATGTGGAACAACATAACCATACCCTCATGGCCTCAGGCCAAGACAATAAATAATCATTTTGTCAAGGCCTTTTGTAAAGATCATAGTTTGTCTCGTAGGACCTACCAATGCACTGAGGTGCTATAGAGGGCCCCACATGAAAATTTCTAGGTCCAACTCATTTCTCATATAAACGGGGATAAGTATAAACAATATATCCATTAATATTGAAACTAGTATATTAAATTTAAATAACTTTCCCTGAACATTAAGCATAAACACTGAACATTTAGAGTAAATTGGTGAATGGTTTTAAGATAGTATATCCATGTCCAAAATAATCATAAACCATTAAAATAAATATGGTAGATGATACCATGAAATATTAATCACAATAATACAAAATTATTAACAAGAGTTTTGAAATATATAAAGATAATCTTATAAAATCTTCGATTAATTCTTGAGATAAAAGCCCCTTTAACTTAGAAAAGAAGAGTTCTTTTGGAAAAATATTTTCATAAAACCTTAAGAGAAGTAAGGTGGTATTTTCAGAAATAAATTGAGTGATTTTATAATGATAATTTATTTCAAAAACCGATTATAGGGTGCCCTTTAAAATGGGTAAAATTTTGAGAAATTTCCTAGAATCGGGCTTGTCTTTCAGAAACAATTTAGAAAGTTCCTTTTAAAATGTGTATCTATCCATAAAATAAGAAAGGATTATGGTTTTTGTACATATATATAGTAATAACATAGAATTAATGAGGATTATATAATAATATATAATCATTTCATTGATGTAATTATACAATCAAAGTAAACTGAATGAAAATGGGAGTTCGGGTGGAAAACCCTTACCTTAAATCTGAGTGTGTTCCACTCTGGAACTTAAACTCCCAGAATATGTAATTATACTTATTAATAACTTATTTCAGAACCTAAAAGAAATTTATTTACTTATCATAATTCTATTTAGTTTATTTATTCCTATATTGATAAGTTGTTATATTGAATCTCGTCATTCTGGAGTGTGTGTTGTTTATTTTTATAGTCAATTCACATGTTTTTATGTAATGGAGTTCATGTGGAATGGTTGTAAATTGCCATAATTGAAAATAAATATTATCTATGAACATCCATAATTGTTAATGGTCATTTTAATCATTTTTTCATGTAATTAAGATGAATTATTAGATAAAATATCAATGACATTCAATAAGATTATTTTAGCGGTATTTCGAATATTTGGAACTAGTTTGGTCATAAGTGTTAATAATATTTACATATATGGGTTTCTGAATATTAATTAGGTTATAATTCATATATTATAGTCTATTTAAACCATAAAACTGGTTTCATGACCATAAATGATTTAGAAATTTAATAATGGATCTTTTTCTTCCACAAAGGTTATAAATTGGAACCTCATGGACGTTGATTTCGTTTATAAAATAAAAGAGAGAGAGTAAGGATATTGATGATGGTTCTTACATTAATATGATATAGTTTCAGTATATAGATGATTCTAGGTTTATCATGGTCATTTGTACTGAGGATGTGTGGAGAGGAAAATAAAATAAGATACATTGAAATGAAACTAAATTAAAAAAAAGAAGGGTGCTTTACCTCTTGAAAGAATCTTCTTGAGAACCTCCTTAAGGGAATGGATTTTTGTCTTTTTGAAAGACCAAGAGATTCCTGGATGTGGCGAGTGACTAGGGAAGGGTATTTGAGAAGAAAATTAAAGAGAATCAAGGTTTAGAGAAGTGTAGAGAAGAGGGAGTGATCGGGGGTTTTATAGTGGAGGAGAGGAGGGTTTTCATTATTTTTCAATCATTAGTTTATAAATTTCCCTCAATAAAATAAATAGTGATGATTCCATGACCACTAATAGTAATAAATGCACGTGATTTCAATCTAAGTGGGCTTAAATCACTTATGATGTCATAAATAGTGTATTTAACTGATATTTTGTATATACGGTATTTTACCGTATTTCAGTATTCATAAAAAATTTGAGTATTTCAGAAAAACACCAAAACATCACCCGAATCATTTTTCAACATGAAAAATCAAAAAAAAAGAATTCCATTTTTTCAGAAATAATTTTATAAATATTATTAATTTATTATTTAATTAAAATCATAATTTAATCTAAAAAACAATTTTAAAACATTTATTTACTTATTCCAGAGCATTGGTATATCATATTTCCACTTGAAAATTTTTAGTGTACAATCATAAGTAATGTTAATATTTAGTACGGTATATCACTATTCATAAGGGTATGTTACTATTCATAAGGTTAGGTTACTATTCAGAAAAAATTGTGTTTTTTTATTAGACTCAAATAACTTACTAATCGCAACCGTGTATGTCAGATTTTTGAAATTCACATCACAGAAGTGACAATCTTATGTTTCAGGTTCACATAACACATAGTAGCTCATTATGTTGGGATTTCATGTGATTATTATCTATTTTTAAGAATTGAATTTCTATTGAAGAAATATTGGATCATTACAATCTCCCATCCTGACAAAAATCTCATCCTCAAAATTCAAAAAATGTTACCTAAAAAGATTCAGGTATGTCATCAACATAAGATCTTCATTCTACCATGTTGCTTTATACATATTAAGTTTCCTCCAAATAACCATTACCATATGAGTCGTCCAATTTCTAAATACATGTTATCTGGTATCATGAATCTTGATAGGCTCTTACAATAAGACATATTAGGTTCAAGTTCTATTTCTTCATTGGGGAGTATAGGTGTTTGGTCCGGCATGTATTTCCTTGACATTGACACATGGAAAACATTGTGAACTTTGGAGAGACTTGGTGGAATTTCTAAATGGTAATATATGGCTCCAATTAATTCTATAATTTCAAAAGTTCTAATGTGCTTGGGACATAATTTTCCCTTCTTGCTGAATGGTATAATACCCTTCAATGGAGATACCTTTAAAAAATATGATATCATTCTTGAAATTACAAATCCTTACTTCGGTTATCAGCATAGAATGTTTTCCTATATTGAGATTTTTTGATATGGGTTTTGATAATCTTCTCCTTTTTTGTTATTTCCTCAATAGGATCTGGTCCTATGAGCTTTTTTAACCAATATCATCCCATAAAGTTGGTGCAGGACATCTCTTTCTATACAACGCTCCATATAGTGCCATCTGAATACTTGAATGGAAGCTATTATTATATGAAAATTTAGTGAGAGTTAAATAATGATTCCACATGCCTTTAAAGGCAAGTGAACAAGACATCTACATGTCTTCCAAAGTTTGAATTTTCTGTTCTGATTGTCCATTAGTCATTGGGTGGTAGGTATGGCTCAAACAAAGATTTGTATCTAGGGACTTCTGAAGACTTTTCTAGAATTGTGATATAAAATAGGGATCACGATCAGAAACAACTAATAAGGGTACACCATGAAATATTACAACTTTATTAATATATATTCTTGTTAAATGTTCAAGTGGTAAATATTCTTTTATATCCAGAAAATGTGCTGATTTGGTAGGATGATCGACAATGACCCATATCGCATCATTCTTTCTTTTAGGCTTTGGCATCCCCATGACAAAGTCAATTACAATATCATCCCATTTCCACTTAGGAATATGAAGTGGTTGCATGACTCCTCTATGAATGTTTCTTCCACCCATCACCTGTTGACAATCCAAACATCTCGACGCATAATTAGAAACTCCCTCTTCATGTTTTCCCACAAAAAATGTTCCTTTAGATCTCTGGACATCTTGGTACTACTAGGGTGTATAGAGAAATTACATCTATGACCTTCATCCAGTAGTTCCCTCTTCATCATAAGAATATCGGGAACAAAAATCCTCTTTCCGAAAATCAAAACCCCACCTTCATATACGAAGGCAGTCAACTTCCCATCATTTATATCATTATTTTTCTTTTAAAACTCTTCTTCGTCATTATATGAACATTTTATCCATTACAGTAAAGAAGGTTTGGTAACCATTTGAAAAATTAGTGATGTGTTAACTTCCTTGATAATTCCCATATCCCTCTTTACTAGATCCATGAGCATAAGATCCCTTTCAAATCTCATCTTGTTTAGAATTTTTTGGACCATTCTACTCAAAGAATATTCTACCTTATTTGACTTCCCTGGGTGGTAGTGTATTATGAAATTATAATCATTGAGTAGCTCAATCCATCTCCTTTGTCTCATATTGAGTTCTTTCTGTGATAATATATATTTCAAACACTTACGATCTTTATATATGTCACATTTTTTACCATAGATTTAATGTCACCAAATCATTAGAGAAAAGATTACTACCGCTAACTCAAGATCATGATTTGGATAGTTTTTTTCATTAATTTCTAGCTTTTTAAATGCATAGGAAATCAATCGATCATTTTGCATAAGGACACCACCAAGTCCTTTCATTTATGCATCACTATAGATAACAAACCCATCATTCCCCGATGGTAGGGATATAATCGGATCGTTCACTATCCTCCTCTTAAATTATTCAAAAACATTCTTCACATTCCTTTGTCCATACAAACTTAACCTCTTTTCATGTAATCTTGTTTATTGGGTTGTCTAACTGGGTGAAGTTATGAATGAAATGCTGATAATGACCTGCTAAACCAAAAAAAACTATGTATGTTGGAGTAAGACATTCTTGCACAAAATTTCTCTTCATAGAATCTACAGATATTCCATCCTTAGAGACAATGTGGCCAAGAAAGGAAACTAGTTGGAGCCAAAAGTCACACTTCTAAACTTCCCATATAATTCATTTCTTATAAGAGTCTTCATAATAGTGCTCAAATTATTTTCATGATCTTTATAGATTTTATAGTACACCAAGATATCATCAATAAACACCACTACAAAGTCATCAAGATTTTCCTAGAAAACTCTACTCATTATATCCAAGAAAACATATGGTTCATTAGTCTATCCAAAATGAATTAATGTAAACTTGTAATGCTCATACCTGGTTAGAAATATTGTTTTTAGAATTTCTTCCTTCCTCATAAAAAACTTATGATATCCAGATCGAAGATCAATCTTTGAAAAATATTTCTCACCTTGAATTGGATTAAATAAGTCATCAATTTGTGGAAGAGGATACTTATTATTTATTTTGATATCATTTATTTCCCTGTAATCAATTCACAACCTCATAGACCCATATTTCTTCTCAACGTAGAGAATAGGGGATCCCCATGGAGAAAATCACAGGAGAATAAATCCTTTATCACTCAATTCCTCTAATTGTGTCTTTACCTCCACTAAATACATAGTTTTAATTCTATAAGGGATCATAGATATGGGCCTTGATCCAAGAATTAGGTCAATGGAAAACTGAATTTCCCTCTCTAGAGGATGTTCAGGTAAATCCTCTGTAAAGACATCAACATATTCTTACACTACATTCACATCTTCAATTTGAATATTTCTCTCCTCTCCCATAGATATTAGGTTCTATTTCTCTCCAAAAATTCATTTTAGTATAGGTACTGGGGTGGATCTAGAGAAGAATCATATGGTAATGTTTCGTCTCTAAATATAAGAGATTCCACACTATTCTCAAAAATTGTAACTTCCTTCTTATTGCAATAGATCTTCGCATCATAATTTGAAAGCCAATTCATATTGATAATAATATCAAATTCAATCATTGGTATGATGATAAAGTTAGCAACTAAACATTTTTTATGTGTCATGAGTGAGACTAATTGACATTTTTTTGTTGTAATGATACATCCAATAAGGGATTTTACTGATAACTCCTTTATTAAATCAAATTGGGAATTTCTACTTTTTATGGAAAACATGGAAGATATAAATTAATGTGATGATCAAGAATCAAATAAAGCATTGTCTATGTTTGATGAAATTATCAATGCACCTTCCACCACATTGTTAAGAACATAAACATCTATGGTTGTGACCGCATAAACTGGGCCTTGCTCCCTTGGCCTTCTTTGGGGAATGATCCCCTACCCCTTAGGATATTCATGTGCATAATTTCCCATCTCCCAACAATTGTAGCACTGATCATTGGTAGCTTCTTTCATCTCCTTACAATCCCGATATAGGTGTCCTTTTTCTCCACACTTGTAACAATCTCCCATTCCCTTCAGGAAAGTTTCAGAGTGTTTCTTACAAAAAATATTGTAGGATGGAAACTCAATTCTTACGTTCTTCCCCATTTCTTTATTTTCTTTTCTAGAGTTTTCTACATCCCTCTTCTTATCTTTTTTTACTTTAAAATCATAAGAACTATAAAATTCCATTTATGTTTTGATAAAACTTGAGATAAAATATTAATATGATGAGAAATATTGTTAGACTATAGCCCTTTGAAGAATGGTTTTAAACCATAAAAATCGATCAATTCTGATCCTTGGATTATGCATCTAGTCTGGATCTTGTCTTTCTAGCCCTGTAAAGTTGGCTTCAAACATGGAAACATTTTCCTCCTCCTTCTGCCATAGATTCAATAATTGCCTCTCTATATCTTATCGTTGTTCATGATGGAAATATTTTTCTAGGAATATTTCCTTAAAATCCCTCCATTCCATATCTCTTATTTCTTACACCTCCTTTGTGTTTTGGATTAATGACCACCATTAATCCGCATATCCTAATATACGATAAACTTTCATGACAACCTTCTCTGTTTTGTTACATCCAAAATCAAGAAATATCTTTTATAGGGAACATTTCCACTTCTCTACTACAAACGGGTTTCTAGTCCCACTGAATGGTGGAGATTTTGTCTCATAAATCGATCTTACATATATCCTCCAATTGGTGGATCCAGATGCTCTATACGGGTATGGTTATTATTCATAACCTTAGTAAGTTTTCCCAGTATAGTTATAAGATGCACAGCACCAGTCATAGTACCAGAGCCAACATTATTATCTTGCATCTGAGGGAAATCCCTAAAGGGGACACACTCGTTGGTGTGGTTTCCATTCCTTCCAATATGAACCATCTCTAGTTAATGTCATACTCTAGATTAGGTTATGAATAATAATCATAATTAAGCAAAATACTTATCATAAATTGAAATCCAATGCATGGCTAACCCTATAATCACAAAAATGGATTCTTTGAGGAAAAACGTACATTTCAATCATTCATAATGGCTTGTAAAAAATGTGAATTATCCAAAGCCTATCCCCTAGGATTTTAAATACCAAGAGTGCAGCAAGGCCCATTGTCGTGTACAAGGATTCCCAGGGTCAAGCCCGAAACTCTTTGTCATAGCTTTCACTCCTAAGTACATCTATGTTAGAGCCACCTCTACCTATTTGTATTCATACCAGGATGTAATTTCTAGAAATATGTACATAATATATTCCATACCAAAATAACATAATTTTCTTGTATGCTTATCCTCAAAGATAATCTTAGGTATTTGTTTCCTAATCTACATTTTCTAAATCTAGTTTCCAAGATTTCTATAAAACTTCATCTAATACAAACTGTAAGGATTGGACTCTAGTTGCTCGAGGCTGGTGCCTTATTTGATTACATTTGAATATATACAAGGAATATGCATCCCGAAGGACCGATTATTTTAGTATTATTGGAAACAAGATACATACATAAGTTCAACATTACAACTTAAAATGAAAAACAACATAGAAACTCCTTAGACAACTTCAATAACTCCTAGGTTATTTTACAATGTTATTCATGATAAAATTCTTCATATACTGAGAAGATGAAACATAAGAATGGGGTGAGATCAACTCTCAGTAAGAATAATCAATAAAGAATAAAGTTAACATAAACATTAGATGTTGTGAATAATTGAAACACATGCCTATAGAAATAAACATTAACATGATATGACATAAATTTTAGTGGAGTAAATATTTCCATAATATAACATATTCATGGGTATTATTGTAGTAGAATAACCACATGAACCATCAATAAAATTTTCATAATGAGGTAATTCATAATGTGGGTTAACATAACCATACCGTCAAAGCCTTGTGCCAAGACCATAAATAATCATTTTGTCAAGGCCTTATGCCAAGACCGTAGTTTGTCTCATAAGACCTACCGATGCACTGAGGGGATATAGTAGGCCCCATCCAAAACTTTTTATGTAAAATTCATTCTTCATATTAACAAGGTTAAATATAAACAACATAGACATTCATATTGAAACTAATATATGAAATGTAAATAAAATTCCCCGAACATTAAGCATAAACACTAACAATTAGGTGAAAATTGGTGAATGATTTTAAGATAGTACATCCACAACCAAAATAATAATAAACCTTTAAATTAAATATGGTAGATGATACCATAAAATATTAATACCAATAATACATAATAATCGACGAGATTGTTGAAATAGATGAAGATACTCTTATAAAATCATCGAGTAATTTTTGAGATAAAAACCCCCTTTTACTTTAAAAAGAAGAGTTCTTTTGGAAAAGTATTTGTATAAAACCATAAGTTAAGTATGGTAGTTTTTCAATAAAAGTTTTTTGTTATTTTATAAAGATAATGGTTTCCAAAAAATTATTATAGGGTTCCTTTGAAAATGGGTAAGGATTTGAGAAATTTCCTTTAATCAAACATGTCTTTCGGAAACAATTTTGAAAGTTCATCTTAAAACCTATAATTATCCATAAAATAAAAAAATAATTATGGGTGATTTAAATATATAAAATAATCACAAATAAATTATTATGATTACATAATAATAAAAAGTAATTTTATTGAAGTAATTACACAATCAATGTAACCCAAAATAAAATGGGAGTTCGGGTGAAAAACCCTTACCTTAAATACGAATGTGTTCCTCTCATGAAATTAATCTCTTGGAATATGAAATTATACTTATTTATAACTTATTTCAGAACCTAATATACATGTATTAATTTTATCATAGTTCTTTGTATTTCATTTATGCTCTTATTGATAAGTTATTATATTGAATTTCTTCATTCCAGAGTGTTTGTTTTCTTTATTTTCTTAATTGGTTCACTAGTTTTTATATAATGGAGTTCATGGGGAATGGTTTTAAATATCTAGAATTAAAATTACATATTATTTATGAGAATAAATAAATTTTAATGGTCATTTATATCATTTGGATACATGGAATGATGATGAATTATTAGGTGAAATATTAATGACATTCCCATAGATTATTTTAGCGGTATTTTGATTATTAGGAAGTAGTTTGGTCATACGATTTAATAATAAGTATGTATACTGGTTCCATAATATTAATTATGTTATCATACATATATTATAGTCAGGTTTAACCATAAAAATGGTTTCATTACTAGAAATTAATGAGAAATTGAAGAATGAATCTTCCTCATCCACGAAGGTTATAAATTGGAACCCCATGGACGTTGATTTCGTTTATAAAATAAAAGAAAGAGTATAAGGATATTGATGATGGTTCTTTCTTTCACATGATATAATTAAATTATATAGATGATAATGGATTTATCATGTTCATTTGGACCAAGGAGGTGGTTAGATGATATCAAAAAAAGATACGTTGAATTGAAACTAAATTAAAAAAACAATGGTGCTTTCTCATGTAATAACCTTTTTGAGAACCTCTTTAAGGGAAGGGATTTTGGACTTTTGGAAAGACCTAATGATTCATGGGTATGGGTAGTGCCTAAGGAAAGGTATTTAGAAGATCCTTTACGAGCTTCAAGGCTTAGAGGAGTGAAGTGAAGAGGAAGTGATGGGGGTTTTATAGTGGAGGAGAGGAGGGTATTCATATTTTTTTAATCATTAGTTTATTAATTTCTCTCAAGACAAGAAATAATGATGATTCAATGACCATGAATAGTAATAAATTAATGTGAGTTCGAACCAATTGGGATTACATCATTTATGATGTCATAAATGGTGTATTTAACTGATAAATTGTATATACGGTATTTCACCATATTTCACTATTCATAAAAAATTTGAGTATTTCCGAAAAATACCAAAAATTTGCTTTAACCATTTTTTTATGTGTAGAATCAAAAAATGAAGTTCATTTTTTAAAAAATAATTTTCTAAAAATGAATAATTTAATATTAAATTAAAATCATAATTTATCCTAAAAATAATATTTTTAAAACATTTATTTAATTATTCCAAAGCATAGGTATATCGTACTTTCACTTAAATAATATTTATATACAATCATTAGTAAGGTTACTATTCATCAGGGTATATCACTATTCATATTGGTATGTTATTATTCATAAGTGTAGGTTACTATTCACCAAAAATTAAGTCTTCCTTATCGGGATCCAAATAACTTACTTATCGCAACTGTGTATGTCATATTTTCAAAACTCACATCACTGAAGTGACAAAATTATGTTTAAGGGTCACATAGAACTTAATAGTTCATTATGTTGTGATTTCATGTGATTGTGACATATTCTTAAGAAAAGAATTTCCATTGAAGAAAAATTGGTTTGTTACAAGATAAATTCTACTAAATATATTATTCTAAAAGATACTAAGTTTATATTCATAATAGTATTTTATTTTTTATTTTTCTTCATCCAATAATTATATTAAATAATTACAAAATTTTCATATGGTAAATAATTTATTAAGGTAAATATCAAATAAATTTTTTTAAAAATATTAAAATAAATATAATTTTAGACAATTAATATATCCAATTAATTTTATATGTTAATTTAATCCCTTAGGGGTATGATAAAATATTTTTTTCGAGGATCAAATTTTATCTTGATATTTTAAAAAATCCATGAAATGAATACTGTCAAATTTGACACAATTGATATTGTTTCAAAATAATGATTTCTTATATTATTTAAAAATCATTAAAATTTTTAAAAAATATAAAATATTTATGATAGTGGTCCCAAATTTCTTAAAATATTCATTTATGGTCTAATTGACTTCAAATAATAAAATATTTTACCCTTTTAAAATTGAAATATTTGGTATCATAGTTAAAAATTAAATAGATTAACTAAGTGAGTGTTAAAATGTTAATACATAATTTGACATAGAAAATTGCCTAAAATTTTTTGGTTGATGAGATTACAACCCTATCTCAAATTATATTTTAAATTTTGGCATTTTTGAGGTATTTATGTGGGGTTTGAATTTATTAAAATTAATATTTTTGAAGCATCCAAAAGTAACCCTCAACTCAATTATAAAAGGGCATATCCTCACAAATTTCTCCACAACTCATTTAGCCTTATTGTTCAACCACACCCTACCAATTTCTCTTTTAAACTTTTCTAGTTACATTCTAGAGGTTTTTATCTTCTCAAAGTCAAACACTAGTTCAATTAAGAAGAGATCTAAAGAGAGAACGCCAAAGAAGAGGTAATCTCCTCTACTAATTATTTCATATTTCATTATACTTATAACTATACTTCATGAGTTATTTCAATATAGATTAATAAATCTATTTTCACAAATATACTGATATGTTATTATAATTAGGAAACAAACATATTCAACTTTCTATCCTTCCTATGAAAGATGAAATCACCACGCATGCGTACGTATGGTTTACCATCTCCACACTGTGGTGTAATATGTTTTTCACCACCACCTTACCTGGATGGGTATAAAATAATATTGAATAACTATATATAATTATTATAAAATTATATTGATTCTAAAATAGAGTACACCACGCAAATCATTAACATTCAACAATTATGTGAATGATATCGTCACTCGTGCGTACGTACGGCCTACCGTCTCCATGATGCGATGTGATTAGATCTACATGATAACCACTCAAGAATAATTATATAAATGTAAATAATGAATAAATATGGTATTTATTATTTTAATATAATTTTATAATGATATAAATATTACTTAAGAAGGTGAACCATAACTTATTCGACAAACCATGCATACGATCAGGAACTAGTTAAAACCAGAATAACGAGTAACAATGAATTATTACTAACAAAAGATGAAAAATATGACCATATATGAAAAAAAATGATTCTATAATAAGTAAATAACATTGTTCAAATCATTATAAAGGAGGTTTGGATACATACAAATAATATCAAACCTATGGTAAGGGATTATATTATGTCACATTCATTTCTATAGGACATATGTCGTATAGACCATCTATTTCCTTTGTGTTGTGTTTATATTACCCATGGATATTTTTATTATTATTATGAAGGTTATGATATTTACATATGCATATAATTTTTTTTATTTTATGAATAATATGATTTGATTGATTATAAATTGGTAAGGGATAACATTCCAAATATCATTTTTGTTAGAGATTGTTTATTCGTAAGTATTTATGGGGGTTATTTATCATTTATATCAATTTTTCCTAAATATTTAATATTATTTATGTTTTTTTAATATTTTTTTAAAAAAATTTACACATTGGTGAATGTTTATTAAACGGTATGGAAGGAATCATTCTTTAGTTTTCCAAACGAGGTACTTTTAGACTTTTATGGAAAGAGTTTGAGAAGAATTTTTTTTACTTATACGACATGAAAGGATTTTTACATCTTAATAATTCCTTATTTCCATGTATATTTGTTGAAAATATTTAATTTTCATTTTCGACTCATTCTTTTTTTTAAAATTTCATGGAATTTTGAGAATAAAAAATGTTTTTAAAGAAAAAAGGATATTTTCTTCAGGAATTAAGCTCAAGTGTTTTATAAAAATTATTTCCATCCATGATGACATAAAGTTATTCTTTTATCAGTATTAATACTTTGGTTTTATTGTTTTTATGATGTAACTATTTTTATAAAATCCATTTTTCTTATATAGATTATGTTTTGATGGAAATATGTTTAAGAAACACATTTTTTCTTGGGTGATGCTATGGTGAATGGTTTTTCATGGAACATGTAAAATTGATTTAATTATGAGATGAGTGGGACCTATATCTCCCTCAACTGCATTGAGTAATGATTTATTTCTCATGATAATGACATAACTACAATGCAAAGTAAATCCGGTTTAGTAATACAGGGCTGGAACGACAAGTAAATTTGGATTAGAATTACATGGATAGAATGGAAAGTAAACCTGATTTAGTGAGGGAATTTGTATCCTATGATGGTCTTGGAAACAATATATAGGATACTATGGAAATCATAATATGTGATTCATTATTTTCAAAAATTCTATGTTTTATGCCAATGATATTTTATCATGGATATTGATCTTTTACAATTTGTGCCTTACGTACCTCCAAGATTTATTTCATAACTCACGATTTTGATATCGAAAAGTTATGTTCATGTTTTTATATTTTTATGATTATGTTATGTATGATATTTTCAAGGCATATCTTTACTGAGCATCTGAAGTCACCATTTTCATATGTTTTATTTTCCCTTGGATATAAATAATTGTTTTAGGTACGAAAACAAAATGGTAAGATCTAAATGGGATATATTGAATATCTTTTTCCAAGTTAGAAGATTTTGTTCTGGGTTTCCAATGACAATTAACTAATACGGTATTCAAGCATATATTTTGGTAATGTACTATTTATTCTGAAAATGAAATGTAATTTCCATTTACTTCATGCTTGGTTCGTTTGAAAAAGATTTTGACATCATCATGAAAGAAAACTAATAAACAGAAAATTTTATCGTTGATAATTTGTCCTAACATCCACTTGCACTTATAAAAGATGATGAAGATCTATAAATCGAATTCGAATTCCCCAATGAAACTCTGATCAGTATAGTAGACAAAACGTGATTTTTAGATATTTCAAACTATATCTACTTGGTATTTTTACACCCAGACTTCTCCTACCATCAAACAAAAATATTTTTAATTGATTCTTCAAACTACAACTTGGATGAAAAACTCCTTTTAAAGAATTATATTGATGGATTATTACAACATTTCATTCTAAAGGATGAAATCCAAAATATATTATACATGTTTCATACATCATTAAATGGACGACATCACGAAATAGAAACCACAATACAAACGATCCAACAAAGTGGACTTTTCTAACCCACACTCAACCAAGATGAATGATATTATTTTCAAAGATGTGATCAGTGCGAATGAAATAGGACACTTGGAAAAAGAAATGAAATACCCCAAAACCCAATCATTGAAGTCAAAATATTCAATATGTGCTAAATATATTCCATGGGAACATTCATTAATTCACATGGATAGTCTTATATCCTTTTTGGTGTCGAATATTTTTCTAAATGGGTAGAATATGAAGGTATAACACATGGCAAGGAAAAAGATGTCATTAATTTCATGAAAAAAAATTATTTTCGATATTCGGATTTCCTAGAATTTTTATTACTGATATGGTAACACATTTTAACAACCATGATATTAAAGTACTACTGTAAAAATATGGCATCAGGTATAACACAGTAACCCCCTACCATCTACAAACAAACGGGAAAGTTGATTTGTCAAATAGGGAAACTAAATAATCCTGGAAAACATTGTGAAATAAATATGAAGGGATTTGATTATGAAGTAATATTATTCACTATGTGGTACCATATTATGTACAAAAACACCCTTTGTAACCACACCCATCTGATTTATTTATGTAAATACGTGTCATTTATCCCTTAAACTAGGGAATCTCTCATATTGGGAAATTTATAAGCTCAATTTTGATTTTCAAAATGATGGGGAATTTAAGATGGTGCAGTTGGATGAATTGGAAGAGATTAAAAATTTTTTATATGACAATAAAAGTATCTATAAATAAAAAATATATGAAATTTCATGATCAACACATTTTGAGAAGCCTTTTTTCCCAGGGAAGGAGATCTTATTGTTCAACTCCAGATTAATATTGTTCCCTAGGAATCTAAAATCTAGATGGTCAAGACCCATTGTGGTTATTCAATTATTTTATTATGGGGAAATCAATATTTATAAATATGGTAGACGATTAATCAAGGTAAACTTCCAATGGTTGATAATCAATCAAGAACACTTCTGTGAGAGGTTTTTCGTTAGTCTGAAAGTCATCTGATAATCAAAGAGTCAAGATATCGATGTTAAACAATGTACTAGCTAGGAGAAAACTAAGGATAGGTCAACCTATTATATATTAGGTTATAATATGCTTTAGGATATATTGGGTAATTCCATTAGTAAATTATAAGGATATAGTTTCAAAAAAAAAGTAAGAAATAAACAATTACACATCATGTATCCACCATTCATAACATGTACTTTTCACTGGAAAGAATAATTTAAAATTTAAAATTACACGTTGTCTACTTCAAATAATTTTTGTGTAATATATCAATCTTTTTTAATTCATGAACCTAGTGTTCATGACTCATGAATCCTCTCCCCTATCTCTCTATTAACACCTAATTGTTGCTACCCCTCCCCTCTCTCGCTACTCACACCCAACCCCTGTTGCACCTCCATCTCCCTTCTTTCCTTAAGACTACCCCTTCCTCCTTCATACACGCTTCATTGTAGCTGACCTTGACTCCAATGTGGAGTGCACCAAAAACGTACGAATTAACCCTAGTGGACCCATTATTGAGAGAGATGATCTACCGACAGTGAAATTTTGATGAGGTATTTCACCTCCCATACATCGTGCATGTCCTTCCACCACTTCCGCTAAGGTCCCTGAATATCTACCTATTCCATAGGAATATAAATCAAAATCTATTTGTCATATGGGGAAGAACACACACACACTTCACCCAATCCAACATTTTTCAAACCCCAAACACCATGTGTCACATAACTAGATGTAGTTAAAACCAATGGGGACCAACAAAATAGTCAATATGGTCATACTTTCTTGCATTAATATCCTCCAAGAGGACCTTCAACTCCTAAAATGCCTACATATCTCCTACATCATCAATGTTCATAAAGATACCTATCATGTAGAGACCTGAATCTTGACATACATGGACATTAAATTACTTTTTCGAAATACTTAATACATTACAAAAACAGACACACAAGGACCGTAATAGTTTAGTGTCTTTGGAAACTCGGAACGTAATCTTCTAATCGTGGTGAAATATCTTCAACATCTCCCATAAAGATCTTCCCCTTTTGGTTTTCTTAACTAAAACCTTTCTTTAAATCCTGGGGAAAAGAAAAAATATAAATGGTGAGCTCAAATGCTCAGTAAGGGTAAGCTTGGATAAAATAAAACAAATCATATACATTTGAACTTAAAAACATGAACATAATGTTTAAACATCAAAATCTTGGGCAATGACATAAAACATGGAAGTACATAAGGCATAGATCATAAAGAAACATTAATCATGATAAAATATCATGGGAATAAAACATGCGATTGTGGAAACCATTAATCACATGATATGATTTCCATAGTAGCCAAGGCATTGCTGCCAAGGCCATCTTAGTTGAAAAATTCCCTTTCTGAATCGAGTTCACTCCTCGTTTCAGTCCTGTATTACAAAACCAGATTAACTTACCATTCCAGCCATGTCTATATCATGAGATATAAATCTTTACCCAATGCATTGGAGGGATATATAATTCTCACCCATCTCATAATTAAATCATTCTTTCGTGTGCCACAAAATCATAAATCATACATCATAGCATAACCCATGTAATAGAACGGGATTCTTAATCATCATGCCATCAAAACATAATCCATATAAAAAAATGGATATCATTTCATCATAAGAAGAATCAAACCATGTAAATAATGGACACATTATACTTGAAACATAAACATATTAAATATTTTCATTTTAGATGGAAAATATTTTTGATAAAACACTTGAAATGAAATCTTGAGGAAAATATCTTTTCTTCTTCAGAATCATTTTATTTTCACAAAATGTCACGAAATTTTAAAAGAAAAGGTTTTTGTTGAAAATAATCATGTAATATTGTAGAGTAAGATTCATGAAAATGAGGCGTTATGAAACCATTAAAACCCGTTCACCCGTACAAGTTAAAAATAACATTCTCCAAGTACTTTTTTCGGAAAAGTCAAAAAGTTCCTCATGTGGTAAAAGAAAGTAAGATTCCATTCATAACATGTGGTAAAATTAAAAAATGGTTAAAAGGGACATTAATCATACATGAAAACATTTTTATAAAATAGGGACATGTATGATAAAAAATACTACAATAAATACTTACGAATAAACAATCTCAGATAAGAGCGAGATTGGAATAGTTATCCCTTACCTTAGGTCTGATATGCTTCATACGTATTTAAACCTCCTATATAATGATTTAAATAATTCCATTGACTTATTAAAGAATCATATTCACTGTTATGATATCATATATGGTTCACTTATGACATTATATTACCCGTTCTTTTGTAAGTTCCATGTTAAAGCAGCGTTTTGGGTAAAATCGTTTTATTTATCGTACATGTTTGGACTTGTTGTTCTTGATATTATTACTTATATCATGATTTAATTAATTATAGAATGTATAACATGATTTATATGTAATATATATTCAGAATATACATATATATATGATAGATCGATAAATGGAATGAAATACACCGCTCATGGAGATGGTAGGCCATACGTACGCATGAACGCTGTTTTCGTTTCCTTATTGAATTGAATGAAATTAAGTAGATGACATAAATATATATATACATAAATCTAGTATCATTATTATGTCATATATTTTATGATTACTTATTATATATACTTTATAATCATTCATGAATGGTTAACATGGAGAATGAATCTCATCGCGTCGTGGAGACGGTAGTCCGTACGTACGCACGAGCGATGATATCATTCCCATGATCGTGGAATTGTATTGAAGTGTATGAATAATATTTCAGAATAAATATCACTTTACAATAATCATATATAGTTATTTATTTATACCATTATACCCATCCAAGTAAGGTGGTGGTCGAAAACAGATTACACCACGGCGTGGAGATGGTATTCCGTATGTACGCATGCGTGGTGATTTCATTTTACGTAGGATGGATAGATGGTGAAATAGGTTTTTTCATACTTATAATAACATATCAGTATATGAGTGATACTAATGTTATTAATTCATAATTAAACAACTAAATAAGAAGAATTATAAGAATAAATAAAGTTGAAAGAATCGGTAACGGACATTACCTCTTCTTTGAAGCGCCTCTTCTTAACCTCCTCTTAGGGCACTAAAGATGGTCTATAAAGAAGACCAGGACCTCTAGGATGTTTCTAGGGAAGTGTAGAAGAGAAATTTTCAGGGTTTGGATGATCTTGAAGGCTCAAAGTGGTGTGAGGAAGAGAGGGAGGAGGTGCCCTTTTATAAGGGAGGAGAGGGGCACCTTAGGAAAACTTAAAATATTATTTTATTATAAAGTCATATTCGGTTTTTAATAGCTCCAAATTGATTTATTTAGAAGCTAAGGTGGGTATGGGTCGAAATACTCTAATAAAAGTGAATTTAGACAAGTTTAGGTTTCTATTTTAACCTTATCATTTAGATTTAACTTTAAGTTAGATAATTTTACTTTTACCGTGTCTTCTTGTTGTCTTACACTATAAGGTTAATAAACATACTATAACAAGCCAAAAGAACCCCCAGTTGTTTAATATTAATATATATAACCTTATCTAAGTCATTTGGCCGAACCTTAGATTTTTAGGAATAATATAACAATTAATAATATAATATTTGTTTTAAAAACTATTTTCTGTCAATTTTGACACTATTTGGTAATTGATTTTTGTGAAACTAATAACGGAATTATTAGTTCGAACGAAATTAGTTAAATCAATAATAACATTTCATATTAACCTATAAAATTATTTTAATTCATAAAAATTCTCAAATTACATTTATTTGGGTATTTATATCATCAATTATGTCAATATTTTATTAATGAGATAATTACTGCATCATAATTGTGTCATAAATAAATTAAATTATTTAATGTCTAAAAATTATAAATAAACTTCCATTATATAGTAAATATTTTTAGCTTTCTAATTAATATTTATAGTCGAATTTATCTTATGTATAACCCTATATTAAAAATGTTTTAGTTATTAAACTTTGATTTTAACTATTTTAACTATTCTTTAAATAAAATAATGTTAAATGTTCTAATCTAATCAAAGTGGGCCTAAATGGTCATATGTTATTCATAATGTTGTTTTTGGTCGAATTACACTTATCCAGTAGAATTAGGATATGTGTTGGGGTAATATTAATATCATTTTTACCCTTAATTACCCTATTTACTTTTAACCGTGGTAAATAAAAGTAAAAAGTTACTATTCATTAAAAATTATTTTCATCTCATTGAACCACATTTTAGTCAATGATATTAATCTTGTCTCTCGTATTTTCAAAATTCAATTAAAAGAAGTGGTAAAATTTCATTTAAATGAAAAAGTCAGTTTTTTAACCACCACTAAGTGGTTTCACTATTCATCGAAAATTGAAGTTTTTCAGAAAAATACCAAATATTCAGCCTAAGAATTATTTGATATTACAAATTCAAAATTGATGTCTATTTTTTCAAATTCAAAACATAGAAGTGGCGTTAATTAATTTTAAATTTAATTCCTGTTATCAAAACAAATAGTGTGTTTTTAAGAAACAAAAACTATCAAAAGATTGATACTTGTTTATATCCAATTTCAAACTGAAATTAATTCAGATGAACAACATTGGATTAAATGGTAAAAATATATTCTAATTAAACATTAAAACCAATTAAAAATATAATCTAACCATATAAATTATTGCGATGAAAAAAGTTGTTTTAAATTAAAATATAGCGTGTTTTTACTATTCATTAAAATATGAAAGTTATCAGAAAAATATGAAAAATTTATCCAAAGTAAATTTTTATATCATGATTCCAAATAAGAATTTTATTTTGTCCAATTGAACTTATAGACATGTCAAAAATAAGATTTAAGGTGGGTGCGCCATCAAAAGGCGGGAAAACTGCAATTTTTTAAAAATACATATTTTACACGAAAAATTTATTTTTTTCTCATACCATATTCTAGAAAATGTGTAAGATAAATAATAATGTTATAAAATTAAAAATGTAGTTAATACTATTCATAACGGCTAGTCCATAATAATATTATAACAATATATCATTGTTTAGTAAAACCCGGTATTGCGTACTTCACACGTTATCGGAGAAGGTCTTGATTGCATGTTATGCAAGCCAAGTCAGGTCTGCGTGTAGTGAAAGCTCTGTTTGGTGTTGCATATGACATAATCAAAACTTATTTCATTTATGCATTAAACAAAATCTATACTTAATGTTGAGTAGAATAATTTCTACAAAATGAACTTGAAATTGTGTGTAACACAAGCCAAGAATAGTGTTGTGAATACTGCAAGCTAATACGGTGTTACGTATAGTAAAAGATAATCTTGGTTTAGAGTAAAACAGAAGATATGAAAGAAATTAAAAGAATATTTCTTATAAATCTCGGGTTGTTACATTCTACCCCCCTTAAAATGAATTTCTCCCTTGAAATTCGTCGGGGTTATAAATCATTTACTATTCATAGAAACCCACATTGTAAAAAGGAATATTAAAACTTAATTTTAAAAACTAAAGTATGAAATGTAAAGATTGCC
Organism: Viscum album; assembly: GCA_963277665.1. NCBI lineage: Eukaryota > Viridiplantae > Streptophyta > Magnoliopsida > Santalales > Viscaceae > Viscum > Viscum album. Next base: position 1,228,875,065 of record OY728130.1, read on the forward strand.
CAAAGTGACTCATCACTGAGTTTCCATATAGGAGAACATAGGTGAAAATATGGATATGGAAGAAAAATCTAACCATCAAGTTCTGAGGGAGAGTGGTAGATAACATGGCTATGTAAAATCCAACAGTCACAAAGCCATAAAATTGTGATGATCTAAGGTAACATCTGATTCATCAGATATGAGAGCACTAGGACAACATTTTGTTTTTCAAGATCATTTCCCTAAAGTTTAATAATTTTTTAATTAAAATAGATACTTACTTTATTTTGGTACAATCTCAACGTTGCTCATGCCTCGAACAATTTCCACTTCATCTCTTAAAGAAATGAAGTTGAATTTGTCTTTCGTGAAGTGTTAGCAGATCATGCGATAGAATGATAGGTCATTCCATCTGTCTCAAACATAGGGTTAGCAAAAGTTATCAAATATACAAAAGTCCATATATGGTGAGGTTATTCATATATGATTTCAAAAATGGACTTATAATTCATCTATAATATCACTTAATATAATAAAACTAGTTTCTAATAACCAGGTACTTCCTATTGGCTAGTGGTAGGTGATAAAGGCCTGTTGAACTTCGGTTGTGGGTTCGATTCCCACGGCCTTGTCCGATGCAACGGGTTGTCACCCGTTCTGTATGTTGTCCCTTTTCTTAAACTACACTATTATAACATTCCATTAATAATATAGAAAAAATTTCTCGCCTTAAACAATACAAACTTATTTACAACATAATACATTCCAATCTTTAGGTTTATCTAAAATATTTCTATCCAAGCTCATAGTATAAAGAAACCAATTGCTATAAATGTCATCTAACGAGCATGTGAATACCATCATTTATGCCCCATATATCATACGATATATCTTGTTGGTCACATTCTAAACATGTGAATACCTTAATCATGTATTCTATTGCAACATGAATTACCATAGAACCTTAGTTAAAAACATGAATCCTGTCAAAATTTGTCTCTCTCCACATTCCGAAATCCCAAAAATTCTTTATACTCAAACCATGATATCACTTTGTCCTTATTTTAGTCATGAGATCATGAATACTGTTAAAAATATCATTTTATCTTTATCCCTTCATTATGTGCATATAATATGCTTTCCAAAATATTTGAATCACTTTTAATGGTTACCGGTACCATAAAATTATTGAAAACCACAATAGACTAATAAAAAAATATTCCAATACACCATAAAAGTACCTCAACAACATTATTCCTGAATACCGATACATAAACACTTCAAACCATACTCTTCAATGATTGTCGTGGAATAATTCCTTCCTTGATTTAGAAGTAACCTCTTAGGTCAGGGCATTGAGGTGGGTAATGCCCATGTTCTCCACAGATAAGACATTGAACTCCATAACAGTCTGTCACTCTATGACCATTCTCTCCACACAGATGACATCTTCCCCTCCATTTGATGTATTCATCAAGGTACTTATTTCCTTCTTTAGAAATATCAATATTCCTTTCTTTATGCTCCTCAACATGCAAACATGCATAAAAGTCCATCTTCCTCTTATTTGATGAATTGAGAATACCACTAAATTTCACCTTGTTAATCATATATCGTGATGACTGGTTCGGAAAAATCACAATATCTTTCTTTATAGGCATTAAGCAATTTCTTTGCTCATAGTCACCAATTTGTGCATTGGGTTCAATGTTGACCCAATTCCTTCTGGTTCCCTCCATTGACTAAAACCAAATACCATGGTGTAAGAAAAAGTTAAAATAATGAGGAACCACGTAATCATAAAAAGTTACTTATGGGATGTCTAACTTATCACACATTCTTTATTCCATGACACCTTAGGTTCATCCTAGTTTATTCATGATCGTCAACATAATTCTAGGATTGTAACCTATAGTTATACTAAACCTTAGAGACATCCCTAGACATACCTTAGAAATATCTCTAGGAATCTCACAAAAGTTCTCACATCCTAGTTTCCAAAGGTTGACTAAACCTTCCCTCTGATACCAACTGTAGAGACCTGAATCTTGACGTACATGGACATTACATTACTTTTGCGGAATACTTAATACATAACAAAAACAGGCACACAAGGACCGTAATAGTTTAGTGTTTTTGGAAACTCAAAATGTAATCTTCTAATCGTGGTGAAAGATCTTCAACATCTCCCATAAAGATCTTCCCCTTTTGGTTTTCTTAACTAAAACCTTTCTTTAAATCATGGGGAAAATAAAACATATAAAGGGTGAGCTCAAATTCTCAGTAAGGGTAAGAATGGATAAAATAACACAAATCATATACATTTGAACTTAAAAACATGAACATAATGTTTAAACATAAAAATCATGGGCAATGACATAAAACATGGCAGTACATAAGGCATAGATCATAAAGAAACATTAATCATGATAAAATATCATGGGAATAAAACATGTGATTGTGGAAACCATTAAGCACATCATATTATTTCCATAGTAGCCAAGGCATTGCTGCCAAGACCATCTTAGTAGACAAAGTCCCTTTCTGAATCGAGTTCACTCCTCGTTCCAGTCCTGTATTACTGAACCAGATTAACTTACCGTTCCTGCCATGTCTATCTCATGAGATATAAATCTTTACCCAATGCATTGGAGGGATATATAGGTCCCACTCATCTCATAATTAAATCATTCTTTCGTGTGCTACTAAATCATAAATCATACATCATAGCATAACCCACGTAATAGAATGGGAATCCTAAACATCCTGCCATCATAACATAATCCATATAAAAAATGGATATCATTTCATCATAAGAAGAATCGAACCATTTAAATAATGGATACATTATACTTGAAACATAAACATATTAAATATTTTCATTTTAGATGGAAAATATTTTTGATAAAACACTTGAAATAAAATCTTGAGAAAAATATCCTTTCTTCTTCAAAATCATTTTATTTTCACAAAATGCCATGAAATTTTAAAATAAAAGGGTTTTGTTGAAAATAATCATGAAATCTTGTAGATTATGCTTCATGAAAATGAGGCATTATGAAACTTTTAAAATACGTTCACCCGTATAAGTTAAAAATAACATTCTCCAAGTACTTTTTTCAGAAAAGTCAAAAAGTTCCTCGTGTGGTAAACAAAAGTAAGATTCATTTCATAACATGTGGTAAAATTAAAAAATGGGTTAAAATTCCATTAATCATACATTAAAACATTTTCATAAAATAGGTACATGGATGATAACAAATACCCTAGTAAATACTTACGAATAAACAATCTCGGATAAGAGTGAGATTGGAATAGTTATCCCTTACCTTAGGTCCGATATGCTTCGTATGTATCTGAAACTCCTGTATAATGATTTAAATAATTTCATTGACTTATTATAGAATCATATTCATTGTTATGATATCATATATGGTTCACTTATGACTTTATATTACCCGTTCTTTTGTAAGTTCCATGTTAAAGAAGCGTTTTGGGTAAAATCGTTTTATTTATCGTACATGTTTGGACTTGTTGTTCTTGATATTATTACTTATATACTGATTTAATTAATTATATAATTTAAAACATGATTTATATGTAATATATATTAATCATATACATATATATATGATAGATAGATAAATGGAATGAAATACACTGTTCATGGAGACGGTAGGCCGTACGTACGCATTAATGCTATTTTCGTTTCCTTATTGAGTTGAATGGAATTAAGTAGATGACATAAATATATATACATAAATCCATTATCATTATTAGGTCATATATTTAATGATTACTTATTATATATACTTTATAATCATTATTGAATGGTTAACATGGAGAATGAATCTCATCGCGTCGTGGAGATGGTAGTCCGTACATACGCACGAGCGATGATATCATTCCCATGATCGTGGAATTGTGTTGAAGTGTATGTATAATATTTCAGAATAAATATCAGTTTACAATAATCATATATAGTTATTTATTTATACCATTATACTTATCCAAGTAAGCTGGTGGTCGAAAACAGATTACACCACGGCGTGGAGAGGTATTCCATACGTACGCACACGCGGTGATTTTATTTTCCATAGGATGGATAGATGGTGAAATAGGGTTGTTTCATAATTATAATCACATATAATTATATGAGTGATACTGATGTTATAACTTCATAATGAAACAACTATAGAAGAAGAAGTAGAAGAAGAAATAGAGTTGAAAGAATCGGTAACGGACATTACCTCTTCTTTGAAGCGCCTCTTCTTAACCTCCTCTTAGGGCACTAAAGATGGTCTTTGAAGAATACCAGGACCTCTAAGATTTTTCTAGGGAAGTGGAGAAGAGAAATTGGCAGGGGTTGGACGAGATTGAAGGCTCAAAGTGGTGTGAGGAAGAGAGGGAGGAGGTGCCCTTTTATAAGGGAGGAGAGGGGCACCTTAGGAAAACTTAAAATATTATTTTATTATAAAGTCATATTCTGTTTTTAATAGCTCCAAATTAATTTATTTAGAAGCTAAGGTGGGTATGGGTCGAAATACTCTCATCCAATTGAATTTATACAAGTTTATGTTTCTATTATAACCTTATCATTTAGATTTAACTTAATGTTAAATAATTTTACTTTTACCGTGTCTTCTTGTTTTCTTACACTATAAGGTTAATAAACGTACTATAACAAGACAAACGAACCCCAAGTTGTTTATTATTAATATATATATCCTTATATAAGTCAGTTAGCCAATCCTTTGATTTTTAGGAATAAAATAACAATTAATAATATAATATTTGTTTTAAAAACTATTTTATGTCAATTTTGACATTATTTGGTCATTGATTGTTTTGAAAATCATAATAGAATTATTAGTCAGAAACAAGTTAATTAAATCAATACCAACATGTCATATTAACCTATAAAATTAGTTTAATTCGAAAAAAGTCTCAAATTACATTTATTTGGGTATTTATAACATCAATTATGTCAATATTTAATTAATGAGATAATTACTACATCATCATTGTGTCATAAATAAATTAAATTATTTAATGTCTAAAAATTATAAATAAAATATTATTATGTAGGAAATCTTTTTAGATTTCTAATGAATATTTATAGTCGAATTTATCGTATGTATAACCCTATATTAAAAATGTTTTAGTTATTAAACTTTGATTTTAACTATTTTAACTATTCTTTAAATAAAATAATATTAAATGTCCTAATCTAATCCAAGTGGGCCTAAATAGTCATATTTTATTCCTAAGGTTGTTTTTGGCCGAATTACACTTATCCAATAGAATTATAACATGTGTTGGGGTAATATTAATATCATTGTTTCCCTTAATTACCCTATTTACTTTTAACCATGGTAAATGAAATTAAAAAGTTACTATTCACCAAAAATTATTTTCATCTCATTGAACCACATTTTAGTCCTTAATATTAAATGTGTCTCTCGATTTTTGAAATTCAATTCACAGAAGTGGTAAAATTTCATTTAAATGAAAACGTCAGTTTTTTAACTACCACTAAGTGGTTTCACTATTCATCGAAAATTGAAGTTTTTCAAAAAAATACCAAAAATTCAGCTAAAGCATTATTTGATATTACGAATTCAAAATTGATGTCTATTTTTCCAAATTCAAAACATAGAAGTGGAATTAATTAATTTTAAAATTAATTCCCGTTATCAAAACAAATAGCGTGTTTTTAAGAAACAAAAAATATCAAAAGATTGATACTTGTTCATATCCAATTTCAAAGTGAAATTAATTACAATGAATAAAAATGGATTAAATGGTAAAAATATATTCTAATTACACTTTAAAACCAATTAAAAAAATAATCTAACCATATAAATTATTACGATGAAAAAAGTTGTTTTTAATTAAAATATAGCGTGTTTTTACTATTCATTAAAATATGAAAGTTATCAGAATAATATGAAAATTTTATCCAAAGTAAATTTTTATATCCTGATTCCAAAGAAGAATTTTATTTTGTCAAATTGAACTTATTGACATGTCAAAAATAATATTTAAGGTGGGTGCGCCATCAAATGGCGAGAAAACGGCAATTTTTTCAAAATACATATTTTACACGAAAAATTTATTTTGTTCTCATAACATATTATAGAAAATGTGTAAGATGAATAATAATGTTATAAAATTCGAAATTTAGTTAATATTATTCATAACGGCTAGTCCATAATAATATTATAACAATATATCGTTGTTTAGTGAAACTCGATATTGCGTACTACACACGTTATCGAAGAATGTCTTGATTGCGTGTTATGCAAGCCAAGTCAGGGCTGCGTGTAGTGAAAGCTCTGTTTGGTGTTGCGTATAACATAATAAAAACTTATTTCATTTATGCATTAAACAAAATCTATACTTAATGTTGGGTAGAATAATTTCCCCAAAACGAACTTGAAATTGTGTGTAACACGAGCCAAGAATAGTATTGCATATACTGCAAGCTAATACGGTGTTGCGTATAGTAAAAGATAATCTTGGTGTAGCGTACAACAAAAGATATGAAAGAAATTAAAAGAATATTTCTTATAAAATCTCGGGTTGTTACATATTAGGAGCTATTTATTTAGTTTTTGGTTAGTTTTGTGGTCACATTTAACAGCCTCTACTTCATATTAGGTGGAAGAACTCATGATCTTTCTTTAATAGAGTTTCACATAGTCTGCGAAATTTATACTGATGTCTTTTCCACATATTAGGTATTCCCCACCTTGGAGATTGAGCCAACAATGTTTGATTCAAATAGGATATGGAGGTTTATTTCAATGGATTCTCACGCAGAGCATGATCATGTGATTATGAAGTCCACCCAACTCTGAAGTCCAGCACTTTATAGTCTTCTTAATGAGTTGACACATACCTGGTTTGCTCATGCCAAGTCTCCTGGAAGCAGTATACAGATATACATCATCCTAATTTTTTGTACATGGGTGGATCAGCCATAAATGTGGACTATCATTTCACTTTTTACTATAGATATCATGTACAGAGGATGTGAGGCATGCTTATGGGTGGATCATTCATCACCCATTTGGCATGTTATCTCAATGTATTTGACACCACCCTTCCAATCACCTCCCTTTTTCATATGGAGTCCACTGGCTTCCTTATTCTGTACAAAATGTAGATATTAACAAAGGATGGAGACACCTTCTGGTGGGTTCTAGGAGTAGTTAGGGCTACTAAAGAGGAACTATGAGATCATACAGTAGATCATGCACCACCACCATCCACCACTTATGGGCTAGACCCTGCAGCTTACATAACTACACCCAAACCCTCCCATCTTCCCTCATAACCCAACACTAACACCGAGCCTTCTGCTCTACCAAACCCATCATATCTAGTAGGTCTCTGAGCTATGATGCTCTGAATACTCAATAATCTATATCAGATCTCCTAGTACCTGCTTATTCCATTTTTAGAGTTCTTTAATTTCACTACCCCTACACCAGAATCAACCAAGGTGTCTTCTCAGCAACTTCTCTCCCCTAATATCCCTTTATCATCAGTCACTCCTTCCCTATCCACTGCCCTAGAAAACCTACCATCCGAGCTGACGGACTGTGCTACCCAATAGATGTTTTTGGAAGAGCGGGCCCAAATGGGAAAGGGCCCAGCAGTCACCCGATCCTCTAAAAAGACCGTCATGGATCCTTCTACCAGATCTACAGTCACTGACCAGTTATGAAAGCTATAGCCACACTATATTTTGGAGTGTATTATAGATGTAATACTTGACGATTTTATTTTCCAATAGTCTGCCCCAATCCCCATTCCTATTTTTGTACACTTGAAGGGTGCTAATTTTTGAACTATATGTATTCTCTTTCATTGTATTATCATTAAACTTAATCTATATATGGGATATAATTTTTTATTTATTTTACTTGGATTATTTTTAAATTTATTACACTGTTATATTAACCATGTATATCTCCTTTTATTCTTCTATAGTAAGAAATGAGCATGTTCCATCACTATTTTCCCTTGTTCTACGAATGACTCAGCATCTGGATGATGTCGAGTGCCATCTTCAAGAGCTATCACTTGATATCCATGCTCTACAACCACCACCACAAAATGCATGGATACCTTTCCTCCCACACTAGATTCATTATTGGAATGCTTCTGAATAGACTAATCCTTACAAATGAGCATGATACAATGAGTATACCATCACCAATAGCTGCAGACAACAGAGGAGAACTAATCCTCTATATGATATTAACTAATACATTGGACCATCAATATGAAAAACGATGTCATTATTAACACTTTAGGGTAGGAAACACATAGTTCATTTGTTTTCCTCATTTTTTTACTTTTATTTATTTATTCATAGTACTTTCATTTCATTATATTTTTAATCAATGGTAACATTGAGTTTCATCATACACACATACCTGCATATTTATAAAAACTATTTCATTACTATTTATTGTGTGCACCTTCCTGTTTTACAACTTACTAATTTTTTCATCCCTGTGAATTAATGTTTAATCCAATGTAGTATTTTTATTTCTAAACCATTATTCTGTTATCCCAATCCCAAAATCAAGATTTCTCAAATTTGCTCATGGAATGCCACTCATTATAGGGAACTCTCAATTCCTTAGTAATAAATTTTTAAAATTTTAATATCCATTTTTTATATTTCATCTATCATACCCCTCCCATGGTACTTTAATAGACTGTGTAGAGATAATCTAATATTAACTATGGAGGAGTCATTATTTGGTTTCAATATCGATACACTATGATTGTTTCTTTTTTTCATTTATCTAAGAGACATTTTCATTGAAATCATGATTTAAACCTAAAAATAAGTATATCCATTTAAATAAAACAATATTTTATGTATGAAATTGTTGGAAATACATGTTTTTTCTTTAGATTATATTTTTATAATTACGTCTATGTTAAGTAATTTAATTCAAATTTAAAAAAATTTAAATTGATTTTAATTGATTTATTACATGATTTTATAGCCATAGTAATTTTTAATTTTCTATATTTACTCCTATTCTATAAAGGATTATGAGCCTATGATTGAATATTCTTTTTAAGCATATCTAGTCAGTGATACCTGGGACATGTGAAGGTACCAAAATGTGCATGAAGATCGTATTGAGGCTATTAATGAAAAATTGTAGTTTTAATATGATTATGGTAATCTTTTTTGAGATAATTTTTCATGAGACCCGCCTTACATATTTTCTTTCATTTAGCCTATAGTTTCTATGAATTACCTTAGAAGTATGCATATATTTTATGCAAATAATCCCGTCCTACCCTCCTCATTTTATTATGCATGACTTTACTTTGAACATGTATGCGGGAAATTTTTCAGCCAGCGGACATGAGATGTTCAGACTATGGAGATGTATTTTTTTCTTACCAGACTATTTTATTATAATCCATGTGTATTTTTTGGTATTTCACACCAATAAAGTTCCTTTAAAAAAATAAAATAATAATAAAAGGATGATTGGGTTGTGTAATGGGAAGTTTAAAAATTACCAATTTCATATCGATGAATCCCCCAAAGGATCTTATATGGTTAGAGATGGATGTGAGACCTGACCTAAACATGACATAAAAAAATAACAAAAAAAGAAAAATAAATGAAGAAGATACCTTATTTACTCACATGATATATTCATGGATCCACCATGAGCTTCTAGGATCATGGAATTAATTTTTTATGGGAAGACTTATTTTATTACATTGTTTACTACATTCATGAATTATTCTTCGGAGCTCACCGTCCTTTTTGAGCATGCACATTTCACTATCTACCCACCTTCCTATAGCCTCAGATTCATTTGAACCCTTTTTCTAAATACCTCATGATTGATTTTGTATTTTTCATTATGAAGTGGATATGATAGAACAAATTCAAGTCTATGGTTAGGAAAATATATTAATGGTATGATCAATAACTCCAATTCTGTTTCACCCTGAGTGATGAGTGAAAAATCATTGTGAGGTAAATTGAAAATGGGTATAGAATTTATTGAATTGATAATTAATTATAACCAAAAGATTACAAATTTTTTTAAATAACTGGACTATGAGTCATGACTGATTTTTTATACATGATTAATTCTAGTCACTAACATTTTCTACTTACACATAGATTTATTTACCTAGTTATAATGAATTTTTTCTGTTTTAAAATTTTCTTACCTTTTGAAATTCTATTAAGATCCCATTGTATGATGAAAATAAATTGCTCATGTGTGAGAGAATTTGATAAGCTGAAATTATATACACATTTCCCAATCTATTTATTAAAAATTATCCATGTGTTAGTATATATTACCCCCTATATGTGTTTTTTATTGTAGGAAATATGTTTCAAAGGCTTCAATGTAAGAGTTTGAGAATGGAACCAAAAGTTATTATTACACATCGTGAAATTCACGTACATGATGTGTAGTCATCTTTCACAGCATATGAAATGTTTTGAAGGAATTTGTGAAGGAATTACATTCCTTGAAATGATTACATTATGTGATTCAAAAATATAAATTATATAATGTTTGAATCTCAATTCCTGAATTGAATATCCATACCAAAGGAAGAAAAATGTCATGATGACCAGTTATACATCGTGAAAAGAGTCATCTTCGAAATCTCTAAAATCCAGGATGTGATTCACATGAGTTTCATGTTGGATTCAAAATTAAAATAGAAAATATTAGATTATAATTAAATTATTTGAAGACTCATTACAGTTAATGTAATATCCTGATTATTTACCTCCACCAGGCATGCAACTGATAAAAGGATCAACATATCTTCAGATTCCCTAATTATTCATTAATGTTTATCTCATTATTACTTCTTTCTTCTCTATAAACTCAAATTAAATCCAATCCACTTACTGTTTTACATCTAATCAAGAATCACTGATTAAAATTTTCAAATAATTCATTGTTATTTTACTTCTTGAAGCCATGTTATGTGTGTTCTCTGTATCATTCATCGATTGACGAAATACCATTGATTCATTCTTCTCTATTCTTGTTTAAAGTATGTGCTTGGTTGAAGTTGTAATTGATTTTGGTTTTAAATTCCTTATTATTGACTGTATAATATATTATTTTTGGATTTTAATTATTTTTGGTATGTTAATCATGTTTTCAATTCATTACCCACTCTTAATCAATTCTATTATGAGTAGAAAAACCTTTTAGAGTAAGGGTTGAGAGTACGTGTGTATGAATTTAATGAGTCGTTAATTCTCAACTTGGTAACACTATGTATAGTAAAAAGGTTATGAGAAAAATAGTTTATCTAATTTTTTTGAGAAACCCTAACCTTGGGAAGTTTGATAGAATAAACCTAACCTGATTGGAGTATAATTAGTTATGACCAATAGCCTAAGATACTTTCTTCCATGCAAGCTAAGCCTAATGCATATAAGTTGTATCTATACCCATACCAAGGAATATTTTCCACATAAATATATCTAGTCGGTTCTATTGTAGTCAACCAGTGACCTTTTCATGCTTTGTACAATAAACCTTTGGACCATACCATGTTAAGATTAAAATTGTCCTTTTACATGAACCCCAAAATTGATCTTGATCCCTTCTCTCTCTATGATATTATTCAACAATCCCTTATTTTTATTTCATTACCAACCTCAATCAATTTATGAAGACTCCTACACATAAGGTTCAAAGCCTCAATTCTTACCCACCTTTCTGAATCCTCATGGGACCTACCCCATACTATAATTATATTACACCTTACAAGAATTATTAGTTTGGGAATCAATTAATATAAAATGATTGAATCCCATTCGAAGTAGAAAATACATTTCGGTGCGTCAGTCATTCAAACAATGCACTAATTATTCCCAATATAATACCTCAACCAATCCCTCATACCTTTTTCTTACTTTAATAGATAAAATATGCACCAACTATGAATTTCCCATTATCTCAAGTTATAGTAAGATCGCACGGTTTCTCCTGAGCACCTGTTCGGTTTTCCCAAACTATGAAACAACCATTATCTTACTCATTGCCTATTATTTTCCCTTACATAGATTCCTAGAGTTGTTTCACAGTTTTTAATAACTATTCTCAAATCATGTACATCTATAAAATCTTCTAATGAGTGTCAAAACCCCTCAGAACCACTCCAAACATAACACAAACACTATATATCCTCAAAATAAAAGAATAAAGAGTCATGTACATTATATATGGGATGTTACAATCTCCCCACACATGGCCATTCACTTCTCAGAATGTAGAAATCCCTAGTGTCCTAAAAGTATTCAATCTGTTTCTCCACCATTTCCTTCTCACTCTCCCATGTATCTTCTTGAATTAGACCATGTTTCCATAAAACCCATACTAGTCTGATGGTTTTCCCATGAAATAATTTCTCTTACTTATCCATAATATATACCTTCACATGAACCAATATATCATCAAACTCTAGGTAAACTTGATCCCATCATAAGGTATGAATTAGGTTGATACTTCTTCAACTAAGATTCATGAAATAAATTATGTGCTAAACTGAACCTTGGTGGAAAATCCAACCAATATGCCACCTTACCAACTCGTTTATGTATCTCAAATGGGAATTTTTATTGAGGAGATAACATTCCTTACATAAAAATATTATGATTCCCAAGAATTAGGGATATTCAGAAAAAAAACATGATCACACACCTCAAATGTCAATGGTGGTCAATAATGATTAGTATACCATTTCTAAAAAAACAGAGTTATCAACATCCTTTTTCTGGGGAATAGAGTTTTCTATATTGAATCATGAACATGGTTTGGTCCAACTAATGATTTCTCAATTTTTTTCACCAAACAAACTTGAGGACGAAAAGGATTCCCATACAATTATTCCAAAGGGTCCATATGAATTGGGTCCAAATAGCTATTTGTTATGATAACTCTACTAACGGTATGTGCTCATCCTATGAGCAATCAAAATCTATTACACAAATCATATGTATATCCACTAACATTTGGATTATATTTTTAGATAGTCTATCTATTTGAGGATGATACTCTATGATCATAGCCAACTGAGACCCAATGGCGTTCTGTAGGGATTGAAAAAAATGATACATAAACCAAGGGTCTCTATCAAATTAAATCACAACTAAAAATCCATGCCTCTTTACAACTTCTCGAATATAGATTTTAGACTTTCCCTCTATCATAAGGGATTCAAGAATAGTGTTAACATTAGATAACTTCATGATCTATTATATAATTACCCATATGGAATCATTTTACTTAACCATTCCAAGAAAATATTTCAAAAAATCCATTACTATCTTCTCTCTCTTCTACATAGTAATTAGTAAAGACTACAACATTCCCACTAGTCATTAGTGTTTTTACATTACTTTCTGATAGGTAAGGTATCTCAAGAAAAATTATTCCACTTCCCTTTTAATTCTAACCCACCAATATTGTACTTTCATCACTCTATAAATATATTCAATTCTTGTATAAACAGTCCATTTAGAAAGGTGGATATTATTATGAATATATTCCTCAAAAAACAATTGTAACATGATATAACATCTAAACCTCCCAAAAACCTCACATCTAGATTACATCCATTAATGTGCTCCACATTATTGAGACCTGTACTCATAGAAACTCATTAATAATTATATTTATGAGCCATTATAACTTTCTCAACCAAATTTGGAACAAAAAAAGGTCAGAAAACTAAAAAATAACACTAGTCAGTTTAATCCAGGAGGATATATTTTATGAATAACATCATCTTCCATATATCTAATGCTTCTTTAGCCAACTATTTATACAGTATCTTGCAAAATGAATCAATCATCAAATTCCCTTTACCCTGTGTATATAACAATTCATTGTCAAACATTTAAAGGTATTCCATCCATATTATTTTCCATATATTCAAATACCTTTTTGAGAGATTGTCTTAAAACTATTATGAACTGTAAAAACCCTTAATTTCTAAAATAAAGATAATTATTACAAGTATATAAAGCATGAAATATAGAAAATAATATCAATTATTGTGTTGGATAGTTCTTCTCATGTGACCATAATTATCGCAATCCATGAGTAACATCATGATCTGCCTTCATGTGAACTAATCCAAAACTAGATTTCGATGCATCAAAATAAAATACATATCCCTATATAAACTCTGGAAATGGGATATTTTGTGCTGATTTAATTATAACCTTAAACTATTGTAATGATTTCGAGCATTCCTCCTTCCATTTTTAAGGAACACCTTTACACATAAAAGCTATCATCAGTGATGCCAAATGTGAAAGGTTGCAAACAAATCTTATTTAGTATACTTTTATGCATAGGAAAATATGTATCACAAAGACATTATTTAGTGATTTCCAAGAGATAATAACTTTTATCCTTTTAGGATCTAATGAAATGCATTTTTCAAAAATGAAATGTTGAAGGAAACATACCTATTGTATCTATAAAACACACTTTGATATCATGTAATACAGATGATACTCCCACATGATACCCAACACTGTAACCAAGTGTTTCTTAGGATCCTCCTTTTTCCTAGAATACATAAGTATATCATCCATAAACACCGCCAAAAAGGAATCCACATACCATTGAAATACTAGATTCATCAATTCTATATAGATATACGGTGCATGTGTAATACCAAAAAGGATTAAAATAACTCAAAATGGATATATCTTCTTATTAATGTTTTCTTTATAATATCTTCCTTCAGAACCAGCATATGGTGATATCTAGAATGCAATTAAATTTTGGATAACTACTAGGATCCCCCTAATTGATTAAACAGGTCATCAATGTGCGGAAGAGACTATTGATTATATACAGTAACATGGTAAATATTACATTAATCTATTAAAATATTAATAGTTAAATATGTTATTTTCACAAAAAGAGTTGGTGATTCCCACATAGATGTACTTTGTTGAATGAACCCTTTAATGTGCATCTCTTCCAACAACTATTTCAATTCCCTCAATTATATTGGTTCCCTATGATAATATGAAATTGAAATTGGAATGGTCCCCATTGAGAGATCAATCATAAATTCCAAATCTATTTTGGGTGGGAACACTAATAAATTTTTAGGAAAAACAATAAGTAACTTTTCCACTATGGTTGGAAAATCTCTATTCTCTATTCATCTACAAATTCCAAAGAAACTGCTATCAATAGGTAATAGATAATTCCAACCATCGGTACCAAGGGTCTTTATTTTCATTCATCCACTATCCAATTTTCTATAAAGAGATATCTACCAGCATCAGTAGATTTGAAAGTCACATTCTGTGCATAACAATAAATATAGGACTCAAATATTACCAGCCAATATATTATGATAATCAAGTTAGAGACATTCATTTATTTTACAAAGAAATGTCATACCACTCATTCCCATTGGTTTTTATCAAACATGTTGCACATTTCATGGATCGAAAGTTTCATCATTTCAAAGGTTTTTATAGTTTCAAAATTGAAGGGCTCATCATAATAAGTAAACCCATAAGATCAACAACATGAAAATAAATAAATGTATGGGATGAGCTTGTATCATTGAAAAATTGTAAAAGAGTATAATTATAAATAATAATACCTCTCACCATCAAAGGTCTCGATTAATCATACATGATCTCTTTCTCCTCTCCATATAATTGTTTGCACAGTGTAGTTTTCTATTCATTACCCTATTAAGATTGTACTCATTGTGGATTCACCATATTACTAAATCCACCATGGCGTGCTTTGTTCTTCTAGAAGGAAAAAATTATACACCACTCATCCCATCAAACGTACGATTTATAAGATGCATTAGATTTTATTATAGAACCCAAACTTGGATCATTACTACAATAATGATGATGATGTCCCATGTGGTTGTATTCTTGAGATGATTTATGTTATTTCAAACAATATTGTTTCATATGGTTCAAAGAACCAATTTGAAAACATATCAACTTGATTTATAGTTGAGGAGGAACATTTACTGATCAAATAGTCTAATTCTGAGGTTTCTAGCCACTCTAAAAGTAGGTTTTTCCTTTTTTATTATTCCCAGTATTAGAGTTACCAACATTTATTTGAGTAATAATCATGATCCCCATAAACATATTCCCTAAAATGTCTCTTTATGCCACTACTACCACTCTATTGACCACTTCTGTATAATCAATAATATATAGAACTGTAATATTTGAGAAGATTTATGGTTTCAACCCCAACTCGAAAATGTATTCCTTCCAGGATAAACTTGTAGACAAATTCAAGGAAAATTAGGCTAAATTCATATATTTATCCATGTGATCTATAATCAAGATAATATATTACTTTAAACTAATGAAGTATTTTATTATAGAAATTTAGAATTTTTAGGGATACAATTTTTTATTGAAAAATTCATCAAAATCCTCATATTCAATTCAATGATCCAATTTATCCTAAACTGATAAATCACACCATTAGAATGCTAGATCCTCCATAATATATTTTATAAAATTCAATTTCAACACTTCTGGTGCCTTGTGGAAATTGAATATTTTATTCATCTTATTCAACTAGAACTCTTCTTTTTCCAGCTATAAATCACCCCATATGATTGGTGGATTATGTTTTTGGAAGTGAACTGAATTGTACACCTTCCATGACTTATCATTCCAATTATCTCTATATATAGCCTAAAAATATTTCATAATACTTTAGACTAGTGGTTGGTTCACCTATGGATCATGTGCAACCACATTCTTAGTATCCTCTTTGGTTGGTTCTTACAGTGCCTACCCATGCATTTTCTTATAACCAAAATGAACTCCATTTTGTCTCAATTTATAACAACTTAATACTTATCTATTTCAATTTACCACATTTACACATATCACCACAAATACTTCCACAGTCATTCTTATCAATAATAAATCATTTTAAACAGTTTCAAAGTACTTTAATCAATCCTTTTCAAAATCTCATATCTCAAAAAAATCAACACTTATTAAATAACATTACATCTTACCATTTCCATAAACAATTAACTCAATAATGGTTAATGTAGTCCTAGTGGGATTTCATACTATCAATGTACATCATGAAACTCTCATAGGCTAAACCCATGATAATGAGGTGACGACTCTCCTATGAGTTTTTAAAAATACACATGTTCCTGATAACCCTAGTAACATGATGTTTTTTATAATATTTTTAGTTATTAATGTTTATGCTATAAATTTCAAGTTCCAAAAAAACATACTTTTTGCTACCATTTGAATAGATAAATTAACTTATCCACACTAATTCAATTACAACTCCCGGATTGAACACCCATGATTCCCAATACTCAATCAAACTCATACCATTTGTGACATCCTACCCCTCACCCATTGGCTTGGAAAGATTAAATGGGTGTTAATAGCCTTAGGTGACATCCCTAAGACACCAAATGCATGAAATAAATTACATGGTCCTCAAAACATATTGGTGAAAATTTATCCTTTGGAAGAGAAACATCCAAAGATTAATAAAATAACAAAAATACTTCTACATGATGCATGAGTGTAAAATACAATTGGTTGTGTTCTCTCCTGATGAGTTCCCTTGAGTGCCCTACTCCTCCTCTTATTACGGTTTCATTTCCCTAGAAATGTAGGACCTTCTTCCCGATTCTGTTTATTTGTTTTTTCTTTTCCTTTTTCTCTACATATTTTCCACCCTATTTTCTATGGATCCCCCTCGAGTTTTTATTTTTAGATGTGACTCTCTTCATTGGAGACCAAGGATTCTGACTCCTTTCTTTGATGTGAACCTTGGCTACTCTGCTGATTAGATCAGCCATGTCAAACCCCATATTTGGTTCTATTCAGTGTTCTTCATTATTTTTTGGGAGGTTTTGCTGGTTCATGGTCATGGATTGTTATTGAGAACCTTTCTTGGTTCTTCCTCTTCTCTTCTAATATATTTAGGATCTATTTGGTAAATATTCATCCTAGATGTCATTGAATTCATTTTTGGTGGGTGATTTTTCTCATTGGAAATGATGTTTTATTATTATGGTTTGGTTTATGTTGGCATTATTTATTCTTGGTTCGTTCTTCCTATAAAGTGTGGTACATTGTTGTGTCCTTCATCCACTCAATTCTTCCATGTATTCATGATCCAACGCACCCATTAGAGTTGGTTTGGGGTGGTTGTTTAGAAGGAGGCTTTAGGATGTGTTGTCTTAGCGGTCGATGGAATTCTAGGAGGTTCTCTAGTTTGAGGTTTTCTTCTTCGGCTCATCGTGTGATGTTCCCTTCGATGATGGATTACATGATGTCTCCAAGGAGGTGGTTCTTTATCCTTGATAATGTATTGTTTCTATTTTTTTGGTGGTTTAGATGGGTTGTTCAGTTCTCTTGGATTTTGAAAAGTGTATATGTTGGGTTTTTCTAGTGATTCTCTTCAAGGTCATGGGTATGGATGTTGCGTGGTATTATGTTGTGTGTTATCCTAGGATAATGATGGTGCTTAATGATGATGATAAATTCTAGAGGTCATTCCTCAATAGAATTATGGTACATGGACTAGTTCAATCTCTATTAGGGTATGTGGTTCGAGGTTGTATTTTGCTCGAGGAGGTGATGTGGTTATAGTTGGAAATTAGAAATTAGAAATGTTAATTTTGGCGTTTTAATATTTTGGTGGTGTATGTATTGAATTAATGGTGTTGTATATTCACACTAAACCAAAAAATGTTCTTTAAAAATAATAATAACAAATGGATTGATGAGGGGTACAAAATATAAATCAACATAACCAAAAAAATAACTATATCAAAGTTAAAGCAGATACCAAGTTATAAAAAACCCAAAAAGCCACCAGAGACATGAAACCAACAACTCTCGACCAACTCCATGATCTATCAAAACTATCCACATACACATTATCAAGATGAACCACTAAATAACTGAGACACCATTATTTTAATAGTATCATGATAGATGAAATTTTCAAATAAATATTAGTGAACAATGGGTGAGTTTAAACAAAGTAGGATTTCCCCAAAGAATTCCCAACTCACACCACTTAGACAAAACATGTTTTTTCATTTATATAAATTGTTTTTAAAAAATTTAAATTAGTTAATTTCAAAACTAGAAAAATTATAAGCCAAAAAAAATTTTATGGGAATTAATATAAGCACTAATTTAAAGACTTCTCAATTCCATTTGTAAAACTCATTCCATGTTTCCAGAAACACACACATCCAAATATTCATTCCCTGGTGGCAATTCTAAAATTATGAGTGATCTCCTGTCAATCTACTAAATTGTCATAAGATAAAAAAAATGTATATGTTCCCAATGGAACACTCCCTTTATATTGGATCACATCATTGTTTCCAAATGGTACATGCCCTTTATTCAGGGTCATGTAAATGAAATTTTGTACTCACACAAACCATGATTTCCAAAAATCAATTCCATGAAAATTCACATAAACCATTCATTATTTAAAAAAATTCATCAAATTATTTCTATGAATCAAAAAAACTATAATTTTAAAATATTCATTTCAAAATTATAACTCAAGGACATTTTCCCTAAAACAATATAATTTTTAAAAAAATTCCCAATACAATCAATAAAGAGTTTCTAATGAGAATAAAATAAGCATTTAACAACCACTTAAAGTAAATGAATTATTTCAAGATAAGACATTATGTTTTAACCATGTGGAGAAAAGAGCGAATCCACCAAGCCCACAAGTGTTGTAGAAAACAAATAATTATACAAAATTCTCTATATTCAACCATGAATCACCTTATCTTCCCTAAATCCAACCATGAAACATAAAAATTACTATCAAAGAAGAAGGATATAACCCTAGAGAATTAGATCTAAGGTTCTTGGAAGGAGAATATCTATGAAGAAAATGCAGTAACAATATATTACCAAGGATTATGGATCTCCAATATCTTCGAAACAAATAAAATTTTCTACTAGAATTAAGGGAATCACCTCAAAAACATTATAAAGAAAAAGAACTTAGAATAATGAGTGATTAATAAATTAAAAGGGGTCATGGGACATAATTTGATTTAGATCCACAATTTTCAGATCTAAAATTTCATAGTTCATGGTTAGGGATCATGGTCATTCAATCTATGTTTTAACTGTGCATTAGCTACTACCTCAAGAAATTCGTCACACGGTTGGCTCATAAGGTTAGACAAATGGTTCCCCAATCATTTATTTCCCACTTTCCAAAATGACAGTTGGATCACACGGTTTCTAGTAATCATCCACATGATTTGATCAAACCACGTATAAACCATGACCCTACCCATTGCCCACTTTTCTTCTTACACGATTTCTTAGAGGTATTTCCCGATTTCTACTAATCGTGGTCAAACTGTGAACCTCTAGAAAAGCCTCCAATGAGTGTCAAAACCCCTCTGAACCCCTCGAAAAATAACCCAAATATTATAGAGCTTTAATATAATGAATGAAGGTTCTTGTACTTGAGACTAGTTTTTCTATAATATAGATTTCTTTATTAATTATTATTATATAATCACGGAATTTTTAGCGATTCCCTTTTAGGCTTCAATAATTATTTTTATTTCTTTTTTTTGGTTAAAATAGTATAAAAATATATATGAAATTTTAGAAACGATTCTTTATGAATAAAAAATAAGTTTTTAAATTGGAATTTTAAAATTTAATTTGGGAGTAATTTAGGGATATATCAAAAATGATTGATTTTAATGTTAATAGTGAAAATTGAATATTTCTAAAATATTTTCCTTTATTTTCATTAAATAAAGTAATTTAAAAACACCATTATGTTTTGGATATGATATTAAAATAAAATATAAAACATTTTATTCATTATAATCTAATTAACATCATTGAACCTATAATTTTTATTATTTTGGTATAAGTTTATTTTTTATTATTAAAAACATTATTTTTTGAAAACTGTTCTTATGTGGATAAAGATTATCCCTTTTAATTAATTATAATAACCCCATATAAGTAAATATTTAAATTCAATTTCTATAATATATATCAATTTTTATGATTTAAAATTCACATAAAGAAGATTTCTAGTCCTAGAGTTAATATAAGACCATTTATTTCTTCAAAATGTCATTTTTTTGAACAATCGCTTTCTTCATGCATTGCAATATAATTATAAAATGAATATCTACCAATTATATGGATTAAATTTGATAAAATGGATTTCCATTTTTTAATTTTCATAAAATATATTATTTAATAAATAAAAAGTAATTTTTTTTTCAAAATGAAAAGTAAAAATAGTAAATATTAGTTACCATGTTAAATGTAAAATTGGTTAATTAAGAGTAAAAGAAATTTTTAAAGGACTAAAAATTCACGCTAACAGTGTAATTAATTTTATTTTTTGATTAATTTTCTTCCATTATATTCCCATATTTTAATATATAGCTTATTCTTGCTATATAGACCAAATTACGACTTTTATAATTATTTAAGTAAACAAAAGGACAAAATTTCATACTCTTGCATTTTAAAATCTATTTTGTGTTAAAAAATGGGGAATGGAAAGTTGTGAATGAATTTAAAATGGTTATTTTTAGAATATTTAAATTATTTAGATGATGATAATTTATTTATAGATTTTATGGTATATATAATGACCTTAAATTCTATTCGAACAATGTCATAATAATTTTTTTTTTGTAGGATAATAAACAAATGATTTTAAAAATATTAAAATAAATATAAATTGAATGATTTATTGGGTTCCATGATATTTATAGATATTTATTAAATTTAATGTATGTTTTAAAGTAATATATTTGTAAGACATAATTGTTTGGATGTTGTTTAGGTCAAATTAATTAAATAGTGACAAATTTGAAATTAATGATATTTTATAATAAATAATGTTTTATTAAATTATTTTAAATTCATAAGTATCATATATATAGAAACTTTAATGGAAAATGGTTAAAAATATCCATCATGGTCCATTTATGGGATTTTTTTTCTTTTTATATGAATTTTCTTGGTATCTAAAGGGTAAAAACATTAATACCATGGCAATTTTTAAAAAGGGTAAAATGGGGTTAAAAGAATAAGGTAAGAGATTAGAAACTCATAAACATGTACAATTATTATTTTATGAGTGTATTTAGACCCAATATCATATTTTCATATATCTTTACAAAATTTGATCACTTTAACTATGAAAATTAATTTATATTAATTTAATAGTTTAAGAAATAGCATTAGAGACCCTTCCCTCTATTATGAAAGGGAACGTACTATAATTTTTCATCACACTCTAAAGTAATATTTTATTTGACCAAGACCTTATCAAAAACCTCCCTTGAATCCTTCCCCGCATCATAGGGGCTTTTTTATTATGAAAAAAAAATCCATAGAAATCTTTCAGGGTAAACCTTTAGATGTCATTCAAAAATGTTTTATAGTTATTAGCCAAGAATTTTTATTTATTTTGTTTTATAACATCTTAAAATCATATTAAACCATGATTAAATAATAAAAATAGTGTCTACTATATAATGAAATGATATTATGATAATTTAATTACCTCTATCCATCTACTCTTCCATCAAATGAGGAATGAAACCATCATTAATGCATACATGTAGACTACCGCTACACGAATCGATATAATTTTTGTTCTATCTCATCCCCTTTAGAATTGTTATAATGATGGATATAATTTATATATATAATATTCATGACATATTTATAATTTATAAAAGATAATATATCATTTGTTTTAAAACTATTACATGTACTAAAAATGGTAATGTTATTTGTGTGTATGTGTGGATTACCACCTCCGTGGTGTGATGTGATTTATTTTCCTTTCCAGATCACATGGATGATATATATAATTATATTTAATTAAATTATATCGTATATATGACATAATTATCATTATTTCTGGATAATTTATTACTTAATGTCTTTCCATAATGAAAATTGAAAAATGGAAATGTTACTAATGAGTACGTATAGTCTACCCTCTCAATGATTATAATGTAGTTTATTATTATTATAACCGTAGTTATATATTGGTTTTAAAAGAACAATTGATTTAAAAAATGATAATTATTTCATGATTATTAGTCTATAGATGATATAAAATAAAATATTTTACCTTAGTAATTGATTATATCATGGAAATAAAAGGAAATAAAAAATTTTAAAAAGTTTCTCAAGAAATTAAATGGTTAATTAAATTTTATTATTTAGGATGATAATGAATTAATGTGACAAGTCAAACTCAAGGTAAGGAACACTTTAACAAAAAAATCATTTTAATTTTTTTATAGATTTATTTTCTAAATAATTCTCTTCCATGTCTATATTCTTAAAATAATTTTCTTAATGTTCTTATATATAAAAATAATCAATATAATTAAAAAAAAATTCTCTTTTTATATTATTTTAAAAAAAATTAAAATGCATATTTTTATGTATTTTAAACCGAACATTTAATATTTCGTTACAAACGAAAAAAGCAATGTTCAACTTTAACATATACAGCGACAACTAGACTTCTCACCTATATAACAATTATTTTATATTTTAATTCCTTTAAAACATTTCGCGTATTCTTCAATAATAAAACATCCTTCACTAGGTTTTGGTTATTTTTAAAATGGGTTTTAAAACAGAGTGGATATTTTAATATCTGTAAATAATTTCTTATAGGTGAAATGAATATTTATTTCAATGTAATGTTATAAATTCAATTCTACTATTTTTTATGAATATTAAATGTATTTTGATATTTACTATTATGATAGTAAATTCCATTATAAAACATTTACATTTGGTTCCATTAAAAACCAAGGACAATTGATTCTATTATAAACCAAGGAATGATGGGTCAAAGATTGCCCTCCAATGCATTAGATAAGGAAGACAACCATGTAAGTTATTCCATTTGTAAGATTTATATAGAAAATAATTTTTCAAGAACCTAAATGTATTTTATATAATTTCTAAAAAAATTCATGGAAAACATTTTAATTTATAAAAGGTACAGTAATGATATTTTTAAAGAAATAATTATACAATTTTAGTTTAAAAATCATTTCTTAATTAAAAAAATCATGTGATCTCATTTTATTTAAGAAACCCTCATGATTTTTATTATTTCCATTCTATTTTTTCAAATTTTTTTGGAAATAAATTGGTCATTAAAACTAATTTCATTATGCTCAATGTTTAAAGGGAAAATCATTTTAAGATCTAAATGATTTAAAATGAACTAATGGATTTCTTTACATGTAATATTATAGCCCTTATTTAGATTATTATTCTCATCCAACATTTAAAAAATATTATTATTTATGGATGGGTAAGGAAAATGATGATTTTGAGGTGAAATTCATGATAGTTTTTTGTAACGCCCCGACCCTAGTTACCCAGAGTTAGTGAACTATTACGTAACATTGGCATGATCACAAAAGATCAAGTCTCAAAAGACCGGTTAGTTTAGTAGCCTTGGAAACACTAGATATATTCATAAGTCTTACATTACATCATAAAGTGAAAAACTACAACAACATGGTCTCCATAGTCCACACTCATATCCCCTTCAAACTATCCCTGCAGGTCAGTTATAAAATATTTCTTCACATACTGGGAAAAATAAAACATAGAAAGGGGTGAGCTCAGATGCTCAGTAAGGATAACAATATAGTGGAAACTTTCATAAATAAACATAAACATTTAAGGCAATGTATAACTAAAGCAAAATCCTTTTAAACTTTAACTTCATCATAATATGGAAAAAATAAAATAATTTCATTTACTTATTCACATGGATATTCTACTGGTCGAATAATCACATGCAATATCAATAACCACTCTCATAATGATGGAATGCATAATGCCAGACTATCATAACCACATAGTCAAGGCCTTGTTCCAAGACTACAAATAAAATTTTATCAAGGCCTAATGCCAAGAAACTAGTTTGTCTCCTGAGACCTATCGATGCATCAAGGAGCTATAGCTGGATCCACCCATCACTTATTAAGTCCAATTCATTCCTCATATGAACAATTTTAAACATATCATAAACCATAACATAATCGTATCACATAAAACATGCATAATGGAAAAATAACATTTCCAAATTTCAATCATAAGATATAAATACAACAAATTAATATAATAAAAACATTATCAAAAACATTTCCAATACCAAAATAAAAGAAAATTAAAACTTGGTATTTATTATTCATTTATAAAAAGTTATGGCTTGTAGAGGAAGCTGAAACTCAAATAATGGTCACGGCGGCGGAGAAGTCATTGTCGCCGCATACGTAAGACAAAACATTCCTTTTTTCGTTTAGTAAAAATGCATCATATAAAAATATTCCTTTTTAATAAAAGTAAAATTCAACGGGGTTTATACACCGTATAAAAGAAAGTTGTGTATAAAACAAAATATGCCTCAATAAAAGGAGATTGAGACGAAGTCCCTTACCTCATGTTCGACTTGACTCGATCATTATTTAACCTCCTTAATAATAAACTCGAGTTAATTTATACTTTCTTAAGAACCTTTTTCAAGTTCATTATTCCTTTTATATCATTTATTACCAGGTTATGAACATTATGTAATTATTAATGTTAATAACGGTTGTTTTGTCGATCTTTGGTACTTGAGTCAAAAATAAACTTCTTATAATTACAAGTTGTTCATGTGGTAAAATATCCATTATATCCAGAATTATATTCATGATGTAGATATCATATATATCATATATATCCAGTATATTCATGCATTTATGATATTACATAACATTTAGAGGTAAGAAATGAAATGCACCGTTCATGGAGACGGTAAGCAGTACGTACGCATGAACGCTACTTTCATTTCTATTTCATATTTAATGGAATAAAATCATAATTATATAAAGGTATATTATAATTACAGTATAATATCATATATAATATCATTAACTTCATCCTTTATACGTCCCACATATGGCATTAACGATTCAAATCACTTTGAGGGGGCGGTAATCCGCACTTCCTAAAATGAAATTATCGCGTTTACCCACAATGGAAATCATAAAGTTATGCCATAAATTAAAAATATAGAAGCATAAGGAAAACATAAAAATAATATATATCATATATAAATATATTGACATCTCAATGGCCACCAGGAGAGGTGTTAAAATAAGATTGAACAATCATCGTTTCGTGAGGCAGTAATTCACCACCCAAAGAAACAGTATGTTCTTTAACCATTAGACGAAGGTGTGTGTAAGTTTAAATCAAATAATTCTCATACAAACATCCTAGTATATTTAATATACTGGTGTTTTTACAAAATAAAGGAATAAAAAGAGTTTAAGAGGTTGGAGAAGCAAAATAAAACAATAGAACATAAGAGAAGACATTACCTTAAAATCGGGTAACTCTTTTTGATTTGAGCCAAAGGCTTCCTTGGGAAGACTTCTGCCCAAAGTGAGGCTTATAAGAGTAAGAGAGGGAATTTGAGAGATTATTTGGGCAGATTTTGGCCAAGAAAAATGGCTTGAAGTTGTGAATAAGGTGGTAGAGGTGGGGGAGTTTTATAACAGGAGAGGAGGGGAACTCTTGGAAAGTCATATAATGTTACATTATTATGAAGTGATTTTCGGATTTCAAAGGTCCCACAATTATATATTTCGAGGATAAAGTTATAAGGGTTCTAAATATACTCATCCAATAGGTTTTTGACAAGTTTAAGTCTTAGATTTTACATTATCTTTTCATTTTATTTAAATCGTTAATTAATGAGGTAATCGTTGCATCATCATGGTGTCATAAAAAATTTAATTTATTTAATGTATAAAAATTATAAAAAAAATACCATGATCTAGGAAATATTTTTATCTTTCTAATGATTATTTATAGTCAAAACTATGACTTGTATAAACCCATGTAAATGATTTTTTAGTAAAATAATACTTGTTTGTGACACTTTTATTTATACTTTAAAAAAAAGTTATTAATGTCATTTTCTTACCCAAGTGGCTCCATGGGACCCCCTAGTTGACCCATGGATTTTCTTGGTCGACCATGACTCATACAATAAGTTTAGTACATGTGTAAAGGTAATTTCATATTATTATATCATTATATTTACCTTAAATTACACTAATTACTATTAATAGCGATTAATAAAACTTAAAAGTTACTAATCACAAAAAATTATTTTAATCCCATTGAACCAAATTTTACTTATTAATTACAATGATGTATGTCTAATTTTTGAAATTCAAATCACAGAGGTGGTAAAATTTCATTTAAACAAAAAATCAGTTTTTTAACTACCACTTAGTGGTTTCACTATTCATCAAAAATCGATGTTTTTCAGAAAAATACCAAAAATTCACTCTAAGATATGTTTGATATTCCAAATTAAAAAATGATGTCCATTTTACCAAATTAAAAACATAAAATTTTCATTAATTATTTTTATAATTAATTCTCATTGTCAAAACAAATAGCGTGTTTTAAAGAAAGAATATCAATCAAAAGATTGACAATTGTTTATGTCCAATTTCAAAGTGAAATTAATTCTAATGACCACCATTGGATAAAATGGTAAAATTATATTATAATTATAATTTAAAACCACTCAATAGTATAATTTGTCACTATAAATTATTTTGATTAAAAAAGTTGTTTTTAAGTATTTTTCACTATTCATCGAAAATTGGAAGTTCTCGGAAAAATACCAAAAATTCAACATAGGCTAATTTAGATATTTAGAATCCAAAAATGAAGTCCATTCTGAAATATAAAATTTATATAATTCCAAAAAGTGGGTAGTACTATTCATAACGGCTACTTTTATTGGTCGCGATGTGTTAGAACTCGAGGTTGCATACAACACACGCTGCTCTATTATTCAAAGTGAAGTGTACCATGGAAACTTGGGGTGTTAAATTCTACCCTGCTTCAATAAATTGCATCCTCTCAATTTGAAAATGTTCCTCGAAAATAAAAGGCTGAAAATAGAAAATACTTTTGGGGAAAACCCACATCGGAAATAAGGTTAATAAAATTTATCCTTAATAAGAGGGAAAGGGAAATGAAAAAGTCACCATCAAATTATGATCTCAATTAGGAGAAAATTGGTGGAAATTGGAGAAAAACAATTGGAGGGAAAATGTAAATATATGTAGGGAGTGATTAAGGTCATCAATCACAAACAAGTGTAAAATTGAGGGTCTCAAAGCCTTCAATCTATGGTGATTTAAAATATCATCAGTTCAACAGAACATAAGGTATTAGGATAACACATTTGTTTTAATATCCCTTTCCTAATGTTTAAGAATTAATTTATTCATAGAATAATAGAGTGGTATATATATATATATATACTTGACAAGTAGAGCTTCAACATTCAACTAATTTCTACCACAAACTCATCTTTCACTCAAAATGATAATAGAACTCAAAAATATTATATTTATCCTAATCGTACAAGGTTTCAAATATTAACACATACCATTTAGATTAGGAAAACTATTTTGTAATAACCAGGTACTTCATGTAGGCTAGTGGTAGGTAATAAAGGCATGTCGCACTATGGTTATGGGTTCGATTCCTGCTGCTTTGTCTGATGCGATGGGTTATCCCCCAGACCTACAGGTTGTCCTTTTCCTAAAACTATAGTATTATAATATTCCAAAAATAATCTTCATAAATGTTTTAACCTTAAACAATACTATCCAAAGTTCAACTTAATCCATTCCAACATTTATAGTTATCTAAAATACCTCCGTCCAGACTTTCTCTAAAAGGTCTCTAAATTCCAAAATCAATTGTAACATTAGATTCCCCAAACAAAGTAAAGTTTCTCTTATTGTCACATACTAAAAATATGATTACCTTCATCATATTAAAACCTTAATGAAAAAAGAAAGTACTGCAGTACAATACTTATATATATTACATTATTCTTATAACCATAATATAATCCTTGAGTCCAAAAGTACCAATACATTAATTATTCCACTTCAAATGTAGTAACATCATAAGATTGTCCTAGATCACTTGGCCTTTTCTGAGGTAAGTTTCCCGGACACATAGGACATTCATTTGCATAATTCCCCATTTCCCTACAATTATAGCATTCAATATTGATAGCCTCTTTCTTTCCCTTTCAATCAGGAGCCTGGTGACCTTTTTCTCCACATTTATAACAAACTCCCATTCCTTTTAGGCAAGTACCGGAGTGATTCTTCCCACAATTATCACATAATATAAAATTATTCCTTCCCTTTTTCCCTTTATTTGTCTCTTGTTCCACCATTCTCTTCTTCTCTTGCTTTACTTTATTGTCGTAAGATTTAGAGAATTCCTTTTCTGTCTTGATAGAACACGAGACTATATCTTCGTACGTTGAGAAATATTGTGATACTAAAGCTCAACGGAGAAATGGTTTTAACCCATCAAAGAAACGATCAATCTTACTTCTTGGGTTACATATATAATCTGCAGCATACCTCGATAACCTTGTAAAGTTGGCCTCATACTTTGTGACATTATCATCCAAATTTTGTCTCAGACTCAGAAATTTCCTTTTCATCTCTGCTCGATGGTCATGAGGAAAGTATTTTTCTAAGAAAAGCTCTTTTAACTCCATAAATTCCATATTTGATACTTCATCATCTTCCTTTGTGTTTTTTATCAATGACCACCATTGATCAGCATCTCCAGTGAGGCGATAAACTGCAATGACAAATTTTTCCCTTTCACTACTCCCCAAATCCTGAAATATTTTCTCTATGGAACTTATCCATTGCTCAGCTACTAATGGATTTGTACTCCCATTGAATGTTGGTGGTTTCTGTCTCATGAAGCGATCTAACATTGATCCTCCATATTGCAGATCAGGGTGCTCCATATTGTTAAGGTTATTATTAATAACCTGATTGAGTTGTCCCAGTATGGTTTTAAGCTAATCATCACTAGTTGTATCACCGGCTCCATTATAATTATCTTGAGTTTAAGGTAAACCCCTACAAGGAGTGTGTGCATTGATATGGTTTCCATTCCTTCCACTAGGCGCCATTTCTAAACAATGTCATAAACTAGATCAGTTTATGAATCAAAATACATAATTCCATACTTTTAAAACACTTAACATAAATTGAACCATTTATGGATATAATCCATAATCATAAAAAAAATTCTTTTAGGAAGTATATACTCATAAACCCTTCATAATAGTTTGTAAAGAAAATGGTAATTATCCAAAGCATATCCCCCGGGAGTGTCGTAACCAAGAGTGCAGCAAGGCATGTTGTCATGCACCAGTTCTCGTTCGAGTCTATCTCAAAGTAGTGATTTCGGGTTTTACCCCTAGGTACATCTGTGCCAAATCCACCTCTACCTGCTCATATCCAAACAGGGATGTATTGCTCATAAAACTCACAAAATCTCTATAATACCAGAATTCTAGGAAGTTCTTCTATACTAATCCTCAAAGTCTATCTTAGGGTTATGTGCTCTAATCATATTTTTTTTAAATCTAGCTTCCAAGGTTAGTACTAAACTGCCTCTGATACCAACTGTAACACCCCGACCCCAGTTACCCAGAGTCGGTGCATTATTACGTAACATTGGCATGATCACAAAAGATCAAGTCTCGAATGACCGATTAGTTTAGTAGACTTGGAAACACTAGATATATTCATAAGTCGTACATTACATCATAAAGTGAAAAACTAAAACAACATGGTCTCCATAGTCCATACTCATATCCCCTTCATACTATTCCTGCAGGTCAGTCATAAAATATTTCTTCACATCCTGGGAAAAATAAAACATAGAAAGGGGTGAGCTCAGATGCTCAGTAAGGATAACAATATAGCGGAAACTTTCATAAATAAACATAAACATTTAAGGCAATGTATAAATAAAACAAAATCCTTTTAAACTTTAACTTCATAATAATATGGAAAAAATAAAATAATGCCATTTACTTATTCACATGGATATTCTACTGGTCTAATAATCAAATGCAATATCAATATCCACTCTCATAATGATGGAATTCATAATTCCAGACTATCATAACCACATAGTCAAGGCCTTGTGCCAAGACTACATATAAGATTTTGTCAAGGCCTCGTGCCAAAACACTAGTTTGTCTCATGAGACCTACAGATTCACTGAGTAGCTATAGCGAGCTCCACCCATCACTTATTAAGTCCAATGCATTCCTCATATGAACAGGTTTAAACATATCATAAACCATAACATAATAGTATCACATAAAACATGTATAAAAGAAACATAACATTTCCACATTTTAATCACAAGATATCAATACAACAAATTGATATTATAAAAACATTATCAAAACCATTTTCAATACCAAAATAAAATAAAATTAAAACATGGTATTTATTTTTCATTTAAAAAAAGTTATGGCTTGTAGAGGAATCTGAAACTCATATAATGGTCACGGTGGTGGAGAAGTCGTTGTCACCGCATACGTAAGACAAAACATTGCTTTGGTCGTTTAGTAAAAAAGATTCATATAAAAAGATTCATTTTGAATAAAAGTAAAATTCAAATGGGTTTATATACCATATTAAAGAAAGTTGTGTATAAAACAAAATATGCCTCAATGAAAGGAGATTGAGACGAACTCCCCTTCCTCGTGTCTGAATTGACTCGATCATTCTTTAACCTACTGAATAATAAACTAGTGTTGATTTCTACTTTCTTAAGAACCTTTTTCAAGTTCATTATTCCTTTTATATCACTTATTACAATGTTATGAACATTATGTAATTATTTATGTTAATAACGGTCGTTTTGTCGATCTTTGGTACTTGAGTCAAAATAAACTTCTTATAATTACAAGTTGTTCATGTGGTAAAATATCCATTATATCCAGAATTATATTCATGATGTAGATATCATATATATAATATATATTCAGTATATTCATGCATTTATGATATTACATAACATTTAGAGGTAAGAAATTAAATGCACCGTTCATGGAGATGGTAAGTCGTACGTACACATGAACGCTACTTTAATTTCTATTTCATATTTAATGGAATGAAATCATAATGATATAAAAGTATATTATAATTAAATTATAATATCATATATAATATCATTAACTCCATCCTTTATACATACCACATATGGCATTAATGATTCAAATCACTTTGAGGGGGTGGTAGTCTACACTTCCTAAAATGAAATTATCGCGTTTACCCATAATGGAAATCATAAAGGTATGCCATAAATGAAAAATAAAGAAGCATAAGGAAAACATAAAAATAATATATATCATATATAAATATAGTGAAATCTCATTGGACACCATGAGAGGTGTTAAAATAAGATTGAACAATCATCGTTTCGTGAGGCAGTAATTCGCCACCCACAGAAACAGTGTGTTCTTTAACCATTAGACGAAGGTGTGTGTAAGTGTAAATCAAATAATTCTCATAACAACATCAGATTATATTTAATATACTGGTGTTTTTACAAAATAATGGAATAAAAAGAGTTTAAGGGGTTGGAGAAGCAAAATAAAACAAAAGAACATAAGAGAAGACATTACCTTAAAATCTGGTAACTCTTTTTGATTTGAGCCAAAGGCTTCCTTGGGAAGACTTCTGCCCAAAGTGAGGCTTCTAGGAGTAATAAAGAGAAGTTTAGAGAGTATTTGGTCATATTTTGGCCAATCCAAATGGCTTTAATGTGTGAATAAGGTGGTAGAGGTGGGGGCTTTTATAAGAGGGGAGGAGGGGCACTCTTGGAAAGTCATGAAATGTTACATTATTATGAAGTGATTTTCAGATTTCAAAGGTACCACAATTATATATTTCGAGTATAAGGTGATAAGGGTTCAAAATATACTCATACAATAGGTTTTTTACAAGTCTAAGTCTTAGATTTTACATTATCTTTTCATTTTATTTAAATCGTTAACTAATGAGGTAATCACTGCATCATCATGGTGTCATAAAAAATTTAATTCATTTAATGTATAAAAATTATTAAAAAATACCATGATGTAGGAAATATTTTTATCTTTTCAATTAATATTTATAGTAAAAAATGTAACTTGCATAACCCCATGTAAAAATTGTTTTAGTAAAACAATACATGTTTGTGACACTTTTATTCTTACTTTAAATAAAAAGTTATTAATGTCATTTTCTTACCCAAGTGGATCCATGGGGCCCCCAAGTTGACCCATGGATTGTCTTGGTCTGCCATGACTCATCCAATAATTGTAGGACATGTTTAAAGGTAATTTAATATTATTATATCATTATATTTACCTTAAATTACACTAATTACCTTTATTCGTGATTAATAAAACTTAAAAGTTAATATTTACCAAAAATTATTTTAATCCCATTGAACCACATTTTACTTCCTAATGAAAATTATGGATTTAGGATTTTTTAAATTCAAATCATAGAGGTGGTAAAATTTCATTTAAACGAAAAAATAGTTTTTTAACGACTATTTAGTGGTTTCACTATTCATCAAAAATCGATGTTTTTCATAAAAATACCAAAAATTCACTCTAAGATATATTTGATATTCCAAATTTAAAAATGATGTACATTTTACCAAATTCAAAACATAAAAGTTGCATTGATTATTTTTATAATTAATTTCCGTTGTCAAAACAAATAGCGTGTTTTAAAGAAAGAATATCAATCAAAAGATTGACAATTGTTTATGTCTAATTTCAAAGTGAAATTAATTCTAATGAACACCATTGGATAAAATGGTAAAAGTATATTATAATTATACATTAAAACCACTCAATAGTATAATTTATCACTATAAATTATTTTGATTAAAAAAGTTGTTTTTAAGTATTTTTCATTATTCATCGAAAATTGGAAGTTCTCAGAAAAATACCAAAAATTCAACATAGGCTAATTTTGATATTTCGAATCCAAAAATTAAGTCCATTATGAAGTATAAAATTTATATAATTTCAAAAAGTGGGTATTATTATTCATAACGGCTACTTTTATTGGTCGCAGTGTGTTAGAACTCGAGGTTGCGTACAACACACGTTGCTCTATTATTCAAAGAGAAGCGTACCATGGAAGCTTGGGGTGTTAAATTTTTTATAAAATAATATATATTTTATTTAAAAAAATTATATTATGTAAAATATATATAGCTCCAATGTTTCAAATTTGTAAATTATGGGTTTTTTGTATGAGTTATGGCCGAATTCCAGAAAATTATAAACTGAAAATTTTACTCATTAATTTTTATGTATTAGTCCTTATATTCCCATAATAGATTATGTTTTTTCCCTAATAACATACATAAGGTCTCATGAGACAAAATATTTACGCAATTCATTAGAGAAAAATCTAGGAGCCCCATCATAACATATTCATGATTATGTTTTCAACCAAATGAAACCAATTATTTGTCAGGACCCGTCCCCCGGGGCCCATGCCGTGACTACCCAAATCCCGCCTTCCATAAGGCAGGGGATACCGACTAGCACAAAAAGGCATATTCCTTAAAACTAGAATGGAATTGCCTTTATAACCTGTAATGCATACAACTAAGAACAAAAAAGGATACAAGAACAAATTAAAACTATATAGTGAACATGGTGTATACAGAAAGAAAAAAGGGGCCAGAATATAAGCCCAACTGAAAAGTACAAGTAAACTGAAATGTACAAGTAAAATTGGAAACCCCTCATGTGAACACCCACCAAGGTTCCTACTTTAAGTGTAGCTACAGATCTCGAATGATCGTCTCTGTGGTACACCTTGTCTATTTCCACCTCTGTGCTACCTACAGTCCTGGTACCCTCTCCCTCAGTCAGCGTTGTCCGTTGTCTGCACCAAACACAACAAGGTGTGGGTAAATCCTATGCAGGGGTGAGTATAATGATACTCATTAGGGACACTAAGACCCTCAAAGGTCTCAAAAAATCCAAAAAAGATAATCTAAAAATCATGGAAACAACAGTCCACACTACTTAGGTATATGCCCATACATATACCTAAGTTACTAAGTATACCCTTCTCATTCATGAGGAAACACAAGGCCCAAATCAAAATCCCAAAGCTCAACTATTCCACGGAGTAAATATTACCACAAAGATAAAACCCCAATGATAAGTACCACAAAGGTAAATCCACACATAATTATAACAAAAAGGTATCACCATGAAGGTAAGTACCACAAAGGCCTCACCACATAGAAGAATACCACAAAGATATCACCAAAAAGGTAATTACCACTAAGGTATCTCCACACAGAAGAATACCATAAAGGTAAGGACCTAGCTCACACCCGGTATAACTTAGGTATCATAGTAAAGACCATTAAATGTAACTACTGAATCAACTTACTCTATTGAAAGGCAGACCCACGTAGGATCTTAAATCATCAGACCCACATAGGATCTTAAATCATCAGACCCACGTAGGATCCTAAATCATCAGACCCGCATAAGATCCTAGTATAGAATACCCGTGTAGGATCCTATAGTAGTCCCACATGGATTATTAGAGGGGATTCAAGTGGGATCCTCAAACACAGACCCACGTAGGATCATAAGGCACAGACCCACATAGGATCCCTTTTTCATGTTATAGCTAGCTATACGGTTCCCGCACTAAGCTCGCTTGATTCCGGGAAGATCCTCTCTTGAAGCCACAGGTCGATACTCCAAATACCAAGAAGTCCCAAGAATAATTATCCCAATATACCTCCACATAAAAGGGGTCTCAACTCCAAATATAGTGCGTCAATCGGCCGCCTGATCTATAAGTTATTCGATTTTTAGTCTCGAGGGCCCGGTTGGATTCGCGTTCAATCCCACCCTTTAGTACCCAAAATTTTTTTGAAACTCATGTGGGTTATACCTAAAGGACCATCTCTATCCAAGGATTTGGGAACTGCAGACAGTTCGTCAAACGGACGTCGGTAGCTCAAGATATAACTGAAAGAGTGAAAAGGGGTCGAAGCTGGTCCGGGTCCGGTCTGACCCCATCGGCCGACCCAGCCCAACCTAGCCTAGTCCAACCCAATTCTGGACCTGGCTCTGAACTAGACCACTGGGTCCCCCCCCCCCCGCTAGGTATGGGCCGGCACTCTGGGTCCGGCCCAGCCCACGCTGGGCAGCCCGCGCTAGCCCGCGGCTGGGTGGCCGCTCGGTGGGGTCTGCCCTATCCGCCACCCAAGGGGGAGGCACCCCCCAGGTACCCCGAATAGCCCAGTTGTTTGGGTTGGGTGGCCAACCTACCGGCGCCGCGTGGTGCTGACAGCTGGCACGTGGGACCCGGGGTCCCGCTCGGCTCCCCAGCTGGACGGACAGCCAGCCCTCCTTCGGGGTGCGGTCACGTGCCGCACCACCACCTATGGCCGACAGAGAGTCTTTCGCTCTCCTTCACTGCGGTGGCCTCATGTTGCAGCCCCTACATGCCCAGGGGCGTAGATGTGTGACGCCACCCCTTTACACGGCCGGTTGTGCGCCGTCCGCCGCCCCTACTCTACTGCGGCCTATGGGCCCCGTACCTCCTCCTGCAGTGTGGTTGGGCCACCACTATCTTCAGGGTCGGACGGACTATCGGCTGCCACTCCAAATCCCTACCGGTGCTAGTCATCGGCACCGGTCTCCATCCTCATCCATCACGAATAATGCATCAACAAGGATGATGTGAAGGGATCGGGAAATTTTTTTTTGGCCCATACCCTCCACGTTAGATTGGTAGCACTCGGCTCATGGGAAAAGATTCAATGTAAAAGAAATTAATGAATAATAATTGAAAACACCCATACCTTGTCGTTCGTTGGAGGTGTCGAGAGGTAGAAGATGAAGTCAATGAAGGGGATGGTAAAGTCGGCGTTCATCGCTCCTGCAAGACCCTTCTGATCCGAGCTCAAGAATCACCCTTGTTCTTCAATTCTGGAGGATTATCTTTGTTGGAGAGGTGTTCTTCATTGGAGAGAATGACCCTCCAAAATCTCTCCCATAATCTTCTCTCATTTTCCATCCCAAAATTCCCCCACAGAAAAAAGAGGAGCCAACATAATGTGTTTGGTTTATGAATTAAACAATTAAAAGTTGGATCATTAATTAAGTTAAGTTGGCATGATTAAATTGAGTGTTGAAATTTTTTCCCACATTAAGAGGGGTTTGGGTGGTCCCCACCACCATGAATACAAAATGGGAGGTTTTCTAGCTCGGGTTTTCCCCACTTCC
This sequence comes from Viscum album, assembly GCA_963277665.1. NCBI lineage: Eukaryota > Viridiplantae > Streptophyta > Magnoliopsida > Santalales > Viscaceae > Viscum > Viscum album. The sequence continues at coordinate 1,228,912,396 of OY728130.1, forward strand.
ACAATAAAAAAAAGTGGGGTTTCAAAAAGATAAATAAAATTTTAATTATTTTATTTTTCTTCTTCCCTGAAAAACTAAAAAAAAATTAACTTCCACCCTCGACATACTATGGTCGAGGTGAAGGTATATTTAAGAGAATATCAGCCCTGCGAGTTCAACGGTTCCCTCTAATTTCAATTCCGATCACCGATTCAAATGCTACGAAAACCCGCTTTCACGTTTACTGAAAGTACGCAAAACAAGTTCAGAAATTAATCCATGGTACACCGGGCCTCAGAATCATGTGCCGTCAATTATCGTAGACTTGAAATATTCCCATATAATTAAAAAACATTACATGGAAAATCCAGGTCCATACATTATCCCCACATCAGGGCTTTGCATCCCCGAAATCCACATCATAAAAACTAGAAAAACAAGTGGGGGTACTGAGCATCAATCTGAGCCTCCTACTCCCACATACTCTCCGGGAGGTTCCCGTACGTCCAATGTACATGAACTAATGGTATCTATTTCTCAATAAGTACTCTCTCCTTTCGATCCTCAATCTCTACTAAAACATCCATAAATGTCACCCCATCATCGATGTCCAGCTCGTCATGGTTGATGAAGTGAGATGGGTCATGCACGTATCTCCTCGGCTAAGATACGTGGAAAACATCGTTAACACAGTGCAATTAATGGGGAAGTGATAGGTGGTAAACCAACTCCCTAACTCTGCTGAGGACCTGGAAGGGTCAGATGAACTTCAAAGATAACTTGTCACCCCGGCCAAATCTCCGCAAACCACGTCGGGGTGAGACCCATAGAAAGACATGGTCACCATCCTCGAACTCTAGAGGTCTTTGTCTCCTGTCGGCATAGGACTTATGCCTACTCTATGCAGTCTTCATCCAATCCTGGATAATCTACACCTTCTCCGTTGTATCCTGTACCATATCTGGTCCCATGAGTGCTAACTCCCCTAGGTCAGTCCGACACAACGGCGATCTACAGGGTCGGTCGTACAAAGCCTCGAAAGGTTCCATCCCAATGGTGGAGTGTTAGCTGTTGTTGTATGAAAACTCCACCAAGGGAAAGTGACCCTCCTAGCTATTACCAAATTCAAAGACGTAAGCACACAGCATGTCCTTGAGGGTCTAAATGGTCTGCTCAGTCTGGCCATCTGTATGAAGATGGAAGGCAGTTCTCAAACGAAGCTTCATCCTGAAAGCCTCCTGCAACCCCTTCCATAGACGAGAAGTGAAACATGCATCATGATCGGAGAAAATAGTTAAGGGTACTCCATGTAGCCGCACAATCTCATGCACATAGAGGCATCTAACGCTCTATACTGAACACTGCTCTCTGATCGGTAGGAAGTGGGCCGACTTGGTGAGTCGATCGATGATCACCGATATATAATCATGACCCCTGGATGTACGTGGATTTCCTGTCATGAAGTCCATGGATGCCCCATCCCACTTTCACTCTGGTACCTCTAAAGGCTGAACAAAGCCCACTGGTACCTGTTGCTCTACCTTCACTTACTGACAAATGAGGCACCGAGAGACAAACTCAGCTACTGAGTTCTTCATTCCCACACACCAGTGTTGTCGTAGGAGGTCCTGGTACATCTTCGCCACTCTTAGATGTACCTCCAGAGAGGATGTGTGGAACTCCCCCAACACTTCCTCTTAAAGAGACACTGGTACCATGGTACGTCCTCTAGAGAAGATGACATGCTCCCCACCTTCAAAAAATCCATTAGGTGCCTATCCTGTGGATATCTGAACATGTCTAGCCTCGCAGTCAGCATCCTCATGCTGCACCTCCCAAACTCATTGAAGAAGTGGGGGAGTGACTGTAAGATACTGAAGAAAATATTCTCCATCCCTTTCCACAAAGGCTATCTATAAAGTGGTCAGCTGCTCCATCACCTCACCTAGCAGCTGTATACCAGATCTTCTGATGTGTGCATTTGCTATAACGTTCCCCTTCCCATGAGTATAAACTATCTCGAAGTCATAGTCGTGGAGGAACTCAAGCCAATGCTGTTGTCTCAGGTTCAGGTCCATCTGGGATAAGATATACCCAATACTCTGGTGATCATAGTATACCGTAAAATTCTCACTCATTAGATAGTGTCACCACATCTTTAAATAAAATACCACTACTACTAACTCAAGTTCATGGGTAGCATAGTTCTGATCATGTTGCCTCAACTATCGAGAACCATATGCGATAACTACTCACTCCAGCATCAGGCCACAACCAAGCCTGGTCCCTGATGTGTTGTAGTAGACTACTTACCCAACACCCTCCTCCGAAAGGCTCAAGATGGGTCATGAGTCAGCCTCTGCCTCAACTCCTAAAAACTCTGATGGCATATCTCCGACCAAACGAATGTTTTCCCCTTATTAATCAATGCTGATAAAGGTACTGAAACTCCAGATAATTCTGGCACAAATCCCTAGTAGTATCCATCCAAACCCAGGAAACGTTTTACCTCTATCGCACTCCTGAGTGGTTTCCATGAATGTACCACCTCATTCTTTGTTAGATCCACCACAACTCCAGCCTCCGAGATGAAATTTCCTAGAAAGTGAACCTCTTAGATCTAGAACTGGAACTTCAAGAGCTTACCATAAATATGGTGCTCTCAGAGTGTGTCCATAACTATCTGTAAATGATAGGCATGCTCCTCCTCGGTAGTAGAGTATATCAGAATGTTGCCGATGAAGACTACTACAAAGTGATATAGGTATGGCTGAAAGATTCTATTCATGAGTCCCATGAACACAGATGGAGCATTGGTCACACCGAATGGAATAACCAATAACTCATAATGGTCGTACCAACATCTGAAAGCCATCTTCTGCACATCCTCATCTCATAATCTGAGATGGTGATATCTTGATCTGAGGTATATCTTCAAAAAACATTGTTCTCCATTCAGCTGATCAAAGAGGTTGTCAATCCTTGGGAGTGGGTACTTGTTCTTCACGGTCATCTGGTTTAGGCGCCAATAGTCAACAAAAAGTCTCAAGCTCCCATCCGCCTTCTTGGCGAACAAAATCGGAGCTGCCCAAGGAGAAACACTGGGTCGGATGGACCCTTTCCCCTATAAGTCCTCCAGCTGTACCTACATATCATGAAGCTCCGTGAGAGCCATCTGATACGCTGGTGTTGATATCGGTGTTGTCCTAGGGTACATGTCAATGAATAAGTCCACCTCTCTACGATGAGGTAGACCTGGAACATCATTAGAGAAGACATCCGCGTACTGGTCCACCACTACAGGATAGCTCGGACACTCCACATCAACCGCTCCGAGGGTAAGGCTAGCCAACTGATGAGTGATCGGCTTCACTCTCTTCCGAGTAAGTACTGCATGTGCTGAAAAGGCTCCCTTCTCACTGGTGAAGGTAAAACTAGTCCCATCCATGCAGACACAGTGCAATTTGCACCTAATATAGTCAATCTGAGCATGGACTATAGATAACCAGTCCATAACCAAGATTAAGTCATAAGGCCTCGACGCCGCTACTAGGAGATCCTAGTCAAAGCTCTCACCTCCTAGAGTAAGCTCACACTACCAAAACCAGTGTGTAATCGTCGAATCCTCTCATATTTGAGTCTCTAGCCGTAAGGATTGATCCAACGGCTCCACTGGAATCTCAATGCTCTGAACGAGGGAAATGACAATAAAAGAATGGTTGGAACCTGTGTATATACATACTGCAGCTAATGTGGAGTAGACACATATCGTACCTCGTATCATCTTTGGAGCGTCTTGGTCGTAGGCCTCAGCTACCTGAAGCTGAGCTCGCCCCTAACCACCTGGTGGTGGTGGCGGTAACACCTCGAATCATCGCCCACCTCCAATTATACGGCCAACTCCTCTGCCACGTCTGCCTACTCCATGCGGACCTCCTCGATCGAACCTCTATCTCTGCATGGGCGGTCCTTTGATTGTCTACAGATCATTGGCATGGTGGGTCGGGTAGTCATGAGCCATGTGACTCTGCCCGATGTATGTGTAACACTATCTGCTCCTCGCATGACTAGCTCTGTCTCAGGTGCCCCGCACAACTGACCCTGAATCCTACAGTCGTCCGCCTGTAGGTCTGGTCCTCTTGGACCTCTATGACATATGTCTACTACCAACTTCATAAGACTCTACTACATGATTCCCTGTGTTGGGTCTCGTGGCTGGTGACTACTTAGCAAGAAAACTCTTCACTAATAGGTCTCACTCTAACACCACCGTCTACGTCTAGATGCTGAGAGAAATCATCGAATTCCTGATCTCCTACCTGAGTCCCTACTCAGTGGTCCAGGCCCTAAAGAATGCATCTTGTACCATATCATTGGAGTAGCATGAGAGGTCAGTGAACCTCGCTGAGTACTGAGCCACAATCATGCTACCCTACTGCAGATGAAGAATCTCTAGTATGTGCGCTGTGCGAATGGTCACTGGGACAGACTCTGCCAGAAACATGTTCTCAAAGTCTTCCCATATAAGTGTCACCTCGTCATGAACCTGAAGCATCATGCCCCACCATCTGCCTGATGCCGCCTATATAATACTGGCGGCAAGGATCACCATGAGATCAGCTGGTGTTCCTACAATTCGAAAGACTCTCACACAGCCTCCAGCCAATCCTCGGTCGCTTGTGGGTCCATCTCACCCCTGAACCTAGGTGGCCTATTGCACTAGAACTCATGCAATACACTCAAGCAGCATCCACCCTCTACTACTGGGGCTGGTGACATCAGTAGACCAATGGGTAATGGTACCACTGGTGCCTCCACTGATGCCTCTACTGAAAGAGGGCCCTACACCGAGGCCTCATCGCTCGGTGGACTATCATTGTGTACTATACCCGGAACCATGTTTGGCTGTCTGCATGGAGGAATCCTAAAATTAATAGGTGTTCCATGGTCAATAAATTATACCTGGTGAGCTGACTCAAAGAGATTGCAAGAAAACCTTTCAAAACACACACACAATCTGTGTTTTCATGCACCCGTCCCCCATGGTTCGTGTCGTGACTACCTCAAGCCCACCTTCCATAGGTCATGGGATGGAGACTAGCACCTAAAGGTGTATTCCCTAAAACTAGGAAGGCATTTCCTTTATAACCTGTAAATCACACAACTATACACAAAGCAGGATACAAGAACAAAGTAAAACTATATAGTAAACAGGGTGTGTATAGTAAGAAAAAAGGGTCCAGAATACAAGACCAACTGAAAAGTACAAGTAAACTGAAAAGTACAAGTAAAACTAAAAATATCTCTTGTGAACACCCACCAAAGTTCCCACCTTAAGGGTAGGTACATCTCTTTAATGATCATCTCTGCGGTACGTCTCGTCTATGTCCACCTCTGTGCTACCTTCAGTCCTGGTACCCTCTCCCTCAGTCAGCGTTGTTCATTGCCTACACCAAAAACAACAAGGTGCGGGCATAGCCCGTGCAGAGGTTTGTATAACGATACTCAGTAGGGACCCCGAGACCCTCAAAGGTCTCACAAAATCCACAAAGGATGAACCACAAAGCATTGAAACAATAGTCCACCCTACTTAGGTGTATTCCCATACATATAACTATGTTATCATATATACTTATCTCATTCATGAAGAAACACAAGGCCCAACTCAAAATCCCAAAACTCAACTGTTCCACGAAGGAAAGATTACCACGAAGATAACACCCCAATGATAATTACAACAAAGGTAAAGCCACACTGAAGTATAGCACAAAGGTATCACCACGATGGTAAGTACCCCAAATACATCACCACACTAAAAAATACCACAAAGGTATCAGTACAAAGGTATGTACCACAAAGGTATCACCACACAAAAGAATACCACAAAGGTAAGGACTTTTCTCACACAAGATATAACATAGGTACGATAGTAAAGATGATTAGATGTAACTACAAAATCATCTTACTCTATTGAGAGTCAGAACCACATAGGATCCTAAATCATCAGACCCACATATGATATTAAATCATCATACCCACGTAGGATCCTAAATCATCAGACCCATATTGGATCCTAGTATAACAGACCCATGTAAGATCCTAGAGTAGTCCCACATGGATTCCTAGAGTCGATCCAAGTGGGATCCGAGAACACATGCCCACGTTGGATCCCAAGGCATAGACCCACATAGGATCCCTTTCTCATTTTACAGCCAGCTACAGGGTTCCCACACTAAGCTTGCATGATTCCAGGATGATCCGCTCCTTAATCCATAGTTCGATACTCTAACTTCCATGAAGTCCCACGAAGAGTTATCCCAAAGGACCGTCACATAAATCGGGTCTCAAAGTAACAGACGATGCGTCAATCAGACGTCTGATCTATAAGTTATTGGCCTTTTAGTCTCGAGGTCCCGGTTGGATTCGTGTTCGATCCATCCCGGCCATACCCCAAATTTTTCCAAAACTCAAGTGGGGTATACCAAAAGAATTTTCTTGATCCAAGGTTTCTGGTGCCATAAACAGTTCATCAAACGGACACCCGTAGCTCAAGATATAGCTGAAAGAGATAAAAGGGGTCGAAGCTAGTCTGGGTCCAGTCTAACCCGGCCTCGACCGACCCTAGTTCGGCCCTGGGTCTAACCCGGACCGATGGGTCTGGCACAGACCACCAGGTCCGACTTGGACTGCTGGGTCCAGCCCATCCCACTAGGTCTGGCCCGGCCTGCTAGGCGGGCCGCAATGGACGGCCCATGAGGGGATCACACGTTGGGCGGCCCGTGATGAGCATCCCACGCTGGGCGGCCCGCCTCAGCCCGTGACTGGGTGGCCCCATGGTGGGGTCCGCCTAGCTTCCAACCAAGGGGGAGGTGCCCCCAGGGTTACCCAAACGGCCCAGCCGTTCAGGTTGGGTGGCCGACCGGCAGACACCACTTGGCACCGGCAGTTGGAACGCAGGCCCCGGGGTCACGCTCGGCTCCCCAGATGGTCGGATGGCCAGCCCTCCTCTGCAGCGTGGTGGCATGCCATGCCACCACCGGTAGCCAGCATAGAGCTGGCTTCCCTCCTTCACCGCCGCAGCCCTTACACGCCTGGAAGCACGCACGCCGCCACCCCCTTCACGCTGCTGGCTGTGCACCGGCCGCCACCCCTGCTCTGTCACAACCAATGGGCCACGACCCTTCTCCGGTGGCGCGGTTGCACCACCGCCATCTTCGCATCCAGACGGAGTGTCGGCCACTGCTCCTGAGCCCTTCCAGTGCTAGTCATCGGCACCAGTTTTTGTCCTCCTCCATCACAAATAACTCTTCAACAAGGATGATGCGGAGGGATTGGGCCATGTTGGTTTGGCCCATACCTTCCGCATTAGATCAGTAGCACTCGGCTCATGAGAAAAAATTCAATGTAAAAGAAATTAATGAAGAATAATAAAAAACCCCTACATTTTCATTCGTTGGAGGTGTCTAGAGGTAGAAGATAAAGTCGATGAAGGGGATGTTAACATCGGCGTTTGTCGCTCCCACAATATGACTCCGATCCGGGATCAAGATTCATCCTCGTTCTTTGATTCAATAGGATTCTCTTCATTAGAGAAGAGTTTTGCATTGGAGAGAATGATCCTCCAAAAGCTCCCCCCTAAACTCCTCTCTTTTTCCAACCCAAAATTCCTCCACGGGAAAAGAAGAATCCAACTTAATGTGATAGGTTTATTAATTAAAAAATTAAAAGTTGGATCATTAATTAAGTTATATTGGCATGATTAAATTGAGAGTTGAATAGTTTTCCCACATTAAAAGGGGATCAGGTGGTCCCCACCACTATGAATTCAAAATGGGAGGTTTTCCATCTCGGGTGGTTCCCACCTCCATAACCTAGAAAAACTATTTTCAAAAAGAAAAAGAAAATTATAATTATTTTATTTTATTTTTCTTCTTCCAAAAAAAATTGAAAAACTAACTTCCACCCTGAACCTGTTGCAGTCGAGGTGAAGTTCTCCTTATGTGAGTATTGGCGATGCAAGTTCAACGGTGACATCAGATTTCAATTTCGATCACCAGTTCAAAAGTTATAAAACCTCGCTCACACATTTACAAAACTTACTTAAAAAAGTTGAAAAATTCATTTCGGGCCTCAGAATCATGCGCCGTCAATTTTCAAAGACTTGCAATATTTCAATATAATTAAAAACAATTACATGGAAAATCCAAGTCTTTACATTATAAGTGAAAATTTTAATATTTATCCATGATATGAAATGGTTTGAATGTTTTTTACCCATATCATAATCAATGAAAATTTCATAATAATGGCATTTAAGAAATAGACATAAGGCATTTATTTCACTATCAAAGGAAGGCATAATAATTCATGTATATATGTGAGAGACATATATAAGATATTTAGAGGCATTCTATAACATTAATGAGTGAAAGAGGATGATCTAGACTGAGAAAATTAATAACCCAATGAAAGTTTTGATCATATAGATCCTTTTCACCCATAAGAAAAACATTTTCAGATATCAAAATATCAATTCCATTTAGAAACATTTTTTAAATAAATAGAAAAAAGGTAAGGGGTTATATTTTAAAGAAAAAACATGTAATTGTATAAATAAATCCAAACATCAATTAATATTTATGATGTTGAGAAAATTCATTGACCCTATATACTTTATAATAAAACATTTCTTTTCTTTTGTAAATAATGTCAAATAATTTATTATAAATTATCTAAAACTTTTACTTCAGAAAAACTGTGAAAAAAAGTAAAAAAGGGATAAAATTTCCTCTATTACTAATTTATTTCTATGTAAATATATTATTAAAATTCTTATGAACATATCCATAGAATATAAGTATTTTTAAAAAAAATCATTAAAACCTTTAAAATGAGGATTTTAAAGTAATGTGTACCTTACTTAAAAAAATTAACATATTATTTTTATAGAATTTTAAAGAATTTGAAATATGTTAAAAAATACATTTGACATCTATTTAAAGATAAATAAAAAATTTATTGAATCATTTAGAAGAATATGGACATTGAAAAAGGAGTTGTAAGGGAAATGTTCTAAGGGTGGCTTTAAATGAATGTCCCTTAACTTGAGTATGGATCATCAACTATGTTCCTATTAATATTGAATAAAAAAATATGTTAATTATTTAATTGCTTAAAAAACCCTTTTCAAGTTTATTATTTCTTTTAATTTATTTAATATCATGTTATATAAAATTATTCATTCTATTAAATTCGCATCAGATGTATTGATGATATTGGGGTCATATGTAAAAAATGACTTCAGTAAGTTTACTATGGTTAAAGTTTCCATTATTTAATAATATATAAAATAATAATCATTAAATAATTATAATTTTTAAAGATTAATTATACTTTTAAATTCATTCATGGTTGATGGTTATAAAAAATGAACTATGTTAAAATCATGGAGATTGTAGGTCATTTGTACGCATGAGTGACATTTACATTTTTCAACAGTCATTATAGAAAGAATGTAACAGTTACATTATCTTTCAAAAATGAACAAAATATCATAAATACCATATTATTTCTTTAAATATACCTAATATATCGACCTTGTGATATAGTGATGAAAAAAATCAAATCGCTTCATGGAGGTAGTAAGCTACACTTATCCATGAAAGATTTTATATTTTTTAGTGAATGAATGTTTAAAAAAATTATATGATGTATGATATCTTCATAATGATAAATTTTCCATTAATATCCAATAAAGACATTAAATCCATCATTATAACTATTCTTGAGAGGTATTTATGGTAAGAAAAATACATCGGTGTGTAAGGAGTTAGTTCACCATTCACACAAACAATGGTTTTGTTTTCCATTTGATGGAAGTGTAGATTGATATATTTCATTCAACAAAAAAATAATTATATGGAAGATACTTGTAATATTATTTAATCCTTTTTGATTAATTTTTTAAGGAGGTATAATAAAAAATAAAATGAAAATGCTTGATTGAGAAGTATACATCTTCTTTAAACAACCTCTTATGATTTACAACATAATATTTGTGAGTATGGTTTTATAATTAAAACAATGTGTATATGGATTGTTTTGGGAATTTAGTATGTGATTTTATAGGTATTTTATTAATCAAAATATTTATTTTAAGATTTATGAAAAGAAAATATGTGGTTCTATTTTATAAGATAGTAGAGGGGAACTCTAGAAATTTCCTAAAGTACTAAATTAATAAAAATTACTTTTCATATTCAAAATGGGAAAAAAATAAATATTATAAAAGATAAGCGGTTTATAAGTATAAATAATATAATAAAATAATAATGGAACAATTTTCTGTTATTTTTTCCACAAAAATTATTTGTTTTAACCCGTGTTTAGTAATTTTACAATTATCATGGTAATGAAGTGTTTTATATTTAGGGGTCAATATACATACTATAAAAGTAAAATTGGTATATTAATGGAAAATTGTCCATATTTTTAAACATATACCAATCAATTGGTGGAATATAGGATTTATAGTAATTTTAAATCATTTAAGAAAACATTTCTTATTATAAAATTTAATTAATGTTAATTTTGATACTATTCCATTCATTTGACTTTAATAACATCAATATAATATATTATTATAATATAAACATTCCACACAACCAAAATATCATATAATTATCTTTAATTTTTTTGGAAAACAATAATTCATTCAAATTTTATTAATTTTAATATTGTTAACATCATTTGTTTTATTTGTATTTTAATTAAATAAATATTTTATCATCATTGCATAAGTATTTATGGTAATTATATAATTACTAAAAATTATAAATTAATTATCATAATGAATCTAATTGTTTCACAATATAATAATTAATATTAGTTACATATTTATTTTTTCCCTATGTACACACATAAAATATTTTCCAAAGTAAAATACTAACATTTTGTCTTTTTATTTGTTGAAATTATTTTATAGGTTAAATTCAGAGTCAAGTGTCCCATAAAAAATACCGAGAATAAAGTGATAATGTAGAAAAAAATTCATAAAATTATAATGAAGTTGAAAAATAGAGGCCTTATCACTTAATTTTATCCAAGGTTAACCCAAATTACCCTTTTATAGTATTGAGAAACTTTCAATGTTTTTACTATTCATTATAACTAACAATTTAGTTTACCTTATTAGATAATATTAATTATGATGAATAAAAATATTGAATACACTTCAATAATTTCAATCACTATAATTGGCCTAAATTAAGTTTACAACAATCTAAATAAGCGCGATGAAAAGATGTTTGTTAGGAAAATTCATTTTTTATACAATATACAATCTTAAATTAACACTATAACTATCATTCATCATTATATGAATTTAAATTAATATATATATATATATACTATAATTTAAATTTAAATCCTTCTATATTAATTTTCACTTTAATCCATTAATATTGGTAATTATTATGTACTTAAAAAGAGTTTTATGAAAACTATGTTTTTATGCATAAAAAGAAATTTAAAAAAAATTAAAAAAATGATAAATAAATTAATTAGATTATTATAAATAAAATTGATCAAATATAAAATTATTATGATATAAAAAAATAAATATAATTTTTAATAATTTTATTTAATAAAAATAAATTAATATATATGAAAAATTGATATTTTTCCTTATTCATTGAAAAAGAAAATATTTCATAAAATTAAAAAAAACACCATATGAATATTTTTATATGATGATTTAAAAAAATATTATTTTTATATATTAAAATTTCTATAAATTTTAATTTTTTTTGAAATTAATTTATATATTTTCTCATATAATGAAATAAAAACCATTTTTCCATTAAACATTTTTTATAATAAAATGAATTTTTTAGCTATTACATGATTATTTACTAAAAAGTTATCAATATTGAATAAGACCATTACATATGTTCCATAAAATATTTAATCATATTCAAACCTTAAAATTTAATAGATAACTTATAAAGTTTGTCATTAAATAATAATATTTCATGGTTCATTTAAGCTGAATGTTGTGTGTCTTATATGCTATTGAATAGAGTTTTCATTCTTAAAATTTAAATGTGTTACAAAAAAATTTAATGATATTAGAGAATACATATGAATTAATAATGATAATGTGATGGGTGTTTCCATTATAAACTAAGGGTGGGTGGTTATGTTATAAATCATGGATTGGTGGATCAGTTATAAACCAGGGACTGGTGGATACATTTTAAGCCAAGGATGGTTGGTATTATTATATCCCTATGATTCATTCAGTAATTATTTTAGAGTATATAAAATCCAATTAAATAATATATTTAATAAAAACCTAAGAGGTTATGTGTTTAAATGAATGGAATTTACTTATAATAGAATATTTAAAATAACAAGGTAGTCATTTCCATTATGGGGATTTTCCTGTAATGGTTGTCTTGGGATTTAATTTTACAAAGCTATTGATTTTGTATGTTTACATGAATTCCACAATCTTATGTATTATTTATATGATATGTTCTCATGACTGATAATTGATTTATGATAATTCTGAAATCTTATATCCTAGAGTTTTCGGTAGAAAACCCTTATTCCATTACACATGATTAAGATCTTTGACTAATTTGTAATGATTAATGTAAGATTTTATTATGTTTTCATACCATAATTCTTACCTAATGTTATCTTATGATCTCTTATTTACATCCATTATGTTTACCCATAGTTATCATCTAATCTCACACTTTCTTATGTTTTCATTCCCAATGTTATAAAGAATGGTTATATATATGGTGTGTCTAAGATGGGTACCTGTAGTGAAGAACATAACATAAAATGTTTTTGAAATTTTATCTTCAAGTTGTCTTTTTATCCAAGTTTCCCAAGTCACTAAATATTTATGGTTCTAGTGTGGATCGTATTGATACATAATTAATATTTGGCTAATAAAATGTAGTATTTATATATGAAAAATTTGGGTCGCAATAAATCTAATAGTAATATAACTGTCTTAATAATCATATTTTTTATGAATCATTTGAATACTCTGTATTTGTTACTTTTTTCATTCACACTAGTTTTATATCATGGTGCATTAGTTCTTTTACAAAAAAAACAAAAATATTTCTAATGTTCTATTTCCCATTTAAAATTATTTAAATATATATCAAATTTCTAGTAAACCATGAGCCAATGAATATTCAAATACTATATTTTTAATTGGTTTTATTACAGCATTATAATTTTTATATATTTATATTTTTTAATGCTATGAATTTAAAAAATAAATCTATGTTTGTTTTTTTATTATGTGGTGAATGTATTTTATATTACCCAATATTCCTAAATATGTGACACATATATAAACTAAATTCATGTTTCATAAAAAATCACAGAGCTTCTATGTTCATAGTATATTTATAAATTTCATCATTATAATTTCTTCTCGTAACTTGGATCATGAAATGGAGAAGGTGCTTCTATTTGTTTACATTCTTGAGTTTCCATGTTTCTTATTTATAAATATGTATTTTCCAAATTAATCTAACATGTTTATATATATTATTTCCTATATATGTTTCTCTATAGTAAAATATATTCATTAGTTTCTCCTTACAAGAGAGTTCAGGCTATAGTTATACCACCTAAATATTTTTTATATGAGAGGGATCAGATATATACATCCTTAGGAGTTATATTTAGACCACTTAACTCAATGATACTAGTTTTTTATAAGTATTATTCAATACTAAATTGATCATATGTAATCATGGATCTTAATGGGGTATACATACATAAGTCTAAAATTTACCTTCTTTTTGAACCACATGAATCACATCCATGGTTATATTTTATGGATTAATTTCTCCCAAACATCAAATAATTTGTATCTTATATGATTTTTAGCATGGATTTTCATTCAAAAAATAGTATTTTTAATGTGTTTCTATATAGATAAATCCATATTTTTCAGTTCTTATTCATGTTTTGGTCCCAAAATATTTTGATATTCAAAATCATCTCATCGTGTTTGTGTTAACATCTCTTCCCATGTATATCTCTATAGGGGCCATCAAAATAATTGGTTGGAGTATATTATTGTATGAAAACTAAACTAGTGGTATATTTAGATCCTAAACTCTTTTTAAATCCCATGAGTATGATCTCATAATTTCATTATGTTTTGGGATAGTCCATTCAAATAAGAAATAAGTCTATGGGTGGTAGGATTATATAATTAAACTTTGTGTTCAATTAATTTTGATTAAAATTCCAAAACATATAATAAAGAATTATATTTTGATAAAATTTAATTGATATTGGTTCCCCATAAATCCTTACTACATTATTTAAGAATATCTTAGAAATCTTATCGAGAAAAATTTCATCTAGAATAGTGAGAAGTTGGGTTGTATTAGTATGTAAATCCACTATAACCCATTTGAAATTATTTTCTTTCGATTTATTAGGAAGTACCATGACAATGTATATTGTGATGTTCATCCATTCAAAAATTAGTATGTGTCTTATCTTTTTAATTACGATTTAATTAAGATTCAATGACACATCTTATTGAGATACCGAGTATGATGTTGTTTAATTGGATATCCCTTTCCTATTATTTTCCCACATGATATTCTGAAGAATATCTCAATACATCTTGATACTTCAAAGGTGTATAGAGAAAGATGATTTATATGCATAATTAATTATTGTATCATTTGTAAGATGTTATTATATGACACAAGGGCTAGATTTAAATTTAATAAATCTATCATTATTGGTATTGAAATCAAAAATCTCCATTCTATTGTTTCAATATCCATCTTTTCAATTTATAATCTAACTCTTAATATATTCAATATTTTTCCTTGAATAAATGGTTATAAAATAACTTAGATATGGAAGTATTTCTTCTTTGAATCCATGATTTCTATATCAAACATGTTCTTATCTATGATTATAGGGTATTTTTCAATCATTAATAGGAAGTTAGTAGCATGTTCCTATTTTCTAGTATATTCAACTAACACATATTCTTGTTGAAGATGTTAGTTTATTAGCTAATAGGAATCATTGATTAACACCATCCATATTCATTGATATATATGTAGGATATATATCACAGTCCCTTCTACTATTTTTGATATTGTTAGTAGTTTTCAAGAATTTCCACTTCTTCATCCCATTTAAATAGTCTTCACATTCTACCTAACATATATTCACTAATCACTTATTTGGTAACATTGTTATTTAGCCTCAAAATTAGCAGAAATTTCTAAAAATTCATTGGTGGTACCCAACTAATCCAAAAAATCTAGTAATCCCCTTGAAATTTATGGGTTTGGATTATTCTTAAATTTCCCTTTTCTATAAAGGATATACATAAATGCCTTTTATTTTGATCATATTCATCAAATATGTTACTTTTTATATCCAAAAGTCACACATTATTATTTTATCATACAACTTATCCTTTATTAATGTCTTCAATAAAATAAAGATATTATTCTCATGTTTATCATTTATCATAAAGTAAATGCGAGTATAATTAATAAATTCCAGTATAAATTTAATGGGGCTACACTCTAAAGATAATATTAATCAAGTTAATAATGATTATTATGGAGTTTATAAGTCCAAATAGAATCACTATGAACCCCTAGTTTCTATATATTATATGGAATGAAGTATTTTTAATATAATCTCTTATTACCCATATCCGATAATATCTAGAATTAATATCCACATTGTGGTTTATTTCACCTCTATTTTAGTCCAACAAGACTTCATTAAAGGTTATTGGATACTTATTCTTTATAATTATCTAGGAAAGTTCTCAATAATCCTTGCAAATAAACATTTCCTTACCCTTATTAGTGAGAAACACAATTGTTTTACCATAAGGTGACAAACTAGATCATATAAACCCATTGTCCAAATTCTCATGTAGTCACCTTTTTAATTCATCATGTTCTATTAGTTTTATATTATAATGGATCTTAGATATATGTGTCGCATTTGGTATGCGTTTTATTTAGAATTCTGCCTCACACTCTAGGAGAAGGATATATAATTAATTATTGAATATAGTTGAATATTAATTTATAATGGTCATGGATTCATAGTTTATGTTTTCCTTTTACTTAGTTATTTTATCAAGATATTATTTTTAATTGTGTATCAATACCCATAATTTTGGAGTAATTGATAGAGGTGATAAAAAATAATTATTTTGTTTTAATGTGGGTCATGGAATGTTTCTAGATATGGAAAGTACATTCATTTTACCACCAGTTGATATGAGCTCTATATGATGAGAGCCAATAGATGGCCAATATAGAATCAAATTATACAAAATGAATAATTACATGATTTTTTGAGAATATTCTAATATATTCTTACTAGGGAATAGTACAAACAATTTCCTTCCATAAAATTACCAACATTAGTTTTTATAGAAATATATAAATTTTGGTATTGATGGGTAGGTTAATAGTATTAAAAAACTTATATTACATAGACTAATTCCAAAAACTACAATTAATATAATTCATTCTCTGATATTGAGTGAATTTTAAATGTACCTTTATTCATTATTTTATTAATCAAGGTTTCCACAATTTTATAAAGAATAAAAGGTTAAAACATAACGTAATTCAATAATTCATGGGTAAATAACTTATTAATATGAGAAATGAAATGTTATTTTCATTCATTATTATATATAAAATATTATCCTAAGTACTATTTTACTAACTTAATCCCTAAATTAACTAAACTATTCTATGATACCAACTAATAAGGCAAAAATATTTAAAAAATTAATATTATCTTATTTTTATGATAAATACAACTCCTAAAATTAACATGTTTAGTGTGTTGGGGAAATTAGGTTCATAAAATAGGTATAGATAAAAACCATTAACCTGTATTTAATCATTTATAATTTTCTACCTATTATGATGTATAATCATTATAATACTTGTAATGACCAAGGGATATATATCAATAAACAAGTGTGCTAAAATCCTAATAATGGGATGAAAAGATATGGAGGGCATGATATGTGAATAAATATGATCACAAGGGTGACCAAAATCATCATTATCATATCATCAGCATAATATTATCATCATAATCATATGTCAATAATTTGAGAATGTCATGGAATGGAGACCACGCATAGTAATGAAATATCATAAAATTAAAATGAAAAAATATAACCATATCATGTCTAAATAAATAACGTGAATAAAGATATCATCATGTTTTCTCGTCATATGTGTACAAAAAAGCAACATAATTTTAAAAATATGGAATAATTTTCAAATATACAAACAAATTAATATATATCACTTTACCCAATTTATTTAAGGGATATATAATTATTATACCACCAGTCACATCATAATATACTAATAATTTTTCATTTATATAGAAATAAATCATATAACAATAATAATAATTAAATATAACCCATGATAATGGATTTAGTTTCATAACCATTTCATGAGTCATATAAATTTGGGTAAATTGTGAAGATATATAAAATGAAGGAGAAACATAATTTTTAAAACTAAATGGATTAATTATCAAATTGAAGAGGTTGTTATGAATAATGAAGATAAAAAATAATCATATAGAGAATCAATAGAGACAACAAGAACATTGTTTTCTCCAATAATTATGAAGTTTGATAAAAATTAAACCTAATGAAGCATAAATAAGAATGTAAAAAAATTGAATAAAATAGAAAGAAAATAAAATTACATTTAAAAGGTATTTTTGATGAGCATTAAGGATAAAATAGTGGAGTGAAGGATAAGAAAAAATTTATTAGTTGAGTTATGTAGTCCACATATGAATTTTATAAGGAATCATTTCTGAATATTTGTTTTATATATCAATAAAAAGGATTCATAATATCAGTGAAAATCTATTAAAAAAATAATTTCATAATTTAGGTATTAAATAAAAATTACCCTTTAGAGTAAATATTTCAAAAATAGAACAAATATAAAAATTATGAATAAGGGAGAATCCCATTATCCTATGTCCAATTTATATTACTACTTTTTCATATATGGTATATCATTATTATGTGTAGTAATATGTGATACAATAATTGAATTTTAACAATTTATCTATTTCTTGATCAATTATAATAATTATATACATCTTCTTGCTAATGATGAAATAGTTCAATGACATTTTTTCTTTAATTATCACATTTTCTACTAGATTTGTTAGTTTGGATTTGATATTATTTAACAATTTCTTAAAATTACTTATAGAAGAATAAAAATACATAAAATTAAATATTTATACATTATACATTGGTGTTTCATAGTTCCTTGAAACATGTGTTCTTGTTTTAAGAATCACTATTTCCAGGCAATTTCCATTAGATTTATTTATGGAACTAGAAACATCCAACTGTTCGTTATCCAAAGGGGACCTGCTTTTCCAAGGAAAATTTTCGTTATGTTTTAACATTACGATACTTAAGTACGTGCACTGGTCGAGATGATGGGATTTCAGATTCATCGCACCCTTTTGGGGGGGATTATTGTATACTTCAGGACTCTCTTTGTAAATTTAAGATATTTTCATGAATCCTTATTAATTAACCAAGCATAACATATGTTTCCCTTGGAATATACAATCACATATTAACATGTGTAAAATTTAGAATCATCAGTATGAATTCATGGTTCTTAATTAATGGAAATATTCGTATGTATTCGAGGTTTTCCATCAATGGTATCCTCTAATATACTACTTGGAGATTATTTTAATCATCGTTCTGATGATACTGGTTTTTAAGCCACACAGTGGGGCACTCTAGAATTTATTTCCATCTAGGGAGATGAAGGTTTGGTTTGATTTTGGGATCATGCCCATAAAATGGGAAACCTATGTATCCATGTAAAAGTAATCAGAACCCCAGTATTACAGTGCCACTAAATGGGAAAAATCATACAATTTAAGGTCATGTGATAAAGACCTATCCATATAGTTTAATGTCTTGTGGTATAGACATCTAAGCAGAAGGTGCTTACTCAAAACATAGTGGGGGACTTATACTAAAGCAACCCAATGAACTTTAGAAAGAATATGGGTTTTCAAGTAGGATCATGCCCTCTTGGGAACATGGCCCAAGGATAACAGGTTTGATTTGGGGTATTGGGTTTGAACCTCAATGGGGCTTCCTACGTATCCCATATATATGGGAATCAAATCCCATGTAGTTCGATTAGTCTCATTAGAGAGTATGGTCTTTTGATAGAGATGAGTTTGGGATTACTTCTTGAAAAGGATGCCTTGATTATTTGGGGTTTAATTTGGGGCTTCTTCCTAAGGAGGATTCCCTAATTGAGGTAATTAGTTTTGGATTCCATAATAGGATATACAGTGAGCTCGGGCCCTGAAAGGGCATCCTACGTATCCTGGTTTGAACCGGAATCAGAGTTCTTGTAGTGCATTTGATTGTGAAAATGTTGTGACCATGAGAAATATCTAAGCCCACGTGAGTCATGCTCAGTGTGAGAAACAAGAGGATGTCAAAGATTCAAAAAACGCATTCACTCTTTAAAATTTTTCCTCCTCCGCTGGTGGAAGAGGGTGCACCTATGGCGGCGATGGTGGATGAGGCTGAGGAGACCGTGGAAGAGGTCAAGGTGACAAGACTTCCCTCTAATCTATTTATATTAGACAAGGTTCCAATGAAATGAGGAAGGGATGAAGGTTGGGGTCTTACACCAGGATGGCTGCAAATGGTGAAAATTCCCAAGAGGAGAGGGAAAGGGCAATGAAAGTCCTTGTACCCATCACCCCTTTGGTCTTTGGAACTGAAGAAGAGAGGAGCAATGATGTTACCTCCTGCAAGAAAAGATAGGGGATAACGCCAGGATGGTTTCCCTACAATTTATCCTGGTAGGGGAGGGAGACTTGTCCTTTATTTTTAAAATAAATATTAGGTATGAACCGTATCTTCCCCTACCATAGACATGAGGTTATGGGTTATCTCTTGGATAAGGGAGAGGTTAGGACCCAACCCTCCTCGAAACAAGGAACTTCCCAACACTATTTCTTGGAGAAAGGTCCATGTGACTATGGATATACAAACCCATAGACACTCCATGAATCATAACCCCATTATGAAAAAAATGTGGGAAACCTTTTAATGTGGATATACAGACCCAAATAGAAGACACACTGATGTGTCTTTCCCAAAGGTTTGATAAGTCAAGGGGTTTTAGTGGAGGTCTCAACAAAATCCATTTATGAAAAGGGAGCCAATGAAGAAAAATCCTTACCATGAATGGCTATGAGGAAGGCTTGATGGCTTGTATATATAAGAGAGTGAAGAAAATAAGTGAATCAAGGAAGGTCACCCAAGTAGAGAAGGGAACACAAGTATGGGCACACAAGTAGACTTGGGAGACCTGATGTTCACTAAAGAAACAAAACAACATGTATGGTAATACAATGGAGAGACCTTGATCAATCCTTCAAGAGTATTCACATGTGATCCTAGAATTAGGGTTGTCAAGTTCCTATTAAAGGAATAGTCGGTGCATAAGTATTTTTGATTTTGGGAGGTTGGGCGCTTTAGGCACGCAAGTGTTATGGTTTTCAAACACAAAAAGGACTTAATTCCAATGATCCTCCCTTAAATCCTCTGCTCAAGGGGTTGAAAATCTACATTGAAAGTTCCATAAGACTGCGGAGAAGTACTAGGGCACCAAACGAGTAATTGAGCTTCGGTGAAATTCTTCCATACAAATGAGGTTCACAAGGGTCTATTTATAGGAAAATATGGGACCTTGGGAGAAAGGAGATTGGGTGCACAAGTAGGATGTGTGCCGATAGAGTTTTGGATACACTAAGGTAGTCAAAAACTCATGCCCTTGAAAATATTTACTTTTATTTAAGTATTTGTCCCCCTTTTTCTTTCTAATGGATCCACTTTTTCATATTTTTAGACTCTTTAATGGAATGGGGTGTCAAAAAAATCCTCCACCCTCAGTAATGGATTCGAAATGAAAAAAGGATCATATACTAAGGTAAGGTAATAAAGGATAAAGAAAAAGAGCACTGAGTCACACAAGGGTTGCTGCTCAAGTAGACTTGGGAATGCATGTTTGTTATCCGTAAGACTTCTGGCACGCATGGTGACATGTGTCACTTATATATAACATCCTCACTACTATGAAAATTATCACAACCTCTGAATTATCTACACTCAGTGTACAAGTTTTCTTCTATTTAGGCACTTGTGTTTCTCTGCACTTCTTCTTTACATTTTTAGCTACATGCTAAAACTGGGTCTCCATACTTATATGCCTACTTATACTTGCGCTCCATGTTTTAAACTTGCGTGCCATAATGCCTTTGCCAAAAAAAATTCTAAAACACCAAAAATGATCTTAATTATAAAACATGATCTCTATCTTTTTGCAGGCTCAGTGGCTCCTAAAATAATTGGAACTACTAATGAGCTCACTAGCAAGAGGATTGATGACATGATGAATTTCGTTGGTCATCATTACTTTGAAATTGGCGAAACCACCATTCTAGAATTATAAAATTATTCAAAAAAGTAACATTTCAACTTTCCTCGAAGCACTAATCTACCTTTGTATAGATATGGCCATTTGCTGGATTCTAACATTCTAGATCCAAATAACTGTGTCCCACATTCATGGTTTTAGGATTATACCAACTTCTCTTCAGCCAATATTTCTAATGGGGATCATTTGCTAATGTTGGGATAGTATAGAAAGCTCATATTATGTATTATAGCCCGTGTTCTCCAGATTTGAAGGCACACAAACCCGAGCTGCAGCCACACGCCTATTCATCCATCTTTTGTGATTCTCAGACAGATCAGTCCAATGGTTGGAAGAAAATATAGGACTTCCACTCAGGAGGATGTGTAAAACCCACATGGATGTGGGCATACAGGGTGCGAAAGACATGTGTTTAATTTGCAGATGATTTGAGAGTCAACTGGATTTATGAGGCTATATGGGTTGGGAAAACCAATGTGTATAGGAATGATGATTTTGTACCATAATTATTAAGTCGATATAGCCAAGAGACTAATTCCTTCCATTTAACACATAGAGAGTTAGGTATCATCTTGTGGGATGTTTAAATGATTTCTAGAGATCCAATCCTTGGAGACATGTATGACAAGTTTATTCCTCCCAAGGTGACATGGAATGACTTGGAGAAGACACCATATTTTGTTCTAGATTTGATGATAATATTTAACAAACTCAAGAATTCAATCACAGAAAAAACACACACAAGGAGGGATATTCATCCAGAGGAATGGATAGAGATATTTTTAATGAAGAATAATGAAAGGGTCCCACTTACACCCGTTCGACTAGCTGTCCAAGGGAAGATAAGAGAGGAACTGTTGGCACCTTTTCCCCAGCATTGGAGAAAAAAGAATTTGATAAATGTGGTTATGAAGTCAACCCAAAAATTTCTGCAAAGACACATCTAGAAGGTTTTTTATCCATTTTTATCAACTTGTATTTATTACCAGTCTTAGAAACCAATGGAGTTGTGAGGTCGGGAACATTTTTTATTGCAACTAAACTGGAGGAGAAAAGGATGGTCAGGTTGGATACTTCTATTTTGGACAAGATTCATAGGTATTTTATGAATATTTAAAAAGTGAATTCTCCCTTTAGAATAGAGGGACCATTCTGGGTGTTGTGGGGATGGATATCTACTCACTATAGAATGTATGTTGTACAAAGTGGAGTACAGGTTTTTAGAAGTTCATTATGACCGTCTTTTCAGGCCTTTTCTGGTATTTCACCCTTGCCTTTGAATGCTTATTACATCAAGGCTAGATTGATCATGCATAAAGAATTCCATTTATTTCCTTATTGGAATCCTCCTACAGGGTGATTCGTTGATGATGGTACTGCCAGTTTGAAATTGAGGGCATATATGCGAGCTTTCAGAGATGGCGTGTTTGCCCCCAGAATCAATAGAGAAATCATATGTGAGGCATATTATCCTTATATATTTTTGCATAAATTCAAATTTCTACAATAGAATACTGTATCCCCTTCCATGCATGTTAGATTAGAGAAACACCTAATGGTTTCCCAACAACTATGGTTGTTGACATCTGTAGATAAGACTAGGGAATTATTTAATTTACATGTCGCTGACACAGTAAGAAGATTGCCTATCTGGTATTATTATTACTGGGATTCATCTTACCCTGAAGGGGTATTAAATCATTCCTTCCCTCAAGTGGGGATAAAGAGAAGTAGTAGGAAGGAACCCCGACATTTGGAAGGTAATTCTTCATCATCAAGGGCCGACTTGCAAGAATCAGCGGGTGGAGGTGATGATGATCTAAATTCAAAAAAGTGACCTTTTTTTAAATATAATATTCCTACTATAATTAAAAGAGAAATTTCATCAATCCCTACTGATGTAGTATCAAGGTGATATGATCTACATCATTCTAAAGAGCGGTGAGTTCCATTTTCTAATCATTCATTTGTGACTATGGGTGTTGGGAAGAAACTCAAGTCCAATATTGTAGGATCCACCTCACAACCCTTGGACATACATTCTGAATATATAAGACCAGAGGATGTTCTAACATGGAAGAATCTATACGGTGATGTTGAAACCATGTGGATGGATCTCTATGAAGGAATTTGTATTCCAGGAGTAGGGGATTTGCGAGCTTCCACTGACATTCTTTTTAAGGATAATCCCAATGAGGTAAGGCCTTATATTAAAGAGCTAGATATGATCATATATTCCACTGATGAATAAATTACTACCACAAAGCAGGTAAAGGAAATGATATATCGTGGTACCATTGAAGAGATCAATCCTTCATTAGATGAAGAGTGGGGTGACATTGTAGATCCTGAGGATGTATGTTTCCTTTCTCTCAAGTTCTCTTAAACTTTCTAACTTGAAATTAAGTCAAAATATTTTCACATAAGAGAAATATAATCTTAACTTATATTTGGGTAAAAGAAAAGAAACTGAAGTTCCTTCACTATAGTATAGCTCTGGAGGCACTGCTATTGTAGATTTTGGATCACCCTGTGAATTGGGAGAAATATCTCCAGGCCAACAGGCCATGGAGGAGGAAATAGAGAGGGTACTGGAATCTAAGATACCTTTCTTTATAGACGATAAAGAATACCCTCCCAAAAAGGAAAAGACCAAAAGCACCGAAGAAATAAGGCCATGGTTAAGTGCTTTATTAGAAGTGGTAAGTCTCCCTAATAACAATGAATTTTAGTATTTATTCATGAAAAGTGTTTAAACTTTTTACGATTACAGGGTATTATTCTATTTATTATTTTAATGAAACTACTAAAAATATTGAAGGAGTCGTAGAAGGTGCTACTAAGAAGACACAAATTCATTCAAATCCAGTGGTTCCTGAAGAGGCATTGAAGCCAAAGGAACAAACATATGTTCCCAGAACTGCTCTGATTCCTGCTATCATTGGAGAGGAAGCATAGGGTAAATTAATAATACTTCATAAGGCATCAAATGAAACAATATAAAACTTCCATTATGTGATACTTTTAGGTTCATCACATTCTCTAGAACATCGAGAAATAACGGATGTTAACCACATAATTTTTGCTGATGAAGCTACTCAGGGTCAACGGTTTTCGGAGGAAGGTTGTGAAGAAAACATGCCAAGTGCTCCCAAGGGTGAGACTAACCCGAGATCTGAGATATCATTATATGAAATGATGAACCTTGGCATGTATTTTGAAGAACTATTAGAATATGTTAATTTATCAAATTCTTTAGAAGGTTTTGTAGTTTCTTTATATAGAATCAACAAGACATGAGTTCTCATTTTTCATCCCATTAATCATCTTATGATTAACCTGCTAAACATGGTTGATTGAAATATGCAGTTCCATATAATGAAACTACTACCACAATGGTACTTGAAGGACTTGTTGATATTAACGTCAAACACACCATTGTAGACACATTGTATCATGTGGATCTTGAGATAATAGTTATTCTCGAGATTCACTATAAAAATCATGAGCATATTAAAGATAACACTCCTCATCCAGATACATCAAACAAAATTGCTGAAACTAAGAAAATTGGTGAGTATTCTTCTCAAGCTGTTGACATACTATTAGGTAAGAGATACTAATATTTTGATTGCATTCAATTTTTTTTATTTCTTAAATCTAATCATAACCAAAATTCTTGATTTACCATATAAGGATATCAACACCAATGACTAAGTCTAGAGGTGAATCCTATGCATCATCCCAAACAACTTTGGAAGGTGGAGAAACCATTTTTCAAGAAGGAATAAGACATGGAACTTCTTTAAGTGCATTAGTCTCTGAATATAACCCTTATTATGACAGTGATTTGGAATCAAATCCAAAATTGCAGATGGATCTTCGTCTTGCTCATCACAAAGCATGGAAAAATATTTGAAAGATAATATCTGAGATGCCCCTTAAAAAATTGCCTTCTTGAATTCCACAAATTTCATCTCTATTTTTCATGGTAGGATTTGGATGTTTTGAATACAGTGAAATTCATATTGCAGTGAAAGATATTATCTAGAAGAGGGAGCAGGAGAAAAGGATTCAACAAGGCATGATAAAAGAGAAACTATCAATCAATATTGATGTGTTCCAAGCATCATTATCCCGGGATAAGGCTAATCATAATTCAAAGTTGAAGGGACTGATGAAGACAATTAAATAAAATATTGTTCAGAAATTGTACCTTCAATAAAAGTTTGATATCATTATATGGGAGCCTAACCATCTTCATGTCTCATTAGGAGAATACCATAAGGATAGTGCAAAATCCATTAATGATTCTAGAGAAGCAAATCATCATGGTGAAGAGAGAAAAGGTTGGTCAAATAGAAAAACTTAAACAACCTCATTATGGGGCTCAAGAGGATGTTAAACAAATGAGGAATTACATAGAATGCCTTTTCTAATTTCTGAGAGAGACACTCCAATTTGTGGATTCTCTTCTGTGAAATTTTTTCATAAATGAAAATTATTTTGTATTTAATCATTTGTGTTTTCACTTTCTCTAACTGCATTTGGTTTTCCTAGGCCATTGGGCCTAGTAATCATATATTGATTTTTTTCTAGGGTTATATGAATAACCCCAAAAACATTATATCTCTTGACTTTTTATTTATCAATATTAACTAAACTATAAAAATGAATTTTTAGTGAGATGGGACTTGAAATTTATTTAGAGTGCCCTTTGAGGGTTCTCAATCCAATGAATACCAATTCTTTTTTTGTTTGGCAGTTTAGAGTCATGCATGTTGGAATATAATGGGATAATATTTAGGATCGAATAGATTTTACCATAAACATTTAATTAGATCCCAAACAAAACTATGTGCATAATAATTTCTTTAATATTCTTTAAATATTTCCAAGGGAAATTTTGACCCATTATTTTTATGGCCACAAAATTTAAAACTTGTATCAATATAAGGGGTGTCTTTTCCAGAAAAAATATTACCATTATTTGACAACCCCGTTATGGGGGCTGTGTTATGAAGGTCCAAATGGGGAATATGCTACATAGACAAATAGTGGCATCATTTTACTGATAGGTCTATTATGTGGGAAACATATTCAAGGCCACCTAAGGGCACATAATTCATAGTCAAGAAAAAAAGATCTTTAAGAATTTAACATTTTATTGTTGATAGATTGGGGAAAATAAGATTGGGGTGACTCAAGACCACAGTGGGTGGTTTTTCCAAGGAAACTTATTTTAAGAATGAAAGGGATATTTTATACCGACATATGTCATGGATAGGAAAACCATTTCTATAAAAATATGGTGTATGATGAATGGTTAAAATTTATCAGAAAGGGGAATTTCTGAAATCATATTGTTCAGTTTTAAGTCATGCAATGAGGACATTTTGTGGCCTTAATTTATAGCCATTAGCCTTGACCAATGGTATAAAACTCTCCCAATTTCGTGATAATTTGTTTGGAAATATACTATCATATTCAGGTATGGAAGGGAAAATTATAAACTATGATTTAAGAATTTATGAATCCAACAGATGATATGGGAAAAGGGATAAAAGCATTAGATTAAGTATTTTCTAAGAACGAAGTTACCATTATTTGACAAACCCTTTATGGGGGTTGCATTATATAGGGCCAACCAGGTCATATGCTGCATATCCAAATAGTGATATATTTTTACTGACAGACCTGTTATGTAGGCAACTTATGCAAGGATAGCTAAGGGCATGTGCTGCATAGTCAATAAAAAGAGATCTAAAAAATTTTCCTTTCTACTAAATAATGCCAAAAAAGTTTATGGGGATTCTATTTTTCCAAAGCATAGAGTTTGGTTTATGGATAAAGGTACCTAAATATAAAAAGGGTATTTTCAACCAATATTTAAAATGAATCATAGGAATAATACTTTTAAGATGGGCTGACACAAATATAAGAGGTATGGTGTCAGTAGTTTTTGGTCATACGACTAATACCAGAAGAGGAAATAGTATGTAATATATGTCCAAGAGGTTCCAAAGTTATTTCATATTAACTGAACACATAGTAAGGGAAATGTGTAAACTATAGTCTTGAAGATTTTCAGACTGGGAGAAAGATGATTGGAAAAGTGTACTTGAATAACTATTTTAAAATACATATTCTTGTATATTGCCATCAATGATTTAAGGAGACAAAGATAATAGAACAAAAAAAAAGTTACCATTTTTTAAAAAACATGTTATGGGGATTTTATTATGTAGGGCCAACTAGGGAATATGTTGTATAGCCAAATAATGGCATCTTTCGACTAACATTCCTATTATGTAGGTAACTAATGCAAGGCCACCTAAGGGAACGTGCTGCATAGTTAGGCAAAAGAGTTCTCAGAGATTAGAAACTCTATCACCAGAAATTTTAAGAAAGATTATGAAGATCTAAAAACATTCATGATTAAGAGTGTAAAATATGGAAGTGGTTTATGTCCTATGCATATGATAAATATGTGAACCAATTTTGGCCATGAGTGTGGTGTCCTTTTCATAGATATGACTCATATGTGAAATAGATACTTTCATTGTTTCCTCTAAATTAATATTGTGATGTGAAGTTTTATGTCATGAGTGATGACATTATACAATGAATTTTTAACTCATGCAGTGAGGACATTATACTATGCAGTTTTAAGTCATGCAGTGAAAACATTATACTATGTAGTTTTAAGTCATGTAGTGATGACATTATACTATGCATATTTATTTCATGCTGTGAGGACATTGATATCCCCATAAGAAATTGAAACACCTTATTTATATAAAGAATACATTTAACCAATTCCTAAGACCACATGAGCTATGCTCGGTGTGTGAAAAAGGAGCAGTAAGGGTTTCTTTCACAGTGCAAAGGTGACACAAGTGAAGAAGAGGGGTTCTATATTTCCATGTAGTTAATGTCATATGGTAAGGACTATAATGAACCGATGTGAAAGTAGAGACATATTTTAAGTGGATTAAGGGAGAAAAAACAAGTGTCACTATGTGTATTGTTAGGGAAAGAATCAAGTCGTACATAGTTCTTAAAACATTCCCTATGCAAATTTGATTATTATACAAGAAATAATGGGTTTTTATCACAACTGGTCCTAGGATTAGAGATCTAGGCGTCTCTATGTATCTCAAATAGATTATAATATAGTCATATATAGTTTTTTAAATAATCATTCCTCATGGTAATCAAGTTTGACATGAAGAATGGGGGGATTTTGACACATTCTGAGAGAATGGTAAATCATAAGACATAAAATGTTATAAGTACCAAATCATATATCACAAGAAAACACTCTGTATAGATCTGATTCATATACATAAGTAGAAAAGAAAATAAGACTATTTTATGATTGTGTATGGGCCCAAAATTGGATATTTAGGTGTCTCTATGTGTCTCTTTAAAAAAAATAAGAATCAAGCCATATGTAGTTCTTGAAATAAGGTCTCTATCCAGATATAAATCAAACATAGGAAAGAGAGGGACTCATGTTCCACTAAAGAGTAGTGATTGTGTCAATGATGTTTGATTATTGAAACTTCTAATGTCCAATAGATAAAACGTTAGTCGTTCATATGATTTCATGTAGTTTAATGTCATGTGACAAGGACGAAAATGTTACACATTTTAATTTCGCACAATATTGATGATTATGGTTGTTATTCAGTTTAATGTCTTGCAACTAGGACATAGGGGTGGTGCAGTTTTATGTCTTGTGGTAAGCACATGATACTGTGTAGTTTAATGACTTGTAGTGACGACATTGTACTGTGCAATTTAATGTCTTGCAGTGAGGATAAATGTGCACAACTACACAAAGTATTTTTTTTCAAGAATCTCTCATTGTTTGGAGTTGTAATAAGCTCTCCATCAATTGAGATTACGGAATAAGCTCCATTTTAATAGACATTATTTATGGAATAAGGTCCTTCCCACATTGACTCATGTTTTGGAGGTTTCTTTACTGGTATCATTAGAGTCTTAAGGACCAATACCAAATCTCCTTGAATAAATGAACGGAGGTGGCCTTTATTTTTAAAAGCTCATGCTATTATATTGTAATAGACTTCTAGATACAAAGTATGAAATATTTTCTCATCTAATCGGTCAAACTCATTAAACCATTTCTGAGACCTCTCATCTGTAGACAACTGATCACAAGTTGCAACTATGAGTGAAGGAAATGGCATTTTAATTGGAAAAACTACTTTGGTTCCATATACCAATGAGAAAGGAGTTGTTTGGGTAGTAGTACGGGTAGTTTTCTGATAAGCCCATAAAGAATTCAAAATTTTATCAGGAAATGATTTCTAATATTTATACACCATTTTCTATAGTATATTTTATTAGGTCTTATTGAAGGCCTCTATCTTTCCATTGGTCGCCGCATGATAGCAGATGAATGGTTGGATTAGATATTATGTTCCTGGTATAACTTTTTTACCAAAGCATAACAAAAATCGGTGTCATTGTCCATAAAAATAGTATGAGGGACACCAAGTCTGGTCATGATATTAGTTTTTGACAAAACTAACAACTCTTTTGGCACTAACTTATTTGAGAGGTATTTCTTAACCCATTTTGAGAAGAAGTGAGTAGTAGTTAGAATATACTTGAACTTCTTAGCTGTGGCTGGAGGATAAGGCCCTACTACATCCATTCCCAATGTGGTAAATGGCTAAGAGTATTTAGCTATATATTGAAACTCTGGGAGTTTATTAATGAAGAAGTAATTCACTTGGTAGGGATGACATTTTTTAGTGAAATCTGTACAATCCTGCATCATTGAAGTCCAAAAGTATCCACGCATTCGGATCTGATCAGAGAGTCTGTGCCCCGACTGGTGGGCACCAAAAACTCATGAATGTACTTCTTTCATGACAGCTGTTGTATCTTCTCCATCAATACATATGAAGAGGATTCCATCAATGCCTCGTTTGTAGAGGATATTTTATTGGTCTGGACTATCCTAAAGAGTGAAATTGGATGCTCAACGTCGGTTCATTTATTTATCATCTGTATCTGGTGGATGTGTACCATTTTTATGATATTCCATGATGGATTTTCTCCATCCTGTGGTATGACCATATAGTTTAGAAATAGGGCTAATTCCATTAATTTCCTCCATTCTAGTTTGAATAAAAGGTAAAACCACATGATGATGGGCTATGCTGATGACTTTATCTTTCAGATTTGGATATACCAAGGTTGTAGCTGTATTAGCCAGTGCATCAGCATGAGCATTTTGTGATCATGAGACATAATAAAATGTTGGCTCTGAGAGAAATTCATCCATTAACCCTCTGACATAATCACAAAAAGGGATTAAATCTTATTTTCTGATAGATATTCTCCATTAATTTGTTTTATTAACAATTCTAAATCACCTTTAACCTTTAAATGATCCATTTGAACCTGAAGGGTGAATTCCAATATTTCGATGAGAGCTTGATATTCTGCCTCATTGTTGATACCACATACTGACAAGAGGAAGGAATAAGGCAATACTGCCTTTTATGGGGAAATAAGGACAATTCATATCCCATCTTAGTTGAGTTTAGGTTTTTCAATTCTTTTCCCGATTGGACTTCTGGAAGCCCCATCAAAATAAATTTCCCACGTTTGGGAATTATCATAAATAGAGAAGACTTATTCATCAGGAAGTTCAGTATTAAATGTTGTATCTTCCACAGATAGATGCTCAACAAGGAAGTCATCTAGAGCTTGGCCATTTATTTCCTTTTGAGATGCAAACTAGATATCAAACTATTGGAAAATAACCGCCCACCGTGCCAGACTCTTTATAATCATAAGAAGACTGAAGATAATTTTGAGTAGATTATTGTGAGGCAGCAAATGGACTTCATTATGTTATAGGTAGTGCCTTAATTTCTTAACTGCAAAAATTAATTATAGGACACACTTTTCAATACTTTAATATCGAGTTTCTGCATCAAGAATAGTTCGACTCAGATAGTAAAGGTTGTTTTCATTACCAGCATCATTCTTTTGGGTGAGGAAGGCACCTAGTGATCACTCTAAAGATGTCACATATAGAATAAGTGGTCTTCCTTCAATTGTTGGTATTAATACTGGTGGACTAAAGAGATATTTCTTGAGGGTATAAAATGCTTCTTGGAAGTCTTCTGTCCATTGGTAGGTGATTCCCTTCTTTATTAATCTGGTGAAGGGAAAACGTGTGCCTTCCAAATTGATGATAAAGTTCCAAATATAGGCCAAGTGTCCTTGTATTCCTCTTAATTCTTTCAAATTTCAAGGAGGTGACATACCAAGGATTTATTTTGTTTTCTTAGGATCAACTTCGTTACCACGATGGCTTACAAAGAAGCCAAGGAAATTTCCTAAGGTTACCCCGAAAGAACATTTCAAGGGGTTCATCTTCAAACTATGTTTCCAAAGTTTATGGAATATGGTCTCCAAATCAGCCAAGTGATTGGAACGTTGTCTGGATTTGACCACTAAAACATCCAAATAATATTCAACTAACTTCCCTATGATGGTCATGAAGATATGGTGCATGGAATGTTGGTATGTTTCACCTGGATTATTTAAGCCAAAGGTCATTTCTCGATAGAAAAACACATCTTGATGGTATCTGAAGGCTATAGATTCATCATCCTTGGGGGCCATAAATATTTCATTATACCCAAAGTATCTATCCATGAAAGAAATAGAATCATAGTCAGCTGTTGAATCAATTTGAATTTCTGTAATCGAAACTGGAAAATTATCTTTAGGATAATGCCGGTTAAGATCTCCGAAATGAGACTCTAATATTCCAATTCTTCATTTTCACTAGGACAATATTTCCATCCATTTGGGATACTGAACTTCCCTGACAAAGTTAACCATTATAATCTTATCAAATTTTGCTTTAATTTTTGAGGCATGAGTTGGGTGTGTTCTTCTTGCTGCCTTCTTGAATTCCAGATGTTCTTCCAAAAAACCCAAATGATGGGTGGCTACACTAGGATTAAGACCAGAAATTGTTGTATAATTCTAAGAAAATATATCTCCATGTAGCTTTAGAAATAAATTATACACCTGTTTCTCTTTAGAGTTCATGGACGCACTAATTAGAGTGGCGCGTGGATCTTCTTCTATACCTAGATTTATTTCTCTTAGGTCATCCCCAGTGGTAGAGACACTTTCCTCAATTGCCAAAGGAGAATCCCTAAGATCTTTCTCTTCTTATTTATTACATGTTACCACTTCTGTTTCCACTTTCCTAGCAGATGACAAGAAAAAACATCTAGAGTTAGGGGAGGAGTCAGTGTTTGAACATCCTGAATAGGAGGCCACCATATCAGACCCTCTGATGATGAAGGGTTTTCATGTGGTAATAAAGAGGAAATGATGGATTGAGAATCAAAATCTTTGTCTTATTCTAACTTTGATACAATTTTATTTACTCTAATTAACAATGTAATGGCTAGTTGTAATTTATTGGATGAAATAAAGACATATCCATTTAATCTTCCATCACAACTTGGTGAATTAGCATTTTCTGCCAAGTTGTCAGGATCATTTCTTGTAAATGACATTATAGAATTTATAAGATAAGTGATTGGATTTGGTTTTACCCATTCAATTTGGACGATGGGTATCACATAATCTGTACTCAAATGCATAAATGGATTTGCTGGGATCTTTTCCTGTTCATTTAGAGAATTAAATTTGGTTATTTCCTTTGTCATGGACTTTGTTTCTTTTGTGTGATAAGACAACCCCTAAGTGTATTGAGATTAACATGTTTTTAATGGATCCCTGTCACTATAAAATGTCTCTATTTGACCATTGAAACATTACTTAAGACATTGGTGGTATGAAGAAGGTATGGATTCATATTGATGCAGCCAATGTCGTCTATAGAGAGTATTGAAGGCTATGTCATGACGAAGAACCATTAAATATGAATTAGACACATGGTCTTCAAACTGAGTTTTGATTGTAATCTCACATAGAGGTTCTTGTTCATTCTTGTCATAACCTTGAATCATTTAAGTGGGAGGAGATAAATCAGATTTAGTCAAGGCCAATCGATGAAGTGTATGAACGGAAATGAGGTAGACCCCTAATCCATTATCAATGAAGGCTCGTCAGATGTCTACATCATTGACCTTTCCAGAAAAATACAAAGGGCTGATATGTCCATGTACAACATCATCTTCATATTCATATGTAAAAGATATAAATGCAAGAAATTATGTAGGAAAATTCTCTATAAAGTATACCTCAACAGCAACATCTTTGGTTTAAAACTCTTGAGGACTTGAAAAAGAATCAATGAGTGCCTCTCAAAAATGTTTTGACAGATTCAAAGCATCCAAAATTGATAACTTGGCCGGTACATGGGCCAATTGTTTCAAGAAATCATTATTTTGGTCCAAAGGTATGCGTTTTTTACCATGGAGATGTGGTTTTGTAGGTGCTTTGGAAGTTGATGCTTCAGATATAGTTATATTCTATGTTGGAACAGAAGGTGGAAATACTCCTGGATTTAGTATATTAGACCAACTAGGACTATTCACATGTTGAGAAGAAGACGGTTTATCTTTTAATCGGTCTTCCAAAATAATTATGTCAGAACTAAACTTGTCTTTCTTGGAAGAAACTCCTTGTTCCTGTTGAGCCCACTGAAGGGCTCTTCTACAATTTTCTGCTGCGTATATGGTTCTATCAGGGGTAGAGTATAAAAGGTAATTTTTAGAATTCCCACATCTTCCCCTGTATCTTCGACCTTAGCCTCTTCTTTTAGTTCACCAATTAGGTACAAGGAATTCTGGCTCATTATAATTAGAACCACCAATGGCATTAGGATCCTTTAAATGGATAACTTTAGTATAACCAAAGATCAATTCTTCATCTGATGGAGATTTTTCTTGATAGGTTATTTCTGGTTGTGCCGTTTGGCGGGGCGGTGCTCGTGCTATTGAAATAGATGACATTAAATCTTCTAGAGTCAAGGAAAACTTTTTCATTGACATGAGATCTTCTTCTTCTAACATCTCTTTATCATTTTAATCACATCATTTTATTGAGGAATGGCCTTTTGATGAATGTGGTTTTTCTATGGCAGGAGTGGCAGAAGACACAATCGGTTTTTTCAACTATGTTCAGAAAATGGAATGAGTCTGTTTGATCATTTACAAGATCATCCAATCATCATATTTCTGCACATTTTTTAATTTTGACCTCTTTTCATTAACCATCTTCCTCTGGATCAGTAGTAGAAACACATGTTAATTGAGTTTTTGAACTTTTCGGTTTTACTTGGAAAGAGTATACCATCGTTTACAAGAGGTCCTTGAAAACAAAACATTCCTAGATGGGATGTCCTAACATCTGTTGAATGGACAATAATTCAGAAGATCTTCATCTTCTTATTTATTTAGTTTCATCAGCCTTGGAAACTAAACCAAATTTTTTCCCGAGATGAGATGAAGTAACCAATTATGTGTTCATTCCAGAAAGAATGTGCTTTGTTCTTTAATTCCTCAAACTGCGTCCGAATTTGATCTCTTTGACCATCTTAATGAGGAGGTCATTGTTGTTGATGCTGAAGAGGCATTTCCCTTTGGTGTGATGAAGGTCTTAAAGTAGAAGCAGGTACGGGTGCCTACTTGAGTGTGACTGTAGTAGCTTCTGCCTTTCCCATCTTCCTCTCTAGAGCTAATGGGATTACATGAGTTATAGCCTTAGTTTCTATAATAGAGTCTTCTATATATTAAGCAATTGAAGTAAGGTCTCAAAACCCTCCTAAGTATTTCATAGGGATCAATGGTGTGTGTAGCTCATCATGCAAATTTGCCACAAAAATTGGCAGCAATTCTTTTTGAGGGAGTGCTAGACTTATGGAATATGTTAATACTTTCCATGGACCAATGAAATCTGAAACTCTTTTATTCTCCCTTTTTTACAATTGGTAAGATAAAAAACTGTCGTTTTTTGTAGCATTGAGCCAAATTGAAGAAGAAATTTATGAAGGATATCTTCCCAGCCAATAATTGATCGAGATTGTAAAATTTTATACCAGAAAATAGATGGTCCTTGTAATAAATTCACAAAACACCTAAGCTTTACTGCTTCTTGTTGTTGAGAAGTCCCCATCCTGGGATCGAAATGGGAAAAAATGTGCAAGTGTTGTTCAGGATATCCCGAATCGTTAAATTTTGGTAATGTGGTATTCAAAAAAAATTGGGGGAGGAATTACATCTGCCCATTCAGGTTAAGCTCTCTTTTACAAATGAATTGGTGCACGTCATTCCTCTATAGCTTCCAATCGAGTCGTTAATTCCTCAATAGTGTTTTAAATTATTTGGGGAATATTCAGATGAGCTTGATTCTATGAAGGTATAACAACTGGAGCATGGTCTGGTGCAACAACTGGAAAAACCACTGATAGTGGTGATGATATCTTCCTTGGATAACCCACAAGAACATGCCTATCAGGATGTGTTTGATATTGTCATGATTGTGTACCCAGTGGAGGGAATTCATTATCCACGTCTGTAGTTACTAAAAATCCTCTTTGATGAGGATCTCCTATAGGATTTGCGAGTTGAGTACCTTCTTGGGGAGTATGTCTAGTAGAAATGTTGTTCTAAAGTAACTCTGTATTAAGTCTTTTCAACTCCTTCATTTCATCTTCTTACTATGAAAATATATCTTCAAGAGAAAGAGAACGACCTTCCCTAGTAGAATAGTGAGATGCGATATGACTTTTGTCTTTCCTTTTGTTAAATGCCTTTCAGATATGGGGAGTTGGTTATTTGAAGTCATACCTTGATTCTGGGTAAGCCTCTGATATCAGTTGTTCACACCTTCTTCATTTTTCTTGGTGTGTACCATATTATGGACAAGAACATCATCTAATGATTCCCCAGAACTTGACTCATTATCTGGAGGGTCTTCTGCAGTGGTGTTAATGACATTTACTGATGCATAATACACCAATGGTATTATGTATGTGTTTTTAAGAGATCATATTCCTTTTTGTCTTACATGAGACTTCGTTCACTTATATGATAAATTCCCTAGAACTGTTTGACAGAAACTAACACAAATGGAATCCTCAGATAGTTAAATTATACGTTGTCCTTGATTCTTCTTTCCTAATCAATATAAAACTTACTTTGGTGGAGGAGAGGATTACAGATGTGGAAAATCCCCTAGCCCAACAGTCTATGGATATTCTTATTCTTCTTCTTCAAATCTCTGAACATTATTTAATGAATTTGAAGGTTGAATTATATGAGCCCCCATCCTTGCATTATGGGGTGATTCTTGAACTGTTATGGATGAAATTTGTAAAACTGATCTTCTGATTTTGTGGATTTTAGTTCAGACATTTGATGGGTGCATCATCTGACAACCACTTAAATCACCTGTTTCGGATGATTGATGTGCTATTTGAGACATTTTCATTCTCTGATGGCTGATATCCTCTAAATGGGATTCCTGCTCAAGATTCTCAGTTTCTTGGTGTAAAAGTAACTCAAAAACTTTATTTCTTTGGTCCAAACTCTGATGAGAGCTGGTTGAGGACTATTCTTGAGCGTACATTTGATTACATACAAAATATATTAATTTTTTCTAACTGTGGGATCTGACATTGCATAAGGCAACTTTTGGTGGACATTGATATTTTGGAGTGTAGTGTAATGCAATGCTCTATATGCACCCCATCCTCTGAGAAGAAAATTATATGGGTAATCATAAATTAACTGGCGTAGACTCTTTAGTGCATTGAGACATGCACGCTGAAGGGTTCTCTACTATTTTTCAACCTTTGGATTTTGGGAAAATAAGAGAGATGCCAAGTCAATTTGTCATTTCAACCCTTCTATTACCATTACATGATTTTTATATTCATTATATGGAAATAAATTGGTTTTCAAATAATGAATAGTTTTCCATAAGTTTATTCAGATGTCATGAATGAAATATTTTGTCATCAATTATGGAATGTTATACTGAGAATTTTTCAAAGGACAGAACATGATTGGTATTTCTCCTTTGGCCAATTGTTTTCTCATGTTTAACATATCTTTATCGTTTTTCCCTAGAGGTTATCTACATGGTATGACCAAAGTGGATGCTCTGTATTAGAAGAAAAATGACCCAAGGTAGGTTTAGAGATGGACGGTTCCATTAAGATATCTTCTGGTTAAGAAAGTGTTTCACACATAAATAATAAGTTATCAAACATGACTGACCTTGTGTTTTCAAGTGACTTGAGATAGGAAGGCTTTCTCATCGCTACATTTACAATTATGAAATTTTCATGACAATGTGAAATACTAATGAGGAGAGGACTTTCGCTGTGAATGCCATCATGTGGACGATCACCATGATGGATTACAGCAAGGGATAAATCTTCTTTCTCATTGTTCTTCTGGCCACACTGAGGGTTGTCATGGAGATAAGCACTCTGGATTAACCGAATTTTCATGAAGAAAGCCTTCATGATGAAGTGTCCGACGAGGATCCTTAGAATTACAACTACCACTCCCAAAATTAGGTAATGAGAGGGTAGAATCTTAAGCTGTAACAGATAAATGTATGAGGGATTCAAGAACTCCATCATTAAGAGGAGCCAAATCATAGATTGACTATTGATTTTCCTATAGTTCATGGCGATACATCATCTTAGATGTTCTCTTATACTTATTTGGGGCCACTTTCTTGGAATAGTGGTTATTATGGGAATGTTTATTTTCCTTCCTGGGATAGGTTACAGGATTGGACCAATTACCTCTAATTGGAAAGGGTGACTGTTCTTGATCTTATTGTCCGTATGATATGGGGAGTATGCCCCAGTACCCTCCTAGACTAGAACAGAGGTGTGTATCTGCTCCGAGATGGCATGTCGGTGTGTCATACCATGTGTGGGGATAGGTTTATGTGTCTGTTCAACCGATATTTATGAATTAGTTGTTATAATATCCTCGCATGATTCCAGAATATGGATAGGGATTTGCGTTAGCCCTTTAACCATTGATAAGATATGTTTGGTGACTTTAGTAGCCA
This sequence comes from Viscum album, assembly GCA_963277665.1. Taxonomy (NCBI): domain Eukaryota; kingdom Viridiplantae; phylum Streptophyta; class Magnoliopsida; order Santalales; family Viscaceae; genus Viscum; species Viscum album. The sequence goes on from OY728130.1 coordinate 1,228,951,056, forward strand.
GAACGGGAATATATGTCCATTCCATATCTAGAGTAGGTGTATGTGCCTATTCTTATCCTTATTTTTCCTGTCAATGGATATTGACAGTACTCATGTATGGGATAAGAGAGTTGGGTCTGCCCCAAATTTGTCGTCGGAGCTTTCCGACTGACTTCTTTTGGTGCTACTAAATGAGACTGTTGGTAGACTTTATTAATATTGGCTGGTGTATGTTCATGCTAGCTATTTCCCATCAAGTATGGTTGACAGACATCCTTAAATACTGGAATATGAGACCTGCTGATAGAATTAGTGATTGTAAACAGGTGTATGTTCCAGTTTACCTGTTGCCACCACATTCAACTGGAGGGCTTCTTTAAATGCATTCAGACGAACTTGCTATCTGGTTGATAAAGTTTAAGCAGGTGTATGTGTCTGTTCACAGTACTCCATCGGATTTATCTGGTGGGATTGATGGGTTGCTGCCAAACGAGCCTACTGAGCAGAAAAATTAGGACGGATGGTTGTATGTTCCTGCTTGTTGTTTTCCATCAAGTTATGTTCATGGAATTATCTGGGGGAGGAAGAGGTGAGAACCTGATCCTTGTTGACTGTATGTTGTCCCTGGTGGTTCATCTTGTGTTCCCGAGTCTGAGAGACCTAGGATGAATATCCAGAGGCAACACCCCCAACTTGTTGGGGGTACACTACCGCGTGATTCTGGCAGTGATTGCTGGTGGGAGTCCCCAAGAAGGATTGATTGTTGCATTCTGAGGATAAGGACTGAAACGATTGAAGACGGTGGTTGGCACTGTCCTCTTCTTGATCCTTGGTCGTCGTTGGCCTGATGTTAGAAGATTGTTATTAACCTGGAGGGCCTATCGAGCAGCCTCTAAAGTAGGTATTGTACCATTCTTTCTATATTCTATTACCAGTACATTAGAGTCCAAGCGTTGAAGATGCTGGGTTGGTGATGACGTCTTTCCCATGGATGGGGATCCATGTTGATTAGCGGTTGTTAAGTTCACAGATGTTGTCTTGGAGAAATCCATTTTTGGAATTAAGGGAATTCTGAGAAGAAAAACATGAAAACAACAACAAACTCCATTAATGATACATCTTTTTATATGGATACATACGTGATTGATTTCTTTCTCTGACCATACATTATCAATTGATATGGGACTAAAAGTTTGGTAACATTATTAACTTGGTTAAGGATTCATGTTGGGCTCACCATTTTTGTTTCGTAGTTCCTTGAAATGTGTGTTCTAGTTTTAAGAATCACTGTTTCTAGGTAGTTTCCATTAGATTTATTTATGGAACCAGAAACTTCCAAAAGTTCTTTATCCAAAGGGGACCTGCTTTTCAAAGGTAGGCGTTCGTAATGTTTGAACATTATAATACTTAAGAATGCGCATTGGTCGAGAGGATTGGAGTTCGGACACATCACACCCTTTTAGGGGGAATTATTGTCTACTACGTGACTCTATTTTTAAATTTATGATATATTCATGAGTCCTTATTAATTCACCAATCATATCATAAGTTTCACTTAGAATTTATAATCACTTATTAACATGTGAAAAATTTAGAATCATCAGTATGAATTCAAGGTTCTTAATTAATGGAAATATCCATATGTATTCAAGGTTTTCCGTCAATGGATCCTCTGATATACTTCTTAGATATTCTTTTAATCGTCATTGTGATGATACTGGCTTTTAATCCACTTAGTGGGGCACTCTGGAATTTTTTTTCATCTAGGGAGATGAAGGTTTGGTTTGATTTTTGGATCATACCCATAAAATGGGCTACCTACGTATCCTTGAAAATGGAATCAGAGCCCCCGTAGTTATGTTCCACTGAATGGGACACTTCAAAACTTTAAAGGTCATGTGATAAGGACCTAGCTATAAAGATTAATGTCATGTGGTATAGATATCTATGTGGCAGGTGCTTCGTCAAAACATACTGTGTGACTTATACTGAAGCATCCCAATGAACTTTGTAAAGAATATGGGAATCCATGTAAGATCAGACCCTATTGGGAATATGGCCCAAGGAGAATAGGGTTGATTTAGCGTATTGGGATTGATATTCAAGGAGGTTTCCTACGTATCCTATGTATATGGGAATCAAAACCCACGCAGTTCGATTAGTCTCATAGGAGAGTATGATTCTTTGAGAGAGATGAGTTTGAGCTTACTTCCTAAAAAGGATGACTTGATGATTTGGGATTTAATTTGGGGATTTTTCTTAAGGGGGATTCCCAAATTAAGGGAATTTTGGTTGGATTCCTAAAGAGGATGTCCAGTAAGCTCAGGCCCTGAAAGGGATTTCAACATATCCTGGTTTGAACAAGAATCAGTGTTCTCTTAGTTCATTCAATTGTTCAAATATTGTGACCATGACAAATCTCTAAGCTCACGTAAGTCATTCTTGGTGTGAGAAACAAGAGGATGTCAATGATTAAATAAATGCATTCACACTTTCAAATGTTTCCTCCAACGCTGGTGCAAGAGGGTGCACCTATGGGGGCGAGGGTGGATGTGGTCGAGGTGATCATTGAAGAGGGCGAGGCGATGACCCTTCCCTATATTCTATTTATATTGGACAAGGGTCCAATGAAAGGAGGAAGGGATGAAGGTTGGGGGATTACAACAGGATGGTTTCCCATGGTGAAAAAGCCCAATGGGAGAGGAAAAGGGAAATGAAAGTCCTTGTTTCTATCTCCCCTTTGGTCTTTGGCACCGAAGAAGAGAGGAGGAGAAATGATGCAACCTCCAGTAAGAAAAGATAGGGGATTACGCCAAGATGCTTTCCCCAAAATTGATCTCGGTAGAGGAGGGAGACTTCTCCTTTATTTTTAAAAGGAAAAGTTGTTATGAATTATATCTTCCCCTACGAGACACCTAAGGTTCCGAGTTATCTCTTCGAGAAAGGAGAGGCTAGGACCCAACCCTCCTCCAAAACGGGAACATCCCAACACTATTTCTGGGAGAAAGGTCCACACTACAAGAAAACTGCCGTTTAGCGGCGGTTTTTTCACGGCGGTTTTAAAAACAGCCGCGAAACGCGTTTTCGGGCCGCCATTTCGCGGCGGTTTTAAGAACAGCCGCGAAAAAACCGCCGCTAAACGGCAAAAAAAATTATTTTTTTTTATTTTTTTTTTTATTTTTTTTTAATTTTATTCGAGGATTAGCGGCGGTTTTTTAAAAAACCGCCGCGAAATAGTGGCGGTTTCGGTAAAACCGCCGCGAAATGAAATGAAAAAAATAAAAAAAAACGCGAGAAACCCCAAAATCACTAAAATGACCATAACTTTTGATCCGAGCGTCCGTTGAAGCGCCACGACTAGTCAAATCGATGCTCATGAAGAGATCTAGAGGCACATATAATCAAAACCGTGAGACGGTCTAAGGTGTGGAAGATATTAGAGTTATAAAAAAGTTAAAAAAAGTTCTCCAACTTCAAACGGCCATAACTTTCGCTCTGGGTGTCCGTTTGGGCTCTACCACATATCAAATCGAAGCCAGCAAAGAGAGCTACGCTCCAATTTGGCAGAAGAAAACTTCTGTCGTGTTTTTTGACCCCAAAACCCCTCTGAAGGCCTCCAAAATCCCGTTTCCATCACTGGTGTCCCATCAAACTTGTCTTCAAACAGACCTAACTTTTGATCTACGTGTCAGTTCGGCCTCCTCCACATGCCAGATCATAGCTCGTTCCATGAGCTTCAGTTTGACTAGTCGCAGCGCCCACATGCACTCCTAGATCATATGTTATGGCCTTTTTAGTGGGTATCGGGTTTGTTATGTTTTTCAATGCCTCGTTTCTAGCACCCGTTCTCCGTCAGCTTTTTTTAAATGGTCATAACATCCGATCCGTCTGTCCATTCGAACTCTTTCACCTTTCAGGTTGAAGAGCATTTCAGGATCTTTGATTTGACAGGCCACGGATCTAAAACGGACTCTCGGATCATAAGTTATCTCCCTTAATGTGAGTCCAATGTTTTTGTCTCTTTATGACCGTTTTGACGGGTTTTAATGGTAGCTCCATTTATTACTGTTTATTTGGGTTTCTATGACTTGTTATCTTTATCAATGGTTTTTTATGGATTATTATGATGATTACGTTGAATTATTAAAGAGTTTTCCAGAGTTGTCACGAGTTTTCATGCGTTCTCTTTTTTTCTAATGCCTCATTCTTCATATGCTTCTCCATCCTTTTTCATGCGTTTTCATGATTTTTCATCCCTTATCACGTCTTTTCATTCTTTTTCATGTGTTTCCTTTATTATTTATTATTTATTATTTATAATATACTTTAATTTATTTATTATATATTATTTGTAACTGGTTATTTATTATTTATTATTTATTATTTATTATTTATTATTTATTATTTATTATTTATAGTTATTTATTAGTTATTATTTATTAGTTATTAGTTATTATTTATTATTTATTATTTTTTTTATTTATTATTTATTTTTAATTATTATTTATTATTTATTATTTTTTTATTTTTTTTATTTATATTTATTTATATTTATTTATATTTATTTATTATTTATTATTTATTATTTATATTTATTTATTATTTATATTTATTTATTATTTATATTTATTTATATTTCTTTATATTTATTTATTATTTATTATTAATATTTATTTATTATTTATTATTTATATTTATTTATTATTTATTATTTATATTTATTTATTATTTATTATTTATATTTTTTTATTATTTATATTTATTATTTATTATTTATTATTTATATTTATTTATTATTTATTATTTATATTTATTTATTATTTATTATTTATTATTTATATTTATTTATTATTGACTATTTTCTATTTATTATTTATTATTTATATTTATTTATTATTTATTATTTATTATTTATTATTCATTATTTATTATTCATTATTTATATTTATTTATTAGTTATTATTTATTATTTATTATTTATTATTTATTATTAATATTTATTTATTATTTATTATTTATTATTTATATTTATTTATTATTTATTATTTATATTTATTTATTATTTATATTTATTATTTATTATTTATATTTATTTATTATTTATTATTTATATTTATTTATTCTTTATTATTTATTATTTATTATTTATATTTATTTATTATTTATATTTATATTTATTTATTAATTATATTTATTAATTATTTATATTTATTTATATTTATTTTTATTTATTTATTATTTATTATTTATATTTATTTATTATTTATTATTTATATTTATTTATTATTTATACTTATTTATTATTTATTATTTATTGTTTATATTTATTTATTATTTATTATTTATATTTATTTATTATTTATATTTATTATTTATTATTTATTATTTATTATTTATTATTTATTATTTTCTATTTATTATTTTTTATTTATATTTATTTATTATTTATTATTTATTATTTATTATTCATTATTTATTATTCATTATTTATATTTATTTATTAGTTATTATTTATTATTTATTATTTATTATTTATTATTTATTATTTATATTTATTTATTATTTATTACTTATTATTTATATTTATATTTATTTATTATTTATTATTTATTATTTATTATTTATTATTTATTTATTATTTATATTTATTATTTATTTATTATTTATTATTTTCTATTTATTATTTATTATTTATATTTATATATTATTTATTATTTATTATTTATTATTCATTATTTATTATTTATTATTCATTATTTATTATTCATTATTTATATTTATTTATTAGTTATTATTTATTAGTTATTATTTATTAGTTATTATTTATTATTTATTATTTATATTTATTTATTATTTATTATTTTCTATTTATTATTTATTATTTATATTTATTTATTATTTATTATTTATTATTTATTTTTATTTTTATTTATTATTTATTATTTATATTTATTTATTATTTATATTTATTATTTATTATTTATATTTATTTATTATTTATTATTTATTAGTTATTTATTATTTATTATTTATTATTTATTATTTATATTTATATTTATTTATTATTTATATTTATTTATTATTTATATTTATTTATTATTTATATTTATTTATATTTACTTATTATTTATTATTTATATTTATTTATTATTTATTATTTATATTTATTTATTATTTATATTTATTTATTAATTATTATTTATTATTTATTATTTATTATTTATATTTATTTATTATTTATTATTTATTATTTATATTTATTTATTATTTATTATTTATTATTTATATTTATTTATTATTTATTATTTATTATTTATATTTATTTATTATTTATTATTTATATTTATTATTTATTATTTATATTTATATTAATTTATTATTTATTATTTTCTAATTACTATTTATTATTTATATTTATTTACTATTTATTATTTATTATTTATTATTTATTATTTATTATTTATTATTTATTATTTATTAGTTATTATTTATTATTTATTATTTATTATTTATTATTTATATTTATTTATTATTTATTATTTATTATTTATATTTATTATTTATTTATTATTTATTATTTATATTTATTTATTATTTATATTTATTTATTATTTATTATTTATTATTTATATTTTTTTATTATTTATTATTTATTATTTATATTTATTTATTATTTATTATTTTTATTTATTATTTTTATTTATTTATTATTTATTATTTATTATTTATTATTTATTATTTATATTTATTTATTATTTATTATTTATATTTATTTATTATTTATTATTTATTATTTATATTTATTTATTATTTATTATTTATTATTTATATTTATTTATTATTTATTATTTATTATTTATATTTATTTATTATTTATATTTATTTATTATTTATTATTTATTATTTATTATTTATTATTTATATTTATTTACTATTTATATTTATTTATTATTTATTATTTATTAGTTATTATTTATTATTTATATTTATTTATTATTTATTATTTATTATTTATTATTTATTATTTATTATATAATATTTATTATTTATTATTGATTATTTATTATTTATTATTTATTATTCATTATTGATTATTGATTATTTATTATTTGTTATTAATTATTTATTATTTATTATTTATTATTTATTATTTATTATTTATTATTTATTATTTATTATTTATTATTTATTATTTATTATTTATTATTTATTATTTATTATTTATTACTTATTACTTATTATTTATTATTTATTATTTATTATTTATTATTTATTATTTATTATTTATATTTATATTTATTTATTATTTATTATTTATTATTTATTATTTATTATTATTGAGTTTATATCTATTATTTATGTATTATTTGTTTTTTCAATTAATATATATAAGTATATTAAATTCTGTTTATTAACCACATGGTGAGCTTGCTGGAGTGGTAAAGTCTTTGGAAAATATGCAAGAGGTTAGGGGTTCAAATCTCACCAAACGCAGAATTTCTTTATATTGCATGGGTATGCATGTGCATGGGCATGGGCATGGGCAAAAAACTCAAGCCTTTAAATAGTTAATGATGTTAGAAAAATTTTATAATAATAGGTGTATGTAAAGAGAAATTACATTAATATGATAATAATTTTACCTCTTCATTGACGCTAATTCATATAAGGGATTGATATCATGGATTTGTATGTAATAGAAATATCAATAAAATTTTTTGTGGATTTAAGATAAGAAATTATTTAGAAGGTGGGCATTGATATGTTCTTTGGAAGTTATTACATAAATGTGTTAAAGGGAGTATTTACAGAGAAACAAAGAGGTATTTTTTTTAATAATATAAAATATAATATAATTTCAAGAATAAGACATGTAAAAATGAATAATTGTATTATTTGATATTATAAACTGTATTTATTTAAAATACATTTGTTTTTAATTTAAACCATTTATTTTATAAAACATTATTTTTAATAGAAAATTTAAAAATTTTGGAAATTAGAAATAATTTTTTTTGTTATGAAATATATTATAATATTTTTAAATGAATAATTTATCTTATTAAATCTACTTCTAGCTGAGAAAGAAAATTATAAATTATTTTATAATTATTAGATTAATATTATTTCATAATAAATTTGTTATTTAAGAAATTGTAAATTATATTTATCAAATTAATTTTAAAACCTTGGTAATTTTATTATTGGAATATAAACATTAAAATGATGGTTTTGTATGTTATATTAAACAAAACACTATTAATAACACACATTTATAATTTCTTTGAGGTTCTTATTATGAATATTATTTTTTTAAACGTTGATTTTAATATATTTAATGAATTATTTTCAGTAAATATTATTTAGAAGTCATTTTACTATTATAGATATCATGTTACTATTCTAAAGGCTAGTTTACTACTCATATAATAAGGTCTTTATTCCGAAAGTCATATTAATATTATAAAAAGGCATGGCCTTATATTCTAGGTATAGTCTTGGGAATCATTCAATGTATTATGATGAGGATGATCAGGTGAAAGAGAAGGTTAAAGTTATGAAATCGATGGTATGGTGTAGACTCGTTATGTCTATGGTACCCCATTCGACGGGCACTCTCTACTCTTGGATTCCCTCCCCCCTCTAGGGTTATGAGGCTCTCAACAGCGGTCTCTCTCCTCTCTCAGCTACTCCCTTCTGCCCATAGCCTCTATTGTACTTCTGGTGCTCGCCACTGTGGGTTTCCTTTCACAGCTCCCTTGGTCTTCCCATTGAAGGATAGTGCTTTTGAAGCCCTCAGTTTCCATAACCATGCTCTGACCTCGAGTTAATTAGTGCATATCCTAGATTTATGAGAGATGCTTCAATTTTGTTCTCACAGCTTCATCATCGTCCTCCTCAACCATTCTCTGACCTAGCATTCCACTGCTCCTCTCTAGGTCTAATCTGGAGTGAATGATTCATAGAGGTATTGGGATATGTGTTCCGCGGTCGTAGAGGGTTTTTTTATATATATGGGTTTTTAAAAAATATTATGGAAAAGGGATATGGTTTGAAGTATTTTTAAAAATGGGTCTTTAGATTTGTGAACCCTGTTCACACATCTTCTTCTCAGTATGGAGAGATGCGTGAACAATGTTCACGCATCCTTTGAAGATGGGGTGAAGGATGTGTGAACCCCGTTCACGCATCCGGCCGAGAAGCTCTATAAAAGGGGGTCTCCCCCCCCCCCTAAATTTATTATTCTCCTGTGGATTTTTTTCTGAAGCCCTGCAAAATTTATTTCTCAACAAATTTTTACTGCTTTTAAGAAGGTAAAATTTATATTTAAAGTTTTCAATTGTTTAATTGTGTTTATTTATTTCATTTGTATGACTTTTTTATTTGATTTGTGATATGTAGAAACTAGTGTTTGTGTGTGTGATTTATTTATTTCAGATGTATTGATGTGTGAATTAGTGACTTTTTTATGATTTAATTTATAAACGATGTGTTTGTTGTATGAATTTGTATTGAATGTTTATGAAAATTAGATATGTTATAGAAAACGTTATTTGGAAAGTAATATTAATATAAATTATAATATTTTTATACACTAGTAATATAATTTGTGAATAATATATTAGTTATATGTATCATATTTAAATTTATTAAAAAACATATAGAAAACTTTTTCTATTGATGGTATAAAAACAGTTTTGAATAAATAAAATTTTTAAATTATATTAATTATAATTAAAATTGTTAAATATAAAGGAGGTGTAGATATTTAATATGAATTTCATATATTAATAGATATAAAAATTATACCCTAAAACATGGTAAGTTTTGTGATGACTCGTCATGAGATGACTGACCGATGCATAATTGAAATTGCATGTCTTGTTTTGTGAATGTGGTAGTTAAATTTGTAATAAATGCATTTATTTTTTAGTATTGATGACATGTGAGTCATCTTTGACTAAGTATGTAAGGACCTGCGTGTCCACTTAAAAAAAGTTATGTATTTCATACCCTTAGACCCCCTCACATGAATGTGAGTAAATTTTTAATTAAAAGGCAATCAACAAGAGGTGTCCTTGAAGAGGCGTCGCCGGAGAGGTGTCCCCAAAGAGGCGTTCAAGAACAGGCGTTCGACATGTGGCATCACTGTTTGAAAGGAGGCTAACAGTTGCAGAAATATTTGATAATAGAGACTCCATGAGTCCATTGTTTTTTATTAGTTTATTAAATAATGATAAACTAATCATAAGTTTCAAGATCAAGTCATGATTAATTATTCATAACTAATTAAAATATATAACATTATATTAAATATTTTAAAATATTAATGTAGTATATAATATTTTATTAGTTATTTTTTATAGGTAATAATGTCTTTGCAATTATATTGCAACAGTGAGACCATTTATACGGAGCAGGGATTTAGCTATAGTGTGCCACCTGTCAGAGTGGTAAATCTTCATGGTAGTATGAAATCGGATTCAGTTCTCAATAAGATTAATAATCTATTAAAATTGAGGGTCGATCAATCCATTTATTCAATCGAATATCGACATATACAACATCTTGAATGTTTCTGGCACACCGAGTACACTTTGGATGATGATGATGATTGGATGGATGCATCTTCCTTATTTTAGACAGCAGTGTGCTAATGGTTTATGGAGTTGTGTGTGGTGATTTCTGATATAGATGTGGTGCAACTGACTACTATAGAACCGTGTTTTGTGAGCTCTGTACAAGTTGGTCCATCACATCAGTCTTTTGCATTGCCTCCTCATTTGACTCCATTAATAGATGAAAATTATGAAGTAGATGATCAAAATGTAGAAGGGAATGTAGATGACATCCCTTTCTGTGCTGATATAGTGAATTAAAGTTTATCTGAGGAAATAGAATCTGGGGAACCATCAGGAGATGATGTGGGTGAGGGTGATGTGGGGAATGAACCTTATGAGGTACCTTTGAGAGATGTTGGTGAGGGTGATGTGGGCAATGAACCTTCTGAGGTTACTTTGAGAGACATACATCCATGAAATTTACCGGTTAGTGGTAATCATCCTTCAGTATTGAGTTCAATAGTTAAAAGAATGTCTCATGAACAACATTTTTATTGGGATGTCATTACACCGGCTTCTGAATTCTCTGTAATTGTGGAGAATATGTATGCATCAAATTGACAATGCCACCTATTTTGGTCAAGAGTTTCCAAGTAAATTGGTCATGAAAAATGTGATAAAGAAATACCACATTGAGCGACATTTCACATTTGTGGTTGATGAGTCAAAGAAGAAAAAATATATCATTATTTCTGAAAAACTTGTGCCTTAATGTAAATTTCGATGAAGGGAAATATTTGATAAAAAAAATTTCATGTTGGAGGATAACCAAATTAGAAGGGCCACACACTTGTGTGCATCCTAGATTGTCACAGGATCACTCTTCCCTTGATTTATAGTTTATATCAAAAGTTATTTTTGATATGATACAAACATATCAGGATGTTCTGTTGCCCTTTTTTAGGAAAGAATTCAACAGTTGTATAACTACAAGATATCATATACCAAAGCATGGAATGCAAAATAGAAGGCAATTATAAAAGTGTGTGGTTATTGGGATGAATCTTATGCTATGTTTCTACAATTTATGGAATTTTTATCTCTCAACAATCAAATTTTTTATCATTTGGACACTGTTGAGTATGTATCCCCCAATCACTGAGTTGATCGAACAAAGGTCAAGTTAAATAGGGTTTTTTGTCCATTCAGGCCATGCATTTCTGCATTTCCCTATTGTAAACAATTTATTCAAGTTGATGGAACTTTCCTGTATGGAAAGTATACAGGTGTTCTACTCATTGCTACCACACAGGATGGTAATAGTGATCCTCTACCACTTGCTTTTTCTATTGTTGAAAAAGAGAATTCTGAATATTGGAGTTGGTTTTTGGCATGTGTACATGTTCATGTCACACAAGACCATGGCATGTGTCTGATATCTGATCGCCATCGAGCGATTATAGAGGCCATGGTTAGTGGTGGGGTTTCATGGACTGAGCTGAATGCTTTTCAACATTATTGCATTAGACATATTGCAATTAATGTGCATTATCATTTCAGAGATGATGTCAAAAAGAAGGTTATCCTCTAGTTGGGTATGTTTTTCTAAACATATTTTTTTTTACCAAATTTATTCTCCATTTCAATATATTATTCTCTTATGGTTTCATCATATGATCCCCAACAAGAAAGGTTTGATCGATTCCCTGAAGAGATACGAACTTCTAATGAATATGTGTATGAATATATGATGCGGATTTGAAGGAGAAATGGTTATTATCATATGATGCTGGCAGAAGATATGGCCATATGACCACTAATATAGTGGAGTGCATAAATGGGGTCCTCAAGGGTGTGTGAAAACTTCCGATCATAGGGTTAGTGCAAGAGAAATTTTATAGATGTGTTTACTACTTTGTTTACCAGTCCCAAAAGGCCTATCAAGGGATGGAAAATAGAATGTGTTTTACGCAGTATTTCTGAAGTGATATTGATTCGATACTGAATGAGGCTTCAAGATGGACTGTTCTAGCCTTTGACAGGTAAAAGATGAGATTTCAGGTAAGATTGTGCTACGACCGGGCTACATGAACTAGTGGTCGAGTGTTTTTAGTGATGTTAGATAACAAATACTATGATTGTGGAAACTTTCAGGCATTTAGATATCCATGTGCACATGTTATCACAGCTTGTGCTTCAGTAAATATATCATGGGAGCCATATGTTAACCCAGTGTATTGTATGAGCACTTTGGTGAACTGTTATAGAGCAGCTTGGATGCTTGTTGGTAACTTTCATTATATATGATTGCCTACCGATCAGCCGACCATCATCCCTGATATTTCCAGGTTTCATAAATTGGTTCTGTTTTCAGTTATGATTTATTCAATGTCTGTCATTTTTTAAATTATTGGCTTCATACTACTAGGTTACGTCCTCGAGGAACACCAAAATCAAGTCGAATCAGAAATGAAATGGATTGGCCTCGACAACAAGGAGGGAGAATATGATGCAGTATTTTTCATACAGAAGGACATACTCATAATAGATATCCCCAAGTGGCAGCACAGAGCTCCACATCTCGTCATCCATGATCGAGTTTGTGTATTGTATCACGAATATGTATATTTTGATTTGTATGTGGAAGTTTCAGTATTGAATCCTTTTATTTCTGACTTTCTCTATTTCTAACATGTTTCAATTTTGGTTTGTATCGTTTTTTGATTCTCTAATAAAGAATTTTGTGATTCTCAAACTATTCAAAAAAACAACATAGAATGAAAGAACTAGCTCCTAGAAGTCCACATGCAATGATTAGAAGAACTCTATAGGTTTTAATTAATGCAGACCTCATAAATATTGAATCTCAGAATTAGGTAATATGGTGCTTTATTTAATGAGGGTATTGGTCAAGTATTACAAACACTAATCCACACATAAAAAATCAAGTATAAATCAAAGATATTAACACAATCATTTTTCATTTCATTGTTCTAGATTTATTTAAATATTATTTGAATTTTTTTATTGAATTCGCTATAATAAAGTAACGATGATATCATTTGTGAAGATGAAACATTTTCCATTGCTCACATCTCAGGCTACTCATATATCACGACTGCTTTTAGAGGTACATCCAATGCCTCCGTTGAATGTACACAGATCTCACCATTTCCATCATACTGCACCACCTCCCGCTATCATCCCTCATCTTCGTCGTGCTAGATTCTATGGCGTAGCGATGTGCGACTTCACCTTTCTCGATCATCAGATCATTACTGCACATGTATATAGATGGAGGCCATAGTCACATACACTCCATTTTAGATAGGGTATATGACTATTACCTTGCAGGATGTGGCCATTATGTTGGGCCTCCCCATCGATGGTGCGGCTATGATTGGCCGAGTTGGAGCAGATTTGCTGGAGCTTGTTCATAGACTACTGGGCATATAGGTCCCTGATGATGGCAGGACCATCGTTGGTGTTCAATTACACATGCCTTGGTTAGACCATCACTTCACACAGTTAGCAGAGGATGCTGATGAGATCATCATGCTGCGATATGCACGTGCATATATTTTGAGGTTGATCGGTGGCACCCTTTTTGTTGATCACTCCACTACTTTTTTACATTTGATGTATTTATCTTATTTGGAGGATTTGGATGAGGCCGACCGATATAGCTGGGGGTCTTCTTGTCTAGCATATACATACAGGGCGTTATGTAGCGCATGTCGCATCGATAAGATGCATATCACTGGATGCATGGTTCTTCTACAGATGTGGTTATGGGAGCACATCCCTCGTTTCGCTCCACATGCCCGTGTGCCATTACCAATAGATATTGTAGCAGAGGCTCCATGTGAATGTTGGCATGATATTCCTTCCTTATATTGTCTAAATTAATTTTATAACTTTCTATTATGAAATGTAAATATAACAATATTATCTACAGGTGGAGTTAGGCACATCGACATTTAGATTCCCCTAGACACGATGTCCATGCTTACAGACTTATGTTGGACAGCATTTGACCACATGATGTATGTAATTATTATTTATATTGTTAAATAATTATTATTTACTATATATGTAATCATTTATTAATTGATTATTTATTTTTTATTTCATATTATATGGATTCCATATACAGATGCTATTGTCACGACCCGTCCTCGGGGCCCATGTCGTGACTACCCCAAGCCCGCCTTCCATAGACCAGGGGGTGGTGACTAGCACCAAAGGCATAATTCCTGATAACTGGGAAGGCATTGCTTTTATAAGACATAAACACAACCAACCAGAGTACAAGCGGAAGTAATACACTAAGTCCAAAAGAAAGTGCTGAAAAGTAAATGGGCTAGAATACAAACCAAACTGGAAAGTACAGCTACAACTAAACGAAAGTACAACAGAAAAGACAAAGAGCTCGAAGATAAAGCAGCTCCTGGGTCGTCCACCTCGGATCCTACCCGAAGGGTATGTATAGATAACCTCCTCAACGCTCTCGCCTTCCAACCTCCTCTGAGTACCGTCTCGTCGTGATGTCCACCTCCAGGTACTGACTCGTCGTGAGGCCCACCTCCAGGTACCGTCCAGTCCTCGTACACTCGGTCTCGGTCAGTGTTGCATGTCGTCTTCATCCAACACAATGAGGTGCGGGCATAGCCCGTGTAGGGGTGAGTATAACGATACTCAGTAGGGACCCCAAGACCCTCAAGGTCTCACTAAATCCAACAAGGATAACCACAAAGAAGGATCTCAATAGATAACCCTTAGGTATAAGCCCATACTTATACCTAAGTTATCAAGTAACCCATCTCAATCATGAGGAAACACAAAGGTTATGAAATCAACGGATAACCACTACTTAGGTATATGCCCATACATATACCTAAGTTATCAGCTGGCCCATCTTAATCATGAGGTAAACACAAAGGTCATTAACTCAGCTCAAACCAGGATTTTCATTATCGAAACCACAACTGTTGGAGAAACTCTTCCTCTGTCGAGTACAGTGGCCATGTAACAACTCCGAGGCAATACTCACCAATATTAGACTGTTGAGGTACTCCTCTTGTCAAGTACTACGGGTCTGCTGCCAACTAGCGGGCGCTCGGTCCGTTGAGGTTCTGCCACCGAATACCAGGCGCTCTCCCTAATAGCCTACATAGGTACTCCTCCTGTCGAGTACCGTGGGTTTGCTGCCAACTACCGGGCGCTTCATCCGCTGTGGTTCTGCCGCCGAATACCGGGCGCTCCGTCTATTGGGCTAACCGAATCACTACGAGTCGAATTGGTCAAGCAGTCCTCAGGTCTACACCTACTCGGTCTCCGAACTCTGCACGCTCGTCTCCGAGAGGGTCCGCTCCACAAGCTACTGGTCGTTACTTCCAAGTATCACGTAAAATCACGTGGAAGTATCTCAAAGGGCCGCCTCATCATAGGGGTTTAAACGCAATAGACGGCGCGTCAATTGGAAGCTCGGTCTGTGATTTATTTGCCTTTTAGTCCCGGGGGCCCGGTTGGTTTCGTGTACGAACCAACCCAGACGTATCTCAATTGTACCCCGAACTCTCATGGGGTATACTCAAAGGAACTGTTTCTCAATGTGATTACCAACGCCGCCGATGGTTTGTCAAACGGACGTCCAGTCTGAGAGTTATTAGTATTTCTGTTCCAGGGGCCCGGTTGGTTTATAAGCTAAACCAACTCGACCGTACTCCAACTGCATCCAACCCTCATGTGGAGTATGCCAAAAGAACCATCTCATCAAGAGGAATCCAACAAAGTCGACGGCACGTCAATCAGACGTCTGAAGCTCAAGTTATAAGTGTTTCCGCTCCGAGGGCCCGGTTGGTTTTGGGTTCGAACCAACCCGACCATACTTCAAATGACACCGGTTAACCAAACCGGTCACACCATTGTGATCCATACCGAAAAACACACGAGATGGTCTACCCATTGGTCCAAAAAAGATAGTCGGTGAAAAAGTTCCATTTCACCACAACATGCGTGAACCGGGCCTCATGGGGCCCGCGCCTCGACCTAGACTTAAATATCCAAAATTGGTCTTAAAACATCTGCCTTAATTCCAGGGTCACATCGTCGTAGACGGTTCGTCATTTCGACACCGTATGAGAGAGATATGTCAGATACAAGATCCCGTAATAATAATATTATTATTGTCATTGGGTGTTTCGTGGACTTAAGCCACGAACAAGAATTTAGTATCCAACATTAGACTTGAATCGACCGTCTTAAAGAAAGGGTCACGTCACCGCTGACGGCAAGCCAATCGTACGTTGCACGCATGAGTTATAACAGGCTAAAGATTTAATAAAAATATTAAATCTATTATTTTCCGAGCGCTTCGGGTACCCGATCCAAAAACCCGAAAAAGACATCCAATATTGGACTTGAAACGTCCATCTCAGAATCAGGGTCGCACTACCGTAGATGGTTCTTGAAACCGGGATCGAATGAAGAAGTTGTGGATAAAAAGGATTTTTATTAACAAAAGTAATAATAACAATATTTTATTATTATTATTATTAATTGTTTATTTATTTATATTTTTTATCTCCAATATCATTCCACGCATCAACCATTCAAGTGCACAGCGCAAATCCCTATTCCTTTGATATTTATTTATTTATTTTCATTATTATCCTTTAATACCTCCCTCTCTCCAATCTCACTTCCATTCATGATTTCATCTCCCAAGCGCCCCAACTACAACCTTCTTCCACACGGCCAGAACTGCCACCACCTTCGGCTACCACGCACCGGACCCCATGTCGTGCCACCTTCCGCCTGCACCAGCAGCCACGGTCACCTGCTCGCCCATCCAAACCATCACCTTGGACCACTGGGACCCTCATCGGACCCGCGCCATGGGATCCTTCTGCACGTCATACCGGCTTCGAATCGCCGTTGCGGCCCATTTCAATGTCGCCTGTCAATCCGCGCACAAAAGAACAACCAGCGGAGGGTCCGGTCTTGTTCGTTAGTCATGTCCTCCACATTAGAGGCTCAATACAAAATTCATAAATGACAAGGGTTTAATTTATTCAAAATAAATTAGACAAACACCCTGTAATTAAATACCCATGCACGAGGTATAAATCACATATACACTATATACGAAAACCCCCTACCTCGATTATGAAGTTTCACATCATCGAGCCGCAGAAAGAGTTTGTAGTTGACGTCGATCATTACATCTTCCTCACACTTCATATCAGAGCTTGAGAATCGGAGACTCGCCTTAATCTGACCTCCGTTGAAGGATTGTTCTTCGTCGAAGATCTTGGAAGGCTGTCGTTGGAGAACCGTTCTTTGTCGGATGTTTAATGTTCTCTCTAAATTTCTCCAGAGGTTAACCACAAGATTCTCCAAAATATTTTCCAACCCATATTAAAAAGAGGCTTCCCCTATTAATAAACATGTCATCCCCTTTCAAATTCAAAACACTTAATTAATTAAAGTGTTGGCACCATTAAAGAGGGAGAGAGAGATGGTCTCTTTATTAAAATGGTTGTCACATTAAATTGAAGGGGTGTTAAAGGGGGTTGGAAAGAGTTATGGGAAGATGAGAGTTTGGTGCTCGTGTGGGCCCCACCTCTCATATATCCACACATGGGAGGATTTAACTTCCATATATATAAATTTGTTTTAACAAATTTATTTAATTTTTCTTAACTAAACTCCAAAATTAATTAAACTCAACCCGCTTAAAACACAACTGTGATAAAGATCCCCTTAAGCAATTACCAGTGTTGCGAGTTCATCGGTGCCCTCAGATTTCAATTCCGAGTACCGGTTCAAAAGATATAAAAACCTGCTCATTTGTTCACTGAACGTACCCGAGCTAAACTTCGGAAATTGATTCCGGGCACACCGGGCCTCAGAATCAGGTGCCGTCAGAAACTGCGTACTCATAGAATTCCAAAGAAATTAATAAAAAAAATTCCTTGAAATTTCTGAGTCCTTACATTACTCCCACTTCAGGGATTTACGTCTCCGTAAAGCTTCAACACACACTATGGGAAACAAAAGTGGTACTGAGCACGCATATGAGCCTTCTGCTCCCATGTGTTCTCCTAGAGGTTCTTGTGTTGCCAGCGGAAGCGCACAAGAGGAAGCGATCGTCCATGTAAGACCCAATCCTGTCGATCCTCGATCTCCATTGGAACCTCCATGAATGTCACCCTGTCATCGATGTCCAGCTCTATGTGGTCGATGATGTGTGAAGGTTCATGCACGTATCTCCTCAAATGAGATATGTGGAAGACGTCGTGCACCTAGTGCAACTGTGGTGGAAAGGTCAAGCGGTAAACCACCTCGCCTACTCTGCTAGGGACCTAGAAAGGTCTGATGAAATGCAGAGTTAACTTGCCTCCTCGACCAAATCTCCATAGACCTCGTCGAGGTGAGACCCGTATAAAAATGTGGTTGCCATTCTCGAACTCTAGAGGCCTTCGTTCCCTGTTTGGAAGTGAAAACTCAAAACTCCTGCTGCCACGAGGTTAAGGTTGGCTGACTCAAGAGTGATCGGCCGCACCCTCCTATGAGTTTATCCTATGCTGCCTGGGGTTTCCTTTTTTCCGACCAAGGAAAACCCATCCCATCATTGTAGGTAAACCACAACCTTTTTGCCTAAAACAGTAAATCTGTGTATGAACTGTGGTTGCCCAGTCCATACCCAAACTAACGCCATAAGGCCTTAACGCTACCACCAAGAGGTTCCAACCGAAACTTTCGCCTCTAGGGTCAGATCACATCGTCGGCGTAAGTGTGATTATCGAGTCTCCTCTCAAAGGTATCTCCTGACATGTGGTTCATGTCAACGGCTTTAACCGGAAACTCTAGGTCTGGGAAAAGATTCATGGAAGGAAGAAATGATTCGTATCAATATCTATTATTATGGTAGCTAGTATTAGACATAGATCGTACCTTGAATCATTCCTAGATCTCTTGGGTCACACTCCTTGACCACATGCAGCTACTCTCTTCCCCTGCCCTCCTGCTCCCAGATCCTGGTGGGGACTACAAAGGCGGTGGTTGTAACATGTCGAAAAGTAAACCACCTCATGCTGCTCTCCCAACTCTACTTCCACATCTGCTTCTCTACAGATTCATATTTCATTAACACTTCCTCTTCTTGAAACATTTTACATGCCCAAGTCTCTGAGACGGGTGCTAGTTTCCTGTTTTCCCACTGTTAACATTCACTGGTTGTATCCATTCTGCCAAAGAACATTCAACCACAAAGGTTCTCTCTAGCACCCTAGCATAAGTAGGAATGCATAGAGTAAAAGTGGTGGCATGGATATCCTTTAAACAAACCTCGCTCAGAGGTCCGAGATCTAAATCATTGATCGAATCGTAGTCATAAAGTACCAGGAACCATCGGTACGCCTCGATGACTACTCAGCTACCGACAGGTCGTTCTGTTGAAGCTGTATAGCTCTAGAAAACTCTCAGCCACCTACTCAAGCCAGTCCTCAGCCACCTGTGAGTCGGGCTCACCTCGAAACCTGAGGGGTATCTGATGCTAAAACACGTGTAAGGCACTGAACCCACATATGTCATCTACGGGTACCGTCAGTTGTAACTGCTATCCAACAGGTATTGATATAGCTGGCTCACTACCCGAATTTACTATCTTAGTCATCGGTCCACATACCGAAGCCTCATCACTATGCGAACCAACCCCATGGTCACTCACTGGGAAAGACTAGTAGCTAAGATCTCCATCTGCTCTAATAGTGTCTAAACTAGGTGGAAAACTCTAGAGATCACCTCCATCCAGACCACTACTGCCTGGGAATCTGTCTCTCCTCATATCCTCAGAGGCCTCTACTGTTGGAACTCGTGCAACGTGCTCTGTCAGCATGCACCATCCGCTAGTATGGCTGGTGGCATCTGCTGCCTAAAGGGTGGTGGTGCTATTGGTACACCACCTGAAGGTGAAAACATAGAAAGAGGGCCCTGCACCGGAGTCTCATCGCTCGATGGGCCATCATCGAGTACTCTCTCGGAACTCCAACTGATTGTCTGCGTGGTGGCATCCTGAACAGATGCGACACGGTCAAACAATTTATACCTAGTGAGCTGACCTGGTTTGATCTGACTTAAAGAAAACTTTTGGAAACACACACGCAATCAGTGTTTTCGTGCACTAAGTTGGAAATCAGTTGTTAGGGTCCTGGTGTATGGATACGTCGGTCGTCGCTCCAACACTGGACTCCCTGAACTGAAGACCAAACTCAGTACCCTTAACACTATTGCTTCACAGAAAATAATGTTCAGAGGCCTGAGTTCTGTGGTAGAACCTACTCCTATGATAACAATTTGTCACGACCCATCCTCAGGGCCCATGTCTTGACTACCCCAAGCCCGCCTTCCATAAGCCAGGGGCTGGTGACTAGCACCAAAGGCATAAATCCTGATAACTGGGAAGGCATTGCCTTTATAAAACATAAACACAACCAACCAGAGTACAAGAGGAAGTAATATACTAAGTATAAAAGAAAGTGTTGAAAAGTAAATGGGCCAGAATACAAACCCAACTTGAAAGTACAGGTACAATTGAACGAAAGTACAACAGAAAATACAAACAGCTGGAAGATAGAAGCAGCTCCTGGTTCGTCCACCTCGGATCCTACCGAAAGGGTAGGTACAGATAACCTCCTCAACGCTCCTGCCCACCAAACTTCTCCAAGTACCATCTCGTCGTGAAGCCCACCTCCAGATACTGACTCGTCTTGAGGTCCACCTCCGGGTACCGTCCAGTCCTCGTACACTCAGTCTCTGTCAGCGATGTTCGTCGTCTTCATCCAACACAATGAGGTGTGGGCATAGCCTGTGCAGGGGTGAGTGTAACGATACTCAGTAGGGACCCTAAGACCCTCAAGGTCTCACTAAATCCAACAAGGATAACCACAAAGAAGGATCTCAACAGATAACCCTTACTTAGGTATAAGCCCATACTTATACCTAAGTTATCAAGTAACCCATCTCAATCATGAGGAAACACAAAGGTTATGAAATCAACGGATAACCACTACTTAGGTATATGCCCATCCATATACTTAAGTTATCAAGTGACCCATCTCAATCATGAGGTAAACACAATGATCATTGACTCAACGCAAACCAGGATTTTCATTATCGAAACCAAAACTGCTGGAGAAACTCCTCCTCTATCGAGTACAGTGGCCCTGTCACGACTCCGAGGCGCTACTCAATAACCTTAGACTACTGAGGTACTCCTACTATCGAGTACTACGGGTCTTCTTCCAACTACCGGGCGCTCCTTCCACTTAGGGTCTGCCGCCGAATACCGGACGCTCTTTCTAATATCCTACAGAGGTACTCCTCCTGTCGAGTACCGTGGGTCTGCTACCAACTACCGGGCGCTCCGTCTGCCGTGGGTATGCCGCCGAATACCACGCGCTCTGTCCACTGGGCTAACCTAATCACTATGAGTCGAATCGGTCAAGCAGTCGTCAGGTCTACAGCTACTCGTTCTCCACACTCCATATGCTCGTCTCCGGAAGGGTCTGCTCCACGAGCTTCTGGTTGTTACTTTCAAGTATCATGAAAACTAATGTGGAAGTATCTCAAAGGACCACCTCGTCATAGGGGTCTCAACGCAATATACTGCGCGTCAATCAGACGCACGGTCAGTGAGTTATTAGTCTTTTAGTCCCGGGGGCCTGGTTGGTTTCGTGTACGAACCAACCTGGCCGTATCTCAAATGTACCCCGAACTCTCATGGGGTATACTCAAAGGAACTGTTTCTCTACTTGATTACCAACTCCGCTGACGGTTCGTCAAACGGACGTCTGGTTTGAGAGTTATTAGTATTTCTGTTCCAAGGGCCCAGTTGGTTTATAAGATAAACCAACCTAACCGTACTCAAACTGCATCCAAACCACAAGTGGAGAATTCCAAAAGAATCGTCTCATCAAGTGGAATCCAACAAAGTCAACAGAATGTCAATCGGATTTTCGAAGCTCAAGTTATAAGCGTTTCCGCTCCGAGGGCCCGGTTGGTTTCGGGTTCGAACCAACCCGGTCGTACTTCAAATGACACCGGTTAACCAAACCGGTCACACCATTGTGATTTATACTGAAAAACACACGAGATGGTCTACCCATTGGTCCAAAACGGATAGCCGGTGAAAAAGTTTCATTTCATCGCAACACGCGCAAACCGGGCCTCGCGGGGCCCACGCCTCGACCTTGAATTAAATATCCAAAATTGGTCTTGAAACATCCGTCTTAATTCCAAGGTCGCAGCGTCGCAGACGGTTCGTCATTCTGACACTGTATGAGAGAGATATGTCAGATACAAGATCCCGTAATAATATTATTATTATTATCATTGTGTGTTTCATGGACCCGAGCCACAAACCAGAATTTAGTATCGAACATTGGACTTTAATCAACTGTCTTAAAGATAGGGTCATGTCGCCGCTGACGGCAAGCCAATCGGACGTCGCACGCATGAGTTATAGCAGGCCAAAGATTTAATAAAAATATTAAATCTATTATTTTCCAAGCGCTTCGGGTACCCAATCCAAAAACCTGAAAAAGACATCCAATATTGGACTCGAAACGTCCGTCTCAGAATCAGGGTCTCACTTCCGCAGATGGTTCTTAAAACCGATATCGAATGAAGAAGTTGCGGACAAAAAGGATTTTTATTAACAAAAGTAATAATAACAATATTTTATTATTATTATTATTAATTGTTTATTTATTTATATTTCATATCTCCAATCTCATTACACGCATCAACCATTCAATTGCATAGCGCAAATCCCTCTTCCTTTGATATTTATTTATTTATTTTCATTATTATCCTTTAATACCTCCCTCTCTCCGATCTCACTTCCATTCACGATTTCATCTCCCAAGCGCCCCAACTCCAGCCTTCTTCCGCACGGCCAGAACCGCCACCACCTTCGGCTACCACGCACCGGACCCCATGTCGTGCCGCCTTCCACCTGCACCAGCAGCCACGGTCGCCTGCTTGCCTATCCAAACCATCGCCTTGGACTGCCGGGACCCTCGTCGGACCCGTGCCATGGGATCCTTCTGCACGTCATACCGGCTTCAAATCGCCGTTGCGGCCCGTTTCAATGTCGCCCATAAATCCGTGCACAAAAGAACAACCAGTAGAGGGTCTGGGCTTTTTTGTTAGTCGTACCCTCCGCATTAGAGTCTCAATCCAAAATTCATCAATGACAAGGGTTTAATTTATTCAAAATAAATTATACAAATACCCTGCAATTAAGTACCCACGCATGAGGTATAAATCACATATACACTATATACGAAAACCCCCTACCTCAATTATGACGTTTCATGTTGTTGAGCCGCGGAAAGAGTATGGATTTGACGTCGATCATTGCATTCGCCTCACACTTCATATCAGAGCTTGAGCATTGGACACTCATCAGAATCTAACCTCCGTTGAAGGATTGTTCTTCGTCGAAGATCTTGGAAGGCTATCGTTGGAGAACCGTTCTTCGTCAGAGGTTTAAAGTTCTCTCTAAATTCCTCCATAGGTTAACTAAAAGATTCTCCAAAATATTTTCCAACCCATATTAAAAAGAGGCTTCCCCTATTAATAAACATGTCATCCCCTTTCAAATTCAAAACACTTAATTAATTAAAATTATGGCACCATTAAAGAGGGAGTGAGAGATGGTCTCTTTATTAAGAAGGTTGTCACATTAAATTGAAGGGGTGTTAAAGGGGGGTTGGAGAGAGTTATGGGAATATGAGAGGTTGGGGCTCATGTTGGCCCCACCTCTCATATATCCACACATGGGGGGATTTAACTTCCTTAGATATAAATTTGTTTTAACAAATTTATTTAACTTTTCTTAACTAAACTCCAAAATTAATAATACTCAACCCGCTTAAAACAAAATTGCGGTAAAGATCTCCTTAAGCAATTACCGGTGTTGTGAGTTCATCGGTGCCCTCGGATTTCAATTCCGAGCACTGGTTCAAAAGATAGAAAAACCCACTCATTCATTCACTGAACGTACCCAAGCTAAACTTCGGAATTAGATTCCGGGCACACCGGGCCTCGGAATCAGGTGCCGTCAGAAATTGCGTACTTGTAGAATTCCAAAGAAATTAATAAAAAACTTTCCTTGAAATTTCCAGGTCTCTACAGCTATTATCCAGAGACTTCCACCATAATTCACGGTGATTTTTGTTATCGGCTCTTGTAGGGTTCCATTGATTCATTTTCTTATAGTCGAGTGGCATCATACTGACAGAATTATGAGGCAGTTAGGATTATTTCAGCCTATTCCTGACCCGCCCAGTCAGTTAGATTCACTTAATTCCATGAATATGTCAAGGAAGAGATATTTTTATTGGAGGAGATACCACACCAGATATATTGATTTATGGGATAGATGACAGGACTTCCAGTTGAGAGGGGTGGGGACAGTGCGTTTTCATTTGGTGGATCGGATGGATTACGCAGCTTGGTACTACAGGTCCCCAGTCAGATTTCTGATACAACATGGACGAGGCTTTCATGAACTGGTATACATAGTTCCTTCCATAATTCAGTGAAATTTTTATTCATATTACTTAACAACATAATTTTTTTCGTAGGATGCTCGTATCTGTCATCTACTACACATGTTTGATCCAGTAGAGCACACAGTATTTGACCCAACATATTTTCACACCTTTGTATCAAAGCTGATTCCTTCGATGGAAGAGATATATCATGGCATTTTCATTGATCCACCACATGCTCAGGGGGCTGCGGAGCCTGTTGAGTCTCATATAGATATACCAGGGGGATGACCCTGTTATGTATCTTGTTGTTCCACAAGAGGAGGATGTTCAGATTGATCAGTCAAATGATGTTGTTCCACAGGAGCAGGGTGTTCTGCATGGTCATTCATCTGCTCCTCCAGCTTCTCAGGCTCATCCACAGGTAGATTCAACCAATGACTGGGTTGAGCTCAATTCATTATTACAGACATCCTTAGACCAGCAGCCATCTTCTTTCCATGTGGGTGAGAGTTCTAGCTATCCTCCACTATCATTAGATGCAAGACTGAGTACAGACAGTGAGACTGTACATCCACCACCTGTCACATAGGAGGATGTGGGGTTGGCTGCTGAGGATGATGTGCAGCGTACACCAGAGTGCAGACAGAGACGGACACGATGTGGATGCATCCAGTATACACCTGGTTGTGGGACAGAGGATCATCCACACCAGAGGTGTAGATTATGTTGATTTGTGATTTACAATACACTATGTATGTGAATTACTATTATCATTTATAGAGTTTTACTTTTTGAACAAGTGTCTTACTGTCATCAAATTATCTTCCAAAATTAATAATTTCTATTTGGTATTCATTAATAATTATTAATACTTTGGATGAAAATATTTGTGAACATCAAGAAGTCATGAAAAATATTATTGATCTCAATGATTTGAATCCTAAAATCATGGAACGTGATTCTTTTTTTAAAAAAAATAAATTGCATAAAGAAGAATTTCAATGAACAGTGAATAATTTTGAAGAGTAGATAATTATGATTGAAGATCAAAAAAACCACAATATGAGATGTATAGAATTAGAAGATCATTTGTCCAATTTTGAGAAAATACATATTCAAACATTATAAAAGGACACATGTTCTACTGGTACACAATCTTCACTGGTGGATTTTACTGTTAAAATACCTCCATCATGTGATAAAATTATGGAAATTATGAAAAAGATTAATTTCATATTCTTATAAAATAAGAAACAATACTTAAGAGTGTTAAGAATGTGTTAGCATATCTATGAATAAGTATTGAATAAGATCATCCTTTGTGAAGTTATATAAGATTTCAAAACTGGTGTTTATGATTGTTTCTCTTTAGGGTAGGTAAATGAAGAAATATTAAATTAATGCTAGAATTAATATATCAATTAGAATGAAATCTAATTAATGTAGAACATTCAGGAAGATCATGTTATTTAATGATAAATGTTTTTCTAAATCTCTCTTCCTTTGTTAACAAAAATAATACTGAATAGAAAGGGGTTATAATTGAATTAATCAAATACAAAAGAAAATTTGTCTTCTAAATAAATGATGAATTTTTTTAACCTTTATATAGGATGCGTGAACGGGGTTCACGTATCCTTCGAAGTTGGGGTGAAGGATGCATGAACCTCATTCACGCATCCAGCTGAGAAGAAGATGCGTGAATGGGGTTCACGCATCTAAAGACCCATTTTTAAAAATAGTTCAAACCCTATCCCTTTTCTATAATTTTTTTAAAACCCATATATATAAAAAACATGTCGTAGAGCCTTCCTTTTGGTTTCTTTCCTATGATTTCTTCCCTGGTCCCCCCCCCCCCTTTCATGGCACCTAGAGGGTTACATCCCTTGCCTTTATTCTTATTCATGATTCATTAATAGGTTCCTCTTATTTCATTTTCCATTAGGTTTTCATCCCTGGTTTAATTTTTCCATATTTGGTTTTCTTCTTCAATTATGATATGTGTTCTATGTTGGTTATTTCATTCATTGGTTGTGGTCATTGGTGGTGTGTTGATGATTTGGTGGAGATGGTATTATATTGATGACAGTCTTCGACATTCTAGGATTTTTGAAAGGTGACAACATGGTGGTGGTGGATCGGAGTTGATGAAAGTTACAATTAGGGGATCATATGCGATGATGACGAAGATGCTTGGTGATGGTGGTGGACTTCAGAGAACTTGATGATGGTGACGAGTGATGGAGATGCTGATAGTGATTTGATTATGTGATGATGGTCATGGTGATGGGAGGATTAGGTTGTCAATGCGATAATTACAGCGACGTCTCGGGTGATTTATTTTCCCATGTTTTTTGGTTTTCATTTCTTCAAATTGAATATTAAATTTGAATGTGGATATGAATCCTGTAATCTTGTGGTATGCTATTTTATGTGGATTTTTTTTGGTATGCAGTTATAAATTTGAATGTTGATATGTTGTTTTTAGGTTCTTAATTTTCCAAAAAGTGGTATTCAAAAAATAAAAAAAGGGATTTGGTTGTAGACTAGTTATATCAATCTATGGTGTGTGACATTTGGCTTTTGATTTGTTGATGGGTCTTCAGTGTAATTACAGCATGAACATTTATGTTGGGGGATATAGGATTGGTTTGTACTTCATGGATTGGAGACCAGTATGGTATATAGTGGATTCATGATAAAACTTATTAGTGTCTGGAATACTTATGTAATGGGGGTTATAATTACCCAAATCATACAGGTGGGAAAAATGGAAATTTTAGCTTTTAGTTCAGGGACAGTTTGAGAATTGGGATTTGGATCACAATTTTATGGATATAAAATTATTAGTTAGTGTTTTTTATATGATCATAGACCCAAGATATCTCTCAGGTTCTATGTTGAGTGTTAGAGAAAGGTGGAGTGGCTTTGTTGTGGGTCTACTGAAAGTGGTTTTTGTATTATTTTTATAGGTTTTTATTAATAATTTGATGTTTTCTATTCAATTAAAATGGTCATATAATTTTCTGTAATTGTTTTAGGGTTATTAAACTAATTTTATGTGGTTGTGATTGAGATGTTCATCTATGTAGTAGAGAATTTATAGTAATTTAAGGTGAAATGTAGAGTCAAAGGTATCATGGACATTTTTAATTTATCAGTATATAAGGGGTCAATACATAATGGTTACTATATACATACATTAGGATAAATTCCAGATGTGTAAGGGTACAATTAATTAAGGTTTAAATCATTATTCATTAGACTACATTCATCATCCCAAAAATTTGAAAAGTGTTAGAATCCACTATTATACATAAAAGTCACTCAATATTCTATAGTAAATGAACTACAGAAGGGAAAATAGTATATTATTGTTTTAAAGGTCACCCTATGGTGAATAATGATACTATAGATATGTAAGAGTACATGGAAGCATATATGAATTGATAATGTAAACAAGATACGATGTGTTGTATTCTGTTGAACTCCATGATACGTAAGGGTTGGTTTTGGTAAAGGTATTATATAAGGATTACCATAATGTATATAAATTTTTTCTATAGAATGTAAGGATTAATACATAAGGGTACAAGATTTACAAACTGATATATAAGGGTGGATCTGGAAGTTATGTAAGGGTTAATTTTATTTTAAAGTTCAGATAATTGTAAATCGCTTGGATACATGATGGTTATAAAATGGTAATATATTGATACATAAGGATCAATACATAATGGCCAACCTGCAATATGTATGGGTGGAAATACATAATGGTTTCTCTTGGTTAAAGTTGATGAGTAAGGGTTCATTTGGATAATACATTATGGTCGATAGATTGCAATGTATTGGTGTCACCTAGTCATGTTTTAGTGTACTATAATTGTTAAAGGTACTCATACATGATGATATTTGGATATGTAAGGGTCATAATATTATATATAAGATTAATCTGTGATACTAATGGCTATATAAAAGGTTAATATTTGATACATAAATGTCATCTGGTCAAACATAAGGTTTAATGCTATGAATATAGAAATAAAAATAACTCGTAAGGGGTTATACAAAAGGGTTAATTATATTTTCCTCATATTACCTAAATAATTAAACAAATGGAAGGATGGAATTTTTCCTTCTAAAATTAGATCCCTTTTCAGGGTTCCTATTTTTTAATGTTGTTCGTAAATGGGTTGGTATTATTCCATTACCCTTACTAATATAACTTGTAAGCTCCTTGATATATGGGAATTTATGGTTGAATGCCTCATCCTTTATGGTGTCATTTTCTCATTTCTTCAAGGTTATTACACCAGAGAATAGTGTGATGATTCGTTGTGTGATAGTGATTTAATTTTCCATGGCTAAAGGTGATTCCAAGAGGATGAATTAACATTATATCATAAATATTATTTAAATTTTGTAACTATATGGGGTCATTAATGTATTTCTATCAGTTTGAGTTAAATTGATAAATGATTTAAATTAAATGTTGGCGATTTTATATTCTATAGGTACTGATGGATTAAGGGTATAGTATGCACCCAAATTTTCAAAGATAAAGTCATGGGATATCATCCAGTGAGTAATTCTTTAAATATTCCAAAAAAAATTATTGTGGTATTATAGTTATTTTTAATTCATAAATAAATTATGAAAATTAAATAATGGTTTGGGATGACTTTTAAAAGAGGTGAGGGATTTTTTTAATGGGAAATTTCTAATAAATGTTGGATGATCCTAGGATATTGTGTATGAGAATTTATGATAGGGAATAACTCTAAATGATGTAGTTAGTCTCTAAATATCTCTCATGTGATTAAGATTTATATTTTTAGAATATTATAATATCTATCACCATATGTTTGAGATAATCCATTAAATATAATTGAATGGTTTATTTTAATATCCCATGATTTAAGTGGATGTGTCTTGGGACATGATGGACTCATAAACACTAGATTGATACCTCTGTTTCCAATGTTTGATGATATAACTATAAATATGTATTATTAAATTTAATGGCACTAAAAGGTATAATTGAATTAAATAAAATACTATAGACCATGATTTATGTGTCATTAATTCTCTTTGGGTTAGGGAGAATGATGGATTTAGAAATTACATGAATATGGATAGGTCATATAGAGACATTGGATAACTTTATCCTTTTTCTAAGGTGATTAGTTCATGGTAAAAGTGTTCCACTTTTAGAAGAGTGTGTGTGGATATATGCAGAGTTACCAAGGAAATGATTAATTTTTATGTTCTATTTGATAAGAACAACTATGTTTGACTGTATATGAGATATAGAAGTTAAAACATTCATATATAATTGTCATGTGGTGGTTCTTTTTTAATCAATTAGGCAATGATGAAACCATTACTATAATTTGGAAGGTGATTCGTTTTGATGATGTGATATTACCATAGTGTTAGAAATGAGATAAAGGAACTTAAACGGGGCTTCTATACTATGATGTGACCTAGGGGACCACATATGGTTCCATATAATATATTAGTTAGGGAGAAGATTAGAGTAAGAGGGATAACATGGTTATAACTGAGTATGAATGTAATGATAGGGATAATTTGTTTGTTTGATATACTGAGATTGGAAATGATTTTTATTATGGGGATGTATTAGATATTGTGAAATCCCAGATGGTTTTTTATCCCCAATATGGTTTATGATGTTATATGGTGGTATATGGGGCGTTTTTTTCTTCCCTTGATGATGATATTATATAAAACAGTCATAAGGTGTGAGTTATTCCATTCAATGATATATGATGATATGATATATGAGTTGAGACGGTATAGAGTTGGGAAATATTCCACCTAATTATATATGTGATGAGAAGGTTCTAGGGTGGATGTTATTCCCCTCATTGATATGTGCTAAAATACATAGCGAATGATATTCCCCTAATGATATATATTAATAGATTGTTCATAGGTTTGCGTTATTTCCCCCGATGAAATATAATGGTATTTGAGGTTTGAACTATTCTCACTCCCATAGTGATATATGATTTTATATGTGGAGGGAAGTATTCTCCTAGATTATATATGGTTGTATATACGGTGGGCATTAACCCCCAAATTAAATGAATTATTATAGTATATGAGGTAGGTGTTATTCTATCAATGATATTTAATGGTATATGAGGAGTGATCTATTCGCCGTGATGATATATAATGATATGATATATGATAGAAGTTTTAGAAATCATGTATATGAACTTCATTATAGTTATCTTACATGATCATAGACATCTGATACTATGTAATGTAGGTATGATAACACCTTGGTGAGTCAAATAGTACTCATGGTCATGACATGTGTTTTATTTATAGATGTTTAATTTTTTTTATTTTTATAGGAAATTATACAATAATTTCACTTACTGGTTATGCAGGGGACATCGTGGGTTATTGAATACTGAGTTAAACGCACTCCCTACATGGGAGACCCTAAAACACTATTTCCCAAGAAAAAAGCATGATCATTGGTATATATTTTTATATAGTAATAATGTTATATGATTTAACTATATGGAATTGAAAAGGTTGGGAGTTAGTATTGGGTGTAGATGCAAAACCAAGTTGTTCTATTTTTTTAAAAAAAATTGGGTTATATATGATCTTCTCATGTGAGATTATTTTACTATCAACATTTATCATCTGAAATTTTTGATAGTTACTTTTAGTAAAATATGTGTATGTTATATATTTTTATTTGGATTTGATTATGAATTTATCTTCTTCAATTTTATATTACGATAAATGATTATATATTAGTTCAATTTTATTCTACTATGATATGATCATATAGGCTCCCTATAGTATGGTCGTAGGCCCTCACTGCTAGTCAGTGTCCCTTAGATTATAGGGAGGTGCACCTATGATAATGTAGTGGTCTGATTAGGATGAGATATATTCGGTCGGGTCTTGATGTCATAACCAACTTCTTACCTGTTTAAACTGGACCCCTAATTATTAATTAATATAAATGATATTAGATATTTAATTTATGAATATATAATTTAATATATACCAAACATGATACTAGGATAAAAATTTCAATCATGAAAAAATTCCCCACTCACATTCTTGTTCAACCTATTTCTATAGAAAACTCTACTTCTCCAACCCCCATATAATACCGTGATCTCAAACTTCTCATTCACTTATAAATTGAACAAACATGACACCCTATATTTTACATCTATCACAAACTCACATGAAATAGAAAAAATTATTTTTATTACCGTACACCCATGACACCCAATATTACTGTCAACTCAGATTATTTCCTAATTTCACAATTACATTCATCCTTAAATAGATCTACACATTTAATCATAGTGATCATATCCAATAACCCTCACTTCCTCTTCACCACTACTAGACCCACATCATATCTTTATACATGACAACCATGTTCTCATTGATACTCTATATTGACAAACCAGCTTTTGTTAAAACTCACTCATTGATTATATCAATACACAAAAATATGTTTCTATAAAAAGAACTCATATAACTTCTTTAACCCTTGTTTTCAAATGAATCACTACACACACAATCACCATTAATAGATCCAACAAAAACTGACCTAAAACCAACTATTCCTTATTAATCCAATTAAATCGCACTATGTTCATTATTTGGAATCATATATATCTTTGAACTCAACAATGCTAATTCACACCACATCCATGCCTTTATAATAATATTAATTAAAGAAAATAATTATCATCCTTTCATGAGGAATACTACTCATCCTTGATTATGCTACTATCATCTATGTAGAAATTGGTGTTTCTTACTTCCCCAAGATTTATGGGTAAATCAGCCATGATATTGAATGACAGGAAAGGTAGGTGTGGTTTTCATAAGTATAATGAATAAAAATGAAAATATTGATAATTTTTAAATGTATTGTTTTATTTTTATTCTTATATTTATACATATAGTAAACCATAATTTAGTGAACCTAAATAATAGTTGTATATGGATTCTCTATCCTATATTGAGGAGACCATTAGCTTCTCCCCAACGCCAATAGACATCATCACATTGAACTGTGTGCAATTTAGAAATAAGGGGACAATAATTTAATAATTATAGAAAATGGTACTAGGTTGAAATCAAATGACAAGATAAAATTACGATGTTTTTATATAAAACAATATGTTTTATGAACCATGAAGCATTTCATATATCAATACGAGGTATAATTTTATAGAAATTTATATAATATATCACACATATAAATGTTGATAATATTTTATAAAAAATAAAATTATGTTCATACTTATATTCATGGGTAGTATTGTGGATTTGAAATTTTAAATATAAATTTTTAGGCTGATATATCTTCATTAATAAATACTTTTATTTAAAACAGTCCAGTAGTCTACTTTTGATCCACCTAGTATGAGTTATGATTTGGTTTTTAGATATTGAGACCAATAATGAATAAGATGGTAATATCTAGTGTTGTTATAGAAATTAGAAATTAGTATATCATAAGGGATTCTGTTGAGTTAAATGGTTGAAGAATATGAATTGCTGAATAGATTAAGTGGATATGATTAATGTTTTGAAATATTTGGTCAATTAATAAATCAAGAATAAATTCAAGTGTAATATAGAATTCATGTGAGGATTTGATCATTTTATGTTCTTGGAATTAATGAAATAACATGAATGGATTTTAGTTGAATTATATTTTAATTTGGTAGTTTTTTATGATTAAAAAATAATTTACGAAGGCTGCATTACAATCAGTAGAATATTCTATGAAAATACAATTGAATTTATTTATACCATATGATTAATCTATAATCCTTGTGGGATATGTAACATTAAAATATAATTCAATAAACACCTATTATAGTGTTTTAATTGGCATATTTGTTATGGTATAATATTTCTAATATCATATCAATTTTATTTAAAATTTCTTAAAATATAACTTTCTAAAAAAAGAAATCTATAAAATTTTATGTTTCAGAAGAACTAAGGATTCATATTATAAATAAATATGTTTGATTAGAGATATATGATTAATTATGGAGGAAGTGTCAATAATTTCCACTATAACTGACCAAATCTTAAGGCTTCCTTACTCATGCCACATTACACCACCTATGCTAATTATCCATCCTCACACATCATTATCCACTAATCTCTATTGATTGAAACTACTTAAATGATTTTAAGACACTTTTAATTGAATAACATTAATACTACAATCTTATAAGCTATCCCCCCTCATGATAGTGTTACAATTGTCCAAGACAAAAAATGTGGCCCACTCACTTATCCCTGTGAGACATATAGAGTAGCCATGATAATGGATGGAGGGATTGTTTTTTGGGGATTCCAAAATATTAATTAAGAATGATTAAAATAGTGATAATAATAACATTTTTTACATAAGTATATATCCTGATTATAATATCATAAATTTAAATAAAAAAATGAAAGTGGTGTTTACTATACTATCTCAAGGGGACCACCAGTTCAATCAATACACTTATAGATCTCATCACCATGAATTATGTGTGAATTTTCTATCAATATATTATAATATTATATTTATAAAAAATAGGTCCAAGTCATTCCTAACAACCATGATGAAATTATAGAATAATTAAATAAAACATTATGTTCTTAGAACTATAACATAAATAAAATTAAAATTTGAGATATTTTTTATAATTACATTTATATTAATATATAACAATTATAAATTTAATATTATAAGGGACTAAACTCATATATAACAATTCATATATTCAGGGATATTACTATAGATTCAAATTTTTAGATCTGTTTTTTTTTCATGCTGATAGATCTTCGGGTATAACTCCTTTTTTGATGATGTCCATTTTTCTCAAATTTCATCCACTTAATAATATTTAGGACATGGGTTATCTCTATTAATACCATGAATGATTATGATTATGATTATGATAATTGAAGGAGTTGTTATGAACATTGGTGATTGTTGTAACTGTAGTGGCGTTTTATTATATTGGAAGATGAAGAGGATTATTTAAAGAGGTGTTGAAGCTGAAATGGTTATTATCTATCATTTTATTTTTAGCATATAAATAATGTTAAAAATTTAGTGTTAAATGTAAATTTATGTGAGTTAAGGATAATTATATGTTTTTGAGAAATTGAATGGTTGTGTAATTATTTTATTTGAATTCTAAAAGTATTTGGTTGGATTTTATGATTAAAAAATATTTTTTAATAGTTAGGTTCTAATTAGTGAATTGATGTATAAGAATACAAGATAATTTATGTGTTGTGTATGATTAATATATAATATCTTCCGTCCGAGTAACATTATATTAGAATTCTATCTTGTCACATCAGTTTAGTTCAAGATGAATCAAATAAATGTCAAAATAGATTTTTTCTTGTGTCAAATTAATTCAGATCACTAGAATGAATCATGTTATGAATTAATTAATACTATGGATTATTATATTTCAAAATAATAATGGTTGGGTGAGTATAATATTTTATTATTCATTATCCTTATAGGATTATTTATTGAAGAAGTTTTATAGATAAGAATACTTCTATAAGATTAATTTCTATGAAATATCAATTACAAATGTTGTGTAGATATAAAAGAATCATTAATTTTTTTATGATATATCATCATTGAATTTTGTTCAAGGATATTTTTAATAAATAATAAATTAATTTAAAAATATATAAGGTAATTCCATGGTATTTTTAAAAAAAAATTCATAAGATAATGAAGTGCACTAGGTGTTAGAAAAATTCCATTAGTTCAATTTTCAAGGGTTTTTTAAATGGTTGATGTAATACAATATAAGGATCATACATTGTCATAAAGTAAGGATATAGATATAATTAAAGAGTTCTTAAGGAGATATATATGTTATGTCTATATGATATGAGTCTTTCAATGGAACCTTAGGTCAACTACATTAAAAGTGTTTCTCAAAAAATAGAAAAGGCATGTGTTCCTTTTATACATAATAGTCTTTGAAATCACATGTTAGGTATTTCACATTGTCATTGGGAGGAGAACATGATTCATTCAACGAAACCTCTTATAACTCTTTGACTCCGTTATTTCTAAGGAACCTATTTTCAAGGATGGTATCATTAGATAGACAAACTCTATGATAGAGACCCCATTACTATTAGTTTCCAAGATATTTTAGATTTTTTTTGAAAATCAAACCACAAATGGGATAGCCATGAAATTTTGTGGATTAAGAATGTTTTCATAGTTTTTAAAATTTATTGTTTCCCAAATAATGATGGGGGAGACACAGAATTGTGTTATTTTAAAGGTTAATTCCTAAACTAAACTCCATGAAATCATTTTTTTCTATAATATGTGATTACTAAAGGTTTCCAAATAACTATAGTGATGGAACAAGTAATTTTTTGTTTTTTATAATTCAAAAGTTTATATTTTTAGAAAAAATGGATTAAAAAAGTGTTAGTGATATTCACATCAGGAAAATTTTGAGTCAGTAGACAATAATATTAACATTTACTACCTGTTATATTGGAATTTAATGTGTAACCATAACATGGTATTCAGGAAGGTTTTGGATGAACTTTCCCAACTTACCCAACATGAATTTTTTATCAATTAAGTGGGACACTATGATATTATATCATGATAAGTGAGATGTATATCTAGTTATAATGGAATAATTATCATTGAGAATATATTGATAATGATACACTAAGAGAAAAAATTCTAGCCTTGTGTTGGAATGTTAGTAAAGAAGCAAAAGTATATCTAAGAAGTTATCTCACAGGTTGTTTGGGGAGTATATTAGGCATATGAATGTAATGTGAATAAATACACCACTACATATATAAAATCACCATTTTATATGAAGGTCTATAAAATAACACATTACAGGGATGATATATTTTTCTAGTGGCCAATGGCTATAATTTCATAATTCGGTGAGGGTTATAAACATATATGGTCGGTGAAAAAAATATTAAATTGAAAAAAGGTGTGTGATTCAGGAATTAATGGAATCAACACATTTCCATGGAATGTTCCTTGGATTGTATTAGTTTGATTTAACCATGTATATTTATTTTTTTCACTCATATATTTACATAATCAATTCATATCGTTTGGGAGGGGAAAAGAGTGTTCTAAAAAATATTTGAATAAAATCATCGGTGAGGGTAATTTTTGAATGATTGATATATACATATTAACCCATGTATGAAGGTATTTATCTTAACTTGGACCAATAAGTGCTATCAAGTATGATAGTTCTTGGTGGATTTATCTATATATGATGTAATTAATGCGATCATTAGTAATAATGGAATTTGGATCATTAATAGAGATAATTTCCATTTATAGATGAATAATATGATGAAAAACTTACCTTCATTAGGAATGGGTCTCTATATATATTTTCCATAACTGGATATAAAACAACATTTATATAATAAAATTATCAAATAAAGACCAATGGGGGTTATATATTGATGAAAAATGGCCCAATGTAGTGGTAAGAGAATTATCCATTTTTATATATACATTAAGGATGTCATATAAATCAT
Source organism: Viscum album (assembly GCA_963277665.1). NCBI lineage: Eukaryota > Viridiplantae > Streptophyta > Magnoliopsida > Santalales > Viscaceae > Viscum > Viscum album. The sequence goes on from OY728130.1 coordinate 1,228,988,782, forward strand.
CACATTCTATGTGAAACAATATTATAAACATATATAAAGGCATATCTGTGATATATTAATCTATATTAATTCTTTATGAAATAAATTTGGATAATTTCGGATGCACCAGAATGAGTATTCTGATGCATTCATTGAGCAGGTGAACATTGATGAGGAGGGAATATAAGGAATCAGAGAAAAAAATAATGACTTAAAAATCATTGAGTATTATAAGAATATTACCATTACATTTAAACTGGAATTTCCTGGTTCTAAAAGACAAATACATAAGGAAAGTGACACTGAATAATCATTATAGAATACTCATTGCATACAAGATAAGAAATAATGGCATTGAGTCATTGGGGATAGAGAATTATCATGAATCATAATTTAATATTATGAATAAACTCACAATAGTGGATGATATTGAATAATTGATATGTATGATGTGATGTTTTTCATTTCATAAAACCTTAATTTGGGAGATTAAGGGTTAAATGAAATCATCCATTGGCTTGTATTAATTGTGGAAAGTTGAGCATCTCTCAACAACATGTATGAAGATACTTCGAGATATTAGTAAATAAAAAGAATATAAACAAATAATCTAAGGCTAATAAAATTAAAAAATATTTCATGGGTGAAATTCATCATGTAGAGGAATTTTCTTTTACAATAACAAATTCATATTAAAATAATTTGATAAATAATAAATTGAAGACTTCAGTGAGCTTAGTGAGGATGGTCTTTTGTCTGTTATAGAATTGTAAAAACTGAAGTAATATAATAATGAGAGCATTGGAGTTAGTGGATGAGTATACCTCATGATTGAACTAGAATCTACACAAGGTGAAATTTATATTTGGATAGACAAAAGAATGAAATTTAACCATGTCATACACGATTTCACACTATGTATACAATACAAATAGGAATAAAAAATATGATTTAATACTAATAATGAATGTATTATATATGAAAATCCTAGAAATTCAAAAACAATGATTGATTATAGTCATAGGATTTAATATAGGTCCTAAATTATAAATTAAATATCTAATTCTATGAGATATAATGTGAAAAATATCAAGGAGCTCAAAATTTAAATTATAACTATGAGAAAAAATATTGATGATCAGGGGATTCATAAAACTCACCACATGATATCAAGATTTTGTAGTCTATGGGATATAGAAAACTCTAATGAGGGTCATGTAGAGTAAATGGAAAATTTAGATATTTTTTCACAAGTCTATAGGTTTAATGATAAAGTAAAATCCATTTAGGGGAATGATCGCATCAGATAATTATTTATTGCAAATACAAAACCATATGTTCTCACACCATCAAATATGGTTAATTTTGATGATTCAATATATACAATAAAGTTCTCAAGTAGAGGAGTGAATACATTCCAAAATACACCTTGAATTTAGTATTATTATTGTAAAAAATTGTGGAATATGTAGTATGTTTCTACCAAAATAAAAATAAATTTTATGGATCATGTGAAATAAAAACATGAATTTATAAATTTCTATGATTAATATGTTTTAATAGGTATTGTTTTTATGTGAATTATATGGATAGAAAGGCAATAATTTTTCATCAGGAGTATAAAAATGTTTTTTAATGGAGGCTTGTTGAAGGAGATCTCTTTTGATGGAAGATTCGTCATATGGAATGAAAATTAATAATCAATTTACATCCCCATTAGAGGAGGGTGATCAAAGAGAATTTTCCACAATTTTTTACATGTAATCTAATTTTTTTCTTTGGGAATACTATAAAATTTAACATGAAGGATTAAATGATAAAATTATGGGATAATAAAATTATGTCATGAGTAAGACATTAAAAATGGATTATGTTTCTCAGTAATGTATATGAATATCAGTTATTTCTATCAATTTAAGAAGAAAATAATTTGTGACACAAAATTAATATCCTCCATAGTGAAAAATATATATTAAACTCATTGATAAATGATATAGATTTATGATTTCCCAAAATATCTAAGTGCTCACAATCACATGTGGGATACTAGTAAAGAAGATAATATCATATTAAATACTTCCAAATCAAATGAAAATACCTTGATTATATTGCATGAGTTGGTACATACTTCTTTGTGTAGTAAAATATCACTGAAATCCATGGATGTAAAATGTATTATGAGTTATTAATTGATTCATGAAATTAGATTTTATAGACGAAGGTGGTCCCTCGTATATTTTTTCCATTCAAGTGTATTATATGATATCATAGGTTGTCAAAGAAGATGGTTGAGATGAAAATTTAAATGTTATTGATTGATAATTGTACACAAATAACTATAAATTAGGTTAAATAATATATCTTGCAGAATTTTATAGGGAACTATATGTAAGTTGGGAGATCTACAAAGTAGTTCCATTAAAAGGAGGGATTAGATTAGTAATAATATTTCACTTATAATTCTCACTAAGAAAATATACCAAAAGATATATTTGAATTAATAAGTGATTACATTAGTTTATATCATCAAAAAATTATTTGTTATATCTGAATGAATGTAATATACATTATGATATGTGTTATTGGTAAAATATTAAAATGAAACACTTTTAAATTTATAGAAGTAAATAATTTATTATAAATAATTATAATACAAAAATGTTTTAAGATAATGGTGATGGAGGTATCATTATTGGTTATCCACAAGAAATAAAGGAATAATTTTTTTATAAAAAAATGATTAATAATCATTGAATTTCAATATGACACTATTGAGTAAAATGAATTTAATTATAAAAGAAGTGGTAATGTTTTGTAAAATAATATTGAAATCATGGTGTGGTGATGCATAGGTGATTATCCTAGTGTGAGAACATAAGGATGTATAAAACTAAGAATAATTCATTGATGATTTTGAAGTATTTTTTTAGAACCATTAATGAGGCACGTACATGTGGATGAAATTAATTAAGGAAATAACTTTGATGATTAGAAATAATAAGTGTAAACATGTAGAATGATGAATATATAACAATATTTTCTTTTATCATATGTAATTATCACATGTACGTAATGGTTTGGGTTGGGTGAATTTTTTTCTATAATAATGTTAAAAAGTACATTATATTTTTTTTGTTATAGAAGAAGATCTTAATGTGGAAGATAAGGTTGTTTCCCATAAAATAATAGTTAGAGAAGAGTTCATATCCTACTTATTGAGAATTTTTTAAATGATTTGATTAGAGAAACTATTTTTATAGAATCATGGAAATGTTTTTCATGTAGTTGGAGAAGAGTATAAAATTATTTGGATAATGTTCGAGTAGCTGGATAGTGTTTAACATGTAGATCTAGGATTATAAAATTAAAATCTATCTTGAACACAGAGAACCCATCATAGGGTCTTTACGAGGCTATGGAGGTTTATGGAAATACTCAGATATGGGTCTAGAATTTATTTGATGATTTGGAATTATATTTGAAGATATTCATAAAAATTATAATATTGTGTACATTATTTTAATGAATTTTGAGAAGTTTTAGATATTCTATTGAATGTATAGGAACAAATGAAAACATTTTGTGTTTATATGTGAGTGATTGAGAAATTGCATATTTTATCATTTTTTATTAAATGTTTTGAGAATAAAGAGTTTTATTAATTATAAAAAGATCTTATAGGATTCACCATTTCTGTTCAGAGTGAATATATTTGAATGACAGTAGATTTAATAAGGATCTTTAATTTTTTCATAATAATCCCGAGTAAAACATCAGTGTCAGTATTTTTCAAAAAAAAATGAATATATGAGCACAATAAAAAATGTATTAATTGTTTTTTATTCATAATAGTCATCATATTGACAACATTCAACACATTTTTAGTCACATTAGAACATTTGTAAAAATATAAATCTTATAGAGTTTTTGAAAGACCTATGGAAGATTGAGTAAGGCATGTGGATTTTTTCTAAGACTTTGTTCACTGATTTCATAAGGCTTTTTCACTAGAGTAATATTTTATATGTAATTTTTGATACAAATTTATATATTGGCTGACATCATATTTGAATCTAGAAAAGAAATTTTGATTTTGATTTTATAATACTAAGGAATATTTTGTAATGTTAATATGATTTCTATATTTTTTTTCAAATACATATGCCTTATCTTATATCATATAATAGCCTTAAGATAATAAGTAATTATAAATAGAAACACATAATAAATTTTTCATATTTCATAAGAGTTATTAAATTTTGTGAAATATTATTTATTCTATAAAATTACGAAATATTAAAGTGACCCATTGTACCACATACTAAATATTGAAATTCATACGTGTATAATAGTTACTAAAAAATATGTGGAATAGTGAGGAAGTGGGGAATTATAGAATATAATATTCTCATACTATTAAAATATATGTGATTATGAAATCAATAAATACCTGGAATGGTCATTTATAGAGTAAAAATTAAAAATAAACTTCTGAATCAGGCAAAATGATTAAGAAAATGATCTTCATGAATTAGAAGAATATGATCACATTGAGATGGATTCTGAGAATTAATGATTTAATATAATGAATATATTAGTACTTATGATGGACTGAAGATTCATGAGGATATTCTACAACAAAAATGAAATATTACTCTAAGATTTTATAATTTATGAATATTTATTAATATTATATTTCTTGGGATATATTGAGAAATATAATACCAATATTTTTATACACAATTAAATAGTGATTTATTTTTTTGGGATAAATTGATGTTGAAATATGAAAAGGGTATTCCTAAAAAACACATAAGAGGAAGAAGCTACGGGGAATAGAATATTTAAAATTTGAGAGAAAACCCACGTGGTTCGATTGAAGAATAAATGAGAGAAAATTATATGATTTTGTTAGGACACCAATATGATATAGTTAATGAAATATTTATGGGAATACTGAAACATGTTTAATGGGGGATTTCAATACTATCAATATATGAAATATATTATATTATTTTGAATATAGAATCTAAAATGTATATAGAAAATAAAAGATATTTTAGAAGATTTTCAAGAATAGAGTATTCAAATTTAGAATAACGAGATCATTATATATGTTAATGAAAAAGAAAAATAATAATACAAATAAGGAGATGCAGAAATGATTCTATTTATATGATCCATTCAGTCAAAGAGGAGGGATAAAAAGGATGAGAAGAAAGAACCATGTACTATCCTATGATATTTATATTTAAAAAGATGATATATAAGAAAGAGGTATAGAAATATTTGTGAGAGTAACCAAAACTGATATTATTATTCACGACATATGTGTTGATGCTTTTAGATTACTGATCCTCTATAATAATTATGATCACACTAACACAAAAATAAAAATGCTTATGATATTAATATGATTATGATTTTTTTTATTTTTTATAAATAGTGAAAAACATGCATATAAATTAAAAATAATATATTTGATACTAAATATATTGGTAAGGAATAGTATTATATCACTATGGTGTGGTGATATATATATAATATTGATGAACTTTTTCATTAGTGGTTTTTTCTTTTGTAAAACCTATCCAATGATATAATACTTTTAATATGATTTTTATATATCCTATTAGGAGAGAGATCATTATTCTATATAAGAGGATACCAAACATAAAATATGGTTTATTTTTGTGTAAATTCCAATAGTACTTGTTTTGATCATTGAAGGATACTTATTCACTCTATTAGAGTCGTGTTTATACACTATTGTTATAATATCTTAATCACACTCAACCATATCACACTGATTATATTTTTCATGATGGTGTCAGACCATGTAAATTGATTATGAGATAATAATTAATTTGCATTAATATTTCTTATTATTGTTGTGTATTGTATAATAGATAAAAATATTCATTTATATCCTAACTATTAACAAGGTTTTAGATATTCAGTGAGTTTATTTAAAAGGATAAAAATTTATATTGATATGAATTTTGTTAAAATTTAGTCATACATGATTCACCCCCTCTCTAGTAACTGCACAATATCCTTTAAGACTATCAATTGGTATAAGATAACAATATAGGTTGGACCTACATTCTTCATGCCCAAGTTTTTTTATCTGAGGAACATGATGTTTATATTTTATAACAGTTTAGAAGTTCATCATATGAAAATTCATGTTCAATTTCCAACATTACAATATAATGAGGATTTACCTAAGTAAACTCTGGAATTTCTTATATAAATATAACATTATTTTATAGAAATATTCAATAGATTTGATAATAATACATGATCAAAAATTGTAATTTTTTTCAGTATTTTAATACTTGAAACATAATCAACTTATTTCCTTAATGTTATTCAATAAATCTTAGAAAATTATTCTCACATGGTAACATTTATAGAGATACTCTTCCAAATACCATTATATATATCCTTGTGAAAAGGGAAAATAATATAGGGTGAGCTTAGATGCCTAGTAAGGTTTATCATCAAAGATAATAATCAATTATCTAAATTGGGAATAAAATAATCATAGGGGTATGAGAACATGACTAAAACATATGAAAACATACCAAATATTTCATAGAATATAAATCATGATTCATAAAATAAGGATTTTTTTTACCAAAATAAGTGAGTCGTAAAAGTTTGAAATCATAAATAATAAATAATTAGTAATATAAGTGTATCATAATAAGAAAACATGATTTTTTCGAAAACAAAATATAGAAAACAATTTAATTAGTCAAGGCCCATTTACATTACTATAATAGTGGATACAGTCTCATAATATATTCAGTTCACTCCTCATTCCAATCATTTTCAAAATCAAGGATCAATACTATAAATATCATAGTGGGAAAAGTCTCAAACTAATTATGATCACTCTCTATTCAATTCATAGAATCTCATTAGATATAAAACACAACATAATTAATTAGAGGGATATATTATTTTATTCCCATCCATTACATAGTGAAATCCATACATAAATTTTCAATAAGATAAAAAAATATGTATCTTTCTCTCATAGAATAATTCACCATTTGAAAAAAGTGTGTTCCATGAAATCACCCTTAAATTATCATTAATATAATCCATCCATATAATATCTTTAAACGCACATACCCATATCTAATTCTAAAAACCTACTATATATATTTCTATCTTTTATATTGAGAAACATGACATCATTTTATCCATCCATGTATACAATATCCATATATATGATTGATTAAAATAAATTCACAAGAACATTTAGGATTAGTGTTTTAGAATATTATGGAAAACTAGTTTATTTAAAAAACCCAATTGTTTATTTTTAAGTGGTAAATTTTCCCATTATAGATACATTTTTTTATTCCATAAGAATTCATAAAAATCACAGAAAAAGTTATCAATACATGATTTCCATGTATAAAAATCATACACAATAACATTATTTATAATTTAGAGAAAGTGGAATCCAAATAAAGTGTGCTCTCATATGATAAATAATGGTAAAAATGGGATAAATAAATCATATGTGATCCTAAAATTATCATATGGGTATGATAAAATGATCATTTGAATGATATCAATGTAATAATATCATACCTAAACATGATTAAATCATAAAATCCTAAAAATAATCATTTCCAAATGCATGATTGATATGGGTGTGAAAAGAGAAATCGTTAATCTATATTCATAATATTGGCCTATGGAATTAAATGAATATGAAATCATAATATTTTTAACATAGTTATTCTTAATTATTTCAAAGCATAATCATATGAGAATATCTAGAAGAAATTATACTAATGAATTGATATGTGAACATGGATTTTTTAACTCATTTCAAAGAATATTTTCTATGAGCATAGATAGAGTCAATCACTCCCACACATGAAAATGTAATTATATATATTAACAATCATGTTCATTCATATTCATGTGAGCATTTATATATGTAGTCACATTCACTAATAAAAATGCTAATATAGCTATCTAAAATTATGTACATACATATCATCATCATCTCATTAGATATCTATATCACATTACCTTATACAGTAGAGGTATATAATGGATCTAACTATTATGTAATCATAACTCATTCATATGTATTCCACAATTACATTAAAATATTTATCATTTGGCTATATATTATACCATGGAAGAGAAAATGAGAATCATCAATATTTTATTATCATTATTAATAACCATCTAGAGAATAAATAGGATATTATCATTATAGCATGTCCCTAATGAATCATATGTAACATAAAATTCATATTTCATAGGTGAAAATATAGTTATAATAATATCAGAACATTTCATGAGTAAAACATCATTTTCACTTTGAAATCACTATTGAAAATCTAAAACTTCCGAGAATATATGGGAAAATTTTAATTTTAATGAACCATGAAATTTATATAGGAAACTTCAAATAAATTATTATTCATGATGGGTGTAAAATTCATTCATGTGGTATAAGTTAAAAAAATTATTTTTTTCACACATTCACAAAAAATACAACAATTGGAAAATGAAAAGATGATTCTTTTAAAATATTTTTATACATAGTAAAATATAGAAAAGTGATTTTAATTAATCATTATTTAATACAGAAAAAATTCTTCATAATATTTTAATAATAATATTTATGTGAAATAATATATTCTTCGATAAAAGTGAAAATAATATTGGCACTTCATAAAATAATTTTATCATAATACTTTAGTAACAAAGAGTGGAAACTGATATTTTTATCTGAAATATATATGAATAAATATAGGTGAATAAAATAATTTTGGATTAAAATATATGATCTTTAGATTTTACCTCAATTAATATTTAGTGTAGATAATATATAAAAGAAATTATATGGTAACATAAATCCCTTAATACTTACATAACTTTTAAATCATAACCCACTGAAAGAAATAATATCAAATGAAAAATGAAATACCAATAATTTATAAATATTGATGATATGTGATATAAATGGAGAAGTGTATATACAATGTGTAGGAAACAAGTGGTGAATATGGAATATGTCTTGCATAAACAAAATTGAGACGAGAAACCATTTCCTCAAGTCACATCATGATTTTTATGAGTTCAAAACTAATTTATATTTAATATAGATTTATTATATCTCTATTCCAAAACTAAAATTAATATATATATAATAATATATTATATAGTTATATCATCTTATCAACCATTTATTTTCAATTCATTATTGAAATCACTATTATGAGTGATTATGATTAGTTTTTTCTTGCATGTTTTGGTTTAAATTTTCAAGTATCCTTCATTTAATTAGTCCTAATAACATAATAAGTGTCATATATAATCCAAATATACACTTATAAAACTACACATTTAAATTGGAGATGAAAAATTAATTATATCACTTTGTGTAGATGGTAATTTATATGTACACATGAGTGATGCTCCCACTTTTCAATGTATGGTAAAAAAATAGGTATATAATAATTCACCTTTATTGAATCATTATTATATGATAAATATAATATATATTCATTAAATGTATCCCTATTTTCATCCATTTTAATAATAAATTAAAAACAAATCACATCACATTATGGAGATGATAGTCAATATGTACACATGAGCATCAATATTATTTTACAACATATTCAATGGTATGAAGGTAGATATTATCATATTAATGTATGAATTTTTTTTTTAAAAATATGATATATATCATTAAATACATCATAATGATAAACTGTGAATGATGGTGATGTAAAATGAATAATAACGATATGTGAAGGTGTTAATTCACATGGATGGACAAGCGATACTATTATTTTCCATTTGATCAAAAATAAAGATGAATAATTTTATTCAATTTACATAATAACATCACATTATATGGGATATACTGATATTATTATATTGTAATGTTTAAAAAAAATTAAATGGTGTAGAATAATATGTAAAATGAAAATGATTGCTAGAAGTAATGACCTTATCTTTTAAGAATCTCCTTTGTATCTCTTCATAAGGACCCTAGGGATTGTCTTTTGTGATGACCAAAACTTATATAATATTGATAAGAAATTTAAGATGTTGTTTTGGTAGGGTTTATTCAAGCTATGTGTCTTATGAAAATAGAGAAATATAGGAGAGGGTTTTTTTGTTATAATAGAGGGTAAGTAACCCTTGTAATTGCATAAATTATTAAATTAATATAAGTTAATGTTTTTGTTAATGTGAAACCAAATTGATAAAATTAAAATCTTGCTTAGATATAAGCCATAATACTCTTATATAATAAAATTTATTGATGTTTTGGAGAATGTTTTTACAATAGTCTTTTTTTATTTTCATTAAACATTTTTATGATTACCATGAAACCAATGTTTACTATTTAGGGAATAATAAAGATACTATAATATGAAAATTGGACTATAATTTTACAATGGAATATTTGAAAGACCATATTTAATTCACCTATCCAATGATAATATTTATCTCAATTTTAAATCATCTAACAAAAGATTATTCCCCAAAAAAATCATTAATGTCATTTTCATAACTATTCAAATAAATTAATTGAAAAAAAAGTCACTAAAATAATAAATTTTGAATATTGAATTTTAATACATAATTAATAATTCATATTTTTCTATAATATTCTTGTGATGTCATTAATCAAAAAATATTACATTAACGTTTTTAAAATCATTTAGTTGATTTTTACACTTCTTAGACAAGCATTGCACTAATATTGCATAATCGATTAAGAAATTTATTTCAACAATTTAAATATAAAATAAATTGACATCATAAAAACATTATTCATATTCAAATTAAACCTTTATAATAATTAATAACATAATTTTATCCTTCTTAGAAAATATTTTATATATAAAAAGTAAGAGACATACATTTTAGAATTTTATTTTACAAATAAAAAAATAAAAAAATTCGGAGTATTTGAATGGGTGGGTTGATTTAAAATCTTTTAATTAATTATAGTGATTTATATGGATGATTTTGATGTATTATCATATATTTTTACCATTTCTACCTATTTTACCCATACCTTGGTGTCAAAATATTCATAAGGTAACTATTAATTATGATAGAAAATAAGGTCAAATTATTATCCAAATTTTGAATTCAAATTACAAATATTGAATCGATTTCATCAAATTCAATTCCTATGAGTAGAATAAATTATTTTTAAAATAACCCCAAAAAACATGATAAAAACAGAATTCCAAAAAAAATATTTTTTTAAGTATAAAATGTATTTATATTAAAATTAATAATAATGATTATTCCAATGGAATTGTTCTACTTATTTTTAATCAAAAGGAAAAAAAATAAAATTAAAAAGAATTAAAAAAATTAGGACATTGTAAATACTTGAAATGAATCAACCATTTTACATAAAATTTCTATTATTCTCTACTCACATAAAAATCATTCTTTTAGAAAAAAATTTAAAATTTTATATTAATATAATATTGAAATGATGATTTTAAAAATTAAAATACTCTTTATAAATTAAAATTTAAAATTTCAGTATAAATTAATTTGAATATTCATGCACAAAATGAAATAAAAACAAAGTATTATTATAGAATAATATGACTTTATTATCATTCCATTGTAAATAAAAATAAATAAATTATTGTAAATTAAATAAATTGAATATATAATCTAAATATTTCCTTAGAATAAAATGATAATAGTTATTAATATAAACTCTTATGATAAAAATACATTTTACAATAAGAATCTATTTTATAAAAAATATCTCTTTTCTCATCAAAATATTTTACCATCATTTACAACTAATTAAATTTAAATATACCTAACTAATATATATATATATATATATATATATATATATCTAACATGTCATCAACACACCCGGGTCGACCCTGTACTGGTCACCCGAGTCGGGTCATGGTAAGGCCCGAGAGGTGTTCTAGATCATCCTAGGATATCACCTAGTATTAGGGTATCAACATAGTAACCAAGGGAAAAATTTGACCCAATATGAATAAACTAAATAGCATAAATAAAAAAATTATCGCAAAATAATTAAAATAACCTAACTGAGTAATATTTATATAAGAATTTAAAATACAACAAAATTATACAACAAAACCCCAACTAAACCTGTCAACCATAATGTCTCTACGTGACCCTGAGGGTCACTCTCTGTTACCAAAACGAACAATCACCCACAGTGATCGAAACCAACTTGAAACCTACACCAAAAGATGAAAATAAGAAGGAACTATATCCATTTATATTAAAACACAGTAGGTGTGCCCAACTAAATCTATTCCCCATACGTTTCCTTTTAAATAAAATCAACATCAATTTCAGGTTTGAAATACAATATATATAACTAGGCTTTTCACACACAATTTCACCTTTAAAACAATAATCATTCCATTTTCATTTTTCATTTACAACCAAATATTTTCCAAGAAATAATCATTACCACCTTATATTAGAAGAATAATTTTTTTACTTAAAAAGGGGGAAATGAGTGACAAATATTTCCAATACAATCTTCGTAATCCTTTGAAAACCAATTCATCAATTTTAAAAATTAGTACTCTACACTAGAAGGTAACCACAATGATCACATAAGAAGGGAAATGGAAAAATATTGCATAAGAGTTTCCAACCAATGAGGCATTTTACTCATCCAATGTAAACAACTAAGTGCCAAAGAAAATGGGAGAACCTAGGAGCTCTGTGGAACAATCTAGAACATACTATACATCTTGGATCATCCCAAAGGCATGCCTCAACCAATGAAATCAATTCTCTCCCACATGCTCAACCACACCCTACCTAGATTGAACAATGGGTAATTCCCTATAGCAAAAAAATCAAAACAAAACCCCTAAAATATAGCACTATCAAGAGTGAAATTCTATGCTAGTACAGCAACCGTTCACCAAAAATATACTATCTATGTCAGGTTCCCATGTCATGACTGAAGTGGGGATGAGAAAACAATTTAAACCAAACATCCAATAACATGCATATATAACACACACAAGCAATTAGCACATGTCACCACCTATTCACCCTAAGGAATAGTATCTTACCTTTAAACCGTTAGATCATAAGGGATCCTCTATGTATGGGCCTCCCACAACAATCAATATAACTAAGGAAATAGAATTATACAAGAAGAGTTTTCAAGTCCCCTATTTTTTAAAAAAGCACCAAACAGGCCTCAAGAACACTTGACGAAACCACTCTTTTTTAATGAACCAAATCCACCATTCCAAATAGGTGATAACATACCATTTTTAATTTCACAATCATTTATAAATTTCTATTTAAGCACTGACACCACATTTTCAATCTAAATCCACTTTCATCAGAATTCCAAATAGGATATACACCATCATCCCATGTCAAACCATTTTCAAGTAACCAAAAACACACCACATTCAAGTACAAACCCATTTAGAAATCTGTATGATAAATCCAGACCACCATTTTAGATGTAAGAAATATATTTTCTAAGCTAAACCATGCTTTTAATGTCACAATCCAATTAAAAAATCCAACCAGGCAATTTATCAAACACTTTGTGTGCACAAATCATCCAAGAAACACTATATAGTACAAAAAAATAAGAATCCAACCTCATTTTATAGAAAACAATTATTCTAAAAATTTCACATCACTAATTGACATATAATGAAGGTTTGAAAAATAATAAACTGGAAATTATTTAATTTAATGGATAAATGAAAAGGAAAACCTACCTCAATCTCACAGATCTTTAAAAACTCCCATATGAAACAACCTCATAAAGGTCCGAAGAATAATGAACAACCCTAAAGATCCATAAACATATAAAACCCCTAATTAAAATCCAAATAAACAAGAACCCTAGATCCACAAGACCAATGAAGAATAGAAACTCAAGAGAAAATATAGGAAAGGGGAAGAGGTATTATAGAGGAGGATATTACCTTGATAAATCACATTTTAAACTTAAATAAAACCCTAGATAAAACCCTTGGGAGGGAATAAGTTGTTTAGAGATGAAGGTATGGGATCCCTTTGGGTCACACAAACCTTGAGAATGAGAAATGTGGAGTTTGGGGGTTAAAATATGAAGAGGGTAGGAAGGAAAATTCACAATTTTAATGACTTGGAGGGTTACGCTGTTAGCCTTCACAGTTTCCTAAACCATGAAGAAACTTTGTGTCTATCACTATCCAAGAGGAACAAGCCGCACGATTAGACCTTATAGTCATCCAAACCATGTGACATCGTGTGGTCACCGCTATCTGAAAAGGAAATTGTCTACATTGTTTTCTGGTAAAGGAAACATTGTTTTCCTTAACCATGCACAAACCATGTGCCACCTACTATCAATCCCAAAATCCCCATTTTAAACAATAAACTCCCAAGGAAACTAAGTAATGACCGTGATAGAAAAAATAAACAATGTAATACCTCAAAACAAAAACAATAGTGTGAAAATTATCCCCACAATGAAAACATTCTATCTAAACAATGTCTCAAATTATATTATTGATCGATCAAAGAAAAAGGTTTTAGCACTCGCATGATTCAACTCCTCAAACCAAAAACACCCTGACCACTAAAAAAATCATACACCTCTACCTAAAACAAACTAGAAAACCAAAATCACTTATTAAAAAACAATGGAAAACTTGAACTGTAAATTCTATAACCTTGTTTCAAACATGACCATTGGGTGTACTCCAAAATCTTAATGTTCACTTAGAAGGAATGAAATTGAACAAAAAAAATCCAAATGAAACTGCTTATTTCCATGCTACAACAAATACTATATCAAATTACCAACATGGGAGGTTGGAATGGACTCTGCACTATTTGAAACCAACTAACACTGACCAAAACCATAAGAAACCACAAAAATATCTATGGTGGGTAATCCTACCATTTAGGACTTACCAACACCAAATAACATGGGAAATCCAACGCTGAAAAATATGAGAACCCCCCACAGAGATAAAAACATCCCCTCCCTCACTAACCATTCCCACCATATGGGAGGTTCTCAACAAAAGTGACCTCAAACTCAAGGGAAATCCAATCCATTATTCATCATCCCCACAAGATGAAATCATCACTATAAGAGTGAAAATAAATCCAAAACTAATCCACAAGGGATATCTACAGAAGGACAACCAAACATAGATTCTCATTCGAAAAGGAATAACCCATGTAATTTTTTGAGGAAAATACCACCAAGATTTTAGAAACAAGGAGTAACATACAACGATAAAAAAACTACCACAATATCACATAAACCACCTACACCTCAACAATTGAGACAAAAGATGCACCAAGGTTCCCCACACCCCCAACAATTCATGACTGCCTGAATATCTTCACTTGGGGACATATGGCTAGAGCCATGATGTCTTGATGGATCTTCATCCTCATATATAGGAGTTGATAACCTAAGATCAAAAAACTTTCTATTTGGTGCCACAAGCAGCCACACAACACCCCATGTAGAATACTAAGAGCACAAAACAACATGAAACACACTTTTCTCCAACATATAACTTCCACTAAATTGATATATACACCCACATCATCCTCTTTCACCCTAATGAGAAATAGTAAGAATAAGGTACATGCGGAACACACCTCCACTTATCATGAAAAAATTCACAATTTTCAAAGGAAAAAACATGATTCCATTAAAAAATAAGTTTTCATGAGATCCAAAACATCCAATTTTACATTTTAAATAAAATAAACCACCAAAACATCACTAGACATAACCATTAAAATGGAAGGAACACTAAAACAAAAAGGGTCTTCAAACTTAACCCAAGCTAGCACCTTACTCCTGCAAATGGGATAGATTTTTTATAAAGGGTGGATATGGATCCACATTGCTTCCTAGAAACACCTCGATAAAAATGTTTCATGTGAACCAGGGGACCATAGGTATGGATGGTCTTTGGATAATTCGATCATAATGAATTCTTATGATCTAGATTTCCACACTGATGACACACCTTGATCCTGCACTTAGAAGAAGTTCATGAAATATATTGAGGATCTTTAATCTTGTAACCAGCACAAAAATCATTAGGCCAATTCCACATCTATTTACTAGAATTCCCTTCACTGCTTTTAGATATTGGAGGATGATTGACTACATGAATCACTCCTTCTAGCACAGCTTCATCCCGAACATCTTGCCTCACCACATCGGAAAAATAGGTTCGACTGAACTCTGACACCTTCAATTGTAGATCACTAAAAATACCACCCTTAAAACTTCTAGCCTTCAAAGAATCATTCACATACCATTCTGTAAGTAATGATACTAGATTTTCAAAATAAAAAAAATCCAACATCGATCCATCACCCTACTGCAGACAACACATTTTCATTCCCTTTCTCACCCTCGTTGCCTTAGAAAAATACTGTAGGATAAATAATGCCTTGAAGAATTCCCAGGTAATATTATCTTGAGTATTATTTTGATATAATTAATTCTATCTCTTCCAGGTTAGACCTTCCAGCATAATGGCAGTGAACATCACCTTTAGAGACTCAAGAAACTCAAGTAAATTGATGTTTCTATCAATTTTCCACATCCACTCTTCTTCTTTGATAGGATCTGTTTGACTATAAAAGATAAGAGAATTCAACTTCTTAAATCCAAGAAGGATTTTTATAGGTTGATTAACTGTAGGGTCTTCCAACGGTGAAACACATTTTTTTCACATTAAATATTCATTGAATCATTGGTGGGAAACAAACTAAACAATAAGGAAACCAAGAACCCAATGAAAACCAATTCAACAGAAAGATCTCAAACATGAATCACCACTAAAAACACATTCCTAAATCACAATAAATTCACTACATACCTATTAGTTCTCAAAACATTTCAATTTATGTTTCTTAAAATACTTTGGAAAATAAAAAGATAACATGATTAGTTTCAAAATAACCAATGGTATTTGTTAGAGCCTCACTCACATGCACATTTTCATTTCATTCCATAAACTCCTCCATTAATTCCAATTTAGACACTCATATACCCATGCTATCAAATAAGAACTTCCTCAAACACATCCATGCTTATGAGCACTCATGAGAATATCGAAGGTCAAACAAAACCTTTCAACTTTCTAATACAAAATGTTCAACCTAATTTTTAAATCCTTAATTGAATTACCCTTTTAAATTTCATGAAACATTTTAAAAAGACCACCTCTCACTAAATCAAATGACATTTTCAAACTATACAATTCAATCAATTTTATTCCATTCTGAAAAAAAAATATCATGATTTCTGTTCAAAACCCAACTCATCCCATTTATAATTTTGATTTCACTTCAAAAAATCTCATTCCACCAAAATCATTTGATTAAAAATTAATTTTATCAAAAAACCCTTCTCATTTGAAATAGGTCTCTAAAACCCTTTTTAAAATATATTTCCATTTATAAAGAAAACAATTTCAATAAACCCCAGGTTTTGATTAAAGAAACTTAGTATCTTTAAACCCATTCCTGTTTGACCAAAAAAATCATCTTAAAAAAAATCCATTTTCGAAAGATTTATTCAAAATAAAATTGAAGAATAATTTTCCATCTTCATGAAACAAAACCATTACCACTTTAAATAATTTTTTCTAAATTCCAAAAGAATTGGTTTCAAAAAGATTCCCAGAATCACGGGAGACCCAAACAACTCACAAGGGGACACTAGTTTGGAAGAATGAATTATCCATATAGTTAATGGTCATACTCTAATCATGAAGTCATCATAGAGTGTCTTATAAGACTATATCATTGGCTACACAAGGTTTTTCATGACCTGAGAGCTCACTGAGGCCTTTTGGCATGCTCTCTTTTCATATCCAAAACACAAAACAACCAACAAGAACCAGATAAACCAAATAAAACCCTACATACAATGGAAACCCATGATTTTGTATAGAAAATGATGGTCGGAAACTCACTCATACCAACACCTCATGTTCTGACAGTTCCACTCCACCAGCCTTGGAATCCCAAATAACAACGAGAGCTCTGAAAGCAGTGTCCTAAAAAGAACAAAACCTCGTCCGATTCCATTTTGTCACGAACTAACCCGGGTCAACTCTAAATCGGTCACCTGATTCTGTCTATGTCAAGGCCCGAGAAGAGTTCTTGATCCTCTTGGACTGCAAACTAGTGTCAAGGAATCAATAGAGTGACCAACGAGTGATTTCACACAATATAAATACACAAAAAAACAATAAAAAATAGAGAATCCCCAAAAAAACCAAACTGAGCATCATTTATACAAGAACTGAAAATACAAAAAAAAACGATACAAAAAAAACCCAACTGAACCTAACGACCACAACATTTCCATGTGACCCCAAGGGTCACTCTCTAACACCAAAACCAACTATCACCAATGACGATCACAACCAAACTGAAACCTACACCAAAATCTAAAAACAAGAATGAACTATGAGTGTGAGAATTAAAATTTTGAAGGCATGCTCGAATAAATATATTCTTAATGAATTTACGCTAAATAAAAGAAACATCAAGTTCAGGTTTCAAATATAATCTATTAAACTAGTACTTTTACATAGAATTTTACCTTAAAACCAAAACATGGTCTATTGACCCTTTTCATTTAAAGAAAAGTATTTTCGAAGAAAGAATGATTAGCACCATAGAGAAGAAGAATGATGTTTTTCATTAAAAAATAGAAAAATGAGTGAAAAACATTTCCAAAATGTTTTCCATAATCATTTGAAAACTAATTCATCGCATTTCAAAAGAAGTACACCACAAAAGAGGGTAAACACAATGATCACATAACAAGT
Source organism: Viscum album (assembly GCA_963277665.1). Taxonomy (NCBI): domain Eukaryota; kingdom Viridiplantae; phylum Streptophyta; class Magnoliopsida; order Santalales; family Viscaceae; genus Viscum; species Viscum album. Next base: position 1,229,007,654 of record OY728130.1, read on the forward strand.
GAAATAAAGAAATCTCACTTAAGACTAACCAACTAATGAGGCATCTCAATCATCCATTATAGAAAACTATTTGTCGAAGAACATGGGATATTATAGGAGATCATTGGAATAATCTAGAAAATACTATACATATTGACTCATCCTAAAGGGTTGCCTCACCCAATGAAAACAATTCTCGCCCACACACTCAATCGCACCTTACTTGGTCTAACTGAGGGGAACTTTACCATAACAAAAGAAAAAACAAAAAAAACCATGCTATGGGCCACTATCTTAATGGAAATCCAAAACTAGTTCAGAAACCTTTCACTGAAAATATTCTTGTTATTCTAGGTTCCCATGTTAAGACTAAACTTGGGTGATCCAACAATTCCAACCATGCATCCAATCACATGAACATATATCACACACAATAAATTCACACAACGCATCACCCCGAGTCACCCCAAGGAACAATCTATTACCTTTAAACCATCTGATCACAAAGGAGCCTCTCTGTGTGGGCCTCCCACAATATCCAACATAACCAACGAAAGATATTTATGTAAGGAGAGTTTTCAAGACCACTCATTTCATAGAATTCCCAAACAGGCCTCAAGTTCCCTCCAAGAAACCACTCTTTTTCAAAGAGCCAAATCCACCTTTCCAAAAAGGTGAAAACCCGAAATTTTTCATTTCCAAATAATTCAGAAAATTTAATTTAAGAACTCACATCACATTTGAAAATGAAATCCCTTTAATTAAAATTTCAAATGGGGAAAATACCATCATCACATGTCAAACCATATTCAAGGAACCAAACACACATCACTTTAAATCCAAAACCATTTAAAAATCCAATTATTAAATCCGAATAACCATTTTAGATTCCGAAAATATATTTTTAGTGCCAAACCCTGCTTTTAAAATCAAAATCCATTTGAAAAATAGAATTGATCAATATATCAAATTATTGGTGTGAGAAACTAAACCAAGTGACATCATATACTTTAAAACAATTAATAAACCCACATAATTTCAAACCAAACTGATATTCTAAAAAATATCACATCACTAATTAACATATAAAGAAGGTGATAAAAACAAGAAATCAACATTTATTAAATTTAATGAACAAAAAAAGGGAAGCCTGCCTCAAACTCATGATGCTTTAACAACGCCCACCCGAAAGAGCCTCGCAAAGGTCCGAGGAAGAAAGAAAAACAAGGATAATTAAACACAAGAAAACCCTAATTAAAACCCAAATAAACATAAACCCTAGATCAAAAAGTCCATGTAAGAATAGGAACTCAATGGAAATTGAAAAAAAGAGGAAGAGGTGGAATATAGGGGGAGATTACTTTGAGATATCACCCATAAAACTTGAAAAAAACCCTAGATCCAACACTTGGGAGAGAAGAGGAGGCTTAGAGAGCAAGGGAGGGGATCCCTTTGGGTCTCAAAAACTAGAAGAAGAAAAAATGGGGAATTGTTTTTCAAGATATGAGGAGTGTTGAAAAGGAAATACACACTTTTAATGACCTGGAAAGGTCACACGGTTAGCCAACGTGGTTTTTCAAAACGTGCAGCAATCATGTGTCCATCACTGTCCAAGAGGAACTTGCTGCACATTTATCCTGAATGGTCTACCAAAACATGAGACAAATGTGTTGGACTCCTCATGTATTAATCATGTTTTAATGATCAAAATTCCTATTAAACCTAGTTAACTCCTCTAAATTATATCAAATCATGTGTATTAATGTTTAAAGTAGTCTCATTCTTTAAGAAGATCCATTCAAGATCTTCATTGCTCTACATTCAGTTTACATACATTATACTATCTTTGATCTACTCTCATAATACCTTATTTGACAAATGATTAAGTCTAATCCATTATATTATCATTATTGCTTATGTTTGATCATAGTTACTTTGAAAAGTCTGAGACATAGTGAGTCTGCCACTGGTTATGTCTTTCTGGCACTGTCATGCAGACACCGTCAAGCAAACACCGTGAACAAGACACCGTGACCATGAGACACTATGAAGCAGAAACTGTGAAGAAAACACTATGAAGCATACATCGTGAAGTAGACACCGTGAAAAATACACCATGAAGCAGACACAGTGAACAAGACACCGTGACCATGAGACACCGTGAAGTAGACACCATGAACAAGACACTGTGACCATGAGACACTATGAAGCAGACACCGTGAACAAGACATTGAGACTGTGAAACACCATGATCGTGAGACACCGTGACCACAATACATTGTGATCAATATAGAAATAGTGTGAAGAAGACATTGTTTCCATGTCATAGTGTGACACCATTTCTTAAACTATTTTATCGTCTTTCAATTTAATCTCTAACAGTCGTATTTGAAGATTTTAATGCACTGACATAATTAATGTTTCTTTGTAGACATTTCATCTGACAGTATGTGGTAAGAGGTGTGGTATCCATGAAACCTATCGGCTCCAACACATTCACTCTAAGATAAAATTGAAGTGTGGCGAAGAATAAAATAGCGCAATACAAAACAAAAAGCAAGTCCAAGAGCACCATAACGAAGAACACACATAGAGAAAGTTTCATAAGAAAAAGGGCTACTGCATGCATCTGGACATTTATGAAGAACACATGAAGCATATTTGAAGCTTAAGGAACATCTTCGCTCTGTTGAAACTCACTAAGAACACAAGCTGAATCGCGACACTCTGTTTTACAGAAGAGGACTTGATATCTGCATCTGCTTCATCCCAAGAAGTCCAAAGCTACAAATAATAACACTCGGAGCACTTCTAAACCCATCTCCATATTTCTGCTCTATTGTGTATCAGTTTATTACCTTTCTAGTAGATTGTCTACCTGTAGAACAACACACTATGTCTTCTGCATTAAACTGATGGATACAAGATATCCTTACTAAACCTTTCTTTTTCTCTTTTGAATACTCACTGATAAGTGTGGAAGAGGTCCATGTGTGGCCTGGTATTTTGTCCCCACGCAAACTGTGGAAGAGGTCCCTGTGTGACCTGGACAGTCTGTGTATTGTTGTTAACCCTGATCCAGGTTATGGATCAAAGTTTATTTATATAAACTTCTTGGTGGAAGTTGATCACCAAGTGGAGTGGATTAGGTCTCGGCTTGATATTGAACCACTTGTTTCATATCTTTTTTGCTGCTTAATTTAGTTTTCTCTATTTTATTACTTTATTGTATAATCTAGAAATCACTAATTTCACTTTGATAGCTAGTCTTAGAAAGAAGTTAAAAATGTCTCGTCTTAGTATAATAACTTCAAAAGTAATATTAATAACACAAATTAAGATTATTATGAATTAATGAATCTTCTAAGAAGTTACATAAACAGTCAATATCTTATAATAGTATAACATTTATTAACTTGCCTCTATTTAATATTTGGGGAAACCTTTTAGGAATAATTTTTACAGAAATTTTTATAGTTACTCAATTCACCCCTCCCCTCTAGAGTAATCTACTCTGACCAACATTTGGTATGAAAGGTTGTTTATAAGGACTCTGTGTAATATTATTCAAATGTGATTCTATTTGAACCATAAAGATCTGTAAATTTATGTTAATTCTAAATTTCTAGCTATTTTAAAGTACTTATTTATTATAGAAAATAGATTGGAAGGTGCTGCAACCAATAGACCACCATTCTTTAATGGAACCAATTATGCTCAATGGAAAATTAAAATGAAAATGCATTTAGAGAGTATGAGTTTTGAAATTTGGTCATCCATTATAGATGAATAAAAAATTCCTACTACTGATAGAATCACATGGGATTAACCTACCAAAACTGCCTACAATAACAACTGTAAAGTCATGAATGCTTTATACTACTCCATACGAGATGAGGAATTCAACAGAATTTCTGCTTGTAAAACTGCCCATGAAATTTGGGATACCCTTTCTGTCTCACATGAAGGAACATCTTGTGTAAATGAAATGATACTTAATACTTATACTATCAAATATGATAATTTTAAAATGAAACCTTATAATCCTATTTCTGATGTGTATCTTAGGTTCAATGAGATTGACGATACAATGATTTATTTTGGAAGAGAAGTCACTGCCAATAGTCAGATCATGAGAATCCTTAGATATCTACCTGACATATGGAGGGGAACCTCGGTCTCTATTAGAGAATCGTGCGACATCAGAAAACTACCTATAAAAGAAAACATTGGGAAACTGATGACGTATGAGGAAGTGCTGAAATTAAATAAAGAGGAGGATGAACCCAAGATGAAATCTGTTGCATTCAAGACCACCAACTCTAAGCATGAAGACAAAGGGAAATTGGAAGCTTCTATAGAAAGACCCACCAATGAACAATCATCATCTGACAGTGATGAGGAGATGGCTCAATTAGCCAGAATATTCAATGGATTTTACAAAAAGAATAACTTTTTCAGAAAGCCTAACTTCAAGGGAAAATATAACCAAAAAGGAAACTGGAATAAGGACTCGAAAAGAAGTGAAAAAACTGATGGAATTGTCTGCTATGAATGTAAGTGAAAAGGAAATATAATGAATGACTATCCAAAGCTCAAGTACAAACAGAAATATGAGGACAAGGACAGGAGGAACAAAAAGGAAATGAAAGCAACCTAGAGTGGTTATGAGGATAGTTGAAGCGACTCAGATACATCACATGATGAACAATATAAAAAATCCAATATGTGTTTTATGACAAACACATCTAAGGTTACACTGGACTCTTATGTACATAAGTCATATTATTCTGAAGATGAAAGTGACTCTAAAAATATGACTAATGAAAAAAAAATTGAATACTGTAAGATGATTGAGGAAACATTCAATAAACTAAAAGACAAATATAAGTCATTAAAGAAACAACATGCTTTTAACATAACTATTAAATCTGAGCTCAAAACTAAAAAGGAGAAAAATTCTCATCCGCTCAAAGAAAAAATGAATTAAAAATGTCTAATGAAGAATTAAAGAGTGACTTAGAAAATTTTACTAATGGTAAAAATACTCTTACCCAAATTATAGGAAAACAAATTTTCCCTAAATACAACACTGGCATTAGTTATCAACATGGTAAAAGAAACATTGGAAGAACAAATTTTGTTTCAAAATTTAGGGCATATGGTTTTACTCCCAGTTCTGGACTCAGATCAACTAATTCAATCCATGATACATATTATGTTGTCTCAAGTTTTCATGGACCAAATACAGTTTATTTTTTAAATACTTTACACAATGCTTATAAGAAACCTGTGAGAAAAATATGGGTTCTTAAATCACTTATTAATAATATTACTGGACTCAAACAATTATGGATACAAAAATCTGATTTTACTTAATCTTTTTGAAGGAAATCTGCTTGAAGAGCTCTTGAAAATGTCTATGGTACTTGGATAGTGGATGTTCAAGGCACATGACAGGAGACTACTCATGCTTCAAGAACCTAATAAAAGTTGATAGAGTACATGTCCCAATTGGTGACAATGTCAAGGGAATGATTATTGGCCTCAGCCATATCGGTAACTCTAACTCAGTTTTAATTTCTAATATACTATTTGTTGATGGTTTAAAATACAATCTGCTTAGTATCTCACAATTATGTGATGATGGATTTAATGTTAGATTCAAAAATGATGCTTGTAATTTCTTTAATTATAAATATGAATTAGTACTTTCTGCATTAAGAAATGAAAATGTTTATTCTGTTAATTTAGATTCTTTAGCTTCACAAAATGCTTCATGGTTAAGTGTATTCCATAAAGAATCTTGGAACTATCATAAAAGACTAGGACACTATAATGTTCACTCTCTTAGAAAACTAACTAAGAAATTCCTAGTTAAAGACACACCCAAACTTGAGTTTCCAAATGAGAAAGTGTGTAATACTTGTCAAAACAGAAAACAACAAAAAGTTTCCTTCAAACCAAAGAAAGAAGTGTCAACTTCTCAACCTCTCGAACTAGTTCGCATGGATTTGTTTGCACCGTCTAGAGTTTCTATTTTAAATGGGAAGCACTATGTTTATGTTATTGTAGATGACTTTTATAGATATACTTGGACCTTTTTTATGGCTCACCAAAGTGAATTCTACTCTTATTTTACTAAGTATGCCAAGTCTGTAAAAAATCTTAGTGGACTTAGAATTAAATCATTAAGAAGTGATCATAGCTGTGAGTTTGAAAATCAATAGTTTGAATCCTTTTGATCACAAAATGGTTATAGTCGCAATTTCATTTCCCTTAGAACACCTCATCGAAATGGAGTTATAGAGAGAAAAAATAGAACCCTGCAAGAGATTTCTAGAACAATGCTTAGTGAATATGACCTCCCTATTTATTTTTGGGCTAAAGCTGTTAATACAGTGTGCTACATAATCAATAGAGTGCTAATCAGTCATATTCATAAGATTACTCTTTGAGAATTATGGAACAATAGAAAACTCATGGTTAGCTAGTTCAAATTTTTTGGTTACAAATTCTATATTCTTAATACCAAAGATAATATTTACAAATTTGCATCCAAAAGTTATGAAGGTATCTTTTTTGGATATTCCATGTCTAGTAAATCGTATAGAGTGTTCAATAAAAGAACTAAATATGTGGAAAAATATTTTCATGTAAAATTTGATGAAACATATCCACTTGATCCTAAAACCATCCTAGAGAATCTAGAGGATGATGTATCAAATCTGAACATCAATTCAAAATCCTCAAATTCTTTTGTGAAAAATCTGTGAAAACTTCCAACTCTATAAATTCCATAGAATTAATTCACAATGAACTTGAATCTATTGATGAAACTGAAATCACTAGCCCCTATTTTTCTAGAACTGTTGGAACCCTTGAGAACCATCCCTAAGATGCTGTTGTTGGAGACATAGGCAAAGGAACTCAAACTAGAGATTATCTCAGAAATCAGGTTGAACATCATGTCTTCTTGAACAACTTGAACATAAAAACATTAATGATGCTATCAATGATTAATTTTTCATGATGTCTATGCAAGAAGAACTTAATCAGTTTTAAAGGAACAAAGTTTAGAAACTTGTTGAAAGACCCAAGGACATATTCACCATAGGCACTAAATGGGTGTTTAGAAATAAGTTACATGAAGCCGGTAACATAGATAGAAACAATGCTAGATTAGTTGCACAAGGATATAGTCAAGAAGAAGGAATTGACTATGAGGAGACCTTTGCACCAGTAGCTAGACTTGAATCCATCAGAATCCGGCTTTCCTATACTGCACATCTGAATATCAAACTATATCAAATGAATGTTAAGAGTGCATTCTTAAATGGGTATATAGATGGGGATATTTTTGTTGAAAACCCCCTGGATTTACAAACCCCCATTTTCCAAATCATATTTTTAAACTATCAAAATCATTATATGGTATAAAGCAAGCTCCAAGAGCTTGGTATGATAGATTGAGTACTTTTCTTATTTCGAAAGGTTTTACAAAAGGAAAAGTTAATCCTACCCTTTTTCTAAAACGAATTTCTAATGATATTTTAGTTGTTCAAATCTATGTATATGTCATTATTTTTGGATCTTCGAAGAATTATTTATGTGTTGATTGTTCTCAAATGATGCAAAACAAATTTGAAATGAGTTTAAGGGGTGAACTAAAATTATTTCTTGGATTTCAAATCCATCAAAATAATGATGGAATTATTTTAACCCAATGTAAATATACAATAGATCTTATAAAACGTTTTGGATTGGATAGCACTAAAAGTAGTGACACTCCCATGAGTATCACTTGTAAGTTTTATCATGATGAAGATGAAAAATCTGTTGATCAAACAACTTATAGATGAATGATTGGAAGTTTACTCTACTTAACTACTAGTTGTCCTAACATTATGTTTAGTGTGCGTATATGTGCTTGTTTTAAAGAAAACCCTAAGTAATATCATTTAAATGTTGTAAAGAGAATTTTTAAATACCTCAAGAATACACCCAATCTAGGACTGTTTTATCCTAAAGTACAATCATTTGAATTAGTTAGTTATTCTGATGCTAACTTCGGTGGCTATAAGTTAGATAGAAAAAGAACCTCTGAAACATGTCACCTTTTAGGCAAGTCACTAGTATCATGGTGTAGTAAGAAACAAAATTATGTTGCATTATCTACTATCGAAGCTGAATACATAGCTGCTGGCAGTTGTTGTGCACAAATGTTTTGGAAGAAACACACATTACTAGATTATGGATATCAATTCAGACATGTACCTATAAATTGTGACAACACAAGTGATATTAACATCTCAAAAAATTTTATTTCACATTCTAGGACAAAGAACATTGATGTATGGAATCACTTTTTGAGATATCATTATCAAAAAGGTGACATCACTTTGGAATTAATTGGTAATGAATATCAGCTTGCTGATATATTCACTAAACCATTAAATTCTAAGAGAATAGACTACATCATACATGAACTAGGCATGATAAATCTCAAATAGATACCTTACTTGTTACTATTTCAAGTATTACTACTCGATATCTTACTGTTTCAAGATTATGGTTTCTCAGCTAGTGTTTCATATTACTATCTCACCCTAATACTCATTTACTATCTCTCAATGTTTACCGTCTCACTGTAAATTTCATGTTTATGGTCACACAGTTAGTATTCTTTGATTATTGTCTAATAGTTACTGTCTCACCATAACGCACACGGAGAATTACATTCGTTGTCTCACAGTAACATGCATTTACTGTCTCACCATAATGACCAGACACGGTCTCACCATAAAAAATCTTTATAATTTTTTTTTGTAAAAACTCATATCATGGTAATTATTTTTTTCCTTTCCTTATTTTCCCACATTTTTATTTTTTCGATGTTTGGTATTCATAAATGATAAAATAAAGAAATTATCACTCGATTATTCACTCGGGGTATCTTCTACTTACTCATTTAGAACCCTTCTTCATCCCTGCAACCCTTATCTCTCTCGAACCTTCAGTGAATTCCTAGAATGAAAAGTCCATCATCGTCGACACCTGTGAAGTGCATCTCAAATAAGAAGAAGATTTCACCTTAGCTAACACCCAAAGGACCTTTAAATCTGAATCTGGTAAACTGCTTTGTAGTACCTGAGAAAGAGATTTTCCCCAAATGGCTTTAGTCTAGTAAATCTGTGGTATTGAATGTGATAGAACATCAAGGCTGGTTAGAATGGTTCTCAAAAAAAGATAGACCCATCTACCCTATGTTAGTGTCTCAGTTTTACCAGTATGTATAGTTATCTTTTGATTCTGGTCATTTTATGTTGTAGGAAGCTATGTCAATGGCCAAAGATGCTCATTCTCTTCGAGGTTATGGGCTTCATGCCCTAAGATACCTCACGAAGGCATCTATGAGGATTATCAGGGAGTATCCCCACCTTAAAATGAATTATTTGATTTAGAAAATTATTTGAAAACCATAACTTGAAATGGAACCCATAGGAGAGGCATTTCTACTAAAATCTATGGAGAATAAAGGCTTTTTTCAAGTTTATACAAAATTTGGTTAGTCCTAGAAAAGGTGATTTTTCTGTTTTAAAATAACAAGATGTGTTTCTGATCCACCTTATGAAAAATGGGAATATGATCAACCTGTGTAAGTATATCATACACCATATATGTGAGATGATCAAAGTCACATCCAAGTCAACTTCTCTGTTTTTCTCTCGGTTAATCTCAGCCATGCTTCTTACCAATGGTATGGTTGGACCTAATGAGGAAGTGATTAAGGATTGTGAATTTTTCCTCTCAAAATTAATCATAAAGAGGATGAAAATAAATTAGAATCCTTGGAAAAGGGAATGGGTGGAAGACAATGATAGAATTTATGAGAAATTAAATCTGGTGGATTATAACTCAAGACCAAGAAATATTTCTAATCCTGGTTTGGAACCAGATGAGATTTTTGAGTATCCTGAAGAAGAGGAAGAAGAGGCTGAAGTTCCACCTAGGGAAGTCGTTGAGGAAGAAAGTACTAATTTTCCTCATGAAGTTCTTGATGAAGAAGTCCTTGCTCTTAAATAAGATGTTAATCTGGAAACTCATCCCGAGGCTGAAACAGAATCAGTTGTCAATGAATCTGAAAAGCATGCAATGGAAGATCCTATAGTTGAAGAGCCACCTGTTTTACAAGAGGTCAATCTTGAGGAACTCCCAGCGGAAAAATTTGTTCCTGAAATCATCCCTTAATCTGAATAATAGATGGATCTATATTTTCAGCAGGCTAGACATGAAATGAGTGAGGAACTTAGAGCTGAGTCTGTGAAACTAGACCAAGATCCTAAGCCTCTCAGTCCTGAGAAGGAGGAACCTGTTTACGAGGAGAAAACCCCAAATCTTGAGTCTATTTAAGCTTCACATCCAACTAAGTCATGTCATATAGATACTTAATATATGTTTCCCATTTTCTATGATTTGAATGAATCTCAGGAGGTTACAGCAACCAGACATGATCTTTCTTCTATATTCCAGTTGAAATCAGTCTCCAATATTGCACCTGAGAAAGAACCTAAGCATGTACCAATCCCTACACCTGAACCTTCATCTAAACAACCATATTTTGTGAGCAAGGATGATCTGATGGAATTTGGTTCTACAATCTTGTCTGGAGTTTAGAAACACATTAATACCCAACCTCTTCTTGTGACCAATTTAAGTGAGAGATATGCCTCACTATTATTGGAGAAAATTATGTGGAAAATACAACCTAAGATTCTTCATGAGATTCAAGAAGTAATAGTTGAAAATAAGATGCTCAGTAATGAAGTGAAGACTCTAAGAAGTATGGTTGAAGACATGTAGAGAGAGATATATTTGAGATCTGAGCATGTTGATCCTCCTGTAGAACCTGTTGCTCCTCAAATCCCACAAGATGTTGTCTCTCATATTCAACCTTATCTAGCTTCCTTAAATGAAAATATCGATGAAATGAATAAAAAAAATTGTGAATAAAATGAGAGAGCTTGTTTCTAATCTTAATAAACTCATTGATGAGTATACATGGTGTCTTTAAAAGGTGTTGAATCAACTCAAATCTCTGACCACAGCTGTCAATGGCTCTAAAAATCTGGTCAATCTTTTATACCCTCCTTGGACAGTGATTTACTTAGAACTGTAGTAAACGACATGCTTAAGAATTTACTCAGTGGTTTCAATACATCTTCTCTATATGAAGTTGTCAAGAACAGTGATAGAGTTCTTGACCAAGTCTAAATCCACTCAAAAATTGCTAATGAGGCTCAGAAAGAGATTTCTAAGAAAGTGGATTTCTACTTCAATGGAATCTTCTCCAAGACAGATATGACAAATCATTTCATGTATCTTGTAGTAAATCTATGTATTTCTCCTGTGACTCAAGTTTTCAAGACCCAAGTCCAAAATCTCACAGAGTTTACTTAGTTGTTGGACAAGTTTATGGAGAACAATGATGATTTTGAGAAAGCCATGTAGTATGGTGGAGAAATCATTGCATATTTCATCAAACTCCTAAGGCCCTATCCTCATGTCCAGAGTACAACCATTTTTTCACTAGCGGCTGCACCTCTAAGACTTGGGCTGCCTACCTTCACCTCTGTCCTATCCTCTACCACTATGTCTATCAGCCAAGCACTAAGTCAGATTAGGCCTGTGATTATCGATCAACAACTGCCTAGATCTTCTACTACTCCAACTTTGGCTCCATCAGTCTTTGAAGGCCTTCCTTTACCCTCTTTATCAACCACCTCACTGCCTTCTTCTACCTCTACCTCTAAACCTATGGCTTCCTCATCTTCCACTGCAGCTAAATGCAAAGAGAAGGTCAGCCCATGAAGAAGAACAGTGGTTACTCTTTTTTGATAGGGATTTTATTGCTTGTTTATTGCTCTTTTTTTGTACCAATACTTATTTTCTATTAATGGAAGGTGCATTTTTGACTTCTCTTATTCCATATTTTTTATAATTCCAAAAGAGGGAGAAATTTCTAAATATCAACCATCTATATCTATAGTATAATCCAATATTCACTTTAACTTTACATGATTTGTGATCATAAAAAGGGGGGATATTGTTGGAATCCTCTTGTTTTAATCATGATTTAATGATCACAAATTCTATTCAACATAGTTAACTGCTGTAAATTATATCAAATCATGTTTATTAATGTTTAATGTAGTCTCATTATTTAAGAAGATCCATTAAAGATCTTAATTTCTCTACATTCAGTTTATTTTATTTATACTATCTTTAATCTACTCTCATAATACCTTATTTGAAAAATGCTTAAGTCTAATCCATTCTATTATCATCATTGCTTAAGTCTGAACACAGTTACATTGAAAAGTCAGAGACACCGTGAGTCTGCCACTGGTTATGTCTTTTTGGCACCATCAAGTAGACACCATGAAGCAGACACCGTGAACAAGAAACTGTGACCATGAGACACTGTGAAGCAGACACCATGAAGCAAAAACCGTGAAGCAGACATCGTGAAGCTGACACTATGAAAAAGACACCATCAAGAAGACACCGTGAACAAGACATCGTGACCATGAGACACCATGAAGCATACACCGTGAACAAGACACAGTGACCAAGAGACACCGTGACCACGAGACACTATGAAGCAGACACCATGAACAAGACAGCGTGACCGTGAAACACCATGACCGTGAGACACCGTGACCATAAGTAACTGTGATCAATCTAGACACCGTGTGAAAGAGACACTATTTCCATGACTTACTGTGACACCATTTCTTAAACTATTTTTTTGTCTTTCAATTTAATCTCTAATGGTCATGTTTGAATATTTTAATGCACTGACATAATTACTGATTCTTTATAGACATATCATCTGATAGTATGAGGTACTAGGTACGGTATCCATGCAAACTATCAGCTCCAACACATGCACTCCAAGATAAAATCGAAGTGTGGACAAGAATAAAATAGAGTGATAAAAAACAAAAATCCAGGTTGTGAGTACCATAATAAAGAACACACTTAGAGCAAGTTTCAAAATAAAAAGGCCTACTGCATGCAACTCGACACTACTGAAGAACACACGAAGCATATTTGAATCTTATAGAACATCTTCACTCTGTTGAACCTCACAAAGAACACAAGATGAATCGCGAAACTCTTTTTTATAGAAGAGGACTCGATATCTACATATGATTCATCTCAAGAAGTCCAAATATGAAAAGACTAACACTCAGAGCACTTTTAAACCCATCTCCATATTTCTTCTCTATTGTGTATCTGTTTATTACCTTTCAAGCAGAGTGTGTACCTGTAGAACAACACACTTTGTCTCCTATATTAAATTGAAGAATACAAGATATCCTTACTCAACCATTCTTTTCCTCTTGTGTATACCCACTGATTAGTGTGGAAGAGGTCCCTGTGTGGCATGGTATTTTGTCCCCACACAAACTGTGGAAGAGGTCCCTATGTGACCTGGACAGTCTATGTACTGTTGTTAACCCCGATCCAGTGTGTAGATAAATGTTTATTTATATAAACTATTTGGTGGTAGGTGATCACTAATTGGAGTGGATTAGGTCTCATCTTGAGACTAAACCACTTGTTTTATATCTGCTGTGCTTCTTAATTTAGTTTTCTCTGTTTTATTTCTTTACTGTATAATCCAGAAATCACTAATTTCACTTTTATATTTAGTCTTGGAAAGAAGTTATAACGGTCTTTTCTTAGTAGAATAACTTCAAAAGTAATATTAATAATACAAATTAAGATTAGTGAGAATTAATCAATCTTATAATAAGTTACTTAAATAGTCAAACTCTTTTAAAGTATAACCTTGATTAATTGGGCTATATTTAATCTTTGGGGAAACCTTTTAGAAATACTTTTTATAGAAATTTTTATAGTTACTCAATTTACCCCTCACCTATTGAGTAATATACTTCGACCAAAAAAATGTGTGGTCACCGCTATCTGAAATGGAAACTGGACACATGGTTTTTCTATTCAAGGGCACACAATTTTCCCAAATCATGTGCAAACCATGTACAACCTGCTTTTAAACCCAAAATCCCCACATTTCACAAAAAACTCCAGAGGAAATTAAATAATGACCATGACACCCAATATAAAAAAGGAATACCTCAAAAAAAAACACAGTTTCTCCATAATAAGTATATATATATATATATAACATCAATGTGTCCAACTTCCATATATATAATGGTCATATTACATTTCTATAAATAGTCTTAACATACGCCACAAAAATTTATTCATTTACTTATGTATCAAAGAGTCTATTATAATCATAATTCATTTCCTTGTTTATATAGTTGTATTTTTGGTCACAACATTCTTGGTTAAAAATGAAGAGACCAATTTTATGTTTCTTGTAATTTTATATAGATGTTAATTTACTCCACTTGTATTTTTTTTAATTTTGATTAATATTGATACCTCGTATTATATTACTGTTTATCATTGATTTTATTTATTTTAAAAACCATCAAAGTTCATTTTATTATGATTTAGGGGGTTTCAAAAGTTATAAAACTTAAAATTAATTTAATGAAAATAAAATCTAAATTCTTAGGGTTTAACATTATACCCCCAATAATGAAATTATGTCAACATAATTCTATCTCATGTTCACAAGAAAGGTTATAAATATTTTTTAAAATTAATTCCAATGAGGGGATGATAAATATAAATATGTGTAATGATATAACTTTTAATCTACCTTGCTCATATTTACATTTGAAAAGGTCATTACTGACTATGTTTAGACAGCAAAAATTAGCTTTTCCTAAATATATCTTTAACAATGTGTATATTATAAAACTCTTAATTGTGAATATTTTACAAAAAAAATACCATTTTTGCTAGAATATATTTTCCACATTAGTAATAAAATATTAATATTTATCTTACCTTGTTTTATGTAATTATCTTGCCTTCAAGATAGTTAACATTAAAAATATACATACATGATTTTATTCAATTTCATAAGAAAACTTTCACTATTTTGTTGTATTTTGATCATTTTTCATATCTATCTCATATAATTCTACATGAAATTAATATTCAAGATGAATTTTTCATACGTGAAGTACAAAAATCAACTTTTAATAAATCATATGATCTATAATGGAATTAAAAGTCCATCCTTGTGTCTCTAGATATTTAATAAAACAAGAATGATTTGAACGAGGTAAGATAATAAATTATATGAATAAAATGTCATTTGAAGGAATACAACACTATTCTTCATAACCACAATAATATCTCCTAATTTCTAGACTATGTAATTATATATATAGATATGCTTAAATATATTTAAAATATGCTTTACCATATTTGAATCTCAAAAATAAAAAATATTTATTCAAAATTTTTCCAAATATTAACATAACATATAATGTCAAATAACATTAATCAATCATAGATCATATACCAAAAATATATATACCCTAATAATATATTCACTAAAATACACTAATCATTTTCCCAAATAACCTATCACCAAAAAGAAATAATAAAACCATATATGCTTCTAAAATATTACCTAATATTTATTCCACAAATAAATTCATATACTAGACTTAATATTATAAACACCATAATCAATTAATTTTCCCAATAATATTTTTTCTTAAATAAAATCACATTAAATCACATGTTAAACTTGAGGGTTACATATGTATCACTGATTTATTAATAAACAATAAAAATCTACAAAATATCATAAGTTGTGTTAAAATTCTATTAAATAAAACCCCTAATTTGTATTTATTCCATTAATATTATGATCTAATTTAAGCTTATCAATAAAAAATGGTATCATTAATTCTTAAATTATAATCAATTGATAACTTCCTGAACACTAATGTTATCTAAACACTACTCTGATACCAACTATAATAGTTACAAACCTGTAATCCCATCTCTAATGCTAAAAACAAATTTTTTATATTTTTATATTTCATATCGATAAATATGATCCAATATTAGTCATAAATAATTACAATGTACAAATATACAATTGAGTCACCTACAATACCATGACTTTTTAGCTTTAATGTTTTCAGAATTATGCAATGATTTTGAAACAATAAAACTCATGGGATGTTGGAGTTGGTGTCCTTGAACCAACTACTTTGTACATTATGATACACTCGTATCCATGGATTTGAATATTAATAAGTATCTTTTAACATCATTATCATTCTTCTACATGAAAATTCATGTGATAATTTCTCAAGGATAGCTGTTGCACTAAAGGGTCATAGAGGATCCCTACTATGATGAGAACCCAGAAGTGCCATAACACTATTTTTTAATTTATGTTCTATGGATGGATGATGTTATTTTAGGGACACAAATAATTAAGTCCATCAAGGGAGAATAATCATAAAACATTGATGAACCTTCTCATGGTGTCCACCCTTGGTAATATCAAGGAGGATATTATGATAACGAGACCCACCAGTAGGAAATCCACATTTCATAGTTCCATTGGATGTTCCTATATGAAGATGTGTGTATTGGACCTTATACTTTATTATTATTATTAATGGGTATTAAAACTCATGCAATTATATTTATTGATGAAAACTGTGATGATATACTATTCATAGTGAGTTAGGATATGTACGGTGCATCATGAGTAATACTTCATTAATAGATAATGAGAGAAAGGATTTGTCCAATCTGTTCCATAACGAAAGTTGATATCTCATTCCCTTTGATGGAATTGATATAGCCCAAATAAATCCATGTCCATGGTGAGGAATGGGAAAGTTCAATTCTAGAAAGTAAAAAATGAAAAATCGAGCACATGGATTGATGGCACTACCATGCAACTTGCTTGATTAAAGATATCAAGGAAACAAGATTACATTACATGGTAAGCATTTGTACGAGGTGACAAGTAAATGTGACATTGACTTCTTTTTTTATGGGTGCCTTGGAGTGTTGCAAGACTCTATGTCTGGAGTTTAGATAGGCTCTGCCTAATGCCCCTGAGAAAGAGTCATAGTGGGTCACACACAGTGTATCCAAGTATCTCAGTTAAATATTCATTTAACAGGTCTAATAATGATTATTCTTGATTGTGGTTTACTTATTATTCAAGGATTCCTATTTACATTTATTTTGACCCAAGTTATTTAAAAAAATATATTATTGGAGAAATAATTTATTTATTAGATAATTATGCATTGATATTTATTTATGAAATTAATATTCATTATTAAAGATATAAAAAATGTTGTGGAGGAAATAATGGTAAATGGAAAAAATGTACACACCATGTATAGAAATATACTAACCGTGTCATTTTTCTTGGAATTTGTGAGAAATATATTATTTATATAATTAAATAATATTAAGTGTAATTTTCCGAGCACATTTAAAGTGAAAATTATAGTCAAACATTATTATCAAACATGGGGTCTTACTATGAATTAAATTAAATAAATAAATACATATAGGTAATTATTTTATTTTAGTATTCTATGTATTATAAATCCAAATTACATTATTCTTTTTAAGCCTCTCCATTCTTTGTGGTTGTGTACAATGGATCTAGAGAAATCACTCAAGTGAAGAGAGAATTCCTTTACTCCATGAACTCTCTCAAGTTACAAGAGATATACTCCTCCACCGGATCAAGGAGAGGACTTTGGAAGCACCTCTTTAGGAAATCTAAGGTGGAATTATCAAGAGAAGGATCTTCCTCTCTGGAACCTATAGATTCCTTTGGTTTCATCTACAGATACGTTTTGCACATGTGGATCACTGCTAGAGGAATCCTACAATTGGCTCATGTGACGCAATGAAAAATCACATTGGATCTTGACCAAAAACATCAACAGATAGATAATTCCATCAAGTTAATTCTTGTCTTCAAATTAAATTAATTATAACTGACATATGATGATCCTCACCATTGTTCTAGAAAATCCCTATTTCCTTTTAATTATTCAAGTTGTTCTGAAGATCCAATGTTTTATCATCATGAGGGATCTCAGATTGATCATTGTTAACTATAAAATTAAATTTGGGTACACCCATCCATGCACTTCCACTGAACTTGGAACCTACAAGTGTTATCAAAGGATGGATATAGGTTTGATTATAATTATTTAGTTTTTAGTTAATGATTTTCACATTTAATAATTTAGTTGTTGCAATTCACCTTAATCGTTCTATAAATCTTAATCTTATGATTTGTTTCTCCTCTTTCATTTCTCATTCACTATATAGAAACAATATTTTCCTTTTAATTTTGATTAAAATAAAAAAGAGAATCTCATCTGGAGGTTCCAAATGTTCATGGTCGTACAACACCAGAACACACGGTGTGTATTAAGCAGTACACGATGTGTAGTCAATGTTCAATTCATTGGGACTGGTCCTCCAAACCAAGTCATGTGATTGGATTTTCTCTTAGTCTTAATGACTCAGTATGTTGACCATGAACATGTGGCACACAATTTTTGGATTACATGACATGTGGCCCACTGGACATGGCATGTAGTACATTTGGGTTAGGGTTGGACTGCGTACCCCATACACGGCTTGCCCAGTCGGAGACCAGGTGATGAAGATATTACACAATGTGTGGCCCACTGGAAATTTCATGTACTTCGAACACTTCCAATATAGATATAAAAGTTGTATCCCCGTACGTGTACTTTGGATGGAAGGTGAACTATAGTACACCTCGTGTAGTAGGAACTACACACTGTGTACTCATCCAAATTAAGTATATTTATTAAAATTTATTATTATATTATACAAACCCTTGATACATGTACCATCATGCGGGCATAAAGGTGGGAACAACACGTGACATGTGTTTTATATATATGTGTTAAATTTTACATCTGTGAAATGTTCATTTATACTCATTAGGTAGTTATGAACGGGAATTCATTAGGTTGCATCTAAGTTACAAGTTGCGTACAAAGATAATTTTAAGTGAATTTATTTGTATAAAATTATGATGGATGAGAAACTCAAGGAAATTCCGAAACAGGTTTAAGATAAAAGGATTGATTAATTAAATATAATAACGAATTGATTCGAGTGTGATTTATCTTAAATAATAATGATTAAAGAATTGAATTCTTATTTTATTTATGCATAAATATCATTTCATGTATGGATGATCGTGACTTAGTTCAATCCCTTTGTATGTGGGTGGTTTCTTTTAATTTATTTATTTAAATTAAATTTGTTGGAATGTGAGCCTTATCTACATTAATTTCTAGGGCCTGTATACCCATGTTTTCATTTATGTAAAACTCTATTTTACCCCTCACCTTCATGTGAGATAAAATCATATGTTATGGATGGAGCTCCCAAGCTAGTGGAGAAAGCTCAAGTTAGGATCCAAGGTGAAACCAATCCAAGGAGATACATAAGCGGATATGTGGAAAGATATATACATGAACCCAAAAGGTTCAAGGTATTTTCTCCCCTAGGTCTTGGGTTAGTTTATAAACTATTAGATATACTAACCCATATAAAAAGATCATGATCATTCCATTTGTTTTATTTATGTCAGTTGCACAGTTTATTTATTGTAGGTGCATTTTCACGATCACAAAATTAGTGAATTAAACAAGCATGCAAGTTGTAACTAATATAAGACCGGATTATGTGTAAATATTTTCTTATATATGGTTAATCACTTAAGTATAACCCACTCAATATTAACTAGCATATAATAAATATAATAAAATGGAAATTTTCAATTAAAGTTAAAATCCCACAAGGAAATATTAAGTCGGTATAACCTTCCATAATCATGTTTAGAATCAAAGAACAACTCAAGGTGCTTGACCAACCCTATTTGGGGTGCTCTAAATTATCGAGGAATTATAATTGAGGTTTTTGGTTGACTTGAGTAGGTTAAAATCATGGGTTGACTATCATAGAAGTACTTAGTGTGACCCATAGGCAAAGGTTGAGGAAATCCAAAATAAAAGGATTTCAGGATTAGGGAGTCCACTCAGTGGATCAAAGAGCTGTGAGTTAATGTAGTTAGTATATGGGATTATAACCTAACACCCTTCAAGTTTCTTGAAAAACCCTAGTTTGGGTACTTCAAAAGGAAATATGGATCAATTACATTAGAATATTCAGGAAACAAAATATTTTGAAGTTAATGGTGAGGGCTATTAAATTTCGAACAGTGAGAGACTAATAAGTATTAATTTATTTAGTTGTCTCGATTTTATCATGAAATAGTAATAAATATTTTCTCATCTAAATTTGTATAAATGAAAAAAAAATTCACTTCAAACATATCATTGCAAACCATAGCCGAGAAGGAAAACCTTCTCACTAGAACTAATTTCCAGGAGTGGCAATGTCATTTACGCGTTACTGTTCACCACGAGAGGAAATTGTATTTTTTGGGGGATCATGTTCTAGTTTCTCTTTTAAATGAGTCCAGTGATGATGAAATATCTCTCAATGTGAAACATTTGGTTGATTCCACAGGTGTCCAATGTTTCAAGCTATCATCCATGTCTAATGAGATCTTGAAGCAACATGAAAACATGGACACATATATCATGATGTCTCACCTTAAGGATCTCTATCAAGAGAAGGCAAAAAAAGAGAGATATGAGATCTCCAAAAATTTGTTCACAAATATTCCTTTAGAGTCTATGCTAGCTGGGCTTCATGTAGTCAAGCTTATGGGCTACATTGAATGCTTGGATATATTAGGGATTGAGTTCTTGGATGATTTGCGTACATATATCATCCTATATTCACTGTCCAAGACCTTATATTGCTTTGTTATATACTACAACATGAGAAACTATGTAAAGAGTCTATTGGATATTCTGACCATGATTCACCACGTATATAAAGACATGGGGTGGGACAAACCCGCAGTCCTTATAGTGAATAATAAGAGGAAGGACAATGTAATGGTGCCATGGATTTATAAACGGTATGAATCCCTTGAGCACTATCCCTCTAATAAGGGGAATATCCAAAGGCAGTGAATAGAACTGGATGTAGTATGTTTTTCATGTGGCAAGCCAAGCCAGTTGAAGAGAAACTGCACCCAGAAGCATGGGGACTCTAAAGGTGCATTTGTTATCGAGTGTAATCATTACATTTCTACACATTGGGTTTTAGATATAGTATGTGGGGCTCACATATAAATTAAAATGTACAAATCAATTAGATTTAGAAATATTTCTAGAGGATAGGTGGATCATTGAGCTGCCAATGGTGTTAGGCTGACTGCATTGGTCATTAGAGATTACCATCTCTCATTTCCAACTAGAATGCTTTTTGTTTTACATAACAGTTATTATGTACCTAGTGTTACCAAGAACATAATTTCTGTATCATGTTTTGATATGGGCGGATTTATTTTCATGATTGTTAATAAGGGTTTTTTCTTTTATAAGAACAATGTTTTTATGGTATGGAACATTTAAATAACATTTTGTATGTATTACGTTACGAATACCAAGTGTTGGCAATTGATAACGAAAAACAATCACATGACTGATACAACACCAAGTTGTGGAATCACCGTATCAGTCATGTAAACAAGAAGCGCTTGATAAAGATCATCCAATTTGGTTATTTAGAATCTACTAAGCTAAAACCACTTGATATATGTCACACTTGTTTACAAGAGAAAATGACCAAGACACCTTTAGTTGGACTGGATGAAAAGGCCACATAGCTTATACGATTGATATACATAGATCTTTGTGGACCATTTTTAGTTGAATCTATTGGTGGATATTCTCAGTTCATTACTTTTACTAATTATTTGATTAGATATGGATATATCCACTTAAGGATGTATAAGTCAAAGTCCTTGGAGAAATTTAAGGAATTAAAAAATGAATTATAGAATAAGCTTGGTAAGGAGATAATGAAGCTTCAATCGAATTGAGGTGGAGAATATCTGAACCAAGAGTTCATTGACCTTTTGTGGGCATCTGGGAATCTAGTTTAACTCAACCCACCTTATACACCACAGTGGAATCGTGTTAGTGAAAGGTGGAACCGCACCTTGTTGGACATGGTGAGGTTAATGATGAGTCATGCATATCTTCTATTATCCTTTTGGGGATATGCATTACAAACTGCAGCATAAACATTAAACCAAGTACCAACTAAGTAGGAAAATGGAATTCCTTCCAAGATATGGAATGGAAATAAACCCATTTTTGTTGCACACCCATGTATGGGGATGCAAGGCATTTGTTAAGTCCTTATCAGGAAAAAAACTAGCACCCTGGGGCATGAAGTGTATCTTTATAGGATATCCCAAGGAAATGAAAGAATATTACCTATATAACCCTTTAGAAAATAAAGTCAATGTCTCCAGACAAGCTGTATTTATTGAGAGGGATCACATCCTCAAAACGTATAGTGGGAGCAAGATTGAATTCAATGAGGTTGATGCTCAAGATACACAGGAGTTTTTACAGGAACAAGTTCTATAGGTCCCTGTATAAAAGGTTCTAGAAACACATGAACTGCATACAAGATCAGGAGAGGTAAGGAAACCAGAGAGATTTTGTTTCCTTGTCACCAAGAACGGTGAATAATTATTGTTAGACAATGATGAACCTCTATCCTACAAGGAAGCAGTAGAAAGCTCAGAAGCAACAAGATGGCTAGAAGATATGAATTCTGATATGGATTCCATGCATCATAACCAAGTCTGGGTTCTGGTTGATGAGCCAGTTGATGTAAAGTGTACTTGATGCAAATGGGTATTCAAGAGAAAACTGGACATGGAAGGTCAAGTTAGTACCTTTAAAGAAAGGCTAGTGGCTAAAGGATTCAGACAGTGTTAAGGAATTGACTAGGATGAAACCTTCTTGCCCGTTGCCATGTTTAAATCCATATGAATAATAATTTCCATAGCATCTTACCATTACTACGAGATTTGGAAGATGGATGTTAAAACAGTATTCCCTAATGGGAACCTTTAGGAAGATGTCTATATGACACAACCAGAAGGTTTTGTGACACCAGGTGAAGCCAAACATGTTTGAAAGTTGTAGAAATGCATTTATGTATTAAAGAAATCATCCAGGTCATAGAACATTCGATTTAATGAAGCCATAAAGAAATTTGGTTTCATTAAGAATGAATATAAGAATTATGTTTATAAGTGGTTTAATGGGAATGTGTTCTTCATCCTAGTAGTATATGTTGATGACATATTGCTTATTGGAAATGATGTACCAGTCTTACAGTCAGTTAAAGACTGGTTGAACAAGTGTTTCTCCATGAAGGACTTGGGGGAAGCAGCTTACATTCTAGGGATAAAGATCATTCGTGATAGATCCAAGAGGCTTCTTAGACTAAGTCAGGGTATATACATTGACCAGATACTAAAGACATTTATTATGAAACAATCTAAGAGGGGATTGGTTCTAGTGTCACATGGCTTACATATTCATAAGAAAATGTGTCCTCAAACACAACAAGAGAAAGATAGAATGAGTAAGATCGTATAAGCTTTGGCTATAGGATCTATCATGTATGCCATGTTATGTACCAGGATTGATGTTGCCTATGCACTATGCATGGTAGGTAGATATCAAGAAGATCCAGGAGAACAACATTAGACTGATGTTAAGGCTATCCTTAAGTATCTTTCAAAGAACTAAGGGTATGTTCCTGGTGTATGGAGGAGATGAGGAGCTTATCATCAGAGGGTATCCTGATTCTAGTTTTTAGACAGATCAGAACGATCTGAATTCATAATCTAGATATTTTTTCTGTCTTAATGTGAGAGTTGTGAGCTAGAAGAGTTCAAAGAAACCAGTTTTTGTCGATTCTATAGTGGAGTATGAATATATAGCGGCTTCTGATACAGCCAAGGAAGCCGTATGGATTCGAAAATTTATCCAAGATATTTATGTGGTGCCTATAAGTAAAGATCCTATCACATTATAATGTGATAATACTGCAGTAGTAGATCTTTTAAAAGAACCAAGTTCAAAAAAGCTAGTTGTCACCGAGTCTACAACGGAGCCCGAATATATAGCATCTTTTGATGAAAAAAAGGAAGTAATATGGATTAAAAACATTATCTAGTAGCTTAATGAGGTACCTAGAATTAGAGAACCTATCACATTGTGTTGTGATAATACTTCAGCGGTGGATTTTTCAAAAGAACCAGGGTCACATCATCAGATAATGCACATTCTCCAGAAGTATCACCTATTGATGGATTTATATCAAAGAGGTGAAGTTGTTGTGAGAAGAGTGTCCCCAAAAGAGAACATGGAAGACCCCATGACTAAAGTCCTATCACAGTAGAGGCATTACTATAATTTGAGAGCTATAGGGTTAAAGGTTGTTAGAAGATGACTCTAGTCCAAGTGGGAGTCTTTTAGAGTTTTTGGTCTAGAACCAACAACATTTTACATTATGATAAACTCGTATTCATGTATTTGAATATTAACAAATACCTTCTCACATATTTATTGTTTATCTACGTGAAAATTCATGTGATAATGTCTATAGTATAGTTGTTTCACTAATGGGTCATAGTAGATCCCTACTATGATGTGAACCCGGAAGTTCCATAACACCATTCCTGAATATATGTTTTATAGTTAGATGATGTTATTTGAGGGACACAAGTAATACAATACATTATGGGTGAGAACATATAAAACATCAAGGAACCTTCTCATCGAGTGCTCCATTGGTAATATCTTGGAAGATATTATGATAACGGGACCTACCAGTAGGGAATCCACATTTCATAGTGTCATTGGATGTTCCTATTAGCAGATGTGTTTATTGGCCCTTAAAATTTAAGATTTTTATTAATGGGTATTAGAACTCACGTACATGGATGTATTGATGAAAACTATGATGACACACTATTCACAGTGAGGTAGGATATGTTGGGCGCATCAAGAGTAATACTACATTAATAGATAATGAGAGAAAGGATTTGTCACTTTTGTTCAATAACAGAAGTTGATATCTCATGCCCTTTGATGGAATTAATATAGCCTAAATAAATCAATGAACATGGTGAGAAGTGGACAAGATCAATTCTTGGATGATAAAGAGAGAATAATCGAGCACATGGGTTGATGAAACTAGCATGGAACCCACTTGATGGGAGATATAGATACAAAGGGATTACATTACATGCTAAGAATTCATAGGAGGTGACACTTAATTAAGATGTTAACTTGATTCTCTATGAGTGCCTTGGCATGTTTCTAGATGTTATCCTTGGAAATTAGGTAGGCTCCGCATAATGCCACTGAAAATGAGTCCTAGAGAGTCACACACTATGTTTTTCCAAGTATCTCAGTTAAATATTCATTTAACAAGTTGAATATAGATTATTCCCATTTGGGGTTTAATAAGTATTCAAGGATGCCCGATCACATTTATTTCAACAGTAGTTATTCTAGAGAATATATTGTGGGAAAAATAATATATTTATTAGCGAATAATGAAGTGATATTTATTTACGAAAAAACGTCATTATTAAAGTTCTAATAAATTTGGTGGAGGAAATAATGGAAAATGGAAATAACAAAAGTACACACCGTGTATATTAATATACACGCCGTGTGGTTTTTTTGGGAATTTTGGAGAAATACTATTATTTATTTAATTAAATAATATTAGGTGTAATACTTCAAATGCATGTAAATTAATAATAATATTCAAACACTATTATTATAAATGGGGTCATACTAAGAATTAAATGAAATAAATTAAATCCTATGGGTAATTATTTTATTTCATTGTTTTATGTATTATAAATTCAAATTAAATTATTCTCATTAATCTTGGCCATTATTTTTGGTTGTGTGCAATGAATCTCGATAAATATCTAAATACAAGAGATAATTTATTTCCTCCAAGAATGATCTAAATTTATGAGAGAGATCCTCCACCGTTAGATCAAGGGGACCTCTTTGGAAGCGGCTCTCAAGGAGATCAAAGGTGGACATCACAAGTGAAGGCCCTTCTTTGAAAGCACCCAGAGATCCCTGTGGCAACATCCAGAGATACATAGAGAATATGTGGATCACCTATAGAGGAAGCCTACACTTTTCTTCTTTGATTCAATGACGGATCACATTGGATCATGAAAAGAAACATCAACATAGAGGGAATTTCATCTATGTAATTCATTTATTTTAATTAAATTCATTATAACCAACATGAAATGATCTTCTACATAGTTATAGGACATCCCTTGTTTCTTTTTGGTATTCATTATATTCTAATGATCTAACATTTTATCATTGTGATGGATCTCAGATTTATCATTATTAATGATAAAATTAATGTTGGGTACACTCATCTATGTGCTTCCACTATACCCAGAACCGAGATGAACTTCTTCTCAAATGGGTATTTTCCAATTATACGTAGATTTTATAGTTTCATAGGAAGACTTCAACATTTTCTAAAAAATTATATATACATGTTATGTGATCACATCATCATTGAGAAAGTGAAAATTTTAATTATTTAAATATCGCTAACAACTAGTAATGTAGTAAGCAAGAGTATTGAACTAGAATTAATGAATGAAAATATGTGTTACCAAACAATGAAAAACAAAAAAAAATAAAAATTGAAGTAGTAAAAATGTGATTATGATTGAGATTGTAAAAATATACAAAAGATAGATAAGAAATAGGTGATATTAGGGAATCATACAGCAATGCATTGATAAAAAGTAATTTTCTTCTATATTACAAGTTATCATTTCAATGTCAGTGTCGAAAAAAGTTGTGTTGAGAGCCTTATTTTCAATTAGTGCCTAACCAAACCCAATTAACACTACCTAATTAAGACTTATAAATCAAAATTGAGGATATAATTAGTTCTTTAATGGTGGAAAGTATCATAAACCTTTTCAATTATTTGATACTTCATTAGACGAACAACGAAAAATTATCCCCATCGGTATGTAGAGTACATTGAAAATGATACCTGTAAAGAAAAAAAGATAAGATCACTAAATAAAATTTCCATTGATATAAAAGTGACAAAAATAGAAAAACCATAGAATAATTTAAATTCATTACAATATAGAAATCCAAAAATATGTTTAGCCACTCAGGATCTATGAAAAAACATCAATTATTTTAATGAAATATATCTCTATAGTAAAATCAAAAAGAATCAATAAATAAAGGAAAAAATATTCAATATTGAAATAAATTTCCCCTCCATTTAGAATTTCACCTGTTCTTTTTTTTATATTTTTTAGTTATGCATCCACTCTTAAGAAATCATTTTCTCTTCCAAATGTGAATGTTCCAAAATCATTTTCATTCTAAGAGAACCACTTAAATTTTTATCCAACTAGTAATCACCCATGTGTATCCACATCTTATTAGATTTATGGTTTTTATTTTATAAGAGAATGATATTTGTAAAGGTTAATATGAAATAATATTGTTGAATATTATTTAATCACAATGAATTGGTGCATAGAAATAGAATAAGGGTGGATAGAATATGGAGACAATTTTTTTTCAAAAAAGAGAGGATATATAAAATGAAATTTAAAATTTTGTAGGGAGATTACTAATAAATTTCAAACTGCATTGATGTAATGTGTATTGGCCATAGTACATCTGCACTTATGCTTCAAATCACTACACAGAATCACAGCCTTCGTCTGACGAATAATGTGAAGAATCTCCATAAGAAAAGAAAACATTGTATTGTAATTCAATGTAAAAGAGAAATAAAATATACAAGTGGTTGTAAAAATAATAAACATTGCTTATTATAGTGAAATAAAAAATTAGAGAAAAATATTGATGTTTCTATTTGCAGAAGTTCATCAACCATTGAAAGTAGATTCCAATGTAGTACCACATGGAGGTGAAGCTTCATCAATAAAATAGTGCAATATATGAACCTATTAAAAATATAAATAATGTCAATAGTACATACACCAAGATATTCATGGAAATTTAATGTTTTAATTTTGAATATAGATGATGTTTTTTTCAACATAAATACATGATGGAATGGTTTAAGATATAAATGACTAGACATGTGTTTTACCCCACAACCTACAAACTATAAGCATGGTATACCATATTATAATACTTAAACATGAAAAATTAAACATCACTTATAATTAAAATTGGTCTTCCACATCTTATGAATCAAAAAGGTATCTAACATGATACGAATACACATAAGAATACAAACCCAGAAAACATATATGTATATAGTAATTAAATTCATATTGTAAATACATTTTTATGGCATATATAATAGATTGTACTTGATTTAAAAAAAAGATAATGGTGTATGAATTTATGAATTCATCAAAGGGTGAACCTTTGCAGATCCCCTATGAGGCCTTGAGTCTCTGGTTGAGCCCACTTATGATTCCCTCTCAGCTCTTTAATTTGTTCATGTGATCTTTTATGGGCTGTCAAGTCTTTCGAAGGCTAGACAGGCATATCCGCCTCCAAAATTAGTGTACCTTTCAACAAAATAAAGATGCCAGATGGGATCATCAGATGAGATATAACGAAAAAAACTAAAGAAAACCATTTTTATGATGATTTCACCAGCACATGATCTTTCAATATTATTATCATACCTTCCACTCTAGGTTTAAGTCCAGAGAAGAAGGTTATAAGCTTTTCATGGGAAAATTTTATCAGAGTATAAACCATTTTTTGATTCATTTGTAATAGATTGTACATGTTTTTAGAAAAGAATAATAATTATGAATTTAATTAGTTAGAAACTATTGAAACTTTTCATCTCCCCTATGAGGCCTTCAATCTCCGCATGAGCTCACATCAGATTCTATTTTAGCTACTTAATTTGTTCATTTGATCTATTATTGGTTTTTATGTCATTATCTAGCTGGATAGGCACATCCCCATCCAAAATAAATGTACATTACAACAAAATAAAGGAAATAGATGGGATCATGGGGTGAGATATGACAAAAAAATTATGATGATTTCATCAGCTCATGAACATGAAAACCCATATATGATTAAAAGGTTATATGAAAACAAATATAAATATTTTGATGATTGAAAATAGAGTTATAGAATCATTGGAACCTATAGTTGATCTTCAATGGATGAAGTTACACATATCATTATTGTACTGTCATCCACATTTGAATACAAAAAAATTGAATGTATTAGTTCTGATGATGAGAGTGAAAGTAAAAATGTAAAGTAAAATAAAAATTAATAATTACATAGAATATGTAACATCCATTAATTTAGTGAAAAAAATAAATCAATACTGAATTAAAAATTCAATTTTTCTATGATATAAAATTTAAAAGAATGTTTCAGGAGCCTAAAAAATAATGAACAGTGATGAGGCCCAAAAATAGAAGACCTGAGTCATCTTTTGTTTCTTGAATTAAAAATCAACCATCATTAATCATACTAATAAGTATGGGGCTATATGATGTCATTAATAAGATAAAATATAACTCACGTACATCAAAAACAAATTCAATTAACTTTGGTGATGGAGATGATGAATGACTCTAGGTAAGAGAAGAAAATCATTCAAAAATTGTTGCAGATAAATAAAAATCAATAGAAGTTGATTGAATTTAGAAAGAAGAAAAATATTTAAAAAATGAGGAATTAAATCTCTACACATTATTTCAATATAATTTCACCCAAAATCTTAGATGACATTTAATTTTGGTGGGAATATTCAATCTTGTTCCATCAGAGAAGTCACTACTCGGGAACATGAAACCTGAGATGACCCTTTCGAAGTTAGATTACTCAAAATCACAAATTTCTAAATCTTAATAAACAATGATGAAAAATGATTAATAGTGATGATTAATGATGAATAATGAATAGTAGATTACTCGAATTGAACTCTAATAGAGTTCTCATGCATTGATACTGATCAATAAGTATTAATCTCAGGTTCATCATCATCAACCATTGGCTGTATCTGAACTTTTCTGGACATCTCTTCTCAAGTGCTTTGCCTCTGTGGAAATCAACAAAAAAACTCATCCTGGGTGTCCCAATTCATGACTCGGGATAAAAAATTCATTTCTCATCAAATTGAGGATATTTTATTAGATCATTCATTGGTATTATATATTGAATCGTATGAAAGATATGATTCACAGTTGAAACTTGGGTCGATACCTCTTGGTTGTAATAATCTTCCATTTCCTAAAGAAGACACCTTGTTACCGTTGGGTTTTCCCGGAGGTAGGCAGAGAAACAAGAGGTAGGGAAAAGGGAGGTGGAGCATCCATAGGGGGAGGATCCCAAAACAGAGGAGGCATAGACGGTGGAGCCATAGAAAAAGGAGTTGGAGGTGAAAGATGCAGAGGCTGAGGTCATGAAAGTTGGAGATGGCTGAGAAAAGGTGGATAAGCTATATAAGAATTAACAAGTGGATGAGAAGGTTATGGAGGTGGTAGAGGGAGCATAATGGTGTCCTTTGATGTTGTTGTGGATGGTATTGTATAATTTTTGATCCCTTTGGCCATCTTTTCATCTTGATGACCAGCCTTTGGGGTGTAGGGGATGTTAAAATGCATATTCATTAAATAATAATCCAAATGTCCATTAATGACACTTATTAAAGGAGCTAATACACATGTCTTGGATGATCTGTGAGTGTAAAATCTAGAAAATTGACAAATTGTGTTGTAGAGAAGTGTAAAATTAATAGTATGCAGTCATTACAGCAATGAAGAGTAATTAAAAGATATAATATACAATGAATAATGGTATTATTAGAGAGAATAAATTAAGCATTGTGTAATTTAATAGTACATAAGTGTGTCTATAACCTGTTCACATCAGTATTGCAGTATGTCTAAATAATAACAACTACAATAGAGAATGAACAGATTGGTCTGAATGCACTATGCACTATGTAATTCAGTATTAAAAATACTATCAATAACCTAAGGACAATAGTATTGTATAGTATTACAATTAGTTGAGTGGAATATACAAAACTCTATACTAATAATAGATGAAAATATAATTAAAAAATAGTAGTCATCTATAGAGAGTGATATATTGTTATTATATGGATTAAAAAATAATATATCATTTGAAATGAAATATTTAAATAATCATTTTGATTTTTCCTAAAAAAGAAAATTGTGAATTATCACATAATATAATTAAACATCATTAAATTGTTTTTAAAAAATTAAATGAGAAACATATGGAATTACCTTTCATTTATAACCTCCGTCTTTGGGCATATAAAATATCTTCAGTAAAAATGTTATAGGATTGATGCCAACCAATTTATGGGAGAGATATGTTATTGGAAATTAACATGCTTGCGAGTTTCCTTCATGACCAATGACACATTATCCCTGCTGACACCTCCTTTATAGCCTCAATATATTATGTGTCATCTTCTAGTAGACCAAATTCATAACATGCCTCTCTAAATGTTCCATGAGTAATATTGTTCACTGATTACATATCATCATATGAAGTTTCACTTTTAATCATTGTTACAAGTAACTTCAAGAAAAATAGCTATCCAGTTGTTAGAGTCACGTAGTATAGTCTACCAATACTAAATCCTAGTTTTGGAGGATTCCTTTTATTTCATTTTAGTGGAAGGAAAATCTAGTTTGGAATTCTGTAAAATGGATATATCAACCTTCTAGGTATGTTTGATTTTATTGAAAATAATAGGTGAACATTTTTTTAGAAATATTTCCACCAGTAAAGAAATATTAAATATTATCATTATCACTATAGGCCACACAATTTTTTCCTGGTAAATGGAAACATAACCTGTAAACTGGTGGATATCTGTAATGGATATAATAAGAAAATATCCTCTAAGAATCCTCACAAGGATAAATGTATCGAAAATCATAATATATCTTTATCTCATCTACATTTTTGACTGGGTACTCAATTTTGTTGCACTTATAATGTGATGTTGCAACACAATCATTTCATTTTCTAATATATTTGATGAGTTATTTCATATAATATGAATGATTGGGAACTTCAATATTCAGATGAGGTTGATACTTTAATAGAAAACCAAGACTATATGTTACCACAAATCGATTATCCAAAGGGAAACCATTTTTAATAATTTTTCCTTCACCATCACTTATGCGATAGACCACATAACCATCATCATTAATGACAGTATGTCTGAAAATTTTTTTGGATAAATTTTTTTACATTTTCCATTACTCATACATGGATAAGAACAGTTGTCATCACTACAAGGGTTGTGCATCAGGAAATTTGTAACATCTTAATCTTGTTTTGGATATGCCTAGTTAATTAGAATTTCATCGCAAACTATTTTGTTAACATCTATAAGAGTGTTATATTTTTTTCATAATAGAGAAATAATATGAAGTGGACATAAATAAGGCCACATTTTTGAAAATCCATGGTTCAAAAAACTCTATGGGAAATATAGGGTTATAGATAGTTAATAGATAAAGATATAATATAAAAGAGGAATCTAAAGATAGTGAATAGTAAATAAAAGTCAATTACCTCCCTATGACTTCCCAAATTAACAACCCTCTCATAAATCTTACATTTGATGATCTACATTAATTTTGAAAACTTGAGATAATATCTTAGGGAAGTCAACTGGATGAAGATTGTTATTTCTAACAAATTGAGTAATTTCAAGCCACGTTCGTTAACATGTGAATGTTAGAAAAAGATATCATTACCCTTCCCAATTACAAATATACATTGCATCTTGGTAATTTTGGATCATATACCTGAGACCACTGATAAATGTTTAATGTAAAATAATAATCTTCCCACAGGATAACCCTTCACGATCACCTCGTAGAAATGAATCTTGCAACTCATTGTATAATTCGACCCTCAATCGTTTTTGATTGAATAAAATGAAAGATAGTATTTGAGACCCAATCATCATATAAGAAAAAATAATAAACTGTTGCAATAATCTTATAGAATGTAGTAATGTGGCTACATCATTTTCATGAAATTGAAAGTGAATAGAGAATTGCTCTCTCATTTTTACCATCCTGAGTGTACTACTTGTTGTGAAAGGAGTAAATAGATGCAGTACATTTTCAACATATCCATCCTGACCTCCTATGAAAATAAAGTGGTACTGAAATGGAAGATATAATGGGTGAATCTAATCAATTATTTTTAAATCACCACTTTTATTTTTAATGATTATATAATGTTCTTGGTTGAGATCTCCAATATCACCCAAAATCAGCATTGCAATTTCAGGAATCTTTGGTAGGTTATATGTGGCTTCATTTGTATGTCTTCTTTTATGTAGCCTAAGCTTTAATATTGGTACATTATGATGATTATGAGGTTCCATTTCACTTATAAATTCTCGATCCGAAGGATTGTGCTCATGTAGCATTTGTCATAGGTTCTCTAAAATATTGTAGTCATCAATGGATTGTAGATTACTGTCATCAAATATGCATCAATTAATTTTGTTAATATTAAATGATGATTGATTTGAAAATTTAGTACATACTACAGAATTAGGCCAAAACCTAATTCCACGAACCCTGTTCATACACTCATGTGCAGTATCATACACTTATAGTTGTGCAAAACATGGTGGTTGTCCCTCAGGTGGTCATAAACTACCTATGTGATGGTTGTTTTGTCCATTTAATCTGAATATACATGGATATCTACAATTGTTTAATGACATATCAACATTTCCACCCATGGATGTGAATGAAATCATTGAGTTGTAAATATGCATGTGGTCTTGGAATGCTCGGGCCTCTGCGGTAGTTTGATTGAATAAAAAAATCCTTAGGTATTCAGGACATTATGGTAGTATGTCCAAAGTAATCATTCTCATTGAGTAGTATAGTGAGAAACATGGGTTATGTATGTTGTTGTAGTTCTTATTTCTCTCATAAAACCACAAAAAAAGAGTTACAATATTGATAGACGTTAGAAGGGTCTCCAACATCTAAATAACCTGATTAAAAAATAGTATATTGTAGAATATATTAATCAAAAATCATAGTCACAAATGGCGATGTTGATGGTTGATTATAGAATCATTAATGAATGTTTACTAATCACAATAAACCATGATCTCATTATTTTGTTGTTCCAGTGAGTTTCATGTAACAGAAAACATTAGGTAATCATGTACATGCATAAAAAATACAAAATGTAATTCTTTTTGAAGTGAATCATGTAAATTAAAATACCTATATTGTAGTATCCAGGAACATTAAGGGTCACACAAAATATTTTAGTTTAGGTAATTATAAGAAACAAATTTACTAACAGGGATGATCTTTTATAGAGAAAATTATTTTGCTTACTGTGTCGAGGATATAGGTCAAATAACTGGTAGAATATATTCATCAGTCATGAAAGCTATGCATAATATTGATAAAACAGTTATACGGTGAATAAAAAGGTTGTACGGCCATCATTTTTATCCTCAAAGATCATTTACATCATACATACAGAATGGTAGTGGAGTGAGTGTCAGGTATTATTTTCTTTTCTTCTTCTTGTTTGTTCGTGAAAACATTTTTGATCGAGGAGCATATGGTTCAAGCACCGTGTTCAAATAAGAATTTAAATATTATTAATGTATGTAAGTATTAAATTCACTATGAAGAATAATGATATATACTGGTAATTGTAAACAAAACTAACCATAGATTCATAATTGTGATAATGGTATGCGTGTGAATCCATCTGTGTGTCTAATTTTTTATAGTGGTTCAGTTATTGTTGTAGAATATAGATTGGTACACGTCACTAATGAATTTTTAGTAGTGGTCGTAAATAATTTTTTTTTCACTATAGTAATTAGAGCTACTTAAAGAATGTTAATAATATGAATATTTGAAAGTGAATAATGTAGATAATTAACAAACTATATTTTGGTCCTTTATAATGAGTATGTGATGTAACCTTGCATATGTAAAGATGCCCATGTAATTAATGTATGTATTTTGATGAGGATCACACTATTCAAGCACTGTCAACAAATAAGTATTTGATCAGAACCACCCTTATTTTTCTATAATTGTACGGAAATCCGAGGTGTACTGGTTTACAATTTGAAATAGAAACATAACAAATAATTGACTCACAAAGATGACAAAGGCATGCATTTGACTCCATGTGTGATGTCATGGGTTGATATTGGTTCATTTATTAGAGTAGAAGACATATCAGTAGATTTCATTGAGGAATTTCCAATAGATGGAGACATTGTTAATGTTTCAGTTGTAATGAAATCAATTATTGAAACAATCATAATAATAAGAACAATTTAAGTCGAACATAAAATATTACATACGAACATTATTCCATTCCATAATATGTTTCCTCTACTTTAACATTTCCTATCTTGAGCATGATGGTCCATACATGTTTTTATTTGGTGGAGTATAATCTTTTTCAGGGACTATTGTCAAACATGAAGTTAAATATCAGACATTTGTGTTATCTTGGAATGCAGTTGGAAGTGTAGTGGTTCCTTCTGTTAAATATAATCAGAACTAACCATTGACACAAAAAGACGATAATGGAATTTTTGTCAGTCCATGGGGTATTCCATCAGGTGATACTGGTCCTATAAATTCCCTAATAGAAATATCATTATATGTCTTTGAAGAATCTCTAATAGATGTCGGCACTGTTAGGTTTCCAGTTGTAATGAAAATTACTATTGAGTTAATGAACATAATAGAGAACTCGAAAACATTTTATTATTCTCTATTAATATGTATTATAATTTAAAGTGAACATAATAGAGTACTTAAAAACTTTATGTTATTTCTTCATAATTCGACTCTATTATAACCTTGCATATATTGAGCTTGAAGGAAAATACATGTTAGTATATGGTTGAGGAGCATATTTTTCAATCATTGCCACCAATGAAAATGTTATGTATCACTCATTTGTGTTAATATGCAATGCAGTTGGTAATGTAGTGTTTTTATGTTAAATATAATTATAACTAATCTTTGAAACAGAAAGATGAAAATGGAATTCATGTTACTGGATGTGTGATTCCATCAGTTGATATTGGTTCAGTTGTTAGAGTTCCTGACTGATCAGTATATGTCAATAATGAATTCTCGATAGATTTAGGCACTATTATTGTGTCATTATTATGAATAAAACTATTAAAAAAATGATAATAAGTAGTATATGTTAAAGTGAACAAAATATATAACTTACAAACTTTCCGTCATTCATTCATAGGTTTTCTCCAATACAACCTTGCATCTCTTTAGTTTAAAAGGATAAACATGTTTATATTTGGTCGAGGGACTGAATTTGTAGGCATTGTGGTCAAAGAAGTAGTTAATTATGTTTAATGTTTGTTAGTTTAGAATGAATTTTTTATTGTAGTGTTTTTTTTAAATATAATCAGAACTAATCGTTGACATATAGAGATGATAATGGCATGTGTGTGACTCCATGTGTGATTCCATAAATTGATACTGGTTCTGTAAATGTAGTACCAGAAATATCGGTAGACATCATTGAATAATTTGTAGTAGAACTTGGAAATGTTATATTACAAGTATTAATGATACTAATATTGAAACAATGACAGTTAGTCATACTTCTTAAACCGAACATAATAGAGAACTGACAATTTCTGTTGTGGTTCGTGCATAACATTCCTCTTCATTAAAATTGCATCTCTAGAGCTTGATAATGAAGACATTTAAATTTTTTTATTTATATATAATTGTCTAGGTGGGAAAAGAAAAGAAAATTATACACAGTTTAATGAGTTGTTAATGTAATATACATTTCATAGGCAGACACTAAATTGTCTATATGTTTAATTTCACATGAGTACAGTGTTAGAAATTAAAAATATATGAAATGTGGAAAAATAATACAGTGAAATATTTGTACTGAAATTAAAAAGGTAAGCATAACACAGTTGGATGATAATATCTTGTGTAAAAGAAATCTGTAAATCCCAATATTCAAAGAGGTTGTAGAAACTGTGTAGCAGTAATTTTATGTTTGTCTCTTAGAAACTGTACTACAAATAGAGTATCATGTCAGATGATAAAGTGAAGTTAATATAATATAAATTTATTAGGAAAACACTGAAATTCATAAGGATGTAATTGTAGAGGATTATATTATCAGTAACAATAAATACATGAAATCATGAACATTGAAGAAATTAAAAATTTCTATGTAATAAAATAAGGCCAGGTTACCTTTGTTACACCATATGAGGTAAAGTTAGTGAAAGAAATAGATAACTGGTGTTAATGTTAGGGGAATACTATGCGATAATAGTTGAATTGTGAGAGAACCACTGGAGGAATGTAGAAAAAATGCTAATTGGAGGGAGATGATGATCGATGTATGCGAGAAATGTAGGTTGACAATAGTGATGCATGAGTAAGAGTAGAAACTGATGGAAATCTATAGCCATGGATCTGGAGAAAATCCCTGGCCAGAATACAAGTAAATCCTCCTGAAGAAGAGGGATGGACGGGAACCAGAATTACGAGGTAATCGACGACTGGGGTGTAGTGTAAACATAGGTCTCAAAGAGATTAAGCACAATCTAGGAAAAATCTGATTGGAGCCTCGTGTAGAATAGATATTGATGGTAACAAATGGAGTGAGACAATGGAAAATAACGGATATGTGCAGCGACAATCTTAGTTAGATAGTGCGACTGGGAGGAGAAACCTAAGGTATCATCGCAGCGAAGAGGTATGGAGTGAGATTACTCATTGTATGCAGAGGGACAATGTGGAAGATAGGCGTTGATAAAGCATGTACGGACACATGGAATTAAGGGATACCTAAGATTAGTATATTTAGTAGATTTTAAAACCTACCACATGGACACCGCATGGTGATTAGAACCAAAATTGGAATAAAATCTGCCTTCAATCACAATAAGGGACACCTTATAAAAAATCAACAAAAAAACACCCACTTATATAGAGAATTATTTCTCTATATTCCTTTGTTACCAGGTCATTAATGTTGTCTCGATCATCATTCATGAGTCCAAAGAAGTAAATTTGTTCTTTATTTGAAGCATTGTTATCCATTTTCCATAAATCCTAATTCATGGAATAAAAAAATAAAATTAAATTCCATTGGGATTTAAACTCAGAACACAATGGAAAACAACATTGTATCAATACATATTCTTATTCGGATGATCCATGGTCGAACAAGAAAAATTAACATCATCTAGATCAAGCGAGACTCAGCTATCACATGCTCATTCTTCAGTTATGGATTATGCAACTTGGATCACCAGCAAAATTGGGTTCTTCAAAACTTGTTCGAACATATCATCCCTAACTCATCATCATGGATAGGTAATTAACCAAGATCAGTTCTTCTCAAAATTTAACATCAGAAATAGCACCACACATCAAAAATATTTTCAATTCGAAATAGTGGTTCATCATCTTCTGAAATCCAATATTCTGCAGGTGCAATGAATACTTGTTTTCACTCAAGATTAAATTGGCTAATCAATTCACAATCATAGCTGCTCTTAATCATACGACCCGAGAACCTTGTGTTCACAAAACTCGAACCATTATCTACAACAATGAAGGATCAACAACCCCCTTTATTTTCAATAGATTAAATCTGCAAAAAAAATTCACAAAACACAAATCTCATCTTTGATTCGTCATACAGAAAAATTTCGGATGCACAGGGAAACTGTTATAGATTGTACTTTTCCAACACCATTTGTAGGTTTCTGGTGCGTCCACTCCAAACACCATATTAGTTGGTAGCCATGGTATAAGTCCATAGTGGGTGGGGGCATTTGTGAAGAATTTGTGGGGGAGTTGCTTCAAACACGAAACCCCCACCATGGCTAAATTAGGCATCCAAGAGAGCTTCCATGATAGAGATCCAAGCCAGGGATCATTTTGTGCCAAGAGAGCTCTATCCTCGAGAGAACTTTGAGATATCCCTATTTTTGAGAGAAAGAGAGGTATGGGAGGGGTCATTTTAATCCTTTGTTATTGTGAAATAATGTAATATTTTCCCTCCATTCACCTCTCTTTGTGGTCATCGAACCACAACAAGTGGTATAAGAGGTCATTTCAGTGAAACAATGATAGGTAGTGGAAATTTTCTAATGACCAGAAAATTCATGTTGCCTAGAATTGGGTTTTGAAGGCACATTCTGAAAGCTTGTTTTGTGATGATTCCAACGGTGAAAACAACATTGAAAACAGATCTAAAAAGAGTTTCCTATTCCTGGTCAAATTTTGATCAAACTTTGGGTGCTACATTACCCCTTCTGGAGAAGAATGTATTATTCCGATGTAGGAAACATTTCTAGAGAGTTTCTGCTAGCTTCTCTGGCAAGACACATCATCACCACGTCATCGTCACATCATCAGACGATTTTGACTGTAGATACTGTTTTTATCATATCTTGATCAATTAGTATCCCATTGCGACGATCCAGGAGTCGATTCCACTATTTTTGACTATTCTAAATGCAATGGTGGGATCCATTTTTCCATATTCAATGCCAATATTAACTGATTTGAAATCCAATGGGGGGATCTTCCACAGGAGGGATGATCAT
Source organism: Viscum album (assembly GCA_963277665.1). Classification (NCBI taxonomy): domain Eukaryota; kingdom Viridiplantae; phylum Streptophyta; class Magnoliopsida; order Santalales; family Viscaceae; genus Viscum; species Viscum album. The sequence continues at coordinate 1,229,047,287 of OY728130.1, forward strand.
GTTGACATCTTAAAACTAATCATTTGGATGTCTTGAATGGATGATATCATTAATACAAAGGGTATTTTTGACCCCATGGAAAATAAGGGATTCAACCCCGATGCCACCAAGGAATCGAATTTGAAGAATATGAACAAGGAGACGATTGGTCAAATCCTCCAATGGATCAGTCAAAGCGTTTACCACCATGTCACTCAAGAGACCGGATCATACAAACATTGGAAAAAGATGGAATATACGTAGTAGTAAAAGATCACTCAAAAAAATATCCCCTTGTTAAAGCTATTGATGAATCTTCAACAATAGTGTGGAAGCTCTATAGCCGAACACACCAGTGTGTTCCAAATTCTAGTGAATCAATTGGTGGCAGCAGGTAAGAAAATAAATGATGAAGATAAGGTGAACCACTAACTCTAAACTCTTCCTGATAGCTAGGATACACATTTCATCTCACTCAGCAACTCGACACCCGGATGCAAACTTACCATGGCGATTGTAAGAGATACACTATTCAACGAGGAAGCTTGAAGGATGGATGTGAGTTACAACCAAATGCAAGAACTCATTCTAAAGAATCAAGGGAGACAATAAGGAGGATATTGTGGGGACAGAACCAGAGGTAGAAGAAAGAAAAAAAGGAAGGTAAACATTTGGAAAGAGGCCAACATAAAAATTCTACCAGTTTTTAATGGAAGGACATATAAAGAACTACCAAAAGTTTCTACAATAAAATGGTCAAATTAGTGATAAACAGAGAGGAAATGAAGATGCACATGTGACCTTCACTAGAGAAGTTGTGCTTTTCTCCAAAGATTAAGAAGAGACATGCTTCCATACATCAGGCCAAGAAACAGAATGGGTGTTCGATACGGAAACATCGTACCATGTCATATCGCATCATGAGTATTTCTTGACTTATTAAGCTGGTGAATTTGGTGCAGTCAACATGGGAAATACAAGTTCAGTGAAGATTGTTTGCATGGGTGATATCCAAGTCAAGATGAACGTTGGATACATAATCACCTTGAAAGATGTTTGGCATGTTCCATGACATCGGCTCAACCTGTTATCAGGTATAACCTTTGAGTAACAACACTATGACAACATCTTCAATAATGGAGCACGAAAGATGAATAAAGCATCCATCATCATTGATCAAGATAAAATATGTGGTACATTGTACAAAACTCATGTGAAGATATGTGAATACAACCTCAACATGGTGGAAGGATAAATTTCATCCAATATATGGAATATAATTCATGACCACATGAGTGAAAAAGGGTGATCTACCCTACTGACGAATAAGTACATCAGTATTGACAAGGTTGAATCACTTGATCTTTTTAAATACTGCTTTTATGGGAAGAATCATAGAGTCTCATTCAATACTGCTTCATCAAGGAGATCATAGTTGTTGGATTTGGTGCACTATAATGTATGCACACCCATGAGGTGGCTTCACTAGAAGGTTTAAAATATTTTCAATCTTTTATTGATGATGCATCTCGAAGGGTGTGGGTGTTCTTCTTATGGATGAAGGACCAAGTACTAGAATACTTCAAGATGTTCCACGCCATGGTGGAGCATGAAACTGGAATTAAGTTGACGTGTCTTCATTCAAACAACGAAGGAGAATACACATCCAAAGAATTTGATGCCTATTGGAGGATTCAAGGCATCCAACATGAGATGATGATTCCTCACACCAAAAAACACAACGGAGTTATAGAAAGGATGAACAAGAACATCATAGAGAAGGTCAGAGGCATGATGAGTTTGGATAGACTCCCTAATCCATTCTGGGGAGAAGCTATTTAGGTTGAATGTTATCTCATCAATAGATCACCATCAGTCATACTAAATTTTGAGATTCCATAGAAGAGATGGTCTGGTAAACATTCCACTTACACTCATTTATGAGTATTTGGATGTTTTTCATTTTCACATGTATCCAAGGATCTCAAGATGAAGCTAGATGGGAGATCTACTCCATGCATCTTCATCGACTATGGAGATGAGGAGTTTGGATACAAGATTTGAGACCTGAAGGAGAAAAAGGTGATCAGAAGTAGATATGTTGTGTTCCATGAGACCCATACGATTGAGGATATTCAAAATCATAGAATTTCTCGAAAGGAAAGTGTTGAGGACACAATTTATGATCCCACACACATACCAACACCACCTGTCAATGAATAAGAGTAGGTGCAAGAGAACTCGTTGATAGTGGTCTAGGAAGAAGTGGATGAGGATATTAAGAAGGGGGATTCTCAATACTCTCCACAAGAAGTTTCTGAACCATCATAAGAGCTTGGTGATTCTGTGCCACCCGAACCATACATTTAATAGGTTTAATGATCTTCATGAGGAAGGATTTAGTCTTTAAAATATTAATATCCAGAGTACATATTATTGATTGATGAGGGGGAGCATGAAAGATATCAAGAAGTATATCGATATTTGTTATTGTTGGATATACAAATTGATGAATCAACAACTAATGAAACTTGTGAAAATCCACAAGAAGGAGAAACAGGTTGATATGCTGACAAAGGTGGTTTCTCAAGAGAAGCCAGACCATTACAAATACTCTAAAGGATTGCAGCTCGAGGGGAAAAATTGTTGCTGCTCATACATTTCTATCTGCCTTGGTAGGTTGATGGTGCATTAACTCCACCCACTATGGTCGGTGGTAGCCATAGGAGAATTCAACGGTGGGGGGATTGGTGGAGAATTGGTGGGTGAGTTGTGTCAAAGTTTACACCCTTGCCATGGCTATATAAGGAGGCCAATAGAGCTTCCATCATAGAGATCCAAGTCATAGATTAGTTCAAGCCAAGGGAGCTCCATCCTTAACAGAGAATTGGGAGCTCCATGTTTTTGAGAGAAAGGTAGGTGTGGGAGGGTTAATTGTAATCCTTTTTTCTTATTAAATAATTTTTTCCCTCAATTCATCTCTCTTAGTGGTTAGAAAACCACAATAGAAACCTCAAACTAGCTTCAGTTGGTGGCTTCACATGGTCAAGATCAAGCTCATCTTATTTGGAAAGTGCCATCTAGACCTAGAATCGTCAATGGCTGGTTAGATCTTCCTCGATCAACCACTGATTCCTCTTCAAATAAAATCTAATCCCATTCAACCACCATAAACCTGATTTTATGACCTTCTATGTTTTATTCCTTGTGTCCCTGAAAAAGTTATTTTCTCTTCAATTGGACTGGAAAGTCTTCATCATGATGCCTAGAATCAGCATCAAGGTTCGTGTGACCTCAACATTTATTAGTTTCATCTCCTTCAAAGGGATTTACCTTCTTAGTGGAGAGATTCATCAGAATCTGAAACACGTGGCCTGAAATAAAACCACATGTGACAAGGATGCATCAACTTCGATCGGTTCATGAACATCTTCGAGCTTCATCCTCCTCCACTGAATTTGGATTCGGATCAGTTTGAGTTGCCACTAGCATCATCTCCATGCTTCGGTCAATATTTCAAAGGCATATTCGGCTTCCTAGAACTGTACTCAGTTCCTATATTGGCTTCCACATAGAAGAGATGAGGTGGGTTAGGGAGAAATGGATATGTATCAATTTGGATGACATTAAATTTAAAAATTATATTTATATAAATTCATTAAACACTAAACAACACATTTTAAATAAAATAAATTCAGAAACATTATTTTGTTTAAACAATAAATAAATAAAAAATAAAAAATGCATAGAATTTATTAAATGCTTATTTATTTAAAAAAAATAAATAAATAAAAGAATTCATTGATAATTTAATTATTCTAATTAATAAATTATTAAATTAATAGAGACTAGAAGAAAAAAATAAATTAATAAATTAATATATTAATGAAAAAATGGTTATATATATTTTAAAAAAGGATTGTAGAATAAAAAATGAAAAGGAATAAAAAATGGTATTTTAAAATAAAAATTTAAATATCATTGAATATACATAATGGTGGAAAATAATTATAATTAAAACTTAAAACCACTCATTTAAACAAGAAATTAATAAACCAGATATTTAAAAAACTAATTGACATAATACTTATAATTATCCAAATAAAAAAAATAAATTATTATTAAAAATATAGTAAATACCAAAAAAAGAATTTGAAAAAATGCAATCAATAAACGCCAAATAAAATTCTCCCACATTTAACACATACTTTTCCTCATGAAATCTTTAAATATATTCAATGGTATAAAAAATCTCAATATGAAAAAATAGAAATGGCATAGAGAATTGATGTTCATATTTATTTTCCCATAAGGATTCTCTCAAGTAGTTAATTATAAAATCCCTCTCGAATCAAATTTATGCAGTGAAAAATTAGTGAATGTTTTATAAAAAAAATAAATTGAATATTTTATTGAGAATTTGACTAATGAAAATTTGCCTCTAACTAAAAGTACAAACATCTCTATACCTCTAGGTGAATGAACACAACTAAATAGATGGCATAATATATAGTCACTTAGTTTGGATGAGCATGTTTAGTATGTACAAACAAGATAAATAAAAAATTCAACGACATACATATTATAAAATGAAATAGAATGAATTAAATGCGTTCAACATGGATTAGGATTTTCATTTCATAATTCAGGTTGACGCATATCATGTGAGTTAAATTAAAATTAAAAAAATTAAATACTATTGATTGTTATAAAATACATTCCCAATGTTTTAACGAAATCCATTTTTTCAATAAGACATGAAAAATTATTTATCCAATTAAATCCATGAGGTTTTAAAGATTAAACACATGAATGTGAATTCAAAACTATCAAATTTGAGAATATTTTCAGTCAACAAAAAATCCTATATAATGCTAAAGAATGTACAATTTGGAAATATTTTATGGGTTTTTGATGGGATCTGAATGAAATACAGCTCAACACATTTGAATTCCCCTATCCCCACAAAAAATCTAAAAATGTCCCCATTCTAGAATACAAAGGTGGGAGAGAAAATTTTGACAGTAAATATTCAGAATGATTTTAATTCAAATTTTGAAATTCATTAAAAGGGTCGCATGAAAGATCATAATGTATATTTCAACATAAATTAAACAATAGAATACAATAATGATTTTTATAGGATTCTACGTAAATAAATCATGAAAAATAATAGAAAATATCTAAGAAGTATCAAGATACACATTGAAAATCATAAAATGTAAACATTATAGAACCAAGATGAGCATGCAAGGTATAAAATTCAACATTCAAATATCTCCAAATAGATGAAATGACCAGTAGGTATTACACAATGAGTTAATCATGTAAATTTACTTAAATATGAACTCTTAAATAAATTATAACTCCCCAAATAGCAAGCACCCGTTGAAATTAAATCATAATTAAATGGAATTTAGAATTTGAATTTAAAATCCCCTAGAATATAAATTTAACAAATGATTATAATTAAAAACAATTCCCTTTTTGTCACATTAAAAAATTCATATGGTAGCCCAAAATACATTTTCCATAAAATGAAAAAGTTAAAAATGAATTTTGTGATTTAAAATTTCAAACATCATTAAACGAGAGAGAATATTTAAGGAAATTTTATCCATTTTTTTTAAATCATCTTCTTGATCATTATTACACACCTGAAATCTTCCAAGGATGTTCCGAATAGAGAATAAAAAGATATCATTAAATTAATTCTTGAAAAATCAAGAAAAATAATCCAAGAAAAAAATTGAAAATTTGATGTCAAATTAGAGATTGTAAAAAAACTGAACAGGAACAATTTATTTAAACACAGTTGAAAAATGACAAGAAAGAATGTAATTTTTTTATAATGTGTCTCTAAATTTAATGTCTTTAACCATAATTTATCCCCAACGTGTTCTAACCATGATAATTCAATGGATATGAATTATTAATAATTTAATTTTTTCGTATTATGCTTGAAAAACTCTCAAGTTCACTCAAGAATTCATGTAATTAAATAGCCTGAAAATTTCTCCATAAACGCAAAAAAATATATAGGAGTTATCCTCCATCTACCATTATCTTGAAGAAAAAAAATTTTATTCATTGAAACAAGAAATTTATAATAAATCTCAAAACTATATGCAAAACTACCAACATCAATACATACATGCTCACTGACCCCCCCCCCCCCCGCCCATATGAGTCTATTAACAATACAGATTTAGATGTAGCATATAATAACCTAACTCCCATAACCTGACGTTGATGTCTTACTTTATTTAATATTCATAGATACAAACTGTCAAATCTAGAAGAAACAAATGGTTTAGTAGTTTTGGAGAACAAGATACATTTAGGATACCCATTCTACATTGGAAATAGAAAATAAAACACAATAAAAAGAAAATGAACCACATCCTTGGAAATTCATTCTAAGAATTTGTCTTCATATCCTAAAGAAAGGAAAAAAAATAAAGGTGAGCTCAAATGTTCAGTAAAGGTTAAGTATAATGAAAGCTATCATGAATCAGTAAGAATAATCAACATGGAAATGTAAATAACTGAACACACATTTCATTTATATAACATTACTGAAATAACATAAGGCATAATCAATATGGCAAGACAACACTATAACACCAAATGGATTTATAAATAAAGTTAATGTAGAATGTAATGCACATAACACTAAGTCTCTATGAAACAACACTTTATTATTATAATTATTTAAACAAGATAGTTATAACCTAGCCATGAAACCCAAATTTTCCACTTCTATGATTTGAATTTCAAAAACCAGACTTAAAATATTGTGATTAATAAGATATTTACAGTCTCGTAGGCTCAACATAATTTTCTAGTGAACAGCATCTTAAACCTTTTGAATAGTAATTTTACCCTTATGAATAAAAATATGAACCTTATGAATAGTAACCTCACCCATGAATGCATATATAAAATGTAGTCACTTAATAAATGAATGTATTATATAATGGAATAAGTAAGTGAATATTTTAAAAATTAATAAATATGTCTTGGTATTTTTGTGAGTAATAAATATTTAATTACTATTTTATAATTAATAAATTTATTTGAAATAAAGTTAATTTTCATAATATTTATTCATAAATAAATATTTATTGTCATATGATTTTAGGATTATTTAATAAGACCTTCGTTAAATTTTCAGTGTGTTATTAAATCAATTTCATTTAAAAAACTGTATTTTTTAGTAAATGATGATTTGAATTTAAAATTAAATTTCTCATATATAGAAAATTATTTTCATAAAATGGTGTATATTTTTGAATTATAAACATTTAGAAATGTTTAGGGTGATTTTTTGATATTTTTTATAAAATACATGAATTCTTGGTGAATAGTAAAATATTATAATTTAAGATAAATGCTAAATACATGAATTATAGAGTCATTGATGATATTAGACTGACATAAAGAACCATTTTTTTAACCTCACAAGAACCCATTAATATATTTAGTCTTAATAATCAACACTATTTCTTGTCTTGGAAAAAAATAATGGGAAATCACAAATCTCCTCCACTATAAAAACCACCCCTCACCCCATATTCTCTTGACACCTCTATGCCTTCAATATTATCATAATTATACACAAATCCACTACCCATTCCTCCACCCCATTCCAAATAGATCTTGGTCTTACCAAAAGACCAAAAACCCTTTCCTTATTGAGGTTCTCAAGGAGAAGTATTCAAGAGGTAAAATCCTCTTTCTCTTCCTTTTATTTTCTTTTCAAGTACTTTATTTTATTGTACTATCCTCACATAATCTATCCAAATGATTATGATAACTCTAGTAAAATATATATAATTAAATTATATCATATTAATGGAAAACCAATAATCAATATCCTTACTCTCTCTCTCTTATTTTAAAAATGAAATCATTGTCTATGAGGTGATGATTTACAACCTTCAGGGATGACGAACTTTTATTCTTCAATTTCTTTATGATGTCTGGTAATGATACTATTTTTATGAATGAACCATATTATAAGATATGTATTATATATTATGTAATTTTTTGGAACCATTATGTAAACATTATATTAAATAATAGAACACAACTAGACTGTTGCGATCAAAAAATCGCTAAAATCAAGATAAACGATTATCATTAACATTTTATTTAATGATTCATACACATACATTGAAAAAATAATACATAATATCAATTAACTTCTGGTTGTTCATTAATAATATTTTATTCCAATTCTGGATTATTATACCCATTTCACATGAACAACATTACTTATAGTCAAGCGAACAAATCATGCAAATCAAATAAGCCAACTCTCCAGTACGACTGAATTGAATCTTATATCTTATCAAAAAGTCCATAAATGAGTTTAATAAAATTATAATAAACTATATAAATGTATAATAGGTTCTAAATTAAATTATTATTGAGTCTAATTTCATATTAAAGGGCCTTAAGGTCAAGTGCATAACTCATTCGTTCAAAAGGTAAGTGTTTCCTCATCTCACTTCCATTTTTCTTAGATATTCCATATTCACCATTCTTTCTTGTGTATGTTTTATTTTTATTTGGAATTTATGTATCATATAATGAATCCATTTATATACATGGTATTAAATGTATCGTTTTATGATTATTAATTTTGGTTATTAGGATTCGATTGATTACAAAGTGGTAAGGGATTCTACCTAAACCCTGTTTTTGTCCATCAGGTTACTCTTCCTCTATCTTTACTCAAATGTAATGCTTCATTATATTTTTATATTTATTCTAAATTCCTTTTATATGTTTCAAAATCATATATCCAGATAATATCATCCTTCAATTATGGGGATATACATGTTTTAATATGGTTCCCTTCTCAATTCTTGCCGATAAGCAATCCTGAATAAATGTAACTTCCCAAATTCTTATCGATTTTCATGTGTAGTATATAATCTAGATTATGAAATAATTATTTTTATAAAATCACAAATTTTTTAATGAAAAACTATCTTGGTTCATTCATGGTTTTATGAAAACAAATATGTCTTTCCTCTTTAAAAATCCTTTAATATTTTAATTGAACCACACTAAAATGCTTTATTTCTAAATCTTCTTAAAAACGCTTTTTAAACGAGTTCACTTGAGTGAGAAATAATTTAAGCCTAAAATATAATTTCAATGTACTTAAATTTTATTTTCTGGGATATACATTTTTATAATCGTATTTTATGACAAAAAAATGATTTTCCAAAAGAACTCTTCTTTTTAATGTAAAAAGGGTTTTTTTTCTCATCTAACTTTTACTTCGGTGATATATATGCCTTATTCACCACTTATTAATTGTATGTGGTATATGTAAAAAATGTTGATATATCTTATCAAGAGTATTATTATTCTCATGATATTCTAATGTATTATGATTTAAACGTTTCATAGTGGAATGAGACATAATAGAATGTTTAATGATTATTTTCCTCAAGAATTTCTCAATGGTATCTTCATCTATATCAACTTCCATTATAGAATCTTGTACTTCATTGAGGTTTATATCTTATGATACCATCTACCATATGTTGATGAAGGGTTTATGATCATTTTGACTATGAATGATCTATTTTATACCTTTCATGGTTTGTGGTTAAAGTACTCATATTTGGTATCCTAGTTATTCAATAAAAATGTTTATGTTTCTTATGTTTCACCATTTCATAGGAAAAATGTATTGGACTTACTAAGTGACTTGTGGGGCCCACAATATCCCCTCTATGAATCTATTGGTATCATGAGATGTACTAGTTGGGTTTTTACCCTTTTATGTTTGGTATTGGCATGAGGCCTTGACAATATGGTTATGATGTCCCAAATTATTCATTCCATCATTATGAAAACTAGTAAGTAATATTCCATGTTATTATTTAACTAGTAGAACATACATGGTTAAGTTTTATTATGAAATTATTTATTCATCTTTTTTATGTCATATTATGATCAAGAGTATGTTTTAATGACATGTGTTCTTTTATTTATTCACCACGCCTTATGACCCATGATTCTGTTGTGGTAGTTACCCTTACATGACACATGATATCACCCCTTTATTATGTTTTATTTTCTTAAATTATTAGAAGATGGATATTATGAATTACTTACAAGTATAAAACTTTATTAATAGACGTTTCCAATGGATTATATATATTGAATTTCTTTTTAATATTGTAATGTAAAACTTATGTATGAATCTTGTTTTCAAAAGCAATTAACATATTCATCACTTTGGGATGAAACTTCCTTGATAATAAGCCAATGTAATAAAACAAGTCACCATCTCTAGGATACTGTGGTCAGGGTACTATATTTGGTATAAGAGAATGTTTTTTATGATCCTTGGAAACTAGATTTAGAAAATGTTTATTGGGGAATAAATCCGAAAGATAAATTTTGTGGATAATCATACAACAACATCCAAGAATTTTAGTACGGTAGAGATTATGTGGATATTATTAGAAATAAATCAATGTCTAGATACTATAGTTAGATGTGGTTCTAAAACATATATACCTTGGGGTAGAAACTCTAACAAGGTATCTCGGGCCTGACTCAGGATAACCTGATACACAATAACAGGCCTTACTGCGCACTTGGTATGACACTCCTGAGAGGATATTCTTATGATAATTCATATTTTATTTAAAAACCATTATTATGGATTTGAATATATAATGTAAATGAATAATCTATGTCAAACATAAGGTATTTTAGTTCGAAAATAAGGTTTTATGATATTCTATAAATGATTATACATTTTTAGAACTATAACCATTGTTACTCACACTATACTTTCTAGTTTTAGTCAATTGATGAAACATGAATAAGTCATGTTACAATTGAACATTATAGACAAGGTGGTGGTGATAAGAAACCAAATAGTATTTTGATAATAGTGAAATATGTCATGTTCATGCCTAATCTATTTTACCAAAATATTATTAACAACATTTACCTTCACCAACTCCTGAACCCACCAAAGAAGAGAAGAATGGAGTTTCCTAAGAGCTCCAATGGTGAAGACCATGGAAAAAATAATCCTCTATTTCCATCCTGAAAAAATTGTGGAAGGAGACACCCAAAAAAATGTCTCAAAGTAATGAATAAATTCTTTATTTTTTGGGAACGGAGGATATAAGTAAAATAATTACTGAGGAAAAATGAATAGTATGATGGAAAAAAAGTAAACTGATCCTAAGAATTCATTTGTAGTTATTTTCATTAAATGTATTGGACCTAGTAATTAACCTAGTCAATTACTTGTTTTATAGGATAACCTCTAGACCACAGAAGGCCCTATGTGAAAATAAACAAATGATGTATTTTTGTATAGAGTTTTCATAGAAAATCCTAGTTAAAGAATTTTTAGTAATTGAACTTATTTCAAGGATGCACAGCATATTTATTTTGAATGTTTATGGATTTAAGAAAAGGTAAAACCCACATTTCGGGTGACAACCCACCGTATTCGGCAAGGACGTGATTTTAGAATCCACAACCAATGGGCGAAAAGGGTGAAATTCCTACCACTAGCTTAGGTGAAGTCTTGGATATCATGAATTTTAGGTAAAACTTCTAGTGGATAAATGTTATTTGGATTTTAAGGACTTTTTGTTTGATAAAATAGATAACATTGGGATTGGAAATTGATTTTTTGAATAAGGGATTATATTTATTTTGGAATACAATCATAATTTTTGGATTCATATAAGACATTTTTAAATATAATATTTTGAGGAATAAATGTTGAATTTTATTTTTGAGTCAAATATGATATTATTGTGGAAATATGGTGAAAATTTTTATTTATGGAAGTGGTTATAATATCTTTGATATTGTGTGAAAGATGAAATTACATTTTTTATAAGAAATTAAGAGTTATCGACAACATTTGGAAGATATTATGAACAAATCCTTCTGATTTTAGTGTCATAGAGTATAATTTTCTATTGAATGATAGTAATTTTCAAATTAATCTATGTTGTACTTTTAGTTTTATATTTGAATTTTGGGGATTAAAATTGTTTTTCATATAAACGGGAATTATATTATATTATCCAAATAAATTTGGATTTCTTTAATTTATAATGACAAGAGGAATAGATAATTATACTTTTGTGGGATCTATGATCTATAGAATTTGATTCGAATTATTCAAGATAAAAAACTCATCTTGAACATGTATTTCCACATATAAGGAATAAAGTGAAAACAAATTGAGGAACAACCAAATAGTGATATTATTTTTATGACATTGAATGTAATTATGTAAGTTTAATTTCTCAAGTGGCTATCTATATATTAAATGAATCCCTCAATTCTATGAAAAATATTTTGTAACAAAAACATTATCTATGTAGTTTTCTTTTTAAGAAATTGATATTATTTTAACCAATTACAAATTTATGGTAGTTTTTCTAAAGACCATGTTTTCTATCATTCTCCATAAGAACGTGATGGTTATATTATTATTCAATTTTCATATTTTCACTTTGATCAAATTTTATCATGTTTGAATGCATAGTTTTGTGGTAAATTAGGAATTTCATTTTCCCTCTTATTAAGAGGATGATGTTTTATTAACCCTATTTCTGATGAGGGTTTCCCAAAAGATAATTTTCATGTCTCAACCTTTATCATTAGAAGTGAAATTTAAAATTGTGTGGATGCAATTTAATGAACGGGGAGAGAATATAACACCCCAAGGGATTACAAATAAATTTAATGTATAATGTATTTCACATAACACTGAGTCTCTATGAAACAAAACTTTGTTATTATAATTATATAAACAAGATAGTTATAAGATATCCATGAAACATAATTTTATAGATTTTCTGATTTGAATTTCAAAAACAGATATGCACGGTTTCAATTAGTAAAATATTTAGAATCTGATAGGCTCAAATTAAATTTTTGGTGAATAGTAACATAACCCTTTTGAATAGTAATGTTACCCTTATTAATAGTAACCTCTCCAAAGAATGTATAAATAAAATTTATACATCATATAAATGAATTTATGATATAATTGTATAATTATGTTAATATTTTAGAAATATATAATTAAGTGTTGGTATTTTTTGTGAGAAATAAATATTTAATTACAATTTTATCATTAATAAAATGATTTGAAAGATAATTATTTTTCATAAATTGTATTCATAAATCAATATTTTTTGCCATGTTATTTTAGGATTATTTAATAAGTCCTTTATTAATTGTTTAGGGTGTTATAAAGTCAGTTTTAATTTTAAAAAATTGTCTTTTTCGAGTAAATGATGATTATAATAAAAAATTAATTTTCACATATTTTGAAAATTATTTTCATAAAATTGAGTTATTTTTTTAAATTCTACACAATGAAAAATGGTTAGGGTGAATATTATAGATTTTTCAAAATCACATGATTTTTGTTGAATAGTAAAATATTTATAATTTACAATAATTGCTAAATAAATGATTTATAGTGGATGATGTTTGGTTGATGTAAGAACTGTTGGTTCAAACTCACATAAACGAATTGTTTTATTTAGTCCCAATAATCAACACTATTTCTAGTCTTGAGCAAAATAATAATATAATAAATAAAATAATGAGAAATCACCCTCTCCTCTATTATAAAAACCACCCCTCGCCCCCACATATCCTCACATATCTAAGCATTAAATGTAGTCAAACATAATCCCAAATTCTCTTCCCTAGTATCTCTAAAATTTACATGAGCTCTTGGTGTTTCCAAAATTTAATAGAACCCATTTTCTTAAGGTGGTTCTCAAGGAGGATTATTAAAGAGGTAAAATCCCCTTCATTTTCCTTTTTTTCTCTTCATGTTCTTTATTTTATAATACACTCCACACATCCAATGTCCAAATGATCATTATAAATATAGTATCATGTATATACTTGAATTATATCATGTTAATCGAAAAAAATCATCAATCTATTTATTCTATCTCTATTATTTTAAAAATGAAATCATTGTCCGGGAGGTGCCGATTTAAAACCTTCATGAATGATGAATTTTCATTCTTCAATTTCTCTTTAAAGTATTAACATGAAACCATTTTTAGGGTTGAAAAAAATTATAAAATATATATTATATCTTATGTAATATTCTTGAAACCACTATATATACATGATATTAAATAATATAACAAAACTAGATCATTGTGATTGAAAAACTGCTAAAATCAAGCTAAACGATTATCATTGCCTTTTTTTCTAATGATTCATCCTCATATATGGAAATAAAATAATACATAATACAAATTAAACTTATGGTTTTTAAATAAATATATTTAATTCAAATTATAGATAATTATTCCAATTTTACATTAACTCCATTAGTTATTGTCAGGAAAACTGATTATGAAAATCAAGTAAATAAACTTTCTAGAAGGACAAAATTAAATATTATTACTTATAAAAAGGTAAAATATGAGCTTAATAACATTATAATAAACTATATATATGTATAAAATAATCTCAATGAAATTATTAACATGTCTAATTTCATATTCCAGGACCTTATGGTCAAGTGCATAACTTATTCAGATATATGGTAAGGGTTTCCTCATCTCACTTCCATTTTCTTAGACATTCCTTATTCACCACTATTTCATGTGTATGGTGTATGTATTCTTAGAATTTACGTATCATATCATGAATCCATTTATCTTCATGGTAGTAAATTTATCATTTTAATATTATAAATTTTGGGTCATATGATTCGATTGATTACAAAGTGGTAAGGGATTAAACCAGAACCCCCGTTTTTTCCTTCAGGTTACTCTTTCTTTATCATTACTCAAATGTAATGCTTATTAATTTTTTTATATTTAATATAAATTCTATGTATATGGTCTAAAATCATATATATATATATTATATCATCATTATTTTAGGGTGATATTTTGGTTTTAGAATGGTTCTCTTCTCAATTTTCCCCGATAAGCAATCCCACTTAATGAGAACTTCCAAAAATTCTTACCCATTTTCATGCGCACAATAAAATATGTTTTAAGAAATCATTAATTTTATAAAATAACACATATTTTCATGAAACATTATCTTGGTTCATTTATGGTTTTATGAAAACAAACATTCCTTTCCATTTTAAAATATCTTTAATATTTTCCTTAAACTACACAAAAATGTTTTATTTCTAAAGAATTTTAAAATATCTTTTTACATGATTTAACTTTAGTGGGAAATCATTTAGGAATCAAATATAATTTCAATGTCCTACCTTTTCTTCTCTTAGATATACATGTTTACAATCTAATTTTTTGACAAATACAAATTTTTGGTCAGATTATAACACTCAAGTGGGGGTGAATTTAGTTCCAATAAAAATTTCTACAAAAAAGATCTATTAAAATTTTCCTCAATTTACAATACTAGAATAAGAGTCTTTAGAGGCCCTGGCATGGGAGACTTCCATTGGCGGTTGTTAATGGTAACCTTTAGCAACCGCCAAAGGCAGTCCCAAGGCTTCCAAAAAAAAATCACCCACCCACCTCCCTCGCACTCTCTGGATCCCAAAACCCTACACCATCCACACCGCCGCATATCCTCTCCCTCACCGCACTGTCACCGCCGCCCATGCTCTCCCTCACTGCACCGACAACATGACACAACCTCTGCTGCACCGCCTCTACCTTCAGATCCCTGTAGACACTGTCACCCATCCCCTCCCTCACCGCACCACCCGTCCCCTCCGTCACCGCACCGCCTCCACCTATGACTCCCTTCTGCAGTTACGCCACCTCCTCTTCTCCCTTGATGAACCTCCTCCACCTCCAGCTCCCCTATGCTACCTCTCCTTTCCATCGCAACACCGCCTCCAGCTCCCCTCCCTTCCCGATTTTCCGTGCTCTTAGGTATTCCCTAATTTCTGTTTTAGGATATTGATTTTGGGGTCATTACTACTCAAATTGGCACCCATATTTGAGATAATTTCTTGTGAGAAGGATTAATGTTCACCACAAGATTTATGATGTAGTGAATGTATAATCAGAAACAAGTGAAACAACATGAAATTGAGTATCAAAGGAAGTGAAGCATGATGGATGAAATATGTGTGCATGATGATTATATTAATATTGTGTTTGAATAAAAAGTGTGGAAATGGATGTTCAGGTGTATATGAGATTATGTGCATTAGAATTATGAAATAATGCATGTTGATAGTGTGTGTATGAGAATACATCACACTTTCTCAAAGGCATTGTGAATCCAAGGGGCATTGAGACCTTATTTGTACTGAGATACAGTTTTTTTGAGTTTGAGAAGACTGTACATAGTCTTGGGTGAAGTATTCACTATCTAATAAAGGTTGAAAATGGAACATGGTTTGAAAAGGTATCACACATACTCAGTTAGGTTAATGCACAATAAAGAGTCTATGCACATAGAAAGGTAAAAGTGCATTGAAAATTATAAGTGGAAAATTTGTGAATAGTGTTCAAATAGTGGGTTCCCTATACCCAACTATTCTATGCTTTTGATTACCATATCGTGTATATAGTTAGCTATGAATGATATCATCTTATCGTTATAGTGTATAATTTTTTGCATCCACTATTGAAATGGTAATGTCCAAAAATTAATTTTCATATCGAGAGTTTATAATAGATCCCAGGCTATAATGAAAACCTCGAGATACTGTGACATTAATCTTAAATATATGTTATACGGTCTAGATACATATTACTGATTGGACACAGTAGATGTTTGACTATTATATTCTAGGGGCTCATAATCATTGAGACTTATTCTCATGAAGTTTCACTTGGTGATCTCTAGTAGTGAGATCACAAGGACAGACTCGCCAATAAGAACACCACATGTTTCGAGTGTCATTGGATGTTCATATCTACATTCAAGTGCAATGGTATCTTTAATTGATATCATTACCAGTGTATTTAATTTTATTGTGTACATTGATTCAAGATGATAACCATGACAATGATGTCGTGGTGAGGTAGTTTGTGTTTTGTGTGTCATTGGTGGCATGAAAATGGTTGAATGGTCATGAAAGTGTCACTTCCTGGTTACGAAAGTAATATATCTCAGACTAGTACCTTTATAAGACCATGGTCATGGTAGTCGAGGGTAAATCCATCCAGTTAGATCAACAATTAATAATCATGAAAAAGGGTGATGACACGTTAGTGCATTTAACTTTAAGAGATATTACTGACAAAGTGATTATATTATATAGTAAGTGTTCATAGGTTGGTTGTCGCTATAGTGACAATCCTTATCTTTCTAGGGGACATGATGGGTTTCTTGAACCTACTCTTATTCTGTGAATAACATTCACGACTATAGAGATAAGGGCCTAGAGGGTCACACACAATACTGTTTTAAAGAATCTTCCATATTCAGTTGAATAAGAGTTCTGACACAGTGGTCCCCACCACTAGGGTCTGGGATTTTTCTACGTAAAAGTGATCACCAATGAAACAAATATATTCATATTATTTGAGTTTAGAATAATGAGAATCTAATTTATTTATTATATCCATTTACGAGTTTTAACTAAATATATGAAAAATATTTATTTACGAATATTAAAATATTCAAGGTTCAGTTAACATATATGGGAATGATAAGTCATGTTTTGGACCCAATTTTTGCCATGTAATATATTTGTAATATATTACAAGAAAATGATGACGATATTTATGACACAGTTTAGTTGTCATAAAATGATGTAGATAGTGCGTTAAGTGTTCAGGGTCGTTGAGGCTATACCGGGTATTTTAATTAAACACTATAAATAGAAGAGGAATGGATTTTTCTAAGAACTATTCATTCAGATTCTCTCTCCTCTCCACTCTCCCATGTTCTAGAGGGAGATGCTTAGGATCCATGGATCCCTGATTGGGATCTCTCTTTGGAATCACAAGATGTGCGATGCAGTGATCGTTGGAGATTCGAAGGCTTCATCGGAATTCCGTGCTGGCACGTAGACATTGATGAACAATATTCCCATAGTTTCGTGAAGCAAGTGTGGACGATCAAGATGAGTTCGACGTCAGATTCTTTGGGCATCAATTTCCAACGATGAGCAGTCTTCGTGCATGGCATCAAATTTAGACCAGGAATTTTACAGTTTATTTTTTTTCCTAAAACCCATCACGTGAGATCTTCAGCTTAAATCGGGCAGCTATTCGCCGACATCGACAATTTCATGTCGATAGTCGGTGAAAAGTTTTAAAACCCCACCTATTTGGGGATTCTGCTGCGTGTCCAGTTCCAACAAGTCGTATCAGAGTGAGCGTATGTCGATTATAGGCCAAAATAATTATATTTTAATTAAAATATTAATAGGGTGTCACTACTAGAAATATTTGTTGTTTACACCTATGGGAATGGGCGACTGCCATCGGTGGTCGCTAAAGCTGAAATAAATAGGACTGATTCTTCCAACCCCATAGCCACTGTCTTCCCCAAAATAACCACTGCAACACCAGTGATGCCCGATGTCGCACCCCGCCATCTCCCTTCCACCCTCGGTCACCCCCATCACAACCCCTTATCACCTCCCATGGCCCCTCCCTCACCCGCCGCCAAACCCATCGTTCACTGAATATTCAATAGCCTACCTAAACCCTCAATGTCGCACTCGCCCCTACCTCCGGCAGCCATAGATTCACCATGGCCAGCTACTAGAGCTTCAGGTCCCTCCTCGCATCCATAGGTTGTCCCCGAATGTCCATTGTCGCGCCCACCTATTGTCCCACACGCATGAAACCTTGTTTCTTGAAAGGACCTTTAGAGACCACTAGTGGATGTCACTATTGGTTTTTACTGACATAGAAACTCCAACCCCCAAAAGCGGTCACAAGCCAGCCGCTAAAGACCTTTAGCACCCAGTTTTGGCGGTGTCTAAAGGGCTTTATTGTGGTAGTGTGTTGATACGGTCCCAACGCCACATACGAATTCTGAATCTGCTATCGGATAGTCAATCTATGACCATCCGAAGTATTAAAATCTGTTATATTCATCCTCCCTAGTGGAATACCGGTCACCATAATAGTGTTTTTTGGGACGAGTTATTTACCGATGAGGATTAGTAATTATTATTGTTATAATAATTTTATTATAATAATAGTTTTATTATAATAATAAATTACTTATTATAATAATTTTATTATAGTAATATTTTTATATTATATTAGTATTATTATTTCCCTAAAACTATATAGGTGTTAGGAAAATTGTTTAAAAAAATGGAGAGGGGACTTTGATAAGTCTCCAAATGAAAAAAAATTGTAAAGGTGAGATGACCGAATTTTTTGGGTCGTGTATATTTAAAAAAATAGAGGAATGAAACAAATACCTCCATTTAGGTCTTTAAAAAAAATATAAAAAAGGGGCCTTCCTCGCGGAACTCCTCTGGCATGCGGTGGCCCTCTAGTCTTCCCCGCGGAATGCCTGCAGCAAGCGGCGGCCCTCCAGGGCTGCCTCCTCCACACCGCGCTGCAGCGGTAGTGCACCGCCCAGGCTGCGGCTCCAGACCATCTTCCCTCGCCCTTAGGCCTCCACCCTAAGGAGCTGCGCTCCAATGGTTGCACGAACCAGGAACAAGCACCAACCGGTCCTCCACCAAACGATGCGCTGGGCTGCTCTCCAGCCTCCACTCGGATGCGCAGCAGGCGCCGTCGCGACGTCCAAACGCCTCCATGTTCTAGCCCCAGGTCTCTAGACCACATAGCACATGCCACCTCGGTCATGCCCTCCCGAACCAGGCCACCGGTCCGACCTCCTCTGCACCCTCCTAGTGAGCTCCTAAACCAGGTGCCCGGTCGTCGCACAAAAGCGCTCATTCCCGGCAAACCGCCGATGTCCCCTCCCCGCGGAGGCTCCCTGTGCCTCGCTCCGGTCCGACCTCCAACCTTTCCACCGCCATGGACCACCCCCGGCCGATCACCACGTCCATGCCCCGCTTCATCCGGCCAGTGTCCCGCACAGCCGGCCATCCAACCTTATAGGGTCTACCACGCTTTCCAGGCAGGGGAAAATCCAATCCCTTGGCGCAATCAGGAGGTAGCTGTCCGCACGGCATGAGTCTGCCCCAAAATAAGTCCAGGTAGGGTGGCCCAGCCCAGAACATGCTTGAGTGGACCTGCCTAGCCCAAAACGCCTCTACCCGGGGACAGAACAGCCCGGACTGGGCCTGCGAAGGTTCTCCCCAACCCGCACATGCCCTTCCCAAGGTTTATGGTCTCGGGTGATTTAATTTAATCAAAAATTAAATTAAATAATTAATTTAATTTCAGTTCAGTTCAGAATTAAATTAATTATACATTACTTTTTGGTTATTAAAATTTGGATGTGGTGTAATTCATTTAATTTCGTGATTAATTAAATTAAATAATTAATTTAATTTTAGTCTTAAAATTTATTTATTTAATTGGAAACCAATGAAGAATTTTTTTGAATTAAAATTAGAGTGAAATTTTAATTCAATATATAATTCCCTCAGAAATTTTTTTAATGCAAGTTTAATTTTTTATTCTACATTTTGTAATTATACGTGAGTTTAATGTGTATGCAAATCATGATCTGGAGACCGTCCATTGAATGTCTAGTGATTGAATATTAATTTAATTTATTTATTTAATTATTGGATTCTAGTTTGTAATAGTTTGTTTAAATAAATAAAAGACGATCTTCGTGTCATCTCAAGTGTAATTATATGTTTAAGGGGTTGTGCACCCAGTCTCAGAGTTGCATTTTATACCCCAAGACCCCATCACATGTGTGCGAGTACAATTTTATAATGACAAGATGAGGTATGACACACTTCACCCCAAATGACAGTGACCCACCAAATTGGAGTTGAATACATTGGATGAGAAGACATTTCCAAACAAGTTGTAAGATTTGCTACTGAAGGTATTGTCCCTAGGGTCTCAGTTAGTCTGTTATTCATGTAGGACCCCGGGACACCCTGAGAGGGGAGGGGTGAATCAGGGTGGCAACTTTTTCTTCTTTTAGTTGTGGATCTTGTTCCCACGTTGGTAGGAACTACTTAAACCTGTATGATGGATATGAACAACAATTAAACATTCACATGCAGAGAGATGACACAACAATTTTTACTTGGTTCACCACTAAGGGCTACGTCCAAGGAGCATACACCGACAGGTTGTCGGTCGTACCTAAATCCACTATGCTTCACTAGCTGCGGATTACAAATGTTCGGGTACAGACACTCTGTCCCAGGCTCACTGCCTTTACAATTGTTCAGGGATAGCTCACTGCGTCCCTCGGGTCACTCCCATTGACTCCCCCTGGCTCACTGTCGTTGGTGAAATCTCACTCAGTTTATAGACGTGAAGGTCTCTTCAATAGGTGTGCATTGAAGTTCTTCGTCTCCTGTTCAGCATGAGACATTGCTTGCATCAGGGTTCAGATTTGATGCTCCTTTTAGTTAAATCCTTCTTTAGTGCAATGAATGAATGCACTAGATCCCCTTGTCTTCGTTTGCCTGAATCACAATCACTGATGTGATTGCTTACTTAATGAAGCTCAGCTTACTCGGCGTTGTCAGAATCAGTTCTCCATGTATGCATGAGATCATGCATGTATCATTTAGATTTCTTCTTCAATCTCACTTTGCACCAGAAGTATCAGGAAAAATTTCAGCTCTTGTGCAGCTCCAGAAAGGCGGACGTGCTTTAACAATATCTGGCTCTTCTTTTCAAGCCCGGCGCGCAAGTCTCCCCCGGCGCGCAAGTCTTAGGCACACAAGTATAACCTGGCGCGCAAGTGTCACCAAAGCACCTGCGCGACTCTGTCTTCTTGAACTTCAAACCTGCGCGACTCACTTCCTTCCTTGCCCAAATCACTTGGGGCGCTCAACCATCAGTTGGCGCGCAACCTCTACTTGCACGACCCAACTACCACTTGCGCGGCTCATCCACCTGCGCGACGAGAGCTCGAACAATCTCAAAGCCTTGAGCTTCGTGAGAAATGAGGAGGGGTGGTCCAGTATTTATAGGCAAACTGGACCCCCTGCGCGGCGGCGCGCAAGTCATCCATCGGCGCGCAAGTCTCGGCCCCTGCTAGACACTTGCGCGATCAACATCCAAACTTGCGCGAACATCTTGCCTTTGCCAAATTTGGATCTTCTGATCTCGAAAAACCATAGGCGCGCAAGTTATAATGCATTCAAGGCGTCGGCGCGCAACTCTCTTCCCAGCACATAATTCACCTGCGCGACCTCACCAAAACTTGCGCGACCCTCATCCCTTTGTCATATTTTGATGCTCTGATATTCAATAACATATGGCGCACAAGTTTCCTATCCTCCAAGAGTATGGCGCGCAAGTCCCTTTGCCAAAATCACTCTTCTTCATTTGTTGATTTTGAGGCCCTGAAATTTGGCAAACACTGGAAAACAGTGCCACCTTGTATCTGCTCTTTTTGTACCGCCTCCAGATCATCCATTCCTCTGTCGAAGTTCTTGAATCAAACATAGATCGTTGACCACAACTCTTGAACTCAACATGTCACCATTGTATCTCCTTTGTCAACAAATTTGTATGTCGTTTGTTTGCTTTGTCGACAAGCACGATCACCTCAACAACACTTCTTCTTGGTGATTTGTATCCTTTAGCAACTCTTTTGCTTTTATCACGAACTCCACTATTGTGATATGTATTCTTTGAAGGAACAACTTTAGTACCATCATCTTCTATGACAATGTGATGTGTATGGCCATTTCATAAGTCAACTCATTGGCACATTGCCTCCTTCATCAACCGTCATGATCAACTTCATGCAAACCATGTGATTCAATCCATCATGAAGTCTCTAGCATGGTTCTCAAGCAATCATGAGTAATTGCATGGTCTTCATCAAAAAATACCATCCTGCTTTAATCATCCTTGGATGGATTAATCCTCACATTCTTCATTGTTGTAAACAATGTATCATCTTTGACACATGTTCTTTGAACTTACGATCAGCACAACAATCGTCTGAATCACTACTCCTCTACTTCATCGGAGTACTTCATGATCTCCTTCATTGTGAGCTTCCATTCCTCCATTTTATTGGAGTACTTCTTGATTTCTTTCATTTTGATATTCCATTGACAACTATTGACAACAAATACAAACCTATACACAAAGTGGTTCCAACAATTCACTCAACGTATCAACCATTAGTACCAGCTCATGATCAGGTTGTCATTTTATTTTGCATGATTTATTATTTTTGTGCATGTGTAGTTTATTGGGTGATCACATAGTATATTAAGAAACAAGCATACAAGATTAAATAATCATGTGATGTGATGAAATTTCCATTTCTTTCATGATTAGATATGAGTGTGATCACATAGTATGTGCTAATAAGAATAGAAAATGATTTCTTTATTCACATTATAAATAATAAAACCTTCATAGATATATTAAGTCATAAAAGCCTTCTGTCATTCAAATTTGTACAAAACCGGCTGTTTGAGGTGTCGGTCAGGCCATAGCTGAGGGTGCCTCTTACTACCGGGGAGACCTTATAAGAATTATGGAATGACTTAAAGAAAATTGCAGCAAATACATATTTATATCTCACTTTTGTTAATTTTAGATGGAAGTGTTGAGTAAATCGTGTTCTGATTTTAGAATCTAGGACTTCACTCAAAAAATTAATGAACCACAAGTTGAAGCGGTCGGTTAGCCAAAATCCAACCTTGAACCATTTATGTAGTGGTGTAGCAATATCTTGTAGACTACAAGGTGTGGTTCAGAGATCATTGCCACTATAATACTCAAGCGACAAAGTATTTTGATTCTAGCACAGAGGGTTCATAGAACCTGATAAAATACTGCGAAACATTAAATTATTTAATTAATTAATCAAAATGTCCATACTGGTAATCATGATAGGAGAACTAATCTTCTAAAACTCATTTTTGTAGAAAAATGGTAAGTTACACCACATTAATAAAACTATGATATTATAATGGAAAAAGTAAGTGTCCTCACTAACACGAGTATTCATGAATAGTACATGCACGTGTGAATAGTATTATGATATAGGAAACTCAAGGATCCAGGGTCCCCAAAACTTTTAAACTACATCAAGAAGTGAGGGTGAAATTGCTTATAGGTGACTAATGTATAAAGCATATGATAGTTGTTTCATTATGATTTCATCAACATCCAGTGTCGGTTGCGATCGCTACACCCAGAAATGGATGATATAACATGATGTATCATCTTCTAGAAATTTTCAAGGGAAAAGATAAGAATGATATCTATAACGTGATGCTTACACCGGAATGTGTAAATTGAAAGATTAATCATGATCATTAAATGGATCCCTTTCTCATATCATTTTCACTCCTTTACTCAATTTTCATTTTAATTTATAAAATGAACTAGTGTTGAGTAAATGTTTCATTACATATCCAGGAAAGGTTCACCAAGTGAATAAGAATTATAAGATAGTTTTATCATTAATTCATATGGTGAATAAATTGAATGAAAATGAGAAAAGGACAAAAAGGCAAGTAATGCCAATGGCACATTCGCGATGTCCTTCAATTAATGAGGTTCTAACAAAGGTTATTTGCATTGCATATTATAAAATAAAAAATGGATGTTTAAAGGAAATAAACTGAAATAAGGAATCAAGTAACCCACTTCTTCTTCAAAAATATTCATCAATTGTAATGTTTCAGTATAACTAGATGGGTGTTAAATATAATATATGGGCGACATATGTGTAATATTATATGGTAAACATGTATGTATAAATACCTTACTATAAGTTAGGTTTATTCTCCAAGTGGCTGTGAAAGGGTGATACCTAGGCCAGTGGTGAGAAGTAAACGACTTCTAAATTTTTAATAGAAATATTTATGTAGAACTATTATTGAGTAATACCACAAACATTGATCTCATATGTCCTTGGACACAAGGAGACATTCTTTTAGGTTCTGGAATGAATGTCGTTTTTGGTATTTAAAACTCAATCACTAGTTTAGTAATACATGAATCATAGGCAATTAGTGATGAATATAAATGTAAGACTTATACCCAGTTGTGACAATATAATCCTTTTCCATGTAATACTAAAATTGGATGTCATGAATATAACATGTATGGTATTTAGGATCAACACAGCTAAATACTATTGGTATTGTCGATGTCTTTAGTTTGGACAATAGATCCTTTAAAATAAAGGTATGTGACAATGATTTTGGAAATATTTTAACAAGTGAACATGAATATTCCTTGTAAAATCTATAGTTATATATATACTTCATATTATTACTTTAAGTAATTAAGGAATGGTAAAATGAATTATGTGCATGGTTAGAAGATATGAGCATCTTCGATCCGGCATGCCAAAGAATATCTTTACTGTGTAATCATCGATCATGATAAAGTAGCGTGGAATAATTCCTAAATGCATATTACCTTATCCATATCACGACTTTGATGTTAATGAGGAGGATCAATGATGAGGCTTTACATGTTAACATTGATCAACAAAAATGTTACGTTGTGTAATTCCTAATCTCACATTTTATACATCAAAGTATTGATGTAATTAGTATCAATGTTAAAACTTACAGAAACGTCAATTAAATTTCATGAAATGCTTCGCAAATAATTGAGAAATCCCATAATCATATGAAAACTAAAATGAAAAATATATATCATGCGAGTCATAGTATGATGGAAAATCCATTATGAGATTTTTAGGACATAAACAAACGTGCATAATGAACAATCACATTGTTCATATTTTGTAATTATCCTAACAACATCTTATAATATTACATAAATCCCTATTATAGAAATCATATAGTCAATTTATCGATTATATTGATATAAAATGGTGCACAACTCTATTAGAGATAGTGGGAGCTATATTGACATGGGTTTAGTCAATGCTCATGATTCCCAAATGGTTGGCATAAGAACTAGTTCCACAAGCACATGTGGAATATAGTATGTTCCAGAGACACATATTACATAGGAAGGACAAAACCATGGTGATGGTTTTTATATTCACCGCAGTTGGTGATCTATTATTCAATGTGAATAATATTTCATACAAATAAGATGTATATAGAAATCTTCTAAAATTAATAAGATAAAAAAAATTCAATTAATGGATTACATGTATCAATGTGTAAAGGGGTTTAAATAATGAATACTACGGAGGGTATTAAAGTGAATTGATACACGAATGGTACAAGCAGAGTACCTATAATGCTTGATTGGTTTCAACAAGTCATTATGCCTAAATTTGATAGAATTTTACTTTTAATAGCTAATATCTATGTTAAAATTATTTATAATTGGATGTCATGACCACCAATCATGGATGGTGTCTATATAATGCAACCAGAATGGGATGGTCACGTCACAGAATGCTAATAAAGGTTGCAAGTTACTAAAATCCAATTTAGGATTGAAGTAAGTGACATGATAATTGAATATACATTTGAAGCAAATGATTTCCATGTGTCTACAAGAGGTTATTAGGAGCGTCCATGTTTTACAAGAAAAGGATGTTTGACCACATATAGAAAAGAGACAATGGTCTTACCATTAGTTAAGACCAAAATGAAATTTATTCTCTAGTGATTGACTTAAAGTAGAAACCAATTTTATAGGGAACATGATCTACTAAGGCCGATTTATAGGTTTCCTGGTCCTAGTCAATCGTACATATAGTGACCTTATGTTGAACAATACAAGTTGGAACAATTTAAGATATGAATTATTGCCTATGTCAAAGGGGAATAATATCTTCAGGTTGACATGTCTGGGACATGGGAAGAGATAAAAGTTGTGAGTTGAATTTCATATGCTTGAGCGATGTATTAATCATGTTTTAAAGGATGGGTAGAAGAATTGATATTTCTAGTATATGATTTATAATAGGAAAATATCATTTATATCTAAGAGCACTACAATGGATACAGTCGGAAATATCTAATTGTACTTCACCTGGTACAAAAGATATGTACCTCGTAAGTGGAGATGAAAGGATACTAGTTTTGGAGGATAAAAACTATTATTTCATAGATCAATGTGATCTACTATCATAGTTAAGATAAGGCGATGACTGAGAAAATCTCATATAAGCCTGTGGAATTCATACCTACAAATACCAAGTACGTTACAACTACTAAGGCAGCTAAGAAGCTATCTTTAAATGCAATGATTGGTTTCAGTTCATGGAATCACACCTGGTGAGAAAATTATTATCATAATGTAAATTATGATATTCTTACTAGCCAAGATGTCAAGTAATGCTAGTGAAAAAAAGGGATATACTTTAGATACCATCTATTGTGATGTTTTACTCAAGGATATGAGGTCTCAATATCAGAATAGCCATGAGGCGGAACTGTGGTAGACCCAGTAGCTAAATCCCTTACTCAGCAGAAACCTGATCTTTATCATGTGAGTAACTAACAAGTTTGGCTAACAAGTTGGCTCTAGTGCAAGTGGGAGTGTTGAAATTGTGGATTACCTATACCCAACTATCAGTGCTATTGATTACCATATCATGTATACAGTTAACTATTTAAGATTTCATCTTACCATTATACTGTTGACGTTTCTGTGTCCACTATTAAAATGGTAGTGTACAAAGATTAATTGTCATGTTGAGAGGTTATAACAGATCCCATGATATAATGAGAACCCTGAGATACTAGGACATTAATCATAAATATAAGTTATTTGTTCTAGATACATCGTACTAATTGGATATATTATATTTTTGACTTTAGGGTTCTGGTATCTCGTAAGCATTGAGACTTCTTCTCATGATGTTAGGACATGGTGATCTCTAGTAGTGATATCATGAGGACCAATCTGCCAATAGGAACACCACATGTTTCGAGTGTCATTTGATTTTCCTATTGACGATCATATATAATGGTTTCCTGACTTGATATCATTAACAAAATCTGTCATTTGATTGTATAAATTGATAAAAGATGAAAACCATGGATATGAAGTCGTGGTGAGGTAGTTTGTGTTGGGTGTTTCATTGGTGGAATGACAATGGTTGAATGGTCAGGAAATAATTTTTCGCATACAGTTTATGCAAGAAATATGTATCAAGAAATGTTTATAAGGATGGAATTACCTTTATAAGTCCATGGAAATAGAATTTGAGGGTAAATCCATACAGTTAGATCAAAAAATAATAATCAAAGAGAAATGGTGATGACACGTGAGTGCATCCTGCTTTATGAGATATTAAAAACAAAGAGATTATATTACACTGTGTGTGTCCGTATGTTGGTTGTATTTGTTGTGATAATCCTTATCTATTTAGAGGTCATGATGGGTTTTTAGATCCCGTTATTGGTCTTTGAATAATATTCATTGCTATCGAGATAAGTGCATTGAGGGTCGCACAAAATAGAATTTTCATGAATCTTCCATATTCATTTGAATAGGATAGTGAGACAAGGAGGGCCCCATCACTGGGGTCCGTAAATTTTCTAAGGAAAAAAGATCACTAATTAAATAAATAAATTCATATTGTTTGAGTTTAGAATAACGAGCATTGAATTTATTTATTAAATGTATTTACGAGTTTTATTTAAATATATGAAAAATATTAATTGACAAATATTAAATTACTCAAGGTTTAATTAATATTTATGGGAATGACAAGTCAAGTTTTAGAATCAATTATTGTTATGTAATATATTTAATATATTACTAGAAAATGATAAAAATATTTATAACATGGTTTAGTAGTCATATTTTTTTTGATAGTGTGTTAAGTATTTGAGGATGGAGAGGATATACCAGATATTTTAATTGAACACTATAAATATAAGAGGAGGGGATTTTTCCAAGAACTATACATGGGGATTCTCTCTCCTCCCCACTCCCACATGTTCTAGAGAGAGATGATCTAGATCCAAGGATCTCGGATCAGGCTCTCTCTTAGGCATCATAAGAAGAGTGATACAATCATCGTTGGAGCATCAATATCATCGTCGAAATTATGTGCTAGCACCCGAACTACAACGAACAGTGTTCCTACAGTTTCTTGAAGCTCGTGTGGATTATCTAGAGGAGTTTCACATTAGATTCTCCAAGCATTAAATGCCAAAGAAGAGCAGAAATATTGCACAGCTTCCAATTTAAACCATGTATTTTGAAGTTTATTTTTGGGCTTAAAACCCTTCACATGATTTCCTAGGCTTAAACCGTGCAACAATTTTCTGACATCGATAGGTACATGTCGATCATCGGTGAATTTTTTAAAAACCCAACTGTTTGGGGATTCTGATGCACGCACGGTTTCTACACATAGAAGGTGTGTGTGTGAAGAAATTAATAAGTGGAAAATGTGTGTGAAAAGGGTGTGTATTTGCGTGTGAAGAAAATAAGAATTGAATAGTGTCATATATACACACCCTGTGAAAATTAAAGATTTTTATTGTACATACATAGAATACACATACATATGAGGACATGAATACTTAAAAAATAATTGCCATCATATGTGTATAAATGACATACAATGTACATGTATGTAGAAATTAAAAATTGGATATTTCCTCACAAATGGATTTTGGGAACCTTAATTACAAAATTATATATTTTTTTCTTATTGGTAGGCATTAACATAGTCTCTAAGGTTGATAGTTCAAGATTAATATTTTATGATTTTCTTCATGTACCACATATGCATGCATGTTATTATGTTTTGTTTCATTTTTTTATTTAGAATTTTACATTCTATAGTTACAGTTTCATTATATATATTGATTATAGTCTATAAATATTTATTCATTATGATATTAGTGGACCAAAGATTCCTTATTGTTCTTGTTGGTTTTCAATTTTTTAGTATACCCAATAAAATATATTTTGTTTTTTAATTGATCGACTCCCCCAACCATCTGATTAAATGAGTTATATAATCTCATTATATATAGCCCATGATCTATCCAACTCCATATTATGAAGAATAATATATTGAAGGGAACAAATGATCATTCTTATAAGAGGATAACATGATCAGTGTGAGTCACTTTATGGTAACACATTTGATAAGAAAACATGAAATTCAAAGCTCAATGATGACATGCTTGTTGTGGATAACCCAATTGGTTAAGATAGGATAAAAATTAACCAATGATTGTGCTAAATTAAACAATTTCATACAAAAACTAATATACCAGATGTTTTAATAATCACCCACCATAGCTATAATATTATTTTCTTGAAAAATGTTTACACTATGGAATTATATACCAAATTTATTCTCAATATCACTCTTCATTATACATATTTTCATCTAATCATTTAAGAGTTATAAAATATTTCATATCCATTTTTTAAATTCTTAATCAAAATATTATTAGGGTCTCTTGAATATAGAAACATCATTAGATTTATTGTACCAACATGGTGGCGATGACATATAATTTCACTTCTATTCCATTATCTATTCTCCTATTTATTATTTATAGATATAAATTTCGTATTTTATTAATGGTTCACATGAAATTGGTTAGTAATTATTTTAAATATATTTTATATGAAAAATGAAAGTTATATGAAGTCTTGTTTAAATGTTTGTTATACAGATACTAATATGGATATAAATTGGATTGATCTTCCGAATCAAATATCTAGAGAATATTTCGAGGGAAATATGCAGTTTATTGTGTTCACTGGATTATTGATAAATGACTATATTAGTTTTCCATGTAGAAAATGTGAAAACAAATATCAATTAATATGCTATTCCGTGAGGGAGCACCTATTCATGAACAGAATTATGAAAAATTATAAGAGTTGGACTCATCATGGGGAAGAATATATTCATTTTCAAAATAAAGATGCAGTTCAGATGGATGTGGATGTGAGGATGAAAGATCCTATGCATGAACTGCTTACTAAAATTGTATATGGGATGGCCTCTGAAGGAATTAATATCCAAAATGTTGAGACCAGTGAGATAAATATGCGCTCTCGTGTAGATCGTGATTCAAGGAGGTTTTATGAATTACATGATGATGAAAAAATGGAATTATATCCCGGATGTAATGGTTACAACAAATTATCATTTATCATGGAGTGTTTTAATTTTAAGACATTAAATCAGGGGTCAGATACATCGTTTGACATGCTGTTGGTGTTATTGAAAAAGGTACTTCCTATCAATGCTAATATTCTTGAGTCGTATTACCATGCTCGTAAGTTGAAAAAGAACATTGGCTTTACATATGATAACATTGATGAATGTGAAAAAAATGTTTGTTATTTAGAAAGGAAACTATCATTTTGGATATTTCTATGGTTTTTGGTGCTTCTAGGTGGAAATAGAATAGGGGAAATCAGACTCGTCAAAGTCATACTACGAAATAGGGAAAACTGATTTCCATAAAGAAAATGCATTACATTACCCTAAATCTGAGGATGAAAAGTTTTTTATGTCATCTAATGTTTCTAATTTAATGAGATGGAATGCATAAATAAATCAGAAAAGTGATATTCTAACCCAACCGACAGACTCTATTTCCTGAAAGGATTTCGATCAAAGACACCTTGACTTTGCTAAAGATGCTCATAATGTCCGATTGGGGTTGGAAGAAAATGGTTTCAATCAAGTCAAGTCTACAGTTAGTGCAACTCATATCAAATGGACCATGGTGTTGGTTCTGTATAATCATCCTATGTGGCATTGTATGAAGTAACAATTTATATTACATTCCACTCTTATTAATGGAGTTATAAGTCTGGGGATAAGATTGATGTTTACCTTCAACCATTGATTGATGAGTTGAATGATTTTTTTAGTGATGGTGTGTTGACTTATGACTGTGAAATGAATGAAATGTTCAAACTATAGGCTAGTTTATTATGGACAATCAATGAATTCCCGGATTATGAAAATTTATCAGGATGCAATATGAAAGGCGAATTTTCTATCCCTGGTTTCAATAAAATTAAAATTTATGTATGGATTAAACATTCCAAAAAATGGGTATAAATGGGTCACAAACTTTTTCTCCCACCTCATCATAGGTTTAGAATGGACAAAGTAAAATTTGATTATTCTAGAGAGTTCAACCCAGCACCAATGATCATGATAGGATTACAAAATGTTTTCATAGATATGATAAAGAAAACATTCTTACGGTATTAAAATTTCAGGATTGGGTGGCTCATCCATTACCTAATATTTGTGGTGCAGGTAGACATTGTAGTCACAATTGGAAAAAGAAAATTATTTTTTACAATATCCTCTATTGTGAGACTAACATGCTAAGGAATAATTTTGATGTCATGTACATTGAAAAAAATGTTTTTGATAATATATTGTAGACCATTTTAGGTGTTAGTGGAAAATCAATAGACCATGTTAATGAATGTCATGATTTTGATGAATTGGTTTTAAGGAAATAGTTTCATTTATTATTAGTTGAGGGTAACATGGAATATATGGATTTTTCACAATATACGATGACTAAAAATGAGAATGAGTAATTTCTTTCCATTTTGTGGATGCTCAAGGTTCCTGATGGTTACTCTTCAACTATTTCAATGTGTGTGAATCTGACGAGAAATACATTTCAAGGGTTGAAAATTCATGACAATCACATACTACATTAGTAGTTGATTACAATCACAATTTGTGATTGTTTATCCCTCAATTTTGTTCAAAATTTGATTGAGATGAGTAATTTTTTTAGAAATCTCTGTTTAAGAAATAAACGAATGAGTGACTTAAAAAGATTGTCGGACCGAATTGTATCTAAGCCTTTTCAATTTGTGAAAATATTTCCCCCCTCGTTTTAAGATGTTATGGTTCACATGAAATTACACCTAAATGATGATATAATGGCTAGAGGTCTAGTGCAATTCGGGTGAATGTAACCTATTGAGCGGTATCTGAATACGTTGAAAAGATTTCTATGCAACAAAGCTTCTTCGGAGGAATCAATAGACAATGGTTATTTGATAGTTGGGTGTAATATGTTTTTTGTAGAATATTATATTGATGTTGAAACAAAATGAGATATTCCCTCTTATATTCATGATAGTCTAGTTTGGGAAAGAACCATATTTGATACGGACAACATAAAGTGGATACAAGTGCATCAATATATATTGTTAAATAATCCATCAGTTGCACCATTAATTCAGTAAGTGTCTTATCACTTTTATTGTTTAACTTTTGAAAGTTTTTTGTTCATAAGTTGATTGTTTAAACATTGTGTTATCATTTGTCAGAAACACATTAATGAGCTAAAAGAAGAGATGTCTTTTGCGACTAAGTATCAAATTTAATAATCTCATTATGAGACATTTCATGCTTGGTTTTTAGATTTTGTACGTATAAATTGATTTTCATTTTGAGTGAAGTATTATACTAATTTATTTCTACAAAAATTATTATTGAATTCTATGAATTATGTAGGTTCATAACCTGAGGGAGTTAGGTGATCCCACGCTAACTGAAAAATTTAACCAACTAGCTGAGGGTCTATCTATAACAGATTGTCGTTATAAAGATATAGATGCTAATGGATTTAAATTTCTAATTAAATATGTTGATGAAAAATGAGAAACCAAAAATAGTGGCATCAGTTGTCCATTCGTCGATTTTGGTTATTACTATGGTCAATTGAAAGACAACATTGATGTTGTATACACACATGGGTTGAAATACATATTGTTAATGTGTAATTTGGTGGATCGAGTGCATGGATGTAAATTCGATCAATATCAATTTACATTTGATAATATTAAATATATGTTATAATGAAATTAAAGATTTTTTAATGAACCTTTTGTTTTAACATCACCAGTGGAACAAGTATTCTTCGTTACATTACCATCGAATCTTATTTGGATTTTTTTTGTGAAAATGTACTGGCGAGGAGTGTTTTTATTTAAACAAGATGAACCTGAGAATTTTTCTTTTGTCTAAAAATATCTTGATCAACATACCCTAGTTCAATTTCAAGTAGATATTTATTGGGTTAGAGTGGCTATTAAAGGGTAAACAGTCGATTTCCATTTTTAATGAAATGTATAATTGTTTACCCGCTCTTTAGTTTGAAGCCTTTTTTAATATTCTTTAACCGTTTATGAACTGTTTAACCTTTTTTTAATTTTTTAACATTGATGCATTCAATAATTATTACAAAATAAATAAATTTGGTTTGATAATTTTCAATAAAAAACCAAAAACTAATTTGGTACGTGAGCATTTTTATTTATTATTAGTCATAATCAACCCAAAATTAATCTAGTACATAAGAATTTTTATTTTTCCAGTCTGTGACCTCATTACTAGGGTTATAGAGTTGGAAAGAATTAAAATACAGAACCAAAGGATTGTTTATTGGTTTCAATACCTCAAACATCACTTAAGAGACTTCTTATCTTTGTGAAATTGGTAAATATAGAACTATCTACTAGAATTGTTCCTAAAAATTTATATACCTAATAATTTTATAGGAATCCTGAAAGATTTAATTTCAAAAAAAGTCTTCAATTTTAATTTCAAGAGATTAATAAAATTATAAAATTATAAAATTATATATTATTATCATGTCATCAACTTATGTTAAAAAACAAAAAACAATTATTGCTTAACATATCTAAACTAAACACATGCATCATATCTACTTCAAGAAAAACAATTTGATGGATTGAGTAATAAAAATGTTTATGAAATTACCTAGATTATTAATTAATTATATATGAATAATTTTGTAAAATATAGTCTTCTACATGTTTAATTTCCTTTGAAAATACTTTGTGGTTCCACGTAAATGTTATCTTCCAACTACCCATGATAAAATAATTATTAACTTCTTATTGAAAAATAAGAAAGATATTTATAGTGGAAAATCAAAGAAGTATTCTATTATATTAATGTTTAATAACTATGTAAAATATTCCACTATAGTAAATCACTTCACGTTAAAATAACATTCTAGATACAATCCATTTTTAACATAATTTTATTTTTGTTTTTTTAACTTTCTGATTTTTTATAATCTATTTACAACTTATTATTCTCTCTAGTTTTCATTTATTAACAATTGTACAAGTTTGATTTTTTAAACAATCCAATTTATCTTTTTGAAACATTGGATGGTCCCCTTACTAATGTTTTCTATTACTAAATTCATGTCAGGGGAACATGTATCAGATCCACATCATCCAGTAGATCCAACTACGTCTCTGGGTTGAGGTATGTTTGAATGTAACTCTATTTATTTTTAATGTAAATTTTAAACACACATAGACACACACATACACACAAACAAACACACACACACATATATATATATGCACATATTTCTCATTATGTATATTTTTTTCAACAGAATCAGACTCGACCACTTCTTCCTCTCGTAAAAGAGGCCCTGGTCTTGACATTTCATCACAGAATTCTGACCTGACCCTGGATGTTTCATTTGATGAGAGATTTCATCCAGTGGGACTGAATTCCATTGCATTTATTCATCAATTGGGCCATATCATATGTTACCCACATTAATTTACATCGAACACACATGAATGAGATTCTTTCCCTCATGATACATTAGATCAAATTTGGAGGGAAGTTTAGGTAAAACTACCATTTTTCCTTCCATGTGTTTATAAAAACGAACATGTGTAATTTTTTTAAAACAAAATAACCTGAATGTGTGACATGATGAGTTTCAGTTAGTGTGTATGAGAATATGACATAATAAGTGGAAATATCATAATGGAAAAGTCAATATGGAGCACTGGGTACCAAATGTGGGTGCCCCAAACATTCTGGAAAAAGTCACGAGTGGTGTTCTCCCATATCAATGGCATGACGTAGTTGCATATTGGTCTACTGAGGCCATTGATGTTAGTATATTTATTATGTAATATATATTTTCAACAATGTATGAAATTTTATTGGTTTTAAATTTTAATTAATTGAATGAAGGAGGTGTCAGCACACCGTTCAGAGAATAGAGCGTTGTAGGGACCACCTCATGGGATAGAGACTCGTCACGTGTCTCAGATCCGACATGGCATATTTATTATTCATTTTTAATTTTATTATTTAATATGGTTTTGTGTTATATTTTTAAATATTATTAGTATACAGTTATGGGAGCATGGTGCAACGACTGATAAAATTTCGGTGTGGATGAAGATTCGTGATCGAAATAATCCAGATGCTGCAGCTCTTATAATAAGTTCATGTACACATTAAAAATACATACATGAATCTATATATAAAAATATATACATTTATAAATATTTAAATATTAAATAGTATCAATTTGAATATGAGTTAGAACAGTCGCCAGAGGACCAGCGACAACTTTCCACGCGAAGGGATTAGATATTCCATCGCATGAGTAGTTGTGATGGGAATGGATATAGTTAGACCTATGAAACAAGGATTCCAAATTCTGTAGTATCACGCGATGAGATTTTCTATCCTGTTGTTGCTGGGATGACACAACAACTGTCAGATTTTGAGGCACGGTTGCGTGCTTCCAATGAGGAAAATGCACAACTGAGCGTTGAGGTTAGAACACTGTGGGAATATGTGTGTTTGGGGGACGATGCAGGGGATCATACAACACCGGTTTATACTGAATTTTTTTATTTACTTTCTATTATTGTTTTTATTAAAATCATTATAATTTTTATTTTGTGTAGGCCCCAAGCACACATGATGGTTGTGGCATCAATGGTCACGAATGACGCATCATATTCACAAGGTTTTTTATTTTATATTTATTA
This sequence comes from Viscum album, assembly GCA_963277665.1. NCBI lineage: Eukaryota > Viridiplantae > Streptophyta > Magnoliopsida > Santalales > Viscaceae > Viscum > Viscum album. The sequence goes on from OY728130.1 coordinate 1,229,084,099, forward strand.
TTGAATTAATGTTATATATTGATTTCAATGTCAAATGTACAATTTTTTGAGATTATAAAAATTTAGGGTTTTTAAAAACTCCAATTTTTTTTTTTTAATTTTAAGACTATGATAAATAATTGGATACTTTATTGTGATAGATAATTTTTTAGAATCCCCATTGGAGTATGATCAGCTATTGTTCATTATTTAATATTAGAGGTTTGGTAGCATAAAACCTCATGTCATGTATAATTATATTGGGGGGGGGTGTTTAGAAGGGGATGGGGTGGGGATGTATAGGTGTGGGAGAGTGTGGGGGCTATAGGGGGGACTATCCATGGGGGGGTGTCCAAGGGGGTTAGGAGTGGGGGCTGTCTGGGGGGGGGGGTTTCCGGGGGGGGGGGGGGGATCTGGGGGGTGTTTTGGGTGGGGGTTGTCCATGGGGAGTGTGTAGTTTGGGCTGTTTAGGTGTGGAGGGGTTGTGCAGGTGGGAGGGGGGATGTTTAGATGGGGAGGGGGTGGGGCTGTGTTGGTGGGGAAGGGCTGGGGGTGGGAGATACATGGAGGGTTTTCTATGGGTGTGAGCTATTTGGGGGGGGGGGGAATCCAGAGGGGTTGGGAGTAGGGGCTATCTGGGGCTTGGGGGTGTCCGGGTGGAGTTTTGGGTGGGGGATGTCTGGGGGCTGTCTGGGGGTGGGGGATATCCGGGGGTGGGGTATGGGGGTAGGGCGCTGTCCGGGGGTAATTTTGGGTTGGGGATATCTGAGGGGAGTGTGCAGGTGGGGAGGGTCAGGGCAGGGGGGTGATGGTGGGGGTCGTCCGGGGGTGGGGAATTGGGGGGGGGATTTATGGGGGGAGTTTGGGTGAGGGATACTATTTTTGACCACAACAAGAATTATGGAGGGAACTTTTTTCAAGGGACATTATAGTGTGGCCACCTCTGTTTCATTATAGTTTTAATGGAAAACATAGCCTTCGAGATATTGTCTAGGTGTTTCATCATGGTCTTCTATTTTTTCAGCTTCAGTGTAAATTTGGGGGATTTCCCAAAATCCATTCATTCACCTTTGTTTCCCATAACTGTTGGTGTGATATTAATATTGTGAGCATCTCTTTATTACCTTTTTTTTCTCACAACAATCCAGAAATATTCGATTGAGGTTGGGGATTTGAGAGATATTATTTTTTTTAATTTTTTTGATTACTATGATCGTGTTCTCTTTAGGTTAAGAGTATCAATTGGATTGATAAAGATACTGATATGGACATAGTGAAATTTATGGTAATAATGTCTTTCACATGTGTTTACCTGTTTTCCATGATATTGCTTTAATGCTGATGTCGGTTGCTTCCATTGTTGAATTTTTTTGTCTCCACTGTGATTTGAGGCTATGTATGTGTGATATTTGTGGGAATTTCATGTTTTAAGGTTGTGGTTAGTAGTGGGGAAAAATTTTTCAAGGGTATTGGCATATGTTGTCTAGTGGGGATATGATTGGTTGGGCCGCTAGCATGGGTTATGCAATAGGAATGTGATTGGTTAGTATGGAATGGATTGTGGGATGGTGTTCGGATGAGTTTTAGGGGGTATTTTTGCGTGGGGGTTGTCTGAGGGGGGGGGGGGGGGTGTCTGAGGAGGGGGTTGAGTGTGGGGGCTGTAAGGGGGTTGGGAGGGGCGATGTCCAAGGGGGAAGTTTTGGGGGAGGGGCTATTCAGTGTGGGGGTAGGGGCTATAGGGGGTTGGGTGTGGGGGGCTATCTTTGGGAGTAGGGGTTGTCCGGGGGTCAGGGGGGTGGTATTTAGATGTGGAGGGGGTTGTATAGGTGGGTGGGTGGTGTGGGGGGGGGGGGGTCTGTCCAGAGTTTGTTTTGGGGGGGGGGGGTGTCCGGGGGGAGTGTTGGGGATGTTGGGGGTTGGGAGGGGGTGTTGTTTAAGGGGGAGGGTTGTGTGGGGGGAGTTTTCGGTGGGGGCTGTTACGGGGGAGTTTCAGGTGGGGGTGTCTAGTGGTGTTTCAGGGATGGGTGGTGGGGGCTACAGTGGGTCTTGATGGGGGGTGTCCAAGGGGGACGTGTTAGGGGTTGTGTTCAGGGTGGGTATGGGGCTATAGTTGGTTGGTATTGGGTTCTATTCAAGGTGGGGGGTTGGAAGTGGGGGCTATCCAGGGGGGTTGTTCAGATGGGGAGGGATTGGGTGGAGGTGTTCGTGGGGAGGGGGTTGTAGGGTAAATGTGGGAGGGGAAGCGGTCTGGGGGGGGGGGAGTTGGGGGGGAGTGTGGGGGGATATAGGTGGTTGGGAGGGGGGTGTCTAATGGAGAGGGGTTGGGGGGTGTTCAAGGTGGGGGTTGAGGCTGCAAGGGTTTTTTGGTGGGGGCTGTCCAATGGGGGGGTTGTCTAAATGGTGGGGGGGTGGGGGTGTTCGTGGGTATATTGGGGGGGGGGTGTCTGGGGAGAGGGAAGTGTGCATGATGTAGGGGGTAGGGAGGGGGTTGTCTAAGTGGGAGGGGTTGGGGTGGGGGATTTAGGGGGTTGGGATGGGGGATTTTCGGGGGGGGGGGGGATGGGGTGGGGCTGTGCAGTTGGAGGGTGGCCTGTCTGGGGGGGGGGGAAAGTTTGGGGGGTTGTCTATGTGGGGTGGGGGGTGGGGGATGCAGTAGGGTGGGAGGGGGGGGGGGGGTCTGTTTAGGGTGGTGTGGGGAAACAAGGGGTTGGGTGCGTGTGATGTTGATGGGGGAGTGGTGGAGGTGGGAGGTGGGGGGGGGTGCTGTAGGGTGGACGTGGGGGCTACAAGGTGGAGGGGGTGGGGCTGTTCGGTTGGGACTTAATCCTCTCAATTAACTAAATAAATGTCTAATATATACACTATCTAAGATTAATTATCAAAGTGAATGAATTGATTTCTTTTATAAATGTATAAATCAATGAAAGAATAACTTTGAAAGTCACATCAAAATCAAAAACAAGAGGATTAGTCTTAAGATGTGACTTAATCCTCTCAACCTGGTGATCACCTACCACCAAAAAATTTATATAAATAACCATTGATCCACACCCTTGATTGAGGTAAACACAGTATACACAATTTTCCAGGTCAGCTAGACCACTTCCACGATTTTCATGGTAGTTAAATAACAAACAGGATACACAGGGACCTCTTCCACTATTATCTGTGGGTAGTGTCAGGTGTAATAGATGGTTTATGAGGATATCTATCTATCTTATAATTTTTCAAATGAGTCAGTTTTTGTTCACAGAACATACAGACACACACTAAAAGTAATGTAAAAATAGTACACATACAGATAAAAAATAAAGACAACAGATTTAGATGGCTTTGTGTGATTGGAAATGCAGCTTGTGACTCATGGAAGTTATATTGGAATTCATCATGGGTCGACTTTTAGAAACAGACCGCAAAACAGAGTGTTTTGAAATAATCTGTCTTATTTTTCTAGTGAGGTATATGGTTTTATTGATATGTTCTTCTCATTTCATTGTGTGTTGCTGCAAATATTTCTTCGGTATGAGTTCTCAACATTTTATTCATGTTTCCGTAGTTAATAGTTCTTGAGTTTTTCTCATGTGCATGAATTCTCCACAAACTTTTTTTCTTTTTGATCAGGTATTCTCTTTATAAACTAGAGATGATAAAAAGCATGATATCAATCAAATCTAGGTACCTTGTACCTCATATTGCAGGATAAAAATGATAAAAATGTTGATTACAAAAGACAATCAAAGTCATTAAAATAAAAAGTAGTACAATGTTTCACAAATATGATTATTAGAAAGAAATTTTAATTTAAATGAAAATGTAAGGATAGAACATGTCTCTGAACGGTGACTCAGGATAATTTCCTAGGAATGACGACTCAATATCTCTAAGTCATTATGATTGTAAGTCCAATTGTTGGTGAATCATGAAATTAATAACTCATACTTTGTGAAAATTATGGATATTGATAAGTCACTACGTCAGTAGCTTGATGTGACAGTAACTGATGCTTATAAAATTTTCTGAGTAGAGTCTGACGATATCCTGATTTGATGGTGACTCATACTTATCCAATTTACTGAGTTGGGTCTGATGGTAGCATGATGTAATGGTGAATCATCCTTTGTTAGAATTCAAAAATTTGTGTAGATGGTGAGATAGTTAATAGTGAGATATCATAACAGTGTGTCTATATCAACAGTAGATCATACTTATCCAAATTTCTACAATTAATGAGATGTCCGACAGGGATTCTAACATAACAGTGGCTTAACCTTAATGGTGACTTATACATAGTCACATATTTCCAACCTGTCATATGATGTAAAACACTAAGATAAGAGACTAAGCTTATACATAAACCTAATGAAACATAAGTAAACATAATTTAACTTGATTGAACCTAATGAATCATGATTTGTGAGCATTAAAACTAGAGGAGGCAAAAAATCTCCCCCATTTTTTGATCGCATATCATGGCATTAATAGTTTTTTCATAATGATCAATGTAAAAAAGGAAAATGTTCTAGTTAACACCTCATGCATATTATGAGAGAGTAAATTATAAGATAAACATACTAAAATATAATTATATACCATTTTGAATCTCATTTTCAAATTAAATTCCAAGTTTATTCTCCAAATTCCATACTCATTCTCCCCCTTTAAGGATTATCAAAAAGAGAACAAATATATTATATGATAAAGGAGAAAATAACAAGAGATAAAGAATAGATAATAGATGAAAAGAGAGAATATATTTCATGATAAATGAATGATACAATGGAAAAACAATGTTCAAAATACAACCCTATCAAAGAATAATACAAAATAAATACTTCAGCATAGAATGATCCAAGGCCTCTTTTCCTTTATCAATATAACCAGATAGAGTAACATGAGGTATAGAAGGAAAATATGTATAGATCTGATAAATTTGAACTCTAGAAGGTACTGTAGGGGTAATAACTTGATTTGATGAAGGAGGATCTATATGTTCTTGATAAATAATATGCCATAGACGACTAAGAGCCTGATCTAGAGACATTAGAAATGGTTTAAGGGTTGGAGGAAGAAGATAAAATGGGCTTTGAGGGACAAGATCTCTGAATTGATGATCAAATGACTGGTAGAATAAACTTGAAGTAAAATTTTTAGTCACAGGTCTAATGGTGAAGTCCTCTGATGAAACAACATCAGTACTTTGAACATGTTGGTATGGCATTAAAATTTTGATGAAATCCATGATTATTCTCCCACCTTTATCTATAGCCTTAGTAAAATCATCCTTATTTTCAATGAACACCTTAAGGGTAGGAGTGAGATCCTTAATCTGTTTAACTTGTTCCTTGAAGGCTTCAGTGATAGGATGTATCCCCAAATTATAAACCATGTTTTTGAAATGACTATCCAACTGATTTTTGGAATAAATCCTTTTAAAGTATAAATCTACTTTCTTGGTGATCTATTTTTGACCATGAGCGGCCCCTTTCATGTAAATCCTTACCATATAATTCACATGTAAACTATTCTGTTTAATTTTTCATAATTTTTCTTGATCTGAACTACTCATCAAATACTAAATCTCTTCTATTATCACTATTCCGATCACATCAATTTCAAAATACATAGAAGGAGAATCATAGGTGGATTCACCTTTTAGTGCATCTCTAATGACTGATATTAAAATTTCCAAGTAATGTGTGGGAGGCTCAGGGGTATCATCCTTAGAAGTTGCACACTAAGAATTTTTAAAACACCTACGAATGATTATATATACTCAGAAGAAATCCCTTTAACAATAAGAATGTGAGTATCCAACTCATCACTCAATATTTTATTCTCCATTATCACTTTTTAATGTTTAGAAATAATTTGAGGTTGAATATTGGAGATAACTTTATCATACATCATGGAGTCATCACTTTCACTAAGACATAACACTAGTGCTGGTTGAGGATGGAAGATATATCTTATAATTGAATGCAATTCCCCATTAAAAACATTGAATTCATTATAACTCACATAGTCCACAGGCATATGTGAAACTGAAGGAGCAGGAGCAGAAGCAAGAGTGACTACTGGATTGATTCCAACTAGCGCTCTCTAATCATGATCCACTCCTACATCCATGGATCCCTTAGGACCAGTTTTTTAGTCCAAGACCAAAGTGACATATCCAGGGTAATTTTTTGATTTATTTACTGTTTTTCAATAAAAATGTGTAAGAGTAGCATCTTTAACTCAATGATACTATTTCCCCCCTCAATGTGTGCTTCCTCACAGAAACTTGTTTTAAACATGAAAAAATAGAAATTATTACTCAAATAACACTGACTCTATAGTCTTTTTAGGTTATTAAACTATTTCCATTTTCAATACAACAATTTCTGCAAGGATTTCAGGTTCTACAATAGGTTCTTTATCATTGTCATGGTAATTAGGTTCACCATCACCTTCACCATTAGCTTTACCAATTTTTTCTTTTTCTTCTTTTTTATTTTCATCACATTATTTTTCATCAACAGTTTCTTCTTCATCATCTTCTTTATATTCCTTATTTTCATTTTCATCCCCCTCTTTATTCTCTCTCTCTTAATATTCTCTTATTTTTCCTCTTCACTACCACTTCCACTGGTATATTCACCATCCTTAGATTCTTTAGTTTTCTCATCATAATAATCATAATTTCATAGGATATATTATCTTGTAGGAAGATATTTTGGAGGGATAGGTGATCCATAAGTATTTCTTTATAGGATTCCTAAAATGTACAGATCACACTGGTCATCAACATGAGAGTATTTTCCTTTACCTTTCTCAACTTCATTTTCCTCCTCATCTGAATACTGCACAACTTTTTCTAGTCCCACACTAGGTTCATCCATATCCTTTAGTCTTGAAGGTTGTTTCACTGGATTAGACTCTTAAAAAAATTTCTCGTTATCTTCCTCCCATTTCTATTCTAGGTATTCTAACCTATCATCATCCTTTTTCATATATATTTTGTGATGAAAAATTCACAAAAATCTATCACAGGTTCTTCATCTTCATTCAACAAATTGTTAAATTTCATCAAGGTAGAATTAATTTTTGAATCAAAAAGAGAGGTTAAATTTTAATGTGCTTTGATCGTATCACTCAAATGAACCATAAGATATCATAAAATATTGATCTTGTTCCCTTGCTTCTTCAGATACAATATATAAACTTCCTAATACTTCAAGGAGTAAAATTACCATTTCCTTGAGCAATATTTATGCTGAATAATCTTAAATAGTAATCTGCATTCTCCATCTAGTCTAGTTGTTATTGGTTTTCTAGTTCTTCCATCATTATTCATCCCAATAAATTCTATTTCATAAGTAAAAATATAACATTGAAGGGGGAAAATTCTTTTATAATCATAAAAAATACCTTCATGAGTTACATTAAAGCATTCAACCCATTATCTAAAAGAAAAAGCAACCCTTTTTCCATTTATTCTCGACTTGATCCAAAATTAATCTTTTCCCTCAAGAATAAACTCCACATACAAGTAATAATCATTAAATAGCTTCGAATAGAGAGGCCTCTTGTTGTTGGAGAACCTCACCACAAACTTGTTCTTGCAATACTTTGAAAATGAGAGACATACTTGATAGGAACCAATCCACATGAACATCATTTTCTGGTATGACCATTCTGTTGGAAAGTTTAGGATTAAATATTTTGGGTTTTGGATCACTTGACTCACAAAATTTATTTTTCAAAGGATGAGAATCGTCCAAATATGTCTTAGAAAAGTTCTTCACTTGATCCATTGTAAAGAGTTCAGTTGAAAGGAATAATGTATTAGAGGTTTCGGAGAGAATAGATTTGGTTTTGGGAGAGTGGATAAGTGAAATATGATTTTTATTGTTTCAATATTTATCATTTTGGGATTTCAAAATATAAAATTAAAAATGTAGTATAAAATAAAATAAAATAATATAAATAAAACAATGACTTTCAGTCTGATCCAGAAAAATAATAGTGTAAGGATCAGTAAGTCACAATGATGAGTGATAATGGCGAGTCATAACTGGTGAGTCCCAATGGTGAGTCATTAGTTCTGAGTCACAACAATGAGTCATCAATGGTGAGTCAGAAAGGACAATACCAATGGTGAGTCATCAATAGTCAGTTCCAATAATTAGTCATCAATAGTCAGTTCCAATTATGAGTCATCAATAGTCAGTCCCACTAGTGATTCGTCAATAGTTAGTCCAAACAGCGAGTCATCAACAGTCAGTCCTAATGTTGATTCATCACAAGTCTGTCCCAACAGTTAGTCATTAATAGTTAGTCACTCAAAATTTATCATCCATAAATCATGTCATATGTAACTCATTCTCTCAGAATTTAATGTATTTGTAAAATTATCAATAAGATGATGTTAAATGCTAATGATTTTAAGAGTTACATCACCTTTTTTTGATAACGATCACTCAAAAAAGTGATGTCTTACATCAATATTCATTGTTTTTTGAATGAGAAACCAGATTCCTGGAAATGTTACTAGCACATGCGTTGTCACATTTTACAGGGACATGCCTAAATTGATATACATAGTCTAGTAATATGTGTTTCATCCAAAAAATTTGAGAAAAAAACTATCATTTGCTATGTATTCAGCTTCAGAAGTAGATGATGCTAAAAAAATTGTTACTATTCCATGAAACAAGAGACATTCCCAAAAAACAACATGCTCCAGAGGTTATTTTTCTATCTAACTTGAAACTACCAAAGTCAGCTTCAAAATAACTAACTATGTTAAATGATTGACCTCTATGATATAACAGACCTATGTTTGTGTTATATTTGAGGTATTTAAAAATTTATTTAACAACAAGAAAGTGTCAACATATAAGATTTTATTGAAAATGAGACCATATACAAACACTAAACATAATATCAGGATGGATAGTAGTCAAATAAAGATAACTTCCAATGATACCTCTTTAATATGTCTAATCCACTAATTTTCCATCTTCGTCAAGATCCAATTTATAGGTGGTGCTGAAAGGAGTATCACAAGATTTATCGATACCAAAGACAAAAAGTCTTAAATGATATTTTGTGTATTTAATTTAATTCAAAATATTGCCTTCCTTATTTTGAATATTTTAAATCGAAGAAATAATTTGAGTTCACCCATTAAACTCATTTCAAACTGAATTTGCATCATTTTTTAAAAGTCAATACATAATGAATTTTTTGAATATCTAAAAATAATATCATCAATATATATTTGAACAACTAATACACCTTTAAATATTCTTGTTATGAAAAGCGTAGGATCACCTATATCTTTAGAAAAATATTTAGAAATAAGAAATGTTCTGAGCCTATCCTACCAAGCTCTTAGATCTTGTTTTAAACCATACAAAGATTTTGTTAATTTGAAAATATGATTTGGAAAATGAAGAATTTTAAATCTAGGGGATGATAAAAAAATACTCAAATATATTACCATTCCAGAATGAAATTTTGAAATATAATTGATAAATTTTGGAATTATGATGTGCTGCATAAGCTAGTAGTATTCTAATGGCTTCAAGTCAGGATACTGGTGGAAATATATCTTCATATTCTATGCATTATTCTTTCCTATAACCTTTTGAAACTAGTCTATCCTTGTTCCTTACTATATTTCCAGATTCATCCACTTTGTTTCTAAACACCAATTTAGTTCATATTGTCAATTTGTCTTTGGGTATATCCACATGTTTCCAAACATTGTTTCTTTCAAACTAGTTTAATTCTTCTTACACAACCATAATCTAGAATTCATAATTGATTGCATCATTGGTGTTCTTATATTCAACTTATTAAAAAAAGACTTGATGTTCAACCTAGTTTCTTAGAGAAGATTTAGTCTGTGTTCCTTTTTCTATGTCTCTGACTACAACATCTAAAAGATGATTTTTTTAAGTATTCTAATAGGTATTGAAAATGAAGGGATGATCAAATAGAGTTCATCTGTAGGTTCAGAGTCCTTTTGATCTGAATCCAGAAATTTTCCAGAATAAGAATTTTCTGCTTGTTTCATAATAGAATTATATGGTTTAGCATTTATGTCTAGATTCAAACGATTTTCCCAATATTTTCTAAGGTTATTTTTGATTCTTGTGAATATATTTCATCAAAATAAACATGCATAGATTCTTCCCCACATTGTGTTATATTATTAAAGACTCTATAGTGTTTACTAGATATTGAGTAACCTATGAAAATTACTTCATCACTTTTGGATGAAAATTTGTCAATATTATCTTATGTATTATGGATAATGGATTTGCAATAAAAAATTGATATAATTAACCTTTTTTTCCTATTATTACATATATCATATAGGGTTTTCTTTAGGATAGGTATAGTTTAAACTCTATTGATTATATATCATGTTGTATTCATAGCTTCTTCTAAAAAATAAACATGTAGATCATATTCATTAAGCATAGTCCATGTTATTTCTTATAAGGTTATATTTATCCTTTCTATAACTCTATTAAGATGGGGTGTCTTAGGAGAATAAAAGTTACGACTATATCCCTTTTTGAGCAAAAACATTCAAATTATTGATTTTTAAACTCACAACCACGGTCAATTCTTATCGTTTTGATTCCAAGTCCACTTAAGTTTCTACTTATCTAGTATACTTAGTAAAATAGGAACAAGCCTCACTTTTGTGAGCTAAAAATAAGGTCCAGGTAAACCTTGAAAATTAATTTACCAGAATATAGACATAGTGATTCCCATTTAAAAATGAAACTATAGATGGTCCAAACAAATCCATGTGATCCAAAATAAGAGGTAGAGAAGTTGAAACATTTTTTCTTTGTTTTTAAATATATTTTATATTGTTTTCCTTTTTGACAAGGATTACAAAATTTATATTTTTGAAACTCATGTTTACGTATATCCTTGATTAATCATTTTATAGTAAGATTTCTATGATATTTAATGATAGAGTGGCCTAGAATCCTATGTCAGAGCCAACACTCTTTATGAATGGAACTTAAGAAAGATACATTCCATGAGAATAAATAATCCAGATTGACGACATATACATTTTCATTTCTAAATGCAACAAGGAATAAATTATTCAAAGAATAGAAACACTAAAAGTATCATTTTCAAATATAAGATGAAATCCATCATCATGTACATATTAAATGATAAACAAATTTTAATTTAGACCATCAACAAAAAAACATTTAAAAATTAAAACTGAATTGATGTTACTAATTTTAAAAAGGGTAATAATTTTCCATTTTCCATTGTCACCAAAGGTAACATGTGCACCATAAATATTTATCAGATTCCAAAAGCTAGAGTAGTCATATATTATGTGTATTGAACACCCACTATCCAAGTAATATAATCTCTTACAGGAACGCTTCATAAAACTTTCCTATAAAAATGGTTTAAATAAGAAAATACTTTGGTACACAAATTTCATTGGGTCTAGTAATATTTGTAATTAAGGATTTGGGAACCCACATTTTCTTCATGGGTTTCCTATAATTTTTTTAAAGTATTTGAAAAGTAAACTCTTTTTGGTCCAATAGAGTTAGAAGTAGTAATGAATTTTCCAATGCTGGAAGTTTCAGAAATATTTTCAGATCAAGGAATAAAACCAAATTTTCTATATTTGGATAAAAAATTGTTTTTAACAAAATTTGGATCCCTTGGATGATAACCAATGCAGGTAGTATATTTAGAAGCATATTTTTTCCAAGATCATGAACTAATATAGCTTTAAATTTTTTGAATTTTTCTAATCCCTTCTTTAATTTCTCATTAGAAAGTTTATGTTTAGTGTTTTCATTGAGAAGTTGTGCATTCTTCCCTTTCTCTATAGCAAGTTCAGACTTAACAATTATAGAATGTGTATGTTTTTTATTAAGAGATTTATATCTATAATTAATTTCATTACATGTATCTTAAATTATTTTATAGTATTATGACATTTCATCATTGGTCATATTTTTAGAATTGTTAGATTTAGATTCATATCCAGAATAATAAGAACTCTGTGCAAGAGATAGTAGGGTTTCTTTAAGAAGTATTTTTCATAAAACACATGTTGGATTTTCCATCCTTTTAGTCACGAGATGAGTCATATTAATTGGTTATGTCCTCATAATAACTATAGGTATCCTTCATAGCCTTATTGTACTTTCTTATTTCCCTCAATTTTATTCTTATATTTCAGTATTGGGCAATTATCCTTCACATGTCATTTTCTTTTCCATTCATAGAATACTATCTCATTTGTATTCTCACTTCTTTTCCAATACTTTTTATGTTAAATTTATTGACGTATTTCCCTCTGTAACTATGATTTCTAAAGAACTTCACTTTTTTGTATAATTTCATAAATCTGTTGTCCACCTAAGCCATTTCCTCATCACTATCAATTGATGAATACTGATTGTTGTAACTTTCAACAACATCTTGAGTTTTCTCTTTTTCTGTGGATGTAGTTGATTTAAAAGCCACCTAATTTCTTATAGGTTCATAATCTTCTTCTCTATTAACCTTCAGTTCTTTATCCTACATCATAAGTTTTCTAATCACTCCATTATAGGTAGTGTATCGATGTCAAAATATTTCTTAATTGATACAGAGGGCCCTCTCCACCTTTTTAGAAGACATCTCAAGATCCTCAGGATCTATTACTTTATATTTATTGTCTTTCCCAATGAGAGTATTTTATTTACAATCTCATTGAACTAGAGATACATTTCATAGATAGGCTTAGTAGGCTTCATTTAGAATTAATCATATTTAATAGTATATGTGTTAAGCCTCATTTCCTTAACAATAGTGGTTCTTTCACGTGAAACACCTAAAGTATCTCAAATTTTAATGGATGTTTTACATGCAGAAATCCTATTGAATTCTTTATCACCTAGAGCACAATATGGGGCATTAATATATTTTCAATTATTATTATAGGCTTCCTTAGTTGGGTCATACCAATTGTTTTTATAAGAAACGTGAATCTTATATTCATCGAGTATAGCATACCATATTTCAAAATCCATGCATTATAAATTAATTTTCATTTTCATTTTTCACAGAGCAATATTTTATCCATTAAAGTAGGGAGGTCTATTGGTAGAAGAACCTTCTTATATATTATCCATGTTAAATAAAAATAGTAATTTTCAAGGAACTATAAATTTTGAACTGACAAAAATTTAGAGAACAATAAAACCCATCGAAAAAAATAGTTTAAAATATTTGAAAACATAGAAACACAAAATTTAATACCTTTGATACCAATTGTTGCTCGAATTATGACACTCAAGAGGGGGTAAATTAAGTTCCTATAAAAAATTTTTCAAAAAAATTTATTAAGAAGTTCCCTAATTTAAAATAAAAATTTACCCTTTTAACCAAAGTATCAAATTTATAAAAGGATTAATCTTTTAGATAATTATCAAAGAGTCATTAATTATTAGTTGAAATAATAATAAATACTATATTAAATATTGAAATAAATTGACTAAATTGATTTCTAATATAAACACTATCTATGATTAACCATAAAAGTGAAATAATTTTTTTCTTTTGTAAATGGATAAATTAGTGAAAATAGTACATTGAACCAAACAACAGTATTAACAACATAAGGTTTAGTCTCAAGATGAGAGTTAATCCTCTCCACTGGTGATCACATACCCCCAAATAGTTTATATGAATAAAATTTGATCCACAACTTGTATTAGGGTAAACAAAATTTTACACATTTTTCCTAGTTAACTATACCACTTCCAAAATTTTTGTGGGAGTGAAAAAATAAACAGGCCACACGTGGAACTTTTACACTATTATCAGTGGGTAGTGTCAAATGTAAAAGATGATTTGTGAAGATATATGTGTATCTTATAGTTTTTCATAGGATTTAGTGTCTGTTCATTGAATACATAGAAATACACTCCTTATAATGTAAAAATAGTACACAATTAGTGAAAAAATAAAGGGAATATAGTTATAAGGCTTTGCATGATTGGGAATGCAGCTTGAGACTGTTGGAAGTTATGTTGGAATACAAATTGGGCCAAATTTTAGAAAAAGTCATCAAAATAGAGTGTTGTGAGAGATTTTTTCTTCTGTTTCCAGTTAGGTATAGGATTTTCTTGACGATTTCTTCTCCTTTATTTGCGTGTTACCGAAAAAAGTTATTTAGTACGAGTTCTTAGTAGTTTCTTAGTGTTTTTAAAGTTATCAGTTCTCTAGTTTTTTCTCAAACACAGAACATCTCCACACACTTTTTGATTTTTGATTAGGTATTATATTTATGCACTACAACCAGAAAAAAATCATGATCTCGGTCACATATAGGTACATATTACCTCATACTATGGTCTGAAAATGATTTAAATATTGTTCATGAAATGCATACAAAGTCAATGAAATAAATTGAAGAACTAAGTTTCACAAATATGATAGTTAGAAAGAAATTATATTTTAAATGAAAATGTAAGGCTTGACTATGTCTTTGAATGGTGACATAGGATTGACATCTAGGAATAGTGAATTAGGATTGGTATGTTGTTCTGACAATAATTCCACTTGATAGTGACTCATGCTATTTTTTTCTCATACTTTGAGAAAATTTTGGATATTGGTAAGTCGCTCTGTCAGTAGCTTGATGTGATGGTAACTTGTACATATCAAAATTTCTATGTTGATTTCTTACAGTATCCTGATGCGACGGTGACTCAAATGTAGCCAATTTTCTTAGTTGAGTCTGATGATAGCATGATGTAATGGTGACTAATACTTTGTCAGAATTCAGTATCTCTACTCATGGTGGGACAATTGATAGTGAGATATCTTAATAGTAAGTCCATATCAATGGTAGCTCATACTTATCTGAATTTCTACCATCATTGAGATATCCAATAGTGATTCTGTCCAAATAGTGACTCATCCTTAATGGTGAATTATATTTAGTCATATATTGAAAACCTATCATAATATGTAAAAAAGTAACAGAAGATAATAATATTACATCAAAACATAATTAAACATGCGTAAACATACTTTAACTTGGTTTCAATTAATGAGGCATGATTTCTGAGAAGTAATACTAGGGGAGGAAAATATAAATGATTTTATAGAATAACTCTTCTTTCAAAAGTAAAAATGGTTTTTCTTGTCTCACTTTTACATATGTGAGATAAATTCCTTTTCCACCACTTATTCCTTTCATGTGTTGTATGGAAGGCCCTTTGATAAATAATATCAAGAGTCCCCGTATTATCATGATATTCTATGGGACCGTAATTTAAATGTTTCAAATTGGTATGGGACACATTGTAATGTTAAAATATTATTTTCTTCATTATTTATTCAATGATATCTTCATCTATGTTAACTTTATTTGATGAATCTTTTACTTCATTTAGGTTTACCTCTTTTGATACAATCTGTCATACGTTCTTGAAGAGTTTATGATAATTTTGACTATGGATGTGCTACATGATACCTTTAAAGGTTTATGGTTAATGTATTCACATTTCATGTCTTAGTTGTTTTATAAGAATGGTTATGTTGCTTATGTTTCACCTATTTCATATGAGGAATGTATTGGACTTAGTAAGTGATTGGAAAATCCCACTATAGCCCCTCGATGCATCATTAGGTATAATGAGACAAAATAGTTTGGGTTTTTACCAATTTATGTATGGTCTTGGCATAAGTCCTTGAAAATATGGTTAGGATGTCCCATATTATTCATTCCCACATTATGGAAACAAGTAAGTGATAGTCCATGGGATTGCTCGACTAGTATAATATCTATGACTATGTTTTATTATGGAATTTTTTAATCATATTTTATTCATACTTTATTATGCACAATATTATGTTTTAATGGCATTTGTATTTTTTTTATTTACCATGCCTTATTACTTATGAGTTTTTTGTGCTACATACCATTACAGAGTACATGAGCTCACCCCTTTATTATGCTTTATTTTTCCATAGAATGCGAAGATAAATATTATGAATGACAGCAAGGGACAATCATGGAATTATGGATGTTTCCAATGGAATTTATATATTGTATTTTCTTTAAAAATTTTAATGTAAAAATTGTGTATGTATCTTGTTTTCCAATGCTACTAAACAATTCGGTCCATCTAGATGTGACTTCCTTACATATTTTCCAATGTAAAAAAATATTGAATTAGCTTCAGGATATTGGGAACATGGTCTTATAGTTGGTATCAAAAGAATTTTCATAGAGTCTTTGGAAACTAGAATTAGAAATTGTATATTAGTGAAAAAAACCCAAAGATATAATTTTTGTATAATCATACAAGAGCATCCTAGAATTTTGATAAGGTAGAGATTATGTAGATCTTTATAGAAATACATCCCTGTCAAGATACTAGAGTTGGATGTGGTTCTTGAATATATATACCTAGGGGTAACAACCCTAATATGGTGTCTCAGGCCTGACTTAGGGCATCCTGGTACATGATATCACGACTTACTTCGCACCTGGTTTGACACTCCTACGAGATTTTCTTTTGACAATTCACATTTTATTTACAAACTATTATTGTAGTTTTGAATATATAGTGTAAATGAAAAATCTATGTTAAATATAAGGTTTTTAGGTTGAAAATAAGGAGTTATGATATTATATAAATGATTACATATTTTTTTCACTATGACTATTGTTACTCACACTATTATTAAGGGTTTTAGACTATGATTGAACCTAAAGGAGTCTTGTTAACATTTAAAATAATGGAGAAGGTTATGGTGATGAGAAACAAAATTGGATGTTTGTAGTAGTGAAATATATCATTATCAATCCTATTCAGTTTCTACAAAATATTATTTACAACATATATCATAACCAACACCACAAACCACCATGGAAGAGAAGAATAGAGTTTTGTAAGATCTACAGTGGTAGAGACTACAAAGAAATGAAATCTTGATTTACATCATTCATGAAATGTGGAAGGAGAAACCCATGAAAGTTTCTCAAAGGAATAGATAAATTCTTTATTTGTGGGACATAAGGACACAAGGAGTAGAGTTGCATTGAAAAAATGAATAGTACAATGGAAAGAAATAAAACTGATCCTAAGAATCCATTTTTAGTTATTTAACTTAAATTTAAGGGACCTGTGAATTACCCTTGTTCATTTTCTATTATATATGATAACCTATAGACTGTGGAATTCCATATGTCGAAATAAATGTATGATTTATTTATGTATTGAGGTTATAGTGAAAATCATAGTTAAAAGAATGTTCAGTGATTGAAATTATTTCAAGGTTCCCCAACATATTTATTTTGAAATATTTATGGATTTAGAAAAAGGATAAACCACCATTTTTGGAAGGGAGATGGATTTTGAACCCACAATAAAAGGAATACAAGGGTGAAGTGCTTACAACTAGCCTACAAGAAGTCTTAGTTATATTGAATTTTTAGGTAAAACCTCTAATATGTAAATGTTATTTTGATTTGTGGGAATTTTTATTTTATCAAATAGATAAAATTGGGTTTGAAAATTTATTTCATTGTTAATTGATTAATGTTACTTAAGAATACATTCTTAATTTTTTTCTTCCTATATGACATTATTAAATACAATATTTTGAAGAATAAATATTGAATTGTATGTTGGAGTCCAATATGATTTTATTGTGGACATATAATGGTCCATGTTATTTATGGAAATGGATAGAATATATTGGAGATTATGTGATAGGGAAAAGTAAAATTTTGGTTTAAGAGATTAATAGTTATTGATATCATTTGGATGACTATAGGAGCACATCCTTCTAATTTTGGGGTCAAGGTCTAGAATTGTTTTTGAGGAATGATAGTAATTTGAAAATTATCTATGTTAAACATTGAGTTTTACATTTGAATGTTGGGGATTATAGTTTTTTTTCATATAAAGGTGGATTATCTTATCTTATCCTAATAATTTTGGATTTTTTAATGTATAAATACAATAGAAATATATAATTAGAATTTTTTGGGATCTGTGATCTGTAGAAGTTGATTTAAATTATTCAGGTGTGAAAATCTCAACTTGAACATTAATTTATTGGTATTAGGAATGAAGTGAAAATAGATCAAAGAACAACCAAAGGATGATATTATTCATATTGAATGGAATGTAATTATGTATTATTAATTTACCATGTATATATAAATATATATAGTAAAGGAATCCTTCAATCCTTGGAAAAATATTTTGAAACAAAAATTTTTATCTGTGTAGTTTTCTTTTTGAGAAATCAATGTTATTTTAACTAATCACTAATTTATTTTAGTTTTTCTAAAGATAATGTTTTATATTAATCTTTATCATAACTTTATGGTTAGATTATTCATTAATGTCAATAATTTCACTTTGCACTAATGTTATCTTTGTTGAATGCATAGTTCTTTGGTAACCTAAGCATTTTCTTTTTTTATATTATTCAGAGGATGTTTTATTAACCATATTTCTAATGTGTGTTTCCCATAAGTGAATTTTCAAGTATCAAACATTATCTCTAGAGAAGAAATTTCAAATAGAGAGGACATAATTTTTTGAATGAGGGGATAATGTAACACCCCAAATATTTACAAATAAATTTAATGTAGAATGTAATGCATATAATATTGAGTCTATATGAAACTACAATTTGTTATTATAAGTACTTAAAAAAGCTAATTATAACCTAGCCAAGAAACATAATTTTAGTGCTTCAATGATTTTAATTTAGAAAAAAAGACATGCATAGTTGTGATCAATAATATATTTGGAATCTGATACGCCCAACTTAATTTTTTAGTGAATAGTAACTTGATCCTTTTGAATAGTAATGTTAACCTTATAAATAGTAATATGAACCTTATAAATAGTAACCTCATGCATGCATGTATAAATAAAATTTAGGCACCTTATAATTTAATAAGTGATATAATGGTATAAATAACTGAATATTTTAAAAATTAGTATTTAAGTGTTGGTATTTTTGCGAGTAATAAATATTTAATTACAATTTTATAATTAATAAATTTATTTAAAAGTAAATTAATTTTCTTAAAATGTATTCATAAATCATTTGTTTGTTTTCCTATTATTTTATGCTAATTTAAAAAGACCTTATTTAATTTTTGGGTGTTATAAAATAAGTTTTAATTTTAAAAAAACATTCTTTTTGAGTAAATGATAGTTTTAAATAAAAAATTAAATTTATCACATTTAAAAAAATTATTTTCATAAAATGGAGTTAATATTTTAATTCTACGCATATAAAACAGTTAGGATGAAGTATTGAGATTTTTCTTATATACTTGAATATTTGGTGATTTGTAAAATATGATAATTGACCATAAATGCTAAATAAATGAATTATAGAGTCATGGATGATGTTTTGAGACATAAGAACCATTAGTTTGAACTAACATTAAATCATTACTATATTTAGTCATAAGAATCAACACTATTTATTATCTTGAAATAAATAATAAAATAATGAATAAAATAATGACAAATCACCCCTCCTCCATTATAAAAACCACCCATCACACCCTCTTCTCCTCACACCTATAAGTCTTGAAGAATCTCAAAAATTTGCCCAAATAATCATCCCTTGTATCTCCTCCACGTCAATTAGACATTGGTAATTCTAAATGACCAAAACCCCATTCTATAAAGAGGATCTCATAGAGGATTTTTCAGTAGGTAAAATCCACTTCCATTCCCTTTTATTATCTTTTCATGTTATTTATTTTATTATAATCTATTAGCCTCCTATGTACAAATTTCCATGATAAGTCCATTATCATATATATACTGTAATTATTCCTAATTAATGTAATACACATCATTAATCTACTTACTCTCTCTATCTCTCCCTCCTTTTAAAAATAAAATCATTGTTTGAGTGGTGCCGATTTACAACCTTCATGGACGACAAACTTTCATTCTACAATGTCTACTTCATGTCTAGTCATGAAACTGTTTTTATGATTTAAAAATATTATAAAATATTTATTTTATCATATGTAATGTTCTGGAACCATTATATTTACATGATGTTAAATAATAGAACAAAAATAGTTCGTTTTGATAAAAAACCTCTTAAACCATGTTAAATGATTATCATTAACATGTTATCTTATGATTAATTATCATACATAGAAAAAAGATATATATAATACCAATTAAATTTCAAATTTTTCATTAATAATATAAAATTACAATTCTAGAGAATTATACACATTTTTCATGAACTCTATTACTAATAGTTAAGAGAAAAGATCCTGAAAATCAAGTAAACGAACACTCTGTAATGATGGAATTTGATATTATAACTTATCAAAAAGGCCATAAATGAGCTTAATAAAAATATAATAAAATATAAACATGTATAATAGGTTATGAAATAAATTATTAATGAGTATAATTTCATATTCTAGGACCTTATAGTCAAGTTCAGAACTCATTAGAACATAAGGTAAGGGCTTCCTCATCTCACTTCCATTTTTGAAAGATATTATTTAATCATTACTATTTCATTGGTATGGTGTATGTATGATGACCATTTATGTATAATATAATTAATCTCTTTAACTTCATGGTATTAAATATAAGGCCCCAAGCTTAAACAATACTTAATCTTGAGTGAAGTCAGTAATTTTAATTTCATTCACAATGAGGATCTTTTCAGGTTTAGAGCTTTAGATAATTAGATCATAACTCATACACAAAAAATTTAATATTACATAGTAGGAACTTATAAGCACTCTCTATTTATTTCAAAAAACAAAAACTTTTACAAATAAACATGGTTTCATTTCATGTTTAGAAAACATAACTTTTCATTGATCCCATACTTGACATTATTATTCTTTAAGTCCCGTGAAAAACAATTCAAAACATGGGATGAGAATCCAAATCTTAGCAAGGGATACACAAATAAAGAATATTGTTAGTCATGAAAAAAATGTAAACAATGAGTATTTATAATATGGTAATAATTTTCAACTTTAAGAAGTTGCATTTACACTTCACTGAATATAAGCTCATTGGTTACCATTTTTGTAATCAAATGATTACCTTAAAACACATATAATGTAACATATACATATAGGTTAACTTGGGACATTATCATACTTAAATGTAACAACCATATGGTTGAATTCCATACATATCACTAAATGGAATAACTATACAACAAACTTATATACCCAATTCATTGGTGCTTATAACGTTACCACTCATCCTGGGATTATCATGAAACCACCCATCATTGTTTTATCACTAAACCATTCATATATTCTTTATCACGTAACCACCCATAAAATTTCTATGTACTATTATATAATCATAACACATAAAAGATTTCAATTGTCAATATTTCACTCACAAAATTTCATTTTCAAAAACATGAAATTATTTCAAGATATTGAAGGTGTCAATTTACTTTGAAAACCATTTTTAATACCATAATACCCCAAAAAGATAATAAGTGTTTTCTATATTCCATTTAAAAATATTAAGGCTAACAGAGTAAGCCAAATAACAAACAATGGTTATAGTGGTGGAGAATTCATTATCACCTCATATGTTGAAAATAGTCAATTTTTCATTTAGTAAAACACCTCCTATAAAAATGAATCCCTTTTGGTAACCATTGAATAAATTAAATTTCAAAGGGGATAATTATCCAATGTATAAAATAAGGTGGAGTATATTATTGAAATATGCCTCAATGGAAGGATATTGAGATGAAGTCCCATACAATTATCATATATTAGATTAAGGATAAATCAATGGCATAATTATGTGAAAAAAATATAAATACACCCAAAACAAGTTGATATAAAGTGTAAAACAATTATAGGATATTCACACAAATTCTTGTAAAAACATAACCAATGACATAGATATTTAACTCAATGAATGTAGATTGAGTTAAGATTTACCTTACCTTGAGTCTGAATTGTATCGTATGTTCTTTATTTTCCTAAATAATAAACATAGGTTAATTTATATTTTCTTGAGAACCTTTTTAAAGTTTTTTACTCTTATCTAAATTACTTATTACCATGTTATAAACATTACATTACTATTTAGGTTCATATCAAATGTTTTGTCAATATTCGGTACTTGAGTCAAAAATGAACTTTTTTTGAAGTAATTTTTCCATGTGGTAAAAATTAAATCATCTTAAGAATAGTATTAAATATATAAATATTGTATATTTTCAATATATAATTATTTATAATAATATATAATATTTGGAGATAAGAAATGAAATTCACTGTTCATGGAGACAGTAGGCCATACGTGTGCATGAATGCTACTTTAATTTATTTGTTATATTAGATGATATAAATATATATT
Source organism: Viscum album (assembly GCA_963277665.1). Taxonomy (NCBI): domain Eukaryota; kingdom Viridiplantae; phylum Streptophyta; class Magnoliopsida; order Santalales; family Viscaceae; genus Viscum; species Viscum album. The sequence goes on from OY728130.1 coordinate 1,229,106,496, forward strand.
GTAACACTAGTAATACATTAATGAAATATAGGTCTCATAAGTTTAATAAAACAATCTTTTATATGTTTCAAGTTTTTAAGGAATGAGTCATATCACTTTAAGGTGGAAGTAGTCCACACTCCCTCAAACTAAATTATCTTATTTACACAACATGGAAAGCATGAAGGTATGTTTTAAATAAAAATTAAACAAGAATAGAGACAATATGAATAACATATATATATATGAAAAAAATAGTTTCCATTATAATGACCACCATGAGAGGTGGTAGTGGAAATTGAACAATCATCGTTTCGCGAGACAGTAGTATTTCGTATAGAGAAACAATATATTCATTACCCATTAAATCGAGGTGTATATAAGTGTAGATCAAAAAAATAGCATAAAAACATCCTAGTATGTGTAGGATACAGTTTTGGTTATATAATTTTAGAATAATAAGATTTTAGGGAGTGTAAAATTGAATTGAAACTAAAAATCATGAGAGAAGGTGTTACTTATTAATCATGTAACTTATTTTGATTTATACCAAAAGGAATCATTGGGATGATTTCTTCCCAAAGAGAGGCTTCTAGAATGAGGTTAGGGATTTTAGAAAGATGTTGGTTAGGGAATGGCCAATCCAAATGGTTCTTGAAGTATTAATATTAGAGAATAGAGGTTTCTTTTTTATTAGATATTGAAGGGGCTCCCTTGGAAACTATTAAATTATAAAATTAATATAAATAAATTTTTTAATTAAAAAGGCTCAAAGTTGAGATATGTCGAAGATAAGATGTGTAGAGTTATAAATACTCTTATCCAATTATTTATAGATATTTATTGATTTTATTTTAAAACTTATCTTTTAGGTTTATCCTTAATTATTCTCTTTTAATTTTCCATGTTAAATTAATAGTGTAATAAATGACAGTAATGATATTTATTGAATATAATATTTCATTAAATCATAAAAAGATTATAATAATATTTAACTATGAAAAGAGGGATAAGATATGGTTTTAAATCCCATCTATTTTCCATTTATGTGTTCTTTTTCCAATTATAGTAACATTCTTAACCCCTATAGAGGAGAAAACATTAATAATAGGGTTAGTGTCAATTGGGTTAGTGGAAGGTTAAAAGTAAATGATATGGGTAAAAGCACAACAATTATTTTTCATAATTTTATTATATAGGATTATTTATAAATATACACATATTAACCACTAATTATATCATATTTTAACTATTTAAACCTGAAAATGTTTATATAATTTTAATACATCAATAAATTTCAAGAATTCTCATCCCATGATAATAAAAACACACCCTTTATCTATTTAATTTAAAACACATTGAAAAAAATACCTCATCCAAACCAAATTAATTTCTCTTATATACATGCATATATAATTTATATATGAGCATTAATTTCAAAAAGTCAAATCCTAGGTAATGTATGAGGATATCTAAATGTTGTCTACCGAATAGAGGTAATCAACATTACCGACTATTTATATATTTTTAATTCTTCTGAATCCTATAAATATGTTGTTGTCATAATAATACAATAAATATGAAATAATTAATACAATATGATGTTATTATTATTGTATAATCAAATTCTATATCTTTTTCATCCTATGAAAATAAAAAACATCCCTCCTGTGTGTGCATGGATTACTGTCTCCATGAAGCGATGTAATTTATTTTTCATCACAACATTTCATGGATAATAATAAATATGTAACAAATAAATATATATTATATTTATGAAATTATTATTATTATGAAATTATAATATCATATCTACCATCTTACCTTCCAATCCACTAGAAAATAACAACATCTCTCATCGATACGTGTGGACTACCACCTCATTGAAGCAAAGTGATCAGTTTTTAATTTTTTTACATGGATGATAATAAGGATATATTTAATGAATATATAAGATATATAATTTTTAAATATGATCATGTAAAGGGGAATTATTATTACTTAATTTTATTATTTGGTCAAAAATTCAAAATATTGTTCATGCATATGTATGACTTATGGCCTCCATGAATGGTGTAATTCATTTTTCTATCTCTATATTTTATTTATGCGTATAAATATTTATATATTTAATATATATTATATTTATATCATGAATACATATTTTATATGATGAAACCATGATAAACATGCAAGAACCAGCAGTCTTGATTCAAAATGTTGATGAAAAAAGAAGTAGTTAACACATAAAATATTAATAATAATAAAATATTGTTAACCAAAATGTTATAAAATGTTATAAATTGATCCTATATGATATTATTGTTTTTTATATTATTCATTTATGTATTTATAATAAATATAAATTTATTATAATTGATGTTGAAATGACTAACGTAGAAAGTTAAACTTTTGGTAAGGGAAATCATAACTCAATTTCTATATATTGGGTTGTAGTTATACTTTATTGCCTATCTTATTCCATTATTATTTGTGAAATGATGTCTGATTATATAATTTTTTATGTACTTATTTTTTGTTTTTATTTTAAATTGTTACATTTATTCTCTTCATTTACTAATTCTCATTTAAAAAATACAATCTTTTTAAGGGATTTCATCTCAATTTCCTTTTGATTGAGAAATATTTGGTATTATGAACATGTTAATTTGTATAGGGTGTTCATACTACCCATTTTATTTACATAACTTGCACATTTATTTATTCATGATGACACTTTTTAATTTCATGTTTAATCATTCAATGGTTTATAATTTAAATTTTACCACATAAATATGGACTCACATTATAATATTATTTTTGGTATTCCTCTTATTTTTATTGATGGAATATTATGACATATATTATATAAACTCCATCTATTTTGTAAAATTTTAGATATTCAATTATTTTTAATGTTTTATTTGAAAATTTCATCTCCTATGTACTTAAATCCTGTAAACAAATATTTTATAGGGAATCAAATCTTAATTCTACACTGAGAACATATATTTTTATTTCATGTACATTTTATTATAATTTTTTCTAAAATGTAATTTTTATCACTAAAATAATTTATTATTGAAATGTTATGACATCATTTCCTCTTTAAATTGTTTTAATGGAATATTTGAAATATTTTTTTAAAGGTTCATTTTCAAATTCATTTATAAAGAGTCAAATAGAATGTATTACTTTTAATGTATTTGGCATTAATATAAATGCACATCTGGATAACCATTTTAAACTATTTAAATTATTCCATAACATTTCAATGATTTTACAAATAGAAATATTTTATAAAATAATATTTGAAATATGTCACTTTTATATCCTTTTATTCAACTAAATACATTATTTATCTAAACATTCTACTTTTATATGAATTATTAGACATCTCTATTCTATTGATTAGTTTTGTGGTCAATAGTTTTTTTGGACGTTCACTTTCATGTGATAATTTTTTATTGGACATTAAAATTATCTTAAATATCTATATTATTTTTATAATGGATAAGACAATTTTTTAAACCATATAACATTTGAATATATAATTTTTTACTTTTAATGTTATTTGATTGATGTGGGAAATTTTGACATTTCATATTTTTTATTCATTATAAACATTTTCTTGACAATGAATTTTTATCATGAATTAAATTTTTGATTATATATTAGATGGATATATTGGATATGACGTGATCAGTCGATCTATGATTTATAATTCCCCTTAATGTGTCAAAAACTTTCATGATAAAAACTAATTCTCAAGACTTATTAAATGGGTTTTTTATATGCCAACACATATGTTGAGAAGTCTTAGAGAATGGTCTTGATGGTAACGATATATTGATTTTTAAAATCATGATGTTCAATATTAATATTTTTTATTATTTAAAAGATAGTAATTATTATCAATGGGATTAATACAATGATATTATCCATTGATACATTTCTTGCTCTTTTTATTTATTAAATGACACGTGTTTCTAGTTATTTATCTTACCCAATTGCTTATGACCTTTTTACTTATGATTGATTATATAGTACATAACCCTTACTGATATTTCATATCCACCATATATTGTTTCATATAACCATGAAATTAATAATAAGTCATTGAATTAGTTTCATGGAAGAGGAAAAATTTCATTTATTATGTTTTATATTTTATATCGAATGTAAAAATGAGATTCATGTATGTATTTGGTTCTTCAAGACTAAAAAACTGATTGATCCACCAGGATTAGATCCATAGTATATTATTACAATGTAATAATGTATTCACTAACATTATGTTTCTAGAATTGTGTTCTATATAGTTTTCATGAGATGATGTCTAATAGAATCCTTGAGAATTATATTTAGGAAAAAAATATAATATGGAACCTAAGACTATGACTAGAAATAATGATATGTCTACTTATAGGATAATATAATAATTCATTATTTAAGGTAATAAATATATAGTTTTCATGGAAATACATCCATGTTCGGATACTATATGTGGATGTGGTTTTGAAAAATATGCATTTAGTGGTAATTATACCAAAAAGAGTTGGTTGAGTATATCTCGATAATGTGATGACCCAAACTATTAAAGATAAAACTGATTTTTTTATGTTAACTAAATGTCTAATTCTCTATTATTTTTATTGAAAACACATGCACTTATTTGGACTCTTTAAATCATATCTTATATAAATGACTGTTTAGAATATTTAACTTTGATAAAATATAAATAGAAAAATTATAACATGATTATTATAAATACAGGGATGTATCAAATCCAATTAACATGAAAAAAAGAAGTGATGATCTCAACTAGTAGGATCTCACCCTATGAAGGTGATAAGTGTATTTCATGCAAATATTTTAAGGCGTTTGATAAAGGAATTCTTGTACTTAATTGAACAGTATTACCAATTTTGGAATGATATGAGTTGTTTTGTGTTTAATGGCTATAAATGAATGATAATAGAAAAATTAATAGAAATAGGAGAAAATATGAGCCAAATGAGTGAAACACCCAATTTTTTAGAGAGAAGAAAAGTTGGAAACGGAAGAAAAATGCATTACATGTTGTGTACCAAAAGTACCCATTGGGATTATTTCAAGTGAAATAGATCTTCACCAGAAAGGACATGGTGTCTGAACATGATACGAACATCAACTAAACGTCATGTAAAATTGGTAAACAACATGAAAAAAGTCAAACCAACATATGAAGATTTCGTAGATTCTACGCAGCGGATGAAAAATTGGATCTGAATTACACATCGTGTATCCCAAGTACACGTCTTGATGACGACGATGTGCAAAGAAAATACCGACAATGTGGACCGTAGTTTTTGACGAGAAAATTTCTATAAAAATGACTCTCTAGCCACCCATTTGAAGCATTCCGGTGGAGAAAGACGCCATGAAGCTTACGAACGAAGGCGCACCACCTTCTTCACCACTTTCTGTATGATTTTCCTTTTATTATTTTTCTACCCTCGCTCATGGTTAGCATGAGTGGGTGATTTATTTGTGTTTATGCAAGCATGATGATAGGGAATTGAGTGTTTGAGGTATTTTATATTTTATTTAAATTGATGTTGGGATTTCATATTTTTTCTTCATCTCTATACTTTTTCTGATTTCTACTTTCATGACCATTGTGAGTGTGGTTAGGAATAAGGTTAAATTTTATTTTGTCTTTGAGCATGATCATTGACTGAGTAGAATAAATACCACTATTAAATGTGAGGTATAGGGTCTAGACATCCCACATGACCATTGGGTTTTTTCTTCTCCTTATTTTTAAATGAGTTTTTAGGTTTCACATTATTTGTAATCTGATGTAACTTACCATGAGAAAAGGAGAAAATATGATGGAGAGAATGTTGTGTGACCATTGTACTCACCTAGACCTGATTCTGAAAACTTCATAATTTCAATTGATTATGTTATACCTTGTCAAATCATTATCCTGGAATCATTTCTACTTGGAACTAATTTTATATTTTCTTCCACCCCTCTCCAAAAATCCAATGCTCGATAGTTTAGATTTAATTTCTTCAATTAGAAATTATTTTAGGTCTTATTTATTTAAATAATATTTTCTCCAACCCTATCTTTGTGGGTTCGACCTCGGACATGGATATTCTATACTACCATAGATTTTAGTGGTTTATTTGTTTCATTTTAATAATTTTATAAATTTCGAAACCTGACAAGAATTAATGATGCCCACATGGATATAATTTTTTTGGCGCCATTAAAGGAGATTGGAGAGGAGAATTTGTTAATTGAATAATTTTGAAAAAGCCTTTTCTTATCTATTATATTCACTAATTTTATCACATGATTATTTATTTATTTTTATCATTTTTACTGAAAGTGGTATTTTTGGTTGTGATGATAGAGATACAAAGAATAAAGAGGTTAGCCTCACTACAAGATGATATGGTGCAACTACTCAATGAACCTACAATGATGAGAAGTCAACCTTTAGAATGACTGCAACTGTACCCATGCACTGATTTCTCTGCACCCCACTACCTGGAGTTTTAATTATATGAGGAGAATCATACCCAAAGAAGCATGAACACATAGGTAAGTACCAATTTTGATGTTGATATTTATTTTGATGCCCTTGAAATTTCAGGATCTAATGATAATGAAGAATGTCAAATTTCTGCAGAAATCAAGTGGGGTAAAGAACAATTTAGAAAACAGTAGCCAAAAGCAGAAGAAGATGAAGAGGAAGAGGAGGAGAAGATAACAATGACCACTTTTTTAATGAATTTTCTAGAAATTCTATGTGCAATGCATGAAGAAGATGAAGACGTACAAGCTGAACCCTATGCTGACTACATATTGAAAAAAATTGAAGGATAAAAAGATGAAGTCAATGAGATGAATGTGGAATCTTAAGTGATCATTGATGAAACCCAAAAATTTCATCCTTCCATTATAGAAGAATAATTTTACTGAGTCAGGACCAATGACGAAATTATATTAGAGATACTCATGTTGTTCAGACTCTAGTTACTACATGTGAGGCCCACACCAATTCAACTGAGGAGAATTAATGCTCATCTAGGAGGATGTAAAAGTTATAATTGGGTAAATATGAGATTGTTAACACTTTACCAGTGTTCAATCAGCTAAAATAGGTATGGTCGAGCTAAAAAACCATTAAAAACGAGAAGCTTCTAGAAGGAAACCAAAGTATTTATTGCATTCTAGGAATTTAGATTTATTGCTTTATTTGAATATAATATTAGTAAATAGTTTAAATCCTCTAATATTTTTTAGATTTATTTAATGGTCCAATAATTTCATTTGCATCTGTTTAATTTTCAAGTCCATTAAAGGCACAAGTGGAAAGAAGAATCAATTAGTGGGAGAAGAAGCTGCAACATAGGACTTACACGTCATAAAGGGAATATACACGTTGTGAAAAGATGAACTTAGTACATACATATCCAACATTGAACCATCAATTGAAATGGTGTTAATCATTTAATTTTAATTTTTTAATTGTATTCCCCACATTAAAATTTTTTTAGCGCTTTAATTTTAAATTGCATGCCTGTATTTTATTCATTCTTCAATCAACAGATCTACGAGAAAAAACATCCTAGGACAATTATCATGACATTTATTTAGATTTTATTGTTAATAAATTTGAAAAAGAAAATTGGAAAAAGAATTGTTAGAGAAAATAATATGGATTAGGATTTTACAAATCATGAATTGAGAATTATGTTAATATCTTTAAGTGAAATCTTTCTGAGATTTTGCCATGTTTTGAATTTATGATGTTTGCATTAATTAATTATTCGTATGAATTTACACAAGTGATTCACCCAACCCTTCATCACATTCATGAGAAATCCACTGATCCAATATTTTCCATTCATTCTATTTTATATTTCTTGAGAAAATATGGCATGTTTTCTTCTAGAACATTATTTGAATCTTATCAAAGCCATGACTATACATAATCACTTTTAATACGGTTGAGGAATTTTTTTGTTAGCCCTTATCCTAATACCCACCATTCATTAATAATTTTTAATCTTGTAGAATACATGAATTGATTGTTAGTAAATGATACTTGTTATAAGACTATTTTATCCATTTATACCTCCCTCTAAATGTTTTTCATGATAAATAATAAGTGTGCGGGGGGAAAATTATTCCGTGTACCATGATATCAATTATTGTGGATATTTTTCTCGGTGATTTTCCTTATGATATGTGGATACTCCATGAAATATTTCATTGTATTATATTTATCATGTCCCTTGTTGAAAAAAAAATTAAAACAATTGGGTTGTGTTTTGGGAGGATCAAAAATCACCATTTTCCAGACCAATGTTTTTTATCATATGTGATTAGGTGATGGTTGTGAGATTTTTCCTAATCATATCATTCATAATAGAAACAAATAAAAATAAAAATGAAAAGCAGGAGAGGTTGATTCTATCATTGCACATACATGTATCATGGGACCACATTGAAATAATTAGGGGGAAGAGATATGAAATTTGAAAAGAGAGACAATCATTGAGCATATCTTTTATTATCATGAAATGTACATTAGACTCCAAAAAACTTTTTGAGCCTTAATTGATTTCATCATTTACTTACCTACCCATAATCTTCAGATTCATTTAATCCTAAATGGCGATGATTAATTTTGATCTTTTTCATTACGCAGTAGAGATGTTAGATGCCTTGTAACCCTATGGTATGTTACATATTCTATTGGTAAGTGCATCATGCTATTTACATTTGTACCTTGATGATGAGTAGAAACATTCATATGAGGAAAATTGCTTGTTTCATGCATAGTAATAATGGATTGAAAAATGTGAATGGATGATTGAAAGGGCTCAGTTATATCAAAAGGGAAAAAGTAAAATACTTTTTTGATTTGTATTCATTTAAATTTGATGAATTGATGAATTTTCCCATGTGATGATGGAAAATTTAATTTACCATTTGACCAATTACTTTTAATGGAATTGAATTTGAATCATGGTATATTAAATGTCCTTTATAGTATGTTGAGATTATATCATTGAGGATAAGGTTGAATTCAAGTGTGGGGGGATTTGATAAGTGTATTTCATGCATATATTTTAAGGTGTTTTGATAAATTAATTCTTGTACTTAATTGAAAAAAAATTCCAATTTTGTAATGATCTGAGTTATTTTGTGTTTAATGGAATGATATGAATGTTAATTGAAAAAGGAATAGAAAGAGGTTAAAATATGAGCCGAATGAGCACGACACCAGATTTTTGAGAGAGAATCTATGTTGGAAATTAATGAAAAATGCATTACATGTTATGTAGCACAATTACACATCATGGCCACTTCATGTGAGACAAATATGCACTATAAAAGTCATGACGTCAGAACACAATGTGAAATTTAACTACACATCATGTACCATCAGTACATGATGTGATGATAGTCAAACCAGCGTACGAAGCTTCCACGGATTCAATGCGGTGGAGGAAAAATTAGGTGTGACATACATGTCGTGTATCCTAGGTACACGTCTTGATGACAGCGATGAAAAAAAGAAAATATAGGGGATGTGTACTATGGTTTTTTATTAAAAAAACATATAAAAAGGACCCTAGGACCCCAAATTGAATCATTCTGGATGGAGCAAGACACCGGGAAGCCTATGGACCAAGGCCCACCACCAACTTTTCCACATGCTATAGGATTTTTTTTTATTTTTCTACACCCTCTCATGGTTAGAATTATTGGGGGATATATTTGTGCTGGTTCATGCATGATGAAGGGGAATTTAATGTATGAGGTATTTTAGATTTTAATGCAATTGATGTTGGGATTTCATATTTGTTCTTCAACTCTATCATTTTTTAGATTTCTTCTTTCATGGACCCTATGAGTGGGGTAGGGAATTGCGGGTAATTTTATTCTTTCATTGAGCATGAACATTGCCTGAGTATAATAAATACCACTATTAAATGTGCGGTCCAGGGTCTTGACTTCCACGATGGCCATTGGGTTTGTCCTCTATGTATGATTAAATAAGGTTTCGAGTAACCCATTATTTGTAATCTGATGTACCTAACCATGAGAAAATAAAAACTTAGGATAGAGAGCATGTTTCATGACCACTGTAATCTCTTAGACCCAATTCAGACAACTTCATAATTTCTCTTAATATATAATACCTAGTGAACTCATGAACTAGGAAATAATTGCTGCATGGAACCCATTTTATATTTTCTTCCCCGACTTCTCCACTAATACAATGCTCAATAGTTTATGTTTAATTTATTAAATCTAAAATTAGTTTAGGTCTCAATTATTTAATTAATATATTCTCAAACCCTATCTCAGTGGGTTTGACCTAATAATTTCATATTCTATACTACCCTGTAGTTTAGTGGTCTGTTGGTTTCATATTAATAAATTTCTAAATTCCGTCTTCCAATGGGAATTAACAATGACAACAATGCTATTAGAAGGACATTTATCAGAGATTTTAAGGGAGATATAATCTTGGAGATTTTCAATTCACCAATCCCAAGCTGAGATCCAACAACATAAGAATGAGTAAAACTATTTATCGGTGAATTACGAGATCATCGAGATCTCGACCCAAACCATGTATGCTGAACCACACCATGAAAGTCTCATTATCACACACATTACTATTATAGAATTTCCTGGTGTATTGATGGGATATGTTTCAAAACCATAGTAATATGAATATGTACATTCAATTTTTCAATAGAATATTATTCATATTCTATTATTATATTTACTTTATAAATGTTATTTATTTTGATACATGAAAAAATAAATAGTATTTTTGGGTAATATTCAAATTAAATTATGGAATATATTTGGATTAATTAATATAAATTTAAAACAAAAAAATTTAAATAAAATTTTATTATTAAATATAATTTATTAATAATAAAAGATCATTTAATTTTTATGTAATCGATTGAAATTTTTATAAGGGTTCGCAAACTGTTATTTTGAAAAAAAAAACAATCATTTTCAATAATTAATAGTTATTATTTTAAAAGATAAAATAAACATATTTAGAATTTTTTTGAGAAAAGTAAAATTATTTTTGAAATTAAACCTTTAAAATTTTCCAAGAGTGATTTTTCAAAATATTTGGAGACTGTCAAATTTTATGGTGAAAATTAAATATCGTATAAATATGTGGTGTGTATTATGACATCACAATAAAACAAAAGTGATGTAATAAATACTATAAAAGTATTAAATACCAAATATATGTTTTCCCTTTAAAATAATATGTTTTTATGTTTATTTTAAAAATTTTATAAATCCATTATGAATTGTTTAAAAATATTAATTTATTTTATTGTTTTAAAATAAACACATTAAGAGTATATCTCATATGCAAATAGGAAAGGGAAATATTTTATTAATTTTAGAAAATATACTTATGAAATAATTAAAACCACTATAATTTTTATGAATCCAAAGCAAAACCCCTAGGAAAGTTCATAGTTATAATAATTTAATTATATAGAGTCTAAAACAGAACATTGAGAAATTATAAGGAAACTTGCAGTCATTTCCAATATAAAACATCCCAATATCCCATTAAAATTCACTAAAAATACATTTAGTATGTCCTTAATATTACGTACCCTCCCTAGATTCCTCCCATGGTTCTGTACGCTCTAAAGAAGCTTCGAAAAGGCATTTGGAGTCACACACTCAAGTATGGGATTTCTATCTTCTCATTTACATTCAAAAACCTCATTTATGTTTTTCCAGTTTGATTATATTTTTTCATTTTGGGATATGTTTTAAAAATACCCCATTATAGAAATTGGATTTATAAATTTTGAGTATCCCATTTCACTCTCATTTGTACATCTTATGATCCTTTACATACAACTGTTACCATGCTGATCTTTTGTAAGCGATCTTCATCATTTACCTCTTTATCCATGAATCTTCTTTACATTATGTCTCCTATATAAATTTAATCATTATTGTATATGTTATACCATACCCCCCTAACTTTTCAATTTGTGTAAAATTTATGAGAGACACCTTTGTCACTCATAAAACAATTTTATGAATTTTTATGATATTTCGTTATAGTGCCGAAATTTCACTGCGATTTTCCATATCAAAACAATTTTGTACTCAATACCATACCAATTTACTATCAAGGCTATTAAACTTTATATCCTAATAAATATTTTAATATTTAATTATATATATTTATTTCATACTCATTTATTATGGAATTATATATGATGATGAATAAGTATATGTTTTATGATCTATGTGGAACACTTATGAATGAGAATAAAATGAAAGTGATGGGTGAACCTAGAATTATATAGTTTTCCAATAAATTGGGAAATGTTTAGTCTCATGAGATTTTATTTTGGGATAGGGAGGTAACCTAATAACTTTATGTGACTATTTTTATCATGATTTCCTAGAAGTAATCCTTGTCCTATGTTTATAATGCAATATCTTAATTTGGTGTCACATTTCTCTTGTTATGATTATCATGATAAATCATGACTTATTATTCATGTTAAATTTATTCCCCATTGATATTATTATTGTCTAACATTTATTAACTTATTACATGTTAATTCCCTTTGATGGATTTATAGATCAACCCTTTCTTATGTATGTCCCTAGGTTATCTTGTGCAGTTTTAAATGCCATGGAATTTTAAAATAACGTTAAAGATGTTTTAAACAATGTTCTTGTATCCCTAGTTAAAGAAGTTATTATATGTACCTAATAACCAAATACACTAGAATTATTAGTCATCGGGGTTTTATTATGTGTTCAATTATGTAACATATAATTTATTTGTAACGGCCCGACCCCAGTTACCCAGAGCTGGTGCATTATTTTAATACATTGGCATGATTACAAATAATCAAGTCCCGAAGGACCAACTAGTTTAGCAGTCTTCGAAAATAGATTACATACATTAACATTACATTACAATTTGAAACATAAAACACATCATAAATACTTCTTTGAGAATTACATTTTTCCCTTTAGCTTAACCCTGCATATCAATCATAATACACTTCTTGGAATCCTAGGAAAATAAAACATAATAAAGGGGTGAGCTTAGATGCTCATTAAGGGTAAATAATTTAGCAGAAGTTATAAAATTTTAAGGGAAGATGTGTAATAAAAACAAAATACTTTTAAACATAAACTTGAACATAATATGGTAAAAATAAATGAAACATTACCATATAAACATGCACATGGATATTCTACTAGTCGAATAATCACATGTAATAACTAATTTCACAATGAGGGAATGCCTAATACCGGACATCATTAACACATAGTCAAGGCCTCGTGCCAAGAATACACATATTTTTTTTAATTCCTTGTTCCAAGACACTAGTTTGTCTCATGAGACCTACTGATGCATCAAGAAGTTATAGCGGGATCCACCCGTCACTTACTATATCCACTGCATTCCTCATATGAATAGTTGAAACATAACATAATCATTCGTATTAAAACTAGCATACGAAATGTCAATACATTAACCATAAACCATGAATGGTATAAAAATAGAACATTCACAGTCAAACATATCATAAATCATTCAATACAATATGGAATATTTTATTATAATAAATCAACCTCAATCAAAAATAATATCCAGTAAAGGATGCTGACATAGTTGAAAATGATGAGTAAAACTTTTTGAGGGAAATTTTCTTTTTTGTAAAATCATTTAAAAGTCACACATTTATAAATGAAGTAATTTAAAATAGATTTTTGAATCAAAGTGTCCCATACAACTTTTAATCTTTTGAAAATAATTATCATTTCAAAACATTCATGTACATATAAATAAATCCTTAAAATCGTTTTGAAAACATGGACATTAATTAAAAATATTTAGAAAGATAAATATTTAAAACATTTAAAATTATGATCATGATAAAGATTACCTTTCAAAAATCCTTAAAATATTCATTTTGAAATCATTTTTATGAAAAATGGACATGGATGATAAAAATGTCGCAATAAATACTAACACATAAACAATCTCAGATAATAATGAGATTGAGGAATTAACCCTTACCTGGCACATTCCTTTAGTCGAGGGTACGTTTAACCTTCTGTATGAAGATCGTAGTATGTTATTAAATTATAATAGAACCATATTAATATTTATGATATCATACATGATTCAATTATGACTTTATACTACGCATTTAATAATAATCTCCATGTTAAATTAATATTTCGGGTAATAATCGCTTTCTTTATCGTACGTGTTTTAACATGTTACTCTTGATTGTATCACGTAGATCAAGATTTAAATATTTCAATAATATAAAACATGATTTATATATCATATATATTTATAATATAAAAATGTATAATAGAAATATATATATATGAAATGAAAAACACCATTTATGGAGACGGTAGTCCGTACGTACGCATAAACGTTGTTTCCGTTTTCATATCATATTGAACAGAAATAAGTGAATAAGATATATGTAAGTACACACACACACACATATCCAGTAGCATTATTATGTCATATATTACATACTTATTAGTAATATATATTTTTATAATCGTCGATGAATGGTGAACGTGGAAATGAATCTCATCGAGTCGTGGAGACGATAATCCGTATGTATGCACGAGCGACAATATCATTTCCTTAAAGGTGTGGAATTGGATGGTATATGAATTTTACATAGAAATTATCATGTTATTTTAATTATTTATATACATATTACTCATCATTATATCCATCCAAATAACATAGTGTTGAATAACAAATTACACCACGGCGTAGAGACGGTAAGCCGTATGCACGCACACATGGTGACATTATCATTCATAAGATGGATAGAATAATGAATATAGTTTTTACATATTTATAATAACATCAAAATATATATAAGATACTCTATTTATTATTTTATAATGAAAATAACAAATAAAGAAGAAGTGGAAGAAGAAAATAACTTGAAAGAGGTTGGTGAAATTATTACCTCTTCTTCGGGTTCTTCCTTTAGATTAGATCAAAAGGGCTCCTTAAGTAGGATTTAGAACTAAAGGAGGGACTATAGGATGAATGGGGGATAGTTGAGAGAGTATTTGGGCAGATTTTTTCTGAGCCAAAAGGCTTTTAAGGTGTTAATTAGAGAGAAGTGGGAGTGCCCTTTTATAAGAGGGGTGAGGGGCACCTTAGGAAAAACATAAAATATTATTTTATAATAAAATAATTTTCAGTTTATAATGGCTAAAAAATGTATTATTTAAAGTCTAAGGTGGGTATGAGTCTACAAACACTCAACCAATAGGTTTTATACAAGTTTAGGTTACCATTTTAACCTTATCATTTAGATTTAACTCTAAGTTAAATAATTTAACTTTTACCGTTTCTTCTTGTATTATTATACTATATGCTTAATAAACATACTATATTATACCAATAGAACCGAAATTGGTTCATTAATGTCATATATATTATTATATAAGTCTTTTGGATTAATGTTAGATTTTTAGGACCATTATATCAATTAATAATATAATATTTGTTTTAAAAACTATTTTATGTCAATTTTGACACTATTTGGTATATGTTTTTTTTAAAATAATAAAAACAATATTACTTCAAAACAATACATTGAATCAATTCTAACATGTCATATCGACCTAGAAAATTTGTGTATGTCATAAAAACTTTTAAATTATATTTATTTTAATATTTATAATACCATTTATTTGATTCTTTCATTAATAAGGTAATTAATGCATCATCATTGTGTCATTAACAAATTTAATTATATTATCTCTAAAAATTATAAATAAAATACAATTATGTAGGAAATATTTTTATCTTTCTAATTAATATTTATAGTCTAATTTATCTTATATATAACCCTATATTAAAAATGGTTTAGTCATTAAACTTTGATTTTAACTCTTTCAACTCTTCTTTAAACAAAATAATAATAAATGTATTAATCTAATCCAAGTGGACCTAAAGTGTCATATTTTATTCCTAAGGTTGTTTTTGGTCGAATTAAACTTATCTAATAGAATTAGGACATGTGTTAGGGTAATAATAATATCATTTTTACCCTTAATTACCCTATTTACTTTTAACCGTGGTAAATAAAAGTAAAAAGTTACCATTCACAAAAAATTATTTTTATCTTATTGAACCACATTTTAATCATTGATATTAACCGTGTCTCTCGGATTTTATAAATTCAACTCACAGAAGCAATAAAATTAAGTTTTATGTAAATTTGTAAATTCTCCTAGGAGGTGGGTAAAAGACGGTAAAAGTTCAATTAAATTTTTATATATATAAAATTATTATAAATTGACTCCAATGAATTACAATGAACTTATATAGGTATTATGTATCTATTTTGACCTTAAATAAATTTAAATAAAATAAATAATTATTTAAATAAAAATTTGGTTTTAAACGATAACTTAGTGTTGTTTCACTATTCATCAAAAATTGAAAGTTTTCATAAAAATACCAAAACATCACTCTAGGATAATTTAGATATTCCAAATTGAAAAATGAAGTATATTTTACCTAATTCAAAACATAGAAGTTGCATTTATTAATTTAAAATTAATTCTCATTGTCAAAACAAATAGCGTGTTTTTAAGAAAGAGTAACTATCAAAAGATTGACACTTGTTTATGTATAATTTTAATGTAAAATTAATTCTAATGACCAAAATTGAATTAAAGGGTAAAAATATAAACTAATTATACTTCTAAAACATTAAAATTTATAATTCAAAACTATAAATTATTTTGATTAAAAAAGTTGTTTTCAGTTAAAATATAGTATTTTCACTATTAACCAAAATATGAAAGTTATCAGAAAACACCAAAAATTTATTGAAACTAAATTCTTATGTCCTGATTCTAAAGAAGAAGTTTATTTTGTCAAATTTAATATATAAAAGTTTCAAATATTGGATTTAAAAAGGGTTCACCATTAAAAGGCGGTAAACTTGCATTTTTTTTGAAAAATAAATCTTTTATCTGAAAAAATGATTTTGTTCTTAAATTATGTCTATGAAACTCATAATATGGATTCTAAAATTATAAGGATTATATAAAGTTAAAAATTCAGTTAATACAATTCATAACTACTTTTGAACGGCTAGTTTGCTAAGTTGTGGTGCGCTTGAACTCGATGTTGCGTGTAGTGCAAGTCATTGAATTACTTTGAAGAAATAACGTAATTTGAAATCTTGTGGTGTTACATTCTTCCCTCCTTCAATAAATTGCATCATCTTAATTTGAAATTTTTCTTCGAAAATAAAAGGTTGAAAATAGAAAATACTTTTGTGGGAAAACCCACATAGGAAATTGGTTTAATAAAATTTAGTCTTAATAAGAAGAAAAGGGGAATGAAAAAGTCACCGCCAAATTATGATTTCGATTAGGAGAACATTGGTGGAAATTCGAGTCCCATAATTGGAGGAAAAATGTAAATATTTATAGGGAGTGATTGAGGTCATCAATCCCAAACAATTTTAGAATTGTGGGTCTCAAAGCCACCAATCTATGATGATTTAAAATACCATCGGTTCAACAAAACATAAGGTATTAGAATAACACATTTTTGGTTTTAAGATCCCTTCCCTAAAGTTTAATAACTAATTTATCCATAAAATAAGAGGTAATATATATATATATATATGTGTGTGTGTGTGTGTGTGTGTGTCTATATACTTGACACGTACAGTTTCATCCTTCAACTAATTCCTACCACAAACTCATCTTTCACTCTAAAAGGCTTCAAAAATAAAATAAAAAATATATATATTTATATATATTCTATTTATCCTAATCTTATAGGGTTCAAAAAATAGTGAATTTATAATTCACATATCAAACCCTTTAAAAAACTACATTATTCAATCCAGGACATCACGTGGGTCAGTGATAGGTAATACACCCTTGCCTCCCTTCAGTTGTGGGTTCAAGTCTCACGGCCTTGCCAGACGTGACAGGTTGCTGCCCGACCTCCGGGTTGTCCTTTTTATAGAAATCCAAAAATAACCTTAAAAATAGTATCCAATTTCAAACTTAATCCATTCGAACCTTTATAATTATCCAAAATACTTATATCCAAACTCTCAGTCCAAAGTTTATAAGGAAGTTAAACATAATGAGGATCCTTTTTTCCAGGTAATAACATGTGAACGCCTTCATCGTGTATTCTTTTACAACACCACAACATTCTGAATTACCAAAATCAACCATCTCTTATTCAAAAATTACTACCTTAGTATCAGGACCATATAAACTGAAATTCCCAATGAAATAGTACTGTAGTACAGTCCTTATTTATCTCCATTATTCATGTAACCAGTATACTGTTTATACAACAGTCAAATGAAATAATTCTATAATAACAACATAAGAACACTAGTCATTCTTCTTCATCCGAGGTAGTATCATAACTTGATTATTATCCAATAACATAATTTTCAGTATACTCTTATGAATGAGACATTGATCCATATAGTGTTTTAACGCCTTGTAGATGAATCATTTTACATTTGAAAACTTTTTCTTACCCTTGCAATCACGTACTTGGTATCCTTTTTCTCCACACTTATAAAAAACTCCCATTACCTTCAATCATTTACCAAGGTGATTCATTCCAAATTTATCACATATTAGAAAATCCTTCATTCCCTTTATCCATCTTTCTTTCTACCATCCTTTTCTACTATGGCTTCCCTTCAAAGCCATAGGATTTAGAGAATTATTTACTTATCTTATTAACACAAGATACTATTTCTTCATATGTTGAGAATACATGGGATACTATTTCCCTTATAAATGTTAGCTTAGTACCGTGAAATATATGATCCTTCTTACTCTTTGGATCATATGTATTGCTGGAGTTCTCATTCCTTCTACTGGGCGCCATTTCTAAACAATGGCATACACTAGTCCAGTTTATGAATCTCAATTCATAATTCCGAACATGTAAAATACCTAACGTAAATTGAACAGTTTATGTATATAATCCATAATCACAAAAATGTTTTCTTTGAGGAGGTATATACTCATAAACCCTTCATAGTGGTTTGTAAAGAAAACGAGAATTATCCTAAGCATATCCCCTAGGAGTGTCGTAACCACGAGTGCAGCAAAGACCATTGTCGTGCACCAGTTCCTGTTCGAGTGTAGCTCAAAGAGGTGTTTTCGGGTTTTACCCCTAGGTAAATCTGTGCCAGAGCCGCCTCTACCTGCTCGTATCTAGATAAGGATGTATTTTCTTGGAAAACTAACAAAATCTTTACATTACCAAAATTCTAGGAAGTTATTCTATACTAATCCTCAAAGTACATCGTAAGTCTATGTGCTATAATTAGAGTTTATCTAAATCTAGCTTCCAAGGTTTGTACTAACCTTCTTTTGATACCAACTGTAACAACCTAACCCCAGTTACCCAGAGCCGGTGCATTATTTTAATACATTGGCACGATTTCAAGGAATCAAGTCCCGAAGGACCGATCAGTTTAGCAGTCTTGGAAAATAGATTACATACATTAACTTTACATTACAATTTGAAACAAAAAACACAGCATAAATAGTTCATTGATAATTCCATTTATCCCTTTATCTTAACCCTTCATATCAATCATAATACACTTTTGGAATTCTGGGAAAATAAAACATAAGAAATGGGTGAGCTCAGATGCTCAGTAAGGGAAAATAATTTAGCGGAAGTTATAAAATTTTAAGGCAAGATGTGTAATAAAAAAAGCCTTTTAAACATAAAATTGAACATAATATGGTAAAAATAAATGAACCATTACCATATAAACATGCAAATGGATGTTCTACTAGTCAATTAATCACATGTAATAACTAATTTCCCAATGAGGGAATGCCTAATACCGGACATCATTACCACATAGTCAAGGCCTCGTGCCAAGACTACAAATTAAATTTTTGTCAAGGCCTTGTGCCAAGAAACTAGTTTCTCTCATAAGACCTACCGATGCATCGAGGAGCTATAGCGGGCTCCACCCATCACTTAAAATGTCCACTGCATTCCTCCTATGAATAGTTGAAACATAACATAAACATTCGTATTAAAACTAGCATACGAAATGTCAATACATTAACCATAAACCATGAATGGTATAAAAATAGAACATCTACAGTCAAACATATCATAACACATTCAATACAATATGGAATATTGTATTATAATAAATCAACCTCAATCAAAAATAATATCCAGTAAAGGATGCTGACCTAGTTGAAAATGATGAGTAAAACTTTTTGAGAGAAATATAATTTTTTGTAAAATCATTTAAAAGTCACACATTTATAAAGGAAGTAATTTAAAAGATATATTTGAATCAAAGTGTCCCATACAACTTTGAAACTTTTGAAAATAATTATCATTTCAAAACATTCATGTCCAAATAAATAAATCCTTAAAATTGTTTTGAAAACATGGACATTAATTAAAAAGATTTAGGATGATAAATCATTAAAACATTTAAAATTATGATCTTGATAAATATTACCTTTAAAAAAGACTTAAAATATTCATTTTGAAATCATTTTTATGAAAAATGGACATGGATGATAAATGTGTACCAATAAATACTTACACATAAACAATCTCGGATAATAATGAGATTGAGGAATTAACCCTTACCTTGAACTTTCCTTTAGTCTAGGGTATGTTTATCCTTATGTATGAGGATCGTAGAATGTTATTAAATTATATGAGAACCATATTAATATTTATGATATCATACGTGATTAAGTTATGACTTTATACAACCCATTTAATAATAATTACCATGTTAAATTAACATTTTGGGTAATAATCACTTTTTTTTATTGTACGTGTTTTAACTTGTTACTCTTGATTGTATCACTTAGATCAATATTTAAATACTTCCAGAATACAAAACATGATTTATATATCATATATATTTAGAATATAAGTATGTATAATAGACATATATATATGAAATTAAAAACACCGTTTATGGAGACGGTAGTCCGTACGTATGCATAAACGTTGTTTCTGTTTTCATATCGTATTGAACGGAACTAAGTGAATAAAATATATGTAAGTACACACACACAGATATATATATATATATATATATATATATATATATCCAGTAGAACTATTATGTCATATATTACATACTTATTAGTAATATATATTTTTATAATCGTCGATGAATGGTGAATGTGGAAATGAATCTCATTGCGTTGTGGAGACGGTAATCCGTATGTACGCACGAGCGACAATATCATTTCCTTAAAGGTGTGGAATTGGATTGTATATTAATTTTAAAAAGAAATTATCTTATTATTTTAATTATTTATATACATATTACTCATCATTATATCTATCCAAATAACATAGTGTTTAATAACAAATTACACCACGACGTGGAGACGGTAAGCCGTACGTACGCACGCATGGTAACATTATCATTCATAAGATGGATAAAATAATGAATATAGTTGTCTCATATTTATAATAACATCACAGTATATATAAGATACTGGATTTATTATTTTATAATGGAAATAACAATGAAATAAGAAGTGGAAGAATAAAATAACTTGAAAGAGGGTTGTGAAATTATTACCTCTTCTTCGGGTTCTTCCTTTTGACTAGATCAAGAGGGCTTCATAAGTTGGATTTCTGACTAAAGGATGGCCTCTAGGATTAAGTGAGGATAGTTTATAGAGTATTTGGACAGAGTTTGGCTGAGCCAAAAGGCTTTGAAGGTGTGAATTAGAGAGAAGGGGGAGTGCCCTTTTATAAGAGGGGTGAGGGGCACCTTACGAAAAACGAAAAATATTATTTTATATTAAAATCATTTTCTATTTATAATGGATAAAAAATGTATTATTTAAAGTCTAAGGTGGGTATGGGTCTAAAACCACTCAACCAATAGGGTTTATACAAGTTTCGTTCACCATTTTAACCTTCTCATTTATATTTAACTCTAAGTTAAATAATTTAACTTTTACCGTGTCTTCTTGTATTCTGACACTATGTGGTTAATAATCTTACTATATACTGCAAATAAAAGCCCAATTGGTTCATTAATGTCATATATATTATTATATAAGTATTTTGGACGAAACTTATATTTTTATGACCATCATATCAATTAATAATATAATATTTGTTTTAAAAACTATTTATGTCAATTTTGACACTATTTGGTATTTGTTTTTTGTTAAAATAATAACAACATGATTAATTAAAAAAAATACATTGAATAAATCCTAACATGTAATATTAAACTATAAAATTAGTTTATGTCATAAAAACTTTGAAATAATATTATATTTAAATATTTATAATACCATTTATTTGATTCTTTCATTAATAAGGTAATTACAACATCATCATTGTGTCATTAATAAATTTAATTATTTAATCTCTAAAAATTATAAATAAAATACCATTATGTGGGAAATATTTTTATATTTCTAATGAATATTTATAGTCGAATTTATCTTATGTATAACCTTATATTAAAAATAGTTTAGTCATTACACATTGATTTTACCTCTTTTAACTCTTCATTAAAAATAATAATAATAAGTGTCTTAATCTACTCCAAGTGGACCTAAAGGGTCATATTTAATTCCTAAGGTTGTTTTTGGTCTAATTACACTTATCCAATAGAATTAGGACATGTGTTAGGGTAATAATAATATCATTTTTACCCTTAATTACCCTATTTACTTTTAACCGTGGTAAATAAAAGTAAAAAGTTTCTATTCACCAAAAATTATTTTTATCTTATTGAACCAAATTTTACTCCTTGATATTAACCATGTATCTTGGATTTTCGAAATTCAACTCATAGAAGCTGTAAAATTATGTTTTATGTAAATTTGCAAATGCTCCTAGGAGGTGGGTAAAAGACGGTAAAGGTTCGATAAAATTTTTATATATCTAAAATTATTATAAATTAACTCCAATAAATTAAAATGAACTTATATAGTTATTATGTATCTATTTCTAACTTAAATAAATTTAAATAAAATAAATAATTATTTAAATAAAAATTCTGTTTTAAAAGATAACTTAGTGTTTTTTCACTATTCATCAAAAATTGAGCGTTTTCATAAAAATACCAAAACTTCACCCTAGGATAATTTCAATATTACAAATCCAAAAATAAAGTATATTTTACCAAATTCAAAACAGAGAAGTTGAATTTATTAATTTAAAGTTAATTCTCGTTGTCAAAACAAATAGCGTGTTTTTAAGAAACAATAACTATCAAAAGATTGACACTTATTTATGTATAATTTCAATGTAAAATTAATTCCAATGACCAACATTGGATTAAAGGGTAAAAATATATTATAATTATACTTCCAAAACATTAAAATGTATAATTCAACACTATAAATTATTTTTATTAAAACTGTTTTTTTCAGTTAAAATATAGTATTTTTCACTATTCACCCAAATATGAAAGTTATCAGAAAAACACCAAGAATTTATTGAAACTAAATTATTATGTCCCGATTCTAAAGAAGAAGTTTATTTTATCAAATTGAATATATAAAAGTTTCAAATATTGGATTTAAAAAGGGTTTTCCATTAAAAGGCGGTAAAATTTCATTTCTTTGAAAAATAATTATTTAATATTAAAAAATGTATTTGTTATTACATTATGTCTAAGAAACTCATAATATAGATTCTAAAATTATAAGGATTATATAAAGTTCAAAATTCAGTTAATATTATTCATAACTGCTTTTGAACGGCTAGTTTGGTAAGTTGTGGTGCGCTTGAACTCGGTGTTGCCTGTAGTGAAAGTTATTGAATTACTTTGAAGAAATAACATAATTTCAAATCTTGGGGTGTTACAGTATTAATGTGAAATAAAGAGCAGAGTTATTATAACTATAATCAAAGAGAAAGTTTATTTATTTTTGGGATTAATTTTAAGAAAAAACCCGAAAAATCCATAAGAATAAAACTATTTATAAGGAAACATACCTAAATTTTAATAAGTATAGAGTAAGTGTTTTCTCATTAAAATACAACCCTATCAGTATAATATAAGTTTACATGGTTCAATAATAGATGTACCTAGGTGTATTAACTCTAACAATACGTGTCAGGCCTAACTCAACATAACCTACTAGACGACAACAAGACTTACAGTATACACAGTTTGAAATTAATGGGGGATATGCATTGGTGAATTCATAATTTCCCTACTAACTATTATTAAGGTAACAAAAAACAAACAACAATAATATATTTTAGGAAATATATTATGGATAACATAGATTGAAGACTATAAATTTGCAAGTCAAAAAAATACATATAATTTATATGTCATCTCTTAAATATGATTGGATTCAATTTTATGTGTTTAATAGTTTAAAAATTATCTTCCATAATTTTTCCTTTATTATAGTAATTGGGTAGAAATAAGAGGAATCCATTAAACAATCAAAGTGTTGGGAAATGTGATCACTGCCCTAATGAGATACCCAAACCGACGAGAGAAAGAATCACAAATATTTTCATAATACACTCCCATCTAACATATTTTCTGAATAAAAACATAGATCAAGTGGAGGGACAAAATCCCCTTCAATAGAAAAATATAAAATTGAGAAATTTAAGCAAAAAAATTACACTAAATTTCAATGGATCATCCAATCCCTTAATCATGGAATAATGTATCAATCCTATTGAGAAGATATTATCCATCATTTGATATTCTAAAAAAGATAAAAATATATGGGATTTTTATCATATATAGGGGGAAGATAATATGTGTTTGAAACTGAACATTAATATGTTTCCTGAGGAAGAGATCGAAGAGATGGGGTGAATGAAATTTTAGAATATGTTTTTTGATTAATGTTATCATCTCAATTTACATCATAAAATGGAAATTTATTTCCTTAACCTCAGAAAAAAAGATGATGAATCTATGAATGTGTATAAGGAAAAGATTAGAAGGTGTGAAAGATATGCCTTCAGATTTTTCGTTATCCCCGAATACAAGGTTGGCCGCTTTTTTTCTGGGATAAAACCTACTGTAAGAAAAGACATAGTGATATGAGGCTTTGATAGCTATGAGTAAATTGTCGTATGTGACTTTAAAATTTAAATTTTGATCAGTGAATCCCAACGGTATCACATGCATAAGAAATAAAAAGTATATTTTAATTTCGGTGGTCCAATGTTGAAATATAACAGAGCCAAGAATTTTGAAATCCCTCTTTTCAATGGTGTGAAAATAAGCACCCCTGAAATTGCCTAATGGGGATGAGGAAGTGCATTATGTATGGGATGGAATGACACCTCTCTAAATATTTCTGACATGATAAACCTGCTAGTGCAATGAAGGAAATGGATTCTCTTGTCAACACTCACAGCAATGCTCATTGCTTCAACATCAAAGAACCCATGCACTTAGAAAACCAATGCACTAAGACAATGGGTTTCAGAGAAAACCAACAACCTCTAAGATATCAAGGGAGAGAGTTTTCCATCACATCCAATAAGGTGGATCCTGAAAAAAATGTTATGATAGGTAGACCAATTATTCATTCATGGATAGAGAATTTCATTTTTGATTCTGGTTCTTCGCATTCTTTAATATCACAAATTTTTAGTAAAGCTATTCAAACACCACCCAATGCATGGAAGTGGAGTTTAAAATGAGAATGTAAAATGGGGAAATTATTTAAACTCATGTATATAACACATCCCCTATCACAATTTGTGGGATTAAATTTCCAACGAACCTTTTTATACACACTCGGTGGAATTCAACATAATTCTATGAATGGATTGGATTTCCTAATATAATTTTAATCAAAATTTCCATGAAGTGTAAATCACTCTCCGTATTGGGAATCAACCCTTGATTCTATACAAGTCAAATAATGAGGATGAATCTTCTTTAGAACCAACATAAAAATCATGGATAATATTTCCCTTTGAGCAAGTGTTTCTAGATCATACGATTGTTCCTATGGAACGAAAAAGACTTTAAGAAAATACTATTGTGAGGGAATACACTGATGTGTTTCATGAGAAATTTTCCAGTCTTCCTCTTATCCGAGAGGTTGAATTTTAATTTGATCTTATACCTAGGGAATTACTATTATCATAAACACTATATTGAATGGATTTTTTGGAATGTGATGATCTAATGAAACAACTATAAAAAAAATAGATAAAGGGATCAAATTCCCAAGTGCTTCACTATGGGATGCACTATTCCTCCTTATCAACAATAAGGATTGGTCAATTCCCCTTTGAATTAATTATCATGAGCTCAAAAATACCATGAAAAAGAACAAGTATCCTCTTCCACAGTTTCATGACTTGTTTAATCAGCTACAAGGAGTATAATAATTCTTCAAGGGGGATCTAAGGTTACGATATTACCAAGTTATGTTGAAGAAGGAGGTTATCCCTGAGATTAATTTTTTAGAAGGTATGGGAATTATGAGTTCATAGTAATTCCATTAGGTCTCACAAACTCTCCATAAATTTTCATAGGCTTTATGAATAGAGTATTTAGAGATTACCTCAAATTGTTTTGTATAGTATTAAATGATGATATTCTAATATACTCAAAAAATATTGGAGGAGCATGAGGAGCATAATGAGCATATGATAATGTGATAAATAACTTAATAAAGTGTAATATTTATAGAAAGTAAAAAAGCTGTGAGTTCTGGTTGAAGGATGTTTGATTCATGTGGAATATCATTGCAATAAATGGGATATCTATAGACCCTTCAAAGACAAAATCAATTGAAGGATGTATAATTCCAACATTTGTGATAGATATCCATATTTTCCTTTGATTTGTTGGGTACTATCATTGTTTTTTGAGAAATTTTTCTTGCCTTTACAAAACTTTAACCAAGATAACTTGAAATATAGTCATGTTTTCTAGGAATTATGATTGTAAAGAGAGATTTAAGGAATTAAAAAGAAGTCTTATCACTAACCACGTACTCATACATCCTACAAGTGGATAACTTCTCATGGTATTCAGTAATTCTTTAAGGAAGTCATTAGGCTGTATATTAATAAATAATGATAAATTCATAGCCCATACTTCATAGAAGTTGAATTTTCATGAAAATAACTACCGAAAACATGATCTTTAGTTGGTTGTAGTGATCTTTACATTGAAAATATGACAACATTGTATCATTAGGGATAATTGATAAATATATATGTATTACAAAACCCTCACATATATATTCAAAATTAAATAAATGAATATTCACTAATGAAAATGGTCATATATAATCAATGGACATGACTGATCAATTCACTACCATCATAGGAAAGTAAATAAAGTGGATGACATTTTATGTACAGAGGATCCATCTATTCTATCATTAAAGAAAATTAATATGGTTTTGATGTTCTTATATTTGAAAAGGAAGGAATTTGTAATCATAAAGGAATGAATATCATCAATCATTTCATAAATGGTTTCTCAATTGTCTCTTGTGGAGAGGTTAAAGTATGCTTAATGAAATGATGTGGGAATTCAGAAGAAAGTTAAAACTATAAAAAAATTAAATTCATTAGAATTCATGGTTAATGAAGAAGGAGTTGTGAGATTTTGGTCAGGATTATCTATTCAATAAAATCCCATGTTAAAGAACAATTCATTGGTTGATTCACATAGATCAACCTTCTACATCCTACGAAGAAGAAAAATGATGTATTGGGATCTCTAAGAACACTATTGGTGAGAAAATATGAAGAATAAGATCATGAATTACACATCAAGAGGTATTTTATATCCACAAGTGAACGTGGAAAGGGAGAAATCCAAGGAGATGATGAAACAATTACCCATACGTATATGGAAGCGGGAAAATTTCAACATGGACATTATCACTAATCTATTAAAGACATCAAGTGGGAATAATTCTATCTAGGTTTTGGTGGATATTATTATAAATACATCTCACTTTATTACATTTTTAAGGACATCTCAATGGATCAACATGTATATATATATATCAGAGTAGTTGTTAAACTAAATAGAGTACTACTATCGATTTTTTCCAATTGAGATCAGATATTTTCCTCCATGTTCTGGAAAAGTATCAAACTTGTAAACATTGAGTTGAACATTATCATGACTTATCACCCCTAAAATGATGGCTAATCTGAGTGGAATATCCAAAAATACGAGGACATATTTAGTGCATGCTCAATTGGAATCAATGTATGATTGGATCAAAATTTTCCACTAGTTGTGTTCTATTACCAAAATAGATTACAATAATGTATACAAATGGCTCCCTGTGAATACTGTTATGGTAAGAGGTGACGAACATGAACATGTTGGGATGAATTTGGGGGTTTAAAACTACTAGGTCTTGAAATGGTCATGGAAATGATGGAAAAGGGTAAGACCATTCAACAATAAATCAAGGATGTTTAGATTCGATAGAAGAACTATGTTGACAATCATCGAAAAATCATATAGTTTCATGTTGGATACATTATATTCCTTCACATATCACCATGGCATAAAGTGATGATATTTGAGAAGGGTGGAATGATTAGTCGAAGATATATTGGCCCCTTTGACATTGTTGATCACATCGGAGTGGTGTCATATCGACTTGCACTCCCACCTAACCTATCAAAAGTACATGATGTATTACAAGAATAACCATTTATAAATTACAAACAAGACCCCTCATATGTACTCAATCTGGAGGTGGTACCACTTGAGTATGATCATTCTTATGAAGATAAGATGGTGAAGATCTCTTATTGTAGAGACAATGTTCTAAGAAATAAGACAATTCACCTATTCCAAGTGTTGTGGAGGAACAAAATGTTTTGATAATAAATTTGGGAACCAAAATAGGTGGTGATACATAGTTACTGTCGTATGTTTTAGTGTAGGAAAAGTTAATTTCAAGTGATAAATTTCTTATGTGGAAAATATTGTAATGACCCGAACTATAATAAATAAAAATCACCTTTTTAATTAAGTAAAATTTTATTTATGTATTATGGTTATAAAAAAAGAATTCACTTAATTGGTCTTGTTATATTCCATAATATTGAAATGACCATTAATAATATTAATCGTTGATAAAATATCCATTTAAAAAAGATCACAAGATTAATATAAATATAGGATTTTATAAAATATAATTGACCCAAAAAAAGAAGTGACAAACTCAACCAGAAGGATCATTCCCTATATAGCCCATTTATCAGATCTTCTGAGGGAGATGACATCTCTAGTATTTTCCCTTAACAATTAAAATTATTATATCCAACAACATAAGCTCAAGAAAAAACTTTTTATGGCAGAAGTTAATGCTCATCGAGATCATGACCCAAATCATTTATGCCGAACCACCCCATGAAAGTCTTACACTCACACACCTTACACATAGAAAATTATCTAGTGTATTAAAGGTACATGATTAAAGACTATAAAAATATGAATATTTATTTCTTATTTTTCAATAGAATAATGTTCATATTATCTTCTTGTTGTTATTTTATAAATTATCTTTATTTAAATACAATAAAACAAAATAATTGTTTTGGGTAACATAAAAATTGAATTAAGGAATTTATTATTATTAATTAATGGTATTTTAAAATAAATAATATATTAATAAAATATTATTATCAAAAAAGTTTTATTAAAAACAAATGATTATGAAATTTTTATGAATTGAAATGTAATTTTCATAAGGGTTTGAAAAATGTTATTTTTAAAAAACACTTCATTTTCCATAAGTGTGAGGTATTATTTTAAATATGAAAATAAACATATTTATAAAATAACTTTTATAAAATTATTATTTATTATAATTGAAATATTAAAATAATTCAAATGTTAGTTTTTCATTATTTTCTGGATAATTTAATTTTTGGGTGAAAATTAAATTCCATATAAATATACAGTGTGTATTATGACATCATAATGAACCAAAAGTGATGTAATAAATTCTATAAAATGTATCCAAGGCCAAATATATTTTTCCATTAAAAATAATTTGATTTGAAATTTATTTGGTTAATTTTATAAACACATTATGAATCCTCCATAAGTATTAATATATTCTATGATTTTAAATAATTTCATTAAAAGTATGACTCACCTCCACATATGTAGGGGAATTATTTTATTACCCTTGTACCATGGTGATATAAGTTAATGGAAAACTCTTCAATTTTTTAGAAACCATGGGATATTTTGTGGGGTTTTTTGTTTAATTATATAGTGTCGAAAACCAATGTTTGAGAAATAATAATGATATCCCCACCAATTTCCTATATAAACCCACCAGGCTCCCATTTTTGTTCACTAAATATCATTTTAGAACATACACACTCTACCCTACCTTATCTAGAGTCTTCCAAAAGATCCCCCAATATATTAAGAAGCTCTTCCCAAGTATTTGGAGTCGCACACTCAAGTAAGGGATTTCCCTTTTCTATTCCCATTCATGAACCCCTTTTATGTTATGTCTATTAGTTTATATTTTTACATGTTCGGATATGTTACTCAATAAATATTACATTATATATTATTTATAAATTAAGATATATACATTTAACTGTTCTTAATACCTCACATGATCCATTATGTACATTTGTTACCATGCAGAAAATTTGAAAAGGATATTTTCCTTTATCCTATTTATTTAAGTAACTTTTTTAACATAGGTATTTTATCTTCATTTCCTTGTGATGGGATATCTTATTACCTATCACCAATACTATACAATTTATTTCCAAATGATTTTAGAGCCCTGTTTATCTTATCAACCAGTTTTATTAAATTTTATGCGACATCGTTATGATGCCAAAATTTAAATGCAATTTTCCATGCCAAAACAATTATACAGTGAATAGCATACCACTTTCATATTAATGGTATCAAAATTTATACACATATATCTCTTATTATTTTTACATAAATATATGTATTCTTAAATTCTTTCTCATGGAATAAAATACGATGATATACGAGTCTATGTTGTATGATTTATGTGGAACACTTTAGCATGAGAATGAAATGAAAGTGATAGGCATGCGTCAAATTATTTATCACTACAACAAATTATGTAATGTATAACTCCATGATACATTAGGTTGGGAAAGGGAGTGAACCTGATTCCTTTATGGTACATTTGTCGATGTCTTGGATGTGATCCATGACCTGTGTTTATGATGCATTATTTTAACTTGTTGTGACATTTCCCTTGTTATTATTATCATTATATATCATGCCTTATTATTCATGTTCCAATTATTCCCTATTAATATGACTATTTTCTAACATGTATTTATTTATTCCATGTTTATCCCCTTATTGGGATTTATATCTCACCTCTTTCTTATGTATGTGCCCAGGCTATCCCGTGGAGTTTTGTAAACCATGGAATTTTAAGAGAAAATTAACGATGATTTAAAAAATGTTGTGGAATCCCATATCCTAGATGTTATGATATGTACCTAATTATAAAATCCATTATACTTATTAATATTTTGAATTTTATTATGTTTAATTTTATGTATTAAATCAAGTATTAAATTTATATAAATATTATGGTTGTTATAGATAATTATTCTGATTCATGGTAAATGTACCCTTACTTCACAAATTGTTTGAGACTAATTGGGGATAAAATTGAGTGATCTCAAGTTTTATGTATAAAACATTATGAAATATTCGAATAAATGATAAATAAGGATAGACTAAGACAGAAATATGGCGTCATATAGAAAAAATAATGTTTCATTATTTAGAAAAGTTATGTATTATATATCTTGATTTCCTACAACTATTATTGTTGTTTATATTATTTGTTTCTGATTTAGTTAATAGATAGAACAATAAGGGACTATGTTAACATTAAATGTGATGGATAATGTCATAATTATGGAAAAAATTTGGATGGTTATAGGGGTTAAGTATATTTTTATTGTGCCTAATCAGTTATTATTAAACATGACTAATATCTTTCATGTTAAAGCACTGCTAGACTCACCAATGATGAGAATGATTGATTTCACTGAGAGCTCGGGTGGTGGAAACCATGGTGTAAAGAAGGATAAATTTACTAACTATTAAATATTTTGAATAGGAAGCTAGGGTTAATGTCTTAAAAGATTGGGAAAATTTTCTAGGGGTGGAAAATAAGGTCATAAATCAATGAATCAATATAGAAACAAGTAGAGTTTGATATAAGAAAATTTATTTCAACATACGAAACCATTCATAGCTTAATGTCTTAAGTGTCGAGAGTATGTAAAAAATTAACTAACCTATCCTTGTACACATATTATTACACAATTCTAAGAATAAATAACCATAAATTATAAGAAAAGGATCATAAATTATAGAGCCTTTGGAATATTAGATACATAAAACTAAATCCATTAAATAAAAACCATCTATTTAATATTCATAAAGAGCTCCAGACTTTCGTGGTGTTGTTACATCTACATAAGATAACCTAGGGAATACATGAAAAAAGAGAATTGCTAAAAATCATATTAAGGGAATAATCACATGAATAAAGCATAGAACATAGGTTATAAAGAATAACCCAATTACATAAAAATGAATGGAACATGAATAAATATAAGGAACTATAATATATAGAACATGTGATCATGTAAAAATGGAATCATAGAAATGTGTAAGAAACATAAAAAATGAAACAATATTGATTCCATGTTAAATTCCAAGGCCATTTCACATGGAGTAGAATTATTCAAGTCTAACCACCAACACCATTAGACATAGAAGATAATTGGTCAAGGCCAGCCCCTAAGACCATTGCACATGGAGAAGCACGGGTCAAGGATAACCAATAAGACCATTTCACAAGATTTCACATGAGACTAAATATTAACTAATATATTAGGGAACTATCTAGGTAAAACCCTCATAATATTTTAATGAATATGAGTGGAACATAAAGAATCATTCATAGGGAGTCAAGCATAAACATATGAGTTATCCATAGAAAGAATTGGGTATCATAATCTTGTCAAAAGGAATAATAGAAGGGAATATCATAATGGTGTCCATGAATGAATGGATTTAAATAATTCATCAACATTAAAAAGTAAAATAGGAACAAATAATGATAATTTATTTCAAGATGAATTTAAAAAATGTAAAATTTATGTTTAAGAATCATTAGAAATGAAACATTTTAGTGCAGTTTAAGAAAAATATTAAATAGAATTTAAATTAGAAAAGACATAATATTTTATATAAAACCAAAAATGAACCAAGATATATTTTAATGATATATTAGTGATTTAAAACAAAATAATGGTGGATTAATATAGATAATGAACTGCACATGAAAATGGGTATAAATCAGTATATTCCCCTTTAATCATGATTTCTTATCGGGAAAAATTATGAAAAAAACTCTTGAAGAAATATATTTCTCCATAATAGAAGGGTAATATGATATGGATACATGAGTGAGGAAAATTAAAATATAATTCAGAATAGTTAAGAAAAAATAAATAATAATTACATTGGGGATAAATAGAGAGAAATCATACACCAAAGGAAAAAATGGATGTTCCCAAAGAAACGATTACCTTATGTACAAAGGTGTTGTTCACTTGAACATAAAATTTTAGATAAATAAATTAATTAATTAATTAATTAATAAATTTTAATCATTTATATTTTTTTATATCTTTAGTAAGTTTAGTAATGTTTTTTTGACGAGTTATAAAATACAGTTTTATCGTTTGGGAGTGTTTGTTTCCTTGGTTCTCATGATCAGTTCACTTGTATATGTGTATGGAAAATCATGTAAAATGAAAATAGTTTACCAAAATAGAAAATTATATGTTATTAATTAAATTAAATAATATTATATGGGCTTATATATCATTTTTTATATGTTAGGATGACACATTTAATAAAATGTTAATGATAACCCTTGAGAATATTATGGCATTTTTTCAATCATCAAAAAATTGTATTGATTTATTAATTAATATTATATATATATTGGTTATAAAATAATAAATAAGTTATAATAAAAAATTTATAATATGATGTAAACATTAAAATGGGTTTTGAATAGCCATGATGACAATAATGATAATTGAAATCTTTTTGTACTTGAAGTCGATAAATCAACACCTCGCAGACGATGTTTTCCTTTTTAGAATAAGACTTCATGGGAAAACAATGGTGATGGGTTGTTCCATTATAAAAATAACAATAAATTATAAAAAATATATTGGTGGTATAAATTCTCTTGGAAAGGGGAGTTGAAGATAGGAAATGAAAAGAAAGAAAATTGAAAAGGAAATAAAGAAAAATAAATAGGTGTTTACCTATTTAATTATTCTCCTTGAGATCCTTGTTGAGGAACATGAGTTTAGACATTTATTAAGACCAAAGGATCATAAATGTGTGGTAGATAATTGGGGAGATTATTATGTAGAATTTGGAAAAGAATCAAGGATTTATATTTGTGAGTAAAAGATGCGGTGATCATGGTATCTATAGTGGAAGATAATGGTATTTTTTGATTATTTTCTTCATTTGTTTGTTGTTTTGGATAAAAAAATATAAATAGTGATGATTATTTTGTATAAATAAACATTCTAATACATATGTGAATTAAAATATGGTTCTTACATCATCTAAACATCATCAATGACTCAATAAATCATTTATTTTTCTTATACTGTAAATTACTATATTTCACTATTGATAATTTTTTTTAATTTTTCAGGAAAATCCCAAATTTTCAACCTACCCATTTTTTGATAGGTAAAATTAAAAAATGGCCTCTATTTTATGAATTTATTGTTTTTATAAATATAGTAAATTTTAATTTTAATTAAAATCATTATTTATTTGGAAATTACCAATTTTAAAATTATTATTATTTTTATAAAGAATTGAAAAAATTATTAAGGTCTAATATAATTATAAAATAGTTATTTGATAATAAAATTATAATTTATGAATCCATTTTATGAAATTAAAATTTTTAAGTCATTTTATTAGCTATAATATTTTACATAAAAAGGTCTATTTTATAAAAGCACCAATACATACATTATCATTTTTAAAACATTTATTTTCTTATATTAAGATAAAAATATATCATATTTTAATTTAGAAGATGTATAAATTTTATTTATTATTTAATAGGTATGGTTTTAATTCTAATGTCTATATTTATATTCCTTAGGTATATATTACTATTCAAATGGCCATGTTACTATACCATTGGTTTGGGCTTAATAATTTTTATAAATAATTATTATTTCATCAATTTTTCATTTATAATGTTTTTATTATGTTCTCGAAGTGATTTTATGTGATTTATAAAATATGAAATAATTTTAAAAGGGATATTTCATTGATATAATTTTTCTTGATTATATTCTTCCCCACTTATGAAATTTCTCCCTCAATATTTTTTTCAAGATAATGAGAAAATAATTGACAATACATTTCATTTACTACTTCCTCTGGATCCCAAGTTTCCTCTTAGTAATTCTAGTTCATCCATAGTACCATGACCAGATGTGTATTATTGTTGTGTAGAACATTATCTTTATGGTCCAAGATCTTAACCAACCACTCTATATAAGAGATACCATATTCCAACTGTACCACCTATTAATTCAGTACATGCGAGGGATTCAGTATGTATTTCCTCAAGAGTGTTTCATAGAATATATAATGTACATGAGACATGGTTAGTGGAAGTGCTAGTAAATATTCTATATCTCTAAATTATCAAGGATCTATAAGGTGTTAATTTAATTGGGAATTATCATTTCATTCTTCCCAAATATCATGATCATCTTCCATGGAGAAATTTATTGGAATACCATGTCTCCAACCATAAACTCTAGGTCTCGTTGATGATTTTCTGCATAGATCTTCTATCATTATTCATATTCCTAGATATGTTTCTAAATATGTATCACATTTTATACCATATTTTCAACTATTTTTGGTCCTATAAGCTTACGTTCATTGGAAACATCCAAACATGATAGTGTTCAGAATAGTTTCCCATAAAGGGTTTTATATTGGTACATTTGGATGATTGATTGCAAGATACTATTATAGGAGAACATGAGCAAAGGTAGGTATTAAATACAACATGCTCTCGATGTTTCATACAGTGTATGAATAGTCATTATAGTTTGGCCATGATTTTGTGGATGATTGGTTGTACTAATGTTTAACAGAGTGTTTAGAAAATGTCAAAGACATTTCTTAAACATGGATTTAAATATTTGATCTCAATCAAATACAATCAATTGTTGTACTCAATGGAACATCACATCTTCATTTATGTAAATCTATGAAATTTCATTCATGGATAATCCTATCAAATTGATATAATATGACCAGTCGTTCTAAGAAGATCCAAAATAAACCATATAACATCGTTTCATCTGGATGTCTTTAGAAGTCTTGTGACAAAGTCAATGGTGATGTTTTCCAACTTTCATGCTGGTATGGGTAATGGTTGCATCATCCCCTTAGAATATTTATTTTCAACCTTCACATGCTGACATACTAGGAACTTTGATGTATACTCAGTAATTTCATTCTTCATATTTCTCCAACAATAGTTCTTTCATAGACCATCACAAATTTTTTTGATTGTAGGGTTAATATAGAATGATTATATGTTTGTATCATTAATATGATCATTCATTATCTCTACATTTTACAATAAATATTATCCTGATACAAATCTTACCACTCTATACTCATCAATTTTTAATTCTTAGGATTTTCCATTTTTAATAAGAGAAACATTCTTTTTAATTTACTCATAATTTATTTTAGAATCATTTATTTTATCCATATGGTAATGTTGAGAAATAATTTGATAAAGAATTTATGATGATCCTTCCTTAATGATTCCCATGTCTATCATTTTATGTCATATGATGATTGGATCTTTATCAATTATCATCACTGATAAAGATTCATGATACATTCTATATAAATTATCTTATACCTAATTTTCTTTACTAAGATTGTAGTGGATTTAGTAGTCATAATCATTGATGAGTTATAACCATATTCAAATGCACATATTAAGCTATTTCTGTGTGAATATATATTTGAGGATCGTATGATTACTAAATATTTCACACATCTCCTAATAGAGGTCATGCTTCTATATTTTTATCATTAATATCAAAGCTACCAACTCCAGATCATGTGCGGGATAGTTTTTATCATGATTTTTTAACTTACTTGAGGTGTATTATATCACATCATCATTTTTCATTAGTACACAACATAATACCTTCTTTGAAGTATCATTGTCTAACATTAATAGTTCAAAAATTTGCATTAGAATGACAACTTGTGTAGTGATAGGACACTTTTTTCAACTCTTTATTGTATTCTTTATATTCATTGGTCTAAAAAACATTAGTCCCTTCCAAGTCAAAATGGATAATGAGTTTGAAAATCATCACCAATACTTCAAAAATCATTAGTATAACATTACTAGACCAAGGAAACTACATATATCCATTACAGATACTAGATTGGGCCACTTCTAAATTGGATTTTTCCTATATGGTTCCATATATATTTATTTTCTATTGATAAAATGCCCCAATAATGATACTTCCTCCATCCAAATCCCATATTTACTAAACATAGTATATAGTTTCTCCATTGGAATTTTTTTTGGAAACAATATTCAAAGGCTACTCTTATTCCTCCTTGCAGTTGGAGTATATTGGAATATCAAAAATAAAGACTACCAAAAATTCATCTAGTTAATATATAAATACTAAATTCATTAATTCCATGTATATTGTTTGAGAATTAGAATGTCTATAATGAATCACTATGAACTCATAATGTACATACCTTGTTTGAAAGGTAGCCTTGGGAATTTATTCTTTCATCACCATTAATGGGAGAAATCCCTATCAAAGGTCCAATGTAGAGAAATAATTATCCCCACAAAATTGATATAAAAATTCATATATCTATAGAAGAATATTATATTTATTTATCATGATTTTTTTTGAGCTAACTATAATCAATGTAGCAGTGTATTGATCCATCAATTTTCATGATGAAGAGTACTGGAGCAGCCCACAGTGAAGCACTTAGGTGTATGAAACCCTTATCAATATTCTTCTACAACTACTTATTTAGTTATTCCAGCTAATCATTGTCCATTCAATAAAGTGTATTTTATATAGATAGAGATCCAGTAATATGTTAAACAGATAAATGAACTTATAATTTAGGAGGAATATAATGAAATTATTCAGGGAATGAATTAGTGCAGTCTCTCAAAATAGGAATGTCTTCATGAATGACCCTCTCCTCTTACTCAATCATTTTTTTCAGGATATTCTTGATCATAAGCCAACAATATCCAAAATTGATACAATGATTATAAAAGAGATTCACCATTCTATTTTCACTTGTATATAATGAGAGGATGCTTCAAGATGTGAATAGTGTTCTCTCTTTATCGAAAGTCATTGTTGGCCTTGTATAAATATAGCCAATTCATTCCTTATATAGAATAAAACTCTACCAAAGGATGTAAGACTATATTTTCTAGAAGGTTCAACCCAAAAACACTAATAGTGTAGGAGTTTTATTTATTGGATGCAATAATTTCCCCATTTTATATTTTCACAGATTACTCAATATCCATATTTTGTTGTGGTGTTTAAATAGAAATACTAATCTTGAATGAAATGAATGAATCCATATAACTAGAATCAAATAGTACAAACTATATTCATGTATAAATAATCATTATACCCGTAAAAAGATCATTTTTGGGATCCATCATAATAGTAGTGATAGGATATTATATTCTTTTATAGATTAGTGGTTGTTGTTGTTGATTTCTTTGAACAAACCATCTCTTAGAGTAATGGTTTTAATAATTTCTATAATCCTTGCAGTTGAAACACAACACTACATGAAAAGTGTTGATCTAAATCTTTTTCATATTCCGCATTAGTGGTATTTTTCATATCTATTTGGTACCTATTAGATAGATTCTTCATTCATACATATTGGAATAATTTCATGGTTCCCCATAGACAATTCCTAGGATGCTTCTTTCCCACAATTTTGACACATGAGATTCTATGTCTTCTATCCACCGTGGGATTTTTTTCCAGTCATCCCATATTAAAATCCATTTTCCTCTTTTTTTCTCATGTCCAATGAGAATAATGATAATCTTACATCTTCATTTCCACCTTAACGGAGCGATATAAAATCACCTCATTATTATCAGTTTCTCGAATATCCAATATTTGAAATAAGTGATCCACCTTTTCTTAAATGTTCATGACAATGATTCAGTCGTACCATGCAAGCATTGTGATGTTTTCCTTGTACACCCAAATATTTACTTCTTATATCTGCTTTAGTATGAGGAACTCCCTTTAAATTTTGTGACTAGATTTTTGGGGAAAATTGTTATTGAATTTTTTTTCCAGAAATTATCCCAATCAATGAGATCAATTTTTGTTTTAGACTTTGTGTTCTTTATTAATGTCCACCATTGATAATATTCCCCTTATAAACAATAGAACTCTAGAAAATCATTATCTTATTCTGAGAACTAGAAGATATATAATATCTGAACAATGGAGTTAATATATTGTTCAATGAGGAGGGATCAGAATATCCACTAAACATAGGAGGAATTTGACGCAAGAAGGATTTCGTCACAATTTTCTCTCTCATAGGACAAGGTGGGTTTTCCACATGATAAAATTTATTATTCATTACTTTATATAGATTAGAATGTACTATTTTCATGTTTTGAATACCCGTTACCATTATATTTTGCATTTAATTAAGGAAATCATCACATTTCCTGTCACATTGATTATTGGCATAGGTTCTATGATTTCCATCCATTAACTATGAAAAATAAATTAATATTAGTGGGATTGAATACTAATAAAATAATTATATAAAAAGTAATCATTTAACACAAAGGGTTAAACATGTATTGAAAATTATATCCTAACTTTTGATTCCATATGATTTAATCATAATTATTCATGGTGATATAATTATCCCTAGTGTTCTTACTAATGTTTTCTAGTCATAATCTCAAAAAAAAAAAACTAGAACTTTCTCTGAGAACAAATATAATGGAATTAACCATTAAAACATATTTGTGCATGATATTAAGCATAACTAACCACCAATTTGATGAAGAGGATCATAAATATAAGGCCCCAGCCTTAAACCTTACTTAATCTTGAGTTATTACAAGATTACACATTGAGGATCTTTTCGGGTTTAGAGTTTTAGAGAATTAGATCATAAAACTTGCATTACATTCCACATATAAACAAAGTGGTTACATAAAGATAGTATTCTTCATTCCCATCAATGGAAACATATTTAAAATAAAACATGGATTCATTCTTGACACTTCCTTGACACTATCATCATATCATGTACCTTTCCATTGACCTATGAAAAACATTTCAAAAAAAACTTGGGATGAGCATAAAAAGCTCGGTAAGGGATATAAAAATATGGAAAGGAAACGTGGGTACATATATACATAAGGATGAGATCATAATTTACCCATAAAACATAAGCACTTTAACATACCTCATCAAATCATGAATAAATCATAGAAATCATAAGACATAAAGGTAACTTGAGGCATTCATAACATTCTTACGTAGGGAGTAACCCTCTTGGTTACGTTTGGAATACCCATCACAGTATATTCCCTAAAATCTCTTCGGAGAAACCTTAACGTTTCACTCCTTCGCGTTACCCAATGCATTGGAGAGCTATATCGGGCTCACCCACCCTTAGTTTATCACGGAACCACCCGTCTTCATAATAATGCCCAAGAACCATAACATAATCGTATCACATAAAACATACATAAAGGAAACATAACATTTCCACATTTCAATCACAAGATATCAATACAACACAAAAACATTGTGAAAACCATTTTCAATACCAAAATAAAAGAAAAGTAAAACATGGTATTTATTTTTCTTTTAAAAAAAAGGCATGGCTTGTAGAGGAAGCCGAAACTCAAATAACGGTCACGACGGCGGAGAAGTCGTTGTCGCCGCATACGTATGACAAAAACATTCCCTTTTGTCGTTTAGTAAACGCTTCGTATAAAAAAAAGATTCCTTTTGAATAAACGTAAAAGTCAAAGGGGTTTATACACCGTATAAAAGAAAGTTGTGTATAAAATAAAATATGCCTCAATGAAAGGAGATTGAGACGAAGTCCCATACCTCGTATCCGACTTGACCCGACCGTTCTTTAATCTCCTGAATAATAAAATTGAGTTAATCTCTACTTGCTTAAGAACCATTTTCAAGTTCATTATTCCTTTTATACCATGTTATGAACATCATGTAATCATTTAAGTTAATAATGTTCATTTTGTCGGTATTTGGTTCTTAAGTCAAAAATAGACTTCTTACACTTACATGTTGTTAATTTGGTCAAAGGTTCGTTATATCCAGAATGATATTAATGATTTGGATAACATATATATCATATATATTCATCATATACATGTATTTATAATATTACATCACATTTAGAGGTAAGAAATGAAATGCACCGTTCATGGAGATGGTAAGCCGTACGTACGCATGAACGCTACTTCCATTTCTATTTCGTATTTTCTGGAATGGAATCATAATGATATAAGAGTATATTATAATTCCATTATAATAACATATATAATATCATTAAATTTATCCTTTACACATCCCGCATATGGTATTAACGAATCAAATCACTTTCAGGGGGCGGTAGTCCGCACTTCCTTAAATGAAGATATCGTGTTTACCCATAATGGAAACCATAAAGGTATGCCCAAAATGAAAAAAAATAAGTTTAAGGAAAACATAAACATATTATATATCATATATAAAAATAGTGACATCATAATGGACACCTTTGAAGGTGTTAAATGAGTATTGAACAATCATCGTTTCGGGAGGCAGAATTTCGCCATCCACAGATACCGTATATTCTTTAACCATTTTATGTAGTTGTGTGAGAGTGTAGCTCAAATAAATCTTATAACAACATCCTAGTATATTGAAGATACTGTTGTTGTTACAAAAGAAGTAAATAAAAAGAGTTTAGGGGGTTGGAGAAGCAAAATAAAACAAATGAACATGAGAGAATGAATTACCTTTAAAAGTGTAACTCCTTTTGATTTGAGCCTAAAGGATTCCTTTGAAAGGATTCTGACCAAAGGGAATCCTCTAGGATGAGGAGAGGGATTTGGAGAGAGTAAATGGGCAGAGGTTGGCCGAGCCAAAGGCTTGAGGAGTGTGTGAAATGAGGTATAAGTGGGGGCCTTTTATAAGAGGAGAGGAGGGGCACTTTTGGAAAGTAAAGATAAGTTACTTTATTTTAAAAAGAGTTTCGGATTCAAAAGGTCCCACATTGCTATAATTCTAGGATAAGGTGATAAGGCTTCGAAATCCACTCATCCAATTGGTTTTGGCCATGTGTAGGTTTTAGATTTTTCATTATCTTTCCATTTTATTTAAATCGTTAAATAATGAGGTCATCGCTGCATCATCATGATGTCATAAATAATTTAATTTATTTAAAGTCTAAAAATTATAAAAAAATACTATGATGTAGTAAATCTTTTTATCTTTACAATGAATATTTATAATAAAAAATATGATCTTTATAACCCCATGTAAAAATTGTTTTAGTAAAACATCTCTTGTTTGTGTCATTTTTACTTTAACATTTAATAAAAAGTTATTTATGTCATTTCCCAACCAAAGTGTCTGCATGGGGTCCCCAAGTTGACTCATGGCTTGTATTGGTCGGCCATGACACAACCAATAAGGTTGGGACATGTGTCTAGGTCATTTCATATTATTAAAACATTATTTATACCATAAACTACCCTAATTACCACTAATCGCGATTAAAAACTTAATAAGTTACTATTCACCAAAAAATTATTTTAATCCCATTGAACCACATTTTACTTCTTAATGACAACCATGTATGTCGGATTTTTGAAATTCAAAACACAAAAGTGGCAAAGTTTCATTTAAACGAAAAATCAGTTTCTTTAACTACCACTTAGTGGTTTCACTATTCATCAAAAATTGAAGTTTTTCAGAAAATTACCAAAAATTCACCCTAAGATATATTTGATATTCTGAATTAAAAAATGAAGTCTATTTTAAAAAATTAAAAACATATAAGTCACATTAATTAATTTAATAATTAATTCCCGCTGTCAGAGCAAATAGCGTGTTTTTATGAAACAATAAGTATCAAAAGATTGACACCAGTTTAAGTCCAATTTCAAAGTGAAATTGATTCTAATGACCACCATTGGATAAAATTGTAAAAATATATTCTAATTTCACTTCAAAACCAATTCAAAAGATAATATAATCATATAAATAAATTAGATTAAAAATTAGTTTTGATGTAAAATGCAGTATTTTTCACTATTCATTAAAAAATGAACATTGTCAGAAAAATACCAAAAATTCACACAAAGTAAATTTTGATGTCCCAATCATAAATAATAATTTTATTTTGACAAACATAGCTTATAAAATTGTCAAAAGATAGATTTAAAAAGGGTTTTCCATCATAAGGCAGTAAAACAATCTTTTAAGAATATTAGTGTATTCCATGCATAAGATTGTATTTATTTTCATTTTAAGCCTCTAAAACACTATTTTAATAATTAACAGACATAGATAAAAATATCTATTATTAATTACTTACTTGGGATGTGACAATAAATTCTAGCAATACTTTATTTCTAGGAACATAAAACTAAAAACATTTAAGAAAGATAAAAACCAAATTTAATTTGCTATTCATAAAGTATTTCTAACATATATTTAGATCTTACATCTATAGACGATAAACTTGGGAATACATGATCAAAGGGATGAGCTAGAAATTCCAATAAAGTGAATAAGCATTTGAATAAGTCATAACACGTGGGTTAGAAGGCATAACATGATGAGATAAAATGGTATAGAACATAAATAAATGTACGGAATCATAAAAAATAGAACATGGGATAATGTAATTATGGAATCATATAAATGTGGTAACAACATATAAAATTTCATAAACATGAGTCATGTATAACTACAAAGTCCATTTCACATGGAGGATCATGAGTCAAAGAAAACCATTGAGATAATTTCACACGAAGGAGCACGATTCAAGGCTATCCACCAAGACCAGTACACCTGGATGAGCTTGATTCATTGTTAACAACCAAGACCATTGCACATGACGTCTCATGAGACTAACAATTACCCAATGAATTTTACAAGAATATAGGTGAAACTAACATAACCTTCTCATGAATATGTTTTTCAAATGAAGAATAATACGTAAGGATTCCATAAAAACATAAGGATAACCTATGGAAGGAATTGGGTATAATAATCATTTCAAAAGGCACAAAAAGGG
Organism: Viscum album; assembly: GCA_963277665.1. Lineage (NCBI taxonomy): Eukaryota > Viridiplantae > Streptophyta > Magnoliopsida > Santalales > Viscaceae > Viscum > Viscum album. The sequence continues at coordinate 1,229,151,099 of OY728130.1, forward strand.
AATATCATAATAGTGTCCAAGAAAGAATATATTTAAATCGAAATGGAAATTAATAAGGGTAAATCAAAATATACCATGATAAGTGATATGAAACTAAAGTGAAAACATATAAAAACAATGTTTATGAAACAATAGAAATTTAATCTTTAAGTGAAATTTAAGAAAAATATTAAAGAGTATTTAAAGCGGAAAAGAAATAATATGTTATATAAAATGAAAAATGAACCAAGTTATATTTTAAAGATAAATTGGGTGATTTTAGAAATATAATGGTGGAATAAAATAGATTATGTAATGTACTAAAAAAGGGTATGAAATAGGGAATTTCTCATTAATTAGGCTTGTTTATTGGGAAAAATTGAAAAGGGAACCATTTTATAACATGTGTTTCTACCATAAAAAATATTATCTGATATGGATACATAAGTCTCAAAAATATGTACAAAAGTGTTCTCCACCAATAATTAATGTCCTCGATAACCAAATTAAATCCATTAATTAATTAATCCAGAAAAAATTAAAAATTTATTTTACTTATTAAAATTTTATTTTGTTTATTTCTGGAATTTTTGATGAGTTATAAGATACAATTTCATAATTCATGATTGTTAGTTTTCTTTTCTTTCATGATTGGTTCACTTGTATAGGTGTGTGGAAAATCATGTAAAATGAGAATAGATTTCCATCATTGAAATAATATGTTATTAATGAAATTAAAAATATTAAATGGGCTTATATTTCAATTTTTTCATATATAAGTATTATTTATGAGAAAAAACGTTAATGATATCCATTTAGATTATTTTGGCAGTGTTAGATCATCATTAAGTAGTTTTGTTTTATTAATTACTATTATTTGTATATATAATAGTTCCATAAAATTAAATAATATATAATACATATATTATAATCTATTTTAACCATAAAAATTACTTTTTAACCATCCTTTAATGCTATAATTGAAATTGAAAAATTATCTTCCTTAAAGGCGATAAATCATTACCTCACAGAAGATGTTTTCATGTTAAAAATAAAAAGGGAGGGGGAAAGAAATTTTAAGGGGTTTTTTACAGTAACATAATAGAATTATAGTATATAATATTTAATGCAGTTACCATGTCACTTGGAAAATGAGATCTATGGAGGGGAAAAGAAAGGAAAATATTCTAAAATGGGAATAACGAAAAATAAATAGTCATTTATCTCTTGAATTCACCTCCATGGAAAACTCCTATAAGAAATTATTTTTGGTCTTTTATTGAGACCAATGGCTCCAAGATGTGGGAGAGAAATCTTGGAAGAGTATTGGGAAAAATATTTACACGATTCAAGGATTTTGAGGTATAAGAAAAATAGGTGGTAAGGGGTGGTATTTATATTGGAGGGGAGGGTGTTTTATGATTATTTTATTCATTTGTTTTTTAAGTTGTCTCCAAACTATCAATAGTATTGATTAATTTTACTAAATAATGTGAATAATTCATGTGAGTTCGAACTAAGGGTGCTTACAATATCTATAAATCGCTTATAACTTAAAAATTCATCCATTTAGCTCATACTATAAATTACCACATTTTAGTATTAATGAAAAATATATTATTTAGAAAATCCCAAAAAATCACTTTAACCATTTTTTTATTTGTGTAATTAAAAAAATTAATTAATTTTATACAAAAAACATCATAATATGAGAAATTTAAATTTGAATTAAAATCACCATTTTTATGAAAACATAACAATTTTATAATTATAAATGATTTTATAACACTATTCAAAATAAATTAATATCCCGTATAATTATATTATAACAATAACATAATAAAATATTACTATATGAATCAATTTTATGAAAATATTTTTTATTTTAAGGTGTTAAATGAAATATAAAATCTTAAATAAACATTTATTTTTCATAAAAATGCTAATACTTAATTTATCATTTTTATAACATTGTTTTACTTATATAAATATAAAAATATATCATATTTTCATTTATAATGTTCCCAGATTTTATTTATACTTTTATAGGTTGGGATGATATTCTAATATTTGGATCCCTATTCCTAAATTTCATTTTACTATTCAAATGTTCTTATTGTTATTCCATTGGTTTGGGATTCTTAATTTTTATAAATTCTTCTTATTTAATTAGTTATTTATTTATAATGTTTTTTATTATTTTATATATGTGATTTTATGTGGTTTATAATATATGAAAATATTATAAAATGTAAATTTAATTGAAAGAATTCTGGTTCGTTACAAAACAAATCATAGTAAATTCTGTTATACAAGGGTAAACTTCTAGAATACGGAAAGAATTATTCCATTTAAATTAATGATTTAGATGTAATGATGTTTTTATGTTTTAAATTGTTATAATCAAATTTGGGAAGTGTTATATCAATGATTTATAGTTACAAGAATCATGAAAACATCTCTAGATTAATGTATAATTGTCTTTCATTATGTATTTCAAAGTATATATTGAACAATACCAATAACAAATAAATGTGATTCTGTGATAAGGTATTATTTCATTATAAAACAAATGATTATGTGAAAGATACCTCTTAAGAGATGATTAAAACATATGAAGTAAATTAAATTGTATTTGTAACCATGAATTTTTTTATTGATTTTATGAAAAATGGATTTAGGTAACTTTTGATGAAGATAATTAATTTCTTAGATTTATATTATTTATTCAATCATCATTAATTATATAATAATAATAAGGATTTTGATAATTTTTGAACCATATGTATTTTTATAGAGGATTTATAGTGATTCATGCTTTTTATGATTTATGATAATACATGATTTAGGTATTGAAGTGTTTCATATGTGACATTATGATTCACTTTTTATTATCAGAGGATAAATGTTTCATCAAATACATTAGTTTTTTTTGGGTTTTTATTTTTTTCAGACATATTTTGGAGGAATCCTGTTGTTTACTATTTATGTAATTGACTACATTTAACTTTAAGGATTATTGTTGATGTTTTAAAAATGAATTTAATATATTTTTCCATATTAGATAAATTGTGAAAACCATTATGGATTTTTAAATATTTATAGTCAAAAGGAATGTGTTTTAATTTTTTTAGGGATATTATTATCCCTTAAATGGCAATTTTAGTATTTCAAATATGATAAAATAATCCAAAATATTCATGTAATGGTATAATAGATGAATTTGAAATTAATCAAAACACAAAAAAGAAAGAAATTTTTCTTCTAAAAAGGGAATAAATAAAACAATCACATTTATCATGTTATGAATTTTGATTTTAAAATAACCCAAAAATATTAATAAATAGATCATAAATTGAAAATATAATCCTTTTACCTTCATTTCTGATCATTTTTTTCTATTTTAAACCCTTATTGATTTATCATTTTGGGTTCATTAACTACCACCTTCTCCAATTATATATCACTCTATATTAGTCCATGAGTGTTAGTTTTCTCCTAGATTTCTATATTTTCACATCCCACTACTGTTCTATCATTTAGAAACCTAGTTTGGTGTTATTTTAAATGTCCTTTATATTTCCCATTTCTTCTTTTGTAGGAGAAAGATTTGGTAATTTTTTTTACAATGTGGGATTCCAACATTGAAGTTTTCAAATGTAAAACCATTAATTATTAAACACATGTTCACATTAAAATTAAACATTTTTTGAGGTTTGAGTATGTAACACAATAATATTTTAAAATAACACTATGTTTGATAGCGTATATAGCACAGAACACCAAGCATCAAACAAATAATGGTACATTATTAAAATAATAATATTTTATGTTATATCTATCATAATGTTATTTTGTTTGTGGGAATGAATAGTGTTAACCGAATTATGAAAAATACATAATGTATTGATTAATAATAAATAGGTACCCAATATTTCAAAAATGAATTTTATTCCAAAATAATTTTTATTGCATTTTGTTTATGGAAATTATAATTAATTTCATCCACTTGTAAGAAAAAATAATTTTTTAAAATGATTTTTTTGATATATATATATATATATATATATAATTATTAACTTTCATTGAAATTTTGATATTTTTTAGAAATGATCGATGTTTCAGTTAATAGTGAAAAATAATTATTTTTAAAATATTTTTCATTTCATTCCATTAATTAATGTAATTTAAAGGTACCATTTTTTATTTATAATTTTTATAACATATAGTCTATATGATTATTTATAATTTAATTTAATTAGAAATTTTATTCATTATAATATTAGTTAATTTTTATTCTTAGAAAACATTTATCTTAAAACTACATGTCATTGTATTTTATTCATTTATTTTAAAATTAATTTATTTTAAATATAGAAAATAAATCATCAAAAATGAATAAAATATTTGGATTCATGAGGATAAAATTTATTGATTTAGTCCCAATTTGTTAAGCATTAAGAACAGTAGAAGCCGTAATATTTATAATAAAAACCAAGTGTAAATAAAGTAATTAATGTTAAAGATAATGTGATAAGGGTTTAAAAAATAATAAAACCCATAAAATTATTTAATAATAATTTAATAATTTATAAATCTATAATCAAAATTCTAGTATATGGAATTTTAGTTCAATTTGACCTTGTTAATAAAATTTATATTATTTAAAGTAATGAAAATTTAAAAATTTTACTCTCCCTCTCTTAACTTATTTTACATGTCCAAATATGGATAAGAGTATGTTACAAATTAATATAAAAACCTATTTTGAACATAATAATTTTATATTTATTATTTTCTTTTATTGTAATTTTTTTTATTGAATAATTTGTTTAAAATTTTCCCAATATTGAAAAAATATTTATTGAATTAGTTGAAAAATAAAAAAAATGATATTAAAAATATCAAATGTATTAAAGTTTTGGTGAGTTATTGTATCCCATAAATTTTATAAATAATTATAAAATATTAATGATTTTTTACAAGATTATAAATTAAATGAAACGTTTTCTTTATGGTTGTAATGTCAAATTAAATGAATAGTGTCAAAAATGAAATTAATGATATTTTATGAAAATAAAATTTTATTCAATTACCATCAAATCATTTAAATTTTGAGCTCAGAAATGGGTTATAATATATGGTGGAAAATATCATTATTTTCCTATTATTATTTTCTTTTTATCGCATCATTCTTGTCCCAAAATGTGCAGATAACTTTATTATTGTGGTTACTATCAAAAGGGTTGATAGTGGTTAAAATTTAAATACAAGAGAGAAAACGTAACCAAAACATGTCAAATTTTTTTTATGAGTTTACACAGACTCAAAATATTTTTTTATTAAAATTAATTCAATTTTTGATCCTTTTCTACATGAAAAATAAATAATATTAATTTAATAATTTATGAAATTCCAAAAAAATCCCCTCCCCTCACTTATAAAATAACACACATTATCTATTTTATTAACATCACATTCATCAAAATATATATAAAATAACTTTTCCATTTATCTTTTAAAAATACATATAACTATTATATAGGCTATTTAATTTCAAAAATAACTAACCTAGGTCCTTTAATAGGAGTTCTGAAATAAGTTTATAGATGAAGAGGTAATTGTCTTTACCCACTCTTTCATGTTTTTTCATCTAATTTATATAAATCAATATAAACCAGACTAAAATAATATATCTATTATCATAAATAAGATTCAATTTTATTTTTTTTGTGAAAATTATATCCTCCCACCTTCCTATCATATGAAAATTGAAGACATTTCTTGTGCATACATACAAATTATCATCTACACTTAGTGACATATTTTTTTTCATTACCATTTCACATGGTTGATTATAAATATAAAAATAATTAATATATATGATATTTATGAAATAATTATGGCTATGAAATTATAATATAATATATTTATTTTTACCATCCAATCCGATGAAAAATGGTAACATTTCACATGCGTATGTGTGTGTTACCACATCCAGGAAGCGATGTGGTCTGTTTTTTATTACTATTAAAAATTGATTGTAATATAGATGTATTTAATGAATATATAATATTTATATGATATAAAAATTATATAAAATTTTGAAAAATAATTTACACTTCTTTATTCATTCATTAAAAAATTTAAAAAAGATTTCATTCAAACTTATGACCTACAACCTAAGTGAATGGTGTAATTCATTTATATATCTCTCTATATAATAGATAACACAATATATATACATATATATATATATATATTAAATATACATACATATATGATATTTACACTATTAATAAGATTTGGGAGATTATATAACCTTGTTCAAGTCTCAAGGATAAAAATTACTGAATCAAAACATACCATAAAAACAATGCAGTTAACCACCAAAATAATGATAGTAATAAATTATTTTTAACAAACAGGTTATAAAATTTTAAAATTTTATCATATATATATATATTATTAAAAATAATTATATACTTATAGTATTTAAGTATAATTAATATAAACTTATTATACATGATGTAAAAAATACTTAAGAGTCAGCGCAAACATGAGGTAAGGTATTAGTTTACTGAATTTATAATCATTGTATTATACTTAGACCTCATTGACGTTATTATTACTTGATTATGTGAGAAATTTATAGGGATTTAATTAATATTTGTTTAAAATTGTATCATGTAGATTTATAATTTTTACACATTATATCTTCATTAATAAATTCTCATTTCAAATATCTGATTTTTAAAAGGGACTACATCTTAATTTCCACTCCGTTGTGACATATTTCGTATTATGCACAAATATTTTGGTGTATCTAACAACACATTGAGGTTTTTGTAATTAATAACATTTTATTCATGATCATTTAATTTTTTATTAATTTTCCCTCTTTCAAGGGGTTACAATTTGACAGTTAAGAAAGATGTTATTATTTACTTTAAAATGTATTTTTTTTGGATTTTTCTTATTTTAATTGATGGAATAATATAAAATACCATTAATAAAATCCACATATTTTCTAATAAACTATATATTTTATTATTATTTCTGTTTTCATCCAATTTTTCCAGTATTTAATATTTTAATCTTGTAAATAAAAATTTTAAAAAAATTCTGAAATTATATATCTTTTGATCGGGTATTCTTTTCCTCCAGGATAAAATTTATAAATTTTGATTACAAAATTTATTTATTACTCAAATGATTTATTGAGGTCATTTTATGTTTTCCTATCCCATTTTACAGGATTTAAGGGAATAAATATAATTTTTACTGAAATTTTCTTTTTTGACGTTCCTTTTAAAAACTCATAAAGAATGTATTATTTTTAACGTATACAAAATTAATGGAATTTTAATCCACCATAACTTTTTATTCTACATTGATTATTATATAATATTTTAATTATTTTACAGAGAAAGACATTTAATGAAAAATTATATGAGATAGTTCACATTCATTTTATTTTCTTCATCAAAAGAAATGATTCTAATAAAAATAACTTTTCATAGTGAATTGGTGGCCATATCTTCTCTCTTCATTAGTTTTTTGGTCCTTAAAATTTACAAGAAACATTAAATATATTGTGTTCATTTTCCATAAGATATTACACTTCTCTTAAATATCCATATTAATTTTATCATGGATATGATTATTGTCTAAACTGTATAACATTTCTAAATATAATGTTTTTCTATGAAAATTATTTGATTAACTGGTGAAATATTTATATTATATTATATTAATTTAATAAGAATAATTTTTATAAGTAATATAATATAGGAAATAAATTTAATATTCAATATAAGAGGAATTCATTGGAATTATAGTGTTAGGTGGGTCTTAAAATATCGCCACTCAATGCATCAAAATGTATCATGAGACAAACTAGTTGGATAGAATTATTAAATATTTTTTTGATGTATTCTTATGCATAATTTAATTTACCATGGGTAGTAGTCATTACGATACATATATAGTCATTTTTTAGATCTTAAAATTCAATATTAACCATTTAAATCATTGAGAAATTAGTTACGATTATATATGAGATTAAAATATTGATATTTTACATTAATGAATTTATGCACTAGTTAATGATTAAATGGAATAAATTTCATGTTGTTTTCCATTCCATATCAATTGTAAATCATTTAATTATAACAACCATACTATTTATTTCATATTTAAACATGATTTATTACATTAAAATGCACTTAATATAACTCAAAAGAAAGATATGTTCAGTTTCTTTAGGGATTCAGAACATTACATAACAAATTAAAACATGAAATACACATATTTATTGAAAACGTATTTTACATCACCACAACTTTCCTTAGAAATTAGTATTTCTTGGTATAACCTGATGACATATATAAGAAAAGGGAGATCTATAATATATAGACCCATCCTTAAAACATTACATAATCCTGAGATAAGTCAATAATTTAACTTTATTTCACATTGAGGATCTTTTTAGGTTTATAGATTGAAATAATTTGTCCATTATTAATAAAAACGATCATATAATCATACATGAAGATAATTTAAAAGTAGTATCAATTTTTTCTACAAAAATAAAACCCTTTAAAAATGACTTATTTTCATTATAAAAGCCTTCTTGACTTTTTCCTTTATCTTACTCATCCATATACCATTTGAAAACTTTTTTAAAAAATGTGGGATGAGCATAAAAACTTAGTAAGGGATAAAATAATGAGAAAATATTTTTCCATGAATATTTATAAACCCATTAATTCATAAGAGTCATGAAAAAAACATAAGAACCATAAATCATATAAAGTAACTTTTGGAATCCATATCATACTTACTTTGTATCTTTCACTTCCACATAGAGACTAACCATCATTGTTACATTTGGAATACCCATCATAGTACATTACCTAAATCTATTTGGAGAAACACTAACGTTTACCTCCATCATAATAATCAATTCATTGGGGATCTATTTTAGTCTCACCCATGATCAGTTCATTACAAAAAACACATGTATACATAAGTAATTACCAAGAACTATAACATAATCATAACACATGCACAATCGTAAAGGAAAAATAACATTTTCACATTGCAATAATAAGAAATAATTTCAATATATTGATACAATAAATCCATTTTAAAACCCATTTTCAATACCAAAATACATAAAAAGTATTTTGATATTCACATTTCTTTTTAGAAACATTACAACATGTAGAGGAAGCTAGAAACCAAATAATTCTCATAGTGGAGGAAAGGTAATTGTCACCGCATGTGATAAAAATAAAAAATTACATTTATTATTTAGAATAAAGATTTGTAAAAAATTATTCCTTTTGAAAAACATTGAATTAAATTAAAATTCAAAGGGGTTGATTACACACCATATAAAGGTTGGTCGTATATAAATCAAAATATGTTTCAATGAAATGTGATTGAGACGAAGTCCCTTACCATGAGTCTGACTTGTCTCGTTCATTCTTCAATTTCCTAAATACCAAACATAGGTTAATTTATACTTTTTAAAACCTTTTTCATTGTTATTATTCATTTTATATCACTTATAAACATGTTATAACAATTAATTAATTATTTTAGTTCATATCGGATTTATTGTCGATGTTCGGTACTTGAGTCAAAAATAAACTTGTTGTGATAGAAATTATACATGTGTTCATTTTTAAATTATCTCGAGAATATTATCCATGATTTAAATATCATATATACACAATATATATTTATTTATAATATTCCATCACATTTGTAGATAAGAAGTGAAATCCACCGTTTGTGGAGACGGTAAGCCATACATTCAAATTAACGCTACTTTCATTTATTTTTCATATTGAAGGAGTAAAAAATAAATGATACATATATTTATTATAATTATAGTATAATATATATGTCCAATATGTTACATATGTTCATTAAAACCATTCATTATACATTTTATGTATGACATGAATAAGTTATATCACTTTGAGTAGGAGATAGTCCACACTTCCTCAAATAAAATTTTCATATTTACACATAATGGAATGCATAAAAGTTTGTTGTAAATAAAAATTATAGAGGCATAGAGACAATATAAATATAATAAATATAATATATAAATATAGTTCCATCATAATTCCCAATATGAGGGATGATAGATGAAAATTGAACAATCATCGTTTCGTGAGGTAGTAGTTCACCGTACACAGAAACAATATATTCTATATACATTAGACGGAGGTGTGTGTATGATTAGGTTTAACCCTTATAATAAAAACATCATACTTTATTTAGGATACATTTTTTTATAAATTAATGGAATAACTTATCATTAGGGGGTTGGGGAAATAAAATAATTCAAAGGAGCTTGGGAGAATAATTTACCTCTAAATTAGTTAAATTCTTTTGATTTCATCCAAAAGGCTTCCTTGAGTAGCCTTGTGACCTTGGTAAGGAATATAGGAGGATATTATAGTTTTTTGGAGCTTATTTCAATAGAATTTGGTCATGCCAAGGGGCTTGATATGTGTGAGTAATTGGTTAGAGGTGGTGGCCTTTTATAAGAGGGAGGATGGGTACGTTAGGAAAGCCTTGAAATAGTTTTTCCTTATAAATTTATTTTCAGATTATAATAGATAAAAAGTAAAAATACTAGAGGATATAATGAGGATGGGTATAAATAATATAAACCAATAGGTTTTAAACAAGTTTAGGTTACAAATTAAACCTAATCTTTTGGCTTTGACCCTTAGTTAAATAAATTAACTCTTACAATGTCTTCTTATAATTTTACACTTTATGGTTAATATGGTTATTATAAAATTCCAATAGAACATCAATAGGATCATTAATTACATTTTTTTAACATTATCTATTTTATTTTGCGGAATATAATATTTTTTTAATATTATATCATTTAATAAAATAGTGTTTTTTTAAACACCCATTTTTGACAATTTGGAAACTATTTAGGAATTGATTTTTTTAAATTCATAACAAATCGATTCATTCCAAAAACAAACTACATTAAATAAAAAATAACATGTTATAATAATTCATGAAATTCGTGGATGGAATTAAATTTTTCAAATTAAATTTATTATAATATTTATAATATCATTTATTTGAATCGTTTATTAGTGAGGTAATCATTACATCATCATTGTGTCATAAATAAATTTATTTATTTAAAGTATAAAAATAATATATAAAGTAAATTTTATATGAAATATTTTTATCATTATAATGAATATTTATAGTCATGGATATCATTTACATAACCCTAAATTAAATATTTATCAGTAAAAAGATACATGTTTTATATATTTTCCTTTACATTAAATTAGTTATTATAACATGACATTATCACATCCTAGTGGCTTAATGTGATCCTAAAATCTACCTAAGGATTCTAAGGGTCGTCCATATCTCATATAATAGGATTAGGGCATGTGTTAGGGTAGTTTTATATTATTATAATATTAGTTTCTACCCTTATTTACCTGATCTTTCCTTTAACCATGATATATATAAAAATTTACTAAAGTAATTATTAAAATTTTCAAATATAAAAGGTACTAATTTACTTTATATGGACCTTATTATTCAAAATATGGAATCCATATTTCCAAATTTAAAACAAAAAAGTTTCATTAATTAATTTAAAATTAATTTTTGTTGTTAAAACTAGAAAGCGGTTTTCTAAAAAGTAAATACTATCAGAAGACTGACATGTGTTTAAGTCCAATTTAAATGTGGAATTACATAAAATGACCAAAATTTGATTAAATGATAAAAATATAATACAATTAAAAATTAAATAAAATTAAAATGATAACATAACTACATAAATTAATCAGACAACCCGAAAGTTTTTTATTAAAATGTAGTATTTTTTACTATTCAATAAAATATGAATTTCATCATAAAAATACTAAAATTTCAACCAAGTTAAAATTTTTATATCCTTGTTCTAAATAAGATTTTTATTATATCATATATAAGCGAAAAACCCTATTTTTAAAAAGGTTTCTCTATAAAATGGCGTTAAAACAACCTTTTAAAAATACTATAGTTTTTTATTCTTAAAATTTGATTCATTCTCATTTTATGCCTATAAAACTCATTGGATAAATGTAAAAACAATTAAAAATATGTAAAATCATAATATAGTTAATTCTATTCATTCCCTGCAATACAACGACTAGGTGTTAACTACCATTTAAAATAATAATATTATTGGTGTGTTAATTTTCGGTATAACTCTTTGTTGTGTGAAACATAAGATTTCGGAGAAACCCATTATTGCGTGTCATGTATGCTAGTGTACACAGTGTCCCCTTTAAACTAAAATTCATATTTAATTCTATAATATTAATAGATATGAAACTTTATTATTCCATAAATACTTGATATGCTACATCATTCCCCTCTTTTGGAAATGGAATCATCGCAATTTTATTCAATTATCAAATAAGTAGGGGTATTTATCCCTCATAGAATTTTCAGATTCCCATGTTGCCTCATCAACCATATAGTTTTTTAAAAAAACCATTAGCTGATGAATTGACTTATTCTTCATCACTTTCTCTCTACACTCAAGAATATGTACTAGTTGTTCTTTATAGGAAATATTATCTTCCAACTCAACTACCTCTCCACTAAAAAATGAGAAGGATCGAACATATAATTTCTTAACATTGAAACATGAAAAAAAAATTGTGCACATAGGATAAAAATGGAAGTAAATCCACACTGTAGGAAACTGATCCAACTTTATCCAAAATTTCATAGGGTCCAATGAACCATGTACTCCACTTTCCATTCTTACCAGACTATATCGCACTTTTCTGTGGAGAAACATTGAGAAAAGATATGATCACCAACCTTAAAAGAAAGATCCTTCCACCAATTATCCGCACAACGTTTCTGCCTACTCTGAGCTGACATCACGTGTGTCTAAATCAACTAATCATTTTCTACGATATCTTCTACCAATTCTGGCCCCATCAACATCATTTCACCTAGTTTATCCCAAAAAGAATGAGTTCGACACCACATTCATTATAATGCTTTAAATTTTTCCATCTACATACAAGAATGAAATCTGTTATTATAAGAAAACTCAACCAATGAAATATGTTTATTCCAACTTCCCTGGTAATTCATTGTACATTCACATAGCATATCTTCTAAGGTCTGAATTATTTGTTCCAACTGCCCATCTAATTGAGGATGGAAATCTTTAATGAAATTTAATTCAATACCCAATGAATTCTATAATACTTTCCAAAATATAGAAGTGATACAATGATCACAATCAGATACAATAGAGATGATAACACCACATAAATTCACTATATCTTTAATATATAGTTGAGAAATATGATCTAGAGATAGAGTATCTAGAATAGGAAGTGAATGAGCAGGTTTAGTCAATCGATCAATAATAACTAATATTACATTGTTACCTCAAAGAGTAATTGGTAATCCCTCTATGAAATCCATGGACACATATTCCCATTTCCACTCTAACACTATAAAGGATGAAACATCTGTTTTGGTAACTATCACTATGATTTAACCTATTGAAAAATCAAAGATCTTAGGGTAATGTCAGTAATATCTCTTTTCATTCCATCCCACCAATAGTACTCCCAATGATCTCTGTACATCTTAGTACTGCCATGATGAACTGAAAAAATAGAACTATGAGCTTCACATAACAACTCTTTCTTCAAATTTGAATCACATGAAACAAATAATCTATTTCCAAATATCAAATCATGGTCTCTAACACTATTATATTTTGGTAACACACCCTTATGAACCAATTATACATGTTTCTGCAACTCGCTATCTTCTTTCAGTGCTTGCTTTATTCTATATTATAGATATGATTGCACTGAAACCTGAAACAAAATAGGGGAATTTCTTTTACCAAAAACAACCATGTTAAATTTCATATAATTATTAATAAAAGGGATGCATTTCAAAATGTAACATGGTTAATATATTATTAATTTTATGACTCAAAGCATCAACCACTTTGTTCGCTTTTTTAGGATGATAATGAATCATGCCATCGTAATATTTGATTAATTCTAACCATCTTCTATGTCTCATGTTGAATTCATTATATGTAAATATATACTTAAAAACATTTATGGTCAGTATAAGATTCAAATTTTACTCCATAAAGATGACTCCTCCAAATTTTTAAAGAAGAAATAGTAGCCGCTAATTCTAAATCATATGATGGGTAATTTAACTCATGAGTTTCACCTAACATGAAGCACAAGAAATTACCTGATCATTCTGCATTAAGACACATACAATTACATTCAACAAAGCATAAGGGTAGATAAAATATTCATCATTTCTGGAATATAGTGCCAAAATTAGAGCATTCAATAATCTTCTTTTCAATTTATGAAAACATTCATTACATTATTTTGTCCAGATGTACATAACACATTCTCAAGTTAACTTAGTCATTGGGCAAGATAACTATAAAAATTCCCAACAAACCTCTGATAATAACCTGCTAAACCATGACAATATGAATCTTGGTTATATTTTTGTGTCTTGGACATTCTTCATCAACATTTTTTTCAAAGGATCAACAATTGTGCCATAATTAGAAACAATGTGAGAAAGGAATGAAACTGGTTGTAACCAAATATCAAACTTGTTAAATGTCCCATAATGTTTTTCTATTTATAGTTATAAAGAAAACCCCTAAATTAATTACATGATCCTCTTTACTTTTATAATATACCAAAATATCATCAATAAACACATCCATTAAATTATCAAATAACTCATGGAAAATTCTATTCATAAGATCCATGAATATTGTAGGTGAATTTGTAAAACCGAAAGGAATAACTAAAAATTCAAAATGGCCATATCTAGTACTGGGTCCTCAAAATGTATGTTTCCATTACTTTCAACTAATGGTACCCCGAACTCAAGTCAATCTTTGAAAAATACTAAGCTCCATATTATTGATCAAAAAAATCATCTATATAAAGAAAAGGATACTTATTGTTTATAATAATGTTATTCATGCCTCTATAATCAATGAAAAATCTCATAAAACCATCTTTCATTTTAATAAACAAGACATGATCACCCTATAGTGATGGGATGGGATGAGTGAAACATTTTTCTAATAACTCTTGCAATTGGTTCATTAACTCATAAATTTCAATTTGAGCCATTTAATGAGGGGGTTTTGAAATTGTCTTAGCATAAAGAACCAAGTTGTTAGTAAATTCAACTTCCCGATCCAGTATTACACCATAAAAATCAACAAGAAAAACATCAAGATAATCATTTACCACTAGCACATCATCAATATGAACAGTTCCATCATTTTCTACAATATGTGCAAGGTAACATTCATTTCCATATTTTACTATTTTCCCACCTTCCAATTTTTTATCAATAGTAAGGGATCATTCTTGTATACAAATAGAATTTTTTTCCAAATAATACTCTTTAGCTCTACATTCAATATTAGAATGATAAACGAAAATCCAATCCATATTAAAATAACATCAAACTCTAATAGAGGAAAATCAATAAGGTTTTCATGTAGATTCATTACAAATAAAAGGATTTGAAGGTTCATATAATTTATTTTTGTGTCACTATTTCCCCAGGGTGTTTTTACCACATGTTTAGGATTCATTCCAGGAGATGGAATTCACAATTTAGTACAAAATTTCTCAAAAATGAAATAACGTGTAGACCAGGATTCAAACAACACATTTTTATAATTTGAATAAATTGTTTTTACCTGATACTACTTCATTTTATGGAACCCCTTAATGTGTGTAGTCTGGCTTTTTTCATCATTTGAGTTCATAGTTGGACACTCATTGTTACAATGACCCATCTCATTCCACTTAAAATTTTTTAAGAATATAAATTAGATTTTTTCTTAACACCACCATTATCATTTTTAGTGAAATTATGACCCATATGACCCATTATACCACATTGGAAGAACTTAAAAGAATTAAAAAGACATTCCCCAATGCTATTTTTAACATATTTTTTACAAACTGTAAACATATTATTAATACCATCAGACTTTTTTGAAGATCACTTCCCTTTCATATGCCACCTCGACCACTTATTCTATTGTTTTTCAATGAACACCTGATCATATAAAGACTCAATTTACACCTTATCCACACATTGAACAAGTTTTTCATAACATTTGAACTCAATGGAAGTTAATGACCTTTGATAAATTAGATTTAATCTTGAGTAAAATGATTTAATTTACTATCAAGATCTAGTATGAAATTTTGAGCATACCTTACCAGTCGAGTGAATTTTTCTTCATAAGAAACCATTGAGTCCTCATCCTATATCAAAAATAATAATTATTTTTCCATCCAAAGTCAAACAACCTTATGAAAATATTTCTCATGAAACATACCATTGAATTCATCCCAATCAAGAGCATCAACCTTCTCACTATCCCTGATATTTAAAAAAATTGACCACTACTAATCAAATTCACCTTCAAAATGGTAAACAACATGACTATCAATTTGATGATATGAAAACCCCCATTAAATCAAAAACATTTTCTTAGGATTTAATCCACTCTTCATCTAGCACTTGGTTAGTAGATCCTCTGAATGTTGGAGGAAACTGCCTCCTGAAATGCTCCAATACCGACATGTTCCTCTATGGTTTATCTATCTAAACTCGCACATGGATACCACCTCTATTTATAGCCTAAATCAACTAGGCCATAATTGCAACAAACTGTACAGTTCTGATTCCGACTATCTAAAGTTTTTGAGTTGCAAGGTTGTTTTCCTCTAGATTTGATCCCAACAGAACAACCTTGTCTCATCTATGGAAAACCATTCTGAACAGAAATATCTTAGATGAAGAAATATGGTAAACCTCAAATGATATTTCAATTTAACAAAAAAGTAAAAATAATTTATGAATATTCTATTAATAATATCTTAACCCATTATGTTATCTAAACTTACCCCTGATACCAACTATAAGGTCCCAATATTAAAAAATTTACATAATCATGAGATAATTAAATAATTTTACATTAATTCACATCGATTATCTTTTCATGTTTAGAGTTTTTATGAAATAGTCAATTATAAATACATATAATCCCATACTCGTAAAAGAGGATACTTTTAAAAAATTATCCATTTATTACACCAAAGAAAACCATTTAAAAAACATGATTTATTTTATTTATTAAAATCATCATTACATATGCTTTTATCTTACTCATTCTTATACCATATGAAAACATTTAATCAAAGAGTGGTATAAGCACAAAAAATAGTAAGGGATAAAATAAAGAAATAAAACATTAGTCGATGAATATTTATAAACCCATGAATTCTTAAGAATCATTAAAACATCCTAACTCATAAATAATAATGCTAACTTGTGGCATCCATACCATACTTACTTTGTAGTTTTCACAAACACATAGGGTGTAACCTTCATGGTTATGTTTGGAATAGCTATCACAATATATTCCCTAAATATATTAGGAGAAACCATAACATTTACCTCCATCACATTACCCAATTCATTGGAGATCTATATCATGATTATGTTCCCTTAGTTTTAATGGAACAACCCGTATACATAAGAAATTCCCAAGAACCATAACAAAATCATAACACATGAAAAAGTATAAAAGATAAATAATATTTCAACATTGCAATGATAACACATCATTTAAAGATATTGATATAATAAATCCATTCTCAAAACTATTTTCAATTCTAAAATACCTAACAAATAAATATGGTATTTACTTTTCTTTTTAACAACATTTTGGCTCATAAAGGAAGCCATATATCAAACAATTATCACGGTAGTGGAAAGGTCAATATTGCGGTGTACGTTGAAAAGAAACATTACTTTTGTCGTTTAGTAAAACAAATCCTAAAAAATATTCATTTTTTAGAATTTTAATGAAATTAAAAGTCAAAGGGTTTGATTAAATACCATATAAAATAGGTCTTATATAAATCAAAATATTCCTCAATGAATGTAGATTAAGATGAAGTACCTTACCTTTAGTTTGACCTGTCAAGTTTGTTATTTAATTTCTAGAATAAAAAAAATAAGTTAATTTATACATGTTTCATATACTTTTTAATTTTAAATTGTTAATTTTATATCACTTATTACAATTTATTAAAAATTAGTTAATTATTTGAGTTTATATTAGATGTTTTGTCGATGTTCGATACTTGAGTCATGTATGAAATTGTTTTGATGAAAATTATCCATGTAGTCATAAGTCCATTATCTCCAAAATTTTATTCATGATTTAAATATCATATATATATATAGTATATGTGTATTTATAAAAGTCCATAACATTTTTCTAAAAGAAATGAAATGCACCATTCATGGAGTCGGTAGGTCATATGTACACATGAACGCTACATTCATTTTTTGTCATATTAATGGAATGAAAACAAAATGATACATAGGTATATTATAATTCTAGTGTAATATATATGTTATATATGTTTAATAAGTTCATTTAATCCATTTTTATATGTTTCATGTATGGAATTGATGATTCATATCACTTTGAGGGTTCGGTAGTCCTCACTCCCTAAAATGAAATTATCGTATTTAGACATTATGGAAAGCATAACGGTATATTGTAAATAATAATTACAGAAGAATTGAAAAAGTATAAATATAATATATATATCATATATAAATATATTACCATCATAATGGCCACCATGAAAAGTGGTAGTGTAAAATCGATCAATCATTGTTTCGTGATATAGTAGTTTGTCGTACATAGAAACATTATGTTCTATATCAATTAAATGGAGGTGTGTTTAAGTGTAGTTGGAAAACATATCATAGAAACATCCTAATATATTTATTATACTGGTTTGTTTTAAACAAATGGAATATATTGAGTATAGTGGGTGGAGAAAGATAAAAAATGAAAGGATATTAAGAGAAGACGTAAACTCTAAATCGGGTTACTCCTTTTTATTTAAGCCAAGAGGCTTACTTGAGTTTCCTTATGCACATGTTAGGGATTCTAGGATGAAATGAGGGGGTGTTGGGAGCTTATATGAGTAGAAATTTTATGAGACAAGGAGATTGAGAGGTGTCAGAATGTGGGTAGAGTTTGTGGGCTTTTATAAGAGGGAGGAGGGGCACTTTTGGAATTTCTTGAAATATTATTTCATTATAAATTTATTTTCAAATTATAAAAGTTCCAACATGTAAATTTAGAGGATAAGATGTGAATGAGTCTAAATATTCTCAACCAATAGGTTTTAGATATGTTTAGGTCACAAATTTAACCTCATATTTTGCCTTCAACCCTCAGTTAAATAAATTAACTCTTACTAGGCCTTCTTATATTTTTACACTATATGATTAATACGGTTACTATAAAATTACAAGAGTACCTTAAGGGTAACATTATTGAAATATTTATCATTATATATTTCATTTGGATGATCTTATTATTTTTATGACTATTATATCATTTAATAAAATATTATTTATTTTCAAAACTCATTTATGTCAATTTTGACACTATTTAGTAATTAATTTTTGTTAATTTCATAACAATATGATTAATTTGAAAAAACTAAATTAAAACAAATATAAAATGTCATAATAATCCAAAAAATTAATTTATGTTAAAAATTTTTCAAATTAAATTTATTTTAATATTTATAATATCATTTATTATAATCTTTCATTAATATGGAAATAATTGCATTATCATTGTGTCATAAATAAATTAATATATTTAATGTCTAAAAATTAATAACAAAAGAACATGATGTAAGAAATATTTTTAGATTTCTAATGAATATTTATAGTAAATGGGATTAGTTATATAACCCTATAATAATATTCTGTTGGTAAAAATATACATGTTTATGTTATATTTCTCATTACATTAAATTAATTGTTAAACCATGTCATTACCAGACCCATGTGGCCCCATCGGATCCTAAAATTGACCAAATGATG
Source organism: Viscum album (assembly GCA_963277665.1). Classification (NCBI taxonomy): domain Eukaryota; kingdom Viridiplantae; phylum Streptophyta; class Magnoliopsida; order Santalales; family Viscaceae; genus Viscum; species Viscum album. The sequence continues at coordinate 1,229,171,136 of OY728130.1, forward strand.
CTCATTGTTAGAAATATCTCATACAATAGGATTAGAAAAAGTTTTAGGATTATTTTATAATACTATAATATTATTTTTCCCTTTATTTACTTGATTTACCCTTTAACCATGGTAAATAAAAATTATTTCTGAAGTTACTATTCAAAATGTACAAAAAAATGTACATATATAAATAATTTGGACCTTATGATTCCGAACAAGAAATCCAATTTTCCAAATTGATAACAAAAGATTTTCATTAATTATTTTAAAATTAATTCTCATTGTTAAAACAAGAAAGAGAGTTTTTAAGAAATAAAAACTATCAAAAGATTGACATGTGTTTTTATCTAATTTAAATGTGAATGTACTTATAATGAAAAAAATTGTATTAAATGATAACAACATAATCCAATTACACTTTAAAACCTATTAAAAGTATAACATAACTATATGAATAAATTAGATGAAAATGATGTTTTGAATGCAAATGTAGTATATTTCACTATTCATTAAAATATGAATTTCATTAAAAAATTACCAAAATTTCAACCAAGGAAAATTTTAACGTCCAGATTCCAATAAATTTATTTATTTTATCATATAAAAGTGAAAAATAACTATTTTTGAAAAGGGCTGTACATCAAAATATAATGAAACATACTTTTAAAAATATTTGAGTATTTTATGCTTAAAATTGGATTCATTCTCATTTTAGGCCTTTAAAACTCATTGGATAAATGTAAAAATATCTATTTTTTTAAAATAATGATATAGTTAATCTTTTTTATTCCCTCCAATACAAAGGATTGTAATTTACTATCATTTAAAATAATAATAACTTCGTTGTATTATATATCGATATAACTCATTGTTGTCTGAAATTTAAGATTTCAGAGAAACATGTTGTTGTGTTTTGGGTACTCTATTGTACATAGTGTCCCCATTAAACTAAAATTAATATTTAATTCAAAAATATTAACAAATATAAAATCTATTGTTCTATAAATACCTGGGATATTATATATAAATCCTAGTGAGGGAGTAAACTAGGCATAACATGAAGAATACAATACATGTTTGGCAATAGACATGTAAATGGAGAATAAGAGAAACATGAACATAAAGACATGATAGAACAAAATTATCATAACATGGAAATTTGGAAAAACTTAAAACACTATATCATTAATATAAATTAATCAGCTAAACCCTTATCCCAACATGGTTGAAATAACTAAAATAAAGGAATCAGGTAAAGCCATGTCCCAACATGATTTATCAGGATACTAAATATTACCCAATGTATTGTAGCACTATCATGGTGTACCCTTCCTAATCATTTCAATTTCATGTTTCAGTGTGCCACATAGATATATAACATGGATTTTTTTAACATCATCATTTATTAAAATATTGAATAACGTGGAATAAATACATGTAAGTCCCCAAAAAATATGTATTTTTTTATAAAGATAATTCCATTGATAGAGGAATGGGTATGGTATTCACTACATGATGATTTTGGCATGGAAAAGTGTGATGCCATTTCAGAAGCATAACGATGCCATATAGAAATTCATAAAATTTGTAGATGAGAGAAAAAGTTGTCTCTAATAATTTATACAGTAAATGTATTTTGATGGGTTATGGAACAAAATATCCCAACATATGAAATGTAATTTGAGATTTATAATACAAATGAGGTTCTTGAAATATAAATGAGAAAAGAGAGAAATCTCTTACAGAATTTTGGCATAGTAATGACATAGGTCAGAGTCAAAATTGGGGAAGGATAAATGGTCCGAAATTTAAATAAAATCAAATGGAAAGTAGGTAATTTATTATTAAAAAGTTATTATATAACCAATTAAAATTAAAATGACTAATTTCAAACAAAGTTATTGAATTGAATGGAAGGGAAAAAGGTGGGAATCCCTTACTTGGATGTGTGATACCAAAGGCATGAGAAAGGATTCATGGAGGATTAGAGGATCCTTGGTAGGACTCTAGGGAGTATGGGGAAGAGGGTTTTCAAGATTAAAAGAGCTTCAGTGAAGAGGAATGGGTTCCTGGGTGGGTTTATATAAGAATGGTGGGGGAAATCATTATTATTATGGTTATGGACCCTACAGAATAAAATATTTAAAACCACAAACAATCCCATGGTTTTTTCCCAGGGACTATGGAAGAAGGGAGTGATATAAATTATTTTAAAATCATATGGTCTGGATATATTAAAATATTTCCCTTTATTATGTAGAGATGAGTCACACTTTCAAAGAAATGATTTTATAATCTTTAAATATTTTATATGTCTTATAGGATTCACTAAGTGTTTATAAATTAAATAAAAGAAACCTAAATTTATATTATTTTAAAGGGAAACATATATTATTCTTAATATACCATTTATATCATTTTATTACTTCACTATTGTCTCATTACGATGTCATAAATCACATTATATATTTATACGGTATTGAATTTTTACAAAAAAATTATACTATCTCAAAAAATTATGAAAAATTCACCATTTGATAATTCCAATTTCCCGATTCCAAAAATAATATTCCTTTTATATAAATAATTTTTTAAATATGTGAATTTTCTATTTTAAAATATAAATCGACATTTATTAAAAATTGATGGGTTTTGATAAAAAAAGTTTTCGAACCATAACAAAAATTACAATTAAATTCATAAAAATTATGCGATCATTTATATTTAATAAAAGTAATTTAATAATAATATAATATTAAAAAATTATTTAAATCAATAATCCATTAATTCATCAAAAATATTTCTTAATTGAATTAAAAAAATAACCAAAAATAATTTTTTTCTCTAAAAATATTATACAAAGTAAAAAAAATATAATGAAACTATATTAATTCTTCTATAAAAAAATAATATGCAAAATCATAATGATATGGTATTGTTACATATCCATTTATTACACCAGTATACTCTATAAGAGTAAGGTGTGTGGTAGTGGGGATTTTATGGGGCTATTCGGTGAATATTGTTTGGGTCGTGATCTCGATGAGCTTGAAATTGTCCCATAAATGGATTCTCTCACAATTAATTTGTTGGATATTGGCTATGGATTGTTCTAGGGAAAATCCCAAAAAGACTATCTTCCTTGTATGCTCTAACATATGGGATTCATGGGTTACAATCCTACTTGTTAAGGCCATCACTTACTTTTTATGTTCCAAAAGGGTTTATTAAAATTCTATATTAAAACTAGTCATGTGATCACTGTTCAAAATCTATATAATCAATTATAAAGACACATAACATTAATTTAAATACAAAAAGAGAGAATGTGTTTTTTATATCTATAAGACAAAACATTATTAGAAATTGAATTTCATTCATAAATGTTCAGGTCGTTACAACCATCCACCCTTTATAAATTTATCCCCTAAAATTTCATTTTCCCACACAAAAATAGATGAGGGTAACAATTACTCATAACATTATTAGGTTCCCAACTTACTTTATCAAACTTTTGGTTTTCTCCAACACTTTGAAGCGAGTCATTGTCTTATTTTGTAGAAATTTTTCTCTGTGGTATAATATCTTCACTGGATTCTCTTCATAGGAGAGGTCATTCTCTAATGGTACCACCTTTCAATTGAGTACATATGATGGGTATGGTATGTACTTCCTTTAGAGTGAGACATGGAATACATCATGTTCTTGAGACAACTTCGTTGGGAGTGTTAGTAGATATGAGACCTCTCTGATGTGATCGAGGATCTCAAAAGGGCCGATGTACCTTGGACTAATCTTTCCATTATTATCAAATCTAATAACTCTCTTCCATGGATATATAAGTAGGAATACCATATATACAACATCAAACACTAGTTCACATCAATGATTTTCAACATAGTAGTTTTATCTACTCTGGGCAGCTTTGATGTAATTCTGGTTGGTCTTAAATTTCTTCAGCACTTCTTCGACCATATTTGGACCTAGAAGTTGTTGTACCCCAGCATCACCCAATGATGTCAGTGTTCTACAACCCTTCCCATAAAGGGGTTAATAAAGATCCATTAGGATTATAGTTTGGAAAATAATTTTATAAGAGAACTACACTAAAAGGGTATGTTTGTCCCATCTGCCTTTGAAGTCTTTTGAGAAAGCTCTCAACATGTCCTCAAGTGTTTGCATAGTCTTCTCAGATTTCCCAATAGTTTGAGGGTGATAGTCTGTGTTGAAGTTCAAATATGTGTTTAGAGTGTATTAGAGACTCTTATAAAACATAAAGGTAATTCTTGGATCTCAAATCTACACAATCGATAGTGGTAATACATAAATCCATAACACTTCTCTGATGTACATATATGCTAGTTGATCTAGTGATAAATCCACTCAAATTGTAATGATGTGTATGATATTCGTAAGATGATCCATAACAACCCAAAATTAATTGTTTCCTTTAAATGTCTTCATAAGTATTGTGAAAAGGTCCATGGTGTTGTTTTCCCACTTTAGTAGTTGTATGGGTAATGGTTGCATCATCCAATTATACTTATGCATCTCTGCCTTTAAGTTATTACATACCAGGAAATTTGATGTATATTTAGGGATCTCCATCTTCATGTAATCCCACCAATAGTGATACTAGAGGTGTTGATACATCTTCACATTTCCTAGGTTAATGGAGAAATTTAAACTATGTTCATTATCCAAAAGTTATTTTTCTAACTATGGATTTGATGGAACACATAATATTGACCAAAATCCCAAATTTTTTTCTTCATTAACATGTAACTCCATGGATTTTCCGTTTTCTCTAGTTTCCACTTTCTTTAGAATTCCCACATCAACTTTTTTTATCATTTTTAACCATTTCCAAATAGATTGTTGAAATATAATTTATGAATGGATTAATGATGTTACCTTATTTATGATTCCCATGTCCATTTGAATCAAATCTAAAAAGATTTGATCCTTTTCAATTCTCATCAATGATATAATTTCGGGTTCCTTTCTACATAGAGCATCTTCAAACTTGTTCGATTTACCAGGGTGGTAATGGATTCAGTAGTCATAATACATGATGAGATCTATCCATCCTCATTGGCATATATTCATCTATTTATATGTGAATATATATTTTAGACTTTTTTATCCTTATATATTTCACACTTCTGCCCAACGAGATAATTCCATAATATTTTCAATGCAATGTTCAACGCTGCTAACTCCAGATCAAGTGTGGGATAATTTTGCTCATTAATCTTCAACTACCTTGAGTCATATCTAATAAAAATGGTATTCTTCATCAACACACAACCTAGGCTCTTCTTTTAAGAATCACTGATGATTATGAAAATCTCCCCACTAGTGGGTAGTGTGAGTAAGGGGAAATGATAAGCCTCATATTCAAATCCATGTATATTTCTTCACATTCATCATTCCAAGAAATATTGACTCCCATACGAGTTATCTTGGTTAGAGGGTTTGAAAATCATGATAAATTCCTCACAAATCATTGATAATATCATGATAACCCCATGAAGATACATATATTTTTCAAAGATGTCATCCTTATCCATCCCTCAATTTCTAGTGTTTCAGAAGGATCCACATATATCACAATGATTTTGATGATATTACCCAAGAATGATAGTTTCTTATACCAGAGATCCACCTTACAGTAGTTTTCATAGAGAATATCCTTTCTCATGGTCTCTAGTACAGTGATTAGATGCACCTCAACATCCTCCTTGGTTTTGGGTTATATTAGAATATCTTCTATAATGACTTCCAAACATTTGTCAAGGTAATCTATAAAGACACTATTTATCAAGTCCATGAAGATTGATGGAGAATTAGTGAGTCCGAAAGGCATTAATATGATTTCATAGTGCTTGTACCATTTATGAAAAACAGTCTTGGGGATATCCCCCTTCTTCACACATACATAGTAATATCCTGACCACATATCCACCTTAGAGAAGTATTGCACTCCATGTAGCTGATTAAACAAGTCATCAATTTAGGGAAAAGGATAATTGTTCTTTATCATTATTTTTTTGAGCTCAAAATAATCAATTTAAAGGTGTATTGAGCCATCCTTATTCTTGAAAATGTGAAATAGTGTACCCCATTGTGATGCAGTTGGGCATATAAACCCATTATCTATATTCTCCTATAGTTGTTTCTTCAGCTCCCGAAGCTCCAAAATAGACATTCAATATGGAGTCTTGGATATTGGAAACACCCTAGGTATAAGATCAATTGGTAATTAAACATCATTTTCAAGAGTATGTCTATAAAATTCCTCGGGAAACACATTAGTGAATTCCCTCGCAAAAGGAATTTCTTTGAGAATGGTTCTTTCCATACACTAAATCGTATGAGAAATATATATTTGATCATTGGGAAGTAATACACATTCTTGATATTATGGTTCTAAATAAGATTCATTACCCTTCTAGAACTTGTATGGAATTGGGGGTAGATTCACCATATAGAGAGTGATTTCCCTCTTGTAGAAATTAATTTTGGCTCTATATACAGAATTCCAATCCATGAGACGAATTGAATCGAATTCCACCAATAGAATTATGATGATATTCACCGGGAAGTTCGACCCAAAAATTGTGATAGGGGAGGAGTCATATACATAGGATGCAATAATTTCCCAAATTTCTAGTTTCACCGACAACTCTACTTCCATGCATTGTAGAGGTGTTTGGATTATTCAATTAAAATTTTGAGATATAAAAGAATGTGTAAAACTATGGATGATAACCCTACCTTCCTCTTTTTGATTCTAGTTCATCATTATCCAATATAGTCTTAGGTATGATTATTTTTAAACTATTAAACACAAAAATTGTAATCCAATGACATAATGGGAGAAATTATAAATTATATTTATCTCTTTATCTTAGGAATTTATATTCTTCAATCTAAGTTATCCATGATCTAATTCATAAAGTATACTCATAGGGGCATGTTTTACCTTAATAATGGTTCATACTAAGTGTATTAATTTACCAAAACATATATTTTGAGAGTGTCAAACCAAGAGTGTAACAATGCCCATTGCCGAGAACCCGTTCCCGTTCGATTCTAGCTTAAAGCGGAGTTTTTGGGTTTTAAGACTAAATACATCTATTCAAGACCCACCACTACTTGGTTATATCTTTATAGGGATGTATTTTATTGATAAACCACTTACTCTATATAGACCAATATTTAGGGATTATTTTATTATTCGTATTCATATCATTATGTCATTCACTGGCTTTTTCTAATCCTAATCCCAAAAATAACTAAACCTATCCTTTGATACCAACTATAAAAACCCTACTCTTTATTTCATATTTAAACATGATTTATTACATAAAACTTTACTAATACAACTATAAATATCAAGAGGTATAATGGATTTTTGGCTTCAGAACATTACATAACAACTTAAAACATGAAATATACATCTTTATTTAAAACTTCTTTTACATGACCCCAACATTCCTTTGTACATAGCATTGAATGAGATGACCTAAGGACAGACATAAGAAACATGTGAAATATAAAGCCCTATGATGGGGATAATAGAGAAATAACATGAAGAATACAATAAATTTTAGGAAATATACATATCAATATAGAATAAGAGAAACATGAACATAAAGACATGATATTAAATGATTATCATAACATGGAAACGTGGAAACAACTTAAAACATTGCATCATTGACATAAAGGAATCTGGTAAACCCCTATTCCATCTTGGTGGAAGAATTCATATAAAGTAATAAGGTAAACTCATATCCTAACTTGATGTATCATGATACTAAGTATTACCCAATTAATTAGAGCGCTATCATGGTGCACCCTTCATAATCATTTCAATATGATGCTTAGGTGTTCCACATAGATCCTACAACGTGGATTCATTTAACTTAATCATTTATTAAAAGATCAGATAATGTGGAATACATACATTTAATTCCCCAAAATGTATGTGTATGTTCATAAAGGAGAATACACTTGATAGAAGAATGTATTTGGTATTTTCTTTATGATGATTTTGGCATGGAAAATCGTGGTGCAATTTCCGCAGCATAACGACGTCATATGGAAATTCATAAAATGGGTTGGTGAGAGGGAAAGGGGTTACTCATCATTTATACCATAAATAAATAGTGAGGGGTTCATGAAACATAATATCCCAACATATTAAATGTAATTTATGATGCATAATACAACTGATGTAGTTGAAATGGAAATGATAAGAGGGAAATCTCTTACGAAATTTCATAATAGTAATGGAATAGGTACGGGTCTAAATGGGGGAGGTAAAAATGATCCCGTATTAAAATAACATCAAATGGACAATAAATAATTGATTAAAAATGGAATAAAATATAACGAATAGAAATTAAAATGACTAATTTCAAACAAGGTTCTTGAATTGAAAGTAAGAGTGAAAGGTAAGGATCTCTTACTTGGATGTATGATTCCAAAGGATTGGGAGAGGATTCATGGGAGCTTAGAGGTGTATTGGGAGGACTATAGTGAGTTAGTGGAATATTATGGTCGAGATTCAAGTATCTTGAGTGAATCTAAATGGGTTATTAGGTGGGTTTATATAGGAAAGATGTAGGAATTCTTTATTACTTTGGTTTTGAACCCTACACACAAAAATATTCAAAAACCACAAAAAAATCCATGGTTTTTTGTCACAGTTTCTGGAAAATAGGTGTTGTATAAATTATTTTAAATTTGTAAGGGATGAAGATATTAAAATATTTCCCTTTATTTTGCAAAGGTGAGTCACATTTTCAACGAAATGATTTTAAAATCTAAAAATATTTTATTTGTCTTGGAGGTACCACTAAAGCTTTATAAAATTAATCATATAAACATGAAATTATATTATATTAAGGGAAAGAATTTTTTTGAATATATAATTTATAGTATTTTATTATATCACTATTGGGACATTATGATATTATAGAACACTTTATATATTTATATGGCGTTTAATTTTTACCTAAAAATTCGATTATCTCAGAAAATAATGAAAAATTCACCATTGGTAATTTCACCATCCTGATTCCAAAATTAATATTCATTTTATCTAAATAATTTTATAAATATGTAAATTTTCAATTTTGAAATTAAGATTGACATTTATTGAAAATTGATGTGTTTTGATAAAAATAGTTTTCAAACCTTAATAAAAATTTCAATCGACTTCATAAAAATTACACCATAATTTATATTTATTAAATTAAATTTAACAATAATAATTTATTAAAATTTTATTTAATTAAAAAATCCATTAATTCATTAAAATATATTTCTAAATTTAATATGAATATTAACCAAATATACTAATTTTTCATTAAAAATAATTTACAAAGAAACATTAATAGAAAGAAAGGATATTCATTATTATTTAAAAAAATAATGAACATAATCATAATGATATGGTCTTATTACCAATACCTTTATTATACCATAATACTCCCTATGAATAAGGTGTTCCGTGATGGGGATTTCATGGGGCCATTCAGTGAACATTGTTTGTGTTGTGATATCGATGATTTTAAAATTCAATGATAAATGCTTTCTCTCATGATTAATTTTTTGGATCTCAGATTGGTCTTGGTATAGGGGAATCCCAAAAATACTCTCTCCCTTAGAAGCTCTAATAAATGTGCTTCGTGGGGTATGATCCTACTTGTTGAGGTCGTCACTTCCTTTGTCTTTGCCAACAGTTTTTTTTTCAAAACCCTATATTTATACTAGTCATGTTGTCACAATTCAACGACTACATTATCAATGGTAAGGATGCATAACAGGAATTTTAATCCCAAAGAAGTGCATGTATTTATTTATACACAACCATGAAATTAAAATAGATGGAATTATTTCAAAAATTATTGGTTCTTTAGTTTACTAAGGATAGACTCTAATGTATTTATACTTTTTGGAGCATTTTTTCTTAGCCTTATTTTTTTCATTTACCCATGATTTGAGGGGAAAAAAATTAATGAGTTTTATAGATGCCACAATTTTTTTTGTTTTATATTTTACTTCCATAGTAAAAATGGTAATCATGCTGGTTTCTAATTATTCAAGACTTCTAAACATATTTTTCCTTTTAGATGACATCCCTTTTATCTTATGCTGATTTAATAAAATAGGTATAATCTATGGGTTGCTGGAATTGAGAGATTTATATTCTTCCCATTAAAATTAGACTTTATCATATCCCAATATATATACTCATTTTTTTAGTCATTATACAATGACTATAATATCAATGATTTAGATGATTATTGGATAATTAAATCTGAAAGAGTATTTTTTATAATTGTTCCCAAATTACCAAACTAATATTTGTATTTTATATACCTATAATTCATAATATAAGATTTATTCATTAAAAGGTTAATTTTATTTTTTCATGTTTTTTTTGTTTTTTTATAACCATTTATATAAATCTACATCGAAGTTATCATTTAACACACTATAAAATATGAATGTTCTTCTATTCCATAACATATTCTAATCACATGTTTTATCGTCAAACATGTGGTTCTCCCCCATCACATTGGCTAGGTGAGTTTTATAATTTCATAAATTTTTTTCACAATGATCAAAGATCATCACTGACTACTCCACACATGAATTTTTTTTCTCTGAGTACACCACATATGGATTTAGTACATGTGAGGGGTTTGGTATGTTATTACTGAAGGGAGATACATGTAACAAATCATGTACTTGGAATAGGATAGGTGGGTGTGTTAGTTCATAAAAACAACCCTAATGTGATGAAGGATCTAAAAAATGATATATATATATATATACATATATATGACTGAACTTTTCTTTATTCCTAAAAATAATGAATGTATTAAATGGGAATATGTTATAAAAAAACATATCTTTGATTTAAAACTCTATGTCTCATCAATGATTTTGTTCATAGATTTTTTTTTAATTTTTAAATATTTTATTTGATATGGAATGGTCTGAACCATCCATATGATATTATTGATAAGATTAGATCCCATAATATTCTTCTCTCTAATATAATTCTAGCATGATATAGTTTGAAAAATATTCCCATATATATATATATTCATATGATAGAATTTTAATTCTAAAATGGAATCTCTTGTTATTTGAGAACTACCCTATGAGAAGGGGATGACCCTAAGAAAAAGATGGAAATCCATTGAACTTGATCATAGTAGATCTTCTAAAATTTTAATGGTTCTCTTAGGATGGATATCCATTCAAGGAAGATAAGAAGTAGTAAAAACCAACTCTATATCCTGGACATACTAATGTCTTCTCCAAAAACAATGACGTACACCTTTGATATCAAATAGATACATTGGATATTGGTACTCCATTCATGCATTCCATACCCCTTATGTATATGATGTTTATTTGGTAAAGAGAGAAATATTCCTTGATAAGATTAAATGGGATAACATTTTTAGGCGATAAACTACTACCCATATGGAATAACAAAAATATTATTTATCTTAGGGAGTCCTTTGACGAAGTAAACAGTTATGTTTTCTAATATTCATACTACTATGGGAAAATTTCACATCATACACCATGAATTATATCATTCATCTTTGAATTATTTGTATATGAATAATTACGATACAAAATTTTAAACCTCTCTCTTTAGGTTATCCCACATGTAGTTTTTCGTCACATATCTATATATATTATTGACTCTTGGATTCATAAATAATGATGAGATATGTTCATCATATTAAAGTTACCACTTTGGTTATGGTTTTGATGGGACTCATATATGGGTTCCAAACATTATAACATATTCATTAATAATAATGAACTCTAGAATATTTTCGACCAATTTATGTAGTTCCACATAATCATTTTAGGCCTCCTTGTTCCTCTAACGAATGGATGTTTGATATTTAATTTGGGAAAGATAGGGTGAATATCATTTTAATATTACCATGTTGATATTTTTCATAAACAAAATGAATGGATTACTTTCTTTGCTTATCATGGATAGGGTTGTAGTAACCTTTCTACTCAATGCTTATTCCTATTTTTTCACCATCCCAAAATGTAAACATATTGAACAATAATATTCCTTAATCAGATATAACAACATTTATCGGAACATATTGAGTAACTTTTGAATTACATAAATCATGAGTCTTTTATTATTTTTATAAATATCTCATGTCTAAGTGTATAGATATTGTTTACAAATCTTGAATATGAATATTACTACAAAAAAATAAAGATCATGGGATGAATAGTTATACTCATGAATCAATAATTTGGTGTGGGAATATTCTATTAATTTTTCATCGTGCATGAGTACAAAAAACAATATATTTGTGGAAAACATCATTATAGATAAAACATTCTACCCATTGGAAAAAATGTGAGAACTAGTGTAGTGATTATTGTATTATTTAACTCAATAATGCTTTCATCAAATTAATTATTAAATATAAACTACATCACATCTGAGTTATCTTTTTTTTATTGGTCATTAAAATCATGACATGTGTATTTAAAATCAACAATAGTACCTAAATAATATATATAAACTATATATATCCATCACATATATTGTTCTAGGCTATCCTTTAATTACCACTATTTGTTATGGATAAAAAATATATAATTTTCTTGTTATAACATGGACCAATAATGTTTCTTTCTCCTTCCAAAACATTTATTTACTATACTTCAAATATGAACTTTCCTTTTATAAGATATTTAGTACAATGAAAAAATTATCCCTAGGTTCCTACATACTTTTGGAATAGATAAGAATATTTTCTATAAATACTTCTACAGTTTTATCACGGTAATCCTTAAGTACTCTATACATCATGTCCATGTATATAGTTAGAGAATTACTGTGTCTAATTATAATCACTCTAAACATATTGTTCCCATACCTTGTTTGGAATATTTTTTGGTGATATCATCCATATTAAAATTTTCATGATTATATATAAACTGAAGGTCCACCGTAGGGAAGCACTATTCTCCACATTGAAAAAAGAAACGAGGCATAAATTTATGCCAGAGGATCCATGTTATTTATTGTAATCATGTTGAGAACATGATAATAAATTTAGAGCCATAATGACCAATCCACCATCTTTGTGAAGAGGACATGTGGACAATAAGGTAGTGAAAACGATCATATAAACCCTCATTCATGTTTCTACTACAGTTTCTCTTTCATCTCATAATTTTCAGTTATATCCATACTATAAAGAGTCCTGGACTTTACAAAAATCTCCTAGTATATACTCGATTGAGAACAAAACCTCGTGATTTATAGAAAGACCGTATAGTTATTCGAGAAAAACATCAATATATTCCTTTACAATTATAATGTCCTAAAGGATGATTTTTATGTATTATATATAATGTTCGATAGACACACTTACTTATATGGAAGTAATTTATATTATTGAGATCATGATACAAAAAATGATTCATCCTCCCCCATGAACATGTGTAGAATTGGAGGGATATTCATGAAACATAGTGTGATTTCATTATCTTTGAAATTTTTATTAGCTATATATAAGGAAATCCAATAAATAACTAGTATTGTATCAAATTATATTAATGGGAGTACCACAAGGTTAACTGGAATGTAAATACCCCAAATACATATAAAGGAAAATTTATATACATGGGATTAAATAATCAGCCCTTTTCCCATTTTCATAGGTATCTGGACTTCAATGTTTAGAGGTGGTGATTTAATATTTCAACTAAACATGCATGTCATGAATGATTTTTTTTGAACCAAAATCAAAAAGAATATTCTCTATCCTTAAATGAAAAACTATAATACTTATCACAACATTGTTATAGAAATCCACCTCAATATTTTTTATTGAATAAAATTAACCATGATATCTAATACTTAGAGGTTTTTATCATTGTTTATCATTATCATCCCTTGTATTTGGGAATTAAGTAACATAGTTTCCTTGTTGATTATATTTAAGTTATTTTATTATTTTGAGATGGTTTACTAGAGTGGTCATTTCATCCATCACATTTTTTTTTGTTTTCCTATAAGAATTTTCTAGCTAGGATCACATCCTTTTAGCGCCTAAGGAATTTCATTTCCCCCTTCAGTCAATTTATAGGATGAATTTTCCCAAACTCTTTACAAGTGGAATAATGTAATTTGTTTTGACCATGATATTTCACCATCTTAAATCTGGAATTAAAACCCATTATATTCTTCCTATGTACAGACCCATAATACCTATGTGATTTGATTATCTCTATTTAGATTTTGAGAGTACATCAAAAATATTCCATATCATTGAAAAATTTATGAATCAATAAATTTTTTCATATACTAAACATTATCTTACCACGGAAGGGGTAAACATTACATTTGGGGTAGATGAAAAAGAAATAGGTATATCATTTATGTTTTTTGAAGTTCTCCTCAAACACCATAATGGATTCATCATCATTTCTCTTGAGGATAAGAAAATCCCTCTCCATTTTATGTTAGGGAGAGAAAAAATTTATAAAAAAAATTCCCTATATATTTTTAATCCAATGTTTGTATCTCTTCCTCATGATTAGTATTTTTTTCAACATCCACCATTGATCATTTTATACATCCATATGATAAAAAAATAATGAAATTCTCTCTCTAATAGAATTTATGGATGGTGAATATATTTTTAATATTGTTGATCCATTGTTCCCTGATTAATGTACATAAGATATATTGAAAATCAGATTCCTTTTTCCCATAAATGATTCAATTGAAACATTATATCTCTTATGGTAATGTGTGTATTCCCCCAAATATAACATTCTATTCAAAACATGTGGTAACTAAGATATTATTTCTAGGATGTTTTTAATTACCGCTATCATTAGGTTAGATATCTCATTTGAGTAGTTAGTACATTGATCAATATGATGTTAATTGAAACGATTCCTCCAATTCAAAACCATTTAGTAAAATAAAGGGAAAATTGAGATCAGACTTGTAAGAATAATAAAAATATAAAAACAATATGAACACTAAGGGGATAACTCATAAATGAAGTAATATCCTTAACTAATAAATTATTAGGATTCAATATAAGTTATCCACGACCTATTTCCAAACATAAAAATTTTGCATTGATTTTCCCCTTTTATAATAGTTTGTAAAATGATTAATAATTTTCCCAATAATATCACCCTCAAGTGTCAAACTATATTTTTAGTATGGCCTTTTTATTATGTACTTGGTGATTAGAGAGTCAATGCATAATGTGCCCCTATTGGTATTATCTCCCCCTGATATTTTTATCCCATATCCATATCCACTTGTATTTGAGGAGATATATTTTTTTTCTTGAAAAAAAAACATTATTACATACTAAACCCTAAATTTGGGATACTCCATCTACCTATTAATATCCATAAGGATTTCAATACAGTTTTTACTCCAAATCCCTAAAATTACCATACTTTCCTTTGGTACTATCGATGAAAACTAATTCCTTAAATACAATGTAATTCATGATTTATTATATAAAGATAAAAATTATACAACCACATATGATCCTAAGGCCTATATCCTTTTTCAAATTTGGTAAATAACATATTAAACTAAAACATGGACAGAACAACTATATTTTAAAAAAATTCGAAAACAGTTCCTTATATTTCACTGATATTTTAATGTTTCATAAGATAACATGAAAAGTTTCCTAAGAAAATTTGGAGATTTAAATCCTAGAAAGTAAATAATCAAATATTAACATGGTGAAAGTAATATATGTTAGTCATCAAGAATATCATTATTATATAAAATTGGTGAGAATTATAAAAATGACCACTAAATCATGATATATGGTGGTGACATCAAGGTTACATAATAATGTGGTAACAACATAAAAATGAAATCATATGTATAAGTTAATTATAACAAAAAATATATCATTTTTTATTAATATAATATCTTGTTCCCCAAACATGAAATATCATGTGATAAAATCATTACCCACTACATTGATGTGCTATATAATTATAGGTCCACCTATCCCATTCATATCATGTACATGTATTTGAGTTCAATATAGATCATACTACATAATAATGAATTTCATCACATTTAGCCCCCCATTAATGGAATTAGAGTTTCATACATTAAAGTCCCTAATTAATGTTGGATAATTACAATTATGTGAATGTATTTGAGTGGAAATGCGGATGGGTATTCATTGAAATATTTTTATTTCATTACAAATAACAATATAATTTCGACAATAAAATGGGTGTAAATTAATGTTTATGGAAGGGGTGAATAAGAGTGAAAAGAGTTATATCCTTACATGGTTATCATATATATAGAAAATGAATTAGAAAAAAACATACATCATAGATAATTTAAATAAGAATGTCTTAGAATAAAGAATGTGTATAAAATTAAATAAGAGGAGAGAGTCAATTTCCTTCAGAGGGTGATTCTTAATATCATGGGAACATCATTAGTGAAATTTAGAGAAGTAAAATGAGAGTAACCTCATGATCAATGGGTTTATAGAAAAGATGAGTTGGTATTTATATCAAATTAGGAGAAACCGATTATTAATTTCAAAACATTGGTTTTGTACTCTATATGATTAAATTATCAAAACCATAAACTATCCCACCTTATTTTCAAATGAATTCATCAAATTTATACTGGTTTCTAATATTTTATTGGTCAAAGATCCTAACCCTTATTATAATACCCTTACTGATGTGTAAGTGTGTCCTATTTATAAATAATTGATTACGGAGCCTTAAAAAATAATATTTTTTTGAGGATTCATTAAGGGTCTATAAATTTAATAAAATAAATTAAGAAATACATTATTTTAATTTGGAAACATATTTATCCTTTAATATTTCCTTATAATATTTATATAATCACTTTTGTGATATTATTATTTCATAATAGGGAAAGTATATTTATAATGTTTTTAATTTTTAATGAAAAAAATGAATATCTCAAATAATTATTAAAATTTCACCATTACATGGATTCATTATGATTATTTCAAAAATAATATTTATTTTAGAAATATTATTATTTAAAAATTGTGAGTAACATATTTAAATAAAAACTCTCATTTATTGATAAATAAATATTTTTTTTTGAAAATTAACATTTCTCTTACCCTTACAATGATTATAATGGACTTCACTAAATTATATGAGTATTTGAATATAAATATTATTTAATAAATATATTATATGAAAATAAAATTAATTTCAATATCAATGAATTTAGGAAAAATATCATTTTAATTAAAATTATATATTATCTACAAATATAATATTGGTTACTTTATACCAATAATTAATTTTCATCCACTCATATAAAATTGTAATAATGAAAAGGGATAGATATAATCATTATTATATTTAAAAGTAATATATATAAATTCAAACTTCAATGGTATAGATAAATTACCCTTTCTTATATCATCATATGCTCTTAGGGTAAGGTGTGAGATGTTGTGTATTTCATGGGGTGGTTTGATAAACATGGTTTGGGACATGGTCTTGATAGTTTTGAAATTATACAATAAACAATTTCATTCATTCTATCATTATTGAGTATTATCTTAGTCTTGGCCAAGGGAAAATCATAGTGATTCAAAACCCCTTGGAATCTCTAATAAATGGGCTTCATTGGGTACAATCGAACTGATATAGGTCATTACTCCATAAATTTATAAAAATTATCTATATAAAAATAATTTAAGTATACTAATCATATGAGTGACAAAAAAATGGATCTATTCTCAACTATTAAGATTCCTAATGGTATTTTAAATATCATAGTATATATTTTTATAATTTTTCTAAAATAAAAAAGGCAGAGCATGTGTTTCCTATAACTATATATTTTAATATGAATCCATTCATTAAAAAGATAATTTAATTTAAAAATGTTTTGAATGTTATTCTAATGGAATCAACTATCATTATTTTATAGATATGATGATCCATTAATATTTAATTTTTTCCCCATTCAAGAAAAAAATCATTTTTTATATTCATATCATGGAGTAAGAGATGGTATAGTAGTGAGGATTAATCAAATCAAAACAAAAGGATGAAGTTATACATATAAAATAGATTTAAATCAAGAATGTATATATTCTCATATTTCACTTGTAAGGGACCAGGTAAATATAGACTGAAATAATGGTTATTTTCGATTCTCTTGGTTCCTGGATGAGTCTTAGAGTGAGTCCTATGGGGTTTGGTTGCCTAATGATGGAAACGATGGGATTACATGACAACTAACTATTACAGGGTTTGTAATTGAGGATAAAATATTATTTATTACCAATTCAGGATGTGTAATAATTTGTGTTTAATTTCCTCAAGGCCACACATTTTTCAATGAGAGTCAAAAACACGAAATTTAAAAACTTTGTATGATTTACATGACATGTAATTACCCTATGCAGTGTATTTATAAATGGATGGAGTGAGTTATTTTTCGTCAGACCCTATGACTAGTAGTGCTCCCTCTCTATTTTCCATTGACCAAAGGATATCCTTTTAGTAATGTTTTTATTCCTTAAATTGGGATCAATCCATGGATTCCTATATTTTATATGTGGTGATCTAAGGCTTGTTATACCACTTCTCTCATATAAAATCAATCAAATACCTCATGTTTATTCTTTCCTTGTGACGGTGAATCAACTCCATGATTATAATGTAGTTTTTATTGGTTGTTTTTTGGTGTGGTTGTGTCGTGACATCCATGGATGGATCCTGTGGGAGTGGATATTGGGATTTGTAACAGTGGTCTGTTATCATGGAAATAACATTGACACCCTTTAGGTAGGGTTTTTTCTTCTTACATTTATTTACAAGAAATTATAAATCGTGTTTTGTTTATCCCTTCAGATGGTAATGGAATTAATATAATAATTATTGATCTTGATTAATTATGTATTGGGTTGTAATGATCGCATGTTGATTATTTATATTTTAATAACAGGGTTTAATTTATTTTCAATATAGTGTGATATATATACTACCCTTTGTTAGCGTGTTCTTTTTCCTAGAGTAGCTTGTGGAAACTTGTAAAGGTTGTAATGTTGGAATTAATTGATAATTAATTGGATTATGAATTATGGAAGATGCATGTTTTCAATCTAAATTTTAACTGGATAATGATCAAATTGAATAGTGGATTGGTTAATTCAAGAAAGAATAATAACTTATTGATTGATAATTATATTATTTGTGAATTGAGTTCTCTAAATGCATTTGGATGATTATAGCATTGTGTTGGATCCGTGGTTTTTTTATATGTAAAGGATGTATTAATTACATTAGGGAAAATATTCCCCTTTTGGATATTATTTTTTGTTTCCTAATGATTTTTTGATGTTCTCCATATTTTATATTCCCTATACATTGTGCTTTGGTGGGGAGGACCATATGTGATATGAGAATGGGATCACTGAACCAATTATGGTTTCTATTATATGGGGTAGGGATGCTTGGAGGATGTAGAGTCAGTTGATGATTAGGATAGTGAGATGCATCAAAATTGGCATGTGGGTGTTTGGGATGAAATAAGAGAATATGAAATGAGTTGAAGATATGTTTACTCATTAATGTGGTGCTAGGAGCTAGTAAACTCATTTTTGATTTTGTATATTTCAGAATGGTTGGGTTATGTGTTTTATCTTCATTCCATTCCCCATGGATTGAGGTATATGGATGTTCTTGGTTTCATGCTTCCACTTGATGGTAACTTATGATGGTTATCCTAGAGTAAATGGATTATGTATTGATTCTAATAATTAATAAATAATTCTCGAACCATGCAGTTGGTGACGATGGAATGACAATTTTGAAAAGATATCAATATTGAAAAATCATAAGCTTGGTTTGGATTATTATTATAGGAAATGGACATTACTAGGACGTTTCATGTATGTATATTGAAATAATGTTAATGGTTAATTAATTTATAATGAATTCATTATTGGATGGACATGATAAAAACTAAAGAAGTAATTAATTTATCTCTTTTAATTCTTTTTTGATAATAAGAAAACTGGTTCTTGAAGTGGTAGCTGGGTGTCAGAGTGATGTTTTCTACAGAGGTGTCTAATACTAGGTTATTCCCATAGTATCTTTAAGAGATATATTATATCATGTACATTTTTAGATTTCGTATAGTTCACCATCCATTTCAGTTAGTGGAAAAGAAAACTAGTAGAATCTAAGAGGGTGTTTTATGCAATATCCCAGTGGTAGGATGGATGGCTAAGTACACCCTTAGGACCCTCTCTCTTATCTTTGTAGTTACTTGAGCTTGTATGCATAGATGTTTTTCCCATTTGTGTGTGTAGAGGGATATGAAGGATTGTGCTTATTTCAGTTACATGTATTATATGATATACTATAAAATGTGTTAATATAGATATGAAATGTATAGGCTATGATTGATTATGGTACTAACCTAGTTTATGGGATCTAATGGATCAATGTATAATACATGATATATGATACACATCATAAGACCTATGATGCCTCCAAAAAACATCATGGTAAATATATATGGATATGTATATGGGATGATATGATGATGTGATGCATGAGGTGTATATAGCAATTCGTTACCTAGGTGTTTTCAGGCGGAAATATTTTGTAGTGATATGGGTCGGGACGTGTGACATAGGGGAAGAGTGGAAAACGGGTGGGGATATGGGAGAAAAGTATCTTAGATGTTTTATTTTTTTATGTAATCTCAAGTGTCTGATACTAGGAGAGAGTTATCCATGGTGAGGTTCAGAACATATTATACCAGTTTAGGTGATGAGTTAGTTTCACTGTTTTTCACTATGCTTTAGCATGATCTCTTTATCTATCTCACAAGAGGATCCAATGAGGATCCTACTGTGATTTATGTTATTGTCACCCTATGTATATAGATTTTTTTTCAGGTTAGCTGAAGTTTGTTGGATTCATGGAATGATATTACTTGCTCAGGGTTTACAATAGATGTTAGGGATTTTTTATCATTACCATCATTATCTTTTGGTACATGTAATGTCCCATTCAGTTCATATAGTACTGTATAAAATTTTATGTTTTCTCCTGTTATTTCATTATATATATACAATGTAGTAGGGTTTGGTTGGTTCATCCTACTTAAATCTATTTTCTGCACGTTCTCTTAGAATATAATACCTCCCATATACATGTTTATTATGACCTCATTACTAATTGACATCCTAAGGACTATTCAAGGCGGGACTGTGTTTTTCACAATCTCTTTCACCTTAATGTAGTATATTTGTAGGG
Organism: Viscum album; assembly: GCA_963277665.1. Taxonomy (NCBI): domain Eukaryota; kingdom Viridiplantae; phylum Streptophyta; class Magnoliopsida; order Santalales; family Viscaceae; genus Viscum; species Viscum album. Next base: position 1,229,192,505 of record OY728130.1, read on the forward strand.
AGGGGTCCTAAAATTGTGGTATTAAAGGTTAATTTGATCTATAAGATGGAGTTTAGAGTTATGTACAAGTGAGGTTTCATGGTTTTGTAGTGGAATATTGTCAGATATGTTTAGTGAGCGATAAATATATGGTATTCTAACCACGAATAAGTTATTTAGGTCCCAATGTGAATAGATACACGAACTATAATGTTTACCAAGCCTAATAAATGACTTGATACTAGTTTTAGGGTAGATATCTAGGATGATATCATACATATTTCTTCTTTAACCCTATATTTGAAATGTGTAGACCTTGGTTTATTTTATAACTATAAAAATATAACAAATAATAAATTAATTAATGTAAAATATTAAATATTATAGGTTTTAGATCTTTAATAGTTGTTTCTTTCATTTATAGGTATGGATCTAGGTATATATCCTCTCCAGGTTTGTGCTAGAAATCATCAGAAGGGTATTCCAATAGATCTTCAAAATGTAGAGGTCGATGCTAATGATACATGGAGAACATTATGATACTTTCAGCACCAGAGACAGTAAATGTATGATAGATCCATTTTATATTTATTCATACAATACTATTTTTAGAGATTGATATTTATTTTAGTTTGATTTATTCCTGAAGGGAGTACTGGGTTTCATTGGTGTGGGAGATGATGTATAGAGGAGTGGGGAATTGGTGGTTCGTTTTCCATGGGGAATGTGAGGAGTTTATAGTATTATTGGAAAAGATTTGAGACCAGTTTCGAGAAGAGTTTCATTCTTCTACTTCAAAGGCAGCCAGTCACTGGGATCTTGTTACCCTTCAGAAGGGGAGTTCCAGTATGAGAGTGTTTGGCATCTACTTCAAGAACCTTCAGGGATATGCTTTAGATCTATTTCCATACAAGAAGGATTGGGTGAGAAATTTTGAGGATACATTATATCAAGATATCTAGCACCAGGGAACCCCATTTATATTGATGATGTATCTATATGTGCTAGAAATCGTAGAGGTTACTGAGAGGATTATAGAAAGAACCAAATCATCACGAGATTTTTTTAATATTCCTCATCAAGTAGATATGTGGCCAGGGGTTCCCAATTATCAAGACAAAAGAGCAATCAGTCATCCAAGGGTAGGTCTCAACCCTCAAAATATTGTTTCTTAAGGCGTGGAAGCTTTCTGAATCATTATAATGGATTAGAAACGTTATATTCTTGTGGTTGTTGAGGTCATCAATAGTGAGAGTACCTAACCTTCTTGGGTAGCCAGTGCATTCCATGTGTCCCTTATCTAGTTCATTTGTATAGGTAGTTTCATGTGATGTTGTAGGAACATCTTACTCTAGTTTGGGATCAATATATAGAAGACTTGGAAGATAGATTACATCATCAAGATTCTCCTCATACTTAGATAATAGAGTTATGTTATGCAGGAGGTCATTATTAGGGTTGGAGAGGCTATGTAACATATCATGGCCACCTTCATGCTCTTGTGATTCTAGTGATGGTTGAGCCCAAAATCATTCGAGGTACCCTTTTTCAGTTTTCTAAATGGTTTTATTCTTTTTTTGATCTACGATTCATACAAAATCTTTCATAACGTACCCTTGTCCGTGCTTTGGGTCATGTGGTAGAGAGTTTTACTTTGACCTCAAAATTATTACAGTAGTTAGAGTTCGAGGTGACTTGTATGAAATTTGTAGAGATTGTCATCTAGTACTGGGGTACCACAACTCTTTGGTATATTTTCTATGATTATAGATTCAAACATATTAAATCATCATTGGCATGTATTAGATGAATTTAGAGTAGTCTATCCTGGAATTATTTAGATGGCATGTTGTGTTTTATGATGTTAATGTAGATCACACAATGACTTTTATCAAGAGAGACCCTCAAATAGGTCTGAGCCATATTATTCACTTCAAATATTTATTTACCAATTTTTGGCTGATTTTGTCAGAGGTTTATACATTTTTGTTTCCTTGGGTTATGAAGGATTACACTGATGTCTTTATGGATGAGTTTTTAGCATTAATCGCATAATGGGTGATCATGTTTTTGATCGAGGTAAAACTATGAGTGTCTCATATCCAAATGACTCTTTATAGGATGAAACCATTGATTTTCAAAGAGATACAAGTACATATTGATGTTCTATTAGAGCGGGGTTTTGTTCAGCCAAGTGTGTTACTATGGAATGCACTAGTTTTGTTCATGATGGAGGCCAATAACAGTTCACGAATTTTTTTTAGTTATCATCTATTTAACCAAGTGATAGTGAATAACCTCTATCCGCTTCTATGGATTAATGATTTACTCAATTAGAAAAAGGAATAAGGTAAGTTTTAGAAAATCTATTTTTAGTAATGAAATATTCATATTTGTGTGAAGATTGAGGATATTCATAAAAATACCTTCCATAATCATTATGGGAATGATGAGTAAATTGTGACACCATTTGATGTTTTGAATTCTTTATCTATGATCAGGGGTGATGATGAATATTGTTTATAGTGATTTCCATGATAAGTTCATTATGGGTTTAATTGATGACATCCTTGTGTACTTATCATTTGAGGTGGAGGATGTAGAACATCTATGTTCCATCTGAGGAGTTATTTATCATGATAAGAAGTTAGGGAGTTTTTCTAAGTGTGTGTTTTTGGATTGTGACGTAAATTTATTAGGAATATTTTCCCAGTAGGGATTAGATATGGATCCTTTAAAGATAGAGGAAGTTGTCTCTTGAGAATACCCTAATGGAGTGGAAGAGGTATGAAGATTAAAGGATATGAAGGCTTTTACTAGAGGTTTATATCCCATTTCTCTCGATTTGAGACTCCTATAATAGTCTTAAAATATAAGGATATAATGTTCATGTAGGATGAATATTATTAGGAATATTTGGAATACCTGATGGAGATTATTTTTCATCCATCTAGTCCTTTATTTTCCAGCAATGGTTGTTCAGTTTGAGGATTCATATTATTCTTCTCATCTTATTTTGGGATGTGTTTTAAATCATGTTAGATAATTAAATTTTTTTGGGTCTCAAAAGTTACAACCCCATTAGCATAACAGTTCCACCCATGATCATGAGCTTGGTGAAATTGTGTTTTCTTTAAATTTGTCTAAACATTACCTCATCATCACACATTTTGTAGTTTTGGTCGGCTATAAATGTACCACCACTAGTTTTTTTTTATTTTTTCATCAAATAAATTAAAATTCTTGGATGGATTATATTCCACAATAGACCAAGTTAATATTATTATATAGAAAAAACAAGTTAATATTTCTGTACATGCAACAACAAGATTTAATTATGTTAAAAAAACATTGATATTAGCTTGTGGTACACACAACACTATGTATGTCTTCAGTTACACATAATAAAAAGTTCCATCGATAGCTTGTATTAAACAGAGGACTATGTTTTACAGAAGTATAACATACCATTAATATTATTATTAAAATATTATTATAGATATATTCTAGAAGTTTGAATGATAGTTATGAATATGATTTACTAAATTATGAAAATATGATTTCCTCATGTATATAAAATGAATTCTATGGTAACCAATTTATTAGAAATGGGAGTAATAAATATGTGTAAATAACGACATTCTATTTCATAAAAATTATTTTCAAGGCACAAACAAATTTTATATCAATAAATTAAACATATCACATTTGATGAATGATTTTCATGGAATGTATATAATATTTATCAAATTAAATATTTTTCATTCCACTAATTTTCCTTTAGATAAGGGATATGAATAAAATCAATTTTACTCAAAAAAATTATATTTTCCTAAATTATAGGTTTACCTAATTTTATTGGAACACTCGTTTTTAATCTAATCATTGATAAAATAATAAATTTTATTAGAAAAAATATAAATTATTTTTTTATTGTAACATTAATATATAATTATAATTATTTTTTGGCATTTTTCTATGATGTTTGATTTAGAGATGAATAGTAGAAAATGATGAATTTTAATTGAAAATTGATTTTTCTCTTAATTTATTCTACAGATAAATTATATTTTTATTTATTTTTAATGAATATTTATAAAAAATATGCATTTATTAATATAACTCAGGTTATAGGAATAAATTTCATCTTGATATTGGATATAAAATTGTTTTGAAATTTTGAATATTTACCCTTTAAAATATCATTGTCTCATCCCATATACATAATTAAATTTTAAATCATTTTATACTACTTATATGAATGAGATATAGAAAAATGAATTCCATATTTAGAATCATAACAATTTATAATTTATAATTAATTTAACTTAATATTTTACAAAAAATACTATTGAAAATGGTAACAATTAATCCCAATGATTAAGATAAAATTTATTTTTAGAAGAAACTAAAATTTAAAATTATTAGACAATTTCTGAGAAAAAATTAAAAAACTAATTTTATGGAAATATTTAAACCATACCCCTTAATCTATCTAATTTGTGGAATCATTAAATCCTTTGGTTATGTAAACAAATTGGTATATAAAATGTTACTTTTAAAAATGTGAAGTGTATCATATCCCTATATTATTAATGGCTACCAAATCTTATGCTAACTTCACAATGTTAAACCAATTTTTATTGTAATATTCTTACATAAATCACTTCTCAATTCCCTCCCTTATTCCTGAAATCCATCATTTTTTAGAAATCCAACCAAGGATGTCCATTGGTTCAAACCCAAAAGAAAATACTAGAAGAAGAGGTAATGTTCCTCAACAAACATTTTTTATTTATTCTTCAATCCTATTGAAATATTTTTATTTAAATATTATATAATAACATTAGTATATTAAATATACAAATAAACATTAGAGATAAGGTCTTTACTAAAATCCACTCACACATTGTTCAAATAGGTTACAAAATCCTCATTCCTCTGTACGACATACTATGGCCTCACGAAGTGATATCATTAAATTTTCAATTACCAGTTATCAAGGATGAGAATAATGATATTAATGATTAATATATTTAATATATATATTCATTCAATGGTTTTATTATTATTTTTTAAATTTTAAATCATACATACAATCATGCTTTCAATTTTTTCATAATATGATAACATAGTTCATGTGTATGGAAGACTAAAACCTCATGAAGCTTTGTGATTCATTCACACATTACATGGAAATTTAGTAAGTATGGTTATAATATAAATAGGTGATATATATGGAATTAAAATGATTCTATAATTAAAATATTTCATATACCTTTCTTTCTTACAATTTGAATGGAAAATAGAAACAACGTTCATGTATTTGTATAACCTACAGTATCTATGAAATATGTATATTATTTTCTACCCCAAACATTTATGAATCACCGAAAATAAATATATAATGAATATATATGATATTAATATCATTGTTCTCATTTTTTATATAATTAAATAATGATAAAAATATTTCCAAAATATAATAAAATTGAAATATATATGAAAAACCAAGTGGTTATTACCCGAAACATAAATTTAACAAGGAATTGATAATGAAACTATAATAACGAGTTATGATATAATAATAAATGAAATTATATATATTAATATGGATATATTTTATATTTAAAAAAAATTATATTTAATATGATGAATGATCAAAGAAGTAAGGTGATAGTCAAGACATAAGGTAAGTGATTTCCATAAAACTTTTTTACTTTTGTGACATACATGATATATTCACCACTGCATTATTCAATGTGGTTTATAAACATCCCTTTAATTTAATTTATTATTTTTTCATTAATAATTTTTTAAAATTTCATATCTATTTGAGAATTTCTATTTCAGGGTTTTAAGGTTTCATAGTCAAAAAAGATATAAGGGTATTTTGTATGAATTTTCCTTCTACGAGGAAAATTTTATATTACACAAATATATTATTTTATTAGTTGAATAAAAACCCATTTGACATGTTATATCTAGAAAAATCATATTTTCCTAATATTCTAATCTTTATGTAATTTTATTATTTCATGGGAATTATTCTTCAATATTACCGAAGTTGTATGAATTTATTTTCACAATCTCATCGTTTATAGTGATCATTTTTTATTATTATTCCATTGATGAAATATAATGATACATATCTCTAGAATTATTAGGAACATCCATCTCTTTTAATTATTCATGATATACTCATTTAATGGTACCATTTCTCCAAATATTGGTACTTAATATAATTATTAAAATGTTTTTTGAAAACCTAAATTTATTTATCTCTTCATTAGGTAATATTTTTTCCCCCAAATCCATGTTTTATAAAAACATACTTATAAATTTTCAAACATTATCATATGTTTTTTAAATTATATTTTTACATATTTCCCCTTTTTTTAAAAATGTTATAAAGCTAATCTTCTAATCATTTTCTGATTAAGAAACATTTATAATTTTTTTTGAAAAAGTTATGTTCTAAAGGTATAGATTTATTTGTTTTCTTTAATATAATTTCATTGAAAATTCATTTGAATATTTTCAGGATTATTTTCAGATAAACATTTTCCCTAATATTTTGGAAATTAATTATTTAAAAAAATCAACTAAAAAGGTTAAACAAATATATTTTTAAAATCATCATCAAAGTAGAAATGATATTTTCATCATGAAATTTTATAAATGATTTTAAATATTTTATTATAGGTTTTAATTGTATAATTTAAAGAGGAAAATTATGAAAATGTATGATGTTTTAAAAAATTATTTTCAAATAATGGTTATTTCCCTGAAGAAATTCATCAAGTGATCTTTAAAAATCCTTATCCAAGTAAGATGACATCATTTGATATAATATTTGATAAAAAGGGGATAGGATCGAAGGAAACCATTATTATTCATTTATTTAATGGTTTATTATTATGATTAAAAGTTGATTATGAAACTTGTTACTTTATTGTGGGTTATACCATGATGAAACAAATTACTTTTCATGGGTTATTCTATTGTGTAATGATTATTAAACCTATATATTTTGTAGAAGTTTTTATAGTTTGAAATGTTTATAATACCTATTTCATTTCATGGGTTATGATATGATTAATATTTATTATCTTATAGAACACATAAATATTTTTTTTATTTTGTGATGGGTGGGATCTATATCTCCATCCAATTAATTGGGTACATATTTATATATCTCACAAGATAGATATGGATAGAATGTAGAGTGAACCCGATATAATAAGATAAGGATGCCAATGAGGATGGTGGTGTTCCTCGAATAGGAGGTGTTTCCACCTATGTGTGAGCCTGGTTACATGTTTATGATGTCATTCATAAAAATTGTTACATATTCACAATGTTATTTGTGAACCATATTACATGTTCACAATGTTATATTTGAACCTGATTACTTGTTTATATTGTTATGCATGAACAAAATTACATGTTCTCAATGTTATTTCTGAACCTGATTACATGTTCATAATGATATTCATGGACCTGATTTCATGTCCATTGGTCTATTTGAGTGCGTAATTTCATATCCATAACATAATGAGTTGTACTATTTCTTCTAACACACGTTCCCAATATTATAAACTGATGTGTATATTGAAAATATATGTCTTCTTCCAATGATATGATCTAATGTCTCACGTTCTTAATTTTTTTATCATTTAAGTATTAAGACCTGCCAATTTTTATTCCATGTCTCTTGATTGTGATCTTTGATACATTGGGTATCATTTTTGAATGTCTTTTTCATGAACTTATGTTCATGTTTTTATTAAATATATCATCTATTTACCCTTATAGAGCATGTGAGACCACTCTTTATTAATTTTATTTATATAGATTATGGAAAATTATATTATAGGTAATTACTAGTGTGGAATATATTTTTAGAAAATATTGAATATCATTCACCATACATGAATATTTTATTCAAAGATTATAAATTAAATAAAATATTAAGGTCCTTAAAAATTTGTTTGAGTAATGTATTGAATGTTTATTAAAATGATGTAATATCCATGTTTGTTAATCTTTGGTCACTATAATATGATTTAATGTCTAGGTGTTCTTCTAATAGAGTGATTTGAACTTTCAACTGTGTTAGTTGATGGAATTATTGCAAGATCAAAACATTGAGATTTTTTATATACCAGTCATGTGAAATCTTATAGAAGATTCACTGAGTAGGAAATCATGTAGTGATGTCATGTGTGAATCTAGATATTCCTATAGAATGATGAAAGACCACACATTGATGCATCTTGATATGGGAGATGTTTGAGTTAGAGGTTCTTCTTTCCAGATGAAAGTTCATTCATTTTTGGTGTAGAAGGGGGAGGAGTCCCATCTATGTGATATTGTGGTGGAGGTTTAGAGATACTGATTTTTATTTGGTGATACCCCTGATGGTTGTTATGAGGACAGAAAAACCCAATCTTTGTTACAGGGAGGGCTCTTTATTACATTGTTGATGTGTGATATGGTTCTGTATGAGTTCCATAGTTCACAATTGGTCATACATCATGGAATGAAAAACATTTACTGATATTTGAGATGTCATTTTCTGTGGCATGGGTTGAATCATGTAGTTTTAGAGTTTTTTCCTGAAATATGGTCTTCCATAACATGAAGGTCAAGCACCATATTCCTGATGGTTTTCTCCAGCCATTGGATGTCCACCAGTGGAAGTGGGAGGACATCTCAAATGAAGTCAATACTAATTTACCTAGATCATAGGTCAGTCATGATGATATATTGTTTATAGTGGATCATTGTAAAAAATTCATCCCACATTATAGTTATTAGGGAGTCGATCACATTGGAGGTTTAGTTGTGGCGGTATCTGTAGGTGATTTTGTGAATCCATGGAGTCTTGGGGGTGATCATCTTGAATCTGTATCATTGTTTTACTTTATGGGTGTGGACATGTCTCCAACATGTTTCTATTTCTCAATTATGACTTATAAATTATTTTCATCAATAGAAAGAATTTAGGAAGGATCATATCAACCCAAATATTGAAGAGATGTTATTCTGTTATATCCTATATTTTGGGTGTTTGTAGATGGGGAACTTACCATTGGTTGAATTATCTTAAAATAAAAGTCTCTACTCCACCATTGGTATATTGATGTTTTATGCATTTTATGGATGCCAATTCTATTATTTATTATGCTCTACTAGGTTCACAGTGGAACAAATCTTCAGGAAAAATCTAGTACATAATATGATCGAGATGGTTTTGTTAATTCATGGGAGGATGAACGTAGAAAAGAATTGTTAGAAGTCCAATTATGATCATTGGGGGAGACCTATAGAGTTTGAAAATTGAGATCATGTGTTTCTGAAGGTGGATACTTTTTATGGTATGTGAAGTTTTGGTCATGGAAGTAAGCTTTCTCTATGTATTTTTGGGACTTTCTATGTGTTTGATCATTTTTGAGACAAGGTGCCTTTGATATAACTTACCTTATATATGACCCAAAAAAATGATTTTTTTCATGTTTTTAGCTCCATCATTAACATCACGATGAATCCCTTTTCATTGATTAGAGAAAGAATCATTTGGAAGACGATTCTTCTTTCGAGAAGTAGCTAGTGGAGATCCAAGAATGCCTATAGATGGTCTAGAATAAGCATTTTTTTCCTATAGTTTTGAATTAATGGAATACAGTGGTGTGGATGAGATTAATTGGAAAAATGAGTTATAGATTCACACAACATACCTTGATCTATTTGATATTGAGATCTTATCATGTATCATTTATCATTTTTTTGGATTTCAACCATTCATGTTTATGATATATTTTTATCTTGTTTCTTTTCATGTCTTGACTTTGATCTAAGTGGTATCTCCCCCAAGATAGTGTTTACAAGAAAGGAAATGCTATTTCTTGATTTTTTTTTGTTATTATGGTGATTTTGTTAAGTTAAAATGATTGAAGGATCCTTGTGTAACACCCAAGCTTCCAAGGTACGTTTCCTTCTGAATAATGCAATAGCTTACATTGTACGCTCCTTGGAGTTTTAACACACCACGACCAATAAAACTAGCCATTTTGAATAGTAATACCCACTTATTGAAATTTTATAAATTTTATTTTTTAAAATTGACTTCATTTTTGGATTCGGATTATCAAAATTAGCTTAGGGTGGATTTTTGGAATTTTTCTGAAAATATTGAATTTTTTATGAATAGTGAAAAACAGTGCGTTATTGTTTAAAATCAACTTTTATTTAACTAATTAGTTATTTTATATAAATTTATATTAGGTAAATAATATATACATAATACCTATATATGTTCAATGTAATTCATTGTAGTCATTTTATAATAATATTACATATATAAATTTTTTTAAACTTTTTACCGTTATTTACCTACCTTCTAGGCACATTTGCAAATTTGCATAAAACATAGTTTAACCACTTCTATGAATTGAATTTAAAATATAAAAAAGAAACATTTGATATCATTATGTAAAATTTTGTTCAATAAGATGGAAATAATTGTTGGTGAATAATAACTTTTGACTTTAATTTACCACAGTTAAATTAAAATTGGGTAACTAAAGGTAAAAAATGATATTATAATTACCCTAACACCTGTCCTAATTCTATTGTATAAATTTTTTTGACCAAAATCAAACTAATGAAGAAAATATGATCCTTTTGGTCAACATGGATTAGATTAGCACATTTATTATTATTTTATTTAAAGTAGAGTAAAAAGTGTTATATTCAATGTTTAATAACTAAACCATTTTTAATACATGGATATACCTAAGATAAATTCGATTGTAAATATTAATTAGAATGAAAAAAATATTTCCTAAATAAATTTATATTATTTTTAATTTTTAGACATTATATAATTAAATTTATTTATGATAAAATGATGATGTAGTAATTACCTATTAACGAATGATTAAAATAATTGATATTATAAATATCCAAATAAATTTAAATTGAGACTTCTGATTAATTACACTAATTTTATAGGTTAATATGAAATTTTAGGGTTTATTAAATAATTGTTTTCTAAGTGATAATGTTTTTATGACTTTCACAAAAACAAAATACCAAATAGTGTTAAAATTTACGTAAATGAGTTTTTAAAACCAATACTATATTATTAATTGATAAAATATTCTTAAATATTTATTTATCGAATAGAGGACTTATATAAGGTTAGATTTATTAATAATGAAACACTTGGGGGTTCTCTTAGAATTTTTATAGTATGTTTATTAACCATTTATTATAATAATATAAGAATATATGGTAAAAGTTAAAGTATTTAACTAAGAGTTAAATCTAAAAGATAAGTTTAATATGGTGTCCCAAAACTATCTAAAACCTATTGGTTGATATTTTTCAACATATCCCCAACTTATCCTCTAAATAAATTATTTTGGAGCCATTATAAACCTAATATGATTTTATAATAAAATAATATTTCTAGATTTTCCTGAAATGACCCTCACCTCTTTTAAAAAGGGTACTCCACCTTCTCACAAAATCACACCTCCAAAGACATTTGGATTGGCCAACCCCTGCTCAAATATACTAAAAACAGCCCTCACATCTACCTATATGACTTACTTTGATCATAAATCCATCCTATGGATCCCTTTTGATCAACTCAAAAGGAAACACCCTGAGAAGAGGTAATAATTTCACCACCTCTTCTAAAGTTCTTTTCATCTTCCACTTCCCCTTTCTTTGTTGTTTCCATACAAAAATAATATCTCCAGTACCTTATAAAAACTATGATGTTATTATAAATATGGTATAACCATATTCATTATTCTACTCATCCTATGAATGACATGTCACCATACGTGCGTACGTATGGCTTACCATCTCCACGTCGTAGTATAATTTGTTATTCAAAAACTTCATTATTTGGTTGGGTATAATAATGATTATAACCGATGTAAATAATAAATATAACATGTTAATTATTATTTATATATGATATAACTTCGAATTACAAATTATTTCACCAATAATATACTGTTATTGTCGCTCGTACATACATACAGATTATCGTCTCCACGAACGTGATGAAATTCATTCCCCATCATAACCATTCAAGAATAATTTTCATTTTATGATTAAAAATAATGTTTAAGAACATAATATAATTTTCGATATGAATCAAATACATCTCATCCATAACAAACATGGATTATGTAACCAAAAATATAAAGGAAAATGAATCAGTTAACACCCGAAACAATGATACTTCTGAAATATTATTAACAAAGAAATCTTAGGAGATCATATATGATATCATATTTATGTATTTATTTATTTTATAATTTAATAAAAATTATTTAACTATAATATAGGAGGTTAACAAACCTCGATCAAGGAAAAGCACAAGGTCAGGGTTAATTCTACAATATCTTCATTATCTGAGGTAGTTTATATATGAGTATCTACTAGGACCTCTTTATCATCCACATCCGTGTTTATTAAAAATCTATTTCAAAACAATTTTACTATTTCTTATACTGTGGGTAAAATTCATTTATACCCTCTTTTGAATTTTTATGAGATCATAACAAAAGAATCATTCTGTCCTTTTCCAAACAAGGTCATTTACGACCATTTCGACAAAATTAAGGAAAGAATGTTTTTTAACATATACGGTGGGTGCGTCTATTTTCCACCATTGTGACACCTTCTAATCTTATTTAAAAGCTTATAAGAATATTTTCAAAATATATTTTTTATTTTAAAATTACAGTACCTTTAACCGATTTCAAAATAGAAAGAGATATTTTTCTCAAATATTTTCGATTTAATTTATGTCAACATCCTTTGATGGATTTTACACTTGTTTAAAGTTAATTTATTAAGATATAATCCTCTATATTTTATTGAAGGATTCTTGAAATGATTGAATGTGGATTTGTTATTTTTATACCATTCATAGTTTTTGGTTAATGTATTAACATTTTGTATGCTAGTTTTAATACTAATGTTTATGTTATGTTTCAACCTTTTTATATAAGGAATGAATTGGATTTAGTAATTGACGAGTGGAGCCCGCTATAGCTCCTAGATGAATCGGTAGGTCTCATGAGACAAACTAGTTCCTTGGAATAAGTCCTTGACAAAATATTATTTGTAATCTTGGCATGAAGCCTTGACCCTGTGGTTATGATGTTTGAAATTATGCATTCAATCATTATGAAATTGGCTATTGATATTACATGTGATTATTAGACTAGTAGAATATCCATGTGAATAATTAAATGGAATTATTTTAGTTATCTTTTCCATATTATGGTCATGTTTATGTTTAAAAGTATTGTTTTTTAGTCTTATACATTGCCTTAAATTTTTATGATTATTTAGGAAAGTTTCTGCTATGTAGTTATCATTACTGAGCACCTGAGCTCACCCCTTTTTATGTTTTATTTTTCCTTGGATTAGAAGAAGTATATTAAAACTGACCTATAAGGATAGTCTAAGGGAGATGATTGTGTTAAAAGTATACACAATGTTGTTTTTTTATTCCGTGATGTAATGTAAAACTTATATATGTATCTAGTACTTCAAAGGCTACTACACTGATCAGTATTTCTGGACATGATTCCTTATATCATTCCAATGTTATGTAATAATGCACCGATTATGGGTAACTAGGGTTAGTGTGTTACAGTTGGTAGTGGAAGTTTAGTACAATCCTTGGAGGATAGATTTAAAAATACTCTATTTATATAGCATTTCCCTAAGATAGACATTGAGGATTAGTATAGAGGAACATCCTAGAATTTTGGTAATGTAATGATTTTGGGAGTTTTCCATGAAATACATCTCTATATGGATATGACTAGGTAGAGGAAGCTCTATAAGAGATATACCTAGGAGTGAAAATTACGACAAGGAGTTTCGGGCATGACCCGAGGTATCTTGGTACACGACAACGAGTCTTGCTGCACTCTTGGTTACGACACTCCCATGGGATATTCTTAGGATAATTCACATATTATTTACATACCATTATGAAGGATTTATTAGTATATATCTCCTCAATGATAACATTTTTATGATTATGTATTATATCCATAAATTGTTCAATTTATGTTATGTGTTTTACAAGTTTGGAATTATGTATTGTGATTCATAAACTAAAATATTCTGTTCCATTTTTTAGAAGTGGCGCCTAGTGGAAGGAATGGGAACTCTATTAAAGCATGCAATCCATGTAGGGATTTACATCCCACTAAAGATAATTATAGTAGAGATGGTGATGCAACTGGTTTTGATCATCTTATCATTATACTATGAAAACTCACTCAGATAATGAATAATAACCTTACCCTTATAGAGCACCGTAATCCACAACACGGAGGATCAATGTTACAACATATCATTAGGAAAAAACCACCGATATTAAATGGGACTACCAATACATTTGTACCTGAGCAATGAATATGTTCCTTAGAGAATATATTTCATGATTTAGGGAGTAGTGAAAGGGAAAAAGTTGTCATGACATTTTATCGCCTCATAGGAGATTTAGATCAATGGTGTTCATTAATTCAAAACAAAACGGAAGATGAAGAAGTATAAAATATGGTATTTTGGGAGTTTAAATAGCTTTTATAAGAAAAATACATTCCTCATAACCATCAAGCTAATATGGAATGACAATTTTTGAGTCTGATGGAAAAGGAGGTTGATAATGTCGCAAAGTATGAGGCTAACATTACAAGGTTAACAAGGCATGAAATATATTATATATGTAACCTAAGGAGTAACATTGATCGATTATTCGATGGGTGAAATCTATTTATCCTTCGAGCATTAGTCTTACAATCCTTATCATCATATGAAGATATTGTCTCATGTGCTATAAATAATGAAAAAGAATACTCTAAGTCTTACAACTTTAAAGCAATGCAAGAGAAGAAAATATATGCTAAACACTATGGAAATGGAAATAAGGGAAAGAAAGAAAATTTTGAATTTCCATCCTGTGGTAAATGTGGGAAGAAACACCTCGGTACCTGCCAAAAGGGAATGTGAGTTTATTACAAGTGTGGTGAAAAAGGCCACAAATCTCATGATTGTGAGGGAAGGAAAGAGGATTTCAATGTTGAATGCTAAAATTGTAGAGAAATAGAGAATTATGTAAATGAATGTCCTAAGATCCAAGGAAACATACCTCCAAAAAGGCCCAGGGAGAAAGGACAAGCTTATGTGATCACTACTGTTGAGGTTGAAGCTTCGAATGACGTGTTGGAAGGTAATTTAATGTTTTCCTCAAAGTTATCCAATGATTTATTTGATTATGGATCATCTCTTAATTTCATAACTTCCTAGTTTTCTAAGAAAATTAGATATTTTCAATTTTATTTAAGAACTATTTTGGCATTAAAAACTCTTCGGGGAAGTATCATTTCAATAATGTATTGTGAATCAGTCCCCATTAGGACATATAAATGTTATTTGTCTTTTAATCTCATCGTCAAACTCATAATTGAATTTGATATAATCCTCGGTATGGATTGGATTTTGGAACATGATATGAAAAGTAATTGAAAGAATAAGGAGGTTACAATTTTTTATGACTATAAGTGCTACATTATCTTTAGAGAAGAAACATCACCACCTAATTCTTATCTAGATCCACCCCCTAGTAGCTCAACTAAATTCAATCATTAGGGAGGAATAGAATAAAATACCTATGGGCGAGGAAAGGAATGTTCAAATATAGGATGTACCTATTGTGAAAGAATATGTAGATGTGTTTCTAGATGATTTACTCAGACATACCCCAGAATGAGAAATTGAGTTTTCCGTTGTTTTAATTCCTTCTTCAAGGACCAAATTGAAGACCCCTTATAGAATGACTACTGTGGAATAAGTGGAACAAAATTAACATCTAGATTAATTGAGTAATAAAGGATTTATTCATCCTAGTATTTCTCCATGGGGACCCTTGTTCTTATTATTAAGAAGAAATATGGTTCTATGAGGTTGTACAATGACTACAGGGAGATCAATTATCTAAAAATAAAGAAAAAGTATATCGTACCTTGCATTAATGATTTATTCGATCATCTTCATGGAGATCAATAATTTTAAAAGATTTACCATCGATCTGGATATCATCAGTTGTGTGTGAAGAAGTAATACACTATTAAAACATCATTTTGAACTAGGTACGAGCATTATGAGTTTACTGTAATGCCTTCGGGACTGACTAATGCCCCCTCTATTTTCATGGATCTAGTGAATAGAGTTTTCATTTAATATCATTATGAATTTATAGTGATATTTATTGATGATATATTGGTTTACTCCAAATGCAATGAAGATCAAGAATATCACGTGCACACTATTCTGAAAACCCTCATAAGAAATGAATTATATAGAATGTTTTGAAAGTGTGAATTTTGGATTTAGGAAATTTCTTTTCTTGGACATATTGTAACGACCCAAAGTTTTTCAATGGAAATTCCTATCTTATATTTATGTTATAAAATAACATGAAAACATAAAAAAATGAACTACTAAGTGATAAGTGACCTTTAAACATAAGTTTCTCACTTCTATGTTTGGAATATCGAAAATCCAACATACACGGTTGTGTTCAAGATGATTTTTGGAGTCTAATGAAGCAAAAATAATTTTTGGTGAATAGTAACGTACCCTTAGGAATAGTAACATACCCTTATGAATAGTAATATGACCCTTATGAATAGTAAAACATCCAACATAAGAGTAACATTAACTATGAATAATAAAATAAAATTTAGACATCTTAGAAAGTGACAATTTGACCTTAGTAAACGTTTTGGTATTTTGTAAGTCATAAATAAATAATTATAATTAATTAATTAATTTAAAATAATATTTATTTCCCTAAAATTTATTCATAAATTATTTAATCAATGTCTTATAGTTTTTAGATAATTTTATAAGACCCTACATAATTTTTGAAAGCACTATAAAATCAGTTTTAATCTTAAAAACTGTTTTTTAAGTAAATTATGATTTTAATTAAATATTAAATTAATAATAATTATAAACTATTTTTGAAAAATGGACTCAATTTTTGTATTCCACACATCTAAAAATTGTTGGGGTAAATTTTTGGGATTTTTCTGAGATACTTGAATTTTTGAGGAATAGTGAAATACCGTAATTTACAAAATAAGCTAAATAAGCTAATTATATGGTCATGTGTGATGTTCTGCTGATGTAAGACCACTTGGTTCGGGATTACATTATAAAAATACCATTCTTGGTCGTTCAATACTCACTATTCCTGGTCTTGTGGGGAAATAATAAACTAATGAATTTTATATTAAGGGAACCCCTCTCCCCTCCACTATAAAAGCCACCCTTCACACCCTCATTTCCTCACACCTATCAAGCTTCAAGCCTTCTCTAAACTCTGCACAAACACATTCCCTATCCCCTACCCCACGTCCAAGAGCTTATGGTCTCATCAAAAGACCAAGCTTGGGCCCTTAAGGAGGTTCTCAAGAGAAGGATTCAAGAGGTAATTTCCCTCCCTCTTCTCCTTTAATTTCCTTTCAAGTTCAAGTTCATTTCTTGATGTCTCTCCACCTATATTCATCCAAATTTTATTGTAACTCCATTATTATACATATAATGTAATTTTATGATTCTAATGGGATATTATATTATCCATCCCCTTTTCCCTCTTCCTTTTATTTTATTAAAGAGAACATTGTTCGTGAGGTGTTACTTTATCACCTTCAAGAACGACATGCTTTCTTATTCCATTTCTAACTTCTGATATGGTCATGAAACCATTTTTATGGTTGAACCAGAATATTTTATGTGTATTATGTTCTATTTAATGTTCTGTAAATAACCTATGGACATATTACTAAGTGATAAGTTAAAACAAGTTCGTTGTGATCCAAAAACCGCCCAAATTGACCCAAATAACCATCATTTAATTCTTATCTAATGATTCATCCACATGGATGTAATATAATTAATTATAGAATAATTAAATCTCCTATAATATCAATAATGACATGTAATATCATTTATGTATGTTTACTCTTTTTCTACCCAAACTTCAATTTAAGAATACACATGAACCACCCAAGAAAAACCATAAAAACGAACAACCCCGAACAATGTTTTTAAACTCTATAAGTCATCCAAAAGAACATAATATGACATAATGAAACCATAATTAACCCTATTAATGTAAACAAGGTTCTGGATTTCTAATTAATTAATATAATGTCATTATAATGGGCATTAAAGTGAAGGAAGCATTCGAGTACAAGGTAAGGGGAAATCTCGAACCCAATTTTCTTCCTTCAGGTTCTCCCTCTTTCACTCCATTATTGATATGGTTACTCCTTAAAGATCATTTTTTCATTATTTTCTTTACTTTTATGGGATATAAATGTTTTTCACTGGTTTTTATGTCCAAAAAAATGTTTTCCGAAAGAGCTATTCTTTTAAGAACACCCCTTTTACTTCTCACTCAAAGTGGACGGTTCTTGTAACATGTATGTTATTCCCTCTTTCTTTTGGGAACCCCAAGATTATGAATGTATTATTATGAGATGAAACCCAATCCTTTCCATGGGCTAGTTATTTTCATTTTTGATATGTATTCTATGTGGAAATAATGATAATGATAATGTTTTGATGTGATGGGTGCGCCCGGAATTATATAGCGCAATATGAATGTTTCAAAGTGACGGGTGCGCCCAGAATTATACAGCGCTCCAATGCATTGGGTAAAGTGATTAATCTCATGAGTAAATTTAAAATGATGTGTGAACAAGATTCTAGCCTGGTTCACAAGTATGTGTGGTATTTAACCACTATGACATGATGTTTTATTTTTATGCATTGCCACAGTTCAAGTCTTTTATTTATGCTCCTCTCATGTTCATGATCTTTTGTCTATGTTATGATTATCATCACCCCATGATATATTGTTTCTATCTATCCTCTTACTGGGCTTCTACTTCTCCCCTTTTTATGTATATCCTCAGGTGGCTACATGTACTAAGTAGAGGACAAGTGCCAATAAGAAGCTAGAGAAGAAGAAATTAAATAAATTTTTATGCTTGATATTGTATTTGTTATGTGTTGTCCTAGTTTTTCCAAGATAATAAACCTTTGGATCCTCTATGTGTAATATCTTCATTTTGTTTATCTTTTAAATGATGTAATAGTAATGTAAGAAAAGGCCGGGTCTCTATAGTTTGTATCAAAGGCAAGGTTTAGTTAATTTGGGAATTAGGATTAGAGAACCCTAGAGAAAACCTCTAGTATGAGAGTAAGTAAAAATATGCACACAAGAATATTTACCTAAGGATCCCATATGGTATGTTTTCGGTATAAATTCTTTTAATGAATAAGTTATTCATGACATGTTTACTTATTTTTTGTTCTAACCTTTTATATTTTATAAAATGGTGGGAACCAGGAGAATTTAGGCCAACAAATCATGCGAGGGCCAATGAAACGATTGCCTAAACGACATCCCCAATGATTTGGGATGCGGAGTTCAAAACCTTATGGAGATTCTTACCTAATTATCTCAGGTTATGAATAATAACCATAATAATTGGGAATGTCCTCCTTCAACAAAGAGGGAGCAACTGGCTATCGAATGTTTTATGCGGCAAAGACCACCAACGTTTTGTGGATCTTCCGATCCACTAGTTGTGGAGAAGTGGGTCAACTCCATAGAGAAGATCTTTTCTGTGTTCCCTGTTCTGAGACGGAGAAGGTGAATCTAGCCATTTATCATCAAGATGGAGAAGATGATCAATGGTGGGCTTTGATTAAGAACACCAAGTCAAGGCAGGAAATTGAAGAGATAGAATGGGAAGACTTTAAGATAATGTTTCTTAACAAGTATTTCCCAAGAACTCTTCGCACGAAAATGGAGAAAGAATTTATTGAGCTCAAGAAAAAATAAGGAGAATCTGTCACAACCTATGAAGCGAATTTTACAAGGCTTTCAAGGCACACTTCGAGTTTTTTTTATAAAAAATGATAGGAAAATTGATAGATTCTTTAGTGGATTAAAACAACTCCATTGAAAGGCTCTTGAAATTCGAGACTTTGGGAGTTATGAAGAAGTTGTTCGGTGTACTCTCAAAGTGGAGATGGATTTTGGAGAATGGTCCTATGGCTATGGGGATAAGAAATGAAAGATGGAGTTTCAAGATGGTTGATCTAGTGACAAATGTGGGAAGAAAAATCAACGACCCACATGCCAAAAATGTGGGAAGTTGCACCATGGGAACTACCTCAAACAGATAGGGAAATTCTTCAAGTGTGGGAAAGAAGGACACAATGCTCAAGAGTATCGAAAAGACATGAGAAGGAAGGATAATGTAGCTGATGAAAGGAGAGAACCACTCATGGTTCAATTCTACAACTGTAAGGAGCTAGGGTACTATGCAAACCAGTGCACTAAACCTCGAGTTCTCGAGGGTAGTCAGTGTCAGCAGCCACCAAAGCCAAAGGAACAAGGGATGTCTTATGCTATCACTACTGCGGAGGTGGAGCATGATAATGAAGTCGTGAAAGGTACACTTCCTATTCACTCAAGAATGGAAAATGTCTTATTTGATTCTGGTTCTACCCATTCCTTTATATCTTGCAAGTTTTCTAGAACTATATAATCAAAGCCCCAAAACCATAAAGTATAGATATTTGTAAAAACACAAAGTGGTGAAATAATTGCAACCCAAGTGTTTGAATCTTCTCATATTAACGTATGTGGTAAGATTCTTCTGGAAAATCTCGTAATACTTCCCTTGGTGGAATTCGACGCTATAATGGGAAAGGATTGACTCTCATTATATAGAGCACATATCAACTGTTGGGAAAAGGAAATATCTTTTCATATTTCGAACCATCCCATGCTCCTATACAAATGAAAGGAAGATCATGAATTTCCTTTGAAAAATCCTTCAATGGTGTGGGTGTTGATTCCCTATGAATAAGAATACCTCAACCAAATGGTTGAGTCGAAGGAAAGTTCCAACCTTGAGGAAATTCCCATCGTGAGGGAATATGGCGATGTATTTCTTGAAGAGTAACCCGGAATTCCCCTGGATCGTGAGTTATAGTTCTCAATTGAACTCATACCTGGAGCTACTCCTATCTCGAAGTGTCCCTAAAGGATGGATCCTATCGAACTGGAGGAGTTAAAGAAGCAGTTGCAAGAGCATCTGGACAAAGGGTTCATATGCCCTAGTGTATCACCTTAGGGTGTGCCGGTGCTCTTTGTGAAGAAGAAAGATATAACCATGCAACTTTGTATCGATTATCGGGAACTCAACAAGATCACCATAAAGAACAAGTATCCTCTCCCAAGGATTGATGACTTGTTTGACCAGTTAAGAGGAGATCAATACTTCTCAAAGGTGGATATTCATTCTGGATATCATTAGGTAAATGTGAAGAAGGAAGATATTCATAAAACTGCCTTCCGTAAAAGTTATGGGCACTATGAGTTTTTGGTGATGCCCTTTGGGCTTTCTAATGCCCCTGAAATCTTCATGGATTTGATGAATAGAGTCTTTAGACATTACCTCGACAAATTTTTGGTAGTGTTTATTGACGATATTCTCATTTACTTTAAGAGCACGTAAGAACATGAAGAACATATAAGACTTGTGTTGGTGACATTGAGAAAAGAGAATTTATACACCAAGTTCAGAAATTGTGAATTTTGGATGAATCAAGTCATGTTCTTGGGACATGTGATCACAAGTGAGGAAATTTCTGTGGATCCTTCAAAGACAAAGGAGATTGAGGAATGGTCCAGGACCTCTAGTGTCACAAAAATCCGTAGTTTTCTTGTATTAGCTGGGTAATACCGAGGTTTTGTGAGAAAATTCTCACGATTGTCAAGCCCGCTAAATAAGTTAACATGGAAAGGGGTAAAGTATGTCTGGACGGAAGAATGTGAGGGAAGATTCAAGGAGCCAAATAGAAGGCTAATCACAGCACCTGTACTCACACTACTGAAATGTAGAGAATGTTTTGTGATATACAGTGATACTTCAAAGAAAGGCTTGGGTTCTGTACTCATGGAAAATGATAATGTGATAGCCTACGCCTCACGACAGTTGAAAATCCAAGGGCAGAACTACCCGACACATGATCTAGAGCTGGAAGCTGTGATTTTTGCCTTGAAAATCTGGCAGCATTACCTTTATGGTGAGAAGTGTGACATATACACTGACCAAAAGAGCCTGAAGTATATATTCACACAAAAGGAGCTCAACATGCATCAAAGGAGATGGTTAGAGATAATCAAGGATTACGATTTCTATATTCACTATCATCCTGGAAAGATGAACAAGGTAGCTGCTGTTCTAAGTAGAAAAGAACCTACTACTCTATCCATGTTGCAGATTGAGAAAGACCCTATCTTATTGGATATGAAAAGAATGGATTTGGAAATCATAAGGGCATGGGATAAATCCTACCTTCCCCAAATGATTGTGCAACCATCCATCCAAGAGAAGATTAAGGAAGCACAAAGGGATTATGTGGAGATACAAAAGAGGGTGAATGCAGTAAAGGAAGGGAAGCTGCAAGAGTTCCATATCGACGATGATGGTGTGATTTGGTTTGGAACACAGCTTAGTGTGCCTTCTTCACCCGGGATAAAAAGGAGCTATTGGAAAATACACATAGCTCAAATTTCTCTATCCATCCTGGGAGTACCAAGATGTACCGTGATCTCCGAGAACACTTCTTGTGGGATAACATGAAGAAGGAGATTGCAGAATATATATCAAGGTGCTTAGTATGTCAGCAAGTTAAAGATGAGTGAAAAAAGTCCAAGGGTATGATGAAGACATTGCCAATACCTATGTGGAAATGGGAAAATGTTACTATGGACTTTGTCACGGGTCTCCCGAAGACGTCAAAGGGAAATAATGCGATATGGGTCATGGTTGACCGACTCACCAAGACTGCCCATTTTATCGCTATTCAGGAAGACCTATCGCTTGAACAACTTGCAAAGATATATGTGAAGGAAGTGGTGAGACTGCATGGTGTTCCACTCTCAATTTTATCTAACCATGATCCAAGGTTCACATCTAAATTTTAAAGGAGACTTCAACATGTTTTGAGTACTGAATTAAATTTTAGCATGACCTATCACCCCCAAACCGATGGCCAGTCTGAAAGGACTATTCAGACGCTTGAAGATATGCTAAGAGTCTGGTCTCTATAATTAAAAGGTGGATAGGATTAGCATCTTCCATTAGTTGGGTTCTCATACAACAACACCTTCCACTCGAGTATTCAGATGCCTCCATATGAAGCTCTGTATGGAAAGTGATGTAGAACTCCAACCTGTCAGGATGAAGTTGGAAAAAGAAAGCTACTTGGGCCCGATCTTGTTCAAGAAATGACAGAGAAGGTTCAAGTCATCCAGAAACACATCAAAGTTTCTCAAAGTAAGAAAAAGATCTATACTGACAACCGTCGAAGGGACTTGGAGTTCGACATTGGAGATAAAGTCTTCATTTGAATATCTCTATGGAAGAGAGTCATGCGATTCGGGAAGAAAGGGAAGCTAAGCCCAAGGTATATTGGCCCCTTTGAGATCCTTGACCGCATAGGAGCCGTGGCCTATCATCTTGCACTTCCACCACATATGGCTCAAGTTCATGATGTTTTTCATGTATCACTACTGAGGAAGTACATACCAGACCCCTTACATGTACTAAACTCAGAGGTGGTGAAGCTGGAAGATGATCTCTCCTATGAGGAGAAGCCAGTAAATATTCTAGATCAGAGAGATAAGGTTCTACGCAACAAGACAACCCATCTTGTGAAAGTGTTGTGGAGGAACCATAAGTTTGAGGAAGCAACTTGGGAACTAGAAGAGGCAATGAAGGATAAGTACCCTCACCTGTTTGTGTAAAGTGAAATTTCGGGGGTGAAATTTCTTAAGGGGGGAAGAATGTAACGACCCAAATTTTTTCAATGGAAATTCCTTTCTTATATTTATGTTATAAAATAACATGAAAACACAAAAAAAATGAACTAATAAGTTATAAGTGACCTTTAAACATAATTTTGTCACTTCTATGTTTGGAATTTCGAATATCCGACATACACGGTTGTGTCCAAGATGATTTTTGGAGTCTGAACAAAAATAATTTTTGGTGAATAGTAACGTACCCTTAGGAATAGTAACATACTCTTATGAATAATAATACGACCCTTATGAATAGTAAATCTTCCAACATAAGAGTAACGTTACCTATGAATAATAAAATAAAATTTAGACATCTTAGAAAGTGACAATTTGACCTTAGTAAACGTTTTGGTATTTTGTAAGTCATAAATAATTAATTATAATTAATTAATTAATTTAAAATAATATTTATTTCCCTAAAATGTATTAATAAATTATTGAATCAATGTCTTATAGTTTTTAGATAATTTTATAAGACCCTACGTAATTTTTGAAAGCACTATAAAATCAGTTTTAATCTTAAAAACTGTTTTTTTAAGTAAATTATGATTTTAATTAAATATTAAATTAATAATATTTTGAAAATTATTTTTGAAAAATGGACATCATTTTTAGATTCTAAATGTCGAAAAATGGCTGGGGTAAATTTTTGGGATTTTTCTGAGATACTTGAATTTTTGATGAATAGTGAAATACCGTAACTTACAAAATAAGCTAAATAAGATAATTATAGGGTCATGTGTGATGTTCTGATGATGTAAGCCCACTTGGTTCGGGATTACATTATAAAAATACCATTATTTGTCGTTCAATACTCACTATTCCTTCTATTTTGGGGAAATAATAAACTAATGAATTTTATATTAAGGAAACCCCTCTCCCCTCCACTATAAAAGCCACCCTTCACACCCTCATTTCCTCACACCTCTCAAGCTCCAAGACTTATCTAAAATCTACCCAAACACCTTCCCTATCCCCTCCCCCCACGTACAAGAGCTTCTGGTATCATCAAAAGACCAATCTTAGGCCCTTAAGGAGGTTCTCAAGAGAAGGATTCAAGAGGTAATTTCCCTCCCTCTTCTCCTTTAATTTTCTTTCAAGTTCAAGTAATTTATTGATCTCTATCCACCTATCTTCATCCAAATTTTATTGTAACTCCATTATTATACATATACTGTAATTTTATGATTCTAATGGGATATTATATCATCCATCCCCCTTTCCCTCTTCCTTTTATTTTATTAAAGAGAACGTTGTTCGTGAGGTGTTAATTTATCACCTTCAAGAATGACAAGCTTTCTTTTTTGCATTTCTACCTTAAGATATGGTCATGAAACCATTTTTATGGTTTAAAGAGAATATTTTATGCGTATTATGTTCTATTTAAAGTTCTGTAAATAATATATGGACATATTATTAAGTGATAAGTTAAAACAAGTTCGTTGTGATCCAAAAACCGCCCAAATTGTCCCAAATAACCATCATTTAATTCTTATCTAATGATTCATCCACATGGATTTAATATAATTCATTATAAAATCATTCAAGATCCTGTAATATCATTAATGACATGTAATATCATTTCTGGATGTTTACTCATTTTCTACCCATACTTCAATTTAAGAATACAAGTGAACCTCCTAAGAAAAACCATTAAAACGAACATCCCCGAACAATGTTTTTAAACTCTATAACTCATCCAAAAGAACATAATATGACATAATGAAACCATAATGAACCCTATTAATGTACACATGGTTCTGTATTTCTAATTAATGAATATAATTTCATTATACAGGACATTAAAGAGAAGGAATCATTTGGGTACATGGTAAGGGGAAATCTCGAACCCAATTTTCTTCCTTCGAGTTCTCCCTATTTAACTCCATTTTTGATATGGTTACTCCTTAAAGATCTTTTTTTCATCACTGTCTTTACTTTTATGGGATATAAATGTTTGTCACTAGATTTTATGTCCAACAAAATGTTTTCCTAAAGAGATCTTCTTTTAAGAACACCCCTTTTACTTCTCACTCAAAGTGGATAGTTCTTGTAACATGTATGTTATTCCCTCTTTCTTTTGGGAACCCCAAGCATATGAATGTATTATTATGAGATGAAACCCAATACTTTCCATGGGCTAGTTATGTTCATTTTTGATATGTATTCTATGTGGAAATCATGATAATGATAATATTATGATGTGACAGGTGCGCCCAGAATTATATAGTGCAATATGAATGTTTCAAAGTGACAGGTGTGCCCAAAATTATATAGCGCTTTAATGAATTGGGTAAAGTGATGAATCTCATGAGTAAATGTGAAATGATGTTTGAAAAAGATGCTAGCCTGGTTCACAAGTATGTGTGGTAGTTAACCACAAATACATGATGTTTTATTTTTATGCATTGCCACATTTCAAGTCTTTTATTTATGCACCTCTCATGTTCATGATCTTTTGCCTATGTTATGATTATCCTCACCCCGTGATATATTGTTTCTATATATCCTCTTACTGGGCTTCTAGCTCACCCATTTTTATGTATATCCTCAGGTGGCTACATGTACTAAGGAGAGGACAAGTTCCAATAAGAAGCTATAGAAGAAGAAATTAAATAAATGTTTATGTTTGATGTTGTATTTGTTATGTGTTGTCATAGTTTTCCCAAGACACTAAACCTTTGGATCCTCTATGTGTAATACTATTATGTTTTTTATCTTTTAAATAATGTAATAGTAATGTAAGAAAATGATGGGTCGCTATACATATTGTCTCTAAGGATGGAATCTCTATCGATCCTTCTAATACAAGAGCAATACAAGAATGGAAAGCACCAACGAGTATAACTGAGGTACTCATTTTTATTGGTTTAGCAGGTTTTTATTAGCATTTCATCCCGAATTTTTTCTGATTGGATAACCCATTAACCATGCTCACACGTAACAGGGGTAAATTTGTTTGGACAAAAGAGTGTGAATAATGTTTTGAATAACTTAAGTAAAGATTTTTCAATGCTTCTATCTTGACTTTACCATCAGGGAATTATGGGTGTGTTATTTATAGTGATGCTTCAAATAAATGGACATGGTTTTTTCCATATAGAGAATGATAAATTTATTGCTTATGCATCACAATAGCTAAAAATTCATGAACAAAACTATCCCAATCATGATATTGAGTTAGTATATGTAATCTTTGCTTTGAAAATATGGAGACACTATCTCTATTGTGAAAAATGTGAGATATATACCGATCACAAGAGTTTTAAGTATATTTTCTCACAGAAATAACTCATCAATAGGGAAAGACGATGGCTTGAACTACTCAAGGATTATGATTGAACAATATACTACCACTTGAGGAAAGAAAATAAGATGTAAGATGCTTTGAGAAGAAAGGATCATGTAGTTTTTAACAAGATGAGAGTTGAAAGGGATATTATGTTCATGGATCTAGTAAAGACGGATATGGGAATAATCAGGGAAGGTGAAACATCAATACTTTTTCAAATGGTTGTTAAAAAATCTTTACTAGAAATGATAAAATGTTCTTTGACCGACGATGAGGAGTTTTAAAAGAAAATTAATGCTGGAATGATGGGAGATTGATCAACTTTGTATATGAAGCTGGGATTTTGAAATTTTGGAAGAGACTTTGTGTTCTTGACATACCTAATCTAAAAACGGAATTTTTGGATGATAATCATAGCTCCAATTTCTCTATTCTCCCTTTTAGAACTAAGATGTATAAATATTTGAAGGAAAATTTTTGGAGGGACAACATGAAGAGGGATATTGCTGATTATGTGTCAATATGTATGGTTTGTTAACAAGGGAATGCTGGAAGACAACATCTTAAATGAGTCTGGAAACCTCTTCCCATACCTGATTGGAAATGGAATGATATTATGATGGAATATGACATTGGACTACCAAATACTCATAAAAGGAATGATGCAATTTGGGTCCTTGCTGACCACCTTACTAAGTCAGCACATTTTCTTTCTATAAGATAAGATTTAATACCTGAATGTCTAGCAACACTATATATCAATGATGTTTTAATACTTCATGGAGTACCTCTATCGATTGTTTCTGATCATGAACCTTGTTTTAAATAATTATTCTGAAAAATTATTCATATGTCCTTGGATACTGAACATCTTTCGAGCACTTCCTACCACCCTCAAACTGAAGGACAATCAGAATGAACTATTCAAACCTTAGAAGACATTTTGAGATCTTTATCACTTGACTTTCAATGTATGTGGGATCAATATTTACCTATGGTAGAATTTTCCTACAACAGTAGCTTCTATTCATATATTCAGATGGCACCATATGAAGCTTTATATGAAAAGATATGTCACACAACAACTTGTTGGGGTGATGTTGGTGAAAGAAAACTCGTAGGCCCAGAACATGTTGAGGAAACAATGGAAAAGGTGGCGGTTATCCAAAACCACATCGATGTTTCTCAAAGTATGAAAAAGAGATATACTGATATTCGAAGAAAGGATTTTGAATTTCAAGGTGGAGATCATGTTTTCTTGAAGGTATCTACATGGAAGGGTGTTATACGTTTTGGTGAGAAGGGTAAATTATGTCCCAGATACATCAGACCTTTAAAAATTCTTTAACGAATTGGAGTTTTAGCTTATCGTTTGGCAATGCCTCCATGTCTCTCCAAAGTTCATGATGTGTTCCACGTATCACTGTTGAGAAAATACATGCCTGACCCAATGCATGTACTCACCTATGAAGTAATAGAATAGGAACCCGACCTATCTTATTGCGAAGATCCTATTAGAAATATTTATACCAGAGAAAAATTGTTGAGAAATAGGTTGACTTGTCTGGTGAAAGTTCTATGGATAAATCATAAGATGGAAGATGCAACATGGAACCCCATGGAACATTTGAGGAAGAACCACCAGAATCATTTTAGGCAGTAATATTCTATAAATTTTGAGGATGAAATTATTTTAAGGAGGGGTGAATGTATCAACCCAAACTACCAAGGTATGTTTCCCTTTAAATAATGCAATTGCTTGCGTTGTACACAACTTGGAGTTTTAACACACCACAAACAATCATACTAGTCGTTATGAATAGTAAAAAACACATTTTAAAATTTTATAAATTTTATTTTTCAAAATGGACTTCATTTTTGGATTCAAAATATCATAATTAACTTTGGTTGATTTTGGTTATTTTTTTGGAAAACTTTCAATTTTTGATGAATAATGAAAAACAATGCGTTATTGTTTAAAACAAATATTTTATTTAAATAATTTTTTATTTCATTTAAATTTATATTAGGTAAAAATAGATACATAATACCTATATATGTTCAATTTAATTCATTGGAGTATTTTTATATATTAAATATATAAAATTTTATTGAACTTTTTACCATCTTTTACCCACCTTCTAGGCGCATTTGCAAATTTGCATAAAAATTAATTTTACTACTTCTATGAATTGAATTGAAAAAATATAATAGACATGGTATATATCAATAAGTAAAATATGGTTCAATAAGTTGAAAATACTTTTTGGGGAATACTAACTTTTGACTTTTATTTATAAGGGTAAAAAGTAAATAGTGTAATTAATGGTAAAGATGATTTTATAAGTACCCTAACACATGTCCTAATTCAATTGGATAAGTGTATTTTGACAAAAATCAACCTTAGGAATAAAGTATGATCTTTTTGGCCCACTTGAATTATATTTGGACATTTATTATTATTTTATTTAAAGAAGATTTAAAAGTGTTAAATTCAAAGTTTAATAACTAAACCATTTTTAATATATGGTAATACAGAAGATAAAATCTACTATAAATATTCATTATAAATCCAAAAATATTTTATACATAATTGTATCTTATTTATAATTTTTATACATTATATAATTAAATTTATTTATTATACAATGATGATGCAATAATTAACTTATTAATGAAAGAATAAAAAAGGATATTATAAATATTCAAATAAATGTAAATTTAGCCTTCTGATGAATTACATTAATTTTATAGGTTAATATGACATGTTGGGGTTTATTAAATATTTTTTTAATGTGATAAAGGTTTTATTATTTTCAAAAAAACAAAATACCAAATTGTGTCAAAATAGACATAAATGAGTTTTAAAACAAATACTATATTATTAATTGATAAAATATTCCTAAAAATATATGGTTCATCCAAAAGACGTAGATAATGCTAGATATATTAATAATTAACAACTTGGTGTTCTTTTGTCTTTTTATAGTATGTTTATTACACATATATTATAATAATACAAGAATATGTGGTAAAAGTTAACTATTTAACTAAGGGTTAAATCTAAACGATAAGGTTAATATGGTGACCTAAACCTGTCTAAAATCTATTCGTTGAGGGTTTTTTTGACCCATACACACCTTAGTCTCTAAATAAATCATTTTTGAACCATTATAAACTGAATATGATTGTATAAGAAAATAATATTTCAATCTTTTCATAAAGTGTCCCTCACCTCTCTTATAAATGGGTACTTCACCTTCTCTCAAAATCACAACACCCAAGCCATTTGAATCAGCCCAAACCTGCTCAAATATTCTCCCAACTACCCTTACATAGACTAAGAGGCTTTAAATTTATCATAAATCCATCCTATGGATCCCTTTTTATCAACTCAAAATGAAACACCTGAAGAAGAGATAATAATTTCACCACCTCTTTCAAAGATTTTTTCTTCTTCCACTTCCTCTTTCTTTGTTGTTTCCATAACAAAATAATAAATCCAATACCTTATACATACTGTGATGTTATTATAAAAATGTTATAACCATATTCATTATTCTAAATATCCTATGATTGACAATTCACCATACGTGCATACTTACGACTTTCCGTCTCCACGTCGTGGTGTCGTTTGTTATTCAAACACGTCATTATTTGGGTGGGTATAATAATGAGTAAAACTGATGTAAATAATATATATAAAATTTTAATGATTATTTATATATGATATACCATCTAATTACATACGATATCACCATTAATAGAAATATATTGTTTCTCGTGTGTACGTACGGATTACCGTCTCCACGAACGCGATATAATTTATTCCCTCATATAACCATTCAAGAATAATTTTCATTTTATGATTAAAAATAATGTTTAAGAATTTAATATCATTCAGGATATGAATCAAATACATCTTATCGATAAAAAATAAGGCTTACGTAACCATGCATATAATGGATAACAAATCAGTTAACACCCTAAACAATGATACAACTGAAATATTATTAACAAAGCAACATTAGAAGATCATATATGATATCATATTTATGTATTTGGTTATTTTATAATTTAATGAATATTAGTGAACTATTATATAGGAGGTAAACATACCCTTAATCATTGAAAAGTATAAGTTAAGGGTTAATTCTATAATCTCTTCATTATCCGAGGTTGTTTATATGTGAGTATCTACTTGGACTTCATTATCATCCACATATGTGTTTCTTAAAAATACATTTCAATTTTTTTTACTATTTACTAATATATGGGTTAAATTTATTTATTCCCTTTTTTGACATTTTATGAGATGTTTATAAAGTAATCTTTATGTCATCTTCTAAACAAGGTCCTTTACGACCTTTTCGACAAAATTATGAAAAGAATATTTTTTAACTTTTATAGAGGGTGAAGCTATTTTCCACCATTGTAACACCTTCGAAGATACACTTACAAGATTATAATAATATTTCCAAAATAAATCTTTTATTTTAAAATTACAGCACTTTTAATTTATTTCAAAATAGAAAGAGATATTTTTCTCAAATAGTTTTGATTTAATCTATGTCAACAACCTTTAATGGATTTTACACTTGTTTGAAGTTGATTTTTTATGATATAATATTCCATATAATATTGGAGATTTTGTGATATGTTTTAATGTTGATATGTTATTTTTATACCATTCATGGTTTATGGTTAAATTATTAACATTATGTATGCTAGTTTTAATTCGAATGTTTATGTTATGTTTCAACATTTTTGTATAAGGAATGAATTAGACTTAGTAATTGATGGGTTGATCCCACTATAGCTCCTCGATGCACCAGTAGGTCTCATGATACAAACTAGTGTCTTGGCACAAGGCCTCGAAAAAATCTTATTTTTAGTCTTGGCACAAGGCCTTGACTATGTGGTTATGATGTCTGACATTACGCATTCCATCGTTATGAAATTAGCTATTGATTTTACATGTGATTATTCGACTACTAGAATATCCATGTGAATAATTAAATGGAATTAGTTGATTTATATTTTCTATATTATGCTAATGTTAATGTTTAAAAGGATTGTGTTTTAGTATTATATATTTACTTAAACGTTTATGCTTATTTATGAAGGTTTTCGCAATATTGTAATCCTTACTGAGAACCTGAGCTCACCCCTTTCTATGTTTTATTTTTCCTAGGATGTGAAGAAGTATATTATTGCTGACATATATATATATATTCTAAGGGAGGTGATTATGTTAAAATGAGACACAATGTTGTTTTTTATTTATGATGTAATGTAAAACTTTTGTATCTATCAAGTACTTCCAAAGCTACTAAATTGATCAGACTATTGGTACATGATTCCTTGTATCATGACAATGTTATGTAATAATACACTAACTCTTGGTAACTATGGATGGGTCATTACACCTTGAGAGGTTTAATGGGGTGTGGTTGTTTGGACTACCCCATTTCATTTTCTCTATGGGTTTGGTTATGGATTACTGAGGAAGAGAATTGTTTTAGTGGAATGTAATTTAATTTCATAGATCCATATTGACCAAACCCTTCATGTTTCCAAAGATCATGGTGCTCGGAGGAGGCTTGGAGTGAGTTTGGAGGGTTTTAACTAAAAAATGATAGATGTAGGGATATTAGACTACATGTATCCTTTACACATGATGTAAGTGAGATTAATGGATTGTGTTATACTTCTCCATGATGTATAATTATTTCAGGTTAAATTTTTTAGGGTGATTCATTTTTTTGTAGGATTTGAAAACATGACATTTACATGACATGTAATATTTTCATGTTTTTAAAATTCCATATATAATTAATTTATAAAAGATCATACTTCATTGGTTTTCATTAAAATGTATAGCCATAAGTTCACCCTATCGAATTTAAGGAGACCAGTTGTCCTCCTTTTGGAATTTTTGAGATTCCTTCAATGGGTTTTGATCTTTGGATTCCCGTATTCAATTAGGGGTCATTCGTGGTACATTATACCTTATTTCACATGGTACTTTGATTTTATTCCTCCAGTTTCCTCTTTTCTTATGATATAATATCATATCCAATTTTATAATTGATATTTTATGGATTTTTTTTGTTGGGGTTGTGCCATGGTGTCCTTGGATGGAATCACATTCTTGTTGAAGAGGTCACCATGATCTGTAATGTTATTATGTTATCATGAAATAAATATTGACTCCTACAAGGTCGAGGATTCATTATAACTTCAATTTATTTATGTAAAATAATAAAATAGAACATTTTTTATCCCTATGGATGTAAATTGGATTATCTTAATAATTATTGAACTAGATTAAAAAATAATGGAAAGTATTGATCAAATGTAGAGCTTTATAGAATTATAACATGTTACATATTGTTTTTCATGGTTGGGTGATATCTTTGATATTCCTTAATAACAAGCCCTTATGATGGGATTATCATGTCAGAATTGGTAAGGTAAATAAATATGGTATTAATTTATAATAAATTATCTTAGGAATTGATGAATATGCATGTTTGTAATCCAGTGTTGTAATTTAAAAATGATCTAATTGTGGCAGTGTGAATGATTAATTAAATTTTATCTTTCTTTTGATTAATGGAATTTATAATAATATTAAGAATGTTTATTCTTATTGATTAATCCAATTGAACGCATGATAATGAATTGAAATTCCAAATTTTTTTCTAAAAAATTTATTTATTTTAGGAATCATGTTTAAATTAATTATTTAATTAATATAGTTTCATGTTAAATATAGATTACATAGGTTCCCTATAGTTGGACCATTTGAATAGTGAATATTTTAAATCAATATGGAAAAAACATGTTGTTTGATAAAGGTAATTTATGGGTCTTAAGTTTCTTTCTTTCACATAAAGGAAGAGATACTTGTTTTGTAGTAGTGAGGGCTTGTTTATGTGTAAAGATTAGATACCTTATTTTAGGTACTATATTACCTTATTTGCTATGATTTTTTTTCATGCTTCTTTTGTGATGTCATAAAGTTGTGATATTTTTAATGTGATGTTGTTGGGTAAGGAGATCTGAATGAGAAATGAGAATGAGATGGCTATGATTGGGATGAAAAATGTGAGATGTGACAAGGAGGCCTAGATGATATAGTAGTAGTTGATTCCTATGATGGATATATGCATATTGATATTTATGTGGTGTTAGGGATGGCACTAAAGTTTATAGAATGGTTTATAGATTGGCATCCTCATTAATGTGACGATGAGAGTTGGGATGATCGCATATGAATATGTTTATTGATTGATGGTTGGATTGCTTGTTTTACTTTTATTCCCTTCCTTAGCTCACCAGGTGGAATGATGTTCTTGGTTTTAGGTTTCCCCTTTGTTGTATCATATGATTTTTTACTAGAGTACCTGGATTAAGGAATGATGTAATAATGAATAAATAATTCTTACCCTTTGGGGTTGGTGATGATGAAATGAAAATTCTGAAAATATTTTTATCTTGATAAACCATTGACTCAATTTTTTTTTCACGGAGGGAATATCCGTTACTCTAACGTTTAATGAATGCATCTGGATATAATGTTAATGGTTAATTAATGGACAAAGAAAAATTAAATTCAAGGAAATGATAAAAGTTAAATAATTAATTAATGTATATTTTATATACTTGTGTGATTATAGGATATCTGATCTTAATAATTGTATCTAAGAGTCTGAGTGACATTAAATATAGTTGAGTCTAAGACTAGATTATTACCATAGTGTTTTTGTGATATATATTATATCAAGTTTATTATATCCCTTCATATTCCACAAAACCCAAGTCGTTTAGGGAAACTAACACCTATTGGACTCAGGGAGGTTGTTATCCCCAACATCATTGTGGGAGGATGGATGGATGAATTACCCTTGAGACCTTCTCTCTTCTATTTATAGCTTCATCTCTTAGTATTAAATGTAGACAGTTTTCCCATATATTTTTGTTTAAGGATGTGATGGCATGTGGTTATTTCACACTCATGTATTACCTTATATAGAATCTAAAGGATTATTATAGATATGGGTTTTATAGTATATAATGGCTTAAGGTACATGGTGTATTGGATATAATGGTATGTGGTATAATACCCGATGTATGATACACTTCATATGAGATTTTTAAGATCCTGGAAACTAAATGGTTACATTGTATGGATATATGTATGGGATAATGTGATAATGTGATGAACGAGGTGTATATTGTGATTCCTTTCCAAGGTGTTTTCAGGACAACCTATTTTGGAGAGAAATGGCTTAGGACATCTGATGTTTTGGAAGAGAGGATAACCAGTGGGTAAGGGGGAGAAGGTAACCCTTAATGTTTTATTATATTACATGATCACTTTTATGAAATACTTGGTTATAGTTATAATGAGTGATTCTGAAAACATATTATACCTATTTAAGAAAATTGCATGTTTCACTATTGTTCATTATGCTTTAGTGTGATTTCTTCATCTTTTGCATGAGACCCTATGAGGAGATCATACTGTGTATACTCTATTGATCAACCTAATAATATATATATATATATGGTTATCTAGATATGGTTGTATATTGTATAGTATATTACATGCTCGAGTTTTTTGGGAATTGTTGGGGTTTCGTGGTCGCTGCCATTTTCATCTTTTGGTACTTGGGGGTTTTCATTTAGTTGTTAAAGTACAATTTGAAATTGAATGTTTTCATTTGGGATTTATTAATATTTACTTCAGATAAGGTGTTTATTATTTTATTTTTTATCTATTTCTTCTTTATGTTCTCTTAGAGAAAAATACATCCTATATGTCATGACCCGTCCCATGGGGCCCATATCATGACTACCCCAAGCCCGCCTTCCATAGACCAGGGGCTGGTGACTAGCACCAAAGGCATAAATCCTTAAACTTGGAAGGAATTGCCTTTATAACTGTAAACAAACACATCAGAGTACACAACTAGAATCAAAACATTAAGTAAAATTGTATACAAAAGAAGTGCTGGAAAGTAAAAGGGGCCAGAAATACAAGCCCAACAGGAAAGAACAAGTACAACTAAAGAAAAGTAAAGTAGCTACTAGGTCATCCTCTGGGGTTCCTACCTGAAGGGTAGGTACAAATTTCCTCCTCAACACTCTCGTCCGTCCGTCTCCTCTGTGTACCGTCACACCGAGTGTTCCACCTCTGGGTACCGTCCAGTCTAGCTACTCTATGCCTCAGTCAGCGCTGTCTATCGTCAGTAACCAACACAACGAGGTACGGGCATAGCCCTTGCATGGGTGAGTATAATGATACTCATTAGGGACCCTGAGACCCTTAAGGTCTCACAAAATCCAACAAGGATAAACCAAAAAGTAAAAAATCAATGGATAACCATTACTTAGAAATATTCCCACACATATACCTAAGTTATCTAGTAACCCATATAAATCATGAGGAAAACACAAAAGTCATTGACTCAGCTCAAACCAGGATTTTTATTATCAAAACCACGACTCCTGGAGAACTCCTCCTCTGTCGAGTACAGTGGTCATGTCACGACAACAAGGCGCTTCTCACTAACCTTGGACTACTGAGGTACTCCTCCTATCGAGTACCACGAGAATGCTGCTAATAACTAGGAGCTCCTCCACTGTGGGTCTGCCGCCAACTACTAGTCCCTCCCCCTAATAGCCTACAGAGGCACTCCTCATGTCAAGTACCATGGTTCTTCCTCAAAATACCAGGCTTTACTCCATCGTGGGTCTGCTTCCAAGTTCCAGTCACTCCCCACTCAGCTAGTCGAATCACTCAGAGTCGAATTAGTCAAGAAGTCATCAGGTCTACTAGCTACTAGGTCTCCACACTCTGTCTGCTCGTCAATGGAAGGATCCGCTCTAAGAGATACTAGGAAATACTCTAATTTTTGCGAAGTTCCATGAAGAAGTATCTCAAAGGTCTGCCACGTCATAGGGGTCTCAACCCAACAGAGGATGCGTCAATCGGACACCCGGTCTGTTAGTTATTAGACTTTTAGTCCTGGGGGCCCAGTTGGATTCATGTATGATCCAACCTGGCCATAACTCAAATATACCCCTAACTCCAGTGAGGTATTCTCAAAGGGACGACTTCATTCCATTAATAATGGCGCCGTTGACGGTTCGTGAAACGGTCATCCGGTGCCAAAGATATGGACAACAGAAAGCAAAGGGGTCGGTAATGGGCCTGTGCCTAGTCCGACACAGTCGGACCATCTCAGCCCAACCCATACTAGGCTGACCCAGTCTTGGTCAACCCGGACAGACCCACTGGGTCTGACCTAGCCCGTTGGGTGGGCCAACCCACTAGGTTTGGCTTGGTCCGCTAGGCCCGAGCCAGCGGACTATGGGGGCGGTTCGGCTCGGGCTCGGGGCTTGCTCGGCTCGGAGTGTTGTGAGGGCGCGACCTAGAGGGCGTGAGGGAGCCGGATCACCGACTAGCCCGGGAGCACGTGGATCACACGGAGGCCGGCTCGGGGGCAGCTGGTAAAGAGATGGGCAGGCCATGGGGGAGCCGGGCAGGGGGCGGCACCGGCCGGGCTGGCCGGGCTGGCCGCGGGGCGCCGCAGGGCGTCAGGCAAGCCGTGGGGCGCCGACGGGGCAATGGGTAGGCCGCGGGGGCACCAGGAAGGGCACGACAGGGCGCCGGGAGGCTGCAGGGGTGCCGGGCAGGGCGTCGGTAGGGGCTGGGCAGGTTGCGGGGGCACCGGCAGGGGCCGGGCAGGCTGCGGGGGGCGCCGACAGGGCGCCGAGCAGGCCGCCGGCAGGGTCTGGGCAGGCCGTTGGGAGGCCGCGGGTAGGGGGGCCGTGTGCCGGGAAAGGAGCGGGGAGGCCGCTGGTTGGTGGGTTGGGCACCGCTCGGGCTGGTGGCATTCGGCTGGGTGCATCGGTGCGCGGTGGGGGTGGAGGGATTCATTGAGGCCACGGGTAGCGCAACCTTCATCATTGCCTCCTTCGTTGTCGTCGCCTTAACACCATGCTGTAGAACTTCACATAAAGAGAGATCCATGGAGGAAGTTAGGCCATGTTAGGTTGGCCCGCACCCTCCACGATTAGGGTGATAAAAATTGGTTCTCAATAAGGAAGCACAACATTCCATCCGCAAAATTTGGTCATCATCATTCTTCATTTTTTTTAAAGAAAAGAAGAACATGACACTTAAAAGAAACTAAGACCTTAACTTTGATTCGACGGTCATCATTTGTTGACGTCACAGAATGATGGACGTCAATCCGTGGTAGACGAACACGTACCAAGTCGAAGGGGTCTAAGGAAGAAGGTTGGAGGGAGTCGTTCTTCGTAGTTGAAGGCATCCCTCGTCGGCGTTCTTCATCAGGAGAGCGTTCTTCGTTGGATATAATTCTCTTTTCTCCCAATTTCCACTGAAAGAAAGTGCCCAAAATAATAGTTTGTCTATTATTTTAATCGTTGGAACAAATTTCAAAAATATAGATTAATTACGTAGGCTCCTCCGAATAATCCATGAGAGGTTGGCATATTAAATAAAGGGGGCTGGCTTCATTTAATTAATGGGAACATTCAAGGGGTTTCTCCCCATTTAATGGGGAGTTGAAAAGGTTTTATCCTCCTCCATTAATAGGGGTTAAGACTCGTGTGGTCCCCATGTCATAACCTCTGAAAAGTGGTTATGCTCGGGTGGGCCCCACAACCATAACCTCTCAGGGGAGGTTAGGATGTGGCAGTCCCACCTCTAACTCCCACGTGGAGGTTTTAACCAACACACTCACATGGAAACTTAAAATAAAATAAAGTGCTTTACACTTTATTTTATGATTTTTTTATAAAATCTAAAAACTAACTTTTATTCTCAACCAACTACCATCGAGGTGAAAGTCTTCTTAAGTGAATACTGGAGCCGCGAGTTCAGTGGTACCCTCATATTTCAGTTCTGAGCACCGGTTCAATAGTTATAAAATCCCACTCGTACGTTTACTGAACGTACTCTAAAAAAACATCAGAAATTGATCCCGGGAAAACTGGGCCTCAGAATCAAGCACCTTTAAATTTCGTGGACTCGTAAAAATCCCATATATTTAAGAAAAACAATTCCATGAAATTTCCGGGTCTTCACATTCTCCCCACCTTTGGGATTTACATCCCCGTATGCTACAAATCGAACTAAGGGAACAAATGGAGATATTGAGCACGAATCTGTGCCTCCTTCTACCATGTGCTCTCTTGGAGGTTCCCGTGCTGCCAGCGAACATGCACTAGAGGTATCGACCGTCCACGTAGGACCTGCTCATGTCGATCCTCAATCTTCACTAGAACCTCCGTGAAAGTCACCCCATCGTCGATATCCATCTCTCCATAGTCGATGATGTGGGAAGGGTCATGCACATATCTCCCCAACAAAGATATGTGGAAGACGTCGTGAACCCAGTGAAACTTAAGTGGAAGTGCTAAGTGGTAAGCCACCTCACCAACTCTACTGAGGACCTAAAAAGGTCTGATGAACCTCGAAGATAACTTCCCACCTTGACCAAATCTCTGTAGACCTTGTCGAGATGAGACCCGTAGAAAGACATGGTCACCATCCTCGAACTCCAGAGGACTCCATCTCTTGTCAGTATACGACTTCTGTCTACTCTGTGCAGTCTTCATCCACTCCTGGATGACTTTCACCTTCTCCATGGTAGCTTGCACCATCTATGGTCCCACTAGTGCTGACTCTCCAGGGTCAGTCCAGCACAAGGGTGATTTGAAAGGTCGCCCATACAATGCCTCAAAAGGTGAAATCCCTATGGTGGAATGATATCTATTTTTATATGCAAACTCCACCAAAGGTAAGTGATCCTCCCAACTGCGACTGAAGACGAGGACACATGCACGTAGCATGTCCTTGAGGGTCTGAATGGTCCGCTCAGTCTGACCATCTGTCTGAGGATGGAAGGCGGTGCTCAAGCAAAACTATGTTCCGAAAGCCTCCTGTAACCCCATCCATAGCCGGGAAGTAAACCATGCATCACAGTCGGGGACAATAGAAGAAGGTACTCTATGTAAACGCACAATATTATGAACATAGAGGCGTTCCAATCTCTATACATAACCCTTCTCTCTGATCAGTAGGAAGTGGGGCGACTTGGTGAGTTAGTCAACGATCACCCAAATTGAGTCGTGACCCCTGGATGTACGTGGATGAACCGTCATGAAGTCCATGGATATCCCATCCCACTTTCACTTTGGGACCTCTAAAGGATGAACCAAGACTGCTAGTACCTAGTGCTCTGCCTTCACTTACTAACAAGTGAGGCATCGAGAGACAAAATCTACAACCACCTTCTTCATACCCAGCCACCAATGCTGTCGTCTGAGGTCCTGGTACATCTTCGCCAGACCTGGATGTACTACTAGAGGGGATGTGTGGAACTCCCTCAACACTTCTCCTGAAGTTCCATTGGTACTATGGTATGTCCTCTAAAGAGGATGACATGCTCCCCAACTTCAGAAAATCCATCAGGTTCCTGCCCTATGGATATCTGAGCACGTCGTGTCTCACAGTTAGCGTCCCCATGATGCACCTCCCTGACACGTTGAATAAGTGGGGGAGTGACTGTAAGAGACTATAGATAGGCTTCTCCATCTCTATCCGCAATAGATATCTGTAAGGTAGCCAGCTGCTCTGTCACCTCTCCTAGAAGCTGTATACCAGATCTTCTACTGAGAGCATCTGCTACAATGTTCCCCTTCCCAGGAGTATAGACTATCTCGAAGTCATATTATTGGAGGAACTCAAGCCATCGTCCTTGTCTCAGGTTCAGGTCCTTCTGAGAGACGATATACCTGAGACTATTATGATAAGAGTACATGGTAAAATGTTCTCCCATTAGATAGTACCACCACATCATCAAGGCGAAGACCACTACTGCTAACTCCAAGTCATGGGTAGTGTAGTTCTTATCATGCTGTCTCAAATGTCGAGAACCATATGTGATCACTACTCACTTCTGCATCATGAAAAACCCAAGTCCGGTCCTGGATGCATCACAGTAAACTACGTACCCTACACCCTCCTCTAGAAGACTCAAAATGGGGGCACTAGTCAGCCTCTGCCTCATCTTTTGAAAGATCTGATGGAATCCCTTTGACCACAAAAAGGTTTTCCCCTTCTTTGTTAAGGCTGAATGTGGTATTGCAACTCTGGATAACTCTGGAACGAACACACGATATTACCCAGCCAAACCCAGGAAACTCCGTACCTCCGTCACACTCTTGGGTGGCTCTCAAGCAGGTACCGCTTCAATCTTCGCTGGATCTACTGGAACTCCAGCCTCCGAGATGACGTGTCCCAAGAAGTGAAACTCTTAAATCCAAAACTGGCACTTCGGGAGCTTACCATAAATCTGATGCTCTCGGAGTGTGTCCGGTACTACCTGAAAATTGAAGGCATGCTCCTCCTCAGTAGTCGAGTAGATCAGAATGTCGTCGATGAAGACTACGAGAAAGTGATTGAGGTAAGGCTGGAAGATCCTACTCATGAGACTCATGAAAACTATTGGATCATTGGTTATGCTAAAGGGCATAACCAAGAACTCGTATTGTCCGTAATGACACCTGAAGGCCGTCTTCTGCACATCCTCATCTCAAGCTCTGAGCTGGTGATAGCCTAATCTGAGGTCTATCTTTGAGAACTACCGTGCTTTCTACAGCTGATCAAAGAGGTCGTCAATCCCCGTGAGTGGGTACTTGTTATTCACAGCCACCTGGTTCAGGTGACGATAGTAAAAAAAAAAGCCTCAAGCTCCCATCCTCCTTCTTGGTGAACAGAATCAGGGCTGCCCAGGGAGAAACACTGGGCCGAATGAATCCCATTCCCTACAAGTCCTCTAGTTGTACCAGCAGCTCGCGAAGCTCAGCGGGAGCCATCCGATATGCTGGAGTAGATATCGGCGACGTCCCAGGGTACATGTCAATGAATATGTCCACCCCTCTGCATGGAGGTAGTCCTAGAACATCATCAGGGAAAACATCTGTGTACTGGTCCACCACTATAGGATAAGTCAGACTCTCTACCTCAACTTCTCCGAGGGTAAGGTGGGCCAACTGATGAATGATTTACTACACCCTTCTCCGAGTAAGTCCGTCCTGTGCTGCAAAGTTTCCCTTCTTAACGATGAAGGTAAAACTAGTCCCATCGGTGTGGAAACACCGCACTTTTTTCCTAATACAATCAATCTGAGCATTGAATTTAAGTAATCAGTCCATACCCAAGATTACTTTGTAAGGCCTGGACGCCACTACTAGGAGATCCCAGCCGATGATCTCGCCTCCTAGAGTAAGCTCGCACTGGCGGCACCAGTTCGTAATTATCAAATCAGCCCCCTTAGGAGTCTCTAGCCGTAAGGATTGAACTAATAGCTCCTTCAGAATCTCTGAGCTCCGAACGAGGGACGTGGCAATAAAATATTGACTAGAACCTGTGTCTATAAGAACTTTAGATATGGTGGAATTGACACAGATAGTACCTTGAATCATCTCCAGGGCACTGTAATCGTCATCCTCAGCTGCCTGGAGCTGAGCTCTCCCAAGTCCACCTGCTCCCTGCGGTTGGGGTGGTCCTCCTAGTGGTGGTGGTGGTAACACATCATAATGTCAACCACTGCCAGCTGCATCTCCATCTACTCTGTCACGTCCACCTCCTCCCTTCAGACCACCTTAATCGAACCTCTACCTCTGCCTAAGAGGTCCCTCTCAACTGACTACTGATCATCAGAATGGTGGGTCGGACAGTCACGAGCGATGTGACCATGCCAGCCGCATGAGTAACACTACCCGCTCCTGGCATGACTGGCTCAGTATCCACTACTAGTGCCCCACATAACTGATCCTGAGTCATGCGGTCGACCACCAGTAGTTCTGGTCCTCTTGGACCTCTGCGACATCTGTCTACTGCCAGCTGTAGAAGACTCTGCTGCGTATTGTCTTGTGTTGGGTCTCACTGCTGGAGACTTCTCAACATGGAAACTCTCCACTAGGAGGGCTCTCTCTAGCACCCCCATCTATGTCGGGATGCTAAGTGAGATCATCGGAGCTCTGATCTCTCTTCTGAGACCCTGCTCGATGGTCTGGGCCCTGATGAATGGGTCTCGTACTATATCTGTGGAGTAGCGTGAGAGGTCAGTAAACCTCACTGAGTATTGTGCTACTATAATGATACCTTGCTGTAGATGCAGTAGCTCCTGTATCTGCACCGCTCGAAGGGGGGCTGGGAAAAACTCCACCCAAAATAGGCTCTCAAAGTCAGTCCATAGTAGTGTCTCCTCATCATGAACCTAGAGCATCAGGCTCCACCATCTGCCTACTGTTGCGTGAAAGAGGCTAGCAGCAAGGATCACCATGAAGTCTGCAAGTGTCCCTAGTAGCATGAAGACTCTCACCATAGCCTCCAGCCAATCGTCAGCTACCTGTGGGTCCGTCTCTCCCCTGAACCTGAGTGGCCTATGGAACTGGAACTTGTGCAACGTGCTCAAGCAGCGTGCATCATATACTGCTGGAGATGGGGGCATCAGTGGCCTAATGGGGAGTAGTACCACTGGTGCCTCTACTGGTAAAGGGCCCTGCACCGAGGCCTCATCGCTCTAGGGGCAGTCAGTACGTACGACTCTCGGGTCTCTAACTGGTCATCCGCGTAGAGTCATCCTGAAAGAAACAGATGCAACATAGTCAAAAGACTATACCTGGTGAGATGACCTCGTTGTGCTGACTTAAAGAAAACTTTTGAAAAAACACACGCAATCAGTATTTTCGTGCACTGAGTTGGAAATCAGTAGTCAGGGTCATGGTGTATGGATACGTCAGCCACCCATACCAACACTGGATTTCCTGAATTGAAAACCATACTTAGTACCCTTAACACTATTGCATCACAAAAAAGAAATATCAGAGTTCTATGTTCTGTGGTAGAACCAACTCCTTTGATACCAATTTGTCCCGACCCGTCCCCCGGGGCCCATATCGTGACTACCCCAATCCTGCCTTCCATAGGACAGGGGCTGGTGACTAGCACCAAAGGCATAAATCCCTTAACTGGGAAGGAATTGCCTTTATAACTATAAACAAACACATCAAAGTACACAACTGGAAGAAAAAAACTAATTAAACTTGTATACAAAAGAAGTGATGGAATGTAAAAGGGGTCAGAAATAAAATCCCAACAAGAATGTACAAGTACAACTTAAAGAAGGTACAACTGAAGAAATGTAAAAAATCTACTGGGTATTCCTCCGGGGTTCCTACCTGAAGGATAGGTACAGATTTCCTCCTCAGCACTCACGTCCGTCTGTCTCCTCTGTGTACCGTCACACCAAGTGGTCCACCTCCGGGTACGGTCCAGTCCTGCTACTATCTGACTCAGTTAGCACTGTCTGTCATCTGCAACCAATACAACGAGGTGCGAGCATATTCCATGCATGGGTGAGTATAACGCTACTCAGTAGGGACCGCGAGACCCTCAAGGTCTCAAAAAATCCAACAAGGATAAACCAAAAATTATGAAATCAATGGATAACCATTACTTAGTTATATGCCCATACATATACCTAAGTTATCTAGTAACCCATACCAATCA
Organism: Viscum album; assembly: GCA_963277665.1. NCBI lineage: Eukaryota > Viridiplantae > Streptophyta > Magnoliopsida > Santalales > Viscaceae > Viscum > Viscum album. The sequence continues at coordinate 1,229,237,421 of OY728130.1, forward strand.
TGAGGAAAACACAAAAGTCATTGAATCAGCTCAAACCAGGTTTTTTATTATCAAAACCAAGGCTATCAGAGAACTCCTCCTCTACGAAGTATAGTGGGCCTATCGCGACACCAAGGTGCTTCTCACTAACCTTGGTCTGCTGAGGTACTCCTCCTGTCGAGTACCAAGGGTCTCCTGCCATCTACCAGGTGCTCCTCCACTGTGGGTATACCGCCAACTACCCGGTGCTCCTCCACCGTGGGTCTGCTGCCAACTACCAGGCACTCCCAACTAGGCTAGTCGAATCACTTCGAGTCGAATCGGTCAAGCAGTCATCATGTCTACCAGCTACTAGGTCTCCGCACTCTGTCTGCTCATCATTAGAAGGATCTGATCCACGAGCTACTGGTAAATACTAAAACTATCGCGAAGTGCCACGAAGAAGAATCTCAAAGGTCCGTCACGTCATTGGGTTCTCAACGCAATAGACATCGCATCAATCGGACACCCGATCTGTTAATTATTAGCCTTTTAGTCCTAGGGCCTGGTTGGATTCGTGTACTATCCAACCTGACTATAACTCAAATATACCTAGAACTCTAGTGGGGTATTATGAAAGGGAAGATTTAGTTCCAAGAATACCGGCGCCATTGACGGTTCTTCAAACGGTCGTCCGGTGCCAAAGATATGGCCAACAAAAAGAAAAGGGGCCGGTAATGGGCCTGGGCCTGGTCTGACTCGGTTGGACCATCTCGGCCCAACCCAGACTTGGCCGACCCGGTCCGGGATGACCCGGACAGACCCGTTGGGTCTGACCCGGCCCGTTGGGTGGGTCAGCCCGCTAGGTTTGGCCAGGTCCGCTAGGCCCGTCCAAGCGGACTGCGGGGGCGGTTTGGCCTGGGCTTGGGGCCAGTTCAGCCCAGAGGGTGCGATGGATCTGGGTCTCCAGCTTGGCCGGGAGCGCGCGAGTCACGTGGAGGCCGAATCAGGGGCGACCGGTTAAAGGTGGCACGCACGGAGGATGGCCCTGGGGCGGCTGGGTTGGGGTGGCACGCGCGGAGTCCGCGGGGGTGCCGGGAAGGGCACGACAGCGGGCGGGCAGGCCGCGGGGGTGCCAAGCAGGGTGCGACAGCGGCCAGGCAGGCCGCGGGGTGCCGGAGGTGTGCTGGTCAGGCCGCGGGGGCTCCAGGCAGGGCGCAAAAGGGCGTTGGGAGGCCGAGGGGGTGCCAGAAAGGGCGCCGGTAGGGGATGGGCAGGCCACGGGGGCGCCGAGCAGGCCGCCGGCAGGGGCCGGGTAGGCCACCGGGAGGCCACAGGCAGGCGGGCTGCGCGCTGGGTAGGGCACGAGGAGGCCACAGGTAGGTGGGTCGAGTGCCGCTTGGGTCGGCGGCATTCGGCCGGGTGCCTCGGTGCGCCGCGGGGGCGGCGTGATTCGCGGAGGCCGCGGGTAGTTCAGCCTTCATCGTTGCCGCCTTCATCGCCATTGCCTTAACACCATGTCATAGAACCTCACAAGAACAAAGATCGACGGAGGATGTCAGGACACGTTAGGTTGGCCCACACCCTCCGCGATAAGGGTGATAGCAATTGGTTCTCAAGAATGAGGCGCAACATTCCACCCGCAAAATATAGTCATCATCGTTCTTTGTTTTTTTAAAATAAAGTAAGTACATGACACTTAAAAGAAACTAAACCACTACCTTTGATTCGCTGGTCATCGTTCGTTGACGTCGCGGAATGATGGACGTCGATTCGTGGTAGACGAACACATCCCATATCAAAGGGGTCCGAGGAAGAAGGTCGGAGGGGGGTTGTTCTTCATAGTCGAAGGCGTCCCTCGTCAGCATTCTTCATCGGGAGAGCGTTCTTCATTGGATAGAATTCTCTTTTCTCCTAATCTCCACCAAAATAAAGTGCCCAAAATGATAGATTATCTAGTATTTGAATCGTTGGCACAAATTTCAAAAAGGTGAATTAATTACATAGGCTTCTCCAATTAATCCATGAGAGGTTGGCATATTTAATGAAGGGGGTTGGATCCATTTAATTAAAGGGAAAGATTAATGGGTTTCTCCCCATTTAAGGAGGGAATTGAGGAGGATTTATCCTCCTCCATTAATAGGGGGTTAAACCTTGTGTGGTCCCCGCGTCATAACCTCTCACGGGAGAATATGCTTGGCTAGGCCCCACGACCATAACCTCTCATGGGAGGTTAGGGTGTGGCGGTCCCACCTCCAACTCCCAAGTCAAGGTTTTAACCAACACACTCACATGGCAGCTTAAAATAAAATAAAGTGATGTACACTTTATTTTATTATTTTTCTATAAAAATCCAAAAAATAACTTTTATTATCAACCAACTTCCATCGAGGTGAATATCTTCTTAAGCGAATACCAGCACTGTGAGTTCAACGGTGCCCTGAGATTTTAGTTCGAAGCACCAGTTCAAAAGTTATAAAAACCCTCTCATACGTTTACTAAACGTACCCGAAGAAAACTCCAAAAATTTATTCCGAGCAAACCATGCCTCCGAATCAAGCACAGTAAAATTTCGCAGACTCGTAAAAATCCCATGTATTTAAGAAAAAAAAATTTCCACATAATTTCTTGGTATATACACTATATGCATGTTTGTTATACCCTTAATGCATGTCTCCCACCAAGGTCCTATAGGAAGAGGGGATCAAGAAATCACTATCTCCCTCCCAAAATTGTGGTATAATTTTGGAAAGTGGGACATGAAACCATTATAAAATAACTCCCCCACTATATGAAAAATGATGTTAAAAAAGAAAATGTTTTATTTTTTAAAGCTATTTTAAAGATTTGTTTGTTGTTTTCACCACTCACTGAATTTTTGTTTTGTGGTAGATATATTTTTCATGACCATGATGTATATGAATATATTTTATGTTTTGAAATTATATTTCTTCTCCATGTCTATATGATTACTTAACACTAATGTTTTCTTATTATGAGAACTTTATTTTGGGGGTATTCATGTAACCGATATTCTTAACTGTTTCAAAATTCAAAGGTATTTTGTTTATATATTTCACGATATGGGTTTTCAAAAAAAGTGTTTTTAAATGTCAAAACATTAATTAAAATGCTAAAAACTATAGGGACATAATTTGTATGTGGGTGATAATTTAACACATTGATATTTTAATATAATTAATTTTTTAATTAATAAATTTTAAGTGTGTGATAGTATATCTTACATAATATCCCAAGACTATATGAACCCCTATTTAGTAAACCGTTATAAGATAGATGTAAAATTAGTATGTATTAATAGAAATATCCAAATTATGAAAGATATTTATAATGGTTTTAAATAGCTAAAATGTATTGATAATTCTGATCAAATAAGAACCTAATTTTATGAAAACTCCTTTTATGGCTCAAAAATGATTCTTATCGCATTTTGGTATGCTAAAATTATAATTAAAATCTACCGTACATATAAATTTTATATAAAGAAATAAATTTCACTTTTAAATCATAATTTCACAATTGTCATTGAGTGAATTTTTAGGATTCTTCAAAAAAATATTTACTTTTTAGTGAATATTGAAAAATAATAATTTTTGTAATAATATTGATTTATTTTCAAGTATAAGAATATTTATGGTTTGAATTTGGTATTTAGGAAACATAAGTTTCCATTATTCCTAAATAATATAATTATTACAGAATAATCATCACTATACATTATTTTTTTATGTTGGTTTTTAACAAAAAAATCACATTTCTCTAAAAAAACTATTTTTATGGGTTCATTTTATTTTTATCATAAATAATAAATTTAATATAAAAAAATTAATGGATTTAGTGAAAATTATATATTATATAATAATTCATATTTCTCATAATAAATTTATGGATATTATAAGTAAAGGAATTAAAGTTAATTATATTTCATGTTTACAAATTCATTTAAAAAATATGATTTTCGTTTTTCTTTTCACAACTAATTAACATTAAATTTATTAACTTATGAAATTAATATCTAGTAAAATATATTAAATAAAAGTATTAATAATAATTGATATAATTTAATGGATTAATTTTAATATTTGTTCATATTGAAATGAAATAACATTAATATTTTGTTACCTTGGTTACGGTTAAAACGACTTTTTTAGGAGGGGGTTAAACAAAGGGATAATGGTAGGAATTACAGCCACACATTTATAATTCATATTGGAGGATGATACTAAAACCATATTTTATGAAACATTTAAATATTTTTTCTATTAGGCGATACATTACCATGAATGTGATTTTATATCATTGAAATATTTTAAGACATTCCTTGTGTGTCTGTTCCCTCACATATAAATGGGAACCTCTTGTCCTCCATTATTCACACAATATAAGACATATATATAATACATGTTTTATAAAACATACTAGATTAATTCTATTCATCCCAAATCAAAAGGTATTCTTCTATATCCAATCTGTCAAGGCTTAAGGTGTATGCCAAAGGTGGTTTCATAAAGAAGATCTATAAATCATAACCAAGCTCCTTTAAATTTTTTGCTTCTTATTAATCCTATAAACATGTTATATAAATATAAAATTTTAAAATTTTTCTCATAAATATAATTATATGTTATTATTATAATTGAAAAACTATTTTCAACCTCTTCTCTACCAAATAGGGAATAAACGCCTCGGTCATGTGTACCTGGGGGCTATCATGTCCACGTAGTGATATGATTCATTTTACATACCCATCAATTATGGATAGTTATAATTAATGAATTAAGTTTTATAAATTATGATTATAACATAATTATTATATTTTAATTATAATATATTATAAACCTTCCTACATTGTGATCCATTGGTATACAATAACATCACTCTAGCATACATGTGGACTACAACCTGCGTGAAGTGATGGGGTTTGTTTATCATTTTTGAATTAAGTGGAGGATAATAAGGATTGATTTAATGAAAATATATCATATTCATGATATAAAAATGATTCAATTATTTTTATTTTCCATTCAATATATTTTATTTCGTATATAAGAAAGTGGGAACCCCATTCATGTTTTTGTATGAATTACTATCTCTACGGATTGATATAATGTTTTTCATCACCACTTTATTTGAATGGTTATAAATATACCAGTAATGATTATAAGTTATATTCATATTATTATTAACATTATTTATATATAGTATCCTTGACCAATTTGAAAGGACTATATCTACCTAACTATAACATACTTGAAAATTGATGCAATTAAAACAAGAAATGATGACTTTATTAGAGAGTTGATAATAAACGGGTGTTAAAATGATAATAATAGATCATATATGATATTATATGTATTAATGTGACTTTATAATATAATTATAATAATCATAAATACATTATATATAATTTTATAGTAGTTATGAATCAATTCAAATATAAGGTATGTTTTTCATCTCAATTTCTCTTCGTTGATACATATTTTAATATTGTGTAACAAATTCTTATTTACAAGGTGTATATACTACCCAAAAGTTTAATTTTTGAATAATAATGGATTATATACAATGTATTCATATAACCACATGATTTTAATGCTTTAAATGTATTTATATAATTAAATTAATAAAACTGTAAGGGTTCTTTATCCCAATTTTGTTTTATTGTAACATGTTTGATGTTATAGAACATTTTTTGATGTGTGTAAACTAAAACTCTAATATGTTTTGTAATTAATATAATAATATTAATATTTTTATAATTTTCAATTTATGTTAATTCTATTAAGGGTGTTATGATTCAAAAATTACCACAATAGTAAGAGTTTTCTCTTAAAATATCATTTTACCAGGATTGTTCATGATTAAATATTATAATTATGAAATTATATGATATATCTCCCCAAAATTTTGTTTATATTATTATAATTAATATATATATATATATATATATTTAAATATAGAAATTTATATTAATATTTTAAAGTACTTAAGGGGACCAAAAAATTGCTTTTATGTATAATTGACTCCATTTCACTCTTTAGTTAGAAAACATTAATTCCATGTCCATAATTTCATTAAATTATTTTCAAAAATTGGTTTACATATATCCAAATATTTATTAATTTTATTTTTACTCAATTTTTAATTTTTATAAAAATGATTAAATAGATTCCTCTCATAATTTTCCTAATGAGGCATTTCTTCCTATTTATCAAAAATTTAAAGGAATATTTTTTTATTATTCATGACATAAATGAATTTATTCAACACCATGAATATTATTTTCATTAAATAATTGATAACAAGTTCAGTATTTGATTTTTTAGATAAAAAATTCCTATAAAAATTTATAAATTTATATATTATAAATAAGTGTTTTCAAAATTCAAAGAGTATTTTCGATAAGAAATATTTCACTATTATCTTAAATTTATTTCTATACAAAACAATGTACAATAATTATTCTTATTATTGATATGGAATATGATCAAATGTTATAAAATTTATTCTTTCATTTTATGGGTTATCATTGTCATGGGAAAATATTTATGAAATAAGTTTTCCATCAATTAGTTTAGAATTGAAGTAATTATAAATGTTTTCACGACCTTGTGACATACATTTGAATATATTACGAATATGTAACGAGTGGTCCATTTGTTAAAAATAGAACATTATTCCATTATAAAGTAATTAACGGTGGTTATGTTATAAAAAAGCATGGGTGGTTCCGTTATAACCCTCCTATGAATTAGGGATGTTTGAATAAGGTGAAAAATCACTAAGAGATTAAAAAATTAATAAATTCATAATAGGTAATAGGGTTACCAGGATAAAAGTTACACAAACAATTTTTTTAATGTATCATATAGGGAATTATTTTATGGGACTCTTTCTATACCCCCACAATACATTAAAAGGAACTCATTTTATTTGATAGAATACATGAAACACAACATGGAGCTTAAAAAACCACATAAAATTATTATCTAAATATGATAATCATAACATAACTATTGAATTAGAGGGTATGAATATGAATAAATGAATTATTTATATATATATATATACTACTCTATAAAAATGAATATATTATTTTTTAGGAAATAATATTTAATTTTTTTGTATTTTTATATTATTCTTTGTAAATACATTACCTTTAAAAAATATTTCTTCTTATTTTTATGAAAAAATGTAATATTTTGTTTTTTTCGACATTTAGAAAATTTATTTGATAAAATTAAATTCATTTTTGAAATCTGCATTTCAAAATTATCAGTGTTTTATTTTCTAGAATATTTCTAAAATGGTTTTTCTTACAATGAATAATGACAAATATATATTTTTATTGAAAATACTATTATTTTCAAGTATGTGTGTGTATTTATTTTGTTTTCTAATATTTATAAAATAAAAAATAGTTTTATCATATTATTAATATAAAATTTATATTCTATAGAATCAATTTTAATGTTTAATTTGATATTAAAATATTTGTCCCTACATAGAAAGTTTTTAAAAAATTTATTTTAATATGTGTTTTATCGTTTTTATCTTAAAATAAATTATACCATTACAAGAGATTGAATCATAAAAAAATAGATACTATAATTGGATTCCTCATGTTATAATTTAGGAAGTATTTCTATTTTATTGTTGGTCATTATGAGAAGTAACATTGATAATAATATGTCTCCTAAATAAGGGTAAAAAGAGAAAAATATGTTTAAAACCTTGAGATAAGGTATTTAAATCTACGCAACACATTATTTTACCCTATTTCTAGGGTGTGTTCCGTCTGTCTCCATAGAATTTATGAATTTCTATCCACTTGGATTCATTTATCTTTAATTATAAAATTTATATTATTTTATGAAAAACAGAAATATGAAATTTCACCCTCTAAACTTTAATAGCACTAAAATTTAATTAAAATGATAAAATAAGGATAGTTTAGTTTATACCTATTTATATAAAGAGATTACTAGTATGTTTTGTCATGGTAATTGATTTGTAATTTTAGTTATTGAATAATTACCTTATATTCAGACGCAACGCCACCATGATATTTATTCAATTAATATAAAAATAAAATAAATGATTTTAAAAATATTATAAGTTATGGAATTTTGAGAAATTACTATTTCACAATAATTTTTTATAAAAATAAGATATAATGATAATTTTTTAGTGTATTTAATTCAAAATCACATCTTTATCTTACTTTCATTAGTTTCAATTTAAATGAATAGTTTCAAATATGACAAAAATGATATTTAGGAAAATAATTTGTTATTAAATAATTAGAAAATCATAAAGATATTGAAAAAGTACAAGATAGAAGATATATTTTCTAGAATTTTATAAAATATCCATTTACGATCCCATTTTCACCTTATATTTAAAATTCTTACCCATTAATATCTATATGGTCATAACCACAATAATGTATAAAATTGGTAAAACAAGGGTCAAACCAAAAGATAATGTTTATGGTGACACTAAAACATATCAAAAAATATTTTCATAATGGAATAAATATGTTATACTCTTTTTATTCTAATATATATCCATTTAAAGTAATTTTAATTGATAATGATTTAATTTTATTTTAATATTTTAGTAATTTCAATTATGTACATTCCCTTCCCAATAAAAGGACACCCCTCTCTCTTATTCACCCCATAGTGATCCAGAAATATAAACTATTCCATACCCAATTATGTTTTACAATTACATGTTAATTAGGTAAATTTTATGGTCTTATTTATACACCATCATAAAATTTATTAAGAGAGGATCTAAAGTAGGCATACGAAAGAAGTGGAAATCAACTTAGCAGACAACATTCAATTTATTTCATCTTATACCACATTGAATTTTAATGTACTAAAATAAATAATATCATCAGTTTCCTAATTAAAATAAAATTTTATTTTCATTATGGAATCATCATTATATATCCTTTTTTCTATGATATGGGATTAGATAGTTTCACTTAGGATTATAGGTGGACTAAAGCCTCCCCATTGCGATAAAATTCATTTTCTATTACCATATTTCATGCATAGTTATTATAAAAAATTTAGTGATTATAAATTATATTAATGTCATGATAATTATTTTGGAGTTGTAATATCGCATATAAATTTTACATTTAAAACCTTTGGAAAAGGATAACATTACTCCTATGTATATGTTGACTACCACCTTCATGAAGTGTTATGATTAGTTTATTCTCAATTTAGATGGATTGTAATAATGATATAATAAATTAATATATATTATATTGATGTTATAATGATGATCTTGATAATTGAATTACTATTTACAATTCTTTTTGTTACATATGTTAAAAAGCTAAAATAGTGTTCATGTATACGTACAACCAACCGTCTCCATGAACGATGTAATTCATTAATGAAATTATATAATGTATGGAGGAATATATATATATATATATAATGAATATATATGATATTTAAATATAGAATAAAATTAATGAAATCACAGACCCCTGATTAATGTACATGGAATCGAATTACTAAACCAAAATTATCATGAAAAAAACTAAATAGTTAATAACTGAAAAAATAATTTTAATAATTAATTATTAGAATATACGAGGACACATATATTTTGAATCACTTCAGGCATTTCTTGAGTCACTTTTTTATATGTGTGACAGATTACATATTCACCACTTGTTTCATTCTTGTGGAATATATACGTACCCTTTTACATATTTTATCATGATTACCATTATATTATATATATTTAAAGTATAATTTTATGTTATTCTTCCATGAATATAATGATTCAAATGTTTACAACATGGAAATATATTTGTGTAATAATATGATTTTCATCAGGATAATTTACGTATAAATTTCTATTTAGTAAATTATATGCTTTTTATATGGTAGACCCATTTAATTTTTATTCTCATTTGGGTAATTCATGATACTACTTTTTTTGTTTTCATTTACGTCAATTTAATAACTCTGAGATCTTAAATAATTTCTTTATAGAAAGGAAAAATTATTTCTCTCTGTGGTCGAAGATCCACTTACATCCACATCCATATTTTCTATAAAATATTATCAATTATTTTTTACTAATCAACAATGATTGTTAAATATTATTTTTACAATGTTTTAGTTCAAATTATTTTTTTAATGAAACCTTCTTCTCATTTCCTAGATGATATACTTATATAATTTTTTAAAAATGTAAAAGAAATCATCATATTAATTTATGTGTCATGAGTAGACTTTTCAGAAATGATGACTAATAAATGAATTAAATATTACCCTATATGATTCAAAAAATCTTTTCAAATATTTTTTTATAATAATTTAAAAATATTATGAATTTATATAGCTTATTTAAAAATGAAATGGGTATTTTCATCAAGAAATATTCCAATGATTCCTATAAATAATTTTCTATAAATGAAAATAGTGTTTATGTTAATTATGTTTTATTGAGAATAATATCCAATGATACCATCCTAATTATTTTCTGGATGATTAATATTTATGTTGATGAGATGTTTACAAAACTGGTTTATTTTTCATGGGTTATGTTATGATCAATTTATTAATTGTTTATGAAACCTATTTAATTGGAATCAATTATGAAATGATGATATAATGAATATTGTATGATACTCTGGAAGACATAGGTATGGTTTTCATTATGTGATTGGTGGGACCAAAATTATATATCCCTATAATTCAGTGGGTAATTTTTTATATCTCACAAGATATTTTTGGGAAATATATAAATTTTCTTGATCAAATATGGGAGAAAGTTGACATTATTGACCTTATATGTAATAAATTTGTTGATTCCAAATCTGTTGTGATATGAGAAACATGTGTTGATACTTGATCAATTGTGATTTGATGGTATTTGTTATTAATATTAACATATGAAATTGTTTCTATAAATATGATTGTGCCACAATTTTTTGACATGATGATATAAATCATGATTCATTTATAAGGATTTCTCACTATTATAATTATTTTCTTTTTAAATGATAATGTAATATTTCATGAATAATGTTTAATATCCATAATATATTTTATTTGAACATTGTAATATATTTTCACTATCTCAAACCCTTATTCTAATATTGTGATTTCATAATATAGTCAATGTATATCTCCTATTATTATTCTTAAAGAGAATAATTCATCACCCTTTATTATGATTCCATTCCATAGATTTTTAATAAAGGATTAAGTATGATTTTTCTATGAATATTAATGTAATGGAATATCTTAATGTGAGGTATTGAGTATTTTTACTGAAATAATAATAGTGTGTGTCCAGCCTCAAAAGAAACTAAACCATTATAGTCTATAGTTATGTCTATGTGAAATGTATTAAATATTTTTATAAAAAGATGTAATATATATATATATATATATATATATGAAAATTATAGGTCAATGTATTTTCCACAATTATAGTCATGATAGTGATGCTTGAATCTGGAAGATATTTTTATGCTTATGTGAATTCCAAAAACTTGTTTCTTATTCATATTATATGTTTTCATGGATCATTATTGATTATTGATGATTCTATAATAAATTTTTTTTCATGGAAAATATTAAGCTAGGTTTCATGAATTGTTATATTTTTATGATTGGGCATGATTATTTTATGTTATAATCGTGTTATTATTCCATTGTGTTTGTCTTATGTTAACTTATGGTTTTTGATTATTATCTTTTATGATTACCCTTACTAAGAATCTTATCTCCCCCCTTTATATTTTCCATTCCCAATGTAATAAAGATATATTGTAATATTAAAATGTCCACAAAGAATGATAGTTGTGAAAAACATAATGGGATATTATGTTGATTGTTTTTATAAAAAATATCATTGTATCCATGATTGTGAAGTCACCGAAACTTCATATAAATTTCATAGATCAAATTGGTATCTAATTAATATTCTTATAATCTGACAAAAAATTTATATATTATATGATTGGGTCTCCATGTTTGGTATTTGAGTAATCTATAGTTCTTTTTTTAAAATTAGGATGATAATGATTTAGTTACAATCCTTCAGATAATACTATGACGAAGATAAAATCCTATGTTATTATAAAAAAAGATTTCATTTTTCTAAGAAATACATCCATGTATCAATAATACAAGTTGATGTAGTTTTAGAATATATTATTTTATGGGTAATAACCCATAAATTATTAGTTGAAGTATATCATACCCATCATTTTGGTGCATGGGGAATTTAAGGATACTGAATACCATTTTTGTTAGTCCCATATGATTTTCTTAGGTAAATTCACATTTTTAATATGAACCATTATGATGGATTTTTATAGATAATTACCCAATATTATCTATGTGAAACATAATGTGTTATACATTAGAAATGATGTTTTCTGGACTAGTCATCCTATGAATGAATTTATGTGATCGAACGATTACTGATTATAGTAACTCAAATTATGTTTTTAGTGCCAATTAATTGATTGAACCAAAACAAATCATGTTAACATTGAATTTGATATACAATTATGATTTAAATCATGAAAAATAAAATGATTTTGGAGATGGAATAAATAACCATGTGATAATGCCTAATTAACCATGTCATTATTTGATTAACAACATGAAAAAAGTTATGTTTCTGAATGAACAAAAAAAAGACAAAGATGGAGTTTCAGGAAGATCATAGATGATATAGTATTTGGCTTCCTATATCTCAATAATCTGGGAAGAATAACTCATGAAAATGTATTAATAGAACATGAATATGTTTTATGGGTTGAAAATAAGGAAATATGGAATGTTATTTCAAGAAAAAATGAGGATTTCCACAGATTGAAATAAATTACATCCCAAGGTAAAATTTATATTTCTAGGTATAATATCTAAGGGAATTTAACATTATAAAATTCACTTACCAAATATGAGGGATAAATTATAGATTAAAGAAGTTAATATGTTATTCTAATCATTTATGTTTAATAATTGAAGACTTTATGTACTAGGATTTGAGAATATGTTTGTAGATTCTTTTTAATAATATTCATCTTTTAAAAATCACAACATCTCAAAGTATTGTTCAATAGTAGTTTTATATTAATGTATTTCATGTTTATGTTAAATAGAACCCATAATAAGGATAATTTATTATGTAATAAGGTAATTTTTTAGAAAAAAGTGATTAAGGAAGAAATAAATCTTAATATGTTCCTGAGGATGAGATAATATTTTTTATTTGAGATGACAGGAAATTGATTTTTATAATTTAATGTGTATTGTGTTATTATCATTGATAATAATTGGTCATTTGATGAAAAATTTATTTATGTTATCTTTCATTATTTTTATTTTATTTTTGGATTTATGGAATATATATGAAATTTTGAAATTTTATTAGAAAATAAGCATAGTTTTAAAAGTTTGGAACTATATATGTTTTCCTATAGTATTTATAGTGATTTAAGTTATTCTTAGAAAGGATTAACATGTTTTTGAAAAATAGATGATTATGTTATTCACATGTTTTTAATGTGACATTAAGAGGTACTTGATGATATTTAGGAATTAATGCTAAGTTAAATTTGTAAATTTAGTGACATTGTTCTAAATTCATTGAGTTGTGTGGGAATATTTCATAGGAGGTTTAAGTCTAACTATTTATGGAATGGTTTAGGTTGAAAGTTGGTTGTTATTATTGTAATTTCAGTGATTAATATATTATTTAACCATAAAATGATTTATTTATATTGTATAAGTTATACTAAACATTTAGTAAACTTATAAAGATAGAAGGAATTAATTATCATTCATTTGTAAATCTTTTGATATAATGAATTTCAATTTTATTAAGTCAGTCCTCAAAGAAAATTCAATTTGAAAATTAATTTCTTTTATTAAGAGATGAGATAGATGTGGGGGTTTATTAAAGTATAAAAAAGGATGAAAATATTATTATTAAACAGAGTAAAATAATATATATATATTTTATTGTATTTGAGGTTAAATTAATTCCTCAACTATGGGAAAAAGTATCCTGAAAATATAAATGTTTTCCTTTTATCATCTATTTTGGAGTATTTGATGGTCATTTTCACCCCTCACTAATTAATGGTTTTTTTGTGAATTAATTTTATCATGAACATGTTCTCGATTAATATATATTATTACATGAAGAATAAAATTATCTTTTAAGACAATATTTACACTTATATCCAATGTTCTCTTATTATTGAAACTCAATTTTATGTTAATTTATTTATCATTTATGTTTATAACACCCACTTTTCAATGGATGTTTTATTATTCTTTCACATGGTGTGGGTATTCAAGGTTGGTATTTTAGAGTAGAGATCCTTTGATTACCAATAAAAACTCCAATGTTTAAATTTATTTATGGTGAATGTGGGAAAATTTTACACACTAATATTTTTAAACAATATATTTTCTTTTAAATAAATTTTATGTGTTAGCTAAATTTTCTCACACACAACCCCATGTCTATAAGAATCATGATATTGTAAACAATTATATGGGATAAATTATATTAGATGTTATGAAAATTAAGAACCACCTTATATAAAATTTTATATGTTTTTTAAATTTGAAAAATTTATTGATTAATTCATAATTAATAAGTACTCAATTTTCAATAATGTCGTTTTATGCATCAAACATATGTTTTCATAAAAAATGGGTTTTATAAAATTATTACTCATTAATATTATAAATAATATATTATGTATTTATAAATTTAATTTTATAAAATTAATATCATTTTTTAAATGAGAATTTCAATATAATTTTTTGGTGAAATTTTAGGATTTTTTTTAAATATTTATTTTTAGTGAATATTGATAAATATCGATTTTTGTATAAACATTCATTAATATTAATGTTAATGTCCCAATACATTTTTAATTAGTTATTATTGTAAGTTAAATATCATTTAATTATTTTTAATATACATAATTACAATATAATCACAATTATGATTGATTTTTGTATAATTTAATTTTTTGACATAAAAACAGATTTCTCTAAAAATATTTTTCATAAGAACACAATGTGTTTTTTCATAATATATTATGTTAATTTATGTTTAATTTTTTTAATTATGATTATACCTTTTATATTAAATTTTATGTTTGAAAATAAAATTGAAGAATTTTACAATGTATGAAATGCTTGGAAAATATATTTTATGAATAAGATTTTGTTTTTTGAAAATGGGTTTTCATTGTAGTTTATGTGCTTAGAAAAAAATAAAATTTTCCATATTTATAAATTAAATCTAGTAAAGTGGATTAAATATTTTTAATAATAATAAATAATATAATTTATTAGTTTCTATATAATCTTTGGTCATGAATAATAGTAAACAAAATTATTTTTTGCTAGCGATGTTAATGTTAAAACAAGATTACGAAGTGGGGGAGGGGGTTAAACTAATATATAATGTTAATATATCCAAAAAAACATGATGATGATTATTTTTAAATATATTTAATTGTTATAGTTTCTTACATTCAAAATTTTCAACATTTTCATCCAGTTTCCAATGAATGTGATTTTATATCATCGAATTAATTTATGAAATTACATGTGAGTTCCTCACCTAAATTATTTAAGGTTACCTCATATTATCAACTATTCACACCATTTGAGTCCATAATATCATATAATACCTTAAAAAATATTATATTCATTCCATTCATCTTACAGCTTCTTGTCTACTTATATTACGGACCACTCAATTCTTAAGGTGTATGCCAAATAAGGTCTCTCCAAGAATGTTTATAAATCATAACAAATCTATTTCAATTTTATTTCTCATTATACTTCCCAAAAAAAATTTATTTATGTTAATTAAGACCCAAATTTATATTTAATCCCTTACATAAATAGTTGACTTTGAGGCTCATCCAAAATATGTATGACCACGTATACAAATAAGGTCACTAAATCAACATTAAATTCTATAGAAAATATTATGTGGATATTAATGTAACATTCTAAATATTTGGATTACAAGATCACCATAAAACCTTAATGAAAACATGTATGCTTCTAAAAATAAAATCTCACGTTATTGAATATATTTGTTTTATCCAAACATGTAGTAAACTCCATAAAATATAACATAAACCATCAATTTACTAATAAATTTCATGGTGACCAATACTATCATAAATCTATAATTTTAATTATTATTTCAACATATATCACATATTAAGTGTTATCTTCCCTTAATCAAGTGTTTTATAAAAGCATGACTTGTCACTAAATCACTTTTCATTGTTCCATTCAACAAATTCATTCAAATAATTTAATAAATTGTACTACACTAAAATCCTTATATGTTTCATAATTATTATAATGGGAATATAATCAATTTTATACATTTAGAACATATTTATTGGATCTAAATACATACTCACATTAATCATTCCTCTTTGGTTGTATTAATAACATAAGCTTGAAATTTATCTCTTAGTTTATTTTGAGGTATATTACCTTGAATCTTGGGGCATTCATTTTCATATTATATCATCACTTCATAGTGAAATCATCTTACATTGTAAATTTATTTCTTTCCCTTGAAATTGTAAGCACAATAGCCTTTTACTCCATACAATTAGAAATATCTAATTCCCTTCATGAACATACATGGGTATTTCTTTTCATAATATGTAGGAAAATATTTCTTCCATTTTTACTTTTTTCCATTTTTTATCGACAATCCTATTCTTATATAACTTATTCTCAAATCCATAAAACATGATGAATTATTTATTTATCTTTATAGAATATTAAATTATTTTACGATATGTAGATAAATTTTGAGAGACCTGAACCCTTCAAAGACCTGGCTTAATACATTAAAAAATGGCCAATCTTTTACTCAATTTTTCACATGTTACCCATATCATGCATATAAAATATTTTAAATGTAGATTCATAATCCACAACAATTTTATCTTTCTTTTTCTTTAAGATGAGGAACTTTCTATTTATCTCAGTTTTTTTCTCACAATGGAAATATTTTTGAAAAAATGTCTCCATAAATGACTTCCATTCAATGAGTTTTATTTCCTCTTCTACCCTAGGGTTTTGAAAAAATGACCACCATTTATCAAAATATTAATAGATATAATATACTTTAATTTTATTATTTTATTTTTTACCATATCCCCTATCCATTAATATCTTTTCTAGAGACATAATACATTTTTTGGATACCATTGGATTATTAGTACCACTAAATTATGGGGACTTCTATCAGATAAAAAGACCCAACATATTAGAATCTCATTGTGGAATAGGTTGCTTCATTTGGAAAAGTTTATTTTTCATAACTTGATTAACCTACCTGAATATATTCATAATTTTTTCACTTCTAATACCAACTGTATTAGCTTCCTATGAATGAAAATCTCCACATTGTCCATGATTATTGATACACTTCTTCCTTCTAGGTTCCATTTCTAAACATTGTGATATAATGTATTAGATTTTAAAATAGTTAATTTTCAATCATTATTTATAATTCTAAATTTGGTGTATCACTTATCATAAATTAAACAATTTATTCATCATAAACATGACTTTTTGGGGAAATATTTACATCTAAATCCATCATAATGGGTTTTTAATAATATGTGAATTATCCTAAAAATGTTCACTAGGAGTGTCAATATAGGTGTGTAGTAAGGAATGTTGTTATACATCCGGTTATTATCAGGTCAAGCCCAATGCTTTATTTTCAATGTTATTACCCAAAGGTACCTATGTGCTTGAACCATATCCACTTTTATTATACAGACATGGGATGCATTTCAAGAAAAAAAACATAACCTCCACCTTAAAAAACATTAGGATGTTATTATTTCATTATAGTCAATGTATATCACATTTTTATATTCCCTAATCTATGTTATCCTGAATCTACATACCATGGATTCTATTAAACATAATTTGATAACAACTATAATTACATGACTCTAGTAACCAGGAGTTGGTGTCTTACTTTATTACATTGAAATTTATACAACGGGTAAAATCATTAAAGACCAGTAGATTTATTAGTTTTGGGGAACCAGATGCATACATGATAGACATTTTGTATTGGGAATAGAATATAAAACATAATAGAATTCAAATAAACAACATACTTGAAAACTCATTCCAATAAATCTTCTACATATCTTGTGAGAAGGAAAAAAATAACTGTGAGATCAAATTATTAGTAAGAGTTAAGTAAAACTGATTATATTATGAATCAATAACCATAATAAAAAAGGACTATTAAATAACTAAACATACATAAAATTTATATAAATTTACTATGATATGATATGTTTTAATAAATATGGAATGGTAAATAATTGAATGAACTTTTCGTTTTAAAAATAACTGAGAATAAAATGCATCTAGAGACAATATAATAACCAAAATGTCTGGGATAATAATAATAAATGAATTATTAATGAAATAAATGCTTAATTTTTAGATGTATTATCTCAGAAACATGATACAACTATCGTCCATATGTATGCTTAAGGCGTTTTAAAACTACTGGTTAAAAACACATCTGATTTAAATAACTGATTTTTCTCACGAGACTTATTGATGAATCAATGGGCTATCTAAATCATGGAAACAACCATCTATGCATGTTCAAATAATTCATCATATACTTAATTATTTATTCAATTCCTGAAAAACATTCCTTATCATAAAATATCATTATTTATTAAAGGAGAATTTTTTTTAATATTTCTCCAGTTAATCAAATTACTGTCAAAGTAAACACCATATATACATAAAATATACTATTTAGAGCATAATAATATCCATTATACAAGAGTATGGATATTAAATATAAATTTAATGTACAATGTGAAGTGATTATATGGAATGTATTCTTTCAATATAATGTTAAAAATCACAAAATAAAGAGAGATTGTACGATGACTTTTACCACTTCTCAATTTTCAAGTCATATCCACAAAGATGAAATAATTAAATAAGAAAATTAAAATACAATTAATTAACTATGACTAAATATATTAAATTTAAAGTGTTATTATATACTTCATATAATGAATATATGTGTATAACAATACAACATTCCTCAAATAAGGGAAAATTGAGACAAATTCCCCTACATCATGCTTTTCTTGGTTGTAAATTATTTAACCTATTGTATAGTTATTTTAAAAACGTTATCAAATTTTAAAATAACCGTATTAAAATTTATAATATCACATATTATCCTTTTATAACAAATTATAAAACATTCATTAATAATATTTCATTATTTTCATTTTTTGGGTTGTTAATTAACTTGTTTTCTCATTCATTATTCGTTATAAATCTTCTAGTTCTTATACCTGTTATATAGTTACATCATCTCGAGAATAATAATCATGACATAATTATCATAATAAAACATAAATTATACTTTTAATACCAATCATGAATTTTTTTTGAAATGAAGTACATTATGATCACGAAAACGGTATGTTGTACACACACATGAGTAACGTTTCAATTTTCGAATGATAATTATGGAATTAATATAAGTAATATATTATCAACATATATTGAAAATTATATCCTATATAACATATTATTTATTTAAATATACTTATAGATATCATCAATGTGGGATGGTGAAGAAAATAGTGCCACATCATTTCATGAAGAAGGAAGTCCACATGTACATGAATGACGTTATCATATTTCATTGTGTGAAAAGGTATAAAATAAAATGATATATATTATATTATTAGAATGATTAATATTTCATGTATATATTAAACATTTCATGTATATGACATATAATAATTAATTTAATCCTTATCACTTACCATATAATGTGTTTGTTAATGACGAATCATATCACTTCATGAGTAGGTTGTTATATGTACTTACGAGTGACGTTATCTGATATTTTGAAAAATAGAAAGTAAAAAAGGTATATATGATATAATGACTCCATATATGTTTTTTTTTAAATTATATATATATAATTTCTATTCATCATCATACCCAAATGTGAGAGGTGTTATTGGAAAAATGAATGAAATAGGTTCACAAGGCGGTAGTCCAACCTACACTCAAATTTTGATTTTGTAACCAATTTAAACGAAGTGGTGGTGGTTTTAGGTCATTAACATAACATGAAAAAAATATAAATTTATATAATAAATTTATTTTATAATATAATCATAGTTTAATAAAAATTTAATTAGGTGGATGAAGAAATAAAATAAAAATTTGTGTTGAATAACATTACCTCTTCTTGCAAATCCTCATTATGATTGCCCAAATTCATTCCTCGGTTAGATTTTACCAAAAATAAGTCTTATAAAATGTGGAAATAAATTTTTGAAGTGATATTGGTAGGTATATTTTATCCAAAATGTTTTTATTGTGTCAATAAGAGAGGATATCAGACAAACTTTTATAAATTAGGTGAGTGGCACACTTATAATTTTAAGAAATAAAAAGGTGAACCCATGTTTTTCACAGGAAGAAAGTGTCCAAAACTAACTATTAACAATAATTATATATTATATGGTCTAAATATGTCCATTAAATGTATTTTAAACAAAATTTAATTCATTTTTTCCCTTATATTCTTAATTTAACCCATGGTAAATCAAAATTTACCTTAACTACAATAGTTATTTTTTATTATTTTCAATATTTTTTTTGTCAAAAATTAATTAATCTTATTAGATAATGTAAATTATTTTTATTAACAATATGTAATACATTTTTCCAAATTCCATTCAAATAAGTGTAATAATTAAATTTAAAATTAATCCTGAATACGCAATGAGAAAGAGGGTTTTTAAAGTGAAAGTATTCAAAAGTTTAAAACATTTCTATAAAAACATTTGATATAAAAATTATTATAATAAAATAAATGAATTAATTGACATAAAATTGAACTAATTTTTCTTTTAATCTAATTCAAGATATAATTTAACATTATATGTTATTTATATGAAATAATAATTTTCAATTAAAATTTAGTATTTTTCACTATTCATCAAAAAATGATACTTTTCAGAAAAATCCCAAAAAAATAATACTATGATAATAATGGTATTCCAATTTAAAAATTTATTTTTTTGGGGGAAATAAATTACCTAAATGATGTAAAAATCAATATTAAATCATGTTTACATAGTATGAATAAACTGTCTTTTAGAAAAAATATAGTTTTTAAAAGGAAATTGTTTTACATTAAAATGATTCTTATTTTATTTCGAATAAATAGATAGACATAATTTTCATAATTTATTTATTACTATTAATACCTACCAATTTAATGGATATGGTATAACAGTATAATATATATTGGTTCTTTTATACTTGGTATTGCATGTTTTTCATGCTATCAAAGAGGTTAAATTTAAATAAATATATTTAATGTGATATTTAAGATTGGTGTTTTGTGAGACACATCATATCCAATAAAATGTTCTTATTTTAGATTTTTTTCATGCTACATAAGAAGTTTCTACAATGTTATCACTATTATTTGTATGATATTTCAATAAAACATATTCAATTGGTGTAGTAGGGGATTTTTCCTCATGCAGGTCTAAGAATTTATCAAAGTAAAGGATAGAAAATTAATCATAAAAATATTGAAAAGGGGACCAAACCGACTTATTGACCATATATGGTAATGCTTTTAAAAACTCCTCTATCTTATAATGAATAGAATGGGAAACCTAAACATTAAACCATGTTCATAAAAACTAACCATTGACTCATACTAAGCTTTAGAACACTAATTTTCATTAGAAAAAGCACAATTAGTAGACTACCACTTCTTTTATTATAAATTATATGAAGTGGAAACAAGGTTGGGTTATGATATTTGAACATCAATGTGGTAATCACTTTTAACATAAACATTTGGGACTATATAGACCATATCATGGCCCTAAGAAATAATTCTCTTCATATGGTACTCGATTATACCTAGCCTTTTCGGCTCAAGTGTACACTTAGTTTCAAAAATATTTGCTTCAAAATGATCTTTAATAGAATAAATGATCATATCATCAAAATGATAAAGCTTTTACCTCCTAAATTCATCACTAAACCCGTCTAAAAAACTCATATCATCTAACAACTTTCAAAAATAGGTGAAACTTTAAAAAACTAAATTATTCTTGATCATAACATGCATAAAGGGTCGCCTTTAAATTAGAAACATTTAGAAAATCCTCAAACATAGTTAAAAATTGTCTACCTAAAATGATTGAAACTTTTTATCATAGTCTATTTCAAAAATAAGGATATATATTGGAAAACATAGTTTTTTATATATTAACTTATAGGTAATCAACACTCTAATAATGATAGGAATGTGACGTATTACGTAGTTATAGAAAAATTTATGTTTTTTCATCCCTTTAAGACCTAAATTATTGAGTAACGAATAATTAAAATGGT
Source organism: Viscum album (assembly GCA_963277665.1). NCBI lineage: Eukaryota > Viridiplantae > Streptophyta > Magnoliopsida > Santalales > Viscaceae > Viscum > Viscum album. Next base: position 1,229,259,923 of record OY728130.1, read on the forward strand.
TAATTATCACAACTAATTCATAAGGGCACCAAATATATTTAATCCCACCTATTATACATGAAATGATAAATGAATCAGAGTCTTTCAGTTTGGGAGGATTATTCTTCTTAACTGTGGAACTATCATATTAGATCATAAGAGTATCTTAGATTACTATACATACAAGCATGGGGGGGGGGTAGTTTTATTTCAGAAAGATTAAAATAATGAAATCACAATACCTTTAAAATTAATATTATAAGACTAATAGATCTTCCAATGGTATGAGTGAAATAATTGGAATGAAAATTGATATAATTATATAACATTATTATTTTATTGTAATCACAGTTACACCGATAAAACAAATAGTATATAATGATATGTACAAATAATTACTTTCTATTACATGCACAATGAAAAATAATTTTAGAAACAAGAAATACAATAGATAGTAAAATATATAATGACTTATAAGATATATTAAAACAATTCACTCTTTTAACCTTACGAGTAAAGGTAATCAATATCCTTGATTAAAGGTATCCAAAATTTTATATTTACTCTTAAGTATGTCATTACATACTATAAATCCATCGATACTATGATATGAATAAGCTCTATCTTTCTATCCTCATAAGACCTCAATATGATGATCAATGTCTATCTTTCTAAACCAGGATGCCCTCAATCAAGTAGATCAAATTCACCATCTTGCTATACATGAAATCCTGCGATTGTAAGAATGATCAGATAGAAAATTAATACCAATTATTCTTAAGGAAACAACACTATCATTAATTCCTTATAACAACAACTCTCTTAATTATTTCAATGATTAAGAAAGATATTTTCTCATAAAAAAACATTATAAGACTTTAGTTATGAAAATGTATCAACTCCCAAATTATTAAATGACCAAATATTTATAGGCAAAGATTTAGGGTCATATTTACGATTTATTTACAATAGCCTTAGATAGTTGGATCTCTGACAGCTATTTTTTTTATATAACTTAATGTTTGACATCATTTTGTTTTATAACCATTAAAATACTAAAAATTCATTATGATCAAAACAATTATTTTATATTCCAATTATAAAATTTAGTTAGTCCAATGGAAATCCATATTGATTATCAATACTGTAATAGTTATGATAGTTAGTTCATTGTATCAATAACAGAATTAGTTTTATGGTCATAACCTTTGTCATTACAATTTTCAAGGAAAGAATATGACCACTAGTATGAATAATTGTAAGTCTAATTAATTGGACACATACTTGATCCAATAGATCATATTGAATAATGATAGATCTATAAACATAATAAATTTTAATTTTATCCATCTATAGTAAATATAATATTTTCAACTAAATTATATTAAAATACTTGGGACATAAAAGGTTAGTAAACATACTTTTGATAGAGTGTTTGTGACTTACAAAACTAAAGGGATGAAAAAGTAAGAAGTACGACTTATGACTTTACAATCTCACAATTTTTGGAAAGCACAAAACAAAAATACATAAATGAAATAATGTAACATGAAAAACTTACTACATTTAGTTCTTTTAATAACATTGAATATATTATTTATAACACCCCCAGAGTTTATAATAATTTTGTAATGTGCCAAAAATTATTAAAACATCTCTCCCTTAGGAATACATCTCCCATTAGAAATGATTATACCTTTAAGGATAATATCTCCACATTTATTAAGACTTCCCCCTCTATAAAAAATTCTCTCCAATTGCGATTTCCAAAAATATAGGAAAATAATACATTGTTTTCAGAAATGTTAGAGTAGTTAACATATGAAACAATAAATCGATCTAACTAATCATACAAGAATAATATAAAAGAACATATGACCATTTGAAATTGAAAAACATTCATGAATAAATAATTTGGATAAAAAGTATTTCATAAAAATAAACCATTCAAATGATTTAAAAAATATTCCTCAAATGTTAAAATGAAAAGTTTATTCTTTCATCATATGGTTCTTCAAAAAACCTTCATTTTTTTAAACATATGACAATCTTTCTCAAGCTTTATGATCTTTTTCTCCAAAAACGACTTCATCAAAACTTCAGTCATCAATATTTCTATCTCTTTTTAAAACCTTTAATTCTATTCCATCATAAATAAAAGTTTAGATTCATGCAATCTCAGATGAGTAATCTCCAAATCCATATTCTGAAGATTTTATTTCAAGACATTTACATCCTCTATCTGATCATCAGTTGTATCAATGTATTCATCAATGAACATAACACTTTAGAAATCATTTGAGGATTTTTTTAAGGATTAATCCATTTTAAAAAAAAGTTTCTTAACTTCAAAAAATTGATCAGAATGTTCTATCACATCACAAGACACTTTATTAGACCACTTGACCATCTGATTATATGATGAATTTTGTGCCTTGAACTTTTCATGAAAGACTTTCAAATCTTCCTCAATCCTGATAATTTATTTTAACAATAATTTTTGTGATTATGATTTTTCATTCAAATATTCATAAACCAGCTTATATATTTCCCCCATATTATGTAAATAAATAATATTATCACTCAATATTTTCAATTTAAGTTAGATATAATAAAAATAATTTTGAGAATCCAAAGCTTCTGAATCTAATTGACATGGCTTAACATGAGGAGGTTTTGGTCTAGAGGTTTCGACATCAACCATTGTCCCTTTATTTTCAACTGTATTGGAAACTTTCTCTCTAATTATTTTACTTTGAAACATTTACAATATTAGGATCTTTGTATGATTCCACATTATCATTTATTTTAGCATTTTAATGTTGTTCTTGTTCTTCTTCCTTAAAGGATTACTCTTCTTCCATTTTCAGATGATTATTTTTATTCTTAATAACTTTATGAGTTTTTATCCTTACAAAATTTTGAAGGAAAATTTATTGAGGATGATGAAGAATACAATGATTTCATTTCCTTCGATACATCATTAGTTCGAGTATTTTACATTTTAACTTCTTCCTCCTTTTATTATTCTTATTCCCCAATTTCTTGTTCAAATTATTCTTCAATTTTTTATTCAACATCTCCATCAGCCTCTTCTTTATCTACTTATTCATTTTATTCCCCATATTATTTCTCAATATATTCTTCTAACTATATTGTTTATCTTAAAAACTTTTTCCATCGGATATGGATACTAATTAATTCTTAGATACAGTAGGATCTTATTCTGCAAAAAAATTGGTTTCTCTTATCAAACACTGAAAGAACTACTATTGGAATAACTGATGATTCATTAAAAACTAGTTGGACATCCTGTATAACATGACCGATATGAGAAAATGGTATAAATGGATTCTCAAAATAATTTTCAACATTATATTAACACACTTTCACAAACTCTTTCTTCATCTAACCTCTACCTTTTCTTCTATATTTTCTATTATTATTTTAACTGTTCTGTGGTACGAATTTTTAATGCCTCTGTCTCAGTAGGATCAAGACCTAACTCTGAATCCCATTGTTTCTTTTTCACATTATGTAACATCAAATTCTTGAATTATTCATTAAATATTATATTTTCCTTCATTTTTTTTTTCAAATGTGTGGAAGATTCATCCTCTATCTTCTTCTAATGTTCCTTAACATTATTTGAAGGGTGTACCTATAATACAACTCCATATACCTTTTGAACAATTTTTTTATTTAGAATGAAAAAATAATTTCATTATGGAAATAGTTTCTTCACTAATGTAATATTTTTTTTATCCGACTAGGTAAAACTAATTATAAAATTTGAAAATACGAATACATTTCATGACTAACTTTCTAACGAAGGCTGGAAATATAACAATCTTTGATTTTGTGGAAGAAATTTGGATATAATCTAGACTCTAATAAAAAAAAATTAACAAGAAAATTTTCCTCATATTTATTATAAAGTTCCAGACAAATATGTTTGAAAGACTTAGAGTGTACATATCACCATTCATTGGACACAGGTTACCCAACATTCTTAACTCTACTAATCTATCATCTCGAGATAAATGAGAAACATTACTCACTTTATCATAATATGAAAATAAATATTCCTCAAACATAAATTTCTAAAAAGATCCAAGATTGTATATTAACTTGTGTTAAGGTTAATATTATTCTACACCAAAAGGAACAACAATATTATTTTCAACTCTATTAAAGGAATAATTATATCTCATCCCAAAAATGTAAAATAAAACTATATACTTACCATATTATTTAATAATTTTAATTGAGCCATACAATTCTGTAACCAATTAAGTATAATAATGATGGAAATATTTATTTGCTTTCTCTAATCAGAAAATGTCCTAACTTGGTAATAAAACTATATTTTGATATTAGCTTCATACATATCAAACCATGATATTTCAACAAGTATTTTTATGAATACATACCATTATACATAGTCTTCATTGGTTTTCATTATAATGATAATTTTTTTGAAGATAAAACAAAAAGGAAAAGAAACAGATGAATGAATTTTAATTGTGTGAGAGTTCTGGAACAAAATCCTTGAGAACCGATGTGTGACACATGGTGACCCACCTTTATATAGGCATGAGAAAATTTTTGTTTGTATTTAAAAGGACATTCAATGGATGCGATTAATCCATAGTAGATCTAATAGTTGAGACTTAATAAATGAATGTTTTAAATGTTTATTTAAACTATAAATGTTTTTAAAAACATTTATTGGGTTAAGAACTATTATAATTATAAGATTTAATATTTTTTGATAAGTAAATGTTTACAAACAACAAAAATATTGAAATAATGTAATGAATTAGTGAAAAAATTAAAATTATTGATTTTTTCATTTCAGAGTAGAATGTTTCATCGATATGAATAACCTAATATTCTTAGAATTTTAAGGGAAATAGATTACAATAGTTTTATTTTGAAAAAACTTATTATGATATTTTTATTAAAAAAATAATTTTTATTGTCATATTAATAAAAATAACTATGATTTTTTTTAAAAACCCAATTACTATAGATTCAAAAAAAAAATTACAATATGTTGTAATAATTTATGAGTTCTAAAACTTTAATAAGATAAGATATTTTTCTAAAAAAAATTGAAATTGAAATTTTTATCAAATAAAAATTATATGCAATCCCAAAAGGTAAATTTGTATATTAATGTAAGAAGATGGGTAAATAAGAAGTAAATATAAATAATCTCTTTACATTAAAAATTCCTAACTTATGTTTAATGTATTTATATACATAGAATCTAAGGGGTTTAGTAAAAATATCCGCAATTCTATCTTTTGTTTTGATAAATTGAAAAATTATATCTCATTGAAGTGTATGATACTAAAAGAATTATTTTCTTATATCGATTTTTTTTAACGTGAGTGTTGTGATGGGTGTTGAATTAATGGAACTGAACTTGTACTATCACCAAGTATTTTAGTATTAGTAAAAATCAGTCCATATTTTGTGAGTGTGTTCTTTATCCACAAAACGTGAACACAATAAATTCTAGCTTCCACGTACTCAGATTCAATAATTGTGTAACGCCCCGACCCTAGATTCCTAAAGTCGATGCATTATTTTAATACATTGGCATGATTACAAGGAATCAAATCCCGAAATACCGATCAATTTAGTAGTCTTGGAAAATAGATTACATAAATGAATGTTACATTACACTTTCTAACATACAACACAAAAAAACAATCCTTTGGGAATCCCATTGTTCTTTTAGCTTAACCCTGCATCTCAAACACAAAACACTTTTTGGGATCTTGGGAAAATAAACATAAGGGGTGAGCTCAGATGCTCAGTATGGGTAAATAATTTAGGGGAAGATATAAACCTTTAAGGTAAAATGTGTAATAAAAAAATATCCTTTTAAACATAAACTTGAACATAATAATGAAAAAATAAATAAAAAATTACCATATAAACATGCACATGGATATTCTAGTGGTAGAATAATCACATGTAATAACTAATTTCATAATGAGGGAATTTATAGTACCTGACTTTAATTTCTATGTCAAGGCCTCGTACCATGACCTATGGGATAACTATAACCGGACCCAAACCCGAAGAGCCTCCGTAACCGGACTCCATCCCGGAGAGCCTCTATAACCGGACTCCAATCTAGAGAGCCTCTGTAATAGGACTCCAACCCGAAGGGTCTACTGTAACCTAACCCCAAGCCGGAGGGATTAATTTTACCAGTCCCCAACCCAGAACATACTAGTCCAATAAATTAATCTTAATAAAAGGTTGTAATATAACATAAACATCCATATTAAAACTAGAATATGAAATGTCAATACATTAACCTTAAACCAGGAATGGCATAAAAATAGCACATCCACATTCAAACATATTATAACTCATTCAATACAATATTGAATGTTGAATTTATAATAAATCAACTTTAAACAAGTTTAAAATCTATTAAAGGATGATGACATAGATGAAAATGACTAGTAAACCGCTTTGAGAGGAATACCTCTTTTTTTTTCATGAAATCATTTAAAATTGTCACTATTTTTAAAGGTAGTCATTTAAACCAGATTTCTGAATCAAAGTGTCCCATAAAACTTTGAAACTTTTTAAAATGATTATCATTTCAATACATTCATGTCCATATAAATAAATCCTTAAGATAATTTTGAAAACATGGACATTAATTAAAAGGGTTTAGAAAGATAATTTTTTAAAACCTTTAAAATGATGATCTAGTTAATTAGACCCTGTCATAAAACCTTTAATGAATCATTTTGAAATAATTTTTATAAAATATTGGTATCTATGATAAGTATGTCCCAGAAAATACTTACACATAAACAATCTCAGATAATAATGAGATTGAAGAAATAACGCTTACCTCATTGTAATCAGTCGAGTTGTATGAAAAATTGTCAATAACCACAAAATGAATCACATAATATTATGAATATAATGATAATAATGATAATATATATCAAATGTCAGTACAAAATACATGACATGCGATAAATAAGTGTTGAACAATGGAAATCTCACAAAATTAAAAGTGAGTTAAGAAACCCCTTACCTCGTGTATGACTTGACCTGTTCGTTCTTTAATATATTGAATAATAAACTAAAGTTAATATATAATTTCTTAAGAAACTTTTTGAAGTTTATTATTCCTTTTATATCACTTATTACAATGTTACAAACATTATGTTATCATTTAAGTTAATAACGTTTGTTTTGTCGATATTTGGCACTTCAGTAAAAAATGAACACCTTATGGTTACAAGTGGTTTACATGGTCAAAATTTCAATATATCCAGAATGATATTCAAAATTTAGATATCATAGTTATCATATAAATCCACTATATACACATATTTATAACAGTACTTATCATTTTGGGGTAAGAAATGAAATGCACCGTTCATGGAGAGGGTAAGCCGTACGTACGCATGAACGCAAATTTCATTTCTATTTATTATATTAATGGAATTAAAAAATAATGATACATAAGTATATTATAATTCTAGGATAATATAATTTATAATATCATTAACTCCATCCTTTATATGTCCCACACATGGTATTAACGAGTCATATCACTTTGAGGGGGCGGTAGTCCGCACTTCCTCAAATGAAATTATCGTGTTTAACCATAATAGAAACCATTAAGGTATGATATAAAATAAAAATAAAGATTAATTAAGAAAAAATAAACATAATATATATCGTATATAAATACAGTTCGATCATAATGGCCACCATGAGAGGTGGTAGGAGGTAATTGAACAATCATCATTTCGTCAGGCGTTAGTTTGCCATCCACAGAAACATTATGTTTCTCACCCATTAGATGGAGGTGTGTGTAAGTGTAGTTTGAATCCTTCCTATAACAACATCCTATTATATTGAAGATATTGGTGTTGTTATAAAATAACGGAATAAAAAGAGTTTAGGGGTTGGAGAAGTAAAATAAAATAAAAGAAGTTAAGAGAAACTGTTACCTTTAATTTGGGCAACTTCTTTTGGTTTGAACCAAACAGACTTCTTGATGTGTCTTTTGCCTAAGGTAAGGCTTCTAGGAGGAGGAGAGGGATGTAGGAAGATTAATTTGGTAGAGTTTGGACGAGCCTAAAGGCTTGAGAGGTGTGAGTAATTGGGTATAAGTGGTCTCCTTTTATAAGGGGGAGGAGGGGCTCTTTAGGAAAGTGTGAAAAATATTATTTTATTATATAATTATATTCAGTTTCTAAAGATCCAAAAATAATTAGGTTAGAAGATAAGATGACTCATGGTTGAAATAAAATCATCCAATAATAATTGGACATGTTTTGGATATTATTATAATATTTATAATCTAATTTATTTAAATAATTTATTCATTAAGTAAATACTGCATCATTGTTGTGTTATAAATAATTTAATTTATTCGATGGCTAAAAAACATAAAAAAATACCATGATGTAGGAAATAGTTTTATATGTACAATGAATATTTATAGTAAAAAATATTACTTAAATAACACCATAGAAAAATTAATTACTAAAAGATATTTGTTTATGTCAATTTTGCCTTTACTTTAAATTAATTAATCTAAAGTGTCATTATCATTCATAAGTGGCTCCATGGGGTTCCAAAATCAACCCAAGGATTCCCATGGTCGGACATTACTCATAAAATAAGGTTATTACATGTGTTAATGTAATTTGGAATTATTATAATATTCATTTTACCTTGAATTACCCTATTTACTTTTAACCGCGGTATATTAAAGTCAAAAGTTACTATTCACCAAAAATTATTTTCATATTATTGAACCAAATTTTACTTACTGAGGTTAAACATGTCTCTATTATTTTTTAAATAAAACTCATAGAAGCAGTAAAATTATGTTTTATGTAAATTTGCAAATACTCCTAGGAGGTGGGTAAAAGACGATAAAAAGTTCAACAAACTTTTTATATATCGAAACTTATTATAAAATGACTCCAATGAATTATATTGAACATATATAAATATTATTTATCTATTTTGACCTAAGATAAATTTAAATAAAATAAATAATTATTTAAATAAAAATTCGGTTTTAACCAATAACTCAGTGTTTTTCACTATTCATAAAAAATTGATGTTTATTAGAAAAATACCAAAAACCCAGCCTAAGATATATTTGATATTTTGAATTAAAAAATGATGTATATTTTACCAAATTTAAAACATATAAGTTTCATTAAGAAAATTTAAAATTAATTCCCGTTTTCAAAACAAATAGCGTGTTTTAAGCAACAAAATCTATCAAAATATTGACACTTGTTTATGTCCAATTTCAAAGTGAAATTAATTTTAATCACCTAAATTGTATTAAATGATAAAAATATAATATAATTATATTTCAAAAAAAATCAAATGCATAATTTAACACTATAAATTATTTTAATTAAAAAAGTTGTTTTTAATTACAATTTAGTATTTTTCACTATTCACTAAAATAGGAAAGTTATCAGAAAAATACCAAAAATTTATCAGAACTAAATTTTTATCTCTCTATTATAATTAAAAAGTTTATTTTTTCAAATTGAATATATAGAGGTGTCAAATATCAGATTTAAAAAGGGTTCGCCCTCAAAAGGTGGAAAAATTGCATTTTCTGAAAAATACTTCCGTGGTCTAAAAAATTGAATTTGTTCTTATATTATGTTTAAAAAACACATAATATGGTTGTTAAAATTATATGGAGTATATGAAATCCAAAATTCAGTTAATAATATTCATAACCACTTTTAAACGGCTAGAATAGTAAGTCATGGTGTGCTTGAAATCAGTGTTGCGTGTAGTGCAAGTTATTGAATTACTTTGAAAAATAACGTAATATGAAATCATGGGGTGTTGCATTATTCCCTAATTCAATAAATTGCATCCTCACAATCTGAAATTGTTCTTCGAAAATAGAAGGTTTAAAATATAAAATACATTTGTGGGAAAACCCACATCGAAAATTGGGTTAATAAAATTTAGTCTTAATAAGAGGAAAAAGGGGAATAAAAAAGTCACCACCAAATTATGATCTCTATTAGGATAACATTGGTGGAATTTAGAGACACATAATTGGAGGAAAAACTTAAATATTTATAGGGAGTGATTGATGTCATCAGTCACAAACAATTGTAGATTTGAGGGCCTCAAAGTCGTCAATCTATGATGATTTAAAATATCGTCAGTTCAACATTACATAAGGTATTAATATAACAAATTTTTAGTTTTAATATCCCTTACCTAATGTTTAAGAATTAATTTCTTAATATAATAACAGAAGAAGAAAAAAATATATATACTTGACAAGTAGAGTTCCATCATATAACTAATTTATTCCACAAACTCATCAATCACTCCAAAAGATTTCAAAAAACAGTCTATTTATCATAATCATATAAGGTTCTAATAATAATGAATTTATAATTAAATTTAAAAAAAAACTTTATTATACCATCCAAGTACTTCATGTAGTCCAGTGGTAGGCGATATATGTTAATCACACTGTGTTTGTGGGTTCGATTCCCACAACTTTGTCCGACATGAAGGATTGTCACACGGTCTGCGTGTTTTACTTTTTATAACAATCCAAAAATAACCTTTACAATAATATCCAATTTCAAACTTAATCTATTCCAACATTTAGACTTATCCAAAATAATTTTATCCAAACTCACTGTCCAAAATTTATAAGGAAGTTAACCACAATTAGGATCATTTTTTCCATGTAATAACATGTGAACACCTTCATCATGTATTATTTTAAAACATGGTAAGACCCTGAATTACCATAAAACCTTATTAATTACATTCATCCTCCCTTATCCTTTATATAATACTGGATATATTCCATATATCCAAAAATTTTGAATATTCCAACAATCATGAAATAAACAAACCATTAATCAGTTCCAAGATAGTCAACAATATCCAATATAATTTATCCAAATCAACCATCTCATATTCCAAAATTAATACCTTAGTATCAAGACCATATAATCTCAAATTCCAAAATAAATAGTACTTAAATACAATCCTTATTTATTTCCATAATTCATATAACCAGTACATTGTTTATACAACACTCAAATGTCACAATACTTTAATAACAACATAAGAACTCTTAATCATTTGTCTTCATCATTGGTAGTATAATAACTTGATTCTTATCCAATAGTATCATTTGGGGTATACTATGATGATTTGGACGTTGATTCTCATAGTTCCAAACTTCTTTCAGATGAAGCATTGCACATTTGAAACTTTTTTCTTACCCTTGCAATCACGTAATTGGTGTCGTTTTTCTCCACACTTATAACAGACTCCCATTACCTTCAAGAATTTACCAAGGTGATTCTTTCCATAGTTATCACATATGGGAAAATCTTTCTTTTCCCTCTTCCCATTATCCTTCTTTCTCTCTTCCATCCTTTTCTTCCCTTTCTTCCCTTTAAAGCCATAGGAATCAGATAATTCTTTACTTATCTTATTAACATATGATACTATTTCTTCATATGTTGAGAATACATGGGAGAATATTTCTCTTCTAAATGTTGGCTTAATACTGTGAAAGATATGATCCTTCTTTCTCTTTGGATCATACGTACTACTAGAGTTTACATTCCTTCTACTGGGCTGTAGAGACCCGAAGCCTGACATACATGGACATTACATTACTTTTGCGGAATACTTAGTACATAACAAAAATAGACACACAAGGACCGTAATAGTTTAGTGTCTTTGGAAACTCGGAATATAATATTCTAATCATGGTGAAAGATCTTCAACATCTCCCATAAAGATCTTCCACTTTTTGTTTCCTTACCGAAAACCTTTCTTTTAATCCTGGGGAAAAATAAAACATAAAAAGGGTGAGGTCAAATGCTCAGTAAGGGTGATCATGTATAAAATAAAACATACCATATACATTTGAACTTAAAAACACGAACATAATGTTTAAACATCAAAATCTTGAGCAACGACATAAAACATGGAAGTACATAAGGAATATATCATAATGGAACATAAATCATGATAAAATAGCATGGGAATAAAACATGTAATTGTGGCATCCATTAATCACATGTAATGATTTCTATAGTATCCAAGGCATTACTGCCAAGACCATCTTAGTGGACAAAGTCCCTTTCTGAATCGAGTTCACTCCTTGTTCCAGTCCTGTAATACTAAACCGGATTAACTTACCATTCCATCCATGTCTATCTCATGAGATATAAATCTTTACCCAATGCATTGGAGGGAGATATAGGTCCCACCCATCTCATAATGAAATCATTCTTACTTGTGCCACAAAATAAACATACATAACCCAATAAATAAAATGGGTTTGATAAACATCATCCCATCATCACATAATCCATATAAAAGAAATGGATATCATTTCATAATAAGAAAAGTGAAACCATGTAAATCATAGAGAAATTATACTTGAAACATACACATATGAAATAATCTCATTTTATATGGAAAATGGTTTTGATAAAACACTTGAAATGAATTCTTGAGGAAAATATCCTTTTTTATTCAAAATCATCTTCTTTTCAAAAAATGTCATGCAATTTTAAAAGAAAATGATTTTGTTGAAAATAGTCATGAAATATTTTGGAGGAAGCTTCATGAAAATAAGGCTTTATAAAACCGTAAAAATCCTTTCATGCTGTATAAGTTAACAAAATATTCTCCTCATACTTTTGTCAGAAAAGTCAAAAAGTACCTCATACGAAAAGCGACAAAAGATTCCTTTCATATCTTTTACTAAAAACTCAAAAAAGGGTAAAATTGGATTTATAAAATTGTATGTGGATGGAAATAATATTACATATTGAGTAAACATGGATGTGGATGATAAAATACACCCCAGTAAATACTTACATATAAGCAATCTCAGATAAAAATGAGATTGTGATATTTTCCCTTACCTTAGGTCCGATTTGCTTCGTAAGTGTCCAAACCTCCTGTATAATGATTTAAATAATGTCATTGACTTATTCCAGAATCATAATCATTGTAATGATACCATATATGGTTCACTTATGACTTTATATTACCCTTTCTTTTGTAAATTCCATGTTAAAGAGCGTTTTGAGTAAAATCGTTTCATTTGTCGTCCGTGTTTTGACTTGTAATTATTCATATGATTACTTAGATCATGATTACTTAATTCCAGAATATAAAACATGATTTATATATAATATATATTCAGAATATACATATATATAATATATCAGTAAATGGAAAGAAATACACCGTTCATGGAGATGGTAGGTCGTACGTACGCATGAACGCTGTTTTAATTTCCTTATTGAGTTGAATGGAATTAAGAAGATGACATACATATATATACACATGAATCCAGTATCATTATTATTTTATATATTTCATGATTAATTATTATATATACTTTATAATCATTCATGAATGGTTAACATGGAGAATGAATCTCATCACGTCGTGGAGACGATAGTCCGTACGTACGCACGAGCGATGATATCATTCTCATGATCGTGGAATTTTATTGGAGTGTATGTATAATATTTCAGAATCAATATCACTTTACAATAATCATATATATTTATTATGTACACCATTATACCCATCCAAGTAAGGTGGTGGTGGAAAATAGATTACACCGCGGCGTGGAGACGATATTCCGTACGTACGCACGCGTGGTGATTTCGTTTTCCGTAGGATGGATAGATGGTGAAATAGGGTTGTTTCATACTTATAATAACATATAAGTATATGATTGATACTGATGTTATTACTTCATAATTAAAAAACCTAATAAGAAGAAGTGGAAGAAGAAATAAAGTTGAACGAATCGGTAACGAACATTACCTCTTCTTTGAAGCGCCTCTTTGAGTCCTCCTCTTAGGGCACTAGAAATGGTATTTGAAGAAGACCAGGACCTCTAGGATATTTCTAGAGATGGGGAGAAGAGAATTTGGCAGGGTTTGGCCGAGTTTGAAGGCTCAAAGTGGTGTGAGGAAGAGAGGTAGGAGGTTCCCTTTTATAAGGGAGGAGAGGGGCACCTTTGGAAAAACTAAAAATATTATTTTATTATAAAGCCATATTCGGTTTCAAATAGCTCCAAATTGATTTATTTCTAAGCTATGGTGGGGATGGGTCGAAATAATCTCATCCAATAGAATTTGGACAAGTTTAGTTTACTATTTTAACCATATCATTTAGTTTTAACTTTAAGTTAGATAATTTTACTTTTACCGTGTCTTTTTGTGTTCTTACACTATAAGGTTAATAAACATACTATAACAAGCCAAACGAACCCCAAGTTTTTTATTATTAATATATATAACCTTATCTAAGTCATTTGGTCGATCCTTAGATTTTTAGGAATAAAATAACAATTAATAATATAATATTTGTTTTAAAACATATTTTATGTCAATTTTGACACTATTTAGTAATTGATTTTTGTAAAACTTATAACAGAATGATTAGTTCTAAAAAAGTTACTTAAATGAATAATAACATGTCATATTAACCTAGAAAATTAGTAGAATTCATAAAAAGTCTCAAATTACATTTATTTGGATATTTATAACATCAATTATGTCAATATTTCATTAATAAGATAATTATTACATCATCATTGTGTCATAAATAAAATAAATTATTTAATGTCTAAAAATTACAAATAAAATACCATTATATAGGAAATATTTTTATCTTTCTAATGAATATTTATAGTCTAATTTATCTTATGTATAACCCTATATGAAAAAGTATCTACTTATTAAACTTTGATTTTAACTATTTTAACCATTCTTTAAATAAATTAATAATAAATGTCCTAATCTAATCCAAGTGGGCCTAAATGGTCATATTTTATTCCTAAGGTTGATTTTGGTCGAAGTAAATTTATCCAATAGAATTAGGACATGTGTTAGTATAATAATAATATCATTTTTACCCTTAATTATCCTATTTACTTTTAACCGTGGTAAATAAAAGTAAAAAGTTACTATTCACCAAAAATTATTTTCATCTCATTGAACCACATTTTAGTCCTTGATATTAAGCGTGTCTCTCGGATTTTCGAAATTCCACTCATAGAAGCGGTAAAATTATGTTTTATGAAAAATTCAATTTTTTAACTACCACTTAGTGGTTTCACTATTCATCAAAAAATGAAAGTTTCCAGAAAAATACCAAAAATTAGGCCTAAGCTATATTTGATATTATGAACACAAAAATGATGTATATCTTACCAAATTCAAAACATATCAGTTGCATTAATTAATTTAAAAATTAATTCCCGTCGTCAAAACAAATAGCGTGTTCTTAAGATATAATAACTATCAAAAGATCGACACTTGTTTATGTCTGGTTTAAATGTGAAATTACATCCACTTACCAAGATTGTATTAAATTGTAAAAATATATTCTAAATATACTTAAAAACCAATCAAATTAATAATTTATCACTATTAATTATTTCGATTAAAAAGGTTGTTTTTAATTAAAATTTAGTAATTTTCACTATTCATCAGAAAATGAAAGTTATCCGAAAAGTACCAAAATTTCACCCTAAGCTAATTTCGATATTCCGAATCCAAAAATGAAGTCAATTTTGAAAAATAAAATTTACAAAATTTCAAAAAGTGGTTATTACTATTCATAACGGCTAGTTTTAATAATATTTTAATAGCATATCGTTGTTTAGTGAAACTCGGTATTGCGTACTACACACGCTATCGAGGAGGGTCTCGATTGTGTGTAATGCAAGGAAAGTCAAGGATACATGTTGTGCAAGCTCCTTTTTCTGTAGCGTACAACACAAGACATTAATGAAATTAAAAGAATATTTTTCATAAAATCTCGGGGTGTTACATTCTACCCCCCTTAAAATGAATTTTTCCCTCGAAATTCGTCGTGGTTATAAATGGTTTACTACTCGAAAGTTTATTTAATAGAAACCCACATCGTAAAAAGGAATACCAAAACCAATCTTTAAAAACTAAAGTATGAAATGTAACAGTTACCCAAATAAACTAATCACTGGGTTTCCACATAGGTGAAAATATGGATATGGAAGAGAAATCTAACCATCTTGTTCTGATGGAGAGTGGTAGAGAATATGGCTATGGAAAAGCCAACAATCACAAAGCCATAAATTTGTGACGATCTAAGGTACCATCTAATTCATCAGATATAAGATCACTAGGACAAAATTTTTGGTTTTCAAGATCATTTCCCTAAAGTTGAAGAATTTGAATTAGAATAAATACTTACTTTATTTTGGTACAATCCCACTATTGTTCGTGCATTGAACAATTTCTACTTCATCGCTTAAAGAAATGATGTTTAATTTGTTATTCGTGAAGTGTTAGCAGATCATGTGATAGAATGACGAGTCATTCCATCTGTCTCAAACAAAAGGTTAGCAAAAGTTATTAAATATACATAAGTCGATCTATAGTGAGATTAATCATATATGGTTCATAAAATGGACTTATACTTCATATATCATACTTCTTAATATAATAAAACTAGTTTCTACCAAACATGGACTTCTTGTAGGCCAGTGGTAGGTGATAAAGGCCAGTCGCACTTCGGTTGTGGTTTCGATTCCCACAGCCTTGTCCGACGCGATGAGATGTCACCCATCCTGCAGGTTGTACTTTTTCTAAAACTACATTACTATAACATCCGATCAATAATATCGAAAAAAGTTCTAACCTTAAACAATAATATCTTATGTCCAACATAATCCATTCCAATCTTTATCTAGAATACTTCGGTCCAAGCTCATAGAATAAAGAAAACGATTACTTGAAATGTCATCAACCAACAATCATTTATCCCCCATTATCTTGTTGGTCACATTACAATCATGTGAATACCTTAATCATGTATTCTCTTGAAAAAAGGAATACACATTGAACCTTAGTGAAAACATGAATGCTGTTAAAAGTTAACTCTTTCCACATACCAAAATCCTCAAAATTCTATATACTCAAACCATGATATCACTTAGTCCTTATATCAACCATGAGCTCATGAATACTGTCAAATATTTCATTTTCTCGTTTTACCTTCATTATGCGCATATCATGTTTTTTTCCAAAAATATCTCAATCACTTTCCATGGTTACCGGTACCATTGAAAACCACAATAGACCAATATATAAATATTCCAATATTCCACGATACTATATACAACATTATTTTGGAATCCCATTACATAAACCCTTAATCATTCCACCACATCGTTGTCATATTCAACATCGCCAATAGTGATCGCATGTGACTTCCCTTTGTCCTTTGCCTTAAGTGGTTGCTCATGTCGATCATCACTAACCATTGTATTAGGGCATTTATTAGCATAATTCCCCATTTCCTTGCACTTGAAGCATTGAAGTGTTGGTGGTGTTTTCTCTACAGTCTTTTCTTTATTCACATCATCAGCAACCCTTTTTCCATTACTTCGACACTCAGCTGCTCGATGACCTTATTTTCGACACTTAAAATATTTTCTAGTCCCTTTAAGACAATCTCCACCATGCGTTTTTCCACACTTTGAGCATAAGGAATCATTCATCTTCTTTTCACCATTATTCTGAGATTTCTCCTTGAACTCCATCTTTCGTTTCATGTCAAAACCATGAGATGGATATGTAACACCAACTTCCATTTCTACCTTGATAGCACAACACACAATTTCTTCATAGCTACTGAAGTCTCTTATAGCTAATTCCCTTAGAAGACTTGGTTTTAATCCACTGAAGAATTGATCAACTTTACTTTCAGGTTGGATGATAAATCCAGATGCATACTTTGCAAGCCTTGTAAAATTTACTTCGTATATACCAACAGATTCATCATCCTTTTGCTTTAGTTCAAGAAACTCCTTCTCTATCTTTGTTCGAAGAATACAAGGGAAGTACTTATTGAAAAATAAGTTCTTGAACTCGTCCCATTCCATGGACTCAATTTCATCTCTTGGCCTCGTATTCTTCACAAGATTCCACCATTGATCAGAATCACCTTCCAAACGATACACTGCTAAGATGACTTTATCATGTTCAGAACATTGAGGAACTGAAAATATCTTTTCAGTAGTACTGATCCATTTTTCAGCAACAAGTGGATCAGAAGACCCATTAAAATAAGGTGGACATTGCCTCATGAAGGACTCAATAGAGTATTGTTCCCTTCTCTGCTCATTTGGAAGTCCAGAATGATTCATATCTTGTGTAAGTATAGAAATAAGATTTTTCACTCCATCTCCCATGACATTTGTTTTTTCAGGAGGAAAATCATTGCATTGTCCATTACATTGATCAACACGGTTCCTTCGGGTTCCAACCATCGTGTAAAACCCAAAAAGAATAGTGTGAGAGGAAAAAACCACTCTAGGTAAAACAACATAATAAAGGTTGAGTACCTTCAATATCTAACATCTTAGGTTTAATTCTAAGATCGTTAGCGCAATTCTAGGACTATAACCTATACATATACTTAACCTTAGGGATATCCCTAGACATACCTTAGAAATATCTCTAGGGATCTCACTAAAGTTATCGCATCCTAGTTTCCAAAGGTTGACTAAACCTTTCCTCTGATACCAACTGTAGAGACCCGAAGCCTGACGTACATGGACATTACATTACTTTTGCGGAATACTTAGTACATAACAAAAACAGACACACAAGGACTGTAATAGTTTAGTGTCTTTGGAAACCCAGAATATAATCTTCTAATCGTGTTGAAAGATCCTCAACATCTCCCATAAAGATCTTCCACTTTTTGTTTCCTTACTAAAACCTTTCTTTTAATCCTGGGGAAAAATAAAACATAAAAAGGGTGAGCTCAAATTCTCAGTAAGGGTGAGCATGGATAAAATAAAACATACCATATACATTTGAACTTAAAAACACGAACATAATGTTTAAACATCAAAATCTTGAGCAATGACATAAAACATGAAAGTACATAAGGCATATATCATAATGGAACATAAGTCATGATAAAATAGCATGGGGATAAAACATGTAACTGTGGCATTCATTAAGCACACGTAATGATTTCCATAGTAGCCAAGGCATTACTGCCAAGACCATATTAGTGGACAAAGTCCCTTTCTGAATCGAGTTCACTCCTCGTCCCAGTTCTGTAATACTGAACCAGATTAACTTACCATTCCAGCCATGTCTATCTCATGAGATATAAATCTTTACCCAATTCATTGGAGGGAGATATAGGTCCCACCCATCTCATAATGAAATCATTCTTACTTGTGCCACAAAATAAACATACATAATCCAATAAATAAAATGGGTTTGATAAACATCATCCCATCATCACATAATCCATATAAAAGAAATGGATATCATTTCATAATAAGAAAAGTGAAACCATGTAAATCATATAGACATTATACTTGAAACATACACATATGAAATAATCTCATTTAATATGGAAAATGGTTTTGATAAAACACTTGAAATGAATTCTTGAGGAAAATATCCTTTTTTATTAAAAATCATCTTCTTTTCACAAAATGTCATGAGATTTTAATAGAAAAGGATTTTTTTGAAAATAGTCATGAAATATTTTGGAGGAAGCTTCATGAAAATAAGGCTTTATAAAACCGTAAAAATCTTTTCATGTCGTATAAGTTAAAAAAACATTCTCCTCATACTTTTTTCAAAAAAGTCAAAAAGTACCTCGTACCAAAAACAACAAAAGATTCATTTCATATCTTTTACTAAAAACTCAACAAAGGGTAAAATTGGATTTAAAAAATTGTAGGTGGATGGAAATAATATTACATATTGAGTAAACATGGATGTGGATGATAAAATACACCCCAGTAAATACTTACGTATAAGCAATCTCAGATAAAAAAGAGATTGTGATATTTTCCCTTAACTTAGCTCTGATTTGCTTCGTAAGTGTCCGAACCTCCTGTATAATGATTTAAATAATGTCATTGACTTATTCCAGAACCATAATCATTGTTATGATATCATATATGGTTGACTTATGACTTTATATTTCCCGTTCTTTTGTAAATTCCTTGTTAAAGAGCGTTTTGGGTAAAATCGTTTCATTTGTCGTCCGTGTTTTGACTTGTAATTATTCATATGATTACTTGGATCATGATTACATAATTCCAGAATATAAAACATTATTTATATATAATATATATTCAGAATATACATATATTAATAGATCATTAAATGGAAAGAAATACACCGTTCATGGAGACGGTAGGCCGTACGTACGCATGAACGCTGTTTTCATTTCCTTATTGAGTTGAATGAAATTAAGTAGATGACATACATATATATACACATAAATCCAATACCATTATTATGTCATATATTTCATTATTACTTATTATATATACATTATAATTATTTATGAATGGTTAACGTGGAGAATGAATCTCATCGCGTCGTGGAGACGGTAGTCCGTACGTACGCACGAGCGATGATATCGTTCTCATGATCGTGGAATTGTATTGGAGAGTATGTATACTATTTCAGAATCAATATAACTTTAAAATAATTATATATAGTTATTATGTACACCATTATACTCATCCAAGTAAGGTGGTGGTGTAAAATAGATTACACAACGGCGTGGAGACGGTATTCTGTACGTACACACGCGCGGTGATTTCGTTTTCCGTAGGATGGATAGATGGTGAAATAGGGTTGTTTCATACTTATAATAAAATATCCGTATATGAGTGATACTGATGTTATTACTTCATAATGAAACAAACTAAGAAGAAGAAGTTGAAGAAGAAATAAAGTTGAAAGAATCGGTAACGGACATTACCTCTTCTTTGAAGTGCCTCTTTGAGTCCTCCTCTTAGGGCACTAAAATTGGTCTTTGAAGAAGACCAGGACCTCTAGGATGTTTCTAGGGAAGGGGAGAAGATAATTTGACAGGGGTTGGCCGATCTTGAAGGCTCAATGTGGTGTGAGGAAGAGAGGGAGGAGGTGCCCTTTTATAAGGGAGGAGAGGGGCACCTTTGGAAAATCTAAAAATATTATTTTATTATAAAGCCATATTCAGTTTTAAATAGATACAAATTGATTTATTTAGAAGATAAGGTGGGGATGAGTAGAAATCCTCTCATCCAATAGAATTTGGACAATTTTAGTTTACTATTTTAACCTTTTCATTTGGTTTTAACTTTAAGTTAGATAATTTTACTTTTACCGTGTCTTTTTGTGTTCTTACACTATAAGGTTAATAAACTTATTATAACAAGCCAAACGAACCCCAAGTTGCTTGTTATTAATATATAGAACCTCATCTAAGTCATTTGGCCGAACCTTAGATTTTTAGGAATATAATAACAATTAATAATATAATATTTTTTTTAAAAACTATTTTATGTCAATTTTGACACTATTTAGTAATTTATTTTTGTGAAACTCATAACAGAATTATTAGTTCGAAAACAGTTACTTAAATCAATACTAACATGTCATATTAACCTAGAAAATTAGTGGAATTCATGAAAAGTCTCAAATTACATTTATTTGGGTATTTATATCATCAATTATGTCAATATTTCATTAATAAGATAATTACTGCATCATCGTTGTGTCATAAATAAATTAAATTATTTAATGTCTAAAAATTACAAATAAAATACCATTATGTAGGAAATATTTTTAGATTTCTAATGAATATTTATAGTCGAATTTGTCTTATGTATAACCCTATATGAAAAAGTATCTACTTATTAAACTTTGATTTTAACTATTTTAACCCTTCTTTAAATAAATTAATAATAAATGTCCTAATCTAATCCAATTGGGCCTAAATGGTCATATTTTATTCCTAAGGTTGTTTTTGGTCGAATTACACTTATCCAATAGAATTAGGACATGTGTTAGGGTAATAATAATATCATTTTTACCCTTAATTATCCTATTTACTTTTAACCGTGGTAAATAAAAGTAAAAAGTTACTATTCACCAAAAATTATTTTAATCTCATTGAACCACATTTTTTTCCTTGATATTAACCGTGTCTCTCGGATTTTCTAAATTCCACTCACAGAAGCAGTAAAATTAAGTTTTATGAAAAATTCAATATTTTAACTACCACTTAGTGGTTTCACTATTCATAAAAAAATGAAAGTTTCCAGAAAAATACCAAAAATTAGGCCTATGATATATTTGATATTATGAACTCAAAAATGATGTATATTTTACCAAATTCAAAACATATCAGTTGCATTAATTAATTTAAAAATTAATTCCCATCGTCAAAACAAATAGCGTGTTCTTAAGAGATAATAACTTTCAAAAGATTGACACTTGTTTATGTCTGATTTAAATGTGAAATTACATCCAATGACCAACATTGTATTAAATTGTAAAAATATATTCTAAATATATTTTTAAACCACTCAAATTAATAATTTATCACTATTAATTATTTCGATTAAAAAGGTTGTTTTTAATTAAAATTTAGTAACTTTCACTATTCATCAGAAAATGAAAGTTATCCGAAAAGTACCAAAATTTCACCCTAAGCTAATTTGGATATTCCGAATCCAAAAATGAAGTCCATTTTGAAAAATAAAAATAAAAAAATTTCAAAAAGTTGTTATTACTATTCATAATGGCTAGTTTTAATAATATTTTAATAGCATATCGTTGTTTAGTGAAACTCGGTATTGCGTACTACACACGCTATCGAGGAAGGTCGCGATTGCGTGTAATGCAAGGCAAGTCAAGGATGCGTATTGTGAAAGATCCTTTTGGTGTAGCGTACAACATAAGACATTAATGAAATTAAAAGAATATTTTTCATAAAATCTTAGGGTGTTACATTCTACCCCCCTTAAAATGAATTTCACCCTCGAAGTTCATCGGGTTTATAAATGGTTTACTACTCGAAAGTTTCTTTAATAGAAACCCACATCATAAAAAGGAATACCAAAACCAATCTTTAAAAACAAATGTATGAAACGTAATGGTTACCCAAATAAACTAATCACTGGGTTTCCACATAGGTGAAAATATGGATATGGAAGAGAAATCTAACCATCATGTTCTGATGGAGAGTGGTAGCGAACATGGCTATGGAAAATCCATCAATCACAAAGCCATAAATTTGTGATGATTTAAGGTACCATCTGATTCATCAGATATAAGAGCACTAGGACAACATTTTTGGTTTTCAAGATCATTTCCCTAAAGTTGAAGAATTTGAATTAGAATAAATACTTACTTTATTTTGGTACAATCTCACTGTTGTTCATGCCTTGAACAATTTCTACTTCATCTCTTAAAGAAATGAAGTTGAATTTGTTATTCGTGAAGTGTTAGCAGATCATGTGATAGAATGACGGGTCATTTCATCTGTCTCAAACAAAAGGTTAGCAAAAGTAATTAAATATACATAAGTCGATCTATAGTGAGATTAACCATATATGGTTCCTAAAATGGACTTATACTTCATATATCATACTTCTTAATATAATAAAACTAGTTTATACCAAACAGGGACTTCTTGTAGGCCAGTGGTAGGTGATAAAGGCTAGTCGCACTTCAGTTGTGGTTTTGATTCCCACAGCCTTGTCTGACACGATGGGATGTCGCCCATCCTACAGGTTGTACTTTTTCTAAAACTACATTACTATAACATCCCATCAATAATATCAAAAAAAGTTCTATCCTTAAACAATAATATCTTATGTCCAACATAATCCATTCCAATCTTTATCTAAAATACTTCAGTCTAAGCTCATAGTATAAAGAAAACGATTACTTGAAATGTAATCAACGAACAATCATTTATCCCCCATTATCTTGTTGGTCACATTACAATCATGTGAATAACTTAATCATGTATTCTCTTGAAAAAATGAATACACATTGAACCTTAGTGAAAACATGAATGCTGTTAAAAGTTAACTCTTTCCACATACCAAAAACCTCAAAATTCTATATACTCAAACCATGATATCACTTAGTCCTTATATCAATCATGAGCTCATGAATACTGTCAAACACTTCATTTTCTCG
The DNA here is from genome assembly GCA_963277665.1 of Viscum album. NCBI lineage: Eukaryota > Viridiplantae > Streptophyta > Magnoliopsida > Santalales > Viscaceae > Viscum > Viscum album. Next base: position 1,229,283,988 of record OY728130.1, read on the forward strand.
TTTTCCCTTCATTATGCGCATATCATCTTTTTTTCCAAAAATATCTCAATCACTTTCCATGGTTACCGGTACCATTGAAAACCACAATAGACCAATATATAAATATTCCAATATTCCACGATACTATATACAACATTATTTTGGAATCCCATTACATAAACACTTAATCATTCCACCACATCATTGTCATATTCAACATCGCCAATAGTGATCGCATGTGACTTCCCTTTGTCCTTTGCCTTAAGTGGTTGCTCATGTCGATCATCACTAACCCTTAGATTATGGAATTTATTAGCATAATGCCCCATTTTCTTGCACTTGAAGAATTGAAGTGTTGGTGGTGTGTTCTCTGCAGTCTTTTCTTTATTCAAATCATCAGCAACCCTTTTTCCATTAATTCGACACTCAGCTGCTCGATGACATTCTTTTCGACATTTAAAATTTTTTCTATTCCCTTTAAGACAATCTCCACCATGCTTCTTTCCACACTTTGAGCATAAGGAAACATTCATCTTCTTTTCACCATTATTATGATATTTCTTCTTGAACTCCATCTTTCGTTTCATGTCAAAACCATGAGATGGATATGTAACACCTACTTCCATTTCTACCTTGATATCACAACGCACAATTTCTTCATAGCTAATGAAGTCTCTTATAGCTAATGCCCTTCGAATACTTGGTTTTAAGCCACTGAAGAATCGATCAACTTTAATTTCAGGTTGGATGATAAATCCAGATGCATACCTTGCAAGCCTTGTAAAATTCGCTTCGTATATACCAACAGATTCATTATCCTTTTGCTTTAGTTCAAGAAACTCCTTCTCCATATTTGTTCGAAGAATACGAGGGTAGTACTTATTGGAAAATAAGTTCTTGAACTCATCCCATTCCATGGAATCAATTTCATCTCTTGGCCTCGTATTCTTGATAAGATTCCACCGTTGATCAACATCACCTTCCAAATGATACACTGCTAAGATGACTTTATCATGTTCAGAACATTGAAGAACTGAAAATATCTTTTCAGTAGTACTAATCCATTGTTCAGAAACAAGTGGATCAGAAGACCCAATGAAAGAAGGTGGAAGTTGCCTCATGAAGGACTCAATAGAATATTGTTCCCTTCTCTGCTCATTTGGAAGTCCAGAATGATTCATAGCTTGTGTAAGTATAGCAATAAGATTTTTCACTCCATCTCCCATAACATTTGTTTGTTCAGGAGGAAAATAATTGCATTGTCCATTACATTGATCAACACAGTTCCTTCGGGTTCCAGCCATCGTCTAAAACCCAAACAGAATAGTGTGAGAGGCAAAAACCACGCTAGGAAAAACAACATAATAAAGGGGGAGTACCTTCAATATCTAACATCTTAGGTTTAATTCTATGATCGTTAGCGCAATTCTAGGAGTATAACCTATACTTATACTTAACCTTAGGGACATCCCTAGACATACTGTAGAAATATCTCTAGGGATCTCACTAAAGTTCTCACATCCTAGTTTCCAAAGGTTGACTAAACCTTTCCTCTGATACCAACTGTAGAGACCCAAAGCCTGACGTACATGGACATTACATTACTTTTGCGGAATACTTAGTACATAATAAAAACAGACACATAAGGACTGTAATAGTTTAGTGTCTTTGGAAACTCGGAATATAATCTTCTAATTGTGGTGAAAAATCTTCAACATCTCCCATAAAGATCTTCCACTTTTTGTTTCCTTACCTAAAACCTTTATTTTAATCTTGGGGAAAAATAAAACATAAAAAGGGTGATCTCAAATGCTCAGTAAGGGCGAGCATGGATAAAATAAAACATACCATATACATTTGAACTTAAAAACACGAACATAATGTTTAAACATCAAAATCTTGAGCAATGACATAAAACATGGAAGTACATAAGGCATATATCATAATGGAACATAAATGATGATAAAATAGCATGGGAATAAAACATGTAATTGTGGAATCCATTAAGAACATGTAATTATTTCTATAGTAGCCAAGGAATTACTGCCAAGACCATCTTAGTGGACAAAGTCCCTTTCTGAATCGAGTTCACTCCTCGTTCCAGTCCTGTAATACTGAACAAGATTAACTTACCGTTCCAGCCATGTCTATATCATGAGATATAAATCTTTACCCAACGCATTGGAGGGAGATATAGGTCCCACCCATCTCATAATGAAATAATTCTTACTTGTGCCACAAAATAAACATACATAACCCAATAAATAAAATGGGTTTGATAAACATCATCCCATCATCACATAATCCATATAAAAGAAATGGATATCATTTCATAATAAGAAAAGTGAAACCATGTAATTCATATAGACATTATACTTGAAACATACACATATGAAATAATCTTATTTTAGATGAAAATGGTTTTGATAAAACACTTGAAATGAATTCTTGAGGAAAATATGCTTTTTTATTCAAAATCATCTTCTTTTGACAAAACGTCATGCAATTTAAAAAGAAAAGGATTTTGTTGAAAATAGTCATGAAATATTTTGGAGGAAGCTTCATGAAAATAAGGCTTTATAAAACTGTAAAAATCCATTCATGCCGTATAAGTTAAAAAAACATTCTCCTCATACTTTTTTCGGAAAAGTCAAAAAGTACCTCATACGAAAAGCGACAAAAGATTCCTTTCATATCTTTTACTAAAAACTCAAAAAAGGGTAAAATTGGATTTAAACAATTTTAGGTAGATGTAAATAATATTAAATATTTAGTAAACATGGATGTGGATGATAAAATACACCCCAGTAAATACTTACGTATAAGCAATCTCGGATAAAAATGAGATTGTGATATTTTCCTTTACCTTAGGTCCGATTTGATTCGTAAGTGTCCGAAACTCCTGTATAATGATTTAAATAATGTCATTGACTTATTCCAGAATCATACTCATTGTTATGATATCATATATGGTTCACTTATGACTTTATATTACCCATTCTTTTGTAAATTCCATGTTGTAGAGCGTTTTGGGTAAAACCGTTTCATTTGTCATCCGTGTTTTGACTTGTAATTATTCATATGATTAATTAGATCATGATTACTTAATTATAGAATATAAAACATGATTTATATATAATATATATTCAGAATATACATATATATAATAGATCAGTAAATGGAATGAAATACACCGTTCATGGAGACGGTAGGCCGTACGTACGCATGAACGCTGTTTTCATTCCCTTATTGAGTTGAATGGAATTAAGTAGATGAAATACATATACATATACATAAATCCAGTATCATTATTATTTCATATATTTCATGATTAATTATTATATATACTTTATAATCATTCATGAATGGTTAACGTGGAGAATGAATCTCATCGCGTCGTGGAGACGGTAGTCCGTACATACGCACGAGCGATGATATCGTTCTCATGATTGTGGAATTGTATTGAAGTGTATGTATACTATTTCAGAATCAATATCAATTTACAATAATCATATATAGTTATTATGTACACCATTATACCCATCCAAGTAAGGTGGTGGTGGAAAATAGATTACACCACGGCGTAGAGACAGTATTCCGTACGTACGCACACGCGGTGATTTTGTTTTCTGTAGGATGGATAGATGGTGAAATAGGGTTGTTTCATACTTATAATAACATATCAGTATATTAGTGATACTGATGTTATTAATTCATAATTAAACAACCTAAGAAGAATAAGTGGAAGAAGAAATAAAATTGAAAGAATCGGTAACGGACATTACCTTTTCTTTGAAGCGCCTCTTTGAGTCCTCCTCTTAGGGCACTAAAATTGGTCTTTGAAGAAGACAAGGACCTCTAAGATGTTTCTAGGGAAGGGTATAAGAGAATTTCTCAGGTTTTGGCCGAGCTTGAAGGCTCAAAGTGGTGTGAGGAAGAGAGGGAGGAGGTGCCCTTTTATAAGGGAGGAGAGGGGCACCTTTGGAAAAACTAAAAATATTATTTTATTATAAAGCCATATTCGGTTTTAAATAGCTCCAAACTGATTTATTTCGAAGATAAGGTGGGGATGGGTCGCAATAATCTCATCCAATATAATTTGGACAAGTTTAGTTTACTATTTTAACCTTATCATTTAGTTTTAACTTTAAGTTAGTTCATTTTACTTTTACCGTGTCTTTTTGTGTTCTTACACTATAAGGTTAATAAACTTACTATAACAAGAAAAATGAACCCCAAGTTGTTTATTATTAATATATATAACCTTATATAAGTCATTTTTCCGAACCATAGATTTTTAGGAATAAAATAACAATTAATAATATAATATTTGTTTTAAAAACTATTTTATGTCAATTTTGACACTATTTAGTAATTTATTTTTGTGAAACTCATAACAGAATGATTAGTTCGAAAAACGTTACTTAAATCAATACTAACATGTCATATTAACCTAGAAAATTATAGTAATTCATAAAAAGTCTCAAATTACATTTATTTGGGTATTTATAACATCAATTATGTCAATATTTCATTAATAAGATAATTACTGCATCATCGTTGTGTCATAAATAAATTAAATTTTTTAATGTCTAAAAATTACAAATAAAATACCATTATGTAGGAAATATTTTTAGCTTTCTAATGAATATTTATAGTCGAGTTTATCTTATGTATAACCCTATATGAAAAAGTATCTACTTATTAAACTTTGATTTTAACTATTTTAACCCTTCTTTAAATAAATTAATAATAAATGTCCTAATCTAATCCAAGTGGGCCTAAATGGTCATATTTTATTCCTAAGGTTGTTTTTGGTCGAATTACACTTATCCAATCGAATTAGGACATGTGTTAGGGCAATAATAATATCATTTTTACCCTTAATTATCTTATTTACTTTTAACCGTGGTAAATAAAAGTAAAAAGTCACTATTCACCAAAAATTATTTTCATCTCATTGAACCACATTTTAGTCCTTGATATTAACCGTGTATCTTGGATTTTAGAAATTCCACTCACAGAAGCAGTAAAATTAAGTTTTATGAAAAATTCAATTTTTTAACTACCACTTAGTGGTTTCACTATTCATCAAAAAATGAAAGGTTCCTGAAAAATACCGAAAATTAGGCCTAAGATATATTTGATATTATGAACTCAAAAATGATGTCTATTTTACCAAATTCAAAAAATATCAGTTGAATTAATTAATTTAAAAATTAATTCCCATTGTCAAAACAAATAGCGTGTTCTTAAGAGATAATAACTATCAAAAGATTGACACTTGTTTATGTCTGGTTTAAATGTGAAATTACATCCAATGACCAAAATTGTATTAAATTGTAAAAATATATTCTAAATATAATTTAAAACCACTCAAATTAATAATTTATCACTATTAATTATTTCTATTAAAAAGGTTGTTTTAATTAAAATTTAGTAACTTTCACTATTCATCAGAAAATGAAAGTTATCCGAAAAGTACCAAAATTTCACCCTAAGCTAATTTGGATATTCCGAATCCAAAAATGAAGTCCATTTTGAAAAATAAAATTTACAAAATTTCAAAAAGTGGTTATTACTATTCATAACGGCTAGTTTTAATTATATTTTAATAGCATATCGTTGTTTAGTGAAACTCGGTATTGCGTACTACACACGCTATCGAGGAAGGTCGCGATTGCGTGTAATGAAAGGCAAGTCAAGGATGCATGTTGTGCAAGATCCTTTTGGTGTAGCGTACAACACAAGACATTAATGAAAATAAAAGAATATTTTTCATAAAATCTCGGGGTGTTACATGGGCGCCATTTCTATACAATGGCATACACTAGGCCAGTTTATGAATTTCAATGAATAATTCCAAACATGTAAAATACCCAGCGTAAATTGAAATATTTATGGATATAATCCAGAAAAATATTTTCTTTGAGGAGGTATATACTCGTAAATCCTTCATAATGATCTTTAAAGAAAATGAGAATTATCATAAGCATATCCCCAGGGAGTGTCGTAACCAAGAATGTAGCAAGACCTGTTGTCATGAACCAGTTCCCGTTCGAGCCTATCTCAAAGAGTTGTTTTCAGGTTTTACCCCTAGGTACATCTATTCAAGACAGGGATGCATTTTCTTGGAAAACTCATAGAATCTCTACATTACCAAAATTTTAGGAAGTTATTCTATACTAATCCTCAAAGTTTGTCGTGGGGTAATGTGCTCTAATCATAGTTTATCTAAATATTATTTCCAAGGTTGTTGCTAAACTTCCTCTAATACCAACTGTAACGCCCTGACCGTAGATTCCCAGAGTTGGTGCATTATTTTAATACATTGGCGTGATTACAAGGAATCAGGTCTTGAAAGGCCGATCAGTTTATTAGTCTTGGAAAATAAATTACATACATGAATGTTACATTACACTTTCTAACATACAACCAAAAAAATAATCTTTTGAGAATTCCATTATTCCCTTAGCTTAACCCTACATCTCAAACATAAAACACATCTTGGGATCCTGGGAAAATAAAACATAAGAAAGGGGTGAGGTCATATGCTCAGTAAGGGTAAATAATTTAGTGGAAGCTATAATCTTTTAAGGCAAGATGTGTAATAAAAACAATATCCTTTTAAACATAAACTTGAATATAATAATGCAAAAATTAAATCAAACATTACCATATAAACATGTACATGAATATTCTACTAGTCGAATAATCACATGTAATAACTAATTTCATAATGAGGGAATGTATAGTACAGAACATTAATTTCTGTGTCAAGGCCTCGTGCCATGACCTATGGGTTAACTGTAACCAGACCCAAACCCAGAGAGCCTCTGTAACCAGACTCCATCCCGGAGAGCCTCTGTAACCGGACTCCAACCTAGAGAGCCTCTCTAACCAGACTTCAACCCGGAGGGTCTGCTGTAACCGGACCCCAACCCGGAGGGCTTACTTTTACTTGTCCCTAACCCGGAACATACTATTCCAATAAATTCATCTTAATAAAAGGTTTAAATATAACACAAACATTCGTATTAAAACTATCATACGAAATTTCAATACTTTAACCTTAAACCATGAATGGCATAAAAATATCACATCCACATTCAAACATATCATAACTCATTCAATACAATATTGAATGTTGTATTTATAATAAATCAACTTCAAACAAGTTTAAAATCTATTAAAGGATACTGACATAGATGAAAATATCAGTAAAATGCTTTGAGAGAAATACCTCTTTTTTCATGAAATCGTTTAAAATTATCACTGCCAATAAAGGTACTTATTTAAAAGGGATTTTTGAATGAATGTGTCCCATACCACTTTGAAAGTTTTTAAGATAATTATCATTTCAAAACATTCATGTCTATATAAATAAATCCTTAAAATCATTTTGAAAACATGGACATTAATTAAAGGGTTTAGAAAGATAAATCTTCAAAACATTTAAATTAATGATCTAGTTAAATATAACCTTCCATAAACCAGTAATGAATAATTTTGAAATCATTTTTATAAAATATGGGTATCTATGATAAGTATGTCCCAGAAAATAATTACACATTAACAATCTCGGATAATAATGAGATTGAGGAAATAACCCTTACCTCGTTGTAATCAATCGATTCGTATGGATAATTGTCATAAAACACCAAATTAATCACAAAATATCATGAATATAAAGAGAATCATGATAATATATATCAAATGGTAGTACAAAATACACCACATGATATAAATAGTGATGAACAATGGAAATCTCATTGAATTAAAAGTGAGATAAGAAACCCCTTACCTCGTGTCCGACTTGACCCGTTCATTATTTAATATCGTGAATAATAAACTAATGTTAATTTCTACTTGCTTAAAAACCTTTTTAATGTTTATTATTCCTTTTATATCACTTATTAACATGTTTTAAACATTGTGTAATCATTTATGTTAATAACGTACGTTTTGTTGATATTTGGCACTTGAGTAAAAAATGAACACCTTATAGTTACAAGTTGTTCACATGGTCAAAAGTTCATTATATACAGAATGATATTCATGATTTAGATATCATATAAATCATATATATCTAGTATATACATGTACTTATAACAGTACATATCATTTTGGGGTAATAAATGAAATGCACCGTTCATGGAGACGGTAAGCCGTACGTACGCATGAACGCTACTTTCATTTCTATTTATTATATTAATGGAATTAAAAAATAATTATACATAGTTATACTATAATTAATGTATAATATCAATAATAATATCATTAAATCCATCCTTTATACTTCCCATATATGGTATTAATGAGTCATATCACTTTGAGGGGGCGGTAGTCTGCACTTCCTCAAATGAAATTATCGCGTTTACCCATAATGAAAACCATTAAGGTATGATATAAAATTAAAATACAGAAGCATGTATAAAACATAAAAATAATATATATTATATATAAATATAGTTCCATCATAATGTCCACCATGAGAGGAGGTAGGAGGTAATTGAACAATCATCATTTCATGAGGTGTTAGTTTTCCATCCACAGAAACATTATGTTTTTCACCCATTAGATGACGGTGTGTGTAAGTGTAGCACGAATACTTCTCATAAAAAAATCCTAGTATATTGAGGATATTGGTTTTGTTATAAAATAAAGGAATAAAAAATATTTTAGGGGTTGGAGAAGTAAAATAAAATTTAAAAAGTTAAGAGAAACTGTTACCTTTAATTTGGGTGACTTCCTTTGATTTGAATCAAACAGATTTCATGAAGTGCCTTCTGCCTATGGTAAGGATTATAGGAGTTGGAGAGGGATGTAAGGAGCTTAAGTTTCAATAGTTTGGATGAGCCTAAAGGCTTTATAGGTGTGAGAAATTGGTTAGAAGTGGTCTTCTTTGATAAGGCAGAGGGGGGGCTCTTTAGGAAAGTGTGAAAATATTATTTTATTATTTAATGAAATTCGGTTTCTAAAAGTCCAAATAGAATTAGGGTCAAAGATAAGATGACTCATGGTCGAAATGAAATCATCTAATAATAATTGGAAATGTTTTGGATATAATTTTAATATTTATAATCTAATTTATTTAAATAATTTATTAATGAGGTAAATACTGCATCATTATTGTGTCATAAATAATTTACTTTATTCGATGTCTAAAAATTATAAAAAAATACCATGATGTATGAAATAGTTTTATATTTACAATGAATATTTAGAGTCAAAAATATTAATTATATAACACCATATAAAAATTAATTACTAAAAGATCTTTGTTTATGTCAATTTTTCCTTTATATTAAATTAATTAATCTAAAGTGTCATTATCATTCGTAAATGGATCCATGGGGTAGAAAAATTGACCCCAGAATGCCCATGGTTGGCCATTACTTATCAAATAAGGTTATGACATGGGTTAACGTAATTATGAATTATTACAATATTCTTTTTACGTAGAATTACTCTATTTACCTTTAACCGTGGTAAATAAAAGTCAAATGTTTCTATTCACCAAAAATTATTTTCATCTTAATGAACCACATTTTACATACTGTGATTAACTGTGTCTCTTGGATATTTGAAATTCAACTCACATAAGCGGTAAAATTATGTTTTATGCAAATTTGCTAATACTCCTAGGAGGTTGGTAAAAGACGAAAAAAAGTTCAATAAAATTTTTATATATCTAAACTTATTATAAAATGACTCCAATTAATTATTTTGAACATATATATGTATTATGTATCTATTTTTACTTAAAATAAATTTAAATAAAATAAATAATTATTTAAATAAAAATTCGGTTTTAACCAATAACTATGTTTTTCCACTATTCATCAAAAATTGGTGTTTCGCAGAAAAATATCCAAAATTCAGACTAAGCTATATTTGATATTCCAAATTCAAAAATGATGTCTATTTTACCAAATTCAAAACATATAAGTTTCATTAATTAATTTAAAATTAATTCCCATTGTCAAAACAAATAGCGTGTTTTTAATCAACAATATCTATTAAAAGATTGGCACTTGTTTATGTCCAATTTTAAAGTGAAATTAATTATAATGACCTAAATTGAATTAAATGATAAAAATATAATATGATTATACTTAAAAACCAATAAAATTCATAATTGAATACTATAAGTTATTTTTATTAAAAACGTTTGTTGGACTCCTCATGTATTAATCATGTTTTAATGATCACAAATCTCATTAATGATCACAAATCCTATTCAACCTATTTAAATCCTATAAATTATATCCAATCATGTGTATTTATGTTTCAAGTTCTCTCATGATTTATAATGGTTAAGCTCAATCCATTTCATGCATATTACTATTTAAGTCTGAATACAATTATTTTCTTATGTAAAAGACACCGTGAAGCTTGACACAGTAAGCCAGACACCGTGAAGCCAGACACCGTGAAGCCTGACACATTATGTGAGACACCGTGAAGCCAGACACTGTGAAGCCAGACATAGTAAGCCAGACATCGGGAAGCTTATCACCGTGAAGCCAGAGACAGTAATCCAGACACTGTAAGCCAGACACCGTAAGCCAGACACCGTAAGCCAGACACCGTGAAGAAGACACTGTGACACTCAAAAACTGTGACACTCAGACGCCATCACACTCAGACACGGTGACACTCAGACACTGTGACACTCAACCAACATGAAGAAGACACTATTTTCATAACTTACTGTGATACCGTTTCTTAAACTATTTTGTCGTCTTTCAATTTAATTTTTAACGGTCATATTTGATGCCTTTAATGCATTGACATAATTAATGTTTCTTTGTAGACATATTACGAGGTACGAGGTACGACACACATGGAACCTGTCGGCTAAAACTCATGCATTAAAAGATAAAGAGTGGAGAGTGCCCAGGAAAAAGAGAGAATGATACTGAAAGAACAACAATCCTATGAGCATGACCGTGGAGAAAACATTGCAGGATTTTGAAAGAAAGCATTGTCTCATGCATGAAATCTGACTCTGCTGAAGAACATTCAAAGTACACTGGAATACAAAGAACATCTTCACATTATCAAAACTTGTGAAGAACACAAGATGAATTGCGACACTGTGTTTTTCAAGACAAAAACCAGAGAAGGAATCAGAAGAATTTCTGTTTAATCAAAGGAGTCCAGAGCTACACTTCAAATCACTAGAGCATTCTAAACTCATATCTACTCTCTCTCAGTGATTATTTTACTTAATTTTTTAGAAGTGTGTGTACTCTGTATATTACATACACTCACTGACTCCTGTGCTAAACTGGAGGATTTCTAAATCCATACACCAATCTATTTATACTTTTGTTTACCCACGACAACTGTGGATGAGGTCCCTGTGTGGCCTGGTTATTATTTTTGTTTACCCATGAAAACAGTGGAAGATGTCCCTCTATGACCTAAACAGTCTGTATACTGTTGTTAACCCCGATCTAGGGTGTGGATCAAAGTTTATTTATATAAACTTCTTGGTGGCAGGTGATCACCAAGTGGAGTGAATTAGGTCTCGGCTTGAGACTAAACCACTTGTTTCATATCCGCTGTGCTATTTAAATTTAGTCTTCTCTGTTTTACTTCTTCATTTCATAATCCATAAAACACTAATTTTACTTTGATAGTTAGTCTTGGAAAGAAGTTATAACTGATTTTTCATAGTAGGATAACTTCAAAAGTAATATTAATAATACATATTAAGACTAATGATAATTAATCAATCTACAAAGAAGTTGTTTAAACAGTCAAACTCTTAAAATAGTATAACCTTGATTAACTGGGATGTATTTATTTTTGGGAAAACCATTTCATTTAAAATAATATTCTTGTAACAGAAATTTTTATAGTTACTCAATTCACCCCTCCTCTCTTGATTGAACTACTCTGACCAACATTTGGTATCAGAGGTTGCTTTATTAGGACTTTGTGTAATCTTACTCAAACGTGATTGTAGTTTTACTTTAATGATCTGTAAATTTATGTTAATTAAAAATTTCTAGATCTTTTAATGTAATAAATTGGTATGGATAATTGATTGGAAGGTGCTGCAACCAACAGACCACCATTCTTTAATGGAACTAATTATGCTCAATGGAAAATTAAAATGAAAATGCATCTAGAGAGTATGAGCTTTAAAATTTGGTCATCCATTATAGATGAATACAAAATTCCTATGACTGATAGAATTACATGATATGAACCTACCAAAATTGCTTAGAATAACAATTGTAAATCCATGAAATCTCTGTACTATTCCTTAGGAGATTAAGAAATTAATAGGGTTTCTACTTGTAATACTACCCATGAAATTTGGGATACCTTGTCTGTCTCACATGAAGGCACATCTAGTGTAAATGAAATGAGGCTAAATATATATACTATAAAATATGATAATTTTAAAATGAAACCTAATGATCCTATTTCTGAAATGTATCTCAGGTTCAATGAGATTTTCAATACAATGAGTTTTTTAGGAAGAGAAGTCACTACCAAAGAAAAGATCATGAGAATCCTTAGGTGTATACCTGACAGATGGTGGGGAACCTCTGTCTGTATTAGAGAATCATGCGACATAAACAATCTACCTATAAAATAACTCATTGGGAAACTGATGATGTTTGAGGAAGAGATGAAAGTAAACAAAGAAGAGAAGGATGAACCAAAGAAGAAATCTGTAGCATTCAAGACCACCTTCTCGAAGCACAATAACAAAGGGAATCTGGAAGCTTCGGTAGAAAGTTCCACCACTGAACAATAATCACCTGATAGTGATGAGGATATGGCTCAACTGGCTAGAAGATTCAAATTATTTTACAAAAAGAAGAACTTTTTTAGAAAGCCTAACTTCAAGGGAAAGTATGATCTAAAAGGAAAATGGAAAAAGGACTAGAAAATAAGTGACAAAAATGATGAAATTGTATTCTATGAATGTAATCCCAAAGGATATATAAAGGCTAACTGTCCAAAGCTCAAGTATAAGAAGAAATATGTGGACAAGGATAAGAAGTACAAAAAGGCAATGTAAGAAACCCGGAGTGCCTCTGAGGATAGTTCAAGCGACTTAGAGACATCATATGATGAACAGGCTAACAAAGCCAATATGTGTTTTATGACCAACAAATCTGAGGTAACACTGAACTCTTCTATACATAATTCATACTATTTTGAAGAGGAAAGTGACTCTAAAAATATGACTAATGAAGAAATGTTTGAATACTGTAACATTATTGAAGAGACAAGCAATGAATTAAAAGAAAAATATAAATCATTGAAGAAACAACATGCTCTCACTATAAATGTCAAATCTGAACTTACTACTAAAAAGGAGTAAAATGATCAACTGCTCAAAGAAATCAATGAATTATAAATGTCTAATGAACAATTAAAAAGTGACCTAGAAAAATTTACTAATGGGAAAAATACCCTTACCCAAATTCTAGGAAAAAAAATTTCCCATAAATATAATACTGGCATTGGTTTCAACCTAGAAAAAAGAAACCTTGGTAAAACGAATTTTATTTCAAATTCTAGGACATATAATTTTTTTCCCAGTTCTTGACATAACTCAACTAGATCAATTCATGATACATATTCTACTGTTTCAAGTTTTTCTGGAACAAATATAGTTTATATTTCAAATACTTTACATAATACTTATATGAAACCTATGAGACAAATATGGGTTCCTAAAGCACTTATTACTAATGTTACTAGACCCAAACTAGTATGGGTACCAAAATCTGTCTTTGCTTGATCATGTTATAGGAAATATGCTTAAAAAGATCCTGTAAAAATCTATGGTACTTGGACAATGGATATTCAAGGCACATGAAAAGAGACTACTCTTTCTTCAAGAACCTGATAAAAGTAGACGGAGGACATGTGACATTTGGTGAAAATTCCAAAGGGAAGATCATTGTCTTAGGCCAGATTGGTAACTCTGATTCGGTTTTAATTTCTAAAGTACTATTTGTTAATGGCTTAAAATATAACCTTCTTAGTATCTCACAATTATGTGATGATGGAAATCATGTTAAATTTGAAAATTATTCTTGTAATATTTTTAACTCTAAAGATGAATTAGTATTTTCTGAATCAAGGAATCAGAACGTTTATTATATTAATTTAGATTCCTTAGCTTCTCAAAATGTCTCATACTTAAGTGTATTCCATAAAGAATCTTGGATCTAGCATAGGAGACTAGGACACTATAATGTTCACTCCCTTAGAAAGCTAACTAGAAAAGGACTAGTTAAATACTTACCCAAACATGAGTTTCCACATGACAAAGTGTGTAATCCTTGTCAAAAGGGAAAACAACACAAAATCTCTTTCAAAACAAAGAAATAAGTTTCTACTTCTCAATCTCTCGAATTGGTTCACATTGATTTGTTTGTACCATCTAGAGTTTCTAGTTTAAATGGGAATAACTATGTTTATGTTCTGGTAGATGATTTTTATAGATATACCTGGACCTTCTTCATGGCTCACAAAAGTGAAGCCTTCTCTAATTTTACTAAGTATGAAAAGTCTGTAGAAAATCATAGTGGCCTTAAAATTAAATCTTTAAGAAGTGATCATGGCCGTGAGTTTGAAAATCAAGATTTTGAATCCTTTTCCTCAAAAAATGGTTGTAGTCAAAATTTCTCTTCCCCTAGAACACCTCATTAAAATGCTGTTGTAGAAAGAAGAAATAAAACCCTGCAAGAAATTTCTAGAAAAATGCTTTGTGAATATGACTTACCTATTTATGTTTGGGATGAAGCTATTAATACAATATGGTACATAATCAATAGAGTCTTGATTAAACCAATTCTCAAAAATTCCCTGTATAAACCCTGGAACAATACGAAGCCTAAGGTTAATTACTTTAGAGTTTTTTATTGCAATTTCTTTATTCTCAACACTAAGGATAATCTTGACAAATTTGAATCCAAAAGTGATGAAGGAATTTTACTAGGTTACTCAATATTAAGTAAAGGTTATAGAGTATTCAATAAGAGAACTAAATGTGTGAAAGAATCTGTTCATATCAAATTTGATGAAACAAATCCACATGAGCCTAGAACCATCCTAGAAAATATGGAGGATGATGTATCAAATCTGAAAAACAACTCAAAATCCTCAAAATCCTCTGTGAAAGAATCTGTGAAAACCTCAAATTCTTGAAATTCCCTACCATCAAGTCATAAATGAAACTATATATGTTGATAAACCTGAAATCACTAGTACCTATTTTTCTAGAAAGGTTTGAACCCTTAAAAACCACCCCTTAGATGATTTTGTAGGATACTTAGAGAAAGGAACACAAACTAGAGCTTCTCTTAGAAATCAGGTTGAACATCAATCCTTCTTGTCACAACTTGAACCTAAAAACATTGATGATTCCATAAATGATTAATTTTGGGTGATGGCTATGCAAGAAAAACTTAATCAGTTTGAAAGAAACAAATTTTGGAAACTTGTTTAAAGACCCAAGGACACATTCATCAAAGCCACTGAATGGGTGTTTAGAAATAAGGTAGATGAAGCTGGAAATATAGTTAGAAACAAGGATATATTAGTTGCACAATGCTATAGTCAAGAAGAAATAATTGACTATGAATAGACCTTTGCTCCAGTATCCAGACATAAATCCATCCAAATCCTACTTGCCTATGCTGCACATCTGAATTTAAAACTATATCAAATGGATGTTACGAGTGAATTCCTAAATGGGTATATAACTGAGGATGTCTTTATTGAACAACCCCATAGATTTACAAATCCTCATTTTCCCAATCATATTTTAAAACTATCAAAAGATTTATATGGTTTAAAGAAAGCTCCAAGAGCTTGGTATGACAGATTGAGTACTTTTCTTATTTCTAAAGGTTATAAAAAAGGAATAGCTGATCCTACCCTCTTTATAAAACGAATTTATAATGATGTTTTAGTTGTTCAAATCTATGTAGATGATATTATTTTTGGATCTTCAAAAAAGTCATTATGTATTGATTTTTTTTAAAATGATGCAAAATGAATTTGAAATGAGTTTAATGGGAGAACTAAAATTCTTTCTTGGATTTCAAATCATTCAAAATAATGATGGAATTGTTTTAAATCAAAGTAAATACACTAGAGATATTCTAAAACGTTTTGGATTTGATAGTACTAAAAGTAGTGACACTCCCATGAGTACCACCTATAAGTTGGATCTTGATGAAGATGGAAAATCTGTTGATCAAACCACTTATAGAGGAATGATTGGAAGTTTACTCTACTTAACTTCTATCCGTCCGAACATTATGTTTAGTGTGTGTATGTGTGCTCATTTTCTATCAAATCCTAAAGAATCTCATTTAAATTCCATAAAGAGAATTTTTAAATACCTCAAGCAGACACCCAATCTGGGACTGTTCTATCCTAAAAGACAATCATTTGAACTAGTTAGTTATTCTCATGCTGACTTCGGTGGCTGTAAGTTAGATATAAATAGCACCTCTAGAACATGTCACCTTTTAGGAAAGTCACTAGTATCATGGTGTAGTAAGAGAAAAAGTTCTATTGGATTATCTACTGCAGAATCTGGGTACATAGCTACTGGAAGTTGTTGTGCAAAAATTTTGTGGATGAAACACACATTACTAGATTATGGATATCAATTGAGACATGTACCAAAAAACTGTGACAACACAAGTTCTATTAACATCTAAAAAAATATTGTTTCACATTCTAGGACAAAACGTATTGATGTAAGACATCACTTTTTGAGAGATCATTATAGAAAAGGTGATATCACCTTGGAATTCATTGGTAATGAATATCAAATTCATGATATATTCACTAAAAAATTAAATTACGAGAGAATAGACTACATCATACATGATCTTGGAATGATAAATCTCAAATATATATCTTACCTGTCTTACTGTTCAACATTTTACTATGTTTTACTTTACTATTTCATGATTATAGTTTCTCAGTTACTGTCTCTCATGTTTACAGTCTCACCATTAGCACTTTTTACTTACTGTCTGACATTTACTGTCTCACCGTAACATGCACTGAAAAGTTCACTTACTGTGTCACTGTGACGACCAATCATTGTCTCACTGTGATGTTCACTCATTGTCTCACCGTGACGACTACTTACTATCTCACCGTGATGACTACTTACTGTCTCACCGTGAAAATTCTTTATGATTTTATTTAAACCCGTATCATGGTATCTTTTATTTCACCTCTTTTAATTTCCCACATTTTTATTTTTGTGATGATTGGCATTCCTAAATGAGAAAACAAAAAGTTTCACTCGGTTATTCACTCAGACTTTCTCTCATTTCGAACCCTTTCAACCTTGCAACTCCTTCTCGCTCTCTCTCTCTCTCTCTCTCTCTCTTGAACCCTCAGTGGATACCAAGAATGAAACATCCATCGTCATCCACACCTGAGAAGTGTTGCACGAAGAAGTAGAAGATTTCACCTAAGCTGACCCCTGAGGGACCTTTGAATCATAATATGGTAAAGCGAAGTGTTGTTCCTGAGAAAGAAATTTGCCCTGAGTGGATTCTATCTAGAAAATCTCTAGTATTGAATGTGTTAAAAGAACAAGGCTGGTTAGAATGGTTCTCAAGGGAGAATAAACCCATCTATCCTAGGTTAGTAGCTCAGTTCTACCAGTACATGCAGTTCTTGTCTGATTCTGATGAATGTTATGTTGTGAGGAGCTGGGTTAATATACAAATATGATCCTTATCATCAAGGTTATGGGATGCATGCCTTAGGATACCTCATGAAGGTATATGTGAGGATTATCAGAGAGAACATCCTCCTTCAACTGATTTTATTGATCTTGATGATGCTTTGAAAACCCTAACTGGAAATGGCACCAAGTGAAGGGTCATCGCTACTGAACTAGATGGAGAAACAAGGCTGCTCTTTATGTTTGTTCAAAATCTGGTTAGTCCAAGAAGATGAGAATTTGATCTGTTAAAGTATCAAGATTTGTTTTTGATTCATCTTATAAAGAATGGACACAAGATTAACATGGGAAAATACATCATTCACCATATGTGTGAGTTGATCAAGGTTACATCCATGTCCACCTCTTTGTTCTACTCTCGGATGATATCAGCGATGCTTGTTGCAAAAGGCGTGGTTAGACCTAATGAAGAAATGCTTATGGACTGTGAGTACTGTCTCTCTAAAGCCACTATCAGGAGAATGAAGATAAACTAGAATCCTTGGAAAAAGGAGTGGGTGGAAGACAATGATAAGGTTTATGAGAAGTTTAATCCTGTGAATTATCCATCAAGGACGAAAGAAATTTCTTATCCTGGTTTGGAAACAGATGAACTTTTTGAGTATTAAGAAGAAGCAGAAGAAGGGGCTGAAGTACCACATAGGGAAGCAGTTTTTGTTGAGGAATAAAGGAATATTGTTCCTCCTGTTGTTCTTAAAGAAGAAGTTCCTAACCCAAGTGAAGATGTTAATCTGGAAATCCAACCTGAGGCTGAAAAAGAATCAATGGTGACAAAATCTGAGAAGCAAGTCTTGGAAGAGCCTGTAGTAGAAGAACTCTCTGCTGTGAAAGAAGCAAATCTAGAAGATCTCCCAGTTATGCAAGAAGTGAATCTGGAAGAAATCCCTATGGAAAAATCTGTTCCTGAAATAATACCCTCTACTGAAGAGAGGATGGAGATAGCCTTTCAGCTGGCTAGACCAGAAATGATTTAGGAACTTAGAGATGAAACTGTGGATTTAGACCATGCTCTTGAGTCTCTCACACATTAAGAGGAGGAACCTATTGAGGGGTAGAAAACCCCGAATCTTGAGTTTGGTGAAGCCTCACATCCAACTGAGTCAAGTCCCATGGACACTCAGTACAAATTTCATAGTTTTTATGATGTGAGTGAGTTTTAGCAGATTACTGAAACCGGGCTTGATCTCTCTTCCCTGTTTCAGTTGAAATCATTCACCAACTTTTCCCTTGAGAAGGAACATGAACCTGAACCTGTCCCTGTACCAATTCCTACACCTGAAACTTTATCTGAACAGCTGTCCTTTATCAATAAGGATGATTTGAATGATTTTGGAGATACTCTACTATCTGGAGTTGAGAAACTTATGAACTCTCAACCTCGTCCCGTGACAAATTTGAGTGAGAGAGATGCCTCACTAATTTTTGAAAAGATCATTTGGAAAATACAACCTAAGATTCTCCATGATATTCAATAAGTATGACTTTAAAATAAGCTACTCAGTAATGAAGTCACAACCCTGAGAAGCATGGTGGAAGACATGCATGAAGAGATGCATTCGAGATCAGAGCCTACTACTGCTCCTCTAGAACCCACTGTTTCTCAAATATATCGAGATGTTGTGTCTCAGATTCACCCTTATCAATTATCCTTCGATGAAAAGATTGCTGAAAGGCACAAAATAATGTTGAAGGACATGAGAGAGCTTGTGGTGAACCTTAATAAACTCACTGATGTGTACACTAGTTGTCTTCAAAAGGTACTAAATCAGCTCAAATCTCTGACAACAGCAGTCCAAGCTTTTAATACCTCTGGTCAATCCTCTACACCTTCATTGGATAGTATATTGCTCAGATATATAGTCAAAGAAGAGCTTTAGAATGCTTTCAGTGGCTTTAATGTGGCTTCTTTCTCTGAAGTTTTCAAGAACAGTGATAAAGTGATTGACTTTGTGGAAATTCACTCCAAGATTGCAAATGATGCCCAATTGGAGACCTCTAAGAAATTAGATTTCTATTTAAACTGAATTTTCTCAAAGACTTAGATGACCAACAACATAAATTACCATGTAGTGAATCTGGGAATTCCTCCTATAACTCAAGCCTTCAAAAACCAAGTCCAGAAGCTAACTGAGTTTACCCGATTATTGGACAAGTTCATGGAAAACAAATATGACCATGAAAAGCAATGCAGTATGGTGGAGAGATTATTACAGACATCATCAAACTCCTGAAACCTTATCTTCATGTCCAAAGTACACAATTGTTGCTTCAACAGCTGCACCTCTCAGATCTGGGCTCCCTACATTCACCTCTGCCTTAGCCTCAACTACCATGTCTGTTGGCCTAGCTCTCAGTCAGATCAAGCCTGTGATTCTTGATCAGAAACGTCTTAGATATTCTACTGCTCCTACCTTGTCTCCCTCAGTCTTTGAAGGTCTCCCTTTACCCTCTCTATATACCACATCTCTGTCTTCTTCTACATCGACCACTGCCCCTATGGCTTCCTCTTATTCTGCTACTAAAGGCAAATAGAAGGCCAATCCCTGAAGAAGAATAGTGCTTACTACTTTTTGATGGGAACACCATTATTTTTGTATTTATCCTTTATTTTGTACTGACCTGTTTACTCTTAATGGAATGTACACTGTTTACCCTCTCTTCATTCAACTTTTTGATAATACAAAAAGGGGGATAGGTTTCTATATGTTATTTTATCTGTAGTTGCATCTAATTTACAATTTTACTATACATGATTTATGATCATCAAAAAGGGGGAGATTGTTGGAATCCTCAAGTATTAATCATGTTTTAATGATCTCAAATATCATTAATGATCACAAATCTCATTAAACCTAGTTAAATCATATAAATTACAACTAATAATGTGTATTTATGTTTCAAGTTATCTCATGATTTATAATGGTTAAGCTCAATCCATTTCATGCATATTACTGTTTAAGTCTGAATATAGTTATTTGCCTAAGTACAAGACACTGTGAAGCCTGACACAGTAAGCCAGACATCGTGAAGCCAGACACTGTGAAGCCTGACATAGTAAGCCAGACACCGTGAAGCCAGAAATCGTGAAGCTAGACACAGTAAGTCAGACACCGTGAAGCCTGACACTGTGAAGCCAGACACAGTAATCCAGACACCATAATCCAGACACCGTAAGCCAGACACTGTAATCCAGACACCGTGAAGAAAACACCGTGACACTCATACACCGTGACACTCAGAAACCATGACACTAAGACACCATGACACTCAGACATCGTGAAAGAGACAACATTTTCATAACTTACTGTGACACCGTTTCATAAACTATTTTGTCATCTTTCAATTTAATTTTTAACGGTCATATTTTATCCCTTTAATGCACTAACATAATTAATGTTTCTTTGTATAAATAATAGGACGTATGAGTTACAAAACACATGGAACCTGTCAGATAAAACTCATACATTAGAAGATAAAGAGTGGATAGTTCCCAAGAACAAGAGAGCGCGATACTGAACAAAAAACAAGCATGTGAGCACGACCACAAATAACACATTGCAAGATTTTCAAAGAAATCATTGTCTCGTACAAGAAATCCGAAACTGCTGAAGAACATATGATGTACACTGGAATCCAGAGAACATATTCACATTATCAACACTTGTGAAGAACACAAGATGAATTGCAACACTCTGTTTTTCAAGAAAAAACTAGAGAAGGACTCAGAAGAATTTCTGTTTAATCAAAGGAGTCCAGAGCTGCACTTCAAATCACTAGAGCATTCTAAACTCATATCAACTATTGATCAATGATTCGTTTACTTACTTTTTTAGGAGTGTGTATACTATGTATATTCTATACACTCACTAACTCCTGTGCTATACTAGAGAATTTCTAAATCCTTAAACCAATCTCTTTATACTTTTGTTTACCCATGACAACTATGGAAGAGGTCCCTGTGTGGCCTAGTTATTATTTTTGTTTACCCATGAAAACTGTGGAAGAGGTCCCTGTGTGACCTGGACAGTCTGTATACTATTGTTAACCCCAATCAAAGGTGTGGATAAAAGTTTATTTATATAAACTACTTGGTGGAAGGTGATCACCAAGTGGAGTGGATTAGGTCTCAGCTTGAGACTGAACAACTTGTTTCATATCCACTGTGCTATTTAAATTTAGTATTCCCTATTTTATTGCTTTAATGAATTATCCAGAAAACACTAATTTCAATTTGATAGTTAGTCTTGGGAAGAATTTATAACTGATTTTTCTTAGTAGGATAACTTCTAAATTAATATTAATAATACGTATTAATATTACTGAGAATTAATCAATCTTCTAAGAAGTTGGTTAAACAGTCAAACTCTTATAACAATATAACCTTGATTAACTAGGCTGTATCTATTTTTGGGGAAAACATTTCTTTTAAAATAATATTCTTGTAACATAAATTTTTATAGTTACTCAATTAACCCCTCCCCTCTTGAGTGAACTACTCCGACCAACAAAGTTGTTTTTAATTAAAAATTAATATATTTCACTATTCACTAAAATATAAAAGTTATCAGAAAAATACCAAAAATTTATCAAAACTAAATTTTTATCTCCCAATTCTAAAGAAGAAGTTTATTTTTTCAAATTGAATATATAAAAGTGTCAAATATTGGATTTAAAAACGATTCTCCCTCAAAAGGAGGTAAAATTGAATTTTCTGAAAAATAATTCCTTTATCTAAAAAATTGAATTAGTTCTTATATTATTTCTAAGAAACAAAAAATATGTATGTTAAAATTATATAGAGTATATAAAATTCAAAATGAAGTTAATATTATTCACAGCCTCTTTTGAATGGCTAGATTGGTAAGTCGTGGTGTGCTTAAACTCGGTGTTGCGTGTAGTGCAAGTTATTGAATTACTTTTAAGAAATAATGTACTATGAAATATTGGGGTGTTACAAATAGAATGTTCTAATGAGTTTTGTTTCATACAAGACCTAGAAAATAAATAATCTCCTAAGAAATGAAAATTTCAAAATGTACTTTTTCTATCCATTCTATATCCCCCAATATTAGAATCTGAAATCATTTTATTTAAAAAACATTTGTAGAAGAATATAATAAACCTAAATCCAGAGTTACATTAATATAATTAATTTTATTATAGATATAATATAGTATTTATTTGGATTGGATTGATATCTATCACATAAATATACTGAAATCATTAAATATGGATGACTAGCAGTTAAGTAAATTAAACTAACAATCATACCTCAAATAATATTTGTTTCCACTAGTTTCTGAGTCTCATCAAGATATAAAGTATTGGAGGTACCAACATGAGTAAAAATAAATTTATATTTTTCATATCCAAAATTTTTAAGAGTTTATTTTATATAGTTATGTTGAGATATAAAAGTTCCTTCCAATTTTTGAAAAATTGTATAACCGACAAAATATTTTAACTCACCAATCCTACTCATTTCAAACTAAGTCATTATAATATTTGTAATAGAATATATTAATGATTTTTGATGTGAACCAAATATAATGACATCAACAAAAATTTGTACAATAATAATTCTTTTATTTACTTGTTTTATAAAATCATTTGGATCTATATCTCCCTTACCAAAATTGTCTTTTTATAAAAATCCTATTAACCTATCATACACAGATATGGGGGATTGGTTAAGTATATAAAATTCCTTGGTATGTTTGTAAAAATTATCTAAGAGTTTTTTATTTTCAAGACCAGGGGGTCGTTCAAAATAAACTTCTTTTTAGAATATATCCCTTAAGAAAAAAAAAATCACATCCATTTGAAAAAGATTAAAATTAATGAATAATGAAAAGGATATAAGTATTAAAATAACTATAGGTCCTACTATCATAGCATAGGTTTCTTCATAATATATTCCCTCTGGTTGACTATATACTTTATCAACACGTTTTGATTTTTTTATAAATATTAAAACATTTTTATCACATTTATTCAAAAAATACCTTTTACTCCAATTAATAATGTTTCTTTAGGCCATTCAACTAAAGTCTAAACTTAGTTCCATTCAAACACATTGAGTTCATATTACATTGTTTTTATCCATTCATTGTCACATAAACCCTCCTTAGGATTCTTAGGTTCTAATTGGGATAAGAACGTTAGATGTTCAAAATAATTTATTAAAGAACTTCTTTTCCTAACTAGTTGATCTACATCACCAATGACACTTTCACAACGTAGATTCATAAGATACAAATGAATTCTTAGGTTTTCAAAAATCTTCTTTTCAATAATAGGTTAAAAATCTACCTGAATAATGACTTAAGAAACATTTCTTGATTTATTTCTTTATGAAGAGAACTTTGCAAAAAATATTGAAAAATAGTTTTAGAAATAAAATCTGAGGATTTTGGTTGGGGTTTTTTGAAAAAAAATCCCTTGTTTGATCAAACAAAACACATACTATTTCCTTTACAGTGCATGATTTTTTATTAAAAACTCTATAAGACTAACTAGTAGTGCAATAATCGAAAAATATTCCTTCATCATATGTGTGTGAAAACATATGTTGATTATTTTAATATTCAGAATGAATACTCTCTATCCAATAACATTTAAGAAAGAATATTTTGGATTTATTTCTATTCACAAAACAGAAGGAATTTTATTAATAAAAGGTTTTATTAAATGTCTATTCATAGTATATCAGTAATTACAAAACCCTTTATCGCAAAATATTTAGAAACTGATTATTCACTCAGCATTGTTCTAGTAATCTCATGATGAATTATATTTATTCCACTACACAATTTTTCTATGGGGGTTTAGGTGCTAAATATATATGATAAATACTATTAATACTAAAGGAAATGTTTCAAAGTCAACAATTTAAAATTATTTATCATGGTCACAATGAATATTTATCAAGGAGAGTTTTTTTTATCATTTTTATCTCTTGATATGAATGTTTTAAATAACTAAAGGCTTCAAACTTCTTTGTAAGAATATAAACATTTGTGTATTTAATGTAATCATTAACTAAGACATATATATAGTGTTTTGAAAAAATAATTTATTTTTTTTGGAATAAATAAGTCCATGTGAAGTAAATACAAAGCATCAGAAGTTGTGAATACATTAATAAATTTAATACATGAATTATATTTCTTACAATATTGCAATTGTCATATAATTTTTAAGTATAAAACCTATGTTATTATATATCCTTAAGAAGTAATTTTGTATTCATCTTGGATAAAGTTAAAATGTTACAATCCTAACCCTCTATTGTATAACCATGATTTATTATCCACTTCACTAAGACAAGGTAAGTACTGAATCCTATGGTCTTCTTATTTTAGTTTATAAATATTAAAATAATTGAATTATTATTATGAGGATATGCTTATGTTCTAAAATAGATAAAACTTTTGATATAAAATCTTTTCCAAGAAGGAAAGTTTTACCAATACAAATGATTTCTCCTTTAGAATTATATCTGAATATTAATTTTCCACCTGTCATCTTGATAATATTTTTAAAGAAATATTTGTTTTTAATCATATCTCTAGAATAACCACTACCCAAGAACCAAATATTATTATTTTTGGTACAACAATTCTTTTCCTGAATACAAAAAAAAATTATTTTTTTAGAACCCAAAACTTCTTGGGTTGGGTATTATTAGTAAATAGTATTTTGGATAATAACATTTTTCTATTTTTATTATTCTAGGAAAATGTCATTTACTTGAAAAAATAATCATTATGATATAATAAATATTATACTTTATTTAAAGAATAAATTTTCATCCAGTGTCCACCTCATTGGTACATGGTGCAAAAGGTTCACCTTTAGGAACAATGTAATTGCTGATTAAAATAGGTTTTATATGTATATCCCATTGTAGTATTATGACTATAAGGATTAATTTTTTTTTATATATTATATCAAGTTTTCCTTACCAATGGTAAACATTGATAAAAGTTTCTTAAAACTATAAATTTCGTATTTTTGTTTGAAAACTATGTTTTTATCCTCGTTAGTAATAGTTTTGGAACTATGCTTATCAAAATCAATGTTTAAATAAATTTTCTAAGATTTTTTTTCTGATATTCTTTTGAAAGACAATTTTTTTCAAAGGTATTTTGATCAAGATATTTAGATTAAAGTTATATATCAATATTCAAAATAAATATTCATGAATGTTTTATTTTATGTTTTAATTTAGCTTTATCAGGTTTTTTACAAGTATCAAAATTATCATTTTCAACTAATTTTTTAAATCTAAATACATTAACATAACAAGGTAAAGTATTATATAATACTAAAGAAGATTATTCATCAAAAGATGTATAATTTTTCTCATTATCCGGATAATTTTCATTTAGAGACATATTCATTTGGGATTTAGTAGTGTGTACCTAAGACAACAGAAATTTATTTATAATAGGTTCTTTTGAAAAGTTCTTAATGTTCCTCCATCTAGAACTTTCTCTATCAGATGAATTTTTTGAAGAATATCCACTACCAAAACTCCATATTTTAGATGTTTCAAAATATTCTTTCCTTTATATTTATAATATTTCATGGGATGCGTCTCTGAATTCATTTCTATCGTATGTTTCTTTTTTCACTTTGGAAAATCAGGTTAAATATGTCTTTATTTCATACATTCATAATAATTGACTTTTAGATTCTTTTTGTCACCTATATCCTTATGAAATTTCTTATATCTATATTGAATTTATTTCTTCCCCAAAATCACGATAATCCTTCTATCAAGAGTGTCCATGTAATTTTCAAAATATTATGATGAACTAGAATTGGATTAAACAAAAAAAATATTCTTTAATAAAGAATTTAGTACTTTCTCTACTGACTAAACATTAGTAGGAATATTATATACTTTAACAAAAATAACTCCACATTTTTTCATTATTAGATTTTCCAAAATCGCTCTTAAATCTCCATTCATATTGCATGAGGGCTCCAATAATATTTTTAAGAGTAAGATTAGTAATATTTCTTATATCATCGACAACAATTACTTTGGATTCCTACTTATTGGTAATTATATAAAAAATTCTTTCTACCAAAATATCATAATAAAGACTTTTTTCACCAAACATTGTAAACTATTGATAATTCCACTGATGCTTTGGTACATCATAGAAATTGTCTCACCAGGTAGAAAATAAAAGGCCAGGTAGTCAGCTCCAAGCATGACTCTTCTTGTTTCAATGAACTTTGATGTACCAAAATGTGTTACATACAATTTAATAAAAATACAAATAAAAGATTCAAAAGATGATATATGACTATATATATTCATTATTATAGAACATAATATATTATTTATGAATTTTTTGTTTAACAGATTTTTTAGGTTCTGAGTATTAGTAAAAAATGATATTCCTTATAAAGAATCTTGTTGTTTACAGAAATAATGAAGAAGTTATCAACTCCATTGTTCATCAAAAACGTTTTCATTCTTTATCTCCAATACTCGTAGTTATTCCCATCAAAGATATGTGGTTTTCTAGGATTTAAATTTTCAAGAGATCCAATATTTATACTTTCCATCATAACAAAAACAAAAACTCTTTTTTTTAATTATATGTTAGTTTAACAATGTTTATAAACTATATGTTTATATCAAAACATATAGATCTTGCAATACGTAAATAAAGTAAAAAATAAACAAGTATACATTCATTATAAACCTTCTATAATAATAATTTTTGGATCAAAAGACTATCTGAAATTACTACTTATTATGATGGGGTGAATTTAGTTTAAAAAAATTAAACTAATCAAAAAACAAAACCATATAACGTAAAATTATCGGACACACAGATCATCTGATGACCAGAGTGAAAGAATTATAATCATAGTTGATCTAGTTATATCAAAGTATATTTTTTTATTTTAATCACAACAACACCAATAAGAAATATTATAGAAATATAATATGAAGGAATACTATCTATTACATTCTCAATAAAAAATAATTTTAAAAACAAGAAATAAAATTGCTAGTAATAGTAAGAATAACGTACAAGATATATTAAAATAATAAAATATTTTGACCATTAGAGTAAAGGTATTCAATAACCTTGACTACAATAATTAATGGTATTATAATTACTATAGTTTTATTCATTCATTATAAGGAAATACATCGATATGATGATTAAAATAAGATACGTCTTCCAATCCTTGAAAGACCTCGATAAGATGATTAATGTCTATATTACGAGCCTTGTATGCCCTTGATCTGATGGATTAGAGTCACCATCTTCCTCTATAGAGAATCCCCGATCATAAATATGATCAAGTGCAGAATACAAAAGTGATAGTTTTTAAGGGAAAAACCCTAACAAGGATTCATTATAATGATATCTCATTAAATCATTACAATGATTAAGAATTATTTGTTCGCACAGAGAAATATTTGGAAGACTTGATTTGTGAAAATATATCCACTCCCATCTCCTCAAATGATCATCTCTTTATTAGAAATGCACCAATGGTCATATTTCTGAGTTAGTTGCAATAACCTCATATAGTTGTATTTTTATTTCTCATAATGATTTGGCATAATTGAATATATGACATCATTTTGTTTTAGCACCATTACAATGCTAAAATCATTCCTTACGATAGAAAAGATCCTTATCTATTTTGATTATAACCTTTATTCAGTCCAATTGACACATTGATTATCAATACAATAATACTTATGAGATTCATTCTGATGTATCAATACCAAAATCAGCCTGATGCTCATGAATATATTAATTATGAAGTACATTACAAGAATCCAACCACCAGTTTGAGTAAACTTAATTTTGATTAATTTGACGCATACTTGATATGATGGATTGTACAGAATAATGATTGGTTTATAATCGTAATACATTAGATCTTTTTATATGAATGTTAAAATTAACGATTTAAACAAAAACATAATGAAATACTTCAGACATAAAAATATATTAACATATTTTTGAGAGTGTTTGTGATTTCTAAAAATAGAGGAATGGAAAAGTAAGAAGTAAGAATTATTACTGAACATATAGTACTCAATAATATTTATTTTTGATCTCATTGACCAAACTCTTTTTTTACCCTATTTTTTAGAATTTTTTCATATGATGGTTTTATATTCAAGGCTTCCATGAAAATAATATTAACATTAGAGATCTAAAAAACCTAATGTAATATTAGGTAATTCAGTACATTATTCTTTTTAAGACTTTGTGGAGAATGGATGGGAGGTGTATTATTTTTTTTATTAATGGTAGATTATTCTCATAATCCTAAAAAATCAACTTTTCCTTCCTTATTTAACATGTTACCAATTCATTTTCCATTATTCTTCAGAGTTTTTAGTTTTTCGATCTACTATTAATTTACGAGGGACATTGCTATATAGATTTCTAGATTAGGTGTTTTTCATGTTTTTTCTATGGTTTATCTAAAACATAAGGTTGAACCTTCCTATTTTGTTCAATAAATTTTTATTTAGTTTTAAAACCAAACCTTATAGTGACATCTATAACATTATCTCTAAATTTTGTTCTATTTTTATAGGAAATGTTTTCATTTCAATTCCTTTGAAATTTCCAACATGTTGGAACATTTGAACTTGAAAATTGTTCACATCGGACTGTTGAGAATATATTTTGGTAAGCAGCTACCTATCTATCACTTCTAATTAAAAAATATAATTTAATGGTTCAATTTTATTTTGATATTGATTCATTGGATGATATGATTAACCCGAACTAGTCATAGGTTTGAACACACCTTGCTCTCTACAAGACATGTTTGGGTGATTTTTGGGTCCTAGATTGAATGAATTTTAAAAAGGATCAATTTTCACTAATTTATAGCCATGTTGTATACTAATTGATCACACTCATCTTGTGTAATGATTAGATCAATTTTTTCACAACATCTCGTAATATTTTCAAAAATACCAAAGTGTAGACATTTCTCTATGAGAGTGTTTTCATTAACTATAGTGTATTTAGAAAGGTTTTCACTCTTATTATTTTTTCCTTTCATAGAGATATTATATTTAGATTTTAATTCAATTTATGAAATATTTAAGTACTACAGAAAAATGTTATATTATAAAAATCGATACTAAAAAACTATCCAAATACATACTCATAGTATAGAGTGATTAAATTATAAAATATTTTCATTATGATATGGGAAAAGAGATGATAGATAATTTTTTTTTACTAAGAATCCTTCAAAATCATTCACATGTTTTGTGAAATAGATATACCTCATCATGTATGAATCCCATTATTTTATGACTAACATAAATGGACATATTACTAGATTAAAATATCCACACAATCAAATTGAATAAATGGTCATAATTATCAGAAAAAATTTCTTTTAATTTCCAAGGAGAAGTTTTAGATTTACCATTTTAAAAAAGAGGTGAATATCATCCTATGATCGTCATCCCAAAATTCATTCAAATGTAGTTGTTGAATTTTTTCATTAAATTATCTTATTAATGCTAATGAATATTCACCAGGAATTCAATTATAGTATAATAACATTGAAAGGTATGATTGATTAATTTTTTAATTCCTATAAATTTAAGATAACTATATACATTAAGGATTACGAGAAAATTTATATTGTTGGAAATCCATAAGTTCTTGTCTACAAAAAATATTATTCCATGGTTAAATAGGGACACAATACTGATTTTTCTCAACACCTATATGAACATATAGATTTTTATGTTTATTTTGATTCTCCACTTGAGATTTTTTCATCATCTTAATAGATGGAAAATTAACATTTGTCAAAGGTAAAAATTTCTCAAGTAAATGTTTCTCCCTGACTCTATTGTGCATGATTTTTCTATTTTTATTTTAAAAAACGACATTACAACAAACTAAATGAGTACTTTTTAGTGTATTTTATTTCAATAGTTTTTTAATCATTTTGATTGTTTGTATGTTTTTTTTTCTTTTGATTAGGTTTAACATTCCCTCCCTGGTAGCAGCACCAAAATTTGATAGCATCTTCATTGATAATGTGAAATAAAATAATTATTTAAAACCCACTAAAAATATTAAAGTAGTAAGAAATAGTATCAAACCACAAGGAATGAGAGAAAATATATGTGACCCAAAAAAATGAATAAATCCAAAACTAAAGAGAAATAGTGGAAATTGTACAGTGATGGATATTATGAAAACAACAATAAGAGAGATAAGAAACTTATGATATTAGTGAATCAAACTTCACCCCATTGTTTAATATATTTTTTGTCTCTACTAAAAGTTATCATTTTTGTGCCAGTGTTGAAAATAAGTTGTGTTGAGCACAAAATTGTTGTTAAGTGTTTAACAATACCTAGTGAACTATCCATAGTTAAAAAGTTTCTATCAAAAGTATGGATAAGATTAATTCTTTAATGGAATAGAGTATTATTAATATTTTTTAATTTTTGGCACTTTAGTTGATGAATAATGAAAAAATATCCGCCACAATCACCCATTGGTACATAGTGTAGTGTAAAAATGATACTCATAAAGAACAAAGATAAAACCCCTAAAAAAATTCCATGACATAAAAGTGATGAAATGAGATGAATAATAGAGGAATTTCAATGCATTACAATATCAAAACACTAGAAAAATTTAATTAATCATGATCAAAAAAATAAAATCAATTATTTTCAAAAAATACATCATTACATTATAATAACTGAAGATGTAAGAAATAAAGGAAAAAATATTCTCTATCAAAGATGATTTCCCCTCCAATTCAACTTCACCAGTTATTGTTGTCATTGTTCTGCTATCATTCAGGTCCAACTATTTCCATAAATATTATTCTCATATGAATGTGTTCGAATTCCACTATTATTTTTTTGTTTTAAGGAAAAATTATATTTTTTCCAATGTCACATTGTCCCACACTACTTCTTCATGGTGATAGTCATCAAAAAGAGAATCAAATCTCAACATGAGTCACAATTGAAATCACCATAGAGAAGCTCATAAACAAAGACACACTCACTTGTACAAATAATAATTTCTCTATCTATTTTTTTTTCAAATCAGTGAAATTTTTCTTGACCAAAATTATTTATCCCAGAACTCATCATCCATTCATTTGTTGAATATTGGTAATTAATCTGTCACAAGAGATAATTCCAATAATTATATAAAATAAGGACATTTAATTCTACCAGGAATTGAAGTATTCATACCCATGGAAACAAAATTGTATTGATCTCAGTTCGTCTTCAGATTATCCAAGGTCGAACCAGAAAAATCCACATTATCCTAATATAGAGAGACTTAGTTTTCACATACACATTCACCAGTTTTGAATTTCTCATCTTGGGACACCCTCAAAATTATGTTCATTTAAACAAATTCAAACATATCATCCAAATATCTTCAACGCCGATGATAAATTAGTAGATATTTGATCTCTATAAAAACATTGAAAAAAATAACTCATAAAAAAGAATAGTTTAAATCCAAATATCGGCATTTCATGTTCAATAATCATGAATTCAGATGGAATAATGTAAACATGGATGTACCCTTTATTTGGTGATTCCATTAAAAGACAATTAGCTCATCCTAAGCCTATAATGGAGAACCTGGTGTGAGAAGATCTTAAACCATCAACTACAACATTGGATGATGAAATTCCCCAGAAGCATTAAAATATTGAAAATTTAATAAAAAAAATATATAGTGAACACAAATTTCATTTATGATTCATCATCTGAAAACTTACTAGACGTTCAGTACAACATCAGACCAAATCCAGTTTGAAGCTTTACATGGTCAAGACTATGAGTGTCTTCTTCAACAGATGCCATACATATCTGGAATAATCAGTAGTGGGTCAAAAAATCATCAAAAAACCACTAATTAATCTTTATATTACATTAATTACTATTCAAATACTATAAAAAAGATTTTCCATCATTCGATGTAATTTTACTCCTGACCTTGATCGAGATTATTTTCCTCGGTAGAATTTATATATCTTCATCGTGGTAGCTTGATTCTCCAATAAGGACGGCATGAACTCAAGGTGTAGTGGAATCATCTCCTTCAACGGGATTTCCCCTATCTATAGATATCTTTAACATAATTAGAAATGCAAAGTCGGAATTTAAATAGACTGTGAAATAGTTTCTTGGGCTTTGACAGGTTCAACAGAAACCTTGACCTTCTTCATCCTACACCACACTCAAATTTGATTCAGTCTCAATTTCATCTAGCAACATCTTTAACATAGAAATCATGATGTAAAAGTTTGATTTTGGCTTCCTAGAAGTGTAATCAGGTCCTTATATTTTTTACATAGAGACAAGATCATGTGGCCTAGGGAGAAATGGATATATACCCATTTGGCTATCTGGTGGTTCCAAAGAGTGAACCAAAATACATTACCATTTGGTAATTTAGGGTCTCTGATTAATGGATATTAACAATCACGGAACCCTCTATAAAATATTCTATGTGGGGAATCCTGTAAAAAGGATACATAGATAGGTGAAAATTTTGAAAAATAATTCAATTATAATGATGTCAATGAATTTGAACATTAAATAAAAAAATTAAATTTATATAAATTATCATTAACAAGTAAAATAGACATTTTAATTATAACTAATTCATATACGTTAATTTTTTTAAAAATTATTGATTAAAATTTAGAAGATTTTTTTTAAATTTTATACATGTTAATTTAATTATGAAAATATTGAAATGATAACAAAATTAAATTACTATTTAATGACACAAATTATTAAATTATTAATAGAAAGTACATTAAAATAAAAACATCAATAAATAAATTAATATATAAATATAAATGTATTATAGATATTTAAAAAAAACTGAACAAAATAAACAAAGGAACATATTAAAAATGATATTTAAAAAAATCTGAACTAAATTAAACTTACATGAAGGTGGAATTAAATAATAATTAAAACAAAAAACCCATATCAACAAGAAATTAATAAATTTAATATTTATAAAAAAATTCACATGACACTGATGAATATAAAGAAAATAAAATAACATTTAAAACATAGTAATTCCCTAAAAAATGATGTGTAAATATGTAATGAATAAACACTACATCATTACATTTCTAGACTAATCCTATATAAAAAAATTATTCAAAATATAGGGACAATGGAATCATAATAAATTTTGAGATCATATGATCAATAAGGGTAAATGTGGGATATATTAATCATATGTTAATATAAGATCAATCATAAGTGTAAGATAACATAATAAAGTAAATGTTCTCAAAATAAAATATACATATCCCTAAAATTATAGATTATAAACTCTAGAATAATGAAATTAAAAAATGATTAATAATAGTGTAAAATAAATACTCACCATTAAAGATTTATAAAATTGGCATGTGGATTCCAAATTATTTGAAATCATAATCTTATGAATAGAGCTCTTAACTATCCTAAAGACACATAATCCTATGAGAATAGTTTGATGAAATCAAACTCACACATAAATATTTTAAGATAGTTTTTCTCAATAATGTCTACAAATTTTATTGTTATCATAGTTAGAATCTATTATACTAATACATAAAATTTTCAACATACATTTTTATATTCCCGTTCACTAATATTGTTATGAGAATTGTCGGAAGCAATCACACCCACACAGAAAAATGTGAATATAACTGTCGATAATCATTTCAATGATCACTTTAACCATCTTTTGAGATATCGATATAATTTTTCCCAATGCATCAGAGGGATATAATGAACCCCATGTTTTCATCATCATAATTCATTCATTTATTATCCACAAGGTCATGAAAACATTCATCAATTCATCATAGCTTAACCTATTGAAAATAAACATTATTTTAATATAATTTTGTGAACATGATAAATAACCATCAAGATAAATAAAAAGGATACAATCATTATATCATGTCCCCTATTAATTATATGTAAAATCAAATGATGTTGTTATTGAATACAATTACATTAAAAGATCACCATATCAATTTTTAATGAAAATACCTTTTTCATTTAAAAATCAATTATTTAATGTATATAAAATTCCAAGCTAATAAGAAAATAACAATTTTGAAAATATTCATTGAAACATTTAAATTATGATTCATATTAAATATCAGTCATTGTTATGGTAAATTTCGTTCGTGTGGAATATGATAAAAAATACCATATTCACACTTTTTATGAAAATAGCTCATTTTTATAATGAAAAGAAGATTATCATAGACCATCATATTGAAAGTAAAATATGTGTTAAAATGGATTTACCCAATAATTGGATTATAGTAAAAACATTCATGTAATTATTTTAAATAAAATATAGACATAGTAGAAAAATATTTATTAGGAAATGAAGAAATAAATTTGACTCTTCTTAAAAATATTTTAAATTAATTATTAGTACCAAAGAGAGAGAAATGATACAATAACCTAAAATTATAAGAATAAAAAAAATAAAATAACATATTTGAGTATTAAGGGATAATATCTATATCATCTACTTTAATGAAAATTTAGAATAGATAATCATTAAAATAAATAATATTGTAACATAAATCCCTTACTACTTTGATACTATTTGAATCATAATCCCCATGAATGGAATAACATAAAAATGTAACATTTAATTACATGAATAAAATTATATTCATGATATATCATATAAATAAAGATAATTATACACAATATGAATGAAATACGTAGTGAATATGGCATATCTATCACCGAAAAAAGTGAGATAAGAAACCCTTACCAAAAGTGAAATCATTCATTGTATGGGGTAAAAAATAAATTATAATATATTTATTTATTTTAAATGAATTATAGAACCACATTATTTTATATCATAATTTATAAGAATTATTTATAACATCATATAAACTATTTATTATAAAATATTTCTTAAAATCAATATTTTAGGTGGTAACTTCTTCATTTCTTCATGCATGTTTCTGTTCTGTAGTTTGAGTCCTTATACGTTGATCAAGGATCTATCATGTCAAGACTTTTAATCATGTAATAATTATTTTGTTTTATCATTATATTAAAATTTATAATAATTCATATAAATTAGTGTTGAAAAAATGAATTACATAACCTTATGGGGATGGTAATCTATACGTACAAATGGGTCCTGTTTTCAATTTGTGATAGATGGAATGAAGTAAAGGAAAATAATAAGTCATATTTATATAATAGTTATTAAATCATAATTATTATATATATATATATTAATTAATTATAACCTTATTAAATTATTTGTAAATAAAAAATGAAAACAAATTACAAAACTTTTTTGAGGTGGTAGTTCATATGCTCGCATGAATGAAATTATATTTTTTAAAATAGATTTATAGGTAAAAAGGTGGATAATATTATATATTTATAAAATTTTAATAATTTAATTAATATAATCTATAGATATTAAAATTATCCAAATAAAAAACCAAGAATTATGGGGATAGAAAATTTATGATATTTAAGTTTATTAAATATACATAATAACATATCACTATATTTTTATAAATTGATATTATTATATTGCAATGGCTAGGGTATAATAAGAATAATTTAAATTAAAACTCTCAGATGAGACAATTACCTTATCACTGAAGATCCTTCATTGGATATCTTTGTAAGGACAATGGGGATGGTATTTTATGATCATTATAACATCTATAACATAGATAAGTATATTATCAAGAATTTTTTCATTGTTAATTTAATGATAAGTAGCTAAAGAAATGTGAGGAAGATAGGATACACTAATTCTTTTTATAAGAGAGGGGAAGAGAACCATTCGTATAACTTAAAGGAATAATATAATATAAACCAATTTTCATTTCCACGTGGGGAAAATAATAATATATATCGTATCTTGGATAGATAAAAGTAAAAATAATCACCTATAATATATTTTAGACAAGTTTATGTGATATTTTCACCCATATATAATAATTTAATTCATGTTATCACTATTTTTGATTACAATGGTATCAATGTTTTTTACTCTTTAAGGGTTGATAAATTTACTCTAAAATCACAAGTAACCCACAAGAGGTCAATTTTTGATATTTAAGACCATAAAAAATCAGTTGATACAAATATAATACTTTTATGTATTATAAATCATGTGATAAATATTATTCAACATAAAATATAGTAAAAGTCATTTTCCAGAAAACTAAATTAATGATTTTTTGAAAATATAAATAGAATAATTGAGTTAGAATATAAAAATTTAACACATAACTAATCAATTATATTTATATAAAAAATTATCTTAACTTAATCAATCATATAGACAATATTAAGTTTAATGTTTTCAAAATCATTTACTTGACTTTTCAAGTTTTTCCACAAACACTATGTAAGCATTTCATTGGGAATTAAGGTAATTATTTTATCACTAAAAATAAAAAATAAATTACCATAATTAAAAAATTAATAATATTCAAAAAATATTTATAACCATTCATAACTTATTTAGTTATTAAACACATAATATTATAGATATTAAATGAATAAAAAGATAAATTTTAGAATTTTCTTTTTCCTAAAATAATATAAAGGTATCTATCAAAGAAAAATGAAAAAAATTATTTAATTTAGAACATTATAATTTTTTATTCAATTAAAATTATCAAATAATTTTTTTTCATGTGTATATATAATTTCAAAGCCTTATTTCATAGTTTTAAACCTATTCTACCCCTTTTACCCTTACCATGTGGTATTGTTTTTACCAAAGTTACTGTTCATTTTGAAAAATATTAAAGATGGATTATTTTATGAATATAGATATAATTATTTGAAATATGGAATCCATTTTATAAAATTATATAGATATAATATTCAGATATTATTAATAAAATTATCTTTGAAAAACGTGGGGAAAATTGTTTTAAAGAAAAATGCATTTTTAAGTATAAAAATATTTTTTATATCAAAATTAAGTATAATGTTTATTATGATGACATTTATTGTATGATTTTTAATTAAAATGTTCTAATTAAATGATAAATTTCATTAAAAAAGGCTATCTGAATACATGAAAATACATTAATGTTTTATATAATATAGGGTTTTCCATTGTTGACTAAAAATTCATTATTTTCAGAAAAATCACAAAATATCACCTGTAGAACTATTTTTATAATATGATTCAAAAACGTAATATCATTTATAAAAAATAAATTTAATAAAAATGTTACAAATTAATTATAAAATATAAAATAAAAATAAAAAATAAAAAATAATTTTGAAATAAAATTATTGTTGCAGGATAAAATGACTATGATCTTATTCCATTCCAAATAACTATAATAAAATGAATGTTAATTATTTATATTAATTATATAATCTAATTATTTAAATAAAATAATTTATCAATTTTTGTTATTTTAATATATTATGGTAAAAATAATTTTCAAAGAGAAAAGATGTTTTACAATTTTTTTTTATTTTAAAAATATTCTATATAATTTTCAGAAAATTGAATTTAAAAATACCTAATAATTATATATATGAAAGCTATATATATATATATAATGGATACTCTTATAATGACTATATATATAATGGTAATTTTAAATTCTTATATATAACATTATATGCTTCAAAAAATGTTATTCATATACTTATATCTGATCTTGTCTATTGAATTCACAATACTTTTACATATTTCTATAGATTCATTTGGGGACATAATCTTAAATCTAAACCATGTGGATAAAGATTTATTATTTTTTTTATTCACACACACACACACATAGATATATATATATATATATCTATTTAATCCTATTTTATTTTTTCACATTAATTTATATTCCATCCATGAAATTTATTAGTGTTTATCTTTAAATGTAATACTTTATTTAAATAAAAATTTTACTGTTCATTTTTGTTTGAGGTCGGGTGTATCACGACATATCACACAAAATTTTCATTAAATAAAACTAAAATATAAAATCTTGGGGTGTACAAATTTAGATAATAAATGTGTATGTTATAATAAGATAATATCCCTAGAGACACGTAAAAATATATAAGGGATTTTACATAGCTAAGAAATTAATTTTAAAAAGAAATTTAAAATATTTTTTCAAAATATAAAGGAAACATCACATTTATTTTGGTGAATTTTATAAACTAAAATTGTTATAGAATATAGAATATGGTTATATTTTTTAAACTATTGAAACTTTTAAAGTAATATTCAAGTTAAATGAAGTACACGATGATATGAAAATTTGATAATGTTTGTATTTTGATAGAGAGCATTATTTTTAGTCTCTTTTAAAATGATAAAACTGAGTCGTATAAACTACAATTTAAAAATACATAATTTAATAAAATTTTAATGAAAATATAATGTTTTTAAAACGTGATTTTTAAAATATTTAAGATTAGTTCAAGGATTACATATATAAATGATAATATCATGGTTATAAAATAGAATGATTATTGTATGAAAAAGTAAAATAATGTTAAATTTTCATAAAAAACTACCCCAATCATTTTAAGTACTAAAGAGAAGGTAATTAAAGGAAAACAATATTTCTACTGAAATGATAATATTATATGAACTTTGATTGATTTTATGAGATATGGATAATATGATTTCACTTACTATAAATTAAACATAAGAAATATAAAATGGAAAAAAGATTATAACATAAACTCTAACCCAATGTCCATAAAATATTTGTTTGTTCCCTCTACAACCTATACAAAAAATTGATATTTATTATTCTTATATAAAAGAACCATAAACATTTTAATGTTTTAATATATTATTTACTTATAGTTTCAAATTACCAATTTATTAACAATTCAACATTAAAATATTCATTTTGGTTTTAAGTATACGTTTTCCCAAATATGTTACCGCATATAGTACTATTCCTTGAACCTTTATCATGGTCTCATCATCTGTAATATATTAAATATTTTTTATGAATATTATTTATTCATCATGTATAATTTTATAAACATTCATATAAATTGGTGATGAAAAATTAATTATTTTACTTCTTAGATATAATAGATATTACAAAATCATGAGTGATGGTTTCACATATAATCCAATTAATAATATAATGAAAAATAATAATATATTATAAAAAACATAATAATATCATATATATAATATATATTCATTAATTTTAACCTTATTATTTTCTACATTAACAATAAATGAAAAATAAATTTCATTTCTTAATGGAGGTGGTAGTTAACAAGTATACATGAGCGATATTATAATTTTCCATAAAATTAAAAGGAAATAATATTGATATTAATTTATATTTAAATAATAATAATTATCACTTCAAATCATATATAAATTAAATATTTCTTTTTATCCATCCACAGGATATGGTGATGGGGAATAAAATATGTTAATTCATGGTGATGGTTGTCCATACGTATGCATGACATACGTTTTAATTTTCTCGTAGATATATAAAAGATAGAAAAATTTGGAAAATTATGATAAGAGAATTTAGTAATAATAAATATGATGATTTCATCAAGCTAATATGGTACTAAAATTTATGGAAGTGGGTAAGGTAGATAGAAATGAAAAATTTCTCGGTAAGTATTACTACCTCATCTCCCAAAAATTTCTTTAGCCTCCACCATAAGCCTTTTCAGATTGAATTTTGGTGAAAGTAGAAATTATTTATCATAGGGAGAAATTATAGTAATTTATTTGGGTAATATATGGTCAAATTATTATACACAATTTTTGAAGAGAATTCAGAATATGATGATCCATTTTCTGAGTGGGGTGGGTGGAAAAAATGAAAATAGGTAAAATATTATTAGATAATATATGTCTTCCTAATTTAAAGTGAATTCAAATTTTAATTTTATAAATTTTATTAAGGGTAAGGTTGAAACAAAATAAACCATTTTAGTTTATGCAGGTTTTTTTATCAAAAGATTTATGTCGTTGGTTAGGCCCATTTCAACCATTTTAACCTATACCATGGTAAAGTTATTTTTATGATGATAACTCTTCATTATGAAAAATAATTATGTTGAACCTATGACATAATATTAATTAAATTTATTTCTATTATGGTCTCTATTTTATTAATTTATTTTCTATAAGTTTCATAAATTAATCCTAATATCCGCTCATAAAACAAATAAAATACAATTTTGGAGAAAATTTATTCTTAATCATAAAAATGATTTTATTCTAATTACAATCCAAGTTAAATTGATTGAATGAATTTAATTTAATTTTATTAAATATTATATCTAAAAATATTATTAATTCCAATCTTTATTATTTATTTATTAATTTAATGATCCCAATATTCATCGCATAAAAAATATTTTTCTTGAAAATATATCATTCTACCTTTAAATGATTTTATCATTATTTCTAAACATTTAATAATAAAATTACAAATTAACATTCCCAATGTTATGAATATTATCAATATATTTCATCCTTTATTATTATTAATAAATTTATTTTATTTCAATATAAAATATAATAAGCATAAAATATGATTCTATTTGAATTTGTTCATATATGATTATTTTCTTGTAATTAAAATTTAAGTACATATTTTCTATGAGTTAATCGAAAATTTAAAATAATGAAATATTTTTTTATATTTTTATTCAATTAATATAGTATTATGCATGACCCTCAATCCAATTACTGTGAACGAAAATCCATATTAAAATATAATATTCCCATAGTATATCATGTATTGTCTAAGATCAGCGTTGAGTGTACAGAAATTTATTGAACACTTCCAATTTATTTGATATTAAATATATGTTTTATTGCATTTGGGTGTTATATTCTAACATCATTTTAGAAAATTAACCCTCAATATTATATTTCTTTTATAAAAACATATGACAATACTTTTTCTCCATCATATCATTAAGATACCACACCTTTCTTTTAACCCTACGTTTCCACAAAAGAACATTGACTAAATGTGTGGTCATTATTCATAACACTTTTTCTACTTAATCATGAATCTACAATGTATTTTCCATATAATAAAGATCATGTTCCATTTTTACAACCCTTGAGTTTAGTAGTTGTTAAGGAGCATGTATGTACTTCCTCATAAGAGATTCTTGGAATGCATAAGAACCTGGGAGGGGTTCAGAAGATGTTCAATATGATATGATACCTTCATGATATGATCATGGATAATAATGGT
This sequence comes from Viscum album, assembly GCA_963277665.1. NCBI lineage: Eukaryota > Viridiplantae > Streptophyta > Magnoliopsida > Santalales > Viscaceae > Viscum > Viscum album. Next base: position 1,229,326,034 of record OY728130.1, read on the forward strand.
ACCAATATATCTAGAAATAAAAACCACCTTTCTTTAAAATATAACAACCTCATTAAAAGAATATATTTCCTTATGATTAACTTGTCATTAAATTTGAATTCTAAAATTTATTTTTTGTTATTATTATAACTCTTCTAGATAATTTGAGCTAAACTAATGTGTTATTGAATGGATTTAAATTTATATTACAATCTATCAGCAAGCTCATATATCAATAGATTTAATTTTAAAACATCATCATATAATATTCGAGTTCTACACAATATTTAATGTATTTCATCATAATGAGACATATAAATTCTTGAGTAAAAGATATGTATATAATAAAATTATATAAGAGGATGTTGTTTATCCCAACCACATCTGTAATATATATAAAAATCTATTAGCACATCTTCTATGGTTTAAATGTTCCCATAATACTGACCATCTATTTGATGATGATGTGTAGTGCAATGTTTTAACTCTATATTCAATGTTATTGGACGAAATTTTCAAGGAAATAGTGGTAAAAAATTTATTTATATTAGTAACAATAGAAATTATCACTCCTTATAACCATATAAACTGTTTAAAAAATATCTTTTGATGCTGACCGTGAGTGAAATTTTTTATAATTTTAATCAAATATACTAATATCATATGGTGATCAACTACAACCCAAATGGTGTTATGACATTTAGAAGTCTGGGAGAGTCCTATGAAAAAGTTCACGATGATTGTTTCTCATTAAAATTCCAATATATGTAATGGGTGTAAAATAATCATAGAATTTTAAAATTCATCATCGACATTATGAAATACAAACCGTCAGGATACATAGTATTTAATATACCATTTCATGTCATCCTACTAGGATTTTTTTTTGTAATCACTATACATTTTTCATACAATTAGGATGAATAGATAATGTTGAGTATTATTATTCATCCAACATCTCCTTTAATTATGGTATTTCTCAGACAAAAATCTAGTTCCCTATTACATTCATTCCATAATAGTTGTGAATGGACTCTGTATTATTCTATTGGTTATTTTGTAGGTTCACATCCACATAATGCACCTATTTAATCTTCTCATGGATGAGTGGTTGAACATTCATCTCTGAACGATATTATTTTGCACCTATAATTATGAATTCAAGGTCCATTATATGAAAATCTATAAGTATTGGATCTATTTGAATATTTTTCATTAAACAATTCAAATGTTTTTTTCAAACTTAGTCCAACAACCACCTTGTTTGGATTCCAAATGTGTTAATGTATCGTGCAGTCAAAAAATTTAATCAACTCCAACCATGTCCTATGGTGAATATTATAAAATTTCTCATTGAATATATATATCAAAATATTATGATAAATATATATATATATATATTAAATTTTACTATATAGATAACACATACATATTTTTAATAAAAAGATTTCCACTTCAAGCCAGAAATTCAAAGTTTATTTATGTTTCACATCATCTTTTAATTATTTAGATATATAAGCTACAAACATGTAATTGTTTATAAGATAAAATTTAGGAATATATTTCAATGTAATAGTTATATCACAAATCCTTCTCCATTCATGGGTAGTGTAAAAAAGGTTCCTCGACCAACCATCCCTTTAGTCCATGGTAATTTTTTTAACATTAATCTTTCCAATATAACTTGGCTCCCATCCACAACCACATTGTTATTGTATATTAAAACCATGAAAAAATTATCAAAATTAGTTGATGGCATGAATCCATTGTAAGATGAAGACATATTTTTTCAACCATAATAGTTTCAGTCCTTTTTTTCAAAAACATCTCTCTCAGAGGAATCCAGTAATATACCTTTCATGTTTTCAATTTACCTAATACTAACACATTAAATAGGAAAAATTTACACTTTACTAATTGTGTATATTATTTAACCTTATTCCTGGTCATTAATACAGTTCTCAAATTATCTTTATGATCTTACCTTATCTTTGAATATGTAACAATATCATCTATAATGTCTACTACAAACTCCCTAAGGTAATCTGTAAATACTCTATTAATTCGACCCATGATGATTTTGTGGGCATCAATATCTTATAATGGAATCAAAATAAATTAAAAAATAACATACCTAGTATAAGACAATTTCTTAAGTATATCCTCAATATTGACCTTCAATTAATGATATCTATAATGAATGTCAATCCTAGAAAATTGCTGAGAATTGAATAGTTTATTAAACAACTAAAAAATATTTGAAATATGATACTTCCTCTCTAGATTGATCTTTTTAAGTAATTCATAATAAATGAATTGATTCAATAAACCATGTATATTCATAACAAATTCAATTGGTTAACTACATAATGATTTACTTGGGAATATAAATCCAAATTTTAGATTCTTCACAACTTAATTATTCAATTATTACCATTAAATTAGAGGTATTCTAAAAAGCGTTTTTGAAATTTTTATAGATCCATGTATGAGTTTTATTAAAAACTCAACATCAAGATTCTGAGTAAGACTATTAAATACATATTAAAATACATAAAAGTTTTCGTGAAAATTGTTATGTCATCATTGCTTATTTTATTCCCATTAATTTGAGATAAGTTTCCATCATGACTAGGTTGTAAAACCTCTATATTAGAAGTAATTTACATTGTCTTTTCTTGTAAATCCTTACACCGATAGACAATCATAGGTTGATTTTTAATATCAACGGTGGATTCCATTAAATTAAAATTAATATGGGATATATAAAAAGAGATCCATTACAAGTTTAATATCACATCAATTTAAACTAGAGGGAGATTAAAATGTTATAAATTAAGGATATTCAAAAAAACATTTACTGGGAATCTACAAACATGATACATCACCATCTACCATTAGTAGTTTTCACTGATAATTAAATATATAATAATTTATGTTATGAATTGATTCCCATAAGATATTATAATGATATAAAAGTTTGTGTATAATAGAAATAAAAGAAGACATTTATAGTTATATACTTTATGATTAGATAACCTTTCACCACTACATTCACATGGCCCAATTCAGTGGCTATGATCATAGGATCTTTCCCTTTTTTTATTTTGGATCATTATGTTTCTGATGTTGATTTTCATCATAATCCCTTGGATTCATGTGTGGATTTGATAAATCTCCACATACCATGTAATTATAATATTTTAGTGAGTATGAGACATTAATTTTAACTTTATCTCCATTCATATCATTTGATTTACTTTTCACAACACACATTTACACACATTTGGAATAATGGAACAATTATTTTCATTTTTTTATTATTTTTATTATTTTAATATCCTTAAATATCCATCATTTCATTCTTTTCCCCAAAACCAAAAGAGTAATGAGTTTCTCTAAATTATATTTCAACCTTGATATCATGTCAAATGATCTATAAATAGATACTATAGTCCCTTATGGATATCACCTTTTGAAGAAAAGGGTTTAAGACACTAAATAATAAATATACTATGCTTTCATGGTCAATGATAAATCCAAAAGGGTACCTTGATTTTCTTGTTAACTTACCTCATATGTACTGATAAATACATATTTCATATAGTAAAGCAAAAGGAATTCCCATTTCATTCACCTGTAATGTTTTTTAGTAAATATATATATTGAAAAATAACCTCTTAAAACATTTCCATAACATGGTGTCCATCTATTATTGGAAATTTAAATTATGTATCCGTTTTTTGATCTAATTGGGGAATTTCTTGTTTGAATTAGAGTACCAAAATAGTGTGTAGAATTGATAAGATAAAGCTACCTTTTAAAATAGGGGTGGTTAGAAAACAATTGAATACTTGAAACATATTATATAATATATGTCTTACTCACATAAATTTTCCAAATTTATATTAATTAAATATATAATAATGGAATGGTAAAAATAATATCAACTAATGAGATTTAAGAAAGCGGATTATGTTTTATTAGAAATTATCTATTAAGATGAACCCCGTATAAACCATTTAACCTTTATCATTATAAATATATTTTTAACATGGTAAATATTCATTACGGATAAATATTTAGTTCAATGTATTATCTAAAATTAATTATCCTAATTATATATATAATTAATTTTATAGTATTAACTTTATAGAATATTTATAAATTAATTCTAATATTTGAAGACAATAAACGAACAATCAATTTTATTAGAAAATGTAATTTATTTCAATAAATAAATTTATTATAATTCCATGCCTATTTAAAACTATGAGAAGTATTTTAATTTGTTTTATTGAATGTATAATATACAAAATTATATAAAATCAGTCATCATTATTTTTTAATTCAATTTAACAACATAAAATAAATTGGTGATAAAAGAACATTTTTTTTATAATTATCTATTTTTCATTCATTTTGTTCAATCATTATTTATAACCTATTAATAATAATTGCATAAATAATAGCCCCTTTAGATATATAAATTATCAATATATTTCATCACTCATCATTAGTGATCAAAATAATTTATTTATAAAAAAATAAAAAATATATTAAAATATAATTCTATGAAAATTTTGTATAATAATATTTTATTTATATTATTAAAATTTGAATACTTATTTTCAAAACCATTAATGAATAAATTTTCCTTTAAAAAATAGATTAAACATATTTTTTATTTTTCAATTAGTCATATTCATACCATCCAATCAAATGACTAAGTGATATCAATTGAATTTGATAATAATATTTCTATTGTAAATCATAGCTTGTCTGAGATTATAATTGTGTGTAATGAATGCTACCAGGAATTAAAAATTTATTTAATGATAAATTTTTATTTTATAATTTCATAGTGTTATATCAGCGATGTATCTAGATGAAAGAAATAAATTTAGTCATTGATGCTAATGGCGTCCTCATAATTGAATGAGGGAAAGCCACATGTTGAATATTATCATGGTTTTATTAGTTCATATAAATCTATTTATTCTATTTTTATTTATTAAAAATATTTTATATGTGATTAGTGTGAATCCATTATTTATAATTAATAAATCAAATCAAAATTTATCAATTATTTTATTAATGATCCTAATTAGATTTTCATTCACATAAATTTATTTATGGAGTAACTACATGATGAAAAAACATAGTTAGAATAGGAAGATAATGTAAAGGAAGATGCATTGGTTAAACAAGTATGAAAAAATTGCACTCTTAAAAACTAGTTGAATTTATGAATAAATCGTTATATTTTCAAAAAAATAATTAAATTTATTGAATAATAATTGGAAATGTTTTTTTGGGGAATTTTAAGTGTATGAATTTCTTTTAAGACGTGATCCATTCATTAGAGAAATTATAGAAATCCTATTTTAATGTAACAGGTGTTCACTTTGAAATTAATTAAATGAGAATAAAGGACATTGAAAATTCTCTACTACATTCAATTTACATTCATGAGTATAATATTTAAATTATAAAAATTCTCTATGAATATTTTTTTAGATTAATAATAAACTATAAGAATTATTTTAATCTATAATTCTTTAGATATTGGTAAATTTAAGATATCTAGAAAATACTCAGGAAAAATAAAAAACAAATTATATAAATTTGATATTATATAATAAATGTTTTTTATATAGGTATTTATATGAAAAATTATTTACATTATAAAGAGAAGTTGTTGATATCTTCTCATGAAATATACAATACATAAATAGGGAACAAAGTAACCCCTTATTTAAATATATCTATTTGTATTAATTTAATTATTTATATATGTTCATGTTCAAAATAAATATCGGGAAAAATATCAGTGGAATAAAATTCCATGAAATATTCCACCCCATCAAAAACAGTTATATGATTTTCTTATAAGATAGGATCCCTAAATTTTGATCAAATTATGGGATTAATAGCACTAAAATATAATTGATCTAATTATGGACACACCGATATTACTAGATAACAATAAATATTTGTTGTCTATTTATGATATTGTTTGAGGTTTTGAAATAAGGTTATTAAATATTGGGAAATAAATTATACTTGTGAATATATATAAGACAGGAATTTTATAGGATCATATTTAATGTAATGAATAATTATGTTGTTCAAAATTATATTTGAAAAAAGAAACAAAATATAATATATAATAATAGATTGGATTTTATTGACAATTATTGTGGGATAGGTAAAAATAATGGTTATGGTGAAGGAACATTCTAGTATAAATATAATCATAATTAATCATATGATGATACGAAATGGATAACACTTTTTTGAAAAATATGGATATAAAATTTGATATTCATTCATATGGAAGAAAAAAAAATAAAGATTATTGAGTCAATTTCATCTATAAAATGATAAGAAGGATACATAATCAATAAGGAATATATTCTTCTAGTATGGAATGCATGTGAATATCGTTAATAAATTTAAGTATTCTTTGACGTTCAATGAAAATAGAAGAGATCTGGAATAAATTAGTGAATCAATCTAAAAGTGGGATTGCAATATTGGAATTGTGTTGGGAATCCAAGATGACGAATATAAATTTCATGTCATTTTTTCTTAAGTTAATTAATTAGATATAACTTAGAATTTGGATTTAATGTGTAAACTATAAAGAAATAAAGTTAATGAATATATCACTATATTTTTAAAACAAAAATTTTAATTTAAATGGAATGTAAAAACATGACTCACGTGAAATTCCATGGTTGCTGCTAATAAAAGGGATTATAATTAGAAAAAAATATTTGGGAAAGTTTATTAGGAGTGCATAAAAATATTGTAGAATTAATTGCCTTCCATGGTTGCTGCTAGATATTGTCCACATTATAGAATTTTTCCTCCAATGTGGACTCATAACCTTTAATATACATCCCAATAAATTAATTGCCTTCTTACCAAATAATCCATAATGTTAATCTTTATGGTTATATATATAACTCAACCAAATTTAAAATATCCCAAAATATTAATAATTAATTAATTTTTTTTTGAAATTATAATATTTTTACCCAAATCAAGATAATATTTATCCATAAAACAATTTATGTAAAAAAAATTCATTATAATTATGAAATCACAAAGTCCAGTGGTAGGCACTGGACCCCTATTACCCTTTAGTTGTGTGATTAATCCCCATTGATTAACAAGATGTGATGGGTTGTTCCCCATCTCCCAATTTGTCCATTTCATAAAACTATATTCATATAAAACCATTAAAATTTTAAAAAATATTATAAGACTTCCACAAATAATTTTATTAACATCAAATAAATCGTGATTCCCATGGGTTTTAGTATGATAAAACATATCGTCCAAAACAATAATAACCCATAATTTCATCATCTTCAATGATAACATATTCCATAAATTTTATCAATACCATTAAACATATATCCATAAATGAAAAATAATTATTCCTCAAATAAAATTCTTAATAAAAAATAGGTTATACATATGGGTTACATATGTCATAAACATATATTAAAACTCAATAAATGAATCCAAGGCACTTCCATCCCATAAAATCTCAAAAGGGGTATCTGTTCCTTTAAACATATAACCACACATATGATTATTAACCATGATGGAACCTAAAAATCATATACTATATTCTTATTAATCAAAAATAGATGTTCCTTGGATAATTTCTTCAAATTCTATCATAGTGTTATATTCCATAATCTATGTTTTCCTAAATCAAGTTCCCAATATATCTACAATTTTTCTCCTGACACCAAATTTAACGAACATGACATTAGTATCACAAAATTAGTGGTTACTTTGTTATAGTGGTATATGATACAAGTGATCACATGCCAATAGACCAACTAGTTTTTTATTGTTTGTGAAGTAGATAAATACATAATTCATGCATTGTATTTTATAAAAATACATTAAAAAATATTAAAATTATATTCTATATATCTGTCAACTCATTTAATGATTTCATATTCATATCTTAGGGAAAGGAATCAACATAATATGTGAGATAAATTTATTTTTTGGGTTTACATACAATTGATGTTATCATGTTTTAATATGGCATAATTAATATGTAAAGGTAAATAACGAAACACACATTCTATTAAACCAATAACATGAGTCTTTTGAATAATATGGTTAGAATAAATATTGATCTTATAAGTACATATAAATAATCCCATAAACTTGAAACATATCCATGGATAGCATAACAATTCAAATAATCAAATTGATATTAAATAAAAATCTCATAATGTAGGATTGAATAATTTTAGACATCATAAACATACTTTAAAGGCCTTATTCTAAGACATATTAATTAAACAGGAAAGGCCTCGACTATATATCCAAACTAGACTGTATCATGAGACCTTATGATACATTGTGGGGATATAGTGGGCCATGATCATTACATACTAAGTCCAAATTAATTACCCATAAAAGGGGAAAACCCTAATCCATGAAAACATTCATATTGAAATAATATCATAAAAAATGATATTGATTTTGATATTAAATAATCATATTCACTAACTATCAAAATTAATATAGAGCTTGGTATTAAATGAGTACATCACCAATCCAACGAATAATATTCAATAAATATAATTAATAAGGATGGTTTCATTATAATATTTCACTACTGGATCATAAGTAAAATAAATGATTGTTATCATTGATGAATTGAAATACATTAAAATTTTCATTACAAACATTTTTATGGAAAAACCCATTTCACATTGAAAATCACTTTTTTAAAACTAATAATATATTGAATAAAAAGAAAGACATTTTTTAACATAACATTATAAAATTTTAAATAATTCATTAACGATTTTCTGGTCACAATGGTGGGAAATTTCATTCATGTCAAGTACATTAATGTAACGATTTAATTACCATTTTTATAAAGAATTCAAAAAATCACATTGTTCAAAAGAAGACAAAAATATTACCTTTATTTAATTATATAAAAGTAATAAATAGATAATAAATATTTAATATATAATTATATAATATTAAACACATTCTTAAAATCATAATTATAAAAAATAGATTTGGAAGAAATATGATTTTCATTTGATTTGAGAAATATGATCGAATTTGATTAAATCATAATCTAAACCATTTTATTTTCCAAATATAGAAAATTTGTAATATTATATAAAAATTTACTGAATAACCTTAAGAACAAAAAATAATTTTCTTTATCAGATACACATAATATAATTTCTATAAATGTACATTCAATCATAAACTAACTTAATTAAATAGAGATTTAAACATAAATATTGTACCACTTTGGTAACATTTGAATTGTAACCAACATGAATGAAAGAACATCAAATGAAAATTTAAATACCCTGAGGAAATGTATATTCATTATATAATATATTAAAGGATTGGTATATAAACCACATAAAATAAATATGTGGTGAATATGGAATATGACTCGTGAAATTATAAGTGATATCAGGAAACCATACATATGGTCAGACTCATCACACTCTTTCATTATTATCATAAATAATTAACAAATAATGATAATTTTATTTCTTAAGAATTTTTTTATTTTTATTATTCTTATTTTTTAAAATACATTACCATTATATATTTAATCTCCTAATCTATTAAGTTTTCATGGGATGTTTTGATGATATACAGTTTATATATCCAAAATGACTTTGGTATTTTTACAATTGCAAAATGTTTCACTATTATTTGATACATAGAATAATAATCATGAAATAATTATCATTTTGTAAACCCATTATTATTTTTAAGCCAACCAGGAAGTATGGTTACAACAAATGAAATGTGTTATAATTATGGAGATGGTAAACCATAAGTATTAATGAGTATTGTTTCAAATATTCAATGATAAATATGTAATGAAGGAAATTATTACTTTATCATTCAATAAAGATAACAATAACACAAATACAATATTATTTCATTAAATATACTAGTAGATAACATCCATGTGACATGGTGATGAAAAACCACGACATTATCATTTTATAATGAATGGAAAGTTAAGAATGTAAATGATATATCAACGTTTTAGAATAAAAATTATGTCATCTATATAATATAATATATATATATATAAGTTCATCATTAATAAAATACTTGAGCGGTGTCTATGGAAAACAAATTACATCAGTTTGTGAGGTGATAGTCCTCTGTACACAGAAACGATGGTTTAATTTCTAATTTTATAGAAGTGAAGATGAATGTATATTTTTTTAGTAACATAAAAAAATCTTACTATATGAGTGATATAGATGTTATTATGTCCTTACTATTTAATATTATATAATTTTGGTGGACGAAGAAATAAAAGAAAATTCTCCTTTATGAACTATACATCTTCTTTGGACAACCTTTTAATGTTTAAATAAAATGCTTTATTAGGTTGGGTATGTGATAATAAACTGCCTCTAGGGCATTGGGATGGAATTAAAGAAGGGATTTTATTAGGTATTGTCTTATATAAATGGTTCTTAATGTGTGTAAAATATATGAGAGTTAGTTTCCTTTTTTAAGTGAGGAAGAGTGGCATTTTTTTAAATTCCCAAAACATTTCAAAAATGGGAACAACTCTCAAACCAAGTCCCCAAAAAATTTATAAATAATTTATTAGTGATAATTTAAGATATATATACATTTATAAAGATAAATAAAACATTTTTAATCATTTTATTCCAATATCTTTTAAGGATAAACACTTTTAGAATTTTAGTTTTCATCATGATAACTAGTAATTTTTATCTCTAGAAAAATTTCATTTATAACTAAAAAATTGGAATAAATAGATAATTTGGGCATACTAAGTATAAATATTAAATATAATTTATTAAATAATATATTATATGTGTGAAAAAAAATTTGACACATGCACATGTACTGTGAAAAACCTTGTTTTAACCTTAACCATGATATATAACTTTTTTCCAATTTAGAGGGCCATGAAAGATATTATAAAAGGGAAGACGACCAATAAATGGTCCATGGTTTATATTATAAACTATATCCCATTAACATTTAATAATATATGATATTTATTTATTTTGAATCATATATTAAAAAACTATTGATTTTAAACAATTTTAAATTTCATTTTTAGCAATTTTAATATAATTTTAATTTAAAAACATAAATAAAAAATATGGAAATAAAATTTATACCTTTCAGACACACCTAACATGATATTATTATCAATAATTTTTTTTATAATAGAATATGTTTTTAATAATATATTACATTAAATATTTTTAATGTCATTTATTTTATTCAAGTATAATTTAAATCATTACTACATTGAAGTTGAGTAAGAATTTATAGTAATTATTTCATACCTAAAAATTATAAAAAAAACCATGATAAATAAAAACTATATATCATTTAAATGAGTATTGATAACCTAAAACAACTCCTTTTAATCACTATATGAACATATAAGAGATTTTCAAAAGTAAGGGAGTGTCATTTTGTATTTTTTTACATAAATAATTATAAAGGTCATCATCTTTTCCAAATGGAAAGAAAATGATAGATTTATCTTAAATAGATTATATATGTTTTAAATATGGATAGTTAATATAATTTAGTTAGTTTTTTATGTCATTATAAACCTTCTCACTTTAGTATAAACACTAGTATACATGTTTTACCCAAAACCATGGTGAATGATTTTTATTATATATAATATTAATTTTGAACCAAAATTAATTTGGACTTATTACCTAATAATAATTATGATGATTAAATATATATAATACATTTTATTCAATTTAATTCCCAGTAGTGGCGTAATTTAATTCAATATATAATTAGATAAATGAGATGAAAAAACATTCTAACAAATACATTCTTCAATCATATGATTATTTTATATTAACTATATTAGTAGTCATCATAATTATATAAATTTAATTTAATATATGTAGATATATAATCTATATATTAATTAGAAATAATTCATCATTATAGATTATTTTAGATAATTAAAAAGGAGTAACATTATTTATATGAAATTAATTTTCTAGAAAAAAGAGTTTTTAAGCCTGAAAATAAACATATACCAAAATTCAGTATATAGATTATTTAGATGTAATTAATTAGAGTATATATAAATAAATAATACCTATGTTACATTTAAATAAATCGCAAGTCATAATAATATTTTTTAATTAATTAACATATTTGAAAAGAAATGATAGTTTTACAAAAGGCAATATTTTTTACAATTCATTGAAAAATAACTAATTTTTAAAAAAAATCTTAAAATATCACCCTAAGACAATTTTGAATTTTTTATCTCCAAAATTAAGTTTAATTTTCATAATTAAATTTATAAATTGGTTGAAATAAATTACATTATTTTCTCTGCAAATTTAATAAAAACCATTTAAGATGAAAATGTGTTTTTGATAAATAATATGAATTTAAAAAATTTGACTTATTATTTAATAAGACTTTATCAATACATTTATATTATGTTTCAAATTTATATATATTTCAAAAATTAGTTAATTTTATTTATACCTTCCAATTTAATATATAGGTTATAACGACCATATTTGAATAATATATTTCATGTGTCATTTAAGCTCAGTATTCATATCGTATATGCTTTAGAACATAATTTTATAATTTTAAAATATTGGGGTGTTACAAAAATTCGTATATAATCTATTTTTTTTTAGTAGATTTAGTTAATGTTTTCATTATGCATACATTCAATAGATTACTTGTGAGATCCTACAAGGATCTCTAGCTCAAACCCAAAATTTGATATCGAGGTTATAGCCTTGGTTTCATAGGTTACAGGTAAAGGTAACAGAGTTATAAAACATGAAGGAATCTCTTTGTTGTTCTTTCTGTGAATGTTTTTTAATATGGAGATGATGGATAGTCACATAGAGGCTTTTTCTTGCATGTTTCTGGTTTTACTTTCACATTTATCAATTTTGGATTGTCCTTGTATGTCTTATGGATGTGTATCATTATTATCATTTATGATATGATTATTTATTTTATTTTTCTTATAAACCTGCGATTTTATGTTATATTTTTGGTTAAAATCATTCCCATGGTTATATATATTTCTCTCCATGTGCATTTCGCTAGCCCGTGGTGATCGGGAAGACACATCAGGTCCTTTATGAAGCTATCTCAGGTGACATGTCAAGTTGACCAAGGTTGGTTCACTAATAAATGGAATTATAGATAATACCAAAAAAATGTGTTATAGAACTGACATTATATAGTTCATGGTCTATGTTATACTGAATCTAAAACATTTTTTAGCTCAATGTGTACATGGAGAGTAGGTTCGTGATCAAAACATGTCACAATTACACTGAAGTAAAGATGGGAATTCTAGATTTATTTTGCATCTTATGTTTTCAATGAGTTGTGGTTTCATGTGATGAATTATTATTCTCACTGTCATATGTTTGTTTCTGTGTAATTTATCTTTGATTTAGGGTGTAAAACCCCAAGTGGAATTATGTTGTAAAGTCCATATGGATGGATTTAAAAATCCTTTAGTGGCAAGGCACTTAGTTATGAATACAGAAATGGGGCTGTGGAATTCTTAGAATGTGGTTATCAACCACATGGACAGTTTGATAATGATTCTACATTCATTTATTGTAAATATTTATAACCAATTAATCTTGTATCCATCCCCTGGCACTCTTTGATGGGAAAATAATCAAGGTTGACCTTTGGTTATAATGATTTGATGAATAATTTTGACCAATATTTATGACATTTTTTAATATTTTTTTGATGGAATGAGTAGATTATTTTGTGAAAATATATTTCATAAAAATTAGTCTTGTTTTTAAAGTTGATATTTATTTAATACTAATAATGCGATGGTAGGTTTCTTGGTCTTGTTTTTAGAAATGGTTTTATATTCATGAAATACTAGATAATTATTTTTTAGAAATGGATTAAATATTTTCCATGAAACAATTTCATGCCCTAATCAATTTTTTAAAAAAATATTTAAATGTTTTTATAAATTTTTTTATCTACCATGAAATTTAAATGGTGGTTTTTTGGTTTTGAGAAAACATACATGCCTATTTTCAAGGTATATTCTGGAAGAGTAAATGGTTTTGAATGTGATATAGTAAATTAATAAAATATTATATCTTTTATGGAAAACTATTTTCATAACATTGATTTAGGTTTTCTTAAAATTAATTCAAACAGATGTAATGATATTATAAATGATTATTAATATAGTTTAATTATTTGGATTTATAATTTATAAGGTTTCATATTATAATTTTAGATATGTGAAATGCTTCTCTTTTGGATTCCTTTATAATTTCATGAAATATGTTTTTTTAAACTTGGCTATTTATATAAATTATTTTTAAATTTATTTTGGATTTTTTCTATAAGATAATTTTTTAAAGATTTTCCTTTTCCTTAAGTGTGTTTCTTTGAAACCATTTTGAAGGTACTTAATGTTTTTATTTATTTACTTGTTTGGCATGAAACTTTATGTGTGTGGGGGTTATCTGATGTGATATAAATCACTAGATATAATGGTGTTCCCCACATATGTGGTTTGAACGAGACTTATTGTGAGTGCATGGGTCGAAGTGTGATTCTTTCCTCAAGAGTAGCCCTTGTTCCTTATCTATTTCATCATTATAGACTCATTATGTTGTGGAAGTAGTTTTATTACCTCATGATGTTTTTCTAATGGATGGTCTTGAGGTAAATCAAGATGATTTCATTTTGTGTTCTAACAAGACAGTAATATATATTAGATAGAGTAAATGGTTCAATAAGGGTTATATTTCATATTTTTTTGTTCCTTAGGAAGAGTGAAATCTTGGGTGTATCATGTCAATTGTGTACCAATCCCTTTAGGTTATATCTCTATATTTTTACAGTGAATACAGTTGTGTAAAATCTATGTTTAGTTGTGATATTTTATGTATTCCATGGGTTTATCTAGAGAGTAGTGGAAATATCATTTTTATTTATGGATCACTATTTTTTTCACAATGTAAACTTTTAACAACAAGTTATATTTTTTGGAAAATTTTATACCATGGGATTAGGTATGGTTATTTTTACTTGGAGAACCTTGGGTATAGGAATGGGTAAAAATATATAGTTTCATTACTTGTATGGCTGAGTGATCCACTGGTGATATGTTATTATCAATTGGATATTAGGGTACATAGAGTTGAAATTTCAAAACCTGAGTTACTATTGATAATGTTTCATTACCCATGGCTATATCTATTCCATATCATATTGTTATAAATCTTTATTTGAATTATATTTTGGTTATATAATATGTAGTGTTTTTGGTGATCTGGAATGATCATTTCTAATAACCATTGGAGTTTTTTGACTTGGTGATCATCTAAAAGATTCTTTGTTATGAAGACATTTCATAGGACTAACTAAGTTTATCCTTGGTTGTTTACACCCAATGATAGAAGATTTATTTACCTCAAATTGGGGTGGAAATATTTGGGGTTTCCATAGTTTAAAATATGAGACTATTGTTTTTTTTATTTTCTCTTTTTTCAATGTGGTAATTTTTTTTCACCAATTTAGATTTCTTCTAAATGGTTGAGAGATATATTTTAGGTCTTTGCTTTAATTATAGCCTAATATTGGAAACTCTAGATCATATTACTCCATTAAAAGGGACAAAGTGTAGTTAACTCCAACACTAGAATTGGTTAATGCTAAGTCATATTTGGTATTAACTATGTCACTACGAATATACATGAATGGAATTTGGATATTTCATGAAATAAAAAATAATTGGTGGTGTATTAAGGATTTCACCAATTTTACATTAATGATATTAATTTATTCCACTATGAACTTGAGTTGAGATAAGATTTACATGCCTATATAAAATGGTGACACTGCAACTTTAGAAAGAATTTTATAATATATTAAGATCGTGGTTTTTTTAAGTGTATATTTATATATATGAATAGAATCATATCACAGAATATCTAGGTTAAGTGATTTAAAATAATTTATATTGACATTATATAAACTATTATGGAGGGAGGTGTGGTCACCAATGATTGGAGAAAGGTCTTACCAATGTTGGTTGTGAATAATCAATAGATGGGGGATAGATTGGAAAAATTTTACATAAATTCTCTACGATGTTTTTAGGACTATAAAGTCCATGTGTTCCATCTTATGTGAAGTTTAGTTTCCTTTATTGAGGAAATAATGGAAATTGATAATAATAATTTTATTGAAACCATTTATGTTGGGGGACCTATAGTTTCTATTTTTGGTCTCCGTTGATTCTATGTGTCTTTAAATTCAGGTTTGTTTCGGTTGTCTTAGGTTGAGGGTTGATGGATCTAAATAGAGGCACAATTTGCCTATGAAATCTGAGGTAGTAGGATATGTCATAGATTTGGGAATAATTTTTCATGACCCAAAGAGATCTGATCATTTTAAGAATTTATTTCATGAGCCATTACAATTATAAAAGTAGAGATTAACATAATACGTTTATGAATTATTTGTATCCTTGTACATTCCAGTATGGAATATGCATAATGAATCTATGAAATTTATGATTAAACCACTACAGAATCCATGTGTGGTGGGATAAATGATTCTGATAATAATAAATTTATTCATGAAATTTCTTCATATCATTCATATAGAAACCTTGGATTATCATAAATAGATTTTAGATCATTTTTTATGATTATTCATTACATTACACAAACACATTACTAAGGATTGTGATAGTTTAGTATCTTTGGAAACATTTAATCATAAAAAAATTGTACATAGGTAAACCACATCATCTTTCACTATGTTCTTCAAAACTATAATTCCACGTAGACATATTATATATAATACATTTCTTCATACACTTGATATAAGATACATAATAAAGAGTGAGATAAAAATCACAATAAGGGTAAATAAGGAAGACACATAAGAATGAAATGAATATAAGGGTATGAGAAAATAAGAATTAAAATTTTCAAACATAAATTTTATATCAAATATCACAATATTGAGTCTTGGAATAATGATTGGAATTTTAGAATATATATATCATATGGGAATCAAATAACATGATCAATGAGAAAAAAATAATGGAATATAAATAAAACCATTGAATACACATTATAATAGAATAAATTATATCCAGGATACCCATAAAAACATTCTTAACATTCTAGGCTTGGGATTACCACCAATGTAACAACTTCAGCCTTGGGATGACCTCTCGTGTACCCTCTTTCGGGCTTGGTATAACCTTATATTTACCCTTTCATCTCATATAACATTAATCATTACCAAATACATAGGTGGGAGATATAGGTCCCACCCATCACATAATGAAAAATAAATTTATGTGTGAAAAAATATCATAAATATTTCATCATATCAGAAACTATGAAATCAATTTAGATTCATAAAAATTTCATCATAGCATATCCTATTCAATTGAAATAGGATTCATAATGATTTTATCATACCATAACTTGTATAAAATAATTAGGCTGCACATGAATTCCATAATGGTATAACCTGTCAAAGTTTAAAGGGTTTCATAAACATATATTCAGAATCAAAAACCATTTAGAAAAATAATATGAATGGTATCTATGGATCATATCCCTAGTAATTCATGGGAAATATCAACAGATTTTATCATAAATGGTAAATTCTTTTTAATGACCCATTAAAATATTGATTGATGAAAACATCTTTCACACTTTGAAAAAAACTTTTTAAAACATATATTTTTTAAAATAGTATTTATTGAAACTAAAAATTGAAACAAATAAATGAATATTCAAAGATAAATTGTAATTATTATGGGATGTTTCGTTCATATCATACATGTCAAAACAAATATTTCATTCCCATTTTTTGTAAAATCCAAAGATGAACTTTTTTAACAATTACGTGATGATTGTTTTGAAAACATTTTTAAAAAAGTCAAACATGGATGGAAATATATTTTAATATCCATAGTATTATAATAAAATATTTTTCAATTTTTTTTAGAAAACATGGTTCTGGAAGAAAATGAATTTATGACTGAAGAGAAAAATAATGTCATATTTCTATAAAATTTTTTTAGAATTGTTATGTAACAAATAGTGTAAAAATGGTACTATTACATTAAAATAATATTAAAAACCTAAAGCTAATAAAATTATATAGTTTCTTGAGATATGTATCGTAATATTTTATCATCGGTGACACAATCATAACCAATCTTGATAAATGATAATATTATAACATAAAATCATTACCACTATGTTATCATTGATTCATATTCCCCAGAAAAGAATTTCATAAAATAGAACATAAAATATCATAAGTATAAAAAAATCATGTTATTATATGTCAAAATTTATACATTTAAACCAAGTCAAAGAATATAGGTTTATGACATAATGTACGTCTCAATGATGGAATCCTAAGAAAAATATCCCTTGCCTTAAATATTGATTTTTATCACACACATTGAAAACCACTATAAAATGAATATAAGTTTATTATACATATATCACAGTATAATATTTATATATATAATACCATATATTATATACTTATGACATTTTATTAACCATTTACTAAAAATTCAAGGATTAAGATACATTTCAGGTTATAACCACATTGTTTTTTGTTTCTATTTGGATTTATTATTATTGGTCATAGTACATTGATAATGGTTCCATAATCTATTGAATATAAAACAATATATAAATATCATATATACTCAGTATATATTTATTTACAGTAACCTACCAATGATAGAGATGGGAAATTAAATAAACCATTCATAGAGACGGTAGGCCACACGTACGCATTAATGTTGTTTCTACTTTATCAACATATAAAAAAATAATATTAAATGTTATATTATAATTATATAATAATATTGTTTCATATAAAACATATTGGTTCATGAAACCCATTTTATTACCTTATATGTAAAACATGAAAGAATCACATCTCTTCATTGGGATGTAGTCTATCGTACACATGAGACACATTATTATAATCCCATTAAATGTAAATTATCAAGGTATGTGTGGTATAATAATGAAAAAAGTATAATAATATCATAAATAGCATATATGAACAAAAAATACATTATTATGACTCACTGTTAGTGGTGGTAATGAAAAAATGAATGACATTGGTTCATGAGACGACATTCCGTTGTACACATGGACACCGATTTCATATCCCATTGATGGATGTAGATATCGTTGTAGGTAATTAATATAACAAAAAACATATATGTATATTTAATATACCATGGATATGATATTATCTAGTTATAATAATAATTGGATGAGGTGGAAGATTAAATGAATAAAAAATGTGTATTGATGAACATTATCTCTTCTTCAGGTATCCTCCTTTGGTGTGCACTAAAAGCTTTCTGGTATGTATTTATGTGAAAAATAAGGATTAAATGATGAGTATATGGATATAGATAATTTATTTGGTTAGTTATTTTCCTAACAAAAAGGGTTTTATAGTGTTCATATGAGAGGAGAAGGGGAATGCTTTTATAATTGAGGTGAGTGGTAGAATTGTAATTTTTTTAGAGAAAGAATTCAAAATACATTTTTTCTATGTAACATTGAATAAATATCATAAAATTCTAAAAAATATAAAATATAATGTCTAAATATGGCTATAAAACGTTTTTTATAACCTTTTGAGGTCATCCCTCACCCTTATCATTTTAGTTTAAGCCCTAGGTAAACCTATTTTTAAGTTAACCATGGTAAATAATTTTTAGTGTTTATACTATTATTTTTGTTCTAAAAGTAATGTAATGATAATAGATAATATAAATTATTAAAATCAATAATATTGAATCTATTTTTACAAATTACATTGACATAATTTACAAAAAATAATTTAAAATTAATCCTGCTAACATGACGAGAAAGATGGTTATTCAAGAGAAAATAGTCAACTGTTTAAAATGTTTTTATTTCTAAAGTCAACATAAAATTGCTTAAAATGAACTAAAATGGATTAATTGATGTATAATGGAACAATATTATAAATTAAAGCGAATTAAAAATAAAATTTCACGTTAAAAATAAATTAACAAGAAAGAAGTTTTAAATTAAAATTAAATATTTTTCACTTTTGATCAAAAATTGAATCTTTTAAAAGAATAAAAAAAATTATCCTAAGATGATTTTGAAATAATGATTTCAAAAAATGAGTTTATTTTATCCAATTCATTTTCTATTAGATTCAGAAAATAATTTCTATTATTATTCATTTGAATAAATAAATAGAATCGTTTTTTATGAATATACTATTTTCGAATCATATTGAATTTATTGAAAAAATAAGTGTTTTTATAAATATGTTTTATTTATATAAAACCACTATAGATAATATTTAAAAATAAATTATTATTATTTATATATTTATAATTAAGTGGTATGTTATAAAAGTCTCGCTTAAATAACTTTATTGATAATATATCATGGTTTTGTTAAAACTCATTATTATGTGTAACATAAGCTAACCCATTGTTGAGTGTATCATAATATTAACATGGTTTTTAATGCAACACAATATATCAATAAAATTTAATTTATTAATATTACAAAAATTCATAATAACTCAGTGTGTAACAATCTACCCCCTTAAAAGGACATTCTCCCTTGAAATTCATCACTCTAATACAAACAATTGAAGATACTTATACCTAATCATATCCTCATGTTCCTATATAGAATACTCAAGTTGATTGTTTCACCAAAAAATATTGTCCAGGTGGGTTTCCTTACTTCATATAAGTTTCTCAATGTGATCTAGAATCTATACAAGTTATTCCTCATATGAAATATCTTTCTCCAATGGCATAACCTCTCAGTTCAGTACATGTGAAGGGTCAGGTATGTACTTACTTAGGAGTGATTCGCATAACACATAAAAAAATTAATATATGTTTGGTGGAAGTTCAAATTTAAAGGCTACCATCTTGATACGATAATGAATTTCTAAGGGATTGATATACCAAGGGATCAGTTTCCCTTTATTTCCAAATATCATAACCTTTTTTCATGGAGAAATTATTGAATACATATTTTATCCAACTTCAAATTCTATACCATAATAGTGATTATCGACATAACATTTCTATTTCCTATGAGCTTTCTTAATGTGTTGAGGAATGCCTCTACACTTCTCTTCAATTTCTTCATCTATCCCAAGTCCTAATAGATTTTTCTCCCAACATCATTCTAACAAGTTGGAGCAGTATATTTTTTCCATAGAGGGATTTATAAGGAGACATTTGAATGATTGAGTAAAATATATTGTTGTAATAAACTATAACTAGAATAATTTATTGATCCCAACCACATTTGAAATTAAATGAAAAATATCTCGATATATTGTTTAGGTATTAAATTGTTCTTTTAGAGTGGCCATCTATCTCAGGGTTTTACTAAGTAATGAAACTCAACTTTATATCAAGAGTATAGTAAATACTTATCAGAAATATTAAGGTAATCCTTGGATCCTTATCATTTACAATGGAATGTGGTGCTCTATGCAAACATACAACTTAATGTATAACTTGGAAATCTGATCTAGATATAAGTATTACCTGATAGTGATGAAGTGTGATGAATTAGTAAGTCGATCAACAACCACCCATATAGAATTATTCCAATTAGACATTTTGGGAGTCTAATAAAAAGTTCCATGGTGATGTTTTCACATTTCCATTTTGGTAGGTGTAATAGATATAACACCCCCGTATAATTTTATCTTTTACCCTTAACTTGCAAACATATTTAAAACTGAGATAAAAACTCCATGATATATCTCTTAATGGCATCCCATCAAAAATAATCTTTCAAAAATATATACCTATTCATACTTCTGAGATGAATAAATAATAATGAAATGTGATATTCCTCGAAAACATCCTTCTTCAAATTTTGTATGAATGGAAAACATACAAGGTTCTTGAACATTTTCATTTCAAAATGATCAAGGTTAAAATCAAGAAAATTTATAACCTTACTTTTTAGCACTATATCTTCCTTTTACGCCTCTTCATTATTCACATGTATAGATGGTTGGACATTCCACTGAGAAAGATAAGTTTTTCTATCCATAAATAATGATTTTTAGATCAATCCTTTAAAACCTAGAAATATTGGATCTCTTGTAATCCCCATAATAGATAAGCTAGTATGATCATTTCGACTCAATGCATCAATGACTTTGTTTCCTTTCCATGGGTGGTAATGTATTGAGTGGTCATAATATTTAATAGTATCTAATTATTTTCTCTGGATCATATTATTCTGCTTCTTTATGAGTATGATTGGTATATATATATCAAACTGTTCTCTATTAAGACAGTGCTTCCATATCGTTAATAAAAGTATTACCTTAGATAACTCTTAATCATGAGTTGGATAATTTTTATTATGAATCACCAATTTTCCTAGGGAATAATATATATCCATGTCATTCAACATAAGAACAAAAATCCAAATTACTTGTTTTATGAATTAAAATATATTAAAGACCCTCCTCCACAATAGTGTAATGTAATAATAGTTTCACTGAATAAAATTATTTTTAGTTCCTTGAATGTTTCCTCACATTAATAAGTCCAGAATAAATTTCACCCCTTTCAGGTTAACATGGTCAAAGGATTAGATATTCATGAAAATTTATCCATAAATCCTCTTTAATATCTAGATAAACAAAGAAAACTATGTATCTCAGTAATTTTGGTTTGTCTGGGAGAACATTCAATAGTATATGTGTTTAATATATCCATCGATATACCCAATCTTGTAATTTTATGACCAAAAATGAAACAATTCGTGGCTAAAATTCACATATTGTATGTTTTTCTTTTTTTATCCTTTCTTACAGTCTTTTTTTCAATTTTTAAGTGGTATTTACACTCGTACATTCAATTTCAATAAATAATAATATTATCTGTAAATACTAACAAAAAATGATCAAGGTAATGTCTAAAGAATCTATTAATTAAATAGAGGAAGATATCAGTGGAATTAGTAAGATGAATGATAGAACTATATATTCATAGTTTCTATACCTTTTATGGAATGCTATCTTGAGTTTATCCTCCTCCATAACCGTAAATTGAAGATATATTTAATGAAGTTCAATCTTGGAAATGTTTTGAGTGACATGTAGTTGATCAAACAATTCATCAATACAGGGAAGATGATATATGTTCTTAATTTTGATATTGTTTAGCTCCTGAAAATAAATTCATGGTCTCATTGATCCATCATTCTTATTAACAAAAGTAATATGTACACCCCATGGTGAAAATAAAGGATAAATTAATCACCTTTCATTGTTTTCTTAGAGTCACTTCTTTTATTCATGAAAATCAATTGGGGCTATTCTATAGGGATTATTTGAAATTGATGTGTCACCAGTTTTGAGATTTATTGATAAATCAACATCATGTTCTAGTGGATTTCTAGGATTGTTTGGGAAGACATCAAAAAAATTCCCACATAATATGAATATCATTGAGGTCATGTTTATCCCCAAAAATTTATGTTAAAAATATCTTTCGATTGGGAATGAAGACCAATAAAATGGTTGTTATCTGCATCATAAGTTGATACATATCACCACATTGATAAAATATCATAGGTTATAATTTAATTTCAAAAAATACTTCACTTACATGACAATTGATATGGGATTTATATGGATAAATCTAATCCATTTACAGGATAACATCAAATTCAACAATTTTAAGAATGAAAATATTTTAGGATGCACATTCCTATAATAAAACTAGAGTTTAATAATATACTTGAGATATGAACATAATAATGTTAAGAATGTCACTATATATTATACATCTAATTTCCTAGGTTACATCTTTATACCCTTAGAAAATTATTTAGATATGAAATAATGGGTAGATCTGGAGTCAAATAAGAAATTAGAAGTTATAGAGTGAATATTAATTTTAATTTCACCCTAGTAATTTTGCAACCCCCTCTGAAATAGTTATCCCAAGAGATTCAAACTTATACCTCATCTTAAGAGGATGCTAGTGTTGATCACTATCATTAACACTCATATTTAAGAACTTATTAGAGTAATTCACAAACTCCTTTAATTTGAAACATTGGAGTGTGGTTGGTACATTCTATAGAGATTTATAATTATTTGTATTCTTATCTTACCTCTTCCAATAACATTTTCATTAATCCACTTTTCTAGTTCCCAGACATTGAGAATAACAGAATTCTCATCTTCTTTTATCCATGGTTCATAGATTTTACTTCTAATTAAATTATTCTCTTCTTATAAAAACCATGAGATTGATACATAACTATATTCTCTCTTTCCACCTTGATTTGTAATAAATCAATATCTTTATAACATCTGAACTCGCGTATGTCTAACTCCCTTCGGAGACTTGGATTTAAGCCCAAGAAGAATCAATCAAACATACTTTCTAGTTGGATGATAATTCCATAAGAAAAAATTGAAAATCTTGTAAAATTTTACTCCTATATATCAAAAAATTCATCATAATTTTTTCTTTATCTCAAGTAACTCCTCCATCTTTGTACAAATAATACGAAAAATGTACTTATTAAAAAATATGTTCTTGAAATTGTACCAATACATGGAGTAAATATCATCATGTTTACTCGTATTCTTGATTAGATTCCACCATTTATATTATTTACCTTATAAAGGTTATGTAGATACCTCATTTTTAATTATAATACTTATATATATATATATATATATTCATAGCTAAGTGCTAAGATGACGTGCGATTCTGAGGCCCGATGTGCCAGATTTTTATTAAAATTAAATAATTTTTATATTTCATGATCATAGTTTTATAAATAAAATAGGATAAATATTAAATAGAATCTAAAATCAGAAATCATAGACCATAGTTGATTTTGGATCATGATGTTACCCTATGTGTGACCTAAAATAGGACATTGTTGGGTGTTCAGAGATATAGTCCCTTGGTGTTATGTTTAGTAGATTAATTAAATTATTAATTTAATTAATTCATTAAATTAATGAAACATATTAAATCTATAAAATCAGCGGTATGGATATTTTCTTTGGGTTATCCTCATAAACCCTCAGAGGATTCAAGATCATTCTTCAACCTTCTGTTAGAGAATCACATCTGATGACGAAGAATCTATGGATTAGAGATGATTAGAATGTAGTGAAAACAAATACTTCTTTCATTTCATGGATATCTTGATATTCATTGAAGAAAAATATAATATGCAGTTAGGACTCATAATACTGTTTATTATACCATTTTTGATTAAATTTATTGAGCAGGATTATCCCTTTTATGATAGGTTCCAATTGATAAACCTTGCAGGCGCCCATGTAAAAATTTATATTCATTATTTAAATGATTTTTAACCACTAATATCCTTATTGTTGATAATTATCCCAGAATTATTTGAACAAATTGTTAAGATTTAGTTTTTAATGCATATATCCCATAATTGTTTCATGTTCATCTCTAATGAGACCCCACGACCCTTTTTTGACACTGTCGTGTGTTACCAAGCCTGATCCAACACCGAAAATCATAAATAATCTATATGTGGGGTATGGGATGATGAATAATTGATGGATTCAGATGATTAGTGGGATTAAAGTGAATCCACCATAATTGTATTGAACTGGTGAGGTAGTGAGAGTATCAACACAAAGCAACATACATTCAAGATCATGCAAATGAAATCAAAATCCAATTCCTTGGAAACGATGGCTTGAAATAATGAATCAAGGGATTACACATTGATTTTATGAGGCATGGAGGAAATATATGAATAATCAAAATCTCGTTAAAGAATCATAGAAATAGAGATGAGAATCTTTGAAAAACATGACTACACATCGTGTACCGTGATGAAAACACAGTTTGTAGGGCCTTATCCACAATTACTAGGGTTTAATCTAAATGTTAATGATGGTACACCATGTAGAAATATTATACACAGTCTAACCCTTTCCTAGGTGGTCAAGTAGTATGGAGTAGCACATAGGCTAGACCCTGTGTGGAAATACATAGCCACACACATGATCGTATACCAATTTAAATTGACACAACCAATGTGCACAGGTAGGGAACTTGAGTGTTAGGACACACTACATCCACTTCCTAAATGCCATGTTGTTCAACATGGTTATGGAGATGTGTACCTCCAGGGAAACAAAAATTTTGTGGAGTGGGACAACATTCCAGGTGGGTCCCCTCAAATACCATGTACCCATTGGTTTATTTTAAGAAAACATTAATTTTTAATATCATGATCATTTGGACTAGGATTTTGGCTTGTGAGTATCCAATTCTGAGTGTTTTTCCTTGTGGAACCTGATGGTTCCCTCAGTTGTGGATTTTGAGATACTATGATATATATTATAGGATTGGTTCTTTTTGTATGTGTTGTTCGATGATGGTAGGGTTTTCGCAGGATCACCAGATAATTTTAGTGTGGAACTATCCTGCTGGGCTATGTATGGGTCCTCTACTGTGCATCAAAGTGGAAACCTCATATGGAGTTAGGGAATGGGTCTTATAGCATCATAGAGTGGAACCCTCTTGTCAGTGCATGTCTAGGATTCTCTACCAACCAATCAGAGATGAACCCCCCTACTAGGATTGGGAATGGGTCCTCAATATTTTATAGTGGAACCTTCCAATTGGGATAGAGATGGGTCCTATATCGATTATTAGAGTTGAATGATCCTATATGATAGGTCACTGGTCCTCTATTAATTACTAGAGTGGAACCCTCCTATAGAATTGAACCCTCCTACTGGGTAGGGAATGGGCTCTTTATTTACTATTAGAGTGGAACCCTCATATTGGTACAGGGTATGAGTCCTCTCTCTATACACCGAGTGGAACCCTCTTATTGTATATGGGAATGTTTCCTCTACGTTAATATTATTTCCCCTTGACTACACAACACAATGGAAAAAATTATTATTTAATAGGATGTTTTATGCTAGTAAGAGGTGTTAGATGTTGGGAATCATTGATGGAATTTTGGAAGTGTTGGATACTCATTTCCTCGGCTAGTCTGTGAGATTGTGATCCCATTTCTCTCTTATTTGGTATTATTTTTTTTGAGCATGCGCACACATACACATACCTATCCACAAATTTGGATTAGGTTGTACTCTTTAAATGGTTTGTAGAGAAGTGTTTGGTAGACCACCTACTCGCCTTATTGAGAATATCATAGTTGGACAAGGTTAGTCTCTTACTCTGGGTGGAGAATACTCAACATGTAGTCCACTGACACACCATGTTGAGCCCCTTCTTTTTGTATAGGGTTACATTATTATTATTTGAGTATAGACATACACTATCTAATATGTTCTATATTTCTATTCCAATTGCATCTCTTACTAATCCCCCTTATACTTTTTGTGAGTCCTACTATGTATATACATACTTATCCATGAATGGAATTTTCCCACAAGTGTACAGTCTTATGCGGACGATAAATAGATCAGTAGTGATTAAATAGGATCTTAGGGATACACGGTGCTTTGGATCATGTATGGTGGTCTCATCTTGGAGATCATAATCTAGCCTCTATTTTCATTTTACTCTCTAGTGTTTTTTGGTTGGAAAAAATTTCTATATGGGGTTGTATTTTTACCATTTACCTTCTAGTTTGTATTTTCGTACTTTAATTCACCATAGTGGTTTTAAATACTTGCTTTATATTCTAGATATTAAATTATTTTATTATTATTACACTACACTTCTTCATTTATATGGTTAGGTGTGTGCATATAGGCACATTATGAAAAGGCATCTCATTTATGTTAGGCCTTTCAGCGCTTGTTTCCACCCCTGGCCTATAGAGGTGGGATTGGGGTTGTTGCAGCTCGAGCCCTGTTCAGGGACAGGTCATGAAAAATTACTATCAGATAATTTCATTACATAAGATTGTGTTTTGTGTAGTCTTTGTATATGGATTTGGTTGGGATATAGGGAAACAATGTCAAAGTGTCTCAAGTGAGGCTCTTAGGCCAGAGAATCCAGTGATTGTATTCTTGGCTGATGTATCCATTCACCAGAACGTTGACAACCCACTTGTTGACTTGGAATACTGAGAAATTGGTTGCAGGAATCAATGGTACATACATAATATATGATTGAGTATGTGACATTCCTTATTGATTCAGATACCCATTGTTATATATATATTCTCATCTGACTATGGTATGTCTTGATTAAATATTCTGGATACCTCTATGTTGACAACTAGCTGATAAATCAGTTTTAAATCATGCTGAAAATTCAATGAGTGATGAGGACTCATTTTAGGTTATATTCTACAAGGCACATCCTCTATCTATAAAGGTAGAACCAACACCACCATTTTAGAAATATAACATCTCAATAGAGAAATATGAGAATACACACTTTATTTTTTAAATCCATGAGCTCTAGTGCCAGAGGCCGCTAAAGTTCCATGGATATCTAGATCCTCGTGTAGTAGAGGATTGGATAGATTCAATGGTCCATGTTTTCAAGATCATTATGACACTGATGCATCAAGTGGTTTCAATGTAAGAAAGACTTTTCCATAGATCATCTAGGAGCTGGTGGTTTCATGTTATCTAGATACATGATGATTCGACACTCTCATGTCCTGACATCCAGCAAGTGTTCCATGAGAAGTACTACCCCTCTTGTATGTACTCAGTTTGGATTCATGAGTTTTTAGAGATTAATTAGGAAGGGATGAAAGTGGCTGAGTACATGGAAAGGTTCACATACCTTACACGGTACTCCCTTGACAAGACTTGGATTGATTCATGAAAGTTAGTGTAGAGACTCTCCCAAGAGAACTCTTCAAGCATGGTGCACTTATGAATAACCACCAATGTTGGGGTGTTGGAGTGGGAATTAGTGAAAAATAAATTCATGTTAGATGGAATCCAAGAGGCTAGAGCTGGCATCTTGCATCATAGAACTAATTCATTTATTGTAGCTAGTAGGCATTATTTGATATTATCCCGACATAACAGATCATATAGTTATTAGACTCAAACATGTAGTCATGTGGAACAGGGGAATCACAAAGTACCATAAAATACCGAAGAGGTGAGGATCTATTCCTGTTACTAGGAAGGTCACACAGTGCATGATTTCCATAAAAGGCGTGTTGAGGATCATAGGTAGATAGTTGACGGACCACAACGATTGATATAACACCATGATCAGGAATATCCAAGGCAAAGGAAGGGTGGAACCTAGGGAGGTAGACCTTTTAGAGAAGTAGGAGGAGCTATGAGTGGTATAGTATTATGTGATATCCTTCCACCAGCACCACCTAGAATCCCACATTTGGCTTAGGGATCTGTTAGTTGGGGTTACAGATAGATGTAGTCTTTGGAGGCTTACAAACCCGTGTCACAAAAAATTATTATAGGTACAATATGTGAATTTGAATCTCACTATCTAGTATTATTAGACACATGTTACATCTATTCATTCACCTATATACTCATGGTGTGATATCTATATATCCCAATAGAGACTTTATCACAACAATATCATTTTAATGATTATAAGGGGAACGATTTTTCTATTTATTTTATCCACAATCAGTGTGAGATATAACTTGGTAGGGAAATGTTCAATTGGATCTCTTTAATCAACTTGATATAAAATTATGATGTCATATTGGGTATGGATGGATTTTACATGTTCTTATCCTAGATTGATGTCACCATAGATGAGTCACATGTCTAGGCAGTAATGGTATGTGATTCTCTTTTGGGGGTGAGAGAGACCTCTTGGTGGGATGATTGGGGTCTATGAGTAGGAGGCTAAAAACCATCAGCCATTAGTTGGTGCGTATAGACCTTGGTGAAGCATGATCTTCAAGAATATGTATTTCTTCAGTTGTGGTTGATTTTATGGATGTCTTCCCTGATGATGTTCCAAGACTACCTCTTAGGTGGTATATGAGGTTTTGTATCGACTTGAATCCCATGATCATTCTTATATATTTTGAATCATATCATATGGACCCTAATAAGATCAGCTATCATTATTGAAGTTGTATGACCATCTGTATAAGGGTTTCATTAGGCCCATTGTGCCCCTAGGAAGCTAGGGTGTTTTCGAAATAGGAATATGGGAGCTTGTGGGGTTTCCTTGACTATTATCTTCTGAAAGATTCCATGGTAAAAAATATGTATTTGTTTTTGAGAATTTATGACCACTTTGACAAGTAATATTATGTGATATGGTTATATATGATTGACCTTATGTCAAGATATCACATGTTGAGAGTTCTTGAGACAGATTATCCAAAGCTAGCATTTTGATGTCGCTATAGACACTACGAGTTCCTTGTGATTCCCTTTGATGGGACGAATTCTCCCTCTATATTTATTAATTTAATGAATCATATCATATATCCATAATAGAAATTGTTATATATTTTCTTTATTAAATACATACTCACCCACTCAGTGATAGATGAGGAACCTACAGAGCACTTGAGGATGTCTCTATATTTTCATCAAGAGAACAAAATTTAAAAAAATATCTCGATGTTCTAGTTCTGGATTCATGTTTTTAAATTTACAATGAATTCAATTTCTGAGCATTTTTTATCCATGGAACAAGATAAGTTTAGCATAGTGGTTTCTCGAGATCCACCCGAGCATGTGTCATAGGTGTGGAGATTTCATGGCTTCATAGGGTAATACCAGAGGTTTATAGAATCAATTTCTAGGATTGCATCCCCATAGTACACCCTCATGCAAAAGGGAAGCCTTTTGCATAGACTAAGTAGTGTGATTGGGCATTAAAGGTGTTAAGACTAAGACAAAAAAGTGATACTATATTGAGAGTACCAGAGGAGGGAGTGGAGTATGTAGTGTATTTTGATGCCTCAAGAGCATGTCGAGGCAGTTAACACCACCTGAGAAAAACTACACAACTAATGACCTAACAGTAAAAGTTGTGGTATTCTCTCTAAAGATGAAGAGATGTTATCTTGTTTGGGAGTGCTTCATTGTTTACATAGACCATCAGGGTCTTAGGTATGACATTATGTAGATAGACTTGAAACCGAGACAAAAATGTTGGTTGGAGTTCCTCAAGGACTATGACATTGAGATAGTATATACTACATAAAAGGGAAACATGGTAGAAGATTCCATTAGATGTAAGTCCCAAGATCACATGGTGCAGGTGGTTTTAGAATATTAGGCTTCCTTTTAGATAACCTTGGTGGAGCAGGATGGTGTAATTTTGGTTCAGTTGATGGTGTTGACTCTTCTACTTCTCGAGTGTGTGAGATAGTCCTTGGTGGGAGACCTCGACTGTGAGCTATTTCAGGAATAAATTTCTATAGGGTATTAATAATATGATTATTCTAAAGGAGGGGATCATTTCATACTTTTATAGGGGTAGAAAATGGTCCCAGTCATGATGTGGGAGGAGTTGAATCCACAGTTCACCACTTCTAATTTGGCTACACATCACACTGTGAGGAATTTTTACAGAACCATTTAGTGATAATTTTGGTTGTCGGGTATGAGATGAATCATGTATTTGTTCATCTTTTGGTGCCTCACCAATTGGAACGTGATGGATGGGCACCTGGTTTTGGCAATTTTTTTATCCCCTTGATATCATGTATTTGATGTAGGATGAAATATTCATGAAATTTTCTATAGGGATTCTATAGACAGAAAAGGTCCATGATTCCATATGGGTGATATTTGACTAAATTGTGAAGGAATAACACTTACGTTCTATGATGTTGAAGATTTTGGTGGAGGGTTTGAGGCATATGTATATAAAGACGATAGTCTGATATCTTAGGGTTGGCATCGAATATTATCTCTAATCATGATGTGTAGTTTACTTCATGATACTAGAGTGGTATGCTAGAGGCATTTGAGTCCCAAATGAGGACCAGTACAACCTTTCACCCCCATATGGATGGGCAGAATAAGTGCACTATCTAGGTGTTGAAGGGTTTGCTGAGGTCTTGCATGTTAGAGTTTATTTAGAGTTGTGAGGATCACTTTCCCTTTGTAGATATTGTGATCAACAATAGCTACCACTCTAATATTATAATTTATCCTTTTGAGGATTTGTATGAGAGACCTTGTGGGATATCCTTATGATAGATAGATATTGGAGAGGCATCTATTATGGATCTATAGTTGGTGAAAGAAACAATAGAAATTGTGGAAGTCATCCATGATGATATTAGAACATCCTATAGTAGGATGATATCTTCCATAAGTATCCATCGTAGGACCTTGTAGTTAAATTATGGACACATTGTATTCTAAAGACTCTCCCCATGATAAGGATTGCATAAATTTGGGTTGGGATGTAAGCTATCGTTGAGGTTCATCGGGGTGTTCCAGATCTTGTAGAGGGTTGGAAAAGTTTCTTACTGCCACACCCTTCCCCCATTGTTGGATTGGGTGTACAGAGTCTTCCATGTGTTGTAGTTGAAGAGATGTGTTCATGTCCCTACACATGTTATTGAATGAGGTAAGATAATAAATGAGTATGATTCCATTTTTGAGGATCACATGGTGGATATCGAGGATTGACATGATAGGTCCCTTTGTGGATGGACCATCACCTTTGTTCGTGTGTTGTGGCAGAACAAGAACATGTAGAAGAGTTCCATGGGAGTGGTGTAGTAAGATTCATCCTTAGTTTCTAGCGTTTTTATTTTTATTTTGTTTTTAGGTACAAAATTATGAATGATGGAATGATGTAGAGACCCAATTTTCTCCATGTATGACTTTTAAATATTTCTACATATATTTATAAATTTATGCGCTAAGACAACATGCGATTCTAAGGCCTTATGTTCCCATAATTACGTTTATAAATATATTAAATATATTTAATATTACACATCCATTTTTTCTTAAATAAAAAAATATAACTATTTAATAGAATCTAGGATCATAAATCCCAGACCATAGTTGTGTCCATAATGCAATTTTTACCCTAGGCACGTCCTAAAATAGGGTCATGTAAGGCGTTTGGATAAGATGACCTTTGGAGATACGTTTAGTGGATAAATTAATTTATTAATTTCATTTAATTAATTCAATTAATGAAATGTATTAAACCTTTAAAATCAGTACTAGTTTTATTTTACTAGGGTTTTCTGCATAAACCCTCAAAGGATCCTAAATCATTCTTCATCATTTTGTTGGAGAATCACATCTGATGATGCCGAATATATGGATCATAGTATATTGGAGTGAAATGAACAAAAATACTTATTATATTAATTTGAGATCATGTTCTTCGACAAAAAAAGATCTAATCTTTATGTAAGACTGATAATATTGTGGATTACACCATTTTTGATTACATTGATCAATCAGGATCATCCCTTTTATGATCTATGAGAATTTTTGAATCTTGCATGTGCCCGTGTAATTATTTATATCGATTATTCAATTGTTATAAGACCCCATATATCTCATTTCTTGATCTTCGTCCATGAAAATTTGGAAAAAATCAATAATCCATTGTTTTTGATGAGTTCCGCCCATAATTTCTTTGCGTTCGTCACAAATTGGATGCCATGGTTCTGGTTCAACATTATCGGGAGGTACCAAGCCTGATCAGTCCCCTGAATCATGAACAATCCAATTGTGAGGGATGTGATGATGAATCAATGATGGATTCAGATTACCAGTGGGATTAAAGTGACTAGGGCATGGTTTGATTGAACTGCTAAGGCTGTAAATGATCAACAAGTGGGGGGGGGGGGGGTAATTTCGAGATCAGGAGGATGAAATCAAAATCTAATTTTCTAGAAACGATAGATGTAATAAATGAATAGAGTGATTTCACTTCGATTTTGAGAGGCTTAGAGGAGATATCTAAATAATATGATTCTATATCTAGAATTGAGGAAACAGATTTGAGAATCTATGAAAAAGAAAACTAAACACCATTACTATGATAGAAAAACAACATGCATGGACTTAATTTCAGAGTGTAGGATTTCACATGAATGGTATGGATGTCCCATCAGGTAGATTGATTATATGATATAAAACCCTTTCCTAGGAGGTCGATCCATGTGGTGGATCACATAGTAATAACCCTATGTGAAAAGACACAACCAGGTAAACATTTGTGTACTAATGTACATAGACCTAGACAAGGTGCACAGGTAGGGATCCCGAGTGTTAGGACATTCCATGGAGACTCCCAACATATCATGTAGTTTTACAAGGTTGGAGAACTATATACATAAAAGGACATGAACAATTGATGGAGCGGGACCACACATCGTGTGGATCCCCTCATAGGCCATGTACCCCATAAGTCCTTTTGAGGATCCTTTAATCTCTTTAATATCAATAGTTTGATCTTGGATTTTGGGAATATGAGTATCATATCCACAGTGTTTTCCATGTATAACGTGATGGTTCCCTTTGATTTGGATTTTGTGATATAATGCATGATTTTATTGGATTCGTGCTTATTTAGGCGATTCTTGATTATGGAAGTGTTCACTTTGGATCACCATGGGTTTTCAATATGGAACCCTCAAACTGGTCTTAGTATGGGACCTTTATTGGCACTCAGATTGGAACCCTCCTACAAAGTTAGGGTATATTTTCTCTAGCATCGGAGAGCGGAACCATATGATTGGAATAGGCATGGGTCCTATACCAACCTTTCAGAGTGGAACTCTCATGTTGGGACTATACATGGGTCATCCATATTTCATAGTGGAACCCTCCAGCTAGGCTTGGCATGAGACTTCTATCGATTATTATAGCAGAGTCCTCCACCTAGGTAGGGTATGGGTCCTCTATAGATTATTCATGTTGAACCCTCATATGGAGTCAAGGCATGGGTCATGAACTATTAGAGTTGAACCCTCCTTCATAGGAGGTCATGAGTCCTATATCGACTATTATAATGGAACCCTCATATTGGAAAAAATTATGGGCCCTCTATCTATCCACTAAGTGGAACTATCATGATTTAATTGGGAATAATATCCTATACCTAAATGTTTCTGCCCCTTGAATGTGATTCATAGTAGAGAGATGAGGACTGACATGGATATTTTATATTGGGAAGATGTGTGAGATGTTGGACATCACTGATTGAATTTTGTATATGTTAAAAACTCTTTTCTTGGACTAGGCTGAAAGATAGAGATATCATTTCTCTCTCAATTGAGATTATTTTTTCTTAGAATATATATATATATATATACATATATATATACCTTTGGATTTGGTTACTCTCTTATCATGGGATGCAGAGACACACAAGGTAGTCCACTTAATTGCAATGTTGATCACCTCATGGTTGGATGAGGTTACTCTCACACTATGGGTGGTGAAGATTCTATGTGTAGTCCAACTACACACATTGTCAAGTACCTTTTGTTCGGATAAGGTTACATTCTATTACATTCAGTTGAGATGTTCACATTCCACTATATTTTGTATTTCTATTCATATTGGGTCGCTTATTGCTCCTTCAGCTTTCGGGGCATCCTAATAGGAATGTATATACTCATCCCTGCATGGGAATTTCCTGCACACTTTGTTTCTTATAAAAATAATGTAAATGTCGATGGTGACTAAATAGAATTTTAGAGATACATGCAACTTAGGACCATGAATGGTGGACACATCTTGGAGATTAAGATAAGGGTAGTATCAACATTTTATTTTCCGGGATTTTTAGGTTGGGACATCTTTCTAGTTGGGGGTGTATTTTTTCACTTTACTTTTAAGTTTTCACTTTCATACTCTTGTACACCATAAGATTTTTCACACATGGTTTATATTATAGATGTTTATATTTTTATAATTATTCCTCTGAACATCCACATTGAGATGTTCAGGTGTGCATAAAGGTACATTAGGAAGAGGCATTCTTTTTAGGTTATGCCTTTAGGTTCTTGTCTCTACCCTCTGAGATATGGAGGTGATCATGTGGTAGTTTTTTCTCAAGCGCCGGTTAGGGTTAGGTTGTGATAGGGTAGACATCCAAAAACTAATTTTTATATTTTAAACACTAGATAAATGGTAATATATTTTCAAGGATAATGATTAATTTTTTAGTAACTAGTGGATCAGAAGACCCACTGATAGAAGGTGGTCATTACATCATGAATGAGTCAACATAATATTTTCCCCTCCTTTGTTAATTTGGATGTCCATCATGATTCATATATTGAGAATGTTGTATGAGAATAATAATAATAATTTCCATTATATATCCCATAACATTTGGATGCTACGGAGGAAAATCACTGCATTGTGCATCACACATAGTATCAACAAGGTTCCTTCATGTTCATTCCACTAAATAAAACCAAAAATAATAGTTTAAGAAACAATAATCATGATGGGAAACCACATAATAATATATAATCACTTATATGATGTGTCAATCCTAAAAAATAATTTCATATCTGACACCTTAGGTTTATCCCAGGAAATTTATAGTAATCATAAATTTAAATCACTCATGAAGGTTTCTAATGAGTTTGTGAATATATAAACCATATCCATTGAGAATGTCAAACTAGGTGTCAAGTAAGGCCAATTTTCATGTATGAGGGTATGATTGAGTGTAGATCAGTGTTCCCTAATCTAATTTTTACCCATAGGTACCTCAGTTCTAGATCCAAATTGACTTGTAGTATCTAGAAAGAGATTTAATTACATTGAAACCACTCTCCCAATACATTACCAAAATTATATTACAATATTAAATATTTGACTCATCATTTGACTCAACATTAGACATTTCCTTAGGAATCACATTGAGGATATATCATTCTTGTTTCCAAAGATCAACTAAAACTACACTTTGATACCAACTACATAAACTGGGGATTCTTATACATAGATATTACCTCAGCTTTAAGAAATATTCATTAAATTATATAAAAACATGCCTAAGGACCATAATAGATTAGTGTATTTGGAAACATGGAAATATAAAAAAATGGTCCATATATAAACTACATCATATTCCATTATGAACTTCATAAGTAGAAACTTTTTAATATATATCATATGTAATAAATTTCTTCCTAACCAAGAGAAAGGAAACATACGAAAGGGCGATAACAGATGCCCAGTTAGTGTAAAAAAGGAAAATACATAAGCATAAGATGAACATATGGGTATGAGAATATGAGCATAACATTTGAAAACTATACCCTACATATCAAAGTTCATATTCTTTATCCAAGGAATAAATATAGTACGTTCATGAGATATGAATCCAACGGGAAATAAATAACCCAATACATGAGGGTGTAAAAATGGAATAAGTCATAAAATTACAGTGTACACATAATAATTAAAAATCTTATTTCCAGGAAACACACCAATACATTCATAACAAGTTAGGCCTAGGATAACATCCCATGTACCTACTTTAGGCATGGTATGACCTACAATGTTCCCTATTATGGGATTGAGATAACCTCCCATATACCCATTGACATATTATAACATTAATCAATACCTAGTTCATTATAGTGATATATAGGTCCCACCTGTCTCATTATGGAAACCACATATATGTGTGTGCCATAAGATCATTAAACATTTATAATATCATAACCAATGAAATGAAATTGATTTCATAAACATTTAATTATATCAACACCTATGGAAAATAGATATGTTTCTTAATCATTGCATCATTTCATAATAGCATAACCCGTGAAAGAAAAGTGAGATTCATAATAATTATATGATGGAATAGCCTTTGTAATAGAAATGGGTTTCATGAACATCATGTATTAATGAACATAAAAAATTCAGAGAAGAAATTTTAATGATATCCTTGCTTTACATCCCCAGTAAGTCATGGGTAAAATTGATGTTTGTTATCTTATAATGAAATTTATTTTGACTGTTATTTTAAAATATTGGTTTGAATGAAGAAACCACTCCACGTTTAAAAACACCTATTAAAAAATAAAATATTTGGCAATTTTTTTGATTGAAAATAACCTTGAAAACAACAAAATCATGTTTCAATGGAAATTATTATTCTCTTGATGGGATGCTTCATTTATCTAATATATGTTAAAATAATGATTCCTTTCAATTTTTTTTTGTAAAATTCAAACATTCGTTTTCTAAAAAACAACATGATGATTATTTTAAACAAAATTATAAAAATTTTAATGTGTAAAAATATATTTTAAAAGTCATAGGATAATAACATAAAAAATTAATTTTTTTTTTCAAAAAAATGGGTTATGAAGAAAATGTATTTTGGATAGAAGATTGAAAACAATTTAGATTATATTAAAAATATTTTATCTGTTATTTTAAGTACGAAATAGTCGTAAAAAATGGGACTGTTACCTGAAACTGTAATGAATAACCATGAGACAATAATATTAATTAATTATTAAAATATTTATTAAAATATTTTATGATCTAATATAAAACCATAAAAAATCCTGATAAATGATGTGATTGTAACATAATATCATAAGCACTTTGGTGTTATTGAATTTTAATCCCCTTGACGGAATATCAAAACAAGAAACCAAAAATATTATAAGGATAAATAAAAATCATGATATTACCTATCAATGGATATTTATATAAACCTCATCAATGAATATAGGTTCATAACATAATATTCTTCTCAAAGAAAGAAAAATTGAGACAAAAATCTCATAACACTATTATTGCTTTCAATTATACACGTCCAAACATCATATATAATAAAAACAGTTTTTTAGGTATATACCATAGAAAAATATTTATATATATAATAAAATATCTGATTTTATTATGAACTTTTGTTACACATTTATTAACCATTCTTCCTTATGTTACATTTCAAGTAAAACCCAACTATGTTTTCATATATTTTTTGATTTTTTAGTTTTGATACTCAAACATTGATCAGAGTTACATCATCTAAATAATGATAAAAATGATATAAATATAATATATATTCAGTGTATATGTATTTATAGTTATATATGAAAGGTAGTGATTGAAAATCAAATACACGATTCATAGATATGGTAGGCCGTACATACACATAGATGTTATTTCAATTTTTTCGACGCATTGAACAAATAAATACATAAATGATAAATTATATTTAATAAAAATAATTTTTTTGTTATATATATCTCATATTTTAATTAAAACTAACCTTATCACCTTTCATGTAAAGCATGAGTGAGTCACATCATATCTTGAGGCGATAGTATGTTGTACACACAAGCAACATTATTGTATTTCGACAAAATTGAAAGTATAAAGGCATGTGTGATATAATAATTAAAAAATAATAATAATATAATAAATATATTATATAAAAAATAAATCCATATTTATGTCCAATTATGAGAGGTAGTAATGGAAAAACGAATGACATCATATTTTGAGATTGTAGTCTACCGTGCACATGAACGATGATTTAATAACCAATTTAATGGAAGTAGAGATGCTTTTAGGTCATTAAAACAACAAAAATCATTAAATGTAATATATTTTATTATATTAGAGTTTTATAATAATAATAATTGAATGATTTTTTGGAATAAATGAAATAAAAACTCTTGTCGATGAACATTACACCTTCTTTGGGAATCATTCATAGGTTTCCACCAAAAGCCTTCCTAGGATAGAGTTATGTCCAAAATATGGATTGTAGATTGAAAGGATGGAATTTGTGAAGATATTTGGGCTGGTATTTTCTAATAAAATTTTTCTAAGGTTATAATATGAGAGGAAAATGGGTGGCCTTTTATAAGTGAGGTGTGTGACACATTGGTAAATTTTTGAAAGAAATAATTCTACCACCAATTTTGTAATGTGAAAAGGCTCCAATAATGTAACATTACTGATCAAAGAAGTGATAAGGTCTATATATGGATATAAAATTTTTCTTCTATAATATTTAGTTCATTTAAACCTTATATTTTAAGATTAACCCCCTAACGTCGGTAAACCCAATTTTACCTTAACCATAGTAAATATTTTTTACTTATTTTAATATTACTTTAGGTCAAATATTAACCTGAAATTATCAGATAAAATAAATTACTAGGATTCCAAATATGGAATAAATTTTTTTAAATTACATTCACATAACTTCCAAAATTTAATTAAAAATTATTCCCATATACATGACAAGAAATCATGTTTTTTAAGAGAAAATGTTCAAAAGATTAAAATGTTTATATATTGAAATTCAATATAAAATTGATTAAAATAAAATAATTAGATTAATAGATGTATAATTTACCTAATTTTACTTTAAATACAAATTAAAATTTAATTTTTCATTATAAATAAGGTAATTGAAAATTCTGTTTCAATTAAAATTCAATATTTTTCAGTATTCATCAAAAAAGATTTTTTTTAGAAAAATCCAAAAAAAAAATCAATCTAAGGTAGTTTTGAAATTTTTATCTAAAAAATTATGTTTATTTCACCAAATTAATATTATAAAAGTTTAAAATTATTTTAATTATTATCTAGAAAAATAAATAGATAAAACATTTTTTAGGAAAAAGTATTTTTATAACTTATGAAGACGTTGCTAAAAAGTTATATAACATTTTTATAAATGTTTTTTATTTATATAAAACCATTATAAAAATATTTTAAAAGTAATTATTACTATTCATATCTTTATGATTAACAGGTATGTTATAATAGTTGCATTTATATCACCATATTAATAATATATTATGAAGCTACTTGG
Organism: Viscum album; assembly: GCA_963277665.1. NCBI lineage: Eukaryota > Viridiplantae > Streptophyta > Magnoliopsida > Santalales > Viscaceae > Viscum > Viscum album. The sequence goes on from OY728130.1 coordinate 1,229,366,892, forward strand.
TGTGCGTGTGACTACCATCTGCATTAGATACCAATGATTTAATTATCAGTATTTAAGGATATTAATGAATGGAATTAGTTCTTTATCATTGAAATCATATCATTCTATCTTGATGTATAATTATTCAGTATATTTTTTGGGTGAGTATGTTTATTTATAGTGTCTCTTGGGATTAGTATATTCTCAGATCTATGACTAAGGATATGCATTCTAAGGATACACATGTGAAGTTATATTAGTCTTAGTTTTTCATAATTTGTTGGTGAAATGTATTTAGATAGACTATGTCTTATTCAAGGGTGGATGGAATGGTGTGGTTATTTGATAATGGTTGGTTGTAGTTATGAGTCACACAAGATGCTATGAAAACTACCATCATTTTATATTGGAGGATAAAGTGAGCAGTCTTGTAACACTATTTGAATCTCATTTAGTTTTGGATATAATCATTGAATGATAAGGGAATATTAGTAATAGTTTTTTGCCCTTTTGGGATCATTGAACATCTTGGAATAGTGGATAATCAGAACGATGTTTCACGTCACTTGACCTAGATTGATAAAAGTTTTCTTGCATCATAAGAGAGGAGGTATCAACCAGATCCTTTCCATGTGTTTTAATTGGAGTTCATTAAACATAAATATATCACCTCAATATATTTTTAGAAATATGAATTTAAGGATCATCGAGATAAGGTAATTCTTTGTAAAAAATTATTTTTAATCCATGAACTATGTGAGTGTGGAATGAGTAAACAAGTGATGTGGGAATAAAAATTCATGTTTATTTGATAATGAACTCTTCAATTTGAGATTTTAAAATTCCTAGGTATTTTTAGGATAGACTAATTTTATTTAGGGGAGATTGTAACACTGTGATTTTGGGAGCTGGTTCGAGTGAATTTTTTCATTTCATTATTATGTGTCTGGAGGAATAATGAAGAAATAATGGGTTTTTTCTATAATTGGTGGTAGAATTTGTCCAAAATATGGATGGTGAGTTGGACCGACTAGACAATGCATCCATATAGAATATCTTCTAATTTGGAGGTTCAAATGAAATTTGTTCGACACCCACCCGCTTATATGTGGAGTTCTATAGGAACATGACATATGCATGTATCTATCATCTATCTGGTTGTGACTAGGAGTTATGTGACAGTGTCACTAGACATATAAATTATTTATGCATTTTATGTTGTTTTTAGATGTAAACCTCAATTTAACCTATCCAATCCTCTTCTAAAATCCTCATATGATTCTTCATAAACTATTGGGCCATGTGTGATGTATTTTTATCTCTCCCTAATTCAATTGGTGACTATTTTTTATAACTAAATACATTGGTCACTATTATTTGTAATATAGTTAGAGAAAACCTTATAATATTGTTTAACCCCATTAATTATGAATTAAATTCAATAGGGGATGCATCATTATATATTACAAGGTATTTATAACTGATAAATTTTCTATCAAAATTTAGGTTCCTAAGAATCCGATCTCTTCATTTACAATTATCATTTTTGTAGGCGATGATGTTTTATTTATTCTTGGGGAAGGTTTCTCACTATAATAGTTTTATCACATGTATTACATTATGTTCTTGTATAACCCTTTTTTTCTCCTCAAAATTAATCTGTTTATATCAAAGAGTTTTGTTTTATTAAATTAAATCATGGTTAGTATTTGAAATGGGATTTAAACGGGGTTTCCCTTAAAAAAACATTTTTGTGCAATTCAAGTGTTTGATAAAATTCTATGTGGTATATACATGTTGTTTTAAATTATTATTAATTGATAATTTTTTTATGAATATATTGTGATCAATTAAATGCATCCATGAATCTAAAATAGATTTTATTTTATGGGAGAAGTGATTCGATGTTCTGAAAATATTTCATGTATATGATCATGGGTATTCTAAATGTGTGGAAAAAATATTTCACATTTGGAACCATGAGTGTTCTGGGTATGGAAATATGAAAAACATAGTGATTGTGGAACCACTATTTTTTATTTATGTTGAAATCGATAGATATTTTGAGTATTTGATATCATTAGAACTCACATTTTATATCTTAGGGTTATTTATTGTGTTGTTGTATGTATTCTCAAAGGATAGAGAACAAATCATGATTAGATTTATTGTATGGTGGTAATGTATCATGATGGATATACCACATTTTAATATTATGTTTTTTTCTAGTAGAAATTGAACTCCCATATCAGATTGTATTATCATGGTAACATTTTAGTACCATTATTATTATACAAACCATATTATATTTTTATATACTGTAATTTTTAATAAATCACTCTATTAATCATTCATTTTTATTTTAATATTCTTATGGTATTGAATATTTAATGTTTTAGAAATATGTAAAATGATGTTTTTAATAATGGATTTCATACGAAAATAGTTCTATAAACAGGTTTTGATTTAAATTTAGTACTAATTTTTTCATGATGATAGAGATTGTATAGATTCTAGTAGTTATCTTATTGGGACCTTGATCTCTCACCCTAATTTTATATTTTTTCTTTTTTTATCACTTTGGTTTTTTAGGTTAAAGGTAAAGGTAAGGGTTATATGTGGAATGATGACATCCATTTATTTTTCTTTTTCTTATAGTGAATTGGGATGGTGGTGATGAATAGTCACATAGAGACTCTCTATTACAATTTTCTAGTTTTTCTTTAAAAATTAGAATTTTGGCATGTCCTTGTATATCTAATTGATGTATATCATTCTTCTACTATTTCATCCTAACTATATATATTAATTTTTGATTTATAATAATATTTTTATATTTAAATGTAAAAACATTCCTATGGTTATATATTATGGTACCTAGGTGTTTATCACAAGCCCATGGAGATCGAGAACATGTTACGGGTCTTGTGCTGAGCCAACTCAGGTGACATGTCATGTTGACCTAGATTGGTTCATTTGAAAAAAATTTATAATTTTGTGAAGATTTTTTCTATGGTTTTTGTGTAATAATTTATGAAAGATAATCCATGATTTTTTAGTAAAATAAATGTGAATTTATTCAGCTATGTTATGATGATAATAAAATAAGAACTGAGTATTATTAAAATAAAATTAAGGAATAATATTTGTAGAGAATATAATATTGAGATCGTGGGATCACACCCAGGTGATTTGACTAAAAAATGATTTTTATATTGTTCCATGATAATGGGAGAACACCCACATGATTAAGTTGAGGTAATAATTGAGGGATTAAAAAACCAAGGATGATGGGGAATTTATATATTATTAATATAAAAATATATATTATTATACTTAATTTAAATTTTTTAATGAAGAGAGATAATGTGACCACAATGAATAATATTGAGAATTTTATAACTCTCATGAAAATAATACCATTATTCTATGTATATAATATGATGAATAAGATGATGAAAATGACCCTATTCTATTTATTAGTTCAGTGAACGAAAAGATAATGGAGTAGTAGGAAGAAAATAATGCACCATGCATTTTTAAACAATATCTTTATCATAGATGATGATATAGTTTTTATAATAATTATAATATTATATTGTTATACTAACACTAATATTGTGGTTATTGATATAAGTATTGAGAATTTTTGAATTTGGAGGTACTTCATTACTAAAGATTACAGGTTGTAAAATATGAGTGAAGTTTATGATCAGATTCTGAAAATGATGTGATATTTAATTATTTTTATTGATTAACGTGAATGGTGTTTAAAATATAATATTTCGGTTATTAAAGACTTTATTTTTGAAATATGACTAAAACATTGTGATATAGAGATATCCAGTGTATATTAATAGTATTTTTCAATTGTTGTTAGTTTGTTTGTAGTACCAATTAAAAGAAAGAAAACTATTTATAGGATATATAAATATCCAATAAATTGATAGAATATTTACCATAAGTAATTTGATGGTTAATAACCTTTATGGTTGACTATGGTTTTATGTAAAATAGTGAAATGGTTTAGAATATGACAATACATTCTACCAAATTGGAGTAAATTTTATGAACTAGTGAGAAAACATATAAATTAGACTAGAAATAATCATAATAGGTAGAAGGTTTTCAATGATGGTAAAAACCCTATAAAAATGAAGTGTGATACTCGTAAATTTATAGAATGCATTCCATGTGGATATTTTTTTTGTAAGAGAAAAAATGTTTCATTTATAACATAATAAGAATTAATGGATTTGAGATTGAGATTGGTAATTTAAAAGGATGTAAAATTTATTTGATAAGAGATTCAAAACAATTCAATGACACATGATTCACTCCCACATCATCTGACAATAAAATATCATTTTGGAATCTCCCTCATATGTTTTAAGAATAAGGATACAAAGATATTAATTTTATATATAAATCAATGATTATTTTTACAAAGATAAAATGAATGAATCATGTGAATTATTTAAAGGGATGAAATAGATAAATGTTATAAAATCCATGTGGGTGTTCCTAAATAAAGTCAATGAACATGGGAAAGATAATTTGAATAAATAATGGATGATGTGAAAGGTGTATTTTAAAATATAAATGAATAATTTCAAAAGAAATTTACCCCTCGTTTGCTAGAAAATATTTCTCTATTTAGGGAAATAAATGTGAAAAAAGAAATCATGATGTAAAAATGGGAATTAAATTAGTAGTTCATAGTAAAGTCTCTAAGGAGGAAGTGTAATTTGAGCAACTAAATCGATTTATTGTCAATGAATATGATAGAAACTTATTATTGTTTGGAATTTGTATTAAATATACTGAAAGTGGTTCCAATATCATAGAAATATATACTAGGCCAGTATTTTTTAATCTGGGGGTTTCAATGAGGTAGTGTTGATCATAATATCTTTATCAACAATTATAATGGTTAATGGATGTTGGTGGTCATATGTGTGGATGAAAGTTTCCTTAGATGACGAGATAAAGCACAATGATAAATGTTTACAGAATATATGAGGTGCTTGTTCAAAATTTCTGTGGCTCAAGAGTATATATTTTTTATTGGTTTACAAGTGACATGTAGATGGAATATAAAATTTATTTCATAATACAAATGTATTAAAGGGATACTGAAGTGTTTTTGAAAAGAGGATTCTTGGCCAACGATGACAACAGTTGAAAGACACCTGAGGTTGTTTAAAGATGATGATCTGAATTAGTGTTACACTTGGTGTACTAAATCTAACTTCTATTTACATTAGATTACATTGATATTAAAATACATGAATATGCAATATTTTTTTATATCATATTTATTTTTTATTCTGTATAACATTAATTTCAAAATATATAAGAGGATCAAACAAATTGAAATGGTTTGAATTTCTTTCTCATTATTTTCATGAACCATCCTGGGCACCCTAGTAAATCGATAACAAAGATGAACCTGACATAGACTGAATGTAATTCCTAATCCCCACAGGTCTCTGACTAGAACTTGGCATCATAAAAACTAAAATTGGGAACGATCTTTCCACAATCAATGTTGGAGAAAAAGAAACAAGTCTATATGCATATCAAAAAGAAACTCCACTAGGTGTTTCAATTTTTTGAAAAACTTTTGAATTAATATGAGTTATTTTGTATTTTATTAATTGTATGGAATTTATGTGGATTTAATGTATATTTTTCTCAAATTATTAGTCATTGTCACTTGAAATAATTGTTTCTGAGTGTGATTTTAATGTTTGATATTAAGGAATATCTTGAACCTCATAAAAGTTTTTTATTATTAACACCCATATTTTGAATCCATTCACATTTCATATTTTATAGAATTTTTAATTATGTGGTATGAAATGATTTTTTATGTTTTCTATATAAATGTGAGCTTGGATGTTTCATTATATGTTGTTAGAGGTGAGAAGAGAATTTTGGGTTTTTATCATTTATTAATGTGATGATCATATGAAATATTTTTTTCCTTCTCCACTTTAGTTTTGTTATAGGAATACTTAGTAACTATATGATAGATTTATGTTTAGTATAAATTGGATAAGATTAATACAAAAGCTAGTATACCCTACTATAGATCATGAAATTGAAACCTCAATCCTTCTGATGGGCTAGTAAAGAGTAATTCATGTGGTTTATAATTACATTTGGAATGTGTGGTACATTAATCATTAATTTCATACCCTATCATAAGTGAATTATGGTGTATTGAAATTCCATATTATTCATTTGACAAATTGGATCTGGTATTAATGTGAGTAAACATAACATAAATTAATTTTTTATGAAAAATTAAATCCTAAACAATAAATATTATAGACACATGATTATTATAGGTTTACCCAAAATTGGATACATCCAAGGTGAACACATCATTGTTGTTTTGATATGAGAATTAATCACTACATAACTAGTATGTAAATATATTATAAAGATGATCTAAATTCTCATCCATAGTCTTTGCCATCTTCCTCTCTTCCATACATTATGTTCTGTGTGTTACATGGATAATGTTGACACATATGTCAATCATGTAATATATCAGGGAATTAATTTAATATCAAACCTCAATATTTTTCTTCATGATGCTCCAATTATCAATTAAATATTTTTTAGATATATACATAGTATAATATTCTTCATCTCATGATCCTCAAAAAAATTATACTAATAAAAATTCACTAAACAATAATAAATATTCTATATTTATTATTATTCATCCTCTAATATCATATCATTATATTTCTTCTATCTCTATCTTTTCTATATATTATGTATTTTTATAGAAAACTAAAAATATTCATTAAAATTATTTTAATCACAAATTACTATTTCAAATCCAATTCCCCCCACTATATATTAAGAAACCCTTAGATAAACTCCCCTAAAATCATCCCTATTGTATTTATGTTGGACATGAAATCTCAAAGCATAACTACAATTATAATATTTTTGTATGAACACTAAAAATATTGGAATAAATTATATATATTCAGACACAACAGAATAGACACTACTGAAATTGACTATATGTTTAATAACTCTCTTTAAAATTGCTGACAACTCACCAAGTTTCCCGTATTTTACTTCAATTCATCAAACCTGATACAAAACACAATATAGTCCATAGTTTGGTCCTTTTAGGTTTCCTATTTTAATAACACTATAGTGATGTTATAAATGGATATTAAAAATCCTATGATAATTATCCTCATTTTACACATAGATGTCAGAATCCCAAAGCACCCTCGTATTTAGGTTGGCCACCGACACCTTCATGATCCACTTTATCCTTCGACAACACTATATTATAAAAAACATGTGAAATAGATAGAACTTGGTTTTCTAATTTCTATGTTTTCACTAATTTATTATGATTATCTAGGACACTATATCTTATGGAATGATAGTAATGGGCCTCCTCTTATAGTTAAGGGGTTCTATTAATTAAAATGAAATGATCCATAACATTCTATATATTGTCTCCAATTTTTGAAATCTCAAGGTACTCACTGATTTGTTCATGAAAACAACTATGACCTCTTCTAAATTTTTTACATTATTCATGGTCTTCCATAACTAATACTATGATTTGAAACCACATCGACAATGAAATGGTTAGAAAAAGATATTTCAAACCAAAATGTTTCTATTTGGAAATGTAATCCAAGAATCCCAATATAATTTCATTATTGTATTATTGTTAGATTCACCGATATCACCCTATTATTGTAATGAGCATAGTGATTTCCTTTTTTACCAATATTCTATACAGTTCTCCAAAACCATGAATAAAATATAGCACAATGTAGTTACCATTAGATATTATAATGATGAAAAATGATATAATAAAACCTTTTATTTCATTATTTTACACCATTTTTTTTAAAAATCATTCATGTGAAACTGAATGTTACATTCCCAACCACAAAAATCATATGTAAACTACTCACCATGTCCTTAATATGAAGGCCCTCCCAGTATTGATTCATTCATTTATGTTTCTATCCTTCATTTGTATTCTTCTACATCCATGTTTTATAAACATTTGATAATAAAATTTAATGGGTTACTGCATTGTAGTCAAACCATGATTTTAAATATCATTATTCTTCCACTATTATAAAACTTTTCTAGGAGAATTAAACAAATATATATTCTTAAATATCTATGATATTAATGTTAGAAACACAAAAAATAACTAAATACATCCGTATAGTCATAAAATATATGGGAAAACATTTCCATTTTACCAGTCCAAATGATAGTGACTCACCATTACATCTTTTACTCAATAATGAATATAAACATACAAACAAAAATAACGTTCAAATGAAAAATTATGTATAATAGGAAGAGGTATAATCAATTATAAATAATTTAATGAGATTTTTTAACTTCTATTTGTAATACGTTGAACTCAAACTTAAGAGCCAAAAATGTTTTTGAGAATAAATCTACCACATGATTTTGTGTCCTACATTATTTCAGTTACGAGATTTCATTCTTCAAATTTAATATTATGAAATGGCTGTCAATATCAATGTTTTGGTTCATCAATTTTGTGTCCCATGTTATTTCAACACAAATATCACTTTTTCTATTATAGTTAATTATTATTGGTTTTTTCACTACTTAATCAATATATTCAAATTATGTGATTATCAAAATAAGCTATGAAAATTTCTATCTTATAGTTATATACTCATCCAATATTCTCAAAAAAATAACAATTATGTTTATTAATTATCCTACCAATGCAATTTATATATAAATTAATTGATCCCTGACATGTGGAGTTTTGAACTTGGAATAATCTAGCCAATTATACATCGAAACAACCATTAGAAAATTATCTTAAACAGTCATGAAAATAAAAATACAATTAAAAGGATCCTATAAAATGACCCGACCATAAACATTACATATTCTTCAGTTTTAAGACAAAATTTATTTCTCTTTTGTTATGAGGTTAATTTTGGGTTTAATGTTTAAGAGAATTAGTCATAAAACATTCAAAACAATCCCATATATTATAATGTTGACACTTTTACATTGTATACATTTTTCAATAAAACATAAATCTTTTAAAATATAAAATATTTTCTGTTCATTAAAAATAACCACTACATTCAACTTGATATCCTATTTTCCATTAAAAATCTTTAAAGCTTGTGAATATTGATTTTAAAAATGGGATATGGAAAAAATTAAAATTAAGGGGAAAAACTAAACAAATATATTAGTACAATGAAAACCATTAAAACCATAAAAACATTTACCCTTATGAAAATATTATTTGATCATATGAAATATGTCATATTCATAAGAAAAATACATTACTCTAAAAGAAAAAATTTTAGCTACGATAATATGAATATAAAACATCATTTAAGAAACTTAGAGCATCAGATTCATAACCCATATTAAATCCATGTAAAAAAAATTTCTTAGTTATATACATAAGAGTAACCTCTTTGGTTAACTCTCACATTCTTTCTTATGAAGACATGGAACATTTCATGATACATTGGATTTATATAATTGGGCTCTCCCCTTCGTATAAGATATACTAGTCTCACCCATTACAATGAGCTAAAATGGGGCTCAAATCATCATATGATCTTTATAGGGCTCAAACATTTCCCATATATAATTATGATGTACTATAATATTAAAATAACATGTTATTCTATCACATTTTCATAATCAAGCCCTGGAAAAAATCATTTAAATCCCCAAGAAAAACACTTTTGGATTTCAAAATACAAATAAATTGTAAATAAAAATTTCAATACCCAAATATGATTCAAAAATGGAAGGGAGTTATATATACGATGAAAACTAAAAATATTATAATGTAAGACAAAAATTAAACAAAATTTATGTTGGTTGGAATAGTTACTAATTTTTTATATTTCAAAATATAACATTCCCCATGTCTTTTGTAAATAAAGTAAAAAAAACTCTGTAAATAGATTAATTTTAAAAATATTTGTAATAATTTCAAAACTATCCATTATAATTGATTCATTTCTATAATAATAAGTCAATAAAATAATATTAACAAAATACCAATGGATGAAAAATATTATGAAAGTAAATATTTTAAACATTTTAAAATTGATTTTTAACATAAAGCATCATATATAGAAAACAATGAATAATATTAATTTTTGACACATTATAAATAAAGTAAAATATGGACAAAATGTATGTTAGAAAATATAGAATGATAAATTAAAATTCTCTTGTGACATTTAGTATAACATGGACATGGAAATAAAATATTTGGAACGGAATATTTAAAAGGATATTTATTTTTTAAAGAAAGTCCCTTACATTGAGTTCAACATGTCAAACAGATTCCTTATAAATATGATTAATATAATTATGGTAATTATCTTATTTATTAATAATAAATTTTATTTTAAATATTTTTAATTATTTTATTTAATACTCTATGATATTCAATCACCTAATAAATTTTATTCATTTCAAAAATTTTAACAATATTATACTAATATGTCCAAAATGACCTGGGTAGGTTGATAATGGTACTAGTGTTCATTCATTCTACATCTATAAAATAATTATTAGAAAATTATTATCTTTTTATACATTAATTATACTTTTATAACCAACCATGAATGATGGTTATAAAAAATGAACTGTGTTACAATCATTACGACTTTTCGATATGTGTATGCATGAGAAAAAATTGGATTTTTCATCGATCATTATGGAAATATGATAAGTGTTATTTTTTCATTATTTTTTTATAATCATATCATAAATAAAATATTATTTCATAAAATAAATGTATATATACTATTTATGTGATGTAGTGGTGAAAAGTGAATCACACCGCTTCATGGATGTGAAAGTCCAAACATACACATGAACAATGTAATCATTTTTAAATGACACTAAATGTTATAATATATATGATATATTAAATTTATATAATTATTAATATGTATTTATTATCATATATATACATAAATTATAACATTTTATCTTTCCGTGAGAGGAGGTGATGGAAAATGAATGACATTAGTTCATGATACAGTAGTTCTTCATACATATGGATGATAGTTTCTTTTCCCCTTTGATGGAAGGGGATATAAATATAGGTTAATTCAATAAATTAGTAAACTATACTAAAATTTAAGGTAATTGCATCATTGTTTCATCATGGTTAATTAATTTTTTATGTAGTTGGAATAATGAATAATACAATTCATTGGTAAGAACAATATATCCACGTTAGAATCCACTTTATATGTAAACCTAAAGCCTAACTTGGATGTATTTATTATCAAAAAATAGATTATAGAACATGGAAAAGGTTTTAAGGAATATATTTTTGAATGTATTGGAAAAAATTATCTTGATGTGTGGAGAGGAGTGTAGAGCGGGCTATATTTTATAAGTGGAAGAGAGGACACAATTGTACTTTTGAAAAAATAAAATATATTATTATAATATTTACAAATAATTACCTTAAAATTGACCATCTCTACAGATTATATGATATAGTGTTGAAAAATGGGTTTTCAATAGACACTAGATACGTTTTAAGACCATTTTAACCCTTATACCTTTCGTTTAACAATCGATAAACTAGTTTTAGAATTAATTGTGGGATGGTTTTTTACAGTTTTTTACTATAAATGATTAAAAAAATAAATATGACCCTATTAACTATTATTAATTATTCTTATTAAAAATATGGAACCCATTTTATTAAATTAAATTAATATAAGCGAAATAATTTAATGTTTAATTTAAAAAAAAAATACAATTAAAATTCATTTTTCAGAAAAATGTTTTCTTAAGTACAAACCTATTTTTGAGACAAATTTATTCATAAAATTTATTTTAAATACCATAATTGTATTATAAATTATAAGGCCCCAACCTTAAATATTACTTAACATTGAATTAAATGAATAATTCCCATTGAGGATCTTTTCAGGTTTAGAGTTTTAGAGAATTAGATCTTAACTATTACATCTCAAAAGATTACAAAGTAGAAACTCCTATTAAGTTTCCATAAAATAAAAACTCATAAAAAGAAACATGTCTAGTTCCATGTTTTATATAGAATGAATTTCCCTTGATCCCATCCTTGACACTATTCCACATTAAGTCCTGTGAAAAACATTTCAAAAAAAAACTTTGGGTGAGCATAAAAAGCTCAGTAAGAGATACAAAAAAGAAGGAAAACTGTTAGTTTTTCAAAACAATAAGTAAACCATGAATACTTTATCAAAGTAATACTTTTCACCTTTATGGAGTAGTAAATACTCTTCACTGAATAAAATATCATTACTTACCCTTTTGTAACCAAAATATTACCATAAAACCTATATAAAGAACACATAACATATATAGGTAACTTGGGACATAAACATACTTAAATGGAATAACCATACGGTCGACTTTCATATATATCACTTAATGGAATAGCCATACGACCGACTTCCATACCCAATGAATTGGAGGTTATAACGTAACCACCCTTCCTGGTATTCACGGCACCACCCGTCATATGGTTTATCATGTAACCACCCATCAAATGTCCAAGTACCATTATAAAATCATAAGACATAAAACAAATATAATGGAAAGAAAACATTTCCACACTTTGATCACACTATATCACTTAAATATATTGACATAACAAATCCATTATAAAAAACCCTTTTCAATACCAAAATACATAAAACAGTATATGGTATTTATTTCATGTAAAAAAACATTAGGGCTTGTTGAGGAAGCCAAAGACCAAATAATACTCACGACGGCGGAAAAGGTCGTTGTCACCGCGTACGTTAAAAGAAACATTCCTTTTTACCGTTTTGTAAAATACTTCATAGAACAAGATTCTTTTTGTATAAAAGTAAAAGTCAAAGGGGTTTATACACCGTATAAAAGAACGTTGTGTATAAAACGAAATTTGCCTCAATGAAAGGAGATTGAGACGAAGTTCCTTACCTCGTGTCCGACTAGACCCGTTCCTTCTTTAATCTCCTGAATAATAAACTAAAGTTAATTTATACTTCCTTAAGAACCTTTTTAAGTTTATTATTCCTTTTATATCACTTATTACTATGTTATAATCATTATGTAATCATTTAAGTTAATAACGTTCATTTTGTCGATATTTGGTACTTGAGTCAAAAATGGACTTCTTATAATTACATGTTGTTCACGTGGTAAAAGGTTCATTATATCCAGAATGATATTCATGATTTGGGTATAATATATATCATATATATCCATCATGTACATGTATTTATAACAGTAAATAACATTTGGAGGTACGAAATGAAATGCACCGTTCATGGAGACGGTAAGCCGTACGTACGCATGAACGCTACTTTCATTTATATTTATTATTTTAATGGAATTAAAGCATAATGATATATAGGTATATTATAATTACAGTATAATATCATATAAAATATCATTAACTCTATACTTTATACATCCCACGTAGGTCATTAACGAGTCACATCACTTTGAGGGGGCGGTAGTCCGCACTTCCTCAAATGAGATTATCGTATTTACCCACCATGGAAACCATAACAATATTATATAATTGGAAAGTAAAGAAGAATAAATAAATCATAAACATAATATATATCATATATAAATACAGTTCCATCATAATGGCAATCATGAGAGGCGGTAAGATGTAATGGAATAATCATCGTTTCGTGAGGTGTTAGTTTTCCATCCACAGAAACATTATGTTCTTCATCCATTAGATGGAGGTGTGTGTAAGTGTAGTTCAAATACTTATAATAAATATATCCTAGTATATTGAGGATATTGGTGTTGTTACAAAAGAAAATAAATAAAAATAGTTTAGGGGTTGTAGAAGCAAAATAAAAGAAAACAATTTAAGAGAAACTATTACCTTTAATTTAGGCAACTTCATTTGGTTTAAACCAAAAGGACTTCTTAAGTGCCTTCTTCCTAAATGCAGGATTCTAGGAGGATGAGAGGGATGTAGGGAGCTTAATTGGACAGTGTTTTGATGAGCCAAATGGCTTGAGAGGTGTGAGGAATTGCATAGAGGTGGTCTCTTTTTATAAGGGAAAGGAGGGGCTCTTTAGGAAAGAGTGAAAATATTATTTTATAATATAATTATATTCGGTTTATAATGGATCAAAAATAAATATGGTCTAATATAAGATGACTCATGACCGAAATAAAATCATCCAATCGGAATTGGACATGTTTTGGATAATATTTTAACCATTATAATCTTATTTAATTAAATCATCTATTAATGAGGTAAATACGGCATCATTATTGTGTCATAAATAATTTAATTTATTTGATGTCTAAAAATTATAAAAAAAATACCCTGATGTAGGAAATCGTTTTAGCTTTCCAATTAATATTTATAGTCTAACAAATAATTTATATGACCCCTTCTAAAAATTAATTTACTAAACGATATTTTCTTTTGTCATTTTTGTCTTTTCTTTAAGTTAATTATTCTAAATTGTCATTATCACACCCAAGTGGCTTAAAGGGGTCCCAAAATCAACCCAAGGATGCCAATGGTCGTAAATGACTCAACCAATAATATTTGGACAAGTGTTAAGGTAATTTTGAATGATTATAATATTATTTTAACCTTGAATTACCCTATTTACCTTTAACCGCAGTAAATAAAAGTCAAAAGTTACTATTCACCAAAAAATATTTTCATCTTATTGAACCACATTTTACTTCTTTATAAAAACCATGTATGTCGGATTTTTGAAATTCAATTCACAAAAGTGGTAAAATACCATTTAAATGAAAAAGTCAGTTTTTTTAACTACCACTAAGTGGTGTCACTATTCATCAAAAATTGAAGTTTTTCAGAAAAATACCAAAAATTCAGCCTAAGCTATATTTGATATTCAGAATTCAAAAATGATTTCTATTTTTCCAAATTCAAAACATAGAAGTGGAATTAATTAATTTAAAAATTAATTCCTGATGTTAAAACAAATTGCGTGTTTTTATGAAACTATAACTATCAAAATATTGATACTTGTTTATATCTAATTTAAAAATGAAATTAAATCCAATGACCAACATTGGATTAAATAGTAAAAATATATTTTAATTCCACTTTAGAACCAATTAAATATATAATCTAACCATATAAATAAATTAGATTAAAAAGCACTTTTGAATTAAAATACAATATTTTTCACTATTCATTTAAAAAATGAACTTTATCAGAAAAATACCAAAAATTTACCCAAAGTAAAATTTGATGTCCCCATTATAAAGAAGGATTTTATTTGGTCAATTAGAATGTATTAAAGTAACCAAAACTATATTTAAAGAGGGTTTTCCATTAAAAGGCGATAAATTGGCATTTTAATGAAAATTATGCTTAAAATTAGATTCATTCACTTTTTAAGCCTCTAACTTTTATTTGATAAATGTAAATATATTTAAAAAACATGTATAATCATATTGTTGTTAGTTTTGTTCATTCCCACCAATACAACGGCTACGAGTTAAATACCGTTTAAAATAATAATATTATATTATTAGTGTGCAACATAAGATTCCAAAGAAACCCGTTGTTGCGTATCGGGAACGCTATCGAACATAGAAACCCTTTTAAGATAAAATTAATATTTAATTCAAAAATATTAATAAATATAAAAATATCTTATTCTTCATTTACTAGGGATGTTACATCCTTCCCCCCTTTTGGAAATTGCGTCCTCACAATTTTATTCACTTATCAAAATAAGTGGGGGTATTTATCCCTCATAGCATTTTCAGATTCCCATGTTGCCTCTTCAACCATATGGTTTTTCCACAAAACCTTTACCTGGTGAATTACCTTATTTCGCAACACTTTCTCTCTTCAGTCAAGAATCTGGACTGGTTGTTCTTCATAAGAGAGATTCTCTTCCAACTGAACTACCTCTGGGCTTAAAACATGAGATGGATCTGGCATATACTTTCTCAACATCGAAACATGAAAAAAATTGTGTACCTAAGGTAAACTTAGAGATAAAGCCACTCGGTATGCAACTGATCCAACTTTATCCAGAATTTCATATGGTCCAATGAACCTTGGATGCAGCTTTCCTTCCTTACCAAATCGCATCACACTTTTCCATGGTGAAACTTTGAGAAAAACATGATCACCTACCTCGAAAGATAAATCCTTCCTCCGGTTATCTGCATAACTATTCTTCTTGCTCTGAGCTGTTCTCATGTGTTTCTGAATCAACTAAACTTTTTCTGCCATCTCTTCTACCAATTCTGGTCCCATCAGCTTCCTTTCCCCTACTTCATCCCAAAAATCTGGAGTTCGACACCGTTTGCCATATAATGATTCAAACGGAGCCATCTGTATACTGGAATGGAAACTGTTATTATATGAAAACTCAACCAATGAAATATGTTGGTCCCAACTTCCCTGATAATCCATAGAGCAAGCACGTAGCATATTTTCCAAGGTCTGAATTGTTCTTTCTGACTGCCCATCTGACTGAGGATGAAAAGCTGTACTAAAATTTAATTCAGTACCCAATGACTTCTGAAGGCCTTTCCAAAAGTTAGAAGTAAACCTGGGATCATGATCAGATACAATGGAGAGGGGAACTCCATGCAACCTGACTATCTATTTAAGATACAACCGAGCTAGTTGATCTAGAGACAAAGTATCTCGAATAGAAAGGAAATGAGAAGATTTAGTCAATCAATCACAATAACCCAGATTGCATTATTACCTCGAGATGTCCTCGGTAAACCCACAAAAAAGTCCATGGATATATTTTCCCATTTCCACTCTGGAAGTGGTAAAGGCTGAAGAATCCCTTTCATTAATTGCCTCTCTGCTTTAACCTGCTGACAAGTCAAACACTCCACAGTAAAATAAGCAATATCTCTTTTCATTCCATCCCACCAGTAATACTCTCGCAGATCTCTGTACATCTTAGTATTTCCAGGATAAACTGAAAACGGGAAACTATGAGCCTCACATAACAACTCATTCTTCAACTGTGAATCACTAGGCACACATAATCTCTTCCAAAATCTCAAAACACAATCATTATCAATTTTTCATTCAGGCAACTTACCCTTCTGAACCAGCTCTACCTTTTTCTGCAACTCGCTGTCTTTCTTCTACACTTGCTAAATTCTGTCTGATAGAGAAGATCTCACTGATACCTGAAACAAAACAGAAGGACATCATGCACCAACAACTTCTATGCCAAAGTTCATCAAATCAAAAACCAAAGGATCTCGTTCCAAACGTATCATGGTTAATGAAGCATTACTTTTTCGACTCAACGCATCAGCCACTTTATTTGCTTTTCCCAGATGGTAATGAATTGTACAATCATAATCCTTGATTAATTCCAACCATCTCCTCTGTCTCATGTTAAATTATTTCTGAGTTAATATATACTTTAAAATTTGGTGATAAATATATATTTCACACTTTAATCCATAAAAATGATGCCACCATATTTTTAGAGCAAAAACAACAACAGCTAATTCCAAATCATGTGTAGGGTAATTTATCTCATGAGTTTTCAATTGACGTGAAGCATATGCAATTACTTGATCATTCTGCATAAGGACACAACCAAGTCCTTTCAATGAAGCATCACTCTAGATAAAAAACTCACCATTCCTGGAAGGAAGTGTCAAAATTGGAGCATTCACCAATCTTCTTTTCAGTTCCTGAAAACAATAATCATATTCTTTTGTCGAGATAAACTTAACACCCTTCTAAGTTAGTTTAGTCATTAGACTAGATAACCGTGAAAAATTTCTATCAAACCATGGGTAATAGCCTGCCAATCCAAGGAAGCTACGAATCTTTGTTACATTTGTGGGTCTTGGCCATTCTTCCATAACCTTTGTTTTTGCAGGATCAACAGTTATGCCATTTTTTTGAAACAATGTGACCAAGGAAAGAAATTCTTTGTAACCAAAACTCAAACTTGCTGAATTTTACATACATTTTATTTTCTTTTAAGGTTTGAAAAATAATATTTAAATGACTTTCATGCTCTTCTTTACTTTTATAAAACAACAAATATCATCAATAAACACAACCAACATTTTTCACCTGAGTCAACTGAGCCATCACTACAACAAACTATTTAGTTCTGATTCTGACCATCTCAGGATACTGATTTGGAAGGTCATTTCCCTCAGTATGCCTTCCCAAAAAATCTTCTCTGTTTCCTCTATGAAAAACCATTCTGAACATAGAAATATCTTAGGCGAAGAAATATGGTAATCTTTAAATGCTATATTATTTCAATCATACCATAAATTAACTTATAATTTAACAATTTTCTAACTCCTAAAGTTGTCTAAACCGACCTCTGATAACAACTATAAGGCCCCATCCTTAAATATTACTTAACATTGAATTAAATGAATAATTTCCATTGAGGATATTTTCAGGTTTATAGTTTTAGAGAATTATATCTTAACTATTACATCTCAAAAGATTACAAAGTAGACACTCCTACTAAGTTTCCATAAAATAAAAACTCATAAAAAGAAACATGTCTAGTTCCATGTTTTATATAGCATGACATTTCCTTGATCCCATCCTTGAGACTATTCCACATTAAGTCCTGTGAAAAACATCTCAAAAAAAAAACTTGGGGTGGGCATAAGAAGCTCAGTAAGGGATACACAAAGAAGGAAAACTGTTAGTTTTTTAAAACAATAAGAAAACCATGAATACTTTATCAAAGTAATACTTTTCACCTTTATGGAGTAGTAAATACTCTTCACTGAATAAAATATCATTACTTACCCTTTTGTAACCAAAAGATTACCATAAAACCTATACAAAGAACACATAACATATAATGGTAACTTGGGACATAAACATATTTAAATGGAATAGCCATACGGTCGACTTCCACACATATCGCTTAATGGAATAACCATACGGCCGACATCCATACCTAATGCATTAGAGTTTATAACGTAACCACTTGTCCTGGTATTCACGGCACCACCTGTCATATGGTTCATCCGTAACCACCCGTCAAATGTCCAAATATCATTATAAAATCATAAGACATAAAACAAATATAATGGAAAGAAAACATTTCCACAATTTGATCACAATATATCACTTAAATATATTGACATAACAAATCCATTATAAAAAACCCTTTTCAATACCAAAAATACATAAAATAGTATATGGTATTTATTTCATTTTAAAAAAAACATTACGGCTTGTTGAGGATGTCAAAGACCAAATAATACTCACGGCGGCGAAAAAGGTCGTTGTCACCACGTACGTTAAAAGAAACATTACTTTTTGCCGTTTTTTAAAATGCTTCATAGAAGAAGATTCCTTTTGTATAAAAGTAAAATTCAAAGGGGTTTATACACCGTATAAAAGAAAGTTGTGTATAAAACGAAATATTCCTCAATGAAAGGAGATTGAGAAGAAGTCCCTTACCTCGTGTCCGACTTGACCCGTTCCTTCTTTAATCTCCTGAATAATAAACTAAAGATAATTTATGCTTGCTTAAGAACATTTTTTAAGTTTATTATTCCTTTTATATCACTTATTACCATGTTATAATTATTATCTAATCATTTAAGTTAATAACTTTTATTTTGTCAATATTTGGTACTTGAGTCAAAAATGGACTTCTTATAATTACATGTTATTCACGTGGTAAAAGTTTTATTATATCCAGAATGATATTCATGATTTGGGTATCATATATATAATATATATCCATCATGTACATGTATTTATAATAGTACATAACATTTGGAGGTACGAAATGAAATGCACCGTTCATGGAGACGGTAAGGCATACGTACGCATGAACGCTAATTTCATTTATATTTCTTATTTTAATGGAATTAAAACATAATGATACATAGTTTATTATAATTACAGTATAATATCATATACAATATCATTAACTCTATCCTTTATACATCCCACATAGGGCATTAACGAGTCACATCACTATGAGGGGGCGGTAGTCCGCACTTCCTAAAATGGGATTATCGTATTTACCCACCATGGAAACCATAATGGTTTGATATAATTGGGAAGTAGAGAAGCATAAAGAAATCATAAACATAATATATATCATATATAAATACAGTACCATCATAATGGCCACCATGAGAGGCGGTAATACGTAATTTAACAATCATCATTTCATGAGGCGTTAGTTTTCCATCCATAGAAACATTATGTTCTTCATCCATTAAATGGAGGTGTGTGTAAGTTTAGTTCGAATACTAATAATAACAACATACTAGTATATTGAGGATACTGGTGTTGTTACAAAAGAAAATAAATAAAAAGAGTTTAGGGGTTGGAGAAGAAAAATAAAAGAAAACAATTTAAGAGAAATTGTTACCTTTAATTTAGGCAACTTCCTTTGGTTTAAACCAAAAGGACTTCTAATTGCCTTCTGGCTAAAGTAAGGCTTCTAGGAGGAGGAGTGGGATGTAGGGAGATTAATTGGGCAGAGTTTGGATGAGACAAATGGCTTGAGAGGTGTGAGGAATTGCATAGAAGTTGTCTCTTTTTATAAGGGAGAGGAGAGGCTCTTTCGGAAAGAGTGAAAATATTATTTTATAATATAATGATATTCGGTTTCTAATGGACAAAAAATCATTATGGTCGAATATAAGATGACTCGTAACCGAAATAAAATCATCCAATCAGAATTGGACATGTTTTGGATAATATTTTAATCATTATAATCTTATTTAATTAAATCATCTATTAATGAGGTAAATACTGCATCATTATTGTGTCATAAATAATTTAATTTATTTGATGTCTAAAATTATAAAAAAAATACCATGATGTAGGAAATATTTTTAGATTTCCAATGAATATTTATAGTCGAATAGATAATTTATATAACCCATTCCAAAAATTAATTTACTAAAAGATATTTTCTTTTGTCATTTTTGTCTTTTCTTTAAGTTAATTATTCTAAATTGTCATTATCACACCCAAGTGGCTTAAAGGGGTCCCAAAATCGACCCAAAGATGATAATGGTCGTAAATGACTCAACCAATAATATTTGTAGAATTGTTTAGGTAATTTTGAATGATTATAATATTCTTTAATCCTTGAATCACCCTATTTACCTTTAACTGCGGTAAATAAAAGTCAAAAGTTACTATTCACCAAAAATTATTTTCATCTTATTGAACCACATTTATTTCTTGATAACAACCATGTATGTCAGATTTTTTAAATTCAATTCACATAAGTGGTAAAATTCCATTTAAATGAAAAAGTCAATTTTTTTAACTACCACTAAGTGGTGTCACTATTCATCAAAAATTGAAGTTTTTCAGAAAAATACCAAAAATTCAGCCTAAGATATATTTGATATTCTGAATTAAAAAATGATGTCTATTTTTCTAAATTCAAAACATAGAAGTGGCATTAATTAATTTAAAAATTAATTCCCGCTGTTAAAACAAATAACGTGTTTTTAAGAAACTATAACTATCAAAAGATTGATACTTGTTTATGTCTAATTTCAAAGTGAAATTAAATCCAATGACCAAAATTGTATTAAATAGTAAAAATATATGTTCGTTGCACTTTAAAACCAATTAAGAAGATAATATAACCATATAAATAAATTATATTAAAAGTCACTTTTGAATTAAAATACAATATTTTTCACTATTCATTAAAAAATGAACTTTATCAGAAAATACCAAAAATTTACCCAAAGTAAAATTTGATGTCCCCATTCTAAAGAAGGATTTTATTTGGTCAATTAGAATGTATTAAAGTATCCAAAACTATATTTAAAGAGGGCTCGCCATTAAAAGGCGAGAAATCGACATTTTAATGAAAATTATGCTTAAAATTAGATTCATTCACCTTTTAAGCCTCTAACTTTTATTTGATAAATGTAAATCTATTTAACAAACATGTATAATCATATTTTAGTTAGTTTTTTTCATTCCAGCCAATACAACGACTAGGAGTTAATTACCATTTAAAATAATAATATTATATCATTAGTGTGCAACATAAGATTCCAAAGAAACCCATTGTTGCGTATTGGGTACGCTATCGAACATAGCAACCCTTTTAAGCTAAAATTAATATTTAATTCACAAATCCTAATAAATATAAAAATCCCTTATTCTTCATTTACTAGGGATGTTACATAAATAATATAATTTATCTTATTTTTCATTAAAATCATTTTAAAATAAAATCAAATTTTGTTACTTTTTTAAACAAAAATGTTGATTTCAATAAAATTAGTTTTTTTCACCAATCATTAAAAAATAAAACAATTTATAAAATTCTAAAAAATAAATCCAATTATAATTATGACTTGATGATTTCAAAAATATAG
This sequence comes from Viscum album, assembly GCA_963277665.1. Lineage (NCBI taxonomy): Eukaryota > Viridiplantae > Streptophyta > Magnoliopsida > Santalales > Viscaceae > Viscum > Viscum album. Next base: position 1,229,389,302 of record OY728130.1, read on the forward strand.
TTTATTTTTTATAATTAAAATTTTTAAATTTTTAAATCAATATTTAAATAAAACCATATAATGCATGAAAATAAAAGGTGGTTAGATATAAATATTTATTTTCCTTTTGATTGAAAAATTATATAATATTATTATAATGGAAGTAATTATATAAAATATAATAGTGAATATAAAAAATAAATGAAATTTATTTATTCTAACATTACCTAGATTATTATATTTGTTTTCTCTTTTTAAATTGCACCATCACAATTTTATTATTATCATAATAAAATCGCGATATCATTCTACCATAGCTTTTTTAGATTCTCATATTTCTTCCTTAATCATATTTTTAAAAAACCCATTACCTAGTGAATGTCATTATTCCAAAACACTATCTCTCTATGGTAAAAAATATACAAGTAATTTTCTTCATAAAGATGTTCTCTTCTAACTATCCTAATTCCGAGCTCATAATATGAGATGAATCTAGAAAATATTTCCATATCCTGAAGACATGAAATACATTTTTTAACAAAGATAAATCATATGCATGGCCAATCTATTTGAAACTAATCAATCATTTGAAAAGATATCAAATGGTTTCATAAACTGTGGACTTAGCTTCACCATTTTACCAGTGTATAAAACCTTTCATGGATATACATTATAAAGAATAAGATATCTTACCTAAAAATAATGATATTTACCCATATTATCTGTATAGTATTTCTACCTACTCTGAGAATTCTTCATATGTTATTGATTCATTTTAACTTACACAAGTATTTCCTCTACCAACTATGGTATTATAAACTTACATTCTCCTACATCATCCCAACAAGATGCATTCAGGCACATATTTCCAATTAATTCCTCCCAATGTGCTATATTTATACTAGAAAAAAATAACTCAGTATACCAAAATTCAAATAATTAAAGATGATGATCCCAACTTATTTGGTAATTAATTGAAAAGGTATGAATCATGTACTCCATGGTATGAATAGTTCTCTCAAAGTGTCCATCATATTTAAAATGAAAAACCATATTGAAATTTAATTTAGTACCCAATTAATTCTGAATTCCTTTAAAAAAATTGGAAGAGATCTTGAGATCACTATCAAATACAATGGATAGATTATCTCTATGTATCATAACAATCTCATTTTGATAAAATCAATAATTATGATCTAAATACATAATATCCTTAATGGGAAAAAAATTTCATACATAGTTTGTTGATCAACAAAAAACCAAAACACATAATTACCCCTTGACATCCTGATAAATATCAACATAAAATCTATAGATATATTTTCCCATTTCAACTTAGGAACTGAAATTTTTTATTAATCCCATTTATTAATTGATATTATAAATTATACTATTTGCATGTCATAAATTTTATTGTAACGTCAACAATATATTTTTCATTCCATACTAACGGTAATACTCACAAAGGTATCTATAAATCTATGTTATCCAATGAAACAAATAGGGAACTATAATCGTTAATCAATAATTGTTTATATAAATAGGTCTCATAATACACAAAAAAAACATTAAAAATATGATGAAACATTCTTTATTAACATTAAAAAAATTAAAATTACCCATCCTGACATATTATACCATTTGCTGTAAAACAAATTCCTCTTTTGATGATTCAATAATACATTCTGACATGTTAACTAGACTGAGACCAAAAACAGTATAGAGGAGGTTCTTTTTTTACAATTTCCAAGATAACTTTCATAAAATAATTAACACAAGGATCATGTTCAAGCTATATCATATTTAATTACTGATTATATATCTAACATAAAGTATTAAATAGTCCCTTAGATTTTCAAGAGTGGTAATGAATCTTGTAGTTATAATCCCGAATCAGTTCCATCCATCTACTCTTCCTCACATTAAACAATTTCTAAGTGAAAATATACATATGAAATTTGTGATGAGTATTTGTTATATAATTTAATCCATAAAAATTATTCCTATAAATTTTTAGAGTAAAAAATTTATCCAAGTCTAGAATTTATTTGTGATAATTTATCTCTTGATGTTTTAGTTGATGAGAATATTACAAAATTTTCTAATCATTATTCATCATAACACAACCACATACTTTCATTGAAGAATCAAAATATATGAAATATTTACAATTTATATATGTTGGAACAAAACTATATCATTCAAAAAACATCTTTTCAATTTATTGAAATAATCTCCACACTCTTATATCTATAGGAATTTAACTAATTTTCAAGTAAACTTGGTCATTGGGTTGGAAAATTGAGAAATGACTCTAAAATATAGTTAGTAGTAACATTAATTTCCAATAATAACATGAATATATATAAAATTTATAGGACATGGAAATTTTTCAAAAAAATAACTATGTAAAAATTTTACCGTATTTAGAAAACTTGTTTTTGTAGGAAAGAAATATGTTTCAACCAAAATTCAAACATACTAAAGTTTCAAAACAGTTTTTTCTTTTAATATCAAAAGAATATTTAGTTTTATTTCATTATCCTCATTAATTTTATAATATATCAATATATAATAAATAAACATAATTAAAAAAATTATCAATGAACTAAATGTTAAATATATTTCATGAGATCTATGACTACACCTGGTGCATTATAATATAGAAAAGGAAGTTTTAAATGCATATAATACTTGTATGTAGTCTAAAATGATGTGCTCATAGTATCTTTCTCCTTAACCATTAATTTATGGTAACCTTATCTGAGATCAGTCTTTATAAAATTCTACACTCCCCATAGTTGATCAAACTAATCACTGATATGAGGAAATAGATACTTATTCTTAATAGTTATATTATTCAAATTTATATAATCATTGAAAAGAATATTTTTGCCAAATTTATTTAAGAAATATAGGATCACCCTTAGAAATTATACAGGGAAAATGAAACTATTATATAGAAACATTTTCATATTCTTTCTTAATTATAAAAGTTCTTCTTGAATCATTAAACAATAGGGTATTGAAATAGTCATCACATAGTGCACTAATTCAATAATAAACTACTTCTCTCGATTAGAAATAAAACTAATGAAGTCATGATTATCTACATCCAAATATGAATTTAAAACTATCAACCCACTGATTTTGTAATATAATTTGTTTCCAAAAACATGATCTTGGTAACTTTGACAACCATATTTAATAAATTAATCAGCTTCTTAGTAGGATCTCAAAGGTATAAAATCAATTAATATAACTTTATTAGATTTTCAATTCTCATCATGAAAAAATTAAATCCAATCTATAAAAAAATTAATTTCAATCTCTACTAGGGGAAGTTCAAAAAGATAAATAAGAAACACCATTCAACTAATACCAATAAAAGGATTTCTATAAATCTTGGTTTCTTTAAAATTTATACATGAATATTTCAACAAAATTAAAATATTTTTTTGATGTTTTTATATTCCTATTTTAACAAAAATTATTAGAAATTAATGAATGTGATGATCTAGATTCAATCAAATTATTGAAATAATTTGAATAAATAAGTAACATACATATCAATATATCATTAGATGGACCAACATCAATCGTAGTAGTAGAAAATGATTTTTCAAACGAATCTATTTCCAATCATGATGATTTCCCCCATGGGTAACTAACATCAGACAATAGGAAGAAAACTGTACTAACTAATTATATTTTAAGAATCTCACCTTTGATGGGATATTTGTTACCCAAATCTTGGATTGTTTAAGAATTTTTTATTTACATTCATGAACCCTATAAAAATTCATACAAAACAAGGAAAACTTTCTAGATCCTATATAAAATTGTTAATAATTTATTTTACCACACTTTTAATATATTATGGGATTAGCTCCAGACTTCTCAGTTGGGTTCTTCTCGATTTCATTTAACCTTGATGATTTATTACTTTTTTCATCACAAGGAACATTAGTTTTAGAAAACACCATATCAAATTTCTCACGACAATGAAAAACATTTTAATAACTTTTAAATTCTTTGTTATCAAATATCATTATAAACTTGGTCTTAATATTGAGTAAAATATATTAATATTAATTTCAATGTCCTGATTAAAACCATTTATTACTTGGCTAATATTGTAATTTATTTTTCATATATAGCTACTGAATATTAATATTTTTCACTAATTATTTTAATTTTTTCCATCTTTAGTTGAAAAATCCTAGGGAAATATTTATTCAGGAAAATATTCGTAAATTTTTCCCATTCTAGTAAATCATGATCATCTTTATCTTTGGTATTCATTACAAAAATGTGCAATAATTCAAAATTATCTTCAAAATGATAATTTTTAAGAGTTTCCTATTGATATTCCAACCCCCCATAGAATATAATATCATTTATATATAATTTATCCATCCTTTATCTACCACTATATCTAATTTTCTTTCGAATTCTGGAGGGTTTTGTTTCATGAAATAACCAACTATCAACAATTTCCCTTATTAAAAATCAAGATTCAATCTAACATGGATTCCAACTCTATTTATAGCATGAATCAACTAATCTATAATTTTAAAAAATTTCTTAGTTCTAACTCTAATTTTTTTAGATTTTAATTTGGAAGGATATTTACCTTTTGATATATTCCTAATTTAGTATCCCAATTAACTCTTTGGACACCTTTTTAAATAGGCATAGTTTAGATGAACCAACATGGTAAGGTTCAAATACAATGGAAACTATAAATTATAATCTATTAATTGTATTCTGTTTGAATATCCTAACTTATAATATTATATAAATATACCAACAATACCAATAGTAAGGGCTTGTCCATAAAATTTCATAATCCTCTGTTTCTATATAATAATTCATTCTATTACATTTCGATAATATTGTTAGATTTATAATTTTAGAGTATTTGGCCATAACTCATACATAACAAACACATATATTGCAAAGTGGACACATCAACTCCACCAAAAATATTCCCACAAAATTAATCCTTTTAAATAAAAAATGTTTAATTTTATTTAAAAATATTCACTAATTTTATATTGACTTATTCATTTCCCTCACCCATCCTTAAAAACCGTGAAACAATTTTAAAACATGACATAATCACAAAAATCTCAGTAAGGGAAATTAATGAATTTATTCTATTATAATATTAAAATATTATAATATATAATATTTTTACCTTAATAATAATATTGTTTTATCATACGAAATAAACTAGCTAGCTATGAAAAATAAAAAAAATTCAATAAAAACATTTAAAACCAATAGAGTGAAAATAAAAACCCTTTCAAGACACTTAGTAAATTATATTAGTATCTCATGTTAAAACCATGTCATAAAATAAGTGGATCTTAGTTAGATCAATAAGTGAAACCTTATTAGACAACTCCCTACTTTGTAAATATGTAAATATGGTACATTACCCAATACACTAGATTTATATAACAGGGACCACCTTTTATATAAGCTATATCATGGTTACCCATTATCATGATCTATAATGGTTCCAAATCAATCATATAACATGTAATATGCTTAGAAATTTCTCATATATAATTATCTTTTCATATATCATGAATAAATCATTTTATACATTCACCCTATCTTCACAAAACCCTTGAATTCCTCTTTTAATCTCATAGGAAATTTTTTTCATATATTGAAATATACTTTCATTTTAAAAACACATTTTCAAAACCAAAATAACCAACCTAGTGGGAAATACTGTTCTTATATAAAAAAATGAATTATTTAAAAGGAAAACAAATATAAAGTAATTTCTACACTTGTGGTAAAATTCATTAATGGAATATATTTTAAAATAGAACAATCCATTGGTATTTGGTAATGAAAGTAAAAATGGTTTACCAAAAAATCCATTGGAAAATTTTTCTAACAATGTAAAATGTTCCATTTATAATTCATTATTATACATATAAATGCATCAATATTTTTTTTAAATACAAAAATTGAAGTAATATATTTATAAAATTAATCTTTTAAACATTTTTAATGTAAATTATCCCTTAAAAAGACTATAAAATTTTTAATATATAAATAATTAAAAATAAACTCAGATATGTCCAAAAATAAAATTTATTATCCATTAAACCATAAATAATAATTTTCATGATACTCTTAAAATAAATTGGACCTGGATGTAAAATAGTTGGTAGGGACACTTTAAAAGAGGATTTTATATAGAATGTATATTACATTGAGTAAAACTCATCACATAATTTATTTGTATTCCGTGATAGTAAACTTATGTTTATTATTATTTTTTGTATAGAAATATCTTCATGATCATTGTTTTATTAAATATATTTAAAACCATTTTATATGAAATTATTAAACCAATTATCTTCATGTCAGATGCTTTGACATTATTCATCTCAAACATCAAAAAATGACATGAATAAGAGTACTATAGTTGAAGAATTCAATATTTAATAATATTTTGAATAATAATAATGATATAATAATAAATCTTATACAAAAATTATTCTTTTGAAAAGTACAATGTATGTTTATTGGAAAAAATGATCTACTTTATAATCATAGGGATTGTAGGTTGTACCTACACATGGGAAACTATTCCATTTATCAATGATCATTGGGTAAATGAGATAATTATTAACTTAATTTTTTAGAAATAAAATTATATATTCAATAAAATATTTAATATTTAATTAAACTCATATATACCAGTCATTTGATGTAGCTATCAAAAAAGAATCACATCGCTTCGTGGAGAACGTAGTCCACACATACACACAATTGAAATTATCATTTTCAATGTATTGAAAGGTAATTAAATATATTATATATAAAATTTCCGTAATGATAAATATGTCATGTATAATATATATATAACTAAAATCCTAAGTTATATCCAACCATGATGGGTGGTGATGGAAGGTAAACTACATTGGTTGTTAAGGTGGTAGTCCATCGTACACACAAAATATGTTTTCATTCACTATTTAATAGAAGATATGAATGATATAGGTTATTCAATTAAAATAATTACATCTTAGTATAAGGAATATAGTTGTTCTATTATTTCACAGTGGTTAAAGATTATTTTAAGAAGGAGGGAAAATAAATATTAAGAAAATAGATGGTTAAGAGATAAAAATCTTTTTCAGACAACCACATTAGGTTAATTCTTATGACATCCTAGCTTGATATTATAGGATTGTAGGTTGTGTGATGAATATTTTTAGATAGGTATTGTATAAAATAAAAGGCTCTGGAAGTGTGGATAAGTGAGGAGAGCGAGTGTCCTTTTGTATGTGGGGGATATGAAATTATTGTAATTTTATAAAATAATAACATTTATTTATGACTCATTCATACCATATTGATCCAAAATAAGACCTTTATGAAAAATAATATGAGATAGTGTCAAAATAGTTCCCTAAAATATAAATTAGACTTCTTTTTAGGTCATTTTAACCCATATCTCTTTAGGGTAACCCCTGGTTAATAGATTTTAACTTTAACTTTGGAAACATATTTTTACTCTTTTTACTATTCATTATTTCCAAAAAATTAATATGAAATTACTTCCTAATATTAACTATTATATATAATAATATGAAACTTATTTTATTAAATTTACTTCATATATGTTTCAGAATTTATTTTAAAATTAAACTTGAAAACATAAAGAAAATGAGTTTTTCACAAAAATGACTTTTCATATATGAAAATGTTTTTATACTAAATTAAAGTGTCAAATTAATTAAAATGTAAGTAATTTGATGATAAATAATGTATGTGAACTTAATATTTACTTAATCCATTTTAAAACTTAATGGATCTCGGTAGATTATTAAAATGAAAAGTAAATTTTAACTAATATATATTTCTCACAATTCTTTAAAAAATCAATCATTTCAAAAATTTAGGAAAAACGATGCTATGATAATTTTTACATGAACAATTAGAAAGGAAGTTAATTTTTAAATTTAAATTATATTCTTTGGAAATCAATATTTAAAGTGAATATGTGGAATTCATTAAAACCCAATTTGGATAAAAATAATTTTTTTTCTATTTGAATTTAAAATCATCAAATATTATTAAACTGAATATTATTATTCAAAATCTAATTATTGAATATTAAAATGAAATGAAAATGATTGATTCTATTATAAATGGGTTTTTTCACCCCAAATAAAACTTAATATTATTTTTCCCATTCCATGGTGACACTATTTATGACAACACTAAATTATTACTACATAGTATATTGGATTGAAAAATCTTAGCCTTGTAATAGTTAGATAAATTATGATCCAATTATTATTTTATAAAAAGTCTAGTATACATAGTTGTTGTTGTAATGACTTATATGTTTTATTACAACAAAAATTGTTATCAAAATTTTATTATAATATTACATTGTTAATTCATAAATTACTTATTTATATATTTCATTTTTGGGACCAATATACATCCTTCTTATCTTAGAGTTTTTATACTACGAAATTAATTAAACTATCAAATGAAGGGAATCTCAAGAAATATACTCATCATTTGAGTAAATATGTTAGGAAATTATTTCATGTTGCATGAAAATATTATTTTATCCACATACACAAACAATATAAACTATACCATATCTGAATTAATCATAGAGTGGTTGTGATTAAACCATCATCTATCAAACAAAAAAATTCTAAAAAAATTACATATTATTGAATACTAAGGCATAAATTTATTGCCTTAGGTCATAAAAATCCTTCTTCTACATAGATAATAAAGAATAATGACATCAAATAAAAAATAAAACTAGTTGCTCTATAAAATATTATTCATTAATTATTAAATATTAATAACTATATTTACTTGAATTTGTTATATTTTCAGATTTCATTGATTATATATTTCATTTATGTATTTAATAGAATCCATTATTGAATGAAAAATGTTTCTTGTACATCAATAAGTTTAACCTGGGCATAAAATTCTAAAAATAAAATTTATTTTTTTCATATCAATCCTCCATTTCATCTCACTTGTAATTGAAGACAAATTTTGTCGCAATCACATTGAGTAATTTTGGTTTATCCACATTATCCCATTTAGGGTTTTTTTTAATTTTATAAAATTATTAGTTTACAGATTTCAACCACGATTCCATGATAATAACGTCTTCAATAATAGTAGGTTCAATCATAGAATGTAGAGTATTTGGGTCAATTATTTTCATCCTTTTAGTGTGAGTTGGTAAAGATTAATCTCCAATTGCATTTATCTGATTACTGTAACCCTTTTTCTGTATGAATGTTTCAAATCATAGATCATTCCTTTAATTGTTAATATAACTTTTTCAATATATGTATCATCATTAGCATGAAAATTTTTATATTGCTCCCCAACTATATTGTTTTATTCACATTTATCAATAAAATCATCCAAAATATAAGTTCTAGAATTTATCTTATCTATATTATGATTTTTTTTCATCACTACTCTTAGAAATATTGTAACACATTTTATTGAAACACCTTGAGTACATAATACTTATTGATTATCCTAAGAATGTAACTTCATTTAATTAGCTGTCATGTTTTCCTTGATTTCATTAATTATATCAAATTAAATAGATTCTTCTCAATACACTATGATTCTTCAAGGTGGTATTACGTATATTCCACCATTTTTATGGAATATTATACAATCCATGAATATGTAATACCCTATTATAAGTGCAAAAAATCATATGAACCACTTATTTCCAGATGTTATGTAAGATACCTCTATCAATAAGCATTTTCTGTGCAAAAGTTTGGACCATTAAATTTATTCTATCCATGAATATATTATATTGTGGGTGTTATTGTAAAATTACCATTTTTAATAAAATATTTTCCAAGATAATTTTAATTATTATAGAATAAGTAGTCGCCACCCCCCAGTTTTTTAATATGAAAATATTCATAGTTCATTTGGTCTAATTTTATAGTCTTTTATGGATCCTTTACATGTAATCTAGAGAATCCCTTTTTGAATGTATGAACATGAAGCACTGGCTCCTTTTATATTAATCCACAAATAGGCTAAAATACATATCTAAACTTGATATTTATGGATCATTGAGACCATATATATTATTTTGGAAAAAAATCATGAAAATAGATTCTCTCATCATCATGGGAATATATGTAATTCAAAACATCATTATTAGAAAATAATAATCATAAATAATTTTACATGTCCAGCTTAAAATTATGAATATATTTTGTAGCATTGAATTTGAAAAATTTCTTAAAAATTTGTTATTTAACATGGCCAATCATCTAGTTCCCTAATATTTTTCATCCTAAAATACTTTAAGATATTAATTCTCATTCCAATTGACCTGATAAAGCCTTTCTTCTAAATCCTTTCATTAGATTATTTCTAGAATTAACTTTTCTGTTGTATCCCTTTTGAAAAAAAATGTGATATCAAAACCATTGTAACGATTTTAACTTACACATAATTTTTTTGATAAATTATATCAATATATTAAATATCATAATTTCTAAATATTTCTCCAATGAGTCTATTATTTAAAATTCCTTTAATTTTAAATACCCCTTCATTTTTGAAAAAACTATTCCATTGAATCCACCATTAAAAATTTATAGTAAAAGTAAATTTCCTTTTTTATTGGATAAAAAACTATATAGAATCCATTTTATACTATTATTTTATGCTTTAAAATAAATTTTAGATGAATTTAGACTCATTATTTTATTCCTTTCATTATATGAAATTTATGAATGAGTTTAGAATTTTTTGAATATTATTTATTTTTAAAAATATAAATAAGATAAAAAATGTCATTATGAATGTGATAAAACATTTTAATTCAATGTAATTGAGATATTATATATTTAATTTACATAAATTTATCATCTATAAGAAAATATCTCTATTTTCTATTAGTAATATAATTTTTTATGCACAAAATTTGAGCAATAAAACAATATCAACAGAAGGAATTTCTATTCCAATTTGAATAATATGATCCGAATCTCATTTTCCATTATCTAATAGATTTATCTATTATAAAACATTTATAATTAATATAACAAGACATACTATATTAGAAAAATCCATAGAATTAACACTTCAAGAGTGGAATAATCTTATTAACCATATGTATTCACATATCTAAAAAAATTATAACTCTTATGTTTTTGATAATTTCACATTGGTGGAGAAAATTCTAATTAATTATAATTCCATTTGTTATTAATATTTGAATAATTATTAATTATTGTAATTATTTTATAATTGATGAAAATTTTACTAATTCCTTCTGTTCAATGATATCTATGATTTTATTCATATTTTTTTACCCTATTCATTGATTTCATTGAAAACGCCACTTGATACCATCCAAAACTAAATTTCATTAAATGATATATATGTTTTGATTTTTGTTTCAAGATTCCTTACCAATGAAATAGTATCATTTTCATGTGTTCAAATCTTTAGGAATATCTCCTTTAAAAATAAGTTAAGATCATCAATGATATTTGTCTTTTATTAAATCATCAATATTTAATTCAAGGAATCATCAATTTCTTTTGAAGCTCCCTCATATTCCATCACAAATATATCAAGGATATCATCATTAGGTTAACGTTAATTAATATAACTTATTGATTCCTTTAACAAACCTCTTATTTTTATATTATTCATTCATTATAAAAAATTTTTTTCTTGAGGCCATCGAAATATCAATTGAAGATATAAACCTCCTTTGGGATTATAATTTTAATCATTAAATGTTGTAATTTTCTCTAGTAAATGCATAATTATATACCCTAAAGTTTAGATAAACATAGTTTGAATACGTTATGACTAATTTTCAACATCATTCTATTCTACTTTGATAACAAACACATTCCTTTAAAACATCTCTCCATTTTAATTTGTTGATATAGGTCCACACTAGATGTATAATTATTTATTATACATTTGGGTAAATTAAATTCTCCATAAACTCTATCAAACTGCAGTATACACCTTATAGTGTTGTGTCCAACCTTCCCACAATAAAAACATGATAATGGTAAATATAAATCATATTTTCGCATGTCCAATTTAATCATTCGTATAGTATGTGAGAAGAAATATGTAATATCCGAAAACATCCTTTATATTATTAATATAACTCTTATATTATAATGACTATTTTTTTACGGTCACATATAAACTCTAATAAATTTATTGAAAACATTACTCATGAAATAAAATTACAACTAGTGATAGTAAAGGGTTATTTAATGAAAAAAATAATAATTGTAATATTTTTAGGTACTATAAACATATTATGTTAAATTTTTCTTTCCTAGAAATGTATATTTTTTATTAAAATTTATTTTTATGAAATAATCATATAAAAACACTTTATAAATGATTATATATTTTAAAGAACCCCAATGAAATTGTTATAATAGGTAGAAATTGTTCTATTATTCAATTTATTTTTATTTTCAATAAGTAAATATATTTATTTAAAAGTATAAATTCAAATATTTAAGGAAATATTTTGATAAAAAAGATCTTGTTTTTAATATGAATATCATAATTATTATAGGGTTTTTATGAATTTTCTAACAATGTTATTTTTTTGGTGGAAATGTCAAAATTGTCGCTTTCCAAAGCAATGTTATTTTATGACATCATTATTATGTCATAAAGGAATAAAATAAAAAAATATTCTATTTAATAGAATTATAATTTAATAATTATAAAAAATTAACTAAAAAAATAAATTTATTTTATAAATTTATATTTTACATATTAGACCCAAAAAGTGTTTTTTTGATAAAATATTTTTTTTGGGTTTGTGTGTATTAATTAGGTTGGATGGAAGGTAGTATTTTAATTAGTGAGGCATTGAATGTCGAAAAAAAATATTATACCATAATAATCCGTATATATTATTTTATTTTGTTGAACCCATAATTGGTTTCTTATATAATAAAATAACCTAACTATTAACCCATAAAATCACATATCATCATGTATAGAACCCCCCATTCCCACCTCACATTCCCCAAAAAACTCATTTTAGAAAATGTTAATTATCAATATCACTCGGAAGAGTCCTAAAAATATGGTTACAGGGTTATAGAGAGTCCCAATCTAGAATTAAGAAGCATTCACCCTTGCAAAGTGATCTTTTCCTCAACATCTTTTGATTAATGATCTTATATTGTATAAGAATTTTTTTCTAAAATTATTTTTTTAAAGTGACTTTAAACACCCCCATTAAAATAAATATTATTTCTTATTTATTAGAGGCTTAATTTTTTTAACATTATAAATTTGTATAAGTCGTTACACTGCCAAAATTATGGTTCCCCGTCCCTCTTTTACTACATTCTTTGTAGGAAATTTTAAATTACTTATAGTTTTAACATGAAATGTTATTAGGTGTCATTTTTATAAGTTAATTACTATTTAATGAAAAAAATATCACAATTACCCCTCATTATAATGTATTTAAATGTTTTTTAGTTCTCTTGGTTTTTTGTAGCCATCATATTATCCTGAATTTGGTAAATAAAATTGTGTGTGACTTTCCTAGAAATGAATTCCCTTTATGGATACTATAAGTGGACATATTTTTTAATTGATAATTCATGGGATTAAAACCATATAAGGATTTATTCGAGTATATTATGACCATAATTAGAGTTTATAGTGAGTGTTCCCTTACTGCACACCTGGTTTGGCATACTCGAGGTATTTTCATTTGATAATTCACTTGCACTTTATCAGCCATAATAGATGATCAAAATATGTAGATTCATTTTTCCCTCAATTGATATCAATATTCATTGAATATACCCCTATCCATTTCTTATTATCATTCCTTCAATTAGGCCACTTCCATTTAATCGTGACATCCTATAGTTTCCAAATATATATTTTAGATATTAAAAAGTATAACATCATTAATCTATTGAAAGGGTTTATTTAGAACCCAATTTGTAACTGATTCTTATGTTATCATTCACTATCCAAAATTATAATTTATATTAATTTTATTTTTAATTTCCATTTTCTTTGGTACTTGTTTTATAGTTGAAATATGACCTCATTATAGAAAGATCCATCATTGTCTAGGTATTTCTTTGCCATAAAAAACTTGTAATAATTATTTTCCATGTGATTAACCTTAAATTATTATTTTTATTAAAGGTTTTTCCACCTATATGTCCATAAATATATTTAATAGGGAAATTATTGAATAAACCACATAACCTTTTTCTATATGTTTCTAATACATTAGACATCAATTAGTTGAATGTTGGTTATTTACTTATAATGTTACGGAATTTCATTAGATACCGATTTAACATCAATATAGGGTATAATTCTATGACTATTGGTGTATTTATGTATGTTAAAATTATGTGGTACACATTGAATATAAATTATGATGGATTTACCCAGATAGATATCTAATGCATTAGGTGAATAATTAATCTCTATAGTTTACATATTCATGATGCATTGACTGTATGCCTAGCTAATGTTTTCTAACACCTTGGTCAGAAACCCCAATAATATATTATACGACATCTTAGTGATTAAACTTGGTGATATAAATATGAATGTATTATGTTTAATGTATATCTATATTTCCATGTTAAACCTCTTGAACTTATTATTTTATTATTCCCCATATAATTATGATCATGTTATGAATCGTGTAATCATGTCTATGTTCACATAAAATGCCTTATTTTTTCCACTGAAGTTCATTTATGGAAAATTTGCATTTTTTATCTTTTACATGGATTTATAGTTGAATTTTTTTTTATTTTTTCACCATGAATAACATTAAATGGGATATATAAAAGTATGTTAGATGTGTGGAGAATCCATGTAGATGAAATGTGTCTTGTAATAAGTGTTTTATTGTATGCGTACCTAGTTTCCAGACACTGAAAACATTATATATTTAGATTTGTTTGTAATTAATGTGTTGTAATACGAATTATGCATGTTTAGCACCATATTTGGGTGTTTTGGAATATATAATATCATTTTATATCTACACATAGTTTGGTAATTTTTGAGAATAAGGATTTAGAATATTTTTCTATAGAGTGTAAGATAATAATTTAATCTATTTAACTAGGTTATGTATAGATTATATGACCCATAGGATTAAAATATTCTTGGTATTTATTACAATTAAATTCTGTTTATAACATCTTTCTAAACATTTATGTTTAGTAAGTGTAATTCAATGAGTAAAATAGGGAGAAATAATTTTATCTAAAGAGGGAATACTGTGATTATCTAGAATTTTTTTTAATAAGATAACTCTGATTTTATATTAAATATGTTATTATAGGAACCTAAATAATACATTTAAATTTCATAATAACTTTACACATCATGGATAACTACAAGTAAGAATGGTGAATAAATTATTGATTGATATAACTAATATTGTTTTATTAAAGACTATAAACATATTTTGTTAAACATATATTGGATGGTTATTTTGTCGATTAAAAAAATTATTTTCATGATATAAAATTATAAAGTTTTTTATAAATGATAATATATTTTAATGAATCACTAAGTAATCTTTATAACGAACAAAATGTTTACTATGTTACAAAGATTATTAGTTTTTTGTAAGTATGGGTTATTATTTAAAATATAAAATATCATATGTTAATAAATAGAATGATAAAATAATTTTTTTTTTCACTCCTCACATAAAAATTATCATCAAGGGTTTTTTATGGAATTCTATATGAATGTTAATCTTTTGGTGAAAAAGTGAAAATTGTCATTTTACAAAGGACAATGATATTTTGAAATTTTTTTTCCATGACTACAAATTTAATAAAACATTTACCTAATAAAAATATAATTAAATAAATATAAAATTTAATACAAAATATTAATATTAATTTATAAATTTGTAATTTAAATTTTGGAACTAAATAGTGTATTTTTTGAGGCAATAATTTTTCTGGGTTTGACTACATTAATTCGATTGGATGGAAGGTGTTTTTAAAATTATAGAACATTTTAATTTCTAAAAACTCTCCTACACTCATTAATAATCCATTAAATTTATTCTAATTTATTAAACGACTATGTGGTTGGAATATATAATAAAATGCATTATATTTTAACCCTTTAAGCCCCCTCCTCTCAAGTATAAAACCCCCCATTCCATCAATTTCCACAAAAAATCATTTGAGCATGATTTATCTCTAAATATCTTAATCAATAGTTCCTACAAGGTATGTTCTAGGTTCTATAGTGTCCCTATACAGCTTTATAAAGCATCCTTTAATGGTAATATATATTATCCTCCCCTTCTTTCTACTAATGTTATTATTCTTTATAAGACCTTATTTCGTAATTTATTTTGTTTTCCACTGATTTTTCATTCACCCATTAATATTTATGTTTTTCATTTTGAATGGAGGAATTTATTTCCTTGTCATCATAATTTTTCCTATGTCATGACTTTTCCTAAATAAGGGTTCGTCACCCTTCATTTGTGACAACATTTGTCAAGAATTTTAAATTAATTATTGTTTAAATATGA
The DNA here is from genome assembly GCA_963277665.1 of Viscum album. Lineage (NCBI taxonomy): Eukaryota > Viridiplantae > Streptophyta > Magnoliopsida > Santalales > Viscaceae > Viscum > Viscum album. The sequence continues at coordinate 1,229,405,914 of OY728130.1, forward strand.
AATATTATTATGTATCATTTTTATAATTTCATTAACATTTTATGAATGATATATCTCCATTTCCTATCCTAATAATAACATCATAATAGTTTGCAACTCTCATGGTTTCCCATTACCGTAAAACCAACATAAATTTTGCAACTAAATGTTTTTGGGGTTTTCCCACCAATGAAATTCTTATTTGGATACATGGAGTAAACATGGATTCGTATCATATGTATATAGTTATTAAAAACCAAATTTTTTTTAGTCAAGTATGTATTGACCATAAGTCATATACACTATGTGTGGTCAATTATTATGCACCTGGTTTGATAATACCATTGGATTTTATTGGAAATATTGAATACAATTAGTAATCCCTAATAATGAAAACGAATATGTGGATTGATATTTATATTCAATATATGTATCTCTAGTACATGAATGTATCCTTAACAACTTATTTTTAGTATTCCTTAAATTGGGTCACTACACATTCACTATTAACAAAATATTTTTTTTTTCAATCTGATTGCTGGATATTCATAATGATATCCACATTAATCCATTAAAAGGGGTTTATAGCAAAATCATTTGTATCCAATGTTCATATTATCTTTCACTCTTTTTTATTATACGGTATTTTACCTTTATGATATATGTTTATGTTCTCATATACATTTCTTATAGTGGAAATATGATATATTTAGAGAATGATTCATCGCTCCCTTTATATTTCCTTATCATTCTATATGTACAATCACTTATTTCCATGTGAATACTCTTTCATGTTTCATCTAATTGAATTTCATTCAGCTAGATTCTCGTGCATCTGTTAACAAGGGAAATCATTTACTAAATTGTATACCCATTATATATATGTTGTAACTACCATACACTTCATTATGTCTATTTTTGGAAATTTATCATTAAATTTGTGGAATTGTTCAGGAGACCACTTTAATATTAAATGGGATTATTATTCTATAACTATTGATATATTAATGTATGTTTCCCTTAAGTAGAACACATGAATTTATAAATATGAATGGATCACCCTAATAGCTCTCCAACTCATTGGGAAAAGATTTAATCTATCATGATTACATGTTCATGATTTCTTCGAAGTATCCCTTGGAACGGTTTTATTATACCTTAGTGAAAAACCCAGTGATCATGTTTTTGGAGGCATTTGTAATGAACCTTGAAAATTGGCTTATCAATGTATCATGTTTATACTATAAACATATTTTCATTTTATGCCTCATGTACATATGATCATGTTACGGCTCGTGAACTTATTATCATGTTATGCCTCATGTAATGATTACCATGTTATGCCTTCAATACTTATAATCATTCTATGAATCATGTAAAAATATTTATCTTCTCATACAAGGCCTCATGCATTATCCATGATGTTCATTTATGCTCTATTTTCATTGTATATCCATCAATTGTATTTTTAGCCCACATTATTTTTATGACTCCCTTTTTTCTAGGGATATCAATTAATGAAATACATATAATGAGGGTACATGCATGGAGAATCCTTATGTATGAAATGTGATTTTTACCATGTTTTTAGTTCTAAATGTACCTTGTTCCCCAGGACACAATAATTTATATCTTGGGAGTTTATTTTAAATCACGAATTTTAATAAAAATAATACAGGATTAGATCTAGATCCATATGCGTCGTTCTCGAGAATCTCAAAATCATCACTTACTTAATAGTAATTTTTAGCCGGTTTATAAATATATTTTTCCCAAACCTTTAATTTTATATCTTTAGGTGAATGTTCAAGATATATTTTTGGATTAAAATAGATATCATAACCAACCAATTTATTATATAATTAAAAAATGGGTAACACTCTAAGATTAATTTTATCAAGTGTTGATAATTTTATATTTTATAATGGAGGTATTAATCTACTAATCAACTTCACTATATTAGTATCATTTATCACATGACCACATCTCATAATAGCACCATCCACATCAGTGATATGATTTAATAATCCATCCAGATTCACATATTTATTCATTATTATATGATTTTTTGTATATAATACATATAGCTTTATATTCTCTTCATTTATATTATATTCATATATTATTTGAAAGTTTATCCCAAACCAATTTTACAACGGAAAAATCAGTATAATTCATAATTTTTTTGATAATAAATTTTGAGCCTTATTATCATCACATAGAGGATTCAACCCATAGACTAGTATTTCATGAACTCAAATAGTGAAAGCAGAACATAAAATTAAGGGTGTAATTAATAATTATTTTTCATCAAATTTATCATTTCTTATCATAAATTAAAACAATATACTTATTCAATTCCTCATCCACAGCTTAATTAAAATTGTTACACTTCACTAATGAATGCTTGATATTATGTTACCCTCACTATTGATCATATGATGTTGGATATTCAACCTTCTAATATCTATCTCTATTTTATTTTTGATATATTACAAATCCTACACAACACACTTAAACTATCCCGACCCTTCCCAGTGGGGCTTGCGCCGTGACTTCCCAAGCACGCCTCCAATAGGTCAGGGGATGGTGACTAGCACCGAGTAGGCATATTACTAACATGGGAGGCATTACCTATATACCTGTACACATGCACACATATCCAAGACCAAAATGATGAAATGTAAAAAAAACTAAAGAACAAAAATGCATGCATACAACTAAACACAACCAATAGAGTACAACGAAAGGTAGAGTACTAAAAAGTAAACTGGACTAGAATACAAGCCCACCAAATACAAGAGTCTGAAAACTGAAAAGTCCAACCTGTAACCACAAGAAGGTACTGGGACTACTGCTCGCAGCCGTAGGAATGCCTCGGCCTTTAGGGAACTCAGAAAGTTTGGTCCTATCCTGGTCTGCCCTGGACTATGTCAAAAGTCCGTTCGTCTGCACACGACACCAGACGTGCAGGCAATGCCCATGCAGGGGTGGGTATAACAATACTTAGTAGAGGACCCCGATAACCACCAAACAGTACACAAAGTAAAGGTAAAGTCATCTATGCACAATGTATGTCGACAGAACATATAGAACAAACCAGATAAACTAAAAACCCAGACCTATGAACTGGAGACAAGTCACACAACCCCATACCCCCGTTAGGGATTTAGTTCGAAGATTCCACAATGCACTCGTTCTGGGACAACACACTTCAGAAGTCTTATAGCTCTGATGACGTCCATCCGAGAAGTACCGTTCATGAGGAACCTTCACAAGAGGTAGTCACACTCATTATGGGAGACACACTCGTGAGTGGGAAGATTTCAGATAGACAGAAGCACTCATTACAAGAGACACACTCTTGAGTGGGAAGGATCACAATACACAGATGAGGATCACTACCAGGGCCATGGAGGATACCGTGACTCATCCGGATTCACCAGTTAGGTGATACAATAGCTAGGTAGAGGATCAACGCCTAGTAGAGTTGGTCACATCGATGCCTGACTCTACCTAGGTTCAGGAATGGATAGTGGATCTCGATCTGAGCCTCTCGGATGGATTCCAGACTCTATCACAGAAATTCCTACAGAAGGGTTCATACTCCTGTGTGGGGAAATGATTCCTGACCTTCAGGGGAACAAGAAGAAGGGGAAAAAACCGAAATGAAAGATGTTCGAAATACGGTGAACAAGAGGAACATGCCATTTTCGAAAAATTACACAGCATGTAGACAGTTACACGGTGTGTTGTATGATGCCGGGTACTGCTCGTGTACAATGGCCCATGTCCTAGGCTGGTCGTATAGAAAAACTGAGTACACGGCGTGTAGTACGATGTACACACCGTGTCCGAGTGACTGGGGTTGGCCCCGTGTCATTGACCTTGTGGCCGTACACGGTCATCAACCCGTGTACTAAAACTCTTGTCTGTGTACCCCTAAGATACACGCCGAGTTCCGCGTAGCCGCCTCTGCCATGCTGTACATGCCGTGTTTCCTGAAGCCATGTAGACCATCCCGTGTCCGTGTATTTCCCAAGATACATGCTGAGCTTTGGGGAAAGTCCAACATGCCGTGTGACCAGGGTCACACGCCTTGTGATTCCGCTCTAACCCCCGAACCCTAGCCACCGTCAGTACTACACGGCGTGTTCTTCGGAAGTACACACCGTGTATTCTGGAAATTTTCAGAAACACGGACTTCCACCGTCGCGCCTCCGGTGACGATCCGTTCGTCTATCCGGCCATCCGATTGCCGCGAAACTTTGAGGTTTTGGTGGACCCAACACCACGAAGCTTCTACCAATGTTTTTGGACCTCAGATCGGCTCCAAAAACATGATTTGATCCTCTCTCATGAAGAACGCTTGAAGAACACCCTTTTCCGATCCGGTCCGATTTGTCCTCCGCCATAGTCGCCGCACCTCTACGAGGTCGTTGTGGTGTAGAAATTTCGATTTGGGATCATTTAATTGCGGAACAGATGCACAATGATCTATTTTTCATCACCCCATGAAGAACAAAAAGAATGCACGAGAAAAGTAAGTGAGAGAAAATCCAATAAACAAAGTGAGGAATGAACCCTCACTGTCATTCGTCACGTCGTTGATCCGCTCCCTTTAGCTGGCTCAAATAGAGAAAGAATCAACAACAACAAAACAACAAGGATAAATTCCCCAAATCATCCAGATAAAACCCTCCCTCAATAATGAACGAATCCATGGATCAACTCGTTTGTGGTTGATCCGCGTTCTTCGTTTAAAAATAAAAAATGGGGAAAAGAATAAATTAAACAACAAACCCCTACCTCAGATGGGATCGATCGCTGATGAAGGTGTCATGCTGCCACCGTCGTCGAGATCATTCAATGTCATTGGAGCAACGATTCTCAACTTCGATCTGTCGCCGTTCGCCATTAAGGGTTCACTCCAGCGCTCCATGGATCCTCCAGCGATTTCTCACAAAAGTTCGTCCATGACCACCAATCGCTTAACCCATTAAAAAGGGAAACATGATTGGAATTTAAGATACGATGCTGTATTGATGACTCCATCATTCCATTCATGAGTCATTATGATGATTCATTAAAAAAGAAACATATGTCTTGTCGCTGCGCTGCAACAGATGTTTCCTTAGAAATAAAATAACATTTAGCAATTTATTTTATTTTCATTTTACTAAAAACGTCTGAAAATTAACTTTTTCCCTCGACTCGCGCCAGTCGATGTTAGGCTCATTCTAAAGTAAATTAATTGTCTCGGACGTAATGATTCCCTAAGATTTTTAATTCAGGCATCCGTTTGTAAACTGCCACAACCGCGCACAAGTGCCGCCTCACTTAACTAAAAAAAAATCACCATTCAGGCTCAATGGACCTCGGAATGATGTGCCGTTTTCGTGCAAGATCTCTAAATAATTCCATATAATATTTAAAAACAATACACAGAGATTCTGAGACACTAAATTCTCCCCACCTTTGGGATTTACATCCCCGAAAAGCCAAAACAACGACTACTCAAAAAGATGTGGGTACTAGGAATGGATCTGGGCCTCCCGCTCCCACGTGCTCTCATGAATATTCCCGTGCTGCCACCAGATGCACACCAAGGGAATCAATCACCCAAAAAATATCCTCTCCTGCCGATCGTCGATCTCCACTGGGTACTCAACAATGGTCACTCCATCCTTGATGTCCAGCTCGCCCCAATCAATGACATGCGACATGTCATGCACATACCTCATCAGATGCGACACATGGAGGACATCATGTAACCGATGCAACTGTGGTGGTAGAGTTAGGCGGTACGCCACCTCGACAACTCTGCACAGTATCTGTAAGGGTCCGATGAAACTCGGAGATAGCTTGCCGCCTCGGCCAAATCTCCGTAACCCCCGTCGAGATGAGACTCGAAGAAAGACGTGGTCTCCCTCTTCGAACTCCAGAGGCCTCCATCATCGGTCAGCATAGGACTTCTACCAGCTCTATGTAGTCTTCATCTGCTCTCGGATGATCTGCACCTTCTCTGTGGTAGCTCGTACCAACTCTGGAACCATGAGTGTTGACTCTCTGGGGTCGGTCCAGCAAATCGATGACCGACAGGGTCTCCCGTAAAAGGCCTCGAATGGTGCCATACCAATGGTGGACTAGTAGCTGTTGTTGTATGCAAAATCCACCAGTGGTAGGTGGTCCTCCCAACTATGACCAAAGTCAAAGATACAAGCTCACAACATATCTTCCAGAACCTAAATAGTCCTCTCCGTCTGACCATCATTCTGGGGATGAAACACTGTGGTCAAGCGTAGCTGAGTCCCAAAATCCTCCTGCAATCCCTTCCACAACTGGGATGTGAAGCGGGCGTCTCGATCGGAGACTATAGTCAAGGGGACTCCATGAAGCCGAACTATCTCATGTTCGTAGAGGCGTCTTAAGCTCTCTATGGAAATCTGCTCCCTGATAGCTAGGAAGTGGGCCGACTAGGTGAGTCGGTCAACGATCACCCAGATGGAATCATGCCCCTTGGACGTCCATGGTAAGATTGTCATGAAGTCCATCAATATTCCATCCCACTTCCACTCTGGAACTTCCAGGGGTGAGCTAATCCCTATGGAACCTGGTGCTCAACATTCACCTTCTAGCATGTGAGGCATCGAGAAATGAACTCTTCTACTGATTTCTTCATGACTGACCACCAGAACTGTCGTTGGAGATCCTGCTACTTCTTTGCCACCCCAGGATGTACCGCAAAGGGGATTTATGAAACTTCCTCAGGACCACCTCCTGCAACTCCACAGGTACAATAGTGCGTCCTCTGAAAATAAGTACTCACTCCCCAACTTGTGAATATCCATCAAAAGCATGTCATGTGGATTACTGAGCACGTAAAGCCACAAAGTCGACATCCCCAAGATGCGCCTCCCTAACTTGCTGTAAGAGTGAAGGGGTGACAACCATCAACTATAGGTAAGCTGTATCCTATCCATCCACGAAGGATAACTGAAACGAGGCTAACTGCTGTGTCGCCTCACTCAACAGCTATGAGCTCGACCTTATACTCTTTTGGTCAGAGTAGACAATAAACCGCTCATCCATTAGGTAGTGTCTCCACATATTCAACGCGAAGACCACCGCTACCAACTCGAGATCATGGGACGCATAGTTCTGCTCATGTGGCCTAAGCTGGTGTGAACCATCAGAAATGTCTACATGCCATTGCATCAGGACACAACTGAGCCCAGTCCCTGATGCGTCGCAGAAAACTACGTACTCGACACCCTCCTCCGGCAATCTCAAGACTGGGGCGCTCGTCAAACTCTATCTCAGCTGCTCAAAAGCTTGAAGGTACTTCTCTGTCCATATGAAGGGTTTCCCCTTCCTGGTCAAGGTCGTCATTGGTGATGATATCCGGAAGAAATCAGGGATGAATATCCCTTAATATCCTGCCAACCCAAGGAAGCTCCACACCTCCATCATGCTCCGAGTTGGCTCCCATGCTAACACAGCCTCAACCTTGGTTGGGTCCACAACTACTCCATCTTCTGAGATGACATGTCTGAGAAAGTGGACCTCCTAAATCCAGAACTGGCACTTCGAGAGATTCCCATAAAGCTGGTGCTCCCAGAGTATGCCCATAACCATCCGCAAGTGTCTCGTTTGCTCCTCCTCTGACACCGAGTACACAAGGATGTCATCGATGAAGACCACTACAAACCGGTCCATGTATGGCTAGAAGATCTAGTTCATTAGTCCCATTAACACTGCCGAGGCGTTCGTCATGCCAAAAGGAATCACCAAGTACTCATAGTTACCGTAGCAGCATCTGAAATCCGTCATCGGTATATCCTCGTCCCGCACTCGTAGCTGGTGATAGCCTGATCGAAGGTCAACCTTCAATAACCACTGTGCCCCTCTTAGCAGATCTAAGAGGTCATCAATTCTCGAAAGTGTATACTTGTTTTTCATCGTCACCTGGTTCAGGTGCCAGTAATCCACGCACATACTTAGACTCCTGTCTGCCTTCTTGGAAAACAAGAGTGGGGCTGCCTAGGGTGAGATGCTGGGTCTCACAAAACCCTTGCTCTACAAATCCTCCAACTTCACCCTCAGCTCATGAAGCTCTATGGGAGCCATCCAATATGTTGATGAGGAAATTGATGTCATCCCGGGGTGTCAGTCGATGCCGATGTCAATCTCCCAGTGGGGAGGTAATCCTGGAACATCATCGGGAAATACGTCCTCGTACTCTGCCAATACTGCTGGGAACGGGGATCTCACAAAATCCATTGCTCCAAGTGCAAGGCTATCCAACTCATGAGTGATTGGCTGCACCCTCCTGTGCATAAGTCCATTCTGTGCTGCCCAGATTTCCTTTTATCCGAAAAAGGAAAACCTTGTTCCATCACGACAGACACACCGTACTCTTTGCCTAAAATAGTCAATATGGGAATGGACTAAAGATAACCAATCCATACTGAGAATGACGTTGTAAGGCCTCGACGCTACCACTAAGTGGTTTCAACTGAAACTCTCGCCTCAAAGGGTAAGATCACACTATCTCCAAAGGTGCGTGATCGTCGAGTCTCCTCCTGTTGGTGTATAAAAATGTAAAGATCGAGTCAACAGTTCTACCGGAATCTCGACGTTTCATGCAATACATGTGGCTATAAAGGAATGACAGGAACCTGTGTATATAAGCACAACAACTAAGGTAGAGAAGACACAAATTGTACCTCAAATCATCCCTGGAGTCCCTGGGTCGTACACCTCGACCACATATAGTTGTCCCCGCCCCTGTCCCCCAGCTCCCTGAGCCTGGTGCGGACCTCATGGGGGTGGTGGTGGAAGTAAGTCGAAGCATCTGCCACCACTTGCAGCTCTCCCTGATCCTCTGCCATGTCCGCCGCCTGGCGGGTATACCTGTTCCATTCTCGGCCTCTGCCTTGGTGGTCCGTCCACCACTTCCCCGTCAGTAGCTCGACGTGTCAGGAAATCTCTAGAGAGATGTCCCTTACTGTCGCATGTGTAACATCACTTCTCCCTAGGCTGGCTGGATCCATCCTGAGAGCCCTGTACTGTTGATCCCCTGCCCTGGGTCCTCCTATGACGTTTCCCATGTCCAGATCCTTGTGCCTGATGTTGGCTCCCTACTGTTGGGGTCTCTGCACTTGTCTACCTACTACTGACTGACGGCGGTTGTATCTGCTCTACGAAGAAGCTTTAGATCACCAAGGCCCACTCGATCACTCGAGCATAAGTCGATATTCATAGAGGCACGACACTAGCTTGGATTTATCGTCGTAGACCTCGATCGAAGGTCCGAGCTCTGAAGTACTGATCTCTAACCATATCCATCGAGTACCTGGAAAGGTTGGTGAACCTCTATGAATAGTCAGCTACTATCATACTGCCCTACTAGAGCTGAAGAAGCTCCTAGATGCATCCAAATCTCAGCGTAACCAGAGAGAACTCCTCCTTGAAGAGTCGCTCAAACTCCGTCCATGAAAGAGTCTCCTCATCGCGAGTCTGTGTGGTCAGACTCTACCATCGTCCCGCCGAACCCTGAAGAAGGCTCGCTCCTAGGATCACCATCTGGTCTGATGGTGTCCTCCCTAGACGGAAAACTCTAGTCACCACCTCAAGCCAGTCCTTAGCCGCCTAAGGGTCGGGCTCACCTCAGAACCTGAGGGGTCTCTATCTCTGGAACTCATGGAGTGCGCTAATCCTGCCCTCCTCGCTGGTTGGTACTGTAGGTACCACTAGCTACTCCACTAGTGGTGGAATAACTGGTGCACCACCTGGTGGCAATTTTTGGGGAACTGGTCCTTGTATCGAAGCCTCGTCACTGAGGGGGTCATCCTCTTGATCATGCCGCTGAATCTTAGAGAGTATGCGTCATGAAGGCATCCTATAAGGAAACAAGATATACCATTTTCAAAGAGTATATCTGGATAGCTGACACAAAAGACATGGAAAACACAAACCATTCCTATATGATGCATGTACCTTTTATTTCCTAGCAACCCATGTTTTCGTTTACTGAGTCGAAAAGAAGGTTATCAGAGTCCTGGTGTATGGATACGTCGGCTGCCGCACCAACACTGGATTCTCTGTCCTTAAAGCCGAAACCGAAACACTTAACACTATTTCCCCAAACCAAACTCACAGACTCTTGGTCCTAAGGTAGAACTAACCACCTCTGATACCACTCTGTCACGACCCGTCCCAGTGGGGCCTACTCCGTGACTCCCCAAGACTGCCTCCAATAGGCCAGGGGCTGGTGACTAGCACCGAGTAGGCATATTACTAACATGGGAGGCATTACCTATGTACCTGTACACATGCAAAAATCTCCAAGACCAAAATGCTGAAATGTAAAAAAACCAACTAAGGAACAAAATTGCATGCATACAACTAAACCCAACCAATAGAGTACGATGAAAGGTAGAGTACTAAAAAGTAAAATGGGCCGGAATACAAGCCCACGAAAAACAAGAGTCTGAAAACTGCAAAGTCTAACCTGTAAACACAAAAAGGTACTGGGACTGCTGCTCGCAGCCATAGGAACGCCTCGGCCTTTAGGAAACTTAAAAAGCTCAGTCTTGTCCTCCCTAGACTTTGTCAAAAAGCTATTTGTCTACACAAGACACCAAATGGGTGGGAAAAGCTTTTGCAGGGGTGAGTATAACACTACTCAATAGAGGACACCGAAAACCACAAAACAGTACATAAAGTAAAGGTACAGTAAGCTATACACAGTGTATGTCGACAGAACATATAGAATAAACCAGATATGCTAAAAACCCAGACCCATAGTCTAGAGACAAGTCGCACAACCCCATACCCCCGTTAGGGATTCAGTTCGAAGATTCTGCGATGCACTCCTTCCGGGAGAACACACTCCACGAGTCTTATAGCTTTGATGAAGTCCATCCGAAAAGTACCGTTCATCAAGAAATGTCACGAGAGGTAGACACACTCATTACGGGAGACACACTCCTGAGTGGGAATATATATTTCTGATAGATAGAAGCACTAATTATGGGAGACACACTCTTGAGTGGGAAAGATCATGATACACAGATGGGGATCACTGCCAGGGCCATGGTGGATAACGTGAATCATCCGGATTCACCAGTTAGGTGATACACTATCTTGGTAGAGGATAAATTCCTAGTAGAGTTGGTCACGTCGATGACTGACTCTACCTAGGGTCAGGAATTGATAGAGGATCTCGATTTGGGCCTCTCGGATGGATGCCTCACTCTATCACAGAAAGTCCTTTTAAAGGGATAATACTCATGTGTGGGGAAATGATGTCTGAACTTCAGGGTAACGAGAAGAAGGGGCACTAAACCAAATGAAAGATGTCCAAAATACAGTGAACAAGAGGAACATGCCGTTTTCCAAAAAGTGCACGGCGTGTAGACAGTTACATGACATGTTGTCTGACCCCGGGTGCTGCCCGTGTACAACAGCCCGTGTCATAGGCTGGTCGTGTAGAAAAACTTAGTACATGGCGTGTATTACGATGTACACACCGTGTCCAAGTGACTGGGGTTGGCCCTATGTCACTGATCATGTGGCTGTACATGGTCATCAACCTATGTACTACAAACCGTGTCTGTGTACCACCTAGATACACACCGAGTTTTGTGTAGTCGCCTCTGCCATGCTGTACACGCCATGTCGCCTGAAGCCGTGTAGACCATCCCGTGTCCGTGTATTTCCCAAGATACACACCAAGCTTCGGGGAAAGTCCGACACGCCGTGTGACCAGGGTCACACGCCATGTGATTCCACTCTGAACCCCAAACCCTAGCCGACAAAAGTACAACACAACGTGTTCTTCGGAATTACACGCCGTGTATTCTTGAAATTTCTAGATACACAGACTTCCGCCGTCGCACCTCCGGTGATGATCCGTTCGTCGATCCGGCCGTCCGATTTCCACGAAACATCCAGGTTTTGGTACCCCGACACCATGAAGCTGCTCCTGATGTTTTTGGACCTCCTATTGGCTCCGAAAACATGATTTGATCTTCCCACGCGAAGAACTCTCAAAGAACACCCTTTTCCGATCCGGTTTGATTTGTCGTCTTCCATCGTCGCTGCAACTCTTCAAGGTTGTTGCGGTGTTGACCTTTCGATTTGAGATCGTTGCGTCGCAGAATGGATGTGCAATGATCCGTTGTTCATCACCCCATGAAGAACATGATGAATGCACGAGAAAAGGAAGGGGGAGAAAATCCAATAAACAAAGTGAGGAATTAACCCCCACCGTCATTCGTCACAATGTTGATCCGCTCCCGTTAGCAGGCTTAAAAGGAAGAAGAATAAACAATAACAAAACAACATGGATCAATTCCCCGAATCATCCCGATAAAACCCTCCCGCAAAAACTAATGAATCCGCAGATCAACTCGTTCGTGGTTGATCTGCGTTCGTCGTTTAAAAATCAAAAACGAGGAAAAGAAGATATTAAATAACACACCCCTACCTCAGCCGGGATTGATCACTGAAAAAGGTGTCACACTGCCTCCATCATCGATATCCTTCAACATAATTGGTGCAACGATTCCCAACTATAATCCGTCGTCGTTCTCTGTTGAGGGTTTTCTCCAGCGCTCTGCGGATCCTCCATCGATTTCTCCCAAAAGTGCGTCCACGAACACCAATCGCTTAACCCCTTAAAAAGGGAAACATGATTGGCATTTAAGATACACTACCATATTTATGACTCTATTTAGCCATTCGTGAGTCATTATGATTCGTCATTAAAAAAGAAACAGATGTCTTATCACTGTGGTACAGTGTGTTTCCTTAAAAATAAAATAAATATTTAGCAATTTATTTTATATTCATTTTACTAAAAATGTATGAAAATTAATTTTTTCCCTCGAACCATGCCGGTTGAGGTTAGGCTAATTCTTAAGTAAAGTCATCATCCTAGACGCAATGGTGCCCTTATATTTTTAATCCGGGTATCCGTTTGGAAACTTCCACAACCGCGCACAAGTGCCGACTCACTTAACATAAAAAAACAAAACACCATTTCAGGCTCACTAGACCTTGGAATGATGTGCCGTCTTCGTGCCCAATCTCAAAATAATTCCATATAATATTTAAAAATAATACATGGAAAATCTGATACATTACATAAACTCTTATTCTTAATATTTTTAATTTATCATTTAAATTCATATCAACCTCAAAATTCATTAGCATAAGAAATAAATCCAATATTGATGATCTAAAATTAAATCATCACTTTTGCATTCACTTTCAGTCATTGAATTTCAAAACACAATTAATAAACAATTATAGTGGTCCAAATTATGAAATTATAGGCATAACATCTTGATATTCAAAAACCATAGTGTAACCTATATTCAAAATTCATGTAAAGATGAAATCATCATTCAAAACACAATAATCTTGGATAATAACTCGTATTTAAAATCAATTACTCTATCTTAATATGAAATATATTCCCCATTTTTTCACTTTCCTTTCTAGTTTCCTCTTTCAATTAATAATATATACTGTTCAAACTAGAATTCAAACACAAGTGTTGTGTATCAAAAATTTAAGAATAGTTTTTGTAATATGAAAACAACTTCTACATTATCATGGTATCTTTCTCCTAAATGATTCCAATTAGCCTTCAACACCATAGACTTCTTAAAATTTTATGGTATGAATAACATGTTGTGTACTTATTTCTTGGTCAGTTAATATTTCATCTGATTACCATGAACACCATTTATTCGACAATGTCTATAATGGGACCCCAACCATTTTACATGCCTTCTTTGATACCAAAATTCCTATGTTCAATAATGTGGAATAGAAATGATCCCCATTTTCAAATAATTAGTTCTTCACTGATTCCTTAACACAAAAACACTTTATACGTGTCTATATAATTTACTATAATTATTATGTTCCATATCTAATATTTTCAATTAAAAAATTTTCATCGATGACGTTTACACGAATAACTGTTTAAAATAAAAAACATTCTTAATTTAAATTAAATCATAAACACACACTCTAATTTAATTCATTCCAATTTTATCATTCCAAGGATTATACCACAATAAAGTATTATGTGATATATGTGCCTCCTATGAAAATATTCACCTCAGTTATGAAAAATATATCATAAAACTAAATATCATAATTCACATAAAATTTAATTTTAATATGGAATCAAATCAAAAGAAATACAATATATGGATAAAAATGAGTGAATCATAAGCTGGTAGTTGGTCATAGTTAAGTGTTTTCTATAATAATTATATTCTAGAATATACTGATATAACAATAATTCTAATTACAATTGATGATGTTCAAATCTAGGGGAATACTGCTGAAAAAAATGTTTTCATCCCCTATTTTTCATATTTTATCCATGTATCCACATAAATAATCTTGGGATATTTATAATCTTATTTATTAATATGATGGTTATATATTAATTTCATATGTTATGTACTTTATAATTTAAATTACACATCAATTTTATTTTCAAATGGGGGTCTAGATAAAATTTTTGAATTGAGAAATTCACACTGATTTACATGGTTTCTATTATACAATTAAATTATGTTATTTCTAATGTTTCAAAATTTATATCATTTAGAAGAAGTAGTTATTAATTTTATTTATAAAAGGGGATTTAGAAAGAATATTTAAATTTAGTCTTTTATTTATATTCATAAATTCAATTTATTATTTAAATACCTAAATGTTATTTATATTATTTTAATTTATTTAACTTTTTGACTTTTAAATTGAGTAATTTTACCCCAATGATAAAATATAATAACTATTTTCTATTATAAAACCTCATATGAAAAACTAAATTCTTAATGACATTCAATCTACAGTTTAGAAAATTAATTATTAGAAAAAATTCACATATTCATTAGTGAAAACATTCTAGGAGCATTTTTCTCCCACCCTTCACACACACCCTATTCTGGATATATTTCATTGGTTTTTATCACAGATTGGATAATTATTATTTGGATTATTAGTGGATTTTTTGGATATTTATTGTGATCGCTAGTCACCTAGAGGTGAAATTTGGATAATTTAAGTTTATGTATTATATGTGCATGTTTATATAAAAAACAATATGGACAATTTATTCTTTAAAAATTTCCACTTTATAATTCTAGTAATGGGTATTTTTTCGATGTTGTGTGATAAAAAAGTAGGTATGGGTTTTTATTTTATTTTATCCACGTTTTACTCGATTTATCAGAGATAATGTATATTTTATTTGAATGGAATACTAAATTATGTAACATAAATTATTTATTTATTTTAATGATCAACGAATTGTTTACTATTATCCATGGGTAAAATAATTGACACTTTATATCATTTGACACTCTATAACTACTTTCTAGGACGAGACAATCAATAAAGCTCTTCAAGACATGTGGCAGATCGACTAAGGTGACTTAGATGGTAGAACCAATCTTCATTGTTCTAATTTTTTTATTGACTAATCTTGTGACATTTTAGTGTAACATTAGTATTAATATTGGACCATTGAAACATAATAGGTAGTTTATAAGTATGATTCACTTGTAAACCATTCACGAGAAAATATGATTTTCCAGGGGTAGTCATGATAGGTGTCTGGATTTTGAGTTTCACATTAAATTATGTTCTGGTTTATTATGATCCAAATATATCCTTTGTAAATAATTATGAGAGATATATAAGATATTTTGGGGTTTCATTGAGTTTTTATGTGGATATGGAGGAGGGACCTAGGATCCACCATTGGATTATAGACTAGAAAACCCTAAAAAAACAATAAAAATAGTCGAAAAGACCTTTCATTTATTATCACATGATAGGTTCATGGTCATACAAATGGTGTAACCTGAGATTTTACAGATATAAGACCACTTAATTTTTTACATGATACTATTTTGTTCTCTAATGTTCTTATAATATAATTTCATTTTTTATGAGATGAACATTTGTGGTTTTTGTAAAGTATTGTTGTTATGAGATTGAGGAATTTTATATTTTTTGGGCTATGCTGCATGATTTTTTACTTAACATTTTATTTACATGTTTAAAATGGGCTTATTTAATGATTTTAGATTTTATAAATATATTTTATTATTTATTTGATATGAGATTATGAATTTTATATCTATTTTTCAAAATTAGTTGGGTTTTCAATGAAATATTTGAAATTATTTTCAATGAATTCAATATTTCATAATGATAAAGAATGTGTTTTTTAATATTTTATAACTAATTATTGTATAAAAGATACATTTCTATAGTGGATATTAATTTAGTTTGTGTTTACTTTTGATTTTTTCCCTTGGTTTATACTATGATTTTTTTATTTGAATTATAGAGTATGTATTGAATCTGTTTAAATTTTTGTGTAATTTAGAATATGACACCCTGAAATGAATCGATGAAATGTTGAATGTTTTATATATTTATAATCCTCTATTTCATTATTCTCATGGTTTTTGTTTGAAACTTTTTTTATATGCTCTATAAAATCACTAAATATAATTGGAGGGTTGGAATATTCTTTTATTATAGACCCCATCAAAATTAATTTGAAGCATCATAAACCTATATTTTGTGCGGATAAAAAACCTCCTAAGTTGATGGAGTGATTAAAGAGAATTGAAAAAAATCATTAATTCTATAGATACTACTAAATTCTAAGGTGAAATACAATATTGGGTTATTATAAGGATCTAATCATGTGTTGTAGAAAAATTACATCACATCTCTGCTACATTATAATATATCAGTAGAATTAATAAATACCCGGTTTATCCAATGAAATTTTCTAATGATTCTAAAGGCGGGTAAATTAATTGAATTAATGATTACCCATCAAAGTTAATTAATAATGAAGTATAATCTTTTGAGTTTACTAGATTTGGTACAATATGGTTTCTAATGACTCTCAGAAACACAATTCATTGAAGTAGTTATTTCGCCATACCTTACATCTAATTGCATTTCAATGTAGCATGATTTTATATAATGAAGGGTTTGAAAATAATATGATGTGAAATAAAATAAAATATTTAAAAAATTGGAGGATGAATTGTTTTTTTCAATTAGTTTGTGTAAGGGTGTCCAGTATTGTGTGAAGAAGAGGTTAGATGAGACCCATTCATAAATTTGGGATGATGAGGGAAAGTTTTCATAAATCCTTGATGATTCTAATAAGATGAATAGATCCATCGTGGGTTTCTAACGTGGTAAATTCTGGAAATATAATCCATATTCGTTGATACATATTTTTAAATATCATTATTTTTCTATTTAAGTCATCTAAAGATATTATGAAAATTTAGTTATTGAAGAAAGTCAGAACACATTAAATAGAGATCCAATCTTAATGATAATATCTCTTTAAATTCATTCTTGATGTGTTTCAAACCGATAAAATATTTTTAGTAATTATTTTTTGATGTATCTTATTGATATCTCATCTAATGTTATCTATTATTGAATTAATTATTTTTATTATGAACATGACTTGGGTTTGAACATTTATTTTTAGGTCTATATATTATACTAGATATGTGATGAGATGTAGATGTATATTATTTTAACTTGGGACACCTTGGTTATGTGTTAGGATAATGTGAATAATATGCAGATGATGATAGGTTATACACTGGTGGTTACTAGATTGGATTCTAATGGTTACACCACTGGATGTAGTTATATGATATTGGTTATTGTTTAACATACCATTAAGATTTTAAACACATGTTTATAGTCCAGGTTTTATTTTATGGAATGTTTCAAATTTATTTATCTCTTAAATTATTATTTTAATAGATATTAATGAATTATTTTATCTTATATTATATTCTTTTAACTGTTATATTGGTTTTAACTCTTCTTAGTAACTTTGAACAAATGTTTTTAGTAGTTTGAATCATTAGTGGATGTTTGTAATTTTAGTCCGTAATTTGTAGAGTTATTATATATATAATATTTCTTTTATCATTATTTTAGTATTTATCATTACATAAAATTTCTTGTTAAATTACAAATGTTGTGTATAACCATAGTTTTACTCCATATTATACGTTAATGACTCTCATGTATAAACTAAATTCTATTATATAATTAAATTGGTATTGATTAATTAAATGTTGTTTCTATTTATCAAGAATTAGGTATATGTGTTGTAACAAGATGATATTTTAGAATTAGTTCCACTACATATGAGTACTTTTATTATATCTAGCAGACCATTTTCTTTGACCCTCTTTAAACATTTCCCAAACCTTCCACCTCATGTATCTGAATGAATTGGTGGCGATAAAGGATAATTTTTTACATCAAATGATAAGTATGTAATGGATATAATGATATTTTATTAGATAGGTAATTTGTATTATCATACTCAGTTGATTTTATTTCCCTACAATTGAACCCTTGATTAAGTAAAGTGGTTTTTATCCTTGTTGATTTTTAAATTCCCTCAAGACTTTTTAGGTGAAGGCTGTTTAATATTGGAGAAAATTATAACACTCTCATGGCACATTTTTTTAATAAATTATATTTATATGGTTTCATTTGAATTTTATAAAGCTTTCATATTGAAATTTGGTTTATTTAGAATTTTAATTTTGGAATGGTAAATAAAAATCGACTACACACATTGTAGTAAATGTTTAGGTCTATTTATATTTTAAAATACTATTTAATGAACTATTCATGGTGAGTGGATGGCTTATAGTAAACCATATATGCTAACAATTTACTTGGTTACTTTTAGAAGTAACCATAAAGATGAACTTTGTATATGGGAAAATTATTTGGATATATCTTATTCATGGATTTTTCTATTCTGTCATAGGACACTGATATTGAAACATAAGGAGGACCCATGTGCTTTACACATACATTTATGGTGTAAAATTGGGTAACATTGGTCCACATTATTACCACACGGTCAGAACATAACATGTAATTTCTATATAGTTGATCCTTATATAGGGAGATTTCATAGTGTCTTATCCATTATTTTCTCTTGGATTGATGAATCATTAAAGACAATGATTAGCGGGATTAATGTTATATTCTAGTGTATGATGCTGTATTGATACATTGTTCTGAAAACCATGTGGCCAAACTATTTGAGTTTTATATGAAAATTTAAAATGTGATTTTAATATTATAAACATGTATGATTTTTTACATATTTATTCTCATCACCTCTGAAATTCATTGGGATGACTGAGAATAATATATAGGGAGCTTCTCTACTTAAACATACATTATTCCAATCTAGTTTTCCATGATTTTAGTTGATTTCAAAGGTGTAGTCTTATTTTTCACATCATTATTTATAATCCATCATTTTTATTTTCGTTTTTTATTCTCCCATGACACTTAATTGGTATAATACTGAATCCTAATTTCGTGAAAACAAAAAATAATAAGTATATAATTTTTTAGGTTTTTTAAATGTCCATATTTACATTAGTTATGATTCTTTAATCAAATATGACTTGATTTTTTTGATTTATGTAAGGGTTTCTATGAAATTAATTTTATTTGGATGGTCTGGTAATATCTGAGCTTTCAGATTTTTTTCTAACATATTGTAAATATAAACAATATACTATATAGGTTTGTAAATTTTTTTCTATTAATCATACACTTATAAGAAATTGGTTTTTAGGAACATTTAGAATTAATTTTTTTAACAATTGTTTATTTATACCATATGTTTTTAATGAATCTTATGTGGAATTAAATATTAATTTTTTTTTAAAAAAATTATTTTTTGTTCTATTTTTGATAATCATTAATTTTTTAATGGGAGAAACCCATGTTTTTAAATATATATTATCAATAAAATGGGTTCCTTAGATCATACAGAATTGGTTTTTCATATATATCTATTATTTGAAATATTTACACATTTGTTAGAAATTATTTAGTTTAAATTAATGGTTTACTTATTTTTAATGTTTTTTAGTTGATAATATTTAATAGAGTTTTCAAAACATGATATAAAAGAAATATTAGAGCTTTATAAAATAATTTTTTCATAATGGTTTTAGTACACCTATTTTTTAAACTCTATATTAAGTCATGTATTATTTTTCCCTATGTGGAATGAATCGATTTTTTATTGACAACATATAAATGAGGAAGTGGTTATTTAATTTATGGGTTTTGAAGGACTTATGTGATTATTGGTTATGATTTATAATTTAATTATTGGATAATCATATGAATTTTTTGTTTTAGTAAACATACACTGGTTTTGTCATGGGAAAACTAGGATACCTACTCATAAATATCGGTTTCTAAAATTGAAAATTATATTATTTTACTTTCTAGTGTCCCAATGTTTAGAAAATTCCCATGCTATGTGGTTTCACTGATGAGGCTAGTATAGAGAAACTTCACTATATATCTATTTAAAGAATGCATCATATTCTTGAAAGTGGTTCCACCAGATTATATATAGGGTCCTATAATGTTTTAATCTTGTGAGTTTACCATGATTCGTTATTCATTTTACTTTGATGTTTTCCTGGTGATTTTAACTAAAAAATTATTTGGATATACTTCAAATCATATTGGATTCTGGAACCAATGACATCTATTTGGATTAAAAATATATTTTTATTTTTGATATAATAGTTCCCGATTAATTTGAAACCAAATTCTATTTATTTCATAAATAACATTGTTATTTTAGAAATGACTGGGTTTTTTTAACATGTTATGATATGGGAAATCCTATTTTCTTTAATTTTTTGTTCTCATAAAGTTGGAATTAAATATTTTCAATATTTGTAATGTGTATTTTTTTAAATGTGTCAATTCAATGTTTGTTTTTTAAAAATGTGATATGAATGAAAAATTAAAATTAAAATTTAATATATATTCATATATTTAAAATTAATTTTTTTCATTCCCCAATATACCTTTTAGTTTTTCATGATTTTTTTCTAAAGTTTTGACCTTTTATATGATGTAATGGTTTTTCTAAGGTAAATAATGATATATTTCTATAATTTTAAATTTATATTATGAAAACCCTCTTTCTAAAAAATTTTCAATCATTTTTTTATAGAAATATATTATAATATGAATTTCATGAAACCATTTTTTGGAATTCACATGGGAATATTTATCAGACAACCTACATAAAAACAATTTCTTGTAGGTATCCCTTTTGTTTTCAATTAGTTGTCAAGATTTTTATCTCGTAATGTTTAATGTTTGTATAATAATCTAATTGATGTTTTGGAGGTGGAGGGTTACCTCTGGTCACATACAGGTGATCTTATTATAGTTATGGTATATGCTATATCAGGTGGATGTTCATGTATTTTAATCTTAATAAAACCATTTGATTTATATATTTTTCAGTTTTATATTTTTGTACTAGATCTGTTTAATTTATGATTTTTTATTTTTTTAAAAATATGTTTTGTTGATTATTTATGTTATTAGATGTGTGGTATGTTTTATTATTTTAAAATTTTTAATTCATATACATGGAAGAAAAAATTAAGAAGTATTCATTCCTTATTTACGGTAAACATCAATTGATTATTTATTCTTATGGAAGGGATATATCATTACAATTTGATATTATTTGAATACATGGAACTATATTCATTATTGGGTTGATATGGAATGCTCCATGGTCATGTGTATAATATCATTAAGTGATGTTGATGGTTTACCCTAACATGTTCTTTACAATCACTCTAGATAAATTGGATTTTAAGAATGCAATTTTGGTAGATACACTTATAATAATTCAATAATAACAACCAAGATGATTCAAGATTAATGAATTATTTATGATTAGTAATTTTCTCTAAAAATACTCAGAAACCACCTCAGGACATGAAGGGTAAGCTATCATTGAATAAACTAAGTAGTGTATTTATTAAATATGATATACAGAATAATCTCTCATATTAAATTTTTTTTGAAGAATATTCCCACGATTCTAGTTATACACCACATAGTAGAGTTATATGATAACTTTTTAATGGAAAAACTATCCCTATATAGCTCAAGTATCAATCGAAAATATTGGTAAATAAATTTCTATTTCCAAAACCATTATATAATTTGAACTTGTGTAAGTATAATGATGAATCTATTTTCCAATATTCATCTTAAATAGGAATTATATTTACATTAATCCAACAGTATATTGCTTAGATGCATGGGAAAAAGGAATGGATAATCCTTGGTAACATAAATATTATTAGGTTATATTATTATGTATTAAATAAAGAGATAACAAGTATTCCTATTTACTAAGATGTTGAGTTCAATATATACATGATTTTCATAGAGATTTTCATTTCTTATTGAACGCCTCTCATTAAACAGAACTGTTTTAAGATGCAATTACATTAGAAGATGAATTTTGTTTTATACCTATGTTCTTCTCCAAAGGTTCTCCATTACTATTGTTAGATAAAGGATGGTTTGATTAATCTCTTTATTGACTATTGTGAGCATCAAAAGATCAAAAAGAATACAATTAACCTTTTTGATGAATTGATCAATGTTCAACCAACTATATGGTGACATTTAATAATATATTATAAAAATATGTTAAAGAATAATTATGTTCCAAATTATTTATATTAGAGTGCATGTGGAAACTATGATTTATTATTAAATCTATTATAAATCAATACTACTTTAACAATCATCATAGGTATGATGAATAACTTTTATAGATATTACAATGATGAATTTGTAGTTGTATTTTTATATGATATTTAAATCCACTATTATTGAAATAAAAAACACGGTGATCACATGAGTACTACATTAATTATTTTTTTATTAGAGATATTATATGAATTGAATAATGAATGTGACTTATAGACAGATAAAGTCATTTTATAGGGTTACATTACCAAAGATAAGTTGTTATTTATTGATCGTTAAATGAAAAATAGAATAGATGAACGAATCACACCAATAACTACAATGGATATATAGAGTTTTCCTAAATTAACTACTTAATATCAAATGTTTGTGTGAAACATCTCACAATTTTTAAACCCAATAACCAAGATAACTCTGAAAGGTGTAAAATTTACATATAATAATGATTGGGATAAGATCATCAATTATTTGAAGAATTATCTGATCATGACAACCATTGTCTATCGAATTTTAAGTAGGGAATGATTTTTGGTTTAAAAATATTCCTTAATTAATTTTTTTAGGTTTTTTACACATGAAAAATGATAAAGTGATAATATATACCGTTAGACTATTGACGGTTAATGATAAAGATTATCTAACACATATTCTGATGTTGGATCTAGTAATCATCTCATTAATGATTTAGGTAAATTATCTCTATAGAGTTAAGTGAAACATATATAATGTTAATATATAAATTAACATTCATAAATCACACAACATAAAAAATGAGATGGTTATATATGGTCTTGGTGAAGATTATAATGAATAATTTTGTTATATTTATTTTCTATAGTTTCCAAGGAGAATGTCAATATGAGCATAGAGAGGTTAGTTATTGAAAAAAGTATCCACCCAATCACTGTAGTGAGGTTTTTCATACATTGGTGTGAAAAGAAAAATGGTTTCTATATAAATATAATCACTGGAAAGATTAAATATATAAATCCCACAAATAATAAATTTTTTAATGGGTTTAGATTATAAATAGAAATGATAAAAGTTATGATTCCATGTCTATAACAAATTCTATTATATATGGAAGTATAATGAAGATGGAGAGATTAAAGATATGTTACTAAATTTTGAAATAAAAATAATGTGATAGAGAATCGATCATGGGAACTCTATGCATGATTATTCGTATTAAAAATTAATAAAATCCATTGGATGATGATTTGAGAAGGAAAATATAGAGTATAAAATTGAGAATTTAAAGGTGAGAAAACCGTTTCCTGATAGGATTAACACTATATACTACATTGGTACAAAATTACACAAACACTTGTATAAAATAAATTGGATGATGGGATTAACACCATATACTACATTATATTCGAATAACATTCCCTTTTTGAGTGTTTTTTTTATTTAAATTATTATAATTTAATCAATTGAGAAATTCCAAAAGTACCCCTCACCTTCATTAAACGATACGTCATCCCTCATCTCAATTATCCACTTTGTGTCTTATTGACTATAATAATCATCAAAAATATCACATAGACTTCAATATCCAAAGTCTATTGGCTCAAATATTCTCAAATGGTTAACTATAGAGTCCGTCAGAGGAGATCTAAAGGTGTCATTGCGAAGAAGAGGTAATTTCTCTGTCTGATCACTCACCTTTAAAAAAATTATATACCTACAGTAAATATATGATATATATCATTAAATAATACATTTATCATCATATATATTATTAAATGTTATTGTGATTATGAATACACCATTATACTCCCCCTTTCCAATCAAACAAGAATTGAAAGTATCACTAGTGCGTACGTACGACTTACTGTCCCCATATAAGAATACAATTCTATTTCCATCACCATATTTAATGAGTTATAATTATAATGGGTGTAATGTTTATATATGTTAAATATTTTATAATTAAAATTAAATAATGATATTATAATTTCTACCGTTTTACCACCTAATATTTTGGGAAATAATAATGTTGCTCATGCGTAAGTATGGATTACCATCTATAAGATGTGATGTGATTAAGTTTTCTTATATATTTCACATGGGGGTAATAAGGATGAATTTTATAAATATATATGATACATATATCATAATAAATATTCGAGAGATGATGAAACATTGTTTAAATTATAATGTATAGGACTGTCGAACTGAAATATGCTTGGAAAATGGAGAATTTATCAAATATAATAGTGATTTTAATTATTAATAAACAGGTGATAAGATGTTATCAAAAAAATTTACAATTTATTATTGATATATGGTTATGGAATAAATGTTTAATAAATCCATATTTAGGATACATGAGTTTTTAATATGAATAAGGAATGGGGATACTTGATGTAAGGTATTTTTGTCTCACTTTTATTTCTGCGGGACACATAGCTTATACACTACTTATTTGTTATGTATGGTGTAGATACTACCCATGAAGGTTTTTATGAGTATTACCCAAATTATTATGGTATTTTCACATATGTATAATTTTTTTCTTCCATGAGACGTACAATTCAACTGATTATTACGGGGTAAGTGATTTTTTCACAATATCATCGATATTCAGGATTGATTTATTTTAAATACCCATTGGGGAATATTTACCTTCCACATATATGATTTTAAATAAATGATTCCAAAAGTGTTTTTAATTTTCTAATATGAATGTTTAATGTTATTTTTACCCATGTTTTACTTTTTATGAAAGTGTTTCAAAATAATATATTTGTCTTTTTCTAAATAAGGATCTTTGTGACTTTACTGATAAAAATATATTGATGGAATGTTTTTTGAAATTATAAAACACGAATAGAGTATTCTTATTCCATAACAAATTTACAATTTTATGATTATTTTACAATATTACAATCTTATTTTCAAATAACATTTTCCATTTATAATTCAACATATCTTTAAAATTGATTTCATAAAGGAAAGGGTATTTTACTCAAGAATTATTTCAAGGGATTTCTACCAAATAATTTCCAATATGAGATGATATTTTTTTAAGTTACTTATTCTTTAATAGGGATATGACTGAATGATAACACTATTATTCTTTCATTGAATGATTAATTTTTATGATGATAAGATATTTATATGACTTATATTATGATGAAGTGTTCAGGAAAGTCATTTCATTACGTGGTTTCTAAGAAGATGAACCATTTATGTTCTTATGGAACACATAATCACAGTTTTAATTAAGTGATAGGTGGGATATATATCTCCCTCCAATTCATTGGGAAATGAATTATATCTCATGATGTGGTTAAGGGAATCTATCTAATGTGGTTGATCTGTGATGGGAAACAAGTCGATGCGATTGATCTGTTAGGTGGAACAGGTGATAAGGCCCCATCCGATTTCTTAGTAGTAAAATTTGAAATTTGAAATGGTTTTATATTCTTATAATGATTCCAAAAACATTTATGTCTTGAAAATATAGTTCATGAATGAGTTACGATTAGGTTTCATTCTTATGGATGGTGTTAATGATTTATGCCATAAATCAAGTTTGTGATCCAGGAAAGGATGGGTATGACCATTGTATGTTAATTTGATGATCACATGTCCATATTTCTTATCTTATGATTTCATAAGAGTATAAATTTATATCTTCCATGTTTACCCTTACTATAAATCGTATCTCACCATTTTCATACGTTTCATTACCACAAGATATGAAGAAATGTGTTAATTGTGATTTGATAAAAGGGATATAGTTATAAAGAATGAAGTGGGATATGATATAGATATTTTATGAACAAGTTGTTTATGTTGATTATATTTTAAAAGGAACTAGATTTTTATGATACTCATACATGTATTTTTATAATGAAATGAATATTTATCTAAACAGATGTAATATCTATGAATGAAAATCATGGGCCATTATAGTTGAGGTAGTGGATGAGGTGCTTATGGGAAAGAGATCCCATATCTAGAGAGTGGTGAAGCGCATGGGAGTAACACTAAATCACCTAGAAGAGAGAACATACAGTATCATGTTGTTCGACCTAAAATTATTGATAGAGAGGCTAGAAAATCTTGATTTAGAGTTACTGTTCTTGTAGCTTCTACAGTATCAAGTGTCTTATTTTATATTGGTTCTTATTATTCTTTAATATCATCACAACATTTTTTTATGTTGAGTTAGTTAATGGTTTATATGGGTGGGGTTATGATGATCCATACCCCATTGGGAGTGTGGTCGAGGGACATCTGTTTAGGTAATGGGTGGTCATTCAAGGTAGGAGCGTATCATTCATATGGGATATTTACATCATTGACATGGCATAAAATGTCATAATTATCAGTATGGACTAGTAAGAAGAATAAAATACCACATAGATTGTTACCAAAAGAGTGTAAGATTTTGTTCTCCAGAGGGTTAAAATTACATTCATTATAAATAGAGGGATATCCTGGAAGGCCATGTAGTGCCTATTCATAAACTAGTGGAGCTCACCACCCAGGTTGAAGGTCTCTTTATAAATTATGTAGGTAAAGAGAATGATATATTTCTACCCATATAGGAAAGGTTCCAGGATGTGTTTCTTATGGAATTTTCTGGGATGCCATTGAAGAGAGATGTGGAATTGGTAATTTATCTCATGGTGGGGCAGATCCATTTTTCATTCCACCATTAATAATGACACCAATAGAGCTTCAAGTGCTTAAAACTCAACATGAAGAGTTAATGGATAATTAGTTTTGTCATCCAAGCATGTTTCCTTGGGGTTATCCAGTTTTTCTTTTAAATATGTATGAATAAAAATTATAATTGTCTATTGATTACCAGATGTTGATCCAGATGAATGTGAAGAACCAATATTATATTTTATGTATTGATAATATTCATGGACAATTGAGGGGACATCATTTCTTCTCCTAGATTTAATTGAGATGACGGTATCACCATTTGATATTTCAATATAAGGATATAATAAGGACTGCATCTGGGAGAATCTATGGCCTATATGAGTTGTTTATGATGATTATCGAGTTGATGAATTCACCAGTAGTGTTTATGGACTTGCTGAATAGAATATTCCACCCACACCTAGTCAGTTTTTGGTATTTGCAGTGGATGAAATCCCTGTTTACTCCAAGAGTAATGACAATCATCCCCAACATCATGACATAATCCTAAGTATAGTGAGAGATAATTGTATATATTCAAAGTTATGAAAAAACTTTATGTAACAATCAGGTACATTTCATGGGACAAATAATCATGGTGGATAGTGTTTTAGTGGACCAAGATAATTTTCAAGAAGTTGTTTTTGAAGAACATCCAATGCATGCATTTTACATTGACATTTTTCTAGGGACAATGGGCAATTATCAGAGGTTTATCTAGGAAATTTCCCAATTGGAAGTACAACTTTTGGTATTGAATAAGAAGGGTATATAGTTTTAATTATCCAGAGTATGTGACAATTTCTTCCAGGAGTTGATGAAAAACTTGATGATGGCACTAATATTGATCCTACCCGAGATGGGTGAGGAGTATATGGGAGTTTTTTATTCTTCTTGGATCAGTCTTGGAGTATTGTTGATTTAGGTAGATCATGTTTCTTCATATGGGACTTGGATATTGAGGCAACATGAATGGATATATCCTATGAATGACCTCGATTTAATTATTGTTTTATGCCTTGAAGTGTTGGTTGAATTATCTTTTGGGTAAAAATTTATCTATGTTAACTCATCAAAAGATCATAAATTATTTCTATTTTCAATGAGAATTGAATCCATGAATGATGGGGTGAGTTGAGTATATGTAGTCATTTTATTTGGAGCTAAAATATATGCTTTAAAATGGCAACAATATTGCAGAAACTATGATCCGTAAAACAATGAATGAGGCAGTTTAGGAGCCTAGTTCCGAGAGGAAGATGATGATTTTACTAACTAAAATAAATATTCTAGTTTATTAGGGTTAAGAGCAGATGAATCTTGTATTATTTACAGTGGAGTCTTTGATTTGGATATAGTTCAAGGAGAGACTGTATAAGAATTTAAGATGTATATATTTTAGGTAAAGCCTTGAAGGTGAGGTGTCACCTTCAGATTGGACTATAGATGTGGATGATATAATCTATGTTAGGAATCGGGTTATTGTTCCAATGAGTATATGAGAAGAGAAGATGCATGAATTTCATGCCTTGAAGGTGGTGGTGCATCAGGTTTGACCAAAAGTATCATGATCTACATCATCTATATTGGTGTTCGGGCATGATGAAAGATATTATAGGATTTGTGACATGATGTTATAGCTATCAATTGGTGAAGGACAACATCAATGACCTAGGGGTTTAATAAAAACATTTCCAACTATATAATGGAAGTGGTATGTCATTACCATAAAATTTATGGAGGGTCTCCAGAGGACTACTCAGAAGAATTATTCAATTTGGGTGGTTGTAGACCAACAAACAATTGTAACACATTTCTTGCCTATTCGAGAGACGTTATGTAAGAACCCATATCTTCGTTTCAGGTAGGTTTTTCCGTTTCTGGTCATTTTTGAGGAAAAGAAAAAAATCTGGAAATTTTCTAAGTACACACCGTGTACTTTTCTCCCACGTGAGGTCCTGTGCTGGACGTGTTCGGGCCACACACACGGTGTGTAGCGGTGATGTGGAGGCCACTTAATGCGGTGTACAAAAAGGGAGAGTACATGCCGTGTACTTTTCTTTTTTATTTCATTAATCAAACCAGGGTCGAGTCTTAAAACTATTTTTATCTTCTTCTCCACCTAATTACATCCAGAGCATCCGAGGAGGCTGAATCTTCTCTAAGACACCGATCCGTCACCGGTTATCTGAATCGAATGCTGTCAGTTGCAATATAATCACAGCGGTGAGTTCTTGGTTCTTCTTTGGCCACGTTTCCTAATTCCTTCTTTTGTGAGTGTTATATAAGGTTGAACATTTTATACATTTTTGCAGATCTTCTTTATTCTAGGATGATTCACAGGTCGAGGTTCAAGTATAACTATATCCTAGGATCGAGGTAGGTGGTTTGTTTCCCTACATTGAATGTCTTTGAGTTTTGGGTGCAAAAGTGTCGAATACCCATGTATCGGGTATCTCAGGTTATGGTTTTGATCTTGTATTGTTATCTTCCTTATATTTCATGTATGCTTGAGGTTATTAGATGATTGATAATTTCTTGTTAGCATGTCTGAGGATCACCCCATGGGTGTTCCCCCTGTTTTGGCTATTTATCACCGTTTGGCTTAGGTTGCCTGTGAGGCATACCTTGTTGCATTGTTTACCTACCTTGATAGAATTGATTGCATGTATTTCCTACTTTTTATATGCTTTGGATGCATTGTAGATATTATCCAAGTAGTTTGTTGAGATTACTTTGGGCTACTAAAATTCGATTACACACGACTACACTACTCAGGGCTATAGTAACATGGTGTGGCAGAATAAAGAGAGAATTGACGATTAAGGGCTTCCTTGGAGAGTCTATTATAGATTAAAATAATTAATAGGACCTATGGGAATGGGAATTTGTGCTTTATTAGAGTGTTCTTAGTTAAGTATTGAGACTATATAGGGAATTAGATGTAAGTTCTTTCTTCAGAGAGTCTATAGTTATCGTTGAAAGATCACAGGGGAATTGATGGTGAGAGCTTCCCAGAGTGTTTATGCCTTTGTATGTTTACTTGACTAGATGGGTCTGCCAGTGTGAACAACCCAGAGAGTCACCATGATTATTTTTTGGTTGGTTTTGACGAGTCCTCCATGCCAAAGAAAAATCTTGAGTTTGTACTGCTTGCTGTTAGGTAGTCTGCTGAGATACCTATTACGTTGCTTGCTATGCCTTGGGAATATAGAGCTGTTTACTAGATTACTTGGTTGATAATTTAATGAGTGAGTTAAATTAATAAATAAATGTGAATGGAGATTGGTAGGATTGTTTACTTTAGAGTACTCCTGTTTCTCTACTGCATTTATTTACTTTACTTTTTCTATATTCCTCACCGACAGTAGGGCACAAATATTGTGGTGATTGCCTACTAAGATAAGTCTCACACCCTGTTTGGGTCCTACTTTTCAGCCCAAATAGGTTATATGGTTGCAAGTGTGGATAGGGATTGTGGCCCATCTACTTCAGGTACATGATTGCTGGTTGGAGCTGGAGATCATTGGACCGAGCTTAGGCTTGCGATGCTGCTGGAGTTGCTGTTTACTTTTAGTGCTTTGTTCTCAGTTGTATTTCATCACATTGTTGTGTTTGCTGCTTTCCTTAGATACATGTACCTTGCTGCATCATTATTATATTATACATTTCTTCCGATGTTTAGTTTCAGTTGTTTTATGCTGTTTACTACTTCCGCTATAGACTGTTATTTCATGTACATTGAATACCTTACCAAATGAGGTCATAGTTTCTCTAATAACTTACCAAGGCCCCCAATTCTAGTCGGTAGTCTCTGGAGTTTGAAGAAATGCACTTGAGGTCATGTGGCGAACCAGGCACGGGGAACCAGTTGAGGGGCTCAGGATTCGGGTCGTTACACTTTCTCAGTGGAATAGTTAAGAGACATGTATGTTTCAGATATAGTCTATCTGCATGGGGTTCCGCAGATTATAATTTTAGAAGAGGAGTCACATTTTACTTCACACTCTTTGTTGGTATTTCACAATAAACTTGGTAGAATTTTTTTACTCAGAATGATATTCCACCAATATACAGATGGGAAGTCAGAGCATTCTATTCAGGTTCTTGAGGATATTCTATGAGCTTTTTTCCTAGACATCGGTTGGTCTTGGGACAACCGCCTAGCATTGGGGGAGTTTTCCTATAAAAAATATTAGGAAACCACTCATATGGAACCATATGAGGAATTTTATAATAGTGCTTATAGATTTCCTCTATATTATATTTTTTAAGGTGAGTTAGAGGTATGGGAAGTTAGCCACCATGTTTGTTAGACCATTTTTGGTTTTGGAGAGAAACATGACAATTTCATTCTGATCGGCACATCCATATAGGTATTATGTTATGCATGATGTTCTTCACATTTCAGAACATTGACGGTATCACCATGACCCTTGTCATGAGATTGATGTGGATGATGTTAAGATTAAGATTGATGTGTCCTTTGAGAATCATCAGATTCAAGTGTTGCATTATAGTGGGAATGTTTTTCTGTGAATGATTCTGTTGGCAGTTTGTATATTATGGAAAAATGGTCTTGTTCAGGATGAAACATGGGAGAGGGAAGTGGTAATCCTACTTAGTGGCCCAACCTTTTTACCTCGGAATATTAGATATATTTGGGAGTACAAGTTGAGGATGATATGTTATAATATGTATAGATTATAAGATCCCAATCTTTTTATTGAGATTTATCAATATTTATGTTCAGGTATTCTTTTTCCATTTGTTGGTTATATTTTTTAGCCATGTCTTCTGTGTATTTGGGTGAAATTTTGATGTTTTTTGTGTGGTTTTGGGCAGTCCATGGTTAGCTCAGAGTTTTCTCAAACTAGGGTCCTTATCCCAGAAAATTGTGTAGCCCCATATAGTGATGGATTTCATGTTTAACAGATCTTTTTTTCAAACCATGTTCCCTCTTTGGACTAATCATGCACCCTCATAGGAGACACACACAATAAGGTTTCATGGTTGGGAAAATCACATTCCCTTGTTCAAGAAATAGTGCATGTAGAAATAACTCCACCAAAAATTAGTTTTAAAATTCCAAAACATCTTACCTTCATCATAATTCAACCCAACTCAACCATATATTGTTTCTCTCATTTTTTACGCATTGAGATTAATTTCAAGGATTTATGAACTCCATTTATGTTGAATTGATGATTGAAATAAAGAATCTTCACTACTCCTGATACGTGATTTTCATCCAGATTATTTATCTCCATCTCTACCATATTTTTATCATATTTTTAAGGGATGTTTTCATCCATTGGTAATGGATCTGGATATATGTTTTGATACATATAATATTTTTGATCTTGGATCTAGGATTTGGATCTATATATCATTCTTTATTTTGAAATTGAGTCCCCAACTTCAATTTTGGAATTTCAATTTTCAAACTCTCATATGTTATTTTGAGGTATGTGATCTAGTTTCGAATTCCCATAGACCTAATTTAATTAAATTTATGTAATTATGCAATTTGAATTTACATTATTGGTAAATTTCATCTGGAATATAATTTTATTAAATTGAATTTACATTTGATAATTGAAGGGGTTGAATTGGGGGACATTGTAAATAGGTTGAATTGGAATAAATAATTGGTTAATTAATTTATAAAATTATGTGAATATGGAAATGATGGTATATTGGAGTTATGGAATCAATTAATTAAATGATATTGTGTAATTGGTTAATTTTCGAGATATGGGTTGATAATAATAATAATGGGATGGTTGGATTATACTCCAAGGGTTATTGGGTTATGTGAATAAATGTCAATTAATGGTTTAATAATGAATTGATCATATCATCCCATGAGATTGAAATAAATAGTTCAGATTAAATTGTAAATAAAAAAGGTATACCATGTTGTGAAATTTTGATAAGATGGTTAATGATGATTATCCTAATTAAATGTTGAATGTGTGATATATTGTATGATTTTTTGAGAAAAAGGTTTTGATACATGGACTGATGCAAAAAATACCCATGGGGTCCGAGTAATGGCGCTATAGGACCAATGCATATATGTGATAATGACTGTGGGACATGGACTGATGCTTGGAAGTCCCAATTGCATGATTGATTGATAATGAGTGTGGGTCACATACTAATACTTCAAAATCCCACATTCATGATTGATTGATAAAGAATATAGAACTAGTTTGATGATTCCAAATCCCACTTGTGTGATTGATTGATTAACATGTTGCGGGACACATATTGATTCATTAAATACCAATGGGATCCCAGCCATGGATTTTGAGGCACAAAATATGTCTGTTAGATGATGGTTCCAATTAGTCGTTATATTAATTGAAATTTAATAAAAAACAAAAAACCATGTGATAATGAATTGTGGTTCTTTATTGGACATGTTATATCGCCGGGGGATATTTCATATTGTTGCACAAGTGGAAGAAGGTATTTTTCTTTTGGGTAAATTCATGAACCTGTGAAATTCTATAGATAATAATAAAACAATGAAATTTTATAAATATTTACTTTATGAATTGAAAATTATTCTTTATATAAATGCAGAAATATTTGTTGACTACATATTGTCTTAGACTCCATTGTTGGTGGCCGACAATGTTTTACTCACACCCTACTCGAGCTACTTGATCAGTGCCCAAATAGACATCAGGTTTAGAGGATATAATAAGGTCAAGAGACCTATATTATATGGATACGTTGGGATGTAGCATGGATGAGTGAACTAAACATGGTTTTGGGACCTACTCGTGGAGGTTTTAGTGCCATTATTTTGGGTTATTAATTTGAAACCTAACACTTATTTGTCATGATATATCTACTATTTAGATATGGATATTGTTTTCAATTTTGGTTAATCATGTGATATTGGTTCTTTTGATATTATATTATTATCATTTTTGGTTATTGTATTTGGTTATTTCGTGGTTATTTGTTCTATTGTGATGCTTTGATAAATAGGGTATATTCCCCCTAATGCTATATATATTTGACTGTTTCTGTTAGTCAGCTACCTCCAGTGTTTGGGGAGGTGTGCCTAGGGTCACATAAACAACCGGTTCGAGGCACTAGTATGTAGTACCCAGGTCAAGAAATGTAACCTTCAAATATCCAAGATCACTTTTATTGAGATGTTTTTATGCTGATGGAAGAACATAAATAAATCTAAACTTCTATCAAATGGGAAACTAAACCATCAGTCATGCATACAATGGACTACATCCCCACAAACAGATGCAACTTTGTTTCCCTCAACACCTATTGTGATTGGAAATAATGATGTATTTAGGGTTTATATAATATATTTATGATATAATTATACCTATGGTATTATAATATCACATATAACTTCTTATATTCCATTCTGTTTATAGAATGATAACATCGCTTGTGTGTATGGTGGACTACTGCCTCTCGGAGAGATGTGATTCATTTTTCACTTATTCTTAACATGGAAGGAAATTAGGATAAATTTAATCAATATTTTTCATATATATTACATGATATAAATTATGGAGGATTAATATATCATAAAACATCTTATATCTTCAACCATTAAGGAAATTATATCGTTGCTCATGTGTATTTATAACCTACCATAATAATAAAGCGATGCAATTAATTTTTCATTCAAAAATAAAAGAAGGATTTTAATAATGTATTTAATGAGTAAATATTATATTAATAACCTTAATATAATTCTAAAGGTTAATTTTTTAACAAGTAGGGGCATCAAACCCTTTTTATTGAACTAAAAAAACCCTTCAAATTTCTTATTTTCTCTTAATGAAATAAATTTCTTATTATAATTTTTAATTCGAAATTACATTTCTCTTAAGTATCCATAATTTTATATGATTGATATTTTTATTTTATAAATTTTATACCATTATTACATATTTTTTACTTAGAATGTTATTTTATTAATCGAGGAAATATTGAAAACATTGTATCCTTTAATTAATACGGATATTTAATGATAAGGATGATGGATTTAAGAATTAAATATATTATTCTATATATGAGTAATTCTTGGGAATTAATTTATCAGTGGGGAATGATTATAGATATCCCCTAGATGCATTGACATGTATGATGGGACAAATTAGGTGGCCAAATCAGATGGGGTTTTACCCAGAAGTTTTAAATTGTCATGTGAATGGTTTTGATTGTAGAGGTATAATGATTCCTGAGAACATGATGTAATATAATTAAGAATTTTATTCATTTAAAATTAAATTATTATTATCATCAATGGTATGTTCTATGTGATATTATCTTTTGATGAAATATTTGATCAGTTTAATGAAAAAATCGAACATGTTTTTAGTTATTTACATTTCCAAATTGATTATTCCGTATCCAATTATGATTATAAAGTTATAAATTAAAAGGAATGTATATTTATTTATTTACTTTTACATAATATTTATTTATTTATGATATCTTCTTTATAAAACAAACTAACATATCATTGGATCTCACAATTAGTTTATTTTCTTTCCACAAGATATGAAAAATAATTCTTTGAATAAGTTTAAGGATGATAAATTTTTTCCATTACTATGTTTTATTCTTAACTTTATTATATTAAATGGGTATCATGTTTGTACATAGTTCTCTAAAACTTATACACTAATTAGAAATTTTTGATATAACTCCTGGTACCATTTGCAAAATAATAATGTAGAAAACGAATCCAGGTTACAGGGGTTGGGGTTACAATGCCCCATAATTCTATCAATGAAATTTATATGTTAATAATTATGTAATATGTTATAAATACCATAAAATCACATTAAAACATAAAAAACATTATAAATTATAAATGAATTAAATAATAAGCATTTTCAGAAATTAAGTAACATATTGCAATGTAATTATAACTTGTCCTTTAAATTAGTAATATGACCCTTCTGAATAGTAAATTAGACAATAGAATAGTAAATTAACAAATGAATGTATAAATAAAATCATGGAATCTTATAATTGA
Organism: Viscum album; assembly: GCA_963277665.1. Taxonomy (NCBI): domain Eukaryota; kingdom Viridiplantae; phylum Streptophyta; class Magnoliopsida; order Santalales; family Viscaceae; genus Viscum; species Viscum album. The sequence continues at coordinate 1,229,442,305 of OY728130.1, forward strand.
AAATATTATAATATTATATCATAGTATAAGTAAACACAAGTTTTAAAATGCGAAATTATTTATATGTATTTTGGGGAAACAAAAATGTTTATTTAAAAAATTATATTTAATATAATGATTTAAATGAAAATTTATTTTCATAAAATAGATTAGGAAATTAATATTTTGTTGTATAATGATTATAGGATAATATTTGGAGATGTTAATTAAAGATTAATTAGGTTATAAAATTAGTTATAATTTTAAAAATATGATTTCTTGAATAATTATGGATTTTACTTGAAAATTTAATTTCTCATATTTAGAAAATTATTTTCATAAAATGGAGATAATTTTTTATTTCTAAATTTTAAAAAATGGTTAGGCTGAATTTTTGGCATTTTTCTAAAATAGTTGATTTTATTGTTAATAGTGAAATATGTTAATTTACAGTATAAGATAAATATATAAACTATTGTGTCAAGGATGATATATGGATAGTTTTATATCAATTAGTAAAAAATAACACACACTAGTTACTATATTTAGTCACAATAGTCGACCCTTTTTATAGTCTTGAGCCAAAAGTAATAAAAAAATGAATGAAATAATAAATAATCAGCCCTATCCTCCCCTATAAATACCACAATTCACCAAGTCTTATCCTCACACCTCTATGGCCTTGAATTTTATAATAATTATGAGAAATCATATTACCAAGTCTCCACCATTGTCCAAAATCATTTAGTCTCAAAAAAAGAAAAAACTCAAGAGCCTTAAGGTGGTTCTAAATGGGAAGATTTTTGGAGATAGAAACCTCTTTCTTTTTCATTTAATTTCTTTTCAATTATTTTATTTCTTATACTATCATCATCTACAGTTATCCATGTGACATGAAAAATCAAATATATTTTATATACTAGAATTTAATTTTGTTAATGGGACCATCCTTCATCATTTCTCTTCCCCTGTCATTTTGTTTGAAAAATGAAAACATCATCAATGATGTGTTGATTTATCACATTCAAGGTTGATGAGTTTTTAATTACCATTACCACCTTCAAGGTTGGTCATAAAACGTTTTTATTGTTAAAAAATATTATAATATATTTATTACATCTTATTTAATGTTCCATAACAAATTTATAATGATAATTTTAATTAATAAAACAAAATAAGTTCATGATGATCGAAAAAATTCCAAATTAATCTAAAAGATTTCCAATAATGTTTTATATAATGAATCATACACACACATGAAAAAATTATATATAATAACATATAATATTATTTATTTTAATTAATACCATAAAATTTAAATTCTATTCAACTATTCTCCTTTTACAAGTCTTTCCATACATCTATAAAAGTATGCTAATCATGAAAACCATTGAAACCATCATTACCAAACGATAAATTTTTATCTTATAACTCATTAAAAAATCCATAAATGAACATAATAAAATTATAATAAATAAAATACATGTATAAAATGTTATTAATTTATTAATTAATTGATTTAATTTTATTATCCATAATATTAATATCTAATAAATAACACATTCAGACATAAGGTAAAGGATTATTTCTGAACATTCATTTTTCCCTCTCGTTATGCTTTCTCTCTCATTACCCCAATATAAATCTTAATTATTTTTATATAATTCTTTTAAATTCAATTTATACTTTTTTAAATAGTGTATCAAGATCAGTACATCCTTCTTTTACGTGGAAATACATGTTTTACAAAGGTTCACTTCTCAATTATTCCCAATAAACAACCCCAATTAAAGGGATCTTTCCAATTTGTTACCTTTTTTCAAGTAAACTACATAATATATTTTAATACACAAATATATATATATAATCACACATTTAATCATTAAAAACTATTTTTGATAATTTCTAGTTATATAAATGTGATTATACATTTTCATTTTGAAAGAGTCCTGAAAATATTCCATTAAAACACTCTAAAGTGGAAAATTTATAATGTTTCTTAAACCATATATCATTTTTTCTTAGTTAGGTTTTTCAATAATTATCTTGAAATATGGATATTTTAAATTATTAATTCTTATGGGTGATTTTAATCTGTTCTTTCATGGACACCTTTATGATATTTCCATTTATTATGCTTTATGAAATGATTATGATGCCCAGTTATTTCCATGGGAAACCCTTAAGTTTATATTTGATTAATCATGTGGAACACATATTCATGAAAATGTTACAATGGGTGGACCTATATTTTTCTCCAATTCATTGGGTAATGTTAAGTCTCATGAGACGTCATGTTGGAACATGGTGTGAACCAAAATCGTTTATGGGAGTTTTTCCACTTTGTGCAATGGTCTTGGTAGTTATCCTTTACTCATTCTTATGTCATATTGTATATTGTTTCAAAATTTTATGATACCATGATTACATGATCCCATGTTATAAATTTTATTATTCCTTATGTGTATTAATTTTACATTCCTTTTTATGTCATCATGTAATGCATTTTAACCCATGTGTTTTGCTTTATTCCCATGTTTATTTAATTACTATGTTTTTATCTCACCCCTTTGTCCATTTATTCCGTAGGTTATCCTATTAAGAAGTGAGATCTTAAAGGAAGTTAGTATATTATAATGGAAATTATATAAATGATGTTATTTATTTGGGATTTGGCCTTTCTAATCCTGTTTGCAATCATCTAAATACATTATACTGTATGACCCTTGGTTTATTTTTTTGATGGCTAGTTATGATTTAAATCATGTTATAATATGTGTAAAAGTATAGGGTTTATATAGTTGTTATCATATCATAGTCTAGTTATTTTTGGTTATTAGGACAAAATATCTTTATTAATAACCCTAGGTATAATTCTATCAACATGGATTACCTATATTAAAAAATAAGGAATTAAAAGCTAGGATATAATTTCTATTTCGAAGTTTATTCTAATGTGTTAAATGTTTATTTTTATTATTGTTATTATCTATGTATTCATGCCCAATAGTTTTACTTTTTTTATTATTAAATGGATTTAAATAGAATAACCAATTCCGTTAATAAATGTGTTGGTAAATGTGACGATTTCCCTGATGATATGCCAAATATGACAGGAACACGTTATCAAAACATAATCACCATACTTGATCAACTAGATGAATTAATGAATAATAACTTCAATTGAATGGAATTTTATCCTCATAGGAAAGTGAACGTTTACGTCTAATCATTTATGTGAAAAAGGCCTCCCATCATTAGTAGATATTTTGATACTATTATTGTAAAAAATGGATTTAATCTATTGAAAAGATATTCTCTATCCTCTAGTTCATAGAAGAAGAGAAAGTTATGATGGTAGTCAATCATCTTTAAGGGGTGAATGATCAGTAGTGGGAACTACTCAGGAAAACATTTTCCAATGAAGAAATTGATTCCATGGAATGAGAAGATTTCCAGATTTGTTTCAATAAATATTTTCCCAAACCATACATCTTAAGAGGTAATGGGTGTTCCTCAAAATGATGCAAAATAAAGATGTGTTTATTAAGGCATATGAGGGAAATTTTAAATGGATTTATAGCCATATTTTGATTTTTTATGAACACTGAAATTAATGTGTTTTTTTTATTTAGTGGAAAAATGATAATTTGAAGAAAATAATTGTTGATTCAAGACATTGAAAACTATAAAGAGATTGTTCGTTGTGCCGTCAATGTTGAAATGGAAATTGGAGAATCATAGTGGTCTCCAGGGCTTGGAGATGAAAAGTGGAAAATATAGATTAATATTGGAGAATAAATAGATAAATCCCATGATGGATTGAAACCCCAACATTCCATGTGAAAAAAATTATGGGAAGAACCATTATGGGAACTGTCTGAATGGAACTATACGATTCTTTAAATGATGAAGAATATGGAATTTGGCTAATAAATTCATAAAAGATATGAATAATCCCATTAATATGGAAGAACAAATGAAGGTTCATATCAACATTCAACATATAATGTAGTGTTTCAACTACATGGAACATGGTCATTATGCGAACAATTACTCTCATCCAGGGTTTATTGGAGGCAATAAACAACAACAACCTCCAAAACAATATGAAAGGGCATATTCTATCACTACTACTTAGGTGGAGCCTGATAATGATGTTGTGATAGGTACACTGTTTATTCAGTTATGAATATGAAACATAATATTTTATTTTGATTATATCCATTCTTTCATATCTTTTATATTTAGAAGATCTATTCAAACAACCCCTTAATGTATGTATGTTGAGTTATATGTGAGAAAAAAATTGGGAAATTATTTCACCCAAAATATATATCTCATCCTAGGATAAGGTTTGTGGACTAAACCTCCCAAATTTTTTGATATTACTTAATTTGGTAGAGATTTATGCTATATTGGGCATGAATTGTATGTATTTATACAAATCCAACATCAACTATTGGGAGAGGAATATGACACTTCGTATCCTAAAGCATATTCTATTTCTTAACAATTTTAAGGAATATGATGAATCTGTTTTAGAATCATCAACTAAAATGTCGATATTCTTTCTTTATGAGAAATAATATTTAGCTCAAATGAGTGAGAAAAAGGAGAGAATCATTCCCTATGACATTCCCATTTTGAGTGGCAATACTTATGTATTCCATGATGAATTTCCCAGTTTTCCTCATGACTGTGTTATTGAGCTCTCAAAAGAACTTATACCCAAATATCTACCTATATCAAAGAATACATATATAATAGAAAATATATAGTTGTAGTTACTATAGAAGAAGTTAACCTAGAATTTGGACAAGGGTTTTATATACTAGAGTTCGTCAACGTTGGTTGCACCAACTATCTTTGTCAAGAATAAATTTGGATCGATACGACTCTGTATTAATTATCGTGAGGTCAATAAAATAAGTATAAAAACAAGTATCCTCTTCCACTAATAGATTAATTTTTCAATCAAATTCATGGGGCCATGTTTTTCTCTAAGGTGGACCATTGTTTGAGATATCACCATTTAATGGTGAGGAAGGAAGATATTTCCAAGACTACCCTTCAAATGAGGTATGGACACTAAGAGTTTATAGTGATTCCATTTCGACACACTAATTATCCCTCAATTTTCATGGATTTAATAAATATATTATTTAGATATAATATTGAAAATTTTGTAGTAGTCTTTATTGATGATATTTTGATATACTCCAAGTGTGAGGAAGAACATTTGGATCATTTTAATACTATTCCAAACACATAGAAAATGGAGAAACTATATGAAATTTATAGTAAATAAGAGTTCTGGATAGATGAATTGTCATTATTTGGGAATTTTATCACCCACAAAGGAATATATATGGACCCATCCAAGATAAAATAAATTATAGAGTAGACCATGCTAATATATGTAATGGATATCTATAGTTTATCTGGTCTAGCGACATATTACCAACGATTTGTGAAGAAAATATCACAATATTCAATCCCACTAACTAAGAGAATTGGGAATGGAGTAATGTATATTTAGGCCAATGATTGGGAAGAGTACTTCAAAGTGTTGAAAAAGAGGCTTATAATGGAACCAGTATTTACTCTTATGATATGTGGGAAACTCTTTAGGGTATGCAATGATACTTCAAAGAATGGGTTTGGATTTTTACAGATGAAAAATGATTAATTAATATACTACACATCCAGGTAGTTGAAAATTCATGTTCAAAACTATCCCACATATAATGTGGAGTTTGAATCTATGTTCTATGTAATGAGAATCTTGTAGTAGTATCTATATGGGGAGAAGTGTGAGCTATAAACTTATCACAAGAGCTAAAAATATATATATTAACATATAATGATAATAATATGAACCAATGATGATGGTTAGATATCATAAAAGATTATGACTGCTCAATCCACTACCATCTTGAAAAAAAATTAAGTGGATGACACTCTATGTATAATGGATCTTACATATTTATCCATTATGATAATTAATAAGGATCTAATATTCATAGACCCGTAAAGGATATAAATGGGAATTATTAATGAATTAACATCAAAAATCCTTTCTTAAATGATTTCTCAACAAAACCATATGAAGAAAATAAAGTATTATCAATGAAATGTTGAGGAAACAGAAAAAGGCAGATGCTATAGAAAAGTGGAAACCATCAGAGTTAAAACATTATGAGGATTGATACAAAATATTTGGGTCAAAATTATGTATATTATCCAATCTAGAGATAAAGAAAGAGATTTTTAATGGTGAAAATATATCAAGACTCTATATTCACCCACGGAGCACAAAGGGTAATTGAGATCTCCAAGAGCACTATTGGTGGAGCAATATGACTAATGAGATTCATGAATATATGTCAAAGAATCATGTATTTCAAAAAGTGAATGATTAAAGTAAAATATCTAGTGGGATGATGAAACTATTATCTATACCAACATTGAAGTGGGAGAATATTACCATTGTCTTTGTCTATGGACTTATAAAGACATACAATGAGAATAATTGTAATGCCCCGACCCTAGTTACCTAGAGTCGGTGCATTATTACATAACATTGGCATGATCACGAGAAAGATCAAGTCTCGAAAGACAGATTAGTTTAGTAGCCTTGGAATAACTATATACATCCATAAATTTTTACATTACATCATAAAAAAACATCTTGTCTTCATATCCCCTCATACTATCCCTGTAGGTCATTCATAAATTACTTCTTCATAATCCTGGGAAAAATAATACATTGAAAGGGGTGAGCTCAGATGCTCAGTAAGGATAACATTATAGCAGAAGCTTTCATAAATAAGCATACACACTTAAGGCAGTTTATAACTAAAACAAAAGCCTTTTAAACTTGAACTTCAGCATAAAATGGAAAAGATAAAATAAAATAATGCCATTTACTTACTCACATGGACATTCTACTAGTCAAACAATCCCATGCATTATCAATAACCACTTTTATAATGATGGAATGCATAATGCCAGACTATCATAACCACATAGCCAAGGCCTCGTGGCAAGACTACAAATAAGATTTTGCCAAGGCCTTATGCCAAGACACTAGTTTGTCTCATGAGACCTACCGATGCATCGAGGAGCTATAGCGGGCTCCACCCGTCACATATTAAGTCCAATGCATTCCCATATGAAAAGGTTTAAACATAACATAAACATTCGTATTAAAACTAGCATACGAAATGTCAATACTTCTACCACAAACCATGAATGGTATAAAAATAACACATCCACAGTCAAACATAACTCATTCGATACAATATAGAAGATTGTATTGTATCACATTAACCTCAATCAAGAATAATTAAGGATGTTGACATAGATGAAAATAATCATCAAAACAATTTGAGAGAAATATCCCCCTTTTTTTGAAATCATTTAAAAGTCACACTATTTGTCAAGAATCCATTTAAAATAGATTTTTGAATCAAAGTGTCCCATACCTCTTTGAAACTTTTTAAAATGATTTTTAATTTTAAAACTTTAATGTCCATATAAATAAATCCTTAAAACCATTTTTAAAACATGGACATTAATGAGCAAGATTTAGAAGAATAAGTCTTTAAAACATTTAAAAATGGTATTTTAGTTAGAGTTTCTAACCAAAAGAGAGACACTTGAATACAAATAATTAAGGTAATCAAAACATTGTAATATCATGAGAATAAAGGGATTCATGATATACTTTGTCAAAGTACATTATATACACCACATAAAAGTGATTTGGTGTATATCAACAAAGAAGTCTCAATGGAATGTAAATTGAGATGAAATCTCTCATAAAGGCCGTACCCTTAGGTTAAGGATAAATAAACGACATAGTTATGTGTGAAAAATATAAATACACTAAATCTGATTGGATATTCAGTGTAAAACAATCAAAGGATATTCACACATAATCTTGTAAAAACAACACCAACGAATTGGATGTTTAACTCAACAAATGGTGAATGAGTTAAAATTACTCTTATCAAATTCATATCAATGACTTGAGAATTATCAATGGAGTGATTATGTGTATCAAAAGTATATCCACAGGTAGGGGAGTGGAAATTATGACATAATCAAATGAATAGTGATTCCACACATAATCTTGGGGTAATATAATCAATGAAATATGCCTAAAGCCAAATGAGTGGAAATTGAAATATCAAATTCCCTTATCGATTAGGTAACTTGCGAAACATACACCCATGAATGAAGTATCATACCATGATGATTTAAATACTCATAAATTAAAGTATATTACACAATGAATACAATCATGGACAGTACACATACACCACATGCAATAATTAAGTGGTGAACAATGGAATTCTCAAGAAATTAAAAGTGAGATTAGAAACCCCTTACCACGTTAATCAACTGAGTCATATGGAAAAAAGTTAATAAACACCAAATTATTTAGAGAATAACATGAATATAAAGATAATCATGATAATATGTATCAAATGGCAGTACACAATACACCACTTTCAATAATTTAGTGGAGAACAATGGAAATCTCACGGAATTGAAAGTGAGATAAGAAAATCCCTTACTTTGTACTTTTTCCTTGGTCGACGGTAGGTTTACCTCCTGTATAATGGTGAAATAATTGTTATTGAATTATACAAGAATAATTTACTTTAATATGATATCATATATGATCTTTTAACATTGATTTGTTAATAATATCTTAGAATTATCGTCATTTCGGGTGTTAACAGGTTCATTTTACTTTATATTGTTTGTTATGTGAGCCATATTTATTAATGAGAGGTATATTATTAATATCCAGAATGATATCAAGTCCTTAGATACTATTTTTAAATCATCAAATTATAATTATACTTGAATGGATATGATGGAGAATGAATCTCATCGCGTTCGTGGAGACGATAGTCCGTACATACGCACGAGCGACAATATCATTCTTTTGATATTAAAATAATATATAATTGGATGTTATATCATATATACAGAATCATTATCATGTTATATTTATTATTTACATGATTTACACATCATTATTATACCCATCCAAATAATAATATATTGAATAACAATTACACCACGACGTGGAGACGGTAAGCCGTACGTACGCATGTATGGTGACATGTTATTCAAAGGATGGATAGAATACTGAATATGGTTGTACCATATTTATAATTACATTAAAGTATATATATGATACTAGAGTTATTATTTTATAATGGTAATAACAAAGAAAGAGGAAGTGGAAGAAGAAAGGAACTTGAAAAGGGGTGGTGAAAACATTACCTCTTCTTCGGGTTCTTCCTTTTGATTTGATCAAAAGGGCTCCATAGGTTGGCTTTCTGATCAAACTAAGGCCTTTAGGTTGTAGTGAGGGAAGTTGAGATAGTATTTGGGCAGGGGTTGGCCGAACCAAAGGGATTTTAAGGTGTGAAGAAATGAGAAGGAGGAGTTCCCTTTTATAAGAGGGGTGAGGGGCACCTTTGGAGAAGCTAGAAATATTAATTTATAATAAATTCATATTCAGTTTATAATGGATCCAAAGTTTATTATTTAAATTTTTAGCTGGGGAGGGGTCGAAAACAACTCAACCAATAGAATTTAGACAGGTTTGGGTCATTATATTAACCTTATCTTTAAGTATTAACTCTTAGTTAATTAGTTTCACTTTTACAATGTCTCTTTGTATTTTTATTTTATATGGTTAATAAACTTACTATATACATCCGAGAGACCCCCCAAGTGGCCCATTAATGATGAACCTATCATTATATAAGTCTCTTGGCCGAACCTTAGATTTTTAGGAATTTAATATCAATTAATAATATAATATTTGTTTTAAGAACTCTTTTATGTCAATTTTGACACTATTCAATAGTTGATTTTTGTGAAACTCATAAAAGATTGATTACTTCGAAAAAAGTCAATTAAATCAATCCTAAGATATCTTATTATCCTAGAAAATTAGTTTAATTCATTAAAAGTTTCATATTATATTTATTTGGGTATTTATAATATCAATTAATTTAATTTTTCACTATTTTAGTAATTACTGCATCATCATTGTGTCATAAATAAAATAAATTATTTAATGTCTAAAAATTATAAATAAAATATCATTATGTAGGAAATATTTTTATATTTCTAATGAATATTTATAATCTAAAATCCAACATATATAACCCTATTTAAAAATTGTTTTTCTAAAAGATATATGCTTGTGTCATTTTTGTATTCATTTTAACTTAATTAAAATAAAGTGTCCCTATCACCTACAAGTGGCACCATGGGGTCCCCAAATCGACCCAAATATGACTATGGTCGAACATGTATCATCCAATAAGGCTAGGACACGTTTTAGGGTAATTTAGTATTATTATAATATTATTTTTTTAACTCTTATTTACCAGATTTACCCTTAACCATGGTAAATAAAATATTTACCACAGTAATTATTCAAAATGTCTAAAAATAAAAGTTACCTATTTACACAATTTGGACATCCTGATTCCAAATATGGAATCCATTTTTCAAAATTCAAAACACAGAAGTGGCAGAAATTAATTTAAAATTAATTCCCGCTGTCAAAACAAAAAGCGTGTTTTTAAGAGATAATAACTATCAAAAGATTGACACTTGTTTATGTTCGGTTTAATTGTAAAATTATGTCCAATGACCAACATTATATTAAATGGTAAAAATATATTCTACATATACTTTAAAACCACTCAAATTCATAATTTATCACTATTAATTATTTTTATTAAAAAAGTTGTTTTTAATTAAAATTTAGTAATTTTCACTATTCATCAAAATATGAAAGTTATCCGAAAAGTACCAAAATTTAACCTTAGGATAAATTAGATATTCCGAATCCAGAAATGAAGTCCATTTTAAAATATAAAATATATATAATTTCAAAAAGTAGGTATTACTATTCATAACAGCTAGTTTGATTGGTTGTGGTGTGTGTTAAAACTCAAGGTTGCGTACAACACACGCTACTGTATTATTCAAAGAAAGCGTACCATGGAAGCTTGGGATGTTTCATTTTAAATTTTTGATGTCCCCATTTAGTCAAAAAGTTTAAAATATTGTATTTAAAAAGTGTTCACTATTAAAAGTTGATAAAAGTGCAATACTGAAAATGAATTTGTTCTTGCATTATATCTAAGAAACTCATAATATGGATTCTAAAATTATAAGGATTATATAACGTTTAAAATTTAGATAATACTATTCATAACCTCTTTTGAATGGCTTTTTTTTGTAAGTCATGGTGTGATTGAACTCGGTGTTGCATGTAGTGCAAGTTATTGAATTATTTTGAAGAAATAACACACTATGAAATCTTGGGGTGTTACATTATCCCCTCCTTCAATAAATTGCGTCCTCGCAATTTGAAATTGTTCTTCGAAAATAAAAGGTTGAAAATAGAAAATATATTTGTGGGAAAACCCACATCGGAAATTGGGTTACTAAAATTTAGTCTTAATATGAGGAAAAGAGAAATGAAAGGGTCACCATCAAATTATGATCTCGATTAGGAGAACATTGGTGGAAATTAGAGACATATAATTGGAGGAAAAACATAAATATTTATAGGCAGTGATTGAGGTCATCAATCACAAACAAGTATAAAATTGAGGTCCTTAAATTCATCAATCTATGATGATTTGAAATACCATCGGTTCAACAAAACATAGGGTATTAGGATAACACATTTTTGACGTTTCAAAATATCTTAGTTGAAATCCCACATCGAAAAATGAATTAATGAGGCCTCTATTTAAAATAAAGAGTCGAAAGTATGAAGATTACCGAAAATAACACATACTAGGGTTCCATGTAGGAAAATATGGATATGGAAGAAAAAATGACCATCAATTATCTGATAGAGAGTGGTAGAGAACATGGCTATGAAAAGGCCAACAACCCCAAAGCCATAAATTAGTGATGATTTAAGGTACCATCTAGGAAAACATTTTTGTTCTAAGTTGCTTTTCTTAATATTGAGGAATTTATTTATGAGATTGGCTAAGATCATAAGGAGATATACTTACTTTATAATTAGAGTTTTATCCATTAATAAATTTCTACCACAAACTCATCTTTCACTCTAAAAGATAATAGAATGTAAAAAAAATTCTATTTACACTATTCATATAGGGTTCCAAAATAAACGAATTTATAATTCATCTACAAGATATTTTAATAAAAACTACATTATTTAATCCAGGACATCTCGTGGGCCAGTGGTAGGTGATACACCCTTGTCGCCCTTCGGTTGCGGGTTCAAGTCTCGTAGCCTTGCCGGACGCGACGGGTTGCCGCCCGACCTCCGGGTTGTCCTTTTATGGAAATCCAAAATAATCCAAACTATAACTATCCAAAATAATTCTGTCCAAACTCACAGTCCAACATTTATAAGGAAGGTAAACATAATATAGATCCTTTTTACCCCGTAATAGCATATGAATACCTTCATCATGTATTACCATATTCCTTATTGATTACATTCATGCTCCCTTATTCCATATAGAATGCTGGATATACTTCATTAATCCAAAAATGTTTTAAACCCCAACAATGATGGAATATACAAATCATTAATCAGTTCCAAGGTAGTCAAGAATATCCAATATAATTTATCCAAAACAATCACATATTATTCCAAAATCACTACCTCAGTATCAGAACTATATTATGATTTATCATTCTCTCAACCATATATTTTCCAAAAATTTATCCTGCTATTGAGTCACTTTTCTTTGTTCCACACAATCTCAAGTCCTTAATGAAATAGTACTGTAGTACAATCCTTATATACTCCATAATTATTATAACAAGTACATTGTTGATACAAAACTCAATTGACATAATCAATATAAGAACTCTAATCATTCCTCTTCATCTGTGGTAGTATCATAACTTGATTATTATCCAATAACATCATTTGCGACATAGTCTGATGACTGGGACATAGGTTCGCGTAGTGTCCAAACTCCTTGCAAATGAAGCATTGTACATTTAAAACCATTTTCTTACCCTTGCAGTCACGTACTTTTTGCCCTTTTCCTCCACACTTATAACAAAATCCCATTCCTTTCAGGCAAGTTCCAGGGTGTTTCTTTCCACAGTTACCACATATGGGAAAATTCTTCTTTTCCCTCTTCCCTTTATCCATCTTTCTCTCTTCCATCCTTTTCTTCTCTTGCTTCCCTTCAAAGCCATAGGACTCAGTAAACTCTTTACTTATCTTATCAACACATGATATTATTTCTTCATATGATGATAATACATGGGAGATTATTTCTCTTATAAATTCTAGCTTAAGACCATGAAAGATATGATCCTTCTTTCTCTTTGGATCATGTGCATTTCTGGAGTTCTCATTCCTTCTACTGGGCGCCATTTCTAAACAATGGCATACACTAGATCAGTTTATGAATCAAAATACATAATCCCATACTTATAAAACACTTAACATAAATTGAACTATTTATGGATATAATCCATAATCATAAAAATGTTTTCTTTGAGGAAGTATATACTCATAAACCCTTCATAATGATTTGTAAAGAAAATGAGAGTTATCCTAAGCATATCCCCCGGGAGTGTCGTAACCAAGAGTGCAGCAAGGCCCGTTGTCGTGCACCAGTTCCCGTTCGAGTTTAGCTCAAAGCGGTGTTTTCGGGTTTTACCCCTAGGTACATATGTGCCAGAGCCGCCTCTACCTGCTCGTGTCCAGACAGGGATGTATTGCTCGGAAAACCCACAAAATCTCTACAATACCAAAATTCTCGGAAGTTCTTCTATACTAATCCTCAAAGTTCATATTAGGTCTACGTGCTCTAATCAGAGTTTATCTAAATCTAGCTTCCAAGGTTTGTACTAAACTTCCTCTGATAACAACTGTAACGCCCCGACCCTAGTTACCTAGAGTCGGTTCATTATTACATAACATTGGCATGATCACGAGAAAGATCAAGTCTCGAAAGACCGATTAGTTTAGTAGCCTTGGAATAACTAGATACATCCATAAATTTTTACATTACATCATAAAAAAAAACATATTGTCTTCATATCCCCTCATACTATCCCTGCATGTCATTCATAAATTACTTCTTCATAATCCTGGGAAAAATAAAACATTTAAATGGGTGAGCTCAGATGCTCAGTAAGGATAACATTATAGCAGAAGCTTTCATAAATAAGCATACACACTTAAGGCAGTTTATAACTAAAACAAAAGCCTTTTAAACTTGAACTTCAGCATAAAATGGCAAAAATAAAATAAAATAATGCCATTTACTTACTCACATGGATATTCTACTAGTCGAACAATCCCATGAATTATCAATAACCACTTTCATAATGATGGAATGCATAATTCCTGACTATCATAACCACATAGCCAAGGCCTCGTGCCAAGACTACAAATCAGATTTTGCCAAGGCCTTGTGACAAGACACTAGTTTGTCTCATGAGACCTACCGATGCATCGTGGAGCTATAGCGGGCACCACCCGTCACATATTAAGTCCAATGCATTCCCATATGAAAAGGTTTAAACATAAGATAAACATTCGTATTAAAACTAGCATACGAAATGTCAATACTTCTACCACAAACCATGAATGGTATAAAAATAACACATCCACAGTCAAACATAACTCATTCGATACAATATAGAAGATTGTATTGTATCACATTAACCTCAATCAAGAATAATGAAGGATGTTGACATAGATGAAAATAATCATCAAAACAATTTGAGAGAAATATCCCCCTTTTCTTGAAATCATTTAAAAGTCACACTATTTGTCAAGAATCCATTTAAAATAGATTTTTGAATCAAAGTGTCCCATAACACTTTGAAACTTTTTAAAAGGATTTTTAATTTTAAAACTTTAATGTCCATATAAATAAATCCTTAAAACCATTTTTAAAACATGGACATTATTGAGCAAGATTTAGAAGAATAAGTCTTTAAAACATTTAAAAATGGTATTTTAGTTAGAGTTTCTAACCAAAAGAGAGACACTTGAATACAAATAATTAAGGTAATCAAAACATTGTAATATCATGAGAATAAAGGGATTCATGATATACTTTTTCAAAGTACATTATATACACCACATAAAAGTGATTTGGTGTATATCAACAAAGAAGTCTCAATGGAATGTAAATTGAGATGAAATCTCTCATAAAGGCCGTATCCTTAGGTTAAGGATAAATAAACGACATAGTTACATGTGAAAAATATAAATACACTAAATCTGATTGGATATTCAGTGTAAAACAATCAAAGGATATTCACACATAATCTTGTAAAAACAACACCAACGAATTGGATGTTTAACTCAACAAATGGTGAATGAGTTAAAATTACACTTATCAAATTCATATCAATGACTTGAGAATTATAAATGGAGTGATTATGTGTATCAAAAGTATATCCACAGGGAGGGGAGTGGAAATTATGACATAATCAAATGAATAGTGATTCCACACATAATCTTGGGGTAATATAATCAATGAAATATGCCTAAAGCCAAATGAGTGGAAATTGAAATCTCAAATTCCCTTATCGATTCGGTAACTTGCGAAACATACACCCATGAAAGAAGTATCATACCACGATGATTTAAATACCCATAAATTAATGTATATTACATAATGAATACAATCATGGGAAGTACACATACACCACATGCAATAATTAAGTGGTGAACAATGGAATTCTCACGAAATTAAAAGTGAGATTATGAACCCCTTACCACATTAATCAACTGAGTCATATGGCCAAAAGTTAATAACCACCAAATTATTTAGAGAATAACATGAATATAAAGATAATCATGATAATATGTATCAAATGGCAGTACACAATACACCACTTTCAATAATTTAGTGGAGAACAATGGAAATCTCACGGAATTGAAAGTGAGATAAGAAAATCCCTTACTTTGTACTTTTTCCTTGGTCGACGGTAGGTTTACCTCCTGTATAATGGTGAAATAATTTTTATTGAATTATTCAAGAATCATTTACTTTAATATGATATCATATATGATCTTTTAACATTGATTTGTTAATAATATCTTAGAATTATCGTCATTTCAGGTGTTAATGGGTTCATTTTACTTGATATTCTTTGTTTTGTGAGCCATATTTATTAATGAGATGTATATTATTAATATCCAGAATGATATCAAGTCCTTAGATACTATTTTTAAATCATCAAATTATAATTATACTTGAATGGATATGATGGAGAATGAATCTCATCGCGTTCGTGGAGACGGTAGTCCGTACATACGCACGAGAGACAATATCATTCTTTTGATATTAAAATAATATATAATTGGATGTTATATCATATATAAAGAATCATTATCATGTTATATTTATTATTTACATGAGTTAAACATCATTATTATACCCATCCAAATAATAATATATTGAATAACAATTACACCACGACGTGGAGACGGTAAGCCATACGTACGCACGTATGGTGACATGTTATTCAAAGGATGGATAGAATAATGAATATGGTTGTACCATATTTATAATAACATCACAGTATATATATGATACTGGATTTATTATTTTATAATGGTAATAACAAAGAAAGAGGAAGTGGAAGAAGAAAGGAACTTGAAAAGGGGTGGTGAAAACATTACCTCTTCTTCGGGTTCTTCCTTTTGATTTGATCAAAAGGGCTCCATTGGTTGGCTTTCTGATCAAACTAAGGCCTTTAGGTTGTAGTGATGGAAGTTGAGATAGTATTTGGGCAGGGGTTGGCCGAACCAAAGGGCTTTGAAGGTATGAAGAAATGAGAAGGAGGAGTGCCCTTTTATAAGAGGGGTGAGGGGCACCTTTGGAAAAGCTAGAAATATTAATTTATAATAAATTCATATTCGGTTTATAATGGATCCAAAGTTTATTATTTAAATGTTAAGGTGGGGATGGGTCGAAAACAACTCAACCAATAGAATTTAGACAGGTTTGGGTCATTATATTAACCTTATATTTATGTATTAACTCTTAGTTAATTAGTTTCACTTTTACAATGTCTCTTTGTATTTTTCTATTATATGGTTAATAAACTTACTATATACATCCAAGAAACCCCCAAGTGGTACATTAATGATTAACCTATCATTATATAAGTATCTTGGCCGAACATTAGATTTTTAGGAATTTAATATCAATTAATAATATAATATTCGTTTTAAGAACTCTTTTATGTCAATTTTGACACTATTCAATAGTTGATTTTTGTGAAACTCATAAAAGATTGATTACTTCGAACAAAGTCAATTACATCAATCATAATATATCATATTATCCTAGAAAATTAGTTTAATTCATTAAAAGTTTCATATTATATTTATTTGGGTATTTATAATATCAATTAATTTAATTTTTCACTATTTTAGTAATTACTGCATCATCATTGTGTCATAAATAAAATATATTATTTAATGTCTAAAAATTATAAATAAAATATCATCATGTAGGAAAGATTTTTATCTTTCTAATGAATATTTATAATCTAAAATCCAACATATATAACCCTATTTAAAAATTGTTTTTCTAAAAGATATATGCTTGTGTCATTTTTGTATTCATTTTAACTTAATTAAAATAAAGTGTCCCTATCACCTACAAGTGGCACCATGGGGTCCCCAAATCAACCCAAAGATGCCTATGGTCGAACATGTATCAACCAATAAGTCTAGGACACGTTTTAGGGCAATTTAGTGTTATTATAATATTATTTGTTTAACCCTTATTTACCAGATTTACCCTTAACCATGGTAAATAAAATATTTACCACAGTAATTATTCAAAATGTCTAAAAATAAAAGTTACCTATTTACACAATTTGGACATCCTGATTCCAAATATGGAATCCATTTTTCAAAATTCTAAACACAGAAGTGGCAGAAATTAATTTAAAATTAATTCCCGCTGTCAAAACAAAAAGCGTGTTTTTAAGAGATAATAACTATCAAAAGATTGACACTTGTTTATGTTCGGTTTAATTGTAAAATTATGTCCAATGACCAACATTATATTAAATGGTAAAAATATATTCTAAATATACTTTAAAACCACTCAAATTCATAATTTATCACTATTAATTATTTTTATTAAAAAAGTTGTTTTTAATTAAAATTTAGTAATTTTCACTATTCATCAAAATATGAAAGTTATCTGAAAAGTACCAAAATTTCACCTTAGGCTAAATTCGATATTCCGAATCCAGAAATGAAGTCCATTTTAAAATATAAAATATATATAATTTCGAAAATTAGGTATTACTATTCATAACGGCTAGTTTGATTGGTTTTGGTGTGTGTTAAAACTCAAGGTTGCGTACAACACACGCTACTGTATTTTTCAAAGAAAGCGTACCGTGGAAGCTTGGGATGTTTCATTTTAAATTTTTGATGTCCCAATTTAGTCAAAAAGTTTAAAATATTGTATTTAAAAAGGGTTCACTATTAAAAGTTGATAAAAGTGCAATACTGAAAATGAATTTGTTCTTGCATTATATCTAAGAAACTCATAATATGGATTCTAAAATTATAAGGATTATATAAAGTTTAAAATTTAGATAATACTATTCATAACCTCTTTTTAATGGCTTTTTTTGTAAGTCATGGTGTGATTGAACTCGGTGTTGCGTGTAGTGCAAGTTATTTATTTATTTTGAAGAAATAACACACTATGACATCTTGGGGTGTTACAATAATTCTATATGGGTCATTGTGTATCATCTTATTATGAAATATCATTTTCTCTAAATTCGGGAGGACATGTCTCTGGATCAACACTCATGAATATATATCATAAAATGGATTTGGATTTATGGATTACCACTCTCGATTTTATTTAATCAGTATCCGAGATTCACGTCCAGGATCGGGAAAAGTCTTAAATACTCTATAAACACTGAGCTGAACTCCAAAAAATCCAATCATCCTCAAAATGATGGCCAATATGGGAGGACTATTCGGACACATAAATATGTGTTGAGATAATATTCTATATACTTAAAAAGAGGATGGTACAAAAATCTGGTTTTGGTCAAGTTCTCTTACAAAAAACTATTTCCATTCGATCAACTAAATGGTTCTATATGTTGCTTTTTATGGGAAATGTTATAGAACACTAACATACAAGGATGAATTTGGTTAACATAAGCTTCTAGAACCTGAAATTGTCGATGAAATGGTGGAAAATGTGAAATCCATTCAACAACACATGATGGAATCCAAAAGTCAATTGAAGAACTATGTAGATAATGATTGATGGGACCTGGCCTTTAAGGTTGGAGACATGGTATTCCTCTATATATCTCCATGTAAGAGGATTATGAGATTTGGGAATAATTGAAATAGAAGTTCAAGGTATAACATCCCCTTAGAAATTATTTATCGTGTTGGAGATGTTTCCTATCGGCTAGCACTCCCCCTACCATGTATCAAGTACACAATGTATTCCTCTTGAAGAAGTACATACCCAATCCCTTAAATTTAATGAATTCAGATGTGGTATAGCTGGAAAATAATATCTGTTATGAAAAGAAGCTAGTAAAGATCTTGGACCATTGAGATAATGTTTTATATAACAACAGTACTCACCTAGACAAGTATTAGGTTAGAACAAAATGTATGACGAGGAATCATGTGACCGAGAGAAGGTGATGAAGAAGAAGCACCACAACTTGTTTTCATCTTAGTATGTAAAACAAACATTCAAGGGTGAAATTTGACAAGGGGGTAATAATTTGATGAAACAGAATTCTATTAATGAAATTTACCGTCATAGAAGTATATGTTATAGTATAAATAAAATCAAATCATAGAAATAACACAAAACCAAACATTATAAATGAATAATGAATGAAATAAGAGTCTTTTGTTCTGAAATTAAACTACCTATACCAGTACAATATTAACTTGACATTTGGAATATTAATAAGACCCTTATGAATAATAAACCCACCAATAGAAAAATAAAATCAGCATTGAACTTATAAATAATATTTAGGCATCCTATAAAATAAAATATGACATAATTATATCATAGTATAAGTAAATAAATGTTAAAAAGATGATAAATTAATTATTTGTTTTTTTGTGAAACAGAAATGTTTATTTAAAATTTTATAATTAATATAATCATTGAAATGAAAATTTATTTTCATTAAATATTTTGAAAAATTAATATATTTTGGTATCATTATTTTAAGAAAATTTTATGGGACCATAATTAATTTTTTAATGTGTAATAAAATAATATTTTATTTTAATTTTTTTTCAATTAAATGATTATTTTAATTAGAAATTAAATTTATCATATTTAGAAAATTATTTTTATAAAATGGAGTTCCTTTTTAAATTCTTCAGATTTAAAATTTTTTTCTGTGGAATTATTAAAATTTTCTAAAATATTTTATTTTTTGTGAATAATGAAATATGGTAATTTAAAGAATAAGCCAAATACATGAATTATTGAACCATGGTTAATGTAAGGTTGATGATAAAATCATTGGATACAAATAAAATTCACTAGTAATTATACATAGTGTCAATAATCCACACTATTTATAGTCATTAGAATAAATAATAAACAATGGAATAAAATAATCAAAAAACACCCCATTCTTATAATATAAATACAACCCTCACAAAATCCTCTCCTCGCACCTATGAAACCGTGAATATGGTCAATATTATTAACAATACTCTTACCAAGTCCGTACCAAACATCCATGATCCTCTTATCTTAAAAAAATAACAAACTCAAGTGCCACAAGGAGGTTCTCAAGGGGGTGAATTCAAGAGGTTAAAACCTTTTTTTTATTTTCTTTTCAGTTTCTTTTATTTTTCTATTCAATCATCCCATAAATTAATCCAAGTGATATGATTTGTAAATTATATTTTATATAAATTAATGTTATTGTGTTAATGGAATAACCCATCATCATATATCTTTCCCTATCTTTTCAATACAAAAAATAAAACATCGTGCATAATGTGTTGATTTATTTCATCACAGATGGCGAGATTTAAATTTTTATTACCACCTTCAATGTTGGAAATAAAACCATTTTTTAGGTTTAAACAAGATTATAATATATTTATTACATCTTATTTAATTTTTTGGAACCATTTTAAATATATAATAATTATTAATTAAGAAAGGGTAGTTCGCGATGATTGAAAAAACCCCAAAATAATCTACACAGTTATCAATAATGTTTTCTATAATGAATCATACTCACATATGAAAATCTATATACAAGAAAAATTAATATCATATTATTTAATTAATAAAATATAATTTCAATAATTGATAACTATTTTCGTTTTACATGTTTTTCTATACATGTATACAAGTAAAATGATCATGAAACCCGAGGAAAAGAATGCTCCAGAACAATAAAGTTATATCATACAACTCATCAAAAAACAATGAATAAAATTAAAAAATTATAATAAATAAAATAAACATTGAAAAGATTCTAAATTAAATAATAAAATTATTTAATTTTATTATCCAGGATATGAAACTCAGGTGCAGAACACTTCTGCACATAAGGTATGGGATTCTGTCTAAAACCCTATTTTCCATTAAAGTTATGATTTCTCTCCCTTCACTATAATGAAACTCTTATTTCAGTTTATATAATTATTATAAATTAAATTTACATGTTCCAAACTCATGTATCCATATTAGTACATCTTTCTCTGATTGGGAAATACATATTTTAAAAAGTCTCCTATCTCAATTTCCTCGACAAGAAAGACCAATTAAAGAGTAATTCTAGATTTTGTACACATTTTAAAGTGTACTCAACAATATTTTTATCCCACCATTATCTTTATAAAATCAATAATTTTACCATTAAAAAATATCACGGTTGATTTCTAGTTCTATACAAAAAATTATAGCTTTTCACTTCTAAATAATCATTAAAAGTTTCCCTAAAACCTCACCAAAGTAGCACATTTATATAGTTTATTAAACATTATATTACAAGTTATCACATTATTTTTTAAAAAATATCCTAATATAAGCCAATTTTTAAGACCCAGAAATTTCAAGGAATTTTTTTTCATAATTTCTTTTGAATTTTACGAGTACGTAGTTTCTGACGGCACCTAATACTGAGGCTCGGTGTGGCCGGAATAATTTTCTGAAGTTTAGCTCAGGTATGGTCAGTGAACGAATGAGTGGGTTTTTCTAACTTTTGAACCGGTACTCGAGATTGAAATCTGAGGGTACTGATGAACTTACAACGTTGATAATTTCTTAAGGGGACATTTACCGCTGTTGCGTTTACTCGGGTGGAGAAGTTACAAATTGTGGATTAAATGAGGAATGAATAAAATTGTGAAAAAATTATATTTTTATATCTAAGGTGGTTTTATCCTACATGGGGGAGTTGGGGTGGGACCCACAATCACCTAAAAACCCATGTGAAGATAAATGTGAGGTGGGGCCCACACAAGCCCAACCTTTCACATTCACATAACTCACTTTTAACTCTCATAACCCCCCCCCCTTTAAACTTGTTAACTTCCCCCATAATCACCCATTGTTTTAATTTGCAACTCTTCTTCATTTATGTAACCTTTCCACTTTCTCCCCTCTCACCCCTTTTGATTTTCCAACCTATCAAAATTAATGAAACAAACTCTTTAATTAATAGATTAAAGAGTTTGAATTATTTTGAATACTTGGCATGTCTATTAAAGTTGAGGAAGTCTCATCTTAATATGGGTTGGGAAAATCTTATCATGGATCCCCTGGACTAGAAGAGAGCTTTATCCATCATTGAAGAACATCTTCCTCCTGTGAAGAATGATGCCTCTTTGTCAAAGAATACCGAGCTTCCATCTTCTCTGACGAGACACCGACAAACGAGAAGGGATCAGTAGCATGGTGCGGGCGCAACGAACTACGTTGACTCAGACTTCTTCCTCACGTACGATCCGATGAATGACAAATGACACGAGGTAGGAGTAATTTATCTTGTTCAAGACTTTATCATCGTTCTTCATTGCTTAAGGATTGGCCGCTTGATATCGTCGAAACGGGAGGAGATCAGACCGCACGAACACGACCGATTCTCCTCCCCTCTTCTTTGTTAATCTTCATTGATGTTGGAGGCAGAGACGCACAGTGTCGTTGCACCATGCAGTGATCGGCAGGGAACCGCGACCATGCAAGGCCGCGGCGAAGGCAGTGCGGTTCTATTGCACCGCGCGGGGACGAGGAGGACCGCGGCCAGAGCAGGCCACGACAATGGTGCATGGTGCCGTCGAGCCGCACTGGAGAGGCCGAGGAAAGCCACAGCCGGAGCTGGACAGGGGGGGGGGGGGAGGGGCGCGACATCGTCGCGCCGCGCCGGTGAGACGAGCCACAGCCTAAGGCCGTCACGGACTAGCAGGGGCGGCCAGTAGAGCCGGACACCGGCGACTCCAGGAGGTAGGACCCCCTCTGGGTCCCTCTTCAGTTCACAAAACCGGCCAGGCTTTATGGCCATCCATTACCCGGAAACTAGGGGGTGTAACCCCCCCTGACCTGCAGCTAGGGCGAACCCCACTGGGTCCGCCATTTCCAGAAAAAGGGGGATGCGCCCCTTTGCGTCCCGCTCGGCCAGCGCCAAGCCGCTGCCGGCTTCCGAGCTAGGCCGCAGGCCGCACGGGCTGGGCCAGCCATGCCCAGCTGGGTCAGGCTGCGCCAGTTGGGCCGGGCCGCGCCCTACCGGGCCAGTCTCAGACCTGAGTCTCATCGACCCGATTTGGGCCGACCCAGGGGGTATTGGTCCGGGTTGGACTTGGCCCAAACCCCCTATTTTCAGACCCTCTTAAGTTAAACTCTCATATCTTGGGCTAAGAACCTCTGATCTATGCACCATCAATGCGTAAGAATCCTTAGATCTAGAAGGTCATTTAGGTATATTACACTCAAGCTTTTTCTGAATTTTGGGTATGGCTGGGTTGGTTCGAACACGAAACCAACCGGGCCCTCGAAGCGGAAACACTCTTAACTTAAGGATCAGATGTCTAATTTATGTGTCGTCGACTATGCTGGATTCATTTTTATGAGATGGATCTTTTGACATACTTCACCCGAGGTTTGGACGTAGTTGGAGTACGGTCGGGTTGGTTTTCGCTTAGAAACCAACCGGGCCCCTCGAATGGAAAAAACGATAACTTTCAGACCGAATGTTCGTTTGACGAACCATCAGCGGTGTTGGTAATATCATTGAGAAAAGGTCCCCTTGAGTATACCTTATGAGAGTTCGGGGTAAAGTTGAGATACAGTTGGGTTTGTTCGTACATGAAACCAACCGGGCCCCTGAAACGAAAAGGCTAATAAAACACAGACCGGACATCTAATTGATGCGCCGTCTGTTGCGTTGAGACCCCTATGACGAGGTAGTCCATTGTGATACTTCTTTGTGGTACTTTGTGATAAATGGAGTATCGATCAGTAGCTCGTGGAGAGAATCCTGTCGGAGACGACTGTACGGAGTGCGGAGACCTAGTAGCTATGGACCTGACGACTGCTTGACCCATTCGACTTGGAGTGAGTCGACTAGCCCAGTGGACGGAGCACCCGGTATTTGGTTGCATACCCACAGAGGATGGAGCACCTAGTAGTTAGCAGCAGACCCACGGTACTCGACAGGAGGAGTACCTCTATAGGCTATTATGGGAACCGCTAGTGTGTCAGGGCGGTAGACCCCTGGCGGGGAGCACTAATATGTTTGGGCGAGGACCCGCAATACTCGACAGGAGAAGTATCTCAATAGTCTAAGATTAGAGAGTAGCACCTCAGAGTCTTGACATGACCACTGTACTCGAAAGAGGATGAGTTCTCTAGCATCCGTGGTTTCGATATCATGAATAAAATCATGGTTTGAGCTGAGTAAATGGCCATTGTGATTTTCTCATGATTGAGATGGGTTAATTGATAATTTAGGAATATATATGGGCATATACCTAAGTAGTGGTTATCTGTTGATTTCATATCTGTGTGATACCTCATGATTTAGATGGGTTACTTGATAACTTAGGAATAAGTATGGGCTTATGAATAAGTATGGGTTATCTGTTGAGATCCTTATTTGTGGTTATCTTTGTTGGATTTTGTGAGACCTTGAGGGTCTTAGGTTCCCTACTAAGTATCATCATACTCACCCCTGCACGAGATATGTTCGCACCCCGTTGTGTTGGTTGTAGACGACAGACAGTGCTGACAGAGGCTGAGTGAACGAGGACTGAACAGTACCCGGAGATGGACCTCACGACGAGACGGTACCCGAAGGTGGACCATGTGACGAGTCGGTACTCGGAGGAGTTTGTCAGATGAGGGCGTTGTGGAGGCTATCTATACCTACCCTTCAGGTAGGATTCGAGGTGGAAGATCCAGGAGCTACACTATCCATACCTACCCTTTAGGTAGGATCCGAGGTTGACGACCCATAAGATGCATCCATCATCCAACAGTTTTCAATCTTCAGTAGTACTTTCGTTCAGTTTTAGTTGTACATTTTAGTTGGGTTTGTATTATGGCCCATTTACTTTTCAGAGCTTTCTTTTATACTTAGTGTTTACTTCTACTTGTACTCTATGGTGTTTCTTTACTTTTATAAAGGCAATGCCTTCCCTTTTTATCGGGATTTAAGCCTTCAGTGCTAGTCACCAGCCCCTGGCCTATAGAAGGCGGGCATGGGGTAGTCACAATACGGGCCTCGAGGATGGTTCATGACAAATTGGTATCCTAAGAGTTAGTTCTACCACAGAACTCATGACTCTGATCATTCGTTTCTATGAAGAAATTGTGTTAAGTGTACCGAGTGTGGTCTTTAGTTCAGGGAGTCCAGTGTTGGTGTGGCGGCCGACGTATCCATACACTAGGACCCTGACTTCTGATTTCCGACTTAGTGCATGAAAAAACTGATTGCATGTGTGTTTCCTAAATTTTTAACATCAGCTCAATCCAGGTCAGCTCACCAGGTATAAATCATTGACCATGTCACATCTTTTCAGGATGCCTCCACGTAGACAGTCAGTTGGAGTTCCAAGAGAGTAATCGATGACGGACCACCGAGTGATGAGGCTTCAGAGCATGGCCCTCTTGCTATGTTGTCACCTTTGGGTGGTGTACCAGCAGTATCACCACCCGTTAGTCAGCAAATTCCACCATCCATACTAGTTGACGGTGCACGTTGACAGAGTGCGTTGCACGAGTTCCAGTAGAAGAGGCCTCCAAGGTTACGAGGCGAGGCAGATTCCCAGGTAGGATTGGACTGGATAGAGGCGATTTCTATAGTTCTACGCCTAGTTTAGACACTAGTAGAGAAGATGGAGATCTTAGCTATTGGTGTTTCCCAGTGAGTAACTATGAGGTTGGTCCGCATAGTGATATGTCCTCGGTACATGGACCGATGCCTGAGATAGTACCTTCGGGTAGTGTGCCGGCTATATCACTAACTGTTGGTCAGCAATTCTAACTTGAGGTACCAGTAGATGACACATTTAGTCTTAGTACCTTACACATGTTTCAACATCAGATACACCTCAGGTTCGGAGGCAAGCCCGACTCACAGGCGACTAAGGATTGGCTTGAGGAGGTGGCTGAGAGTTTTATGGAACTTATACAGCTTTGGTAGGATGACATATCGGTATTTGAGTATTCATCAAGTCGTACCGACCAATCCTAGTACTCGATGAATATGATGCGATTAGTGCTTCAGGGCTCGAACATCTGAGCTAGGTGTGTTTAAAGGACATCCAAGACAACACTTCTTCTACTGTGCATTCCTAATTATGCTTGGGTGCTAGAGGGAACCTTTGTGGTTGAATGTTATTTGGCTGAACGAATACAACTAATGAATGTAAGCAGTGGGAAAGTAGAAAACTGGTTCTAGTATCAGAGACTTGGGCATGCAAGAAGTTTCGGGAAGAGGATGCGACATGGAAAAATAAATATGTTGGGTAGCAGACGTGGAAGTAGAGCTAGGAGAGCCTCATGAGGTGGTGTATATTTCAACATGTTATAACCACCCGCCATTGTAGTCCCTTCCAGGCTTAGGGAGCTGGAGGGTAGGGGAAGAGAGTAGCTTCATGTGGTCAAGGAGTGTGACCCAAGGGCTTTAGGAATGATTCGATGTACGGTCTGTGTCTTCTACAATCTTCCATATCAACAGATATTGATACGAATCATTCCTTCCTTCCACAAATCTTGTCCCAGACCTAGAGTTTTCTATTAAAACCGTTTACCCGACCCTCACGTCTGGAGATACCTTTGAGAGGAGACTTGATAATCAAACTTTCACCGACAGTGTGATCTGACCCTTGAGGCGAGAGTTTTGGTTGGAACCTCTTGGTGGCAGTGTTGAGGCCTTATGACGTTGGTCTGGGTATGGATTGGATCCAAATTTCATATATAGATTGACTGTATTAGGAAAAAAGGTTGTGGTTTACCTACAATGTTGGGATGGGTTTTCCTTGGTCGGTGAAAAGGATACACCAGGCAGCACAGGATGAACTCATTCATAAGAGGGTGCGGCCGATCACACTTGAGTCGGCTAGCCATACCCTCATGGCAGCAGAAGTTTTGATTATTCAATTACTCCAAGACTATGAATTCGAGATAGTCTATACTGCTGGGAAATGGAATGTTGTTGCGGATACGCTCAGCAAGAGGACTAGAATTCAGCTGCTAGGAGAGGCGATGGAGCAGCTGGTCGCATTGCTGATATCCTTTCTGGATAGGAACAGAACTAGTTCTAGGCATGGAGGCCTTTGTTCTTGGTGCTTCTAGTTTCCATGATGTTGTTGTTTGTGGTTTTTGTGTGTATTTTACTACGATCTACAGTAATAAAAGACACTTATCTTTGTGACGATTACATACCTGGAGTTTTTGTTGGAACGATACTGAGAGGTTCTAGTTAAAAACCGTTGACTTGAACCTCACTTTTGCGATTCCTACTAGAGGAGACCCAGTGACCACACACTGATGACGAACAGTGTGACTCAACCCTTGGAGGCGAGAGTGACGGTTGGATATCTTGGTAGTAGCGTCGAGGCCTTACGACGTCATCCAAGACATGAATTGTACTGTTCATGTCAGGATTGACTGTATTAGGTGAAGAATGTGGTTCATCCAGGGGATGAGACCCGATTTCTCTTTTCAGCAAAAGAGAAATCTTAGCAGCTCTTTGATATTGTATGAGAAGAAGGGTGATCGTCGACCGACTTACCAAGTCGGCCAACTTCCTACTGACCAGAGATGGTACGAGCTACGACGGAGATGGTGCAGATCATCCAGGAGTGGATGGAGACTACACAGAACATACTAAAGTCCTATGCTGATAGGAGACAGAGACCACTGGAGTTTGAGGATGGCGACCGCGTTTTCTTACGGGTCTCACCTCGATGAGGTATACGGAGATGTGTCCGGGAAGGCAAGTTATCTCCGAGGTTCATCGGACCCTTCTAGGTCCTCAGTAGGGTAGGTGAGGTGGTTTACCACTTGACCTTCCCACCACAGTTACACAGGGTGCATGTCATCTTCCACATATCTCAGCAGAGGAGATACGTACATGACCCTTCACACATTATTGACCATGGAGAGCTGTACATCGATGACAGGGCGACTTTCACAGGGTTCTAGTAGAGGTTGGGGATCAATAGGAGCTGGTCCTGTGGGTACAGTCAATTCCACTTGTGCGATTTCGTTGGCATCATGGGAACCTGCAGGAGAGCACGTGGGAGCACAAAGATCATATGCGTGTTTGGTACCACTTTTGTTTTCCCTAGTGTGTGTTGAAGATTTATGGGGACGTAAAGCCCTGAGGTGGGAGTAATGTAAAGACCCAAAAATTTCAATGAAATTTTTATTTCTTAATTTCTTTGTAATTTTCCGAGTACGCAATTTCTGACGGCACCTGATTCCGAGGCCCGGTGTGCCCGAAATAATTTTCTAAAGTTTAGCTCGGGTACGTTCAGTGAACGAACGAGCGAGTTTTTTCAAACTTTTGAACCGGTGCTCAGAATTGAAATCTAAGGGAACCGATGAACTATCAACGCTGATAATTTCTTAAGGGGACCTTTACCAAGGTTTCATTTGCTCGGGTGGAGAAGTTAAAAATTGTGGATTTAATGAGGAATGAATAAAATTGTAAAACAATTTTATTTTTATAACTAAGGTGGTTTTATCCTACATGGGGGAGTTGGGATGGGACCCACAAGCACCTAACAATCC
The DNA here is from genome assembly GCA_963277665.1 of Viscum album. Taxonomy (NCBI): domain Eukaryota; kingdom Viridiplantae; phylum Streptophyta; class Magnoliopsida; order Santalales; family Viscaceae; genus Viscum; species Viscum album. The sequence continues at coordinate 1,229,471,620 of OY728130.1, forward strand.
ATGTGAGGATAAATGCGAGGTGGGTCTGACACGATCCCCAACCTTTCACATTCCCATAACTAACTTTTAACTCTCATAAACCCCCCTTTAAACTTGTTAACTTCCCCCATAATTACCCCTTCTTTTAATTTGTAACTCTTCTTCATTTATGTAACCTTTCCACTTTCTCTCCTATCACTCCTTTTGATTTTCCTACCTATCAAAATTAATGAAACAAACTCTTCAATTAAAAGATTAAAGTGTTTGAATTATTTTGAATACTTCGCCTGCCTATTAAAGTTGAGGAAGTGTTATCTTAATATGGGTTGGGAAAATCTTATCATGGATCCCCTGGACTAGAAGAGAGCTTTATCCATCATTGAAGAACATCTTCCTCCTGTGAAGAATGATGCCTCTTTGTCAAAGAATACCGAGCTTCCATCTTCTCTGACGAGACACCGACAAACGAGAAGGGATCAGTAGCGTGGTGCAGGCGCAACGAACTACGTTGACTCTGAATTCTTCCTCACGTTAGATATGATGAATGACGAATGAAACGAAATAGTGGTTATTTTTCTTGTTCAAGACTTTATCATCGTTCTTCGTTGCTTAAGGATTGGTCGCATGATATCGTTGAAATGGAAGGTGATTGGACCGCATGAACACGACCGATTCTGCTCCCCTCTTCTTTGTTTATCTTCTTTGATGTTGGAGGCGGAGACGCACTTTTCCATTGCACCGTGCGGTGATCGGCAGGGAACCACGTACATTTAAGGCTAAGACGAAGGCGGCGCGGTGTCGTTACACTGGGTAGGGACGAGGAGAACCGTGACCGGAGCGGGCCGCGGCGGTGGTGTGCGGCGCTGTCGGGCCGCGCCGGAGAGGCCAAGAAAGGCCGAGGCCTGAACGGGCTGCGGTGGAGGGGCGCAGCACCGTCACACCATGCCGGTAAGACGAGCCATAGCCTAAGGCCGCGGAAGACCAGCAGGGGCGGCCAGACGAGCCGGCCGCCAGCGACTCCAGGAGGCGGGACCCCCTCTGGGTCCCGCGGTAGTTCACAAAACCGGCCAACCTTTATGGCCGGACGTTACCCAGAAACCAGGGGGAGGGTGTAACCCCCCCCCCCCCCCAGCCAGCTGGTAGGGCGAACCCAACTGGGTTCTTTCATTTCCAAAAAAGGGGGCTGCACCCCTTTGCATCCCGCTCGGCCATCGCCGAGCCGCGACAGGCTTTCAATCCGGGACGCAGGCCGCACGGGCTGGGCCAGCCGCGCCCAGCCGGATCGGGCCACGCCCAGCCGAATCGGGCCACACCCAGATGGGCCGGGCCGGGCCACGCCCTACCGGGTTGGACCCGGACTTGAGTCGGGTCGACTCGGTTCCTGCCGACCCAGGGGGTATTGGGCCGAGTTGGACCGGGCCCAAACCCCCTATTTTCAGACCCTCTTCAGTTAAACACTCATATCTTTGGCTACAGACCTCTGATCGATGCACTGTCAGTTGCGTAGGAATTTTTGGATCGAGGTGGTCGTTTTGTTATATTACACTCAATATTTGGGTGATGTTTGTGTACATCTTGGTTGGTTCGAAAATGAAACCAACCGGGCCCTCGGAGTAGAAACACTCATAAGTTAAGGATTAGACGTCCGATTGACGTGCCGTCAACTATGTTGGATTTATTTTGATGGGACAGATCTTTTGGCATACTTCACCCGAGGTTTGGTCGCAATTGATGTAAGGTTGGGTAGTTTTTAGCTTAGAAACCAACCAAGCCCCTGGAACAGAAAAGCCGATAACTTTCAGACCGGACATCCGTTGGATGAACCGTCAGCGACATTGGTAATATCATTGAGAAACTATCCCTTTGATTATACCCTATGAGAGTTTAGGGTATAGTTGAGATACAGTCGGGTTGGTTCGTAAACGAAACCAACCGGGTCCTCGGGATGAAAAGGCTAATAACACACATACCGGGCGTCCGATTGACGCGCTGTCTGTTGCGTTGAGACCCCTATGACGAGGCAGTCCTTTGTGATACTTCTTTGTGGGACTTTATGATACTTGGAGTATCTATCAGTAGCTCATGGAGTGGATCCTCTCAGAGACGAGCGTACGGAGTGTAGAGAACTAGTAGCTATGGACCTGGCGAGTTATTGACTGATTCGAGTTGGAGAGAGTCAACTAGCCCAGTGGACGGAGCACCCGGTATTTGGCGGCAGACCCACGACGGATGAAGCACCTGGTAGTTGGAAGCATAACCGCTGTACTCGATAGGAGGAGTACCTCTATAGGCTATTAGGGGAACCACTACTGTGTTTGGGCGGCAGACCCCTGGCGGGGAGCACTACTGTATTTGGGTGTGGGCCCCCGGTACTCGACAAGAGGAGTATCTCAATAGTCTAAGGTAAGAGAGTAGCACCTCAGAGTCGTGGCATGACCATCGTACTCAACAGAGGAGGAGTTCTACAACAGCCGTGGTTTCGACATCATGAATAAAATCTTGGTTTGAGCTGAGTCAATGACCTTTGTGATTTCCTCATGATTGAGATGGGTTACTTGACAACTTAAGAATATGTATGGGCATATACCTAAGTATTGGTTATCCGTTGATTTAATATCTGTGTGATACCTCATGATTGAGATGGGTTACTTGAAAACATAGGTATAAGTATGGTATTATACCTAATTAAGGGTTATCTGTTGGGATACTTCTTTGTGGTTATCCTTGTTGGATTTAGTGAGACCTTGAGGTTCTCGGGGTACCTATTGAGCATCGTCATACTCACCCCTGCACGGGCTATTCCCACCCCTCGTTGTGTTGGTTGCAGACGATGGACAATGCTGATGGTGGATGAGTGAACGAGGACTGGACAATACCCGGAGATGGACTTCACGACGAGACGATACCCGTAGGTGGACCACACGACGAGTCGGTACCCGGAGGAGGTTGACGAATGAGGGCGCTGAGGAGGCTATCTGTACCTACCATTCATGTAGGATTCTAGGAGGATGATCCAAGAGCTGCACTATCTGTACCTACCCTTCAGGTAGGATCCGAGGTGGACGACCCAGGAGCTGCATTCATCTTCCAGCAGTTTTCCATCTTCAGTAGTACTTTCTTTCAGTTTTAGTGGTACTTTTTAGTTGGGTTTGTATTCTGGCCCATTTACTTTTCAGCACATTCTTTTGTACTTAGTGTTTACTTCCTCTTGTACTCTATGGTGTTTTTTTACTTTTATAAAGGAAATTCCTTCCCTTTTTATCGAGATTTAAGCCTTCGGTGCCAGTCACCATCCCCTGGCCTATGGAAGGCGGGCTTGGGGTAGTCAAAACATGGTCCTCGAGGAAGGGTCTTGACACCTATTGTACATTATTAATCTCCATGTATTATTTAAACCCATTATTTCATGGACACCATTATGATATTCCCTTTTATTATGATTTATGACATGATTATGATGCAAACTACTTTGCATGGGTATCCCTTATGTTTATGTTTGATTATACATGTGTTACACATATTTGTGAAAACATTACTATATGTGTTCCTAGATATCACTCCAATTAATTGGGTAATATTTTTTCTCAAGAGATATCATGTTGGAACATGGTGTGAGTCTAAATACTTTATGGGACTTTCTCCACCATGTGCAATGGTCTTGTAAGTTAGCTTTTACTCATACATATATCATGTTTAATGTTGTTTCCACATTAAAATAATACCATTATTACATTATCAAAAATTATACATGTTATTATTACTTATATTTATTTATGTTACATGCCATTTTAAGTCATTATGATATGCATCCTAACACATATGTTATGATTTATTCCTATGTTTATTCCTTTACCCGGATATTTTTCTCATCCATATGTTCATATATTCCACAGGTTATCCTATAAACATATAAGAGATCAAAGGATATTTGGATAAATTTATGGAGATAAAATAAAATAATTTTTTTACTTTGTATTTGTACTTTCTAATCATGTATAAAATCATCAAAAATATACTAGACATTAATGTTCCTTGGTTTGTATTTTGATAGCTAGTTATACTTAAAATAATGTAATAAAAAGTGAAAAAGGATAGGGTTGTTATAGGGATCGTTATAACGTATATAATAATAAATAAATTATTCCTATTAATGTTATAAAATGGATTAATACATTATCATAGAAGAATCATTTGTGTAAATGTAAAAACATAGAGATCCAATATGATATGAAAATAGAATTAATTTTTTCATAATAATTTATTTTTTATTCATGTTTTGTGGCCTTACGTTTATTAATTCCTTAGATATTTTATAATTTTTTGGTAAAAATTAGAAACTATGAAAATAATTGTAGTGAGTGATAATGAAACAATTGTCTGAACATCATTCAAAATGAAATTGGAGGTGGGATTCAAAACATCATTTCCATTCTCACCCATCTATCAAAGGTTATGAATAATAATCAGAACCATTTGTAAGGTCTTACTTTATTGAAGAATGGTAATATACACATTGAGTCCATTATAAAACAACATCAATAAACACATAGTGGAACTTCTAATATAATTTTTGGGGGAACTGTGTTATAGATTAAAAGAGAGGATCTTTTATGTGATCCATTGTTCTAATAAGGATAAAGACCTCAACTCCCTTCCACTAAATAGAGAAGATAATCAATGGACGAAATTGATAAATAATACCAATATGAAGGATGAAATGGAATAAATGGTGTAGGAAGAATTTACGAAGATATTTCTTAACAATAATTTCCATTAAGGTATTAGAACAATGGTGAAGAGGGAGTTCCTAGATCTAATGTAATATGAGGGTGAATAAATCATGATTTATGAGGAAAATTTAAAAAGTTTTTCAAGATAAACCTCATGATTATTAATCAATTATTATCTAAAAATAAGTATGTTCATTTGTTTTGTAATTGTACACCTCAAAAGGATCTAACCATTATACTCTTTAGGAGTCATAAAGAAGTAGTTTGAGGTTCTCTCAAAGTAGATATGGATTTTTCTAAACTTTCCCATATTACAATGAGATAATAAGAGTAGAATAGACATTTCAGTAGGGGGATGAAATGATATATCATAAAAGAAGACTCCACAACCCATAAATAAATTTTTTTTGAAGAATAATGAATGAAATTTCTTCAAATTTAAAAGAAACTACTTCAAGTGTGTGAGAGGAGGCTACCAAGATCAAGAATTTTTATGAGGCATGTTGTGGTTTAGTAACATGATAGAGGTAATTATTTCACCACCCAATGAACCAATAGTAGTATAATGATTTATCTATATGATGAAAATTCACTTTGTTAGACAATGAATAAAATCATGGGTTATTGAGAATAATCAACAATATCACCAATCAATGTGAAAGGAGAAAGGAAAATCATATTCAATAACAACCAATGAGCTTTAAAAATAAAAATGATGTCATAATATATAAATTTTCTATTCCCTTATAAATGATTATTTTACTTTTTTATTTCATTTCTATAAATTAATTTTTGTCCATAAAATTTTATAGAGTAGATTAATCAAAACATCAATACCTTTATGTAATGATATCTATAAAAACACCATGTTGTGTGCTGAAAGAAACCAAAGTGTCGAGAACATATATTATTTTCATTTGTGGGATGAATCTTATAGATAATCTTTTAATTCTTAATTTTGTATCATTTTATGCCATATTGGGCAAGTAATGGATATTTTTATATAGAGATCACATAAAATTTTTGTTAATAGAAATATATTTCTATATTCTAACCCATCAATTGGTTCCATAAAAATGAAATTAATATAATGAATATCATTTAGAAAATCCTTACATGTTCTAGGTGTCGAGTAGAAGCATAGAAAAATTATTTTCTTAAATGTTTGTTTAAATGGAAAACACCATAATTGAGTATATTCCAATTTTTAGGGAATACACTAATTTATTCCATAAAGATTAACCCATATCTCCCCTAGAACGTGAGATAGTTTTATCAATTAATATTATAATGGAGCCACTCCTATATCAAAATAACCATATTGGAAAACTATAATTGAACTATAGGAGTTAACGAAGAAGCAATAAGAGAATTTGAAAAAATGCCTTATATTCCATAGTTCATTCCCATGGGGTACATCCGCGATATTTTTCATGAAAACATGAATAAATGTGGTTTTTTATAAATTACCCAGAGCTCAAAATAATCACAATAAATAATGGGATTCCCATTCAAAGGATTGATGACTTGTTATATCAAATGTGAGAAACTCAATACTTATCAAAGGTGGATCTTCATTATGGATATCAACAAATGAAGGTAATGGATGAGGATATTATGAATACAGTCCTTCATGGAATGCAAGGACTCTTTGAGTTTGTTTTTATTCACTTTAGACATAATAATTCAACTTTAATATACATATATTAGATAAATCAAGTATTTAGATACTATTATGAAAAATGTCTGGTATTACTAAATTTTGATAATCCAATTTACTCTAATTGCAATACGGAACATGAAGATCATATAAATATTTTTATAGGGGTTTTAAAAAAGAATAAAATTTATTTTATTTTGGGAAATCTCAACTATTGGAAGAATAATCTCAAATTTTTGTGTTATGTGATCATAAGAGACAAAATTTCCATGGAACTTTTAATTACAAAAGAAATTTGAGAATGTTCCAGACCCTCAATTATCATGAAAATATGTAGTTTTATAGTCTTATTTCAGTATTATTGAAATTTAATAATAAATATATCCTGACTATATTACCCATTCACTATGAAAACACAGAATAGGGTAATGTATTCCGGGACTAAAGAATATGAGTGATTATTTTCATGATTAAGAAGAGATTAATAAATGTGCATGTACTCACACTAAAATCAAGTGGATAAGGGATTATGGCATAAAATTATGATTTAAAAAAGTCTAGATCTCTAATAATAAATGACCACTCATAAACCTAAGGAAAATCTGAGAGGCTAATCAATGGAATTTAGTGTTGGATGAGATCAACATCTATAATAAGATGAGTTCTCATACAGTAATATCTTCTACTTGAGTATAAAAATGAACCCATATAAAGCATTATATAGATAGTGATATGTAATTATTGGGGTGATGTGGGTGAATTATTGCTACTTGGACCTGATATTATATATTAGATAACAAAAAGGTTTCAATACATCCAACCATATATAAAAGCTGCATAGATTCACCAGAAGAGCAATTCTGACTACCATCAAGGGGAAAAGGAGTATGATGTTGGGGATATATTTTTTCATCTAATATCACTATATAAGAGAGAAAAACTTGTTGGAAATAAATGGATTCATAACCTTATAAACATTTACCTATTAAAATTACAAATTTCATAGAAGTATCATAATAGCTATAAATTCTACCATACATTGATAATGTTCTTGATGTGTTACACATATCTCTCTAGATGAATTAACTAATTGATCCCTCAAATTTACATAATCCAAATTTGGTATAGCTAGAGAGAGACCTATGTCATGAGGAGAAGTTAGTGAAATCTTGGACCCTATAGATAATGTTGTACAAAATTATTAATCAATCCTTGTAAATGTTCTATGGTGGAAAAACAAATATGAAGTGTTTACATGGGAATGAGAGGAAATGATGAGACATAAGTACCCTTATCAATTCTCAACTACAAATATGAGGTGAAATTTTAGGGGTGAAATTTAAAAGGGAAGGAAGAATGTACTGACTTAGAAGTTAAAAATAATATTTTCACATATTTTTTTGTTATATTATAGAGCTTTATACAGTAATGTAAATAGAGAATCTAAAAAAACATTTCATTATTAATGAATAATTCTAAATTATATAGAAAAAAAAATGAAAATGTATTTTATTAAAATGAAAATATTTTCTTAATATAAACTTTAAAATGAGAAAACATTGGTCACTCAAATCTTCTAGAATTATCATCCCAAAGAACAAATATTCAAAAATGAAAAATAATATCTGTACTCCAATTAACATTTTAGAAAAAAAATTATAACCTTGGTAGGAAAAATATAGAAAAATGTATGATGAAATTAATATATGGTTATATGAGTTAATGTGACTGTTGAAATAGTAGTTTGTCCTAAAACTAATAACATGTAATATAAAAAATAGTTAAAATAACTAATTTATGAAATATATATATATTATAATAAAATAAATAATATTATTACAAAACATAATGAAATTATACACACTATTGAATAATCATTATAATGTATTTCATAAAAATAATAATTTTTATGTTTATATTTATAATTATCTATGATAGAAAAATATTTTTTAAAAAAATAATTTCATTTTGGTAATCATCAAATATAAATTTACCGTTAGAGAATTTTTTATGATTTTTTGAGAATCATCCATTATTATGTGAGTGGTAAAAATACTTTTATTCAAATACAGAAGGTCTTACAACATAATGTTGATATATTAATTAATTTATTAATTTTAATTAGCTTATTTTAGCCGAAAATAAATTTATTAACATGATTAGGATATTTTAAAATATTAAAACCAATTTCCAAATATAAAAAGTATTTTATAAAGATTAAATGTCTATAACTCTCATTTCAATATTTTTTTTAATTTTCCTCATTTTCTTTTCATTAAACTAATAATTTTGAATTATAATGTGATTCAATGTTCTCGAATCATTTTTTCAAATATATTTCATTATTTTCCAAATATTCTATTTGTAGGATTACCTTCATTGTTATAATTTATTTAAAATTTTATTCTAAAAATGCATGTCACCTCAATTATAAACTACCCATCACCGATCCATGTAAAACAACTTAAATAATACTTATGAAGTTCAAATCTCTAAAAACAATACCATCACTTAAACCCAATATAATTCATAGGTTCATTCTAAAGCCACTTAACTCTATGTAGTCAAGGAATTTAGTGCTATAGAAAAGAATAAACACCATGAATATGTTATGTTGTCATCTACTCATCTTCCTATTTTCTTCCAAATTTTCCCTATAACATTTATACAAAAATATTCTAATTTAAAATGATTAGAATTTAGAAATTATATTAATAATGTTAACCTACTATTGTTTTTATATTTATTATGTATTTATATTTCATACTTCTCTTCCTTCATCTTTCATAAAATGTACCCTTAGTAATAGGTTAACCACTATTAAAAGTTTTTTAATTATTTTTAATATCCAAAATTATTGAAGTTATAATAAATTATGGATAAATTATAAATGTTTTAATATAACTATTTATATCTTTATTGAGATAATATTAATGATGTATAAATAAAAGTAATAAACCATTGTTAAATTGAATAAAGATGATATATTTTTAGAAAAATATGAAATCAATAAATTACACCATTACCAATGGGATTTATAGAATATAATCTAATGATTATAAATGATCTAGAGTGAGAAATGAACATATTACTATTTTAAGTAAATGTGATAATAAACCTATGTTTATTAACTTAATTATTTAAAAGTGGAGAAATAAATAAGGATGTTATGTTAAGTGGAATCTTTATCACAATTATTTATATATGAGATATATTTTATTTCATGTTATTCTAAATGTAGATGTTCATATATTTCATTCATGTGTCCTATCACGATTTCTAATCTTTATTTCTAGAGATATATAGGTTATTACAATATAAAAAGGACTTCTATGCTATATATTATTATTTTTAAAAAATAACATTATTTTTTTCAAACATCTCATTTACTCATGTTGAGTTGTTTCTTATTAGAAGAAAAATGAACTTTTATACCAATTATGATCTCCGTGATTAATTTGGGAATCACAATGGTTATTTATTAATATATGATTTACAAAAAACTTAAGAACCATTTTTTATGAGTTTATTTTGGTACAATGATTTTTATATTATATAATTAATTATGGAATGCATGATTATGATCCTTTTATGATAGATAGGTAGGAAACGAATTATATTTCCCACTAATTAATCTATTAACATGATATATCTTAAGATATTTTCTTTATTATTAATCAAAATGATTATATATTTGTTCAATTATATGATGTTAAGTTCCATGAAAATATATTATGCATGAAAATGATGATATTTTAGTTTACTAACATGTGTTGTAGTTAACAACTACTTTATAATGTTTAATTATTATGGGTATAAAACATCACATTCCTTTATCAAATGTTTTACTCATGACTATAATTTTGATCATATTATTATGATATTATGATGTTGATTATGTTCACCCCTATAATATTAATTCATTTTTTATTAATCCCATGATATTCCTAAAGATACTGTGATTTTACATCAACCCATTCCTTGATGTATATCATTAAGTGACTACATGTTTGAAAGACTACATGAGAGATTTTAGGATGTCAAATAATAAAGATTTAGATAATATATATGTATTATTATGTATAAGTGATGTATAATATTGATTATTCTATGATGCTAAACTATTTGATATTAATATGAATTATTATTATATTTCTTATCCTAAAAATTATTCAATTGTCATGTTAGAAATGGTTGGGTATCTATATAGGAAAACCATTAATAATAAATGATTCCCCACAAGAAATCAATGTCTATCATTTGATTATCAGCATATCATTTTTTTTTGTATTTTGGGATACTTTTACATGATCAAGAATAGTTCATACTATAATAGTCTTATCCTCTAGAAGATATGATATATCTAGGTTACATTGACCATGTTCTCCCCAAAATGTTGGAGAAAGAAAACTCTTCACAAAAAATGATGCATATGGTACCATACATTTGTTTTGTTAGAAGTTATTATTATATGAAAATTCGAAAAAAATGAAAATATATATCAAAAAACCCATGGATGTTATGTTCAAGGGCCCATCCCAGAGGGGCCCTTACCATGACTACCCCAAACCCCCCTCCAACAGGCAAGGGGCTGGTTACTAGAACCGAGTCGACATATCCCACAGATGGGACGAATTATCCTAAAGTACCTATACACACCAAAACATATCCAATCCCAAAATATTGAAATGTAAAAGCACTAAGTCAATAATGAATGAAAACCACTATATCCCACAACCAGAGTAAAAGAGTTAAAGTACTAAAAAGTAAACAGGTTCAAAACAATCCCACAAAAAAGATTCTATAATCAAAATTCCAACCTGTCGGAAAATTGGTACTATGACTCCTATCTAAACCATAATAACACACATCATTTGACTGGAATCGCTAATCAATGCCTCGTGCTGGTCAATCTAGGACTACATTAATGGGTTCAATCATCGGACCAAGATAATACATGTGTGAGAAAATCCCATTACATGGTGAGTTCAACAATACTCAGTTAAAAAACCAGTACCTCAACGGAAAATACCACAATGGAAAGACCAAAAATGAATGTATAGTCATATACACACATGTATATTTCTATAATACATGTAGAAATAATACCCAGATATACTCAATTAAATACAGAAGTCCAAAGGTATGTCAAAACAAATTACTAGCCACATGATTATGCTCGATGCACGCTCGTTTCGGGAGAACTCACTCCTCGATCCGAGATATAATCAGAGACACTCATGAAGAGGCCTAGCTCATTTTCCCATGCCCAAATCAGAATTTATTGGTCAAGGAATATTATTATGCATAGAGATAGGATCATGTCCAAACATGCTAGGGAATACCAGTAACCTAATATAGATCAATTTTCAATATAGGGGATCTCTCCCAGAGACATTGGTGAATACCACTAACCCTACCGATGAGGCCCGATAGATAGAAGAACAATTATTTGGTCTCATAGGTAATGGGTATTAATAAATAATACACTAGGGGTGATAGAATATCCATCTACAGTCCTATGGATAAATACCATTACTCGATCTGGGACTCGACCTCTTGAGGGGACTAAAATATATTAATTTCGATGTAATGCCATACGGAACCCTTAGGGAATAGACCAAGGGAATTATCTTAACCTATAGTGGTCCAACCTAAAAACTCAAAAAATTATCATAAAAGGACATTCTCAATGTCAAGGTCCCAACACCACATATCACTCATCAAATAGACACATCGTTTGAATTTTATGGACATTTATAATTTTCATAGGGGGAGGGGGGTCATAAGGATTGTTGATCGACAGAATGGTTGGTCAACTGACCGTGGTTGTCAATATCCATGGTGGTCAACGTATGTGGTCTTCGACACCCCAGCTACTGTGTTTTCATAGAATCTGAAGCCATAGAGGCTCACGGTCATCTATCGTGGTTGACTACATCCCATCTCCGGACAGATCACCCTGTGTCTGACCCACCTTCTTGTCCGAACCCGCCCTGCTGGGCATGACTCGACCCGCTAAACCCGACCCCGACCCCTGAGCCTAGCCTATTGGTTTGGCCTAACCCACTCAATCAGGATCTACCAAGCATGGATTGGTCTGCACAGTCATCGTCCGAGCCATGTAGCCTGCTCACGCCGCTCTCCACACCACCACGTTGTGGCCTCCATTCATCGTCGCCTTCGGTCAATGATGCCGCTATATCCAGTTTCTATCGTCGCTACCTCTGGTCATCGTCACCGCAACCTCACCTCGCCGGACCAATGCACTAAACCCAAGCCGGTGGACACTTCTACATACCATTTACCCCCATTTGATGCCTAGAATTCAATGTGGTCGTAGATCTATACTCCTCAGGTAATGATTGGCACAAACATATCCACTATTGTCAGGTTTCTTTCAATTTAGGATCTGATCATGTTAGTGTCCCATGGAATTTCAAACCATGTCCATGAGGTACAACATATAATAATGCAAATAATGAAGAAGATAAAAAAACAAAAACATCATATGTACTGATCCTTAAAATTTTTTCGTGTCGACCTTAGTTTATTTCCATTAGGAGGATAAATAAAGAAGGAAATGAAGAGAAACTCCCAAAAATAATCACCAAAATTATTTAAAATTTTGAAATGATCGAACCGCGGATTGATCTATTCGTGGATTTACACACCTCCATTGTATAAATTAGGAATAAGAAAATAATAAACAAATAAACTTCCTTCCTCGATTTGGATCGTTCATTAATGATGAATGGTCATTGGATCATCGTCGATCTTCAATTCATCGAATCAATGGGTGTTGTTCTATGAAGATATCTACGTTTGTTTTAGAGAGATATTTCTCCATGTCTTAGCAGAATTCCAGGTTTATGGTGACAACCTATAATTCATAAAAAAGGATTGAAAGGGGAATGTTGTTGCATCAAGATACATTTTTTTTATAAAAAATATTTTATTTATAGTTTCTTCTTCCATGAAATTTCCTATAGACGACCCGAAATGAGAAAATTTATTTCTTGAATAGGTTAAAGACACTACTATGAAATTAATGGTTTCCTTTTATTTCTGATCTATGAAATATTTTAGGATTTATTCGCCTTTTTCAGGAAAACAAATTTTATGTGCTATTAAAAAAATAGTATTTATGAAACAATTTTTTTCAGGAAAACTGGGCCATCGAATCACATGCCCTTTCATCACCTGGTCTAGAAATTAATTTATATTATTTCAAAGAAAAATATATTAGAAAATACATGAAGTCATATTCTCCCTAGTATGTAGATATACATCCCTGAATTTCAAAATAAGGGATACTCAAAAAAATGAGTGCAATGGGCACAAATATGAGCCTCTGACTCCCATGTGCTCTCCTAATGTTTCCCGTGATGCGACTAGACAAACACCAAGGAAATAAACCTCCCACAAAGGATACTCTCTTACTAATCCTTTATCTACAATGGGAAGTCATCAAATGATTTTCCTTCCTTGATGTCCAACTTGCACTTGTCGATGACTTGTGACAAGTAATGTACATGCCTCTTCAACTGGAACATGTGGATGATGTTATGTACCCATCTAACTACGATGGTAGATCCAAGTAGTGAAACACCTCTTCAAATCAATAATGTATCTTCAATGGGTCAATAAACCTCATAGATAGGTTTCCGCCCTAGAAAAATATCTGTAATCTGTATTGATGTGAGACCTAAAAGAAAAAGTGGTCACCATACTCGAAATAAAAATGGACATGTCACCAATCATCATACGACTTTTGACGTATATGTGTAGTCTTCATCTTCTCTTATATGATCTTAAACTTCCTTATAGTAGCTTATACCAACTCTGGACCCATGAGTACTAACTACCTTGAGTCATTCCAGCAATGGGGTGACCATCATGGTAACTCGTACAAGGGCTCAAATGGTGCCATAATAATGGTGGAGTGATAAATATTATTGTATGAAAACTCCACCAGTGTTAGGTGTTCCTCCCAACTATAGCCAAATTCTAACATGCACACCCACAACATATACTTCTGAACAAGAATGGTCTACTCTATCTGTCCATCCGTGTATGCGTGAAGCGTTGTGGCCAAGAGTAATAATGTCCAAAAACCATCTACAATCTTATACACAGCTGGTATGGGAAGCATGTATCACAATCTAAATCAATTATTGATGGAACTCAATGGATCATGCACATATATTCCACCCATTTTCTCAATGGGACTATGCTCTCAGATAACTAGGATGTTGTCCGACTTCATGACTCACTCAACGTTAACCCAAATGGGATCATGTCCCCTAGACATATGTTTTGATACCATTATGATGTCTATCAACATCCAATCCCACTTCCATTCAGTCACTTCAAAGAGGTTGAGCTAAACTCGCTGGAACCTGGTGCTCATACCCCACATGCTAACAAGTGAGGCATTAATAGACAAATCCTAGAACTCCATTCATTATCCCGAAACACTAAAACTGATATCAGAGGTCCTGGTACATCATTACCACAACTGAATGTACTGCCAAATTGGATATGTGGTACCCCCTTAGAACATCCTCTCGCAATTACACTAGTACTACTATGTTCCCTAAAGAAATAACAATCTGCTCCCCACCTTTTTGATATCCATCAGAGGAATTCCCTGTTGAGAACAGATCACATATGGTCTCACAGTCAGTATCCCCAAGTTTTTACTCCCTGTCTCGCTATAAGAGTGGAGGTGTGAAAACAATCTAATAGAGTTAAGCTTCCCCATATCCATCCAAAAAATGATATAAAAAACTAGGCCAACTTCTCTGATGCCTCATTCATCAACTAACAACATGATCTCCTACCCATATAAGCTACCAAAATGTTCCCCTTTCTAAAAGTAGAGACAATTTCAAAGCCAAAGTACAAGAAAAATTATATTACTCTCCTCAATATAAAATTTTGATAGTTATGAGAGAAGATATACTTGAGAATATTGTGATCATAGAAGATGATAAACTCCTTGCCCATCAGGTTATGTCACCACATCTTCAATGTGAAGACTACCACTACTAGAGCAAGATCATTGGCCATGTAATTTTTCTCTAGCGATCTCAACTAAGGAAAACCATAGACAACCACTAATTTCCCCTGCATTAGAACACAACCAAGACCAGTCCCTAATTCATCACATAACACCTTGTACTAGATTACCTACTCTAGAAATATCATGATTGCAGTTCTCATCAATATATGATGCAGCTCCAAAAAGCACTGTTGGCAATTCTCTATCCATAAAAGGCTATCCCTTATATGTCCATGTTTTCAAGGGTGCTGCTACTATGGAGATGTCATGTACAAACCTCCGATAGTACCTTACTAATATAATTAAACTTTGTACCTCAGTAAAACTCTTGGGTTCCTCCCCTGATAGAACCACATAAATATTTTGTGGATCTAATAAAACTTCAGTTTTTGAGATAACATGTTATATAAAATGGACCTCTCAAATCTAGAACTGATACTTCAAGAGATTCCTATAAATATGGTGCTCTTAGATTGAATTTAGAACTATCCTCATGTTTCTTTCATGCTAGTACTCAGACACCGAGTACACCAGGATGTTATCAATGAAAACCACCATGAAGCGGCCCATGTAAAAATAAAAGAACTACTTCATGAGTCCCTTGAACACTACTGGGGAGTTCTTCACACCAAATGGAATCACCAAGTAATCATAATGACTGTAACAACACCTTAATTCTATCTTCGATATATCCTCATCCCGTACTCACAACTATTGATATCCTAATCAAAGGTTGATCGTCAAGAACCATCACACCTCTTTCACCAGATCAAAGATGTTTCCAATCCTTTGTAGTTGGTGCTTGTTCTCCATGGTCACCTAGTTCAAGCACCAGTTATGAAACCATTAACTCAATCTCCCATCATCCTTCTTGGAAAATAACTGGGGATGCCGAGGGTGAAAAATGGGTCTCATGATGCCCTTCCTCTACAAGTCATCTAACTGTACCTTCAACACTCGAAGAATTATGGGAACCATATGATATGAAAGTGTAGATATAAATGCCATACCAAGGTGTAGATAAATAAATAAGTCCATATACCTATAAGGAGGTAATCCTTGAACATGTTTTAGGATGTCGTCCTCATAATCCGTCGCCGCTACAGGAAACCGATGACTCAGATCATCTACTGCACTGAGGGTGAGGCTATCCAATTGATGTGGAATCCGCAACACCCTATTATGTGTGAGTCTATAAAGCATTGTATTAGTTTCCTTTTAACCAAAAAAACATGGTTCCACTACTATGGACACACCACAATCTATGCCTAAAATAGTCAATCTAAGAATGAACTGTGGATAACTAGTCCATACCAAGAATGATATTGCAAGGACTCGACATCTCCAATAAGAGATCCCAAACAAAAATATCCCCTCCATGCTTCTGGGAACACTGTTGACACCAGTGTGTGATCATAGAATCTCTTATTATAGGAGTCTCTTAGCATATAGTTCAAGTCAATGGTTCAGCCAGAATATCCATGTATTGAACATGGTTCAAGGAAATAATGGTATGACTAGCAGCTATATCTATCAAAACTGTATCTAATGTAGAAAAGACAATGATTGTACCTTAAATGGTCCCTCTAGCCTCAGTTTCATAAGCCTTAATTTCCAAAAAATTTCCTCTTCCCTATCCACGAGCTCTTTGAGAATGGAGAAGACTACTTTGTGATGGTGGTGGTAATACCTCGAACCTTCCTCCACCTCCTACTTCCCTACTAGATCCTCTACCACACCTGTCACCTTTGAGACCACCAAACTGTTAAATATTCCTCTCCCCTAGAGGTTCCTAGATTATCCCCTGATTAGATATATGACTGGTTTGGAAATCTCTTTCTATATGTCCTTAACAACTTCATGCGTAACAGCATATATCCCTTTGCTGATTTGAGACACCCTGGGAGACATGCACCACATACCTTGAGTCTTGGAGGGCATCTCTTGAAATTCCTGACCTTCTTGGGTCCCTTTGACTGTCATCAACTACATAATTTTGAGGGCTCAGTTACCCAGATCCCATTACTATCTCTGAAAACCCAAGTACAATAATAAAATTTCTCTAAATTAAATAGGGGGAAAGCAAGCCCATCAAAATGAGTCTGTAACCACAAGTCCAACCTATTGGAAAATTGGTATCTGGACTGCTCTTTAAAATGTAGGAACACAACTCATCTGCCCAGCCTCGCTAATCACCGGCCGGTCCTGGTCCACCATGTACTCCATCAAAGGGTTCAATCATTTTTAGAAGACATGAAATGTGTGATAAAAGATTGTGCAGTGGTGAGTACAACAATAATTTTTGGGAAACACCAAAACCAAAAAGGAAAATACCACCATAGAAATACCACAAAATAAAAGTATAGTTAGTTCTACATAGGTACAAATCTAAAATGAATGTTTCAAGAATACCCATATATACTTAATCAAAGACACAATTCTAGAGGTATGTCACATCCAATTACGAGTCGCATGATTAAGAATGAAGCATTCTTGTTTCAGTACAACTCACTCCTTGAGCCATGATATCATCAAAGACACACATGAAGAGGTCATGATCATTAGGAAACTACCCAAATTAGAATGTATTGGTCAATGAAGATTATGATACATAGAGAGGGGATCCTGCCCAAAAATGATGTGGAATACCAATAACCCAACATGGATCAATTCGCAACATAGGGGATCCTTCTCCGAGATGCTAGGGAACACCACATACCCTAATGATTCAGACCAATGGATGGAGGAGAAACAACCAACTATATGAGGATACATCAATTCCACATAACTCCACTACGAGTGATAGATGATACTTCTCTCATCCCATGGAGGAATACCATAACTCTAATGGGAACTCGACCGCTATAAGGGACTACAATGTATTAATGTGTATTAAATACCATACTAAACCCTATAGGAATGGGCCAAGGGAATTTTTTCAACCTATAATGGTCTAAACTAAAATGTTACCAAATTTTCCAAAAATGTACCTTTTCAACATTAAGTCCCAATGCCATAAACGACTCATCAAACAGATGCACCAGTTGAATGTTATGGTCATTTGAAATTTTCCAATGGGGTTCAGTGGGCATGTGGACTGATCGCATGGACTGGTTTCCCCACGACTATTGTGGTGGTTTTCCATAGTTTATATCTCCCCAACAACCCCATTCTATTTGTTTGGCCAAGCCTGCTTTCTCACGGGCCGCTTGGACCAACCTATCCCCCAAGGTCACCTACAACGTCCTACGGGGCTGTCGACACCGCCTCATACAGTAGCTACGATCCACATAGCTGTCGTTGCGGTCCACTCCTGCTGGTTATTCCATCTTGGATGTAGCCACCCACCATGATCCATTCAACCATGATTTGATCGCCACATTATATGTTCATAGTCACCATTGCCTTGTCTCATCGGACCGCCTCCTGACGTTTCCAGACAACCTCATGAGACCCTCTCCGGAGGTCTATTCCATAGACCACCAAGCCATATACAATGCCTAGAATTCAAAGCTGTCACAAATATGAGATCCTCAGGTTCTAATATACATATAAATGGACTCTAATGTCAAATTGTTTCCAATATGTGGGTTTAATCGCGTTCAGATCCATCTAGCAAGTCGAACTATGGCCATCATCATTGTTCAGAAGATTTATTTCTCTACATCTTAACAAAAGTGCAGGGTTATGGTGATAACCCTGAATTCCTGAAAATGGATTAATAAAAATGGAATCCTCTAGGTCAAATAACTATTTTTAGAATAAATATTTTATTTATGGCAACGTCCTCTGAGACATTTTCTACAGACGACCTGAGATGAAAAATGTTATGGCATTCCTTATGTAAATCAACTGATATGAACTCAAAGGTTCCATCATATTTCTAATCCGGGAACCTAGTTAAGAGTTATTACACTTTTCAAGAAGACTACTTGTTCATGCTCATAAAATTTTAATATTTTTCAAACAATTGTTTTTGAAAAACCGGTCCTCAGAATCACACACCGTCTCAATACCTGATCTCAAAATTAATTCATAGAGTTTCTAAAAATAATACTTGGGAAAATATGAGATGTTACATTAAGAGAACATTTTCTCATCATGTATTCATATGTTAATATTTTTCATTAATACCACCCATCAGTTTTTTGATATTAGGCAGTTAAAAAATGTATCTAAGTGTCTAGGGATATTTTTTTGACTCTTCAAGAATTTGAATATGAAAATATTTTCGTGGTGAGATATAATTGATATAATTTACCCATGGAGCCTTAAAAATTAATTAATATAGAGTTGATCCTAGAAATCATGGGGAATATCTTCACAAATCACTAGGAAATAAGAAGACATTGTATGTTGATCAATGATTATCCATAAAACATCATTCTTCCAACAAGTATTTTTGAGTCTATATGAAATTTTCATATAATCTTCTACCACGACAATATTGGTATATGTTGACATTTCATGGATCTTATATGATGATCCATTTCACCAGATAATGTTTTGTATACTGCGTATCTGATCATATAGTGAGTGATTTCACACTTCCCACCATCCTAGTAGGCATGTTCTGTAAAATCCTTATACATATATTTACTACCATGGTATATATAAAAATATGATCTATGTGACTCATCAAGTAGTTATATCTTCAAATATTGTAGGTATTGAACCCATAACCACCTTCCAATCATAAATAATCTAAATATTTAACGAATTAGGTCCATTTTCCCCTTATTCAATGCACTAATCTATATTTTTATATCCATTTCATCCTACCAGTACTTCGCAATAATTTATAGTGAGGCTGGAATACTAATTTATTGAAAATTATTAATGTATACTATTACCTAAAAATCACCAAATCCTTATTTGATTGATATTTTTGTATAGTATCTCATTGAATCTTAATCATTGTTTGGACACCATAATCCCACCCAAAAATCTATCACCCACCTTGTATGCCTTCCCATGGTGAGAGTGTATTATAAAATTTAAGTCTTTGAGTTATCCACTCTTATTTTCCTCATTTTGAGATCCTTCATGGAGAATGTATACCTCAATGTAATGTGGTAAATATATATATCACAAATTCTAATAAGGAGGTAGAATCTCTATATTATAAAGGCATTGATTACAGATTATATATATGGCCTCAGCCTTATACATTACATAATCTTGAGATAAGTCAATAATTTGACTTCAATTCACATCGAGAATCTTTTAAGGATTTTTCATTTAGATAATTAGGTCATAACTAAAACATAAAAACATAAATATTACAAATTAGACACTTTTTCTCACTATCTGTTTTCTTAAAACAAAATGTTTTAAAAATAAACATGATTTTATTTCAGGTTTTAAAAACATAACTTTTCCATGATCCCATCCATGACTCCATTCTTCTTAAAATCTTATGAGAAACATTTCAAAAAATGGGATAAGAATAAAAATATCTTTAATGGATACATAAATAATGGAAACTGTTAGTCTTGTGAAAACATGTAAACCTTAAATTCTTTACCATAATGTAACCATTTTCAACTTTAATAAGTAGTAATTAAATTTCACTGAGTGTGTGGTCATTTCCTTCCATTTTTAATCAAAATATTACCATAAAACCCATATATAGAAGCATATAACATATAAAGGTATCTTGGTACATATTCATACTTATATAGAATAACCATATGGTCGACTTCCAAGCATATCACTAAATGGAATAGCCATACGTCCGACCTCCATACCCAATGCATTAGAGGTTATAATTCCACCACCCATCCTTGGGTTTTTAGGGAGCCACCCATCTTTTTTTTATCACGAAACTACCCATATATTTTTTATCACATAACCACCCATCAAATTTCCATGTACTATAATATAATTGTATCCCATAAAATATTGAAATTATCAACATTTCACTCAAAAAATTTAATTTGTAATCTCTAAAAATCATTTGCAGATATTGAAATAACCAATCCACATTCAAAACCATTTTTAATACCAAAACAAAAAAAATTATAAGGTATTTCTTTTCCTTTTAAAAACATTAAGGCTTATATAGGGTGAAAAATATCAAATAATGGTTACGTTGGTGGATAAGTCGTTGTCACAATATACATTAAGAAAAATTTGTTTTTTCATTTAGAAAAATGCATCATAGAAAAGTATTCCTTTTGATAAAAATTGAATTCAATTAAAATTTGAAAGCAATATTTATACACCGTGTAAAACAAGGAGGTTTATATTATCAAAATATGCCTCAGTGAAAGGAGATGGAGACAAAGTCACTTACACTGTGTTCTATTTGTTGGGTATGTTTTTTTTTCTTACAGAATAATAACATCAAGTTAATTTATTATTTATTTAGATCACTTTACAAGTCTATTATATCTTTTATATCACTTTTTACCATATTCTATATATTACATAATTATTTATGTTCATATCAGACGTTTTATCGATATTTGGTACATGAGTTGAAAATGAACATGGTTTGATTTCACTAGTCCATGTGGTCATAAATCCATCACCTCCAGAATAATATTCATGTCATTATTATAAGTTTTATACATTAATTATATAGTTATATCATAACATGATGTGTGGCTTTGAAGAATGAACAACGTTATATTCATGGGAACGGTAAGTCGTACGTACACATGAGTAACATCTTTATTTTTCATTGATCATCATGGATGTAATGTAATTAAAATTTTATCATTAAATAATGAAAATATCTTCATTAATACAATATTAATCATTTAAATATAATTATATATATCACAAAAGTGATATAATTAATAAAAATGATTTGCATCACTTTGTTGAGGTGATAGTTCCCACATACGCATGAACAACGTTATCATTTTTATGCCAATGGAAATAAGAACATAATATATATATTATTATCTTATAATGATTAATATGTCATGAATATTACATATGATCATTTATTTCAATATTATAACTAGTCATGAGAGACATTTTTGAAAAAATAATTAGTTTGGTTTGGGTATGAGATAGTTCACACGTACACAGAAAACAATTAATTCCATTCCCATTTAATAGATTTGGATATAGATTTATGTGATCATATTAATATAACAACATATCATTATATTGAGTATATTGGAGATATTATCTAATCATGTTGGGGGGGGGGGATTTAAAGGAAGTAGAAAAAGAAATAATATAGAAATACTTAATGAAACTGAAAACTTTTCTACAGTTGATCACCATTGAAGATCACCATAAAACCTTTACAGAGGGTGTTCTTCCTAAAATAAGGATTCAAGAATGTGGGGAGGTATTCATGGATGGGTTTTTAGAAGAGGTATGCCGAACAATGAGACTTTGTAACTGTTATTAATAGAGGGAAATGTGTGCCATTTTTATAGGAGAGCGGAGTGGAACCCATAGAATTATTAAACGTATTAAAATAACATAAATTAAATTTAGACTAAAAAATGTCCAAAACTCATTTATTTATAATAATAAATTATTAATGTTCTAAATACTCTCATTAAATAATTTATAGACATGTACTGATATTATTTTAAATCTTATATTTTTAGTTTACCCTAATTATTCTCTATTATTAATAATTCTGGTAACGACATTTTAAATTTTTAGAGGTGATAAATTTTATTATATTAAATACATTTCAAATAAATTGATACATTATGAAATATTAGAACTTATCATAGTCCCTTTCATAATTTTAATAAATTGTTATTAATTTTAAATAATTTAATAATTTATTATTTTTATTAAATATCAATTGTGTAAATTTTGACACTATTCAATTAATTGAATTTAAATAAAATTTAAATAGAGATATAACTTCAAACTAAACCATTTAATAGACTTATAACATGTCATATTCACTTATAAAATTCTTGTATGGTTTTAATTATTCTGAATAATATTTATTTTATTATTTATAATATATTTTGTTTGATTCTTTCATTAATAAAGCAATCAATGCATCATTATTATGTCATAACTAAATTAAATTATTTAATGTCTGAAGAATATAAATAAAATTCCAAGATATAGGTAATAATGTTAGATTTATAATTACTATTTTTAGTTGATGATATATCTTAAATGACCTAATATTAATATTGATTTTGTAAGAAAAGACATGTTTATGATATTTTTTCCTTTACAATAAAGTGAATGTCATAAATGTCTTAATAACACCCAAGTGGAATAAAAATGCACAAAGATAGTTCCATGTACTATCTTGGTCGGACATAACTCATACAATAAGTTTAGTATAAGTGTTAGGTTAGTGTTATATTGTTATAATATTATTTAAACCCTCTTTACCTGATTTACCCATTAACCATGGTAAATAAAAGATTAAAGTTATTATTCCCCAAAAATTATTTTGATCCTATTAGATCACTTTTTTTCAATCATGTATTTAAATTCGATAAATATAAAATAAAAAAAGAATAAAATTCATTTAAAGTTAATACTATTTACAAAATGAGGAAAGAAAAATTTAAAAAGTAAAAACCATCAAAAAATTGACATGTGTTTATATCCAATTTAAATGTGAAATTATTTCTAATGGAATAATTGGATTAAATGATATAAAATTAATCTCACTAGACATTAAAATCATGTTAAAGAATAATATAATGATATAAATAAAAAATATGAAATTGAAATTTTGAATTAAAATTCTGTATTTTCACTATTCATTAAAAATGAATATTATCATAAAAATACCAAAAATCTGACAAAGGTAAATATTTTCCCACTTCTATAGATGAAGTTTAATTTTTTCAATGGTGTATATAAAATTGAAAAAAACTATATTTAAATAGGTTTCATCAACGAAATGCAGAAAAACAATATTTAAAAAGAATATTAGAGTATTTATGCCTAAAAATAGATTTATTCTCATTTTTAGACAATGAAATTTATTAAAAGAATTTAAAAACATTTAAACAACTTTTGTAATTGTAATATAGTTTTTTATGTTGACTCACTTCAATAAAACATCTCGGCGATAACTACAATTTAAAATAATAATATTAAAACATATTATTCTTTCGGTATAACTCAGTCTTCTATACAATGTAAGATTTCAGACAAACCCATTGTTGCATGTGAGGAATGCTATCAAACATAGAACACATTTAAGTGAAAATTACTATCAAATTCATAAGTATTAATGAATATGAAAAATTATTATTCTCTAAATACATGAGATGTAACATCCTTCCCCTTATGGTAAATATTATCTCAGTAATTTTATTAACTTATCAAATAATTTGGAGTATTTATACCTCATAAAATTTTATGATTCCCATGTTTCTTCTTCAACCATATGATTACACAAAAACATAACTTGATGAATCACATTCTTCTATAACAATTTCTCTCTTCATTCATGAATCTGAACTGGAATGTCCTTATAAGAATGATCCTCATCCAATTGAACTAATTTTAGACTCAAATCATGAGATGAATATAGAATATACTTTCTTAACAATGAATCGTAAAAAAATATTGTGTAGTTGGCATAAAATCGGAGGTAAAGATGCTCTGTAAGAAAATGATCCTATATTATATAGGATTTTACAGGGTCTAATGAACATTGTGCTCAACTTCTCTTTCATACACAGACATGTTAAACTTTTCCATGGAGAAACATTGAGAAAGACATGATCACCTAACCAAAAAATAAAGATCCTTAATTTAGTTATCTGTATAACTTTTCTGCCTTCTTTGAGCTATCCTCGTGTGTTTTTGAATGAACATTAATTTTGTTTCCATCTCTTCTACCAATTATAGTCCCACTATCTTCTTTTTAACCACGTCATCTCAAAAAAGATAGAGTTCAGCACCGCTATCCATAGAATACCTCAAAATGTTCCATATGTATACTGGAATGTAAACTATTATTATACAAAAACTCAACCAAATAAAGATGTCGATCAAAAATTCCTTGGTAATCCATTGGACATGCACATAGAATATCCTCCAATGTCTGAATTGATCGTTCTGATATACCATCTAATTGGGGATGAAAAGTTTTACATAAAGTTAATTCATTACCCAACAAATTCTGAATGTGTTTCCAAAAGTTATATGTGATCCTAGGATGACGATCATATATAATATATAGGTTAAACCCATTTAACCAAACTGTCTCCCTAATATACAACCTAGATATATTTTCCTGATATAGATTGTTTTGAATAGATTGAAAATGAGATGATTTTGTTAGTCGATCACCAATAACCCAAATTTCAATTGTTTCCTTGAGAAGTCTTTAGTAATACCACTAGGAAATCAATTCATATATTTTCCCATTTTTACATTGGAAGTCAAAAAGGGTGAATCACCCCTTTTGATAACTTCTTATTAGATTCAACATGTTTACAAACTAAACATATTAGGATAAATTCAGAAATACCAATTTTCATTCCATCCATCCAGTAATACCCATGAAGTTCTCTGTACATATTAGTTATTCCTTGGTGAAATGAAAATTGGTAAATATGAGCATCACATGACAAATGATTCATCAAATGTGTATAAAATATCATATATAACAACTGAGAAAACCTAAAAACACATTCTTTATCAATGTTAAATTCATGTAAGATAACCTTATGAACCAATTCTACAATTCTTTACATTTCACTATCTTCATTCTGCACTTTCTTAATTCTATATAATATATATTATTTCACTGCCACATGAAACAAAATAGAGGAATATCAGGCACTAATAACTTCCAATAAAAAATTCATCAAATAAATTACTAATTTATCACATTCCAAATGTATCACAGTTGTTGTAACATTACATATTAGACTTAAAGCATCACCCCCTTTATTTTGTTTTCATGGATGGTAAGGAATCATGCAATCATAATCCTTTATTAATTCAAGACATATCCAATGTCTCTGTTAAATTCTTTCTGAGTTAATATATACTTTAGAAATTTGTGATCAGTTTATATTTCAGACTTTACTCTATAAAAAGGATGCCTCCAAATTTTTAATTCAATAACAATAGAAACTAATTCCAAATCATGTGTCAGGAAATATAATTCATGAGGTTTCAACTAACATGAAAATAAATTACCTAAACATTATTTCTATGGTCAGAACTAATCCCTTTAAAGGAAGAGTCATTGTAGAGAGCATCACCATTCCTAGAAGGAAGGGTAAAAACTGGAGCATTTACAAATCTTATTTTTAGTTCCTGAAAATAATCATCACATTCTATTGTCTAAATTAACTTAACTATATTATTTTCTAAGTTAGATAGTGAGATATATATCTAAGAATGTTTTTTAAAAAAAATTATTAAGAACCCGCTAGTCCATGAAAAATACAAATATATGTGATATTGGTAGGTTTTGGTCACTCTTCAACAACATTTTATTAGAAAGGTCCATTGTTATTCCATATTTACAGAGAATATGACCAAGGAAATATTTTTTGGGAAACCAAAATTCACTCTTACCAAAGCTTCCAAAAATTTTCTTTTCTGTAATGTTTTAAAAAACCATCCTTAAGAAACATTCATGTTCCTCCTGACCTTTAGAATATACATAAATATCTTCTATAAACACATCCACAAATTGATCAAAAAATTTGATGAAAGTCTCCATTCATGATATTAATAAATACAACAGGTGTATTAGATAACCCTTTGGGAATAACTATAAAATCATAATGCCCATATCTCATTCAAAATGATTTCTATGGAATTTCATCCTCTTTCAACTTCTGATGATGGTACCCGAACCTCATGTAAATATTTAAAAAAATACTGATCTCCCTAGAGCTAATAAAAAATTCATCTATATGTGGAATATGATACATGTTATTAATAGTGATGTTATTCAGGGCTCTATAATCAATACAATGTCTCATAAAACTATATTTCTTTTAAAAAATAATATAGGAGAACCCCATGGTGTAGTGATAGGTCGAAGGAAACCTTTAACAAGAAATTCTTGTAACTATTTTATCAATTCCACTAGTTCTACTTGAGACATTAGATAAGGGGGTTTATAAATAAGATTATCACGAGGCACTAAAAAATTGTAAATTAGACCTCATGATTGGCAATAGTAGTAGGAAATTTATAAGGAAAAATATCTAGAATTAATTCAATACTAAAATGTTAGTAATCAAAATAGTTTATTTATTTTCAACATAATGATCTAGATAACATTTAATGCCATCTTTAATCAATATCTCGGATATTAGTAATTTATCAAAGGTATGAAATCATTGAATACATTTTTTTTCCTTTTAATCTATTTTATGATGATAAATTGAAAGTCAATCCCTACCAAAAATGATATCAAATTACACTATGGGATGTTCAATAGTATTTCAATGAAAGACTACCCCACTAATGATAATAGGAAGTTTTCTATAAATCTTAGATGGATTAATAATTCAACTTTGGTTTTTTGCTAAAATTTCTATACCACATTCATGAGGTGCTATTTCAAATTTACTTGCAAAGATATCAGAAATGAATGAATGTAATAATACATAGTCAAATAGATTGTCATAATATTTTGGAAAAAATTGAAACATACCTTTAACCACATCATTTGATGGTCAGACATCAACCCATGTAGTAGAAAATAATTTTTATATTCTCTTATGCTTTTGATCTTACTGGTTTTTACTGTGGTCAATCAACTTTGGACTTATAGTTGTATAATTCCCTAACTCATTGAAACTATAACATCTTACCGCTGACTTTACATTTCTTTCCTAATCATCTATCATATTGTCATAAGCAATATGACCCGTCTCGAACAATCCAATGCACTTCCAAAATATTGAGAGACATTCTCTCAGAAGATTTTTTCCACAATTCTCACAAGATGTAAATTTAGTTTTCTTAGCTCCAAACTTATTTGATGAAGGATTTTCTAATCCATGCCAACTATATCACTTATTTTCCATTCTCTTATAAAAAAATGATCATTAGAAAACTCAATTTCAACCTTATTCGCACATCAAACAATTCTCTCATCGATTTTATATTCATGAGATGATAATGCCC
Source organism: Viscum album (assembly GCA_963277665.1). Lineage (NCBI taxonomy): Eukaryota > Viridiplantae > Streptophyta > Magnoliopsida > Santalales > Viscaceae > Viscum > Viscum album. Next base: position 1,229,500,130 of record OY728130.1, read on the forward strand.
TTATATATTTTGGCTTCAATCCTATGTAAAACTGATTTATTTTGCTATCAATATCCTAGAAAAAATTTGGGACATACCAGGGGAAAAAAGTGGAATTTTATTCATATGCAGTGAAAAAATAATCCTTTTTTTATAAATTCCAATATTTTATTTACCATCCTAAGATGAACATCCTTAGAAAAATATTTCTCAAAGATGATATTCTTAAATTCATACCATTCCATGATATAAAATTATTCACTTCCTCTAAAATTTATAATCATTAACCAACACTGATTGGATTCACCTAAAAAACAATAAACATCAAGACAAACCTTTAGGTTTTTTAAACACCCAATTACATAAAAAATCATTTCTAGTGATTTAATCCACACATCAGCTTACACAGGTTGAGATGAACCTCTAAATGATGGGGGTGTTGCCTCATGAAATGCTCCACTGCCAACATATTACTCTACGGTTGATCTGGTTGATATCATACATGGACCCCACCACCATTTATCATCCGACTCTGCTGATCCATCACTATAAAAAAATATTTATTTCTGATTCTAACTATCTCAGGATGCTGATTTGGAAGGTTGATTTCCAATGTATTCCATCCCATTATAGCTTCCCACATTCCTTTATAGAATAACATTCTGAATAGACATATCAGAGAAAAATAATCATGGTATTATTCATATTCTCTATCATTTAAATTTTAACATAAAATAAATATCATTTATGGATATTTAATTGAAAATATATTAACCCATAATGTTATCTAAAATGACCTATAATACCAACTATATGGCCCCAGACTTATTCAATAACTAATATTCAGATAAGTCAATAATTTGTCATTAATTCACATCAATAAAATTTTTAGGTTTAGAGCTTTAAATAATTAGGTCATAACTCATACATAACTACATAAATATTACAAAGTAGACACTTCTAAACACTATCAATTTTTTTATAAAACAAAAAATTTCTGAAAGATACATGATTTCGTTTCATGTTTTAACAAGATAACTTTTTCCATGATCCCATCCTTGACTCTAATCATCATTAATTCACGTGAAAAACATTTAAAAAAGTGGGATGATAATAAATATCTCAGTATGGGATAAATAAATAAGGGAAACTATTAGTCTTGTGAAAACATGTAAACCGTGAATAATTTATCATAAATGAATACTTTTCACCTTTAAGAAGTATTTATTACATTTCCCTAAATATATAGGGTCATTACATATCGTTTTTAATCAAAATTTTACCTTAAAACTGATATAACGCATCATACAACATATAAAGGTAACTTGGGCCATAATCAAACAAAAATTTATTTACCATATGGTCACCTTCTACACATATCAATAAATGGAATAACCATATGATTAACTTCCATACCCAATGTATCAGAGGATATAATGTAACCATCCCTCATTGGTTTATCACGAAAGCACCAATCTTTTGTTTATCATGAAACCACCCATAATTGGATTATCATGTAAACAACCATCAAATTTTTATGTACCATTATATAATCATAAGAAATAAAATATTTCAATTGTCAATATTTTTCTCATAAAATATCAATTGCAATCACAAGAAATCCTTTCAATATATTGAAATAGTCAATATAATTTCAAAACCATTTTCAATTACTAAACACCCAATAATGGAATTAGGGATTTATATTCCTTCTAAAAACATAAAGTCTTATAGAGGAATCTAAATATTGAAGAGTAGTTACGGCTATGGATAAGTCATTATCGCCGCATACATTAGAAAACATTCATCAGGTCATTTAGTAAAATATTTCATAAATAACTATTCCTTTCAAAAACATTTTAATGAAATTAATTGTCAGTGGGGATGATTATACCCCATGTAAATGAAGGTGATGTATATTATCAAAATATGCCTCATTGAAAGGAGATCGAGATGATGTCCCTATCATTAAGTTGAATTTTTCACGTATGTTCCCTATTGTTCCTAAATAATAAACATAGTTTAATTTAAACATTATTGAGAACATTTTTTAATTTTATTATTTATTTAATATCAATTATTACCATTTTAATAAATTATATAATTATTTAAGTTCATAACAAACATTTTGCTGATATTTGGTTCATTAGTTGAAAATGAATATGGTTTGATGTCATTAGTACAATTAGTAATAAGTACATCATCTCCAGAATAATATTCATGAAATTATTATTATTTTCATAGATAAATTATACATTTAAAACAAACAATGATTTTTGGATTAAAAAAATGAAAAATTTGATATTCATAGAGACAGTAAGTCATATGTACGCATGAGTAACATATTCATTTTTCATTGATCATTATGGAAGGAAGGTGATTATTATTTTATACTTTCATAATAATAATATATTTACTAATATAATATTAATAATTTAAATGTTCATATATATGTATCACAAAAGTGATATAAGTAATAAAAAAGATTCACATCGCTTCATGAAGGTGATAGTTAACACGTACATTCAATAGAAATTATCATTTTTATACTCATGAAGGTAATAAAATAATTTATTAATAATCATATTATAAATATTAATATATCATTTATATAACAAATGAACATTAATTACATTATTATAACCATTAACGAGATCCGGTTATGGAAAACGAATTAGATTGGTTCATGGATAAGGATTTGGGTTATTATATTTACATAATGAAATATATGTATATTTAGGATACTATATTTTTTTATCTCATTAGGTTTGGAAGAGATTTGAAGGATGTGGAAGAATAAATAAAATAGAAATACTTAATGGAAACAAAACCACTACTTCGGTTGATCACCTTTGAGGAATACCTTAACACTCTAAAGAGGGTGTTATGCCTAAAATAAGGATTAAGGAATGTGTGGAGGGACTATAAGAAGGTTTTTATTAGATATTGGATGATCCAATGGTCATTTTATGTGTGTTTAATAGAGATTAATGAGTTACTTTTTATAAGAGAGCAGAGGGGCACCCTTCGAATTATAAAAATTATTAAATTAATATAAATTAAATATAAATTAAAAAAATAGAAAATAACTAATATATAGAGAATATAAGATGACGATAGTACTAAATCCTCTCATAAAGTAATTTTTATATACATATTTATTTTATAATAAACCTCATATTTTCGGTTTACCCAAAATTATTCTCTATTAATATTAATTGGGGTAACATCCGTTTAGATATTAATAGGATATAAATTATACTTATAGAGGGTAAATTTCCCATAAATATATAATTTATGAACATTAAGACCTTACAATATTCATTTTAATTTTTTTAATTTTTTTACAATTTTTTAAAAATTCAATAAATTTTTAATATTATAAAATATCAATTATGTCAATTTTGACACTATTAACTTTATTGAATTTACATAAAATTTAAATATAGAGATAGCTTAACACCAAACCATTAAATACACTTATAACATGTCATAATCACCTATAATATTTTATTATGGAATACATTATTCCAAATAATCTTTATTTTAATATTTATAATATCATCTAATTGATTCTTTTATTAATAAAGAAATCATTGCGTTGTTATTGTATCATACATAACTTTTATTATTTATTGTCTAAAAATTATAATTCAAAAACCATTATGTTGAAAATACATTTATATTTATAATTAATATTTATTTTATAATATATCACTTATATAAACCCATATTAAAATTCATTTAGTTAAAAGGACGTGTTTATGATATTTTTGTCTTTACTTTCAATTAAATGTTATAAATGTATTAATCACACCCAAGCGGCTAACGAAGACCAAAAGTTTGGCCCAAGGATTGTCTTGGTCATCCATAAATCTTCGAATAAGGATAGTACAAGAGTTCTAGTAGTTTTATATTTTTATAATATTATTTTATCGATTATTTATCCAATATCCCATTTAACCATGGTAAACAAAATAACAAAGTTATTGTTAAAAAAAATATTTTGATACTATTAGATCAAATTTTTAGACTGATTACAACCATGTGTGTCCATTTTTGAATATTATGATAATAAAAGTGACTACAATTATTTTAATGTTAATCCTCTAGCCGGATTGAGGAAACGAGTTTTTATAAAGTAAAAAAACATCAAAAGATTGACATTTGTTTACGTCCAATTTAAATGTAAATTTAATTCCAATGTAATTTTTTTTAAATGATAAAAACATAATCAAATTATACCTTAAAACATTTAATGGACAATCTAACTATATAAATAAGTTAGACCAAAATGATGTTTTTAAATTGAAATGCAGTATTTTTCATTGTTCATTAAAAATTGAATATTAGCCAAAAAATACAAAAAATACAACTAAAGTAAATTATGATGTCCCAATTCCAAAAAATATTTTATTTTGTCAAATAAAACCTACAAAAGTGAAAAAAACTACATTTAAAAAGGGTTCAACCTAGAAATTCGGTAAAATTAACATTAATAAAAATATTGGAGTATTTATGCTAACAATTGTATTTATTCTCATTTAAAGAGCCTATAAAATTTTCTGGAAGAAAGTTAAAACATTTAATAAACATGTGTAAAGAAGATATAGTTAGTTAATGTTTTACTTACAATATAACAACTTGGTGATAACTATCATTTATAATGAAAATATAACAATAAAATATTTTTTCTGTATAAGTCAGTCTTGTGCACAATATATGATTTTAGAGAACCCCATTGTTGGGTGTTGGGAACTCTTTCTAACATAGTTCCCCTTTATATAAAAATTACTATATAACTCATAAGTATTAAGAAATAAGAAAAATCCATAATCTATAAATACATGGAATGATACAGTTAACTAAATGCGTAGAGATATTGAGTTCTTTCTATCGATTTAAATTTTCCTTGATTCATATGAAACCACCCAACCAATGGACATAGGGAAAAACCAAGTTCATTGTTTATTAAATAAAAACTATATTATAAAATATTCATTAATTATTAATGATTTTAATACTGGTTCTTTAATTATTCTCATATTCATCTATTAATTTCATTCATCCCATTATCTAGAACAATTTAATTAAACACCTTCATCTATGATGTTGTTTAGTGGGATGGAAAACATTGTGAACTTTTAAACAGACCACTAATAATTACCAACTAAACACCATAATTTTGAAATCTACATCATGATTTTAAATGTAGGACATTATTTTACTACCATTATCCTTTTTAGGTCATCATATATTCCACACATGGGACTTAATGTTATAAAAAACACCATCGACCTGAAATTAAAACATTCTATATTTCTTAGAAATTTTTATTTTACATGGGTCTCTTCAATAATTTGGATATAAATCCCATTAACTTCACAAGTCTTTTTTTATATCATTATACAAAAAATTAATACATCCAAAAATTTATCTTGATAATCATTGAGTAATGAATTCATCATATCCATAATGAGAGAAGGTGAATTGATATATCCAATAATATTTATCATGAAATCATAATGTCCATAAAATGTTTAAAATTAAATCTTCAGTATATCATACTTATTCACCCTGAAAATATGATAACTGAGGAGAATTTCAATATTTTAGAAGTATTGGTGTCCTTAATTTTGGTCAAATAAGTCGTCAATGTGGAAAAAATGGTAAAACAAATTATTGTAATTTACTTCATGTCCCTAAAATCTACACAAAATATACTAAAATTGTCCTTATATTTCACAAATAAAGTATGGAGTCAACACTATGACATATTATAGAATATAAATCCCTTTTCATACTTCTCTTTCTTCCTTTTCATCAAACCCACTAATTCAATTGTTTTTGTTATATATGTAGTTAAATATATATTTCATGCATTAGGATTATGTTCAATGGGGAATAATTCTTCATGATCTATTGGATGAATATGTAATTCACCTAGACAAATTAGAAAGATTTTTTATAATTTGTAATTTACCAATACTTACAATATCATTATCATTTCAAGAGAGTATTTTATCTTAATATTTGACAGAATTTTTATTACATGGTGCTCAAATGTCATTATATCCTATAAGTTTTGTTGATAGCATAAGTTTGGGGGACCTCCTCATCTGTCGTAATGGAACATAATAATATATCATCAAATGTTGAAAATATTTAAGAGACTAATTCCCATTGAAGGCAAACCTTTATCAAATCAATGAAATATTAAATAATTATTTCTATTCTATATACATATTTGATAACTTATCTTGATAAAATCATAATGTTTTTATCATAATCAACAAAATTCCCTCTAAATTGATCCTCATATTGATGAATTAAATTTCTATTTTATCCCTTTCTCCTTGAGGAACATATTTTCATATAATTCTTCCTTAAATGTTACCATTTTAGGACCTAAATATCATCCTCTATTGTACCCCCGGTTTGAGTTATGTAGCCTTTGTTTAGGATTATTTATGTGTTTAAAGTGCATGGGATGAGTTGAGAAGAGGTTGGGAGAGTTTGGAATGGTTTTGAATGAGATTGGAGGATTTTCTTAGGGAGCACGATTTCAACACGGTTAGGGGAAACCATGTGGGTTCTACAAGAAACCGTGCAAGGGGAGACAATAGTCTTTTCACGGCCTGCGCACAGTTTTCCAAAATGTGCTGGGCAACCGTGTGGACACTTGCTCCCGAGATAGTAGCATGTTCACGGTTAGTGCACGGTTTTCCAAATCGTATGGTCTAACCCTGTGGCCACTTAAAAATAGGGTTTTAAAACCTGGGTTCACTCGGTCTTGCCTCATTCCTCTCCAAATCCTCTCCCACTTGAGCCTCAATCGGGATTTTGGGTTCTCAGGGGTTGAATATGATCTCCCACTGATTTTGGAATCAAATCGAAGGGGTTTCATTGTGATTTGAAGGTGGTTTCTCCTGGGTAAGTATCCCCTCTCAGTTTCATGTTGTTTCTCTCTAGATCTACATCTCCCTGTCATTCGGTTTTATAGATCTACACCCGTTGTGTGTATATATAGGGTTTTGGTTTCCTTGGATGTTTATTTTAAGGCTTATGGATGTTAGAGAAGGGGATCTTGAGAGGTTTTGGTGGTGCATTCATCAGATTTTAAGAGTGGTTGCTTGTGGGTCATTTATTCGAGAACCATAAAGGTAGGTGGATTCTCTCTCGACTTCACTTGGTTAGAGATAATGGTTTGGGTAACAATTAAATTTTTTGTGCTTTGAATTAATTGTGGTTTGATGTGAGAAATTTATTGGAAGTCCCGTGGGTGATGTATTGGGGGATTTTCGGGAAAATGGGGTTTTAGGGTGAAATGCTATTGTTGTCGATTTTTAAAACGATGATTTTAAAATGGGATGCTATGGTTGATTTGTGAAAATGATCGATGAAAATTTTTTTCAATAAAGAGGTTGTTTTATTGAACTTTTGTTGGGCATGGAAAATGGTTTTCAATAAATGGGAGATTTATTAATGTGGATTGATATGAAATTGAATTGGTCGATTGCATGTTGTTGTGACCTTGTTGGGTTATATGCTTTGTTTTTTCTTGATTAGAATGTTGTGTGGAAGTGGCGAGAAGTACCACTATAAAAAGGGGATGGATAGTGGATGGAAGGGCCACCGTCAAAGGTTAAGTGGAAGGGAAGTTCCATTTGGTGTGAATGGGTGAACATGTTGGATGGAAGCTCCACCGTTTGGTTGTTTGTTGTACATTACTTTGCAAGTTAGAAATTGTTGTCATAGTAGGTGAATGATGAAATTGGTTGTGGCATGTCTGGAAGTATTTCCCTTGGTTTCTTGGTTTGGGTGTGATGTCTTGGTAAGAGCGTGCATGGCTTATGGAAATGGATTCACTTTTAATTTATTTTATATAAACTGTTTTAAATAAATATTCTAATATCTTTATTCTAGTGGCTTGTCTAGGGATGTCATTTGGGGAAAACCTACTGAGTATTTGTACTCACCCCCTTCCTTGTCACTTTGGTGTCTTTGCTGATGTCATGTACTGTGATACGGGAAGGGGTAAGGCATCTCATTGCTAGTGGTTTGTGGTGATTATTTTGATGTGTTGGTGGAGCTTGGAGCGTGGATCTTGGTGTGGAGCTGTGGTGGTGTCATGGATCGTGGGGTTTGGTTGTTTAGTCTTCCGTATAGTAATCTGATTTATATTGATTTTTGGATTGTAATGGGGAACAACTTGGTGGTATTTTGGGAATACATTCTTAAATGGTTTATTGACATCCATCATATAGGGGTTGCTGGTGGTGGTTTTGTTGGTTTTTTCCTTAAGGGAAAATTGTTCCCCAATCTATTCATGAAGCCCTTGGAATTTATTACCATCGTTTGACACCTCGGGAATGTTGCTTAAGGCCAAGTAACCCGCACCGCCTCCTCAGGCCAATGGGGTAGGGGCAAGGTGTTACCAATGGTATCAGCTTGTTCGGTCCTTTGGAGTTGATTCTCAGATTTGAAGTTGACATTCGTTGTCGTATATACCTTGAGTCGGGATGGTAACAATGAGTAGGAATGTCGGAAAATGGAATGTATAGCATAAAAAGACGTAGAAAACACTTTTATGCTGAACTTAATGTTACCAGGGATTTGGGTACATAAGTGGTCGAAGACACTTATAGGAATTAGATAACTCATTGTCGTGGGTGTAGTCAATGAGATGAGCATGGCATGCATGGTAGAAATGACTTCCCCCTAGGATGAATATTTCATTGGGGTATAATGATTTATGTTGTGATATGAATGTTTGGATTTTGAAAAATCTGAATTTGGTTCCAAAACGGAAGGATTTAAAACATGGAAACTGGTGGTATTTTGAAAATGGTTTGATTTTCAAAAAAATGGTGAAACATGTAAATGTGGAAAAGGTGGAAAGCCTCGTTGTGATAATGTTGTGTAATGTGATGTGAAATGTGAATTATTAATGTATACAGAAGTGAGACTCATGGTTGTTTGTTTTCTGTTTATAGAAATGACACTAGGTAGGTGTCATAGAGTCCAACCGAAAGTGGCCGATGAGAATGTGGTTGCACCTAAGCCCCAGGTGAACCAGCAGTTAGTGCAAATTATAGTGAAATATTTCCATGCTATGGACAGTGGAAATAAACTAGATGAACCAATCCATGTAGATTATGTTGTTCAGTTTCAAAAGCAAAATCCACCCATCTTCAGGGGTGATTCAGAGCCATAGAGGGCAGAAGCATGGTTGAATAGAATGAACAAGATTTTCGAGTTCATGGGAACACCGGTAGAGTTGAAAGTAAAATTTTCGTGTATATGTTGGAAGATATTTCCCTTCCATGGTTGGTGTTGGTGATTCAAGCTGTAACAGAATAGGGTATGAAGTGGGAAGGCTTTGAAAAACTGTTTAATAAACAATTCTACCCACATACATTCAGAATTCGGTGCACAATTGATTTCTTTAGATTAAAACAAGAGCTTATGTCTATGATGGACTATGAAGCTATTTTTATGAACTTAGTGAGATTTTCACCTAAGGTGGAGGGAATTACATCATTGAATGCTTGTATCTTTGAAGCTGGTTTCAGGCAGGACATTCGTTCCATGATAGCAGTGCTATGTATAAATGATTACATAGGGATGGTGAATAGAGTCACGATGGTTGAGTGGGATTTTTTGGGAGCTTCGGGCGGAGGAAGCATGGTGGTACCCATGGAGAATAGTGGGAACTCTAATTCTGGGTTCAAGAGAAGGAGGGACACATATTCCCAGGGCAGAAATATGGAATATAATCCGATCACACGATCGGTAAATCTTCTTTCAAAGTCCCAGAGCATGTTAGGATGTTTTCAGTGTGGCTCTATGGAAGACATCAATCAGGATAGTATGAAACAACGTCGAGCATGTCACAATTGAAAGTAGATAGGGAATCTACAACGTTATTATCATAATTCTCCAAGGGCTGGTGTGCATGACACTACTCAGGGATCACATACATCGTACGCATCGACGAGACGTGGACATCATCACACACCTCATCAGTAGAGTAAAGTGGGTAATGGTGATTCTCGGAATACCATGACACATTAGCAATGAAACAAAGAGTAGAGTGTGGAAACAAAGTCATTGTTCAGAGCTGAGAAGGTTGTGGTGGTTGATCAGTCGAGACCATCCATGGTGCGAGGTACTATTCTTTCAAATTCAACCTTGATGCAAGTTCTGTTTGATATGGGTGCCTCAAAATCATTTATTGCTGAACGTATGGTTGAGTTTATGGGTTTAAGGGTAGAAATGATTCCTTTGGTTTTAAAACATCAAACTCCTCTAGGTTGAAGTGAGTGTCGTGCCTTCTTGTGTAGAGCATGTTGTATAATTGTGGGAGAGGTTGAGATAATGTGGAATTTCTCAGTTCTTGAGATGGATGGGTATGATGTAATCCTGAGAATGGATTAGCTGGTGGCGTTTAAGGCCCACATTGACTATAATGCACGGACAGTGGATTTTATGACACACGATGGCATTAGACATTTCATTAGAGGAGAGAGGCATGAAGGGAAGTGTATAACAGGTTTGTTACCACCAGCTGTTGGCACGTAATCGTATCAGTTGGCGGTGTAGTTGTTGGAATTGGTAGAGGGTTTTGAATAGGTGTTCTTTCGAAAGTGGTGAATCAGTTCATGGACATTTTTCCGAAAGAATTCTCTAGGTTACCTCCCATAATAGAAGTGGAGTTTATGATTGATCTCCTTCCGGGGACCAATCCTATCTCACATCTATCTTATCAGTTGGCACCTACTAAATGGAGGGGATTGAAAGTCTAGTTAGAGGAGTTAGAAAACATATGGTTTTATAGCCTAGCACATCACCAAGGGCAGCGCCGGTGTTGTTTGTGAAAAAGGCGAAGGGAACTTTGAGCCTCTGTGTTGATTATCGCAGACTTAACCAAGTTACGATAAAGAACAAATATCCACTTCCACGAATTGATGATTTGTTCGACCAGTGGAGGGGAGCCCAGTGGTTCTCCATGATCGACTAGAGCTCAAGATATCATCAATAGTGGGCGAGGAAAGAAGATATTCCTAAAATAGCTTTTAGGAGTATATATGACAGTTATGAATATGTGGTTATGCTCTTTGGTCTAACGAATATGCCGACTCTATTCATGGAATCGATGAATCAGATATTTCAGAGATATCTGGATTCAATTTTGGTGGTGTTTGTAGATGATATTATGGTGTATTCAAAGATAAGGGTAGAGCATGACCATCACATGGTGACATTGCTGGAAATCTTGCGGGATCAACAGTTGTTTTCCGAAATGTCAAAGTGTGACTTTTGGATACAGGATGTTCGTTTTCTTGTCCATGTGATTTCTGAAAGAGGTGTTTAAGTGGATCAGGAAGATATAGAGATTGTTATCTCTTGGAAACCACCAAATAATATGCTTGAGGTACAGATTTTCCTCCGTTTAGCTGGGTATTAATAGCGTTTTGTTCGTGATTTTTCACGTTTGGCTTTGCCAATGACAACTTTTACAAGAAAGAATGTTCTATTCCAGTGTAATGAACAGTTACAACAGTGTTTTGAAGAGCTAATGGGTATCCTTACATCAAAACAAATCTTGGTTTTTCCAAAACTAGGAAGAGGGTACGTGGTGTATTGTGATGCATCAGGATCAGAGTTGGGGTGTGTTCTCATACAAGGTAATCATGTGGTTGTGTATGGATCATGAAAGTTGAGGGTGAATGAGAAGAACTACCCAACTCATGATTTGGAATTGGAATCAGTGGTCCATTCTTTGAAAGTGTGGCATCATTATCTCTTCGGTGATAAATTCATAGTATATACAGATTGTAAGAGTTTGAAGAACATTTTCTCATAAATTGATCTGAACTTGATGCAATGGACATGGATGGAATATCATCATATGTTTGATTTTGACTTGATTTACACACCGGGTAAGGGAAATTCAGTGGTGGATGCATTAAGTAGAAAATCATATGCTCAGGTGGTGAAACAGGCATCAGACACATGGCAGTTGATGTCGGTTATATCTGACATGTGGTTGGAATGTGAGGACTAGAGCGATAGAGTGATTTTTTTCCGGTTTTGTTGATTCCTGACTTGATTGTCTTGGTTAAAGAGGCACATATATATGATTTTGAGTGTGTGACCCTGAGGTCGAAACTCAATGGTGGGGAGACCATTGAGGGTTGGCAACTGAATGGAGATTTAGTTCTGTGTTTTTAGAATCAGATGGTTGTACCAGTTACTTTTCAAGAAGATCTTCTCAGGGAGACTCATCATTCTTGGTGGTCTGTTCATCCTGGAATTCAGAAAATGTATAAAGCATTGAAAGAATTGTTCTAGTGGGCTGTTATAAAAAGAAGTGTGTCTGATTTTGTTTCGAGATGCTTGACTTGTCAGCAGGTCAAGGCGGAGCATCAGAGGCCTAAGGGAATGATGCAGTCTTTACCAATATCTATTTGGAAGTGGGATCAAATAGCGATGGATTTTGTCACAAGTCTCCCATGAACAGTCAGAAAGAACAATTCAATTTGGGAGATAGTGGATCGTCTAACGAAGTTGGCCCATTTCATCCCGATTCGTGAATCTCATACGGTGGAGGATCTGTCCAAAATCAATATCCGGGAGGAGGTAAAGAGGCATGGAATTCCAGTTTCGATTGAATAAGATAGAGATCCATGGTTTACATCTTGTTTTTAGAAATACTTGAAGAAATCCCTTGGGACACAGTTGAAAATGAGCACGTCGTATCACCCTCAGATGGATGGTCAATCCGAGATGATGATAGAAACATTGGAGGATATGTTGCAGGGTTGTGTCATAGATTTTGATGGCTCATGGGAAGAGCACCTGTCGTTGGATGAGTTCTGGTACAATAACAGTTATCACGAATCCATACATATGGCTTCGTTTGAAGCGTTGTATGGGCGTCTGTGTCATTCTCCCAATATACTGGGTGGAAACGGGTGATTCCTCAATGGTTGGACCGAGCCTTGTCCTAGAGACTATAAAGAAGATGAGGTTAATCAGGAAGAGAATGGAGACATCTCAGAGTCATCAGAAATCGTATGCAGATCATAGTCGACGGCCGTTGTCATTCGATGTGAGTGATCATGTTTTCTTGAGGATCTATCCTAGGTCGGGAAATAGTCAGTTTGGGAAGTAGTGAATGTTATCTCCAAGTTATATTGGACCTTTTGAGATTATTGAGTGGGTTGGTGAGGTGGCTTATTGTTTGGATTTTCCATCAAGGTTCGGTGTGGTGCACAATGTCTTTTTTGTGTCGCAGTTGAAAAAGTATTAGACAGATCTGGGACATGTTATTCGATGGGACGATGTTGAGCTAGAGTCAGATTCTTCATTGGTGCACATGCCAGTGTGGGTTGTGGATAGGCAAGAGAAAGCCTTGAGGTGTAAAATCATTGGTCAGGTTCAGGTTTTGTGGCAGCATGGCTAGATCCAAGAATAGATTTGGGAGCAGGAGAAAGAAATGGTCGAGCAGTGGCCCGAGCTCTTTTGGCAAAGGGTGGGTTCAATACTTTCTGAGGAAAGAAATTCCAATGGTTGGGAGAATATATTACCCCCTTATTGAGGTATGTATCCTTTTGAATGCTTTTTTATGTGTTTAAATCGCCTGGGAAGAGTTCAGAAGAGGTTGGGAGAGTTTGGAATGGTTTTGAATGAGTTTGGATGCTTTTATTATGGAGCACAATTTGAGCACGGTTAGGGGAAACTGTGTGGGTTCTCGAGGAAACTGTGCTGGGGGAGACAGTAGGTTGCAGATGTCCTGCGCACGGTTTGCCAAACCGTGCGAGCTAACCATGCGTTCACTTAAAAATAGGGTTTTAAAACCCAAGTTCACTCGGGCTTGCCTCATTCCTCTCCAAATCCTCTCCCACTCGATTATCACTCAAGATTTTCCGTTCTCAGGGATTAAAGGTGATCTTACACTAATTTTTAAAGCAAATCGAATGGTTTTCTTGGTGGTTTGAAGGTGGTTTCTCCTGGGTAAGTCTCTTATCTTGTTTTCTACGTTTTTTAATCTAGATCTACATCTTCTTATCTCTTGGTTTTCTAGATATACGCCATTTTTCTGTAGATATAGGGTTGTGGTTGCCTTGGATGTTGATTTTAAGGCTTATGGATGTTAGTTAAGGGGGTCTAGAGAGGTTTTGGTTGTGCGTTCATCGTATTTGAAGAGTGGTTGCTTGTGGGTCGTTTTTGTAGGAACCCTAAAGTTCGGTGGCTTCTCTCTTGACTCCACTTGGTTGTAGCTAATGGATCTTGTTGCAATTAATTTTTTTTGCTTTTAATTAATTGTGGTTTGATGTGTGAAATTGATTGGATATCCCTTGGGTGATGTTTTGGGGGATATTTTGGAATAAGGGGGTTTTATGGTGAAATGTAATTGTTGTGGATTTTAAAATGATGATTTTAAAATGGTATGCTATGGTTTATTTGTGAAAATGGTTTATAAAAATGGTTTTCAATAAAGATTTTGTTTTATTGAAATGTTGTAGGGAATGGAAATGGTTTTCAATAAATGGGTGATTTATTGAATTGGATTGATATGCAATGGAATTGGTTGATTGCATGTTGTGGTGACATTGGTGGGTTATATGCTTGGTTATGGATTTATTGTAATGTTGTGTAGAAGTGGAGAGAAGTACCACTATAAAAAGTTGATGGATAGTGAATGGAAGGGCTGCCATCAAAGGATAAGTGGACGAGAAGTGCGACTAGGTGTGAATGGGTGAACGGGTTGAACGGAAGCTCCATTGTTTGGTGGTTTTGGTTGTTTGTCGTGCAATTCTTTGCCAGTAGATTTTGTTGTGCTATTGGGTGAATGAGGAAATAGATTTTGGCATGTTTCAATGGCTTTCGCTTGGTTGTGTGGTTTGGGTTTGATGGCGTGGTAAGGGCGTGTTTGGCTTATTGAAATGGTTTCACTTGTGTTTTATTTTATATAAACTATTTTCTATAAATGTGCTAATGGTTTTATCCTAGTGGCATGTGTAGGGAAGTAATTTGGGGAAAACCTACTGAGTAGTTGTACTAAACCTTTACTTGGGAACTTTGGTTTCTTTGTAGATGTCATGTACCGGGATATAGAAAGATGTAAGGAATCTCATTGCTAGTGGTTCGTGGGGATTCTTGTGATGTGTTGGTGGAGCATGGAGCTTGGATCTTGGTGTGGAGTGGTGGCTGTGTCATGGCTCGTGGTGTTTTGTTGTTTAGTCTTATGCATGGTACACTGATTTATATTGGGTTTAGGGTTGAAATGTGGAACAACTTGGTTGTCTTTGGGGAATATATGCTTAAATGGTTTGTTAACATGCGTCATATAGTGGTTGTTGGTCGTGGTTTGGTTGGTTTTGTCTTAAGGGAAAATCATTCCCCAATCTTTTCTTGAAGCACTCATCATTTATTTCTAGCCTTTGGCGCCTTGGGAACAACTCTTAAGGACAAGTAAACCACACTGTCTCTTCAGTACAATGGGGCAGGGGAGGGGTGTTACAACCTCCAGTTTAGTTTTCTATGTTAGCTACCACTATTGACCTATATATATCCCTTCATATGATATAATTCCTAGATAACATTCCCTCTTTAAATTCTACTCAAAGTCAGAAATGTGTTTTCTAAGTATTTAATCCATTGATCAAAAAAAGGGATTAAAATTTTTATTTAATGATGGATATTTTTTTCACATGAATAAATCTAACAAATATACACCATATTGTTGATAATCATTTTTCCCAATATCAGAAATATTATTATTCATATCCCAGGTCAACTACAATAATATGGTTTTGATATGATTAGCCTCAACTCTATATTCATTGACTTTCACTTTGGGAACATCCCTATATATATTATGGGTTTTCATACAATTATAATTCCTCCAATTAGTCTCCATATCTCTAAAATTGATTACAAATATTAAAATATTTACATATTATTGTAAAATATAACTCCTATTCTGATTTCCTAAGGATTCAATATAAATCAGGATGGTTTTTTATAGAACGTGTTTTGACTATATAGGTTATTCTAAATATAGTAAAAAAGGTTAAAACTAAACTTCCTTTTTGTGAAAAATAACATCCCAAAATATAATAACCTAAATTCAGTAGTTATATCAAATTATTTTAATAGAATACAAGAGTCCATGAAGGTTACAAAAATATAGTAGTATTTTAAGAGTAGATTCATATATATATATTACATTTGAAAACAAAATATACAACATAATATAATTCATAAAACCTTATTATAGATTCTATAATATCATTTAAAATTATTCATATTTGATTTGTTGTTTTCCTAGAGAAAAGAAAAAGTCAGGTTGAGATCAGATGCTCAGAAAAGGGTAGCATTCAACTAAACATATCATTGCATTAACTAGGTATAAGTGTCATGCTTAGAGGAAATAAACTATATGATGTACTCATAAACTGAAAATGAGAACATAATATATCCTAGGATAATAATAAAAATAAATATATCACATGAGAATTAAAAACTAGTTTCTTAAAGATGAAATTAATTTGAACAAACAAATAATACCATAATCCAAGAAAACATGATCTTAGACATCGTGAGCTTACATTAATGATTATATATTTTTCTCTTTATTTATAAATAAAAAAATCCAAACATTATTATCTCGCTAGAAATACCAATGAATTAAGAGCCTATTTAATTAAGGGCTATGACCATCACT
The DNA here is from genome assembly GCA_963277665.1 of Viscum album. Lineage (NCBI taxonomy): Eukaryota > Viridiplantae > Streptophyta > Magnoliopsida > Santalales > Viscaceae > Viscum > Viscum album. The sequence goes on from OY728130.1 coordinate 1,229,516,847, forward strand.
TGTTAAATTATAATCAATGAATTATATAAAAAAATTAATAAACAATTCATAGTAGACATTTCCATTTAAATTCCATATTGAAATAACAATGAATGGAATATCAATACCTTTATATAGGTTAATAAATAGAATAACATGATCTCAAACAATATTAAGGCAGAAGGTGTATAGTTTAACAATACATATTCAACATGTAAATTATCATTTGTAGTTGAAAAAAAATTATAAAATTTCAACAAAATTTATAACATGATAATAATCCATATATATATATATATAGAAAATATACTGTTAAACAAAACATAATCAACATAGAATATATGGGTATTATTAATTTAAAAGGAATAACCCTTAATATATTAATAATGATGAGGTAGTGGAAAGGGGTGTATCAATGTTTTGGTTTATCAATAGATCATAGTAACTAGGTTAAATAGTTTTCACTCCTATTTGAAATTTGGAATCAAGGTTCATAATGAAAATGAAAATTTATGAAATAATATCCCTTGAGAGTGTCTATATAGGTGTACAATCATAGTCCAACTCATCATGTATAAAGGAAATGGTTGAGACAATGCATATTCTAACCCTTTTGGGGTAGTTACAACGAGGTTTATCTATGTCAAAACTATATCCATTCAATAGTACGATGAGAAGGATGCTAATTCTTGTAAAAACATAAAACCTTAACATAAATTTTTTTTAGATAAATGGGTATTATAAATTCTTATGGAAGTTAAATAATGAGAGGATGTAGGATTTTCAATTTATCAAATTGGGTGATAATTCCATATAATTACAATCATTATGGCATTATAATAAAAGTTTGTAATTTAAAAATGAAGGGTTGAAATAAGATCATCTATGTCATTCTAAAAACATCATAAGAAAAATACTATAATAATAGGGGATAATTATTTTATCCTTAGAAAATTTTCAAATTGGGGATTGTACCATGAAAATAAAATCATTGAAATATTTGGTAACAATATTATAAAAATTAATTTCATTGTCAAAAAATAGAATAATTGCAAACACATTCCTTTATATGTATATTTTTAAATATTGAGTGTACTCATCAAAAAATTAGGAAATCCTAGGATGGGCACTAGGTAAAGATGGGGTACATCATTATCAATTCCTATCCGGTGTTTTGGGATAACATAATATGTGAAATTGAGCTCCTTTTATAGAAGAATAAATGAATTTTTTTCATGGAAAATAACGTTAGGTGTAGGGTAACAATGGAAACATATAAGATTTAAGTGGGTTTAGTGGAATATATTAATTAATATTGAAATAGTATTTTAGAAATGTGGGTATGAATGTAATATATAACAATGATTTATATAATGTTTATGTGAAATTTTACATACTAAAAACTCTAGATTCCTCATTTACCCATTTACCCTTATTATTATTGACTAAAAAGTAACCATGGTGATTATTTTGCTACTAAAAATATAATAGTATCCTTAATACACATATTAAATGTGTTAAATTAAAACATGGAATCCATTTAACCAAATCCAATTTATAAATATGTGAAAATAAAATTCTAAATTTAAACATATGCTATAGAAAAATGTTTTTATAAAAAATATCTTTTATATATTATTTTTTATTCTAATTTATTATTAATTATTAGTTGAATAATTTTATATATGTATGTATATAAATTTTATATTTTAATGTAAAAATAAAATTATATTTTATAATATATTATTATAATTTCTTGATTTTAAAATCATATAACTTCTTAATTTAAAACTATCTGAAAACATGAATTTTAATTTTATTGTGGTAATTAATTGATAGCATATGTAATTTACATTAAATGTCTAAAAATAAGTTTATAAAAGTAACATAATTTTTATATAATGATTATACATATGAAATAAAATTTATCAAATTAAAATTACATGTGTAGTTAATATTAAAATTTATTTTAACAATAGTAGTATAGGACACATTTTTTGGTAAAGCATTATTCTTATGTATAAAAATTATGTTTTGGAGAAAATATAAATTATTTTGATCTTTATGAAATAATATATATTATTTAAAAATAAATAAATTTGTTTCATCTTTAGGGAAAATCTGTAAGTGAAATTCCCCAAAATAATATTTAATTTAAGGAAACAACTAATAATCATTTCTTTTATTGAGAAAAATTACTTATGTGTTTAAAATGATAAACATTTGTTTTATTACTCAATAATTATATTTTAAAAAATGTATATAATTTTCCATTAACTCCTCTTTGAAATTGTAATTTTTTTGACTTCTAGGTCATTCATATATAAATAAAAGTTACATTAAAAAAGGTTTTTATCAATATTAACTAAATAATATACTATTTTTAAGAAATACCAAAAATTTAATATTAAGATAGTATATTAATAAATAATTCCATTATTATTGTTATTTTATAAATCATAAATTTTACAATTCAATAAAGAAATATTTTAGATATACTCACGATTAAAGGATTTTTAGAGTGAACATTGTGTGATAGTTCTAAACATGTTATTCACATGCTTTAATAGGGTCTTGCATATTAAAAATATAAAGATAAATAAAATTCATGTAGACCATATTACTATCTAAAAGCCTAATCAAATCCCAATTTCCAAAATCACTGTTGAGATTGTACGCCCTAATCATGAAAATCTAGGCCTCTTCCATAACTTAAGCTTTGAATATTGATATCTTTTGGGTAACCTAAGTGGAATGACTAGCACTGATTATTGGGAGTAAAACTCAGTAGTCCACCACCAAAAACTTACCATATATAAAAATTATTTCATGGAATGGAAATTTGATATGATCATAATAAGTATAATAGAGTAAAACCATAATAAAAGTAATTATCTTAAAAAAATCAGGTTATATAATGAAATCTGAGATTTATCAGACCATCTTTAACATGTATCAAAGGGTTTCTAAGCATGATATAAAATAATTTGAAACCAAGGAAACTAATATCACATTGTAAAAATGGTTAAAATCATCTATAATTTTATAGAGTTACTAGTCACTTCCTAAAAATAAATAACTGCATATAGAATCCATGGACAGACAATCCGTACATAGAAACAATTAAGAGGCCATTTAATGACTATGGGAGGAATTACGATTTTTTGAAACATATAATAGTTTCTATGGATGTTAAGGGTGGAATATATCATCCTAAAAATTAGTATATCATATTGAACTGAGATTCATAACTGCTTCTCTCAAGGAAATAATAACTTCATTTGGAACTAGGTTTTAAACAGTCACAACTACAATATAATTAATAGGTCATTTAAAACATAGGGTTGGACTCAACCTTCTAGGAAACATATCTCACAGCAACTGGTAACTCTTGCTATTACTCACTCCCCACATAGAATCAATATCCCAACCATATAATTAGTATCCCATTTTTAATACCATATTTCCCCATCCTCAAATAGGTTTTCCACTCACCCAACCCCTCAAATATCTTCTGTGATTGTATCTCTTACACCCAACCCATTTAGATACATATAGTCATTCTTGGACTGCACCAGTGACTCTAATGATCTTAGGTGACACCTAAAATAAACATCACCTACCTGTCTTAAATAACACTCACAAGGTCAATGTAATATTGGGTCACCCACCACGGTTCTCAAGGATATACCATATCTTGGTCAGCCTACATGGATCATAAATCTCATCCCTAGTGCGACGACAAATGTAAAATATTTTTGGTGAATAAAATTCATCAATGGTTTGGCTAGGTCAATCCTCAAGCAAAAAACCTCCCTCAAATATCACCCAATGTATACCCACCTAATTAATCACATAAATATTATAGAATAATACTCATCCCATTTTCTAATTTTTATGACTACAATAATATATTTTTGGGATCTAAAATGGTTCATACCTAGGCTAACCATTCCAATCTATTACTCTCCCTCAAAAGGTGGGAGCTAGGGGAACCTTTCACAAAATATACTATATAAAATATATTTTTTCTATAAACACCCATATGGGGCCGATGTATATTATGGTGAACATTTAATAAACAATCCTTTTCCATCAGTGCCCTATGCATCACCCAATTTACATGGGTCCATCATGAACCTTGAGACTCTATTAATTTAATGATCTTTTTCTATTGGAATAAACTTTATTAAAAGTCCATCATCACACTAGTGGACATAGCACATTAAGAGTGCACATAAAAAAATATAATCATAGTTATATATTTAAGGAACACCTACCCCATGAAAAGTTATTCCCATAAATTTAATCATGAACAATGTCATATAATATCATACATACCACATCCATGTTAATATCAGCTCTTAATCCTATGTATCAATGCACCATAACCAATATAAGTAATTATAAGATTTTAGAATAATTTTTTAGTTAATTTGAAATAAATTTTTTTTTTCTAAAATATTTTCAAGTGATATTCACTCAATTAGTTGACAACCAACTTTATTAATAACGTCAACGGTGTACTCCTAACACCATCACATGAAAACCCCATCCTCATGAAAATTGAAAAATATAAAATTTCATCTAATATTGTAAAAATAATAAATAAATCAACTAAGAGATATTCCTATAACACAATATTCAGTTACCACATACATTCATTGTCAAATAATGTTCCCCAGAAAAGACATTGAAAATCCCCATCCCAATAATAAATTTACACTTTGATCTAGTGTAAATAATCTCGTAATTCATAATTAAAACCATAATTAATTTAGATAAAATGAATTTAATTAACAATCATATAATAAAGATATAATTACACCTTAATCCAATAATTAATAGAAAATTATCCCAAACTAAGGTGATTCAAAGAGAATATGGGGGAGGGAAACCTGCATAGTCTGGTCACATGGGAGTGAAAGGGGATTGGAGTGGGATTAAAAACTAATATTAGTAAAAATGGTAATTTATCATGTTTTAAAGCATAATGTGGTGATAAAAGTTTTTATAACATGGTTTTCCAATCAATCTACCAATCATATGGATTCCACAAATTGAGGAATACCCTCTAACATGATTATTTGTACCATACATCAACCATATGGAACCATCTGAAAAAAATCATTAAAGAACATGGTTTTCTATGTAATTTTCATTATGTATGTGAATAAGCATTTCCTCTCACCATAACAAAAAAAATGCACACTAAACAGTTTCTTGATAATATCTTCATGGTTTACCGTAAATGTATGATAACATTGTAGTAGTTGAAAAACCTTATTCAAATTTCCAAAATATCCCAAAGCTGTATAAATTCAAATGATCACTAGAGACCTCTACCAAGGATTAATTTATATAATATATATACTCTAAAAGGTACACCATATTTCATAATTTCAATTTGAATCATGGTTTACAATGTCATCCATACTACGAGATTTTTTTTTCATTTTCTACTTTAACAACCCATAAAACATGGGCCGTTAATATTGCCTAACCATATCCATTCCCATCCTTCCGAATTATTATAGGGTATTAAAACATCAATAATGAACATCACTACCTAAAATTTTTTGTTCTTCCAATGAATACATATGAAATTTCAGTTCTACAACTCTATAATAGGGGATTCATGTTCACCAATACATAAGCTACCCATCAACAATCAATAGAATTAGAAAATTTATTCTTAAATGGAACCCAATGGTTCCTAGAAAACAAAATAACTTTATCCTATTAATTCATATTCTTATTGTTATTTCCTTAATTAGTTGTAGTAAAGTAAGGATAATTCAAATTCATGGTGTTCCTCACTTATAGAATAACCTACCATAAACACATCTATAATGGTCCATCATCATCATCTATGTATTCTAAACCTCACAACACCAAATCTAACCGAAATATAACCATATAACATTTTCTGTCTAACCTCTCTTGGTAAACACCATTCACACCAAAAAAAATTCGATCTATTTTATTCAGCATGATTCCATAATTCATTGATTTATAGTGATATTTCTTAAACATCCAAAATATTTTTTAACCTAACACTCTATGTGATTTCATGGATAAATACAAAAAAACAACATTATTGTCTATAGTCGCCCACTAAACACTAGCACACCAATGATTTTAATCACCCTAAAATCACATAAATCCAACCCTATACCATATGAATACATCAAAACTCTAAATATTTTAGGAAAACCTAAAATAGGTAATTCAACATAGAATATAAAACTCCTAGATATAGGTATACAAGTATAAAAATAACAAATATATCATCTAGTGTCTCTTATTATCACTCATCTCTTAAAGGTTGAGGTTATAAAATCAATGACTAATTACATTCTCCCTTCCAATGGATTATCCATTCAATTTCACTATTTTATATAAATTAAAATATTTATGAAAAAATTTATACACATTATAGTTTTTAATTATTTCACATATCTATCATTCTCGTAGATAATAAAAAATAAAAATGACTTATGTTGTCCATTCCCATATCATTATGACATACATCTTTAGTATATTTTAAATTCCAAATCACAGTGCATGTCACACCAAATAACGAAAAATGGTGAGACTCTGTCTGTATTTTTTTTGTTATATTTCTCCATGATCGACACCTCAATAGGTTAAAATATAATGAATATTTTAGATTCATCAAAAAAATATATTAGGATTGGGTAAACATTTCTCTTTCATAGATTCACTAAAATATAAAAACATTACATAAAGAAATTCATCATTACCAATGATGATAAATATTTGAATACAATTGTATATCCATGAGAAAAGATATCTCATGTTAACTGTAAATATAATATAAAACATGAAATTACCTCATACATGAGTACATTATTTGAATTTGATAATGATAATATAAATTCTATATCAGTTAAAAATTCACTTTAAAATAATGATTCCATTATATAATCCCTCTATATGGTTTTAAAACACACTAATTGATCTAGTTGCATTATCAATTATTATCCATATAATAGAACAATGACAATGATCACCTTGAATACCATTCATTAATAAAAAAAATTCTATTTGGATTGAAGGATTAATATTCATTATCTCATTTTTAAGAGGGTGGTAATTGGTGGGGGAATCACTTGTGTTTGAGAGGAAACAATATATATGTTTTTCACTAAGAAAATTCTCATGAGGGGAAAAATATTGTGAGTGCCAAAAAAATACTTCTCACAATTTAAAGTCCCTCAATACTAAATAATGATAAAAATAGGTTTTTTATAGAGATAGGTTACCGAATACATAATTTCATATAATCCCTTAATAATTCTAAGAATCATTCAAAAGCCCCAAATATAATATTATTAATAATATTTTTATTATTTCATTAATGCGTTCTAGTTTTGTAGATAAAGTAAATATAATTCCTTTAATAAATACATCAATATCAATTTAAATTGTATATAATATACCAATCCCATCAGACTTGAGAATGTAGCCAACATAAAAACATAGTGTTTACCTATCATTGAATAATTAATATCATTCATTACATTGGTAAATAAATATTTATAATATTCATGGTGTTGTGAATAAATATTTATATAATATTCAACTCATAAAAATTATTAATAAAATATCCAAGTTAAATAAATACTAATTAAATATTATTCTAGTATCTGGATGATAATATATATTTCAATAGTTATATTAAAATAAACTTTAATTGAGTTCAATGAGGACACTTAGTGTGATACCTATAATGATTTTTATAAAGGGGAGATTGGTAGATTATCCTGAAGTAAACTTTTACTCTCTTGCGACACATATTATCAAAAATAAATATGTTTCCAATAATTCTATGATAACAACCACTTAAAATATGTCACTATATTATTCAATACTTTTTTTAATAAATCTTCATATTGGATAAATACTTGTGTTTTCAACATATATGATTATATTATCTTTCATTAATTCCATGAAATGAAACTTTTAGTACTCCTCAACCATTGAATTTATTTCAACACTTTTATTGAAATCAAAGGGTGACATTTAAACATACATTACATGAAAAGGGAAAAATAATTTAATTAATTATATATTAATAAAATATGATTTGTGATGTACCAAATGTATACTATTTTAATAGAAATATATGGAATTTTTTTTCTCCAAAATACGTCAATTTTTTTGAATCCTGAAATGTATTAATGATAATCATAATGTTTAATGACTATCAAACATATTAATAGACATAAGTATCCATTAAGATGTAATCATGTGGAATTTCTACTCATGGGTTTTCCCCATAATCATACATATTATAGATTACTATATAGGAACTCATTGACGTAAATTCTCATTCTCATGTGAGTATTCATCATTAGATTGTCTACATTATCTATGTCCAATCTGATCAAATAATATTTCCATAGGAATAATGTTTATGAATATCAACATAAATAATCATGGTTCTCATCCTATATGGGAAATGTAACAACCTTTTCAATTTGGAAGATAATAATTCTCAGTATTACATTAATTTTATCCATATGAACAATATAAATGTGGTATTATTTTATTAATATTAAAATCCATTAATAGAGATGCAATAAAATGTATAATGTAGTTGGTTTTGGGAAAGAAACCCAAAAATGTCCTACATAGAATAGATCTAGATACTAACGACATTGAGTCCACTATCTATCACATTTTAAACATTCTTTTTTAGAGAAATATATTTAGTAGATTGGTAAACCATTCTTTATTACTTCAATAAACTCTTCAATATGAACCTACCACTATGAATAAAATCCATCAAGATATTATGCTTCCAATGTATTAACTTCATCAACTAATGTGACATTCAATATTTTATAGGGCCCATAATTAATGTATAATTTCTTGAATATACCTATTAGTGATTATTATATGATTATATTCACCCAACACATATATTGATGTCTTTTATGACACATTTTGTTTGAAATATGTGTCTAATATTATTTTGGAAACAATCCACTTATATTCATCTATAATAACCTCATTAGTACCATTTCATTTTTTCATTCCTTGAAATAGTATAATTATACTTTAGAATTTATCATGAGGGTTATTGATGCCAATAATTTATGCATCTTCACTCATGTGTGTAATGAAGAAGCATGTGTTTATCGAGTAATTAATGGATTGTAAGACTAGTAATTTAATTATAATATTTAAAATGGAATATCTATAAATTCATAGTAAAATGATTTCCCCCTTAATAAACCTCTTATGGATACAAGTATCATTATGTATCTCTATGATTCCAAATATTTTATGGTTTCATCAATGAAAATATTCTCTAAGATGGATAATATTTTTAATTCAAAAATGATTTTATACAAACTGAATACCTTATTAGAATCCTCTGTATTCACAATGAATTTCCTTTGTGCCATATTTGAATTTTATTTAAGATTACTATTATGTGATTTTATTTTAAAATCCTATAACCAATCCTCATTCTCATGGTATGATTCTATGGAATGTAGAATTATGATATACATCATCATATCAACTAGTGGAAAGTTTTTTTGACACCCATTCATTGAATATTTTTAATCCATGGTTTAACATTCTATGCATTAAAGGTAGTAAAATTCCTATTCATGTATTGTTTCTTCTAGAATTTTTATTTACAACCAATTTCATTTATATCTACTAGAATATATAATGAAATCCATAAATGGCTTTGGTATATGGAATTAATCTTACAATAAAAGGCTTCTAGGAACATGGAATATTTTATACCACTTATTACATCCTTATAGGTTATAAGATCATTTGAATATACTATTAATGAGTTTCGAACTTAAATGACATTAAACCCATATCGTTTAGGTTATATAATCTCTCTTATAGTCTTATATAGTACTTTTCTCATTGGAATATCATCTTCTTTAGGGATTTGTGGAGTTTTTTATACCACATATTGTATATCATGGTCCCTGAGATCAAAAATTCATGTATCACTCCCATGATCTCTTTTAGAGTTATTACTATCCAAAGGAACATCGTTTTACTTTCCATTATTAACTTATTATATAAGAGGTTGTATACGTAATGCTCCTTTTTCCATAGGGTATACTTTAATGAAAACATTAGTGCATTAAGGTGTTAGCTTGTTACCTGAAGAGGAATTAACAAATTGCTTCAAAATCACCATGTATTTAAATACACCAAGGTGTATTTAATTCCAATCCATATAATTAATGGAACATGGTATGACTGTTTGTTCATATTTAGTTTACAATTTATGATATTTTGGTAATTTTTATTCACAAAAATGATAATTTAAGATATGAATGAATCATTATTGATCTCACCATTTCAATAATTGAAAAAAATTCTATTAGTGTGTATGATTAGATGTGAGTTTAAAAAGAATCCCCCATTCTCATACAAAATTGATGAACACAAGGTTTAATTATTCTCCAAAATGGTTTCATTATGGGTTATTTATCTTTTTTATAGGATGATTATCAACTTAATTATTGTATTATTTTGAATTTATAGAAATAATATGATTTATAAATCATTATATAGAAGTATCCATATTTAAAAACATCAATAGTAAAATCTCACAATTATGAGTATTCATCCATTTCCTCAATAAAAAATTGAATACACACATTTTCATGAAGAATCCATAGAAGCTATATGGTCCATTCATATTATCCGAGAACTGGTTTTTTTAGTTTTTCCTTGAAATAAATGTAAAATATAACCATTAGTTTTAGATAAAAAATTTATATTTATATCTTAAGATATCAATTTCAAGAATTTTTCCTCTACATTACCAAAATAATGATTCTAATGTTTTGGGTAATATGATTCATGAATTCAAAATACATTATCTATTTCCATTACTAGATTCCTATAACAAGAAAACATAAATACCATTATGTAATTGTGTAATAACATAACATGTGATTTAATTCTAATAGAATAATCTCGCGTTCCCAAATATTAAAGTAATAATGTCTATATAATGACTTATTTTTTTTCAATAATGTTTTAAACAGATTAATAATTTTTCAAAAACAATATCAATTCATTCCATAATGTGAGTTGATAGTCTTAAATAAAAACCACAATACTTTTAGCTCCTTTGGAATATCATCGATCCACATCACCATATCAAAATATTATGAATCTTCATGGTTCCTATAATTGTATAAAAAAACGATAGACCAATGTTTTATCTAAAACTCAATTTGTGTAAATATATAAATCGTGTGTCATTATGAATTCATCTAAAGTATCCCCTTGGTTCTTTGTTTTGGTGTAATTCTTCTTCCAATATATCCTCTTTCTTCATCCAAAAAACATGACATGATGATTTATTATTTTCCCCATTTCTTTACTTTTCTTAGAAAATAATTCTAAATAATACTTCACAAAATTATTAGTATTGATGATTTTTTATTTTCACTTTGATTAAAAATATGTACTAAAATATTTTTATGCTTTATGTCCATATAAAGCTATCAAATATAATTAGGGGGTTATGGGAGATAATTATTAATTTTTTTCATATATAAATAAAGAAAATTACTATGGAATCGTAGAAGGATTGAATGAAGTAAAAAATAAATGAAAAATTATTCATAAAGATTAAATGGTAATACCATTATATATTCACAAATTCTGATAAGTTTACTCTCATAAAGCTATGTTTGTGCACCTTAACCATGTTTTCATTTGATGTGATCATTGGATATTTTAAATCACTATTGTCAAGAATACTCTTCATAATGACAATAATAATTTATTAAGCATGATATAGGAATTCAAGTTCTCATGTGACTTAAATTGTACTAGGTTATTGTATGATATCATATAACACATGATTTCATTTATATAATTCATGTTTTTCAAATATATTGATATTTTTATCATTCAAAACCTTGGTATACAGATTAGAAAATAGTGACTCTGTCACACAATTAATTCGTGAATAGAATAATAAAATGTGTTAGTGTATATACAATCCTTATACGTTAAAATCAATAAAGATATACTATTTCATTGTTATATATTCTATTGATAATATGGTTTATTAAATTTAAGTTTCACTAAAAAAATATAAATGATGATAATTAGTACATTAAGTGATTATAAAAACATGGAAGAAAAATAGTCATCGTATTTTTAGTCTCCCACTATTATATAATTTCACAAAGGGTCACATATCTAGCCATATAATTTCATGTAATGTAGAAAATATAGTGGAATTCATCAACATTTTATATCTCTAAATATTGAATATGGATGGAAAATTTATTACAAGGTATTTTGGTAAGCATTCCTGCCAAATTCTGTTATGTATCTCTTTAATCCATTTCATAGACTCCCCTATCCTAATTTTTATACCCATCTTTTCTGAAAACATTCCTCTTAGTTACATTAATAACTCATTTGGTAGTTAAAACTTGATTATACATTTTTAATTGAATAAATAATGAATATATAACTCCCTAAGTATTTATAGAACCCCAAATTTGGATAGAAAAGTAAATTGAAATATGCTTCCATTATTATCATATTTAATAGATGGATTATTCTGAAATAATATTTTATTTATGGAATTTGATTATTATATATAAGAATAATATTTTGGCCTTTTAAATGACATGTTAATATTTGGTGGATTATACATAATTTATTATCCATTAATTTATAATAAAGTAATGTATAATCAATTTATTATTATTTCATAATTTATCGTGGTTAATTTTTTAATTTATGTCATTTCAATAATGAATACCTAAAATTTATTACACATGACATTAAAAATATAATATTCCTTAAAATTATTTTTTTTAATTGGTTATTTATTGAGTATATATTAATAAAACCTACAACCATAGGGAAATTATAACTTAAGATATGATTGGATTAAGTTAAAAAATTCGATTAATGTAATGTTTATCATTGTAATCATTTTCACCATAACTTGGCCTCAAAACTACCTCTTCATAGTAGTGATCCATCCTTTTTCATATGATTTTACTAAACTATAGGTTATTTGAACAAATATAATAGATTATAAGTTTATATAGAAAAATACAATGGCACATAGGTTATATAAAAAAATTGTGGGGGATGATTTGTTTACATCATATTTAATTTATTATAATTTTATTGTATAATAAAAACCATGAAATAATATTAAAATAAATAGAATAATATAATAAAATTTTCATTAAAATATCTTCATTATAAACCAACATTCTACAAATACACATTTATTAAAATCACAGTAAATTAATAAAATCTTAATTAAGCTAAATTACATGAATAAAAAACTATTTTATTACTATATTAATAAATTTTTCATAATATTCATCCAATAATTCTTTTATATTTACATAAAATATAATTTTGAAAATGTTATAAATTATGTATATTAAAAATAATTATATAAAATACATGTAATTGAATTAATCTTGGTGTTAATTGATCAGAACTACCCTGTTCGTGATGTGGTCACATATTGTACCCTCACACAACATATAGTGTACACTAAAAATAATATAATTATACATAAGATATTTCTAATTAATAGTACATAGAATCATGTTAATTTATGCATCATGGGGTGAATTTAATAGACATAGAGAACATAATGAGTTATGTACCTAATTAACATAATGATTAAAATTTCAACATTGAAATTAGTTAAAAATTATGTGTACTCTAAAATATATTACATGGTGTGTATAGTCCAAAAATTAAAACTGAAGGTATGTTTATTAGGATTAATTTAAAAAATTAATTTTTTTAGAATCAAATTAGTGGCATGGTTCATAGATAGAATTTTTGTGTAGTCCGTATAGAAGACTATGGGTTTTATGATATGTAATATGGATAGACATTGTGTAACACCATATTGACATGTCCATGATACATTCCTTGGTACTTAGATTTTATGTTTGTCACTAAATTATTGATGTACAAGGGATTTAATCTAGCTAAATTAGATGCGACTTCAATGTTCCATTTATATAAGTCCAATGGGTTATATAAAAATACACAACCAATTTTTGTCTACACGTTCTATATCAAGGAATAGAGTGGACAACATATCATTCATGACTAATACATTCCATGTAATCTTGGATTTCATGTACCATCTTACCCTGATAAATACATGGAGTTTAATGATTATAATTATGTGTATTTTATGGAATTCCAAAGTAAATTTTGGAATGATCCTACTGAAATAAAATAGAATACAATATTATTAACTTTAGGCTACACCCTATAAAATGTATTGTTATTCAGATATATTTCTATACATAATTGAATGGGTTAATTGAATGGACATCATCTGTACTTATAATATTCATGATTATATGAAGCTAAATAAATTAGAAATCAAGATATTCAAATTAAAGAATGAATTTACAAGAGTGAAAAGATAATAATAAGAACATACAATGTTCTAAAAATTAAATAATTATAAATTTGGTAGGGATGAATTTGATGCACCTTGAATGATATTAGTAGAGATAAAAACCCAATCAGTGTTGGGAAACATATATATTTTTTATAGACAGTTAATTATCAATAACATTGAATAAAATAAGTCACGAATGATGAATATTTCAGAAAAAACTAATTTACAATTATCAGACAATGATAGAGGGTCATTAATGATAAATATATAATTAATTTAAGACACAAAATTACCTAGACCATAATTAAATTAACCATTGAAGATATTGATTATCCATACATTGTTTTTATTTTAATATCATTGGGTTATGATGATCTATCGAATAAATCACTCTAGTTGTTATCCTCACATGCTTCTAGACCTTAACCTATTGCTAATGTTACCCTTAGAGTTAGAGTGGTGATACCAATCATCTAGAATCTCATGAGTTTATCATAACATAATCATTTAGATATGATATTTTGATACCCATTATACCATTATAGGGATTGTAGAAGGAGGTTGAGAAATATATTATGTCTCAGAGGAAACTATATATATAAATTTTCTTGATAGAAAAAAATTTCTATGGAGGAGAAACATTGTGTATACCAAAAAATGATTCTCATAATTTTTCATCACTCAACCTTAGGTAATGAGAAAATGTTGTATTTATATTGTTAGGTTAGGGAATAAAATTTGTCACATTATCCCTTAATTATTCTCATAATCATCTGTGAGCCCTTAAACAAATAAAATTATATTTATTTTTACTATTAAATTGATGGAAACATATCATGTTAATCGATAAATAATAGTCCATAAATAATTAAATTACTTGTTATTTTAATGATATTTAATTTATCATTCTCACTAAACCAAAGAACTCTGTTTTTCCCCTTTGGTATTTACTAATCCTCAAATATTAAATATTTTTTATCTTATAAATAAATAAATGTTAATAATATTCAAGGTATGATGAATATTATTAACTTAATATTAATCTCATATAATATAGTTACTTAATATATATGATCAATAAATCCCATTTAAAACATTATTCATTATTAAAGAGAAATATTTTTATTTCAATGATTAAATAAATATATAATTTAATTTACATTAATAGAGAACCAATACGTGTGACCCATTAATATTCTTCCTCGGTAGAATTACAACTATTTTACTAAAGTATAATATCATTTTTTTATAATGTAAAGGCACCCAAGATGATTTATTTAATGTCAAAAGGATGATAACCACAAACAAATACTCACGGTGTAATGTAATCCCATTATCTTAAAATATCATCAAATAGGAAACATATTTGTGTCATTAGCCTATATTCTTGATACATCATTCATTGAATTTTTGAAATTAAACCATTAACACACCATGGAAATAGAATTTTATAAGAATGATTTATTCCCATCAAAGGGTTCATATATGATTTTTAATAAATATAGGTGGAACAAATTGTTCATCAACATATTCATTTGTAATAAATCATTTACGGGACACTCAACATATCTGACATTTTGATGATTATATTGCAATGTTTTTTTTATCAACACATCAAAGTACGCGAATCATGATACGTGTTACTAATAATTTTAATGTCCAGGGTTCATTTCACATGTTTTCTGAGAGGAATATAATGTAACATGTAATCAAGTGGAATTACTACTTGTTGGAATATCCTTACAACCTACAATATTAGAGATTACAATGTATGAACTCTTTTATATAATGTATCATCCTTTTATGTTAATACATCACCGTATTAAATTCATCATCTATTACCAGTCAGAAAATTGCTTTTATTTTATGAATATTTTTTTAAATATCATTATAAAAACTCATAGTTCATATCTTAGTGGGCGAATTATTTAAACATTCAATCCCAAAAATAATTTTTTAAATTATCAATTAATGTAAAATAAAATAATTATTTTGTGTAGATGATCTAATTAATTTTTAAATACATGAATATATAATAAATATAAAGTACAATGTTATTGGTTTTTAGAAGAAACACAAATATATCACACATGTGTTACTCCTATATATCCATACTCAACTATTTGTTTAACCCCTTATAATATACATCCATGTTTTCATGGAAAAATAACTCCCATTCCAATCCAAATCCCTAAGACATAATTCCCAAAAGCATGCCATTAAATATGTCATTCCAATAATTTCACATGGTCATTCATTGATCTACATCCCAAATGGGCTTTTTGAGTACCCATCTTGCACTCCTCATCACACATCATGGATTTCCAAAACACCCGCATCAACATCCAATATCCTTATATTATTTACATTAATCCTATAATGAAACTTAATAAAGGTTCTCATACACTATAAATTATGATATCTTATATAACCAATAATTATATACTTTTTACCATCAATTTGCATAACATGACCCACTCTCCAATGAGAATACCTTCATTAATAATAAGGCCATATACCAAAACCTATGACCATGATCACATCATTCTCATATCTTGTACCCATAATCTCATCTGAGATTTCTTTCTTAGAAGATTTAAATATCACTCATGAATATTCATAATGTAGTGTCACTCACAAAACATGTTTCGATTCCTAAAAATAATAACTATCCCATTCTATATCTTTATAACAACCATCTATATAGGATTATGATAATCTGTCTCTTCCAGAAAATCAGTCAATAGAAAAAGGATTAGGATTATTACTAATCCTACCCAATAAATCCATTCTTGATACAAAAGAATCTCAAGTTCAATAAAATATAGAAATATAAGGAATCTCAATCCTTATACCACCAATCTAATCCCACTTCCAAAGAAACTACCTCAAACACAAGAATCATCCAATGCCTTCCATCATAAATAGAGACCCCAGTATAGGTTAACCCCTCTTCATGGATACCCACATATATCACAACCAACTATAATTATAATATGAAGTCACCATGATATTTAATCATAATAATGGGCTCACAAATATATTGATATGTATCTCAATGTCTCTAGGCTCTCCCACCTACTTTGTAAATCATGCCACATATACTTGATTGGTAATAGGGAGTCAACTCTTCATAGATTTAAATATAATAAGGTAAATCACATTCCACAACACACAATATATGTATCTCTCTCTATCACACTGTTGATGCTCCTTTTTCATCACAGAGTCTAAACGAAATGAAAAGGGAAATACCTCAAACAAAGAAGATTCATCCTTTGAATAAACATCAAAAAAAGAGAAAGGGATGAACAAGGAGAAATTTTCCCATAGGTTGCGCAAGTTCCAGCCTAGTCGCGCAAGTACACGTGCGCACCACATAGTGGTCACGCAGGTGACTTGCGTGCCCTCTTTAAAAATCACCCAGGGTCTTCTCCAGCCTATAAATACCCCAGGTGGGCCCCCCATTTAGAGGGGGAATTTTTCCAGAATTCTGATACAAAGAATTGAACGCCCAAGTCTCTTCTTCAAGTCTTCTGAACACTTCTAAGGTAATTATTTACCTATAATGGATGGTATAAACAAGAGGAATAAGGTCTTTGTGTTAGAATTCACTAACACTTGCGTGACTAAGTGTTTTAATCTTAAGAGAAATGGACACACTTGCGCGCCTCCTTACCTACTCATTGAAACTTGAGAGCCACTCTTATGGAAGTACCTTGGGATAATTCTAAAGGCTTTGGTCAAGGATCGCCCAAGTATTACCCTACTGGTTATCCATCGCCCAAGTATATAGGTGTCGTGCAAGTATACTTGCGCGACCAAGACTTGCGCGCCCATGCAGTACTTGCACGACCTCCCCCCCAGGACTTGTACACCCTTCTATTTTTGGGTGCCCTTCCTACACATTTCACCTCTCTTGCACTTGTCCACCTCTCCTCTTTAGGATTAAGCCTTCATAACTCTCTCCGAATCCATTTATGGCATGATTTTCCTTATTCTATTCTTTATCTGAAAGGAATTCTATGGAACATCCCTAAAAACCTAGTGACTTACACATATTTACATCACTAAAGTTAGAGAATTCATTCATTCAACCTCATCCTTTAAGGTTAGAGAATCCTTAACCTGGGCCTCCCTTTCAGGAGTAATCCCCAGTCCAAATTCTAATTAATTTGGGAATCCTCTTTAGGATTAATCTCCCAAGTCCTCATTAAATTTGGGCTTTCTTTTCAGGAGTAAGCCCCAATCATAATTCCTTTAACCTGGGATTCCTTTTTAGGAGTAAGCACTAGTCTCCAAGTTCCCAAATATGGGTATCCTCCTTACGAGTAATCCCCAACCGTGGTTCTCTAAATCTAGGCTTACTCTTAATGAATAAGCCCCTATCTCAAATTCTACAAATATGGGAATCCTCCTTAGGAGTAAGCCCCAAGTCCCTTAACCTGGGCCTCCTAATCAGGAGTAAGCCCCAGTCTCAATTTGTCTTAACCAGTCTTAATTTACTATTGATCTGGCCTTCTTTCTCAAGAGTAAAACCCAATCATAAGTCCCCTCTTAACATGGGAATATTCCTTAAGAGTAAGCCCCAAGATTAGAGTATCCAAATCTCTATAAAATACATATTCCTTTATGGACCCTGTTCTTGGATTTCTTCACTGAAGTAAATCTTAATCTTCATCTATTTGGGCAGTTATACATACATAAGCCCCACATCATTTCTTATGATTTCATCTTTCATGGCCAATTATCTAGTTTTACTAATACCTCTTGTTTCTCAAAACGATCATGACTCGCGTGAGCTTAGAGTGTAAAAGTAATTATGACATATTTCTATGAGCCATCAATCATACATAAACATCATATTTCCTTACTCGAACTACGTGGGTTCTGATTCCTTTTCTAAATAAAGGATACATATATAGCCCATCTGCGGGTACGATCCCAACTATGAAATAATCCATGTCTTTCTGAATGAAAATAAACTTTATGTGCCCCACTGAGTGGCTTTAAACCCATAATGGTAATCATAATGACCAAGAGATATCTATATAATGTATTAAAGGATACCATTGACTAAGAATCTCTAAGAAATATAGATTATTCTTTATTGATGAAAAACCTCGAATACATATAAAAGATTCTCTAAATTTCCTACATATTAATCATTGATTGTCAGATATAGAGGAAAGCTCATTTTATACTTGGTAATTTAATAAGGATTCATGAACATAACTTAAATCTATAAAGAGAGTCCCGGAGTAGACAATAATTCCCCCCAAAAAGGTGTGATGAGTCCGACCTCCCATCCTTTCGACCAATGCAAATTTCTAAGTCTCAACCATTCACAACTAATGAGCGCCTACCTTTGAAAACTAGGTCCAAATGGATATGGAATAATTGGATGTTTTCAGTTATATGAACAAACCCGTTAGAAACCGATTGGATTGTTTGAAACTTAAATCAACGAGGTCATCCCCAATTCTAGAGGGAAACAAAAAATGGTGAACCCGACGTGAATCCTTAACCATTTTAAAATGATATTTTACCTACTTGTTAGACACCTATTTAAAACTCAATGAGATGGCCAATAAGAAAATCAATATCATATGTGTTTATCTAAAAGATGTAGTGGCCGGACTTATCTTGATTATGTATGTTATATCAAACATGCACTATTTTCCAAGATATTCTACTTTTCATAAATGGATTCTCTCAAGTTCACACCTGTGAATACTTCTGCTATGAATGCCTCTGCTGCTACTCTTGCTGGATCATCGTCCGCTCTGAGGACAATATCACCTACTCAGCGTCTTCAACGCTGGGTATAAAATGCACTGGTTAAGGAGCACCATCAACACAGTAGCATTACAACTCTGGAGGATGCCCGACAAGCCCTCCAAGTGAACAACTCACACCGGTAGTCCAGATAACGACGACCAGTGATTAAGAAGCAGGTGGTACTAGCCACCGTCTCGAACCGTTTCGGGTCATTATCCCTGGAACGCAATCACAAGTCCCTCCCATATTCTGGGGAGGTGAATGAGCAGGCCCCTCAGGGCCTTAATTCAAGGAGACAGGAGTCCTTCTCAAGGGATCCCATCAACCATCGCTGCTAAACTCATGCGGAAGTGCGCCCTCAACATGATGAGGGTATCATCTCCAGGCATTTGGCTCAGGTTCCTCAAACCCGAGCTGGCAAGATGAATTGCCAGAGGAGAAATATGGTCAATAGTGAGCAGGTTCTCATCTCTTCCATTTCTGGAGAAGTCCAGCAACCTAACTTGGTGGCAAGAAACAAGCAGGCACATACACCCATTCGTTTTAATTCCACTGCCCAGCAGACTTGTCTGACAGCAATGCACCAATCCTGCCAGGAAATTACGGTGGAGTACTATAGATAGGAACACACACCTGTTTATGAATCATCAGCTAGTCTGCAGGCTCGTTTGACTACTTATGATGGAGCCTACCTACCCAATGTGTTGACCACTGGTAAACGGGCACATACACCTGCTTACACTCATCAATCTTTCCAGTATCCTCGGCTGTCAGTGTTGAAGGAAGTTTTTCAACCACGTTTGGCGGAGTGAAATCAGCAGGCACAAACACCTGCTAGTATTGATCAAGCCTACCAACAGTCTCGTTTGGTAGCACCAGGAGAGGTCAGTTAGAAAGTTCTGTCGATAAACAGGAGGGAGACTCAATTCTATGCCCCCACACTTGAGTACTGTCAGGATTCACTGATGGGAAAAGGAGGAAAAGAGATGGAACACACACCTACTCCAAGAACGGAATGGACGTATATCCCCGTTCTGACAGTTGAAGTCACCAAGAACATTCTGTCAATAGTGAAAGAGCATAAGAAAATCCCTGCTCATATTCTGGATTCCTTCCAGGATATTATAACAGCTTCAGAAGCATCACAGGGAAAGAAATGTAAATCTTTCCCTACCATTGGAGTGACTCATCAACAGATCAATCCGGAGCTGATACACACCTCTGTTCCAGTCCAAGAGGGTTGTGGGGCATACTCCCCCATATCATACAGACAACCAAGTCAGGCACATACCCTGATTTGAGTGGAGATCATCAGTGTAACCTAGCCATCTCTCCTGATCAAGAACATACACCTACTCAGAGTATCCACTTTTGTCAACAAGTGGTTTCCAAGGTGAGTAAGAAGGCGTCTAAGAAGAAGACCCGCCCAACACAATGAAGAAATCAAGAGCTAATCTGTAACAAGGCCTTTCTCGATGCTGTAGTTCTTGAATCCCTCAGACAGTTATCTATTGGAATCCAAGATTCTACTACCTCATTTCCCAATAGTGGGAACATTATGTTTGAAGGTCTTCAATAGACACTTCCTCATGAAGGCTTGATTCATGATAGTTCAGTCGATCTTGAAGTTTTATCTTCATATGAGAGCTGCAATAACCCTCTATGTGGCCAGAATACCAAGGAGCTAGAGATCTCATCTTTTGCTGTAACCCACTATGGTGGTCCTCCCCATGATGATGAATTTCGTTGCAAAAGTCCTCTCCGCAGTAGTGATGCACATTGCCCCAAAAATGGTCCAGTGGATAATGTCGTGCTGAGAAAGCCCTCTTATCTTGAGGAACTTTCAAATGTAAAACCAGTCATGTCTGATGATTTACCATCAGAAAGTGAAATACTTTCTCAATTAGAAGATAGCCCGGGGCATAGGTCATTCCTTGAACCAGCCCTGGGTCATTTATCTTCTAGTTTGATCAGTGGATTCTCTTCTAGTATTGTTGAATCTGATGAAGCAACAGGAAAGCACCAGATCTGGTCAAATCAGGTAGAATAATCATTATTGAATGATAAAGAGGAAGTGCTGAATATAAGAAAAAAACTAGCGAAAGTTGAAGTGCCAGTCATGTTTTGTCCTTTGGATGACTCTCAATATGACATTCCAGAGATGTTGACGGTAGATGGGATTGAGGACATTCGTCTCAACATATAGAAAACTCATTGTCAGTTGAAAAAGAATGTATTATCTTATGATGAATATGAAAATCATGTTAAGATAATAGAAGGGTTACAACGTCAAATTGACTTGGCATCTCTATCAGTCTCTCGATATTCAAAGGCTGAAAAGCAGCAGAGAGCCCTTCAACATTCATGCCTTGGCGCACTAAGAAGATTTCGCCAGTAAATTTCCAATTCCCCATATGGTATTCATATCAGGGGATCGGGTGTTCATGGAGAACTACATTTTACTGTACACTCCAGTCAGAAAAGTCCGCCGAAGATGGTCTCTTGAAATGTTATTGCCCATGGCCGGCCGCAATCAATTAGATTTGTTTGTAATAAAAGGTTTTCTCAAGAACAAGCCTCAACTAGTTCTTCTCAAAATCAAGTATACAAGAAACAAGTTGTTGAATTAATCCTACATCAAGCAAAAGAGAATATTGAATATGCCTCTTGTATAGAGAAAACACATCATCAAGTGATAGAAATGTCAGAAATCATCCATCATTCATATGAGCTAGGTGATAAATGTGGATACAGGTTGATTAATCCAGATAATTTCCAAACTAAAGTCTGAAAAATCAGGAGAGATTTCAAGAAAGTCTCAGATATAGCATGTCAAGAACCACCCCAGATCCCCAGACTAGGGACTCTTTTAACCCAACCCTCAGAATCAAAAAATAAGATTCGAGGAGTTGAGCAGCAGGAAAAGCCTCAGTCCACCGGATGGGGGACTTTTTCAAATCATCAATCCCCTCCTCAGCAAAATTCGGTCTTCTCTCAATTGGGGAAGAAACCACATGAGGAACGAAGAGCCAAATTATCAAGAGATTGCCTCCAAATTACGGTTCCCCAAGAAGTTCCCGAGGGATCAAATAAACAAAAGGAAATGTATCATCAGGGGTATGATAGAAGACAATATCACAGAAATGCTGATAGAAGGGATGTGATGCTTTATGCATCAATTAATGTCATTAATGCCATTTTTTTTGATCCTCCAGAACATAAGACTCACTCAGAGGAATCAGATGAAGAGGTTCCTGCCGAATAAGTTGTACGCACAGACACAAATGAAGAAGGTGTGCGTAAACAAAATCACAGGTTTACCCAGAATCTAGGTGTTCCTTCAAATAACCCACTTCCCCCTTTCTAAAAGGGATCAAACAAGGGGAAGGGAAAGAATCAGGTTACATATCCTTCCTCTATAGAAGGCCAATTTCTCTCACTAGAACAATGATTTGTGCAACAAGAGGAAGTAATGAAGGAATTAAGGAAGATGAATGCAGAACTGCTTCAGGGTAGTCTTCTTCCTAAATGTGCTGGAGTTAGTCAGACAAGGGAGTTTGTTGAAGCTACTAAGATGGATCAAGAATATCATCCTCTATCAGTACACCCTCACATGTCTAATCCTACGGGTCAAGTGCAACAAAAATCGGTGGTGCTACCATTAGTTGCAGTACCAGCCACCATACCTATTCAGACTCTAATTATTGGACCTGCCCAAGTCCAAGTTCATCCGGATGTTTCTCAAAAGTTAATAACTACCATTGAGTCATTAACATCTCGGTTAGAGACTATAGAAGCAAAGCGTGCGCAGGTTTAACCAGAAAATAAATCTTACTCTGAATGGGTAGATTCAATCCCTTCCCCATTAAGTTTTGGGAACCCTGTATTCCCTATTTTCAATGGACCAGGAGATCCTGAACAGCATTTGACGTATTATGTGTCTTATTGAGATCCTATGATGGGAACTCCATAACAACAAAAAGCAGTGAAACTCAGATTCTTCGTGATAACCTTGCAAGGACCATCTTTTTTGTGGTATACAAGCTTGAAATCCTGGTCAATTACCGGATGAGAATATCTATGTCAACAATTCCTTCTTCAGTTCAGCTCAACTTTTCCAAAGACAATAGTTTTTGATCATACAAACTGTAAGCAAAGGGATAATGAAAGGCTTTCGGATTTTATTGCGCGCTGAAAGAGAATAACATATTCTCTAAGCTGAGAACTCCCTCAAGAATAACTGTTGCCAATTTGTGTGGAAAATCTTCGTGAAGAAATACGCACGCCATTGATCCTTGTGAAATACACAGGAGGGTTTCGAGACCTTACTTCAATCGCTCAGCAGATTAAAGATTCTCTTATATAGACTAAGTCAAAATCTCGGGTAATTCCATCAGTTCCAGGAAAAAAATAGGTAAAGTAGATACTTTTACAGTTATGCTTAAGCAAGAACCTGTACCTGCTTCTACTTCAAAACCTTCATATTTCCGAAGGGCTCCACCTCCTGACTGTCAACAACAAAGGCCGTTTCAACAAGATGATCAAAGAGATAAAAGACTGAAACAATTTGAGGATCTGAAGAGAAAAGTTTACTATTTCTGAAATGAACAAGTTCCTGGTTACTTCATTTCGGCCCTGGAGAATAATCTGGTTCAACTGTTGAGGCCCAAGAGGCCAAACAAGGAAGGATATGAAGACCATCCCAATTATTTCCCCTTTCATCAAATGTTGGGGCCTCCCATATAGGAGTGTTTTGTCTTCAAAGTCCTCCTGAAAAATATGGTCGACTTAGGACAAGTCAAACTAAAATGCTCTTCATCCAAGGTAGCATGTGTTACTGCTACAATTCCAAAGGAAAAAGGCGAATGACAAGAATTCAAAAGCAAAAATGCACATAAATATGATGATTGGATGGTTAGGAAAACGATCAACCGAACTCATGCCATTTTTGCAAACACAATTGAAGAAACCAATTATGTCTTCTTCTATGGATGCCACAAAAAAATTCTCTTCAGAGGGAAAATCCTAAACACGGAGGCATAGTTTGAAGAATGAAAATCAATCAGAGGAACATTAAATTGTGTTAAAGCCAAAGTTTTCTTTAACTATGGCAGATTTCATGCCATCTACTTCGAAGCCGCGGGCACCGTCCCACCCAATGACACATCCTAAATTGGCTAGTCAGGCAGAGTCTTCATCAGATGAAGAAGTGATCTTCGGTTTTGTTAATATGATCCACTTAACAGATCCTTATGCCTGTCGCAGTTTCAATTTCGATGAGCCTGAATTCCTTGAATCAAATAGAGGAATTAGAGGGAGTTCCAGGGGTATGGGATACAGAGGAATATGTGGATATCCCAAAAGCCACTATTCCAATTCTACCCCTTATAGAACTATGTATGGAGTAGAAACTCGTGGCATCTCCCTCCAGCGAGCTCAATAAGAACAAGTAAGTTCTTCCACCAATAGAAAATTCAGTATGGGCACAGTTATTCTGGAAGATCAGTTGGGGATTCCACCTTCATCCTCTCCACAATTAAATGGATCTAATATGTCTAATCTTCTAAAGCCATGAATATTGCCAACTCCTATCCTGATACAAGATGCATCAACTTTCAAAGCATCAACATCCAAGGCACCTGCTAAACCACATGTTCTTGTTTGGAAATGCAAACCTCTAGGTCAAAAGTATGATATATTGAAACACCTAGCCCATGTACTATCCAAGTTATCAATTCATGATGCTTTAATTCTGTCAAAAGATCTTCAGGAGGCACTAATCAAGGCTTTGTCAAGTCCTCAAGAGTTTGAAACTGAAATTGCTGCAGCTAAAGTCTACCACGAAGAACATAATCCTGCAGAATTCCATGCAGTGATATCTTTCATAGAAGAAGATGAAGATGATGTCGTGCATGGGAATATTAGACCTGTGTACTTATCTGGAAAGGCCAATGGTTTAGACATCCGAAGAGCTTTCATTGATAATTGTTCAGGATTCAACCTCATGACCATTCATACACTTCGTCTATTAGGCCTCACAAAATCTGATTTATCTCCTTCTACTATGATGTTACAAGGATATGATAAAAATGAACAAGAACCACTGGGCGAGATTACAGTTAGAACTCAGTTTGGATATCTTGTATCTAATTCAGATTTCATGGTTTTTGATCAAGACATAGCCTTCAACATTTTTCTTGGAAGACCCTGGATACATCAACATGCGGCTATCCCTTCATCATACCATCAATGTCTCAAATATTGTTTCAATGGTCAAGTTGGGACATTGTATAGTGATAAGGCCCTGTTCAATACATGTGAATCTCAATACATTGAGGCGGAATTCTATCACATGAAGGGAAATGAGAAATCCACAATAAGGGAGATTACCGATGTTAATGCTCCATATGGTTTGGAGAAGATTCCAGTAAATCCATTTGAACATCTGAGTATAGATTATGTGTTGCCTATCAGTCAAATTGACAAGATAGACCCAAATCAAAATACTCTTATAGAGACGTCCATAATGTCAATTATGACAATCAAGACAGACAGCATGAGAGAAATTAGTGAGCCACCAAGCAGTGAAGAAAGCACAAATGGAGATGTCTTTATTTCATTTGCTGAAATCTAGAAAGTTTATACTTCACCAACTATGACAGAATAAGTGATAGCGACGTCAGAGGTGAACAATGATATCGATTCTCAATCCATCATCTCCTCTTTATTACCCATGGAAGACCCTTCATCATCAATTGGGTCAGAAATGTAAGCCTCTTCTTCAAGATGTTAAAATTTTAACATCTCTCTTAATCATGGAAATTCTACTTCATCATCTACTATGAAAGTAGAAACAGAAGAAGTAAAACATGTTGAAGAAGAAGAGGAAGATCTCAGAGATTCTCCTCCAACATTTGAGGAGGGTATCTCTACCACTGTGGATAAACTCGGAGAAATCAATCTCGATACAAAAGAAGATCCACGCCCCACTTTAATTAGTGCGGCCATGACTCTTGAAGAACAAGAGATGTATATTTACTTTTTAAAGAAAAATCGAGACATATTTGCATGCAACTATAAAGAGATGCCCGGGCTTGATCCTGATGTTACTACTCATCATTTGGGTTTACCAGAAGAACATCGAGGATTTAAGCAAGCCACAAGAAGAACACACCCAACATATGCTTCCAAAATTGAAGCTGAAGTGGATAAGATTATCAAAGCTAACATCATTAGAGAAGTTCAATATCCCAAGTGGATGGCTAATATTTTCCCTGTGAAGAAGAATAATAGAAAAATTATAGTTTGCAAGGATTTCATAGATCTTAATTGGCATTGTCTTAAGGATGATTTTCCAGTTCCGATTATAGAACTTTTAATCGATGCAACAGCTTTCTATAAAGCACTTTCATTCATGGATATATATTCCAGATATAATAAAATCTGAATGGATCCATAAGATGAGGAATCCACAGCATTCAGAGGCCCTTAGGGTGTTTTTTCTATCGGGTAATGCCCTTTGGCTTACAGAATACAAGTGCAACATATCAGCGTGCCATGCATCTTATCGTCAAACTCTTTTTAGGGAAGTTTGTTGAATGTTTTGTGGATGATTTGGTGGTCAAATGCAAACAACATTATAATCACTTGGATGATTTTGAAGTCATATTCCTCAAGCTTCGACAACATAATTTGAAGATGAACCCCTTAAAATGTGCTTTTTGGGTAACCTCAGAAAAATATCTCGGCTTTGTTGTATTCCATCGGGGTATTAAAGTTGATCCTGAGAAGACCAAGTCAATCCTTGGTATGTCACCTCCTCGAAATTTGAAATAATTAAGAGGACTTCAAGGACACTTAGCCTATATTCGGCATTTCATCCCCAATTTGGCAGGAAAAAGTTTACCCTTCAACAAATTGATGAAGAAGGGAGTCACTTACCAGTGGACTGAAGAATGTCAAGAGGCATTCAAAATTCTCAAGAAATACCTCTTGAGTCCACTGATACTTATGCCACCTGTTGAAGGAAGGCCACTTATCCTCTACGTGACAACCTTAGAGAAATCATTGGGTGTCTTTCTTACTCCGAAGAATGATGCTGGGAATGAAAACAACCTCTACTATCTCAGTCGAACTATACTTGAAGAAGAAACCCAGTATTCAAATATTGAGAAGTTCTGCCTGGAATTAATCATTGCAGTTCAAAAGTTGAGACACTACCTGCAACATCACAAGGTCCAATTGGTATCTCGCACTAACCTGCTCAAATTCATCCTTAGTCGTCCAATGCTTACAGGAGGTCTGGCAAGGTGGGCGGTTATTTTGCAGCAATTCGACATTCAGTATGTATCTCAAAAGGCAATAAAGGGCCAAGATCTTGCTAATTTCCTTGCTGAACATCCTTCAATAGAAGATACGCATTCAGATGTTGAACTCCCTGATGAGGAAGTATTATCTATTCAGGATAGTCCTCAGGTATGGGAAATGTATTTTGATGGTGCTTCCAGAAGTCCAATAGGTAATAAAATGGATGATCATAAATTCAACAAGGTTGGATTAGGAGTTATTCTTATTTCCCCGGAAAAGGCAGTATTACCTTATTCCTTCTTATTATGGGAAGGTGGTACTAATAATGAAGCAGAATACCAGGCCCTCATCACAGGATTAGAGTTGGCACTTCAAGCACAAGTGAATCACTTAAGGGTGAAAGGTGATTCAGACCTGGTAATCAAACAAGTCAATGGGGATTATGCAATCAGAAAATAAGAATTGATCCCTTTGTATGATTACGTCAGAGAGTTAATGGCGGAATTTCCTACGGAACCGACATTTTTCTTATGTCCCGCGATCACAAAATGCTCAAGCTGATGCACTAGCTAATATATCCATAGCTCTGGAAGATCCAAATTGGGACAAAACAACCATCAGTATTGCCCACCATCATACAATTTCACCTTATGTTCGAACCAGAATAGAGGATATCAATGAAATTAGTCCCATTCCTAAACCGTATGGTCATACTACAGGATGGATGAAACCTATCAGGGAATACATTAAAAATGGAACACTTCCACCTGATAGAGCCAGGAAAGAACAAATATGGCGATGTGTGGTCAATTTTACTCTTTATGATATCCCATATCACCTAGAGAAAATTCTCTACAAGTGTAGTTTTTATGGAATTAACTTCAGATGCATTAATGGGGAATAGACAATGGCTGTCATGAAATAATTGTATGCAGGAGTCTGTGGTGCCCACCAGTCTGGACATAGACCGTCTGATCGGATTCAAAGGCTGGGATACTTTTGGCCTTCAATGATACAAGATTTTTTTTGATTTCACAAAGAAATTTCATTCATGCCATGTACATGCCAATTTCATTCATCAACCTCCAGAGTTGCTTCATACAACTATTTACTCCTGGATATTTGCCACATGGGGAATGGATGTGGTGGGACCTTACCCTTCAGCTAAGACTAAGCAGTTTAAGTATATTATTAATCTTACTAACTTATTTTCCAAATGGACAGAGGAAATACCTCTCAAAGAAGTTAGTTCTAAAAGCATTGTTAGCTTCATCAAGTCTAACATAATTACCATATTTGGTGTCCCTCATACCATATTGACAGACAATGACACCAACTTCGTTCATCCGAGGTGAAGATGTTTCATAAAAAATACAACATCAAATCTAATCATTCATCTCGGTATCATGTAGCGGTCAATGGCCAGACAAAAGCCTTCAACAAGAATCTTTCAAAAATACTGCAAAAGATGGTGGATAAAGATAAGAATTCATGGCCTAATACACTCTTTCATGCTTTATGGGATTATCGGACCACCACCCACACTGCAACGCGGTCAACTCCATATTCATTAGTATATGGAATGGAATCAGTCTTTCCTATTGAAGTTCAACTACCCTCACTCAGATTAGCTATTTGTGATTAGTCATCTATAGATAAACAATCTCAAAAGCTATTGGATGAATTGGAACAGTTAGATGTAAAAAGATTATGCACACTGCACCACATGGAAGTTTACCAGAATAGAATAGCACGAGATTTCAACCAATTGTTTTGTCTTCGTTCATTTATTCAGGGAGAACTGGTATTGGTTCTCAGAACTCCAATGATACCAAAAAAGAAAACTCGTCTTTTGTCCTTACTGCATGACATTAAACTGCACAGTCCCCCTTTTGTCCAAACATGAAATAAAACTGTATTGTCCCAATCATCCTAACTACATGACGTTAAACTGTACAGAAATTCTTTAATAATTCCTACATAACGTTAAAATATATTTTGTCCTTGCTACATGACACTAAACTATGAAACACCAATAGTCTTAACTGGAAGACTTTAAACTGCATAGTCCCTTCATATGTCATACATGACATTAAACTGTGCATCGTTAAGGTTGTTGCTATAGATTGTTTCTCACACCGAGTATGACTCACATGAGCTTAGAGAAAAATTCAACCATAACACCCTCTATGGGCTGCTAACCAGGCGTAAGTCCTAACACCATTTTTTTAGGTCGTTGTCCCCAAGAAAAACTTGATCACTATTTCATTTTTTAATTGAACTACGCGGACTTTGATCTTTACCTTCCAGGCTGGGTACGTAGGTAACATCCTAAGATTCAAGCCCAAAGCCAATCTACTCACATTGGTTCACCTCCATCTCATTCGATGTTGATTTGTGAAACCGCCCCCAGAATCAATATCTTTACATTGGTTCAACATCATCCTTGCTATATGACGTGTAACTGTACATCATTTTTTGTCCGGTATGACAATAAACTACAACATTCATTGATACCCTCACCTGAGAGGAAATCATTATTTACATTGATCTCCAATCATGTTTTATTCCAAAGACTACATGCATACATGGTAATGCCCGAACCTTTTATTTTGGGTCAAACCATCATTACACTAAAGTACCCTTTCACCCTTCACATGTACGAACCAAATCTGTACATGGGGTATTTCTAGAACTATGTGAGATTGATTCCCATCCTTATGGGATACGAAGAAACGTTCGAGTGTCCCTCGAATCCAGTCCCAAGTCATTGGGCCTAACCCCAAATTCCACTTTCAGTCCCTTGGCTGAAAAGTCCCCATGAAAACACACACTGTGTATTTCTTATAATGTTTTGAGCTCTATGACCCTAAACTAAGATCTCCCATACTTTAGTCCCACACGACATTAAACTATATTTCAAGAACTACGTATGGCTTGATTCCCATCCTTATGGGATACATAGTGAAGTCTAATATTTTAATTCGAGACCGAGCCATAACGTGATTATGGTTAGAATTGATCTATGTATCTTTACATACATTGAACAATACCCATTTTATGTGTCATAATACTAACCGTAAATATTTTCAGATCTTCATAACCCTTTTTTTCTTTCCTGACTTCTAATCACAAAATATCCAAATTCTGAGAATTCTTTTTCCTGACCATGCATCACGTGCCCTTAGGCGGCCTTGCATAAACAGTCTACATAACAAACTTGTTAGTCAAACGATTCTATTATTTGACTATGCATCCAATTCCCTTAGGTAGCCCTACATAATTCAACCCCCCTAATGGGTTTGTTAAATAATGGTAACTTAATTCTTGAGAAGAAAACCTCTTTTTTTCCTTATTTGTCTTAAGGACGATATATAAGGATCCGAAAAAATATCCATCCTTTACATATTTGTCTTATACTCTTTTTCATGATCTGAAAATATTCAAGTCTATGGTTTATATTTTCCCTTCCCTACGTTTGGGTAAGACCTTCATAGGAGTTACATTAATCAAGTTCTTAAACAATATTTTTTGGAAATATCTTCTCCATATTCAAGTACTTCTCTTCATACAGAAAACTCTATGCTTTGGAAATTTTGAATCTCCATAAACTTCCATTGGCTTTTTAGCAGTCGAAAAGTAACTTTCTGAGAGTTCTTTTTCTTGACTATGCAGCACGTGCCCTTAGGCGGCCTTTCATAAACAAGTCTTCATAACGGACCTGTTAGCCAAAAGATGCTATTATTTGACCATACAGCCAATGCCCTTAGGTGGCCCTGTATAATTCAACCCCCTAACAGGTTTTTTAAATAATGGTATCTTCATTCTTGGAAAATACTTCTTCTAATGCCTCTTAGTCCTTTTTCATATCATTCCTCATATTAAAGGTTTCTTATGTCATAATTTATATTTTTTTACTTCCATACTTGAATATGGCAATATGTTTTCAAACAAATTATCAAATAATTGAGTCAATTTTTAATCCATTTAGTCAAATATATTTCAACCTTAAACATTAACTTTTTTATGTCCGACGTGCATGACTTTAACCTGCCCACACAAGACAAGGGAATTCTGAATAAAATTCATGTTCTAGCTAACTAAACATACATTTTGTGTGATTTTAGGTAATATTGAGCAATCAAAAGATTCAAAGTTTGTAGGGTTATTTTTATATAATCCTAGAAAAAAATTCAAACTATGCTTACTAGGCCCATTGGCTTAGGTAAAATTTAAAGCAGGTAGTAGGAAAATACGTGCAAAAATGATTGAATATAAAATAGTTCATTTCATTTGATGTACAAAAGTTGGAAGGACATCCACATAATTGAGTCTCTTCTCTTTTTATGAAATTACAAGAGGCTGTCAACATAAGTCTTCATTTGATATACAACATCCCGAGATTCATCAACAACCACTTGAAGCTCATGTACTCGACCAACTTTACTCTTTTCAGCCTAATGGAGACATTTCTTAGCATCCACATCGGCTTTCATACCATTCATTTGAGCTCCCTCCAGTGAATTATTGAGTTGGTCCAGTTCCCCAGTAAAAGCATTTAACTGTTGCTAAAGGTGCATCTGCTGGATGACTTTATATTTGATCTTATGCTTCAACTCCTTCATATTGGCAGCATAATCAGCTTTAGCTCAGGATAACGTAGCCTCAAAATCGCTGATATTGACTGACAACTTCACCTTGGTAAGATCTTCATGGAACTTTTCCTCCTGCACACTTCTTAATATGACTTGTTTCACCACGGTATGGATCTCTTGATATCCAAAACTGCCATGTCCTAGCATGACGAACATGGACGAAAATATGGAAATCTTTGATGAAAACACTTCAAGAGGCACATCAGATATGATTTTCCATATGTTGTTCCATGCCTTGCGTCATGAAAAGATGAGCGCCTTAGGCACCTCCGGGTCTGATTCTACATTATCATCACATGGGGGAATGTAATCTTGGATTAATTCAATAAAGAAGTGCCATTTTCTGCTCCTTCCCCCCTGACCCTGGTTGCTTCGCCTTCTACTACTGTTTGGGCGAAAGTTGAGACATCACCTCTAGATCTAGCCAATGAAGTTGATAGCCCTGTTTGATCAATTAAAAGTATGGTTAGTTTCTTAAAACAATGAAAGATGGTTGTCTATCTTGAAAACTCTGTACAATCATTACCTAACAGTAGATCAACAACATGAGAAGACTCCTCCCCATCTTTCCGAGTTTTAACAGGATCTTCCAGGTGGGTCTCAGGAGGGTTTAGTAGGTTTATCTCCACTTGAGATAATGTTTCTGCAATGGTAGGGTTTACATCAATGTACACACCCTCTTCCAGAATTGGCAGTTCAACAGCTTCTTTGGATGGAACTACATATTATTTTTAGTAATGATTAGATGTGTAAATTATAAGAATCTTTTAACGGAAGAAGGTTAACACTCATGCCCAAGATTTTCTAAATCACATGATAACTTAGCATGATCAAAAAATTCTTCGAAAGAAATTCCATGATTCATTATTTCATCCAATGATATTTCAAAATCCTGGTTAGTCTCACCCGTGGGATCATTTGATGTGTCTTCTTGGCGACGCTCATTCTACGGCCCCTGACCCAGGACAACTTCTTCATGAAGGATGGAAGATTCAGTTTCCATGGCCGCCAATGATTCTGGTGTAGGTGTTATACCTAAAATATCACATAACAGAAGTTTGTTGATGTTTTCATTCAACATTTAATGAATAATTGTATGAAGCATTGTTAAATTACCAGAAGTAGGATCTTCTATACTTGTAGCAGCAGCAGAAGCAGTACTGGGAATAGATGTTGGCTCTTTTTCAAAAGCAGCCAAGTCAGCCTGAATTTGAGTTTGTTCCACAACACCCTCCATGGTCCTCAAATGAGGATCCATCCTCTCCCTCAGAAGGGGAAATTGAATAATCCCCTACAATTCCATGGAAAATGAGCAATCTTTTCACGTTTTAAGACTCATGATTATCTGAAGGACTTACCACTACTGATGAAGCGTTTAGTTGTGGACTTCTTCCTCCGACGCCTTTGTAACTTTTCCTTTTTGGGAGTGTCAGCAGTCTCCCTTATAGGTACCTGAATCAGAGAATGCAAAGCCATGTCTAACTCCACATCCATGGCCTGCTAGCCTGGAGATATCTCACCCGACTCATGAGGGGATTCAGCAGCAGCCCCGATGGTAGTACCAACAGGGCTATACAGTGGTGAAGTAACTTCAGTAGTTCCTTTCCTTGCAAGCTATAGGATAAAGAATGTAATTTCCTTGAGTAAAAAAGCTTTGACTGAAATCGAGTTTCAACGTAAATAAGGGAAAAAAACTTACATCTTCAGGAGCCACGTACTCATGCCACTCTTCATTAGTGGCGTTGTGAACCATAATTCCCTTTACCCTCTTGGTGATAGGGATAGAATCATCTGTGGCATATATATCGGTCCTCAACTCTTTGACATAGGCTCTTAATTCATCAGGGTAATCCTTGAAATGAATATTTGCAGGAGCCTAAAGAGTCCCTATTCCAAGAAGATATAGCCCTTCACATAGCTCCAGCCAAATAGTTTCAGTATCGCAGTATACATCCCACCATGTTAGGATGGCCTCTGGCCGTAGATATGCAGGTGTACTAGAATGCTGGGAAGAGGGTCCTATAACCTTGGATTTTAATTTCTTTCTAGCCCCTACAACTATAAAAAGAGAATAAAAACTTGTTACTCTATAAAGTTACTAGCAATTAAATTTCCTCAATAAAGTAACTCGCCAAGAGTTGATGGAGTGGCTCTCTTGATTCTGACAGGAGGATTATATACAACACATGGTCTCTTTGAAACATGTTGTATCTCCTGAGAATCTGAGGAATCATCCTCGGTTGGAGAACTCAGTGAACCATCTTTAGGAGTGGAAGAATCACCTGACACCTGAATTATTTATTTCTCAATGGTTCTCTTCTTCTTCCCCACCCGATAAACAAGTTTATTCAATATTGCCTCAGGATATGATGCTATCCAGTTTTCAGCATACCATATGGCCAAATTGCATACCGCTTCAGCATCGAATAATTCAAAAACAGCCCCAGTCCTTTCCATATCCATTAGCAACCATAATTTTCGGGCAACCATTGGATGCTGCTCTGACCTGACGTGAACTGGTGGAGATACAACAGTTGTCTGCAGACACTTGAATTTGAGTGCAAATCGATATGGAACATAGGCCTCACATATAATTTCCTCATCAATTCTGGTGGTCAGTACACCATCTCTGTAGGCCAGCATGTAAGACCTCTGTTCCAAGATGGCTGATCCATTGTCAACAAATCGACTTGTCGGCGGATTTCCATAGGGAAAGAAGTGGAATTCCTTATGCATACCCAGCCTTGACCTAATATCATAGGCATTGAGGGAAAAATGACAAACTCCAGAGAAGGCCTGAACATACAGACTGAAAGAACATCCAGGAATCTATATTCCGTTTTGTACAGCATATGTTCGGAAGTGAGTGGCGATCCATCCCCATAAAACTTGGAATGGTCCCAATAATCTCAAAGGAGACTTACCCATATAGACATGGAGTATGCTCCTGTGACTCTTTTCCAAAACTGGGGTACCCAACACCACCATCTTCCTCCCAGCCAACATGGGTGCAATAACGAAGGTCCCTGTCCTGACGCCTCCCTTCAAATCTCTAACTGGAAAAAGGTAGACACTGAGCCATAAGGCTAAAAAGCCTGCCAGATGGGTCTTCTCCGAGATTTTATGATTCACTTCATTCCCCCATTTCTCAAACTCTCCTGCTTCCAGAGTCGGCCCGAATATTCCAGGAGAACCTCTCTTATCTGCACTAGGGAAGCTAGTCGGACGAGTACAGGTGGGCGCCTTTTCCCTCTTCTTCTTGAGAAACACATCCATACATTCCTCTGGATGAATATCCCTTCTAGAATGAGTCATTAATGTCTTTGAAATTTTCAGATTATGAAAAATCTTCAATAACTCTTGAACCAAATCCAGAGTCTTTTTCGGATCATTCAAGGCTGCCTTTGGAGGGATGAATTCGTCATACATCTCACCCAAAATTGGAACCCCTAAGATCTTGTAGACATCCCACAAACTAATTCCTACTTCTCCATGGGTCAGATGGAGAGAATTAGTTTATGGGCTCCAGTGACTAAGCAACTCCGGTGCAAAATTATCATTCCTATGAACATACGTCTGCCCAGCCCAGACGGCTTCATAAATTGCAACTCCCTTAAAATCCTAGAAAAACTCTTCACAAGTTTGTCACACCCAATAAGCCCACATCCGATTTGGCTTCACCCCTCCTCTAGAACGGAATTTCCATTTCTCCTTCCAGCCTCTGGATTGATCCATCTGAGAATTTCCAAATATTGGGGGATAATAATGTGGTCGCAGCTCAGGTTTGTGAGGTTTCAGATCTGGTGCACACAGGCTATGATGCATTATATAGGCTTTCTTTACTGTTCCAACATTAGAAAATGTTCCTGTGATTGAGACATTTGGTGAAGAAAAGTTGGTATATGACTGAAACTAGGAATGCTGGAGATAGTTCTTTGCCTCTAGAATATTGACATCTTGCAGATGTCCATGGCCATACAGAGGCAGATAGATGCTGTGCAGGAAATTAATATGATGCTTCCTCAAGTACATGGCCAATTATGGGAGAGTACATTCGCATGTGGAATAGTAATAATGGCCAACGATGTCCATCATATAATCAATTCTTTTTCTCGCCAGTTCATCAGCCATTCTGATTCTCTTGGGAGCTATTGGATCTGCAAAAAAGTTGAATAATTAACTCTTAAAGTAAGTTAATTTTTCATAAAATTTGTGAAGGAATTTGAAAAATTGGTTAAGTCATTTAGGCGTGCAATCCCCATAGTTGGCGTGCAAATCTCCTTTGGTCGTGCAAGTATTGGGCGCGCATGTATCACCGCGAAAGTCCAAATACCTTAACAGAAGTGCGATGCAAGAAACAAGAAGCACGGATGAGCGAAAGCTGTGAGTCCACTTGCGTGCTGAGAGAAAAAAACAAGCAAGAGCCAGGTGCTTTGCGCAAAGTGAGGCCATCTATTTATAGATGAGGCCGTACCCCTGCGTGCCTGATGCCCATTAGCACTCCATACCTTGCGCGCCCTAATTTCCTTTTGTTTATCGTTTTCCTCAGAGTCAAATCCTCATTTATTTTTGGATCCAACTCTTAGGGGGGACTTTTTTTGACGCTCCTTTTTCATCACAGATTCTAAACGAAATGAAAAGGGAAATACCTCAAACAAAGAAGATTCATCCTTTCAATAAACATAAATAAAATAGAAAGGGATGAATAAGGAGAACATTTCCCATAGGTTGCGCAAGTTCCAGCCTGGTCACGCAAGTACACTTGTTCGCCGCCTAGTGGTCGCGCAGGTGACTTGCGCGCCCTCTTTGAAAATCACCTAGGGTCTTCTCCAGCCTATAAATACCCCCGGTGGGCCCCCCATTTAGAGGAGGATTTTTTCCAAAATTCAGATACAAAGCTCTGAATGCCCAAGTCTCTTCTTCAAGTCTTCTGAACACTTATAAGGTAACTCATTACGTAGAATGGAAAGTCCAAACAAGAGTAATAAGGTCTAAGTGTTATAATTCACTAACACATGCACGCCTAATTGTTTTACCCTTAAAGGAAATGGACACACTTGCGTGCCTCCTTACCTACTCATTAAAACTTGCGCGCCACTCTTCTGGAAGTTCTTCATGATAATTTTAAAGGCTTTGGTCAAGGACCTCACAAGTATTACACTTATGGTTAACCGTCTCCCAAGTATATAGGTGTCGTGCAAGTATACATACGCGACCAAGAATTGCACGCCCATGCAGTACTTGCGCGACCCCCCCCCTAGGACTTGCGCGCCCTTCTATTTTTGGGTTCCCTTTCTTCCCATTTCACCTCTCTTACACATGTCCACCTCTCCTCTTCAAGATTAAGCATTTAAAACTCTCTATAAAGCCATTTATGGCATGATTTTCTTTGTTGGCTTCCTTACCTGAAAGGAATTATGTGGAACATCTATCAAAACCTAGTGATTTACACATCTTTACATCACTAAATTTAGAGAATTCATTCATTCAACCTCATCCTTTAAGGTGAGAGAATCCTTAACCTAGGCCTCCTTTTTAAGAGTAATCCCCAGTCCAAATTCTCATTAATTTGGGCATCCTCCATAGGAGTAATCCCCCAAGTCCTTAATAAATTTGGGCTTCCTTTTCAGGAGTAATCCCCAGTCATAATTCCTTTAGCATGGGCTTCCTTTTTAGGAGTAAGCCCCAGTCTCCAAGTTCCCAAATATGGGCATCCTCCTCAAAAGTAAGCCCCAACCACGGTTCTCTTAATATGGGCTTCCTCTTCAGGAATAATCCCCAGTATCAAAGTCTACAAATATGGGAATCCTCTTTAGGAGTAATCCCTAAGTCCCTTAACCTGGGCCTCCTTCTCAGAAGTAAGCCCTTGTCTCAATTTCTCTTAACCAGTCTTAATTTACTTTTGATCTGGGCTTCCTTCTCAAGAGAAAAACACAATCATAAGTCCCCTTATAACTTGTGAATCTTCCTTCGGAGTAAGCCCCAATATTAGAGTATCCAAATCTCCATTAAATCCATATGCCTTTATGGACCCTATTCCTGTATTTCTTCCCTGAAGTAAATCTTATTCTTCATCTATTTTGGCAGTCATACATACATAATCCCCACATCATTTCTTATGATTTCATATTTCATGGCCAATTGTGTGGTTTTACCAATACCTCTTGTTTCTCACATCGAGCATGACTCACATGAGCTTAGAGTGTAAAAGTAATTATGACATATTTCTTTGAGCCATCAATCATACATAAACATCATATTTCATTACTCGAACTACGTGGGTTCTTATTCCTTTTCTAAATAAAGGATACATAGGTAGCCCATCTGTGGGTACGATCCCAAATCTGAAATAATCCATGTCTTTCTGAATGAAAATAAACTTCAAGTGACCCACTGAGTGGCTTTAAAACCAGAATGGTCATCATAATGACCAGGAGATATCTATATAATATATTAAAGGATACCATTGACTAAGAATTTCTAACAAATACAAGTGATTATCTATTGATGAAGAACCTCGAATACATATAAAAGATTCTCTAAATTTCCTACATATTAGTCATTGATTGTCAAATCTAAAGGAAAGCTCATTTTAGACTTGGTAATTTAATAAGGATTCATGAACATAACTTAAATATATAAAGAGAGTCCTGGAGTAGACAATAATTCTCCTCAAAAAGGTGTGATGAGTCCGACCTCCCATCCTCTATACCAATGCAAATTCCTAAGTCTCATCCATTAACAACTAATGAATGCCTACCTTTGGAAAGTAGGTCCAACTGGATATGGAATCATTGGATGTTTCCAATTCTATGAACAAACCCGTTTGAAACCGATTGGAATGTTTGAACCTTAAATCAACGAGGTCATCCCCAATTCCAGAGGAAAACACACACATACAAACACATATATGCTCCAATGAGACATCGCATCACAATTCATATTCCCTCTCAATTGAAATGTCTCCACCCGTAATATACTAACTAGAATTCCCCATGAGGTCCATGTTCTCATAAAAAATTATATGAAACCATCCCACAATGTTAATATCTTTCAAGATAACCATATTTATAAGGCATAATAAAATATAATTACCTGAACAAGCCAAATTTGAGGACTTCATATAGGATTTTTAACACATTATTTAACTAATCCAAATTTACTTTTTAGACAAGTATCATAATTTCTCACCTAGGGTTTATTATAAATGAATAAATTTCCAATATCATCCTATAAAGGGTTACTATATTTAGATTTCACTAGGAGAAATTATCTACTTCATAGTGGTTCATTAGATCGTATGATCCACATGACCGATAATAAGATAATACAAATTACATTTTTAATGCGTAGAATAATTTAAATATAATATTTACGAAATCAACTAATTAGTTAGTTAACACATTAAATAGCTAAACTGTTATCATTAGCGATCTTAGTCCCATATAAGCTCAAAAACATCTAGTGATTATTATATGCTAAGAATGATGCATGTCCTAACTCCTCTATCCAATTTCTAAAGAGGTAAAATAGAAATTTATTGATTTAAAATAAAAAAATTGAAGAAATATCTCAGTCAAAATAACAAAATATAACTTCAGTAATCTGATATCCATTATAACAAGGAAAAGTGATAGGAAAATGTGTTCCCGAAAAACTAGTTCATGGTATGTCAAAATATTTTACACATACCCAATCTTTGTCAATGGTATACCAAAATAGTATTATGATGGAAAGGTTGATTTTATAAAAAAATCACTCCCTCTAAAGATACCAATCCCTCTGAGTTTGGACTACTTCACCACATAACTACAGTCATTGTTATTGATATACTCAAGGATATTGACAAGAGTGAGGGTCTAAGGTGTTTTAATGGGTAGTCTATAACATTATAAAATAGTGAAATATTTGTTCAAAATATCCCAAATACATCCATAATAGGCAATTAGAGAAAGGATAACTCAATAGTCTCAAATCATGACATAAAATATGTTACAAAAAATTGTACTATTATACATATAAGTTAATATCTCACTAGTTCATTCACATATAACAGATAGATTAACGGAGTAAAAAACAATGATACAACATTACATCTCCACATTCCTTATGAAATTAATGTTTACAACTCTCTGTCAAGCTTCTCACATAGATAATAAAAAATAAGACCTCTAACCAAATTAAAAAAATGAATATTAAAGTCTACATTAGTATCTAAGTTCATTAGTAATAGATAATTTTCCTAGTAAAATACAGTGGGTCACTAAAAATGATGACACCATCATAACAATAAATGTAGTTCATGCACTTGTGATATTTTTAGAATAATTTATATAGAAATAAATAATAAAAAAATGAATCAGCATTGATCATATGGATAAAAAGTGACACTCAGGATTGATCAAACCTATATCATAAAAATTTCATAGTGTCTTTGTGAATTTCATACTATTATTCAAAACATTAAATAATGATCTCCCAAATGAGAAAAAAGAATCCTTATATAGATCCTAGGGTGTATCTTTTCCCTATATGAAAAAATACCACATTTAGAATATAGGGGTATGAACTACCCACAAATAAACATTTATGTGTTCATCTATATCATATGGTATGAGTCTCCTTATTTAGAATCATATATTATATCCACATTATCATTGGGGTTGACACTCTATATCTGGAAATAAGTAATCTCAACTAAGACATGGGGGTAACCACTCTCTTCTTTGAAATAATATACTCATTTAGAAAATGAGGGGAGATACTTCCCACAATAATGCATGTAACATATCATCTTGGCCCCATGGGAAGAATCGACCTACTAAAAGACCTATATCACATCATTAGGTGACTCAGGGGGTGTAATATCCATCCTTATAAAAGCATAATTCATACCAAGAAATTAGTATCTCATACTTAATACGATCATAATTCCTCTATATATGGGTTTTAAAAATACCCAATAATAAAATATATCCTTGCTTGGCCTATCAAGTGCACTACCCATCCTGATCAATGTAGTTATGCTAAACCCGCTACATAAACTTTCAGGTTCTATGGTTACACTATAAATAAAAAACACAAGACTCCCATTAGAAAAAATCATGAGGATAATGTTATATGGGGTACCCACCAAAAGTCCCATATGAGATATAAAAGCCAAGACCCCTACATGGCTCCTCAAGCTTAATCCCAATCCCAAGGCCAATATTTTGTTTTTTTAAATCAAAAAAATCTATCCATATCAACATTGTCACATCATGGCCTCACTATGTTCTTATATAATATGGTTTATATTCCCCACTATTGAGATATCCTAAAGGCCATGTCACCCCCAATTTCTAACTGGTTTGTTCCTCTAGCTCATATAAACTACATATTCTTACAGAGGACATAAAAACATGGTTTATAACATACATGTGGGTCATGAATACTCACACCACTCTTTAAAATACTATCCCACAGGATATAATAAATTTAAATGATCTCACATGGCCAATACCTACATTTAACATTCCAATCCACCACTCTTCCTCTCATAGAGAGGGATAAGGTCACTAATTCAAAGGTGTACTGTGTATCATATATATCATTTTTCATACACCGTCTATGTTAACTTATGTTAGGGAATAAATATATGATATATAAATCATTGATTTTTCAGAGAGGAACCAATATGTTATTATGGGTCCTTCCTGGATAGAAACCAATTAATCATTTCATAGAATGTATTGAATGTAATTCATTTTAAATTAATTTTCAATAACATGTTAATAGAGAGACAACATATTACATGTTAATATATAAAAAAATCATAGGAAATGTTTTAGGGACTAACTACCACATATAGAGTTGTTCCCCTTAATTGAACCCATACACTACTTCCCATTCTCTTATCAACTCAGTATATTATCTCTCAATCCTTAACAACTAATATGAAAAAATATACCATTCTAAAATAAATTATTTTTTTGTAATGACTAGACCCCAAAATCCTAAACACGGTGCATTATTTTATTAAATTGACATGATTAAAAGGAATCAAATCCCAAAGGACCAACAACTTCAGTAGTTTTTGAATAACCTGTTACATAAATAAACCTCTCATTATAATTCAAAACATTAAATCCAAAACGGATATTTTTTTTATAACTCCACTATTCTCAATGATTAACCCATCATATAAATAACAAAACACTTCTTCACATCCTTTGAAAATCATCCATAAGAAATGGGTGATTTATAATGCTTAGTAATGGTAAACATACAACAAAATATATCATAAATAATCATAAATTATTATTGAAAGTTGATTAACTGAAACACAATACATTTAGAAAAAGTCTCGAGTATACTGTGGAAAGAATATATTACACCACCTTAAATCATAACATGAGAATGAATCTTAAATATAGATATTCAACTAGTCAAATAATCACATAAAAAATCAATAACTAATATCATAATGTGAGAATTAATAAATATAGACACAATAATAATACTATAAAGGCCTCATACAAAGACCATTCATAAATAGGTGAGAGGTTAGTCAAAACCCAAACTAGTTAGTCTCAGGAGAGCTTTCAATGAAAGGAGGGGATTTAATTAACCGACCTCCAAACCATCACTTACAATGTCCAATTCATTAATCATATGAAAAGGGTGAAACATAACCAACATAAACCTTCATATTAAAACGAGAATATGAAATTATAATACATTATCCATAAACCATGATTGGTATCAAAATAGAAAGTATATAGTCAAACACATCATTTTTACTTTAATACAATATTGTAGATTCTATCCTTAACAATCAACATCAATTAAGTATAAAATCCAATAAAGGATGTTGACATAGATGAAATCAATCTAATATAATCATTAAAAATATCCTGATAGAAACATACCATTTCTTACATTAAAATCATTTAAAAGCTATAAAATTTTAAAAGGAATCCTTTTTTTGAAAAGAATCTTGTATTAATTTAAGGGATGGTTTAAAATATTAAGGCATCACAACTGCAGAAAAATCCATTCACATCGCATTTGTTAAAAAAATTCATTTCGTCAGAAAATCCCTAAAG
This sequence comes from Viscum album, assembly GCA_963277665.1. NCBI lineage: Eukaryota > Viridiplantae > Streptophyta > Magnoliopsida > Santalales > Viscaceae > Viscum > Viscum album. Next base: position 1,229,561,102 of record OY728130.1, read on the forward strand.
GTCCTCATATACAAAATGAAAAAATTATTATTTCAAAATCATTTTTTAAAAATTCAATCATTGATTAAATTACTTAAATAATTATTTTAAGAATATTAATAATTTTTTCAAAAATATTTTTAAGAAATGTGGACATGTTTGATAAATATTCCATAGTATATATAAAATACAAAAAATGTGAATAAAAATGATATTGAGAAATTAAACTCCAAAAAGATCATATTATTAGGTGAGAATACGTCGTTGGGGAGATTATGTATAATAGTACCATATCCACCCAAATATTAGTGGTAATATATTATAAAGAAATTGATAGTGGATTCCACACATAATCTATCATAATAAAATCCATAAAGTATACATATAATCCAATGAATGGAAATTGAGATTAGAAACCACATAACACTTCTAATCAGTTGAATAATATACTTCATAATAATAATAATAATAATAATAATGTAATACAATTATTTCACTTAGATTCATGATATATTTTAGGGATTTTCATACACCACACACAAGGATTAAGTTGTGAAAAGGCATATATTTCAAATAGGTAAAAAGTGAGATGGGAAACCCTTACCTCACAATTCCTTTTGATTTAACATGTTTTAACCTCATATTTAATAGTTTACAATATTTTAATAATTTGTAACATAATCATAATAATATTTAATATATCATATATTATTCATTTATGACTTCATATTATCCGTTTATTATCAATTTTCATGTAAAAGCAACAATTCAGATAATTACTGATTTTTTATCGTACCATTTTTGACGTGTTATTCTTGATCATATTACATAGATAATGATTTAAAAAATTAAGGAAGATAATTGATTTATATATCTTATATACTTAGTATTAAAGATAAATAAATGATATATATATGAAATGTAATACACCGTTCATGGTTAAAGTAGGTTGTACGTATACATGAACGTTGTTTCAATTTTATTATCATATTGAATAGAAGATGATAAATAAAATATATGTATACATAGATATATATTCTTCAAATATAATTATTAGCTCATATATTTTTTATTTATTTACTATATACATTTTTATAATTATACATGAATGGTTAATGTGGATCACAAATCTCATCATGTCGTTGAGACGGTAAATCATATATTCACATGAGTGACAATAACATTTCCATAATTGTAATGAGTTAAAAAATTGAATGGTATGTTATGTATAGAAAAATATCATTTAATGTTTATTATTTGTATCCTCTTATCCATCATAGTACCCATTCAAATAATGTAGTGATGAAAACAATTACACTACAATGTGGAGATGGTAATCCATACAAACACACTCATGATGATATTTTTTCGTAAAATTTATTAAAAGAAGAATATGGTTGTACCATAATCAAATAACAAATCATTATATATATGATACTAGATTTACCACCTTTTAATTGAAAAAACATAGAATGTGTAAATAGTAGACAAAATGAAATTGAATTGAATTGGTATAAAAATTACCTCTTCTTTGAGCATCTCCTCTTGATTTCAACAAAATGACTTCTTAGGTTGTTTTTCTACCCAGTTTACGGCCTATGGGATGAATTGATGGATTATGGGATGAGAAATAGGAAGGTTTTGTTAGAGAAAAAAGGATTTAGAGGTGTGCATTAAATAGAAGGAGATGATCACATTTATAAGAGAGGGGAGGTAAACTTTTGCAAACTCCAAAACTATTAATTTAATATAATGTGATTTTTGATTTCAATTTTCATAAAAGTTATTTATTTCAAGGGTAAGATTATTGTGGGTCTAAATAGTCACACCAGTTAGTTTTAAATAAGTTCAGGTCACAATATTAACCTTATATATTTTTTATTTAATCCTTAGTTAAACATTGTAACTCTTACTATGACTAGTTGTATTTTTACTCAATATGGTTAATATAGTAATTTTAAAATTCCAAACGAACCCCAATTGGATAATTTTGGACATATTTATCATTATAAAAGTTATTTTTTAGAAATATATATTTTTTATGAATATAATACTATTTGATAAAATATTATTTAGTTTAAAGTAATATTTTTGTCAATTTTCACACTATTTATTATTTATCTTTTGAAAAAAATATTAATAACATGATTAATTCAAAATAACACATATAATATATCTTTGACATGTCTTTGATATCAGAGAAATTCATTTATGTCACTAATTATGTCAAATTTTATTTGTATTAATATTTTCATTATCCATTATTTTATATTTCCATAAATTAAACAATTAGTACATAATTATTACCCAAGCCATTAATTAACTTATTTTTTTCCAAAAATAAAAAACATAAATATCATGATGACGATAAATTAATTTCATTTAAAATTACTATTTATAGTAGAGTTTAACTTATGTATAATTCTATATTAAAAACTTATTTAGTTATTAAAGTTATTAGTATGAAATTGTTAAATTATATTTAAATAAAATATAATAAAATACTTATTATTACCCAAGCGGTTTAAAAAGAACATAATTTTGGGCTAATTTGGATATTGGCCAAAACTCACTTATTTAATGACATTTGGACAAGTGTTAGAGTATCTTTTAAATATTATAATATTATTTTTACCTATAATTACCTGAATTACCCTTATCAGGGGTAACTGAAACTTACCAAAAGTACAATTCACAAAAACAAAAATAATAAATAATTTGGTCTCATTATAATATAAATATCATACTGATTACAAACATGTATATCCATTTTTCCAAATTCAATTCATAGAAGTAGTAAAATTACATTTAATACAAATCCTGTATATGTGTTTAACAGACGGGTAAAAGAGACATTCAAAAGATCAATACATTTTTATATATCATTTCAATAAAAAAATTATTATAATAAGATACATTTTATTTAAATTTATATATTATAGAACTATTTTTACATTTAATGAAATTCAAAATATAATAATTATTTATATGAAAGTTTAGTTTATTTACTATAATGCAGTAATTTGAACTATTCATCAACAAATAAACCTTCTCAGAAAAATACAAATAATTAACCATAAAATAATTTTGATATCCAAAATTCAAAAAACAATGCCTATTTTCATAAATATAATTTACAAAATTTAAAACAATCGTTTCTGAAATAGGTGCTCCATTAAATGACGGTAATACCGCCTTTAAAAAAATATAGCCTTTTAATGCATAAAATTTGATTCATTCTTATCTTACACCTATAAAATATTTTGGATGAATCTCAATACATTTTATTAAATATGTAATATTTAAATCTCACAATTTGGTTAATACTATTCATTCCAACTATTCTACTGTCTATGTTATAATGGTTATATTAAAATAATGATATTCAATAGAATAACATTATTTGTTTAATCTTGGTATTGTGTGAAACATAAGGTATTGATGAGATTAAATTTTAAAAAAATAACAACCATAAAATCACGGGGTGTAAAATTATATCCTCCTTCCATAAATTTCATCCCACAAAATTAAATAAGAGATAAAAAATTAGGGTTTTGACTTTTCAAAATATATTTGATGAAATCCCACATCTGAAAAAGGATTAATGAGATATCCAATTTAAAATAATGTATGGTAAGTATGAAGGACAGCATTACTAAAACATAGTAGGGATCCATATACGAAAACATTGATACATAAGATTAATATAACCATTATGTTCCGATACAGAGTGATATGGAACATGGTCCGAAGAAATTTTACAATCACAAACCTAGAAGAATGTGATGATCTAAGGGACTATTAGATTCATCGAAAAAGATAGTACTAGAACATTATTTTTGTTTTTCAAGATATTTACCCTATATTTGAAAATTTAATTTACATCATATACTAAAAACATAATGAAACATACATCCTTACGTAACTATTATAGTTTCCTCCTTTAATTAATTTCCACCATAAACTCATCTTTTTCTCAAAATGATCAGTGTTCAAGATGAATTTGTTTTGCATGAAGAAGTATATTCAGCTTCTATAGAATCACATAATCCCATAAATACTTACTATCTTTTTCAATTGGGTTTATACATCAACCAAACCAAATTGTTTGTATAATTCAAAATAATTCCCAAAAGGAATCTCCAAAATTTTATAGTAAACCACCGATGTTCAACAAATATCACTTAGTAAATAAATATACATCCTAAAAAATATTCTAGACTAAAATTGAAACACAAAAATCAGATGTATTTGATCATATAATGTACCAAATAACATTAATTAGTATTAAAAAAATAAATTATCTAAATCTCAAAATCCCTAAGGTTCTATAAACATTTATAATAAAAACATTAATAACAATAATTGCACAATTAAATTTTATTCAAATCCCAAATAAAATCTATTATTTATTGATAAAAATATTATATTTACCTTATGCTAAAATATATCTAACTAACGTTAATTATTTAACCACCAAATAATTTTCCAAATTTAAGGTTATCTATTTGATAAAAATTGTCCATAAAATAAAAATAATTTTTATCCAATAGATAGATTAAGTATAATATAAATGTTACTCTAACTAGGATTTCACAGAGGCTATTGGTAGGCATTACACCCTTTCCACCATTCAATTATGGGTTCCAACCCATCGACCTTACCGGGCACGATTGGTTGTCAGCCTGCCTATGTATTTTCATTTTCCCAAGAACCATATTAATATAAGAATCAAAATAAATATATTCAACATCCTTGAAATAAGGCTAGTCAATAAATACCCTTTTCAACTATGGTTTTCAATAATACATAAATACATAAATCTATTGTACATATAATTCCACATAGGTCCTTCCATGTTCTAGTGGTTATCATATAGAATAGGATATTGACTCATGTAATGCCTAGGTCCATTAAATTTACAACAAATAACTACAAATGGACTATTAGGACCAATTTTATCTCCCTCCATGATACTATCCATTTTTCCTTGATAGTTCATCTCTTTACATCCTTCTTTCCCACTCATAAATAATTTCTTTGTTACGTTGAGACACTTTCCTTTGTGACTTGTTCCTCATTTATTACATGATATAAATTGAGAATTATTTTCTACATGGTCTCCACTACTAGAGCTCTCAATATGCTCTAACATTGTCTTCTTCAATGAATTCGGGATTTAGTTAAGTTATATGTTGGTAATCATATTATTGGGAAACTGATTATAACTGAAAATGATATATATCGCTCCTATCAAAATTCCATTTGGTTTCTCATCTCCACCACCTTGTCCACATTGTCCATCATGTAAAAAAATAATAAGAATCATTTGTTCCTCAACCATTTACTAAAATCAGAAAGCATAATGTGAGTAACAATAGTTGTGTAATCATTTAAATAATATCATAACTCCTTATTTCCAATTTAAAACATATTCGGTTTAACCAATGTTATTCATTCCCATATTATATTAAAATCCTTCATATCAGTTTGTATTGAAAATATGAATTATCCTAAGCATATCCCCCAAGAGTGCCAAACCAGGTGCATAGTAATGCATATTTTTGTGTACCAGGTTATGTCGAGTCATGCATAATGCACCTTCCCGGATTTATTACCCCATGATACATTCGTTCTTGAACCAAGTCCACTTTTAGAATCCAAATATGTATTTACTGTTAGATTTACCCACACCATATCCAACCTACAAAAATTACAGCGTGTTCTTCTATACTTATCCTCATAGTCTATAAAATGGTTATGTTCCCTAATCTATTTCTTCTAAATATAATTTTAATATTTTAATACTAAACTTCCGCTGATAAAAACTATAATTACCTAAAACCATTAGCCCGAAGGTAGTGAATTATTATTATTTTATTATCATTATTACAACGAATCAAATCTCAAAGGAATGATCAGTTTTGTAGTATTGAAAAAATAGGTTATATAAATAAAACATTTATTAACATTTAAAATATAAATTTAAACATTGATAATTCTTGGAGAATTAAATTATTCACCTAGATTGACCCTACATATCAGTCATAAAACACTTCTTATCAATTTGAGAATGTAACGCCCTGACCTAAGTTACCCAGAGTTGGTGCATTATTACATAACAATGGCATGATCAAAAAAGATCATGTCTCAAAAGACCGATTAGTTTTGTAGCCTAGGAAGTACTAGATACATTCACAAGGTTCACATTACATTATAAAATGAAAAAAACTACAACAACATTATTTCAATAGACCACACTCATAACCCCTCAGACTATCCCTGCAGGTCAGTCATAAAATACTTCTTCGCATCCTGTGAAAAAATAAAACATAGAAAGGGTTGAGCTCAGATGCTCAGTAAGGATAACAATATAGCGGAAATATTCATAAATAAGCATAAACATTTAAGGCAATGTATAAGACTAAAACAAAAGCCTTTTAAACATGGACTTCAGTATAATATGGAAAAGATAAAATCAAATAATGCCATTTACTTACTCACATGGATAGTCTACAAGTTGAATAATCACATGCAATATCAATAACCACTTTCATAATGATTGAATGCATAATGCAAGAATTTCATAACCACATAGTCAAGGCCTTGTGACAAGACTAAAAATAAACTTTTGTAAAGGACTTGTGCCAAGAAACTAGTTTGTCTCATGAGACCTACCGATGCATCGAGGAGCTGTAGCAGGCTCCACCCATCACAAACTAAGTCCAATGCATTCCTCATATGAAAAGGTTTAAACATAAAATAAACATTCGTATTAAAACTAGCATAAAAAATCTCAATACATTATCCATAAACCACGAATGGTATGAAATTACACATCCACAGTCAAACATATCCCAAAACCTTCAATATAATATGGAAGTTTTGAATCCTAACAAATCATCTTCAAATAAGAATAAATTATATCAAGGGATGTTGACATAGATGAAATCAAAACATTTTTAAGAGAAATATCTCTTTCTATTTTGAAATAATTTAAAGGTCATGTAATTATAAAAATAAAACATTTATATTTGAAAATATTCTTGTAAGATTGTAAGGGAACCTTCAATGATGTTATAACGATGGAAAATAGCTGCACCCACCATATAAGTTAAAAAAATATTCTTACCTTAAATTTTTCGAAAAGGTCAAAAAGTACCTTGTTTGGAAAATGATGGAAATATTCCTTTATAAACATATTATAATAGTCTAACAAGGGTATAAATGAATTTAACCCATAGATTATAAAATAGTAAGAATGTTTTTAAATAAATTTTTAAAAAACATGGATGTGGATGATAAAGAGGTATCAGTTGATAATTACGTATAAACAAACTCTAATAATGAAGAGATTATTGAATTATACCTTACCTTGTAATTTTACTTGGTCGAGGGTAGGTTAAACTCCTGTAATGTGGTGAAATAATTTTTATTAAATTATACAAGAATCATATACATTAATATGATATCATATATTATCTTTTAAAATTGCTTGGTTAAAAAAATCATAGTATTATCATTGTTTCAGGTGTTAACGAGTTCATTTTCATTTATATTAATTGTTATTAGAGTCATATTTGTTATGTATGGGATGTATATTATTCATATCCATAATTATATCAAGTCTTTAAACATTATTGTTTATCATCTAATTAAAATTAGTCGTGAATGGATGTGATGGGGGATGAATCTCATCATGTTCGTGGAGACGGTAATCTGTACATATGCACAAGAGACAATATAATTCATTTGATACTTAAATAATATATAATTGGATGTTATATCATATATAAAAAATCATTATCATGTTATATTTATTATTTACATCAATCACACATCATTATTATACCCATCCAAATAATAATGTATTGAAAGGCAATTACACCACGACATGGAGACGGTAAGCCGTACGTACACACGTATGGTGTCATGTCATTCAAAGGATGGATAGAATAATTAATTTAGTTTTAACATATATATAATAAAATCCCATTATATAGAAGATACTGGAGTTAGTTTTTTTGAATGGGAACTACTAAGAAAAAGGAAGTGGAAGAAGAAAGGAACTAGAAAGAGGTGATGAAATATACCTCTTCTTCGGGTTCTTCCTTTTTATTTGATTCGAAGGGATCCATAGGTTTGCTTTATGACTAAAGGAAGGCATCTAGGATGAAGGTAGGATAGTTGAGAGGGTATTTGGGAAGAGGTTTTCCTAGCCAAATGGTATTTAGTTGTGAATTAGAGAGAAGGTGGAGTGCCCTTTTATAAGAGGGGTGAGAGGAACCTTATGAAAAGCTAGAAATATTATTTTATAATAAAATAATTATCTGTTTTCATTTTCTCCAAAATAGATTAGTTAAAGGATAAGGTGAGTATGGGTCGAAAACCACTCAACCAATTGGTTTTAGATAGGTTTGGGTCACTATATTAACTTTATCAATTAGATTTAACTCTTAGTTAAATAGTTTGACATTTACAATATCTCTTTGTATTTTCATATTATATAGTTAATAAACATACTACATACTTCCAAGAGACCCCAAGTGGTTCATTAATGACACAAATATCATTATATAAGTCTTTTGGCCGAACCATAGACTTTTAGGAATAAAATATCAATTAGTAAAATAATATTTGTTTTAAAATCTCTTCTATGTGAATTTTGACACTATCTGGTATTTTGATTTTTCTAAATTTATAACAGCATTAATACTTCAGAAACAATTAATATAACCAACCATAATATGTCATATTAACCTATAAATTTTTTTAAATTCATAAAAAGTCTTAAATTTTATTTATTTGGATATTTTTATCAATTATTTTAATATTTCATTTATTAGATAATTACTGCATCATCATTGTGTCATAAATAAATAAAATTAATTAATGTCTAAAAAATATAAATAAAATACCATTATGTAAGAAATAATTTTATATTTGTAATGAATATTTATAGTCAAATTTATCTTATGTGTAACCCTATATTAAATTTTTTTTACTTATTAAACATTAAATTTAACACTTTTAACTCTTCTTTGAATTAAATAATAATAAATGTCCCAATCTAAACCAAGTGGACCAAAGAGGTTCATATTTTATTCATAAGGGTTTTTTGGTCGAATTATATCTATCGAATATAATTAGGACATATGTTAGGGTAATAATAATATCTTTTTTACCCTTAAATACCCTATTTACTTTTAACCCTGGTAAATAAAAGTAAAAAGTTACTATTCACCAAAAATTATTTTCATCTTATTGAACAACATTTTTCATACTGATATCAACTGTGTCTCTCATATTTTTGAAATTCAACTCACAGAAGTGGTAAAATTATGTTTTATGTGCATTTGAAAATTCTCGTAGGAGGTGGGTAAAATGCGGTGAAAAGTTCAATACAATTTTTATATATCTAAAATTATTATAAAATGACTCCAATGAATTAAATTGAACTTATATATGTATTATGTATCTATTTTGACCTAAAATAAATTTAAATAGAATAAATAATTATTTAAATAAACATCCGGTTTTGAACAATAACTCAGTGTTTTTCACTATTCATCAAAAATTGAAAGTTTTCAGAAAAATACCGAAAATTCAACCTAAGATAATTTCAATATTGCAAATCCAAAAATGAAGTCCATTTTGAAATATTGAATTTATAAAATTTTAAAAAGTGGGTATTACTATTCATAAATGCTAGTTTGATTGGTTGTGATGTGTTAGAACTCGAAGTTGCGTACAACACACACAACTATACTATTCAAAGAGAAGCATACTGTGGAAGCTTGGGGTGTTATATTCTCCCCTCCTTCAAATAATTTCATCCTCAAAATTTCTGAAATATTACTCCATAAAATTACTCGGGTGGTCTTTCATCATAATTTCCTCGGGTTCCCACGTTGCCTCTTCCATCTTATGGTTTCTACATATAAATTTTACCAGATGAGTCATCTAGTTTCTCAACAATTGTTCTGTTGTATCAAGAATCTTGACAGGCTCTTCACAATAAGACATATCGGGTTCCAGGTATAATTCCTCATAGGTGAGTATATGCATTTGGTCAGGCATGTATTTTCTCAACATTGAGACGTTTAACACATCTTGAACTTTAGAGAGACTTGGCGGAATTTGAAAATGGTAAGCTAAAGCCCCAATTCATTATAGAATTTCGAAAGGTCCGATATAGCTGAGACTCAATTTTCCCTTCTTAATAAAATGTATAACACCCTTCCATGGAGTTACCTTTAAGAAAACATGATCCCCTACCTGAAATTCCAAATCCTTCGGTTATCAACATAGCTGTTCTATCTACATTAAGATTCTTTAATGTGGTTTTGGATTACCTTCACCTTTTTCATTGTTTCCTCCACTAGTTCTGGGCCTACGAGTTTTCTTTCACCCACATCATCCCAATAGGTTGGTGTGTTACATCTCTTTCCGTATAACGCTTCATATGGTGCCATCTGAATACTTGAATGGAAGCTATTGTTATAGGGAAATTCTACCAGAGGTAAATATTGATCCCATATACATTTAATGTCAAGTGAGCATGATCTCAACATGTTTTCTAAGGTTGTAATAGTCTGTTCTAATTGTCCATCAGTTTGGGGGTGGTAGGCAGTGCCCAAACGTTGTTTAGTATCCAGGTATTTCAGATGAATTTTCCAAAATCCTGATGTAAAATGTGGATCATGATCATAATCAATCGATAAGGGTACTCCATGAAGTCTCACAACTTCATTAATATATAGTCTTTCTAGACGTTCAAGTGGTAAATATTCTCTTATAGTAAGAAAATGTGATGACTTGTTAAGATGATCAATAATGACCCATATTGCATCGTTCCTTCAAGGAGTCTTTGGTAGTCCCATGAAAAAGCCCATCGTATTATTATCCCATTTCCACTAAGGTATGGGAAAAGGTTGCAAGACTCCTCCAGGTTGTTGCCTTCCAGCTTTCATTTGTTGACAAACCATATATCTTGACACAAAATAAGAAATCTCCCTCCTCATGTTGTCTAACCAAAAATGTTCCTTCAACTCTCTATACATTTTGGTGCTACCAGGGTGTATAGTGAAATTGGAACTATGAGCATCATCTAACAATTAACTTTTCAGATCATGTATATTAGGAACACAATGTCTCTTCATGAATTTCAAAATATCATCTTCATATACGAATTCAATCAATCTCCCATCATTTACAAATTTAATCTTCTTTTGAAATTCATCATCATCCTAAAAACATTTTATCCTTTATAGTAAAAATGGTTTGGAAACCATTTAAAAAAGAATTGATGTTTCACATTCCATGGTTATTCCCATATCCATCTTTATTAGATCCATGTATATAGGATCCTTTTCAACTCTCATCTTGTTAAAAACCCCATGATCTTTCCTACTCAAATCATTTCCCACCTTATTTTCCTTTCCCGGGTGGTAGTGTATAGTGAAATCATAATCCTTGAGTAGTTCAAGCCATCTCCTTTGCCTCATGTTGAGTTATGTTTGTGAGAAAATATACTACAAAATAATGCTTATATATCTCACATTTTTTACCATAGTGATCGTGTATCCAAATATTCAAAGAAAAGATTACAGCTGCTAACTCAAGATTATGAGTAGGATAGTTTTGCTCAAGAATTTTCAGCTATCGTGATGTATAGGAAATAACCCTATCATTCTGCATAAGGACACAACCAAGTCCTTTCTTTGAAGCATCACTATGTACAATAACCCTATCATTCCCTGATGGTTGAGTCAATATAGGAGAACTGAATAATCTTCTCTTCAGTTCTTCAAAACATTCTCCACACTCTTTTTTCCAAACGAATTTAACCCCTTTTCGTGTGAGCTTTGTTAATGGGTTAGCCAACCGGGAAATATTCTGGACGAAACGTCGATAATAACCTTCTAAACCAATAAAACTGCATACCTCAGTTATACTCGTCGGTGATGGCCATTCTTGTATTGCCTTGGTATTAGAAGGATCAATAGAGATTCCATCCTTCAAGACAATATGTCCAAGAAAAGAATTCTTCTAATTCCAGAATTCACACATGCTAAACTTCCCATATAATTCATGTCTTCTCAGAGTCTTCAAGATAATGCACAAGTGATTTTCATGATCTTCATAGATTTTGGAGTATACTAAGATATAATCAATAAATAACACTAAAAAGTCATCATGAAATTCCTTGAAAACTCTGTTCATTAGATCCATGAAAATAGAGGGTGCATTAGTCAACCCAAAAGCCAAACTGTAAACTCGTAATGCCCATACCTAGTTTGAAAGGCTGTTTCTAGAGTGTCTTCCTTCTTCACACACAACTAATGATATCCAGATCAAAGTTCAATATTTGAATGGTATTTAGCTCCATTATGTTGGTCGTATAAATCATCAATGCAAGGTAGGGGATACTTGTTCTTTATTGTTATAGCATTGATCTCCCTGTAGTTAATGCACAACTTCATATATCTATCTTTCTTTTTAACAAAAAGGTCAGGGGATCCCCATGGAGAAACACTAGGGTGAATAAAACCCTTATTACTCAGTTCCTAATGTTTTTTCTTTAGTTACACTAATTCCACAGTGGCCATTCTATAAGGGGTCTTCGATATGGTCTTTTAACCTGGAATTAAATCAATGGGAAACTCAATTTATCATTCTAGAGGATGTCCGAGTAAATCTTTTGAAAACATATCAACATATTATTTCACAATAGGTACATCCTATATTTGAACATTCCTTTACTCACCCACAGATATTTCATTATATTCCTCCCCAATAATTGAATTTAGTTGAGCTACTGGGGGTGGATTTGGATAAGAACTAGGTGGTGACAATTCTGCTCTAAAGATAAGGTGTTCTTTAGAATCATCATAAAAAATAGTAACATCCTTATTCTTACAATAATTTTTTGCATCATGGTCCAAAAGCTAATCCATACCTTGGATTATATGTAATTAAATCTTGGGTATGACGATGAGATCAGCAGATAAAGAACATTTATATGCTCTAATGGGGACCGATTCAAAAACAATTGTTGCAATGATACTTCCCTTAGGAGTTTTGACTAAAAACTCCCTTGATATATCAACTTAGAAAAATCTAATTTTCATAGAAAACTGGGAAGATATGAACCAATCTGATTATCCAGAATCAGATAAAGCATTGGCTAAACATGAGGAATCCATTAAATTACCTTCCACCATGTCTTTCAGAGCTTCATCCTCAATAGTAGTGATAACATAAGCTTGGCCTTGATCCCTTGGCCTTTTCTGAGGTAAGTTCCCTAGACGCTTAGGACATTTATTCACATAATGCCCCCTATCTCTACAATTGTAGCATTCTACATCGACAACCTCTTTCTTCACCTTTCAATAACAAGATTGGTGGCCTTTTCACCACACTTGTAACAGACTCCCATTCTCATCAAGAAAGTTCCATGGTGTTTATTTCCACATTTATTGCAGGATGGATGTTCAACTTTTCCCTTCTTTACCTTATTTCCATTTCCAGAGTGTTCAGCGGATCTCTTTTTCTCTTGATTTGCTTTAAAGTCCTAAGACATAGAGAATTATTTTTCCGTCTTGATAGCACATGAGAAATTATCTTCGTACGATGAGAAGGATGGTGAGACTAATTCTCAATGTTGAAATCATTTTAACCCATCAAATAAATGATCAATCTTACTTATTGGGTTACATATATAATCTGCATCATGCCTCGCTAACCATGTAAAGTTAGCTTTATACATTGCGACATTCTCATCCACTTTTTTCCTCAGACTCAGAAGTTGCCTTTTCATATCCGCTCGATGGTCATGAGGAAAGTATTTTTCTATGAAAATCTCTTTAAACTCCCTCCATTCCATATTTGATACTTCATAATCCTCCTTTTTGTTTTGAATCAATGACTACCATTGATCAACATCTCCAGTGAGGCGGTAAACTGCCATGACAACTTTTTCCCTTTCACTACTCCCCAAGGCGTGGAATATTTTCTCTAAAGAATTTATCTGCTACTCAGCTACTAATGGATTTGAACTCCCATTGAATGTTTTAGTTGTTGCCTCATGAAGCGATCTAACACTGATTCTACACACTGTGGATCATGGTTCTCCATATGTGTAAGGTTATTATTCATAACCTGAGTGAGTCTTCCCAATATAGTGATAAGCTGATCAGCACTAGTTGTATCACTAGATCCACTATAATTATCTTGAGAAAGAGGGAAATCCCGACATGGAGTGCATGCATTGATACAGTTTCATTCCATCCACTAGGAGCCATTTCGAAACAATGACATAAACTAGATTAGTTCATGAATCGAAATACAAAATTCAGAACTTGTAAAACACTTAACATAAATTGAACAGTTTATGAATATAATCCGTTATCGTAAAAAATGTTTTTTTGAGGAATTATATACTCATAAACCCTTCATAATGGTTTTTAAAGAAAATGAGAATTATCCAAAGAATATCCCCCGGGAGTGTCATAACCAAGAGTGCAGTAAGGCACATTGTCGTGCACCAGTCCCTGTTCGAGTCTAGATCAAAGTGGTGTTTTCAAGTTTTAACCCTAGTTACATCTGTGTCAGATCCACCTCTAACTGCTTGTATCAAGATATAGATGTATTTCTAGGAAAACTCAAAAAATCACTACAATACCAAAATTCTCGGAAGTTCATCTATAATAATCCTCAAAGTCTATCTTAGAATAATGTGCTCTAATCAGAGTTTATCTTAATCAAGATTCAATGGTTTGTACTAAACTTCTTCTGATACCAACTGTAATTCCCCGACCCTAGTTACCTAGATTCGGTGCATTATTACATAACATTGGCATGATCCGAAATGATCTTGTCTCAAAAGACCGATTAGGTTAGTATCCTTGGAAGTATTAGATAAATTCAGAAGGTTTACATTACATTATAAAATGAAAAAAAACTAAAACAACATTGTTTCGATAGAAAAAAATCATAACCCCTCAGACTATCCCTGTAGGTCATTCATAAAATCTTTCTTCACATCCTAGAAAAAAAATAAAACATAGAAAGGGGTGAGCTCAGATGATAAGTAAGGATAACAATTTAGCAGAAACATTCATAAATAAGCATAAACATTTAAGGCAATGTATAAGACTAAAAAAGCCCTTTAAACTTGAACTTCATCATAATATGGAAAAGATAAAATAAAATAATTATATTTACTTACTCACATGGATATTATACTAGTCAAATAATCACATAAAATATCAATATCCACCTTCATAATGATGGAATGCATAATGCCAGACTTTTATAACCATATAGTTAAGGCCGTGTGGCAGGACTACAAATAAGATTTTTTCAAAGCCTTGTGCCAACAGACTAGTTTGTCGCATGAGACCTACCGATTCATCGATGATCTATAGCGTGCTCCACCCGCCACTTACTAAATCCAATGCATTCCTCATATGAAATGGTTTAAACACAACATAAACATTCATATTAAAACTGGCATAGAAAATGTCAAAAAATTATACATAAACCATGAATGGTATAAAAAAACATCTAAAGTCAAACATATCACAAAACCGTCAATACAATATTGAGGTTTTGTATCATAATAAATCATCATCAAATAAGATTAAAATCTTTTAAAAGCAGTTGACATAGATGAAATCAAAACCATTTTTAGAGAAATATCTATTTCTATTTTGAAATCCTTTAAAAGTCATGTAATTATAAAAGAAAACATTTACATTTGAAAATATTCTTATATGCTCATATGGGAAGCTTCAACAATTTTATAATAGTGGAAAATAGTCGTACCAACCGTATAAGTTAAAAAAACATTCTTACATTAAATTTGTCGAAAAGGTCAAAAAGTACCTTGTTTGGAAAACGACAGAAAAATTCCTTTATAAAAATCTTATAAAAGTTAAACAAGGGTATAAGTGAATTTAACCCATAGTCTATAAAGTAGTAATAATTTTTTGAAATACGTCTTTAGCAAACATGGATGTGAATGATAAATAATTCCCAATTGATAATTACGTATAAACAAATAGGATAATGAAGAGATTGTAGAATTAAACCATACCCTGTAATTTTACTTGGTAAAGGGCAGGTTAACATCCTTTATAATGGTGAAATAACTGTTATTAAATTATAGAAGAATCATATACATTAATATGATCTTATATATGATCTTTTAACATTGATTTGTTAATAATATCTTAGTATTATCATTGTTTTGGGTGCTAACAGATTCATTTTCCATTATATTCATTATTATGTGTGTAATTTTTTTTTATGGATGGGAAGTATATTATTCATATCCATAATTATATGAAGTCTTTAAACATTATTTTTAATCATCTAAAGAAAATTATTTTTGAATGGATACGATGGGGAAGGAATCTCATCGCGTTCGTGGAGACGATAATCCATACGGACGCACGAGCGACAATATCATTCTTTTGATATTAAAATAATATATAATTTGATGTTATATAATATATACATAATCATTATAATTTTATATTTATTATTTACATCAATTACACATCATTATTATACACATCCAAATAATAATGTATTGAATAACAATTACACCATGACGTGGAGACGGTAAGCTGTACGTACGCACGGATGGTGACATGTCTTTCAAAGGATGGATATAATAATTAATTTGGTTGTAAAATATTTATAATAACATAACATACTATAGAATATAATGAAGTTATTATTTTATAATGGAAACAGACAATGAAAAAGGATGTGGAAGAAGAAATGAACTTGAAAGAGGTGATGAAATATTTACCTCTTCTTCGGGTTTTTCTATTTGATATGATCAAAAGGGATCCTTAGGTTGGATTTATGACTAATGTAAGGCCTCTAGGATGAATTTAGGATAGTTTATAGGGTATTTGGGAAGATTTTGGCTGATAAAAATGGATTTGATGGTCTGAATTAAAGAGAAGTTGGAGTGCTCTTTTATAAGAGGGGTGATGGGCACCTTAGAAAAAAAGTAGAAATATTATTTTATAATAAAATCATATACGGTTTCTAATGGCACAAAAATGGATTATTTATAGGATATGGTGGTTATGGGTAAAAAACCACCCAACCAATAGGTTTTGGTCACCATATTAACTTTATCTTGTAGATTTAAATCTTAGTTAAATAGTTTGACATTTACCATGTCTTTTTGTATTTTTATATTATATGGTTAATAAACATACTATATACTTCCAAGAGAACTCCAAGTGGTTCATTAATGATACACCTATCATTATATAAGTCTTTTTGCTGATCCTTATATTTTTAGGAACCTAATATCAATTAATAATATAATATTTGTTTTAAAAACTCTTTTATGTCATTTTTTACACTATTTGGTATTTAGTTTTTTCTAAATTTATAACAGCATTATTAATTCGAAAAAAATTCATTCAACCAACCATAATATGTCATATTTACCTATAAAATTAGTGTAATTCATAAAACATCTCAAATTACATTTATTTGGAAATTTATAGTATCAATTATTTTAATATTTCATTAATTAGGTAATTACAACATCAGCATTGTGTCATAAATAAATTAAATTATTTAATGTCTAAAAAATATATATAAAATACCATTATTTAGGAAATCATTTTATCTTTATAATTAATATATATAGTCAAAATTTCTGCTGAAACATTTCATAATGTTGAACTAGGTATTTCGAGGAGAAGAAGACTATTAATCCTCCGGAATTCCTGTTGAATACTTCTTTTGCAGTTTGCTTCAGATCAGAAATAATTGACTGAGTTATTTCATTGGTTATGTTCTTTTAAAAATTATGATTTAGAACTACTTCTAAACCTAACTTTGAGCCTGTACTGTCAATATTGCATGGACTCTGGATTTGCTATACAGTGAAAAAGTTAATGTCTTGTTGGGATTCCTTTAAGCTCTTTTGGTTCTCCTTTTCTGGGATGAGCTCAAGATTAGGTTGGTTATTGATGAGAAGCATGCTTTGATTTTCTTTTTTGAAGCCCTCTTATGATGTTTTCTGCCTCTAGTTCTGATGTTAAAGGTTTGAGTTAGCTGGATTTCTTGAGTTCGCATTTTTGCTTGTCTTTCCATACATCTGTTTGGTTGCGACCTTGCCTTGATGGTGAGCTGGTTTGTTCTGGAATTTGAAGTAGCAGAATGATGAAGACATGATGGGTCTGATCTCTCTCTATTGGAAATTCGTGCAGATCTTCTTCTGGAGCTTTTTGAAGTCCGGCCCTTGGATTTCTTGGGAAACTTGCACATGGAGATTACTACTTGCTGGAGTCCCGCTGTTTCAACTTTTTGGATTCCTCTATCTATTTTTGTTTGTAGTTTAGCTTGATTATTCTTCATGTCAGCATATTTGTTTCCCAGTTGAAAACTTTGCTTAATCTGTGCTGTCTTAAGCTTGATTTGGCCGGAATGCTCAAGTTCTGTATTGGTTTTTTGCTGTTGTTCCTTCCTTGCACCTGTATTGCTGCGGACTTGCTGAGACGATGTGCTGATTGATTCATATATGCATTGACAAGTGTTGATCATGCACAAGATTTTGAAGTTCCAGAATGATGAAGATATGGTGGGGCTAATCATGCAGATCTTCTTCTGGAATCTTTTGATGATTCTTACCCGGTTTTCAAAGTTTTATTAGTGTTTGTCTTTTCTATATTTAAGATGGTGTATGCATTTTACACCTCAGGATTTTATGATAACACTTTTATTTAATAAATTTCTTTTGGCATGGATTGGGTAACCAATCCATGTCGCCTCTTTGAAAAACAATAGTCTAATTTATCCTAAGTGTAACCCAATATTAAAAATGGTTTAGTTATTAAACATTAAATTTTACACTTTTAACTCTTATTTGAATTAGATAATATTAAATGTGTTAATCTAAACCAAGTTGACCAAAGAGGTTAATATTTTATTTATAAGGTTTTTTGGTCAAATTATACTTATTCAATAGAATTAGAACATGTTTTAGGGTAGTAATAATATCATTTTTACCCATGAATACCAGATTTACTTTTAACCATGGTAAATAAAAGTAAAAAGTTATTATTCACCAAAAATTATTTTCATCTTATTGAACCACATTTTTCTTACTTAAATCAACCATTTCTCTCATATTTTTGAAATTACACTCACAGAAGTGGTAAAATTATGTTATTTTTGAATTTGAAAATTCTCCTAGGAAGTGGGTAAAAGATGGTGAAAAGTTCAATACAATTTTTATATATCTAAAATTAATATAAACTGACTCCAATGGTTTACATTGAACTTGTATAGGTATTATGTATCTATTTTGACATAAAATAAATTTAAATAAAATAAATAATTATTTACATTAAAAGTCAGTTTTAAACAATAACTCAGTGTTTTCACCATTAATCAAAAATTGGATGTTTTCAGAAAAATACCAAAAATTCACCCTAAGATAATTTTGATATTCCAAAATAAAAAATGAAGCCCATTTTGAAAGATAAAATTTATAAAATTTAAAAAAGTTGGTATTACTATTCATAATGGCTAGTTTTATTGGTTGTGGTGTGTTAGAACTCGAAGTTGCATACAACACACGCTACTGTATTATTCAAAGAGAAGCGTACCGTTGAAGTTTGGGGTGTTATAGGGAAATTATAACATAATATATGGGTGAGATCTAATGATTAGTAATGGTATGTATACAGTGGAAGATATCCTAAATAAGCATAAACGATTATGTAAAGGTGATAAACTAAAACACTATCCATTTAAATATAGTCTCGAGTATAATGTGGAAGGTATAAATTATACCACAAAAACTAATCACAACAGAATGAAACATAACCATTGATATTATATTAGTTAAATAATCACATAAAATATCAATAACTAATTTCATAATGGGGGAATGCATAATATTGGACATCCTAACCATACGTTCAAGGCCTCGTTCCAAGACCATACATAAGTGAGTAAGACATTAGTCAAAACCCAAAATAGTTTGTCTCGTGAGAATTTTTGATGAATCAAAGGGATTTAATTAACCAGTATGCAAATCATAAGGATTCAATTATTCTATTCCCATCCCATAAGGATTTCATAAATTTTTTCCCAAACAATAACTTACTATATCCAATTCATTCTTCATATGAAAAGGTTGAAACATAACCCACAAAAAAATTCATATTAAACTAACATTCAAAATGTTAATACTTTAACCATTATTTATGAATGCTATCAGAAGAGAACATCTATAATAACGAATATCATAAATTATTAAATACAATATGGTAGATTTTATTTTAAATAATAAACCTCAATTAGGCATAAAATCAAACAATGTATGTTTATATAAATGACAACAATCCAATAAAATCATTAAAAAATTGTTGCCAGAAATTCTCCAATTTTAATATTTAAAACATTAAGAATCCCCAAAATAATGAATCAAAAAAATTTCTTTTGAAAATAAAATTGTAATCTTTTAAGGTAATATTTAAAAAGTTTTTTCATCATTTCGGTGGTAAAATATACTTTTCCCACATAAGTTAAAAAACATTTCTTTCATTAAAAATGCTATAATGTATACCATTTGGAGAATGATGAAAATATTCCTTCAAAACAGTTTCATAAAAACAAGAAATTGGGTAAAATTGTATAAATATATGTTGAATAATATTAAGAATATTCTTAAATACATTTATAAGAAACATGGACCTGTATAATAAATATTCCCCAGTAGATACTTATATATAAACAATCCCAAATAATAATGAGATTACAAAATTAACCCTTAAAAAGTTCATATCTTTGAAGTGATAATTCATTAATGGGGAGATTATGTGTAACGGAAATATATCGAAATGAACACGAGTTAGAATAAAACATAAATAAATTGACGGTTTATTACAAACATAATCTTGTCATAATTTAATGAACGAAGTTGACGAATAATCCAATGAATGGAAATTGTGTTAAGAAACCCCTAAACACTTGTAATCAATCGAATCATATTCCCTATTTTAATAATATTCATAAATAGAGACATTTAACACCATCAAGTTAATTAGATTAATGATATTTAAAAAATAATTTCATACATGATACACAATGTAAGTAGTGAAAAAGGCATATATCTCAATGTGGTAAAAGGTGAGATGGGAAATTGTCACCACACAATTCCTTTTTATTATACGCATTTTAACCACCATTATAATGATTTTAAACATATTATAAAATTATAAAAGAATAAAAATACTTTTTTTTTCATATATGATTCATTTATGGCTTTATAATTCCAGTTTATTAATAATTTCCCTGTTAATGAAACCATTTGGGTAATAACCACTTTAGTTATCGTATGTTTTCTTTACTTGTTATTATTGATCCTGTTACATAGATCATGATTAAATAAGTTATAGAATTTAAATAATGATTTATTTATCCTATATATTCATTATATGAACATATATAAAAGATATATATTTGAAATGGAATACACCATTCATTGATACGACATGTTGTACGTACACATGAATGTTGTTTCCATTTTATTATCATGTAAAATAGAATAATGTAAATGGAATATATTTAAATAAATAAATATATATATATATATATTATAGTAGAATTATTAGGTCATATATTTTATATTTATTCACAATATTAATTTTTATAATCATTCTTGAATGGTTTACATGGAAGATGAATCTCATCATGTCGTGATATGGTAAGCTTTAAGCACGCACGCGCGATAATTTCATTTCTTTAATGGTAAAGTGGTAAGGAATTGAATAGATTGCTAATAAGAAAAAATAAATATTATTTCATGTTTTTTTGTTTATATAATTTATATTCATAATTATAACCATCCAAATAATTTAGTGATGAAAATCATATTACACCACAACGTTGTGATGGTAGGTTGTACGTACAGACGCATGGTGATATTATTTATAATAGGATGGATAAAAAGAATAATATGGTATCCCATAATATTAATAACATCATCATGCATAGATTATAATGGATTATTTACTTTATTGTGGATATAACAAATAAATAATAAGTATAATAATATACAAAATTTAATTGAATTGGTTAAAGAATTTCCTCTTCTTTGAGAATGTCTTATTGATTTGAACTAAAGAACATAATAGGTTGGATTTTTACAAAAATTATGGCCTCTAGGATGATTTGAAGGATGTTTTGAGGATAAATAGATAGGTTTTGGGAGAGCCAAATAGATTTATATGTGTGAATAAATGAGAAGGATAGGTTAACTTTTATACGATAGGGTAGGAGAACTTTTTGAAACTCAAAAACTTTTAATTAGATATAAATTGATTTTTGTTTTAAAAACATCCAAAGATATTTAGTTTGAGGATATTATGAGGAAGGGGAAAGTAATATAAAAAATTAATTTAATACATGTTTATGTCACAATCTTAACCTTGTATTTTGGCATTATCCCTTGGTTAAACAATTTAACCCTCAGCGTGACTACTTGACTTTTAAAACTATATGGCTAATATAGTTACTATAAAATTACAAAAGTACCCCAATTGGATTATTTATGACATATTTACCATTATAATAGTTAGTTGGAAGACATATATATTTTTTATAAATTTTTTATAATTTAATAAAATATGTTTTTTAATATATCATTTATATAAATTTTGAGACTATAATTTAATATTTTTGAAAAACCTTAACTAGATGATATTTTCAAAATAACACTTATAATATTTCTATACCATGACTAGGATATCTCCAAAACTATTTTATGTGACTGATTATGTCAAATTATTGTTTTTTTAATATTTTTAATATCATTTATTTTATATTTACATTAATTAAACAATTACTACATCATCATTACATGAGCCGTTAATTGACTTATTTATTATAAAAAGTTTAAAAATAAAATATCCTGATAAAGATAAATTTATTATATTGAAAATGAAGATTTATAGTTGATTATATATTATGAATAAACATATATTAAAAATTATTATTTATTAAAATTATGAGTATGAAATTTTTAACTTATCTGTAAATAAAATATAAAAAAACTCTTATTCAATCCCAATATGATTAAAAAGATTATAATTTTAACCTAAGGTACATTATGGATGAAAATAAATTATCTAATGAAATTAGGATAAGTGTTATGGAAACTTTTAAATATAATAATATTATTTTTAAAATTAATTACCTGATTTACCCTTAACATTAGTAAATAAAAATTTTATATGGTTACTATTCACCTAAATGAAAATAGAAAATAATTGCATCTAATTATAATAAATATTTCATACCGATTACAACTTTGTATGTCTGTTTTTAAAAATTCAATTCACAGAAGTGGTAAAATTACGTTTAATGATATTCTCCGAGATGTGGCTAGAAGGCCGGTAAAAGAGACGTTTAAAAGATCAATAAGATTTTATATATAATTTCAATGTGAAAATAATTCCAATTTGAAAATTTGAATTAATATATATATATATATATATATATATTATAGATCTATTATGAATTTTAAATAAATTTAATGTATAATAATTATTTATATGAAAAATTTAGGTTTTTAACAATAATGCATTATTTTTCACTATTAATTAAAAAAATTAACCTAAAAGAAAAACGAAAAATCACACTAAATAAATTTCCATATTTGAAATTCAAAAAAATTAATTTATATTTAAAAAATATAATTTAAGAATTCTGAAATTTTAGTTTTAAAATTGGTGTGTTATAAAAAGGAGATAACACCACATTTAGATAAATGTATCCTTTTAATGAAAAATTGGATCCATTATTATCTCATGCCTACCAAAATATTTTGGATGAATGTAAAATATTTTTATTAAATATATAATATATAAATTTATTAATTTGGTTAATACTACTCATTCTCTTTAATGTAATGAATAAGTTATAACTATTGTATTGAAATAATGATATTTAATTGCATAACATTATTCATGTACTCTTGGGGTAGTGTGAAACCTAAGCTATTAAAGGGATGAAATTTAAAAGGCACCTAACTAAAAATCACATGTTTTGAATATTTAGTTCAATTAAAATATGTACGTTTTCATAAATTTCTACTAAGAAACATTTTTCCTCTGAAACCATGACCAACCAAATCTAGAATGTTTATGGCATACTCAAGACAACATCTGAGAAAAATAACTAGCATTTAGAAAATCATAAATTTCCAGTTTCATCCAATTTAGGAAAATACCCTATATATATTCACTAATAGAATTGACATTAATGAATGGTTGGAAATGACATATTTCATTTAACATTGGGTTCCATTTACCAAACCCATGAATAACTACAAACATATTAAATGATTCTTCCATTGATCTAGTGAAATTCATCACTAAAACCCAAATAAAAAATCATAATCAAATTAGACGCTATGAATGGAAGGAGGAACACATGAATAAGTCAATAAACACACCAGACTACACTATAGATCTATATAAAGCTCATCCCTTAATAATGGTAATCATAGAGAATAATTTGGAGGGGTGCATACATAGTATTTTCATTTAAGATGGGAAGGGGATGTTGAATGGTTTAAAAAATATGTTGGTGGATATATAGTAATTAAACATACTTTATAAATACTTTCTAGCCACATTCTTTGGATACATTCTTTTACAATCTATGTTCCCAATATTCAGCATGAATTATCTCTATCCATAACCTCTAACATTGTTTGGCCACACTATTTTCCAAAACATTCCCCATCCATGTGTAACGTCATAAGATATTTCAACATGGTGTAAAAAAATCACATATAGTTCTATTCAATAATGAAAAATCGTCATTCCTTACCCCTAATAATAATCTTCGACACATGGTTTCCAATAAATATTTTCATTGTATTTCCATAACAATATGATGTAGGAGAAACCAATTTCATTACTCTAACATGAATAAAAAAATATTCACTTTAGTAGGTGAGACCTCTTTCGATCCATATACATATCCATAAACCCCTCATCACTATACTCTAACAATATAAATTCAAATATGAAAATAAATTAAAAAATTCCCCCATTTTGACAGTAAAATTCAAATTCATACATGATTTTGCAACAAATAAAAACATGGGAGACTAAATAATTTCATAAGTTAGAATATAGAGAGTGTAATACATTTTCATTCTTGGGCCTCTATCACATTATAATATCAAGAAAATAGGTCCCCATTCCGTATGAATTGTATCCTCCTACAACAGAAGATTCCAACTATTAGTGAGGTTTCTTATTTATATTATACGAAAACTATTACCACATATAAAATTTAATAAATAATAGGGGAAAAAGTAATAATAATAAAGAACCAAATTAATAATATGTAATATAATACAAAAAAATTATTACTAAATTACTCTTACAAACAAGTTTTTATCAAAATGAATGTATTAAATGACATATAGGTTATAAAAACCTAGTAATTATCCCCTATAGGTAGGCCATATATATCAAAAGAAGATAACAAATATATATTAAACATTGAAAAAACATGAAATTTGGATCTGAGTCATTACCCTGTCACATTGCTGTAGTTAAATATATTCAAGATGGATGAACCATCAATCATAATAAATTTACAGATATCTAATTTTCAAACCATACATTTTACTAAGGTTCCCACTTTGTACAAAGAAAGGTTTGGGCGAAACATAGTAGGAAACCAACAATGAAGTACATAAAAAATATCTAGTATGAATAAATTTTTTGTTGATGGCCCATTATATAGGTTCCTAGTGAAAAAGATGATCCTAATGGGTTTTTTACAAACTCATAAATTTTAGTATTAATGAAATATTTAGTAATGTAAAAAATATATCTATCATTATAAATAAATGTATGTAATGAAAATTGAAAATATGAAAAACAATTACGGGGTTGGGGAATGAATTTCATATTAAATTTATAATTAATTGAAAATCATGTATTATATCATTCAGGCGGACATTCTCGAAAGAATATATTGATCATTTCTGTGCTGTTCGAGTTGTATAGACATTGAATCTAAAAAATTTATGAATATAATCCCCAACAACGATACACATGTGCTCGTTTGAACTAAAATCATTTCTGATAGTCCTTTAGGTTCTATCACCATGGATCTAGTCATCTTAGGTCATTTCATTTCACCTCTACCCAGTCAATTGTGAATGTAAGGATTGATTATTACTCACTCGGGGAATGATATAAATAATGAGGTTTACTCACCTTGATTTATAATTTAGTTATAGATAATTTTCACTACGGGGTTAGGAGTATCTTTATAGAGGATGTGTTTTATGCAACTTCGTATAACCATAGGAAATGAAATAATTGTGTATCTATATAGTTTGTTTAGATAATATATAATTTAATATAGTCCCCCAATTGTTCTCATAATGTTTTTTGAACCCCATTCCTAATAATATATATATATAATTATTATTATTTCCATGATGTGTACAAGTCTCATAGATAAAATAAATAACATTCATTAAATAAATAAACTAATATTTATTTTCAGGATTTGTAAAATACCATTCTATCCAAAATAGATTACTCCATCGCATGTTACCCTTAGTGTTTGTCATACATTGAATAATAATTATCAATTATTAGATAAATATATACATTTTTTTTAATATTTAGGAGTTTTTGAGTAAATATTTATATTAATATTTAACACTACAAAATCCTTATTGATAATATTTTAAATAAATTCAAAAAAAATTATCGAATAGTCCAAATAATAATATTATTTCGATTAAAAAAATACAAATAGAATTAAATTGAGAAGAATAGAAACAATAAGCATGTGAACATCTAGGACTCTTCCTTAATGTAATTAGTTATGCTTTCTTATATTCCGATATCATTATCTATAAAGACATAATGTCACCAATGTGGAAGAAGGTGAGGCCACTACGTCAAGAAGTACATATGATCCCTCAATCTATAATATAACCCATGTTTCTCGATAATCATTATGTAGGTTGGGAATTCATGTCCCTACCTTATAATATTGAAAAATCATTCTTTAACACTCTAAAATGAACATTTAAAAACAATATGGCCATTGAATTTAATTTTTTGGTTTTATTTGTATTAATGGACTATGATATAAACTTCCATAATGAGTTAAGGATACAATAATTCATAGAATTTTCATCAATAAGTTATCCCATGTGACACAAAGAACAAACATAACATTAGTGTGAACATATGGTGCTATTCTTTAAGAGAACATATCTATGTATGAGACTCATGAACCTCGTTAATAATAATATTAACATCAAAGGATACTTGAACTTGTTCGAAAAGGGAAAAATCTAATGAAATGTGACATTTGAAATTCCCACTGGAGGGTCAACCCATATAATCTCTACTATGTTCGAACTCTATGTGACAAAGTCCCATCCAATTATTAGTATCTGACACATGATAGTCTGATTCATCGATGTCCCATTATATTATTTCATATTAAAAGAGGATACATAGTTTTAAAATATATTCATAACACATCATGATTCTTATCAGAATGAGGATGTTTTAGAATGTTTTTCTATGCTAATGACATTTGAGAGAAATATAACATTAATGACACATAAAAGAGAAAAAAATATATGATATGAATTTTTTAATATTATTTATTATGAATATATTCAATATAAAATAAATTTTAAATGGTTATAGGGGACCCACTCAAATAGAATTCCACGTACATTGGTGAAAAATATTAGTTGACTTGTTAGTTATTGTGTGTTAAACATGATTCGATTTAGTATGGCTATAACTACTCGGCCTATCCCATTTTCATATATACTAATAGTATTGAAACTTGCTATTTTTGGAAATCTTCCTACCATAACCTCACTACTGTTGGGAAATCCTTTACATAGTATGATATTTGAGTATCGATCTTATTTTCAATTGTAAAAAATGGGACATCATAGCTAATATTATTGATAATGTTTATCACAATAATAATAATTCAATATAATTTGAATTAGTAAAAATTTTAAAAATATAATTGATAAATTAATTATTATGTTAAATGAAAAGGGAAAATATTTTTGTTATTGCAGATATGAAAAAAAAATTCTAAAATTTGTTTTTGTTAAATATTAAATTGTCTTTAAATAGATATTGGTTCAAAATAATCTAAAAAAATACATTTATAGCACCTTGAATACCTATATTCTTATTTATCCTTTTACCAAGAAGCCTTCCAGTTCTACAATCTCATGTAATGTCATATTGTATACCAACTTGTTTATATTGGTCCACTAAATTTTTGAAGATTTTCACTCCATTAATGATGCACAGGTAATATCCAAAATCATTATATATCATTTTATATTATAGATATTTTATGAACTAATGATAGAGAAATATTATTTACAATATGGTCCTTTTACCATGCTTGGTATTATGGAGATATTTTATGCCATGTGTCAGGGAAAACAACTCAATTGTGGAATGTTCTATATACTCAGTATATGTAACATGATTTGATTAATAAAACCACTATATTTATAGATCATGTTTCCTAGAACAATAAACCAATTTTATGTCACTCTAGGAAACATTTCATTCTATAGGTTTAGTGATTTATTAAAACTAACTATCTTTTTTCATAATTTTTTTAAAGATTGGGGCCGAAGCCTCATTTTTATTATTAAATCAAAGAAAAGACTTCTTTTAACTGGGTAGAGGGAAAACCATTACATAGCCCAAAGGCCCTATGGGCTTGTATCCCATTACATATCCCTTAGGCCCAAATTCTAAGGCCAATTCACCTTGAAAATAATATATAATGTTTCTATGAAAAGTAAAAAATGTAATATATTCCATCATAATGATTTATGTATTTTTTTATAGACAATGTATTATATATATTTTTTGTAATCAATTAAATTTTATAGTTACTTCATATAGCCTCTATATATTGATTCTATTGAATACTCACCAGTAGTAATAATTCACAAGACATCTAAAATAGGGTTCACTATAATTTTGTTATATGTATTCTATTACTGAATTATTACATACTTGTCAATCGTAGTATGTTTCCATTTAATTATTTATTATGCAATTAATCTTAATATTAAATAACATGACATTGAGCATTATGAATATAAAACCCACTTGGGTTTTAAATTCCAATGTAGTATGTGTGTCATGTAAAAATATCCTCATTCAAATAATAGTGAATTTTACATTCATATGCCAACACATATGTATCCGAAGCCTGTAGTTCAATGATTTATACCATACTCATAATATCAACTAATTGAGAGAACTTTTTTTTGGTTGAAATATAATCAACATTATGAAAAACGATTGGGAATTTATATAGTGGCTACATGATTATTAATAATTGTTCTCTAAGTATTTTTTTTTGATTTTTTAGCATATAGAGAAATAATTTTTCAAATGACTCCCAATAATTAATAGAATTTGTACTAGATAGATTCATTATATTATTTCAGTTCACATGATATCAATTTAATACTGTATTTATATCATTATTAGTATACAAGATTCTATTTTATGCACATATAATAGAATAAATTATGGAATAATATTGAAACATATAAAAAATTTCATCAATATCATTCACTAAAATAATATATATGTTAATGTAAGTTTGGGATTTATTTAACTCCACATATTAACCATAAATGAAATTTTGGTTATGATAAACTCTAAAAATCCTTCCCTGAGGATACTATATACTATTAAAATTATATTCATTTTTAATTTATAATTCCTAATATCTCTTGAAGGATTATCAATATATTTTGAACTCACTCTTTGCGATAGTTTTAATAATCCTTAAATTATTTTTTATCTAACTATATTATCTCTAAAGGGTACCATAATATTTATATGTTTCAATGTTAATAACACAATAATTAATTAGTCTTTATACCTATCTCTTTAGCTCTAAATAGACTAGAAAACACTTCGGGTTATAAATATGTAATTTACAATTAACATTACATTACTATGTGTTATCTTTCTATATGTGGGATTAAAAAAATTCTATATCTATTAAAAAATTATTTATAATTTAATAATACTTTTTATTCAATAATTGACAAATCAATAGTCACATATAAAATATCATAACAACATCAAGTCAAATAATTAATCCATTTATTATTTTATCTAATTAAACACTAAGATAAATTTTATGATTCTAAAAAAATGTTTTTATTAGGAATAAATTACAAAATTTGGATGTTTTTCACTTCCCTACAGTAATATAAGAATCTATCTTCTTAAACTTCATTATATGTATTCCTTGATTAATGTAATATTTATAAAATATGTATGAAACATGTATTAACTATAATTATGAATATTCCTGATATATATGTAACATTTCTATTCATCATAAATTAATTATAATTTTTATTCTAGATTCCTTTCATAACATATTATAAGAACATATCATCAAATTTCATTCCTTTCACCGTGATTATCCACCTCTTGGTGGGGTGTTAAAAAAATATTTTTCATTGGAGTTATATTAGGAGAACTTCACTAAGAATTTCAACTAATTATTCAAAACTATTGACGTATTTTAATGGTTTGTGTCTCTATCTTCATGGACAATTAGTGTGAGGAGATCGTGGAGATACATCTTAATGTTGTTAATTTTTAAATCCACAAATTATATAGATATGATCTTTGGGAATGATAGATTTATGATATCTATGGAAAATATTCTAGGTATCATAAACCCTAAAACCACCAAAATGATTGTTATTGAAAGCATTATTACTATGTGATGCCTAACTGGCATACCCTTTCTATTTTTTCTCATGGATAACTCCGTGGAAATCAATAACAATTCCTGTATAGCTCTATGATAATATACATCATAGAGATGATTGAGTATGTTACACACATCCATATTCTTATGTGACATGATGTGTTTTCTAGAAAAGGATGATATAACTAAAAAAATATCTACCGTATCATTCTAATTTTTTTTGAAGATAATTTACTCTTCATCAATCAAATCCATATTAGAAGGATAAGATAGTAGGGATTATAGAATATAATTCATTCATTCATTCTGTAATAAAATTTTTAAGTTTCTATATTATTATAGTATGTTATTTCAAGTAAAAATATGTCCCTTAAATAAAATTATTAGTAAGGATAAAATATTTGACAATATTTCCATTTTATAACAGAAATATTAATGTTTAAATAATAACATTATCATGGTTACCGAAATTTTGGAGGCAATATAATATAAATTTATTAATAGACTCCCATTATTTTAAAATGTCTTAATTTCATTCCACATTATACATGGAATGTCTTGTTCTGTAGAGATTTTAGTGGCAAGGATCCATATTTCCCTTCCTACAAGAAGACATTGGAAATTATTTTTATGAATTTATATAGGTAGGTGGTCATTCTAACTACAATATTATAGATCATAAATCTATTTTGTGTACTCACAAGTCCTAAAATAGGGATCTATATTTCCACAACACTACGCTCCATATTTTTATTTATCATACTAGTATATTTAAATATAATCAATTTATTTAATTCAACCCACCACTTTTGTTATGAATTATTTATAATTAAAAGTTCCCTTGGAGAAGGTCTAAACAGAAATATTAACTATGGGTGTGTCATAATTCTAATGCTGGAAGACGTAGTCTAACTTTTTTATGTAATTTTTATTATTAATATAGATGTATTAGTAACATTTTATGGGTATTAAATAATTAAATAACCAGTTATTTTGTTAAAATATATTAATGAATAATCGAATTTATATTAATTCCAACATTCATGTTTTTTAATTCATATATTTAAGTTATCTCGATAAATCATCTGTTAGTTCATGCATCATGTAATCCCTCTATAATGTCCACTATTTTGTGTTATATGATCCTAGAGGAGGTTTTGGTGGTTTAGATGGTGTATGAGTAGTTTTTGTGGATCCAATACTAAAAATAAAATGACAATGACATCGAGGTGTACACTTTGTTGTAATGGTAGTATCTATGGATTTGTAGACAAGGATTGTTTCATAAGTTAGATCTGGAGGAGAAACATAGATACTATTTTTTTGGGGAATATATATGCCATGGAGGTAGCCAGTGGAGTATGCCCTTATTTGGTGGTCAAGTGCTACAACATGGTGGATCCAAGAATCTATATAATTCATTTCAAGGCTACTGATTTTTAAAGGAAGCTACACCATGGGTAGTAGGTTATGTTATGGTCATATTCTTGGTGAATGGGGTTTAACAGAGTATTTTCCATGGATGCACTATAACCCATAGATACACATATAAGATCTTTTTTGGATTTATGGATCCACCCTTTTATAGGGGTGGAAATTGTGTGGTAACTATGGATACACATTATAATTCCATATATTGGGGATGGACATGGGGTGGTCCCATGCGATGTTACGTGTTATGATTAAAAATTTGGATCTAGAAATACCCAATGACACACAATTCCCATTATTTTACACTTCATCCACATGAAACCAATGAGTCCAAAATGGGGGTTTTAAAGTCATTTAAGTCCATTCCAATAAGGACTGTTCCTCAACTCATTGAGATCAATATGTGGTGATTCAATATATATTCTACCTCTATTTTCTAGTGGTTTATCTCTATTTGTTCACATTTCATTTGATTTATTCATTACATGATTTATCATTTTATCTATTGTGTTCTTATAGAGATTAATTTTGTGATTTTCCAATGTCTTCATGGAATGAAATAATTTGGATATGATAGTTCTTCAAAGGATAGGTTAACAAGGATCTATAGTGTTGGCTTATTCTTGTGTGAAGAATGTTGATGCCTTTTAGGTAGGGTATTCATGTCATATCCTATTTATATACATTTCATCATTAATCTAGCATGAATTTTCTTTTTATATTTAGTTTTCATTAACCTAATGAATGATAAACTAGATTAATAAAAAAATTTGTTATAATTATCACATGTTGATGTTGGATACCAGGATAATGGATTACCTCTTGATTTTCTAGATAGCTCATTATCAATTATATGACCATGTTGTCTATTTTAATTCTTGGTTAATCATGGTTAGTCATTTGATAATAGTAAATTATGTGAATTTCGTGACTGCTAAATTAGTTGTATTAATAATTATTCAAGAGGCATGTTAAAATGACAATGTTATTTCCTATAATTTTATTATAATTAAGTTCAATACTATGTTCATGTTTAATTTAATACATTATCCCATGTTTTAATATAATTAATTATAGAATTTGATGCTTTTTGATTCTTGTTTATTATAATAATAAAATAAATTTTAAGTGAGAATTGAATTTCTCTATGTTTGTTAAAACATGAATTAATCTGAGGAATATTTTTTAATTATGTTTTATTTATTGAGGTAGCTAATTCCTTTGGTTTCCCATTGCTGGAAACTAGAAATAATGAATATGATATTTCATGATTGAATAAAAATCATTTAAAAAAAGACAATTTTTTGGGGATAAGAGTTCATGTTTGTTTATAAAGGATGAATGGATTGTGTTTGGTGCAATGAGATCATGTTTGTATGTTATGGATGAATTCATTTTTTCAGGGTAAATATTCCCTATTTACTATGAGTCTTTGCTTTCTACCATGGGATGTTCTCTGTATGTGAACATGTCATGTGATATGAGCTGGGGATTACTAATGAGATGTGGGTTGGGAGGCCTAGATTTTATAGTAGTGGATTACACCTATGATGGCGAGATACATCGAGATAAACATGTAGGTATTTTGGTTGTAAATGGAGATGATGGAATGGGTAAAATCTAGACTTACCCATTTATATTTTCTCTTTCTTTTTTGTGAATCTATAACTATAAAACATTATATCTAGGTTTCTTGTTATCTTCATTCCTTTCCCAAATACTTCAAGAATATTGATTTTCTTTCTTTCATTTCAATTTTTTGGTAGTTAGATATTTTCTATTAAATTAACTAGAATTATGGAATGTAAATGATAATATTTAATAAAAGATTTAAAAAATGGTGTTAGTGTCACTGTAATGAAAATGATATGTTACCCTTGAGAAACCGAGGACTCAATTTCGATTCTTCATTGAGAGTAGGGAATTTTCATGATTGTTAAAGTAATGTAATCAAAATAATATTGATTAATGGATAATTAATTATATAATGAAAGGAGTTGTTAAAAGGAATGAATTAATTTAATGTACCACTTTAGAATAATTTTATGCAATTAGGCTACCTAGTTCCTATCAATGGTAGTCACGAGATTGAGTAACATTAGATGCAATTGAATATATGACCATGTTATTCCAATTGTGTGGTTTTGAACTATATTGTGTTATTTATATCATTAGAATTCATAAGCTAGCCCAACCATGTTAGTTATGGTAACTGACACCCAACGGATTCTAGGACGGTTTTATCCTTAACATCCTAGTGTGAGGATTGATTAATTATAACCACTATGACCCCACTCTTTTCTCTTGGTATCATTATATCCTTGTATTCATGGTGGTTAGTTTCTTATATATGTTTGTAGAGGGCTGTCAATGAATTTGGTTACTTAAAACACTTGTATCTCAAGATATATTTTATAAATGGATGTTATAGATGTGATGCGTATGGGATGAGATGTCCCAAAATAACTTACTCCAAATAGAAGGTTACTGTAAGAAAACTAGGATGTAGCCACCATTTATATCCATTGCTATAAACCCCTAAACTGTGTCTCTTATTGAAATGTATATAGGGAAAACTTATAGACACGATTTACAACTATAGAAATAACCTACACCATGATGAATTATGGCCAGGTTTATAAACCTTGGCTATATACTATGCCATGTATAATTAGTAGAATATTTTTAAATCTTGGATGTAAGCCCATAGCCATGGTTTAAACTGCAGAGCTAGGTCTACTACCATGGTTTACAACTACAGATATAGCCTAAAAATTCAAGAAAAAACACCACCTCATTTAACCTTCTAATGATCGTATCATACCCATTAGCTAACATAACAAAAAATTACCATGTTTGTTCTGAGATGGGTGGAGCCCAAATAGTCATAGATATCGTCAATGAACATGGTCACAACTGGATATCCCATTAAAGAAGAGTTTCCAAACAATGTCATATTGTCTACATGAGGAACCATAACTCAGATGAATACGGATCACTAAATGAGAATGTCAATAAATTTATTCTACAATGATACGATATTTGTGTAAAACTTCAAAATCACCTATACATACCCTTTCTTCCGCTCCAAACCAGGAAGTGACCATATACACTATACCAACTTATAGGATATTTCTCCCCAATGATGATAAACACTATAATTTTTATGTCTATTATTATCATGTAATGGGACTATCATTTCATGCTATTTATATATATTAATAATTCAATCATTGAAAATATTCATGATAATGGCTATATCCAAGGTATATCAACCATCTGATAATCCTATTCATATAAAATATAAAATAACCATGATCAGAGACATTATAGACACATTAGTGTTGAATTTAAGCGATTCATTACACATGAATGTGAGTTAGTGGGTCGATGCATATAGGTATGTGAAAAGTGATTATAATCCACATGTTTGGATTGACATATTATTTCATGGGGGAGAGCGAGCTCCCATTATTAATCAATAAGAATTTAAAGGATTACAATGGTTTACTAAAAAATTAAATCCTATGTATTATAAATTTTTTGATCTAATTACATAAAAACAAGAAATTATTTTAAATTATCAATGTATTTTAGACTTACATGGAGAATAAATCATAATTAATTTTCCTCAAACTCAATTAATCATATAAAAGAGGCTCATGTTGTGACTATTTAATTCACAAAATGATAACAACTTTTGAGAGGTGATTAAAAAATGAAAATCGCTAAGCTTGATCAGATTACTATCATTAATATAAAATATCAATCATTATAAGGTTTCATATTTTATGATATTTAATATACAAGTGAAAAATTCCCAAGTTGATAAAAAAAATAGATATATCTATCATATGATACCCAATGTGATGTGTTGGGGTAATGATTGTTTTTTTAAAAAATTATTTCCAAACCTATGGGTGTGGCTGTAGACATGGGTGTGAATTAAAATTTATTATTAACTTTATATATAATAGAAATAGAAAAATAGTTAAAAATACATTATGTTTAATATCATGTTTTATTTCTAGAACACCATTGAGAAACTATAATCCCTTTATGGGAATTTGGTTGGAAATATTATTGTTTTGAAAGATTAGATTATATGTTTATGAGGTATATGAGTAAATGTAACACCCTAAGCTTCTGCATTACGTTTCTTTTTGAATAATTCAACAGCATGCACTGTATGTGACTTCGAGTTCTAGCACACCATGACCCATCAACCTAGACATTATGAATAGTAATACAAACTTTTTTAAAATTAAAAAATTTTATTTATCAAAATCAGCTTATGGTTAATTTTTGGTATTTTTCTGAAAACATTCCATTTTTGATGAATAGGGAAAAGCACTCTATTATTGTTTGAAACCTAGTTCTTATTTTTATATTTCTTAATTTTATTTAAATATATTTGAGGTCAAAATATATATATAATACCTATGTAATTTCAATGTAATTCATTGGATTAATTTATAATAAAATTATATGTATAAAAGTTTATTGAACATTTTAACATCTTTTACCCACCTTCTAGGCTCATTTACAAATTTTCATAAAATTTAATTTTACCATTTTTGTGAATTTAATTTTAAAAATTAAAGAGACATGATGGACATACAAAAGTAAGACATGGTTCAATATGATGAAAATAATTTTTTGGTAAATAGTAAATTTTCAATTTTACTTTCCAGGGTAAAAATTAAACAGAGTAATTAAAGTTAAAAATGATATTATAATTACCCAAAAACATGTCCTAATTCTATTGGATAAGGGTTTTTTGACTGAAATAAACATTAGGAATAAAATAGGCTCCTTTATGATATACTTGGATTAGATTATGACATTTATTATTATTGTATTTAAAGAAGAGTTAAAAGTGTTAAATTCAATGTATAATAACTAAACCACTATTAATATATGGTTAAACATAAAATAAATTTGACTATAAATATTAATTATAATTCTAAAACAAATTCCTACATCATTTTAGTTTCTTTATATTTTTTAGAAATTAAATAGTTAATTTTATTTACAACACAATAATGATGTAATAATTACCTTATTAATGAATGATTAACAGAATTGATATTATAAATATCAAGATAAATGTAAATTTAGACTTCTAATGATTTTCAATAATTTTATTGCTTAATATGAAATTTTAATATTGATGTTATTTATTTTTTTCGAGGTAATCATGTTTATTTGACTTTCATAGAAACCAAAAACTAAATTGTGTCATAATTGACATAAATGAGTTTTAAAAAAAATACTATACTAATAATTGGTATAATATTTATAAAAATATATGGATTATTAAAAAGACATATATAAGGTTATATGTGTCAATAATAAACCACTTGGGATTCGTTTGGATTTTTATAGTATGTTTACTAACCATTTATTACAATAATACAAGAATACACGGTAAAAGTTAAACTATTTAAATAAGAGTCATATAAAAAAGTTATGGTTAATATGGTGACCTATACCTGTCTAAAACCTATTGGTTGAGAGTTAATCGACCCATACCCACCTTATATTAAAAATAAATAATTTTGGAACCCTTATAAACCTAATATTATTGTATAATAAATTTTTATTTCAATATTTTCCTAAAATGACCCTCACATATTTTATAAAAGGGTACTTCCCCTTCTCTCAAAATCACACTACCAAAGACAATTTTCTCGGACAAAAACCTACTAAAATATTCCCCCAAACAACTCTAACTTCAATTTATAGGCCTTTATTAGATATGAAGCAATCCTACAGAGCTCTTTTGATGAAATCTATAGGAAGAACCCGAATAAGAAGTAATAAATTCATCACATCTTTCAAGGTTCTTTTCTTCTTCCACATCCTCATTCATTGTTGTTTCCATACCAAAAAAATAAATCTAGTACCTTATACATAATGTGATGTTATTATAAATATGCAATAACCAAATTCATTATTCTATTAATCCATTGAATGAGGAAGTCACTATACATGCATACATACAGCTTACCATCTCCATGTCATGGTGTTGTTTGTCATTCAACACTTCATTATTTAGATTGGTATAATAATGAGTATAATTGATGTAAATAGTAAATATAACATTTTAATGATTCTTTATATGTGATATATTATCCAATTACACACGATTTCACCATGAATAGAATTATATTATCCCTCGTGCGTACGTACAGATTTCCATTTCCATGAATGCAATGTGATTCATTCCCCACAGTAACTATTCATGAATAATTTTAATTCTATGATTTAAAATAGTTTTTAAGAACTTAATGTCATTATAGATATGAAAACAATATATCCTATCCATAACAAAAATGACTTACGTAATAAAACATATAAAATAAAATGAATCAGTTAATAATGAAACAATGCAACTACAAAAATATTGTTAACAATGAAATATTATAAGATCATATATGATATCATATTTATGTATGTGTTTCTTTTATAAATTAATAAAATTGATATAACTATTATACAGGAGGTTGACATACCCTAAACAAGGAAATTTTCCAGGTGATGGTTAATTTTTACAATCTCTTTATTTATCCAAGGTTGTTTATATGTAAGTATCTACTAGGGCTTCATTATCGTCAACATCAGTGTTTCCTTAAAATGTATTTCACAACATTTTTACAATTTCATATAATATGGGATAATGTAATTTATAGCCTTCTTTGACTTTTTATAAAATTCTATTAAAGGAATCATTCTTTCATTTTTCAAACAAGGTACTTTATGACCTTTTTGACAAATTATGGTAAGAATGTTTTTTAACATATACAACGAGTCCGGCTATTTTCCACCATTATAAAACATTCAATTATTTCATTAAAAAAATTATAACAATATTTTCGAAATAATCATTTTCTTTTATAATAACATGGATTTTAAATTATTTCATAATTGATAGATATATTTCTCTCAAATAGTTTTGATTTCATCTATGCCAACATCCTTTGATGGATTTTACACTTGATTGAAGTTGATTCATTATGATATAATATTCTATATTGTATTAAAGGTTTTGTGATATGTTTAACTGCCAATGTGTTATTTTTATACCATTCATGGTTTATGGTTAAAGTATTAACATTTCTTATGCTAGTTTTAATATGATAGTTTAGGTTATGTTTCACCCTTCTCGTATGAGGAATTAATTGGACTTAGTAAGTGACATGTGGAGCCCTCTATACCTCCTCGATGCATAAACAGGTCTCATGAGATAGACTAGTGTCTTTGAATATAGCCTTGATGAAATACTATTTTTAGTCTTGGCAAGTGGCCGTGACTTAGTAGTAATGATGTCCGACATTATGCATTCCATCATTATGAAATTGGAAATTGATATTACATGTGATTATTCGACTAGTAGAATATCCATGTGAATAAATAAAAAGAGTTATTTGATTTACAGTTGCCATATTATGATAAATTTTATGTTTAAATGGATTTTGTTTTAGTCTTAAACCTTTCCTTAAATTTTTATTCTTATTTATGATAGTTTCCGCTATATTGTTATCCTTACTAAGCATCTGAGATCACCCCTTTATATGTTTTATTTTTCCGAGGATTCGAATAAGTATATTATGAATAACCTATAGGAATAGGCTAAGGGATATGTGTGTGTTCAAAGTGGACACAATGTTATTCTTTTTCCATTTTGTAATAAAATGAAAAATATATATATGTATCTAGTACATCCAAGGCTACTAAAGTAATTGGTCTATCCATATTTGATCTCTGGTGATCATGAAAATGTTATGTAATAATGCACCGACTCTGGGTAACTAGGGTCAGGGTATAACAGTAGGTATCGGAGAAAGTTTAGTAATATCTTTGGAAGCTAGATTTTGAAAAACATCTGATTATATAACATTACCCTAAGATAGACATTGAGTCTTAGTATAGAATAACATCCTAGATTTTTGGTAATATAGAGATTTTGTGTATTTTCTAAGAAATACATATTTTTTTGGATACTAGTAGGTATAGGAGGATCTAAAATAGATATACCGACGAGTGAAAACATCAAAAATGATTTTCAGATTTGACCAGGGGTATCCATGTTCACGACCATAGGCTTTGCTGCACTCTTGGTTACGAAACTCCCATGGGATATTCATTGTATAATTAAATTTTTTATTACAAACCATTATGAACAATTTATGAGTAAATACTTCCTCCAAAGAATTTTTTTTATGATTATAAATTATATGGATAAACTGTTCAATTTTTGATATATATATTAATTGTTTAGAAATATGTATTTTGATTCATAATCTAATATAGTTTATTCCATTATTTAGAAATGTTTCCTAGTGGAATGAATGTAAACCATATCAACACACATAATCCATGTAAGGAATTCCCTCCTACTCAAAATAATTATTATGGATCCGGTGATGCAACTAGTGATGAACAACAAATAAGCATACTTGGCCAACTCACTCAGGTTATGAATAATAACCTTACTTGTAAGGAGAACCCTAATCCACAATGCGGATGATCAATGTTAGAACAATTCAGGAGGTAACAACCACCATCATTCAATGGTACTAAAAATACATTTGTATCTGATCAATCCATAAGTTCCTTAGATAAAATATTTAATGCTTTGGGGATTAACAAAAGAGAAAAAGTTTTCACGATAGTTTATCGCCTCACAGGAGATGCGCATCAATTGTGTTCATTAATTCAAAACCCAAAAGACGATGAAGAAGTTTAAAATATGGAACGAAGGGATTTTAAAAAAAATTTTCTTAGAAAAATACATTCCTTGTGACGATTGACCAGATATGGAAAGACAATTTCTCAATATGGTGAAAAGGAGGATGATAATATGGCAATGTGTGAGGCAAACACTACAAGGTTATCAAGGAATGCGACATATTATATATGTATACCAAGGAGTATGATTGATTGATTCTTTGATAGGTTAAAACTGTTTCCCCATCGAGAATTAGTCTCGCAATCCTTCTAATCATACGAAGATATTGTCCCATGGTCTATCAAGAGAGAAAATGAATTCATTATGTCTTACGGCTTTAAAGAAAAGTAAGAGAAGAATATATCTAATAAAAACTCTAGAAATGGAAATAATGGGATGAATGGAAAATTTGATTTTTTATCTTGTAGTAAATGTTGGAAGAAGAACCCAGGTACTTTCCTGAAGGGAATGGGAGTCTGTTACAAGTGTGGTGAAGAAGGCCACCAACCCTGTGATTTCAAGGGAATGAAAGAGGATGTCAATTTGAATGCTACAGCTGTATAGAAATGGGTCATTATGAAAATGAATGTCCAAATCTATAATGAAAATAACCTCAAAAAATCCCAAGGGAGGAAGAAAAAGCTAATGCGATCACTACTTTTGAGGTTGAAGCTTCGAATGACACAGTGGAAGGAAATTAAATGATTTCCTCAAATTTATCCAATGAATTATTTGATTCTGGATCATCGCATTATTTCATATCTTCCCATTTTTCTAAAAAAATAAGATATTTCTAATTTGATTTAACATGGTAGTTGTCAGTAAAAACTCATAAGGGATGTATCATTACCAAAATATTTTGTGAATCAATTCCCATTTGGGCAAATATATGTTCATTATCTATTGATCTCATCATCATACCCATGATTGAATTTGATATAACACTTGGTATTGATTGTCTTTCGGACCATGAAGTGAAAATTTATTTTAAGAAGAGGGAGGTTACAATTTTTGATGATTACAAGGATTATCTTATCTTTAGAGAAGAAAAACCACCATCAGATTCTCATCTAGATCCACCCATAGTAGCTCTAATGAATGCAATTATTTGGGAAAAATATAAAGTAAAAACTATGGGTGAGTAATGGAATGTTAAAATAGAGGATATACCTATTATGAAAGAATATCTTGATATGTTTCTAGAGGATTTACCTGGACATCCTCCAGAAAGAGATATTAAATTTTCCATTGAGATAATTTTTTGTTCAATGAGCATATCAAAGAACCCTTATAGAATGAATGTTGTAGAATTTGTGGAACTAAGGAAACAACAATAGGAGTTGAGTAATAAAGGATTTATTCTCCCATGTGTTTCTCCATGGATATCCCCTATTCTTCTTATTAAGAAGAAAATAGATCTATGAGGTTGTCCATTGATAGTAGGGAGATAAATGCTATAAAAATAAAGAACAAGTATCCCCTACATCATATTGATGATTTATTTGATTAATTCATGGAGATAAATATTTTTAAATGATTGACCTTTGATAGGGATATCATCAGTTGTGTGTGAATAAGGAAGATATTCCAAAGTGTGTATTTCATACCAGGTAAGGGCATTTGGAATTTACAGTAATGCCTTTTGGACTGACTAATACACCCTCTATCTTCATGGATCTAATGAATAGATTTTTCAAGGAATATATTGATGACTTTATAGTGGTATTTATTTATGATATCTTGGTTTAATTCAAAAGATATTATGATCATTATAATTAATTGCACACTATTCTAAAAATCCATAGAAGAAATGAATCATATGGGAAGTTTTGCAAGTGTGAATTCTGGTTTCAAGAGAATTTATTTCTTGTCCATATTTTATCTAAGGATGGAATCTCTGATGATCATTCAAAAACCAAGGCAATCCATGAATGGCCATCACCTATGAGTATAAGTGTGGTACACAATTTTATTGGTTCAGCGGGTTATTGTCGGTGTTTAATCGTGAATATTTCATGATTGGCTATCCCATTAACCATGCTCACACATAAAAGGGTTAAATTTGTTTGGACAAAAGAGTGTGATGAATCATTTGATGAAATAAAGAAAAGACTAGTCAATTCTCTTATATTGACTATACCAATGAGGAATTATGGGTTTTTTATTTATATTGATGCATTAATGAAAGGACCGGGTTGTGTCCTCATGCAGAATGATAGGGTTATTTCTTATGCATCATGGCAGCTAAAAAATCATGAAAACAACTATCCCACTCATGATATTGAGTTAACACCTATAATATTTCCATTGAACATATGGAGACACTATATCTGTGGTGAAAATGTGAGATATATACTAATACGAAAAATTTGATGTATATTTTATCATATAAAGTACTCAACATGAGGAAAAGACAATGGCTTGAACAAATCAAGGACACTAATCGCACTATACACTACCACCTAGGGAAGGAAAATAAGGTGGAATATGCTTTGACCAGAAAGGATCATGGAGTTTTGAACAAGATGAGAGTTGAAAGGGATCCTATGTTCATGGATATAGAAAAGGTGGATATGAGAATAATCATGGATGGTGAAAATCAATACTTTTTCAAATGGTTTCTGATCCATCATTACTAGTAAGGATAAAAGTTCTCAAACTGATGATGAGTTTCAAAAGAACATTAAAGCTGTCAACAATGGGAGATTTATCGAATTTGTATATGAAGATGGAAATCTGAAATTTGGGAATACACATTGTGTTCCCAATATACCTGATCTAAAAAGGGAATTGTTGGATGATTATCATAGCTCTAATTTCTCTATACACCCTAGAAGATATAAGATGTATAGAGATTTGAAGGAACATTTTGGTTGGGACAACATGAAAAGGGAGATTGCTTATTATGGGTCAATATGTATGGTTTGTCAATAGG
The DNA here is from genome assembly GCA_963277665.1 of Viscum album. Lineage (NCBI taxonomy): Eukaryota > Viridiplantae > Streptophyta > Magnoliopsida > Santalales > Viscaceae > Viscum > Viscum album. Next base: position 1,229,605,036 of record OY728130.1, read on the forward strand.
TTAAGGCTGGAAGACAACTTCCTGGTGGAGTCACGCAGCCTCTTCCCATACATGAGTGGAAATGTGATGATGTTACAATGAACTTTTTCATGGCGCTTCCAAAGACTCCAAGAAGGAATGATGCAATATAGGTCATTTTTTATCATCTTACCATGTCAACACATTTTCATTCTATAAGAGAATATTTACCACTTGAAAAATTAGAAATACTACATATTATTGAAGTTGTAAGACTTCATGGGTTACCCCTATCAATTGTTAATGATTGTGATCCCTAATTTACATCAAGATTGTGGAAAAGTCATCAGAAATCCATGGATACAAAACTTCCATTGAGAACTGCCTACCACCCTCAAACTGATGCACAATCAGAACAGTATATTCAAACCATATAAGACTTGTTGATATCTTTTCTCACTTGAATTTAATGTTATGTGGGATTAATATTTACCTCTAGAAGAATTTTCATATTACAATATATCACATTCAAGTATTCAGATAGCACTGTATGAAGTGTTATATGGAAAGTGTTGACCTCACCTGTTTTGATAATCCCAATAATGCTTTCACATACTTTGATAATACCAAATAATGTTCATCTATATATTAATTATTTCAATCTATGACATTCTATTTGATAATAATAGTAAAATAATCATCGAAATATGTTAATAAATATTTATCTATGTTTATATGAATTTTAAAGAAATTCTAACTCAATCAGATATGTTTTTCATAAAACAGATACATGTTAAAGTCACTGATATTCTTATAGCTACTAACACAGATCTACCGGTACTTAGTCTATCGATAGAAATTGTCCCCGATAAGCTAAGGTCACCGATACTCAGATCTACCGATAGAACAAGTCCACGAGTAAGCACATAGATCAAGTCAACTGATACAGACAGCTACCGACAGAAGCTGAGCTACCGATAGAACAAGTCTACTAGTTTGCATAAGTCTACCGATATAAACATCACTGGAACCGAACGAAGCAACCGATATGCACAGGAAAAAAATTCTACTGATACAAGCTACTGTCACCCCAGAGTTACCGATAGAGTAAGTCTACCGATATAAGCAAGTCTACCGCTATGAAGCTACCGATACAAAGCGAGCTACCGATAGACCAAGAGCTACTGATAGAAGGGGTCACTGGTATATAGAGCTACTGATATAGAGTAACAACTACTGATACCAGGAGCTACCTATACCAGATCAAAGAGAAACCGATAGAAGGACACTGCTACACAAATTCCACCATTAAACATCTACCAATAGAAGCTAATAATGAAATCCTGGCCAGTCAAAATCTATATTCTCAATATTATTTATTTATTATGAAACGTTCATATTTGATGTTTTTAATGCAATTAATGTTATTTAATGATACTTTATGGCATGTCAGGGAACCATACCTAGTTCCCATGAAAAAGGTAATCATTCATTTTACTGAAGCTGAAAGCTATAAAAGGAAGGACAAAGACCGCGAAGAATTTAATCAAGAAGCACATGAAGGGTATAAAAGGAAAGGGCTGAACAAAATTTAAACGTGGTGCATTCACACAAAAAAAGCTACATTCAAACTGGGAGAGAACTGGACATACACGAATCCATTAATTCTAGAGAAGACCACAAGCTGCACCGTAGTCGAGGAGTGAAGGTATACAACGGGCTCTTCATGCAATCAAGATGATCAAACTGAACTTGAAGAAAACAACCCTCTGTTTTTTAGACAAAAAATAGAGAAGGACTAAAAATAATTTATGATTAATCAAAAGAGTCCAGAGATGCACTTTAAATCATTAGAGCTTTCTAAAACTCATATTTACTCCCTTAGTGATTATTTTATTTACATTTCGAGTAGTGTGTGTGCTCTTTATATTATATACACACACGGTCTCCTGTGCTAGATTGGAGGATCTCTAAATCCTTAAACAAACCTTCCATAATTATTTATCCCTCTGTGGACAGTGGTAGAGGTCAAGTAAGACCTGGAAAGCCTATGTGCTGTTGTTTTGTTTTTCTCACAATGAACTGTGGTAGAGGTCTTTGTACCTGGACAGTCTTTGTACTGTTGTTTACCCCAATCCAGGGTGTGGATCAAATTTATATAAATTGTTTGAGAGGACTAAGTCTCAGCTTGAGACTAAACCTCTTGGTTACATCTGATGTGTATCTTAGATTAAAGTATACTATATATTTTATATTCTGCTACTAATTACGTTGAAATAAAATGTGTTTTAAAGTAATTTTGATAGTTAAATTAGCAATTGTTTATACTTATTGTAAATCAGTAAGTTAGTTACAAAAGTTAATTTGATCTTCTGATTAAATTAACTGATACTTAATCAGTCTTGGAGAAACTAATTAGACTTTCACAGTCTGTATAAATTCACTATAGTTTAACTTAGTTTTTAAATAGGGGGGATTTTATGAGAAATATTTTTAACAGAAAATTTAATGGTACTCAATTCACCCCCCTCTTCAGTATCCACTCCGACCAACATGTGGTATCAGAGGTGTGTTTATTATTAAAGGATTTCAAAACACTCTGTTTTTCAACTGTGATTTTAGTTGCATCGTTAAAGATCTTAAATTTCTGTTAGTTCTAAATTTTATCTCTTTAAATATATTTTCTAAAATCTAGTTATGGAAAATAGACTAGACGGTTCTACTACCAACTGACCACCTTTCTTTAATGGTACAAACTATGCCCAGTGGAAACATAAGATGAAAATTCACTTAGAGAGTATGAGATTTGATATCTGGTCTGCTATAGAAGCTCAATATAAGATTCCAAAAACAGATAGAACTACTTGGGATGATTCTACTAAAACTGCTATAATAATAACTGTAAATCAGTGGATTCCCTGTACTGTGCTTTAGGAGATGAATAATTTAATCACATATCATCTTGTAAAACTGTTTATAAAATTTGGGACACTTTGGCTATTTACCATGAGGGAACAACCAATGCTAAAGAAATGAGGATGAATACCTATACTATTAAATATGATAATTTTAAAATGAAGCCTGATGAACCCATTTCTGATATGTATCTCAAGTTCAATGAGATTGTCAACCCCATGAGATCTCTTGGTAAAGTCGTTCCTGCAAAAGAACAGATCATGAGAATATTAATATGTCTTCCAGAAAGATAGAGAAGAACATCTGTTTCCATAATAGAATCCAGTGACATCAACAAATTTATTGTTAAATAATTAATAGGTAAGCTTATGATGTATGAGGAAGAGCTTAATGTAAATAAGGAAGAAGATGTTGAACCAAAAATAAAGTCAGTGGCTTTTAAGTCTAATGCCTCAAGGAGCAAGGACAAGGAGAAAGTTCACATACATACTGAAAGATCAACAAGTGAATGTTCAGATTCTGATAGTGGTGCTGAGATGGCTCAAATAGGAAGTCGATTTAAGAAGTTCTACAGGAAGAAGAAATTCATCATAAAATAAAACTACAAAGGAATGTATGATAACAAAGTTTATTGAAAAAAGGACTAGAATAATGCTGATAAGAGTGATGAAGTTATCTTCTATGAATGAAAAAGGAAAAGACATGTAAAAGCAGACTGTCCAAAATTGAAGTTCAAAACGAAACATGACTATAAGGACAGAAAGTACATGAAAGCTATGAAAGCTACCTGGAGTGATTCAGAAGATAGCACAAGTGAAACTGAAGTTTCTAACTCTGAAAATAATCACGCTAACATGTGTTTTATGAAAAACCCCTCTGAGGTAACATTAGATACTCCTGCTTTAAATTCATATTATTCTGGAGTTGATTCTGATTCTGAATCTGAAAAAATTTCTAGTGAAGAATTATTTGAATACTGTAATATGCTAGAAGAGACCTGTAATGATCATAAGGACAAGTAAAAAGTCTTAAATAAATATCATGCTTTATCTAGCACTGTTCATACTGCCCTTGATATTGAGAAGGAAAAGAATGCTCAACTGTTAAAAGAAAATACTGAACTGAAAATGTCTAATGAACAACTAAAAAAGGAATTAGAAAAGTTCACAAAGGGAAAGGAAAATCTTACTAAAATTATAGGTAAAAAAGTGTCACCAATGTATACTACTAGTTTGGGATAACAACCTGGACAGAGAAAGTTTACAAAAAATAGATTTATTCCTAAATATAGACAAAATTCTGATAGTTCAAGTTCTGGAAATTCATATGCCTCGACTAGTTATCAACATTTTTATAGATCAAAAAAAATTTATATTTCCAAATCAATTGATCTTTTAAATCATAAGAGACCCATAAGACAAATTTGGATACCTAAATATTTACTTGCTAACCTGTCTAGACCCAAGAAAATCTGGGTACCAAAATCATTCTATGACAAAACCTGTTTTGTAGGAGACCTGCTTAAAGAGTTCCTGTATGAAAACATGGTAGTTAGATAGTGCATGTTCAAGGCACATGTCTGTAGATTACGAATGCTTAAAAATCTTAATAAAGGTTTATGAAGGCTATGTCACCTTTGGTGATAATTCTAAAGGAATGATCATCGGCCAAGTCCAGATTGGTGACACTAATTCAGTTTTAATTTCTAAAGATTTATTTGTTGATGGACTTAAATATAATCTTTTATGTATTTCTCAGTTATGTGATAATGGTTTCAATGTTAGGTTTGAAAATTATTTTTGTGATGTTTTTAACTCGAATTTTTTTCAGTATTTTCTACTTTAAGAAATGAAAATGTTTATGATGTTGATTTGAATTCTTTAGCCAAGAAAAATTATAGTTGTTTAAATGCTTTTTATAAAGAATCATGGCTTTGGCATAGAAGATTAAGACAGTGCAACATTCATTTACTTATAAAACTAACTAGAAAGAACTTAGTTAGAGACCTACCCAAACATGAATTCCCATCAGACAAAGTTTGTAATCCCTGTCAAAAGGGAAAGAAACATAAAGTTTATTTTAAATCAAAGAAAGAAGTTTCTACTTCTCAACCTCTCCAGTTGGTTCACATGTACTTTTTTGGACCTTATAGAGTTTATAGTTTTAATGGTAAGCACTATGTCTATGTTCTATTAGATGACTTTTCTAGATATACTTGGGTATACTTCTTAGATCATAAAATTGAAGCTTGTTCCTAATTTACTAAATACACCATGTCTATAGAAAATCTTAGTGGACTTAAGATTAAGACCCTGAGAAGTGACCATGGTCATCAATCTGAAAATCAAGAGTTTGAATCTTATTGATCACACAATGTCTATAGTCACAATTTCTCTTCCCCTAGGACACCTCAACAGAATGGTGTAGTAGAAAGAAGAAATAGAACCCTTTAAGACATTTCAAGAACCATGAATAATGAGTATGACCTGCTTATTTATTTATGGGTTGAAGCTGTAAATACAACTTGCTATATTATTAATAGAGTCTTCATTAGACCTGTTCTTAATAATACCCCTTATGAATTGTAGAATAATGGAAAACCTAAAGTTAGTTACTTCAGATTTTTTGGATTCAAAGTTTTTATTCTCAATACAATGGATAATCTAGACAAGTTGGCATCTAAAAGTGATGAAGGAATTTTTATGGGTTATTCTTTAACTAGAAAAGCCTTTAGAGTCTTTAACAAAAGAACCAAATGTGTGGAAGAATCTATTCACATCAAGTTTGATTAAACTAATCCACATGAACCTAAATCTTCCATTAAAAATATTGAAGAAGATTTGACTATTCTGGACCTTAATGATAAAACTAAAGAACCAGATAAAAAAACATCCAGTTCTGGACATATTCTAGAATATGCTTCTATAGAACCCGATCTTAGAGAAGAACCTGAAATTTATAGTCCTACCTTTACTAGATCAACTAGGATTCTAAATAATCATCCTTTGGATGATATTTTAGGTAATCTTGATAGAGGGACATAGACTATAGCTTCTCTAAGAAACCAGGTTGAACATCAAACCATTATTTCACATCTAGAACCTAAAAATGTCAATGATGCAATCAATGTTGAATTTTGGGTAATGGATATGCAATAAGAGTTAAATCAATTTGAAAGAAACAAAGTCTGGGAATTAGTTGACAGACACAAGGACACTTTAACAATAGGCACTAAATGGGTTTTTAGAAACAAAGTTGATGAGTCTGGAAATATAGTTGGAAACAAAGAAAGGCTAGTTACAGAAGGATATACTCAAGTGTAAGGTATAGACTATGAGGAATCCTTTGCCCCTGTAGCTAGATTAGAATCTATTAGGATCTTACTTGCATATGCTGCTCATCTGAATTTCAAGTTGTATCAAATGGATATCAAAAGTGATTTTCTAAATGGTTTTATAATTGAAGATGGTTTTGTTGAACAACCACCTGGATTTACTAATCCTCATTTTCCAAAGCGTGTTTTCAAACTCTCTAAAGCTTTATATGGTTTGAAACAAGCTCTAAGAGCTTGATATGATAGACTTAGTAATTTTCTTATTTCAAAAAGTTTTACTAAAGGGATTACTGATCAAATAATTTTTATTAAAAGAATTTCTAAAGATGTTTTGATAGTACAAATCTATGTTGACGATATTATTTTTGGATCTTCTAAACATTCTTTATGTACTAATTTTTCAAAAAGTATGCAAAATGAATTTAAAATGAGTTTAATGGGAGAACTCATATATTTTATTGGATTTCAAGTTTTTCAAAATGAAAATAGTATTATTTTGAATCAAAGTAAATATACAAGGATATTTTAAAACGTTTTGGTCTTGATAGTATTAAGTAAAATGATACTCCTATGAGTACTATCTGTAAACTGGATGCAGATGAAACTGGAAACCCAGTGGATCAAACCAATTACATAGGTATGATTGGATTCTTACTTTACCTTACTTCTAGTCAACTAGATATTATATTTAGTGTGTGTATGTGTGCAAGATTTCAATCTAATCAAAAAGAATATCATTTAATTGATGTTAAAAGAATTTTTAAGTATCTTAAACACACTATAAATTTAGGATTATTTTACCCAAAAGGACAATCTTTTGAGCTGATTAGTTATTCAGATGCTGACTTTTCTAGTTTCAAGTTAGATAGAAATAGCACATCTAGAACATGTCATTTATTGGGAAAATCCTTAGTGTATTGGTGTAGTAAAAAGCAGAATTTTTTAGCTTTCTCCACTACGGAAGTAGACTATATAGCTGCTGGTAGTTGCTGTGCACAAATTCTGTGGATGAAACACACTCTTTTGGACAATGGATATGATTTTAAGCATGTTTCAAATAACTGTGATAACACTAGTGTAATAAATATTTCAAGGAACCCTGTATCTCACTCTATGACCAAACACATTGATGTAAGGCACCACTTTTTCAGAGATCATTACAAAAAAGGCGACATTACTCTTGAATTTTTAGGTACTGAACATTAATTAGGTGACATTTTCACCAAAACTTTATGTTTGGATAGGTTAAGTAACATTATACATGAGTTAGGAATGATCAACCTTAATCGGAAGATACCTCACCGATGTGATACCTCACCGTTGTACCTCACTGATGTACCTCACCGATGTGATACCTCACCGATGTACCTCACCGATGTGATAGCTCACCGATGCACCTCACCACTGTGATACCTCACTGATGTACCTCACCGGTGTGATACCTCACCGATGTACCTCACCGATGTGATACCTCACCGATTTACCTCACTGATGGACCTCACTAATAGGAATTCTCAATGATGTACCCTACTGTTTATGCTATTTTAAAGTTCTGTCTACCGCCAGAATCTGTATCGTTTATACATTATTTATTTTATTTTATGATTCCTAAATTAATAAACAAAGTCCTAGTTACATCTCAATCCACCGATCCTCAGACCCTTTACCCTCAAGCCTTAGCTCCCTAACTTCTCGAAAACCCTAAGAACCTCTAACCTGAGATCGAAGAAACCAAAATCCCTTCCATAAAAGATGAAATTGATGAGCCGAGTGTGAGTTAGTAGAAGATCGACCCAGAACCAAGTGGTAGTGTTGGTAGAACAAGGTCGGGGAGGTGACCAGTGAACCCTCATTTGCAAAATAGAGTTTTTATGATCGAAAAAGAGCTATGTTTGGAATGGATATTGGATAGTAAATCGATAGTTATAGAGGTGTTGGAAGATCAGTAGTGTGGAGAATGATTTTTGAACAACAATAGAACCTACTATCCGAAGCTAGTGAAACAATTCTATGAGTTTGTGAGCTTTGAGAAATCAGAAGATGAGAACCGAGTGATTTATTTTGTGAATGGAAATGAAATATCTTTTTCATCCGTTGAGTGGGATGAATTCCTGAATGTTCCACACGAAGGTGTTTCTGGATAGGTCTCAAAAGAAATACCACCTATAAGTGATATATTTGATTATGAAACTGCCCTAGAGGAGCTCACCGGTAGTGGCAATCAAAGACAAGTGGTGGCTGTTGAAATGGATGGAGAGAACAGATCATTGTTCAAGTTTGTTCAGCATGTTTTAATTCCAAGGAGAGGGGACTTTGCGAATTTAATATATTTCGATATCTATTTGTTACATGTTTTGATACATGGAGTGAATGTGAATCTGTGTCGGTTTCTAATGATTCAAATGGAGGATATGACCAGGCCAAAATAAAATACCAATGCCTTATTCTTTGCCAATATGATCTCAATAATTATTACGGTAAAAGGGGTTGCTGAGTCTCAAGATGAGACTATGTTAGTAAGTAACAACTTTTGTATCGCAAGAACTATATGTAAATACATGAAAATAAAATCAAACCCATGGATAGGAGAGTTGGTAAATGACGACAACAATGTATAGGATAAATTCAATCCTGTGGATCATCCTTCAAGACCTAAGGATGTGAGGGATCCAGGTCTAGGAACTGATGAAGAAGAACCTGAGTATAGTGATGAGACTGGGGAAGAGGAGACTTCTATGGCTGATGGAAGGGATCTGGACTTGCCCCCCCAATTCCTGTTACTAAAATAGTTTCATTTTGAAAGGAAAATCTATTAGAAGATGACACACCTGTTGATAAGGAAGACCATCCATCCCCTAAGAATGAAGTTGAAAGAGAGAATGAATCTGAAGCCTCTGATTCTGTCTACTTAAGTCTGAGTCTATTGATTGGAAGCTCAGTTGTACCTGTTAGGGATATAGTGGGAGAGATGGAAGGACCTATGCCTAATCCATAGGATCCTCTTGCGGTTGCAAAGATGGAGTTGATTGTAGAAGTTTCTTATGAGGAAGATAGACCTACTGAGAATGTTATTTCTATACAAGAGAATGAACCTATTGAGGGGGAGAATCAAACCAGATTTGGTAGTGTTTCAGTGGTTGTTGATATTGAGGATTGGGCATAGGAACCAAGTTTGGTAGTTTGTTGATTGGATTATCCCGATTCTGATAATGAGGCATCCCTCAATAGACCAAAAAATATAATGATATTCAAACTGAGCTATCATCTGAAGATGTGGTCAGAATACATGATCGGGATAAGCTAAAGTCTGATATCAAAATCAGTTTTTTTGGAAGATATAAGGAAAATGGTAGCTTCGATGGTGGCATCAATTCAATCGATTATGAATGACTCTGTGTCCAGTATAGTATCTGAAAGATCACCTGTTGAAGTTGCTCCTGCTGATGTGATCACCAGGGATGAATTTGAATCCTTAAAGGACGAGATGAAAGAGTCATTTACTGCTTCTGTTGCCGAGTTGAAGCACTACTTTTTTGAAGAGATGAGCAATTTGGAAAAGTCTTTTGAACTCTTTCTTGGTTTTAATGTTTCAATATTTGTGGCAGAAATAGTGGATGAAGTTACAACTTTCTAGACTCAAGTATATAGACTGGAAGAGGATGTTGAAGTACTAAAAAATCTGTTCTCTCTTTAGAATCTTATATGAGTTCTAAATCCCATGGAGATAACGATTTATCTTATGTCAAATGTGTTTTCAGCCAGATGGTATCAATTTTTGAAGGATTTAAAACCTCCATAAAAGATCATGTCTGCACTCAGGATTCCCAAGTGAAAAAGGTTATTAGTGGGTTGACCAAAAACATCACGGAAATAGTAACCTTCTTCATTGGTTCTCTTTCTTCCAGACCATCAGTGGATTTGGATCATATTAGAGATGTGATGAAGGAGGGTCTTGGTTCAACATCAACCAGTGGCTCTGAGGACTCATCCTATTTGAGAAAAGTGGTAACTTCTACTAGAGATACCACTAGAGATATAATGAATATAGTCCAAGACTGTATGAGAGAAGCTTCTGCCTCTCAGAAAGAAGTGAAAGACAAGGTAGACTACTATTTCCAAAGGATTTATACCAATCATCAACTCAACAACCATGTAAATCTTCTGTTAGAAAACTTGAAGTTACCTCCTGTCAATCAAGCCTTCAGAGAGCAAGTCAGCAAGCTCAGAGAGTTGACTCCTTCCTTGGAAAAATTCATGGAAAACAAGGATGATTTAATATCTCCTATGGAGATAAGAGGAATAATTATGGATTTCAGAAACCTCTTGTTGCCTTTATTGAATGTCGATGCTAGGCTAGTGATTGTACCTCCAGATTTACCTGCCTTGGCCTCTACTGCTTCTCCTATTCAGATGACTCCAGCCCAAGACATTTCTAGCCTTACTCTTATGATCACTTAGAGAACTACTCAGTACAGGCCAAGAACAGTTTTGGTCACTCAGCCTCATGTGATCATTTCTGGTGTTCCCAAGCCTTCACCTACATCCACACAACCTGAATACTCTTCTGATCCCAAGGGAAAATATCAAATTGAGGATGTGGATTGAATAGTTGTATAAGATATTTGATAGGAATCCCTTGAATATTGTTTTTATTTCACTGTTCCTTTTTGCAACCTGAAATACAAATGGATTTATTTTCTTTCCCATTTTCTCCTCTCATTGTTGTTTCCCACTTTTTGATTTTCATGAAGGGGGATAAATATTATCCAAGGGAAAAATATTTGGGATATGACAAAGGGGGAGAGCTAACAGAACATTGCATTTAATTCTACCTCTGATACATTTAACATCTCACATATTACATTTTTACCTCTAGTGTGTTTTTTTCTCTGCTACACTTGAATTAAATGATATATCCTTTGATACATTACTGATTATTTTTGGTTTATAATATCATAAGTTGTGATTATCAAAAAGGGGGAGATTGTTGACCTCACCTATTTTGATAATCCCAATTATGCTTTCACATACTTTGATAATCCCAAATAATGTTCATCTATGTATTAATTCTTTCAATCTATGACATTCTATTCGATAATAATAGTAAAATAATCTTTGAAATATGTTAATCAATGTTTATATATGTTTATATGAATTTTTAAGTAATTATAACCCAATCAGATATGTTTTGAATAAAACAGATAAGTGTTAAAGTCACTAATATGCTTATAGCTACTAACACAGATCTACCGGTACTTAGTCTACCGATAGACATAGTCACCGATAAGCTAAGGTCACCGATACGCAGATCTACCGATATAACAAGTCCACTGGTAAGCACATAGATCAGGTCCACTGATACAAATAGCTACCGATAGAAGCTGAGCTACCGATATAACAAGTCTACCGGTATGCATAAGTCTACCGATATATACATCACTGGAACCGAAAAGAGCTACCGATATGCACAGACTATAAGTATAATGATACAAGCTATTTTTACCCTAGATTTACCGATAGAGTAAGTCTTCTGATATAAGCAAGTCTACCGCTATGAAGCTACCGATACAAAGCGAGCTACCGATAGACCAAGAGATACCGATAGAAGGGGTCACCGGTATACAGAGCTATTGATATAGAGTAACAGCTACCGATACCAGGAGCTACCAATACAAGATCAAAGAGCTACCGATAGAAGGTCACTACTACAAAAAGTCCACCGTTACAGATCTACCAACAGAAGCTAATAATGAAAGAGTGACTAGTAAAACTCTATATTCTCAATATTATTTATTTATTATGAAATAGTCATATTTGATGTTTTTAATGCAATTAATGTTATTTAATGATAGTTGTTGGCATGTCAAGGAACCATACATAGTACCCATGAAAAAGGTAATCATTCTTTTTACTAGAGCTGAATGCTATAATAGGATGGACAATGACATGGCATAATTTAATCAAGAATCATGTGAAGGGTGTAAAAGGAAAGGGATGAACAACATTGAAGCGTGGCGCATTCACACAAAAAAAAAAGCTACATTAATACTAGGAGAGAATTGTACATACACGAAGACATTAATTCTAGAGAAGACCACAAGCTACACCTTAGTAAAAGAATGAAGAACTACAACAAGCTCTTTATGAACTCAAGATGATCAAACTGAACTTGAAGAAAACGAACCTCTGTTTTTCAGACAAAAACAATAGTAGGACTTGGAATAATTTATGATTAATCTAAAGAGTCGAGAGCTATAATTCAAATTAATAGATATTTCTAAAACTCATATTTACTCTCTTAGTGATTATTTCATTTACATTTCGAGTCGTGTGTGTGCTCTGTATATTTTATACACACACTATCTCATGTGCTAGACTGGAGGATCTCTAAATCCTCAAAAAAACCTTCCATAATTTTATTGTATCTCACTGTAGATAGTGGTAGAGGTCAAGTAAGACATGAACAACATGTGTGCTGTTGTTTTGTTTTCCAACGAAGAAGTGTGGTAGAGGTCTTAGTACCTGGACAGTCTTTGCACTATTGTTTACCCCGATCCAGGGTGTGGATCACATTTATATAAATTGTTTGAGAGTACTAAGTCTCAGATTGAAATTGAACCTCTTGGTTACATATGTTGTGCATCTTAGATTAAAGTATACTATATATTTTATATTCCGCTGCTAATTACTTTGAAATACAATTTGTTTTAAAGTTACTTTGATAGTTAAATGAGAAAGTGTTTATACTTATTGTAAACCAGAAAGTTATTTTCAATAGTTAATTTGATCTTATGATTAAATTAACTGAGACCTAATCATTCTTTGAGAAACTAATTGACCATTCACAATCTATATAAATTCACTATAGTTTAACTTATTTTTTAAATTGGTGGATTTTAAGAGAAATATTTTTAACAGAAATTTTTATTTGTACTTAATTCACCCCCCCTCTTGAGTATCTACTCTGACCAACAGAAAGGGATGTGGCACACCAACTTTTTGGGATCATGTTGGTGAAAGAAAACTAATAGGCCTAGAACTTGTTGAAGAAACAATGGAAAATGTGGAGATTATCCAAACCTACATTAAAGCATCTCAATGTAGGAAAAACATATATACCGACAACTGAAGGATGGATTTGAAATTTCATGTTGGAGATCATATTTTTCTTGAAGTTATTTCCATGAACTAGTGTTATATGATTCGTTAAGAAAGGTAAATTAAGTCCCATGTACATGAGACCTTTTGAAATTCTAGAAATAATTGGAGTTGTAGATTTTTGTTTGTTAATGCCTCCAAGTCTCACCAAAGTTCATGAGGTATTACATGTATCACTGTTGTGAAAATACTTGCCCAACCCAAAGTATGTACTCATCTATGATGAAATAGAACTGGAACATGATCTGTCTTATTGTGAAGGGCCTGTCAAGATTCCTGAAACTAGAGAACAAGTGTTGAGAAACCGGACGACTCATTTGGTAAATGTTCTATGTAGAAACCATAAGATGGAAGAGGCAACGTGGGAAACTGAGGTACAAATAATGAAGAACCACCCAAAACATTTTATATATTATTATTCTAGAAATTTAGAGGAAGAAGTTTTTTTAAGGATAAAATAATGTAACACCTCAGGCTTCCACGGTACGTTTCACTTTAAATAATGCAATAACTTGTGCTGTACGCAACCTCGTGTTCTAGCACACCACGACCAATCAAACTAGATGTTGTGAATATTAATACCCAATTTTTGAAATTTTATAAATTTTATTTACCTAATTGGACAACATTTTAGGATTCGGAATATCAAAATTAATTTAGGGTGAATTTTTGGTATTATTCTGAAAACATTAAATTTTTGATGAATAGTGAAAAACACTACGTTATTGGTTAAAACCTAATTTTTTTTTAAAAAATTATTTATTTTATTTAAAAATATTTTAGGTTTAAATAGGCACATAATACCTATATAATTTTAATGTAATTCATTGGAGTGATTTTTTAATAAAATTAGATGTATACAATTTCATTGAACATTTTAATGTCTTTTATCCATGTTCTAGGAACAATTGTAAATTTGCATAAAAAATAATTTTACTAACTTTTGAATTGAATTTCAAAACTCTGAGATACACAGTTGACATAAGTATGTAAAATTTTCTTCAATAGGATAGAAATAAATTTTGGTAAATATTAACTTTTGATTTTTATTTACAACGGTAAAAAAAATAGTGTAATTAAAGGTATAAATGATATACTAATTATCCTAACACAAGACCTTATTCTATTGGATAAGTGTTTTTTGACCAAAATCAACCTTATGAATAAAATATGATATTATTTGATCCAATTGGATTCGATTATGAAATTTATATTTATTTTATTTAAAGAAGAGGTAAAGGTGTTAAATTCAGTGTTTATTTGTCACGACCCGTCCTCGGGACCCATGCCGTGACTACCCCAAGCCCACCTTCCATAGGCCAGGGGCTGGCGACTAGCACCAAAGGCGTAAATGCCGATAACTGGGAAGGCATTGCCTTTATAAAAGTAAACAAAACACCACAGAGTACAAGAAGATGTAAAACACTAAGTACAAAAGGAAGTGTTGAAAAGTAAATGGGCCAGAATACAAACCCAATCGAAAGTACAGCTACAACTGAAACAAAAGTACAACAGAAAAGACAAACAGCTAGAAGAATGGAAGCAGCTCCTGGGTCATCCTCCTTAGATCCTACCTGAAGGGTAGGTACAGATAGCGCAGCTGCTGGTTCGTCCACCATGGATCCTACCTGAAGGGTAGGTACAAATAGCCTCCACAACGCTCTCGCCCGTCAACCTCCTCCAAGTGTCGTCTTGTCGTGAAGTCCACCTCCGGGTACCGTCCAGTCCTCGAACACTCGACCTCCGTCAACACTACCCATCGTCTGCAACCAACACAATGAGGTGTCGGCATAGCCCGTGCAGGGTTGAGTATAACGATACTCAGTAGGGACCCCGAGACCCTCAAGGTCTCTCTAAATCCAACAAGGATATCCACAAAGAAGATCTCAACAGATAACCCTTACTTTGGTATAAGCCCATACTTATACCTAAGTTGTCATGTAACCCATCTCAATCATGAGGAAACACAAAGGTTATGAAATCAAAAGATAACCACCACCCAGGTATATGCCCATACACATATCTAAGTTATCAAGTGACCCATCTCAATCATAAGATAAACACGACGGTCATAGACTCAGCTCAAACCAGGATTTTTATTATCGAAACCGTAACTGCTGAATAGCCCCATCTCTGGAGTGTACAGTGGTCTTGTCATGACTCCGAGGTACTGCTCACTAACCTAAGACTACTGAGGTAATCCTCCTGTCGAGTACCGTGGGTCAGCCACCCAAACACAGTAGTGTTTCCCGCCGGGGTATGCCACCCAAACACAGTAGTGCACACCCCCTAATAGCCTGCAGAGGTACTCTCCGGACGAGTACCGCAGGTCTGTACTATCACACAGTAGTGCTCCGTCCGCCATGGGTCTGCACCCAAACAAAGTAGTGCTCTGTCCACTGGGCTAGTCGACTCACTACAAGTCGAGTCGGTCAAGCAGTCGTCAGGTCTCAGCCGGCTACACGGTCTCCGTACTCCGTACGCTTGTCTCTGGGAGGGTCCGATCCATGAGCTATAGGTCGATACTCCAAGTATCTCAAAGTCACACTAAGAATTATCTCAAAGGACCTCCTCGTCATAGGGGTCTCAACGCAACAGACGGCGCGCCAATCGGACGCCCGGTCTGTGAGTTATTAGCCTTTTCGTCCCATGGGCCCGGTTGGTTTCGTGTGCGAACCAACCCAGTAGTATCTCAACTATACCCTGAACCCTCATAGGGTATACTCATATGGTCCGTTTCGCAACGTGATCACCAACGCCGCTGACGGTTCGTCAAATGGACGTCCAGTCTGAAAGTTATCAGCTTTTCCGTTCTAGGGGCCCGGATGGATTTCAGGTATAATCCAACCCGGACACTATCCAAATGCAACCAAAACTCAGGAGAAGTATGCCAAAAGATCCGTCTCATCAAGAAGAAACCATCAAAGTCGACGGCACGTCAATCGGACGTCCGGAGCTCATGATATAAGCGTTTCCGCTCCGAAGGCCCGGTTGGTTTCTTATCCGAACCAACCCAGCCATACTCAAAGTTCTCTGAAACCTTGAGTGTAATATACAGAAACGACCATCTCGATCCAAGGAACGCATCTCAATAGACGATGCGTCGATCAGAGGTATGTAGCCCAAGATATGGTCGTTTTAACGGAAGCTGCTCGAAAATAGGGGGTTCGGGCACGGTCTGACCTGGCCCGAGACCCCCTGTGTCGGCCCAAACCGGGTCGACCTGAACCGGGTCCGGGTCCGGCTTGTTTTGGCGTGGCCTGGCCCATCTGGCGCAGCCCGACCCGGCCCGACCTGGGCTGCCCGTCCCGGCGCGTTGGCACGCTAGCGGTCCGCGGGCCAGCTTGGTTACACCGAGCTGGGCGATCAAAGGGGGGGGGGGGGGGGGAGGGCGATGCCCCCTGTCTCATTAAACGCGGCCCCCGCATGGGGGCCGCTGCTGTCCGGCCAGCCGGGGGTTACGTCCCCCAGCCTCTCCCCTGACTGGCCGGCTCGCTCCGGCCGACCCGCTGCTGCACCACGGGACCGGTGCAGGCTGGGCCCCCTGCTCAGACACTGACGGCCGGAAGCCGGCTTCCGCTCCCTGCTCTGCCGTGTCCCAAGGCCGCGGCGTTATTCCGTCCGATGGGGTGCGGCGGCGCCGCGCCCCTCGGCCGCTGCCCCGCTCCGGCCACGGTCTCTTCTAGGTTCCCCGGCGCTGCGCGATAGTGCCGCGACTTGTTCAACTTCAACAGCTCGGCGCGACGGCGCCGTGCTTCCTCGCCCAAACTCATAGCTTCCGCGCGGTGCAACGGCACCGAGCCTCCTTACACATGCCGCAACAAAATCAACAACCAAGGGGGGAGGAGGTTCGGCCGTGTTCATGCGATATGACCTCCTCCCGTTATTGTGATATCAGGCGGCTCAAATAAAGACGATAAGCAGCGATGGAAGTAATCAGGAACAAAAAAAATAATCTCCCTATAGGTTTTCCGCAAGTCAAAGGAAATTCCAAACCCGCAAACAAAAAAACTTTTGTGGATCAAAATAATACTGATTTGATCCGCATTGTTGTTGTAGAAGTAAAACAATCATGAGATTATTAAAATTCTCAAATTAAACCCCTACCTCGAGCGTAGTCGTCGAACGAGGTTTGTCACGGAAAGGGATGTCACAGAATTGAGACGGATCGTCGCGTCGCGGAAGAATAGTGTCTCCCTTCCTTTCACACGGAAAGAAGGAACGAGGAGATGCGTGTCGGGTCATCGATCTCTGAGGAAGGTGTCTGTCACCGTCGTCCGTCGTTGGAGGTCGGCGTTCTTCATCGGCGGCAGTGCGTTCTTCGCGTTCTTCGATGAAGAACGAAGAACTTCAAGACTCCCCTTTTTCTCCCAAAAATTCAACACAACAAGCCCAACAATAATAAAATAAGACTCGTCTTATTTTATTAACACACAATCCAACGTCTTTGAAATTAAAAAATTGAATCAACTAATTAATTGAATTTAATTGCAGCGTTTAAACAACCCAATTAATAGAGGCGTTTAATATATAAATAGACGCACGAGTTAACATTCATTAATTGGGGGGGGGGTGTGGGTGAGTTACTGAAATTAAGGAGGGGTTGAGGAAGATGAAAGGGTGGGGCTCGTGTGGCCCCCGGCCCACTAATATCCAACCTAGTGGATTAGTTAGGATGTGGGTCCCACTTAACCGCATAGCCTAGGTTAACACTTCTTTAAATAAAATAAAATTGGTTTCACCACTTTTATTTTATTCCTTTACTTAACCCAAAAATTTAATAACCACACCCGAGAAAACTCAACTCTGGAAAAGGTGTTTCTAAGCATTTACCGACGCTGTGATTCCATCGGTGCCCTTAGATTTCAATTCCGAGCACCAGTTTAAATGTTAGAAAAACCCGCTCGTTCGTTCACTGAACGTTCCCGAGCCTAACTTCGCAAATTAATTCTGGGCACACCGGGCCTCAGAATCAGGTACCGTCAGAAACTGTGTTCTTGTAAAATCCCAAAGAAATTAAGAAAACAGTTTCCTTGAAATTTCCGGGTCTTTACATTACTCCCACCTTAGGGATTTACGTCCCCATAAAGCTATAACACAAACTAGGGATACAAAAGCGGTACTGAGCACTGACCTGAGCCTTCCGCTCTCATGTGCTCACCTGGAGGTTCCCGTACTACCAGTGAAAGCACACCGAAGGAATCGATCGTCCTCGTAGGATCCGCTCCTGTCGATCCTCAACCTCTACTGGAACCCCAAAAAAGTCACCCCATCGCCAATGTCCAGTTCCCCATGGTCGATGCCATGCGTCGGGTCAAGAACGTTTCTCCCCAGTTGAGATACGTGGAAGTCGTCGTGCACCCGGTGCAACTGAGGTGGATGGGTTAAGCGGTAAACCACCTCGCCTACCGAGCTGAGGACCTGAAAAGGTCTGCTGAACCTCGGAGATTACTTGCCGCCTTGGCCACATCTCCGTAAACCTCATCGAGGTGAGACCCATATAAGGACGTGGTCATCATCCTTGAACTCTAGAGGCTTCCTGTCAGCTCTGTGCTGTCTCATCTGCCGTGATCCATAGGCGATCACTTCCCACTCCTACATTAGGACACAACTGAGTCTGGTCCCTAATGCGTCACAGCGAACTATGTAACCAAAACCCACAGGTTGGGCGTACTGGTCAACCCAGCTCCTGAAAGCTCTGCTAGAAGTGGTGTCGCAACTCTGGAGAATTCTAGAACAAAAGTAAGTTTGGCCATCTCATGAGTGATCGAATGCACCCTCTTATGCATGATTCCTTCCTGTGCTGCCTAGGTTTTCCTTTTCACCGACCAAGGAAAACCCCATGCCAACGTTGTAGATAAACCACAACCTTTTTTCCTAATACAGTCAATCCATGTATGAACTGTGGAGCCAATCCATACTCACACCAACATCGTAAGGCCTCGATGCTGCCACCAAGAGATTCCAACAGAAACTCTCACCTCGTGGGTCAGATCACACTGTCGGCGTAAGTGTGATTATTAAGTCTCCTCCCAAGGTATCTCCAGACGTGAGGGTCAAGTCTATGGCTTACCGGAAACTCTAGGTCTGGGAAAAGATTCGTGGAAGGAAGGAATGATTCAAATCAACTTCTGTTAATAAGGCAGCTAATAGTGGACACAGACTTCCCCTTGAATCATTATTAGATCCATTGGGTCACTCTCCTTAACCGCATGCAGCTACTCTCTTCCCCTTCCATCCAGCTCCCTGAGCCTGGTGGGGACAACAAAGGTGGGTGGTTGTACCATGTTGAAATGTACACCACCACATGCTGCTCTCCAAGCTCTGCTTCCACATCCGCTGCTATGCAGATTCATCTTTCCTTGACACTTCCTCTTCTTGAAACAGTTTACACGTCCAAGTCTCTGAGACTGACGCCAGTTTGCATCCTCCCACTGTTAACATTCACTGGCTAAAACCGATCATCCAAAGAACATTCAAACATAAAGGCTCTTTCTAGCACCCTAACATAAGTAGGAATGCATAGAAAAAGGGTGCTTACTCGGATATCCTTTAAACACACCTTGCTCTGAGGTCCAAGCTCTAAAGAACTGATCATATCGTAGACATCAAGTACCAAGAATGATCGGTATGCCTCGATGAATTCTCAGCTACCGACATGTCATCCTACCAAAGTTGTATAAGCTCTAGAAAACTCTCAGCCACTTCCTCAAGCCAGTTCTCAGCTGCCTGTGCGTCGGGCTCACCTCGGAACTTGAGGGTATCTGATGTTGGAACACGTGTAAGGAAGAAAGCCTACATGTGTCAACTACCGGCACTGGTGGTTGTAACTACTGACTAACTGGTAGTGATGTATAGCTGGCACACTACCCGAAGGCACTATCTCAGGCATCGGTCCACATACTGAAGCATCATCACTATGCGGACTATCCCCGTGGTCATTCACGGGAAAAAACTAGTAGCCAAGTCCACCATCCACTCTACTGATGTCTTAGCTAGGCAAAACACTCTAGCAATAACCTCCAACCAGTGCTCTGCTGTCTGGGAATCTTCCTTGCCTCGTAACCTCAGAGGCCACTGCTGCTGGAACTCGTGAAATGCACTCTGCCAGCATGCACAGTTTGCTAGTAAGGCTGGTGCCATCTGCTGCCCAACAGGTGGTGGTGCTACTGGTACACCACCTGAGGGTGCCAACATAGTAAAAAGGGCCCCGCACCGAAGCCTCGCCGCTCGGTGGACCGTCATCGAGTACTCTCTCGGAACTGCAACTGACTATCTGCGTGGAGACATCCTGAACAGATGCGACACGGTCAACGATTTATACCTGGTGAGCTGACCTGGTTTGAGCTGACTTTAAAACTCTTGGAAACACACACACAATCAGTGTTTTCATGCACAAAGTCGGAAATCAGTAGTCAGGGTCCTAGTGTATGGATACATTGGCTACCGCAGCAACACTGGACTCCCTGAACTAAAAACCACACTCTGTACCCTTAACACTATTTCTTCACAGAAAGGGAATATCAGAGTTATATGTTCTGCGGTAGAACCGACCCCTCTGATACTAATTTGTCACGACCCGTCCTCGGGGCCCGTGCCGTGACTACCCCAAGCCCACCTTCCATAGGCCAGGGGCTGGCGACTAGCACCAAAGGCGTAAATCCCGATAACTGGGAAGGCATTGCCTTTATAAAAGTAAACAAAACACCACAGAGTACAAGAGGAAGTAAAATACTAAGTAAAAAAGGAAGTGCTGAAAAGTAAATGGGCCAGAATACAAACCCAATCGAAAGTATAGCTACAACTGAAACAAAAGTACAACAGAAAAGACAAACAGCTGGAAGAATGGAAGCAGCTCTTGGGTCGTCCTCGTCGGATCCCACCTGAAGGGTAGGTACAGATAGCACAGCTGCTGGATCGTCCACCACGAATCCTACCTGAAGGGTATGTATAGATAGCCACCACAATTCTCTCACCCGTCAACCTCCTCTGAGTGTTGTCTCGTCGTGAAGTCCACCTCCGGGTACCGTCCAGTCCTCGAACACTCGGCCTCCATCAACACTGACCGTCGTCTGCAACCAACACAATGGGGTGTGGCCATAGCCTGTGTAGGGGTGAGTATAATGATACTCAGTAGGGACCCCGATACCCTCAAGGTCTCTCTAAATCCAACAAGGATATCCACAAGGAAGATCACAATAGATAACCCTTACTTAGTTATAAGCCCATACTTATACCTATGATGTCAAGTAACCCATCTCAATCATGAGGAAACACAAGGGTTATTAAATCAATGGATAACCACCACCCAGGTATATGCGCATACACATACATAAGTTATCAAGTGACCCATATCAATCATGAGGTAAACACAAAGGTCATAGACTCTACTCAAACCGGGATTTTTATTATTGAAACCGTAACTGCTGAAGAGCCCCGTCTCTGGAGTGTACAGTGGTCCTGTCACAACTCTGAGGTACTGCTCACTAACCTAACACTACTGAGGTACTCCTTCTGTCGAGTACCGCGGGTCGGCCATCCAGACATAGTAGTGCTTCCCATTGGGGTATGCCACCCAAACAAAGTAGTGCACACCGCCTAATAGCCTGCAGAGGTAATCTTCGGATGAGTACCGTAGGTCTGCATTGTCACACAGTAGTGCTATGTCCGCCATGGTTCTGCACCCTAACAATGTAGTGCTCCTTCCACTGGGCTAGTCGACTCACTCCAAGTCGAGTCAGTCAAGCAGTCGTTAGGTCTCAGCCGGCTACACGGTCTCCGTACTCCGTACGCTCGTCTCTGGGAGGGTCAGATCCATGAGCTACAGTTCGATAATCCAATTATCCCAATGTCCCACTAATAAGTATCTCAAAGAAACGCCTCGTCATAGGGGTCTTAACGCAATAGACGGTGCGTGAATCGGATGCCCGGTTTGTGAGTTATTAGCCGTTTCGTCCCAGGGGCCCGATTGGTTTCGTGTGCGAACCAACCCGGCCATATCTCAACTGTACCCCAAACTCTCATAGGGTATACTCATAAGGACCGTTTCTCAACGTGATCACTAACGCCGCTGACGGTTCTTCAAAAAGACGTCCAGTCTGAATGTTATCAGATTTTCTGTTACAAGGGCCCGGTTGGATTTCGGGTACAATCCAACCCGTACACTATCCAACTACAACCAAAACTCAGGAGAAGTATTTCTAATGTTCCGTATCATCAAGAGGAAACCAAAAAAGTCAACGACACATCAATCGGACGTCCGGAGCTCAAGATATAAGCGTTTCCGCTACGAGGGCCCAGTTTGTTTCGTATCCGAACTAACCCGTACGTACTCAATGTTCTCCAAAACCTTGAGTGTAATATACCGAAATTACCGTCCTGATCAAAGGATCGCATCACAACTGACGGTGCGTCGATCAGAAGTCCGTAGCCCAAGATATGGGCGTTTGAACGGAAACTGCCTGAAAATAGGGTGTTCGGGCTCGGTCCGACCCAGCCCGAGACACCCTGTGTCGACCCAAACCAGGTCGACCCGAACCGAGTCCAGGTCCGGCCTGTTTGGGTGCGGCCTGGCCCGGCCTGGGTGGCCCAGCCCAACGCATTGGCGCGCTGGCAGTCCGCTAGCCAGCTCGGTTACACCGAGCTGGGCATTCAAAGGGGGGGGGGCGCTGCCCCCTGTCTCATTAAACGTGGCCCCCCACGTGGGGGCCGCTGCTATCTGGCCAACCGGGGGTTACGACCCCCGGCTTCTCCCCTGACCAGCCGGCCTGCTCTGGCCGGCCGGCTGCTGCACCACAGGACCCGCGCGGACCGGTCCCCCTGCTCCGACGCCGGCGGCCGGAAGCCGGCTGCCACTCCCTGCTCTGTCGTGGCCTTGTTCCGTCCAGTGCAGCGCGACAGCGACGCACCCCTCCGCCGCAGCCCCGCTCTGGCCGTAATCTTTTCCAGGTTCCCCAGCGCGGCGCAACAGCGCCACGCTTCCTCGCCCAAACTCACAGCTTTCGCGCGGTGCAACGGCACCGCACCGCCTTACACATGCCGCAACAAAATCAACAACCAAGGGGCGAGGAGGGTCGGCCGTGTTCGTGCGGTCCGAACACCTCCTGTTATTGTGATATTAGGCGGCTCAAATAAGGATGACAAGCAGTGATGGAAGTAATCAGGATCAAAAGAAATAATCTCCCTACGATTTTTCCGCAAATCAACGAAAATTCCAAACCCGCAAACAAAAAAACTTTTGCGGATCAACTTAATACTGAGTTGATCCGCATTCTTGTTTTAGAAGGAAAACAATCATGAGATTATTAAAATTATCAAATTAAACCCCTACCTCGAGCGTAGTCGTCGAACGAGGTTTGTTGCAGAAAGGGACGTCGCGGAATTGAGACGGATCGTCGCGTCGCGGAGGAACGATGTCTCTTTTCATTTGACGTGGAAAAGAGGAATGGGGAGATGCGTGTCGGGTCGTCGATCTTCGAAGAAGCCATCTCTCACCATCGTCCGTCGTTGGAGGTCGGCATTCTTCATCGGCGGGGGTACGTTCTTCGTGTTCTCCGATGAAGAACGAAGAACTTCAAGACTCCCCTTTTTATCCCAAAAACTCAACACAACAAGCCCCAAAATAATAAAATAAGACTCCTATTATTTAATTAACACACACGACAAAATCTATGAAATTAATAAATTGAATCAACCAATTAATTGAATTTAATTGCAACGTTTAAACCGCCCAATTAATAGAGGCGTTTAATATTTAAATAAACACAGGAGTTGACTTTTGTTAATTGGGGGGGGGGGGGGTGCGGGTGCGTTACTAAAATTAAGGAGGGGTTGAGGAAGTTTAAAGGGTGGGGCTCGTGTGGGCCCCACCCCACTAATATCCTAGCTAGTGGATTAGTTTAGATGTGGGTCCAACTCAACCACTTAGCTTAGGTTAACACTTCTTTAAATAAAATAAAATTGGTTGCACCACTTTTATTTTATTCCTTTACTTAACCCAATCATTTAATAACCACAACCGAGCAAATGAAACTCTGGAAAAGGTGTTTCTAAGTAATTACCGGCGCTGCGATTCCATCGGTGCCCTCAAATTTCAATTCCGAGCACCGGTTTAAAAGTTATAAAAACCCGCTCGTTCGTTCACTGAACGTACCCGATCCTAACTTTGGAAATTAATTCCTAGCACACCGGGCCTCGGAATCAGGTGCCGTCAGAAACTGCATTCTTGTAAAATCCCAAAGAAATTAAGAAAAAACTTTCCTTGAAATTTTCTAGTCTTTACAATAATAACTAAACCATTTTTAATATATGGTTTTACACAAAATAAATTAGACTATAATTATTAATTAGAAAGATAAAAAAATTTCCTAAATCATGGTATTTTAATTTTAATTTTTAGACATTAAATAATTAAATGTATATTTGACACTATAATGATGCAGTAATTACCTTATTAATAAATGGTTAAAGTAATTGATTTTATAAATATCCAAATAAATGTAAATTGGGACTTTTGATTCATTAAAAAAAATTCTAGGTTAATATGACGTGTTAGGATAGATGTAATATATCTCTTTTTAAGTAATCATGTTTCGTTGACTTTCACAAAATCCAAATACAAAATAGTGTCAAATTTATATAAATGAGTTTTAAACAAAAATACTATATTATTAATTGACATAATATTTAAAAAATTCTTAGGTTCGGCCGAAGGTCTTATATAAGGTTATATGTGCCAATAATGAACCACTTTTGGGTTCGTGTGGCTTTTTATACTATGTTTATTAACCATTTATTATAATAATACAAGAATACATGGAAAATTTAAACAATTTAACTAAGAGTTAAATATAAAAGGTAAGGTTAATATAGTGAACTAAATATGTCTAAAACATATTTTTTGAGTGGCTTTTTACCCATACTCACCATATCCTTTAAATAAAAACTTTTTGGAGCCATTATAAATTGAATATGATTGTATAATAAATTGATATTTTGTGATATTCCTAAAGTGACCCTAACCTCTCTTATAAAAGGGTACTTCACCTTCTCACAATATGACAACTCCAAAAACATTTGTCTCAGAAAATAACATCTCAAATATCCACCCAACTATCCTCATATCAACATTTAGGCCTTACATTGACCAGAATATAACCTAAAGAGCCCTTTCGATCAAATAAAAAAGAAGCACTCGAAGAAGAGATAATAATTTCATCACTTATTTCAATGTTAAATTTATCTTCCACTTCATATTTTAATTGTGGGTTCCATAACAAAATAATAAATCCAGTAATTTATACATAAATTGATGTTATTAAAAATATTATACAACCATATTCATTATTTCATCCATCCAATGAATGACAAAGTTCCTATACAGGCGTATGTACGGCTTACCGTCTCCACATCAAGGTATTGTTTTCTATTCCACACTTAAATATTTTGATGGGTATAAGAATGATTATAATTGAAGTAAGTAATAAATATAACATGATAATGATTCTTTTAATATGATACACCATCCAATTACATACAATTTCACCATCAATAGAATGATATTGTTGCTCATCCGTACATATGGATTACCATCTCAACGAATGCGATGGGATTCATTCCCCATCGTAAACATTGAAGAATAATTTTAAATATATAATTTAAAATAATGTTTATGAACATAATATAAGTATGGATATCAATTAAATATATCCTATACATAAAAATCATGCCTTACGTTACAAAACATATAAAGGAAAATGAATCAGTTAACACCTGAAACTTTGATACTACTAAAATATTATTAATAAAGCAATATTATAAGATCATATATGATATAATATTTATTATTGTGGTTCATGTATAATTTAATAGAAAAAATTTACTTATTATACAGGTGGTTAACTTACCATCAAATAAGGAAATTTATAGGGTAAGGGTTAATTTTTACAATCACTTTATTTATCCGAGGTTGTTTATATGTAAGTGTCTATTGGGACTTCTATATCATCCACATCTGTGTTTCTTAAAAATGTATTTCAAAACATTTATAATATTTCATATAATATGGGTAAAATTTATTTATACCCTTGTTTTAATTTTTATAATTTTTTTAACGTAATATTTCTGTCGTTTTCCAAACAAAGTACTTCATGACATTTTCTAAGAATTAATGTAAAAATGTTTTTTAACTTATATGTCGGGTGAGACTATTTTCTGTCATTATAAAACTGTCAATGCTTCCCTTAAAATATTATAAGAGTATTTCTAAAATAAAGGTTGTCTTTTATAATCACATGAATTTTAAATGAATTCATAATAGAAAAAGATATTTATCTCAAATAGTTTTGATATCATCAATGTCAACATCCTTCGAAGGATTTTACACCTGTTTGAAGTTTATTTATTATGATACAATAATCCTTATTTTATTGAATGTTTTGTGATATTTTTGACTGTGGATGTGTTATTTATTTACCATTCATGGTTTATGGTTTAAGTATTAACATTTTGTAAGCTATTTTTAATATGAATGTTTATGTTATTTTTCAACCTTTTCATTTAAGGAATGCATTAGACTTAGTAAGTAATGGGTGGAGCCCACTATAGAACCGTGGTGCATCGGTAGGAATCATGAGATAGACTAGTGTATTGGCAAAAGTCTTTGACAATATTCTATTTGTAGTCTTTGCATGAAGCCTTGACTAAGTGGTTATGATGTATGGCATTATGAATTCCATCATTATGAAATTGGGTATTGATATTACATGTTATTATTAGACTAGTAGAATATGCATGTGAATAAGTAAATGGAATTATTTGATTTATCTTTTCCATATTATGCTGAAGTTTATGTTTAAAAGGATTTTGTTTTAGTCTTATACATTTCCTTAAATGATTATACTTATTTATGGTAGTTTCTGTTATATTGTTATCCTTACTGAGAATTTGAGATCACCCCTTTCTATGTTTTATTTTTCCCACGATGCAATGATGTATATTACAATTAACTTGAAAGAATATGTTATGGGATACTAGTGTGTTTAATTGGGACAAAATGTTGGTGTTTTTCCATTTCATAATGTAATGTAAAACATATGTATGTGTCTAGTACTTCAAAGGCTACTAAATGAATCAGTCCTTCGAGACTTGATCTCTTGTGATCATTCCAATGTTATATAACAATGCATCGACTCTAGGTAACTAGGGTTGGGGCATTACAGAAAATATTGATGTGCTCATATAGATATGAAAAAAAACAATGAAATAGCTTCAATAATCCATTGTTAAATATTATAAATATAATTATGCATATAATTAGGAATGATAATTCAATTAATTTAAATACGATGAAGTGTTTTATGCTTATCTGCATGATAAAGAAGGATAACCTTACCCCACAAATGATGTAGCTACAAAAGACACTGTAAAAGTTTATATATTCTAATAAATAATACATGGAATGTTATAAATGTGTGAATATCATGTATGTAATGAAATAAGATGATAGATATTGAGACTCTCAATATTATAATGAGTTAAGAAGAATATAATTAATCAAATATGATTATTTTGATAATGTAATTGAGGATTACTATTAGATCATTAAATAAAAGGATTTTTTAATGTTTCGATTAACATAGATTCATATGGATTCAAAATTTTAATATTGATTATAATATCTATATACAATTAATATTAAATATGAATAATAGTGAAGATGAGTATGTTCTACAACATGATACTAAATATTCTAAAAGTAATGAAGAGTGTTTAGGAGCACCAAAATAAAACCTATAAGGAGTCATAGTATTAATGTGTGACAGAAAAATAAATTCTATATAAATAAATCAAATATTTTATACTTAAAAAGAAGAGAGGAGAATACAAATTTTTTAAAATGATTATTATATTCTGGATGATGTTTTGATAAGTCCAGACTATTGAATTTTGCGGTAAAAATTTGATATTCTTTTAAAAACCCACTTTTTTGCTGCATATCAGGAAGATGATTAGTTGTGCAATGTATATGTGATACAGGTTTCAAATTTCTACTCTACATCACTTGGAATAAGAATAATATTTTATACTAGTGGTGTTATATAATATATATGGATACCTTAAAATATAACTGGTCCATTCTAGGAAAACGATTTTAAGGCCACACCCTTTCTCATTTTTATGTTATAATAAGAAGAAAGATGTGTATAACGGATTGTAACCCTGAAATAATGGGGAAAAATTATCCTTATGGAGGTGAACATCCTAAAACAATCATGGGTTTGTTGTATTTTTATAATGATATTTATACCTGTATTAACAGTGGTATAAGGTGAAATATATAAAATGTTGACATCCATCCAATTAAGAAGTTAAGAGGTGATAATAATATTATATTTTAATTTTATTAAAATTATACCAGCATGAATATAGGTGTTGAACATATCCATATATGATCATATCAATTGATATTAGTGATGTTAAAACACTATTATTTTGAATATTCAAATTTTTTAAATAATGATTTTTAATTCAACATTCAAAGTCTAAATTGACTACACACTAAGGGGAATCTTATCAAATAGTGATTATATTCAAATGAACAAAGAAACTGAAATAAAAAAAATAATAGATGAGTTTAGAATAAAATATAATATCTTTTTCTTGAGATATGGGGAAGAAAATAAAACATCAATATGATATACTCATTATGATATTTGTCCAAGAATAGGTAAAAATTAATTCACTAAGAAGTAAAATGAAAATAAGTTGGATAATGCTTCTACAGAAAGTATATTAGATTTATTCCATTAAGAGTAGGTAATTATAACATATTTTCATAATAATTTTTTTGATGAATCATGAATAATAGGTGAAGACTATATTTTTTATTATATTTTTAAAAATAAAAATGTTGATTCATGTAATAAATCATATGAAATCCTATAAGTTTAGTCGAAACATATTTTTATTTATATTTTTTCTCCCATAAATAATTTATACAATTATTCAATCACCTTATAACTGAATCACATATAAAGCAAAAGGCCTTGACTAAAATTTTCTTTAGTTCCAAAATCTCACAGATCAAATAGAGGGAAAAATAAAAAGGATGTTACATCATGAAGAAAAATGATTCGTATAAGAGACAAATTTTTTTATTGAAAATAATGAGAACAAATAATACTTAAAAAAATGAATTCAAATAAAACTATATCTCAATTATTACCATCAAACATAATCAATGTCAATCCAATAAAATATGATTAGAAAGCTTGACTGTAGGTTATATAAAAATTCCATATTGTTTATGATATTATTTAGAGGATATAAAATATGTGTGAAAAAAAGGAAGATAGTTTCTAAATATAAATACACTCTAAATAAGAAATGAGATGATTTTGTAATCAAAATTATAGAGCATAAAATTTCTATAGCCACGTCTTCACAAAAATCTAAATGAAAAATTGATGCTGCCAGAGAGTGATTAGAGGAGAGATAATGTTTCTAAAATAAGTATTATGTTGTATAATAAATTCATATAATTGGAGGATAAATCATTAAAATAATCAATGACTTATCTGACATCGATTATTAAATTTTTTAAATATAGATTTCACTACAAATAAAAATAGTATAAATAAAAAATATTTACAAAATTATATGTGTAAATGTGATGAGAACCCAATCACATTTTCTATGGTGAATTGAATAAAGTGTATAAGTTCAATTTCCCCATCAAGAGCCCAACCTGTTGGAGTTTGGATTAGTGGTAACCACCCCGTAATCCTACATGAAAAATGGGGCTCAAAACCCATTGGGCGCAAGTACTGTAGTAGTGACAGTACTATAGATCGGCGGGAACTATAGCGGCGGCAGGGCACTGTAGTAGCGACGGTACTGTGCGGTACTGTAGCAACCGGGTTACTATTCACAGAATAGAATTTGGGCAAAAAATTGGGCCTACGGGATATGTAATGGGCTACAAACCCAGAGAGCCTTCAAGCTATGTAATGGTTCCCCCTCTACCGAGTTAATAGAGGTCTTTGATTTGCTTTAATATTAAAATGAGGCTTTGGCCCCAACCTTTAAAAAATAATAAGATCAATGTTTTTGTTTATTTTTTGGTAATATTGAAGGATTATATATATCAGACTTGGAAATTGAAAAAAAATTTCTAGTACTGGTTGAAATGGAAGAGCAAAAATATGTAGAGCTATAATTATTAAGAGAAATTATCTACATTTGTCCAATTAACTTGAAAATATGAATACCATCTGTAGTAATTTAATCCACTGTGGTAAAAGGAGTGATAGATGATTTTATAATTCTATTATGTATAATTAAAATCCAAATAAAGAATAAATACCATTATAGTGTAATAATTAAGGAATCATTCCTACTATGAGAAGATAAGAAAGGTATAAAAATGAAATCACTATACACAAGATGTTTTCCAAGAGGTCTAATGATAAATCCTTTGATAATAAGCACTGTAGTTATGAAAATGTATATGTATTATAGTGTATCTATAAAAATAAGTAGAATAATAAAAATTTCAAAAAATGGTTGAAAATTATGTAATTATTTTTGTATTTAAGCAACAAATTTTATTATAAAAAAATATAATGAATATATACTTATCAGTATATATATATATTAAAATATATAAAATTATGTATGTATTATAGAATTTTGACAAGCCTAGAAATATGAAGAATCATAAGAATTTGATTAATAATTACCATAAATATATTCACTATCAAATTATTAATATAAGGATATTTCATTTCATTACATGAGCATAGGCATAAAAATATTCATATGTTAAGACATATGAAAATGATAAGAAAATGCATATGTGAGAAAAATAATACAGAAGACATATTTGAAAAGGGTATCTTGAAAAAATATGAATAAAAAATATCATCTATAATAAAATTCATCTTTATATTGAATAAATATAAATCATAAATAAATATTGTATAATAATGGAATAAGATTTTATAAATAATTTATATATCAAACATAAAGATGTATAGAATACATACCAAGACAGAAAAATGTCTAACCAATTTTTAGGACTTCATTTTATTTGTAATGGAAGGCGATGAAAATGGATATTGAATTTCATTCCTATGTAAGCTGGAAAAATCCAAACAGTTGAATTTATTTCTAATTATACTGGAAACTTTTTCATAAAAGCATTTCAACCGAATCTTCATCAATAAAGAACATATTAATAGATGAAAAAATATTCCATATAGTATTTCAATTCAATGAAAAAAAATTACATTACATAAAAAATACACATACTTAGGAGTTTATAGGTTAATTTATTT
The DNA here is from genome assembly GCA_963277665.1 of Viscum album. Lineage (NCBI taxonomy): Eukaryota > Viridiplantae > Streptophyta > Magnoliopsida > Santalales > Viscaceae > Viscum > Viscum album. Next base: position 1,229,636,740 of record OY728130.1, read on the forward strand.
ATGTTGAATTCGTAAATCCATAATATAATACTGTATCCCAATAGTGTAGTTGGATTAAAAAAACAAAACATCTCACAGCATTTTTGAAAATGAAGCATTGAAAGAATATTTGATGTAATAAAGTTGTAACTAAAATTTTATTAATATAAATATAATAAATGGGTAATGTTATTTTGATAAAAATTTCAAAATAATTTCATAGTGAAGGTTATATTATATAAGAAAACATAAAAAATGCATTGAGATTCTATAATAGAATAGGTAATTTTTCATATCCAAATACATCGTTATTCAACCCATTTTTATTTTTTATATGTTCATAATATTTACTCTAAACCATAAGAAATTTGTTTTGGTAATTTTGATTTTAGTTTCATAACTTCTTAAAATATAAATGGATAATTTTTTACCTAGCATTAGGTTTCACTCTCTATAGCATTACATTTATATATGTTTCTTAATAGTAGTTTAATATTTATCTATAGAAAAATAGAAATACCTCGATGTATTTAATATTAACAAATCTGAATTATTAGAAACAAAATCATTTGTCAATATGATAATATCAGGTTGAAAAATTGACAATGGCCAACCCATAAATGTTTGATAATTAGATATAAGTAACCTGATGGTTTCTAGTGATATAAATGCAATGTTGAGGTTCCTATTTTATGGTGCAACCTTAAATTGTCTTCATACATTTACCCCTTAGTGTTATTGACGTAGTATAAAAATTTTAATAACAATCATTTGAAGAATAAAAAAATAATAAAAATAAATTTGATAAGTAAGACATGTAAAAAATAAATTTAAATTAAAAATTAATGGGAAGAATAAAATGTTATGGAATCTTGGAACAATAAATGACTAAACATCATCACTACAATTACCATACTCAATGAAAAAAAATAGTTATCTTGCCACCAATGAAATGTCAACTAGAACACCAAATCCTCACATCTTCTAATTACACATATCATGTGGCATTTTGGTCAGTCAAAGGCATGAACCAATTACTATTAAATGAATAATGCTTCATTTAATGATAAATTTAGAGAAAAAAGAGGTAAAATAATGAAAATAAAAAAGGAATATTATTTGAAATTTTGGTCAATAAAAGTCATAAAACAATTCATATTATATGAATAATGATTCTATGAAAGATATTGTTATAGAAAAGTGAGATAAAATAATGAAATATAAATGCATATATATGCGGATTAACATACTCATTTTCTATAATTGAGGGAGGTGTTTCTCACCATCCACGAAAAAATTAATACTGTGTAATATATAAGATCACTATTTTTTGTATTCAGTGGTTCCCTTGTTAGAGAATCAGTACCAAAAACTATTATTTTCACCTATTAAATAATAAAATATATTTAAGTGGTTTGTCTATGTTAAAATAAATGAATTAAATATAAACAATTAAATGGTTTTCCAAATAATGTTTTATTTTTTAGAAGCCCAACCCACAAAAACAAGAGCCTGAATAGAACACCACTAAGAAAAAACCTCATCATTAATCATGATGGACTCAAACACAGAAGAGTTCAACACCAAAATACACCATCCAACATCATATAGCTCTGGAAAATAAAAAATAGTTCTATATAATTTATATTATCTACTGTAAATATATATTAGTTCTATAACATAAACACATTACTAAACATTGTTAACATATGGAATATAATGAATTAAGAAAATAAGAAAATATTTTCCATATAGATGGTGAAAACCAAAGTGAAAATCAAATGTATTTTCTGTTCCACAAAGCTATGCATGTTACATGACCATAAAATTTTGATTACAAAATCCAAACTATAATATTAATTAAATTTGAAAAATATGTACTGATTTCCCTAAATGTGTATAGTGATTACGATAGATAAATTTTATGAATTTTTAGAATTATAAAAAAAATTATTTATGAAAATATAATAAATATTATTAATACAGTGCATTAAAAAATGATAAATTTAAATTTAATAATGTATAATAAATAAATATAGTAATGAAAAAATAGATTATCATCGGAAAAATTAATCGACTAATATTATAATACCAAAAATTAAATTAATGAGATCCTACTAAACATAAATATACTTAAATTTTACATATGTTAAAAATATAAACATGATTTGAAAGATAATAATTTATTTTTCATTATAAAAATATATAAAAAAAATACATGGAAAAGGGATCCATTGTTAGAGATACAAAAATCACTATATGAAACTTGACAAGGTTAACCATAACATTAGTAAACAAAAAAAATATTTAGTGAAAGATATGAAAATATTTAATATTAAACGTAACAATATGTAATGTTAAATATTTATATTATTGGTTATGAATCATAATAATATTTTCCGGAAAAATTGATTAATAAAAATTAACATTAGAAGGAATCTTGTGGATTAAAACAAAATCCATAAGTGTATTTATATGTTGTTTACTTTTGTTCATTTCTTTAATCCTTTAAAATTGGTTTATATAAACGTTGTTCAAATCATGTGAAAAATATTATAACCATGATATAATTAATAATCATTTATAAAATTGTTTAAAAAGTGAATACCATAAAAATTAATAAATATTTATCAATCCAACATCAGTATTTATGAAATGAAGAAAATATTGGACTTATTTTAATAGAATAGGAAATTTAATTCCAATTTTTTTTCCAGAATTCTAGAAATAAATTATTTGGGAATGAATAAATTAAATATTATCATAAATAATCAAATTTTAGTGGACAGAAGACACATGTATCATAAGTATTATTACAATAGAATGGGTCTTACTCAAGTTATTTGGGTGAATTTTAAATCAACATCAAAATCTAGAAACTATGTAGTGTTAATAAAAAAATATAGAATAAAAGATTAAGTCAATATTTGTAGAAGATGGTTTATATAATTTAAAAAATCTTCTGTTAATTGTTATAAAATTGAAAATAAACATGTTAATAATACATATTGTAATAAACAAAGAGTAAATGTGAAAAATAATATATGGGGATCTATTTAATGAGTCAGTATTGTAACAACATATAGTCAACCTATACGATTGAGAAATTTAATATAGTGAACAAACTATTCATGTCATCCCAAATTCTAGACGTTGATGAGATAATAAAACCTAAGGAATAGAACAAAAGTCAATGAACTAATACTCGATGAAATATTACCAAATAACGAAAACCATTACAAGAAATATATTAAAATTAAGAATACATGAAATTGAAAAAAATAAATCTTACAAAATGAAAATAAAATAGTATAAGGATATGAAATCAAATAACTTCTTCTTGGTAAAAGAAATGAGAGGTAATGTGAGGAGGTAGAACCATATTTTTCATTTTTTGTTATCCTCTACATGATTATGTGGAATTTTATTAGATATAATACGAGTTAATAAAAGTTGAAACAGAATAAATCAAATATATATTCGACAAAATTTAACAATCATCATTCAAACAAAACAAAAAACATGCTAATCAAAAGTATTGAGTCATGTAGATATGGTCACTAATATTTGTAAGAGTGACTATAATTCATCATGACTACAGAGACATCATATAGTGAGTCAAGGAGGAGGGTAGACCAAAGGCGGAATAGATGCCATGTTGGAGCCCTGTTGTCGACATGTTTGTGCCACGTCAGAGCCACATTAGAGGAAGAGGATTGTGGGGCAGTGGGGTGGCCTCTTCCGAAGAAAGTAAAAGGAGGAGGTGGGGAGGCCACCTTGGAGTATTATTTTTGGGAGGTAGGTGTGGCCATTTCATTAAAAGAGGATCATTTTGAGGTTGGGTGGACACTCCATCATTAGAGGACGATGAGAGGTTGGGTGGGAACATCGGGCGAGGAGGGTTATAGGGAATATTTATCGCGAGTGGGGTTTAAATGGTGGGGGGGCGGGGTATGTAGGAGTATTTTCTGGCCCGTGGAAATATTTTAGGCTTTAGAAACAATTTTGATAAATGGTGTCTTTATACGTGTGGCTATAACCACAATTTCTAGTAGTGGATGTGATGTATTGAGGTATAAACCTCGATGTATGATATATAGTAAAAAGTATTTGATGTCTATTATAAATAACTATTTTAATATTTATGGATATGTGGTTGGGATTGTGTTATGATGTGATGCATGAGATTCATGTTATGATAAATTTCCTAGGTGTCTTTTTGTTGGCTTTTTTTGGAGAGATATACCTCAGGATGTGCGATGTTGGAGTAGAGTAGCAAACCAAACGGTCAATGATAGTGGGGCACCATTGTAGTTGTTATTATATAATATATTGTCCTATATGAAATAATTTGTGATAAATAACTATGGTGATATTGGGATCATAGTTTTTTTATTTAGGAGGTGAGTTAGTTTCACATGTTATTCAATGGTTTTGTGTGTGCATTTATTATATTTTTCATTAGAGGCTCTAGGGAAGATCCTATAGTGTATAATATTATTATCACTCTATAAATGAAATTTTTTTTAGTCCAGCAGTATCCAGATGGTGATCAGAGTGGATATTACTAGCTCATTGTTTTACAAGATCTGGTTGAGATTTATGGTGGATGCCACATTTTCATTTTGGTAATTGAAGATTATTATTTCAGCTGTTTTAGTACTATATGACATCACATGTAAGAATGTTGGATTTTTTTAATCGATATGAACATGTGTTAGTTAATATTTATTTCTTATATCTATCTTGAAAATTTTATCTTAGAGTTAAATTCCCATAAATTTTATACATATTATACGCACATTACTTATTACTAATTAGAGGCCTATTAAAGACATGACTCAAATGGTCGCTATTATCCTTATCTAAATGACCGCCTTGGATGGTTACTCTATTGGGAGAGGGGGTCACGGCTACATCCTTGAAAATTATAAATTAATAATATTTAATAGAATATGTGGAATGAGAATGTGAATTTTTTTTGAGTGGATAATAAGGAAACCATTATCCTTATAGAAAAACTATATGTGTTGGAATTATCTTGAGTTAAACAATTCCCCCACATTCTTATGTATCAAGTAGTTTTATTTACCCTCAACTCCTTCTTGAATTAACTTTAATAATATGAGAGAAACAAAATTATGTATTCATTACACCTATATAGCTGAGGGGGTACTAATTCAGAAGTTATGTGGATTAAAAAAGAATCATAGAACATGTAGGTCCTTACTCAATACAATAATGGGATGACACACATACCATCATTTTAATATAAAAATTATAATTAATATACCACGGAAATAACTAAATTATTATAAATAAAAACACTATATAGGTTACCCAAGAACATGATTATCCATGAATGTAACAAATATACGATAACATTCTTATATTTTAAGAAACTTTTCAGTAAAATATATATAACTTTTCAGAAGGCATACATTACATGAAACCACATTTTTTTTCAACCATGATATTCTACTTAAAATATTATCAATTAATGTTATCACATGGATATTAAACTAGAGGGTATGAATAAGATTAATTATGTTATGAATTGTACACAAATTCCTTACTCATTATAACTACTTAGTAATTAATTGCTAAATTTATAGTAATGTAATTTTTTTATTCTAATATATTTTTCCACAAAAAATTAATTTATATTAACTTTTTGAGAATGTTATATTATTATTATTTTTTTTAAAATTTTAGATAATATATTTGATAATATAAAATTCATTTTTGAGATCAGATAATCAAAATTGTGATTTTATATTTTCGAAAATGAATATTTAATGTTGTAAAATTTATCACCTTAGTAATAGATTAATAAGTTAAATAAAGATTAAAATACGTTATGAGGCCATAATAATTCATTATAATTATAATATTATTACGTAAATTAGTCCATTATCACCATAGAATCAAATTTTATTGTTTTTATGGGTAAGAGATCCATGAAAATGACTATTATATTATTTAATCTAATAAATGTAACAAAATTTATTTTAATGGATTTTAAATATAATTTATATGTATATAGAGAGAAAAAATTAATTATGAATTAATACTATTAGTAATTATTTCCCAATGAAATTACATTCATGATGGTATTTTATTGATATTATATATATATTCTTTAAATAACATAAATACTAATACAACACTGATGAAGTAACTATTCGATTAATAGAAAAATCAACGAAATGATATTAACAATGTTTAAAGTACTATAATTTGAAATAATTTAGGTGATAAAAACATTTAATAGATTAACTTGAAAATTTGAGTATATTTTAAAATATTTTTTTTAAAATATTTTTTTATAATGTTATTAATGTGAAAGTAATGAATTTTTTCAAAATTGATAATAATGATATTTTACAAACATATTAATTTTTTTATAAATTATATAAATTTTTTAAAAAAACATAAATAAGGACTTGAATATAATATGTGGTCCTAAATTAAAAAACATAACTATTTATAACTGATTAATTTTCTAACATGTTAAATTATAACCTTTTAAGTGTTAAAAATAAGTTACCACAATTAATGTTAAAGTTGTATAATTAAGGGATTATGAAAAAATATATGACTTAAAATAGAATGTTAACTGGTAAAAAAATTATTTTCTATTGATATTTCAACCATATCTTACTATATGTTCTAATTTGTGACCATTTGAAACTATTATTAATTATAATAGTTTCATTATATTTTATTATTTTCAAGAAATTCCTAAAGTTTCCCTCACCCCAATAATAAATGTAAACATACCCAGTCACTTAATTACTCAGATTTTAGCCTTATATCTCAACATTCGTCCAGAATGTATTATTATAAACATACATAATGAAATTTTAGAGATTCATTTCTTTCAAAAATACCATACCTAGAATCCTTTAGCAGAGATTTGAAGTAGTTGTTTCGAATAAGAGGTAATCGCCCTTAAGGAACACTTTATTTTTCAACTCTTCTTGACGACCTCTAAATCGTTGATATTTATAATAAAACTATAAATTCTGTGTAATAAAAATTATTAATTTTTTTAATATCATTAAACCCCAATTATAGACCCTCTTTACCATTACTAAATATATCAAAGTATCTCTCTTGAATAGATACAACCGACCGTCTCCATGAATGATGTAATTCATTTTTCGATCACAAATTTTGACGGATGATTATAAATATATATATATATATAATGAATATATATGATTTTTATACTATGATTAACATTTTAGAAATTAAGGGACTATAAACCAAGAATATGGATCTGTACAACCAAACCAAATCTTTCATGGAAAATGAACCAATTATCACCAGAAACAATAATTTTATTTAAATATTATTAATAAAAAGGTGATAAAATGTTTTATATATTTCATAAATATTATTATAGATAGATATATGGTTATTTAATACATTTATAAAAAATCTAGATGATTTGTACATGAGGATTGATCTAAATTTAGAATAGAGAGACTTAGGGTAAAATATTTTTGTCTTGCTTTTATTCATGGTGGATAAATGCATTATAATTTTATTTATTTCATTGGTCTTTTGATTTAAATGATACCAAAGTGATAAGGTTAATTTTAAAATATTATTATTATTGAGGATTTTTAGGTCTCTATTGGTGAATATTTCTCATATATTACCATATTTTCTAAAATACTTTTCTAATGTTTTACTATTATCCAACAATAACATAAAATATTATTTGTACATATTATCCATATTAAAAATGGGTTTTAATGGAATATTTTTTTCAGTTTCTAAATAATTTACATTGTTAAATTTTTGAAAAAACATGGATGTGATGTTTTTTATCTTACATGGAATGAATTGATTTTTCTTCCATCATTAAAACACAACGATTTGAAGATCCCTTTACAAGTATTCAAGATTATTTTCAATGAAAATGATTTTATTTCTAATTGCGCATCTTTCTAAAAAGTGAATTTATTTTAAAATGGAAATTTATTTTCCTGATGAATTATTCCATGTGATCCTTCAAAATAATTTTCCATATAGGATGAAATCATTTAATTTTAATTATACATTGCTGGGGATATGATCGAAGGATATAATACATATTCTTTCTATTGAATTATTATGTTTATTTTGGAAAAATAAAATGCTTATGAAACCCTTTTTTTCATAGAATATGATATAATTAATGTTTTAGGATCCTATTATAAAAATATATATGGTTTGTATTATGTGATGGGTGGGATATAAATCATTGTCCATTTCATTGAGTATTGTATTATATTACATGAGTATATTTTAGGAAACCAATTGGTTTTCTTGAGTCATTATAGGAAAAATTTCACTGTTCTTTATCTATTATGAGAAACAAGTTGACATGCTTGATCTTTTTTGGGAAACAAGATGATGTGTTTGAAACAATATGGGAAAAACTATTGATTCAAAATTAGTTGTTCTTTGTAATTAAGCATTATAAATAAAATGGTTTCTATACTTATTTTGATTCCACAATAATTTATGGCATGAACTTATGGTTCATGATTGAGATATGATGAATTATTTTTCATATAATTTATTCCTTTTGAAATGATAATATTTTATTCCATAATTTTTGTTTATGCTATTTTTTAAATCTAGATTTAACTCCCTACATTATAGTCAACACATCATACCATTATTGTTATCTTATGTTTTCACATGATCATCATATGATATCTCCCTTGTTAACTCTTATTGAGCATACAATCTCACCATTTTATTATTTTTTTCTTTACCTAGGTTTTGCAGATTTTTTTTGTATCGAATTTATATGAAGAGTTCCATGAGGGTATATATTTATAAGAGATATTAAATATCATTCATAATATAAGATGATTATATATCCAATCTCTAAATATAGTAAAAATATATGATCTTAAAGTATATTTTTTGTAAAATATATTGAATATTCACTTATTAATATGTACTATTTATATATAAAAATAATATTACAATATATATTAATTTAATTAACTTGAATTTATTTCCATCATTTATAATTATAATAAAACAAGTTTATATCAGTGATTTATCTTCATAAATTTATGAATTCATTTTTATAATATCCCTCAAAAGAGTAATGTTAATTTTAATCCCCTTTTATATTAAATTATTTAAATATTTATATTTAATTTAATATTTCTTGCGCTAACGATGAGCATGGTAAGAAAATATGGATACATTATGTATAGATTACCTTATATGGTATGCGTTATGCAACATAAAGTTACACTATATGTAGTGTACGAATAATATCAAATAATTATATGATGTGTCTATTAAATTAATGAAACCAAAAAAAATGTAAATTACATTTTGTTTTAATATTTTAATTCCCATGGTGTATGTGGTGTATCGACGAGAAATTTTATAAATGAAATTATATAATTAAATGAATATGTTCCTTATTTATGTAATGTAAATTTAGAAAAAAAATTCATTGTTTTGGTTATATTGGAACATTATATGTTATATTTTATTGGATTAATAAGATCATTAATCCACATAACCTTTGATAATTTATCTAATAAATGGTGATAATATTATTTGTAAAAAATTAGTGTTATGAAAAATCGTTGTTGTCAAATGCAAGAGAAGAGATGGCCTTAACCAGTAGAATTGTAAAATTTGAAGCCCATTTGTCAGAGATTCCAAGGGAGATAAGTTAAATGGGAATTTCCCTCAACAAATACCATGATGATATTTAAAAACTAATGCCCATGAAAAACCCGTTTATGGGAGAGGTTCAAGATTATCTAGATCACGAACCAAAAATTGTTTGATGACCAATACAAGAAAACCTAACAGCCACACACCTTACCATTAGGAAATTAGCTGGTTGTAAAGGAATATATATATATATATCGAACCTAATACTTGGAATATATATATTTTCATTCTAAAAAAATAATTATTATATTTATTCCTTATTTTTTTACATTATATATTGTTATACAAGGTGATTGAAAAATGTTATATTTTAATACAATAAAACTCAAATTTAATTTTCACTTAATATAGAATTTAAATTATAAAATTATTTTTAAATAATTTATGAATTTTTTAAATAAATGAAATTCTATTAAAATACAAATATTATAAATTTTAAATTAAATATAAATGATAATATAATTTTATGAAGAGGAAATTAAATTATTATAAGGGTAAAGATACAATTATTGTAAAAAAATTCATTTTATAATAAATGTATATTTTTTATTCAAAATGTTTAATCTCACATATTTATAGAATTAGTTTTATGAAATTAATATTATTTTTTGAATTTTCACATCAAAATTATTGAATGGATAATTTATCAAAATTATATAAGACTGTCGAGTTTTTGAGTAAAAAATAATTACAATATAAATATATGTTATGTATTATGATATCACAATGGCCTATAAGTGATTATATATACTCTATATATGGTATCCATGAGAAACCAATACATGACCTTTAAAATAACTTTTTTAATGTTATTTAACTTATATTATAAACACTTTATAAATCCTCCAAAATCTAAATTATATTTTATGGTTTCAATATAAGTTCATTATAACAATGAATCACTTACACATCATCATGTGAATAATTTTAGTGTGATTGGTTCATTGGATTAAAAAAACACTCCAAATTGGAAAAACATTAGATTATTTGAGATTTCACTACATTAATTTTAAGAATCCTAGACCTATAAATGGGAAATAATAAATATATTTTCACTCTTTTACTATATAAACCCAAAAAATTTCCAATTCCTCATCACTGAAAACCAATATACTATGAATATACATTTCTATTTCCTCCATATACCCCTACCATGTTTCTCTTATGCTCTCAATAAGACCCTCTCAAGATTATGGAATAACCCTCTCAAGGATAGGGATCCTGTCATCTTTAATATTCAAGAACCATCCTTATATAATATCTTTTTAAATAAAATTAAAATTGATAGTATATGATTTTACACATCCCTTTTACTACAATAATTATTTCCTTGTGATAATATATTAAATTAAATCACAATAATTCCCATCATTATTCATTATATACCGTCTTTATGGTTCAAAAATAATCTTTTGATTTTATATGACAAACCATTATATTGTTAATACTCATCCCCATCTATAGTCAAGGGAATTCACATCAACATAAAAGTTCATTATGGATTGTTGAATATTATGTATATATTCAATACTCATTAATAGTGGTATTAAATTCTATAAAACATGATCCTATGTCGAATTCTCTATGTGGCATAGTTATGAATGTACATGATATAAAAGTGATTTTTGTGCCTAAAAATATATAGAGCTATAATTCATAGTGTAATTTTTTTTCTCATGAGAGTCCATGTTTTTGATTAAGGAGTAAAAATAATCCATTATGGTAATTTTTACACCATTTTATTATGGATTTTTATTTATCCTTTACCTATGTTTATGATGTCATGCTTAATGGTATTGATAAATTCCCATGTTTCCATTTTGACAACATGTAATGCCATGAATTATTTTCCTAATTAAGTGTTACTTATTATATGTTTCAGTTAAATTATTATTGAAGTAAATGTTATAATTAAATAATTTTATTCTTTTTTATTTTCTTACTGAGCATTATATCTCACCCCTTATGCATGTCCACATGTTTTTTTGTGAAATTTTAAAAGTTACCAATTTTTAATAAAATGTTTAGGTATGCTTTCAGTAATGTGGTTTTTTAAATGTACCATGTTGATTTTATAAATAACTACATTTCCAAATACACTAGGCTTATCAATATTCTTGGTTGTAGTAAGTTTTTTTATATTAAATCATGATATACATTGTATTAAAGGTAATCATTTTTCTAATAGGTATCAAATAAATCTATAGTTATTTTTGGTATTTGGATTAAAAAACATTATATAAATACTTAGGAAATTTAATAAAAATGGGGATAATTGTATAGATTTTAGTATAGTTCAATGTACGTGGCTTCTAAGAAAATAAATCCATGTCTGGATACTAAAAGTTTATGTGGATTTAGAATAGATGTATGCTGGGATAACAGCCCTGAAAAACTGTACTGATCGAGAATAGATTGAGAAATTTTTTCATGAAAATAGGCCTTACTTCACACCTAGTTTGACACTCTTTGGGGATATGGATTGATAAATTTAAAAGCTTATTACAACCCATTATTAAGGGAATACAAACTATCAAATTATTTTATATTAGGAAATAGAACACAGATAACATATATTGAAAACCATGAGATTCATAGGTTGAAGAATACATATAATTTATTATTTATCCCTTTAATGTTCAGAGAATAAATTTTATGTTTCTAAAATTTAATAGTTTACATCAAATATTTTTCATTTATTCTTTTAAATTGGTGGAAATATGAAGAATGGAGTATCCAACTAATGTGAGAGGAAATACAATGACTACCCAAATGAGATGACCAACCCAATGAAAGAAATAATTATGAAAATCATGAATATAACAGCAAAATTGAATCAGGGTTTGAAATAGAAACCTGAATTAGGAAGAACTAAAAAATCCATCTAATAAAAAATATTTGAAATAGAGACCTTTATTTGATAAGTGCATCCAATATTCAATGGTACTTCTGATCACTTATTTATATAATAATTCATCCACTCCATTGAAAATATCTTATTTATCCATAAATGACCTAATAATGTTAATGTAATGTTGTTTGTTTAGAATGCATAAGGATATGATAATCAATGGTGGACATTAGTCAAGAATATGAAGCCCTAGGAGGAGATAAAAGTGATGGTGGATGAAAATATAGAGACTTTTTTTGATAAATATTTTCCCTTTATTCTCTGAATGGAAATGTTCGGGGACTTCTTTAGGCTCATGTAAAAGGATGAAGAACTAATCAGGGCATATGAGGAAAACATCGAAATAATTTTTTGATATGCATCATTATTTTTTAGCACCACTGAATGTAATGTTTAGGGATTATTTAGTGGACTAAATCCAAGCCTATAGAAAGACTTATCCATTTTTTACCTTCATAGTTATATGAAAGTTGAATGATTTTCCCTCAATGTTGAAACCGAGATCAATGGATATGAAGGGTATCATATAGATAATAATCCAAATGTTGAGTTTGATTCTGGTGTTACAATGGAGAAATCAAATGGGTAATATATATTTCAAATATCAACCATGGAAAAGCTCTGATAATATGTACTCTAGAAATTGATTTAAGGAGATAATGAATGGATTAATGTTTAGGAAGTAATTGAACATTGATAGAAATTTCCAGTGGAAAAAACAAACCAAAATGATGGAAGAAAGTAATTCTTTGAACAACCATCATCCCATTTTCCAATGATTAAATTACAATGAACTTTGACTAATTTAGTAAATGAACCAAGCTGGGGTATATCAATTATAACAAATGAAATAATCCCCCAAGTCCTAGAGATCAATGGTGGGATTATGTCATAAGAACTGTAAATTTGGATCCTGAAAATGAAAAGGGGAATGGTACGTTAGTTTTTCATTCAATAATAGAGAGTTTACCTTTTTATTATTTTTATGCATTGAAATGTATATCCCATGTTTATTATAATTTTTTAAAATCTACCAAATATCAAGGATGTTATGATATTTGTGAAAATGAAAAAAGTAGAAATTATTTCACCCTATGTTTATAAATCCTCTCATGCCAAAATTTATGGGTCCAACACACAGTAAACCATATGATGATACCTTTAGAATAAATTTATACATTTATGGGTATATATTGTATTTCCTTATATATATTGAATAAAAATTTATGATAAAAAAAATCAAAATCTATATTCTTAATCACCCTCTGATTTGATACAATGGTAAGAAGGAGAATGATTCTTATTTAGTACCAGCATATCAATAATGGATATTATTTTATTTTTATCATGTGTATCTAGAAAAAAATGTTTTCTATTAAAGAAAATATCATCCTTTAATAAATTCACATTGCTAGGGAATATGCTGATGTGTTTTAGAAAGATTCTCATAGTGTTCCTCATAGTTTAGAAAATGAATTTTTAATAAAGATTATAATTGGGAATTTTTTAATATCCATAAATCCATAGAGAGTGGAGATTGTTGAACATGATGTGTTAATGATGAAAATAAAGGAGATTCTTGATAATGGATTTATTCAAAAAATGATTCATAGTGGGGGTGTACCAATCCTCATTTTCGAAAAGATTGATGGGTTAATTCATTGTAACATTCATTATGGTGATCTCAATAAGATCATGATAAATAATAAGTATTAGCTACTAAAACATGATGAATTATTCGATCAACTATGTGGATCCCAATATACTATAATATAGAAGTTCATTCAAGATATTATTATGTATTAGTGAATAATGAGGATATTCCCATGACTCCTTTTCATATATGGTATAAGAAATAATTCTACATAGTTAATCCATATGGACTCACTAATTCTCAAAAAAAATTCATTGATATGATTAATATTGTCTATAAGTATTATATTGAATAAATTGTGGGAGAATTTTTTGGTGATATTCATATATAATCTACAAGGAAAAAACAACATGAGGAGTATAAGAATATTGTAATTAGGACATTATAGAAATAAAATACGAATCCAATATACAGTAAATTGATGTTCTTATTAGAGTTATTGAAATTCTTGGGGGCATGTCACCACCCTAAAGGTATATATTTGGATCCTTCAAAATGTAGATAATTGAAGGATGCACTAGACCATAAATTTTGATGGAAATCTATAGATTCTATAGAATAACTGGTTATCATAATCAATATTTCATAAACCACTCAAGATTTTGAGGCCCCCTAACGAAGATTACCTAGAATGAAGTTATTTTTTCAGGAATGATGAGTGAGGAATGTTTTAAAGAGATAATTAAGAGCCTAATCACAACACATATAGAGAAATTACCCACCAATGGGTAGGGATAGTTTTATCAACATTGATGCATCAAAAAAAAGTTTGGTTGTTTACTGATGAAAAAAATAAAATTTCATAGCCAATTCCTTCCAGAAACTAAATATCTATGTGAAAAACTACCATACACATGACCTAGAATTGGCTATAGTGATCTTCATGTTAAATATTTTGTGACATTAACTCTATAGGGGGAAGTTTGAAATATATATGGACCATATAACACTCGACAATATATTCACACTAAACAAGAATATTATGCACCAAAAGAGCTAGTTAAATCTAACCTTGATTTATGATTTCTCAATACATTACCATCTTGGGAAAGAAAAAAACGTGGTTGATGCCCTTAGTATAAAATATCCCACAACTCTATCCATGAGGAGTATTTGAAGGGAATTAATATTTTTTGACCTAAAAAATATGAATAGGAGAATAATAAAAGGATATTCATCATTCCTTTCCAAAAAAACTACTCAACTATCCACTATTTAGAGAAATACTGAGATTTAATTTTTTTTGAGTTTCTAAAGATGATGTTTGAAAATATTCTGAAGGTAAACTTTTATGATGATAATAATATATGGTCTGAAAGTCATATATGTGTGCCATAAAAACTATAATTTAAGAGGGAAATAATCAATGATTCAAAAAGATAATCCTTCTTTATTCATCTAGGAATCAATATGATCATCATATATTTGAAGAAATTTTTTTTGTAGGTTGTAATAAAGAGGGAGATTGTAGAATTCCTATCTTAATGTTTGGTATGATTGAAATTAATGTTTGAGAAATATATTTATAATGGTATGATGAAACAATTTCTGATTCGAGTATGGAATTGGGAATACATAACCATGGATTTCGTCATAGGACTCCATAGGACAACAAATGGAAATAATGAAATCATAGTGGTAGTTAATCATGTTATTAATGTATATTTATTCATTAATAACATTAAATATTTATCCACTGACCAACTCATTATGATACACATCATAGAAGTTGAAATAATTCATAGAGTTCCACTATCAATTGTATATGATTGATATTAAAGGTGTACCTAAATGTTTTGGAGAATTTGTTATCAATAATTTTATATATAACTAATATACATCATTGTATATCACCCTTATAAGGATGTTCAATATGAAATTTCCATTAAATCTATGAAAGATATGTTCAGATCTTATTCAATGTATTTCTTTTGATGTTGGGATTATCACGTTCCCCAATTGAAGGTCTCACATAACAGAAAATTATATTAATATATTCAAATTTAGCCATATGTGGATATATTAAAAAGGGGTGTCAGACTCCAACATGTGGGAATGATGTTGGAGAGTGGTATATTATTATAATTTATCTTTTCTAAGAGATGATTTAAAAGGGTAAAAAACTTTCAACGTCATATGAAATGCCGACAAATTTTTGAGAAAATCATTGCAAATAATCATCGATGTGACCTAGTGATTGGGGTTAGTAAAAATGTTTTCCTTTCAATATCGACCTGGATAAATTTCATAAGGTTTATAAATATTTAAATATTTATAAACAAATTCATCAACCCCTTATATATCCTTGATCTCCTTTGAGGGGTGGCCTACCAACTAGTATTCCCACATAACCAAATTCAAGTACAATATTTGTTCCATGAACCCCTATTGAGAATGATATAACTGATCCCATTCATGTACTCAATCTATATGTGATACCATTGTTAAAAATAACATTTATATGTGGAGTATCTGGTGAAGAGTATAGATCATTGAGACAATGTTTTACCAAACAAGATAAATTACCAGCTTAATGTGTTGTGGAAGAACCACATGTTTGGGGAAGAAACTTAGGATCCATATGAGGGGATGAAATAGAATAATCATAAACTATTTTCGAATTTTAAAAGAAAATTTTGTTGGTGGAATTTTAGAATGGGGAATAATGTAATGAAAAGAAAATTTGTAAATGAAATTCCTTTTTTAAAATGAATAAGTTCATTATTAATGCATTGTAAATATATGAAACACAGACACTGCATTGGTGATATTGGACTATTATAATTTATACCATGTTTTATTCAACGTATCGTTATGAAACATATCTATTGAGGATATATCCATTAAACAGTGGAAATAAGATTATTATATACTAAGGGTTATGATAAATTCATGTTGGCACTACTTAAAGAAGAGACGACCTCAACCAATAAGATTGTACCAAATGAATTCTATTTATTGGAGCCTGCTAGGGAGATATAATCAAGGTTTTTTTCCATGACCATGAAAAAGATGAAATTCAATAAAAAAAAATCAATGAAACTATTTATGGGAGAAATTCAATCCCATCGAGATCATCATCCTAACAATGTTCACCGAACCACCAGAAGAAATATTCATCATCACAAACCATACATACAGAGCATATGATGGTGTAATAATGGTCTATTTATCTCTACAAGAATAGAATGAATATTTATAGTTCATTTTAAATATAATAACAATTATATTTTATTCTTACTGTTTTTATTTTATAAATGATTCAGTAATGAGCCTGATAAAAATTATATTTTTTATTGAAAAAAATGTAATTGCATTTTTTGTAAATACACAATTTCAATAAATTAACTACTTTTGTTGAATTATTGAACTTTTTGAAATAATTTTTTTAATACAATTTTATTATTAAAAAATATATATTCAATATCAACGATGATATACTTTTAAGAACATAAAATGTAATTTTTATAATGGTTAGAAAATTGTGGTCGAAATTACCATTATTTTTAAATAAATGTGTATTTTTAATTTAAAATTTTAATTTAAAATATTTGATGAGTTATTTTGATAAATTAAATATTATTTTTATAAATCTCATTCATATATTATCCAATGATGAAATTTTCATAATTTTATTAGACTTTGGAATTTTAGGATATAAATTAATTACAATAAAATATATTATATGTATTATATCATCATAATGACCCTAAATTTATGTTATATGTGCCACAAACGTTATCCAAAAAATAAAATATATTTAACCATTAATATAAAATTATTATATGGGTGTTTTACTAGTTTTATAAAACAATTACAAATCCTCTAAAACCTATATTATAATTTATGGTTTTTAAATCAATTATTTATAAACCTGACCCACTTACACATCACCAAGGGTATGATTTTAATATTATTGGTTAATAGAATCAAATAATAATTACAACTACTCATATTTGGTAGAATCATTTTAGAAAAACATAGGAATATTTGCGGTTTTGAATACTTTATATTATATAGTACGAACATAATGTTTGGAAACTAATATATAAACCCTTTAATTTAGTATATAGACCGAACAAATTTCTATATAAAATTCACTAAAATCCTTTGGATTTGGATTTAACATTTAATTTTACTCTCTAAATCATTCCCATAGTTTCCTAAATCACTTAAGAAGCTTATCATATGCTTTTGGAAACACTATCTTAAGGTAAGGGATCCTCCCTTTCTCCTCTTTATTCAAGAAAATTCTTTATGAAATTATTTTTTTTCCAATTTATATTGATGGGATATGATTTTACCCATAACACATAATTCCATTATTTTTTAAAATTTAATAGAAACCACTTTATCTCTCCTTAATACCTCCCATAATTCATTATGCACCACTGTTGTGATGCCAAAATGGTCCAATGATTTCCCATTTCACACCTCTATATTATGAATAGTCATACCTATCTCAACTCAAATGTATTCACCTAGATTTACCTTTCAATTATTTATTGGATAATACTAGGTATGTATCCCAAAAACATTAATTTTGGAATAAAATTGGATGGAATATTTCTAATATTGAATGATTGATATGACACACCTATGCATGTAGATGATATGAAAACAACAGGTGCACCCATAATTATATAGAACCCCACTGCATTTGGTAATTTTTTATTCTCATGATTCATCATGTATAATAATATTTAGTAAACATAATCCATTATGTGAATTTTTGATCCATGTTTTAATATCTTGACGGTTATCCTTAACCTTTGTTTTTGATTTCATGTGTAGTGTTGTTTCCACATTCTTATATTGCCATTAAGATATCATGTTTCGTCATGCTTCATTGCCCATGATTATGATTATCATCTTATTTATTTTGAATTAATATTACTATTTAATAAAATTGAATAATTCCTTCATTTTACACTTTTTTATTCCCTTACTGGGATTTATATCTCACACCATTCATATGTATGACTACATGTTAACCACCATTTTTTAATAAAATGTTAAATTTTAGAAGTATGTTAAGAAATTTTTCAATATTTTAGTTGTATCAAAGTATCATGTTGATGTTATATGTTACCAATTTTCCAAATACAGTGGGTTTATTGATATTTCTTCATTTACTAAGTGTGATTTATGTAATAAATTATGATATAAAATTTATTAAAGATAAGGGTTGTCATGCATCGATTGTAAGGAATGCACAATGTATGTAGATATAAATTAAATATATAAATTAATTTACTTATAAATATTATTAGTGACATATGACATTGTTCATACCACTAATTAATATAACACAAACTCAAACTGATTATGTTTAATGGGATAATTATTTTTTGTTCTGCATTAGAATTATTATACAATGAATAGCTGGTCTTTTCATATACATCATGTAATCTGTTGTGGGTCACATGAAATATACCTATAGAAAATAAATTAATCGATTCATCATAGGTATGAAAATCATTCATATATATTGTCCATTTTTCAATATATAATCTTTAATAAGGTATAGAGTGTGTATTATTCTTGAATGTTTATGACCCTAAGGTTTCATGGGTATTAGACCCATGTGTCATGAAACAAATACATCATATATATTTGGCAACATGCATACTAGAATTTAAATGATTAAACTACATGACATGAACAGTTGTTACACATTATGTTTTCTAGAAAACTATGTGGAAAACTCCTTTAATGAACAAGGTTAGTTTTTCTATATCATTTCTTTATCTAGAAAAACAACCATGTTTTTATAGATTTTTCTGGCATAATAAATATATAATCATAGAGTGTTCTAATGGGATACTAACTGCATATTCAATTTTTATCAAGAAATTAATCTCAAAAACTTTTGTTGGATTCTTAATATATTTTCATATATTACGGATATGGTCATTTTTATATAAAGGAGGAAAAAAGAAAGAGATGAAAGGATATTGTAATTCATATTTGAAAAAAATTTCTCAGTATGAAAAAATAAAAAAATGAATAAAACTATCAATTATCAATAATAAATTATAAATATAAATATGTAAATTCTAATTACACATTTATGTTCGAGTAACATTGTACCACATATTGGGGAAATGTTGATGTTGGTAATTATTGGATTGAAGGAATAATCCAATATTTACATGATGGTAGATGATAAGAAAAACATTTATCTAACTAAAATTGATTACAATTTGTATAAATTAGAGAATTGTTAATTCATGTTATATTTGAAATTAATTTAAGATAATGTATTATAGTAATCAAGAGAAAATTATTCTAGGAATATTTTGATCATCCAAACATAATTTATATTAAACTGTCATTTGTTTTGAGATGGTCCCTAGATTGAATCCCTCTTATGGTGATCCAAAAATTCTCCTTTGATATCGAATTTATGTCCTTGTTACTCTATGTGATCTGATCATCTTATCAATCATCTTTCTTTCTTTCCTTTGATCGACATAAAATCCTGTGAGAATGTGATAATTGATTTATATTGTTAAATCAAGAGAGGAAAGATGATTTTTTCTATCAGTTCATGAGAGTGTTCTTGTTATTTTTCTCTCTAGGGTTAACAGAATCACATAAGAAGATGTGTTGTGTGAAATAACATATAACAATATAAAATTATATACTTGTTTATTTATAGTGACTGGAAAGAGAATAAAAATCACAAAAATTTCTTTATAATTCATAGAATCCTTATACTACCCCAAAAATTATAATAATAATGTCTTTTTTATTAATTTAATTTCACCAAATTTTATGATAAAAAAATAAATACCACTCCTTTTGATAAATAAATTAATATTTATTAAAATTTTATTCTATATGTCATTTGTACCAACCCTAATCAATCCGTTCACATTTACACCTCAATATATTTCGATCCATGATTGATTAATATTATTAATTTGGTAAATATATATGTTTTAAGAATATCCCTGGTATTATGAGAAGAAGTATAATTTAAAATTAAACTCACACTAAATTGAAACTTGATAAATGTGATCACAAAATTCTGAATAAAAATTATTCTACATTTTGGATAATATTTTTATTTATTTAATAATAATCAAATTGAATTTAGTTGAGATCAATAGTAACAATATGTTCTGGATTATCACTGTAAAATACATAATTTATTAAAAATAAAACTATGTTCTATAGCATATAATACCTACAACGATTATCTTGTACGAACCATGAAATTTGATTTTTTAAATATGAAATTTATAACCTAGGTTATAATTGGGTTGGTATGAATATGGTTAACTAATTTATGAAATATATTTATGTTTTGAATTAAATATAAATTAAATCATAATTTATTAGTAAATAATCAATCAATTTTTAGTATAGTCAATCTATTCATCAAAACATGTTTTCTACCAAAATGTATTATTAGATTTTTGTTAGAAAATATTTTAAATCATTTTTTTTAATAATGAAATTTTTTATTTAATATAATTAATAACATTTTTAAAATAATAATATCAAAAATATCTTCTGTTCAAAATTTTAAAATCTTTTTTAATGATTGATTTTTCAGTGGACAATGAAAAATACCAATTTTTTAATTACATTCATTTATTTTCCTTAAATCATGTAATTTAAAATTGAAATTATATTTTATCTTTTTTATTAACATGAAATATTATCCATTTGATTTTTAATGTTCTAATTAATTTAATTTTAATCAATAATTACAATGATTTTGGCATAAATCGTTTTTTTAGAAATTCATTTTTATGAAAACTTCTTTCATGTGTATAATGATATTCCAAATTTATTAATTAAAAATAAATCTTAATGAAGAATGATTTAAATGATATATATATATAATAAATATCAATATTTATATGTGAATTTAAATTTATATAATGGATCTTATTATTCATTGATTGAATGTAAATTCATATTTACATTGAGAAATGTGTTTTCTAGAAAAAAATTTCATCACTCATTTTGGGATTATAATAAAATAAATTTCTACCCAATATGGTTATTTAATTTTTTAAATTTATTTTACATTCTTAATCATCTTATTTTGTATTATTTATCAAGTCCAACTTAATTTTTAGTCTTTCAAAACAATAACTATAGTAAACAAGTATCAGAAAAATAAGGTTAAATAATTTAATTAATATTAAAAAAATATGATAAGGACTAAAAAATGACCAGAAAATTTGTATTAATTTTATTAGATGAAAATATTTAATCTATAACCATTTGAAATTATAATATATAATATTATTTTTTCTAATGGCCATGATTGTTGTCTTTATAATATATGATATAAAAAAATAGAAAAATAAATCTTTCTTGATTTTAATTTCTGTGATATATTGTGAGGGTGATAAAGAAAACCTATGTTCAATTATAAACACTTTTTTGTATCAAAATTTAATTTTCTATGTTATTTAAATTTATTTTTAAATCATAGTTATGACATAATTATAATAAATTATTATGAAATTCGAACACAACAAATATTTATTAAATTAAAAAAATAAAATAAATGATTTTTTAATATTAAACGTAATGTAATTTGAAAGAATTATTTTATGCCATTATTTTTATAGTTAAATATAGCATTTTTTAGAGCATTAAACCGAATATATTAGAAATCCATAGTTGTCATGTTGTTTTAAAAATAAATCAATTGAATAGTTCAAAAAATGTCACTAATTGTATTTTAAAATAAATATTATTTAATTAAATGTTGTATAATTACTAAAACACCAATCATAATCCATGTGATTAAAATAAGTTTAAAAATACAACCTATGGTATATTTATTGTCCAATTTTTATTTTATTGTAAATTTTGTGACCCATTAACAGAAAAAATATTTATATCATTGTAATTGTAAAACAAGGATGAAATGGACTAAAACAAAATGATCAGGGAAAAAATAAAATAAAAATTTTATATTCTTTATATGGGAAGAATGAAACTAAAAACTATATTATCTTTAAATAATATAAATTTTTATCCACTTTTAGTTGATAATTTTTTGTTTTATTTCAAATTATTATGAAATTTCAACAGTGTCATTCCCCTCACTTATCAAATGAAACATCCATTTACATTTAATAGGACCTAAAATCCCGTTATTTTATCAAAACAAAAAAACCTTAATAACATCCTTAACATATATTATATCCCTTTTATTTATTATAAGACTGTCATGACCCATCCTCGGGGCACGTGCCATGACTACCCCAAGCCCACCTTCTATAGGCCAGGGGCTGGAGACTTGCACCAAAAGAGTAAATCCCGATAAAAAGGGAAGGCATTGCCTTTATAAAAGTAAACAAACACAAAAGAATCATCTCAGGTGTGCCCTGTTCATAGGCCTCGACTGCCTGGAGCTGAGCATACCTTTGTCCACCAACTCCCTGTGGTCGGGGTGGACCTCTTAGTGGTGGTGGTGATAGAGCCTAAAAACGTCATCCACCCCCTGCTGCTCGGGCATCTCCTCTACCTCATCCTCCTATTCCCAGTGAACCACCAATTTCGAAACTCTGACTTTGCATGAGAGGTCCCTCTACTATCTATTGCTCGTCTGTATGACGGGTCAGACAGTCTCAAGCCATGTGACCCTGCCCGCCGCATGCTTAACACTGCTTTCTCCTCGTATAGCTTGCTCTGTTTCAGGTGCCCCACACAACTGAACCTGTATCCCGAGGTCGCCCTGCTGATGGTCTGGTCCTCTTGGACCTCTGAGACATCTATCTACTGCCGGCTGCAGAAGACTCCTCTATGTGTTGCCCTGTGGTGGGTCTCGCAACTGGAGACTTCTCAACGAGGAAGCTCTCCACTAGAAGGGCTCGCTCCAACACCCCCGCATGTGTCAGAATGCTGAGGAGAATCTACGAAGCCTTGATCTCATGCCACAATCCTTGCTCAAAGGTCTGGGCCCTGAAGAACGGGACTCGTACCATATCTGTGGAGTATCTTGAGAGGTCAGTAAACCTCACTGAGTACTGAGCTACTGTCATACTTACCTGCTGTAGATAAAGTAACTCCTGAATTTGCACCGCACGAAGGGTGGCTAGAACAAACACTGAGTAGAAGAGACTCTTGAAGTCTGTACAAAGTAGAGATTCATCGTCATTCACCTGGAGCATCAAGCTCCACCATCTACATGCTTCTGCGTGAATGAAACTCGCAACAAGGATCTCCATAAGACCAGCTCGTGTCCTTACTATTCGGAAATCTCTAACGACAGCCTCCAGCCAATCCTCGGCTGCCTGTGGGTCCATCTCTCTGCGGAACCGGGGCGACCTCTGTCACTGAAACTCATGCAAATCTCTTAGTTGGCATACACTCTCTACTGCTGGGGCTGGTGGTATCAGTGGCTCAGGTGGTAGTGGTACCGCTGGTGCCTCCACTGTGATGGGGCCTTGCACCGAGGCCTCGTCACTCGGTGGGCTACCATCTTGTATGTAACTCATAACCCTAGCTGGATACCTTCGTGGGGCCATCCTGAAAATAAATAGGTGTGCCATGGTCAAAAAAATATACCTGGTGAGATGAAACAAAGTAATCACAATAAAAAATTTTGAAACACAAATGAAATCATTGTTTGCGTGCACTGATTCGGAAATCAGAGGTCAGGGTCCTGGTGTGTGGATATGTCGGGCGCCACACCCACACTGAACTCCCTGGACTCAAAACCACACTCAATTCTCTTAACACTATTGCTTCACTAAAAATAAAGTTCATAGTTCATAGTTCTGCGGTAGAACCGACTCCTCTAATACCAATTTTTCACGACCCATCCTCGGGGCCTGTGCCGTGACTACCCCAAGCCTGCCTTCCATAGGCCAGGTGCTGGTGACTAGCACCAAAGGCATAGAACCCAATAAAATGGGAAGTAATTTCTTTTATAAAAGTAAACAAACACAACAGAGTACGGAACAAAAGATAGAACTAAGTAAGACTGAATAAAAAAGTAAGTGCTGAAAGGAAAGGGGCCGGAAATACAAACCCAAGAGTATGTACAGTACAATTGAAAAGCTAGTACAACTACAGTAAAGTAAAAAAACAGCCACTGAGTCGTCCTCCGGAAATCCCACCTGAAGGGTGGGTACAGATGGCCTCCTTAGTACCTTAGGTCCGACCGTCCGCTCCCTGTACATCTCACCAAGTAGTCCACCTCCAGGTACCGTCCAGCTCCACAAGCCTCCACCTTGATCAGTTTTGTCCATCGTCTGCATCCAACACAACGTAGTGCGGGCATAACCATTGTAGGGGTGAGTATACAATACTCAGTAGGGAACCCAAGATCACCAAAGGTCTCCAAGAATCGATGAAGGATAAACCACACAAGAAAGATACAATCACGATGTATCAACCAAATCAACTTTGGTATATGCCAATACATATACCTAAGTTATCAATCACAGTTCTGCTCCAACTGTCGAGTCCAAGCACAACCCAGTCCACACAGGAAATCAAGTCAATCGCATTGATGATAATGATTGAAATTCAAGATTCATCTCACACATGTATACATATTTCGTATAGCGATAGAGATGATCCTTTGTAGTCACTGATTCATCTAAGCTGTCAGAACCACGTAGGATACTAGACCAGCTAAGCTGTCGGACCCAAGTAGGATACTAGACCAGCTACTCTGTCAGACCCACGTAGAATACTAGAACAGAAGTCAAACTTTCAGACACACGTAGGATACAAGAACAATAGTTATCTCCGTCGAACCCATGGATTATTCCAGTACAGTTTTCATCATCATCGAACCCACAAAGGATTCTAGTCCAGTAGTCGTTGCAGTCGCAACCAGCTCTAAGATTCCCGCACACATCACGCTCAATTCCGGGAGGGTCCGCTCCTCAAGAAAAGGAGTCCTTATATCAACTATCACAAAGTCCAAGTTTATGTACCTCGAAGATACGTCTCGTCAAAAGGAACCCAACGTGATAGATGATGCGTCAATCGGATGCCCAGTCTGAGAGATATTGGCTATTACGTTCAAAGGACCCGGTTGGAATTACGCTCCTTACAAACCCTACCATTTTACAATGTCATCCAAATTAACTTAGGGTATCTAAAAAGGACCGCTTCGTTGTGAGGATCCCACTACCTCAGATGACGCGTCGATTGGACGCACGGTCGTGAAGTTATTCGCATTTGAGCGAAATGGGCCCGGCCCGTCAAGCCCGGTGGGATGGCGGGTCGGCCCATCCTGGATCGAATGGTCCGACCCAGCGAAGGGGTCATCCCAACCCGATAATGCATGGCTTGGGCAGTTGAGGGATGGTTCAGCCCGTGGCAGGTAGACCGGCCCTCGCAAGGGCGCTGCCAGGCTAGGTCGGCGCGGCCCGACCCACGCATGGGTGCGGCGCGACCCAACAC
This sequence comes from Viscum album, assembly GCA_963277665.1. NCBI lineage: Eukaryota > Viridiplantae > Streptophyta > Magnoliopsida > Santalales > Viscaceae > Viscum > Viscum album. The sequence continues at coordinate 1,229,663,397 of OY728130.1, forward strand.
GACTGGGTGTGGCTCAGCCAGTTGTTTGTCATGGCTCGGCCACCTGGTCGAGCGACGTTGAGCGGGGGGGGGGGGGACTTCCCGAACTAGCGGTGCCACCGTCCTGTTTGACCGGCCGAAGCTGACTGGTCTTCCCGGCATGAGCGGCCCGCATAGGCAGGCCACTGTCCTCCCACGCGGCACCTGCGGGTTTCGCGACCTTTTCCAACCCGGCTGGCCGATGAGCCGGCCGGTTCACCCGCTGAAGTGGAACGCGGAGCGCGAGCCAGGGTCCTCCGCAACGCAGTGCTATGGGGCACCATGGTTCCACTAGCTGGGCTGGCTACGTCGGGCCAGTTCTTCTTCGGTCGAGCGACCCATGGTTGCGGGCTGTGGTTCATCCGTACGTGACTGGCACGCGGACACCGCCTTCGCTCATCCTCACCTCTTCCAACACCCCTCCATCGAAAAGAAAATCATAAAACATCAGAGGGTCTTCGGGCCATGTTTGTTTGGTTTGCGTCCTCTGCGTTAGGTGGTAGTAGTTGGCCGAAGACATTCCAACAGATTCAACATGAACGAGATAATTTATTCACATAGAATTATAAAAAACCCCTACCTCAAAAATGACATTACACATCGTCAATCTGCGGAAAGAGGATTCGAAGATGACATCGGGTTGCATTCAAGGAGGTAGCGTAGTCAACGTTCCTCACGACTACGTCATCACCCTTGACGCGGAGGAAGACGAAAGGATGATGTTCTTCGTGGAGAGAACGCCATTCTTCATCTTCTTCTCATTCCTCATTGGATTAACAATCCTCCTCCACTCCTTTGTTCTCCCAAAATTCCCCCATAAATATTTTCCAAGAAAATATAATAATAATGCCCTCCCATAATATAAAATCTCCATGTATTTAAAATTAATTCAAAATTCCAATTGAATTAATTAAGGCACTTGAGTTGGAAACATTAATGGGAGGGATATGGAGAGGCCCGACATTTAAGCGTATTTCCAAAGGTTTTAAGAGGATTTAAGGGAGTTAATGAAGGATTTGAAAGGTTAGGGGCTCGTGTGGGCCCCACCCTTTGTTAGATCCTCCCAAGGGAAGTTATGTGGGGTGTGGTCCCACCTACAACTTCCCTTTGGCGGAAATAACCACCACATAAAATAATTTGTGTAACACAACAAATTATTTAAAAAAAAAGAAACCCCAAAAAAAACTTCTCCTTCCGTTAAAACATAATTGTGGTAAAGGTCCCCTTAGATGAATACCGACGCTGCGAGTTCATCAATGTCCTCAGATTTTAATTTCGAGCACCAGTTAGAAATATAGAAAAACCCACTCGTACGTTTACTAAATGTACACAAACTAAACTTCAAAAATTGATTCTGGGCACACCGGGCCTCGGAATCAGGTGCCGTCAGAAACTGCATACTAATAAAATTCCAAAAATTTAAGAAAGAAAAATACATTTCCTTGAAATTTCCGGGCCTTTACAAAGACCCTCCTATGAATACTATTTTCAGAGGTATAAAGGTATTTTTCTGAAGAAGATATATTATTTTTAACCAAGTTTTATTTATTTATTTTTTCCTCAACCACTTTAAAATATTATAAAAAATAATGTTAATTAATAAAAATATTATAGAACCCATTATTAAATGTTATTATGATTATTTAATTACCTATATCCATCACATCATCAAGTAAATGGGAAACAAAACCGTTTATTGTGTGTACGACAGACAACTACCTTTTAAAGTAGTGAAAATTGTTTTCAATCACTACCTCTCAAGACATGATATAATGATGGAATTAATGTATATATATTTTATATTTATGAAATTATTATTATTATATAATTATCATATAATTCCCACCATCCTACCTTATAGTCATTTGGAAATTGATAACATCACTTGTGAATTACGTGGACTACCGCTTTCATAAAGTAATGCCTTACATTTTTTCATTTTATTTTGACGTGGATGATAATAATGGAATAATTTATTAATATATATGATATTTATTATATTAAAAATATTATTGATATGTTAATTATTATTTAAAATTAATTCACTACATCCATCAAATGGTGAAATCCATATTCCTGCGCACGTACGACCTACCGTCTCTATGAATAGTGTAATTCATTTTTCATTCTATAACTATTATGGATGACTTTAAATATGTATATAATGAATTTTTGGTATATTTATATAATAAATAAATTTTATATTTTATGGAATCCTAAACAATTTATTTTTAATAAAACTACCAAAACTGCACTTGCGTGGAAAATGAAGAAATTGTCACCTAGGACGTCAATTTGGACAACGAATTGTTAATAATTGATTGATAATAGGTTATAAATAAATAAATGATGGTATCATATATATGATTATGTTTTATGTAATATATATATATAATGAAACAATGTTTATGTTAAATAATTTTCAAACACATATGAAGGAATTGAGACCTAAGATAATAGATTTTTTTCTAACTTTTATTTATGTGAGATAATTTCTATGTTAGACAGTTTTATATTTTATATTGTTTATATAATACCCATGGATGTTCTTTTATAATGAATCTTATTAAAATTATTTAGACTAAAATAACCCTATATGTTTATTTGTTTCATGGGTATTATGATTAAAATGATACCAAAGTGGTACGGGTTTCAGGTTACAATCTCATTTTTATTAGTATTATTCATTATTATGTTTCCAAAGTTGAAATTTAAGGATATGATAACAAAAAACTCAATAATTTTCTTTTTATATGGTTATTTCAGGATAATATGAGTTCACCTGTCATATTCTTCTCTTTATGAACTCAAGAGGCCAAAATAACATTTTAAAGAAAAATAATAGTATTCATCTATTAAGAGAAAAATAATTTCTCCCTTACGTACTTGGTTTCTATGAATGTTTTAAAGAATGATTTTATTATTTCATTATGATTTATTTAGTATTTTTAATCTGTTTATGAATTTTTAAAAAATGGATTAAAATGAGTCTTTATTTCATTTCTAATATATGGTAATTTTGATTTTTTATATAAATTAGAAAATAAATCATTGTTTTACTGTATAACACATGAAATTGGATTTTCATCCATCATGTACAATCAATACTTTGAATCTCCATTTATGTTTTCCCCATGTTATTTTTAGTGATTTTCTTTCAATAATATGCTTCAAATTTTTATATTATAAATAAGTTATTTCACTTTCAAATGAGTAATTTAATATTATGAAATGTCCCAAGTGATATTTTAAAAATAATTCACAATAGTGATGGCATAATATGATGTTTCATAACCACTATAAGGAATATAACGGAATTATACCAAGATTTTTATTTATTTTTTTGTTTTATAAAGATGATAAAAATATTTTTATTAACCCAATTTCATTTTATATGGTTTATGTTGTGATGAATTATTTTAATGATTAAGAATCACGTTTCATTTCCATGGTAAATGCTATAATTAAATGTTTATGAAACCTATTTTCTTTTCATAGGATATGATATAATTAATGTTTTATGACATCTTTGAAATAATATTTATGATTTTAATTATGTGACATTTCAGGTAAAATTATATATACCTCCAATCAATTTGGGAAAAGGATATCACTAGAGATTAACATAATTGAAAAAGGGGTGAAAACATTTTATTTGGGTCTATGAACAATATGTTAGTCCTGGGAGTGAAAATTGAATAATGATATGTTTTGGGGAGTGAAACCATTTATGTATGCAATTCTGGGGTGATAAGCCATGACTACTATGTAAAATATTTTTTATGATATGTTTACTCCACAAATCTCTATTTTATGGAAATGTTATGATATCACATATTATGTTGTTTTTTTATATTATGATCAAAATTTTCTAAACTAACAAGAATTATTCTTTGGATAATTATTTTGATCAATGATATACATGGTGTTTTTTTAATGTTAATTATCTTGTTCTCATACCCTTTTTATCATTTTATGTTTAAGATATCATTTATGTCCCTTTCTTACCTTACTATGTATCTAAGATAACACTTTCTTATATTTCCATTTCCCTATGATATGAAACAAGGTATTAAGTATAATATGTCAAATAAGGGAGCTAGTTATCAATAACATAGTGGGAGATAATGTAAATATCATATGAAGAAGTTTCTTATTTGTACAAGATTCCTAATGGATTAGACCTTTGCAATTATTCCATGGATAATTATATAATTTAATAAATTTCCATATGTTATGATGTGATATCTACTTATAAAATGAATGGGTCTAAATAGTTTGTATAAAAAAAGGGTTATTTAATATTTGGAAACTCAGATGAGAAAAACATTCACATCAACCCTTAGTATAGGTCTATGTATAGTTTAAAATAATTTTTTTATGGTGAATAAATGTGTACCTGTTTCCTAAAAGAACACCCCTTCATGGATACTAAATGTTGATGTGGATTTGGAATATATTTGTATAGTTTCTACAACCCCTAAAAGGGTGGAAGAGTATAACTTGAATATTATTTTAGTTACTGGTTAGTGTTCCCTTAGTACAATGTTGGTTTGACCATAACATGAGATATGCTTATGTTAGTTACAATTTTCATCATGATCCATGTAATGATTGTAACCCCTTTAGCATAGATCTAGTGATTAATTTATTACATTGGTTCTTGGTATGAGATTCAATCCTAATGGAATGAATAGTTTATTAGTATAGGTTAAGTTTATAAATAATTGAATCTATATTTTAGTTTGAAAACATAAAGTACAATATATTGAAGGTCAAATATTCTACACCGTTTAAGTCTTTCCAAGATTCCTTATTGTGATCATGGGAAATGGAAACAAAATTAGGGTTCTCAAATATTATCAGTAAGAGTTACATAAATAAAGATCTATAATGAATAAATATGTTATTACCAATATGTCATAATCAATATGAAATGGTAAATATATTATCAACCCTTATATTTAATATATATCACGACAATCAATATTATATAAGTTGAAAAAAACATGGGAAGATAAATAACTAAAAAAATGATGCATTTTACCAATTTTATCACAAAATACATCCACAGATAATATCAATGAAATAATCTCATGGAAAATAATAATTGAATTCATAATGAAGAAAATGGTAAATATTGAATTTCCTGGTCTCACAGACCATGATATATATATCATTAATACCCTTTAACCGATAGTTTGAAATTATGGGTAATATAACATCTAATGCAAGTATATTGATTCACCCCATGAAACAATTGATTCATAATTGGGCTATATAATTTCGAGCACCACCCATCGCTCTATATAAAAGGCATTCCCCATATATCAAATAACCAATTTAATTAATGAATAGTATTCTTTATTTATATGAGTTTTTATTGAATAATGAATACAAAGTATCATTATTTCCCTAGTTAACCAAATAAAATTCAGAGGAAAACATTGAATGTAGATATAATAAAAAGTTTTAGTGATAATTATAGCCATGATAAATAATATGGATATATTTGTTCAATACAATGTCCAATAACCACAAGAATTATCATATTTCAAGGAAATTTTAAAAGATTAAAATAAATAAAAACGAATAAGAATGTCAATACATTATTTTATCAAACTAATCATAAACCATCAAGAAAAAGAATACAAATTCTATTATTAAAATATATCCCTAGTGATGAATATAAAAAATAAATAGTTTTTGTCATTGATAAATAGCTATACAATACAAAGATCCTGGAAAACATCCTTTGGGAAAATAAAAATTTCACTTTGAAAATAATAATAATAAATTAATTAATTAAAATTAATTAGAAATTTGTTTTATTTAAAATTTAATTTTTAATATTTATATGTATTATTTAATTAAATTGGTATTCACGATGGTGGGATAGTTATATTCATGTTGTGTACACTAAAACAATGAATCCTTTCACATTTTTAGTAAAAACATAAAAATTACAATGCATGGTAAATGAAAGGAATATTCCTCTAAAAACATGTTTAGAAATAATATTATGAGATAAAAAAATTTAATTAGTCATAGTAATTCTTCTTTTGAAAATATGTTTAGAAACCATGGATTTTGAGGAAAAAATTTATTTTCTGTAAGAGAGATATGAAATCATAATTTATTAAAAATATTTTCTTAAACAATTTTAATTCCAAGGAGATGAGAACGAAACTATGAATTGAAATAATATTTAATAACCAGATGTTAATAAAATGAATGGTATTTATTTGATAATGATAAAATGAATTTCTTAAATGTAAATTCAAGCATAAAACATAAGGATTAAAATGGGATTGAAACATAAATCTCTTACCACTTGGTAATTTTGAATCACAATCCCAGTGATAGAAATAGAATCAAGTGAAAAATTAAATACCAACAATATAAACATTTTCATAATATAACATATCAAAAGGTATGTTGAAAAACATTGTAAAATGATATTGGAATATAACATAAAATCAGCCCCCAAGAAGACAATTTGAGGGAAGAAACCCTTCCAATGATTATATCATTAAAATTAGAATTAATAAATGAATAGATTATGTGTATCATAAGTAAATACACACAAAAAAGTGTAAATAAAAAATATTATAAAAATAGTTCATTAATCAGATAATCATATATTATTGTAGACAATAAAGAATTAATATAACCAAATGAGAAGAAATTGAGTACATAAGTTCATTATGACTTTCCTACTTTCAGGAAAAACCCTGTTAGAGAAATAATTCAAATTGAATCTTAAAATATGAATAATTATGAAGGATTAATTATATAACATATAAAAAGGGATTTATATGAACTATTTAAAATATTACGTTAATACATAAATAATTTTTTTTCATTGAAAGAAAATTGAGACCAAATCCTTTACCTCACATTTACCTTTAGTTGAATATTATTTAACCTAATGTAAAATGGTTTCAAACATGTTATTAATTTACTAAATTACCATATTAATATTAATAATACCATAAATGATGTTAATATAAAATGTTATAACCCTTTCATTATTAATATTTCAATATTACCTCTGTTTCATGTGTTAATTTACTTTTTTTTTCAGGCGTGTTTTGTCATGAATGTTACAGTTCTTGTGATTATGATAATTTCCCACCATCTATAGAGTAATATTAATTTTTTAAATGTCATATTATAATTTTTGGGTTAATTTTTTAAACAATTACTGAATTTTGGACAAGGAAATTAAGTTTAATCTCCTCATTGATATGGTAATTCATATGTACGTACAAGAGATAATATCATTCCCTTAATGGGTTAAAGGGTAAGGAAGTAGATGAAATATTAATTTTATAGAATTAATATAATTTCATATATATATATATATATATATATTATTTCCATAATTATGAGTATCCATATGAGACAATGATTGAAAACCATTACATTAGTTCATGAGATGGTAGTCCATTGTACACATGAGCCAAAATTTGATTCTTATTCTATAGATTTGTAGGTATATAAATATAAAATCATAAACATAAAAAAAATTAGTATATGGTAGATATTTTCTTATATTATTATATTATTTATGACATAATTAAAGGGTGAAAAAAATAATTAAAATCAAATAGTTTGTTGAGGACAAATACATTTTCTTATATGAACCACCATTTGATCACATATTAAGGAATCTAAGGTTGATGTGTTGATAAGAACACCAACTATTGATTGTGGCTATTGATTTTATCAAGATATGTTTTTTCTATTTGGATGAGACAAATTTCTTGATGGGTGTGAAAAAGTGTAGGGACTGAGTTCCATTTTATAAATGAGGAGGACACACATGGAATTTTGGAAATGAATAAATCATACCCACATTTTTCAGATGAAAAATACTCAAAATGAAGGATTATAAAATCTTATTTTTATATGGTTGAAATATGGCCATAAAATAATATTTCATCATTTTTAGGTAATTTTATCCCTTATCTTCCTTGTTTAACCCCCAGTAACACTATTTTTACCTAAACCATGATATAATATTTTTATTGTTTTTGCTAATAATTTTGACCGAAATTTATGTTGATAATTTTATAATATATAAATTATTCATATTCAAAATACGGAATCCAATTTTCTAAATTCCATCAACAAAAGCTACCTAATTTGATTTAAAGTCAAACGGATAATCGTATGGAGATGACATCCTTTAGTTTTGGATTGTTGATAAAGTCATTATTTTATTTACTAAATAAATTTCTCAGTATTATGAGGGAGTTTTTAGAAAAGTTATTAGTTGTGGAAAATCCTCTATGATCTTTGGGGAAAGAGTCAATGTTTCAAATGAATATATATTTCAAGGAATCTTGGGGTCAGGAGAGGGGTTATACACTTTAATTAACTTACTATACCTTTTTGGCGTAAAACTATGATGTTTTATATGGAGACTATTTATCTCTGGATTATAAATAAAATGGAATATTGGAATGGTAAGTTTGAGTCTCGGGCTGGAAGAGTCTTCCTCGTTAACACTATTATCACTTCCGTGGGTGTTTATGACTTCTCCTTATTTAGAAGGACTAGATCCCTTATTAGATAACTTCATGTTTTGATTCATAAATTTAAGTGTAATAGATCAATTAATGTGAATAAGCTTATCAAATTATTCTAGAATGAGTGCACAAAACCTGTTGACATGGGATGTATGGGTGTTAATGATGTAATCTCTTTAAGGAGAATCTTATTAAAAATATCAAATGAAGCCTTCTAACTTCCACTGACCATTCCATGGTTTTTTGTTTTGTATACATGTGACTAAACTAGTTAATGGTTATTCATTATACATTCCTTCATCAAATTGGACTTCCAACAGGCTTTCTCACCATGATATTTTACTGTCCTCATAATGGCTGGTATGCAAGGAGTCTTCTCATAACTATTTGAGGACTAATTAGTTATCAAATGTGGTTACTGATGACATGGATATTCCTCACTCAATGAAGCATTTGTCTATTGTGTAATTTGAGTCTAATGTGTGTTCTTATGGGAAACTTATCAACCATATGAAGATGGAAATGGACATATATAAAAATAAATATGTGGATACTTTACTTGAGAATCCTTGTCTAAATGGTACCTTTAGAAGAAAATAATTCTACAGATACATGTGTACTAGACCTTTTATGGTTTTTTCTAGGATTCTTTCTTACAAAAATATCGATGTTATATCTTCTGATTTTTTTCATCTCTCGCAAATTTGGAAGCATGGGCTACCCTTACACTAGATATTCCACCGTGATGGGATAAACATTGCACCTGTCTCTAATATATGTATTTTTTTGGATGACTCCTTTTACCACTTGTTTCACACCTATAAATTTTCATGTAGGTTATAGAGCTATGTAAAAATATTTTTTATCTAAAGTTTAACTTTTGAATTCTTTGATGGGATGATGTAATCAATTCACTCATTAGGCTGCAGCGATCAGGTGCATTCTCTTCTCTTGGATGTCGTAGCCACAATCAAAGCTTTCATCTAGAAGGTAGAAAATTCTATTGCATTTGAGAATCACACTCTCACTTTGTATGATAAAATAAAGGACATGAATTATTGTGTTCTAGCTACAATGATGATTCATACTAGTGGTATGTGAAATAATTTTTGAGACATGCCGTTTTTGCAGTCACATGGCATTAATGGCAGGTGCAAGAAAACACATGTGACTAAATTCATAATATGGATATTGCCTCTTCCTCAATGGCTGAAATCAATGTGGATGGGGTGATATTGAGTGAACTAGGACTCTCTTGTTGTGTTTTATCATCTGTACTCATAATGGGCCTCGTTAAGGGATTCTTCTAGAACTTTAATGGGAATGGTTATGCGATTGAAGATGAACTTTAGGCCATTGTGAAGGAAATCAGGTATGCATGTCATTATGGCTATAAGAATATTTGGATGGAATCTGATTCAACTATGGATATTGATATCCTTCGATATCTCTCCATAAATGTTCCATCGAAGCTTCTACCAGCATGTATTTATTTCCTTAGACTTGTGTACCAACATTAATTATTGCGACACACGTCGTTAGTGAAGATAATTAGGTTAGTGATTCATACTCCAAGAGATATATTGAGGAGGCTAGTACGATGTTGAATTTTTTAGCACTGATAATTTTTAGTGATTTAATTGAGGTGGATGGATGTGGTAATGTGTATACTCATCTATGTAAATCCCACTTGTGACTTCTCTTTTTTTGTTATTTTTAGTTAAATTTTCTAGGAGCGGGTCTTCCAGCATCCTCAGCCTTTGGATTAAACAAAAATATAAACATGGGATATTGATGATTCATATGTAATTTGTTATTATAAATATAATAAAATTATAATTATTGAAATTTTAAATGAAATTCAAATCATAATGAAAACTTTAAATTACATAATTTATTAAAAGCAAATGAGACATTCCAAAACAGTATTGTTAAATATTCAATGAAAAATGAAACATTACTAGAAGGATTCCAAAATTTTATCCAAATATATTTTTGATATTCTGATTTCAAATATTTAGTTCATTTTAAATGAAAAATTTACAAAAATTATAAAAAATTAATCTTATTATATTCGACACAAAGAGAAGTAAAAAATCATTTTTGATGAAACAATATTTTGTAAGAGTTAATTGAGTTTACTAAAATATGGGTTAATTTTATCAATAAAACTGTATTGATTATGAAATATATGTATATATTTATATATATCATAATTCAGTTAATCATATTCATACCCTCGAATTCATTGGAAAATTTATAATGGTCATATTTTAATAATATATTATATAGGTCTCTTATTCTCGGTGTTTCATGTAATATAAACTATTGATAATGTTATTATGGTTTTAAATTCATTGTATTTCCAGTACTATATAATAAAAAAAATATTAACATACTTAAAATTAATATACTTTAAAATCTATAGGCGTTACATTCTCCCCACCATTTATAAATTTTAACCTCACAGTTTGAACATAAATATGGAAATAAAGGGTTTGAAATTTGAAATTTATTTTTTTGGAAACCTGAATCCCAATTGGGGTTAACAAAAAATTATATTGATTATAGTGAAAATGATGGGTAAAGGTTTTCTTGAATAAAATATACTGAGATTTATGTGTAGGATAAATTTAGTGAGATGTAAAAATATAGACATAGTTGTAAAGGGTAAATATTTTTGGATAGTGATTGAGATCATTGATCACATGAAAGTGAATGATTATGAGATTGTTACTGACCGAAAAAACATACACTCATCATGATCCAAATGACAATTGATTTAATTGAGTATGAATGTAATATGATAAAATTATTATTATAAGATTTTTATCATAATTTTTAGGTGTTCATTACTTGTATCATAATATAAATAAATATACATACGTGAAATATTTGAATTTCATAAGAATGATTGTTCCTTTGATTGTGTTTTGATCAATTTTAACATCATCTCTTAGAATAAGAAATTAATTTAGAAAATGTATTTTATACCTAAAGAACTAAACATAACATTAGAATGTTCATAAAATCCATAATATAGGGGTAAGAGACTCCTTGGGTCTCAAAATACTTATAGAATCCAATAAGTTTGTCATCATTTATCTTATATAAAACATTAATCTCTAAGCATCCATAGTAACATTTTGGTTCAACATTAATTTTCGTCCATCAAATGATTTATAGATACAAAATTACATGTTTACCATAACATCATGAATTGTATTGTTATGCGGTAATCCCTTATCACCCAAGGTTACCAGTTCAATCCTCAATACCTATCCAGATTTCATGGGATGTCACTTTACATGGGGGTATTACATTTTCCAAAACTATATTAATATAATTTATATAAAATTCCCAAAATGTGATGATCCATAATTACTACAACAACAATGATATTATAAGAGTTAATAGTTACCAATACCTTTAATCTTATGTCTACACGATGTAGAGGAATTCCCCCTTGAATAAATTTTTCAGATACTAAATATATTAGATGTTCTTCAATTAATCTCTCCAAACATATATGTATTCTTCTTAAACTACCATTACAAAAACCCCTTGAAATGTGGTATTTAGGTAATTTAACATTTGATCAAAATTAATGTCATAATACCATGATGGTACCCATTATTTTATAGTTAATACCATATAATAGAATATATGCATCCAAATTTTACAAAATCCTTAGATATTTGTTGATTAAAATAAACAAAATAAAATAGTAAAAATACTTCTCCAATTTAATTGTTAAGTCCCAAAACATAAATAATTCAACCATTTTACATAAATATAGGTCCTTATATGGTATATGAGTTAATATCAAAAACGGGGAATTGACTCATAAAATTCAAATATCCCCATATTTCAGATAATGAACTCTAAATGAATTCATATATTGAAATTTATTTTTTCCCCGAAACTCATCAATTTTCATCTGATATTTGTCTCTCTAATACATCATTTTATATACATAAAACATATGCATGTTTCCATTATACATTTCACTCAGTGTCCCATTATAAATTTCTAATATTAACGAAATCAATCCCTTTACATTTATAGTTGTACACACTCATGATCTAAGGGGACATTTCCCTTTTAATATTTTGTGAGTCTGTAAGTTGGATACATTATCGAATTTTAATAATATATAATCTTAAATGTTTAGAAATAATCAGGATATCATTCTCTATATTCATCACCCCATCTGGTTACACATAATCACCACATTCATCATAATATTCACTGTTATCATGATTTCATTTTCATCAATCCATTGGCCGAAACCAAAAGGCATAGTGTGAGCCCCACAAATATTAGTTGTAAAACCATATAATCATATATTTGTTTTCTAAATCTTGTCAAATTTTCTTGAATAAATGAATATATATTTTCAAACTAGGCAATTCATTTTCATCATCGATTCAAATCATTCAAAATAGATTGTAATAAAAATTTGAATTATCTAATGACTATTCCCTAGGAGTATAAAAATAGGTGTGCAGTAAGGTCTATTTTTATACCCTAAGGGACAATTGAGTAAAATTCCAATGATACCTTTTTGAAGATATTACCCCATAGAAAAATTGTTCTATAACATTGTACTCTTTTAGTATCTATTGAGTGGTGTATTTTAATGAAAAAATAAACAATATATTCCTTATCAAAACATTGGGATGTTATAATATACACATACTCAAATTAGAACATGGGGTTATGATATCAATTATAAATAACCTAACTCGAGTAGCCAAGAGTATGTGGTTACTTTATTATATTCATTCTAGATAAAAGTGAGAATATCCAAAAAGAACCAACGAGTTTATTTTTTCAGGTAAACTAGACAGATACTTGAGTGTTGTATTGCATTTGAAAACATTAAATAGAAAAGATTGAAAGTAAATATTCTTTATTTTTGTAATAATTCAAATATTACTTCATTATATCACGGGAAAAGAGAAATTTTTTTTGAGGGATCAGATATTCAGTAATTTTTATTTAAATTAGTTTTCATCATGAATAAATAAATCACAATCAATAAAGAATACTCAATATCGGAAGGTAAATAACTAAACATGCATATCATTTAATAAATATATTGAAAAAAATTTATTTATGGATAATATTAATTCAATAATAACATGAATATTTATATATGAGTTCTTATTAAATAAAATACATAATATTGGAAATCATTATCTCAAACATCATGAAATATATACTATCAGGATATATAACAAGACGATTAAAATAAATAGGTATGAAAATAAAAGAGGTTTTTCCTTTTTGGGAATGTTCTCATCATAATATATAATAGGTAAGAACACATTTAATGATTGCATACTAATTTTTCGCATGCGAATATCGGGGCATCAAGGGGATATATAATATTAGGCCCCACCAATCACATTATCTCCAATGGATTGAACATATATATAATTGTTAATTTTATTTGTGAGAAATATCCCTTATCAATAAATGTCTGTATTGAATAATTAATAATGAATATAAATATTTACACATTAAATTAAAAAAACATTCAATGTAAAACTATGAATATTAAAATGATATACAATCTTTGTAATAAGAATTTCTATAATACAAAATCTCAATATCTAGGGGAAATGTAATATCCAATGATATTAATAAAGTGAATATTTTATAGGAATGTTTAATGATTACAAAATATAATAAAGAGAGAGAATCTAAGTAAGTTCCTCGGTAAAGAAATTTTAATCCATCAAAAGAAAGAATAAGGATGGTATCATTACAACATATCCACATTGGATTATATATTAAATAAATATATTTAATTAATAAATATTTAGATATGAAAAATATAGTTAAATCATTATTAGGTAAATTAATCTTTCATCTTTAAATATAAAATCCCATAACTAAAAATTTATAGAAAATTTGGAAAGCCATTTTCATGCAAAATATGATTATAAAATGTATTGGAATCATCAATGTAATTATTGGTCATGACCACAATATATTTTTGTTCGTGATAATTATGTTTGAATAATGATTCCATTCACAATTTTGAAAGAACTAACAAAAGCACATTTTTTGTAAAATTATTATTAAGTATTATTTATAAATATTTGTGAAAATTAATGTATATTAAAAAATGACTTTAAAAAATCACATTAAAACATATTTATAATCATTATTAGAAATAATGGATTTCGATGAAAACGATTTTAAACAGAAGAGATAAATGAAGTCGGGTATTATTGAAAACATTTTCTCAAACATTTTAAGCCCCCAAGATGGAAAAATTGGTAAATTACATGAATCAAAAAATGAATAAGAATATTATAATAAAACTATAGTTTTTTATTATATGTTTTTCAAATATTTTTCATCAGTGTAATACAAGAATAAATAGTCATAACTAAAATGAGATTGAAATATAAATCTCTTATGACATTGGTAGCATTTGAATAGTAAGTCCCATGAATGAAATTACATCAACTAAAACATTAAATTACATGAATAAAAAGATATTAATTATTTTAAATATAAAAGGGTCATTAAATTTTACATGTAAAATGATATTGGTTTATAAGATACCATATACACCAAAGATGATACATTGCAATGAGAAACCTTGACAATGATCATATAATTGATGTGATAGTAAATAAATTAATTTATTATATGTATGATACACAAATCCAATTAAAAAAATTTGAAATTAAAAAAGTATAATAATATTTCATTACACACATAATCTTATAATGTCAATTAAAATAAATAATTAATATTACCTAATGGAATGAAATTATGGTATGATTTTCATTACCACTTCATAACTTTCATGTCGAATACCCTTGGATGAAATAATTCAAATTGAAACAAAAAAATGAAATTAATTAATAATTATTAATTATATTACATGTAATATGATACTATATTCGCCATATAAAAAACATTACATTCAAAACATAAAAATATTCCTCAATAAAATGAAATTGGGGGAAAATCCTCAACCTCATATTTCCCATTAATTTAACATTGTTAATTCTAATTTATAGTGGTTAAAAAATTGATATTTATTTAATAAATATCCATATTAATATATATAATATAATATGTTTTATTATCATAATAGTTTATCACCTTTATGTTAACAATATTTACTTATTTCCATTGTTTCATGTGTTAATTCCCATATTTTCTCATGTGTGTTTTTCAACATTGTTCTGGTTATTGAGTATAAGATATAGTAACATGAAAAATAATTTTATTAATGAAAGGGATATACTATTTTATTTTAGGATGAATTTTTAATATCATTCATCATTTTTGTACATGAAATATGTGTTACATCGCTTCACATATATGGTAATTTGTAAAGACACACAAGAGATGATATAATTCCCCTAATGGGTTAGAGGGTAATAAATGGGATTATTTAATAATTTCAAAGAAACAAAATCATGAAATATGTATCATATATCCTCATTAATTCTATCATTATAAAAATCTATGTGAGTCGTGAGGGAAATAAATTATATCAGTTCGTGAGACGGTAGACAACCATACACTTAAGCGTTGTATTTTTTACAATTTGATTGAGAAAAATATAGATATATTTTTTTCATAAACATATTATAATATCAATATATCTTAGAAACTATTTTTATTATATTTTATATGATTAGACTTCATTTATATTTTAAAATTAATAATTTATAATAGTGATCTGATTGAAGAGAAGTAACATTTTCTTAGATGAATCTTCATTGGAAATCATAAAATGGACCGTAGGTTTTGTTTTATGGGAAAAAAATAAACATTAGAATGTGTATTAAGATGTTAGTGTAGATATGTTTTTTTGTTTGGGAAAGGAAAAATGGCTTTATAGGCCTAATGGAGTTAGGGGAGGGAGTTCCATTTTATGATTGAGGAGGAGGACACATATGGAATTTATTAAAATAATAATTCAAACCCATAATTATCAGAATACACAAATCCAGAAAAGGAAAATTCAAAAAACATAGATTTATAAGGTAAAAACATAGTATAAATTCTTTTATATATATTTTATGTCATTCAGCCCTTTTCTTCATAGATCAACCCCCGGTAAACACATTTTAACTTTAATTGTTTTAAAATATTTTTATTATTTCACTATTGACAATGATCAGAAATCATGTTAACCATATTAAATAAATTAACATAAGATAATTAAAAATTTGGAATCCATTTTTTTCAAATTTAATTTAAAAAGGTGGTTAATTTTTATATAAAACAAAACCAATTTATGTGACGAAAAATAGGTTATCTGAAAATTCATTTTCCAAGCATTACATGATCTTATAATAATTATATAACCTGTAATCATCCAAATATGGATTTAAATTCACACACACACACTCAATCACACACACACACACATTATTAAAATTTCATTTAAATTATTCATCATTAAATTATAATTTAATTTGTTTAAAATGGGAAAAAATAAACATTGAAAAACAGTTTTCAGATAATTGTGTTTTTATGCTTTAAAATAAACTTACATAAAAATCTAGTATAATTGTGATTAAAATGTAAATAATTATTTCTAATCTAATTCAATATTATATTATTTATATTTAAATAATATTTATATCAAAATAACACTTTTATAATACATAATTTATTGAAAAGAAATGATAGTTTAACAAAATAAAGTATTATTATTCAATATTCAATGGAAAATCACTCATTTATTGAACAATTAAAACATTCCACCATAAGATAATATTTATATAGTGCTTCCATGTTTTAGTTTTATATTTTGAATTAAATTTTTTATATTGGAAAAATTAATTATAATATTTGGTCTTAAGGTGATGTATAAAATAATTTTCATAAAAATGTATTTATTTGAAAAATAATTTTACATTAAAAAAATTTAAGTGATATTTTATGGAAAATTATTATTTAATAAGACTTAATATATATATATATATATATTTAATAACTCAATTAATTTTATTCATAACATCTAATTCAACAGTTAGGTGATAATTTTCATATTTAAATAATATAGTTCTCATGTCATTTAATCTCTATATTGAGTGTCGTATATGAAAAAAAACATAATGTTATTCTTTTTTTGTATAATGATTTTATGTAATACAAGATATCACATAGATTAAATTTATTTTAAAAATATACTTTAAAATCTTGTGGTGTTACAATCCCTAAGGACATTTCGAATAAATGATGACCATATATGACCAATAAAATTAAACCTAAGATGACTAAATTAGAAAATAAAAATTCATGATTTAGATATCCTATATATTATTTTGCATGATTATTTAATTTATCGGAATTCTTATTATTTATATAACTATTACATTTGGTTTTTGTAAATTTTTGGAACTCAAATGAATCATGTCAACCTTGATTGTGATGGCAATATAGTGATTATGAGAAAAAAATGGGATGATGATTGGAGTGAATGATATTTTGATTATTCATCATAATTTACCTTCAGATATGATTTATAACATGAATCAAAAAAACTATCATAATTACCAATTAATTGAATGATATATTTTGCTGATATATTGGATAGTGGAGAACATATAAAAAATAATACTCTAATTATGTATTGTTTGAAATTTGGAGATAGATACCTTAGGGAATGTGTCAATAAAAGTTAAAGTGTTTTATATGTTAAAATAAAGGATATAGATCAAGGAGTTTTAATAGATTTCAATTTATTATAGGTTAGGGATATGTGAATTATCTGATTCAGTGCCCAAATCCAAGGGTTAATGTGTAGTCCAAGAAAAGAAATATTCCATGTAAATAATTCAACTTAAAGGATTAACATGTTTATGTATTGATATTTGATAATTATATTATAAAATAAATCAATCAATGATATTTTGTTGTATATATCTAGAAAAATGAAATTATTTTCCCAAAAAATGTTTTCATTACGGATTTGAAGGCATATTTTGAATGTCATTGATGAACTATAAACGTTATTCCAAGGTAATGATACATTTCACTGAAAAAATTATTGGGGAGAAGATAGCCATTAATATGTACATAATGGTGAAGTTATATTTTTTATTTAGGATAAATTTATTAATTAAATTTATTAAGTAAATAAAATTTTATTGGTGACTATAGAAATGATTAGTGATTTCACGAAAAAGTGATTTATGATAATTTATAGTATAATTTATAATTATTAGAATATATTTTACAATTATTGATTATATTAATGGAATAGGTATATGAATTATTTTAGAATAAGATAAATTTTCATTAATGTTTTTCGTTAATATATTTATTAAATTATTTTATATGGAATGAAGAGTTAATTTATAATTTTTGATGGATTAATGAGATGTTTATTTTAAAAAATTTGTGAATTTTTGAAAAATTTAAATTAGAAAAGCATAATTTGGAATGGTCTCATAGATAAATACATGTGAAATAGATTATGTAGATCATTGGGGGTTACTAATGTGGTTTTAAAGGTTAATGAAATATATTGGATTACTTCTGCCAACAATCTTTTTCCTGGTAAATATTTAGAGATAGGACAAAAAACTTTCAATCATTAAAGAATTTTATAAACAACTAAAAGTTATTTTTAGTGCATTAGGAAAATAAAATTAATATTTGACTTTAATTTTATGGAATAAAAAATTAATTAGAAACCTATATAAGAATAAACAAAGTATTAAATTGTTATTATGAAATAAAAATATATCATGTATGTATATTTTTGTGTGTACTCTATTATGATATTAAAATAATGCATCATATTTTATAAAAGGATACTGAAATAAAAAATTTATTTATTTACCTTCATCTCTGATTAATCAATGATATTTTAACCCAAAATAAATTTATAGCTTTATAATCATTTACTTTCTCCTAGACATGTTCTATATCACTCTCTATTACTCCTTTAGTATTATTTTTATCCTTTATTTCAATATTTCATTCAAACTAATAATTTATTACTTGTAAAACTAGTTATGTGTAATTTTAGGGAAACCTCACACAATACATTATCTATTATCAAGAAAATGTATTATAAACCCTTTATACAGTGTGGGATTACAAAAAATAAAAGGAATTTTTAGATTAAAAAACATTGATTCCCATAATCTAGTAAAAAATTCATGGATGAAATTTATTAAAGGTGCTATAATGAAACACCATATTATATTTAAAAAACTACGTTAGATAATATCTACTAAATGAAAAAATACACTTAAACAAACATTGAAATCTTATTGTTGAAATAAGATTGTTATGAAATTTCTATTAAATTAGAAATTATGATTATAATTCACTAAATAATAAAAATGTCTATAAATTTGCTACTAAATATAAATTCCTTGATAAATTCTTATCAAATAATAACTCATATATTAGAAAATTTATTTTATTCATGAAAATTTTGTTATCATCAAAATTGATTTTAGATATTTTGAGAGGAAAAATTATAATTATTTTAGGAAAATTTATAAAATAAATTTTATAAAATGAAAACTATTTTTTTAATAATAATATCAAAATTTCATTAAGGATTATTTTTTAGATTCTTATAAAATATTTTATTTTAATATAACCCGAAAAAAATATTGATTTTAGAAATATTTTCATTTCATTTAATTAAGTCAAGTAATTTAATATTCCGATTATATTTCATATTTTTTATTTAAGTGACATATTATTAAATGTATTTATAATAATATAAATTTTCATTAACCAATCGGGTCAGCCCTAAACCAGTCAACCGAGTCGGCTCGCGACAAAGCCCTAAGGGTATTCCCAATCCCCAAGGGCTGGAAACGAGTGCCAAAAATCCAAATAATGTAGTTGGGAATGATTTAGCGCCAACAAGATAGATATATTAAAGAAAATATACCAAAAAACTAAAAATGGGAATAAGATTAAACTAAGTAGCGAAACATACCTCAAGTGACTTTTTGGGTCACCTGGAAGCACAAAACCACACTCAGTCCAAGAGCGACCCAAACTAGTGAAACCTGAAACTAAAAAATACAGTTTTCATGAGCTCTATAATTCTCAGTATGAATTCCAAGGATAAATAACTACCTATGAATTTACCTTTAAAAATAAACCCAATCATACTTGTTTGAAAATATGACATATAAAAATAATGCTTTTCATTCCTTTCAAAATCATGTCACATGTTTACAATTTTATGTAAATGATTTCTCTTCCACTACCTTTTCAAAATAGGTTGCAAGAATGCATTAACATTTCAAAATGAAAGTAAACCAATTTAAACATAAATTTATTTTTCCAAAATGAGGCATCCTATATGAAACGACTAAAATGGAAATCAAATCACAAGCACCATGGAGAATCTCTAAGCATCCCGTGTTAGTTGGAGACCTAGGATCCTCGTACCTATGTGAAAAGTGGCTTCGAAATTACAAACATCCACATTCTCATGCATGATCCACTAGGAGTGTACACCACTTTGGCACAAGGGTCTCCAATAATCACAAAAGATTACATAGTGGTGTATCCTCGATGCTTCTAGAAGAAACCAGGAAGAACCACTTCAGAATCATCTAATGTACTAGTCATTGTTGGCCCACCTATGTTTCGAGGGTCTATCATGTGATCTATTTCAAACGATGGGGATGTTTTATTATGAAAATAAATATGAACATAAAACATTATTTATACAAAAATCATTCAACGTCTCACCCTGGATCTCACTTCTTAAGAGAATTAGATTTTTTACATCACACAACAATGCACTAGCCTTTACATAAGGCACATATCACGAATCAAATAGTGAAAATTGAATAACATTTTTCAAATTATATGGAATGCTTCAAGAGGGGGTTATAAACATTCAAAAATCATTTTTCATAGTGCCAAACATGCCTCGTAATATTACAATGAACTCTTTCATTTTTATAAAACACAATCACCAAACACATTTAATTGAAAAATCCTTTAAAATAACAGTTAGACCACCTAGGTATCACACACTTATGAACAATCTAGAAATCAGGTGACAACCAATGAAATCCATTTGAGAAAATAGAACTACCATTTATACCCATATTCACACCGAAACCCATTTTATTTTCTAAACGTACCAAAATATGATATTTCCCCTTTTCTTTTTAAAATCACAAAAAACCCATGTTCACTCAATTAAGCTTTCTCAACTAATATACACAATAACAACCATCATGGGGAATACCAACTAGAAACTGGAAAAAATTTATAAAAAACATTTATTCATTTATAGTGTCAATAATTATAAAGAAATATTGGAAGCATATTTGAATGGAGATTTTAAAATTCAAGCCCTATGGGTGAATTATAAAAATAAAGTCATGTCCAATACCAATCATCACCATAACTAATTCATCACTTGTATAATCTATTTAATATAAAAAATACTATTTAAAACATTCAATCGGTAATTGAATTCAAATTAAAGGCCTCGACATAGGGCTACCTTAGGGTGGAACCAAATCGATCAATCAGCCCTTTGTGATTTCAAATAAAAGATGCTACTTCCAAACTAAGCATATGCACTTTTACATGCATATATTTTCATCTATCCCATATAGATACATAGTTATGTCCATGAACATGTGCAAGGGGATCCTTACATATATTCTTATATGCATATACTGGTCACCACTCACCTACCTATGAATTTTCATATATATACACGTGCACAAATAGCCCCATACATGTATATTCACTATCATTGATGATTTTACATATAATGGGGGAACCCATATATATATATATATCTATGTATCCATACCTACGAACACTCAGGAAAGTCTTTTTAGACCAAGTGACTAGAAACCCCAATGAAGAGTCTAACATAGTACACTATAAAAAATAAGGACCTTAAAACACCCAAAAGATGAAAAATAAATTCACAATAACAATGCACAATATGAAAAACCATACTTAAAATAGTAATGATTGATCAAATTGAGTAAAAATACTTCAAATTTGGATGCAGTTGTCTAATAAAGAACCCATTGGTCCCGATGGACCATCTGCACAACCTATCGAAGGAAGAAACACAAAAAAGATCAATATTAACCCTAGGGTTTTCAGATGAACAAATAACGCAGTGGGGAGACCATAAATCAGATGAAAATTTAAGGAGAGGAGGAGAAACAACCACACTAAGAAGGATATTAAAAAAATCAGGTGGAAAAACAATTGAAATATTAGCCAATGTGGGATCCTGGTAGGTTGCATCATGCACTGAAATGGATCATTTAGGGGAGGTTATGAGGGCGGTGTTAGAAAGATTATGTGGTGTGAGGATGGTCATCGGAGGGAGAGCAGTTCACAGTGGGGAGGTGTCACTGAGAGTGTGCGTGCATGGGGGAACTCCACAATGGTGCGGAGAAATGTGAAAAGGGAAGGTAATGTGGTGAGGCAAGATGAGAGAGGGAAGGTAAAATAAGAAAACAAAAAACCCTAAAAAAGTTGACACTAACTTAATAATACTAATAAGAATACGAATAATTATATTAATCATAACCTAATTATAAAAATAATTATAACCTCATAATAATAATTATGATAAGAATAATAAAAATTATTAAAATAAACATTATAAATATAAATATTATAATAGAATTTTTATTATTTATAATAATTATATTATAATTATTATCCATAACAATAAATTTATCATTATTTTTTTAAATCATTTCATTTTTATGTTCTTTTATTTTAATTTAATCAATTTTAAACATAAAAAAGAGACTCCAATATATGTAAACTAATCGTGATTGTAAGGTGCTAAGTCGGGGTGTGACAATTATCCCCACCCCATATGCTTTCTACCCTTAGAAATTCACAACAAGGCTTAACCCCACAAAAATATCAGTACCCCTTCACAGTATAAAAAGATTCCCAATGAACAACAAGCGGGAGGAGGAAAGAACGCTACCAAAAAAACTGAATGATTACAAATTGAACCTGAGAGACCCAAAATGGACTCCCTTATATTTTTTCCCACCCCCAAAATATAATAAACCCACTAATAGAAAATGACCATATACCCATAGTTTTGGAAAAGTTGTGTGTATAAGTGTGCCTATACAAAAAGTTCTTATTGAAATGTGTGTATAGGCTGTTTTTGAAGACCAATACCCACATTTTTTCAAAAATGTGGGTATAGGGTTTATTGAGACCTATAGCTAAGGTTTTTATAAAATTGTGGGTATATGTTTATTTTTTGAAGGGTTATACCCAGGTTTTTGATGAACCATGGGTACATTCTTCCCACCTTATGGCAGGAAAATATTTTCCCAAGACACAAATGTTTTTTCTGCAGGAACACCTATTCCCATATTTTTCACCCTATATACATAGTTTCACTAAATATACATAACTAAGTATATTTTATATTCTAAAAGTTAAACGGAATAGTGGTTTTCTGGTAATAATAATGGGTGGTCTAGTGATCGAATCCCCTGGTCGTGCATTTTGTCAAAGAAATACCCACACTTTTACAAACTGTGGGTATAGTTTAATTTCACGGTGGAGTAGATCTATACCCACTGTTTCAAAATTTGGTGGTATTGTACAATGATATATAGACACCTCACTTTCACATGGTTCTATGAAACTATGTGTATAGGGAAATTTTCAATAGTGACATCTAGTTGGTAGTCAATTGATAGGAACTCTCACATTGCACCATTCTGCATCCTGAGAAAAACACCTTAATCATTCCCAAGGAGGCTCAAATTTTTTACCATAAACAATAAAAATACTAAAATAAGGCTACCATAACCTTATTTCACAACACCTTTGGGTTCAAATCTACCACAATGTTTTATTCATGAAAGGGGATTGGGGTTAGATAGATCTGAATGTGACCACCTATCACCAAGACAACACCAGAAACAAAACTGAATTACTTACATGGGGAGACCCAAATAGAGTCCCCACCATAAAGACAATATAACATCAAAGACAGAGCTACTAGAAAAATATTGGGGGTGAATGAACTCCCCACCACCTGAGATAGGCTAACACTGAATCACTTCAGAGGAATTCAAGTGAGACCCACAGTGGGTCCCCCCATAAGAACCAACCTACTCGAGTAGCATGTGTTGGACTACATGAGATCCTGATATAGCCTACTTGATAAATTCATGAACTAACCAATATAGACTTATAAGAACCCTAAAAATATATCAAACTCCCCACCCAAGGGGTCCGATGAAAAGTATTATGAACGAAATTGAAAAAAACACATGATTCATAATTTCCGCAGGCATATCACTATCCTCAGATAAGAAAAATCCAGAACATAGGATGATCTATAAGGCTTACCATACAAGGACCACCAAGAATAGGTTCACATCCATAAGGGTATAATCAATTAAGATCATGAAACCGAGACAATCATGCCTCCTTGTAACCAATGATGAACACTTCCACCCACACAAGTGACAATGTGGGAATGAGGTCCTCACACCACTTTCTATAAAACCAGACCAATAAAAATGAAAGAGCTATATTGAAAAATTAAATTATCCTTATTTCCAACAGTGATGACAAATATTAGATCATGCTCTCTTCACACCCATGGGGTTCCTGGCTACACATGAACTTCACTTCGAGACCTGTGCCTAGGGCTCTGTTGATTGTTGCATCTCCTCCCTCAC
This sequence comes from Viscum album, assembly GCA_963277665.1. Classification (NCBI taxonomy): domain Eukaryota; kingdom Viridiplantae; phylum Streptophyta; class Magnoliopsida; order Santalales; family Viscaceae; genus Viscum; species Viscum album. Next base: position 1,229,688,652 of record OY728130.1, read on the forward strand.
CTTCAGGTGTTAAAACCCCCTAAATATATCTTCCCCTAATTGTCCAACAAGTAACAATACCATGATATAGAAAACACCAAACGAATATTCAAATCTTGAAATCTCTACACCCTTACATGGATCCTTCACCAAGACAAGGGAAAAGATGTTTCATGTAAAGACCCAGAAATTCCATGGAATTTTTTTAAAAAATATATGGGAATTTTACAAGTTCGCAAAAATATACGGCGCGTGATTCCGAGGCCCGGTGTGCCTGAAATCAATTTCTGATGTTTTGTTTGGGTAGGTTCAGTAAACATACGAGCGAGTTTTTATAACTTTTTAATTGGGGCTCAGAATTGAAATTTGAGGGCACCGTTGAACTCATGGCGTCGATATTTGCTTAAGAATACTTTCACCTCGACGACAGTTGGGCATGAATGAAATTTATTTTTTGGGTTTTCTAGAAAAATAAGAAAATAAAGTGACCTACACTTAATTTTCTTTATGCTACCATGTGGGTGACTGGTAGTTAAAACCTCTTCATCGGAGTTGGAGGTGGGACCACCACACCTTAACCTCTCATGATATTTTAGGGTGGTGGGGCCCACCCAAACATAACCACCCACGAGAGGTTACGACGTGGGGACCACACGGGGCTAAACGACCCCTATTAATGGGAGGATAGTATAACCTCTCAACTCTCCCTCATTAATGAGGGAGAGCCTCTTGACATTCCCTTAATTTATTTAGTGCCAACTCCCCAATTAATTTGTCCCAACACACGTGAATTAATGAGGGGGAGCCTTTCAATTTAATTCACTCTTTTGAATTTTTCCAACGAAATAATAGGACAACTAATCTATTATTTGGTACGACGATTTCAATTGGGTGATTAAAGAGAAAACACTCAACGAGGAACCTCATCTTCCAACGAAGAATGTGTTCTTCCAACAAATAATGCCAGCAACAATCCTTCTTCTACTTCTTCCCCAGACACCTACCGACGTGGAGCGTCTTCCACAGCCGATGCAACTCGGGATTGGAAGCGTGCAGCGGACGCGACGAACGAAGATCTTCTTCATCTTCTTTCCATGACACCGTCAATGAATGAAGACTGACTACAAAAGATAGGGGGTCTATTACATGATGATGTTATTCCTTTTCTTATCCTCTTAAAATGGATAGAAATGAATTGATTTCAGAAAAGTTATTATTTATCAGTTTTTCTTGATGAGCCATATGATACCTCCCTAAATGCTGAGTGTGCAGGAAACCTAACATGGCCTGACATCCTCTATCGATTTTTCCTTTTGTTGGTGTTCTTTGGTATGGTGATGTAACTATGACGAGGTGAAGAAGGAAGTGAAGACAGAGGTCGTGCTACCCACAGCCTCCGCGAATCGCGGTGCCCTCGCGGCGCTCCGGTGCTCCCGGCCGAATACCGTCGGCCCGCACAGGCCCAATCCGCGCCAAACCGGCCTGCCTGGCCATGCCCTACCCGGCATCCTCCCAGCCGCCTGTCGGCCTGCACGCGCTGCCGCCAAGCCTACCCGACCGCCCTGCCAGCCTGCCCAGGTTGCCTCCCGACCTGCCCAGCCGCCCACCGGCCTGCCTAGTCGCGCCCAGCCTAAACCGCACCGACCCGCTTGGTCGTGCCCTACCTAGCCTCTGAATTTCCCCACCTAGTGGCACCTTGGACAAACTGCCCCGCCTGAAACCTCCGGTCCGAGCCGCGCCATAGCGACACTCCAGACCGAACTGGCCCCGAGCCCGAGCCGAACCGCCCTCGCGGCCCGCTGGGCTAGGTCCAGCGGGTCGGGCCAAACCAAACAGGATGGCCCAAAAAATTGGTCGGGCCATATCCAACAGGTCTGACCGGGTCGACCTTGACCAGGTCGGCCCAGACTAGGTTGGGCCGGGTTGGACCGGACCCGGGCCCACTTCCGACCCTTTACTTTATTTTGGCCATATCTTTGCCATCAGACATCTGTTTGAAAAACCATCAGTGGCGCTGGTATTATTGGAGAGCGATGGTCCATTTGTGAATACCCCAAAGAGTTTTTGGGTATAGTTGAGTTATGTTTTGGTTGGATCGAGCACGAATTCAACCGGGCCCCTGGGACTAAAAGGCTAATAACTCACAAACTGGGCGTCCAATTGATGCGCCATCTGTTGCGTTGATACCCCTATGAAATGGAAGACCTATGGGATACTTTTTATTTTTTACTATGAGCCATTTTGAGTATCGACCAGTAGCTTGTGGGGAATATCCTTCTAGAGACGAGCGTGCATAGTGCAGAGATCTAGTAGCTGGCTAAGACCTGCCGTGTGTTAACCAATTCGACTCGGAGTGATTCGACTAGCCCAGTGGGGAGCGCCTGGTTGTAACGGTAGACCCACGAAGGAGGAGTGCATGGTTATGTTGGTAGACCCATGGTACTCGACAGGAGGAGTACCACTGTAGGCTATTAGGGGGAGCGCCTGGTTGTAGAGGAAAACCCATAGTGGGGAGCACCTTGGTGAGGCAGCAGACCCATGGTACTCGACATGAGGAGTACCTTAGAAGTCCAATGTTAGTGGGAAGTGCCTTGGTGTCACGGCAGGCCCACTGTACTCGATAGATGAGGATTTGTCCAGCAGTCGTGGTTTCGATAATGTGAATAAAACTCCTGGTTGAGCTGAGTCAGTAACATTTGTTGGTTACCTCTTGATTGAGATGGATTACTTGATAACTAAGGTATATGTATTGGAATATTCTTAGGTGGATTTATCTGTTGAATTCATACTTTTAGGATTATCTTTGTTGGATTTTTTAGTGTCTCGGGGTCCCTACTGAGTATCGTTATAGTCACCTCTGCACGGGCTATGCCAACACCATGTACTGTTGGATGCAGAAGACAGACAACATTGACTGAGGATGAGTGTACCAGGACTAGACAACACCTGGAGGTGGACCACAAGGTGTGATGGTACACGGAGGAGCCATGTAGACGTGAAGTGTTTTGGATGATATCTGTATATAATCGTCAGGTAGGACTTCATGGTGGATGATCCAGTAGCTGTTTACCTTTCTTCCGATGTACTTGTTTCTCAGTTGTACTTGTACATTCCTGTCGGGCTTGTATTCCGACCCCTTTACTTTTCAGTACTCTATGTATACAGTTTTACTTAGTGTTTTGCTTCCAACTCATATACTGTTGTGTGCGTTTATAGGTTATAAAGGCAATGAATTCCTAGTTTTATGGAATTATGCCTTTGGTGCTTGTCGTCAGCCCCTGGCCTATGGAAGGAGAGCTTGGGGTAGTCATGGTAGGAGCCCCGGGGGACGGGTCATGATAAATTGGTATCAGAGGGGTCAGTTCTACCACAAAACATTGGACTCCGATCTCTCTTTTGTGTGATGAAATAGTGTTAAGGGTACCAAGTGTGGTTTTCAGTTCTAGGAGTCCAGTGTTGGTGCGGCGGATGACTTATCCATACACAAGGACCCTGACTATTGATTTCTGACTCAGTGCACGAGAAGGCTGATTGCATGTGTGTTTTAAAAAGTTTTTCTTTAAGTCAGCTCAACCTAGTCAGCTCATTAGGTATAAACTTTGACCGTGTTGCATCTGTTTCATTTAGGATGCCTCCCAGCGAATGACCAGTTAGAGCCCCGAGAGTCGTACGCACAGATAGCCCACAGAGCGATGAGGCCTCTGTGCAGGGCCCTTTTCCATTGGAGGCACCAGCAGTACCACTTCCAATTGGGACACTGATTCCACCAGCCCCAGAAGTAGAAGATGCATGCTTCTTGAGCACGCTGCACAAGTTCCAGCACCAGAGGCCACCCTGGTTCAGGGGAGAGACGGACCCGCAGGAAGCTGAGGATTGACTGGAGGCTGTGGTGAGAGTATTCAGGCTTTTAGGGACACCAACCGACATCATGGTAATCCATGACACGAGACTCCTTCAGGAAGCAGCAAAAAGATGGTGGAGCCTGATGCTCCAGGTTCATGATGATGCGACACTACTCTAGGCAGACTTCGAGAGCCTCTTTCAGGCGGTGTTTGTCACATCCACTCTCCGTGTAGTTCGTATACAAGAGCTACTTCATCTGCAGCAGGGCAGCATGACGGTGGTACAGTACTCAGCGAGGTTCACCGAACTCTTGAGCTACTCCACAAATATGGTGCAGGACTCATTTTTCAGGGCCCAGACATTCAATTAGAGACTCAGGAAAGAGATCAGGGTTTTAATGATCTCCCTTAGCATCCCGATGTGGCGGGGGTGTTGGAGAGAGCCCTCATAGTTGAGAGTTTCCTTGCTGAGCAGTCTCCAGCAGCAAGACCGACCACTAGTCGACATGCAGCGGAGTCTTCTGTAGCTGGAAGTATACAGATGTCACAGAGGTCCAAGAGGACAAGACCTATATGTGGACAACCGTACGACTCCAGATCTGTTGTGTGGGGCACCCGGAGTAGAGATAGAGCCATACATGCCAGGAGCTAGCGATGTTACGCATGTAGGGGGCAGGGTCACATGGCTCCTGACTGTCCGACCCTCCATTTGGAAGATCATAAGAGGGTTGAAGGACTGCCCAGGCAGAGACAACGATTCGATCGAGGCAGTCCGCAGGGAGCAGGAGGACGTGGTAGTGGAGCTGGTCTTGCAGCTGGAAGTGGGTGACATTTTGAGGTGTCACCGCCACAACCACCAGGAGGTCCACCCGGACCACATAGAGTTGGTTGACAATGGATATCTCAGCTCCAGGAAACCAAGGAATATGATCACGGTTCTCCGAAGATGATTCAACGTAAGATCTGTGTCTACTCTACCTTAGCTGCAGTTCTTATAGACACAGGTGCCAGTCACACTTTCATTTCCACTACCCTCGTTCAGAGCTCGAAGAATCCAACAGAGCCGTTGGCCCAATCCTTATTTCTAGAGACACCCACGGGAGCATACTCGACGATTACACACTGGTTCTGGAAGTGTGAGCTTACTCTAGGACGCAAGAGCTTCGACTGGGATCTCTTTGTAGCAGCGTCGAGGCCTTACGACGTCATCTTGGGTATGGACTGGTTATCTACATTCCATGCTCATATTCACTGTATTAGGCACAAAGTGCAGTGTGTCCACACGGATGGGACCAGGTTCACCTTCACTAGTGAGAAGGGAGCCTTTGAAGCACATGACAGACTTACACAGATGAGGGCGTATCCAATCACTCATCAGTTGGCCTGCCTTATGCTCGGAGCAGTTGATGTGGAGAGTTCAAGCTATCATGTAGGGCTGGACCAGTATGCGGATGTTTTCCCTGATGATTTCATAGGTCTACCTCTTCACAGGGAGGTGGACTTCTACATTGACCTGTACCCTGAGACGACACCTATATCTACACCAGCATATCGAATGGATCCCGCAGAGCTTCGCGAGTAGCGGGTACCGCTAGAGGACTTGATGGGGAAGGGATTCATCTGGCCTAGTATTTCTCCATGGGCATCCCTGATTCTTGTTTTCCAAGAAGGTATATGGGAGCTTGATGCTTTCTATTGAATACAGCTGACTAAACTAGGTGACCGTGAAGAAAAAGAACCCAAATCCGAGGATTGATGACCTCTTTGATCAGCTTAAGGGAGCATAGTGGTTCTCGAAGATAGACATCAGATCATGCTATCACCAGCTCAGAGTTTGAGATTAGGATTTGCAGAATACGACCTTCAGGTGTTGGTATGGCCACTACGAGTTCATGGTTATGCCTTTCTGCATATCCAATGCTCCAACAGTGTTCATGGGACTCATGAACAGGATCTTCCAGCCATACCTCGACCACTTTGTCATAGTCTTCATCGATGACATTCTGATTTACTCGACTACTATGGAGGAGCATCCCTACTATTTTTAGGTAGTACGGAACACACTCTGAGAGAACTAGATTTATGGTGAGCTCTCTAAGTGCCAGTTTTGGATTCGAGAGGTTCACTTCTTGGGACACATCATCTCAGAGGATGGAGTTGAAGTGGATCCAGCGAAGATTGAGGTGGTGCTTTTTTTGGAGCCACCCAAGCGTGTGACAGAGGTATGGAGTTTCCTGGGTTTGGTTGGATAGTACTGGATATTAGTTCCAGACTTCTTTGGAGTTGCAGTACCACTATCAGACTTGAAAAAGAAGTGGAAACACATTGTGTAGTTAGAGAGATGCCATCAGAGCTTTCAGGAGCTAAGGAAGAGGCTTAATAGTCCCCCCCCCCCCCATCTTGAGGTTTCCAGAGGAAGGCATAGGGTACGTAGTCTACTACGACGCGTCTGGGAACGAACATGGGTGTGTCCTAATGCAGGAGAGAGCAGTGATTGCGTATGGTTCTCGGCAGCTGAGACAATATGAGGAGAACTACACTACCCATGACCTAATGTTAGTAGCAGTGGTCTTCGCCATGAAGATGTGGCTACACTATCTTAATGGTGAGCATTTTATCGTATTCTCTAATCACAAGTGTCTCAGGTATATCTACTCTAAGAAGGACCTGAACCTGAGACAGCGGTGTTGGCTTGAGTTCCTCCAGGAATATGACTTCGAGATAGTCTATACTCTTGAGAAAGTGAATGTTGATGCAGATGTACTCAGTAGGAGAACTAGTATACAGCTACTAGGCGAAGTGACAGAGCAGCTGGCCACTATGTAGATATCCTTTGTGGATAGAGATGGAGCATATTTCCATCATTCCCATACAGTCACACCCCCACTTCGTGAGTGAGTCAGAGAGTCACAACATGGGGATGCTGACTGCGAGAAACGACGTGCTTAGATATCCAAAGGGAAGGAACCTGAATGATTTTCTGAAGGTGGGGAGAACGTCATCCTCATCAGAAGACATATAGTGGAGCCAGTGTAACATTATGAGGAAGTGTTGGGGTAGTTCCACAAATCCCCTTTAGTGGTACATCTAGTAGTGGTGAAGATATACCAGGAACTTCTAAGACAACACTGGTGGCTAGGTATGAAGAAAGAAGTAGTGGAGTTTGTCTCTCGATACCTCACTTGTCAGCAAGTGAAGGCAGTTCACCAGGTACCAGTAGGCTTGGTTCAGCCTTTAGAGGTCAGAGAGTGGAAGTGGGATAGGATATTCATGGACTTCATGATGGGTCTTCCATGTACATCCTGGGAATACGACTCGATTTGGGTAATTGTTGACTGACTCACCAAGTCGGCCCACTTCCTACTGATCAGAGAGCAGGGATCATTTGAGAGCTTCAGACGCCTCTATGTGAAGGAGATTGTGCAGTTACATGGAGTACCATCTTCTATTCTCTCCGATCGTGATTCATGTTATACTTTCCGACTATAGAACGGGTTTCAGGAGGCTTTTTAGACGTAGCTTAATCTGAGCACCACCTTTCACCCTTAGATGGATGGTCAGACTGAGTGGACCATTCAGACCCTCGAGGACATGATGCGTTCTTGTGTCATCGACTTCGATCGTAGCTGGGAGGATCACTTACCTCTAGTGGAGTTTGAATACAAAAATAGATATCACTCTACCATAGGGATGACACCTTTTGAGGCATTGTATAGGCGACCTTGCAGATCCCCCTTCTGCTAGACAGACCCAGGAAACTCCGCACTAGTGGGACCAGAGATGGTACGAGATACCACGGAAAAGGTGCATATCATCCAAGAGCGGATGAAGACTGCACAAAGTAGACAGAAGTCGTATGGTGATAGGAGACAAAGACCTCTAGAGTTCGAGGATGGAGACCACATCTTTATATGGGTCTTACCTCGATGAGGTCTACAGAAATCTGGCTGAGGTCGAAAGTTATCTCTGAGGTTTATCAGACCATCTCAGGTCCTCAATAGAGTAGACGATGTGGCTTACCGCCTGACTCTTCCACCTCAGTTTCACAGAGTGCATGACGTTTTCCATGTCTCTCAGCTGAGGAGATACGTGCATGACCCTTTTCAAATCATAGACAATGGAGAGGTGGATGTCGACGATGGGGCGACTTTCACGGAGTCTATAATGGAGATTGAGGATCTACATGAGAGGGTCCTACATGGACGGTCGATACCTCTGGTGCGCATATGCAGGCAGCATGGGAACCTCTAGGAGAGAACCTGGGAGAGGGATGCTCAGATGCATGCTCAGTACCCCCACTTGTTCCCAATGTTCGAGTTGTAGCTTTTGGGGACATAAATCCCTGAGGTGAGGAGAATGTAAAGGACCAGAAATTCCATGGAATTTTTTTCATAAATACATGGGAATTTTACGAGTCCACAAAAATTTAAGGTGCATGATTCCGAGGCCCGGTGTTCCTGGAATCAATTTCTGATGTTTTGTTCGGGTACTTTCAGTAAACATATGAGTGGGTTTTATACCTTTTGAACTAGTTCTCAGAATTGAAATCTAAGTGCACCGTTGAACTCACAACAATGTATTTTCTTAAGAAGACATTCACCTTGAAATCAGTTGGTAAGGAATAAAAGATAGTTTTTGGGTTTTCCTGGAAAAATAATAAAATAATGTGAGCTACACCTTATTTTATTTAAGCTACCATGTGGGTAAATGGTAGTTAAAACCTCCTCATGGGAGTTGGATGTTGGACAACCACACCTTAACCTCCCATGAGAGGTTATGGTGGTGGGGCCCACTAGAACATAACCACTCGCGAGAGGATACGACATGGGGACCACACAGGGATAAATGACACATATTAATGGGAGGAGATTTTAACATCTCAACTCTCCCTCATCAATGAGGGAGATCCTCTTGACCTTCCCTTAATTTATTTGGTGCCAACTCCCCAATTAATTCGTGCCAACACATGTGAATTAATGAGGTGGAGCCTTTTAATTTAATTTACCCTTTTGAATTTTTGCCAATGTAATAATAGGATAACTAATCAATTATTTGGCACAACGATTTCACTTGGGTGATTGAAGAGAAATCTCTCAACGAGGAACCTTATCTTCCAATGAAGAACATGTTCTTCCAACGAAGAACACCGGTGACGAACCTTCTTGAAATTCTGCCCCGAACACCTACCGACGTGGATCACCTTCCACAGCTAACACAACTCGGGATTAGAAGTGTGCAGCAGATGTGACGAATGACGATCTTATTCGTATGCTTTATGCGACTCTGTAAATGAACGACGACCGATAATCAAAGGTAGGGGTTTTATTACTTGATGATGTTATTCCTTTTTTTATCGTCTTCAAACTGTTAGAAAGGGATTGTTTGTAGATATGTTATTGTTCATCTATTTTTCTTGATGCGCCAAGGGATATCTATGTAAACGTGGAGGGTGCGGGCCAACCTAACATGGTCCGACATCCTCCATCAATTTTTCCTTCTTGTGGAGTTCTTCCGAAAGGCGATGTAAATACGGTGAGGCGATGATGGAGGAAATGACAAAGGTTGCGCTGTCCTTGGCCTCCACGCATCGCGCAACCTCTATAATGCTCTCGTGCTCCTGACCGAATGCCGCCGACCCGCGTCACACCGAACCAGCCTACCTGGCCGCCTCTCGGCCGCTGGCCTGCCTAGACGCACCCTACACGACGCCCTCCAGACCGCATGTCGGCCAACCCGGTGCCCTCCTGGCCGCCTGAAGGCCTCCCTAACACCCTCCCGTCCTGCCCAACCACCACGTCGGCCTGCGCAGCCACCCCACCGGCCTGCTCGGGTCGCCGCTCGTCCTGCTCGTGCCGCCCCCCGACCTGTCCGGCCACCCCACCGGCCTTTCCAGGCTGCATCCTGGCATGACCGGCCACCCAACAGGCCGCAGCCGAACCGGCCACCCACCTGGACACGCCGTAACTGGCTACCCGGCGGCCGCCCTAGTCACGCCCTTCCCGAACCACTCCTGCCCACCAGGTCGTGCCTTGCCCAGCTGCCTCCTCGCATCCTGGCCTTCCGAACTTCCCCCCCCCCCTCATGGCGCCATGGCCGAACCATCCCGGCCGCGCCCTCCGGGCCGAGCTGCACCGAGCCGCATCTGTGCGACGCTCGTGGTCGAACTGGCCCCGAGCCCGGGCTGAACCGCCCTCCCGGCCTACTAGGCTGGGCCCAGTGGGCTAGGCCAAGCCAAACTGTTTGCCCCCCCCCCCCCCCAACGGGCCATCCCAGTCTGGGTGGGGCCAGGTCTGTCAGACGGGGTCGGACTGGAGTTGGGCCCACTACCGACCCTTTAGTTTCTTTTGTCCATATCTTTGGCACTAAACGTCTATTTGACAAACCATCAACGATGCTAGTATTTTTGGATCGCGACGGTCCATTTTTGTATACCCCACCGATGTTTTGGGTGTATTTGAGATACAGTTAGGTTGGATAGAGCATGAATTCAACCGGGCCCTGAGACTAAAAGGCTAATAACTCACATACCGGGCGTCTGATTGACGCACCGTCTATTGCGTTGAGGCCCATATGACGTGGAGAACCATTGAGATACTTTTTAGTGGTACTATGTGACAGTTGGGGTTATCGACCAGTAGCTTATCGAGAGGATACTCCCGTCGACGAGCGTGCGTAGTGATGAGACCTAGTAGCTGGCTAAGACATGATGACTGCTGACTGATTCAACTCAGAGTAATTCAACCGGCCCAGTGGGGAGCGCCTGGTTGTGGCGGCAAACCCACAGCGGAGGAGCACCTGGTTGTGGAGGCAGACTCGTGCTACTCAACGGGAGGAGTACCTCTGCAGTCTATTAGGAGGAGCTCCTGGTTGTGGCTGGGGACCCGCAGTGGGGAGCACCTTGGTGACGTAGTAGACCCACGGTACTCGACAGGGGGAGTACCTCAGAAGTCCAAGGTTAGTGGGAAGTACCTTGGTGTCGCGGCAGGCGCACTGTACTCTACAGAGGAGGAGTTCTCCAACAACCGTGGTTTCGATAATGTGAATAAAAATCATGGTTGAGCTGAGTCAGTAACTTTTATGTTTACCTCATGATTAAGATGGATTACTTGTTAACATTAGGTATATGTATGGGTATATACCTAAGTGGACTTATCTGTTGAATTTGTACTTTGTGGTTTATCCTTGTTGGATTTTCTGAGGCCTTGAGGGTCTCGGGATCCCTCGTGAGTGTCGTTATACTCAGCACTACACAGGCTATGCCCGCACCACATTGTGTTGAATGCAGAAGACGAACCACACTGACCGAGGATGAGTGTACCATGACTAGACGGTACCCGAAGGTGGAACACACGGCGTGACGGTACATGGAGGAGATGGATGGACGTGGAGTTTTTTGGATGCTATCTGTATCTACCCTTCAGGTAGGACTTCCTGGTGGATGACCCAGCAGCTGTTTACCTTTCTTCAGATGTACTTGATTTTCAGTTGTACTTATACTTTCCGGTTGGGCTTGTATTCCAGCCCCTTTACTTTTCAGCACTCCATGTATACAGTTTTACATAGTGTTTTTCGTCCATCTCGTACTCTGTTGTGTCCATTTACAGGTTATAAATGCAATGCCTTCCCAGTTTTAGGGAATTATGTCTTTGGTGCTAGTCACCAGCCCCTCGCCTAGGGAAGGCGGGCTTGGGGTAGTCACGACACGGGCCCCAAGGGATGGGTCATGACATTTCCTACATGTCACATCTTTATACTTCGAATGATAATCATCCAGAGAAAAGAAAAATCTTAGACCCCCTCTTCTAAAATGGAGGAATTCATAATTTGTTGAAGGAAAACACACTTTTTCAAAATAGAGGTGCTTATAATATTGCATAACCTTCACACTTGAAGTCAAGAGAGATCAAAAAACAACAAATCACCATATAACATTACCATTATGACCAATATAACATTACCATAAGAGGTATCTTAAATTGTGTTCCAAACAACACATGATTCTCTAGGCATCCATAATAGACTCTTATGACTAGACTCACCACACTGGTGCGCTAACATTAACCTTTTCATAGAAAAATCCAATGGAATACCCAAGGCACCTATAACATAAGCAAGAACAGATGACTCTAGACTGAATCCACCCTTCCTCACTAGAATTCTCTTCACTTCTTCGAGACAGGACCTTTAGAAACACTGATATCAGGCTTCACTATTGATTACCTAGGAAACCCAAGAAACCAAGGTCTCCTTCAACACTCGATATACACTATCCCGATGGAATAAGGATCGCTTAATATAAAAATAAATGGGCTGGACTCATTCACCAATTTTCAAGAAAGAGGTTCTAATATTGATCAATTGGAGGATATGCCAATGTTGAATCACCTGTGGCCATACATAAACAATGAGTTAAAACTTTTTTGGGGGAGTACACTATCCAATGAGGTAAACGAAATACCCAATCATACTGATCCATTGGCTAAAACGTGCCACATACCTAAACCGAAGACATGAGGGGAACCACCACAAAGGTTCATGAAGAAATTCTTGATAACTATCATTAAGCAACACTTCAACCCAAATTACTAACATAATAAAAACTCAAAACCTCATTAAAAAAGGGGGTTATAGAACTCAAAACACCACAAAACAACATTCCCAAAAGTATAAAAAACAAACCACACAATCACCGGTTTTCAAAATATTACCTTTTATTTTAAAATAACATTTTAAAATAAAAAACAGATTGCTGGGTTGCACATTCACCAGTGGTATCCCATGGAGACTCTCACATGTATTTTTATCATGCCAAAACATGCACCCATTCACATTCCACACTTTTCATATGTGTGTGATCACTCACAAACATTACAATGGTTAATGACAAACTATTCCACTTTAGGAAATAAAAAATCAACAAACTTTTCATCCCAAACAAATCAATTTAAAAAAATTCCACTTCAAAAAAAAATCCCACTGCACAACCATACTCAATTTATAAAGAAAAGTTTAATAAAAAATTGGTTATTCATAGTAAAAAAATGATTCCAAAAACACTTTAAAAAAAATTAAATTCCATTTTCCACAAATGACCAACTATCAATAAACCACAACCAATATTTATAAAAATCCTCACTTGAAAAACAAAACCCATATACAAAAAATAAAAAATTACAAAGGTTCACATTTCCAAAGTATCCTTTTCATAAATTATAAAAATTCATTTTCCACAACCAATAAAACATGTCATTTTTACTTTAAAATAAAATTTCCATGATTCGAAAAGAAATAGATATAGAGTGATCCAAGATGAAAGTTGTGTCGGTGGGGGACTTGAACATATTGTTAGTTTCCATATGTATATCACTCCACCATCATGAAGCGTATTCTAGGACAACGTCCCCAGCACCACATGGCTTTCTTGGCCCTGTGATATCACTGATACCACTGACCCAACTCCCAATTCATTTCCCAAATAACATGTGACCACAATGGAAAATGAACTCTGATGGAACCTGAGATCCACTGGTAACTTGAGTCTCGTAACTAGGTGTACTCACTCATCACCCTAATCATAAAACGAATGTCATGTCTCGAAAACCATTGATTCGGTCAACCTAGACTCCAAACTAACGAACAAGACCTATAAGTGTGAGTCCACTCTCATATACTATTTTTTTATGTACCAACTAGGTCAACCCCACACTTTTCACTAGATTTGGCCCAAGACGACTCATGAAGGGAATTTCCGATCCCCATGGGCTATAAACTAGTGTTGGGAATCCATATAAAGTAATTGAGAATGATTTATCATTGAAAAGATAGAGAAATAATAAATCGACCTAACAAACTAGAAACATTAATAAAAATATACATAGCAGTGAAGCATACCTCAAGTGACATAGTGGGTCAACACAGAACACAAAACCACACTTGCTCCAAGAGAAAACCAAACATGATGAAACTTTAAATAAAAAATAGAGTATTTGTGAGAACCGATATGCTTAGAAATAATTCAAAGGATAAACCACTCCATATGCATAATCCATTAAAAAGAATCCCAATCATGATAGTTATAAAATAATAAATATTAAAATAATGTTTTTCATTCCTTTGAAAATCAAGTGAGATGTTAAATTTTTAAGGAAATGATTTCCCTTCCACTATGTTTTCAAAATAGGTTCGACGAAATAATTGACATTTAAAAATGAAAAGAAATGAATTAATACTAAAATATTGTTTCTACAAATGATACATCAAGTATAAAACAACTAAAATGTAAATTTCATCACAAGCACCATGTGAAATCCCCAAGAAGCCAGGGTTAGTTGGGGACCTAGGATCCTTGTACCTTAGTGAAACATCGATTAGAAACCATAACCATCAACATTTTCATACACGAGCCACTATGAGGGTACTCCGTAATGGAAAAGTGGTCTCCAATCATCACAAAAGTTTACTTGGTGTCGTAGAATCAATATTTTTTTAGGAAACTAGGATGAACCACTTTTGAATCATCTAATGTACTAGTCCTAGTCTTCCCACCGAGTGGCCTAGGGTTTCCTATGTAATCTTTTTCAAATAGTTATGAGGTTTTATTAAGAAAACACATACGAACATAACACATTATTTATCCAAAAATCATTCAACCTCTCACCACCAATCTTCCTCCTTAAGCAAATTTACCTTTTTTATATCACACGACAATTCACAATACTTTACAAGCGGAAAATATCACAAAACACACTGTAACACTTATATCACATTTTTCACATTAAGGGGAATTCATCAATAGGGAAATATTTACTTTCAAAAATAAAATTTTAAGGTTCTAAATAGGCCTTGTTACATTAAAAGGAATAATTTCATTTTTAGAAAACACAATCACCCAACACTTATTACATAAAAATTCATTAAAAGCTCAATTTGAACACCGAGGTACCACACACTAAATAAGAAGCTTGAAATAATTCATAAAGTAAATAAAACCATTTGAGAATGGAAAACTACCAATTAATCAAAAATTCACACCAAAACGCATGAGATTTTCCAAAGATCCCAAAACATATGATTTCCCCCTTTTTTTAAAATCACACCAAAACATAAATTCACTCAATTCACCTTTCACAACTAATACTAATAACAGTAGAAATCATGGGGAATATAAACTGCACACACAAAACCAATTGTGGGAAAAAAAATTATCATTTTACATTTCAACCAATCTAAAGCATGATTAGAAGCATATTTGGATAAAGATTATACATTTCAAAACCTATGGGTGAATCATAAAAATAAATAACTTTCCAACAGAAAATATCATCATAACATTTCATATCATGTATAATCTATTTAATATAAAAAAATCTATTTAAAACATTCACGTGATTAAGGAATTCAAATTAAAGGCTTCTGTATAGGGACCAACCTCAATATGGAACCGGACTAATCATTCGACCCTTCTCGCTTTCTAACCAAATGATGTTGGCCCCCAATAAGCATACAAACTTTCACATACATATAAGGACATATATCCCCAAATCATATATCTTCATGACAATGAACATGTACACGGGGATCCATACCAATATGCTTATGTGCATATAATATTCACCACTCACCTATGTAAAAATTTTCATATATATACGTGGGCACACCTAGACCTATACATGTATATTAGCTTCTATATATTTTTATAAATGTAATGAGGGAATCTATATATATATATATATACAATTACCTATGCACAGAAAAGAAAGTCCACTTAGACCCGACGACTCAAAACATCAAAGTAGAGTCCAATTCAATACCATAAATACCAAGGACCTTAAAATAAGAAAACAAATGGAAACTAAATTGGAGTGGAACCACACAGTATATGAAAAAACATACCTTTTATAGCAGTGGCTTCCATAATGAATGTGAACCACTTAACCTTTGGCTGCGGTTTCTGGTACACAAACCCAAACATCCCAATGGACAATCTGTACAACTGATCGAAGGAAGAAACAAAAAAACAAATCAATCTTAAACCATGTTTTTTTCAGATGAATGGATAGGGTGAGAGGGAGACCTCAAATTGGCCCGAAATAGAAGGAGAAGAGGAGGAGAAACCAAAATCTTGAAAGATCAGACCAAAATCTAGTAAAAACCAGTTGAAATACAAGCCATAGAGGGCGCCCGAGAGGTGGCGTTGTGCACAGAAAGGGCTCAACTAGGGGTGGTCGTGAGGGTGGTGCGAGGGATATCAAGTGGCATGAGGGAGGTCTCTAGATGGTGGGAATAAAGCCTGGAGGGAGGGTTCCTCAGAATTTTGTGATTAGGGGGGAACCTGAGTAGGGTGGGGTGTGATAGGGAAATGGAATGGAATGAGGTTATGTGTGATTAGATAGGGGAGGGAAAAGAGGAAAAAACACTAAAAAACTAACACCAACCTAATAATAATAATAATAATTATTGTTATAACATAATATTAATAATAAAAACCTCATAATAATAATAATGATAATATTAATAAAATTTATATTAACAAACTTAAAAATATTATTATTATTCATAATAATTATTATATAATTATATTTAAATCATTTCCTTTTTATTTTATTATCATTTAATTTAATAAATTTTAAACAGAAAAAACTCAAATGTGGATATAAGATCCGCGAACTCATGTTTCTAGGTCGGGGTGTGACATAAAAAATATCATTTTAATCATAAAATATCATGATTTGGAAAAAATTTATTCTTATGCTTAATGACATAGATTTCTGAGGAATATTTCCACGTGTATATTGTTTTTTTAATATTAATTAAAATAAACCCAAATATGGAATGATTTAAATGAAATTTATAGATTATATATCAATATATATGTGGTTAAATTCCTATAATGAATATTTCTTTTCATAGAGTAAATGTAATACCATCATTTATTTGGAAATGAGTTTTTCAAAAAAAAAAATATTTTTCATTGCACTATACATGACTACTAATAATTGAATTTATGGATCTTATAGGGATTGAATTTGGTAAAATGGATTTCATATTTTCAATCATTATATATTATAAAATTTAATAATATTGAAATTATTTTTATTCATTTTTAATAATATATATAGTTAATAATTATGACAATAGAAAGGGTAAAAAAGGTAATAAGGGTTAAAAATAATATGATAAGGAGTAAACACTTACAATAAAATTGTAAGATTTTTTATGTAAGTATTTCATCTATATCGATAAAAAAATAAAATATATTACCTTTTTTTTATTTTACCTTGATTCGGCCTTCGAATTATTTTATATAATGAAAATTAAAAATAACATATTCTTGGATGAAATTTATATAATATGTCTTGATAAGGTTGAGGGATTTATTTATTATAAATAAATATTTGAAAGATATCTTTTTCATCATGGATATTTAATTTTCAATTTTTTGGATTAAATAATGACTTTATATTCTTGCACTATGTTGACAGGACATTAATATAATTTATAGAAAAATAAAATAAATGATCTTAAAATTAGTAATAGAAATATAATTTAAATTAATAATTATGCAGGAAGAATTTTTTAGATAAATATATTTTATTATATATTTTTTAATCTAATATACTATAATCCCTTTTTAATCATTATGTAATAAATATCATATTAAATTAATAGATCAGGAAATTAATATTAAAATATTTTATAATAAATAATATTTTATTAAAAAATTTATAATTGTATAAAATATGATATTTAGAAAACTGTTTGTAATATTTTATAAATATCATATTTTATCAACTTGTCAGAAAATTTTCATTTAATATGAACTTTTACAAACCCAAAAGACTAAAAAAATTTATATGTCGATAATTGAAAAAATATATGTTAAAATGTGTTAAAACCAAAAGATAAGGGTGAAAATATATACTAAAAATGTCTATTTTTACATATCCAAGGCTTTAGACACAAAATTATATAATATTCAAATTTTTTTAATTTGGATACATTTCACGATGGAAAAATATTTATATTAACTTCATAAATTGAGATATTCCTAAAGTGCACATACAGTGATGTGTAAAAGGGAAGATCCTCATATCTATTATTAAAAAATAAAAATGACTTAGAATATTCAATTAACTACACATATCCCTTATTTAAAACACATTCCTCTCCCTACGATTATTTTTTTAACTATAATACCATCCTATGAAGGTGTTTGGTGCAATGTTAAAGTTGTTGTTTGAAGAGGTGTCATGATTCTTAATCGACTATTTTTTAATTTATTCTTCGAACTACTTAAAATATTATTCAGTTCTGATAAAGTAAAATAATATTTATCTTTAATATACTGATATGTTATTATGTTAATTTAATAACTAATAACCATCTCCTCATCTATCAAATACGAAACTAAACTCAAGATCATGTCTAAGGACTACCACCTTGAGAATCATTGTAATCCCTTTTTCAACACTACCTATAATGGGTAGTTTAATCTATTGATTTAATGAGACTATATTATATTTTCTATATTATTATACTAATGCTATTATAATATCACATCTACCTTATTACCTTCCAATCCCTTGGAAAATAACAACGCCGCTCAGACATACATGTGGACTCCTCCACTATAATAAAATGTGATATGTTTTTTCATATTACGTTTACATGGATTGTAAAAATTTTAGATTTACTGATATATATGATTAATATAACATAATAATGTTTCTATAAAGTGGAATTATTAGTTATCTTTCTATCATTGAATCCTTCCAAAATTGATAACAATATTTATGCATACGTTCAACCTATCTTCTCTATGAATTGTGTAAATCATTTTTATATCGATAAATTTTATTAAAGACTATAAATATGTGTATAATAAATATATATTTTATTTATATCATGAATAAAATTATAAATATTAATCTGATACAGTCAATTTACTAGAAATAAAATTATCATACCAAAACATTACAAAAAATGTTGTTATCACCCAGAACAATGATTTTGATAGTTTTTTATTAATAAAATGAAGATAAATGTTTATTAATGAATCGTATATTTTATGATATATAATTATGGTTATATAATATATTTTTAATAATCTTATGTTTATTATATTGGAGTTTTTAACACATACTAATGACATTATAATTGATGTAATGGCATTTCATCTCACTTTTATTAAATTATGACATATTCTATATTCCCCACATGTTTCTTTTTTGTGGTGTATATATTACCCATGAATGTGTCTTATGATTCTTATAATAATTTTTTTTATTTACATACCAATATATGTTTTTTTATTTCATGTGGATTGTGATTTAATATTTTCCAAAGTAGTAAGGGTTTAATGTTTTTCTCTTATTGATTTTCATAATTGTTTATTTTTATTTTTTCTAGGTTGATATTTCATTATTTACCACTCAAAAAATTAATGAAATTTTATTTTCTATTTTTTATTTTTAAAAAATGAACATTTTCGTTTCATTTTAACAACCTTAATAACTCATGATATAGAAGGAATATTTTTAATTAATAATTACTCAATTTTTCACATTGGTTTAAAATAAGTTCCCTTATATGTCCATGTTTTCTAAAATTATTTTAAATAATTTTGTAGATATTTTCCAGTGATTTTATAAACACATTTTTACCCATGTATGAATATTTTTAAATTTTTTTATACGCAATATTTTTATTGTTTTCACAATGAAAATATTTTGAATATTTAGTGAAAATATGAAATGATTCATTATTTTAACGTATATTGAAAGAACAAGAAATCATACCATCATGATCACTCAATAGGTTGAATGAAACCTAAAAAATATTTAATGGCTATTTCCTTGTATAAATTTTCACTAATATTTGGGAATTTTTTATATTTTATTTTGTTATTTCATTGTGAAAAGGGTGTGTTCCTAAATAAATGTTACATATTATGTTTTAAAATCATTTTACATCTATTATCACATAATTAGAATATTCATAACATTTATTAGTGTTATGATTAAATTATTACATCCCTATTATTTCCTTATATTTTTCATGATTATGATGAAAAGATATATATGAAACCTATTATTATTTTTATGGGTTATGTTATGATGGATTGATGAATTGATTATGAATCCCGATTCTTTTAAAATGGTTATGCTATAACGAATTATAATAATAACTCATTATATATCACATGTTGTAATGTGAGGATTTTTTAGGATCTCATGGAATACATCTATATGAATTTCATTTTGTTAATGGTAGTCCCGGAATTATATATCCAAATAATTCATTGTGTGATGATGTATATCTCATGAGATGAACCAGACAAGAATGAAGAGTCAAAATAGTTCAGTAAGGAGATCATCACACAATGATATTCTTGGGAGTGAATAATTACTACTATGATGGTTTGAGAAGTGATCTCATTTCTCTAGGAAAATATTTCAATTGATCCTTGAATACTAATGAAATGATTTTATATGCATATTTTTATGCCAAAAATCTATTTACTATTCAAATATTTTTATCTCATGGCTTATGTTAATATATTAATTTATGGTTCATGTCCTAATAAATAAAAATAATTATTTCATAACCCATGATTTAGAATTATAGAATGAAGGGTATGGTTTTAAAATTTCATGATCACATTCTCATACCCATATTCTAATTTTATGTTAATGTGATAATTCATTTATCATTTAGTTTCCATTACTAATAATATTTGATCACAATTTATTGTGATTATTTTGCCATAGGTTATAAAGTATAGTAATACATATTATATGTCTGAGAAGGGTGGTGGTTGTTGTAGAGACCCGAAGCTTAACGTACATGGACATTATATTACATTTTCGGAATACTTAGTACATAACAAAAAACACACACACAAGGATCGTAATAGTTTAGTGTCTTTGGAAACTCGGAATAAAATCTTCTAATCGTGGTGAAAGATCTTCAACATCTCCCATAAAGATCTTTTTTTACCTAAAACCTTTCTTTATATCCTGGGGAAAAGAAAACATAAAAAGGTGAGCTCAAATGCTCAGTAAGGGTAATCAAAATAAATATCAATCACATCATATACATAAGCACATAACTTTTGGAAATCTTAACCTGCAAAAGAGATCATAATTTCATAACATGGGGTAAATCATGGCAGTGAAATGTAATCACAATAATCATAACTTAAAACATGAAACTTTTTGGCATTCACACATAATCATAGAGAATCATTTCTTGTTAGTCAAGACTCATTGCCAAGACTATCTTAGTGGACAAAGTCCCTTTATGAATCGAGTAACCCTCGTTTCAGTCCTGTTTCACTGAACCGATATAACCTACCGTTCCAGCCCTGTCTATCTCATGAGATATAAAATCTTTACCCAATGCATTGGAGGGAGATATAGGTCCCACCCATCTTATAATGAATCCTTTCTTATGTGTGCCACATAATCATAAATCATACATCATCGCATAACCCATGTAATAAAAATGGGATTCTTAAACAACATGACATCATAAAAAAATTCATATAAGATAAAGGAATTCATAAAAATGTTTCCATCACAACATAATCAAATCCATGTAATAATAGGGATAAAAACAGAACCCTTTTATTATCTTAGATGGAAAATAATTTTGATAAAATACTTGAACTTCATTCTTGAGGAAAATATCCTTTATACTTCAAAAACACTTTTCCTTTCTTAACATGTCATACAATTTAAAAAAAAAAGAAGTTGATTAAAAATAAACTTGAGTACTTGTAAAGGAAGCTTCTTGGAAATAATTTTTTTAGAAATCCATTCATGCCGTATAAGTTAAAAAAAACATTCTTCGTACTTTTGTCGGAAAAGTCAAAAAGTACCTCATACAAAAAACGACAAAATATTCCTTTCATACATATTACTAGAAACTCACCGAAGGGTAAAAAATGGATTTAAAAAATTGTAGGTGGATGGAAGTAATATTACATATTGATGAAACATGGATGTGGATGATAAAATACACCCCAGTAAATACTTACGAATAAACAATCTCAGATAAAAATGAGATTGTGATATTTCCTTTACCTTAGGTCCGATTTGCTTTGTATGTGTCCGAACCTCCTGTATAATGATTTAAATAATGTCATTGACTTATTACAGAATCATATTCATTGTTATGATATCATATATGGTTCACTTATGTCATTATATTACCCGTTCTTTTGTAAATTCCATGTTAAAGAAGCGTTTTGGGTAAAATCGTTTCATTTATCGTATGTGTTTTGACTTATTGTTCTTGACATTACTATTACTTATATCATGATTTACTTACTTCCAGAATATAAAATATGATTTATATATCATATATATTCAGTATATATATATATATAATAGATAGATAAATGTAATGAAAAACACCGTTCATGGAGACGGTAGTTCGTACGTATGCATGAACGCTGTTTTCCTTTCCTTATTGTCTTGAATGGAAGTAAGTAGATGACATACATATATATATATATACATAAATCCAGTAGCTTTATAATGTCATATATTTCATTATTATTTCTTATATATACTTTATAATCATTCTTAAATGGTTAATATGGAGAATGAATCTCATCGCGTCGTGGAGACGGTAGTCCGTACGTACGCACGAGTGATGATATCATTTCCATAAATATTGAATTGAATTGGAGTGGATTATACAATGTATCAGAATCAATATGATGTTGTAATAACTATGTATAGTTATTCTTTACACCATTATACCCATCCATGTAAGGTGGTGGTGGAAAATAGATTACACCACGACGTGGAGACGGTATTCCGTACGTACGCACGCGCGGTGATTTATTTTTCTGTAGGATGGATAGATGGTGAAATAGGGTTGTTTCATACTTAAAATAAAATATCAGTATATGAGTGATACTGATGTTATTACTTCATAATGAAACAACCTAAGAAGAAGAAGTGGAAGAAGAAATAAAGATGAAAGAATCGGTAACGGTAATTACCTCTTCTTTGAAGCGCCTCTTTGATACCTCCTCTTAGGGAACTAAAATTGGTGTTTGAGGAAGACCAGAACCTCTAGGATGTTGCTAGGGAAGTGGAGAAGAGATTTTGGCAGGGGTTGGCCGAGCTTGAGTGCTCAAATTGGTGTGAGGAGGAGGGGGAGGAGGTGTCCTTTTATAAGGGAGGAGAGGGGCACCTTAGGAATACTTCAAAATATTATTTTATATTAAAGTCAAAATCGGTTTATAATGGTTCCAAAGGGTCTTATTTCGTAGCTAAAGTGGGGATGGGTCTAAATCCTATCAACCAATAAGATTTAGACAAGTTTAGGGTATTATTTTAACCTTATCAATTAGATTTAACTCTAAGTTAAATAATTTAACTTTTACCGTGTCTTTTTGTTTTCTTTCACTATATGGTTAATACACTTACTATAACATGCCAAACGAACCCCAAATTGTTTATTACTAATACATATATCCTTAACTAATTCATTTGGCCGAACCTTAGATTTTTAGGAATAAAATAAAAATTAATAATATAATATTTGATTTAAAAACTATTTTGTGTCAATTTTGACACTATTTGATATATGATTTTTTTTAAAGTCATAATAGAATTATATGTTCTAACCAAGTTGATTAAATCAACACTAATATATCATAGTAACCTAGAAAATTAGTGGAATTCATAAAAAGTATTAAATTACATTTATTTTGGTATTTATAATATCAATTATGTCAATATTTCATTAATAAGATAATTACTACATCATCTTTGTGTCATAAATAAATTAAATTATTTGATGTATAAAAATTACAAATAAAATACCATTATGTAGGAAATCTTTTTATCTTTTTAATGAATATTTACAATCGAATTTATATTATTTATAACCCTATATTAAAAATGTTTTAGTAAATAAACTTTTATTTTAACTCTTTTAACTCTTCTTTGAATTAAATAATAATAAATGTCCTAATCTAATCCAAGTGGGCCTAAATGGTCATATTTTATTCCTAATCTTGTTTTTGGTCGAATTACATTTGTCCAATAGAATTAGGACATGTTTTAGGGTAATAATAATATCATTTTTACCCTTAATTACCCTATTTACTTTTAACCGTGGTAAATAAAAGTAAAAAGTTACTATTCACCAAAAATTATTTTCATCTCATTGAACCACATTTTACTTATTGACATCAACCGTGTCTCTCGGATTTTTGAAATTCCATTCACAGAAGCGGTAAAATTAAGATTTATGAAGAAATTAATTTTTTTAACAACCACTTAGTAGTTTCACTATTCATCAAAAATTGATGTTTTTCAGAACAATGCCAAAATTTCATCCTAAGCTATATTTTATATTCCAAATTCAAAAATGAAGTCTAATTTACCAAATTCATAACATATAAGTTGCATTAATTAATTTTATAATTAAATCCCGTTGTTAAAACAAATAGCGTGTTTTTAAGAAACAATATCTATCAAAAGATTGACACTTGTTTATGTCTGGTGTAAATGTGAAATTACATCCAATGACCAACATTGTATTGAATTGTAAAAATATATTCTAAATATACTTTAAAACCACTCAAATTAAAAATTTATCACTATTAATTATTTCGATTAAAAAAGTTGTTTTTAATTAAAATTTAGTAATTTTCACTATTCATCAGAATATGAAAGTTATCCGAAATGTACCAAAATTTCACCTTAGGCTAAATTCGATACTCCGAATCCAAAAATGAATTCCATTTTGAGAGCTAAAATTTCTAAAATTTAAAAAGTGGTTATTACTATTCATAACGGCTAGTTTTAATAATATTTTAATAGCATATCGTTGTTTCGTGAAGCTCAGTATTACGTACTACACACGCTATCGAGGAAGGTTGCGATTGTGTGTAATGAAAGGAAAGTCAAGGATGCGTGTTGTGCAAGCTCCTTTTTGTGTTGCGTACAACACAAGACATTAGTGAAATTAAAAAGAATATTTTTCATAAAATCTTGGGTTGTTACATTCTACCCCCCTTAAAATGAATTTCGCCCTCGAAATTTGTCAGGGTTATAAATGATTTACTATTCGAAAGTTTCTTTAATAGAAACCCACATCGTAAAAAGGGATACCAAAACCAATATTTTAAAACAAAAGTATGAAACTTAACGGTTACCCAGATAAACTAATCACTGGGTTTCCACATAGGTGAAAATATGGATATGGAAGAAAAATCTAACCATCTTGTTCTGATGGAGAGTGGTAGAGAACATGGCTATGGAAAATCCAACAATTACAAATCCATATATTTGTGACGATCTAAGGTACCATCTGATTAATCAGATATAAGAGCACTAGGACAACCATTTTGGTTTTCAAGATCGTTTCCCTAAAGTTGAAGAATTTGAATTAGAATAAATACTTACTTTATTTTGGTACAATCTCACTTTTGTTAGTTCCTTGAACAATTTTCACTTAATCTCTTAAATAAATGAAGTTGAATTTGTTATTCGTGAAGTGTTAGCAGATCATGTGATAGAATGACGGGTCATTCCATCTGTCTCAAAGAAAAGGTAAGCAAAAGTTATTAAATATACATAAGTCATTCTATAGTGAGATTAATCATATATGGTTCCTAAAATGGACTTATAATTCATATATCATACTGCTTAATATAATAAAACTAGTTTCTACTAAACAGGGACTTCCTGTAGGCCAGTGGTAGGCGATAAAGTCCAGTCGCACTTCGGTTGTGGGTTCGATTCCCACAGCCTTGTCCGACGCGATGGGCTGTCGCCCGTCCTGCAGGTTGTCCTTTTTCTAAAAATAATATCGAAAAAACTTTTATCCTTAAACAATACTAACTTATGTCCAACATAATCCATTCTAATCTTTAGGCTTATCCATAATACTGCAGTCCACTCTCATAACATAGTGAAAACGATTACCAGAGATTTAATACCATCGTTGATCCCCATATATCATAAGATATGTTTTGTTGGTCACATTCCAAATATTCAAAGTCCTTAATCATGTATTCTCTTGAATACCTTAGTGAAAACATGAATGCAGTTTAAAGTTAACACTTTCCACATACCAAAATCCTCAAAATTGTATATACTCAAACCATGATATCACTTAGTCCTTATATTAATCATAAGCTCATGAATACTATTAAACATTTCATTTTCTCATTTTCCCTTCATGATATCATCTTATTTCCAAAAAATATCTCAATCACTATGAATACCACATCAATAAATATTGCAATACTCAATGATATAACATTATTTTGGAATCCCATTACATAAACACTTAATCATTCCACCACATCGTTGTCATATTCAACATTTCCAATAGTGATCGCATGTGAATTCACTTTGTCCTTTGCCTTAAGTGGTTGCTCATGTTGATCATCACTAAACCTTGGACTAGGGCATTTATTAGCATAATGCCCCATTTCCTTGCACTTGAAGCATTGAAGTGTTGGTGGTGCGTTCTCTGCAGTGTTTGCTTTGTTCACATCATTAGAAACCCTTTTTCCATTACTTCGACACTCAGCTGCTCGATGACCTTCTTTTCCACACTTAAAACATTTTCTAGTCCCTTTAAGACAATCTCCACCATGCTTCTTTCCACACTTTGTGCATAAGGAAACATTCATCTTCTTTTCACCATTATTTTGAGATTTCTCCTTGAACTCCATCTTTCGTTTCTTGTCAAAACTATGAGATGGATAAGTAACACCAACTTCCATTTCTACTTTGATAGCACAACGCACAATTTCTTCATAGATACTGAAGTCTCTTATAGTTAATGCCCTTCGAAGACTTGGTTTTAAGCCACTGAAAAATCGATCAACTTTACTTTCAGGTTGGATGATAATGCCAGATACATACCTTGCAAGTCTTGTAAAATTAACTTCGTATATACCAACAGATTCATCATCATTTTTCTTTAGTTCAAGAAACTCCTTCTCCATCTTTGTTCGAAGAATACGAGGGAAGTACTTACTGAAAAATAAGTTCTTGAACTCGTCCCATTCCATGGACTCAATCTCATCCCTTTGCCTCGTATTCTTAATAAGATTCCACCATTGATCAGCATCACCTTCCAAACGATACACTGCTAAGATGACTTTATCATGTTCAGAACATTGAAGAACTGAAAATATCTTTTCAGTGTTACTGATCCATTGTTCAGCAACAAGTGGATCAGAAGACCCACTGAAAGAAGGTGGACGTTGCCTCATGAAGGACTCAATAGAATATTGTCCCCTTCTCTGCTCATTTGGAAGTCCAGAATGATTCATATCTTGTGTAAGTATAGCAATAAGATTTTGCACTCCATCTCCCATAACATTTGTTTGTTCAGGAGGACAATCATTGCATTGTCCATTGCATTGATCAACACGGTTCCTTCGGGTTCCAGCCATCGTCTAAAACCCAAAAAGAATAGTGTGAGAGGCAAAAATCATGCTAGGGAAAACAACATAATAAAGGGGGAGTACCTTCAATATCTAACATCTTAGGTTTAATTCTATGATCGTTAGCGTAGTTCTAGGACTGTATCTTATACGTATACTTATCCTTAGGGACATCCCTAGACATACCTTAGAAATATCTCTAGGGATCTCACTAAAGTTCTCGCATCCTAGTTTCCAAAGGTTGACTAAACCTTTCCTCTGATACCAACTGTAGAGACCTGAAGATTAACGTACATGGACATTACATTACATTTGCGGAATACTTAGTACATAACAAAAAACACACACACAAGGATCGTAATAGTTTAGTGTCTTTGGAAACTCGGAATAAAATCTTCTAATCGTGGTGAAAGATCTTCAACATCTCCCATAAAGATCTTTTTTTTTACCTAAAACCTTTCTTTATATCATGGGGAAAAGAAAACATAAAAGGGTGAGCTCAAATTCTCAGTAAGGGTAAACAAAAGAAATATCAATCACATCATATACATAAGCACATAACTTTTGGAAATCTTAACCTGCAAAAGAGATCATAATTTCATAACATGGGGTAAATCATGGCAGTGAAATGTAATCAAAATAATCATAACTTAAAACATGAAACTTTGTGGCATTCACACATAATCATAGAGAATCATTTCTTGTTAGTCAAGACTCATTGCCAAGACTATCTTAGTGGAGAAAGTCCCTTTCTGAATCGAGTAACCCTCATTTCAGTCCTGTTTCACTGAACTGGTATAACCTACCATTCCAGCCCTGTCTATCTCATGAGATATAAAATCTTTACCCAATGCATTGGAGGGGGATATAGGTCCCACCCATCTTATAATGAATCCTTTCTTATGTGTGCCACATAATCATAAATCATACATCATCGCATAACCCATGTAATAAAAATGGGATTCTTAAACAACATGACATCATAAAACAATTCATATAAGATAAAGGAATTCATAAAAATGTTTCCATCACAACATAATCAAATCCATGTAATAATAGGGATAAAAACATAACCCTTTTATTATCTTAGATGGAAGATAATTTTGATAAAATACTTGAACTTCATTCTTGAGGAAAATATCCTTTCTACTTCAAAAACACTTTTCCTTTCTTAACATGCCATACAATTTTAAAATAAAAGAAGTTGATTAAAAATAAACTTGAATACTTGTAAAGGAATCTTCTTGGAAATAATTTTTTTAGAAATCCATTCATGCCGTATAAGTTAAAAAAACATTCTTCGTACTTTTGTCGAAAAAGTCAAAAAGTACCTCGTACGAAAAACGACAAAAGATTCCTTTCATACATATTACTAAAAACTCACCGAAGGGTAAAAAATGGATTTAAACAATTGTAGGTGGATGGAAGTAATATTACATATTGATGAAACATGGATGTGGATGATAAAATACACCCCAGTAAATACTTACGAATAAACAATCTCGGATAAAAATGAGATTGTGATATTTCCCTTACCTTAGGTCCGATTTGCTTCATATGTGTCCGAACCTCCTGTATAATGATTTAAATAATGTCATTGACTTATTACAGAATCATATTCATTGTTATGATATCATATATGGTTCACTTATGACATTATATTACCCGTTCTTTTGTAAATTCCATGTTAAAGAAGCGTTTTGGGTAAAATCGTTTCATTTATCGTAGGTGTTTTGACTTATTGTTCTTGACATTATTATTACTTATATCATGATTTACTTACTTCCAGAATATAAAATATGATTTATATATCATATATATTCAGTATATATATATATAATAGATAGATAAATGAAATGAAAAACACCGTTCATGGAGACGGTAGTCCGTACGTACGCATGAACGTTGTTTTCCTTTCCTTATTGTCTTGAATGGAAGTAAGTAGATGACATACATATATATATATACATAAATCCAGTAGCTTTATAATGTCATATATTTCATTATTATTTCTTATATATAATTTATAATCATTCTTAAATGGTTAATATGGAGAATGAATCTCATCGCGTCGTGGAGACGGTAGTCCGTACGTACGCACGAGTGATGATATCATTTCCATAAATATTGAATTGAATTGGAGTGGATTATACAATGTATCAGAATCAATATGATGTTGTAATAACTATGTATAGTTATTCTTTACACCATTATACCCATCCATGTAAGGTGGTGGTGGAAAATAGATTACACCACGGCGTGGAGACGGTATTCCGTACGTACGCACGCGCGGTGATTTCTTTTTCCGTAGGATGTATAGATGGTGAAATAGGGTTGTTTCATACTTAAAATAACATATCAGTATATGAGTGATACTGATGTTATTACTTCATAATGAAACAACCTAAGAAGAAGAAGTGGAAGAAGAAATAAAGATGAAAGAATTGGTAACGGTAATTACCTCTTCTTTGAAGCGTCTCTTTGAGACCTCCTCTTAGGGAACTACAATTGGTCTTTGAGGAAGACCAGAACCTCTAGAATGTTTCTAGGGAAGTGGAGAAGAGATTTTGGCAGGGGTTGGCCGAGCTTGAGTGCTCAAATTGGTGTGAGGAGGAGGGGGAGGAGGTGTCCTTTTATAAGGGAGGAGAGGGGCACCTTAGGAATACTTCAAAATATTATTTTATATTAAAGTCAAAATCGGTTTATAATGGTTACAAAGGGTCTTATTTCGTAGCTAAAGTGGGGATGGGTCGAAATCCTATCAACCAATAAGATTTAGACAAGTTTAGGGTATTATTTTAACCTTATCAATTAGATTTAACTCTAAGTTAAATAATTTAACTTTTACCGTGTCTTTTTGTTTTCTTTCACTATATGGTTAATACACTTACTATAACATGCCAAACGAACACCAAATTGTTTATTACTAATACATATATCCTTATCTAAGTCATTTGGCCGAACCTTAGATTTTTAGGAATAAAATAACAATTCATAATATAATATTTGATTTAAAAACTATTTTGTGTCAATTTTGACACTATTTGATATATGATTTTTTTGAAAGTCATAATAGAATTATATGTTCTAACCAAGTTGATTAAATCAACACTAATATATCATATTAACCTAGAAAATTAGTGGAATTCATAAAAAGTCTTAAATTACATTTATTTTGGTATTTATAATATCAATTATGTCAATATTTCATTAATAAGATAATTACTGCATCATCTTTGTGTCATAAATAAATTAAATTATTTGATGTATAAAATTACAAATAAAATACCATTATGTAGAAAATCTTTTTAGATTTCTAATTAATATTTACAATCGAATTTATCTTATGTATAACCCTATATTAAAAATGTTTTAGTAAATAAACTTTTATTTTAACGCTTTTAACTCTTCTTTGAATTAAATAATAATAAATGTCATAATCTAATCCAAGTGGGCCTAAATGGTCATATTTTATTCCTAAGCTTGTTTTTGGTCGAATTACATTTGTCCAATAGAATTAAGACATGTGTTAGGGTAATAATAATATCATTTTTACCCTTAATTACCCTATTTACTTTTAACCGTGGTAAATAAAAGTAAAAAGTTACTATTCACCAAAAATTATTTTCATCTCATTGAACCACATTTTACTTACTGACATCAACCGTGTCTCTCGGATTTTTGAAATTTCATTCACAGAAGCGGTAAAATTAAGATTTATGAAGAAATTAATTTTTTTAACTACCACTTAGTAGTTTCACTATTCATCAAAAATTGATGTTTTTCAGAACAATGCCAAAATTTCATCCTAAGCTATATTTCATATTCCAAATTCAAAAATGAAGTCTAATTTACCAAATTCATAACATATAAGTTGCATTAATTAATTTTATAATTAAATCCCGCTATTAAAACAAATAGCGTGTTTTTAAGAAACAATATCTATCAAAAGATTGACACTTGTTTATGTCTGGTGTAAATGTGAAATTACATCCAATGACAAACATTGTATTGAATTGTAAAAATATATTCTAAATATACTTTAAAACCACTCAAATTAATAATTTATCACTATTAATTGTTTCGATTAAAAAAGTTGTTTTTAATTAAAATTTAGTAATTTTCACTATTCATCAGAATATGAAAGTTATCCGAAATGTACCAAAATTTCACCTTAGGCTAAATTCGATACTCTGAATCCAAAAATGAAGTCCATTTTGAGAGCTAAAATTTCTAAAATTTAAAAAGTGGTTATTACTATTCATAACGGCTAGTTTTAATAATATTTTAATAGCATATCGTTGTTTCGTGAAACTCAGTATTACGTACTACACACGCTATCGAGGAAGGTTGTGATTGCGTGTAATGCAAGGCAAGTCAAGGATGCGTGTTGTGCAAGCTCCTTTTTGTGTTGCGTACAACACAAGACATTAGTGAAATTAAAAAGAATATTTTTCATAAAAGCTTGGGCTGTTACAGTTATGAACAACATAGTGTGAGTAAATATAAAAAACGGAGAGAGTGAAAAAAATTGATTCCGTGTTTCTAAAGGCACTAGAAATATAAAAGTCTTTTGTGAATCATTATATTATGTAATTAATATTTACCAATTATGATATGATATCTATTTATAAAATGTATGTGTTATTATAATTTAGGAATGTTCATTAATAACATTATGTGGGATTTCCTAAAGTCCAATGTGATCATCTAAAAACATGCAATGGAACCCAAGATGAAGATGATAATGTCGTAACATCGATAACCGTATACAAGCAAAAAATTTATAATATATTCCATTTTTCTTATTATATCATCAATATTCATTTATATTTGTTTTTTCAATCTATATACTCGATATACCTTTATTGACTATTAGAAATGATCCTTTTAATACACAGTGGGAATATTATTCAATTAGATGGTATTAATCCAATAAAATGGAAAACATATAAAAAAACATAAATATAGGAGTTAAAAATAATTTATAGAATTATGTATTACAATCATATCATATTTTATTCAAAAAATATTCCATTTATCTTGATGAAAAAAATAAAATCACAATTTATAATAATACAACTATATACGAGAATAATGATATACATTAATAATAATAATAAAGTCTAAGGATCATTACAGACATTTGTAGATAGGGATGGCCAATGACAGTTAACATGAGGAATTCATAATGGGAGTATTTTTTAAAAAACCTCTTATTTATTATACTATCAAGGGTGAACATGATGGTATAAATATTTTTTTTCTTATACATATCAATCAATTTATATTCTACATCATCAGTGTCTCATCAGACAATTTCATCTAACCAAAGGAAAAAAATTAAGAATACATTCACAATATATATGGTTTATAATCATTTCATAGATCTTATATGAACTTTTTCAATGTGACTAAAATTATAGGAAATTATAACAATAATGTTATATAGTTGAAAAAATAATATGTTTTAATAAAATTTGTTAATATTACATTTTAATAATATATATATAATACAAAACACAAATTATTATGTTTTAGTTTCATATATCTCAACAATTATATATAAATTATATTAAAATAAATATATTAATCATTAAACCTTGGATTATAGGGTAACCGCAAAAATCATCCATATCTTCTTCAGAATGTTCTTGATGTCTCTGAATGGGTAAAATAATAAGCAAGGGGGAACCATATAGTATTACGACAAGAGACTTCAATATAAACAACCCAGCAATAAATAATTAATCAAACATCATGTTTCAAAAATTATACAGAATTAAAATTAAAATATTGCAAAAATTTGAATATTAAATATGAAAATTAAATCGTTCGGTTCAATTAGCAAATATAAATTATAACACCCTGAGATTTTGTGAAATCATTTTTTTCAAATGAATTTATTATTTTTGACACATTCATTTACTAATAAAACTAAGTTGATCTTGAGTTACATAAAACAATTATTTTTTTCCTTACATGAAAATCCTAGCTTACCTTTTATTATACACACTACTCAGTTTTAATGACACATGACATATTATTAAGATATTTATATTTAACACAATTTTTTTCACCTAGCCATCATAATGGTGGTTACCAATAGAACTAACTAAATTATGTCTATATGATCTAAATTTTTATATAATTAATTATTTGGAAACAAATTAATTTGAAAGGAAAATAATCACGTTTAAAAAAATAAAAACTTTCTCTAAGAAAATATTTTTATGCGAACAAGCATTTTTATATCAAAATACATAACCAAATATATTTTGGTTAAATATATTAATTAAAATTTTATATCGTATCAATTTAATAAAATATTTTAGATTCCTCTTATATGTTTTCTAGACAAGATATAAAAAATCCTATTTAACTCTTTAAACACATATTTTTCTATAATGAAGTTTTGTCATTGTATTATAATGCACATATAATAAAATATATTTATTTTTATATAAATTTATAAATTGATTTTGATAAAATATTTATCATTGTTTAAATATTAATATAAAAATTATTTTATGGTTATTTTTTAGGACTTCTCTGGATAGTTTTATTTTTTGATAAATATTATTAAAATACTAAATTTTAATTGAAAACTATTTTTTTGTTTAAAATATATATAATGAAAAATAAGATTTCTAATTGGGGTTGAAGTAAATTTATTTCCATTTTATATCAATTAATCACTTTTATTTATTTATCATTATTTTCATATTTAATTTTTATATTAATTCATTTCATACAATTAAACATTTTCTCATTAAAAACCCACTTTCTCATCACATCCAGGAGATTAGTTTTAAATTAAATTATGCCACTTATGTGATTGGAATTTAAAAACATGGATTAAATATTTATAATCATAATAATTTATATTTCCTAATGTGGTCAAATTAATTTTTAATCATAATTATTAATGTAAACAAATAATTTTAATTATTGTGATTATCTTTAAAATAGGGATTTACGCATTACCATCATTTTTTAACTATTTTTTCACATATATTATATTTATTTAATAAATTTTATTTCATTTTGTAATATATTGGTATAAATTATATTATCAATATAATTTTATTTATATTCATAGGGGATAAATTAACCTGTAGCATAAAAAGATACAAGTTATCATGGTGAAAACTAAATTGGATAAACTTGAATAAACATAAAGACTAATGAATAAAATGTTAAAAAAAGTACTTATTTTAATTTGGTAGGGGTTTTTACTTAACAAGTAAGCCCAAAATCCATTATTCGTCTATTTTTTAGGCACATGAGGTATATGAGACCTCCCAGTAGATAATAATTTTGGGTATTTACAAGAATTCCACTTATCATCGATTATAAAAGTGTACTAACACTCCCTTATATTCAAACCTATAAATAAATTTGTATTGAAAAGAACCTACCAAACATACTTTTAAAATATAAAAAAATCAATATAGAATATTTATTTTTTCATAAATTAATTCAAGGAAGGATTTTTGAAAAAACATAAGGAGGATACCCATAGAAGATGCGACATTCATCAATGAGCATTATTGTTTCATTTCTTCATATAAACCATTAAATTATTTTCAAATAATGAACATAGAATAAAATTACTATATTAAATATAATTATTTTTTTTATATTAATTTAGTGACCCAAAACCATATAAAATCCATCAAATGTGTTACAAAACCATTGTTTGTTTATAGGACGGACTACCGCCTCGTGAACCGATGTCATTTCTTTGATTCCATTAGAAACTCTCATAGATGGTAATAATGATGGATATATTGATTAGATATTTTATATATGATATTTATTGTTATATTATGATTATACTATTTATATATCACACATAGATTCATGCTTTCATTTTTTAGGAATAAGATAATGTTGTTCGTGTGTACGGAGGACTACCACCACGAGAAGCAATGTGATTTGTTCACACATTACATGGATTTTATTAGGTATGGGATTAATAAATTTTTAATATAAATGAATTAAAAATTATTATAGAATGATTATATATAATTTACTATTCATTCTTTTAATCGAAAATGAAAATGAAAAAATAGCATTCATGAGTAGGTGTGGTCTAACATCTCCATAAACAACATATTTCATTTCCAATCACTGAATTTTGTGGATTAATATAAATAAATATATAATGGATATATATTATATTTATATCATGGTTATAATCCTATAGTTTATATAAATATGACCAATGTGAGAAGACCAAAATTATAACAACTCATAACATAAAGGAAAAACGATGTCGTTATTACCCGGAACCTCACTTTAATGTTGAATTGTTAATAAAATTGTAATAAAAGGTCAAAATAAAATCATATATTGTATGTATTATATTAATATTGTTCTATAATGTATTTATAATATACTTATATTTATAATTAATATGCCAGAAGCTAATACATAAGGTAATGGATTAACTTATCACTTTTTTCTTTCATGAGACACATGTCATTATCACAATCTATTTCATTTGTGTGGTGTATATATTTCCCAATAAAGTATTTTATGATTATTTTAATGTAAAATCTTTTTTTACCTAACAATTTTATGATATATATTTTAATAGGTTTATAGTTCAAAATATAATAAACCCGTTATTGATTTTTGTCTCAATTTTCCATCATTGAGACATATGTTATGTCAGGCCCCTAAATTCCTTCATGAGGTGTATATAAGGCCCATTTGTATTGTAGTTTTGTAAATATATTCAAAATCATAAAATTTTAAATATTATTTTATGTTATTCCTTCATGGGGATTATGATTTAATTAAGCAAAGTGGTAAATATTTTGTGTTACAATCTTATCATACATTGGTATTTTTTTATCAAGTTTCCAATTCTAAAATATCATGATCTAAATCTCAATAATTAAAATTAATTTACCTATCCCCAAGGTAGTAATGATAATTTCATGTTATGGTTTCATTTTTCCACTCTTTTAATCTTTTGGTTATTAATACAATGATTTTAAGAAAAACTAACTTTATTTATCTCATTGATCGAATATATATTTTATTCAAAAAAAAAAGGTTTTTAAAAATATTTTTATTGTTTTTTAGTGATCCATTAATATAATTTTCAATGAAAAATAATTACAATTTTTTATGTATAATTTTTTTTTAAAAATTCCATGATAATTTTTTAAAAAGTTATTTAAAATGAATTTTTTTTTTCAAAATGGTTTTTGTTTTAGAAAAATTCAAATTAGAAAGGATATATCACTCAAGAAATGTATTAATTGATATTTAAAAATTATTTTCCTCATAAAATGACATCCTTTGTTGGTACCCATACCTTACTAGAGATATAATCTAAAGATACCATTCATAATAGTTTTCAGAATACATTATAGTTTAGTAACATGATGTTTATGAACCCTATTTCAATTCCTTATGTTTTACAAGGATAAAATACATATGAAATTATGTTATTTTCATGTGTTATTATATGATAAAATTATTCTGAAACCTATTTATTTTTAACAATTTATGATATGAATAAATTTTTATTAAAACCAATTAATTTCATATGTAATGATATGATGAATATTTGTGATGTTTTAACCCATAAAAATATGGGATTAATTATGTGACATGTGGGGCCTATATCTCCCTCTAATGTACTATGTAATTATTTTTATCTCATGATATTGACCTAACAATATTGTGTAGTGATATCAAAAAATTAAAACAGTTCTAGATAATGGAGTGAACTCAGTTCAGAAAAAGGGGATAGAATTGGGGAGTACCTAGTTCCTTAAAATCATGCCAATAAGGGAGTAAAACCAGTTTAGAAATGGACATTATTTTCTACGATGGTATTGGAAGTTGTAGAGACCCGGTTTTTGGCCTAATAAGACGTTGAAATATTTCTAAGAATATTTCCAAAGCTAGGCGCTGAGATGGCGTGCAATTCTGAGGCTCGATGTGCCTAGAATTAATTTTATAAAAATATTAAGTGTTTTAAAATTATGAAAGCGTGGTTAAGAAAAAGAAAATGGGATATCTCTTAAAAAGTTGATCGGATTGGAAATCTGAGACCACAGTTGGGTCCGAAACGTAGTGTTTCCCCTAGGCGCGACATAAAATAAGTGGGCGCGGGATGTTCAGACCCCTCGCTCATTGGGGGTCTATTAAATAGATAAATTTAATTATTAATTTATTAATTTAATAGCTCAAACCTGAATATATCTCGAAAAGAGACTGAAATTAAAAATTTGAGATCACCAATGAATTCAGAATGTAGGTTTTACCCTAATAAAGGTATAACCTTTTTCTGTGTCGGGTGTTCGGCTTATGTGCCATCATGGGAGAATAATTAAATAATTAAAGAATTTTTTATATAATTATTTAATTAATTTCCATTAACCGGATGGGAGGTTATAAATTCATGGTTATGTGATCTTGGCCTCATAACCCTTTTGCCAATTGCTCATCCTCCTCTCCTCTCCTATCCTTTCTGGTTATGAACAACGATGAATCCTTGGATCCAACCGAATCGAAGAATGAAGAACACAACATTTTATTCTCATCATTGTACATGTGAGATCTTCTTCAACAGCAAGACGATCCTGATGAATACAATCTTCATCAACGATCTATCCAATCCTGTGGTATGATTTATCTTTGTGGATTCCTTACCCCGATTTAATTTCTCATGATGAACGCAAATTATATAAATTTATTCGCGGATCGATAGACAACTGATTGAATTAATTTTATTCTTGTTTATCTTAAATATGAAATTCTTAAATCATGATAACCATTTAATTTCCAATTCCCAATGTTCTTGATTCTAAAAAAAAATATGGCCAAACTAACACGGCTATCGATCCGCACTTTGACCATGATATTTCCTTATTCATTGTTCGTGCATTCTTCGCATGTTCTTCATCCCCAAAAATTCAAGAACGCAGGAAACTCAATGTTTCGTTGAGCATGACATATGGACACAAAGGTCTCGACCCAAGGATCACAGATCCACTTTTTTCTCTTCTTTATGAGTTTAATCAAAAGGAAATGGAGTGCGGAAGGATCCCGTGGCATGGGTCCGATGAGGGTTTTGGCGGTTCAAGGCGGCATCGCGAGTAGGTGACATGGTGGAGGAAGGACGTGTGTTAGGTGGAGGCGTAGCTATTTTAGGTTCTTGGGTGTGCAAAATCGTGAAAGGAGGAGATTGATGGGAGAGATGATAGAATAGATACAGAATAAATTTAAAATAAAAATGAATAGAAAGAGAGAGAGAGGCTCTAATTGGGAGAAGGGATCGTGAATGAAATATTGCGGGGAAAGGGTTATATTGGAGAGATAAATAGTTTAAAGGAAATAAATTAAATTTTAAACAAATAAAGAAAAGAGGGAATCCCATGAATTGGTGATGTGCACCAAATTGGAGAGATGTTGCTCGTGGAATGGGATATTTGAAATAAATCCATTAAAAATAATAATATAGTTATCATATTATTATTTTTGTTAATAAAACACATTTTCGACCATAACTTATTCGTGCGACCCCAGTTTCACGAAACGTCTGTAGCAGTGTGACCGAGATTCTGAAACAGACATTCTGAGTCCAATATTGGATGTCTTTTTTGGGTTTTTGGATCGGGTACCTGAAATGCTCGTGAATTAATAGATTTAAAATCATTATTAAATCTTCAACCCACTATAGCACATGTGTGTGACGTATGATTGACTTTCCGTTAGCGGTGACGTGACCCTATCTTAAATACGGTCGGTTAAAGTATAATGTTGGACACTAAATTTTTGTTTGTGGCTCAGGCCCACAAAACATCAAATATTATTATTATTATTATTATGGGATCTGGTATCTGACATATCTCTGTCATACAATGTCGGAATGATGAACTATTTGTGACGTTGTGACCATGAAATTAAGATAAATGTTTCAAGACCAATTTTGGATATTAAAGTCAAGGTCGAGGCATGGTCCCCAATGAGGCCCGATTTGCACGTGTTGTGGTGAAATGCAACATTTTCACCAGGGATCCGTTTTGGACAAATGAGTAGTCCATATCATGTGTTTTTTACATGTATTGTAATGGTGTGACCCGTTTGGTTATCCGGTTCCGTTTGAAGTATGTCCTGGTTGGATCAAACACGGATCATATCGGGCCCTCGCCACTAAAATGACTATAAGTTACAGACTAGGTGCCTGATTGATGAAAAGTCTATCATGTCGGGACCCTTATGAAATGGCGGTCCTTCGGATAACTCCCTTGTAGAACTTCATGGTAGTTGATGAATGACCAATAACCTGAGGAGCAGAACCAGGGCGTTTCTTTTAGTGAGAGTTAGGATGGATACTCCCTTAATGACTCAAGCCATGAGTATTCCTTACTCTTCTGCTCCAGTAGATATGAGACTCCCCACCTCTTGAGTGGGGTTCATTTTCCTTTGAGAAGGTTTTCCTATCTTTGGAGTCAGCACTCCACCACACGGCCTGACCAGGCCGATTGCATGGGTCACCCTGTGTACTTATTACATGGGTTGGCATACATGGATTGAGGTCGTGTATGGGAAAATGTCCAGCGTACACAGAGTGGTCCCCAGATACTTTGACACGGTGAGTGATCTTTTCTACAAGCCATGTAGTTTTGTTTTACACGAAAAGCCTTATGACACGGGCCGTTGTACACGGGATGTACCAGAGGTCAGAAGACACGATGTGTGACA
Organism: Viscum album; assembly: GCA_963277665.1. Lineage (NCBI taxonomy): Eukaryota > Viridiplantae > Streptophyta > Magnoliopsida > Santalales > Viscaceae > Viscum > Viscum album. Next base: position 1,229,728,642 of record OY728130.1, read on the forward strand.
TTTCTACACGTCATGTACTTATCATTACATGGCTTGATCTTCTTCTCCACCATATATTTGACATGTTTCAATTGGGTTAGTTCCCCTTTTTCTCGTTCCCCTGATGGTTAGGTTTTGTTTCCTTCTATAGAAGTTTGATCCATTCACCAGGAAATTCAGAGATAGAGTCATGTATCCCTCTGAGAGGCCCAGAGTGAGATCATCTATGCATTCATGACCCTAGGTAAAGTCTGGCGTCGACGTGACCAACTCCATCGGGCACTGATCCCTTATATAGAAGGTGAATCTAGATGAGATGCAGTATCTTCCAAGACCCTAGCAGTGATCCTCATCCATGTATCACGATCTCTCTATTTAGCAGTACTCTCTGAGATAGAGTCAGATATCCCTCCGAGATGCCCGGAGCATGATCCTCTATCCATTCTTGACCCCAGGTAGAGTCAGGCATTGATGTGACCAACTCCACCGGGTGTTGATCCTCTACCTAATAGGTGAATCCGGATGAGTCGCGGTATCCACCAAGGCCCTAGAAGTGATCCTCATCTGTGTATCGTGATCATTACCCACTCAGGAGTGTGTTCTACCATAATGAGTGTATCTATCTTTCATGACCTTTCTGATGAATGATACTTTCTGGATGGACATTATTAGAGCTAGCAGACTCGTGGAGTGATTTCTCCCGGATGAGTGCATCATGGAATCATTGAACTGAATCCCTAGCATGGGGGGTATGTAGTTGTGTGACTTGTCTCTAGTCTATGAGTATGATTAATGAGTACATTTGGATGCCTTGGGTATATTTATGGGCATATACCTGGAGTGAGCTGCGATATCGAGATCCCCTAACTCTCTCTTTCGGGTTTCATTGAGCGATCGTATCTACGATTGGGTGGAGTTATACTCTTTTCGTTCACTCTTGTTGTGCCTTGTTCTCTCCTACTCCTCCCCTCCTCAGTACCTCTGTTGTTGCCCCCTCGAGCCTTCGGGGAATCCTACTGTGTATTATTATACTCACCCCTTCTTGGGATTTTCCCACATTTGGTGTTCCCTTGTAGGTGAAAAACAGGTTTATTGTGACATCATATGAGCATCAGGAAACGATGTGGTTGGACCGTGTGCGGTGGTCGTAGCTTGGGATTCAGGAGTGGGACTCTTCCAGCTATTTTCCTTTTTCACCTGTTTCCAGGATGTGGCACTTGTCTAGTTGGTGTGTATCTTTTCCCATTTCCCTTTCATTTGTACTTTCGATTTACTAGTAATTTTTAGTGGTCAGTGCATCTTTGTTTGTTTCCATTTTTATAGCATTCTGGTACCTTGCTTTCTTTTCCTCTGCACTTTTGCATTGAGTTGGCTATGTGTGTGTGTAGAGGTTCTTAGGCAAAGGCCTCCCTGATTTTTTCGTGCCTTTGGTGCTAGTCACCAGCCCCTGCCCTATAGAGGCGGGCTTGGGGTAGATGCGGCTCGAGCCCTGGTATAGTTCAGGTGGTGAAAAAGTGGTATCAGATCTGGTTCAACCCTGGGGAATTTTTTCTAACGTTTCCCTAAAATGGTCTTGTTTGGGTTTAGGGGAACAATGTCGAAGTGTCTCAAGAGAGGCTCTCCGGCTTGGGAGTCTGGTGTTGGTACAGGCAGCCGACATATCCATTCACCAAGACCATGATTACCCTCTTGTCAACTCGTCACACTGAGACACCTATTGTAGGGAACAACGGCACATGCATCATATTGGATTGAGTCTTTGACTAGTATTCTCGAGTCATCTACCCCTATTAGTTGATATATATAGATATTCTCATCCGACCGCGGTACTCATTGATAATATTTAGGATGTCTCTGCGATGACATTAATCTAGGATACTAGCTACGGTTCGTGGTGGTGATCCCTTGAGCGATGAGTCTCAGTTCAGGACCAATCATGCGAGACCCATTCATTAGGTGGGTAGGTAGGAGAACCCCTACCTATTAAGAAGAAGATAACCCCAATGGAGCAGGCTAAGGATCTGTGTAGGTTGAGTGCACTTTTTGAGTTCCAGCACCAGAGACCACTTAGGTTCCGCAGTAATCCATAACCTCTGACAGTAGAGGTTTGTCAAGAGTCGATGGTCCACTGGTCTATAATGCTAGTTTCCTAGAAAAATCATTCAATAGGGGACTCCGTAGAGATACCTATTCTATCATAGTTCCATTGTGAATCCCCGCCTATGTCTAGGTGTAAGAGTAGGAACTTGTGGTAGAAAGATTCCTATCACGCCATACATCTGGATGTGACAGTGAGCACAATAGAGATGAGACGTCAACTACAGCTAGTAGATGCCAGACGACGAGATCTCAAAGTAGGATATCTTATCATGATCGTTCACATGCACGTAGTCATATAGGACCCATAAAGTACAGAGGAAGTGTGGTGGAAGGATCTCTCTTGCTTGTGCACTCAAGGTGTGGTTGTGTAGTAGATGCCCTTAGCGGGATGTGTGGGATGTTTCAGAGCAGTTGACTTCCCGGTAGCTGACCCTAGTAGAACATGAGGGTAAAAAATTTCTTCAGTCGATGGTATTGAATCATTCACCTCTCAAGCATGTAATAGAGTCTCAGTTGTGATTCATCGACTGGGAGATCCCGTGTGACCAGATATCGTTCGAAGTTTTACCATATGGATATTCTGAAGGAGGGAATCATGAGACCCTATCCTGGTGAGAAACAGTGATTCCAGCTATGGTATGTGCTGTAGTGGTTCGGCCGGGGAGGAAAACTATTCCACGAGTTCTATCAGGTAGTTCGAGACTGTACAAGGAGATAGCGAGGTTGCATACCGCCATGCCTTACCCCAAATAGTTGAAGTGGGTATACGATGCCTTACACGTTTCACAGTAGAGGAGGTACGTGTGTGTTCTTACACACGTCATCAACTCAAGAAATCCTTAAAAGGGTGGACCATCCCTTTGATCCATATTCCATGGTAGCACAGAAATGTACAAGTTTTCCTAGGAGCGGGAGAGCTAAGTGTGGGTTCGGTATCCTGAGTGGCTTCCCTAGTTTTCTTTTCGAGTATGAAAAGTTTGAAGGACGGAATAATGTAGAGACATGATTTTAGGCCTTATAAGACATTGAAATATTTCTAGGAATATTTAGAAAGCTTGGTGTAGAGATGGCATGCAATTCCAAGGCTCGATGAGCCTGTCATTAATTTTATAAAAATGTTAAGTGTTTTTACATTACGCATTCATAGTTAACTAGATAAAATAGGATATCTCTTAAACGGCTGATCAGATCGGAAATCCAAGACCATGGTTGGGTCTGAAACATAGTGTTTCCCCTAGGTGTGACATAAAATAATTCAGATCGGGATCTTCATGCCCCTCGCTCATTGGAGGTCTATTAAATGGATAAATTTAATTATTAATTTATTCATTTAATAGCTCAAACCCAAATATCTATCAAACGGGTACTGAAATGAAAAATCTAAGATCGCTGATGAATTTATAACATAGTTTTTACCCTAAGAAAGGTATAACATTAGTCTACGTCGGGTGTTCGGCTTATGCGCCATCATAGGAGAATAATTAACTTATTAAATAATTGTTTATTTAATTATTTAATTAATTTCCTTTAACCTGATGGGAGGTTACAAATTCATGGTTATGAGATCTTTTCCTCATTACCCTTTTTTACAATGGCTCCTCCCCCTCTCCTCTCCTATCCTCTCCGGTGATGAACGACGATGAGGCCTTGGATCCAACCAAACCGAAGAACGACGAATGCAACATCTTATTCTCATCGTTGTGAAAGTGCGATCTTCGTCAACACCGAGTGGATCCGGATGAAGGTGATCTTCACCAATGATTGATCCAAACATGTGGTAGGATTTATCTCTGGGCATTCCTTACCCCAATTTAATTTCTCATGATGAACACGATTTAAATAAATTAATTCGCGGATCGATAAACAATTGATTGAATAAATTTTAATATTGTTTATCTTGAATTTTAAATTTGGAAGCATGATAAATATTTAATTGCCAATTCCCCATGTTCTTGATTCTAAAACACGATGGACAAACTAACACGACTATCAATCTGAATTTAGACCGTGATCTTTCCTTATTCATTGTCCACACATTATTCACTTATTCTCCATCCCCAAATAATCGTGTGTGCTGGAAACTCAAAGTTTCGTTGAGCGCGACATACGGACGTGAAGGTCTCAACCCAATGATCACAGATCCAGTTTTGTCTCTTTTTTTCGAGGTAAATTAAACCAGAATGGCATGCGGAAGGATCCTGTGGCACGGGTCCGATGAGGGTTTCAGAGGATCAAGGTGGCAGTGTGAGTAGGCGGCGCGGTGGATGCAGGACATGTGTGAGGCAGAGGCGCAGCGATTTCGGGTTTGTGGGGATGCAAAATCATGAAAGGAGGAGATTGATGGGAGAGATGAAGGAATACATAGAAGATAAAATTTAAAGAAAAATGAATAGAAAAAAAAGAGAGATAGAGGTGCTAATTGGGAGAAGGGATTGTGAATGAAAGATTGTGGGGAAAGAGTTAGATTGGAGAGAGAAGGAGTTTAAAGGAAATAAATTAAATATTAAACTATTAAAAAAGAGAGAGAATCCCATGAATTTATGATGTGCACCAAATTGGAGAGATTTTGGGCGTGACATGGGATATTTGAAATAAATCAATTAAAAGTAATAATATAGTACTCATATTATTATTTTTCTTAATAAAACATGTTTTCGACCATAACTTATTTGTGAAACCTCGGTTTCATGAACCGTCTGTGGAAGAGCGACCTAGATTCCGAAACGAACATTCCAAGTCCAATTTTGGATGTCTTTTTCAGGTTTCTAGATTGGGTACCCAATACACTCGTGAATTAATAGATTTAAAATCATTATTAAATCTTTGACCCACTATAACTCATTCTTTTGATGTCTGATTGACTTGCCGTTAGCAGCGACATGACCCTGTATTTAATACAGTCAGTTCAAGTCTAATGTTGGATACTAAATTCTGGTTCATGGCTCTGCTCCACGAAACACCCAATACTAATAATAATAATATGAGATCTCGTATCTGACATAACTCTCTCATACGGTGTCGGAATGACGAACTATCTGCGACGTTGCGACCATGAAATTAAGATGAATGTTTCAAGACCAATTTTGGATATTAATGTTGAGGTTGAGGAATGGGCCCCACGAGGACCGATTTGCATGTGTTGCGGTGAAATGAAACATTTTCACCGGGTATTCATTTTGGACAAATGAGTAGTCCATCTCGTGTGTTTATTCATGTGGATCACAAAGGTGTGACCCGTTTGGTTATCTGGTTCCATTTGAAGTACGGATGGGTTGGATTGAAGACGAATCCAACCGACCCCTCACCAATAACATGACTATAACTTACAGACTGGGCACCCGATTGACACACCGTCTGTCATGATGGATCTTGGATGACATGGTGGTCCTTCAGGGTAATCCATTGTGGAACTTTGCGGTAGTTGAGGTATGATTGATAACCTAGGGAGCAAAACCAGTGAATGTTTTTAGTGAGTTTGGATGGCTACTCCCTTGACGACTCAAGGTGTGGGTATTCCATACTCCTCTGCTCTGGTAGAGATGGGACTCCCCACCTCATGAGTGCAGGTTCGTTTTCCTCTGAGATGGTTTTCCTATCCTTGGAGTCGGTACTCCACCACTTGGCCAGACCAGGCCGGTTGCATGGGTCACCCTGTGTACCGATTACAGGGGTTGGCATACATGGATTGAGGACATGTATTGGTACATGGAGAGCGTACACGAAATGGAACCTAGATACATTGTAACACCCCAAGGTTTCAAAAAATAAATATAGAATTTAATTTTATAAACACAACTTTGCCTATTCTATGTTTTGAATTTCAAAAAATGGTCATTTAGATTTGTGTTTGGTAAGTCATTTGGAGTCTGATAGAACAAAATTGATTTTTGGTGGATAGTAACATACCCTTATGAATAGTAATATGAATAGTAATATTTCCCTTGAATAGTAAATAATAATATTATTTTATTTTCTTAAGTAAATATGATAATGTGATCTTAATTAATTTTTCAATGTCACATAAAACTAATTGCACTTCAAGATTGTTATTTTTCGAATTAACTATGAACTTATTTAAAAATTAAATTAATAATATTTATAAATTTATTTTTGAAAAATACATTTCACTTTTAAATTCTATACAACAAAAAATGATAGGGGTGAATTTTTGGGATTTTTCTGAAATTCAAGAATTTTTTATGAATACTAAAATACGATAAAATAAGATAAATGCTAAATACATGATTTACTGCATCATAGGTGATGAAAGGATGATTTAAGCCCACTTGGTTCGAACTCACATGCCATTATTACTATTAGGGGTCACAATAAACAATACAATTGGTTGTCTTGAGTTAAATAATAAAATAATGAATTAAATATTCAAAAATTACCCCTCTCCTCTACTATAAAATCCCCCCACCACTACCTCTTCACTTCACTCTTCTAAGCCTTGAAGCTCCTAAATGTTCTTCCCAATTACCCTCCCTTAGTCTCTCCCCAAGTCCAAGAAGCTTTTGGTCTTCCCAAAGGACCAAAACCCTTTCCCTTAAGGAGTTTCTCAAGGAGGTTATTTGAAGAGGTAAAGCACCCTTCTTTTTCATTTGGTTTCACTTCAATTTATCTTATTTTTCTATCCTCTCCTCACCTCCTCTTTCTAATTGATCATGATAACTCTAGTAACATATATATAAATTATTTATATCATTTTAATAAAAGAATCACCATAAATATTCTTACTCCCTCCCTTTTATTTTATAAATGAAATCGACGTCCATGATATTCCGATTTATAACATTCATGGATGACGAAGTTCATTCTTCAAATTCTTCTTAATTACTGGTCATGAAACCATATTTATGGTTTCACCATACTATAATATATATGTTATAACCTAATTATTATTTAGGAAACATAATATGTACATATAATTAAGTTATATGAAAAAAATAGTTCATAATATTTCAAATACTGCCAAATAATCGAAGTGGTGTTAATCTAATGATTCATCCTCATTCCATGTAACCAAATTATATAAATGATAATTATCAATTATCTATGATCATTAATAATATATAATCCCAATCCTGGAGATTTATAACCATTCCACATAAACCTCATTACATAAAAACAAGTGAACTGAATATGAAAATAAAGGAAATGAACACTCCAGAACGACGAAATTCAATACAATAACTTATCAGTAAAGTCATAAATAAACTAACCAAAATTATGGTAAACTAAATAAATGTATAATAGGTTCTGAAATTTTTTATTAACAAGTAAAATTTCATATTCCAGGATCTTAAGTACAAGATCGGAACACGTTTGGAGTTATGGTAAGGGGTTACTTATCTCACTTTCATTTCTGTGAGATTTTCATTGTTCGCCGCTTATTTCTTGTATGTGGTATATGTGTACATCCATTTGATATATAATAAAATGATTCTGTTTATATTTATGTTATTCAATTATTCACTTTATGTTCATTAAATTCGGGTCATATGATTCGACTGATTACATTTTTGCAAGGGACATTGTCTTAACTACCTTTTCATTGTGACTAACTTTGTATTGTGCACCTAATAATCCTTATGTGGTGTACCTACATCCCATTTGAGATAACATTTCATATGAAATTTCATTCATATTAAATATCCATAATCTCATTTCATGGATACTTTGGTTCTCTGAATTGTATACCATCTTACATACGGTGTTTATTTGGAAAGTTATTTTAATTATGAAAATATTGATGAATCCGTACAATCTACTCTATACGGATATTGAAAGGGAATATTTCTATTGTATTGAATCAATATATAAAGAATGATTTGGAAATTAAGTGGTGGGTGGGGGCTTCTATATCCCCACTATGCATCAGTAGGTCTCATGAGACAAAACAGTTGGCGAAAAACCCTTCGAGTTTGATTCCAAAAATCAGACGGGTTTCTACACACATAACTAAATCATTTTTACTATATTATGGTTTCATGTCCCAGATAGATGACATCCGATTAATAAGAATTATCTTTATTCATAATATGTTATTATTATTATCCATGAGATTTTCACTATAACAAAATCTATAGATGCAGTTTCATTTTTAGTTATTAATGGTATTAGTTATTCATTTACTCACTATTACATATTGATTATGTCATATTATTTGTGTTTCACTTATTATTGTACTGATTATTCTGCTATTTTTAAACCTTACTGAGGGTTTTATCTCACCCCTTTCATTGTCTACCTTCAACAGGTGATGAAGATAATGTCTTCTTTTGAGTTCCTATGGATGCGGATTTTAGTTTTTGTTATGTATTGTATTTTGTAACCTTTTCCGATGTAATTTGAGTTACATATATGTATCTAGTTACTTCAAGACTACTAAACTGATCATTACTTTTAGATTTTCATTCCTTCTAACCATTACAATATCACATTTAATGCACCAGATCCATCCTAGAGGGGTCGGGGTGTTACATTTGGTATCAGAGGATGTTTAGTAGAAAACGTGGAAACTAGGGTAGGAAATGTATAGTAGGGAACAAAGCCCTAAGGTAGTATCTGATGATTAACATTCAAGAACGTCGTGGTATTTTGGTAAGGAATATATTATATGGATATTTTATGCAATAATCCCCTATTTGGATATGAGCAGGTAGAGGCGGTTCAGACACAGATGTATCTAGGGGTAAAACCTGAAAACACCGCTTTGAGATAGACTCGAATGGGAACTGGTGCATGACAATGGTCCTTGCTTCACTCTTGGTTACAACACTCCCATGGGATATGATTAAGATAATTCATGTTTTCTTTACATGACATTATGAAGGAGTTAATGTAAATTTTTCCTTAGAGGAACCATGTTTCTAAGATTAGATATGCATAGAATTTCAATCTATGTTGAGTGATTTTCTATTTGAGATTCATAAACTAAACTAGTGTGTCCCATTATTTAGAAATGGAGTCTAATGGAAGAAGGGGAATAAATACTCATGGGAAAGGTAGGGATCTCCTTACTGAGCTAGTCAACATAGTCAATGTAGGAGAAGATCAGATCATGAACATATTGGGACAACATAATCAAGTTGTTACGAATAACCATTCCACACTTGTGTTGGATCGTTTCATGCAGTAGAATACCTAAACTTTCAGTGGGACTACTAATCCAGAGGTTGATGAGCAATGGATCAAGTCCCTTGAAAATATATTCATGGAGTTAAGATGCAATGAAAATGAAAAGTTAATACTAGAAGTATATTGCCTCAAGGGAGACACTGATCAATGGTGATCCTTAATTCAAAATACCACGGAGGAAGAAGAGATAAAGGATATGTAATGGAAGAATTTTAAGGAAATATTCATAGAAAAATATTTTCCTCGTGAGCAATGAACTGAAATAAAGAGGAAATTCATTGGCTTGAAACAAAGGGAAGAAGACAGCGTTGCAGAGTATGAGGCTACCTTCGCAAGGCTAGCTAGGTATGTCGTGGATTATGTTTGTGACTCAGTGGACAAGATTGATCATTTCTTTGAAGGTCTTAATCCAAGTCTTCAAAGGGCACTGGATTCTCAATCATTTTCATCATATGATGAAATTGTATCATGTTCCATCAAAATAGAGAAGGAAGTTGCTAGATTAAATTGTTTCAAAGGAAACCAAGATAAGAAGAGGAATTCTGATAACAAAAGAAAAGGAGAAGCACCAAAGAAGAGAAAGGGAACGAATAGTTTCCCATTATGCAAGAACTGTTGAATGAATCATCCCAGGAAATGCTTGAAAGGAAATGGAGTCTTCTATAACTGCAGAGAAAAGGGTCATAGATCTGATGAATACAAGGGGAAGAAACAATTAGATGATGTTCAATGATATAATTGTAGAGAGGTGGGACACTATGAAAATGATTGTCTTAAGTGCCAAGGAAACATGCCTTTGAAAAATCCAAGAGATCAAGGGAGAGCCTATGCGATTACAACCACGAAGGTTGAAGTTCCTAGTGACGTGGTGGTAGGTGCTTTAATTGTTTCCTCAAACGCAGCGAACAATTTATTTGATTCTGGATCATCACATTCATTTATATCTTCCCAGTTTGTCAAGAAAGTTAGATATCTCCAATTTTATTTAAGAAATGAGTTGTCAGTCCAAACTCCCATGGGATGTATCAATGCAACAAAGGCATGTCGACTAGTCCCCCTCCAAACACCAAAACGTGCTTTATTTTCTAGCCTTATCATCATACCTATGACAGAATTTTATATAATTATTGGTATGGATTGGATATCAAATATTGATACGAGGTTTTATTTCAAGAAAAAGGAAGTTACAATTTTTGAAAATGGTGTAGAATCTCTTATCTTAAGAGCGGATACTTCGCCATCTGATTCTTATATAGACCCTCCCCAAGTAGCTCTATTGAATAAAATTCTTAGAGAGGAAGAGAACCCAACATCTATGGGTGAGGAAATAAATATTCAAATTGAAGATTTGCATATAGTGAAAGAATACGTTGATGTGTATCCAGATGATTTACCTGGACATCCTCCTAAGCGAGAAATTTATTTTTCCATTGTCTTAATTCCTGGCGAAAGACCTATATCAAAGACCCCATATATAATGACCACTATGGAGTTAGTGGAGCTGAATAAACAACTAGAAGAGTTGAGTGAAAAAGGATTTATTCGACCTAGTGCTCCTCCATGGGGATCCTCGGTCTTGTTTGTAATGAAGAAAGATGGATCCATGAGGTTATGCATTGATTACAGAGAAATCAATGCTATTAAAATAAAGAATAAGTATCCTCTACACTGGATTGATGATTTATTTGACCAACTTCATTGACCTCAATACTTTTCAACGATTGAACTTCGATCCGGATATCATCAACTGACTGTGAGTAAGGAAGATATTCCGAAGACAACATTTCGAACCAGGTATGGGCATTACGAGTTTACAATGATGCGTTTTGGACTGACAAATGAACCATCTATTTTCATGGATTTAATGAATAGAGTTTCCAAGTAATATATTGATAAAATTGTTGTGATATTCATCGATGACATCCTCATATACTCAAAAATCTATGAAGACCATGAGATTCACTTGAGAGTTCTTCTAGGAACTCTTAGAAGAAATTAATTATATGGGAAGTTTAGACAGTGCAAATTCGGGATTCAATCAGTTTCTTTTCTGGGGAATATTGTCTCTAAGGATGGAATCCTAGTTGATCCTGCGAAGACAAAGGCAATCCAAGATTGTCCCATGCCAACAAATATAACTGAGGTATGCGGTTTTATTGGCTTATCAGTTTATTATCGGCGTTTCGTGGAGAATGTTTCCCAACTGGCTAACCCACTAACTAAGCTAACATGTAAAGGGGTTAAATTTTCTTGGAAAAAATATGGTGAAGAATGTTTCAAATAAATGAAGAGAATATTAGTCAATGTTCCTATATTGACTCTACCATCAGGGAAATAAAGTTTTGTTTTTTATAGTGATTCTTCAAAGAAAGGACTTGGTTGTGTCCTTATAGAAATTTATAGGGTTATTGCGTATGCATCATGACAGCTAAATGTTCTTGAGAAAAACTATCAAAATCATGATCTTGAGTTAGCTGCTATAATATTTTCTTTGAAGATATGGAGACATTATCACTATGGTAAAAAATGTGAGATTTATACTGATCAAAAGAGTTTGAAGTATATTTTCTCACAGAAAGAACTCAACATGACGCAAAGGAGATGGCTTGAACTACTCAAGGATTATGATTGCAGGATACACTACCACTCGGGAAAGGAAAATAAGGTGGAAGATGCTTTGAGTAGAAAGGATCATGGAGTTTTGAACAATATGAGAGTTGAAAGGGATCCTATTTTCATAGATCTAGTAAAGATGGATATGGAAATAACCATGGATGGTGAAACATCAATACTTTTTCAAATGGTTTCCAAACTATATTTACTAGAAAGGATAAAAAGTTCTAAAGCCGATGATGAGGAGTTTCAAAAGAAGATTAAAGCTGTGAATGATGGTAGATTTAGTGACTTCATATATGAAGATTGAATTTTAAAATTTGGGAAGAGACTTTGTGTTCCCAATATAGCTGATCTAAAAAGGGAATTGTTGGATGATGCTCATAGTTCCAATTTATCTATACACTCTGGTAGCACTAAGATGTATAGAGATTTGAAGGAACATTTTTGGTGGGACAACATTAATAGGGAAATTAGTGATTTTGTGTCAAGATGTATGGGTTGTCAACAAGTGAAAGCTGGAAGGTAATAGCCTGGAGGAGTATTGCAACCTCTTCCCATACCTGAGTGGAAATGGGATAATATCATGATGGACTTTGTCATGAGGCTACCAAAGAATCCTAGAAGGAATGATGCAATATGGGTCATTGTTGATCGTCTTACCATGTCAACACATTATATTTCTATAATAAAAGATCTACCACTTGAACGTCTTACAAGAATATATATTAATGATGTTTTGAGACTACATGGAGTACCCTTATCGATTGTTTCTGATCGTGATCCATGTATTACATCATAATTCTGGAAAAGTCTTCAGAAGGCCCTAGATATTGATCTTCGTTTGAGCACTGCCTACCACCCACAAACTAATGGACAATCAGAACGGACTATTCAAACATTGGAAGACATGTTGAGGTCTTGTTAACATGATTTTCAAGGCATGTGGGATCAGTATTTACCTCCCTTAGAATTTTCCTAAAACCATAGTTTCCATTCAAGAATACAGATGGCACCCTATGAAGCATTATATAGGAGGTGATGTCATCCACCAACTTTCTAGGATGATATTGGTGAAAGAAAGCTCGTGGGACCAGAACTTGATGGAGAAACAATGGAAAAGGTAAAGATTATCTAGAACCATATCAAAATAGCTCAAAGTAGGCAAAAGATCTATGCAGATAACTGAAGGAAGGATTTGTAGTTTCAATAAGGTGATCACACTTTCTTAAAGGTATCTCTATGTAAGGGTATTATACGATTCGTTAAGAAGGGAAAATTAAGTCCCAGGTACATTGGACCTTTTGAAATTCTGGACCGAATTGGAGCTGTATCTTACCGTTTGGCAATGCCGCCAAATCTCTCAAAGTTTCACAATGTGTTCCACGTGTCAATGTTAATAAAGTACATGCCAGACCCAACACATGTACTCACTTATGAAGAAGTGGAACTTGAGCCCGATCTATATTAATGTGAACATCCTATGATGGTTCTTGATACTAGAGAACAAGTATTGAGAAATCGGACAACTCGACTGGTAACGGTTCTATGGAGGAACCATAAGATGGAGGAAGCAACATGGGAGCCTGAGGAGCTTATGTTAATGACATATCCGAATCTTTTTAGGTAATATTCTATGAATTTAGAGGATGAAATTTTTGTAAGGAGGGGAGAATGTAACACCCCAAGGTTTTGAAAATAAATATAGAATGTAATATTATAAACATAACTTTGCCTCTTCTATGTTTTGAATTTCAAAAAATGGTCTTCTAGAGTTGTGTTCGGTAAGTCATTTGGAGTCTGATAGAACAAACTTTAATTTTGATGAATAGTAACATACCCTTATGAATAGTAATATGAATAGTAAAATTCCCCTCAAATAGTAAATAATATTATTATTTTATTTTCTTAAGGACATATGATAATAGGATCGTAATTAATTTTTCAATGTCACATAAAACTAATTACACTTCAAGATTGTTATTTTTCTAATTAACTATGACCTTATTTAAAAATTAAATTAATAATATTTAGGAAATTATATTTGAAAAATGGATTTTACTTTTGAATTATACACGTCAAAAAATGGTAGGGGTGAATTTTTTGGATTTTTCTGAAATTCAAGAATTTTTTTTGAATAGTAAAATACGATAAAATACGATAAATGCTAAATACATGATTTATTGAATCATAGGTGACGTAAGTATGATGTAAGCCCTCATGGTTCGAACTCACATGCCATTAATACTATTAGGGGTCACATGAAGCAATACTATTGGTTTTCTTGAGGGAAATAATAAAATAATGAATTAAATATTAAAAAATTACCCCTCTCCTCCACTATAACCCCCCTCCCCCCACTACCTCTTCTCTTTACTTCTCTAAGAATTGAAGCTCCTCAAAGTTCTGCCAAATTACCCTACCCTAGTCTCTCCCCATGTCCACGAAGATTCTGGTCTTCCCAAAAGACCAAAACCCCTTCCCTTAAGGAGTTTCTCAAGGAGGTTATTTCAAGAGGTAAAGCACCCTTCTTTTTCATTTGGTTTCATTTCAATTTATCATCTTTTTCTATCCTCTGCTCACCTCCTATGTACAAATGATCATGATAACTCTAGTAACATCTATATAATGGAATTAAATCTTGTTAATGGAATAAACACCATAAATATTCTTTCTCCCTCCCTTTTATTTTATAAACGAAATCGACGTCCATGAGATTTCGATTTATAACCTTCATGGACGACGTAGTTCATTCTTCAAATTATTCTTAATTACTGGTCATGAAACCATATTCATGGTTGAACCAGACTATATTATATATTTTATAACCTAATTAATATTCAGGAACCAGAATATGTACATATAATTAAGTTATATGACAAAACTAGTTTATAATATTCCAAATACCGCCAAATAATCGAAGTGGTGTTCATCCAATGATTCATCCTCATTCCATGTTAACAAATGATATAATTGACCATTATAAATTCTCTATTTTCATTAATAATATATAATTCTAATCCTGGAGATTTATAACCATTCAACCTAAACTTCATTACATAACAACACGTGAACCAAATATGAAAATAAAGGAAATGAACACTCCAGAATGACGAAATTCCATACAATAACTTATTAATAATGACATAAATGAACTAACCAGAATTATGGTAAATTAAATACATGTCTAATAGGTTCTGAAATAATTTATTAACATGTACAATTTCATATTCCAGGAGCTTATGTAAAAGAGCGGAACACGTTTGGAGTTAAAGTAAGGGGTTTCAAATCTCATTTTCATTTCTGTGAGATTTTCATTGTTCGCCACTTATTTCTTTTATGTGGTATATGTGTACTTCCATTTGATATATAATAACATGATTCTCTTTATATTCATTTTATTCAATTATTCACTTGATGTTCATTAAGTTCTGGTCATATGATTCGACTGATTACATTGTGGCAAGGGACTTTGTCTCAACTACCTTTTCGTTGTGACTTACTTTGTATTGTGCACCTAATAATCCTTATGTGGTGTACCTACTGCCTATTTGAGATCCATTTTCATTTGAAATTATATTTATATTAAATATCCATAATCTCATGTCATTGATATTTCTTTTGTCTAAACCATATACCATCTTACATATGGGGTTTTTTTGGAAAGATATTTTTATTATGGAAATATTGATGAATCCGTATACTCAAATCTTTACGGATATTGAAAAGGCATATTTCTCTTATATTGAATAAATATATAAAGAATGATTCGGACATGCAGTGGAAGGTGTGTTCCACTATAGCCCCTCAATGCATTAGTAGGTCTCATGAGACAAAACAGTTGGCGACAAACCCTTCGAGTTTGTTTCCAAAAATCAGACGGGTTTCTACCCACAGAACTATACCGTTTTTAGGGTATTATGGTTTAATGTGCCAGATACAAGATGTCCAGTTAATAATCATTCACTTTATTCATTATCAGTTATTATTATTATCCATGATATTTTCACTATGAAAAAATATGTGGATGTAGTTTTATTTTTAGTTAATAATTGTATTAGTTATTCATTTATTCACTATGCCATATTGATTATGTCAGTTTATTTGGGTTTCAATTATTATTGTACTCATGTTTCCGCTATTTGTAACCCTTACTGAGCGTTTGAGCTCACCCCTTTCATTGCCTACCTTCGACAGGTGATGAAGAGAAGGTACTCTTTTGAGTTCCTGTGGATGGAGAATTTAGTTTTTGTTCTGTATTGTATTTTGTAACCTTTTCCAATGTAATTTGAGTTACATCTATGTATCTAGTTTCATCAAGACTACTAAACTGATCGTTCCTTTGATATTTTTATTCCTACTAACCATGACAATATCACAACTAATTCACTGGCTATATCCTAGAGGGGTTGAGGTGTTACATACATTGACACAGTGAGTGATCTTTCCTACACGCCAGGTAGTTATGTTTTACATGACAAGCCTTAAGACACATGCTGTTGTACACAGGCAGTACCCAGGGTCAAAAGACATGACGTGTGACATTTCTACATGTCGTGTACTTCTCAGTACATGGCTTGATCTTCTTGTCCATCGTATCATGGACATGTTTCGTTTGGGTTAGTGCCCCTTTTTCTCGTTCCCCTAAAGGTCAGGTATCATTTCCTTCTATTGGAGTATGATCCCTTCAACAAGACATTCTGAGATAGAGTCATGTATTGCTCTGAGAGGCCCAGACCAAGATCCTCTATCCATTCTTGACCCTAGGTAAAGCCATGCATCGACGTGACCAACTACACCGAGAGTTGATTCTCTCCTTAGCATGTGAATCTGGATGAGTCGTGGTATCCTCCACGACTATAGAATCCCGCCTTTTTATAACATAAACTTTCATTATATTACACAAAACTAAGGATCTTTAAGGTTTAGTCTCTTGGAAACCAGGAATATAATACATGAAAAAAACATTAAACATTCTTCTTAAACACTTGAAAGGATTCTCTTTAAGTTCTTCCTAGGATCATTACTGCATCTCATAACCTGGGGAAATACATCAAATGAAAGGGTGAGCAGAAGGCCCAGGAAGGGAACAAGAGAAACATTTAACATGTGAACTTGAGATACATCAACTATGTCATGAAAAAGAACTTTAAGGCATGCGAATGAAATCATGTGGCATATGATAACAAAAATAACATTTTCTATAACTTTATGATGTGGCTACATCATTTAACATAGAAAATCATGAACATATCACCAAGGTCCATCCCCAAGGTTTCATTTGAAAATTACCAAGGTTATTCACCAAGATATCGTGAAAATTGTAATCTCTAGTGGTTACATCATTACCCAATGCATTGGAGCGCTATCAGGGCGCACCCATAAATTTTCCTTTATTATAATGTGAGCCACATATATAATCATCAAACATTTCATAAATAACCCATATATCATAAAATAAATATGTTTCATTTCATAATCATAACGTTTTAAAAACTGCTTTAAAGACATGAGCTTTATGTCACTTTAAACCCACAGAAGGGGAGAGTGGGTCTCATGTAAGTAAATCCCAGAATTTAAAATAAAAAAATTTGGTATATATGTGAATACCCCTTTTGAAGAAATATCTTTGAGTATTCACTTAATAAAACAAAATAATTTTCAGAAAAGGGAGAGTCATTTTGAGACGAAAATTCTGTAGCATAACAACTATGTTTCGGGGTTTTAGAAAACATTGAAAGGAGAGGGGACATGGGTTAAACATTCATAAATGACCCATAAAACAGTAGGGGGACAGAATAAGAAGGATATATGAACATGGTAATGAAATTTGAAGGACATACCATTTGAAATGAAAAACATGGAAGGAAAATAAAAATTAGATTTCTCTTATGAAAAATCGGCAGCCTAACGACGTCACTTAAACATCAACAAAAATGAATTGAAAAGATCAAATAGGGTCTCTCATCATATGAACACAAAATAACAGTATTATAGATATATAGATCATACACCAACATAATAAAAATGATCTTGAAATACTTGACATGAAAGTAGATCTTCAAAACGAGAAGGGTGAAAGAACCACTTAAAAATTCGGCAGCCTAACGACGTCACTTAAAACTTCAAAAATACTAAATTGAAGAGATAAAATGAGGTCTCTCATCATATGAACATAAAAGATCAGTATTATAGATATAGAGATCATACCCCAACATAATAAAAAGGAACTTGAATGACTTGACATGAAAATAGATCTTGAAAACGAGAAGGGTAAAAGAATCCCTCAAAAAGTTCGGCAGCCTAACGACGCCACTTAAACTTTCATAAAATGTAATGATGAAAGTAAGAGGGGGTCTCTCATAATATGAACATAAAAAGAACAGTATAATGAATATAAAATAACATCCTCCAACATAAGAACATGGATCATATAAGGAATGACATAAAATAGATTACTTGAAAAGAAAGAGAGAGGTCGGATCCCTTACCTTAAAACGTAACTCTTAAAACTCAAATGATTTGACCTTGAGGGCTTGGGGAACCTTGGGAGGACTCCTTGGGAGGTAAGGAGACCAGAACTTAGTTTATAATGATTTTTGTGTCCAAAGGATGAGATAATGGCTTGGTATGTATAGGGAAAGTGATGGGACAAGGCATTAATGGCCAAGGGACACCTCATAAGTGGGTTTCTCAAAACCATGTGCTCTCCCAAGATATTTCCCAAGAAGTTAGCCCAAATGGGGACCCCAATACAATAATTCATCACCTTTGGTCGGCAAACCCTTAAAATATCTCATGAAATCATCATGACACAGTTATGATGTCATTAAACATACAGAAACCCTAAAACTGTATTTTTACTATTCACTGAAAATTCAACTTTCTCAGAAAAATCCCAAAATTTCACCTTAACCAAATATAAATGCTCTGATTTCAAAAATGAACTCCATTTTATAAAAATAATTTTCTAAATATTTTTAATTTATTTTTTAAATAATTACACTATTCACCGAAAATTCATTTTTTTTAGAAAAAACCCCAAAATTTACCTTAACATAATATCGATGCTCTGAGTTCAAAAATGAAATCCATTTTATAAAGATAATTTTCTAATTATTTTTAATTTAATTTTTAATTAAAAAACACTATTCATCTGAAAAAAATAATACTTGAATAATAATTTATGAAACCGTTATTTAACCATTTTATTGAATAACATTACTTAATCAAGGTGCCTAGATTATATTAATACTTTAATTAAGTGAGATTACTAATCCATTTGGTCACATTACTAATCCTAAGCATAAAATCACTATTCATAATTTACTATTCATCAAAAAATGTAGTTGATCTTATTAGATCCTAAATTTCGTACTGAACATAATTGTAGAAGACTATTTTTTGAAAATCATTACACATTTTTAATTATTTAAGGTTTACATAAACATTTATTAAAATATCCTTTCTCTAAAATTAACCAAAAATATGCATACTATATTTATCCGGAAATTTAAAAAGTCATAAACAACATCATAAGAAGAAATCCGAATTTTTATTTAAAACAAAGGATTACACAAGGCAGTTACGGTCTCCTTACATAGCCCCTTATCACACAAGCATAGAACCTATGTGTAAGGTGTGCTAAGGTGAGAGAATCCAAGGGAGGCTCGGCCAACATTGCACGAGTAGTAATTTCTATCAGTTTGAACTTCTCACGAAGGAGATCCCGTTCTAGCTTCGTACGATGAAGTTCAGCTAGGGTTGGGTCCAGAGAAAAGCCCAGTGGTGCTACCTCTTTCCCAAGTTCTGTTAGATGGGCTTCGATTGGTCCAAGACTACTGGGTGAGGCCATCAAATCTTATTTTTATATTAATTAACCAATAGTACTTGTATTTAGAGAAAATAATCAAAACGTTTAGTTTCCAGCGGTCATATTCACCAATGGTCATATAACAGTCAAAACCCAACGGTCTCATTTTAACTATTACTCATGTTATCAAATGAAAAATTTTTGTTGAGTATAAAAATAAAATAACTCACAAAATTAGGAAACAAGATTTATTCAAAATTTCGGGTCGTTACAATCTTTCCCCCTTAAGAAATTGCGTCCTCGCAATTTTTAAAATTGTGTTTTGAAATTTCATTGAAAGTCCCACATCGGAAAAGGATTCAGTAACACTATTACTTTAAAGAAAGAAAGGGAAGTAAAAAGGTCACCCGAGTTAACCCATACTACGATTCCATGGAGGAAAACATGGATATGGAAGAAAAACAAAGGGTCAAGTTCTGGGGGAGAGTTATAGAAAACATGATTAGGAGAAAGTTGACCATGAGAAAATTCCAAACTTATGATGTGTGTAAACGGTCTTTGATTACCTAGTAGGAAATGTAAACCAACAACATTTTTGTTTTATGTTTCTTTTCATAATTTTGAGGAATTCATTTACTACATAGAACCAAAATATAAGGAAATATACCTACCTTCATATAGAGTTTCATCCTTTAATAAGTTTCTACCAAAACTAAAAGTTTCTCCAAACGATGAGCATTCAAAACTACTTGGTCTCATCAAAACACAAGAATCATCTTCTAGAGAATCACATAATCCACAAAATATTAACTATCTATTTCTTCTATCTTTAAACATTATCCCAAAAATAGGAAGGTTATGGTAAAACAACTCTTCAAAAAGAAAGAATCCCATAGGAATGGAAACTAATTTTAAACCTTCAAAGTTCCATGGTACCACTCAAATTTCATCCTAGACCATTCCATAAATAACGGTCCTTAAAATTCTTCGAAATAAACCAAACTAAGATTGAAACCCAAATACAAGAAGGATTTGATAACATAGTCTTCCAAAATAAACTTCATTGTTCATCTCCAAAACAACATCAACCACTCCTAACATATTATAACAAAAGTAGCTAACCTAAACATATTTTACCCAATATAGGTTAATCATTCCATTAAGTAACATAAATTACTATAAGTCCACCGTAAATTCATCGATTCTTCAAAATATAAGTCATCCTTACTCCTCAATGAAAATACCTTATTAATCTATTTACCTCGATCATATAGGGTCCCCAAAATAGTGAACGTCTTCCAAAATAATTGTCATCTTTTAATCCCCTAATCGTATCTGTCATATTAATACGGCAATCGTCGCATTTCCTATCACATTGGTTGTTGAGACATGTTCTTCCATTTACCACCATTAACTAAGAAGAGAAAGTATAAATAGGGGCTTAAATACTTAGCCAATAATCATGAAAAGGAACTTAAAGCATATAAGGATAACTTGTAGAAGAATAGTATACCCTAACTTGTGATCCCCTAGGTTCCCATCTAGGTTTTCCAGGATCATATATTCTTATGCGAATCTTTATTTTATTTTATCTTTGTTCCTTTAACATTGGTTCATAATAAGCTTATGGATTTACAAAAGCATATCCCCCGGGAGTGTCGTAACCAAGAGTGCAAGAAGGCCCATTGTCGTGTACCAGTTCCCGTTTGAGTCTAGCTCAATGCAATGTTTTTGGGTTTTACCCCTATGTACACCTGTGCCAGAGCCACCTCTACCTGCTTGTATCCAGACAAGGATGTATTTTCTTGGCAACCCATTACTCAATACTCACCAAAATACCAGGAATATTTTCTATATATAAACTTTTCTATAGGCTTCTTCCTAAAGTTTTCATATCCTAATTTCCACAAATAACTAAACAATACTTTGATACCAACTATAGCATCCCGCCTTTTTATAACATAAATTTTCATTATATTACAGAAAACTGAGGATCTTTATGGTTTAGTGTCTTGGAAACCAGGAACATAATACAAGAAAAAAACAGAAAACATTCTTCTTAAACACTTTAAAGGCTTCTCCTTAAGTTAATCCTAGGTTCGTTACTGAATATCATAACCTGGGGACATACATCAAAATAAAAGGTGAGCATAAATCCCAGTAAGGGAACAATAGAAATATTTAACATGTGATCTTGAGATACATCAACTATGTCATGAAAAATAACTTTAAGGCATGAGAAAAAAATCATGTGGCATATCATAATAAAAATAACATTTTTCTTATCTTTAAGATGTGGATACATCATTTAACATATAAAATCATGAACATATCACCAAGGTCAATCCCCAAGGTGTCATTTAAAATTACCAGGGTTATTCACCAAGATATCGTGAAAATTTTAATCTCTAGTGGTTACATCATTACCCAATGCATTGGAGCACTATCGGGGTGCACCCTTTAATTTGTCGTTATTATCGTGTGATCCACATATATCATCATCAAAAATTTCATAACTAACACATATAGCATAAAATAAATGGGTTTCATTTCATAATCATAACTTTTAGAAAAATGCTTTAAAGACATGATCTTTATGTCACTTTAAACCCACAGAAGGGGAGAGCAGGTCTCATGTATGTAAATCCCAGAATTTAAAATAAAACATTTTGGTATATATGTGAATACCCCTTTTGAAGAAATATATTTGAGTATTCACTTAATAAAATAAAATAATTTTTAGAAAAGAGAGAGGCATTTTGAGACGAAAATTCTGCAGCATAACAGCTATGTTTCGGGGTTTTAGAAAACATTGAAAGGAGAGGGGACATGGGTAAAACATTCATAAATGACCCATAAAACAGTATAAGGACAGAATAAGAAGTATATATGAACATGGTAATAAATTTTAAGGAAATACCATTTGAAATTAAAAACATGGAAGGAAGACAAAAATTATATTTCTCTTATGAAAAATCGGCAGCCTAACGGCGTCACTTAAACTTAAAAAAAATGAATTGAAAAGATCAAATAGGATCTCTCATCATATAAAAAAAAGACCAGTATTAAAGATATAGATATCATACAACAACATAATAAAAAGGATCTTGAATGACTTGACATGAAAGTAGAACATCAAAACGAGAAGGGTGAAAGAACCACTTAAAAATTCGGCAGCCTAACGACATCACTTAAAACGTCAAAATACTGAATTGAAGAGATCAAATGGGGTCTCTAATAATATGAACATAAACTATGAGTATGATAAATATAGAGATCATACCCCAAAATAATAAAAAGGAACTTGAAAGACTTGACATGAAAATAGATCTTGAAAACGAGTAGGGTGAAAGAATCCCTCAAACATTTCGGCAGCCTAACGACGCCACTTAAAATTTCATAAAATGAAATGATGAGATTAAGAGGGGGTCTCTAATCATATGAAAATAAAAAGGACAGTATAATTAATAGAAAATAACATCCTCCAACATAAGAACATGGAGAATAAAAGGAATTCCATAAAAGAGATTACTTGAAAAGAAAGAGAGAGGTCGAATCCCTTACCTTAAAACGTAACTCTTAAAACTCAAAGGTTTGGACATTGAGGGCTTGGGGGAACCTTGGGAGGACTACTTGGGAGGTAAGGAGACCAGAACATCTTTGAGAATAATTTCAGAGCCAAAAGGATGAGATAATGGCTTGGTATTTATAGGGAAAGTGAGGGGACAAGGCATTAATGGCCAATGGACACCTCATAAGTGGGTTTCTCAAAACCATGTTCTCTCCCAAGATATTTCCCTTGAAGTTAGGCCACATGTTTCCCCCAATACAATAATTCATCACCTTTGGTCGGACAACCCTTAAAATATCTCATGAAATCATCATGACACATTTAGGATGTCATTAAACATACCAAAACCCTAAAACTGTATTTTTACTATTCACTGAAAATTCAACTTTCTCAGAAAAATCCCAAAATTTCACCTTAAACAAATATCAATGCTCTGATTTCAAAAATGAACTCCATTTTATAAAAATAATTTTATAAATATTTTTAATTTATTTTCTAAATAAATACCCTATTCACCGAAAATTCATTTTTTTTCAGAAAAAACCCAAAAATTTTCTTAACATAATATCCATGATCTGAGTTCAAAAATGGAATCCATTTTATAAAAATAATTTTCTAAATTATTTTAATTAAATTTTTAATTAAAAAACACGATTCACTCGAAAAAATAATACTTGAATAATAATTTATGAAACCGTTATTTAACCATTTTATTGAATCACATTACTTAATCAAGGTGCCTAGATTATATTAATACTTTATTTAAGTGAGATTACTAATCCATTTGGTCACATTACTAATCCTAAGTATAAAATCACTATTCATAATTTACTATTCATCAAAAATGAATTTGATCTTATTAGACCCTAAATTTCGTACTGAACATAATTGTAGAAGACCATTTTTTGAAAATCATTAAAAAAATTTATTTATTTAAGGTTTACATAAACATTTTTTAAAATATACTTTCTCTAAAATTCACTAAAAATATGCATACTATATGTATCCGGACATTTAAAAAGTCATAAACATCATCATAAGAAGAAATCCAAATTTTTATTTAAAATAAAGGATTAAAAAAGGCAGTTACGGTCTCCTTACATAGCCCCTTATCACACCATCTTAGGACATAAGTGTAAGGTGTGCTAAGGTGAGAGAATCTGAGGGAGGCTCAGCCAACATCGCACGAGTAGTAATTTCTATCAGTTTGAACTTCTCACGAAGGAGATCCCTTCTTGCTTCACACGATGAAGTTCAGCTTGGGTTTGGTCTAGAGCAAAGCCTAGTGGTGCTACCTCCTTCCCAAGTTTTGTTATATGGGCTTCAATCGGTCCAAGACTACTGGGTGAGGCAATCAAATCTTCTTTCTATATTAATTAACCAAGATTACTTGTATTTAGAGAAAATAATCAAAATGTTTAGTTTCTAGTGGTCATATTGAACAATGGTCATATAACAATCAAAACCTAGCAGTATCATTTTAATTATACTCATGTTATCAAATGAAACATTATTTTCGAGTATAAAAATAAAATAAAATAACTCACAAAATTAGGAAACAAGATTTATTCAAAATTTCGGGTCGTTACAACAGCCATGGCAGTGATCCTCATCCATGTATCGTGATCTCTCTCTTTAGCAGGACTTTCCAAGATAGAGTCAGGTATCCCTCCGAGAGGCCTGGAGTGAGATCCTCTATCTATTAATGACCATAGGTAGAGTTTGGAATCGACATGACCAACTCCACCGGGCATTTATCCTCTACCTAACAGGTAAATCCGGGTGAGTCGCGGTATCCATCAAGGCCTTGACACTGATCCTCATCTATGTATCATGATTTTCCCCACTCAGAAGTGTGTTATCCCGTAATGAGTGTATCTATCTTTCGTGAACTTTCGGATGAACGATACATTCCAGACATACATTATCATAGCTAGAAGACTCTTGGAGTGAGTTCTCCCGGATGAGTGCTTCATGGAATCTTCGAACTGAATCCCCAGCACGCGGGTATGTGATTGTGTGACTTGTCTCTACACTACGAGTCTGAGTTATGAGTATAGATGGATGCCCTGAGTATATTTGTGGGAATATACCTAGCGTGAGTTGTGAGATGGATATCCCCTTACTCTCTCTTTTGGGTTTCTTTGAGCGCTCATATCCACCATTGGGTAGATTTGTACTCTTTTAGTTCACTCTTGTTGTACCTTGTTCTCTCATACTGCTCCCCTCTTCAGTAACTCTCTTGTTGATCCCTCGAGCCTACGGGGAATCCTATTGAGTATTCTAATACTCACCCCTTCTTGGGGTTTTCTTACATTTGGTGTGCCCTTTCAGGTAACAGACAGGTTGATCCTGACAACAGAGGAGCTTCGGGAAACAAGTTTCATGGACCATGTGTGGTGGTCATAGCTTGGGATTCAGGAGTGGGACTCTTCCAGCTATTTTACTTTTTCACATGTTTATAGGTTGTGGAACTTTTCTAGTTGGTATGTATCTTTTCCCCTTTCCATTTCAGCTATACTTTTCTTGTACGAGTGTTGTTTAGTGGTCGATGCATTTTTGTTTGGTTCCCTTTTTATTGCATTATGGTACCTTGCTTTCTTTTCCTCTACACTTTTTCATTGAGTTGGTTGTGTGTGTGTACAGGTTTATAGGAAAAGGCCTCCCCAAGTTTGTTGTGCCTTCGGTGCTTGTTTCCATCCCCTGGCCTATGTAGGTGGGCTTGGGGTAGTTGCGGCTTGAGCCCTGGTATGGGTCGGGTCATGACAGAAGTGATCCTTGAATAAAATGGAAATGAATTTATGTAATTATGTGCAAGCCAAAAATTTCGTGTCTTATGCTAATTTTATTCTCTCATGGAACATTTTTTTGATTCCTATATGATTCATGTCTTATTTACTACCAATTTTTATTCAATGACTAATGATTATAGTATTTTATTTGCAGGGTATTCTTTTCAAATTTTATTATCATGTTCTGATAACCTATTGTTAATTTTATGATTATTCATCTCCCTTATTTACCCTTAATGATTATTTGAGCTCACCCATTCATATGATTCATTTTTCCTAGTTATACAAATATTTATTATGTATGATATGTTTGAGAAGGGTGATAATTCTCAAGAACATAGTTACAAATGATGTTGCTCCTATATGGATGAGTTTTTATGTTTTCATGTCTCCAAAGGAATAGAAATATTACAGTCCTTGTGAATTTGATTTTATAATTTAACCGATATTCATAAAAAAGGATGAAATATATATCTATGAAAATCATGGGTAATTATAGTTTGTAGGATAATATAACCTTTTTGGGACACATAGGTAAATTTCTTTGGATATGTATTAGGAAGAGTCAAAGTATAAGAGAATTTTATTGATGTTTGGTAAATGATAGAGTGAGTGGATTTCTAGATTCGTACCACATTCTAGATATTATAAGTGGATGTGGTTGTGGAATATAATTTCCTTGTGATAAAAGCCCTCAAAACACTATATTGATCTAGACTCGATTCGTAACTACAACATCATAATAGGACATGCTTCACACTTGGTTTGACACTCATAGGGGACATGCTTTGTAAATTCCCAATCTCTTTATGACCTATCATGAAGGATTTAAATATCTGATAACCATTAATGTCCCAGGAAAACATAAGGTGTCATAAATCAAATATAAGGTATCACGATTTAGACATCCTAAAAGATATTTTCATGTTTTTAGTTTCCCATTATGATTATTGTTACTTACACTATTAATTATGGTTTTTATCAATGGTGGAAACAGAATAAATGGGTTAAACATGAATGTGGTGATGTGTACTCAAATGATATGATAACTGGAGTAGTGGATATTTTTATTTTCCTAATTATTTATCATGGAACATGATTAAAATTATGATCCTTAAACAACTCTCTGACTCACCAAATAAGAGAATTATAGAGTTTGCTGAGAGTTTAGGTAGTAGAGACCATGGAGAAAAAAAGATTCATTTTTTAATATTTCAATAATTTGAGAACAAGAACTCGAGGGAATTTCTAAAAGGAATTATAATATTCTTTATATAAGTATAAGAAAGGAATAAAGGAATACATTTCTAAGGGAAAATGAAAATATTAGTTAAATTTATGGATAAGAATATTGGTCTTCCTAAATTATTATCAATAAATTATTGTTTCAAATTGGGAAAGTCATGGAATTATGAAAATTAATTAATTAGGTGGAAATATCCTAAATGAAATGTGTAAGTATGTATGATTTACGGTTTTTATACTGATAAGGAAGAGACCATGAAAAAAATGTGAAATTTATTGGTTGTTCTGATTTCATTTAATATAAGCCTGATTAATTAGAGATTAATGAATGTTAATCCATGACTCATATTTTTTATTTTAGGAAAGGGGTATCCAAATATAAGATAATAAAGCTTAATTAATTTTTTAGAAATAAGAGGGATGATTGATGTGTTTGTGTATTAGAATTCAGGAATTGTGTTATATAAATAATAAAGTATATGTTTATCATTATGGATTATAAAAAATATATTGAATGGTTTTGATCACATGGTAAAGTTATTTAATTGCAAGGAGATGTTTTGATTATGGTAAGGTGACAATTAATGTGTTATGGATTCGATGAAAATTGTGTTTAGCTTGGATAAATTGACTATTGATATGGAAAACGTAAATTGGACAGTTTTGAATTCTGAGAAACAGATAATTGATTTTTTTTGGGAAAGTGGTATATGCTATAAAAGATGGATAATGAAACATTTTTGGATTTAAAGAATATATCCAACAATATATATTTTCTTTAAAAAATAATGTAGAAAGTATGATTTCAATATGTTTTTTGGTAATTCAGGTTATTACCATGTTTTATTATAATAAATGGTGAATGTATTCATGTGTTTGGTGGGTGAAAATAAAGAGATACATTAAAATATATGGGGGATAATCTAATCTTTATTTTGGGATATTTAGAAAACTTCGTTATAAATTTTTAATTTTTGAAGGGTAATAAAGTAAATCACTTATGGAACGATTTACATTTAAATTTTGATTGGGATATAGAGATTAACATATTAGTTCACCATATGATGATTTATGTATATTTGATAACCCATGAAAACCATTTAATTTAATTATAAAAATATATGAATAGAACAAATTATTGTTCTTTTTATTGATTTTATGTTCCATTAGTGATTTAGGAACTATATATTCACCTTTATTTCATGGAGTAAGAGATAAAGAGTAAATTGATCAAGTCACGACAGATGGATGAGATCGTGCTTATGAAATAGAATGAAATCAAGTAAGTATATATTCTCTTGAAAATTATTTTTCTTGAGTAAGTGGATATTCAATAAAAAATATTTTCCATTTTATCATCATCTGTGATGATATCAATAACCCTTTTTACACCACTTTAGTTAATGGGTTTTTTGTCTTTAACATTATCTTGATCACAAAATTTATTATCACCAATAATCTCTATCAAACTCTATAATTATTTTGTCTTTAATTCCATGACCAAATCTTTACTTATATCCTATTATCACATTTGTAGTGAACTAGTTCTGAGATACTTTAGGTAAACATTATATTTATAAATTTATAATTGAAGGGAATTTTAATTATTTATTTGTTAATTTTGTGTTTCTATGACCTAATTTTTCAAATGTTTAACCTGTATTGACTGAGAAAAGTTTTGAGGGAAAAATTCATTTTAATTGGGTACATTGTAACACCATGAGATATTATGAAATAATTATTCTCAAACAAATTTAATATTTTGAATATTTTTTATTTTTTAAAAAAATACTATGTTTTGTTTTAGATGAATGGAACACTGAGTTTGGATTGTGTTATACACAATATTGAGCATACCTTTAATTACACTCCACAATGAGTTTAAATGAATCATGACATGTTATTAATATAATATTATATAATAAAATTATTTTCAACCAAATGTTAGAATAGTTGTTATGAATAATATTATATAAATTTTGATAATATGGTTTTCAAAAATATATAAAATTTATTATTTGGTGACCAATTAATTAAAAAATAAAATAAAACCCTTCAGAAAATAAAAAAGAAGACATTATCTGAAAAAATATATTTATGTGCATAAGGGTGTTTTATATCAATAAATTATGAAGTCAATTTCTTTAATTATTTTAATGAAAATTATTCATTATACATTCAATTTTTTTTTCAAAAAACATCTTATATGTTTCATAAAAAATGGATAATAAAAAATCTATTTTTACGCTCAAAGCCTTATTTCTCAAAAAAAGCTATTTTGTCTCCATTTATTGATGCACTTATTTTAAAACTAGAATTTTAAACATTTATAAAATTAATTTGATAAAATTTTAAAAAAATATGAAAGCATAATATCAGAATTATCATATGGTGACTTTTTTGGTTTTTTGATAAAATTTCATTTTATGATGACTAGTAAACAATACCGAATTTCAATTCAAAACTAACTTTACATTATAGTTATTTATAATGATAAATAATATTTTAAATTTGGTATAAGGTAAAATTATTTCAATTATATATCTATTAATTCAATTTAGGTCATTTTAACAAATTACATTTTTAATTATTACATAAAAACTTTTCAAACTTTGGAACATTATCACTTTCAAACCCACATTATTGTCATGTCTGCAAGTCTAATTTTAAATTGAATATATAAATTCTGTGAATGTAATTTGGATAAATGTATAATTTTTTTTAATAATAACTTTTTTGTTATCTAATAAGGTAAAATTATTTTTTAACCATAATGATTTGTGAAAATAGATAAAATTAATTATTGTTATTAATGTTAAAAAATGTTTCTAAAAATTACAAGAATTTGTATAAAAACTAATTTTACACAAACATGGGAATTTTATTTAATAATTTTAATTTAATTTGACGAATCCATAGGTATAAATTATCTAACAAATAACATTTTAACTATATTATACGAGGAAAATTTACCTATGTATATTAAAAGATACAAGTTACCATGGTGAAAATTAAAAGGGGTAAAATTTAGTAACTTAAAGAGCGTAGAATAAAATTATTTTTTATTGGTTGAGGTGCTTCTTGACCACATGAAACCTCCACTACATTTTTTTTATATTTTTTAGGTACATGGGGTAAGAGAGACATCCCAATTGTGAATTATTTTGATTATTTACAAGAATGATGCTCCTCCTCAATTATAAAAGGGATCACACTCACCCCCTCTTTACACCTATCAATTAATTTTCCTCAAACCATATCTAAAAAACTATCCCTACTTACTATTAGTTCTAAAGGGTCATAAATACCCTGAAGGGTGGGGGTGAATCATTGTATGAATATTTTATTTCATAATTCTTCCAACACCACTAAATCTTGATGTCAATATTCATAGGGTCACTATTTTCAGTTAATTAATAATGATGATTTAATTATGTATTTACTTATCTAATTATGATTACTTGAATGTAATAGAGGAATGAATGCTCAGGGACACAAAAACTTTTACTTGATCACCCTCGCAGGGCTACGTCGAAGGTGCATATAACAATGATGTGCGAATGTACCAAATCCACTACATCACACTTCCAATCACATTGTTCAGGCTATATAACTTCTATGACAGGGATCACTACCTTTACAATGTTTTAGGGTTGTTCACTGCTTTCATAAGGTTCACTATCTATGTTGCATTCTCTGGCTCACTACATGTGGGAAGGATCCCCTTAATTATCTTCATTGACTCACTACACTTGGAAGGGATATATCACAGTTTATAGTCTTGAAGGTCCATTCATTACCACTAATGAATGTATCCTCCACTATATTAAAATTCTCATTTAAAGTCATAATTTAATCCACTAATGAATACTAATTTTCCAAAGATAACTATAAAATACCTTTTGAACATACATTCAAATGGTTTCCTACTTAGTGAAGCACCTAATTTTTCCGAGATCAAATAACCTTTCGAGAAGTTCATACCTCTTCGCGAAGCTTACAGATTCACAAAGCTCACTAGTTTGAAAAGCTCACTAGTTCACAGAGCAGACTCTGAACTATGTGATTTAGTAATGCTCAAACAATCATTTTCAAAGAACAGTTCTTCTAAAAAGATGAACTAGCCTCTACGATGTGCTATCCTTTTGTAGAGCACTACTGGACTCTGTGAATTCAATCAATTTTGTGAAGATCATTGTATTTCAGAACACTCATTGTGATTCGAGAACCTTAGGTTTTTAGTGGAGTCACATTACTCATCACGTAAGGGTGAAGGCCTATTTATATCCCTTTCCCACCGACAGTAGAACCTTACACACCACATCAATGCTACGTAAGCCCATTTTGCAAAGCTTTGAAATTTCAACTGAAATTATCTCTTCTTTACGAAGCTCCATGAAAAATTTCCATATTTCAAAGGTCATCAAAATCATGGAGTATTCCATCAGTTATTGTTTTCCTCTACTTTGATGATCTTCATAATTTAAAAGCCTTCCATAAATTCCACTGCACTTCTGTAATGATTCCTCGTAATGCTCTTTGCCTCTACCATTTGTGAAGCACGGCGTAATCGCTGAGATCGTAATCAAAATTCTTCATGTCTTTACGAACTCAACTTAAAAAATCCCATAATAAATAATCCCATGCCTTTTACATATTTTGATGAGATATTCAAGTAAATCCACTTCTCTCAATTCTCATAAAACTACAAATTTTGGATCCCAAAGATTTGGAAAACACAATAAAACACCACCACCATGTATCTGTTCTTTATTGCACTGCCTCCCGATATTTCATTATTTTATGATGGTTCTATTTCAACATGGGATTTAAATAATATATTTAGAACTATGAAATTCACCATTAAAACAAAAAATTTCAATAAACACAACCAACCAAAAAATACAGCAATTTTTCCTTAAGGGAATTTTCAAAAAAATATCCCACTTAGGGTTTGTAGAAAACTATTATCATAAAAATTATTTACACATGGATACATCATTAATGATTCATCCATAGTCCCAAAACATTCACCACTTTTGAATCAGATAGCAGTCAAATATTTACTCAACACATACTCTGTGCCCACATGAGCAATTAATGTTTTGAAAAACAAGAGTATTATGAAAAGGCCATCAACAAGTCACTTCATTCCAAACACCAATTATTGATATCATTACAATACTATTCTACTGATTTTATCCTGAATCTTATCTTTAATTATATCTAATATTTGATCGATCACTTCTATCATCATTTGATTGAAAACTCTCCCTCTATCTCATTGGTCCCCCAATCTCACTTCTACACATGTTAGCTTCTCCCTGTGTCATTGACAAAGGCATTTTATCCCTTCTTAAATTTCTCCCCCTTAAGGGACCACACTATCTCTGCCTTTGTAAATTAACCTAAAAGGTCACTCTTTTATATTCTCAATCATTGGAAAGACCACAGATCAATACCTTAGGAAAATAAACACCATACCTTGAGGAGACGTGGACCCACATACCTACTTTTTCAAGTGAGGGGAGTTGAATGAACACCTAGAGCCTATTGATTCTTCTCAAATGCTTCTTTTGGTAAGTAATTTGTTATATTTTCTCCAATTTATATATTTTAAGACCGTAATTAAACATCACCGTCCATTTCTCCACCTTTTCCTTAATAAAGTGATATTTGATCTCAATTTTCTTTGTCCTTGAGTGATAAACTGGATTTTTTATCTAAGATTGATTTCACTCAAATTGTAACCCTAGTTTTTGATCAGAGCCTCACTTTAAATCCCATATATTCAAGTAGCAGCTTCATCTATAATAACTATGTGCATGCTGGAGTGAAGTCAATATACCCAGCTTCTGCGATGCTCAATGAAATGAAATCATGTTTCATTCTTAGACATGAAATAAAAAATCCAATAAGACAGAAATCATATCATGATGTTTGTTTTCTTTTATATATTGATCCTATCCAATTTGAATCTGTATATCCCAATATCTCTAGCTGGTATTTTTCAGTATAAATCTATCCAAAGTCCACAGTTCCTTTTATATTCCAATGTATTATTTTCATTTCAAGCATGTGTCTTTACTTAGTATTTATTTGATATCATGTTTCTTGGAGTGTGGAAATAACAATATTAGGTTTTTTCACTATCATGTACAGTAAAATTCTAATAATCTTCTTATATTTTTGTGATGTTAACTTCATTTCCATCATTATCTTTTGATAATTTCATTTGGGTAAAAACTGTAGTTTTCATCTTCATGGAATTTTACATTCCAAATATTCTCATAACCACCATTGCATATTTGGATTGAGAAATGAATGTGTCATTCCATCCTTGATTCACTAGTAAAATAGGGAAACATGTATGCTCTCCAATCCTTGAAATTTAGAACTCTCTTTATATAAATTCCTAAAACTATTTACATTGAGATTTATCTGATCTGCACAATATTATGTCTTAAACATAATCCAACACCATCATCCTTGATTACTATCATTGTTAAAATATATAATGTAATCAAATCCACCATGATAAAATCTAAACTTCTTCAAATTTTGATAAAGTCTCTAATACAATGATCATTATGTTTGTTTCAACCATTATGATGCTTTCTTCAACTGATTTTTTTCTCATATTCATGAATGAGAAAACCATATGGCTGCTGAATATACACGTATTATTTCAGAACCTCATTCAAAAATATAGATTTGACATCCATCTAGAACACTTTGAACATTCACTACATTATAATGTACAAGAATAATCAGATTATCTCTAGCCTTGTAATAGGTGAAAGTTTTACATCAATATCGATAACCTCTATCTAAGAGTACCCTTTTCACAGTAGTCATTTTTTTTTCGAATCACTATACCATTTTCATTTATCTTGTCAAAAAAACCACATTTAGTCCAGATGACATTCTTATCTATTGGCCTTGAAACAATCACCCATTTTTTATTCTTCTCAATTTGGTCAATCTCTTCATTGATAGATGGAACCCATTTATCATCTCCATCTAATTATTCTAACTAATTTTTAGTATCTTCTTATCAATCTTTATTTTCCACTTCAACTACGCAAGATTTTCTTTCCTTCTTATAACAATCACCAGGAAACTGTTCAATATGTTGTTGAAGATTTTGATGATTCTCTATTGTAGTTAAATCGTTGATTTAAACTACTCTTCCAACCTCCGATTAAACCATTGTTGATACCCTCTCGCAGCTTATTGGTTTCCTTGAAATAGTTAGCCTCGAGATCATTCATATGATTTGGAGATATAATGCCTACCCTGTTATATGAAACTCTTCCAATTGTAATCCCTGTTGTTCATACCTACAAAAATTATCATTCACCTGCATCATTTCATCACATGTGACATCATGAATGAGAAACTTCTCTAGTTAATTAATATTTTTCAGTTTTAGCTGCATTCAATGGGATTTTCATTGGATAAACATACCACTTAGGAATGATCCATCAGTATATCCTATATGCATTCGATGATAGAACATGGTGTAAAAAACAAGAATAAGGTTAATAACACCACAAAAGTCTATTTCACTCAATTACCTGTGTATGGCTCATGAATCCCTAAGAATTAACACCTTTCATGTAAATTTTCATCTCTGGTAACTTATTTGAATTAATTTAAATTATGGAGCACATCACACCATCACTTTTCATATTTTGATACAACTTACCCTTGGATCATATCTCTCCTTGAACTTAAAACTCTTAAACATTTATTAATGACATTTATATACATTCTGAGAGGGGATCCTCTTGAATCTGCAAGAAGTGGAATGTGGTTGATCTTATTGGATAAACCCTTAGATGCTTTATTGCAAAGAACTGTACCATTTGTCTGCTTGTTCCAACTGCCCAACCAATATGAAATTTTCTAACCATATTACTAAACATTCATTACCCACATTTTCAGTCTTCTTCTGATATCTTGGTTTCATTTGGTTTGGCCATGTTCACAATTTGGGGTTTATACTGACTAGTAAATAATTAATTCTTTGGGGTTCTACCAAAATTCAATTTATCATGATTCTTCCTCTAAGAGGGAATCTCTGTAGTAGCCATATTCACTTTCTTATTCATATATTAGAGGTCTCAATCCCATTCTTCCACTTATATCCTTGTGAAGAATGTGAGATTGTGAAGAAAATATCCATTCTTAGTTATTTTATCAGTTATTTTTGTCTCTACCATGTTTCTTTATTTTGATAAGTTCCTCACTAGACATACATTTTTCTCACTCACAACTAGAGTTGTTTCTACATTTTTCATCTAGTTTTGTTTACATTATATCCAAGAGAGTTGTTGTGACTATAGCATAGGATGTGATTGATAATTTTTTTTGAGATCTATGTGATTCCGCTAAATCTCTTAATATATTTTTGAACTTATCATACTATCATCCAATATTGTCCTTTTTGTTATACACTTGCATAGTTTGGGATATTAATTTGAGTTCCTTTTCCTTCCACGCTTTCTTCCTACTACAAAATCATTCTGAAGGCCCAAAATCAGAAAACATAAAACACCTCACATTCAAGAAATACCACATGTAATTATTTCTCAGTTTAGTTGTTGATGTCAATTCGGTTTTTCATCTGACATTCAGATCCTATTCTTCATGACACCTACTCATATTATGTCCCCATCTAGCACAATAATAGCACCTCATGAATGCATTCTTTGAAGAGGCATTCCTTTTAGTATTTTCATGGATCTTCTTTTTATTCTCATATTTTGAATTATTTATGCCTTCAAATAATGTAATATATTTCAAATACTACGAAAAAACATCATGCATGACCATGCATCCCACATAAATAGAACATGTGGTCATTGCATCCTATAAAAAAAATTTAGGTCTGTGTTTAGAACCCAATGGATTATTTATATTTCTAGAACTATTCATGGCTCTATTATGCATGGGAAGATGGTTCATCATATCCAATACCATTTTTTCGAAACTAGATTTCCTTTGGGATGATACAATCAATTAATTATTATCATTTAATGTAGAATATTTTCTTTTCATTTCATTTTCACTTCCTACATGATAATCAAATTGTATGTGTGAAGGATCCTTCAACACGAGCGTGCCTTTGGAAAAAGATTTCTCCACTTTTTTCTTCACTGATTTGATCTCTTCTACTAATTGTTGAATCTCCATATCCCTTTATTCATATATACCATTAAGTTAACTCTTTCTATTACACCCCTTAATAATCATAGCTTCCAATTCACTTGTGAGCTTGTCCACCATGTCACTTTTCTCCTTTATTTTAAATTTTTCTTGACAAGAAGAATCATAACACCATGAATTCTCTTGTTGTAGCCTTTGGTTCTTCGGAATTAGTTCAGAAAACTGTGTAGAAATATCCTCATTTTTGGATTTCTGTTTTTGAATTTCAGTTTCCTTTTGATTCTTATCCTTGTCAATAGTAATGTGTTTTTCATTATTTTTAGAAATATTTTTCAGTTCATCACCATGGGAATCATTATTATCTCTCAGATTAGTGGACATATCAGTAATCCTTTTATTTAATCGTATTAGCTTGTTGACCACAATTTATAGTGCTACGATCTAGATATCACTGTATTTAATTTCTTCATCCAATTCTTTTTTTCCATGGAAAACATCTACATTTTTAATTCTGGGATTTTCTTCGTCATCAGAAGTTCTAACCACACTTGGCATGTCATGTCCTTAATTAATTACTATAGTATAATGAAATGAATTAATATTCTCATAGTATGATACATTGATTGGATCCTTCAACTGATTCACACTATTTTTATTGAAACACTCACACACAAAAAATTCTTAAGAGTAATTATTTTTCATTGATGTTATTCACTTTTCCATGGAACTCTAAGAAAATATGAGACTGAATCATTAAGTTCTACAATAAACTAAACCAATTCAATGAAAATAAAATTGATAAAAGAAAGCTACCATCTGATACAAATTTTTAGCTCCAAAAGGGTCTTATATACCTTAAGATGGGTGGGGTGAATTAGGGTATAGATATTCTATTTCAAAATTCATCCTACCCCACTATAAATTTACCTCAATATTATACGGGTATGATTTTTTCACATAATTATTAATTTTGATCTTATTATGTCCTTCTTTATCTGATGAAGATGCTTTGGATGTAATTCAAAAATTCAAGAACAAGGACACAACAATTTTTACTCGGTTTACCCTCACTGGGCTACATCCAAAGCATATAAAATGGTTATGTGTCGATGTTCCAAATCCACTAAAGCTCAATGTAAATCATAAGTTTTGGGCTAGATCACTTCTATTACAAGGAACACTACCTTAACAATGATTAGGGTAATCTCACTACATTCCTAGTGGTCACTCCATATGTCTCTTCCTCGAGCTCACTTCTTGTGGGATGGATCGTCGTCTTCCTCTTCCTTTACTCACTCATCTTGGAAGGGATCCCCTCATAGTTTCTAGAGATAGAGGACAGTTAATTATCAATAATGAATTCATCCTCCACTGAAAGTATATTATCAATTAAATTCTCACTTTCCTCCTCTGATGAATACCCCTTTTCCATATAACACTAGTAAATAACTTTTGAACATACTTTCACAATTCTAACTACTTTGCGAAGCCCCCAATTTCTAAATGCTCAAAAAAGCATTCATAAAGTTATTTCCTATTCATGAATCTCATAGGTTTTCAAATATCACTAGTTCTCAAAGTACTCTAGATTGAAAATATCACACTATCATTAGCGATTTCATAAGGCTCAAACAAGCCTTTCTGAAGAACACATCTTTTTCAAAGATGAACTACCCTTTGCGGTGTGCCTTCATTTCATAGATATCATCTGGAATATACTAATTCAATTAATTTTATGAACTTCACTATCCTCACAAACCTCATTTCTGATTCAGGATCCTTATGTTTTTATGGAGTCTCTCAACACTTCTCCTGGGGGTGGAGGCCAATTTATAGGTGTTTCCCGCCGTCTCCAGAACATGTTGTGCCATGTCATCACCAAGTAACCCAATTTCACAGAGCTCAAAAATTTTAGTTAAAATTATCACTTCTTCACAAAGCTCCTCTGATGTTTTTTTGATCGTAAATCTCATTGTAATTTTGGACTATTTCACCAATTACTTTGTGCCACCACTACAATACTTGTCGTAATAACAGAACCCTCCGTCAA
Organism: Viscum album; assembly: GCA_963277665.1. Classification (NCBI taxonomy): domain Eukaryota; kingdom Viridiplantae; phylum Streptophyta; class Magnoliopsida; order Santalales; family Viscaceae; genus Viscum; species Viscum album. The sequence goes on from OY728130.1 coordinate 1,229,767,122, forward strand.
AAAATTTGTGTCACTATAATGCTCCCTTGAAATTATTATCACCTCTATCATTCTTGAATCTCATCATAATCACAGAGTACACCATAAAAGTTCTTCATGTCTTTGCAATATACACTTCATGAAGCCCTTGTTTGCGAAGCTCATGCCTTTTTCATATTTTGAAGAGATCTTCAATGAAATAAATTTTTTGAAATGCTCACCAATGTCAAAATTTTGGGCCCCTAAAATTTAGTGCACATAGGAAAATGATTCCACCTTGTATCTATTATTTTTTAGATCACCTCTATATCTTCCATTATTTTTTCATGGTTCCAAACATGGTTTGTCAAAAATATAACTGGAACTCAAAAATTCACCCTGAAAACCTACTTTTTCACCAAACACAACCGTCCCAAAAATGAAGAAATGGTACCTTGAATGATTTTTATACAACTCATACCTCACCTCATCGAAGAATTATTTTTATGAGTAGAAATCCATCCAAGGATGGCTATAGTGTAAACCTACGGGGGATACCCGAAGAAGAGGAAACATTTATTAATGAGAATGTTATTTTATTTCTTCCTCGAGATCATTAAATTATTATTATATAATTATTATATAATAACATAATTATATTAAAAATAATTAGATGTTTTTATTTTATGTTCAAGACCAACAAAAATCTCTACTTCCTTTAAATTTGTTACGAAATCATTGTTTTCGTGTATGGTGGGCTACCGCCTTGCGAACCGTTGTGGTTCATTTTTCAATTACCACCTATCAAGGTTAGTAATAATTATATATATTTATAGCTTATATAAGATATATTTGATATATATGATTTCATTATTATTAAATATTGGTTATATAACTTATTCTTTCAGGGTTTCTATTTTGGGGGAATACGATAATACTGTTCGTTTATACAGTAGACTACTACCTCATGAAGGAATGTGATTCATTCACACTATAAATGCAATGTATTAAGTATGGGTTCAAGTTTTTTTGATATATATTAAATAAAAATGAATATATAATTATTATATATATCATTTAATTTTCATTATTTCAACCAAAAAAACAATGTCCATGCCAACGTACGACCTTCCATCTCCTTGATTAGTGTATTTCATTTCCTATAACTAAATCTTAAGGATTATGATAAATAAATTTATAATTAATATAAATTATATTTATAAAATTGTTTTAATTATATTTATGATGGAACCATGATCAATCTAAGAGGAAAAAAATAAAAATCAAATAATATATGGAAGACAACCCAGTTACTACCCAAAACGTGACCTTATCATGGAAGTATTAGTAAATGGGCAATAAATGGTCATAATAAAATTATATATGATACGATATAAGTGAATTGGTTCATTAATAAATTTATTATAAAATTATAATTATTATACAATTTTTTTGATCAAGTACAAAAAATGTCAAGACTTGAGGTAAGGGATTTTCATCTCATTTTTTACATCCTTGAGCCACATGTCATTTTCACCACCTATTTCATCAACGTGGGGTGAATTCAACCCAATAATGTATGTTATTTTATTTTAAATAAAATTAATTTGGTTTACATATCCATTTTAGAATTTATATTTCTTTTGGAATAAGTTTCAAAAGATAACAAATCATTAAGAGATTTTTGTCTTAATTTTCTCTCTTTAAGACGTATGTTATGTTATGAAATTATATTATTTAACAAGTTGTATATAAATACCATTGAAAATTTAATAATAAATATTTATTCATAACATTGATATTTTATGTTCAATTGAATGTTATCCTTTCGGGGGATTTTGATTCAATGTTACAAAACGGGTAAATATTTTATGTTACAACTCATAATTGATTGGGATTGTTTATGATCAAGTCTCTAATGATAAAATATTAAGATATAACCCTCATTAATGATCATGAATTTTTATATCTTATTGTTTATCATGATATCCTCATGTAATGGTACAATTTTTAAATCTTTATTATTTAAGATAGTGAATATTGTTTTAATGAAAATCTTGGTTTATTTCACTCTTTTTCCAGAAATATATTTTCCTCCAAATCTATGTTTTATAAAAATGATTTTAATTATTTAATTAAATAAAATATTATGATCATTTTAAAATAACTGGATTTAATTTTATTGTTTGTTTAAAGTGTGTTTTAAATCAATTTCAAAGCATCATTTATAATATTTCATTCATATTATCAATGAAAAATGTTTTAAAAAAATTATATTTTAAAATGATTTTTTAAATTCATAATGTATATTTTCCTTAAGATATTTTTAAAATTTTATTTTAAAAATAATTTTCTATATAAGATGATAACTGTTGGTGTTACCTATTCTTTACTGGTTGTATGATTCAGAGAAAAAATCCCCATTCATTATTTAAATGGATTATGTTTTAATAGAATGATTTTTGTGAAACCAGTTAATCTTAAATGGTTTATATCATGATAAAATAATTATAAAAACAACAACATATAATAGTTTATTATTTTATAATATTATTAGGAAAGTGGTATCTTTTCCATAAGTTATGATATGATGAAATGTGATGGATACCCATTTTATTTCTTGTGTTATGACATGATGAATGGTTAGGATGATGTAGAACAGATAAATATGGTTCTCAATATGAGATGGGTGGGACCTATATTCTACTCTAATTCGATGAGTAATGGTTTATATCTCAAGAAATAGATAAAACTAAAATGGGGAGAGAACTCAATTCAGTATGACAGGACATGAAGGTGAAGTGAACTCGGTTTAGTAAGACATCGCTATAACAGGAAGTGAACGTAGTTGAATAAGACTGGGATTAAATGTGGAGTGAAACTGGTACAATAAGTTATGGATAGAACATGGAGTTAACCCAATTCAATAATGGAATCCTTCCACAATGATTCAATTAATAGTGATCCTTGACTAATATGGATATGATTTTCTATTCTTATGTGTATGATACAAATTTCACATCTTATTCCAATGTTATAATCCCATGGATCACATTCTTTGGTTTCCTTATTATTCAAATCAAATCAATAAAAAATATTTCTTACATGACTCGTGGTAATGATCATTGCTATGTATGGTAAGGTTCGAAAATGGTTCAAACATGTCCTCTTATACTTATATTCTTATTATTCATATGTATCTTCCTCGCTAACCCTTAATAAGAATATATGATCACCCTTCATTATGTTTACATTACCCAAGTTATTAAGATATTTATTTTTTTATGTTATGTCTAATAAGGGTTATAGTTATGAATAATGTTGTGGGAGTTGTTGTAGACCACTTGTGGACCCATGTTTTTTTAAGGTTTTGAAGGCGCTACACTTATACGATTGTCAAGAAAGTGTTTGTGTAATGTAATGAATATTCATATAAAATTACTCAATATCATAATATTAAAATACTCAATTTCTTTAAAAATTTATGTAACCATATCCTAGATTCAATGTAGAAATTATAAAGGAATGGAATCCCTAATCTGATTTCATCTTTATAATAGACATTTTTTTGATCTCCAAATGTAAATATTTTTATGAGGCATTACCCAAAGACAATCCTAAGCTGAAAAAATGAAATTATAGTTTATTAGAAATATTATATTTTATAAGATTTAATTCATAGTGTTTCCCAAAAGTTATATACAAGTTTAACCACCCAAAAATCTATAAATAGTGCTTATCAAATTAGTGGTGTTTTATATTAGATTACGTGTTTTATTTAGATTAAATTATAAGAAGTTATATTTATTGAATTATTAATAAATTTATACTGCATTTATTAGAAATTAAAAACTTAGTTAATATATCATAATCCATTTTCAAATAAAAAATGTCATTTCTATATTATACTTTAAATTATTTATGGAAAAAAATATAATAACTTCCACTTGCAATAGTGAAGAAAATTTTTATTATCATTTTAGGAAATATTATATGAAGAATAATTTTAGTTTTTTTAATATTTTTTTTGGTGAATAGAACAATATACTTTGTTTATAAGTACCATTTCATTTATAGATTTATTATTTTAAATGAATTATTTAAAAATTTATGAAACCCCATCTATAAAAAGTTCCTAATTATGTGTAATAATATATATTTTAATAGTTTTATTAAGGATTAGTACTTATATATTAATGTTTTACAACTTATGTAATAATGTTTTTTGAAAATTTATTTTCAATATAATAAATAGTTAAAATTGTTAAAATATTTTTTCTCGAAAAGGTAGATGGAAAAGACAATTTTATTGAAAATTATGAAAATTATGAAAAGAAAAGATGGGTTAAAACATAGAAAAACTGCCCCCATTAATGGAAAATCACGTTCCTTGTTTTTCTCTAATATTAAAAAAACTGTTGCACTCCTCATCACATATTTCATTCCAGTCAATTCAACCGCACCCACATCCATTGTCTTGACTGATATTATATAGTCCTCTCCTCTAAGTTCTTACTAATTAGAGAGGCATTCAAGGCCAGTTCTCTACGAGTCACAATTCTCAGCCTCTAATTGCACCTCCCCCCTCTTGGATGGATCATCAATCAAAATCCCAATAGGGTCCATCTCCGTGATAGTTTTAGCTATATCATTATATAAACCATCATCAAGAATATCATCATTTCCTATTTATATGAGGAATGTAGCTACATATTTAGTGAGGCCACCTGAATATCTTTAGGGAGGTTTATTTTTACCTTTTATAGGCATACAAATCACTCCAAAATGGTTTTTTGTTGAAACATTCTCAATCATCTAGCATGTACATAATGAAGGATTACCATCCAATTGATGTAACTGGGTATATCTAGTATGGTGACTGTAGATTGAGGGGTCTATTAAACGTGTCTCCGAAACCATACATGTGCTCTACAGAACCATGGATATTATTTACTAGGATTAACAAGATATGGTTATTTACCAAAATGTCACCTATATTAACTTATAAAAGTCATTCTACTCTCCCCAAACCACATCAAATAAAACCCCTTAATATTTTAAAAATATTCCCTAACCTCACATAAAAACACCTAATAATCTTAATGAGGTTCTTATTATAATGTTCCCTACCTTCTTGGCATGTTACATTGAGGGTTTTGGTTGATGGAAGTATTCAGATAAGGCTCATAGGGAGTTGGATGATTTTTTGTTGTTATATGATGGAAGAGGGAGTATTAGACATCATGTATATAGAATACAAGACTATAAATTTTGGTTCATGGTTTTTCTAGGAGGTTTCAAAACATATGATATTTCTGGGTTAGTAAAATAAAATAAAATGAAGAAGCGATGCATTTTTCGGCAAAAACTAGACCCCAGTTGTTACATGATATTAAAGGGGATTACAAGTTATTTAATGCCCCAATCATGTGGAGTTTAAAAATACTTTTTGGAAGAACTCTAATTCATTCAGACAGTTTTTCCTTTTTACACACATTTTATTGAAAACCCTATGTTCCCCATGTGTTCTTCAATCCTTTCTCCGCCTCTTTGATTCGTTAATGACAGTGGATTTTTTTTCGGCGATATGTTGTTGTTCCATGGTGAGTTCACTTGTTTTTCTCATATATTATATTCTATTTTTCTTTATGGGATCTTATGTTGAAGTGTTTCATTTTTTTGTGGTGCATTGTATTGAGTTTTTATTGATCATTTGGTGTGTGATAGGTCGATCCATAGTTGTGATGGTGTGGTTGTAATTCACAAGAATTCTTTATCTCCCCATGGTGCACAATAATTAGAAACCTCCCTTGAGGTAGTATTCCATTCATTTATCACTATTCTGAATCATGGAGGAGGGATTTTACTTCATTTTATATGAAAATCATTTTTGTTCCATCCAAATTGATGTTAATGAATTGATTAATTGAAATTGAGGTGAAAATGGGGATTTATTTTCAATCTTTTTATAGCTTAGATATTTATTGTGATATTGAAATTATTCTGGCCTGATTCCTTGCTGAAAATTATGGCTAATAGTGGATTTTTTGTTCGTGGTACATCATTTATGGTTTTTTTCTTTGTTGATATTTGTTTGTTATCATACTAAATTAAAAAATTGGTTAACCACGTATACATGGATAATGAACTAGTTTCTATAGAATTTTTGTTTGTGGGATAATTCCCCAAAGAAAAGTAATGGAATGTGGTAAATGTTATTATAAACATGTAATGTGTTTCGTTTTTTTATGTGTGGGGGATTTTTATGTAATGTGGTTATATAATGGGGTTGTGATGGGCATGGTATGATTATACAGTAAGGATGTAGAACAGAATGTGTTATGTAATGTCACTTGATGTGGTAGTGATTTGGAAGTTTTTTTGGTTGGAATGGTGGTTTTGTTAGGATGAATTTAAAAAGGATAGTGGTGATTGGTATGCGTGCATCACTATTAATAACATTCTAAAATATTCACCATGTATCTAGAGATCAATATATGATATATCATGAATGAGTGTTAAATGAGGAGGAAATACCCTTCCGCCTCATTTCATCAATGCACATCACCAAATTAAATAGTTGTTTTTGTGTTGCCTATTGTGTGTTGTGATTAGTAGTTTCATGGGTAGTAATGGAATGAATAAATAATGGATTATTAATGCTTGGAATGTATTGGGTTGACTTGGTAGGGAATGTGAAATGGGTTATGTGGCTTGATAGGTGATGTTGTTCATCAGGGGTGGTAGTTAAATAAACAGTGTTTTGAGATGGTTTGTTTTTCTATGAACCCTTATGTTTGAATCGAGTTCTTTATATCACATATTTATACAATTTTATTTTTCAAGTGATTTCTATATGCACTACACACTAGTTGAGAACTATATTATGAAGACCCCCATTGTGAGGAGAATGGGTTTTTATCACAACATCCCAGTAGAAGGATGGATGGATAGACACTCACTATTCCCTACTCCCTCTTCCATGAAATTAATACTTGTGTTTCTTTAGACAGGATGTGGTGAGACGTGGTATCCCGAGTGTTTATGGGTGAGTTGGTTTTTTCCCATGTGTCTTCGGGATGGTTTGGGTTGTTCTTTCCCAACTATCTTTATAATGAGATGTGATTTGTTGCAAGACCCATGTTTTTGTTGGTGGGATGTGTTGTGATGACCAGGTGTGTGCCATATGGATGTGTTCTGAGGCTTAAGTGCGTGTGGACAGGATGTGTTGTGAGGCCCAAGTGTGTGCGGGATGGATGTGATGTAGTATATTCAGATGAAGTTGGAGCACCTGGACATTTACTATTTGTGTATGAGATTGGCTAATGAGTGGAAATGTGGTGTGGGTACCCTATCATTGATGTAATTTATATTATAGTTCTTGACTTTCATTACTTGATGATCATTCCTTGGTGATGTTGGGTGGTTTTTATACCTGCTTAGGTGTTGTTGGGTTCTTCTATATTATCACGGGGGCATTAGTATGCCTATTTTACAGGTGAATGAAAGTCTTTGTTTTTCTACCATTTATAATTGTTTGCTCACCCTAGATATATAAAACTGTTTTCAGGTTTCTAGGACTATTTTCTAGACCACTCTGGCATTAATATCGTAGACATTTTCAGTTTTTAGGTCGCTTCCTACCATTACTTTTTGTAATTACTTTCTATACCTTTGTATTTTGTATTTGTTCAATTTATACATGCATGTGGCATGGATTGGGATTCATTTTTATATATCTCATGGAGTTGATTATGGTTGAATTATCTTATCTCATGATCCTATTTATATTATAAATGGTAGTTCCTTCTATATTGTGGGAATTGTACACCCTTGGTTCTAGTCGACATCCCGCGGCCTATTAGAGGTGGGGATCGAGGGTCATTTTCCCCCTTTATTCATTTCCATCACATGAGGGGTATATTTTGGAGGGATGGGTCATGATGGAATGGTATCAAAGATAATGGTAGAGATATAAGAAGGTGTTTAGAGTTAGGTGCATTAAATATTGCATGAGATGGTATGGAAAAGGTTCATGTATACCTTGTTATGTGTCATAGGCGAGGGAGGGTGGATATGACCTGAGATTTTAGGGGCCCCTATGATCCAGTGCATGGACTTTGAGCTTATTGAATGACCAATTAAAATGGGCCTTCTTATAGGGTAGTGACATATGGGTGGTTTTGGCACCATAATGACTTGTGTTATTTTTTGAATTTGGTTTGTTGGTACAGTTAAAATTGATACGATGAGTAAAATGAATTAAAATAATTTTTAATAAATCTAAATACTACTCGGGCTTAATAAGTCATTTTTTTTCTTTTATATATGGATCCTGGTCATATTTTATGTGTGGCTCCAGATGTGGAGTTTGAGAAGGCTGGTCCAGTTGATCAGCATAGTGTTGAACCAGTTGAGGAGGATGATTAGTGGAAGTGGACATGCATGATTTCTAGGGACAGGCTTTAAAAATTTTTAATGCCAGTGTTTTTGATGTGGAGATTAGAGGATCACTAGAAGAGCTGGTGATCACTTTTGTTTATTCAGACCCTGATAAAGTACACAATCCCCTCCACAGATAGTAATATTATGGGTGCTACACATCCACTGTGGACTCTATATCTCGTAGAGTTGATGGTGGTAGACATTTTGTGGGTTTATTTTTAGATTGAATTTTTGGTGTACTTCGTTTTGTCAAACATGGTGTTTGGGAAGAGGTGAGATCTACTCTTCCTTCTGTAGGGGGGGGGGGGTATTTTCAATGTGGGGGATTAGGATCACATTTAAAGAACTTCTTCAATTTCCCAATATCTTTTTCTTGATGATGAGAGAGTAGATGTAGATAGGCATTTTGTAGGCTGACATAACGATGGAATTTTGGGTGGAATTTCTATTTTCAACCCTAGAGTATTAAAAGATAAATGAGCCACTCCCTCTTTAGAAGGAGGGTATGTCTATGTGGGAGATCAGGGCCTTGTTCAAGGAACTTCTTTGTTTCCCCCAGACCATTGTCTATATGAGGTGTCTCGTGTAAGACATCATGAGGAGGCACTCCACCCTTTTATAAAGTATGTATTTACTACTTTTATGTTACACATTAATTTATAGGTTTAGAAGAAGATATTGGAGATCGAGTGGATGCAGTATTGAGGAGTTATAAAATGATATGAGAGCCAAAAGATTTCTTCTAGAGTCAAAGTTTTCAGTTCCAGATCTCAAGAACCAGGACCTTCTTGGATTCGAATGACTAGGAGATGGCCTTTGTATCTTCTATTCCAACCATATAGTTTTAGATGTCTTTGTAACATTACTATGGTATTGGGGATGATGTTATTATTATATTAGGATCTTATAAATATTCGTAATTAGTGCCTAGTGTCTGACCATGCTCATTTTGGTAGAGGAGGACATGCTTAGCGTTAGCCACAAAAACATTTTTAGGTGAGACAATTTCAGCTATACGAACAACACTATTTTGCTCCACAGAGTTGAGATGGAGTAGGTAGAGGCCGAACTCCGGATGTATCTTAGGGTCTTGGACCATGACCTAAGAATGGTCATGGAGTTGGTCATTATCCAAGAGGTATAGGATCTGGGTGTGGTCGACTACACACACAGGATGGTAGTGGTTTCAGCAGGGCTACTTATCATCGGAGATATGATCATGTTGTTCAACAACATTGCTCATGATTTTTTTGATTCAGAAAATAAATATTATTTTATTCACCCACTCTATCCTATTATCTATGAAAATATTAATAGAGGATTCTCGTTCCCTTGGTGTTGAGGGGCTGTAGTTAGAGGCTAGACTATATTGATTGATGTGTGTTAGGGTTGTAGACTAACGGTTGGACCAGAACAATCACATGGGGATCTCTTGTTACTAAAGTTGAAGCCATATACTGTCATCCTTGGAATATATTGATTGTATTAAATATCTTCTATTATCATGTAATTATAAAGGTGAGTTGCGCTCTTTGATGTGGATGGTCAATGTGTGGTTTTCATTGGCGTGCGGGGATTTCAGGTGGGACGCCAGTGGGAAAAGTCCCTCATTTACATATTGGATAATTATTTAGTGTAATTAGTGTATGTTTAAATATAATAGGATACCAAGTTTATTGGTGAGTTTATGGATGTTTTCCACAAGATGTTTGTAACACTACCTACTTGGCATAATATGGACATCAGGATAGACTTCCAGCCTAGTGCTTCTCATATTTCGATGGCTCTTTATCAAATGGAAGAATTTGTGTTGTGGGATTTGAGGATTCAGATATATTATCAGACGAATAATGGATTTATCCTTCCCGCTGTGTCTCTGTGAGGTGGTCTACTGTTGTTCCCAAAGAAGGCGGATGTTGGTATGAGGTTGTGTATAGACTGCCGGAGGTTGAATCAGATGACACTAAAGAACCTTTACCCACTTTCAAGAATAAATGATAATTTCTTCATGTTGAGAGGGGTGATTTGGTTTTACACGATATATTTTTGGTCATGATATCACTAGTTGAGAGTGATGGAGGGAGATATCCTAGAGATTTCTTTCAGATACAAGTATGAGAACTTAACGTTTTTATTCATGTAATTCGGTGTTCTGAATGCACTAGTCATGTTCATGGGGATTATAAACTCCGTGTTCAATGGGCTCCTATACTAGTTCATCATTGTATTCATCATTGATATCTTAATCTACTCTAATTCATAGAAGGAGGATCTTGTCATGCATCTCAGAACTATTTTGCAGGTTTGTCAATGCCACCATCTCTATGGAATGTTATCCTAGTGTATGGTTTTAAAAAAGGAGGTTAATTTCCTTGTAAATGTGGTTCCTCAGTAGGTTGAGGTAGTAGATAGGTACAAGGTTGATGTATTTGTTTCTTTGAACGCACCTAAAAATGTTGTCGGGGATCGTAGTTTTTTTGCCACAAAGGGTATTATTGGAAGTTTTTACAAGATTTATTTCATGTTTCAACCCCAATAAAATATTTTACTAGAAAATGAAATGATTTTCTATGGATTTATTAGTGTTAGGAATCATTTGAGTACCTAAATGGAATGTTTGATAATTACCCAATGCACTGGATCCCTGGAAAAGGGGTTATGTTTGACGTGTTTTGTAACTCTTCCTGTCTAGGTTTGGGATTCATGATGATGTATCATCATGCAGTGATATATTATTGGTCTAGGAAGATATTTACTCATGATATTAACTATACCATCCATGATTTGGAGTTGGTAGTGGTGGTTTTCATGGTGAAGTTATGGGGGTATTACCATATTGGGGATCACTCTCTGGTAGTCACAAATCATAAGAGTGTATGGTATATCTTTTCTTAGTGTGACCTGAATCTATTACAAAAAATATGGATGGTGTTTAATTAGGACTTTGATTTTGATATCTCCTACACCTTAGTAAAGGGATATTTTTTGGCCAATGCATTGAGCATAAATTCATTAAAGGAGGTTTTTCAACAATTTTCGAATTCTTGGAATGTGATGTAGGGGTTGGTAGACATTCAATTAGATAAAAGATTATATGGTAGTAAATCCTTTTTATTTTAGATGATATTTTATCCTTCTATGATGAAATAGGTGGAAGAGTCTATGTGGGGAGATGTAGAGTAAGTGGTGTTGCAGGATCGTGTTGGCCATGGTGATTCTTTGTAGGGGTGGTCGAAGAATGTTCATAACCATATGTTGTATCTTAGAATATTGTTTGTCTTGGTATAAATACATACTAGGGTCCATCATGATTTTCATGGATCACCCTAGTGGTACATCCTAATGTTTCCAAGTTGTACCATGGCATAAAGATATAGTTTCGGTGTATTGGGACGAAATGGGAAGTGGTAGAGTTTGTGGGAAAGTTCTTGGTTCCAGTAGGTAAAGAATGAGCATCATGTTCTTAGTGGTTTTTTTCTTCCAATGGATGTTCCCAAGTGGTAATGGGATGACTTATCGATTGATTTCATCATAGCGTTACCGAAAACTTGAGGAGGTTACAATGATATCTAGTAGATAGTGTATCAGTTGATAAAATCTTCCCACTTCTTAGCGATCAATGAGTTGTGGCCAATGGTTTATTTGTCTATAAAGTATATAGATGAGGTGGGGCAATTCCATAGGGTTATGAGGTCAATTATCACTAACCCGGATTCATGGTTTACCTATCAAGTCTGGAGGGGATTTTATTATGCTTTTGGAACCTAGATACACCATAATACGACTTTACACCCCTAGACAGATGGGTAGATAGAGCAGATTATCCAAATATTGGAGCATATGTTGTGAGTGTTTGTCATGAAATTTGGATTATATTGGGTACCACACCCACCCATGGTTATGTTTTTATATAATAATAGATATCAATAATACATATGCACATCTCCATTTCAGTCTTTTCATAGGAGACCATGTCATTCTCGGTTGTGTTGTATGAAGGTTTGAGAGACAACTATTCTTGTTCCTGATGTGGTGAAAATCATGGCAATGATAGTTGAGCTCGTTATGAGAGGATGAAAGTAGTACTGGACTATAATAAGTTGAATGGTGATCATTGAAGGAAAAATATGGAGTTAATGTTTAGGCACCATGTGTTCTTGATGGTTTCCCCTATACATGGATAGTGGATGTTTTTTAGAGGAAGTAAGCTATATCATAGGTTTTTTTGGATACTTTGAGGTGTTTGGGAAAGTTGGTGAGGTGGCATATCGTTTTTCATTTACTATAATGTTTAGAGAGAATCCATGACATCTTCCATGTCTCTTAGCTTCATCCGTATCTACACGATGACTCCCATGTCATTGACTAGGGAGAGTTAGATATCGAGGATGGAACGATGTTTGTGGAGATTCCAATGGAGATCCAAGAACATCAAGAAATAGTGCAACATGGAATGACCATTGTTTTGGTTCATGTATTATGGAGGAATGGTGGTTAAGAGGAGAGTACTTGGGAGTGAAAAACACATATGTGTTCTGTAATGCCCCGACCCCAGTTACCCAGAGTGGGTGCATTATTACATAACACTAGCATGATCACAATAGATCAAGTCTCTAAAGACCGATTAGTTTAGTAGCCTTGGAAGTACTGGATACATTCATAAGGTTTACATTACATCATAAATGGAAGAATACAACAACATTATTTCTATAGACAATACTGAGATCCCATAAACTATCCATGCGGGTCAGTCATTATATACTTCTTCGCATCATGGGAAAAATAAAACATAGAAATGGGTGAGCTCAGATGCTCAGTAAGAAAAACAATATAGCAAAAACTTTCATAAATAAGCATAGAAATTTTAGGAAATGTATATAACTAAAAAATGGTTTTTAAACTTAAACGTCAGTATAATATGACAAAGATAAAATCAAAATAATGTAATTTACTTACTGACATTGATATTCTACTAGTCTAATAATCACATCAAATATCAATAGCCACTTTCATAATGATGGAATGCATAATGACAGACTTTCATAACCACGTAGTCATGGCCTTGTGCCAAGACTACAAATAAGATTTTGTCAAGGCCTTGTTCCAAGACACTAGTTGGTATCATGAAACCTACTGATGCATCGAGGAGCTATAGCGGGCTCCATCCGTCACACACTAAGTCCAATTCATTCCTCATATGAAAAGGTTTAAACATAACATAAACATTCGTATTAAAAATAGCATATGAAATGTCAATACTTTATCCATAAACCATGAATGGTTTAAAAAATAACACATCCATATTCAAACATATCACAAAACATTCAATACAGTATAAACATTTTGTAAAATAATAAATCAACTTCAAATAAGCTTAAAATCCATCAAAGGATGTTGACATGGATGAAATCAAAAAACTTTTTAAGAGAAATATCTCATTCTATTTTGAAATCATTTAAGAAAAAATTTATTTTCAAAATATTATTAGAAGCTTTTAAGGGAAGCTTTGATGATGTTATAATGGAAGAAAATAGCCTCACCCACCGTATAAGTTAAAAAAAATTATTACCTTAATTTTGTCGAAAAGGTTATAGAGGAATGTTTTTGGAAAACGATAGAAAGATTCATTTATAGACATCTTATAAAAATTCAAACAAGGGTATAAATTACATTAACCCATAGTCTATAAAATAGTAAGAATGTTTTGAAATACATTTTTACAAAACATGGATGTGGATGATAAAGAGGTCCATGTAGATACTTACGTTGAAACAACCTCGAATAATAAAGAGATTGTGAAATTAACCCTTACCTTGTACTTTTTATTGGTAAAGGTTAGGTTAAACTCATGTATAATAGTGAAATAATTGTTATTAAATTATACAATAATCATATACATTAATATAATATCATATATGATCTTTTAACATTGCTTTTTTAATAATATCCTAGTATTATCGTTGATTTAGGTGTTAACAGATTCATTTTACTTTATATTATTTGTTATGCGAGTCATCATTATTATGGACATGATGTATCTTATTCATATAAATAATTATATCAAGTCTTTAGACATTATTTTTAATCATATAATGAAGGTTATTCATGAATGGATACGACGGGGAATGAATCTCATCGTGTTCGTGGAGACGGTAATCCGTATGTACGGATGAGCGAAAATATCATTCTTTTGATACTAAAATAATAAATAATTGGATGGTATATCATATATACAGAATCATTATCATGTTATATTTATTATTTAAATCAATTACACGTCATTATTATACCCATCCAATTAGTACTTTATTGAATAACAATTACACCACGACGTGGAGACGGTAAGTCTTTCGTACGCACATATGGTGACAGGTCATTCAAAGGATGGATAGAATAATGAGTTGGGTTGTACCATATTTATAATAACATCACATTATATTTGAAATTACTATAGTTATTATTTTATAATGGAAACAACAAAGAAAAATGAAGTGGAAGAAGATAGGAACATGAAAGAGGTGCTGAGATATTTACCTCTTCTTCGTGTTATTACTTTTGACTTGATCAAAATGGATCTATAGGTTGGCATTATGACTAAAGTAAGGCCTCTAGGATGAAGGGAGTATATTTGAGAGGGTATATGGTCAGGTGTTGGCCGAGCATAATGGATTTGAAGGTGTAAATTAGAGAGAAGGTGGAGTTCCTTTTTATAAGAGGGGTGAGGGGCAACTTAGCAAAAGATAAAAATATTATTTTATAATAAAATAAATTTCCATTTATAATGTCTCCAAAGTGGATTATTTAAACTCTAAGGTAAGGATGGGTCGAAAACAACTCAAACAATATCTTTTAGACAGGTTTGGGTCACTATATTAACCTTATCTTTTAGATTTAACTCTTCGTTAAATAGTTTGACATTTACATTGTCTCTCTGTATTTTTACAATATATGGTTAATAAACATACTATATACTTTTAAGAGAACCCCAAATGGTTAATTAATGATACAAGTATCATTATATGAGTCTTTTGGCCGAACCTTAGATTTTTAGGAATAGAATATCAATTAATAATATAATATTTGTTTTAAAAACTCTTTTATGTAATTTTTGGCACTATTTGGTTTTTTGTTTTTTTTTTAAATTCATAACAGCATTATTAATTCTAAAAAAATTCATTTAACCAAACCTCATATGTATTTTTAACCTTTAAAATTATTTATATTCATAAAAAGTCTCAAATTAAATTTATTTGGATATTTATAATAGCGATTATGTTAATATTTCATTAATTAGGTAATTAATGCATCATCATTGTGTCATATATAAATTAAATTATTTCATGTCTAAAAAAATTAAATAAAATTATGTAGGAAATATTTATTAGCTTTCTAATGAATATTTATAGTTTAATTTATCTTATGTATAACCCTATATTAAAAATGTTTTAGTTATTGAACTTTGAGTCTAACTCTTTTAACTCTTCTTTAAATAAAATAATAATAAATGTCCTAATCTAATCCAAGTGTACCAAAGAGGTTCATATTTTATTCCTATGGTTGGTTTTTATTGAATTATTCTTATCCAATAGAATTAGGACATGCATTAGGGTAATAAAAATAATAACATTTTTCCCTTAATTTCCCTATTTACTTTTAACCGTGGTAAATAAAAGTAAAAAGTTACTTTTCACCAAAAATTATTTTTATATTATTGAACCACCTTTTACTCCATGATATTTACCGTGTCTCTCGTATTTTCTAAATTAAACTCACAAAAGTGGTAAAATTATGTTTCATGTGAATTTTCAAATTCTCCTAGGTGGTGGGAAAAGAGGGTGAAAACTTCATTAAAATTTTTATATATCAAAAATTATTTTAATCTAACATCAATGAATTACATTGAACATATATTGGTATTATGTATCTATTTATACCTAAAATATATTTAAATAAAATAAATAATTATTCAAATAAAAATTCGGTTTTAAACTATAACTCATTGTTTTTTACTATTCATTAAAAATTGAATGTTTTCAGAAAATTACCAAAAATTAACCCTAAGAAAATTTCAATATTCCAAATCCAAAAATGAAGTCCATTTTGAATGATAAAATTTATAAAATTTTAAAAAGTGGGTATTACTTTTCATAACGGCTAGTTTGATTGGTTGTGGTGTGTTAGAACTCGAAGTTGTGTACCACACACGCTACTGCATTATTCAAAGGGAACCGTACCGTGGAAGCTTGGGGTGTTACATTCTCCCCTCCTTAAAATAATTTCATCCCTGAAATTTATAGATTATTTCTGCGTAAAAATACTTGGGTGGTTCTTAATCATAAGTTTCTCAGGTTCCCACATTGCCTCTTCTATCTTATGGTTTCTCCATAGAGCTTTTACCAGAGGAGACGTCTGGTTTCTCAGCACTTATTCTCTAGTTTCAAGAATCTTGATAGGATCTTCGCAATAAGATAGATTGGGTTCCAGTTCTAATTCATCCTAGGTGAGTACATGCATTGGGTTAGGCATGTATTTTCTCAACAGTGATATGTGGAACACATCGTGGACTTTGGAGAGACTTGGCGACATTGCCAACTGGTAAGCTACAACCCCAATTTATTATAGAATTTTGAAAGGACCGATGTACCTAGGACTAAAGTTTCCCTTCGTACCGAAATGTATAACACCTTTCCATATAGATACCTCCAAGAAAACATGACCTCCTACCTGTAATTTCAAATCCTTTATTCGGTTATCGGTATAGCTCTTCTACCAACTTTGAGCTTCTTAGATGTGGTTTTGGATTACCTTCACCTTTTCCATCATTTCCTCTACCAGATCTGGGCCTATGAGTTTTCTTTCACCTACAACATCCCAACAGGTTGGTGTGCAACATCTCTTTCCCTATATGTCTTCATTTGGTGCCATCCGAATACTTGAAGGGAAGCTATTCTTATAGGAAAATTATACCATAGGTAAATATTGATCCCACAAACCTTGAAAGGCAAGTGAGAAATATATCAACATGTCTTCTAAGGTCTGAATAGTCCATTCTGATTTTCCATCAATTTGGGGGTGGTAGGTAGTGCTCAAATGAAGTTCAGTATCCAGGGAATCTTGAAGACTTTTCCAGAATCTTCATGTAAAACGGGGATCACGATTAGAAACAATTGATAGTTGTACTCCATGAAGTCTTATAACTTCATTATAACATAATCTTGATAAACTTTCATGTGGTAAATCTTCTCTTATAGAAAGAAAATGTATTGAAATTGTAATACGATCAACAATGACCCATATTGCATCGTTCCTTCTTGGATTCTTTGGTAGTCCCATGAAAAATTCCATCGTAATATTATCCCATTTCCACTCAGGTATGAGAAGAGGTTGCATGACTCCTCCAGGTTGTTTCAATCCAGCTTTCACTTATTAAAAAAACATACATCTTGGCCCAAATTCAGCAATCACCCTCTTAATTTTGTCCCACAAAAAAATGTTCCTTCAAATCACTATACATATTAGGGCTACCAGGGTGTATAGAGAAATTGGAACTATGAGCATCATCCAACAATTCAATTTTTAGACCAGGTATATCAAGAACATAAAGTCTCTTCCCAAATTTCAAAATTCCATCTTTATACACAAAGTCACTCAATCTCTCATCATTCACAACTTTAATATTCTTTTGAAACTCTTCATCGCTGGTCTGAGAACTCTTTATCCTTTCTAGTTAAGATGGTTTGGCAACCAATTGAAAAATTGTTGATGTTTCACCTTCTATGGTTATTCCCATATCCATCTTTACTACATCCATGTATATAGGATCCTTTTCCACTCTCATCTTGTTAAAAAATACATGAAATTTTCTTCTCAAAGCATCTGCCACATTATTTTCCTTCCTCGGGTGGTAGTGTATATTGAAATTGTAAACCTTGAGTAGTTCAATCCATCGCCTTTGCCTCATGTTGAGTTGTTTTTGTGAGAAAATATAATTTAAACTCTTGTTATCAATATAAATCTCATATTTCTCACCATAGAGATAATGTCTCCATATCTTCAAAGAAAATATTATAGCCGCTAACTCAATATCATCAGTAGGATAGTTTTACTCATGAATTTTCAGCTGTCGTGATGCATAGACAATAATTCTATCATTGTGAATAAGGTTAAAACCATGTCCTTTTTTGAAGAATCACTATAAATAACAAACCCATCATTCAATGATGGTAGATTCAATATAGGAGAATTGAATAATCTTCTCTTCAATTCTTCAGAACTTTATTCACACTATTTTGTCAAAAACAATTTAACCCTTTTACACGAGAGTTTGGTTAATGGGTTATCCATTCAGGAAAAATTATGGACGAAACTTCGATAATAACTTCTTAATCCAATAAAACTGCATACCTCAGTTATACTCGTCGGTTCTAGCCATTATCGGAATGCTCTTATCATAGAAGGATCAACAGAGATTCTATCCTTATAGAAGATATGGCCAAGAAAAGAAATCTTTTGAAGCCAGAATTCACACTTGCCAAACATTCCATATAATTCATGTCTTCTAAGTGTCTTCAGAATAATGAACAAGTGATTTTCATGATTTTTGTGACTTTTGGAGTATACTAAGATATCATAAATAAATACCACTACAAATTCATCAAGATATTCCTTG
This sequence comes from Viscum album, assembly GCA_963277665.1. NCBI lineage: Eukaryota > Viridiplantae > Streptophyta > Magnoliopsida > Santalales > Viscaceae > Viscum > Viscum album. The sequence continues at coordinate 1,229,786,194 of OY728130.1, forward strand.
AAAACACTATTCATTAGATCCATGAAAACAAAGGGTGTATTATTCCATTCAAATGGAATTACTGTAAACTCTTAAGGCCCGTACCTGGTGCAAAATGCAGTCTTTGGAATGTATTCCTTCTTCACGCACAACTGATGGTATCCAGATTGATGTTAAATCTTTGAAAAGTATTGAGCTCCATGTAGTTGGTCAAATAAATAATCAATGCGAGGTAGAGGATACTTGTTCTTTATTGTTATAGCATTGATCTCCCTGTAGTCAATGCACAAGCTCATAGATCCATCTTTCTTCTTAACAAAAATTATAGGGTCTCCCCATGGAGAAGCACTAGGGTGAATAAATCCTTTATTAATCAATTCCTATAGTTGTTTCTTTAGTTCCACTAATTCCACAGTGGCCATTCTATAAGGGGTCTTTGAGATGGGCCTTGATCTAGGAATTAAATCAATGGAAAACTCAATTTCTCATTCGGGATTATGTCCAGGTAAATCCTCTAGAAACACATAAACATGTTCTTTAACAATAGGTACATCCTCTATTTGAACATAATTTTCCTCACCCAAAGTTATTTCATTCTCTTCTCCCCCAATAATGGAATTTAGTTGTGCTACTGGGGGTGGATCTAGATGAGAATTAGGTGGTGACTATTCTGCTCTAAAATAAGGTGTTCTTTATCATCGTCATGAAAAATCATAACCTAATTCTTATTATAATAAATTTTTGCATCATGGTCAGAAAATCAATCCATACCGAGGATTATATCAAACTCAATCATGGGAATGGTGATGAGATCAGCTGATAAAGGGCATTTATATGACCTACTGTGAACTGATTCACAAAACTTCGTTGTGATGCTACTTTCCTTAAGAGTTTTGACTGACAACTCCCTTGTTAAATCAAATTAGAAATATATATTTTTCTTAGCAAACTGGGAAGATATGAAACAATGCGATGATCCAACAATCAAATAAAGCATTTTCTAAACTTGAGAAAACTATTAAATTACCTGCCACCTCATCTTTCATAGCTTCAACCTCAGCAGTAGTGATAACATATTCTTGGCCTTGATCCCTTAGCCTTTTCTAAGGTAAGACCCCCTAAATATTAGGACATTCATGTACATAATTCCCCCTTTCTCTACAATTGTAGCATTCAACATCGACAACCTATTTGTTCCCCTCGCAATCAAAAGCTTTGTGGCCTTTTTCTACACACTTGTAACAGAGTCCCATTCCCTTCAGGCTTGTACCAAAGTGTTTCTTCCCAAATTTACTGTAGGATGGATAATCCAATTTTCCCTTCTTCCCCTTATTTCCATTTCCAGAGTGTTCAACAGATCTCTTCTTCTCTTTCTTTTCATTATAGTCGTAAGACTTAGAGAATTCTATTTCTGTCTTGATAGCACATGAGACAAAATCTTCATACGGCGATAAGGATTCTGAGACTAATGCTTGATGGAGAAATGGTTTTAACCCATCAAAGAAATGATTAATCTTACTTCTTGGGGTATGTATATAATATGTAGAATGCCTCGCTAACCTTGTAAAGTTAGCTTTATACATTGCAATATTCTCATCCTCCTTTTGCCTTAGACTCATAAATTGCATTTCCATACCTGCTCGATGGTCATGAGAAAGTATTTTTTCTAAGAAAAGATCATTAAACTCTCTCCATTCCATATTTAATACATCATCATCTTCCTTTTTGTTTTGAATCAATAACCACCATTGAAAATCATATCCAGTGAGGCGGTAAACAGCCAAGGCATCTTTTCCCCTTTCGCTACTCCCCAAGGCATGGAATATTTTCTCTAAGGAATTTATCCTTTGCTCATCTACTAGTGGATTTTTACGCCAATTGAATTTTGGTGGTTGTTGCCTCATGAAGCTATCTAACCTTGATCCTCCACTTTGTGGATTAGAGTGCTCCATACTGGTAAGGTTATTATTCATAACCTGAGTGACTTGTCCCTGTATGGTGATTAGCTGATCAGCACCAGTTGCATCAGTAGCTCCACTATACTTATCTTGAGTAGGAGGTAAATCCCTACATGTAGTGCATGCATTGGTACAGTTCCATTCCTTCCACTAGGCACCATTTCTAAACAATGTCATAAAGTAGATTAGTTTATAATTTGAAATACATAATTCCAAACTCATAAAAAACTTAACATAAATTGAACCATTTATAGATATAATCAATAATCATAAAAAAAATTCTTTGAGGAAGTATATACTCGTAAAACCTTCATAATGGTTTGTAATGATAATGATAATTATCATAATCATATCCCACGGAAGTGTCGTAACCAAGAGTTTAGTAAGTCCTGTTGTCGTGCACTTGTTCACATTCGAGTCTAGCTTAAAGCGGTGTTTTCGAATTTAACCCTAGGTACATCTGTCCAGAGCCACCTCTACATTCTCGTATCCAGACATGGATGTATTGCTTGGTATACTCCCAAAATCTCTACAACCCCAAAATTCTAGGATGTTCTTCTATACTAATCCTCAAAGTCCATCTAAGGATAATGCGCTCTAATTAGAGTTTATCTAAATCTAGATTTCAAGGTTTGTACTATACTTCCTCTGATACTAACTGTAATGCCCCGACCCTAGTTACCCATAGTCGGTGCATTATTAAATAACATTGGCATGATCACAAAAGATGATGTCTCGAAAGACTGATTAGTTGAGTAGCTTTGGAAGTACTAGATACATTCATAAGGTTTACATTACATCATAAATGGAAAACTACAACAAAATTGTTTCCATAGACAACACTGAGATCCAATAGCCTATCCCTACAAGTTAGTCATAATATACTCATTCAGATACTGCAAAAAATATAACACAAAATGGGGTGAGCTCAGATGCTCAGTAAGGATAACAATATAGTGGAAACTTTCATACATAATCATAAATATTTAAGGCTATGTATACAACTAAAACAAAAGTATTTTAAACTTGATCTTCAGCATAATATGGAAAAGATAAAATCAAAATAATTTCATTTACTTACTCACATGGATATTCTACTAGTCGAATACTCACATGAAATATCAATAGCCACTTTCATGATGATGGAATGCAAAATTCCAGACTTTCATAACCACATAGTCAAGCCCTTGTGCCATGACTAGAAATAAGATTTTGTCAAGGCCTTATGAAAAGACAATAGTTTGTCTCGTGAGAACTACCGATGCATCGAGGAGCTATAACGGGCTCTACCCGTCACATAATAAGTCCAATGCATTCCTCATATGAAAATATTTAAACATAACATAAACATTCATATTAAAACTAGAATTCTGTCATGACCCGTCCCCCGGGGCCTGTACCGTGACTACCCTAAGCCCGACTTCCATGGGCCAGGTGCTGGCGACTAGCACCAAAGGCGTAAATAACTAAAACAGGGAATGCATTGCCTTTATAACTGTAAACACATACAACAGAGAACAAGATGGAAGAAAAACACTAAGTAAAACTGTATACAAAGAGTGCTAGAAAGTAAAAGGGGACGGAAATACAAGCCCAAATGTAAAGTACAAGTACAACTGAAAAGGGACAAAACTACTGAAAGGTGAAGAGAATCTCTAGGATATTCCACCATGGATCCAACCTAAAGGGTAGGTAGAGATATACGCCATAGCACTCCACGTTTTTCTGTCACCTCTGGGAACCGACTCGTCATAAGGTCCACTTCCAGGTACCGTCAAGTCATGCTACTCTGATCCTCAGTCAACACTGTCTGTCGTCTGTAACCAACACAAAGAGGTGCGGGCATAGCCCGTGCAGGTGTGAGTATAACGATACTCTGTAGGGACCCTGAGACCACCATGGTTCTCAAAATCCACCATGGATAAACCATAGAGTATGAAATCAACAGATATCTATTACTTAGGTAAATGACCAAACATATTCTTATGTTATCATGTAACCCATCTCAATCATAAGGAAAACACAGGAATCAATGACTCAGCTCACACAGGTATACAAATTTTGTAGAGAGATAGATATGATCAGATGTAGCCACTGATTCATCAAATCTGTCAGGCCAATATATAATCCAGGACCAGCTATTCTGTCAGACCAACACATGATCCAACAATAGAAGTCAGAACTGTCGGACAGGCACATGATCCAGGGACAGTCTTCCGACCTGTCGGACCAACACATGATCCATGACCAGCTGTTTGTTCATACCAACACATGATCTAGGAACAGAAGTTAGAACTGTCAGACCAACACATGATCCAGGAATAGTCATCAGAGCTATCGGACCAACACATGATCTAGGAGCATTCGTCAGTGCACAGCCAGCCTCATGGTTTCCATTAGAATGCTTGATTCCGGGAGGGTCTTCTCCTCAATCCAAGAGTCAATACATCAACTACCACATCGTACCGATTTTATGTATCCTCATGTTCGGTCTCATCAAAAGGAACACAATGCGACAGACGATGCGTCAATCGGACACCAGGTCTGAGAGTTATTGGAATTTCTATTCTGAGGGCCTGATTAGATTTTTGTTCAATCCAACCGGACCATACCCCAACTAAGTCCAAAAATAAAGTGGGGTATTCCAAAATAACATTTTTTCTCCATGAATTCGGTTTCCATATACGGTTCGTTAATTGGACACTCATATCCCATGTTTTGGGAGAAAAGGTGAATTCATGTCGAATGGGTCTGGGTCAGGTCCCGCCCAGTCGGACTGACCCGTCCCGACCCGGTCTGTGGGTCTAACCTGGTTTACTGGTCTAACATGGCTCATAGGTTCGACCCGTCCCGCAGGTCCGACCAGGCCCTAGGGGTCGGCCCTACCCACAATGGAGGACCGACCCTCGCTGGGTACGGCCCACGCTCGGTCCGGCCCGCGCTGGGTCCAGCATGGCGGTCCGGTGGCCCGGAGGCCCGTGGGGGTCCGCCCAATCCACATCTAGGGGAGAGGACGCGCCCCCTTGTTCCCAAACAGATTACTCAATTGGGAGAATGGAACAGGTGCTAGTGTGTCACGCAGGATCCGCTGGTCCCGCACCTCTCGGCTGGCCGAGCGGCCAGTTGCCACCTCCCGCGCGGCGCTGGTTGCACCGCGCCGCCTATGGCGCCCCGACAGCTGGGGCGGCCAGTCTTCATCAAGGCCGGGCTTGAGCCGGCCACTACTTCACTGCCATGGCCAGGGGCTGCGGCCCTCCTTCAGTCCACCCGCGCGGCGCTGGTTGTGTCGCGCCTTCTCTGGCGTCCCGGAGGCTTGTCCCGGTGGCAACCTTCACAGCCTGCCTTTCGCCAGTCGCCGCTGCACCACCACGGTCCTTTGGTCGTGGCCTTATCCTCTATCAGCATAGTTGCGCCACCATCATCCATGCAGTGGCGATCATCTCACCAACCATCGATGAACTTTCTATGGGTCACCATACGAGTTCTGGTGGCCCGATTCTCGCTCCAGATGAAATCGCACATTCCTCGGGTCGTCTCCTTCGATCTGTAACAATTTTTGATGAGTAAATCTCAACCCGGATTCATTCAGCATTGAGCGTCAAAATCCCCAAAGAATACGGAGGGGTCAGGCCATGTTTGTTTGGCCCATGCCCTCCGCATTAGGGTGATATCAAGCATCTTCGAATTCTAAACCATTATGGAAGATGAAGAATATACAACAATTATCATGTTTGAACCCCTACCTCATATCGTTTGTTGGCGGTGACGAGGAGGAAGTATGGAGGTCGTTCGTCATAGGTGAGGATATCCCACTTTGGGAGGAAATCCCGAGGAAAATGGGTGAAGAAGGTCGGCGTTCTTCATTTGTGTTCTTTGTCGGAGAGCATTTCCTCGTTGGTGTTCTATCTCCAAGAGCTCCTCTTCACCTCAATCCTCCGTTCCGAAAAATGAATAGCACCCCACCAAATAATATATTATGTGGTTTATTATGTTCATTGGCATAAATTCAATAGGGGCATTTAATTAATTGATGTGTCTTTATTAATCAAATGGGGTGGTTTGGCACCATTAAATGTAGATGATATCAAAAGGCTCCCCCTCATTAATGAGGGGAGTTCTAGAGGCTTCTATCTCAGATGGTCCCCACCAAATTAATACTCACAAGGGAAGTTATGTTTGGGTGGGCTCCACAACCATAACCACTCATGGGAGGTTAAGGTGGGGTGGTCCCCACCCCCATCCTCCACATAGAGTTTTTATCCCACAAGAATAATAACAAAGCTACCACATTATTTTTATCTAACTTATTCATTAAAATCCAAAATCTAACTTTTATTCTCGATCAACTTCTGTCGAAGTAAAAGTATCCTTAAGCAAATATCGGGGCTGCGAGTTCAACGGTGCCCCTAAATTTCAATTCCGAGCAATAGTTCAAAAGTTAAAAAAAGTCGCTCGTGCGTTTACTGCTCGTACCCGAACAAAAGTTCGGAAAATTATTATCAGTCACCCTCGACTCGCGCCAGTCGAGATTAGGCTCTCCCTAGGTGAAACATTCACCAATGAACCAAAAATTACTCTTGGATTTTCAATCTGAGTTACCATTTAGAAGATATACAATTTACAATAAAATAATTCTCACTTAATTATTTTATTTGTGGCCAGAAACTAACTTTCTCTGGAGGCCCGCACCAGCCAAAGTTAGAATTTTCTTAAAGAAAGTATAAACTCACGAGTTGAATGGTGTTCTTGGGTTTTTAATCCGAGTCACAGTTTTAGAGTTATAAACATTTTAAAAATAAAATAATTTATTCAATTATTTTATTTACAATTATGCCATTTTGGGTTTTTTTCATAGGAGGCCCGTGCCGACAAATCTTAAGTCACGCCAAGGGTAAAACCGCCATCTAGAGCACAACGGTGCGCTCAGATTTCAGATCTGAGTCACCGTTTATGAGTTATTCCACTTTATCAGGAAAACTACTTAGGCATGTTAACATAAGCTTAACAAAAACATCGACGGATCATTTCGGGGACTTCGGGCCTCAGAATCGTGCACCGTCAGATTTAACGGACCCGTAAAATTTTCATTTAATTTAAAAAATTACATGGAAATTAAGGGTATTTACATTCTCCCCACCTTAGGGATCTACGTACTTGTAAGACACAACTCACAACTGAAGGAACAAGTGGGGGTACTGAGCACACATCTGAGACTCCTGCTCCCATGTGCTCTCTTGGAGGTTCCCATGCTGCCAGTGAATGTGCACCAGAGGTATCGACTATCCACAAATGATCCTCCCCTGTCAATCCTCAATCTATACTGGAACCTCTGTAAAAGTCCCCCCATCATCAACGTCTAGTTCTCCATGGTTGATGATGTGATAAGGGTCATGCATGCATCTTCTCAGTGGAGATACCTGGGAGTCATCGTGCACCCAGTGCAACTGAGGTGGAAGAGTGAATTAGTAAGCCACCTCACCTACACTGCTGAGGACGTGGATAGGTGTGAAGAATCTTGGATATAACTTGATGCCTCAGCCAAAACTCCAAATAACTCATCGAGGTGAGACCCGTAAGAAGATGTGGTTTCCATCCTTGACCACCAGAGGCCTCTGTCTCCTTTCAGGATACGACTTCTGCCTACTCTATGTAGTCTTCATCCGCTCCTGGATGATCTGTACCATCTCAGTGATAGCTTGTACCATCTCTAGTTGGTAGGAAGTCGTCCAACATGGTGAGTCAGTCGACGATCACCCAAATAGAGTCATGTCCCATGGATGTACGTGGAAGTGTCTTCACGAAGTCCATGGATATCCCATCCCTATTCTACTTTGGAACCTCTAAAGGCTGATCTAGGATTGTTGGTACATGAGGCTCCACCTTCACTTGCTGACATGTGAGGCATCGAGAGACAAACTCCACTACTGCCTTCATCATACCTGGACACTAGTGCTGTCGTCGAAGTTCCTGGTACATCATCACCACTCCTGGATGTACCGTTAGAGGGGATGTTTGAAACATTCTCAAAACATCCTCCTGAAGTGACACGGGAACCATAGTACGTCCTCTGAAGAGAATGACATGCTCCCCACCTTCGGAAATTCCATCAGGTGCATGTATTGTGGATATCTGAGCACGTCTTTTCTTGCATTCAAAGTTCCCACGTTGCGCCTCCCTGACTCACTGAAGAAGTGGGGGAGTGACTATAAGAGTCTAAAGGAAGGCTTCTCCATCTCTATCCACAAAGTATATCTGTAAAGCAGCCAGCTGCTCTGTCACATCACCTAACAGCTATATACCAGATCTCCAACTGAGTGCATCTGCTACAACGTTCCCCTTCCAAAGAGTATAGACTATATCAAAGTTATGTTCCTGGAGGAACTCAATACAACGCCACTATCTCAGGTTCAGGTCCTTCTGAGAGAAGATTTAAATGAGACTCTTGTGATCAGAATATACAGTGAAATGTTTGCCCATAAGTTAGTGTCGCCACATCTTCAATGAGAAGAACACTGCTACTAACTCCTAGTCATGAGTAGCGTAGTTCTACCCATGTTGTGATAGCTTCTGAGAACCATATGTGATCACTGCTCACTCCTGCTTCAGAACACATCCGAGTCTGGTCCCTGTTGCATCGCAATAAAGTATGTACCCTACGCCTATCTCTGGAAGCCTCAAAATTGGGGCACTAGTCAGCCTCTACCTCAACCCTTGAAATCTCTGCTGGCATCTCTCTGACCACACGAAGGGTTGCCACTTCATCGCCAAGGATGATAGTGGTGATGAAACTCTGGAGAAGTTTGGCACAAAGGTATGTCTGTCCGACTCATGAGTGATTGGTTGCACATGCTTATGCATGAGTCTATCCTATGCTACCCAGGTTTTACTTTTTCCCGACCAAGGAAAACCCCATCCCAACGTTGTAGATAATCCACAACATCTTTTCCTAATATAGTCAATCTGAGTGTGAACTATGGATTTCAAGTCCAAACCCACACTAACGTCATAAGGCCTCGACACTGCCACCAAGAGGTTCCAACTGAAACTCTCACCTCAAGGGTCAGATCACACCATCATCGAAAGTGTGATTATCGAGTCTCCACCCAATGGAATCTCCAGACATGAGGGTCAAGTCAACGGTTTAACCAGAAACTCTAGGTCTTGGACAAGATTCGTGGAAGGAAGGAATGATTGGTTCATATGTATATTGTTACAATAGCTAATAGTAGACACAGACCGTACCTCAAATAATTCCTAGAGCCTTTGGGTTGCACTCCTTGACCATATGCGGCTACTCTCTTCCCCTGTCCTCAAGCTCTCTAAGCCTGGAGGGTTCCATATAGGGGGGTGGTTGTAACATGTCGAAATGTACACCACCTCATTATGCTCTCCAAGCTCTCCTTCTGTATCTGCTTCCCTGTAGATTCAACTGCCCATAACAAATACTCTACCAAAAAAAATTTACACGCTCAAGTCTCTGAGACTGGCATCGGTTTTCCTGCTTTCCCACTGCTAACATTCACTGGATGTATCAACTCAGCCAAAGAAGATTCAACCACAAAGGTTCTCTCTAGTATCATAACATATGTAGGAATGCGTATAGGAATTCTGATGGCTTTGATGTCCTTTAAACACAGCTCATTCAGAAGTTCGATCCCTGAATCACTGATCGTACCATATTTATCGAGTCTAGGAAATATCAGTATGCCTCGATGAATACTCAACTACCGACACATCATCCAGCCGAAGCAGTAGAAGTTCTAGGGAACTCTTAGCCAACTCCTCAAGCCAGTCCTCAGCCGCCTGTGAGTCAGGCTCACCTCAGAACCTGAGGGGTATCTGATGTTGAAACATGTGTAAGGCACTAAGCCAACACGTGTCCTCTACCGGTACCGCCGGTTGCATATACTGACCAAAAAGCAGTGATATAACTAAAAAACTACCTGGAGGTACTATCTCAGGTAATGGACCACGTATTGAGGCCTCATCACTATGAGGACCATACTCATGGTCACTCACTGAAAATGTATAGAATCTAAGATAACCATATTTTCTACTGGTGTGTCAACTAGACAGAAAACTCTAGCAATCGCCTCCAACCAGCCCTCAGCTACGTGGGAATTCGTCTCGCCGCAAAACCTCAGAGGCCTATGCTGTTGGAACTCATACGATCATGCTCTGTCGGTGTGCATCGTACGCCAGTGCGGCTGGTGGTATCTACAGCCCTATATGTGGTGGTGTTGCTGGTAGACCACCCGATGGTGCCAACATAGTAAGAGGGCTTTGCACCGGATCCTCATCTCTCGGTGGGCCATCATCGTGTAGTATCTCGGGAACCCTAGCTGGTTGTCTACGTAGAGACATCCTTATAAGGAACAAGTAAACCACTATCAAAAAGTTATACCTGGTGATCTGACTCAAGGAGTTCAAAAAGAAGACTCCTGAAAACACACTCACAATCAGTGTTTTTGTGCATTGAGTTGGAAATCAGAAGTCAGGGTCCTGGTGTATGGATACGTCGGCCGCTGCACCAACAATGGACTCTCTGGACTGAAAACCACACTCAGTACTCTTAACACTATTGATTTATATAAAATTAATATCATAGTCCTATATTTTGTGGTAGAACCGACTCCTCTGATACCAATTTGTCATGACCCGTCCCCCGGGGCCCGTGCCGTGACTACCCCAAGACCGCCTTCCATAGGCCAAGGGCTGGCGACTAGCACCAAAGGCATAAATCTCTCAAACAGGGAAGGCATTGACTATATAACTATAAACACACACATCATAGAAAAAGAAGGAAGAAAAACACTAAGTAAAACTACATAAAAAGAGTGATGAAAAGTTAATGGGGCCGGAAATACTAGCCCAACTGTAATGTACAAGTACAACTGAAAAGTGACTAAATAGCTGAAAGGTTAAGAGTAGCTCCTAGATCATCCACCATGGATCCTACTTGAAGGGTAGGTACATATAGCCTCTACAACACTCCACGTTCATTCGTCTCCTTCGGGTACCGACTCATTGTAAGGTCCACCTCCGTGTACTGTCCAGTCCTGCTACTCTGATCCTCAGTCAACGTTTTCCGTCGTCTGCAGCCAACACAACAATGTGCGGGAATAGCCCGTGCAGGGGTGAGTATAACGATACTCAGTAGGTACCCCGAGACCACCAAGGTTTCTCCAAATCCACCAAGGATAAATCACTAAGTATTAAATCAATGGATATCCATTACATAGGTATATTCCCATACATATTCATAAGTTATCAAGTAACCCATCTCAATCATGGGGAAAACATCGGAATCACTGAATCATTTCATATAGGTAGACAACATTTGTAGAGAGATAGTGATGATCAGATGAACCCACTTAATCATCAGAGCCATCAGACCAAAACACGTGCCAGGACCAGCTATTCTGTCGGTCCAACACATGATCCAAGAACAGAAGTTAGATCTCTCGGACCAACACATAATCTAGGAACAGTCTTCAGAGCTGTCGGACCAACACATGATCCAGGACCAGCTATTCTATCGGACCAAAACATGATCCAGGAATAGAATTCAGAACTATCACACCAACACATTTTCCAGGAATAGTCATCAGAGCTGTCGAACCAACACATGATCTAGGAATAGTCGTCATTGCACAACCAGCCTCAGGGTTTCCACCAGCATGCTTGATTTCGGGAGGGTTTGCTCATAAATTCAAGATTAAATACATCAACTAGTATGTAATCCTAGGTTTATATATCCCGAAGTTCTGTCTCATCAAAAGAAACACAACGCGACAGACAGTGCGTCAATTGGACGCCCGGTCTGAGAGTAATGGGCATTTCTGTTCCGAGGGCCCAGTTAGATTTCAGTTCAATCCAACCCGACCATACATCCACTACATCCAAAACTCATTTGGAGTATTCCAAAAGAACCATTTCTCTCCAAGTCTTCCATTTCCATATACGGTTTGTCATTCGGACACCTGTAACTCATGTTATGGGCGAAAACGTGAATTTAGGTCGAACGGGTGCGGGTCCGGTCCGGCACACTCTGATCAACCCAGCCTGACCCAGGTCCGGGCATGGGTATGACCTGGACCACGAGTCTGACCCGTCCCATGGGTCTGACCTGGATAGTGGGTCTGACCTGGATAGAGGGGGCGGCCCAGCCTGCGGGGGCGGCCGACCCACGCTGGAGGCCCGGCCCGCGCTGGCTCCGGCCCGCGTTGGGTCTAACCCAGCAGCCCGGCAACCTACGGGGGTCCACCCTAGTCGCGTCCAGGGGGGAGGCCACACCCATGGTTCCCGAATGGCTTATCCTTTCAGGCGGGTGGAACCAGCACCGGGCTGGCGCCGGTGTGTCACGCGGGACCCGCAGGTCCCACACCTCCCAGCTGGCCGAGCGACCAACTGCCTCCTCCGGCGCAACGCTGGTAGCGTCCCACCACCTCCGGCAACCCGGTGGCTCGGGCTTCCATTCTTCATCGTAGTCAGCCTCGAGCTGGCCGCTACTTCACTGCCACGGCTAGGGGCCGCAACCCTCCTTCGGTCCACCTCGCGGGGTTGGTTGCGTCGCGCCTTCTTCGGCGTCCCGACAGCTCAGGCCGACGGCTTCCTTCACGGTCGGCCTTGCGCCGACCACCACTGCACCACCGCATTCCTTTGGTTGCAGCCTTCTCCTCTGGTGGTGCGGTTGCACAGCCGCCATCCTTGCGGTGATGATCACCGCACCAACCGTCGGCGTACATTCCACGGGTCACCGGACGAGTTCTGGTGGACCAATTCTCACTCTGGATGTAGTCACACATTCCTCATGTCATCTCCTTCGATCCACAACATTTTTTGACGAGTAACATTATACCCAGAATCATGCCACATTGAGCCTCAAAATCCACAAAGAATACGGAGGGATCAGACCTTGTTTGTTCGGACCGTTCCCTCCACGTTAGGGTGATATCAAGCAACTTCGAATTCTAAACCACGATGGAAGACAAAGAATACACAACAATTAGCAATCTCAAACCCCTATATCATATAGTTCATTGGTGGTGATGAGGAGGATGTATGGACATCATTCTTCGTAGGTGATGATGTCCCACATTGGGAGGAAATGACGAGGAAAAACGGAAAAGAAGGTCAGCGTTCTGCGTTGGTGTTCTTCATCGGAGAGCCTTTCCTCTTTGGCGTTCTATCTCCATGAGATCCTCTTCTCCTCAATCCTTCTTTCCAAAAAATGAATATCCCCCCCCCCCAGAAATAATAGATTATGTGGTCTATTATGTTCATTGTCCTAAATTAAAATAGGGAATTTAATTAATTGATGTGGCTCAATTAATTAAATGGGGTGGGTTGGCACCATTAAGTGTAAAGGAGATCAAGAGGCCCCCCCTCATTAATGAGGGGAGTTCTAGAGGCTTCTAACTCGGGTGGTCCCCACCAAATTAATCCTCATAAGGGAGGTTATGTTTGGGTGGGCCTCACCACCATAACCTCTCATGGGAGGTTAAGGTGGGGTGGTCCCCACCTCCTACCTCCACATGGAGGTTTTAACCAACTAGAATAAAAATAAACCTACCACTTTATTTTTATCTAACTAATTCCTAAAAACCCAAAATCTAACATTTATTGTCGACCAACTACTGTTGAGGAAAAAGTATCCTTAATTGAATACCAGCGCTGCAAGTTCAATGGTGCCCTCATATTTCAATTCTGAGCACCGGTTCAAAAGTTACAAAACATCGCTCGCGTGTTTACTGAACGTACCGAAAAAAAAGATTGGAAAATTATTATCAGTCACCCTCCACTCGTGCTGGTCAAGGTTAGGCTCTGCCTAGGTGAACAATGACCCAAAAAACCAAACGGTACTCTCAAATTTTTAATCCTAGTTACAATTTAGATGTTATGAATTTTACAATAAAATAATTGTCACTTAATTGTTTTATTTGTGGCCAAAAACTTACTTTCTCTGGTGGCCCGCACCGGCCAAAGTTAGTATCTTCTTAAAGAAAGTATACAATCACTAGTTCAGTGGAGGTTTCATATTTTTAATCCCAGTTACTATTTATGGGTTATAAGAATTATAAAAATAAAAATAATTTATTCAATTATTTTATTTACAATTATTCCATTTTTGGGTTTTCTCACAGGAGGCCCGAGCCAACTAATCCTTAGTCGCACTAAGGGTAAACCCTACCATCTTGAGTGCATCGCTACCCTCAGATTTCTGATCTGAGTTACCATTTAAAAGTTATTCAACTTCTTCATGAAAATTTCTTACGCACGTTATCTTAAGCTGAACAAAAATTTCGACGGATCATTCCGGGCACTCTGGGCCTCTGAATTGCATGCCGTCAAATTTCGCGGACCCGAAAAATTACCATTTAATTAAAAACATGTACATAAAAATTATGGATTTTTACACATAAAAAAGGTCAATACATTATCCATAAACCATGAATGGTGTAAAAAATAACACATCCATAGTCCAACATATCACAAAACATTCAATTCAATAAAGAAGTTTTGTATCATAATAAATCAACATCAAATAAGTTTAAAATCCATCAACGTGTGTCAATATAGATGAAATCAAAACCTGTTTTAGAGAAATATCTCCGTCTATTTTGAAATCATTTAGGAAAACATTTATTTTGAAACTATTCTTATAAGCTTGTAAGGGAATATTTGATGATGTTATAATGGCAGAAAATAGTTGCACCCGCCGTATAAGTTAAAAAAACATTCTTACCATAATTTTTTTGAAATGGTTATCAAGGACCTTATTTGGAAAATGACAGAAAGATTTCTTTATAAACATCATATAAAAAGTCAAACAAGGGTATAAATGAATTTATAAACAACTTATAAAAAGTTGAAAATGTTACAAAGGGAATTTTTTTCACCAAAACATTATTCATTCGTCCAAGGATTCCTTTTTCAAATCATTTTGGGGGAAAACTAGGCGCCCCAAACTATTCATTGAGCCCTTTACCTCCCTATTTGATCCATTCATCCTTGTGAATGTTCTATGGTGATCTGGGGTTGATCTATTGTGACTTCTTTTATGTTTCTAATATGTTTCCTTCTATCATTTTATCGAGGATCCAATATGGAGGGGTGTCTTTGGTTTGGGGTTAATTGGTTAGAATTTTGATGAATCCTTGGTGTGGAATATGTTGATATGTAGTTTTCATGGTGTTGTTATAATTCATTGGTGTCTGTCATCACCCTACGGTGCATAAAATATGGAATAATCCCTTGATGTAGGATCACATTTGATTCTATTTATTATGCATCATGAGGGAGGGGTTTTACTTCATCTTATATATAACACATTCTTGTACCATCCTAATTAAAAATAAATAATCATTGATTTTGATTTTGATTGGAAAATGCAGTTTTATTTTCATGCTTTTATAGATTTCATAATGATTGTGATATTTTGATTTTTTGGGCATGATTCCCTACTAAATATTCTATCCATTGGGGGATTTTTTTCAGGAATACATATTTCATGGTCTTTACATTGTAGATATTATTTTGGTATCACCCTAAAATGAAAATTTGGATAACTATGTATACTTGTCTAATGAAATGGTTTACCAAGGATTTTGGATTTTGTTATAACGACCTAAAGAAATGTAGTGGAATATAGTAAATGTTCTTATGAACTTGAAAAATGTTTTTTGTGGTTTTTATATGTGGTGGAAGTGATTAGAATGTGGTTTTATAGTTGGGTTGTGATGGGCATGGTATGATTATGTAACAAGGATACATAACTGGTTTTGATATGTTATATTGATGGATCTGGTTCTATGTTAGGGGTTTGTTTTCATTGGCATTGTGATTTTGGTATGATGACTTCAAACATGGATGTAATTGATAGGCATGGGTGCCTATCCATTAGTATCATGCCAGAAGATTCACCCTCTGTCTAGAGATTCTTATATTACATATCATGAATGTGTCTTAATTAGGGAGGAAATGTGACAACACTATATTTTATAAAGGATATTCACCTTCTGAAATAATTTTTTTCTGTTACCTATTATGTGTTATGCTTAGTAGTTTCTTAGTTAGTGATGAAACGAATAAATAATTTATTATTATATCTAATAATGACTTGGAATACATTGGTTAGGAATGAGAAATGGGTTTTGGGGCTTGAAGTGTGGTGTTGGGAATTTAGAGGCGGAAACAAAAGTGATGGTGTTATGAGAAGGTTTTTTTTTGTTCCAAACCCATAGGTTGAGATTGAGTTTTTGTTATCATATATGTATAGAATTTTATTTTTATTGTGATTCCTATACCCACCCCACCCTTGTTGAGCATTTTGTGTTGAACACCCCCATTGTCATGAGGAATTGTGTCTTTCCCAACATCCCAATGGGAGGATGGATGGATGGACACACTATGTTTCCTGATTTCTCTCCTAGGTGATGATGAACCAAGTTTCTTTAGGTAGGATTTGGTGGGATGTTGTATCCCATGTTATTTCAGGTGAGGTATTTTGTTTCCCAGGTTTCTTTGGGATGCGTTGTGATGTGCTTTCACATGTTTCTTTGGGATGATATGAGATTTTTCGTGAGGCCCAGGTGTGTGTGAGAGAGATTGGTTGTGAGGTGTAGGTGTGCATGGGTAGGGTGTGTTGATAGGAAATGGTCTGTGTGGATGGGATGTGTATTGAGGCCTAGGTATGTGCGTGTAGTATGTCTTTTTGAGGCCCAGGTGTGTGCGGTTTGGATTTGATGTGAAATATTTAGAAGTGGTTGGAGTTCTAGGAAATTTTCCATTCGAGTGTGAGAGCGAATATTAAGATGGAAAGTTGTACAGTGTGCCATATTATTGACATGATTTATATTTTATTACATGACTTGTATTTCTTGGTGACCCTACCTTGGTTAGTATGGGTGATCATTATACCTTCTTAGGAATTGTTTTGTTATGTTTTTTTCTTAGTGGTGGATTGGTACACCTCTTTCACATATGAATAAGAGGATTTTTTTTCTTACAAAGTATAATTTAATGCTCACCCAATGTTTATAAAACTGTTTTCAGGTTTCTAAGAAGCTTTTACGGACCGTGTTGGGCCTTACTATCTCAGATCATGATAATTACTATGTCTATACTTATCTTTACTTTCCGTATTTACGTTGGGGACTTTTTTATTTGTTATCAGTTATATTTATAGATGCACGTGGGATGGTTAGGGATTTATTTCTATATATTTTAGGGAGTTTTTTTGGATGATTCATCTTATTTATAATTATTATTTATATTATAAAGGGTAATGCCTCACATATTGTGATAATTGTACACCCTTGGTGCTAGTATCCAACCTTGTTCCTACTGGAGGCGGTACTTAGGGGTCATTATATCTGATTATTTTTTGAAATCCTATGAGAAATATATTTTGAGGGGGTGTCATGACAAGTTTCTCATCAGAATTCTATCCTTTAATTGTTCAACCACTTGTGTAAATGAGATAATACAAGTTTTGAGGTATGAATTTTTACCTTCTCATTTCTCATTACTGTAACGACCCAAAATTTCATTAATGGAAATACCTCTTGATCTAATAAAATGTATCTTTATGTAAAATGTTTATATAAAATTTCAACTTATTTGGTTTTATAGATTTTAAAATACTGTTATGAAATGTGACAGTTTTTAATATAGTCGTTGAACAGGGATCACATGATTAGTATAAATATAGGGCTTTAAATATTTCAGTTTACTCTAACAAAGGAAGCGATAGCCTCATCAAGTAGATGTGCCCCACACGTAGACCATTTGTCAGAGCTCGGAAAGTAGGTTGTGTCTTTGGGCATTGCTCTTGACCAAGCCCAAGCTGAGCTTGAATATGTTTAGCTGGAGCAGAACCGCCTACGAGAGAAGTGGAAGTTGATATAGATTACCACCCGAGCAATGTAATCCGAGCCACCCGAAGAGTCGGTCACCATTGCACACCATACCCGTTAGTCTTATGTGGGTGTTATAAGGGGTTATGTAAGAAGAAATTAGCACTATGTTCATGTATATATTTTTTGTATATAATAATGAATATACCTTCATTTTAATGTTGTTACATTGTATATGGGTTTTAAAGCACAAATAATATTTTTAGTTAATGTTCAACTAAGAAATCTATTTTGATGAATTAATTGATATTATATTTAAATAATATTTTATTAAATTATTATTATTATTAAGTTAATTTTTATTAAATAAAAATTATTGTATAATTTTGTGAATCCAATCATAATTTTTATTAAGGTTTCAGAGCCATTTTTATCAAAAATCGTGAATTTTTTATAAATGTTGTTTTTTATTATAAAAGTGAAAATTAACATATTCAAAATATTATTTAAATTAAATTAATATTATTTCTAGAATCAGGACATCAAAATTATCCATAGGTGTATTTTTCATAATTTTATGAGGCAATCAAATTTTTGGGTAAAAAATAAATACCCTTTAAATATATAATGTGTTTTATGATATCATAATGACCCAATAGTGATGTAGTAAAATACTATAAGCCTTATGTTTGGACAATATATTTTTTACCATTAGTATAATGTGATTTTGGGTTTTTTTGACTTATTTTACAAAGCATTAATGGACCCTTCATGGCTTATTAAACATCTTTTATTTTTAAATTTATTTCCTTGGGAGTGTGACTCACCTCTACATAAGCAACCCCATTATTTTAAGAAGTTCGGATATTGGACTTATAATTTTTTTTTTCCAATTCCATTTTCCAAACACCATGGGCAAAAACAATGGGCTGGTTTGTGGTTTGGATTAGTTTAATGTGAGGAGTCCCAAAATTAAATAATAAAGAATTCTCTCACCTTTCCTATATAAACCCACCCAATCTCCCACATCCTCCTCACTCAAAGCCTTTGGAGTTCGTCCAAACTCTACCCTCATCTCTCTAGAATCCTCCCAATGTTCCCCAAGCTCCCACGAAGCCCCTCTCAAGCCTCTCTCAAGCCTTTGGAAGCACGCTTCCAAGTAAGGGTTTTTCTTCCTTTCTAATTTTGGTCCAATTTTTGTAATGTTGTTATGCACTTTTAATATCAATTATAAAGGCTTAGATATAGGTTCGAACCTCCCCCATACTTCCCTCTTTATGTTTGAATTATGGGCGACCCCTTCGTGTCTCATTAAATGGCTTCTATGTACACCCATTACAATGAAGAAATTCTAAAAGGAATTTCTCTCTCCTATTTTACATTCAAGAAATTATTTTGTATCATGACTCTAAATTGTATTAAAAATGGTGGGACATGTATCTACATTACCCCCTTACTTTACATTTCATGTACATATTATGAGACACCTCTTTCTCTATCATCAAACATTTTTATGAATTCTTACAGCACGCCATTACGCTGCAGAAATTGCACCGATTTTCCAAGTCAATGTCATTGTGTAGTGAATACCATGCCCATTTCACTATCAAGGGTATTTACCTTTATGCACATTTAATTATTGATTATAATGCTTCATTTTTGAATTACACATTATTTTATCATGGAATAAATGATTATGTTTTATGAATCCATGTTATATGATCCATGTGGAACACTTATGCATAAAATGAAATGTTTAAGAAGGGTGCGCTGTTATAGTGCTCTAATGCATTGGGTAAGGTATAGTATCATGATACTTCATGTGAAATGGGTGTTTAATCATGTTAATTCACATGCAATGAGGTTTTACTTCTGCTTCATGTGCAACAAGGATTTACTCATTCTCTGTGTACAATGATCCTTGGCTCATGCTAATTACATGTTATGTTTTGTTGCCACATTTCCATTTTATAATTATCATGCTTTATCATGCCTTTATGTTTATGCTTCCCTTGTGCTCTATTGATAAGTTTATTTTCTAACATGTATTTTTTTGCTTATGTTATTCCATGATTATTCCATTATTGGGCTTTATATCTCACCCTTTTCTTATGCATGTCCTCAGGTTATACCATGAAATGCTAAGTACGAGGGAATGTAGTGGTAATGAAAGGATGTTTTCAATAATGATATTGTATTTAACAAATTAACTTGTTATGTTATGATCCAAATCCCCAAAGAGACTATACTTCTTGATCTTCTGTATTTTATCATGTAATTTTTATGTAATAATAATGTTTAATTGTGTAATGAAAGATCATGGTTGTCATAGTTGTATCTGAAGATAGGTTTCGTTATTTTTGTGATTTTGATTAGAAAATCATATTGAATCCTTAGAGACAAGACTAAGTGTAATAAAATCATGCCTATGTTTTGGGGAGTAATGAGTAATCAGTTTATCAAGAAAATACATCCATGTCTGGATATGAGCTGGTAGAGGCGGCTCTGGCACAGATGAATCCTAGGGGTAATACCCAAAAACACCACTTTGAGCTAGACTCGAACGGGAACTCGTGCACGACAACGAGACCTACTTCACTCTTGGTTATAACACTCATGAGAGATATGCTTTGGTATATTCACAAGCTTAGTGTGAACCATTTTTAAGGGTATTTTTTCCCTAGGAATGTATGTTAGAATGTAGGTCATGGATAACATAGACTGAAGCTAATAGATTCATATGTTAAGGAAATAAAATTTATTTATAAGTCGATAGTTTTGTCCTTCGATTACCCTTTATGTGTTACCCCTAAAACTACTTTTATTCCATCCATTGGCCAGTAATAGGAGGACTCGGGCTAACAACCAATGTGAAGATCAATGTGATGACTGTACTAATGAGATGCCCAATCCAATGGGAGTGGGAATAGTGTAACTTGTCACACTTCCCTCTCATATAACTCAAGATTTGAATAGAAACATGGGTCAAGATGAACGTTCAACCCCCCCCCCCCCCCCTCAAGAAATAACAAGTCGCTATCAAGTGATTCTTGAGACAAAGGCCTCATACTTTTAATATATGATATGATCCCTCAATTGCTAAATAGTGGATCAACTCCATTGAAAAGATATTATCCATCCTTCAATGTAATGAACAAGAGAAGGTTCTCCTAGATGGTTATTGTATGGAGGATGAAGTCGATCAATGGTGGGAATTGATCAAAAATATGAAGCCTGAGGAGGAGTTCGAGGCATTGGAATGGAAGGATTTCTAGAAGATTTTTTCGATAAATATTTTCCGCACAACCTCCGGCTTAATATGGAAAGGGACTTCCTTTACCTAAAAAAAAGATGACGAATCTGTACGGGGTAAACTTTACAAGGATTTCAAGATACACTTCTGGTTTTGTCATTATCCACGAATGCAAGGTTGACCGCTTCTTTGGTGGACTGAAACATAGCCTGAAGAAAGCACTGGCAATCCGTGAATTTGAAGGCTATGAGAAAATTGTCCGATGTGCCCTCATGGTCGAAATGGAGGTCGTAGAATCTCAGGGGTATCATGGGGATAAGAAGCATAAGGTGGACTTCAATTTCAGTGGTCCGATGGATAAATCCAACGGTGCTAAGAAGATCCATCACCCCACTTTCCAAACGTGTGGAAAGAAGAACCCTGGAAATTTGCTGAAGGGGATGAGAAAATGCTTTAGGTGTGGAAGAGACGGGCACCTAGCTGTTTACTGTTTCAAGAAAGAACCATAGCTGCGAAAGAGGAGAGGAATGCTCCGTTCGACTCTTAATGCATTTTCCATTATTAAAACTGCAAAGAAATAGGGCATCTTGAAAATCAGTGCCCTAAGCCATGGGTTTTCAGAGGCAACCAACAACCTCCAAGGCAGCAACGGTGAGATTTATCCACCACTACTTCCGAACTGAACCCCGATAATGAAGTGTAGATAGGTACGCTAGTTACTCATTCAAGAATAGCAGACATACTTTTTGATTCATGTTCTACGCATTCTTTTATATCTCGAATGTTTAGTAGAACAATCCCAGCACCACCACAAATCTTTTAAGGGAAGATGTCGGTGAGAACAGAAAATGGGGAAATCATTGTATCCCATGAATATAACTCCTACCAGGTTATAATCTCTGGATTGAACTTCCCAGATAACTTCTTCATACCCCCTGGTGGAATTTGATACAATTCATGGCATGGATTGGATTTCCTTATATAGAACCAACATACATTTCCATGAAAGGTAAATCACTCTCCATGTGGAGAACCGATCCCTGATTCTTTAAAAGTGCAAGGAGGAAGATAAATATTCTTTTTCTCTATCATCTCAAGCATGGATAATATTTCCCTATGAGAACACATATCTGGCTCAAATTATTGAGTCCAAGGAGGCTACCATCATAGATAACTTGCCTATTGTGAGGGAATTTGCTGAAGTGTTTCCCGAGAAATTTCCAGGTCTTCCTCCTATAAGAGATGTTGAATTCTCAATTGATATTATACCTGGGGCATTGCCAATATCCGAAACTTCATATAGAATGGCTGTTGTGGATCTTGAAGAGATGAAGAAACAACTACAGGAGATTCTGGAAAAAGGGTTTATACGCCCAAGTGCTTCACCATGGGGTGCATGAGCCCTCTTCATCAAGAAGGATGGGTCAATGCGCTTTTGCATCGATTATCGTGAAATCAACAAAATCACAATAATGAACAAGTATCCCCTCCCATGAATTGATTACTTGTTCGATCAGTTTCATGGATCACAATACATCTCCAAGGTGGGTTTGTGGTTGGGATATTATCACGTAAGGGTGATGAAGGAAGATATCCCCGAGACTGCTTTGCGTACAAGATACGGGCACTATGAATTCATAGTAATTATTTTCAGACTCACTAATTCTCCAGAAATCTTCATGGACTTGATGAATAGATTATTTAGATAATACCTCAACAAATTTTTGGCAGTCTTTATAGATGATATTCTGATACTCCAAAACCAAGGAGGATAATGAAGAGCATATAAGAACTTTACTAGACACATTGTGGGAGGGGAAGCTCCCTGCAAAGTACAACAAGTGTGAGTTCTGGTTGAAGGAGGTCTCATTATTGGGCCATATCATCACTAGAAAAGGGATATCTACGGATCCCTCCAAAACAGATGAAATTGAGTGATGGACGAGGCTAACATCAGTAACGGATATTCGTAGCTTCTTGGGGTTAGCTGGATATTATCGACGATTTGTGAGAAAATTTTCATGATTGTCCAACCCACTTACCAAGCTGACATGGAAGGGAGTAATGTTTTCCTGGAGTGATGAATGAAAAGAAGGCTTCAAGGAGTTGAAAAGGAGGATTATCACTGCGCCCATGCTTAATTTACCCACAAGTGGAGAACTTTTTGTGGTATTCGATGATATTTCGAAGAAGGGCGTGGGATGTGTGTTGATGCAAAATGACAAAGTAATTGCCTATGCTTCAAGGAAATTGAACGGTCATGAACAGAACTGTCCAACACATGACCTTGAGTTTTCTGTAGTGATCTTCTCTTTGAATAATTTGCAGCATTATCTCTTTAGGGAGAAGTGTAAAATATATACAGACCACAAAATCCTATTACTGCTCAATCCATTACCACCTGGGAAATTGAACAAGGTGTCAGATGGCCTAAGTAGAAAGGACCCACCAATTCAATCATTGATGAGAATTGAAATGGATAAAATCGTATTAGATTTGATGAAGATGGACAAGGGAATAATAATGAAGGGAGCATCATCAATCCTTTCAGAAATGATTTCTCAACCGTCACTTTTGGAAAGGTTAAAGGATGCTCAAAAGGATGATGTGGGGATACAAGAAAAAAGTTGAAGCTATCAGAAAAGGGATGTCCTTGGAGTTTAATGTTAATGAAGAAGGAATTGTGATATTTGAGAAAGTACTATGTGTTCCATCAAGTCTAGAGCTGAAGAATTAACTTTTGGATGATTCACATAGTTCTAATTTCTTCATTCACCTAGGAAACACCAAGAAGTATCGAGATCTCTGAGATCATTATTGGTGGGATAATATGAAGAAGGATATTGTTGAATATACATCAAAGTGCCTGGTGTGTCAGCATGTGAAGGCAGAGAGGTAGAATTCTAAGGGGATAATGCAACCGTTTACCATACTAGAATGGGAATGGGAGAATATCACCATGGACTTTTTCACCAGAAATACAAATACATCCAATGGTAACAATGAAATATTTGTTATTGTGGAACTTCTTACAAAGGCTGCCCACTTCATTTCTATTTGGGATGATTTCTCATTGGATCAACTAGCACAGATATATATCAGTGAATTGTTAAGGCTTGGAGTACCACTATCTATTGTGTCTTATTGAGATCCAATATTCACCACTATGTTTTGGAAGAGTCTTCAACATGCTCTAAATACTGAACTGGACTTCAGTACGACCTATCATCCTCAAACTGATGGCCAATCCGAGCAGACATTCCAAACACTTGAGGACATGTTGTGAGCATGCTCAATGGACTTTAATGGAGGATGGGATCAACATCTTCCTCTAGTTGAGTTGTCTTATAATATCATTTTCCACTTGAGGATCCAAATGGCACCATAGGAAGATATTTATGGGAAATGGTGAAGAACACCAACATGTTGGGATGAGGTCAGTGAGCGTAAGCTGCTTGGACAAAAAATGGTTGAAGAAATGGTGGATAAGGTGAAAGCCATTCAGCAGCATATCAAAATAGCCAAGAGTCGACAAATGAGATATGCATATAACTGTCGATGAGACGTTTAGATTAAATATGGATACATGGTATTTCTACACATATCTCTGTGGAATAAGGTAATGAGATTTCGAAATAAAGGAATGTTCAGTCCAAGGTATGTTGTCCCCTTTGAGATTCTTGATCGTGTCGGGGTTGTGGCCTATTGACAAGCACTTCCACCTACCATGGACAATGTACATGATGTCTTTCATGTATCCCTCTTAAGGAAGTACATTGCATACCCTTCACATGTACTCTCATAAAAAGTGGTATAGTTATAGGATGATATTTCTTATGAGGAGCAACCAGTGAAGATCTTAGATTGTAGTGAAAAAGTTCTACAAAATAAGACAATTCCCCTCGCCATGGTATTGTGCCAAAACCACAAGTTTGAAGTAGCAAAATAGGAATCAAAGGAAATGATGAGGTTGAGTTACCCAAATCTTTTTTAGTGTGGGAAAAGAAAATTTCTAGGGCGAAATTTTATAAGGGGGGAACATTTTAACGACCCAAAAGTTCATTAATGGAAATACCTCTTGATATAATTAAATGTCTGTTTCTATAAAATGTTTATATAAAATGTCAAATTTTCTGGTTTTAGGGATTTTAAAATATTGTTAAGAATTGTGACCATTGTTAATATATCCGTTGAATAGTGATCATATGATTAGAATAAATATAGGGCTTTAACAAATCCAATTTACTCAGACAAAGGAAGCGATGGCCTCATCCAGTAGACATGCCCCATATGAATCCCATTTGTTAGATCTTATAAAGGAGGTTGCATCTTTGGGCATTGCTCTTGACCATGCCTAATCTAAGCTTGAATATTTTAATCTCGAGTGGAACCTCCTACGAGATAAGTGGATGTTGATAGAGATTACCACCTGAGCAATGTTATCTGATCCACCCAAAGAGTCAGTCACCATCGCACACCTTACCCTTCAGTCCTATGTAGGTGTTATAAGGGGTTATGTAACAAGACATTAGAACTATGATCATGTACATTAATTTTTTATATAATAATGAATATGCCTTCATTTTCTTATTGTTACCTTGTAGATGGTTTTTAAAGCACAAATAGTTTTTTTAGTTAATATTCAACTACGAAATATATTTTGATGAATTAATGGAGTTTTGAATTAAATAATATTTTAATAAAACATTACTATTATTATTAAGTTAATTTTTATTAAATATAAATTATTTTATTATTTTATGAATGCAATCATACTTTTTATTATGGTTTGAAAGCCATTTTTTGTCAAAACCCATGAATTTTTGATAAATGTCATTTTTTATTTTAAAAGTAAAAATTAACATATTTATCATATTATTAAAAAAAACAAGAATTATTTCTGGAATCAGGACGTAGAAATTACCCAATGGTGATTTTTTCATAATTTTATGAGACAGTCAAATTTTTTGGTAAAAATTAAATACCGTTTAAATATATAATGTGTTTTATGACATCATATTGACCCAATAGTGATGTAATAAAATTCTATAAGCCTTATGTTCGGACAATATATGTTCTATCATTAATATAATGTGATTTTGGGTTTGTTTGACGTATTTTACAATGAATTAATGGACCCTTCAAAACTTATTAAAGATCTCATCCTTTTAAAATTGATTTCCTTGGGAGTGTGACTCACCTCCTCATAAGCAACCCCATTATTTTAAGATGATTGGACTTTGGACTTATCAAATATTTTTTTCCACAACCCTTTTCCAAAATACATGGTAAAAAACAATGGTCTGGTTTGTGGTTTGGATTAGTTTCATGTGAGGTGTCCCAAACCTAAATAATTGTGAATTCCCTCACCCTTCCTATATAAACCCACCCAATCTCCCACTTCCTCCTCAAACAAAGCCTTTGGAGTTCATCCAACCTCTACCATACTTTCTCTATAATCCTCCCAGGGTTCCCCAATCTCCCAATAAGCCTCTCTCAAGCCTCTCTCAAGCCTCTCTCAAGCCTTTGTCAGCACACTTCCAAGTGAAGGTTTTTCTTCCTTTCTCATTTTTGTCCAATTTTGAAATGTTTTCATGCCCTTTAGATTTCAATTATAAATGTTGTGGTATGGTTTCACACCTCCCCCATACTTCCCTATTTATGTTTAAATGATGGGATACCCCTTTATATCTCATTAAATTCCCCTCATGTACACCCATTACTGTGCCGAAATTCCAAAAGGAATTTCTCTCTCCTCTTTTACATTCAAGCAATTCTTCTATATCATGACTCTAAATTGCATTAAAATTGTTGGGACATGTATCCATATGACCCCTTACCTTATATTTCATGTAAATAAGATGATACACCCCTTTATCTCATATCAACAGTTTTAATGAATTCTTACGTCACGTCGTTACGCTGCAGAAATTGCTCTGATTTTCCAAGCCAATGTCATTATGTAGTGAATACCATGCTTATTTTTGTATCAAGGGTATTCACCATTATACACATTTACTTATTTATTATAAAGTCTCATGTATGAATTCCACATTCCCTTATTTTTTAATAAATTATTATGTTTTATGAATCCATGTTATATGATCCATGTGGCACACTTATGCCTGAAATGAAATGTTTAAGAAGGATGCACCCTTATAGCGCTCCAATGCATTGGGTAAAGTATAGTATCATGATAATTCAGGTTAAATGGGTGTTGAATCATTCTAATTAAAGTGCAATGAGGTTTCACTTGTGCTTCATGTATAATGAGGATTTACTAATGCTCCATTTGCAACGAGCCTTGGCTCAAGCTAATTCCATGTTAAGTGTTGTTGCCACATTTCCATGTTATAATTATCATGCATTGTCATGCCTTTATGTTTATGATTTTCTTGTGCTATATTGATATAACTATTTTCTAAAATTTATTTTATTCCTCATGTTGTTCCAAAATTATTCCCTTACTGGAATTTATTTCTCACCCTTTTATTTTGCATGTCCTCAGGTTATCCCATGCAATGCAATGTATGAGGGAATATAGAGGTCATGTAAATGAAGTTTTCAATAAAGATGTTGTAATTCATGTTTAAT
Organism: Viscum album; assembly: GCA_963277665.1. Taxonomy (NCBI): domain Eukaryota; kingdom Viridiplantae; phylum Streptophyta; class Magnoliopsida; order Santalales; family Viscaceae; genus Viscum; species Viscum album. The sequence continues at coordinate 1,229,813,838 of OY728130.1, forward strand.
GTTCTAATTTAATGATCCTAATCCCCAAATACACTAGACCTCTCGATCTTCTATATTGTATCAAGGGATGTTTAGGTAATAAATTATGTTTAGTTGTGTAATAAAAGACCAGGGTTTTCATAATTACTATTCATTATGTGCACTTGTTAGAAAACAAATTCCATTACACCATTTTTTCATGATATAATAGATTAAACTAGTGTACTGATTTGTTAATATAATAATTTTATAATAATTAATAACCTATCCCATTTCTATAATGGAAAATAGAAATGGGAGACATGAGCTTGTACAGAATATTACATCAATGTGTAAACATGTTTTCTTTTTTATCCATTACCTATCATGGATGGAATAAAAAAGTAATTTATTATATAAATATGAGACATATGAAATGATTATGTGTCTTATATTTATTACCTTATTTATTCATTATCATGTTCAATGAAAATAGTACAATTATCCATGTGTGAATGCAAACTACTGCCTATATAGATTGACATATTCAGTATTAGTTTACCTCCTTCCATGGATGGTTAAAAGAATAGGAATAAAGGATAAATATTATTCTAATGAGATATATAATTTTCTTAATAATAATATTCACTAACATATTAATTATATGAATTATAAATAATATTTTTCAAAATTACCAATCTAAAAAAATTAAATGAATGAAAAACTATTTATTCTTACTGTGTAATAGTTTAGAACTCATCAATTCATATCCTAATTTAGTATAATTATGATGAATACCACATATAAAAACTAAATCACACTATTCTACTTATTTTAAATGTATATTTTAACTAATTCACCTAATAATCATCCATTAATCAAGGCATGCTCATATTATGGTCAGTTTGAGCAACAACATGAACTATACGAAAAAAATTTACCACTAATGACTGTGAAAACATTATTGAAGGTATAATAAGATATAAATATTTTAAAATGTATTTAATTTTTTCTATTTAATGGATATATAAATATTTTAGTAAATAATTAAAAACACATTTTTAATGAAATTTCTGATGTGTTCTTTTTATCAATTTCATCTTCTTGAATTATGAGTAAATTAGTAATACATGGAATTTGAAACCTCATAAATAAATATAATTCAGATATTATAATATTTGTGTTGATATTTGAATGTAAAAATTTATAATAATAAATAATATAGAAATCTCTCCTTTGAAACTAATACATATGGTTAAAACTATTAATTGATGTTGATGGAAGATTTGTAAAAACTTAAAATTTAAATTTAGGTAATTATTGTAACTAAAAATTAAAAAAATAGTTACAAATATATCTCTAAAATTAGATAATATGGTATTAATATTATTTATATAAGAGGATAAAGTGAATTTGTGGAAGAAACCATCAAAGGTAATGGTATCTTTTTGTAATTATCAATCCCTTTAGATACACCTCTTATTATAAAAATGGGTTTTATTGTAATTTTATATTAACTATACAATTAAGTTAAGGTAGGAAAATGATAATACCAATCATGAAACATTAAATGTGATATCTCTATATCATTACACCCTGTTCAAGTTTAAAAACATAGTAATGGAAATTTTATCTTTGATAATAACAAATACAACAAAGTTTTAACAAACCATAATTACAATATCATTATACAACATTAATTCACATACAAACCAAGGTCCATTAATTATTAATGTTTTATAGAATTCCTAAAAACCATTTACATATAAAATAAATTTATTTCATATAAAAATGTAATTTTCCGTATTATCCATGATTTTCTTATTTTATAAGATGAATGAATCATATACCATAATATCCTCCACTCATTATACCTTTCTAGACCAATTGTATATAATATCATTCTTCGTAACTTTAGTAGATAGAAATATATGAATTGGAGAGCTTAGATCCTCAATATCTATAAGCTTGAGAGATATCAATCGATGATCATATGAGATCATGAGATACTGTTCTAGAAATAAGATCAAGAAAAAAATATGGAATATTCATAACAAATCACTAATTGATCACTAATCATGAGTCATGGAAGAAAAAATTATATTTTTCATTGAAATTATTTATAAGATTGAGGAATCATCATTAATCAGCCATGATAAAATAGCACATATTATAATCATTAGAACATGTCCTTGGAATTTTGTGGTACAATCATAATTATAGAAAACCCAAATATTTTGAACAAATCTATTCATAATCATTCTCTTATGAAATATTGTGATAATAACTACATACAATCATAACCTTGAATCAATATTGAAGCATATATATTCATCATCATATTAATTTATAATCTAGTGAGCATATCTAGAATAAAAAAATACGTATTCATCAAAATGAGAATTTGAAAATTTTAAAACGTGTCCAAATTTGTCATCATTATCACATTATATATATATATATATATATCACATTACCCCATGTATTATAACTCTTTTATGGAACCACCAAATGAATAATTGTATTCATGTAATATATAATCCACAAGATCATGAAGAAATTTATCATTTCCTTTATATATCCAAGTGAAAAATTTAATGGGTTCCATCAATTATTCATCATCCAAATAAATAAAAAACTATAAAATTAATAAGGGAAGAATAATTTAATGTTATAAAAAAAAAATAAGCGATATCAATATTTTTATTAATGAAGATACTATTACAATATAACTATAAAACTTCTAGGGCAAAATACACATTCCATTTTGAAATCATTTATTTAAAATATAAAAATTTATAAAATATTTTTTAAAAACATTTTCCATAAAATGATACATAAAAACATTTGATAGAAAACTCCTTGAAATTGTTTTTCACAGTGGTGGAATATGATTATCTAATGATATATGTTAGAACAAAAATTTTATCCATAATACTGGCTAAAACTACCTCATTTGTAAAAAGGAAAGAATATTCTATTAATTTTTATACTGAGAGTAAAATATAAGTAATGATTTCTTTATTAAATTATAATATAATTGTAAAAAATGGTCTTTAAATGTTTTTAAATAAAATAGGTACAATTAATAATAGGATTATGGATCAATTATGGAATAAATTCAAACTCTTATAAAAATATTTTCTCAATCATTTTACATATTAAAGAGAGGTAAAATAAACAAAATCTTGAAAAAAATATAAATATAAACATGAGAATAAAACAGATGTGTGTTAAAGGAAAAGAATCATATAATTTTAACTCAATTTAATTTATTATAATGATTCTTTAAAATAAATAAGATTGTATCATAAAAGTTACACCATAAGAATTTGTGATATGTGTCTCAATAAATAAATTTAATCTCATTGATAACTTTCGATATGAATAACTGTGATTGTAAATAAACTATAATATAATATACTAATATAATAAATTTATTATATTTAATGTTATGAATATTTAAAACTAAATTCCAAAAATATATATTATATATATTTATAAAATAAATTAATTTGTTTAAAACATGGTTATAAATGAAAATAAATTTGTTTGAAGGTAAATAGAGAAGTTTTTCTAAAATTAGTTTTTATGTCCACATTGAGTTTTTTATTTTAATAAAATAAATATTCAGTAGTTAAGAATGATTTTAATTTACTAAAATATTATAAATTAAGTTATATTTTTTATTATTCATCTTATGGTTTTTACAATGATTATAATAATAATAAATACAATTTTATCTTCAAATATGCATGTTTATAAAAATGGGTTTGTTTATTTTTTTTATGATAATTATATAATGAATTTTGCAAGTTCTATGAATTAAAAAACTAGATAATGATTCAAAATATGAGTTTAGGAGTTAAAAATATGGTTAATGGGTTTTCATTATTATTTTTTGCATTATTAAAATCAACTGTGGAGAATATTTAACTCCTCTGTTGGGGTGAAATTAGTATAAGTGGATTAAATCCATCAGATTGGGACCCAAATAAACCCAAAACGTGCCTTTATTTCATTTTATTGTTATAAAGTCATCCAAATCAATCTGAAATTAGATTATATGGAATTCTGGAGCAATTTGTACGTCATAATGACGTTTATATTATTTTAACTAATGAAAATTCAAAAATATTACTATCTTTATATAAATATCTATAAAATAATACAGATGGATAAAAATGATTGGATTTGTGGTTATGGTTTATGGAAAGATGAATTAATTTTTTTTCATGGTTATTTATTTTTTATTTTTAGGGGCGACAAAATTTCTTTAAATGGTTTCACAATGCGGACACAATGCTTGTGGAAGGATTCGAAAAACCAATGTATCTTATTTTAAAACCACAAAAGTCTTAATATTTTATATCACATATTATTTAAAAATAATTTTATGGTAAATAATTGTTGAATATTATATTAAAATAATTTAGAATATATTTTCATATCTATCATCATGTCATTAAATCAAATAAATTTAATTTTATAAAAATGTAATAATTTATATTTTATGATAAATAAAAAAGCAATTCGAAAAAAATATAGAATGTGGACAAGTATGATTATAAATGGTCAAAAAATCATTCACTAGGCCAATTATGAGATAATTTTTACATTATAACTAAAATTATTAACCATTTATATTAAAAAAATAGTTACCACAGTTGAGGTTAAAATCAGTTAACAAAGGGGACTAATCAAAAGATAATTATTAAAATGACACCAGAAGCTATCTAAAATTTATTTGATGATTATATTTTAAATTATTCTAAATTTTCATCAAATTTATATTTATTATGATGAATTATACCTATGGACGGAATTAATTATATTTAAATATATTGTGTAATACCATTTATGTCCATTCCACCCCTTACAAAAGGATAACCCCTATTTCTGTTCTTTACACCACATTGAACCAAGTGTCTCATCCAACTCCTTCCCAATAATCATTATAAATTACTTATAATCCATTTTTTTATACTATGATTAATAAAACAAAAATCTAACTGTATTTATGAAAGGGTCTACAGAGGCTTCCTAAAGAATATATAATCGAGTTACTTAACCCATTAAAATATAATTATTCTTAAACCACCTATAAATTTATATTTTTCATCATAAATTATTAACTCTACTATCATCAATATAGAGATATGTAATTATGATTATGGAATCACCAATTTACACCCTCTATTAAATAAAATGTGATGTTAAATTATCGCTTGTGCCTGCGTGTAGACTATTTCATGCACATCAAGATACAAATCATTTTCCATCACCATCTTCCATTGATATTTATTCATATGGTTGTAATGATTACACGTGATATTAATGAGATAATTATTATTTGGAATTATAATATCATATCTACCATCTTATAACACTCAAATATTTTATGAAATATCTTTATCATAAAAATTTATTTTCATTAATTACATACATTTCATACAACCACGAGTCTAATCAAACTGTGATATATGAATAAAATATATCTATTTAATGGTATAGTTGTAACACAACCATTAAATTAAAGGGTATGAATAATATTTAATTATTTATATAAAATATATATATTTTCTAAAAAAACATTTATGTATTGATAAATTCTTAGTAATTAATCACTCACAATTTATTAAAGTCCTTTTATTCTTTATGACCATGTTTTTCTAAAACAATTATTGATATTTGTGAGAAAATATAGGGATTAATTTTAAAAAAAATTAAAAATTTCATATTATAAAATGAAAAATATTTTTAAATCGCGATAATAAAATTATATTAAGCATAATATTTTAGATTTTTTAAAAATTTTGTTTTCTAGTGAATAGAGAAACATAATTATTTTTATTCAAAATGTTATTTTTGTTTCAATATTGTAAAATGATAATGTTTATTTTACAATTACATAAAATTAAAATTAGTTCTTTTATATATTAAATAATTAAACTATATTAATTTTAATCAAATTTATATTTTAATTGATTATGAAAATATTCTTTTTCATAAAAGTGCATTTATATAAAATAATGTTTTTTATGAAAAATGTTTTTTATGAATAAATTAAATATATCAATATTTTTGAATTATTTTACTGAATTTTATTTATTATAAATTAAATAAAATTAGTTCAAATTCACTTAATATTTTTCTACGCATCAAATAAGAAGAAACTATGGTTTATTCTTAAAAATGTATTTTTATAAAAAAATGTTTTTATTTTTTGTTACAAACATATTTTAAATTTAATTTCCTATACTTGTATAAATTTTATTTTATTAAATGAATTCCATATTTGGAATAAATGGGTCTAAATTGGAAAATATATATCTTTTAATTTTGGCCTATATAAGTAGTTATTGTGTTAAAATGTATCATCCTTGTAAAAAGAAAATGTGGTTAATCTATTTTTTAATAGTAAACTGAGACCTTTCCCAGAAAATCCATACCCCTTTAATAAAAACAAAAACCATAAAAAATTCTTAAAATGGGATATTTACATTAATCCTTCTGGATAAGGGGAATAAGATCATCAAGAACATGATCATCCAATTTAAAGACAAGAGCATTGATGCCCTTGTTTACAAGACCATCTACAAGCACATTAGAACATTATCACCATTCGATATAAATTTATTCTATAATAGATAATTTTATATGAAAATCACTTATATAATATTTAAATAAATGATACTTACAAAATCTCACTCTCTTATTTTAAATAACTCTTTTGTGCTTGCATTTGAAAAAATCATGTGATGATGAATATAAGGTTCTATGTTAAGAATAATTAAATTATTTTAATCATATAAATTTATTTATAATTTTTATTATTTATATAATTATCTTAAATATTTATAAAACATCTATGATGTAATTCTGAAATTAATAAAAAAATATAATAAATTATTTCAAAAATATAAAATTTAATATAATTCCAGTGTGTTAATTTGTAAAATTTTATTTATATGAATATACAATATAATAGTAATATTCAAGGATTTCATTTTAATTAATTTCTTTGGTTCATTTATTTTAAGTCAAAATAAATGATTACTGCCAAAATTTGCAATAATGATATTTTTAAAAAAATACTATTTTACTAAATTATATAAAATTATTTAAAAAAATAGAGTAATTATAAGGCCCCAACCTTAAACCTTACTTAATATTGAATTAAATGAATAATTCACATTGAGGATCTTTTCAGGATTAGAGTTTTAGAGAATTAGAACATAACTATTATATCTCAAAAGATTTACAAAGTAGACACTTCTACTAAGTTTCCATAGAATAAAAAAAAACTCTTAAAAAAACATGTCTAGTTCCATGTTTTATATAGCATGACTTTCCCTTGATCCCATCCTTGACCCTATTCCAAATTATGTCCTGTGAAAAACATTTCAAAAAACTTGGGGTGAGCATAAAAAGCTCAGTAAGGGATACACAAAGAATAAAAACTATTAGTTTATCAAAACAAAAAGTAAACCATATATACTTTATCAAATTAATACTTTTCACCTTTATGAAGTAGTAAAAACTCTTCACTAAAATAAAAGATCATTACTTACCCTTTTGTAACCAAAATATTACCATAAAACCCATATAAAGATCACATAACATATAAAGGTAACTTGGGACATAAACATACTTAAGTGGAATAACCATACGGTCGACTTCCACACATATCACTTAATGGAATAGCTATACGACCAACTTCCATACATACTTAATGGAATAACCATACGGCCGACTTCCATACCTAATGAATTGGAGGTTAAAATGTAACCACCCATCATGGTATTCACAGCACCACCCGTCATATGGTTTATCACGTAACCACCCGTCAAATGTCCAAGTACCATTATAAAAATCATAAGACATAAACCAAATATAATGGAAAGGAAACATTTCCACACTTTGATCACAATATATCACTTAAATATATTGACATAACAAATCCATTATTAAAACAATTTTCAATACCAAAATACATTAAAGAGTATATGTTATTTATTTCATTTAAAAAAAACCTTACGGCTTGTTCTGGAAGCCAAAGACCAAATAATACTCGCGGCGGCGGAAAAGGTCGTTGTCACCGCATACGTTAAAAAAACATTCCTTTTTGTCGTTTTGTAAAACGCTTCGTAGAAAAAGATTTCTTTTGTATAAAAGTAAAATTCAAAGGGGATTATACACCGTATAAAATAATGTTGTGTATAAAACGAAATATGCCTCAATGAATGGAGATTGAGATGAAGTCCCTTAACTTGGGTCCGACTTGACTCGATCGTTCTTTAACGTCCTGAATAATAAACTTGAGTTAATTTATACTTCCTTAAGAACCTTTTTCAAGCTTATTATTCCTTTTATATCACTTATTTCCATGTTATAAAAATTATGTAATCATTAAGTTAATAATGTTTGTTTTGTCGATATTTGGTTCTTCAGTCGAAAGTGTCCCTCTTACAATTACATGTTGTTCGTGTGGTCAATGTTTCTTTATATCCAGAATTACATTCCTGATTTGGATATCATATATATCATATATATCCAGCATATAAATGTATTTATAATATTACATAATCATTTAGAGGTAAGAAATGAAATGCACCGTTCATGGAGACGATAAGCCGTACGTACGCATGAACGCTACTTTCATGTCATTGTCATATTAATGGAATTAAAACTAAATAAGAGGTATGTATATTTTAATTCCAGAATTATATTAATCATTTATATGTAACATACATTATATATATCAATTATAAATATATACCTATAATAGTACATTACATTTGGGGATAAGAAATGAAATGCACCGTTCATGGAGACGGTAAGCCGTACGTACGTATGAACGCTACATTAATTTATATCTCATACTTTAATGGAGTGAAATAATAATGATAAAAATGTATATTATAATTCCAGTATAATATCATATATATAATATCATTAAATCCATCCATTATACATCTCACGTATGGCATTAACGAATCAAATCACTTTGAGGGGTGGTAGTCCGCACTTCCTAAAATGAAATTATCGTGTTTATCCACAATGGAAACCATAAAGGTATACCACAAATGAAAAATACAGAAGCATAAGGGAAACATAAAAATAATATATATCATATATAAATATAGTTACATCTTAATGTCCACCATTAAAGGTGTTTAAAAGAATATTGAACAATCATCGTTTCGTGAGACAGAAATTTGCCAACCACAGAAACATTATGTTCTTTAACCATTAGATGTAGACGTGTGTATGTGTAACTCGAATGATTATTATAAAAAAATCCTATTATATTTAAGATATTGGAGTTTTTACAAAATAAATGAATAAAAAGCATTTAGGGGGTTGGAGAAGCAAAATAAAACAAAAGAACACAAGTGAACACATTACCTCAAAATCAGGTAACTCTCTTAGATTTGAGCTCAAAGGCTTCCTTGTGAAGACTTATTCCTAATGTGAGGCTTATAAGTGTAATATAGGGATGTGTAGAGACAAAATGGGCAGGGGTTGGCCGATCCAAAGGCTTTGGAAGTGTGGGTAAAGAGGTAGAGGTGGGGGCCTTTTATAAGAGGAGAGGAGGGGCACTCTTGGAAAGTAAAGAAAAGTTACTTTATTTTAAAATGATATTCGGATTTAAGAGGTCTCAAATTGATATAATTCGAGGATAATGTGATAAGGGTTCTAAATATACCAATCCAATAGGTTTTGTACATGTGTAGGTCATATATTTTACATTATCTTTTCATTTAATTTAAATCCATTATTAATGAGGTAATCAATGCATCATCATGATGTCATAAATAATTTAATATATTTAATGTCTAAAAATTATAAAACAAATATCATGATGTAGGAAATATTTTTATCTTTATAATGAATATTTATAGTCAAAAATTTGACTTGTATAACCCCATGTAAAAATTGTTTTAGTAAAACATTTCGAGTTTGTGTCATTTTTACTTTTACATTAAATAAAAAGTTATTTATGTCATTTCCCAACCGAATTGGCTCCATGGGGTCCCCAAGTTGACCCATGGATTTTCCTGGTCGGCCATGACACATCCAATGAGGGTAGGACATGTTTCAAGCTCATCTCATATTATTAAAACATAATTTTTACCTTAAACTACACAAATTACCTCTAATCGCGATTAAGAACATAAAAGTTAGTATTCACAAAAAAATTATTTTAATCTCATTGAACCAAATTTTACTTCTTAATGAAAACCATGTATATCTTATTTTTGAAAATCAAATCACAGAAGTGACAACGTTTCATTTAAACAAAAAAGCAGTTTCTTTAACTACCACTTAGTGGTTTCACTATTCCTCAAAAATTTATGTTTTTCCGAAAAATACCAAAACATCACCCTAAACTATATTTGATATTCTGAATTCAAAAATGATTTCTATTTTACAAAATTAAAATCATATAAGTCACATTAATTAATTTAATAATTAATTCCCGCTGTCATGACAAATAGCGTGTTTTTATGAAACAATAAGTATCAAAAGATTGACAATAGTTTAAGTCCGATCTCAAAGTGAAATTAATTCCAACGACCACTATTGGATTTAATGGTAAAAATATATTCTAATTTCACTTTAAAACCAATTAAAAAAATAATCTAATAATATAAATAAATTAGATTAAAAAGTGGTTTTGAATTAAAATACAACATTTTAAACTATTCATTAAAAAAATGAACTTTATCGGAAAGATATCAAAAATTTACACAAAGCAAATTTTGATGTCCTGATTCTAAAGAAGAGTTTTATTTGGTCCAATATAATTTATATGAGTGAACAGAACTATATTTAATGACAGTTCTCCATCAAAAGGCGATAATTGATCCTTTAGTGAAAATTAGGGTATAAATGCCTAAAATCGAATTCTTTCCGTATTTTAAGCCATTATCTTTTATTGGATAAATGTAAAAACATTTAAAAAACATATATAATCATATTTTAGTTATTTCTATCCATTCCTGCCAATACAATGGCTACATGTTAACTACCATTTAAAATAATATTATTATATTACTAGTGTGCAACGTAAGTTTTCGAAGAAACTCATCATTGCGTATCGAGTACGCTATCGAACATCGAAACCCCTTTTAAGTAAAATTAATATTTAATTAGCAAATATTAATAAATATAAAAATTATTTATTCTTTATTTACCTGCGATGTTACAGTAATAGAGGATATGAAATTGTTAAAAATTACACCCGCTTTATCATTTGTTGATATTTTTGAAACATTTTTATTCATAGTGAATTTAATATATTTTGTTATTTTAGGAAATTCCAAGAGTTCCCTCCCCTCACTTATAAAAGGGATCCCCTCTATTCTCTTCTTCACTCCATGATAATAATTATATCTTAACACAAATCTGTGATTTTCACATTTCCAATCCTATAGAAACATTTTAGATGTTTTTTACTTCAAAAAGACATATATAAGATCCCTTAAATGGATATCTACAAAGGTATTTTCAATGAAGTGGTTGTCAACATCATCAAACACTTTCTTGTTTATTATGCTTTTAAGAACACTAAATATAGTATAATATTCATAAAATAACAAATTAAGTATTATTTATAAAATTAAATTTTATATAACTATGACCAAATATTTAATCACCCCATTTTCATCCAATTTTATGTGAATGTATCACTTCTCCATACATAAAACTTACGGTCCCCATGTAGTGATACAATTCATTTTCCATAACCATCATTATTTGTTTGTTATTTTGAAAGTTTTAATGTTTATATACCATATTTGTGAAAAATATTTTATTAAATACTTATAATATAATATATATCATATTACCTTTACAAAGATTTGATAATTATAACTTCATTCATGCATACATTGGGACTACCGCCTCCATGATGTGATGTGATTTGTTTCTCACTTCTATTTTACTTGGATTGTAATACGGTTGAATGTAATAAATATATCATATATAAGATATAATAATTAATTTATAATTGTGATATATTCATTACATTTATTTCGTTCAATTCATTAAAATTTGAAAACGATGTTTATGCGTACATACAACATACCATCTCCATGAATAGTGTAATTTATTTGTCTATATATATATTTATGAATGAATAAAAATAATATATAATAAATATATATTACATTTAAATAATAATTTAAATTATACATATTATTGATAAATTATCAATGTAAATGTACAATAACTACTGAAACAGAACTTTCATGAAAAACCAGGACAAAATCACCAGCAATAGAGATTTTAATAACAATTTGTTAAGAAATTGGTGATAAGAGGTCATAAGTATATCATACATTCTATTAAATATATTATTATTTTTATTTAATATACTTATAATATAAAAATATTAAAAACATGGGGTTCAAATGTGTTTTAATTAAGTCATACATAAGGTAATAGATTTTCATCTCACTTTTATTTTTGTGAGACACATGTTGTATTCAACACCTACTTATTTTACCTAGTGTATATAAATACCATCACTTCATTTTATGATTCTTATAACTAAAATTATTTCTATTCTCATATCCATATAAGGTTATCTCTTTCAATATATTTTTATTTCAAATATAACAAATTGGTAAGTGTTTAATCTTACAATCTCATTATTTATCAGGATTGGTTATTATTATGTTTCCAGTAATAAATTATTATGATATATTAGTAAAAAATAATGGATTTCATTATTCTATAGTTTTTATTTATAATTAATTCTTCCTCTTATTTTCACCGACATAATTACTCAATTTATCAAAAATGCATTTTCAAGAAACCCACATTATTTATACCTTAAACCGATATTCGTCTAAAAAATCCAGGTTTTCTAAAAATGTTTTAACTAAGTATTTAAAAATTATACTATGATTTTTTAATCCCATTTTTACCAGTGTATTACTTTTTGATTTTTTTCAAAATTAATTTTTTGGTCATTTTCTAAATGAGCTACTTTTTTGAAAGTTCCTATAAATATGTGAATGGAATGTTTTACATAAATGTATATAAAATGAACATAATTTCAAAACATCATTAACTATAAATTCTTTAATAATTTCATTATAGCTTCAAAATATTATATTCAAATAAGATATTTCCTTATTTATTGGGAGATATGTTTTTTTTGAAAAAGTCATTTCAAAGTAAAAAAGTTTATTTTATGAAAGAGCTATTTAAAGTTATATTTCATAATCATTTTTCATCTGATATTACATATGTTATTCAATTATTATTTACTATGGATATGATCCAATGATTTCATTAATATTATTTATCTAAAATGTTAATTTTTTTATTTATTGGATGTTTATTAAAACCATTTATTTTCCATGGGTTATGTTTTGGTGAAATGATGAAATGTTTATGAAACATGTTTTCCTTGCATGAGTTATGATGTAATTATATGATGAATGTTTTATGATCTTTTCAAAGACATATATATGAGTTTCATCAAGTAATTGTGGTTATTATTTAACTATGTTTAGAGGTTACATTATTGCAATGGATAATGGAAATTTCATAACTAAGGATGATGGTTGTGATATAACTATAAATGGGCGGGACCTATATAACCAGCCAATTTATTAGGTAGTGTTTTATATATGGTCATATAAACATAAATTATGTAATGGAATTTTTTCTATATGATAGTATTTAGAGTTAACATTCACTACTATAATGGTCTGTAGTGTGAACAGTTTCCACTATTATTATATTGGAAATAAGCCTTGAATACTAATGAAATGTTTTTTATTATTATGTGTATTCTATAAACTCATATATTATACCAATATTATATTATCCTATATAATAATAATTTATTACTTTATGATTCATGTCTTATGAAATTACATTTTTCAGGCCATGAATAAATTTTATGATCTAGGATATTAAAGGTATGGATTTCAAACAATATGTTCATGTTTTCATACCCTTATGATCATGTCATAATTGATATCTTCAATGTTTAACCCTACTAATAATCATATCTTCCTCATTATTTTTATTCCTTTCACTAGGTTTTTAATACTATTTTATGAAATTATTTGTATAATAATGGTTCTATTTATGAGGAACGTAATTAGGGAGTCTTAGGAATAGGTTTTTGTGTATATGTTTCCAAATAACTATACCAATGAGATTGTAACATGGTTTCTTATGTTATGTAAAGAATATTCATATAAAATAATGAAATAACAATGTATAAAAAATATGGGTCGTTATGGTTGGAATCATAGAATGGATTTGATAATATTTGGAAACTCGGATTATAAATCTTTTGTGAGAACCTATGTGGTAATTCTTATCGTAGGATAACATCCAAATGTTTTGTATATGATCATGGATAAAATAAGATAAATCTATTATTCAATATATTAAAAAGTTGTTTACATAATTATAAATCCTATAATTTGTTTCATGATTCCTCGGTATGAAAATTGTTGCTCACAATATGTTTTTTGGGTTTTGTCATTAGCTAGAACCAAGAAGATTCATGTTATAATTGATGAGGAATTGAATGATTGTTTATATAAGGAACCAAATAAAGCAAGATATGGAATGTAAACCCCTATTATTATACCTAATCAGTTATCATTATCTCTGATTAACAACTTGTACCTCAAACAACTCACATTCTCACTAAAGAAGTGAAGGATAGAGCTCACTAAGATCTTGAGTTGTGGTGACTATGAAGTGAAGAAGGTCCAGCTTACTACATCTAGAGAATGTTGGAAGATGTAATAAATTAAATGTATCCAATGAACAAGAATACATTTTAAATATTTAAATTATGGGTATGAAAAATGTGATTTCTAGGGAAACTGAAGGGTTTTATGGAGGGAAATGAAGTTTATTTAAAGGTATCATTTGTAGTTCAATGTATTATGTGTGGGAATGCATGAATTATCCAACCCAGTACTATAGTACCTAAGTTAAATCATAGGCCAAGTAAATCCTTAGGAGGTGTAATGATTATTGAGTTTATTTATTATTATTCAATAATAATATTTTAGAACTATTATATCAATTATATTTTTTATTTTTCGATCATGAATTTTTTATGGATTGATTCACAAATGAATTTGATAATATATCTTTATCTTGGATAATGAGTTGATTTGCATTAGTATGATAACATTGGTCACCATGAAATTTACTAGATGACGAAAAATTAATTTTAATAATCATTGATAATGATCACTATTTTTTTGTATTTATGGAAAGTAATCAATTGTTTTTGAAGTTATTTGAGAAATAAGAATTCTGCTAATTTCCAGAAGAGTATAAATTTTCATTTGTTGTTGAGATAAAAGTTATTGATACCTACATGTGTTTATAATTTTACTTTTGATTATAATATCATTGTAATCATCACCCCAATTTTAAATTTTTATGTGATTCCATTTAGAATTGATTTGAATCCCTTATAAGATAAATAAAGAAAAAAACTATTGGGGATTAAATAACTCATTGGTGTTGGTATATGAATTTATGTTATGTTAATTATGGTCTAATGGATTATGGAACATGTATAATCTTGATTTTTGTGAATTTATTAATTGATGTGGTGATATTTTCATAGATATCTAGGTTCATGTGAAGTATTAATATTCATTATAGTATCTAAATTTAATTAATTTTATTTTTTTGTTGTTTATTACATTAAAATATTTTATAGTAATTTATATTGTTTAGTGATTATATTTGGGATACGAATCATTATGATGAGGTATATATATACATTCTATTTAAAAACTGAATTATTAAGAAATTTTATTTATGAAGAATGCAATTAAATTTTTATTGATTTAAAATAAGGGGTATGATATTAGAATTTTGATTTAGAAATTCATTAATGATGAGGGTATTGTTGTAATTATGGTTTTTTAAATTAATTTTTTATTTCTTTCTATGATGTATTATTCATTTTCTAAATTATCTTATGGTGAAAAAAAGTTGATAATTTTTAATGATATGAGGAATATCTTGATTTACTTTTTTGATCCAGTAAATCATTATTTCAGCTCTTCTTGCATGAATCTTTCAGCTCGAATGTTCATCATTTGGAGAATCATATTAGACTATGTTAAAAATTTCTGGATGATGAAATTAAACTTTTCAAGTAGGTGTATTTTCATTTGATTTTATTATAAAGGGTAAAGGAATTATCCAATTCTTGGAAAATGATCAAAACAAATGTTTTCCTAAAACCATCAATTATGATGAATTGATGGACTTTTAATTCCTCAAAGTTTCGTGGTTTTCATGTAGTTAAATTTCAACAAATATTTATCCCTATTAATCTATATTAATCCCTAGGTTTTAGTATTCTAATACATGTCCATATTTTAACTTCCAAATGGGTTTTCCCGATATGGAAACCTAGTTCTATGGATACCTTCATATTTCCAATTCCCTCTTTTTATGATGATATTTTATGAACATTTTTTATGATTTGGGTTTCAATAAGTTTATTTAAAAATTTTGAACCATTGATTACCAAGAATATGATCAATTTTTTTGGAAAATATTTGCTAAATGGGGGAGAATGTAACACCATTGATTTTTTGAAATATGGTTCTCAATATATTTTCTTTTCTTTTATGTCATCAATTATACCCAATGCCTAGTTTAGAGGAATGATGGGATATTATTTCAAAAATATTATTTAATGTAAATGTTATAAACTAGGTATTATGTTTTATGTTATGAATTAGATTAACTAAATTATGAAATATCTATAAATTTACCAATAAATATAATTATATCGATAAATTCTTGTTAAATAATCACCCAATTTTTAGTAAAGTAATTTTATTCTTTAAAAATAAATTTTCATCAAAAAAAAGTTTTTTATTACTTTATATGATAATATATGATGATTAATTTCATGAATATATATAAAATTTATTTTATAAAATGATAATCATCCTGAAATTAGCAAATTAAATTATGTTTGGATTTATTTTTAATTTTTTAAATGATTTTCCAATAAATAGTAAAAAATATTTATTTGTATCAAATCAATATTTTTTTATTTCTGCATGTAAAATTTTCCATTTTATTTTAAATCAGTTTTAATGTAAAATTAGTTCTATTAAATTTTAAATATTCTAATTGAGTTTATCAAGAATCAAAATTCAGTTTGAATTGAGTTTAAAATTTTTTTTACAATGAAATAGTATTTTTCTAAAATAGTATTTTCATACCCACAATTTGTTTTTATACTGATAAATTACATTTTTATCTATTAGTGAAATTTTGTGTATTTATTTATATAATATAAACTATTTTTTTTTAAAAATCATTTTATATTTCTCTAGGCATTGGATAAAAATAAACCTAGTATTATACATAAAATTGTATTGTTCTAAAAAGGGTTTTTAATCATGAGTTGTTTAATCATTATAAAATTAATTTATTTGACTTACATAAATTTCATATGCTTAATTTTATTATATATTTTAAATTAGGAGGTTCATATTTAGTAAGTATTTACCTTTGGAGTTTTCTTAATAGATATATTAATCGTGGTAATATTTCTCACCTCAATAAATGGTAAATGATTTTAGACAATGTTTCATATAAGTGATCAATCGATATTTGTTCACCTAAATTGATATTGGATGATGTTGAATCTACCCTTATAACCTCAGGATATAAATTTATTTTTTAATGGATTTTTTTCAATGAAAATGACCAATATAATATTTAAATCAAAGAAGGTTACACAATGTCACTTTTCTAGTTTTAAATACAATTTATGTGTCCGCATGGAAAACAATCATGTTAAAAGTACATATAGTTATTAATTTAAAGCATAATTAAATTAGTTTATTGTTAGAAATTTATTTAATTTCTGTAACTACACTAAATTATTAAGAAACACTATTGGTGTATTTGCCCAATTAATAAAAAATGTATTCAATGATTTCAAAAATATTAAAATAAACATTTTTTTATTTGATTTAAAAATTTTAAGATTAATATCTTATATTTTATATATGTTATAGATTTAGTTTTGAATGACATGTTTTTCTCTATTAATTTTTTTCAAATAAAAATAATATTATCCAAATTGAAAATAGTGATAATTTATGAAGGTAATGTTTTATTAAGTTACATAAAAAATAAAAAAATTATTATGTATGGAAAAATTGGAAAACATTTTTTCTAAAATTTCCTCTTTTTCCCATTTATATTTTATTTGGATTCATTTTTATTTAGAATAAATTTAATAAAATTTAATCTATTAATAAATTCCAAGTGTTTCCCTCCCCTCAATTATAAATGGGAACTCCTATTTTCTCTTCATCACACCCCATTATTCCATCAATCATGAAAAAACTCTTATATTTTCAATTACCCACTCCCATGGACATATTTATTCTCTTGTATTATTCCAAAAATTCCAACCCTATATTCCTTAAGTGGAAATCTAATGGATTAGTTTACAAGTATTTGTAATCAACTTAACCGAACAATTTTACTTAAATTATTATTTTTTCCTCTATAGATATTGTATAATAATAAAAAAATAAATGTTTAAGTATAATAAATTTACATAAGTGTTATTATTATTATTAACCCATATTTATTAACTATATTTCTCTGAAATGGGAAGTAAAAGTATCACTCGTGCATTTGTACAGCGTACCGTCTCCACATAACGAAACAATTAATTTTTAGTCACATATTTTATGGGTAGTAGTTATGATCAATTTATTGTTTATGTATTATATGTATAACATATATTGACTATATAATGATAATAGCATATATTTCTTATATCAACCCAAACTATTTTAAATTAATAATGTCGTTCGTTTATATGTATTCAATATCACCTCCATGAAGCGATGTGATTCGTTTTCCATATTCATTTAATTGGTTATTAATATGGATGGATTTAGTGAAAATATATGATATAAATTTTAATAACTAACATTTTTGGGAATTTGAGTTATTATTTAACTTTATTTTTTTTTTCATCCATCAAAAAATGAAAACAACGTTCATGCGTACATAACTTCTACCATCTCCATGAAAGTTGTACTTCATTATTCATATACCTATTTTAAAGAATGAATAAATACAACTATATAATGAAAAAAATAATATACTTATATCATTATTAAAAAAATTTAGATGAAGGAACCATGATATATGTATAATGAACAAAACTAAAAATCGAACAGATACTTAAAAAATGAAGAAGGTATCACCATGAACAAGGATTTTAATAATTATTTATTAAAAAAATTATAAATGTATACTGGTAAATCATATATTCTAGGATTAATATGATAATGAATCTATATTTTATATATTTATTGTAAATATATATTTATTATATAGTATTTTTCTTATGTGTACGAATTAATTCATACCAATGTAAGGCATTTCCGTCTAACATTTATTTGAGTGGGACACATTCTATATTCACCACATATTTATTTCATGTGATGTATACACTAGCCATGAATTTACTTAATGTTTCATATCATTAAAATATTGAATATTTACATATTCATATAAATTTATATTTTATATGTGGGTTTTGAACATCACCAATTGTTGAGGGGTTACATTATAATCAAAGGTAGTGTTTACATTATAACTATGGATGGTGGTCATGTTATAATCATGAAAGAGTGGAATATATATCTCAACCCAATTAAATGGGTAACTATTGGTATCTCATGTGAGAAAGATGAATAGAATAGGGAGTGTACAAAGTTTAGTGAGGAACTTATTCCACTATGATAGTCTTGGGAGTGAACCATGACCACTAATATAGTTTGGGATGTGAACCGATTCCACTACTGTAGTCTTGGAATTCGGCCTTGAATAATATGTAAATTTGTTTCAATGATTCCATTTTTCTACACACTATTGTCTTATGGTAATGATATGTACACATAGATCATGTTCATTTATTCCATTGTGATTTATTTCGTATGAAAATCCAAGCATTATTTCATGACCTAACATTATAATCATCAATATGAAGTATATGTATTTCAAATGATAAGATCACATTTTCTAACCCTTATGGTAATTGTTTGCTTATGTTATCATTAATATCTCAATTTTTAAATTTACTAAGGATTTAAGAACACTCATTCTTATGTATCATATTAACATTTAACAAGTAAAGGATTTAGGAATCGTATCTTTAAGAAGGTTATTAAATATTAGGAATATTATGGGAGAGTCTTATGAACCAGTTACTTATGTCCCCATGTTTCCAAAGGAACTATATTTGTAGAATTATAGAATGGTTCATTATTTTTTTTGAATATTCATAGAAAAAATATGACATATATATGTATGAAAATTATGGGTCACTATACTTCTAGCTTTCGAATCATTTGGAAGATGAATATGTCACTTGTTTGTACGTGTGTACTACCATCTCCATGAATTGATGTTATTTTTTTTATTTTACTTTACATGGATTGTAATAAGGATATATTAAATGAATATATATGTTATAATATTTATCCATTAAAAGTGAATTTTTTTAACTCTCATTCTTTTTTTTAAAAAAATAAAAACAACATTAATGCTTATGTATAAAAAAATGTCTAAATGAATAGTGTAATGCATTTTTCAATTTATATTATTTAAAAATTAATATAAATATAAGTATAATTAATATATAGGATATTTATATTATTATTATAAAACCAGGATCAATGTACAATGATAAAAACTAATGTATAAATTCCTCCTAAAAATTAAAAAAGTTAACACTCATATATGATGACTTATTAAGGAATTATTAATGATTGGGTGGTAGAATTTTATAAGTAGAACATATATGATATAATAACTATGTAAATTATTCATGTATACATGAATAAGAAAGTATAATTTATTATATAAGATGTCAAATAAATTTTTGGGAAAGTCTAACTTGAGGTAAGTATTTACGTTCAAATATAATTATTTTTAATAATTGTTTATAATCATGTTTTTAATACTACGAATTTATTACCCATATCTCTATACTCCCATTAATTTTATTTAGTATTTTTATTTCCATATATTACACGTTTTCATTTCATTTACGTCTCATTAAGAACTCATGAGACTTAAAGGTTATCTTAAAGGAAAACTTGCATTATTTATCTCTTGACTAGAAAATCCATTTTTATTCTAATATTTGATTTCAATAAATGTTTTCAGAATTTTTTAATAATTTTATGATGGTATATATATTCATTTTTACCCATGTTTTACATTTTAAAACATTTTTTAAATGGAATCTTCATATCATTTTCAATACAAGGTACTATTGAATTATTATCCAAAATGTGAAATTAATCATTGTATTAATATAAATTGAATGAATTGAATTTTACACTATCTTAACAGCCCAATTCTTTGAATATTCCTCAACATGTTTAAAATTATCATTTTAATGTAATATTTTACAAAACATTTTTTTTTATTTTAAATAAGTGATTTCAGATTGAAAATTTGTTTTCACAAATGAAATGTTATAGTCATCTATTAATGTAATTGTTTTCTATGATAACATCATTTGATTTCCCTCAGTATTTATAAGTTATATGATCAAATGATATGATCCAATTTAATTCATTGGATTGTTTATAATAATTATTTAATGATTATTATGTGAAACCCATTGAATTACCATGTTTCAATTAAATTATTAAAAACCTTTTTGAAACCTTTTTGTTGTCCATGGGTTATGATAAAATGCAATAAAGAAAATACTATTAAAACTATTTCCATTCTTCTATTTTTTTAAAGATGAATATTTTTTGATCTTCTGGATAAAATATATATGATTTTTATTATGTGATAGGTGGGATCCGAATTGTATATCTTGTCCAATGCATCAGGTAAATGTGGATATATCATTAGATAATAACAACAGGAATGGGGAGTGAAACTAGTTTAGTAAGGGTAATTTTCAACTATTATATTATTGGATGTGAAACATAAATAATGATATTATGGTGTGGCGATTAAATCATAGACACTATGACAGTATTTTCAGTGATTCTATCCCCTAGAAGTTATTTACATTTTTTATATTTATGAAAAAAATCATACGACATATGCCAATGTAATAATATGATGGCTCAAGTTATTAGATTCCTTTGCGAATCAGGAATTATGAAAATAGAATAATTATTCTATTTATTAGGAATATGTTTTATGATATTTATAGAATGTTTTTAAATTTTAATCTTATATTCTCCTAACCTTATTCTAATATTATGTTTAATTATAATTTGTATCTACAGTATTTACCTTAAATAAGTATCAAAGATGTTTATTTATTAAGATTCTTTTCCATAGGTTATGAAGAATGGTTTTCTGTATAATATATATAATAATGATGTTATTCTTGAAGAACATAGTGGGAAATAATGTGGATATCATATGAAATAGTTTGTTATAAATCTATGAATGTGATGTAACTAAACCTATGTGATTCTATAATGGGTTATATTTTTTTTCTAGTAAATGTTCTCATATTAATATATAATATCATTCTATGAAATATATTGGTCTCTATATGTGGTATCATAATATTTTTTTCGTAACTTTGGAAACCAATATGAGAAAACATTAGTAAGAACCATTTAAGAAAACTTATGTATTGAATTATTTCCCATGATATGGTAAACAAATGAGTGTATTTTTTCTAGAAGAACATTCTTAACTATATAAAAATGTAGGAATGGTTTTGGAATAAAATAATCTAGGGATAATAACCCCCAAAATATTTTTTTGATTATATATGAATCATTATTCAGATTCTTGATGAGTGTCTATTACATCAAAAAATGATTTATAGTCTTTGGTGGTATACATAGATAACAAATATTTTTACTATAAACCAATATGAAGGATATCAATTGATGATGATTATGTATTTACTAGGTTAAAAATATGACATTATGGACCTAATAGATGGTTTCATGATTTATATATCCTATGTTTCATTTTTCATTGTCATATACTTTAATTAATGATTCATGATGGTTTTTTAATATTAATTTCAGAAAGTTATTGATGTTAAAATGATGATGATGAGGTTATAACTAGTATATATAAATATTAAAGCACCATATTTGAGTCCATTCAAATGAATTTTTTTATATAATGAGATTTATTCTAATTTATTAATTTATATCCTCAAGGATTAGATGTAGAATTGGAAGTTGAAGAACTTGATATTTTGTTGATCACATATCATGTCTATGATTCATCTTTGATTTATTATTTTGGTAATGTGATTCCTAAAAATATAATTATTCTCCATGGATTTTTATTTGATGTTATTTTAGGCATGTATTGAAAATACCTTCAAAAATCACAAATCAATTTTTAAGGAATGGATGTCGCATTTTATATTAGAACCAACTTATGTTTATCTTTTAGCGAAATGTTAAATATGAACATACAATGGAAATTATTATATTATATATATATTTATACATATATAAATGTGAGGATTATCATAGTTGTTAAGCGTGAAACTCAAAATCGTAGATATGAATATTGAATGAGAGTTTGATAATGATTTTTCAAAAGAGTTACCTGGTCTTCCTTCTAACTATGATGATGATATTTCAATAGAACAAAATCCTATTGCTATATCTATTTCAATTAATCCATATAGAGTATCCCCTATTTAGTTTTATTATTATATAATATAATATAATAGAATAATAAAAAGGGAATCATTCCGAATTGTTTTCCACCAAGTGGCGCAACTATAATATTTGATAAAAAGAAATATTTATCAATGATAATGTAAATTGATTACGATGGAAATAAAAATATCACAATCACTAAAATGTATTCACCACCCTATATGGATATTTTAATAATTTTTGAGGTGGAAAACATTATTCTATGATTTCTCTTTGATTTGGAAACTATTAGCTATGAATCAAAAGTGAGGAAAATCCTGAGAAAATGTTCCTTATGTGGTATAGACACAGTATTTTTATTGATTCTATTTGGTTTCACTAATACCAAAACTATCATCATGGAATTAAGGAATATATAATTTAAATATTTCTACAATAAATTTATGGTATTCTCTATAAATTATGTAATTAAATATTCATTGAGAAAGGTAGAGAATTAATATAAATTGAGGAATTTATTGAAGATGCTAAGGAATGAGATAATCTATGAAAAATTTACCAAGTGTTAATTTTTAATAAAAAAAGATTAATTTTTGGGTCATGTAACATCAAGATAAAGAACACATATGGATCTATAAATGAAACAATTTATTTTTAATCAGAATATACTAACCACAATGACTAAGATCTATAGTAATATTGGTTTGTTTAGATATTATCAGTGCATTGTGTAGAATTTTAAATTTCCATCTAATCCACTCATGATGTTATCCTAGACAATAGAATTGTAGATTTTGATAAATGAATGAGAGGGAAATTTCATGGAATCAAATATAAAATTATTGAGTGAACAAATTCATACATTACCTTATATTATATATGATTTTGTGATATATAGTTATGCATCAAAGAATGCAATAAGATGTTTCATCATAAATATTTATATGGTTATAGATTTTTCATCCAAAAAATTGAACGATATTGGATAAAATTAAACAAATCATGATTTTGTGTTAGAGTCTTTAATTGTAGTATTAATGATATAGAAGAATCATATTTATCGATAAAGTATGAAATATATACAAATAAAATAAAGAAAAATATATTTTTACTTTGAAATATTTGAATACATGCCATAGAAGATAGATAAAGTTGATTGAATATTATGTCTTCTTGGTACATTAAAACCCAAGGATGGTAAACAAGGTGGAAGATGTTTTGAACTGAATGGAATATGATATAATTTTAATATTGAAGATCACAAAAGATCAAATATTTTTTATTTATAAAGGATGGATTTGGAAATTTTAGAAGAAGTGGTAAAATATTCCCTTACTAAAATGAGTGTTCAAGCATCTACCATGGTGAATATTAAAGAGTATAAAATGGAACATGTATAACTAAAAAATACGGAGATAAATATTTTTCAATAAAACCTTTATTATAATGGAATTATATGTTTTATGAACCATTTATAGGATTTATCCATACTATGTTTTAAGAAGAATCTATTGGATGATTCTCTTAATTCATCATTCCTTATTCATCGTGGATGTATGATGATGTGTATAGATCTAAGTGAGTATTTTTAGTCGGAAAACATAGAAAGAGGTATTAAAAAGTATGTATCATGGTTCTTGGTATATTATTATGTTATATAATAGATAAAAAATTCTAAGGGGATGGTAAAAGTATTACACTTAGCAGGATAGAAATATGAAAGCACCATAATATATTATGTCATCATAATAAAATAAATTTATATTTGGAATATTATTATTTTGGTTACATTTTATTATATTATGAATTCAAAAAAATAATTTAATAGAAAAATATTGTTCAATTCATCAGATTTATATAATATAGATTAAAGAGAGTCGAATGTTATCATGGGGTGCTCCATTCAAATTAATATAGCTATAATTTATCATTTAACTCATAGTTTTAGAGATGTATTCAGTTGGATATCGATATAGAGTAGAGTTTAAATAGTACCTATCATCCAAATATAGATAGTATGTATTAGCGAACCATTTAGTCCCTATAATATTTACAGAGATATTGTTCTATGGATATCAATGTTTGTTGTAATAAAATCCGACCTTGATTTGAGTTTTTTTTTGAAAAAAACATATCATCCAATCAATCATTAAAATGGATCTTTATAATGTCCTATATGGGAATAACTCTATAAATAAAATAATATTGGATGAATTTGGAGAAAATTTATTTTGGGACCCGATTAGATGAGGAAATGGCAGTTAAAGTCATATCCAATAAATATCACATTATAGAAATTCAGAGTCAAAAGAAAACATATGTTGTCAATTTTTTTTTAAAATACGTTATTTCATTCTGGAGAGAATATATGTCACAACACGCCTTCACCAAGATAAGGGAAGGCACAACAGATTTCCAGACTCTTCCATCTTCATGTTGAAGGAGAGATAATGCCCTCCGAGACCCACCTTCAATAGGTCCCGGAGTGGTGACTAGAACCAAGGGTATATAATCACACACAAGATGGAAGGCATTACCCTTTTTCTTTAACAGGATCGGAAGATAACATAGTGAATCCCACAACATGAAAACTGAAAGTACAAGTAAATCCCAAACAAACCATTCCCAGATGCATGTTCCAAAAATAAATGGTACTGAACTATAAGGAGACTACAATGGTAATGTACCAACGAAATAAAAACATCAACTCCAACTATCCCAACGTCTGAGCTAGTATGGCCCCGCACGATCCCCGAAGTCCTCCTGGAAACCTGAAAGTAGTTTTATATACATAGGGTGATCATACAAGTATAATCAGTAAGGAAAATCGATGGCTCTCAAGAACAAGTGGAGATGCATTCAAATTCCCTGTGAGAAAGAGAGATAACCAAAACAACTTTCAAGTTAATCTATCCACCAAAGTCTCACCAAGGAAAACTCCCCAAATAACGCAAGTCAAGTAATGTATAGTAATAACACATCGAGATTTGGTCACCCCGCACCGCTTTCTCACTGGTTATTGAAGACATCCTACACATCGTACGAATCCTGCCATTCTCACCACAGTCCCACAGACGCACCTTCCAGTACACACCTGGGCTACAAGCACACATCCCACCCACATACACCTAGGCCACAGTGCCATCCCGCCCGCAGACACCTAGGCCACAACCACCATGTATAACCACACCCACAAACACCTGGGTCAAAACAACTACTGCCACGCCCGAAGACACCTAGGCCTCATCCCGAATACACTTGGTAAACAACATGCCTACAAAAACCTATGCCAACAACCACAACTACCCTGCCTGAAGATTCTTGGTCTAATAATGGAATTTAGGCCATCACAGCATGCCTGAAGAGTATTGGGCTATTCGGGAAAGGGATTAGAAAATGAACTAATAACCGGCCGCTCATAGGTGTGTTGGGAAAAACACCCTCCCTCATGAAATGGGGGTGTTCGGCACTAAAGTGCTCAACTTGGGTGGGGTGAAAATAAGAAAAATAAAAGCTACAGATATATATATAGGTAACAAACACTCATCCCAACCTAGGGGTTCCAAAACCTAATCATAAACACCCTTGTTAGTATTAATTCATAAAATAAGCCACGACACTCACGACCAAGTCACAAATCATCCCCAAACTAATTACCCATTCGACCATTCATGTTTTCAATGTTCAAATGATCCCATTTAGGTGAATTCCGCAATACCGGCAACTAACAGGCATAAACACAATCCCGGAAAAG
Source organism: Viscum album (assembly GCA_963277665.1). NCBI lineage: Eukaryota > Viridiplantae > Streptophyta > Magnoliopsida > Santalales > Viscaceae > Viscum > Viscum album. The sequence continues at coordinate 1,229,841,246 of OY728130.1, forward strand.
AGAAACATCCAAACAGTAATTTAAGCACTCACAACCGGCTCTCTTGTAAAGTTACAACAACAAAAAAGGGATAAGTGAGATACCTAAAAGTACTAGAAACAATGAAAACTCTGAGTAATATCCGTATGTCTCCAAAACTAGGAACCAACGATTTATCAACAATAGAGGATCCCACCCTGTTCGTGTCACAGCAGAGCAACCACACAACTTCAAATTCACAATCAACATCCATACTACAACGAATGATCCCATCCTCACCCACATCACCCCATAGGAAAAATAAAATAGAACAACACGCCTACTACCAAAACAGAGCAGTGAAATATCTAGGTTCAAGCACATCATTCATTATTTTCTTCTTTCTGTTGGTTAGCCGGGGTGACCACACATGGCTTATATTTACTGGAAATTCACTTAATCCACTGAGTTTAGTTAATCAACCAATTTCTTAGTTACATTAATTTAATCATCACATAAGACAAGGGTTCATTAGTGCGCAAGGAAATACCACCAATGACCATGATTTTCAGTAAGAATAGGCCCGCACAATTCATAACACATATAAACATAAAAGAGTACATCAGAATATCGATCACACACCCCTTCATTATTTAAAGTCTGTTCATTATCTTCATTATGTTTGGTTTCATCAACTACCACAGAAACAAAAGCATACCCACCCCTAATGATACACAATAAGTAGAGATGAAAGAAAAATCCCTACTAGATTGATCAAAGATCGAAGTTCTTCTCCATGATCCAAGAACAGGGGAAAGCAAGACATGTAGGGGAGGAATTCCATGGAATCCAAGAGGTGCAGAATGATCCATCAGAGGTGCACAATAAGCTAAAAGAAGAGAGGAACTCCAGGCGCACAAAAAGAAGAAGGAAATCCAGCTGAGAAGAAAAAAAGTGAAACTATAGTGGGAGATATAAAGAGGAGATCCTACGGTTATGAGACATGGAATTTAGAATTCCTAGAAGGTCAGATCGTGGTTTCCCATGTGGTTAGGGTGGTTGCACAATATGATATTAAGTTTTTATTTAATATCCCCCATTGGGGAGTTTTCTCAGAATTTTTATGTATTAATTATGAGCTTTAAATGGGTTTAAAAGGATAAAAGAGTTAATTTACATCAAAAATTTCATTGCGGGAACGGGACTGGAAAAATAAAACGGAGGGCTGGGTGAGGACATGGTGCCACCGTCAAGGTGCCACCGTCACGGTTCCACCGTGACCGATGCCACCGTCATGGTGCCACCGTGACCGGTGCCACTGAATTGGTGGAGCCTCATTTTGGCAAAGTAATGGCTAGGGGGTCTGGGCCATTACATCATATATCTCTCAAACTATTATCTCCCTCGAGAATTAAAACCATACCTGAAGAAAGGAGAGGGGTCTGAACAACAACCTAAAAATATACCTCTCAGGAGTAGACATGAGAAATTACAATCATACTATTCCTCTCCCATGTACAACCACACAAAACAAAAGATTAAACCTTCTGGTCATGTGGTGAGGGGTTTCCCTTCCTCCATGTTAAGATACTATCCACTTTGGGTGGAACTGCCTCGCCCACACGGGTTTAGGTGCATCCACTCTAATGAGTCTTAACTAGGGATTAGGTCCTCCCCTCCCAACATCTCAGAACACTTCACACACATCCACCAAAAAGGAAAACCACGCATTTCAAAGCCAACAAGGTAAAGCATTCCATCACAAACATGTACAAACATAACAAAAAAAACTCAAAACAAATCTGGGTACTGGGCATGCATCTGTGCTTCCCGTTCCCAGGTACCCTTTTCAAGCCCACCATGCCTCCACAACACATGAACCAAAGGAATGGTTCGTCTATGAAGCACCATCCATTCACGACCTTCGATCATCATTGGTCGCTCTATGAACGTTGCATCGTCCCCAATATCTAGCTCTCCCCATTTGAGGACATGTGGATCTTTGTGTAGATATCGTCGGAGCTGGGACACATGGAAGACATCGTGCTCCCTTTATAGCTGTGGTGGTAACGCAAGCTGGTAATCCACCTCACCGACCCGCTACAACAGCTCGAAGGGGCCGATGAACCTGGGAGAAAGCTTACTTCCCTTGGAAAACCTCTGATGCCCACGCCGAGGGGAGACCATCAACAACACGTGGTCCCCGACCTCAAACTCCAAGGGTCACCTCCTATCATCGTCATATGACTTCTGCCGGTCATGAGATGCCTTCATCCTCTCTCATAAAAGCTGCACCTTCTCCGTCATGCCCTACACCACCTCTGGGCCAAGGATGCCTGCCTCTCCGACTTCTGTCCAGCACACGGGTGAGTGACATGGCCTACCGTACATGGCTTCGAATGATGCCAAACCAATGGCAGAGTGCTAGCTGTTATTGTAAGAGAACTCTATCGGAGGCAAGTTTCGCACCCACGATCCCCCAAGGTTCAGAACGCATGCTTGAAGCATATCTTCAATGGTCTGGATGGTGCGCTCTATCTGTCCATCTGTCCGGGGGTGGAAAGTAGTGCTAAGACATAGATGGGTGCCAAAAGCATGCTGCAATCCTCTCTAGACTCGTGAGGTGAACTGTGCATCCCTATCTGAGACTATGGATCTAGGAACTCCATGCATCTGAACCACCTCATCCACATACCTCCTTGCTAAGGCATCCACTGTCCCTGGTACAATGATTACCAGAAAGTGAGCCGATTTTTTCAATCGGTCCACCACAACCCAGATAGCATCGCGGCCTCTTTGAACACTGGGAATCCACATGACGAAATCCATCAAGATGCCATCCCACTTCCACTCGGGAACATCTAAAGGTTGCAACAAGACGCCTGGAACACGGTGTTCAGCCTTCACTTGCTGACACACTAGGGACCTTGCTACAAACTCTGCTACTGCCCGTTTCACCCCGGGCCACCAAAACTGTCTCCTCAGACCCTGGTACATCTTGGCAATTCTCTGGTGCACCACTAGGGGTGAGTTGTTGAACTCACTAATAATTCTCTCACGCATCTCCTCTGGAACAAACATATTTCCTCAGAAAATCACCCGATTCTGAACATCCTCCGTCCACCCTTCCAGAACATCACCTTGGTTAAACTGGTCATGCACCACTTCATTTTCTGAGTCTCCCCGTTGAGACTCCTCCACCTGCCAAAGTAGAGAGGACTGCACTGTCATCTGATACATGCAACCTCTTCCACCTTTCATCCTTGCATCCAGGTGCAGGGCAACCAACTCCTTTATTTCTTTCCAAGCATCTGCCGATTCTTGAACAACATCCCTCTACACCTTCCTACTCAAGGCCTCGTCCACCACATTCCCCTTTCCTACGGTTCAGGAAGTCTCGTAGTCATAGTACTGAAGGAACTCCATCCACATCCAATGTCGTAAATTTAGGTCCCGCTGGGAGAAGACATACCTTCAAGCTGTTGTGATCGGTGAAGACCACGATGCACTCCCCAACGAGGTAGTGCCACCATAACTTTAGTGTGATCACGACTTCTGCATGCTCCAGATCATGGGTGGCATAGTTATGCTCATGGGGACGTAACTTCTTGACCCATAGACATCACCCCTTGCCAGTGCATCAACACACATCCGAGGGATTACCCTGAAGCATCACAGAACACCTCATATGTCGCCCCTTCTTCTGGAAACCACGGCACTGGGGCACTAACCTACATCTCCATCAAATAACTGAAGGCCTCCTCACACTGCTCATCCCACATGAAGGTCTGGTCCTTCTTGGTCAAGGATGTGAAAGGTGTTGCAACTCAGTAGATGTTGGGAACGAACCTCTGATAGTAACCTTCCATACCAAGGAAACTAAGAACCTCTTACATCTTCTTGGGTTCCGCACAAGAAACAACTTCCTTGTCCTTTGATGGTTCCACTTCTATTCCATGCATGGACACTACGTTCTAAAGGAAATTCACTTCTCGTTTCCAGAACATGCACTTGTACAACTTCCCATAGAGCTGGTGCTATCAGAGGACCTATAAAACCGTTCTCAGATGCTCAATGTGATCTTCCTTTGATCATGATTAGATTAGGATGTCGTCAATAAACACGACTATGAACCGGTCCAGATATTCCTGGAATACGGAGTTCATGAGCCCCATTAACACAGCTAGTGCGTTCGTAACGCCGAACGACAAGACTAGAAACTCAAAGTGCCTCTATCTGCACCTGAAGGTAGTCTTAGTAATGTAACCCTCTCTCACCCTCAGCTGGTGGTATCCTGACTGCAAGTCAATCTTAGAGAACTAATATGCTCCCTTCAGGTGGTCAAAGAGATCGTATATCCTCAGGAGGGGGTAATAGTTCTTGACTGTTACCTGGTTTAGTCTCCAGTAGTCTATGCATTGCCTGAGACCACCATCCTCCTTCTTAGCGAATAAGACTGGAGCATCCCATGGTGAAACACTTGGTCGAAAAAATCCCTTCTTCATCAGATCATCAATCTGAATCTGTAACTCCCGCAACTTAGAAGGTAACATCTGGTAGGGAGCCATCGAAATCGGTCGAGCACCAGGTTGAAGGTCTATCCCAAACTCGATATCACGTCAAGGGGGTAGAGTTGTCACCTTTTCAGGGAAGATTTCCATGAAATATCTAATGACCCCTAGAACATCCACCATATCTACATCGACCGACTCCACTGACAGCTCATCTAACAAAGAAAGGAGGGGTTCCCCTTGCCTGCTGCTCCTCTGGCCAGCCTGCTCGCCGATAAAGGTGACACACTGACGTCCCAAATATGAAAACATGACCCTTCCATAGAAGTAGTCATTGGTGGAACGTATAGAGAACAAACATTAAATGCCTAGGATGACATCGTATGGATGTATCTGCAACAATAAAAGATCCCTGACTGACAGATGTGGCCCTACCATCAGTCTGCATCCTCGACAAACATTCAACAAGTCAGTCTGACCTCTGACTAGTGTGCTCATCACCAGGGGCACTGGTAGTCTCTCAGCATCTAATACCAGAGCATGTGCCAGACAGGGTGCAATAAAGGAGTGTGAATCTCCAGTATCGAACAATGCATAAGAAAGGGTACTAAACAAACTGATCGTACCTCGAACAACATCTGGCCCAACTGGAACTGCTACCTCCGCGGCGTGCAACTATCCACACCCAGCTCCTCTACCTATCGGCTGTCGGCCACCTCCCCAAACATTCCCTAGTTGGGGTCCCTGAGGATTTCCCTCAGGTCGGCCTCCCCTTGCAACGTCTGCCATTAGAGGAGCGGGATTTCTCTCTCCCTGCTGTTGATGAAAGGGCCCAGTTGGAAACTATTTCTCCTAAGGTGGGCGCTGAACCTAGCCAGCCCCATCATACTGTACTCTGTCTGGGAACTAGTTTCGAAGGTGCCCATGGATGTCAAAGATTAAGCACCTCAGTTCCAGGCCCAAAGGGAAAGGGCATGGACCGGGAGATCAGAACTGGAAATGTTGTGGCCTTCTCCCTACTAGTCGGAACAAAGAGGGCCCTAATGCTGGAGGCATGCTACTGACAATGTTCCCCTTTGATGAGCCCAACTGGATTCCCTATCGTGACACACCTCCCATTGTGTGCATCTTCTCCACCACTTCAGGCTTCTTTTTCACCTCTATGTATGTCGGTAGGGTGAAGGGGGTAATAGATTACTGAAGAGACGGTCAGAGTGCCTCTTCAAAACATCTCACTCGAGACTCCTCATCCGTAAAGAGGTCTGGAGCGAAGCGTAGGAGATCCTTGAACTTGATCGCCAACTCCATCACTGACATGCTCCCCTACTATAGGGAGAACATTTCTTTCATATTCTCAGCCTTCATCGTGGAAGATAGGTATTCTGTCCAGAACTCCTTATCAAATTTAGTCCACGTCACCTCAGCCTCCCTCTTTTCCCCAAGATACATCTTCCACCACGGACGCGCTGCTCTACACATCTGGCTGACAGCCAGAGGAACCCAGTACTCTGTCGGAGCCCGAATCAGGCCGAAATAAATCACTAGATCCTCTATCCACCTCTCTGTCTCCATATCCGTGGTGCTACCCTCGTACTTCCTAAGGGTCTTCCGCTGAAAGGCACGACGCGTCCTCTGCCACTGATCGTCCTCCTCTTGTCAGTCAGCCTTCTGCCGATCGGCCAAGTCAACGTCCTAGGCCTCGATTGCCGGCACCACTCATGGTCGTCTCCCAGGTGCCATAGCTGCAAGGTAAACAAGGAATGCCTAATCCCGAGTAGTGTAGAATAGTGTTCCTAAATTTTCATAGACTTTTTTATTTATTTTTAATCCCCAAGACACCGATGAAACACGAGAACACAAGTCATTATTATGTATGTACATTTCCAAGGGTTTCAACCCTGCAACTAGTGTAGCCTCACTTGGTCGTTTGGTAGGTCTAGAGTCCTTGCATTGGATCATGGGGGGGGCCTAAAATCTCGTTTCCTAGCCGGTCTTCCCTGAACTAATTCACGCAACAAGATCACCCAAAACTACCGCCCTACCTTCGCATGCAATCCTCACTGTGCCTAACTCCAGATTCCATCCTACCTCTCAACCTCCACCTCTGATACCATTCTATCACGACCCACCATCACCAAGATGATGGAAGGGACAACAGATTTCCAGACCATTCCTTCTTCAAGTTGATGGAGAGATAATGACCCCCGAGACCCGCCTTTAATAGGTCCCGAAGTGGGGACTAGCACTGAGGGTATATAATCACACACAAGATGGAAGGCATTACCCTTTTTCTTTAACAGGATCGGGAGATAATATAGTGAATCCCACAACATCAAAACTAAAAGAACAAGTAAAGCCCAAACAAACTATTCCCATATACATGTTCCAAATGTAAATAGTACAAAAGTACAAGGAGACTACAAAGGTAAAGTACCAAAAAAAATAAAAACGCAACTGAAACTTTCCTAAACGTCTGAGCTAGTACGGCCCCACACGATCCCTGAAGTCCTCCTAGAAACCTGAAAAGCAGTTTTATATACGTAGGGTGAGCATAAAAGTATACACAATAGGGAAAACCAAAGGCTCTCGTGCACAAGTGGAGAGGTATTATAATGACCTATGAGAAAGAGAGATGACCAAAACATCTAGCAATGTAAATTATCCACCCAAGCCTCACCAAGGCACACTCCCCAAATAATGCAAGTCAAGTAATGTATAGTAATAGAACATCAAGATTTGGGCACCCGACGCTGCTTTCACACTGGTTATTGAAGACATCCTACGCATCGTCACAATCCTGCCATTCTCACCACAGTCCCACTGCCACACCTGCCTATACACACCTGGGCCACAACCACACATCCCGCCTGCAGAGACCTAGGCCAAAACCACCATGCATTACCACACCTGCAAACACCTGGGTCAGAACAACTACTACCATGCCCGAAGACACCTGGTCCTCATCCCAAAGACACATGGGAAACATCCTGCCCGCAAACACCTGGGCCAACCACCAAAACTACCCTACCCAATGATTTTTGGGCTAATAATGGACTTCAGGCCATCACAGCCTACACGAAGAGTCTTGGGCTATTCGGGAAAGGGAGCAGAAAAGGAGAAAATTACTGGCCACTCATAGGAGTGTTGGGAAAAACAGCCTCCCCCATGAAATGGGGGTGTTCGACACTAAAGTACTCAACTTTGGTGGGGCAAAAATAAGAAACATAAAAGCTACAAATATATGTATAGGTAAAAAACACTCATCCCAACCTAAGGGTTCCAAAACCTAAGCGCAAACACCCTTGTCACTATTCATTCATAAAAGAATCCACGACACTCATAGCCAAGTCACTCATTCCCAATCTAATTCCCCCAATCAACCATTCTTGTTTTCAATGTTCAAGTGATCCCATTTAGGTGAATTATGCAATACCAGGCAACTAACAGGCATAAACCCAAGCTAGGAAAAGAGAAACAGCAAAACAACAATTTAAGCACTGAAACCCAGCTCTCTTGTAATGTTATAACAAAAAAAGGTATTTGTGAGATTCATCAAAGTACTAGAAACAATGAAACCCCTGAGTAATAGCCCCATGTCTCCAAAACCAGGAACCAATGATTTCTCAACAATAGAGGATCCCACCTGAGTTCGTGTCACAGCAGAGAAACCCCACAACTTTAGATTCACAACTAATATCTGTACCACAACGGAGGATCCCATCCTCACCCACATCACCCAATAGGAAAAATAAAATAAAATATCATGCCTACTACCAAAACAGAGCAGGGAAACAACCAGGTTCAAGCACATCATTCATTATTTTCTTCTTTCTGTTGGTTATCCAGGGTGACCACACATGGCTTATATTTACTGGGCATCCACTTAATCCATTGAGTTTACGTAATCTACCAATTTCCAAGTTACAGTCATTTAATCATCACAGAAGACAAGGGTCCATTAGTGCCCAAGGTAAGACCACCAACGACCATGATTTTCAGTTATCATAGGCCCTCACAATTCATAACACATATCAACATAAAAGAGTACAACAGAATATCGATCACACCCCGCTTCATTCTTCAAAGTCTATTCATTATCTTCGTAAAGTTTGGTTTCACCAAATCCAACTGAAACAAAATCATACCCACCCCTCATGATACACAGTAAGTAGAGATGAAGGAAAAATACCTATTTGATTAATCAAGGATCGAAGTTCTTCTCCATGCGCCAAGAATAGGGGAAAGCATGAATTGCAGGGGAGGAATTACGTGGACTCCAAGAGGTGCAGAAAGCTCCAGCCGAGGCACAACACAAGCCACAAGAAGAGAGGAACTCCATGCGCATAGGAAGAAGAAGTAAATCTAGCCAAGAAGAAAAAAAAGAGAAACTCTAGTAGGAGTTTTAAAGAGGAGATCCTAATGTTACGAGAAATGGAATTTTGAACGCCTGGAAGGTCGGATAGGGGTTTCCCACGTGGTTTGGGTGGTTACAAATGTTGATTATAGTTTCTATTTAATATCCCCCATCAGGGAGGTTTCTTGTAATTTTTTGGTATTAATTATGGGCTTTAAATGGCTTTAAAAAAGGGTAAAAGTGTTAATTTACGTCAAAAATTACATTGCGGGAGAGGGACTGGAAAATGAAAATAGAGGGCTAGGTGAGGACATGGTTCCACCTTCATAGTGTTACCCTGGTGGAGTCACCATCACGCTGCCACTGTTTTGGTGCAGCCTCATTTTGGTAAAGTAATGGCCAGGGGGTCCAAGCCATTACAATATAAACCCATAAATTTCTTATAGAGATAAAATTTACATGAATTATGAAAGAAATTAACGTTGATCCATAGGTAAATTGGCCACATCGAGATTCTTAATCGAGTGGGGATGTCATCTTATCCCTCGATGATTCCATAGAACCACTGCCATGATAATGATATATTCCATGTATCTCTACTAAGGAAGTGGATATTTGATCCTTAAAGTATAAATAATTCATAGCTTTAAACATGGGAGCATGATATTTCAAACAAATAACAACCAATAGAAATCACTGATCAATGTGATAAAATTCTAGGGAATAAAAAAATCTTCTCGATAATGTATTCTAGAGGAATCAAAAATTCCAAGAAGATACTTGGGATCCCATGTATGTGATGAAACAAGGAAATTAATGTGATGGATGTTTGAGGTGGAAATTCATTTTATGTTGAAAAAATGTAACACAATGAGATTTAATGATATATTTCTCTTAATGGTAAATGTATTTTTTCGATAGATTTAAATACATGTATGTATGGGGAAAAAAGAAGTGTAATATAGTATATTGTTATAACATAGATACTAAATTAAATAATTTTAATATGGATTACTAATTTTTTTAAAATTATATTTACATAGGTATAAAATATGATCATTTTTTATCAAATAGTTAAAATTGAATATAAAATCTTTGGATGGTAAATAAATATTTATTTATGAAAAAAAAGTATTCTTACATAAAATATTTTTTTATTTTTATAAATTTAATTTCTCACCATATAAATATTTTATTATTCATGTAATGGTTTTTACTGGATTGGGAATAAAAATAAGTCTGGTTTTATGATCACATATACATTTTTCATAAAATTTTATTGTTGTGTTTTGTGTAGTTATTATAAATTGATTTTTTTCCCAATTCATAGAATTGAATTGTGAGAAAATGGATCCATATTTGGAGTAATGAGGTCCAAAATATAAAAATAGGTCCCTATTTTTATTGACATTATGAATCATAACTTTGGTAAATATTTATCACCTCAGTAAGTGTAAAATTTAAAAAACCGTGTTAACACAATGAGATAATGACTCAAAACAAACCCAAAATATCACAATATTTAATTTTGTGGGATACATTTTTCCCTAAACATCTAATTTTTTATTATGTCTCATTTTGTCCCATTTTCTATTAATATATAATATTTATATTATTGAATATATTGAAAATTAAAGAATGAAACTCTCTTAAAATAACATATGTAAATTTCATATATAAGAATATGAAGGTGATATGTTGGGTTTTAAAGTATTATTTGAAATTTAATTATTTTTTGTCAAAGTTATTTATTTTTAATTTATATTGATGTAATTATTACCCCCAATTCTTACAAAACACTTCCATATTGTTTATAAAAGCAGTAGAACAACCAGAGTAACTTTCCTTAAAAACACCAAAGATAATAATTTTTAGATTTCATATGATGTAATAAGAAGTTTATAGTTAATAATAATTTATATTTTATGTTAAGACAAGTTTTTTTAAATCCATTCTTTCCCCTACGTCAGTAATGTCAAATTTAAGGAGCAATGAAAAATTTATATTTATGATATTTTATGTTAATTAATAGTAAATTAAATTATTGAAAACATAAAAATATTAAAATTGGAAAAGTAGGATAATATTTTCCCAAAATTTCATCAGTTGGACAATTATGATGTAATATTTCAATTATAAGTAAAAATATAACCCTTTAATATTGAAAACATTGTTACCATAGTTCGGGTCAAAATAGATTACGGAATGGATAAAACCAAATGATATAGAGTGAGATTACACAAAAACCATTCTATATATCATTTTGTAATGATATTTTGAACAAAGATAATTTTATTGGAATTCATCTTAATTAAGACACATTATACTAGAAAGTTATGTTAATTATTTTTAAATATTTATAGTAATTCATAGTCTGTAATTTCATTACAATATAAAAGGAAAGCACACAATTATCTTCTATAGACCACTTTGAGAAATTTAGCTCAACCAAACACCACTAAATTATCATATAATCTTTATTTTACATGAATTCGTGGTATTGGTCTTTTTATAGGAAAAATTATAGGGTTCTTAATAAAGGATATAAAATGGGACTTTAACTAATGAGGTAATCATATTACCTGAACTCTTAAAATTTATATATTCTTCTTCCTACTCTAAATATGTTGAATTAACATCAAATTAATATAAAAAATATGAAAAATATACTATTGTTTATATAGAAATGGATCTATATTAATTTTAATTTTTCTTATATTACTACAATATTATTATAAAAATAAAAAACATAATAGTTATTCATTAAAGGATTGAAATTACAAATATATTCAAAAAATTAGATCATACATCACTTATACACAATAAATCAATAAAATTATTAAAATAAATATTCTCTATGAACTTAATAGCTACTACATTCTCCAATGTACATGCAGTCAATTAATGATATAAATCAAAGAATTCGGTGATCTAAAATCATAGTATGATGAAGAATAACTTAAGGAAAAAATACACGACTCAATAATACAAGGGTGAACATAATCATCATAATCGTCACATAGTCATGGGATAATCAATGAAATAATGACTAGTACATTTGGAATGGGCACGGAATTTGGTGATGCATAAAAATAAAACAACATTTTATTGTTTTCAATTACATCACAATGGTGTGAATAAAGCTAGCATTATGTTCCTCCATAATAAATGTGCATAAATCATAAAACCATCATTATGGAAAAAATTAAAATAATTTTAACTATAATATACAAAAATTCATGGGATATATCATATAATCCATTTAATAATAGGAATAAATAATTCCAGGACTACCTGTATCATCATAATATTAACATAATAATGCTCGACACATATAACATATAACAATCATAGTCATGAAATTAACTATGGAAAGGAATGGGTTTCAATAGGATTTTAAAAGGAATAAATTCCAGAATAAACATTATGTGGAAATTTTTTAAAGGAAGTACATATTTTATATAAAAATAATTATTCTTTTATAACAAAGAGATAACTCATGTGTAGTAAAATATGTGTTTTTGAAGTAAAATTATATATGGAATATCATTGTATATGGAATAAAAATGAAGGTGGTAACATGTATATAACTTAATTGAAAAGATAATAATATAAAAATTATATTTAATGAATATTAGATGAATATTCATATTGAATATGTTGAGAGTGAGGGATGACACAATGAAAAGGAGTTGGGTTTGAGAATCACATTACCTTAAATCCAACTTTATTTCATCATTTATCTACCTCATGAATAGTAAATATTGTTTAAATTAAATATTTAAATTGAAGATAATATTTTATATTTGTATAAATAGATATTAATTCATATAATTTTGTTATATTTATTTACTTTATTTTTTAATGATGAAGTGTTTTGATATCATGCATTCCTTAAAATTTTACGGTTTTTCCTCGATTTCATTATTTTGTTCAAGGTCATTTGAACATAAGTAGAATTTATTCTAGAATATTGAAATATATAAATTTATAAATATATCTGTATATATCATAAATAATTTATTATAACTAGAAATATTATTCTTGAAAAGAAAAATATTGGGAGCTTTCTCATTTACTGTTAACTGGTCGTTAATGGGACATTTTCAATAGAGAGGGAATTTGAAGTATGTCAATTTAATATGACATAAATATAATCCATAGATTAGGATAAACTAAACAATATAATTATGAAATAATATTTAATTATCCATATATGTTCTTGGATTAAAATAGATGTATAAAAATTAGAATATTAGAGGAGAATGGGAGGAAGAATTGGCAAGACATTACCCTCTTATTAGGGTTGCATCTTCACTATGGCTCGATACTCCTTTAATTAATAATGATGTATGGCTCTATAAAATTGATATATATGATAAGGGTCTTAATATATAGGATTTTTACCATGATTTATATTAGTAAAGGGAAGGAGGTGTATTTTCTAATGGTCAGGGAGGGTTATTTATACTTGAGGAGAGAGGTATTTTAAGAATCATATATCAAATCAAACAATATATCACTAGTAAAATATATAACAGTGAATTTTTAAAATAGTAGTCATATAATAATATAATAGGATCTTTCTATTAATGAAAAATCCCATTATAATTCAAATAATCTTAGATTATTAAAAAAGAATGTGGGATAATTGAAAAAGTGTCATCTTTAGGGAACAATTGTTACTTTTGAATTGAATGTTTAAATATTTTGATTGGAAAAAAATTTACTGTATTATAATGACTCATTTATTTAATATTATATTCTTTTTTCAAGACTCGGTTTTTATAAATTATTATATCATTATAACGTTATTAATGATATAAATTAAGATACACCAGTACCAAAAATGATCATTTTACAATTCACATGAATATTGACGTACTTCATAAAATTACAAAAAGAATCATAGATAATCAAAATTAATGTTCTAATTTTTAAAATTAAATCCATTTAATATAAATTATAAAAACAGGTATTTTAGTTCTTAAATTACAGATTATGATTTTTATGAAATACTGTAACATAATTTTATTATTAATATAACTATATTTAATTTAGGTTTATAATATTGAATTTTTGTTTCATGTAATAATATTATTTAAATACTATTAAACTACTTAAGATAAATATTATTTAAATATAAATTTTTATTTTTCATGTCAAATTATTATTCTAAATATTAGGGTACTATTCCCATGGTCATAAAACATTCGATAAATACCACTTCATTTTTTAATTAAAAATCACTATAATTTCTCAAAATTTTCTATATATTTATTTTAGAGAATATTGATTATTTTACTAATATTTTTTTTATTTTCCATAGTGTTATTCACAAGAGGGTTTATTATAGATGATCAGGGGACCTAAATTTTCCTATAGTAGTATTTCTATATTTAAAATTTTCCTTTAAAATGTTATTCATTTTTTGGGTTTATTAATAGAGCGATGTAATGATTTTAATTAATGAATTAATTTATTTTTTGATTTTATGTTTAATCTATGGGTATAATAATATACTATATTAAAAAAATTATCTAGGAATTTATAATCAATTAAAAAGTCAGGGTTGTTAAATTTACCCCCCATTAAAATTTTCTTCCATGGAATTTCAAGTCATATTATAAATTGAAAATATATGATGTTAATTTTGGGTCATTATTTCCTCTGGTTCCTACATCGCCTATTCATATTCATGGATCTTCTAAAATTCATTTCAATATTAATATGTATTGTTGAATAGAAATTTTTTCAACATTCCATTATATTCACTAGTTATTTATCATATGAGAGGTCGTTCCCCTGTTGTACCACCTCCAGATTTAGTATATGTGAGGGTTGAAGTATTTACTTCCTTAGGAGAGATATGTAGATAACGTAATGAACATTTGACATGTTTTTGTCTTTTTTATCTGATATTCCATTACACGAATGCGACCAAGGTTCTCAAATGGATCAATGTACATAAGGATACACATTTGTTTCATTCCAAAACTCTTGAATCTGTTCAATGGTGGTATTCAAATGAAATAATCATCCAAAAATTGAAAATAAAAATCTCTTAGATTGTTTTCAACAGATCTCTTTTTATGACATTGAGAATATTTTATATGTTTCTGGATGGCATGAACCTACTATATCATCTCTTGAAAATGATCAGTTCCATGAAGCTTCAATTCTCAAACATCATTCGTAAAAGTAGGATTTGTTCATCACTTTTCTTATAGATCATCCTATGGAACCAATTAAATTATTGAGTGGAAGTCTTTATTATATGAGAACTCAACTAATGGGAGATATTGACCACATCCTCCTTTAAATTCCATTGCGTAGGATCATATCATTTCCTCGAGCATTTGAATTTTCCTTTCATATTGGCCATATATTTGGTGGTGATATTCCATAGTGAAAATAACTTTCTTACTCAAATATTGTAGAAAAATTGTATAAAATATGAATTTGAAGCTTAGACCACAATCATAGATGATCTAAAGTAGTACCCCATGAAACCCTACCACCTCCTTTATAAATATGTGGCAAATTTGTTCAATATATAAATTTTCTCGAATAGTGATGAGGTTGGAAGTCTTGGTGATTTGATCCACCATAACCATTATTATATTGTTTCCTTTATATTTCTTTATGAGACCCATGACTGAGTCTATGGTGATGTTTTCAAATTTAAACATGGTTATAAAAAGTGATTGAATTATCCCCTTGGAAAAATATTACTCTACCTTAACTTGTCAGCTTACAAATAATATTGATATATACTTAGCAAAACTCATCATCATGTTGTCCCAGTATAAGTGTTCTCGAATAACATGGTACATCTTGGTACTTCTAGTGTGGGTAGAGATATATGAGCTATGTGTATTATACAATGTGTATTTCATTATATTTGGTGATTTAGGAATAAATATCCTCATTTAAAATCTAATTAAACCATCCTCGTTGATTTGGAACTCATGTATCTTCCATTCTTATATAGCTTTTACCTTTTTGGGAGCTCTAAATAATCCCTTTGTGCCTCCTTGATCTTCTCCAGGATAGATGGTTGAAAAATAATTTTGGATGGGAAGGATATATTCTATACCATTCGGATTTATAGAATGATCCATTTCATAATCATCGATATAGGATATTTCTCAATCCCCATTATGGATATAGTAGTTGATCTATTCTAATAAGAGCATTAGCTACTTTGTTCACCTTTCCAAAATGGTAGTGAATAGAGTTATCATAAACCAAGTTTATCTCTAACCATCTTCTTTGATTAATGTTGAGATCATTCTTTCTGAATATATACATTATAATCTCATGTGTTTAATATATGTCATAATTTTCAACATATTTATAGAATCTCTAGTTTTTCACGGAAAAGATCATAGCTGATTACTCTAGATCATGCTTTATGTTGTTTTGATCATGGATCTTCAACATTAGTGTTTCTTATGATATCAATTATTCATCCACTATAATGCCCCGACCCCAGAATCCTAGAGTCGGTGCATTATTACATATCACTGGCATGATCACAAAAGATAAGTCTTCAAAGACCGATTAGTTTACTATCCTTGTAAGTACTAGATACATTCAAAAGGTTTACATTACAACATAAAATGAAAAAATAAAACAACATTGTTTCCATATAAAACACTGAGTTCCCATATACTATACCTGAAGGTCATTCATAATAAACTATTTTGCTTCCTCGAAAAAATAATATATAGAAAGGGTGAGCTAAGATTCTCAGTAAGGATAACAATATAGCGGAAACATTCATACATAATAATAAACATTTAAGGAAATATATAAGACTAATACAAATGCTTTTTAAACTTGAACATCAGCATAATATGAAAAAAATGAAATCAAATAATTCCATTTACTTATTCACATGGCTATTCTACTAGTCGAATAATCACATGAAATATCAATAGCCACTTTCGTAATAATGGAAGGTATAATGACAGCCTTTTATAACCACATAGTCAAGGCCTTGTGCCAAGACTACAAATGAGATTTGGTCAAGGACTTGTGGCAAGACACTAGTTTGTCTAATGAGACTTACCGATGCCTCAAGGAGCTTGAGTAGGATCCACCCATCACTTACTAAGTTCAATTCATTCCTCATATAAAAATTATTAAACATAACATAAACATTCATATTAAAACTAGCATATGAAATGTCAATACATTATCCATAAACCATGAATGGTATAAAAATAACACATCCACAATAAAAAATATCACAAATCCTTCAATAAAATATGAATGATTTGTATAATAATAAATCAACTTCAAACAAGTTTAAAATCCATCAAAGGATGTTGATATAGATTAGAATGATTTGTAAAAATCTTTGACAAAAATATCCATTTTTCAGGAAAACATTTAAAAGTCACACAATTTAGAAAGGAAGACATTTAAAGACATTTTTTAATATAAGTGTCCCATACCACTTTGAAACTTTTGAAGCAAATTAAAATTTTAAAAACATTAATGTCCATATAAATAAATCCATAAAAACTATTTTGAAAACATGGACATTAATGAGAATGATTT
This sequence comes from Viscum album, assembly GCA_963277665.1. NCBI lineage: Eukaryota > Viridiplantae > Streptophyta > Magnoliopsida > Santalales > Viscaceae > Viscum > Viscum album. Next base: position 1,229,858,640 of record OY728130.1, read on the forward strand.
AGAAGAATAAATATTTAAAACATTTAAAATGATGTTCAAGTAAAAATTACCTTAAAAAATCCCTTTGAAATCTATTTTATGAAACATGGATATGGATAATAAATATGTCCTAGTAGATACTACCGTAAAAACAACCTCGGATAATAAAGAGATTGTGAAATTAACCCTTACCTTGCACTTTATATTGGTCGAGGGTATGTTTAACCTCTTTTATAATGACTATTGTATGTTATTGTATTATACTAGAACCATTTTCATATAATATAATATATGATTCATTTAGGACTTTATACTACCAATTTAAAAATGATTTTCATGTTAAATTAACATTTCAGGTAATAATCGCTTTCTTTATTGTACTTATTTTAACTTATTACTCATGATCGTATCATTAAGATCATGATTTAAATACATTTAGAATATAATACTTGATTTATATATCATATATATTTACAATATAAATATTTATAATTGATAGATATATTAAATGGAAAGCACCAATTATGGGACGGTAGGTCGTACGTACGGACAAACGATTTTTCTGTTTTCATATCATATTCAACAGAAGTAAGTGAATAAGATATATGTAATCACACACACACACAAACACATATATATCCATTAGAATTATTATGTCATATATTAGATACTTATTAGTAATATATATTTTTATAATTGTCGATGAATGGTGAACGTGGGAATGAATATCATCTCGTCGTGGAGACGGTAATCCGTACATACGCACGAGTGACCATATCATTTTCTTTAACGGTGTGGAATTGGATAGTATATTTATTTTACAGAGACATTATCTTGTTATTTTCATTATTTAAAAAACAAATTTTTCATCATTATATCCATCGAAATAACATAATGTTGAATAACAATTTACACCACGGCGTGAAGACGGTATGCCGTACGTACGCACGCATGGTGACATTATTATTCATAGGATGGAAAGAATAATGAATATGGTTGTGCCATTTTTAAAAAATCATCATATTATATATAAGGTACTATATTTATTTTTTTGGTATGTTAATAACAAAGAAAGAGTATGTGGAAGAAGAAAAGAACTTGAAAAAGGATGGTGAAATCATTACCTCTTCTTCGGGTTTGTCCTTTTGATTTGATCAAAAAGGATCCTTAGGTTGGCTTTGTAACCAAACGAATTCCTATAGGATGAAGGTAGGATAGTTTGAAGGTTATTTGGGTGGGGTTTGGTAGAGCCAAATCTTTTTAGAGCAGTTAATTAGAGAGAAAGGGAAGTTCCCTTTTATAAGAGGGGTGAGGGGAACCTTTGGAAAAATTGAAATATTGTTTTATAATAAATTCATTTCCGGTTCTCAATGGCTCCAAAATGAATTATTTAAAGTGTAAGGTGCGTCAAGGTAGAAATCCTCTCAAACAATAGGTTTTATATAGGTTTGGGTCACTATAGTAACCTTATCTTTTATATTTAACTCTAAGTTAAATTGTTTGACATTTACCATGTCTCTTTGTAATTTTATATTATACGGTTAATAAATATTCTATAAAATTCCAAAAAAAACCCCAAGTGGTTCATTATTGACATATATAATAGTATTTAATCCCTTTGTAAGAACCATAGTTCCTTAGGAATAGAATACCAATTAATAATATAATATTTGTTTTAAAAACACTTTTTTGCCAATTTTGACACTATTTGGTATTTTTTTTTGCTAAATTCATAACAGTATTATTAGTTCAAAAAAAATTAATTTAATCGACCATTATATGTCATATTATCCTAGAAAATTATTCTAATTCAAAAAAATTCTTAAATTACATTTATTTTTGTATTTATAATGTCAATTATTTTAATATTTCATTAATAATTTAATTACTACATCGTCATTGTCTCATAAATAAATTATATTATTTAATGTCTAAAAATAATAAATAAAGTAATATTAAGTATTTAATATTTTTATCTTTCTAATTAATATTTATTGTAAAATTTATCTTATATGAAACCCTATATTAAAAATTGTTTGGTTATTAAACTTTGAATTTAACACTTTTAACTCTTCTTTGAATTAAATAATAATAAATGTCCAAATATAATTAAAGTGAATCTAATGAATTATATTTTATTCCAAAAAAATTTTTGGTATAATTTCACTTATCCAATAGAATTAGGAATGTGTTAGTGTAATAATAATATCATTTTTACCCTTAATTAAACTATTTATTTTTAACCGTGTTAAATAAATGTCAAAAGTTACTTTTCACCAAAAAATATTTTCATCTCGTTGAACCACATTTTAATTACTGATATCAGCCTTGTCTCCTGAATTTTTTAAATTCAACTCACATAAGCGATAAAATTATGTTTTATGCGAATTTGCAAATTTTCCTAGTAGGTGGGTAAAAGATGGTAAAATTTCAAAAAACAAAATTACATATCCAAACTTATTATAAAATGGCTCAAATGAATTACATTGAACTTATATATGCATTAGGTATCTATTTATAATTAAAATACATTTAAATGATATAAATAATTATTTAAATGAAAATTCGGTTTTAACCAATAACGTAGTGTTTTTCACTATTCATTAAAAATGAATGTTTTCAGAAACTCACCAAAAATTCACACTAAGCTAATTTTGATATTAAAAATTAAAAAATGATGTCTATTTTACCAAATTAAAATCATCAAAATTTCATTTATTAGTTTAAAATTAATTCCCATTGTCAAAACCAAAAGGCGTATTTTTATGAAATAATAACTATCAAAATATTAACACTAGTTTATGTCCAATTTCAATGTGAAATTACATTCAATGACAATAATTGGATTAAATGCTAAAAATATAATCTATTTATACTTCCAAACCATTAAAATGTATAATTTAACACTATAAATTATTTTTATTAAAAAAAACATTTCTGTTAAAATATTGTATTTTTCACTATTCACCAAAATATGAATGATATTAGAAAAACACCATAAACTTATTGACACTAAAATCTTATGTCCCGATTCTCAAGGAGATGTTTATTTTGTCAAACAGAATATATGAAAGTTTCAAATATTGGATTTAAAAAAGGGTTCTCCATTGAAAGGTGGTAAAATTGCATTTTTTGAAAAATACTTCTTTTATCGGAAAAAATGATTTTGATTATTCATTAAGTCTATGAAACTCATAATATGGATTCTAAAATTATAAAGATTATATAAAGTTCAAAATTTAGATAATAATATTCATAACCTCTTTTTAACGGCTAGTTTGGTAAGTCGTGGTGCGTTTGAAATTAGTGTAGCGTGTAGTGAATGTTATTGAATTACTTTGAAGAAATTACGTACTATAAAATCTTGGGGAGTTACATTATTCCCTCCTTCAATAAATTGAATCCTCTCAAATTGAATTTGTTCTTTGAAAATAAAATGATGAAAATTAAAAATACCTTTGTGGAGAACTCACATCAGAAATTCGGTTAATAAAATTCAGTTTTAATAAGAGGGAAATGGAAATAATAAAGGATACCAATAAATAATGATCTCGATTAGTAGAACCTTGTTGGAAATTAGAGACTCATAAGTGGAGGAAAAATGTAATTTTTTTTGGGAGTGATTGAGGTCATCAGTCACAAACAATTGTAGAATTGAAGGCCTTAAAGCCATCAATCTATGATGATTTAAAATATCATTGGTTGAAAAATAAATTAGGTATTAGGATAACACATTTTTAATTATAAGATCCCTAACCTAATGTTTAAGAATTAATTTCTTCATATAATAATAGAAAAAAAATATATATACTTGACAAGTCGAGTTCCATCCTTTATCTAATTTCTACCAACAACTCATTATTCAATCTAAAAGATAATATAACTATAGAAAATATATTCTATTTATCCTATCCATATAGGGTTTAAAATTATAATTTATAATTCATCTACCAGACCATTAAAAAAACATTATACAATCCAGGATAGCACGTAGGCTAGTGGTAGGTTGTTCACCCTTGTCTCCCTTCGGCTGCCTGTTCAAGTCTCATGACCTTGTCGGACGCGACTAGTTGTCGCCCGACCTCTGGGATGTCATTTTTATGACAATTCAAAAATAACCCTAACAATAGTATCCAATTTCAAACATAATCCATTCCAACCTTTATACATATCCAAAATAGTTCTATCCAAACTCATATTCTAAAATTTGTAAGGAAGTTAAACACAATGAATATCTTATTTTCCATGTAATAACATGTGAACACCATCATAATGTATTATATTAAAACACGGTAACACCCTAAATTACCATAAAAACTTATTTATTACATTAATTCTCCATTATCCATTATATAATTCTAGATATATTCCTTATATCTATAAATATTTAATACTTCAACAATGATGAAATAAACAAACTATTAATCAATTCCAATGATGTCAACAATAACATATCGAATTTATCCAAATCAACCATCTCTTATTCAAAAATTACTACTTTAGTATCAGGACCATATAATCTCAAATTCTAAATGAAATAGTACTGTAGTACAATCTTTATTTATTTCCATAATTCATATAACCAGTACATCATTGATACAACACTTAAATGACACAATAATTTAATAACAACATAATAAAAATTAATCATTCATCTTCATCTTCGGTAGTATCATACCTTGATTCTTATCCAATAGCAGCATTTGGGGTATACTCTGATGATTTGGACATTGATTCGCATAGAGTCCCAACTCCTTGCATATGAAGCATTATACATTTGAAACTTTATTCTTACCCTTTCAATCATGTACTTGGTGTCCTTTTTCTCCACACTTATAACAAACTCCCACACCCTTCAGATATTTACCAAGGTGATTCTTTCCACAGTTATCACATATGGGAAAATCCTTCTTTTCCCTCTTCCCATTATCTATCATTATCTCTTCCATCCATTTCTTCTCTTTTTCCCTGCAAAGACATAGGACTTAGAGAATTATTTACTTATCTTATTAACACATGATACTATTTCTTCATATATTGAGAATACATGGGAGACTATGTCCATTCTAAATGTTGTCTCAATACCATGAAAGATATGATCCTTCTTACTCTTTGGATCATACGTATTGTTGGACTTTACATTCCTTCTAATGAAAACCATTTCTATACGATGACTTACACTAGGTAATTTTATGAATTACAATGAATAATTCCAAACATGTAAAATACCTAATGTAAATTGAACAGTTTATGGACACAATGCATAATCATAAAAAAAAATTCATTGAGGAAGTATATACTCATAAACTAGTCATAATGGTTTGTAAAGAAAATGAGAATTATCCTATGCATATCCTCTAAGAGTGTTGTAACCAGGAGTTCATCAAGGTCCATTGTCGTGCACCAGTTATCATTCGAGTCTAGCTCAAAGTGGTGTTTTCGTGTTTTACCCCTAAGTACATGTGTTCCTGAGCTTCCTCTACCTGCTCATATCCAGACGGGTATGTATTGCTTGAAAAACTCACAAAATCTCTACAATACCAAAATTTTAGAAAGTTCTTCTATATTAATCATCAAAGTCTATCTTAGGGCTATGTGATCTAATCAGATTTCACTTAAATCTAGTTTCCAAAGTTCTTACTAAACTTCCTCTGATACCAACTGTAATGCCCCGACCCCAAAAGCCTAGAGTCTGTGCATTATAACGTATCATTGGCATAATTACAAAAGATCATGTCTTGAAAGACCGATTAGTTCAGTAGCGTTGGAAGTACTAGATACATTCATAAGGATTACATTACAACATAAAAGGGAAAACTACAAAAACTTTTTTTCCATAGAAAACACTGAGATCCCATTGACTATCCCAATAGGTCAATCATAATATACTTTTTTGCATCCTGGGAAAAATAAAACATAGAAAGGGGTGTTCTCAGATGCTTAGTAAGGATAACAATATAGCAGAAACTTTCATAAATAAGAATAACCATATATGGAAATGTATAAGACTAAAACAGAATCCTTTTAAACTTGATCTTTAGCATAATATGGAAAGATAAAATCAAATAATTCCATTTTCTTATTCACATGGATATTCTACTAGTTTAATAATCACATGCAATATCAGTATCCACTTTTATAATAATAGAATGCATAATTCCAGACTTTAATAACCACATAGTCAAGGCCAGGTGCCAAGACTACAAATAAGTTCTTATCAAGGCCTTATGCCAAGATACTAGTTTGTATCATGAGACATACTGATGCATCGTGGATCTATAGTATGCTCCACCTCTCACTTATTAAGTCCAATGCATTCCTCATATGAAAAGGATTAACCATAACGTAAACATTCGTATTGAAAATAGCATATGAAATGTCAATACTTTATCCATAAACAGTGAATGGTATAAAAATAACACATCCACAGTCAAAAATATCACAAAACCTTCAATACAATATGAATGATTTTTATAATAATAAATCAACTTCAAACAAGTTTAAAACCCATCAAAGGATGTCGACATAGATGAAAATGATTTGTAAAACTCTTTGAGGGAAATATTGCTTTTTCACAAAAACATTTAAAAGTCACAAAATTTAGAAAAAAAGACATTTTAAAAAATTGAATCAAAGTGTCCCATACCACTTTTAATCTTTTGAAATGAATTAACATTTTAAAAACATTCATTTCCATATAAATAAATCCTTAAAACCCATTTTCAAAACATTGACATTAATGAGAATGATTTAGAAGAATTAATATTTTAAACATTTAAAATGATGTTTTAGTAAAAAGTAACTTAAAAATAATCCCTTTGAAAACTGTTTTATGAAACATGGACATGGATAATAAATATTTCCTAGTAGATACTTATGTAAAAAACAACCTCATATAATAAAGAGATTGTAAAATTAACCCTTACCTTGCACTTTCCATTGGTCGAGGGTATGTTTATCCTCCTTTATAATGACCATTGTATGTTATTAGATTATACCAGAACCATATTCATATTATATCATACATGATTCATTTATGACATTATACAACCCATTTAATAATGATTTTCATGTTAAATTAACATTTCGGGTAAAAATCATTTTCTTTATCATACGTATTTTAACTTTTTATTCTTAGTCATATCATTTAGAATCATGATTTAAATACATCCAGAATATAAACCTTGATTTATATATCATATATATTTAGAATGATAATATTTATAATTTATAGATACATGAAATGGAAAACACCGTTTATGGAGACGGTAGGTCATACGTACGCATAAACGTTGTTTATGTTTTCCGATCATATCGAACAGAAGTAAGTGAATAATATATATGTAATTACATATATATATATACATCCAATAGAATTGTTATTTCATATATTTCATACGTATGAGTAATTTATATTTTTATAATCATCGAAGAATGGTGAACGTGGGAATGAATCTCATCGCGTCGTGGAGACGGTAATCCGTACGTACGCACGAGGGGCAATATCATTTCTTTAAAAGTGTGAAATTGGATGGTATATTTATTTTACAGAGACAATATAATTATATTTTCATTACTTATATAAATATAACTCATCATTATATCCATCCAAATAACACAGTGTTGAATAAAAAATTACACCACGGCGTGGAGACGGTAAGTTGTACGTACACACGCAGGGTGACATTATTATTAATACGTTGGAAAGAATAATGAATATGGTTGTTCCATATTTATAATAACATCACATTATATATAAGGTACTGGAGTTATTATTTTGGTATGATAATAATAAAGAATGAGTACGTGGAAGAAGAAAAGAACTTGAAAGAGGTTGGTGAAATCATTACATCTTCTTCTAGTTCTTTCTTTTGATTTGATCAAATGGGATCCATAGGTTGGATTTATGACCAAAGACATGCCACTAGAATGAATTTAGGATAGTTGGGAGGATATTTGGGAAGGGTTTGGCTGAGACAAATGACTTTAGAGGTGTGAATTAGACATAATGGGAAGTGACCTTTTATAATAGGGGTGACGGGGACCTTTGGAAATGAATGAAATGTTATTTTATAATAAATTTATTTTCGGTATCTAATGGATCCAAAATGAATTATTTAAAGTCTAAGGTGGGTATAGATCTCAAAACACTAAAAAATTAGGTTTTAGACAGTTTTGAGTCACTATATTAACCATATCCGTTTTATTTAACTCTTAGTTAAATAGTTTGACATTTACCATGTCTCTTTATATTTTTATATTATATGGTTCATAAACATACTATAAAATTCCAAAAAACCCCAAGTGGTTCATTAATAACATATATAATATTATTTAATCCATTTTTCTGAACCTTAGATTTTTAATAATAGAATAAAAATTAATAATTTAATATGTTTTTTAAAAACTCTTTTATGTCAATTTTGAAACTATTTGGCATTTTGTTTTTTATAAATTTATAACAGCATTATTACTCTGAAAACAATTCATTTAATCGACACTAATATTTCATATTAACCTAGAAAATTAGTGTAATTCATAAAATGTCTTAAATTAAATTTATTTGGGTATTTATGATATCAATTATTTAAATATTTCTTTAATAAGGTAATTACTGCATCATCATTGTGTCATAAATAAAATAAATTATTTAATGTCTAAAAATTATAAATAAAATACCATTATGTAGGAAATGTTATTATATTTCTAATTAATATTTATAGTCAAATTTATCTTATATGTAACACTATATTAAAAATGGTTTATTTATGAAACATTGAATTTAAGACTTTTAACTCTTCTTTGAATTAAATAATTATAAATGTCCTAATCTAATTGAAGCTGACTTAAATGATTATATTTTATTCAAAAGGTTGTTTATTGTCGAATTACACTTATCCAATAGAATTATGGCATGTTTTAGTATATTAATAATATCATTTACCCTTAATTACACTATTTACTTTTAACCGTGGTAAATAAAAGTCAAATTTTACTATTCATCAAAATTATTTTCATCTCATTGAACCAAATTTTATTTGCGGATATCAACCATGTCTCTCAGATTTTCAAAATTCAACTCACAAAAGCAGTAATATTAAATTGTATGCGAATTTTCAAATTCTCCTTGGAGGTGGGTAAAAGACGGTAAAATTTTAATAATTTTTTTACATATCTAAACTTATTATAAAATGACTCCAATGAATTAAATTGAACATATATAGGTATTATGTATCTATTTTGACCTAAAATAAATTTAAATGAAATAAATAATTATTTAAATGAAAGGTTTGTTTTAACCAATAACGTAGTGTTTTTCACAATTAATTAAAAAATGAATGTTTTTAGAAACATACCAAAAATTCACCCTAAAATAATTTTGATATTCCAAATTCAAAAATGAATTCCATTTAACCAAATTAAAAACATATAATTTTCATTTATTAAATTAAAAGTAATTCACATTTTCAAAACCAAAAAACACATTTTTAAGAAATAAAAACTATGAAAAGATTGACACTTCTTTATGTCCAATTTCAAAGTGAAATTACTTAAAATGAGCAGAATTTGATTAAATGGTAAAAATATAATCCATGTAAACTTCCAAACCATTAAAATGTATAATTTAACACTATAAATTATTTTGAGTAAGAAAGTTTTTTTTAGATAAAATATCGTATTTTTCATTATTCACCCAAATATGAAAGTTATCAGAAAAACACCAAAAACTTATTGAAACTAAAATCATATGTCCCGATTCAAAAGAAGAAGTTTATTTTTTAAAAATGAATATATAAAAGTTTCAAATATTGGATTTAAAAATGTTTCTCCATTACAAGGCGTTAAAATTTCATTTTTTGAAAAATAATTATTTTATCGGAAAAAAAATGATTTTGTTTTTTCATTATATCTAAGATACTAATAATTTGGATTATAAAATTATAAGGATTGTAAATGTTCAAAATTTAGTTACTACTATTAATAACCTCTTTTGAACATGTATTTTAGTAAGTTGTGGTGCACATGAACTCAGTGTTGTGTGTAGTGAATGTTTTTGAATTACTTTGAAAAATAATGTACTATGAAATCTTGTGGTGTTATATACACCATGTATATTTAGCCCAAGAATTTATTCAAATAACAAATTTAAATCAATGTACCAATTTATTATCTTTTTTGTGTGAGTAAAAGTGTTGTGATTAGCCTCCTCTTGAGATCATTAATCTATTACTTACATTCTTCTTTATTGATAAACATATCCCATCTTGTGTTAAAATATTTAGTTGGCTATTATATTGTGATAAATTTATCAAAAAATAATGTTAGTACCCTTACAATAATGAAAACTACATATTTCCATGACACATTAGGGTTTAGGTCACTCCTCAATTGATTTTCCTTCAAAGGGTCCAATAAATTCTCCCACCTATGATCATGTTCACCTTGAATGTTACATGAATCATCCAAAAGTCACATATTATACACTATGTATACATTTTATCTTTCTTTTATGTTTCATGAACCTCCCTAAATTCACTCTATATTTTTCATTACTCTTGTAGTAATGAGAATAAATTTAATAAATACTACAAAAAATTTGTCTAGGTAGTCTCTAAAGATTCAATTAATCAAATCCTTAAATATTTTGGGTGTATTAGTAAATCCAAACAACAAAAATATGAACTAATAGTGTCCATCCATTGTTCTGAAGGACACCTTTTTAATGTATTGTTTCTTCACATTCATCTAACATTATTCAAAACAATGATCCACCTTTGAGATGAACTGATCACCTCATAGTTTATTGATCGAGTAATAAATCCTTGGTAGGGTATACTAGTTCTATATAGTGATTTTATTATACTACAGGTAATTGATTTACAACCATATTAATCAATGCTATTTTATAAAAATGGACACAAATCCACCCTAAGGTGATGCACTAGGTTACGTAATAAAATTTTCTAAATACCCCATCAAAATCTTTTTATACTCCACCAGTTAGATTCAGGCCATCCTATAACTGAGTTTGTAGATATTCCTGGATACAAATATAGGTTCTATTAAAAAATATACCTTAAAATCCGTTGGATTTTTTGGTAACTCTTTGGGTAATAAATCAGTGTATTCACAAACAACATTCATAGACTCATGGTTGTTAAATTTCTTCAACTCAAACATTTAGAAATGTTATGATTCATCATAGGGTATCAACAACCACACCATCGAGGTATTTTATGAAGGAGATTCGTGATATTCTTTTCAATTGTAATAGAGCATGCGATGGTTTGGAAGTTATAAAGAAATTTCCTTTTCCTAATAGTTAATGTTTTCTCTTTATAACGAGATCTAACCCATGCTCAGTATAATAACGTACTATGGAAATGGATGTATTATTTGAATCAGTAAAATAATCTTCCCACATATGTTAATATGGTAAGATTTCAACACTTCTATTGTAATGGTGCAATCACTAGGATTTTTAGATATCTGTAAATCAATGCTTCAAGACATGAATTAAAAATTTCTAAAAAATATTTAGTGTATAAATTATTTCACATAACAAAAATCAACTAAAACATTTTCCATTCCAATGTGAATAGGAGTTGTGCATTTTACGACTTAATTTATATGCTTCACTTTAGTATTAGTGATGAAATAATGCTTTACACTATCTTTATATGTGGTTGTCTATAATTTTTATTACCCTAATTGACTGACAGATTTGTGTGTTTACATTTATAGTTCCACTTCTTAAAATAGTTTAATCACTGAACAATTGGGTATGAATTACGAGGTACCTAAATTTCCTCTATCATGTTGGGGGAATCCATCATGATGCTTCATATTTCCAGTGATTAGTGGCCTTTTGCACCACACATTTTGAATTTCTCCATCCCATTGAGGAAATTACAACTTAACTTCTCCCAACTATTTTTACATGTGGGTGCTTGGATCCACTTTTCTCCGTTTTCATTTGGCCCACTATCTTCGAAATTCATTCTTCTTTTCTTATCCCAATGTCCAAAGTAATATTCTCGAACATAATCTCTACATTGCGATAACATCAAACAACTTTTCTATAAAAACCAAAATTTTAAATCGATAGATAAATTCATATGATTTTTTATTCCTGGTAATAATAAATCTATTTTTCAATCATTGTTAGTAGAAAACTGTGAGGCTTATCTCACAATCCACGGAATGGTTGTCTCAAAATATTAGACACATTCACTTTCTATTACCTTAATTTATAATAATTATATCTCAACAAATATCTATATAATTATAGGGAAATACTCCTTAATAAATATTTTATTAAATTATTACCGCTCCATCTCTTCCATGTCATCCCCCAACATGGTATAATTTATCACTTCCCATTATGGATCATCTTCCCCATCTAAAGGATAAATGACCAATGACACATTATCATTCATTGAAAATTGGATAACAAAAAATATCTTCTCTATTGGGTTAACCCACTAATCCATATCATGTGGATATGAGTATCCATCAAACATTAGTTTTCAATACCGTATAAATTAATCAATATAATGTTCTTCATTTTGGGTCAAGGTGTATTCTCCCAATGAATAAGTTTATTATTCATAATCTCAAACAACTAGGTAAGGATCTCCAAAATTATTTGAACTCCACCTCCCATGGAATTTTTTTATAACGTGTAGATAATCATTGAATTTTCCATCACATGTGTTGTTGTATATGTAATGTTGGATCCCACCATTGTATAAAATATAATAGGGTTAATGAAAATGTAATTCAAAAAATAATGAAAATCAAGATTAGATCATATATTATAGTATCATTTTGTTTATACATACTATTAAAATAATATTCTATATTGTTAACTATATATTGACTTATTATAAGGGTCAACACTGACATTATCTAATCCTAATTACCAAGTCAAATAAACTATACAACACATACCATATATAGATACCTTACTTTTTCATACATATATTCTACATCGTTTTAGATATAAAAAACATAGAAGATCTACATTTTTTGATATAAAGGTTTAGAATTTTGAAAAAATTAAGATCATACATAACATATACATAATAAAACATAATAATTATTAAAATCCTTTATCTTTATTATTGTATGTATTCACTTGAGTATATACAACAAAAAAATGTGGTGAGAAAAAATTCCATCAAGGGTAAGGATAACATAACATAAATAAGAGACATGAATCAATAGTACATGGGTGATAATAATAATCATAATTATGTCACAATAATGGTATAATGATAATATTAATGATTAAGACATTTGAAAAATTCATTTATTGTGGAAATTACTAAAAGTGAAACAACATGTTTTAGTGGACAAATATGATACATAGTTGCGAACTAATATAACATCATGTTAAAACATAAAATATGTTTATAATTCATAAAATCATCATTATGATAAATGGTTGAATCATGTTTTTGAAAAATACATATAATCTCAAGAGATAAATTATATTAGCTACTTTATTGGTGGTTTCTATAATTCCAGGCCCTTCTATCACATCATAATATTCACATAAACATGCATTCGTCATAAAATGTATACCTATCATAGTAATTTAAAAACGAATGGAAATAAATGGGTTACATAATAATTTCATAAAAAATATTTAATTAATAAAAATTTTGGTTCCAAATGAAATGGGTAAAAATATTTCTTATAATCATCATAATTATTGAGAGAAGAAGAAAAACTTCTTTATTTTGTCACTTTTCTTCCTCTGGAATAAAAAACAAAGGATTATTAAAATGTTGAAATAGAAGTGAATAATGTTAATTTATATGAATATATATTAATTATAAACATTTTATTGTATTTATTGCATTATTTTTTTGATTTTGAAACTTTTTGATATCATATTTTCATTAATCATTTCTCATGTTTGTCAAATTATGTTATTTTTTTCATGTTCATCAATATATATGAATAATTACTTAAATATTTTAAAAATAATTTTATTTTTAAATTTATATATCATAAATTATTTATTATAACCATTCATAGAATTGGTGGTGGAAATTATTTGGAAACATCCTCATTGGATGTCAACCGACCATTAATGAGACACTATCAAAAAGTATGAAAGGGAAGTATGAAAATTTAACATATCGTAAATTTAGTAAATTTAGTTCCTTAAAATATTTAATAAAATGATAAATAATAAATTATTTTCCTTTTAAAGTATCATTTTGGATGCTCTCAATGAAAATAAAAAGATGAGAGTAGAATTAGGGGAAGCATTGGTGAGAGCTTACCCTCTTCTTGGTGGTGCTTCTTCTTAATGTCTCATTACTCATTTGATGCTTATTGTTGGATGGATCTATAATGTAACAAGTTATTTTTGGAAGCTTAAGAGAGAGTTTTTGAGAATTTATTTGAATTTTTCATATGACATAGTATTTTTGATACACGGTTAGGGAGAGACTTTATTTATACTTGAGGATATTGGTAATTTTTTGAATAAAATATTAAATAAAATATAATATCAAAGTGAAAATTGGAATATTTATGTTTTACCAATATAAAACATATATCAATATAATATAATGTTTTTAGGATGTTAAAAAACCTAATAATTTTAATTCATAATGTTTTTTAAAAAATAATATGGAATAATGGAAAAAATATAATTTTAAGGGAAAATTTTTTACTTTAGATTTTATAATGTAAATATTAGTCTAACAAAACTAATTAATTGTATTTTATATAATATTTTATCTAATATAATATAATTTCATCAATCCAGAAGTTATATAAATTATTAGGTTATTATTAAATCATAATAGATGAAATTTATGATACATCGATTATAAAAGAAAATGTATTTTTTCTATTCACCTAAATATTAACGTAATTTAAAAAATTTCCAAAAAAGTCACCTGTGTATACTTTTGATTTGATGATTTTAAAAATAATATTATTTTGATAAAAAATATTTTCTATAATAGGTTATTTTAATTTTTCATAAAAAACTAAGACTTTTATAAAATTATTTAAAATACAGTTTATTAGAAAAATTCAAATATTTTATTAATGTTTTTAATTATTGATATTTATTTTAAAGCATTATAATATTAAGATCTTAATAATTACTGAGGATGCATATTATTCAAACGATATTGAATTATATTTAGATCAAATTACATTTTTAACAGTCACGATTCTATTCCAATAGTCCCATTATTATTCCAATAGTCTTATTACGTCATATAAATAACTATTTAATATTTCATTATACATTCACTAAAAGTTATCTAAAGGTTTTATATTATTATTTTAAAAAAATCCTTTTGGTCTACTAATATTTTATTTTTTTACCCTGGTGTTGTTCATGTTACGGAGAATTCTATCCAATCGGGTTGATTCAAATTTTCCCATTGTAGTATTTATATTTTCTATTTTTCCCTTGTAATGTGTTTCAATTTAATGTGTTTATGGCCAACTAATGTTGTGATTTTAATTAATGATAAATTACATTTCTTGATTCTCTATGTGATATATGTGTATAATACTATGTTATATAATAAATATTTCATTAGGAATCAATTATCATTTCAGAATTATGGGTCGTTGTAGGAGTCGCCAATATCTACCCACTATTCCATCAAATGGGAAGTGAATGTATCCCCTGTGTATACATATGGACTAATTCCACCATGTTGAAATAAAATTAATTTTCTATCATCATATTTCAATTATGGTAGTTATGAATGGTTAAGTGTTTATACGTGATATTTTTTAAATCATTATTCCTTTGGATTTTTAATATCATATCTGCCTTTTTATATTTTCAATCCATTTGAAAATGATAACATTGATCATGTATATATGTGGATTACCACCTTTTTAAAGAGATCAAATTATTTTTAGACTCTAATTTACATGGACGATCATATGAATATACTTGAATATTATATTAGATATATATAATATAATAATGATTTTATAAATGTCAATTAATATTTGTATTTATTTTATTCCCTCAGTTGAAAAGTAAAAAAGAACATTCATGTGTATATACAACTTTTCATCTCCCTGAATTGTGTAACTTATTTTTATATATCTATAATTTATAGATTACACTAAATATATATAATTAATATATAGTAAATTTATATCTTTATTAT
This sequence comes from Viscum album, assembly GCA_963277665.1. Classification (NCBI taxonomy): domain Eukaryota; kingdom Viridiplantae; phylum Streptophyta; class Magnoliopsida; order Santalales; family Viscaceae; genus Viscum; species Viscum album. Next base: position 1,229,874,791 of record OY728130.1, read on the forward strand.
AGATCCATGATCAATGTACCTGGACTGGAAGATTTCAAACAAAATTTTAATGAAAAACAAAACTCTTAACACTTTGAAATGTTGAATTTAATATAGAATTTTTAATAAATTGTATTAAAAATGATATAAGTAGATCATATATAGATGATAATATAAGTATGTATATTAATATATAATTTATATACAGTTTTTTAAATTTTATTTAATAGAGTTTTAGAGTATTTTTTATGATTGTCGAACCTAATGTAAGTGATTTATCTTTCAATTTCATTGTTTATAAGGGTTGTTTATGTTGAAGTTTTTTATGATGAAATTATATGACCTATCGCAAATGAATCACCTGAATTTTCATTTACTATTGTAGTTCATAGTTATTACATTTTTTAAATCATTTTACAAAAATTAATAACAATATATTCCCTGATAAATTTATAATTTAAACTAAATTTATTTCTATCATAAAATAAAAATACCTTTTCATACTTACCTATTATTACATAATTTTATTTAAAATAATTTAATGTATTATAATATTTTTTTAATCCATTGATTCCCATGTTTTAATTATTAATTTTTTTTAAAATGATTCTTTTTACTATTATCTGAATGATGTAATTTTTTCTGAAAATGTTACAGGAATATTCATTTTAACATACATGACATGAATGAAATTTTACATCATAATAATCAATAAATGATATGAATATTCCATTAAATACTTCAATATATATGTATAAATAATATTATATGAATAAAATTTAGTTGTTTCTTATATTTTAAAGAAGTTATTTTAATGTGAAATGTGTAATTTCCACAAGAAATATTCATGTTATATTTTAATGTTTTCTCCCTATAATAACATCTACTGATGTTATTTATGTTTTTAAGGGGATTTGATACAATGATATGATCCAAATTAAATCATTTAATGGTTTATGACAATGATCTAAATATGAATCTCTAAAAACTGTTTTCCGCATAGTTAATCAATCTTTATAAAAGATTAATGAAACATGTTTCTTTTCTAAAGGTTATTCTATTAGGATATAATGAAATGTGTATGAAAGTCATTTATATCCATTATTTATGAATTGATGAATATTTTATGATATTATGGAACACCTATATTTGATTTTCATTATGTGATGGTTGGGTGAAATATTATATTTCCCTCTAATTCCTTTGGTAAATATGGGTATCTCACAAGAGAATTTGAACATGAATTAGGGCGAATCTAGTTCAGTATGGGACATTTTCTTTTATAATAGTTTTTAAAGTAAACCTTGAAGATATATCACATTTAATGTTGACAGAACCATATCATATATTATATACTTCTATATGAGCCTCCACCAAGGGATTGATATTTTTTTCTTATGTATATAAGAACAACTTATGTATTATACCAATTTAATGCCCTCATTCAACATGTTCTATGATTCATTCAAGATTAATGTTGTATGAAATGACATGAATTATTCCAGGACTCAAGAATATGATTTAAAATATTAATGGTTTTTATTTCAAATATTATACTAATGATATATTTCCCTTACACAAGTCAAATGTTTATGTGATCATTGGTATCCACAATATTTACCCATAATATGCATCTGATCTCAAACCATCTTTTGTTTCCATTAATATGTTATATAAAAGGTTTTTTGTTTGATATGTGTAAGATGATTGATTTATTATAATGAATTGAATTGCAGATGATGTAGATCTCATAAGAACTATTTTATTATATATAAATATTTACAAAGACACTAATCCTATATGATAATGGAATTGATCCTAATTTAATGTAACGAATAATCCCCTATAAAGATGTAATAAATATGTATAAAAATTATGGATCTCTACAATAAACCCATTATGGATTTGGTAAGTTTTGATTTATAAAACCAGTTAATGAAATATCATAAAAAGAATCATTAAATACATGAAATAAAAATTGATTCTGATATATCATATATATGATGCAGTATATACCCTAAATGAACGAAATAATAGTTGAATTTAGAATATAACTCACATAAACATTATATAAAAGAGAAGCCATTACAAAGATCCCAATACATGAAGTGAGAATAAATAAATAAATTCATTATGAAAAACAATTTTTAATACACATAATGAATATAAATAAAAAATAAATCATCTATAGGTAATTAATAATATATTAATTTTATATCATACTCAAAAAAAATTATACCACCCGATCAAGGGAAATATAACCAAGATTCCCGTGACCTCAAGTACGACTTTGGTTAATGCACATTAAATCTTCTAGTAGTATAAGTATGTAATTGTTTTAAATAAACTCTAGAGCCATATTAATATATAAATATATATATATATTACTATATAAAATTCAATTATAATGTCAAATTATCTTGTAGTTAAAAATTTCTCATTAAAATAAATATTACGGTGAATAATTATCATCTTTCTAGGATTGTATTGGTTGGATGTATCCAATCCTTGTACATAGTTCATGATTTAATAACATCTATAATAATATTTTAATCATAACATTTATATATTATCTAATACCTTATAATAAAATATATAATGTGAGTTTAAAAAATGAATTGCATTTCTTCATCGAGACAATAGTTAGTATATACGCATGAGTGAGGTTTCTACATTTAGATTATTTGATGGAAATAAAAGTGAATAACAATTCACAATTATAGAATAATAAAAATATCATAAATATCATATGTAAACATTGAATCCATAAAAATAACCATCGAGACAATAGTTAGTATATACGCATGAGTTAAGTTTTATACCTGTACTTTGGATAACCACCCTTCGCATACAAAAAAATACATTAAAGGACTATATTGTGGACATACGAAGTGATCAATGATATGGGTAGGGATGATATGCACTTATTTATTCTACTCTTCTTTAAAATAATGTAGTCACAAGGTTTGAATATTAGAGGAGATGTGGTGTCTTTTGATAAGAGGGGGATACGACACCCTGGTAATTTTTATGAACAATAAAATATAATAAATATAATAATAATTTAATTTGAAAAAAATGATAATATTTTGGAAGAGAGGATATGTAATTAAAAATATATCTAAAAATAATATTTTCTGAATAGGTTTATGTGTCATTTTAAACAATATTGTTTAGTTTAAAACTATCAGTAAACCTTATTAACATTCATCGGGGTAATGAAATATTCAATTATTAAGAATTAGAAATGTACATATATTTTTCAATGTTACTCTTAAATGGAAATTATATTAAATATTTTTAAATTTACCATCACACATGATATATTTTATGGGTTTTTATATTTTAATCATTTAAATAAAATATTATTTTACAAAAAATAGTATTAAAATTACTTTTAGGATTACTTATATAATTGATTCTAAATACATGAAGATAATTTTTTTTTATCAAATTAAGTCCCTTTAACCATAAATTAGACATTATAATTTACACTAAAATTTATCGACGACATTGATTTTTCCAAAAACATGACTTTTGATGTTTATAAAGTCATTTACTCTGATTTTCTAGCTGATTGGACAAGTACTAAATTGGAATTGTGAAATAATTAAATGAAATTATATCATTAATAAATATTAATATTAAATTACATTAGTAAGTAATATATTAATGATAAAATTAATATTTAATATTTAAAATACATTGTTAAAAAATAATCTATTCGTAACGTGCATGATACACTATATCAGTCATAAATAGAAAAGTAAATATTATTATATAATATGATAGTTATCTCCTAGTCATTAGAATGGAAGGAATGGAAAATGATAACTGAATTGTGGACATATATTTAACACATGTTTATATAATGATTCATTATATATAAATTATTTAGAAATGAAACTAAAAAATAATAATTGAATATAAAGGATGTGTTTTTATGAAAAACTATTTAAGTGAAAATAATTGTGTTCTTAAAATATCAAAATCACAATTTTTTAAAAATATTAATATAAAATAAATTTAATTTTATATTTAAAAATCATAATATATTATACATTGGCATGATATAAAAATAAATTCAATATTATGCATGAAATGGGTATTTTTCAAAAGAACTTTTTACCACCATTTGATGTGGAAACCATTTCAAATCATGTTTTCTTTACATTTATAGAAAATGAATTTTTAAACAAACTTCTTCTCTAGAATCGGGGAAAAAATTTACTTCGGGTGAATTTTTGGTATTTTTCTGACAAATTTCATAATTTAATAAATATTGAAAAAAATGAATTATAATTTAAAACTAATTTTTCATATAATTTATTTATATACATATGTTTTCCTTTTAATTTTATTTATGGATAAAATAGAGTAAATTTGTTTTAGTTAATCCAATGTAGGTCATTTAAATCAATTTTACATTGAAATTCGATATAAAAACATTGTGATCTTTTGAATGTTTTGAATTTTAAAACACATTTACTTGATCCATCAATGCGATTAAATTTAAATTTATTTTTCCACATATTTTAATTTAATTAAAAAAATGTATATATGTATATTTTTAATTAGTAAGAATAATTTCATCCAATAAGATCAATATAATTTTTGGTGAACCGTGGTAAAATGTAAATCGGGTAATTACAGGTAAAAATAATATTATAATAATATTAAACTACCCTAACACATTTCCTAATATTATTGGATTAGTTATGGTCGACCAAGATGATACATGATCTAAAAGGTGGCCTTTGAAAGTCACATGGGTGTGATTATGACATTAATAACATTTTTTCAAAGTAAAAAACAAAGATGTCATAAACATGTCTCTTATTACATAAATAACATTAATATGGGGTTATAAATGTGATATATTAGATTAAAAATAGTCCTTATAAATATAAAAATATTACCTACATTATCAAAAATTATTTATAATTTTTCAGAAATAAATAATTTAATTTAATTATGACACAATGACGATGCATTATGATATTTATTAAAATAAAATTCAAATAAATGAAATTCATAATATTAAAATAAATATGAATTGAAATATTTTATTCCATTAAAGAATTTTTTGGGTGAATTATAAATGTTATAAATGTGTTATAGTCATTAGTTTGGATGAATCAAGTTTTTATGATTCTTTAAAATGTCATGTAATGATTAGTGTCAAAATTGACATAAATAATATTTTAAAATATTAAATATTTTATTAAAATTTATAAAAATATATGATTCATCCAAATAGTTTTATAATGTCTCCAAATGTGATTAAAAACTCATTAATTTTCCACTTAACATGTTATGGTAATTCTTTTAACTCTCAAAGTGAAAATTTCTTAATAAAATAGTAAGAGTTAAAAGTGTTAAAACATAAATATAATGACTAAAAAACATCCAAAACATGACTAATTTTTATTTTATGAACTGATTTAGAACATTTTATACCTATAAAAAACTATACAGACTTGGAATTTTTTTGAATTAAATAATTTATATTTATTTAACAGTTTTAATAAATCCAAGGGTGCCCCTACCATCTTCTATAAAAGAAACGCTTATTATCTACTCCATACACTTAAATTTTTTTTGACAATACAATATATTCCAAAATCCATTCCTAGATTACCTCCCCATATTATTGATTCCTTATTTTAGGCGTAACACCCTTATTAGAGGTGTTACAGTGTTATGAAAGGTGATCATCCGAAGGAAGTGAAATGTTTTTATTTATGGGTTTCAATTTATTTCTCCATCCACTTAATTAAAATATCCTCCAACCATGATGAGATAATAAATATATTATCACCAATAAACATACATGATATTATTTTAATATCATCACCTAAATCCATCTCTACATCCATCAAATGGGAATGTAATTTACCATTTGTGCATATGTGCGAATTATCACCTCTTCAAACCGATATAATTAATTTTACATAAATATATATCATGATTGGTTATGGTGATTAAATTAATGTTTATATTTTATATTCTTTACATATTAATCATTATAATATAATAATATATCAATGTTTGTCTTACATTCACTGAACATAAATATGATATCATCGTTCATGCGTACGTGGGAAATATCACCTCCACGAAGCGATGCGATTCATTTTTATTCAGTACATTAGATGAATAATATAAATAAGTATATTTAAATAATAAATATGATATTAATGAATTTATTATAATTATATAATCATAAAATAATTCTTACCTTATTTCCATAATTATTAATAAAAAATGAAAATGTTACTCATGCGTAGGTATGACCTACTATCTCCATGAATATAATGCCGTTTATTTTGCATAAAAATAATTAATGGGTTAATTAAAAACTATAATTATTTTAATAAATGTATCATTAAGTCATGAATATTATTCTAGAGATTATAGGCTTAAGACTACATGGGAAAATTTACAACATACAGTGTTCATTTTGGAACTCAAGTACAGAATATTGACATAACAACCCATGTGAACTGAAACAAATAATTAATTGTTAGAAAATTATAAATAAGTGATATAAAAGGAATAAAAAACATTATAAATGTTCTCAAGAAATTATAATTTTTCTTAAGATTAATATTTAAGAATATAAATAATGTACGATACAATTGGACTCGTGGTAATGGATTTCGTCTCAGTCTCCTTCCATTGAGGAATATTATGATGTTATGAACCTTTATTATCCTATAAAGTGTACATACAAACTTATTGACATATATTATCATTAATATCTATATTATAATTTTATTTAATTTTTTGTTTAATTTTATTATTTAAAAATTTTTATTCAAGTGTTTCTAAAGTGGTAAGGGCCTCTTTAACAAAACCATCATTTTAAATGTTTTAAATATTTATTATCTAAAATAATTAACATTACTGTCTTTATTTTCAAAATGGTAATAGTGATTTATATTTATGGACAATTTTTTTTAAAATGTAAATTTCTTTCAATAACATTATGGTGGTATGGTACACATTGATAAAAATACACTTTTTAAATGTTTTAAATTGTTTTTAAAAATAGGTTGATTATTTAAATAATATGAAATATTTTGTATATATATAGTCCATGGTTTTAATTTATTAATTTAATGAGGCAATATTGTATTGATATATATTTTATATATTTACCATGCTATTTTCATGTAATGTGTTATCATTTACGACTTTGATACATTCTAAAAATGAAATTTTATTTGAAAGTGGAAATGTTATAATTATCCTATGCTTGTTTAATGTGTTGTGATTATGATTTGGTTCTTGGGAATTTTTTTTATCAATATGGGTGATTCCATGATAATCTAAGGGAGAGTGAGATCATAATATCACTCCAATGTATTAGATAATGATATAGAGTTATCTCATATGGTTTCTCCCAAGAGATTTAGACATTATATTATGATGGATATTTCAAACGTAACCATGACTATTTCTCCTTATGTTGCGGTGAAAGATACATTGAATGTATAATATGGATGAAAAAATTTACCTTAATGATTTATGATTTCTAACATGTTTTTCAGGAATCTTATTATTTCATGAGGTTTGTTAAATTATTGATGTTTAATGGGTGACAATTATGATTTTGTTAAAATGAATTCATGGGATTAAAATATTCATGGGAAAATGGTTTCTATTCATATTTTATTCCTCGTATTAATATTTTTCTGATCATACGTTGTTTTAAAATGTTTTTCATAGTGTATAATAATGCGTAATAGAATGGAGGATATCAATATGAATGTTATGAATATTTTTATCCATATAAATAATTCTTGTTTTATTTTATAATTCTTTACACTGTGATAAAATAGACAATGAGTAGAAGTTTATACATTGTAATATTAGTCTTTATGTAATATTTATAGACTAATTCTCTATGTCTATAAAATTTTGAAAATATCCTTAATGTGAGAGAAAATAAATTATTTACTAGAACTCAAGATTATGTAACATTTATGGATGGGTCCTTATAACTAGCATCAAAAGTCAATTTAGAGAATATTAGAGGGTTTTTATTTAACCAAAACATTCTAGCCATATATAACCAAAACAGTTAGTTCGGTTGTAATATTAATAGATATTTTAGATAAATTAAATAAGTTTAATATAATAAGAATAATGATATCAAAATTTTTATCTTCCTCATAAGTTGGTATATAATGATTTTATTGATATAATAAAACTAATCTTTTCAGTTTTAGTAAATGGATGGATCCAATAAGAACCAAAGTAAAAAATGGATTTCAGGAATAATGCGATGGATCTATTATTATGAAACCGAATGAAATGGGAGTACTGGTGAGAACAGTAGTGTTTATTCTAAACCATATATCAGGGTTCATTATTAACATCATGAACCTTTTTGATTTCCCAAATGCAACGTATATGAGAGAAATGAATCCTTATGGTAGTTGTGGTAAAAATGATCATAAAGGGGGGTATATTCAAAGATATATATGTATTAGATGTGGAATGAAACACGATTGAAATTTCTTTAAAGGGATGAGAAGATGTTATGGATGCATTAATTATTGTTATAATGCATGAACCTTCAATGGAAAAAGGAAGTGTTCTATTGACTCCAAGAAAGGGAAAGAACTTATTTTAGAATTATACATTGAAGGTTTTAAATGTGGGGAGTATGGTTATTATGAAAAAATATGTACTATGAAGAAGGTTCATGTATTTGATCAGGATGACCGTACAAATATATTTTTATAAAAACAAAATTCCATTCCAATTAAATATTTGGAAACTGAAAATGACATAGGAGAGGTATGTATTATATATTGACCCATATTTTGACATTACATAATATTAGAATATAATTCCGGTATTTATTTTTATGAAGGAAATATTAATTGATAAAATGGAAAACATGGTTAATGGAACATGAAGAATACTCTATGAATATGATGACTGAATTTTAGGAATTCAAGGGTTATGTTTAATCTATTGATAATTAAATGTTTAAATGTTAAAGGCATTCTCTGTTATCTTCGAAGTGAATATTCGAAGAGCTATCTCTATCTGCAAATTCATGAGGAAGTGGACATACCTGATGTCGTCACCACAAATCATATTACTTGTTTAGGCTACTGGGGAGAAGCTATTTCATTATATTTGGATTTCCATAAACAAATACATTCATGATCAGTATCATTTTCATGTGGTAGTTGCATTTTCAATGATTCATGATATAGTGTGTGATGTTATTACTCTGTGAGGTATGTTTTGTGAAAACTCCATTCCTGAAATTTTAGTTCTTAATCGGTTGGGAGTCAAAGGGAATATTTGTTCCCCCCTTGGAATGTTGGACTTATTATGGCATGACCCAATTAATGTCCAAATAAATATCAACTCAGATGGTGCTTCAAGAGGTAATTTGATACCTTTGTGCTTTTGGGATACATTCTGATACCATCATGGTCACGCCCATGGATGTGTTTATGGTTCATGTAGTAATTCCTCCACTCTCATGGATAAAATTATTGGTGTCATTATGGTGGTTGAGAAAATCGAGTTTTGTGTTTGGAATAAGTTTTGGCTTGAATATGATTCCATGATTGTGGTTCTTTATATTATAACTTGTTCGTTGCACCTCTCTTGGAAGCTCACAAAACATTGGGCTAGATACTTGTATCTTCTCTCCTTAAAAGAGCATATTGTCACTCATTTTTATAGAGAAGAAAAATAATTGGTAGATGGTCTGGCTAACAGACGTGTGAATGGTGTTGATTATCATTGGGATGATCAAGTGTCGAGGGATATCCTTACCATTTTGTGGAGGTATCGATGTAAATATTTTACTTTCGGAATTCTGTAAGTTTTCTTTTTGCTAATAAAGAGGTCTTGATTTATCTAGGAAATATCTCAATCCATTAAAAAACATTCTTATGCAGACATGATTATAATGGTATTTATAACCATGTAAGACTATATAATCTTTTATTTTGAGATAATTATGGGATATTATATTTCGGGAAGCAAAATTAAAGGCATGAGATAAAAGTTTAGGTCAAAATATGTTATGGTTATTTATTAATATTTTACCTCATTTTTTGAATGTTATAATAATTATATAGTTTCAGAAAAAGTATGACCCACATGAAGGGTGAAAACCCATAATGTGGGACATGTTATAGGAATCGAACCCACAATCAATGTTTGAGAAGGAATAATCACCTACCATAGGCCTACGCGAATTCCCCAATTAGTAAGACTTTCTAGTTTTTTAGTTAAACATGTTTATGGAACATCAATAAGTTAATTTTGGGAATATATATTTTATATAATATATTAACATGATATTTTAAAATTTATTTGTTAATTAATTGATAAATGTAATATTGGAAGTTATTCACTATTTTAAGAACATTATATGATTAATGTAAATATAATACTATGAGATTATATTTGATGAGTTATGGATGAATTTTATTTTGGAAGAATCATTGATTCTATTGTGGTCTTAGGGTGATTTGGGTTATTTATTGAAATGATTAACCTATTTTGGAGAAAATGTGATTTTGGAAATTACATTTCTGGTATGAAACATTAAGAGTGAATGATATTATTTGGTGATAAATGTTAATATTTATCTTGGAAGAAAATGTAATCAAGTTATTTTGATTTTTGGGTTTCAAACATAGTTTGAATTGTTTTGAGGGATTTTATGGACTATTATTTTTTGAATGGTTTATGTTGAGATTTTGGTATTACACATTAATTTTGGAGATTAAAATTTTCTTTTCATCATCTTATGGGTTATTCTTCTATGAGAATTTTTTTAACATATCCAAGCCATATTTTTTTTGGAAACTTTTTTAAGAACGGATAAATAGATTATTAATCTTTTGAGGGACATGTGGTGATGTAGAAGTTGATTCGTCTTGATTACTCATAATTTGTAAAAAAATCACTATGTGGTAAAAATAATTAAAGTATGAAAATTTATATTTCATGTAACTATATTTCGATATTTTTTTAGTATATGTAGTAAAATAATTCCTCAAAACTATGAAAAATATCTTAAAACAAAAATATTTTCAATTTATTTTTCCTATTGAAAAATCAAAGACCATTTAACCCATGATTACTTTTTTATTTTGTGATTGTTAAAATTAGCCTAACCATGTTTCCTATCACTCCACATCTTATAATGGTGGTTATTGTTTTCACAATCCAGCCCGAGTCGACACAGAATCAGTCACCTAGGCCAACCCATGACAAGTATCGAGAGGCCTTCCTGATCCTCCCAGGATGGTGACAATCACTAAGGGAATTAATAGAGTAAACAAGGGAACAATTTATCCCAAATATAAACAATCAAACTAATAAGAGAAAAAATGGGTTGCACAAAATACATTTACATAAAAATTGAACTAAAAATTCTTCGTACAAGACAATGAAAGTACAACTAAACCAAAAACTAAACTCATCAAGCTTTATAACCAACTAACTTCATGTGATCCCTCTGGTAACTATCCAACATAATGATCAAATATCACCCATTGTGATTGAACTAAATCTGAAACTTGCACACGGGCTAAAAACATGATATGACTATAGGCGTGGGTATAAATATTTAGTCGATTAGCCTGATATTCTATTCCCAATGCACATTTGTTAAAATTAAAGAAACATCAATTTGAAGTTTTAAATATAAGATATAATGGTTTTTTTCCAAATGAGGTCCCATTCTATAAAAATTTTACCAGACAAAAACATTCATGTTTTATAAATAGGAAGGCTAGTAACAATTTTCAAAGAGGTGCAATGTCAAAAAGAAAATTGTTTTCAAGCAGTTTGCTTTAAAGAATGCACACTTCTGAATAAATCACACACATTACTGAATTTACCAACCCAAAACACCATATGATGATATTGAGTTCAAAATATCCAATGATCACAAGTCATGGGAACACCCCAAGGCACTAGTTTGTTCTGATCCCCAGGTACGTCATATCGTAGTGAATGTATCCATAATAAATATCAGTTCTCATGCACACGATCCACTAGTAGATATCATACCAATAACCTAGTGGTCCCCCAATAACATCATCATCATAGTTTAGTTATTTTTTCATTTTCAATCCTGATACATGAAACAGGGTCCAGACCCCACGGGGTCACTAGCATACTATTACACATCCGCCCCCTAGATACACGAGATTACCATTAGTGATAACTCAAGTAACACATATTTTCAAATAATCCTTTCACATAAAAAATCCAATACCTACCATAAATAGAAAAAAATCCCACAAATATGATTCACAATTCATTCACTAATCAATAAACCCCTAAAAATTTTCGTAAAACAATTTCAAGGAGTTTATTGAGGATTTTCACATAAAACTCATTCAAAAACTGTATTTTAAGTACAAACACGCAACAAAACCATACCCAACCATATTTTTCATCCAAAAAAACATTTATTAAATTATTTTCATGGAATATAAAACAATCTTAATTGAAGCAGCATGGTATATACTTGTAAACCACTCATTCTTCATTTTTATGAAAGGCCAAATGATTCTTTAAACATTTTCTCAAAACAAATATTTGAAAAAGGTATTCATTTAAATTTTATTAAATAATTGTATAAAAAACATTTTAATAAGAAAAACACAGTCATAAATCTTTTAAATTACTCAGGTTACATATTCAAAACACAACCATTTCTATAAGGTTGTGAAACGGGCCATTTTCCGGCAACTCGGACCAAAACATGTTGTAAACCAAAACCCATTCATTTGTAAAACCAAATACAAATTGTAAATCCATAGAAGGACCCAAAAATACTATTTTTCATTCTTCCAATGAGATTATAAATCCAAACATATAATTTTGAAATCACACTTAACACATAAAATCCAACCGGGCAATTTACTAAATACATGAAATTCACTTTTAAACAAAATAATTTATTTTCAGCATGTGACAAGGAATAAAATACCAATTTCATGCCATATATTATTCATGATATTGTAAAATTTTAAATATACCATAAACCAAGTTCTAAACCTCACGAACAGTTTCAAATAATAGCGAAACATTTAAACAAACATTTGTTGTGTACTTTTATGATAAAACAACACTACCTTTTACAAAACAAGGTATAAAGAAACATTTTTTACACCAAGAAAATTATTCATTGGATGAAAACAATAATAAAAATATATATGAGGCCCATTAAATAATAAAATTATGTAAATTAAATGATACATTAATGTGCAAGTGATATCCTACCATAAATTTTTGGCGTAATGGAAACAGACATCTGATATCACCATCAGAGAGTTTATAAACACTTAACCTATGAAGAACTACCCCAAACGAATGAACACTCCATAAAAATAACATTATAATAGAACCAAAAGTAAATAATGACTATAGGATAATATAAATCCAATAAATATTGAAAGGAGGAAGAATAGGGAGGAGAAATGAAAACTAACTCACCTTAGAAACTCATAAACTCGTCATATTTCATTAAATCATCACCCATAGAGGAAAGGGAATTTTTTAAAACTACTTGGAGAGGATGATTAGTTCAATAATAACCAGAGGAATATGAGTTGTGGAAGAAATATATATAATAGAATGATTTATGAATTAGACAAAATACCTTTGGAAAATCTGTACTATTTGAGAACCACTGATAATATTTTCCATAATCTGCGAAAAAATGAGCTCCAAATAGATAAAATGGAACATTAAAGTTATCATAATATTTAAGGACTTTATTGGGAGGGGGAATCCAAAAAAATTATAAAAAATATGATATAAAATGAACAATTTATTTTTTTGAACCTAGAAATGGGCCCTCGGGCTGGCCCAATACCAAAATAAAAGACCCAAATTCACCATCTTTATAAATTTATATGGGGTCCAAAAGGAAATTTTAGTTTTCATATATTAGTGTAGGCCATGTGGGAAGTGGAATAGATGAAAAATGATGAAAATGAAGGTGTTATAAAAGGAACAAATTTGGTTTTTATATCATGAAATGGGCTCATGGTTGGCCCAAATCATGAAGTAAAAACTCATTCTCAAAAAACTCTAAAACAAGAAATGTGGAACCAAAATTAGGGTGATTAGAAATGGATGAATATTTATAACACAACATTCATAACACACATGACCCTAGAAATGTATTGGGATTTCTAATAAACCTGATAAAAACAAAGATATGAAAAATCGGGTGTGACAATTCTCCCCACTATTAATGATTTTTTCCCTCAGATAGACAAAAAATATTCTAGCTGATTATTAAACACATAAGGATTAATTATCAATATAATAAAACCTCTAATGCTGAGGAAATATGATTCACCATCAACAGAACATAATATTCTCCCTAAAAAAACAAAAACTCTCAACCACATCCTAAGAATCAATGGAAATATCATGCCTCCACCTCTACAACCAATACATGGACCAGATTGTTGTGTCGTTTCCCAATAAACCCAATGATCACCCAAACCAATACACAATTATTTAACACAATAACATGGGGGGAGGATATAATGGTCTCCCCACCATTAACTCACAACTACCATCCAAGAAGTCCTTAATGGAAAGATCTTTGAGACCCGTAGTGGGTCTCCCCACCAATAGAGACCAACTAGAAAAGAATGAAAATTACGGAATTCAATATGAACTAGAACTGGACTTCATCTTCATAGGTGCACCAAAAATCTCCAACAACAACCTAAAAACCCATGTTATGAGGGTGAAAACATGAAAATCTATTCCTGTGACTCCCGAATAGAGGGGACCAGAACTAGGTCCACACTCTCTACACAGATCCTGACCTCCACAACTCGGGGATGGGATAGAAGGGGACCCAATCATTAGGTGAGTGAAACCAAAAAAGAAACAAAGGAACTACCCAACACTCTCCACCTATGAACATGTAACACCAATACCACACTTGAGTTACATAGGCAGTCCAAACAAGGAAATTGATTAGAAACCCACATCCATAAAGGCACAAACATAGACACTGTGTGAGGGGTAAGTCTACCACCGTCATTGTGACAAGAGGAAAGTCACAGTGATTTGGAAACACAATAAAGACATATAAAGAACATTACCACAATGGTGGAGGTAGGAGCCTAGTCAAGATCCCCACACCTCTAGTGATTTCTTGACTGTCTGAAAATATTCACTCCAAGGTCTATTGATGGAGCCCTTTGCTTGAAGCATCTATTGTGCCGTACTAAGGAGCTACCATTCAAATTATCTCAAGAAATGAACTAGCTCATACGAAATTCTAGTACCCAAAAAATACATAGGGATACACACCACCATTATAAATTACATAGAATGATGAGGTTAATGAACAAGGAACACAGTAAAACTAACCAAAAATCACTGAATAGAACCGCTATAACCGAGAGAATCATCATAATAAGAAGACACTATATATCAAGACCAAAGAGCTATCTATTTCAACAAATGGGAATATAAATTATTTGATGAGGTAGATCTATCTTGTGAAACATGAGAAATAATCATTAGGTATATCAACAAGAAAAATTGAAAATAGAGATCTATCTGGGGCCACACCACAATATCCAACACATTTTTAGAAACCCACTGAACATTACTCTAAAACCGAGCCACCAAGAATATCCCATCCCAAGACACCACTAGAGTATGAATTCCCAATAAAAAGGAAGCATAATAAATAAACAAATCATTTAATAAATAGATAAAAAAAGCCACATAACAAGTTATTTATAAATAAATGCCATGATTCTTCAGGTCAAAACACGTTTTAAAAACAAACAAACTTGGTTGTTTTCAACATTCACCAATGTTATTTTCTCAAGTCTCACTCAAATTCACATTTCCATTCCACCCTATGCACCCATCCACCATGAAATATAATACATTGTTCCATATATCAATAAAACCGCGAATGTGAGAACCCATGAAAAAAGAAAAGGTTAAAAAACCAAAATCATTCCCAAAATCATGTACCTTCAAATGAACACTAACCACCATGTCAAAAACACTATTCAAATTAAAAAAACACTTCATCATGAAAAATTTTCTTAAAAACTAACCCATTTTTTATTTTTAACAACTTTTGAAAAATCCAAGATACTCCAAACATCCAGTTCCCATGTTGTAAAATTCAGCAAGGAATCTTTTCCTAAACAGATGGAAATTTAGACCAATACCCTTTCTAGGAAAACATTAACTTCTCAAAACCTATTTTCAAAACTAATTCATTATATTAAAAAACTTTTCAATATCCCAAAACACCCCACTAAAAAAAGATTAATAATCACTATAAAATGATTGAAACATTAAAAACATTTTATTTCAAGAAACCACATGTTCAGATTAGGGATAATCCAATCCAGTTAAATCATTTCCACTTCTCCTAATTTTTTTCCACAAAAACACATCCTTCCAAAACCATTATTATATTTAATTTTGGAAAACCCCTTTTTTCTATTTTCAAAATCAAATACTACCTTTAAAAGCCATTTCCACAATTCTCACACAAGGATTTTCAAAACAAAAAATTCCGATTTTTTAAAGGGTCCAAGACAACCAAAAAAGGGAACTACTTTTGGTGGGTGACTTGACCATATGGTTGGAAGTCATATGTAAAACAGAAAACATACACAGAAAGTATTATTAGGACCATGAACTCAATCTACATGTCTTTCTAGGCCCTGCGATCTCAGTGAGGCCATCAGTCAGACACCCTTTGTCATATCCCAACAGCAAACAATCAATAAGAACAAAGGACACTAATTAACCTAGACTTCCCATGGACACCAGATGATCAAAATGAGAAAGAGTTCGGGACGCTTTTCACGCACTTACCCCTAAAGTCCCAAAAATTCTACTATATCTACCTTTACATCTCCAAAATAACAAGGGCACTCTTAATAGAAATGTATACTATGAGCCAACCTCCTATGATACTATTTTTTCACGAACCGGCTTGAGTCGTCCCTGAACTAGTCACCTAGGCCAACCCACGACATGTCCCGAGAGGTGTTCCCATTCCTCTCGATATAGAGACAAGCACCGAGGGAATCAATAGAGTACATAAGGGAATTATTTCAACCAAATATAAAGAATCAACCAAACAACAAAAAGAAATGGACATCCCAAAATACATTAACATAAAAATTGAACAAAACCTTATTTTGTACAAGAAACATAATATACAACGAAACCAAAAAATCAACTGACCAAACTAGATAACTATATAACTCCATGTGAACCCTATGGTCACTCTCCAACACAATGATCACACATCTCCCAAGGTGATCGAACTGAAGTCGAAACCAACACAAGGGCTAAAAACAGAATAAGACTATAGGCGTGAGTATTAAAACTCAGTAGGTTTGCGAGATATTATATTACCAATGCACATCATTTAAAATAATATAAACATAAATTTAATGTTTTAAATAAAATATATAATGATATGTTTTCCAAATTCTGTCCCATGCTATAAAAAAATTACCAGACAACAACTTTCTTATTTTATAAACTAGAATTCTATTAACAATTTTCAAAGAGGTGAAACATCAACAAAAATACAGTTATCAAGAGGGATGATTTAAATAATGTAAACTTATAAAGAAATCACACACATAGATGGATATTCAGTCCAAACACACTGAAAAACTATGGTGAGTACAAAATAGACAATGAGTACATGTCACGGGATCACCCATAGTTACTAGTTATTTGCGAGCCCCGGGTACCTCGAATCATGATGAAAGTACCCATAATAAATGAATATTTCCATGCACATAATCCATTATTAGGGATAATAACCCTAACCTAGTGGTCCCCCAACAACCTAATCATTATAGTATTTTTCCTATTTTCTTTATCAAACTTGCTATGTGAAACAGGGGCCAAACCCCATGGGATTACTAGCATACTAGTACATGTCTTCCCACCTAGATACCTAAGATTGCCTTTAGTGCTAAATCAAGTTTCACATATTATCAAATAAACTTTTCACATAAAAATTAGAGTCCAAACCAATAAACACATAAATATCCCACAAACATGCTTCACATTTCATTAACGGGCCAATAAATAATTAAAAATTCTCGTAAAATAATTTCAAAGAGTGTATTGAGGCATTTCACATAAAGCTCATTCCAAAAGACTATTTTATGTATAAAAACACTAAAAAACCATACCCAACCATATTTTTCAACCTTAATAACATTTAATAAAATCATTTCAAGGAACATAAAACAATCTCAATTGACGTAACATGGTATATAAATGTAAAACTCTCATTCTTCATTTTTTAGGAAAGGTCAAAAGAGAATTTAAACATTTTCTCAAAACTAAAATTTGAAGAATCTAAGAATTTCACTTTTATTACGGAGTGGTATAAAATAAATTTATAGTAGAAAACCTCATTCATAAATCTCTTAAAACACTATGGTTACATATTCAAAACACACAAATTTTTATAAAGATGTGGGACGAGCCATTTTTCATCAACATGTTCTAAAACATGTTTTAAAACAAAACCAAATGATTGTAAAACCAATTCCAAATTGTAATTCCATAGGACCAAAAAATAACTTTTTTAATACTTCAAATTCATTTATTAATCCAAACAAATATTTTTTAAATCACACATAACACATAAATTTCAACCGGGTAATTTATCGAACAAATGACATGTACTTTTAAACAAAACAATTTATTTTAAGAACTTGACAAGGAATAAAACACCAATTGTATGAAACATTTTATTCAATATACCAGAAAATTTTCAAAATATAATAAAGCATGTTCTAAACCACACAAAATAGTTGTGAAAGATAATAGAACATTTAAACAAACACATGTTGTACACTTTTAAGGCAAAACAACACTATCTTTCATGAAACATGGCTTAAACAACGATTTTGAACACAATAAAAACTATTAAAAGGATAAAAACCCATAATTAATATATATATATAGTGAGAAAAATAATAAAATGATGAAGAATTAATGATAAAGGCATGTGCAAGGGATATCCAACCTCAAATCTCTGGCGTAATGGAAATGCACACCTGATATTACCATTAGAGGGTTTATAAACCCTAAACCTATGAAGAATAGCCAAAAAAGAAATATAACCCCATAAAAATTCACTGTATAACAGAACCATAGCTCTATCATGACTATATGATAATAGAATTCCAATAAATAATGAAAGGAGGAAGAGGGAGGAGAAACGAGAAGGAATCTTACCCTGGAAACCAATAAACACATCGTATTGCATTAAATATGCACCCTTAGATGAAAGGGAATGAATGAAACTACATGAAGAGGCTGGTAAGTTCTGGATGAACCAGGGTGAGAAGATTTGCGTCAAAAAGATAATGAATTGAAATATTTATGAATGTGACAAAATACTTCTGAAAAAACTGGACGATTTGAGAACCATTGAGAATATTTGACCTAATCCACGAAAATATGAGCTTCAAATAGATAAAATAGAAAATGGGGGTTGCTAATAGTGTTTTGGGCCTCTATTGGGAGGTAAAATCACAAAAAAATTTAAAAATATGAATAAGATATAAAAGAAACAAATTATTTTTCAAAAACTTGATATGGGCATTCAGGCCGGACCAATACCTAAATAAAAAACCAAAATTCCACATCAAAATAATGTTATAAGGGGTCCAATAAAATATGGAATTTTTAATATTTCAACAGTGTCCATGTGGGATGTGGGATGAGTGAAAAATATTTAAAAATGAAGGAGTTATAATAGAATAATATTTGTTTTTAAATCTGGAAATGGGCTCACGTTTATCCCAAATTATGATGTAACCACCATGTCTCAAAAAATTCCAAAACATGCAATGGGAAACCCAAACTAGGTGGATTAGACTTAGATGAAGCTTCAAAACTCAAAATTCACCTCTCCCAATACCCATCAGAACTATCAGTATTTCCAATGAACTGAATCACAACATAAATGTAAAAAACTCGGTGTGACCATTTTTATCTTATATATCCATGTTTTCTTACATGAAAATCTAGTATGTGTTATCTCAAGTTACCATTGTATTTATATTTATTATTTTTAAGTTGATATTTTATTGAAAATTTTTTCTTTGTGGGTTTTTAAGAAATATATATTAAAAATTCAAACCTTAGTTACTGATTAAAAATATAAAATTGAGAGGACACAATTTTCAAAATGGGGGAGGGTAATATAACATACCATGTTTTAAAAATAAATAAATTACTTTTTCGATATTGTACATGATACACCATATCGAGCATAAAGAGACAACTAAATATTATTATTTAATATGGTAGTTATCGCTTAGACATTATAATAGAGGGAATGACTGGGGTTAACTAAATTATGAAAACACAGTTTACACAAGTACATTCAATAATTATTTGGTTATAAATTTATTATTAATGAAGGTAAAAAACAATTGAATATAACATATATGTGTTTATGAAAAACTATTTAATTTCAAATAATTGTGTTTGAAAAATAATATAATAACACTTTTTGGAATTTATTAATGAAATATAAATTCAATGTGATTTTTATAATTAATATTATAAGATTTATAGACATGATATAAGAATAAATTAAATTATATACATGAAAGGAGCATTTTTTTGAAAATGGAATTTTTACCACCTTTTGATGGAGAACCCATTTTAAATATGTTTTTTTCACTTTTGTAAAATATAATTTAGAAAATAAACTTCATATTTGGAATTCAGATATAAAAATTTTCTTTGGGTGAATATTTCTATTTTTCTGATGAATTACTTATTTTAATGAATAGTGACAAGTACTGTATTTTAATTCAAACTAAATTTTCATCTAATTTATTTATATAGAGAGGAAATCATTTAAATTGGGTTTAAAGACTAATTATAGTCATTTTTTCAATTAGTGTGATTTATGTCATTGGAATCATTAACAAATTGAAATTTGATATAAAAACATTGAAAACTTTTGAACGGTTTTTACTTCAAAAAATCATTTTATAGATCTGTCGCATGGATTAACATTCATTTAATTTTTCCACTTCTATTTATTTAATTTTAAAATATCTAAATAAATGGTTGTATAAATAATGAAAACATAATATTATAGGATGAAAATAATTTTTGGTGAATAGTAACTTTAATATTTTATATACCATGGTTAAAGATAAATCTAGTAATCAAAGGTAAAATATAATAATATAAAACTACCCTAACACTTCTCTTAATATTATTGGATGAGTTATTTTCAACAAATACTATACTTGGACCGAAATTGTGTCTTTTTAAGCCACTTTTTTGTATTACGACATTAATAATATTTTATTTAAAATAAAAAAAATGATATCATAAATATGTATCTTACTACTAAAAAAAATTAATATGAGGTAATTTCAGTGAAATATTAGACTATTAATAGACCATATAAATATAATAAGATTAACTAAATCATGGTAAATTAATTTTTTTAGGAAATAAAAATAAAATTTTGATTATGACATAATAATGATGCAGTAATAGATTTATTAACGGAAGAATCAAATGAAATGAATTAATTGTATTAAAATAAAGATATATTAAAATATTTGATGCCATAAAATAATTTTATGGATTGATTTTACATGTCATAGAAGAGTTAATGTAGTTAGTTTGAAGGAATGAGGTTTTTATGATTTTATTAAAATGTCATGTAATTGATAGTCTGAAAATTTCTATAGTTCATATTTTATGATATGAAATTTTTTACTAAATGATACAAAATTTATTGAAAACAAATATTCCTCCAAATAGTTTTGTACAGTATCCAATGTTAATTAATGACTCATTAATTAGTAGTTTTACATCTTATGGTAATTATTTTAAATATAAAAGTGTAAATTACTTAATAATGTGATATTAGTTAAAAAGGTTAAAGTATTAGGATAATGATTAAAAAAGTATCTATATGATGTCTATTTTTGTTGGATAAATGTATTTTTACCCATTATCATTATATATTAGAACTAAATCAACATGAAATAATTTGGAAAAAAATTAATTTATTTTAATTTAATACTTTTAATAATTCCAAAAATGCCCCTCACCTCCCCTATAAAAAGTAATGGTTATTCACTAATACTTACTCCCATGAAACCTTTGGGTTAAGTCAATATCTACCCATGACCATTTTATATTACCTAAATATTTTTTTATGACTTATTTTAGATTGAACACCATTCTTAGAGGTGTTAAGGTATTAATAAAGGTGATCATTCGAAGGAAATGTACTGTTTTAATTTAAGTGTTTCTATTTTATTTCTTCTTCAAATTCCATCTAACATAATCTTACCATGATTAGATAATAACTCTAGTTTCCACAATATTATTTTATTATGTTAATATCATTACCAAAATACATCTCCACATCCATCAAATGAGATAATAATTAATCATTCTTTCGTACGTGTGAATTATCACCTCTACAAACTTATATATTTTGTTTTTTCAAAACCATATCTTATGACTGGTTATAATGATCCGATTAATGTTAATATGTTTTATT
Organism: Viscum album; assembly: GCA_963277665.1. NCBI lineage: Eukaryota > Viridiplantae > Streptophyta > Magnoliopsida > Santalales > Viscaceae > Viscum > Viscum album. Next base: position 1,229,897,382 of record OY728130.1, read on the forward strand.
ATTAAAATATTAATAATTAAAAGTTAGTTATATATAAATTATTTTCTAAATTTCAATGCACATAAAAATAATAATAATGTTTGTGTGTACGTGTGAATTATCACCTCAACAATGTGATGTGGTTATTTTTTATTCACAACATCACTTGTATAAAATAAATAAGTATATTTAAATTATTAAACTGATATTAATGATTTATTATAATTATTTAAATATAATATAAAAATTAACTTATTTCCATAATGTTCAATGAAAAATGAAAACATTACTCACGCTTACGTATAACCTACCATCTCCATGATTACAAAATTGGTCATATTTATTGACCATATTTAATAGTATAAATCAAAAGTCTTGATTATTTCAATTACATGGAATGTTTTTTATATAAACACCATGAAGAGAATTTATTTATTTCATGTCACTCTATTGTTTTGATGTTTACTTTATATGTTTACAATATTATTTACAAATAATGTGTTATCATCTACTAGTGAACAACTTTTTAAAAATGGAAAATGATTTGCTAGTGGAAATGTTATTTTTCACTTTTTCTTGTTTAATGTGTTATGATTAGGTTCTTTTTCTTTATAATTATTAATTAATAAGGGTGGTTCCATGATAAACTGATAGAAGATGGTCTTGTGTTAGGTTTTCATTTAATTGGATAAGTGACAATGTTAAACGATAAGGTTTCTCCAAAGTGATTTATTGAATATAATGGGATGGGTATTCCAAACATAAAAATGAATGATACTACATAATTAGTTGTGAAAGATACAATGTAAATATCATATTGATGCCAAAAATTACCTTTTTGATTTATTTTTTCTAATATTTTTTTCAAAAAACCAATGATTTCATGATGTATGTTAAAGAACATATGTTTTATGGGTAAAAATTATGAAATTGTGAACATGGATTCATGAGTTCAAAATATTCATGGACTAATGGTTTCTCGCATTTTTTGATGCCCCATACCAAAATTTTTGCGCTAGTCGCAAGTTTTAAATTTTTTTTCACAGGGTATAAGGGTAGGTAAAAGAAATTTTGATATCAAGGTAAATGTTATGTATATTTTATTCAAGAAGTAGATTTCATGATTTATTTTATAACATTTTACTTAGTGAAAAAATAGAAGTGTCTAGTTTGCAATATTTGAGTTTTATATAATATTTATGGAATAATTCTCAAAAACACTAAAGTTGAAAAGATACATAATGTGAAGGAATGTAAAATATTGACTAAAACACAATATTATAAATATTTTAAGGCCTATGCCTTATATAATATTCTATTATAACATATTTTTATCCTTATGAAAATTTATATGAAAAATTAAAACAACGAGAGTGACATTTTTGTTATTATCTCATAGATAAAATAATTTAGTTGTTATTATAAAATTAATTGGATAAAGTTTTTTAAAATGTTTAAATCACATATAGTTTTGTAATATAATCACTTATATAATAATATAAATGAATATATTTTTTTTCTAATCTCAAAGTTGTAATTATGTTCCTTCAGTTTAACTCTTTTAATGGGTACAATATTGTTACCAAGCATACAATTAATAATTAATAGAAATAAAATTTCCCTATTTACTGAATTTATAATACATCATTACAATTTATTAATCCATTTATCATAAATCAATTACTTATAGTGGGATAAATAAATACAAATATAAATCCATTAAAAGTAATAAAAATGGGTTTTTTGAAACATTTGTATTTAATTGCATATTTTTTTTACCAAAAAAAATATGATGGTAATACCTTTTTAATTAATTATATTATGTCTAATTCAATGATAATTATTTTACATTATAAAAAAACTCAAAAAAATTCCATTTATGTTACATGTTTTAATCATAATAATTATATGTTTTGAAAATATTAGCAATTTTCCAATTTTTCTCAAAATTATTTTTTTAGAAAAATGCCAAAAATTTAATCATAATAATATTATGAAATGATTGAATAAAAAATGCTCCCTATTATTTCATGAGTAATTATAAAATTGGAGAAAATTATTTTTAATATCCGCACAAATTTTGTTATAGAGTCATATATTGATGAAAATGTATTTTTTTAACTGTAGTATATTTGTAATATCATTATATGCCTAAAAAATTATTAAGTTATCATTAATTAATTAAATTGGATATATAATCAAATTATTTCATCAAAATAACATAACCATGGTATATAATTTTAATTTTTATGATTAAAATTCATTTTTCACATTAAACCATTTTTATTGAAAACTCTTCTTTAAACTTCAATAATTTTTTTCAAGCCACTAAAAACCAATGAATGAATATAATTAAGGAATTTTTTTACATAAATGTTAATTCTTTATGTATAGATTCCAAACCATATCAATCTTATAATGATCATATTTAAATATTAATATTTATACGGTATAATGTGGTTGTTTTAAAAACATTATTTTTCATATCACATGTTTTGAAATAAATTAAATCAATTAGAATTTTATTTATTCAATATAATAAGGTGTTATATTCAACCCAAAATAACGAAATTGCACCGTTGAAATTTTTCTCTATGGTTTTTTGAAAAAGGGTTCCAATAATTTTAATAATCAAGTTTATTTTTTGTAATATAAATATTACATAATAATATAGAATTTATTGTTAATTTAAATTGATCACATTTACAATTGAAAAAGGTGTTTAATATCTATATTATCACTACTTTTTTAAAAAAATATTACTTAATTTTATGGATACTATTTTTATTCTATAAATTATGTTCAATTATATTTTTATTATGATCAATAAAAACACTATGTGTGTAATCATATTGCACCCATATTCTTTGGAATTTGAAGGATTTTCTTGATGTCTAATATCATTATTATTATTTTCTTAAAAGGAATAAATCCTCATAGAGAAAATAAATATTTCTACATTAAATATATAAAATAATATTTATTTTAATGTTTTTTAATTTATCATTCCAACTTATACTGATCTCTCTGTCCAAGTTCCCAAATCATTATATGTGTAACTTTGACTTATATATGTTATTATATCCAAAAAATAAACAAATATTTTTAATGTTCAATGTATTGTGAATAAATATTTAATTTTATATGGAACTAACTCCCAATTTTTACTAAATATATGTTATCAATAGATTTTTTAAAACACAATATTCTAATTTCAGGAGACTATTTTTATTACAGTAATTATATTTTCATATAATGTAATTGTGATACATTGAAACACTGTTTTTGTAACCCTATAGGTATATTTTTAGTGAAATTAAAAATGTTATCTTAAATTACAATTCCAACTTCTAGAAACACATAATGGAACCTAAGAGGATTATGGTAATGTTTCACCTTTGATAGGAACATATGAATGATCATTGTTTAATATAATTCAATTTTCTCAATTTCTCAACAATCTATGTTCATAATTTTTTTATCTATCAATATGATTTATAAATCACTATTTTAATATTAGAAATTATCCCATAAATATAACATTGTAATGGGATTTAATTTTATGTTTCATTCTAGTCAAAGGGCCTTGATATCACGTACCATATAAATGGAAGTGACATCACCTTCCTCAACTAATTCAACAATAAAAAATTAGCTATAATGGACCTAATATTCCCAACCTCTATAAAAACATATATTATCATAGTTTATGCCGAACATCTATAAATAAGATTCATGATATGAGTAAATAATAATCATAAGTTCTAAGGATCTTTACTCACATTTTTAGAAAAGAATATCAACAAAAATTTGACATGTGGAATTATTACTCACTAGGTTTTCCTAGAAATATACAGTATTTGATATTAATATGCATGAAATTCATTACAAAATGTCTTATTTTATTAGTAATATATATAACCATATATTTTGCTTCATTTTTGACCGATCATATGCCATTATATTTCCATATGAAATATTATTTTAGAATTACTTCATAGTATATTTAGATTCTTATCATAGTGGGTAGATTCTATTACTGTTTTCAATGAAATATATATTTTAGAAAATTATAAAATTATTTTTATATAGTTTAATGGTCAATAATAAATAAGTGATTTGGGTAATATTAAATTCACTAAATATATGTGAAATAAAAAATACATATTATTAGTTTCATGAGAAATAAATATAACTCATTTATATAAATTAATTCCAAATTAATATAATAATTATAGATCCTAACATTTAAATGTAACATTAAGAATCTACTATATATGCTTTAGAAATTTATTGATCCCTTGGAATGATTAACAAAAAACCTAGGGGATTACAAGTCATGTAGTAAACCAATATTGCATTATAAATTAACTATAAATGAATAATATATTAAATATATTGTCTTAGAAAATATTCAACAACTAAAATGATAAAAAATATTAATTTTTAATAATAAATTACCCCATAAAAATATATCCTTTAAATTTACAGGAATAAATTTATGTAACAATATCACAGAATTAATTAAGAATGTATAAAGGGATCAAATCTGGTTTTAGATATCATCCATATGAATCCAATTTTACCAAGCACAAAAGGGACATATATTTTCTAGGGTTTTCTCTAGGCCAATACATAGAAAAACATAAGCTGCTATTTTTGGATAAAATGCAATATAAAAAAAGTTTAAGCTCTTAGTGATTGTCACATGTTCCTTGCATGTAGAACCACCACCCGAAACAAAAACCAGATCTTATATAATGGATAAATCATAAAAATCATTCATAAGGGATTATGTTAAATGAAATTAAGGTTATATTATCTTGTAATAATATATTTATATTTTTATATTTATAATGAACTTTTATATATAATTTTTTTGTAATTTTACCACAAGTCACTTTATATATAGAAAATAATTTTTCGAGAAATAAGACTTTAATTTAATGAAACATAGTGTTTTATGATTTATTAATAAGAATTTATATTATTTTTATAAATAATAATAAACCACTAGATAAAATAATATTTTATAGAAAAATAATATTTAATATTCCTTAATTCATTTTCCTAGAAAAACAAAATTTCACTATATAATGTGTTTTTATGAAATATTTTTCCAATTTTAAGAATTAAATTTTGAAAAATGAAATTAAAATTATAATTTATTATGAAATTATTATAATAAAATTACTTGTTGATAATTTTTAATAATGAATGAATTTTAGGTGAATAATTCAATACATCATGTTTACATAATACCATGACATTTATGGAATTTTTTGTTTATAAAAATTATTTTAATATTTATGAATCCATTTCTAGAAAAAATATCCAAATTATTTGAAATTTTGTAAATTTTTTTAAAAAATATTCTGTTTTACAAATAAATATTTAATTATTTATAATATATGTAATTTTGTTTTTAATAAAAATATTTTTAATAAATTATAAAAATATTTTTAATAAATTAATTTTTTTAATGTTTTTGAATTTAAAGAAAATAATTGGATTTTAAAATTCAAGTAGAAATCCAAAATTATATAATATATATTATGTTATTTAATAATAATAATGGATAAAATAGTAAAAAGAATATTTTTATTGCAAATTATAAAATATTAAATGTAAAAATCTACGTGTAAATAATCGTAATAATGTTAATGAAATTTGTGGGAGTGCGTGGATTATAATTTTCAATACCTTATAACATCTTTAAATCATTATTTCTATATTGTATAGAATTATTCATTGATTTTCTTTTCCCAATATTAAAAATTAATGGGTATTTAAATAATGTCATCTATTTTCACATATAAAATCATCGCTATCATCCTCACATACCCTCATACAAAACCACTTAAAATCAGCCTAAAAAATGACTCAATAAATTACTCATCCCTTTTATTCATATAAAAGAGTTTTTTTAATTTTAATAGGAACATCCATCAATTATTTATCCCATATCTCATAGTAGATAATATAAATGGTGGGGTATAAATTTATAATCACAACTTTATCTTTACTATATAATTATCATCAATTACTATTCAATAGATTCTATAAAATCATGTCAATATTGAAACATAATAATCATTGTTTTACTGATTTGTTTTTATAATTAAATTACAATACTTAACCACACATCATTTTTCTATAAAGTAATATTAAAGCATTAAACATTTGTATATGTGGACTACCACCACCACAAATAAATGTGTTTTGTTTTCATTCACACACTTACAAGAACTGTCTAAAAGGATAATTTATTATAAAATTATTATATATGTTACATGACTAATATTTTTAAATAATGAACCATTCTTATTATTTTCCACATATTTGAAAAACATTATTTCCCATGTGTACAAGGGGAATACAAGCTCAATAGATCAGTGTATTACTTCTTTATTAAATCCTTTTATAAAAGTTTCAAATAATTTATATAAAGTATTATTATTAGGTTATTTATATGGAGATGGTTCTAATAAAATAATATAATAAAATATTATTGATATAAATGATAAACAATCATGTTAATTTTCACCAACATAAACAAGAGAACTAAAAATGAAAAAAAAATTATATTATGTAATGGTTTTTTACCCATCATTTCTTTTATAAATTATTTATAATTAATATATATATCTCTTACGAAAAATAAACGACAACATTATTTGAGTTTTTATTGATATTTCAACTAAATCACCTCATCGTCATCAATTAATATTGTTGTGTTCTTGTTTTTATAGGTTTGACCACATACATGAACAATGTTAAAAATTTATATCATGGATGACTATTAGAATATAATTTATGATATAATATTATTTAAATATTTATATTTATTTTTATTTTTGTTCTTGAAGGGATACATAAATATTTAAATCAATAACTTATAAAACACAGTTTGTCAGTTAAGAAAATTACTAAATTGTGTTTGTTATCAATTTCATCTTCAAGGATATAGACGAGTACAACCCTATAAGAAAATTAAAACCATATAAAGAGATATTAGACATAAAATATTGTATGTTTGATGATATATTAATGAAGAAAAATTTAAAATAAATGAATAATCACATCGATCCTAGGAATTTAGTATATATTATTAAAACTATAATTTTCTGATGTTGGAAAATATGTAAAAACTAAGTATTATATAGGTAGATAATGAATATATATTAAAATTTTAAATATTTTAGTTATTAATCTATTTTATATATTAATTATCAAGATAGATATATTTGTTATATGGGTGGTCAGAGTGAATTCATTGAATAAAACATCAAATTCAAGGTTACTTTTCTGAATTTTCAATTCCTTGATATATACTTCTTATTATGCAACTTGTTTTATTTTAATTGTGAATTTAATATAATTTTTAAATCATGTGGGGTAGTAAAATTGTATTTCTTGATATTTCATGTGAGATAACCCTAGACACATACACATAGAACCAATGATAAAAACATACACTTTACAATAATCACACTGATAAAAAGAAATGTGACTCAATTATAACAATACGTTATTAAAAAACCATTACTAATATTAAGTCACATATATTATCATGATATTTTATAAAAAGTCCCATAACATTATCATCAAATGGAAAATTTCACCATTATTCCAAGATTTTCTAGTTCTATAAGAAGACATTACTCCTCAGGTATTAATCATGTTTTAATGATCACAAATCCTATTACTGTTAATTAATCTCAATCTTAATTACTCATCTTTCTAATGCTCCTCAGTCTCAATAATAACTAAACATCATGTTTTAATAATAACAAATCTTATTGATGTTAATTATTCTATTTATTATTTACAAGACTTATGCATGATCACAAATATCACTTATATTATCAAGACTTTATATTTATGATTCAAGTTCTCTTACTCTATAATGATTAAGATTAATTCATATTATGCATATTATTGTTTAAGTACAAATACAGATATTTGTCTAAGTATAGAGACACCCTGAAGGACACACCGTGACCCAGACACTGTGAAGGAAAACCCATGACCCAGACACTGTGAAGGACAAACCGTGACCCAGACACCATGAAGGACACACCGTGACCCAGACATAGTGAAGGAAAAACCGTGAACTGGACACCGTAAAGGACAAATCGTGACCCAGACACCGTGAAGCACATACTGTGAACCACACACCGTGAAGCACATACCATGAATCACATACCGTGAACCACATAACGTGAAGAAGACACCGTTTACATAATCACTATGACACTGTTTCTTAACGTTTTTTCAATATTATTTAAATAATGATAACGGTTATATTTGTTGTTTTTAATGTAATTAATGTTATTTAATGATATTTGTTGGCATGTTAGGAAATTGTATCTCATACAAATGAAAAGAGAATCATTCCTACATCCAGAACTCTTGGAATATAAGGAAGATTGAAATGCAGTACACGTGTAAGAGAAAGTGTGACCATACAAAAAGATGAACATACATACACCCGAGAGCACTTTGCTGAACAAGAAGAACAATCCTGAGCAAGAAGGAGGTTGGGAGACTTTCAAAGAACTCTCATGAGTGCAAACCAACACCAATGAAGAACACATGACGAATCAAGAGATCTCTTTCACTCCTGTAGAACACAAGATGAACTACAACACTCTGTTTTTCAATAGAAAACCCAGATAAGGACTCAGAATCATTCCTGCTGAATCCAACGAGTCCAGATCTGCATTGCTAATCACTAGATCTCTCTAAACTCTTATTTTTCATCTCTAAGTGATATGTTTATTTACTTTCAAGCAGTGTGGTGTACTCTGTATATCTTACACATACACACTATCTCTTGTACTGAACTGGAGGATATCAAAATCCTCATTCCAAAACTCTAAACTCATGTTTACCCATATCAATTTTGGAAGATGTCATTGTGTGGCCTGGTCTTTGTTTTTTTTCCCACAAAGAACTATGGTAGAGGTCCCTTCATGGCCTCGATAGTTTTGTAAACTATTGTTAACCCCGATCTAGGGTGTGGATCAAATTTATATAAATTTGAAAGGACTAAGTCTCAGCTTGAGACTGAACCTCTTGTTATATCTGCTGTGTATCTTTAGTTTATGTTTAAAGTATACTACATATATCTTTTATATTCCACTTCTATTACTTTGAAATAGAAAACTATTTTAAAGATACTTTGATAGTTAAATTAGAAAGTGTTTATACTTATTGTAAATTAGTAGGTTAGTTTGAAAAGTTATTTTAATATTGTGGTTAAATTAAATGAGACCTAATCAATATTTGATAAGCTAAGTGAACATCTACAATCTGTATAAATTCACTACAGTTTAACTTGGTTTATAAATTGGGGTATTTTAAATAGACAATATTTTAACAGAAATTTTAATTGGAACTCAATTCACCCACCTCTTGAGTATCCACTGCGACAAAAATTTGGTATCATATGTTTTTTTGTTTAAGGATTTTTGAAATACTCTCTTTTTCAACAATGATTTCAGTTGCAACTTTATAGATCTTAAATTTCTGTTAGTTCTAAATTTTATCTCTTTAAATTTAAATTCTAAAATCCAGTTATGGACAATAGACTAGAGGGTGATGCTACTAATCAGACACCTTTCTTCAATGGTATAAACTATGCTTAGTGCAAATTGAAAATGAAAATTCATTTAGAAATCATGGGTTTTGATATCTGGACTGCTATAGAATCTCAATATAAAATTCCAGAAACTGAAATAACAACTTGGGATGAACCTACAAAGACTGCTTACAATAATAATTGTAAAGCTGTGAATCCCCTATACTATGCTCTAAGAGATGAGGTATTTAATAGAATTTCTAATTGAAAAACTACTTTTGAAATATGGGATACTTTAGGTGTTTATCACGAAGGAACAACCAATGATAAAGAAATGAGATTAAATACTTATACTATTAAATATGATAATTTTAAAATGAAGACCGATGAACCTATTTCTGATATGTATCTTAGGTTCAATGAGATATTCAATACAATGAATTCACTCAGAATGGTTTTTCCTGTAAAGGAACAATTTATGAGGATATTGAGGTGTCTACTAGACCGATGGAGAGGAACATCTATTCCAATCAGAGAGTCATGTGACATTGCTGATCTACCTGTCAAAGAACTCATTGGTAAGCTTATGATATATGAGGAAGAACTCAAGGTGAATAAAGAGGTAGATGATGAACCAAAAAGGAAATCAGTGGCTTTCAAGACTACTGCTTCAAGGAAAAAGGACAAAGAAAAAACTCAAATACAAACTGACGGTTCAACAAGTGAAAGCTCAGACTCTGATAGTGATGCTGAAATGGCTCAGATAGCCATAAGGTTTAATAAATTTTATAGGAAGAAGAAATTCTTCATAAAAACAAATTACAAGGGAAAGTATGACAATAAGGGACGTCGGAAGAAGGACTGCAAAAATCCAGATAAAAGTGATGAAGTTATTTGCTACGAGTGCAAAAAAAGGACACATTAATGCAGACTGTCCAAAGCTAAAATTCAAGAAGAAATATGATTACAAGGACAATAAGTACAAGAAATCTATGAAGGATACCTGGAGTTCTTCTGAAGACAGCACAAGTGAATCTGAAATGTCTGATTCTGAGTAGAAATGTGCCAACATGTTTATCATGACAAACACATCTGAGGTAACCTTAGATAATCTTGCTTTAAATTCCTATTATTCTGGAGATGATGTAGAATCTGAATGTGATTTTGAAAACATGAATAGTGAGGAATTATTTGAATATTGTAATATGCTAGAAGATACATGAAATGAGCTTAAGGATACATACAAATCATTGAAAAAACAACATGCTCTCACTACAACTGTTAAAACTGAACTTACTATTGAAAAAGAGAAGAATGCTCAATTGTTAATGAAAAATATAGGACTAAAAATTTCAAATGAGAAACACGAACACAAATTCTAGGAAAGGATACACTAACAAAAATGTAAAGAATCCACTAACACAAATGCTAGGAAAGAAAGTGGCACCAAAATACACTGCTGGAATAGGTTACAAACCTGGACAGAGACATCTTATTAAGAATAGATTTATTCCTAAATCTGGACAGAATACTGCTAGTTCATGTTCTGGAAATACCTATGCTTCAACATGTAATTCATATGGTTATAGATAAAATAAAATTTATCTTTCAAAATCTATTGATTTTGTAAATTATATGAGACCCATAAGACAAATTTGGGTACCAAAATCATTGATTGCTAACCTGTCTAGACCCAAGAATATCTGGGTACCAAAATCATATTCTATCTAAAACTGTTCTGTAGGAAACCTTCTTGAAGAGTTCCCACAAGAAGACATGGTATTTGGACAGTGGATGTTCAAGAAATATGTCTGGGGATTACTCATGCTTCAAGAGTTTGATAGAGGTTGATGGAGGCTATGCCACCTTTGGTGATAATTCCAAAGGAAAGATCATCAGCCTAGGACAAATTGGTAACACCGATTCAGTTTTAATTTGTAAAGTTTTATTTGTTGATGGAATGAAATATAACATGTTAAGTATTTCTCAATTGTGTGATGTTGGTTTTAATTTCATGTTTGAAAATGATTCTTGAAATGTTTTTAACTCTAAAAATGTTTTAGTATTTTATAATTTAAGAAATGAAAATGTTTATGCTGTTAATTTAAATTCCTTATCCAAGAAAAATGTTACCAGTTTAAATGATTTTCATAGAGAATCTTAGCATAGGCATAGAAGATTAAAACACTGCAATATACACTCACTTAGAAAATTAACAAGGAAGAACTTGGTTAGAGACCTACCTAAGCTTGAGTTTACAAATTAAAAAGTGTGTAATCCCTGTCAAAAGTAAAAGCAACATAAAATTTATTTTAAATCAAAGAAAGAAGTATCAACTTCTCATCCTCTAGAGTTGGTTCACATGTATTTTTTTGGACCATCTAGAGTTTCTAGCTTAAATGGGAAGAACTATGTCTATTTTTTAACAGATGACTTTTCTAGATATACTTGGGTATACTTCTTAGCTCACAAAAGTGAAGCTTGTTATTATTTTGTTAAATACTCCAAGTCTGTAGAAAACCTTAGTGGAATTGAGATTAAAACTCTAAGAAGTGATCATGGCCGTGAGTTTGAAAATCATGAATTTGAATCCAATTTCTCACACAATGGCTATATTCATAACTTTTCTGCTCCTAGGACACCTCAGCAGAATGATGTAGTATAAAGAAGAAATAGAACCCTTCAAGAAATAGCTAGAACAATTCTTAATGAATATGACCTGCCTATTAATTTTTCGGCTGAAGCTGTGAATACAGGTTGTTATACCATTAATAGAGTCTTAATTAGACATGTTCTTAAGAAGAATCCTTATGAACATTGGAACAATAGAAAACCTAAAGTTAGTTACTTTAGAGTCTTTTGTTGCAAAGTCTTTATTCTCAATACAAAAGATAATCTTGATAAGATTGATTCTAAGAGTGATGAAAGAATCTTTTTAGGATATTATTTAACCAGAAAAGCCTATTGAGTTTTCAATAAAAGAAACAAGTGTGTGGAAGAATTTGTTCACATAAAATTTGATGAAACTGATCCATATGATTATAAAACCTCTCTTGAAAATCTCGAAGAAGATTGGAGTGTTTTGGACCTTAATGACAAATCTAAAGAACCTGTTATAAAGACAACCAGTTCTGGACTTATTCCAGAATCTGCTCCTAATGAACCCGAACCTAGAGAAGGACCAGATATTTCTAGCACTACCTTTACTATATCAACTAGAATTCTAAAGAATCATCCTTTACATGCGGTTGTAGTAAATCTGGATAGAGGGACACAGACTAGAGCTTCTCTTAGAAATCGCGTTGAACATCAAGACTTCTTGTCACAGCTTGAACCTAAAAACATTGATGATGCTATTAATGATGAATTTTGGGTAATTTCTATACATGAAGAACTCAATCTGTTTGAAAGAAGTCTTGTTTGGAATCTTGTTGAAAGACCTAAGGACACTTTCACCATAGGAACTAAATGGGTGTTTCAAAATAAAGTAGATGAATCTGGAAACATAGTTAGAAACAAAGCTAGGCTAGTTGAAAAAGGCTATAGTCAAGAGGAATGAATTGAATATGAGGATACTTTTTCTCCAGTATCCAGATTAGAAGACATTAGGATTTTACTTGCTTATGCTGCACATATAAATTTCAAACTATATCAAATGGATGTCAAGAGTGCATTCTTAAATAGATATACTGCTGAGGATGTTTTTGTTGAACAACCACCTGGATTTTCAAACCCTCGTTTTCCAAATCATATTTTCAAATTATCAAAAGTGTTATATGTTTTAAAGAAAGCTCCAAGAGCATGGTATGATAGATTAAGTACTTTTCTAATTTCTAAAGGTTTTACAAAAGGTATAGCTGACCCTACTATTTTTATAAAACGTATTTATAAAAATGTTTTAGTTGTAAAAATTTATGTAGATGATATTATTTTTGGATCTTCAAGAAATTCCCTATGTACTGATTTTTCTAAAATGATGAAAAATGAATTTGAAATGTGTTTAATGGGTGAACTAAAATTCTTTCTTAGATTTCTAATCTTTCAAAATGATGATGGAATTATTTTAACTCAAAGTAAATATACTGGAAATATTTTAAAACGTTTTGGATTGGATAGCACAAAAAATAGTGACACTCCCATGAGTACCACCTGTAATTTGGATCTTGATGAAGATGGTAAATCTGTTGATCATACCACTTATAATGGTATGATTGGAAGTCTACTCTACCTGACTGCTAGTCGCCCTGATATTATGTTTAGTGTGTGTATGTCTGCTCATTTTCAAGCAAACCCTAAAGAGTCACATTTAAATGATGCAAAGAGAATTTCAAATACCTCAAGCATACTCATAATTTAGGACTGTTCTATCCCAAAGGACAATCATTTGAACTAGTTAGTTATTCTGATGCTGATTTTTCTACATGTAAGTTTTATAGAAGAAGCACCTCTGAAACATGTCACCTTTTAGGCAAGTCACTAGTATCATGGTGTAGTAAGAAACAAAATTATGTTGCATTATCTACTAAAGAAGCTGAATACATAGCTGTTGGTAGTTGTTGTGCGCAAATTTTTTGGATGAAACACACATTACTAGACTATGGATATCAATTCAGCCATGTCCCAATAAATTGTGATAACAGAAGTTCTATTAACGCTTCTAAGAATCCTGTTTCACATACTAGGACAAAACATATTGATGTAAGACATCACTTTTTGAGAGATCATTATCAAAAAGGTGATATCACTTTGGATTTCATTGGTACTGAATATCAACTTGCTGATATATTCACGAAACCATTAAATTCTGAAAGATTATACTACATCATACATGATCTTTTCATGATTAATCATAAATAGATATCTTACTGATCTTAATGTTTAATAATTTACTGTATTTTACTTTACAGTTTCATGCTCACTATTTTACAGTTACTGCTTCATGATCATAGTCTCACCGTTATGACCTTGTGCTCATGATCTGTAAACTCACTATCTCACCGTGACTACACAGAATGGTCACTGTCTCACTATGACGACCACCAACTGTCTCACCAAGATGACTGGTTTTCATCACATGGTAATTCCTACTCACGGTCTCACCGTGAAGATTATTTATACTCTTATTTTAACCTGTATTGTAGTAATTTTTTTTCACTGCTATTTGATTTCCCACATTTTTTCTTTTATGACGTTTGACATTCGCAAATGATAATAATAAGGGTTCCAGTTGATTCCTTACCCGAACACTCTCCTAAATATTCTCACTCTTGAAAATATTCTCCTCTCTTGCCTGAACAGTCAATGGATTCCTAGGATGAAGCGTCCGTCTTCACCCTCTTCTAAGAATCGCTGCTCCAAGAAACCGAAGAGGATACCGCGGATAGCTCTCGAAGGACCTCTAAACCCAAACATGGAAAGCTGTATTGTTGTTCCTGAAAAATATATTTTCCCTGAGTGGCTGCTGTCTAGCAAGTTGTTAGTTTTGAATGTTTTAAGAGAACAAGGATGGCTTGAATGGTTCTCTGGACAAAATAGACTGATTTACCCGAGGCCGGTATCTCAATTCTACCAATATGTAAAGTTTTCCTTTGATTTTGGAGAAAGATTTATGGTGACCATCTAGATCAATAGTCAGAAGTGTTATTTCTATTCGAGGATGTGGGATGCATGCCTAAGGATTCCACATGAAGGAGTTTGTGAGGACTATCAGAGAGACCCTCATCTATTATCTGATATCTTTGATCTAGAAAATGCCTTGGAAATTATAACTGTTAATGGCACCAAGAAAAGGGCCATAGCTGCAGAGCTAGATGGAGAAACAAGACTACTGTTCAAGTTTGTTCAAAATTTGATTAGTCCGAGAAAAAGAGATTTTGCTGTAATGAAGTATTAGGATGTGTTCCTAATTGACCTGTTGAAGAATGACCATAAGATCAAACTATGAAAGTATGTTATTAACCATATATATGAGCTGATTAAAGTCACTTCCAAATCCACCTCCTTATTTTACTCAAGGATAATTTCAGCCATGCTAGTTTCCAAAGGAATGGTTGGACCGAATGAAGAAAAGTTAGAGGACATTGATTTCTGCTTATCCAAGCCTATCATCAGAAGGATGAAGATTAGTTAGAACCCCGGGAAGAAGAAATGGGTTGAGGATAATGATCAATTGTATAAGAAGTTTAATCTTGTTGATTATCCAAGAAGGCCTAAGAACCTAGCTGATCCTGGTTTGGAACCAGATGAAGTGGCTGAGTATTCAGAAGAAGAATAAGTAGAAGAGGAAGTGGCAGCAGAAGTTTCACCTAGAGAATAATCTAGAATACCTCCAATGGAAACAACTCCTTTGAAAAAGAAAGGACAGTTGTTGTCCCTGCTGAAATACCTCAAGGAGGGTAAGTTGTTGTTGGTTTGAGAGAAGAAGAAGACCCTCCTTATATTGAGGATGTCAATCCTGAAGCTCATCCTACGGCTGCAAGAAAATTGGTTTTTCCTGATTTAGAATAGAAAGTAACCATAGAGACATATCCTCTTGAAGAGGATCTCCCTGTTGAGAAAGAAGTCAATATTTAAGCACAACTAGGGGAACAATCAGTTCTTGAGTATATTCCCACTACTGAAGAGAGGATGGAAATTTCCTTTCAGGTGGCAAGGCAAGAGTTTACTAAAGAGATTAGAGATGATCCTGTGGATCTTGACCATGTTGCGGACCCTATAGTCTTTGAAATGGAAGCACAATTTGAGGGGGAGGAACCTCAAAACCTGGAGATTATAGAAGTTGGATCTACTGATCCTTCTCAACATACTTTCACATATTCTGTGTACACCCATTATGAATTCTCAAGATTTTATGATGTGAATGAGTCAAAGCAAGTGACTACAGCTGGAATGGATCCTTCTTCTTTGTTTCAACTGAAGTCTATAGCTCATCCAGAACCAGAACCAGAGCCTCAATTAGAATTTGAGTTTGAAGATGACTCTGAACCGCAACCAGAACCTGCTCCAATACCTTCTCTTGCACTCTTACCTAAGCAACACTCCTTTGTGACTAAAGATGATCTGAAAGCTTTTGGAGAGACTCTGTTAGGTGGAGTTGAGAAAATTTTATCCACTCATCCTCATCCAGTAACTCAGTTATGTCAAGAAGATGCATCAATTCTCTTGGAAAATATTACATTGCATATTCAGCCAAAGATGATCTGAGAAATTCAAGATGTCAGAGTGGAAAATAATCTATTGAGTGATGATGTTGCAAACAAGAAAAGTATGGTAGAAAACCTATAGAATGAGTTATCTTTGAGATTAGAGCATACTCCTATTTCTGCCCCTGCACCTGTTGCTTCTTCTCATGAGCCAACTGATTCCACCCTTGTTAGGGAAATTGTGTCTCAAGTGCATCCATATCTTATGTATTTTTATGAGAAGATTGGAAAAAGACACACAAAGATGCTAGAACACATGGGGGAGCTTGTGGAAAATCTGAATAAGCTCACAGATGAGTACAAGAGATGTCTTCAGAATGTTTTGAAACAACTCAAAGTTCTATCCATATCCGTAAAATATTATCCTGCTTCAGATCAACCTTCTGTTCCTCCTTTGGATGATTCTCTTCAGAGATCCATAATCAAATAAGATCTTCAGAATTCCTTAAGTGGCTTGGATATGTCTTCTTTGTGAGAAGTGGTTAATAATAGTGATCGAGCATTACATTTCATTAGAGTTCATTCTAAGATAGCTATTGATGCTCAACAAGAGATCACCAAGAAAATAGTTTTTTATCTCACCTGAAATTTCTCTAAAAGTGATATGACAGATCACTTTAGATATCTTGTGGAAAACCCGAAAATCCCTCCGGTAAATCAAGATTTTAAAGCTAAGGTTCAGAAGCTTACAGAGTTCACCCGACATTAATGTTGGTCAGAGTGGATACTCAAGAGGAGGGTGAATTGAGTTACAATTAAAATTTCTATTAAAATATTGTCTATTTAAAATCCCCCAATTTATAAAACATGTTAAATTGTAGTGAATTTATAGAAATTGTACGTTTTCACTTAGCTTATCATAGATTGATTAGGTCTCAGTTAATTTAACCACAAGATTAAACTAACTTTTGAAAATAACCTACTGATTTACAATAAGTATAAACACTTGCTAATTTAACTATCAATGTAGATTTAAAATAGTTTTGTATTTCAAAGTAACAACAGCGGAATATAAAATATATATGTAGTATAATTTAAACATAAACTAAAGATTCACTGCAGATATAACAAGAGCTTCAGTCTCAAGCCAAGACTTAGTCCTCTGAAATTTATATAAATTTGATCCACACCCTGGATCAGGGTTAACAACTATTTAAAAAACTGTCCAGGACACACAAGGACCTCTACCATAGTTCTTCATGGGAAACAAAACAAAGACCATGCCACACAAAGACCTCTTCCACAGTTGACATGGGTAAAAAAGAGTTAAGAGTTTTGGAGTGAGGATTTTGATATCCTCCAGTTCAGTGTATTAGACAGTGTGTATGTGTAAGATATACAGAGTACACCACACTGATTGAAAGTAAATAAACAAATCACTTAGAGAATAAAAATAAGAGTTTAGAGAGCTCTAGTTATTAAAAATGCTGCTCTGGACTCATTGGATTCAGCAAGAATTCTTCTGAGTCCTTCTCATGTTTTTCTATTGAAAAACAGAGTGTCGTAGTTCAGCTTGTGTTCTATAGGAGTGAAAAAGATCTCTTGATTCATAATGTGTTATTCAGTAGTGTTGGATTGCACTAATGAGAGTTCTTTTAATGACTTGTAATCTCCTTCTTAATCGGGATTGTTCGTATTGTTCAGCACAATGCTCTCGGGTGTATGTAAGTTATTCTTGTTGTATTGTCACATTTTCTCTTACACATGTACTGCTTCTCAATCATCCTTATATTCCAAGAGTTTTGGCAGTAAGAATGATTACCTTTTCATAGGTATGAGATATAGTTTCCTGACATGCCAACAAATATCATTAAATAACATTAATTGCCTTAAAACATCAAATATGACCGTTAGAATTATTTAAATAATATTGAAAAAAAGGTAAGAAATGGTGTCACAGTGATTATGTAAACGGTGTATTCTTCATGGTATAGTCTTCAAGGTATGTGCTTCACGGTATGTGCTTCACGGTGTGTGGTTCACAGTATGTGCTTCATGGTGTCTGGGTCACAGTTTGTCCTTCACGGTGTCTGGGTCACGGTTTTTCCTTCACGGTGACTGGGTCACGATGTGTCTTTCATGGTGTTTGGGTCATGGTTTGTCCTTCACGGTGTCTGGGTCACGGTGTGTCCTTCACGGTGTCTGGGTCACGGTGTGTCCTTCACGGTGTCTCTATACTTAGACAAATATATGTATTTATACTTAAACAGTAATATACAGAATATGAATTAAGCTTAATCATTATAGAGTAAGAGAACTTGAATCATAAATGTAAAGGCTTGATAATACAAGTGATATTTGTGATCATGTATAAGTCTTGTAAATAATAATTATAATAATTAACATCAACAAGATTTGTGATCATTAAAACATGATGTGTAGTTATTATTGAGTCTGAAGAGAATTAGCAAGATCTGTAATTAATATTGAGATTAATTAATAGTAATAGGATTTGTGATCATTAAAATATGATTAATACATGAGGAGTCCAACAATCTCCCCCTTTTTGATGATCACAAATCTTGTATAGTCAAAATATAAATGAAATGCAACATTAAAGATACTATCATATTATAATAGCAACAATTAGGGAATAATAGATTTGATACTAACATATCTCATTATAGAACTGATACTTGTAGTTTTTCTCCCTCTTTTGGGAATATCAAAAAGTAGAGAGAAATGAGGGAACACAGCATTTGTCATTGAAAAGGTTCAAAATAAAACATACAGGAGAAATAAAAACAGTAAATGACAAATGACATCCCATTAAAATGAAACAGTCCATGGACTCTTCAGGGATCCACCTTTTCCTTGCCTTTATCAGCAGCAGGAGCTGGTGCTGATGTAAAAGAAGGCATAGATGTTGTAGACAAAGAGGGTAAGGGCAGACCTTCAAAAACAGATGGAGACAAAGTAGGAGCAGTAGAAGATCTAGGCTACAGTTGGTCAAGAATGACTAGCCAGATCTGAGAAAGAGCTTGGCTGACTAACATGACAGTTGAGGATAAGGCAGGTAGACCAGGTCTAAGGGGTGCAGCAGTAGGAGAAACTATAGCAGTACTCTGCACATGAAGATATGGCTTCAAAATAAGGATGAAATCAGTAATGATTTCTCCACCATATTGCATAGCCTTTTCAAAAATCATCCTTATTCTCCATGAATTTTTCCAACAATATCCAGCAATATTATATAAACATAATACCCTTATGGAAACATCTAATATAATATCATTCTTCATAAGATATGGATATGAAAAAATAAGAATGGATGAGATTTGATTCAAAATAAGTCTAAACATGATTGATTTCAATAAAAGTTCATATAAAATCATTATAAAATATCATTAGTATGATATCATTATTATACCATCAAATTTTCATACCATGTTATTTATTTATCATAAATCATGTTTCATGTATTAGTTCACTATAATTTCAAATGAATTTAGTAAAATTAGACATGAATTTCATATAATGATTTTGGTAATGTAGATATTGTGGAGATTCTTTTAAATTAATTTCCTTATTAGATATAAAAACATGTATGTCGTCTCTATTATATATTCACTTATTTATAATCACATAGAATAAGATAGTTTAGAAATAAATATATCTGTAATTATTGCATAAGAAGTGAATCTAGTTGGACTCTAGGTTGAAAACACCTTGAGGATAATATTTTTTGACTCAAACACTATTTATGAAATATTATAATGAATTTAAAGTAATTTCAATGATGTAGTGTATAATTTGGATAGATAATCTAATTATATAATGACCACGTGAAACCTATATTAAATCATATATATTCGTATTTTTTTTGTACACGTGACATATATGAGTTCTATAGAGACCCAAAGCTTGATGTACATAGACATTACATTACTTTTGCGGAATACATAGTACATAACAAAAACAGACACACAAGGACCGTAATAGTTTAGTGTCTTTGGAAACTTTGAACGTAATCTTCTAATCATGGTGAAAGATCTTCAAAATCTCCCATAAAGATCTTCCCATTTTTGTTTCCTTACCTAAAATCTTTCTTTTAATCCTGGGGGAAAATATAACATAAAAAGGGTGAGCACAAATGCTCAGTAAGGGTAAGCATGGATAAAATAAAACATACCATAGACATTTGAACATAAAAAAATGAACATTAAAAATCTTGAGCAACGATATAAAACATGGAAGTACATAAGGCATAGATCATAATGGAACATAAATCATGATAAAATAGAATGGGAATAAAACATGTAATTGTGGCATCCATTAAGCACATGTAATGATTTCCATAGTATCCAAGGCATTGCTGTCAAGACCATCTTAGTGGACAACGTCCCTTTCGGAATCGAGTTCACTCCTCGTTCCAGTCCTGTAATACTGAACCGGATTAACTTACCATTCCATCCATATCTATCTCATGAGATATAAATCTTTATCCAATGCATTGGAGGGAGATATAGGTCCCACCCATCTCATATTGAAATCATTCTTTCATGTGCCATAATATAGACATAAATCATTCATCATAACTCAAGAATATAATGGGTTTCATAAACATCATTCCATCATTACATAATCCATACAAAAAATGGATATCATTTCATCATTAGAAAAGTGAAACCATGTAAATCATAGAGATATGATACTTGAAACATACACATGTGAAATAATGTCATCTTAGATGAAAATGGTTTTGATAAAAAACATGGAATGAATTCTTAAAGAAAAACTCGTTTTTTTCTTCAAAATCATTTTCTTTTCACAAAATGTCATGCAATTTTAAAAGAAAAGGATTTTTTTGAAAATAGTCATGAAATATTTTGGAGGATTCTTCATGAAAATAAGGCTTTATAAAACCGTAAAAATCATTTCATTCCGTATATGTTAAAAAAACATTCTTCTCGTACTTTTGTCAGAAAAGTCAAAAAGTACCTTGTAGGATAAATAAAAGAAAGATTCCTTCCATACCATGGGGTAAAAGTCAAAATGGGTAAAAAAGGAAATTAAACATACATGAATAAACTTTTATAAAACATGGACATGGACGATAGCAATAACCCCAATAAATACTTAAGAATAAGCAATCTCAGATAAAAATGAGATTTGAAAAATTATCCATTACCTTAGTTCCGATATGCTTCGTACGTATCCAAAACTCGTGTATAATAATTTAAATAATGTCATTGACTTATTACAGAATCATATGCATTGTTATTATATCATATATGGTTCACTTATGACTTTATATTACCCGTTCTTTTGTAAATTCATGTTAAAGTAGCGTTTTGGGTAAAATCGTTTCATTTGTCGTTCGTGTTTTGACTTGTAATTACTCATATGATTACTTAGATCATGATTACATAATCCCAGAATATAAAACATGATTTATATATAATATATATTCAGAATATACATACATATAATAGATCAATAAATGGAATGAAATACACCGTTAATGGAGACGGTAGGTCGTACGTACGCATGAATGTTGTTTTCATTTCCTCATTGAATTGAATGGAATTAATTGGATGAAATACATATATATATACATAAATCCAGTATCATTAATATGTCATATATTTTATGATTACTTATTATATATACTTTATAATCATTTATGAATAGTTAATCATTGATAATGAATCTCATCGCGTCATGGAGACGGTATTCCGTACGTACACACGAGCGATGATATCGTTCCCATGATCGTGATGTTTTATTGGAGTGTATGTATACTATTACAGAATCAATATCACTTTAAAATAATCATATATAGTAATTATTTACACCATTATACCCATCCAAGTAAGGTGGTGGTGGAAAATAGATTACACCACGGCGTGGAGACGGTTTTCCGTACGTACACACGCGCAGTGATTTCGTTTTCCGTAGGATGGATAGATGGTGAAATAGGGTTGTTTCATATATATAATAACATATCAGAATATGAGTGATACTGATGTTATTACTTCATAATTAAATAACCTACTAAGAAGAAGTGGAAGAAGAAATAAAGTTGAAACAATCGGTAACAGACATTACCTCTTCTTTGAAGCGCCTCTTTGAGACCTCCTCTTAGGGCACTAAAATTGGTCTTTGAAGAAGACGAAGAACTATATTATGTTTTTAGGGATGTAAGAAAGTGAAATTGTCAGTGGATGGCCGAGCTTGAAGGCTCAAATTGGTGTGAGGAGGAGAGGGAGGAGGTTCCCTTTTATAATGGAGGAGAGGGGTACCTTTGGAAATATAAGAAATATTAGTTTATATTAAATCCCAACCCTACTTAAAAACTTAGAAAATGACTCATATCCAAATATTAGATGAGATAGGGTTGTAATATCATCAACCAATAAAATTTATACATGTTAGTAATTTATTTTAAACATTATCAACTTGATTTATCCTTATTTAATCAATTTAATTTTATTTGTGGTAATAACATTCTAAATTTTAAATTAGAACAAATAATTACTTATTTGTTGTTAATTGTCCATAATTGGATAATTTATAACATTTTAGACCATATAAATTTAAATTTATAATTTTTAAATATTTTTGTGATTTTTAAACAATTTTATAATATGTTATTTTTATAAAATAGTGTCAATTTTGACACTATTCATTTATTTGAATTTAAATAAAATATATACAGAAGGTATGTTCAAACTATAAGATTTAATAGATTAATAAAATGCCTTATATATCTTGAAAATTAGTGGAGAACATTAAATAGTTCATATAATATTTATTTTATTATTTTTAAAACCATTTATTTGGTTTATCTCTTAATAAAATAATTACTACAACATTTTTGTATAATTATTTAATATAATTATTTGTTGCATAATAATTAAAAATTAAATCCTATGATGAAGATAAATCTATTAACTTTATCAATAATAATTTTACTCGAATTTATCATCTTAAAATCACAATATTTAAATTGTTATATTTATTAAATTATGAAGGTGACAACTTTGGCATCTTTTAAAATAAAATAATATAAGTGTCATAATCACCTTAATAAGTATCCAAATGGTCCTAAATTCGGAAATTGGATGATTAGGGTTTATATATACACTAATAATAAGTTTTTTGAAGATATTAGGGCCTTTTGATATGTATTACTATTTAAATAAAAACTATATTATTGATTTTTCACTAAATAAATAATTTCTGCATCATTAATGTATAAGATAATAAGGTAATTAAATAACTCTTAAAAATTACGAATAAATTACCATGAAAAAGAAAAACATTTTATCTTTCAAATGAGTATTTATAACCGAATTTATATTCTATATAAACATATATTAAAAATACTTTAATTATTAAAGTTGAGTGAGACATATTTCATTTTCCTTTAAATAAAATAAACTAAAGGTCTTAATCACCTCCAAGTGGGTTCTAATGGATTTTATTTCGACCCAAATATGACTTAGAACAAATTATAATCAAACAATTGTATTAGGACAAGTATTAGGATAATTTTATAATATTATATTTTCCCTTAATTACCCAGTTTACCTTTTACTATGGTAAATAAAATTTACCGTTGTTACTATTCATAAATCCCAAAAATAAAAAGTAGTCTATTAAAATAATTTGGACCCACTGATTCTAAATATGGAATCCATTTTTCAAAATTCAATACCCAGAAGTTTCAGAAATTAAATTAAAATTAATCTCGTTGTCGAAAGAAAAAAGGTGTTTGTTTAAAACATTGCAAAAGATTGAATTTATTTAACCTACGAATTCAATGTAAAATCAAGGATAATGACATACATTATTTTAAATGGTAAAAATATAGTCTATTTATACTTTAAAACCAATTAAAAAGGTAATATACCCATATAAATTATTGCGATGAAAAAAGTTGTTTTTAATTAAAATATAGCATGTTTTTACTATTCGTTAAAATATGAAATTATCAGAATAATATGAAAAATTTATCCAAAGTAAATTTTTATATGATGATTCCAAAGAAGAATTTTATTTTTTCAAATTGAACTTATAGACATGTCAAAAACAAGATTTAAGGTGGGTGTGCCATCAAAAGGAGGCAAACTGCATTTTTTCAAAAATACTTATTTTACCCAAAAAATTTATTTTATTCTCATAACATGTTCTAGAAAATGAGTAAGATGAATAATAATGTTATAAAATTCAAAATTTATTTAATACTATTCATAACAGCTAGTTCGTGATAATATTATAACCATATATCATTGTTTAGTGAAACCCGGTATTGCGTACAACACACGCTATCGAGGAAGGTCGTGATTGCGTGTAATGTAAGCCAAGTCAGGGTTGCGTGTTGTGCAAGAATCCATTATTATTTTTTTGTAACAGAATCCAACCATATTTCATTTATACATTGAATATATATATATATATATACACTCAATGTTGCGTAGAATGACTATTATAAAACGAACATGAAATTGTGTGTAACACAATCTAAGAATAGTGTTGCGTATATTTCAAGCTAATAAAATGTGGCGTATAGCATAAGATAATCTTGTTGTAGAATAAAACACATGAAATCAAATAAATTAAAAGGAATACTTATCATAAAATATCCGGTTGTTACATTCTACCCCCCTTAAAATGAATTTCGCCCTCGAAATTCATCGGGGTTATACATGGTTTTCTACTTGAAAGTTTCTTTAATTGCAAAACACATCTTAAAATAAAATACCAAAACTTAACTTTAAAAACTAAAGTATGAAACGTAACAGTTACCCAAATTTACTAATCCCTAGGTTTCCACATATGAGAACATAGGTGAAAATATGGATATGGAAGAAAAAGCTGACCATCATGTTCTGATGGAGAGTGGTATAGGACATGGCTATGAAAAAGAAAACAATCACAAAGCCATAAATTTGTGATGACCTAAGGTACCATCTGATTCATTGGATATAAGAGCACTAGGACAACATTTTTGGATTTCAATATCATTTCCCTAAAGTTGAAAATATTGAACTAGAAGAAATACTTTCTTGATTTTGGTACAATCTCACTGTTGTTCGTGCTTCAAACAATTTTCCACTTAATCACTTAAAGAAATGAAGTTGAATTTTTCATTCGTGATATGTTAACAGATCATGTGATAGAACGATGGGTCATTCCATCTGTTTCTGACAAAAGGTTAGCAATAGTTATCAAATATACATAAGTCCATCTATGGTGAGGTTAATCATATATGGTTACTAAAATGGACTTATACTTCATATATCATACTGCTTAATAAAATAAAACTAGTTTCTACTAACCAGGGAATTTCTGTAGGCCAGTGGTAGGCAATAAAGGCCTATCGCACTTCGGTTGTGGGTTCGATTTCCACAGCCTTGTCCGACGTGATGGGCTGTCGCCCGTCCTACAGGTTGTCCTTTTTCTAAAGCTACATTACTATAACATCCCATCAATAATATCGAAAAAAGTTTTATCCTTAAACGAAACTAACTTATGTCCAAAATAATCCATTCCCATTTTTAGGCTTATCTAAAATACTTTGGTCCAAGCTCATAGTATAAAGAAAATGATTACTTGAAATGTCATCAACCAAGCATGTGAATACCATCATTTATCCCCCATATATCTTGTCGGTCACGTTCCAATCATATGAATACCTTAATCATGTATTCTCTTGAATAAAAATGAATACCCATTTAATCTTAGTGAAAACACGAGTGCTGTCAAAAGTTAACTCTTTCCACATACCAAAATCCCAAAATTCCGTATAATCAAACCATGATATCAATTAGTCCTTATAACAATCATGAGCTCATGAATACTGTCAAACATTTCATTTTCTCCTTATCCCTTAATTATGCGCATATCATCTGCTTTCCAAAATATTTGAATCACATTTCATGGTTACCGATATCATAAAATTATTGAAAACCACAATAGACTAATACAAAAATATTCTAATACACCATAAAAGTACCTCAACAACATTATTATTGAATACCAATACGTAAACACTTCAATCCATCCTCTTCAATGATTGTCCTGGAATAATTCCTTCCTTGATTTAGAAGTAACTTTTTAGGTCAGGGCATTGAGTTGGGTAATGCCCATGTTCTCCACCAATAAGACATTGAACTCCATAACAGTCTGTCACTCTATGACCCTTTTCTCCACAAAGATAACATCTTCCCCTCCATTTGAGTTATTCCTCAAGGTTCTTCTTCCCTTCTTTAGAAATCTCAATCTTCCTTTCTTTATTCTCCTCAACTTTTGAACATGCCTAAAAGTCTACCTTCCTCTTATTTGATGAATTAGGCATACCACTAAATTTCACCTTGTTAATCATATAT
Source organism: Viscum album (assembly GCA_963277665.1). Classification (NCBI taxonomy): domain Eukaryota; kingdom Viridiplantae; phylum Streptophyta; class Magnoliopsida; order Santalales; family Viscaceae; genus Viscum; species Viscum album. The sequence continues at coordinate 1,229,924,486 of OY728130.1, forward strand.
CGTGATGAATGATTTGGCATAATCACAATATCTTTCTCTATAGGTATTACACAATTTTGTTGCTCATAGTCACCAATTTTTCCATTGGATTCAATGTTAACCGAATTCCTTCTGGTTCCCTCCATTGACTGAAACACAAAAAGATTTCTGTGAGAGGCAAAAATCATACAAGGAAAATAAAATAATCAAGGGAGAGTACCTTCGGCATCTAACATATTAGGTTTAATTCTAATATCGTTACCATAATTCTAGGACTATAACCTATACTTATACTTAACCTTAGGGAAATCCCTAGACATACCTTAGAAATATCTCTAGGGATCTCACTAAAGTTTTCGCATCCTAGCTTCCAAAGGTTGACTAAACCTTTCCTCTGATACCAACTATAGAGACCCGAAGCTTGACGTACATAGACATTACATTACTTTTGTGGAATACTTAGTACATAACAAAAACATACACACAAGGACCATAATAGTTTAGTGTCTTTGGAAACTTGGAACGTAATCTTCTAATCGTGGTGAATGATCTTCAACATCTCCCATAAAGATTTTTAAATTTTTGTTTCCTTACCTAAAATCTTTCTTTTAATCCTGGGGGAAAGGAAAACATAAAAAGGGTGAGCTCAAATACTCAGTAAGGGTAAGCATGGATAAAATAAAACATACCATATACATTTGAACTTAAAAAAACATGAACATTAAAAATCTTTAGCATCGACATAAAACATGGAAGTACATAAGGCATAGATCATAATGGAACATAAATCATGATAAAATAGCATGGGAATAAAACATGTAATTGTGGAATCCATTAATCACATGTAATGATTTCCATAGTAGCCAAGGAATTGCTGCAAAGACCATCTTAGTGGACAAAGTCCCTTTCTGAATCGAGTTCACTCCTCGTTCCAGTCCTGTAATAATGAACCAGATTAACTTACCATTCCAGCCATGTCTATCTCATGAGATATAAAACTTTACACAATTCATTGGAGGGAGATACAAGTCTCACCCATCTCATATTGAAATCATTCATTCGTGTGCCACAATATAAACATAAATCATTCATTATAACCCAATAATATAATGGGTTTCATAAACATCATTCCATAATAACGTAATCCATACAAAAAATGGATATCATTTCATCATTAGAAAAGTGAACCCATGTAAATCATAGAGACATGATATTTGAAACATACACATGTGAAATAATTTCATCTTAAATGAAAATGGTTTTGATAAAACACTTGAAATGAATTCTTGAGGAAAATATCCTTTTTTTCTTCAAAATCATTTTCTTTTCACAAAATGACATGCAATTTTAAAAGAAAAGGATTTTGTTGAAAATAGTCATGAAATATTTTGGAGGAAGCTTCATGAAAATAAGGCTTTATAAAACCGTAAATATCCTTTCATGCTGTATACGTTAAAAAAACATTCTTCTCGTACTTTTGTCGGAAAAGTTAAAAAGTACCTTGAAGAGTAAATAAAAGAAAGATTCCTTCCATATCATGGGGTAAAAGTCAAAATAAGTAAAAAGGACATTAAACATACATGAATACACTTTTATAAAACATTGAAATGGACGATATCAATAACAACAGTAAATACTTACGAATAAGCAATCTCGGATAAAAATGATATTTGCAAAATTATCCCTTTCCTTAGTTCTGATATGCTTCGTACGTATCCAAAACTCCTGTATAATGATTTAAATAATGTCATTGACTTATTACAGAATCATATTCATTGTCATTATATCATATATGGTTCACTTATGACTTTATATTACATGTTTTTTTGTAAATTCATGTTAAAGTAGCGTTTTGGGTAAAATCGTTTCATTTGTCATTCGTGTTTTGACTTGTAATTATTCAAATGATTACTTAGATCATGATTACTTAATTCCAGATTATAAAACATTATTTATATATAATATATATTCATAATATACATCTATATAATAGATTGATAAATTGAATGAAATACACCGTTCATGGAGACGGTAGGCCGTACGTACGCATGAATGTTGTTTTCGTTTCCTCATTGAATTTAATGGAATTAATTAGATGACATAAATATATGTATAAATAAATACAGTATCATTATTATGTCATATATTTTATTATTACTTCTTATATATAATTTATATCCATTTATGAATGGTTAATCATTGAGAATGAATCTCATCGCATCGTGAAGACTGTATTCCGTACGTACGCACGAGCGATGATATCATTCTCATGATCGTGAAGTTTTATTGGAGTGTATTTATACTATTACAGAATAAATATAACTATAAAATAATCATATATAGTTATTATTTACACCATTATACCCATCCAAGTAAGGTGGTGGTGGAAAATAGATTACACCATGGCGTGGAGACGGTATTCCGTACATACGCACGCGCGGTGATTTCATTTTCCGTAGGACGGATAGATGGTGAAATAGTGTTGTTTCATACATATAAAAACATATCAGTATATGAGTGATACTGATGTTATTACTTCATAATGAAACAACCTATGAAGAAGAAGTGGAAGAAGAAATAAAGTTGAAATAATCGGTAACGGACATTACCTCTTCTTTGAAGCGCCTCTTTGAGACCTCCTCTTAGGGAAATAAAATTGGTCATTGAAGAAGACCAGGACCTCTAGGATGTTTCTAGGGAATTGAGGAAGTGAAATGGGCAGGGGTTGGCCGAGCTTAAAGGCTCAAATTGGTGGGAGGTGGAGAGGGAGGAGGTGCACTTTTATAAGGGAGGAGAGGGGCACCTTTGGAAATATAAGAAAAATTAGTTTATATTAAATCCCAACCCCACATAAAAACATCAAAAATGACTCATATCCAAATATTAGATGATATCAGGTTGTAATATCTTCAACCAATAAAATTTAGACATTTTAAGAATTTATTTTAAGCATTATCAACTTGATTTATCCTTATTTAATCAATTTAATTTTATTTGTGGTAATAACATTCTAAATTTTAAATTAGAAAAAATAATTACTTATTTGTTGTTAATTGTACATAATTGGATACTTTATAACATTTTAGAGCATATAAATTTAAATTTATAGTTTTGAAATATTTTTTTTTATTTTTAAACAATTTTATAATATGTTATTTTTATAATTAGTGTCAATTTTGACACTATTCATTTATTTGAATTTAAATATAATATATACAGAAGATATGTTCGAACTAAAAGCATTAATATACTCATATAATGTCATATATATCTATAAAATTAGTGGATCAGATTAAATAGTTCATAAAATATTTATTTTATTATTTTTAAAACCATTTATTTGGTTTATCTCTTAATAAAATAATTACTACAACATTTTTGTCTAATTATTTAATATACTTATTTGTTGCATAAAAATTAAAAATAAAATCCTATGATAGAGATAAATCTATTAACTTTCACAATAATACTTTTACTTGAATTTATCATCTTAAAATCACAATATTTAAATTGTTATATTTATTAAATTTTGAAGGTGACAACTTTGGCATCTTTTAAAATAAAATAATATAAGTGTCATAATCACCTTTATAAGGATCTAAATGGTCACAAATTAAGCCAGGGGATGATTAGGGTTTATATATACACTAATAATAAGTTTTTGGAAGATTTTTGGGCCTTTTTATATGTATTACTATTTCAATAAAAACTATATTATTGATGTTTCACTAAATAAATAATTTCTGCATCATTAATGTATAAGATAATAAGTTAATTAAATTACTCTTAAAAATTACGAATAAATTACCATGAAAAAGAAGAATATTTTATCTTTCAAATGAGTATTTATAGTTGAATTTATATTCTGTATAAACATATATTAAAAATACTTTAATTATTAAAGTTGAGTGGGACATATTTCATTTTCCTTTAAATAAAATAAACTACAGGTCTTAATCACCTCCAGGTGGGTTCTAATGGATTCCATTTCGACCCAAATATGACTTAGGGAAAATTATAATCATCCAATTGTATTATGATAAGTATTAGGATAATTTTATAATATTATATTTACCCTTAATTACCCAATTTACCTTTTACTATGGTAAATAAAATTTACCGTTGTTACTATTCATAAAGACAAAAAATTAAAAGTAGTATATTAATATAATTTGGACCCACTAATTCCAGATATGGAATCCATTTTTCCAAATTCAATACACAGAATTTGCAGAAATTAAATTAAAATTAATCCCATTGTCGAAAGAAAACGGGTTTTTGTTTAAAACATTGCAAAAGATTGAATTTATTAAACTATGAATTCAATGTAAAATCAAGGCTAATGACATAAATTATATTAAATGGTAAAAATATATTCTATTTATACTTTAAAACCAATTAAAAAGATAATCTAACCATATAAATTTTTGCGATGAAAAAAGTTGTTTTTAATTAAACTATAGCGTGTTTTTTCTATTCATTAAAAAATGAAATTATCAGAATAATATGAAAATTTTATACAAAGTAAATTTTTATATCCTGATTCCAAATAAGAATGTTATTTTGTCAAATTGAACTTATAGACATGTAAAAACAAGATTTAAGGTGGGTGCGCCATCAAAAGACGGAAAAACTGCATTTTTTTAAAAATACTTATTTTACCCAAAAAATTTATTTTATTCTCATAAAATGTTCTAGAAAATGAGTAAGATGAATAATAATGTTATAAAATTCAAAATGTAGTTAATACTATTCATAACGGCTAATTCGTGATAATATTATAACCATATATCGTTATTTAGTGAAACTCTGTATTGCGTACAACACACGCTATCGAGGAAGGTCGCGATTGAGTGTAATGCAAGCCAAGTCTGGGTTGCGTGTTGTGAAAGAATCCTTTATTATTTTTTATAACATAATCCAACCATATTTAATTTATACATTGAATATATATATATATACACTCAATGTTGCATAGAATGACAATTATATAACGAACATGAAATTGCGTGTAACACAATCTATGAATAGTGTTGCGTATACTTCAAGATAATACAATGTGGTGTATAGCACAAGATAATCTTGTTGTAGAATGAAACATGTGAAATCAAATAAATTAAAAAGAATACTTATCATAAAATATCGGGTTGTTACAAGTTCCATTCCCCATGTATATATTTTTCAATTTAATAAATATATTAATTTCCTCATTCTAATTTTTTTAGTAAATGTAATGGTAGTAACATTAATTAACTAATTTAACAGTCTTTGGGATGGAATATATAAAGATTTTCCTAATGGGAAACCTAACAAGATAGGGGTTTGAGTAAAAAATATTGATTCAATTGTCACTCAACATTCCTAAGATAAGAATAATAAATATAACTATGTTGTTCCTAGGAATGAATAATGGAATGGGAAACTCTCTATCTCTTAAATTATGTGGTAATATAAATCAACCATTACATGTTCTTCTACCCCAATATTTTAAAAAAATATCTATGTGATAGATACTATACTTTCTATTATCCAATTCCCAAACCATGTGAATGTAACTATGGCTGTTAGTCTTCTGTGAGGTTATGTTTTCCAATAGTGGGATCATATTATGAATACTATAAAGACGTCGACCCTATTATCCATGAGTTGGAGATTAATTTATTTAATTTTTATATTGTATAATGAATATTATCATTAAGTACCTAATATTTTAGTAGTTTTGGAAAACTAGATACATACTTCAAATTTACATCACAGTGGAAATTTTAAAATAGAACATAATGATTCTGTTAAAAACAACGTTGGTCTCATTGATTTCCCATAAATGTCAATAATAATATATAACATGGAATCATGGGATAAATCAATCATAAGAACAAAGTGATCTCAAATTCTTAGTAAGGGTATATGTACAACATTAGCTATCACGTATAAATAAGAATAAACATTATTGCAATGTGAAAAACTGAAACACATTCCTTTTAAACAAAATCAAGAGCATAATATGTTAAGAATAAATGATAATAAAATTATTCCATATGAATAAATATATTATGATGAAACTTAACTATTGATATTCTATTAATTTAATAATCACATTGAATTACACGTACCAATCTCGTAATGATAGAATGTATAATACGAGACATCATAAACATACCCTCAAGGATATGGCCAAGAGACCATACATAAATTGGTAATACATCATAAAATACACAAACTGCTTTACCACATGAGACTTACTAATATCTCATGGTTATATATTAGGACCCACCATTAACATACTATGTCCAATTGATTCTTTATATGAAGGGGTGAAACATTAAAATTCATATTAAAACTGGCATAAGAAATATTCATATTTTAACCATAAGTAATGAATGGTATCAAAATATCACATCCAATGACAAATTGATCATAATCCATTCATTAAAATATCAATATAGATCAACTACAATTAAGTATATGATTGAATAGAGTGTGTTACAAAGATTAAAATAATATAATAAAATCATTCCAAAATTATTAAGGAAAATACACTTTTTCTATTTGGAAAATGACTTATTTTGAAAATGTTTTCCAATTTTAAAAGAAAATATATATATTGAATATATTAAATAAATATTTTAATGGATGTTTTAATGTTTTAAGGTTTCATGATGTTGAGAAAATACAGTCATGATATATTATTAAAAAAATTTCCTTCCATATTTTTTTCAGAAAATTTTCAAAGAACCATGTTTAAAAAAAATTAAAATATAACTTTTAATGAATTTTGTAAAAAATATAAAATAAAGTTAAAATAACATTAAAAATTATTAAATAATATTAATAAATGAAAAAAAAATTAGTAAAACCTGGAAAAGTGGATAAATATTCTTTCGAGGAGGCAAAAACAAAACCAATCCCGAATAATGGTGAGATTTTGAAATGAACCCTTAAAAAGATCATGCCAATAATAAAATGAGTCAATTATATGTGTATACCTTAAATCAACATAAAAAAAGTTCAAATAAAACATAATATAGTACAAATTCATTTCACACATAACCTAATCAGTGAAATATATGTTTAACCAAATTAATGAAAATTTTGTTGTGAAATCTCGAAGCATTGGTATGATTTCATTTTTTTGTATCTAAACCTCCTATATAATGATCTAAATAATATTATCAATTTATCATATAACATAATTAATATTTATGATATCTTTTTAGATCCTATTATATCATCTTATCACACATTGGTTAAAAATATTTCATTATTACCCATGTTTCAGGTGTTAACTGCTTCAATTTCCTATGCAAGTTTTCTTGTGTATGTCCAAATTATTGTGTACAGGATATTGATCCATCAAATCCAGAATGCTATTAAGGTAATATAACTCATATTTATTCATTATGTAAATTTTTATAATAATTCTTGAATAGTTAACCATGAAAATGATTCACATCACACTGTGGAGACGGTAGGTTGTACGTATGCTCGAACGAGGTTTCAATTCCCTTATGATAAAAAGGATGAGTAATTTTCTGGTATATTGAATTTTCTATAAATATTATAATATAATAATTTTTACATATATATATATATATATTATCTATCATAATACACTTCCCTTTAATGTAGTGAGGAAATATATATTACACCACGGTGTAGAGAGGGTAAGACGTACATATGCACCCGCTGTGCTCTTATTTTTCATAGGATTGATAAAATGTAGAAAATAGTTATACAATAATCATAAAAAAATCTATGAATATAAGTGATTTTATAGTAATTACATTGTTACGAAAAAATCATGAATATTCATTTGAATAAGGTATTTTCTTTGATGACTTGGTTAAAATGACAACCTCTTCTTTGGGGGACTTCATTTAGATATTTTCTTAATGGATCGAAGTTTCATCTTTTTGGAAGGCCAAGATCTCTATAAATTGGATAAGTATTATTTGAAGACAATTTCTCATGGTATAGATGAGATATAATGCTCAATGTGTTGTGAATATGTGAGGTTGGTGGTTCCCTTTTATAATTGATGTGAGGGGAACTTTTGGAAACTCAGAAAATATTAAATTAATATAAATTAAATTTCAATTATAAAAGAATCAAAAGTGATTTAATTAATATATAATATTAATATGAGTTTAAATAATCTCATAAAATAATTATTAGAATATTTTATGTGTCATAATTACAATTATATTTTGCGTGAACCCTTATTTAATGCCTTTAACTCTTACTGTGACAACATTTATATTTACAAATTGAGGGCCAATATGGAAACTATAAAATGGGAATATAACCATAAATGAATAATATATAACATTTTAAATTTTATATAAATAATTTCGATGAATATTATATTTTATCATTTTTATATCAATTAATAAAATATTATATATTTTAATTTAATATTAATTTCCATTTTTACGTAATTCATTTGTTTGACTTAAAAAATTAAACAACATATCATCAAAAAAATTAACACATCACTGACAATTGACAGTTGTTTATAAAATTTATGAAGGACATTAAATCTCCCAAATTATATTTATTTTAATAATTTTATATTATTTTATTAGACAATTCCATTGATTAAACAATTACTGGATCATAATTGTGTAATACTTTATGATTCATAATGAATTAATAAAAATTAATAATAAATCTCCATGATGAATATAACAAATTTATCATTCAAATTACTATTTATAGTCGAAGATATGGTTTGAATAACTACATGTTAAAAACATACTACATAGTAAAAACAGAAGTATATCATATTTGTATTTACGTAAAATAAAATATTATATAAGGATTAAAGTCATATAAGTGGATTCAAGAGGCCTTCAAATTTTCCCGAGGATTATTTTAGTCAATACTCACTCACCTAATAAATGTACAAAAATATTTAGGTTAATTTTATATTATTATAATATAAGTTTATCCTTAATTACCTGATTTACTCTTAGGTATGGTAATTATAATTAAGATGTTTACTAATAATATTTGAAAATATTAAAATTGAACTATTTAAAAAAAATTACCTTTTGATTAAAAATATGAAATCCATTTTTCAAAATTTAGAACATAGAATTGGCTAAAATTAATTTAAAATTAGTCTCATTGAAGGGGTGAAAGGGATGGTTTTTAATGTGAAAACATTCAATGGATTGAATTGTTTTTATATAAAAAATCATTGAGAAATTGATTCCATTGAACTTAATTGGATTAAATTATATAAAATTTTTAAAGTAATTCTTTAAAACCAACAAAAATATAATTTGACACTATAAATTATTTAGACATAATAACTTTTTTAATTAAAATTCAGTAATTTTCGTTTTTCATCCAAAAAATGAAATTTATCAAAAAAATACAAAAATAAACCCAAGAAAATAATTATATTAAAATTTTAAAGAGGATGTTTTTTCAAATATAATATTTTGTTTCTCAAAAAATGAGATTTAAAACAAGTGTGCAATCTAAAGGAGAAAAACGGCCTTTTGAAAAATATATCATTTTATGCGTAAAAATTGCTTTTATTTTTCAATCATTTATAATAAACAAATACCATGAATTTTAAATATTATATTGAATATATATACATATATATTAAATTAATAGCATTAAATTTTATTAGTTCAAATATTTATTTACATAAAATACCTTTAGTTAATATTTATTCTTTTTATAAAAAACATTATCTTTATATTAAATTGGATTTTATATTTATTTATAAATAAGTGGTTACCAATAAATTCAATAATATATTTTAATAAGGTATTTGATATTATTCATAACCAAAAATTTAATGACTTTGATAAAATTTCATTGTAAATAATAATATTAATAGTATATCATGGTACATTTAAGTTCAATGTTGCGTGCAATGTATACTGTCAAAAAAAGTTAAATTTAAAAATAGAGATAACATAAAATCATAGGGTGTTACAATCACCCCTACTTTATTAAAATTTTCCCTCAAAATTTTAGTTTCCATTAACAAAATAAAACCTTGATACTTGAACATATCATTGTTGGAATCCCGCATTGGAAATAAGGTTAATAAAATATTCTCTTATTAAGTGAGAAAGGGAAATTTGAAGGTCACCAAAAAATTAGGGTTTAGAATATGCGAAATGTATCAGAACGTGAAAATTTAGAAATATAAGAAAAATAAAACTATCATGTTCTGATGTAGAGTGATATAGAAAATAGTAAATATATTTTTAACCATTACAAAACTATAAATGTTTCTTCCATTAAAAGACCACTGATTTCTCAAATGGAAAGTAAACAGAAACCTTTTTTGTTCCAAAATCCTTTTTATATTGTTTTGGGATTCATTTACTATCTAAATAAATAACTACATAAAAAATATTTGATTTCATTAAATTTCATAATCCCATAAATTTGTAGTGTATTGGTATTTTACCCCTTATTTTCATAAACAATGTGTTGGTCATTCAAGATGAATTTTTTTCCCAATGAAATGTTATCAAAAGATCCATAAGTCATTCTTTCAACCATTAAATACTATCAAAACAAAAATTCTTAGCACAAGTTATCCAATTTGATAAATAACACTTTGCCCATAAGAAACAATATTCAAATTTGAACATAATATATTACATAAGTATTAACTTTAAGAATATTTCAAAATAATACCATCCAAATTCATTGACCCAAACAATAGAATAAAAGTAACTAAATTTCAAAAATAAACATGACATTAGATTCCCAAAACAATATACTGTATATCTTATTTACAATTACAAAATACTTGATCACCCTAAAAACCATACTGGAAACATTTATTATTCGAAATCCTTAAAGAATAATTAATAAAATAAAATTATTATTTAGTCCATAATTCTTATAACCATTACATCATTTAAAAAAACTCAACTGAATGTATTCTTTAATCAATGAATAATCTCAATAATCAATCAAGATTGTCTGTTATAAGATCATATGCTTTAATATGGTCCATTATCTTGTTTTGAGGCATGTTACATTGATGCTTGATATAATGATTTGCATAGTGTCTAATCTATTTGCAGTAGAATAATTATATATTAGAAAACTTTTTCATAGAATTTCAATCACATGAATGGTTTCATTTCTCCAAAATATTAAGTAAACACTGATTAATTTTTAGAAAGTACAATAGTATATATTTCCCCAATTATCAAATGTGGGAAAATACACTTTTCTTCTATTTTAATTCTCAATGTTTTTCCAAGTCATACTATTGTCCTTGTGCTTCTATTGAAAATCAAAATACTAAGATATTTATTTCTTTGTATCATTAGAAAATGATACTATTTTTTCATTTGATGATAATTTTTGGGATACTTATTCCTTCTGACATTTCAACCTAAACACATAGAAGAAATGACCATTCTTACTCATTGTATTATAAACAGAGACATGTATCCCATTACTTTTACAAGGTTCAATTTCTAAAAAATTTGAATACACTAGATTATATCACTAAATTATAAATCATAATGTATATTCTCATAACTAGTGAATCACATAAAGTAAATTAACAATTTTGGTATAAAAAATATCTAAATCATAAGTATAGTTTATATAGATTTATTTCTAAATTTTATCATATAATTTTTAACTATAATATATATTTCCCAATTCTAGTTCCCATGGTTTCTACTGAAAATAATTTACTACCAAAAACAATGACCTTGACCCTAGTATCCTAAAGTCATATGTTACATCATTACATTATAATATCGTACTAGGAATTACATTTGGAAGGTCAGAACAAATAATTCTTTTGAGAAAACAAGATACATAATTGAAATATACATTTCAATTGAAATTATAAGATTCAACATAATGATTCTTTTAAGAATACCATTATTCTCTTAACATATCCATGTTTTTCAATTAGAATATACATCATGGAATCCTGAAAAAAAAACATAAGAATGGGGTGATCTCTAGTGCTCATTAAGGATAATCATACAATTAAATCTATCATTAATAAATAAGAATATACCTTATGTCAAGTTGAATAACTAAAAAAATCCATTTAAACATAAACATGATTAAAACATGGAATAGATAATGCTAATAAAATAATTCCATATAAATAATCACATTAGAATGAATCTAAAAAATGTATATTCTAAAAATAGTATAATAACAGGGAATAGGTATTATTAAACTCATAATGATCTAATTCAAAATAAATGATATCATAAACATACCATCAAGGCTTCAGCCATGATACCATACTTAAACAGGTAAGGCCTCATCCCATACCCAAATATGTTTGTCTCATGAGACCTACCGAAGCATCCACGGGCTATAGAGGGCCCCTCCCATAATATACAAAGTCTAATTCATTCCTCATATGAAAAAAGGAAACATAAACAACATAAAAATTTGTATTAAAACTGGCATATAAAATGTTAATACATTATCTATAAACAATGAATGGTATCAAAATAGCACATCCATATTCAAAAAAATCATAAACCATTCAATAAAATATCATTAGAGATCAACTTAAATTAAGAATAAGATTCAGTATAGGGTTTTGAAATAGAATAAAAATATAATGAAATCATTGAAAACTTATTGAGGAAAATTACCTTTTTCACGTGGGAAATCACTTACTTTAAAACACTGTGATATTTAAAAAACAACATCTTCAAAAAAAATTAAGAAATATTTCAAACTATTTTGTAATGTATTATGGCTTCATGGTAGCCAAAAAATCCCCTCATTCCATATATGTTAAACAAACATTCATTCCGTAGTTTTTTCATAATAGTATCAAAGAACTTTCCATAGAAAACAAAAAAAAATATACATTTTAATTAAAATTTTAAAAAATAAAAAATAGTTCAAATAAACATAGAAAAATTATTAGATAATATTATATACATTTTTGAAAACATTTTTGTAAAACATGGATATAGAGAACAAATATTCCCTCATTGCGACTTAAACAAAAACAATACCAAATAATGATGAGATTGTGAAATAAAAAATTAAAAATATCATAACATTAATAATATTAATTGATTATGTATGTCCTATGTAAATCTAAGTAAAAAATTTTAGATTCAACATAACATAGTTGAAATTAATTTTTCACATCACCTAATAAATGAAATATAAGTTTATCCCAATAACATAAATACAAGTTTATAAATCTTTTACTTTTGGTAAGATTTACTTTTTACATATCTAAATACCTTTATAATGGTTTAGAGAATATTATTATGTATACTCTAATCATATTCATAGATATTTTATCATATTTGATCCAATTATATCAACTTATCAACCATTTATTATAAATAATACATTATTACCCATGTTTAATATGTCAACTACATCAATTTAATATTAATCCGGCATCTTGTATATCATGACTCCAATCAATAGGATACAGTTTCTTCATCTATAGAATTATATTAATTTTATATATATCATATTTATTCATTAATTAAATTTTTATAATAATTATTTAATGGTTAACATTGAAAATAAATCATATTACATCATTGAGATAGTTGGCCACATGTAGGCATGAGTTATCATATCATTCACTAGTTGGTGAATATGAAGGATTTTTATGGTTTATTAGTTTTTAAAGAATAATTATAGTATCATAATTATCACATATATCTATTATTTACATTATTAAGCACATCCAAGAAATTTGGTGATCAATAACAGAATACCCCACGACTTGTAGATGGTAAACTGCACATATGCACGCACAATGATTTTTTTTGTCAAAGATTGTATAGAAAATGGAATATTTTTCTACCATAATCATAATATCATATAAAATATATATGATACTGAATTTATTACTTTATCATAGAAACAATCCCTAAAGCGGAATAAAAAAAATAAACTCGATGAGTTGGTAAAAACGATTCCATCTCCTTCAAAGGAAAACCTTTAGATATCTTCTTAAGGGATATAGGGTTGGACTTTTTGGAAGAAAAAGATATTAAGAACATGTATAATGATTTTTTAAAGAGAACATGGTTGATTTTGGTCCATGTAGAAGGATTACTGTGGTGTGAATAAGGGGTGTAAGATGTTCTGTTTTATAATTTAGGTGAGGGGTCCTTTTGGAAAGTCACAAAATATTAAATTATTATAAATTAATTTCCATTAAAATGGATGAAATGAGATTTATCTCAAATTTAATACACGTATGAGTCTAAATAACATCATAACACAACTTATATACATGTTTAGGTCACTTTTTACCCTTATCATTTGGTTTTAACCGATATTTAATCCCATTAACTCTTATCGTGACAACATGGATATTTACTCATTGGGGGTCAATATTGTTAATATAAAATGAAAAAATAACCATAATTAAATCGTAGATAAACTTTTAAAAAAAATATCAATGAGTTGGAAAATATTTATATTTTAATAAATATTACATCAATTAAATAAATATTATTCATTTTAATTTTATATTAATGTTAATTTTACACTATTCATTACATTGACTTTTAAAAAAATCAATAAAACAAGATATATTATATGAAACTATTTTAACAAATTCATAACACGGAAACTTTTTCTATAAAATTACTTTATAAAATTAATTCTCTCATATTATATTGATTTTAATATTCTTATAATCATTAATATGATATTTTCATAAATTAAATAATTACAGCATTATCATTGTGTAAGCCGTTAGAAATATTATTTATTTCCTAAAAATTAAAAATAAATCACTATGATAAATATATGGAAATTATATTTCAAATAAATTCCTATAATCAAAGAAACATTCTGAATAACCACATATTATAAATTTAATAATTATTATGAACATGAGTATGGTATATTTGACTTTTTATAAAATAAAATAATATTAAAAGATTAAATTATTTCAAGATGCTCTGGGAGGCCATCCAATATTCCAAAGGATGCTTTATGTCGATACTAATATACAAAATAAAATTATTACAAGGGTTTAGGTAATTTTATAATATTTTTAACATTATGTTAATTCCTAACTACAAAATTTATCGTTAACCATGGTAGTTGAAATTACTATATTTACTCTTCATATTGATGAAAAATAAATGGGGGAAATTTAATAAATTTAATCCCTATAAGTAGAAATATGTAATCAATTTATAAAAATTCAAAACATAAAATTGGATAAAATTAATTTATTAATAATCTATTAGACAGTAGAAGAAAATGAGTTTTTATTGTGAAAACATTCAAAAGAATGAAATGTTTTTGTATTTATATATAATGGGAAATTTATTCCAATGAACTAAATTGGATAAAATTATATAAAATTAATCTAATTTTATTTTAAACCAATAATAAATATAATTTTTCATTATAAATTATATTGGAAAAAAAGTTATTTGTAATTAAAATCCTATTTTTTCACTATTCCTCAAAACATGAAACTTATCAAAATAATATAAAAAAATTAACCAAAGTAAATAATAATATTTCTATTTAAAATAAAAGGCTATTTGTAGGAATAAAATTTTTAATTAATTCAAAAATAATATTTAGAAAAGTTCTCCATCAAATTGTGGGAAAACTTTATCTTGAAAAATATGGATTTTAATGATTAAAAGTAGATTTATTATTCTATGAAGTATGGAAAACATATATGATGAATTTTAAGAGTAGTGTGAATATATTAAATATAAATTTATTTAATATCATTCAATAAATCTATTCATTTAATGTATTACCGTAACACTCATTTGGTGCATAATAATAGTTTTAATAAAAACATTTTCTTTTATATTAAACTGGTTTTTATATTTATTTATAATTTACTGGTCACAAATGAATTCAATAATAAATTTTCATTAGATATTAAATCATGTTCATATCCACAAATTTAATATCTTTGAGATAATTTCATTTTTATTAGTAACATTAATAGTATATTTTGGTACATTTAATATCAGTGTTGCGTGCTACGTATGCTATTGAAAAAGTAAAATTTTAAAAATAGACATACCATGAACTTTTAAAGTGTAAAAAATACAATGAAAAATGAATTAGTTTACTCAATATAATCAAATAAGTTCACAGAAATATTATTCACCAAAAATTTTCCTCATCCTCCTCCCCTAAAAATTGAGATAGAATTATATGTTTTGAAATAAAAGGAAGATGAATCAATGGGTACATATGAAAAAAACATTACAATACACAAAGTTATATATCAAGTATTTTTTTAGACATATAATTTATGACCCAATGATTCTATAGTGGCCTCAAAATATTTATATAAATTTATTTGATATATGATTTTTTGGAATTTGTACGATATTTATTGATTTGAACATAAGCTGGAAATTCAAGACAGGTACTCTCTTTATTATTGGAAATCTAATTTGAGAATTTTATTTTACAGAATATTAAAAGAGATATAAAATATAATATTGAAATTTTAACCACCAATGTTCTGTAAATTTGATAGGTAGTAATCAAGAATTTAAAAAACAATAATGTTTTATGTGTGGAATGCATGCCCAATGAGATTGTTATTTTTGATGACAGATTAAAAGAATGTTAAATGATATAAAGGAGAAGAAGATACAAACTAATGGTCCACCAAAAAATTAAATCCCTAAATATTATTATTTTGTGAGTTATGAATATAAATTCCATAATCTGGGTTTCAATAAGGACAATAGGCATCGCCAAAATCCTAATAGAAAGGGAAAAATGATGTCATATACAATAATTGCATCATAATTGGTCCATTGTAATTATGTGGTTAATATTAATAATTCTCCCTACTATATATCTATGAATTTCTTATTTGGTTCTAGTAAATCACATTATTTCATATCATTCACTTTATTTGTATTGATTTACCTTATAAAACCATAGATATTTAATTATTCATGAAAAAACACGGTGTCATAATGATTGAATTAATGATAGATATTTCTTATCTTATTGAGTTTGGATGGAAGATACATTATATGAATCTGTTTCGCCAATATATAATATAAAATAATATGATACTAGTAATGAATTCGATTTCAACTCGTAGAGATCATTTAAAATATTGGAGAATGGAATTATTATTTCATTATCCAATTAATTTTATTTTCATGTATTGATGAATGTATTATTATAACATCCCATTGGAATAAAACCCCTAAAATTTGGACTTAATAACCACTTGTGATGGACTTTTATCTCATATTTTTGGGGACAACACAATATTGAAGAAATACCAATTGTATGTGAGTGTACAGAGATACATTCCAATTAATGACCTAGACTCTCCCATAAAACTTGAGTATGGTATTTCAATAAAATGCATACCTTGTTTTATGTTTGTATCTAAGAGTCCTTATAGAATATACAATTTTGATTCAATATAATTAATGAAAATATATCATGATAACCTAGATAATGGCTTTAAATTCCCTAGTTCACCACAATATGATAGGCAGGTCCAAATTTTAAAATTTAAGGATAGATCAACTAATTTTTAAAATATTTTCCTTTTCCGAACATGAATATGATCTAGAAAAGGTGTCATTTTACTTGTAAGGATGATTTATTGATTAAAAATAAATGAACATAATATATACTAAAGGTGAATATTCAACCTATATATAATTAATTAAGTGTATAGAGAGATGATATACCCGAAATATTATCTAGATATTGTATAAAAAATATGATTTCATCGATATTGAATTTGAAATCACAGTAACCATGCTATATTTATTGAACTCACAATTATAGTATTTATATATTACCATAACAAATAAATTTTAGTCTCTATTGATGATTTTCAGCTATATTAAAAGAACATGTAACAATAAGAAGATCATATAATGATTTTTCTAAAAAAATAAAGGGATATATTATATTCTTTCTTTATAATCTAATAGTTCATTATGAAAGAAGTATCCTTCTTGGACATGTTAGAAAAAAGAGTGTATTTATATGGACTAATTTTATACTTTAGTGGTTTAACAATTATTGATACCATTATAAAGTTATATATACATAGGTTTCTTAGAATAGTTAGGTACTACTATCAATTTTTTGAAAAATTTCTAATACTTTTTAAGCCCTATATCTATATTAATACAAAAGTGTGTAATTTTCATGTTAATAGAAAAAAGTGGGGAGACATCACATAGAATAAGAATAGATTATTCAATAAAACTAATATTAAATAACCCTACAGTGGAGAAGAGTATATATTAATTCATTAATGGGTATGGGATGAATCATCATGAAATATGATAGGTTAATATCATTTCATTCATATTAATTAAAGACTCATTAAAACAATTTCACAACACGTGATATATAGATGGAGACACTATGCTTCTCCATGATTATTTGGTATCACAGTATATATATTTAAAATAGTTACATCTATTTTGATAATGAGTTCCTACATTATATATTCAAATAGACGGATAATAATATACTCCAAATGTGGTGGTTTTAATTAATCATATTTTATAAAAATTCATTACTTTTTTTGGAAATCCTTCTGGATCATGTGGGATAAATAATTTAAAAAAATAATAAAAATAATGATGGGGAATGGGAATTAAAGCCTCAATTAAAATAGTTACATGATCAAGAATGAATCCATAATGTGGTTCTTACAAGGCTATTACTACACACATGTCTTAGATACTCCAATAACTAATGAGTATTGTCTACTCATCTAATTCAATCATATGTGAATCACTTGATAAATATTCCCTATTCTCATAAAATACAATTTTTACCTATAAATTGGAAACATGGGCTCCACTTTTGCACATTTTTTTATACCAAGACACTTCTAAATTCTGTTTTCATCCAAATCAGTCATGAAATTCCATAAAACCCAATGTTGTCACACTAAAGAATTAAGATAATAAGGAACTAACATAGTGGGGGGGGGGGGTGGAGTTCCTTGAAGGACAGAATTCCTTGAAACATGAAATGGAACCACTTTATCCATATATAAAAAACCATAGGGTGAAGGACCATTAAATAACCACATTATTGTGTGTATTCCATATAACAACATTTTATGACCCCCTATCATTGGGTAAAATCCCACCCAAGTGTTATGGCATGAAACACACGTTTAAAAAGCATTAAATTTGAGAAAAACTTCTAATATTAACTAAGAATTACCTTTTTCATGCTCTCATATTCTCTCCAAAGTACCAATTGGGAATATACCTTATATCATAACTCAAGAATTACATGGGTTAATCTCTCATAACCTTGACCTATTCCTACATAACTGCTGAAAAGTATTACATGGGATGCGCCAACATCACATATCCAAAGTATAACATGGGCTAATATTCCCTTTGTGTAAATTTAATCCATGATCGGGTGTTCATAAATTATAGAGAAAAGATTTGTAAAAAGTACATACAAGGAGATCCAATTATTAAGCCCTCCCCATGTCCAGCAGAATCATATATTTAGGGTATTGGATACGACATTGTGTTTCTCTTTTGATTATACATTCCCTTTTTAAAAGATTCTCTCCACATTACATCCATAATAAGTGGTTTTCTCGGACAATTTTGGATTATGGATTCCCATTGTAATATGTGCGCTAATCCTAGAGGAAGTGTTGGGAACCTCCCATTTTAGGTTGCATAATTCACCTAATGTATGATACCTAAAATTTAATAGGAAATGGATAGAATCCACCCCATTTTCCAATCAATTTATTTGTATACCCTAATATAGTGTATACAAAAATAAAATATGATTTGAATGGGAATACATCTAGGAGTAAGGACACATTATTTCTCCCTGGATACCATGCTATATCACCACACTCATCCATCAGTAGATTAGGAGTATCTTAACATGAAAAACCACAAATAAGTTAGCCACTAGTCTTTCTCACAAGCTACCCAATATTTCTCCACTATTTCCAATCAGATGATGAGGTTTATATTCATATGGGTATCCCTCTTGTAATGTTCCCTAATTATTTATCATTTACTACCCTATCATATCCCTACTCCCATACACCAATGGATTTGGATAAATATATTATATACATCCCTCAATGGGTACTAACCTTGTGTTTCGTACAAGATGTCATACCACTCCTACCTCCAAAATCCCATCCCTTTCCCTTCAAATGATGAATTTGGAATGTGAAATATGGGATTTGATTTCAGTTGTAAGTATTACTTGAATCAAATATACAATGTGCTCAATCTTATAGTGTTCCTTGATTATATGAATAAGCACTACTTCTATGGTCATATAGACCCAAGTCGATCATATCACTAGTATAATCAAAACATGTTGGGAATCCTCCTTAGGTTTATTCCCAAAATCAACAGAACTATATTAGGTTTGTTTTATGCTTCAATTAGATGCATATTATGATTATATGAGGTTTAAACCCAACATATTCAACCCATCATCATCCTTATTGGTGCATGTACATAATAAGATCTTGTACACACCTGAAGGGATTCAATATTTTTGGAATTAAAAATTTCATAGGGTTACTCATGAGTAATCCATATTTCATCCTTTTCATTATACATTTATCCTTGAACTTCATCTCACTTGATGTTAAACTATATGTTTTGGTCCTTTTCACATTACTTTAAATGTATCACATGTCATATTATGTTACACTAAACTAGGTGGGTTCTAATTACTTTCATAGGATATGTAGGAAACCCCCAAAAGTATTTGATACCCACATCAAAATAAAAATAATATCCTTTACTGATGATGATTTCTATAGTTCATAGCTTTGTGACATAAATATATATGTACATAATTTATGACATTAGAAAATAAAAAAAAATAAGGTGGAGAACTGATGATAAATATAAAAAGTACCATTGATGGAGGACCACTAATACATAAAGATGATTCCATTAATGGAGAACCAATGACACATAAATATTTTTCATTTATTAAGATCCTCTAATATATATAGTTGTTAATGTCAGCATATATTAATAACTAATAGAAAATATAAAGTGTGATCAATACTATATTTATATTTTAGAGGGATTCTAAAAAATTTCATAAAATTATAAAAGAATACAGTAGTATGTAATAATTTACCCCTCCCCCCCCCCTTAAATGGTGTGACGATCCAAAGCTCCCATTCTCTTGACAAATGAGATTCATCAAGCAGCATTGCTTAAACATCACAGTGACCAACAACCTTTGGAAATAACGTTTTTATCTCTTCCTTGATATAATAAATATTGATTCCTTACATTTCCACATATAAACCAATTTAAAATCATCTTAAGGGAACATATAAATTCCCACATAGAGATTACAATATCACATAACTCAAATATGAAATAAACATAGAAAACCTAACACGAATCATTATGTTACTAAAACAACAGTGTATCCCATATTCCATGAATGTTTATCTACAAAATGAAACTAGTCCTAATATATATTCTTTAATGAAATTTGGAATATTTTAATTAATTTACAAGGGAATATATTTTCATGGTATTTCATGATTGTGTTTTTTTGTCTCTTATTATCTCCTATCAATTATAACATGTTATTTCTAATGACATCATACCAGTAGGACTAAATCATTTATATAGAATCCTATAGAATGAGGCCTCATAAAATTAGTAGACATAATCACACAATTAATGCCTTGAATTCCATGTGGAGAATAAATTGATATTGGTGTACCAAACAATAAATACTATCCTAACAATTGAGGTTATTGGTGAGGATTTCTATGAGGTGAATCCCCACTAACCGACCACCAAATGGTTGGTGGTGGAAAAAAACAAGTGCAACTTGTTTCAATTATAAATAATTTCAGGGGCCTCTCACTATAATTAAGTACAATGTAGTACCATTATCATAGTGATTTCATCCGTGAGGTCATCATAGATACCACCATTGAACAAGATCTCATTTAGAGGAATTCTTCAAGCCACTATCGCCACCAACATTATATAAAATAAAAATATTGTCCTAGTGTATACACCACCTAATGGGTCCCAACAACATTAAATTAGGCATGAACTCCCATGATATCCTTTGAATGAGGGAGAATCATCAACAATTGGGAGAGGGACCACATAATTTCATCCTCTAAATATGATCACACATATACGATGTGGCTCTATTTTTTCATAGTTTTCCCACATATTTTTAGTTAATTTTTAATGGTTTAATTAATTATTTAATCACCTTTTACTACATAATTTTACTTTTGTATTTTTATAAATAATTTATTTTAATTAATCAATTTTTTAAAATTAATTATGTACTTTAAGTCATCAAAATATCTATTTTAATCTTATTAAACTAATAAACTTCAATTATGTCTTATTTAGTATGGTTAAATTAATTTTTCTTGACTTTCTAATAAGTTAATATCTATTTTAAACACCTATTTAATAGTTGTAATTCTATTTAATTAACTTAGTCATTATTTTAATAATTTATATTTAAATTAAGTTACATTAGAATAGTTTAAAAATATTAATTAACACGTTTAGGCATCCTTTTATTTAATTCAGTAATGAATTTAGATTTAAATTAAAGAAAATAGTTCTCTTTTAATTTTATGTGTTCAATTTGTTGATTAATTAATTAGTTAAGAATTTTTTAACATTAATTATACCATTTCATGTATGAAGATTGATTATTAATTCATTTTCTAGTTGTTTTAGTCTACATGTGAGGTAGACAAGAGCTTGTGGTCACTTATTTGGGTCACTGATGCTAATCTTTACTATTCGGTGCTACTTTGTAATAAATTTATTTAGTTATCTTAATTTTATACTATTATTAATTTAGTTTAATAATTATTTAGTCTATAATTTAAGTGTTGTAAATTAATAATTTTAATGTTTTAAAGGTTAAATCAAAATTTTGTTTTGAATTCATGGTATTTAGCATTATTTTAATTAATTATTTTAAGTATTTTTATTTTGTTTATTTATTTTTTAATTTTATGCTTAATTTTTTGTGTTTATTTTTAAAAACGTCACTATTAGTTTTCTATTGGTGACCATCTCACCATTTGCAGCTTACCGGTAGCCTTAATTTATATTCTAATAGTGAACTTTAGTTATAATGGTGACGTTTTATTTGAATGGCTTAACGATGAGAATTTTAATTTTATTTGTAATAGTGATTTCATTTTTAATTTTTAACGGTGATCCTTTCTTTTCTTCTATCGGTGAGCTATTAATCACTGATATTCCAATTCCACGTCGCTACTTCATTCTGATTAATTTTTTAATGGTAATATTTTCCTTTTATTCTAGCAGTGACTTTCATCACCTCACTGTTATGTTTCTCCCCCATCACTCACTGTTACTCATTCCTCACTAATATCTCATCCTCACTGATAGCCTATCAGTGACCTTTCCCATGCTTCTCCCCCATCACTCACTGTTACTTATTCCTCACTAATATCTCTACATACTGTTTCTTGACCTGCCCATCACGCATTGCGAATTTTTCCACCATTATCATCCTTCCGACCTCCATTCATTTCTGCTTCATGAACCAACCTCCATATTCTTCTGTGTGGTCGGGTTTCTCCGCACCTACATACCTTCACCAAGACCAAAACTAAGAAGAAATCACTATCACAACTATACATCAAACCAGAATTTGAGTCGCACCTGCTGGTGACGCCACGTCGCGAGGACCACGAGTCGTGCTGCTGTATGTTTGATGGTGGCCGCCACACCATTGGAAGGTCGCTGCTGCTGGAAGACTATTGTTGCGTTATGGAGCCAAGGATGTCTGATGTTATGCTGTGGAGCTGAGGAGGAGATCATTGTGTTGAGCTAGAGCCGAGCCGTGATCTGTCGGTGCCGAGGAGCTTCTGCACCACTTGGTTCAAAGGAGGAAGCAGAACCCTACCCATGTGCGCTGAACTTGGGAGAGGGAGAGAGAAGATAACAAAAATAATAATAGAAAATAAAAACAATAATAAAAGAAATGTAAAACAAAAAGAAGAAAAAATAATAAAATTAAAGTAAAGTTAACTTTATATAAAAGTTAACTTTACTAAGTCATATAAATGAAAAATAATTTATAAAAGTTATAAATTTAAAACAATTATGATATTAATGAAAAGATAAATTAAAAATTAAAATATAAAAATAAATTAATAATAACTGCTAATAATAAATTAATATAATGATTATAGTATAAATTATTTAATTAATACTAATTATAATGAAACTATGAAATATACTTAATAATTTAAAAATATTTAAAATTAATGTATTAAATTCCAATTATTAAAATAAAATAATTAATGAATTATTCTAGAAAATTAATTTCATAAATATTAATAATAAAATTATTAATACAATCTAAAATATTATCTTAATTACTTATTTATTCATGTTTTCATTTTTTTAATAAATTAGTTTAAAAAGTTAAACTAATTTTTTTTAGTTTTTATTAACTTAATTTAATTAACAACTTATTAATTAATTTATGTATTACCATATTAATATTTAGTGGATAATTTTATAAATAATATAAAAGGAGAATATAATTATCATTTTAAGATATTTATTATTTAACTTTAATTACTTTTTAATAAGTATTATAATAGTAAACATAAAATAATAACTGTATCATATTAATTTAATTTTGTTGTGTTTTAATTATTTCATTTTGTTTTTAACATGTGCAGGTTCATTAAATAGGTGGAAACATGTCCAAGTTCTTCCAACTAACTCATCGGGAGTTAGTTATGAGGGAAAACTAGTGTCACATGCC
This sequence comes from Viscum album, assembly GCA_963277665.1. Taxonomy (NCBI): domain Eukaryota; kingdom Viridiplantae; phylum Streptophyta; class Magnoliopsida; order Santalales; family Viscaceae; genus Viscum; species Viscum album. The sequence continues at coordinate 1,229,949,263 of OY728130.1, forward strand.
TGTCGCGGATAAAACACACATGTGCGGTGCTAATGTGAAGGAGTTTTTTGGAGTTAGTGGAATCGACCGGTGACATGAAGAAGATGATAGTTGGTACTTAAAGCAGAGCAATCAGCAGATTTGAGAGACTCTCATTCAATTTTCCACAAACACATCAGATGAGAGTGGAGACTCCCAGGTGATAGTAGAGTAAGAGATGAAGGAGCCAGGAGGCAGAGTTGAGATAGAGAAGTTTTTCTTCCCTCTTTCCATAACTCTTGTACTCTGTTAATTAGTTGTATTCACTGATTTAGACAATATAGTCATAGGTAGAACATTCATAGCTCAACAATTTTAAAACCTTCTAGTTATGATCTTAAAATCATCATTTTCTTATCTTTTTACGAAATTAGAATCAGTTGGCATGATTGATTCTGTTTCTAATTTTTTGATCTTTCACACTTCAATGATTAAAATTTCAAACATCAATATCAACATAAAAGGTTGATATTGAATGCATTTTTTAAATCTTTTACAACTTAAGAATTTGGTAATTTGTGGCGAGTTCATTTCCAAATGTTATCTTTTAGAAACATCTTACAGATCAATTAAGTTTTGGTGTGGCAAACTCCAAGACTTAATCATCTGCCTGTTGAGTTTACTGGCAAGGGAAACTCTTTAGTATTTTGTGAAGTGTGATTATATTGTAAGATATAGAGAGAATATCCATTAAATCCAGTAGTTTTGAATTCTTAAGTACTTTGTTGATCTCGCTTCTTTGTATTACTTCATAATACTAGTATACTATATTACTCTAGCTTATCAGTATTTGTGTAAATTTCAATTTATTTTAAGAAATCTAGTTTCATCATCCTATTTCTACTTCATAAAATAAATTAAAATATAATAAGTAAGAAGATGTTTTCCCCACTACTGACAACAGTGAGGGTTTAAAATTCAAAACCATAGAATTTGCTCATCTGACTTCTCGGTGGATAGACCATGCACTACAATACTAGTGTAGGAGTAATAAATGTAATTTTGAGGGACGTGATGACCTCCGACCTATTCGAAATTTGGCACAGTTTCCAGGGAAGGCACGCACTGAGAATCATAGGTTTTAATAAAAAAACATATAAAAAATCAAAAAAATCAAAAAAAAATGTAAACATTTGTTGTTTGTGTTGTGTGTTTGAGTTCTGTTGGAATTTTTGTGTATGTTTTATCTAAAACATTTTTTTAAAAAATGGAACATTATGATGGCTCAAACTACTGCACTATAACTTATTATGTTTCTTGTGATGATTATGGACATACTTCTTGGCAGTGTGTCTATAACCATCCACAACAGATTGATTACATTGAAGAAAATGAGAACATTGAGCCCAGTCCTGACACCCTAGAAAAAATTGAATTAATTGATTCTAAACAGGATGCTAGGGTGGAACTAATAAACAATTTTTTTAATAAAACCCATGAAATTGAACTTAGAGAATCTCAAGAGTGAGATCAAAGAATGAAAAAATTGGAAAACATGCTCTTGTATTTACAAGAAAGGGTTAAAGAACTAGGAGAATTTGAAGAAAAAGAAAAAGAAAGTGTGTATAAAAGATTTGAACATCAAATTGAAGAGGATATAGATTGTGAAATTGGGAAACAAAACATTTATTTTGATGAATCTGAAACTTTTGAACAGAACATGGAGATAACAAACTCGCTTATTGAAGAACACATTAATGATGATACCAAAAAGATCTTTAATGGTGTTGAGTTGGACAATTATGAAGATGAATTGAAACAGATTGAAAATAATTGCCAGGTCATTTTCATAATTCCTACACTGGAGAAAAATAACTATTTCAGGAGTTTTGAAAATGAAGTCTTTTGGATGGAAGAGATTCTTGAAACTGAAAATTTGAATGTTAAAAACTCTTCAACCAAACAATATGAAATTCTGAACAATGAGTCTGAAATTGATATTGGGTATAATCTGGTTGAGAACATTAAACTGGGAATCGAAAAATCTCAAATATTTGAACCTAAACTGATAACCACTCTCCCATGTTTTGAAACTCTAAATCCAATAATTTTTGAATTATTGTTGGATGATGAGGATGAGGGAATGATATTGGACGAAGAACTAACTTATGAGTTTTCATTTCCCTATTATCATTGTAACCTCATTTCTGAAACATTTTGCAATGAAATGAAAATTAGTGTTAACCAACTTAAATATAATTGTCTTAACTTGAATATTCTGGAAACCAAACTTATTGAAACTGAATTGTACATTTCTTCTCCTGAAATTGAATTGCAACACTAAAATGACATGGTTTTAGAAAGTGATCCTTTTGAATTTGTGTATAAAAAATAGGTAGAGAACACACTTGAGTTAGGCAGAACTAATTTGTTTAAAGCAGCATATGTTGAACGTTCATTCACTGATGATGAAATTTTGGAAGAGATATACAACATTTTTAAACCTAAATCTGCTACTGTTCAAATACATTCTCTTCCTTGTCTGTCACTTTTAGCCTCAACTATGAAGGGTGATGAGACTTCTTGTGTTACTGAAAATGGTCTAGAGGGGGAATCAAACATGAGTTCCAATGTTCATGATTTTTCAAATCACTTTAATGAAACCCCTTTTGAACCAAATAATCAAGTTTTACCCATTTTCACCCTTGAATGTGAACTTGTTAGTGTTGAAGTTGAAGAAGACGGATGTGAGGACATTTTCACACCCTTTGAAGCACCTAATACATTTCTTCCATTACCTAAAAATGTTAATATTTTCAAATATGAAACAATTATGGTATTTTAGAGAAACAAGTCCACAACTACTAATGTGTTCTGTTTAGAGATTTATGCTGCTAATATGAAATTGGTTTTAGTCTTCTTATGTTTTGATGCCCAAAAAATTCAACTTTTTGTTAAAAATAATTGGTCCAAAAATATGTGGTGGTTCCTAATAAGGAAACCACATCAACCTAGTGAATACGGTTTGTTGCTATGTGAGACTATCTGGGGACTTTAAACCTAGTGTTGCATGGGAGGGAACCCATGGTTTTTCGTTTGTTATCAATACAAATATGTAATTAAATAATGTCTAACTGAAGACTATAAATTCAGTGCTTCTTTGGAGTCAACCCATTTTCTTTTATTTGTGTTTACTATTGTTTCTTTTCTTGTTTTACTTTGAATAATGTGCTTTCATGTTCCATTTATATACACTGCCTATACTGATTTATTTTCTATGGTTTACATACTCTGTGTTTCTAGGTTGATGTTTCTGTCTCATTTAAGGAGACTGGAATTCCCATGCTGAAGAACTAATGTAAAACCTAGTCAGGGAAGTATCTTACTATTATTGTTTGTTTCATTTCTCTACTCCTTAATGCATTAGAAAAAAATCTGATCCATGTTTTTCTTTCTTGGGAAATTCTGCTTGTATTGAAAAAAATTCTGCTACATATTTACTGGAAATCTTCTACATAAATTGCATATACTAAAAATATATATTGATGTATGTCACTAGGTTGAATAAAAAAATCTTCACGTACTTCACTACTGGAAACTAAATTGCATTGTTATCAGAATCTTTTCCAATGCTTGAAACTAAGTGTGGGCGTACATGATGCTGGTCTTTTTAATTTTATTAATGTTGTGGTGATCAACATGAACGTTTTCTTCTTTATTGAATATATAACTGAATAAATTTTTCTAAAATTGATTACACCAATTTAATTTTTCACCCACACCTTATATACCACTAGACATTGATGTTAATGCATATACTTGCCAATGAACTTGCTGTAAATTAACCGTTGTCGAAAACAGTCTTTTTGAACTTCATAGAGACCCTTTATACATCTCATCTATCTACTTAATTAAAACTATATTTTGAACCTTAATTGATTAATTGTTCTTCTCCATATTTTGAAGTCATCTTTGGGGACAATGTTGGGTTTTAAGTGTGTGGGAGGGGGTCAATTATTGACTGTGCTAAACTGTGATTTAATGTAAGCCCATCAATTCCCACTCCCACTCCAATTTTTTTGTAAAAATGGTTTAAAAAGTTGAAAAAATTTTCATAATTTTAGCATTTATAATTTATTCAATTGGGTCTTGACTTAGGACAAGTTCCTTGCTAGTAGTTAAGAATTTCTTGAATTCTGAAATTAAATATAATGAATGATTGTTGAGTGATCTTACTTAGTTATCTAAGGGAAATTCGGTTTAGGACCTACTTCTAAAAGTGATATGGGTTTCATTTTTTTGGAGCTATGATCATAACCCTTGGAACAGGACGTTTGATTCTGATTCTAGTGGCATCCTTCATCTTTTAATTATTAAAAAGTAATTGCTTTAATGAGCCAATGTAAATGATTTTTGATATAAATCTTTTGAAACTGGAGTAATTTGGGCATTTGGAATCCCACGATGGGTCTCTGAGAACACGATGATGGGTGCGTTTCTATTAACTATAATCCCTATGTACACATTGAATAAGTGCATGGAAGAGTGCTTTGCACATTGATACTTGGTTTGGGAAAAAATAAAAAAAAGTGTCTAGGGTAAAAAAATAAGCTCATAAGGGTTAGGGGAATGATGAACACCGGATGAAGAAGGGATCAATTGGATTATATTGAAATCATTTAGGTTGTATCATTGAGGTGATTCAAAAAAAAATTTAATTATTATTGGAACCTAGGTGAAATAGTCAATGTACAAAGTTCCTTGGTTAAGATATTAATTCCAATGATATTTTATATCCTATCATGCTTGGACTTAAACCCTGAGATTGGATTGAAGTGATTCATTAAGTTGTATCACATATGAGGCATGACATATTCACTGACAGATGGTCCTTGTGTTCTTAATTACCTATGAGTATGTGTTATAGGCAAGATTCATATGAGTAATTCATTTTCCAAAAGCCTGCTGTTCTGTTTTTTCCTCTATTTTGAATGCTGGACATGTAATAGTTTGATCTTAATCATAAATACATGTTACTGTTTTTCATAGAAAATAAAACATGGGATTGTTTGAGGAAAAACAATGATTATGTGTGGAATAATTTTATGTGTCTCTATTTTTGCATAGTTTTGCCACATCTTTTTACTTAATTTTTAATGATTTAATTAATTATTTAATCACTTTTTACTACATAATTGTAATTTTGTATTTTTATAATTAATTTTGTTAATTAATCAATTTTTAATAATTAATTATGTTTTTAGTCATCAAAATAACAATTTTAATCTTATTAAACTAGTCAACTTCAATTATGTGTTATTTAGTTTGGTTAAATTAATTCTGCTTGACTTTCTAATAAGTTAATATCTATTTTAAAAAACTATTTAATAGTTGTAATTCTATTTAATTAACTTAGTATTTATTTAAATAATTTATCTTTTAATTAAGTTACATTAGAATAGGTTAACTATATTAATTAACATGTTTAGTCATCCTACTATTTAATTAAGTAAACAATTTAGTATTAAATTAAACAAAATAGTTCGCTTTTAATTTTATGTGTTCAATTAGTTAATTAATAAATTAATTAAGAATTTTTAAACATTAATTATGTCATTTTATGTATGTGGTTTGATTATTAACTCATTTTCAAATTGTTTTAGTCTACCGGTGAGGAATACAAGAGCTTGTGCTGACTTATTTGGGTCACTAATGCTAATATTTACTATTCACTGCTACTTTGTAATAAATTTATTTAGTTATCTTAATTTTAGTCTATTAATATTTTAGATTAATAATTATTCAGTCTATAATTTAAGTGCTGTCAATTAATAATTCTAATGTTTTAAATGTTAACTCAAAATTCGGTTCTGAATTCATGGTATTTAGCATTATTTTAATTTATAATTTTAAGTCATTTTATTTAATTTATTTTAGTTTTAATTTTATGTTTAGTTTTTGTGTTTATTTTTAAAAAGGACACTGTTAGTTTTCTATCGGTGACCATCTCACCGTTTTCAGCTTACCGGTAGCCTTTATTTATATCCTAACAGTGACCTTTAGTTGTAACGGTGAGCTTTTATTTGAATGGAGTAACGGTGAGGTTTATAATTTTATTTGTAATGGTGATATGGTTTTTAATTTTTAACGGTGATCCTTTCATTTCTTTTATCGGTGATCTATTCCTCACTGATATTCCAATTCCATGTCGGAGCTTGATTATGATTATTATGTTTTGTAACGGTAATCTTTTCCATTTATTCTAGCAGTTACATTCATCACCTCACCATTATGTTTCTCCCCCATCACTTCCAATCAGTGACCATTCCCCTACTTCCCCCCATCACTCACCATTACTTATTCATCACTAATATCTCTACCTACTATTGCTTGACCTGTCCATCACGCACTGTGAATTTTTCCACCAATCTCATCTTTCCGGCCTCCATTCATCTTTGCTTCATGAACCAACAACCTTATTCTTATGTTTGGCCGGGATTCTCCGCACCTGCATACCTTCACCATGACCGCAACTAAGAATAAATCACCAGCACAACTATACATCATACCAGAATTTGAGTCGCACCTGCTGGTGACACCGCGTCATGAGTAGCACGAGCCGCGCTGCTATATAATTGATGGAGGCCGCTGCACCGTTGGAAGGCCGCTGCTGCTGGAAGAACTTTGTTGCACTGTGGAGTCGAGGAAGACCATTGTTGCGCTGTGGAGCTGAGGAGGAGATCGTTGAGCTGAGCTGGAGCTGAGCCACGATCTGTCAGTGCCGAGGAGCTGTTGCGTCGCCTGGTTCAAAGGAGGAAGGAGATCCCTCCCCTCGTGCGCCGAACTTGGGGGAGGGAGAGAGAAGATAACAAAAATAATAATAAATAATAAAAACAATAATAAATGTAAAGTAAAACAAAAGGAAGATAAAATAATAATATTAAAGTAAAGTTAAAGTAATGTTAACATTACATAAAAGTTAACTTTACCATGTCAAATAAATATAAAATAATTTATAAAAGTTTTAAATTTAAAACAATAATGATATTAATGAAAACATAAATTATAAATTAAAATATATAATTAAATTAATAATATGTTTTAATAATAAATTAATATACTGATTATAGTATAAATTATTTAATTAATAATAATTAAAAATAAACTATAAAATATACTTAATAATTTAAACATATTTAAAATTTAAGTATTAAATTCTAATTATTAAAATATACTAATTAATGAATTAATCTAGAAAATTAATTTCATAAATAGTAATAATAAAATTATTAATACAATCTAAAATATTATCTTAATTACTTATTTATTCATGTTGACAATTTTTTTAATAAATTAGTTAAAAACGTTAAACTAAAAAAATTTAGTTTTTATTATCATAATTAAATTAACAACATATTAATTAATTTATGTATTACCATAGTAATATTAAGTGGATAATTTTATAAATAATATTAAAGTGGATAATAATTATTATTTTAGGATATTTTTAATTTAACTTTAATTACTTTTTAATAAATATTATAACAGTAAACATAAAATAATAACTGTAACATATTAATTTACTTTTGTTGAGTAGTAATTATTCCATTTTGTTTGTAACATGTGAAGGTTCATTCAAGAGTCGGAAACATGTCCAAGTGCTTCCAACTAACTGATATGGAGTTTGTTACGAGGGAAAAACTAGTGTGACGTGCCTGTTGCGGATAAATCGCACATGTGCGGTGCTAAAGTGAAGGACTTTTTTGGAGTCAGTGGAACCGACCAGTGACAAGCATCAAATGACAGTTGGTACTTAAAGTTGAGCAAGCAGCGGATTTGAGAGACTCTCATTCAATTTTCGACAAACTCATCAAACAGGAGTGGAGACTCCCGGGAGATAGTAGAGTAGGAGATGAAGGAGCCAGGAGGCAGAGTTGAGCTTGGGGAGTTTTTCTTCCCTCTGTCCATAACTCATGTACTCAGTTTCTTGGTTGTATTCACTGATTTAGACAATATGATCATAGGTTGAACTTTCTTAGCTCAAGAATTTTAAAGCCTTCTAATTATGATCTTTAAATCTACATTTTATTATCTTTTTATGAAATTAGAATCAATTGGCGAGACTGATTCTGTTTCTCATATTTTGATCATTCACACTTCAATGTTTACAATTTGAAACTTCAATATCGACTGGCGAGGTTGATATTGTATGCATTTTTCAAATCTTTAACAAATTAAACATTGAAAATTTATGGCGAGTTCATTTCCAAATGTTATCTTTTAGAAACTTCTTGCAGATCAATTATGTTTTGGTGTGGCAAACTCCACGACTTAATCATCTTCCTACTGAGTTTCTTGGTGAGGGGAATTCTTCAGTCTTTCTTGAAGTGTGATTCGATTGTAATCCATGGAGAGAAAATTCATTCAAACCAGTAGTTTTGAATTTCTATGTACTTCTTTGATCTCGCTTCTTTGTCTTTATGCTTAATACTTGTATAGTGTATTACTCTAGATTATCAATATTAGTGTAAATTTCAATTTTTTATAAGAAATATAGTTTCCTCATCATGTTTCTTCTTCATAATATATATAAATATATAAAATGTAAGAAGATGTTTTCCCCACCGAAGACAATAGTGAGGGTTTAAAATTCAAAACCTTATAATTCACTTGTCTTCCTTCTCTTTGGATCGACCATGCAGTGTTGTACTCGTGTAGGAGTAATAAATGTTATTTTGAGGGCCATGACGACCTCCGTCCTATTCAATACACTGTGTCATTAATCTGTGAGAAAGAAAACAATCATGACCACACTCATCAAGCCCGACAACATAGTTTGGAATCACAGTTATATACTTTTAAGAACAACCCAAAAAATTAATATGAGGCATGAACACATTCCATACCCCCTGCATGAAACATGTCACTATATTCTCATTGGTACAGGAGGACATGAGAAAGAACACATCCCTATACCAATCAATGAATGGTGATATATTGAAAATCCATATATAGAAGTACAATATCACATAATAGTAAAAAAATTAGGTTCATGCTTACATCCTTATCGACATTTTTCAAGTATATCAACGTATCTTAGGAGAAAATAATTTTAGGGATCAGGACCACAATTCCACCCCTACTACTAGAGTATATTTTCAATAAACTGTAATATCTACTTTGGAGTAATAACATACCACTTCTCACATATATGAGGTTCCTTGGAACACTACAAAGATAAATGAACAACATAATCATGTACACATCCTCGTTTCAATTAGAAATTATCGACCCAATTTAATTTCCATTTCTCTAAAAGAAAACATTATTTATAAAAGGAAAAAATATTTTTTTGAATATAAAAAAGATTGGTGTCACCCATATAGAATTCTAAAAATGAATGAATTTGTTCAAAACATTCAGCTCTAGAAGCCCCATAGATAGTATGAATGATTATATCCAACCATTTGTAATGTAAAATCCATATGCAGACTGGCGTTCATGCTCTACATGTTTCTATTGTTCTTGAGGCCCTTTAATATTTATCATTGGATAACCACCATTCTATATCAGTACAGAATTATGGAATAAGTAGTTTCAGTTTTAAATGACCTCTCAACAATTTTACAACTACTGACTCTAGATATCCTCCTTAGAGTATTAACTGTGAAAGACTAATTTTTTGTCATAAAATGATCAATCATGAAAATTATTCCCGTGATGAGTACTCTAGATATTAAATTCATGTAGATAATATCAAAAAGAAATCTATTCCTCCCTATTCCATTATATAGCTGAAGGTCCACCATATGATATATAATGTATGACTCCTCTCAATTGTTGTACAACCAATCAAGGTGGCAATCCTCCTCATGATGGAGTTCGCTATGAAGATCCTCCACACATAGATAATGCATTATGATAATAAGGTATTCCTTTTAATGATTCAAATATGAGAAATAACTCATTTCATGAGGCAGCTAAGAAGATGATTCCAATGAAATTATATGAATTTTCATTAATATACTACATTCTTCCTCAAACACAATAGATCCCAAGGTAATGGTAATTATCAGAATCACCACTGCATTACATAAAACCTATCACAACAAAAGAGATTCCATACAGACCTATATTATACACTATGGTTTTTGGTAAATGGCTACTTAATATAGTGAATTTAAAGGAATATCTCATTAAATTTGAATATAACACGATGATTTTAGGAAACAATAGAAAAAGAAAATATATCAGTCTTTTTTTGTCCCATTGAAACTACTCTAAATGGAATTCCAAATGACATTTTAGAATAATTCATACATCATATTCTTATAATTATATAGATGAATCAAAATAATTGAAATAATATTTTCAGTCCATACAAAGGATATGTGAGTCGTATAAAGAAAATAGTATAATTTAACTAATATATTGATTTAGATTCTATTTAAGTAAACAAAACCCTAATTAATAAAAAAATCATGTAAATATTTAAAATTTGTTCTTTAATGCATCAAGAAATATATTTTGACTAAATGACGACACCCTATCCAGTGTTCATATTAGAGGATTGAGTGAATATGTATTTTTACATTTAAACTTGCTACGCATTCAAAAAATCCCATCCAATATGAAATCAAGGAATGTCATTTCTTCTAGAGTACTATAGGAACAAATATTGATGCACAATAGATGGTATAATTAATAGTGATCAACCATGTCAAAATATCAAAATCATTGATCATGATATGAAATATCCATTGAAATAATCTTACATAATTTTTTATAGAGGAATGAAAAAGCTTCTAATATGATAAAAGGAAACCCTTGAGTGACGTCATTGCCTATGGTAGAAAGAATATCACATTCAAATCATGAATCACACAAGTAATTATCCTATATATATATATGGATGTTATGATAGGTGTGGTAGAAAAATCAAGGAAAACCCCATCCTTAATTAATGGGAACATTTTTACCATAGTGTCCACCTTCAAGATCATCCAATATGGTCCAAAAAATTATTGCAATTGGCCAGGGGGATCCTAAAATCATAGGGATTTTATAATATTTAAATATTATCCTCCCACATAGAGGTTAGAACTTTCTCAATTAATAATCTCATATAAAAATTAGTCCTCAAATTATGTCTCATTTTGTTACAATTCTTCCTTGTAAGGGACATGTAAAATAAAGTTCTTTGGAGGATCTCTTCAGAATAATGATTACCAAATAGCCCAAAAATAATAACATAATGAATATTTAAATCCCTGTAAATGTTTCAAGATGAGGGGATCCATAAATTGGGATACTTAATTTAAATATCATTCCCTTTAAACCAATGGATTAACCATGGTAGATCCCCCATCCTATCAATCCAAACATGGTTAAATGCAAACATAATATTATGTGTCATAAAATTTAATCACAACTAGACCTACATATTCTAAGAAATATGAATCCAATGTAGGATAATTGGAGGATGATTATACTATTTGAAGTATGGTTCACACTGAGATGATTGAAAAAATATTTATATTATAATATAGACGCAGTATGAAAATTTAGAAGAACCTCTAACTGCTCAGCCACCACCTCTCCAGTGGGTTTCGATAAAAGAAAAATGGAAAGGTGTTTTTACATATCACCTAATACCAAAGGAGTTTGGAAATATTATAACTGAGGAAATATTAGCTCAGTATTATTAGGATGTAGAAGAGAAAAAGAAAATAAAAGTTGAAATTATTTGGGGAAATGTCTCTACTAGGTATGTCCATTAGGCAGATCCCAACCCAACTCTTCCAACAGATCCTCCACAATAAGAATGTCTATTCATTCTAACAAAATAAGATACAAGAAATCTTCTAAAAAAGGATCTATAAAACAATCTACAAGGATCTTATGGTGCTTGGATATCATGATTTTTCTCTTTTTTGATAGAAGATGGAACTATGTTAGGATAGTTACACTAAGTCAGTATGTACTGGTAGTTTGAATCAATTAAAAATAGGTCCACCATTCCAGTATCTAACTATTGTTTCATCTGAACAAGTATAATCTTGAAAAAGTTTCCCAAAAAACCATTTTAATGGTTTTGGTTCATTTATGGTATAAATAGAGTCTATAGAAATATATTATGAACCAATACAATAAGAAGAATATACATACCCTAAATTGGTAGACGTAACACATGCCACATCTATCTACTACATTTTGATGATTGCATTATAAAATCGATCATGGGATCTAGGGAATCATTTAATAAATATTGTTTTACTTGATGTCGTCTAATTATGGGGACCCTTGAACAAAAATAAGTATTCATACTTGATTTATTCATTTAGACCCTGTAGGGGACTACCTTCATCTTGTATACTTTTTACTCTCTTTTTTTTATCATAGGATAGGAAAAACAACCACAAGAAATTTATTTACAAATTCATATACCTTATTTTAAATCCATAAATTTTTACCCGATTAAATAATAAATATAATGAGAATAATATAGTCTCTATGTTTTTCACCAGGTGGTAGTGTTTGATATATTCCTTGAATATTTACCCCCTTAGAGTATTTTTGGTTTATTTGTATTGAAAACCTCTATGAAAAACAAAAAACTAAAATCATTTGGATAATATATCCTAGAGGATTTCAAGATCTGAGCATGGCCGCATAATGATTAAAAAAATACATCTCATGAACTAAATCAATGTCTCATCTAATGAAATAAGCTCAATAGAGGAGTACAGGTAAAGTGTAAACTAAAACTATCAAACATAAAGTAGTGCATGTGTTACCCTAGAACCGAATCCTAAAAAATAGAATTAGACACCACATATTCAGTAGGAGAAACTATAAATATATAACATTAAAGTGTAAAGATATCACATAATCAAATTTTACTCCATAATTAGAAGAATAATGTTTATTATTTTTTAGATTAGCTAGTCCTTTTTTACTTCATCGAATCCAATGAGAACAATTTATTGAGGTTTATAGATCATAAAATGATATATCATGTTTATATCTAAGATATGAATAATTATTTCCCCTTTAAATGAATTTTTTGCCACACCATGAAGGAATGCATTGTTTTTAAGGACATCTACCAGAATATTGATGACTCTTGAGAGTTGAAATTGGAAATACTACTCGCACAAGTGGCATGTGTTGAAACTTTTGTTATAGATGAATAGAGTTAATTGAATGAATTTAAATGAAAAATACCCCATTTTTTAAATGTATTGAAAAATATAAAGATGTTATATCAATTTATTTTTATTCAAATGGAAAAAATAAATCAACCAATTGTGTCCATAATCTCTTTTAAAACAGTGTGACCAACATTGCTGACACCGAAATTTTACAAAATTCAATATTTTAAAAATTATTGAATCTACAATTGAAAAAGTTTGGTTCAATAAAAAGAACTTGTTTTAATAAAACATCTAATTCTAACCCACCCAAAATTTATACCAATATTAATGGAATAATAGGAACCATCCCACCATACATGACACTAATTATATTCTAAGATAATTTTTGGTTCCATTAATGATATAAATTTAATAGACCCTTTCATTATGGATGAGTATACATTAGAACCAAAGATCCTCAAAAATGATGGGGTTAAGAGACAACCACAATAATATCCAAGAAAATAGGGGAATACATGGTCATGGAAAAAATCATTATTCCAAACACATCCTTAAATAACCATATTCGCAACTAAAACCCAAAATATAGAACATTAATGGTACCAGAAAAATGATCAATATGTTTTTAAATATGTTATGAGTCATTTAAACCCAATTTTTTAAATGACCAATTAATGGGTGTGAAACAATCCTACTAACTTGGATGATTCAGTAAGAAATTTCAACCCAGTCCATCAAAAATAGTCTTATTTTTACCATCTACATGAGTTCTAAAAATATACAACTGAAACACTTCATCACCAAATGAAAATATCAATTAAAAAAATATACTATAAATCACATACCGTTGAATCAAAAATATATTATCCTAAAACCGTGGGGTGTAATCACTGTCAAACACTAATTTGTGGATGCTCTCTACCTATCGAAGGAGCTCTAGGAAACACTTGTGAACACCCTATTAAGACTACAAGAGTTTGAAGACATTGTAACTACTAAGGAAGTATATTGTGACAAGTTTGATCATGAGAAATGTTATACAATAATTTTCTATAATAGAGACAGATAGGGATCCCATTACACTAAGACACATCAGTCACTTTTATATATCTTTTATGCTGGAATACATTCATGTCCAGTAATATTTCATCAACAATTGGTAAGGAATCAATCACATTATGATATAAATTATCCATATGCCGGTTTATAGATAAGATGAAATTCCCCCCTCTTCCTTAACAATATAGGGAAACAAAAATATTATGAAAAGTCCTCCCAAACGAATCAATCTCAGAGAAAAATTTGGATGATCCTATATCTGAATTCAAATTCATGTTTTTTGGAATAAATTTTTTTTCAATTTACAACTTGGTATGACTTTTTTGTATCAGCATTTGAATGTTTCTTTATCATATTACATGTGTATAAAATATTCTGTTAATTGAAATATTAATAAATTCCACAATAATGTGTATAGATTTTAATTTTTCATTCTCACTGCATTGATGTGGGATTACACTAGAGAGAAGGGAAGTATCACATGGTTGATGATGTTTCTCAAATCACTTCTTTAAACTATTTATAAATGTCCCTAATCAACTCATTAAATGATATTGGTGATTAATATTTATTTCCCAACAAAATTTAATAAGATACATGTTTTACTTTGTAAATTTATTCATCAATCATGTGTCATTTTTCATAAAAATAATATTTTAAAAAATTGATAAATTTTCTTGATTCCACAACAGTGGAAACAACCATGATGAAAATTATGGAACAATTTATTATGATGGATGAGACATTGAAATTATAAACTATATAAACACCCCTTCACCCCTATTAACATTACGATTATTACACATGATGAAGAATAATAGGATCTAAAAATGCACATCCAGAGTTTGATTAAGGTGTCTCTACAACTATATAGTATAAAAGATAAACAAATTTCGACCCAAAGTAGGATCTGTAACCCTAAATGATCAGTCTAGACACAAATTTAGTTGAAACATAGGTGTATACATATTGTCAAAAATATCATCGATATTAATTCACATTGAATTACATAAAAATACATGGTATTTATTCTGATGTAATTAACCACCTCTTTGATTTTTAGAAGATCATTTAAATTATATGTAGGCATCCATAAGCTTGTAACTTACACTTGTTTCTATAATGGAAGAAAAGTTTTATAATATTATCAATAAAATAATAATTTCGGATTTCATACACCGAAAATGGATTTCAAATATAGTCCCAGTATAATATAATAAGAGTATGATTAGGTTTTCTATCAATTTTAGAGATATCAATTAGTACTGTAAAAAGGATAATTTCCATGTTCTAAATATGGTTTCCTGATTTATGCATATATGGTTTATCTCATATATTACTTTATAGATGGATATTATAGATATAATAAAATCTAAATGGATCATGTCGATGAATATTTTATTTCATTCAAGACACCTCATTCAAATATATTTCAATGAAGTAATTCTATTATATTTGAAGCATTTTTATACCATATACCAAAATTACATCAATCATATATTCAAAACCTACATAGAGAAAACCATAATACATTAAATCTATCATTTTGTAGTTAAATACTAGAAGACATTACAACATGTCACAAGTATTCATGAAATTTTCAATAAGCGTTGATTACACATAATGATTATTTACCCCTCAAAATTTTCATTTAGGTAAACCTTAATAAAATTTCATGGCTTCATAATGGTCCCTAGTGGAATAAATGATGACCCTTTGAAAGTCAATGTTATCCTTCATATGCCACATCATTGAATCTCCAATCCATTGAGAGGAAATAATGGAACACTTGACTACATTCAAAAAATCATTTTGAAGAATAAAGAAATATTTTTATCCTTACATAAACTAATTAATATTGGAGTTACCTATATAAGGACTGATGATTGACATGATGATTTCAATTGTCTCAAGCAATAAATTCTGATTCCTCCGGTTTTAATTACTCTTGATTATGAAATTTTTCTCATTTTATAAGTGGTGGCCTTAGAGTGTTCAATGAGTTCTCTTCATGAATTGATGAATGATGTATGAAATGATAATAGTATCTATTATCTTTTTCAAACCATGATTCAAACAAATATTCCATAATTAGATATCGGGAAAAAATAACTTGCAATAATCATTGTAATTCAGAAACTAAGGCACTAACTACATCTCTTTGAGGTAAATTTAGTCTCTCAGACTGACCCACTCAAGTATATTCTCAATCATTCCATATTAACTAAACATTTCATATGATGTATATCAATTTTATATTATTATATCATCTGATTCAGACCAAAAAAGAAAATAAATGGATATGTAGTTGTAGGATTTATCACATAAAATCTGAATTTATAACGGGACCCTGTGAAAAAGATTTGACTAATTTAAGAGAATTTTCAATCAATAAGTTCATGTAGACATGGGTGTTGTACATTTATGGTTATACTAGAATCACAATAGTAAAGAAAATGGAAATCTCAATATTTGATTAAGTATGTTTTGGAGTTGCTCTTATCTCTCTAACTAATGTAGTTTTACCTTATTCCTTATTAATATTAGAAGGTTGAACCGACAAAGAAGTAGAATTCAAATAACTAATTTTATGTTTGTAAGGATGAGTATAAAGACAAGTATGTCATCAAAAGTAAAAAATGATTCAAATTGGGTAATTTAATATTTCAATGGTGACTATTCCAACTAAAAAGAGGAGCCAATGGACCTACATTAGTATCAATGGGTATTGATGGACGAATTCCCCCAATACCCAATAATTAATCATGTCCCATTCTCATAGAATTCCTATGGGGTGACATTATTTAATAAGGTTACAGTATTTTTGTATCTATAAGTCCACACAATAGTTATCAATATATCTCATCGTAGAATAGTAATATAGTTCATTAGTGATATAATCAATGATACCCATGATATAAATTAATTTCCAAAACTAGATCATTCTATAAATGGATGGTTCTTACCAATAGTGGATTATATTCAATGTCAGATTCTTTCATCAGATAATGAAAAAAAACTGATGAGTAGAAGTAATATTTAACCTTTATTATTCTCTGAACAATAAAGTGATCACTTATAAATGAGGCTTTGATGGATGTCCACCTCATATGAATTTAATGATATGAAACCATCTCTGTTATTCAGAAACTAGACATAGGTGAATTTAGTGCTTATCAATCAATGACCAAGCTTTTCCATCGAAACAACTGACATAGGCATTTTTGGCAAATAATGCGATAGAATTATAAATAGTTCCCCTTGAAATTTCATACATATTAGAACATTCCAATATAATTTATCAACCCATGTAATTTTTTATAGTAATAATTATTAATTCCTATTATTTATTTGAGAATGAATGTCATGGGGATATATCAACCATAAACATCCCTGAAACTCAAGTATATACCTACCGTAAGATATTTTTACACTAAATATGTTGAGGTTATACCCCTTAAGCTTGTTCAGATGAATTATATCATTTTTTGTGAAGATAAAAATCATTATCAACTTTTATGTATGTTACTCAATAAAAAAATAAAATAGAACCAATTTATGTTCTTCTAAACTGTTATTAGAAATATGAAATTCAATCCCACCACTATTCTCACAACCATACTATATAAAATGGATATATATAAGATTTTAAAAAAATTATATAAAAAATACTCCATCCAATATTGGATAAATAAAATTAATCATTGAGTGAAAAATTATTACATTTATTCTTGCGATATCACACCACAACCTAATTTACTACACAAGAAACCACATATTCACTCAATTATGGGATATATTTTGTTATACAAGTCAAAGCCTAATTAACTTGACTTTAAATTTCCAATTCTGGACATCTATTTATATATGAGAAGTATCAAAAGAAACATGTTGCTTTATAATGACTCTTGGAGAAATTGTAATATAACTCATTCTATTTAGTGGTCCACAAAAACCAAGGCTCGTGTGATATTAATAAAATAGTTCACCATTACTCATTACTCTGAGGGGAAATATTGTTGGATCTCACAACATAAATGATACATTTGAAAAAAAACTTTTAAAACATGAATTAAAATAGGAATTACCTTATTCCATACACATGGACTACTCTAATGAAGAATATTCACTTGGTATAACGGATCAGAAATGTATCATACCACTATTTATGTGAGGTTTTGGAATAAATATTTTTTTTGTCCAAACATGTGGTCCATGATGAAAGATAAAATAAGGAACACCATTTTTCAATGATTATTGAACCCAAACTATAAAAACCATATGTTCGTACTTAAGTATTATATAATACATGCTAAATTTCCAAATCACATGACATGAATATATAGGAAAAAATCTACACCATAAGATAATTGATCATGTACTATATATCAGAAACAGCCCTTGGACGATTTCTTATTACAATTTGGGTAATCTTATAACTCCCACTTGTTCATCACAGTGTTCATGAAGAACTTGACTTAAAAAGAACAATATTATTTTTATAAGTTTAAAGACAGTGATATTCCATTATCAAAATCAAGGAACATTCAAGCGATATCTCATGGTGTTAAACATCATAAAATGAACACATCATATAGAATACTTATACATGAATATGATCCATATATATGTAAGGAACCTCTTCAAAATTCCACACATCTTGATTCATGTCTATATAGGATATTTATTGTTTCTTATATTACTTATATTAGGCCTATGAATGAAGTCTAAAATGACTCCCCCTAAATGTGAGTTAGATCTTTACAAGAGGAACTTATTTTTGAGAACAATTAATGCCTTCAACCCATTCAAATGAGATATGTTGTTATGTCTGGAACTATCATTATAGGACCAACTATAAATAATGATTCCCCTATTTATTATGAAATTTGGGTAGGTGAACAATTTTTTCCATGGACAAAAATTGTTTATATTCTCAATCAAAAATGATACATAGCGATTCTTGGATATCTCAGTCTAGTCCCAAAAAGAAATTATAACAAAAAATTAACTGATCCCTAAAAAAAACCATACACGTGTGGTGTAATTTCATATTAAGAGCTACAATTTTCTTGATTGTCATCCTAGTTATATGTGAAGTGACTCTTAGATTTCTTATTCAAGGAAAAATTGTAATAAAAATAGAAATTCCCTTTCTTCTGTTCTTGAACCAACTTAGAAAATGATTTTAAAGTATGTTTTATTTCATCTTTGGATCTTAACTAGAATTAAAATTCTCATTTTCCAATACATGAGTAAGATTTTTGTGTTGAGCTTCATAAATATAACAACATGTGGATTGATTCCCACTGTATAGGGATAATTTTTCATTGTTGTATCACTAATCTTATGATCATACCTGAAACCAAATACATATTTTTGTAGATTGTGGTCATATCAATGTAGGATAAACACTTATGAGAACTACAAGATGTTTAATCTTGGAATCCCAATAAGATCATAGTTACCAATTCCTAGTGAATTTATGTTCCAATAATACAAATATATATTCAATACCTCCACTTTTCATAAACTACATATCCAATAAAAATAAATTTATATTGTCACAAAACATCAGTGGATATCAGTAAAAATTGTATGTGACTCTAAAGGAAAGTTTGATTTTAACTACAAATTCTTCTTCATTTATTTTTCTATGCATATACAAACCCTGAAATGGCCTATCAACCAGAGGAATCCATGTCCTGATGATATAATATCTTTTTCTCCTTATATGACTTAAAATCATCCCAATGAAATTATATTTTCATTGATGGTCTATGATCACTCCTTTAATATTTCATCCATACCACCTTATCGTATCAGAGAACCTCCTACATTGATTTACAACATCAATTCTTATATTGAAAATTGTGTTAGAGAATTAATGTCCATTAAGACTTAAATTGGGTTATTATACCTATCATAATGGACCATGAACAATGAATAGAATTTGTATATATCAATAAAACTTGTTTTAACATCATTTTAAAGATAAAACATCTTTATTATACATTAAAGGATTGAAATATTTATTATCATTAGAAAATTAAGATCATATCTGACTTATAAATTATAAAATATTAAAAGTTTAAAATCATTATTATTTATCAACAAAAAATATATAACATTACCTATCATTCATATATTCACATAATGATATACATCAATAAAATGGATGAGATAAAATCATATTAATGGTAAGGATAACATTGTAGAAATAAGAGTCAATAATCAAAAGTAAATTCTTGAGAATAACCATCATTATTATTTTCTAAGGGTTATATCAATATAATAAGCATGAGAATGAATTTATAAATTGGAATAGAATGCGGGGAAGAAAAAAATGAAACACCATGTCATAGTGTTCAAATACCACTCATAGTTGTGAACAAAGATTGCACCTTGTTTAGGCACAACTTATGTGCATAAATCATAACATATTCATTATAATAATATATAGAATAATAGTCACATATATTACACATATTATCATTAAATAAATCACATTACCCAATGAATTTGAGTCTTACATAATTTTAGTACCACCAGTCACATCATCATATGGACATAATAATGCATATCATGTAGAACGTAGGACAATCCAATTCCTAAAATTATCCATCAATAGGAATGGGTATCAGAAGGATTTAATAAATATAACGTTCAGAAATAAACTATTGGGATCAGAATTAAAAATTCAAAACATATTTTTTATATGAATCATAATTCTTGAGTGAAGAAGAAACAACTCAAGAGGACTCAAATATGTGTTTGGTAAAAAATGCCATTTTTGTAAAATCATATAATTTGGATTAAAATAAAGGTTTAAACATGTATAATAGAAAAAATAAACTATAATAATGATTAAATTGTACTTACAAAACATTATGGAAATATATATGAAAAGTATGTCCTGATAGAGGGATTCCCCAAAGAAATGGAGTTAAATATGAGAATCACCTTACTTTAAATCCCACTTTATCACATCGCTTTTCTTCCTCCAGAAAATAATAAAATAAGGTTTAATAAAACATTTACGTGAGGATAATGATGTTAATTAATGTCACTATTTATTAATTATATGTTTTGGACTATATTTCGAAACATTCATTGTTGTTGTTGAAGTGTATTGATGTCAAGCTTTTTCAAAAAACAAATATTATTTTTTCATCATTAATACTATATTTTTCAAGGAAATTTATAAAGAAGAATATATAATTTCACATGCCTAAAATAAATTAATTTGGACATCTATATATCATAAATAATTTCTAATAACTATCAATATGTTTTTTATATAAAAATAACTAGTAACTTCTTCATTGGAAGTAAACTGGCTATTAAATCGACATCGTCAAAAGAGAGAGAATGGGGAGTATAAAAATTCAATATAGAAAAAAATAATACTTGAATTATGTTAAATTAATTAGTATAATTTTTTAATACTAACTAATTTTCCGTAAAATATTTTTGTTTGAAAGGCGTGGATAAAAATATAATGAATAGAGGAGAGTTAGAGGAATAATTGGTGAGTGATTACCCTCTTATTTGTGTTTCTTCATCTTTATGGCTCTATACACATTTTATTCATTGATCTATACAGATCAAGAACATAATTAAGTATTCAGTGATGCTAAATATATAGGATATGAGAATCTATTTGGCACTGTAATGTGTGGTAGTAGTGGTTTTCCAAGGGGAGGGGCGTAGTTATATAATAAGGAATTGTATACAATATAAATTAATATATAAATATAATAGAATTTTTGTACTATAATCCCCTTTAAATTTCTATTTCACTTATTTTATTAAAATGGATGGTGGAATAAATTAAAAAAAATATTTTATTAAACATTTTTGACTATTAAGTATCAAATGTAGTTTTTAAATTCGAAATACACATCTAATTTGTTTTAATGGCCCATTTATCAAATTAAAAATGATTTAATATATAAGAAAGTAATATGAATGATTTGGTCAGTATTAAAAAATGAATTATGTGAATTTTGCAACAGTAGTTATGAAAATAATGAACTTTTACTATTGACATGAAAATTGTTTTATTTACGAAAATTACCAACAAATAACCATTGGAAATTTTTTTGTGTTGATTTTAAAAAATGTATTCATATTCTAAAAATAATTGTCTAAAATATGTTTTTTTTAATTTTAAACAAATAAATATTCTTTTAATGAGACACCATAAAATACATTTTATTAAAAAAGAGCTTATCCTTTTTAGAGTTTTTATTCATTCATATTAATAATATGGTGTTATAAATGTTATATTTTCATAAATTAAAAATTTAAAAAATAGAATATATTTTTAAATTTTAGGTCAAAAAAATATTCCAACAGTCATGTTACTATTCTAATGATCACATTACAATTTTAGTGTTCACATTACTGATCCAACTGTTATATTACATTAAATAAATACCTCCTTATTGTTCCGTTAATCATTAAATAGAATTCATATCATGGTTCAATATTTTCATCTTCTAAAATGATTAATTGATTAATAATTTTCTTTTATTTTCAATAGAATTATTTGTGCCTGGAATGATTCTATCTAATTAGAGTGATTGCACTATTCCCATTGTAGTAATTCTATATTCTATATTTTGTCCCCATGTAATATTTGGAAATTTAATGGGATTATTCATTGAAGAATATAAATATTTTCATTAACTAATTTATATTTTTTGTTTCTAGACATGTTATATATGTTTAATATTATATAATATAACACACATTTACTCAGAAATCTATTATCATGTAATAAAGTCCAGGTCATTACATTATTCTCCAAATTTGAAATTTCAAACCCTAAATTTCAAAATAATATTCTATGTGGAACGTAGCTGAAGATATTTTTATTTCATTGTTTTCTTTGTTTCCCACATAAAATATTCATGTTCATGGTTATGAAATAATACTTTGAAAAGGTAATTTGTCTTATTATATAAAACTATGACTCTATATAACATGATTTTCATTGGATGATCCTCATATAAGAGGTCATTCTGTATTTTCACCGTATCCGGATTCAGTATATTTGACGGTTTGGGTATGTACTTCCAGAGGATTGATATGTGGAACACATCCTGAACATGGGGCATGTATGGTGGAAGTTCATGCTAATAGAACAAAACACATATATGGTCAAGGATATCAATGGGGAGAATATACATTGGGAAACACGTCCCTGTCTTTCCAAATAGCATGACTCGGATTCAAGTTGATATTCTAATTAAAACATTATCTCCAACTTCAATCTCAAAATATCTTTGGTAGTTGTCATCATAGCTATTTTTAGGCATTGATAATAATTTATATTTTATTGGATGTTGTGAACCTTATATGTCATATATTATACGATATATGTTCTAGGTAGATTCAGTTATCTAACATCATTCAAAACATTATTAGTGCTGCATCACATTCTATATAGATAATCATATAGAGACATTTTAATAAATATATAATAGTAGTTTTTTTTTGAGAAATCAACTAATAGGATAAGTCAATTCCACCCCCCTAATTATATTCCATTATACAGGCTCTTATCATGTCCTCAAGCATCTAAATAGTACGTTCAGATTGGTCATCAGTTTGGGGGTGATATGCTGTACTAAAATACAATTCTGTACTCAAATCATGAAAAATAATTTAAAATAATATAGTTGTGATGCTTGTATCATGATAATAAATGGTCAAAAGAAAAACCCCATGCACCCATTCCAGTTACATTACATATATCATGAAATTTTTTTCCAGATATTAATATTCTCAAATAGCAATGAATTTGGATTTCTTGGTGAGTTGATCCAGCAAAACCCATATGGTATTGTTTCCTTTGGATGTATTGATGACACTAGTGAAAATGTCCATGTTGATGTTATACCATTTTTATGTTTGTATAATAAATAGTTACATCATCACCATAGACATCAATATCTCTAATTTAACTTTCTAACATACTAAAAATATTTAGATATACTCTGTATTCTCATTATTCGTGTTTTTTCCACTATTATTTCTCACGAAGATCACGAAACTTCTTATTACTTCCAAGATGTATAGAAAATGATTATATATGCGAATTATACAATTCCACCTTCTTTATCTATGTTTATTGAGGAAAAAATTAAATTTCATAATTGAGTGACACAATCTTCATCAATGTGGTACTCATTGATTTTCCCTTCAATTACTACAATCACCTTCTTCTGATTATCTAGATCATTCCATTGTTGCCCAATGATATTGTACTTTATAGATTGTTGTGAAATCATTTAGGTAAGGTAGGATGTGTTCCATATTGTTATGATTTATATATCCATCCTTTTCATATCCATGAAGATAGGGGATTTCTTAATCTTCACCATAGATAAAGTAGAAAGTTATTTTCTTCTAAGAGTATCGACAACCATTTTGGAATTTCTCGTATTGTAGTAAAAATAGAAACTTTATTCCATGATTACCTCTATCCATTTTATGTGACACATGTTGAATTACTTCTATGTCAATTTATACTTTATGATCTTTTGATTTTTATATATGTTATACTTATCACCAAATAGGTTTGGTACTCAAATCATTAAGAACATTATCACCTCTATTAACTCCAAATCATGTGTCAGGTAGTTTTTACCTGAATCATCAACTTTCATGAGGAATAAGCTTTTATATCATCATATTCATGAATACAATACTAAATCATGTCATCAACTAAATTATGTGTATCACAAATCCTTCTCAACTAGTTCATAGTATAATTATAGGGGCTGTGATTACCCTCTTATTTAGCTCATTAAATAATTAATTTCATTATTATATACATACATAATTTTCCCCGTTCCATTCTAACTTACATGAAAGGGTAAACAAAACTTGAGAAAAATCACACAAAATGTTTTTAATACACATATATACCAAGAAAACTAAATATTTATGAGACACTTGAGGGTTTGGGAGATTCTTCAGTTGCTTTTTTTAAGGGTCCATATAAATTACCTCACATGTTATCACATTCGTTGACTTATATTCCTATGGAGATCCATGATCTTACATATTTTTTTTTAAAAATAATGGGATGGTTCAAAATTTGAAATGATATTTTCTTTTTTCAGAGAGTTGATGTGTGGTAAATATAAAAATATTAAATCCATTTACTATATAGCATCAAATTTAAACAAAGTAAGTAGTTTTAGATTTTCAAGAAGAATATTCCCACATATAATAATAAGGGGAGATTCCAACATTTGGTTTATAATGATAACACCACTAGGTGGTTTTAAATATATATGAAATTTATGTTTTTGGGTCTTATTTTAAACAATTATACTAAAATGTAATTTTATTTTGGAATGTGTAGAATCATATTCAAACAAAAAAAATTCTATTCCTATGTGACAATGAAGTGTACCTTGTATGATTTCATTTTTACACTCCACTTCAGTAGTAGTGATGGAAAAATATTTTCTTCACTCTTATGGATTTAATGTTTATTAATGCTGACTAACCACATAGAAATGTGATTTAGGGAACTAGTTTATATAGTTCCCCTTCTCCTAATATTTGAATCATTGAACCATGGGTGGTTCAATGAGACTTTACTCCTTTTCTTCTAATGTGATTGTTAACTTCTTAATTTCACTTCGACATTTATGATTTCAGTGTCCTTCTCTCACACACTTGGTGAATTTCCCCAACCATTTTAGGAAATTCCCATGATGATTATTACCATATTTTTGACATGTCGTTTTTTTGATTCCATTTACTCCCCTTTCCATTGAACCACCATCTTGAATCATCATTCTTCTATTCTTATCTTCGTGCCTAAAAGAACAATCTCAGAACTCCATATCTATGCTGAGAACACATTGAACCAATTATTCATAACCCTATATGTATATAAAATCTAGATTATTTAATATGTGTTATTTTAATCCACTAATTAATCTATATTTTTTCAATCAGTTTTGATTAAAAATATCAAGTCATATCTTAAAACACTTGTGATGTTTTCCTAATATTCATTGATATATTCACCTTAAATTTTTATCATCTCAAAAAATTATCTATCCATAATTATTCGATGATTTCTAGGGATATAATTATTATGAAATATTTTATCGATTTCCTTTCACTCCATCTCTTTCATTTCATCCTTCATCATGGTTTTATTTTTCAATACCCAATATTGAATGACATCAATATTTAAATGATAGACTGTAAATATCACATTCTCTTACTTCGAGCAGTGGAGAAGAAAAGGTCGTATATATTGAGTTGGCCTAATATTTCCCAAATTGTGGATCGAATGATTCACTAAACATATATGGTCATTTCCACATAATGTACTCAAAAGATATTTTTTCTTTCTTGGGTGATGGTGGAAATTCCATATGGTTCGTGTAATTGTTTATAAACTCAGATATCTAAGTGAGAATCGCTATAATGTTTTTAACTCTACCACAAATGGAATTAGATATGTCATTGAAAGAAACATTGATATATCCATACACGTGTTTTTCTATAGTTTCTTACAGTTCCCACAAATATAAAAATATTAATGGTTTGAACAGAAAGGATGTCGAAAATTCCTCTAAATCAAATCTAAAATCATATATTAGGGGATTATTTTGTTTAGAATTCCTCTAAAACAAATATTCTAGGATATTTACTTATACCTAGACATTTCAAAAGGGTCATAAATAAATTTCTCTAATCCTAATTCCAAAATAATCTAAACCTTAACTATGAGTCAAAATATAGAAACCCAATATTTTATACATGACTATTACATCATTTTGAATATAAAAAACATAATATTTATATATTCTAGGATAAAAAGGGTTAGTGTTATTATTTTGTTTTTATCATACAATAGTTATTCATAATAAAACATAAATATTAATAAAAAATCTCTTCATTATGAACATATAATCTCTCACATTTTTTAGTACATGTAGTTACTTGAGAATATACAATAATGAATTGGGTAAACTAAAGAACCGGAGTGGTGATGAATACCATAGAAGAAACAAGAGACATGAATAAATAGTATATGGGTTATAAAAATATTCATAATTAGTTTATAATCATTGTGTCATAATCATTGGAATGACTAATATAATTGAAAAATGAATTAAAATTTTCTTTTCCTAAAAATAAAACATCATTTCACATATTTCAAATACCACACATAATTGCGAGCAAAGCTAGCATCATGTTCATGCATAACATATGTTCCTAAGTCTAAAAATAATCATTTTGGACAAATAAATAATCATGTTACTTAATATTATAAAATATCATATAACATACATCACATTAACCAATTCATTAGAGGGAAATATAATTCCATACCCACCCATCATATCATAATAATTTTATAATCATTAATGCCATATAGAACATATAACAATCACAGTAATGTAGTTGCTCCTGGAAATGAATGGAAATTATATGTTTTTCCAAAAGAATAATTTAATTTATTAAAATTTTAGTTCTAATTGTAATAATTAGACATATATTGTATATAAATCATCATACTAATGTTAAAAATAAACATTTCAAGAGTAATTAAATATGTATATTTGAATGAAGTCTCTATGGAATATATTTTTATTTGGTTTAAAAATACATCTGTAAACTTTTATGCCCCCAAAATGAAAAGGTAATAATAGTGAGAATATATTTAAGGAAAATTGGATTAAAATACATAATTATGATTTTGGGAAATAGTAACAACCCAAAGAAAATGAGTTGGGTTCGTGAATATCCTTTTCTTAAATCACACTTCATTTTATCGCTTTACTTCCTCTTGAATATGAAACATTGTTTTGTTAAAAAAAATAATAGAAGTGAATTATATTAATTTATGTGAATATTTTATAATTATATAAATTTCATTATATTTCCAACAATCCATTACTAATGATGAATTGTCTTCATTCCATTCATTCTATTAAAACTTCTTGTTTTGCCTAGATTTCACTATTTAGTTCAATGTCATTTCTACACAAATAGAATTAATTCTAGAAGAATAAAATATATAAATTTATAAATTTCTATATCATATCTTATTTTTAATAATCATCTAGTGGATTGGAGGAAATAATTTAATTAGAAATGTCTTCGTTGGTGAATAACTGACAATTAACAGGGCATTGTCAAAAAAGCTTGAATGTGGAGTATGAAAATTTAATATGTTGTAAATATAACACTTTTGATATGTTAACATAATTAGGATTATTATAAAATATTTATTAATCATTCTTATTATTTTTGGGTTTGAAAGTGGTGTAGAAAACTAGAAAGAGGTCAGAAAAATTAGTGGAATAATTTATAAGAGATTACCTTATGCTAAGTGTTTCTTCTTCTATACAACTCTACAATCCAATGAGTCATGAGGTTGGATGGATCCAAAATGACCATAGTTAGGATAAAATTAGTTATAGATTTTATTTGAGTAGATATTTTTCTTTGGAAACTAATGTAGGTCTGATTTTTTATATAGAGGGAGAGGGGTAATTTATACTTTAGGAGTAGGGTTTTTTTTGCAATAAAATATTAAATCGAATTCCATTTTATAGTTAAAACATATAATAGTTAATTATTAAAATATAAATAAAATATATAATATATAATATGAAGGTTTAAGATATTGAAAACAATTTTTAATTCTATTGAACCTAGTTTATTGAAACTAAACATGTAATAAATGAAAATTTAGTATTTTGTTGGAAATTTTTTTGAGTTTATGATTTGAAAAGTAATTTAATGTTTGGAAGTCCTGAAAATTTTATTTTATTGAATCTTTTTTAAAATTACATATTGTTTTGTAAAATATAATGTTATAGAAATTAATAGTTCATTATTACATCATTAATGATGTAAGATAAAATAGATCGGTTATGAAAAAACATTATTTTTTATATTCAGATGGAAATTGAAGTACTTAATAAAAATACATAAAAAAAAATAATTGAAAATATTTATTTAATTATTTAAAAAATTACATTCATTTTATAAAAATAATTTTCTACAATATTTTATATTTATATATAATATAATAATCAGGATATACTGAAAATACTATAAAATAATTGGGATTATATTTCTTTTGAGTTTCCAATCATTGATAATTATTTTTATTGAATTATAATATTTATATTATCTTTAAATACTTAGGATAAATATTATTTACATTATATTATATTTTAAATAGTATAAATTATTATTCGAACAATAGGTAACAATTCCTAGAGTCACGTTACTTTTTCGAGAGTCATATTACCTCTTATAAATAACTCCCCATTATTTCATTTTATGTTCACTATTATTTCAATTAAGTTTCTATAATTTTATTTTCTATTATTTCGATTTTTTACTAATATATATATTTTCACATTAAATTGTTTATTGTGTGGATGATTCTAGATTATCGGGGGATGCAAATTTTCCAATTAAAGTGAATATTTTTTTAATTTTTATCGCTTATACTATGTTTCATTTAAATGGGATTATTTGTTAACGAATGAAATGTTTTTCGTTGATGAATTAATTTGTTGTTTGTTTCTCTATGTTATATTTTTGTGTATTATTATATAATATAACTCACTTTTTTTCTGGAATCAACTATCATTTTAAAATTCCTAATCATTACGATGTGTGATCTATTTTGAAATATAATATCTTCATGGATTTAATATTATCCACAACACTAAATTAATTACCAAGGTGTTTGAATGATTCATGAATGATACTTTCTCGGTAAGCCCAAATCATAACAAATATTATGAAATACAAATAAAACATTAATCACTATAAAATTAAAAGTAAATGATTCCAAATGAGAATTATCTCTTGATTATGTATAATACACCCTTAAATTGGCTATGTGTATCCCCCACAAGGAATGAAAATATTAACAGATACTCTTAAATACATATAAACTGGTCATGGAAATTTAATACAAGAGTATCTGAATCCAAAGTGAACATCCATTTTAGCTATACATAATACACCACTAAGTTGGACCATTGTTTTCACCCCATTAAAAGTCCAATATTCTGGAGTCATTTACTTCATAAGAATAAAATACACTTTTCAATGTAAATATTGGAAACATTTCAAAATAATCTATCCTTTGAATATAGTCTCTGGTGATCATTAACATATGTTCCTCACCGCATCACCTCTAATTTATGCTTCTTGAGTTTTGTATTATATAATATTTAATCCATGTTTATATATTGATTCAACAAACATAATGTTATAAACATTTTTATTAAACTATATTCAAGGAAAATATTTGATATTTAACATAATCAGTATTCATTATGTCACCTCGTACCATATGACACCATGGTCCAAGCAACCTGACCATAATGTGAATATCCCCTTCTCTAGTCCAGTTTTCTTTTAAATTTATTTATCCATTAATATTGATTATTTCCTAGACATGGGGTATGGGATTAACACAATTTTATGATTAACTATATTGGATATAAAACTATATCATACTTTGGATAATGATGTTTGACCAAAATAGTAGAAAAGTTATTAAATGTTTCATGACCATAATTATCATAATTTATAGTTCAACTCACATGAACGTAAAAATACTAATGAAACATGTATATGAATGTCTATAATAAATACAAAAAAATAAAATTTGAAAAAAAATATCCATCTCACTAGAAACACAATTTTCATGATCTAGAAAAAATTCTCATTTAAAATTAAAAGTAAAAAACATAGTTGGTCAAAATTCCATAATAGGTTGTATATAAAAAATCCATTCATACTATACTATTTCTTCCTAGTATTAGGATTTTAAAAATGTTTGGGAAATTTAATGAAATGAATGATATTTATAGATACTGCAATACATCCCTTTTAAATTTCGATTTTAGTCTCATTAGGTGTCCTAACCTATGAAATTTTTAGATAATTCATTAATTCCAAATATTTTAATTCGAATACCTTTATGAAATGATTCAAAAGA
Source organism: Viscum album (assembly GCA_963277665.1). NCBI lineage: Eukaryota > Viridiplantae > Streptophyta > Magnoliopsida > Santalales > Viscaceae > Viscum > Viscum album. The sequence goes on from OY728130.1 coordinate 1,229,980,463, forward strand.
ATAATAAATTATTCATCCAAATGGAACAAAAATAATCCCCTAGAAATAAAAAAAAATTATACCCCTACAAATCCTGAAACTATGCACTAGAAGAAAATTACCTGATTTGAAATATCAATATTTATAACTATTCTTAAATGAAAAGATGAAATGGGAAAATGAACAATGTTGGAAAAACATTATTACATTCATTGGTAAAAATGAGTGGAAAATCCATAATTATGAGTCTCTTTATTTATTATACTTATAAACTAATCAATATAATTATCATATTCATTGAGTCATTAGATTAATAATTCAGACCCATTATGTAATGTCACATATTTTTCCATGTATTATTTTAATATAATATGGGAATTATTTCAAGACAATGCTCTGAGATGGCGTGTAGTTCCGAGGCCTAGTGATCCCGGAACAAATGTTTGAATTTAATTTAATAATTAATTTACATGCGCGTGCGGTTTTCCTGAAAAAGTGGAATAACTCTCGAACGGCTGCTCGAATCAGAAATATGAGGGCAGCGTTGCGATTAGAACATCAATTTTTCCTTAGGCGAGGCTTAACATCGGCCGGCACAGGTTGGTGGTGAAATCTGGTTTTTGGACGCAATAGTAATAAATATTTAACAAAAATATTTTATTTCTGAAGCGAGATACTTTAAATCTTTTTTTTCTCTCCAATTTAAATAGAGGCGTGCGCCAGGGTCCAGGGTTACAAACCCCATAACCCTGAAAACCCTTGGCGGCTCGGGAGGAAACCCCCAACGTGGTGGAGGTGACGTTCTTGACGGATTTCGACGGCGATGACGACGAGGCGAGCGGATCTTCGCCAGAAAACGCAGCGAATCCAAGTAGGATGTTGTTGTGATTTTAATTCTTCCCCATTTTTGATTTCCACGATGAACGCGTACTAATCCATGAATAGATTAGCCCGGGGATCGATCATTCTTGCAGGATGGGATTTTGCGGGGATTTTTGGGGATTTGATTTTTTTTATTCGCTTGGTTTCATTCAACCTTCTAACGGTGACAAACCAAGATCGACACAAACATCAATCGAGGTTCCCCCCTCTAGATTTGTTGTGTGTTCTTCCCCAAATTCTCGCGTTCTTCGTGAGCATTCTTCGCGTTCTTCACATTCTTCATGGGGTGATGAACAACAGATCATTACGCGTCCATTCTGTGACGCAACAATCCCAAATTGAAGGATCAACACCATAGCGGTCTTGCGGAGGTGCGACGAAGGTTTCGGCGGACGGATCGAAGCTGATTGGAAGAAATCGTTCTTTGGACGATTTCTGCTCGGATGGCCGGAATCGGATTTTGGAGCCGATTGAAGGCCTGAAACCCATGGATTCGTCTTCACGGAGACGAGGCGACCCGGTATCTGGAGTTTCGCTGCGAACAGACAATAGAATTGAGATTTGAATGATCGGCCGAGGCGCACGGAGGAAGATGCAGTTTCTGGAATTTCCCCGACTACACGCCCTATAGTATGGGCTACACGGCGTGTGTTCGTCGGAAGGGTTACCCAGCATGTACTCCGAGAGTACACAGACACGGGCAGGGTACACAGCCATGGACACACCGTGTATACCCCTCCCCGTCCAGACCCGGCCAGATACACGGTATGACAACCCTGCTTTTTATTACAACTTAAGCATGCTTTATTACATAAAACTTCACTTGATACAACAAAGAAGATAGAGAGGTTTAGTGTCTTTGGGGCTTAGGATCATTACATAAAAACATTAAACTTGAATTACAACATCTTTATTGAAAACATCCTTTACATGACCACTACATTCCTTCGTACTTAGCATTGCATGGGATAACCTGAGGACATGCATAAGAAAAGGGTGAGCTATAAAGCCCAGTAAGGGAGTACAAAACGAATAACATGAGGAGTACAATACATGTTAGGCAATAGTCATATCAATAGAGCAAAAGAGAAACATGAACATAAAGGCATGATAAAGCATGATAATCATAACATGAAAATGTGGCAACAACACTTAACATTGAATTAGCATGAGCCAAGGCTCATTGCACATGGAGCATGAGTAAACCCTTATTGCACTTGAAGCACGAGTAAACCCTCATTGAACTTGAATTAGCATGAGTAAACACTCATTTCACATGACGTATCATGATACTATACTTTACCCAATGCATTGGAGCGCTATAAAGGGCGCACCCTTCTTAAACATTTTATTTCATGCATAAGTGTGTCACATGGATCATAAAACAAGGATTCATAAAACATAATAATTTCTTCCACGATAAAGGAATGTGGGATTCATACATGAAACTTTACAATCAATATGTAAATGTGCATAAAGGTGAATACCCTTGATGGATAAATGGGCATGGTATTCACTACACAAAGACATTGGCTTAGAAAATCGGTGCGATTTCTGCAGCGTAACGACATGACATAAGAATTCATAAAAAAAGGTTGATGAGAGAGAAAGGGGTTCCTCATCATATTTACATGTAATGGACAGTAAGGAGGTCATATATATACATGTCCCAACAATCAAAATGGAATTTAGATTCATGATATAAAAGTATTGCTTGAATGTAAAAGAAGAGAGAGAAGTTCCTTTCGGAATTTCGGCATAGTAACGGGTGTACATGAGAGGCATTTAATGAGAGAGAAAGGGTTCTCCATCATTCAAACAATAAGAGGGCAGTATGGGGGAGGTGCGAAACCATACCCCAACATTCATAATTGAAATAAAAAGGGCAATACAACTTAAAGAAAATTGACAAAAAAATGAGAAAGGAAGAAAACCCCTTACTTGGAAGTGTGATTCCAAAGGCTAGAGAGAGGCTTGTGAGAGGCTTCTTGGGAGCTTGGGGCACCTTGGGAGGATTCTAGAGAGAGTAGGGCAGAGGTTGGACGAACTACAAGGGATTTTAGTGAGGAGGAAGTGGGAGCTTGGGTGGGTTTATATAGGAAAGGTGAGGGAATTCTTTATTATTTTGGTTTGGGACCCCTTATATTAAAATAATCCAAACCACAAACCATCCCATGGTATTTGCCCATGGTTTCTGGAAAAGAAAAGAGGAAAACAATATTTTACAAGGCCAAGGTCCGAACTTATTAAAAAATTAGGGTTGCTTATGTGGAGGTGAGTCACACTCCCATGGAAATTAATTTAAAAAGGCAAAGTGTTGAATAAGTCTTGAGGGATCCATTAATGCTTTAAAAAGTAATTCAAACAATCCCAAAACCTCATTATTTTAATGATAAAACACATATTGGCCGAACATAAGGATTATGTTATTTTATTACATCACCGTTGGGTCATTATGATGTCATAAAACACATTATATATTTAAATGGTATTTAATTTTTACCCAAAAATTTGACTGTCTCAGAAAATTATGAAAAATTCACCGTTGGATAATTTCGACGTCCTAATTACAAAAATAATATTTATTTTATCTAAATATTTTTCGAAATATGTGAATTTTCACTTTTAAAATAAAAACCGACATTTATAAAAAATTTACGGGTTTGGACAGAAACGGCTATCAAACCTTAATAAAAATATTAATTGCATTCATAAAATTATAAGATCATTTATATTTAATAAAAAATTAATTTAATATTAATAATAATATTTTATTAAAATATTATTTAATTCAAAAATCCTTTAATTTAATAAAATATAATTCTTAATTAAATAATAACTAAAAACACCATTTGTACTTTAAAAACTAATTATAATGTATCAAAAATGACTAGAAATTATATTCATTATTATATAAAAAAATAATGTACATGAACATGGTGCTACTTATTTGTTACATAACCCCTTAAAATAGCCGCATAAGACCTAAGGGTAAGGTGTGCGATGGTGACAGACTCTTGGGGCGGCTCGGATAACATCGCTAGAGTGGTAATTTCAATCAACTTCCACTTTTCCCGTAGACGATCACGTTCGAGCTTGACTTAATGAAGTTTAGCTTGGGCTTGGTCAAGGGTAAAGCCCAAAGATACCACCTCTTTTCCGAGCTCTGACAAATGGGCTTCGTAAGGGGCAATTCTACTGGATGAGGCCATCGCTTCCTTTGTCTGAGTAGAAATGGGTTCATTAAAGCCTTATATTTATACTACTCAGATGATCACTGCTCAATGGCTAAAAAGTAACGGTCACAAATCTTAACGTAAAACTAAAGAAGTTGACATCTTATAAAAAACATTTTTCATAAAGAAAAATTTAACTGGATCAAGAGGGATTTTCCATTAATGAAACTTTGGGTCGTTACAATATTCCCCCCTTAAGAAATTTCGCCCTCAAAATTTTCCTTTTCCCACACTAAAACAAATGTGGGTAACTCAGCTTCATCATATCATCTGACTCCCAAGTTGCTTCTTCAAACTTGTGGTTTCTCCACAACACCTTGACGAGGGGCATTGTCTTATTTCGTAGAACTTTTTCTCTACGATCTAAGATCTTCACTGGTTGCTCCTCATAAGAAAGATCATCTTCTAATTGTACCACCTCGGAAGAGAGTACATGTGAAGGGTCCGGTATGTACTTCCTTAAGAGGGATACATGAAAGACATCATGCACCTTGGCCATAGCAGGTGGAAGTGCTAGTCGATAGGCCACAACCCCAACACGATCAAGAATATCGAAGGGGCCGATGTACCTTGGACTTAACTTCCCTTTCTTTCCAAACCTCATGACCTTCTTCCACGGAGATATGCGTAAAAACACCATGTCTCCGACTTTAAACTCAAGGTCTCGTCGACGATTATCTGCATAACTCTTCTGTCGACTTTGGGATGCCTTGATATGCTGCTGAATGGTTTTCACCTTCTCCACCATTTCTTCGACCATTTCTGGTCCAAGCAGCTTACGTTCACCGACCTCATCCGAACCTGCCGGTGTTCTACACCTTTTCCCATACAGGGCTTCATATGGTGCCATTTGGATGCTCGAGTGGAAACTATTATTATAATAGAACTCAACCAGAGGAAGATGTTTATCCCATCCTCCTTTAAAGTCCATTGAGCACGCTCTCAACATATCCTCAAGTGTTTGGATAGTCCACTCGGATTGGCCATCAGTTTGAGGATGATAGGCCGTACTGAAGTTCAGTTCAGTATTCAGAGCTTGTTGAAGACTCTTCCAAAACTTAGAGGTAAATCTTGGATCTCGGTCAGACATAATAGATATTGGTACTCCATGCAACCGTACCACTTCCCTGATATATATTCGTTCCAGTTGATCCAAAGAGAAATCCTCTCGAATAGCAATGAAGTGTGCAGCCTTTGTAAGACGATCCACAAAAACCCAGATTGCATTGTTGCCTTTGGATGTCCTTGGAAGTCCAGTGACGAAGTCCATGGTGATGTTCTCCCATTTCCATTCTGGTATGGGCAATGGTTGCATCATCCCCTTAGACTTCTGCCTCTCTGCCTTCACTTGCTGACACACCAGGCACTTTGATGTATATTCAGCGATCTCCTTCTTCATATTATCCCACCAAAAGTTTTCTCGGAGATCTCGATACATCTTTGTGCTCCCTGGGTGAATAGAGAAATTTGAACTATGTGCATCATCCAAAAGTTCCTTCTTCATCTCCAGACTTGATGGAACACATAGTCTTTTCCCAAACCACACAATTCCTTCTTCATTAACATTAAACTCTGAGGATTTTCCTTTTTTGATAGCTTCCACTTTTTCTTGGATTCCTGCATCATCCTTTTGAGCATCCTTTATCCTTTCCAAAAGAGATGGTTGAGAAATAATTTGTGAAAGGATTGATGATGTTCCCTTCTTTATGATTCCCACATCCATCTTCATCAAGTCTAAGAAGATTGGATCCTTCTCAATTCTCATCATTGATAGAATAGCTGGATCCTTTCTACTTAGGGCATCCGCCACATTGTTCGCCTTCCCAGGGTGGTAATGTATTGAACAGTCATAATCCATTGATGAGCTCTATCCATCTTCTCTGGCGCATATTAAGCTCTTTTTGTGTGAATATATATTTAAGACTCTTGTGGTCAGTATATATCTCACATTTCTCTCCATAGAGATAATGCCGCCAGATTTTCAAGGCAAAGATCACCGCCTCCAACTCCAGATCATGCATTGGATAGTTTCTCTCATGGATTTTCAACTGCCTTGAGGCATAGGATATCACTTTATCATTCTGCATCAGCACACATCCTAAGCCCTTCTTCGAAGCATCACTGAATACCAAAAAAAGCTCCCCACTTGTGGGTAAAGTGAGCACGGGTGCAGTGATAAGCCTCCTTTTCAACTCCTTGAAGCTTTCTTCGCATTCATTGCTCCAAGAAAACTTTAATCCCTTTTGAGTTATCTTGGTAAGAGGGTTGGACAATCGTGAGAAATTTCTCACAAATCGTCGATAATATCCAGCTAACCCCAAGAAGCTACGGATATCCGTTACCGATGTTAGCATCGGCCATCCCTCAATTGCATCTGTTTTGGAGGGGTCCACAGATATCTCATTGCTTGTGATGATATGGCCCAAGAATGAGACCTCCTTCAACCAGAACTCACACTTGCTGTACTTGGCATAGAGCTTCTCCTTGCGCAAAGTCTCTAGTACATTTTTTAAATGCTCCTCATGGTCCTCCTTGGTTTTGGAGTATATTAGAATATCATCTATAAAGACTACCACAAATTTGTCTAGGTAATCTCTAAAGACTCTATTCATCATGTCCATGAATATTTCTTGATCATTGGTGAGTCCGAAAGGCATTACTATGAATTCATAGTGCCCGTACCTTGTACGAAAAGCAGTCTTGGGGATATCTTCCTTCTTCACCCTTACTTGATAATATCTCGACCGCAAGTCGACCTTGGAGAATTATTGTGCTCCACGCAGCTGATCAAACAATTCATCGATTCTTGGGAGAGGATACTTGTTCTTTATCATGATTTTGTTAAGTTCACGATAATCGATGCAAAGCCGCATTGACCCATCCTTCTTCTTGACGAAGAGGACTGGTGCACCCCATGGTGATGCACTTGGGTGTATAAACCCTTTATCCAGATTCTCCTGTAGTTGTTTTTTCAGCTCTTCAAGCTCAACAACAGCCATTCTATATGGAGTCTTGGATATTGGTAGCGCCCCAGGTATAAGTTCAATTGAGAACTCAACATCTCTTCTTAGAGGAAGACCAGAAAGTTTCTCAGGAAATACTTCAGCGAATTCCGTCACAATAGGCATTTCTTCAAGGGTGGTTTCTTCCTTGGACTCAATCATCTGAGCCAGATATGCGTGCTCATAAGGCAGTAATATCTATGCTTGAGATGATGGAGCTAAAGGAGATTCATCTTCCTCCTGACACTTGTAAAGAATCGGGGGTCGATTCTCCATATGGAGTGTGATTTCCCTCTCCCGACAATTTATGTTGGCTCTATATAAGGAAAGCCAATCCATGCCATGAATTGCATCAAATTCCACCAAAGGGAGTATGACTAGGTTCACCGGGAAATTCAATCCACAGATTATAACAGGAGAGGACTCATATTCATGGGATGCAATGATTGCCCCATTTGCCGTACTCACCGACATCTTTACTTCCATGATTTGTGGTGGTGCAGGGATTGTTCTACTAAACTTTTGAGATATAAAAGAATGCGTAGAACCTGAATCAAAAAGTACGTTCGCTATTCTTGAATGAATAACTAGTGTACCTATCACCACTTCGTTGTCAGGGTTCACTTCGGCAGAAGTGATGGCAAAAGCTCTTCCTTGCTGTCTTGGAGGTTGTTGATTGCCTCCGATAACCCTTGGATTAGGGCACTGATTCGCAAAATGACCCGGTTCTTTGCATTTGAAGCATTGAATAACACGTTGAGGTTCGAACAGAGCGTTCCTCTCCTCTGTCGCAGCCGCGGGTCCTTCTTGCTGATAGTTAACAGCTAGGTGCCCTTCTCTTCCACACTTGAAGCATTTTCTTGTCCCCCTAAGGCAATTTCCAGGGTGCTTCTTTCCACACTTTTGGCAAGTGGGGTGCATGAATTTCTTAGCGCCGTTGGATTTATCCATCAGACCACCAGCATTGAAGTACACCTTACGCTTCTTGTCCCCATGATACCCCTGTGATTCTCCGATCTCCATTTCAACCTTGAGGGCACATCGGACAATTTCCTCATAGCTGTCGAAGTCACGGATCGCTAATGCTTTCCGCAAGCTAGGCTTCAGCCCACCAAAGAAGCGGTCAACCTTGCATTCGGGGGTAACGACAAAGCCGGAAGCGTATCGTGCCAACCTTGTGAAGTTTTACTCGTACGCTCCCACAAATTCTTCATCTTTCTGTTTGAGGGAAAGGAAGTCCCTTTCCATCTTAAGACGGAGGGTGCGTGGAAAATATTTATCGAAAAACATCTTCAGGAATTCCTTCCATTCCAAAGCATCGATCTCCTCCTCAGGCTTCGTATTTTTTATCAACGTCCACCATTGATCAGCTTCACCCTCCATACGATAAGCCGCCAGGAGAACCTTCTCTTTTTCAGAGCATTGGAGGATGGAGAATATCTTTTCAATGGAGTTGATCCATTGTTCAGCGATCGTGGGATCAGATGATCCACTAAAAGTAGGAGGCCTTTGTCTCATGAAGCTTTCAATAGCGACTTGTTCTTTCTTGGGGGGGGGGGGGGGTTGAACGTTCCTCTTGACTAGTGTTTCTATTCAAAACTTGCGTTAGCTGAGAGAGAAGCATGACAAAATTCGTGATTCCCGCTCCCATTGGATTGGGCATCTCATAAGTACAATCATCACACTGATCTTCACAACGGTTTTTAGCCCGAGTTCTCCTATTACCGACCATTGGCTGGAATAAAAGGAAAGTTAAGGGTACCACATAAAGGTTAATCCAAAGACAAAAGTTGATTACTTATAAATAAACTTTAATCTCTTTAACTCATGAGTCTATAGGATTCAATCCAGGATTTTCATGATCTTCCTTCAAACATATATTCTTAGGGGCATTTTTCCATTAATAAGGGTTCATACTAAGATTGTGAATTCATTAAAACATATCCCCCGAGAGTGTCGTAACCAAGAGTGCAGCAAGGCCCGTTGTCATGCACCAGTTCCCGTTCGAGTCTAGCTCAAAGTGGTGTTTTCGGGTTTTACCCCTTGGATACATCTGTGCCAGAGCCGCCTCTACCTGCTCGTATCCAGATAGGGATGTATTTGTTTGATAAACCACTTACTTAGTATTTACGAAAACTTAGGGATGTTTTTATTATGCTTAGTCTTGTATCTAAGGCTTTACTAGGGTTTCCTAATCCCAAAAATAACTAAACCTATCCTCTGATACCAACTATGACAACCCTGCTTTTTATTACAACTTAAGCATGATTTATTACATAAAACTTCACTTGATACAACAAAGAAGATCGAGAGGTTTAGTGTCTTTGGGGCTTAGGATCATTACATAAAAACATTAAACTTGAATTAAAACATCTTTATTGAAAACATCCTTTACATGACCACTACATTCCTTCGTACTTAGCATTGCATGGGATAACCTGAGGACATGCATAAGAAAAGGGTGAGCTATAAAGCCCAGTAAGGGAGTACACAACGAATAACATGAGGAGTACAATACATGTTAGGCAATAGGCATATCAATAGAGAAAAAGAGAAACATGAACATAAAGGCATGATAAAGCATGATAATCATAACATGAAAATGTGGCAACAACACTTAACATTGAATTAGCATGAGCCAAGGCTCATTGCACATGGAGCATGAGTAAACCCTCATTGCACTTGAAGCATGAGTAAACCCTCGTTGCACTTGAATTAGCATGAGTAAACACTCATTGCACATGACGTATCATGATACTATACTTTACCCAATGCATTGGAGCGCTATAAAGGGTGCACCCTTCTTAAACATTTCATTTCATGCATAAGTGTGCCACATGGATCATAAAACAAGGATTCATAAAACATAATAATTTCTTCCATGATAAAGGAATATGGGATTCATATATGAAACTTTACAATCAATATGTAAATGTGCATAAAGGTGAATACCCTTGATGGAGAAATGGGCATCGTATTCACTACACAAAGACATTGTCTTAGAAAATCGGTGCGATTTCAGCAGCGTAACGACGCGACATAAGAATTCATAAAAAAAGGTTGATGAGAGAGAAAGGGGTTACTCATCATATTTACATGTAATGGACAGTAAGTAGGTCATATATATACATGTCCCAACAATCAAAATGGAATTTAGATTCATTATACAAAAGTATTGCTTGAATGTAAAAGAAGAGAGAGAAGTTCCTTTCGGAATTTCGGCATAGTAATGGGTGTACATGGGAGGCATTTAATGAGAGAGAAAGGGTTCTCCCATCATTTAAACAATAAGAGGGAAGTATGGGGGAGGTGCAAAACCATACCCCAACATTCATAATTGAAATAAATAGGGCAATACAACTTAAAGAAAATTGACAAAAAAATGAGAAAGGAAGAAAACCCCTTACTTGGAAGTGTGCTTCCAAAGGCTAGAGAGAGGCTTGTGAGAGGCTTCTTGGGAGCTTGGGGCACCTTGGGAGGATTCTAGAGAGAGTAGGTCAGAGGTTGGACGAACTCCAAGGGATTTTAGTGAGGAGGAAGTGGGAGCTTGGGTGGGTTTATATAGGAAAGGTGAGGGAATTCTTTATTATTTAGGTTTGGGACCCCTTATATTAAAATAATCCAAACCACAAACCATCCCATGGTATTTGCCCATGGTTTCTGGAAAAGGAAAGAGGAAAAAAATATTTTACAAGGCCAAGGTCCTAACTTATTAAAAAATTAGGGTTGCTTATGTGGAGGTGAGTCACACTCTCATGGAAATTAATTTAAAAAGGAAAAGTGTTGAATAAGTCTTGAGGGCTCCATTAATGCTTTGAAAAGTAAGTCAAACAAACCCAAAACCTCATTATTTTAATGATAAAACACATATTGGCCGAACATAAGGATTATGTTATTTTATTACATCACCATTGGGTCATTATGATGTCATAAAACACATTATATATTTAAATGGAATTTAATTTTTACCCAAACATTTGACTGTCTCAGAAAATTATGAAAAATTCACCGTTGGATAATTTCGACGTCCTGATTCCAAAAATAATATTTATTTTATCTAAATAATTTTCTAAATATGTGAATTTTCACTTTTAAAATAAAAACCGACATTTATAAAAAATTTACGGGTTTTGACAGAAACAGCTTTCAAACCTTCATAAAAATTTTAATTGCATTCATAAAATTATAAGATCATTTATATTTAATAAAAAATTAATTTAATATTAATAATAATATTTTATTAAAATATTATTTAATTTAAAAATCCTTTAATTTAATAAAATATAATTCTTAATTAAATAATAAATAAAAACACCATTTGTACTTTAAAAACTAATTACAATGTATCAAAAATGACTAGAAATTATATTCATTATTATATACAAAAATAATGTACATGAACATGGTTCTACTTATTTGTTACATAACCCCTTAAAATAGCCGCATAAGACCTAAGGGTAAGGTGTGCGATGGTGACAGACTCTTGGGGCGGCTCAGATAACATCGCTCGAGTGGTAATTTCAATCAACTTCCACTTTTCCCATAGACAATCACGTTCGAGCTTGACTTGATGAAGCTCAGCTTGGTCTTGGTCAAGGGAAAATCCCAAAGACGCCACCTCTTTTCCGAGCTCTGAAAAATGGGCTTCGTAAGGGGAAATTCTACTGGATGAGGCCATCGCTTCCTTTGTCTGAGTAGAAATGGGTTCGTTAAAGCCTTATATTTATACGACTCAGATAATCACTGCTCAACATCTAAAAAGTAACGGTCACAAATCTTAACGTAAAACTAAAGAAGTTGACATCTTATAAAAAACATTTTTCATAAAGAAACATTTAACTGGATCAAGAGGGATTTTCCATTAATGAAACTTTGGGTCGTTACACACGGGGTACCCCGTGTACTGGTACACATGCAGAGACCTTGTATGGGCACATGGACAGCATACATGGAGCAAGCCCAGGCGCTCGAACACAGCGTGTGATTTCTCCTACATTTCATGTAGTTGTTTTCTATCCAACAAAGCCGAAGGACATGGTCCGTTTACACAGGCAGCATCTGGAGTCAAGGAACACAACATGTACTTTTCTACACGCCGTGTAGTTAGGTATTGCACGGCTTGAAAGAAGGACACGGGCCGTTTACATGGGCAGTACCCGGGGTCAAGGAACACAATGTGTAACCATACTACATGTCGTGTAACTTTTTCTTCATGGCATAAGACACTTGACTTCTGTGACTTGGACTAGTTCGTAGGGTTCGTACCCTTGGCCATCCCCTGAAGGTTCTGGTATCAACTCTTTCATGCAGTATGATCCCTTCAGCATAACTCTCTGAATAGAGTTGTTGGAATCCCCTCTGTGAGACCTAGATCTGGATCCTCTATTCATTCCTAGAACCCTAGGTAGAGTTCTTTGTATCGACATGACCAACTTTACCCGGGCGCCGATCCTCTGCTTAGCGGATTAGCTTAGACTGAGTTGTCGGAATCACCCCATGACCTGGCTGTGATCCTCATCTGAGCATCTTGTTCCCAAGGTACTTGTAGAGTGTGTTCTCCTGGAGTGAGTACTTCGTATCTCTTTCTTCAGACCTAGGAGTGTGTTATCCCGATGGTATGCTTAGTGGAATCTTCGAGCTGGATCCTAGTGGTGGTTTCGCGATGGTCGTTTATGTATGAGTATATCTGGATATTCTTGTTATATGTTCAGTAGACATATACTCTGTGGAGATGACTATTCCTATCTTTGTGGTATTTTCCTTTGTTGTATTTCCTTTGTGGATTTCGGGGTGTCCTACTGTGTATTTTAATACTCACCCCTGCACGGGCTTTGCCCGCACATGCCGTGTCTTGTGCAGACGAGCGAACCTTTGACAGGATTCTAGGTGGACCAGGACCGGATGGTACACGGTTAGATCCGATGGGCCGAGGGGTGTTCCCACGGCTACAGACTGCATTTCCAACAAATTTCTTTCCAGGTTGGACTTTTTTAAAGACTTTCTTTTTGGTGGGCTTGTACTCTTGGCCAAGGGTTTTACTTTATTTTACTTTACTTTACCGTCATACTCTGTGGTTGGGTTTTAGTATATGCATGCATATTTTCCTTTTAGTAATTTGACTTTTTAGCTTTGTGGGTTCGGAGATGTGTGTGTGTGTGTACAGGTTTATAGGAAATGCCTCCCATGTTAGTAGCATGCCTACTCGGTGCTAGTCACCAACCCCTGTCCTATTGGAGGCAGGCTTGGGGAGTTCCAGCTCTGGCCCCATCAGGACCGGTCATGATAGAGTGGTATCAGAGGTGGTCGGTTCTACCTTAGGACCGAGAGTCTGTGAGTTGGTTTGGGGGAATAGTGTTAAGCGTTTCGATTTCGGCTCTTAGGCCAGGGACCCTAGGGTTGGTGCGGTGGCCGACGTATCCATACACCAGGGCTCTGATAACTTGATTTTCGACTCGGAACATGAAAACACTAGTTTAATGGGGGAAAATAATGGTACATGCATCATATAGGAATGGGTTGTGGTTTCCATGTCCTTCTTGAGTCAGCTCTCCATATATGCTCACTGACTGTGATACATCTTGTTTCTTAATCAGGATGCCTCTGTGACGCCTACCCTCTAGGATCCAGTAGCTCGATCATGAGGATGACCCCCTTAGTGATGAAGCTTCGATACGGGGACCAGATCCCCCAGTTATACCACCAGATGGCATGCCATTTATTCCACCACTTGTGGGGTAGTGTTTAGCGCCTGCTGTACCAGTGGAGGAGGAGCGCATACTGAGCGAACTCCACGAGTTTCAGAGATAAAGACCCCTCAGGTTTCGAGGTGAGCCTAACCCTCAGGCAGCAGAGGACTGGATTGAGGTGGTGGCCAGAGTCTTTCGTTTGGTCAGGACACCAGCATACCAGATGGTGATCCTAGCAGCGAGCCTTCTGCAGGGCTCTGTAGGGCGATGGTGGAGTTTGGTCATCTAGACTCACGACGAGGCGACTATTGCATGGTCAAAGTTTGAGCATCTATTCAGGGAGGAGTTTTCACCGGTTACCCTGAGATTAGTACGTATACATTAGTTTCTTATGCTCTAGAAGGAAACCATGATGGTGGGTTATATTTTCATCGAGGTTTACCGACCTCTCACGGTACTCAATGGATATGGTCAGAGATTAGTACTTCAGAGCTCAGACTTTTGAGCGTGGTTTGCGCTGAGATATCCAATCTAGCATCATCCATATGAGCATTCCTACTTATGCTGGGGTGCCCGAGCAGGATTTGGGGGTCGAGAGCTTCCTCGCGGAGAAGGGACATCCGACAGTTGTCAGTAGTGGGTGAGCTGGAGCAGAGACCTCTGCAGGAGGGAGCCGACGTCAGGGACCCAAATGTGGGAGACGTTTCGAGAGGAGATCTCAGGACAGGGGATCGGCCGTATAGGGTTCACAGGGCGCTTCCAGCCAGCCTTGAGAGAGGTGATGTTACTAATGTGATGGTAGGGGACATCTCGCTCGAGATTGTCCGACCCGCCGTGCTACTAACACGGGAGCAGTGGATGGACCACTGAGGCAGAGGCAATGTATGGAGCAGGCAGATCCGCGAGGTGGGGGACATGGTAGAGGAGCGGGGAGAGAAGCTTGAGGTTGTCAGCGTTTCGACCCTTTACCACCACCAACCCCAAGAGGTCCACCCCAGGCTCAGGGAGCTGGTGGACAGAGGCAGGGGCAGCTGCAGGCGACAGAGGGTTATGACCCAGGTACTCCTAAAATGATTAGAGGTACTATCTGTTTCTTTTCTACTTTGGTTGCCGTATTGATAGACACAGGTGCTAGTCCTTCCTTTGTAGATAACCAAAGCTTGACGTACATAGATATTACATTGCTTTTGCGGACTACATAATACATAACAAAAACAGACACACAAGGACCGTAACAGTTTAGTGTCTTTGGAAACTTGGAACGTAATATTCTAATCTTGGTGAAAGATCTTCAAGATCTCCCATAATGATCTTCCACTTTTTGTTTCCTTACCTAAAACCTATCATTTAATCCTGGGGGGAAATAAAACATAAAAAGGGTGAGATCAAATGCTCAGTAAGGGTAAGCATGGATAAATTAAAACATAACATATATATTTGAACTTAAAAACATGAACATAATGTTTAAACATCAAAATCTTGAGCAAAAACATAAAACATGGAAGTACATAAGGCATAGATCAAAATGGAACATATATCATGATAAAATAGCATGGGAATAAAACATGTAATTGTGGCATCCATTCATCACATGTAACGATTTCCATAGTAGCCAAGGCATTCCGGCCAAGACCATCTTAGTGGACAAAGTCCCTTTCTGAATCGAGTTCACTCCTCGATCTAGTCATGTATCACTGAACTGGATTAACTTACCATTTCAGCCATGTCTATCTCATGAGATACAAATCTTTACCCAATGCATTGGAGGGAGATATAGGTCCCACCCATCTCATAATGAAATCATTCTTACTTGTGCCACAAAATAAACATACATCATTCATAAAAACCCAATAAATAAAATGGGTTTCATAAACATCATCCCATCATTACATAATCCATATAAAAGAAATGGTTATCATTTCATAATAAGGAAATATAAACAATGTAAATCATAGAGAAATTATACTTGAAACATACACATATGAAATAATTTCATCTTAGATGAAAAATGGTTTTGATAAAACACTTGAAATGAATTCTTAAGGAAAATATCCTTTCTTCTTCAAAATCATTTTCTGTTCACAAAATGTCGTGCACTTATAAAGGAAAAGGATTTTGTTGAAAATAGTCATGAAATATTGTGGAGGAATATTCATGAAAACAAGGTTTTATAAAACCGTAAAAATCTGTTTGTGCCGTATATATTAAAAAAAACATTTTTCTCGTACTTTTACCGGAAAAGTCAAAAAGTACCTCGTAAAAGAAATATTCCATACATAACATGAAGTAAAATTAAAAATGGGTAAAAATTACTTTAAACATACATGAAAACACTTTTATAAAATATGGACATGTATGAAAGAAATAACGCCAGTAAATACTTACGAATAAGCAATCTCAGATAAAAATGAGATTTGCAAAATTATCCCTTACCTTAGGTCCGATATGCTTCATACATATCTGAACCTCCTGTATAATGATTTAAATAATGTCATTGACTTATTACTGAATCATATTCATTGTTATGATATCATATATGATTCACTTATGACTTTATGTTACCCATTCTTTTGTAAATTCCATGTTAAAGAGCGTTTTGGGTAAAATCGTTTCATTTTTCGTTCGTGTTTTGACTTGTAATTATTCATATGATTACTTAGATCATTATTACTTAATTATAGAATATAAAAAATTATTTATATATAATATATATTCAGAATATACATATATATAATAGATCGATAAATGGAAAGAAATACACTGTTCATGGAGACGGTAGGTCGTACGTACGCATTAACGTTTTTTTCGTTTCCTCATTGAATTGAATTGAATTAATTGGATGAAATATATATATATATATATTAAGTATCATTATTATGTCATATATTTTATGATTACTTATTATATATACTTTATAATCATTTATGAATGGTTAATCATTAAGAATGAATCTCATCGCGTCGTGGAGACGGTATTCCGTACGTACGCACGAGCGATGATATCGTTCCCATGATCGTGGAATTTTATTGGAGTGTATGTATACTATTAAAGAATAAATATCACTTTACAATAATCATATATAGTTATTATTTACACCATTATACCCATCCAAGTAAGGTGGTGGTGGAAAATAGATTACACCACAGCGTGGAGACGGTATTCCGTACGTACGCATGCGCGGTGATTTCATTTTCCATAGGATGAATAGATGGTGAAATAGGGTTGTTTAATACATATAATAACATATCAATATATGATTTATACTGATGTTATTACTTCATAATGAAAGAACTAAAGAATAAGAAGTGGAAGAAGAAATAAAGTTGAAAGAATCGGTAACGGGCATTACCTCTTCTTTGAAGCACCTCTTTGAGACCTCCTCTTAGGGCACTAAAAGTGGTCTTTGAAGAAGACCAGGACCTCTAGGATGTTTCTAGGGAAGTGGAGAATATAATTTGTCATGGGTTGGCCGAGCATGAAGGCTCAAAGTGGTGTGAGGTAGAGAGGGAGGAGGTGCCCTTTTATAAGGGAGGAGAGGGGCACCATTGGAATATCTAAACATATTATTTTATTATAAAGTCATATTCGGTTTTTAATAGCTCAAAATTGATATATTTCGAAGCTAAGGTGTGTATGGGTAGAAATCCTCTCATAAAATAAAATTATGCAAGTTTAGGTCATTATATTAACCTTATCTTTTAGTTTTAACTCTTAGTTAATTAGATTGACATTTACCATGTCACTTTGTATTTTTATATTATATAGTTAATAAACTTACCATATACATCCAAGAGACCCACAAGTGGTCCATCATTGATACACCTATCATGATATAAGTATCTTGGAAGAACCTTAGATTTTTATGAATATAATAACAATTAATAATATAATATTTGTTTTAAAAACTATTTTATGTCAATTATGACACTATTTGGTAATTTATTTTAGTGAAAATCATAACAGAATGATTTGTTTGAAAAAAATTAATTAAATCAATAATAAAATTTCATATTAACATATAAAATTATTGGAATTCATAAAAAGTCTCAAATTACATTTATTTAGGTATTTATAACATCAATTATGTCAATATTTCATCAATAAGATAATTACCGCATCATCATTGTGTCATACATAAATTAAAATATATTAACTCTAAAAATTACAAATAAAATACCATTATGTAGGAAATTGTTTTATCTTTATAATTAATATTTATAGTCGAATTTATATTATGTATAACCCTATATTAAAAATGATGTAGTTATTAAACTTTGGTTTTAACTATTTTAACCCTTCTTTAAATAAATTAATAATAAATGTCCTAATCTAATCCAAGTGGGACTAAATGGTCATATTTAATTATTAAGGTTGTTCTTGGTCAAATTACACTTATCCAATAGAATTAGGACATGTGTTAGGGTAATAATAAAAACACTTTTACCCTTAATTACCCTATTTACTTTTAACCGTGGTAAAAAAAAGTAAAAAGTTACTATTCACCAAAAACTATTTTCATCTCACTGAACCAAATTTTAGTCCTTGATATTACCCTTGTCTCTCGGATTTTCGAAATTCCACTCACAGAAGCAGTAAAATTATGTTTTATGAAAAATTCTGTTTTTTTACTACCACTTAGTGGTTTTACTATTCATCAAAAAATGAAAGTTTCCAGAAAAATACCAAAAATTAGGCCTAAGATATATTTTTTATTATAAATTCAAAAATGATGTCTATTTTACCAAATTAAAAACTTATTAGTTACATCAACTAATTTAAAAATTAATTCCCGTTGTCAAAACAAATAGCGTGTTTTTAAGAGATAATAACTATCAAAAGATTGACACTTGTTTATGTCTGGTTTAAATGTGAAATTACATCAAATGAACAAAATTGTATTAAATTGTAAAAATATATTCTAAATATACTTTAAAACCACTCAAATTAATAATTTATCACTATTAATTATTTCGATTAAAAAATTTGTTTTTAATTAAAATTTAGCAATTTTCAATATTCATCAGAATATGAAAGTTATCCGAAAAGTACCAAAATTTCACCATATGCTAATTTTGATATTCTGAATCCAAAAATGAAGTCCATTTTGAAAGATAAAATTTATAAAATTTAAAAAAGTGGGTATTTCTATTCATAAAGGCTAGTTCATAATAATAATATCTCATTTAGGGAAACTCAGTATTGCGTACTACACACGCTATCGAGGAAGGTCACGATTGGGTGTAATGCAAGGAAAGTCAGGGATGCATGTTGTTCAAGCCCCATTTGGTGTAGCGTACAACACAAGACATTAATGAAATTAAAAAGAATATTTTTCATAAAATCTCAGGGTGTTACATTCTACCCCCCTTGAAATGAATTTCGCCCTCGAAATTCGTTGGGGTTATAAATGGTTTACTACTCGAAATTTTCTTTAATAGAAACCCACTTAGTAAAAAGTAATACCAAAACTTGGATTTAAACACTAAAGTATGAAACGTAATGGTTACCCAAATTAACTCATCACTAGGTTTCCACATAAGAGAACATAGTTGAAAATATGGATATGGAAGAAAAATCTAACCATCATGTTCTAATGGAGAGTGGTATAGAACATGGCTATGAAAAAGCCAACAATCACAAAGCCATAAATTTGTGACGATCTAAGGTACCATCTGATTCATTGGATATAAGAGCAGTAGGACATCATTTTTTGTTTTCAAGATCATTTCCCTAAAGTTGATGAAATTGGAATTAGAAGAAATACTTTCGTGATTTTGGTACACTCTCACCGTTGGTCGTTCTTTGGACAATTTCCACTTCATCTCTTGATGAAATGAAGTTGAATTTGTCATTCGTGATGTGTTAGCAGATCATGTGATAGAATGATGGGTCATTCCATCTGTCTCAAACAAAAGGTTAGAAAAGTTATCAAAAAATACATAAGTCCATCTATAGTGAGATTAATCATATATGGTTCCTAAAATGGACTTATAATTCATATATCATACTTCTTAATATAATAAAACTAGTTTCTACTAAATAGGGACTTCCTGTAGTTCAGTGGTAGGCGATAAAGGCCAGTCGCACTTCGGTTGTGGGTTTGATTCCCATAGCCTTGTCCGACGCGATGGGCAGTCGCCCATCCTGCAGGTTGTCCTTTTTCTAAAACTACATTACTATAACATCCCATCAAAAATATCGAAAAAACTTCTATCCTTAAACAATACTAACTTATGTCCAACATAATCCATTCCAATCTTTAGGGTTATCCAAAATACTGCTATCTAATCTCATTTATAGTGAAAATGATTACCAAAAAGTTCATATAACAAGCATGTTAATACCATCGTTGATCCCCATATATCATGAGATATGTCTTGTTGGTCACATTCCAAACATTCTAAGGCCTTAATCATGTATTCACTTGAAAAATGAATACCCATTGAGTCTTATTGAAAACATGAGTGTTGTCAAAAGTTAACTCTTTCCACATACCAAAACCTCAAAATTATATATACTCAAACCATGATATAAATATTTCCTTATATCATTCATGAGCTCATGAATACTATCAAACATTTAATTTTCTCCTTATCCCTTCATTATGGGCATATCATCTTTTTCCCAAAAATATCTCAATCACTTTCCATGATTACCGGTACCATAAAATTATTGAAAACCACAATAGACTAATACAAAAATATTCCAATACACCATAAAAGTACCTCAACAACATTATTATTGAATACCAATACATAAACACTTCAATACATCCTCTTCAATTATTGTCCTGGAATAATTCCTTCCTGGATTTAGAAGTAACTTTTTAGGTCAGGGCATTGAGTTGGGTAATGCCCATGTTCTCCACAAATAAGACATTGAACTCGATAACATTCTGTCACTCTATGACCCTTTTCTCCACACAGATAACATATGTCCCCCAATTTGAGGTATTCCTCAAGGTTCTTCTTCCCTTATTTAGAAATCCCAATTTTCCCTTCTTTATGATCCTCAACATGAGAACATGCATAAAAGTCTATCTTCCTCTTATTTGATGAATTAGGCATACCACTAAATTTCACCTTGTTAATCATATATCACGATGACTGATTCGGGATAATCACAATATCGTTCACTCTTGGTATTATACAATTTTGTTGCTCATAGTCACCAATTTCTCCATTGGATTCAATGTTAACCGAATTTCTTCTGGTTCCCTCCTTTTATTAAATCACAAAAATAATTCTGTGAGAGGCAAAAAACATACAAGGAAAACAACATAAT
The DNA here is from genome assembly GCA_963277665.1 of Viscum album. Taxonomy (NCBI): domain Eukaryota; kingdom Viridiplantae; phylum Streptophyta; class Magnoliopsida; order Santalales; family Viscaceae; genus Viscum; species Viscum album. The sequence goes on from OY728130.1 coordinate 1,230,001,532, forward strand.
CAAGGGGGAGTACCTCCGACATCTAACATATTAGGTTTAATTCAAATATCGTTATCGTAATTCTAGGACAATAACCTATACTTATACTTAACCTTAGGGACATCCCTAGACATACCTTACGAATATCTCTAGGGATCTCAATAAAGTTCTCGCATCCTAGTTTCCAAAGGTTAACTAAACCTTTCCTCTGATACCAATTGTAGAGACCCAAAGCTTGACATACATAGATATTACATTACTTTTGAGGAATACATAATACATTACAAAAATAGACACATAAGGACCGTAACATTTTAGTGTCTTTGGAAAAATGGAATGTAATATTCTAATCGTGGTGAAAGATATTCAGGATCTCCCATAAAGATCTTCCACTTTTTGTTTCCTTACCTAAAAACTTTCTTTTAATCCTGGGGGAAAATAAAACATAAAAAGGATGAGATCAAATGCTCAGTAAGGGTAAGCATGGATAAAATAAAACATACCATATATATTTGACCTTAAAAACATGAACATAATGTTGAAACACCAAAATCTTGAGCAACGACATGAAACATGGAAGTACATAAGGCATAGATCATAATGGAACATAAATCATGATAAAATAGCATGGGAATAAAACATGTAATTGTGGAATCCATTCAGCACATGTAATGATTTCCATAGTAGCCAAGGCATTCCTTCCAAGACCATCTTAGTGGACCAAGTCCCTTTCTGAATCGAGTTCACTCCTCGATCCAGTCCTGTATCACTGAACCAGATTAACTTACCGTTTCAGCCATGTCTATCTCATGAGATATAAATCTTTACCCAATGCATTGGAGGGAGATATAGGTCCCACCCATCTCATAATTAAATCATTCTTACTTGTTCCACAAAATAAACATACATCATTCATAAAAACCCAATAAATAAAATGGGTTTCATAAACATCATCCCATCATTACATAATCCATATAAAATAAATGGTTATCATTTCATAATAAGGAAAGAGAAACCAGGTAAATCATAGATACATTATAATTGAAACATACAAATATGAAATAATTTCATCTTAGATGAAAAATGGTTTTGATAAAACACATGAAATGAATTCCTAAGGAAAATATCATTTCTTCTTCAAAATCATTTTCTTTTCACAAAATGCCGTGTAATTTTAAATGAAATGGATTTTTTTGAAAATATTCATGAAATATTTTGGAGGAAGCTTCATGAAAACAAGGCTTTATAAAACCGTAAAAATCTGTTCGTGCCGTATAAGTTAAAAAAACATTCTTCTCGTACTTTTGCTAGAAAAGTCAAAAAGTACCTCGTAAAAGAAAGATTCCATACATACCATGTACTAAAAGTAAAAATGGGTAAAAATGACTTTAAACATACATGAAAACACTTTTATAAAACATGGACATTTATGATAGAAATTACCCTAGTAAATACTTACGAATAAGCAATCTCGGATAAAAATGAGATTTTCAAAATTATCCCTTACCTTAGGTCTGATATGCTTCGTATGTATCCGAACCTCCTGTATAAGGATTTAAATAATGTCATTTACTTATTACACAATCATATTCATTGTTATGATATCATATATGGTTCACTTATGACTTTATATTACCCGTTCTTTTGTAAATTCCATGTTAAAGAGCGTTTTGGGTAAAATCGTTTCATTTTTCGTCCGTGTTTTGACTTGTAATTATTCATATGATTACATAGATCATGATTAATTAATTGTAGAATATAAAACATTATTTATATATAATATATATTTCGAATATACATATATATAATAGATCGATAAATGGAAAGAAATACACTGTTCATGGAGACGGTAGGCCGTACGTACGCATGAACGTTGTTTTCATTTCCTCATTGAATTGAATGAAATTAATTGGATGACATATATATATACATAAATCCAGTATCACTATAATGTCATATATTTCATGATTACTTATTATATATACTTTATAATCATTTATGAATGGTTAATCATTGAGAATGAATCTCATCGCGTCGTGGAGACGGTATTCCGTACGTACGCACGAGCGATGATATCGTTTCCATGATCATGGAATTTTATTGGAGTGTATGTATACTATTACAGAATCTATACCACTTTAAAATAATAATATATAGTTATTATTTACACCATTATACCCATCCAAGTAAGGTGGTGGTGGAAAATAGATTACACCACGGCGTGGAGACGGTATTCCGTATGTACGCACGCGCGGTGATTTCATATTCCGTAGGATGGATAGATGGTGAAATAGGGTTGTTTGATACATATAATAAAAAATCAGTATATGAGTTATACTGATGTTATTACATCATAATTAAACAACTAAAGAATAAGAAGTGGAAGAAGAAATAAAGTTGAAAGAATCGGTAACAGACATTACCTCTTCTTTGCAGCGCCTCTTTGAGACCTCCTCTTAGGGCACTAAAATTGGTCTTTGAAGAATAACAGGACCTCTATGATGTTTCTAGGGAAGTGTAGAATATAATTTGGCTTGGTATGGCCGAGCTTGAAGGCTCAAAGTGGTGTGAGGTATAGAGGGAGGAGGTTCCCTTTTATAAGGGAGGAGAGGGGCACCTTCGGAATACCAAAAAATATTATTTTATTATAAAGTCATATTCGGTTTTTAATAGCTCCAAATTGATATATTTCTATGATAAGGTGGGTATGGGTCTAAATCCTCTCATCCAATAAAATTTAGACATGTTTAGGTCATTATATTAACCTTATCGTTTAGTTTTATCTCTTAGTTAATTAGATTTACATTTACCATGTCACTTTGTATTTTTATATGATATAGTTAATAAACTTACCATATACATCCAAGAGACCCCCAAGAGGTCCATTAATGATAAAACTATCATGATATAATTATCTTGGCAGAACATTAGATTTTTAGGAATATAATAACAATTAATAATATAATATTTTTTTTTAAAAACTATTTTATGTCAATTTTGACACTATTTTGTAATTGATTTTTGTGAAAATCATAACAGAATGAGTAGTTCTAATAAAATTAATCAAATCAATACTAACATGTCATATTAACATAAAAAATTATTTTAACTCATAAAAAGTCTCAAATTACATTTATTTTTGGTATTTATAACATCAATTATGTCAATATTTCATTAACAAGATAATTACTCCATCATCATTGTATCATAAATAAATTAAATTATTTTAAGTCTAAAAATTACAAATAAAATACCATTATGTAGGAAATCTTTTTTTCTTTCTAATGAATATTTATAGTCGAATTTATCTTATGTATAACCCTATATTAAAAATGATTTAGTTATTAAATGTTGATTTTAACTATTTTAACCCTTCTTTAAATAAATTAATAACAAATGTCCTAATCTAATCCAAGTAGGCCTAAATGGTCATATTTAATTCCTAAGGTTGTTTTCGGTCGAATTAAACTTATCCAATAGAATTAGGACATGTGTTAGGGTAATAATAATAACACTTTTACCCTTAATTACCCTATTTACTTTTAACCGTGGTAAAAAAAGTAAAAGTTACTATTCACCAAAAATTATTTTCATCTCATTGAACCACATTTTAGTCCTTGATATTAACTGTGTCTCTCTGAATTTTTAAATTCCACTCACAAAAGTGGTAAAATTATGTTTTATGAAAAATTCAGTTTTTTTAACTACCACTTAGTGGTTTCACTATTCATCAAAAAATGAAAGTTTCCAGAAAAATACCAAAAATTAGGCCTAAGATATATTTGATATTATGAATTCAAAAATGATATCTATTTTACCAAATTCAAAAAATATCAGTTACATTAACTAATTTAAAAATTAATTCCCGTCGTCAAAACAAATAGCGTGTTTTTAAGAGATAATAAGTATCAAAAGATTGACACTTGTTTATGTCTGGTTTAAATGTGAAATTACATCGAATGAACAACATTGTATTAAATTGTAAAAATATATTCTAAATATACTTTAAAACCACTCAAATTAATAATTTATCAATATTAATTTTTTCGATTAAAAAAGTTGTTTTTAATTAAAATTTAGTAATTTTCAGTATTCATTAGAATATGAAAGTTATCTGAAAAGTACCAAAATTTCACCCTAAGCTAATTTCGATATTCTGAATCCTAAAATGAATTCTATTTTGAATGATAAAATTTATAAAATTTCAAAAAGTGGGTATTTCTATTCATAACGGCTGGTTCATAATAAGAATATCTCGTTTAGGGAAACTCAGTATTGCGTACTACACACGCTATAAAGGAAGGTCGCGATTGAGTGTAATGAAAGGGAAGTCAGGGATTCATGTTGTTCAAGCTCCTTTTAGTGTAGCATATAACACAAGACATTAATAAAATTAAAAAGAATATTTTTCATAAAATCTCGTGGTATTACATCCTTTCTGGCTTCTTATCTTGTTCGAGACCTTGAGATTCCAGTTGATCCGTTGACTCAACCCTTATGCTTAGTAGCACTGACTAGAGAAGATTCAAGGATCACACACCTTTGCAGGCAGTGTGACCTGACCCTTGGAGGCGAGAGTTTCGGTTAGAACCTCTTGGTGGTAGCGTCGAGGCCTTATGATGTCATTCTTGGTATGGATTGGCTATCCAAAGTTCATGCCCAGATTGATTGTTTTAGGAGAAGGGTGTGGTGTGTCCGCAGTGATGGAATGCAGTTCTCTTTTGTTGTTGAAATAGAGACCCAGGCAGTGCAGGATGGACTCATGCATAGGAGGGCACAACCGATTTCACATCAGTGGGCTATCCTAGCCCTTGGTGCGACAGATGTTACGAGTTTCCGGTTTCCAGCAGTGGTGGCTGAGTATGAGGACGTCTTTCCAGAGGATGTCCACAGGCTACCTCCCCATCGGGAGATAGATTTCTACATTGAGTTGCAACTCGGGATGACCCAGATATCAGTATCGGCTTATCAGATGGCTCCTGCAGAGCTTTATGTGCTGAGGATGCACCTGGATGACTTGTAGAAGAAGGGCTTTGTGAGACCCAGCGTTTCACCATGGGCGGCCCCAGTGCTGTTTGCCCAGAAGGTGGACGAGAGCTTGAGGCTATGTGTGGATTACCGGTGCTTGAATCAGGGGACCGTGAAGTACCGGTATCCACTACCGAGGATCGATGACCTCTTAGACCAGTTGAGTGGGTCATGATGGTTCTCGAAGGTTGATCTATGATCAGGCTATCACCAGTTGCGAGTACGGGAGGAGGATATACCGAAGACGGCTTTCAGATGTCTCTACGGTAACTATGAGTACTTGGTGATGCCCTTCGGCGTGAAGAACGCCCCAACAGTGTTCATGGGAGTCATGAACCGGATCATTCAGCCCTATCTAGACCGGTTTGTAGTGGTCTTCATCGATGATATCCTTGTGTACTCTACGTCTGAGGAGGAGCACGCGAGACACCTAAGGATGGTTCTGGACACACTTCGAGAGCACCAGTTGTATGGGAAACTCTCAAAGTGTCAGTTCTGGTTACAGGAGGTCCACTTTTTGGGGCACGTTATCTCAGCGGATGGTGTAGCAGTGGACCCAACAATGGTGGAGGCATAGCTAGCATGGGAGCCACCCCGGAGCGTGACAGAGGTGCGGAGTTTCCTTGGGTTGGCAGGCTACTATCAGAGATTCATCTATGATTTCTCCAGGATTGTAGCACCCATTACAACTTTGACCCGAAAGGGACAACCTTTCGTTTGGACCGAGAAATGCCAGCAGGCTTTCCAGAAGTTGAGACAGAGTCTGATGTGCGCCCCGATCTTGAGATTACCATAGGAGGGTGTCAAGTACGTAGTGTTCTGCGACGCATCAGGAACCATGATTGGTTGTGTCCTGATGCAGAGTCAAGTGGTGATTGCCTATGTCTCATGTCAGTTGATACCACATGAGCAGAACTATGCCACCCATTATCTTGAGTTGGCTGCGGTAGTCTTTGCATTGAAGGTGTAGCAGAACTACCTGACGATAAAGCGGTTTACCAACTACTCTGATCAAAAGATTCTTAGATATATCTTTTCTCAGAAGGATCTAAATTTGACACAGAGGCGATGGCATGAGTTCCTCTAGGATTACGGCTTTGTGATAGTTTAAACTCCTCGTAAGGGGAATGTAGTGGAAGATGCTCTAAGAAGGAAATCCAGTTCTCAGTTTCTGGATGAGGTGTCAAGGCAGTTGGCCTGTTTGCATTTTTCCTTCGTGGATGGTGATGGGGGATCTTACCTCTAGTCGATGGTTGTTACCCCTCCACTCTTACAACGATTCAGAGAAGAACAACATGATGATGCTAGCTATGAGACTCTACGTGCTCAGATATCCACAGGTGATGCAGCTGATGGATATTCAGAAGGTGGAGAGCACGTTGTCCTTTTCAAAGGATGCACGGTAGTACCAGTGATGTTGTGGGAGGAGGTTCTGAGGGAGTTCCATACATCCCCTTTGGCAGTGCATCCAGGCGTGGAAAAGATGTACCAGGACCTCCGACGTCAGTTCTGGTGGCCAGGAATGAAGAAGAGTGTGGCAGATTTTGTTTCTCAGTGCCTTGTCAGCAAGTAAAGGCTGAGCACCAGGTTCCAGCAAGTTTGACTCAGCCCCTTGAGGTTCCAGAGTGGAAGTGAGACAGAATATCCATGGACTTCGTGATGGGTTTACCACATACTTCCAGGGGATATGATGCAATCAGGGTGATCGTTGATCGACTCACCAAGTCGGCCCACTTTCTAGCCATACGGGAGCAGAGTTCAGTAGAGAACTTGAGACGCCTCTACGTGCAGGAGATAGTTCGGCTTCATGGAGTACCATCGACAATCATCTCAAATCGTGATGCTAGTTTCACATACTGGTTGTGGAAGGGATTGAAGGAAGCTTTCAGGACTCGATTATGCTTGAGCACAACGTTTCATCCCCAGACTGATGGTCAGACAGAGCGGACCATCCAGGTCCTGGAGGATATGCTACGAGCTTTCATTCTTGACTTTGGTCGTAGCTGGGAGGATCAACTACCACTGGTGGAATTTTCTTATAAAAACAGTTATCATTCCACTATTGGTATGGCACCATTCGAGGCTCTATATGGGCGAACTTTCAAGTCACCACATTGCTAGACTATCCCAGGAGTGTCAGCACTCATGGGCCCCGAAATGGTGAGAGCTACTATAGAGAAGGTGCAGGTCATCTAGGAGAGGATGAAGACTGCCCAGAGTCGGAAAAAGTCTTATGTCGACCGGAGGCGGAGGCGTTTGGAGTTCGAGGAAGGAGACCATGTGTTCCTTCGGGTGTCACCTCGACGGGGATTGTAGAGATTTGGCCGAGGCGGCAAGCTATCTCCGAGGTTCGTTGGCCCTTTTCAGATTCCGAGTAGAGTTTCTGAGGTGGCGTATCACTTGGCTCTACCTCCTCAGATAGACCGGGTACACAACGTCTTCCATGTGTCGCAACTACAAAGGTACGTGTATGATCCATCACACGTCATCGACTGGGGTGAGCTAGACATCGACGATGGAGCGACCTTTGCTGAGTACCCAGTGGAGATCGAGGATTGGCAGGAGAAGATCCATCATGGATGAGCTATTCCCTTGGTGCGTGTCTGGTGGCAGTACGGGGATCTCCAGGAGATCACATGGGAGTGGGAGGCTCAGATTCACGTACAGTACCCACATCTTTTTCAGTAGCCATTGTTTTAGATTTTAAGGGACGTAAAAGCCCTAAGGTGGGTGTGATGTAATGTCCCAGATTCTTCCATGTCTTATTTTAATATTATATGGGAATTATTTCGAGACTAAGCTCTATGATGGCGTGTAGTTCCCATGCCCAGTGAGCTCGGAACAAATGTTTGAATATAATTTAATAATTAATTTACACGCGCATGCAGTTCTCCTGAAAAAGTGGAATAACTCCCGAACGGGTGCTCAGATCAGAATTCAGAGGGCACCGTTGCATTCATAACAATGATTTTACACTAGGCAAGGCCTAACTTCAGCCGGCACAGGTCGGTGGTGAAATCTAGTTTTTGGACGCAATAGTAATAAAATATTTAACAAAAATATTTTATTTTTGAAGTGAGATCATTTAAATATTTTTTTTCCTCTCCTCTTTAAATAGAGGCTTGCGCAAGGGTCCAGGGTTACTAACCCCATAACCCTGAAAACCCTTAGCGGATCTGGATGAAACCCCAACGCGGTGGTGGCGACGTTCTTGACGGATTTCGACGGCGATGACGACGTGGCGAGCAGATATTCGCCAGAAAATGCAGCGAATCTAGGTAGGTTGTTGTTGTGATTTTAATTCTTCCCCATTTTTGGTTTCCATGATGAACACGGACTAATCCCCGAACACATTAGCACGTGGATCGATCATTCTTGCGGGATGGGATTTTACGGTGATTTTGGGGGATTTGATTCTTGTTTTTTGTTTGGTTTCGTTCAACCTTATAACGGTGACAAACCAAGATCGACACAAACATATCTCATGGTTCATCCCTCTCGATATGTTGTGTGTTCTTCCCAAAATTCTCGCGTTATTCATGAGAGTTATTCGTGTTCTTTGCGTTCTTCGCGGGGCGATGAACAACTGATCGTTGTGTGTCCGTTCTGCAATGCAATGATCCCAAGTTGAAGGATCAACACTGAAGAGGTCTTGCGCAGGTGTGACGATGGTTTCAGCGGACTGATCGAAGTGGATCGGAAGAAATCATTCTTCGGACGATTTCCGCTCAAATGGCCGGAATCAGATTTTGGAGCCGATTGAAGGCCTAAAACCCATGGATTCAGCTTCACGGAGATGAGGTGACCTAGTATTTGGAGTTTCATGGAGAACAAATTACAGAATCGAGATCCGAAAGACCGGGCGAGGCGCGCGGAGGAAGACGTAGTTTTTGGAATTTTCCCGACTACACGCTGTGTAGTATGGGCTACCCAGTGTGTGTTCATAGGAAGGGTTACCCGGTGTGTACTCCGGGAGTACACGGACACGGGAAGGGTTCACGGCCATGGAAACACCATGTATACCCCTCCCCGGCCAGACCCGGCCAGATACAGGGGGTACCCCATGTATTGGTACATGGGCAGGTGGCACAGACACGGGCAGAGACCGTGTATGGGTAAATGGCCAGCGTCCCAGGTGCTCGAACACGGCGTGTGATTTCTCCTACACGTCTTGTAGTTGTTTTCAATCTAGCAAAGCTGAAGGGCACGGGTTGTTTACAAGGGCAGCACCCAGAGTCAAGGAACACGATGTGTACATTTCTACATGCCATGTAGTTTGGTTTTGCACGGATTGAACGAAGGACATGGGCCGTTTACATGGGCAAGGAAAATAGTGTGTAACCATACGACACGTCGTGTAACTTTTTCTTCATGGCTTAAGCCACTTTCCTTCTGTGACTTGGACTAGTTCTTAGGGTTCGTACCCTTGGCAATCCCCTGAAGGTTCTTTTTTCAACTCTTTCATGCAGTTTGATCCCTTCAGCAGAACTCTCTGAATATAGTTGTTGGAATCCCCTCTGTGAGACCTATAGCCGGATCCTCTATTCATTCTTGGAACCATAGGTAGAGTTCTTGGTATCGACGTGACCAACTTTACCCGGGTGTCGATCCTCTACTTAGCGGATTAGCTCAGACTGAGTTGTCGGAATCACCCCATGACTTGGTTGTGATCCTCATCTGAGTGTCTTGTTCCCAAGGTACTTGTGGAGTGTGTTCTCCTGAAACAAGTACTTTGTATCTCTCTCTCCAGAACTAGGAGTGTGTTGTCCCGATGGTATGCTTAGTGGAATCTTCGAGCTGGATCCTAGTGGTGGTATCACGAAGGTCATTTGTGTATGAGTATATCTGGATATTCATGTTATATGTTCCGTAGACATATACTATGTAGAGATGAATGTACCTTTCTTTGTGGTATTTTCCTTTTTTTATTTCTTTTGTGGTTTTTGGGGAGTCCTAATGGGTATTGTTATACTCACCCATGCACGGGCTTTTCCCGCACATGTCGTTCTTGTGCAGATGGCGAGCCTTTGACATGATTCTAGGCGGACGAGGACCGGACGGTACTCGGTGAGATCAGACGGGCCGAGGTGTGTTCCTACTACTACAGACTGTAGTTCCAGCACTTTTCTTTCCAGGTTGTACTTTGTTACAGACATTCTTTTTGGTGGGCTTGTACTCTTGGCCCAGGGTTTTACTTCCTTGTACATTAATTTCCTGTCGTACTCTGTAGTTGGGTTTTAGTATATGCATGCATCATTTCCTTTTACTAGTTTTACTTTTCAGCTTTGTGGGTTTGGAGATGTGTGTGTGAGTGTACATGTTTTAAGGCAATGCCTCCCATGTTAGTAGCATGCCTACTCAGTGCTAGTCACCAACCCCTGGCCAATTGGAGGCGGGCTTGGGGAGTTGGGGCTCGGGTCCCATCAGGTCGGGTCGTGACACATTATCACTCTATTTAAGCACAATCAACACCATAACGTCAACCATTTCCAAAATATGAATAGTTTCCATCATAGAGGATGAATTTTCATTTCCTCGATCATGAATCTCTTCCAGATACTATTGATATCATTTTATCTCCTCCTTGGTAGCTTTCAAATATTACTAGGGTGGTATCTATTATAGATATATCCCATCCACATAGAATTTATATGTCGCCATCTCTTTGGTTTGATGACATTCTTCCCGAGATAGTAAAAATCTATGTTCTTCGTATTTGGTATGAAATGTTTCTCTGATGAAAAGTTGTGATTCTTGTTCATGTTCTCACTATTTATTGATATCCTTCACAACATAATAGATTTTGTGATAATTGAATCCACCATATCATATTGTGGTAAGCATACTATATAGTAAATGATGTTTTGAGTATAGATTCTCAATGGGTTTCTATGAATCTATACATTCTATGTACATTGAAAGGAATCTATGAGATACACACATACCATTATGGACATATATGTTCTTCTATGAACCACTCTTATGGGGAGAGGCATGCCGCAAAATCCATTCACTCATGGAAATAGATTATATCATTTTCTTGGCTGTTAAATTTCCCTCGCCTAATTCAATATGTAAAATTGGTGTAGGGACATACATTTCAAGCATGAATTTTGAATCTAATTCCACTAAATATTCTATAAAAATTAATCATTTAATGAAACTCATGAGAAAAATGTGAAATAATCACAATATATGTCAATATTTTCCAATAGGTTGATCAACATGTAGGTCTAGGTCTCTCTCGATATCCATGGATTTATTTTTATATGAGGTAGATTCCTCTTGATGTTGACATCCTCCATGAGTATTACTAAAGTCGACATGAAATGACCTAGTGGAATCTATTTTTTCAATTATATGATCCAATTATTTCTCCATTAAAAGAATATGATACTCCACAACATCCAATTAAGGGATTTTCTAGGAAATATTATTTGTAAAAAAAGACACTATAGGCAAAAATTTTTATTCACAGTAAATGTATAAGGATTTTATATGAGCACGAATAAATACATATGTCCAACACAATCTATATCTAAATCCCCAATGTCTCTTAAAAATATACGGATATTTGTTAGTATGAAAATGTCTCCCACTTCTAGTGTTTCATCAAATAATGCATTAAGAATGTTTGTATGTATTTGTTGGATACACCAGGAGTGGGTTGTGTGATAAAAATTAACCATGACTAGTGACATGTTTGGTGAATTATTTTTCCATCCTATAAAATTTTATTATATCGTGTAGGATTAGTACTTATCTTCTCTACAACCAGTACTAGAAGAGGTAGGTCATACTGGCCCCCTTCATTTACTCCTATATACACCATTGGCCTAGAAATAATTTCCCAACCTCGAGTGGTGATAAACTCTAAAACCCAACTAAAATACAGTTTCAGTATACCTCATGGATTATATAATTATTTATTCTTCCTCAACTATAATAATATTAAAGTGACATATTTCATCATAAATAGTTTCCAATTTGAAAAAGAGAATGAAAATTTTTTCTAACAGGAGGCTTAAATCATTGGGATTAATAAAATCATCTCATTCATCCATTGTATAGTCAAACACCCCTTAGGTATTCCTTCCTTAACAATTTAATTTTCCCATTTCATTTTATGGATTTGAATTTCAGTGTAATAGAAATGTATCTCCAACACTTGATTATTATTATTCACCTATGTAGGATCAGTATTGTAATAATAGTTTGAGGGATTCTTTATATATCTATGTTTTGGTATATGTATTCCAACATAAAGAGATAGCCCTAAATCCTATTCCTTATAATTCATATTATTCTTAATCTTATCCAACAATGGATTTACTAAGTCTGATGATTCCATAACTTTTTTTTTTCAGATAACACATCACTGTTAAATTAAAATAGTTTATAATGCCTTTACAAACTAGTATAAGCATAAAACAATTTGGTCATTGGTATTATCTTAGTGATGATTATGAGATATCCTTACTACATATTAATTTGGTACATTTTTTCACATCAACTCATTGAATTTTTTGTGGATAGATTTACTTGGTTGAATCTAGTGGTTTATCATTATCACTCAATCTGTCTATATTCTTTTCATGCATCCCACATACTTAATACATTATAACCCAACACCTAATAAAACACTTCAATAGAATGACTTTTTTATATTAAGAGATAAATTAATTTAAATTCCCAAGTGTTAACATAGTACATAAACTTGGCAAAGGCATTGAGATAACGTTCTAAGAGGCTTCCTTCACCATGAGCACCCAGAGGATTGCAGCCATCATTGGAGGATTCTATGATTGAACTCCCATGAGATGTGACACAATAATATATTTTAGCATCCTCAATTTATTTTAAACCCTCAATATTGAATATATCTAATAAGTGATATGTATTTATATCTATGTCACCCAGATGCTACAATTCAATGCCATCATATATATTTGTATCTCATAATCATCATGGCCATTGTCAAAAATAGTACCATTGGGTGGATCACCATAAATGAATATACTAAAATAAGAAAATAATAATTATAAAATTATAGTTGTTACAAATTTTAATTACATTAGTCTATTTCAAGAGATAGATTGAATGAAAGAGAAAGTCCATAATCCTAAAGACCCATTATACAAAGCACCACATATATATTATAATGTGCCACTATACAGGACCAAAAACATGAAATGAAAAAAATACATGAATTAGGGACTAACATATATAATTATACATTAGGGTTTTATTGATCTTGGATATGATATAATATTCTAATCCTATATTATCCCTTTGATGAAACATGGCTTCCCTGACTAATGATCCTGGCCTAAGACTACTATTATAATCATGAACCAAAAGTAAATTGGTTCTTATCCACATCACCAAGAATCCAACACGACGTGTATTTGTAGGGACATTATAATACAATGTAAAAATTCATATTTCATATTTATATTATTAAAAAATAGGTGAATATTTTACAGTCTTACCCGTGAATTACATTTTATAATCCCGTATAACCCCCCCCATGTACTACATGGGAAACACCATCATTACTTCTCTCGTGTATCAATTAAACAACACTTAAAATACCTCACCCATTTATCACTTGGTAAATGACCCTTTTACATCATCTGAATTTTACAATAGAAAATATCATATGATACAACCGAACACCTATAACACCCTGATATTTTATGTAGTATTTTTTCCGAGTAAATTTATTTGATACCTTCTGTTACACGCAACACCGAGTATTAAAATTTGCGATATACGATTAAAATATTATTATTTTAAATGATAGTTATAACCTAATGGTTTGATTGTAGTGTACGAATTGGCCTAAATAAATTATAAAAATTGAAATTTTATAAATGTGTAAAATTAATTGATTTGTAAAAAAATTTTATGAATGAAATTATTTGAATTAAAAAAATAGTTTTTTAAAAATAGTTTTTATGAAAATAATGTAGTTTTATCTTAATTAATCATTATTAGTGAATTATTTTAATTAATTTTAAACATTATATATTTAATAATTTTTTTAATATTAATTAATATTTTTGTTATGCATTGGACAGGAATAAATCAATTTTTTCCATCAAAATTTATTTTATCAAAAAAGCTTTTTCCTTAAGTGTTGCGATATTATTTCAAAATTAATATATTCAATTTATATAATTTGACGTTTATAAAAAGGATTCAACATTTTTAATTAGGAGGTTCTTATTTTTTTAAATTTGAAATTTTTATTTTTGGACAAGATGAATAGTAACCATTGAAAAATTTAGCATCTCAGTAAAAAGTAAATCATGTTATTCTAGGGTAAAAATAATTGATAGGGTCATAATTTTTCATAATAATCCTTATAATGGAAATTTAATTAAAATTTTATCAATTTTGGATCAAAATATAATATTCTAAAAGACCATTATTGACGAAGAGTATTAATATATTACTTAAAATTACGAGAGTTTGAAAATGTCACTCACATAGTTTTAAATATTTTTTATGTGGTCACATGTGGATAGAAACTAGTTATAAATAAATATTAATAGTAATTTTTTTCATAATGAAGTAATATTCATTATGTTAATTTATTTCTAATTTCTTATATCATTTAATTACCTTAGATGATTAAAAAACCAAAAAATAATATTTATTCAATTAACGGGAAAATAAAATAAATGATATTAATAAAATAAAATTTATATAATTTGAGAAATTTATATTGTTCAATAAATTATAAACGTAAATATGATATTTTAGAATAGTGTTAAAAGGTTATATTCGAGTAAAAACATTTTATTTATGTATTTTAAGTCAAAATAATTGAATACATTCAAAATTGAAAATATCTTTTTATTTTTATTTTATCATTGCGAATTATTTAACTTTCCCTCATTACATTCCTCGAAAAATGAAAATAGTGTTCATGTGTATGTATCATATACCTGCTCTATAAAGGATGTAATTCAATTTTCTATCTATAACATTTATATATGAATATAAATATGTATATAATGAATATATGGGATATTTTTATCATTATTAATATTCTGGTTGTGATGTAAACAAAATAAATTGAAAAGTATTAGAACTACTGAACTAAAATTCTAAATAATAACGAAATAGTAAACACCAAAAATGATGATTTAAATAAGGGATTTGTGTAAAAGGGGCTGATAAATTGTATAAACTATTTATATATTATACTATAACTATGAACATGACTTTGGTATATAATCATTATAAATACATATTTATTATAATGGATGTTATATTGCTTTCAAAGAAAGGTGAACTTAAGGTACTTGTTTTATGTAGTAATCAAATTGTTTATCAAGATTACTTATTATTATTCATCGAATAGTGAAATATTATGTTATACCACTCAATAAAACTTATTACATTTTTATACTCTATTTATTTCATTAATATACATCGTTTCCATTAAATTTACTCATCTTATGTACTAAAGAGACCAAAAATATTTTTTACGGAAAATTCTATTTATTTTAGTCTTAAGTAAAAAACATTTGTCCGTATCTATATATTCTAAAAACGTTTTAATGAAGGTTTTTACTATTATGATATGATCTTTTTAATGTAATTTTTACCCTATATTAAATTTTTTATTAATATATTAATGTAATATTTTTTTATATTCCTAATGAGGTAATATTTATGTTTTTTTATTGTGTCAAAGGAATTACATTTTAGTTATAAAACATGAAAAAAAATTCACACCATAAAGAATAATTTTGCCATATAATCTTCATTTCATAGTTTACAATGGTATATTAAATGAATTTCATTTCATTAATATATGTACATTTTGTTTTATATTGTATTTAAAAATGGAAATTTTATTTTAATCAAGAATGATTTAATGAAATTATAATGGTATTTTAATTCATCAATGGTAGAAAATGTTGATTTCACTTATGAATTATTTGGGATATTATTCCATGATACTATCCTTATTCACTTATATATGGTTAATATTTATTATGTCAATATGTTTATGAAACAAAATTCTTTCATACAGTCTGTTCTATGTTGAAATAATGATGTTTTTATGAAACAAATTCTTTTGAATTGGATATGTTATAATGAAATGTTTCTGAATCTAATTTATTGTATGGGTTTTGATATGATGATTGATTTGTGATCTGGTGAATCATATATATAAGATTTTAATTATGTTATGGGTGTGATCTGTATCACCCACCAATTCATTGGGTATTATTGGTATCTCATGAGATAAATGGGATTTTAATGGGCAGTGAACCAAATAAAGTAAGGGAATATGTCCATTATAATAGTCATGGGATTGAAAATTGTCTAAAATATTTGTTTGCGGAGTGAACCCATTCTACAATGGTAGGATTAGACATGATACTTTACTATTAATGAAATGGTTTTCTAGGCATATGTGTATACAACTTGTGAATGTAATATCACTATATTGAAAATTCAGGTTTCACATTTTTCAATTCCCTTATGATTAATTTCTTATGAACTAGAAATACTTTCTCCATGACTAAGGATTATGATATTCTATATTTCATGATTTGTTTTCAAACATTATGATCATGTTATTATACACTTATGCTCATGTTATGTTTATGTGATCATTGATATCAAACTTTTTTATCCTAATTTAGCATCTATACTCACCATTTTCTAGTGTTTACATTCCCGGGTTATGAAGAAAAGTGTTAAATATGATATGTCTCAAAAGTTTTCTGGTTAATAAGAAATAATTACATGACGATGTTGATATTTTATAGAAAATTTTATTTATTTTCATGTTTCCAAGGAAACAATACATAATGTTATCTGGTGTGTATCATTCTGTTATGTAAAAAATATTAATCTTTTAATATGTAGTACATATTTATGGGAAGTTTGTATCTTTAAAATAATTATTACATAATGGATTAGGTAACAATTAGAAACTACGCTAAGAAATACATTTTGAGAAACATAAATATAATTCTATGTATGTGAAAATATTATGGAATGTTGGGGAAGGATATAGAAAGTAGTTTTTGATAAAATACTTTCTTCTCTAGATACAATATGTGGATATAGATCTAGAAATTTTTTACTAACATGAAACAACTCTTAGAAGGAGCATTGGGATGAAATATAACACCACCTAGTAGATGATAGTGGACCATACTGAACAAACTGATTGACACTCCTTGGATATATGTTTGGTAAATTCACAAACTTCTTACAAATAATCAAATTGAAATTCATAAATGATCATGAAAGACCTAAGTTATGATGAAGGTTTTTAGATTAAAAATAATCTTAAAAGTTTTATGAAATTAAATATATGAATTTTCTTTCTTCGTTATGATGTTTCCCACTATGATTTTTATTTATTGCATTATTCGTTTTCATTTCTAGTCAATGAAGGGAACCAGAAGGATTGGGTATAATGTTTAATTTTATAGAAATTGTGTTATTCAAATAAAAAATGGGATGATGGCTATATTAATAGATATTTTGATTATGAAAAATCAGTTATCAAAAAGTATGATTAAAAACATTCACCCTACCCAACTATTTACCCACCAAAGAAGATAATAAAAGAGTATATTTACCATTATAGTAGTCGAGACTATGGATGAGATGAATATTATGTTTTCTATATATTGAGAATGTGAAAAGAATAACTCAGGGTAATATCTCAGTGTAACGCGAATTTTTTTATGTGTGGAGAAGAAGGGTAAAAAGTAGGTTGTTTCTAAAGAAAAAAAGAAATTTTTAGTTTACAAAATAGATTAGAATAATGGTTTCAGTAAATAATCATCAATGGCTGAATGTTTTTAATATGGAATGTATGTGACTTATATAAATTGAAGTCTTATAGAATTGATATAGATTTTTGTTAACAAGGGTTATGGGTAATGGTTTTATTGATGATGATGAAGAGACTATAATTGGAATATGAATATAATAAGGTATTAAAGAATAAGATGATGATTACATGTTAATAGTCTTAGAATTTTGTGGAATGGTTGATGTATTTATGTATTCTGGTTCAATAAATATGATGTATATGTTCTTTTTACCAATGGTATTATTGTTATAAGTATCATGAAGAATATAAGGATTGTGATATTTTTGGATGTATATGTGTCTTCATGTAATACTAACTTAGCAGTAAATGATACTATAATGAGTTTATTATTTTATGGTTTATCATATGTTAAAATCATTATAAAAACATTTGGATGTTATATTTTATTTTAATGTGATTAATTAAATTTTGGGTTATGTTTTAATAGAATAAGTAATATGAAACTCTTACATTCAACCTAATGTATTATTTAATTAATAATAAACTTTCCTTGAGATTAACAATATTGATAACTTTGAAGGATTACATGACGTTTAAGGATTGTGAATTTTTAACAATTTACATCATATTTTTTTGGATGTAGATAATCAAGGGATTTAGAACTATTATGCTTATAGATTATACCTCATAACAATTGACGGTTCATTAGTGAAACTACCCATCCCAAGATTTGGAGTTATCTGTGGTATTTGTTTCATTAAAAATATAATGGTGGTACCATTACATAGATAAGTGTGAGATATATACTAATAATAAAATTATATATTATATATTCACACTGAGGAGTTGAATATGTTCAGTAGAATATGGATGGATAAGATTACAGATTGTGATAGTTCAATACATTACCACCTTGTGAAAGAGAACAACATATTTAATGATTAGTGTTGGCAGTATCCTTCTAGATTATCTATAAATAGGATCACAAAAGAACCAATATTTCTTTATTTTAATAGTATGGATCTAAAAATCTTGATGTATTTGGAGAAATTATATATCTCTAAAATGGTTGTTCAACAATCTATTTATTTAAAGATTAATGAAGAACATAAGGAAGATATACATCTATAAAAATATTAGATAAATTCATGAGTATAACAATTATTATGATGGAACTATATGTTATAGATACTTTTTAGGTGTCTGATTCCGTTTATATTTAATTAAGAAATTTTTAGAGGATACTCATGACTATTAAATGTCTATTCCTTCAAAACATAAAAATACGAGTATAGATTTTAAAGATTATTTCTTCTAGGATGGAATGAATAGAGATCTTGAATAATATGTATATGGGTTCTTGGTATGTTAGTAAGTTAATTCTCATTTTCAAATGTCTAAGGGGATATTACATCCAATATCTATACTAACATGGAAATATGAAAGCATCACTAAAAAGTTTGTTATCAGACTCCCTCAAATATAAAATGGGAACATTTCTACATGGGTTGTATTTGATTTCTATAATAATAAGCACACTTCATCGTAATAAGATAGGATTAAACATTGGATTATGTTTTTAGGATATATATTAAAGAATTAGTAAGGTTTCATGAAGTACCACAAACCATTTTATCTTATTGTGATATGAGGTTTACCGTGATGTTATAGATAAGTAATCTGCAAGATTTTGGTACAATGTTTTTTTCAGAACATTGTATCAGACTCTAATAGATTTCTATCTAAGAGAACAATTCTAACCCTATATGATATTTTTAGTTCTTTTATGGATATTTAATTTTCTTGGATCAATAACTTACTATGATTTATTTTTCATAAAAATATTGTTTTGACCTGAGTAGTAAGATAAAACATTATAAATCCTTATATGTAATTAATGGTAGAAGATCAACATACTGGGATGAAGTTGGAGAAATAAAGATATTATGAATTATTCTACAAGAAGGAATATAATATAAGGCCGGTTTTATTCAAAACCCCAAAATATAAAAATTATTTATGGAAAAGTTATATTGAAAATCATTGGCATGAATAGAATTTGAAGTTTATGACCATGATTTTATAAGAATTTCACCCTGGAATAAAGTAAGAATTTTTTTAAGAAGGTAAAACTCTTCTCTATGTATATCCATTTCATTTAAATTCTTGACCATATCAGGATAAAAGATTATTGACTGGTGCTTCCACCAAATCTCTCTCAAGATCATGATGTATTATATGTATCACTATTGAGGAAGTTTAATTGATCCTTCACATGTACATAAAACATTGATCTTACCACTAGAGTAATATCATTATTTTGGATATCAACCTTAAAAGATTTTCTATTTTAGAGAGAATGTTCTATGAACAAAGACAACCAACAGGGTCTACGTTTTGTGTTGAAATAACCAATTGGAGGAGGCTATGTGGGAATTTATAGAAGTGATGAGGAAAAATTTTCCTCATCTATTTGTATTATAGTGATGAATTTGGAGGTTGAACTTTCTTTTGGGGGAGGTGTTATTTAATACCCATATAATTTATGAAATATATTTTTCAAATATATTTTTTCGATATCTTCTGTATGATAAAGCATAGATTTTAAACGAAACATTATATACAATTAATGTATTATAATATAAAATTGTAGTTTTTTCTTGGTTATTATATTGGATGGTTGGATTTGGGATAACTAAATTATGAAATATTTATTGTTATATATGTATGAAATTTACTATTGGGTTTTAAATTTATTATGAAGTAAAATCACATTAAGGAAAAAATAATATTGTTTTGAAAACAAAAATTTAGGCACAAAATGAATTTTAATACAATAAATCACTATTATTGAATGGTTTCAATGAAAAGTTTAAATTATATATATATATATAAATTAATATTAATTTAATATTATTTATATGAATGGTATATGAATTAACCATGTTTTATTTTTATAATATATTTATTCTAAAATTTTGGTTTCGTCGCGTGTTGCCTGATTATTTTAAATTTAATTCCCCTCCATTTTATATCCTTAATATTATAAAATTTATTAAATATTTGTAATCATGTGGATCAAATTTTTTATATATGTCCTTTTTATTTTTGCTCAATATGAATAGTAACCATAGAAAAATTTATCGCCTAAGTAAAATGTTAACTTGCTTAATATAGGATAAAACTATGTGATAATGCCATATTTTTCTCTTCATAATTCTTATTATATTTATTTAATTTGACCTATATCACCTTATTACAGAAATATGTGTTAATAATGGGGACATTTTGATTATAATGATTTATATATTATTTAAATTAAATAAAGTTACAATATATAATTCTCTAAGTTTTAACTATCCCTTATGGGTTCATATAGAGACAAAAAGTAGTTATAAATGAAGATAGATCTTCATTTTTTATAATGAGAATATATTCATGATTTTAATTTTTATTTTTTTGTATTTATTAGGGAAATAAATTAAATTATTACACAATTAAAAAAAGTATATATTGAATTAATGAAAAAATAAAAT
This sequence comes from Viscum album, assembly GCA_963277665.1. Taxonomy (NCBI): domain Eukaryota; kingdom Viridiplantae; phylum Streptophyta; class Magnoliopsida; order Santalales; family Viscaceae; genus Viscum; species Viscum album. The sequence goes on from OY728130.1 coordinate 1,230,022,898, forward strand.
CAATAATTTTGAAAATTATAAAAGTTATATAATTTTATTATTTTGTGTTGTTTCATGACATTTATAGTAAAATATGACATATTATTTTACTATTAATATATTTACTTGAATTTTATCTTTTTATTTCTTATCTTTTAATTAAAATTAAATGACCAGTTTCAAAATTGATAATAATTATATTTTATCAAAATAATATATTATTTAATTGTTTAAAATTTATAAAAAAATCTGATAAGTCAATTTGGATTTTATGTGGTAGAAAATATTATTAAATAAGAATTTAGGGGTCAATTATAACCTTATATGTATGAATTACAACCCTTCAATATTGAATATGTTGTTACATTAGTTAAAATTAAATATGGTTAAGTCAGTTTTAATAAAAATGATATAGTTTAAAATAACAAAAAAATAGACTATATATGTTGAAGGGATTAAAACCCTATCATGCCTTATCATCAAATAATGAGCCATTTTTATTCAATTTTCTATAGAATTAATATATTATAATTTAATATTTTGAGAAATTCAAAATGAGCCCCTCACCTCAATTATAAAACGACACCTCATTCTTCACTACTTCAGTCTAAATAGAAAATTATGGGTTGAATAAACTCTACCATTTCCTATTCTCATCATACATATCCACATTTTAGAGGTTTTATTCGTCCAAATAGACCAACCCTAAATCCATTTAGAGGATATCTAAAGGAGTCATTTCAATGAATATGTAATCGCCTTAAGTGATCAGTTTCTATTCGAATCTACATTACCTCTTATAAATCAATGCTATTTTACATAAAATAATGAAATTTTTATCATAATTATGATTAAAGTTTATTGTGATTATGAAAACATCATTATAATCCATATCTCCAATTAAATAAGAAGATAAATTACCGCTCGATTGTACACATGGATTACTGTCATCAAATATTGATGTAATTCATTTCTCATCACTTTTTTTATAGATTTATATTATTATGGGATTAATTTATTTTTATTATATTTATGAATTAATAATACCTCTATAATTATAATATAATATCTACTTAATTCCCTTCTAACCTTTTGGAAACCTGTAATGTTTCTCGTGAATATATCTGGTCTACCACCTCCATGAAGTTATGTGATTCTTTTTTTCTTTCCATTTCACATGGATTGTAAGAATGGATAGATTTAACAGTTAAGTATGATATATTTGACATGATATTTATTATGATATTTTGAAATATTTTTAACCTTCATTCATTGTATCCTTCATAAAATCCTAACGACATTCAAGTGTATATTCATCCTACCATCTCCATAAACATTATAATTCATATTTCATTATATAAGGCTTGCAGTGGATTGTAAATATAAATATATAATAAATTTATATGATATTTATATCATTATTCATATTTTGGAGATGATAGAAAATAGATAAATGTTTATGAAATAGAAATATTGAACTGAAATATTGATGATAAAAAAACCATTAACACAGAGAAATAAAGATTTTAAAAAGGAATTATTATCAAAATATAGTTTTGAAATATTATAAATGTGTCGCATATGATACTATAATTATAAAAATGAATCTATTAGAGAATAATAGAAGATTTAAATTTATTATACATGATGTTAGAGTTATTTATAATAATGATTAATTCAAGGTAATTATTTTATGTCAGAATATAATTTTCCCGAATAAATCATGATTATGCCTCCAACGATGAAATATTATGCTCTACCACTCAATAAAAGTTTTTAATTTTATTATAATTTCTTTATTTCGATAAAATAAAATTATTTTTTTTGCTCATCTTATATACTCGAGAAAGAGAAAATATTTTTTTTAAAATAAAATTGAATTCATTACTCTCTTCAATCGAGAAACCATATTCTTCTGTATCAAAATTTTATAAAAAAATTATTATAATGGTTTTTAATATTTTAAAATGAATTATTTTCAACTCATGTAATAATTTTCATAAAATTTTTATCAATTATTGGTCAAATCTTATTATAAATAATCTAATTTTAAATTTTTTAAGTGTCTGAATAGAATGTTTCTTTACTCATACATAATTAATGACTTTTCACACCATAATGACTCCTATTTTCATTGAATATTCGTTTAAAATTCAAAATATGTTGAATTCAATTAAAATTTTTCCTATATATTTTCTTTTTTTTAATCGCTAATTTTAAAATGGATATGTTATTTTCCCCAAGAATGTTTTATGAAAATTATAATTGTATTTATATACAAAAAAGACAAAAACCCATGATTTCACTTATAATTTATTTGGATGTCATCCAATGATACCATCATTATTCATTCTATTGAATTTTAATTTTTATGATGAAAATATTTCAAGGGGATATTTTTCTTTTTTATGGGTTATTCATTGATAAAATTAAGAAAAGGTCATGAAACCTATTTATTTTTGTAGGATTATGATATGATGAAATGTTTAACAAGACCATTTATTTTAATTGGTTATAATATGTGGAATCATTAGTGATCTTTTGTCACTTTTATGTATTGTTATCATACATTGATGGTTGGAACCTATACCTCCCTAAAATGAATTAGGTATAGATTTATATCTCATGAGATAAATTGTACTAGAATGAGGGTGAACCAATTCATTAAGTGATTATGTCCTCTATGATTGTCATGGGGAAAACCTTGAATAATTTGATGGTTTTGGGAATGAACCCATTCCACTATTATACCCTTGTAGAACCTTTAATACAAAGGAAAATATTTTACATTATTATGTGTGTACTGAATGTAAATTTATTTTGACAATGTTAAAACATCATAGTTCATGTTCTTTAATTCCATTATGATTCATGTGTTTTGAAATACCATGATTTATTCCATGAATTAAGAATGTGATCATTTATATATAGGGTAGGGTTTTAAAATGCTATGATCACATTCATATAGACTTATGCTCATGTCATTCTTATGTGATCATTGATATCCATGTTTTTTATCTTTTCGGAGAATTGTAGTTGACCAATTTTTGGTGTTTCATTTCCCCATGTTATGAAGAATGGTATTAATTATGATTTAAATAGAAAGGAATATAATTATTCAAAATTAATTGGGATATTCTATAGATATTATATGAAACATTTGTTTAATTTTCCATGATTCTAATTATACTAGACATACAAAATTTTGACAAAGATCATTATGATATGTAAAGAATATTTATAATTAAATATGTAATACATATGTAAGATAATTGTGGTTCTTTACATTACCACTTGGTAGAAATTCTTTTAGTCACCCAATAATCTCCTTGGAAAATATTCCATTAATTTTCATTAACCCATACCCTTTTGTTCTTCAATGATTTAATATTGATTTTTTTATTAAAAGAAGGATAAAGCTACCATCAAAAACACCACCCCAATCATGGTGGGTGGAGATAATAAAGGACAAGGGAATATAATTTGATAATAAGATTATAGTTTTAATGTCCAAGGATTTTTGAATAAAGTTTTTAATTATATGGAATTATTTCAAGACCAAGAAATATGATGGTGCATGATTCCGTGGCCCAGAGTACCCATAACGATCGATCAATGTTTTGTTAAACTTTAAATAGCCCACACATTAGTTTTCCAGAAAAAGTTAAACAACTCTTAAATAGTTTCCCAGATCAGAAATATGAGGGCACTATTGCCCTCAAAATGGAGGGTTTAACCTAGGCTCCATTTAATTTTAGTTAGCGTGAGCCTCCTGTGAGGAAACCCGAAAATGGCATAACCATAAATAAAATTATTAAATAAAATTATTTTTTTATCATATGATTATAACTCAAAAACGTAAACTCAGATTGAAAATATGAGACCACGACTGAACTTGTGATGGTATTCTTTTTTTAGGCTGATACAACTTTAGCCAGCGCAGGCCACCAATGAATGTTAATTTTTATCCATAAATAAAATAATTAAGTGGTAATTATTTTATTATAAAATCCATAACTTCTAAAAGTTAACTCGGATTGAAAATATAAGAGTACTGTTGGGTTCTTTGGGGTGTGTTATCCTTAGGCAGAGCCTAACCTCAACTGGCGCAGGTCGAGGGTGAACGTTAATAATTTATTAAAAAAAATTCGGGTATGTTCAGTAAACACATGAGTAGCATTTTCTATCTTCTTAAATATTGAATGGATTAAAAATATGAGGGAATCGTTGAATCCGAAGAATCGAGATTCGCTTAAGGGAGTCTTTACATTGACTTTACTAGGTCTGGAGAAAATGTTATGTTTTGATACTTTTTAAAAGAAATGAAATAAAATTATTTTATTATTTTATTTCATATCTTCCAATGGACAAATAAGGGGTGGGCCCAGCGATGTGTGATACCAATAAATGGATTGACCTACCAATCCTATGTAACGACATTGTTGGGGAATTAGGAAGCTTCATAATTGATGAGGCCCATTATAATCCAATGTAATTATAGACCCTTTCCATATCTATATATATGGATATTAGGGAGAGGGACCAGGACAGCTTGGCCAAAAAACGAAGTGCTAAACGAGCACCAAGATGTTGAAATCTTAGAGGACAGAGTTGATCATAGTGGGAGGTGATGGGCGACACTAAACCACAAACCAAAGGATGAGGTTCGAGTGCCATCGGTGGGAACCGGTTACGAAAACAAAAAACACAATCCACCTTCAATTCGAGGACCCTATCCAATGGGTTATTAGGTAGCAATTACTTTTTTTGTTCATTTTTGATTTCCTCTTCCCTGTTCTTGAAATTATATGAAGAACATAGGTCAACCGACTAAGGGGTTCATCTACAATTCATTCATTTTCTGGGAGGTTGTTAAGGGGTATCCTTGTGGGGTTTGTTTGTTATTTAATACAAGGAATGGTTAAATCCATTTTTTTATCCCTTGGATAACGAGCTAATAAAGAGTGTGTGAGACTAACTAACCCGACCCGAACCCTCAACAACATTGTTACCCTTGCGCCTCTTGTGGAAGACTTCTAGGACAGGGCCCCCAACCAGCTACGAAGGGGGATATGTGCCAATGCATGATGCTATAGGATTCCATGGAATGAAGCCGTAGTAGACATTGGAGCGACCGACACCGGCCAGATGCAATGGTGGTGTGGCGCACCATCGGGGGCCACTGCTGTGAAAACGGGTTGCGGCTCGTCAACTGTGATAGTTGGAGAAGGCGGTTGGCTCGTCGGCCTACCATGGAAAAGAATAATGGCATGTCATTTCTTGCCACCTGTGATCAGGAGACAACAGTAGAAGCTATAGAGGAGGAGGCAAAACCCACACCTCCAGTGAGTTCCACGGCGACCGGGGTGGCTCCCACATGGGGCTGTAGCTTCAAAGGCCGAACGGCCTCTGTCTGTTTGGGATCTCGAGGGAGTGAATATCCCGATCCACTTGGAAGAAGCACCGCAAGCTTCCGCCCAACCGAGCTAATGCCAAACTGGGCTGCCACCCAATTGGCCCACCACCCAAACTGGTCGCCGCCCTAGCGTGCCTCTTCAAAACCGGCCCCTGGCCAACCGTGTCATCACCCAAGCGGGTCGTCACCTTAGAGGGATGCTGACTTTGCATGTCCCCCCCTTGTGGGTCGGGCTGCCCCTTTGTGGGCCACCAAATACGGGTTGGTCCACCCCTGTAGGCTGCCCCATTTTGTGGGCCAGGCCAAGTTCACCACATCCCCGCCTAGACCGGGTCAGGTCGAGTCGGTCCAACCAGGTTGGACAGGCCCTAAATCACTTGAAGGGCCTTATCTTGAGAACCAGATGTCTATTTGGAAAACCGTCTGTGGCATCCAGATCCTTAGAGAGAGACCTTCCTTTTGACTTACTCCTTGAGAGTGTTAGAGAAACATGGAGTACATCTAGGTTGGATCACACATAAATCCATCTTGGCCCTCATTACTGAAACGCTAATAATACATAGAACAGGCGTCCAGTTTATGCGCCGTCTGTTTCTTTGGAACCCTTGTGACATGACTGATCATCTGGTTATGTCATTGTGAGACTTCGTGCTGGTTGAAATACGATAGATGGCTCTGGGAACAGATATCTCATGGGCACTACATATGAAACCAGACGACGGCCAAAGACCTGACGACTGATGACTTTTCAACTTGAAGTGACTCGACAGCCACGTTACGCGATGGGGAAGAGTACCTCAGTAGACCACATTGGGGGAGAGGATTTTTTTGACCCGAGAGACACATAGTATGCAATGGGGAGGAGTACCTCACTAGTTCAAGGTTAGTAGGAAGCGCCTCTGTGTGAAGAGGCATTCCCACTGTACTCGATAGAGGAGGAGTTCTCTTGTAGTAGAGGTGTTCGACGTAGTGACTGGGAATTTTACATGTTTCTACATCTAGGGAATAAATGGCTATCTATGATAATTAATTGAGATCCTCTATGGTTAATCATCATATCCTATTTCTCTGAGATGTATACCAGGTTTGAGCTATGGTTTTGTTCGAACTATGTCTTTTACCATCGTGGTAATACCTTCGTGTTGTTACTTGTGTGGTACTTCTACCTTCGTGCTGTAAATATTGTGGTATACCTCCCTCATGTATGAAAAGAGTATATATTGATAACATAGGTATATGTAAGGGAATATACTTAAGTAGAGTTGATGTCCTGATTTTTAACTTTTCATTTGTGGAACGTTAGGAGACCAATGGGGTCTCAATGTCCCTACTGAGTATCATTATACTCACCCCTACATGGTCTTCACCCACACATTGTTGTGTCTTGTGAAGATTATGTATGACATTCATCGATGTTAAGGGATCTAGGACTGGAGGGGACTCGGAGGTGGACCACTTGGTGTGACCTGACGCAGGGACTACTGATCGTGAGCTATACCTACCCTTCAGGTAGGATCCGGGGTGGACCGTTTGATGGGATGCGACGCAGGGAGTACTGATCATGAGCGGTACCTAACCATTAGATATGATCTCTGGTGGACGATCCAAGATATTCTTTCCTTCTTTTTAGCTATTTTGTAGTTCTTATTTGTACTTGTACCATTCTAGTAGTTCTTGTATTCTAACCCATTTTCCTTCAACACTCTTTTACTGCAGTAGTTTACTTCATAGTTACTTATTGTTGTGTTTTTGGACCATGTGATTGTACAGGTTTAAAGGAAATTCCTTCCCATTTTAGGTAGTATGCCTTTTGGTGCTAGGCGCCTACCCCTAGCCTATGGATGGTGGGATTGGGGTACTCACGGAACGGTCCCCGGGGGACGGGTCGTGACAAAGTTGTATCAAAGGAGTTCATTTCTACTGATGAACTAAGACTCTAATCTTTTCTGTGTGGAAATAGTGTTATGGGTTATGTGATTTATTTTTAGTTAGGGGAGTATATTATTGGTGTGGTGGCTGATGTGTCCGTATACGAGGATCCTGAATTATGGTTTCTGACTCAGTACACGGAAACACTAATTGCATGTGTTTTGGAAGAGTTTTTCTTGTGATTTAATTTGAGTTATCTCACCAGGTATAACTTAATGACCGTGGTGCACCTGTTCCTTATCAGGATGTCACACCCCATGGTTTTGAAAACAAATATTGAATGCATTTTGTAATCTATCCATTAAACACTACCTTTCCTCTGTTGTGTTTTCAATTTCGAAAAAATTTCATCTTGAGTTGTGACCAGTGAGTCATTTGGTGTCTGATATAAAAAAACATGATTTTTGTTGAATAGTAACATACCCTTATTATATTAATATGACCCTTATGAATAGTAATTAATTATTATATTTTATTTTCTTAAGGTAAAAAAATTATGAGATCTTAATTAATTTTTCAATGTGATATAAAACTAATTATAACTTAAAATTGTTATTTTTTGAATTAACTATGATTTTATTTAAAATTTAATTTAATAATATTTAGAAAATTATTTTTGAAAAAATGAGTTCATTTTGGAAGTCTACCAGTTGAATAATCGTCAAGGTGAATTTTTTAGATTTTTCTAAAAAACATTAATTTTTTGAAAAAATACAGTTTTTGAGTTTTCGGTAGTTTAATAACATCATAATGAAATAATACCGATCTGGTCAACCTGTGTACAATAACATTTTTTGTGTGGTGTCCCATGTGGCTAAAACCATGGGTAAGCCCATGGATTGGAAAAAACCACAAATGAGACGTCTCATTGAAATTATTAAAAAAACTCCCTCTATTTCTTTAAATACCCACACATCCTTTCATTTTCATTCCATACAAATCCCTCTTCTTCCAATATTTGGTGGTTTAACCTCCATAGAAGTCCTCCCAAGGTGTCCTAAATCCCCCAAGGTCCCAAACTTCAATGTCTAGGAGTTACTTGACAAGGTAAATAATCCTTCACCATTATCTTTTAGTCAACACTTCTTTATTTTTATCTATTTGAATTTTCATTCCCATATGTTAGAGTTTTAAATTATTTATTCCTCTTACTGCCATTTTTATTTACATATGATAAGATTCCATTTTTCTTGAATCATTTTATTTTATGAAATTTTATGCGATGTTGTTAGGGTGCCGAATTTTCAAAGGGATCTCTCAACTTTTCTTTTATTTTCAAGTTCATCTATTTTATTTTCCTCTCATCACCTCCTTTTTTCAAATGACCATGATGACACTATTAGAATAAATATATAGGTATTATATCATGTTAATGGTCTAAAAATCTTCAATACCCTCTCCCCCTTTATTTTATAAATGAAATCAATGTCCATTCGGTTCCAATTTATACCCTTTGTGGACGACGGACTTTCGTTCTTCAATTTATCCTTCATTACTGGTCATGAAACCATTTTGATGGTTGAACTAGAATATTATATATGTATTATAACCAAATTAATATTCAGGATATATTATAAGTACATATTATTAAATCATAATACCATGCTAGTTCCTAATAATCAAAAGACCACTTAAATAATCTAAATGAATATCATTAATAATTCATATAATGATTTATCCTTTTTCAATGTATCCAAATGATAGAAATGAACATTAATGCTTATGTATGTCCATAAATAATATGTCATTTCAATTATTTATATTTACATCCATACCACATGAACTCCATTACTTAAAAACAAGTGAACTAATTATGATCATCAAGAAAACAAACACTCTGGAACGAAAAAATTTGATATCATAAATTGTCAATAAGGATATAAATTAACTATAATGGATTATGATAAACTTAATAAATGTCCAATAACTTCATAACTAAGTTATTAATGAGTATAATTTTATATTATAGTACCTTATGTTCAAGTGGGCAACACATTCGGATTTAAGCTAAGGGTTTTCCACCCGAACATCCATTTTCATTCCGATAACATTCATTGTCTAATTAACTCAATGAAATTCTTATGTATTTTTATGTACTAAACATAAATTCGGTGTGATTATTCTATATATTTACACCAACCAAAATCATTCCCTATTTTATGGATAGTTACATGTTTTAAATGAAACTTTAAAAACTATTTCCAAAATACTAGCCCGATTCAAGGGAATTTCTCAAATTTTTATCTATTTTCAATGGAACATTATAATATGTTATTTTGGAAACCATTATATTTATAAAATCACTTATTTTATTATGAAAATTATATCTCACTTCACTTATGGTTTTATTATAATAATTTTACAAAATAACTCATCTTTTTAAAGTAAAATAGTTTTTATATCAAGATTTACTCGATGATTTCATAAGAGTGTCATCATCTATTTCAACACTCTTGCAGATTATTATGTATTATTTAGATTATTATTCCATTTTATAATATAATATATTTAATTTAATGGTTTATTATTTTTTTGTCTATTGATTTTATATCATGAAACCATTCATCAGTTTACATCGAATGGTTAGTGTTTTTGCTTAATGTTCTGGGAAAGTTATTTACATTTTATATATTACATTCAATATGAATGTGTATGTTTTTTTATGTTTATCCTCTTTCATATGAGGATTTAATTTTACATAGTAATTGTTATGTGGGGCCCGCTATATCCCCTCAGTGCATTGGTAGGTCTCATGAGACAAACTACGGTCATGGCACAAGGCCTTGACAAAATGATTACTTATGGTCTTGGACCGAGGACTTGATGTTATGGTTATGTTTTCCCACATTATGCATTACCTCATTATGAAAATAGTATTGATGGTTCATGTGGTTATTTGACTAGTATAATACCCATTTTTATGTTTGTTTTGGCAATATTTACTCAACTCATTTTTGACCACATTTTGTTCAAGGTTATTTTTAGGCACATGTATCTTCAATTGTTCAACATGTCTAATGTTTATGTCATCTCCCGCTATATTTCTTTCCCTTATTGAGAATTTTATCTCAACCCTTTTTTCTGTTTCATTTTATCAGGACATGAAGAAGTTTATTATGAATGACATATTGAAATTACCTAGGAGTTATGGATGTTGTCTAAGGAGTTTCTATGATGTATTTCTTTTCAAGGATAAATGTTTAACTTATGTATGAATCTTATTTCAAATAATACTAAACTTCTCAGTCCTTCAGGATTATTATTCTTTGTTTGTATTCTAATGTAATCAAATAAGGCATCGACTTTGGGAAACTGGGGTCAGATCCTTAGAGTTTGTATCAAAGGAAGTATAGTAGAAAACATGGAAACAATATTTTAAAAAAAGTAGATTATGAAAGACTTACTAAGATAGTATTTGGGGATAAACATAAAATAATATATTGTTATTTTGGAATAGTAATGATTATGAGGATCGTTAAAGAAATGCATCCATGTCGGGATATGATCAGGTACATATGGCTTTGACATAGATGTACCAAGAGTGGAAAGCTCCGACCAGGAGTTTCGGGCTTGACCCGGGGTATCCTGGTACACAACAATGGGCCTTTCTTCATTCTTGGTTATGAAACTCATATGGGATATGCTCAAGATAATTCAAATTTTTTTACAAGACATTATGATGGATTTAAATGTAAATTTTTCCTCAAAGATACCATGTTTATGATTATGATATTATCTATGCATAGAATTTTAATTTATGTTAAGTATCATTATATATTGTGATTTTAAATTATGATTCATAACATAATCTTGTGTATGAAATTATTTAGAAATATCTCAGAGTGGATGGAATGAAACTGCACAAACCTGCATAGGGATTTCCCTCTGATATAAGATAATGATGTTTTCTCTGGTGCTGTGACGGGTGAAGAGAAACATAAAACAATACTGGGACAACATACTCAGTTTATTAATAATAACCTTACCCATATAAATCATCCAGATCGACCATGTGGACCAGCAATGATATATCGCTTTATGTGACAACAATCTCCATCATTCAATAGGAATGTAAATCTATTTGGAGCTGAGCAGTCGATAAATTCCCTCAAGAAGATATTTTTTTCTTTGGGATATAATCAAAGAAAGAAGGTTGTTATGGCAGTTTATCATCTAATGGGAAATACAGATTAGGGGGGGTCATTAATCCAAAACACAAATGAGGAAGAAGAAATAGAATATATGTAATGGAGTGATTATAATGAAATTTTATTAGAAAAATATTTCCTCTGTGAACAGCGAGAAGATATGGATATGCAATTCTTGAATCTCCGGGAGAAGGAGGATGAAAATGTTGACAAGTATGAAGTCACCATTACAATGATGGAAAGGCATGTTTTGTACTACATATGTAATGCAAGGATCAAAATTGATCGATTCATTGGTGGTTTGTAACCATTCCACTAAAGGGCTCTATCTCCCAAAATTTCACATCATATGAATCCATAATTATATGTGATATCAAGACGAAAAAAGAAATTATCTATCTTATGAATTTAAGGGAAAGCAAGAGAAGAATAGGAAAGCTAAAAACAATGGGAAAGTAAATAAGGAAATGAGGAATAAGAGAAAAATTGAATTTCTATCATGTAGTTATTGTGGGATGATATGCCCTGGAACTTTCTTGAAGGGTATGGGAGTCTGTTACAAGTGCAAGGAAAAAGGCCACCTATGTTACGATTATAAGTGGATGAAAGAAGCTACTAATAGTTTGTTCTACAATTTTAGGGAGGTGGGACAATATTCACATGAATGTCCTCAGCATCAGGGAAATGATCCCTAAATAACTCCACAATAGAAAGTCCAATCTTATGCTGTCACAATTGTGGAGGTTGAAGTTATTAACGAAGTGGTGGCAGGTACATTGATTATTTCATCAAACATAGACAATGGTTTTTCTGATTTTGGATCATCCCATTCATTTATATATTGACAGTTTTCAATGAAAATTAGACCTGTCTAATTTGATTTAATAATAGAGTTATCAGTAAAAACTCATAGTAGATGAATCACTAAAAAAGGCGTGTTGATAAGTCCCCCTCATTACACATAATCATGCTTTATTTTCAAACCTAATAATCATACCAATGGTTGACTATGATATAATTCTATTTATTAGTTAGCTATCAAATTATGATGAGAGGATATTTTGTAAGAAGAAAGAAGTTACAATTTTAGAGAATGGTGTAGAGTCCCATATTTTTAAAGTAGAAACCACCCCATTTGATTATCATCTAGATCCATGCCCATTAGCTCTTCTGAATTCAATTATTAGGAAGGAAGGGAATGAAATATATATGGATGAGGAGATGAATGTATAGATATAATGTGATCCTATTGTACAATAATATGTTGACTTCTTTCTAGAGGATTAACCTAGACATCCTCAAGATTGGGAAATCGAATATTCCAATGACTTAATTCATGGTTCAAGGCACATTCCAAAGACCCATTATAGAATGGCCACTGTAGAGTTTGTGGAACTAAAGAAAAAACTAGATAAATTGAGTGATAATGGATTTATTCAACCCAGTGTTTCCCCATGGGGATCCCATGTCCTCTTTGTGAGTAAAAAAGATGGATCCATGAGGTTGTGCATTGATTACAGGTAAATCAATTCAATTACAAAAAATAATAAGTATCATCTGACATGAATTTAGGATTTATTTTATCAACTTCATGAAGTCCAAAATTTTCTAATGGTTGTTCTTCGATCTAGATATCATCAGTTTCATCTGAGGAAAGAAGACATTCCAAAAACAGCATTCTGAACCAGGTAATGGCATTACGAGTATATAGTAATTCCTTTTGGACTAACTAAAGCACCATATATTTTTATGGATCTAATGAATATATTTTTCAAAGATTATATTGATGACATTGTGGTGGTATTTATTCATGATATCCTGATATACTCTAAAATCCATGAAGATAAAGGAAATCACTTGTGCGCTATTCTGAAGACACTTAGAAAAATAAATTATATGGGAGTTTACCAAGTGGGATTTTTGGCTCAAATCAGGCATCTTTTTGGGATAAATTGTCTCTATGTATAGAATATTGGTAGATCCTATGAAGACCGAGGCTGTGAAATAATGTCTTACTCCAATAAACATAACTAAGGTACATAGTTTTATTGGTTTAGCAGGTTATTATCTACATTTCATTTAGAACTTTTCCTTTTTAGCCAATCCAATGACCATGTTTACACGAAAAGGGGTTATGTTCCTATAGACCACAGAATGTGAAGAATGTTTTGAAGAATTGATGAGGAGGTTAGTGAATGCTCTGATCATAATCCTACCATAGATAAATTATGGGTTTGTTATCTACAGTGACACATAAAATAAAGGACATGGTTGTGTCCTAATGTAGAATGATTGGGTGATTGCATATGTGTCCAGGTAGAAACTATTCATGAAAAAGACTATCCAACTCATGATCTTGAGTTTGCAGTGGTAAATGTCACACTAGAGATTTTGTGACATTACCTCTATTGAGAAAAATGTGAGATATATACTGATCATAAGAGTTCGAAATAGCACATGAGCCTCAACCCAGTTGTTGAGGTCTCTTTATGTGCATCCGGGGGACCCGAGATCAAATCCAGGCAGAATATAATTTCCATTACTGTAGCTGGTACTGTAGTCAGTACTGTAGCAGGAACTGTGCAAAATTGTAGCGAGGCTGTATTAGGCACTGTTTGGAACTATAACAGCTAGGAATATTCCCATGTTTGGGCCTTCGGGCCACCGATTTGGACCTTGAGTCTTTTAAGGCCTTTGGGCCACCCATGCCTTTAGGTCCGTAAGGATTTTGGGCCACCTCAAGGCCTTGGGGCTACCTCAAGTGAAGATGTGAACCAAACAACCAACAATTGAACAATCTTCAAAGGGAGGAGGAGCAAGGAGCTTTCACCAATTTAGAAGCTAAATGGATTTCAAGAATGAGAGGGTATGGAACCTTCTATTGGGACAAGCCTGTGCATGCCCAGGAATGTCTAGCCGAACATCCTTGTGAAGGTGGAGAGCTGATTTCATGATGAAGATTCTTGGGAGGAGTAGTTCGAAGTAGTTATTCTAGTTTGTATGTAATGTTTGAAGCCTACAGGAAATTAATTCCTTTATAGCCTATTGTCCATGTAATAATTATGCCTACGGGCCTTGTAAGGGTTCCACCTCACCCATTTAAAGGTGGATTATTAAAAACCAATAAAAAATGATGGCCTTTGAGCCAATGGAGGATGAGTTTGAAATATATATTCTCATAGAAAAAACTCTAAATGAGACAAAGGAGATGGATTGAGCTACCCAAAGGCTATGATTCCACAATACACTACCACCCGGGAAGGAAAATAAGGTAGCAGATGCATTGAATAGAAAAGGCCTTGGAATTATGACCAAGATGAGAGTTGAAATGGATCATATGTTCATGGATCTTGTAAAGATGAATATGGGAATTATCAAGGATGGTAACACATAACTACTTTTTCAAGTTGTTGCCAAACATTGTTTACTAAAAAGGATAAAATGTTCTCAGGGAGATGATGAGGAGTATCAAAGGAAAATTGAAGCAATATATGATGGTAAGTTGACTGACATCGCATATGAAGGTGACACATTGAACTCTTTGTCTCCCGAAGATGCACCACAAATGGTTATCTATGAAACTCTCTGAGAACCATCTCGCACATCGTCAAAGGATTGAAAAGCCTTTCATGATACAACGCTCGGTGTTTTTCATCTTCAGTAAAACCATCAAGGGCCTCACCACAAACAACTCGGTCTCTCTAGACCTCCACCTCATGATCTCGCAACAGGGACTCTTACACTTTCTGCATCAGGGATGACTGTACCGTTATCTGAAAAAGACAACCTCTACCCCCAACTTCTCCCATATCAAGATGAAGTGCTGATGGATCTTTCATTACTCTCCAGGAATCACCATATTCTCTCACAGCATCACTACATGACTTTTTAACTCAACGCATCAGCTAAAAAATTCCCTTTTCCATGTGTATACGATATTTCATATTCATATCCCTGTAAAACCTCTATCCACCAATGATGTCGTATGTTCAAGTCACACTGGGAGAAAACATATCTCAAACTCTTATTATCGATGAAAACCACAAAGTGCTCACCAATGAGGTAATGTCTCCACAACATCAGAGAAAACACCACGGCTGCCAACTCAAGATCATGAGTGGCATAGTTACGTTCATGGGGACGTAACATCTGAGACCCATAAGAAATAGCTGACCTCTGCTGGATGAGAACATAGCCTAACCCCATATGCGAAGCGTCGTAGAAAACATCAAACTGAACTCTCTCAGTTGGAAGACAATGAACTGGTGCACTTACTAACATCTCTTTTAGATACTCGAAAGCTGCCTGAAACTGATCATTCCATATGAATGCCTGATCATTCCTGTTCAATGATATCAGAGGCGTCCCAACATGTGATAAATTGGATACAAACCTCCTATAGTAGCCTGTGAGACCAAGGAATCTTCGCAACCTTGACATTGTCTTGGGGGATTCCCAAGATACAATTGCTTCTATCTTCGATGGATCCATAGCTACTCCATGTTGGGACACAACATGACCCAAAAACAGACTTCTCAATCCAAAAATACACTCTTCGACAACTTACTAAACAACTAATATGGACAAAGAACTCCCAAAATGGCTTGTAGATTGTATGCATGATCCTCCTCAGATGCGGAGTACACAAGGATGCCGACGATGGAAACTACCACGAAATTTTCCAAGAACTCAAAGAACATATCATTCATCAATCCCATGAAGACAACTAGAGCATTATTTATGCCAAACAGAATTACAATGAACTCATAATGCAATGACGACAACGGAAATCAGTCTTCGGGATATCCACATCCTTCACATGCATCTGATGATATCCTGACAGCAAGTCGATCCTTGAGAACCAACATAAAACCTTCAGTTGGTATAATAAATAACCAATCTATGGAAGTGGATATCGATTCTTTATTTTCACTTTTTTTAATCAATGATAATCGACACACAACCGCAAACTGTCCTCGACCATCTTCACGAATAACACTGGTGCACCCCATAGTGACACACTTGGCCGAACAAAACCACACTATAACAGACCATCAAGATATATACGTAGCTCTTGTAACTCAAGTGGGGCTATACTATATGGAGACATAAAGACAAGAGATGCTCCTTGCTGTAGCTCAATCCCAAACACGATCTCTCATCGTGGGCGGTAATGCTACAACCTCTTCTGGAAAGACATCATGGAACTCCTCTACTACCCTAGGAAACACATATGGTTGAAACTTTGATGTACTCAGAATCACCTCATCCATCATGGATGATAACGATGGAATGCGTCTATAACCCATCCGAGGATCTTGCTCACTAACAAACACCACTGGGTCTCTATCCACACAAATGAAAATGTCCTTTTTCATGATGAAATCCACGATATCCTACACCGAATACAACCAATCCATGTCGAGGATGACATCATATGGTTGTATTCGTAAACATAGAAAATCTCCCCAGAAGTGGTGTTGCCCCATCACTAGATCACAGTCTCAACATACTTCAAACAAATTAGCTCGACCTCTAACTGGCATAGTCAACGCCAAGGGCACTGGAATCCTATCTAGATCAAGTCCCAAACCATGGAAAAGTGTAGGTGATATGAAGGAGTCTATCAAACCTGAATCAAACAAGGCATACACCATGGTAGAAAACAAGAAAAGGGCACCTAGAACGATGTATATCTAGCGTGGAGCTGGCAATGCTAGAGCATGAAGTGGACCATGACCTCCTCCATGGCTTCTCTGACCCTGATGATGACCACCGCCACGACCGCGCTATGTTCTCTGAGGATGGGGAGTGTCATGGGGCTGGCCTCTGCCTGTCCCATCTACCCTCTAGTGATATAAAGCTGGTACAACCTGCGGTTGCTGCTGCCTTAGATGGAACTGCCTCAACGGAGGAAACTGGAGCGTAACACCTGGTGCATGATGACTTATCTGAAAGGTCGGGCAATCTCGCGGCTGATGACCATGATCACCACAAGAAAAAAGGGCCTGATCCCTTGGCAAAGTCCTGAGAGTTGCGGACTCTAGAGAAATGAGATTTCAAGGGATGGGACCTACCCCATACTGAACGAAAACTCTTCTGCCCTACAAATAGGGAGCCCCAGACCACAGTTCTTCTTCGGGATGGATTATGATGATTCCCCTCTCGTGATGATCAGGTCTTGACCAAAGACTTCTCGATAACATATTCCCTCGCTAGCACCTCAAGATATGTCTTCAGCATAGATGGGGTGACCTAGAACTGGATCTGTGGATGCAAAGCCTCATTGAAATGCCTCGCTCGGGCCTCCTCATCTGGTAACAGGTCCTATGCATATTGTAAAAGTTTCCAGAAATGGATTCCAAAATCAAAAACAATGGAGATCCCCTGTCCATAGGTAAGAAGCTCCTCGAGACTGGACGCCTTCGAAGTCGAAGAAAGAAAAATTGACACTAAACCTGTCTTGGAACATCTCCCATGGGATCGCTAACTCCTCACGATCCTCGAGGAACAAGAACCACCACTGCCTCACCGCTCCCCGTAAAATCGTCACAACCGTGGACACCTAGTGGTCCTTTCGAGAACGGATCGAACTGAAGCCTATTGCAACCTCCTCCAAACAGTCTTCCATGACTAAATCTGAAATGGAGCCTTCATACTACAGTAGACTCTGGCACTGAAACTCTCAGAGTGTCTTCCTCCAAGTGTCGTCGTCGTCCACCTCTACCCTGCGGCGATCTTCTGGAACAACCTACTGGACATTTTTTGCGCAAACCTAATGAGGACGTAGATCTGGAGCCATACTTGTAAAATAACAAACCATAAGAGTTCCAAAACCTAGAATATGGAAGACTCAACATTAATTAAGTAATTGTTTTCTTTTTATGATTTTAGTTTATCCTATCCCAAGGTCTACCCATTCAAACACAGAAACAAAGAATAATGATTCTTGATCCTTTCCTATGACTCTACCATGTAACTAGTATCACATTGTTTAGTATCCATTGTAAACTTAAGGGTCCGTACATTAGATCATTGGGGGACATAAATGACTATGTCTCTTCCGGTCTCTAGTGTTTACCTCACTTGCTAAACATGAATCACACTATTTCCCTACTGACCCTCACAACCTCACCTCCGCCTAACTCCAAACTCCCTCATATCCCTTAACCAGACCTCTGATACCACTTTGCCACAATCCCCTCCAACAAAGTGTACCTTTCATGGGCCGGACGTGTGAGAAGGGAGATAATGACCCCCGAGTTCTGCCTCCATTAGGCCCCCGATTGGAAACTAACACCGATGGTATAATAAACACACAAATGGGATTCATTACACTCTAAGTGAACACATGCGGAAGAGAGAGATAAAATAGACACCAACCAACTATAACATAGAACTGGAAAATAAAAGAAACCGAAGTTCACATATGAAATGTCATGAAAAAGTACTACAACTAGAAAGGAAATACTAAAAGTACCCAAAAGAAAGTAAAAACAACAACAACCACCATCCCGAACAGCTCCTGCAACCCCAATATAGTAGAAACCAGGTTGATCTCCAACCTGCTCCAAGTGACCTGGAAAACATTTTATATATACATAGGGTGAGTATAACTGTATATTCAGTAGGATCCTCCCCGAAGCCTCTCATGCAAAAGTAAATAAAGCATGCTAAAGCAGAGTGAACAACAAGTTAAACTAACTCATCACCTAAATAGGTATGCTATGTTCCCAATCTCACCATGACTACTCTCACCAAGTAACGCATACAAGAATATATCATATAATAAAGATTATCAAGGGTACCCTGCTACTACTTCCCCACTGGTTTTCCGCTTTGCCCCAACATCGCACGTCATGAGAATCTCTATCTAAAAAGGCTTGCCCGTAGACACTGGGGCGAAGCACCACAACATGCACCTCGTGCAACAAAACCACCACATCCACGTAAGAAAGTAACCAGGTAGTTTCTAGGAGCCACCACAGTCCACATAATTTGTATCATACATAGAGTATTTTACATCAAGCCATTACATCCCATACACCGAGTAAGGATCATTAAGATGTCACAACCTATACATGTTACACCTATAGTAGTCGATATGATACTATATCTAGAATATATGTGTGTGAATAACCACAAGCCATTACAGCCCTCTACACACATATATGAGGAAAACTAACCATTCTTCCTACCAACACATGTAACTACCAAGAGAATAGAGAGGGACCAAAGGGGGTAGTCATCTATTCATTCTCCCACAGGAATGTTGGGAAAAACACCCCAGAGGGCTCAGAATCCCTGGGGTCTCATTTTTCCTTACTGACTGGGTGGAATAGCGTAAATAAACACAAAAAGAAGAATATATACTATATCTCACAACCACAATATGTTAATAACCATGTCTTAGACACAACTGCATCTAACATCTCTCAGAATCTGGGCTTCTACTTCTAAGACTAGGTATCATATAAGCACACAACCATTTAAAGAGAATTATTATATTAATTCATTACCTTTTTTATCAGTTCCACATTACATTAATTAATTCTTTAAACATTAATTAACCATGAACAATTCCATGTTAAATTTTATTAGCATCATACACAAAGTCAACTGTTCCTTCAAAATTACAACCTCATACTTATGTTCCAGTAAATGCCAACCCCATGTGCTAATAGAATATATTCAATTATTCATTATACAAGTACTTCCCCACATTCTCAGGAATTCTAGAAAAACATTCTATGCTTCTAAACACAATGGGGATCAACACAGTGAGTAGATGTACTACCCATAGAGCCTTTTCCACTTATATCCAGAGCATATAACCATCCTCCCTTGAGAAGCTATACAGAGAAAGCATGTGGCATAACCCGCCTGTATTTACCTCTTTCTGAAGACGTGTAAGTAAGACCAGCTTCCTTGAGTAGTGGGGAAAATTAAACTAGATAAAAAATAAATCAAAATTAGCAAGCATCCATTAATCACATCCATCCCATTCCATCATCCCTGGCGTCCTTCCCAACACCCACATACAAAAACTGATGCATCTCACCACTCTAGTCGTCATTTTATGCCACAACCAAAAGCCTCCATGCCCCCATATATCACAATGGCCATCCAGGATCACATCACAACACAAGCAGCAAGAAAAAACCATCACATCAATTGGGATCTTGGCCCTTTAACAATCAATAGGGTAACTAAGAACCCTTTAAGGAATTATCAAACAATCATTCCTTTAATACATCTTGAATTAACAGATTTATTATTCATAGGTTCCATATTTTGGAATCCTAATCAGTAAGCTGTCAAAATTAATTAAATATTCTTACTGTGCCAATTTGATTAACTTTAAATTACCAAAAGAACTAGATTCATTTACATGAATATTTATCTTTAGCCAAAAAATTATCAAATAATCCCAATTTACATTCTTTACTGATTTCCATCAAGATCTAATAGATAAGAAATGCATGCCGAGATATAACACTATCTAGAAAAACAAGAGGCAATAACATACGATCGATATCAATTTATTTATCCGGTTAAAATATTTATTATGTCCATTCCATTATCATCAAGTGGGATTAAACATGCAAAAAACACAGTTTCACATAAAAGAAAAGAGAAGCAACAAATCCTCTACCTCAAACAGTTCTTGACGTTCATTATCCACACAATTGGTCACGATCTTCCTCTCGCACCAACTGCATCCACATGAGGATGTCGTGGTACGACCGCACCAACCAAAACCAAAGAAAACACCATTATAAGGATAGAGATTACATGCTATAATAAGGAAAGGAGAAACAACAGAAGGTGAACCCCAAAAGAAAAAAGATAAAACATACCTTATATCGAAGATTGATCAATACAACTTGGTTGCATCAAAATAGAGCCGAACCAATCCTAGGAGATAAATTTTGATTGTGCAACTCCTATGAGAAGGAATGAAAAGTTCTAGCGTCTCATAGGTGAGAACAATAAGGAATAATAAGGGAGGAATATATCCCGTCCCTTTAGAAGATTTAATGGAGTGGCAGGTTAATATACACTTGATTCCCCATTAAAAGGGGATCACATTAAACCACATGGTTTGACCAAGTAAAAACATCATGGGCCTTAGGAATAATTAATATAGGATTTATGGCCTTTGAATCGGCCTTAAGAGTCCATAAAATAAGGCATTAAATGTATTTTACGTCAAAGGAAATGTCAAAGGGGTGAAACTATAGGAAGTTAAAAACACTGTTCACATACTCAAAATTTGGCAAAGGAAAAACACTATTCATGAACCTCACCGTTATGGAAACACTATACACCTACCATTACTCTACACCTACCATTAGAGGTCACCAATAGACCTCACAGTTCTGGAAACACTGTACACCAACCGTTACTATACACCTACCGTTAGAGGTTACCAATAGAGGTTACTGATAGAGCTCAATTTTCTGGAAAAAGTGTACACCTACTGTTGCTGTATAACTACCATTACAGGTTACCGATAGAGGTCACCAATATACCTCACACTTCTAGAATCATTTTACACTTACTGTTACTGTACACCTACCGTTAGAGGTTACTAATAGAGGTTAAAGATAGACCTCACCATTATGGAAACACTGTACACCTACTGTTATTATACACCTACCGTTAGAGGTTACCGATAGACCTCATAGTTCTGGAAACAGTATTCATTAAACCTCACTGATAGAACATTGTTCACTGAGCCTCATCGATAGAACATAGTTTGCTGAACCTCACCGATAGAACAATGTTCATGTAACCTCACTGATAGAACACTGTTCACCGAACCTCACTGATAGAACACTGTTCACCTATTGTTATAGGTTACCAATAGAACTGTTCATCGATGAAACTGTTCACAGAATTGGAAATTTGGAAAAGTGTTGGGGATAAGTCACATTGAACTCCTGGAACACCTCAAACACCATATTTTTACAAAGTAATGGACCAGAGAGGTACGAGCCATTACATCAGATACCTCTCGAAACATTCTCATCCTAGAGAATTTAAAACCCACCAAAAGAAACGGGGTCCGAACAACCACCCATCAAGATACCTCTCAAAAGAGAGAAAGCCACAATACCAACAAAATAAATTCATAAAAAAACATGAAAGGTCTATCCACAAAGGTAACATCATTACATTAAAAGAATTAAACATCAAACAAATCTGGGTACTCAGCACGTATCTTTGACTCACGTTCCTAAGTACTCTCTTCCATGCCACCATGTCACCACAAGTCACGAACTACGTGGATAGAATTCCCACACAACACCTTCTCATTGCGGTCTTGGATCTCCACAGGTCTCTCCTCAAAAGTTTCATCATCATCAATATCGATCTATCCCCAATCGATGGTGTGAGAGTCATCATGAAGATAATGATGGAGCTGTGATACATGTAAAACATCATGTATCTGACTCATCTATGGGGGAAGTACTACTGGATATGCCAAATATCCAATAAGAGAAAACACCTTGAAAGGCCCAACAAACCGGGGAGAAAGCTTACTCCACGACTAAACCTTCACTGCCCACGACAGGGATTCACATTCAGAAACACAGTTTCCCCATCATTGAACTCCAAGGGTCTCCTCCTTTGATCAGCAAATGATTTATGATGATCTTGTTCTTTCTTAATCTTATCCTGAATCACCTGGACCATATCTATTGTATTCTACACTAGTTCCGGTCCGAGAATTGCAGACTCTCCAACCCCAGTCCAGCAAAACGGAGAATGGAAAGGTTAGCCATACAAGGCTTCAAATGGAACCATACTGATCGTGGAGTTAAAACTATCATTGTATGATAACTTCACCAAGGGTAAGTGTTTCATCCACGAACCCCCAAAATCAAGAACATAAGAGCGTAACATGTCTTCAAGAGTCTGGATGGTTTGCTCTGTCTTTTATTCTATTTGATGATGAAAAGCAGTGCTAAGGCATAGTTGAGAACCAAAATCATGTTGGAGTCCTCTCCACATCCTGGAGGAAAAACGGGGATCTCGATAAGAAATGATCATCCTAGGGACTCCATGAAGTAACACCACCTCTTATAGATACTACCTCGACAAAACTTCTATTGATCTTGACTCTTTGATTGCTATAAAGTGGGCCAATTTTGTTAAACGATCCACTACCACCGAAATAGCATCTTGTCCTCCCGAAGCTTGAGGTAAACTAGTAACAAAGTCCATTGAGATGTCCTCCCACTTCCATTGAGGAATATCTAATTGCTAGACTAGACCACAAGGAACACAGTGTTCGACCTTCACCTTCTGGCAGACCAAACATCGAGACACAAACTTTGCAACTGCATGCTTCAGCCCAGGCCACCAAAAATGGCTCCTCAAGGCTCGGTACATCCTTGTCACACCAAGATGCACCGCTAAAGTAAAACTATGAATCTCTCTGAGAACCATCTCTTGCATCGTCAAAGGAACCAAAAGCCTTCCATGATACAACACTCAGTGTTGTTCATCCTCAGTCCAACCATCATGGGCCTCTCCGGAAACATCTCAGTCTCTCCAGAACTCCACCTCAAGATCTCCCAACTGGGACTCTTCCACATTCTATATCAGGGATGACTATACCATTATCTGAAAAAGACAACATCTACCCCCAACTACTCCCATATCAATATTTAATGCTGCCAGTTCTTACATTAATCTCCAGGAATAACCAGATTCAAGCACGACATCACTACCTGACTTTCGGCTCGGTGCATCATATACAACATTCACTTTTATAGGTGTATACGATATTTTAATGTCATATCCCTATAAGAAATCCATCCACCGACGCTGTTGTAAGTTCAAGTCACGATGGTAGAAAACATACCTCAAACTTTTATGATCGGTGAAAACCACAAAGAGCTCACTAACGTGGTAATGTCTCCACAACTTAATAGAAAACACCACGGATGCCAACTCAAGATCGTTAGTGTCATAGTTAAGTTCATGGGGATGCAACTGTTGAGACCCATAAGAAAGAACTGGCCTCTGCTGCAAGAGAACACATCCTAACCCCAAATGTGAAGTGTCGTCAAAAACATCAAACTGAACTCCCTTTGCTGGATGACAATGAACTATAGCACTTATTAACTTCTCCTTTAGATACATGAAAGCTATATAAAACTGATCAGTCCCTATAAATTCCTGATCCCTTTTGGTCAAAGCTGTTAGAGGAGTTGTAACTCGTGAGAAATTGGCTACGAACCTCATGTAGTAGCCTGCGGGACCAATGAAACTTCACACATATGACATTATCTTGGGGGTTTACCTAAATAAAAAAACTTATATCTTAGATGGATCCACATATACTCCCTATTGGGACACAACATTCCCTAATAAACAGACTTTTCGAGCCCAAAACACATACTTCAACAACTTCCCAAACAACTGATGTTGACGAAGAACTCCCAAAACGTCTTGTAAATGCTCTGCATGCTCCACCTAAAATGTGGTGTACACAAGGATGTCCTTGATGAAAACTACTGTGAACTATTCCAGGAACTCATGGAACACAACATTCAACAATCCCATGAATAAAGCTGGATCATTCTTCATTCCAAACATCATTACAAAAAACCCATAATGCCCATGACGACAACGGAAAGAAGTATTCGGGATATCCTCATTTTTCACACGCATCTGATGATATCCTAACCACAAGTATATCATTGAGAACCAACATGAAAATTTCAGTTGATCGAATAAATCATCAATCTGCGGAATAGGATATAGATTTTTTATTGTCACTTTGTTTAAGCGATGATAATCGACACACAACAGCAAACTGCTATTAGCCTTCTTCACGAACAAAACTGGTGCCCCCCATGGTGCACACTTGGCCAAATATAAATGCACTGTAATAGACCATCGAGCTATATACGTAGCTCTCATAACTCAGAAGGGCCCATCCTATATGGAGACATTGAGATAAGAGACGCTCCTGGTGGTATCTCGATCCCAAACTCGATCTCTCGTCGAGGGGGTAATGCTACAACCTGTTCTGGAAAGACATCAGGGTAATCATTTAAAACCCTAGGAATCGCCTATTGTTGAACCTCTGATGAACTCAAAATCATCTCATCCATTGTGGATGATAAGGATGGAATTCATCTATGACCCATATATGGATCTAGCTCACCAACAAACACCACTGGATCTCCATCTACATCAATGAAAATAACCTTCTTCCTAAAGCAATCCATGATAGACTTAACCGAATACAACCAATACATTATGATTATGATATCATATTGTTTTATTCGTAAACATATGAAATCTCCCCAAGAGCGGTGTTTCCCCAATACTAGCTCACAGTCTCTACATACTTCAAACAAGTCAGCTCGACCTCCAACTGGAATAGTGAACGCCAAGGGCACTGGAAGCCGCTCTACCTCATGTCCCAAAGCATGGATGAGGATAGGTGATATGAAAAAGTGTGTCACTCCTAAATCATACAAGGCATACACCAATGTAGAAAAAAATGTTACCTCGAACGACATCTAGCTCACCTGGAGCTGGAAACGCTAGAGCATGAAGCTGACCATGACCTCCTCTAGGGACTCTCTGAGCCTGATGATGACCACCACCATGGATCCACTCTACTCTCTGAGGATGGGGAGAATCATGGGGTTTTCCTCTGCATGTCCCATCTACTCTCTGGTGATTTAAATCTGGTGCAACCTGCTACTACTGTTTCCTCAACTGGAACTGCCTCAAAGGAGGAACCTGGAGCATAGCACCAGGTGCAAGATTCCTTTTTTGAAAGGTCGGGAACTCCCACTACTGATGACCATGACCACCACAAGAAAAACAAGTTCATGATCCCTTGGCATATGCTTGATATTTTTTTCCTCTGGAGAAACGATATGTGAAGGTATATGACCTACCCCCGGCTGAACAAAAATTCTTCTTCCCTGAAAACATGGAACCCTGGACCACAACTCTACTTTGTGAGGGATCATGAAAATTCCCCTATCGTGATGATCAGGTCATGGAAAAAGTACTCTCGATAACCTCTGCCCTCGCCAGCACATCAAAATATGTCTTCAGCATAAATGGGGTGACATGGCAATGGATCTCTAGACACAATGCCTCCTCGAAATGCCTCGCCCGGGCCTCCTCATCTGGTAACAGGTCTGAAGCATATCATAAAAGGATCCTGAAATGGATTCCAAACTCTAGAACACTGGAGCTCCCCTGTCGAAGGGTTAGAAACTCCTAGAGAATGGATGCCTTCGTAGTCGAAGAAATAAACTTGACTCGAAACCTGTCTCATAACTCCTCCTATGAGATCGATGACATCTTATGATCCCTGAGGAAAAAAACCCACCAATACCTCACTGATCCACATTGCATCATCACAAAAAGGAAACACCATCCACCTTTCGAGAATGGATCGATCTAAATCTTATCTCGATGTCCTCCAACTAGTCTTCCATGAATGAATATGAAACAGAGCTTTCATAGTTCAGTAGACTCTGGCGCTGAAACTCTCGGAGTGTCTACCTCCAAGTGTCTTCGTTGTCAACCTCTACCCTGTGGAGATCTAGTAGAAAATCCTGCTAAACATTTTCTGCGCAAACCTGACAAAGAGATCAACCTAGATCCATTCCTTAAAATAAAAAACCATTAGAGTTCTTAAACCTGGCATATGGAAGACTCAATATAAATTAATTAACTTTTTTCTTTCATTGATTTTGGTTTATCCTATCCCATGGTCTACCCATTCAAACACAGAAATAAAGAAGAATGATCCATGATCCTTTACTAGGTCTCTAACCTATAACTAGTATCACCTTGTTTAGTAGCCATTATAAACATAATGGTTCATACATCAAATCATAGGGGCCCTAAACGCCTATGTCTAAGTCGGTATCCAGTTTTTACCTCACTTGCTAAACATGAATGACATTGTAGCCCCACCAACCCATGAAACCTCACCCGTGCCTTACTCAAAACCCCATCCTATCCCTCAACCAGACCTATGATACCACTCTATCACAACCCCTCCCTACAAAGTGTACCCCTCCTGGGCCGGAAATGTGAGAAGATAGATAATTACCCTCGAGTCCCACCTCTAGTAGGCCCCGGGTTGGCCACTTGCACCGTGGGTATAGTAAACAAACAAATGGGAGGAATTATCCTCTAAGAGAACACATGCAGAAGAGAGAGATAAGATAGACACAAACCAAAACCAACTCAGAAAGAGAATATAAAATATTCCCATGTGCACATATGTAATGTCATGAAAAAGTACTACAACTGGAAGGGAAAAACTGCAAGTACCCAAAAGAAATTAAAAATAGCAGCAACCACCAGCCCAAATAGATCCAGCAACCCCAAGATAGTAGAATCCAACTTGATCTCTAACCTTATCCATGTGACCTAAAAAGCAGTTTATATATACATGGGTTGAGTATAATAGTATACTCAGTAGCATCTTTTCTGAAGCCTCTCGTGCAAAAGTAATGAAAGGATGCAAAAGCACAGTGAACAACAAATGAAAATAATTCTTCACCTAAACAGATATACTATGTTCCCAACCAAACCATGACTACTATCTCCATGTAACGCATACCAGAATATATCATATAATAAAGTATATCAAGGGTACCCCACTACTACTTCCCCACTGGTTTGCCGCTTTTCCCCAATGTCGCACGTCCTGAGCATCTCTCACGAAAAAGGATTTCCTGCAGACACCTAGGCGAATCACCACAACATGCACATCGTGCAACAAAACCACCACATCCATGTAAGAAATTAACCAGGTAGTTTCTAGGAGCCACCATAGCCCGCATAATGTGTATCATACATCAGGTTTTATGCCTCAATCCATTATAGCCCACACACCAAGTTAGGATCCTCAATCCATCACAACATATACACGTTACACCTATATTTGTCTATAATATACTACATCCAGAATATATGTGTGTGTGAATAACCACAAGCCATTACATACCTCTACACACATATATGGGGAAAAGTAACCATTATGCCTACTAGCACAAGTAACTGCAAAGAGAAGAGAGCAGGGCCAAAGGGGGTAGTCATCCATTCATCCTCCCACTGGAATGTTGGGGAAAACACACCCCTAAGGGTATAGAATCCCCAGGGTGTCAGTAGCCTTTACTGACTGGGTGGAGTAGCATATAGAAACACAAAAAGTACATGATATTCTTTATCTCACAACCACACTATGGGCATAACCTAGTCTTAAAAACAACTGCACCTAATGTCTCTAAGAATCAGGTATGATACTTCTAAGACTAGGTATCCTATATGCACACAACCATTTAAATAGATTTATTATATTACTTCATTCCCTTTTTTTATCTGTTCCACTTTATGTTAATTAATTTTTTAAACATTAATTAACCATGAACAATTACACATTAAATTTTATTAGCATCACACCCAGAGTCAACTGTTCCTTCAAAATTACGACCTCATCATCATGTTCCAGCAAACACCAACCCCATTGGTTAACACCATTTATTCAATTATTAATTGTTTTCCCACATTCTCAGGAATTCCAGAAAAACATTCTATGCTACTAAACACAATGGGGCTCAACACGGTGAGTAGATGTACTACCCATCGAGTCTTTACCGCTTATAGATAGAGAATATACACATCCTCCCAAGAGAAGCTAAACATGGAAAGCATGTGGCATACCCCGTGTGTCTCTGCCTCTTTTGGAAGAAGGGTAAGTAAGAATAGCTGCCTTGGGAATTGGGGAAAAGTAAACCAGATAGACAACCTATCAAAATTAGCAATCATCCAACAATCACATCCATCCCATTCCATCATCCCTGGTGTCCTCCTCAACACCCACATGCATAAACTGACGCATCTTTCCACTGTATTTGTAATTTGCTACCACAACCAAATGCCTCCATGCCCCTACATATCACAACGGCCATCTAAGATCACATCATAACAAAAGAAGCAGAAAAGAAACAACACATAAATTGGGATCTTGTCCATTTAACAATCAAGAGGTTAACTCAAAAACCATTAAAGAATTATCAAAAAATCAGTTCTTTAATCCATCGTGATTTAACATATTTAATATTCGTAGGATCAAAATTCGGGAAATCTAATATGTAAGCTATCAAAATTAATTAAACATGCTTACTATGCCAATTAGAATTACATTAAATTACAACATGAACCACATCTGTTTACATGCCTCTTTATCTTTAGCCAAACAATTGTCAATTAATCCTAATTTTCTTTCTTTACTAATTTCCATCATGAACAAATAGCTAAGGAAAGAAAACATAGATATCACACTATCTAAGAAAACAAGAGGCAATAACATACGACCGTTATCAATTCATTTATCCAGTTAAAATATTTATTATTTCAATTCCATTATCATCTAGTGGGATTAAACATTCTAACAATACAGTTGAACATAAAAGAAAAGAGAAGCAATGAATCCCCTACCTCAAATAGTTCTTGACGTTCTTTATCCACACAACGGGTCACGATCCTCCTCTCGTGCCAACTGCATCCACCCGAGAATGCCATGGTATGGCCGCACCAACCAAAACCCAAGAAAACTCCATTAGAAGCATGGAGATTGCATGCTATAATATGGAAAGGAGAAACAACAGAAGGTGAACCGCAAAAAAATGACGATAAAACATACCTTATATCGTAGATTGATCGATACAACTTGGTTGCATCAAAATAGAGAAGAACCAATACTTGGAGGGAATGTTTGATTGTGCAACTCCTATGAGAAGGAATTAAAGGTTCTAGCGTCTCATACGTGAGAACAAAGTGGGAGAATTAGAGAGGAAGATAACTCATCCCTTTAGAAGATTTAACAGGGCGACAGGTTAATATACGCTTGATTTACCTTTAAAAGGGAATCATATTAAACTGTGTGGTTTGAGCAAGTAAAAACATCTCGGGCCATAATAATAATTAATATAGGATTTATGGCCTTTGAATTGGCCTTAAGAGTCCCTAAAATAATGATTTAAATTTATTTTACGTTAACAAAACGTCAATGGGGAAAACTATAGGAAGTTGGAAACACTGTTCACATATTCAAAATTTGGCAAAGCAAAAAAACTATTCATGAACCTCACCATTAGAACCTCACTATTCTGGAAACACTATTCACCTACCATTTTTGTACACATGCCGTTAGAGGTTACCGATAGATCTCACTATTCTGGAAACACTGTACACCTACCGTTACTGTACACCTACCATTAGAGGTTACCAATTGAAGTTACAGATAGACCTCATCGTTCTGGAAACACTGTACACCTACATTTACTATACACCTACCGTTAGAGGTTACCAATAGAGGGTACCGATAGGCCTCACCGTTCTAGAAACACTATACACATACCATTACTGTACACCTACTGTTAGAGGTTACCGATAGAGGTTACTGACAGAGGATACCCATAGACATCACCATTATGGAAACACTGTACACCTACCGTTATTGTACACCTACCATTAGAGGTTATCGATAGACCTCATTGTTATAGAAACACTGTTCAGTAAACTTCACCGATAGAACAATGTTCACTGAACCTCACAGATATAACACTATTCACTGAACCTCATCAATAGAACACTATTCACTGACCCTCCCTGATAAAACATTGTTCGCTGAACCTCACTGATAGAACACTGTTCACTGAACCTCACCGATAGAACACTATTCACCTACCGTTATAGGTTACCGATAAAACTATTCATCAATGGAACTGTTCACAGAATTTGAAATTTGAAAAATTGTTGAGAATAAGTCACCATGACCTCCTAGAACACCTCATACACCACATTTCTACAAATTAATGGACCAGAAGGGTCCGAGTCATAACTGCTAGGGGAAAGTATCACCATATTCATCTTATTTTTCTCACTACTCTTGGAAAGGATCCACTCATATTTTATGGAAATTTATGTATCTTAATTATCACTATGCGATACATAATTGGTTAAAGATATATTCTACATTAGGGTTCCAATTTCATCTAATTGATGAATAACACTTCACCACATATTTATTGGGAAACAGCTTCTGAAAAACCTTTGTAATGCTCAATGCCTTCACAAACTCCGCTTTCACGAAGCTCAAATTGTCTTCTAAAATATCATACCTTAATTGAATCTCCCATTTCCTTAATGAATCACACCACTTTGATGATGGTCAACTAGATTTTGTGATGCTCGTTCCTTTAACAAATATTAATTAGCCTTCATGAATTTTCTTAATTTTATGATTATCAAGACATTCGGTTGGATTTTATTTCTATCACAAAATTCATCAAATTAAACTCCTTCCTGAACCACATCTGGAAACAAAATTCATGATTTAGAGCCTTGAGACTATATTTATGTCTTGCTAATTTTTTTGAAAGGGGTATAATCCTTTTTAGGAGTTCGCACCGATTCCAGAACCTTCCATCCACGTCATCAATTTTTTCTTCTTCTTATTTTTCATCATGAATCTCTAAGAAAATTATCGTTTCATTTATCACATATTGTACATTGATAATATAGTTGAAAAATTTGTGCCACTATGATTATACACTCATGATTCTCAGCACCTTCATCGTTCGTGATGCTCATCACTATCGTATAGATCAACTTATCTTTATTTGATCATTTGTGAAACACCATTCATGAAGCCCATATTCTTGAAACCCATTCCTTTTCCATATTATAATAATGCATTCATAGAAATTCAATTTTTATTAGGCCTACAATACCCCAGCATTGGGACCCCAAAAATTTAGCACACACTCGGAAACACCATCACCTTATGTGTGGAATTTTTTGTGTTCCTTCAAGTAAATCCATTACACTCTCTTGTATATTTTTAAAAATACATTGAAAACAATATTTGTAGATCTCCCTAACTAAAAATGGAAACCCTTTTTTTGAGAAACAAAATCTACAGAAAAATACTACAATAATACCTTTAGTGTTTCTTCCCAATAGCATCCATTGAAAAAATATTTTGATCCACCTCTATAGAATTATAATGAATTCTCTTCACCTATATGTATTCATGAAATTTTTAAATAATTTTAATATTTTACCACACATTGAGACATAAAATAATGAAGAAAATGTTTTTCATGAAATCATGAATTATTTCTATCTTTTATCAAAAATTAGTATTCATACAAAACCATGTATTCTAAAAAAAATCAGAAATATGTTTTTAAATGATATTTTAAGATCAAATTAGAGTAAAAATATTTTTAAATGTGTTTATATTTGAATAATTATTCTAAATGGTTTTCTAATTTTCATTTATATATTATTAATGTTATATTAAAGGAATGTAATTTTCAAAATGATATATGTCTTAAAAAGAGTTTTTATAGTAGAAAGGATATTTTCTAAAAGAAAACCTGGAAATGATACTGTCAAATTTATTTTCAATATAATATTATATATTTTTGTGTTGATCATCCTTACAAGGGTTTTGATATAAGGGTTCCATGCATATTATTTCTATGATTTTGTTTTTTGATCACAAGAGGTTTAAGAAACCCCTTTCTATTCCACATGTTATATTCATATGAAACCCACTTATTTTAATTGGTTATGATATGTTGAAATAATTGTGAAACCTATCTCTTTTCCATAGGTTATGATATGTTTAAATTTTTATCATACCCATTTCATTTAATGGGTTATGATATAATTTATGTTTATGATCTTGTTATACACATATGTATTATTTCACATTGAGATGGATGAGACCTATATCTCTCTCTAATGCATTGTGTAATGATTTATAAGCTCATTATATAAACATAGATATAATGTGAGGTGAACCGCGTATAGTAATAAAAAGATAGAACATGGAGTGAAAACAGTACAATAATATATGGTTCAAAGAATGAGTGAACTCATAATAGTAAAGCACTTTCTCTGTTATTATGGACATGGATGTGAGCCATGACTAATATGGAAATGCTTTTATACGATAATTTATTTTAAAATATTCATGTCTTAATCAAATTTTATGATATCATGGCTCATGTTATTTTATTCCCATATGATTCATGTCTTTTTAAATTTCAATATATATTCCACTACTCATGATTATGATCTTCGATATGAAGGGTATGGTTTTTATATGTTATAAGCATGTTCACATACACTTATGTTCAAGTTATTCTTATGTTTATTTCATTTTTACCCCAAATAATAATCTAATCTCACCTGTTATTATGTTTTATTTCCCCATGTAATGAAAATGTGTACTATGTATGATGTTTCTAAAAATAGTGATAGTTAGGATGAACTTAGTGGGAGATTATGTAGTTCACTTATGGACCGGGGTTTTTGTTTCCATGTTTCTAAAGACACTAGAAAAATATGTTAATTGGTTGTCAAATTATGAAATGTAGTAAATATTTCTAAAAAATTATTTAATATCTATGTAAGAGAAGAAACATTCACTACTATTGGTATCATATCAATGGTAATGTTATCCTTTGGTGACTAGGATCAGAATACCCATAGTGAGATAACAGAAGACATGCCTAAGGATAAGTCTTAAATTATAGGAATGTTTTTGTGAATTATGTTGAAGTATAGAGTGGGTGGTTTCCAAGAAATTACATCCATTTATGGGTACTACATGTGGATATGGCTCTAGAGTAGATGTACATTTGGGTAACATCCTTGAAAATACTGTATAGAGTTAGACTCCATCAGGAACTAGTCCATAAGAAAGGGCCTTGCTACACACATAGATTGACACTCCTAGGGGATATGATTCGTGAATTTAAAAACAATCTATAAACCATGATGAAATATTAATATAGATTATTACTATGAATGATATAGCATAAAACTAAATATTCATATATTAGAAAATATGTTTCCATGATTTGGAAATCCTATAAGTGGTTTTTCTAGATATGTGGTCCCCCGCTATGATTATTGTTTCATACACTATAAATTTTCGTATTGGTCAACTTTTGAAACATGAGGAAATCATGTTAACACTAATTGTGATAGGAAAATAAGTGATTATCATCCCTAGAAACCAAAAGTTATTATATCTATAATGAAAAATATTATTGCAACACTCACACAAATTTAAAAAGCTATGAATATTGTTGGACTTCCAGATGAGGAAAAGAGGGAACAACATTCTATTTAGTACATCATGAGGTAGAGTACACATTATTTTAGTGGGTATTCGAATCCATTAGTTTTATAATAATGGATCAATGTAACTAAAATGATACTTTGTTTTCTTCAGTTTTCAAAACCTAAAAATGTCATTTTGGAAATCTACCATTTGGAAGGTGAAGCAGATCAAAGGTGTAATTTTATAATTAATACAAAGAAATAGGATGAAATTTACAATGTGGTTTAAGATGAGTTCAAGACCATGTTTTTCAATAAGTATTTTATTTATGATCATAATATGAATATAGAGAATTAGTTCTTTGAGAAAAAGTAGAGGGATGAGGAATTTGTTGGTACATATGTGGCAGATTTTACAATAAATGAAAGGTACAATTCATTTACTATAATCCAACCATAATATACGGTTGATCAATAATTTATTGGATTAAAACAAAGTCTCAGAATGTTGTTATACATATTGGTCTTCATTATCTAGGAATAGATTGTTTTTTTGTGATATCAAGGTTTAAATGGAGGTTTGAGTTATATATCTATCTCAATGTTTTGACGTGAAGAGGAAGGTAGACTTCAAATGACAATCTAAAAACCATGTGGAGAAAAAGAAAAACCATTCCATTATTCTATATGTGTGGGTTGAATCATAAAAAAAATTTCCATAATTAAAATACCAACTGTTTTATGTTTAAAAGGGATGGTCATCGAGAAATGGATTAGTTAAGTAATGGGAAGAAGTTACCTAACAATACGAATAGATTTAAATCACCATAGAATACTCCTCCTCCACATCATTCATCCAATGTAAGGAACATGTGAATTATTTTAAACAACTCCCAAACCTAAGGGTTAATGATGATGATCGACGTTTGCATCCTCTTAAGATGAGGGATAAGGGGAAATATCATGATATGTCAGTTTCTGATATCGGGTGTGAAAAAGATATAATATAATGTAAACTAACCAAAACTCTAGAGATGCTAATATCTTATTTGATTCTGGATATACCCATTATTTCATATCTAAATCATGTTATAATGGTATCATGATTCCACCAATATAATTAGATATTTATTTAGCAGAAAACCCCTAATGGTATGATGATAAAATCCCAAGTCAATGACTCCTCTCTGGTTGATGTTGGTGAGAATTTTATTCTAATAAATCCGATCATTATCCATATATATGGATTTTATGCCATCTTAGGAATGGGTTGGATTTCTAAAAATACATCCAAAATCATTTTTCAAGGAATGGAAGCCACATTTGATATTTCAAACCAACTGATGATCATATATCATTGTGATGATATGTATGATCATTATATGGGGATCATATCCACTGTATGGGTAGAAATTCCCATCCAATAGGGGTGTTAATATAATATGGTTGGGGAGAGAAATGAAATCAATGATATGTATATTATTGAGGAATTTTTTTGTCTTTTTAGAATGATTTATTAGTCTTACAAAAAAATATGAAGGTAAGTTCTTAATATAACTCATTTATAGTTCCAAACTAATTTCAAAGACTCTTTATATAATGGCACATATTAAGTTGCAGGAATTGAAGAAGAAAATCTTGGAAAACCTTTACAAGGGATTCATTCAATCAATTGTGTCACCTTGGGGTGAACGAGTTCTTATTTCCTAAAAACAATTACGGGTCAATAAAACGTTTCATTGGTTATCGGCTGTTGAAGAAGATGACAATTAGGAATGATTATCCTCTTCCCTATATTGATAACATGGTTGATCAACTATGTGGATGTCAATACTTTTCAAATAATTAACTTCTTCTATACATCATCAAGTGTGGGTTAAGAAGGAGGATATTCACAAGAATGAATTATATAAATGATATGGATACTATGGATACTATGAATATATAATTATTTCATATGTTTTTTTAATTTCCTTGTTATCATCAAGGATTTAATGACAAAATCCTTTATAAATTACCATGATCAATTTCTGGTAGTATTTATTCATGATATTTTTTTGATGAATTGGAAATTCTTTTATGATGTTTTTTTAATTATAAGGAAATAATACTAGAGTGCAAAAATGACTTCACATGATTCCAAGGCCCGGAGAGCCCAGAACAAAATTTAGATCTTTTTTAATTATGTTTAGTAAATGTGCGATTGGGATTTTCTATCTATTGAATTGGTTCTCAGACTAAAAATATAAGGGAACTGTTGAATTCGTTGTGCTAGTATTCGCTTAGGGGAATCTAAACATAGACAGGCATGGGTTAGATGAAAATATTAATTTTTGGAATTTTGGAAAAATAATAATAAAATAACAATAAGTTGTTGTGTTATTTTTCTTCCACCATTGAGAAGCATTTGGCAAAACCACAGTGTAAAGACGACCATTAAATGATTGTCATTTAATGACTCATCCATTTTTCTGTGTAACTAAACCTCATGTGTGTTTAATATGTTCATTAATTAATATTAATTAGTGATTTATAATAATGAACACAACGTGGCAATTAATTGTTCTATTAGTCAAAGCGTTGGGTAGGGAATTCACAAACCACGGGAGGAAGCCCTGACGAAACACCAACGACGTCACCCACCAATGAAGAATGATGATCGGTCGATGACTATTGGAGAACTCAAACTAAAAATTGACGAATGACTTTGATTGTGGATTCCTTCCTTCGTCTGCAATGGATTCCACCGAATTCATTTAGGGGATTTATGTGTTTTATACCTCCCTTTCCCAATTCTGGAATAATATAAAAAATGCAGATCAACCTACCTATGAGTTTAATTGTGATTCATTATTTATTATTGGTGGTTTTTGTGGGGTATCACTTTGGGGAGTTATTTCTTTAAAATGATAACTGATATTTTCCTCATGATAACATGCTAACATGTAGGGCACATGCCAATCCGAACAAGGCTAGGAACCTCGACCGCTTTTAGGTGTAGTGCGTTCTTCATGGGAGACCCTAAAACATGGTGTAATGGTGATCTTGTGGGATTTATAGTGTAGGCGGCGACTCGAGAGGCCTGTAGGCGCAGATGGGAAACAAAATAGACCACCAGAGCATCTCTGGTGGCCCATAGAAGCAACCGTCGTGGCAGCACCACCGGTGCAGCAGTGTCGATGACCGATGGCGGCAGCCGACCCAGCTGGCCGCTTAGAGACCAAGGCACTGCGGCAACAATATCCATGGCCATCTGGGCCGTGATAAGTGGAAGGTGGAACATCGATGCACTTTGCACGAAAGGAGTCTCCTGCTTAGGCCGCTCGGTTGGACGTGAACAGGCAGCTCCAGTCAGCGTTTTCTAGATGAGGGGTGATGCCCCCCATGCGGGTCCAGTTTTACTATTTTTGAAGGACCCGCTAGATAGGCCTGACCTACCAACTAGGACGAACCCTCTAGTCAGGCTGGACCCCTACTGGACCCGGACAACTACCGGACCCGACCGATCTTGTTTCACGAAAACTTGAGTATCTCACAAATTCAGAGTCTGATTGATGCGTCGTCTATGGCGTTGGGACCAATGGGATTAGTATGGCCTTTTGAGATACTCCACATGGGTTTTGAATGAATTTGGAATACAACCAGGTTGGATCGGACTCGAATCCATCCAGGTCATGTTTACCTTTATTCTTATAACTTATAGATCGGGCATCCGATTGACTCACCATCTATTACATTGGAAACATTATGACAAGGCACTCCTTTAGGTTACTTCATTGTGGGACTTTGTGGTGGTTGAGTTGCAACTGATATTTTGTGGTGTAGAATCTCCAACATTCAAGCACACCATGGGCGGGAATCTTGTGGCAGGCTGTCAAGTGAAGAGAGACCCTCTGTGGATCGACATGAGAGAAACCATTCATGGATTAGTGGTAGTGCGACCCTCTATGGATCGGCAATGGCGCGAACCATCCATGATATACATGATAGTGACCCTCCATGGATCAACATCAGTGTGACCCTCAGAGGATCAGTAGTAGTGATACCCTCTTTGGAACTGTATTAGAGAGATCATTTGTGAAAAATCCGTACAGTGACCCTTCGTGGATCAGTAGTAGAACCTCTAAATAGAATAAAATGATGTATCTCAAGAATAAAAATCATTATTCATATTCTCTAGGTTGTATACATGGTGTGGGGAGTCATTTACATTATGTGTGGTGATTGAGATCATGCTCTGTGGTTCTTCCTTTATCGAATTCTGGGAGACCTTCGGGAGTCTCGGGGTACCTACTGGGTACTGTTATACTTACTCTTACACAGATATTTCCTGCACCTCATTGTGTCTTGTGCAGACAAATGAAATCTTGACTAAGAAATTCGGAGAAAGGGATAAACAGTGTTTGGAGGAGATTGATAGATGTGGGGAGTGATAGTGATGACAGATGACAATTTTTACCTACCATTTAGGTAGGATCCTTGGTGGATGACCTTTGGATCACTTTTTTCTCTTTTTGATGTAATTTTGTTTCTGTTGGGTTTGTATACTGGCCCTTTTCTTACTTTGGGTTCACAATTATACTATCAACGGTTCAACTTTTTCGTTTTCTTTTATTATGTACCTAGTCTGTGTGTGTAAAAGTTTAATGTAAATTCATCCCCTTTTGGGGATATTCCTTTCTAGTGCTAGTATCCAACCCCTGGTCAATGGAAGGTAGGGTTGGGGTAGTCTTGGAACGGGCTATAGGGGACAGTTCATGAAAAAGTGGTATTAGGGGTCGGTTGGTTATACTAGAAGAACTAAGAGTCTGTGTTTCCAATGGAGAAATAGTGTTAAGTGTCTTGATTTTGGATTACCATTCATGGATTCCAGTGTTTTTGTGGTAGCCTACGTATCCATACACTAGGACCCTGAGATCTGATTTCCAACTCGATACGCGAAAAAACTGATTATGTGTGTTTTGAAAATGATTTGATCTATTTTGAGTGAGATCACAATTTATAACTTATTGTCTATCGAGAATCTATTTCTCTACAGAATGTCTCCATGAAGACATCCAACTAGGATTCCCATAGAGAACATGATGACAACCCACCGAGTGATGAGGTGTCGGTGCAGGGTTGTCTTACAATGATAACAACTTTGTGAGGTGTACCAGTTGCACCACCACTCGCAGGGCACTTGTTTCCACCAGTCCCCCCCCCCCCCCAGTGGACCATGAACAACAACTGAGCACATTTCAAAAGTTCTAGAGATAGAGGCCTCTATGGTTTTGAGGCAAGATAGATCTGCAGGTAGCTGAGGACTAGATGGAGGCTATGGCAAGATTTCTCCACTTGTTTGAGACACTATCATACCAGATGGTGATCATAGCTGCTAGTATCTTTATAGGAACAATAGAGAGATGGTGGATCCTGATGCTCTATACACATGAGGACACAACTATTTCCGAGTTGGGATTCAAGAGACTCTTCATGGTGGCGTTCCTTCCAGCGACATTACAGTCATTGCGTATTCAAGAGCTACTGCACTTATAGCATGGCAGACTGCCAGTGGTCCAGTACTCCGTGAGATTCACTATCCTCTATAACTACTCCAATAACATGGTATGAGACACATTCATTAGGACCTATACCATTTTCCAGGACACTGACGAATGATCAAAGCATCGATGATATCACTCAACATCCCGATGCAGGCTGAAGTGCTAGAGCACACACAATTGGTGGATAGATTCCTAACTAAGCAGGCACCAGTGGTGATAGCCACCACCAAACGACAGGTAGACGAGTCATCTAAATTAGGTAGTAGACATATGACACAGAGGCCAAAACGAGCCAGACCATCTAATGGCTGAACACAGGATGTAAGGTCAGAGGTACAGAGCTCACAAGGTAGATAAGGTTAGTAGAGGAGCAGACTATGCTACTCGTGCGGTGGGTAGGGGCACATAGATAGAAAATACCCGACCCACCGTACTAACTATCATTAGATGGTTGAAGGACCACTGAGACAGAGGTAGAGTTTTGAGAGAGGTGGTTCACAGGGCGGGGGATGTGGCAGAGTTGCAAGTGGTGGGTGATGGTTTGAGGTAATACCGTCACCACCCCTAGGCGGTTCACCGTGACCTTAGGGAGCAGGTGGACAGGGGAGAGTTCTACTTCATGTAGTAGAGGATTATGAAAACAGTGCTTTGGAGAAGATTCGAGGTATGATCTGTGTCTACTCCACCCTAAATGCAGTTCTAATATACATAGGCTTCAGTCACTCTTCTATTTTCATAGCTCTCATTCGGTGCTCGGAGATTCTGGTGGAGCATTTGGCTCGATCCTTACTATTAAATTCTTTTTCTAGAGTAGATTTGACCATTACGCATTGGTACCGGTAGTGTGACTCATATTTAGAATGTGAGAGATTCAACTAGGATCTCCTAGTAGTAGCTTCAAGGCCTTAGGATGTCATCTTCGGTGTGGAATAGTAATTTATGGTCAATGCCCAGATCAACTATTTTAGGCATAATGTGCGTTGTGTCTGCGAGGACGAGACTAGATATTCCTTCACTGGCAATAAGGGAACCTTTTCTCCATAGGATGGACTTTCTCGAAGGAGAGTGCATACTATCACTCATTATTTGGCTAGCCATACCCTCGATGAAGTTGATTAGGGGAGTATGAGCTATCCTATAGTGGTGGACCAGTATATAGATTTCTTTCCTAAGAATTTAATGGGACTATGTCCTCGAAAAAAGGATGACTTCTATATCATCATGTACCCCGAGACATCAACGATATCTACACCAGCATATCGGATTCCTCCCGTGGAGAATTGTGTGTTGAGGGTACTTTTGGAGGACTTGCAGAGTAAGGGGTTCGTAAGACCCATTGTTTCCCCTTGTGCAGCCCATACACTATTCACCTAGAAGGAAGATGGGATTTTGAGGCCTGGTGTGGAACAACAGCACTAGAAACATGTGACAGTGAAGAACAAGTATCCTATACCGAGTATTGATTCTCTTTTATCAGCTGATAGGAACTTGATGGTATTTGAAGATATACCGCATATCATGCTATCATCAGCTCTGGGTACGGGATGAGGATGTATCGAAGACAACCTTCAGATGTCGGTATGACCTCTACAAGTTCTTGGTGATTCATTTTGTAATGACCAATGCTCTAGTAGTGAACATGGATCTCATGAACAGGATCTTCCAGCCTTTCCTCGATCGCTTCATGGTGTTTTTCATTGACAACATCTTGGTGTACTCAGCGTTGGAGGAGGATCATGCCACAAATTTACAGATAGTCTTTTATACACTCTAAGTGCATTAGATTAATGGAAATCCCTTGAAGCTCTAGTTATAGATAGGAGAGGTTCACTTTTTAGGACATGTCATCTTAGAGGCTTGAGTTGTGGTGGATCCGGCGAAGATCAAGGCAGTGCTTTCTTGGGACCCACCTAGGAGTGTGACCAAGGTGCGGAGTTTCATGGGGTTATATGGGTACTACCAGATATTTTTACCCGACTTTTCCAGAGTAGCAGCACCCTTTTTTACTTTGACAAAGAAGGGGAAACCCATCATATAGACAGAGAGGTTCCAACAGTGCTTCCAAGATATGAGGCGGAGACTGAAGAGTGCCTCCATATTGAGGTTACCAAAAGAGGGTATTAGTTATGTAGTATACTACGATGCATC
This sequence comes from Viscum album, assembly GCA_963277665.1. Taxonomy (NCBI): domain Eukaryota; kingdom Viridiplantae; phylum Streptophyta; class Magnoliopsida; order Santalales; family Viscaceae; genus Viscum; species Viscum album. Next base: position 1,230,065,218 of record OY728130.1, read on the forward strand.
AAGGATTGGGTTGGGATTTTTTCCTGATGTAGTAGCCAATGGTGATCTCCTACGCCTCATGACAGCTGAGGCAACATGAGTAGAACTACACGATCCATGACGGGGAGTAAGCAGCAATGGTCTTTGTCTTTAAGATGTGGTGAAACTACTTGATGGGGGAATGTTTTATTGTCTACTCCGATCAAAATATTATCAGGTATGTATTCTCAAAGAAGGACATGAACCTATGATAGCGGAGATGGATGGAGTTCTTCTAGGACTACAGCATTGATATAGTATACACTCTTAGGAAAGGAAACGTGGTGGCAGAAACACTCAGTAAGAGTTTGGGTTTACAATAGCGGAGTGTAGAGACAAAGAATATTTTACATTGCAGATATCATTCTTGGATAGTGATGGATCAGATTACCTCTAGTCTATGACGATCACACTCCCACATCTTTTTCGAGTTCGGGATTACATCTTGGAGATGTTGAATGTGAGGCCTGACGTGCTCAGATATCTTCATGACAGGCTCCTGATGGATTTTTGAAAGGTGGGGAGCACGTTGATATTTTAGAGGATTCACCATGGTACCAGTAACATATCTGAAGGAGGTATTGAGTGAGTTCCATACATCCCCTTTCGCAGAACACTATAGAGTAGCGAAGATGTACCAGGACCTATAACATTAGTACTGGTTGCTGGGGATGATTAAAATAATGGTAGATTTTGTTTCACAATGTCTCACTTTTCAGCAAGTGAAGGCCGAGCACTATGATTCAATAGGATTGACTCAGCCACTCGAGGTATCGGACTGTAAATGGGATGGTATCTTGATGGAATTCATGATAGGGATACCACGTACGTCCCGGGGTCGTGACTCTATCTGGGTGATCATTGACCAGCTCCCCAAGTCGGCTCAATTCCCCACCATTAGAGAGCAATGATTAGTAGAGGGAATGGGATGCCTCTTTGCACAAAAGATAGTATGGATTCAGGGGTACCATTGACGATCATTTCAGATCATGATGCTCGTTTTACATCTCAATTATGGAACAGATTTTAAGAGGAATTCGGGACTCAGCTATGCATCAACACTGCATTTCTCCATAAAGCATATGGTCATAAAGAGAAGACCATACAAACACTTGAGGACATGATTCGTGCTTGTGTACTTGATTTTGGACATTTTTGGGAGAACGACCTACCACCGGTGGAGTTTTTATACCACAAGAGTTATCACTACACCATCGGCATGGAACCATTTGAGGTCTTTTGTGGGTTACCCTGAAGACCACCTCTATGCTAGACAGACCTAGGGGAGTAAGCTCTCACGGGGCTAGTGTTGGTATGGGCTACCACGAAGAAGGTGTAGATCATCCAGGATTGGATGAAGACAACACAGAGTAGGAAGAAGTCTTATACTGACAAGACATGGAGACCCTTGGAGTTTGTTTAAGGAGGCCATGTCTTCAAATGGGTCTCACCTCGACGTGGACTGCAATGATTTGGACAAGGCGGCAATCTATTTCTATGGTTCTTCAGACATTTCCAAATCCTGAGTGGAGTTGTCAAGGTGGCATACCTCATAACTCTTCTCCCATAAATGCACCTACTGCATAATGTTTTCCATGCATCACAGCTGAGGAGATACATTCATGATTTATTGCATTTCATCAACTGGGGAGAGCTGGACATTGATGATGGGGTGACATTTGCAGAGTTCCTGGTGGAGAGAGAGGATTAACCAAAGCGGGTCCTTCTTGGATGGATGATTCCTCTAGTTCAATTTCAATTGTAGTATGGGGACCTCCAAGAGAGAACATGGGAGCGGGAGGCTCATATTCATGCTCAGTACCCCCATTTGTTTCCTTAGATTTGGTTGTGTATTTCGAGGATATAAAGCCCTGAGGTAGGGAGAATGTAAATACCCATAAATACCATTTTTTTTAATTATATAGAATTAATACGAGATTGAAAAAATCAATGACACGTGATTCCGAGTCCCGGAGATCCCAGAAAGGAATTCTGTTCATTTTTTAAGGCATGTTCAGTTAACATGTGAGTGAGATTTTCTATCATTCGAATCGGTGATCAGATATAAAATATGAGGGAACCATTGAATTCCCACTACTGGGATGTTCTTAGGTGATTCTTAACTTTGGTCGACAAGGGTCTGATGACGAAGTTAAATTTAGGACTTTTAGAAAAAAATAACTATATGTTATTTTATTAATTTTCATCCACCATTTAGCAGTAGTTGGAAGAACCACTATGTAATGAATGTCTTTAAATGAGAGTCATTTAATGACTTGTCCCTCTATTTGTGTAACCACAATACTAGTTTAATTAATAGATTCATTAATTAAGATTCATTAACGAATCATAACAATGAACACAATGAGGAAATTAATTATTCTATTAATAAAACTATTGGGAATAGAATTTAGAAACCACAAGAAGAAGCTCAGAAGACACGCTGACGACATCACCCAGCAATGAAGAACTGTGATCAGTCAACGACTGTTGGGTGAAATGAAACGGACATCGATGAAAGAATTCGAACATAGATTCCCTCTTTCATCTGTAATAGATTCTACCAAATCTATGTAGGGGATTTATGTATTCTATACCCCTATTTCCCCATTCTTCAATAATATAAAAAACAATGATCAACTGGCCATAAGGTTAATCAATGATTCATTATTTATTGGAAGAGGTTCTTGTGGGGCATCACATTGGGGATTTCTTTCATTCAAATTATGATTGATGTTTTCTCTGTGATAAATCCCTAATGTGGAGGGTGAGGGCCATTCAGAACAAGGCTTGGACCCTCCTCCATTATTGGGTTTTGTACGTTCTTCGTGGGAAACCAAGAAACATGTCAAAAAGGATATATTGTGGGAGTCACACTGAAGGAGGTGACTCAAGAGTCCCATAAGCACAAATGTGAAAGCAAACGGACCACATAAGCAACTTCGGTGGCCCACGGAAGCTACCGGCGAAAGTGACGGTGGTTGCATGGGTATGGCTGCACCAACATGCATCACGACAGCTAGAGCTACGACCATCCGGTCTACAGTAGGTGAAAGGTGTGGCACTGATGCACTGTGGGAGATTGGAGTATCCCACATGGGTTTCTCAGCTGGACATGAAGCGTCTTCTTCAGTTTGAAGTTTTGGGAGGAGGGGCAGCGCCCCGCTGGCCCCGCATGCTGGCTGAACCAAACACACCCCTTACAAGCGTAGTTTTCTTGGTGGGGCCAAATTCTCTAGCTAGGTAGGACACATGGGCCCAACGCGGTCAGACCTATGGGCACAACGGGCTGACCGGGCTAGACCACTACCAGACCGAGACCTGACTAATCATGTTTCACTAAAACACGAGTATCTCTCAAACCTTGCTTTAGATTGACACACCGTACGCGGCGATGGGACCCTTTGGATGAGGTAGTCCTTTTTAGATACCTAACATATGTTTTTGAACATGTTAGGGGTTGGATCCAACATGAATACAACCAGTCTCTATTTACCTTTTATTCTTATAACATACAGACCGTGTGTTCGATTGACACATCGTCTACTGTGTTGGAACCATTATGACAAGGTGGTCCTTTGGATCACTTCTTTGTGGGACTTCGTGGAGGTTTATATACAACTGATATAATGAGGATAAGAATCTTCGGAACTCAAGTGAACCATGTGCGGGAATCATGTGGCTGCCTGTGAAGTAAAGAGTTACCCACCATGGATCAACATGAGAGTAACCCTCTGTGGATCAACAACAGTGTGAGATTATGTGAAACGACAGTGGACAGAACCTCTTTGGATCGGCATTAGAGTGAACCTTTGTGGGATAGCTGTATAGTGACACTTCGTGGATATGTCGCAGAACCTATCAACAAAATAAAATGATCTAGCTCAAGACTAATCTTATTTATTCATGTTCTCTATTTTGTATACCTGGTGTGGGCTATCTTTTACTTTATATTTTTTGATTGATATCATGATTTTCATTTTTAATTTTATATAATTCTGGGATACTATCAGGGGTCTTGGGGTCTCTACTGGGTATTGTTATACTCACCCCTAGATGGGCTTTTTCCGCACCTCATTGTGTATTGGGAAGACGACAGATATCATGATTAAGACATAGGGAGATAGGGATAGATGGCGCTCAGAGGTGATTGATAGATGTGGTGAGTAGAAGTGATGAAAAATGGTGAGTTATACCTTCACATCAGGTAGGACCCTTGGTGGATGACCTTCAGATCATGATTATCCCTTTTTGTTGTACTTTCTTTTCAGTTGGCTTTGTATATTGGAAGTTTTTACTTTTGGTTGACATTTTTACTATCAGTAATTATAATTTCTGCCTTTTTTAATACCAAGTCTATGTGTGTACATGTTTAAAGGTAATTCCTTACATTTTTGGGATATGTCATTCTGGTGGTAGTCACCAACCCCTGGCCTATTGAAGGCGAGCTTTTGGTAGTCATGACACGTGCCCCCGGGGGATTGGACGTGACATTATTAGATTTTCAAAGATAATGTAAGAGCATTAATATCACTTGAAAAATGTTCTAAAACACTAATGAAAGAAGAAATATATGAAAACTATTAAATGTGTGAATTTTGGATGAAAAATGTTTTTTTTGGATCATATAATCTCAAGACAGTGTATATAAGTAGATCCATTAATGATCGAGGATAAAGAATGTTGGATAAGGCCAACCAAAGTGAATAAGATATGTAATCTTCATATTTTATCTAGATATTATCGATGGGTTGAGGAGAATTTCTCATGACGATCTAATCATTCAACCAAGTTAACATGGAAGTGAGTAAAGTTCCTTTATAAAATTAATGTGAGTGAATTTTGAAGTATCTAAATTGAAGATTTTTAAATTTTCATATTCATACAATACTATATTTTAGATATAGGTTTTTAATCTATATTTATTCATACAGGTAGGGATGGATATTTCTTGTTAAACATAATTACATGGTTATAGATTACGCCTCATGAAAATGGATGATTCAGGAGAAACATTTCCCAAATCTTGATTTGTAGTTAGCCGTTGTAATTTATGAATTAAATATATTGTGGAATTATCTTTACCGTGATAAATATGATATACATTCAAATAAAAAATTGATGTATTTATTTACACATAAGTAGTTAAACAAGAACCAAAGAAGATTTTTAGAGCTGATTAATGATTATAACTGCTCAGTAAATTATAATACATGGTAAAATAGGCAAGGGGGTCGATGCTTTGATTAGAATGGATCATGATAGCTTGTCAATGATGAAGATCACAAAAGGCTCATTATTTATTTATTTTTTGAGGATGGATCGAAAATCCTTAAGGATGGGTGAAAATATTTTCTTACTCAATTGAATTATAACCATCTATCCAAGTGAAGATTAAAGAGGCACAAGAGGAATGTGTAGAGATGTAAAAAAATATTAGAAGTGTTCATGAGTTTAACCGTGATCATATTGAAATGATAATTTTTCTGAACCATGTACAAGTTCTGTAAATAGCAGATATGAGGAATGAGTTGTTTGAAGAATCTCATGGTTCTTTATTGTCTATTTATCAAGAATGTAAGAAGATGTATATATATTTGAAAAATAACTATTTTGGGATGGAATGAGGGGACAAAATGAGGATTTTGTTTCTTGATTCATGGTATGTCAGGATGTTAATAATAAAATACCAATGTATAAGGGGATTTTTCCTCTATTACCAAAACCAAAGTGAAATTGGGAGAACATCGCGATGGATTTTTTCTATAGAAACCCAAAACATCTAAAAGGAAAAATGTTATATGGTTTTATTTCCTAATATTAGTATATTAGTAAACTTAATCACTAATAGAAAAGACTTATCTCTAGATCATTTTCTTAATATGTACATTATGTAAGTGATATGATTGCATGTAATACATCTTTCCATTATATCTTATTGGGATATGAGGTTTAATTCAAATTTTAAGTGATGTTTTCAGAAACCAATTAATACATAGTAGGGTTTTAGAGATAATTATCATCCCTATATAGATAGTTTGTCTAAAAATTATATCAAACACTTGATGATATTTTGAGATCTTATTTGTTGGATTTCAATGTTGGTTGGGATCAACACATTCCTCTAGTTTAGTATTCTAAAAAAATATTCACTCAAGAATTTAGATGGATCCTTATAAATAAATGTGTAAGATGAAATTTAGATCACCAATGTCTTGAAATGAAGCTAGATAAAGAATGATATTGGGGTCAAGGATAGATGATTGAATTTCTGAATGGTTAGAGCCATTTAGTATCATATCATGGTAGCTCAAAGTCGGATAAAATGTTATATTGATAACTATTTTCATGATCATGAATTTGAATTTAGTGATATGTTGTTTCTAATAATTTCACCATGGAAGAATATTATGATATTTGGGATGAAAGTTAAAATGATCCCTACGTGTAACAGTCCCTTTGAAAATCTTCATCATATTGGAGAGATAATGTATCACACGATGATTCTACTGAACCCATCTCAATTACATGTGTAATATGAATCTATCATGAGATGGTACATACAAACCATTAAATTCTTATTATATAGTTATAATACCATTGGAGAAATATCATTCATATAAGGAATAACCAGTGAAGATTCTAGATCATATTGGAAAAAGATCTATGAAAAAAGACCACACACATGGTCAATGTTTTTTGATGAATAAACCAGTTTGATGAAGCTATATGGGACCTGAAGATATGATGAGGCACAAGTATCCTCATTTATTTGTTTATTATAGAAACTAATTTCAAGGGATATATTCATTTTTATGGAGTTATCATATGACACCCCATGTTTTTATGAATATTTTTCAAATAAATTATATTTATTTGATGGATTTCACTAAACACAACAAAAATTTTAAATTATGTTATATGAACCACCAAGTATACCTAGTTCTACACACAACACCGTCTTATCTCTTATTACATGCCACACTGTGTTTAACAAAAATAATGTAATATTATTAATATTTATTTAAACATGACTGTTACAACCTAGAAGTAAAACATACAAATATGTATAGTAATAAAAAATCATTAAAAATCATTTATATTGTTTTTATGTAATTAAAACATATTTATAATGAAATATTTACTTTTTTTTAATGTCCTTATATGTTTTGAAAGTACTATATTCTAAAAAATAACTTCTTTTTATGTCCTTCTGTGAACAATAATTAAATAATTTTTGAAAATATTTGAAATTTAATTTCATAAAATCAACATCATTTTTTAATCCATAACATCTAAATAATTTAAGTGTTAAATATATGGTATTTATCTGAAATGTTTCATTTTTGGATGAATAGTGAAAAATACTGAAATTTAAATGAAAACATTTTTTTCTTTTAATTTATTTTTATAGTGAAATTATATTTTAAATTATTTCTAATTTATAATTAGATAATTTATACATAAATTAAACATGTTTATTTTATCAGAATAAATTTCATGTAATACCATAAGATTTCATAGTAAGTTTTTTTCTTTAATGTAATTCAATAGTTTGTGCTACACGCAATACCGAGTTTGGGCACACCACGATGTATCAAACTAGCTGTTCAAAAGGTTTTTATGAATAGTATTAACTGAATATTTAATTTTATATACTCCATATAATTTTAGATTCCATATTATGCATTTTTATAGACATCATATAAGAACAAATTAAATATTTCAGATAAAAGAAGTATTTTTCAAAAAATGAAATTTTACCGCATTTTAATGTAGAAACCTTTTTAAATAAAATATTTGAAACTTTTTTTATTCAATTTCACAAAATAAACTTCTTCTTTAGAATTAGGACTTACAAATTTTGTTTGTATTTAATTTTGGTGATTTTTTGACAACATTCATTTTTTGATAAATAGTTAAAAATACTAAATTTTAATTGAAAAAAACTTTTTTATTAAAATAATTTATAGTTTTAAATTGTAAATTTTTATGGTTTGGAAGTATAATTAGATTTTATTTTTTTCATTTAATATAATTTTGGTCATTGGAATTAATTTCCCTTTGAAATTGGATAAAAACAATTACCAATATTTTAATTGTTATTATTTCTTTAAAAGACACTCTTTGTTTTGTCAACAGAAATTAAATTTAAATTAATTTCTTCCTTTTTTATGTTTTCAATATAAAAAAATGGATTCCATATTTGTAATAATGAGGTATTAATTGTGTATATTTGTTTCATTTATTTTTAGACATTACGAATATATACTTCAATAAATATTTTCTTTACCGTGGTTAAAGGGGTAAATCTGATAAATAATGGTAAAACAATAATATTATAATAATATTAAATTACACCAACATGTGTCCTTCTCTTATCGGTTGATAAACATTCGACCATATGCATCCTTGGGTCGATTTTGGGACCCCATGGAGCCACTTTAGAGTTATAGTGACACATTATATTAATTATTTTACAGTGAAGACAAAAATGAGATAACCATATATCTTTTAGAAAAACAATTTACATTGGGTTATATAAGTTATCTCTTAGACTATATATATTCATTTTAAAGATAAAAGTATTTCCTATATCATGGTATTTTTTTATAATTTTTAGACATCATATAAATAGAATTATTTATGACACAATAATGATGTTGTGTTTACCTAAATAATAAATGATTTAAATAAATATGATTTTAGAAATCAAAAAAATATACAAAACCTGTAAAATTATTATTGGATGATTTTATTTCGAACATGAGTCATCTTATCTTCGACTTTAATGAGTTTTGGACCGTTTTAAACCGAAAATCATTATATAATAAAATAATATTTTCAAACATTCCTAAAGAGCCCCTCCTCCGGATTATAAAAAACCCTCACTTCTAACTCATACCTCACACCTCTCAAGACCTCTGGCTCATCAAAACTCTTACCAACTAATATCCTTACATCACTCTTTTCATCTTATAAGTCTTAAACTAGGGATAAGGAACATAAATGAAGCCTTTTGGTTCAATCCAAAGGGAGATAATCGATTTAATGGTAACATCCCCTCTTAAGTTATTTTCTTTTATTTTACTTATCCAACACCCTAAAATCTCATTACTCCTTTATTTTATAAAAACAGTATACTAAATATTCTAGGTTTTTTATGAGAATTATTTGAACTACATGTACACAACCCTCCATCTAATCAGTATAGAACATAATGTTTCTCTGGACGGCGAACTGCTGCCTCACACAACGATGATTGTTCAATCTTCTAATACCACCAATTATGGAGGCCATTATGATGGAACTGTAATTATATATGATATTTCTGATATTTATTCTATCTATAAGCTTATGTAATTCTATTTTACATCATACCCTTAATCATTTCATGTTGTATATATACGATAATTTAATTTGGGGAAGTGTGGATTACCGACCCCTCAAAGTGATATGACTCGTTTATACCATAAATGGAACATATAAAGGATGGTGATAATGAAATAACATAATATATATGAAATATTATATTATAATGGAATAATAATATACCTATCTATAATTTGGCTTTCTTTCCTTTTATAATAAAAAAATTGAAGTAGCCTCCGTGCGTACATACGGATTACAGTTTCCACGAAAGCGATGAGATTCATTCCCCATCGTTACCATTCAAGAATAATTTTATTTTTATTATTAAAAACAAATTTTAAACATAATATCATTCTGGATATGAATAAAATACATCCTATTCATAACAAACATGACTTATGTAACAAAACATATAGATGAAACGAATCAATTAACAGTAGAAACAATGATACTACTAAAATATTATTAATAAAGAAATATTATAAGAGAATATATGATATCATATTTATGTAAGTAGTTATTTTATAATTTAATAAAAATTATTTAACTATTATACAGGAGGTTAACATACCATCAACCATAGAAAAGTATAAGGTAAGAGGTTTCTGTCTCACTTCTTATTTCTATGAGATTCATGATATATTGCCACTATATCCTTTTGGGTGGTGTATGTACTTCCCATGATCATATACATTGTGTAATATACATTAATATATGGTTATTTTTATCTTCATTGTATGATACGTCTTTCATGGGGTATGTGTATCATAAATTTCCAAATCAGTAAGGGAATTTCAAATTTCAATTTCTACTCATTGGGGTTTACGCACACTTCATTGATTGTTTTACACCAAGATTATGTGTGGAATCACTATTTATTATTTATGTAGTTATTTACACTCCCCTTTCATTGGATATACCTTTGATACACATAATCACTCAATTGATAAACTCGCATTCCATTGATATGACCTTGTTAAGGGTAATCTTAACTCAATTTCCATTCATTGAGTTAAACATCTAAGTCATTGGTATTATTTTTACAAGAATATGTGTGAATGTAGTCTGATTGATTTACACTGAATATCCAATTAAATTTAGTTTATTTATATTTTTAACACATAATTATTTCATTCATTTATCCTTAATCATAGGATACAGTATTTATAAGGTATTTTATCTCAATTTATATTCCTTTGATACCTCTTTGTCATTATGCACCGATTCACTTTTATATGGTGTATATACTATCCTTTGACATACTATATCATGAATCAATTTATTCTCATGATATTATAATGTTTTGATTAATTTTATTCATCAATTACTTTTTTTCAAGTGTCACTTATTTGTTTAGGAACTCTTTAACAAAATTATTATTTAAAATGTTTTTAATATTTCTTATTCTAATTATTTCTCATTAATGTCATTGTTTTAAAAATGATTTTAAGTATTTATTTATATGTACATGAATGTTTTGAAATTAAAATTTCTTTTAAAAGTTTCAATGTGGTATGGGATGCTTTTATTAAAAAATCTATTTTAAATGACTTCTTTGATAAATAGTGAAACATTTAAATGTTTTCACGAAAAAAAGGGATATCTCTCTCAAATAGTTTAAATGACTATTTTTGTCTATGTCAATATTCATTAGTGTATTTTATTCTTGATTGTGGTTGATTTATCATAATAAAATCATCCATATGGTATTAAATGTGTTATGATTGATTGTGGATGTCTTATTGCTATGCCATTCATGGTTTGTGGGTTAAATATTTGCATTTTAAATGTTAATTTTAATATGAATTTTTATATTATGATTCACCCTTTATATGAGGAATGTATTAGACTTAGTAAGTGATGGGCTGAGACCTCTATAGCTCATCGATGCATCGGTAGGTCTCATGATACAAATAGACATCGAATTGGCTGAGGACTTTCCCAATTTTTGATATATAGTTTTAGATGAGGCCTTAATCATTTTTAGACGTCTTGGCCAAGGCATGGAAAAAATGTTTCAGTATGTAGAGAATTTTACATTACCTCATTATGAAAATATTATTGATGGATCATGTATTTATTTTACTAATAGAATACCCATGACTGTGTTTTATTATGGAATTATTTACTTAGCACATATTACTGCCATAAAGTGTTCATGTTTATTAATAGTTAAGGCATGTTTTTTGAATAATTCAATATGCATAATGTTTATGATACCTTACACTATATTTCTCAACCTTACTGAGAATTTGAGCCCATCCCTTTTTCATGTTTCATTTTCCCCGTATATGAAGAAGTTAGTTATGAGTGACTCTAAGACATAATCTTTGAGGCTTGGATGTTTCAAATGGAATAAATTAGTTTTGTATTTCTTTTCATGTTGTAATGTTGAAATTTTGTATTTATCTTGTTTCCAATAATACTTAACTGATCAGTTCTTCCAGACATGATTCCTTGTAATCATGATAATGTTATGGAATAAAGCACCGAATCTAGGTAACTGGGGTTAGGGTGTTATTGTTGGTATCAGAGGAAGTTTTGTACAATCTTTGGAAACCATATTTCAATAAACTCTGATTAGAGAACACTGCCCGAAGATAGACATTGAGGATTATTATAGAAGATCATCCAAAAAAATTAGTAATGTAAAAATTATGTAGGTTTTCCAAGAAATACATCCCTATCTGGATAAGAGCTGGTAGAGGCGGCTCTGGCACATATGTACCTAGAAGTGAAAACTCTAACAATGTGTTTCGGGCTTGACCCGGGGTATCCTGGTACACAACAACTGGACTTACTGCACTATTGGTTATGATACTCCCAGGGGATATGATTACGATAAATTACATTTCCATTACAAACCGATAATAAGTATTTTAATATAAGATGAGAATAAATATCCTTGGTTAATTCTATGGTGTTTCATATTGAAAATAAGGTGTTTGGATATTCTCTAAATGATTTTAAGACTCACACTATGCTTTCTTGTGTGAGTCAGTGGCTGGATTCCATGGAAGTCATAGTAACATTGAACATGATGTACAAGGTGGGCACGGTGGTGGAAATGAGAAAAAAATGGAATGATGATTGGTATAAAAGATATCGTGTCCATCTCGAATCAGTTTTCCAAAAATATTTTCCAGAACAAATATATTAACCAACTCCCAAACTCAACAAAGAAGAGAAAGGCGGTTAATGATAAGAGCTCCAACTGTGAAGACCTTGAAGAAAGGAAATATTAATTTCCATCATGTATGAAATGTGGATGGAGACACCTAGGGAAGTGTCTCAAGGGATCAAATAAATGCATTATGTGTGGGAAATAAGGACATAAAATAAAGAATTATTGAGGAAAAATGAAGTGTACTTTGGAAGAAAATAAAAATGATCCCAGGAATCCATATATAGTCATTTTCGGTAAATTTAGGGGACCAGGAAATTAACTGAGTTAATTACCTATTATATTGGATAACCTCTTCATCAAGGAAGAACCTATGAGGAAATAAATGGATGGTGAAATATTTAAAATTATTAGTGCTCCTTTTTGATGGGATTTCATTGGAAGAGTTTTTCTCCTGTATGTGTAACCTTGCAGTTCGTTATGGGAAAATTCTATTTTAGGAAGAATTATCTTTTCTATTGTTGATAGAGCTATAAATAACCATTTAGGTTAATATGATCCTTGAATTTGATGAAATTGCATGCTATTAAATTTTTGGATGGAAATGAGAGGTATGAGAAAACATTTTTGGTGAAATTATGTTATGGTTATTTTGAGAAATTTATCTCATTTTGGGAATGTTATAAAATATAGTTTTTGAAAAAGGAAAATAAGCAGACCGTGTGACCACCTATCACATTGGAGAAAGCTGCGGGAAATGGAACCCACAACTAGATTGTGATTGAGATTTATCACCAACCACTGGACTATGTGAAGTAACTAGTCAGTGGGATTAATTATATATATTTAAAATATTTTATTGATAAATATTAAGTTGATTTTGGAACATATGCCTTATCAAATTGAAATTGATGCACGCCTATCATGGGGAATTGCAAAAAAATATTTTATTTACCTTTGTATACTATAACAATTGATCCAAGGTAGTCTCCCGAAGAGGAGTACACACAAATCAAGGTTGTCACTTTTTGTTGGTTTTCTAAAAAATATTGGTTTTAATTAATTTTAATGACTATGAGAGAATCAAAAAATCTTTAATCTATTGATTTTAATAAATTATAAAGACGGTGATCGGATTGGGTTTGGCTAGAACTAGTGTTGTGCCATCATGGTTTCCAAATTTACCTCTTCTTCTTCCTTAAATTGGTAAGAGATATATTCAACTACCGAGTCCTCTATCTCCCATGGTCAGATATATGTGATGAGAATTTTACTTTCTAAACCTAAGATTGGTTTATCCTCCATCCAATGTGTTTAGGGTTGTAGAAGGTCTCTTGATTAATTAGAGCAATCCCTGACCTGGAATTGTTGTTCCCTAATAAACCAAGATTTTGACATACAATCCTACACACGTGATTGACAATCGCCGAGCAATCACCACCCAAAACTAATCTTGTTCAACCATATACAGATTATATTTGGGTGTAGGGAGATGTGAACATTGAAAAAGGCAATTTATAATTTCAGAATCAAAACCAAACACTACCGCATTTGAAATTTAATACTGAATTATGAATTGAAACCAGAATAAGAAAGAATAATAAATTTGATTCATTTCAAGCATAAGAACTCAAGTACACACATAGTTCTAACCTCCCCTCTTCCTGATCACTCAAATGAATCTACCCCTCCAGGGATGGGGTAAGTGAGATGATGCGATAGAGGAGAAACATTTTAAAGTAAAGAAAAATAAATGAAAGAAACAGAATGATGTTAAAGGAAATGGTCCCCGAGTGTCCCCTGGATTCCTTCCATCTCCAATGTTTTTGTGGAACCCCCCCTTAATAATGGTTTAACTCCTTTTTATATAGTCCAAGGTGGTTCCATCCTCTGGTCTTCAAATTTAAGATCTTCATAATTCCTCTTTAATATTTCTTCCAAATTCTGTCCATCGCAAGTTTGACCATGTTTGGCCAATTTAATGGCTAAAATTAGATATGGTTTTTTCTTAAAATATCTTCCAAAATATCTTTAACGTTTCATCCCAAAATTTCATATTCATCCTCCCTATATAGCATGAGATATGGGCAATTTAATTGTAACATTTATTCTGGATGAATGTTTCCTTTTTTGTTTCCCAAATCTCAGCATCCATGGTCAGCCTTAATGAAGGTTAAACTTCATAACACACAACATAATAACTACACATTTACTACTCGTTCCAATCCAATTGTAATCACATAAATTGGAATTATGTAGACCAATTTATGATCAATTTATTGAGGTGGAGTCCAAGCGGTCCTCCAGAATAATTTTCCAACTTGATTGAATGTTTTTGACCCATGGATGGCCTAATTAAATCCTGGTTCAAAAACAAAAGATGAATACAATAAATATATTAACCCAATATAAAAATAATCACATTAATGAGATTTATATTTTATATGAAATGTGTGACTTTCCAATGTGATTAAAATCTGTCAATATTTCCAAATTAAGCAGTTTTTCTTATTTTAGCCCAAAACACATCATAAATCCAAAATTTATGTAATTAACTCTACTTCTTAAATGTTTATGGATTAAAACATTGAATTACATATAAAAATTATGAAAATATTATCTATATCAGACATACTTTGTATAGGAATATTATTTGGTGATTAAGTGATAATTTTTTTTGGGAGACATTCTCTCTGTGGGGAACACTATATGCCTAAGGCAAATAGAATACAATATAATTTCATTTGAGGAGTAATGGTGTATTTTTATCTATGATTTTATTGTGTATTTATAGCTATTTATGTTATTTATGGAAATGATTAACCTGTCGTAGAGAATATGTGATTCGGTTAATAATTTTAAGTATGTGACTTTAAGAGTAGTCGATGTTATTTGGAGATACAATTTATCGTGGATGACTATGTAATCAAATTCATCTATGTTTTGGGTTTCTATATTAGTTTGGATTATATTGAAGTATTTTAGGTATAATATTTTATTAAATCGTTTTATAAAACATCTGGTATTGTTGGTTTAATATTATAAATGAAGATTAGTATTTCTTTCTCTAAAGGAATATCCTTTTTGGGGATCATCTGATCTTGTACTAACTATTTTGGTTTTGGTTAATCTCTAAAGACATGATAAATGTATAGTTTATCCTTTGTGGATCATGTGATCCTATAGAAGTTGATTCTAGTGCTTCAGGTGTGACAATGTCATCTTGAATACTCTCGTTTGAATAAAAATATGAGTTAGTGGAAGAAATTTATTTAAGGTTGAAACTATACTTAAAAATTAATTATATAACTTTATGTTTTTAGTGAATCTCATAAATAAATTCCTCTAAATTATGAAATGGAACTTAAAAAAAATGTTGTATGTTTACTTTTCCTACTGGGAAACTAATGACCGTTAATCCCATCACAAGTTTGTAGTTTTATTGTTGTGAACTTTCTCATGATCATGTTTTCTATCACTCTCCATCAGAACATGAAACTTATTTTATCTTCCATATCCATGTTTTCTTACATAGAATCCTACTATGGGTCATCTCGGGTGACCATTGCACTTATCTTTCTTTATATTAATGTGATAGTTTTATTGACTCTTTTTCCGATGTGGGACTTTCAATGAAGTTTCCAAGCCCAATTTTAAAAACTTCCAGGACACAATTTCCAAAATGGGGGAATAATGTAGCACCTTAAGATTTCATAGAAAGTTATTTTATTTAATGTAATTCAATAGCTTGCGCTACACACAACACCGAGTTTGGGCGCACCATGACATACCAAACTAGTCATAAAAAAGTGATTATGAATAGTTTTAACTGAATTTTGAATTTTAAATTCTACATATAAATTTAGAATCTATATTATGTGTTTCTTAGACATAATATAAGAACAAATTAAATTTTTCAGATAAAAGATGTATTTTTTAAAAAATGAAATTTTACAACATTTTAATGGCGAACCGTTTTTCAATAAAATAATAGAAACTTTTTTTATACTAAATTTGAAAAAATTAACTTATTATTTAGAACCAGGACAAAAATTTATTTTTCAAAAAATTATGGTATTTTTCTGACAACTTTTATATTTTGATGAATAGTGAAAAATACTAAATTTTAATTGAAAACATCATTTTTAATTAAAATAATTTATATTGATAAATTATACTTTTTAATGGTTTTATAGAATGATTAGATTATATTTTTAGTATTTAATATAATTTTTTTCATATTAATTAATTTCACTTTGAAATTGGACACAAACAAGTGCTTATCTTTTGATAGTTACTATTTCTTAAAAACACGGTCTTGGTTTTGACAACGAAAATTAATTTTAAATTAATTTATTCCACTTCTGTGTTTTGAATTAAGAAAAAAAGATTCCATATTTGGAATCAGGATGTCCAATTTTTTTAAATAGGTTACTTTTATTTTTAGACATTATGAATATTTACTTTAGTAAATCTTTTATTTTCCATGGTTAAAGGGGTAAATTTGGTAATTAAAGGTAAAAAAAATAATATTCTTATAAATTTAAATTACCCTGACATGTGTTCTATTCATAATGTTTGATAACTATCCCACCATATCTATCCTTGGGTCGATTTTGGCACCCTATGGAGCCACTTGAGAGTGATAGTGACACTTTATATTGATTATTTTAAAGTGAAGAAAAAAATGATATAACTGCACATCTTTTAATAAAAATTTTTACATGGGGTTATATAAGTTATCATTTTGACTATAAATATTCATTTGAATGATCAAAATTTTTCTACATAAATGTATTTTATTTAGACATCAAATAAATAAAATTATTTGTTACACAATAATGATGTAGTGTTAACCTCAATAATAAATGATTTAAATAAATAAGATTATAAATATTAAATCAATATCCAAAACCGATAAAATTATTATTGGATGATTTTATTTTGAACACTAGTCATCTTATCTTAGACTTTAATGTGTTTTGGGCCTTTAGAAACTGAAAATCATTATATAATAAAATAACATTTTCAAACATTCCTAATGATCCCCTCCTCTCCCTTATAAAAATCCATCACATCTAAATCATCTCTCACATGTCTCAAGCCCTTTGGATAGTCCAAAATCTATCCAACTAAGATCCTTACATCCATATCTTCGTCTTAGAGGCCTTACCTTAGGCAAAAGGAACTTTATAAAAGCCATTTGGTTCAAACCCATTGGAGACCCTCGATTTAAATGAAACATCCCCTCTTATGTTATTTCATTTATTTTACTTCTCCAACCCCCTTAAATATCTTTATTACATTATTTTATAAAAACACCAGTATCCTCAATATAATAGGTTGTTGTTATGAGAAGTATTTGAATTACACTTACACACACCTCCATCTAATGGGTATAGAACAAAATGCTTCTGTGGACGGCGAACTACTGCCTCATGAAATGAGGATTGTTCAATCCTATAATACCACCTCTTATGGTGGCCATTATGATGGAACTATAATTATATATGATATTTATGATATTTATGTTATCTATAAGCTTCATTAATTATATTTTATAGCATACCCTTATTCTTATCATGTGGTATATATACGATAATTTCATTTGAGAAAGTGCAGACTACCGCCCCCTCAAGGTGACACGACCCATTCATACCACACATGGAATATATAAAGGATGGTGTTAATGAACAAACATAACATATATAAAATTTTATATTATACTATAATAATAATATATCTATTTATCATTAGGTTTTATTTTCTTTTAAAATAAAAAATGGAAGTAGGGTTCATGCATACGTACGGATTGCCGTCTCCACGAACACGATGAGATTCATTCCCCATCGTTACCATTCAAGTATAATTTTAATTTGATTATTAAATATAATATTTAAATATAATATCATTATGGATATGAATAAAATACATCCTATCCATAACAAACATTACTTACGTAGAAAAACATATAGATGAAACAAATAAATTAACAACTGAAACAATGATACTAATAAAATATTATTAATAAAGCAATATTTTTAGATCATATATGATATCATATTTATGTATTGAGTTCTTTAATAATTTAATAACACAAATATAACTATTATACATGAGTTTAAAATACCCTTTACCAAATAAAGGTACATAGTAATGGGTTTTCATCTCACTTCTTATTTCCGTGAGATTCATGCTATATTGGACACTATTTCCATTTGTGTGGTGTATGTACTAACCATGATTGTATTATTTGTGTAATATAGATTAATTTATGGGTATATACATCTTCATTGTATGATATTTAATTCATAGGGTGTATTTTTTGTAAGTTACCAAATTGGTAAGGGAATTTCAAATTTCAATTTCCACTCATGTGGATTTATACATTCATTATTGATTATTTTACTCCAAGATTATGTGTGGAATAACTATTTATTATTTATATAGAAATTTACACTCCCCATTCCATGGATACCCATTTTATACACATATTCACTCTATTTATTAATTCACATTCCATTGATATGAACATGTTAAGGGTAATCTTAACTTAATTTCCAATTATTGAGTTAAACATCCAAGTCATTGGTTTTATTTTTACAATAATATGTGTGAATTTAATCTGATTTATTTACACTTAAAATCCAATTATATTGACTGTATTTATATTTTTCACACATATTTATTTCATTGATTTATGTTTAATCTAAGGATACGGTCTTTACAAGGTTTTTCATCTCAATTTACATTCGTTCGAGACCTCTTTTTCAAAATGCACCAATTCACTTTTATATAATGTATATATTATCCTTTGAAATATTATATGTTGTATCCCTTTATTCTCATGATATTTTATTGTTTTTATTAATTTTATTACTCTATTACTTCTATTCAAGTGTTTCTTATTTTTTTAGGAACCCTTTAACAAAATTATTTTTTAAAATATTTTAAATATTTATTTTTGTAATTCGTTCTCATTAAAGTTCTTATTTTAAATTTTTTTTAAGTATTAATTTAAATGGACATGAATTTTTTGAAATTAAAATTCCATTTAGAAGTTTCAATTTGGTATGATACACTTTGATACGAAAATCACTTTTAAATGACTTCTTTGTTAAATAGTTCGACATTTGAATTTTTTCATGAAAAAGGGGATATCTATCTCAAATAGTTTTAATGACTTCATCTATGTCAATATTCTTCAGTGTATTTTATTCTGGATTGAGGTTGATTTATCATAATACAATCATCTATATTGCATTAAATGATTTATGTTTGCCTGTGAATGTGTTATTTTAATGCCATTCATGGTTTTTGGTTAACATTTTGACATTTCATATGATACTTTTAATTAAACTGTTTGGATTATATTCAAACCTCTCATATAAGGAATGTATTGGACTAATTAAGTGACATGCAGAGCCTTCTATAGCTCCTCGATGCATAGGTAGGTCTCATGAGAAAATTAGACTTGGAATTGGCTGAGGCCTTTCCCAATTTTGGATATATGGTTTTGGATGAGGCTTTAATAATTTTTAAATGTCTTGTTAGAGGCCTTGAAAAAATGTTTCAGAATGTTTGGCATTATTAATTCCCTCTTTATGAAAATAATATTTATGGATGATGTGGTTATTTGACTAGTAGCATAACCATGACTATTTTTTATTATGGCATTATTTACTGATCTCATATTCCTACAATAAAGTGTTCTTGTTTATTATTTACAAAGTCATGTGTTTTGAATTATTCAACATAACTAATGTGTGTGTTCTCTTCCACTGTATTTCTTACCCTTACTGAGCATTTGATCTCATCCCTTTATTATGTTTCATTTTCCCCGGATATGAAGAAGTTAGTTATGAGTGACTTTCCAACATAATCTAGAAGGCATGGATGTTTCTAATGGAATAAATAAGTTATGTATTTTATTTATACTTGTAATGTTGATCTTTTGTATGTATTGTGTTTCCAAGAATACTAAATTGATTGGTCCTTCGGGACTTGATTCCTTGTAATCATGCCAATGTTATGTAATAAAGCACTGACTATGGGTAAATGGGGTTGAGGCATTACAGTTGGTATCCGAGGAAGTTTGGTACAAACCATAGAAACTATATTTAGATAAACACTGATTAGAGCACAGTATCCTAAGATAGACATTGGGGATTAATAGAGAAGAACAGCCATAGTTTTCTGTAATGAATATATTATGTGGGTTTTCCAAGAAATACATCTCTGTATGGATACAAGAAGGTAGAGGTGGATCTGGAACAGATGTAACTAGGAGTGAAAAAATTGAATAAGAGTTTTGGACTGGACTCGGGGTATCCTGGTACACAACAATGGGTCTTGATGCAATCTCAGTTACGACACTCCCTGGGGATATTCATAGGATAATTAACATTTTAATTACAAAACGATTTGAAGGATTTTAATATAATATGAGATTAAATAACATTGGTTAATTCTAAGGTGTTTCATATTAAAAATAAGGTGTTATGATATTCTCTAAATGATTTTATGACTCACACTATGATTTCTTCTATTAGTCAAAGGACCAATTCCAAGGAAGTCATAGTAACATTGAACATGATGTGCAATGTAGGCATGGTGGTGGAAATGAGCAACCAAATAGAATGATGATTATAGTAAAAGATATCGTGTTCATGTCTAATCAGTTTTACAAAAATATGGTCAAATACATATATATTAACCAACTCCCATACTCAACAAAGAAGTGAAAGGTAGTGAATGATAAGAGATCCACTAGTGGAGACCTTGGAGAAAAGAAAGAACAATTTCCATTATGTATAAAATGTGGAAGGATAAACCTAGAGAAGTGTCTCAATGGAACAAATAAATGATTTATTTGTGGGAAAGAAGGATATAAAGTAAAGAATTTCCGAGGAAAATGAATAGTACTATGGAAGAAAGTAAAAAATGATCCCAAGAATCCATTTACAGTCATTATTCATAAATGTAGGGGACCTGGGCAATACCTAAATGAATGTCCTATTTTATATGATAAACTCTTGGTCAGAGAATAACCCATGTGGAAATAAATGGATGGTGAAATGTTTAAAAGAATTAGTGCTTTTTGATGATGGGATTTCATTGGAAGACTTTTCCCTTCTATGTTTAACCATGTAGTTTGTTATGTGAAATTGCTATTTTAAGAAGAATTACCTTTTCTATTTCTGATATATTTATAAATATGCATTTTGGTTTATATGATCCTTGAATTTCAGACAATTACATGTTATTAAATATTTGGATGAAAATGTGAGGTATGAGATAACATTTGTGGTGAAAATATGTTATGGTTATTTTGAGAAATTTATCTCATTTTGAAAATGTTAAAAAATATTGATTTTGAAGAAGGACAACATGTAGACCATGGAAAAACCTATCGCGTCGGAAAAATCGGTGGGAATAGAACCCACAACCATAGTGAGATTGGGATTTATCACCTACCACTGTACTATGTGAAGTCCCTGGTTAGTATAACTAGTTATTTTTAGTTAAAAGATTTTATTGATCAATAATAGGTTGATTTGGGAAATTATGTCTTATCAAATAGATATCCTTAGTATATAAAAATTATTTGGTGATTAAGTGATAAATGTTTTTTTGGAAGATGTTCGCTCTGTTGGGAACACTATATGCCTAAGGAAAATATAATACTATATGATTTCATTTGAAGAGTAATGGTGGATTTTTATCTATGTTTTTATTGTCGATTTATAGTGATTTGGGTTATTTATGGAAATGATTAACTGATCATAGAGAATATGTGATTCGATTAATTACTTTCATGTATGTGACATTAGGAGTAGTCAGTGTTATTTGGATATAAAATTTAACATGGAATACTATGTAATAAAATTATTCTATGTTCTGGTTTTCAATATTAATTTGATTTATATTCAAGGATTTTAAGGACAATTTTTTATTGAATGGTATTTATTGAATATTGGGTATTGTTGGTTTAATTTTAGAAATGAAGAATAGTATTTCTTTCTCTATAGGATTAGTCTTTTTGGGGATCATATGATCTTGTACTAACCAATTTGGTTTTGGAAAATCTCTAAAGACAAGGTTAATATATAGTTTATCCTTTGTGGATCATGTGATTCTTTAGAAGTTTATTCTAGCACTTCATGTGTGGTGAAGTCATCTTTAATACTCATCATTTAAAAAAAGATGAGTTACTAGTAGAAATTTATTAAAGGATGAAACATACATAAAATTTATGTTTATCACATTATGTTATTAGGCAGTCTCATAAATTAATTCCTCAATTTATGAAATGGAACTTAAAACAAAAAAACATTGTCTGTTTACTTTTCTTATTGGGAAACTAATGTTATTTTATCCCATCACAAGTTTGTACATTTGTTGTTGTTAACTTTCTCCTGATCATGTTTTCTATCACTCTCCATCAGAACATGAAACTTAAGATTTGATAGTAAGTGATTTTATTTAAAGTAATTCAATAGCTTGCGCTACATGCAACACCGAATTTGAGCGCACCCCGACTTACCAAAATAGTCATTAAAAAAGTGGTTATGAATAATATTAAATGAATTATGAATTTGATATTCTCCATATAATTTTAGAATCCCTATTATGTGTTTTTTAGACAATATATAAGAACAAATTCAATTTTTCAGATAAAAGATGTATTTTTCAACAAATGCAATTTTACCTCATTTTAATGGACAACCTTTTTAAATAAAATATTTGAAACTTTTCTATACTTAATTTGACAAAATAAACTTTTTTATTTAGAATAGGAAATAAAATTTTTGTTTGGATAAAATTATGGGGGTTTTCTGACAAATTTTATATTTTGATGAATAGTGAAAAATACTAATTTTTAATTGAAAACAAATTTTTTAATTAATAACATTTTTATTGCAAAATTATACTTTTAATGGTTTTGAAGTATTATTAGATTATAATTCTAGCATTTAATATAATTTTTTTCATAGTAAGTAATTTCACTTTGAAATTGGACAAAAACAAGTGTCTATCTTTTGATAGTTATTATTTCTTAAAAACACTGTCTTGGTTTTGACCATGAGAATTAATTTTAAATTAATTTCTGCCACTCTTGTGTTTTGAATTATGAAAAAATTATTCCATATTTGGAATCAGAAGGTCCAATTTTTTTAAATAGGTTACTTTTTTTTATACATTATGAATATTTACTTCAGTAAATATTTTATTTATCGTGGTTAAAGGGGTAAATTCAGTAATTCAGGGTAAACAAATAATATACTTATATATTTAAATTACACTAACATGTGTCCTATTAATATTTTTAAAACATATCCCACCATATCCATCCTTGGGTTGATTTGCGGACCCTATGGAGCCACATGAGAGTGATAGTGACACTTTATATTGATTATTTTAAAGTGACGACAAAAATGATTTAACTGTATATCTTTTAGTAAAACAATTTTTACATGGAGTTAAATAAGTTATCATTTAGAATATAAATATTAACTTTAATGCTCAAAAGGTTTCCTACATCAATGTATTTTTTTTATTTTTATACATCAAATAAATAAAATTATTTATTACACAATAATGATGTACTGTTTACCTCAATAATAAATGATTTAAATAAATAAGATTAAAGTAATTTAAAAAATATCCAAAACCTATAAAATTATTATTGGATGATTTTATTTTGAACACTAGTCATATTATCTTATACATTAAAGTGTTTTGGGCCTTTAGAAACTGAAAATAATTATATAATAAAACAACATTTTCAAACATTCCTAATGAGCCCCTCCTCCCCCTTATAAAAATCCATCACATATAACTCATCTCTCACATGTCTCAAGCCCTTTGGAAAGTCAAAACTCTTCCCAAATATGATACTTACATCCATATATTCCTCTACAAATCCTTACCTTAGGAAAATGGCACTTCATGGAAGCCATTTGGTTCAAACCCATTGGAGACACTCGATTTAAATGAAACATCCCCTCTTAAGTTCTTTTATTTTATTTTGCTTCTCCAACCCCCTAAAAACTCTTTATTTCATTATTTTATAAAATCAATAGTATCCTCAATATACTAGGTTTTTTTTATGAGAAGTATTTGAACTACACTTACACACAGCTCTATCTAATGTGTATAGAACATAATGTTTCTCTGGACGGCGAACTAGTGAATCATGAAACGATGATTGTTCAATCTTCTAATACCATCTCTTATGATGGACATTATGATGTCACTGTAATTATATATGATATTTATGATATTTATGTTATCTATAAGATTATTTAATTATATTTTAAATCATACCCTTATTCTTTTCAAGTGGTATATATACGATATTTTCATTTGAGCAAGTGCGGACTACCTCCCCCTCAAAGTGACACGACCAGTTCATACCACACATGGAACATATAAAGTATGGTATTAATGAACATACATAACATATATAAAATATGATATTATATTGTAATAATAATATACCTATGTATCTTTAGGTTTTCATTCCTTTTAAAATAAAAAAATGGAAGTAGCATTCATGCATACAGACGGATTACCGTCTCCACGAATGTGATGAGATTCATTCCCCATCGTTACCATTCAAGAATAATTTTAATTTGATTATTAAATATAATATTTAATCATAATATCTTTCTGGATTTGAATCAAATACATCATATCCTTAACAAACATTACTTACGTTGCAAAACATATAAATGAAACGAATCAATTAACAGCCGAAACAATGACACTACTAAAATATTATTAATAAAGAAATATTTTTAGATCATATATGATTTCATATTTATGTATTGAGTTATTTAATAATTTAATAACAATTATCTAACTATTATACCATATTTTAAATACCCTTGATCAAATAAAAGTATATGGTAAGGTGTTTTCATCTCACTTCTTATTTCAGTGAGATTCATGCTATATTGCCACTATTTCCATTTGTGTGGTGTATGTACTAACCATGATTGTATTATTTGTGTAATATAAATTATTTTATTGTTATATACATCTTCATTTTATGATATTTCATTCATAGGGTGTATGTTTCGTAAGTTACCAAATTGGTAAGGGAAATTCAAATTTCAATTTCCACTCATGGGGCTTTATGTATACGTCATTGATTATTTTACTCCAAGATTATGTGTGGAATCAATATTTATTATTTATATAGAAATTTACACTCCCCTTTCCATGGATACCCATTTTATACAAATAATAAGTCCATTAATTAATTCACATTCCATTGATATGAACTTGTTAAGGGTAATCTTAACTCAATTTCCAATTATTGAGTTTAACATCCAAGTCATGGTTTCATTTTTACAAGAATATGTGTGAATGTAATCTGATTTATTTACACTGAATATCCGATTATATATACTGTATTTATATTTTTCACACATAATTATTTCATTGATTTATCTTTAATCTAAGTATACGGTCTTTATAAGGTTTTTTATCTAAATTTACATTCCTTCGAGAACTCTTTGTCGTTATGGACCAATTCACTTTTATATAATGTATATATTATCCTTTTACATATTATATAATGGAACCCTTTTATTCTAATGATATTTTAATTTTTTTATTAATTTTATTCCTCCATTACTTGTATTTAAGTGTCTCTTATTTTTTTAGGAAATCATTAACAAAATTATTGTTTTAAATGTTTTAAATATTTATTTTTCTAATTTTTTTTCATTAATGTCAATGTTTTAAAATTGGTTTTAAGTATTTATTTATATGTACATGAATGTTTTGAAATCAAAATTACTTTTAGAAGTTCCAATTTGGTATGGGACACTTTGATACCAAATTGCTTTTAAATGACTTCTTTGTTAAATAGTGCGACATTAAAATTTTTTCACGAAAAAAGGGATATCTTTCTCAAATAGTTTTAATGACTATTTACATCTATGTAAATATTTTTTAGTGAATTTTATTCTTGATTGAGGTTGATTTATCATAAGACAATCTTTTTTATTTCATTAAATGAGTTATGTTTGACTATGAATGTGTTATTTTTATGCCATTCCTGGTTTGTGGTTAACATATTGATATTCGTATGCTAATTTTAGTACAATTGTTTGGATTATATTCAATCCTCTCATATAAGGAATGTATTGGACTAATTAAGTAACTGGTGGAGCCTTTTATAGCTCCACGATGCATCAGTAGGTCTCATGAAAAAATTAGACGTGGAATTGTCCTAGGCCTTTCCCAATTTTAGATATATGGTTTTAGATGAGGCTTTAATCATTTTTAGACGTCTTGGCCGAGGCCTTGAAAAAATGTTTCAGAATGTTTGGCATTATTAATTCCATCATTATGGAAATAATATTTATCAATGATGTGGTTATTCTACTAGTAGAATTCCCATGATTTTTTTATTATGGCATTATTTACTGATCTCATATTCCTACCATAAAGTGTTCATGTTTATTATTTGTAAAGTCATGTGTTTTTAATTATTCAACATGCCTTATGTGTGTGTTATCTTACCCTATGTTTCTTACCCTTACTGATCATTTGATCTCACCCCTTTCTTATGTTTCATTTTCCACGGATATGAAGAAGTTAGTTATGAGTGACTTTACGACATAATCTAGGAGGCTAGGATGTTTCTAATGGAATAAATTAGTTATGTATTTCATTTTAAGTTGTAATGATGATATTTTGTATGTATCATGTTTCCAAGAATACAAAATTGATTGGTCTTTCAGGACTTGATTCCTTGTAATCATGCAAATTTTATGTAATAAAGCACTGACTCTGGGTAAATGGGGTCAGGGCGTTACAGTCGGTATCCGAGAAGTTCGGTACAAACCATGGAAACAATATTTAGATAAACATTTATTAGAGCAAACTACCCTCAGATAGCCATTGGGGATTAAAATATAAGAACATCCATAATTTTTTGTAATGTATATATTACGTGGGTTTTCTAAGAAATACATCCCTGTATAAATACAAGAAGGTAGAGGCGTCTCTGGAACAGATGTAACTAAGAGTGAAAACATTGACTAAGAGTTTTGGGCTTGACACGGGGTATCCTAGTACACAACAATGGGTCTTGATGCACTCTTGGTTATGACACTCCAAGTGGGTATGCTTAGGATGATTAACATTTTCATTATAAACTAATGTGAAGTATTTTAATATAAGTTGAGAATAGATAACCTTGGTTAATTATATGGTGTTTTAGATTAAAAATAAGGTGTTATGATATTCTCTAAATGATTTTATGACTCACATTATGATTTCATTTATTAGTCAAAGGCTCATTTACAAGGAAGTCATAGCAACATTGAACAGGATGTACAATGTGGGCATGGTGGTGGAAATGAGCAATGAAATAGAATGATGATAGGAGTAAAAGATATCATGTTCATGCTAAATCAGTTTTAAAAAAACATGGTCAACTACATATATATTAACCAACTCCCATTCTCAAAAAAGAAGTGAAAGGCATTGAATGATAAGATCTCCCCCAGTGGAGACCTTGGAGAAAATAAAGATCAATTTCCATTATGTATAAAATATTGAAGGAGACACCTAGGGAAGTGTCTCAATGGAACAAAGAAATGCATTATGTGTGGGAAAGAAGGATATAAATTAATGAATTGCCGAGGAAAAATGAGTAGTACTATAGAAGAAAGTAAAAATGATACCAAGAATCCATTTACAGTCATATTTCGTAAATGTAGGGGACCTGGGCATTACCAAAATGAATTTCTTATAATATAGGATAACCTCTTGGTCAGGGAAGAACCCATGTAGAAATAAATGGATGGTGAAGCATTTAAAATAATTAGTTATCTTTATTGATGGGATTTCATTGGAAGACTTTTCTCTTGTATGTTTAACAATGCAGTTTGTTATGTGAAAATGATATTTTAAGAAGAATTACCTTTTCTATTTTTGATATATTTATAAATAACCATTTGGGTTTATATGATACTTGAATTTGACACAATTACATGTTATTAAATTTTTGGATGAAAATGAAAGGTATGAGATAAAATTTGTGGTGAAATTATGTTATGGTTATTTTGAGAAATTTATCTCATTTTGGTAATGTTATAAAATATATTTTTTGAAGAATGACAAAATGTAGACCATGGGACAACATGTCGCGTCGGACAAATCTATTGGAATAGAACCCACAACCATAGTGCGATTGGGATTTATCGCCTAACACTGGACTATGTGAAGTCCCTGGTTAGTGTAACTAATTATTTTAATTTAAAAGATTTTATTGATCAATAATAAGTTGATTTGGGAACTTATGTCTTATCAAATAGATATCCTTAGTATAGAAAAATTATTTGGTGATTATGTGATTAATGTTTTTTCAAAAGGCGTTCGCTCTGTTGGGAACACTATATGCCTAATGAAAATAGAATACTATATGACTTCATTTGAAGAGTAATAGTGGATTTTTATCTATGTTTTTATAGTCAATTTATAGTGATTTGGGTAATTTATGGAAATGATTAACTGGTCATAGAGAATATGTGATTCGGTTAATTACTTTTAAGTATGAGACTTTAAGAGTAGTTGATTTTATTTAGATATACAATTTAACATGGAAGACTATGTAATCAAATTCTTCTATGTTCTAGGTTTCAATATTAATTTGATTTATATTGAAGGATTTTAAGGGCAATTTTTTAATGAATGGTATTTATTGAACTTTGGGTATTTTTTGTTTAATTTTAGAAATGAAGACTCATATTTTTTTCTCTATAGGATTATTATTTTTTGGGATCATATGATCTTATACTAACCATTTTGGTTTTGGAAAATCTCTAAAGACATGTTAAATATATATTTTATCCTTTGTGGATCAAGTGATTCTCTAGATGTTTATTCTAGCACTTCATGTGTGGAGAAATCATCTTTAATACTCATTATTTAAAAAAATATGAGTTAGTGGTAGAAATTTATTAAAGGATGAAACATATTTATAATTTATGTATATCACTTTATGTTATTAGTTACTCTCATAATTAAATTCCTCAACTTTATGAAATTGAACTTAAAACAAAAAAACATTGTCCATTTACTTTTCTTATTGGGAAACTAATGACCGTTTATCCCATCACAAGTTTGTAGTTTTCTTGTTGTCAACATTATCCTAATAATTTTTTCTATCACTCTCCATCAAAACATGATACTTAGTACATCTTCCATATCCATGTTTTCCAATATATAATCCTAGCATGGGTTATCTTGTGTCACCTTCATAGTTATATTTCTTTCTTTAAATGTGATAGTTTATTGACTCTTTTTCCGATGTGGGGATTTCAATGAAGTTCCCAAGAAAAATTTTAAAAATTTCAAGGATGCAATTTCCAAAAGTGGGGAATAATTTAACACCCTAAAATTTCATAGTAAGTTATCTTCTTTAAAGTAATTCAATATCTTGCGCTACACGCAACACTGAGTTTGAATGCACCACGACTTACAAAACTAGCCGTTCCAAAAGAGATTATAAATAGTATTAACTGAATTTTGAATTTTATATACTACATATAATTTTAGAATCCATATTATGTGTTTTTTAGACATAATTTAAGAACAAATAACATTTTTCTGATAAAAGAAGTATTTTTTAAAAAATACAATTTTACCACATTTTAATGGGTAACCCTTTTTAAATACAATATATGAAACTTTTTTGTTTTAAATTTTAAAAAATAAACTAATTATTTTTAATCATGACATTTAAATTTAGTTTGGATAATATTTTGGTGTTTTCTGACAACATTCATATTTTGATGAATAGTGAACAATAATAAATTTTAATTCAAAACAACTTTTTTAATAAAAATAATTTATGGTGTTAAATTATACTTTTTAATGGTTTTGAGTATAATTATAATATATTTTTAACATTTAATCTAATTTTTGTCATTGGAAATAATTTCACTTTGAAATTGGACACTAACAAACGCCAATCTTTTGATTGTTATTATTTCTTAAAAACACGCTCTTTGATTTGACAATGAGAATTAAATTTAAATTAATTTCAGCCACTTCTGTGTTTTGAATTTGGAAAAATGGATTCCATATTTGGAATCAGGAATTACAAATTCTTTAAATATTTTGCTTTTATTTTTAGACATTATCAATATTTACTTCAGTAAATATTTTATTTACCGTGGTTAAAGGGGTAAATTTGGTAAATAAGGGTAAAAAACTATATTATAATAATATTAAATTACCCTAAAAAGTGTCTTATTCCTATTCATTGATATATATCCGACCATATACCTCCTTGGGTCGATTTTGGGACCCCACTGAGACACTTTATAGGGATAGTGATGCTTTATATTAATTATTTTAAAGTGAAGACAAAAATGACATAACCATATATCTTTTAGTAAAAAAAAATTAGATGGGGTTATATAAGTTCTCGTTTTGACTATATATATTAATTTAAAATAATACATTATTTCCTACTACATGGTAATTTTTTTAAAAATTTTAGACATCAAATAAATAAAATTATTTATGACACAATAATGATGCAGTGTTTACCTCAATAATAAATAGTTTAAATAACTAAGATTATAAAAATTAAAACAATATCCAAAACCTGTCAAATGCTTGTTGGATGATTTTATTTCGAACATGAGTCATCTTATATTTGACTTTAATGAGTATTTTATCTTTAGAAATAGAAAATAATTATATAATAAAAGAATGTTTTTATGATTTCCTAAAGAGCCCCTCCTTCCCCTTATAAAATCCCTCACTTCTAACTCATCTCTCACACCTCTCAAGCCCCTTGGATCATCCAAAATCTTCCAAACTAAGATCCTTACATCACTATATTCCTCTTATAATCCTTAACTTAGATAGAAGGCACTTAAATTAAGCCTTTTGGTTCAAACCGAAGGGAGTTACTCGATTTAATGGTAAAATCCCTTCTTATGTTCTTTTCTTTTATTTTACTTCTCCAACCCCCGAAAATTTATTTATTCCTTTATATAAAAAAACACTAGTATCCTAAATATACTAGGTTGTTTTTAAGAGAAGTATTTGAACTACAATTTCACACACCTCCATCTAATGGGTATAAAACATAATGTTTCTGTGGATGGAAACTTACTTCCTCACAAAACGATGATTGTTCAATCTTCTACTACCACCTTGTATGGTGGCCATTATTATGGGAATATAATTATATATGATATATATGATATTTATTTTATCTATAAGCTTATTTAATTATATTTTATAGAAATCACTTATTCCTTTCATGTTGTATAAATAGGATAAATTTAATTTAGGAAGTGCGGACTACCGCCCCTTCAAAGTGATATGACTCGTTCATACCATACATGGAACGTATAAAGGATAGAGTTAATGAAATTAAATAACATATATAAAATATTATATTATACATGGAATTGTAATATACATATGTATCCTTTGGTTTTATTTCCTTTTAAAATAAATAAAATGAAAGTAGTGTTCGTGTGTACATACGTATTACCGTCTCCGCGAACGCGATAAGATTCATTACCCATCGTAACCATTCCAGAATAATTTTCATTTGATTATTTAAAATAATATTTAAACATAATATAAATTTTTATATGAATCATATACATCCTATCTATAAAAAACATGACTTACGTAATAGAACATATAAATGAAACAAATCAATTAACAACCGAAACAATGATACTACTAAAATATTGTTGATAAATCAATATTAAGAAGATAATATATGATATAATATTTTTTATTTAGTTCTTTTATAATTTAATAAAAATTATTTAACTATTATACATGAGGTTAACATACCCTCGACCAAGGAAAGGTACAAGGTAAGGGGTTTTTATCTCACTTCTTATTTCAGTGAGATTCATGTTATATTGCCACTATTTCCTATTGTGTGGTGTATGTACTTCCCATAATTGTATTATTTGTGTAATATAATTTAATTTATGGGTATTTATATATTCATTGTATAATACTACTTTCATGGGGTGTATGTTTCATAAGTTACCAAATTGGTAAAGTAATTTCAAATTTCAATTTTTACTCATTGGGCTTTATGCATAATTCATTGATTGTTTTACTCCAAAATTGTGTGTGGAATCCCAATTTTTTTATTTATTTAGTAATTTACACTCCCCTTTCTGTGGATATTTCTTTCATAGAGATCATCACTCCATTTATTAATTCATATTCTATTGATATGAGCTTGGGATGGGTAATCTTAACTCAATTTCCATTCATTGAGTTAAACATCCAAGTCATTGGTTTTATTTTTACAAGAATATGTGTGAATGTAATATGATTTATTTACACTAAATATCCAATTATATTTACTATATTTCTATTTTTCAGACATAATTATTTCATTTATTTATCCTTAATCTAAGGATACTATCTTTATAAAGTATTCCGTCTCAATTTACATTCCTTTGAGACCGCTTTGTCTTTAATCACCAATTAAATTTTCTGTGGTTTATATATTGTCCATTCAGATATTATATCATGAATACCTTTATTCTCATGATATTATAATGTTTTTATTAATTTTATTTCTCAATTACTTGTATTCAAGCATCTTTTGTTTGGTTAGGAACTCTTTAACAAACTTATTGTTTAAAATGTTTTAAATATTTATACTTACCATTCTTTCCCATTAATGTCCATGTTTTAAAATTGGATTTAAGTATTTATTTATATGGAAATGAATTTTTTGAAATTAAAATACTTTTTAAAAGTTTCAATGTGGTATGGGACACTTTGATTCCAAAATCTCTTTTAAACGACTTCTTTGATAAATTGTGTGACATTTAAATGTTTTCACGAAAAAAGGATATATCTCTCAAATTGTTTTAATTAATATTTTTATCTATCTCCATATTATTTAGTGTATTTTATTCTTTTGTGATATTTATTTATCATAATACAGTCATTCATATTTTATTAAATGAGTTTTATTTTACTGTGGATGTGATATTGTTATGAAATTAAATGTTTGTGGTTAAAATATTGATATTTCGTATGCTAGTTTTATTACGAATGTTTATATTATGTTTCAACCTTTCATATGAGGAATGTATTGGACTTAGTAAGTGACAGGTGGAGCCAGAAATAACTCCTCGATGCATTGGTAATTCTAATGAGTCAATTAGATGTGGAATTGGCCGAGGCCTTTCCCAATTTTTGATATATGGTTTTGGCTGAGGCCTTAATCATTTTTAGACGTCTTAGCCGAGGCCTTGAAAAAAAATTTCAGAATGTCGAGCATTATAAATTCCCTCATTATGAAAATAATATTGATGGATCATGTGGTTATTAGACTAGTACAATACCCATGACTATGTTTTATTATGGCATTATTTACTCAGCTCATATTCCTGCCATAAAGTGTTCATCTTTATTATTTGTAAAGCCATGTGTTTTGAATTATTCCACATTCCTAATATTTATGTTATCTTAAACTATGTTTCTTACCCTTACTGAAAATTTGATCTCACCCCTTTTTTATGTTTCATTTTCCCAGGATATTAAGAAGTTAGTTATGAGTGACTTGTAGTCATAATCTAGGATTCTTGGATGTTTCTAATGGAATAAATTAGTTCTGTATTTTTTTTCAAGTATTAATGTTTATATTATGTTTGTATCTTGTTTCCAAGAATACTAAACTGATTAGTTCTTTGGGACTTGATTCCTTATAATAATTCCAATGTTATGTAATAAGTATCCAACTCTGGGTAACTAGGATCGGGGCATTACATTTAACATTGAAATTGGATATGAAAGCATTTCAATGTTTTGATCATTATAACTTTAAAACATCATTTTTTGTCCCATAAATAGGATTAATTTAAAATTAATTTATACAAATTATTTATGTTGAATTATTAAAAACGGGTTACTGAATGGGAATAAAAATTATTTATAATTTTGAGTAAGTTCAAATTAATTATTGACTAAAATGATTAGTGAAAATGAAAAAAATTAATCATGATGATTATGTGAAAAATGAGTTTACCAGGATATAAACAATAAAAAAAGTATAAAATTACATTGAAACATCTCAATAACCAATTATATATAAACATTTCAAACATATCCTTCATATTATCTTGATAGGTCCATTATTGGAGCCAATTTACATGAAAACACCTGTGGGGAATTCTCTTCTTCAATAGTTTACTAGTTTTCCACCAACCTCCCTTATAAAAGGCCGCCTCCTCCTCCCCTATCTTCACACCATAAAAACCAATTGGTTTGGTCAGTACATACCCATAATAAATTTTCAATTCTCTCTACTCAACTTTAAATCCTAATTTTTTAGAAATTAAACCTTGGCATTTTGTTGGTGTAAACCAAAATAAGATACTCGAAGAAGGCGTAACTTTCATCAATGATTGTTTTTGTTTTATTTCTTCTCAAAAACAATTTTATTATTGATATATATTTATTATATAATAAATTAATTATCATAAATATAATTATATGTGTTTAGGTTAGGTTTATAACCTATAACCACACACTCATCCATCAAATGGGTTATGAAATCATCATTCTTATGTATGGTGGACTGCCACCTTATGAATCAATGTCATTCATTTTTCCATTACCACCTATCAAGTTTATGGATTCTGATATAAACACTATTTATATATGATTTATATTATTTTCATGATTATTCTTGAATTTATATATCATACATAACTGCATTCTTCCCCTTTTGTGGGAATAACATTACGTCGTTCGTGTGTATGGTGGACTACCACCCCACAAAGCGATACGATTAATTCACTCTTGACATGGAATGTATTAAAGATAGTTTAAATAAACATATGTGATATATTTAACATAATTTTTTTTATAATTATAATATCCTATATATTTTGTTTCTTTAAATATTATAGGTAAATGGCAACAATATTCATGCATACAAATGACCTACCATATCCATTACAAGTGTATTTCATTTCGTATTTATACATTTATATATTATTATAAATAAATATAAAATATATATAAATATGATATTTATATTATTATTATAAATTTTAAATAACTATTTCATGATTTAACAAATCGGAAAATAAATATAACAAATAAAAACACATACGAAAAGGGAAGAGGTTATTACTTGAAATGTATCTTTGACATGGATAAACAGGTAATAAATGGTCATAAGAAAATAATATATAGTTTATATAAATGAAAATATATCTGTAATAGTTTTATAATACACTTATATTTTTTATAGAAGTGTATTTAATTATTACTATGGAAGTCAAAATTTATGATAAGGGATTTCCATCTCTATTTTATATTCTATAAGACACAAGCCATGTTCAAAACCTATTTCATATATGTGATGTGTATAAAACCCATAAATGTATTTTACTATTATTATACTAATAATTATTGTGATTTAAATATCCTTTTTATGATATCACTTTCATAGGGTTTATTGTTAAAATGTTTCAATAGTGGTAAGGGTTTTTTTTCTCAATTTTGTTTCTTTTTGACATATGTTATGTCATGAACATATATTTTGTCACTAGGTGTATAAAAATACCCTTTAACATAAAATATCAGTAATTTATTTATCCTATTGATATTTTAAATTTCATTTTATTTTATTCTTTCTGGGGTTTTATTATTCAATGTGGTAAGAATTTATTTCATCAAGCTCATCATTTATTGAGATTTTTTATCATTATGAATCTATTTATATCTCAATAATTCTAGTTAAATTTATTTTATACTGTAATTAAAGCTATATTCTTTTAATAGTACCATTTTCACTATTTTGTACGTTAAAAAATTGAGAAAATCATTTTTTATAAAATGAATATTTATTTCCCTCTTTTTCCAAAAATCTGTTTTCTTCCAAAATCAATTATTCTAAAAATGTTTTCCAATAAATGTTTTTAAATGATATTTTTATCCCATTTTCAAGGAAAACAGTTTTTGAGATGTTTTTTGTTAGAAAAAAAATTTTAAAATGGGTTCTCAATTCTCAGTTTATATGATTTCAATCATATTTTGATAGAAAATGATTTTTAAAATTATTTATTTTTTAAAAATATTATTTCAGAAAATGATATTTTCATCATGAAATGTTTAAAATGATCCTTTTATAATTATTTCCCAACTAATATGACATAATTTGGTGTTCATCGTATCTTATAGGGGTTATGATCTGATGGTCCTATTCACAATCTTTCTATGAATGGTTTTGTTTTTTTTGGAATATTTTTTATGAAACCTATTTCATTTTAACAAGTTAAATAATTATGAAACCCACTTCTTTTTAGTGGTTATGATATTATGAAATGATTAATAAACCTTTCTATTTTCCAAATTTTATAAAATGTTAAAATTTCTAAGATACCCCTTTTATTTCATTTCATGA
This sequence comes from Viscum album, assembly GCA_963277665.1. Classification (NCBI taxonomy): domain Eukaryota; kingdom Viridiplantae; phylum Streptophyta; class Magnoliopsida; order Santalales; family Viscaceae; genus Viscum; species Viscum album. Next base: position 1,230,102,189 of record OY728130.1, read on the forward strand.
GTTATTATATAAATAATTTATATGATCTTGGTGCACATATATATATGATTTCATTAAGAGAAGGGTGGGACGTAAATCTACCTCTAATGTACTGGGTAATTATATATATATATCTCATTATATAGACATAGATTTAAGGGGAGTGAATTTGATGAAATAATAGAATTCTAGAATGAGGAGTGAACCTGGAATAATAATATAGGGCTGGAGTGAGGAGTGAACATAGTACAATAAATAAATTTGTCCCCTATGATGTCTTTTGGAGTGATCCTTGACCAATATGGAAATGATTTTTTTAAGATTATTCATCTTCCCCAAATTTATGTCTTATACCAATGCTATGATCTTATGTCTCATATCCTTTTATTCTCATATGATCCATGTCTTATGTAGTTCCAATCATTTTTCATAGATCATAATTATGATATTTTATATATTGGGTATGGTTTTAAAATGTTATTATCATGCTCTCGTAACCTTATATTCATGTTTTTATTAGGTATCTAACTTATTTACCATTATAGATAATTTGACCTCACCCTTTATTTTGTTTTATTTCCCCATGTTATGAGGATATTTATTATGTATTAAGTGTATAAGAAGGGCTCTAGTTATGAATAAATTTATTATGGATGATATAGTCATCTTTTGGACTTGTGTTTTTGATTCTATATTTCTAAATGAATAGACTAAAACGTTATTTGGGAATGGGTTTGTGCAATTTAATAAATATTCAAATTTTTTTTTTAATGTAGATGTTTTGGAATACAGGGATGAAACAATTGGTATCAATGAAATGGTATACTTAACCATTGGAAACTTGGATGAGAAAGCCATAGTGATATCCCTAATTACATGTGTATGGATATGTAAAAGGATGAGTGTTAATGTATAGGAAAATGTCATTGAATTTTTATAAAGGATAGATAGTGTGGTTTCTAAGAAATTATATCAATTTCAAGATAATACATGTAGATTTGGTTCTCAAAAAAATGTACATAGGGGTAATAACAACAAAAACAATGTATTAATATAGACTTTATCAGGAACTGGTGTATGATAATGGTAATTTATAAACACATTATTTTATAGTCTCATGGGATATGATGTGGAAATTCACACCCTATTTATGAACTATCATGAAGGATTTAAATAGATGATGACTATGAATTTCAAAGGATAAACCTTAGTTGTAATATATTAAAAAAGAATGTTTCATGATTTATGCATCATATAAGTGACATTTCATTATATTTTGGTTCCACAATATAATTATTGTCTCATACACTATATATTTTTTGTTTTATACAATTTCATGAATTGAAATGAATCATGTTTACACTTGGTATGATAGGAAATGAAATGATTTTCCTCCTGAGAATACAAAATTTTATGTGAGTTGGAATGAAAAATATCATTTATATTCTCACAAAACATTCTCAATATGTGAATCATTTTGGACATCCAATTGATAATGGAGGGAAAAACTTTATATTGAGTCTTTTATGAGGAATTATCCATATTCATTTAGTAGGTATTCCAATACTTTAGTTTCTAAATATGGATCAATACCATTGAAAGGAAATTTTTTATTCTTCAACATTTAGAACATGACAATGTAATTTTGGATTTCTATCATTTAGAATGTAAAAATATTGATGGTTGAATCTTATAAATAATTAAAGGCAACATGATGATATCGAATCCATGTATTGTGATTAATTCAAGAATTTATTTTTCACAATGAAAATTCCTCATGTTATTCATAATAATATGGATAAGAGTTTCTTGAGTTACTGAAAATATATTTTTAATCTATTGGTACCTATAAGAATAATTTTAAAAAAATTCTGAAGTAAGCTTCTGATATTATCATCCAACCTAAAATTATGGTTGATCGATTATTCAGTGGCATAAATCCAAGTCTCTAAATGAAATTATCCATAAGATACTTTAGTAGCTTTTAAGATATTGTGCATTGTTCTATCATGGTGGAAATAGAGGTTGGAGTTAGATATCAATCCCATTATTAAGAAAAGAATGGTAAGATGGACTATAAAGGAAAATCTAAAAACAATGGAGAGAAGAAGATAATATTCCCTTTATTGTTAAACCATGTGGATAAGCATTGAATAAATTATCTTAAGGGTACTACTAACTATTTTATGTGTGGGAAGGAAGTTCATAAAGTAGTGTATTTCAATTGTGATGGGAAAAAGTGTGAAAAAAATGTAAATAGTGGGAAACCTAAATTTAAAGCATGTACAACACATCACTTATTATAGTGTAAGGATAATATGTATTATTCTTGACTAGTGGTTAAACATGAGGGTTAATGATTATGATCGAAGTGAGAAGCTTCTTATGTGGAGGGACAACTGGAAATCTCATGTGATCCCTATTTTTGATAGTGGGTGAGATAACAATGTGATGAAAGGTACACTAACCATACGCTCTAGAAATTATAATGACTTTTTTAATGCTGAACAATCAATTTGTTCATATCAAGAGGATTTTATATGGGTATCATGATTTTGACCAAATGATTATATGTGGAATTGGAAGTAAAAAACCATAATGTTACAATGATCACATCTCATGTTTATTATTCCGATTCAATTGATCTTTGTTATAATTTACTTCATTAAAATCATTTCATTCTCCCTCTAGTTTAATTTAACATCATCTTATACTTGGATTTTAATTCTATAAAAAATCCAACATCTATTATCAAGGAATGAAATTCACATTTTATATTCCAAACTGACCAATGGTCTTCTATTAATGTGAAAATTAATTTAGAATTATGATATAGAATACATTCAATGTATGGGTCTTAATTCTCATTTATAAGGGGTGTATATCATGGATGGTTGGGGAGAAATATGACATCGATGATACCACTTTTGTTCTAGAATTTGTTCTTTTATTTCAAGAAAACATTGCAAGCCTTCCACCAAATAGTAAAATTGTGTTCTCAATAAAACTCATACCTGGTTCCACACCAATTTCAAAGACTCCCAATAGAATATCCATGATTTAGTCGTAGTAATTTAAGATGAAACTTCATGAAAAAATTTAAAATAATTCAGTTTTTCAAGTTTGACACCTTGGGGAGCACCTACTCTTTTTGTCAAAAAATAATGACCGATATATTTCACTATTCACTGAATATAAGGAGTTGAATAAGATTAGGATCATGAAAAATTATCCTCTTCCCATATTTATGAAAATTTTGATCAATTACAAGAATCTCAATACTTTTCTAAGATTGAAATCCATTCTGGATATCATCAATTGTGTGATGAGAAAGAGGATTTCCCCTGGTTGGCATTTTTTACAAGCTATGAACACTAAAAATATATAGTCATTCCATTCAGTCATACTAATTCCCCTTCAATGTTCAGAGATTTAAAGAACAGATTCGTTAATGATTATATTGATATGTTTTTGGTAGTCCTTTTAGATGATATTCTTATATATTCAAAGAGAATGAAAGAGCATGTTGATCTACTGAGAATTATTCAAAAGACTGTATGTAGATAGAATGTATATGAAAAAATACATATTGTGAATTTTAGCTATAAATGTTTTCATTTTTTGTTTATATAATCTCAAAGAGGGTACAAAAGTAGATCCATTAAAGAGGTAGGCTATTGAATGGTGACCCATACCAACCATAATGATTGAGAACCATTGTTTTTTGGGTTTAACAATATTTTTTTGATGGTTTATGGAGAATTTCCTATAATTATTTAATCATCTAACAATGTTAAGTTATAAGGGACAAAATGTCCTCTAGATAGATTAATGCAATGGAAATTTTATGGAAATAAATAGAATATTTGTAATAATGCCTATGCATACAATACCCTATACTATAGATGGGTATGTAATCAATAGTGATGCATCCATAAAGGGATTGCGATTTTCTTTTCTGAAAAATAACATGGTTGTAGATTATGAATCAAGATAAATAATGATTAATGATATAAATTACCAAACACCAAATTTTTAGTTTGATAGAGAAATATTTTCGTTAAATATATGCAACCATTATATATTATATTATGTTATTAGGGGTTCAATTGAATTAAACACACACACACATCACACATATATTGGCTTTTATGTCAAGGAATATCCCTCCAAGGGATAACCCACCAAACTAGCTACATTATAACATTATACATATTTTTGGTCCAAAGGACCAGTGGGCATGAATCCCATTACATTGCCTGTAGTGCCAAAATTTTGGCCTAAGTCCCATTCTATAAATAATACTACTATAATATCCAAACTGATATAGTACCCTAATACTGTACTGCCATAGCTATAGTACTTTCTACAGTGCCTTCCCCTACTGCTTCTACAATACAGCTAAAGTGCTTCTACAATACCTACACTACATGGGATTTATACCCCAAGTTTTAATGTATAACTACAAGTTACATACCACTAAGATAGTCCCCAACAATGATATAGAGTCATTATATTTACATAAAAAAACTATTCTATATATACTAATCATAAAATTTTACTGTATATATTCACCTAGAAGGAGTTGAACATGTTCCATAGAAGATTGATAGTGGTGATTAAATATTATCCCTACATAATACATTAGAATACCTATTAAAGAGATCATGTTGTTCTATGATTTGAGTCAAAATGATCCGGATATAATATCCATGATGAGAATCAAAAAAGATTAAATATTTCTATATTTTCAATGGACGGGTCTAGAAATCCTAAAGGAAGAGGAAAGATATTACCTTACGAATTGAATGTTCATCCATGTTTCATTATGATGATTAAAGTGGATTAAAAGGAATATGTTGATATATAAAAGAAGGATAGAAATGTTTTTGAGTTTAACCTCCAACATCAAGGAATGATATGGATTATGAACAATGTATGAGGTCCATCTATACCAGACTTGAAGAAATATTAGTTTCAAGAGTTTTAGAGTCCTTTATTCTTTATTTATCTTTATAGTACAGAAAAGTATAAAGATTTGAAAGTATACTTCTTGTGGTAGGGCATGAAGGGAGACATTACAGAGTTTCATTCTTTGTTCTTGGTATTCCAGCTAGTTAAGGTTGAACGATATAAGTCTAAGGGGTTGTTTCATCCATAACCCATACCAGAATGGAACTGGGAGAATTGCACCATGTATTTTTTCATCAGAATCGGCAAAAAATATAAATAGAATAATTCTATATGTGTTCGAGTTTATCAAATTACTAATTAAGCACACTATATCAATCATGGAATACTTCTATATGGATTATCATACTATGATATACATTAAGGAAGTGTGTAGACACCATGAAATGTGTTCCATGGACTTATTAGAAGAAAGTCCTCAGTTGGGCTCCAGAACTTCATGTTGCGACTCTGCATTTTTTATGGGGGCCATGGACGGTAGAAAAGGCATTGTCTTGAAGGGACGAGACCATAGCCTGACACCAATCCCAAGCATGGGTGCGGGGACGCAACCCCTGAGGTATGAAGAAATTATTTGGCTAAGCCCCTAATGCAGCGCCCAAGGTACCTACGCGCAAACACCTACGTGCCACCATGCTTGAACTGATTCGAGTAACAATTTTGGCTATGTCCTTAAGGTGACTCCAAAGTCTAACCAAATCACCAGAGGCACACAAGAATTCTTTGGCACCACCCATCCAACGCATAGCCACTTGCGTGCCACAAAGTTGGCGTGCAACCTACTTGTGCGTCCAAACTTCTTTGTCACAATGTTTTATTTTTACCTATAAATAGACTATTGGGGTCTTCATTTGCATGGAAAATTTTTGCAGAAGCCCAATTGATGGTTGGTTTCCCTACTGCTTCCCCCAATTCTTCATAAACATTCAAGGTAGTTATTCATCACCATGAGAAGAGGATTTAAAGGATGGTCATTGGACATAAGTCCTTTAAATGTTTGAAAACCATAACACTTGAGCACCTAAAGTTCCCAACCTCCCTAAATTAGAAACACTTTCGCGCCACCTATTCCATTCATAGGAACGTGAGCTCCCTACTCCAGGGACCACCTTTGAATACTTTTGAAGACTTGAGCCATGTATCGCCCATGTATTACCATACAGGTTGTTCATTGCTTAAGCGAATATCAGGTCTCCCAAGTCTACTTGTGCACCCATACTTGTGTGGAATTACCTACTTGGACACCCTCCATTGATTCACTTACTCTCATTAGTCTAAAAGCCATGAATCCTTCCTCAAATGCCTTTATAGAAAGTCTATTCTTCCTTGGCTCCCTTGTCTGAAATGGATTCTTTGGAGACCTTCACCAAAACCTCCAAACTTTAATACATTTAGGAAAGGCACATTACCATGTCTCCTATTTCTGTTTTTATATATATAGTCATAGGTTTCCCACATTAGTTTCATAATGGGGTTAGGATTCATGGAGTGACTGTGGGTTTGTATATCCACAGTCACGTAGACCATTCTCCCAGAAATAGTGATGGGTGTAACATCTCAGTTCCGGGTGCTATACAACCTTTGCCCCGAACCCGGTTCGCCACAAGACCACAAGAGCATTTCCCCAAACTCTAGAGGCTATAGACTAGTAGCGAGGGCCTAGGTCTGATAGTGGGGAAACTATTCCCTCATTTTTTAAAGTGTAGCGTAGTGGAATATAAGATAAACATACAACAACAGTGGAAAAAATAAACTATACACAACGGTAATGAACAACCGATGAACAAAAGAGAAAACAGCAGTCATATATATATGAAGATGTAGTTTGTCACTAATCTATAAAATAACCAGAACATGTTACACTACAATACAATACATCACAATTTAAGTACAAGTACAGAAAGCAAAACAGAATATCTTGCAGCATCATGAGCCAATGCTCGATCCCATTCTCTCCTACACCCCATTAGGAATCAAGAACTTATGTAAGGGCTCTTGCCTGTATCTACACCTACAAAAATGTAATCTGTTTGGGCCGAAAAGCCTGACCAAATCAGGGTGTGAGAAATGAATCCTAGTAGGCACCCACCAAAGGCTCGTGCCCAACTTTGTGAAAGTATGAAACAATAGTGTGAAGTAGTAAAAGGCAATAAACTAAACAGTACTAAAAAGTAACTAACTTAACAGTATATTTCCATTTAATTATTCATTTAATACATTTAGTATAAGAAAACAACACAATGAATTTCTATGTAAATAGTATGCGTCCTCAGACAAGAAAACCCTTACACTCAGGTAATCAGAATCCAACCCGCATGTATTTTCCTCAGGCGTAACCGAAATTGCCCTCAGGCGTATGAAGTGTCGCCCTCAGGCACAGAATTCAAGCCCTCAGGCACGAAAGGTTTCCCCCAGGCGAAATAGTATGTTGCCACCAGGCTAATACAGCCACACCCTCATGCCATAGTAAAACATCACCCTTAGGCGCAAGTAACCGGGCCATGAACAACATGTAAATAAACATTCAGATTCAATTCCTCTCAAGGAAAAAGTAATGCATAACCTAAACATGGCATACCCTCGGGTATCTTGGCCAAATGGCTAAATAGTGAAACGCACCCCCGAGGTGGTCATGGATCCAAGAACTGGTCTCAAACAACATTATAATATCACATTTAATTACCTATACAATTCTAGGTATTAAAGTAGCCACAGCCTCAGCCATACGACACCCCAAATATGGGTTCGTATCTCAAAAACACACAAAAACGCACGACAGTTGGAAAATAAACACCAATCCACCTACCTAAGTCACCAAAGAACGTTATACGCGAACGAAGCCCTCAGAAACTTCCAAGAACGCCGTAGATATGAGCTAAAATAATTCTCGCTTAAACACAAATAACTCCAGTTAGGGGAAGAATTGGTAAGAACCATTATAGAAGAGTAGAGGGATTACCCATGTGGTTCCAATGAGATCATCCGAGGTGGAAACAGATTCCCGTCATGCGGTCGGCAGATATCTGAAGGTTCGTCGTCCTCTCCTGAGCTCCCGTCCGATTCTATGCCTTCCCTGTGAACAGGGGAGGCTACTTCCCATTTTAAGCGAAAAAACAAATTACATAGCGTGTACTTCCAAGTACACGACATGTACTTCCCATTTTAAAACTGTTCCTCTGGTGGCTTCCCACCAGCATGGCACTATTCACCTATCGACATGACTACACGGCGTGTCTGCATGAGCACACAACTTGTTCTCTCGCACAGCTGGCCACCACCTTACTATTTTCCTGTCGACTGACTACACGGCGTGTAAAGGACCCCTACACAGTGTGTAATTGGTCTTTACACCCTTTGTCGCTGACATGGCTACACACCCTGTGTACTCATCCCACACGGCCAAAAGTACACGGCATGTGGAAAATTACATGGCGTGTACTTCCCAAATTTGGGATTTTCCCCATTTTCGATATTTTTCTGAAAAACACTTATGGAAAAGTTAAAAGAAGAAGCTCGTACCTCAAACTCAGAACCGGGTTCTTACAAACTTCTCCCCTTAAAGCAATTAGTCCCTAAATTTCCCTTCCAAGGGTGGTGAAGATAAAGCTCATAATAGCTCTGGCCACTGAGCATATACATCGGTCTCCCGCTCGCAGGTCTCATCCTGCACTCGGCCATGCTGCCATAGCACCTGTATGAGGGGAACTGACCGGCCACGGAGAACCTTAATTATCCTATCAATGATAGGAATCATATGCTCCTCAAAGGACGCATCCATCTGAAGGTCAACCTCCTATGGATAAAAGTTGTGAGATGGGTCTGAATTATAGCGGTGCAATTAAGACACATGGAAGATGTCGTGCATGGCTCGCTAACGCCGCGGTAACTGAAACCGATAGGCAACCAGCCCAACACTCTCCAGAATCTCAAATGCCCCCACAGACCACGATGAAAGTTTACCCTATCTTCTGATCTGCCTGTCTCCCAGCCTCGGTGAGACACGCAAGAAAAACTGATCCCTAACCACGAACTCCAAAGGTCATCTACGGTGATCAGCATATGATTTCTGATGAGACTGCGTGGTAGCCATCTGCTTCTGAATCAACTAGACCGGCTCAGAAGTCTCCTGCACGAGGTGTGGTCCTAGTAAATCTGCCTCACCTGCCTTTAGCCAGCACAAAGGTGATCGGCATGGACTAACATATAAAGCCTCATAAGTTTCAATCTTGATGGTCTCCTAAAAACTATTGTTAAAGTAAAACTCGACTAGGGGTATATGCTTCTCCCAATAGCCCCCAAAGTCTAGGATGCATGCACACAGCATGTACCCTAGCACATGTATCATACGCTCTGACTTTCCATCGGTCTGACGGTGGTAAGTTGTGCTCAGAAGCACCTGTGTACCCAGTGCCCCCTGAAAACTTTTCCAGAAACGAGATGTAAAATGGGCATCCCTATCTGAAATGATAGAACGAGGGACCCCATGGAGATGGAAGATCTATCAGATATACAACCTTCCGAGCTCATCAACACTGAAGGTCTCCTTGATCGACAAAAAGTGAGCTACCATTGTGAGTCTGTCCACAACGACCCATACGGCATCATTGCCTCGAGGTGACCTCGGCAAACCAGTCATGAAATCCATCGCGACATCATCCCATTCCCACTTCGGAATGGGTTACTGTAGTAACAGTCCAGCTGGTCTCTGGTGCTCCACCTTCACCTTCTTACATGTGGAACATTTCATAACAAAATCAGCAACATCTCTCTTCATACCTGGTCACCGGTACTGACGTCTCAAGTCACGATACATCTTGGTAACCCCAGGATGAACTGCCCAAGATAAAGCATGAAACTCCCACATCGGCTCCTCAAGTATATCCCCTGGAACCCATAATCGTCCATGGAAATGCAGAACCTCATCATTTCCTATCATCCAATCAGGAGAAGGGTCCTCACTTGCCACTGACTCCTATAGAACTAGGCCTTCGGAATCAGAAAGATGTATCATCCTCACTCTGTCCAGGAGGGTAGAAGTCACAACTGAAGATGAAAGATAGGTCTACTCCTGATTTTCATGCACCTCCAGATGCATCTCAGAGAACAAGTCCATAAGCTGACACTCATCCCTGGCCTCCTGCACTGCCTATATCTGAGTCTTCCTTCTCATTGAATCAGCTACTGCATTACCTTTACCAGGTGTATAGGAATGCTCAAAATTGAAGGACTATAGGTATTTGACCCACCTTCGCTGCCTCAGATTCATGTCACACTGAGTAAAGATATACTTGAGGCTTTTGTGGTCGGTGAAAACCAAAAAATGCTATCCCAAAAGATAATGTCTCCAACAATGCAATGCAAGCACAATAACCGGTAACTCGAGATCATGCCTCGGGTAATTCCTCTCATGTGGCCTCAACTGCTGAGACCCGTAAGCAACGACTCGATCACCTTACATCAACACTGCTCCCAACCCAATACCTGATGCATCACAGTAAACGGTATAACTCTTCCACTTCTCTGGGAGTATCAGGATCGGTGCTGATGTCACCATTTTTTTCAGGTCCTGAAAGGCTGTCTCGCAAGCTTTCGACCAAACAAACGTCACACCCTTCTAAGTCAGACCTATCAACGGCCCTACTACGCGGGAGAAGTACTGTATGAAGCATCTTTAGTATCCATCCAGACCTAAGAAACATCGTATCTTAAACACAATCTTAGGCTGCTCCCAGGAAACTAATTCTCTCACCTTCTCTGGGTCTACTGCAACTCCTGCCTCTGAGATGATATGACCCAGGAAGTGAATCCGGTCCATCCAAAAGTGGCACTTTGAGAGCTTAGAATATAGTCGATGCTCTCTCAATGTACTCAATACGATCTCAAGATGGGTGGCATGGTCATGTCGAGTGTGAGAGTACACCAAGATGTCGTCCACGAATACTACAACAAATGAATCTAGATAAGGATGGAACACACGATTCATCAGATCCATGAAAACTACTGGCGTGTTCATGAGTCCGAATGGCATAACCAAGTACTTGTATAGACCATATTTTCTCCAAAAAAATCTGTAAGTGGTATATCCAATGGTCTCACGTGCAGCTAATGATATCTGGATCTCAAGTCAATCTTCAAGAACAGTCGTGCTCCACTAAGTTGATCAAAAAGATCATCTAACCTTGGCAAAGGGTATCGTCTCTTGACGGTCAAGTACTTCAGCTTCAGATAATCCACATAGAGTCTGAGGTTACCTTCCGCCTTCTTCGCAAAAAGGATTAGAGAACCCCACAGAGAAGTATTGGGTCAGATGAAACCCTTTTCATGTAACTCCTCTAACTGCCTCTTGAGCTCCTGCAACTCAGGTGTAGCCATCCTATAAGGAGGAATGGACACCGGTGCTGCTCCTGGCACAAGATGAATAGAGAAATACACCTCTATCTCTAGAGGTAGACCTGAAAAGTCATCCAGGAAGATATCCCTGAAACAATCAACCACTGGGGGAAAATATATCTAACAAGTCCCCTGATCATCCAGATATAATCTCGCAATCTGGGCTGTGACTCCACCCCTCCCATGATTCTCTGGTCCAGCTTAACATTCCTAAACATCCCATTCACCCTTGTATAGAAACTCTCCGCCCTCTGGTGACATGAAACTCACCATGCGATGATAGCAGTCTATAAAGACTCAAAAGGGAACCAAGCAGTCCATCCCAAGAATGACATCATATCTCGTCATCTCTAAGACATAGAGGTCCCAAATGGAGTGACACCCACCAACCACTATGGGGCACTCCTTGCACTGACGCACACCGGCCGTTCTAGTACCCAATGGAGTGTCTAGCATTATAACATCAGAAGAAGAAGAAACACTAAGCCCAAGGCTCTCCACAATGGCTATAGACATAAAACTATGTGTAGCACCCGTATCGAAATGTACTGAAGATTATACAGAAGCTACAAGAATAGTACCTCTAACTGTAGAAGGTCTGAGATCCTTCTCCTGCTGGGTCTGCTGCACTGCATATGCCTGCCCAGTGTTGCGGCCCTGCGACACATCCTAGCTACCCTGAGCTATCCCGCCCTACTACCTCTGAGATCCTGGTGTCGGGATACCATGTCCATGACCGCCATCTCTGCTTGCACGCCCTGACGTATTCCAGTTTCCTGACTGGTCAGAAGCCATTGGTCCTGCTCCCACAAGAGGAGTCTGCATAGAACCCATATCACTAGCCATCAGTGAAAACTCCCTACAAAAGCACTGCATATGGCCTATCTTGATGAAAGCTCGGCACTCCACTGAATCACTTGGACCCTGCGGTCTCTTGTGCCCCTCTATACCACACTGGTAGCACCTGACTGGGCCACCTGATGAGGCTGCCTGGCTGGTACTGCCTCCCTGAGAGAAGTCCATCTATCTCTTCCTCTTATTAATAGAAATAATACCAGTAACTGGTGTTGAACCTCCCTTGCCCACACCACTAGCTTTCCACATGTTCCTCTCTGTAATTAGTGCCTGGTTCACAATAGCATGTACTGGAGGAAACTTGAAAACATTCACCAGCGCTCGGATGTCATAACAGAGACCATCCTCAAAGTGACTGGCTTTCAACGTCTCATCACCCACTAGTACGGGTGAAAAGCAATGAAGCTCGGTGAAACGAGAAGAATATTCCTTCAGCGACATAGTGCTCTGCTGCAGATTCATGAACTCTCGAGATCTATCTGCCCTCAGCGTCTCTGAAAATAAGAAGTCACCGAAGGCTTCCGGGAAATCTTCCAATTCCATGTCTCCGTGATGCTCTGAGTGGGTGGTAGCATCTCATCACCTCTTGGCGGAATCACGCAACATATATGTTGTGATCTTGACCCTCCTCCCTAGGGGCATCTCAAGATTCTCAAAAATAGTCTGCATCGACCCCATCCAAGACTCTGCATCCTATGGTCTTCCATCCCTTGAAAATGTAGGCTGATGCTATTGCTGGAAGATACGCGTCAGATCATCCATAGATTTAGTGGCATGCGGTGCTCCCTGAAAGGTCTGCATGAACCACATGAAGCTTCCACAGAACTGCACCTCTGCGCCTGTGTCCGGTATAACAGCTGGCACTACATCTGGCTCTACTCGAGGATCCACTGGTAGCCCATGGCCCACCATATCTAGATTATAATTGCTTCCACTATCCTGGAGAACAACGCGCGGCCGTCTAGGCGGCATGACACTACAAGGTCAAAAACACACCTTAGATTCATGATTTATCCGGACTGAAAGTGAATGAACCATAAAGGGAACAAGAGGAAGATGGAATTTCATGATTTGAAAAACAAGACTACACTGTGTGTAAAATGACTACACAAAATGTACTTGACTTGTCTACCCATGACCGGGTCCTACCACATGGCTAATCCACACGGTTCCCACTGAACAAAAAATACACGGTGTGTATAACATCTACACCGCATGTATGGTGAACTTTCCAACTGCCCGTGTCGTTTGTGACACGGCCGAATACTCGGCTTGACACTACACTGTGTGCTACACCCGAACACGGTGTGTACACCACCCCATTTACCATCCCCACGGCTAAACCATAGGGTCTGTCCTCGGACAAGACTATATGGTGTGTCCCATAGGTACATGGCGTGGTCAAGGAGAGGTGACACCAACCCGTGTTGTTAGTTACATGGCCGAGTCCCCAGGTCACACTACACGACATGTTCATCATTGACACGGCATGTTCTGTACAGAAGTTCACCGACCCGTGTTGTTATTTACAAGGCCGGACTCCAGGTCAACACTACACGAAGTGTATATTTGGTACACGACGTGTTTTTCCCAAGCCTTTCCCTACCCTTGTCGCCACCCACACGGTTTGTGACACATGAAGAGACTACGCAGCGTGTACTCTGGGTACACGGCGTGTACTCAAAAAGTTCATTTTTTCTTCCCGAACAGAAGGCTATACACGGCGTGTTTATGGATACTACACGACGTGCATATTGGGTTTCTGGAAAGAATGTATCAAAAACATCCCCGAAACCCAGAAAATACTAGAAAAACAGCACCTATGTGTCATATTCCGACCCGTGAGGGCCCATACTCCCCACGAATAAATGTTTGACATATTATCTGTGTTATAACAAAATAACCATCTAATGATCCACCAAATTCTGGCCAGTGAGGGCCCACACTCCCCAAAGTCCAAAGTTTGGAATTCATTCTATAAACAGGCTCAAATAAAATTACCCTATCACGCAGCAGGTATTTTATCAATGCAGTTATAACAACAGCATGGTTTACAAGCACAACAACTATCACAACAACATGAAAAATTCTAATGCACCTAAATGGCATGGAACTATGCATGTCATGTAATTTCAAGCATGTTCCTATATGATGCAAGAGAAGGCATACCCTCATCTCATCAGGTTGCAACTAAATAGAACCAATAGATAAAATATAACGAGCACAATCTCAAGTGCGTCACCCAACGATGAAATCAAATCAACTGTAAATTGAAAAAACAATAAAATTACAATCACGTGGTAAATTGGATTTTACCTGTATGCGGGTTAGCTATGCCCGGGCACAAATTATTACCATCAATTGTTCGTCCTATCCCTGACTATGGATCCAAATGGTAAGTCAATGAAAATAACCCCTTTGATACTACTTTTTAACGTCCCGGTTCCGGGTGCCACGCAACCGGTACCCGGAACCCAGTTCACCACAAGACTTCAATCGCACTTCCCCAAACTCCAGATGCTGTCGACTAGCAGTGAGGGCCCATGTTTGATAGTGGGGAAACTATGCCCTCATTTGTCAAAGTGTAGCGCAGCGAAATATAAGATAAACATACAACGACAGAGGAAACAATAAACCATACACAACGGGAATGAAAAACTGATGACAAAAAGAGAAACCAGCTATCATATATATATAAAGATGTAGTATGTCACTATTATATAAAATAGCCAGAACATGATACACTACAATACAATACATCACAACTAAAGTACAAGTACAGAAAGCAAAACAGAACAGCCCGCAGCATCACGAGCCAATGATCGGTCCCATGCTCTCTTACAACCCATCAGCAATCAAGCACCTTTGTAAGGGCTCATTCCCTTATCTACACCTGCATAAACGTAATTTGTTTGGGCCGAAAGGCATTACCCAAATTGGGTGTGAGAAATGAATCCCAGTAGGCACCCGCCAAATGCCCGTGCCCAACTGTGTGAAAGTATGCGACAACAGTGTGTAGTAGTAAAATGCAATAAACTATGAAGTAATCAAAAGTAACTAACTTAACAGTATATTGCCATTTAATTATTCTTTTAATCAATTTAATATAAGAAAACACCCCAATGGATTTCTAAGTAAATAGTCAGCGTCCTCAGACAAGCAAACCCTTACCCTCAGGTAATCAGAATCCAACCCGCAGGTATTTCCCATAGGCGTAACAGAAATTTCCCTCAAGCATAAGATGTGTCGCCCTCAGGGACAGAAGTGAAGCCCGCAGGCACGAAAGGTTTCCCTTAGGCGAAATAGTATGTTGCCCCAAGGCTAATACAGTCACGCCCTCAGGCCATAGTAAAACACCACCCTCAGGTGCATGTAACCGGGCCATCACAACATTTAAATAAACATTCACATTAAATTACTCTCAAGGAAAAAGTAATTCATAACCAAAACATGGAATACCCTCGGGTATCCTGGCCAAATTTCTAAATAGAGGAACGCACCCCCAGGGTTCTCCTGGATCCAAGCAATGAACCCAAACAACATTTTAATATCACATTTAATTTCCTATATAATTCTAGGTATTGAAGTAGCCACGGCCTCAGCCACACGACAACCCAAATATGGGTTCATATCTCAAAAACACACAAAAATGCATGACAGTTGTAAAATAAACACCAAGCCACCTACCTCAATCACCAAAGAATGTTATATGCGAACGACGCCTTCTGAAACATCCAAGAATGTCGTACATCTGAGGTAAAATAGTTCTTGCTTAAATGCAAATAACTCCCGTTAGGTGAAGAATTTTCAAGAACCATTATAGAAGAGTTGGGGGATTACTCTTGCGGTTCCAACGAGATTGTCCAAGGTGAAAACAGATTCCCGACATGTGCTCAGCGGATCTCCGAAGGTTCAGCCATCCTCTCCCGAGCTCCCATCCATTTCTAAGCCTCCCCTGTGAATAAGGGAGGCTACTTCCCATTTTAAGCGAAAAAAAAATTACACGGCATGTACTTCCATGTAAAGGGCGTGTAATTCCCATTTTTAAACTATTCCTCTGGCGGCTTCCCACAAGCATGGAACTGTTCACCTATCGACATGACTACAGGGCATGTCTGCATGATCACACGTCATGTTCTGTCGCACAACTGGCCACCGCCTTACTATTTTCCTGCCGACTGACTACACGGCGTGTAAAGAACCACTACACGGCGTGTAGTCGGTCTTTACACCCATCGTCACCAACATGTCTACAGACCCTATGTACTCTTCCCACACGGCCAAAAGTACACAGCGTGTACTTCCAAAATTTATGAATTATCCACATTTTCCATATTTTTATCAAAAACACTTAAGGAAAAGGGAAAATAAGAAACATGTACCTCAAACTATGAACCGGGTTCTTACATTGGGAAGTTCCCGGTTTGTAGGAGGGTTTGGTCATGGCCTCTCCTTTCTCAAAAAGATGACCCGTAACCTCAGGTCTCTGGTAGTGAAGATAAAGTTCACACATTCTTATCTTACTTTTGAACAAAGGAGAAGTCACCCTCCCTTAACTGGATAAATTTTAGGGAAACCATCATAGAATAAGCTCATATATTTTCTTTCCAGAGGTAGCTTCATTGCTCCTCCTCTCATCTTCAGTGACAAAGATAGGAGGAGAGATGGGAACATGGAATTTCATTACCCATTACCTCTCCCGTTGAGCTTTTTCACCATAGGAAGCCATCCTATTGTAAGCCACTAACCTTCATGTAACAGCCCGAGATTTTATGAAAAATATTATTTTTTATTTCACTAATGTCTTGTGTTGTACGCTACACCAAAAGGAGCTTGCACAACACGCATCCTTGAATTGCCTTGCATTACACGCAATCGCGACCTTCCTCGATAGCATGTGTAATACGCAATACCGAGTTTCACTAAACAACGATATGCTATTAAAATATTATTAAAACTAGCCGTTATGAATAGTAATAACCACTTTTTAAAATTCTTTAAATCTTATTTTTCAAAATGGACTTCATTTTTGGACTCAGAATATCAAATTTATCCTAAGGTGAAATTTTGGTACTTTTCGGATAACTTTAATATTTTGATGAATAGTGAAAATTACTAAATTTTAATTAAAAACAACTTTTTTAATCAAAACATTTAATAGTGATAAATTATGAATTTGAGTGGTTTTAAAGTATATTTAGAATATATTTTTACCACTTAATATAATGTTGGTCATTGGACACAATGTTACAATTAAACCGAACATAAACAAGTGTCAATCTTTTGATAGTTATTATCTCTTAAAAACACGCTTTTTGTTTTGACAGCGGGAATTAATTTTAAATTAATTTCTGCCACTTCTGTGTTTTGAATTTAGAAAAATGGATTCCATATTTGGAATCAGGATGTTCAAATTGTGTAAATAGGTAACTTTTATTTTTAGACATTTTGAATAATTACTGCGGTAAATATTTTATTTACCATGGTTAAAGGTAAATCCGGTAAATAAGGGTTAAAAAATAATATTATAATAATATTAAATTACCCTAAAACGTGTCTTAAACCTATGGGTTGATACATTGTCGACCATGGGCATCTTTGGGTCGATTTTGGGACCCCATTGATCCACTTGTAAGTGATAATGACACTTTATTTTAATTAAGTTAAAATGAATACAAAAATGACACAAGCATATATCTTTTAGAAAAACAATTGTTACATAGGGTTATATATGTTGGATTTTAGATTATAAATATTCATTAGAAAGATAAAAAGATTTCCTACATAATTGTATTTTATTTGTAATTTTTAGACTTTAAATAATTTAATTTATTTATGACACAATGATGATGTAGTAATTATCTTATTAATGAAATATTGACATAATTGATGTTATAAACACCAAAATAAATGTAATTTAAGACTTTTTTTGAATTCCACTAATTTTATAGGTTACTATGATATATTAGTGTTGATTTAATCAACTTGGTTCGAACATATAATTCTGTTATGACTTTTACAAAAATCATATATCAAATAGTGTCAAAATTGACACAAAATAGTTTTTAAATCAAATATTATATTATTAATTGTTATTGTATTCCTAAAAAATCTAAGGTTCGGCCAAATGACTTAGATAAGGATATATATTTTAATAATAAACAATTTGGGGTTCTTTTGGCATGTTATAGTAAGTGTATTAACCATATAGTGAAAGAAAACAAAAAGACATGGTAAAAGTTAAATTATTTAACTTAGAGTTAAATCTAATTGATAAGGTTAAAATAATACCCTAAACTTGTCTAAATCCTATTGGTTGATAGGATTGCGACCCTTCCCCACTTTAGCTTCGAAATAAGACCCTTTGGAACCATTATAAACCGATTTTGACTTTAATATAAAATAATATTTTGAGATATTTTTAAGGTGCCTCTCTCCTCCCTTATAAAAGGGCACCTCCTCCCCCTCCTCCTCACACCAATTTGAGCACTCAAGCTCGGCCAACCCCTGCCAAAATCACTTCTCCACTTCCCTAGCAACATCCTAGTGGTTCTGGTCTTCCTCAAAGACCAATTCTAGTGCCCTAAGAGGAGGTCTCAAAGAGGCACTTCAAAGAAGAGGAGGTTCGGACACTTACAAAGCAAGTCGGACCTAAGGTAAGGGAAATATCACAATCTCATTTTTATCCGAGATTGTTTATTCGTAAGTATTTACTGGGGTGTATTTTATCATCCACATCCATGTTTCATCAATATGTAATATTATTTTCATCCACCTACAATTGTTTAAATCCATTTTTACCCTTCGGTGAGTTTTTAGTAAAAGAAATAAAAGGAATCTTTTGTCGTTTTTCGTACGAGGTACTTTTTGACTTTTCCGACAAAAGTACGAAGAATGTTTTTTTTAACTTATACGGCATGAATGGATTTTAAAACATTATTTCCAAGAAGCTTCCTTTACGAGTTTTCAAGTTTATTTTTTTATCAAATTCTTTTATTTTAATGTTTTATGACATGTTATGAAAGGAAAAATGTTTTTGAAGTAGAAAGGATATTTTCCTCAAGAATGGAGTTCAAGTATTTTATCAAAATTATTTTCCATCTAAGATAATAAAAGGGTTCTGTTTTTATCCCTATTATTACATGGATTTGATTATGTTGTGATGGAAACATTTTTATGAATTCCTTTATCTTATATGAATTGATTTATGATGTCATGATGTTTCAAGAATCCCATTTTTGTTACATGTGTTAAGCGATGATGTATGTTTTATGATTATGTGGCACACATAAGAAAGGATTCATTATAAGATGGGTGGGACCTATATCTCCCTCCAATGCATTGAGTAAAGATTTTATATCTCATGAGATAGACATGGCTGAAATGGTAGGTTATACCGGTTTAGTGAAACAGGACTGAAACGAGGGTTACTCGATTCAGAAAGGGACTTTGTCCACTAAGATAGTCTTGGCATTGAGTCTTGACTAACAAGAAATGATTCTATATGATTATGTGTGTATGCCACAAAGTTTCATGTTTTAAGTTATGATTATTGGGATTACATTTCACTTCTATGATTTATCCCATGTTATGATATTATGAGCTTTTTGCAGGTTAAGATTTCCAAAAGCTATGTTCTTATATATATGATGTGATTGATATTTATTTGGTTTACCCTTACTGAGCATTTGAGCTCACCCTTTTATGTTTTCTTTTCCCCAGGATATAAATAAAGGTTTTAGATAAAAAAAGGGAAGATCTTTATGGGAGATTTTGAAGATCTTTCACCACAATTAGAAGATTATATTCCGAGTTTCCAAAGACACTAAACTATTACGATCCTTGTGTGTGTGTTTTTGTTATGTACTAAGTATTCCGCAAAAGTAATGTAATGTCCATGTACGTCAGGATACGGGTCTCTACAGTTGGTATCAGAGGAAAGGTTTAGTCAACCTTTGGAAACTAGGATGCGAAAACGTTAGTGAAATCCCTAGAGATATTTCTAAGGTATGTCTAGGGATGTCCCTAGGGATAAGTATACGTATAGGTTATAGTAATATAATTACGCTAACGATCATAGAATTAAACCTAAGATGTTGGATATTGAAGGTACTCCCCCTTTATTATGTTTTCCCTAGCATGATTTTTGCCTCTCACACTATTCTTTTTGGGTTTTAGACGATGGCTGGAACCCGAAGGAACCGTGTTGATCAATGCAATGGACAATGCAATGATTGCCCTCCTGAACAAACAAATGTTATGGGGGATGGAGTGAAAAATCTTATTACTATACTTACACAAGCTATGAATCATTCTGGACTTCCAAATGAGCAGAGAAGGGAACAATATTCTATTGAGTCCTTCATGAGGCAACGTCCACCTTCTTTCAGTGGGTCTTCTGATCCACTTGTGGCTGAACAATGGATCAGTACTACTGAAAAGATATTTTCAGTTCTTCAATGTTCTGAACATGATAAAGTCATCTTAGCAGTATATCGTTTGGAAGGTGAAGCTGATCAATGGTGGAATCTTATCAAGAATATGAGGCCAAGAGATGAAATTGAGTCCATGGAATGGGACGAGTTCAAGAACTTATTTTTCAGTAAGTACTTCCCTCGTATTCTTCGAACAAAGATGGAGAAAGAGTTTCTTGAACTGAAGCAAAGGGACGATGAATCTGTTGGTACCTATGAAGCAAATTTTACAAGACTTGCAAGGTATGCTTCTGGAATTATCATCCAACCTGAAAGTAAAGTTGATCGATTTTTCAGTGGCTTAAAACCAAGTCTTCGAAGGGCATTAGCTATAAGAGACTTCAGTAGCTATGAAGAAATTGTGCGTTGTGCTATCAAGGTAGAAATGGAAGTTGGTGTTACATATCCATCTCATGGTTTTGACAAGAAACGAAAGATGGAGTTCAAGGAGAAATCTCAGAATAATGGTGAAAAGAAGATGAATGTTTCCTTATGCACAAAGTGTGGAAAGAAGCATGGTGGAGATTGTCTTAAAGGGACTAGAAAATGTTTTAAGTGTGGAAAAGAAGGTCATCGAGCAGCTGAGTGTCGAAGTAATGGAAAAAGGGTTTCTAATGATGTGAATAAAGCAAACACTGCAGAGAACGCACCGCCAACACTTCAATGCTTCAAGTGCAAGGAAATGGGGCATTATGCTAATAATTTCCCTAATCCAAGGGTTAGTGATGATCAACATGAGCAACCACTGAAGGCAAAGGACAAAGGGAAATCACATGCGATCACTATTGGAAATGTTGAATATGACAACGATGTGGTGGAATGATTAAGTGTTTATGTAATGGGATTCCAAAATAATGTTGTATCATTGAGTATTGCAATATTTATTGATGTGGTATTCAAAGTGATTGAGATATTTTCTGGAAATAAGATGATATGCGCATAATGAAGACGAGAAAATGAAATGTTTAATAGTATTCATGAGCTCATGATTGATATAAGGACTAAGTGATATCATGGTTTGAGTATATAGAATTTTGAGGATTTTGGTATGTGGAAAGTGTTAACTTTTAACTGCACTCATGTTTTCACTAAGGTATTCAAGAGAATACGCGATTAAGGACTTTGAATGTTTGGAATGTGACCAACAAGACATATCTTATGATATGTGGGGATCAACGACAGTATTAAATCTCTGGTAATCGTTGTCACTATATTATGAGAGTGGACTGCCATATTATGTATAAGCCTAAAGATTAGACTGGATTATGTTGGACATAAGTTAGTATTGTTTAAGGATAGAAGATTTTCGATATTATTGATGGGATGTTATAGTAACGTAGTTTTAGAAAAAGGACAACCTGCAGGACGGGCGACAGCCCATCGCTTCAGACAAGGCTGTAGGAATCAAACCCACAACCGAAGTGCGACTGGCCTTTATCGCCTACCACTGGCCTACAGGAAGTCCCTGTTTAGTAGAAACTAGTGTTATTATATTAAGCAGTATGATATATGAAGTATAAGCCCATTTTAGGAACCATATATTATTAATCTCACTATAGATCGACTTATGTATATAATTTTTGCTAACCTTTTGTTTGAGATGGATGAAATGACCCGTCATTCTATCACATGATCTGCTAACACTTCACGAATAACAAATTCAACTTCATTTATTTAAGAGATGAAGTGGAAATTGTTAAAGGCACGAACAACAGTGAGATTGTACCAAAATAAAGTAAGTATTTATTCTAATTCAAATTCTTTAACTTTAGGGAAATGATCTTGAAAACCAAAAATGTTGTCCTAGTGATATTATACCTGATGAATCAGATGGTACCTTATATCATCACAAATATATGGATTTGTGATTACTGGCTTTTCCATAGCCATGTTCTCTACCACTCTCCATCAGAACATGATGGTTAGATTTCTCTTCCATATCTATATTTTCACCTATGTGGAAACCCAATGATTAGTTTATTTGGGTAACCGTTACGTTTCATTCTTTTGTTTTTAAAGATTGGTTTTGACTTTCCTTTTTACGATGTGGGTTTCTATTAAAGAAACTTTCTAATAGTAAACCATTTATAACCCCGACGAATTTCGAGGGCGAAATTCATTTTAAGGGGGGTAGAATGTAACAGCCCGAGATTTTATGAAAAATATTATTTTTTATTTCACTAATGTCTTGTGTTGTACACTACACCAAAAGGAGCTTGCACAACACGCATCCTTGAATTGCCTTGCATTACACGCAATCGCGACCTTCCTCGATAGCATGTGTAATACGCAATACCGAGTTTCACTAAACAACGATATGCTATTAAAATATTATTAAAACTAGCCGTTATGAATAGTAATAACCACTTTTTAAAATTCTGTAAATCTTATTTTTCAAAATGGACTTCATTTTTGGACTCAGAATATCAAATTTAGCCTAAGGTGAAATTTTGGTACTTTTCGGATAACTTTAATATTTTGATGAATAGTGAAAATTACTAAATTTTAATTAAAAACAACTTTTTTAATCAAAACATTTAATAGTGATAAATTATGAATTTGAGTGGTTTTAAAGTATATTTAGAATATATTTTTACCACTTAATATAATGTTGGTCATTGGACACAATGTTACAATTAAACCGAACATAAACAAGTGTCAATCTTTTGATAGTTATTATCTCTTAAAAACACGCTTTTTGTTTTGACAGCGGGAATTAATTTTAAATTAATTTCTGCCACTTCTGTGTTTTGAATTTAGAAAAATGGATTCCATATTTGGAATCAGGATGTTCAAATTGTGTAAATAGGTAACTTTTATTTTTAGACATTTTGAATAATTACTGCGGTAAATATTTTATTTACCATGGTTAAAGGTAAATCCGGTAAATAAGGGTTAAAAAATAATATTATAATAATATTAAATTACCCTAAAACGTGTCTTAAACCTATTGGTGGATACATGGTCGACCATGGGCATCTTTGGGTCGATTTTGGGACCCCATTGATCCACTTGTAAGTGATAATGACACTTTATTTTAATTAAGTTAAAATGAATACAAAAATGACACAAGCATATATCTTTTAGAAAAACAATTGTTACATAGGGTTATATATGTTGGATTTTAGATTATAAATATTCATTAGAAAGATAAAAAGATTTCCTACATAATGGTATTTTATTTGTAATTTTTAGACTTTAAATAATTTAATTTATTTATGACACAATGATGATGTAGTAATTATCTTATTAATGAAATATTGACATAATTGATGTTATAAACACCAAAATAAATGTAATTTAAGACTTTTTATGAATTCCACTAATTTTATAGGTTACTATGATATATTAGTGTTGATTTAATCAACTTGGTTCGAACATATAATTCTGTTATGACTTTTACAAAAATCATATATCAAATAGTGTCAAAATTGACACAAAATAGTTTTTAAATCAAATATTATATTATTAATTGTTATTGTATTCCTAAAAAATCTAAGGTTCGGCCAAATGACTTAGATAAGGATATATATTTTAATAATAAACAATTTGGGGTTCGTTTGGCATGTTATAGTAAGTGTATTAACCATATAGTGAAAGAAAACAAAAAGACATGGTAAAAGTTAAATTATTTAACTTAGAGTTAAATCTAATTGATAAGGTTAAAATAATACCCTAAACTTGTCTAAATCCTATTGGTTGATAGGATTGCGACCCTTCCCCACTTTAGCTTCGAAATAAGACCCTTTGGAACCATTATAAACCGATTTTGACTTTAATATAAAATAATATTTTGAGATATTTTTAAGGTGCCCCTCTCCTCCCTTATAAAAGGGCACCTCCTCCCCCTCCTCCTCACACCAATTTGAGCACTCAAGCTCGGCCAACCCCTGCCAAAATCACTTCTCCACTTCCCTAGCAACATCCTAGTGGTTCTGGTCTTCCTCAAAGACCAATTCTAGTGCCCTAAGAGGAGGTCTCAAAGAGGCACTTCAAAGAAGAGGAGGTTCGGACACTTACAAAGCAAGTCGGACCTAAGGTAAGGGAAATATCACAATCTCATTTTTATCCGAGATTGTTTATTCGTAAGTATTTACTGGGGTGTATTTTATCATCCACATCCATGTTTCATCAATATGTAATATTATTTTCATCCACCTACAATTGTTTAAATCCATTTTTACCCTTCGGTGAGTTTTTAGTAAAAGAAATAAAAGGAATCTTTTGTCGTTTTTCGTACGAGGTACTTTTTGACTTTTCCGACAAAAGTACGAAGAATGTTTTTTTTAACTTATACGGCATGAATGGATTTTAAAACATTATTTCCAAGAAGCTTCCTTTACGAGTTTTCAAGTTTATTTTTTTATCAAATTCTTTTATTTTAATGTTTTATGACATGTTATGAAAGGAAAAATGTTTTTGAAGTAGAAAGGATATTTTCCTCAAGAATGGAGTTCAAGTATTTTATCAAAATTATTTTCCATCTAAGATAATAAAAGGGTTCTGTTTTTATCCCTATTATTACATGGATTTGATTATGTTGTGATGGAAACATTTTTATGAATTCCTTTATCTTATATGAATTGATTTATGATGTCATGATGTTTCAAGAATCCCATTTTTGTTACATGTGTTAAGCGATGATGTATTTTTTATGATTATGTGGCACACATAAGAAAGGATTCATTATAAGATGGGTGGGACCTATATCTCCCTCCAATGCATTGGGTAAAGATTTTATATCTCATGAGATAGACATGGCTGAAATGGTAGGTTATACCGGTTTAGTGAAACAGGACTGAAACGAGGGTTACTCGATTCAGAAAGGGACTTTGTCCACTAAGATAGTCTTGGCATTGAGTCTTGACTAACAAGAAATGATTCTATATGATTATGTGTGTATGCCACAAAGTTTCATGTTTTAAGTTATGATTATTGGGATTACATTTCACTTCTATGATTTATCCCATGTTATGATATTATGAGCTTTTTGCAGGTTAAGATTTCCAAAAGCTATGTTCTTATATATATGATGTGATTGATATTTATTTGGTTTACCCTTACTGAGCATTTGAGCTCACCCTTTTATGTTTTCTTTTCCCCAGGATATAAAGAAAGGTTTTAGATAAAAAAAGGGAAGATCTTTATGGGAGATTTTGAAGATCTTTCACCACAATTAGAAGATTATATTCCGAGTTTCCAAAGACACTAAACTATTACGATCCTTGTGTGTGTGTTTTTGTTATGTACTAAGTATTCCGCAAAAGTAATGTAATGTCCATGTACGTCAGGATACGGGTCTCTACACTTCATCCTCTCTTCCATTCACTGGATATTCTCTTCTGGAATCCTGCCCTAATTCCATTAATCTGGGAATCCTCATTAGGAACAAGACAAAAATTAAACCCCCCAATTCATCAAGGCATACGTTTCAGGATTTAATCCCAAACATATTTATCTTAAAGGGCTACACCCTCCTATGATATTTTTCTGACTATGTGGGTTTTGATTTCAATCAACATGAGATAAGTTGGAAACATCCTTGTGGTTCAAACCCAAAATTTCAAATCAACCCTTTTCTCCTTGGGCCATATTTCTAATAGGGTC
The DNA here is from genome assembly GCA_963277665.1 of Viscum album. Taxonomy (NCBI): domain Eukaryota; kingdom Viridiplantae; phylum Streptophyta; class Magnoliopsida; order Santalales; family Viscaceae; genus Viscum; species Viscum album. The sequence goes on from OY728130.1 coordinate 1,230,128,465, forward strand.
TAATCTAACATGGAAACCAATATCCTTTCAATGTCCATTGGGATGTTTCAGCATAAGTCCCACACTAAACATTGACTAAGAAAATTTCTCTTAGATGTGCTTACAACATGACATTAAAATGTACTGTTCCATCCTTATCACATGACACTAAATGGATTGATGTGTCCTTTTAAGTGACACTGAACTATGAGGGTTTTGATTCCTTTTACAAGGATACATTAGTAGCCCATTTTATGGGTACGATCCAAATATATAAACTAGCCTTTGTCTCCCTAGATAGTAATAAATCCCAGAGAGCCCTGCTGAGTGGCTTAAAAACTTGTATCATCATAATGATGATAATGGTATTTGTAAATAGTATATTATGGGATACCATAGATGGAGAACCTCTAATACATACATATATCTCCATTAATGATGAACCATAAATGCATACTGATGATTCTAAATTTTAGACATGTAAATAAGTGATTGTAAATTCCTAGGGAAACTTTTGTTATGATTTCAAAATTAATAAGGATTCATGAAAATATGTTAAATTCACATAGAGAGTCCTATAGAAGACAATAATTCCCCCCAAAAGGGTGTGATGATTATGACCTCTAATCCTCTCGGCCAATGTACATTCCTAAGTATCATAAAGTTCAACCATAAAGAAGACCTGCATTTAGAAAGTAGGTACCCTTAGGATAATGAACTATTGGAAGTTTCTAGTTGCATGAATAAATCAAATGGAACCCTCCTATATGAAGATATTCTTAAAAATAGAACACATGTTTCAAGGAAACACAAACAAAATGGTGAACCGAACGTGAATCCTTAAACATGTTAATAATGTTACCCACCTGTCAAGCCCCTATCAAATGATATAAGAAGCCTAGACAAAGAAAACAATCATGCATGTATCCATATAACATATGTCACTTTAATGGAGATTATTGTTGTTTCAGTATTACTTAGAACTCCCTTCAGCCCAAAATGGATTTCTTCAAGATGAAATATGTGAACATCCCGACCACGGCTCAAGCTGGATCACATCCACCTGACGGACATTATCACCCACCCATCATCTTCATTGTTGGGTCTCCAACGTGTTGGTAAAGTAGTGTCATCAAGACATTACAATATTGACATTTTTGCTATCCTGTCAAGCCCTCCACGTCAATAACAATTTGCAATCATCGTGCCATGTATGACTAATGATCAAGAATCAGACAGTGTCAACCACCCTTTACAACAATTTTGGGTACTTATCACGGGAATGAAACAACCTGTCCCTACTATAATATATGGATGTAGATCAAGAGGTCACTTAGGTCCTTAATTCAAGAATGGAGCAGTCTTTTATGAGGAATACCACAAAAAATCCCCACTAATAGAATTTTGTGGTAATGAACCCCACACATGATGGGGGTGTTGTCTTTGGACATTCTACTCAGGTCTCTTAGAACCGGTCACACAAGATGAACCATCGTGGACAACATCCGGCCACTAGGGAGCAAGTTCTTACATCTTACCTCTATGGAGAAGTCCATCAACCTAATTTGATGGTGAACAATGAGCGGGTACTATTTCTGATTCTTTCATCAGTGCATTCGAATCTGCCTGTTTAGGCGGGAATGCTAACTATTTCCTCTCATTCCCGCCTTCCTAGGACAGGTAGCATCTATCACCTATTCAGGGATGCTTTCTCCTTGATCGAATATGGATGATGGGATGTCAGTTTTTCCTTCTGTGGATTCCCCCTTGTAACTCATCACCTAACATCAGATTCCCTCAAAGATTAATTAATTGTTCGTGAAACTCTTCCCATTGCCATGTCTTCATGGACGCTGGTTAATTACCCTACTTCTCTCAGGACATTCCAAGGGGCCCAGTCAGAGATATAACCTTTAGTTGTGGGAGTAGTCATGTTGGAGATCGCTGACGTTTCTGCACACTAGAAAACTAGTGAATATGGGTTTCTTCCCCTTATGATAGGGATTTTTGGGGGTGTAGAAGCTTGAGGCAGCCCACATATAATGTGGGGAATTATATTCCATAGAAATATCTATGAGGTTTTCGTTTGCTTCCCATGTGTTACACAGGGTATGCTGCGAGTTTAATGTCTATTGGAGATGGATCAGACTGATCAGAACAAAAAAATCAGTGGATCAAATGGGTGAAACCCCTAGAGGGAACAATGATTCTACAGAAAACACGGGGTTAGTTACCCTAGTACTGTTAAGAGCAGTGAAGAGTTGAGTGACTTGATTTCATCAGGATGTGGCAGACATGTTAATAATCAATATGGATGTGGGTTGTTGAGAATGGATTGAGTTATATGGAGCCGGCACAAGGGGGATAGTAGAGTTTAAATTGAGCCTGAAAGATACTTCCTATATATCCCCGGGGTAGGGATTCAATGTTTGTGTAGTTCGGTGAGGCGATGGGACACCTATAGAGGTGACCTATATGAAGGGGACCCGGAAGAATTAGAACTTCCAGGCTGGGGCATGACCTTCCTAAAACACATAGGCTCGAGGGAAAGATTGGGGTGAGACATGGGTGTTGGTATTGAACCTCATAGAGGCTTCATATGTGTCGCGGCTTGACAAGGATCAAATTCCATGTAGTTCAGAATAGGGCATGGAATAATGATTTGCACATAGGAAAATGACATGATGACATGAAGGGGCTTGCAAGTGGTTAGTAGCCCGAGGTTGGTCTGACGCTCGAGGGTAGACTAGAGATGTGGGTCCCAACAAAGGGGACTACAACGACTTACCATCGATTGGGGAATATGAAGGATTATCGTTGACTGGGGTTAACAACATCTTATCACTGATTGGGGTTGACAACAGCTTACCACTGATTGGAAGATAGTTTAGTGTCATGCGGGACAAAAATGGGCATACAGTTTAGCATCATGCAGGATGGGGGGACAGACGTGAAGTAGTCAGGACCGGTGGGAGTTGGTTAGCCAACATGAAGTGTGATCGGGACCAATGGATATTAAGATTCAACCTTAGGAAGGCTTCCAACATACCTCTCCATGGAAAGGATCAATGTCTACATAGTTCAGGATGTCTTGCTGAACCGACATTAAGGGGTCGGTACCAATAGGTGTTGTGATTGAACCTCAGGGAGGCTTTCTTCATACCTTTCATTGGAAATGATCAATGTCCATGAATTTATAATGGTTTTTTTAAACATATTTATAGTGGTCGGGACCAATGGTTATTGGGCTTGTACCATAGGGAGGCTTCCTTTTTACCTTGATTTGGCAAGGATCAAAGTCCATGTAGTTGGGGAAGGCTTGGTGAACCGACGTGAAGGGGGTAGGGACCAATTGGTGTTGGACTTAAACCTCAGTTAGACATCCTACATACCCTGCCATGGAAAGTATCAATTTCCATGTAGTTCAAGATGGGTGTTTGGTCTTGCGCTCTAGGGTGGCCCAGAGAGGGTGCCATGATCGATGATTACTCTAATCCCAGGTGATTCATGCTTGTTGTGGGAAATATGAGGCAACAAAGACCTGATGATCACGTCGTGTAAGATGCTTCCATGGAAGGTGAAGCGGGGATTACACTTGGTTAGCCTCCCAATGAAGAAATAGGGGCTTACGTGTGTTTTGCATCCCAAAGTGGAAATAAGGGCTTATGCGTGGTTTGTATCCCAGAGATATTGAGATTTGGACTTAATCGATGATTGGGGCACAAGTGGTGGCATGGACCATTGGGGAGAGAGATTTGGAATGGAAGAGAGGAGGGTTCTTGTGCCCATCCCCCCCCCCTTATAGTCCTTGGCACTAATGAAGAAACGATGAGTTAGGATAAAACCTTCTGCAATAAAGCTATGGGCTTATACGAGGATGGTTTCCCTTCCCCGTGGATAGGTGCTACTCCAACAAAGAGGATCTCATTCCATGTGAGAAAGATCTCACTTCTGTAGAGACGAGTGGGCATAAAGAATGTCTGATATAGTGAACCCCACATATGATTCATTGGGCGTGGTCACAGTTTAATGTCATGGGATGAGGAAAATTGAGATGGGCAGTTTAACGTCATGTAGCCCGAATGATGTGGGTATACTCCACACCCCTATGACTTACATAACTGGCACATTTCGTCCCTTGGTGAAAGGAAGGAACTAGAAATGACTTGGCGAGGGGGTGTCGTGCAGTGATCCATTGAGGGGACCATGTTTGCATGGCTATGCATAACAGAAATAGCTAGTAGTGTGCCAATGCGAAGAAGAAGAAGGAAAATCAATGCAACATGAATCATCACACAAGGGACATTGAAGTCACTTCGTGCAAACATGGAGGGTCGCATAGAAAAAGGGGTTCCATTGTAATAGGGTTCACTTGAAGAAGCCTTGTGAATATCGAATCTCCATATAGTAGAGTGGATTCGTAAAGGGGTATGCTTTGCAAAGAGATGTGTCCTAGCCTAGGCATAGGGCATAGGGGCATATGGAAGGTTCTTCGCGAGGTGGAAAGGCTTTCATAGAGAAGCGCTTCATGATGAAATGGATCACTACGAATCGTAGCACTACGAAGTGGCATGCTTCACTAATCAGAGTGACCCTAACTTGGATTTTGGGTAACATGGGCATGGAGGGTTTTTCGTGAAGTATATGTTCTATGTGAAGACCTGATCCCCCTTGGGGATCCCCTTCCTTCGTGGAGGCCCATGGGCTCCGCGAAGGGCATCCCTCTTTGAAGTGGGGTTGAATTTATGCCAACGGAAACGCACTTAGCGATGCTAAAGTACCTTAATGAGCTCATGCTTCATAGAGAAAAAATTTAATCATGATTATAGATCTAAAAATGAAAAAGGTCTGAGGAACCTTCTATTGGGATTGAGTGAAGCCAAGTATATAAAGGCAAGAGGCTTTGTGAAGCAGAGCACTCTTGGTGTGTAGACATCTGTAATTTTGTCGTAACTATAGAGCTTCCTGCCTAGTTGCTCTGTGGTGGCTTCGCAAACGTCAAATCAGATGACGGAGCCTCCCGCCTCCTTACTCCGTAGTGGATTTGAAAATGGGTTAGCTTTATGCCCGCCATGGTGCTACTGGTCTCTGGGAACAAGCTTCACGAGGTATCCTCAATGGCTTTGTGTTTTCTCTTCCTCTTTCCAAATTTCGGCGCCATCAAATTCCCCCCTCAAACATGGTGCTAAGGAGAAAACGAGGGTCAAAGTATGAGGGTCAATTGCCAAAACACTTTTTCTAAATGCGATGAAGGCTCACGAAGGAGTCTCGTGAAGGAGGCTCGCAAGAGGAGAGGCGACACACATGCGGAGAGAGCCACGAATCTCACTGCGGTCAGATGCATCTAGAAGAAAAATGGGTCATACCCAACCAATAGGGAAGGATAACCTCTCGTTTTTCATTTCATACCGATGTGTTTTGGAATTTAGTGCTCTCTATTTGCGAAGCACTGTGTACTTCGTGATTATTCTCCAGGAATCAGGCTTTCTACATCACGATGCTCAACAAGTCTTTGGATCTGTGGGAGTGGGAATTGTGGCTTGCGCGTGAAGGATGGGGCATGGATCTACTATTTCTTTGCTCGGAATGAGCTCCATGAGTGGGCTTTGCAAACAAGCTTTGCAAAAGTGCATTGCAAACTAGAACCATGAATGTCTGAATTTTCAAAACCTGAATGGCTCACCGAGAGGCTACCTGGGGGGTCCTTGAAGATTCGTCCCAGAGGGAGAAAATGGAAGATAGCTCGGGTATAGGGGAGTTTATACGAAGACATTATGCCCATAATTCGCTGGTTGAGCTACTTTCACAGAGTCAGAAAGACTATACACTATGCAGGAGGTTGCCTCTGTATGGATTTTGACCAAGGGATGACACCTTCATCCCTGAAGTGTGGAGGGATGATCCAGCATACTGGTCTGGAATCACATCGTGCCGGTGCCAATGGTTCAGGGTGACTGACAACCGTTCCGTGGAGGGCTTCAGGCCTTTTAACGCTGACTGTCTATAAAATCATGTGAATAAAGTTGACACGAATGGTCTACAACCATAGACATCTCCCCCTTTGTACCATACTATCTTGAAGGATGCCCTGGGGAACCCAGGGAATGGTGGTCCAATGAGTGGGATCTACGCCAGGGCAACATCTTTATAGATGATTGGGCCTGGGTCTACTGGGTGGGTGCCCCATGAAAAGAATTCATGGTAGAGCTGAGGAAAGTGGGCCTTAATGAGGCGGCATGGCCATCCCAATTCCATATCTATCAGCTGATGTATCTGATGACGAATTTGCTGAGCAGGTTGTCGTTGGGGACCAATACCTTCCATTTTCACCATGGAGAGGTCGAAATTAGAGTATGGGATCTGACCCATATTTCAAGTGTCCCAATACCGGAGGTAGTTTACAATGAATTCTCCCCTGTTGTGGGTGCGTGGGAGGATCCAGTACAGATGATCATTCCTCATTCCTCACCACCCAATTAGAGATCATATCACATCTGAAGGCCCAGCTGGCCGAGGCCGAAGAGAACATGAAGCAAGCCTCTGAGGACATGACTGTCATCTGAACCAATGAGGTGCGGGCCTAGATCGCGGCTGATGAAATACACCCCATTTCTACTTAGGAGGAGTGAGAACTGAATATGCGACAGAAAATCCTAGATTCCACAAGCCAGGGGGTGGCAGAACTACACTTCTCTTTTGACAGGTTCAACCCATCCATTGGAGGGGTCGATCCTTAGGTGTTGTGAAGCATGTATCTTTTGAACATAGTGTTTTTGATTTTAAAATTTATAAAAACGAACGAGTGAGTTATTTTATTCATTTTTGGTCTATTTTATTCCCGTTACATTCATGGAACATCCAGTAATCAATCCATAAGGTCACGTGGGTCAGTCACAATGTGAAAAACAAGGGATGACCACCTTGTTATTCTATCAGAATATTAGAGGGAAAACCAAGATTTGTGAATCTGGGGTATGAACAACCAATCTATATTTCTTGGAAGAAAGAGAGAGGACTAACTAGGGATCGAAGGTCTCTTAACAGTCGAAGTGCCATATTCCCATCATGCTCTGGTGTACAGGTGGTGTAACGCCCGAGGTGTTAGAATCAATCTAAACAAATGGGGATAGGGAGTGTGAATAACGGTACCCAAGATTAGGAACCCTATGGGGGTGGTGTGACAATGAATGATAGCTATTGACTATGTTTGAAACATAGTACCCCTATTGAGTTATCCTGAAATGGAGATAACAAACAAGGGTTGACCGCTATCCATGTTAGAAACATAGGGCCTGGCTCCAAATGTTACCCCTTAGACTTCCAGAACGTTGGCCCTGGAAAGTAGGCAAGCCAGTGTCCGAGCATCCATACTGTTAGGGGGTTCTTTTAGAAGTGAAATAGGAAAATTATCCAAACAAAGGGGAACACAATGCGTGGAGGGTGGAGTGATTGGTTGTTCAAATGGAGTCCAACACTCTTGCAATTACGCCACCATGGTGGAAACCCATTGGGTGGAAGCATCAGTCTAATTAGGGATCAAACATACTTCCAAACAGGACCTCTCTGGTAAGAACCTTGTATTCCATTTAGTTTTACATCATACTAATGAGGATGATAGACACGTATTTTATCGTCATACGGTGAGGACAGTGCACATAGTTTTGAGTTCATGCAGCCTAGACCAAAATCAGGACCGAGGGGCCAGAAGGGTTAATGATCCTAGGGCTAGGCCTGAGGTGAAATACCTAGTTGTCACTACATATCCCATAAGGCTGAGAATCGATACAAATGAAGTTCTTGAGCACATTGTAATTAGATACCAATGCTCGTAAGAGGAATCGTCATTAGTGAGTAAGCTAATGCATCCCACAATTATCATGGGGCATCCTGAACTTTTACAGGGTAGATTTTGAGTTACATGGTTCCCCAAAAGAGATTAGGCCAAGGGGATGAAAAAAGAGGGTGTAGGGTTTAAGATTAATGGGGTTGGGCATAAAGACAAGATTTTTGTGCTTTCCTACGTATCCCATGAGGATGGTAATCAAGCCATACGTTGTTTTGGGAGATGTTGTGCAGTTTAAAGTCTTGTGGAAAGGTCACAGAATGGTCTTATTTTATTGTCATATATCTCATAACATATATGGAATTGAATAAGGGAGACACAAGGTGAGGTAATTATGAATCTGGGCATGAATGAGGACTTGGAGTCCATATCAATATGTGTTCCATGGGTATATCTTAGGTCAATGGAATAGAAAGTAATGTGAGGATGGGTTTGAGGCAAAGTGCTTGGGTGTTCCTACATACCCCATGATAATGGAAATCAAGCCATACATAGTTCTATAGATATCATGGTAAAGTACCTATTCTAGGGATGATATGGTCGTGCGAGTCTAGTCCACACACCAATAGAAGAGGCATTTTATAGATATTGTTTGTCCTTTAAGATAAATGTTTTTTTAAGTGATAAACCTAGGATAGAGAATCTCGGTACCACCATTAGAATCACGCCACATACAGGTATTGAAAAATGTTATGGTGGGCGGCCAATACCCAACATGATGTTCCCTCAAGTGAGGAAATCAAAATGTTGTTCCATTTTTTGTTGTGTGGCATGGATGATAATGTCATGGTTCAGGGTCATGTGATAGGACCAACCATGCATTTTAACTTCATGCAACAAATAAACATTAGTTTAAAGCCATGTGAGACCATAGGATGAATACACATGACTTGATAAATCACACCCAACATGAATGTGGAAGAGGCCTACATCACCCCACGCATGATTCTAAGGATGAAACGACGGGCCGACGGGCCCACAATGGTAAGAAAATATCGGGATGGACATATCGACGAAACATATAGGTGTTCCTACGTATCCCATGAGGATGGGAATCATCCCATACATAGTTATGAGGGTGCAATTTAGCATCAGGCTGGACACAATAGTTTAAAGTCATGTTGGATCATATATAGTTTAACGTCATGTGGGAGGATATATAGTTTTATTTCATGTGGGACAGGAGGATGGATGGACTATCTCATAGATGGGGAGTAAATGGTACAACTATTGCAATCCAGATGTGAACGTGGCCATAACCCCACACACTCCACACCACGCAATCCTATAAGAGTCGGGTCCTAAAAGGCTAATCAGAAGAGATAATTAGTAGAACTTGAGATGTACCCAAAGGTGATATGTGTTGGAGTTCCTACGTATCCCATGAGCATGGGAGTCATGATAGAAATTATTATAAATAGAGGACATGTAAGGATATCTTCTTTTAAGATCATAGAGCTTGTACCATGAAGAAGAAGAACTCCTCCAAGAAAGCTAATACATAAATCTGATCACTAAGCCCACATGAGTTGAACTCGATGTGGAAAATAAGGGTGGAAGAGGTATCTCAACATAGATGATACACATAAATGGGAATTCAGTTCAGAGCCCCGAAAGATGCATTACCGAAACATTGTTCTCCAAACGTGAAAATGCACAAAAAACGAATAGTATCAGGAGTGTCGAAATTTTACATATACAGAATGGGGTGGAGAATGATATAAATCATGTAACTAACATTCATGGCTTGATGGGGTTGTTTTGAAGATAGAGGATAATGGTTGACCGTCTTCGAAACACACCATCTATATCAGGTGACCTGAAATGGGAATAACAAATGAGTGTCAACTGCTGACCATATTCAAAACGCGAGGCAGGTATCAATTTTTTTGTTCGAAACACTTGAGGACACTAGCCCATACTGGTAGGTGGGCGTTTGGGTGGAGTATCCATGCCATTTTGGGGACCCATTGGATGTGAAAGACAATAAAATCCCAAACTATGGGGATAATGATGCCATAAAAATAGGTGAGAGCATGTCTAGGAAGAACCCAACACTATTTGTTCTGAACCAATGTACTTCTGGCCACATTGGTGAATCACCGAAGGGGGTCGGGGGGGGGGGGGGGACTTGAGAGTAGTCAACATGAAATGATGAGTGTTGTGAAAGGCATCAAAGGGTGCTCTAGAGAGATAATTATGTAGCATGGTTATTACAAACATGACATGGATGGGGATATAAGCCCATACCCCACCATGTACCCCTCCCCTTGAAGGACTTAGGCCAAGAGGACAAATGATAAAGATGTTTCTTAAATATAGGGCTAGAGCCAACGACTAGATGTTTGGGCGGTACGATATATCCCATATGGATGGGAATCCAGCCACATGTAGTTCTGAGGATGGATTTTGTGCAGTTTAATGACATGCAGTAGGGACGCAAATATGGGAAAGGTACTCCAATGAGGGATGTGTATGGAACAGTGAGTAGTCTAAGGTGAATGATGGCATAATCTCTTACCACATCATACATTCCCGAATGAAGACTTGGTCCAAGGGGTTGAAAAGGGTGAGGGACCTAAAACAGGATGTCCCAACCAGCTTGTTGTTTAACATCCTGCGGTGAGGATGATGGTGCACTTAGTTTAAGGTCATAGGGCTTATACCACATATTTCTATTTTAATGTCATATACATGGGAAATGTGGGTGGAGAGGGTGAATCATCGTGCCTATGGAAAACCACGAAATGGAAACAATGATAGAGGATAACAGTGGACCATGTTTCACTACACATTATTCTTATTTATGTGACCAGAGTTCGGGGGAAAACAATTGAGCGTCGACAATTGACTTTATTCCCAACACAAGACTTCTATAAAATTTCCACTTGAAATCCTTGGGTACGTTGGCATGAAAAGTTAAGGGAGCGCATGGGTCAAGCATCTACGTTGTTCAGGGGTCCTTATAGATATAGTAGATGATGGAAACCCAAATAATAGAGCACGCGAAGCATGAAGGGGCATGTGATCATGAAAAAAATGAAATATGAAGGAGGGATGTCTAAACGGGATATGTGTGGCATGAAAAAATAGCCCGATGTGAATGAGGATGAGGTCCACGTCACACCACACAATCCTAGACAAGATCTTTGTCTAGGGGGTCAAAAGGGACGAGGGACCTGAGGTTGGGAGTCCTGGTCTACTATAGCCATATGACCCCTATTGTGAGTATTTCTATACCACAACTTCTATGAACATGTGAGAAATGCTCTATGTGGGAAACAAGGAGTGGGACCAGGATCTACCCAGTATATAGGGGTACGATAGCTGGAATCACACTCCTACTCGAGGCAAACTGAATCACGAAGATACAACATGGCAGAATGAACCACTACACCAAATACATGGGACCTATGGAATTGGTGACAATGAAAAGAGATAGAATTTGACCATGTTACAAACACATCATTCATATCATTTGACCTGAAATGGGAAAAGAAAATGATCATCGATCGCTGACCATATTCACAACGCGGGACTTGTATCAAATTTATTTTGAGGTCCTCGAGTGTGTTAAACTTAAATTATAGGATAGCCATTAGGCATTGTATCTATAATGTTTAGGGCCCCTTTGGATGCGAATGATGTTGGATTCCTTTTACAGGGAGAATGTGAAGCATAAATGCACCCTTTCAATTTAACGTCTATTAAGATGATTTTCCAGGGAAGGGGATGTATGGTGCAGTCATGATGACCCCAGCATGAAGGAGGGAAAAATATGGAACCACAACATGTTTTCTTCCCCAAGTGGAGATTTGGAAGTTCTGTATTATCCGATGGAATAAATGTCCAAGGATTCCTATGTATCCCACAAGGATGCGAATCAAGCCATATATAGTTCTTGAAGTCCATGAAGATTAGCGTTGTGCATTGAGGAAGTGGGTGAATATAAGAATGAGGATGGGAGCACATGGTTCAATAATGTTAATCCTAACATGATGGGTCCAAAGAAGCCTACAGGAAACCATGAAGGATCTTCCAAGAGAACCATACCTTGGGGGGATAGCCAATGAGGAAACTGGGGATGGACTCAAGACGATGTGTCTAAGCATTCTTATATTTCCCATAAGGATGGTAATCAAGCCATACATTGTTCTGGTAGTTTAATGTCTTGTAATGTGGCATAGAGTTTAATGTCATGCAGTACAAAACATTTTAACATTGCATGGGACTGTATACAATGTAACGTCCTGTGGGATGACATACAATTTAATGTCTAGCGGGACATAATTGTTTAAGGTCATGTAGGGCCCATATACAATTTAACATCCTACAGGATGACATAGAGTTTAATGTCATGCATGACATAGAAGTTTAAGGTCATGTAGGACCCGAATACAATTTATCATCCTGCGGGATGACATGCAGTTTAATGTCATGTGGGATATAGCAGTTTAAGGTCTTAGATGACCCGATAGTTTAAGATCATGTAGGACCACATTTTCTCATGAAAATTGTTTCTTGAAGAACATGGCATTGGTGGGAGGTGTAACACGCTCACCATCCATGGTAACCACGAAGTATGTGCCATTAGGATAATCCTTATGAATAATTCATGTTCATTCCCACTTGGGCTCCACCTTTTGTGGTTTTCATCTAGGTATCATTGACATTCTCAAGGCGAACACCAAGTCAACTTTCACGAAATAGTGGAGGAGAACATTCTTGTTGAAAGCATTAGTTATCTTGTTCTGATGTCTTTATAGATTGTGAAGGGCATGAAGCTTTTTCCTGTTGAGGGCATCTAATTCAGCAAGATAGGCATCAGCTACTTTCTCTAGTGCTTGCTGATCATAGACAGTTGTGTGTAATGAAAGAAACTAGATCACTATGGGATGGATGGCCACTATTCCATACACTAGGGATTATGGGGGTCACTTTTGTGGAATTACGATTCATCTTCTGATAAGCCAAGAGAGTGTTGGAGAGCTTGTCCGGCCAACACTTCTTGTTCTGAAAAACCATTTTTTGTTGTATGTTAGAGTGTGTCTTGTTGAACGCCTTTATTTGGCCATTTTATTTTGTGAGGTAGTGGTAGGTATGGTTATAATGGATATTGTACATGGCGTACAATTTCTTCAACATTAATGCCTGGAAGTTGGTACATTTATCTATGAGGATAGCATGAGTGACCCCAAACCGGTACATGACATTAAAGATCCCAAAGTCTATGATAGAATGGACCTTGACCTCCATGTGTTGAACCGCTTATTCCCACATGGAAAAGTAATCCAAAGTGGTCAGGATGAACCTGAATTGGCGAGTTGTAGATGGTAAATATAGTCCCATGAATTAGTGTCCCCTGACCACAAAGGTCCAAGAGTACATTGTAGTGTGGAGAGGCTCTGGAAGCTGATGCACAAAGTTGGCATGAATTTGGCATGCATGGGTCCTCTTGGAAGACACGATGGAGACACGAATCGTGGAGGGACAAAAATCTCCCAACCTTCGAATATGGTGAGATAGTTTCAGCCCAGTCTGATGAGCCCCAAAAGAACAATCATGAAACTTCTACATGACTTGAGAAATCTATGATCATTGAATTAAATGGACGAGGACCCCATCAAACCAGCACTAGTATAGGATCTACTCAAGACCAGGACCACTCTAGAGGGTAAAATGCAGCATGCAACGTCAGATTCGATCATTCTTTTCTCGATCTTCTATGAGATTACAATGATAGAGGTACTTGACAAAGGAGGTTCTCCAGTAGGTAATTAATTAAATCACTTCATCTGGGTTACCTAGAGGTCCTAACCTAGAGGTGTCAGTGGTAAGTTGGCTTACTTGCAGGTTGTCTCTTTATCTGGAGTGATGGGAGCGGTGACTCTCCAGTGTGCCATATAGATAATCAAATCGTCATGTTCAGGCTCTACAAGTGATGCAGCTAGTTTGGAAAAAGAGTTAACTCGTCAATTCTGGGATTGAGGGACATGAGTAACTTCTTTCTGATATGGTAATTGGTCCATCAGCTAGAGGGTCTAGTGCATTCAAACAGTGATACGATCTTTGGATTTCTCACAATACAGTCACTGTTGATCTGCTTGTTGACTAGTTCAGAGTCCCATTTCACATGAATGTGGGGAACAACAATATAGATGGCTAGCTCAAGGCCAGTAATGAGTGCCTGGTATTCTGCCTCATTATCGGTGTAGCCTCGTGACAGTATAAATGAATACGACAGAACAGATTTCATTATAGTGAAGAAGATGACACCCATGCCATCTCTATTGAGTCTGGGGTCATTGATGGTTTTTCCGATGGGGCTCCGGGAAGAACCATAAAAGTTAATTTTATAGAACATAATGGCTTGGTCTACCAAGTTGAATTCCTCATTAAGAAATTCGACGTCAAAATACTGGTCAGTGGGAGATGGATGGGAGGCAATGAAATATTCCAATATGTTCCCCTTGATTTCCTTCTAAGGATAAGACCTGATGTCTAACTACTGGAGAATCACTACCCACTTGGGTAGACGACCTATCAACATGGAGAGATTAGGGATGTTCATCCACAGATCTACCCATGACACTAGCTATACATCTTGGTGTTGCAAGTAATGTATCCATTTCTATACCCAAAATACCTGCGCAAGGAATCTATTCTCAATTGGGGAGTATCTGGTCTCCATATTGAGGATAATGCGACTGAGATAGTAGAGGTTATTCTCTATTCCATCATTTTTTTATGGGTGATAATGGTGCTGAGAGATCGTCATGAGGCAGTCCCATAAATGACTAGCATCTTCTGGAGATAGGTGGCATTATGGATGGAGGCTAGAGTAGGTACAACTTTATTTCCTTGAAATAAGTCTTACATTCTTCATCCCACTCATAGAAATTACCTTTATTCATGAGATAATAAAAGCTTTACATTTGCTGGACCAATTCACAATGAATCGATGTATGCTGTCCAAGTGTCCTTGGAAGCCTTGAAGCATCTGCATGTTTCTTGAGGGAGACATCCTACTAGTGGCCTTGATCTTCATCGGGTCGATCTTAATGTCCTTATATCTGACAATGAAGTCTATAAAACTTCCGTAGGTGACCCTGAAGGCACACCTCTGTGGATTCATCTTCAGGTGGTGAGAATAGAGGAAATTGAACACTTTCTCAAGGTCTTTTAGAAGGTCCTGACACTAGAAGTATTTGACCACCAGATCTTTCACATAGCATTCCACCAGTGTCCCGAGGATCTTCATAAATATGTGATGCATAACCCACTGATAGGTGGCTCATGCATTCTTTAGACTGAAGGGCATGACATGGTAACCGAAAGTACCTTGTGGTGCCCTGAAGGCTGCAGATTCTTCGTCCTTAGGAGAAATTAAGATCTATTAATACCTAGAGTATCCATAAAAAAGTAGAGGTCTTGGAACCCGGCTGTAGGCTCGATCAACAATTATGTCATAGTAAGGGGAAGATTATCTTTCGGATACTGGCGATTGAGATCCCGAAAGTCGATGTAGACACTGATCTGTCTATTCTTCTTCCTGACTGGCACAATGTTGTCTAGCCATCTGGGGCAGTGGACCTCCTTAATGAAATTTTCATTGATGATCTTATCAACATCAGGCTCGACCATGGCACCATGAGAAGGGTGAATCTTTCTAGGAGGATTCTTAATCCCATGGTCATTTACTGGGAGGACGAGGCGGTGGATAGTAACTCAAGGATCTAGTCCTGGAATCTCATTATAGCTCCAAAAAAATACATCACAATGTTTTTTGATGATGTCCATGTACTACTGTGTCTCCTCAAGGGGCATAACAACACTTTTAAATGAAGGTTTTGGGTATGTCTTGGTACTAAGGTTCACCTATATAAATTCATTAACCATGGTGGAGAATCCCTCTTCAATGGCTAGGAGAAGCATCCTCTAAATCCTCTTAGTCACTTATGGAGGAGGGATCCTTAGTGGGAGGAGTTTCCTCTGAGTCGACATATCCCGATGGGAGGCTAGTACTAGCCCGAGTGGCAGTGGACACTGCATTAGGGGACTCTCGTGCTACTAAAACCATAGCGATGAAGGTTGTCGATCCGATCCCATATAGTTTTTGGCCTAAGGGTCCACTCTTGATGATATCGAAGAAATAGTGGCATGTCTTCTTGAGACGGTTTATCCCAGTCTAGTGAAACAAGCATGTATAACGTATCATTGTCAACATGGGATAGAGATCCCGATACCATATGGGAGTAGGGGGGTCCGGGATTATCTGATCATGATTGGTGTAGGATTATGAGATGATCTTCTAGAGTGGCTTAGACTTGGGAATGTGCTCTACCTTATTCTAGAAACAAAAATTAATTTTCCCTTTTCTGGTGTTGTAGCTTCCAATCAGTGGATTAGAAAGATGCATGCATCATCCAGATCTATCCACGGGTCGTTCGTAGTCGTATCATGCTCAACCTCATTTTCCCGAATCTTCTTGTCCTTGCTCTTATAATAGTAAGCATCCTGAAAGTGGGATTCACAATAAGCAAAGGGAGACACATAACCTTAATGTATACACATTCGATTGTAAAGGGAGTGCTTGAGCCACATGTGATTTGAATAATGAATCACTACATGCAGGTTGAGCCACGGACTACACATCAGTGCATAGTAAGAAGTGTCTTGTGAAACTACCATGAAATTGGTGCGGGAAAATAGGATACTGAACTGGGTCTTCCAGTTAATTGTGTCGACTGGTGTCTATTCTGATCTATCATAGCCATGGATTTTCAGGTCAGTGTCCATGTCAGGATTATGTAGATCTCGGAACCTATGCCAAAAAGACTGTGATGAACCTCCTTGCCAATAAACTGGACAATGATTTATAGTGGGAAAATGTGACCCTATATGGGAGAGCCTTCATCTTCTATAGAGAAAAAATTTATAGACTAACATTCAGCATGCTCGACCGCCTCAGCATGGAAGGATTCTACGGCTGCAACCTCCGTCTCAAACTATAAAGGATTATTAAAGTTTCAGTGAGGGAATTATGCATATCTGCTAATATGGGAAGTTCCAAAAAGATGGAAATACTTAC
Organism: Viscum album; assembly: GCA_963277665.1. NCBI lineage: Eukaryota > Viridiplantae > Streptophyta > Magnoliopsida > Santalales > Viscaceae > Viscum > Viscum album. Next base: position 1,230,145,378 of record OY728130.1, read on the forward strand.
AAGAATGTTGGAAATATTTTTGAAAAAAATCATTATTCTGTGCCTGGAATGACCATCTGTTTACAGAGGTCGCTATGTGACAGGAGGTATGGCGGGCCTTTCCGGCTGGACAAGTGAGTGACTGGTGATGGGAATATCTTGCTGCTCACTAGTCGAAGATTATTGAGTGACCACCAGATGAGGTATAGATGACTGAGACCGGTCTGTAGATGGGAGAGGCTGATCACAATGTGGTTAAGGTGGCTCTGCCTGATCAGGCACTATAAATGGCGGTGAAGGTGGACCAGATGACACCAGATGAGAGAGATGTGCGTTCTGAGCTCTATGATGGGCCTGCTGAATAATTTTGTTTTGATGCAAGATCTGATAGGAAATACTCACCGAGGAACTATGTTGACCCATATTGGTGTGGCTCTATCGATGCTCGCAAAGGCTAGGAACATTGGGAGGATCTTCATAGTGCTCCTCACCGTCAGAAATCATATAGGGGTTCCCTATCTATATGTTGTTAACCGAGGATTACTATAACAACCCATACTTTACATACATTGTTAATACTTCAAAATTGAAGCACACTTATTACAACATATGATAAAACCACAAAGGACCGTATAGGTATAGTGTCTTTAGAAACTGGGAAACATAAACAACTGGTTCATAAATCTTCTACAGTGCCTCCCATTTATTTCATCATATCTAGGGTCCTTTTTTGCATATTCTACTTAATATCCATCTTCCTGACCTGGGGAAAAGAAAACATAAAAGGGTGAGCTCAAATGCTCAGCAAGGGCAATAAAGGAAATAAAAATCATATCATATCTTTTTGAAAATCATAACCTGCAAAAGAGATCATAAAATCTTAATAAATCATAGAAGTGAAAATGAGATCCCCATAATCATAACATAAAACTTGAAACTTTGTGGCATGCACACATAATCATGGAAAATCATTTCTTGTTAGTCTTGACTCATTGCCAAGACCATCTTAGTGGACAAAGTCCCTTTCTGAACCGAGTTCACTCCTCGTTTCAGTCCTGTATCACTGAACCGAAATAACCTTCCGTTCCAGCCATGTCTATCTCATGAGATATAAAATCTTTACCCAATGCATTGGAGGGAGATATAGGTCCCACCCATCTTATAATGAATCCTTTCTTATGTGTGCCACATAATCATAAAACATACATCATTGCATAACACATGTAACAAAAATGGGATTCTTGAAACATCATGACATCATAAATCAATTCATATAAGATAAAGGAATTCATAAACATAATTCCATCACAACATAGTCAAAACAATGTAAAAATATGGATAGAAACAGAACCCTTTATTATCTTAGATGGAAAATAATTTTGATAAAACACTTGAATTGAATTCTTGAGGAAAATATCCTTTCTTCTTCAAAATCAATTTCTTTTCACAAAACATCATGCAATTTTAAAAGAAAGAGATTTTATTGAAAATAGTCATGAAATCTTTTATAGGAAGCTTCATGAGAATAAGGCTTTATAAAACAGTAGAAATCCGTTCGTGCCGTATAAGTTAAAAAAAAACATTCTTCGTACTTTTGTCGGAAAAATCAAAAAAGTACCTCGTACGGAAAAACGACAAAAGATTCCTTTCATATTCTTTACTAAAAACTCACCTAAGGGTAAAATTGGATTTAAACTATTGCAAGTGGATGGAAACAATATTACATATTGAGGGAACATGGATGTGGATGATAAAATACACCCCAGTAAATACTTACGAATAAACAATCTCGGATAAAAACGAGATTGTGATATTTCCCTTACCTTAGGTCCAATTTGCCTTGTATGTGTCCGAAGCTCCTGTATAATGGTTTAAATAATGTTATTGACTTATTCCAGAATCATACATGTTGATATGATATCATATATGGTCATATTATTAGCTTCTTGTTAGTAATATTTTATTGTTACTTGTTACTCGGGTCTTTATAACTTTTTGTTCTTATGCGTGTTTTGCCGAATAAATTCTTATTCTTATTTCAAAGTTATAGATACCTTATATCCAGAATGTAACATATATCATATTTATTCATTCAATTCATTTATATAATTACTATGTAATGATGATCATGTAGAACGAGTCGCATCACATCGTGGAGACGGTATTCCGTACGTACGCACGAGTGATGATATCGTTCCTATGATCGTGGAAATGTATTGGAGTATATATATATTATTTCAGTATCAATATTACTTTATAATAGTCATAAATAGTTACTCATTACACCATTATACCTATCCTTGTAAAGTGATGGTGGAAAAATAGATTACACCACGGCGTGGAGACGGTATTCCGTACGTACGCACGCGCGGTGATTTCATTTTTCCGTAGGATGGATAGAAGGTGAATTAGGGTTGTTTCATATTTATAATAACATATCAGTATGTAAGTAATACTGATGTTAATACTTCATCATGAAACAACTAAAGAAGAAGAAGTTGAAGAAGAAAGAAATTGAAAAGATTGGTAATTGATATTACCTCTTCTTTGGAACGCCTCTTTGAATCCTCCACTTAAGGAACTAAGAGTGGTCTTTGGAGAAGAAAAGGACCTCTAGGACTATTCTAGGGAAGTGGAGAGGAGAAAATGGCATGGGTTGGCCGAGCTTGAGTGCTCAATTTGGTGTGAGGAGGAGGGGGAGGAGGTGCCCTTTTATAAGGGAGGAGAGGGGCACCTTAGGAATATCTCAAAATATTATTTTATATTAAAGTCAAAATCGGTTTATAATGGTTACAAAGGGTCTTATTTCGAATCTAAAGTGGGGAAGGGTCGAAATCCCATCAACCAATATGATTTAGACAAGTTTAGGGTATTATTTTAACCTTATCAATTAGATTTAACTCTAAGTTAAATAATTTAACTTTTACCGTGTCTTTTTGTTTTCTTTCACTATATGGTTAATACACTTACTATAACATGCCAAACGAACCCCAAATTGTTTATTATTAATATATATATCCTTATCTAAGTCATTTGGCCGAACCTTAGATTTTTAGGAATAAAATAACAATTAATAATATAATATTTGATTTAAAAACTATTTTGTGTCAATTTTGACACTATTTGATATATGATTATTGTGAAAGTCATAACAGAATTATATGTTCGAACCAAGTTGATTAAATCAACACTAATATATCATAGTAACCTAGAAAATTAGTGGAATTCATAAAAAGTCTCAAATTATATTTATTTTGGTGTTTATAACATCAATTATGTCAATATTTCATTAATAAGATAATTACTGCATCATCATTGTGTCATAAATAAATTAAATTATTTGATGTCTAAAAATTACAAATAAAATACCATCATGTAGTAAATCTTTTTAGCTTTCTAATGAATATTTACAATCGAATTTATCTTATGTATAACCCCATATTAAAAATGATTTACTTATTAAACTTTGATTTTAACTATTTTAACCCTTCTTTAAATAAATTAATAATAAATGTCCTAATCTAACCCAAGTGGGCCTAAATGGTCATATTTTATTCCTAAGTTTGTTTTTGGTCGAATTACACTTGTCCAATAGAATTAGGACATGTGTTAGGGTAATATTGATATCATATTTACCCTTAGTTACCCTATTTACTATTAACCGCGGTAAAAATAGTAAAAAGTTACTATTCACCAAAAAATTATTTTCATCTCATTGAACCACATTTTAGTCCTTGATATTTACCGTGTCTCTCGGATTTTTGAAATTCCATTCACAGAAGCGGTAAAATTAAGTTTTATGCAAAAATTCAGTTTTTAACCTACCACTTAGTGGTTTCACTATTCATCAAAAATTGAAAGTTTTCAGAAAAATACCAAAATTTTACCCTAGGCTAATTTCGATATTCTGAGTCCAAAAATGAAGTCCATTTTGAAAAATAAAATTTATAAAATTTCAAAAAGTGGTTATTACTATTCATAACGGCTAGTTTTAATAGCATATTGTTATTTAGTGAAACTCGGTATTGCATACGACGAAAGCTATCGAGGAAGGTCGCGATTGCGTGTAAAGCAAGCCAAGCAAGTGTTGTGTAGAAAAAGATTCCTTTGATGATTTATATAACATAAAAGTCTCGGGTGTTACATTCTACCCCCCTTAAAAAGAATTTCGCCCTCGAAATTCGTCACTTTGTAACAAACAAATGAGGATACTTCTCCCTCATCATATCCTCAAGCTCCCATGTAGCTTCTTCAAGTTGGTGGTTCCTCCATAAAACTTTCACCAATCGAGTGGTCTTGTTTCGTAGAACTTTTTCGCTACAATCCAGAATCTCTATCGGCTGTTCTTCATAAGAAAGATCTTGCTCCAGCGGTACAACTTCTGAGCTGAGTACATGTGAAGGATCAGGTATGTACTTTCTCAGGAGAGATACATGGAACACATCGTGAACTTGAGAGAGATTTGGTGGAAGCGCCAATCGGTAAGCTACCTTCCCAACACGATCCAGTATTTCGAAAGGACCGATATATCTAGGGCTCAACTTCCCCTTCTTTCCAAATCTCATAACCCTCTTCCAGGGAGATATTCGTAAGAACACTTTATCACCCACTTCAAACTCTAGGTCTTTTCTTCGGTTGTCGGCATAACTTTTCTGTCGACTCTGAGCTGCTCTTATGTGTTGTTGAATAGATCTGACCTTTTCTACCATTTCATCAACGAGATCAGGTCCTAATAGCTTCCTTTCCCCAACTTCATCCCAGCAAGTTGGAGTCCTGCATTTCTTTCCATAGAGAGCTTCATAAGGAGCCATCTGAATACTGGAGTGAAAGCTATTATTATAAGAAAATTCCACCAAAGGTAGGTGTTGATCCCAACCTCCTTTGAAATCCATAGAGCAAGCTCTCAACATATCTTCTAGGGTTTGAATTGTTCTCTCAGACTGACCGTCTGTCTGGGGATGATAAGCAGTGCTGAAAATCAACTCTGTATCCAGAGTATGCTGAAGACTTCGCCAGAACTTCGAGGTAAATCTCGGATCCCGATCAGATATAATAGAAAGTGGTACTCCATGCAATCTTACCACTTCCTTTACATATATCCTGGCAAGCTGATCTAGAGAGAAATCCTCTCTAATAGGAATGAAGTGTGCAGACTTTGTAATACGATCAACTATGACCCAGATAGAATTATTGCCTTTGGATGTTTTAAGAAGTCCTGTGACAAAGTCCATAGTGATGTTTTCCCATTTCCATTCGGGTATGGGTAATGGTTGTAACATCCCCTTAGACTTCTGTCTCTCAGCTTTAACTTGTTGACAAACCAAGCATCGAGAGACATATTCAGCAACATCTCTTTTCATGCCATCCCACCAGAAGTACTCTTTCAGGTCCCTATACATCTTCGTACTTCCAGGATGAATAGAGAATGATGAACTATGAGCCTCATCCAGCAGCTCCTTCTTTAATTCGGGGATGGGAGGAACACAAACCCGATTCCTGAACTTTATTATCCCATCACAATCAAGGTTGAATTCAGGAACATTTCTCACCTTCTTTTGTAACTCGACATCTTCTTTCTGTGCCTCTTTAATCTTCACATGTATAGATGGTTGAACATTCATTTGAGAAAGGTAAGATTTTTCCCCTTCCATTATAACTCCAAGATCCATCCTTTGTAAATCCATAAATATTGGATCTTTTGTGATCCTCATCATGGATAAACTAGCATGGTCTTGTCGACTTAATGCATCTGCCACCTTGTTTGCTTTCCCAGGGTGGTAATGGATTGAGCAGTCATAATCCTTAATCAGCTCCAACCATCTTCTTTGACGCATATTCAACTCCTTTTGTGTGAAAATATACTTTAAACTTTTATGATCAGTATAAATATCACACCTTTCACCATAAAGGTAATGCCTCAAAATCTTTAATGCAAAGATTACCGCAGCCAACTCCAAATCATGTGTTGGGTAATTTTGCTCATGGATTTTCAACTGTCGTGAGGCATAAGCTATCACCATATCATTTTTCATAAGAACACACCCCAATCCCTTCTTGGATGCATCACTGTAGATCACAAACCTTTCTCCACTACAAGGCAGTGTGAGCACAGGTGCACTGGATAACCTTCTTTTCAACTCCTTGAAATTCTCTTCACATTCCTCTGTCCAGACAAACTTAACTCCTTTCCGAGTCAACTTGGTGATTGGATTAGATAATCGTGAAAAATCTTTTACAAAACGTCGATAATATCCAGCCAAACCAAGAAAACTTCGGATCTCAGTTACTGTTGTTGGTCTCGACCATCTTTCGATAACCTCTGTTTTTGCTGGATCCACAGATATCCCCTCTTTTGAGATTATGTGACCCAAAAATGCAACTTTTTGAAGCCAAAATTCACACTTGGTAAATTTGGCATAAAGCTTCTCCTTTCTCAGGGTCTTCAATATAATTCTCAAGTGATCTTCATGCTCTTCCTTGCTCTTTGAATAGACAAGAATATCGTCTATAAAGACTACCACAAATTGATCAAGATAGTCTCTAAAGACTCTATTCATTAGATCCATGAAGATAGCAGGGGCATTAGTAAGACCAAATGGCATCACTATAAATTCATAGTGTCCATACCTTGTACGGAAAGCCGTCTTTGGTATATCCTCCCTTTTGACCCTTAATTGATGATACCCTGAACGAAGATCAATCTTGGAAAAGTATTGAGCTCTGCGTAGTTGGTCAAACAAGTCATCAATGCGTGGGAGATGATATTTGTTCTTGATAGTGATCTTGTTAAGTTCTCGATAATCAATGCAGAGTCTCATTGATCCATCTTTCTTCTTAACAAATAGAACAGGTGCTCCCCAAGGTGACGCACTAGGGCGTATGAATCCCTTATCAAGATTCTCTTGGAGTTGCTTCTTCAATTCCTGCAACTCAATTGGGGCCATTCTATAAGGTGTCTTTGAAATTGGCAAAGCGCCCGGTACGAGTTCTATTGAAAACTCAACTTCACGATTTGGTGGGAGACCTGGTAATTCCTCCGGAAATACATCATCAAACTCCCGTACAATGGGCATATTCTTAATCGTGAGTTTCTCACCAACCATTTGAGATAAATAACCTTCATTTAGTGGAATCAATACCCATAAAAATGAAGAAATTTCCACTGGAAGGTTATGTTCATCCTTGCATTGATAGACGATCATAGATTGATCTGGATTATGAAATGTGACTTCCCTTCTTTGGCAATTGATATGAGATCCGTATAAAGAAAGCCAATCCATGCCAAGAATCACATCAAATTCCACTATAGGAAGGATCACAAGATTTGCAGGAAGCACTTTCCCACAAACTTCGATCGGAGAAGAATTATAAACTTTTGATGCGATTGATGTGCCATTAGGTGTTGTCACAGCTAACTCAACATCTAATTGTTGAGGTAATACGGTGATACCCTTAGAAAATTCTTCAGAAATAAAAGAGTGGGTGGATCCAGAATCAAATAAAACATTTGCTACTTTAGAGTGGATGGTAAGTGTACCTTTCACCACTTCGTTATCGTACTCCACATCGCTGATAGAAATTGCATGTGACTTTCCTTTGTCTTTAGCCTTAAGATTTTGTTGACGTCGACCATCATCATCAACCCTTGGATTTGGGCATTGATTGGCATAATGCCCCATCTCCTTGCACTTGAAACATTGAAGTGTAGTAGGATCATTCTGTGTATCCCTTCCTTTGTTTGCATCATTAGACATCTTCTTCCCATTATCACGGCATTCAAATGCCCGATGACCTTCCTTTCCACATTTAAAACATTTACTTGTCCCTTTAAGACAACTCCCTCCATGTTTCTTTCCACACTTTGAGCATAAGGGAAAGTTCATCTTCTTTTCAGTGTGCTCTTTAGAGTTTCCTTTGAATTCCATCTTCCTCTTCTTATCAAACCCATGTGACTGATGGGTTACTCCAATCTCCATCTCGACTTTGAGAGCACATCGAACGATTTCCTCATAGCTATTGAAGTCCCTTATGGCTAACGCCCTTCGAAGACTTGGTTTTAAGCCACTAAAGAATCGATCGATCTTACTCTCAGGTTGGATAATAATACCAGAAGCGTACCTTGAAAGTCTTGTAAAATTTGCTTCATAGGTACTAACAGATTCATCATCCCTTTGCTTCAGTTCAAGGAACATTTTCTCCATCTTTGTTCGGAGAATACGAGGGAAGTACTTATTGAAAAATAAGTTCTTGAACTCGTCCCATTCCATAGACTCAATTTCATCCCTTTGCCTCGTATTCTTAACAAGATTCCACCATTGATCAGCATCTCCTTCTAAACGATACACTGCTAGGATGACTTTATCATGTTCAGAACATTGAAGAACTGAAAATATCTTTTCAGTAGTACTAATCCATTGTTCAGCAACTAATGGATCAGTAGACCCACTGAAAGAAGGTGGACGCTGCCTCATGAAGGATTCAACAGAATGTTGCTCCCTCCTTTGCTCGTTTGGAAGTCCTGCATGATTCATAGCTTGAGAAAGTTGTGTGAGCATGGCTACAAGATTTTGCATTCCAGCTCCCATATCGTTTGGTTGCTCAGGGGGACAATCATTGCATTGCCCATCGCATTCCGCATTAACACGGTTCCTTCGGGTTCCAGCCATTGACTAAAACCAAGAAGAATAGTGTGAGCAACACTAATTATAATAGAAAACCACATAATTCAAGAATAAAATTTTCATGCTTATGGTCTTATCCTAGGTTATTCAAGGCCATTTCTAAAACACTAAGATTGTGTTCTATGCTTAGACTTATCCTTAGGGTTCTTACTAAGGCTTTCACATCCTAGTTTCCAAAGGTTGACTATACCTTTCCTCTGATACCAACTATAACAACCCATACTTTACATACATTGTTAATACTTCAAAATTGAAGCACACTTATTACAACATATGATAAAACCACAAAGGACCGTATAGGTATAGTGTCTTTAGAAACTGGGAAACATAAACAACTGGTTCATAAATCTTCTACAGTGCCTCCCATTTATTTCATCATATCTAGGGTCCCTTTTTGCATATTCTACTTAATATCCATCTTCCTGACCTGGGGAAAAGAAAACATAAAAGGGTGAGCTCAAATGCTCAGCAAGGGCAATAAAGGAAATAAAAATCATATCATATCTTTTTGAAAATCATAACCTGCAAAAGAGATCATAAAATCTTAATAAATCATAGAAGTGAAAATGAGATCCCCATAATCATAACATAAAACTTGAAACTTTGTGGCATGCACACATAATCATGGAAAATCATTTCTTGTTAGTCTTGACTCATTGCCAAGACCATCTTAGTGGACAAAGTCCCTTTCTGAACCGAGTTCACTCCTCGTTTCAGTCCTGTATCACTGAACCAAAATAACCTTCCGTTCTAGCCATGTCTATCTCATGAGATATAAAATCTTTACCCAATGCATTGGAGGGAGATATAGGTCCCACCCATCTTATAATGAATCCTTTCTTATGTGTGCCACATAATCATAAAACATACATCATTGCATAACACATGTAACAAAAATGGGATTCTTGAAACATCATGACATCATAAATCAATTCATATAAGATAAAGGAATTCATAAACATAATTCCATCACAACATAGTCAAAACAATGTAAAAATATGGATAGAAACAGAACCCTTTATTATCTTAGATGGAAAATAATTTTGATAAAACACTTGAATTGAATTCTTGAGGAAAATATCCTTTCTTCTTCAAAATCAATTTCTTTTCACAAAACATCATGCAATTTTAAAAGAAAGAGATTTTATTGAAAATAGTCATGAAATCTTTTATAGGAAGCTTCATGAGAATAAGGCTTTATAAAACAGTAGAAATCTGTTCGTGCCGTATAAGTTAAAAAAAACATTCTTCGTACTTTTGTCGGAAAAATCAAAAAAGTACCTCGTACGGAAAAACGACAAAAGATTCCTTTAATATTCTTTACTAAAAACTCACCTAAGGGTAAAATTGGATTTAAACTATTGCAAGTGGTTGGAAACAATATTACATATTGAGGGAACATGGATGTGGATGATAAAATACACCCCAGTAAATACTTACGAATAAACAATCTCGGATAAAAATGAGATTGTGATATTTCCCTTACCTTAGGTCCAATTCGCCTTGTATGTGTCCGAAGCTCCTGTATAATGGTTTAAATAATGTTATTGACTTATTCCAGAATCATACATGTTGATATGATATCATATATGGTCATATTATTAGCTTCTTGTTAGTAATATTTTATTGTTACTTGTTACTCGGGTCTTTATAACTTTTTGTTCTTATGCGTGTTTTGCCGAATAAATTCTTATTCTTATTTCAAAGTTATAGATACCTTATATCCAGAATGTAACATATATCATATTTATTCATTCAATTCATTTATATAATTACTATGTAATGATGATCATGTAGAACGAGTCGCATCACATCGTGGAGACGGTATTCCGTACGTACGCACGAGTGATGATATCGTTCCTATGATCGTGGAAATGTATTGGAGTATATATATATTATTTCAGTATCAATATTACTTTATAATAATCATAAATTGTTACTCATTACACCATTATACCTATCCTTGTAAAGTGATGGTGGAAAAATAGATTACACCACGGCGTGAAGACGGTATTCCGTACGTACGCACGCGCGGTGATTTCACTTTTCCGTAGGATGGATAGAAGGTGAATTAGGGTTGTTTCATATTTATAATAACATATCAGTATGTAAGTAATACTGATGTTAATACTTCATCATGAAACAACTAAAGAAGAAGAAGTTGAAGAAGAAAGAAATTGAAAAGATTGGTAATTGATATTACCTCTTCTTTGGAACGCCTCTTTGAATCCTCCACTTAAGGAACTAAGAGTGGTCTTTGGAGAAGAAAAGGACCTCTAGGACTATTCTAGGGAAGTGGAGAGGAGAAAATGGCAGGGGTTGGCCGATCTTGAGTGCTCAATTTGGTGTGAGGAGGAGGGGGAGGAGGTGCCCTTTTATAAGGGAGGAGAGGGGCACCTTAGGAATATCTCAAAATATTATTTTATATTAAAGTCAAAATCGGTTTATAATGGTTCCAAAGGGTCTTATTTCGAAGCTAAAGTGGGGAAGGGTCGAAATCCCATCAACCAATATGATTTAGACAAGTTTAGGGTATTATTTTAACCTTATCAATTAGATTTAACTCTAAGTTAAATAATTTAACTTTTACCGTGTCTTTTTGTTTTCTTTCACTATATGGTTAATACACTTACTATAACATGCCAAACGAACCCCAAATTGTTTATTATTAATATATATATCCTTATCTAAGTCATTTGGCCGAACCTTAGATTTTTAGGAATAAAATAACAATTAATAATATAATATCTGATTTAAAAACTATTTTGTGTCAATTTTGACACTATTTGATATATGATTTTTGTGAAAGTCATAACAGAATTATATGTTCGAACCAATTTGATTACATCAACACTAATATATCATAGTAACCTAGAAAATTAGTGGAAATCATAAACAGTCTCAAATTATATTTATTTTGGTGTTTATAACATCAATTATGTCAATATTTCATTAATAAGATAATTACTGCATCATCATTGTGTCATAAATAAATTAAATTATTTGATGTCTAAAAATTACAAATAAAATACCATCATGTCGTAAATCTTTTTAGCTTTCTAATGAATATTTACAATCGAATTTATCTTATGTATAACCCCATATTAAAAATGATTTACTTATTAAACTTTGATTTTAACTATTTTAACCCTTCTTTAAATAAATTAATAATAAATGTCCTAATCTAACCCAAGTGGGCCTAAATGGTCATATTTTATTCCTAAGTTTGTTTTTGGTCGAATTACACTTGTCCAATAGAATTAGGACATGTGTTAGGGTAATATTGATATCATATTTACCCTTAGTTACCCTATTTACTATTAACCGCGGTAAAAATAGTAAAAAGTTACTATTCACCAAAAAATTATTTTCATCTCATTGAACCACATTTTAGTCCTTGATATTTACCGTGTCTCTCGGATTTTTGAAATTCCATTCACAGAAGCGGTAAAATTAAGTTTTATGCAAAAATTCAGTTTTTAACCTACCACTTAGTGGTTTCACTATTCATCAAAAATTGAAAGTTTTCAGAAAAATACCAAAATTTTACCCTAGGCTAATTTCGATATTCTGAGTCCAAAAATGAAGTCCATTTTGAAAAATAAAATTTATAAAATTTCAAAAAGTGGTTATTACTATTCATAACGGCTAGTTTTAATAGCATATTGTTATTTAGTGAAACTCGGTATTGCGTACGACGAAAGCTATCGAGGAAGGTCGCGATTGCGTGTAAAGCAAGCCAAGCAAGTGTTGTGTAGAAAAAGATTCCTTTGATGATTTATATAACATAAAAGTCTCGGGTGTTACAATTACCGTTGCCTATTAGTTGAAGAATAACCCACCACTAGGAGAATTCTTGGTGGAATTACCATATTTGGGGTAATTAATTCTCTGAGAGTACAGGATGATGACGACATCAGTGCGGGTCTTATTTTTCCCTTGCGTCGTCGATGCTTTCTTTTATGGGAAGAGGACTGCTGAGCCGTTGATGTAGAGGTACTGGTTGCGGGTGACATAGAGTCTTCTTAAGGTTCATGTGGATTAAAAAATTCATGGATATTACCATGGGACTGAACGACTACCTTACGAGCCATCCAGTCATCGAACTTCTAAGACCCACCGTTAGAAACCAGATTCCACTGGCCATCACTGTCACTACTCCTATCATGTATCACAAACACACAAGCCACATATTCCTGAGTTGGGCCCAACCTAATTATGTTGTTTTTTTCCTTGTCTTGAAGCGAGTACTTAAACACATTACATTTTTAAGGGTGTTCCCCATGATTTGGTGAGAGGGGCAGTAATTGGGGCGATTAATGAGACCTGCCACATTTGGTCTCCAGCATTTGGGCAACCGTACAATCACCTATTCAAAAGCACTTCAAAAGGAAATGGGGACCAGAGCCTCATTAAAATAGTATGTCTAGTTCCTCTTATATGGGAAAGGGGACCAGGGTGCATGACCCAGACGGGTGGGGGGGATGGAGGAGCCTGTGGAAGAGGTGGATTCCTGTTATCTTGCTTGGGCAGTGGCAGCACATTATGTGGGGTGCCTTCAGGTACTGAGGTGTTATCTTCTAGGATAGGGGATGCGCTTGAGGTGGAGGGACTTTGGGAGGCTATGGATGCAGCTCTATTGCTAACAACTCCAATTTCATGGGGCCCTATGTTGGTGCCACCGTTTCGGGCTCGGCCTTAGCGGCCCTTCATGCGGGAATCACAGGAGGCAACGAGCGTGCCTTATTGTTATTCTATAAGGATTCCTCTAGAAACTGGGTCTTTTCAGTGTAGTCTCAAAATCCACCAACGTAGTTAGGGGTGATTTGAAAGGGGACCCATTCCATTTTGACATTCCCCACACACGTCATCAGCAGTTTCTCCTGAGTCAGTGGCATGTCAAGGGAGTCCGTGAGCCCTTTCCACCAAGTTAAAATGTCTGTGACGCACTTGTCAGGCTACTGTTTTCACATGAAGAGGTTTGAAATACCTGTCTTCAAAGAGGTTGAAATGAACTGGTAAAGAAGTTTCCTACAAAGATCTTCCCAGCCAGCTACTAATCTGATCGATAGCTGGCTCTACTAGAAAAACGAACGTCCTTCCTATGGTTGTACAAAGCATCATAATTTGGTGGACTCTTGCAGTGCCGGAGTACCCAACATGGGTTCGCACCATGAAATTAAGTAGGTCAGATGCTGTAGCGGGTCTCCCGTACCATTAAAGATGGAGAATGTGGGATTTCTGAAACTTGGGGGTGCTGTAATATCATCCAACCATACTGGATATGACTTACAATCAGACGGGATGACCACCTGTCGCGTTTCCAATGCCTCGAGGTGGGCAATGAGTGCCACCATGAGATCATCTTGGAGGGGTTTCCTATCTTGATGAAGATACCTTACCACCAGTGCATTGGAGGGTTCTTTAACATGACAAGAAATCACAGCGTCTCATGGAGCGGTTGTTAGGGAGACCTGCAGAGCAGATGGGGGAACATGTGTTGGGTCCTGTGTATTTTTGCGTCGCTTAGGTGGGTTTGGAAACATATACCTTTCACTATTGTTGATTGTTTCATCCCCTATCATGTATGTGTGGGAAGGATGCTCAGGGTCACCTAGAAGAAATCCCCTTGTGGGATGTTCTGTCGGCCCCTGCTACCCTGGCTGAGGATCACTGAATTCTGGACATTATTTTGCCGCATGATTAGCAAGGAGTTCATCGACCATCTCCTTGTTCTCTGAGAGATGCTGATGCAACAATGATTTCTCGGGATCAACTTACTTATTTTGTAATAATCCATATGGTTCAGATATTTTGATGCCCCTGAGGTGATCCTTTCCTTAATTGGGATTCTAGTCGAGGTTTAATGTCTCGGTAGGTACATGAAGTCCCAGAAAAATCTTTTCATGGTGGCTGACCCTTCCCAATAGATCCAAAAGTTGTGTCACTCCTCAGTGGGTATGTTTTCTATGAGGAGACATGATTTCGTCTCTTACTCTGATAGAGAATCAATTTTAACTATGACTCATCTGGGAGTCATATCCTCAATATCACTTGGAAAGTCGGGCTGGTGCTGGATGGAAATTAAGTGGAGGGTCGTGCACTTCCCCGGTCCATGGATCTTGACATGGGGGGGGGGGGGGAGGAATCCTTGATAACCCTACTATGTAAATTAAATCACTAGATGCATCTCTATTAGAGGGTCCTATGGGGGATAGGGGACTCAGGGCGTTGGGCCATGGGGAGTACGACCAAATCAACTAGACAAAATTCTTGGTTGATGTCTTCGAAATGTTCTTGTATTTTAGGGTAATACACCTGATGATAATGAATATATAATTGTATCACACAGAGGGTCTTGCTAAATCAACCAAAATCTTATTGGGTGAGCGATTCTAGTGCACTGATGTTTGGTGCCGTGACCGGACAAAACATCTCTAGGAAATGGTCTGCCGCAAGAATGTCCCACAAGATCCTCAGTCCAGACTTGGGGTCTCTACACTCCTTTCACCACTTGTCAACCATAGGTAGATGGGGAATCTGTAGTGGTACAAAATTAGACTACTGAGATGGTAGGTTGGCCAGTGGGGAATACGACGAGTGATATGACAAACCGCTACATCTCAGGCTATCCTATGAAGTGCGAAGTGACCTAGCCAACACATCATGATAAGATGGGCTGGTAACAATAGTTTCTGGTGCAAGGACTACCAATGGTGGTGGTGGACCAGGATGTTTCTCATTCACCATCTGTCCCAAGAATAACTCTTTGTGATCTCTGGTTGAGGTAGAGAATTCCACTAGTGATGATGGTGGTGATTTCACGACCATACCATGGGGGGACACCCGATCCTCATCCTCCTAGATTTATCTATGGAGGGAGGTAGAGATCTGCTGGAAATCTCATTCTGGTATTATAAGTATGATGTTACTTTCTCTAACCCTGGCCTTTGACATGGAGGATCTGGATGAGGGTTATATGGTTGAGTCATATTCCGCCTTAGAATCTAAGAAGCATACATGTTTAATCTCCGTCTGAATCTTCTCGGAACTATTTTTATGGTAGCGACGACCTAACTTCCTACCTGGGGTGGCACTTTGTGAAAGGGTAGATGTAACATCCCAAGTAATTAATGAATAATAGATATTTTTATCTATGTCTATTAATGATTAAGATAGTGTTATAGAGGATTAAAATGAAAATAAATACAATCTTATGCAAGGAATACACTAATATCCTTAAAAGATTGTTTTACTGCCTTTTGATGGCAAACCATTTTTGAATCTATATTTTGACAATTTTATAAACTATTTTTGTCAAAATAAACTTATCCTTTATGATTGGGACATCAAAATTTACCTTGTGTGAATTTTTTTTATTTTTCTGACAATGTTCCTTTTTTAAGGAATAGTGAAAAATACTGCATTTTACATCAAAACTGCTTTTTAATATAATTTATTTATATGATTAGATTATGTTTTGAATTGGTTTTGAAGTAAAATTAGAATATATTTTTACCATTTTATCCAATGGTGGTCATTGGAATCAATTTCACTTTGAAATTAGACTTAAACTGGTGTCAATCTTTTGATACTTATTATTTTGTAAAAACACGTTATTTGCTCTGGCAGCGGGAATTAATTATTGAATTAATTAATGTGACTTATATGATTTGAATTTTTTAAAATAGACTTCATTTTTGAATTCGGAATATCAAATATAGCTTAGGGTAAATTTTTGGTAATTTTCTGAAAAACTTCAATTTTTGATGAATAATGAAACCACTAAGTGGTAATCAAGCAAATTGATTTTTCAGTTAAATGAAAGTTTACCACTAATGTGTATTGAATTTTGAAAATCCGACATACATGGTTGTCATTAAGAAGTAAAATGTGGTTCAATGAGATTAAAATAATATTTTGGTGAATAGTAACTTATTAAGTTTTTAATCGCGAATAGTGGTAATTAGTGTAGTTTAAGGTATAAATAATGCTTTAATAATATGAAATGACCTAGACACATGTCCCAACCTTATTGGTTGTGTCATGGCCGACCAAGACAAGCCATGGGTCAACTTGGGGACCCCCTGGATCCACTTTGGTTGGGAAATGACATAAATAACTTTTTATTTAATGTAAAAGTAAAAATGACACAAACATAATATGTTTTACGAAAACAATTTTTACATAGGGTTATAAAAATAAGATATTTGATTATAAATAGTAAATGAAAATATAAAAAGATTTCCTACATCATAGTATTTTTTTTATGATTTTTAGACATTAAATAAATTAAATTATTTATGACATAATAATGATGCAGCGATGACATCATCATTTGACGATTTAAATAAAATGGAAAGATAATGTAAAATCTATGAACTACACATGGCCAAAACCAATTGGATGAGTTGATTTCGAACCCTTATCACCTTATCCACGAATTATGTCAATGTGGGACCTTTTAAAACCGAAACACATTTTCAAATAAAGTAATATTTCTTTACTTTCCAAAAGTGCCCCTCCTCTCCTCTTATAAAAGGCGCCCAGCTCTACCTCATTTCACACACTCCTCAAGCCTTTGGCTTGGCCAACCCCTGACCATTTACTCTCTCCACATCCCTCTCCTCATCCTAGAGTATTCCCTTTGGGAAGAATCCTTTCAAAGGAAGCCTTTAGGCTCAAATCAAAATGAGTTACACTTTTAAAGGTAATTCATTCTCTCATGTTCATTTGTTTTATTTTGCTTCTCCAACCCCCTAAACTCTTTTTATTTACTTATTTTGTAACAGCACCAGTATATTAAATATACAAGGATGTTGTTATAATATTTATTTGAGCTACACTCTCACACAACTACATCAAATGGTTAAAGAACATACGGTTTCCGTGGATGGCGAAATTCTGCCTCCCGAAACGATGATTGTTCAACACTCATTTAACACCTTCAAAGGTGGCCATTATGATGTAACTATTTTTATATATGATATATAATATGTTTATGTTTTCCTTAAGCTTCTGTTTTTTTTTTCATTTTGGGCATACCTTTATGGTTTCCATTATGGGTAAACACGATATCTTCATTTTAGGAAGTGCGGACTACCGCCCCCTCAAAGTGATTTGATTCGTTAAATACCATATGTGGGACATATAAAGGATGGAACTATGATATTATATATGATATTATACTCGAATTATAATATACCTTTATATCATTATGATTCCATTCTATAAAATACAAAATAGAAATGAAAGTAGCGTTCATGCGTACGTACGACTTACCGTCTCCATGAACGGTGCATTTCATTTCTTACCTCTAAATGATTATGTAATATTATAAATGCATGTATATACTGGATATATATGACATATATGATATCTACATCATGAATACCATTCTGGATATAATGAAACTTTGACCAAATTAACAACATGTAAGTGTAAGAAGTCTATTTTTGACTTAAGAACCAAATACCGACAAAATGAACATTATTAACTTAACTGATTACATGATGTTCATAACATGGTATAAAAGGAATAATGAACTTGAAAAATATTCATAAGCAAGTAGAGATTAACTCAAGTTTATTATTCAGGAGATTAAAGAACGGTCGGGTCAAGTCGGATACGAGGTATGGGACTTCGTCTCAATCTCCTTTCATTGAGGCATATTTTGTTTTATACACAACTTTCCTTTATACGGTGTATAAACCACTTTGAATTTTACATGTATTCAAAAGGAATCTTTTTTATAAGAAGTGTTTACTAAACGAAAAAAGGGAATGTTTTTGTCGTACGTATGTGGTGACAATGACTTCTCCGCCGTCGTGACCGTTATTTGAGTTTCAGCTTCCTCTACAAGCCATACCTTCTTTTTAAAAGAAAAATAAATACCATGTTTTAATTTTCTTTTATTTTGGTATCGAAAATGGTTTTCATAATGTTTTTATATCAATGTGTTGTATTTATATCTTGTGATTGAAAGGTGGGAATGTTATGTTTCCTTTATGCATGTTTTATGTGATATGATTATGTTGAGGTTCTTGGGAATTATTATGAAGACGGGTGGTTCCGTGATAAACTAAGGGCGGGTGAGCCCGGTATAGTTCTCCAATGCATTGGGTAACATGAAGGAGTGACACGTTAAGGTTTCTCCGAAGAGATTTAGGGAATATACTGTGATGGGTATTCCAAACGTAACCAAGAGGGTTACTCCCTACGTAAGAATGTTATGAATGCCTCAAGTTACCTTTATGTCTTATGATTTCTATGATTTATTAATGATTTGATGAGGTATGTTAAAGTGCTTATGTTTTATGGGTAAAGTATGATCTCATCCTTATGTACATATGTACCCATGTTTCCTTTCCATATTTTTATAACCCATACTGAGCTTTTTATGCTCATCCCCAGTTTTTTTCAAATGTTTTCACAGGTCAAGGGAAAGGTACATGATATGATGATAGTGTCAAGGAAGTGTCAAGAATGAATCCATGTTTTAATTTAAATATGTTTCCTTTGATGGGAATGAATAATACTATCTTTATGTAACCACTTGGTTTATATGTGGAATGTAATGCAAGTTTTATGATCTAATTCTCTAAAAATCTAAACCCGAAAAGATCCTCAATGTGTAATCTTGTAATAACTCAAGATTAAGTAAGGTTTAAGGCTGGGGCCTTATAGTTGGTATCAAAGGTCGGTTTAGATAACTTTAGGAGTTAGAATTCAATTAAATGATTATCCAAAAATATTTTTTTATGGTTAAATTGAAGTGATATAGCATTTGAAGATTACCATGTTGCTTCATCTAAGACATGTTTGTTCAGAATGGTTTTCCGCAGAGGAATCAGGGAAGTAGTGCTAGGAAGGCATACAGAAGGAAATAACCTTCCGAATCAGCATCCTGAGGTGGTTGGAATTGGAACTGAACAGTTTGTTGTAGTAATAGCGCAGTTGACTCAAGCGATAAATGGTGGTGGTATCCATGCACGAGATCATCCAGATCAACCGCAGAGGAACATGTCAGTGGTGGAAAATTTCATGAGGCAACATCCACCATCATTCAGAGGATCATCTGACCCTGTGCTAGCTGAAGGGTGGATTAAAGCACTGGAGAAGATTTTTGATGTCATGGGGTGTTCAGACAATCAAAAGGTTAGTCTTGCTATTTACCGTTTGGAGGGTGAAGCAGATCAGTGGTGGTCTATGGTTAAAAATATCAGGGACGCCGATGAGATTGATGCTCTTGACTGGGATGAATTCAAAGGTATGTTTCTTGAGAAGTATTTTCCTAAGGCTGTTCGACTTAGGATGGAAAAGCAATTCTTGGAATTGAGGCAAGAGGAAGCCTCAGTGGCTGCCTATGAAGAAAGGTTCACTCGATTGGCAAGGTATGCTCCAAATTTTATCCGGGACCTTGATAGTAAAATCAATCGTTTTTACTCAGGATTAAATCCAAAATATCGAAGGGCATTAGCTTCTCATGAGTTTAAAAGTTATGAAAAGCTTGTTCGATGTGCTGAGAAGGTGGAAATGGAGTTTGCCGATGACCAAGTTTTCTATAATAACCAGCAGAAGAAGAGACCGAGGTGGCAGGAGAAAGGTAAGAATTCTTCAAAAAAGTCTGATGGTAAGAGAACTAAGTTTCCAGTTTGTGATAAATGTGGCAAAAGGCATGCTGGGGAATGTCTTCTGAATTCTGGAAAGTGCTACCGATGTGGTAAGATGGGACATAAGGCTCGTGATTGCACTGAAAAGGATCAAGGTGAAGGTAAGAACAAATTTGATTTACAGTTAGTGAAATGTTATAAGTGCAATGAGATGGGTCACTATGCAAACGAGTGTCCGACAAAGAGCTTGAGTGATGGGAAGCAGTTAGACTACAAGCAGAAAGGGGTGGTGAAATCCTTTGCAACTACTTCAGCAGATGTCGGGCCATCAAATGAAGTTGTATCAGGTACTTTGTTTGTTTTTTCAGATTATGCCAGTGTGTTGTTTGATTCGGGGTCTACACATTCTTTCATCTCTGAAACCTTTTCTAGTAAAATGGGAATACCATCTCAAGAAATGACTCCTGAACTTTTGGTAAAAACACCTGGGGGAAATGTCGAGGCAAAAAGAATTTATAAGAATCTTCATATCCTTATCTATGGAAAGAACCTACTTGCAAACCTTATTGTTCTACCTCTAGTAGAGTTTGATGTTATCCTGGGTATGGATTGGCTCTCTATTTACCATGCTAAGATTGACTGTAGAGCTAAAGAAGTTTCTTTTCAGAAAGACTTTCAGTTTGTTTACAAGAATGAACCCTTACTTTTGATAACATATCAAGAGGTCGAGAAACTTGTAAAAGATGGAAATGAATGTTACCTTGCACACATCGTTGAAAATAAAGGAACTGTTCAGATTAATGATGTTCCAGTGGTAAATGAGTATCCTGATGTTTTTCCTGATGAGTTGCCTGGAATAATACCAGATCGGGAAGTTGAGTTTACTGTTGACTTAGTTCCTGATGCTAAGCCAATTTCAAAACCCCCTTATCGAATGGCACAAATTGAACTTTTAGAGTTGAAGGAGCAATTGCAAGATTTATTAGAGAAAGGTTTCATTAGACCTAGCACATCACCATGGGGTGCTCCTGTTTTATTTGTTAAAAAGAAAGATGGTTCTATGAGAATTTGCATTGATTATAGAGCCTTGAATAATATCACTGTTAAGAACAAATATCCTTTGCCTCATATCGATGATTTGTTTGATTAGCTCCAGGGAGCTCAGTTTTTTTCAAAGATTGACTTGAGATCGGGGTACCATCAGCTGAAGGTAAAGGAGGAAGATATTCCGAGGACCGCGTTCCGTACGAGATATGGCCATTATGAATATGTAGTAATGCCTTTTGGGCTAACCAATGCACCTGCTTTATTCATGGACTTAATGAATAGAATTTTCCATGAGTTCTTGGATAAGTTTGTGGTGGTTTTCATTGATGATATTTTGGTGTTTTCTAAAAGTAAAGAGGAGCATGAAAAACATTTAAGGGTTATCTTGCAAACCTTAAAAGAAAAGAAACTGTATGGGAAATTCAGCAAGTGTGAGTTTTGGTTGCAACAAATTTCTTTCCTTGGTCACATTGTTTCTAAAGATGGAATAACTGTTGATCCTGCAAAAACAAAAGTTGTGGAAGAATGGCCAAGACCCACAAATGTAACCGAGATTCGTAGCTTTCTTGGTTTGGCGGGCTATTACCGAAGGTTTGTTAGAAATTTTTCACGGTTATCTAGTCCAATGACTAAGCTAACTCGGAAGGGTGTTAAGTTTATCTGGACAAAAGAATGTGATGATTGTTTTCAGGAATTGAAAAGAAGATTGGTGAATGCTCCAGTTTTGGCACTACCTTCCAGGAATGGTGAGTTTGTTATATACAATGATGCTTCATTGAAAGGACATGGTTGCGTCCTAATGCATAATGATCAGGTAATTGCTTATGCTTTACGACAGTTGAAAAATCATGAGGTAAATTACCCTACACATGATTTGGAATTACCTGCTGTTGTTTTTGCTTTAAAAATTTGGAGGCATCATTTGTATGGAGTAAAGTGTGAAATATATACCGATCCCAAAAGTTTAAAGTATATATTCACTCAGAAAGAGTTAAACATGAGACAAAGGAGATGGCTGGAATTAATCAAGGATTATGATTGTACAATTTATTACCATCCGGGAAAAGCAAATAAAGTGGCTGATGCTTTGAGTCGAAAAAGTAATGGTTCATTAACAATGTTGCGTTTGGAACGTGATCCTTTGGTTAAGGATTTGATGAACTTTGGCATAGAAGTTGTTGGTGCAGGAAGTCCTTCTGTTTTGTTTCAGGTATCAGTGAGATCTTCTCTATCAGATAGAATCAAGCAAGCACAGAAGCAAGATAGTGAGTTGCAGAAAAAGGTAGAGCTGGTTCAAAAAGGTAAGTTGCCTGAATTCAAGATTGATAATGATTGTGTTTTGAGATTTGGGAAGAGATTGTGTGTGCCTTGTGATTCACAGTTGAAGAGAGAGTTGTTATGTGAAGCTCATAGTTCTCCGTTTTCAGTTCATCCAGGCAGTACTAAGATGTATAGAGATCTGCGGGAGTATTACTGGTGGGATGGAATGAAAAGAGATATTGCTGATTTTACTGTGAAGTGTTTGACTTGTCAGCAGGTTAAAGCAGAGCGGCAGTTACCGAAAGGGATGCTTCATCCTTTACCAGTTCCAGAGTGGAAATGGGAGAATATATCCATGGACTTTGTTGTTGGATTACTGAAGACATCTCGAGGTAATAATGCAATCTGGGTTATTGTTGATCGCTTGGCCAAATCTGCTCATTTCCTTCCTATATGAGATACTTTCTCTCTTGATAAACTTTCCCGTTTGTATCTTAAAGAGATAGTCAGGTTACATGGAGCTCCTCTCTCCATTGTATCGGATTGTGATCCCAGGTTTACTTCTAACTTTTGGAAAGGCCTTCAGAAGTCGTTGGGTACTGAATTAAATTTTAGTACAGCTTTTCATCCTCAATCAGATGGGCAGTCAGAACGAACAATTCAGACATTGGAGGATATGCTACGAGCTTGTTCTATGGATTATCAGGGAAGTTGGGACCAACATCTTTATTTGGTTGAGTTTTTATATAATAAGAGTTTTCATTCCAGTATTCAGATGGCACCATTTCAGGCATTATATGGGAAGCGGTGTCGAACTCCAGCTTTCTGGGATGAAGTGGGTGAAAGGAAGTTGATGGGACCAGAATTGGTAGAAGAGATGGCAGAAAAAGTTCAGCTAATTCAGAAACACATGAGAACAGCTCAGAGCAGGCAGAAGAGTTATGCGGATAACCGGAGGAAGGATCTATCTTTCGAGGTAGGTGATCATGTTTTTCTCAAGGTTTCTCCTTGGAAAAGTGTGATGAGATTTGGTAAGAAAGGGAAGTTGAGTCCAAGGTTCATTGGACCATACGAAATTCTGGAGAGAGTTGGATCAGTTGCATACCGAGTGGCTTTACCTCCGAGTTTATCTCAGGTACACAATGTTTTTCACGTTTCGATGTTGAGAAAGTATAAGCCAGATCCATCTCATGTTTTGAGTCCAGAGGTAGTTCAGCTGGAAGAGAACCTATCTTATGAGGAACAACCGGTCCAGATTCTTGACCACAGGGAGCAAGTGTTACGGAATAAGGTGATTCACCAGGTAAAGGTTTTGTGGAAAAACCACATGATTGAAGAGGCAACATGGGAATTTGAAAATGCAACGAGGGATAAGTACACCCATTTATTCGATTAGTAAATAAATTGCAGGGACACATTTTTCTAAAGGGGGGAAGTATGTAACATCCCAAGTAATTAATGAATAATATATATTTTTATCTATGTCTATTAATGATTAAGATAGTGTTATAGAGGCTTAAAATGAAAATAAATACAATCTTATGCATGGAATACACTAATATTCTTAAAAGATTGTTTTACTGCCTTTTGATGGCAAACCATTTTTGAATCTATATTTTGACAATTTTATAAACTATGTTTGTCAAAATAAACTTATCCTTTATGATTGGGACATCAAAATTTACCTTGTGTTAATTTTTGGTATTTTTCTGACAATGTTCATTTTTTAATGAATAGTGAAAAATACTGCATTTTACATCAAAAACTGCTTTTTAATCTAATTTATTTATATGATTAGATTATGTTTTGAATTGGTTTTGAAGTAAAATTAGAATATATTTTTACCATTTTATCCAATGGTGGTCATTGGAATCAATTTCACTTTGAAATTAGACTTAAACTAGTGTCAATCTTTTGATACTTATTATTTTGTAAAAACACGCTATTTGCTCTGGCAGCGGGAATTAATTATTGAATTAATTAATGTGACTTATATGATTTTAATTTTGTAAAATAGACTTCATTTTTGAATTCAGAATATCAAATATAGCTTAGGGTGAATTTTTGGTAATTTTCTGAAAAACATCAATTTTTGATGAATAATGAAACCACTAAGTGGTAATCAAGCAAACTGATTTTTCAGTTAAATGAAATTTTACCAATAATGTGTATTGAATTTTGAAAATCCAACATACATGGTTGTCATTAAGAAGTAAAATGTGGTTCAATGAGATTAAAATAATATTTTGGTGAATAGTAACTTATTAAGTTTTTAATCGCGAATAGTGGTAATTAGTGTAGTTTAAGGTATAAATAATGCTTTAATAATATGAAATGACCTAGACACATGTCCCAACCTTATTGGTTGTGTCATGGCCGACCCAGACAAGCCATGGGTCAACTTGGGGACCCCATGGATCTACTTTGGTTGGGAAATGATATAAATAATTTTTTATTTAATGTAAAAGTAAAAAGGACAAAAACATAATATGTTTTACAAAAACAATTTTTACATAGGGTTATAAAGATAAGATATTTGATTATAAATAGTCATTGGAAAGCTAAAAAGATTTCCTACATCATAGTATTTTTTTTTATGATTTTTAGACATTAAATAAATTAAATTATTTATGACATAATAATGATGCAGCGATGACATCATTATTTGACGATTTAAGTAAAATGGAAAGATAATGTAAAATCTATGAACTACACATGGCCAAAACCAATTGGATGAGTGGATTTAGGACCCTTATCACCTTATCCACGAATTATATCAATGTGGGACCTTTTAAAACAGAAACACATTTTCAAATAAAGTAATATTTCTTTACTTTCCAAAAGTGCCCCTCCTCTCCTCTTATAAAAGGCCCCCACCTCTACCTCATTTCACACACTCCTCAAGCCTTTGGCTCGGCCAACCCCTGCCCATTTACTCTCTCCACATCCCTCTCCTCATCCTATAGGATTCCCTTTGGGAAGAATCCTTTCAAAAGAAGCCTTTAGGCTCAAATCAAAAGGAGTTACACTTTTAAAGGTAATTCATTCTCTCATGTTCATTTGTTTTATTTTGCTTCTCCAACCCCATAAACTCTTTTTATTTACTTATTTTGTAATAGAATCAGTATCTTCAATATACAAGGATGTTGTTATAATATTTATTTGAGCTACACTCTCACACAACTACATCAAATGGTTAAAGAACATACGGTTTCCGTGGATGGCGAAATTCTGCCTCCCGAAACGATGATTGTTCAACACTCATTTAACACCTTCAAAGGTGATCATTATGATGTCACTATTTTTATATATGATATATAATATGTTTATGTTTTCCTTAAGCTTCTGTTGTTTTTCATTTTGGGCATACCTTTATGGTTTCCATTATGGGTAAACACGATATCTTCATTTTAGGAAGTGCGGACTACCGCCCCCTCAAAGTGATTTGATTCGTTAAATACCATATGTGGGACATATAAAGGATGGAACTATGATATTATATATGATATTATACTGCATTTTATAATATACCTTTATATCATTATGATTCCATTCTATAAAATACGAAATAGAAATGGAAGTAGCGTTCATGCGTATGTACGGCTTACCGTCTCCATGAACGGTGCATTTCATTTCTTACCTCTAAATGATTATGTAATATTATAAATGCATGTATGTACTGGATATATATGACATATATGATATCTAAATCATGAATACCATTCTGGATATAATGAACCTTTGACCAAATTAACAACATGTAAGTGTAAGAAGTCTATTTTTGACTTAAGAACCAAATACCGACAAAATGAACATTATTAACTTAAATGATTACATGATGTTCATAACATGGTATAAAAGGAATAATGAACTTGAAAAAGATTCATAAGAAAGTAGATATTAACTCAAGTTTATTATTCAGGAGATTAAAGAACGGTCGGGTCAAGTCGGATACGAGGTTTGGGACTTCGTCTCAATCTCCTTTCATTGAGGCATATTTTGTTTTATACACAACTTTCTTTTATACAGTGTATAAACCCCTTTGACTTTTACATTTATTCAAAAGGAATATTTTTTATATGAAGCGTTTACTAAATGACAAAAGGGAATGTTTTTGTCGTACGTATGTGGCGACAACGACTTCTCCGCCGTCGTGACCGTTATTTGAGTTTCAGCTTCCTCTACAAGCCATACCTTCTTTTTAAAAGAAAAATAAATACCATGTTTTAATTTTCTTTTATTTTGGTATCAAAAATGGTTTTCATAATGTTTTTATATCAATGTGTTGTATTGATATCTTGTGATTGTAAGGTGGGAATGTTATGTTTCCTTTATGCATGTTTTATGTGATATGATTATGTTGAGGTTCTTGGGAATTATTATGAAGACGGGTGGTTCCATGATAAACTAAGGGCAGGTGAGCCCGTTATAGCTCTCCAATGCATTGGGTAACGCGAAGGAGTGAAATGTTAAGGTTTCTTCGAAGATATTTAGGGAATATACTGTGATGGGTATTCCAAACGTAACCAAGAGGGTTACTCCCTACGTAAGAATGTTATGAATGCCTCAAGTTACCTTTATGTCTTATGATTTCTATGATTTATTCATGATTTGATGAGTTATGTTAAAGTGCTTATGTTTTATGGGTAAAGTATGATCTCATCCTTATGTACATATGTACCCATGTTTCCTTTCCATATTTTTATAACCCATACTGAGCTTTTTATGCTCATCCCAAGTTTTTTTGAAATGTTTTCACAGGTCAAGGGAAAGGTACATGATATGATGATAGTGTCAAGGAAGTGTCAAGAATGAATCCATGTTTTATTTTAAATATGTTTCCTTTGATGGGAATGAAGAATACTATCTTTATGTAACCACTTGGTTTATATGTGGAATGTAATGCAAGTTTTATGATCTAAATCTCTAAAACTATAAACCCGAAAAGATCCTCAATGTGTAATCTTGTAATAACTCAAGATTAAGTAAGGTTTAAGGATGGGGCCTTATAGTAGATTTCTAGATCGAGGAGGACCTTCGGCATAACTGGAATAGGGTTTGAGATGACATACCCCTAAGTGAGATGGGGTGCAGGGAGAACAAGGAGAGATGTAAAAGGGAACACGGGGAGGGCCTCGATGTCCATTAACTGGTGTGTGGAGGGAATATTTGCGGGAAGTTCTTGAGTAAGTAGGACTTCCACCAGAGCTGGTAGGAGCATGGGTAGGACCTCCATGCTTACTTCCCATGGCAGTGTCAGTGTGAGGAGGTTCCTCATACTGGTCAAGCCGAACACGGGTAGGACATCTGTTCTAGGTGCTAATGAAATGAGGTTCACCTTCACTGTTCTAATTTCATGGGCTAGGAGGACCTTCACTGGCTACTGTAAGGACATGGGGAGGCCCCCAAATAGATGATTGGATGGATTTGTAACATCACCACACCGGTGAACTGTGGTAGGAGAAACGACTCCATACCAAATTTCATGATCGTGAAAGAGGCTTCTATACTAAGCGTCACTACCATGGGGAAGAACCTAGTTTAGATTGAAGGTGGCTTGGGTTATACCTCCACACTGAGCATGGAAGCATGGAGTACACGGGTTCTCAAGGTGGCAGTATGAGGAGGACCTCTGTACTGGGTGTTGTCGCCACGGGTCGGCCTTTGGTTGGTGCTACCGATGCCGACGACCAGGATAGTCGACCCAGCCTACAGGTGGGGTGGTTGGTGCCTCGATCCAGGTTGGTATTATGAGTGTATAGTGACCCAAGCCTTTTATATATAACATTACATGATTTTAAGCATAATTATACATCTGAGTACAAGCCAAGGATCATTAATATTAGTGTCTTGGAAGATTAGGTACATAAAACATAGGACTAAAAAAATTCTTTATTTAATCTCCATAAAGAGCTTCTAACATCATTTGGGCCATTAAATCTACATATGGTACCCTGGGGAACACATGAACAAAGGGATGAGCTAAAAATCCCAGTAAAGGAATGAACATAAGGATGCATCGTAAGCACATGAGTTAGGATGCATGGCATAATGATAAAGAAGCTTGATATATATCAAATTATATCATAAAACCATAGGATAATATAAATATGGAATCATATAAAAGTGGAATAATAATAAATCATTTCATTAGTATGGGTCAAGGATAACCACCAATCCCGTTTCCCATTTTAGTACGGGTCAAGGCTAACTGCCAATCCTGTTTCACATCACATCTCATGATACTTAGCTTTACCCAATGCATTGGAGTGCTATCTGGGTGCACCCATCTCAAAATATACATGAATATTCTTTCCACATAAATATTCTTGCCACATAAATATTCATCCCATATAAATAATCATACATAATCAGTCGTTCATAAACATAAGGATACCCATGGAAAGAATTGGGTACCACAATCATGACATAAGACATAATCAATGAGTGTATCATGATGGTGTACATGAAAGAAAGTGATTTGAACATACATGGACTTTCATAAGGTAATATATAAATATAACATTGAAGTTGGGTGTAAACAGAAGTGACAACATAAATGAAATTTATTTGAGAAACATTATCATTAAAAAAAATTTGTGTGTTTTAATGAAAATACTATACATCATTTAAAATAGCAAAGAGGAAATTATTTTATTTAAAACCAGAATTGAACCAAGATGGTTTTAATATTAAAAATACTGATTTTATAAATACAATGGTGTGTTATAAAATAGGATAGAGTGCACTTGAAATTAGTTAAAAACTCAGAAAGTTCCTTTAAAACGAGTGTGCTTATTGGGAAGTATCGAAGAGGGGTTCACTTAAAACATGTATATCCCCAAAATAGAATGAGGGATGGATATTGGAATATGATTTTGGAGCATATAAATAGAATTTATATGTTTTACTTAAAATTAAAAGAAAAATTCATTTGGGTAAAAAGAGAGATAAAGAAACCAGAAGGAGTAAAGGAATTTCGGGTAGAATTCATTACGAATTATTGTCATGGTATTGGGTGTACCTAAAAGGGATTTTTTTGGGAGTGAATGGGGTTTATAATAACATCAAAATCATGAGGTATGTATGGGGAAGGTGAAAAATAATACCCCATTATTATGTATCAAACATAAAATGCAATAACATAGAGAAAAATCTAGAAATAAATGTGAAATGGGGAGGATCCCTGACCATAAATCTGTTGGTGTTCTCCACTTGTTATTAAAGACATGAATAAAAAAATAGGCTTATTAAATCATAAGCCCAGAAAAATTTCTATAGGTAATTGATTTATTACAACTCTTTTTAGTTCATTCAAGCCCTTCTTGAAAAGTTATAAGGTTCAATTTCTTTGTTCGGGCAACTTTGTTTACTTGGTTTTAAAAGATCGGTTCTCCTTTATTCAAGTTCAGATAAAAATGAAAGATGGATGTGGTTGTCCATAAATGAATTTATATGATATTAGTGATCATATATAAGATTACATGGTTTTATATTTAATTTTGTTATTTATATTGAAGTTGAACTATAATATAAAACTATAGTTACAACAGTTTTTATAATTGGCAAGTATGATTACAAAGAACATGTTTGGATTTTTAACTTAATACCATTTGTAAAAAAGATTATAGAATAAAAATAGAATATATTAAATATATAAAATCTTTCTCAATTACAAAAAAATGGATTAATGACCATATTTAATGATGATAATAGAAATTGATAAATCGTTGTTCTTGAATGTGCTAAATTGGCACATCTCAAATGGTGCTTTCATTTCTTTCAAACAAAAGGCCAAGAAAGGATATGATATATTGAAGTATCCCATTAGAATAATAGTATTCCAGTAAAATTATTATACTGGACTTATAATACCTTTTGGGTGATGGGAGGTGAGGAAGGAAACAAAAAAAGAACTTAAAAGAAATGAAGGAATTGGAAAGAGGAATTTACCACTTGAGACTTACTCCTTTTAGAACCTATTAAGGGGAACTTTTTTGGTATTTTGAATAGGATGGGAGATTTTGGACCTAGGGAGGTCCTTGGGGATATATTTGGGTAAAATAATGTCAAGGCACAAGGCTTGAGATGAATGAAGAGAAGAGGGAGTGGGGGGGGGGGGTATTTATTGGTGAGGAGAGAGAGGATTTCTCAATATAAAATTCATTAAATTATTATTTCCCCACAAGATAAGGAATAATGAGTCTTCCTTGAACAAGAATAGTAAATTTATCATGTGATCCCGAACTAATTGGCCTTACATCAGCATAACATCATCAATGACTCAATAAATCAATTATTTAGAATTTATTGTAAATTATCATATATTTACTATTCATAAAATTCAAATATTTAAAAAAAATATAAAATATTCACCCTAGTCATTTTTTGATGTGTACAATCCCAATATGAAGTCCAATTTTTAAAAATAGTTTTCTAAATATGATTATTTCAATATTTAATTAAAATTTTAATTTATTATCAAAACTATTTTTAAAAAATTCATTTACTAATTCTAAAATATAGGTATAACATACATTCAACTTGAATAATATTTATATACTATCATATTTAAGGTTAATATTCGTTAGGGTATATCAATATTCATAAGGGTATGTTACTATTAATTAGGGTAGGTTACTATTCACCAAGAATTATGTATTTCTTTTCAGATTCCAAATAACATATTGATTGCAACAGTGTATATCTAATTTTCAACATTCCTAAAATAGAAGTAACAAACATATGATTAAAAGTTGCTTTGCACTAAGTAGTTCATTATGTTGTGTTTTTATGTGATTTTATGAAATCTTTATAGGAAGGTAATTCCCATTGAAAAACATTGGGTCATCACATTCTTCCCCCCTTATGAAATTTCAGCCTCGAAATTTTGTTTTACATTCTACGAAAAAAACAGGTGTGCTCACTTTTCTTTCATTTGTTCCTCCAGTTCTAATTTTTCCTTTTTGTACTTATGGTTTTTCCATAGTACATTGACCATATTAGTAGTCTTGTTCCGTAGAACTTTGTCTCTACGATCCAAAATTTTCACTTACAGCTCCTTGTAAGAGAGATCATCCTCAAACTATACTACCTCTGAAAATAATACACGTGAAAGGTCTAGTATGTACTTCCTTAGGAGGGATAGATGAAAGATATCATGTACTTTCTACATGGTAGGTTAAAGTGCGAGTCGATAGGCCACATCTCCGACTTGATCAAGGATCTCGAAGTGTCCTATGTACCTGGGACTTAGCTTCCCATTCTTTCCAAACCTCATGATCTTCTTCCACAGAGATATGTGTAGAAATACCAGGTCTCCGACATTGAACTGATGGTCTCATAGACGGTTATCCGCAAAAATCATTTGTCAACATTTGGATAAATTGATATGTTTCTTAATGGCATTAAACTTCTCCACCATTTCTTCGACCCCTTCAGGTCCTAGAAGCTCATGCTCACCAACTTCATCCCAACACGCTGGTGTTCTGCACCTTTTCCCATAAAGGGAATTATATGGTGTCATTCAAATGCTCGAGTGGAAACTATTGTTGTAGGAGAATTCAACCTGTGGAATATGTTGGTCCCATCCTCCTTTGAATTACATAGAACAAGATCTCAACATGTATTCCAGTCACTGAAGAGTTTTCTCAAATTGGCCATCAGTTTGTGGATGATAGATCGAACTGAAGTTCAGTACAGTTCTTAGAATGTGGGGGATACTTTTCCAGTACTTCGAGGTGAATCTTAGATCATGATAGGATACAATAGATAGTGGTAATCCATGTATCCTTACCAGTCTTTGATGTAAATCCGTACAAGTTGATCCAATGAGAAGTCCTCTCGAACCGCGATAAAGTGAGCTGCCATTGTAAGATGATCCACAACAACCCATATAGCATTATTTCCTCTGGATGTCCTTGGAAGTCCAGTGACAAAGTCCATGGTAATGTTCTCCCACTTCCATGCTGGTATGGGTAGTGTTTGCATCATCCCCTTGGAATTTTTCATCTTAGACTTCACTTGTTTACATACCCGGCACTTCGATGTATATTCAGCAATCTCCATTTTCATATTGTCCCACCAAAAGATTTCCCGGATATCTTGATACATCATTGAGCTCCCTATGTGGATATGGAAGGTCGAGCTATATGAATCATTCAATAGATCCTTCTCTATCTGTGGATCGGTAGGTACACATAATCGTGTCCCAAAACTTACAACTTCTTCCTCATCAATTTTGAAATCGGAGGATTCCCCATTTCTGATATTATCCACCCCTTTCGTAATTTCTACATCTTTTCTTTGAGAATCCATTATTTTATCCAAGAGGGATGGTTGAGAAATAATTTTATAAAGGATTTATGATGTTCCTCCCTTAATGATTACCGTTTAAATCATTTACAAATCTAAGAAGATTGGATCCTTTTCATTTCTCATAAATGACAATGATTTTAGATCCTTTCTAGTTAAAGAATCTGCTACCTTGTTTGCCTTACTGGGAAGGTAGTGGTTTGAGCAGTCAAAATCCTTGATGAGCTCTATCCATCATCTCTAGCTAATATTAATCTATTTATGGGTAAATATATATTTGGGACACTTTTTTCAGCATATATCTTACATTTCTCCCCATAGAGATAATGCCTCCAGATTTTCAATGCAAAGATCACTGTCTCCAACTCCAGATCAAGCATGGGATAGATTTAGTCATGGATTTTCTGCTGCCTTGAGGCATAGGCTATCACTTTATCATTTTTCATTTTTTCACAACCTATTACTTTCTTAGAAGCATCACTATACACCACAATGAGTTCTCCACTTGAAGGGAGTGTGAGTACTGACCCGGTGATAAGCCTCTTTTTCAACTCATTGAAATAGTCTTCACATTCTTGAGTCCAGAAAAACTTTACTCCCTTTTGTGTCATCTTGGTCATTGGGTTTGAAAATCATGAAAAGTTATTTATTAATCGTTATTAATACCCATATATATCCAAAATTCTATAAATATCTGTTACAAATGATGGCCTGTGCCACTCTTAAATTGCCTTCATCTTGGCTGGGTCCACAGATATCCCTTTCCTGGTGATAACATGCCCCAAAAATGATACTTCCTCTATCCAGAACTCACATTTTCTGTACTCTGCATAGAAATTCTCCCTACACAAAGACAATAACATGGTTTTCAAATACTCATCATGTTCCTCCTTGCTCTTGCAGTATATTAGAATATCACCAGTAAAGACTACCACAAATTTGTCAAGGTAATATATGAAGGCTATATTCATTAAATCCATGGAAATTTATGAAGCATTAGAGTGTCCAAAGTGCATCACTAAGAACTCATATTGTCCATGCACCATTCTAAAGGTAGCCTTTGGAATATCTTCCTTCCTCACCTTTAGTTGGTGACATCCCGACTGAAGGTCCACCATAGAGAAATAATTGTTACCACGAAGCTGATCGAACAAGTCATATATCTGTGGTAGGGGATACCTGTTCTTTATCGTGATTTTTTGAGATCACGATAATAAATGCAGAGGTGAATTGATCCATCCTTCTTCATGATGTAGAGGACTGGCGCACCCCATGGTAAAGCACTAAAGCATATAAAACCCTTCTCTATATTCTATTTTAATTGCTTCTTCAGCTCTTCTAGATCTACAATGGTCATTCTATAAGGTGTCTTTGAGATAGGCAGAGATCCCTGGATAAGTTCAATTTAGAACTCAACCTCTCTATCAGGAGGAAGATCGGGAAACTCTTCAAGGAATTCCTCATTGTAATCCCGCACAATGGGCATGTCTTCAACCATGATTATCTCCTTTTTCTCAATCATTTGAGCTAGATATGCTTGCTCATAAAGTAGTAATATCCACTCTTGAGATGATGATCCAAAAGAAGACTGGTCTTCCTCCTTACACTTGTATATATTTGGAGAATGCTTCAGGATGTGAAGAGTGATCTCCCTTTCCTGACTGTTGATGTTGTCTTTGTATAAAGACAACTAATCCATGTGCAAGATTTCATCGAACTCCACTAAAAAAAGTATAACAAGATTTGATTGGAGGTTAAGTATACAAGCATTAACTAAGGAGGTGTTATAAACCATGGATGCAATAAATTATCTTTTTTCTATTCTCACAGATAACTTTTCCTCCAAATTTTGATGTGGCATTTCAATAGTTCTACTAAACATGCAAGATATGTAAAAATGCGTAGAACCAGAATCAAATAGTATGTTCACTATTCATGAATGAATAACTATCGTACCTCTCACCACATCATTGTCCAGATCCACCTCATCAGTAGTAATAGCATAAGCCCTAATAGGTTCCCTTAGAGGATGTTGTTGATTTCCTCTGATAACCCTCATCTTAGGGTAATTGGTCTCATAATAACCATGCTCCTTACAGTTGTAACACCGCACTGTAGGCTAAGTTTTGATCTTAACCTTCCATTATTCTTCCACATTACCATGACTTTTCACATCACTTCAGAAATTCTTGTCTAGATGACCAAAAATTCCTGATTTGAAGAAATTCTTGGTCCCCTTCATACAGTTACCAAGATTATTCTTCCCAAAATTTTTAGAAGGGGAAAATTCAGGATTCTTTCCATCACATGATTTGATTGTGGAACCACCCATGTTGTTCTCCATTTTTCTCTTCTTGTCATTGGGCCTACAAGAACACTAAGAGTCTCCAATCTCTATTTCAACCTTGAGGGTAAAACATACAATATCCTCATAACTATCAAAGTCTCAAATCGCAAATGCTTTTCATAGATTCGACATTAGTACACTAAAGAAGAAATCTACCATGCTTTTGGCATTCATGACAAAGCTAGAGCGTACCCTTAATTCCTTTTGAAGTTAGCCTCATACGCCCCAATGGACTCATATTCCATATGCTTGAGGCCATGTAACTTTATTTCCATCTTGAGATTGAGGGTTCAACGAAAATATTTGTTGAAAAACAGCCTCTTGAATACCTCCCAATGCATGGAATCAAATTCCTTTTGGGTCTTTGTATATTTGATTAGTGTCTACCACTAATCATCTTCCCCATCCAAATGATAGACTACCAGTAAAACCATCTCTTCTTTCGAGCACTGGAGGATGGCGAATATATATTCAATAGAGTTAATCTAGTGTTCTGTGAGGATGTGATATAAGATCCGCTAAACATGGGAGGGCTTTGCCGCATGAACAATTCTATGGAAACATGCTCTTCCCTTGGAGGAGGAGGGCATTGCACATGATTCCAGTTATTATTCATAACTCGAGAGAGCTGAACAAGTACTATCATGATGTTTGGAGCACCTGATCTTTTCATATCAGGCATATCATTAGGGCAATCTTCGCATTGCCTATCACAATGGTTATTGGAGAAAGTTATTATATTTCCCGCCATTAACTTTGAAAAAGAACTTATAATTACATGTCATGAATACATAACTATTGATCATAAAAAGAAAACATTTAACATAAAAGGATAAACATACAAAGAGTATGTATGTCCTAAATTGTGCTTCCTTATGTTTAAACCTAGGTTATCCTCGATCTATTTCATGACTTATATTCTTATAGTATTTTCTTTTCCCTTAATAATGGTTTGTACTGAGCTCGTTAATCATCCAAAGCATATCCCCAGGGATTGTCATAACCAATAGTGAAGCAAGGCCCATTGTCATGCATGAGTTCTTGTTCGAGTCTAAATCAAAGGGGTGTTTTCGGGTTTTAATCCTAGATACATATGTGCCAGAGCCGCCTCTACATGATCATATCTAGACATGGATGTATTTTCTTAATAAAACACTTAATCAATTATCACCAAAATTTAGGAATGTTTTCTAATACTTAGTCTAAGCCCTAATGTTCTCACTAAGGATCTCTATTCCTAATATCCATAAATAACTAGACCATCCTATAATACAAACTATAGTGACCCAAGCCTTTTATATATAACATTACAAGATTTCATACAAAATTATACATCAGATTACAAGCCAAGGATTGTTAAGTATAGTGTCTTGGAAGACTATGTACAAAAATGATAAAACTTAGGACTAAAAAAATTTCTTTATTTAATCTCCATAAAGATCTTCTAACTTCCTTTGAACCCTTAAATCTGCATAAGGGACCCTGGGGAACACATAAACAATGGGATGAGCTAAAAATCCTAGTATGGGACTGAATATAAGGATACATCTTAAGCACATGAGTTAAGAGGAATGACATAATGATAACAAAGCATGGAACATATGATATGATATCATATAATCATGTGATAATCTAAACATGGAATCATATAAATGTGGAATAATTTTAAAATATTTCTTTAGCACATGTCAAGGCTGACTGCCAATACAGTTTCCCATTTTAGTATGGGTCAAGGCTAACCGCCAATCCCATTTCACATCCCATCTCATGAGATTTGACATTACCCAATGTGTTGGAGTACAACATGGGCACACCCATCTCAATATTTTCATGAATATTCTTGACACATAAATATTCCTTCCACATAAATAATCATACATAATCAATTGTTCATAAACATAAGGATACCCATGCAAAGAATTGGGTACCACAATCATGACATATGGCATAACCAATGAGTGTATCATGAAAGTGTTCATGAAAGAAAGGTATTAGAACATAAATAGACGTTCATAATATAATATAGTCATATTACATGGTAGTTTGTGAAAAATATAAGTGACAAAAAATAGGAAATGTATTTCAGAAACATTATCATTAAAACATCTTTGTGTGTTGTAAGGAAAAAACTGTAGAGCTTTAAAAATAGTAAAGAGGAAATTCTTTTATATACAACCAGAATTGAACCAAGAATATATCCATAATAAAAATACTGAATTTATAAAGAATTTTTTTTTCTTAAAATAGAGTATAGTGTGCTCTTGAAATTAGGTAAAAATACGGGATGTTCCTTTAAAACAAGTGTGCTTATTGGGAAGTATCGGGGAGGGATTCACTTAAAACATGTATATCCCAAAAAGAGAATGAGGGATGGATCCAGGAACATGATTTTAGAGCATATAAACAGTATTTAAAAGTTTTACATAAAAATAAAAGACAAATTCATTTGGGAAAATAGACAGATAGATAAACTCAAATGAGTAATGGAGTTTCGGGTATAATTCATTACGAATTATTGGCATGGTATCAGGTGTACCTAAAAAGGAATTTTTGAGAGATAATGGGGTTTCTAATAACTTATAAATTATGAGGGAAATATGGGGAAGGTGATAAATAGTACCCCATCATTAGGGATCACACATAAAATGGAATGACATAGAGGATAATCTTGAAATAAAAGTAAAGTGGGGAGGATCTATTACCTTAAATTCATTGTATTCTACACTTGTTATTAAATATCTGAATAAACAAATTAAAATTATTAATTTATAAGTACAGAACCTATTATATATGTAATTTAATTATTAAAACCCTTTTTAGTTCATTCAAGGTCTTCTTGATTAGTTGTAAGGTTCAATTTCATTGTTCGAGCTTATTTGTTAACTTGATTTTAAAATAATTGTTCACTTATATTCATGTTCAAATAAACATGAAAGATGGAAGTGTTTTTCAAAAAATGAATTTATATGATATTGATGAAAATCCCAGAGATTATTTTGTTTTATGTTTAATTTGGTTACTTATATTTAATTCGAACTATTATATAAAACCACATTGACAACCGTTTTTGTTAATTCGTGGGTTTGGCTACAAAGAACATGTTTTGATTTACAACATAATACCATTTGTACAAAATTGTACAGAATAAAAATAGAATATATAACATATATATCATCTGTTTGAACCATAAAAAAATGGTTTCAAGACCATATTTAAAGATGATAATAGAAAATTATAAAATGTTGTCCTTGAATGTGCTAAATTGGCACATCTCAAACTATGATTTAATTTTTTTCAAACGAAAGGTGATCAATCGAGGGGAGACAATGAAGTATCCCATTAGAATTATATTATTCCAGTATATGTATTCTACTAGAGTTATCATAACATTTGGGTGAAGTGAGGTGATGAAAGAAACAGAAAATAAAATAATTTAAAAGAAATAAAGGAATTGGAAAGATTAATTTACCTCTTGAGACTTCCTCCTTTGAGAACCTCATAAGGGGTGTGGTTTTGGTATTTTGAAGAGTCTGGGAGGTTTTTTAAGTAGGGGAGGACCTTGGGAAAGGAATTGAGCAGAATAGTGGCAAGGAACAAGGCTTGAGAGGAGTGAAGAGAAGGAGTGAGGTTGGGTTTTTATAGTGGAGAGAGAGGATTTCTCAATGCAAGATTCATTAATTTATTATTTCACCTCAAGATATGGAATAATGAGACTTCCTTGAACATGAAGAGTAATTTTATCATGGGATCCACAACTAATTGGTCTTACATCAGCAGAATATCATCAATGACTCAATAAATCCATTATTTAGCATTTATTATAAATTATCATATTTTTATTATTTATCAAAAATTAAAGTACTTCAGAAAATTATAAAAACTGCACCCTAACCATTTTTTGAAGTTTAGAATCGAATAATGATGTCCATTTTTCGAAAAATGGTTTTCTAAATATGATTATTTTAATATTTAATTGAAATCATAGTTTATTATCAAAACCAGTTTTAAAACATTCGTTAACTCATTCTAAAATATAGCTATATCATAATTTCATCTGGAATAATATTTATATACTATCATAGGTTGGGTTACTATTCATTAGGGTATATTCCTATTCATAATAGTATGTTAATATTCATTATGTTAGGTTACTATTCACCAAAAAAAATTTCTTATCGGGCTCCAAATAACATACTGATTGCAACTGTGTTTGTCAGATTTTTGAAATTCCAAACACAGAAGTGACAAACTTATGTTTAAAAGTATCTTATCACTTAGTAGTTCATTATGTTGTGTTTTCATGTGATTTTAAGAAATAATAATAAGAAGGAAATTTCCATTGAAAAAATTGGGTCGTTAACAACTGTCCCTACTCAGAATAGATAGGGAACTGGTGGTATACGTCAGTGGTTGTACGAGCCATGGTATTTGCCGACGTTGACGGCCCTTGGAAGACATACTACTCATCTTGTGCTTGAAATTGGATCAGGGTCATTTGGACTAGGGTCGACGATGTAGGGGAATATCTTCCCTGCTCCTCAGCTCGTGGGGTCGGGTGGCAGCGCTGGTGTGGCCTAGTGGGGGCCCTCCATGGGAGCCCGTAGATCATGATCCTGGGCAGGCTGGCCCGGACATCCCCCACCTCATTAGAATAGGGTATGGAGTCATCAAATCATTCCATATAGAGGCTCTCAAAACATTTTTGGATCAGAGTGGGGAGAAGTGTCTCCCTGCACAGCCCTTGGGGGCGGCGGTGGTGAAGAGTCACAGATTCCTCAAAATCCTGGCAGGATATATCCTGAGTCGGGATATACCCCTCCTCTTCGTTTCAACGAATGATGTTCTTTAACACCCTTTTCTGAAATCATTCATATGGGGAGATGGGGTATGGGTACCCATTAGTTTTGGAAGTGGAAACTGTCGTAGAAGCGGTGGAGCCTAGTTGGACTGTCGAGTTGACATTGCATTGACCCCTATGTTTGTGGATGGGCACTGATCGGTTTTCCGACTGGGCAGCTAGGGTCCTAGAAGGCAGGGAGGTTAAACCATTAGTACAGAAACATGGAATTATACACTCATTTCCCCAATTCCATTCTGTCTTCCTTGGATGGAATGAAGGATCCATACTTCCAACGTCGCCAACCGGGATGTTAAAAATTTAACTACAATAACATCTGGTTAGTTTCACACCCGGACAACTATTTTCATGGTGGGACCTGACATCTGATTACTAGATCCGGTGACACACTAGTTCAATAATATCTCAAATGATTCTAATTTCCAAATTGAGTAGAAGAACTTCACATCGGGTTTATAATATCTATTTTGGGCGCTCTCTCCATGGTACATGCATCCATCTATTTCGGAAGACACTCTGATTGCTACCCCGCATTCCCACATTCCAATGTTTGGTGGAATCCCTGCCCTATTTTAGGTCATTTTCTCCTAGATAAAAACATTATGATTGGATTTAATTTCCTCATTCCGTGGATTCCCCCTTGGAACTCATCACCTAGTATGAGTCTCCCTCATAAATTAAGATGTTGTTCGTGAAACTCTTTTTATTGCCATGTATTCAGGGACGCTGGTAAATT
The DNA here is from genome assembly GCA_963277665.1 of Viscum album. Taxonomy (NCBI): domain Eukaryota; kingdom Viridiplantae; phylum Streptophyta; class Magnoliopsida; order Santalales; family Viscaceae; genus Viscum; species Viscum album. The sequence continues at coordinate 1,230,186,212 of OY728130.1, forward strand.
ACACTTCTTCATTCTAGAAATTCCAAGGGGTCTGATCAGGGTAACAACCTTTGGTAGGTGGATTAGTCACGTTGGACATCCCTGGCATGTCTGGACACTATAATAATGCTACATCTGGGTTTCTTCCCCTTATGATAGGGCATCTCGAGGGCATGCAAGACTGAGGCATCCCACACCGAATGCGGGGAATTATATTCCATATGCATGTATCATAGGCTTTCCTCAGCTTCCTAAGTGTAACATAGGGTATTTCATGAGTTTAATGTCTAGAAGAGATGGATCAGACTGATCAGAACATTGACTAGACTGGATCAGATGGTTGAAACCCCAGGAAGGAACACTGATTCTAGGGATAACATGGGGTAAGTTACCCAAGTGAAATTATGATCAGTGAAGAGGTATGTAACATGATCTCACCCAGATGTGGCGGGCCATGTAAGAATAATGATGGATATGGGTTGTTGGGAATGGATGGAGTGAGATGGAGAAGATGCAAGGGTGATGGTGGAGTTAGGATTGAGCCTCGAAGAGACTTCTTATGTATCCCCGTGGAAGGGAATCAAAGTCCACATAGTTTGGTGAGGCGATAGAACACCTAAAGAGGTGACTCATATGATGGGGACCTAGAGGAAATGGAACATCCAAGTTGGGGAATGACATTCCCGAGACACATAGGCTTGAGGGAAAGACCCAAGTGAGATATGGGTGATGGGTTTGAACCTCAAAGAGGATTTATATGTACCTCTCCTTTTCAAGGATAAAAGTCCATGTAGTTTAGAACAGGGCATGGAATCAGGGTTTTTGTATAGAAAAATGACCTGCTTACAATATGGGGCTTACACGTGGTTATCATCCTGAGGTTGTTCTAACACTTGAGGGAAGACCATAGATGTGGGTCCCAACAAAGGGGACTACAATGGCTTACCATTGATTGGGGAATACGATGGATTAACATTGATTGGGGTTTACAAAAACATACCATTGATTGGGGTTGAAAACAGCTTAGTGATTATTATGGGATAGTTTAGTGTCATGTGTGAAAAAAGGGCATAGTTTTTATCATCATGTATGACAGGGGTGGACCGATGTGACGTAGTCTGTACCGATGGGAGTTTGTGAGCCAACGTGAAGAGTGATCGAGAAAAATGGTTGTTTGGATTGAACCCTAGGGAGGCTTTCTGTGTAAATCACTTTGCCAATGATCAAAGTCCATGTCATTCTAGATTGCTTGGTGAACCGATGTGAAGGGGTCAGGACCAATAGTTTTTGGGCCTGAACCTCTGGGAGGATTACTATGTACCATGCCTTGGAAAGGATCAAATTCATGTAGTATGGGATGGTTTTGGAGAACCAACATGAAGTGGTCGGGACAATTGGTTGTTGGGATTAAACCACAAGGATATTTCCTACGTACCATTCCTTGGAGAGGATCAAAGTCCACTACGTTTGGGATGTTTGGGTGAACTGACGTGAAGGAGGTCGGGACCAATAGCTGTTGGGCTCGAACATCAGAGAGGATTCCTACATACCATTCCTTGGAAAGAATAAATGTCTTCATATTTTAGGATTGGTGATTGGGATTACACTCTATGGTGTCCTAGAGAGGGTGACATGGTTGATGCTTACTCAAAGCCCACATTAGTCATGCCCGGTTTGAGAAACTAGAAGAATCAAAGACCAAACGATCACATCGTGGAAGATGCGTATGTGGATGGTGATTAGGGGATTACATGTGGTTAGCCACCCAAAGAGGAAACTAGGGATTATGTGTGGTTTTCATCCAAAAGTGGAAACAAGGGCATACACGTGGTTTGTAGCCCAGAGAGATTGAGATTTTGACGTACTCCTTGATGGAGGCCCGACTGGCGGCAAGGCCCAAATGGATAGGGCTTTGGAAAAAAAGAGAGGAGGGTTCTGGTTCCCATCCCCCCTGGTCACTGGCATAGAATAATAAAGGAGGAGTAAGGGTATTACCTCCTACAAGAAAGCTAGGGGCTTGCACCAATATGGGTTCCCATCCCCATGGACATCCAGCACTCACGCAAAGAGGATCTTATTCCACGTGAGGAAGATCTCAGTCCCATGGGGACGAGAAGGCATAGAAAATGTCAGAGATGGGGCACCTCATCTATGATGCACGAGGTGGGGTCATAGTTTATCATCATGTTATGAGGATGATGGCACTTGGCAGTTTAACGTACTACATCTCAGACGATGCAGGTTCACTCTGCACCCCTAGGACATACATAACTGGCATTCTTTGACCCTTTGTGAAGGGAAGGCACTAACAATACCATGGTGAGGTGGTGTTGTGGAGTGATCCATTGAGGGGGGCACATTAGAGTGGCTATGTGAAGAAGAAATATCCCTTAGTGTGCCTATGTAAATAATCCTAAGATGAAGTGACGTAACATGGAGCACAACCCAATGGACATAGAAATCACTTCGTGCAAACATGGAGGGTCGTAGGAGAAATGGGTTTGCAGAGAAAAGGGGTTCACAGAAGGTAGCCTCATGAAGATCGGATGCTCCATATAGTAAAGGGGCTTTTCAAAGGGGTATGATTCATGAAGTGAAGTGGCCTAGCCTAGGCATAGGGCATAGGTTGATATGGAAGGTGCATCACAAAGAGGAAAGTCTTTCACAGAGAAGGGATTTGCGTAGAAAGGGTGCCCTACGAAGCACAACACAATGAAGCAGTGTGCATCCCGAAGCATAGTGACCCTGCCATGGAATATGGGTTACATGTTCACAGTGGGTACTACGTGAAGCATAAATTCTCCGTGAAGACCCATGTCCCCTTGGGGAACCCATTCCTTCACAGAGTCCCATGGTCTCCGTGAAGGGAATCCGTCATTGAAGAGGGGTTGCATTTTAGAAAATTGAAAGGCACTTCATGAAGCTAAAGTTCCTTGAAGAGAACATGGTTTGCAGAGCAAAAAGTTATTCATGATTTGATATCTAAGAAGGAAAAAGGTTGGAGGATCCTTCCGTTGGGCTCGAGGGGTGCCCGGTATTTATAAAAAGGAGGCGCCATGAGGTAGAGCTCACGTGGAATGAAGACATATGGAATTTATTTAATCCGCGAAGCCTCCAACATCCTTGCACCGCAACAGCATTGAAAACAGAAAATCCAATCCCAGAGCATCCCTCCACCTTGCCCCGTGGAGGTATCACAAACGTCAAATATGATTGCGGAGCCTCCCGCCTCCTAGCACTGTATCATCTTGGCTAACGTCAAATATGATAGCAGAGCCTCTTGCCTCTTTGATCTATAGTGCATTCAAAAAGGGGTATCTTCATTCCGGCCACAGTGCTATGGGGCTCCGTGAACAAGCTCCATGAGTCAGCCTCAAAGTCTTAATGTTTACTCATCCTCTTTCCAAATTTTGGTCCTAACATGTACATACATCAGTACATCCTAATTTTTCTTTACAGCAGACTCATCTGGAAACAACTCACCAATACCACCAAATAAATTCCATAGAGTACTCTGACCATGCACATACCCTAACTTAAAAGTTATCATCCACCCAGCAGGCTTTTCTAATTGAATTTAAATAATCCTGCCAATCTAATATGATAAAAACTGCTAAATAAGAACATAAAGCAACTTAAAATCCCAAATACATCTAGTAGTCTCGTCAGCTAGTATTGAAGGAATTTCATCACCATACTTTACTAGAAACAGCCAGAAGACACATACACCTTCTAGCGTTCATTAATCCTACCAAAATTCTTGTTTGGTGGCACCCATTGAAGACATTTTGAAATCTCTGATGAAAAACTTGGGGAAGACCCAACTCTCTGACCCATGAATGAGTACTATCAATACCCATTGATATTAAAAAGAGGACAAGAGTATCCAAATACACCTACTCCATATACGGAATGGACATATATTCCAATTCCAGCTGCTGATGTCACCAAACACATCTTATCAATGGTGAAAGGGTGGATTCAAATCCATTCCCATAATCTGGAAGCATGCCATGATATTATAACAGCTACTTCAGCAGTACTAGGGGAAATACATGTAAATCATTCCCCACATATGGGATGACACATAAACATGCCATCCCAGAGCATATACACATCATTGTTCCAGTCCAGGAGGGTCACATGTCATACTCACCCATATCACATAGACAACAAGATTGAGAACATACACCCTTTCAAATTGGATGAAATCTGTCCATTTTTATGGCCGCTTCAAGGGAGTCACATACACCTGCCCATGATATCCACTTATCTAAAAAAGTGGCCCCAAATAAGAATAAGATAACATCCAAGAATAAGTATCTTCAAACACTTTGGGAAAATCAAGAGTCAAACTACAATTTGGCTCTTCTTAATGTTGTAGTTCTTGATGCCCTCAGACATTTTTTCAAAAATTACTCAAGATACTATCCTCTCATTACAAAATTAAGGGAGTGTTAGTAGTTATTCTGATGTTCTCCATCAGAAAATTTATCATGAAGGCTTGATTAATGGAAATTATGTAAATCCAGAGAGCCTATCTCTCGATGAGAGTCGCAGTAACCCTTAGTGTGGCTAGATAACCAAGGATCAGTAAAATACATATGTTACTATAATCCACCATGGTGGTTCTACCCTTTATGGAATTCACTGTGAAAGTCCTCTCTACAGTACTATTTTTCATTATAAATATAATTATATAATTGAAAATGTAGTGATGAGAAATTACTCTTATCTCGAGGAACTTTCAAACCTGAGGGAAGTCATGCTTGATGGCTTTTTATTGACAGGCAAAACACTTTCTCAACCGAAAGACATCTTAAGGGAACTGTCATTCTATGAACCTCCATTGGGTCATTTTCTTTCAAATACAGAGTATCCACTTTGGTTATGACATGTGGAAAACCCTCTAGCGAAATACGATAGAAGATATTTTAAACATTAGAAGACAATTGACTATATAAAAATACCATTCATGTTCTCTCCTTTGTAAAATTCTCAGTATAAAATTACAGAATTGATAGTAGAAGATTGTATTCACGATATTCAACTCATCTTATGGAAGACTCTTTGTTATTTGAAAACCAAAGTATTACCATATGATGAATATAAAAATCATGTGAAGGTAATATAAGAGTTGAAATGCCAAATTGACTTGGCATCTCTCTCAATTTCCCAACATACAATGGATGAAAAAGAGAAGAGAACCCTTCGACGTTCATTCCTCAATGCTCTAATGAGGTTGCCCCCGTAAATTTCAGACACCCCATCTGGTCTTCATTTTAGGGGATGGGATGCACATAGAAAATTCCATTTCACTCCACTCCAAAATAAACAATTTCAACCAAAATAGGTCTCATGCAATGTTATTTCCCACGGTTGGCTACAATCAATAGATTTTGTATGTAATCAAATATACACTTAAGAAATGGCGTCAACTAACTCTTATCAGGGTTAGGCCCAAAGAAAAGAAGTTGTTGATTTACTTTTACATTATGCATATGAGAATCTTGAGTAGGTGTCCCACTTAGAGGATTTAATTCATCAAAGAATGAAAATATCTGAAATAGCACAATGATCAACCGAAATAGGTGATTTGACATGTTTTCGGATGATGCACCCAGCTAATGTCTAAACCAAAATTCTCAAAATTAGAAGAGCAGTTATAATAATCTCAACTATAGAAGTTCAAGAATCACCCCAGCTTGCAAGGCTATGGGGTCAGTTGATTCCACCTTCAAATTAATTAAATATTGTTCAATGATTTTTATAAGAAGAATAAGAATAGCCCCATCCAGTAGGGCTAGGGGGCGTTTTCAAATCTACAATCCCCTCCTAAATAGAATTCTGTTTTCTCCCAATTAGGGATGAATCCACAAAGAGAGAAAAAAATTGAACTATCTAAGGATTGTCTTTGGGTTAATGTCCACCAAACAGTTCATATAAATACCTCATATAATAGAATAGAGTCTCATGGAAGATATAGAGGGAGTCAATATTACAAAGATACTGACAGAATTCCATCAATGCATTATTCATCAGTACATGTCATCAAAACCATTACATAAGATCCTCTAGAAAGTGATCCTAGTTTAAGGGAATAATAAGTTGAGGTTCTTATCAATAATATGGTACACAATGAGGAAAATGAATAAGGTGTAGGTACCCAAAATAAGAGGCTTACACAAAATCTAGGTATTCCTTCAAACAACCAACTCCAACCCCTCTGAAAGGTATATAATGAGGGGAAATATCAAAGTTTGATTGCATATCACTTTTCCACTGGAGAATCTCAATCACATTCTTATGAAGAGATATTTGCACAATAATAAGTGGACATTATGGAGTTAAAAAGACTCAATAAAGAGTTACTTCGAAGCAACATTTATGCTAAACGTACTTCCCAGGTAGGTCCTCAACATTCTCATCATGTTGGAGATCCTCTGGAAAGTGGATTTGTAGTAACTACAGATGTGGATAATGAGATCTCACTATTGAGTACACTACCAATGGTAGGATCAAAAACCTCCTGAAAGGCCTGTTCCCATGGGTTATCCATGGTAAATACCAGCACCACCACCAGTGGTTTTTCCGGTCGTTTCACCAGCTCAAGCTCCAGTTGTTGTATCTGCATATGTTCCATCAAATCTAGATATTCCCCAAATTATTATGAACAAAATTGAGGCATTAATGACTTTATTGGAAGCTATGTACGAATGACGTGCACCGGTTCAACAATAAAAGATATCTTACCCCGAATGGGTGGACTGGATTTCTCCCCCACCAAATTTTGTGAATACCACATTTCCAATCTTTAATGTTTCGAGAGATCTGGAACAACACGTAACACTTTTCATTTCATGTTGTGATCCCATGATGGGAAATTCTCAACAAAAAGAACCGGAAAATATCATGTGTTTTTTTAGTCACTACGGGGACTAGATTTTTATTTGGTATACAAGTTTACAATCTCTATCAATTACAAGAGGGGATGATATCCGTTCGAAATTACTTTTTCAGTTTTTCTCAGTGCTACTGAAGATGAAATTTTTTGATATTTCCAATTGTATAAAAATTCAGAATGAAAGAGTTTCATATTTCATTGTGCTATGTAAAGGATTAACATATTTCTTAACTCTGTAACTCCCTTAAGAAGTGTTGCTACCAATTGTTGTGGAAAATCTATGTGATGAGTTACACACACCATTGATCCCTGTAAAATACACAATAGGGTTTGAATACCTTACATCAATTTCTCATCATATAGATGATTATATTATAGAAACTAAGGCCAAAACTAATGTAATTTCATTATCTATGAGAATGTGAATAAGGAAATCAGAGGCTACTACCGTAACACTCAAGAAAGAACTTGTACCTTCTTTCACTTCAAGAACTTGATTGTATCAAAGGGATAAACCTCCAAATCATCATCAACATTGACTGCCTCATCAATAAGATTGAATAGATCAAAGACATAAACAGTTTGAGGAATTCTAAAGAAAATTTTATTCCTACTAAAATGAAAACATTCCCGGTAACTTCATCTTAGCTTTGGAAAACAAGTTCCCATTCCAGAGTGTTTTGTTTTCAAAGACCTCATACAAAAAATGGTGGACTCTGGGCAAGTGAAACTAAAAAATTAATCCGTTCACATAGCATGTGTGACTACTACAAATCCAGGGTAAGAAGGTGAATGGAAGGACGTCAAAAGTAAAAATTTACACAAATATGATGATTCTATGATTAGTAATACGATCAACCAAACTCAAGACATTTTAAGAACATAGTTGAATCAACTGGTTATTCCCTCCACCACTCCTGCCATATTAAAACCACCTTCATCAGAAGGTCAATACTCAAAAATTACATGATGACTAGAAAGAAAAGGAGCAGTTAGAAGAAGAAAACCTCATTTCAAGGCCAATGTTGTCCTCATCCCAGTCAGATTTCATGTCATATGTTTCAAAAGAACTGGAACCACCCCTCCAAATAGCACACCTAGAACCAACCTTTTAGGAGAATATTCATTATATGAAGAATTGATCATTGGTTCTGTTAACATTATCAACTTAAAATATCATTATGAAAACGATGATTAAGATTATAATGATCCAATGTTTCTTATACCTAATTAGGGAACCAGAGGAAGAGACCTTGGTTGTGGATATAGGGGAATAAATGTGAATTATTTAAACCTCCATTTTAACTCTACCCCTGCTCGAATGATTTAAGAGGCATAAACTCATGGAATATCCTTTCAACGGGCTCAACAAGAATAAGAATTTTCTTCCATGCTAGTTGAGTTCGATTATGACATGATTATTTAGGAGGACCTGTTATATGTCACACCATCTACCTCTCATAAAGTAGATATAAATAGTCAGTATAATATACCAATGCCAAGAGTATTTCTAGCTTTTTCTCCCACACATTTTACATCTACATCAGATGAATCAACTTCCCATACACCTGCCAAACTATATTTCCATCCTGGGAAACATAGAACTCTGGATCAAAAGTATGATGTTTTGAAACAACTACACCATTTTCTAGCCATGTTATCAATGCTGGACGCCATCAATCTGTCAAAAGATCTTTGAGAAGAACTTTTTGAGGCATTTTCAATTCTTCAAGAGTTTGAAACTGAAGTTGCTGTTGCTGAGGATTTTGATATAGAGAATGATCTAGCAGAATATCATGCAGTCATATGTTTTATAGAGAAAGATTAAAATGATTTTTTACATGGATATATCATACCCTTGTATTTATCTGTCTAGTTCAAAGACATTGACATTCGACGATCCGTCATTGACAATGGCCCCAAAGTCAACCTCATTCATGTTCGTACACATCATCAATTGGGCCTGACTAAATCTGACTTAACTCCTTCCACTTTAATATTGAAAGTATATGACAAGAATGAGCAAGAACTATTGGGATAGATTACACTCATAGGTCAATTTGGATATCTTGTGTCTAATTCAGATTTCATGGTTGTTCTTTAGGACTCAAGATTAAACATTCTTCATGGAAGGCCTTGGATGCTTCAACACGTGGCCATTCCTTCATCATAACACCAATTTATTAAGTACTATTTCAATTGTAAAATATGGAATTTGTATGGTGATTAGGGTCCATTAAAAACATGTGAATATCTATACATTGAGGTAGAGTTTTATCCCAGACAAGGAATGAGGTCCATTTCAAAGGAAATAATCAAAGTTAATTCTCCATATGGTTTAGAAAAGATTCTATCAAACCCATTCATAAATTTTAGTATAGATTATGTGCTTCCCATCAATCAAATTGAATGGGTAAAAAAAATCTAGGCAGTTGCCCAATAATTTCTATAATGTCAATTGTGACAATTATGTCTGAAAACATGGGGGAAACTATTGATTCACCAAGTAGTGATGGATGCTTAAATTGAGATGTCTTCATTACATCTGTTGAACTACAACAAGACTTTACATCGTCAATAAATGTATAATAAGTTTTAGTAGTGTTTGAGGAATACATAGATGTTTATTACCAATCCATCATCTCCTGTTTTTTACCCTAGGAAGTCTCTTCATCGTTAGTACGGTCAGAAATGCTGGCCTCTTCTTCGAGATGTTTAAATACTGACTCCTTTCATAACATAGAATGTTTTGTTTCGTCATTTACTATGAAATTATAAACAGAAGCGGTAAAGTTTAATGTATATGATGATGGAGATATCTGGTTTGCTCCTATAGCATTTGAGGAAGGTATATCTACCACTGTGGATGAGCTGAGAGAAGAAAATTTGGGTACAAAAGAAGATGCACGCACCACTCTAATTTGTGTGATCAAGACATATGAAGAGAAAGATGTGTATAATTCATTTATAAATAAACATTGAGATATATTTTCTTGGAATTATGAAGAAATTCCATGAGATAATTCTGTTGTATCCACCCGTCATTTGGGTTTGCTAGAAGAACATCACAGATTCAAGTAGAAAGCAAGATAAACACACCCAACTCATGCCTCTAAAATTTAAGCTAATGTTGATAAGCTTATAAAGGATAACTTTGTCAAGGAAAATAAATATCCAAAATGGATGGCCAACATTGTCTCAGTGAAAAATTAGAATGGAAAAATCTAATTTATCGGTGATTTCAGAGTTGTTAACCAACATTTTATTAAAGATGATTTTCCAGGTCCAATCACATAGATTTTAATTGATGAAACAACTAGATATGAAGCTCTTTCTTTTATGGATGGATACTCCGGGTATAATCAGATGTGTATCACCCCATATATTGAAGAATATACATCCTTCAGGGAACCTCAAGGCATGTTTTTCTACTGGTTAATTCCCTTTGGCTTAAAGAATGCAGGTAAAACATACCAACGTTCCATGCACCATATTATCAAACACTTTTTAGTGAAATTTGTTTAATGTTATGTGGATGAATTGGTTGTCAAATCAAGACCACGTTACAATCACTTGGCTGATCTAGAAACCGTATTCAATAATCATTGGAAACACAGTTTGAAGATGAACCCCTTGAAATGTGATTTTGTGGTAACAACAAGAATGTTTCTTGGCTTCGTTGTATGCTAGTGTGGTATCGAAGATGATCTCGAGAAAAAAATTAAACCCTTGGTATGTCACCTCTTCAAAATTTGAAACAATTAAGAGGAATTCAAGGAAACTTGGCCTATATTTTGGGAATTATTGAAAATTTGGATGGAAAGTGTTTTCCCAACACCATATTAATGAAGATGGGAGTCACCTATTAATGGAATGAATACTGACAAGAATCATTTGATATCGTCAAGAAATATCTCTCGAGTCCACTAATAATAATAACACATGTTGAAGGAAGACCACTTATTCTCTATGTGACATCTTCAAAGTGATCACTGGCTACCTTCCTTGCTCAAAAAATGATGTTGGGAATGAGAACAGTCTTTACTATCTCAGTATAGTTGTGCTTCGTGTAGAAACTCAGTATTCTAATATTGAAAAGTGATGTCTGACATTAATCATTGCAGTTCAGAAATTGAGAAATTACATACAGCATCATGAATTCCAATTGGTATCTCACATTAACCCACTCAAATATATCCTCAGTCGTCCTATGCTTACAGGGCATCTTGCAAGTTGGGAATTTATTTTTTCAACAGTTTTATATCTAGTTTGTGCCACATAATGAAATAATAGGCTAAGCTCCAACTAACTTCCTTGATAATCCTCCATTGGTGGAAGATATATTATTAAATACAGAACTTCTTGATGAAGTGGTTTTATCTATTCAAGAGAATTCCCATTCATGGGAGATGTACATTGATGATGCCTCTAGAAGTCCAATAGGTAAGAGAATGGAAAACCATAAAGTCAACAATTTTTGGTAGGAAATTGACTTTATTTCCCCAGAAAAGGCATTTTTTCCTTACTCCCAATTGTAAAAAAGGTGGTACCTACAATGATGCATAATATCAAGCTCTCATCGTGGGTTAAGAATTGGCCCTTCAGGTAAAATTGAATCACTTAAATGTGAAAGGTGATTCAGAATTAGTACTCAAGAAAATCAATGTGGAATACTCTATCAAAAAAGAAGAGTTAATCCCTTTGTGTGATTACATCACAAGGTTAATAGATTAATTTCCATCACTGCCAACATTTTCTCATGTCCCTAAATTAGAAAACGCCTAAGCTGATGCACAAGATAATGCTACTACAGCTTTGGCATATCTAAATCGGGGAGAGACAATCATTAAGATATCCCATTGTACTGTGCTCTCACCCTTCGTTCATCCCATAATGGAGAGAAGTTAATGAGATTAGCACTATTTCTAAGCCATATAGTCATACCATATGATAGTGGACACTCATTGTGGAATACCTTCAAAATGGGATATTCCACCAGTTAGAGCTGAAAAAAACATATATGATGATGAGCAGCCAATTTTACTTCTTATGATAGTCCATATCACCAAAATATCCTTTAAAAATGAGGCTTCGATGGAATCATCCTCAGATGTATGAATGGAGAAGAAATTACATCTGTCATGAAATAAGTGCATTCAAAAGATTGTGGTTCCCATCTATCTAGGAACAGACTCTCTGATCAAATACGAGGGCTCAAATACTTTTAGCCTTCAATAACGCAGGATTGTACAGATTTTACTAAGAAATGTCATCCCTTCCAAGTGCATGATATCTTCATTCTTCAACCCCAAGAGTTTCTACATACATCTAAATACACTTGGACATTTTTTCCATGTGGAGTGGATATAGTAGGACCATATCCTCCTGCCACAAATAAGCAGTTCAAGTATATTCTTACTGCTACTAACCTCTTCTCCAAATGGTCTATGGCAATAAAACTAAAAGACGTCGAAGCCAAATGCATTGTATGTTTTTAAAAAACTAATATCATAACTAGTTTTTGTGTCCCTCATACTATATTTATGGACAATGGAACCAATTTTTGTTCTACTATAGTAAAAAATTTATATAAAGAACCTAATATCAAATCTAACCATTCATCTCACTATCAAGTAGAAGCCAATGGACAGATAGATGCCTTTAATAAGAACATATCAAATATACTCTATAATATGGTTGATAAAGATAAGAAATCATGGCCTGATAAACCTTTGAATTATTTATGGTCTTGTCAGACTGATACCTGTACTGCCAACCAGGAAACTCCTTATTGATCAGTATACATAATAGAAGTAATTTTTCTAAATGAAATGAAATTTCCTTCACTCAGAGTTTCAATATGTGATCAGTTATCTATTGATGAGATGCCTCAGAAATAGTTTGATGAAATGGAGTATTTAGAAACAAAATTCATACATTTTAACTTTTAGAAGAATATCATAATAGTATATCATGATCTTTTAATAAAAAATTATTCCAATGTCCATTTCATCAAGGATAATTGGTATTGGTCCTCAAGAATCTAATGATAAAAGGAAAGAGAACTCCAATGATTGAGCCAAAATTGAAATAACCTTATTTTATACCAAAGGTATACTCAAATGGGTCTTATTTATCAATTTCAATGGATGGATTGCTCATTACAACTCCCACCAATGAAAGATTCTTGATGAAACACTTTGCATATTTGCACAGATCATTTTCCTCATTGCAAGATGGAAAACTTCGCAACCCCCATGTCCTTATTTCAAGACTTAAAACTCCACAGTACAAATTCCATGTTGCAAGACGTTAAAATACTTAACATCCATAAGTGTCCATGTTGCATGTTGTTAAAATGTGTAGAATCTTTTTCCTTGTCACATGACATTAAACTACAAGATTCCACTTGTCCTCATTACAGTACATTAAACTATAAAATTAACATATTCTCTATTTGACATTAGGGGCTTCCACAAGATAGCATCATGAAAAAAATTACTACTCCTTTGTGGCACATGATTCCCTTTCATCGCTATGTATGATTCTGGTCTTCATAGGGACCTTGTTTCAAGAAATCGGAATGGCTTGATTCTCATCTTTTTCTAATATGTAGAGATGCCTAGATCTTCAATCTTGGGCCTAGCCACAATGAAACAAACCAAACCCCTCCATTCCTTATATAAGAATCCAACAGTCATACGAAATGTTTAAAGAAAAACATATAGTTTGATTCATTCCCTTAGTAATACATGTAGGGAAATTAAGGTTTAATACCATAGTCCATTTAAAATATGTCTTTCTTTCCACATCGGTTCACATTTGTCCTTACCGCATGATGTTAAAAAGTATGAAAATTTAAAAACCATATTCTTCACTTGTGTCACCATTGTGTTTTAGAAGAAACCCTTACCGATCCTAGTTTCCCACACTGAGCATATCTCATGGGGGATTAGAAATTGGAGAAAACGATTATTTATAGAAATATGTTGTCTCAATTTCTTATGGGGATATCAATGTCTTCACTGTATAACTTCAAACTACACAGTATAATGTCCTCACTAGATGACTTTAAAATTCACATCAAAACATTACATTAAAAGGAAACAAAGAAAGATTCTATATTAAATATGAGTCAGACATATGTAATGGATGTCAAAAAAAAAGGTCAATATTGATACCAATATTTCACTTGTTCATTTAGAATAACTCTCTTCTATATTTAACAGTCTTATTCATGAATATTTATGGATCATCGTAATATTTCTTATAGTTTATGGTGACAGAGTTTCCAATACATGATATCTCTTTTGTCTGATGATGTAGCATATTCCCTTAGCTTGTCATGCATATGTTTATTACATAATGGGAGTGTCATTAAAAAGATTCCACTGTTTTGCTATGCAGTATATGACCTAACTAGCACTGAAAAATTCAACTCTTGTAACAAGTTGTCAAATGATGGTTATTTATTTATTGGTTATAGTATCTGTGTCCCCTTCTAACATTTATGAAAATATATAATAATCTATATTTTAAAATAGTAATTCAGGTTTATTTATCAAATTATATTTCTCTTGATCTGAAGATCATGAAGACCATGGTTTACACATAACTCTATCCATGTGTTCAAAGAAATATGAAATAACCAAGGAATCACTTGGCCACGTATCATATATTGTTCCATTTCTGGTCATTGTTATATGACATAAAACTACAGACACCATAACTCATACATTTGGTGCTGACCATCGTAAAAGACATATTCCTCCTATTCTTTGGAAGTCTCGGTGGGAAATACCCTCTCAATATTCTGGTACTTTTCTCCATAATCCAAACATTATGCTTTGATAAATATGAATCTCCATATACGGTCTTCATCTTTTAGAAATTGAATGTTAAAATGCATAAGAAATCTTTATCGTGACTAGGCAGCATGTTCCCTTTAGTGGTCTTGCAAAAGTTGCCTACATAATGGGTCTGTCAGTCAAAAGATTCCATTATTTGGCTATGCAGCATATTCCATAGTTGGCCCTTCATAATACATCCCCCATAATGGGTTTTTCAAATAATGGTAACTTCGTTCTTTGAAAAGACGTTCTCTAATGCCTTCCGACCTTTTTCCATGTAATTCATCAGATCTAGAAATTCCTAAAACATAATTTACAATTTTCCCAGCCATACATGAATATGATTGTATGTACCCAAATGAATTATCAAGAAATTTGGAGAGTCTCATACCTTGAGTCAAAGCTAAAGACCTAAAATTAATGCCACACATTGGCATCACTGCATGACTTGAAACTACACAATACAATGTCCTCACTGCATGACTTTAAACTCCAACGTTTGAGATTAGAAATTTTCCTTTTTCATAAATTTTAACCATTCCTTGTACACCAAATTTTCATAGAAGTTGTTTTCCAATTCATGATGTACGTAAGAATAAAATAGAACTTTATTCATTAAATCCATTTCCTTGAAAAAACCAACCATATTGGTCTTAATTCCCCCAAATCTTATTGTCCCTTGTCTATCAATAGTAAAATGTTAAATTCATAAGAGATATTGGTCTTGACTATGCAGTATGTGCCCTTAGGTGGCCTTGAATAATTTTCCTACATTATAGGCCTATTTTTCAAAAGATTCCACTATTTGGCTATGTAGAATATTCCCCATTTGGCCCCTCATAACACAACTCCCATAACAAGTTTTTCAAATAATGGTAATTTTGTTCTTGGAGGAGACTCCCCTTATGTTGATACAGGATTTAAATTTGGTGACCAAAAAAATCATTGCTCAAGATTCACCTTGGAAATATGTATATAATATTAAAGCAAGCCTTATCCACCGAGTCTTGTTTGGGATCTAATTTCAATATTTATGGTAAAAGATGTTTGACTCTAAATACTATCCCTTTATAGTCAAACATACATGAATCTAAACTTTCTATAACAAGAGATGTGGTACTCACCCGATTGAGAAACCCCAAAGGGAACTCTGAGAAAAAGTTGAGTCCCAACTCACTAAACATACATTTCTTATGATTTAGATAATATTGATCCAAAAAGAGTTCATAGATACAATGTTTTTGGGGTTTCCAACATAAATCAAGTAAAAATCAAACTATGCTCGCTAGGCCCCTTGCAATAGAAAGTAAAATTAGACCATCCTTCCAAACATGATGTAGCTACAAATCTAGCCAAATGATGTTGGAATGTGTCAATGTTCACTACTGTTACAATAGAACAATATTCTTTTCATTCTGAATGAATCAAATTCTGGGGGTTTTAATCACCATGAAATGTGTTCCATGAACATCTCCACAAAAAGTCCTCAGTGGGGCTCCAAATGATCATGGTGAGAACCTGTATTTTTCATTGGGATCAGTGATGGTAGAGAAGTCATCGGTCCAATGGTCTAGGACCATATTCCATCACTGATCTAAAGTAGGGGTGCAGGGGCACAACCCCTGCGGTTTGAAGCAATTGTTTGACTATGTCCCTAAATCAGCGCCCAAGGTACCAATGCGCAAACACCTACACGCCACCATGTTGGAGATGATTGATGTAATAATTTTGGCTAAGTCCTCAAGGTGTTGCCCTAGTCTAGGAAAATCACCGGTGGTGTGCAAGTCTACCTGGGCGGCACCCATCTGGCACGCATATACTTTTGTGCCCCAAAGTTGGCACAAAACCAAATTGGGCAACCAAACTCCTTTCAGCAAAAGTGTTATTTTGGAATATAAATAGACACTTCGAGTCTTCATTTGTCTATATAAATTTTCCTAAATCCCAATTGGTGATCTGGTCTCCATAGTGCATCTCTCAAGCCTTACTAAACTTTCAAGAATGATCTTCAAGACCTTGAGTGGAGTATTTAAAGGAGGATCATTGGACATAAGTCCTTTTAGTGTATGAAAACCATAACACTTTCCCGCCTAAAGCGGTGAAACTCCCTATACCAGAAACACTTGCATGCCACCTATTCCATTCATAAGAACTTGAGCGCCCTACTTTTGGGATCACATATGAATTCTTCTGAAGGCTTGAGCTATGTCTCGCCCATGTATTACCATAAAATATGTTCATCGCTTAAGGGAATACTCAGTCTCCCATGTCTACTTTCATGCCCATACAGTGCACCATTACCTACATGGGATCCCCTCTTTTATTCAGTTACACTCTTCAGTCCACAAGTAATCATGCCTTTCTCAAAGACATCCATGGAAATGCTTCTTCATCCTTTTCTCCCCTTTCTAAAAGGGATTCTATTGAGACCTTCACCAAGAACTCCTAACATATAAAAACATTTGGAAATATAGATTAGCGTATCTCATATTTGGGTTAGTATATCCACAGTCATATGTTTCCAACATTTGTTTCATAATGGGGATAGGATTATTAGAGTGTCTGTGGGTTTGTATAACCACATTCACAAGGACATTTCTCCCAGAAACAGTGTAGGGAAGTTCCCAGTTTGGAGAAGGGTTGGGTCATGGCCTCTCCATTCTCTAAGAGATGACCCAGAACCTCTGGTCTCTGGTAAAGAAGGTAAATTTCCCACTTGATTTTCTACCTTTTGAAAAATGGAGAAGTATCCCTCCCATACCAGGATCAATTTTAGGGAAACCATCCTATCGTAAGCCCCAAGATTTTCTTGTAGGAGGTATCATCAATACTCTTATTCTCTTATTTAGTGAGAATGAATATAGGAGAGATGGGAACATGGAAATTTGTTACCCTTTACCTCTCTTGTTGAGCTTTGTCACCACGGGCATCTATCCTAGTGTAATCCCATAACCTTCAACCATTATTCTTTTCATTGGACCATTGTCCAATGTATATAGAAGAGAGGGAGGAATCATCATATCTCCCTCTTCCAGGGTCACCTTTCCCTCATCCATTGTCGCAAATGTAGGCTCGCCCTCCTCCACCAGCAGGGGAGGAAAAGTTAGTGTTATTGTCGAATATTTCACACCGTCTAGTTTCTAACACCCATAATGACTCATGTGGGTTTAGAGATTCGCGATGATTACAACATTTTCAAATACACCCACGGTGAATAAAAATCGAGAACTATAATTCCCCACATAATTTGGATACGTAGTAAGCCCTTTCAAGGCCCGAGCTCACTGAATATCCTCTTCAGGAATCCAAACCTAATTCATTTAATCTAGGAATCCTCCTTACAAAAAATCCCCCAATTAAACCCCCAATTCATCAAGGAATCCATTTTCAGAAGTAATCCCAAACTTATTTCTCTCAAAGGACTATACTCTCCTATAATATTTAATAAACTATGTGGGCTTTGATTCCCATCCACTTGGGATACGGAGGAAGCCTCTTTGAGGTTCAAACCCAGCATTTCAAATCAAACATGTTCTCTTTAGGCCATATTCCCAACAAGGTCCAATCTAACATGGAAACCCATATCCTTTGCACGTTCATTGGGCTATTTCGACATAAGTCCCACACCAAACATTGACTAATAACCTTTGGATGACATTTCCTTACCACATGACATTAAACTATATGATTATGTCATTATCACATGACCTTAAAAGGTATGATGTGTCCCATTAAGAAGCACCGAACTAGAAGGGTTATGAATCATTTTACAAGGATACATAGGTAGAAAATTTTATGGGTATGATCCCAATATCAATACAATCCTTCATCTCCCTGGATGACAATAAATCCTAGAGTTCCCCGCAAAGTTGCTTAAAAACTAGTATCGTCATAATGATGATTAAAAGAATCCTGAAATAGTATATTAGTGGATACAGCTGATGGAGAACCTCGAATACATATGGATATCTCCATTAATGAAAAATCTTGAATGAATACCGATGATTATAAATTTTACACATGTTAAAAAGTGATTTTAAATTCTAATGGAAACTTACGTTATCCTTGATGAGTGGATAAGGATTCAAGAAAATATCTTAAATTTACAAATAGTGTTTGGAAGTAGAATATAATTCCCCCGAAAAGGGTGTGATAAGTCTGACCTCTCATCCTCTCGACCAATGTACATTCTTATGTATCTTAATGTTCCAACTTAATGAACACCTGACTTTGCAATGCAGTTCCCCTTTAGATAAATAACTTTTAGATGTTTCTGGTTCCATGAATAAATCCATTGGAAACCACTTGGAAGAAGTGATTCTTAAAACATGATCACAAGTATCAAGGAAAAACGAAACAAAGTGGTGCGGTTTCAGGGAGTACCACATTTCATCAAATATGATAGATATATTAGGTTTACCTCAATGTTTGGGTAAGTCTTTAGAACTCCATTGATTTGAAATTGGTTTTGTATTCCCCCTTGTACTATGATACTAGTTGACTTCCACAATTTTACTCTGTTGTAATTGGTTTTGATATCAACCTAATTATTTTTAGTATTTTTACATTGATATAATGAATCATGTAGTGATTATTTGGTTATGGTTTGTTTTGTTTGAATGTTTTATTTTCAAAGGGAAAATCATCCCCCGGAAGTTAATTAAGCCCTTTGTATTTATTTCCATATTTTGGAATCTTGAGGATTTCATTAAAGTCTACGTATAAATTACAATAGTAATTATGTAAATGAGGAGGTACATGAAGTTAAATATACATAAAATCACACAAAATTCCATTAAATGGGTAACTAAATCATTGTTCATGTGTAGAACAGACTACCGCTGCACGAACTGATGTCATTATTTTTACCATTACCACCAATCAAGGATGGTAATAATGAAATGAATAGTATTTATATTTGATATGTAGGATTTTTATGATGATTATTAAATTTTTCTATCACACAAATCTTCATTATTTCTATTTTTTAGAACACTATAATTTTGATCATGTGTATGGTTAACTACTACCTCACAAAGCTATGTGATTCGTTCAAGCATTGCATGGAATATATTAAATATGGGTTTTATAAAAATATTATATATATAAAGTAAACTATATTCTCTAATGACAATATCCCATATAATTATCTTTCTTCTAATTAAAAAAATTGAAAACTTATTTCATGTGTACGTAAGGCCTACCATCCCCATAAACGGTGTATTTCATTTACTATTTTTATCTGTTATATATTATTATAAAAACATGTATACAAAATATATATAACTCTTATATCATTATTTCAATTTTTATATTATTTAATAATGATGAAATTAATAATATCATAACTAAAATAAATCAAAACAGAGATTAAAAAAACCAGTTATTAACTGAAATGTATCTTTAACATGAAATTCTTAATAAATGGAAAATAATATGTCATAAAAATAATATGATGTTTGATATAAATTAAAATGGTTCAATAAGAGATTTATAATAAACTTATATTTTATTAACATGGGAAATTAATGAGTACAGTGGAAGTTAAAACAAAGGTATGGGATTTACACCTCACTTTTATTTTTCATATGACTCAATCCTTATTCTCCACATATTTAATGTATGAGGTGTTTATATTTAACATTTATTTATTTTATGGTTTTTCTACTAAAAATATTTTTTATATAAATATCCATTTGAGGATCCCACTTTCGTGGGGTTTATAGTTAACAGGTTACCAAAGAGGTAAGGGTATATTTGTGTTCATATGTCCTATTTGAGACATATGTTATGTTATACACCAATATCCATTAACCAAGTGTATATACATACCATAATAAATATAATATCCTGAATTATAAAGAAAATCATGATATTTTTAGTTTCATTTCTGTTTTTTACTTCACGGTGCATGAAATTCAATGTGGTATGAGTTTATTGCTTTAATCTCATCGTTTATGAGGATTGTTTTTTTAAGGTTGGGGTTGAAGCCTCAATTTATAATATAAAGCAAATAAATATTTTAGAATAGGTAAAGGGAGACCCATTTCATAGACCTAATTCCCACGGCCAAGGATACTGAATAAAAGTATTGAGTGCAAATGTTTTGGCCCAAATGGCTCTTCGGTGAACAGTAATGTACAGTAACAATCCTGCTACAATACCTCCTATTGTACCATCATGGATACAGTTCCTACTGCAGTTACTTGGCCCCTACATTGTCACCACTACTACATTCCTCTTCAGCTACGGTCTTGATATACTTCCCTTATACAGTACACCTACTGTACCCGGAAAAATTAGTCCCTTCCTGGATTTCATTCTGGGTGTTTTGTTTTCCAAGCAGCACCCTGTACCACTTGGGTGCAGGCTCACTGGGATTGTTTATCCAGATTGTGATTATTTTTCCATTGATTAAATATTAAGATAAAAATATCAATATTTATGAATAATTTTCTACACTTATATTTATTCACGATATGTTCATTTAGTTGTTCCATTTTACCAATATTTTTTTAATTAAATTAATTTGGGAAAATTTACAAAATTCGACTTTATTTCTCTTTTTGACCAGAAATATATGTTTTCCTACAAAACCATGTATTCTAATAATGTTTTCAGACAAGTATTTTTAATGATATTTTATGATAATTTTAATTTAAATGTAATTTTAGTTTTTTGTTTGTTTTAAAAAACATTTTAAATTGATTTTAAATATGACTTTATAAATTTTCAATGTCTTTTTTCATGAAAATGCTTTTAAATATGATTTATCTTTTAAAAAGAGTTTTTAAAGAAGAAAGTATATTTTCATCAATAATTGTTTTAAATTAGCATTTACAGAAATCATCTAGGATTCAATATTTTTTTTGATTATTCCTTAACAGGGATATGATCTAGGGGTACCATTCATATTCATTCACTGAATTATTTCTATTTTGATGGAAGGATTCTTATGATACCTATTTCACTTCCATGAGTTATTATATTATGAAACCTAATTCATTTCATGGGATATTTTATGATGAAATAATTATAAAACCAGTATATTTTCCATAGGTTAAAATTTGTTAAAATATTTATGATACACATTTCATTTCTGGGGTTATAAAATGATGAATTTTTAGGATCTTGGTGCAATCATATGTATGATTTCATTGTAAGATTTTTGGGACCTATACCTCCCTCTAATGAGTTGGGTAAATATTTATACATCTCATTAGATGGACATGGATAGTATATTTATTGTACCTAATATAATGATGTAGGTCTAAAATTCTGAGTAAACTCGACATAGTAACACTAGGCTAGAATGGGATGTAACCTCGATACATTAAAGGACATTATCTTTTATGATGGCCATGTACCTGAGCCTTTCCCAATATAGAAATAATTTTATAAGCTTATGTGTTTTCCAAAAATCCACCTCTTATGATAATTTTATACTCTCATGGCTCTTTTTTTTATTACTTTATGATTCACATCTTCTGAACTGCCAATATTTTTGTAATGACTCATGATTATGATATTTGATATGTGTGGTATGGTTCTCAAATGTTATAATCATGTTCTCATACCTTTATGTTCTTCTTATGCTTATGTATCTCCCTTATTTTCCAATATTGATTATCTTAGCTCACCCATTATTATGTAATACTTCCCCGCATTATAATGATATATATTATGTATGATGTGTCTAATATGGGTTCTAGTTATGTAGAGTATACTGAGAGAAGATTTAGTTCACTTATAGACAATTTTTTATGCTTTATTATTTCCAAAGGCACAAGACAAACATGGTCTACGGGTTTGTGTTAGTATAATGTAATAAAGATTCCAAAAAAAAGATGTAATGTCTATATATGAGAATCCATGATCTATAGTATTTATATCAAATAAAAGATAATGTTTCCCTTTTTAATCTAGGATAAGAAAAATATAGCGAGATACCTAAGGACATGTCTATGGTTTGTCTATGTATAATTATTATGGTAAAGTAGAAGGTCAAGAAACCTTGTTAATGTAGATAGGGAGTTGTTTCCAAGAAATTTTGATCATAATTTGGTTACTACATGTGGATCTGGATATGGAATATATATAAATAGGTGTAACAACCCTTAAAACACAGTACTGATCTAGACATGGTCTAGAACTAGTCCCTGACAATGGGCTTTTCTACACACCTGATTTGATATTCTATGGGGATATGATTTGGGAATTCACAAACTATTTTTGAAAAATCATAAAAGATATAAATAGAGTATGACTATGAATGACCTAGGATAATCCTATAGTTCCATAGATTAAAAAAGATTGTTTAATTATTTAGATATCATAAAATTTGTTTTTAAGAATTATTTCGTTCCACACTATGGTTATTATTTCCAACACTATATTTTTTGGTTTTAGTAAATTTCTCGAACCTAAAGGAACCATGTTAACAATGAGTTAAATTAAATATTTATTGGCTTTACTCATGAAAATTCATTATATTTTGGATATAGAATGTATAATCTTATTGCTGCGATCAGACAACATTATCATGCTTTGAAACACACAACACTTCCAAATGAGAAATGGAGGGAATAATTTTTTTGAGTAGATAATGAGGAAAATCCCACCTTCAGTCAATGGGTCTCATAATTTACTAGTTTCTGAATAGTGGATCAATACAACTAGATTGAAATTTTAAATTCTATATTTTTTTGAACATGAAATGTCGTTTTTGATATCTACAACTTGGAAGGTGAAAACGTTAAATGGTAGAATCTTGTAAATAATACAATGAAACATGATTAATTGACTCCATGGATTGGGATGAGTTAAAGAACATATTTTTCAATAAGTATTTTCCTCATGTTCTTTATATGACGATTAATAAGGATATCCCTTAGTTAATGTAAATTGATGATGAATCTGTTGGTACACATAAGGTTGATTTTACAGGAATTGTATGGAATGATTTTGGTATTATAATCCAACCTTAAAAAAAGGTTGAGATATTATTTAGTGGATTACAATCATGTTTCCAAAGGGATTTATCCATAAGACACTTATGTATCATTGGAGAGATTTTTAGTTGATATAAGAAGGAGGAAATGGAGGTTGGGGTTACGTATCAATATCATGGTTTTTACATGAAAATAAACATTGAATTAAAATGAAAATTTAAGTATTATGGAGAGAAGAATATGAACATTCCATTATGAGAAATGTGTGGGAATAAGAATGGTTGAAATTTTATTAAAGGGAACTACTAATTTTTTACTTTTGGATGGGAATGTCATCAGGAAATGGGATTCTTAAGTGATGGAAAAAAGATAGATAACAATGTTAATAGAGAGAAAAGTGTAAAAAATAAACCCCCCCCCCCCATTTTTTGTTTATTATGTGTAAAGATAATGGGAATTATGCTAACCAATGAAATGACATAGGGGTTAATGATTATGATTGATGTCAAAAACCTCTTAATTTGAGGGACAAAGGGAAATATCATGTGATCACTATTTATGATGAGTGTTGTGATAAAAATATGGTGAAAGGTACACTTATTATCCACTCTAGAGCTGCTTATGTATTATTTGTCTTTATTTCTAAACACTATTTCATATTTAAATAATTTTTTAATTGTATCAAGATTAAACCAACACCATTAGATGTTTAATTACAAGTAAAAACAACTAATGGTATCATGGTAACATCACATGTCAGTGATTCAGCTCTAGTTGATGTTGGTGGGAATGTGTTTTTAAAAATATTTTCATTCTATCTCTAGTTGAATTTGATGTCATCATAGGCATTGATGGTATATCCCTATATAAATACCACATCAATTGTGAAGAATGGTAATTCATGGTTTATATTCCAAAACAAACAACAATCATCTATTAATGTGATGATACGTATGAACTTTCAGTGAAAATCACATCCATTATATGGGTATTAATTTACATTCATTAGGGGTGTGAATATTAAATAGTTTTTGAGTGTATCAATATCAATGATATGGTTATTGTTCTCAAATTGTTTTATGTATTTATATAAGAATTTCATAAACTTCTACAAAAACATGAATTATTTTTCTCAATATAACTAACAACTACATCGACACTATTTTCAGATAATCCATCTATATTGGACCTAATTAAGTTGCAGTTATTGAAGAAGTAGCTCAAAGATAACATTTAAAAGTGATTCATTCTTCCAAGTGTGTCACCATGTGATAGTCCTATTGCTTTTGTGAAATATATATGTGTATCGATGTGAGACTTAATTTATTATCAGGAGTTTAACATGATGATGATAAAGCACATTTATCCTCAACTTCTTATTGATGACTTGCTTGATCAACTGCATAGAGATCAATACTTTTCCAATATTTACCTTATTCTAGGATTTCATCAACTGTAGGTTACTAAGGTGGATATACCCAATATGAAATTCCATACAAGGTATGGAAACTGTGAATATATAGTGATTCCATTAGGTTTTACTAATTCACATGTTATCTTTATGGATTTACTTAATATAGTGTTCATAGAATACCCTGATTTGTTTGTGGTAGTGTTTATAGATGATATTCATATATATACAAAGAAAATGTAAGAGCATAAAGAACACTTGATAATTGTTTATAATGCCCTAAAGATAGGGAAACTGTATGAAAATTTTTCAAAGTGTGATTTTTGGATGAAAAAGATTTCATTTCTAGGTTATATAATGTCATTATAGGCTATATAAGTAGATCCATTAATGATAGAGGCTGTATAAGGATGGACCAAACCAACCACAGTGACTGAATTCTATTGTTTTTTTTGATTTGGCTATATATGTAGAATGTTTTTGGAGAATTTCTCATTACTACATAATCATTTAACCATGTTTACCTGGAAGGGAGAAAATTTCCAATGGTGGATGACTGTGATTAAAATTTTAAAAAACTAAGGAAAATATTTGTAGGTGTGTTTTTTCTTAAAGTTCACTATAGTGCTGATGGGTTTGTAATCTATAGGGATACATCCAAGAAGTGTTCTGTATGTGTTCTTATACAAAATTAAATTTTTATAGCTTATGACTTGCAAAAATTGATTATTCATGAGATAAATTACCTAAAACATGATTCAGAGATAGCTATGGTAATTTTTTCATTAAATATATGGAGTCATTATGATTATGTATAAAAATATGATATATATGATGATCATAAATTTTTAATGTATATATTAACATTAAAGGTGTTAAATGTGTACTAAAGAAGATAGTTAGAGCTGATTAAATATTTTTATTTATCAATACATTAAAATTAATAGGACTGAAAACATGGTTGCTAACACTTTGAGAAAAAATGATCATGATATCATAGCCATGATGATGATTAAAAAATATCCAATATTTATTTATTTGAAATGGATGATTCTATAAATTCTTATAGAAGGGGGAAAATATTTTTTTACTCAATTAATTGTCCAACAATCTATCCATGTAAAGATTAATGAGGCAAAAACTGAGGATATGGAACTATAATATAAAATTAAAATGTTTTGAATTTTAACATTGATCATGATGCAATGATAATTTTATTATACAATGTATGTGTTTTGTCTATACCAAAAATTACAGAAAGAGTTGTTGGAAGAAGATCTTAGTTCTTCATTCACTATTAATTTATGAAGTACAATGATTTAACAATATTTGATAGAATATTTACGGTGGGATGGGATGAAGTGAGATATTTAATATTTTGTTTCTTTTTTCTCGGTATTATATCATGTAAAGTCTCACAGAATAAAATTCTAAGAGGATGTTGTATCCATTACCAGTACCATATTGGAAATTGGAGAACATCACTATGAATTTTTTCACTAGACTACCCAAAATATATAAAGGGAATAATTATATATGTATTGTAGTTGATTGATTTAATAATTTAGTATAATTCATCACTATCAGGTATGAAATATATATGGCCCATCTTTCAAGGATATACATTAATGAAGTAGTAAGGTTTCATGGAGTAACACATTCCATTGTATCTGATCAAGATCTAAGGATTACCTCAATGTTCTAGATATGAATTTTAAAATTCCATGATATAGAATTGAGTATCATTACTCCATTTCATACATAGATGGATTGTCTATCTAGAAGAACAATTCAAACCCTAGAGAATATGTTTAGGTCATGTCTTTTTCATTTCAAAGGATGTTGGGATCAATAACATCCTATAGATGAGTTTTCGTATAACAATATATTTTAACAAGGAATTCATATTTCTCCTTAGGAAGACCTCTATACAATGAAATATAGTACTCTAATGTGCCAGGGAGATGATGGAAAATGAAATATATTTGGACCTATGAAAACTAAAGAAAAGGTCGAGAAGGGTAGATCCATTCAGTAGTTGATTCACCCAATTTGTGTATACATTTTCACATACTTTATTGAAAATAAGAACAAGTTTTTAGCTATTACATACTGCTTATAGAAAAAATACTATGATTTTGGTGATCTTGTTCATTTGCAAGAAATTTATGGCCAAATACACAAAATGGGGGAGAACTGAGTAAAATTGAAAAACAACACGGCGTGTAATATACACATCCTATGTACATTCAGACTTAGACACAGATTGACTAAGAAAGGTACATTCCCAAGTAAATAGAATCATGTACATGTCATTCTAACCCTATAAACGCCATGTATACCCTTCTATAAGTAGTTGGAAGATGATAATAAATCTACATGCCCATGTGGTCGGTTGATGGGAACACACCGTGTTCAACCTATACACATAGTGTAAAACATTCTAGAAGCGGTTGGTGGTTGAAAAATGAGACTACACGCTATGTATGGCGGCATAACATGCCGTGTATATCTACCTACCCAGTGGTGCAATGTTCCGAGACAATGAAAGTGTGTTAGGCTACCTACCATCAAAGAAAACAAGGACATAATCATGTTGACAAAAGTGCACGATGTGTAATTTTTCCCCACACTGTGTAGTTCTATTTATTATAAATAGAGGCATTGGACTTCTCTTCAAGGAGGAGAGAAGGAGATAAGGGGTGGAGAGAAAGGGTTGATGGTCTGAAGGAAAGAATCTCTACTACCTTTCTACCACCATCCATCTACTTCACCATTCTACCATTCTACCCAAGTGTCACTCCCTCCTTGATGGTTCATGAAATGATCAAATCAGGTATTGAGGGTTTTGGGATTATCTTTACCTCTATGTGTAACAAAATACCCAGTGTGTTGTGGTTTTGGGAGATGTAATAATTTTAATTTATATTAGATTCTATGAATGTTTTTGTTCTAATAACTTCTTATTCTTCTTAAATCGCATCATCTTATCACTGAAGATTCTGAACCAGACTAAGGGAATAATTTTCAGTGATTCAAAAGATGAATAATAATGAATATTTTCATGATCATTGGAAATATTCAATGGCTCAAAAATGGTCTAACACAAATAAATAACTGTGAGACACTAACTACCAGACCAATGAGTTAATTTATTGATCTTTAAATATCAAGTGTACTAGACCAAGGAAACTTTGTTAAAAATTGAAATCTAGAGTGTTGGGTTATTATAAACAACACAATATCATAAGAAATTTGATTTAATAATCAACATCTCATAAAACCATAACCCCAATTCATTTCTGTCCTTATTTGAATCAAAACCAATTTTCCAGTATTAATCTTTATTCATTAAGAAAATTATTAGAAAAACATAAAACCAAATATTCTTTTCATCCAAACATCAAAAATTGACATTAAATATAGAAAAATTCACCAAAAAAATATAAACTATGTTAAGCAGGAAAAAATAACTTTTTCCCTATGGACTGACCCCTTACTGGTAATATACTCATTAGGGTAAAAAAAATTTGGGACATTGATAACATACCATCAGTGATATGACTTGCCAAATTTTGGTGTCATTGATGGGGATAAAATAAAAGTTTATTTTGTTCTTGTTTTAATTAACATTGTATCAAATTTTAGTGAAAATAAAAATCATAAATTCCCAAAAATCTCTTTTTTAATTTCATTTCTGTTTGTTTTTTTTCACTTTTATGCTAGTTGTGTTTTGTATTGTGCATGTTGTTAGGTGTATGAGCGGCTGCCTCACACATTTTATGAATGCTGAGTCATCGAGACATTCCTCATTGACCCAAAGATCAAACTAACACTTTTGAGGCGCCAATAAGCACTCTTGTCCGAGCACAATCACATCAATCCCATGGCACAGAACAAGGAATGGAATCCAGCTGTTGTCCAAGGAGCAGGAAACTATTAGGACCAGATGAAAACTGGAACCCAGAAGCTCCACTTCCTCTAGGGTATGACCAGCATTAGTTCCAACAATTCCGAACAGGGTGGATTCCATTTTTACATCCAGGTCAGGGGTCGTACTTAGCCCCACAGGAACAACAATAAATTCTGGCTCCACTCTCTTAGCATCCACCTCCACATAATACTCTCATTGAATACAGCCCACCATTTATCCACGAAGCTGACACGGGCATTGTTCATCCACCGGTGCAGGCCCAACATTTCACGATCATTCCTGCTATTATGAAACTAATCCAAAACACTATTCTGTTCGGCAGCCTACCCAGCGAGGACCCAAATGCCCATCTCTCTAAATTTCTGGAGGTTTTCAGCACATTCTGTAACCATGGAGAGTCCATGAATGCCATTTGTCTTCACCTCTTCCACTTCTCTCTAAGGGATAAGGTGTAAGACTGGATCAAAGGATTGTCGCAATGATCCATCCTCAGCTAGGTGGAGCTCTCCCAAGCGTTCCTATCTAAATACTTCCCTACCTCACAGACAGTGACTCTACAAAACAAAATTCACAAATTCTAGAAGAATGACTCAGAGTCATTATATGAATCATGGGTGATCTTCAAGGATATGTTGTACAAATTCCCACACCAAAAACTACCACTTTGGATGCAGGTCCAGACATTCTATGGAGGAATGACAATGAATACAAAGTTTGTGGTGGATGATGCTGCTAGAGGTATAGTTTGAGGAAAACACCCAAAGAGCGTTTCGAACTACAGGAAGAAATGTCTACCAATAGCCTCCAGTGGAATTCTGAATGGGGCACACAGAAATGAGGTATGTATAACATTGATTCTACTACTATGCTTGCTTCCTAGTTGGATGTTATGTCCAAAAACATTGACGTGCTCAATCTGAAGGTCATGTTCAAAGTACATCTAGAAAACCATCCGGCATGTAGAAAATGTGGTGATAACAACATCATGGGAGAATGAAAGGGTTCTGTAAGTGGCCCTTCAACAAGCGAGTTGAGTTATGTTGCCCAAAACTTAGGGCCAAACCAGTACAAGCTATATCAGAACCCGGCATATCGTGATCAAGAAAACACATGCTGGGCCAACAAAAGCATAATCTTCTACCAGAGAGACCACCCTTCTATAACCATCATCCTTTTAAGAACCAATAACCAAGGTAGCAATAGTACAAAAGAATATATTATCAGCAGTAAGGGTATCAAAACCCTCACCCATAGCAGCTGCCTGAGCCACTACCTCTACCATCTCAATAAAAAACTCAGCATGAGAACACCTCATGGTTAGAGTATCACATGACCAAATTTATATCTTCTGTGGAGACCAGGTTCCGAAATTAGGAGGCTTCAATTAGAGGCTTGGAGAACCAGATTGGATATTTGAAAAAAAACTCACAGGAATACAACCATGCACACTACCAAGTAACACTGAGAAGAACATGAGCGAGGAGGCCCATGTAGTCATGCTATAGAGTGGGAAAGAGCTACCACAATAGAACCAACCGGCAAAGCCAGGTGCATCCACACCCCTTATTGATGATGGAGGTATAGATACAAACACCTCCTCATCCCAAATCCCCCGGAAGGAGGCTTCGTAGAATAAAGGAAAAGAGGTTGTCAAACTATTTGAGCCTACCTAACCCTTCCCAGGGAGATTAAAGCAGAGGATGTTGGACCACTACTTCAGAAAATTCCTGGACGTGTTCAAGAAGCTACACATAAATATTCCATTTGTAGAGGCACTGACATAGATTCCAACTTATGAAACATTCATGATGGAAATAATCTCCAACAAAAGAATGATAGAGGATCTGGGCACCATTTAACTATCCATGGAGTGTTCTATAGTCATCCATCTTTTTATTCCTCCAAAACTACAGGATCCAGGTAGCTTCACTATTCTGTGCACTATTAGAGCATGTGAGTTTGGGAAGGACCTCTATGACTTAAGGTCCAGTGTGAACCTCATGCCCCTTGGAATTATCAAGAAGCTTGGGCTCAATGATTTGAAGCCTACCTGAGTATCCCTTCAACTTTCTGACCGATCCTTCATATATCCAAAGGGGCTACTTGAGGATGTGCAGGTCAAGGTAGATAGGATGAACCTACCCGCATATTTCATCATCCTTGACATGGAGGATGACCAGGAGGAACCTCTAATTATGGGAAGGTATTGATCGACGTGCACCCAGGGGAGATAATTTTCCAAGTAGGAGACGAGAGAATCTCTTACAATGTCCTTAAAGTCTTCAAACATGCATCATTGTCAGAGCTTGAAGGAAATTATGCAGTAACCACCTTGGATGATCGCTTGAGAGAAAAATTGGATGATATGGGATGTTCTTTTACCTCCAATAACCTTATCATTCTAGACATTCTAGTTGAAGAAGCACTAGAGGAATTGTAATTCCTAGAAGGATAGGGCAGCCATAATTGGCAATGTGTAGTTGTTCCTGATAGTCTAGAATGGGAAAAGGTGAAACCACTTATACATTTTATATTGAAGGCACCTGGACTAGAACTGAATCCTCTTCCATTATATATAAAGTATAGGTATTTAAGAGACCATCAAACAATAACTATCATACTAACTTAAGAACTATCACAAGAGTTGAAAGATTCACTTCTACAGGTTTTGAAACAATGGCAGCACACTATTGGGTGGGCATTTTTTGATTTGAAGGGAATCAACCCTACCATTTTAACCCACAAGGCGCTACTTTATGAAGGTGCAAAGCAATCTCACCCACCCCAATGACGCCTGAATCCCCCCATGAAGGAAGTTGTTAAAAAAATTTGACTATGTTGTGGGATGCAGGCATCATTTATCCCATCTAGAAAGGTCCTTGGGTGAGTCCCCTATGTGTGGTACCCAAAAAGGTCGGTATCACTATGATTACAGATGCTAAGAACATGATCATCCCCACATGCACTGTCATGTGTTATAGAGTATGTGTGGACTACCAGAAGCTGAATGATGCCACGAGGAAGGATCATTTCCCCTACCCTTCATGGATCAAATGCTAGAGATACAAGCATGGAAAATATTTTATTTCTTTCTCGACTGCTATTCCGGCTACAACCATATTTCCATTGCTCAAGAAGATCTGGAGAAAAGAACATTTATACAGTATGTTCTCTTACTAAAGGATGTATTTTGCCATGTGCAACGCCCCCACAACCTTCTAGAACATTAAGCTGGCTATCATCCATGACATGGTGGAAAAGATCCTAGAGGTATTCATGGATGAATTTTCCATTTACAGAAAAACATTCACCACTTGCTTGCAGAAAATGGAGCTATTTCTGGAAAGATGTGAAAACACTAACTTGGTTTTGAACTGGGAAAAGTTCCATTTCATGGTGCAAAGTGGCATCATCCTTGGCCACTGAATCTTAGAGAAGGGGATATAGATAGACCAGGAAATGATATAAGTTATTTCATGACTTCCAATTCCAACTTCTATCAGATCCATCAACAGCTTCCAAGGGAATGCCGGTTTTTATAGGAATTTTGTCTGTGACTTTTCAAAAATAGCCCTTCCCCTTGCTAATATTATGAACAAGGATGCTTTATTTGAGATTGATAAGACAAGAACCATTTCTTTTGACAACCTAAAGCAGTTCCTGGTGGAATTTCCAGTAATATTTCTCTCATCTAGGAGGAAATATTTGATGTCATGTGCGATGTGAGTGACTACGCAGTGGGATCAGTCCTGGGCCAACGGCAAGACCGAATTTTTCGACCTATCTATTATGATAGAAGGATGATCAATAAGGCATAGATGAACAACACCACCACAAAAAAGGAGAGGTTGGATGTAGTTTTCGCGTTTGATAGGTTCCATTATTACATAGTGATTTCTAAATTTCTAGTTTATACTAACCATGAAGCACTAAAGTTCTTACTGAACCAGAAAGATGCAAAACCCCAATTGATCTGATGTGTGTTACTCATATGAGAATTTTATTTAGTGATCTGTGAAAATAAATTGAGTGAGAACATTTTTTCTGATCATCTATCCTACCCAGAACTACCTCATTTAGAGATGGAGGAAGATCGAGAGATTAAGGAATATTTCCATAATGTGCACTTCTTTTCAATCACTAATACACAAAGACCTTGGTATGCTGATATTGCTACTTTTTTATAGGTTCCATTAACCCCAACCTCTCCTTCGAGCAAAAGAAGAGGTTTCTTTCTGATGTTAATAGGTACTTCTAGGAAGATCCTCTTCTGTTCTGATCCTTTGGAAATGGGGTGATCCATCATTTCATTATGGAAAATGAAGTTTATGGAGTCTTAAAATTTTGTCACGCCTTACCAGTTGGGGGACATTATGGCCCCAACCATACGACGGAAAAGAACATGCAATATGGTGTTTTCATTCCCTCCATGCATAAATATGCTCGTACCATTGTTTCCTATTCTGATCGATGCGAGAGAACCTGTAATGTTGGACATAGAGATGATATTCCCTAGGACTCCATCTTAGTGGTCGAAATTTTTGATGTTTGGGGCATAGATTTCATGGGTCCCTTTCCTCTATATTCCTGGAAAACTTATATCCTGGTCTGCATCGACTACATCTCCAAGTGGGTGGATGCTATTGCTACAACTCACGACATGGAAAATGTAGTCATGAACTTGTTATAGAAACACATTTTTAGTAGGTTCAGAGGTCCCCGATTCGTGATCGATGATAGAGGAACCCACTTCGACAACACACTAATGAGAAGAATACTGTCACAATATAGAGTAAAGCATCATATGGGGATGCCATATCATCCCTAGTCCAGTGGATAAGTGGAGCTCTCCAACCTTGAGCTCAAACAGATCTTGGAGAAAACAATAACCACTTCGGTGGAAGACTGGTCCAAGAATTTAGATGATGTTTTGTGGGCATATCAGGCTTCTTTCAAAACACCACTGGGAATGTCCCCATTTTGCCTCATCTATGGCAGGCTATGCCATCTTCCAATATAATTGGAGCATAAATCATACTAGTTTGTCAAGGGAATGAATTTTTATTTGAGGGAATCAGAAGAGAAGTGAATGTTCCAACTGTTAGAACATGATAAAATCATATTAGTGGTATATGAAAACTCAAAGCTCTAAAAGGTGAAGAAGAGAGAAATTCACGACCAGATGATTTCCCAAAAATCTTTCCAACCCGGTGATTAGGTAATCCACATTAACTCTCATCCTTGATTATTCTCAGGGAAGTTGAAGTCACAATGGTTGGGACCATTCCTTGTTATAAGCATATTACATAATGGAGCAGTGGAAATTTCTAGAGAGGATGGTCAATAATTCAAGGTGAATGGACAGCGGTTGAATGCTTACCATCACATGGACGACACGGTGTGAAAATTTTCCACCATACATCTCAGGTAAGAATAGGTTAGTAGGTCGATCCAGTGACCTAAATTAAAGGCGCTTTTTGGGAGGCTACCCAGCGGATACAATCCATGTACCACCTATATAGACGACATGTACATATTCATTTTCATTTATCTTCAAACTACTATAAATATATAGTTTAAAAATGTAATAAATATAGATGATGCTTGTGCCGATAGTAAGGTCATTGGAGTTTATTAAAGAAGTCACTGGTTCGAATCTCTCCTAACCTACCTTCAGCATGAGGTTTATTTTTTTTATCAACGTGTTTTCTTACATGGCGTGTGTGGTAGTTTTCAAATATATATTTTCTTATTACAAAACCCATAGTGGTGATGAATAGGATTTCCAAGATCATAACCCGTCTTCAAAAGACTCGGGTTTTAATCCTGACAACATCCCCATTTACATCATTTGTTGTTTTTATAATACTATATGGCGTGTCTTCCGATATACGTCATGTGTTCCATGTATTCCTTCTAAAACTAAAAAGATTTTTATAATAAAATAATTCATGCGGATGAAATTGGTAGATTGGCAGAGTCTCGGCCCTAGATCCAAAAGACCCAAGTTCGAACTTGGATAATCTACCTGCTTCAAACGTTTCTGTCTATTTAAATACCACATGTCATAGATTTACATTCCACCCATGTAGTATAGGCCTCTTAACTTTATCTACATTTAAATATTTAATAGGAGCAGTAGTACAACCTTTTCTTCAGTGGTCGAGGGCTTTCATTCGGAACGACCAATCGCCATTTCAAACCTATCCCCAATCACCAGACCAAAGGTTATACTTCTATTTTTCCAATTTTAGAACACACGACATGTATTTACCGATACATTACATGTATAGTTTTTTAACAAATTATATATATATATATATATATATCTATTTTTATTATTTTTATTATTAAATATAATATAGTTTAGTATAATAATTATATATATATATATTATTAAATAAATGTGATACACGACATGTAGTCCAGAGAAACAAGTCGTGTACCTTAGCTATAAATGTCACAAACCACCAGGATTTAGCCCGTGCCAGGTAGAGAGCTCCTCACTCGCCATTTCTTCTCTCGTATGACACTCGACTCCCCCCCCCCAAATCTTATGATTTAGGTAATTTTACATTCTGATTTCTAAGGAATTTTGATCCTTTGTCTAGGTACACCCTTCTAAACCCTTTATTTAATGTTTTCATAAGCGATTAGGGTCATTTATGTATAATCCAACCATTCACATTCTGTGATACACGGGCAGGATTTGAATAACACACACCATGTACTTTGGTACATGGCCTCACACTGAATGCATCACGATTTGAATATACATGGTCTGTGTGTTCGGTACACACTATGTACCAGCCCCTATCATGCCCGGGTACCTATTTCACATGGACTCAGACACCATGTTCACGTACACGGTGTGTCTGTTCAGTACACGCCATGTACACCATTTCTTTCGGCCAGTCCATGCCTAGAACATCTCATGACCATTTACCCTTTGTTCTTGAATACACAGTGTTGTCCTCCCACATGGAGTGTCTTGTATTGTTAGTACTTATAACACAGTGGCTCTGACTTTTCCAACACAGAACTAGGAGAACTTTGCATAAACATGGCGTGTATGTTCGGTACATTCTGTGTATCCTTCCGTTGTCCATTTCATGTTTGCTCGGTGTGTCTATCCAATGAACATGGGATTCTTACCCGCTTTCACTACACGCCGTGCAGTTTGGATACACACATCGTGTACTTTTTTATTTTTCAGTTTTCTCACATTTTATTCTTTTCCTTTTTCTTTTTTTTCTTTTTTAGTTTTCGTTTATTTTTTAGGGTATGGTAGACAGAGGCCATTCATGAGGGAAGTGGCCCACCTCCGCCACTGAGGGCGAGAGGACCATTTTTTCATTGGATCCGACTCCAGACCAAGAAATCACCTGATTCAGACTCTCTTGTGTATTAGCCTCCTCCGATGGCCATACTTTCACCACCCTCTATTTCTGTAGAGGATGGTCCTAGTACCACCACACCTCAACCATCTAATACTGAGCCTCTGAGCACCACCCTTACTTCCCCACCAGCTGCCAGTCCACCTGAGCTATCCTCATTCATAGATGGTCCATCATCGACCACCCCATCTAGTGAGACTCCATCTACTACAGCCACACTGCCCCCAGTGCCAACTCCCACTGCTGCACCTCCACCTAGGATGGGACATGCCAGTGTTCCCAATACTTTTATAGTGTTCCCAATCACCTATTTGGTACAGGACAGGGTCCATCATTTCTCTCACCGCCTGATCCTATTGGGCTTCCACTTTCATGATAGCAGCACCCCTCAATAGCTGGGTATCTAGGTTTATTTAGAGGATCTTCTCAGGCACACTCTGTTACTCACTGTCTTCCAATCCGTCACACCTATCTTCATAGATTTATTTTTTGGAGTTTCTTGCTTCTTTTGAGTTTGATAGAGCTGAGTACCGAGAGACGCCCAATGATGCGGTACCAGTTGTCCAATTCTGGCTAGGCGACCAACCATTTTACCTTACTACGACAGAGTTTGGACGAGGGTACGGTTTCTACCTACATCCCATCACCCCACCCCATGTCTCTATCCTGGCCCGACCCGAGCGCTCTGAGCTCGTTGTAATGTGGTGGGAGATAGTTGGGTCTGACCACCACTATACCCCTACTTCCCCTAAGAGTACCTTCATTTCTAACCCTATCCTTCACTTCACCCACCGGTGCTTTATCTCCATCC
Source organism: Viscum album (assembly GCA_963277665.1). NCBI lineage: Eukaryota > Viridiplantae > Streptophyta > Magnoliopsida > Santalales > Viscaceae > Viscum > Viscum album. The sequence goes on from OY728130.1 coordinate 1,230,223,449, forward strand.
TTATCCCCCAACATTAGAATATGGGGGTCATGACTGATCATGACATGGATCTCCTCACCCGTGTCATCTGGCATGAATACCCGTACCTCCGTTACCTTGTCACCTCGTATTTCCATGCCATGTTTACCGGCCGCGAGGGAAACCTGAATGGTTGGTTTTAGGCCACCCGACATGCCCACCACCTTGGGGTTTTTGAGCTTTCTCTTCCCTATGACCTGTTAGGTTCTCCCCAGTAGATGGACTATCTCATGATTATTTTCATGGGATTGGTCCAGAAGAAAGGGGTGCTTACATTCTTTACCAAGCACCACCCCGGCCACTTGCTGACCCTCCTATCCCCGCCGAGGCGCTTGCACCTCCTTCCCCACCCCTATCGGCTTCCCCACCCCTCCCCATTCTTTTGACCCCCTTATTCTGGACTACCTTACTCTATTCAAACTACAACCCCCGCAACCTTAGTTGATCTCACCTTTTCCCTCCTCATAGCTGCAATGGAACAAAATATTTTTCGTCTCGATCGACGTCAGGACTGACTAGATTAGATGTTGGGGATTCTTCTTCCGAATCATGGTATACCACTACACCCACTCCTTCCTCTACCTCAGTTTTTGGCCCTTATTCCATTTCATCACTTACCTTTACTACACATTCCACAAATTCAGTTCTTCTATCCACTAAGGGCCCAACTGCTGCCACCACTACTTCCAGTCTAGGAAGTGATTTCAAGATTCATACTTTTAGTCCCACTCATGAGTAACCTACTTCTAAGGCTTCACTTCTGTGTTTAGATTCTGAGCATCTAGTTTCTATGGCTCTTGATCTATCTCTACCGGCTATTTCTGTACCAGATGATTCCTCTTATGAAGCGACCCCTTGACTGGTTTTCAGACACATGTTTTTCCTTATATATCTATCTGTTATATCTAGTGCTTATGTATGTTATGTATGCTTTTAGTATTCCCTATCAATGCCTCTCATAGGTACTCTGGAATTATATGGACAAGCATTCCCCATCACTGCTCGTTTATCATCGACTGTACATGGGGGAAGTATTGTTTTTCTTCATTTACCATTGTTTTCTTTTCTTCCTTGGTTTACTTCATTCCTTATTTCGCCTCGTTCTGGTCCACTGTTATGTCCCCACATTCCCTTATTCACATTCTGTGGCACTTGGTGGACCATGTGCGATATTAAGTATGGGGGGGGGGGGGGGGTTCTCTCGACCGCTTTAGTGTTTTCCCTTATCATCATTCTAGGACATAACATTACTGAAAGATAGATTTGAAGAAGTGTAGAAATTTTGGTTACTCATATTTCTAAATAATAAATCTGAATGTGGGAAATTTTTAAAAGTTACATGCTTATTTGGGTTCTGATGTTTTTTAAAATTATTTCTGATATAGATTAAATTACAACTTGTAATCCTTGGATAATTACTTCGATTAGAATAATCAATTATATGAAAGTCATGAACTGATTTTCTCTTTATTTGTTTTTCCCACTCCTGAGAGGTATTCTAAACCCTTTGTCATATTCTTTCTAATACTCTCTTTCTTGAGAGATTTTAGGATTTACATAACTACCAGAAATTGCATGATTTATTTTTGAATCATGAGGAATATTTTAATTACATAAAAATTATTGATGAATTATATTGTTTAAGCCCATTTATCTTCAAACCTACCCTACATCTTATCTCCATAAAACCCCTAGAAACCATAAATAGCCTTTATAGAAAGCTATATTACAAGACTATTTCCCTTTAGACACTAATTATTTTCTGATTTTTAATGATAATTCACTTGATCTTAAAAGAAGGGATTGGAAACACAAGGCATAATGTTGTGAATTTCCGTGAAATTAAGTATGAGGGAGAGCCTCTTTATTATATGGGGCACAAAGGGTTTCAAACCACTATTCATGGAAATTATAAAAAGATCCCTTTTTTCTATTAAAAAGTAATAAAAATGGTATAGAAAAAGGGAACTTATACAAACTTGTGTGTTTTTGAACCCTACCTACCTAACAAAAATAGATGGTGGTGATGAGATCATTTGATAAAGCTTGATGAAGATGATTTTTACATTGAGCATAACTTAAAATATCATTCACTCTTGTTTAAGAATTTAGCCTCCATTTTCAAGCCTCATGGTTAGTTTTTACATCTTTACCTACCATCCTTTATCCATAGAAACATCTGATCCATATTTAAAAATCCTCTTGATTTTTGTAAATCAATTTTATAAAGTAGATAAATATAATTCTTAAAAAAGTATAGATAGAGTGTATATATCATTGATTGAGATTAAATTTAAATTAAAATATCTTGAGTGCTGAGTATATTACAGATGAGGTAGATCATCAAGTGGTTTGATTATTTTTGAAAGGTTGAAACATGTGTTTAAAAGAAAGATGAAAGTAGATAATTGAATATTATATGAGGCATGATTAAAATATCTCTTAAATTGAAACTATTTTGTTTCTTTTTATAATTTTATAATGTGACTTATTATTTAAATTTATGATTAACTAAATTCATTTCTTTTAAAATATACACTCTCTTAATTTGATGTGGATGTTTTCTCAAGGGAAAGCAAATGACTAAGTATGGGGGAGTTTGATGCACCCAATTTTAGTATTCATTTTGATTTACATTATTGAAAATAAGAATAGGTTTTTAGAAATTACTTACTACTTAGTGAACAAATAATTTTTTTGGTGATCTTGTTAATTTTCAAGAGATTTAGGACTAAATACACAAACTAGGGGAGAACTGACAAAAATTTAAAAACTACACGACATGTACATATATACACGCCGTGTACATTCAGACTCAGACACAGATTTACTAGGACAAGTACATTCCCAAGTAAACATAATCGGGTACATGTCATGTTCACCCTATACACACCGTGTATACCCTTTAAAAAGTTGTTGGTAGATGAGAAGAAGTCTACATGTCCATGTGGTCGGCTAATGGGGACACGCCATGTTCAACCGATACACACTGTGTATATATTTATAGAAGAGGTTAGTGGTCAAAAAATGAGACTACATGCCATGTATAGTGGCACTACATTCCGTGTATATCTTTCTACCGAGAAACACTATGTTGCAAGCCAAATACAGTATGTTAGGCTACCTTCCAGGGGAGAAAACAAGGACAAAATTTTGTTGACAAAAGTACATGATGTGTACTTTTCTACACGCCAGATAGATCTACTTTCTATAAATAGAGGAATTGGCCTCCAATTCAAGGAGGAGAGAAGGAGAGAAGGGGTGGAGAGAAAGGGTTTAAGGTCTGAATGAATGAAGCTTTTCTTCTATTCTACCACCATCTTTCTACTTCGTCATTCTACCATTGTACCCAAGAGTTACTCCCTCAATGATGTTTCAAGCAATGATAAAATTAGATATCGAGGTTTCTCTACTTATCTTTTCTTATATGTGTAATTAAATACCTAGTGTGTTGGGGTTTTTGGAGATATATAAATTTTAATTTAGACTAGTTGTTATGAATGTGTTTGTTCTAATAACATCATTTTATTCTTCTTAAATCACTTCATCTTATCACAGAAAATTCTGAACTAGACCATGGGGATAATTTTTAGCGATTCAAAAGGTAAATAACAATGAATATTTTTTATGATAATTGAAAATATTTATTGACTCAAAAATGGAATAAGCCAAATAAAGAACTGTGAAACAGTAACTACCAGACCATGGAGTTAGTTTCTTCATCTTTAAATATAATGTTTACCAGACCAAGGAAATGTTTTTACAAATTGAAATCCAGAGTGTTGAGTTATTATTAACAACACAACACCATAAGAAATTTCATTTAATAATAAACTATTCATAAATCCCTAACCCCAATGCATTTCACTTATTATTTGCATCAAAACTAAATTACTATTATTTACCTTTATTTTATAAGAAATTTATTAAAAAATCTTAAGACCAATTATTCTTTTCATCCAAACTTCATAAATCAACTTTAAATACAACAAACTATATTAAAACAAAAACAAAATATATGTTATGAAAGACAAAAATAATGTCTTCTCCCCTGTGGATCGACCCCTTACTAGTACTATACTCCTTAGGGTGAAAACAATTTGGGACACCGAAAACATACGTTCAGTGAAATGACTTTCTAGAAGTATATCACTGAAGCTTAGAGTCAGTATAAAAGTCATGATTATAACCACTATATTCATCTACAATTTTAAGTTAGTGATAAGGTGTTTCTAAGGCTTTCTCTGTGGGTGAAGGTTATGGTATTCAGGATGAAAGGGAAACAAACCCCTTTGTGTGTTGATCCCATTGAAATTCTTGATCGTATCAAGAAATGAGAATATATATTGGTGATTCCACCAAACCATTCTTGATTCCATAATGAGTACCATGTATATCTCAATATTAAGTCCATACATAAACCTTAACATGTACTAAAGACATATTTTATAAGACTAGAGAAGGAAATTTATTTTAAGGAACATCCTATGGAGATTCTAGATCTTACATATGAAGTTATATGATATAATACCACTCACTTGGTTAAAGTTTTATGATGATACAACTAAATTAAAAAAGATATATGGGAAATTTAGTATATGTTGAGCCATAAGTATCCTCATTTTATTGTATTATGGTAACAATTGTTTTGGGATAAATTCATTTAAAGGGGGTAGAATTTAACAAAATGAGTTTTTTTTGAATTTTTGTTCCAATAAAAAATATTCATTGATGTATCTCATTCCACACTACACCAATCTAATCTTGTTTAATATGAAACAAAATTTTAGTCTTTTTCTACATGAAAAACTAGATTAGCTTGTATTACACGTGGCACTATGTTTTAAAAAACAATGTTATATTATTGATATAGTTTTGTAAATGGGACAGTTATAACCTAGATGTTAAAATTATTAATAATAACATTATTAAATAGTTTTTAGATTTAATTTATAATTTTTTATATAATGAAAACATATTTATAATGAAATATAAATTTTCGGGTAATATCTATATGTTTAAAAAATACTATTTTCTCAAAACAACATCTTATTATGTCCCTTTGTGAAAAATAAGAAAACGTTATTTTTTTATAGTAGAACATATTAAATTTTATAAAAGAAACATCTTTTTTAAACCAAAATGTAAAAATTATCTTGGAGGTGTATTTGGGATTTATCTGAAATTTTTCATTTTTGGTTGAATAATGAAAAATACTAAATTTTAAATTTTAACAACCTTGCCATTTTATTTATTTATATAGTTAAATTATATTTTTAATTTAATTTAAAGTATAATTACTTAAATTTTAAATCTATTAATACATTTTAGGTCATTGGAATCAATTTCATATTGAAATTGGGTATAAAAACACTTCATCCATTGAACATTTTCACTTTATGAATATATTGTTTTGTCCAATCTATGGAATTAATTTATATATAATTTCTAATACATATGAAAATTGATTTTGGAAATTAATTAAAACTTTTTAATAGTAATAATTTATAATTTATAATGATTAAAACTGTATTCATAAGTGAAATTATTGATTAAATGATAAAATTAATCACGATGATTTAGAGAAACATAATTTTAATAAAGGAATAAACTATAATAATAAGGGCGGAATGACCTAGAAACATTTCCATCACAAATTAGATCAAAATATAAGAGATTTATCTCCTATATTCTCAATATTGGTCCATTATTGGTTATAATTGACATGGAAATAAAGTGAGTGGAATTTTCTCTTTCAAAAATTTAAATGTTTTCCACTCACCTCACTTATAAAATGCCACCACTCTTTTACAATATTCACACATTAAAAAACTGTTGATTCAAAAAAACTACCTAAATAACATATAAAATTACCTACAATAAACATATAATCATTTGGTGGGTTAGAAATCAAACATATGAAGTCATTTCCTTCAAAACCAATTTGAGAAACCTCATGAAATGGTTGAATTCATCAATGAACGTTTTTGTATTATTTATTCCTAAAACCACATTATTTATTTTTAAATAATACTAATATAATATAATAAATATATTCAATATAATTTTATGTTTTTATGTTAATGGTATGGACTACACGAAAACACACTATCATTAAAAGGGTTATGAAATCACCATTCATGTGTATGGTAAACTACCACACTACGAACCAATTTCATTTGATCTACCATTACCACCAATATGGGTTGGGAATAATAATACACATACTATTTATATACGATATTTATTATGATATTGTTTATTATTCAATTATTATATCACACATACCATCATTATTTTCATTTTAAGGTAATATGATGACATCATTTGTGTATACGGCGGACTACCGCCATGGGAAGTGATTTGATTCGTTCACACTATAAAAGCAATGTATTAAGTATGGATTTAATAAAAATATGTGATATATAAGAAATATAAAATAATTTTTAATGATAATATCTAATATACGTTTCATTGTTTCAATTAGATAAGAAAGTGGAATCAACATTTATGCGTATTTATGGTTTATTGTCTCTATAAATGATATATTTAATTTCCTATTTCTATATATTATAGATTATTTTAAATACATATATAATAAATATATATTAAATTTATATCATGGTTATCATTATATTTATTATTAAATCATAATTAATTTATCATAATAGAAAATAAATCAAGTCAAAACATATATGAAAACCTAAGTGGTTATTACCCAAAACATAACATTAACATAGAATTATTAATAAACAACAAATAAAAGTCAATAAAAAAATAATATATAGTAAAATATAAATAAATATGTTAATATAATATATTTATAATAATATTATATTAATTATACAGGTGGATCTAATGAAAATAATGGAAGTCAAGATATAAGGTAAGGGATTTCTGTTTCACTTTTATTTTCCATGAGACAGAAGAAATGTTCACCACCTATTTCTTGTATATGTTGTGTAAACTACCCCAGATGTATTTTATGATGGTTATACATAGAATTTTTTTTATTTACATAACAATTTTGTTATATCTACTTTTGGAGGTTATGGGTAAAACATTACAGAAGAGGTAGGTTGATTTTTTTTCTCTATTTTTCTTCTCTCAGAGAAATATTATATATGTAATTACTCGGATTTCTATGAAGAATATTTTCATAACTAATTATGGAAAATTATGAGACCATGGTCTAAGATGGTATAATATTTCATGGCCCAGTCTACTCAGAAAAATCTATGAATAATTTTTAAATTTTAATTAAAAATTGCTTGAGGGGCTAACATTGAAATTTAATAACTTCTGAATTGTTTCACAAATCAAAAATCATAGGGCACCGTGGTTTTCAGATAAATGAATTTACCTTAGTCAGGGGCTGAACATGATCAATGTGGGTACATGGTGAATGTTAATTTTTTAGATGTTTAAAAGGAGATTAAAATAAACATAAAAAGTTTACTTTATTTATTTTTGACGTTTTATAGCAACACTATTTCATGATGATGTGGAAAAACTATTTTATTCCATAAAGGATCTAGTAAGGGGACATTGCAACATAATGAAGTGGAAATGTTGAAATTCTTTTCCTTCATTTAATCTCTTATAACAGATACAACATTATATTCACTGTCATGGGGAAATTCTATGGATTCTCTTGAGAAGATAATCATTGTAATAAACTCTCATTGGCGACTGACAATGAATGAAAAGATGATGGATTGATATCGCTCATGGACAGATCTATAATAAAGAAGAACATTCTTCCCCAATTTATCAAAACCCCAGGTAGGGTCTGAGTTTTCTTATTTTCCTTCCCCATTTTTTATTCTCATAATGAATGTGGAATAGTCAATGAACATGCTAATCCATGAATCGTGTGTTATACATCTTGGATTGATTTCATTATGGGGATTTTTTCTAGTATGATGAATTTTCACAATTTTTTTTATTTGGAAAGCTTTCTTATATTCTAACATGGAAGGATTTGGGACAACCCAAAAAGGCCCTAGATATGTCCATTTGGGGTGTTATTGTGCCTTTCCCTTTTACAAGTTCTTCATCGCTCGATTCAAGATGATGATCTAAAATTGGAAAGCCATATGGTAGTAGATATATGAGGTGGATGCTAAATACGGGGGCTTAGACCATTCCTGGTGAAGCATGGTGAGGTAGACCACCAGTGGCAGAGGAGGAACCTACCTGGTGATGCATCCAGGCTCAAAAGTCCGAGCAAGATTGCTGCCAACTCAATGGCTAGAGGTGGCGGTGACCTGCAATCTTCACGAGACCACGAAAATAGGATGACCCATAGTGGGTAGGCCACGAGTGGGTGTGAGTTAGAGCCACATGGTTGGATGAACACATGGACCTAGGATGGGTGTGGATATGAGGTTCAAATCTGGTGTGAGACATGGGTCGACCCGCATGCGGCTGGCTGGGCAGGACGGACGAGGCTGCCACAGAAACCTAGTAGGCTAAGTTCAGTAGTCCAACAAACAATGACCTAGAAACCCAGGGAGATGGCCTACTCAGCCCAGCAGCCCTTAGGGCTGGGCCACACTGACCGGAATGAGTCATCCAAACGGGGTGGGGTCATTCGAATCGGGCCGGGCCGGGTCAGATCGGGGCCGTTCTGGACACATTTCAGTAAATTTGCCATAACATTCAAACAAGAGGACTATTTGATGAACCATCTATGGTATTGGGACCCATGCGATGAGGCGGTACATTTGAGATGGCTTGGTGGGTTTATATTATGAAAAACTAAATGAGAGGATTTCCCCTTGGTTCATTCCACGAGGGTTCAATACAAAAATACATCCACATCCTTGGATAGAAACCCCCTCTAGAGTCCTATTATTTAATAGAGTTATTCCATACCTCCTTGGGAAAACAGAGATCCACTATCACCCCTGACGGAGTTTTGTGGGAATATACATGACCCTAACCGTTGGGCATTAATCCTCAATCTACTAGGCCGTATCAGCAGGGTTATCTTTATCCTATAAGAATGATACAATATTTTAAGAGTTGCATCTCTAGATTTGTCGATATCCTCTGAGAAGGGTCCCCTACATTGAGGATTAAAACAAATTATTTTGTTGATATCCTTTGGGAAGGGTCCCCTCTCTGTATACCTTGACATTTGACCAGTGCATCCTTTTTGCATGGATCCAAAATTAGCTAGATGGATTTGTAAGAGTCTCTAATGACCACAAGGCTCAAGGAGTGAGTTATCCTAGAATGAGCATGCCTCAAAACAAATATGTGGATGACTTTTGTTTCTGACTAACATTATTTACCTTATGGCTGGTAATGAGTATATCCCTATATTCTTGGCATATGTGTTATAGGAATATTCATATCTAGAGATGACTATGAATTCTTTTTGTGGTTTTTTCTTTTTGGTTTTTGGGTGTCTGACCGAGTATTGTTTTACTCACCCCTACATAGGATATTCCAGCACGTGTTGTGTCTTGTGTAGATTATTTTCACTTTAATAGAGTCCAGGGTGGTCTAGGACTAGGTGTTACCCAGTGAGATTAGATAGACATGGTGTACTCCAATGGCTTCCTACAACTTCCCTTCCCCTAACCTACTGGTATGGTTACCTATGGATGTGTTTCAAAAGATTTTTCATTCACTTATTCCATGTCTTTCTTTTGGAGGGCTTGTATTTCATCCCAATTCATATCCTTGTACATTACTTTCCAATTTCATTTTGGGTTCAGTTTATATCTAGTGGAATTTATGCATAGTTTACATAACATTTTTACAATTCAATATTTTTGAACTTGGATATGTGTGTGTGCGTGTGTGTAAAGGTACTTAGGAAAATGAATCCCGTTTGTGGGATATGGACACTTGGTCCTAGTTTCCAGACCCTAGCCTATCAGAGGAAGGATTAGTGTAGGAACAGTTCAGGACCCTCTGGGACAGGTCGTGATAGAGTGGTATCAGAGTGGTTGGTTCCACATTGGGACTGAGAGCCTATAATATTGTTTTGGGGAAACAATGATATGTGTTTCAGGTTTGTCATTTTGGCCAGCGACTCTAGTGTTGGTACTTCGGCCAAAGTATCCAGACACCAAGACTCTCTAAACATTTTTCCTAATCAAGACATGAGGATAATTGTTTCATGTAAATTAATGGTGAATTCATCATATATTAATGGATAGTGTTTTCCATGTTTATTTTGATTCAACCTTCTAGATATACTCTATTGACAGTGGTTCATCGTGATCTATTTCAGGATGCCTCCACATTGCCATCCAGCCAGGATTCCATTGCATAACTATGAGGATGGTACACTTAGTGATGAGTCATTAGTAAATGTGCTTGTAAAAAAGATACTCCCTACCCCAGATATTGCACCACTGCGAGTTGTACCTGTGATACTGCCACCCGTAGAGCACCAGTAAATACCAGTGATTTCAAAAGTGGATGCATGCAGGCTTAGTGTATTGCATGATTTCCAAAGTAAGTGACCTCTTAGGTTCTTGGGGTAGACAGGTCCCCAGATAGATTAGGATTGGATGGAGGTAGTCAGTCATGTCTTCCATCTAGTGAGGATGCTTACTGACGAAATGGTGGTCCTAGCTGTGAGCCATCTCTAGGGTTCTATAGGGGGGTGGTGGAGCTTAGTGACCCAAACATGTGATGAGGGGATTCTCTCTTGGGAACAAATCAAGTGTCTCATTAGGGAGGAGTGATTTCCTACTACATTGATGTCAGTCTTCATCCAAGAGCTTCGACATCTATAGAATAGAAGTTAGACAGTAGTGGAGTACTCGACGAGGTTCACTAACCTATCTCATTACTCCAAAAATATGGTTAGGGACCCATTATTCATGGATTATACCTTCAAAAAAATATTTCAACAATAGATCATGGCATAGATGATATCCATTAGCATTCTGACCAATGTTGGGTTACTTGGGCGAGCTCGACTATTGGAGAACTTCCTAGTAGAGAAAACACTAAATGACAGTGCTAACAACAGAACTAGATAGATGAGTCTTCAGTAGTAGTTTTTTGTGACAATCACATGAGTCTCAATAGGCAACGGACTTTTGGTGGAAACCCTAGGTTACTGGGTCAGTGGTGTAAGGATGATAGGGTGTAACGAGTTAGCCCAGAGACCGATGGTGTTACACATGCGATGATAAGGGGAATCTGGAATAATATTTCCCAACCCGATGTACATCTAATCGTGGGATGGTCAAGGGATTGTTGAGGAAGAGGAAAAGGATTGAGGAGGGTTGTCTGTAGGATGGTGTATTTTGTAGGAGAGTAGTTAGAGTTGAAGGCAGTGGATGGAGGCTAGGTGTACTACCACCACCACCAATACAAGGTGGTGCATTATGGGATCATGGAGCCTCTGGACAGGGATATATCCATCTTCTGGTGATAAATACTTACGACACTAATTCCCCTTATATGATTATATGTATGATCTTTTTATTTTCAATCCTAGCATAATTTTTGATAAAAACTGGTGGCAATTATCCTTTTATTTCCGAAGCCCTTGTTTAGGGCTCAAAAATTTGGGTGGATCGGTTGGCTCAACCCTAACATTTTGAGAATCTTACAGGAGGGGAATAGATGATCACAAAGTGGTTCCGAAAGTGTGAGTTTACTTTTGGAGGTGATAAATTCATCTTGTGTCTCTTATTAGTGGCTTCGGGGCCTTATGATGTCATTCGGGGTACGGACTGGTAGTCCATTGTCCTTGCTCAGATTTATTGTTTTATGTGTATTGTGTGGTATGTTCATGGAGAAGCGACCATGATTTCCATTTTTGGTGAAAAATAAATGCATGAAAAACAATATATACTTTCTCAATGGAGGGTGCAATAGATTAATCATCAATTTTTTTCCCGACACTAGGTGTTGAACATGATGAGAGTCCTCGATTTCTAGGATTGTCGGCGGAGTATGATGAAGTCTTTGCTAAGGATTTTCCCAAATTACCTCCCCACAGTGATGTTCACATATTTATTGATTTGTACCCTAAAAAACACCAATATATACACTTGTATATCGGATGGATCTCATAGAGATTCATGATTTGAGGATATATTTGAATGACCTATAGAGGAAGGGCTTCGTGAGGCCCTACGTTTCACTCTGGAAAGCACTAGTTTTTTTAAGAAGAAGTTAGAAGAGAGCTTGGGGTTATATGTTGAATTTCGATTCCTGAATCGATAGACCATGGAAAACATGTATCCACTTTAGAGTGTTGAATAACTCTTTAATAAACTAATGGGATAGAGGTAGTTCTCAAAGATAAACCTCAGGTTCGACTTTCAGCAGATTAATTTACAAGATACAGATATACTAAAGACAAACTTCATATGAGGGTTCATCCACTACGATTAATTTGTGATTTCTTTTGGCGTGAACAATGCCCCGTCATTGTTCTTGTAAATCATGAACAAGATATTCAATCCTTACATAGATCATATCTTTGTGGTCTTCATTGATGAAATCTAGGTGTACTCATTGTTGGAGGAGGAGTAGGCAATACACTTGAGGATGGTCTTGGGAACACTCCAAGAGAACTGACTATATGGGAATCTATTGATGTGTCAGTTAAGGATTCGGGAGCTCCAATTTTTGGGACACATCATTTCCGAGGCTAGAGTCATGGTGGATCTAGTGATGATTGAGGTGGTTATTGAATGTGAGCCACCCAGGAGTGTGACTGGGGTGATAAGTTTCATGGGATTGGCTGGGTACTATCATAGGATTGTGCTATACTTTTCTAGGGTAGAAACACCCTTATCAAATTTACCATGGAAGGGAAAACCCTTTGTGTTCACAAATAAGTTCCATCAATATTTTCAGGAGATGAGGCAGATGTTGATCAGTTCTGTCATCTTGAGACTACCGGAAAAGGGTGTTCAGTATGTAGTGTTTTGCAAGGCATCAGAGACTGGACTAGGTTGTGTCCTAGTGTAGGGGAGAGTGGGGATTTCCTATGGTTCGCGACAGTTAAAACATCATGAGAATAATTACACGCCCTATGATATTGACCTACATGAAAAGTATTTTCATTGACGATTTGGTGACATTACTTGAGGGGGAGTGGGTTGTCATCTACTATGCTGAATAAGGCCTCAAGTATATCTTTTCCCTGAGGTGTCTGAACTAAAAACAGATTTGGTGGCTAGTGTTCCACTATGACTATGATATCAAAATTTTCTACACTCTTTGGATGGGTAAGGTGGTGGAGGACACACTCAGCAGTAGATCCATCTTACAATTATTGAGTGAGGTTTCATAGTAGATTTCCTCACTATAGATATCCTTTTTGGATGGTGATGGAGAAACTTATCTTCACTCCATTGTTTTCACCCCTACACTCTTATAGAAAATCGGGGAGGCATATATTGGGGAGATACACTACAATACCTTATGTTCTATATTTTCAATGAGGTAGGACTTGGATGGATATTTTAAAGGTGGAGAGTATTTCATTTTCATTAGAGGGTGCACAACAGTGCTAGTGGAATTGCAAGGGGAGATCCTGAGGGAGTTTCACACATCCCCTTTTTCAGTACATTTGAGTGTGGAAAATATTTTCCAAGATCAATGATGACAGTTCAGGTGGACAAGGTTGAAGAAGTTGGTGGTAGAGTTCATTTCTCGATGCCTGACTTTTCAGCAAGTAATGGAAGAGAATCAGGTTCCAGTAGCCTTGAATCAGCTACTCGAGGTGCTGGATGGGAAGTGGGATGGGATATCGATGAATTTTTTGAGGGGTTTACCACACATTCCTAGGGGGTATGATACTAGCTGGTTGATTTCTAAACGACTCACCAAGATGGAAGACTTCCTACCTATCTTGAAGCATCGTATAGTAGAGGGAATGTGATCCCTCTACATTAAGAGATAGTTTGACATCACAGGGTACCCTTGATGATTATTTCATACTATTATACTCATTACACATCCCTATTGTGGAAGGGACTGCAAGAAGTGTTTGGTACATTGTTTATTTTGACAATGGAATTTCATCCCCAAATAGATTTCGAGATAGAGGGGACCATCCATGTTCCAGAGGACATGCTACGTTATTGCATCATAGACTTTAGCAGTAGTTGGGTGGGTCAGCTACTTCTAGTGGAGTTTGTGTACCACAACATCTACCACTCCAACATTTTCATGGATCTATTTGAGGACCTATATGGGTTACCGTGTAGGTGACCACTATACTTGGCATACCCGAGGGAGTCAGGAATCAGGGGAAAAGAGTTTGTGTGGGGTACAACCGAGAAGGAGTAAATCATCTGGGAGTGGATGAAGACTACACATAGAAACCATAAATAATACGTGGATAGGATACAAAGGCCCTTGGAGTTTGAGGAGGGATACCATGTTTTCCTTTGCGTCTCACCTTGATGGGATTCTGGAGATTTGGTCGGGGCTACATGTTATCTTTGAGATACATCATCCCTTTTCAGATTCTAAATAGAGTCGACAAGGTGGCATAACTCTTAGCTCTAGACCTGCCGATGAATTAGGTGAATGATTTCATTCACTTGTATCATTTGAATATGAACTTTCATGATCCATCATACATTATCGACCGGGGTGTTAAGGACATTGAAGATGGGGAAACATTTGTGGATTACCTGGTGGAGATCGAGGATCGACCTGAGCGGGTCCTTCTTGGGTGGTCAATTCCTCTGGCACACATTTGGTGGTAGAATTGGAATCTCCATGATATCACTTTGGAGTGGGAGGCTCAGATCCCTACCCAATAACGTCATCTTTTGGTTTATTTTCCCATGTCTTATTTTTCACGGATTTCAATCCCTAAGTTAGTGAGAGTGTAATGAATCATAGTTTTTATTTGATTTATATTTATAAATTAATTGTGACAATTATGAAACCAATCACTGATAATGATTGGTATTCCAAGGCCTGATGTTCCTAGATTAATACATTGAATAATGTTCCGTTTTAAATTAATAATGATAGGGTGGCTAAATTTGAACATTGATAACATCTAAACCTGTGTCTAGATTAGAAATCTGAGCACATAGTTGCATTCAGAACCATTACTTTTCTATAGGAAGGGCCTAAACTTTACCGACGTGTGTTGAGGGTGAATGTTAGTTTTTAATGATTAAAAATAGAATAAAATAAACATAAAAAGTTTATTTTATTTCTTTTTGAAATTTCGTTGTGAAGTTGTGATGCTGCAATTCCATGAAGGGGAATCCCATTTTATTTCACAAATGAAATAGCATCGTGACACTGCAACAAAGTGAAGTAGAAATTATGAAATGTGATTAATTCATTTAATAACTTTTTAGGGATACATGATTATATTCAAAATCCTGGATAAATTACCAAGAACCTCTAGAGAAAAAATGTATTGGAAAAACCTCTTGTAATCGAACGACGAACAATGACGAGACGCCAAATTGAGATCAATCATGGAAGGATCTCCAAAGATGATGAAAGTTATACACTGATAAATCCAAACCCAAGGTAGGGTGAGATTTTTGGTGGATTTTCCATTCTTATTCTTTATTCCCATGAAGAATGTCGATTACTCAATGCACAAGAAAATCTACAGATCGTGCGTTATTATGGTTGGGTTGTTTTCATTATGGGGATTGTTTCCGGTATGATCTATGTTTATAATGGTTTTATTCACCATATGTTCTTCAATTATAACATGGAATGATTGGGGATGACATGAATAAGGCCTAGATCTATCCATTTTTGGGTTCTTGTGACTTTCCCTTCCCACATTCAATGTTACTCAATTCAAGATTGTGATATGAAACTGGAATGAAATATGGTGTCGACAACGCGAGGAGGAGGCCAGAGACGATGGAACTGACTATTCTATGTAGAGAATGGAGATGTGAGACAACATGTGGGGTTTCTGGAAATGGAAGCAACACCAGACCGTTGGAGAAGTTAGGCTAGGCAGACCCTATATGATGACTACTAAAAGCAGCAACCTGTGGTCTAGGCAGGACTGCATTGGGCAAGCCGCATGCGATGGAAAGCGAGGATACCAGCATGAAGACCAGGCGTGGGAGACCATGGTGGAATAATCCATGGGAAATTCCTAGGAGGCAATGGTGGTTGAGCCATGTGGCTCGATAGAGCCTTATTTGAGTGTGGCAGTGACTGCATCACGTGGCGCGCTGTGATGACCAAAGGGCCTGTGGAAGCCGGTCATGGATTAGAACGAGGTAGATATATATGGTTGGAATACTATCTAGACCCAGGAGGAGAAAAGTTAGGTGGGCTACATATTGTGCAAGAAAAGGGTCATCCCACATGTGGCAGGATGAGTTGGACAGAATGGACCGCTTCAGCAGCGTAATGTGATGGGTTTAGCGATCCTAATGACTGCGGCTAGGAAACCCTATGGGCAGGACCATACAGCCATGTAAGATACAACATATTTTCCCTCTAGGATGTCCTAGTTTGTACCAATATAGAACAACTAGGTCGGATCGGATTAGCCGAACCGGGTCGGGTTGTGTCGGTCCTCCCCAGACCTGTTTCTCTAAATTGGCCATAACATTATCATTAGAGGTTTGTTTGACGATCCATATTCTATGTTTGGACTATTGAGATGAGGCGATCCATTTGAGATGTCTTGGTTGGGCTTTTATATGGATTAGTGTTAGAGGTGAATTCCCCTTGGTGTGTTCCTCATGTGATCAGTATGGCATTGCATCCACTTCACTAGATATTAATCCCCTCTAGAGGAAGAGTCGTAATTGGAGTTGTGGAATCCCTCCTTAAGACTGCAGAAATCTTCCATCACCCTTGATAGATTTTTTTGGGAATTTATGTGACCACAGAGAGCAAGAAATTAATCCTCTATATTGTGGGTCATATCAGTATGGATTTCTATATCCTGTGAGAAAGATCTCATATGTTATAAACCGCAAAAGAAAGGTTTCCAGTATCCTCTGATAAGGATCCCTTACGTTGAAGGCTAATACAAATTGGGTTGTTGTTATCCTCTATGATGGTTCTCATCTCTGTATACCTTGACCATTGAACTCTGTATCCTTTTTGGGCATGTTCCAAAATATAAAGACCTATTTTTAAGAGTATCTTATGATATCAAGTCTTGAGGAGTGATTTCTCCCAGAATGAGCATGGCTTTAGTGGAATCAGTGGATGATGATTGGTTGTGACTTACCTTATTTACCTTATGGATAGTAATGAGTATATATATATATATTATTGGTATATGTGTTATAGTAATATACCTATGTATAGTGGACCATGCATTCCTTGGTTGTTTTTATTTTTGTGGTTTCATGGTGTCCTATTGGGTATTGTTTTACTAACCCATTCAATGGCTTTGCCTGTACGTGTTGTGTCTTGTGCATATGATCAGTGCTTTGATGGAGTACAAGGTGGACCAGGACTAGGTGGTGCTCAGTGAAATTAGATAGACGTGGTATTTTACTATGACTTCAGGCATCTTCTCTACACCTACCATTCTGACATTGTTTCTTGCGAATGAGTTTCGTGGTCTTGCTCATTCAATTATTATTAGTGTTTCTTTTAGTGGAATTTTATTCTACCCCGGTTCACATCCGTTTACTTTACTTTCTTGTTTCACTCAAGTTGTGGTTTATATGTAGTGATTTTCATACATTATTTATTTTTCATTTTATAATTTTTTTGGCTAGGATATATTTACGTGCATATAGGTACTTCCAAAAATTCTTTCCATTAATGGGATATGCCTACTTGGTGCTAGTCAACATACCATGACCTATCAGAGGCGATCTTGGGGTAGTCATAGTGCAGACCCCACTATGATGGGTTGTGATAATGTTATGCACCAATAATTCTTCACAAGGACTATATAAAACCCTTTTACATATAATAACTTGAATTTTATCATCTTTCTGAAATTTTGAGTTATATTTTATTTTATCCCTTAATGGGTTTTACATTTTGAATTTGTAAGAGTTTACTGTTAAAGTATCACCATTTATTGGTATTATTTATGATTATGATTCCATGGATGAAATATTATGACTCATCTCACAATAATTATCATGAAATTTATTATCCTGTTTTTATTTATGATATCTTTATATAATGTTACAAAATTTACACTCTTTATTACTCAAATTTATTGATGAAATATTTTTAGAAAATCTGGCATTATTTCTCTATTCAGTCAAAAATGTGTTTTCCACCAAAACCAAGTATTCTAAAAAAATTAAAAAAATATTTTCAAATGATATTTTAATCTCATTTCATGTAAAAGGATTTTAAAAATGTATTATTTTTTAAAATTATTTTTAATGATTTTCAAATATTACATTACAGTTTCTGATATTTATTTACATGGAAAATTAATTTCAAGTTTATTTATGTTTTAAAAATAGTATTTAAAAGTATAATGGATTATTAATCAATGAATTTAATAAATAATTATTTAAAAATTATGTGTCTTCAATTATGACATCTTTAGATGTTTCTCATGTCATACTGGGGATATGACACAATGGTACCATTTATATTATTTCACTAAATGTTTTATTTTATAATGGAATAATTTTATTGAATCATATTTGTCTTCCACATGTTATATATTTATTAAAACTATTTCCGTTTGTGGGTTATACTGTAATTAAATGATTATGAAACATATCAATTTTCTATGGGATAAGATATGATGAATTGTTTATGATACCCATTTTATTTCATGGGTTATGATATGATAAATGTTTATGATCTTGAGGAAGACATATGTATGATATCATCATAAGATATGTTGGACCTATATCTTCCTCCACTGCATTATGTATACATTTATATATCGCATGACTTTGATAAGGTTGGAATGGAGAGTGAACCTGATATAGAAATATTGGGCTAGAACAAGGAGTTCATAAGGTAAAGTAATATGTGGCTAGAATAAGAAGTAAAATTGGTATAGTAAAGAACATTACCTTCTATAATTTCCTTGGAAGTGAGACTTTTCCAATATAGAAATTATTTACTATTCTTAGTGTATTCCAAGATTTCATGTCATATTCCAGTGTCATGATCTTAGGGATAATTTTCTTTGATTCCCTTGTGATTAATTTATTCTAAACTACCAGTCTTTATTTCATGACACTTGATTATGATATTTGGTATAATTTTTATTATTTTTAAATTTCATTTTCATATTCTCATACACATATATTCATGTTATTCTTATGTTTATCCCTTGTTTCCCCTTAATGAGCATCTAAGATCACCCTTTATTATATTTTATATCCCCAGATTATAAAGATATGTACTATGTATGATGTTTCTATAAAGGATTATTGTTATAAAAAATTTAGTGGAAGCTAACTTAGATAACTTATTGTCTAGTGTTTATGTTTCTATGATTCCAAAGGTACAAGACTAATATGGGATTTTGGTGTGTTGTTTTCAAATGTAAGAAATATTTTGGAAAATAATTATATTTCTATTAATGAGAATTGAGGGTTATTACATGGTTTCCTGTCACCAAATATTTTTATATGACCCTTGGAGAAGTGGGAATCATCCCATGGGATATATGTTATCTTGGGTGAATAATAACCATCAAAGAAATGTACGATGATTTTCTTCTTTATCTATATGTTTGGGATTTCCTAGAGAATAATCCAACCATAGTACAAGACTTGAATATAATTTTAAAGGAGTAGGTGAAGAAGGATATGAACATACATTTGATTGTTTATTTCAAGAATTATATTAATATTATACCATGTTCAAGATAGTATTATCATAATACTATTCAATATCATCAATCATCCTCTCTAATAGTTTGGGACAATGTAATATTTTATTTTTTCAATCTATAAGCTAATGAATATATCTTACAGTAATACCAGGTGTGACATGTGGTATAATGAAGACTACAATTAGAAGTGTATTTGCCCTTGTTATTAAAATAATATATTTTTCTAGTTGATAATGAATGCTTAGGAATATTGGATAGCATGTTGGTGATGGAATTGTGATTAGAATAAGGGAACCCTCTCAACCTAGTCATGCCAACCCTCTCTTATATCCATCATTTCCTTATCCATGTCAAATAGGGTAATATCCATTATTAGATCAGTGGGACATTCCAATATTTTATTTGGATTCATAGGAGGACATTTTTGTGTGTTATAAGTATCATAATACTTCTAAAATTACTCATTCCCTTCTCCATATGATATAGATAATTTTCTATACGGTTGAGGTGATGTAATTATATGATGATGAGTTTATTGATATGTTGTATTTATATAATTGTTTCAATTACATGAATTTCCCCACATCTACTAGGTTGTTATTTGACAATGGAAGTGGTTCTCTTTTTAATTGATCATATAAATTATCTCTTAGGGATGGGGTCCTTATATATCAAGTGGAAAAAATAATCAAATTTGAGCTTTATACCCACTACTTATTTTCTCACCAGTTTTTATGTACTCAAAGAGTGTATCCACTAAAATTATCTGGTTTGTGGGGAGAAAAAAATCACATACTCATTATCTAATTCTAGCTTATGATGTTTAATGAAGATAAAAAAAATTAAACCATTCCTCCATCGATTGATGTATCTATCTTTCTGCTTCGAGACTATACCCAATATTGGGTCAAAGCTTACCTGTATGGTATAATAAATTGGTTAGTTAATCTAGTAGACAAACACTATACTATCCTAATCCCCATTTCAATATAGTAAACTGATAATTTTGGGACTCAGGGAAACCCCCACGAATGAGATATCTCCTTTGGGAAGAGTCTCCCACTAACACGGTAGGGTTCGTTGAGGATGATGGCACATCAGTATACGTGAATGATGCTACAGTGATTATGGGAGAACATAGAAGACTCCCACTCTTGTATCCTCACCAAAATCATTGATGCTTTCATGAATGGACTATATATCTTAATATATTCCAAAATCCATTTGTTCATTCAATGGGACCCCCAAATAGTTTTTAAAATATGGATATCATGAATTCTAGTTTGGCATAAAAATCCATACCATAATTACTGATACTCATTTCCAGAATATTTGTGACTACGATTAACATCTTCACAAAATAATTCATAATTTTAGATTTTTATGAATTTTATTCATGTCAATTATCTGATATATCGCTTCATATTATCTTGTCTCTATTACAATAGGATAGAAATGAGAAGGACATGCACAACTATGATGAATAGACCTCTCTAGTCCAATCAATAAGGGAAGCTTCAGAGGTTCTTGAATATAGACTATAGAAAGTCTATCAGTTTCACAATGGGATGGATGACTTGATTTTAAATTTTGTGTGAAATGAATCACCCATATCTCACTCAAAGTCCAATCATTCAATAAATTTAACATTATTATTGTTCAAAATGAATGGGGGTGAAGAGTAATGTAATTTTTCTGAGACTCACTATCTATTGGTGAGGGTGGAATAAATGGACTAGTCCACACTTCAGTGCTCAACTAAAGCCTCTCTATATACACTAGTGGAATTATATTGGTTATAAGATAATATTTTATTTTTATTTAGTTGTAAACATATGTTTGTTTCTATTTTTGAAACCATGATAGAGACTATGGAATGCAGAGATTCCACCTTTTTTACAAGTTATCAATGAATAAACCCCTTTCAAACATTATATGTTACTGTCTGGGTTTATTTCATTCATCATTTTAATTAAATTAAATCAACATGATATCATATAAAATTTCAATAACATCAATTAGTTTAACAATAAATAGATAACCCTGATTTTAATCCCAAATTATCAAATATTAATAGACCATTCTGATGAATTTTACATTAATTATTATTGGAATAAGAATCCTCATTTATATATCTCCTCTTGCTTTCCCAAGATTACCTATTTCAAAAGGATTATTTGGATAAATATTTCCTAAAGGGAATGTTTTCTAGATATTTCATGTTTTACTGGAATAAGAATAATCGATTAAATTTTACTTGGGGAAGACAATAATATCAATAATATTTGAATCTGTTTTTATTTTATATTCCCCCAACCTCGAAAAACTACTATATAGGTAAATCATAGTGATCATTGAATTGGATTTTCTTCATGACTCCCTTTATTGGGTTTTTTCATGACATGTTCAGTTCATATTCCACTTTAATGGTGATAAATATTTCTTTAATCACTCTAAGTGTGTGCCAAGTGAGTATTGACCCCAATTTTTTCCATAGATCCCTATTCCGGTTTTCAATATGGTGACTATTGGGTAACTTTAAATTGGATATTTTATGACATTAAAACTATAATGTTCATGTAGATTAATGTCTTCTAGCATGGATCATCTTCTGTTGCAGTTTTATGTATTTTATCCTAGACATTGTATTTCAATAATTTATAGACTTATAGCACAAACCATCTATTGTGTTATATTACGGTATTCTATATTGGACCATATATTATTGTATGTTAGTGTATTCTAGCTCAGACAAATAATTTTTTGTATACAAAACATATAATGGAAGATAGATTGGAATTAATAAAGGTTTACAACACCCGGCATCATTTATTAGACGATGAAAAATGGATATTCAAGAATGGTTAAAGAACATAGTATTATTTAAAAAAATCTAAATTGGTGTATAATATAATATTATCATGTATGATCAATCCCATTAGATATTTCGAATATGGTTTCTGTAATCACTTATCTAGGAGTTTGAACTAACAGTAATGGAATTTTAATGAAACATTAGTAATCATCGCAAAACACTCAGAGGTGTCTATTTCCCCTATGATGTTTTTAGGGATCAAGAGGAATCGAGGACCTTTATGTAAGAATGAGATGACTCTATTTTATGTTTCTAAGTCCCTTATTTAAATATAACTCTTACATGGTCAAATAAATAATTCCTCGATCCTTTACAAGGTCTATGGGAGATTTTTCAATATTAAAAAACTCAAATAGTGAAGTAGACTATAGAAGAAAAACAATCCAATAAGGGATTTGGAACCCTTGGGATTTTTTGTTTATTTTTGTAATGATCTGGACCTACACTATATTGTTTTGGTTAATGTGGTTCCAAACCTTAAAATTATTTAGAATAGAGTATCACCTTCTATCATTTAGTATGATTATAATACACTGTAACATTACATAAAGGATGATGAATCTTCTTGAATATTTTGGTTATGGGGATTATAAATCATGGTCTAAGAATATCATATTAAAAAAGTGGGGTTTAGTTGATAAAATACAACCATTGTAAACGGTGGAAACTAGTATCACACATATCCCTGACAATAGCTTATGGATTCAGAGGGGATATTACCTCTCTTCCTATAACACCCACTTTGCGAATGCTCTAAGGTGTTTTTTTGTTCACCAAAAAATCCTATTTGTTCCCATTTATATCATATAATCCTTGATACCAATACACTACAGTGGAGAAGAATGAGAAATAACTAAATTTTATGGATTTTTTATAGATATGTATGAAATCAAGGAATTGGTGAGTGTTTTATTAGTCATTTGATACATTAATTGATTTGTAGATGAAATAATATTCCATATTGGTTTAGCCACCCTAAATTCTATGTTGTCACTGAGTGATCATATTATCATTGAATAGAAATGTGATAAATCATCACCCTACCATATTCCTAGACCAAGGTGTCTAGTGAACATGGACTTAATTTTACTTGGTCTATAATATTGGGACTACATGCCTTATTCCTATTATATCTATGCTCTATATTTTTGCTAAACTATATAGATGAGATTTTAGAATGTAGATACATGACTTTTTTCATAGACATCCCTTTGTGGGTTTTTAAACTGACAAGATTTATGCCTATCTCATTATCATGTTTTGATTTGAATGTTTGGACATTCAAAGACTAAAATTTATGGTCGTATATCGTTTTCCCAAGTGAAAATGGTATATGGTTAGGAAACATGTGGACTTGGTATTAGGGTAGTGTTAAAAAAATATTCTAATCAGGATTTACATTGTTAAACGTACTCAAAAAACCCTTACACACAATGAATTAGGGTGATGTAAATCATTTCAAAAGGTTCATGAAACAAGAGTGATGATATGGGACAATCACGATGAGAAATATCATGAATCATTATATGGTAACAAGAACTACTGTGATGATTTCATGGATCACATTGATTAAAGGGCCATTCTTAATGAAAAAACACATTTGGTTGATAGATCCTGAGCTCATATCTCGGAGCTTGGGGTTAAAATTATAGGACCCAGAACACCCTGAGAGGGTATGGGTAAATAAGGGTGTCATATTTTTTCTTTTAACAAGTTATTTATTATTCCCATGTTGGTAGGAAAATGTTAATCCTATCTTATAGAATTGTGCAGTAATCAAGCATTCACATGTAGAGAGTCAACACAAAAATTTGATATGGTTCAAAACTAAAGGATATTCTAAGTATAATATGCCATAAATGTGTATGTTATACCTAAATACACTAAACATCAATAGTTGTGAAATAAAAAAGTTTAGACACAATTAATTTGTACTTGGACCACTAATTTTATAATATTTTAGGGATAGAACTCTGCCTCCCTCAAAATAGCTCTGCAAAATCATCTTATGTCTCTGATTTGGGAGAAGTCTTACTCAATTCAATGACTTGATGGTCACTTTAGTAGATCAACTTTTAAGTCTTAATCCCTGACTAGAAAAATACTCTACAGACATCATAGTCTAGAGTAAATTCACATGAAAGAAATAAAAAAATAACCAAAATGTTCCAAATCTAATTTTCATGCAGCTCTTTCACGAAGCATTCTCATGAAGATCTACAAATTATTAAGAAAACACCCTTTGTGTAAAACTAATTCATTACTAAATAACCAGTCATCAGAAAACAACTTTTTTTTGATATACCCAATTCTTTGGCCAAGACTAAGAGATCCTTTTTGAGATGCTCAATCTCACTATAAAAACCTAATATGTGAAGCTTTCATCCTTCACAAATAATATCAAATTAAACCTTTATTCCAAAAAAAAATTGTTTCAATTGAAATGGGGGTAGACATATATTTATAGACATGTCCTTTCGTGATGCTCCCATTCCCCCCAAAAGTTTTTTTTTCTGAAATCCAAAATCATGTTCCCAAATCTCATTCACTAATGAATATTCAATGAAATTTAACATGATCATAATGTTTCATGTAGACATGGAAATTACTTTGAACACCTCGTGCTTTTTGGATATTAAACTTATCATAATCCCTAATATTATATTCAACCCTTCACATCATTGGAAACTCACTGATAAATCAAATTTGGATTGAAAAAAAAGTCAAACCAAATTTCATTTCTACCAATGAAAATCCTTGGTTCCAGCAATCTTTCAATTTGGGTTTGTTTTATATATATACATAAATTAAATAAAACACCATACACTTATAAAAAACTGGTAGGCATGAAATAGATCATCCAAAACTCTATGTCAATATATGCATTTCTCAATGTATAAAATAATAAGTGGAAAAATAATTGGGTTCTCATGTTTTTCATTGCATAAAGATATCTAAGATAATCTCTAGTTTTCTCCTCATGACACAAAATTATCATCATGAAACAGAAGAATTGAATCATTAAAAAACCCCAAACCCTTAAAGTGCTTAAATAAGCCCATTGAATTTATCCATTCTCCTCCATTAGAAATAAAACCTTTTATTCAATATTTGTTCATGGATTGATCGAAATAGACTCCCTCTAGATCATATCTCCCACAGATACATGTGTAACTTACATAAATAGATTAAATTATTTAACAAAAATGGGGAAATGGTATTCAACTGTAACCTCCTAGGCATTGTGAGGTTGCTGAACAATGAGGTTCAACCATTATTTCTCTAAAACATATGCTACCAATGGGTTTGTGAAAATTTCAACCACTTGTTCACCAGTTTCAACATGCTCCATTTTCAACACTCCTTTTATACTTTTTTCCTTAATGAACTGATATGTGATATCAATATGGTTTGTAAATGATTGTTGAATATGATTATTCATATGATTTATTTCTATCTTATAATACATTTGGATCATCATTATTTGATTCACATCCTCACCAAAATCATTTTGTTTTATCTTCATCCAAAATAGGTGAGTAAAATCCTTTGTAAAAATGATATTCTCTACTTCAGTTGTGCTAAGTTAGGTGCTTTACTATTTCATTCCCAACTATCCCACATATTTATTTCTTATTTAAAATTCACCACCACTTGTTATATTTCTTTCCACTACATATCCAGAAAATTAAACATAATAGAATGTTTTGAATTCATTTTCTCTTATTGTAGAAAATTATAAGGAAAATTTGTCACTACCTTCAATATGTATAATTATTCATTTAACTACTGCATAATGATCTTCTTTCAGATTAAATTAAAAGTTAGCAATTAAGAATGACGAAAAGGCGATATATGATTATTTTTTAGTCAAGTATAATATGATTCCAATGATTATATTTTACATGGTGGGATCCACAGAAGTCATATCCTCATTCTTTACATGTTTTATCCTAACCTCAATAGTATTCGACATCGGTTTGGTTTCTTGAATATTGAATTTCTTTAGTGTCTCTCCTGTATATTTTTTGTAAGAAATAAAAGTGTAATAATACATCTAAATAAACAATATCCCCAAGAGGTATGTGAGTTAACCAATCATAGCCATTTAAACTTAAAATTTCGTGTTATTAGAAAATTCTCCCACTGACCCATGCCTTTTTGTACTAAAAATAATGTCAACCACATACACAATTACCATAAATTGATCTTACTATAAATTCTTCACATAGAGATTATGATCAAAATATTTTTTTTTTGAATTTATATTTCTTCAAAAAATAATACATTCAAGAATACCATACATGTGGTGCCTTATTTAGACCATAGAGGGACTTCATTAATCTAAAAACTTTTTCTTCATCATTTCGAACTAGAAATCCCATTGTTCTATCAATGTTGACTTATTATCCAATAACTCCATTTATTAATGTTGTTTTTACACCCATATGATAAGCATTGAATCATATTTGAATTTCCATATCTATGCAAATCTCATTCGACTCCGGTCATTCTACTTGAGAAAACTTTTCCTAAAAATAAATTCTATCTATCTTTGCCTATCCTTTACACACTAAGAATGCCTTATTTCTAATCACATTTCCATGATCATAAAATTTGTTTTTAATTAACCACTTTGTTACAATTTTATTTTCATTTTCATGTCTCTCCAGAAGATCCCATCTCTGGTTCTTTCCAATCTGATCAGGTTCTCTATTCATAGATTTATCCCACAATTTATCCTTTACCACTTCATCAAATGAGGTTAGTTCAACAATTTATCTAAACTTATAATGTGAATCCTTCCACATTATTCATATATGTGTGGGTGAGGCCTAGTCTACAATGATGTTTTATTCATCAATTATTACTCTACTATTTCTCAAATGAGGTTTAGTTGATGTTTTCTCAGTCACGATTTCTTCTTTTGATTCTTCTTATTAATCATCATCATTTTGTGACCCTGGAATGTTTTTCATGCCATCCATTATTTCTATATTAGAATATGTTCAATGTTTGATTTATTCATATACTTCAATGATATCATTATATGAGATCCTAATGTAATTTTAGTTTTATATTTACTGATATTTACATCATTTATTTATGCAATTATTATAGGATGATTATTGAAATAGTTTTCTCCTTTACTCTTTGTTGAATACCTAAGGTATATTCTCATATATGTAGCATTATAATACTTGAAGTGTTTTCCTTCATTGTTTCTGATGAATCATTTAAATCCCAAATAATGAAAATACTTCAGCGAGGGATTCCTTCAATACAAAAATTCTTATGGTGGCTTGGTTTATCCCATATAAATCTCTATTCGATTTTGAGTGTACACTACATCTTGAACAACCTCAGTCCTGTAATGATGATATATATGACTCTCAGTCAACATTGTTCTATACATATTGGTCAATTATTGATTTCTACTTTAATTAAATCCATTTTTCAGTTTCTCACATCTTCCACCTCATCCTTTAATCTATGTTTTTTCATGTAATTTTTAAATTCAATGGATGTGTATTCCCCCTCTATTGTCAGAATGTAGAACATTGGTTGTACAACCAGTATCATTATTAGTTATTAAATGATAAAATTTATTGAAAAAAATCACATGTTTATTTCTATTTATAGTCATTACACAATCTATTTGACTATAATGATCAATAAAAATAATAAAACGACTCTCTCTATATTTTCGAGACACATTTATTATACCACATATATCTATATGGATGAGATCAAAAATACTTGATTCCATTTTCTTCTTTGGAAAAAATGAAAAACATTTTATCTTTCCTCACTATTATGAATTGTATTGTTTTTACAGCTTGTGCCTTAGATTAGGGATATTTATGACTATCTTCATATTATATATATTTTCCGTTCATTTTTTATTTATTTTACCCATCCTTTGATGACACAAGTTGTTATATTATTAAATCGTTTTGTAACAAATGACATATTTACTACCAACCTATTATAAATTTCTATCTGTTCTACATCCATTCATGAGAGAATTTCATGTCATTCATTTGATAGCGTGACCGTTTTTATATAAAGTCATTATAAGTCATGAGTCACATAGTTGAAAAAAATCATTAGATTGTGATGCAAACCATCCACATAGATAACTTCAATTTTCTTAATCTCTTCAATTTTCAGTACTATAAAGCCACTACCTTTGATCATTAATGAATTATCATTGTTTAAACTCTTTTTTCCATCAATCTATTTCTGAACATCATTCAATAAATTTTCATTTCTCATCATATGTGATGATAATCCATTCTTAAAAATCCATGAGATATTATTCTTTGAGGCTTTGAAATATATTTATAAAAGGTTTGATTTATGGATTGTCTTCTTTTCGTTCCTTAAATACTTGATATAGTGAAAAAAACATTGTCCTTTCCAATTTATTTTGCATATTAATGGGTTCATCGTATTGAAAATTTTCTTATATAGTTGAATACCTATTATCAAGAAATACTCTACTTGGTTGGTGGGTATTGACATTTTTTTGTGTTATATATGTATTGTTCCTACTTTTTTCTATCGATAATGAATAGATTTATGGGAATAGTTAGAACAATGAAAACTATATCCACAGAAATTTGTTCTTCTACATGATAAAGGATATGGTATCATTCTTCATTGTTGACATTAAGTCACTTTACCCTTGAAATAGTACCTTTCCTCTTCACAGTTTGAAATTGTATGCCCAGATAACCACAAAATTGAAATTTCAAAAGAGGAAATGTTATCTCATATCCATTCCCAATTCTGTTACCTTATTTTGAAAAAGTATTTGACATGAGATAATATCATGATACTTGGTGATATTATTTCAATATCTGTTCAATTAAATTAGAATATTTCTTTGATTACATATTAGGTCCTTCTATGATATGTCCAAATTTTATATTCCCATTATATTGGAATATTTTCTTTCTATCCTTCGATGTTTCATCAGCACTAAAAATCACATTTTTTTCCATAAATGTGTATATTTTACCCTTCAATTGAAACTCCACTCCATTATTACCACCCTTATCTATATCTAAAATCTCTATAAATAATAATCTTACAAACTATATTTTCTTCTTTGTTTCCCTTTAATTTGATTAATTTTATAGATTACCCTTTAGAGTAACAACATCTTCTTAAATTTCTTCAACTATCGTATCTTTATCCTTTAGTGTGGACATAACATCATTTATGAAAATTTCTTGGTCTTCAATTATTATCTTAAATTCAAAAATATCTTCCAATATTTAGTGATTTTTTAATATTTTCTTTTTTTCCTTCTTCAAGACACTTAATTTAATCTTCAAGGTGATCAATATACACTAATGACTCTTCCAGAATAAAACACATATTTCTATTTATCTT
This sequence comes from Viscum album, assembly GCA_963277665.1. Lineage (NCBI taxonomy): Eukaryota > Viridiplantae > Streptophyta > Magnoliopsida > Santalales > Viscaceae > Viscum > Viscum album. The sequence goes on from OY728130.1 coordinate 1,230,253,484, forward strand.
TCATTGATTTTTATGTTAATTGAAAGAATAATCTTGTTCCAATATTGAATAGAGTAAACCAATAAACTATTTATCATTAACGTTATCTTTTGAAGATTATGAAATTTTTACTATAGAAATCATGGATTCTTGCGTTCATGATCTAAACTCTAGTTCTTTAGCCAAGAAAAATTAAAATCATCTTGTTCTTCTTTACAGAAGAAACTATTTCTCTATAATTTCTCCCATGATTTGAATTCCCCCTTTTGGGGAAATATTATTTTGGTCTTATTCATGTTTCTATCTTCAGATTCGTAATCATCGAACATCCTCTGAGAATGAAGATGGAATGTTCCCAACTCTAGCACGTTAAAAAAATATAGAGGAAGCATTCCTTCAAATATCCCATTTCTTCTCTTGAATTTATTAGAATAAATAGATTGAATTTCATCTTCCTCATTATCATTATATACACTATCATTATAAATAGAATTTTTTTCATGGATTTTAAATCCTTTTCATTACTTACACAACTTATTACATCTTCTGGTTTGACTATATTTTTATATACCTCCAGAATGCTCTGTAGATAATCCATAGAATTTTTATAAAGGTACCTTTCCTCAAGGAATAAAAATTTAGTATTATAAAGTGGTGGGAGCCTTGTTATTATTTTCTTGACAATGTCAATGTGTTTGATTTCATGAGAAATCCTACATATTGTACCAAAAAATTTATTAATTTGATTAAAAAATGTATCTTCATTTTCATCATCATGATTTTTAATATCAATGAACCAATTGTGAGAAAACATGGAATTTATCCTTTTTCACATTTCTATCACCTTCATATATATTTTCTATATTTTTTAAAATATACCTTGTTCTTGTTAAAAATCATTGAATTTAGTTATATTTGTTCAAATAGAGCTATAGTAAGGGGATTCAGTTTTTTGGCATCATCATCAATCATTATCATATTTGTTTTAATAATAGGCAACTCTAATGTATAAGTGACCTAAATCTCATATGTTTTGTAAAAAATGTAAATACCAAGAGATATTAGATGATCTATCATCCTGATATTCCTAATATTGATGCCTCTTCCATAAAATATTATGAATTATCTAAAATTCACTAAATTGTCCATGAAAATGATAAAGGAAAAATTGAATACCAACAACCTACATTGGATACAACTTGTAGGACCCTGTAACTCCTTGATATGGGAGGGTAGAATTAGGGTGTCAACTTTTTCTTTTAAAGTGATGGATCATGTTCTCATGTTGTTATGAGCTTGTTAAAACTAACTTTTTGAATTGTGTATTAATCAAACGTTCATAGGGGGAGAGACAACTCAATAATTTTACTGGCTTCACCACTAAGGGGTAGTCTAATGTTTATATGCTAAATGCTTTTCTATCATACCTATATCCAATAATATTCATTTTTTTTGGAGTTTAGAAGTTTAGAAAAAATTAGCATGTGCCAGACACATTGACTTTATAATAATTTTGGGATATCACACCCACTCCCTTATAAAACTTAATTCCACTCCCCTAGCTCACTAATTTGGGAGATATCTTACCCAGTTTAACAGCAAGAAGGTCACATTAGTATATTGAAATTTATGTCTTTTTTCCCAACTAGAATGAAACTCTTCTTGCATTTTTTACATGAGTAAATGAACTTGAAAACACTATTGTCATAAACCATATGTTTAAAACCTATTTTTCAGGAATCTCCTTCACATAGATATCCCATGAAGATCCACCCTTTGCAACTAAAATTTCCTTTACATAACACTAAGTCATCATGTAATAAACAGTCACTACAATTTTTTTGAGATACCCAAGAATAATTCAAGACTAAGATATCCTTTTAAATATGGTCAAAGTCAATATTCAATCCATATTCATGATCCTTTAAGCCATCTAGAATTAATAACAATTCATCCATTATTCCAAAAATTATGCCAAATGAATTTGGTATATCCTAATATTTATAGGCTCAACCATTCATGATGTTTTCAGGCCTCCAAATGGTTTTTATGTGATTCTCTATAATTTTGTTCATGAATCTCCTTTACTAAAAATGATCTAATAAAATTTAACCTACATGAGAAAATTCTCATAATCACAGAGATTTTCGTCAACACTTCATGCATTCATGATGTTCCACTTCTCGTAGACATGGACAATATCGTCAAAATCAATTCTTCATGAAAACCATGAATTTAATATATATAGTAATATTCAATCCATGAAAAATAACATTCTTGATTTTTTCTTCTTTGTACTAATTTTGCGCCCAAAATGTAGGAAAATCTAGAAAATGAGGACACCTTAAACATTGCAGTCATCTTGTTCTATAATACCACTTCCCATAAAAATGCCCTGATTAGACTTGTGTAGAATGAAAACAAACATTAACCATACTCTATTTCTATAAATTAAGAAAATGGATTCAATATAATTCATAGTCAAAATAATGGTCCCATGAAGTTGGGTGTACTTTTCCAAGTGATATGTAAGGTTTTTGTTAATCTGAGGCGCTGAAGACATGATGCATGATTTATGGGTTAGGGTTCTCAAGAAGATAATGGATAGACAATTATCTGTGGTTAATCTGTGTTAGGATATTTTCATACTTTGTTAAGAAGTAGTTATTGGAGATAGTCCTTTTATTTTAATGTCATGTATTTGGGACTCATCTATTGCGGAATTTAACATAATGTGATAAAGATTGTTTCCTTTCATTTTAATTTCATTCACTAAGGATGTATAAACCAATGTGAAATTATGAAATATATCCTTAAGGGTAATTTTCATTGGATAGGGGTGTTTATATGTGAGAATATTCCTTTATCCTTTCATAAAATTGTTGGTTGGTATCCATATGTTGGAGCCCTTAATATGAAGATTTATATCTTTCATAATTAAGATTTATGTAGATCTAATTAATATAAGGGAAAATAATGTATTCATTACATAACCCTTTATAAATAGATGCATATTTAATTTCTATAGTTGGCCTTATTGGGTTTATTTATGCACTTTTTAAGGGAATTAATCATTTAATAGTAATATATTTTATAGAGGAACTCCTACATAGATCATAATCATATGTAGGATAGAGGTTCATATTCCCTCTTAAATAGAGGAAATCCACTACCATTTGGGTGCATAATATATCACTATAAATGGTACAATTGAGGGGAATATCTATCATATTCAGAGATAATTTTCATATGTGGGGGAATTTCTATAATTTCAATACCAACATATGACAAAGTATTTCAATGTAGATCATGCTCCTGTGAATGAAATGATAGTGTCATCCATGCAATTCATCGTAGAACAATATAACTGGGCATCACTATGTATCGTGGAATATTAGGAATCAATAAAAACATTGTTTTCAAAAAATAGTCTCTTCACATATATATTTCTCATATATAAGTAAGGATCATTTTTATCTTCCCTTACTGATAATTTTCATCATAGTAAACAATTTGGTCCTCTACTTATATCATTTTCACAAATGCGAAATGGAAATTTAAATATTAATTCTAGTATAGAGTTGAAATATTAATCACTAGCACAATTTTAGGTATTGGAAGAACCCTTCTATGAATTTTTTGGTCATGTAGGATGTACCATATATCTTTTAGTATAACGACATGTGACTAAGATTTTTTCATGTAGTTTACTATCATGTGATAGTATGTATCACTAAGAGGGACGAATAAATCATGGAAATTTGGTCTTCATAGATGTTTCATAACATTAGATGAAGGGTTAGAAGAATACAGTATTATAATATTACATTAAAATTGGTACAATACACATATATATAAAATTAAGGGTTTATTAATCCTATTGAATTGTTGGGTAATAGGATTTATAAATCCTTACCAAATAATATCTAATTCAATGGGATGTGGTGACTTCGGGTTATAGGTAAACCATATGAAATGGATGAGTTACCATATCCCACACAGTCAAGAAAATAAATCCACTATTTAATGGCGGAATGTCCCGAATGACCAAAAAACTAACATGGCACATGCTATGTGGCATTGTGTTATTCACCATCAAATCCTAGTGGTTATTGATTGAATTACCTACTCAATATTACCAGTTTTTATAGGTGTGAACCTGGATTTAGGGAGTTTGGGGTCCATTTGGTTCTAGGAGAATGATGTATACTCAAGGAATTGGTGAGTGTAAACTTGTATATTGATTATATAGTGTTGGTTCATGGATAATTTAATAGTAAATACGGGTGAGATCACCCGAAATTCTATTACAGTCTGTATTAAACAAATTTTGATGAAAATAGCTGAAGCATGTGATTCGTGAATTCATAACTACCACAGAAAATGATACATTCAATGAGAATACATCTTTACATTCAACTTAACGTCACGAGACAAGGATATCATTGTTCATTCAAACATCACGTGACTTTGATTTTTTTGTTTAGTTTAACATCATGAAACTAGAATGTGGCCCCGATATTTTCATATAATACAACTCATGTTTTCTGTTCAATGAAAATTTCCAGGTTACCTATGCTCACATGATTCATTCATGGCATGAGAAACAAGATACAATAATATAATAAATTGAGTCATATTAGAGTGAATGGAAGAGAATATGGTAGGGGTGCTAACATTACATTATGAGAAGGAATCCATATATAAACGTGGTTTTCATTTAGGGACTATGTTGGTAGTGATGAGAACTCGTGTTTGGGCCAAAAAGGGATCATTTAGGCATCACTAAATATCCCATTTTATATGAATCAAGACACACATATTTTTTATTAGACAATACCATATGCAGGTCTGTTCCATTCACAAGGAATGGGTAATTTTTTATATGAATCATTAATAGAAATAATATTTTAGATCTAGTCATCACTACATATTATATTGTTATATAATTAAACCCACATGTATTTTTTGGAAGAAACAACCCTAAAAATATCGGTCTCATTTTCACTAGGTGGCACAATTACACTCAGGTGCAAACTCCTTATGTTCTAAAGGATTCTACATCAATCTAGCTCTCATGTATATAATGATTTGTGTCTAGTCATTGATGTTATATAAATGTGTCAATAAATATCTGAATGAGATAAAAATATATTTTAATATAGCAATTAATGGGAAACATACCTGCATAGGTCGGTTCCATATTCCTGGAGGGGGAATTTTCCCTTTATAATGCAACTAAACCCATGATTCAAGACCTAGGTGTCACTATGAATCATATACTAATAGGTATCAATGGGAATTTAGTTATTTTTAATAAATAACCCTACACATATCATTATTGTATCTAGGGAAGGGGGATTTTATCATTATATATTAGGTAGACCTGAAATTTGAAACTCTACCATCACTACATATCCCAGGGTGATAGGAATCAAGATACACGTAGTTCTGATATAAATTATATGTAATTAAGAATCCTTAATCTTGGACAAGAAATATGAATATATAAACACTATGTTATTCGTGATCCCTATTGAACATGGTAAAATGGGTGAAATTAATATTTTCAAAAAGTGCTTATACCGAAAATTATTTTATGATGATTAGTGGGGTTAACATTGCACCATTAGAGAAATATCTCTTGCGTTAAGGCGGGGGGGGGGGGGGTTATATTATGGGACTAGAAAATCATATTCACAAAATATATTTGGAATTTAGTTATTTATATGTGAATCCTAGCAAGGTAACTTTACGAACCAAACCACCCCCTAGGAACTTGCTATTAAGCATTGTGTTATTACTGATGAATCTTAGCATGGATACTTCAGGATTAGGCAATATCTATTGCCAATTTTCTTTGAAATTACAAGAAAATATGAGCTCAAGGTGTCAATAAATTTATACATGAGAATGGGTTTCATTATGTTAGAATATTAGAAAAGGATGGTGTCCAATGATATTTTTTTGATCAAGGAATTTAGGTCTTTAAAAGAGATACATGCCCCAAAATGAATGAGTACTGGACTATGATGTCATAAACATCCATTGAAAATTAGTATGTTACATATATGAGTTAAATGAAGGGTATCTATAACATATTGAATAGGCATGTCATGGGAATTATAAATCATAAAAAAATATGATTCAACTGAATACAGGGACTAATGGGTATGGGTTAACCATTAGTAATAGAGGAAAATCCATATTCCAAAGAGTAGGGATAATAAATCATAGATTTAAGGGGGTTGTCTCTTCTAGGAAATTACCCCACTATGTGTATTCTCAATGGAATCGTGTTATTCCCCAAGAAAAATCAAGTGGTTCCCCATTGGATTAACCGGTCCATATTACTAGTTTTGTATAGAGGAGAACTAGGAGAATGAGAACCCAAGGTCCATGGGGTTCTAATAGATGGATATCATCTCGAGTAATTTTTTAGTAATATCATAGATATTGAATATATGAATTTGGTTCATATAGAATTTAATAATTGGGAAGAGATTAATTTCCCTGAAGGTTATTCCAATGTTTATTGAACACATTTAAAGGAAAAGGGAAAAACATTAAAATTTTGAATACACATTCATAAGGGATATGACCTATCAGAAATGAAGGACCCTTTTTATATAGTTTAAGATCATGTTATATGAATTTAGTCACATATTTTAAATTCATGTGACTAAGAAATTGTTGTGATTTTTAACATCACATGACAAAGATGTTGTTGAGTAGTTTAATGTCATGAAACTATGATATTTTTATGTGGTTTAATGTCAGGGTAATAGGATGTTATGATGTAGTTCAGCATCATGATGCTAGGAAATAATTACCTATCAATACCAAATATCAATATTTCTAATCATATTGGAATTTTGTGTTCCCTACGATTACATGGGTCATGGTCAACATGAGAAATATTCAATAACTTGGAATTCCATTATGCTATGGAAGAATATATGACTGGAAATATGAGGGGGGATTAAAATATAATGTGTATTGGAGTTCATAAATGGATACAACTTTCAAGTAGGGAAATGATTTGAAGTGATAATTACTCATTTATTTTCCCAAAATTGAATATTCAAGAAACACAACCTATCTTATGGAAAAAAAATCAAGCCACCCATTTTTTAGAGAGAGTCTCATATACTGTTCGAGTTCCTAAAAGGGAAGAGAGATATTTTATCATATTGTGGATGGACTGAGGATTTTGGATATGGGAATCACTACATATCATATGATAGACAGAATCAAGACACATATAGTTCTTAAAATTTAAATTCTATTCATAGGTCTCGACCATATAAATAGAAGGAGTATTTATCAGTCTATATTGCTGTCGGACCCATGATTTTGGATATTATAATAACTATGTATCCTTTGGTGATTGGAATAAAGACACACATTGATCATCAGATTCCCCCCTACAGAAGTTTTTTCCCATATATAGGGAGTGGTGTATTTTTATATATGTCGCAGTAGGACCCCATATTTTGGATTTGGATATCACTTTGTATCTTATGATTGTAAGAATATAGAATCATGTAGTTATTGATTGGAAAATCCCCTACATAGTTCGGACACATATACATAGAGGGTAATTATCTCTATTTAAATTTAAGCTGGTTTCTAGATTAGAGACCTAGGTGTCCCTACATTTCCTATAGTAATAAGAATCATCCAGCATGCTGTTCTTGAGTGGTGAATTCCCAACACAAGTATGAACCTTATATATAGGGTAGGAATTGGATTCCATTTATATTATGTTTGGTCCCGAGATTTGAGATCTCAGTGTCACTTACTATCTTTCTATGAAAGGAATCATCCCAATAATAGTTCTTGAGAAATCACCTTCTTTGGATTTTCCTTGAATATAGGGAGGAGGATATCATATTTTATCCTCTACGCAGATTTAGATCATTCGAAATGACTCATTCATGACGTAACATTGTCCATGTAGTTTAATTTATTATAGTATTTTGAGTTACAATGTATTTTAAATAATGATGAAAAGACATATTATATGTATTTTAACATCATGTGTTAAGGATCCATCCGGTGTAGTTTAATTTCATGTTTTAATGATGTAAGATGAAATGAAATTTAATTTCATTCCACATGTACTTTTAATTCATGATAGAATCAATGAAAATTATTTCTTGAGAAACCTCAAATTGGTGGTGGTGATAAATTATTCCCTATCCATAATGGCTAATGAGTAAGCCCCCTTAGAATATACCTTATGTATGATGTAAGTAACTCTTTACATGGGTTCATGTTTTGAAGGATTCATTCATCGTATCATTAGGGTACTATGACCCAACACTAGTTCTCCATGAAGTAAAGTGTAGGGGGATAAATTCTTGTTAAGGCCTTGTAAAAGTGAATTCTAAGGAACATTGATGTTCTACAGTTTACATAATATTTAATCAAAAATCCATTATAACTCATCCATGCACTTTGGTAATTGTATTTCATCTAAATGTTTTCCATAAACATATATTCTAGGCGAGGTACACATTAATTATATAGGAAACATAGATTGTATCCCATAAACCATTTAATATAGGGTAATTTGTGTTTTATTGTCCGCAGTTTTATGGTAAACCAATAAGGGATGATGGATCTTATCTGGCCAAGACCTATTTTACCTGTACATAATTTCATAAATTACATTTGATGTAGACTTTATAAAGATTAAATATATCCATTTACCACTATATTATATTAGTATGAATGGTTAAACTCAATTTTTTATACCTCATGTGTCTTCTTCAACTTCGTTGAATATAAATAGGTTCCATTATCATTATATATTAGGAGTGGGACACTTAATATGGTTATAATATTGGTCTTTATGAAGTTTATGATATTCTTCACCCTGAATTCATTGGGTTTGATAGCCTCATATCATATTTATTGTAATTCATAAAATTCTTTATATACTTAAATTTCTTATATGTACTAGTGGGACAAGGTGCAAAAACATCCATACCATATTGAAAATATCCATGATTACTTAGCTTTGTCTTGAAAATCTAGGGGTTGATGGATGAATATTTTATGAATATGGAATGAATGAAATGTCCAAGTTAATTCAACACATCCCTTCACTGTCGTTTCTCATTAATAACCAAGACATGTAATTTTGTTGTAGACTATATTCCAAGATTGGAAAGCACTATAGGAACCTATATGGTATGCTTCCATAATATTGGGAATCACACTTTCTACAATGCATCGATGGAGGATTTCATCAAATCCTTTTGAGTAATTTCTACACATTTGGCCAATATGAAAGGGAAATGTTCTATACTAGATGTAAAATTTATTCAAATTTTACTCAATCTAAAGGTAGGGTTCCATTTAATTGGTAATTTATTATGGGATCCATCTATACTTAGGTAGATATTTATTCACCCTTCAAAGGGGTAGAGTTCACCCAATTGATTTCCATCATATTGCAAATAATGACTAGTGAGACCCCCCATTTGGTGTGTGATATAGAAAACTACTATGTATTGATCGGGATTGTCCAGGACTATGTTTATATTGGGAAATTCATTGGTACGATCATTTTTTAATCATGGGAAGTGATTCAGTGTTGGTTCAAAATGAAATTATTCCATAAATCCTATAATGTAAATGATGAGGTGGGATTCTTCCTTCTTGATGGAAAACTCAACATTGAAATTTATTATTACAAAATTCATGTATAATTTGATATTTTGGTAGCTATTTTCATATTTAAGGAAAACTATAAACCGATGATAATGGTTGGTTATTCTTCCACATTTTTATTTAATCCTTAGACAATGAGAAAGCGTATTGGAAATTTTATTTTTCTAAGAAAACAAACATAACCCCTAGACCTACCTGATCAAGATTCAGTTCTTCCATTATATTTTCAATATATCTCTAAGATGAACTATTAAAATACATCTCCCATGTTGATAGAGCATCGTGTGCATAGAAATATTCTTCAACGGGAAGTCTAATATCTACCAATGTTATTTATAGGGTGGGATGTTCAGTGAGTATATCATATAGAACCTAAACTATATCTAACTTCTATTATAATAATTATATGTCACACTATCGTAGGGTTATCACCCATCAGGATAAATTACCTATTAAAATAGGATGTCAAATAATATATTTTAGGGAATCGATACGATATATGAGGTTGAAATTATGATGCTACAAGAAATTCCTTATGTTTTTTATCGTGAAAATGGGTGAGAAGAAGTTACTTTTGATATCATAATATTGATTCCTATTACCAATAATTTTTATGCTAAGATAATATAGATTGTTTTCATTACCCATTTCATTTTTCATTGTGAGGAGAGAACTGAGAAATTATTCCTCTATGGCCATATATAGGATAAATTCCTTTCATTATATTGGTTACATAAATATTTGTGGTAGAAATAAGTACCAATTGATGTTATTGAATGATTCATTGTTTCATCCATATCATTTATAGGAAACTCAATTCATCATTAAAATAGTCATATTCTTTCCAATTACATTGTATAGAAAAATATGGATATAAGTGAGGTTCCCATAGAGACCCCTAAATTCATCTAGATTACAAAACGGTAATGTGGCTATGATTGTATTAGTATTTTCTTTCTCATACAAAGTTCTACTATGTCATAAAACACATCTGAAATTTTCATATAGTTTCTATAAATCTAAAATTTGGAGGATTCATCTTCAATCTGTGTTTCTACTATTTACTGAATATTTTTTTGAAGATCAGCGAGTTGACAATATCATAGTCAATATGTGACCACCAGATCATTGACATAACCTTTCGTGATTCATTCCAATAAAAGTTTAAAGATATGAATCATGAAATATTGATAAAAAGAACCCATTTTATTTTATCAAAATGTAATGGCTTGGTAGAAAAAGATCTCGGAAGGTTCTATAAAGGTTGTGGATTCCTCTTCATTAGGGTGTATCATTATCTGATTATACCCTGAATACCCATCCCAAAATTTTATGGTCTTGGAATTCATCTATTTCAACGATCAAAGGTTCTATGATCCACAATAGAGAATCATCATTCAGTATGTGTTGATTAATGTATATGAAATGAATGAATACCCTGATATTCCAATTAAATATTTTGAAAAGGTTGATATTGTTGATAAATATTATGAATTTAACCTCTTAGACAAAGTTGGATTTGACCCGTTATTCAACTCCCAATTCTGTGTTAGTATCATGAAAGTGGTTCATTATCTGGGTAACCTTCTTTAAACCTCAATGGTCATCGAGTAAGAATAGATGATGAGTAGCCACAGTGGGGTTTGTCCAAAGAATCATTGTATAATTCCAAGATAACATATATCAATTATGATTTATAAATTCAATTTAAATATCCTAAACCTCGAGAGTCATGGAGGCACTAATAAATATAGGTCAAGAGTTTTCTACATTTCAAAAATTCACCTACCTAATCACGTTGATGGTGATGGAGACACCATATTAAAATGTTGGAGGTTTTTTATTGAGGTAATCCCCTTATTATTAAATACTTGTATCAGTGGATTCATTATCTGACATGATGGGTAATTTGAGAGCATATTTTCACTATCGATATAAGTGAATCCAAGAGAAGAAAAATTTTCTTCTCGAAGTTCCATAGTTTTCATGGAATGTTTTTTGGGGGTGCTTGAATTCCTTTATACTTATACCACGGTAAGAAGAGTTACGTAAATTAGGAGTTAAAATGATTTTCTTGAGGTAAATTTCAATTTTTTTCTAATGGTGGAAAGAAATTATTAGATCATGATAGAGAATTAATCTAAATTTCCATTGTTGAATACACATTATCTAATCCGATTATTATCACATGGATATAGTTCTTTGAATATTTGGATTTCTGATTTCCTATGTGGATTCAGTTTGATTCCTTGATCTAGTTTATAGGCATCGCATAATCACTATCGATAAATATCTATGGATTCAAAAGGGAGATCCCAAAGACATTTTGAGTTTAAACTATCATATTTTCATCAATAAGATGTTTTTTCCATCTATCTTGTATAAAATTACCACAGAATATATTGATTTTAAATACTCAGAGGGGGATATTTCCCCATCTTATATACTGACCATTATGTTGATGGGGTATTTTAAAAATTAATGAAATATTGAAGGTACCATGACATAGAAATGAAACCAATGTATTCTGAGTATGACATTATAGGATGTGTCTTGTTGAATAACCATGAACTCATAATCATATGTCATATCCTCAAACTGTTTTTTGATCGTGATCTTTTTTAGAGTACTTTTCTTACTCTTTTCATACCCTTGAATGTTTAACATTGTTAGACTAGTGGCTCATCATATGTACCTAGTGTAAGAGGGTATGGATCATGATAAGATTGATTATAGAACCATTTTCTACTACAGGACATTAAATACAAACATTATAGTGTTTTCTTAAAAAAAATATTAGTCTGAAATGTCCCTATATGACTTATTCCTAATCCAATTCTAGGAATGAGATGTTGTTGGGGCATTTTAATGGAATATTATCCACTATATAAACCTCATAAACAAAAATATCTATCTCAAAATTTTGTGACTTATAGATGTCCCTGATCAAGTCCTCTCTATGTTATTTTAAAATATAGAGGGTATCCAATTTTTATTGTCTGGATTGGAAAAACATTAATGATTTTAGTATATAATTTTTTTTTCTAAAGTCTACACTTCCAAAGGTGGGGATTCTCCCTATTATATACATTTGGAGATAATTTGTTTTAGTTACATAGGATTTGTACATGGGAAATGGTTTAGAAATAATATATTCCAATTTCGATAGTTCGTGTTGTCATTTCCCTTAGTTTGGGTTTGTCAGACAATCACATCCCATCCAATCGAGCATGTAAAATTATTGGGATTGAATGATCATTGGAGGGATTGAAGTCATCTCTATGTTTTTTTGGGCCTTTTGAAGTGTTAGGAAATGATTCAAGACCCCAAATATGGATTCAATAGGGATGTGACAGAAATATTGGGATTGAACACACCCACAACATCTTGTTTACCCTCACCTTATATGACTGAAGCCTCAATATCCCAATGATGGTAGAGGTAAATCATACATATAGGTATTAATCATTAAATAAGGGTTATTTTAATTGGACTTTGTTAATAGAAAAAAAATATGAGCTATTCATCATATTATGGTTTTGTTTGGTGGGGTGGTTCTTCTTATCTAAATATTTAAGTGAATAAATATGCAAGGCATGAAGATGAAGTGGGATTTGGATATGAATCTTTCTATTATGTATAATAAATATATCAATATCCCTGAATGAAATTCATTGAATCTTTCCTCTATGTTAAGATAATTATTTTTTGATGATTTTGTGATATTAAAGAGAAAAGAGCTTAGTCAACTATATTTTGATTTATCCAGTTATTGAACTTATATCAATGACTAGCAAGAACTTCTTATCAACCACCATCTTCTTCAAGTTGGATGATGATTACCTAGGTTACCTATGTCCAGGCCTTCCCCGGTATCTCTTTTATAGAAAAAACATGGAAATTTATGATGTTTTTGAAGACAAAACAGTCATAGATATTATTCCACAATCTCATATGGAAGGGTTGTAGTCATATCAATCAGTGAGGTTGACCTCATTGGGTTTCTTGGTTTCTCTATGATGCTCGTATGGTGTAATGTACCAAGTGGTGATGATTGAGGTAATCATTTCCCCAACCTTATAGGATAGTTTAGCACATGAACAACTTTCATAGTCTCCTTTACAAAAATCTTCTTAATTTTTTGAATATCATTCACAAGTCTATTGGGTACACTAATTATTTGGATTGGGATTTGACCATTATAGGATGTTTTTGAGTGTCCCATAACTTTGGAAACTGTGTTTAATATGTGATACCATTTTGTTAAGAGGGCCGACAACAGAATTTTCAAGGGGAATCTGTCTCTCAATTCACTATGCCTTTTCATTCTCAAAGTGAATTATCATTCTGTTACTAAACAACATAACAATGTGTTAAATGGTCCCTTGATATTTTATAAATCTATGATATTTTAGGATTATTTATCTCAGGAGCTGTCCATCCTTGGTCACACAGTGATGTGAAATTATCCACACTTCCCCCATCCTTGGATATGATCATCTGTTATGGATTTGTAAATAATTTATCATAGAGTTTTCATAATATAGAAGAAAACAATCCATATGTTCCTATTATGCTCGTATTCTATTAATTACTTAGACGAGAATAATTTTTTCTATTCCATCAGACAAAATTGTATGTTTATGTTATAGTGGTGACCCTTGTATCATTGATATGGGAGGTGTATATCCTTTTACCGTAGATGATTTACCCATAGATTATGGAATATGTAAAGAATGGACACCTCTTCTATCTCAACTTGTACCTCATATTTGGAAGTCAAAATGCGTCGAAGCATATTTTTGAGGATGTATAACTCCCCCGCATATATGCATGTTATACCCATATTAATCTGGGTTATACACCGCCACCCCGTCAAACCATATGGGTTCCTTCTATGGTTCTCCCGCTGACTAAGGCGAGGAGTAGAAAAGACTTGAGATTTTTAATTTTTTTTTCAAAATAAATATAATACTTTAAATATTTTTCATTACAAAATATCAAATTGTTTTATTGAATGACATGTTTTACTGAAAGTATCTTTCATTACCCAAAACACCAAGTTTAAACAAAACGTGACATACTATTAAAATATTATTGTCTAATATGATAGTTTTCACCTAGATATTCTAACGGTAAGTATTAATAATATTATCTAAATAATGAAAATATATTTATTACACATGTTTATAAATTTAATTTTTTTATGAACAATTAATTATATAATAAAATAAAAATATTTTAAAATTAAGGAATTATTTTTATGAATGACTATTATTATCCATGAAAAAAGTTACCTTATTTAATTTTAAAAAAATTGGTGAATGATTTTAATGAAATTTAATTATTATAAAATGAATAAAATGTTTATCATTAAACATATTTTACAAGAGATAAGAATGACTCCAATTTTACAGATTATAATGATTTTTTCCCATGAGTAGTTTTATATCCATTGCACACATAATTTAAAATTAATTTTTAACATGAATAAAATTTATTTAATGAAATAAAATTCATTTTTTAAATACTCAACTCAAAAATTATCTTGGGGATAATTTGTTATATTTTTTTAAAATGATAACTTATTCATTATACAGTGAAAAAAAATTATTTATATTGAACTCTGATTTTTCCATTAAAGAATTTGTAAGGTATGTTTATATTTTTAAATTGACTTAAAAGTAAAATTAATTAAATTATATACCAATTAATCTAATTTTTATCAATTTCATCTTTTTAAAATTTAATTTTATATAAAAACCCTTTAATCAATTGAACATTTCCCTTTGAGAATAGCTTTCTTATCGCATCTTCAGGATTAGTTGTAAGTAATATTTTCCCACATATGTGAATGAAATTTAGAAACTGGATAAAATAGTTTCAAATAAAGTAATTTATATAATCAAATATGTTAAACCTAATTTTTGACTATAATTAATAATAGAAATTGTAAAATTTATTTACTGTGGTTAAGGTAACAATGGGTTCACCGAGGGTTAAACTAAAATGATATGGTTTAAAAATGATCCAAAAAATATCCAAAACCATTGTTATGGTAATATTTATACCTTATAATGTTTAATTATCTATAATGTTCTATTTTTGATCTTTTAGAATTGTAAATATTAGGTTACATATTTTTACTTTCAAACATTACAATAGTACCACTCACCTCACTTATAAAAGATCACAACCTATCATCTCTACTATCCACATTAAAAACCATTTGAATTGAACAACACATAAATATTTTATAGTTATTACACAGGAGGTTATATGATTATTAAGGAATGTAGAAAACAAGAAATGAGATCTATATCTCACTTTGACTTCTATGAGAAACATTTCATATTCACCAGATATTCGATTAATTGGGTGTATATAAATCCAATGGATTTATTTTTTGACAGTTTTCCTAAAAATTATAGGGATTTAGATTAACATTTTATTATCATACTTTTTTTGGTATTGTAATTCAATGTTACCAAATTGGAAATAGTTTTATGATATAATCTCATTGTTTATCAGGATTTTTTGTGTTTGTACATCCAATGATAAAATATTATCATCTTTCTCACAAGGAATTCATGAAATTTTCGTTCATCTGGTTACATAAGGAGAATAAAACATTCCAATTCATTTTCCTCCCTTTTCTTAATAAGATTCTAAAACAAAATGAAAAAAACATTTTTTATAATTTTGGTAAAAAAAAATTCCTTCCGAATCCATGTTTTTTAAAAATGAGTCAAAGTTTTTTTAACATTTACAAAAAAATTTGTTAGAGTCTATTTAAAAATGATTTTTTTATAATGTGTGTTGTAGTAATTTTCTTTTTTTTTTCAAAATAAGGCCTTTTGTATTTTGTCAAATTGTGAAAAGAATCATTATTTTAACATGCATGTAATTTTTATCCATTATAACCACTCAGTGTTTTAAGGATTACATTATGAGTTCAAATGATATATTCAAATAAAAGTGTTTAAAAAGGTTTTTATTTTTTTAGAAAGTGTTTCTCAATGTGGGATGTCTATTTTCATCAAGATATGGTTGAAGTTATTTTTTTAAAATCATATTCCCTCTAAGATTAAATCCATTTAAGTTACATAAGATTTATATGGGATATAATCTAATGATGCCTTCATTATTATTTCTAAAAATGTTTCATGATTATGATAAAAATATGTTCATGAAACACATTTCTTTCCATGGGTTATACTATTATTAAATATTGGTTAATATATATCATTTTCCATAGGTTATGTTATTATGAATGTTTATGGCCTTTTAGAACATAATTGTATGGATAATGTCATGGTGAGACCTATATATCCCTTTAATTTATTAGGTAAATATGTATAAATCAAGATTAAATATGATATTAATAAACTAGATAGCATGAACATAATTTCATGTGGTAACATGATGAAATGTTCATAGTGTTATTTTAAATCAAGAAAACATGTTCAATTGGTTATTCAAGATCCTAAGTATATTTTCGTAATGTTATGTATAAAATATTATTTCAGGAGAATATGGTAACGCAATTACATTGATACATGTAAATAATTGTATTAGAGGGCCTAATTTCATGTACCTAACATAAAGAGTGAACCTTTTTCTATTTATATATTTTCATAATGTTATAAGATTATTTGGGTTGCATAAAACATTTTCATACATCAATGTTATGTTCACATAGCTAAGGATCTTTGATTCCATTATGATTTGTTTATTATGAACCTACATGATCTATTCCACAACTCATGCTTAAATTTTATGATATTCAGGTTATGGTTATTCAAATGTTATTCCCATTTAATCAAAAAATTATGGTCATGTTTTGTTGATATCTCCATTATTTATTCTTGATGAGTATCTAATCTTTCTATTTCTTATGTTTCCATCCCTAGGTTATGATGAAATTTTATGTTGGTTATGAGGCAGAGAAATTTTTTGATAGATGATATTTCTGGGAGATGTTGAAGATATTTTAAAATATAAGAAGAATTTATACGTAGTATCGAAGGCACTAATTCATTACGGTCCTTGGGTTTTTATTTGTGAAATGTATTGAATATTAATTTACTTTGTTGTGATATATATGTTTGAGATGTTTTAGTCTCTACAGATAGTACATGAGGAATGGTTTAGATATACTTTTTATACATGAATGATAAAATATTAGTAAGATTCCTAAGAATATGTCCAAGGATATGCCAAAATAATGGAAAATGTCATTGAATTTTTGTAATGGAGAGGGAGAGTGGTTTCCTAGAAAATGCATACCTATCTGAATAATGGAAGAGGGTGTGGCTCTAGAACTTATGTACCTATGGGTAATATCTTAGAAAGTAGTGCATTGGGATGGACATGATCTTCACATGGTGCACTGTAAGGGGTTGTAATGCAAAAATAGTTTAAATGTCTTGGGGGTTTTCTTTGTAAATTCAAAGAATGATTGAAAACCATCAGAAATGATTTATATATATGGTGAATATGAATGAAATTGGATAAACCAATGTTTTCATATAAAGGAAAACAAAAGTTTTCTTGATTTATAAATATTATAAGTGATTTTAAATGTTTATTTGTGTTCCCATTATGATTATTTTTTAAGAAATTATGAATATAGGTTTTAGTTAATGGATAAAACATAGGGGAACTATGTAAATACTAACTATTATGAACAATGAAAACAGTTTCTCCATGAATAACCAAAAACATTGATATTTGGAATGAAAAATAAAATTACTATTCTATCAAATCATGCTTAAAAACAAAATCATAAAATGAGTACGCAAAATTTTGTTGGGTACTCAGTGATTAAATCCCCCCCTTCAGTTTTTGGTTTAGTTAATCCAATAATTTTTGAATAATTGAGTGGTACCACTAATAATATATTTTTCATTCAATAATTTTAGTGCATGAACTAAACATTTTGGACATCTACCATTTGTATGGTTAGGTTGATCAAAGGAGTAATATTATTAAGAATATAAGGAAAAAATATGAATTTGTATCCCAAGGAATTCTATTGTTATAATCCAAAATATGTTACCCAATTAAGAGATAATGCCTTATCTCATGCATTTTTTACTTTATTTTACATTCTCCACTCCCTATACTCTTCTTATATTAGGATTAAATAAAAAATAAAATATAATACATATACTATTATGTATTTATGATATGTTTTTAACATAAAATTACATACACCTCCATTTAATGTGCAACGAACATAATGTTTCTGTGCACGGAGAACTCCTGCCTCACGAAATGATGATTGTACGATTTTCACCTACCACCTCTCATGGTGGAAATTATTATGGAAAAAATAGTTATATATGATATATATGATATTTATATTTTATCTATGTTTCTATAATTTTTATTTAGAACATACCTTTATTCTCTCAATATTTTGTAAATAAGATAATTTCGTTTGAGGAAGTGTGGACTACTGCGCCCTCAAAGTGATATGACTCATTCCCACTATAAATGGAATGTATAAAGAATTTATATATTAAACCTATGTTTAATATATGTAATTAATATAATTATGCTATTTTAATATACATTTATATTATTTAATTATTCTACTTCTAATATGACAAAATAATGAATGTTGTGTTTATGTGTACATACGACATAACATCTCCATGAATGGTGTATTTCTTATATTGTCTCCAAATATTATAGACTATTATAAATTCATATATAATGGATATATATGATATTTAAATAATTTACACTATTCTATAAATGATGGAATTTTGACCACAGGAACAATTTACATCAAAACAAGTTCATTTTTTACTCATGTACCAAATATTGACAAAAAAGTACGACATGAACATAAATAATTATGTATTTTTTATAACATGGTAATAATTTGTTGGTCAGAGTGGATACTCAAGAGGGGGGGGGGGGTGAATTGAGTTCCAATTAAAATTTCTGTTTTAAAACTTTGTCTTAAAAACCCCAAATAAAATACTGAATCAAACTGTAGTGAATTTATATCAAAGTAAGGTTCTGTTGGGTTCTCAAGGGATTGATTATTTCCCAGTTAATCAAAACAGAAGAGTTGATTAACTTTTGAAACTAACATACTGATTTACAACTAATATAAACACTTGCGAGTTTAATTATCAAAGTGACTCTAAAATAGTTCTGGTTTTAAAGTAATTAGCAGCTGAATAAAAGAATAACTTTGAAAGATATAGCATAGCAGATATAACCAAGAGGTTCAGTCTCAAGCTGAGACTTAGTCCTCTCAACAATTTATATAAATTTGATCCACACCCTAGATCGGGGTTCACAACAGTTTACTGTTGTCCAGGTCCAAGACCTCTACCACTGTTATTCGTGGCAAACAAAACAACAGAAACCAGCAGTCCAGGTCACACACGACCTCTACCACTATTACTGTGGGAGATGAAAGATGTAAAGATTTTTGCTGAGGATTTACAGATCCTCTAGTTAAAGTACAGGAGACAGTGTGTGTGTTAAATATAGCAGATAACACACACTGCTCGAAATGTAAAATAATGAATCACAGAGCAGAGATTTAGAGTTTAGAAATGGATCTAGTGATTGTAGTGAAGCTTTGGACTCCTTGAGTTTGATCAGAAATGATTCTGAGTCCTCTTCTGGTTTTTGTCTGAAAAAAAGAGTGTCGTCTGCTTGGTATCCAGGTTTTTAGATAGTGAAAGATGTAGTCGATGAAGTTCTTCAATGTCCTTGTGAATGTACAGAACTCTTTTGGAGTAATCTTGAGTGTGTATGAGCTTCTGTGTCTTCTTCTTGTCAGGTCTTCTCTTGTCTTCCACTTTTATTTCATCCACCATTTTTTGCACTCATATAAGTCTTGTTGTTATTACATGGGTGTGTTTTCACCAACAAGGACTTCTTGTATTTATGGCACGAGCTCTAGCAAATGAAATGATTTCTTTTTGCAGGTACGAGGTACGGTTCCCTGACATCCAACAAACTTCATTAAATAAATGTCAGAGGATTAAAATATACCAAATATGACCATTGGGTAGATTAAATAAAGAAAAAGAAATTCAAACAGATGTTTATGACTATCGGTGATTCAAGTGATTAGTAGCTCATTAGTATCAGCATCGGTGGATAGACATCGGTGTGTTCTGATCGGTGACTCAGATGATCAGCGTTGGTGTGTCATGATCGGTGACTCATTTGATCAGCATCAGTGAGACATCTTCAGTGACTCAGATGATCAGCATCGGTGTGTCATGATGGGTGACTCATTTGATCAGTATCGGTGAGACATCTTCGGTGACTCAGATGATCAGCATCGGTGTGTCATGATTGGTGCGACCATTGTCCTTTGATATGGATGGGTGTGACCATTGTCGTTTGATATGGATCGGTGTGACCGTTGTCTTTTGATATGGATCGGTGTGACCATTGTCTTTTGATATGGATCGGTGCAACCGTTGTCCTTTGATGTGGATCGGTGCGACCGTTGTCCATTGATTTGGATCGATGTGACTGTTGTCCTTTGATCTGGATCAGTGCGACCGTTGTCCTTTGATATGGATCGGTGCGTCCGTTGTCCTTCGATGTGGATCAGTGCGACCATTGTCCTGTTTGATCAAGAAGACTTCCAGAATACTTGTAAATCAATACCAAAGAGATAAAAACATGATCCAACTGATATAAAAAGATTCACTAAAAGATCATGATTATGCATATCAGAAATCCAACCGGATTAAGTAACAATGATTTGTGATTATTAAAACAGCAATCATAGGAAGAATTCAACAATCTTCTAGAGGGATCAAAAATCTCCCTCTTTTTGATAATCACAAATCTTAGTCATAAAGAAAAATAATATATCATCAATAATAGTGACAAGGTATAATAAGAATAAAAACGCAATGAGATATAAATCTCCCCCTGAATTTATGCCTTTAAATATTTATGCAAGCATTTCCATAGAAAGGTTCTCCCCCATAGATAAAAAATCTCCCCCTTTAGAGATGCATCGCCCCCATATATATACATATTTCTACCCCTTTGGGATAATCAAAAAGGAGGGAAAACAGATAAATAAGAGATTAAAAGAAGGCATCAGAGAGAATAAAAAGAAAAGAGAATAAAATTAATAATACATCACAATACAAGCACAACAAAGTTCACCCTATCAACAACAACGCACAACTATTTCTTGGGATGTAACTGGGCTTTGCCATTGTCAGAAGGATCAATGGTTGGAAAGTTGGAGGGCTTGGAGGCAGGTTGAACTGGGCGAATTTGAAAAGGTGGTAAGATGACTCGGGAAGGTGGATGAGTAGATGCCACAGGGATTTGATGTGAAGCAGTAGCAGCTTGTTGAGAAGATTGCTGAGGAACTGGTCGGAGTTGAGATAGAGCTTGAGCAACGGAGATCTGATTTGGAGCAACATCAGAGGCACTGAGAGGGTTAGCAGTAGGAAGCACAATGGCGGTGGCTTGTGCAGTCAGATAAGGCTTCAAAAGATTTATGAAATTCTGAATAACTTCTGCACCACACTACATAGCCTTCTCAAAATCATCCTTTTTCTCCATGAACCGTTCCAAGGTAGGAGTAAATTCTTGCAACTGACAAAAATGAGTCTTGAAAGCTTGAGTGACTAAAGGTATTCTCAGATTGTCATCTAACACTTTGAAATTCGCGGTCATCTCATGCTAGGTATAGATTTCTGAATAGTTGTGATCAACCATTTCCTTGATCTCTCTCTGAGCTTTAGTGGCATCTGCTGAATATATTGTTACCATCTTATGAATGTGATCACTGTGCTCCTTCATCTTCCTCAGCGAGTCCAAATCAAGAACTTCTCTAATGGCTGCCAATTCATCATGCACAATCTGTCTTAGAACCTCTAGCTTACGAGTAGTGATCTTGGTTACATTGGTTGTACTGGCTTGAGCAACTATCTAAGTTATCTCAGCTTTCAACTTTCTCAGATCAGACTTCTTAAGATATTCAATCAGATTCCTCAACACTTCCATCATACCAGAGACGGTTGATCTAAATTTGTTTAATAAAGAAACTATGTATGATTGTAGATCCTTTAGAATCTGATTTAGAGAGGATATGTGCCTGCCAATAAACTCACCAGTATTGGCTAGGTCTGGTCTAATAGAATTTAAAATTTCTTCTCTGACTGCATCTCTCACAGCAGTAAGCAACTCACATTTGAACTTATCAGAATTATACTGAGAGATAGTAGAACTAGGTAGATGAGCATCTGTAAAATCAACAACATGAGCAGACTTTGACTCAACTGGTTGGTTTTCCTTCATAACCGTAGCAGTTTCTGATTCTTCCTCTTCTTCTTCAGAATACTCTAAACCCAAAACAGAAAAACTAGGGTAATCATCCAAGACAGCAGCACACATAGTATATTGCGGTTTATCATAACATTCTTTTCCACTGATTTCTAGAGAATCTCTCTTGCCATTGGAATTTGTTTCTGGTACAATTTGATGTGTTTATGTTGGAGGTACATCAAGACCATCCACTGATCAGTTATCACCATCATCATCATTATCATCATCATCATCCTCATTTCCATTCTTCACATAAAATTCACTGTTAGATACTTCAGTGTCACTAGCTTCTTCATCACCAAGAACTGGTTCTGATTCAGGTAAGTGTAAAGGTGGACTGGAAGGTCTAAAGTCTATTCTTCTCTTAGGGATCACAATATCAGGATCACTCCTATCATCAAGAGGTGACACACTTTCTTCTTCTGTTTCAGCTTCTTCCATCCCTTGTTTACCAGACTCTTCAGTGTCTTTATTCCTTTCAACATCTACTTCTTCCTCATTATCAAAATAAATTGGCACCTGATCTGATTTCAAACCAGGGTCTCTCAAACCCTTCGGCCTCTTTCCATGATCAATGGGATTGTAGGATTCATACAACTTGTCCTCATCAGCAACCCATCATTTCATCCAAGGGTTCCAATTTGTTTTCATCTATTTACAAATTTCTTTGTTAACACAAAAATCCCGATCAGATTCAGCTATCTCATCAGCTTCATCAACACATTCCGGATTCTTTAACATAGAAGAGATCATTTTGGAATAGAACAGGGTAGTGGATTTATTAGAAGGTTTCACCATTCCAGCTATGTGCACCATTAGATATCTACACGAATTTATATTCTCAAGGGTCTTTAGTAAAAACAATAGAAAAACATCCTGGTATCTTACAGCAGTAAAATCTCCTTTCCTGGGGAAAATTTAGAGCTAAATAATCATAAAGAGAAGTCTACATTCACCATCCAGCTCTGAGGCTGTGATTCCCCTTGACTATCTTTTTCCAGTCAAAAGCTCTAAATCTAACTTATAAGAGAAGTATTCAGTGGTTGGTGGAATATTTCCAGCATAATCCTCATACCGACCCTCATGGGGTACATTTAAACATTCAGGCCATTGTTTAGACGAAAAATATATTTTCTTTCCTTTCACTAAAGAAGACATCCTGGCAGCCTCTACACTATCTAAAGTAACTTAAGGATTTATATAAAAATCATGCACTAGATTTGGGTAGTATATATGAGTGTTATCTGATAACCAGGATTTCCATCCTTGTGATTCTAAAACTTGTAACAACAGCGAATTACTTATCAAAAGCCAGGCGGAACTCACTTCCTTCTCTACAGCAATAATCCGAGTTTCCAGGTTCGGATTTACTGATCTTTGAGTGGTACTACATGACTCACCTCGAGCACACTTTGAAGGTATAGGACTTTCTGATCCTTTTCTTGGTCTCTTTTTCTTAGCCATTTGCAGATTCTGGGGAAAATAGGAGTTAGAAGGTTCGAAGTAGAGGAGAAGAGAGGATATAAGGCTTGGCGGGAAATGAAAGGTCGATAGTTTGGGGAATAGAAATGGCCGCGTATCATTTATTTCATCATTTAGGGTTTCCATAATAAAGATAAAAGTAATTAATTAATTACAACATAATATAAAGTAATATAAAGAAAGATCGGTTTGACAGATCAGTTTCACAGATCTGTTTCACAGATCGGTTTCACAGATCGGTTTCAGAGTTCGGTTTCACAGATCAGTTTCATAGATCTGTTTCACAGATTGGTTTCATAGATTTGTTTCACAGATCGGTTTCACAGATCTATCATACACAATTCTTGTTTAATAAAATTCATTCTTTTAGAACATAAAGGCTTTGTAAAAATATCAGCTAATTTATGTTCAGAACTAATAAATTCTAGAGAAATATCACCTTTCTGATAATGATCTCTTAGAATGTGATGTATGACATCAATGTGCTTAGTCCTAGAGTGAGACACAGGGTTCTTAGATATGTTGATCACACTAGTGTTGTCACAATAAATTGAAACATGTTTAAAATCAAATACATAGTCCAATAAAGTGTGTTTCATCCACAGAATCTGTGCACAGCAACTACCAGCAGAAATATATTCTTCTTCAGCAGTAGACAATGGAACTGAGTTCTGTTTCTTACTACACCATGATACTAGGGACTTTCCAAGTAAATGACATGTTCCAGATGTTCTTTTCCTATCTAACTTACATCCACAAAAGTCATCATCTGAATAACTAGTTAGGTCAAATGATTTTCCTTTTGGATAAAACAAACGTAAATTCACCGTATACTTAAGATATTTAAAAATCCTTTTAACAGCCAGTAAGTGTGATTCTTTAGGATTAGCGTGAAATCTTGCACACATAGACACACTAAACATAATATCTGGTAGACTAGTAGTAAGATAGAGTAAACTCCCAATCATGCCTCTGTAATAGGTTTGATCAACTAGTTTCCCAGTTTCATCAACATCCAATTTACAGGTAGTACTCATAAGTATATCACTTTCCTTAATACTATCCAAACCAAAACGTTTTAATAAATCCTTAGTATATTTACATTGATTTAGAATAATACCATCTTTAGTTTGAAAGATTTGAAATCCAAGAAAATACTTAAGCTCTCCCATTAATCTCATTTCAAACTCATTTGGCATAACCTTTTAAAAATTAGCACATAAAGAATTTTTAGAAGATCCAAAAATAATATCATCAACATAGATTTTTACTATTAACACATCTTTTGAAATCCTTTTTATAAAATGAGTGGGATCAGCTATTCCTTTTGTAAATACTTTTGAAATAAGAATGTTTGAAATTCTTTCATACCAAGCTCTTGGAGCTTCTTTTAAACCATATAAAGCTTTAGAAAGTTTAAAAACATGATTTTGAAAATGAGGATTTGACAAACCAGGTGGTTGTTATACAAAAAAATCTTCAACAATAAAACCATTTAAAAAATCACTTTTCAAATCCATTTGATATAACTTGAAATTCAGATGTGATGCATAGGCAAGTAAGATCCTAATGGCCTCTAATATAGCTACAGGTGTAAAGGTTTCCTCATATTCAATTCATTCTTCTTGATTGTAACCTTGTGCAACTAGCCTAGCTTTGTTTCTAATGATGTTTCAAGATTCATCAACTTTGTTTCTAAAAACCCATTTTGTGCCTATGGTTATAGTGTCCTTAGGTCTTTCTACTAATTTCCAGACTTTGTTTCTTTCAAATTGATTTAGTTCTTCTTGCATAGCCATTACCCAAAATTCATCATTGATAGCATCATTGATATTTTTAGGTTCTAACTGTGATAAAAAAGCTTGATGTTCAACTTGATTTCTTAGTGAATCTCTAGACTTTGTTCCTCTGTCTAAATTACCTACAACAACATCTAGAGGATGGTTCTTTAGAATTCTAGTTGGTCTAGAAAAGGTAGGGCTAGAGATTTCAGATTCATCTATAGGTTGAGGTTCAATAGAAGAAGGTTCTGGAAAATTTCCAAAACTGGATGTTTTAACTATAGGTCCACTGTCTTTATCATTAAGGTTCAAAATAGAGAGATCATCTTCAAGATTTTCAAGAGAGGTCTTAGGTTCATGTGGATCAGTTTCATCAAATTTGATGTGAGTAGATTCTTCCACACATTTGTTTCTTTTATTGAAAACTCTATAGGCTTTACTAGAAGTAGAGTAACCTATGAAAATCCCATCACCACTCTTGGATGAAATTTTTTCGAGATTGTCTTTAGTATTATGAATAAAGACTTTGCAGCCAAAAACTCTGAAGTAGTTAACCTTGGGTTTCCTATGGTTCCACAACTCATAAGGGGTCTTCTTAAGAACAGGTCTGATCAGGACTCTATTAATAATATAGCAAGTTGTATTTACAGCTTCAGCCCAAAAATAACTAGGTAGGTCATACTCATTAATCATAGTCCTAGAAATTTCTTGCAGGGTTATATTCCTCCTTTCTACTACACCATTATGTTGGGGTGTCCTAGGGGCAGAGAAAATGTGACTATAGTCACTGTGTGAGCAGTAAGATTCAAACTCATGATTTTCAAACTCACGGCCATGATCACTTCTCAGGGTATTAATCATAATTCCACTAAGATTCTCTATAGATTTGGAATATTTAACAAAGTAAGAACAAGCTTCACTTTTGTGAGCTAGAAAATATACCCAAGTATATCAAGAAAGCTCTTCTACAAGAACATATACATAGTGCTTCCCATTTAAACTAGAAACTCTAGAAGGTCCAAATAAATCCATGTGAACCAACTTGAGAGGTTGAAAATTTGAAACTTCTTTCTTTTAGTTAAAAGAAACATTATGTTGTTTTCCCTTTTGTTAGGGATTACAAACTTTGTCTGCTGGAAATTCATGTTTGGGTAGGTCTCTAACAAAGTTTTTTCTATCAAGTTTTCTAAGTGAATGCACATTGCAGTTTCCTAATATTCTGTTCCAAAGCCAAGACTCTTTATGATAAGCATTTAAACAACTAATATTTTTCTTAGCTAAATAATTTAAATCAACAACATAAACATTTTCATTTCATAAAGCAGAAAACACTAAATCATTTTTATAATTAAAAACATTGCAAGAATCATTTTGAAATTTAACATAAAAACCATCATCACACAACTGAGAAATACTTAACAAATTGTATTTAAGTCCATCAACAAATAAAACTTTAGAAATTAATACTGAGTTAGTGTTGCCAATCTGTCCCAAGCTGATGATTTTCCCTTTAGAGTTATCACCAAAAGTGACAAAGCATCCATCAACTTTGACTAAGCTTTTAAAGCATGAGAAGTCTCCTGACATATGTCTTGAACATCCACTGTCAAAATACAAAGTCTTTCTACAGGAGCTTTTTAAGCAGGTTCCCTACAAAATAGATTTAGACAGGAAATGATTTTGGTACCCAGATCTTCTTGGGTCCAGACAGGTTAGCCAATAAAACTTTAGGTACCCATATTTTCCTAATGGGTCTCATAAGATTTCTAGAGTTAAAAGATTTTGAAAGATAAACCTTATTAGATCCATAACTATGAATATAACTAGTTTAAACATATGAAGTTTCATAACTAGCTACATTCTATCCATATTTAGGAATGAATTTAGTTTTGGTAATTTTCCTTTGTCCAGGTTGGTATCCTATACCAGTAGTGTATCTAGGTGCTATTTTCTTACCTAGAATCTAAGTAAGAGTATCTTTTCCATTGGTAAATTTCTCTAAGTCTTTCTTGAGTTCCTCATTAGATAATTTCAGTTCAGTGTTTTCTTTAAGAAAATGAGCATTCTTTTCCATTTCAATATCAAGATCAGATTTATGTTTAATAGTTAAAGAATACTGTTTCTTTAAACCTTTGTATTTGACTTTCAGCTCATTACAGGTTTCTTCTAACATATCACAGTATTTAAATAGTTCATATTTTGACATGTTTTCTGAGTCAGAATCATCTATAGAATAATATGAACATAAAGCATGAGTTTCAGATGCTACCTCAGAGGTGTTTATCATAAAACACATGTTTGCCTTATTTCTATGTTCAGTTTCAGAAACATCAGATTCAATGGAGCTATCCTCAGAAGCACTCCAAGTAGCCTTCATGTCTTTCTTAAACATATTGTCCTTGTATTCATACCTCTTCTTGTATTTCAGCTTTGGACAGTCTGCTTTTATGTGCCCCTTTATTTTGCACTCATAGAAGACAACTTCATCTGATTTGTTAGATTTCTTCCAATCCTTTTTCCAATGTCCCTTGTTATCATACTTACCTTTATAATTTGATTTTCTGAAAAACATCCTTTTCTTATAAAACATTTTAAACCTTCTGGCAATGTGAGCCGTCTCTGCATCACTATCAGAATCACTTTCACTGTCTTCACAGCTTGAACTCTCATTTATAGCGTGAAGATTTTCCTTATCCTTGTTCTTCGAAGTTGATGTCTTGAAAGCAACTGACTTCCTTATAGGTTCTTCTTCTTCTTCTTTGTTAACCTTGAGTTCCTCTTCATACATCATCAACTAGCCAATTAGTTCCTTGACTGGAAGTTCACCAATATCACATGATTCTCTAATGAGACAGAAGTTCCTCTCTATATTTTAGGTAGACATCTCAGAATTCTCATAATTTGTTCCTTTGATGGAACATCCTTTCCCAAAGAAGTCATTGTGTTGAAAATTTCATTAAACCTGAGATACATTTCAGAAATGTGTTCATCAGGCTTCATCATTAAATTATCATACTTAATAGTATAATCATTCAATCTCATTTCCTTAACATTAGTTATTCCTTCATGAGAAATAGCTAAGGTATCCCAAATTTCATAAGTAGTTTTACAGGCAGATATTCTATTAAATTCCTCATCTCCTAAAGCACAGTACAAGGCATTCATAGCTTTGCAATTATTATTGTAGGTAGCATTAGTAGCTTCATTACAATTAGTTTTAACAGTAGTAGGAATTTTATATTCTAATTCTATAGCAGTCCAAATATCAAAACCAATGCTTTCAAAATGAATTTTCATCTTTATTTTCCACTGAGCATAGTTAGTTCCATTGAAAAACAGTGGTCTATTGGTAGCAACACATTCAAGTCTACTATCCATGATAGATTACTTAAAGCAATGATTTTAAAGAGATAAAAATTTAGAAATATCAGAAATTTTAAGAACTTTAAAAAACAACTAAAATCACAGTTGAAAAACAGAGTACTTTAGAAAATATTTAAACAACCTTTGATACCAATTGTTGGTCGGAGTGGATACTTAAGAGGGGGGGGGGGGTGAATTGAGTCCCAATTAAAATTTCTATTTTAAAACTTTTTCTTAAAAACCCCAAATAAAATACTGAATCAAACAGTACTGAATTTATATCAAAGTAAAGGTTCTGTTGTGTTCTCAAGGGATTGATTATTTCCCAGTTAATCAAAACAGAAGAGTTGATTAACTTTTGAAACTAACTTACTGATTTACAACTAATATAAACACTTTCGAGTTTAATTATCAAAGTGACTCTAAAATAGTTTTGGTTTTAAAGTAATTAGCAGCAGAATAAAAGAATAACTTTTAAAGGTATATCACAGTAGATATAACCAAGAGGTTCAGTATCAAGCCAAGACTTAGTGCTCTCAACAATTTATATAAATTTGATCCACACCCTGGATCATGGTTCACAATAGTTTACAACTGTCCAGGTCTAAGACCTCTACCACTGTTATTTGTGGGAATCAAAACAACAGCAACCAGGTGTCCAGGTCACACACGACCTCTACCACTATTACTGTGGGAGATGAAAGATGAATAGAGTTTTGCTGAGGATTTACAGATCCTCTAGTTAAAGTACAGGAGACAGTGTGTGTGTTAAATATAGAAGATAACACACACTGCTTGAAATGTAAAATAATGAATCACATAGCAGAGATGTAGAGTTTAGAAATGGCTCTAGTGATTGCAGTGAAGCTTTGGACTCCTTGAGTTTGATCAGAAATGATTCTGAGTGCTCTTCTAGTTTTTGTCTGAAAAACAGAGTGTCGTCTTCTTGGTATCCAGGTTCAGAGATAGTGAAAGATGTAGTCGATCAAGTTCTTCAATGTCCTTGTGAATGTACAGAACTCTTCTTGAGTAAGCTTGAGTGTGTATTAGCTTCTGTGTCTTCTTCTTATCAGGTCTTCTCTTGTCTTCCACTGTTATTTCATCCACCATTTTTTGCACTCGTATAAGTCTTGTTGTTGTTACATGGGTGTGTTTTTACCAACAGGGACTTCTTGTATTTATGGCATGAGCTCCAGCAAAAGAAATGATTTCTTTTTGCAGGTATGAGGTACGGTTCCCTGACATCCAACAACCTTCATTAAATAAATGTCAGAGCATTAAAATATCCCTAATATAACGGTTGGGTAGATTAAATGAAGATAAAGAAATCCAAATAGCTGTTTATGAATATCGGTGAGTCAAGTGATCGGTAGCTCATCAGTAACAGCATTAGTGGCTAGACATTGGTGTGTTCTGATCGGCGACTCAGATGATCAGCATTGGTGTGTCATGATCAGTGACTCATTTGATCAGCATTGGTGAGACATCTTTGGTGACTCAGATGATCAGCATCAGTGTGTCATGATTGGTGCCTCATTTGATCATCATCGGTGAGACATCTTCGGTGACTCAGATGATCAACATCATTGTGTCATGATCGGTGTGACCATTGTCCTTTGATATGGATCAGTGTGACCGTTGTCTTTTGATATGGATCGTTGTGACCATTGTCTTTTGATATGGATCGGTGCGACGATTGTCATTTGATATCGATCGGTGCGACCGTTGTCCTTTGATGTGGATCAGTGCGACCGTAGTCCTTTGATATCGATCGGTGTGACCGTTTTCCTTTGATATGGATCGGTGTGACCACTGTCCTTTGATATGGATCGGTGCGACCGTTGTCATTTGATGTGGATCGGTGCGACCGTTGTCCTGTTTGATCTAGAAGACTTCCAAAATACTTGTAAATCAATACCAAAGAAATAAAAACATGATCCAACCGATATAATAAGATTCACTAAAATATCGTGATTATGTATATGAGAAATCCAACCGGATTAAGTAACAATGATTTGTGATTATTAAAACAGAAATCATAGGAAGAATTCAACAATATTCCAGAGGGCTCAACATAATTGATTTAAAGGAAACAATAAACTTGAAAATGTTTCTAAATAAATTATAAATAAATATATTTTTTTTAGTCATTAATATAATAATTATACTTCACGAGTCAGAGTCATGGAAAGGGAGCATCATAACCCAATTTCAATTCTTTGGGTTAATCTTCTACTCCATGATTATGTGGTGATATGATTATATAAGAAATAAATATTGATATCATATCTTGTATTTATACTTTATTATGTGTATTTATATTGAATACACATAATGGATCTATTTTATTTACAAAATGATCTTTGTAAGGGAAATCATATATAAATTTATATTCATTGAGTTAAATATCTATGTGATTGGTTTTGTTTTTCCAAGAATATCTTTAAATGATATATGATTTTCTTACACTGAATATCCATGTATATTTGTTGTATTTATATTTGTCACAGATAATTATTTCATTGATTTATCTTTGATCTAATGATACGCTCTTTGTAAGGGACTTCGTCTCAATCACCTTTCTTTAAGGAATATTTTGATGTTATCACCACCATCTTTTATACAATTTATAATCATCCCCTTTGAATTTTAATGTCATTAAATGGTATTAAAATGGAATATTTTTATGAATCATTTTTTAAACAGTAAAAGGAATGTTTTTAACATATGTGGTGATAATGACATTTCTTTTGTTGTGACCATTATCGGGTATTTAAATTCTTCTACAAGCTATATTGTATTTTAAAAAAAGTAAATACTATATTCCCTTTATATGATTTTTTAAAATGGTTTTGACAATGAATTGATTAAATCGTAAAATGATATCATGTGATTTCAATTCGGAAATGATATTTTTTCATTATGCATGTTTTATATGTTATGTCTATGTTAGGGTTCTTGGGAACTACTTCTGTATATGAGTGGTTATTTGATAAAATGAGGGTGGGTGATGCCGTGATAGCTTTCCAATACATTGGATAATTATATGGAGGTAAATGTTACAGTTTCTCTGTCGATATGTATAGAATATACTCAGATGGGTATTCCAAACGTACCCATGAATGTTACTCACTATGTAGATGTGAAAGATACAATGTATGTACTATATGAATACCACAAGAAATGTTAATGATTTATGATTTCTATAAGTCTTCTAAAAATATTATAATTTGATAAGTTATTTTAAATAGTTTAGTTTTTATTGGGGAAACATTGTATATGGTGAAATTATTATCATGGGTTTCAAATATTCATGGACTATCATTTGTAATTATCATTTTATATTCCTTACTGATCATTTATTTCTCATCCCATGTTTTTGAAATGTTTTCCATAGTTTATAAAAATTGGTAATAAAAAAGAACAAGTCATGAAGAATTTTATCCAGAAAAGAAATAATGTTTGTCTTTAAAATGTTTTATACTGCGAAACAAATGGATACAGATTTAGTTGTATCCAGGTTGTGAAAAATTGAGTTTTAATGTAATATTTATGGCCGAATTCTCTAAAAAATTAAACATGAAAAGATCCTCAATGTAAAATAAAGTCAAATTACCTTCTTGGCTAAAGATTATGTAAAATTTAAGGTTTGGACCTTATAGCTGGTATCAGATTCCGATGTAGAACAATTTAGGTATTATGAGTTTTATAAATCATATGGTAACATTAAAAATCTAATATTTTGGTGAAATTATTTTTATATATGTTTTTCAGATCAATTAATGTAAGTTAAATATTGAAGTAGGTGTATCTCCAAAAACATACCTATCTTTTCATGATGAAATTATTTCCTTAGTTATTTCAGAGTCATGTACGATTGATTCTGAAACATTTTCTAACAAACAACTTTCATTTATGTAGTTTTTTGAGATATCAAACCCCTACACTATACCACGATATCATTTTGGATCCTGGGTTATCTTTAATCAAATATACTTTTTTCAATATTCTCATAATTTCAAAAAGGTAAATATTATCAAATCATTTTTGGATAGTTTACCTTATCCCGTGATTATGAATCATATTATGATTTTGTTGAAGATGCTGAAGAAGGAGACCCTTGCCTAACCTATTTATATTTTATTTTAAATTATAGTGTTTCAATACATTTAATGGTATTTCAAAAGGACCATTGATTGAAATTTTCAACTCATTGTAAGTCTAAATGTTTTATAAAAATCAACTCTTATCAGATTTATTGAAATTATTTGTCATACAAGATTATTTTCCCAAAAAATTTCTATAAGAACACTCATATATCCCATGTTGTATAATGTGTTTCTTGAAAAAGTAAGTAAGTTATTTTGAAGAATGTCTATATCATTTTTTCAATGCATGGAACTTCTATCCATGTGGCCAAAATGATGATGTAACCATATGGATACCATGATCAATATATCATGTTATTTCTTTAGGGAATTGTTTCTTTAAATCATCTTGTTGTGAGAAAATAAGTTTATATATATATGACTACATGAATTAAGAATTTGTGGTCATTATGATTTGGGATGAAAATAAGATTTATAGTAAAATATTTATTATTAAAACATGAAATGATTATTTTTCTGAATTTTATCACATTTTGGGAGTATTTTATAATAATGATATAGATTTATAAAATGGACAATCTATAAGAAGGGTGACAACCCATCGTGTTGGCCAAGGCCATGGGATCGAACACAACATCAAAGGGTGATATAGGTGAATATACAACCACTATTCAATATAATTTCTCGAGTTCAAGTGATTTTATCTTTTTTTTAAAACAAGTTGATGAAATAATAATAAGTTGACTTTTAAGACGTATATTTTATTGAATAGATAAACATCGGATTGGAAAATGATTTTAATATTTAGTGATATTTCAAAATATGTTTACTTTTTTGGGAAGATAAAATTATTTAGGTAAAAAGAATACTATGAGAATTTATTTGACGAAAAAAAAGGTTGAATTATTTTTGAAAAAAACATTGATTTAATTTGGGACTTATGGAGATTTGGGTTATTTATTGAAGTGATAAAACTATCTTAGAGAATATGTGATTTTAGAAATTAATTTTTCATAGGAGTCAATAAGAGTGGTTGATGAGATTAGGAGATAAACGTTATAATCTATATTTGAAGTCTTTGTGATCAAAACCATCTCAATTTTGGGCTTCAATCTTATTTTGGATTATTTTGAGGGATTTTTTTCGAAAGTTATTTATTGATTACTCTAGGTGGTATTTTTGGTATTACTCCAAAACATCATAGATTAAAAGTAGTTAATCTTCAAAAAATATTTTATTCTTTTAGGGGTATTATATTATCTTATTATAAACTTTTTGTTTTTGGTCAATGTTTCATGACAGACTGAATACATAGTTAATCTTTTGTGGATCATGTGATTATTTAGAAGTTGATTCCAGTTCTTTGGGCGTGACTAAGTCATATTGAATACTCATTAATTGGATAAAATATGAGATTGTGGTAGTCATCTATTAATGGATTAAACTCTACTTGAAAATTAATTATGTTTCCTTATGTTCTTGGTAAAGCATGTAAATAAATTCCTCTACATTATGAAAGGGATATTAATACAAAAATGTTATTCGTTTACTTTTCTTACTATAGAATAAATTATTATTTAACCCATAAAAAGTTTTTGGTTGTTCCTATTATTAAAATTCTTATGATATTATTTTATATCACTCTCCATTAGAAAAATATGGTTATTTTTCTTCCAAATTCATGTTCACCTACATTGAATCTTAATATGTGTTTTTTATGGTGATCTTTGTACTTGTCTTTCATTCTTTTAATGTGGCAGTTTTATTAATCCTTGAGATTTGGGAATTAAATGATGATATTTTGAAGATTAATACCTTATTTACTAAACATAAATTCTAATTTTGAGAACAAAATTTCAAAAATGGGACGAGAATGTAACATCCTGAGTTTTTTTTAAAAGAGACAACATGATTGATATCGTACATAATATGCCACATCGATCTTAAGGATAAAAATGATACATTATAACCAAGATATTGAGATGGAGGTAATAAAATATGTGAATTTTCTTATGAAAATTCTGTTTAAACATATATTTAATTAATTATTTTGGGAATAATTATTTATAATTTAAAATAAAACCCTTTTTAATTAAAAGGAAATGTTTTTTTCTAAAAAACAATATAATTGAAAATAAGTATTTTTATAAAATAATGAAATTACTGTTAATGGATTTTATTAATGAAATATAAAGGTAATATATTCAATGTAATGTTTAAAATTCATCTTGTATGTTTTATAATTATGATAAAAGAAAAAATTCAATTTTATGGATAAAAGAGGTTTTTTTTCTAAAAATACAGTTTTACCACCTTTTGATGGAGAACCCATTTTGAATCTACTTTTTTACACTTTTATAAGTAATTTTTGACAAAATACGGATTTTATTTTCAATTGGGTAATCAAAATCTTCTTTGATTGAGTTTTTCCTATTTTCTAATAATAATCATTTTTTAATGAAAAATAAAAATTACTATATATTAATTTAATACTACTTTTTTATCTAATTTTTTATTCAAAAATGTTATCATTTTAATTGTTTTTAAAGTATAATTAGATTATGTTTTTATAATTTAATGTAATTTTGGTAATTTTAATTAATTTAAAATTGATATTATATATTATCACACATTAATATTTTGATGCATTTTAATTTTAAAAAACGTGTTTTCTCACTTCGACCATGAAAATTAGTCTCACATTAATTTCTAAAACTTATTTATTTTGAATTTTTAAAAATGGATTCAATAATTGGAATTATTGGGTCCAAATTTTGTTAATACATTGCTTTCATGGTTTTCATATTAAGAATAGTAACCACATTAAATTAAATTTACCATGGTTAAAGGTAAATCATGTAAATTAAGGTAACAAACAATATTATAATGATAATAAAATTACCCTAACAACTTCAAAAAATTTATTGGATGAATTAAAGTCATCCAATATAACCTAAGGGTCATAATTGATTCATTTAATGTACTTGTTTTCTCTGAAAGTGAGGTAGTTATTATTAAAATAAAAAACGTGACAACAAGTTTCTTATATATTATAAGTATAATGACATAAATTTAGTGATAAAAATAAAGAAACATAAAAAATAATATTTGTAACTAATATGAAATTCGATAAATCATGTGAATTTATTTATAGTTTTTATAAATAAAATAATTATTATAAATATTGATACAATAGTGATAAAATAATTCTTTTATTAAGAGAAATATCAAATATATGATATTATAAATAGTAAAATAAGTATTATTTAAAATAATTTATGGATACCAATATTTGTATTGGTAAATATGTCATGTTATAATAAAATTTAAATATTTTATTAGAAGTTATATCACCATTAAGATTTATATAATTCCATAGAAATAAATAGTATAAGAAATGACACTATCGATCTTTTATAAAAATAATATTTTATTAAATTATTTAAAAATAAAGAAAATATTTTAATATTAAAAATTATATATTTTAAGGTCTTAATGTTAATTAACTGTCCAATTATTAGAAAATTGACACCATATAATTGAAAATAATATCCTCTTAATAATTAAAATTTTCTTACCGTAGTTAAAATAAAAAGATAGTGATTATGTTTAAAATGAAATGATAAGGATTAAAATAACAAAATACAGGTCTTAAAAATGTTTAATGATATTATTTATATTAATAATGATCTTGTATTATAAATAAAGGTGTTTTGGACCATTTGGAATCTAAATTTATTTCATATTAATTTATTACTTTTAATAATATCAGGGGTTCCGCTCCCATATCCTATAAAAAGGCTCCCATTACTCTCTATTACACACACATAAAAATCCTTTTTGTTCCAAAAATATCTTCCCAAAAATCTTCTTACAGTCCCTACCATCATCCTAGTAACCTCTTTTATTGTATAAATCCTACCAATAAAATATTTTCATATTAACCAAAATAAGTTACCCGATTAAGAGGTAACACCTTCTCTCATGCTGTTTTTACATTCATTTCCATTATCCCCTCCTAATAATATTTTTATTTAATTATTATATAAAAAAATGTGTATTATAAATACACTAATATTTTTTATTGTAGGTTTTGAATATAAAATTACACAAACCTCTATTTAATGGGTAACAAACATACTATTTCTGTGTGCGACGAACTGCTACGTCACAAATCAATGATCGTTCAATTTTCACCTACCACCTATCATGGTGGAAATTATAATGGAAACTATATTTATGTGTTATATATATTATATTTATATTTTATATTGGATTCCACAATTTTTATTTAGAATATACCTTTATTCTTTCAAAGTTTTGTAAATACGATAATTTCATTTCAAGAAGTGTGGACTACCGCCCCCTTAAAGTGATATGACTTTTTCCCAATATAGATGGAACTTATAAAGGATGGTATTATTAAATCACAAAGATAAATGTGAAATTAATATACTAATTTTATTTTATTATATTATTATATGAAATTATTATTATTTTTTTAATATGACAATGAAATAAAAGAAGCATTCATGCATACGAACAACATACAATCTCCATGAACGTTGATTTAATATCTTATCTCAAAATATTATGTATTATTATAAATACATATATAATAGATATATATGTTATTTAAATGATGATTAATATTAATGATATGGTGGAATTTTTTCTGCAAGGACAATTTACATCAAATCCGGGTTTTTTGTCTCAAGTACCCAAAATATACATAACATCTGAAATGAACGTAAATAGTTATGTAATATTTATAAAATGGTAATAATTGATATAAAAAATTATAAACATGAAAAATTATATAAATAAAAGTATAAATTAACCTAATTTTATTTTTTAGTAATACAATGATTATATGTGACGATTCAGACTCAGGGTAAGAGAACTTCATAGCACAATTTCCATTCATTGGGTTAATCTGATACTTCATGATACTGTCATGCCATGGTTATTTGGGAAATGAATTTTTGTATCATATCTTGTATTTGTACATGATTTATGTTTATTTATAGTTAATACACATAATTTATTTACTTTATTAACAAAATGATCTTTGTAAAAGAAATACTAACTCAATTTCCATTCATTGAGCTTATTATCCATTTCATTGGTTTTGTTTTTCCTAGAACACATTTTAAAGACCTATTATTGTATTACACTGAATATCCACTTATATTTCTTGTATTTATATTTTTCACAGAAAGTTATGTCATTGGTTTATCATTTATCTAACAATATAATCATTGTAAGGGAATTCTTCTCAATCAACTTTATTTGAGGCATATTATGATGTTATACACCACCTTGTTTTATATGGTGTATAATAAACACCTTTTAATCATAATATCATTCAATGGTTTTCAAAAGAAATCTTTTTGGAGAAGTGTTTTAATAGATGAAAAAATAATGTTTTTTAACATATGTGACGACAATGACCTTTACACTATCATGAACATTATTTAGAATTTTTCTTCCAATAAAATTTGTAATGCTTTTAAAGAAAAGTAAATAAAATATTCCATTTAAATGTATTTTCATGTTGAACATTGTTTTTGAGAATTAATTAACTATATCATGGAATGATATCATATGATTGTAATGTGGAAATGTTATTTTTCCATTATACATGTCTTATATGTTATGTTTATGTTATGTTTCTTGGGAATTCATTATCTATACGTGTGGTTCCATTATAAAATGAGGGCAGGTGAGCCGTGATAGATCTCAAATGCATTGTGTAATGGGATGGAGGTGAACATTATGGTTTCTCCTAATAGATTAAACAAATATATTATTATGGGTATTCCAAACATAGACATGAAGGTTACTCCCTATGTATCTATGAAATATTCAATGTAATTATGATTTGAATGGCACAAGTTACCTTTATGATTTATTATTTCATTGAGTCTTACAAAAGTCATATGATTTCATGAGTTCGGTTAAAGAGATTATGTTTTATTGGTGAGAATTATGATTTTTGTGAAAATGTTTCTATAGGTTTGTAATATTCATGGAATAAATGTTTTAATCCTTATTTTATATTCCTTAGTGGTCATTTTATTCTCAACTCATGTTTTTGAAATATTTTACATAGGGTATATGGATGGGTAAGAGAAATGAAGAAGTCAAGAAGAATTTTATCAAGAAAAGAAATTGTGTTTATTCTTAAAATGTTTTATATTATTATGAAATGGATTATCTTTTATTTGTCTCATGTTTGTATAAAATTGAGTTTTTATGTAATAGATATGGACTAAATATCTAAAAATCTAAACCTGAATTTATCATAAATTTCAAATAATGTCAAATTATTAACGTAACTCGATATTATATAATTTTTAAGGCCGGGGCCTTATAGTAAAAGAAATATATGTATATATATGTATATATATATATAATTGTTCAATTAGATTTATGGTATCACATATACCATATATTTTCACTAAAACCATCCATAATAAAATCCATGTAGTGAATGAATGATTCATATCTCTTTAAGGGGGTGGTAGTCATTATTTCCTAAAACGAAATTATTATACTAACAAAATAATGGAATGTAAAAAAATAAATATGTGGTTTAAATGAATACAGATGCTTATAGACATGGTTTTTAAAATATATGAAATTTATGAATAGAGTTTCCATCATAATTTCAACCCGGATTAGTGGCAATGGAAAAATGAAAAATCATCATTTTGTGAGGCGGTAGTTCCACATACATATAAATAATATATGCAATACAAATTAGATTGAGGTGTGTGTAATTGTAATTAACATACATAGAATGTAAATATACAAGTTTATTTAATATTAAATTTTCATTCAATCATGTAATTAAAGGAGTGGAAGGGTTTTATAAGGAAAATAAAATAAAATAGTTTCGGAGAAGAGGTTACCTCTTAATCGGGTAATTCCTTTTGTTTTGTACCAAAAGGATTCCTTGGATATATTAATAACCAAAGATATGCTTCATGAAGGAATTTATTGATGTTTATAAGTGTATTGGTTAGAGTTCTGGAGATACTAAGAGGTTTTAGATGTTTGAATAAGTGGGATAGTTGGTGGCCTTTTATAGGGAAAGAAAGGTACTTAGTTTTATATTTTGAAAACATGTTAGTTGTACACATATGATTACTTAAAAAGTCATAATAAACCAACCTAAATTAATAATGGATGGTTTTAGGAATATATATGTCCATACAATGGGTTTTAGATATGTTTAACGGTTATTTTGGCCCCTACTATTATGTATTAGTCCGTAATCAATCTTAATTTAACCTTAATCACTATGATTAATTTTAATCACTTTTACAAATCATTTTTGGTAAAAAAAATGATGTAATTAAATAAAAATTATTAAAATGATTCAAATAGCGTCTATCCATTTTTAAAAATTAAATTCATAGGATTATAAATGTTGTGATTAATGTGAATCCTGAAGACTAGATCAAATATATGGGTTCTAAAGAAAAAAAAATGTAAAAAAGTTTATTACGTTTTTATATTAAATTTAATAGTGGACTTGATTTTTATGAGATAAATCGTATCAATATATGTATAAATGTTCTAATGCTTCCTTAACATAAATTTAAAGTATCATTTTAAAACAATAAAAAATTAAACACAAAGGTTGTTATTAACTAAAATGCAATATTGTTCACTGTTCACAAATAAATTATGTTTCATAGAAAAATCCCAAAAACTCTCCCAAATATAATTTCATAATTCTAAATTAAAAAATGAATTATATTATATAAAATTTAATTTCAATATGTGTCTAAATTTAATATTATTGTTTTAAATGAAAGTACATGAAATATAATTCATTTTAGAAAATAGTGTTTTCAAACATTTAAGGTCTTTACCAAAAATATATATTGTTGTAAATATGATTTATTTATATAAAAACATTATAAAAAATATTTTAAAAATATTTATTACTATTCATATTAATATGTTTAATGGATAGGTTATAATTATCTCCATTAAATAATTATATTTGTAAAATAATGATTTGTATAATCATATGTGTTGCAATGAAACATTTTCCAAGTAATTGTTGCATTTAAAATCCACCAATTCTATGTTCCATGTATCATATATTGAGATTCATCCATGTAATTTAATCTAGTTTAGTTCTTTGTGAATGAAATGTTTGACTTCATGATTAAATAGTAATAAACTATTTTCAGGGTTGTTTTAAATGAAAAATATCATTAGATTAAATTAATTTGAAAATTAATAATAATAAATCAAAAAAATATTCAGGTGTTACAGTATTTAATAGAGTAGGTGGGGGTATGATCCTTGTTCAAAAATGTATTTTCCCTCAGAATATTTCAACATACCTCCATAATAGGATAAGGAATATGAGCCTCCTCTATAGCCTTTAAAATATTTTGGTGTATCCATTCATTAATGAATGTTGGGATATGAAACTATTTTCCATAAACTAATATAATATTATATGTAGATTCATTGGAAGGGATATGAGAATTCTCTGATGTGATTTCTATATAGTGATAATGAACATTGTTTGGTGTATGGGTATAAGCTTGGTTTTGTGAATTTGGAGTAAGACACATGGTTTTGTCAACCATAATTTGGAAATTTCCAAACACATATCAGAATCTATGTTGGTGAGACACAGTCATAATCGGAATATGATCTTAGTCATGTGCCATATCCTTTAGCTAAACATGATGCTAATATTGATGGGAGAAAGAATTTCTACATTCTTCAAAAAATCTATCTGTTCATACTGATCGTTGTGACATTCTTCCCTAACTATTATGATAGGTATGTATTCCTATCATTGTATCAATAAAAGTGTCTGAATATGTTGGAGAATGTATTATATAGGTTCTAAAATGTATTGACATTTTAAAAGTGTGTATTGGGATATTTTCCTACAAATTCGTAGACTCCATGACATATTGGTATATTTCTTCTGTTGAATAGGGTATATAATACTACTCTTATCCTCATTAATCTATCAGGATACTCCAAATTGATTTGCGCATGGGGGAATATATGTATGCCACCCCAGTTCATGATGAAGTAATATGTATGCATACTTGATCTGAGTTAGTAGGGATATGAGAAATCACCCTTGAGACCACTGAAATGTGCTAAAGGGATTAATCAATGGATGAAAGGATATGATCTCACTCTCAATTATCTATATCATTCTATTCTTATTGAAATTTATTTAGTACTTTTGCATAAGTGCCTATGGTGGTGACCTATTATACTATGCCCTTAGAAGGTGATCAAGGGACACTAGTGGGATATCTCTGGTGATGATGCTTGATCAGTTAATTCGATGGAAACTCTTGGACTTGTTTACATCCATATAAAAATCCTTGATCCACCTTCCAAATTCGAGGAATAAGTTTATTGTCATTATTCAGTGAAATGATTATCAATGAGTTGGTATTGGGGATATGTACCACTAGTTTCATTGAATATTTTCTCAAAAAAGGATCTCTTATTATAATTTTCATCTCAATTCCTCTATGTGGATCCTTGAGTTTTAGGATTGTGAAATGTCATATTTATTCCTAAACCATCGTGTTCACCACCTGAACATAAAGGCATCGTGTGGGTGTTTTTTCGAGACATGCAGAGTTCACAGCCACGACTAAGGTTTTTTAACATTCACTTGATGAATAAACACACACATGTTAAGGTGATGTTTTTCAAAATAGTATATGTCCACAAAGACAATAATTAATAGGGTCCCCAATCAGTTCATCTTCTGAATTATTAAACATTTTCAATTACATAGGCATGTGATACTGAAGTGTTCATTATTTTTCTTTTTTTTAACATTTCTATTATGCAGAATATACCTGAAAAAATGGCATATTTGAAGGGTACACTGACCATATTTTGTTTTGAAATATTTCATGTAAATTACATTGGTTTTTTTGTAGATGAATAAATGGTCTTATATGTGGTAAACTGATCATTTTATTATTTGAGAGATTCATGTCAAGTTCACCATTTTTGGTTTAATGAAAATCAAGACCTAGTGACTAATTTTTTTTGGTAGAGTGTGGATACACCATCCTTCACATTATTTGGTCTTATAAATAGAAACACCCAATAGTTCCCACATATGTAATGTAAAATTTCAGGGATTCCAAAGGTATATGGTCATTGGGGGTTTCAACCCCAATGAAGTATAAGAACTCACATTGTTTGAGAGGACGAGATATCAGTCTCATCACACCATTTTAGCAGGAATTAATTCATAATTTGATACTATCTTATTGATTTAATATATGTTTGTGAATATCTCCCAAATCCTGATGTGTGATTGGTTACATTAATAAAATTATTGACTATTGAATCTCATTATATAAAAGGTGTTTCTATTAATAACACCATCTATGTGTATCGTAAATTTTCTATATAATTTAATTTATTAAATAGAAATGTAAATCGTCTTTTATTGTAAATATAAATTATTAGTTTCTATGGAGTTTACTATCATCCTATAAATCGATTTGTATTTCTGGAATTTTTTTAATCCTTAATGAACCATCCAATGTATCATTTGAGAATAGGAATCTGAAACCACATAGTTAATTTCACATAGTCTGGGATACTATGAAAGGACCAAACCTTAAAATTTTACATATTTCCAGAGGGAAATATATCTTGGAATTTAGGAATTACGTACAGAGCATGATCCCTAGGAAGGAATTCTAGGTTTCCTACTTGTATCTGGAATCGAGGTCTTCATAGTTTAGTTTATTCTCAACCAATTGATGTGTGGGGAATGATATTTAATACTCATGAGGGTTGATTCATTAATTTTTTCAATATCAGAATGCCTTAATGACTAATACCAATAT
The DNA here is from genome assembly GCA_963277665.1 of Viscum album. Taxonomy (NCBI): domain Eukaryota; kingdom Viridiplantae; phylum Streptophyta; class Magnoliopsida; order Santalales; family Viscaceae; genus Viscum; species Viscum album. The sequence continues at coordinate 1,230,298,112 of OY728130.1, forward strand.
GTATTCCCATGTAAGAAGGTATTCATATACTGTAATTGAACGCGAAATGCACATTCAGGTTCACCTTATTTTCGGTATTTCAATTCTTCTTGTGATGGAATCATTGAAAGTCACTAAGGTCAAGTAATCCACAAGCATTGTGAGAAACAAAAGATCAAAAATCATTGGGAAAATGTTTCATCGATGTAGGACTTATGCATTGGATCAACCCTACTTGAGTTTTTGGTATAGAGCTCAGACCTTAGGATGGTCTCTTACATATCCTATTTAGATAAGATTCATAGTATTTATATTTCAATGTAATCCCTAATTTGTTTATGGATCTAAGTTATATGAGGGAATGGTTATGGATTACAAATATTATTATTACCATGTATAATCCCATTTCAAAAATTCTAATAGACAAAGAAGCATAATAGATTCATAGTATAATTTAGGTCCCATGAGTCATGGTTATTCTGGGATATTAAAGGTCATATGGTATGTTCGGTTCCCATGATAGATATCTAATCCACTTTTTCTAAGAGATATAGTGTAGGTAACATGAAAGGTTGACTGAACATGCTTGGATGGAATAATCATCGCATAATTTCAATATGAATTCCTTAGTGGATAACCCTAGTCCATTCTGGACACTTCCAATATGAAGGGGAAATTCCCGATTAAAGACACATGTATGGGGGATTAGATGGTTTGAGGGTCTATGCCCAATAGTTATAGCTAAATAAAACTAACATGTCTATATATGTCAATCCCATAATGATAACAAGTCTAGGGATTTCTTTTTAACATGTACAGAGTGTCTAACTAACATGTCTAAAGCTTCCACCTCACTAGTTCTATGTGTCTTCATAACATGTCCAAACTGTATACCTGACAATGATAACATATATAGGGCATCTCTACATGGTCTGGGATAACATTTCAATGATTTTTTTCAGGATCAAAGGTAACTTCCTTAAATAAAAATTAGATGACCCATCTAAAATATTTGGAGGATACAAGATGGATAGGTTGATATATCCATTGACCATCACATGATCGAAGGTGACATGTCTAGAGGAACTTCCATGTTTTGAGTGAATTGAATAAAAGAATTGAAATTACCTGTATGAAATGAATATAGTAATTTTAATATCTATAGTGACACATATATATGTTATCATGACATCAAAGATGACATATCTGAAGGACATCGCATGATCTACAAGACATATCTCTAGCACTTCACATGGTCTAGAGAACATGTGTATCAGAAAATTAATTTCTAGGAAGACATGACCAATGTTTATCATCTGATTAGTGAGAATATTATAAAAATTACCTGACCCTCTCTCAGAAAAATCATGGTATCCTCATTCGTATTAATTTTTGATTATTTTTATCCTTTATCACATATATTCCTCAGTGTTCCTATAGAAATAGCATACTGAGGCCATGCATGATCAAGTTCACATGTCTTAACTCATTTTTTTGACCCATAAAACATGTTGGGAGTCCATTTCATGACCAATGTAATACTCATGAAATGTTTATAAACATTCTATGTAATCCCTTAAATCATTCCCCAGGATTACCTGGTGGAAGACTGTTGAGATTTTATGGTTCTCGATTATGAGAAGTCCTCTCGTGACACTGCACAACTGTGTTTTCATTATGTATTGTGGGGAATTTATAACCATTACTTTCTTCATTATAATATTTCTCAAACGGAGAATAAATTTCTTATATTGTCTTCAGTCAGTGGATGGAGCATCACATCACATGTTTTACATGATCCATCCTTGGGATAACCGTGATGTCATTCTTTCCTCACATGATAAACTTTGATAACCTGATCACTCGTTATTTTCCATATTTATAGAACCCAAGCCTTTTAAAATTGATTTCATATATTTTAACTGACATGTAAAAGGTCATTTTATAGATCAATTTGATATGTTTGGGCCCTTCAAGAGATCAAGTTGGAATTTCAGAGGGCCTTCACTAGACCGGTAAGATAATCACATAATGCGCAAAACCCCTTCACATGAATAATAGCATAACTCTTCTTGGTGTATGTGTACAATAATTTTTGTCAATTATTTTAAAAATTCAATAATTTTCTCTAATTACTTTTCCATAAGGTCATCGTATGATCAAATAAACATGTACATGATCCTTCACATGATGAAGGACTTATGTCCGATGTTGTTTTAAAGATGAGGAAATCATGTCCCTGAGGATTTAATGTTATCAATTGACTGATGATGTAGAAAAAAAAATTATTTCATTTGAGAAGTAATGTAAGTCCTTTTTTATGATGTTTCTACCTTCTCCATCATTTATTTTATAACAGTATTGGGGTATTATCAGTAATGTCTCATTGAACATGTCACCCTGTCAAAAAGTCCCATCTGAGGGACTCTACAAGACACTGAACACAGTCGGATGGTTCCTCACATGATTAGTTATAATTTTGAAATTCCCTTCATGTGACTATAAACAGATCATGATTGGTTCATAACCCTATATCATGATTTTCCTAGGGTCCCTTGATTTATGTAACCTAGGTGCCTAATCCATATGATTCCATGCTCTACATTCATTCCTTTTGTGGAAAAAATACATATTATTTGATTATTTCTTCAATCCTTGAATTGATAATGATCATTTTACTAGATTCAACACTCCTATTTTAAATAATTTGATAACTACACCCATTAAATAAAGGTACCCCATTGTATTCACAACATTATACATGATTGTTGTTTATTCTCTACAGAATCAATAAATAACTAGTGGCATAGATACTAGTTAGTGAACCATGCGGTCTTGTTGCACACTTTATGAGTGGGGTCATTTATGGTGTCTTGAAATATATGTCTTCTTTATATTAAATTGACATTTTCATCATGTTGGAAAAGACACCTTGAATATGTCTATTATCATCAATTGAATACCAAAATAACAAAGAATATAGTAATATTTATTTTTTAACTGGTCTACTAGGAAAGAGCTACATCGAATGATCAAAAATAAATTATGTACGAACATGCCAACTAATAATTATATCACTAATATTTGATTAAAACATTAAGAATAAATCAATTTTCATCCATGATCTATGGACTCTTCCCTAATTCAAATAACTGATTTCAAGTGGGATAAATGAGTATAGTTGACACACATGTAAATATAAAAAGATAATAATAAATGAATAAACATTAAATAGAATATTTGTTCTCTAGGTTTCTCTAGTCCTTACTTTTAGATCTGAAAATTATATAGACTGAAGATTACACATTAAATCTAAGTCATCAATGTAATTTATTCTCAAACACTTCCCTTTTAAAATCATGATATTCAATGATAATGAGTTATTATTATACATCAATATTTCTCACTTATTTGTTTTTATCCCTATATGTATTATATAAAACTGTAACTAAAAATTTCCAATATAATTTTAATTTCAAATTAAAATCCAGACATTAATTAACATTAAATAACCACTTCAACAAATAAATCTCTAAGATTGATTCCTAATATGTCATCATCATACAAATTCTAAATTGTTATTATTGTTTATTTAAATTAGTATAATACCTTCATAAATTTACAAGTTCACCAATTCTATTAGAATTATATAGTAAATAAAAAATAAAATGAAAACATCCATCGTCGAGGTGTGATTGGTCTGTTTCTTTCATAACATCCTCTATCATTCAGATACTTCATGGAATATACTGTTATTTCATGGCATGAACTCATGTTTGATATGTATGAAACATTGACCTTCATCTATAATGGACTTGATGGATTTTCATCGTAGGAATTTGTAGCTTGATATTGTACTATTTACATCATGGTATTGATCACATGGGTTGACACTCCAGTATAAAGAGTCTTGCAAATCGTCTAAATCATCCATATAACATGGCCTTTATATTTGTTTCATGTCATATGTAACAACAAAGATACTAAAATATAACTTGAAAACCTTCATTATAGAGGCAAATATATTGTTTCATTGCTTCTCTATATAATGGTGTTGAAAATCAACCATTCATACTTCACAACTTGTCATGTATGTCATGTATTATTGCATGAAATACCAAAATCTAATAATGGATAAGAACAATCTTATGAAAATATCATTTATTATGTGACCTCTTAACTATCATCATGAATAAACAATATAATCTTCCAATTATCATTATAAAATATTACCTCACGGCCTAAAACATGAATCACAATGTGAACTTCCAATCCTCATGGAATGATAGGGGAATCATTATATGAATTTTCCTTTTTCTATATATTTTCAACTTAACTCCAGATATATCAGGATACATATAAAATATTTTAAAATAACATGTTATTGATAAAAAATGTAATATCACCACCTATGGTTAGAAAAAACATTATTCATGAATTAAATTTTATTATATTTATTACTTTTAAATAATGATATCTTTAAATTTTGTTGATAAAAATTCAAGAATTCATTTATAAAATAGCTTCATATCTTATATGAAATAATTAAGTGACTCTAATTAATACAGATTAAAAAATTCTCATGTAAAAAAATAATCAATTTATACATTAAAATATAATACATGATATTATTTAAAATTTAAATTTAATTATATTAATTCTATGAACTCTTATAAATTTTAATACTTTTATATATAAAAAATGAATAACAATTTTGTAATAAACTATTAATTAAGATAAAAGAATTAAATATCTAAAGGGATTATTTGTCAAATTAATGTATTTAGAACATGTATATTTCATTGAATCACTACTAAATAATTTTTTTAACATAATTTTTAGTTCATTTATATAATAAAAAATTTAACATACATTTAATTTATATAAAATGAATAAGAATATGAACAAATCATATTTAATTTAACACTAAATTCTAATAATAAATTTGTTTTATTTCATTATGATTGTTTATTTTAAAAATATAATTATATTATGTTTTAATGATGATTTTAAAAAAGTATATGATTATTTATTAAAAGAAATTTTGAATTTTACGAATTTATTATTAATAAATATGATATATGATTGAGAAAAATACATGTTTACAATGTAATATTTCAAGAAAAAAATATTTATATATATTTTATATTTTTATTTAAAAGGTAAATATCTCATAATTATAATGTAAATTATTTTTTCAGATACACAATTCTGGATTATAACCATAAAAATGATTTGATAACATTTAAAATATATACTTATTTAAAAACTAATTACCCTGGTAAATTATTCTAAATAGAAAAATGTGTTAAAAAGTAGTAAATTAACATATCTAAAATTTTGTATAACTGATATTATATTTATGATTTTTAAATTTATTTAGTTTTTTTTGGAGTAAATCATAGATGTATTATCAAAATTTCATTCCAAATATACATAACTCCACTGTGTTTCCATATTTACCCATAACATAAAATAAGTTTCCAATGAAATATCCCCCATTTTAAAAAATAGGAGCTATATCCCACAAAGTCTAGATCACTCATATTCATTGAAATTATAAGGAATACAAGCACATATTTACTCTTATAAATTATTATAAAATGTTTGGTGGACCGTTTTCACATGAAGGAGGCCTAATTCTATAATTTTGAAGGATAACATGTAATAGGGAGTGATATTTGTATGGTAAGTCTTATTTTATTCTTTAATACATTATTATAAATTTTCATCCCCCCAAATCATGTCATCCATTCTGTAATACAATGAATATTTATTATTCTCATTTTCGTTTTTTTTAAATTATATTATTTTAATTTCTCTATCTGTACTGGAATTTAAAATTCAAGAGGGATTTGAATTTTTGATATAGTTAACGAGACCTATTTATAATTGATCATCTGAATAGATTTCAGATTGTCTGAGCACTACATAATAGTATTTTAGGAATGTAATAGTGATATGGGAGGTGTATTGTGGGGGTGTAGAATCAATGGAGGAATTATATTGTGGTAGGGTTTTAGTATGGCTGCATCCTGTAGTTCTTGGATAGCCCCTAGCTTGCAAGTGTTAAGGGAAATTCCTTGGTTCCAATACTTGGCTCTACATTAATCTAGTGGACATAAACAAGTTTATAGGTAATTTTTTAGAGTTTAATTGATCAAATTTTCCCCTCATTTTTTAGTGAAAACCCATTCCACCTTGTTTAATTTTTGTTCATTATAGGGGGTCTAAACTTTTATTCCCCCTTTAACACCCCTCAACATTGTGTTGTCTTGGCTCTGTTCTTCAGTTATGTGAGTTATCACTCCACTATTGAGAACATAATTTCCTATTCTCTATCATCCTACATAGTTTTGTGTTCTTTATTTAATGTTTTTGGTGATTATTCAACCAAGGCATGGTGGAATATTCTCACTTGTAATGGGTGATCTATTTGGCTTGCATAGGGAATATCATGAGACAATATGTCAATACCATCACATATTTTCTTATGGAGTTAAGTCATAATTTGGTTTTGTATTTTCCTTTAAAATCAGTTATGATCTCATATATTGTAGTTATGAATTTTAGGGATTTTCCAGGTAATGGTTTCTGAATTCTATTAGGAAATTTATGTGGGTAGTTATTGTAGGCTTTGATGAATTGTGATTTCCTGGTGAGTCAGTTAGAAATTATATAATGATTTTTAAAATTGATAAATTGACTAAAAATTTATAATTAATTATTAATTAGCTATAATTTTTTATGTTAGGTTGTTGGGATTTAGTTAGAGGCTCGTGAATCAATGTTGAATTGGGTTGTACATGGACAGGTGTTACAGAGCCAAGGGAAAAAATTATGGACATATTGAATTTAATGTTAAAGTATTCATAAAATTTAATTGGTCACTAAATTTTCCCATAATCATTCTTTTTATACTATGTTCTTTGGATAGTAATCTCAATATTGTTATGATTAATGCCTATAAAAATTAATTAAATGATTTAAATTATAATTGTCCATATATAACAACCATCTCATGTGTTGAGCATCATGAAAATGTTGTTCTGATTGGAACTCCTTATTAATTATTTATACATATGAGTTTTCAATTATAATTTTAAATATTATTTGTAAATATTTAACCAGGGTGATTAAATTTAATCGATTTTTTGTGAAATGTTATTTCAAAATCATTGACTTGGTATGTGAAATTGGCACTTCATAAAGATAAATGGTTCAAATTTTTAATGATAGAAATTCATCAAACAATGCTTAAAATGAATTGCAAAAATGGAACAATGAAATTGTATTTTTGAAATGTAAATTGAGTTTCTAAAATAGAAATTTTGATGTGTTACTTGTGTTTTGTTTCAAAATGCAATTGTTAACATGTGGTGATAAAATGTGTTTTGTATTTATTAAAATTATAGAATGTGATATAGTGTTTGTAATCTTTTCAATAATTTTTTTAGGAAATGAGATTAGATATAGTAATTGGACATGAATTTGGAAATGGTTATCAAATTTATTGAGTCATTAAATTTGAATTATTTTCATAATAAAAATACTAAATTGTCTATTTGACATTTATTTTATTAATTTAGTGATATTGAAATATAGATATTTATTTTTTCTTTATAGGTGTGATTGTTAGGCCTATGTTTAATAGGGCTCCTGGTGGGCATAGTTTTGATGATTAAGCTCGGGGTGAACATGTCCCCTAAGTGGATTCAATTTTAATGGTTAAAGTCAATGTGAACATGGACCACTAGTGGATATAGTTGTGAGGGTTAAGCTTTCAGAAAATGAGGAATCCTAATCGATGTAGTAGTGATAGATATACCCAAGGTAAACCCTATATCCAGGTGATCCCTAGGGCCCTGAAGAGGGTTATATTACCCGTATATTTCATTTTTATGGTTGTGGATTGGTATATTAACCATGGTAATATATAGGTTTTAATTTTCATCATTATGTGCTCAGAGAAACCTTGGCACTGGTCAATGTAGATGTGTACTGTTATCGTGTGTCATAATAGGAGTTCGAGTTTGGATTTTTTATATATGAATTATAGTTTCAAATTTTTTAATGGCTGTGGTGTACTATTTATCTTAATATATTCTACATGATCTCACACAGACTATATTTTTAGTGTTATCATTTGAGTTGGCCCACTAATTTGTACTCAAACAATACTTTGTCCATCATAGTAATTTGGTGCCAGAAGAGGCACAATTCTTTAATGTAGTTCAAGGTTTTGTGTATAAACCATTTTTTATTGTTATTGATTATCTCCCAGAGTTATATTTGGATGATGGGATTGGTCCAAAGATTAAACTGGTTTAGGATTGGATTTTTTTTTCTTATTTGTTATTCTTCTTTTGGTACTTCTAGGGTAAGATCCACCCTAGGGGAACTGCTATGGTATGTTGGGTACATTAACTTTTGGTTTTATCTAATGTTTTATTTATTTTATAAAATATTTCCTTGGTTTTAATTTTTATATGGATATGTATATGATTAATTTTATTTATAATATGTAGTCCACTCTGATAACAAGGTAATAATATCCCCACAATTACTTTGTATTCATAAACTTCTAGTACAAAACCTCTAGTGTATGGGTAGGCACCTCACTTGTCAATTGACACTTGTAGTCAATGTATCATGCAATGTTTTGGGGAGGAAAATTTCATAATGTGGTAGTTGTTCATTATTTTCTATTTTTTATAATTAAATAATGGTAGATAGGATACTGGTTTTCTATCAAATTTGGTAATTACTTTATACTTATGTCTTGTATCCAAACATATGGGTGAAATCTATGATAACTATGATTTGAATCTGTATTCATACATTTTATTTTTATAGTTTATTTATTTATAACTATGATAGATTACATAGGTTTGATGTTATTGATTTATTATTTTGTTACTCTATGAATATAAAACCAAAGGGTGTGTGTGTTCATGCATCATGATTGGAAAACAAGATCAATATTCTATATGCATGTTTCCATTGACAGATATATTCCTGAGATTCACATGCGATAAATTTTTAATTATTATGTGTGGTTTATTTTTCATGTACTTTATATCATCCTATGGATTTAAAATATGAATGGTGGTTGATTATTTGATTTCTTTAAAATAATATATATTGTCTATAAAAAAATTATGTCGGAATTCTACACATCCAACTCCTCATGTGAATTTTTGATAGTAGGTTGAAAAAAAGCGACTTATTAAATTTATGGATTTTTCGAATAGAATATAAGTAAGAAATATAAATGGTTATTTACAAAAAAACAAGTAAATATCATCATATTAAACTAATATCTAAATTAATAGATATTTGAAATTTTAAAATTTAATATTTATGGAAACTGTAATATATAAAAGAACTAAATGTAAATGATATATGGAATGAGGATCAAATTATAGAATTATTTTTTGATAATGATGTTCTAGTAAAAATTTATATAGTTTTTTTCCATCAAAATACATGAATATTATTTTATTTTGAAAAAAATGAAATTTGAAATGACATTGAGTCCATGAGTTTTAAAATAAAGGCTAATGATTTTTTTAAAAATATGAATCATTGGGTTTCAAATGGATAATATTTAGAAAAGAAAAATTAGAAGTAATGGAACCATTAAAGATTAGGGTGATGTATATCTATTACATTGATGGCCTTACCAATTGTTTGGTATGACATAGGGTTAGAGAGAGAACATGTGGTGTGAGAACCTAAAATACAGGATTTAAGGACTTGTTGGGTTTGGATGTACTTGATAACATGAGTTCAAATATCATTCATTTAGTTGAGATATAAAATTTGGATTTGATGTGTTTCATTATACCATTGTTTCTTGGAACCTTGTGAGTTGGTGACCCATAAAGGTGTCTAGGACCCTAGGTTCAGTGTCCTAGAATATGATTAAATTGATATTGGATGATTATTAATGGGTGTTTAGTAATATGTGTTTGGGACCTAGAGTTAATGTTTTTTTATTAGGCTAGATGTTGTGTTTTTCGGAGAATGGATGGGTGAACTGCAAGAGAGTATTGAATTATGTGAGGATTGAACTAATGACCTAGGTCTAAGAGATCAAAAATCATTAAAATGTGGCTTTTACTTGATTTGATTCAATGTGATAGATGATAGCGGCTAACCTCGAGGGGGTTTAACCTAGTGTTGTTCATGATTTAGATTGCTAAAGGGCAGTCAGATTCATTTCCATGTTGAATCGATAGATAAATGGTGATCACTATTTTTTGTTAAAGGAATTGGAATACCCTATATATATCATAAGAAGCTACCTCGAGTGTTAATATTTTGTTTTTGAGGACATTTTGAAATGGAGTATGATCATTTGTATGCTTGACATAATTGTTCTAAAGTTATTTTGGTTGCATAATTTGTATGGGAACTATTTAATTTTATAGACTATGGGATGTTTTGATAGTAACATTTAACCTTGGAATAAATCATGGGAATGATGATTGTTGTGTCTATAGAGTTGAATCAAGATAGATTCCAATCTTTTTATTATTCAAGCATCATTGATGCCTTTTTTCCTACAATACTGACAAGACGTGGATTGTGGTGAGATGTTTTATTTGCCACATGTGACCATTTTTTACAATGTGTGAATCAAAGTATCTTGATTCCAATTTGGTGAGTGGTCATAGGGGTGAATGAGACCTTTAGTTCCTTATGAGATTGAGGTTTTAGGAGTGTGTTGAGGATCTATAATGCTATTTGTTTTATGTTTTAATGTTGTTCATATGTAAACACAAGTTACATTTCTATGAGAAAAATGTGATGCATAATATCAATGAACATGGCCTTTTGAGTTTTGTATTGGTAAAAAATGCCACCTATAGTTATTTTGAGAACATTTCGTGTTCTCATAAAAGATAGATTTTTTTATTAGTGGTACTGATTTCATGAATTCTATTTCATGATACCTGGAAGAGTGTCATGGGTATATGGATGCTCTCACTGGATAGTCCCTCTTGGAGACATGTGATCGATTTCAGATTAGAAACTTGTGGTAAGGGAGTCTTGAAGACATTTAAAGGGATTTTTTATTTCATTAAAGTGATAGGTGATATCTAGGAAGGATAGGATTGCATTAGCTTTAATTATCATCTTTGAACCAAAATAATTATTTGGAGTTGGTATATAATGTGTTGATATAGGATCTTAAGAGTGACATATGGTTGTTCAATGTTGTAGGATTGAAGGTTACTCCACTATATTCGTAAAAGGGATTCTATATAGTGGGTAGTGAACCATAAATAATCATAGAGAGAGGTCTATGTTTTGGGATGGATATCGATTAACCTTTTTGGGGTCATCATTCAATGCTGAGAATAGGTGGTAGTTGATGTTTCATTTTATTTCTCTGGTGAGAGAGAGATGACCACATTCATCCTGGTGTTATAAAATAAATATAATTTTGTCCAATAAGGTTTCTAGTTTCTCTGTTGAAGTAGTGACAATGATACTCTTATGGTGGGGATGATGTATTGATCACAATAATATAGCCCTTATGTTGGAAGTGTTGAAAATGGGATGAGCCCACCACAGAGTGGTAATGATTGAATGTGAATTCTTGTGTAAAATAAATTTTATGAATACCAAGATTCCTCATAGAATTCCATATTAAAAAATCTATGAAACAGTGGATAGATGTCGAGGGTCATATTTAGCCTCAGGATAGTTTTAATGTTATCTTAAATGGCATAGATAGAAGGTGAATAAATGGGTATGGAAGGACATAAAGATGTTTTTTCATGGTTGATAATCTAACCAGGGAATATCACTATGAGATTGGTATAGATTATTATGAGAATTCTTCAGTCACTAAAATATTTCTTGAAGTTTTATTAGATTTGTTGTTAGTGCATCAATAGATGGTGTTGGTTATTTTTATACTATTTCAGTGAGGATGATTCAACTAAATTTTATGAAATTGGGTGTGTTCTACTTCAAACAAAAACCATTGTTTATTTTTGGATTTGATATATGTGGTTTTGGAATCAAAATACCATTTTAAAGGAATGGTTAGTATAGACCTGTCTAGTACATATATGATAGCAATGATATTTTAGTGACTGAAGCATTCTCACAATGGTTGTGGTTTGAAAATAGTTAGTATATACCTATCTAGTACATATATTTTAGTTACTGATGCATTCCTTGAAAATGGTATTATTGGATTTGATATTTGTGTGTTTGTATATCTAAAGACACTATTATTTTTTACATGTCCATTATTAAGTGAGATGAATGATTTTTTATTATCGATTTCCTCTCAATGTTATATTTGGATTAAATCACTAATCTAGACTAAAGATCAGTTTGGGATATAATATTAGCAATATTATATTTTTTGTTCTTTTAGTAGTACGTGTGTATGATCAACCCACATGGGATCTGATATTGTATTTAAGGAACATTCATATATTTTTGAATCTAATGTTGTAGTTATTTTATTTATACTATGTGGAACTCTCTAATAATAAAGTAATTATCTCTCCACAGTATCCCTTTATTTATAATCGCTACACTACAACTTTTTTCATATTCAGAAGTCTTCTTGAGGGCATGTGAAGCTGCTAGTCTAGGCACTAGTCTGTGGTCCAAGAAATTTAGACATCACAAATATCATAATAATTATATATTTTTGAAGAAATTACTTAGTTACAATGGGTTATTTTTTGGGTCAACTTTACCATCTACATGAATGATAGTAGTATGTTACCATAATGAATGATTGAAAATTTAATTACTAGAAATGTGATATAATATTGATTAATTTAATATTTTTAAATTATTCAGAGAAGGATATATATAAAATTATATACAATAATAAAACAACTATTTAATTAAAAAAAATTAATGAATATGATATTTTTAAAACTTGTTATAAAATGTACAGTAAATTATATAAAATAACTGTTTGACATAAGAAATATATCATACACACTAATGATACCACCATGAAATTTATTATGGTGGTGAAAATTGAGATAAAATCATTTATTCTATCCTCCCTATCGAAGCTAGGGGAAAATAGATGGGATAGTTGACACCCAAATATTAATTTTATCAAATATAAGTAATAAATGGATAACAATAAATTTAAAACAAATGGTTATATGTAAAATAAATATACATATGATGAAGATATATATGAATAAAAATCCAAAATTTATTATATTGGAGGTTATATTATGGTATACTAAGGAGGAATCCATGCTAAGAATTTTCATCTCAATATTCCTTCATTGTAGCATGTTTCATAATATACACTAATCTTTATCATAAATGGTGAACTGACTAAAAAAAATTATACGATTTTTGGAACAACTACTTTTTGGTTTAGAAGTAACCAACAGGATTCAAAATCATATTAAGCCCTATAAAAAATTTAAAATTCTAAAACATATGTAATAGTCCCATCGTCAATAACCAACATCACCACTGTCAGAGTTGTGATCACCATCCAATAATTATCGTCAATGTCATTATCCAAATGTTAGAGACCATTGAGGACCATAGAGCTACCGCAAAACATCATCACCTTGACATCGTTATCCAACCATCATAAAAACTAGAAACCAATAATATAAAAATACCATATACAAAATCTTCATGAAGAAAGCCCACACCACCACCGTAATCACCATCGGAACATCACACTAGTCATCATAGATCGTCAGTGATAGACTTAGCCATTGTAAAATAGCATGCCCATTTCATCGTAAACCAAAAATATCCAAATAACTGATATAGAATGAACTAACCACATAAAATGTTGAAATCAATAGGATGACACTATTATGAACATCACTAACGGTAACCCCCATAATCAAAATAGAACACAACAAAATCATAAATACCATCATAAACTTCACCGAGAAATCCTCAAGCATATCAACTGCTAAAGAAGGACGAGTGAACAAACTTTCATAGAAAATAAAAACAAACCGTGTGAGGAGCACCGTCGGCCATCGAATCCCACTTCTGAAAACCTTTGAGGAACCACCTCTTCAAATCCAACTCGGATAGAAGTAGAATGAATAAATATTAGGGTAGGGATTTGAGTGCCATGGGTTCTGAACTAACACAAAGAGACTGATTCTAGATACACAAACAAGATTGATATAAATCCAACACATGCACACCTGAAAAAACAAATGACCGCTGAACCAATTAACACAAGACCTCTATGTTTCCATCGCAAAAAATATGACCTAGAGAGTCGCGTCTGAATGTGAGGTCAGGGTAGGCTAGAATAAACTGGGGGATTCAACATTGGAAAGTATCAACATGACCGAGATAAAAAACCCTGGAGAGAAACGACGAGAGAGCTGCATCGCCATATAAATGTTTTTTGACTCAATATCTATTCATTAATTCTAACATTTTATTGAAGGACTAGCACATATAATAATATTATTATATTCCATTAATATATTAAATATTTTATTTTCTCTTTTTATTTTGGTAAATTATTTTTTCATTTCGAAAATCTTCTATTTGATTATAATGTTTTCATAAAAACATGATGTTATTAGCAATAAATCGCATCCTAAATATTAGTTTTTTCTCAACAATGTATATAATTTTGTATAAAAATATTTAGTTTTATTATTTTTGAATAAAAATGTTTTTTTCATGAATATTCATTATTTTTATCATTATATCATTTCGGAAAGAATATTTTATAACCCATTCATCATTTTTGGGTTTTCTATAAAACATCATATGAAGAAAAATAATTCATTTTTTTAATTTTATAAATTTTTTATCTTTCACTAGAAATTTATTAATATTAATATTAATTATTTTTAAGGATCTAGTATTATAATTTTAATTAAAATTATTTTTTAAATTATTTTATTTTCACTTTCTCAAATTATTTTTATGTAACTCATAATGTCAGTTTTTATGATAATACTAAAAATGTTTTATGAGATATAATTTTTAGTTTTCACTTCCATTTTCCATTATATATCTGAATAATATGTATCCACTCATGATATGTCCATGATCACTATCTATGTTTACATATGTTTTACTTTTTAAGGATATTATAATTTCTTCATTAACTAATATAATACTTGATGGTATTTTATGTGATATCATTTGAAAATTTTATATAAATCATATTCTACAATGGGATATTTTTGGATAATCTATTTTATTTATTTATTTTTCCACATAAATTATTGATTTAAAATTATGTGATGTGAGTGTCGAAATTTCCATCTAATGAATTAGTAAAGTATTAATATCTCATGAGATAATGATGTTATGTGTGAAGTGGATGGATGTAATCGTTTTTCTGAACCTTATTCCTGAATATAATAGTGATAATCATTGTTCACACGGTATGAAAAAATGTGATGGTGGTTAAAATTGTTCCCAAAAATATGTATAAACCTTATGGTTATTTTAATTTTTCATAATTCTTTCATTATACCTGATTACACATCCATAACTCTATAAATTAACCAGATCATGATTAGAATTGTTATTAAATATATGGATTTCTTATTCTTCTACTTATTCAACATGTCAATGTCATATTTTAGTATTCATGAATATTTTATCATGTCTATGTACTCTTATAGCATGGTATATGTATGATATATTGAGGTTATATATACTTTTATTATGCCTTATAGAATATTTCTAGGTTTCAATGTTCATTATAATTAGAAATTTTCACCATTTTCATGATTTATCACATGTATATAATCTCACCCATGTATGACAAGATACAGTTTTTATCATGAACATAATATTTGAGATCACTCACATTAATGCTTCCCATTTTCCAATAGAATTACACGTAGTAATTATTTTTGAAGAATTCATGCCTGGACACGTTTCTTAGTGATGATAAATAAATAATATATAAAAAACAACTAGGATGAAAATATACATCCGCAATAATCCTTTAGGTTGATTGATTTTGGGTTTATTTATGATAAATAATTTTTAAATTATAGAAATGATTTAAAATATTTGTATGATATTATTGGATCTTCTCATTTATTTTCAAAAAATTGTTTTTAAAAATCTATTAAAATGATGTTAAATTGGGGTACTCTCGGTTTTTATTAAATAAAATATGTAAAGAAAGCATTTTCATATTTGGATACAAAATTATCGGTTAGGGATCTTAAGTGTTAAACTGCATGAACAATTTTATAATGCACAACTATATGATATAACTCCATGCCAAACTATGTAATGACTATATTTTAACATCTATGGGGATTTGGAGACATCTTTAATGGTTTCTATTTATTTTTCTTAATCAGATATGGTGGACATTAAATAGTGGTAAGTATATCCCTATTCAATGTAGGATCTTGTTACAACTATAAGAATTTTTATATAGGTTAACTCATGAGGATCTATCACAACATTTATATAGAGGTAACTATTGTTAATTTTTCATAAAAAACCATAATTTAAAATGAATTAACCACACAACAAGGTATTTAATAAAGTGAAACATATACCATTGATAATTTATAAATTCATCATCGACCTACAATATAAATAGTATATTTCATTATTAATAAAATAATATAACTACTAAGCTTAATGGAATAATTCATGAGAAAAAACACCCAAACTATAATTACTATATGTAAAAAAATAATGAAATAGATTCTAAAATAAAAATATAACAAAAATATGATAATTTTAACCCACAAGATTATTTAACATATACATATGTACAATAAAAAAACATGGTTGTTTTCCATCTTTTCCCCGTTTTAATTTTTAAAAAATATTTATTACTCCAAAACATCATTCTCAATCATTCAAAAAACACCCTATATTTGATTTATATGTAATGTATTTTTATACGAAAAAAATTATTCAACACTTATTTTACTCTCACATAATATAAAATCAATTTAAATTTCTATGTTCGAACCTTTACAAACAAATTTATTTATTTTAAAACCATAATGATACTCATTCATTCATTTTAAGAAAAAAAATCCTTTTACTAAGGTAAAATATATTCTGAGAAGCTAAAAATTTATCAAAAGTAATTATTTTATAGTTTAATATAAAAATGTGGTTGTATTCTAGGTTTTAGTTTTCTATACTGCATTTTTAATTATTTCTCTCTTCAAAACGAACTTATTTTCATTATCATAACACAACACGTTTTTAATGTATTTCATAAATTGTTTCAAATTTTTAATTATTCACATATCATTATATAATTATTTCATGAAAATATAGAGACCCTTACAGGGGTTTTTATAGTTTCACGAATATATTAGTGTTTTAATGTAATAAAATTACACAATTGATGATTCTAATAAACCTAATACATGATTTTATATTTCATTAATTCCTAAATTTTATAGTTTTATGTTTGTTATTTTCATTATATATCATGAACATCTAGGGTTGTTAGAGAGGGTTTGATCATTTAAGCTGCATTTGAAATAATTTTATATCATTAAAAGCACAAAATTGATCATTTTAAGCCTACTGGATATCATATTGTTGTTTTCTATATTTTTACTTGTTGAAAAATATTCAATAGTTGTTTTCCTATGATTTTATGAAATTTAGATTCTAGTTTCAATATTTTGATAGTTACACACATTATTTTGTGTTAAAAATGAATAAAATAGTATATTATTTCATTTTGAGAAAAATGATACACATATTGATGTTTATTATATTAAAACATATCAAAAATTAATCAGAGGTTAATTACAAATTATTTCACAATAATCTAAGATCACTTTCTTGGTCATACCCCTTAGATATATGTTTTTAAATACATTTATAAAATTTAAACTCAACTTATTGTCATTATTTTTCCACCACATGACATATTGATCTTACATTTATTATCACATGTCATAAAATATTCAAATATACTTTTCCAGTGATTTTATGGAAATTCATGATATTTTGTTTTGGTTTTGATCATTACATATATGTTATTATAACACCCTAGGTTTTCAGAAATCATATTATCTCCCGAATCTACATGGTTATAATTATTAAAAAATATATATGTTTATTGGAATTCAATATATTCGGAAAAATGTCATACAATAGTGAATTAATCCAAAAAATAATAATTTATGACATTAAATTTTAAAAATAGAACATGAAACATTGTATTACACACTATGGACTAGTTCAATAAGGACTCGACGTTAAACATTACTTAATTTAAAATCTTTAGATATGATATATTTTTATTCCTTCACAAGATCTTTTATTTTTATAATTTTAGAGATTTATTTTATAAGTAATTCAAAATAATCCAATATATTATAATGACGGGACTTCTACTTAGTATCCATCTTTAACAATATAAGATATTTAATTTAAAACATGATTTATTTTCATGAAAAATATTCATGACTTTCAACGTAACATCTTATTTTATATTACCCGTCCTATTTCACTATAAAAAACTTTTTAAAACCTTTCATGAGCACAATAAAATATCATAAATGGATATGTTAGGAATGATGGAAACCATTAGTCCCTAAATAAAAAAATCCTTTATAATATAAACATTGGGAAAAAAATTAAATAAATTACTCCTAATAAATCAGATTCTATACCCAAATATTTTTGTTAAATAATTCATAATATGTAGAAAAGGGAAAAAAACTCATACTATTTTTGAAAAATCATGAAAAAACACATAACAAATTTTTCCACAACGTCATTCTTTTCATCCATAGAATATATCATATAATTTCATTTATCTTATAAAATACTAATATTTCCTAAAAAATAATATAACATTTTTATAAATAATGAAGGTAACATGAGGAATCATTTTCATATCATTCTTAATTACTCAGGAAAAAACCAACATTGTTATACATGGAGTAGCCTTCACATTTTCACTTGAAATACTATCATGCTTATAATTGGAAGAACTATCATAGTATATTACAAAATTCTATTAAGAGAAATATAATTAGTTAACTACATCCATTTACCCAATACATTGGATATCTATAATGGGTTTAACCGCCCTTGGATTATAAAGGAACCTCATGTCATCATAATCAACTCCAAATAACCATAATAATGTACATAAAATATTTCATCATAAAAATATTCTTTGAACCAATTAGAAAAAATTTGTAGATATTGAAATATAAATTCCATTTTATTTTTTTAATTACATGATTATAATGAAATAGGCCATTCATTGAATAAATCATTAATTCCTGTACAATAATACAAAAATTAAATAATAGTTACAATGGTAGGAATTTTTTTGTCAATTTATATTTTAAAATTGATTATACCTTTTTCCTTTTTTGTTATGTATGTTAAAGCATTTTGTAAAAGATTACTTCATAAAAAAATTTAATTAAAGTCCTATGAAACCTAATATGTCCTTTATAATTCAAAAATATCCATATAAATACATCAATAATATAATTTAAAAAATATTGATATTTATATAAAATAGTGTTTTTAAGGGAATCATTAATAGAGGGTTTTTAAAAGAAAGTCACTTGCCATGAGTCTAATTGTCACATACATTATTTATATTTATTAATATAAAAAATTGGTAAATTTTTTACTACAATTAGAACCTTATTAATTTTTATTATTAATTTCATGTTATCTTTTACCATGAAATATTTATAACGACCCAATTTGTTCCTTGTAAGACATTGGAATATTTATATATATGTTTTTAGAGCTAGGTGCTGAGACGATGTGAAATTATGAGGCCCACAGTGCCTATAAAAAATTATGTCAAAATATTTAATGTTTTTTTACTATGAACATGGAGAAACAGTATATCTCTTAAGAGGTTAATCAAATCAAAAATACGAGACAACATTTGAGTCCTGAACATGGTGTTTACCCTAGGATCAACATAATGTCTGTCAGTGTGGGACATTCGTATCCCCCACTCATTATTTTTACGTTAAATAGATGAATTAATTAATTAATTTATTAATTTAATAGCTCAAACCAAAATAACTCTCAAATGGTAACAAATATCAGAAATCTGAGGCCATAGTTTATTTATATGTTTGTCGTTTACCCTAGAAGATGTATAACTTTTGTCGGCATGGGGATTCTAATAAAAACTCCACATAGGGGAATAATGGTAATTAAAATAATTAAACATAGTTATTTTATTTAGAATTCCAAACACAATAACATTCGAATGGGGACATCTATTAGTAAACAGAGACCTCCTTCAAGTTTGGAATGTATTGTTTTTCTTTGGCGTGATATAAAAGGAGGGGGTGAGGGAATTTTAGATTCTGCACAAAGCAAGTATTCTATAAATATAATTTCAGGGAAATATAATTAAGGTTAGCCATAATTAAATCACACTCACTCACTAAAAAGACTATCTATATCTATATATATATATATTATTTTTACCTGTCTTTTTTTTCATCAGGGATCTAACCACACCGAAACCTTGGAATATCGGATCAGTATTCGTAGTGGGCACATTGACGATGAACGGATCGAATCCAGGTAGCACTCTTATTGAATTTTCACTCCCCAAGTTTTAATTCATTCATTATTCCATAATTTAGTCAAAAATTACTTCTTTTGTATTAATAATGAAGATGTACAAATGAAAATGTTCATCGTATGAGCTTTTTTTTGAATCCCACCATGTAGCATTCATCATCGTTCATCAACTTGTTTTCTCACTATGATGAAACATCACTGAATTTTCGAGTGGAAGACAGCATTTTGAATGACTCATCCATCCTTTATTTAGTTTTCATATGATAGGGGTGGTCATGAAGGTCCATAGAAGGGAGCATCAGAGGAACGTAACTGGTGTTGTCTGGTGGAGGCCTGCGAGCTGCGAGCTGGAGGAGTGGGCTACCTGGCGTGTGTTGATGGGTGTGTGGATTCAACGGGATGGAGGACTGGTAGAACAGGGGGAGTCCTACGGCTAGCGGGATGGTTCAGAGGGGATAGAGAGCCAGGGGAAGGGTGTTGGAAGAGTAGAGCCACCTTGGTAGTAGGTCACACAGGTGGACCAGGAGGCATCCTAGGTCGTCAGGGTAACTGTGGGATGATGGGGGGACCAGGACCCACCTCGCAAAGATCTTCTACGTTTTATGCGGGGTCTATAGGGGAAAAATAGTCATGGTTGGTATCTATCACTGGGTTAATATGGACAGGAGCAGGCCATCAGACAGGTTAGCAGAGTGTGGGTCAGGTCGGACAGGGCAGTGCTGACTGGCCAGACTAGGTCAGTCTAGCCTGTTTCGAGCCTGAGTTATTCAAATGATCGTATCTTTTGGTACGTGCCTCCAAATCATTTTCTCTCTGTGGGAGTGAGACGCTTGGGTAAGGCCAGACCTTTTATGGTGGTTTTGGAAATATTTAATTCCCATGCTGAAGCGGGTGACCCGAAACGCTTAGTTTTAATAATAATAATAATAATATAATTATTATTAATTTGCAAACACATCTTTCAAACCATAATTCTGCACAAGATGCCCATTCAACTTTCCATCGGAGTTATTATGAGCCTGAATTCATGATATATCTTCTAATGTTTTTTCATGAATTTTTTATATTTGAATTCATTTCACAGTGGTACAAAATCCCTAATATGTAATAATAATAATGTAATTAATATTTTTTTGTATTTTTTCTTTGGGCCTAACTCCAAAATTGGATATCTGATTGATGCGCCTTTAGTGGTTGCATGACCTCAATATTTGTGCAGAATTTTTTAGATTCTTCTCCGGGTGATTGAAGTAAATACTAATTGTGGGTACCATAGGTCCTAGTTCACACATTTTACAGTGAAATGCCACTTTTTTATCTAGAATCCATTTGTGTTTTTTTAGTACTCGTTTCAATGTACATTTATGATGGGATTTCAATGGAATAATTCTCCCTCCTAAAATCGGAGTTGAGGAGTGGGCCCCATGGGTTGGATTTCAGGCGTAATAGAGCCCTTTACAACTATTCAATAATATTTTTATTTGGGGTAAATTATTAGCCTACCATGCGTGTTTTTCTTCAAGAGTCACAATGTTGTGAATTGTTCAGAGCTGTAGTGCCTTTTTGTGATCAATAGTGGTCGAGCTCTAATCATGAATTTGTAGTACAAAGCATATTTTTTTACCAGTCGACCATTTTATACGAATGAATTGTTGATCCCATATGTTTCTCCATGTGGATCTCCAGGGAATGATATCTGTAATGTGTTTCGAGATCGTGGTTTGGGACCCATGAGGCATTGTTCATATATGACACTGGGAGATGAAAAATATCCATTGGAAGTCCATTTCGGATGAATGAGTAGTCCATCCTGTATGTTTTTTAAGAAGGATCATAATGGTGTGATTAATTTGGATGTGTAGAGCCTTGTTTGTGATCTCATTAATTGTGGAAACATGAAAGATTTATCAGTGGAGGATCCCTCTTCCATGTTTGAAGAGAACCCATGGCTTAGGTAAAATATGTCTCTTGTGATTGTGTAAAATATGCGTGAAGATATGCGGTAAATTATCTAAGACCATTTGAGTTGATGTTCCACTAAAGCTATGATGCTAACCCTTGGGGTGAACGATGGTAATTGTTCACTCACGATCCTTTCAACATGATGTGTCACATATTCTAAGAGTACATTGACACACCAAAGGGTACATGTTCACTGTTTGGTACATGAATATGGTTAGAAAAATAACCAGGCAACGAGGTGGGGCCACACGTGGGGGTGGGCCCCACATGCACGGTGTTCCACTATGTTTTCTTGTATCACTCATAACTATTTCTTCTATACTCAGATCATGTAATGTATGTAGACTCTCCTAAGTGTTGTTCTGCATGTAATGCAACATTAAAATTAGTTAGGATTTGTTAGAGTCCACACATTATGGGCATTAGTCCTTTACCATAGTGTGGTTTCTTCTAGGGTTGTTACTCCATAGATGGTTTTGGTTTTGGGTTTTTCACATGGATTTTATGTAGTCAAACTTATCCTTTTTCATGGTAGGGTGAGAGCTTTTAGTTCTTGTTGTGTGGTAGGATCAGTACCCCCTGCCATGTTAGGGAGTGGGTCTTGTATCTTTTCAATGGTGCTCCCCTATCGAGGGTGTGGGCTTACGTTACTACCAGTGGTGTCCCCCTTTTGAGGGTGGGGGCTCATGTTACTACTATTGGTGTCCTCCTATAGAGGGTGTGGGCTCAAGTTACAACCAATAGTGTTCCCCTATCAAGTTTGTGGGATCATGATAATACCAGTGTTTTCCCACTATTGAGGATGTGGGATCACGTTACCTCTAGTGGTGTCCCACTATTGAGGGAGTGGGCTCACATTACACAGAGAGGAACCCCCTGTTATACTAGGGAGTGGGTACTCTATTAGGACTATCAGTTGTGATTCCTCAATTGTGATGCATAGTGAAGAGGTGTTATTTGACATAACGATGGACTCAACAGAAAGAGGGGTGGTTCCCCCACCAAGATTCATCATAATCATGCGTTCTAAAGCCATGCGGGAGAGTCACTGCTTCCTAGAGTGAATAATATCAAGGTGTAGTGATTTCATCTCCTTTGACTCATAGTTCAAGGAAGACGTGTGGGATATGAGGCATCATTGGTTTCATATAGAAATGTTGGAGACTATATTCCTAGGATTATCTATGGGATAGAGATCCCTGTACTCAATTTTTGGGTTTCATTTACTGATCATATATTTGTATCATGTTATAGTACCCATTCCTTGGGTTTTGTTACTCTCATTCTAAGAGAGGTGAAGACACGAGTGGTATGCCACATGCTTTCCTTGTCTAGACTCCCATGATTGGATGAGTGTAGTCCGGTACTATTGGTAGAGAAGACTCAAAAAGAAGATCATCTTCTCAATATTTCATGCTCCTTGTATTTGGAAGAGCATACTTTACACTTGCTGGGTTGATCTTTACACCATTATACTGTACCTTGTTATATATACTTTTTCTTATTCTATTGTATCTCTTAATTCTCCCTTCTTCACTACTTCTCTTGCTGCTCCCTTGATCCTTCGGGGCATCCTACTTAGTATTTTTACTCACCCCAGCAAGGGATTTTCCCACACTTGGTGTGCCCTTAAAGATGATAGATATGTTGATCGTGACATCAGTGAAACATTGGGATACTATTTCATGGGCCATGTACAGTGTTTGTAGCTTGTGATCCAAGAGAATGACTCTTTCAGTAGTTTTACTTTTCGGTTACTTCTAGGTTATGGGACTTTTTCGGATGGGCATGTATTGTCCCATTTTCACTTTTAATGTACTTTTCATCACCATTCTCTTGTATTGTTTAGAGTTCAATGCACAATTGTGGTATATTTATAACTGTGTTGTTTTCTTTAATTTATTTCCCTCTTCACCTTTACATTATGTTGCACGTGTGTGTGTACTTGTACTTTGTAAAAAGCATCCTTGAGTTTTTTTTCCTTCAGTTCGTACTCCCACCCCCTAGACTATAAAGTTAGGCTTGTGGTAGTTGTGGCTTGAACCCTATCTTTGGTCGGGTCATAACAATGTGATATAAAATGTGGTTTATTCCTTGGGATGTTCCCAAAAATAGAATTGTTTGGGTTAGGGAAATAGTATCGAAGTTTTTCAAGAGCAGCTCACAGGTCAGGGAGTCAAGTGATGTTATGGGTGTCCAATTTATCTATTCCCGAGGACCCTAATAACCCTCTAGTTGACTTAGAAACCTAATATATCTATTGTAGGGAAAATTTGTACATTCATAAAATAGGATTGAGTCTTTTACTATCCTTCATGTGTTATCTCCCCTTTGTTGTTGATATACATATATCTACTCATATGATTGTGGAACTCCTTGATAACATTCAAGATGTCTCCATTATGATAGAGAGCTAGGATACCAGCTAAGGTTTGTGATGAAGATCCTTTGAGTTATGGGGCCTCTGTTATGGAACAAATATGTGATCCCTCTTTTCTAGGTGTGTGGGTAGTAGCACCACCATCTGTGGAGTGACAGACATACCCAGCATAGCATACTGATGATGTGTATTGATTGTGCACACTCTGAAATATCCAAACCCATAAACTAGTGAGTTTCCAAGTTGAGCCAGACCCTTAGGCAGTAGTGGTTTTTCTAGGGTCAGTGGTATGCTTCTTCAATATTTTAGAGTCTTTGATTGGTCATAAGGTGCCTTTGGAGGCCGTACTTTTTCATGGAGTAACTAGGTGTGGGAGGAGCTTGCTTACATTGTTACACGAAGTGTCATGTCTCTCTAAAGATGACTTCTTGCTACTGTTTCTTGAGGTGTTATACCCTTCTTTTTGTTAGATCTACTTTAATAGTTCTTACAATTTGATCATGGGGAGATGACGGTCACTGAGTACATGGATAGGTTCTCAAACCTTCCATGTTACTCTCTGGATAAGACCCAAGACGACAACTCCAGAGCTTGGATGTTTTAACAGGGACTCCACATATATGAATGTTCTATCATAGTACACATGTGCATCTCCAAATATTCCTGGGTGTTATAGAAGGTTCTTTTGGTAAAGAGCTATTTGTAAGAGAGGCGTTAGGAAATAGTTGTGGCAGTGGGAACAACTGAGTAGAGATGTCTTCAGTGACTAGTGGGTGTCGGTTGGCAAGACCCTGATGCATAAGACCTCCCAATAATTAGTCTCAGGCATGTAGTCTAATGGATATAAGGTATCATAGAGAAAAAGATCCTTCTGGGGAGGTCCATTGTTATTTTTTTTTCAGAAGCCAGGTCACATGGTACGAGACTATCTGACCCAACATGCTGAGAATTTCGGGCAGGCAGTAAGTGGGACACTATATAGAAGACCTTTACTTGATTTGGGATCCACAAGGAGGGGATAGGGAGGTTCTTAAATATGTGGTGTTGGAAGTGTATCCTAAGGATCTAGAGGTGTGGATGATGTTATGAGGTCTTCCACAACCATCATGTGGCCCATGTCTGACTTAGGAAACAATCAACTAGGTCCATGAACAACCATGAGATTTGGGGGTCTACGATCCTACAGATCATGAGGAAATTAGACGTATGACTTGGTTCTATTTTTCCTTTTTAGTATATTCAGTTATACACTCTTTTGGATGCTATTTTCTCATTGCTCCCTACTTGTGGTTTTACCAGGGTGATGCGGGGCATCGGTGAACCCTATTTTTTATTGTTCGATGTGGCTTAGAATGAATGAGATGGAGAGTCCTCCCCCAACCGATAAGCATTTTTGGTCACGCAAGCAAAAATGTGAGGGTACTTCAGTGCCACTCAAAGTAGATTGTATCAAGTTTTGGTGGATTAGTCCCTCTAACTTGATAGTTTTGGGCATGGTTTTGGAGTGGAGTGTTAGTGAATGTCCTAGCATTGCCCATGGATTTTTTACCTGACCTCTCCTTCTTTAGTTTGTTTCTAGTGAGTCTGTCAGAGTGTCCAGTATGGGATTACTCTCCTTAAAATTGGGGAAAAGACCGAAAGGGTATGTGAAATTATTTCTATGTCTAGCCTCTTACGGTTGGGTGATTTTACTCACATTACATATTCATGGGTACCATGTGTGCTCAACATTAAGTCTTGAACCTAAAAGTACCATGTATAGGAAGTAGTGATGGAGACCCCATAAATAGAACAATTTGATGTGCTGTGTGTTTCTGGTAATAGTAGTCTTTTCCAATGAGGATGTGGACAGACATCAATTGAAATATTGTGTTACCATATATCCTTAGGTGTTTCACTGGATGGATATTCTGAAAAAAAGGAAACACAAGACCATGTTCTAGGGACAAGCGGTGATTCCAGATGCGAAATGGTAGGTAATGGTTTGGTTGGGGAATTATTCTATCCGTTAGCTGTATTCAGGCTGTTCAAGACTGTGCAAGGATATTGAGTTTTTTTTCACCACCTTTCCATACATCCATAGCTAGAGTAAGCCTAATATGTCTCCCATGTGTCTCTATTGAAGAAAAACCAAAACTTTGGTTCAAGGGATGTTCTAGCATGGAGAGATTTAGCTTTTCCTTGGAGTGGGTTATCCTTGAGCGGGCTTAGTGTCCAATATTTCATCCCTATTTTTCTTTTTGGGGATGAGAATCTAGAAGGATGGAATGATGTAGAGACTTTATTTTTTCCTTTTAAGACTTTGGAATATTCATGAATACATTTCAAGAGCTAGGCACTGAGACAACATGATATTTTGAGGTCCTGTGAGCCTGGAATAAATTATACAAAAATGTTAAATGATTTTGTATTATGAAAATTTTAGAAATGGGATATATTTTAAGAGATTTATTAGATCCGAAATTTTAGACCCTATTTGGTTCAGGAACATTGTGTTTACCCTAGGCAGGAAATAGTGTATGTCGGTGCGGGACGTTTTGACCCCTCACTCATTAGTGATAAATTGAATAGATGAATTAATTTATTAATTCTTTCATTTAATAGCTCAAAAACAAATAACTCTCAAATGGAAACTTATATCAGAAATATGAGGCCACGGTTGAGTCTGGAGCATGTATTTTACCATAAGGGGGATATAACATTTTTCGGTGCGGGGATTTTGAAAAAAAATCCATGTAGGGGAAAAATGGTAAATTAAATAATTAAACTTAATTATTTTATTTCCAATTCCAAACACAATAACATTAGAACGGGGACTCAAATTGGAAAATGAAGATATATTTTGAGTTTGTAATTGGTTTTTCTACTTGGGCACTATATAAATGAAGGGGGTGCAGGAATTTTGGATTCTGTGTTGAGCAGGGCATCTATAAATAGATGTTTAAGGAAATAGAATTAAGGATATCCCTAATTCTCTCTCTCCCACGCTAAAAATCATTTTTCCCTATCTCTCATTATTGTTCTTTGATGTTCTTCATCAGATTGAGGAGAAAACACTGCCAAAATATCAGGGGATCAATGTAGAATCGTTGCAGGTGTGTCAAAAAAGAACATATCAAATCTAGGTAGGAATCATTTTGAATTTTCACACCCCAAATTTCAAATCATTGATTGTTGGTTGATTTCATAAAAAATTACTTCTTTACGATTATCAAAAAAGACTACTAGATGAACACGACCATCATCTGAGCTCCCTCTTGAATCTCGCCTTTGAGAGTTCTTCATCGTTCTGTAGATTATTTTCTCACCACCCCAAAACATCACCGAATATCTGAGAAGAAATCAGAATTCTGAAGGTATCATGTTGATGAATCTGAAACTTGTCTAAGTATCATTTTCGGTTGAGTGGGGTGGTCGCAGTAGTTCGTAGAAGGGACCACTGGACGAACTCAACTAGTGGTGGCCGACAGTGGAATACAAGCGGCGACCGGGAACAGTAGGCGATTAGGCATGTAGGGAAGGATGTGCGGATTCCATGGGTTGGTGGACTGGAGAAGAAATGGTCATCTCGAGGCTGTTGGTGTGGTTCGGAGGTGACGATTAGCCGATGAGTGAGGTGCAGGAGAAGAGGAGTCGTGATAACGGTAGGTTGCACGGGCGGACAAATGCGGTGACTGAGGTCGCAGGGGTCACTATAGGATAGTGGAGGACCATGTCCCGCCTCACATAGTTCATTCATGCTTGATGTGGGGTCAGCATGATGACATGCCTTCATGGTTGAGCGGTTCCTCCAGGTCATACTGGACTGAAGAAGGCTAGGAGACTGAGTAGCGGAGTGTAGGTCGGGTTGTGAGACTGAGTCACTGGCTGGTGGGCCATGCCCTGAGATAGATCACAGGCCAGAAGGCCGGGCTACCCCATGCGGTTCGGACCAGCAAGGCTAGGCTGTTCAAACCTATTTCTTACTCAGATTTTAAATGAATGTATCTATTGATACGGGCCACCAAATTGTGTGTTGTTTGCGTTAGCATGATCCTTAGGTCGATACATACCTTTTATGGTTGTTTATGGAATTTCTAATTTCCATGATGAAGGTTGGTGACCTGAAATGCTCTGTTTTAATAATAATAATAATATTATTATTATTATTATTATCTAGACATTTTTTTGACTGTTCATCTACACACGACGTCCGTTCAAAGCACCATCAGAGGTGATGTGACCCTCAAGTTGTGACATATTTTTTAATGTTGTTTTGGGACTTTTTGTGATTTTTTTCATTACCAGGTGGCAAAAATTTCCTAATATCTATTAATAATAAATCGATTACTATTATTTCTAGATTTTTTCATTGGAACTAACTCCTAAATGGGATGTATTATTGACACGTCATCAGCAGAATCATGACCCGGGTCTTTATGCCGACGTTTTGAGATGCTTCTCTGGGTTTTTGATCTAATGACAAAGTGTAGGACCCATAGGACCCAATTCAAATGTTTTAGGGTGGAATTCCACCTTTTCATCCGGAATCTGTTTAGGGTGTTTGAATAATTGATTCCAGGTGCTTTTGTGATTGTATTTCTATGGCACAATCTGCCCGACTAAAGTTGGGGCTGAGGCATGGGCCCTAGGGGGTGGCTTTCGGGCACAATGAAATGTTTCACAATTGTTTCTTCATATGTTCATTCAGGGAAATTGATTATCCTACCATTCATTTGTTTCTGCAAGAATCACAATTGTGTGATCTTTTTGGAGTTGTAGATCATTTAGTGATCAGTAGTGATCAAGTTCCATTTTAGCATTTGTGTTAAAAAAGAACCTTTTCAACTAGTTTTCCATTTTGGATTAATTAATAGTTGATCCCACGTGTTTTTTGTGGGGAAATACATGGCATGATCCATGTAATGTGTTTCATGATTGTGTATGTCCCTCACGAGGCATTGTTCGGGTGTGATGCTGGGAGATGCAACTTCTCCATCGGAAGTCTATTTCCTATGAATGAGTAGTCAATACTATGTGTTTTTACATAAGGATTGCAATGGTGTGATCTGTTTGGATGTTCAGAGAATTGTCTGTGATCTCATTAAATGTTGAAAACTAATATGTTTATTAGTGGAAGACCCCTTTTTCATGTTTAAAGAGAACCCACGAATTAGGACAACTCCATATCTTATGGGAGTGGTGAAGATGTATGAAGAGATGAAATCAATTTTTTGAGGTCATTTGAGGATGAGTGTTAACAAAGCTACATTGTTGGCCCTCTAGGATCATTACGAGATTTTTGTGCTCTTCAGCCTTTCGACATGATGCTTCACATATTCTAAGATTGTTGTGACATAATTAGGGGTACTTTTTCACTATTTAGAGCCCTAATATGGTTAGGTACATGACCATTCTATGAGGTGGGGTCACACATGGTGTGGTCCCATCATGGGTCGTGTACCACAGTGTTTACTTTTATCAATCGTAACTCTTTTTTTCTGAACTCATATCATGAAATGATCCAAGCCAATTATGACTGTTGTACTATGTGGAATGTGGAGGTGACATTATTTAGGACTTGAGAGACTCCCCACAATATGGGAGCATGTCCTTTACCTTTGGGTAGTTTCTTACAGGGGTTTTACTCCCCCGACGATTTAGGGTGAGTGTTTCTCCTATGCCTTTCATGCAGTTAGACTATTCCCCTACGGTGGCATGGCATGAGTATTCTGATCATGTAGTATGATAGGGTTTATACCCTCTATCGTTCTAGGGAGTGAACCCTATATCCTTTTAGTGGGACTATTCTATTGAGGGATAGGGCTTATGTTACTACCAGTGGTGTCTCCCTATTGAGGGCATGTCATAACATTACTACCAGTAGTGTCCCCCTATTGAGGGTGTCGAATCATGCTACTTCCAATGGTGTACCCCTATTGAGGGTGTGGGATCACATCAAAACGTGTGATGTACCTCAATAAAGGGCGTCATATCAAATTACTACCAGTTTTCTCTCCCTATTGAGGGTTTGGGCTCACGTTACTTAAAATGGTGTCCTCTTATTGAAGGAGTAGACACGCGATTCTTTGATAGGAACCCATTGAAATACTAGGGCATGGGTCCTCTATGACGATTATCAGTTGTGATCACTTGACTGTGTGGCACAGTGATGAGGAGTGTTTTGACGTTACTATTGACTCATAAGAAAGAGTGGTTCTTTCCCCACCGAGATTCATCCTAGTGATGCGCTCTAAAACTGTGTGAGCGGGTCGGTGCTTCCCAGAGATGTTAGTATCAAGGTGTGGTGATTTGATCCCCTTTGACTCATTTTTCACGGAAGATGTGTGGGATTCCTGGTATCGATGGTCACTTCAAGAACTGTTGGAGACTTTTTTTCATCGTCTAAGCAATTAGATGGGGATCCCCTTACTCTTTTGATGGGTTTCATTGATAGAGCATATATTTTTATCCGCTTACATTACCAACCCCTTGTGTTTTGTTACTCTCCTCCCAGGAAAGGCGATGAAACGTGATGTATGAAACATGAATTCTGTGGCTAGCTTCTCGTGGATGTACAAGTCAACTCCCCTACTATAGGTAGTGAAGACACGATGTGAAGTTCATATTCTCACCATTTCTAGTTCCTTGTATTTATAGGAGAATATATTACTCTTGCTAGGTTGAGATGCGCTCTATTCTAATATAACTTATTCTTTCTAATTTTTTCCTCTTTTATTGTATCTCTTATTTCTCTCCTCTTCATTACTTCTTTTGCAGCTCCCTTGAGACTTAGGGTCATCCTACTTAGTATTTTTATACTCACCCCTACTTGGTATTTTCCCACACCTGGTGTTCCCTTGCAGATGATGGATTGGTTAATCGTGACCTCAGTAGATCATAGGGATACAAGTGGTTGGACGATGTATGGTGTTCATAGCTTGGGATCTAGAAGAAGGTCTCCCTTTGTTGTTTTACTTTTTAGTTATTGCCTTATTTTGGCACTTTTCTGGTTGGGTGTGTATTTTTTTCCTGTTTCCCCTTTAAAAGAAATTTCCTCCACCTTTCTATTGAATTGTTTAGATATCAATGTATAGTTGTGGTATATATATAGTAGGGTTATTTTCATTACATTCTTTCCCACTACACCTTTGAATTGAGTGCGCTACGTATGTGCATACAGGTGCTTAGGCAAAGGCCTCCTAAAGTATGTTGTGGCATCCACGCTTGTTTCCACCCTTGTCCTATGGAGGCGGGCTTTGGGT
Source organism: Viscum album (assembly GCA_963277665.1). Lineage (NCBI taxonomy): Eukaryota > Viridiplantae > Streptophyta > Magnoliopsida > Santalales > Viscaceae > Viscum > Viscum album. The sequence continues at coordinate 1,230,330,221 of OY728130.1, forward strand.
AGTTGTATATCGATCCCCAGTTTGGGTCGAATTTATATAACATTTAATTGTTTAATTAATTAATTTCACATCATATGTTTTAATAATATATTATTTCATAAGTCCAAAATGGTTTCAGTAACTCAACTATGGACAATGAGGTCAATAATACATTGTATCCAAAATAATTATCATGACATAATTAACATTTTTATATGTCAATTATATAGTTAATGAAAATCATGAAATATTTTTTATGCAAAATGGACCATGTAACAATAATGGAGACGGTAGATCATACGTATGCATGAGTAACATTTCCATTTTTAAATGATCATTATGAAAATAAATAAAGTATTATTTTATCATTATATAATGATCATACAATAAAAAATATAATAGTTTTTCTTTAATAATAATTAAATATATCATCCATGTGAGGCGGTGATGAAAAATGAATCACATTTCATCTTGGAGACATTAGTCCACACATAAGAATAATGACGTTATAATTTTTTTTGAATGGATATGTTAGATAGTAAATGGTATACTATATTTTCAGAATTATAAATAAGTAATAAAATATCTTATATATACATTAATTCCATTGTTTTAACCAGTCATCATATATGGTGATGGTTCACAAATTACATCGATTCATGATGTGTTAGTTTGTTGTACACACGAATGATGGTTTTATTTCCATTTTAATTGAAGAGGATATGGAAATTAGTTTCACCAATAACATAACAAAACCCATTAATATCTTATATATTTGTTTCATTATATAATAATGGTTAATGATGATTTAATGTATTTTGATGATGAAATAAAATTGAAATGCTTGGTTAAGAACGTTGACTCTTCTTTGAACATGAAACTCTACATAAAGCATTAACACTACTATGTTCAGTATTATTCCATAAATAATGCATCTATATCCTTGGGATGGATATTCAGATGGTATTTGGGATGACATTTTCTTATAAAATTAGGGTTTTTAGTGTGACATAAACATCAAAAAGAGATTCCTTTTTTTAAGATAGGGGTGGGTCACTCTAACAATTTTGAAAATATTAAATTAATATAAATTAATTCTCAAACCAAAATATCTCTAAAATTATTTATTTAAATTATATAATTATTATGGATCTAAATACTCATATTAAATTAACATTACAATGGTTTTTATTTTTTTTACCCTTGTCATCCAGTTTAAACACTTCGCTAACCTTTTGTAAAATTACAGTGATATTAGTATTTTAAATAATTAAATGGTTAATAATTATACAATAATGTAAGAAATAACCAATAAATAGACCTTTTTTGATGTAATTGATCATATCCAATTTATTTGGAAACTTATAATTTCTTTAAAAAATTATATCATTTAATAAAATATTACACTTATACAGTACAATCATGTCAATATTAGAACTATTAGTTTACTTTTATTTTTTTACAACATCGATAAAATGAATTAATTATGATATAATAAATTTAAATATTAATATGATGTTATATTTGTCTATAAATTTCATATATCATGTTAATTATTTCAAATTATTTTAATTTCTGAATGTTTTTAATATCATTTATTTTATTTTTCCGTTAATTGAATAATTTCCCTACCATCATTGTATAAGAATTCAATGTTATTATTTATTTACTAAAATTTAAATAGAAATTTTAATGAGAATGATAAATAATTTTGATTTCAAAATAATAGTTATATCCAAACATATCCTCTATTATACCTTTGTAAAAAATATTTTTTTCATAAAATGTGTGTGATATATTTGACCTTTCTTTTTATAAAATATTATAAAATTTATAGTCAATGAAAAATGGAAAAAATTCCATTTAACTAAATATTGGATTAGTAAGGATGAAATATACTCATAATAAATTTAGATCATTATTGGGTTCATTTTATATTCCTTATCATTTTATTTTCACCTTTAATTAATAGATTTACCATTTACCATGTTTACAAGAAATATTATGTTTATTATTCATTTTGACCAAAAGAAAAACGGAGCTATTTAAAACAAATTACTCAAAGATTCTAAACAATTGATTAATTTTTAAAAATTTATATCATAAAAGTACCATAATTAAATATAAAATTAAACTCAGAGAACACAGTGATAAATAGATTTTTTTTAATTCCCTTTATAAATATAAAATGTTTTTTTCTATATTCAACTATAAAATTCATTTAAAACCCAAAATAGAATCGTTTAAAATTTAAAATGATTATATAATATTTCCAAACTAATCAAAAATAAAATTTTACTTCATACATAATTTACATTATGATTCAATTTTTAATAAAAATCATTTTTTCAGTATTTAGTGAAAACATAATCTTTACAGAAAATTATCAAACAATGTCCTAAGATAATTTTGAAATTATATATTTAAAAATTTATTTATTTTTTCATATTTAAAATATATAATTTGGAAATCAATATTTTATATAAAATCATAAAATTCCTGAAAATCGATTTTGGATCAAAATAAATCATTTTTATGGAAAAATTAATTAATATTTATTTAATGAACATAACTTTGAAATATCTAGGTAATGAATATTTATAATATATGAAAATTATTCATTCTAAAATTATTTTGGTTTTTATAAATACAACCACTAGATGTTTAAGAATTAAAATGGGAAAATAAATATAAATGTTTAACATCTTCAATGCCAAGAGATCCCTTGGATCATCCTCACCTTTAATGTTCACCAATATCCAATGAAGAACTAAAATGGGGAAGAATATAATAAATGTATACATTATATTTTCTCAAAATAAATATGATCAGTGTAAATATGGTCATTACAAAAAATGGCCTTTGGATATACATCCAACATTTATAATAAATCCTTTTATTATTAAAAAGTAAAACTCATAATGAAATAAAAATAAGAAATCAATGTATTATATATATATAATTATATATTTTTCTGTTACATGTAAATAAAAATATTATAATTATTAAAATATGATGCGATGAATATATAAAATTCAAAAAAAAACATTTCAATACTAATGGAGTAGTTTAATTAAATTTAAGTATAAAAAAATTAGTTATTGATATTTTAAAATAATTTATTCTGTAAAACTGATATTTATTTCCAATAGATTATTTTTATTGAGTATTAATATTTTTTCCAAATAAATTAAATTGATTATTGTAAAATTTTTATCTTATGATCTAATATATTAATATAACATAAATTAAAAATCATTCTAATGTAATATTATAAAAATTATGATTATAAAAGATTTTTTTAATAAAATAAATTTTATTTAAAAAAATTAATTTATTTAAAATAAAAAGTAGAATATTATTTATTTATATTTTTATTAAAAAAATAATTTTTGGATTCATTATATCAAATTTATCTTAGTAATTCATTTTGATATAGTTTTTAAATAATGAAATTTTTGGTGAATATTAATGAATTATGACTTTACTAGAAACAATGAATTTTATAATAAAATATTCACTTAAAGACATAATAATCCATTTTAATATAAAAATTATATATTTTATAAGTTCTATATTTCATTTTAAAATTCTATTCTGAAATTATAAAATACAAGTCTTGTCTTTTTTGAGAATCTACTAGTATTTTATGTCAAAAAACAATATTTTTTTATATATTAAATATTGGTCTTTTTTAACACATTATGGTTTTAAAATAATTGTGTTATGTTCTATAGGACACAAAATCGAGCTTAAACGACTCATGAAATATATCATTGTTATAACCAAGCTATTTAATTGGATGGTATACATAGAATTATCTAAATTATGAAATATATATAAAAATATCATTCTAAATATAAAATATTGATAAATCCTTTGTAAATAATCAATTAATTTATAGTAAATTAATTTTATTCTTCACAAGTGTGTTTTCGTAAAATATTATTTTTATTTTTTTTAAAAATATTATAATTAATTTTTAGAAATATTAGAAAATATATTCAACAAAATTAAATTCATTTTTTAAATAACTATATCAAAATTTACTAATGGTTTGTTTTTAGTATTTTTTATAAAATATTAAATTTTTAGTGAATAGTGAAAAATATCTATTTTTGGTAAAACTAACATTTATTTTCAATAAATTAAGTGATTACAGAGTACCATCATTTTTGAATATTATTTAATTTATCATATGTATTATTTAGTTATATCAAATATATTTAATTATATTTTAATCATTAATATATTCGATTTTAGTAGAATTTTTTTTTGGGTTTAAAAACAAAATTTTTCTAAAAACTGTTTTATAGTGAATAATGTTTCTTATTTGTAAATAATTTGAAAAAAAAACTACATATGAATTATTTTTGGGAAATGTTATATTATATATAAATAGATATTATATTTAATCCAAAAAATGATAAATATTAGTCACATAGTTCATATAAATTCATCGTTTTCTTGATAAAATATAATTCATGAAAACTCACTTCATCAGGTCTGTGAGTTCAATTTTAAAATATATTTTTACCCTTATATGAATTTATTTTGGTAAAATAGATTAAATATTTTGAATAATAATTATTTATAAAATTTAATAATGTTGTTTTTAAATTAATCCTCAATTCAAATTGAAAATATTAAAAATTAATTATTGTGATTAATGTAAAATGGGTTACCAGGGGGTTAAACTAAAAATATAAGGATTAAAATGAACTTTTAAATTTTATAAAATTTATTTTATTGCCATTTTTGGACCATATATTAGTTATGACACATTAATGGTTCATTTTAAAGATTTTTATCAGGTGAAAAATAGTTTACATCATTTTCTTTTAAAAAATTTCAAGTGCTCTACTAACCTCAGTTATAAAAGGACACTCTTATACTATAAACTTACAAATAAGTATATGGTATTTTGACAACATAGAATAAGTAATAATTTTTATAAAAAATGATAAATTAAGTGTTGGTATTTTTGAGAAACCTAAATGGTTATTTACAATTTGATAATTAATGTAATAATTTAAAAATATTTTTTTGATAAAATAGATTAATAATATATATATTTTATTACAATTATAAGGTAAATTTTAGAGACGTTAATTAATTTTCCATTGTCAGAAATACAGATAAAATAATAAAATCTAGGTTTTTTTTGAGTAAATGATGATTTTATATAAAAATGAAATTTCTCATAATAAGAAAATTATTTTGATAAATTAGAGTTCATTTTTGAATTATACATGTCAAAAAAGTATGGTGATTTTTTTTATTTTTCTAAAATAGTAGTTTTTTGGGAATAGTGAAGTACATTAATTTAATCTTATTAAAAAATACATCAATTATTGAGTCTTGGCTGATTTATTACTTATGTAATCACATAATCATAGAATATCCTTCTATATTTACTTTATTTAGAAATTTTAATTAAAAATATTAATATTCATGATCCAAAATAGTAAATAAATTAATAAAATAAAAAACACCCATATTATTCACTATATATATAATAATCATCACCACCTCTTCTCCTCACACCTCTAAAGCCTTAAATCAAGTCAAATTAATGCCTAATACCACTCCCAAACCTATCCCTGACATTTTGGACTTTCTAGTCTCACCCAAAATACCATTTCAATTTCACTTAAGGAGGTTCACAATGAGGGGAATTCCATAGGTAAAATCCCCTTTCGTTATTATAAAATTAAATTTATTTTCTTTCCTTTCTTATCCTTTCATTACATCTTCTATCCAAACATGCATGACAACTCCATCATATTATATATACTAGAAGTTTAATATAGTAATGGTGTATTCATTACTAAAATCCATCTCCTCTCCATTTTTTTCTAAAATTGAAAACATCTTCCGTGATGTTCTTATTCACCACCTTCATTGACAATGATAGCTATTTTTAAAATAAATCCTTCAAGGATAGTCATAAAACAATAATTATGGATCAAAAATATTTTAAAATTCATTTTTTAACTTTTATATTGTTCTATAACCAATAAATAAACATAATATTAACTAATAAAACAAACTACTATGTGTTGATTGAAAAAACACCAAAAATAATATAAAAGATAATTCTTAAAGTTTTATCTATTAAATTATTCTTATATTGGGAAACAAAATGATATATAAGACCATTTAATATTCTATAATTTCAATAATAACATATAATTTCAATTATGGATAACTATTCTTATTTTACATGATCATTTAATCATGTATACAAATGAATGAATCATGAAAACCAAGGAAACAGACACTCCTTAATGAAAAAATTGAATATTATAACTAAAAAATGGGCCATAAATGAACATAATAAAGTTTAATTAATTAAATTAATTTTTAATTGGTTCTCAAACAAATTTATTTATTAATCAAAATTTATTATACAATATTTTATGTGTAATTTCATAATGATTTCACACATAAGTTATCAGATCTCCCAAAAACCTCCATTTTTCATTCAAGTTATTATTTACCTATATTTATCCTAATTTAAAACTTATTTTTTTATATAATTCTAATAAAATCATTTTATATGTTCAAAAATCATGTATCAAGATCATTTAAACATTCTTTGATTGGAAAAAACATGTTTTACAAGGTTCACTTTTAATTTAATCCTAATAAGCAAGCTTGAATAATAGGTACATACCAATTTCTTAACCATTTTAAAGTAAACTCCATATGTGATGTTAAGAAATTTGTATTTTTCTAAAATCAATCTTTTTATCATGAAAAAATTTACATATGATTTTTTGGTTTTTTGTAAACAATTAATCATTTCTCTTCTTTAAAGACACGTTTATATTTTCACCTAAACTCCACTAATGTGGCCTATTTCTATAGTTTCGTAAATAATTTATTTACATTTTTTCACATTATTTGGACATCATTTATGGATAAAACATAATTTCATTTTCCATATATATTTTTTGGATATACATGTTTATAAAAAATAAAAAATTATTTTCCAAAAGAACACATCTTTCCAAATGTAAAAGGGAATTTCTCTCAATAATTCTTCAACAATTTCATTAGAGTATTTTCATATATTACAACATCCTATATTGAATATGATTATTTAGTTAAATGTTTCTATTATTTTTCCATATACCATATTTTATTTAATGTTTTATGATTATTTTATCTAGTGATGTACTATATTGATACCATTATCTATATTATTTTGGATTGTTATTGATTATGTTTACTGATTGGTGAAATCATTTACATTTCATTTGCTATAACGAAAATGAATATATAGGTTGATTATGATTCAACACTTTTATATTTATACTTTATTAGGATTATTAAGTGATGGGTGGGGCCTTCCATATCACCTCGATGAATCGGTGGGTTTCATGAGAAAAACTAGACCAGTTTTTTCCCATTAATGTATGGTATCCTGGCCGAAGCCTTGACAGTATGTTTATGATTTCCATATTTTTCCATTCACTCATTATGATATTTTTAATTGATAATCTGTGTTATTATTCAGCTAGTATAATATCTAAGGTTATGTTTCATTCTCATGTGATTATTTATATGGAATTAATTAATCACCTTTTATTCCTACCATATCATGCTCAAGATTTTGTTTTAATGGAATGTGTTTTTAGTTATTCACATTACTTTATTGTTTTTATGATATCTTTTTAGTTCTTATTACCCTTACTGAGCATCGAATATCACCCCTTTCTTATGTTTTATTTTTCCCCTATATGTGAACATGTATATTATGAATGACTTCAAGTGAAAATCCAAGATTTAATGGGAGTTTCCAATAGATTTTCTATGTTGAATTTAATTTCTTTTTGTAATGTAAAACTGATGTAGGTATCTGTTTTTCTAAATCTTATTAACTATTTTGTATTTTGGGATAAAAATTATTGTTCATAGCACCTGTTTAATCAATTAAGAAAACATCTATATGATACTAGAGTCTGGGTTTTTACAGTTGGTATCATATCCACTTTTGTAGAAACGTTAGAAATGAGATTTAGGAAAACATTGGATAGAGAATGAAACCCTATTATAGAACACTAATATATTCCCAAAATAAACAATCTTATGATTTAGATATTAATTCTACCAAAAATTTTATTTTGGAATATGGGATTCACAAGTTCTGAGATTACACATTATGTTTCATAATGTTGTGATCCAATATAGTGTATTCCATTTTCCTAAAATGGATCCTAGTGGATGTAATAGAAAATATATTAACGTTTGTATTCCAATATGTGATTTACCTCGTATATATGATAATTAGGTTGGATATTTAGCTTCAAATTTAGCAAAAAATCATATAACTATACTGGGATAACTGACTTGGTTATGAGAAATATCCTTACTCACATGAAGATGCATGATCCATAATGTGATTTAAAAATGTTACACTGCTTTATCTAAAAACAACCTCCATCATAAAATAGGAATACAAACCCATTTGTAGCCGAGAACTGGATAAGATTCTTAGAGAAGATATTTATAACTTTCAGAAGTAACGAAAGGGATCAAATAATTCTGGAAATATATCGTCTCTCTAGAGACGTGGATCAGTGGTAGTAATAAATTAAAAACAAAAGATAGGACCAATAAATTAAAAATATTGAATCGAATTATATTAAGGAAATATTCTTTAAAAAAAAATTTTCTTTTCAATATTGAGAGGATATTGAGAGTAAATTATTGATTATATTAAAGAAATTGGATGAAATTATTTTGAAGTATACAGCTAACTTTATAGTGTTAGAAAGGCATGCAGTGGACTGCGTACGTAATCCAAAGAGAATGATCAGTCATTTCATTGATGGTCTTGAACCAATTATATGAAGGGCCCCAGTTTTTCGAAAATTATCATCATATAAGTATTTAATATCATGTTCCATCAAGGCAGAGAATGAGTTTTCCAATCAAGATAGATTTAAAGGGAAATATGATAAGAAGTGGGTGGTTGTGTACTTTATAAAATGAAATTAATAATAATGGAATAATGGATAGATGGAATTCGTATCATTCAATAAATGTGTAAAGAAACATCATAGAACATGACTATTTTGAAGGGGGCTCGTTATAAATGTGTATAAAAAGGCCACCATAGCTGTGATTATAGAGGAATGAAAAAAGACATAAATGTTGAATACTTCAACTAAAAAGAGTTAGGAAAATATTAAAATTATTATCCTATATATCAAGGAACCATTCCCCAAAAATTAAAAAGAGAACAAGGCCATGTTTATCTAGTCACAACAGTTGAGGATTATGTTCCTAATGATGTGGTGGAATCTACTTTAATCAGATCCTGAAATTTATCTATAGATTTATGATACTCTAGATAATATCATTCTATTATATCTTCCCATTTTACATTAAAATTTTGATATTTCCAATTCACCTCAACAAGGGATTTATCAGTAAATTCCCTTAGTGGAAACCATATTGCAATGAAGATGTGTTGATAAGTTCTTATTATGACACTTAAATATTATCTAATTACTGATTTTATCATCAAACATATGGTTGATTTTGACATAATACAGGGTATATACTATCCTTCTAAATATAATGAAAAGAATTATTTCATAGAGTAGTAAATTATTATTAGTGATAATGATATGGAACTTTTTATCATTAGAGGTGATACTTTATCATATGAGTCATATCTGGATCCACCACCAGTATCTCTTCTGAATCATATTCTATTAGAGTAAGTGAATAAAATATGGACGAGGATAGATATATTGAAATTGAGGATGCATATATTGTATAGAATTACATTGATGTATTTCCAGAGATTTTATCAGGAACCCCCTTAAATCTTGAAGTTGATTTTACCATTGATTTAATCCCTGAAACAAAGACAATATCAAAGACTCCCTATAGAGTATACTTTGTTGAATTAGGCGATTTGATGAAAAAAAATGAAATATTTTAGTAATAAAAGATTTATTCACCCTACTGTTTCTCCCTGAGAAGGGTATGTTTTTATTTTCATGATGAAATATTCATTCATGAGGTAGGGAATTAAATATAAGTAAATAAATTCTATTACAACAAAAAAAATTGTATCATCTGCCTAGAATTGTTTATTTTTTGATCAAATTAATTGAGATCAATATTTTTCAATGATTTAACTTTGATCTGGATATCATTAATTGAATGAAATTAAGGAAGATGTTCCAAATACAATATTTAAAACTAGGTGTGTACATTACATGTTTATATTAATTCCAATTAGATTGACTGATGAACCCTTATTTTTTGGATCAAATGAAAACAATGTTCGAGGAATATATGGAAAACATTTTTTGGTACTTATTGATGATATCTTGATATACTTAAAAATATATTAGGACCATGAGAATCACATGTTGTTTGTTCTAGAGACTCTTAGAAGAAAAGGGTTATAGGGATGTTTAACATGTGTGAATTCTGGCCAAAACAATTTCTTTGCTTCGACATATGGAATTTATGGAAGAAAACATGGTTGGTCTTGTGAAGATAATTATTTTTCAAGAATGGCATATACCATCCAACATAACTAAGGTACATAGTATCATTGTTTTAGTAGGTTACATTCGGCATTTTGTTCAAATATTTTCCCAATTATCTATTCCTTTAACCAAGAATACTCATAAAGGGGTTATGTTTGTATGGACAAAAGAATGTGAACACTATTTTAAATAATTGAATATGAGATTAGTGAATTAACCAATCCTGACTCTACCCTCAATAAATGTTGGATTTTATATTTATAGTGATTAATCAAATAATGGTCTGGGATGTTTCCTTATGAAAATGATATAGTTATTGACTATGTCTCAAGGTAGTTATAGAAACATGAACAGTATTATCCAAATAATGACCTAGAGTTAACAGTTGTAAGCATATCTTTGACGATATGGAGACCCTATCTCTATGGTAAAATATGTGATATATATACGTATCAAAAGTGTTTGAAATGTATATTCTCACATAAAGAACCCAACATGGAGAAAAGGTTATCGCACAACGTACTCAATGATTATGATTGTTCAATACACTATAATCTAGGGAAGGAAAGGTAGAAGATTCCTTTAGAAGGAAGGATAATGTATTTCTAGAAAAATGGAGGATTCAAAAGCATCATGTGTATATTTATCTAGTAAATATGGATATGGGAATTATGATGATGGAGAAACATCCCTACTTTTTCAAATGAATTCCAAAACATCATAATAGGAAGGAACTAAAAGATATATGTTCAATGATGAAACTTTTCAAAATAAAATTAAAACATTGAATGATGGAAAATTTTTAGACTTCATATACAATGATGGAATAATTAAATTTAGGAAGAGTATTTTTATTCCCACTATAAATGAGCTAAAGATGGAATTATTGGGAGACTCTCATAAATCAACTTTCTATATACACCCTATTATCACTAAGATGTATTGACATTTTGATGATCATTTATATTGGGATAATATGAATTGGGAAATTGCTAATTATGTGTCAAGATGTTTAGTTTTTCAACATGTGAAGGATAAAAGACATCGTCATAAAGGATTCATGAAACTTATTCCTATAACTAAACTAAAATGGGATGAAATTACTATTGATTTTTTCACTAGATTACCATGTTCTATATGAAAGTATGATGTAATGTGGGTAATTGTTGATCAACATACCAAATAAATAAATTTATTCACAATAATGTAATACATTACTATAGTTCACCTTGAATAGATATATATTTATGAAGTTTTAATATATCATGGTTCACTGATTTCAATTGTGTTTGATCAGGATCCATGAATTACATCGAAATCCTAGAAACGTTTTCTGAAATTATGGATACTGAGCTTAATTTGAGAACCTCTTTTCACCATCAAACTAAAGGGTAGTATAAAAGGACCATTCAAACATTATAATACATGTTGAGATCTTTCTCTCTTGACTTTCTAAGTTAGCAGGATAAGTATTTACCTTTTGTAGAGTTTTCCTAAAATAATAGTTTCTATTCATGTAGTCAAAATGAATTGTATGAAGCGTTATATGGAAAGAGGTTTCATACACTATCTTTTGGGGATGAAGTTGATGAAATGATTATTTTAGGCCAAGAGCTTGTAGAGTAAACACTAGTAATTGTAAATACTATTCAATCCAATATCAAAGCATCCAAAAGTATAAAAAATAGCTATGTTGATAACAAAAGAAGTTATTTAGAGTGTCAAGTGGGAGATTATATTTGTATAAAATTATCTCCCTAGAAGGGTGTTATATGGTTTGGTAAGAAAGGAAAACTACACCCTAGGTACATAAAAAATTTTAAAATTATGAAGATAATTGGATTTGTGGCCTATCAGTTGGCAATTCCACATATGCTTTTTAAAGTACATGATGTGTTCCACATCTCTCTATTAATAAAGTAAACGCCAGAACCAATGCATGTTCTCACATTTGAAGGAATTTAATTTGAACATAATTTTTCATACTGTGTAGTGGTCATCATATTGTAGCCACTAGGGATCATGTGTTGAGGAATTGGATGACTTGAATGGTAAAGATACTTTGGAAAAATCATAATGTTCAATAGGCAGTGTGGGAACTAGAGGAAATTATGAAGAAGAACTACCGAAATTTTTTTATGAGGTTCAATTTTGGAAATTTCGAGGAAAACAGTTTCTGAATGATGGGAGAATGTAACATCAACAAGATTTTATATAACACCTATTTTATAATTTAATATCATCAATTGATATTTATACACAAAACATGTTTAAAAATCTATTATATAATAAATATGACCACTAGAAAAAAATATGACCATTAGGAATTATAATATGACCAATATAATAGTAACTTCACCTATTATAGTATAAATAAAAATATGGTATATATAAATTATGGAATAAGTAAATTGATGTTTAAAAATTTATAAAATAAGTGTGGGTATTTTTGTGGAACATAACATTATTTAAATTTTTTTAATTAATACAATGATTTATAAAAAAATTAATTTCCTAAAATAGATTCATAAATTATTATTTTATTGTCTTATTATTATAAGATAATTTTATGAGACATTAATTAATTTTTCAATGTCTCATAAAATAGTTATAAAAATAGAATTGAAATTTGTTTTGTAAATGATGATTTTATTTAAAAGTTACACATCTTATATTTAGAACATTATTTTCATAAAATGGAATTAATTTATTATTTCTCAATGCAGAATAAATGTTAACGTGAATGTTTTTTATTTTTCTAAAATAATTGATTTTTTGTTGAATAATAAAATATACTAATTTACAGTATTTAGAAAGTACATGAATTATTGAGTCATAGTGGATATATAGCCGATGTTAGCACAAAATATTTAACTCTATTACTCTCGTTGATGTATTTATTCATGGTAATAAAAAATATTAATACTCTTGAGCCAAAATAATAAACTAATGAATTGAATAATAAAAAACACCCCTCTTCTCTACTATAAATAACACCCATCACCACTTCTTCTCCTCACACCTCCAAGGTCTTCAATATAGCCCAATTTCTGCCGAATAACTATCTTAAACCTCTCCCTAGGGTTTTAGTTTTTTAGGTCTCACCCAAAATATCATTTCAATGTTCATTAAAAAGGCTCTCTAGGAGATGAATTCAAGAGGTAAAATCCTCTTTCGTTCTATTAATTTTCATTTAATTTCATTTATTTTCATATTCATTTCTTAAATAATAAATTAAAACATGAATGATAAATAATTTATATTATATATACAATTATTTTATTATTTTATTGGAATATTCATCATAAAACCCCTTCCCCTATACTTTTTATTCTAAAAATAAAAACATCTTCTATGAGGTGCTGATTCAACACCTTTAGGAATATGTTTTTTTATTGTTTAATACCACATTCTAGGCAAGTCATAAAACCATTATAATGGTTTAAATATATCTTATAATATATATTATTACTTATTTACTGTTCTATAACTAGTATAAATGCATTATATTAATTAATAAAATAAATTAACTTTTGACGATCGAAGAACCAAAAAAATATTCAAAAGTGTTATCATTAACATTTTATCTAATGATTCATCATTATATCTATATGAAAATGAAATATAAGACCATTTAATATTCTGAAAGTTCATTAATGACATATAATTTCAATTACTAATTACAATTCTCATTTTACATGATGTTTCACACATGTATACAAGTGAATACATCTTGAAAAAAAACATACAAACACTCCTAAATGATGAAATTGAATATTATTACTCAAAAAAGACAATAAATTAACTTAACAGAATATAATTAATCAAATAAATGTTTAATATGTTTAAATTAAATTATTAAATAATATAATTTCATTATGCATAATGTTAAGTACGTGTGAATAATACATTCATAAACAAGTTAAGGGATTCTCACTAAGCCTCTATTCTCCATTACATTATGCTTTCTCTCTTATTACCCCAATTTAATTATTATTTTTTATATAATTTTAATAAATTCTGTTTATATGTTCCAAACTCATGTATCTAGATCCTTTTGTCATTATTTTATGAGTAAATTCATGTTTTACAAGCTTCTCTTTTCAGTTCATCGGGATAAGCAACCCAGGTTAAAGTGCATGTCCCAATTTCATACCAAATTTCAGGTACACTAAGAAATTAAACTAAGACACTACTATTTATGTAAGTTAAATATTTTTATTAGTAAAAACCTTCTTGCTCTTCTTTTGTTTTACGTATACTTCATCCTTTGTCTACGGTAAATACTTTTATATTTTCCCTGAAACTGCACTGAAGTGGCTCATTTATAAATATTCTTTTAAATGGTTTTTACATGTTTTAAATTCAATTTGGAATATTTTATTCCTCATGCATAATTTAATTTTCCTTATCTTTTATTTTATTTGATATGCATGCATATAAAAAATAAAAAATGATTTTCCAAAATAGCTCTTTTTTCATAAAGTAAAAGGTTATTTCTCTCAAGAATTCAATAATGATTTTATTAGTATATTTTCATCTATTTCTACACCCTCTATTGAATTTTTTTATTTATTAAAATATTTTTATTATGATACCATGTAATATATTTTATGGAATGTTTTACTATTATTTTAACATGGAATGTACTATATTGATACCGTTATCTATATTATTCTGTATAGATTATGATTATGTTTACAGATTGGAGATATTAATTACATTTTATATAATTGCATCACTATGATTATATATATTTATAATATTTCAACCATTTAATATTGGTAATGTATTTGACTTATTATATGATGTGTAGGGGCTCTATATTACCTCAATGCATCGATATGACTCATGAGACAAACTAGAATGGTTTTTTACCCATTTATGTATGGTTTCTTGTTAGAATCCTTGACAGTATGTTTATGATGACTGGAATTATGTATTACCATTTTATGATATTAGTAATTGATAATACATGGGATTATTTTCCTAGTATAATATCCAAGGTAATGATGCATTCTCAAGTTATTATTTATATATAATTATTTATTCAGATTTTATTTCTTCCATATTATGCCAGATATTTTGATATAGTGGGATGTGTTTTCATTTTTTTTCACCTTTCTTTATTTTTTATGTTTATGATATCTATCATTGTATTACTTGCCCATATTGAGTATTAGACACCATTCCTTCATTTTGTTTTATTTTTTCCTAGGATGTGAAGATGTATCTTAAGAATTAAGTTCATTGATGTTTTAAGAGTTTATGGGTGTTTCCAAATTTTGTTTACATGTATGTATTTGGTTTCGAACACTTTTTAATTTCCATTTGATAATGTAAAACATATGTATATATCATGTTTTCCAAATCTACTAAACTATTTGGTCTTTTGGTACGTGAAAACTTGTTCATATTCCTAATATAATAAAGTATAACACTGGCTTTGGGTTAATGGTGTCTTTGTCAGTAAAACCTAGTTCATTTAAAACATTAGTATAATACCCTAGTGAATAGGATCTCATGTATAGTAAATAGGATAATTGGATCTAATGTACCAGACTAAGATGAATTGTATTGTAGGTATAGAAACTAGGTTAAGTCCTGAGAAAATTATCATCCCATTTAGGGGGATTTAGTGAAGTGGCATCCACGTGTAGGGAGAGGGGAAAAGTGTCCCATAGTTACAGGATCATTGAGGTGAGTTTGGTGTATTTCCCCAAAATGGGGTAACTTTGGGAATATTTGGTGAGGTTGTGCCCAGGTATAATTTTTTTTGGGTGACCTGGGGTCCTTCACTCTAAATCTAGAGGAGAAGATTTCATTCTAAATGGTATAATTTAAAAACTATTTAATGAAATAATTTTCCAAACATAAACTTTTATCTTCCAAAAGGTTTTATATAGGGAGTAACATGAAGGAGGAGGCGATTACCAGGTCAAGAACTATTTTCTATTAATCACAATTTTTTCCATCCAATCTAATTTACTTCCCAATATGTGGGTAAATTGAAAATAATAGTCTATAATTATAGAAAATTCAAGGATATTTAAAATAAATAAAGAATAACCACACATCACACCAAAGTAAGTTGGGAACCTCACATATGAATCTTGGGAATGAGATTTATTGGTAAATATATTAGTGTGTGTTGAAGTTATTTATTCCCACATCAAAAATGATACACTGTTTTTATAGACATCATGGGTTGTGCAATAAATTCACATAAGGATGCATGATCTCAAATAATTCATTCACACATGGAGGCATGGGAACAATGAAGTAATCCTACTTGATTTTCAATTATTCTTTCATTTAAAATTTTCTACAATTGATATTGTTCTTATACCATATTAAAACTGATCTTCTATAAATCCCCGACATTGAATTGAATCCAATCGTTATAGAGTGGATCAAATTATTAGTTAAATCTTACTTCAGAGCAAAGTATTATTAAAATAATAGAGCTCAGGCATAGTTTTAAAAGTGTTGAATGTGAATCACGTTTATACAACACATCTTGTGGATTGAAAGTAGTGTGTACTCATATCTGGGTATGAAATATGGATTGAATGTGGTTCAGTGAGGGGACTTGAGCATAAAAAACAAAAATATTACATTAACATAGACAAATATTCAATGTATCTCATAAAAATGCATGCCCAAAAACTATAAAGTTTTGGTGACATTGAATAATAGATATATATTAAAAATATTTTATAAAATATCTTCAATATCTTCCATAAGGTGCACCCCTCAATATACCATTCTTAAAAATTTCTCACATAAATCCATTCATTATAACCTATAGAAAATAGAAATAAAATAATTCTCGATCTCATATGTTCTATAATAGTATGAATAGGAAATATAAATACATGAACATAAGAAAGCCTAATATATCCTCTTAGGTATGATAAAATGATCATAAATTATGAAATTCACACCAAATAAGTCAGAGATCACTAATAATGAATCAATTAATAAGTCTTTTTCAAAACAAAATTCACAAGTCGTAAGAGTTTGAAATCATTAGTAAACAAGTGTGATCCATGAGAACATGTCATAATCATAAAATGTTGGATTGTGGAATAAAAATAAGAATATAAATTAATATCCATAGTAAACACTCACTTATAAGATTGTCATATAAGATTGTGTTCACTCCCTATTCTATAATTTCCCTTATTAAGGATCACACCCATTACTATCAAATTGTATAAAATCCCTTACGAAACAAGGTTAACTCTCTATTCTAGTCTATATTATCTCATGAGATAAAAATAATTACCCAATGAATTGTAGTTCTGTGTAAATCTAGGACCACCCACAATATAATTAATATATATATGGGCCACATGATTATAAAAACATTCATCATTTCATCATAGCATAAACTGTGGAACGGAAATTAGTTTCTCAACAAATTTCACCATTTCATCATAGAATAATTCATGTAAAAGAAAAGGTTTCATATTTCATCATTACATAATTAAAATCAATAAAAATAAATTACATTAATGGTTTCATTACATTATATCCATAGTTAATCCTATGAAATATCAATGGATGTTTATATAAATGAAAAAACATTAAAATATCAATCAAAAATTTCTTTGAAATTGTGGGAAAAAAGTATATTCCTTTATTATCATTAAAGCATTAAATTTCATGAATATTTGGGAATTAAATTTCATTGAAATTATACAAGGAATATTTAAATGGTTGTTTCAAAAAATAGTGGTTATGATGGCTAAAATGGTCATTTTTGTTTTAAACTAAAAGAAAAGATTACTTTTTCATTTTTTTCCAAATCGTCATAAATAACTATTTCAGAAAAAATTAGGAAAATTATTATTTTTACCATTGAATGTAAAATAAAATATGTTTTAAATTGACATTAACAAATCCTTAGAACATATAAAACAATTTTCTTTGTAGAAATTTAATGAACATGGATATATTAGAAAAACATCATCGGCCAAAGAGGGAATAACATAATATTTCCATGAAATCATATTATATTTAATTATAATTATTGATGGGTGGACTAAAATTCTAAAAAAATTCAAAAATAACTGAAGGATATGAAAATGAATTTATTTTATATTAAAATATCTATATATTTTCCCTCAATATAAATTTATCATAAATAATGCCAAAAAGAAATTACAATGTAACATAAACTGTTACAACTTTGGAAACTATTGAATTATAATACCCATTAATTAAATAACATAAAATGGAACATTAAAATCCATAAATATGAATATAATCATGATATAAAACTTAACATGGGAATTATACAGGACACATGAGTGAAATTAGTATTAAATATAGTCCCGAATAAGCTCAGGTACCCTGGTAACCCAATATCAGATCCATCCATAACATAGCCTGAAGGGCCTTCCCAATCCCCATGGGATGGTGATTAGAACCTAGAATCATACAACATGTATGGGAGAATGAATTCTCTATAAACCAAAGTAGAATCAATACAATAAATTCAATATGCGTACAAAATAATATCTGCTGGGAGAAATGTACCGGAAGTCAACAAGGCATTAAATCCAATTCTACAAACCAAGTACCAAAATATTGGTAAACACCCAATGACCCGAAATAAACAACTCAATAAGTCCTAGGTTCAATAGTTGGATCCACATCCAAGCTATAATTTCCCATTACTCAAGCATGGAAGGAGATAACCTACAAACACCAAAGCCATAAGTATGGTGTGAGCTAAAAAGACCAGTAGGGTCTCACCAAGGATTCCATAATTGATTCAAAACTTATATTAACCAAAGGAATGAATTTAGAATTAAAATAAATAGGTTTGGAATTTTCAAAGCATATTTATATAAATAATTCTATACAATTCAAATAATGGAATCATACTTCAAGAAAAGGCATTATAAGTGATGTAATATATCAAAAACAATTTCATGGATATAAACTTTATTTAAATTATTTTATATAAATTATTAAGGCATGTAAATGAATTCAATAAAAATTGGAATACATTTATATCTCAAATATATTTCAAGAGAGAAACATGGCCATATTACAAATAGTTATGAATGTTTCTGGCTATAGGAATTCACACTCTCTAAGTTATCCCAGCAACATGTGTTTACACACGTCATCGTCAATCTAAAAATATGTGACCTGTCACCATACCATTGAGGATGTGACCCACTGCATGTATGTTTTAGAATGTTGTAATATGATATAGTGTTTCTAAATATCTTACCAACTAACGAAGGATTTAATGTTCTATTACACAATCAATGATGATAAATTTATTTTAAGACTTCATTTAATACAATTAAATACCATTATAAAATCTTAAATTCAATTTTAAATATAAAATAAAAATTATTTTTAATGAAAATTCTACCTCTTTAAAATTTTAAAATCATTGGGATACTATACAAACTTTTTAAGACATTTTAGGATGTTCGAAATCCATTAATAACCAATTCCATAAATTTCACAATTCATTTCCAAAATTAAATTAATAAATTTAATTTAAATAAATTCTATTAAAATTGGAATTTAAATTAAACAATTTAAATTAACCAATTTCTATAAGCGCAACCTTATTCAATGGAATTAAGGGTTTTCCAAATTCTCATTCCAAAACCATTTCAAATCTCCAAATTCATTACAAGTGGGTTATTATCAAATAAAATTGAATAAAGTATGATTAATTCAATTTAAATCTGAAATTTAAATAAATCATTCAATTAAAGATTATTCAATTTGGATAATAAGAATGGAACCACCTAACATTTCTAGAAAAGAAACACTCACAATGACACCCATCATTGAGAACAAAGGTGTAGAAGGCCTCGAAACACAACCTAGAAATGAGATTCAATATCATAGATAATTTATCGGTCAACATATAGATGATCTATTGAAATAAAAATGGAGGAGAAAGAGATAAAGATAAATAAAGAATGAGAACTCTTATTTGAGAAACAAACTGCAAGCGCAACAACGATCGAACATAAAAAAGGATTTGGAAGGATTGTAAGGATTTAAGATTGCCTAGGGATGGATTTTGGTTGAGGGATATGAATCTTGAGTAGAGGATCAAAGAGTTCTTGTCTGAGTTTCCCTTCAAAAAACACATTCAGGGTATTTCATGACGTGTAATACCATTTCAAGTTGTGAAACTATAATTTCCATAACCACTAAAAAACACAATACCTAGAATTAAAAACAGTTGATTAAGTTTCTCATTATGTGTAAAGGCTAGTCACGACATGTATCATCACAGTAAGAACCCTTTCATTACTTTACACTAATAACCATTACATATTCTGTATCCCAGTTACATGGGGTGTAATCCACTAGCGGCCTATAGAAAATTTCAATTAATTTTGAGTGTCCAAAAAATCTCGGACTTCCCCAATATTGGTATCCTCCCAATTCACTATCAACCCTACCCAATAAATGAAAAGGAAAAACCATGACAAGGTCAATGGAATACATGTTTGATTGGAAACAAGTTCTTATAACTTCCCAGTATAGAAACATTTTATCCCCAAAAAACCTTTCAAGAAGCTTCCATTCCAAAAATATAAGGCCACTTATATCTCATGAGTTACTACCATTCTTATGTATTATTATTATCAAATCCATTAAACCATAGTACATGAATTAAAGTAATAATCCTCCCACAATGTACCTTGGTCATATAATCAAACATTATGACAGTTTTCTCAGTCAATGATAGATCAGTTTCAATATCTAAATCAATATAGCTCAAAAAATGTGATACACTAGATAAACACATTCATAACATTGATACATGGAATATGTTTTATATCAATATCATCTATAGTGGAAGTGATAAATTTAAAGAAACTTTACCCACCTATTCAATAATATCAATATTTCCCACAATATGAGGAGCAATCTTTCTGTGACTCTCAAGTCGTCAGTGACCCAACCGAGGTGAATCATTAAAGAATAACTTTTCCCAAACCAGGGACTCTATAGGACTATATAGATGGTCAGCACAAGACTTATATCATCTCTGTGATGTCAACATTATATGATGAATTAACTAACTCTTTGTTGTCTTCTCATTGACCAAACTATATCCAAAGAAAAAACATTCACAAATATCCTACCAACACAATAGATATTTACAACGGAGGATATATAGGGACAAAAAATGAGTCATTATGATCAAATAGTGGTAAATGTTTCTATATGAAAATTCAAATATCCCCAAGTGACCATTCCAAGCCCCACCGAAGTCAATATCACATTCCCAATGAATATTTTCTTGAATATATATAACTCTCTATGTTTATCCATATAAATGTATATGGTAGGACATGATAAAATGGACTTGTGATCCCAGTGCCTACTAAAGGCCTATCTAAAAGAGAGAAGTGAACTGATAATCCCTATTAGAATCTTTAGCGAATGGAACTCCATAAGAACAAAAAATCACTTTCAAATATATATTTCCTAACTCCTCGACTTTTTTTGTATCTTGAATGGGTATGAAGTGAGTCGACTTGGTCAGAATGTTAATAAAAACCCATACCATATTCATCTTTCTATAGGTTTGAGTCAACAACCACAATGTTCATTGATATACCATCCCACATCCAATTTGGGATTGGAAATGGATGAACTAGACCTTAAAGTTTCTGATGATCAAGCAGAAGAAAATCATTGAAATTCCTCATCGCATACATGGACACCAGAACTATATCCAAATTTCATGGAACTTCATAGTGGTTCCTGGATAGAAATCCCATTGAGAATTATAAAAATCCCTAATCACTGCCTCTATTTATTCTAAAGGAACAACGTAGAAATTCTGATTGCATAGAACACCCAATCTAGAGAAAGACTATAAGGAAAATGTCTCAAAACCATAAAGAGAGTCTCTAATTATTCAAAATTCATAATCACCTCATGATCCTAAACAATCATCTATAGAAGAGCGAAAGTGAACTAAATGATGTTAAAAGAAACATCAACCCCTTTCTCAAGATCTTCAACATGAAACTGTGAAAAGAGATCCATAAAATTATGATGTTCCAAAGATTCTTTCCTTACCTAGGTTGGATGTTTCTTATTCCACACATATGCAATGAAATTCACATTCCCCATGGTATAGGAGATTTAAAAATTGAATGATTTCATGTACTCCACCCAATCCCTCTGACAGAGCCTCAAATATTTTTGTGTGAAGATATAACTGAATATTTTGGTGTCTTAATACACTGTAGACCTTTCTCCAAAAAGGTAGTGACTCCAACACATAATCATGTGCATCACATCTTCAAGATCACATCCATGGGTAGTATAATTCTTTTTTTTGTTTGGCCTAAGATGACGAGATACATGGGAAGCTACATGATCACCTGGAATTAAGAATGCAACCCAAGCCTGAACCCGATTCATCACAAAAGTACTCATAGCCCTAATAGGATTCTAGAATAGTGAACAATAGTGAAATAGTGAAAATAAATTTCATCATATCAAAACAATTATTAAATTTTTCATTGCATGAGAACATAACCCAATTCTAAGCAGAGCGGTCCGAAGACAATCCAACACCATGATGTACTTCAAGAAACAACGATAATATCCAAATATTCCCAATAATCTTCAAATATTGAATAAATTTTGTGGTTGCTACCATTCCATAACTGCCTTTACCTACTAAAGATCACCTGATAAAACCTATTTAAAAACTGTGTGTCCTAAGAATTCCACTTCCCGAATCAATAAATCATAATTTGAAATCATGGCATAGGGTTCGTGTAACACCCCTAGCTTCCACGATACGCTTCTCATTCAATAATGCAATAGCTTGCATTGTACGCAACTTCGAGTTCTAACACACCGCGACTAATCCAAGTAGCCGTTATGAATATTAATACCTAATTTTTGAAATTTTATAAATTTTATCTCTCCAAATGGACTTCGTTTTTGTATTCGGAATATCATAGTTATCCTAAGTTGAAATTTTTGTAATTTTTTGAGAACTTCCAATTTTTATGAATAGTGAAAAATACTTAAAAACAAATTTTATAATCAAAATAATTTATAGTGATAAATTATACAACTTAGTGGATTTAAATTATAATTAGAATATATTTTTACCATTTTATCCAATGGTGTACATTATAATTAATTTCACTTTGAAATTAGATATAAACAATTGTCAATTTTTGATATATATTGTTTCTTAAAACACGCTATTTGTTGTGACAGAGGAAATTAATTATAAAATTAATTAATTAAACTTATATGTTTGGAATTTTGTAAAATATACATCATTTTTGAATTTGGAATATCAATTATAGCTTAGGGGGAAATTTTGGCATTGTTCTGAAAAACTTCAATTTTTGATGAATAGTGAAACCACTAAGTGGTAGTTAAATAACTGATTTTTCGTTTAAATGAAGTATTACCACTTTTGGGATTTGATTTTCAAAAATATGACATACATGGTTGGCATTAGGAATTAAAATGTTGTTTAATGGGATTAAAATAATTTGTTTGGTGAATAGTAACTTTTAAGTTTAATTAATCGCGATTAAAGGTAATTAGTGAAATTTAAGGTAAAAATGATATTACAAAAATATGAAAATACCATTAAACTTATCCTACACCTATTGGAAGAGTCATGAACGACCAAGAAAATCAATGGGCCAACTCGGGGACCCCACGGAGCCACTTTGTTAGGAAAATGACATTAAAAACTTTTTATTTAATGTAAAAATAAAAATGTCACAAACATAAGTTGTTTTACTAAAACAATTTTTAAATGGGGTTATAGAAGTCATATTTTTTACTATAAATATTCATTAGAAATATAAAAAGATTTCCAACATCATTAAAGTTTTTTTATAATTTTTATACATTATATAAATTATATTATTTATGTCACGATGATGATGCAGCGATTACCTCATTAATTAACGATTTAAATAAAATGAAAAGATAATGTAAAATACCAGTCTTACACTTGTCAAAAACTTATTGGGTGAGTATATTTAGAACCCTTATAACCATAGCCTCGAATTATATAAGTGTGGGACCTTTAAAATCTGAAACTCAATATCTAATAAAGTAACATTTCATTAATTTCCAAGAGTGCCCCTCTTCTCCACTTATAAAAGGCCCCCACCACTACCACCTTACCCACACTTTAAAAGCCTTTTGGCTCGGCCAAACTCTTCCCCAATACTCTCCCAAATTCCCTAACTTACTCCTAGAAGCCTAACTTTGGGATGAATGCTTCCCAAGGATGCCTTTGGCTCAAATCAAAAGAGTTACCCGATTTTAAGGTAATGTCTTCTCTTATGCTGTTTTGTTTTATTTTGCTTATCCAACCCCATAAACTCTTTTTATTCATTTATTCTGTAACAACACAAGTATTATCAATATACTAGGATGTTTTTATAAGAAATATTCGAGCTACACTTACACACACCAACATCTAATGGTTAAAGAACATACTGTTTCTGTGGATGGCGAATCTCTGCCTCACAAAACAATGATTGTTCAACACTCATATAACACCTTCAAAGGTGGACATTAAGACATAACTCTATTTATACATGATATATAATATGTTTAAGTTTTACTTAAGGTTCTTTATTTTTCATTTTTGGCATACCCTTATTGTTTCCATTATGGGTAAACGTGATATTTTCATTTTAGTAAGTGCGGACTACCGCCCCCTCAAAGTGATTTGAATCGTTAATGCCATATGTGGGATGTATAAAGGATGGAGTAAATGGTATTGTACATTATATTATACTAGAATTATATTATAACTTTATATAATTATAACTTTATTCCATTAAATATGAAATAGAAATGAAAGTAGCGTTAATGCGTACGTACGACTTACCGTCTCCATGAATGGTGCATTTCATTTCTTACCTCTAAATGTTACGTAATATTATAAATTCATGTATATACTGGATATATATGATATATATAATATCTGCATCATGAATATAATTTTGTATATAATGTATATTTCACCACATGAACAACTTGTAATTATAAGAAGTTTTTTTTGACTCAAGTACCAAAGATCGACAAAACGACCGTTATTAATTTAAATAATTACATAATGTTCATAACATGGTAATAAGTTATATAAAAGGACTAAAAAACTTGAAAAAGGTTCTTAAGCAATTATAAATTAACTCTAGTTTATTATTTAGGAGGTTGAAGAACGGTCGAGTCAAGACAGGACGCAAGGTAAGGGAACTTCTTAACCCAATTACTATTCTTTGGGTTAATCTCCTACTTTTAAATTATGTCATGATATTATTATATCCTATCTTGTATTTGTAATTTCATTATGTTTACTTATAGTGAATACACATAATATATCTATTTTATTTAAAAAATGATCTTTGTAAGGTACTTTGTCTCAATCTCCATTCATTGAGGCATATTTTGTTTTATACGCAAATTTATTTTATATGGTGTATAAACCCCTTTGACTTTTACATTTATTCAAAAGAAATCTTATTATACAAATTGTTTTACTAAACGACAAAAAGGAATGTGTTTCTTGTCATAAGTATCTGCCGACAACGACTTCTCTGCCGCCGTAACCATTATTTGAGTTTCGGCTTCCTCTACAAGCCATAACTTTTTTTAAATGAAAAATAAATACCAAGTTTTAATTTTCTTTTAATTTGATATTGAAAATGGTTTTGATAAGGTTTTTATTATATCAATGTGTTGTATTGATATCTTGTGATTGAAATGTGGAAATGTAATGTTTCCTTTATTCACGTTTTATGTTATACGATTATGTTATGGTTTATGATATGTTTAAACCTGTTCATATGAGGAATGTATTGGACTTAATAAGTGACTGGTGGAGCCCGCTATAGCTCCTCGATGCATCGGTAGGTCTCATGAGGAAAAATAGTGTCTTGGAACAAGGCCTTGACAAAATATTATTTGTGGTCTTGGCACGAGGCCATGGCTATGTAGTTATGATAGTCTGTCATTATGCATTCCATCATTATGAAAGTGGATATTGATATTGCATGTGAATATTTGACTAGTAGAATATCCATGTGAATAAGTAAATGGAAATATTTCATTTTATTTTTGCAATATTATGTTGAAGTTCAAGTTTAAATGGCTTTTTTTTAGTTATACAATTCCTTAAATGTTTATGTTTATTGATGAAAGCTTCCGCAATATTGTTATCCTTACTAAGCATTTGAGCTCACCCCTTTCAATGTTTTAATATTTTCCAGGATGTGAAGAAGTATTTTGTGAATGACCTGTAGGGATAGTCAGAAGAGGATATGAGTGTGGACTATGGAGACTCTGTTATTGTAGATTTTCACTTTATGATGTAATGTAACATTTATGAATGTATCTAGTGTTTCCAAGGCTACTAAACTAATCGGTCTTTCGAGACTTGATCTTTCGTGAACATTCCAATGTTACACAATAATGCACCGACTCCAGGTAACTAGGGTCGGGGCATTACAGTTGGTATCAGAGGAAGTTTAGTAATAACCTTGGAAGCTAGATTTAGATAAACTCTGATTAGAGCACATATCCCTAAGATAGACTTTGAGGATTAGTATAGAAGAACTTACTAGAATTTTGGTATTATAGTGATTTTATGAGTTTTCCAAGCAATACATCCCTGTCTGGATACGAGCAGGTAAAGGTGGCTCTGGCACAGATGTACCTAGGTATAAAAACCGAAAACACCGCATTTAAATAGACTCTAACGGGAACTGGTGCATGACAATGGGCCTTGCTGCACTCTTGGTTACAACACTCCCGGGGGATATGCTTAGGATAATTCTCATTTTCTTTACAAACCACTATGAAGGGTTATGAGTATATATTTCCTCAAATAAAACTTTTTTATGATTATGGATTATATCCATAAATAGATCAATTAGTGTTAAGTGTTTTACAAGTATGGAATTATGTATTTTTATTCATAAACTAATCTAGTTTATGCCATTGTTTAGAAATGGCGCCTAGTGGGAGGAATGGAAACCGTATCAATGCACGCACCCCGTGTAGGGATTTACCTCCTGCTCAAGATAATTATTTTGGAGATGGAGATACAACTGGTGCTGATCAACTTATTACCATACTGGGACAACTCACTCAGGTTATGAATAATAACCTTACTCGTATAGAGCTCCCTGATCCGCAACGTGGAGGATCAATGTTAGATTGCTTCATGAGGCAAAAGCCTCCAACATTTAATGGGGGTACAAATCCATTGGTAGCTGAGCAATGGATAAACTCCTTAGAGAAAATATTCCACACCTTGGGGAGTAGCGAAAGGGAGAAGGTTATCATGGCAGTTTACTGCCTCACTGGAGATGTCGATCAATGGTGGTCATTGATTCAAAATACAAAGGAAGATGAAGAAGTATCAAGTATGGAATGGAGAGAGTTCAAAGATCTTTTCTTAGAAAAATAATTTCCACATGACCATCGAGCAGATATGGAAAGGAAATTTCTGAGTCTGAGACAAAAGGAGGATGAGAATGTCGTAAAGTATGAGGCAAACATTACAAGGTTGGCTAGGCATGCAGCAGGTTATATAAGTAACCCAAGAAGTAAGATTGATCATTTCTTTGATGGGTTAAAACCATTTCTCCTTCGAGCTTTAGTATCAAAATCTTTGTCAACATACGACAATATAGTCTCGTGTGCTATCAAGACGAAAAAGGAATTCTCTAAGTCATATGACAACAAAGTAATGTAAGAGAAGAAGAGAACGGTGGAACAAGAGAGAGATAAAAGGAAAAGGGGAAAGAAGGATTTTCCATTATGTGATAATTGTGTGAATAATCACCCTGGTACTTGCCTAAAAGGAATGGGAGTTTGTTACAAATGTGGAGAAAAAGGTCACCAGGCGCGTGATTGTAATGGAAAGAAAGAGGCTATCAATGTTGAATTCTACAATTGTAGGGAAATGGGTCATTATGAAAATGATTGTCCTAAGCGCCAAGGAAACTTACCTCAGAAAAGGCCAAGGGATCAAGGCCAAGCTTATGTTGTTACTACAGATGAAGTTGAATAATTAATATATTTGTGTTTTTGGAATCAAGGATTATATTCTGGTTATAAGAATAATGTGATATATAAGGATTGTACGGCAGTACTTGTTGTTTTCACTAAGGTTTTAATATGATGAAGGTTATAATATTTTTATTATGTGACAATAAGAGGAACTTTACTTTGTTTGGTGAATCTAATGTTACAATTGATTTTGGAATTAAGATACCTTTAAGAGAAAGTCTGGACAGAGGTATTTTGGATAACTATAAAGTATGGGATGGATTAAGTTGAACTTTGGGTAGTATTGTTTAAGGTTAAAACATTTATGAAGATTATTTTTGGAATATTATAATACTATAGTTTTAGGAAAAGGACAACCTGCAGGGTGGGGCATAACCCATAACGTCGGACAAAGTTGTAGGAATCGAACCCACAACCATAGTGTGACAGGCCTTTATTTCCTACCACTAGCCTATAAGAAGTCCCTAGTTATTAAAAAATAGTTTTACTAATCTAAATGGTTTTTGTTAATATTTGTAACCTTATACAATTAGGATAAATAGAATAATTTTGAGTTCTATTACCTTTTAGAGTGAAAGATGGATTTGTGGTAAATATTTATTAAAGAATGAAAGTCTACATAACAAGTATGTATATTCCCTTACATTCTTAGTAAATATCCTAAATTAATTCCTCAACTTTATAAAAGGTAACCTTAAACAAAAACGTTGCCAGTTAACTTTTCCAACTGGGGATTCAATGACTGTTTAACCAATCACAAGTTTTTGATTTTCTTATGGTTACCTTTCTCCTAATTCAGTGTTCTACAACTCTCCATCAGAACTTGATGGTTTGTTTTTCTTCCATATCCATATTTTCATAGAATCCTAGTATGGGCTATCTCAGGTGAACTTTGTACTTCCCTTTATTTCTTTTAATGTTATATTTTTATTAACCTTATTTCCGATCTGGGTTTTCCAAAAAGGTATTTTCTATTTTCAACCTTTTATTTTCAAAGAAAAATTTCAAATTGTGAGGACACAATTTATTTAAGGAGAGGATAATGTAACACCCCGGGCTTCCACGATACGCTTCTCATTCAATAATGCAATAGCTTGCATTGTACGCAACTTCGAGTTCTAACACACCACGACTAATCAAAGTAGCCGTTATGAATAGTAATACCAACTTTTTGAAATTTTATAAATTTTATCTCTACAAATGGACATTGTTTTTGTATTCGGAATATTAGAGTTATCCTAAGTTGAATTTTTTGTAATTTTCTGAGAACATCCAATTTTTATGAATAGTGAAAAATACTTAAAACAACTTTTTAAAAAAAAATAATTTATAGTGATAAATTATACTATTGAGTGGTATTAAAGTATAATTAGAATATATTTTTACCATTTTATCCAATGGAGTACATTATAATTAATTTCACTTTTAAATTAGACATAAACAATTGTCAATCTTTTGATATATATTGTTTCTTAAAACACGCTATTTGTTGTGACAGCGAGAATTAATTATAAAATTAATTAATGCAACTTATATGTTTGGAATTTTGTAAAATAGACATCATTTTTGAATTTGGAATATCAATTATAGCTTAGGGTGAAATTTTGGCATTGTTCTAAAAAACTTCAATTTTTGATGAATAGTGAAACCACTAAGTGGTAGTTAAATAACTGATTTTTCATTTAAATGAAGTATTACCACTTCTATGATTTGATTTTCAAAAATCCGACATACATGGTTGTCATTAGGAAGTAAAATTTGGTTTAATGGGATTAAAATAATTTTTTGGTGAATAGTAACTTTTAAGTTTAATTAATCGCGATTAAAGGTAATTAGTGAAATTTAAGGTAAAAATGATATTATAAAAATATGAAAATACCTTTACACTTGTCCTACCCCTATTGTAAGAGTCATGAACGACCAATACAATCCATGGGCCAACTTGGGGACCCCATGGAGCCACTTTGGTAGGAAAATGAAATTAAAAACTTTTTATTTAATGTTAAAATAAAAATGTCACAAACATAAGTTTTTTTACTAAAAAAATTTTTAAATGGGGTTATAGAAGTCATATTTTTGACTATAAATATTAATTAGAAATATAAAAAGCTTTAATACAACATGATAATTTTTTTATAATTTTTAGACATTAAATAAATTAAATTAGTTATGACACCATGATGATGCTGCGATTACCTCATTAATTAACTATTTAAATAAAATGAAAAGCAAATGTAAAATACAGGGATTACACTTGCCAAAAACCTGTTGGGTGAGTAGATTTCGAACCCTTATCACCTTAGCCTCGAATTATATAAATGTGGGACCTTTAAAATCCGAAACGCATTATATAATAAAGTAACATTTCCTTACTTTGCAAGAGTGCCCCTCCTCTCTACTTATAAAAGGCCCCCACCACTACCACCTTACTCACACTTCCAAAGCCTTTTGGCTCGGCCAACAACTGCCCAAATACTCTCCCAACTTCCCTCCATTAATAATAGATGCCTCAATTTGGGCAGAATGCTTCCCAAGGAAGCCATTGGCTCAAATCAAAAAAGTTACCCGATTTTAAGGTAATGTCGTCTCTTATGTTATTTTGTTTTATTTTGCTTATCCTACCCCCTAAACTATTTATATTCATTTCTTTTGTAACAAAACCAGTATAATAAATATAATAGGATGTTGTTATAAGAAATATTCGAGCTACACTTACACACACCTATATCTAATGGTTAAAGAACAAACTGTTTCTGTGGATGGCGAATCTCTGCCTCACGAAACGATGATTGTTCAACACTCATATAATACCTTCAAAGGTGGCCATTAAGATGTCACTATATTTATATATGATATATAATATGTTTATGTTTTACTTAAGGTTCTGTATTTTTCATTTATGTCATACCCTTATTGTTTCCAATATGGGTAAACGCGATATTTTCATTTTACGAAGTGCAGACTATCGCCCCCTCAAAGTGATTTGAATCGTTAATGCCATATGTGGGATGTATAAAGGATGGAGTAAATGGTATTATATATTATATTATACTGGAATTATATTATAAATTTATATAATTATAACATTATTCCATTAAATACGAAATAGAAATGAAAGTACCATTCATGCGTACGTACGGCTTACCGTCTCCATGAACGGTGCATTTCATTTCTTACCTCTAAATGTTAACTAATATTATAAATGCATGTATATACTGGATATATATGATATATATGATATCTAAATCATGAATATAATTTTCTATATAATGTATATTTCACCACATGAACAACTTGTAATTATAAGAAGTTTATTTTTGACTCAAGTACCAAAGATCGACAAAATGACCGTTATTATTTTAAATAATTAAATAATGTTCATAACATGGTAATAAGTGATATAAAAGGAATAAAAAACTTGAAAAATGTTCTTAAGAAATTATAAATTAACTCTAGTTTATTATTTAGGAGGTTAAATAATGGTCGAGTTAAGACATGACGCAAGGTAAGGGAACTTCTTAACCCAATTTCTATTCATTGGGTTAATCTCCTACTTTCAAATTATGTCCTGATATTATTATATCCTATCTTGTATTTTTAATTTTATTATGTTTACTTATAGTGAATACATATCATAAATCTATTTTATTTAAAAAATCATCTTTGTAAGGTACTTTGTCTCAATCTCCATTCATTGAAGCATATTTTGTTTTATACACAAATTTCTTTTATACGGTGTATAAACCCCTTTGACTTTTATGTTTATTCAAAAGGAATCTTTTTATACGAAGTGTTTTACTAAATGAAAAAAGGGAATGTTTTTCTTGTCGTACGTATGCGGCAACAATGACTTCTCCGCCGCCGTAACCATTATTTGAGTTTCAGCTTCCTCTACAAGCCATAACTTTTTTAAATAAAAAATAAATACCAAGTTTTAATTTTCTTTTATTTTGGTATTGAAAATGGTTTTGATAAGGTTTTTATTATATGAATGTGTTGTATTGATATCTTGTGATTGAAATGTGTAAATGTCATGTTTCTTGTATGCACGTTTTATGTGATACGATTATGTTATGGTTTATGATATGTTTAAACCTGTTCATATGAGAAATGCATTGGACTTAATAAGTGAATGGTGGAGCCCATTATAGCTCCTTGATGCATCGGTAGGTCTCATGAGACAAACTAGTGTCTTGGCACGAGGCCTTGACAAAATATTATTTGTCATCTTGGCACGAGGCCTTGCCTCCGTGGTTATGATAGTCTGGCATTATGCATTCCATCATTATGAAAGTTGTTATTGATATTGCATGTGAATATTCGACTAGTAGAATATCCATGTGAATAAGTAAATGGAAATATTTCATTTTATTTTTGCCATATTATGTTGAAGTTCAAGTTTAAAAGGATTTTGTTTTAGTTATACATTGCCTTAAATGTTTATGTTTATTGATGAAAGCTTCCGCAATATTGTTATCCTTACTGAGCATCTGAGCTCACCCCTTTCAATGTTTTAATATTTTCCAGGATGTGAAGAAGTATTTTATGAATGACCTGTAGGGACAGTCAGAAGAGGATATTAGTGTGGACTATGGAGATTTTGTTATTGTATATTTTCACTTTATGATGTAATGTAACATTTATGAATGTATCTAGAGTTTCTAAGGCTACTAAACTAATAGGTCTTTCGAGACTTGATCTTTTGTGATCATGCCAATGTTATGCAATAATGCACCGACTCTGGGTAACTGGGGTCGGGGCGTTACAGTTCGGGTTTTCTCAATAGACACAGAACTATTCTTAGATGATGCACATGATCCTCATCATACATGGAGAAAATATGGATTTAATCCACAAATACTACCACAATGGTATTGACATACTCCTAGAAAATTATATTATTTAGATCCCTGAAAACTAAAACATATTTATCAAACCAGGGGGAATAATAAGGTTCTCATATTGGTTATACCTACTAGAAAAAGAGGTTTTGGGAATATAAAATTATTTTATCCTCAACTAATGGTACCAATATCATAGGAAGATCACTGAAAACCACTTCTCTACATTCAAATAATCAAACTCATCATCAATCAATAGAAATAGATACTTATTATTTACCATAACTTGATTGAGCTTTTGGCAGTCAACACATAAGGGAAGAGAACCATCAGCTTTTTTGGCGAAGAGAAATGACACCTCCTAAAATGATACACTAGGGAGTATATTTCAATTCATAAGAAGATCATCCAATTAGGATTCAACACATTCAATTCCACTAGATCTATTGGGTAAGAGGGAATAGAGACTAGATGAGTACCAGAAATTATGTCCATGGAAAACTCGACCTCTCTTACTGTTGGAAAATTAGAGAAGTCAGAATGAAACACACAAAGAAATTTAAGGAAAATTATGGTAGAACACCTCTCAATGATTCCTACTCTAGATTAAAATAAATCACTGATATTACATCCCACACCTCTAGATAAGTAGGATTGGAACTGATCTACCATGGGTCCCATTATCCTTGAAAGAAAGGAGGTGCACTATAGGGTGTATTAAGGTAGACACTCCAAAGATAAAAATAAGTCTAAGATTTTTTTGAAATTATCCAAACTATCGCGGATATGATGTCAAGATATTTTCTATTGAGTACTAGAAAACACTAAGCTATCTCAACATCAAATAGAGTGAAAGAAAAATAAAGACTATAGAGACCCTGCTCTCTCTTTTTACCAAGTGTTGTAGTAATATCCATTCCCCAAGAAATAAATCCATATAAATATTAAGAATATTAACAAAATAGGTTGAAATAAACAAGTGAGATGAACTAGTATCAAATAGAGCATTCACTAATGAGAAAGCTATAGTAATGGTACCTTTCATAGTTATTATACTTTGTTTGCTTACTCGGGAAAATCTTCCACTTCGTGAAGTAGTTTTGTTCTAGATGCCTGTGGATGGAACCACATTATATGTAATCCATCTGATTTTGCTATAGTTTTAGGAGGAGATGATTATCTTGACCCACTACGTGGATTATAAAATTTATGTTATAATCTCTTTAAGTGTCTTGAATGTCTATAGTAGATAAAGTTATTAGGTTCCTCAGTGAAAAAACTCTTATAATGTCTTATATTTACACAATGATAGAAAATAAAAGGACTGTATCCTGGTGTTGTAGGAGGTATAGGATGACCCTACCATCGTGAACATCCTAGAGAATCATCACACATCCATTTTCCCTTAATGGAACTCACACTACCACTGGGAGAGAAAGAAACTCCTGATAACCCTAACACTAGCCAAGACTGTCTCGATCATCCACATTCTATCAACTACATCAGTTTAAGTGGGCATATTTAGTAATAAAACCCGAGATCATGTGTCTAATCAATGTCCCAACACAAAACATCAAGCCTTCATCCAATATCATGTGAAAATCGAATGAGTTCAGCAAAGTGATTTGAATACTCATTCATGGTTTGTTGGCCTGCTTAAGCTTGAATAACTCAATAGCCCTGGAGAACACCATAGCCATTAGATAAAACTTCTTTGTGAAAATAACATTGATATATTTACAATATAATCACTCATGTTTCTTCTCCATCACCATTGTGTCCCACCATCTCTTACATGGTCCTTCTGGCATAGTGGTGGCACATTTTTCCATGATTTCATCTGGTGTCTCCAAAAACTCAAACAGACATTATATCATACCCAATCATTCCTCTTAATATTGAGGATCAGCGGAGTCTTTGAAAATATATTTCTTATGGTGAAGTAAATATTGAGAATTATTACTTATAAAATTACACTAAGGATCCATAGTGGGATCCAGAGTAGGAATTAGTTTAGGTGAATATCTTACAACTTTGGAAGTGCACACAGTCACCTCAACAACATTCGGGTCTACATGATAATATTATCACTCTGGTTCAACAAAAGATTCATCCTGGATCTGATTTTTTCATCTTCTCAGAGGAAGGATGCCACACAACATCGAATTACAATAAGGAATATCTCAATGTAACACTCAAACTGAGCAACATGGGAACTTATTTCCAATAGATGGGACCAAGAGATTTGGATTTCAGTCCATCCAAATCATAATAGGGGAAATAAAAGAATTAATCTAGAAGTCATCCTTCCACAACCACCCCTGGATAATTAATATTTATTTTGGTGATAGTTGGCAAGACACTCAATCGCAACTACCTCCTATGTCCTGACAAGATTTCCACTACATACTAACTTTAAGATAAAATCTTAACAGCCTCCTCTGATACCATTTTTCACGAACCAGCTCGGGAAACCTCGTAACCCGGCTAGACATAGAATATCCCAAAGGGATTTGTTGATCTCAAAGGTTTGGAAACTAACACCTTCAATCATACAAAATGAATGTGAGAATGAATTATTAAGAAAATATAGTAGAAGAAAGAATATAATTTCAATACGCATATAAAAGAAACTTCACTAGGAGTAATATACTAGAAGTAAAAAAAGGAATTAAAGATAAAAATACTACAACCCAAGTACTAAAAAATAGGTAAACACCCCATGTCCTTAAGGGCACAACTCACCACCTACAAGGTTAAATAGTTGGATCCACCAACAATATATCATTTCCTCTTTCTCAAACATGGATAGAAATAATCTACAAACACGCAATGTGATGAATAAGGGGTTATCTAAAATGACCCATAGGGTATCACAAATAATTCAATAAAATATTCCAAAAAATAGATTAACGAAATAAATGATTTCAACATTAAAATAAATAGGGTTTTCATTTTCATAGCACATATAAACAAATCATGCTTTATAATTAAAATGATGGAAAAATGGATTACGTAAAAAAGTATATAAATTTTGTTATATAAATTTTAATGTAATGAAATGTAGTTCAAACAACATTGTCATACATTTATATCTCAAATATAAAATAAGAGAGGAACATGGTCATTTGCCAAATATGTATAAATAGTTCATGATACAGGACTTCAGACTCTCTATGTGATCTCAATAATATGTGTATACACACATCCCTTACACACTTGCCGAAGATAACTCATATTCAACAAGGCTTGGGGTACTAGAAATATAAAACACAATCCTGGAACTTTAAGGCTTTCAGAATGGGATGTTAGTTTCAATACCTTTAATTTGAATCAAAACAATGCTCAGATCTGGTTCGGGCTTCACGGTTTGAATTGGATGTACTGGCACCCCAAGATCCTTAATGTTTTTTCCTCTTCCATTTTTACCCCTATTATATTGGATCAAAGGAATCTTGAGGGGGTTCTTGGCTTCTTTACTAGAATGTTGATTGATCCCAACCTTGAATCCAATAATCATCATAGCATTATGTTTACTATTAATGAAAAAAAAACTGGTGTCAATATTGAATATGAATGAGTGCCTCCTTTTTGTGATGTATGAAAGATTGTTGGACATGCAGTTGTCAACTATAGAATGATTCAGAAAAAGATGAACGAAACACCCAATACATTAGAGTAGAAGGAAATAAATCGGAATAGAAAGATTAAAGGTTTTTATGCTGGAAACGAGGATTTGGATAACGTTCGTCATTCAATTTCTATCCCTTATAATAAATCATGGGATGATATTGCATAGGAGTAAGATCAACAGAATCATACCTTATCCACCCTACCTTCCAAAGCTGGAGATTGGGATCTCAACTCCATTGCGATGATCATCTCAGCAGATCATGAATTGAGTTATAAACTTTCAATGGAAATCATTGAGCTAGTCTATATTCTTCAAGTGGAAGCAGATGATCTTATCTTGTAATAGGAGATGTATCAAAACATTAGTGACTATGTACTCTCACTCCAAGGAGGTGAGAATTTATCTGATCCCATGAGGATCCCATCAGGTGTTCCCAACTCTACGGGCGACGTCCCTGGCTCTTCTACTCCTGTTGTCTCTCAGAAAACTGAAGTTATGGACTCCTCTACTTCACATGATCCTGTTTCTATGGATCCCATAGGGGCCAACATAGACCTATGCATTACTACTCGTCCCCTCTAATTGGAAGATCTGAATATTGTTGTCCTCCCACTCATTTCAGATAATCACATTTCTGGTGATGGCACAACTCCCCACTCTGTTAATGGTTTAATGAATCCAAATAATTCATTTTTTCCTATAGTGGATATATGAACTCTTAATCTTGCTACAGAATCCATTGATTTGGGCTCCACTATGAAGGCTCATTCACCAAACATACCTCCTCTATCACCACTTGATCGCTTGGCTTCGGGTAATTCGGATGGGATTTCAGGCCCAGAAGATGCAGCCTACACTCATATTAGTGCGAATGAAGCACATAAGGAATCTGATTATGGTACTATGGACATGGCAGTTAATCAAAATAGTGCAGTTCAAGTCAACACGGCTTGCGAAGGAAATGAGAAATCAGATATTAAAGATCTTATTCAGGGTATCCCCACTCCCAAAAGGAAAGTGGGGAGACCTATAAACTAAGGAAAATAGAAGTAAATGGAAAAAAGGGGGTTTCCACCCCTGTATTCAAGTTTAAATGAAGATCCAATTTTGGAATTGTACCGGTTTAGCCAAATGAGACACCACTAGGACTCTTTTCCACCAAATTGAGACACATAGACCTATTCTTATAGGCTTGTCTGAACTTAAAATAATTTTCTCCTCCAGCATTGCCAGCCTTGAATTATTGGGGTTCCATATTATTGACACTGATAGATGCTCTTCTAAAATTAAGAATCTTTGGGACCTGGCTCACTCATCCATGACCAATATTTCTATGGTTGTCTCCACTAAGCAGCATGTCACTTGTGAATTTGGATTACTTGGTACTAACCACACTTGATCCTTCATTTATTCATTTAATAGGTATCAGGACCGTAGAACCTTATGGATGGACATAATCTCCCTAAATTCATCTATCATTGCACCGCGGATTATTTTGGGAGATTTCAATTCTATTTTGCATCTGGATGAGAGGATGGGAGCTATGAATAATTCTATCTCCCCCAGGTAATTTAAAAATTCTTTTCAAAGCAATGAGCTGATTGAGGTTAACCTTGTTGGAGAAAAGTATACCTGGTACATGAGATACATTAATTGGTGTGTTGCTAGAAGAATTGAAAGAACCATTGTAAATGAATCCTCCTTGGATTTTTGGGACACTATTTCTTGTATAGCCCTTCGTAGGCTTAATTTGTACCATCATCTCATCCTGGTTGATCTTTTTGGCAGATAATCTAGGGCCCCTCTCCCCCTGGAGTTTAACAAAGTGTGGGTGGAACAGAATGACAATAGGGAATTGGTTCAAAGTGTCTGGAATTCTGTCAACTGCAGAGATCATTCTTATGCTTGCATTCTTAAACCCAAAATTATCAACAAGAACATGAAAATATAGAGAAACAACTATTTTCGCTGTATTGATTCTAATATTTCCTCCCTTCAGAAGTTTCTTAATCAAGACCAAGAGGCCAACACTCACAAAAAATTCTCTAATAACCTGATGGGTGAACTCAAGATGACTTACAAGCTTAATAAACTTCTCATCCTCAAGTATTCTTTACAAAGGGATGATTTTATGGTTAAGTGGTAGAAATATGGCGATAGAAATTCGAAATTATTTAATTAACTCCAGAAAATCAATAAGGTCTCTAGGCCTCTCTACTTGATTAAGGATGGTGATCACTTCATTGATAATAGAATGTACCTCTCAGATCATGTTGTTTCATAATTTAAGATCCTTTTTAATGGCACATCCTTTACTTTTTCCCCTAAGGAGAGCATTATTAAAAGTCTCATTCATCAAGATGAAACCTCCACTCTTATCTCTAACCCCTTGGATTTTGAAATCAAGGAGGATATTTTTAGCCTCAAACCTGAAAGCTCTCCTAGACAATATGGTTTTGGAAATTATTTTTTCCAGACTTATCAGGATATCATCCATGTTGATGTATGGAAATTGATAACTCACTTCTTCAAAGGGGGAACTCTTACTCATGTTCTTAATGCCCAGTTCCTAGACCTTATTCCCAAAGTGGAAAATGCTAATGAGATTCATCTTTTTAGGTCGGTTGTCCTGGGTAACACCATTTTCAAGATCATTAGCAAAATTATTTCCAACAGGATGTCTCATATTGCATGCCAAAATGTCTCCTAATAAGTTTGGATTCATTAAAGGAAGATCAATTCAGGACTGCCTTATCACAGCAATAGAATGTGTCTAACTTCTTAAGAAACCCTCTAGGGGTGGAAATATTTCCCTCAAACTGGATGTCAGGAAGGCTTTTGATATGATGAGTTGGCAATTTATCTGCAGTGTTCCCTACTTATTTGGCTTTTATAATGATTTCATTGCCTAGGTTAAATTCATTTTATGTTTTGATCACATTTCTATTCTTCTTAATGGTTCGCCTGAATGATACTTTGATTTCTCTAGAGGGGTTAGACAAGGTGACCCATTATCTTTAATCACCTTCTCTGTCGCTGAAGACTATCTCAGCAGGCTCTTTTGCATCATGGCTGACAATGGGAAAATGGGATCAATTTTTGCTGGTAGGGATCTCTTTTATCCCACACATCTGATGTCTGTCGATGGAATTATCCTTTCCACTAAAGGGGAGAATGGAACAATAGGAACATCAAGAGAGAACTTTTTCATTATGAAAAGGTCTCTGGTTAGGAGATCATTTGGGGAAAATATTTCGTCTACTTTGGAAGAGGTATCTCTACCAACAGGAAGCTTGACATTATCAGGGGGTTAGGAATTCGTGAGGGATCTCTTACAATTATCTATCATGGGGTCCCCTTGTTTTGGGGAAGACCGAAGGCCTGATACTTTTCTAACATGATTAACAATATCTGAAGACTACTCTCTTCTTGGAAAGAAAAATCCTTATCCATGGCTGGCCATGTTTGTTTAGTGAAATCAGTCATTACCTCTAAGATGGTTTACTATTTTATGGTTTATAAATGGCCTAGTTATCTCCTCAAAAGAATCATAATCTCAATTAGAACCTTTGTACATAGTGGTAGCATAATGGAAACAATGATTTCAACTATTTCTTGGAACTCCTGCTACAAGTCTTTTGATTCGGGGGGCTTATGCATTAAGAATCTTGGGCGCTTTAATGACTCTATGCAAGCCTCTCTTTTGTGGAAGCTCATTAATGGTAACTCTGAAGATATTAGGTTCCTATGGGCCATATTTCTACACAAACTCTAGAAAAGAAATAGAAACTGCTTTTTCTTATCGTTGTGGCCTTCTTTTAAGTCTATATTTTCATTTATTGAATCCCACTCCAGAAGTCTTGTCTCTAGGGACTCGTCCCTACAATTTTGGAAAGGGAATTGGACTGGTACCCCCTAATTAATTCTCTTGTGGTTGATGAAAATATGTGTAATCTGAACATATCTATAAAGGACCAGTTATAAAGTATGGAGAACCTACAAGATCATATTGTTTTCATTTTGGAAAATTTTGTTTTCTCATCTAGAGATGATATTTGGGCTTGGACACCTTTCATCAATAGATTCCTCACTTTAAAATTATTTTATAATAACTCTAACTACAAATCTCCTTGTTTGAAGTGGCTTGGAAATATGAACAGGACTGTTAACAGACCCTCTCTCTCTATTCTTGTTTGGAGACTGACACCAAGTATGTTGCCCACAGACTGCTTTCTACAAACATGTGGAATTTCGCTGGGCTCCCGATGTTCTCTATGTCATCAACACAGAGATGACATTAATCATCTCTTCTAATACTGCACCACTGCATCTTCAATGTGGAAATCTGTTACTGATATTTTAGAATTAAGGCTACCATGGGTCTCTTCAATTTGTGAGCTACTCATGAGCTGGCATGAACTTGTGCTCTCACCCCTTCTCAGGGAAATGTTCCAGGTTACTGCAGAAGAACTAATTCACTTCCTATGGCACACCATAAATAATATTATTCATGAGAGCCTCCACTTCACTTCTGTGGCTTCCATCTCCACGATACTTGCTGATGTTTGGAACTTCAGTCAACCTTTGAAACACTACTCCTCAAACTCGATACATGACTTCGCTTTCCTCAATAGGATTAATGTTAGGGGTATACATCATCCCCCCAAGGTATTATTGAGGTTTTCTGGCATCCCCCCTTTTTAGGATGGATAAATGTCAATTCTGCTGGTGCCTCAAGAGGTAATCTCTGTCCCTCTGGCTATGGTACCATTTTCATAGATCACAAGGTGGCTGTCCTTAGATTTTTATATTGTTTTTCTGGCATTGTTTTGTCTTTTGAAGCTGAAATGATTGGAATTATGTTAGCTGTGTAACAAGCTTACCATCATGGCCGGGACAATATATGGCTTGAATGTGATTCTACTATTATAGTCATTGCTATTAGGACTGGTTCTTCTCATCTATATTGGAATCTTTCTAAGCAGTGGAACAGCTGCTTGGATCATCTATCATACATGAATTATTTCATCACTCATGTCTATAGGGAGGCAAATTTTGTAGCATAGGGTCTTGCAAATAATGGTGTTAATGGCATTGACTTCACATGGTGTGATGTGATCCCCAAAGACCTTCTCTATTTTATTCAGATGTATCAATGTAAACTTCCTTTCTTCAGACTCTTGTAATATTGTCATTATTATTTTTTCCAATAAAAGAGGCTTGTCTTTTTGGGAACTATCCCACCTTAATAGTTAAAAAATAAAAAATCACATGCATCAAATTTAATTCTAATTTTACATTTGAGACCAAAAATTAGTTTTAATAATAAAAACATGCCTCTTAAAGAAGACAAACCACTCATAGACATTTTCACATATTTAAAATCAATTCAAACACAATTCTAGAGAATTGGGAGATTTGAAATAGTTTTGGCATGAGAATTGGGAAAATCCCCAATTCCATTCAATTGTGGACTGTTTAGGGAAATTAGTTAAATTAAAATGTAATTTTGATAGAAAATATTACAAATAATTTTTTGAATTTAATTGTGTAAATAAATTGTGAAATTTATGCAATTTGTTTGGAATGAATTTGAAACTGTTGAAAATTGAATAAAAATTATAGATAGAAACATAGAGGTTTTATCTTGAAAAAGAGGTGCATTTTTTTTTGTTAAAACTCAAATTGGTTTTAATGGAAAAATGGAATTAAAATATAATAATGAGATTTAATATTATTTCAAGCAGTCTTAAAATAAAATTCCCATCATTGATTGTTTAAATGAACATGCAATATATAGGTAGTTGGTGAGTTATTTGGACACACTCTACACTATTACAACATTTAAAACATACATGCATTAGATCACATCCCTGATGGGATGGTGATGAGTCAATTTTTTCCATTGTTATGGGGAAGTGTGTATATACATATTGTTGAGATCAATTAGAGAGTGTGGAGTCCTGTTGCATGAAATACTCATACCTATTTGTCATATTACTATGTTGCTCGCTTGTTTTATATTTGATATATAAATGTATGCTAGTGTCGTAAAACTAGTTTACATTCCAAATAAATTTATATAATCTTTTTTATATAAATACATTATTTAAAGAATTTATATTTGGAAAAGTACATCACTGGTAAGGCCTTTCCTTAAAATATTTTTCTATCATTTTATCTGTATAACGTGGTTTCTTTAAATATTAATTTAGAATAATAAACCAGTTCATTTTAAAATTTAAATCATTAATTTGGTTAATCTATTGTTGGAATATTTTATGGAATCCATGATGAGACCCTATTGTTATTTTTATCTCACACACTACATGTTTGTTCGGGTGTTTGTATATTATTTAATTCCATGTTCGGACAAGCGGAAATGATCTCTTAGAGGTGGATCCAGCTCTTGACCGTTCTATTTAGTGATTTGTGTACTAAGGGACTTGGGTTGTATTCCCCTATTTTGGTACAGGGTTTATAGTACATTGGAATTTATTATTACATTTTGTATTCGCATACTTTACTCCTAGTATAGTTTCTTTTGTTATGCTTGGTGACTTATCAATTTTTACTTATTTAATAAATAGGGAAAACTATTCTAACCTTCAATTGTATGATGTCACGTTATAGTCCCCAACCCATCAGGATTTGGACTTCACTTAGAGATATGTTAGGGTTGGCTCAATTATTTGGTGGACATGGTACTCG
The DNA here is from genome assembly GCA_963277665.1 of Viscum album. Lineage (NCBI taxonomy): Eukaryota > Viridiplantae > Streptophyta > Magnoliopsida > Santalales > Viscaceae > Viscum > Viscum album. Next base: position 1,230,374,002 of record OY728130.1, read on the forward strand.
GGCTGGCTCGCGACAAATATGGAATATGTTGCACTGAAAAAAAAGATAGATGAGAAAGTGTCACCTCATGAATGACATGATTAATAAGTAATTATAACTTTCTATATGATAAATTATGTTTTATTATAAATATATTAAAAATAATACTTATACATAAAATACTATATAATGTTTTTTTATATTGTTTTATCAGACGATCATCAGACAAATGTCATTATTATCATAATTTCAGGTGCTAGCTACTTCATTTTTCATTTTTGTTTTGATTCGAAAATTATTCTCGTAGAATCATGATCATGTATTCATAATCCATATAATGTATATAATTATATTACAATCATATATATTATATATATAAATATTTATAACAGTCAATAAAAGGTATTGAATGAAAAATTTATTACACTGTTCATGGAGACGGTAGTTCAAACATACGCATGAGTGTTGTTTTCATTTTATACTGAAAAAAATAAAGAACAATAAATTATATTATATAATTATGATACCATTATTAATTCATAAATATAATTTAAATTATTTTATTCCATATTTATAATTTTTGATCAGAGTTGTTGTTGTAAAATGAGTCATATTTCTATATCGAGGTATAAGTATATGGATATGCACAAGTAATACTTTCATTTCCTATTTATTTAAAAGGATATAGAGAATTGTTTTACTGTAACTGTAAATAACATCTCAGTATATTTATTATACTAGATTCACTATCCTAGAATGGATAGAACAAATTTATAGGATGCATAAGAAGATATAAACTTTGAAATATTTGGGTAAGATGATTACCTCATATTTAAGAAACATCCTTTAGCATCCACTATAAGTCATTATAGGATGGTATATCAGAATAAATATTAGTTCTAGAATATTCAAATCAATGATATGATGGTTTTGGGGTAGGTAATTGTTAAGCTGGATAGATAATAATTTATTAAAAATGATGGATAACAAGTCCCATATATAAGTGAGGGGAAGTACTAACATGGAATTACTAATGTAATAAAAATAGTATAAAGATATTTTCTTATGAATGTGGTACTGAATTCCTAATAAATTTATTTTTGGATAATATGAATTATAAATATAATTATCCCACAAAATATAGATTTTTTGGTAACATTTTACCCTTATCTGTTAGTTCAACCCATACCCCAGGTAAAACCATTTTAACCTTAACTATTGTAACAACATTTTAATGTTTCTTCAGTTAATTATTAACAAAAATGAAAGTAGATGTAACAATAAATTTCAAAAATATAATTCCATGTATGAAATAAATTTATAAAAATTTATTTTCTATTAATGGGATTAATTTTTAATATTAAAATGAAATATGTAATGAAACACATTTTTAGAAGAAGAAAAAAAGATATTTTAAGCATACAAAAGAGATTATATTCATTTAATCACTTGTATAAAATATTATAATATTTGATTAAATATAAATTACACCAAATTTGAGAAAATAATTAATCTACAATGATAAATATATTTAGTTAAGATAAGAAAACATTGTGAAAATCAAAAAAGTTTTCCAAAAATAAATTATATTTCCTTCAAATGATTTTATCTTCATTCATAACACTTCTATAAAATATATATGTACTATTATTCATAAATTATGAATAATTTTTATTAATATATCATGTTAATAGTAATAAATATATGTTCTTAAATAATAATTGATAACACATAGAAAACATCATCAAAACAATTGGGATTTTTTCAATAAAATATTTTCATTAAAACTAAATGATTTTTTCAAAAAAATTAGTCAATACATTTTAATTGGGGAAAATATTTCTATATGGGTTTAATAATTGTTTTAATCCCATTTATACTCATTAATCACATGGCTTTGAGATAATTTTAATATTTAATATTAATATTTCGATAGTATACCTGGGTTCATTTAAACTCAATGTTCCATGCAAAAAATCCATCAAAGAAACAAACTTTTTAAAAGTTAAATATAACATAAAATACCATATTTTTATAATATAACCCCCTTATAATAATTTTTCAATTAAATTTATCAGTTTTAATTCAAAATAACTAAAAACATGTTTTCCTCATCACATCATTGGGTTCCAATATACCTTTCTCAAATTTTTGATTTCTCCAAAAAACATTGACAATGTGACTAGTCTTGTTCCAAATCAATTTCTCTAGTGAATATCGAATGTCAAATGGATATTACACATCAGAGATATAATAATATAATGGTATGAACATTGATTAATGTAAATTTTTGGGATTATGTATTGAAATACTTAGGAGAAATATTTTTAAACACATCACGAAATTGACATGGATTTGACAGAAGTGATAAGAAATAAGAAACCATACTGATATAATCGAAACATTCAATGGTGAAAATATATCTATGATAATTTTTTCTCTTCATTCCAAATATCATGCCCTTCTCCCAAGGATATTTTCATAGGAATAAATTTTCACTAACTTGAATATCTAGATTCTGCTAATGATTAGTAGCATAACTCTTCTATCATCTCTGAGATTCCATAAATTTTTGATCAAACACTCTAACCATGTCTAGAATTTCTTAATCCTACTCAAGTACCAATATTTTTTTTATCCCACATCATCCCAAAAAGTATTATGTTTTAAATTCCTTCAATATTGGGATTTGTAAGGTTCAATTTGAAAGCTCAGGTGAATGATGTTTTTATAAGAAAATTCAATAATTAGAAGTTTTTGATCTCAGCCACCTTTAAAATCCAATGAATCATATCTCAAAAAAACCTCTAGGATTGGAGTGGTCATATCAGATATGCCTCTTCTTAGGATCGAATGTAGTTAAAACGTTCAACTCCATATTAATTTAATGATTAATACATGTCTAATACATCAAAGTAAACTTTGAATCCCAATAAGATAAAACATAATGTGTTACTCCATAAAACCATACCATATCCTTAATATGATTATAATATGTCTAATCAGGAGATAAATATTCTCTTATTGGATCAAAATTTGTTGATTTTATAATTAATTTACCGTATCCAAATTATCATTTTAACCTTCAGATGTTTTCGGGTGTCCCATGAGGAAATCCATAAAGATGTTTTCTTATACCCTTCCTGGAATAGTTAATGGTTGTAATATCCTCTTTGAGTTCCATCTCTTTGCCATAAAATTATAACATATAAGACATCATGATAAATTATCTATAATAACATTTTTTATTTCTCCTTATAATAAATACTATTTTAGATCTGTATACATCTTCGTACTTCAAATATGAATAGATAATGATGAACTATGAGCTTCATCTAACAAAACCTTCTGTTGTGGTATTAATGGGACACTAACATGGTTCTTGAACCTTATCATTCAATGAAAATTTGTTTTTCACATAGGAACATTTCTCACTCCATTCTGTTATTCCATATCATCCTTATTTTCCGCCTTAATTCTAACATAGATGGATGGTTGAACATTCAATTTAGAAAAATAATATATTTCCAATTCCATCATGAAATCAATATTCTTATGATCAATATATATCACATTGTTAAGGAATTTGATATCCACAATAAATCTCTCATAATGATTTGATACTATCAAAAAATACCATGAGAACTATGGATCATGGTTATTGTGATAGGTCTATGTCAGTTATTAAAAACTTATGTCACAGAATGATCAACTGGTTTACCGTTTTTTTGAGATTATATGACCATATAATGAAACACTATTCATAAATGTCTTGATCACTATTTAGTTTGTAGAAAATTCATTCATATTGGTTAATGGTTTTTTGTTTCATTATATATATGATGTATTATTTTGTAAAATCAATGAAAATAATCATTAACCCATAATGTTTCTTAATAAAATGATTAAATGCACGACATAGTGATGCACTTGGGTATATAAAACCTTTTTAATGATTATCCTACTATTTCTTCTTTAATTATTGTAATTAATCAAGTCTATACAGTAAGGTATCATTGAAATAAATATTAAACCATGTTTGAGTTCTATATAAAACTAAACTTCATGATTCAGGGTATGATTATGGGTTATTCAATAAATATATTAGAATATTCCCCAAAAAATAGAAATATCTTTAATGATGAGTCCCATCAACAATTTTTTATATGTGTCCCCCATGAATATATAAAATAACACAAAAAATGATCTATATTAATTTTTATTTTCATGTTCAACCTCACATGATAGGAAATCTATAGTATCTCATGATTTTTTTAGGAAACACTATCTTTGGGAGGGTACATGATATGCAACCCCAACTTTAAACAAATAACGAATTATTTATTTGTGATATTGATAACTTGGATGTTAAATTGACCAGTATGATTATGAATAAAAAATTTATGAATCAATAATAAATTTCTTATAAAATATAAATTATTTTGTAAATGATTATAAAAGAATCACATAATTTTTTCAAAAGTCAATTTATTCTTTAAAAATAATAAATATTCTTAAAAAATGACTTTTATTTAATTTTATAATTATTTCATGGAAATTTTAGAAAATATATTTGATAAAATTAAATAATTTTTTGAAATCTTCAAGTCAAAATTATTCAATGGTGTAATTTTGATAATTTTTTGAAATGAGAATTTTTTCAATGAATATTGAAAATACTTATATTTATTAAAAAAAATATTTTTCCAGTATTTAGAAGTTCAAATTATGATTTGGACTTATTTAAAATTTTCATTAGTTGAATTTGATTTAAAATATTATTAATATCGTTTCTTATATAGTTTTTATAGTTTAAATTATTTTGAAATCATATTATACTAAAAAGGTACAATTTTCAAAAAAAACTATTTTTATTGTGTTTTGGTTGTTTAATTATAAATTAAATTCTAAAAATTCTTAATATTAAATTTTAAAAATATTATTTCGTATTTGAAATCATAGTGTCCAAGCTTTGTAAATAAGTCCCTTTTATTTTTGGATAACATGAATAATATCCTTGCTAAATTATGTTACCCTGATAAAGGGTAAACCATGTAATTAATAGTAAAAATAATATGATAAGGGATTATAAATGTCTCTTAAACTTGTCCCTATAATATATAAAGAGTAATTTTCATCAATATGAATTAATGTTTTAATATATGTAATTTTCCCATTTATAATGTATAATTACATTTAAAATCTTTTATATAAATAATTGTCAAAGATGTCACACTCATACTTTTTATAACTATAAAATTTTATATATGGGTTAATCTAGAATATATATTCAACTATAAATAATAATTATAAATCTAAAATACTTATCTTCATCATTGTAATTTATTTTTAATTTTTATTGAATAAATAATAACCTTAAATGCATACACAACACATATGAAATTACTATTTTATTAATGGAAATACTAAATATGTGTTATTGAAAATATTAAACTACATTTAATTTGAGATAACTAATTTGATAATAAATTTTATAAATTTTCTTTATATTTTATGGATATACTCAATTAGTTTTCTCCATTTACAAGTGTTGTCAAGGTATTATTAAATTCAATATAACAAATTGTCCTCAAATTTTACAATAATATTATTTTATACTAAAGAATAATTTAATAAATGATTAAAAATTCAAAAAACTATAAAATTTTGATAACTAATTTGGGTAAATGTTAAAATTCCATCCATGTTCCATTTATTTGTATTTTTAAATTTTATAGAAACTATATTAACCTAAAAATATTAAAATTTCATGTTGTCACGATAAGAGTTAAAGGGGTTAAAGCACAAAAGCCTCAACCCAGTTGGTGAGGACTCAGAATGTGCATCCTGGAAACCCAAGATTAAAACCGGGTGGAGACATAATTTATGGCATACAATAGTAGTATTGTAGCAGTCAATGTAGTAGGCACTATTTGGTATTGTGGTACCAGGAACTATTCATTTGTTTGGGCTTTTAGGCCACTGGTTTGGGCCTCAGATCCTTCAAGGCCTTGGGGCCACCGAAGGCCTTCAAGAAAATAATTCCTTTGATCCTCCTCAAGGCCTTTGGTCCACCTCAAGGCATTCGGGCCACCTCAAGGCCTTCAAGCCATAGCAAGGCCTTGAAGGCACCTGAAATTAGGTTGTATAATCAAACAGACTCTACAAGGATCAGACTCCAGATGAGAATTCATAGCAGGCGCATTCACTATAAAAGAAGATAAGCACACTTGTTAGAAAGAGTGGGTATGTCATTTTCCATCATGAACAGCCTGTGCATAAATGGTAAACCTAGTTGAACAATCCATTAGATGGTGGAGAGATGACATCAGGATGAAGAAGTTGGGGAGGGAGAGTTCTATGTAGTTATATTCTGTAAATTTACTAAGACCAATGGGTCTTGTAATCTCTAAGACAATGGGACTTTTAAGGAATTACACTCATCCATTTAAAGGGGGGTTATCAAAAATCAATAAAAATAAGGCCTTTGGACCATTATTGATAGATATAAAGGGGATAATTATGGGTTTAAATAGAAATATAATGGTATAAATATTGTCCAACAAAATCCTCATTTTAATGTATGTACTGATTTAAACCCATCCTCATCTTATATTTTAAATACCTCACTTTAAATACATTTATAAATTAAATTTATTTTATATATATTTAATATTTTGTGAAATTCTAAGAGTCCCCCTCTCCTCTCTTAAAAAAGGGCACCACTTCTTCTCATTTCTTCACAAATCAAAACCCTTTTAGTTTAGTAAGTCCCATCCCAAATATCAAATTGTAATCCCTTCATTCATTATAGTTGTAGTATTTTATATGTAACACCACTCTTGGTGGTCTTAACATGTAAAGAAACGAATATTTTATACATAATTTGAAGATAAAGAATGTATGTTACGATTTCGAGTGAAGGTATGTGAACTCTTAACTCAATTTTCATTGTCTTAGTTAATCCCAAAATTGATTTATTATGAAAGTATATAGTTATGTGTGAAATTAATTTTAATTATATTATGTTCTATTTTTAGTTATTTTAAGTGTATTTATAGCCGATATAAATAAACAATTATTTAGATTAATGTTTATAACGACCCATACTTTACATACATTGTTAATACTTCAAAATTGAAGCACACTTATGACAACATATGACAAAACCACAAAGGACCGTATAGGTATAGTGTCTTTAGAAACTGGGAAACATAAACAACTGGTTTATAAGTCTTCTACAGTGCCTCCCATTTATTTCATCATATCTAGGGTCCCTTTTAGCATATTCTACTTAATATCCATCCTCCTGACCTGGGGAAAAGAAAACATAAAAGGGTGAGCTCAAATGCTCAGCAAGGGCAATAAAGGAAATAAAAATCATATCATATCTTTTTAAAAATCATAACCTGCAAAAGAGATCATAAAATCTTAATAAATCATAGAAGTGAAAATGAGATCCCCATAATCATAACATGAAACTTGAAACTTTGTGGCATGCACACATAATCATGGAAAATCATTTCTTGTTAGTCATGACTTATTGCCAAGACTATCTTAGTGGACAAAGTCCCTTTCTGAACCGAGTTCACTCCTCGTTTCAGTCCTGTATCACTGAATCGAAATAACCTTCCGTTCCAGCCATGTCTATCTCATGAGATATAAAATCTTTACCCAATGCATTGGAGGGAGATATAGGTCCCACCCATCTTATAATGAATCCTTTCTTATGTGTGCCACATAATCATAAAACATACATCATTGCATAACACATGTAACAAAAATGGGATTCTTGAAACATCATGACATCATAAATCAATTCATATAAGATAAAGGAATTCATAAACATAATTCCATCACAACATAGTCAAAACAATGTAAAAATATGGATAGAAACAGAACCCTTTATTATCTTATATGGAAAATAATTTTGATAAAACACTTGAATTGAATTCTTGAGGAAAATATCCTTTCTTCTTCAAAATCAATTTCTTTTCACAAAACATCATGCAATTTTTAAAAGAAAGAGATTTTATTGAAAATAGTCATGAAATCTTTTATAGGAAGCTTCATGAGAATAAGGCTTTATAAAACAGTAGAAATCCGTTCGTGCCGTATAAGTTAAAAAAAACATTCTTCGTACTTTTGTCGGAAAAGTCAAAAAAGTACCTCGTACGGAAAAACGACAAAAGATTCCTTTCATACTCTTTACTAAAAACTCACCTAAGGGTAAAATTGGATTTAAACTATTGCAAGTGGATGGAAACAATATTACATATTGAGGGAACATGGATGTGGATGATAAAATACACCCCAGTAAATACTTACGAATAAACAATCTCGGATTAAAATGAGATTGTGATATTTCCCTTACCTTAGGTCCGATTTGCTTTGTACGTGTCCGAAGCTCCTGTATAATGGATTAAATAATGTTATTGACTTATTCCAGAATCATACATGTTGATATGATATCATATATGGTCATATTATTAGCTTTTTGTTAGTAATATTTCATTGTTACTTGTTACTCGGGTCTTTATAACTTTTTGTTCTTATGCGTGTTTTGTCGAATAAATTCTTATTCTTATCTTTAGGTTATAGATAATTCATTTACAGAATGGTATTAGTGTAGTATATACCATATTCATTCATTCAATTCATTTATATAATCATTATGAAATGAAGATCATGTAGAACGAGTCGCATCACATCGTGGAGACGGTATTCCGTACGTACGCACGAGTGATGATATCGTTCCTATGATCGTGGAATTGTATTGGAGTATATATATATATTATTTCAGTATCAATATTACTTCATAATAATCATATATAGTTACTTATTACACCATTATAACCATCCTTGTAAGTTGATGGTGGAAAAATAGATTACACCACGGCGTGGAGACGGTATTCCGTACGTACGCACGCGCGGTGATTTCATTTTTCCGTAGGATGGATAGAAGGTGAACTAGGGTTGTTTCATATTTATAATAACATATCAGTATGTAAGTAATACTAATGTTATTACTTTATCATGAAACAACTAAAGAAGAAGAAGTTGAAGAAGAAAGAAATTGAAAAGATCGGTAATGGATATTACCTTTTCTTTGGTACGCCTCTTTGAATCCTCCACTTAAGGAACTAAGAGTGGTCTTTGGAGAAGAACAGGACCTCTAGGACTATTCTAGGGAAGTGGAGAGGAGAAAATAGCAGGGGTTGGCCGAGCTTGAGTGCTCAATTTGGTGTGAGGAGGAGGGGGAGGAGGTGCCCTTTTATAAGGGAGGAGAGGGGCACCTTAGGAATATCTCAAAATATTATTTTATATTAAAGTTAAAATCGGTTTATAATGGTTCCAAAGGGTCTTATTTCGAAACTAAAGTGGGGAAGGGTCGAAATCCTATCAACCAATAGGATTTAGACAAGTTTAGGGTATTATTTTAACCTTATCAATTAGATTTAACTCTAAGTTAAATAATTTAACTTTTACCATGTCTTTTTGTTTTCTTTCACTATATGGTTAATACACTTACTATAACATGCCAAACGAACCCCAAATTGTTTATTATTAAAATATATATCCTTATCTAAGTCATTTGGCCGAACCTTAGATTTTTAGGAATACAATAACAATTAATAATATAATATTTGATTTAAAAACTATTTTGTGTCAATTTTGACACTATTTGATATATGATTTTTGTGAAAGTCATAACAGAATTATATGTTCGAACCAAGTTGATTAAATCAACACTAATATATCATAGTAACCTATAAAATTAGTGGAATTCATAAAAAGTCTTAAATTACATTTATTTTGGTGTTTATAACATCAATTATGTCAATATTTCATTAATAAGATAATTACTGCATCATCATTGTGTCATAAATAAATTAAATTATTTAAAGTCTAAAAATTACAAATAAAATACCATTATGTAGGAAATATTTTTAGCTTTCTAATGAATATTTACAATCGAATTTATCTTATGTATAACCCCATATTAAAAATGATTTACTTATTAAACTTTGATTTTAACTATTTTAACCTTTCTTTAAATAAATTAATAATAAATGTCCTAATCTAATCCAAGTGGGCCTAAATGGTCATATTTTATTCCTAAGTTTATTTTTGGTCGAAATACACTTGTCCAATAGGATTAGGACACGTGTTAGGGTAATAGTAATATCATATTTACCCTTAGTTACCCTATTTACTATTAACCGTGGTAAAAAAAAAGTAAAAAGTTACTATTCACCAAAAATTATTTTCATCTCATTGAACCACATTTTAGTCCTTGATATTAACCGTGTCTGTCGGATTTTTGAAATTCCATTCACAGAAGCGGTAAAATTAAGTTTTATGCAAAATTCAGTTTTTAACCTACCACTTAGTGGTTTCACTATTCATCAAAAATTGAAAGTTTTCAGAAAAATACCAAAATTTCACCCTAGGCTAATTTCGATATTCTGAGTCCAAAAATGAAGTCCATTTTGAAAAATAAAATTTATAAAATTTCAAAAAGTGGTTATTACTATTCATAACGGCTAGTTTTAATAGCATATTGTTGTTTAGTGAAACTCGTTATTGCGTACGACGCAAGCTATCGAGGAAGGTTGCGATTGCGTGTAAAGCAAGCCAAGTAAGTGTTGTGTAGAAAAAGATTCCTATGATGATTTATATAACATAAAAGTCTCGGGTGTTACATTCTACCCCCCTTAAAAATAATTTCGCCCTCGAAATTCGTCACTTTGTAACAAACAGATGAGGATACTTCTCCCTTATCATATCCTCAAGCTCCCAAGTAGCTTCTTCAAGTTGGTGGTTCCTCCATAAAACTTTCACCAATCGAGTGGTCTTGTTTCGTAGAACTTTTTCGCTACGATCCAGAATCTCTATCGGCTGTTCTTCATAAGAAAGATCTTGCTCCAGCGGTACAACTTCTGAGCTGAGTACATGTGAAGGATCAGGTATGTACTTTCTCAGGAGAGATACATGGAACACATCGTGAACTTGAGAGAGATTCGGTGGAAGCGCCAATCGGTAAGCTACCTTCCCAACACGATCCAGTATTTCGAAAGGACTGATATATCTAGGGCTCAACTTCCCCTTCTTTCCAAATCTCATAACCCTCTTCCAGGGAGATATTCGTAAGAACACTTTATCACCCACTTCAAACTCTAGGTCTTTTCTTCGGTTGTCGGCATAACTTTTCTGTCGACTCTGAGCTGCTCTTATGTGTTGTTGAATAGTTCTGACCTTTTCTGTCATTTCATCAACGAGATCAGGTCCTAATAGCTTTCTTTCCCCAACTTCATCCCAGCAAGTTGGAGTCCTACATTTCTTTCCATAGAGAGCTTCATAAGGAGCCATCTGAATACTGGAGTGAAAGCTATTATTATAAGAAAATTCCACCAAAGGTAGGTGTTGATCCCAACCTCCTTTGAAATCCATAGACCAAGCTCTCAACATATCTTCTAGGGTTTGAATTGTTCTCTCAGACTGACCGTCTGTCTGGGGATGATAAGCAGTGCTGAAACTCAACTCTGTATCCAGAGTATGCTGAAGACTTCGCCAGAACTTCGAGGTAAATCTCGGATCCCGATCAGATATAATAGAAAGTGGTACTCCATGCAATCTTACCACTTCCTTTACATATATCCTGGCAAGCTGATCTAGAGAGAAATCCTCTCTAATAGGAATGAAGTGTGCGGACTTTGTAAGACGATCAACTATGACCCAGATAGCGTTATTGCCTTTGGATGTTTTAGGAAGTCCTGTGACAAAGTCCATAGTGATGTTTTCCCATTTTCATTCGGGTATGGGTAATGGTTGTAACATCCCCTTAGACTTTTGTCTCTCAGCTTTAACTTGTTGACAAACCAAGCATCGAGAGACATATTCAGCAACATCTCTTTTCATGCCATCCCACCAGAAGTACTCTTTCAGATCCCTATACATCTTCGTACTTCCAGGATGAATAGAGAATGATGAACTATGAGCCTCATCCAGCAGCTCCTTTAATTCGGGGATGGGAGGAACACAAACCCGATTCCTGAACTTTATTATCCCATCACAATCAAGGTTGAATTCAGGAACATTTCTCACCTTCTTTTGTAACTCGACATTTTCTTTCTGTGCCTCTTTAATCTTCACATGTATAGATGGTTGAACATTCATTTGAGAAAGATAAGATTTTTCCCCTTCCATTATAATTCCAAGATCCATCCTTTGTAAATCCATAAATATTGGATCTTTTGTGATCCTCATCATGGATAAACTAGCATGGTCTTGTCGACTTAATGCATCTGCCACCTTGTTTGCTTTCCCAGGGTGGTAATGGATTGAGCAGTCGTAATCCTTAATCAGCTCTAACCATCTTCTTTGACGCATATTCAGCTCCTTTTGTGTGAAAATATACTTTAAACTTTTATGATCAGTATAAATATCACACCTTTCACCATAAAGGTAATGCCTCTAAATCTTTAATGCAAATATTACCGCAGCCAACTCCAAATCATGTGTTGGGTAATTTTGCTCATGGATTTTCAACTGTCGTGAGGCATAAGCTATCACCATATCATTTTGCATAAGAACACACCCCAATCCCTTCTTGGATGCATCACTGTAGATCACAAACCTTTCTCCACTACAAGGCAGTGTGAGCACAGGTGCACTGGATAACCTTCTTTTCAACTCCTTGAAATTCTCTTCACATTCCTCTGTCCAGACAAACTTAACTCCTTTCCGAGTCAACTTGGTGATTGGATTAGATAATCGTGAAAAATCTTTTACAAAACGTCGATAATATCCAGCCAAACCAATAAAACTTTGGATCTCAGTTACTTTTGTTGGTCTCGACCATCTTTCGATAACCTCTGTTTTTGCTGGATCCACATATATCCCCTCTTTTGAGATTATGTGACCCAAAAATGCAACTTTTTGAAGCCAAAATTCACACTTAGTAAATTTGGCATAAAGCTTCTGTTTTCTCAGGGTCTTCAATATAATTCTCAAGTGATCTTCATGCTCTTCCTTGCTCTTTGAATAGACAAGAATATCGTCTATAAAGACTACCACAAATTGATCAAGATAGTCTCTAAAGACTCTATTCATTAGATCCATGAAGATAGCAGGGGCATTAGTAAGACCAAATGGCATCACTATAAATTCATAGTGTCCATACCTTGTACGGAAAGCCGTCTTTGGTATATCCTCCCTTTTGACCCTTAATTGATGATACCCTGAACGAAGATCAATCTTGGAAAAGTATTGAGCTCCGCGTAGTTGATCAAACAAGTCATCAATGCGTGGGAGAGGATATTTGTTCTTGATAGTGATCTTGTTAAGTTCTCGATAATCAATGCAGAGTCTCATTGATCCATCTTTCTTCTTAACAAATAGAACAGGTGCTCCCCAAGGTGACGCACTAGGGCGTATGAATCCCTTATCAAGATTCTCTTGGAGTTGCTTCTTCAATTCCTGCAACTCAATTGGGGCCATTCTATAAGGTGTCTTTGAAATAGGCAAAGCACCCGGTACGAGTTCTATTGAAAACTCAACTTCACGATTTGGTGGAAGACCTGGTAATTCCTCCGGAAAGACATCATCAAACTCCCGTACAATGGGAATATTCTTAATCGTAAGTTTCTCTCCAACCATTTGAGATAAATAACCTTCATTTAGTGGAATCATGACCCATAAGATGGAAGGAATTTCCACTGGAAGGTTATGTTCATCCTTGCATTGATAGACGATCGTAGATTGATCTGGAATATGAAATGTGACTTCCCTTCTTTGGCAATCGATATGAGCTCCATGTAGAGAAAGCCAATCCATGCCAAGAATCACATCAAATTCCACTAAAGGAAGGATCACAAGATTTGCAGGAAGCACTTTCCCACAAACTTCGATCGGAGAAGAATTATAAACTTTTGATGCGATTGATGTGCCATTAGGTGTTGTCACAGCTAACTCAACATCTAATTGTTGAGGTAATACGGTGATACCCTTAGAAAAGTCTTCAGAAATAAAAGAGTGGGTGGATCCAGAATCAAATAAAACATTTGCTACTTTAGAGTGGATGGTAAGTGTACCTTTCACCACATCGTTATCGTACTCCACATCGCTGGTAGAAATTGCATGTGACTTTCCTTTGTCTTTAGCCTTAAGAGTTTGTTGACGTCGACCATCATCATCAACCCTTGGATTTGGGCATTGATTGGCATAATGCCCCATCTCCTTGCACTTGAAACATTGAAGTGTAGTAGGATCATTCTGTGTATCCCTTCCTTTGTTTGCATCATTAGACATCTTCTTCCCATTATCACGGCATTCAAATGCCCGATGACCGTCTTTTCCACATTTAAAACATTTACTTGTCCCTTTAAGACAACTCCCTCCATGTTTCTTTCCACACTTTGAGCATAAGGGAAAGTTCATCTTCTTTTCAGTGTGCTCTTTAGAGTTTCCTTTGAATTCCATCTTCCTCTTCTTATCAAACCCATGTGACTGATGGGTTACTCCAATCTCCATCTTGACTTTGAGAGCACATCGAACGATTTCCTCGTAGCTATTGAAGTCCCTTATGGCTAACGCCCTTCGAAGACTTGGTTTTAAGCCACTAAATAATCGATCGATCTTACTCTCAGGTTGGATAATAATACCAGAAGCGTACCTTGCAAGTCTTGTAAAATTTGCTTCATAGGTACTAACAGATTCATCATCCCTTTGCTTCAGTTCAAGGAACTCTTTCTCCATCTTTGTTCGGAGAATACGAGGGAAGTACTTATTGAAAAATAAGTTCTTGAACTCGTCCCATTCCATAGACTCAATTTCATCCCTTTGCCTCGTATTCTTTACAAGATTCCACCATTGATCAGCATCTCCTTCTAAACGATACACTGCTAGGATGACTTTATCATGTTCAGAACATTGAAGGACTGAAAATATCTTTTCAGTAGTACTAATCCATTGTTCAGCAACTAATGGATCAGTAGACCCACTGAAAGAAGGTGGACGCTGCCTCATGAAGGATTCAACAGAATGTTGCTCCCTCCTTTGCTCGTTTGGAAATCCTACATGATTCATAGCTTGAGAAAGTTGTGTGAGCATGGCTACAAGATTTTGCATTCCATCTCCCATATTGTTTGGTTGCTCAGGGGGACAATCATTGCATTGCCCATCGCATTCCGCATTAACACGGTTCCTTCGGGTTCCAGCCATTGACTAAAACCAAGAAGAATAGTGTGAGCAACACTAATTATAATAGAAAACCACATAATTCAAGAATAAAATTTTCATGCTTAAGGTCTTATCCTAGGTTATTCAAGGACATTTCTAAAACACTAAGATTGTGTTCTATGCTTAGACTTATCCTTAGGGTTCTTACTAAGGCTTTCACATCCTAGTTTCCAAAGGTTGACTATACCTTTCCTCTGATACCAACTATAACGACCCATACTTTACATACATTGTTAATACTTCAAAATTGAAGCACACTTATTACAACATATGACAAAACCACAAAGGACCGTATAGGTATAGTGTCTTTAGAAACTGGGAAACATAAACAACTGGTTCATAAGTCTTCTACAGTGCCTCCCATTTATTTCATCATATCTAGGGTCCCTTTTAGCATATTCTACTTAATATCCATCTTCCTGACCTGGGGAAAAGAAAACATAAAAGGGTGAGCTCAAATGCTCAGCAAGGGCAATAAAGGAAATAAAAATCATATCATATCTTTTTAAAAATCATAACCTGCAAAAGAGATCATAAAATCTTAATAAATCATAGAAGTGAAAATGAGATCCCCATAATCATAACATGAAACTTGAATCTTTGTGGCATGCACACATAATCATGGAAAATCATTTCTTGTTAGTCATGACTTATTGCCAAGACTATCTTAGTGGACAAAGTCCCTTTCTGAACCGAGTTCACTCCTCGTTTCAGTCCTGTATCACTGAACCGAAATAACCTTCCGTTCCAGCCATGTCTATCTCATGAGATATAAAATCTTTACCCAATGCATTGGAGGGAGATATAGGTCCCACCCATCTTATAATGAATCCTTTCTTATGTGTTCCACATAATCATAAAACATACATCATTGCATAACACATGTAACAAAAATGGGATTCTTGAAACATCATGACATCATAAATCAATTCATATAAGATAAAGGAATTCATAAACATAATTCCATCACAACATAGTCAAAACAATGTAAAAATATGGATAGAAACAGAACCCTTTATTATCATATATGGAAAATAATTTTGATAAAACACTTGAATTGAATTCTTGAGGAAAATATCCTTTCTTCTTCAAAATCAATTTCTTTTCACAAAACATCATGAAATTTTTAAAAGAAAGAGATTTTATTGAAAATAGTCATGAAATCTTTTATAGGAAGCTTCATGAGAATAAGGCTTTATAAAACAGTAGAAATCCGTTCGTGCCGTATAAGTTAAAAAAAACATTCTTCGTACTTTTGTCGGAAAAGTCAAAAAAGTACCTCGTACGGAAAAACGACAAAAGATTCCTTTCATACTCTTTACTAAAAACTCACCTAAGGGTAAAATTGGATTTAAACTATTGCAAGTGGATGGAAACAATATTACATATTGAGGGAACATGGATGTGGATGATAAAATACACCCCAGTAAATACTTACGAATAAACAATCTCGGATAAAAATGAGATTGTGATATTTCCCTTACCTTAGGTCCGATTTGCTTTGTACGTGTCCAAAGCTCCTGTATAATGGTTTAAATAATGTTATTGACTTATTCCAGAATCATACATGTTGATATGATATCATATATGGTCATATTATTAGCTTCTTGTTAGTAATATTTCATTGTTACTTGTTACTCGGGTCTTTATAACTTTTTGTTCTTATGCGTGTTTTGTCGAATAAATTCTTATTCTTATCTTTAGGTTATAGATAATTCATTTACAGAATGGTATTAGTGTAGTATATACCATATTCATTCATTCAATTCATTTATATAATCATTATGAAATGAAGATCATGTAGAACGAGTCGCATCACATCGTGGAGACGGTATTCCGTACGTACGCACGAGTGATGATATCGTTCCTATGATCGTGGAATTGTATTGGAGTATATATATATATTATTTCAGTATCAATATTACTTCATAATAATCATATATAGTTACTTATTACACCATTATAACCATCCTTGTAAGTTGATGGTGGAAAAATAGATTACACCACGGCGTGGAGACGGTATTCCGTACGTACGCACGCGCGGTGATTTCATTTTTCCGTAGGATGGATAGAAGGTGAACTAGGGTTGTTTCATATTTATAATAACATATCAGTATGTAAGTAATACTGATGTTATTACTTTATCATGAAACAACTAAAGAATAAGAAGTTGAAGAAGAAAGAAATTGAAAAGATCGGTAATGGATATTACCTTTTCTTTGGTACGCCTCTTTGAATCCTCCACTTAAGGAACTAAGAGTGGTCTTTGGAGAAGAACAGGACCTCTAGGACTATTCTAGGGAAGTGGAGAGGAGAAAATGGCAGGGGTTGGCCGAGCTTGAGTGCTCAATTTGGTGTGAGGAGGAGGGGGAGGAGGTGCCCATTTATAAGGGAGGAGAGGGGCACCTTAGGAATATCTCAAAATATTATTTTATATTAAAGTTAAAATCGGTTTATAATGGTTCCAAAGGGTCTTATTTCGAAGCTAAAGTGGGGAAGGGTCGAAATCCTATCAACCAATAGGATTTAGACAAGTTTAGGGTATTATTTTAACCTTATCAATTAGATTTAACTCTAAGTTAAATAATTTAACTTTTACCATGTCTTTT
Source organism: Viscum album (assembly GCA_963277665.1). NCBI lineage: Eukaryota > Viridiplantae > Streptophyta > Magnoliopsida > Santalales > Viscaceae > Viscum > Viscum album. Next base: position 1,230,391,833 of record OY728130.1, read on the forward strand.
TGTTTTCTTTCACTATATGGTTAATACACTTACTATAACAAGCCAAACGAACCCCAAATTGTTTATTATTAAAATATATATCCTTATCTAAGTCATTTGGCCGAACCTTAGATTTTTAGGAATAGAATAACAATTAATAATATAATATTTGATTTAAAAACTATTTTGTGTCAATTTTGACACTATTTGATATATGATTTTTGTGAAAGTCATAACAGAATTATATGTTCGAACCAAGTTGATTAAATCAACACTAATATATCATAGTAACCTATAAAATTAGTGGAATTCATAAAAAGTCTTAAATTACATTTATTTTTGTGTTTATAACATCAATTATGTCAATATTTCATTAATAAGATAATTACTGCATCATCATTGTGTCATAAATAAATTAAATTATTTAAAGTCTAAAAATTACAAATAAAATACCATTATGTAGGAAATCGTTTTAGCTTTCTAATGAATATTTACAATCGAATTTATCTTATGTATAACCCCATATTAAAAATGATTTACTTATTAAACTTTGATTTTAACTATTTTAACCTTTCTTTAAATAAATTAATAATAAATGTGCTAATCTAATCCAAGTGGGCCTAAATGGTCATATTTTATTCCTAAGTTTGTTTTTGGTCGAAATACACTTGTCCAATAGGATTAGGACACGTGTTAGGGTAATAGTAATATCATATTTACCCTTAGTTACCCTATTTACTATTAACCGTGGTAAAAAAAAGTAAAAAGTTATTATTCACCAAAAATTATTTTCATCTCATTGAACCACATTTTAGTCCTTGATATTAACCGTGTCTGTCGGATTTTTGAAATTCCATTCACAGAAGCGGTAAAATTAAGTTTTATGCAAAATTCAGTTTTTAACCTACCACTTAGTGGTTTCACTATTCATCAAAAATTGAAAGTTTTCAGAAAAATACCAAAATTTCACCCTAGGCTAATTTCGATATTCTGAGTCCAAAAATGAAGTCCATTTTGAAAAATAAAATTTATAAAATTTCAAAAAGTGGTTATTACTATTCATAACGGCTAGTTTTAATAGCATATTATTGTTTAGTGAAACTCGGTATTGCGTACGATGCAAGCTATCGAGGAAAGTTGAGATTGCGTGTAAAGTAAGCCAAGTAAGTGTTGTGTAGAAAAAGATTCCTGTGATGATTTATATAACATAAAAGTCTCGGGTGTTACAATGTTTATATTAATAATATGATATTTGTAATGGATCTCATCTCAATATCGTTTTAATGAGCCATATTTTTATATCATGTACCTGTATTATTTTAAAAGGTGTATAAACACACATTTCGAAGTTTTATATCATGATTATATTTTTTATCAGGACATTTAATTTTTTGTTAAATGTTATTAATTCATGGGAAATATGATTCAACTATTTACAAAGTGGTCAAGGTTTATTTCTTAATCTCAATATTTTTAGAGATCCTATCCTCTTGGAAATAATTATCCTCAATTTCCATGTTTTCAAAAAATGAATTTTAATAGTTTTTCACTATTCTCTTATTAATTTTAAAATTAATTTTTACCCATGTTTTAATTTTTACTAAATGGTTTGAACGAAATATTTTTTTCATTTTCCAAATAAGGTACATAATGAATTTACAAACAAAATATAGAACAAATGTTTTTTAAATTTAAGCTCCATGAGTGTATTGTTTCCACTATCATGATGCCTTAATTATTTGAGGATTTGTTTTACAATATTAGAAGGTTCTATTCAATTACAACATTTTCCTTTATAATTGTGTTCCTTTTGAAAAAAAAATTAAAATAGAAAGGATATTTTAATCAAGAAATATTCCTAATGGCCTTTCAAAATCATTTTCAACATAATATAACATTATTTAATGTTATGTATACTTTACTAGGAATATAATCCAAGGATAACATCTTTACTCATTCTCAGGTTTGTTAATGTTTATGATGGCATGATGTTTTATGAAACATGGTTATTTTCCATGGGTTATTTTATGATGAAATATTAATGATGCCCTTTTTTTCATAGTTTTTGGTATGTTGAAGGATTTATTTTCTTATGGTACACATTTTAATTGTTTTCCTTATGTAATTGTTGGGACCTATATCTCTTTATAATTCATTTGGTACGCATTTATATCTCATGAGAAATAAAGGACTAAAACGAAGAGTGAACTCGGTACAGTAAAGGACATTGTCAACTATGAAGGTATTGGGAGTAAACCATGTCTACTATGATGGTTCAGGGAGTGAACATATTTTACTATGAGTAATGGGATTCCACTTGGGATAGTGGTGGATCCCAACCATGTGTCTATCCACCTATGGATTTTCTATGCTTACATGTATACCACAAATTACATGCCTTATGTTAATATTATGCTCTCGAAGAACATGTTATTTTATTTAAATATGATTCATATATTATTAATATAAAAGATATATTAAATCATTATGGATTATGATCTTTGATACACTATGTATTGTTTTCAAATAATATTTTCTTATAACATTAATATCATGTTTTTCTTACATAATCATTTATATATCGTATGGTTATCCTTAATGAGCATCTAAGCTAACACATTATTATGATTCATTTTCCCCATGTTATGAAGAATGGTTTTAGGTTGGATAGGTCTATGAAGGGTTCTATAAATCAAGAAATTATTTGAGATGATATATATATTATGAGCCACTTGTTTATTTTTTGTATATATGTAAGGGTTTTTATTAATTCTCCTAGACACTAAAACAGAATGGTCCTTGGTAAGTGATACAATATTTACTTTTGATTTTGTTTATTTTTTATGGAAACAATTGGGTAACATTTATCATTATCAAATATAAAAATGTAATCACTATGCTTTTATAACTGAATCCATAAGTACGAGTCTTGGGTTTTTACATTTGATATCAAAGTAGGGTTTATAAAAATTTGTATTTTATGATGTTTACATTATAAGTTATATTTATTGTTATAGATAGAATCATGGGTAAATAATACTATATGTTCAGAGTCAAATAAAACACTTTTGAGGTTTTATGTTTGGAAATTTTAAGGAAAATAATGTTATTTTTTGGAGACATTTATTTTAGAGATAATTTGGATTTATTACATTTTAAAATTAGAAACCAAAAGAATGAAATGACCATTTCTATTATAATATTTTTTTTATTTTTTAAAAAATTAAATTTATTTTTTACGATGCTTTTTTTGTTTATGGAATTTTTCAAGGATGGTTTCAGAAAAAGAAAACCCAACAGAATGGGTGACAACATGTCACATTAGGAATAGTTGTAGAGTTCAAAACCCCAACTGAATGGAAACACGGGTGCATCACCATCCACTGAATTACAAGAAGTCATAATTATTATGAAATTTTCTTAAAAAATTTCATGTATGAATAATAATTAAATTTTGGGGAACAATTTTTTATCTTATAGCTAACCATATTTCTAAATATTGAATTTTTAGTTAAGTGATTAATTTTATTTCCAAATAATATCACTTATTTGGGAAACATATATGATATTATGGAAAATTATTTGTGAAATAAAGAATGAATTACATTTTTAAGAACATGTGATTTTATTACGTAATTGTAGACATTTTGATTATTTATAGAAATAATCAGAATATCGTTGAGATTATGTTATTATGTAAATTAAAATTTTAATTTGAGACTTTAATAGTGATCGATGTTATCTAGATATATATATTAGATTTATTATGTAATAATATGTTATTTATGGGTTTCAATAATACTATGGAATATTTCTTGTATGTTTAAGGATATTTTTTTAGGGAATGATCCGGGTTTAATTTTTGTTATTACTCATGAATTTTTTAAATTTAATTAGCTTTCCTCATATGAAGGTTTATCATTTTGGGTAACGAACTTATCATGTATAAACTATTTTGGTTGTCATTAATGTATGATTTTTTGAGGTTTTTATTGTTATCCATTTGTGGAATTCATTATTCGTGGAAGTATATTCCAGTGATTCATGCATGGAAAATTCATAATCGTCATTTGGAGAAAAAGATGAGTTAATGGTTGAAATTTATGAAAGGATAAGAATTTAATTTTATGTTAATAATATTTATGTATTTTAATTATATAGGTATTAAAATAATTACTAAATTATTTGGAAATTATTTTGAAATAAAAACATTATTCTTTTTCATTTCTTACTATGAAAAAATAGACTCTCAACCCATCACAGAATTATGGATTTGTGATTGCCAAAATTCTCATGACCATGTAGTATATCACTATCTAACAGTTCTTGGGAGGTTTTATTCTCTTCCATTACTATGTTTTTCTACATGGAAACCTAGTATTTCTTTCTCCATATTACCTTCGTGCTTTTCATTATTTCTTTTAAAGTGTAAATTTTATTGAACCTGTTTATAATGTGGGATTCCAAAAAAGGTATTTTTAAAATTAAAACCTTCTTTAGAAAGTATAATTTAAAATTTTGAGGGAAAATTTATTAAATATGATGGACTGTAATATTCTTATATTTTATAAGTAAATACTATGTTCGATAGAGTACAAGATACACAACACAGAGTTAAAATAAATAAAAATATTATTTTTTTCACTGTTATTACCTAGTCATTAAATTTGTAGGTGTGGATAAGAATATATGACTTATGAAATAAATATTAACTTCTTACTCAATTTAACATCGTGGAAAAATTATTATAAAATAGTCACATAATTTTTAGAGAATTCATTTTATTCTTTGAAAATAATACATTTTCATCTAAAATAATTTATGTTCTTTTATAATAAATATCTTAATTTTCTTGAAAATTTATTTGTTGAAATGAACAAAATTTTTTAAGTAATAATATTTAAATTTTTTTATGGTGAAATTTTGATAAATTTTTAAAAAGTTTGATTTTTCAATGAATATTAAAAATTACATATTTTTATCTAAAGTTATTTTTTTCAAGTATTAACAAATTAAAGTTATGTTTTAGAAAAATTTTAATTTTTAATTATTGAAATTTATTTACAATATTTTAAATATCATTTTTTAAATGAATTTTATACATGAATATTGTGTTAAAAGATTATATATTAAAAATTGGGTATTCTTTCGAAAAACTATTTCTCACCGCATTTTGTGGGATTAAATTTAAATTACATAAAAATAAAACTATGTTTAAAAATTTTAAAAAATAAATCCATATTATTCTTCTGAGTGTTCAAATTTAGTAAATAGGCCCATTTTATTTGTTAAACAATATGAATAGTGACCTTGGTAAATTATATCACTATGATAAAGGGAAAATCGAGTAATTAAGGGGAAAATAATATAATAATGACGATAAAATGACCCTTATACTTCCAAATTTTCTTTTATGAGTAATGATCATCAATAATTATTCATGGTTCAAATATATGGAATTTTTTCACTTTAAATGTGATTATGAAATTTATAATATTTTATTTAATGAAATTCCAAAGATGTCACAGTCATGTTTTTAATAAATATAAAAAATTTAATATGGGTTTATTCATAGGATAAATTTAAATATAAATATTAATTTTATTTATAAAATATATATCTTCATTTTGGAAATTTATTTTTAATTTTCTGTAAAGAAATAATTACCTTGAATGCTTACACAATGATGGTGTTTTAATTATTTTTTTTAAGGAAATATAAATTAATATTATTAAAAATATTAAAATAAATTTATTTTTAGATAATTAATGTTATCAATACATTTTATAGAATAAATTTACATCATATGGATTTAAAAAATTAGTTTTTTTAATTATAAGTATTGTATTGATATTATTAATATCAAATTCATGAATAATCCTTAAAATCAAAATTTTTAATAATTTATAGTAATTAATGTTTTATTAAATTATATAAAATTTATAAAAAAAATATTACATTAGTCCAAATGATTAGGATACTATTATAATGTCATTCATGATTTATATATTGGTTGTTTGGAATTTTATAATAAATATATGAACCCTAAAATAGTAAAAATTCCATGTTGTCCTAGTAAGAGTTAAATGGGATAAATATGGATTAAAACCAAAATATAAGGGTGGAAATATTGTAAGAAAATATCTAATTTTTATTTTGTGGGGGGGGGGGGGGCAGGGGTGAGCCATAATAATATTATATTTGAAATTACTCACTTTCAATACATTTATAAATAACATTTTAATTATAATAATTTAATATTTTTCAGAAATTCCAAAAGTGCCCCTCCAATCTCTTATAAAAGGGAACCACTTCTTCTCATTTATTTAAACATAAAAACCATTTCTTCATCCATGATCAGATAAAATATCATCCTATAATACCTCTGCATATTATAGTGGTGTTATTTTATGTATAACACCACCCATAGTGGTCTACCAATTTTAAGGAAGCGAGATTGTCAAAAGAAGATGAAGTCAAAGAATACACATGCCGGTTTGGGCATAAGGTAAGGGAACCATTAACGAAATTTCTATTATTTTCATTAAACCCATTATACATTTATTATTTTATGTTATTATTTTGGGTGAAATGGGTTTTTATTATATTATTATATATTTTAACTTTTTAATATGTATTTTCAGCTAATACACATAATCGATTCTATTGATTAATACTCAATTGAAGGAAATGATATTTTTAATGGATTTTGTATTAATATCTTTTCAATGAATAATATTTGGATATCATGAATCTAACTTCTTTTATGAGTTATATATTCACACCTTTTTAATTTTATGGCATGAATTTATTTTTTCTAATGATATTAACTTTGTGTTTAATTTTAATCATTCATGAGTAATATTATTAAACTAATTAGAAACATTTATGGTTTTATTTCGCAATCTCAATATTATTAATGATTTCATCTAATGATAAATATTTATCTTTAAATTCCATTTTTTATATAAATTGTTTTGAAATGTTCATTACTATTCTTTTAAGAATTTTAAAAGTCATTTTTACCCATTCCTGACCTTATAATAAATAATTTAAAAGGAAACATGTTATCACTCTCCAAACAAGGTACTTAGTCACTTTTAAATTAAAAAAATATTAAAGAAATGTTTTCTAAAATAATAAACAACGAGAATAATATTATTTCTATCATAATTTATTAATTTAATGAATATTTCATTACAATATTGCATTGTTCATTTCAAAGATATGTTTTTCCTTTATAATCGTGTAGATTTAAAAAAATAAAAAACTAAATTTTCCTTAATAAGTTTGTCTAGTAAACCTTCAAAATAATTTCCATTTAATATTTCTCTATATCATGTTATTTATTATTAATTAGGAATATCATCTAAGGATTCAATCCTTATTTATTATCTAGATGTTTTATGTATATTATGGATGTTTGTTTATAGAACATGTTTTCATTCTATTAGTTATGCAATTATAACAAATTTTATAAAACCCATTTTGTTTTTTTGGTTATGATATATTCAATTATTTATGTTCCTGTGAAACACATATGTATGGTTTTACTTATGTGATGGGTGGGAAATATATTTCCCTCTAATGTGTTGGGTAAATATTTATATCTCATGAGATATAAATTATTATAATGGGGAGAGAACTTAGTTTAGTAGATGACTTTTTCTACTATGTTAGTCTTAGGATTAAACCATGACTACTATAATGGTCTGGGGAGTGAAACCAATACACTATTATTAAAGGTCTACCACTAGGGATGGTGGCATGTCCCACCCAAGAGGTAAATCCACCAACATATTTCTATACATAGGATTTTACCACAAATTCCATATCTCATATAAATATTATTCTTATAAGGCTTATGTTATTTGATTTCCTTATGATTTATTTCTTGAAAACTTCCATGATTTATTCCATCATCAAGGATTATAATCTTTGATACAAAGGGTATAAATTTAAAATTCTACACTCATATACCCTTATGCTCGTGTTATTATTAAATAATCTTTGATATCTACAAATGTTACCCTTACTATGAATATAATATAAACCTTTATAATGTTTCCATTTCCCTAGGTTATAAGAATGGTTTTTTGTAGGATATGTCTATGAAGGGTACTAGATGGGAAGAAATTTTGGGAGATGATATAGATTTTACAGGATATTTATTTATTTTTATATGATATGTAATATTGTTTTCCTAATTCTATAAAACAATAAACCTAAAATATCTTTGGATATATATTTTATCCAATATTTTCTTCTGAACATGTATGTTTTGATTGAAAACATCTGTTCAAGATTATCATTATCAAAACCAAAAATAACATGTTTTTGTTTGTAGCATATAATTTGGAATTTATTATCTCAGGCTGTTAAAAAATCATAGGTTTATTTGTAATATAAAATATGACAACCAATCCATTGATATTGATATGATATTTATAAAGAGAAAACCAATTTATTCATAAAATTACATCGAACTAAACTAGAGGGAGGATCACAATATTATCAGGAAGCAAAATTCAATAAAATTATATCAGATAAGAGAGGAAATAATTACTATGATATAAAATAGAGAGTATATCTATAAAAAATATAGTTCCAGAGAGGATAGTGTGTGAAATTATCACAAATTCATTCCCATTATCCACTTTAGTATTTGTGATATAATGAGATTTCCTTTTATCTCTTGTATTATATGTTTTCACATTCAAATTTTTAATATTAACCATTATATTCATACACATATTGGAATAATATACATTATCATTCAAAATATATTATTTATGTCTGGGTGGAACATTCTATTAAGCTTTGTCTCCAATATTGAATAGCCTCTTTACATCACTCCAGCATTCCTTTTCTCAATTTCCTTCATTTACATTCTTTAATCATTTACCATTCCTCATTGTATAATTTACTTCTTTTTATTTGCACTTTAGGCATTAATTAATACTCATTGTCTATCCTCATTGATTTTTATTATAATTTCTTTTCAATACCATTATACTCTTTATATAAGAACAATGAATCTAATGTGTGAGTCTAATCTCCATTACTATCTTGTGAGAACATTGAAACGTTTATTCATAGATCCTGAAGCCTCTTATGGATTAAAACTTCCAAAGACAGGGTTTTAATCCGTAAAACAATTGACCAATATTACAATTAGGTTCAATGATAATAATAGAATCATACCTCATATGTTCTATAAATGTTACCTCAAATGTATAATTAGAATCAAAATCCTTATTTAGCCTAAGAAATTCCTTTTAAATTTCTATATAATGAATATTAGGATAGTTCTTATTAAAATATAACCTCTTAAACTCATCCCAATCAATGGAACTAATTTTATCACATTACCTCATGTTCTTGATAAGAAACAAGCATTCACTTCCTTTTCCTTCTAAATGATAAACAAAAAAATCATCATTTTCATGCTCTAAGCACTGGAAAATAGAAAATATATTTTTACAAGTACTGGTCCATTTTATAACAATTAATGGATCAGTAGACCCACTAAATGAAGAAGGATGTTACCTCATCGAGAACTCTATCGTTTATTTTTTTATACATTTTTTAATATAAAAGATTATCATGATTAGTATCTTCAGAAATTTAAATAAGAATAGAAAGTAGTATTTTGAAAATATCATCCATTCTATTTACATTCATAAGACTAAAATCCATTCATTTTTAATGCCTTCAAAGTTAAGATGATTCATTCTTGTTATAGTAATAGAATAAAACAAAAATTAGCCATTTAATTATTAATAATCATGGTTAGTTGTCATATAATTGTTCTCAATCATTCATCATATTTCAAAATCATGATTCCTTAATTTGAATATATATAACCTTTAATTTACCATATGTTATCTCGTGGTAATATATTTTATAATTATATGTAATAGTTTATAAATAAAATGTTATTTTACCCTAGAATATCCCTAATAAGTGTCAATCTAGGATCATGATCTTAATTCCACTTATCATTCACTAGTAATTACCTATTTAAAAACCAAGCTACCACTTTCAGAGTTATTAACCCTTGGAACATAGTTTTTAAAACAACATCCATTCTCCATTATATATAGATATTTATCATATAGGAAAACCAATCAATCTCTAATCTATAAAAGATTTAAGACATTATCCTATAAACCGATTTATCCCCATGGATTTAAATAAATTTCTATGATCTAAATCACTAAAAATCACTAAACCCTTATTTGATAACTACTATGGTAGTATGTGCATAAGATAAATAAATATTACACTACCTTCAAGGAAAATTCAATACATCACATATCAATGCATGCCATTAAATCATAAAATTTAGTTGTCTTTGATAACTAGATACATAATTAACATATTTCATAAACGTTTATCCATATTTTCTATAACTATCCTCCCTCTTATACCCTTTATAGAAATTTCTTACATAAAAATATTATTTATAACCTATGGAAAATACAAAACATATGAAAGGGTGAGATCAATTTCCTGATAAGGGTTAAAATTAGAGATCTTAATTAATGATAATGTGTTTAAATAAGATATTCATATCGTTATGCTAACATTATCTTAAATTATGAATACCATACCTAATTAGTCAAGTATTTTTAATCTTGAATCATGGAATAATTATTTGTCAAAACAAAATATATAAGTCATAATAGTGCTAAATCTTCAATAAGAAATCATGAACTCTCATAATATGTCCTAATAATACGACATAGGTTTTATTTATACAAATTATAATAGAAAATAAACTATTCATTTATCTGTCACTTCCATGACTACTATTTTGGATTCATTCCCCCCCCCCCTCTATCCATTATTTTCTATGTCGATGTTCACTCCAAAAAATATCATATTAGATTGTGTCCCTTATAAAATTTGGTTGAAACCCCATTACAGTACATATTATCTCATGTGATATCAATCACATCATAATTAATTGGATTGATATATAATTTCATGACCACCAAAAACAAAATAAAAACCATTCTAATTTGTACCATAAGATCATAAAATTTTTTAACATTTCATCATAGACTAACTTATGTAAAGAGAACGAGTTTCATAAACATGCCACCATTTCATCCTAGAATAACCCATGGAAAAGATATAGGTTCTATATTTCATCATTACATAATCATAAGTTCTCCATAGAAATAATACAAATCATATAAGTAGGCCATATATACAATAAATCATAAGAAACATAAAATGATGTTGAGATATAGGAAGAAGTACTTTAAAATATCATCTGATAATTTCATTGAAAATAGGGAAAACATTACATTTGTAATTTTAAAACAATAAAATTCATAATATTGGAGAAAAAATTTATTTTAAAATAACAATGAAAACAAATAAATAAATCTTTAATGAAAATATTTTCCATGATGGTGGTAAAATACTTTCACATGATAAATGGTAAAACAATTATTTTGATAATAGTTTTGGTAAATATTCATAGATAAATAGAATGGAAACATGGCCAAAATGTTCTTCCTAAAAAATAAAAAAGAAATTAATATATGGTTTAAAAAAATTACACATACATTAAATCATATAAAATAACATTATATATTAATTTTAAAAATCATTGATATCAATGAAAATTCCCACTGTTAAAGATGAAATTTGGTCAATTTTTTTTTCAAAATAAGATTATTGGACATTTTAGGAAATGAAGAGAGGAAAATATTATTATTACTTGGCCGCATGGCGTGGGTGATGAAGATTTCTGATAGGGTCCCTTGGGCAGGAACCCTATGATGTGGGGATAAAATCATTAGTGATGACTTCATCAGAGTCCCTATGGTAATGGATGCACTCATTGACGTATTTTGGGGATAGGCTCCGGAAATGATCGAAGATAACCAATGGAGCTGCCTTGCTCGAGGTCGTTAGCCATCATTGGTTGGATAATAGATGGGGCATAATGTCTTGGAGGGATTTATTTGATGCCTATATTGTGGGAAGAGTACCATTTATACGGAACTCTCGGACCATTTCATTTTAAACCCATCATTGAAGACATTGGGTGGGTGATGTATTAATATTCATTTTTGAGGATGCATTCTCCTGTGCAATCATCGACACACGTGTTTTAGAAAAATTTCATGATGTCATTGGATTGACGAAAGATTTATGGATTTCCTACAATATGTATGAAAAGTATGAAAAAGACTATTCAAATTAGAATCTCTTGATCACGTGAGTAATTGATGATCTTATCTGGACCTCTCTCAATTTGGACATGAAAGGGGGCTGACGCAGGGAAACACGGCCACCTCGATTAAGGATTCACATCGGGTTCACCATTTCTATTTCACCTGAATGAAATGGTTAAAGGATAGGAATGATATTGTCTAATTGAGATTGGGAGTTATATCGTTTTTATATTGTCAAGGAGGTGTTGAAGAATGGTTTCTAATATCAGGTTACCATTTTTTCGTGGAAGTAATTTGTGTGGCATTAAGAGCTGATTGTAGGTAGTTTAATGGTGCGACATCATTGAGGTAGGATATAAAGTATTCAGATATACTCCAATGGTTTTTTTCATGGAGCCGCAAACATCCAAAATCTCTTATACCCATGATTTATAGACCTACCTTCCAAAGGTAGGTTCTCGTTGGGTAACTTTGAAAAATAAACATGATAAGTCACATTGATCGAGAGGACTAGAATTTAGGAAAATAAAAAAAATTGTGGGAAACTATGGTATGTTATAGGACTCCCTTACATATTTAATTCATGTTCATATGTTCACAAATCCTTGGTTCATTTCCATGAATGTGTCCACAGATTACCCCTAGGTTACAACTAATAATGAATATGCATGGGTTTGGAATCATCTGTATGTATATGAGGTTCTCCATCTACATAGGGATCTATATGTATTAAAGGATTTTCATAAATGTTACTCTCTAATAGAAAGCACAAGGATTATTTGGAGATTTCACTAATAAAATATGGCATTCACCAACATTGGGAGGCACTCTAGAGTTTATCACCATCAAGGGGGATGAGAATTGTTTTGATGTCAAGATCAAATCTATAAGTTGAGCTTCCTATATATCCACATGCATGGGATCATAACCCATGTATTTTGGTTCTACATTACTAGACATAGGGCCTTTTAAGGTCATGTGATGAGGACCCAACCATGTAGTTTAACGCCATGCATTAAAAACGTATAGAGTAATGGTTACCTAGGAAAGGATAATGTTGGAATTCTATAGAAATAGACCAAGATGTCTGGAGGAGATATGGTCTCATGTGTGAATGTGACCCTACTAAGGATGTGTCTCATAGAGTATTAGGGTTATTTGGGTGTCAGATTTTGACCTCATGGATGCTTTCTATGTATCTCAGTTAAGTAGGATTCAAATCCATCATAGTTTGGTTTCTTTGGGACATACACCTCTGAAGAGACACATTAAGGGGTATGATTGGGGCTTATAGATGGAAGTTGCCCATTTTAGGGTATTTTATCAGGGCTTATACCCTAAGTAGTTCAATTTGGATTGATTTTCGGGCATTCATATAAGGATAAGGCCCATTTTAGTTTCTTTGAGGTTAGGATGTAATGATCACCGCCAACCTCTAATCCCACATGAGACATGCTCAATGTGAGAAACAAGAGGAGGAAGTTGTTCCAAAGATCACACGTCACACTCCGTCCACTAAAGGATTATTCTAGAGCCCAAAGGGAGAGAGATAGAGATTTTTTTGTACCAATTTACTCCATTACATTTATTTCTATGATAGTTATATTTTCTCTCAATCCGGATATGTCTCGGGTCAAGGTGAAGTGGAACAACAGCCTAAACTCTAATAAAAAATCATGCATATTACATCAGTTGGAGTGTCCTTAATATTAGTTCCAAGAAAAAAATAAGTATATTGAACACTATACCTCATTGAAAGTAGAGGCCATCGTTCCCTTAAATCTCTAGAAAAGGGAGGTACATGTGGGCATCCTATGATTAGAACCTGTGTTACCTTGGGAATATAGACCCAAGGTCATTCTGAGGGTCCACCTCACTAATGGGATAACCCACACGACTCTGCATACCATCAGTATATATGATAAAAATGGAATGATAATGTTCTCGATGAAATTATCATAAATTCCATGTGGCTTTGGAAGAGGCTTTAACCTGATATTGTTAGACCGGTTCACTAAGGGTCCAGTGTAGGGACTGATTATGTAATGAAAAGGAATGATTGGAGCTGTAGAATGAAACGCCCTAGGATACTTAATTCCCCGTATGATGTTCTGGTGTGGGATGGGGATCCCTCTATCTATAATTTTTCATTTTTTGGAAGGGTTAGTCCACATACCATTATGTTATGCGGACTTGGGTTCGGTCCATGTAGCACTTTTCTATGCAGGGCCAATTTCTATCTGCATAGTATGGGGATATACGGGATCGAATTCCTCCTCCATTGTAATTTTCTATGTGGGATACCTAGTATAAATGGTGTTCTTGTTTATGCACCTAGATAAGAGTATGCAAGTAAAGGAAATTGAGCTCGTAGGCTACCAATTAATTTATTTTATCCTCCTTAATGTTATGTGGTGGGTTTTACCTATAGGGAATTGTTGATGGAGTCTATATTTTGTGGAGCTGTTAATCTCTTAGTTGATCCATAGATGTATGAATACCCTCTTCGGTTCCCCATAGGTTCTATTTATAGAGAAGTAGAGGAACCAGATACTATTATATTCGGTCATCCATGATAGGAACATGCTTCTTTTGTGGGATCCCATGAAGGAAATATTCAATGGGGGACCCTTTTGCACACCAAAATCTACATCGAGGTCTAAAAACAACATAGATTTATTTGGGATTTCTGGATACACAGCATGTCCACATGAATGATTTATTTTAAGGAAATTGTTTTTGGGAAATGATATCACCACCCCTTTCAAAAAATGACTTTATTTTATCCGCAGGCACTCTCAGCTACTCTTTATCAATGATAAATTTTCCGTTCATGAGGCTTTAGTGGGGTAGAGGACCTCCATGCAGAGTGGTGTTCCACTGAGAAAAAGGGTGGTCCATGGATGGTTTTTCTTCATATCACCATATCCTTCTTTTTTAGATTTCATTCCTTTAAATATTTTTATTTCAATTTTTCCTCCAATTTTTTCATTTCCTTTTATAATTTTATGGAATTAAATTCCTCTTCTACGAGAAATTTTTAGGACTCAATAGATTGAATTAATATATTGTTATCCATCCTTTACTTTTTAAAAAATTGATTTAAAGGAATGCTTTTTTATCATATTACAAACATGGTAATTTTATAATTTTCATTAAAAAATAAAAAGAATGATTTTTTTATCTTAAATGGAATGAATAGCTGGCCCCACAATCTTAATTATATTAGCTTTGAATCATACTTTATATATTCACTTGGATAGTTTCAATGAAAATATTTTCCTCCATAATTTAAAATTATTTAATTAGTGATTTCAAAATTTAAAGATTTTTTTCATCAAGAATGTTTTAATTATATTTTATTGGTTTTTTTATTTATAAATGAATACAACAGATGATTTCACTTATGTATTAGTGGGGATTTTATCCAATAATTCCATCCTTGTTATTTTTCTCAATGGTTTATGTTTATGATGAATATAATTTTTTGAAACCTATTTCTTTTCCACTAGTTAGGCTATGATGAAATTATAAAATGTTTATACAACTGATTTATATTCCACCAGTTATGATATGATCAAATTTTTATGAAATACAAATCTTTTCACGGGTTCAAATATTATAGATCGTCTATGATCTTTTTCAACACATATATATGATTATAATTATGTAATGGGTGAGACCAATATATCACTCAAATAAATTGGGTAAAGAACAATATCTCATGACATCAACCTGATCGAGAAATGGAGTGAAACCATTATTATAAGGGAATTATTCCACTAACATATTCATGGTCGTAAAAGTTGACTACTAGGATTTTTGGGGATTAAACCCATTCCACTATGAAAGTCTTTGATAAGATCTTCGACAACTAAGGAAAATATCTTCTATACTTGTGTGAATAAAAAATAAATATCATAGACTAAATTTATTCCCTCGTCACTCTTTATTATTTATTCCTTTATAACTAATGTATTATAAACATCCAATATATATTCAATGACTCAACATTATAATCTACATTATATAGGTCTTGATTAAAAAATGTTGACCTTATATTCTCACACCACTTTTTTCATGTTATGTTTTTATGATCATTGATATCTCCCTTTCTTACCATTACTGATAATTATAGATATCCTTTTCTTTTTATTTCTTTCATTGGTTATGTAAAAATTTCACATATATGATTTTTCTATAATGGATGATTGTTATAAATTTTAAATTAAATGGGAAAAATGTTGATATTTTATGAATCAGTTGTTTATGTATCAATGCTTCCAATGATTCTAGACCTATATGATTATGGTGTTGATAGAAATGTTATATGTTGAAAATTAATATAATTATATGTAAAATCTAGTAATGAAATTTATCGGTCACTATAATGATAACTTAATCTTCCATTTTACCAGGGTGACAAATGTTTACCGTTTTTTCTATTTCTAGTCACCAAAAATTAGCTTGACATTATTAAATAATATTAATTATTTAGATTACAAATAAAAACAAAATTTTATTAAATAAAATAACTATATGAGATAGAAATTCATTTTATTTCCATCCCATAAAGGCTGATGAAAAATATTTTTTTGATGAAAAATATTTTTTTGATGAAAAAAATCTAATTTTGAGGTCTAAAAGTATTTTTTTACCAAGATCACCATTATTTTTTATTAATGTGTAATTAATTAAATTTTTTATAAATAAATGAAAATTTTATTAACATAGAATCAAATACAATTTATTATGAAGATTTTTCAATACAATGAAATGTATGTTTACAAAAAGAAGTATTTTTCATTATTCACTGAAAAATGAATATCATACAAACAATTCCCAAAATTTTACCCTATGAACATTTTGGAATGATGATATCAAAAATAAATTTAATTTCCTATAATAATGTTTTTAATATTTTTATAAATGAATTATATTATTTACTCATAAAAAGAAATAACATTTTTGAAGTGAATGTATTTGTGAAGAATAAAATGACTTTAAAATAATTTAGTTTTTATTTCCTAAAAATTAATAGATAAATGTTTATTAAATATGACCTTTTTATATATTTCATAATTTATTTATTCTTATTCATACCTTTATATTCAATAACTTATTTATAATGGTCATATTTAAATAATAATATTTCATGTTTCAATTAAGCTCGGTGTTTTGTATCATATGCGCTATCAATAATTATGTTCTTATTTTAAAAACATGACTTGTTTCACTTAGGGTTACTATTTCTACAAAAATATTAAAATTTTCCTTTTTTGGTTTTTCTGTTTTATAAAAGTAATTTCATTTTTAGTGAATAAAAATATTTATTTAACTATTAAAGAATAGTTAAAACCATTTAAACTGATTTATTTTATTAAATATTATAGGTATCTAAAATTCCATAATATTTTATGAAATATACATTATATTATAGTTTATATAGGTCATCAAACTGAACCATTCAAGAACATGTTTTAATGAATGAATAATTAAGAACATGTAATTTTATAATGATAATATTATCAATGAATCATAAATATTTAAAAAAACATCTTATCGAAGTGATAAGTCAAAACTATAAAGTTGAATATGAAGAAGATATAGAAAACAACATGACAATAACATATTTCTTACCTAGATATCTAAAAACCTCACTTGAAAGAACTCTTTGAAATGAGATGTTTAGGGACCCTTATTGGATTAGATTATTACTGAAGGAAATATAGTAGATTCAATATATGAGTTTTAATTTTTTGTGTTGTTTTGAAGGGGTGGTGTGGGATACTTTTAAAATTGAGGGGAGAAACATTTTTTAATATTAATTTCTTAATATAAAAAGTGGAAATCATTTTCAAGGAATGTCGATCCAATATTGATAAAAATTGACATGCAATAGGGGTTAGGAAAACAAATTCCTTATCTAATCATTTATGAGAATGTTTTTGAAAATTTGAAACCCCTTTGATTCAGTATCAATTTTTCCATATTTATCTCTTATTTAGGTGGAAAAATTTTACAATGGAAACTTTTTTTTATAACTAGAATTAAATTTGTGGATATTATCTAATTTGGAAATATTGATTCCAAAATTTAATCCAACAAAAAAGAATAGATATCTATATATTGTAAAATTTAATTTTAGTAAAATTATACACAACAAAATTAAAATAGTTTTTATAAAAAATACGTTTTAGTCATTAAACATAATTTACACCCAAACCATGTATAACATTTACTATCATTATATTTATTGGTTTATGATTTAAAAAAAATTTGTTCCATTAAAGGAAATTCAAACCCAATTGGATCATTATGAATATATAATTAATTAATAAGGACAAAAAATTGTTTTTCATAGAATAAAATATCATTAGTCTCCAAAATTTTAAATGTAGGTTTTAAAAATCATAATTATATTATTAAATTCATTATTTAACTCATTAAATATATCATGATTCGAGAAAATTTTTGTTAATATTTTTAAGTCTTGATTTATCTGGATTAAATAAAAAAAATTATGTTATTTGTAAAAACAGTATTTCCATTATTCACGAAAAAATAAAAAAATTAAAAAAATTAAAAAAACTATCCTATCAAATTTATAAAATACTGAAACCAAAATTGAATTTTACTTTTTCGAATCCTGAATCTAAAATTTGAGAATTTATCTTTTTATTAATAACACTATGTATAATGAAAATAGTTTTCATTGAAATTTTTAATGTTTAAACATTGTGTGTTTGTCACCATATTTATTTTATTTGAAAATGATTTTTAATATATGTTTTTCACATTAAAATATTTTACTTAAATAATCCTTTATAATGGTCTATTTAATATTTGATAAATAAAATTAATTAAAAATAAATGAAAAATAACCTTTTTAATATTAATTAGTTTAAATAAAATTCCACAAAAACAAATTTTTTATCATATAACAATTAAAATTAATCAACATATAAGTATTAAGATACATTAGTTATTCTTTTAAACCAATTATATATTTTATAGAATTATAATAAATTTTTGTATAAGTAATCACTTTTAAAGTTTTATTGTTTACCTCTGGTTTTATTCATTTTTTTTTTCATAATTTCAAATCACATTGTATAGTCATATTTTATTAATTATTACCTTTAATAATAATAAAGATTATGATGGTTGATTTTATTTCACTCTTGTGTGTGATTTAGCCTACTCAACATGGTTATTTTTTAAATAAAAAAAATGTTATTAAATAATCAGGTGTTATAATATCCCTCTACAATCTCTCCTTGTCAACTTTATTTTTCTAGGGATAATTAGTATACTAATACCAATTCACTACATCGCATTAGATTATAACTAATTACATTTATGGTGTTTAACCATTTGAAATAAGGGAGGTATGTCTCCCTAGTATAACATTTGATGAAAAACTCCCATAGTTCATATTGGATGTCTATAATGGAACATCCATGTTTTTTTAAATATTATTTCATTTGATGAGGGGATATATAATAAAACAAATTAAAATATTGGAGATCCAATGTGAATTCAAAATCTAGATTTGTCAGTTCAAACAATTAATCCAAGATTTTTTTGAATCAAGCTATGATGGCTTGGGAATTAGAAGTCATTAAAAATTTTATGCCTAAATTATGAGCTGAACTTCCTCCCTAACAGTGATCCACCCACAGTTTTAATCATGGATGAATTTGAAGCATATTATAAAACCTGATTGTATAAAATAACCAAAATAGAAATAATCCTAATAGCATGGATTCCTTAGGACATAATCTATAAGGCATGTGCACCATAAAAAATCCCATGTCATTTTTTTGGAAAATTAGTAGAAAAAATGTTCCCCATTATACATTTTTGGGATGGAAAATGATCAGATGGTGGGGAGGACACTATGTTTAATAAATAAAAATCAGATCTCTTAGTTCAATATCATAATTCCCTCCATAAATTAAATCACTTATATAACAACGATGTGTTCATATTCCTTGATATCATAACACCATCATAGTTAAATCTCTTGTGTAATCCCTAGGTTCACTTAAACCATTAACCTAGAGAAGGGAAATGGGTTAATTGAAATACTAATAAGAAACACATGAATAGTGAAGTATATAAGTTAATGGACCAACCCCACATGCATGCCTCTTGATGGATTATAATATAATATAGAACATGACCTGAGGTAGATCTAAGACTCTCTATCTAGAGATAGTTGATTGAAACTATAATTGAAGATGATATTTCATGTAAACCACTGATGTTGAGAGTTCCTAAATATTATTAAATATATGATTAGGGTCTTACTAGAATCTCATATGAACATCATTACCTAAATTTCATTCATTTATAGCCGGGGTAGACATTATCTATAACTGATGTGAATTTATGTGTCTCCCTTAAATTTATAATTCATAATTCTTAACTTAGAAACGTTGAGGCACATCTGTAAATTTACTTCAGAAATAAAAATTATGATATTTATAATTACCTCAAAGAGTTATGATACTGGCATATCCTATCAATAACATTATTCTAATTACATGAATGTTGTGGTATATAGAAGTGTGATGAATCTCTATTGGTGTTATTTTATAATATCTTAATGGGGAGTTGGATAATATCATCAACCTTGAAGATGCATGGAAATAATAAATTATAATCCATTTAAACTATTTCTAACATCCAAACCTATTAATATTATTTTTGATTAAGGAAGAATGTTAAATTATAGAGCCCCTTGATTATACCATGGTAGGAACCCTATATGAAAGTGCAGTGGTTTCAAACACTCAAAATGAAGAACCCTCACTACACCATATGATGATGTTGTAAGAGGAGGGGTGGGATATAATATATAATCTGACATCTCTTGGACCCCCACACCAGTATCGAAGTATTCATAAATCCCATCACTATTTACAATTTTCAGAAATCACAATAATTTCCTTAGAATATACTTACCATTGAAAGTGTTTTGACACCTCGTATTTCCCAAACATATTATCAATATAATGGAACAATAATCATCTTGTGTGAAACTTTATTTCATATCGAGTAATACATATATTTTATTTCCATATAATATTTAAATAGAAATTTATTAATCACAGATTAATTCAATTATATTAGGGGATGCACGAATGGTGAAGGATATTTTTACCAAATGTATCCTTATAGTCTCTTCTAGTTGAGTAATAGATGGATCATATATTAATAGTGATTGAAATTTTCACATTTTGAGTCGACATATTGACTTTAAATTTCTTGATGAAGCTTATCACACATTCTAATCATGTTACTATTATTCGTGATCATTTCCTATTAATAGACATATAATCCCCCTTGGATGAATTTAAATTCCTCGGTAAATAGATATACGGATGTTAGTCTTTCATTGGCACACTAGTCAAATATTTTTCCTATGTATCAAACCGATTTCGATTCACATATTATATAGCATTGTTAGATTAAACATTATAAAATATGGTCATTGGGGAGGGAATTAGAACCCTCTCTCCACTACTGGTCTTATAATGGGTGAAATTGTTCATCCTTATATAAATTATTGATATATGATCCATTAAATATTCACTAACCACCATGGAATTGGATTGAGATATTCTACTCAATTATTCTATGATATGTGGTGAGAAAACTCCCATGGTAAATGATGGGGAAATTATGAAAGGAAAAATTCCCAATCCCATAAGGGGATGAATCACCAATAGGTTTTGATATACATGAAATACAGTAAGAGGAAGGGTTATCAGAAAAATTGAATAATACTAATGTATAACTGTGTGATAATCTAGTGGTTCATTGATACAGCTTGATTCTCTCCAACTGATGCACGTATAACCCCTGATGATACATGTAGTTCATTCATTGATAATATAAGTATGTATTGAGTAATCCACCAACATTACACATCAATATCTAGAGCATAAGTATATTGGGATAATTCATTAACTAGAGAGATCTATGTGTAATGAATATATGATCCCTATGATTAATTTAGTATTGTATTATTATGAAATATATGGAAGGGAGTATACGTTGTAACAAGAATACAATGACCTCTAACACACATCATAGTATCTTGTGTGTAGTGATATCTAGAATTTGATCTATATTACCTCTAATGGGTTATACATAATAAAATGTATCAACATTTCAATATATTCACATTGTTAAGATATCTGGAGTTTAATTATCAAATTATTGACTTAGAGTTTAAGAACATTAACTATGAGAGAGAGATAGTAGGAGAAGATATCATAATTATTCCTTCCTCGAGAAGGATAGGTAACACACTCTACAAACCTTAGTGTTGATCCCCTTTGAATATCCACCAAGAATATTTCAATAGTAAATGAAAAGAAATAAGAAGTCATTAAATTGGATACATTAGTTGGCCAAATTCAATGAGGTATACCCTATACTAATAAATTTTTGGATAACTAGAATAAGTTAGTAGGGGTAAATGAATGGTTGAGGATGGATGAATCTATTAGAGATAATTGATTACACACAATAGTGTAAGCTAAAGTAGTGAAGTTTTATGAACCAAAATTAAACATTAGTGAATTTATGTGGTCAATCGATGAAAATTTATCATTTTTTAAGAATTAAATATAAATTTATTACACTTGTATCTCTCCCCCGTTTTGGAACTAAAGTGAGAGTCCAAATTATGGATTCATTACTTATTCTTGTTTATTAATGGACCAATTAATGTTTATTCAATCATTATCAATTCATCAATTTTCCATCTAATATTTAATCTCAATTCATTATATATTATGAAATAAATTGAGGTTAATATAAACATTACATAATCAATTTAATCATTATATAGGAATTAATTAGTTAAACCATAACACTAAAACAATCACATTAATGATGCATATGAATAAGTATAATTTATTTTAATCATATAACATTGGATGTATATGTTTAGTAATTATATGGACTAATATTTACCATTATCAAATGTTAGAATGATTTATGGAATCATAGGACTATAAAATTTAGATTCCTCCATAATGGGTGCACATTTAATGATATAGCATTGATGAATATTGTATTGCAAAATTTAGTTATCACAATAAATGATTTGCTCATTTGGATATGTTGTATAGCTTCCTCATCAAATTACACATGTATAGTGATATAAGAGACCAAATATTGTCACACAAATACCATATCCATTATATATTGTTAGTTATTTAAATATAGATTCTATGAATTACTCGGTATAATGAAAATCATGAAATGAGGTTTTGGAATGATCAACCCAACAATCAAATTGATTTGTGTACCTTAAAAAAGATCATTTTAAAATACACTTGAATCATCTTAACCAATATATGTTAAGGAAAATGGCAGAAAAACATTACATAGTCAATTCAACACAGTAATAAGAATTTAACTATATTTTGGGGCTTATGGTGGATCCCAATAGAATTATGTATTTTAATTTCACCACTAAGATCTACCTAATAATTAAATTTCAAGAAGATTAGAAGGAATATACTTGTCTATTTCTATGTCTACCCAATGTTGTTTTTCAAATACTGAATTTTTTTTATTTTTTATTTTTAAAATCTCATATTTTTCATAGGTGTTTCAAATTGAATGCCTAGTGAGCATAGACTCAAATTTTTCAAAGGGTTATATTTTATGGGGTTTTACCCTAACATTTACAATGTTAGTTTCCATTATATGTTTAACATTATAATACATAAAGATACTAAACTATTATTTTAGTTCAAACACCTTTAAACAGTATATTAGGAATTCAGCCAAGATACAAGGGTGGGGTTGGACCTACCTGACCAGGGAGCCTAATTCTAGAATAAATAATTTCATATATTAGTGTAGATATTTTTTGCAAAGAGTGAGAATAGAGGCTCTTGAATAGAATTAGAGAATTTAAAAAAGTCTGAAAGAATGTATTTTAATTTTTTTCTATTGAAAGATTGAAAAATGGTCGCTTGGGGTGGAGTTAGAATGAGTAAAACCAATTTTTAATACCTTTTTATAACACCATCTACAAGGTAGTTACCTTCATAGTATATGTGTATGATAATGTAGATCATCGAAGAAAGTGGATCCAGAGAGTTGGACCATTCATATTTCATCATCCATAAGAGGTGAATTACATTGTTCCAAAAATCTTGAACAATTGTGGTTGAGTCGCATTCAAACCAGACATTGATCTAATTTTTTTGCATTGTAATTCATACGACTCTGATAAACCCAGTCACCTTTGCTTCAAAAGCAGTTGCGTGACTGCATATGCCATGATAAATTTCCACCACATCATTATTCTGATCTCAATTTACATCCACATAACCTGCATATCACATATTACCCCTTTAAGCACCATTATTGTTTCATTTCATCCATCTAGGGAATAGAGGAGTCCATAAAACCTCAACTTTTCCATGATGTTTAGGTATGTTTCCTATAATATTTAGCTTAGGAAGGATGATAAAGGCTCGTACTTTTTTATTACTGGGATAATCATATAACATATTGGCATTATGTACTACCTCTAAAATTCCATTAGTACCATCACAGTTCTAGACTAATTTCTACTCATGAAAAAACCATATTACGGCTTCTCCAAATGACATATATCACCTCTGCTCAAGCACTCTAGAAAAGGTGTGTAATATTCTACAAAAATTAAATAAGAATTATATCCAACAAAAAATCTTGCAATGAAGTAGTAGCTCAAATAAATCAATAACATTTTTCCATAGGGAGGAATCTATTTCACAAAAAAGGAAGAGACGGTCTATATCTTACATGTGTAGATAAAAGAGTAAACTCTGGGAGAAAAGGGTAAATGTATGGATTTATTTATAATTTTAAATATTAAACCATTGATATGATGGGTGATGTTTTCTTTTTAATATAAAATAAATGTTTACCTAGTGGGAATAAAAAGTATTCCATTAGTATAGACATCAATTGAAAGGTTGAATATTATTAAATTTTTTAGTTCTCAGACAAGAGAGAGGGATGAAAAAAAAGTTGATTAAAAGATATCAATCCTCTATCATATTTAGAAAAGGAATAAAAATAATCTCAATCATATCCAGTGTTATTTGAGAAAGAATGTGAAAAATATGTGTATTCATGCTGAAGAATACTATTAACCAATTTTTTCAGATAGGTTCCACTATAGTGCTTCTTATGGAAAATAAGGTTTGCTGACCTTCTAATTGGGATAAAATATTTTTCTAGTTAGAAATATGGAGATAGTGGAATAGATTTCAATATAATATGAATGTTTCATTTAAATTTCAAATGAAAAAATTCCATTAGGTAAGAAAAGTTTCTTCTGAATAAAACATGTAGGGTATAAGGTGTTTCAAATTAAAATAGTGAAATAATAAGTTATCTAAAAACTATACTGTCGAACTAACCACAATTGGGATACTATTTGATGTTTTTGGAGGATGGGGTTGATGATGATTTGTTTATTGGACATCCATATATAGCTAAAGAATCACTTCGTATCATTGGATAATTGGAATTAATCTATACATTGTTCTTATTTTAATTATCAAAAAAAAATATAAACTGTATACAGAGGAAAATTGAATATATCTATCTTAGTCAATGGCCCATAGAGAGGACCAAACATGAAAGGTTAGAAACACTACATTGGGATGAAGTATGAATTGGTCCCTTTAGATTACCCCAAAATATTATATCTAGGTTTTCCTCATTAACTTGATATAAGGTTAATAAAGTTGTATGTCATTATTTTAAAAATTCATTCCCAAATTGGAGGGGGTATATGAATTTGATGTAATAATACTCTATTCAAAAATGGAAAATAAAAAATTTTCATTGAATAAATGGAACTTCAATCATTAGGAATTGTTTTATTATAGAATTTTGGAATCATAACTAAAGATTCATAAATCAAAAAACTGTGTAATATATGAAGTATTTTGAGGATGAATGTTGAATAAATCCGAATTATGGGTTCCAGAATAATTTCATTATGTGAAAAATGTGTTAGAATAACTTCTCCCCATAAATAAAATTTTCCACTGGTTAGAAAGATGGATTTTGATTTTTGAATATCCTTACAGTAAAATGGTTTTCTTCATAATTAAATAATCTCTTTTCCAATATCTAGGAATGTTTTTTTGAGTAATTAATCATATGAAAGGAAGATTATTTTATGGTGAAAAGTGTTATTCAAGAAAGTTATGAGTATTCTAAATAGAATGCCTCTATATAATTATATACTCTTGGTGTGATGGGATATAAATTGTGTTGTGTTGTCATCATTAATTGTGCAATCTTCATAATGTGAAAAAATTGACATCTCTTGAATGAAAATATAACTATGGAGCATATTAATATCATATATAAAATAGAGGAGTAGTTTCTATCATTTTTTCATACACTAATATGTCAAATGATTATTTCATGAATTTTAGAGGTTAGGTTCCATTCCCTAAATGATATTTTTCATTTTCATTTTTCACATTATGTTTGTACTAAGTTATAAAAGGGGGTGGGTTAGAAACTATTGAATTGATTCCTACTAAGGTTTCCATTTATGAATTTTCAACCTAATGTTCATCTGTATCTCATTTATTTTTTAGTTTGTTTCATTAAATTTGGAATAATAATGGTTTGTTTTTACAGTTATATAGGATAAAACAAAAAATTCTGACATAACCTACAACACGGGAGAAATTTACCTAATGTGCATGATAAATCGAATACTTGAAAGGAAAACAATAAAAATCAATAGATATATACTAAAAAGAAAAATATATCCCATGCTAGTGTAGGTGACCTCAAATATGTAGGAACCTATATATCTAATTAAAAAAGGATTCAATCCATATGTATTCCTGGAAAAAGAAATGTCATCGCCTTGTAGAAACAAAAAATGAATGACTTGATGTGTGTGTTAAGACCATATACAAGAAGTGGTATTTAAAATTAATCAAAAATAATTCGAGAATAAGATGAGAGAAATTAGAATAATTATGTATTTGGTGATACAATAAATAAATATATATGGATTTTTTAAAGAATAAATAATAAAAAAAATTAGACTTATCTTGATGGGGGTATAGTTATTCTTCCCATGGGCCATACTATGGAAGAAAAAATATCAACGTTGATTGTGAAGACCTAAAATCTTGAAAAAGGTTCTCGGGATAAAATATTTTTTAGGTTATTAAGCATGTAATCATACCCATAGAATTCATAAATTGGTCTGAAACTCGTGTATGTTAATTTGGTCACATAATGTAAACCATATTATATAGATTAGGGTCTAATGATAAATATATAATTACATAATGATTAACTTTATGTGATTAAGACTCATAAATTCTATATATTATGGTATTACAATGAGGACCATATTTAGAGGGTTCAATGTACTAGGATTAAAGCTAATAGGGATTATGGAAGAATCTAAATTGGGACCATTAGGATTCATTATGTACCATGAGATTAAAAAATAAAGCTATATGTAATTCTATGTGAAAATAAATCAATCCTAAAATGAGGATGCTGATAGACTTGATTTGAATTAGAAGGCCCCACACTATAATAGATATGGTATTTGATTGTGAAAAAATATTTATTCAATTAGTGGTCATGAACTTTAAGGATAATTATATAAGACAATATATTAAGAATGAAGCCACATATTGTCCTTGAATGTTATATTATTTTTCTAGTATGGGATCAAAACTAGAAAGTTTATAATGTCACTGACTCATATAGCCCAGAATAAGTGGTTAAATTATGACATTAGAATAAGATTCTACTAAATGCATCCCAAAGGAAAAAATAATTTAATATTATTGGAAAACTATATATATAATTGAATCTCATATTACATTTGAAAATTTGAAATACAACTTACTGAAAGTAAGTATTATGAATCCATGAACTCATTCAATGATTTCTTCTTCATATCATGGGTAATGGTAACAATTAGATAGTGAACATAGATGCTCAGTGAAGGAATTTTAATAGAAAAATCTATTATAGAATAAATAATTTATAATCAATATTGAAAATTAAACAACGAAAAACACTTTCCATTTAATCAATATTTCAATCAAGAAGAATAATATGATAACAACAAATTATGATCAAATAATTTCA
Source organism: Viscum album (assembly GCA_963277665.1). NCBI lineage: Eukaryota > Viridiplantae > Streptophyta > Magnoliopsida > Santalales > Viscaceae > Viscum > Viscum album. The sequence goes on from OY728130.1 coordinate 1,230,420,191, forward strand.
TATAAATTATGACATGGCATTAAAACATATCCATATATATAAAAAATATTCAAATAACCAAATTGAAATTAATAAATAATTTTATAATGATATAACTCATAAGTTAAAAAATCATAATCCTAATATCAAAGCCACATTATAAGTCATCTTACACAAATTTGTAGATTTTGGAAAAATAACAAAACTAGTATTTTACATTACAACTATTGATGCATAGAGGGTCTACAACAGGCCCCTACTATCAATTAATTATCCTAATACATTCATTATATGAAAGGGGTTACGAAAATAAACATAAAATATTTGTATTATTATACTAGCATTTGAAATTTTAATTTTTACCCCAATTAATAAATATAAAAAAATAATACAACATGTAGAATAATATGTTTAATGGTATTAAAATATTAAATCAATATTAAATCATGAAATTCACAAGTTAATATATATATATATATAGAATAATATAATATAAAAATTTCATTGTATGATTTCATGAACAAGAAATAGTTTTGGGTTTTTATATACCATTTTAAAAATAAAAATAAATTAAATAATTTTTTATCATTTATAAGTATCATAAATACATTTAAAGGATGATTTAAATAAATAATAGGTCATTATATTGAGTAATTTTATTCATTTTTTTATATTAAATCAATGATTTCATTCATAAATTTGTTAAAAGGTTTCATATTTGTAAAAAAACAAGCAGTTTCCTTCTAAAACATTTATGAAAAATTAAGACGTGGATAAAAATGTATTTAACAAATATATTTAGTATAATAATTAAATTACATAAAACAGTTTTAGCAAACATAAATATGGATAAAAAAGATTCCGAAATTAATAGAAAGAAAATACATTTTCCTTAAAAACATTATTTCAATATCATGAGTACAAAATGACAAGAAACTGAAATGAAAGCATTCAATTTACATAAATAAATATAGTAGAGTAAAATATAGTTTGCTTATGTTAGGAATGTAAGATAATTCCCACAATTATGACTTATAAATAAATAATCATGAATGATGATGAGACATTGAAATAAACCCACATCACTTTGGTAACTTTTGAATCATAACCCCCGTGAAACAAATAACCTCACATGGGACTATTAATACCATGAATATAGATGGAATAATTATATATCATATAAAATGGTATGTATATACACAACATGAATGAAAAAATTGGAGAATATGGAATATGTCTCATGAAAAAAATGAGATGAGATACATTTACCATTTTCCTGATTTCATTCATACATATTAAAACCTCATTTATAATAAAAATATATTTATCACAAATCTCTTACAGAACCATAATAATTTTTATCATATCATATATGATTTACCTATAAACTTTTCTCTACTATTTCTTCACATTTAATTATTAAAATAACTGTTCTGGGAGATATCATCTTTGTTTTTCATGCATGTTATGGTTTGGCCCTTTTAGTACATGTACATTGATAATGGTTTCATAATATCTATAATTTTAATCATGATATAAATTTTCGTATTTGTTTCCATATTACAGATGCTCATAAATAATAATTTCCTGTTTTGAAATATTAATGATGTTTTCTTCTCACATTATTCTTGTTTCTCTTAATAACATTTTTTGTGATAATATACAAATAATGTATATCTCACTGAAAGGTGATAGAAGATCTGTGATATAATAAGAACCTTGAGGTTTAAAGACATTATTCATTAATTTTTTTCATTGTATGGGTGATATTTTCTAATGTAACATAGAAAATATAGGATATTATGGGTAGTTGACTCATAATCCATTTAGACACATTCTCCTAGTGTTCATCCTTGATAATCTCCCAGATAATATATTATAAGAACGAAACTATAAAATAGTAAATCCATAGTTCCATGTGTCAATGGATGTTCCTATATGAAATCTTGTTTATTTATCCTTAAACATTATTACTATCATTAATGGATATAATGAATCATTACACTATATGAATTGATTAATATTGTGATGACATAAATTTGTTTCAAGAAATGATATGGTGGGTATTTTATGTGTGATATTCCCTTAGATAGAATAGTTCCTCCTTTATAAATCCAAGGTCATGGTGTTCTTTGGGTGAATTCATTACTATAATTTCAATGAAAGACACATCAATGATATAGGTTGACTAATCCTACATGCAACCTTCTTGATTTGATATATCACTATATAAGGATTATGTAACATGGTAAATGATTGTATGAGGTTGGAAATCATCGTGACTTTATCTTCATTCCCAATAGATTTGTTGGAATATTTCTGGATGATAAATTTATAATTTATGTGGTTATGTCTAATGAAACTAAGGAATAACCCTAGTGGTTCACACACTAAGTGTATTTAAAATATCAATTAAATTATATTATTGAATTTCAAAATATAGAGTAAATAATATTTATTCAGGTTTTTTATCAAAATAATTTAATAAAATGTTATTAGAAAAAATATGTTATTTAAATAATAATAATAAATAGTATTATATATATTTGGAAGATATAATATTTATTATAAAATTTTAAGGAATAATGCAGTGGAATCTATTTAATTAAATGCCCATTATTTGAAGATCTTTAAAAGTCGAAGAGGAAAAAAGACTATTTTTAATTGTCCAAATAGTATAAATAATATTTATTTATATTCTTAATGTATCACATATTTCGTGAATTTTTTTTAAAAAATTATTATTATTTTCTATTATTATTATATATGGGGTCATATAAGAATATTTAAAATGATTGGGTGATTTTGTGATCTTTTCCAACAATAAATGAGATATATTAAATATCTAGTTATGTCAAATTATTAATAGACAGTTAGTGTACACAACAGATAGAGTAAGAAACACTCTAGACCCTGTAAAATTTCAGGATATATCTATCTACCCTCCTCTCTCAATAAAATGAGAGATCGAAAAGAGGGTTTGATCTCTTGAGAATGATTCTACATTGATAAACCCTGAACAATGCAGGGAATTCGGATGTGGTGTGCTAGCACCCTGTGGCTCTACAACATTGTTTATAGATTATAGTGCATGTGTGGTCTAATGTTAGTGGGATTATTCATTACAATCTGGTAGTTTAATGATTGTTTAAAGAGATATAGTCGATCAAATCATCAATGAACATAGAATTATTACTCAACATAAATTAATAGCTATTTAAAAATTAATTCCGTATTACATTTTCGATACCCCTATTGTAGTTCATGAATTTTAATCTATTCATGTAATAAATTATACTCATGGGAAATTTCATTTTTTATCATATAAAAAATTATTACATGTGATTTAAGACTAAAATATGAGTTATTCATACATTTTGAGGATGCTTCCGCTATTCCTGAAACAAAGAAGTGGTATTATAGTGACCAAAATATTTATTTAAAATTATTTAATATTAGTAGATTGTTTTCATGTGTATATATTTTATTTTAGTTAAAATGATTCATTTTAATAATATGAAAAAAACGTCTCTTCTTATTTTCATTATCAAAAACATAAACAGTAATTTGTTACTGATTAAAAACAAAAAAACATCTATAGATCTCTATATAAAGGTTCCTAAGGATCTTCCTAAAGAAAAAAATTATATGTGACCCTAGAGTCAAAACATTGATGATTTTGTTTCCTAGTTTCATCATGATCTATCAGTTTAGATCCAACAACATCATATCATAAATATGAATACATCATATCAGCATGTATATCTAAACATACTAACATAGTGCATGAAAAACAATATTCCATGAAAATAGCTATCACGTTATATACTCGCCTTCTTCACATGGCCAAGTACAATGGGTGTCCCAGGGGACCATGTATCAAATACATGACACAAGGACAGACATTCAATGAATCACTTAGTTTATATGCCATGTATTCCTAGTACATTATGTGTAATTTTAATATATCCATAAAAGGATACATGACCATACTAGGAAATGTGTTGGGAACATGGTATAAAGACAAGTACATGCCATCATCTTTTCTTCATTTTTAACAGTCTACAGTTGGAGGCATTCTCATATTATAATGAAATGATGTATTGAAAGTAAAATTGAACCTATTGATTAAGTATTCTATTTTTTTATTTTATATTACAATCTATGTCATAGGATTCAAATTTATATATTAAATAATTTCCATATTAGTATTTTATTTGATCACACGAGGTTTCCTCCAAGTACAATTGTGTATTACAATAATTTTTAATGAAGTTAACTTTGTTTAAAAATAATTAAGAAGGTTAATTAAGGATGTTTGAATGGTATTAAGAAGAATTCAATTAATTGTTTTAATTAATGGTGTATTATCCTAATTAAATAATGAATCAAAATTAATTGATAAGTATATTGAAAAGTTTTGTGTTTTTCTTAATTTGTGGGTGATCATAAGATTATAACATACCTTTAAGGTGTTTGGTTTCATTTATTTCATTATGGTTATATTATTACTAAGGGAATGCGAGTCTTCCCCTATTAATTATAATGAAAGGACCTATGTGAAAGTGGATTATTTTATATAAACCCCATTCATCAAATCCATTAGATCCCCCCACCAGCATGTGTGTAAAAGACAATATAATGAGGGAGCTCCCGATGTGAGGAGACAGTCCAAGTCAAGGTGAAAAGGCGAAACCAATCAAGGGGATGCATAGTAGATAAGGTGGAATATGGGAACATGAACCAAGTTATTATTCATGGAATGTATACCTCTAGGGTTTAGGTTAATTTTATCATTCTCTATATAATCTAAACAACATATAATATCATGTTCATGACACTAAAATTTTATTTCTATCAGTTTCATTGTTATTAATTTATGTTTTTCAATTTTGTGTGATCATCTAATAAATGAATTTAGAAGCATTAATGATGAAATAAAGTATAAATAGAGTATGTATAAATTTTTTATCATACATGGTTAAATCCACTTAATATTTACAAGGATTGTAAAAGGATTTAATTTTATTTAGGATTAAAGATACAAAATATAATTAACTGAAATATGTTTTGGGGTGACCTCATAGTAAAAATATCTTAGTTAAACTAATTTGGGCTTCTTTCAATTAACTTATAAATTTAAACATGATATTTTTGTACTTCCTAACATAGTCTACATGAACAGTTTATTTCCCCAAGTGTACTTGGTTTAACTAAGATGAATGGTTTGAGGTAATATTTTAAAATATGTTTTTAGTGTTGGATATTCAACTCAATGGATCAAAAAACTATTAGTTAAGGAATATAAAAAGTTACTACTACCTAAAACTATTTTAATTAATTTTCATGATCATGTCTAGTTTTAGTGAAGAGTAATTTGGATCTTTCCACAAGAATTATGAAATATTTTTGGGGTATTTGTGAAATTTTCATTCCATAATGTAGATATAATAAAAATCTACTTATATGCCATTTATAATATACAATAGGTGTACATAAAGAATATGGTGAAACACTCTCAATCCCTAGATAGAGTTAAAGATATCTTCGGGTCTCTCCTCTCATCCACTGTCAAGAAAATGAGATACCATAAAGAGTTTTTCATCTCACAAGAATAATTATTCTCTATTAAACCATGACCAATGGAAGAAATTGAGATCAAGTGTGCTAGAACCCGACAATTATATGTCATAATATAGTGATTTTGGTTCCCATGTCAAAATCTTATACTGGGATTATGTATTTGAATCCAACAATACAATGAGGGTGCGATGACTTATAGTGCATCAGATCATCAATGAATGAGGAATTATGATTCATTGTAATTTTATATCTATGCATAGATTAGTTATTAATTATTAATGATACCCTCCTCTCATTGTTTCATTATTATAATATAGTCAAGTTATATATTGTTTTCATGGACATGAAATTTTGAACATATAATGGTATTATTACAAATAATTTAAGAATAAATGTCGAGTTGGTCATACCTTCAATAGATGCATCATATTCAATGGAAACTTATAATTGGTATTAGAGTGGTCAAATTATTTTTTTAATTGATTATTATTTATAGACTGATTGTATGTTATTTCTTTTAATTTTAGTTAAAGTGATTCATTTTAATAATATGACATCATCATCTCTTAATTTCATCATTCTCATAAAAATAAATAGAAATTTATTATGCATTAAAAATAAGTAATTGTTTTTAGATTACTACTTATAGGTTCTTTATGATTTTCCTATAGAAAAACAAAGTACACACCATGTACTTGTAGAGTACACACCACATAGTTTTGTTTTTTCATCTGTATCTTCCTTAATTTGTACAGATCCAAAATAAAAATCAGATCCATTATCTGAATAGATCAGATAATCATATAGATCAAGAAAAACTAAATTTCTGTATAAAGAATTGGTGGCCATGTAAATAGATAAAATCTCATATATTCCATGTTTCCTTTCCTTGAGAACACATAGTGTACTAGTGACCCGTGTATGAGATATATGAAATGGTGACAAACTTCTTATGAAACACTAAGGTTGCATGCCATGTATTCTTAGTGAATGATATATAACTTGAACATATCCATGGTAGGATACGCATCCAGACCTAGAAATTTGTTTTTCACAAGGTAAGATGAAATGTAAATACTGTGAAATTCTATACATGTTTTGTAGTCTGTAGCTGGTAGTGTTGTCATATTATCATAGAATCAATAATTAAATGTAAAATTAAACCTATTAAATATGTATTACATGTATCATTTTATTATTATTATATTCCATATCATTGGATTCATAACTAAATATTAAAATAATTTCATGTTATTGTTTTTAATGAACAGATAAGGTGTTTTCTATGTAAACTGTTTTAGTACATTTATTTTAAAATGATGTTAATTTTTTTTAACATTGAAAAAGATGGTGAGTTCCAGATGGTTTGATAGAATTAATATAAATTTAATTAATTTGATACATTCATAGAACAATATCATAGTTAAATAACTAATTGAGTGTTTTTATGACTATATTGAAAATGTGTGATCATTTCAAGATGTGTGTATGATCATGAGGTTAGACTAACCCTTGTATAATATTGGTTTTTTAATTCTTTAAGGTTAAAATATAATTGGTGACATGTAAGTAATCCCCTCTAATTTATTATTTAAGATCTTTCTTTACCATGGTTTATTTTATGCAAAGCCCCTTGATCCAATCCATTGGATCCACTCATAAGTGTGTAATTAAGGGCTAATGTAATGAGGGATATCCAAATAAAGTGCATATGGTCCATGTTAAAGAGCCCTTGTGAAACCAAATAAAGTGTTGCATAAGAGAGAATATGGGATGTTGTAACATGTACCATGTTACTGTTCAAGGTGTTTTTCAAATATGGTATTTGGTTATTTTATCATCATTTATATAAACTAACCAATAGATAATCTTATGAACATTTAACGAATATTTTATTTTTTTTGGTTTTATGGCATGTAATTTATCTCTATGAATGTTATGTGATCACCTGATAAATCAATTAACAAACATGAAATATGACATATAATATAACAAGACTATATATAAATATTTTATCATACATGGTTAATCACTAAAGTAAAATCAACATAATATTAACATGGAATCTATGAGGTGAAAATTGTCTTTATGTACAAGGAAACAAAATCGATCAATGAAAATTATTATTTCAAAATTCCCTTTCACTATATAAGTTAGAAATGACATAATAGTCCAATGATTCTGACCAACCCTTGTTGGGTTTATTTCAATTATAATAGGACTTTTAACGTGACTTTTTTGGTTGACATAACTTAATTGGCATCAAAAATTAACTTCCATATAAGAAATTTGTGTAACTAAGAGTAAATGGTTGATTGAATCTTTAAAAATATGATTTCATGACTGGGGATTCAACTAAATGGATCAAACCCAATCAGTTAATTTAATTTTCATGTTATGCCTACCTAAGACCATTCAAATATAATCCTAGAACAACGTTTGGGCGATGACAAGAGGAATATGGATATTTTCCACTAGAATATATAAGAGACAGGATATTCAAACAAAATGGTAGGGGATATTAGGTTTTTAAAAATAATTGGGGAATAATGGAATTTATTTAAATTTAAATTTATTAATATATTTTATAATAAAATATAAATACATTTTATTTTCTCTAAATTTAATGAAATAAAACATCAAAATGAAATCAATAAAATCACAATGATCCATAGTTTATTAGGATAAACTTCTCATAGATGTTAATTTTCACGCCCATCCTTTTTATATTATTTATTTTATTATTTTTATTGGGAATTAGATAGTTTGGGGCGAGACCCGAACCTAATATTTCTGAGTTTTATTATGAAACACATTTTGTGGCCATTTCGGCATTCAGCGCGCCGCTGTCGAAGCCGCACGACCTCTCTTGGGTCACCGTGCGACCTCACTCGGTTCTCCGCACTTCTTCTTGATGTGCAACCAATTAAATAAAGAAGTTATTAATAAAGAAATAAATTTTAATAGAAATAAAATGAAAATAAAATTAAATTAAGAAATGTGATAAAGATTTAATGGTTTGCTTTAATATTGGGGGATGTTAATATTCTTATTATTCTTATGATTGATAGTGTTGGGAATATAAATTTTATTAAGTTATTAATATTATCATTATCCTATTTATTATTGTTATCACTATTATTATCAATTTTCGTTTTATGAATTCGGTTATTATTTTAGTTTTTTATTATTATTTATAATTATTGTTTGTTATTTTTTTTAGCTTGAGATTTTTTTGGGGTAGGTTTTTTTCCCCAACTCTTCCGTCGCGCTGCAGGATTTCCTGTGCACTATGCATCGCCACTGGCTTGCCCCTTTCACACTAAGCTTGCTTCCCCTCTCTTCATGATGCGCAGCCACCTCACTCTCCTCCTACCCGGCGCAACTCCTTGAAACCCGTTGTTCCCTTGAATCGCGACACCACCGGCCGCCCCATCTCCCTCCTACTCGGAATCGCACTGCAACCCCCCTTGCTCCTTCCTGAACGCGCCACACCCCATGCATGCTTCTTGAATTGCTGGTTTACCCCGGCTTACGCCTACCTCTACAGCCGACTTGGTTCGTGCCACCACCTTAAATCCTGTCGTGCCGCGTTGCCAGCTCGTCGGACCAGCCACCGCCACCCCCACATCCGTCCAGCCAGAACTTCTTCCCGGTGACCCTCTAAGCTGGCATCACCCTCTTCTGCTGTCTGGAAGCCTCACCAGACTCTCCCACCATCACACGCTCACTACTTGACCATCCCTCCCCGCTCTCCTCGTCGCACAGCTGTGTCTACTGCCTTTCCCCTAGCTGTCCGACCCTTTTTCCGTCGATCAGACCTTCCGACCGAGCCCACATAGCCCGGCATCATCTTCCCCCTCCGGTTAGGCCTCTCCTCTATTTCATTTTTTTCTATATTTTCGTTTTTGGTTTTACAATTATTCTTGAGTGTGGTTTTGAGGTTTGATTGTTTGTTTTAGGGTTTTAATTTGATGTTTTTGGGTTCGAATTCATGTGTTTGAGTTCGCACTAGGTTCCTTACGGTGTACACGGTGTGCGATTAAGGTTTCACGCTAGAATTTGAAGTTTCAACACCAATTTTCGGGGTTGACGTCGAGGTAGGTGGTTCCATGACTTTACATCCTCTAGATAGTTTAATTTGGTTGTTTAGTTAATTTAATTTGTTATATGATTTAATTGCGTGATGTGATCCATGTTTAAAATGGTTTGACATGCTAGTTTGATGAAATCGAACTTCCAAAATAGTATGTTCTTGTTGTTTATATGTTTGTTGTTGTATAAATGGTTGGTCGTTCTTTACAGGTTGTGCAAAATGCATTCAAAAAAAAGATATTATTTGACATGTATGCATTTTGAAAATTTCTATTTCTTTAGAAACGATCATGTTTTTCATTCCGACCTTATTAGGGTAAATCCTAAAATTGTTTAATCAATTGTTTATATGGAGAAAGTGAAGTTATAGAATAGCTGAGTGTGAAATTGATTTTAAAATGGCCTTTTCACGTAAAAATCTGTGTTGTTTTGGGGCAATGTTTTGAAGTTGTGTTCTAGGTGCAGATGGTCCAGATAATTGTGTGGTTGGTGTGAAACTAGTTTTAAGGATAATTTATTAATCAAGTGGTTTGAAAGACTCTGTTGTTTGCAATTGGGTGTGTTTATTTGCGTCGACCCTTGTTGTGTTCTTTAAATAATGCTTTCTATGTTTTGCGAATTTTTTATGTTCTTTGAGTGTTGCCAAATGGGGGTTTGCGAAATGATTACATAATAAGAGATGTATTTTTAGAAAGGTATTTTGGGTGTGCGTGAGTTTCTGAAATGTTGTTTGGGTATACAAATGGTGACTTTTGTGTGAAATATCTTGTTTGGCCTATGACATGAGAAAGGAATATACTATTTGAATGTGAAACTTGATTGATCACAAGGGAAAACCCTTGGTATCTAGGTGGGCAGACTAGAACTAGTGCGCTAGTGAACCGGATGGGTATCGTCCCTGTTTCACTTAGCTGGATTGACAATTGCAACACAAACTAAACATATGATATTTGAGGTTCGTGGCCTTCTAAGCCACATGTTCTGAGGTTCGTGTCCTTCTATTCCACGTTTTCTGAGGGTTGTGGCCTTCTAAGCCAAATTTCCCCAAGACACGAGGTTCTAGGGTCCCACTCGAGCTAGATGAACCTTAGAGGATTTACCTATAGTTCTCTACCATCTTTGGTGTGGTGCCTTCCATCGGCATATGGAGGACCACTTGGGTGTGAGTGAGTGTGTGTGTATGTGCATGTGTGTGAGTATGTGTGTGTGCCCAAAATTAACTTTTCTCTTCCTCTTTAAAATCGTGTTTGTGAAATGAGTTCTTTTTATTGTTTTCCTTTAGCTTTTGGCTTGTAAATGTTTTCATTAAAATTATTTCGAAAGTATAACTTGAATAAGCACATTAAATTGTCCTTTTGATGTTGTGGCATGGAACCTTTTTATTGGGTGATGTCCTACTAGGCCTTTCGCTCACACCCTGCATACACCTTCGAGTGTATGTAGACATTGTTCCTTATGTATTCCAGGTTGTGACATCGTGCTCAGTGGTGGTGGTTCGAGTTGTTAGTGGCCTTCTCATGCAATATTGGTGTTGTGGCGTGTGGATGTTACACCACTCTTGTCGCTTGGAGGTTTGAGTTATAGTGTTAGTCTCTTTTGTTGTCATTTATTTTTGGACGTTGGTTCTAGTTGTAAACCTTTAAATTTTGATTTCAGTTTAATGGTCTCTTTGGTTGTTGATTCCTAGCTTCATTTTTTTATCTTGTTAGTGTTTTCATATACCATTTCGGGTAAACCGTTCCCACATGTTACTCTTGATACCTGGGCACTTGTGCCAGCCCGTGGGGATCGGGAATGCCCTTCGGGCCTTCCCACGGACCGGGTCGGGCGCCGGGTCAGATGGAAACCCGAACTGGTTCGTGACAAAATGGTATCAGAGGGAATGGTTTGCTCTCTTTGGTCATTTATTTTGGGATAGATTCATGGTAGACTTGAGTTAAAGTTGTCGGGACTCGACGTCCTGGCTACGAGTAAGGTACCTGGCCAGCACAACTCGTGGCGGGACTCAAGTTACCAAAGTATGTTGAGGTTTGTCTGAGTTTTTGGTCCTTGCGGATGATCGTGTCTAAGGGAAATGAAAAGGGAGTAAGGTCAGTGGTCTTAGTGAGCTCGTAGGGTCTGGCAAGCCTTCTAGAGCCGGGGACACTGTCCTAAAATACTCTCTGTGGCCAACGGTGTGACTGGCATATGGCCTCCAACCATATGCTCCAATCACCCGCTGACACTAGTTTCCTTTTGTTTTGTTTCTCGTCTATTTGTTTTGGATTCCTGGAAATTTGGTTTTTAAGTAAAAATGTTTTGGTCTTGTAAAATGCTTTCAAATGAAGCGCTTTAAAAATGAAATGGTGTATGAGGTTTGAAAAGTGTGGGTTGGATGTTTTGGATTTGAAAAAAATCGAAAGGTTTGGTTTTGATGCTTAGAGCTCTCATGGGCAACCTCATGCATGAGTGTATATGAAAAGGGAAATGGTTAATGGCACGAGTGGATGAGTGCCTGGATGGATATGAGGTGGGTTCCAGTGTGGCATGAGAAAATTCATGTGTGAGCCCCATGGGACACCATTTTGGTTTGTTCAACTCACATGTTTTGCTTATTTTCAATAAGTTTTGTTAAATGAAAAATTTGGTGTTTTAAATAAGCCGTGATTGTGTGGTGTGTCCTTGTATTTTTGTAAGGTTGGATGTGAGGTGTTTTGAGCCGAGAATCCCTTATGTCTGGTTTGTGTTTTGAGTTTGAATTCTTATTTATAAGTTGATATGCAAGCATGTAGTTGGTGAATTATTTTGAAGAGTACATCAGGGATCCCTTGAAGTGGTTTCCCCTGCACGTTTGATGTTTTCTTATGGTATGTCTTGACCTTTGGACCAGTTTGGTTGAGTCCATAGTTTTCTTTCTTGACTAGTGTATGCCCCCCCCCCCATAAAGCTTTGGCATGTGATTGAAGTATGACTACGGGGAATTCCCCATTGGCTGGCACTCCAGTTGATCGAAGGACTCTCTTTTTGAATTCTAGAATTGAACCCACCTATCTTTTTTTTACAACTAAGTGGATCATCTCACAGCGGGATGATAGATGCGAGGGGAGTTGAAGGGAGTTTCGGTCTCTTTGATTTGTCTGAGTCATCGTGTATGAATTTTGACGTCGTTGCATCAGAAGGCCCCCCGTAAGTAGTGAAAGAAATTCTAGCGAGGAAAGGGTGAAGGTGGTTCAAAATTATCAGTGTTGACCAGTGTCTTGAAGGGATTTGTAGTATTTTCATCTATTGCAAGGGTCATGTCCGGCGACGTCTTGCAGTGTAAGTTCTCTTTGATTGTCAAGGGTGAAGTTTGACCTCATTAATTTGAAAGTTGTGTTTGGAAATGGTGAAGGAGATTCCAGTGGGGAGAGGTGGAAGCAGCCTAGAGTGGTCAGTGCAGGCCACTATTTTAAATGACCATTGGTCCTTTTTTGGGTTCGTTTAAGAAAGGGTCTATGTTAGGCCACTAGTGTGGCAGACCCAGTCACATGGGGACGCTACAGTCAACTGCAGGAATCACGTGTTGTTTAAGACTCAGTTTGAAGTCCCTCTCCGTATATTTTTCCTCTCTACAGAAATGATCATGTTCGGGTGACGATTCGTGGTGTCGTGTTCTCATCTAGGGTGAAAAGGGGTGATTCACATGCACCATTAGATCTCTTGTGTTGGTGAATGTTCAGTGTACGATCAATTGGATGTCGTAATGTGTTTTGGTTGCTAGTGTTTCCTTGGTTGTAGTGTGGTTACATGTGACACCAAAAGGAGAAGCTCCATTATGGAGTCTTCAATTCCTGGCTGCGAGGCAGGAGATGCTTCAATCATCAGGGCTCTAGCCATAGGCCTCGGAGTGAAGCTGGCGCGTGGTCAGGAACCCCAGAATTGTATAAAACTCCGATTTCATTTCTGTCATCGGTGTTGAAAGTGAAAGGAGCTTAAATTTTTTTCTTTGGATGTTCTTTTCGAATGGGTCGTATGGTCGCATAAGGTTTTCGTGACCATGTGGAGGAGTGTTCGTCTCGTGAATTAAAGTCTTAGGGGTTGAGTCACATCGAATGTGATCTCTTGAGTGGTCCTTATGGGGTCTGGTCGGTAAATTGGTCTCAATTTGGAATGGTGCTCGTCCAGGGATGTGAAGATGTTGGTTTGTCTTGGGTTGTGGGTTGGACGCCCGGTAGTTGGGCCCAACCCACCCCACCCCTTGTGGTGGGGTGATCGGTCCCCGTTGGAAAATTTCTAAAGTTTTGTATATGCTGTTAGTTCCAATGGAGGGGAGACCCTCATCGGATCTCGCACAAATATCTCTGGAATGAATTGATGTTGGACTTTTCTTTAATGGTGTGGAGTCCATTCAGACCTCCCGATGTCGATTTTCCAAACCCATCTTGGGTGATAGTATGTTTTTAATGGTGGGGAGTCCGCTCGGGCCTCCTCGTGTTGATTTTCTAGTCCCGTCTCGGGCGTCGGAAGGTTTTTAATGGTGGAGAGCCCCATCGGGCTTTCCTGTGATGGGCCATTCAGTTTTGTTCCTAGAGATGGTTCAGTGGAAGGTTATTTAAGTATTCATTGGATGTGGGCTGGTCTTGTATCTTCGTTCCAGTAAAATGGCATGTTTTTCTTTCAATGGTGCTTGAGGTTTTTTGGTTTGTGAGGTTGGTTTCCGCAGGTGCGAGAGTTGCTTTCCTGGTTCAGTGAACTGGAGGCGTTCTAGCACTTTGGAGTGGGCAACACATATCAGAATGTCTTTTTACATGCTTCTTGAAGTTTTCATTTGAGTCGCTTTTTCTGAGCAAGATTCTTTTTCCTCTTTTCTCTTGTTAGTTGTGGAGATCCTCTTTGAACTTTAGTGGGGTATCAGTTTCTTCTTTGTATCTCAACCCTAGTTGTGGCTTTCCGGGGAAGGAAAGCTTTATGGTGTGGAGAATTGTCACGCCCATCCTTTTTATATTATTTATTTTATTTTTTTTATTGGGAATTAGATAGTTCGAGGCGAGACCCGAACCTAATATTTCCGAGTTTTATTCTGAAACTCATTTTGTGGCCATTTCGGCGTTCAGCGCGCCGCTGTCGAAGCCGCACGACCTCGCTTGGGTCACCGTGCGACCTCGCTCGGTTCTCCGCACACCTGCTTGATGTGCAACCAATTAAATAAAGAAGTTATTAATAAAGAAATAAATTTTAAGAGAGATAAAATGAAAATAAAATTAAATAAGAAACATGATAAAGATTTAATGGATTGTTTTAATATTGGGGGATGTTAATATTGTTATTATTATTATGATTGATAGCGTTGGGAATATAAATTTTATTAAGTTATTAATATTATCATTATCATTTTAATTATTGTTATCACTATTATTATCAATTTTCGTTTTATGAATTCAGTTATTATTTTAGTTGTTTATTATTATTTTTAATTATTGTTTGTTATTATTATTTTTAGCTTGAGATTTTTTTTGGGGTAGGTTTTTTTTCCCAAATCTGCCATCGCGCTGCAGGATTTCATGCGCACTATGCACCGCTGATGGCTTCCCCCTTTCACAAAAATCTCTCTTCCCCTCTCTTCATGCTGCGCAACCACCTCACTCTCCTCCTACCCGGCGCAACTCCTTGAAACCCGTTGCTCCCTCGAATCATGACACCACCGGCCGCCCCATCTCCCTCCTACTCGGAATCGCACCGAAACCCCCCTTGCTCCTTCCTGAACGTGTTATACCCCCTGAATGCTTCTTGAATGGCCGGTTTCCCCCAACTTACACCTACCTCTACAGCCGACCTGGTTCGCGCCTCCACCTTAAATCCTGTCGCGCCGCGTTGCCAGCTCGTCAGACCAGCCACCGCCACCCCCACATCCTGCCTGCCGGAACTCCTTCCCGGTGACCCTCTAAGTCGGCATCACACTCTTCTACTTTCCAACAGCCTCACTGGACTCTCCCACCAGCACCCGCTCCCTGCTTGACCATCCCTCCCTGCTCTCCCCATCGCACAGCTCTGCCCACTTCCTTTCCCCTTGTTTTCCGACCCTTTTTCTGTCGATCAGACCATCCGACCGAGCCCACATAGCCCGGCAGCATCTCCTCCCTCCGGTTAGACCTGTCCTCTATTTCATTTGTTTTTCCTATATTTTAGTTTTTGGTTTTACAATGATTCTTGAGTCTGGTTTTGAGGTTTGATTATTTGTTTTGGGGGTTTAATTTGATGTTTTTGGGTTCGAATTCATGTGTTTGAGTTCGCACTTGGTTCCTTACGGTGCACACGGTGTGCGATTAAGGTTTCATGCTAGAATATGAAGTTTCCACACCAATTTTGGGGGTTGACGTCAAGGTAGGTGGTTCCATGCCTTTACATCCTCTGTATAATTTAATTTGGTTGTTTAGTTAATTTAATATGTTATATGATTTAATTGTGTGATGTGATCTATGTTTAAAATGGTTTGGCATGCTCGTTTGATGAAATCGAATTTCCAAAATAGTATGGTCTTGTTGTTTATTTGTTTTTTGTTGTATAAATGGTTGGTCGTGCTTTACAAGTTGTGCGAAATGTGTTTAAGAAAAGATATTATTTGACATGTATGTGTTTTGAAAATTTCTCTTTCTTTAGAAACGATCATGTTTTTCATTTCGACGTTATTAGGGTAAATCCTAAAATTGTTTAATCAATTGTTTATATGGTGCAAGTGAGGTTTTAGAATAGTTGAGAGTGAAATTCATTTTAAAATGGCCTTTGCACGTAAAAATATGTGTTGTTTTGGTGAAATGTTTTCAAGTTGGGTTCTAGGGTCAGATGGTCCAGATAATTGTGTGGTTGGTGTGAAACTAGTTTTAAGGATAATTTATTAATCAAGTGGTTTGAACGAATCTCTTGTTTGAAATTGGGTGTGTTTATTTGCGTCAAAACTTGTTGTGTTATTTAAATAATGCTTTCTATGTTGTTCGAATTGTTTATGTTCTTTGAGTTTTTCCAAATGGGGGTTTGTGAAATGATTACGTAATAGCAGATGTATTTTTAGAAAGGTATTTTGGGTGTGCGTGAGTTTCTGAAATGTTGTTTGGGTAAAGAAATGGTGAATTTTGTGTGCAATATCTTGTTTTTCCTGCGATATGAGAAAGGAATATACTATGTGAATGTGAAACTTGATTGAGCACAAGGGAAACCCCTGGGTATCTAGGTGGGCGGACTAGAACTAGTGCACTAGTGAACTGGATGGGTATCGTCCCTATTTCACTTAGCTGGATTGACGATTGAAACACTAACTAAACATATGATATCTGAGGGTCATGGCCTTCTAAGCCATGTGTTCTGAGGGTCGCGGCCTTCTAAGCCACGTTTTCTGAGGGTCGTGGCCTTCTAAGCCACGTTTCACCGAGACACGAGGTTCTAGGGTCCCACTCGAGCTAGATGAACCTTAGGGGATTTACCCATAGTGCTCTACCATCTTTGGCATGGTGCCTTCCGTCGTCATATGGAGGACCACTTGGGTGTGAGTGTGTGAGTGTGTGTGTATGTGCGTGTGTGTGAGTATGTGTGTGTGTGTGTGAGTGTGTGTGTGTGTGTGCCCAAAATGAACTTTTCTCTTCCTCTTTAAAATCGTGTTTGTGAAATGAGTTCTTTTTAGTGTTTTCCTTTAACTTTTGGATTGTAAATGTTTTCTTTAAAATTATTTTGAAAGTATAACTTGAATAAGCACATTAAATTATCCTTTTGATGTTTTGGCATGGAACCTTTTTATTGGGTGACGTCCTACTGGGCCTTTCGCTCACACCCTGCATACACCTTCGGGTGTATGTAGACTTTGTTCCTTGTGTATTCTAGGTTGTGACATCGTGCTCAACGGTGGTGGTTCGAGTTGTTAGTGGCCTTCTCATGAAGGATTGGTGATGTGGCGTGCGGATACTACACCACTCTTGTCGCTTGGAGGTTTGAGTTACAGTGTTAGTCTCTTTTGTTGTCATTTATTTTTGGATGTTGGTTCTAATTGTAAACCTTTAAATTTTGATTTCAGTTTAATGGTCTCTTTGGTTGTCAATTCCTAGCATCATTTTTATTATCTTGATAGTTTTTGTATATACCATTTCGGGTAAACCGTTCCCACAGGTTACTCATGATACCCGGGCACTTGTGGCAGCCCGTGGGGATAGGGAACGCCCTTCGGGCCTTGCCACGGACCGGGTCGGGCGCCGGGTCGGATGGCAACCCGACCTGGTTCATGACATTAATTTCATGGAATGGTATAGTAACATACACATTATACTATTCTATGAAAGGAAATTTTATATACTGGAGACCCCAAATCCTATGTTCATTTCCAAATAGGGAAATGATAAATCGTTTTCTCTCTAATTGAATCATGTGGATGATACTATGGATGTACAATGAATCATGTAGTCATACATTTCCAATAATATTTTAAATAAATATGAGGATATAGATGTGAATAGAATTATTTATCACCTTTTGGAACCCTATCCAAAAAAAGGTATGATCATAGAGATATAAAATATCCAAGGAATTATTCATGAGAATGTCTACATGGTCGTCACCAGCTAGGGTACATGTACTCAATATGATTGGCTACATTGAGAACCTGGACATCTTGGGGTTTAGGATCATTGATGATTTTCACACATATATAATTCTATCCACACTTAATCAAAACTTCACCAGTATTATTTTGAATTATAATATCATCAATATTCAAAAGACACATTCACAATTTCTTACACAAATTCAGCGAATTGAAAATGGAATGGGGCATGACAACCCTACATTCCATATAGAAAATTAGTTGATGAAGAAGATGTAAAAGGTGTTAACAAGTTATTATTATTAAACGGCTCCTGATAACTACCTTTCTTGAAGAAAAAGATCAAAATTCAAGGAAAATAATAAGAGACAATATGATTTTCATGTGGAAAGTAGGCCCAATAGAAGAGGAATTGAACCCATCCAATGAAACCAGTGGAATAATTAGGTGCATTTATTTCTTTATTTTTATATTTCAATATCTATATGTTTTTATTAGATATTTCCTACAGATATCACATTTGTATCCAAATATAAGAACATAGTATATTTCATAAAATTACCATAGATGACGTTGATATGTGGGCCACTAATGAAGTGAGGTTGTATAATCTATCCATTGGAGTATAACATCTCACAGTTCTAACGTGACTAATTTTAATTTTAATGAAATGTTATTATGTTCCAAGTATTCCCAAGAAAATTATTTCCACTTATTTTTACATATGGATGGATTTTCTTTACAATTTTAGAAATTAAGGATGATAATGTTCTAAAGATTGAATATGTTATGGTATGGAAATTTTGAATAACATAATTTATTTATTGAATTATGTAACAAAATATTATAAATTGATAATAAAACAAAAAAACACAACCCATACGATACTCATATATGGCACCACCATACTGGTCACATAAATAAGAGTCGATTATTAATGCTCTATGAAGATGCTTATTAAGAGTCTTTTGGGATAAATCTATATGCAATAAGTCAAAAATAAATTAAATGGTAACGTAGACAAACCACCATTCGGTGGTCAAGGTGAAAGAACCACATATATTCTAGATTTGGTACACATTGATGTCTGTAGACATTTTCATGTATAATCTAGAGATGGGTACTCAAACATTACTACATTTACCAATCACTTGAGTGGTTATGGATATATCTAATCAATTAGATATTATATTAAATAATTTGAGATATTCAATTATTTCAATAAAGAGTTTGATAATAAACATTGTTAAAATATAAATAAACATTTAAGTAATTGAGGTTTTGAATTACTTAATAGAAAATTTATTGACTTTCTATGGGAGTATGTGATTCTATATAAACACTCTCTAAAATATATACTATTATAGGTTTGTGTTAATGAAAGTAGGAACCATACCTTGTTGTACAAGGTAAGATCGATGATGAGTCATGAAATTATTCTATAAACCATTTTTGGATATGAATTAAATATGTCATTATACATAAAAAAATTAGTACCAAATAAAGTAGAAAATTATATTATGTTTGAGTTATAGAGTGAAAATAAATGTGTTTGTCACATGTTTATGCACAAGGATATGAGGAATTTGTTTATAATAGCACAAGAAATAAACTAAAACCCCATGTGATGAATTTTATCTTTGGTGTCCATCCATTGGAAACAAAGGGACACTATATTTACTATATTTCATATAATAATGTAATTGTTTCATGAAAATATATTTTTTTAGAGGGAGTACATCCATAGGGATGATAGTGGGAGCATTGTTAACTTTGAAAAAGTTTATTCTCAAGATAAAAGAAGATTTGGTATAGGAATCGGTTCCCATGGTCCCCATTGAAGATGTTATTCCTGAATCACAAGTGTTACATAGGATTTCTAGATAGGTAGTAGAATTAAAGAGATATAGTTTTCTAGTAATCGATACTTATGACTCATTATTTGTAGAAAATAATGATCTTCTATCTGAGAATGAGGAAGTGGGGATATCATAATATAAAATATGGAAAGAATTCATATGATTTGAGAAGGATTTCATGAATCAAAACTAAGTATGGGTTTTGATCGAGCTTGCAGTTGATGTTTATCATGCTGGGTGTAAATTGGTATTCAAGAGAAATATGGAAATTTAAGTGAATGTAAATATATAAATACTATTAATAGTGGATAAAAGGTTCATAAAACATCAAGGTATTGGAAATGATGATCATATCCTCTAGTTTCCATGTATAAATCCACCCTAATTTTTCTTTATAGAAACCTTCCATGACTACGATAAGTTTTCAATGGTATTTAAAAACTCTATTTCCTAATATGGACATTCAAGAGGTTGTGTATATGACACATACAGAAGGGTTTGTGACTCCAGGTTATGAAAAATGGTTTGTATGGTTAATAGATACATTTATAGATAATGGAAATCTTCCTGGCCATGGAACATTCTATTTGATGAAGCCATAAAAATATTTTCTTTTAATAATACATTTGATCCATGACATTCAAAATTGTTTAGTGGGAGAAAATATTTTTTAGTAGTATATATTAATGACATATTACTAAATTGTAATGATATTCCATCATTATAAGAGGATAAGGTATAGTTGAGAAAGTGATTCACCAAGAAGGGATTAGGTTAAGAAACCTGAAATCTAGGGATCATGACCTTGCATGATAGATCCAAGAGGTTTTGAGGACTATGTCAAGTTACATACATTGATGAGATACTGAAGGGGGTTATTATGGGATGATACAAAGGTGATTGGTTTCAGTATAAAATTGTACACATATTTCTAAGAAAATGAATCCTCATACACAATGGGAAAGAAAGAAGTTGAGTAATAACCCATACACTTCAGTGATAACATCCATCATTTATTCATTATTATATGAAACTCTCAATGTTTATTTTTCATCATTAATGGTATGAATATATCACGAGGATCTAGGATAATTGTATTGGACTACTTTTAAGATTATACCTAAGAATCTATGGAAAACTAAGGATATATCCCAATTGAATTGAGGTGATGAAGAACTATTCATTAAGGTTTATATAGATACTAGTTTTTATATATATTATAAAGTTATGAAGTCATAGTATGGATATATTATTTGTATCAATATAGGATCTTAGAGAGAGAGGAGTTCAAAATAGCTAGTTGTAGTCAATTCTATAATATATTCTGAGTATATCGTACCTTCTAATACTTCCATGAATGAAATATATATTTTATAAATTTTCAGTGATATTTATTTGTTTCCTAGAAGTAAAACCCCTATTATAGTTTACTATTAAAACACTACAGTGATGGATCTATCCAAGGATCCATGGTCACATCAGAGGAAAAGAAATATACTTTATAAGTTTCATATCTTAAGGTATTTTTCCCAATGAGGAGAAGTCATAGTGAGTAGAGTATCCATCAAGAAAAACATAGTGTTACCCTTAATGAAGGATTTATCTCTTTTGGATCATGATCATCATGTGAGATCTAGCATACTAAATGTTGTTGTTAGTTGGATCTAGTGAATGTGGGAGTCTATTGGGGTCGTTTCCCTTGAAAGGAAATTCTTGGTACTTTACTGTATATTTTTAATATTAATTAATTTTTCATATCACATTATTGTTTTTCTTATATAGGAATTTTTTATGTGATAATTACTTATGAATATATGTAACGTTAAAAGGTTATAGAAGTTCCCTATTATAATGGGAACCAAAGCTTCAATGACATTATTCATGGGTCTTGTTCTATTGTTCAATGACATTGTCTGATGGGAAATAGATGATATAAACTATTAGGGGTAGCAGGGTCATGTGTTCTCCCTTGGTAATCTTTAGGACATAAGTTTATGAGAACAATACCATTAAATATGAAATCCACATTTCAATGAGTCATTCGATGTTGCTATATGAAATCATGTGTGTTGATCTGTAGACTTTAACATTATCATTAATGGATATAATTACTCTTATACTTATATGAATTGATGAAAACTGTGAAAAAGTATGTTTGTGATGATGTAGGAAATATTGGGTATGTCATGAGTGGCATTTTATTTATAAATAACGATAGAAATTATTTATCCCTTTTGACACTTGAAGGAAATTAATATCTCATGACCTTGATGGAATATAATCGCCTTAATAAATTCTTTTCCATGTTTTTTAGCTAGAAGGTTTCTTTTTCAAACACAATGAAATATACATCAAGCATATATGTTAATGACACAGACATGAAACCTTCTTGATTCAATATATCATTATAAAGGGTTTATATTATGTGGTAAAAATTCATAGGAAGTTGTATATCATCCCGATGTCAACTTTTTTCAATATGTATTCCATTGTGTGTTGTTATAGAGTAACCATAGACTTCTAGAAGTAATGTCTAATTACACCAAAAAGTGTCCAAGAGGGTCACACACATTGTGTATTCGAAATCTTAGTTAAATTATTATATTAAATTTAATAGTTTGGAATAAATAATTTTCCTTTGGTTTTTTAGATTACCATTATTCAGTAATAATTTATTTAAATGAATAAGTGAGTTAAATGATAATAATAAATATTAACTTTTATGTTTTTAAAATATAATAATTATTATATTTTTTATAGAATATTGCATTGTCATTTATTTAATTAAATATCCATTATTTGAGTATCAGTAAATGTCTATTAGGGAAAAAAATTGAGTTCACGAAATTTATAAATATAATAACAATATTATTATTATTATTATTATTATTATTATCATGAATGGGGACATATAATAATATTAATGTTGGTAGGGGATAGTGTGGGATTTTCAAACCCCAAACCAGATATAATAAATATCTCGGTATATCACCTTTGTAATTGAAAATTTTTGCTCACAACAGATTTAGTGATACTATCTCAATCTCTATTTAGAGTTAAATAAATCTAGAGTGTTGTCCTCCCCTCCTCCCCCAAGAAAATGAGAGATCACAAAGATTTATTCCTCTTTAGATAGGAATTCGACTGTGATCAACCACAAACAACACAACAGATCAGATACAGAACTTCTATCACATATAAATTCTATGACGTCATTTAAATATTTTATTGCATGCGTGCATCATCTCTACAAAGGTTCTTCACTTGAATAATATAGAAAAATGATTGTGTGATGAGGTCTAATCCATCTGATCATCAATGAATGTATAATTATGATTCAAGTGAAAATCTATTTGTAAATTAATGATAAACTATGTCACGACCCCCTCCCCACAAAGTCTACCCCTCCTCAGCTGGCAATGTGAGAAGAGAGATAATGCCCCCCGAGTCCTGCCTCTAGTAGGCCTCGGGTTGTCGACTAGCACCGAGGGTATAGTAAACACACAAATGGAAGGCATTACCCTCAAAGAGAACACATGCAGAAGAGAGAGATAGAATTGACACCAACCAACTCCAACTCAAAACTAAAGTATAAAACAAACCCATGTACATATATGAAATTCCATGAAAAAGTACAACAACTGAAAGGGAAAACTACAAGTACCAAAAAGAAAGTAAAACGGCAGTGACTGCAAGACCGAACAGCTCCTCCAACCACAAGCTAGTAGTAACAAGATTAATCTATACCCTGCTCCAAGTGACCTGAAAAACAGTATATATATATGTAGGGTGAGTATAATAGTATACTCAGTAGGATCATCCCCGAATCATATCGTGAAAAAGTAAAGAAAGCATGCTAAATCCCAGTGAACAACATGTGAAACTAACTCGTAACCTAAATAGGTATACTAAGTTCCCATCCTCACCATGGCTACTCTCACCAAGTAACGCATACAAGAATATAGCATATAGTAAAGAATATCAAGGGTACCTCGCTAGTACTTCCCCACTAGTTTTCCACTTTGCCGCAACGACATACGCCATGTGAATCTCTTTCCAAAAGCTTACCCATATAAACTAGGGATAAGCTCCACAATATGCACCACATGCACCACAAAGGATTTCCCACAGACACCTCAGCGAAGCTCCACACCATCCTCGCAACTAAAAGAAACCATGTAGGTTCTGGGAGCCACCACATCCCACATAATGTGTATCATACATCGGGCATTGTTCCCCAATCCATTACAGCCCATACGCCGAGTAAAGATCCTCATGCCATCACAGCCTATACATGTTACACCTGTAGTAGTCTATAGGATACTATATCCAGAATATATGTGTGGAAATAACAACAATCCATTACATCCCTCTACACACATATATGGGGAAAACTAACAGTTGTGCCCACGACACTAATATCTACTAAGGGAAGAGAGAGGGGTCAAAGGGGGTAGCCAGCCATTCATCATCCCATCAGAATGTTGGGGAAAACACCCCCTCAGGGCTCAGAATCCCTAGGGTGTCAGTTTCCCTTACCGACAAGGTGGAGTAGCATATAGAAACACAAAAAGTGTAGAATATAGGTAACTCACAACCACACTATGGGCATAACCAAGTCTTGGCCTCAACTGCAGCTAACGTCTCTCGGTCTCTGGGCTGCTATTTCTAAGACTAGGCATCTTATAAGCACACAACCAGTTAAATAACTTCATTAGGTTACTTCATTCCCTTTTTCATCAATTCCACTTTACATTAATAAATTATTTTCACGTTAATTAACCATGAACAACCCACATTCAACATCATTTGCATCACACCCAAAGTCCACTATCCCTTTTTCAAATTACTGCCACTTCATTAAGTTCCATCAAATTCAAACCCCATGGGTTAACATCATTTATTCATAATTTCAATACATAATTAATTTTCCATATTCCAAGGCATTCTATAAAAGCTTCATATGCTACTAAACACAAGGGGGCTCAACACGGTGAGTAGATGTACTACCAGTCGAATCTTTATCGCCTATAGCAAGAGCATAGACCCATTCCCCCTCAAGAGGCTAAACATGGAAAGAAAGTGGCATACCCCACGCATTTTCGCCTCCTTCAGAAGAAGGGTAAGCAAGACCATTTTCGTTGAGCTGTGGGGAAAAGTAAAGTAGATAATCAACCAATTAAACCACCAAACATCCAGCCATCACATCCATCCCATTCCATCATCCTCAGTGTCCTCCCCGACACCCACATGCATAAACAGATGCATCTCGCCACTCTAGGTGACATTCACTACCACAACCACAAGGCCTCCCTGCCTCCACATATCACTACAACCCTCCAAGTTTACATCACAACACAAGCAGCAGGAAATCAAACATCACATCAAATGGGATCTTGGCCCTTTAACAAGGCATCCAACCTTCATTAATAATGAGCACTCATGCATCCAAACCACAAGGCATTCGGCCTTACAAGAAAGAGGGTAACTCAGAACCCTTTAGGGAATTCAATCAATCAAGTTCGTAAATCCATCTTCAATTAACATATTCAATTCGTTTGTTCTAACATCATGAACCAAAACAGTAATCTATCACAAGGATTAAATATGCTTAATATGCCAACTTAATCAACATCAAATTACAACAGGAACCATATTCTTCATCATGCCTCTTTCTACTTTTCCAATTAATTATCAATTATTTCCAGCTTTACGTTCATTATCAATTTCATCAAGAACAACATGTTAACAAGCGAGGCATAGATATCACACTATCTAGAAACTCAAGAGGTAAACCGTTATCATGGTACAAAGAAACAAAAGCAATCAAACCAATTATTTGAATCTGGTTCAAGTATTTAACTTGGTCAATTTCGTTGTGATCCAAATGGCTAAATAATTCTAACTCTACTATTACACAAAAAAATTAGAGAGATTCACGAATTCCCTACCTCAAGGTTTATTGACAAAAACCACTACGGTCGAAGAACGCTCAAGGAACCCAGGTTGATTCTCGGAATCCCCACCTTAGATTTCTTTTCCTTACAAGATCAAGACCAAGACTTTTCACAATGCCATCCACACACTTAGATCTACCCATAACAGGTTTAGATCTAAGACACCAAGAGAAGTGAAGGAGTAGATCTATGTAGATCTAAGAAACCAACAAGAACGAGGAAGTAGGGCCATATACCTCAAGAATATGGCTTCAATTAACCAAGAGAAGACTATGGATCGCCTCCAAACACTTGGGAGAGGTTCTTCTATCTCCAAAGAAATGTAATCGCAACTTATGGCTGATTATGCGATTAAAAAAGCAAGATAAAGGATAAATGGTCAAGATCCTAACATTTAGGATCTAACTTTAGGTGCCCACATGGCCTAGTCGCACGGTTAGACAAACTGTGCGCTAATCGTGCGGTCACCACTGCCTTAGCCACCTAGCTCGCATGGTTTGGCAACATGGTTTAGACAAACTGTGCGCCTCCTTTGTAGTATCTACTTCCATCAAGGCCAGCTACGCACGGCTTGGCCGCATGGTTTAACAAATCGTGCGCCAACCGTGTGAAAGCTGCAGGACTTCCATTTTTCTTTAAAAAGGCCACCCAAATGCACCTCCAAGCCACCTCAATCCCCCGGGACACCTCTAACACCACATTTTCAAAGGGAATGGACGGGAGAGGTCCGGGACATTACATCAGATACCTCTCAAAACATTCTCATCCTCAAGAATCCAAAACCCACGTAAAGAGAAAACGAAACAGGGTTCAAACTTCCACCCACCGAGATACCTCTCAAAAGAGAGCAAGCCAAAAAAAGGAATCCCTCTCATAAACACGAAGGTTTCATAACCACACCAGTTATATTTACACATGAAAAGAGATAAACAAAAAACAACTCTGGGTACTGAGCACGCATCTGTGACTCACGTTCCTAGGTACTCTCCTTCAAGCCACCGTGTCGCCACAAGACCCAAACCAAAGGAATAGAACGCTCGCGCAACACCTTATATCCGCGGTCTTGGATCTCCACAGGTCTCTCCTCAAAGGTTACATCATCATCGACATCGATATATCCCCAATCAATGATGTGAGAGTCATCATGAAGATAACGACGGAGTTGCGATACAAGGAAAACATCATATATCCGACTCATCTGCGGGGGAAGTGCTACTCGATACGCCATAGTTCCTTAACGAGCTAACACATCAAAAGGCCCAAAAAACCGGGGAGAAAGCTTACTTCCACGACCAAACCATCACTACCCACGACAAGGAGTCACCTTCAGAATTACATGATCCCCAACATTAAACTCTACGGGTCTTATCCTTTTATCGGCATAGGATTTTTGACGATCTTGTGCTGCCTTCACCCTCTCATGAATCACCTAAACCATCTCTATTGTATTCCGAACTAGTTCCGGTCTGAGAATTACTGACTCTCCGACCCCAGTCCATCACAATGGAGAACGGAATGGTCGGCCATACAAGGATTCCATGGTCACCATACCGATGGTAGAGTGAAAACTGTTATTTTAAGCGAACTCTACCAAGGGTAAGTGCCTCATCCACGAGCCTCCAAAATCAAGAACACAAGAGCGCAACATTTCTTCAAGAGTTTGGATATTTCACTCTATCTGACCAATCGTTTGAGGATGAAAAGTAGTTCTAAGGCATAGCTGAGAACCGAAAGCATGTTTGAGACCTCTCCACACCCTAGAGGTAAAATAAGGATCTCGATCAGAAATGATCATCCTTGGAACTCCAGGATGTCTCACCACCTCCTCTAGATACTGCCTCGACAAAACTTCAACTGAGCTCGACTACTTGATCGCTATGAAGTGGGCCGATTTTGATAAACGATCCACTACCACGCAAATAGCATCATGTCCTCCCGGATCTCGAGGTAAACCTGTAACAAAGTCCATTGAGATGTCCTCCCACTTCCACTGAGGAATCTCTAATGGCTGGAGAAGACCACCAGGAACACGGTGTTTGGCCTTCACCTTCTGTCAGACTAAACATTGAGACACAAGCTCGGCAACTGCACGCTTCAACCCAGGCCACCTAAACTAACTCCTCAAGGATCAGTACTTCTTTTTCATGCCAGGATGTACTGCTAGAGGTGAACTATTGAACTCTCTAAGAACCATCTCGTGCATTGAAAAGGGAACAAAAAGCCTTCCATTATACAACACTCTGTGTTGTTCATCCTCAGACCAACCATCAAGGGCCTCACCACAAAAGAATCGGTCTCTCCAGACCTCCACCTCAAGATCCCCCAACTAGGACTCTTCCACCATATACACCATGGATGATTGTACCATCATCTAAAAAGGACAGCCTCTACCCCCCAACTTATCCGATTTAAAGATAAAAAACAGACAGTTCTTCTATTACTCTCCAGGAACCACCAGATTCACGCACAGCATCACTACGTGACTTTCGGCTCAGCGCATCAGCTACAACATTCCCCTTTCCATGTGTATAAGATATTTCGAAGTCGTATTCCTACAAGGACTCCATCCACCGATGCTGTCATAAATTCAAGTCACACTGGGAGAAAACATACCTCAAACTCTTATGATTGGTGAAAACCACAAAGCGCTCACCAATGAGGTAATGTCTCCACTACATCATAGAAAACAACACGGCTTCCAACTCGAGATCATGGGTGGCATAGTTGCATTCATGGGGACGTAACTTCTGATACCCATAAGATACAACGGACCTATTCTGCATAAAAACACAGCCTAACCCCAGACGTGAAGCATCGCAGAAAACATCAAACTGAACTCCTTCAGTTGGAAGACAAAGTACTGGAGCACTTACTAACTTCTCCTTTAGATAATCGAAATCTTCCTCACACTGATCAGTCCATATGAATGGCTGATCCTTCTTAGTGAAAGATGTCAGAGGAGTCGCAACCCATGAGAAATTATCCATCAAACTCCTGTAGTAGCCTGTGAGACCAAGGAAACTCTGCACCTCTAACACTGTCTTGGGGGCTTCCAAAGACACAACTACTTCTATCATCGATGGATCCACAACTACTCCCTATTGGGACAAAACATTCCCCAAGAAACGGACTTCTCGAGCCCAAAACTCACACTTCAACATCTTCCCGAACAGATGATGTTGACAAAGAACTCCCAAAACAGATCATAGATGCTCTTCATGCTCCTCTTCAGATGTGGAGTACACAAGAATGTCATCGATGAAGACTACCAAGAACTTGTCTAGGACGGGCGAAACACAACATTTATCAAACCCATGAACACAGCTGGAGCATTCATCATGCCGAACAACATTACAATGAACTCATAATTCCCATGACGACAATGAAAAGTAGTCTTCGGGATATCCTCATCCTTCACACGCATCTGATGATAACCTGACCGCAATTTGATCTTTGAGAACCAACTTGAACCCTTCAGTTGATTGAATAAATCATCAATCAATGGAAGAGGATATCAGTTCTTTATTGTCACTATATTTAAGCGATGATAATCGACACACAACCACAAACTGTCGTCGGCCTTCTTTACGAACACAACTGGTGCACCCCATGGTGACACACTTGTCCGAATAAAACTGCACTGCAATAGACCACCAAGCTACATACATAGCTCTCGCAACTCAGAAGGGGCCATCCTATATGGATACATAGAGATAGGAGACGCTCCTGGCTGTAGCTCAATCCCAAAATCGATCTCCCGTCGAGGGGGTAACGCCACATCCTCTTCTGAAAAGACATCAGGGTACTCCCCCTTGACCCTAGGAAACTCAAACTATTTAACCCCTGAAGAACTCAGCATCAACTCGGTCATCATGGATGATAAGGATGGAACACGCCTATGACCCATCTGAGGATCTCGCTTGCCAACAAACACCACCTCCTCTCCATCTGCACCGATGAAGATGACCTTCTTCCTGAATCAATCCACGATATCCTGCACCAAATACACCAATCCATGCCGAGGATGACATCATATGGTTGTATCCGTAAACACAGAAAATCTCCCCAAGAGAGGTGTTTCCCAAACACTATCTCACAGTCTCTACATACATCAATCAAGTCAGCTCGACCTCCAACTAGTGTAGTAAACGCCAAGGGAACTAGAATCCTCTCTACCTTAAGTCTCAATGAATGGACAAGGGTAGGTGATTTGAAGGAGTTTCTCACTCCTAAATCAAACAAGGCATACACCAATGTAGAAAACAAGCAAAGGGTACATCGAATGACATCTGGCTCGCCTGGTGCTGACAACACTAGAGCATGAAGCTGACCATGATCTCTTCCATGGCCTCTCAGACCCTGATGACGACCACCACCTTTGCCGCACTCTTCTCTCTAAGGATGGGGAGCATCATGGGGCGGTCCTCTGCCTGCCCCATCTACCCTTTGGTGATCAAAAGCTGGTGCAAACTGCTGTTGTTTCCTATGCTGGAACTGTCTCAAAGGTGGAACCTGGAGCGGAGTGCCTGGTGTACGATGACTGCTCTGAAAGGTTGAGCACTCCCGCTGCTGATTGTCACGACCACCACAAGAAAAACAAGTTCCTAATCCCTTAGAAATGTTTTGAGAGTTATTGCCTTCGGGGAAACGGGATGGGAAGGGTTGGGACGTACCCCCTGCTGAACGGAAACTCTTTTGTCCTAAAAATCGGGAACCCCTGACCATAGCTCTGCTTCATGAGGAATCGTGTTGATTCCCCTCTCGTGATGATCTGGTCCTGGCCAAAGTCCTATGAACAACCTCTTCCCTCACCAGCACCTCGAGATATGTCTTCAGTATAAATGGGGTTACCTAGCGCTGGATCTCTGGATGCAAAGCCTCTTCAAAATGCCTCGCCCTGGCCTCCTCATCGGGTAACAGGTCCGAAGCATATCGTAGAAGTTTCCTTAAATGGAATCCAAACTCTCGAGCACTAGATCTCCCATGTCGAAGGGTAAGAAGCTCCTGGTGACTAGAAACCATTGCAGTAGAGGAAAGGAACTTGATTCTGAACTTATCTCGAAACTCCTCCCATGTGATCGCTAACTCCTCACGATCCTCGAGGAACAAGAACCACCACTGCCTTGCTGCTCTATGCAGCATCGTCAAAGCTAAGGACACCCAGTGCTCCTTCCGTGCACGGATCAAACTGAATCATATCTTGACCACCTCCAACCAGTCATTTGTAAATACATCTGAAACGGAGCCCTCGTAGTTCTTCAGACTCTGGAACTGAAACTCTCAGAGTGTCTTCCTCCAAGTGTCGTCTTCGTCAACCTCTACCCTGCGGCGACCTACTGGAACAGCCATCTGGACATCTTCTACACAAACCTGATGACGACGTCGACCTAGAGCCATACCTGAAAAATAAAAAACACTTAGAGCTCCTAAGCCTAGAATATGGAAGACTCAGCATTAATTAATTAATTTTTTTCTTTCATTCATTTTAGGTTAACATATCCCAAGGTCTAACAATTCAAACATAGGCACAAAGAAGAATTATTCATGATCCTTTCCTAGGTCTCAACCCTGAAACTAGTATCACCTTGTTTAGTATCCACTGTAAACTTAAAGGTTTGTGCAACAGATCATAGGGGGCCCTAAACGCCTATGTCTCTGCCAGTCTCCAGTGCTTACACCACTTTCGAAACATGAATGACACCATTTCCCTACCAACCCATGCATCATAACCTATGCCTAACTCCAATCCCCATCCAATCCCTCAACCATAGCTCTGATACCACTATTTTAGAACCCCTCCCCACAATGTGTACCCATCATAGGCCAGTAATGTGAAAATAGAGATAATGACACCCCGAGTCCCACCTCTAGTAGGCCTCGGGTTGGCGACTAGCATCGAGGGTATATTAAACACACAAATATGAGGCATTACCCTCTAAGAGAACACTTGCAGAATAGAGGGATAGAATAGACACCAACCAACTCCAAATCAAAATAGAAGTATAAATGAAACCCATGTACATATATGAAATTCCATGAAAAAGTAAAACAACTGAAAGGGAAAACTACAAGTGCCCAAAAGAAAGTAAACCAGCAGCAACCGCAATACCGAACAGCTCCTCCAACCACAAGAAAGTAGTAATAAGATTGATCTCCAACCTGCTCCAAGTGACCTGAAAATCAGTTTATATATACATAGGGTGAGTATAACAGTATACTCAGTAGGATCCTCCCTAAATCCTCTCATGCAAAAGTATAGATATCATGCAAAATCACAGTTAACAACAAGTGAAACTAACTCATCACCTAAACAGGTATACTAAGTTTCCAACCTCTCCATGGATACTCTCACCAAGTAACACATACATGAATATAGCATATAGTAAAGAATATCAATGGTACCCTACTACTACTTCCCCACTAGTTTTCTGCTTTTCCCCAACGGCATACGTCTTGTGCATCTCTCTCCAAAAGCTTCCCCATATAAACTAGGGCTAAGCTCCACAATCTGCACCACATGCACCACAAAGGCTTGCCCGCAGACACCCGGGCTAAGCTCCACACCATCCTCACAACCAAAAGGAACCAGGTAGGTTCCAGGAGCCACCACAACCTGCATAATATGTATCATACATCGGGTATTGTACCTCAATCCATTACAGCCCATACGCCGAGTAAGGATCCGCATGCCATCACAACATATACACGTTACACCTATAGTAGTCCAAATGATAGTATATCCAGAATATATGTGTGGAAATTACCACAAGCCATTAAATCCCTCTACACAAATATATGACAAAAACTAACTGTTGTGCCCACGACACTAATATCTACCAAGAGAAGAGAGCGGGGTCAATGGGGGTAGTCATCCATTCATCCACCGATCAGAATTTTGGGGAAAACACCCCCCCAGGGCTCAGAATCCCCAGGGTGTCAGTTTTCCTTACCAACATGGTGCAGTAGCGAATAGAAACACCAAAAGTACAGAATATATGTAACTCACAACCACACTATGGGCATAACCTAGTCTTAGCCTCAACTGCAGCTAACGTCTCTCAGACTCCAGGCTGCTATTTCTAAGACTAGGCATCCAATAAGCACACAATCAGTTACAGAACTTCATTAGGTTACTTCATTCCCTTTTTCATCAATTCCACTTTACGTTAATTAATTCTTTTCATGTTAATTAACCATGAACAACCCACATTCAACATCATTTTCATCACAAACAAAGTCCACTTTTCCTTTTTCAAATTACCACCACTTCATTAAGTTCCAGCGAATTCCAACCCCATGTGTTAACATCATTTATTAAGAATTTCAATACAGAATTACTTTCCCCTATTCGCAGGCATTCTAGAAAAGCTTCCTATATTACTAAATACAAGGGGGCTCAACACGGTGAGTATATGTACTACCCATCGAGTCATTGCCGCCTATAACAAGAGCGTAGTCCCATTCCCCCTCGAGAGGCAAAACATGGAAATCACATGGCATACCCTGCGTGTTTTCGCCTCCATCAGAAGAAGGGTAAGCAGGACCCGCTGCCTTGAGCAGTGGGGAAAAGTAAAGCAGATAATCAACCAATTAAACCACAAAACATCCTGCCATCACATCCATCCCATGCCATCATCCCTAGTGTCCTCCCCGACGACCACATGCATAAACCGATGCATCTCACCACTCTAGGCGTCATCCGCTACCACAACCACAAGGCCTCCCTACCTCCACAAATCACCACACCCCACTAGGTTCACATCACAACACAAGAAGCAGGAAATCAAACATCACATGAAATGGGATCTTCTCCATTTAACAAGGCATCCAGCCTTCATTCATAATGAGCACTCATGGCTCCAAACTACAACGCATTTGGCCTTACAAGAAAGAGGGTAACTCAAAAACCTTCTAGGAATTCAATCAGTCAAGTTCATAAATCCTTCTTGATTTAACATATTCAATTCATTGGTTCCAACATCATGAACCAAAACAGTATGCTATCATAAGGATTAAACATTCTTACTATGCCAACTTAATCAACATAAAATTACAACAAGAACCAGATTCTTCTTTATGCCTCTTTCTACTTAGCCAATTTATTATCAATTAACTCTGGCTTTACGTTCCTTATCAATTTCATCAAGAACAACATTCTAACAAGCGAGGGACAGATATGACACTATCTAGAAAATCAATAGGTGAACAGTTATCACGGTACAAAGCAACACAAGCAATCAAACCAATTCTTTTAATCAGCTTCATGTATTTAATTAGGTCAATTTTATTGTGATCCAAAGGGCTAAATCATGCTAACTCTACAATTTCATAGAAAAGTTAGAGAGAAGCACGAATCCCCTACATTAAGGGTTGTTGACGAAAACCACCATGGTCGATGAACGCTCATGGAACCCTAGTTGATTCTCTGAATCCCTACCTTAGATTTCTCTTCCTAGAAAGATCAAGACCAAGACATGTCAAAATGACATCCACACACTTAGATCTACCCATAACGGGCGTAGATATAAGACACCAATAGATGAGGAGTATATCTAAGTAGATCTATGAAATCAACTAGAACGAGGAAGTACGGCCACATAACTCAAGAATCCAGCTTCGATTCGCCATGAGAAGACTCCAGATCGCCTCCAAACGCTTAGGAGAGGTTCTTCTATCTCCAAGGAAAGGTAATCCCGAGTTATGGCCGATTAGGGGCTTAAACAAGAAATATAAAGGCTAAATGGTCGAGATCGTTAAATTTAGGATCTAACTTTAAGTGCACGCACGTCCTACTCACACGGTTAGACAAACCGTGCGCTAACCATGCGGTCACCACTGCCTTGGCCACCCAGCTCGCACGGTTTGGCGGCAAGTTTTA
Organism: Viscum album; assembly: GCA_963277665.1. Taxonomy (NCBI): domain Eukaryota; kingdom Viridiplantae; phylum Streptophyta; class Magnoliopsida; order Santalales; family Viscaceae; genus Viscum; species Viscum album. Next base: position 1,230,455,081 of record OY728130.1, read on the forward strand.
GACAAATCGTGCACCTCCTGTGTGGTCTCTACTACCATTAAGTCCAGATACGCACAGCTTCACCACATGGTTTAACAAACCGTGCGCCAACCATACGAAAGCTACAGGACTTCTAGTTTTTTTTTTTTAAATGCCACCCAAACGCACCTCCAAGCCGCCTTGATCCCCCGGGACAACTCTAACACCAAATTTTCACAAGGGAATGGACCAGAGAGGTCCGAGCCATTATAAACTACTTGTGAGGTTATCCTCGTCTAGTTTTTGTGTTTTAATGTATTCATGTAATCTATAGTTTTCATTGGATAATTTGTTTTGATCTTGTAAATAAAAAATTACATGTGATTTAATACTAAAAGCTAAGTTAGTCATACAATAAATGGATGCTTAATATATACCCAAATCCTATATAAATATCATATATATTCATTATATACTTATTTATAATCATACATAAAGGAATATATATAAAAATTAATTACACCATTTTGGGAGATGGTAGGCCCAATGTACGTTTGAATGATGTTTTCCCTGTTCGAAGGATGGAACGAATGTAAGGTAAATAATAATTAATATTTATATAATAATTATTATATAATATATAACATATATATTCATTAAATTGATCCTTATTAACATCCAAGTAATTCATAAATGATGAAAATGTATTTGATCTCTTCATGGAGGTGGTAGTCTTCACGTACGCATGAGTGGCGTTATTGTTTTCTAATGACTTGGATATTGAAAAGGTAGATATGATATTATAATTTTATTTTAATAATAATTTCATAAATATGAAATATATTCATTAGTTTCATCTTTATAACTATAAAATTAATATGGTGAATAAATATGAATTCAACAGCTATGTGGAGACGGTATGTCCTACATACACATGACCGATGTTTCCACTTTTTGTACGATGGAAGATTGATAGAAAAGGGATGTCCTATAATTATAATATAATAGAAGAATAATCATGATAATATATTTTTTATTTTATTATGGTTACAACAAATTTTGTGGAATAAGAAGAAGAAATTAATTTGATATAGTTGGTAAAGATGATTACCTCATCATCTGTAGACTTCCATTATATTCCTTCTTCACAACCCATAGGATGGTAATTTAAGAAGATTAGAACCAATATATAGTGTATATGGATGTGTATGAGATAATGGGCATGGTTTGGTCGATCAAGATGAATCAATGTGGATTTATGCTTTGATAGAATCGTGTGTCCATTTAGATGGGAGGGAAAGGACACACATGTAATTTCTAAAAAGAGTAAAATATAATTATGTCATTTGTAAAAATAATGCTTCCAAAGATATAGATATATTAATAAAAATATTATAGGGTTTAAATATCCCTAGAAAATAATGTTTATAAGGATTTTTTAAATTTTAGGCCACATCATTTAATATATTCTCTTTGTTGACTAATTTTAATCATAATTGTGAAAGGTAGTTTTTCAATTTTAAAGGCTTATAATTTTACATGTAATGTAACAATTAGCACATATATGAATGTGGGATGGCTTTTCATTACTATTTTTCACTACATGAACACTTTAATGTTTTTTTATGATTTTTAAATAACTGAATGAAATATTATTATAATAAGATACTAATAATTTTATTTTTTAAAAAATTCATATAATTTGACATTAAAAATAGTGGGATAGTAATTGAATTAAAATTTAAACATTTCAAACATCTCTAATATGTTATTTATATCTATAATATTAATTAAACATAATAATTCAACACAATTTTATTACTTTTAATATTTTGAAAATAAATAATTTTATTTTTATATTTATCGAATTAATACAATATCGGCATTCTTCATTCATTTAAAGTAATTATTTAATCACTAATAATTATAAATAAATTACCACTAATAAAAAATATTTATATTAAAAAGAAAATTTTATAACAAAACGTATCCAATTTTTATCCTTATTTAAAAAATTCATAGATATTAAATTCAATAGAGTGAAAATTTTAATTTGGTATATCCTTAAATTAATATAATGGTCATAATAAAATAAATATGGCTCTAAGTTGCCATATATTCAAGGTTTTGATGTAAAAAACAAAAATCCACTAATAAAATAAGATAACAGAATGTTCTGATTTATTTTTATAACTTATCTCATTGTTTAGACACTATTTTACCCACTTTATCATTACCAAGGTGGAAATAATTACTATGGTTACTATTCATAATGATAAAATATAAATGGGAACTGTTTAACAGATTTGACCCTCGAAATTCCACATAAAGTTTCCATTCCTCAAGATTCAATCAGTATTAGTGGTAAAGGTCATGTTTTTATATAAATTTATTAAATGAAAAAAATACATTTTTTAGGAAAATGTGTTTTTAAGCATAAAAAATAACTACTTTAAAAAACATTAATATTTATAATCAAAATTTATTTAATTTATTTATTATAAATCAAATGGATCATATGTATGTTTAATATAAAATCCAAAATATAATGTAAATTTTAAATTTTTTGAAGTAAAGAAAATATTTGAAAAATTATGTATTTTTCACTATTCACTGAAAAATCAATCATTTTAGAAAAATACCAAAATTTATTCTTAAGTTGATTATTTTTTAGATTTAAAATATCATTATAATTTTTTATGAAACATTTTTTGTATGTATAAAAAATAATTATTTTATGTTCCCATAAAAATAAATAAAAAACATTTTGAAGAAAACATATTTTGAATAATGATATGTCCTTACTTAAAATTTAGTGTTTATTTCCTAATAATATATTAATAAATTTTCAATTTTTAGTACCTCTATAGATATTTTTTTAATATGTTTATTCATATTATAATCCACCAATTAAATGAATATGTTATAACATTCATATTTAAAAAATAATATTTTATTATTGGTTTAAAGTCACTATTGCATGTTGATAGTGCTATAGAAATTTGTGTCCATTTAAAAAAATCAGGGTGTCATAGAGGATCTATGGATATATCTAGTATACGATGCCTAAGTTTTTAAACATGATGTCTTAGGGTATGATTCTTGTATCAAAATATATGTAAATATAGGATTTTCAAGTGTTAAGATTTATTTATATGAATGGATAAATTTTATTCTATAATTTGCTTATGCATATAAACCCTATATTTGGGACCCTAAAAGTTATCAAGATCTAATTTGTGTTTAATAAGGTCATATAGGGTGGACCAATAGTTATAGTTTATGGTATCACATATGGGATCATTTTTCATATAGTTTAACATCATACACAACTGAATTGGATGTCATGTGATTTATGGGCTTATGATGAGGAACAATGCGAAGAATTTATTAGCCATACAATGTTAAATGATGTGTGTTTTATTTTACATTCATATGATGGGGACATATAAATAAATGTTTTTGATCATATTTTTTTCATTGAAAATTAAAATGGATTTTTTCATAATTCTAAAACTATGATTGGATTTAGATTTTCAACAATTTACGTTCATATGATGAGGAACATTATATATAGGATTTCTTTTATATTTTTTCTCATTTAAAAAATTATAGGCCTTCATATTATTGTCGAAATAATACATGGAAAACCCAACATGAATGAAAGGGTCCTGATATTGTAGTCTAAATAAAGTGATAAATGGGCCTAAAATATTTTGTTTTATCTATGGTGGATAATCTAAACAACACTAAATATCTTATAATTATAGAAATCAAGTCATATTTAATTCATGTATGGTGTCCTCTATATATATTGGATCTTGTGTAAGAGAAATATCATGATAGTTTATATAAAATGTAAGAATATTAAAAAACCACACATTAATGAGAGGGTTGTAAAAAAACTATGGAGAGAGGGTTGAAGATAACTATATTTTTGTCTAAGCCTTTGCTAGAAGATCCTGGAATCACTACATTTAAAAAAAAATAAAGAATAAATAAACAATTCATTCTTAAAAATTACTTTGTATAAATCTAAATCCTGACAAGAGATACATGCTAATGAAGTGAATGGATATCTTGTATTGAGAAGGTTGTAAACCAGACATGAATATAGTCGCAGAACCACGACAACATGAGGTGTTCCCATCAAAATTTAATGCCACAAGAATATGATACTTGAGCTAGTGAAAATCATGTCCCTTCGGAGAGAACCAACATGGTGATGGATCTTTTAGATGGGCCATGGATGAGACATACTGGACTCACTATGTATTATATTAAAATAGAATTAAACCCACATTCATATTTAAAATGTATTATTTATTTATAGATCTCTCTCATAAACATGAGGGAAATTCATAAGTTTATAGATGATTCCATGAAATGGAATGTTAAGACCTTACCTTAATGGATAAATGATTAAACTCTATAGTATAACCAATAATATAAATAGAATATTTGGGTATGCCTATGATGTGAAGTATAAGCATCGTTACATATCTAAAGGTGGAATTAATGTATCCATATATAGTTCATGTATGATATTTTTCCATAGTGGAGGTATGTAATGAATTTATTTTAGTCTACTATATCTATAAATATTAAATACCTAAGGAAATAAAACCTTCATGTAGATTAAGACCTTACACAATAGAATATTTTACTATTGTTCATAAGAATTATACCACTATATATATTTTAATTTCATACATGATAGAAAAGTCTTAATTCATTAAATTTATATGGTATAGACTATATGTTGTTCTTTTTAACATACTGTGACAAGGACCAGGTTCCCTGATGTTTGTATTCAAGCATCTTGGACTTAGATGTAATGTAATTTATGTTTATAAAACATAATCCTATTCTAGGAAATTTACAATCATATGGAGTTGAATACATATTGTAAAATTGAAATTATTACATCAATGAAATTGTTATATATTTTTACATATTGCAGCAAGGAGTTTTATAAGATCATGATAAAATTATGAAAAATAATTTTTCAGAATATTTTCATTATTAGTAGGAGGGATGCACTTTCAATCCATTATGGTTAATGAATAAGATCAATTAAGTAATACCATTTATATAATATATGCTTATTCCCATTTTTTTCTTGATTCAGAGGTTTCCCCAAAGGTATCATTGGTTTTCTTAGAGACAAAACTAGTAACACATATAAGATTTAGAAAAATAAAAGCTTCATGTTGAATTCTTGTACCACATTATTTTGTTAAACCTCAATGTTATCCAGTTTGTTTAACCTTTTCTCATCAATTAATTGTAATCCCTCAAGTTGTATATTTTCTTTCTCATTTTCAAATATATTAATCAAAATAAAAATTAAATGTGATGTCAATTAGACATTAATGGGAGATAATACAATTGTATCTTTAGAAAGAATAATGAATTCACCTATGTTCTAGTACGGGATGTGGTGTTATAATCCCACAAAACATGATAGAGTTTGTATCTCCAAGACATAATAATTTTGGTCACCATAATTTGAATTTAAATAGGATGTTTTTTAAGAATGAATCTATCTTCCCATTCAACACCTCTTGGTAAAGGAAGGACTGGTTATATAAGATATTGAATTTGGGATAAAATCATTTTCATTTAATGGACTGTACATTGGTTCAATTTTTATTCAAAATTATTTGAGGGAAACAAAATATATTAATGATGTTTTACTTCATTTAATTGATGATATCTTATATTTTAATTCTTTAAGGGTTATATCATTGGCCCATATAGTGGGATGGATCTGTATGTGTAAGATGAATTGGCTCTGTTAGGATACAATTAATCTAAGGGATAATTCCTCCTCAGTAGGGATTCTTATCATTATGGACAAAAATATAGATAGTACACAGTTTGGAAATTATTATATAGTGTTGGTGGAAGTTAAAAAGCCCACAACAGTGGTCAAGTATGTTTTCCTAATAATAATAGAAGACAACATGAGGCTCAAAATACAGTACAAAATAAGGCCAAAATTCTATTCAGGATGTAGGTACTTTGGCCATCTGATAGCTTAGTGTAAAATAGATAAGGAAAATACATTTTGTAAGGTCAAAGAACATGATGATTCCACTTTTATAATGATGAGGGAAAATGAAAAAACCAATGCTTATATCCTCACCAATGTTGGACCCTCTAATGTGGATCATATGTCTATGCCACTGACTAGTGATCCACCTATTCTACCGAGCCAATAGGTGAATGTTGAATTGGAGGCTCAGATGCAGCATGTGTATACGGTCAATGGCTCTCTAATTGATAGGGAGTGTGGTGATGGTGTGAGAAGAAGCCCAAATGTCAATGAGGCACTACGTAGTGAGCCTCCTGGTAACCATCCCTCTTTCCTAATGGCTATTCCAATAGGTGCACCTATTATAGCTGAGGGGAATGACCATTTTGGTGTTGAGGTCACTCTTGGACATGATGGTTATGACCAGGCAGTGATTCTTGAAAATCTTGAGGCTGCAAAGGGTGTCGATAGTACTGGACCAGTTCCTAACATTTGGAAGGGAATCTCACTATGTACACCACCCCCTATTGGTAATTCCAACAACGGTGGATTGTATGAAACTAGGAACATATAACCCTTTCTACATGTTCCCTGTAACAAGGCTCCCTAAAAATCCACTCGTGATGTGGGAGTCCCTAAGCACCTATCAGCCAGTAACAAGTTCATACCTATTAATGGATCTTTTTGGGCTAATGACACTAGTGAAATATAGACATATGAGTAGGTTGAAAAATATTTAAGGATGAATTAAAAACCATTCTAGATCTATCATCATAGGTGGACATAACTAATTTAGTTGTGAATAAGGAAAAAGAATGGTTATGGAAGAAAGAAATTAAAAGGGAATACGGGTAAAGGCTAAAAAGTTGTTGAAAATGGTGGTGGACCATGGAAAAGGAGAAAATGTCAGCTCAAAATAAAGATCCTATATTTTAATTATCATATTCTTGTGATTAACTCAATTTAAAATTCCAATAGAAACATTATCACAACCTAAAAACCGGTGATAATTGTTCTGGCAGAGCCTAAGATGCTCTTTAAAAATTGTAGTGTCATTAAATGGGAATCCCTTGGTTAGATTTTTTGTTTCAAAAAACATCCATAACACCAATATGGACCACTTTTGGTTCTTCAAACATGAAAAAATTCTCATGTCATCAATCAGTGTTAATCCTCGTTGTATCTTTGTCTCGTTTGACCACCAAAAATGTAAAATCATGGCCACATTTTTCTATGCCTCAACATCATATCTTAGATGAATAGATCAATGGGAATATATTATGAATATTTCTAGAATATTAGTTTGAAATTGGGTGATATTTGTTGATTTCAATACTATCTTGAATCCTAAAGAAAACAATGGAATGAATTTTAATAGGCTATCTATAATAGGGTTTCCTACTGAATTGATCAATGTAATATTACCGAGGATCCAATTTGTGGTGCTGATTTAACTTTGAGTAGATATAATCTGCCTGGAAGAAGGGCTAGCAAGATGGATAATTGTTATACTTACATAAATGAGTTGAATGTTGTCACAAGAATATTAGGTCATACCCAGCATAAGCATCACACTAACCATAATCCAATTCTAGTTAAGATCACCACCCACTCCCCGAGGTTAGTACCATTAACATTTCATTTTATCAATAGATGGATTACCAAACACTTAGGTAGATATGTAATTATTCAGGTATGGAAGATGGATTTTTTGGTATCCCTTTACACATCTTTACTGAAAATTTAAGGAATGTCAAAAGCCATCTAAGAGACTGGAGAAAGAATTCATTCTCCAACCTCAAAATTTGTATTAGGCATGTAGAAAAGGATTCATCAAGTTGTAAAATTAGGAACGAGATTAAAAATATTCCTTCAATAGAAGATATTCATTCTATTTCAAGACATGAAGACTTTTTTGATACCAAGGAAAGGCTTGATTATAGATACATAGATTTGTGATGGTTTCAATATGGTGATAAGAACTGGAAATTCTTCCAAAGGCTGCACAAAGAAACGAATAATAATGTAGGACTCCAGGATATCAATATTAAGGGATGTCTCTATAAATATGAAAATGGAATTTCAAGTTAGGTGGTGACTTACTATCCAAATCACTACTCTGATGATGGGATTTACGACACTCATATGATGGTTGATAGCATTGGAACCTAAATTGACTAGAAACAAAATTGGTTCCTCATTATTGTTCACTCAGAGTAAGAGATTTAGAAATCCCTTTTTATTTAAATTGGATATCTATTCTACCCCTGATGGGTTTATCACTAATTTTTTCATGTTCTATTAGGACCTCCTTCGGGATGACATAACCAATAGAATCAAGGATTTATTTAGTCACACTTCCCTTGCTTTTGGAATCAACTCAAACATCATTACTCTCAGACATAATATGGATAATTATATTGATATCAAATATTCTAGGATACTTTCTATTATGAACACTATTCTCAAAGTCATTAGAAAGACATTAGTGACCCTGCTAGGAGGATTTATAAAGGATTATCTTAACCCACATCAATTTGGGGGTTTTCAGGAAGAATTAGTCAAAATTGATTGTTCACTGCCTATAAAAGTGGTAAATAAATGAAAATAAATCTAAATAAAAGGATATTTTTATTTAATATTTCCATTTGTAAGGCTTTTCACACTATCAAATGTATTTTTCTATTTCTGGTCCTAAAAAGCTATGTATTCTCTAATGACATCATCATATTGATCTATTAAATTCTCAAGTCTGTTCATATATCTATCTTGGTCAATGGATCCCCTAGTTGTTACATCCACTTCACTAGGGGTGTTCATACTGGGGATCCACGTTTAGGGATACTATTTTATATTTATGAAAATTACATGAGTAGATGATTCAATGAACTCACGCAACCTGGGATTTATAAGAAAATACATGTCGGTACAAACATCATCATTCTTACCCATTTTCTCTATGCTGACGTCATTATCCTTTTTGGGTAGCCATCAAGAAGGAAGATCTACGCTACGAAATACATGTTTAATCATTGTGATGAGATGGAAGGTTAGTCAATTAGTTGGATCAAGTCCATCATAATTTTTTGAAATGGAATCCATCTTGAGAAGAAAAATAGAATTATTAGAGAACATAGGAAGAAGAAAGACTCTCTCCATTTAACATAACATGGCATTCATGTGTTCTGGGGAAAGGCATGTGGAGACTACTTGGTAAAAATATATTTGTGAATTATTAATCATCGTTCCATATGGAATGGAAATAGCATGTCATAGACTGGTCGATATGCCTTATTAACTCAGTCATCACATCTAAATTTATTCACTCATTTTTCTAGTATATATGGACAAGAATTATGTTGAATGCACTTCAATACATGATCATAAACATCTTAGGGATAGGTTTTGTGAAAGAAATTAAGCTTGTAACCATTTCATGGAGGGACTATATCTAGAATTTTGAGCAGGGATGTCTTACGGTTATGGACCTCAAAACCTTTAATGAGGGAATCATCAATAAATTCACATTGATCCTTTGTAAGAACCCGGATCTTCATTTCATGTATTTTTTTCTTTTTTTGGTCATTTTGAGGAAAAGAAGAAAATCTGGAAATTTTCTATGTACACGATGTGTACTTTATGAGTACACACTGTGTACTTTTCTCCCGCGCGAGGCTGTGTGATGGCCATGTCCGGGCCACACACACAGTGTGTAGTAGTGATGTGGAGGCCTCTTAAAGTAGTGTATGGAAAGGGCGAGTACACGCCGTGTACTCATGAAGTACACACCATGTACTTTTCTTTTTATTTCATTAATCAGACCGAGGTCGCATCTTAAACCATTTTTCACCTTATTCTCCACCTAATTACGTCCAGAGCGTCCATGGAGGCCAAATCTTCATTGAGCCACCAATCTGTCACTGGTTATCCGAATCGAATGCCATCGGTTGTAATAGAATCGCAGCGGTGAGTTCTTGGTTCTTCTTTGGCCATGTTTCCTGATTTCTTCTTTTGTGATAGTTATATGAGGTTGAATGTTTTATATGTTTTTTAAGATCTTCTCCATTCTAGGCTGATTCACAGGCCAAGGATCAAGTATGTCGATCTCTTAGGATCTATGTAGGTGGTTTGTTTCCCTACGTTGAATTTCTTTGAGTTTTTGGTGAAAAAGTGTTGGATACCCATGTATCAGGTATCATGGGTTAGAGTTATGGTCTTGTATTGTTATCTACCTTAGATTTCATGTATGCTTGAGGTTATTATATGATTGATAATTGCTTGTTATCTTGTTTGACAATTACCCCATGGGTGTTCCCCCTGTTTTGGTTGTTTATTGTCGTTTGGCTTAGGTTGCATGTGAGGCATACCTTGTTGCATTGTTTTACTTCCTTGATATAATTGATTGCATTTATTTCCTGCTGTTTATATGTTGTTGGTGCATTGTAGCTATTAGCCAAGAAGTTTTTTGAGGTTACATTGGGATGCTAAAAGTCGATTACGCACGACTACACTACTCAGAGCTGTGGGAACCAGATTTGGTAGACTAAATAGGGAACTGATGATTAAGGTCTTCCCTAGAGATTCTGTTATAAATTATAATCATTCACAGGACGTACGGGAATGGGACATTGTTCTTCCTTAGAGTTTCCTTAGTTACATATCGAGAATCTAGGGGGAATTAGACGTAAGTGCTTCATTAAAGAGACTATAGTTATCATTGCAAAACCATAGGGGAATTTACGGTGAGAGCTTCCCAGAGTGTCTGTACCTTTTTATGATTAATTAACTAGAAGGGTCTGCCAATGTGATCCACCCAGAGAGTCACCATGATTATTGCTTGGTTTGTTGTGATGAGTCCACCATGCCAAAGAACAAACTTGAGTTTGTACTGCTTGTTGTTAGGTAGTCTGATGAGATACCTATTGCTTTTATTGCTATGTCTTGAGAATATAGAGTTGTTTTCTTGATTCCTTGGTTGATATTATAATGAGTGAATTAAATTAATAAATAAATTTGAATGGAGATCGGTAGGATTGTTTACTTTAGAGTACTTCTGTTTCTCTGCTGCATTTATTTCCTTTACTTTTGTTATATTGCTCACTGACAGTAGGACACAGATCTTGTGGTGATTGCCTACTAGGATTAGTCTCATACCCTATTTGGGTCTTGCTTTTTGTCCCAAACAGGTTATATGGTTGCTGGTGTGGATAGGGATTGTGGCCCATCTACTTCTGGTACATGATTGATGGTTGATGCTACAGAGCATAAGACCGAGCATGGGATTGTGATGCTACTGGAGTTGTTGTTTACTTTTAGTGCTTTGTTCTTAGTTGTATTTCAGCATGTTGTTGTGTTTGCTACTTTCCATAGATACATGCACCATGCTGCATCATTATTATATTATACACTTCTTATGCTATTTAGTTTTAGTTATTGTATGTTGTTTACTGCTTCCGCTATTGACTGTTATTTCATGTACTTTGTATACCATACCAAATGAGGGCATAGTTTCTCCAATAACTTACCAAGGCCCTCACTACTAGTCGGCAGCCTCTAGCATTTGGGGAAATGTGCTTGAGGTCATGTGGAAAACCGGGAAAGGGGAACCAGTTGAGGGGCTCCAGATTCGGGTCGTTACAAAGTGGTATTAGAGGAGTTTCATTCTTTTTCTATTGACTTACTATTGAGAGACATTAGACAGGGATATGACAGAAAAGTTAAATGGTAAATAGCTCTTCTCGAGCGTTCTAGAACATGTGTACATGGAAAAAGCTAGATTATCTCGAATATTGCAATTTTCGAGTTTTTTCAAATGTTACAGTTTAATCGATTTCACCATTGGATGGTGCACTTGTTTTTTGATATTACTGTTTGTATGATTGTGGTTATATTTAGTTGAAACCCGATTAGATGAGGGTATTCCATCTCATGCATCATATTGGCACTTGTTAGAAAATCACATGTTATGCATTTTTCCATGCCATCTAGATTGCATTAGAATCTGAATGTTGTTGTGATAGAATTTGTTATATAAGATGCATGCTGTTGTGATAGCTACTATGATAGAATACCTGCTATATTGATAGGGTATTGGTTGTCTAGAGATTCATTATCATGGATGCCAAACCTTGGTCTTAGAGGTGTTATGGGCCCTTGAGGATCAGAATTTGGTGGATCGTGAGTTGGTATACTTTTTAATTGTGGTATCCATTGTTATGATGCCAAGCTTTGATTCGCAGGGAGTATGGGCCCCCACGGATCAGAATTTGGCACCTTAACACTTGTTTTCTGTGTTTTCTGGGATCTAGTGTAGTTCTAAGTCTACTATCCTGAAAATACAAGAATACACAACATGTACTTTATATATACACGTCGTGTAGTTTTTAGCCGTGTCCCTGACTGTGTTGAGCAGAGACACGGGGTTGTAAAGTTTCTTGTAGGAACACGCCGTGTAACAGCTTAGCATGTCGTGTAGTCTGGAATAGGTATCCATTCATGCCACAAACAACATGGTCTGGGGTTTTCCTTCATGTGCAAGTCATGTCCCTTGGGAACACGACGTGTATTGTTGACCATGTAGCTGGCCATGTAGCCAACAACACGGGTTGGCGTTATCCTTCCACGTACACGCTGTGTCCGTATGGAACACATCGTGTTGTGTCGACCATGTGTCAGGCCGTGTCACTGACAACACGGGCTAGGTAAGGTATGTCAAGTACACACCGTGTCTTCTTTGACATGCTTTGTAGTATTGGTCTGTGTACCAGTCCATGGGACTAATGACATGGACAGGGGATAGATCTTAAGGACACGCCGTGTAGCGGACAAGCACGCCATGTAGTTTCCTACTGGAACAGTCCATGCTCCCAGCCGTGTATGAGTGAACGGGAAGGGAGGAAAAGGGTTAGTACATGCCGTGTAGTTTAAGAACACGCCGTGTAGTCATGTGGTTTACACATCCATGTATGGCCAAGGTACACGCCTAGGGTAAACTTTTAAGAAACACGATGTTTAGTAGTACAACACGTCGTGTAGTCAGGTTTTCCCAAATTTTAAAGTCATTCTCTCATGTTCTATTCTTCTCTCTTATGTTTCATTTGTGTTCATCGTTAATGATGTTTTTCTTTTGACCTTTTAAAGCTATGTCACCAAGACATCCTCTCGTTGCACATCAGGAACCAGGCAGTGACCGTATGCCTGATATGACAGATTAGGGACTACCAGTAGTCCCACCAATCATTCCAGACATGGAACCTGCAGTTATTCCAGACACTGGTTCTGACAATCAGTTCAGAGAGGGTTTCATGAGATTAATGCAGACCTTCCAGAGAGCATAGCATCCTGCCCCGTCTATGGCAGAGCAGACGCGGGTTTTTCTGCAGCAGCACCCTCCCACGTTCACAGGGGATAGAGGAACATAGGCTGCGGAGCCATGGCTAGAAGCCATGTTGTCCATCTTCAAGCATCTAGAGACACCTCTGGGGACGAGAGTGATGCTCGCGACTTATATGCTACGAGATTCCACCAAGAGATAGTGGGATGTGGTTTCACAGACAGGGCGCCAACAGGCTATGGCTTGGGATGAGTTCCAGTGTATGTTCTATGACAACTTATACCCGGCGACGCTAAGGGCCAACAATGACAAAGAGTTCATGAACCTCTAGCAGGGTACTCTCATGGTTATGGAGTATTCCTCCCTCTTTACAGAGTTACACCATTTCACTCCGATTCTGGGGAATGATGAGCTGTTTTTGCTGAGGAAGTTTGAGGAAGGCCTCAGACCGGACATTAGGTCACAGGTGAACATCTTTTAGTTGAATTCTATCACTCTGATAGTCAACCAGGAACTTATTATAGAGAGAAACATGAGGGAGGATGTAGTTGTGGACCAGGGCGGTTCAGCATCCAAGGCTGATTCTCTCCAGACAGACAACAGAAAGTGCCACCGTGAGTCTACACGAGGTGACTCGAGTTAGCGAGGTATTCCTTCGGGTAGACGATATCTTCCCTCTAGCAACCAAGTGGTGTGTTATCAGTGTGGATGAAGTGGGCATATGAAGCCCTAGTGCTCGAGGGACCCAGTGGAGTGCTGATCTTGTGGAAAGATGGGTCATCTGCAGCGCTTCTGCAAGGTTCTTCTGCCAGTGGCTAGTGAAAAAACGATCAGTTTCGACTCCGCTAATAGAAGAAGGATTACCAGTTCCGCAGCAGACTGGGGGATGGAGTTCTTCAGTCTGGGTAGTTCATCGTGGCTTCACAAATATTGTAAAGACCCGTAAAATTCAAGGGAAATTTTTTCTTGATTTTCTTTGGGATTTTACAAGAATGCAGTTTCTAATGGCACCTGATTTTGAGGCCCGGTGTGCTCGGAAACATTTTCTGAAGTTTATCTCGGGTATGTTCAGTGAACGAACGAGCGGGTTTTCTTAATTTTTGAACCGGTGCTCGGAAACGAAATCCGATGGAACTGATGGAATCGCAATGCCAGTAATTGCTTAAAAACACCTTTTCTGGACTTTTGTTTGCTCGGGTGTGGTTTTTAAATTTTTGGGTTAAGTAAAGGAATAAAATAAAAGGGGTTCAACCAATTTTATTTTATTTAAAGAAGTGTTAACCTAAGTTAAGTGGTTAAGTGGGACCCACATCCTAACTAATCCACTAGGTAAGATATTAGTGGGGTGGGGCCCACACGATCCCTGCCCTTTTAACTTCCTCAACCCCTCCTTTATTTCAGTAACGCACCCGCACCCCCCCCCCAATTAATGAAATTCAACTCGTGCATTTATTTAAATATTAAACGCCTCTATTATTTGGGCGGTTTAAACGTTGCAATTAAATTCAATTAATTGGTTGATTCAATTTTGAATTTCAAAGAATTTGGCTTGTGTGTTAATAAAATAAGACAAGTCTTATTTTATTTTTTTCGGGCTTGTTGTGTTGAGTTTTTGGGAGAAAAAGTGGAGTCTTGAAGTTCTTCGTTCTTTGTCAAAGAACGCACCGCCGCTGATGAAGAACGCCGGCCTCCAATGACGGACGACGGTGAGAGACACCTTCTTCGGAGATCGATGACCCGACGCGCATCTCCTCGTTCATTCTTTCCACATCAAAGGAATGGAGACACCGTTCCTCCGTGATGCGATGATCCATCTTCTTCCGCGACGATCATTTCTGCGACGTCCCTTTCCGCGTCAAACCTCATTTGACGACTACACTCGAGGTATGGGTTTAATTTGAGAATATTAATAATCCCATGATTGTTTCCCATCTAAAACAAGAATACGGATCAACTCATTATTAAGTTGATCCACAAATGTATTTGTTTGTGCATTGGGAATTTTTTCTTTTGATTGCGGGAAAACCATAGGGGATTTATTGTTGTTTTTATTCGTGAATTCTTCCGTCGTCGTTCCTCTTTTCAAATTGGACCGCTTGCCATCGATTAACAGGAGGGGGCTGGACCGCACAAATACGGCCGACCCTCCTCCCTTATCTTTGTGTTTTTGCGGTTCGAAGGAAAGTGACGTGGTGCAATGGCACCACGTGGTATCATGCGGCAAGGATGCACGGCGCCGTCGCGTCGCACCGGAGAATCAAGAAAACACAGTGGCCAGAGCGGGGCCGCGGCGGAGCAGGGAGTGGCGGCCGATTTTCGGCCGCCAGAGTCGGAGCAGGGGGACCGGCCCGCTCCAGTCCCATGGTGCAGCAGCCGGCCGGCCAGAGCGGGTCGACCGTTCAGGGGGAAAACCGGGGGTTGTAAACCCCAGCTAGCCGGACAGCAGCGGCCGTCACGTGGGGGCCACGTTTAGTGAGATAGGGGCAGCACCCCCCCCCCCCTCGACCGCCTAGCTCGGTATAACCGAGCTGGCCTGCGGACCGCCAGCGCGCCAGCATGCCGGGCCGTGCCACGCCAACTGGGCCGGACCCATACCTGGGTTGGGTCGACCCGGTTCGGGCCGGCCTAGGGGGGTCTCGGGCCGGGTCGGTCCGGGCCCTAAACCCCCACTTTGCGGCCCTCTTACGCTCTTTTGCCCATATCATGGGCCACAGACCTCCGATCAATGCACCGTCAGCTGCAATGCGATCCTTGGATCGAGGTGGTTGTCTCGGTCTATTACACTCAAGGTTTCAGAAAAATTCGATTATGGCTGGGTTGGTTTGAATACGAAACCAACTAGGTCCTCAGAGCAGAAACGCTTATAACTTGAGCTCCGGACGTCCGATTGACGTGTCGTCGACTTTGTTGGATTCTACTTGATGAGACAAAACTTTTGGAATAATTTTCCAGAGTTTCAGTTGCAGTTGGAAAGTGTCCAGGTTGGATTGCAACTGAAATCCAACCGGGCCCCTTGAACGGAAAAGCTGATAACTTTCAGACCAGAAGACCATTTGATGACTCTTCAGCGGCGTTGGTGATCACGTTGAGAAACAGTCCCTATGAGAATACCCTATGAGAGTTCGGGGTACAGTTCAGATACAGCCGGGTTGGTTCGCACAAGAAACCAACCGGGACCCTGAGACGAAAAGGCTAATAACTCACAGACCAGGTGTCCGATTGACGCGCCATCTTTTTAGTTGATACCCCTATGACGATGAGGTCCTTTGAGATACTTCTTCGTGGGAATTTGTGATACTTGGAGTATCGGCCAGTAGCTCATGGATCGGACCCTCCCGGAGACAAGCGTACGGAGTACGGAGACCGTGTAGCCGGCTGAGACCTGACGACTGCTTGACCGACTCGACCTGGAGTGAGTAGACTAGCCCAGTGGATGGAGCACTACTTTGTTTGGGTGCAGACCCATGGCGGACGGAGCACTACCGAGATTGGGTGCAGACCCGCAGTACTCATCCGGGGAGTACCTCTGCAGGCTATTAGGGGGGATGCACTACGGAGTTTGGGTGGCATACCCCAGCGGGAATCACTACTATGTTTGGGTGGCTGACCCGTGGTACTCCACAGGAGGAGTACCTCAGCAGTATTAGGTTAGTGAGCAGTACCTCGGAGTCGTGACATGATCAATGTACAATCCAGAGATGGGGCTCTTCAGCAGTTATAGTTTCGATAATGAAAATCCTGGTTTGAGTTGAGTCTATGACCTTTGTGTTTACCTCATTATTGAGATGGGTCACTTGATAACTGAGGTATGTGTATGGGCATATACCTGGGTGGTGGTTATCCATTGATTTCATAATCTTTGTGTTTCCTCATGATTTAAATGGGTTACTTAATAACATAGGTATATATATGGGCATATACCTAAGTAGAGGTTATCTGTTGAGATCTTATTTGTGGTTATCCATGTTGGATTTATAGAGACCTTCAGGGTCTCGGGGTCCCTACTGATTATCATTATACTCACCCCTGCACGGGCTATGCCCGCACCTTGTTGTGTTTGTTGCAGAAGACGGGCAGTGCAGACAGAGGCCGAGTGTTCAAAGATTGGACGATACCCAGAGGTGGACCACAAGATGAGTCAGTATCTGGAGGTGGACTTCATGACGAGACGACACTCGGAGGAGGTTGACGGGCGAGAGCGTTGTGGAGGCTATCTGTACCTACCCTTCAGGTAGGATCCGTGGTGAACGATCCAGGAGCTGCGCTATCTGTACCAACCCTTCAGGTAGGATCCGAGAAGGACGACCCAGGAGCTACTTCCTTTCTTCCAACAGTTTGCCTTTTTCTGTTGTACTTTTGTTCAGTTGTAGTTGTACTTTCGATTGGGTTTATATTCTGGCTCATTTACTTTTCAGCACTTCCTTTTGTACTTAGTGTATTACTTCCGCTTATACTCTGTGATGTTTTGTGAACTTTTATAAAGGCAATTCCTTCCCATTTATCAGTAATTACGCCTTTGGTGCTAGTCGTCAGCCCCTGGCCTATGGAAGGCGGGCTTGGGGTAGTCACAGAACGGGCCCCGAGGACGGGTCGTGACAAATTGGTATTAGAGGAGTTCAGTTCTACCGTAGAACTAAGGACTCTGATCTTTTTCTATTTAAAGCAATAGTGTTAAGGGTACCGATTGTGGCCTTCAGTTCAGGGAGTCTACTGTTGGTGCGGTGGCCGACGTATCCATACACCAGGACCCTATCTCTTGATTTCCGACTTTTTTCATGAAAACACTGATTGCATGCATGTTTCCAAAAGTATTAAAGTCAGCTCAAACCAGGTCATCTCACCAGGTATAAATTGTTGACCGTGTCTCATCTGTTCAGGATGTATCCATGCAGACAGTCAGTTGGAGTTTCTGAGAGAGTACTCGATGACGGCTCACCGAGCGACGAGGCTCCGGTGTGGGGCCCTTTTTACTATGTTGGCACCCTCGGGTGGTGTACCAGCACCACCACCACCTATTGGGCAGAAGATGCCACCAGTCGTACTAGTGGACGGTGCACGCTGGCAGAGCATGTTGCACGAGTTCCAGCAGTAGAGGCCTCTGAGGTTAAGAGGTGAGGCAAATTCTCATACAGTAGAGGACTGGCTGGAGGCGATTGCTAGTGTTTTCCTACTAGCTGAGACACCAGTGGAGTGGATGGTAGACTTGTCTACTAGTGTTTTCCAGTGAGTGACCATGAGGATGGTCCGCATAGTGATGAGGCTTCGGTACATGGATCGATGCCTAAGATAGTGCTTTCGGGTAGTGTGTCAGCTATACATCACTACCTGTTGGTCAGCAGTTACAAACGGCGGTACCGGTAGTTGACCCATGTAGTCTTACTGCCTTACACGTGTTCCAACATCAGATACCCTCAAGTTCCGAGGTGAGCCCGACTCACAGGCTGCTGAGGACTGGCTTGAGGAAGTGGCTGAGAGTTTTCTAGAGCTTTTACAGCTTCGGCAGGACGACGTGTCTGTAGTTGAGAATTCATCAAGGCGTAACGAAAATTCCAGGTACTCGATGAATATGATTCGATCAGTGCTATAGAGCTCGAACCTCTGAGCTTGGTGTGTTTAAGGATATTCAATCCATCACTTTTTCCTCTATGCATTCCTACTCACGTTAGGGTGCTAGAGAGAACCTTGAGGTTGAATTTTCTTTGGCTGAACGAATATAGCTAGAGAATGTTAGAAGTTGGAATGCAGCGAGCTGGTGCCAGTCTCAGAGACTTGGGCATGCGAATGTTTCAAGAAGAGGAAATGTTAAGGATAGATGAGTCTACAAAGTAGCAGACGTGGAGGCAGAGCTAGGAGAGCAGCATGAGGTGGTGTACATCTTAACATGTTACACTCACCCGCCTTTGTAGTCCCTGCTAGGCTCAGGGAGCTGGAGGGCAGGGTAAGAGAGTAGCTGCATGAAGTCAAGGAGTGTGACCCAATGGCTCTATGAATGATTCAAGGGACAGTCTGTGTCCACTACTAGTTGTCATAGTAACAGATGTTGATATGAATAATTCTTTCCTTACACGAATCTTGTCCCAGACCTAGAGTTTCCGTTAAGCTGTGGAATTGACCCTCACGTCTAGAGATACCTTGGGAGGAGACTCGATAATCACACTTACACCGACGGTGTGGTGAGACCCTCGAGGCGAGAGTTTCAGTTGGAATCTCTTGGAGGCAGCGTCGAGGCCTTACGACATTGGTTTGAGTACGAACATGGCAATCACAGTTCATACACAAGTTGATGGTATTAGGAAAAAACGTTGAGGTTTAACTACGATGTCGGGATGGGCTTTCCTTGGTCGGTGAAAAGGAAACCGTAGGTAGCACATGATAAACGCATGTACAGGAGGGTGTGACCGATCACTATTGAGTTGGTCATCCTTACCCTCGTGGCAGTAGTCATTTTGAGTTTCAGTTTTAACTAGAATTGGAGACCTCTAGGGTTCGAGGATGACGATCACGTCCTTATATGGGTCTCACCTCGACGAAGTTTACAGAGATGTGGCCGAGGTGACAAGTTATCTCCGAGTTTCAACGGACCTTTATAGGTCCTCAGTAGGGTAGGCGAGGTGGTTTACCACTTGACCCATCCACCACAGTTGCACCAGGTGCACGATGACTTCCTCGTATCTCAACTGAGGAGATACGTGCTTGAATCGACGCATGTCATCGACCATGGAGAACTCGACTTTGGTGATGGGGTGACTTTTGCGGGGTTTCAGTAGAGGTTGAGTATAAGGCCCCAGCCTTAAATCTTAATTAATCTTGAGTTATTACAAGATTACACATTGATGACCTTTTTAGGTTTAGAGTTTTAGAGAATTAGATCATGAAATTTGCATTACATTCCACATTTAAACAAAGTGGTTACATAGAAGACAATATTCATTCTTCCCATCAACGGAAACATATTTAAAATAAAACACGGATTCTTTCTTGACACATCCTTGACACTATCATCACATCATGTACCTTTCCCTTGACCTGTGAAAAACATTTCAAAAACTTGGGATGAGCATAAAAAGCTCAGTAAGGGTTATAAAAATATGGAAAGGAAACATGAGTTCATATATACATAATAATTAAAATCATACTTTACCCATAAAACATAGGCACTTTAACCTACCTCATAAAACCATGAATAAATCATAGAAATCATAAGACATAAAGGTAACTTGAGGCATTCATAACATTCTTACGTATGGAGTAACCCTCTTGGTTACGTTTGGAATACCCATCACAGTATATTCCCTAAATCTCTTCAGAGAAACCTTAAAGTTTCACATCTTCGTGTTACCCAATGCATTGGAGAGCTATAACGGGCTCACCCGCCCATAGTTTATCATGGAACCACCCGTCTTCATAATAATGCCCAAGAACCTCAACATAATCGTATCACATAAAACATGCATAAAGGAAACATAACATTTCCACCTTTCAATCATAAGATATAAATACAACACACTGATATAAAAACATTATGAAAACCATTTTCAATAAAAAAACAAAATAAAAGTAAAACATGGTATTTATTTTTCTTTTAAAAAATGGTATGGCTTGTAGAGGAAGTCAAAACTCAAATAATGGTCACGGCGGCGGAGAAGTCGTTGTCGCCGCATACGTACGACAAAAACATTCCCTTTTATCTTTTAGTAAACGCTTTGTATAAAAATAATTCCTTTTGGATAAACGTAAAAGTCAAAGGGGTTTATACACCGTATAAAAGAAGGTTGTGTATAAAACAAAATATGCCTCAATGAAAGGAGATTGAGACGATGACCCATACAAAGACGGTATCCTTGGATTAAGGATAAATCAGTTACATAACTATGTGTGACAAACGAATACACGAAATATAAGTCGGTATTAAGTGTAAAACAATCAGAGGACATTCACACATAATCATAGAACGACATATTCATGGTGTACAAGTTTATCCCAAAGAATCGAAATTGGGTTAAGAAGATCCCTTGCAATAAATAGACTGCCTAACGGCGTCACTTCAAAATTCAGAAAAAGAGTTTATGAGTGATAAAATGGGTATCTCATCACTTGGACATAAAATTTACATCAATAAGGATATAGAAGAACATATCCCAAAATAATATTATGTGAATTAAAAGACATAACAAAATAAGTCTTTTAAAAAGAGGAGGGTGAAAGGTTCCCTTACCGACATGGGTATCTTTCGAAACATACGCCCAGTGAAAGAAAGAAATTACAACATTGATGTAAATACACATAAATTAAATAATATTAAACAATGAGTAAAATAATTGTCAGTACATTCACCACTCAAAGGAAATTGTGGCAAATGCAGCATAAATCTCACTGGAATAAAAGTGAGATGAAAAATCCCTTACGAAAACTCGGCAGCCTAACGGTGCCACTTAAAACTTCCAAAAATGTATTGATGAGATCAAATATGGTATCTCATCACATTAAAATAAAATTTACAGAAAGAGGAATATAAAATAACATCCCCAATCATAACAAAGGGGATCTTAAAAGAAGTGACATAAAGGAGAGTACTTAAAAAGAAAGAGAGAGGTTAGATCTCTTACGAAAATTCGGCAGCCTAACAGCGCCACTCAAAACTTTCAAAATGGATTGATGAGAGAGAATAGGGTATCTCATCATATGAACATAAAAAATTACAGTAAAAGTAATATAAAATAACATCCCAATCACAAGAAAGAAGAGCTTAAAAGGAATGGTATAAAAGAGTGTACTTAAAAGGAAAGAGAGGAGTGGGATCCCTTACCTCGGGTCCGACTTGACTCAATCATTCCTTAACGTCCTAAATAATAAACTTGAGTTAATTTCCACTTTATTAAGAACCTTTTTCGAGTTCATTATTACTTTTAGATCACTTATTGCCATGTTATAAACATTATGTAATCATTTATGTTAATAATGTTTGTTTTGTCGATATTTGGTTCTTAAGTCGAAAGTGGACTTCTTACAATTACATGTTGTTCGTGTGGTCAAAGGTTCTTTATATCTATAATGACATTCCTGATTTGGGTATCATATATATCATATATTTATAGAATATACATATATTTATAATATCACATAATCATTTAGAGGTAAGAAATGAAATGCACCGTTCATGGAGACGGTAAGCCGTACGTACGCATGAACGCTACTTTCATTTATTTGTCATATTAATGTAATTAAAACTAAATGAGAGGTATGTATATTTTAATTCCAGAATTATATTTATCATTTAGATGTATCATTAATCATATATATCCATTATATACATGTACTTATAATAGTACATTACATTTGGGGATAAGAAATTAAATGCACCGTTCATGGAGACGGTAAGCCGTATGTACGCATGAATGCTGCATTCATTTCTATCTCATACTTTAATGGAAAGAAATAATAATGATATAAAGGTATATTATAATTCCAGTATAAAATCATATATAATAACTTTAAATCCATCCTTTATACATGTAACACCCCGAGATTTTATGAAAAAAATTATTTTAATTTCATTAATGTCTTGTGTTGTATTCTACACCAAGATTACCTTGCGTTATACGCAACACCGTATTAGCTTGCAGTATACGCAACACTATTCTTGGACCGTGTTACACACAATTTTGATAATAGTTATTCTGCACAACATTGAGTATATATATATATATATTAAATGTATAAATGAAATATGATTGGATTCTGTTATATGAAACAACGAAGGATTCTTTCACAACACGCAACCCTGACTTGGCTTATATTACACGCAATCGCGACCTTCCTCGATAGCGTGTGTTGTACGCAATACCGGGTTTTAATAAAAAATGATATATTATTATAATATTGTCATGAACTAGCCGTTATGAATAGTATTAACTAAATTTTTAATTTTATAACATTATTATTCATCTTACACATTTTCTAGAACATGTTATAAGAACAAAATAAATTTTTCGGGTAAAATAACTATTTTTCAAAAAATGCAGTTTTGCCGCCTTTTGATGGTGCACCCACTTTAAATATAGTTTTTGACATGTTTATAAGTTCAATTTGACAAAATAAAATTCTTATTTGGAATCAAGAAATAAAAATTTACTTTGGATAAATTTTTCATATTATTCTGGTAACTTTCACATTTTAATGAATAGTAAAAACACGCTATATTTTAATTAAAAACAACTTTTTTCATCGTAATATTTTATGTTGTTAAATTATAATATTGAATTGTTTTAAAGTATAAATAGAATATATTTTTACCATTTAATATAATGTATGTCATTAGCATTGATTTTACCTTGAATTCGTAGGTTAAATCAATCCAATCTTTTGCAATGTTTTAAACAAAAACCCGTTTTTATTCGACAACGACATTAATTTTAATTTAATTTCTGAAACTTCTGTGTATTGAATTTTAAAAAATGTATTCCATATTTGGAATCAGTGGGTTCAAATTATGTTAATAGGCTACTTTTTATTTTTGTGAATTATGAATAGTAACTACAGTAAATTTTATTTACCATAGTTAAAGGTAAATCGGGTAATTAATGGTAAATATAATATTATAAAATTACCCTAACACATGCCAAAATTATATTTGATGGCTAAAAGTAAAACCATATCAACTAATGGTCGGACTAGATTCATTTTATGGAATTTGACCATGAAAATAATTTAATTATTGTTAAAACCAAAGAAAGTGACAACATGTTACTTTCTTAAATCTTATAAGTATAATAATTTTAACTTAGTGATAAACATCATAAAACATCGAACATGAATAGTCTCCAGAAAGCTAACACAATTATCTACATCATTAGAATTTATCTAGAATTTTTTGGGATTAAATAATTATCATTAATTGTGACACAATAGTGATGCAGAAATTATTTATCTGGTGAAAAATTAAGTATATAGTTTTTATTAAAATAATAGTGACCATAAAAGGCACAAAACCCTGACCAAAACATATTGGTCATGTATATTTAAACAATAATCATCCAATGGTCGAATAGTTGACCATTTGGAGTCTTATACAAGCAATCATGACACTTATATTATTTTATTTTAAATGATGCCAAAGTTGTCACCTTCATAATTTAATAAATATAACAATTTAAATATTGTGATTTGAAGATGCTAAATTCGAGTAAAAGTATTATTGTGAAAGTTCATATATTTATCTTCATCATAGGATTTTATTTTAAATTTTTATGCAACAAATAAGTATATTAAATAATTATACAAAAGTTATGTTGTAATTATTTTATTAAGAGATAAACCAAATAAATGGTTTTAAAAATAATAAAATAAATATTATATGAACTATTTAATGTGATACACTAATTTTATAGATACATATGATCTTTTATTAATATATTAAAGCTTTTAGTTCAAACATATCTTCTGTATATATTTTATTTAAATTCAAATAAATGAATAGTGTCAAAATTGACACTATTGTTATTTTATAAAAATAACATATTATAAAATTGTTTAAAAATCACAAAATTATTTAAAAATTATAAATTTAAATTTATATGGTCTATAATGTTATAAATTAAACAATTGTGGAAAATTCACAACAAATAAGTAATTATTTGTTATAATTTAAAATTTAGAATTTTATTACCACAAATAAACTTAAATAGATTAAATAAGGATAAATCAAAATGATAAGGTTTAAAATAAGATCCAAACATGTATAAATTTGATTGGTTGATGAGATTACAACCCTATATAATCTAATATTCTAATATGAGTCATTGTTTGTGGTTTTGAAGTGGGGTTAGATTTATTATAAATTAATATTGTTAAGAATTCCAAAGGTGCCCCTCTCCTCCCTTATAAAAGGGCGCCTCCTCCCTCTCCCCCTCACACCAATTTGAGCCTTCAAGATCGGCCAAACCATGCCAAATTATCTTCTCCACTTCCCTAGAAACATCCTAGAGGTTATGTTCTTCTTTAAAGACCAATCTTAGTGCCCTAAGGGGAGGTTTCAAAGAGGCGTATCGAAGAAGAGGTAATTTCTTCTCCCGATTCTTTCAAGATTCTTTCTTCTTCAACTTATTCTTCTTTAGTTGTTTTATTATAAAGTAATAACATCAGTATCACTAATATACTGATTTGTTATTATAAATATGAAACAACCCCATTTCAACTCTTATCCATCCTACGGAAAACAAAATCACCGCGCGTGCATACGTACGGAATATCGTCTCCACGCCGTGGTGTAATCTGTTTTTCCACCAACACCATACATGGATGGGTATTATGGTGTAAAGAATAACTATACATAGTTATTATAACATCATAACGATTCTGATATATTGTATCATCCACTCCAATTCAATTCAATAATCGTGAAAATGATATCATCGCTCGTGCGTACGTACGGACTACCGTCTCCACGACGCGATGAGATTCATTCTCCACTTTAACCATTCATGAATGATTATAAAGTACATATAATAAGTAATCATGAAATATATGACATAATAATGATACTGCATTTATGTTTATGTCATCTACTTAATTCCATTCAAGTCAATAAGGAAACGAAATCAGCGTTCATGCGTATGTACGGCCTACCGTCTCCATGGACGGTGTATTTCTTTCCATTTACTAATTTATTATATATATGTATATTCTGAATATATATTATATATAAATCATGTTTTATATTCTGGAATTAAGTAATCATGATCTACGTAATCATATGAATAATTACAAGTCAAAACACGGACGACAAATGAAACAATTTTACCCAAAACGCTCTTTAACATGGAATTTACAAAAGAACAGGTAAAATAAAGTCATAAGTGAACCATATATGATATCATAACAATTAGTATGATTCTGGAATAAGTCAATGACATTATTTAAATCATTATACAGGAGGTTCGGACACTTACAAAGAAAATCGGACCTAAGGTAAGGGAAATATCACAATCTCATTTTTATCCGAGATTGTTTATACTTTAGTATTTACTGGGGTGTATTTTATCATCCACATCCATGCTTCCTCAATATGTAATATTATTTACATTCACCTAAAATTGTTTAAATCCTATTTTACGCTTCGGTGAGTTTTTAGTAAAAGATATGAAAGGAATCTTTTGTCGTTTTTCGTACAAGGTACTTTTTTTGACTTTTCTGACAAAAGTACGAGAAGAATGTTTTTTTAACTTATACGGCATGAATGGATTTTTAAAACATTATTTTCAAGAAGCTTACTTTACAAGTTTTCATGTTTATTTTTACTCAACTTCTTTTAGTTATAATTTTATGACATGTTAAGAAATTAATAGTGTTTTTGAAGTAGAAAGGATATTTTCCTCATGAATGGAGTTCAAGTGTTTTATTAAAATTATTTTCCATCTATGATAATAAAGGGTTCTGTTTCTATCCCTATTATTACATGTATTTGATTATGTTGTGGTGAAAATATTTTTTATGAATTCCTTTATCTTATATGAATTGTTTTTTGATGTCATGATGTTTAAGAATCCCATTTTTATTACATGGGTTATGCTATGATGTATGGTTTATGATTTTGTGGCACACATAAGAATGGTATCATTATGAGATGTGTGGGACCTATATCTCCCTCCAATGCATTGGGTAAAGATTTTATATCTCATGAGATAGACATGGCTGGAATGTTAGGTTATACCTGTTCAGTGAAACAGGACTGAAATGAGGGTGACTCGGTTTAGAAAGGGACTTTGTCCACTAAGATAGTCTTGGCAATGAGTCTTTACTGACAAGAAGTGATTCTCTATGATTATGTGTGAATTCCACAGAGATTCATGTGTTATGTTATGATTATTGTGATTACATTTCACTGCCATGATTTACCCCATTTTATGAAATTATGATCTCTTTTGCAGGTTAAGATTTCCAAAAGTAATGTGCTTATGTATATGATGAGATTGATATATCTTTTCTTTACCCTTACTGAGCATTTTAGCTCACCCTTTTATGATTTCTTTTCCCCAGGATATAAAGAAAGGTTTTAGGTAAAAAAAAGGAAGATCTTTATGGGAGATTTTGAAGATCTTTCACCACGATTAGAAGATTATATTTCGAGTTTCCAAAGACACTAAACTATTACGGTCCTTTTGTGTGTGTTTTTGTTATGTACTAAGTATTCCGCAAATGTAATGTAATGTCAATGTACGTCAGGCTTCGGGTCTCTACAGTTAGTATCAGAGGAAAAGTTTAGTCAACCTTTGGAAACTAGGATGTGAAAACGTTAGTGAGATCCCTAGAGATATTTATATGGTATGTCTAGGGATGTCCCTAAGGATAAGTATACGTATAGGATATAGTCCTAGAACTATGGTAACGATATTAGATTAAACCAAAGATGTTAGATATTGAAGTTACTCCCCATTTATTATGATTTTTGACTCTCACACTATTCTTTTTGGGTTTTAGAAAATGGCTGGAAACAAGATGATTCACGATAATAGAGGATATGATGGACAATGGAATGATATTCTTCATGAGCAACCAAATGAAATGGGATTTGGAAGTCCAAACATCATTATAATTCCGAATCAGCAATCTCATAATATGATCAATAAAGTAAAACTTGGTATGTTTCCAGACTCGTCTAATAAGAGAAAGATGGAGTTTCATGATGATCATAGAGGAAAGAAAGTTCAATTTCCCCTATGTAAATCATGTGGGAAGAGGCATCAAGGATAATGTTTCAAAGAAACTGGAAGATGATTTGGGTGTGGAAACGAAGGACACAAAGCCAATAAGTGCAAAGGAAAAGGTTCAGTTAACACCAGGTATGAGGATAATGGTATTGCTACGACATCAACAATGGTTAAATGTTTTAAATGTGGAATGTATGGGCATTATGCAAACCAATGCCCTAAGGGAAAGTCTAATGAAGAGAATCAGTATGGTTGTATGGGTAGTATTTATGTGGATGATGATGAAGAGACTACAAATGATATGTGAGATGAAAGAATTGTTGAAGCTCGGACAATGGTTTAAGAATGTAGTGGAATGATTACATGTTTATCATGTGTAATGTTGTATAAGTAATCTCATGCTACTATGGAATAAAGAGACATCTATGGATTGTTACACTGTTGTCTTTCCTTGAGTTTTGAAAGTGTATGATTAATGTTACCAGTATCCATGAAAGGTTATTCAAATATTTTTGGAATGTAGATGATATGCGCATAATGAAGGGATAAGGAGAAAATTAAATGTTTGATAGTATTCATGAGCTCATGACTGATATAAGGAGAAGGTTATATCATGGTTTGAGTATATAGAATTTTTGGATTTTGGTATGTGGAAAGAGTTAACTTTTGACAGCATTCATGATTTCACTAAGGTTCAATGGGTATTCATTCTTAAAGAGAATACATGATTAAGGTATTAACATGTTTGTAATTTGACCAAAAAGATATATCTTATGATATATGGGGGATAAATGATGGCATTCATGTGATTGTTCTGTGACATTTCAAGTAATCATTTTCTTTATACTATGAGCTTGGACCAAAGTATTTTAGATAAGCCTAATGATTAGAATGGATTATGTTGGACATAAGTTAGGATAAAACGTTTTTTGATATTATTGATGGTATGTTATAGTAATATAGCTTTAGAAAAAGGAAAACCTGCAGGACGGGCAACAGCCCATCGCGTCGGACAAGGCTGTGGGAATCAAACCCACAACCAAAGTGCGACTGGCCTTTATCGCCTACCACTGGCCTACAGAAAGTCCCTGTTTAGTAGAAACTAGTTTTATAATATTAAGTAGTTTGATATATGAAGTATAAGTCCATTTTAGGAACCATATATGATTAATCTCACTATAGAATGACTTATGTATATTTAATAACTTTTGATAACCTTTTATTTGAGACAGATGGAATGACCCGTCATTCTATCACATGATCTACTAACACTTCACGAATAACAAATTCAACTTCATTTATTTAAGAGATAAAGTAGAAATTGTTCAAGGCACGAACAAAAGTGAGATTGTACCAAAATAAAGTAAGTATTTATTCTAATTCAAATTCTTCAACTTTAGGGAAACGATCTTGAAAACCAAAAATGTTGTCATAGTGCTCTTATATCTGATTAATCAGATGGTACCTTAGATCATTACAAATTTATGGATTTGTGATTGTTGGCTTTTCCATAGCCATGTTCTCTACCACTCTCCATCAGAACATGATGGTTAGATTTTTCTTCCATATCCATATTTTCACCTATGTGGAAACCCAGTGATTAGTTTATTTGGGTAACCATTACGTTTCATACTTTTGTTTTTAAAGATTGGTTTTGGTATTCCTTTTTACGATGTGGGTTCTTATTAAAGAAACTTTCAAGTAGTAAACCATTTATAACCCTGACGAATTTCGAGGGCGAAATTCATTTTAAGGGGGGTAGAATGTAACACCCCGAGATTTTATGAAAAATATTATTTTAATTTCATTAATGTCTTGTGTTGTATTCTACACCAGGATTACCTTGCGCTATACACAACACCGTATTAGCTTGCAGTATACGCAACACTATTCTTGGACCGTGTTACACACAATTTTGATAATAGTTATTCTATGCAAAATTGAGTATATATATATATATATATTTATATATTAAATGTATAAATGAAATATGATTGGATTCTTTTATAAGAAACAACGAATTATTCTTTCACAACACGCAACCCTGACTTGGCTTGCATTACACGCAATCGCAACCTTTCTTGATAGCGTGTGTGGTACGCAATACCGGGTTTTAATAAAAAATGATATATTATTATAATATTGTCATGAACTAGCCATTATGAATAGTATTAACTAAATTTTGAATTTTATAACATTATTATTCATCTTACACATTTTCTAGAACATGGTATAAGAACAAAATAAATTTTTCGGGTAAAATAAGTATTTTTAAAAATATGCAGTTTTGCCGCCTTTTGATGGCGCACCAACTTTAAATATAGTTTTTGACATGTTTATCAGTTCAATTTGACAAAATAAAATTCTTCTTTGGAATCAAGAAATAAAATTTTACTTTGGATAAATTTTTCATATTATTCTGGTAACTTTCACATTTTAATGAATAGTAAAAACACGCTATATTTTAATTAAAAACAACTTTTTTCATCGTAATATTTTATGTGGTTAAATTATAATATTGAATGGTTTTAAATTATAAATAGAATATATTTTTACCATTTAATATAATGTATGTCATTAGAATTGATTTTTCTTTGAATTCGTAGGTTAAATCAATTCAATCTTTTGCAATGTTTTAAACAAAAACCCGTTTTTATTCGACAACGGGATTAATTTTAAGTTAATTTCTGCAACTTATGTGTATTGTATTTTAAAAAATGGATTCCATATTTGGAATCAGTGGGTCCAAATTATGTTAATAGGCTACTTTTTATTTTTGTGAATTATGAATAGTAACTACGGTAAATTTTATTCACCATAGTTAAAGGTAAATCAGGTAATTAAGGGTAAATATAATATTATAAAATTACCCTAACACATGCCAAAATTCTATTTGATTGCTAAAAGTAAACCCATATCAACTAAGGGTCTGAATAGATTCATTTTATGGACTTTTGGCAATGAAAATAATTTAATTATTATTAAAACCAAAGTAAGTGACAACATGTCACTTTCTTAAATATTATAAGTATAATAATATTAACTTAGTGATAAACATCATAAAACTTCAAACATGAATAGTCTCTATAATGCTAAAAAAATTATCTACATCATGAGAATTTATCTATAATTTTTTGGGAGTAAATAATTATCATTAATTGTGACACAATAGTGATGCAGAAATTATTTATCTAGTGAAAAATTAAGAATATAGTTTTTATTAAAATAATACTGTCCATAAAAGGCGCAAAACCCTGACCAAAACTTATTTGTCATGTAAATTTAAACTATAATCATCCAATGGTAGAATATTTGAAAATTTGGAGTCTTATACAAGCAATTATGACACTTATATTATTTTATTTTAAATGATGCCAAAGTTGTCACCTTCATAATTTAATAACTATAACAATTTAAATATTGTGATTTTAAGATGCTATATTCGAGTAAAAGTATTATTGTGAAAGGTAATATATTTATCTTCATCATAGGATTTTATTTTAAATTTTTATGCAACAAATAAGTATATTAAATAATTATAAAAAAATGATGTAGTAATTATTTTATTAAGAGATAAACCAAATAAATGGTTTTAAAAATAATAAAATAAATATTATATGAACTATTTAATGTGATCCACTAATTTTATAGATACATATGACCTTTTATTAATATATTAAAGCTTTTAGTTCGAACATATCTTTTGTATATATTTTATTTAAATTCAAATAAATGAATAGTGTCAAAATAGACACTATTGTTATTTTATAAAATTAACATATTATAAAATTGTTTAAAAATCACAAAAATATATAAAAATTATAAATTTAAATTTATATGGTCTATAATGTTATAAATTAAACAATTATGGAAAATTCACAGCAAATAATTAATTATTTGTTATAATTTAAAATTTAGAATTTTATTACCACAAATAAACTTAAATAGATTAAATAAGGATAAATCAAAATGATAAGGATTAAAATAAGATCCAAACATGTCTAAATTTGATTGGTTGATGAGATTACAAACCTATATCATTTAATATTCTAATATTAGACATTTTTAGAGGTTTTTAAGTGGGGTTAGATTTATTATAAATTAATAATTTTAAGAATTCCAAAGGTGCCCCTCTCCTCCCTTATAAAAGGGAACCTCCTCCCTCTCCTCCTCACACCAATTTGAGCCTTCAAGATCGGCCAACCCCTGCCAAATTATATTCTCCACTTTCCCTAGAAACATCCTAGAGGTTCTGGTCTTCCTTAAAGACCAATCTTAGTGCACTAAGGGGAGGTTTCAAAGAGGCGTATCGAAGAAGAGGTAATTTCTTCTCCCGATTCTTTCAAGCTTCTTTCTTCTTCAAATTATTCTTCTTTAGTTGTTTCATTGTAAATTAAAAACATCAGTATCACTAATATACTGATTTGTTATTATAAATATGAAACAACCCCATTTCACCTTCTATCCATCCTACGGAAAACAAAATCACCGCGCGTGCGTACGTACGGAATACCGTCTCCACGCCGTGGTGTAATCTGTTTTTCCACCAACACCTTAAATGGATGGGTATTATGGTGTAAAGAATAACTATAAGTAGTTATTATAACATCATAATGATTCTGATATATTGTATCATCCCCTCCAATTCAATTCAATAATCATGAAAATGATATCATCGCTCGTGCATACGTACGGACTACCGTCTCCACGACACGATGAGATTAATTCTCCACTTTAACCATTCATGAATGATTATAAAGTACATATAATAAGTAATCATGAAATATATGACATAATAATGATACTCGATTTATGTTTATGTCATCTACTTAATTCCATTCAACTCAATAAGGAAACGAAAACAACGTTCATGCGTACGTACGGCCTACCGTCTCCATGAATTGTGTATTTCTTTCCATTTAATGATTTATTATATATATGTATATTATGAATATATATTATATATAAATAATGTTTTATATTCTGGAATTAAGTAATAATGATCTACGTAATCATATGAATAATTACAAGTCAAAACACGGACGACAAATGAAACGATTTTACCCAAAACGGTCTTTAACATGGAATTTACAAAAGAACGGGTAAAATATCATAAGTGAACCATATATGATATCATAACAATTAGTATGATTCTGGAATAAGTCAATGACATTATTTAAATCATTATACAGGAGGTTCGGACACTTACGAAGCAAATCGGACCTAAGGTAAGGGAAATATCACAATCTCATTTTTATCCGAGATTGTTTATACTTTAGTATTTACAGGGGTGTATTTTATCATCCACATCCATGCTTCCTCAATATGTAATATTATTTCCATTCACCTAAAATTTTTTAAATCCTATTTTACCCTTCGGTGAGTTTTTACTAAAAGATATGAAAGGAATCTTTTGCCGTTTTTCGTACGAGGTAATTTTTTTTGACTTTTCCGACAAAAGTACGAGAAGAATGTTTTTTTAACTTATACGGCATGAATGGATTTTTAAAACATTATTTCCAAGAATCTTCCTTTACAAGTTTTCAAGTTTATTTTTAATCAACTTATTTTAGTTATAATTTTATGACATGTTAAGAAATGAAAAGTGTTTTTGAAGTAGAAATTATATTTTCCTCAAGAATGGAGTTCAAGTGTTTTATCAAAATTATTTTACATCTAAGATAATAAAGGGTTATGGTTAAATCCCTATTATTACATGGATGTGATTATGTTGTGATGAAAATATTTTTTAAGAATTCCTTTATCTTATATGAATTGTCTTATGATGTCATGATATTTAAGAATCCCATTTTTATTACATGGGTTATGCTATGATGTATGGTTTATGATTCTGTGGCACACATAAGAATGGTATCATTATGAGATGGGTGGGACCTATATCTCCCTCCAATGCATTGGGTAAAGATTTTATATCTCATGAGAGAGACATGGCTGGAACGGTAGGTTATACCGGTTCAGTGAAACAGGACTGAAATGAGGGTGACTCGGTTCAGAAAGGGACTTTGTCCACTAAGATAGTCTTGGCAATGATTCTTGACTAACAAGAAATGATTCTCTATGATTATGTGTGAATGCCACAATGTTTCATGTTTTAAGTTATGATTATTTTGATTACATTTCACTGCCATGATTTACCCCATGTTATGAAATTATTATCTCTTTTGCAGGTTAAGATTTCCAAAAGTTATGTGCTTATGTATATGATGTGATTGATATATCTTTTGTTTACCCTTACTGAGCATTTGAGCTCACCCTTTTAGTTTTTCTTTTCCCCAGGATATAAATATAGGTTTTAGGTAAAAAAAGGAAGATCTTTATGGGAGATTTTGAAGATCTTTCACCACGATTAGAAGATTATATTCCGAGTTTCCAAAGAAACTAAACTATTACGGTCCTTGTGTGTGTGTTTTTGTTATGTACTAATTATTCCGCAAATGTACTGTAATTTCAATGTACGTCAGGCTTCGGGTCTCTACAATACATCCCACATATGGCATTA
The DNA here is from genome assembly GCA_963277665.1 of Viscum album. Taxonomy (NCBI): domain Eukaryota; kingdom Viridiplantae; phylum Streptophyta; class Magnoliopsida; order Santalales; family Viscaceae; genus Viscum; species Viscum album. The sequence goes on from OY728130.1 coordinate 1,230,489,637, forward strand.
ACGAATCACATCACTTTGAGGGGGCGGTAGTCCGCACTTCCTTAAATGAAGATATCGTGTTTACCCATAATGGAAACCATAAAGGTATGCCCAAAATGAAAAATACAGAAGCTTAAAGAAAACATAAACATATTATATATCATATATAAATATAGTGTCATCTTAATGGCCACCTTTTAAGGTGTTAAAATAATGTTGAACAATCATCGTTTCAGGAGGCCGAAATTCGCCATCCACGGAAACAGTATGTCCGTTAACCATTAGATGTAGGTGTGTGAAACTGTAGCTAAAATCCTTCTTATAACAACATACTATTATATTTATTATACTGGAGTTGTTACAAAAGAAATTAATAAAAATAGTTTAGGGGTTTTGAGAAACAAAATAAAACAAAAGGACTCAAGTGAAGACATTACCTTAAAATCGGGTAACTCCCTTTGGTTTGAGCTCAAAGGCTTCCTTGGGAAGACTTCTGCCCAAAGTGAGGCTTCAAAGAGTAAGATAGGTAAGTGGAGAGACAAAATGGGCAGAGGTTGGACGATCCAAAGGCTTTGGGAGTGTGGGTAAGGAGGTAGAGATGGGGGCCTTTTATAAGAGGAGAGGAGGGGCACTATTGGAAGGTAAAGAAAAGTCACTTTATTTAAAATGGTATTCCAATTAAAGAGGTCCCACATTGATGTGTTTCGAGGATAATGTGATAAGGGTTCGAAATCCACTCATCTAATAGGTTTTTGACATGTGTAGGTCTTAGATATTACATTATCATTCCATTTTATTTAAATCGTTAAATAATGAGGTCATCGCTGCATCATCATGATGTCATAAATAATTTAATTTATTTAATGTCTAAATATTATACAAAAAATACTATGATGTAGGAAATATTTTTAGATTTCCAATGAATATTTATAGTCAAAAATCTGATTTGTATAACCCCATGTAAAAAATTGTTTTAGTAAAACATTTCATTTTTGTCTTATTTTTACTTTAACTTTAAATAAAAAGATATTAATGTCATTTTGCCACCAAAGTGGCTTCATGGGGTCCCCAAGTTGACCCATGGCTTGTCTTGGTCGGCCATGAAACATCCAATGCGGTTAGGACATTTGTCAAGTTTATTTCATATTATTAAAACATTATTTTTACCTTAAACTACAATAATTACCTCTAATCGCGATTAATAACTTAAAAGTTACTATTCACCAAAAAATTATTTTAATCTCATTGAACCACATTTTACTTCTTAATGACAACCATGTATGTCTGATTTTTGAAATTCCAAACACAAAAGTGGTAAAATTTCATTTAAATGAAAAATCAGTTTTTATAAGTACCACTTAGTGGTTTCACTATTCATCAAAAATTGAAGTTTTTCGGAAAAATCCAAAAAATTCTCCCTAAGCTATATTTGATATTCTGAATTCAAAAATGAAGTCTATTTTACAAAATTAAAAACATATAAGTCACATTAATTAATTTAATAATTAATTCCCGCTGTCAGAGAAAATAACATGTTTTTATGAAATAATAAGTATCAAAATATTGACACTAGTTTAAGTCTGATTTCAAAGTGAAATTAATTCCAACGACCACTATTGGATTTAACGGTAAAAATATATTCTAATTTCACTTTAAAACCAATTCAAAATATAATCTAATAATATAAATAAATTAGATCAAAAAGTGGTTTCGAATTAAAATACAACATTTTACACTATTCATTAAAAAATGAACTTTATCGGAAAGATACCAAAAATTTACACAAAGTAAATTTTGATGTCCAAATTCTAAAGAAGAGTTTTATTTGGTCCAATATAATTTATAAGAGTGAACAAAACTATATTTAATGACGATTCACCATCAAAATGCAATAAGTGAACCTTTAGTGAAAACTAGGGCATATACGCCTAAAATTGAATTCTTTCCATATTTTATGACTTTTCCTTTTATTGAATAAATGTAAAAACATTTAAAAAAATATATAATCATATTTTAGTTATTTCTATCCATTCCCTCCAATAAAACGGCTATATGATAACTACCATTTAAAATAATAATATTTTATTATTAGAGTGCAACGTAAGATTCCCAAGAAACTCGTTGTTGCGTGTTGGGTACGCCATCGAGCATAGCGTCCCCTTTAAAGTCATATTAATATTTTATTCACAAATATGGATAAATATGAATATGTCATATTCTTTATTTACCTAGGGTGTTACATCCTTCCCCCCTTTTGGGAATTGCGTCCTCGCAATTTTTAAAATTGATCTTGGAAACATCCTTGAAAGTCCCACATTGGAACAAGAGTCGGTAAAACAATCACTTTAAAATAAAGGAAGGTAAGTACAGAGGTCACCCGAGTTAACCCATATGTAGAAAAACATGGACATGGAAGAAAAAGCAAAGGGTCTTGTTCTTGAGGGAGAGTGATAGTAAACATGTCTAGGAGAAAGTTAACCATAAGAAAATCACAAACTTGTCATGGGTTAAATGGTATTCGATTCCTCAGTAGGAAAAGTTAATAGAAAAAATTTTTGTTTTAAGTTACTTTTTATTGAGGAATTTATTCATAAGGAAACATAATCACTTATCATGTTGACTTTCAACTTTTACTATATTCTTTAATCAAACTCATATTTGTTTCCAAAAGACGAGTATTTAGGGAGACTTGTTCGCATTAAGAGTACTATAATCAACTTCTAGAGAATAACCTAATCCACCAAAGAGAACTATATACATCCCATGTCTTTATGCATTAACCAAAACCAAAACCAAAAAGGACAGTACAAGGTCAGATAATCCAGAAAAGGATAACCCTTTATAAAAAGAAAATCTATTCTTAATCTCCAAAATTTGTCCAACAAAACCCAAAGTTCAACGAGGACTATTCGATAAACAATTAGTCCATAAAATTATTCAAATTAAACCAAACTAAGATTGAAACCCAAATATTTGAAGGATTTAGTCACATAGTCTTCTAAGTTAAATTGTAACATTAATCTCCAAACAACATCAGTTGCTCTTAATGTCTCGTATTGAAATGTAATTAACCTAATCACATATCCTCCATGATAGGTTAATAAATTTTCATAGATAACCCAAAATCAACTTACTCTTAATTCATATAATAATCTAAATAAAAAGAATCAGTCAAACTAACCAGGGACTTCTCGTAGTCCAGTGGTAGGCGATAAATACCAGTCGCACTTTGGTTGTGGGTTCGATTCCTGTAGCTTGGTCCGACGCGACGGGTTGTCACACGGTCTGCGTGTTGTCCTTTTTCCAAAACTATATAACTCCTAAAACATTCCCCAAAATGAGATAAAATCTTCAAAAAAATCATAAAATATTTTAACCTCAAGTTTATCTCATGCCTTTAATTTTCCATCATATCGTAGAGTAACCCATAATTACTTCAAAAGTAAGGATCATATAAACTCTAATGGTTACCTTTATAATTATTACCTGAACTTCCACATCGATTGGTCATCTCGTACATGATTCATTACAGAACATACCAAGGTTCAAGTGGTTCATCATGACTCCTTGATTGTTGGTTTAGAACAACCACGAGTTTCCTCATTGAATCCCCCATTTTATCTTGTATCTTAATCAGAGAACCACCACAGTTTCCTTCAAACCTATTGTCTCTTTGGTGCCTGCTAGATCCATCCATTCACTAAAAACAGAAATGTCAGTGTGAGTATGTCAACAAAACCATCATGTACTAATGAGAAAGATAAACACTTATATATACTTACTCATTCACTTTATCTAAAACTAGGACACTTTCTGAAATCCTAACCATTATGGTAATTTCACTTATGCTTAAAGAATAACCTAACCTCTAAAGTTATGTAAACCGACCTCTGATACAAACTATAAGGCCCCAGCCTTAAATCTTACTTAATCTTGAGTTATTACAAGATTACACATTGAGGATCTTTTTAGGTTTAGTGTTTTAGAGAATTAGATCATGAAACTTGCATTACATTCCACATTTAAACAAAGTGGTTACATAAAAGACAATATTCATTCTTCCCATCAACGGAAACATATTTAAAATAAAAAACGGATTCTTTCTTGACACATCCTTGACACTATCATCACATCATGTACCTTTCCCTTGACCTGTGAAAAACATTTCAAAAACTTGGGATGAGCAAAAAAAGATCAGTAAGGGTTATAAAAATATGGAAAGGAAACATGAGTTCATATATACATAAGAATGAAATCATACTTTACCCATAAAACATAGGCACTTTAACATACCTCATCAAACAATGAATAAATCATAGAAATCATAAGACATAAAGGTAACTTGAGGCATCCATAACATTCTTATGTAGGGAGTAACCCTCTTGGTTACGTTTGGAATACCCATCACAGTATATTCCCTAAATCTCTTTGGATAAACCTTAAAGTTTCACTCCTTCGCATTATCCAATGCATTGGAGAGCTATATCGGGCACACCCACCCTTAGTTTATCACAGAACCACCCGTCTTCATAATAATGCCCATGAACCTCAACATAATCGTATCACATAAAACATGCATAAAGGAAACATAACATTTCCACCTTTCAATCACAAGATATCAATACAAAACATTGATATAAAAACATTATGAAAACCATTTTCAATACCAAAACAAAATAAAAGTAAAACATGGTATTTATTTTTCTTTAAAAAAAAGGTATGACTTGTAGAGGAAGCCGAAACTCAAATAATGGTCACGGTGGCAGAGAAGTCGTTGTCGCCGCATACGTACGACAAAAACATTCCCTTTTGTCATTTAGTAAACGCATCATATAAAAAATATTCCTTTTGGATAAACGTAAAATTCAAAGGGGTTTATACACCGTATAAAAGAAGGTTGTGTATAAAAAAAATATGACTCAATGAAAGGAGATTGAGACGAAGACCCATACAAAGACGGTATCCTTGGATTAAGGATAAATCAGTTACATAACTATGTGTGACAAACGAATACACGAAATATAAGTGGGTATTGAGTGTAAAACAATCAGAGGACATTAACACATAATCATAGAACGGCATATTCAAGGTGTACAAGTTTATCCCAAAGAATCGAAATTGGGTTAAGAAGTTCCCTTGAAATAATTAGACAGCCTAACGACGTCACTTCAAAATTCAGAAAAAGAGTTGATGAGAGATAAAAAGGGTATCTCATCACTTGGACATAAAATTTACATCAATAAGGATATAGAAGAACATATCCCAAAATAATATTATGTGAATTAAAAGACATAACAAAATAAGTATTTTAAAAAGAGGAGGGTGAAAGTTTCCCTTGCCGACATGGGTATCTTTCGAAACATATGCCCCGTGAAAGAAGGACAATACATCATTGATGTAAATACTAATAAATGAAATAATATTACACAATGAGTAAAATAATGGTCAGTACATACACCACTCAATGGAAATTGTGGCAAATGTAGCATAAATCTCACGGTAATAAAAGTGAGATGAAAAATCCCTTACGAAAACTCGGCAGCCTAATGGCGCCACTAAAAACATTCAAAAATGGATTGATGAGATCAAATAGGGTATCTCATCACATTACAATAAAATGTAAAGCAAGAGGAATATAAAAGAACATCCCCCATCATAACAAAGAGGATATTAAAAGAAGTGACATAAAGGAGAGTACTTAAAAAGAAAGAGAGAGTTTAGATCTCTTACGAAAATTTGGCAGCCTAACGGCGTCACTCAAAACTTCCAAAATGGATTGATGAGATAGAATACGGTCTCTCATCATATGAACATAAAAAATTACAGTAAGAGTAATATAAAAGAACATCTCAATCACAAGAAATATGATCTTAAAAGGAATGGCATAAAAGAGTGTACTTAAAAAGAAAGAGAGGAGTATGATCCCTTACCTCAGGTCCGACTTGACTCGATCGTTCTTTAACGTCCTGAATAATAAACTTGAGTTAATTTCCACTTTACTAAGAACCTTTTTCTAGTTCATTATTCCTTTTAGATCACTTATTTCTATGTTATAAACATTATGTAATCATTTATGTTAATAATGTTTGTTTTGTCGATATTTGGTTCTTAAGTCGAAAGTGGACTTCTTACAATTACATGTTGTTCGTGTGGTCAAAGGTTCATTAGATCTAGAATGAAATTCCTGATTTTTATATCATATATATCATATATATCTAGAATATACATTTATTTATAATATCACATAATCATTTAGAGGTAAGAAATGAAATGCATCGTTCATAGAGACGGTAAGTCGTACGTACGCATGAACGCTACTTTCATTTATTTGTCATATTAATGGAATTAAAACTAAATGAGAGGTATGTATATTTTAATTCCAGAATTATATTTATCATTTAGATGTATCATTAATCATATATATCCATTATATACATGTACTTATAATAGTACATTACATTTGGGGATAAGAAATGAAATGCACCGTTCATGGAGACGGTAAGCTGTACGTACGCATGAACGCTACATTCATTTCTATCTCATACTTTAATGGAAAGAAATAATAATTATATAGAGGTATATTATAATTCCAGTATAACATCATATATAATAACTTTAAATCCATCCCTTATACGTCCCACATATGGCATTAACGAATCACATCACTTTGAGGGGGCGGTAGTCCGCACTTCCTTAAATGAAGATATCGCGTTTACCCATAATGGAAACCATAAAGGTATGCCCAAAATAAAAAATACATAAGCTTAAGGAAAACATAAACATAAACATATTATATATCATATATAAATATAGTGTCATCTTAATGTCCACCTTTGAAGGTGTTAAAAGAATGTTGAACAATCATCGTTTCGGGAGGCCGAAATTCGCCATCAACGGAAACAGTATGTTCTTTATCCATTAGACGTAGGTGTGTGAAAGTGTAGTTCGAATACTTCTTATAAAAATATCCTAGTATATTGATAATACTGTAGTTGTTACAAAAAAAAATGAATAAAAAGAGTTTAGGGGGTTGGAGAAGCAAAATAAAACAAAAGGACTCAAATGAAAACATTACCTTAAAATCGGGTAACTCCCTTTGGTTTGAGCTTAAATGATTCCTTGGGAATACTTCTTCCCAAAGTGAGGCTTCAAGGAGTAAGATATAGAATTGGAGAGACAAAATGGGTAGAGTTTGGCTGAGCCAAAAGGCTTTGGGAGTGTGGGTAAGGAGGTAGAGGTGGGGGCCTTTTATAAGAGGAGAGGAGGGCCACTCTTAGAAGGTAAAGAAAAGTCACTTTATTTTAAAATGGTATTCGGATTTAAGAGGTCCCACATTAATTTGTTTCGAGGATAAGGTGATAAGGGTTCGAAATACACTCATCCAATAGGTTTTGGACATGTTTAGGTCTTAGATATTACATTATCTTTCCATTTTATTTAAATCGTTAAATAATGAGGTCATCGCTGCATCATCATGATGTCATAAATAATTCTATTTATTTAATTTCTAAAAATTATAAAAAAAATACTATGATGTGGGAACTCTTTCTATCTTTCTAATGAATATTTATAGTCAAAACTCTGATTTGTATTACCCAATGTAAAAATTGTTTTTGTAAAACATTTCATGTTTTTCTTATTTTTACTTTAACTTTAAATAAAAATATATTAATGTCATTTTCCAACCAAAGTGGCTTCATGGGGTCCCCAAGTTGACCCATTGGTTGTCTTGGTCGGCCATGACACATCCAATGATGTTAGGACATGTGTCAAGTTCATTCCATATTATTAAAACATTATTTTTACCTTAAACTACACTAATTACCTCTAATCGTGATTAAGAACTTAAACGTTACTATTCACCAAAAAATTATTTTAATCTCATTTAACCAAATTTTACTTCTTAATGACCACCATGTATGTCGGATTTTTGAAATTCAAAACACAGAAGTGGTAAAATTTCATTTAAACGAAAAATCAGTTTTTATAAGTACCACTTAGTGGTTTCACTATTCATTAAAAATTGAAGTTTTTCAGAAAAATCCCAAAAATTTACCCTAAGCTATATTTGATATTCCGAATTCAAAAATGAAGTCTATTTTAAAAAATTCAAAACATATAAGTCACATTAATTAATTTAATAATTAATTCCCGCTGTCAGAGAAAATAGCGTGTTTTTATGAAACAATAAGTATCAAAAGATTGACACTAGTTTAAGTCTTATTTCAAAGTGAAATTAATTCCAACGACCACTATTGAATTTAATGGTAAAAATATATTATAATTTCACTTTAAAACTAATTCAAAATATAATCTAATAATATAAATAAATTAGATCAAAAAGAGGTTTTGAATTAAAATACAACATTTTACATTATTCATTAAAAAATGGACTTTATCGGAAAGATACCAAAAATTTACACAAAGTAAATTTTGATGTCCTGATTCTAAAGAAGAGTTTTATTTGGTCCAATAGAATGTATAAGAGTGAAAAAAACTATATTTAATGACGGTTCGCCATCAAAAGGCGATAAGTGAACCTTTAGTGAAAACTAGGGCATATACGCCTAAAATTGAATTCTTTCCGTATTTTATGCCTTTATATTTTATTGGATAAATGTAAAAACATTTAAGAACATATATAATCATATTTTAGTTATTTCTATCTATTACCACCAATACAACGGCTAAATGTTAACTACCATTTAAAATAATAATATTTTATTATTAGAGTGCAACATAAGATTCCCAAGAAACTCGTTTTTGCGTGTTGGGTACGCCATCGAGCATAGCGTCCCCTTTAAAGTCATATTAATATTTTATTCACAAATATGGATATATATGAATATGTCATATTATTTATTTACTTGGGGTGTTACATTGAGGATCGATATGAGCGAATCCTACGAGGAGGGTCAATTCCTTGGGTGCGCTTCACTGGTAGTACATGAACCTCTAGGTGAGCACGTGGGAGCGGAAGGCTCAGGTGCATGCTCAGTACCACTTTTGTTTCCCTAGATTGTGTTAAAGCTTTACGGGGACGTAAAGCCTTGAGGTGGGAGTAATGTAAAGACCTGTAAAATTCAAATGAAATTTTTCTTAATTTTTTTTGGGATTTTACAAGAACGCAGTTTCTGACGGCACCTGATTCCGAGGCCCGGTGTGCCCGGAATCATTTTCCAAAGTTTTGCTCAGGTACGTTAATTGAACGAACGAGTGGGTTTTCCTAACTTTTGAATCGGTGCTCGGAATCGAAATCTGAGGGAACCGATGGAATCACAGCTCCAGGAATTGCTTAGAAACACCTTTTCCGGTGTTGCGTTTTCTCGGGTGTGGTTTATTAAATTTTTGGGTTAAGTAAAAGAATAAAATAATAGTGGCGCAACCAATTTTATTTCATTTAAAGAAGTTTTAACATAAGCTAAGTGGTTGAGTGGGACCCACATCCTAACTAATCCACTAGGTAGGATATTATTGGAGTGGGGCCACACGAGCCCCACCCTTTCAACTTCCTCAACCCCTCCTTTATTTCAGTAACGCACCTGCACCCCCCCCCCCCCAATTAATGAAAGTCAACTTGTGCCTTTATTTAAATATTAAACGCCTCTATTAATTGGGCGGTTTAAATGTTTCAATTTAATTCAATTAATTGGTTGATTCAATTTTGTATTTCAAAGACGCTGGCTTGTGTGTTAATAAAATAAGACAAGTCTTATTTTATTATTGTTGAGCTTGTTGTGTTGAGTTTTTGGGAGAAAAAGGGGAGTATTGAAGTTCTTCGTTCTTCGTCGAAGAACGCGAAGAACGCACCACCGCCGAAGAAGAACGCCAACCTCCAACGACGGACGACGGTGAGAGACGCCTTCCTCGGAGATAAACGACGTGACGCACAAATCCTTGTTCCTTATTTCCGCGTCAAAGGAAGGGAGACACCGTTCCTCCGCGACGCGACGATCTGTCTTCTTCTGCGATGATCATTTCTGTGACGTCCCTTTCCGCGACAAACCTCGTTCGACGGCTACGCTCGAGGTAGGGGTTTAATTTGAGAATATTAATAATCCAATGATTGATTCCCTTCTAAAACAAGAATGCGGTTCAACTCATTATTAAGTTGATCCGCAAAAGTATTTGTTTGTGGGTTGGGAATTTTTTCTTCTGATTGCGGGAAAACCGTAGGGGATTTATTGTTGTTTTTATTCGTGAATTCTTCCATCGTCGTTCCTCATTTCAAATTGGACCGCTTGATATCGATTAACGGGAGGGGGCTGGACCGCACAAACACGGTCGACCATCCTCCCTTATCTTTGTGTTGTTGCGGTTCGAAGGAAAGTGACGCGGTGCGACGACACCACGTGGGATCATGCGGCAAGGATGTGCAGCGCCGTCGCGCCGTGCCGGAAAATCACGAAAACACCGCGGCCTGAGCAGGGCCACGTCGGAGGGGCGTGACGCCGTCGCGTCGTGGCAGACGGACCAAGGTCGCGGCCTTAGGCCGCGGCGGAGTAGGGAGCGGCGGCTGATTTCCGGCCGCCAGCGTCGGAGCAGGGGGACCAGCCCGCGCCGGTCCCGTGGTGCAGCAGCCGGACGGCCAGAGCGGGTTGGCCGGTTAGGGGAGAAGCCGGGGTTCGTAACCCCCAGCTGACCGGACAGTAGCGGCCCCCACGTGGGGGCCACGTTTAGTGAGACAGGGGGGCATCGCCCCCCCCCCCCCCCTTCGACTGCCCATCTTGGTGAAACCGAGCTGGCCAGCGGACCACCAGTGTGCCGGCGCGTCGGGCCGTGCCCAAGAAGGCCGGACCCAGACCCGGTTCGGGCCGACCCAGGGGGGTCGCGGGCCGGGTCGGTCCGGGCCCGAAACCCCCACTTCACGGACCTCTTACGGTATTTTTCCCATATCATGGTCCATGGACCTTCGATCGACGCACCGTCTGCTACAATGTGATCCTTGGATCGAGACGGTCGTTTTGGTATATTACACTAAAGGTTTCTGAGAATTTTGAGTACGGCTGGGTTGGTTCGGATACGAAACCAACCGGGCCCTCGAAGCGGAAACAATTATATCTTGAGCTCCGGACGTCCGATTGACGTGTCGTCGACTTCGTTGGATTCCTCTTGATTAGACGGAACTTTTGGCATACTTTTCCTGAGTTTTGGTTGTAGTTGGAATTTGGTCGGGTTGGATTGCACCTGAAATCCAACTGGGCCCCTGGAACGGAAAAGCGGATAACTTTCAGACCAGATGACTGTTTGACGAATCGTCCGTGGAGTTGGTGATCACGTTGAGAAACAGTCCCTATGAGCATACCCTATGAGAGTTCAGGGTACAGTTGAGATACAACCGGGTTGGTTCGCACACGAAACCAACCGGACCCCTGGGACGAAAAGGCTAATAACTCACAGACCGGGCGTCTGATTAACGCACTGTCTTTTGCGTTGAGACCCATATGATGAGGCGGTCCTTTGAAATACTTCTTCATGGGACTTTGTAATATTTGGAGTATCGACCAGTAGTTCTTGGATTGGATCCTCCCGGAGACGAGCATACGGAGTACGAAGACCGTGTAGCTAGTTGAGACCTGATGATTGCTTGACCGACTCGACTTGGAGTGAGTCGACTAGCCCAGTGGACGGAGCAGTACTCTGTTTGGGTGCAGACCCATGGCAGACGGAGCACTATCGAGTTTGGGTGCAGACCCACGATACTCATCCGGAGAGTACCTCGATAGGCTATTAGGGGGGGATGCACTACTGTGCTTGGGTGGCATACCCCGGTGGGAAGCACTACTGTGTTTGGGTTGCTGACCTGTGGTACTTGATAGAAGGAGTACCTCAGCAGACATAGGTTAGTGAGCAGTACCTCGTAGTCATGATAGGATCACTGTACACTACAGAGACGGGGCACTTCATCAGTTACGGTTTCGATAAAGAAAATCCCGGTTTGAGCTGAGTCAATTACCTTTGTGTTTACCTCATGATTGAGGTGGCTCACTTGATAAGTTAGGTATGTGTATGGGCATATACCTGGGTGGTGTTTATCCATTGATTTCATAATCTTTGTGTTTCCTCATCATTGAGATGGGTTACATGATAACATAGGTATATGTATGGGAATATAACTAAGTATAGGTTATCTGTTGAGATCGTCTTTGTGGTTATCCTTGTTGGATTTAGAGAGACCTTGGGGTTCTCGGGGTCCCTACTGAGTATTGTTATACTCACCCCTACACGGGCTATGCCCGCACCTCGTTGTGTTGGTTGCAGATGATGGGCAGTGCTGATGGAGGCCAGGTGTTCGAAGACTGGACAATACCAGGAGGGGGACCTCACGACGAGTCAGTATCCGTAGGTGGACTTCACGACGAGACGACACTCAGAGGAGGTTGATGGGAGAGAGCGTTATGGAGGCTATCTGTACCTACCCTTCAGGTAGGATCCGTGGTGGATGATCCAGGAGCTGCGCTATTTTTACCTACCCTTCAGGTAGGATCCGAGAAGGACGACCCAAGAGCTGCTTCATTTCTTCCAGTTGTTTGTCTTTTTCTGTTGTACTTTTGTTCAATTGTAGTTGTACTTTCGATTGGTTTTGTATTCTGGACCATTTACTTTTCAGCACTTCCTTTTGTACTTAGTGTATTACTTCCGCTTGTACTCTGTGATGTTTTGATTACTTTTATAAAGGAAATTCCTTCCTAGTTATCGTGAATTACGCATTTGGTTCTAGTCGCCAGCCCATGGCCTATGGAAGGCATGAAATGGGTAGTCACGACACGGGCCCCGAGGACGGGTCGTGACAAAGATGTATCGTGATCTACACCACCAGTATTGGTGGCCATGTATGATGAGAGATATTGCTGGTTTTTTCATGAGATATTCCACCTGTTAGAAGGTGAAGGCAAAGCACCAGCGACCCACATGGCTTTTACAACACCTACTCATTATTGAGTGGAAGTAGAATGATTTCATGATATAATTCATGACCGGGTTACCAAGATCACCTCGATGGAATGACACGGTATGTGTTTTCATTGAAAAGATCACAAAGGATGCTCACTTCTTGCCGATTAAGGAGACCTTTAGTGTTGATGAGCTTGGACGGTTGTACATCCATGATATTGTATGCTAGAATGGTGTTCTAAGTACTGCCATTTATGAGAGGGATGCCCGCTTCACATCGCATTTCTGGAAAGGGCTACCAAGGGCTTTTTGTACTCAGGTACTTCTAAGTATAGCTTTCCATCCCCAGACAGATGACTAGTCAGAGTGCACGATTCATGTGCTAGAGGACATGCTACAAGCATGTGTCCTTGATTTTGTAGGTTCTTGGGAGAGACATATTTTTCTAGTATAGTTTTCCTACAATAATAGTTTTCAAGAAACTATTCAGATGGCACCTTACGAGACTTTGTATGGTAGTTCATGCCGATCACCCTTGTGTTGGCTGGAGGCATGAGAGGAATCTATGTTGGGACCTCGTCTTGTTCAGGAGACCACAGAGCAGGTTGAGTTGATTCAAAAAAGGATGGCTACTGCACAGTCTCGGCAGAAATATTATGCTGATCAGCAGAGATAACCTTTGGAGTTTAAGGTCGGGGATCAGGTTTTCCTATGTGTTACCCTGAGGTTGGGACACAAGAGGATCAGGAGATAGGTTAAGCTTTCACTGAGATATGTCGGGCCGTTTGAGGTTCTAGAGAGAGTCGGGCTGGTTTCTTATAGGTTGCAGTTGCTTCAGAGGTACCAGGCTATGCATGACATCTTCCATGTTTCTCAGCTTCACCGCTATTTCTCAAACATGTCTCATGTTTTTCAACCCGAGGAGGTTGAGCAGGAGTAGGATGCATCATTCGAGGAGCATCCTATCAGGACTGTTGATCGTAGTGCAAAGACACTTCGTCATCAGTCTGTTTATCTGGTACGGGTGCTATGGAAGCACAACCGTGTACAGGACGAGACATGGGAGAGGGCGGCCGATATTGGATCACAGTGGCCAGAGTAGTTCAAGGTTTCATCTTCGCCACCATGTTAGGGAAATTCGGGGATGAATTTATTTAAGGGGGTAATTTTGTAAGAACCTGGATCTTTGTTTCAGGTATGTATTTCCGTTTCTGGTCATTTTTTAGGAAAAGAATAAAATCTAATTATTTTCTAAGTACACGCCGTGTACATTATGAGTACATGTCGTGTACGTTTCTCCAACATGAGGCCGTGTGCTGGCCGTGTTCGGGCCACACACACGGTGTGTAGTGGTGATGTGGAGGCTGCTTAATGCAGTGTATGAAAAGGGCGAGTACACGCCGTGTACTAATGAAGTACATGCCGTGTACTTTTTGTTTTATTTCATTAATCGGACCGATTCGCGTCTTGAAACTTTTTTTCATCTTCTTCTCTACCTAATTACTTTGGGCTGCTAAAAGTCAATTATGCACGACTACACTACTCAGGGCTGTGAGAACCTGGTGTGGTAGACTAAAGAGGGAATTGACGATTAAAGGCTTCCCTGGAGTGTCTGTTATAAATTAGAATTGTTCGTAGGACCTATGTGAATGTGAATTTTTTGCTTCCATAGAGTTTCTTTAGTTATGTATCGAGACTATAAGGGGAATTAGACGTACATTCTTTCACATAGAATCTATGGTTATCTTTTCAAGACCGCAAGGGAATTGACAGTGAGAGCTTCCCAGAGTGTATGTGCCTTTGTATGTTTTTCTTGACTAGAGGGGTCTGCCAGTGTGAGCCAGCTAGTGAGTCACCATGATTATTGCTTGGTTGGTTGTGATGAGTCCACCATGCCAAAGAACAAGCTTGAGTTTGTAATGCTTGTTCTTAGGTAGTCTGCTGAGATACATGTTGCGTTGCTAGCTATGTCTTGAGAATATAGAGATATTTTCTAGATTCCATGGTTGATATTTTAATGAGTGGATTAAATTAATAAAGAAATGTGAATAGAGATTGGTAGGATTTTTTACTTTAGAGTACTCATGTTTCTCTGCAACATTTATTTCCTTAACTTTTGCTATATTTCTCACTGATAGTAGGGAACATGTCTTGTGGTGATTTCCTACTGGGATTCTTTCACATATACTTCAGGTACATGATTTCTAGTTGGATCTGGAGAGCATAGGACCGAGCTTAGGCTTGTGATGCTGCTGGAGTTTCTGTTTACTTTTAGTTTTTTGTTATCAGTTGTATTTCCGCACGTTGTATTGTTTTCTGCTTTCCTTAGATACATGTACCATGCTGCATCATTATTATATTATACATTTCTTCCACAGTTTAGTTTCAGTTGTTGTATGATATTTACTGCTACCTCTATGGACTGTTATTTACTGTACCTTGTATACCTTACCAAATGAGGGCATAGTTTCCCCAATAACATACCAAGTCCCTCGCTACTAGTCGGCAGCCTCTGGTGATTAGGGAAATGAGCTTGAGGTCACGCGGCGAACTGGGCATGGGGCACTAATTGGGGGGCTTCGGTTTCAGGTCGTTACATACTTCATTTCTCAAATGACCCTTATATTGAATTTTTGTCTTGAATATTTATACATAAACTCTTAAAGGGTTACCCCAATTATCTTACATCCATTTTGCGGCCCTTCCTTAGGCATTCCGTCTATAATATCATCCATCACTCGAAGGGTCTGGTCAGTAGCGAGTCTAAACTAAAGATCTAGCATACCCCATGTCTTGATATCTCCATTGAAATTACTATTGTTCCACATGCTATGTTTCACATGACTATAGCTAATATTATGACTCAACAGGCTGTTTCTTTTAATTTAATTTCCCTTCAATCTCTTATGGAGATAAAACGTTATGTGTTTATAGATGATGACACCATGGACTAGAAATCCAATCAAAATTGTTACTTTAATTCCAAGGATTTATATTTGTTACATTGTGATGGTTCCAATAAATCACCATAGTGGTTGACACGGTACAAATATCTATTTATTCTACCATCAACAATTACTCTTAAATTGAGGTAATATAGAAATAGGATTATTACTGATGAATAATTGAGGAAAGAAATACCCTATAATGTGTCTGCATGTCACTTTTGTATCTGTGTTGAAGAAAACATCCATCACATTTTTTGACTGCTATTATCCGAAGGACTTGTGGAAGTTTATCATTATCATGTTTAGTATTTATCTTCATACATGCAGAAACATGGAGGATATCCTATTATGAATCATCACAAGTGGGTGGCGTGACAAAATTTTCAACCTTTTATTGGTTGCTTCTGCCTCAATAATCCACAAAATTTGGTAATCTAGAAACCAATGCATATTTAATAGGGATACTATATCTATATATTCAGGTTTTATTTTTTTCCAGATATATATATTCACTACCAGTTTTATGAAAATAGGAAGCATGAGTAATTGTGTTGTTGAACTGAAGACACATTGGGTGCTTGGAGTTCCTAGAAAACTGAGCAGGCCACCATCGTTTATGTTCATCAATTGGATCCCACTAATCCACTCTTACATAAAAGTGAATATTTTTGGAGAATTGGATGGTTCATCGATGCCTTATGGCTATGGTAGTGTCTTCCTCGCCTATTGTGGTTTTATTAAAGTTTGTTTTCACTATTTCTTTAGGTAAGGGACCTCTTATAATGCTGAAGTTTGGGCTTTCATATATGCAATCAAGTATGTTGTCGACCACAGTTGGACACCAATAAGTATTGAATTTGATTCTCAAAAGCTGTTAATGCATTAAAAGAAAAAACTATAGACGTACCATGGAGAATTATACTGCATTGGATTGAATGTCTATATCACTCCAAAGATAATAAAATATCTGTATTTCATTCTTATAGAGAATCAAATCATGTTGTTGATGCCCTTTTGAATATGTAAATTAGAGTGATGAGAACCATGTGGTCTGTCACGATACCTGGTTATTACTCCAGGTTGGTTGATGATGACATGTACGATGTGACACACAGTCACTTCTACAATACGTCATGTAATTATTTACTTTTTATGTTTATTTTTCATATAATAATTATTGTGTTGGATTCAATCGAACCATGGATATTCCTGGAATGTGAGATAGTGTCGATTATAAGGAGTATTTAATTATCAACCCTCATACATAATCTTGTACATGAATCATATATTCCTTTTTTATAGAACTATCTCCCTTGATTTTCTTAATTACCAACTCTTGTTCACTCTTGATATCCAATAAAGGAACTTGTATCTATAGGTAAATTTACATGACATCATTGAGGGATTGTTATTTGTGATCTTTAATGATTTATATTTCTTATAGCCTGAAGGGGTATGATTGGATTTCATTTTTTAGGGAGGTAAAAAAATTCCAAAGAAAACCAAGTTGAGTTTTGTTTTTTCCATACAAATATATGAGAAAATCCTAGAGAATCCATCAAAAAAAGTCACTCATAATTAATAGGTATCATTTAAATATAATATTAATTACTTATAGAGAACAATTTCCAACATAATCATTTTTTAGGAAGGTACTTTTTCAGGAAACATACTAATTTAAACCCATTAAACAAATTCTATGATAGAAAATGGATATAAAAATACTAGAAAATTCCCCCCCACTGTGATTGCTTCCCAGTTAACATTGGAAGGTAGAATATAAACATTAGTTGATTGAAAAGAGAAATATATATTATCCTCATAGTGACAAAAATAATCTCTTAGTTTATTCAATGTAACGATTGTTATAGGGTAGTTCGTTTAAAGGTGTAAATATCGAGTCTTGGCTTCCAACATTTTTCTATTGAGATGTCATATATTTTTTCCTTACATAGATCAATATTTTTATCATGTTGGAAATTGAGTGGTATTTTTAGAGTATTTACATAGATAATGAGTACTTAAACTTCCATAGGAGGCATAAATATGGATGGATATAGGATATATTTTCCAAAATTGTTCAACTGTATCTGACAATTTTCATCACACAAATATGTATCTTTTTTCTTTATTTTATTTTTTAATGTCAAATTTTTTTTCAAAAGGTTATCTTTGAAAGATATGATGAATGAAAAATTTTCCCTATAATATTCTCAACTCTTTTAGTCTTCAAAGACGTCATATTATGTTTCACCATTTTTATTATTCCAACACCATTTCATCCATGTTGGTGTACCACGGTGTTATGGAATTTAATTAATACATTCTTGAAAATAGATTCCTAGGGGTATATCATCATGACGGGTTTACCTAGTTTTTTTAAAAGTCATTCATTATAGTAAACACAGTCAGAGTTTAGATTATATGTGAACATCGAATCACCCAAATCCAAATCCATGGAATTCACTACAAAGGAATTAATGATATAGTTCATATAAAATTGATATGTGGTGTCGAAATTATTCATTCCAATAGGGATTACTTGATAATATTACTCTCTATGTTTTTCCATAATTCTAGTGGCCTTTTCATCATTATAGACCACATAGATTTATTATTATTTTGAATACTCATCCAATGAGGAGTATAATATAAGGATCCCCATTTTATCAATTAGAAAATTATTGATATGGACTAGGAAATCATTCCTTAGTATGTTTTATTTGAGATCCATGAAATCAATAAAAAATAATAATTAATCATTAATTTTATTTATATGATATTTTTTCGGTACTATTTTAACTATTTGATGTCACAAATTTAGTTGGATATAATTTGAATATCGACCTAAGCTTTCGCTTTGGATGCATGTGTCAGATACATACTCTAGACTACCTATTTATAACCACAATATTCATTTAGATCACTCTAATGATGGGTAACAACCTATTCATACGACATTGTAAGATCCATTTATTCTGTTAAAATACATATTGGTTTTATAGGAACTAGATGTACTTTCCCTATTATATAGGTTTTATCGCATCTCTAATCAACATAGGTATCCAATATCCTTTCATACCTAGGTTCATATACTTATGGACATCGACGGTAGTTAAGACACATTTGTGCATGTGATATTACACCACCAACAACTTCTTTATTTTTAGAAGAAGAAGATGGGTTGTAATTTTGGGGCCTAGTTGATGATTTGGGAATATTGAAATATTTTTCATGATCAACTAATATTTTTATATAGACAAATTCACAAAATACAACTTAATCCATTTGAAGATAGGTAAATTTACCCAAACATTGTTCTCTTATTCATCTTGGATTAATATTTTTTTCATTGAAGAGAGTTAGTTGTATTTGGTAAAAGTCACTCAAACTCTATTGTTTGGTAGAGACCCATAGAGGGAGGATTGATATGAATGGGTTGCAGAGTAATATTCTCAATTTCAGTGGTGGGTCACATAATTGTCCATCAAAAGAGAGGATAGTGATTGTATTCCATAATCCATTTAATAATGTAGAACACATAACATAATTGATTCTGAGATTGGGATTTGTTGCCTCAATTTTATTCAAGGGAATATGTATCTATTATTGATTTCATATTCAAAAAAAATTTAAATTCCCTTATGAGAATAAATATGAATGGATTAATTTACCACATGTTATTTACACTTATTTTATTGAAACTTTCATCTATAAAATTTGGTTTTTTATACTCCAAGGGAGAACTATCACCTTAAAACACACTATATTTCCCAATGATAGATTACTTTATAAACTAATAGTAATAATATGAAACTACTTAATGTAACCATAGACATGGTAATACCATTAATAGGGTTGTTATATGTCTTGGTAGATCACTATAAATTAATATTCAATAAAAGGATCACCAATCTACGTTCATAGCCTTATCATTTTTATGGGTCTCCAATCACTCTTATCACAAACCTGGATTTTCAAACAAGAAGAAGACTTATTCACATCATTATGGACATAATTTTTAATGGTATATATTGGTATATAGTTGATCTAGAAACATTATTAAATAAATCATGATGGATGTTTATATAATCAATCTTTTTGATTATGTATAAGGTTATAAATTTCATAGTTATGACATCTTCCTACTATTATTCGGTGAAGGAAATTAATTTATTAAATTTGAAGGATCCAATATAAATGTGATATGACTTAGAGAAAATAATTTTATCCACAAACACTTGAGGACATAAGAGGGCCAAAATAAGGTCTTCAATGAGTTGTTTTCATAAGTTAATGGTATATATGATTGATAGATGGGCTAAGATTAAATCCAAATGATAGAATTTGTTGTAGATATAAACCAAGGGATGATGCATCTAATGATATGGATCATCTCTAGAATTAGGCTTTCATTCATAAGTGTATTTGGTAAACAATCCATTTCAATGACTAAAATAAGGTGATACATTTTTTTATGTAGTGCGACTAGAATCATCCTTCCTATGACTCAATATTGACTAGAAAACAAAATATCATTGAGCATGTACTTAGGTGTGATTGGGTTAAAATATTACATAGAGGATTAAAAACTATATCAATATTCTATTTGAGCTCAATTGAGTTCCTTTACCCAGGTTTATATGTCATATATGTAATTATCAATAACATTTCTTGAACAATGGTTTCCACAATGAAATTATCTTCCTCAACTTCCTTGACATCTATATGCTCCTCCCCAATTATATGTAGGGAACATGAGTGTGTATAAAGCATCCTCATAATGGATAGTCCATATCATGTAGATTTAATTGGAAGGGCCATATGTTGACTGCCCACCAAATGAGAACCTCATTGGTTTGTTAGTGTTCATCCCCTTAATGTTTGGGGTATTAAATCTTATATTTTATTTATCATTTTGGGTATCATTAAGGGTAATTCATCCTATAAATTTTTATGTTGTAGGTTTTTTACCAAATACATGATGATGGTGTCACTTATAAAATAGAGAAAACCAAGGTTGAAACTTGTTTATTTAGTTGTTCCTTGATTCTAGAATGTCCCTTGCTAATTTATTGAATGGTAATATTGTCATTATGTTTTTTTACCACAATTTTTGGTACATATTGAAACGCTCTTACATCTTCACGAAGAGTAATTGGGACATATGTTGCTTTTTTTAAAGTTTTACACAATATAAATTTTACATAGTCATATGTTTTTAGTATTATATTCGAAGAGATGAATCTGCATTGAATGGTGTGCCTCGAGATTTTTTTTGAAGGGGAGATGATCATAATGATTATTTATCATGAATTAATTAGTCGTCATGGGCACTAAATTCATTATTATGATATATTAGCTAAATATAACTAAGAAACCCAAAACCATTTCGTTTTTTAAGAAACAAATTTTATAAATCTAATAATAAAATTCTAGGTGGGTTTTTTTCCTTCCAAAAGATGGAATTTTTTTAGAATCACTTTTCAAGGGGAGGAACATTGGGATATTAAGTGTCCTTACGTAACATGTTTATAATGTATTCTTATTTGAGTATACCTATATAATTCTCATCCATGTGATATTTTTTTACCTGTGTTGATGTTTTTTTATATGTTTTCAAGGAATATCTAATATCATTCTTTGGTCACTTTTTTAGGGTTGTAAACACACAGAAAACATAAGGGTACTTTAATTGAATAAGGGGAATCTAAAACTCACCATAATGGTTCTTTATATATCTATATTATACTCACATAAGGAATATATAAATTAAATGAATAGGTCAATCCCTTTAACATGTGAATAAATTCAAGAACTCTAATATTTCAAATTAAATAAAACTCTAGAGTTCAAGGATTTAATAGTTCCTCATAGAAGATATGAGGTGATAAAATAATCATCATAATATATTTTTTATATGTGTTATATACCAAGATGTTATATTTTTATAACAAATGAATATCGGTCTGGTTCTTGTGTTTACAATTAATATGAGATTATAAATATATGTAAGGATCCGACAATAGGCATTTAATATTATAGTTACTTTTAAATTAGAATTAACTTTCATACATTCCCAATGATCTTTTAGGTTTTTAATTTTAGATTGTTAATTTACATCTATTAAATAAAAAACCTATATATAAATAATATTGAAACTTCTAATTAGTATCATTTTCCCTGCAATATAAAACATTATTTCTTTTCCTAAAAAATCTTTACAACAATAAAAATGACTTATTCCTTTCCCTTATCCATACAAATACCTTATGAAAAACAATTTATAATGGTGTATAATCAAAAATATCTTAATAATACACATATACTTAATATATTTAAAAATCCATTGAAAAACATGCCAACATTTTCTAAAAAACATGTTTATTTATCATAAATGAGCATAATTGTTTCCTTTAAAAAATCATTATATTACATTGTTAAATCAAAAAAATCCATAAGAACTCATTTCTATACATAATTATATCATATAGGTTCATTGGGAAATCATCATCATATAACCTTTATAGATCCCTTATAATTAGAATAACCATACGGCTGACTTCTAATATAATTCTTCATAGAACTTAATCTTTACCCATTTTATTAGAGAACTATCTGGTGTAACCCATATTTTAAGTTTAATTAGGATCACCCAGGAGATATAATGAGATAAACTATTAATATATGATTTATAACGACTCTATCATGAATAAAAACCATGAAAAACTATTTTAAACCCATGTATAAAAAATTTTTGGATATCAAAATATCATTTTCATCTAAAAATCAATTTTCAATACCAAAATACATAGAAAAAAGGGAAATTGGGTTTCAATTTTGAATAAAACATGAAATAATGTAATAGAATCCAAATATTAATGAATATTTTTAGTGGGAAAAGATATATTCACCAAATACATTAAAAAATAATATTCTTTTTATCTTTGGAAAATAAAATCAAAAAATTCTGTAAAAATATTTCTTTTGAAATTATTTAGATGAAATTAAAATGTGAAATAAACTTTAGTTTCCAAATATTTTATTTCTATATAAAACATTGATAAAATAATTTAATAAATATGGACATCAAAGTGAAATATTTTGAAAATATATCATTAGAATGTTTTAAATGAGGTTTTAAGTTAAAGTGACCCTTACCATGAGTCTGGCTCATCACACATGTTATTTATATTCATATATAATAAAACCATGTTAATTATTAGATTTATTGATAGCATGTTTCAATTTTTTATTCCATTTATTTTAGTAAATACCATGTAATACACAATTACTTAATAATTTATGTTTATTTTGGACTTTTTGATGATATTGGGTTCATAGTTTCAAAATGACTTTGGTAGGTAGACTATGGAAAAAGTTGTCATTGTTACATCATATATAGAATAGTAATCATAAAATAATTATCCTTTTTCTACATAAAATAAACTATTAAATCCAAATAATAATAATGGTTATGAAAAATAAACTATGTTATAATTAAGGAGATGAAAGCTCTTCTGTATACATGGGTAATGTGTCAATTTTTCAAAGATTATTATAGAGAAAAGGTATATATAATTTTTTATTTCCATAATGAACATAAAATCATTAATATTATATTAATTTTTAAAAAATACACATATATATATATATATTCCATGTGATTTGGTGATGAAAAGTGAATCACATCACATTGTGGAGGTGGTAGTCCACACATATGCACCAATAATGTTATAATTATTCTTTTAATTAAATTGTGTGAATGTAAATAATATATTATATTACTAGAATGATAAATATGTTATTAATATCATATATATATATTCAATTATTATAACCATCCATTAGAGATGGTTATGGAAGAAGAATTACATCGGTTTTTGAGGTGATAGTTTGTCGTAAACACGAACGATGGTTTCATTTCCCATTTTATAGAAAATGTGATGGATATACGTTTTGAAATTAGCATAAATAAATAATTTAATTTATTATGTAGTTTTATTTATATAATCATCTTTAAGAAATATTTTAAGGATGTAGAAGAATAATTATAACTGAAATAATTGGTAGAGGATGATACCACTTCTTCAGATAAAATTCATTATTTAACACCTTAGTAAACCTACGGCTGGTATTACTCCATATACAAGAACTATATAAACAATGAATGGAATTTTGGAATGAATATTTGTAGATATCATCTAAAAAAAATGTATTTTACAGTTTAAAGTGAAAGGAATTAGTAATTCCCTTTTATAAGAGAGGATGTGGGTATTTTAAGAATTTATCAAAACATTAAATTAATATAAATTAATTTTCATTTAAAAATGGTTCCAAAATAATTTATTTCAATGATATGATGATTATGAACAGAAATATTATTGTAAAATAATAATTATAAAATATGTTACAATATTAATATCCATATATTTTGGTTTTAACCCTTTGTTTTCCCCTTTCACAGTTATTCTGACACAATGGATTTTTTGGCTTGGCGGGTCAATATGTTTACTATAATTCGAAAAATGTCTCATAAATGGATCATGGATGATATTATAACCCATGTACAAATAAATATTTTCAATCAATGATTCTTATTATGGTTTTATTATTTATTAACATATTATTTATTATAAAAGAGAATTAATATGAATTTTTAGATTTATTCATTACATTGACATTAAATACACCTTGAAAAAAATGCAATTTGGAAAAAATATATTTTATTACTTATATTACTATTATTATCATTTATAAAAATAATTTATCACCTTAATTATTTGAAATTATATTACACTTAATATTTTTCATATCATTTCTTTGATTTATCCATTAATTTAATAGTTGATGCATTAACATTGGGTAACCATTTAAGGAAAGTATTTCATCACTAGAAATTAAAAATAAATTACTATGAAGAAGATAATGTTTTTATATTAGAGAATAACATTTATAACTAAAAATACCTTATAGTTATCCCCTGTTAAAAAATATTATTATTATTAAAAAAATATGTCTTATTTTTTAATTTTCATAATATAAAACATTTAAAGGCCATAATCATATCCAAATGGAAACTAAATTCCACATAAGTGAATGTATGATAATTTTTATAGAAAATTACTCATCCAATTGAATTAAGTCTTGTTTAATGTCTCTTTTCTTGTCTTAAATTTTTTATAACTTCAATTACAGATTTACCCTTTAAAGTTGTAACAAAATTTAGAAAGGATACTATTCAAATTGAACAAAACAATAAAATAGAGCTATATACCTAAATTTTATCTTCTAATTATAAATATATGAGATATTTTTTAAAATTTCAAGACACAAAAGTTTCATAATGTTTTTTAAAATAAAACTATAGAAACATGGTGAAAACTATTTTTAGAAAAATGATTTTTTAAATATAAAATATTTCTTACAATATTCTTAAATACAATTAAATTTAAAAACCCATAATTGTATATATTAAATAAAATTTTCCTATTTTAATTTTAAAATTAATCAATTAAATAATTTTATTTTAATACTACATTAATATAAAACATGGTTTTTAATAAAAACTGTAATTTCACAATTCATTGAAAAATTAAACTTTTCAAAAAAATCTAAAAATTTCACCATAGGATAATTATAGTATTCTGATTTTAAAATCATATTTATTTTACAACATAAAATTTATGAATGTTCTCGAAATTAATTTTTTTATTCACTAATAAAAATAAATTTAAAATTATTTTTGATGAAAACATAAAATTGATGAATAGTATGTTTTTACTAAAACATGAGGGATTATTTATAAAAATCAATCAATAAATTATTATTAAATATATTCATTATCTGTATTTAAAAAATAATTTAATCATATTTCTACATTATCATTTGATATATTGGTAATAACTATCATATTTAATTAATAATAGTTCATGGTTCGTTTGAGCTTGGTGTTGTGTGTCGTACAAGTTTTCAAACATATTGACCATATTTTAAAATATAGGGATATTAAATTCACCACAATTTAGTAAATTACATAATAAAAATATGTTCTTAGTATTATAAATTGGGGGGTTTAACTTTTCAATATATGTTATTTGAAAACTAACATCGTAAAAAGGATTAATAAAACATTAACATAAAAAGACATAAAATGGAAGTACATATGTTATCTAGAATAACACGTAACCAGGTTACCATGTAAGAAAACGTTGGTGGGAATTGAAAATATATAAATTGAAGAAAAACCTAATTAAAAATGACATATTGAGAGTGATAGAGAACATGTTCATGAGAAATTCAATCGTTACAGAACCATTAATCTATGATTGGTTAAAAGACTATTCATTTATCGTTAAGAAAATTAACAAAATAATTATTTTCATTCAAAAACGTTTTCAAAGAGGTGTGGAAATTATTTATCATATATAATGATAAAATAAGTAAATATACATAATTTCCAAGTAGAATATCATCATGTACTAAATTTCTACCACAATATAATATTTTCCTCAATATGTTAAGTATTTCAGAAGAATTTTCCTGCTTGAAGAATTAAAATAATAATCTAACATATCTTGTAATTACACAAAAATAACACAATACATTCCTCCTAGATATAGACACTAACTAAAAAAATAATGGTTTTCATAAGATCAGGTAATTTGGAAAATAAATAATCCTCTAAAAAAATTTAATCTCAAAAGCCTTGACAATAACTCCCAAATTGTAACATAGATCATTTGATAAAAAACAATATACCTAAAATTCTCCAATAAATTCTTGACCATATTTGAAACCAAAAAATGAGAATTATTTTATTAAACATGCTTCAAGGATTAATTTTTCATTTACCTATAAATAACATTAATCTCCCTTGATGTATTATACCATAAAATTATATGACTTAATCATATAATCTACAATATATGCGAATCATTTACATAAATGACTCTAATCATCTTTAATCCAAATAAAAATCATAAACACCTACAAAATATTATTCATCCCTTTATGTTAAAATGACATCCCATAATATTTTATTTACCATAATAATATAATGTTCCCAAAATAGAAAACATTTTTAAAATTAACATTAATCACTAAATAACTTTTAATTCACATGTTTGTCTCTATGATAAAAATAAATATATATCCCATATTGTAGTAAAACATAATTAACTCAATATAATTGATCGTATAAATGCTAATGGTAATCAATACCATCAAACTTATGTCCACCTATAATAAATTCATTCTTCCCATAATAACCCTGTTTATATGTTAAATGATATGTTACATAATACTCAAACTCAATTAATGTTTCCAAAAAAGTCATCACCTTTTCACTATGCCACATTTCAATGACATTGACTCCCTCTAAAATTTATTTCCCAATTTTTATAACAAAACATACTATTTAAATACCCTAAGAGTGTCATGATTGATAAAATACCACTATACCATAATTCAAAAACAGCTATGCAAAAACAAATCTTGAAAAAATTGACCATGATTCTTTATAATATTTGTTTTACATTATTCATATAAATAAATGATATGAAAAATGTCCTTATATTTTTTCAATATATACTCAATCATGTTTCATCATTAGGAAATAATATAATAATTCAAACCTTATTTCCATACCTAAGGGACTTCATTTGTGTTGTTGTTATCCCTTTTATCCTCCAACATGAAATCCATACCTTTAGAAAATAATCGGTCTAGTCATTGGTGGTATTTACCTTATTTAGGGAGATGGAACAATTGATATTTTAATATCATATAAAATAGACAACGTGATCCATATAAATATTGGAGAAATTAAAAGGTTTCGAATAGATCCAATAGTATCCTATAGGTGGTTTGGATATTAAAAAATATTTCAAAATCATTGGAACAACCTTTTCCATGATAGTGATTATTTAAAAATTTTGATGGGGGTAAGAAGGTTATGTGATATCCTTTCCCTTCCATCTTAACTAACAGACCTTACTCTACAAAAAAATCATCATCAAAACTTGAAATGTATTATTTCATGTAAAAATAAAAATGTTCTCATTAAAAAAATACCCTTAGGAACTCTATAATACCCTAATTTAAAATCATTTATACCCATATTGATTAAAATTATCAATAAAATATATAATAATATCATTAATCTCATAAAAATACACCAACTAAAATCTTAAATGGCTATCTACGAAAATGACATTATGATCAACCTTAAACTTACAACGCATGATGTAATCCATTGCTCTTATGATAACCTCAAATGAAAACATCCTAGTCACCAATATATTCCAAACCCTTCTCTGATACAAACTATGGGTACACATCCTCAAACATTACATTTTCTATAAAATTTATACTTGAATTCACTATCTTAAGCTCCCAAAGGTATTTTTGTTATATTGTTTGGGATCTTTATGACATAAAGCATACATAAAATCCTCATATATATATAATTTAAAAACAATAAATTAGTGTCCATTTTCCCCACAATATAAATCTTTTAAAATAAAACATGATTTATTTTCATGAAAATATTTACATCATTATAATTGACTTATTCCTTACTGTTTTCCATTATTATATAGAATGAAAGTAATTTTAAAATGTATGATGAGGAAAAAAACGTATTAAGGGACACAAAAAGAACACATCAGTTTGTTAGTTGACAAACATGAAAAAAATGTTTTATAAAAACAATCATTTTATCCAAAAAGAATTCATTTTTTCCATTATAAATATTATTATCATAAATTTTCAAATATAATTACTTCCAAGGAATCTCATTTCAATTAATAGAAAATTCTGGTTGGTATGTTGGGAAATCATCATCGTATAACCCTTATTGAACCCTTAAAATTTTGAAAACTTGTCAGGACGACTTCCAAAATAATTCTCTGCAAAGAATAATCATTACCCAATACATTAGAGTGAAATATCGAAACACCTAATGTATAATCTATATCAGGATCACCTATGAGCTATAACATGGTTGAAACCATCATACATAATGTCTAGAAACCAAATCATGATTAAAATGTATGAAAAATCATTTCAACTCATTTTCAAAACACTTTCGAATACCAAAATACCCATTTCTTATAAAAAAAATTTCAAAACAAAATATACAAAAAATGGAAATGATACGTTCTTTGAATAAAAAAATTAAGTCTTCTAATGGAATCCAATATTCAAATAATGGTTGTTGAAAGAAAATTAATCAAAACTATATACATAAAAAATTAACATTTCTGTTGTCTTTTGGAAATAAATTTAATCAAATCCATAAAATTATTACTTTTTAAATACCTAGAAATTTATAAAAATGTGATATAAAATTTAGTTTCTAAAAATTCAATGTCCATATAATAAAATCAATAGTGTAATTTTAAACATATAGACATGGAAGAGAAGGATTTCGAAAATTAATCTTTATAACATTCAAAATGAGGTTTTATGTTAAAGTATCCCTTGCCTCGATTTTAGCTCATCACGTACATTCTATGTATCCTAGGATAATAAAGTCATGTTAATTATTTATATTATTTTGAAACATCTTCAATATTGTTATTCCATTTATTTTATTAATAACAACATGATATAAAATTAAATTTTTAATTATGTTTATATCAGAAATATTGATATTATTTGTTTCATAAGTTTAAAATGAATTTTTAGGTTTAATATAGTCAATGTGGCCATTATCCTATCATATATATAATAAAAACCATTAAATTACTATCATTATTATATATTAATTATGTTTTAAAATCCAACAATTAAATATAGTTATAAAATTTAACTTTGTTACAATCATGGAGATGGTAAGCCGAATGCACACATGAGTAAAGAATTCATTTTTCAAATAACATTATTGAAAGAAGGAAAGTAATATTATAAGTATCCATAATTATAATAATATCATAACTATATAATTAGTTCTATAAATATAGTTATATAGATCATTCATATGATGTGGTGATGAAAAATGAAAAACATTTTTGTTTGGAGGTGGTTGTTGATATGACCATTAATTCACCGAATATTACGAATCTTATGATTATGTTTTTATTATTTAAAATAATTAATTTTTCTTTTTTTAATTAATTTTACATTAATAATATTATAGAGAAAACAATTTTTTATAAATTTTTTATAAATTTTTTATTTCTATTTTTTCAAATTTTTAAATTGGACTTTCTCAATTTTCTGGTGCATTTTCTATTTACATGTTTATGTATTTATTCTACTTGATTTTGTTTTTTACTTTTATGATTGTTTCATTTTATTAATTAATAATTTTATCTTTATTTAAGAAATTAATTTATAGTTCATAAATTTAATTTTCATTCAATTATTTATGTCTTCCAATATTTTAAAATATCGGATCATCAAATAAAATAATTAATGTGCTTTCAATTTTATTTAATATTTTTTAAATTTTATTTATTATTTAAAATTTTACTAGTTTATCAATTAAATTAATCGAATTTATCTTCAATTGTAGTATTTAATTTAATGTTTTCTTTTCAAATTATTGTAATCTATTTTAGTTCTAGGTACTTTTTCTTTTTTCTTATGTTTTTATAATTTATATTTTGAATTTGAATTTATTATATTATAATTGTTTAAATTTGAATTTCATTAATATATCAATATTTTGTTTTTTAATATCATTTTCCTTTAATTAATTGCATAATTAGGGAACTACTGTACCCGCTACCATGCAATTGTCTCACCGTTGGTTACCCAACAATGAGTCCCCCCCCCCATTTATTTCCGAAATCTAAACCCACCATTGGTAACCTAGAGGTGGATCACATTCATTTTCTATAATTCAAACATCCATAGTTGGGTTCTACCCAATGGTGATTCCCTCATATCACCATCATCTCTCATACTCACCAACGAGTCCCATTCCTCACCACTGTCAATTGAACTACACAACTCACCATTGTCAACAGTGACTCATTATCATCATTCCATTACCATTAGAATACAATCTTAGCCTTATACTACAATCTCACTCACTATTGTGTGGACTCACCACCAACTTCTTCCTTTTCCATGTTTTCTTCATCCCAAGTCACTATTGCAGATCAAACCCACCTCCAAATCTCATCTTTCAGTGCACACCACCTTTCGACATAGCCCTTTCTTCAACTGTTTCTCAACCTTCCTCCATAGAGTATTCTTCGACAAAAATACCCCACCTGTGGTGAAGCCATAGAAATATATAGATGAACAAAAATCCTCATTCACCGAAGGCCGCAATCTTTTTAGGATCATTATTTCCAGTTCTTTAACCCATGCTAGCTTTGGTTCAAGGTCCATGATACCGAGCCCATAACTTCTTAAAGAAGACCATAGACTCAAAATTAACTGCCTAAAAAATATATCTATGGTATGAACTTTGGCCACCAATGATATTTTCCACCCTTTGCATGAGTTGTCACCTTAAGATATACCTGAGTGATAAGTTTCCTCTCGTGTAGATTCGATCAACTCTGAAACCTTCATCTGAATGGTGCCACCATCTACATTTCACTGAGGATGATTTGATGCCAAAGAAGAGAGTCACCGACTCTAGAGGAAGCCCCATGATACACCCTCATCACCCAGATTGTGTAATAAAAGAAGAAAATATTGATGTTAAATAAACCAAATAATAAATAATAAAATAGAATAAAATTGCAATGACATGAAATTTAAGAATGAATATTAATATTAAATATATTAGTATATTACTAATAATTAAATTTAAATTATCATAAATTAATAAACATAATTTTTTAATATTTAAATATAAAACTAATTAAAATTTATAATAATCAAAGTTATAAATTTATTAATAATACTTTTAAAAAATTAAATACATAATAAAATATAATAATTTAAAAATTTAATAAAATATAAAATTTATAATAATAATAATAATAAATTCAATAATATGTTTATAACGATATAATAATATTATTAATCATGACACTGATAATAGTTAATAAATATATAATAAAAAATACATCAATAAAAATGATAAATAATTTATGTTTAAATTAAATAATATTCAAAAATAATAATTGTAACATCCTAGGTAAATAAAGAATAATAAATTTTTATATTTATTAATATTTGTGAATTAAATATTAATTTTACTTTAAAGGGGTTGCTATGTTCGATAGCGTACCTGATACACAACAAAGAGTTTCTTTGAAATCTTACATTGCACACTGGTATTATAATAATATAATTTTAAATGGTAGTTAACACGTAGTCGTAGTATTGTAGGGAATGAAAATAAATAACTAGAATACGATTATATATGTTTTTTAAATGTTTTTACATTTATCCAATAAAATATTAAGGCTTAAAAAAGTAAAGAATTCAAATTTAGGCATAGATACTCTAATATTCACTAAAAGGTTGATTTATCACCTTTTGTTGGTGAACCATTTTTAAAAATAGTTTTGGTCACTCTTATACATTCTATTGGACAAAATAAAATCTTTCTTTATAATTGGGACATAAAAATTTAGTTTGTGTAAGTTTTTGTTATTTTTCCGATAAAGTTCATTTTTAATGAATAAGTTGAAAATGTTGTATTTTTATTCAAAACCTCTTTTTAATCTAATGTATTTATATGATTAAATTATCTTTTGAATTGGTTTTAATGATAAATTAGAATATATTTTTAACATTTAATCCAATAGTGGTCATCATAATTAATTTCACTTTGAAATTGGACTTAAACTAGGGTCAATCTTTTGATATATACTGTTTCATAAAAACATGATATTTGTTTTGACAACGCGAATTAATTATTAAATTAATTAATGAAACTTATACGTTTTGAATTTTTTAAAATAAACATCATTTTTTAATTCGGAATATCAAATACAGCTTAGGGTGACGTTTTGGTATTTTTCTGAAAAACATCAATTTTTTATGAATAGTGAAACCACTAAGTGGTAGTTAAAAAACTGATTTTTCGTTTAAATGAAAATTTACCACCTCTGTGATTTGAATTTATAAAATCTGACATAAATGTTTGTCATTAAGATGTAAAATGTGGTTCAATTTGATTAAAATAATTTTTTTGGTGAATAGTAACTTTTATGTTTTATGAATCGCGATTAAAGGTAATTAGTGTAATTTAAGGTAAAAATAATGTTTTAAAAATAGGAAATTACCTTCACACATGTCCTACCCTGATTAGATGAGTCATGGCCGACCAAGAAAATCCATGGGTCAACTTGGGGACCCCATGGAGCCACTTGGGTAAGAAAATGGCATTAATAACTTTTTGTTTAAAGTTAAAATAAAAATGTCACAAACATGTATTGTTTTACTAAAAAAGATTTTGCATGGGGTTATACAAGTCATATTTTGTCTATAATTATAAATTATAAAGCTAAAAGGATTTTCTAAATCATGATATCTTTTTTATAATTTTTATACATCAAACAAATTAAATTATAAATGACACCATGATGATGCAGCGATTACCTCATTATTTAACAATTTAAATAAAATGAAAAGATAATGTAAAATCTAAGACCTACCCTTGTCAAAAACCTATTGGATGGGTGGATTTCAAACCCTTATCACCTTATCCTAGAAATATATAATTGTGGGACCTTTAAAATCCGAAATTCATTATATAATAAAGTAACATTTAATAACATTCCAAGAGTGCCCCTCCTCCCACTTATAAAAGGCCCCCACCTCTACCCCATTACCCACACCTCTCAACCCTTTGGCTCGTCCAAGCTCTGATCCTTTTATCTCTCCACATCCCTATCCTAATCCTAGAAGCCATACCTTAGGCAGAAAGCTCTTCAAGAATCCCTTTTGGTTCAAACTAAAGGGAGTTACCCGATTTAAAGGTAATGTCTTCACTTGTGTTCTTTTGTTTTATTTTGCTTCTCCAACCCCAAAAACTCTTTTTATTCCTTTCTTTTGTAACAAAAAAAGTATCTACAGTATACTAGGATGTTTTTATGATAAGTATTTGAGCTACACTTACACAAACCTCCACTTAATGGTTAAGGAACATATTGTTTTTGTGGTTGGTGAATTTCGGCCTCATAAAACGATGATTGTTCAAACATCTTTTAACACCTTTCATGGTGGCCATTAAGATATCAATATATTTATATATTATATATATTATGTTTATGTTTTCCATATGCTTATTTATTTTTTATTTATGTCAGACCTTTATGGTTTCCATTGTTGGTAAACGTGATATCTTCATTTTAGGAAGTGCGGACTACCGCCCCTTAAAGTGATTTGATTCGTTAATGCCATATATGGGACATATTAAGGATGGAGTTAATGATATTATATATGATATTTAACTGGAATTAGAATATACATTTATATCATTATGATTTCCCTCCATTAAATACGAAATATAAATGAAAGTAGCGTTCATGCGTACGTACGGCTTACCGTCTCCGTGAACGGTGCATTTTATTTCTTACCTATAAATGTTATATACTATTATAAATACATGTATATGCAGGATATATATGATATATATGATATCCAAATCATGGATATCATTCTGGATATAATGAACCTTTTACCACATGAACAACATGTAATTGTAAGAAGTCCATTTTTGACTTAAGTACCAAATATCCACAAAACGAACATTATTAACTTAAATGATTGCATAATGTTTATAACATGGAAATAAGTGATATAAAAAGAATAATAAGCTTGAAAATGGTTCTTATGAAAGTATAAATAAACACTAGTTTATTATTCATAAGATTAAAGAGCAATCAAGTCACGTCAGACACGAGGTAAGGGACTTCATCTCAATCTCCTTTCATTGAGGCATACTTTGTTTTATACACAACATACTTTTATACAGTGTATAAAACCCTTTGATTTTTACATTTATTCAAAAGGAATATTTTTATATGAATATTTTTACTAAATGACAAAAATGCATGTTTTTTTGTCGTATATATGCGGCGACAATTACTTCTCTGCCGCCGTGACCATTATTTGAGTTTCGGATTCCTCTACAAGCCATAACTTTTTTTAAAAATGAAAAATAAATACCTTCTTTTACCTTTATTTTATTTTTCTATTGAAAACGGTTTTATTATATCGACTTGTTTTAATGGATTTGTTATGTCAAAATATTCATGTGATATATTGTGATCGAAATGTTGAAATGTTTTCTTTCCATTATATTTGTTTTATGTCTTATGATTTTATAATGGTACTTGGAAATTTGACGGGTGGTTACATGATAAACCATATGACGGGTGGTGCCATGAATACCAGGATGGCTGGTTACATTATAACCTCCAATGCATTGGGTATGGAAGTCGGTCGTATGGCTATTCCATTTAGTGATATGTGTGGATGTCGACCGTATGGTCATTCCAATTAAGTATGTTTATGTCCCAAGTTATCTTTATATGTTATGGGTTCTTTATAGGTTTTTATGGTAATATTTTGGTTAAAAAAGGGTAGGTAATGATATTTTATTCAGTGAAGAGTATTTACTACTTCTTAAAGGTGAAAATTTTTTCTTTGATAAAGTATTCATGGTTTACTTGATGTTTTGAAAAACTAATATTTTTCCTACTTGTGTATCCATTACTGAGCTTTTTAAGCTCATCCCAAGTTTTTTAGAAATGTTTATCACAGGACATAATGTAGAATAGGGTCAAGGATGGGATCAAGGAAAATTCATGATGTCTTAAACATGGAACTAGACATGACTCTTTTGTTCAAGAGTTCATGTTTTGTAAAGAAAAAAAGGAAACTATGTAGAAGTGTCTACTTTGTAATCTTTTGAGATGTAATAGTTATGATCTAATTCTCTAAAACTCTAAACCTAAAAAGATCTTCAATGTGAATTATTCATTTAATTAAACATTAAGTAAGGTTTAGGGACATGGCCTTATAGTTGGTATCAGAGGTCGGTTTAGACAACTTAGGAAGTTAGAAAATTATTAAATTTATGTCCATAAATTAATTAATTCTATGATTGAAATGATATAGTATTTTAAGATTACCATGTTTCTTCACCTAATATATTTCTGTGTTTAGAATGGTTTCCCTCATAGGAAACAAGGCATCTATGTTGGGACGACATTAGGAGGAAGACATCCTTTCAAATCAGCAACCTGATATGGTCCAAATTGGAACTGAATAGTTTGTTGCAGTGATGGAATATTTGACTCAGGCTATAAATGGTGGTGGTATCCATGCACGAGATCAGCCAGATCAATCGCAGAGGAACATGTTAGTGGTGGAACATTTCATGAGGCAACATCCCCCATCATTCAGAGGATTATCAAACCATGTTCTAGCAGAAGGGTGGATTAAAGAACTGGAGAAATTTTTTGATTTCATGGGGTGTTCAGAACATCAAAAGGTTAGTCTTACTATTTCCCGTTTTGAAGATGAAGCTGATCAGTGGTAGTCGATGATGAAAAGTATCATGGATAGTGATGAGATTGATGATCTTCACTGGGAAGAATTCAAATGTATGTTTCTTTAGAAATATTTTCCTAAGATGGTTCAGCTTAGGATGAAAAAACAATTCATAGAATTGAGGCAGGAGGATGACTCAGTGGTTGCTTATGAAACATAGTTCACTCGACTGGCTAGGTATGATCTAAATTTCATATGAGATCTTGATAGAAAAATCAACCGTTTTTACTCAGGGTCAAAGCCAATGTATCTAAGGGCTTTCGCTTCTCTTGAGTTCAAAATTTATGAAAATCTTGTTTGATGTGCGGAGAAGCTGGAAATGGAGTTTGTCGATGATTAGGTTTCCTTTGACAGACAACAGAATAAGAGGTCCAGTTGGTAGGTAATGGGGAAGAATTCATCAAAGAAGAAAGGAGGTAAGAAAACCAAATATCCATCCTATGATTAGTGTGGTAAAATGCATCCTGGATAATATTTATCCAACTCTAGAAAGTGCTTTCGGTGTGGTAAGTATGGTCATATTTCTCGTAACAGTAAGGAAAATGATCAAGCAGGAAATGAAAAGCCAGTGGTAAGATGATTTATGTGTAATGAAATGGGTCATTATGCAAATGAGTGTCTAACGAAGAACACATCTGGGGGAAAGCAGTCAGACTACGAGCAGAAAGGGGTGGTGAAATCCTTTGAAACTACTTCAGCAGATGTTGGGCCATCGAATGAAGTAGTATCAGGTACACTGTTTCTTTGTTCAGATTATGCCAATATGTTGTGTGATTTGGGGTCTACACATTATTTCATTTCTGAAAATTTTTCTAGTAAATTGGGAATTCTAACTCAAGATATGAATCCTGAACTTATGGTAAAAACACCCGGAGGGAACGTTGAGGCAAAAAGAAATTATAAGAACCTTCCTATCCTTGTGTGTGGAAATAATATACCTCCAAACCTTATTGTTTTGCCTCTAGTAGAGTTTGATGTTATTTTGGGCATGGATTGGAATTTTTTTATCATGTTAGGATTTACTGTAGAGCTAAAGAGGTTTCTTTTCAAAAAGATTTTCACTTTGTGTAAAAGAATGAACCTTTTCTTTTGATAACATATCAAGATGTTGTGAAACTAGTAAAAGATGGAAATGAACGTTACCTTACAAATATTGCTGAAAATAAAGGAACTGTTCATATTAATGATGTTCCAGTGGTAAATGAGTATCTTTATGTTTTTCCTGATGAGTTCCCTGGTATTATACACGATCAAGAAGTTGAATTTACTGTTGACATAGTTCCTGATTCTAAGCCAATTTCAAAATCCCCTTATCGAATGGCTCAAGTTGAACTTTTAGAGTTAAAGAAGAAATTGCAAGAGTTATTAGATAAAATTTTCATTCGACCTAGCACATCACCATGGGGTGGTCATGTCCTGTTTGTTAAAAAGAAATATTTTTCAATGAGACTTTACATTGATTATAGAGCCTTGAATAACATCACTATTAAGAACATGTATCTTTTGCCTTATATCGATGATTTGTTTTCTCAGCTCTAGAGAGCTTAGTATTTTTCAAAGATTGACTTGAGGTCGGGGTACCATCAGTTTAAAGTAAATGAAGCAGACATTCTGAAGACTGTGTTTCGTACTAAATATTGCCATTATGAATTTTTAATTATTCCTTTTGGGTTAACCAATGCACCTGCTGTATTCATGGACCTTATGAATAGAATTTTCCATGAGTTCTTGGATATGTTTTTGGATGTTTTCATTGATGATATTTTAGTGTTTTCTATAAGTAAAGAGGATCATGAAAGTCGTTTAAGGGTTATCTTGCAAACCTTAAAATAAAAGAAACTGTATGGAAAATTCATCAAGTGTTAGTTTTGGTTACAACAAATGTCTTTCCTTGGTCAAATTGTTTCAAAAAATTGAATAACTGTTGATCCTTCTAAAACAAAAGTTGTTGAAGAATGGACAAGACCCACAAATGTAACAGATATTTTTAGTTTTTTTGGTTTGGAAGGTTACTACTGAAGGTTTGTTGAAAATTTTCCATGGTTATCTACTCCAATGACTAAGCTAACTCGGAAGGTTGTTAAGTTTATATGGAAAAAAGAATGTGATGATTGTTTTCAGGAATTGAAAAGATGATTGGTGAATGTTCCGGTTTTGGAACTTCCTTCCAGGAATGGTGAGTTTGTTATCTATAGTGATGCTTCATTGAAGGGACTTGGTTGGGTCCTTATTCAGAATGATTAGGTTATTGCTTATGCTTCACGTCAGTTGAAAATTCATAAGGTAAATTACCCTACACATGATTTGGAATTAGCTGTTGTTGTTTTTTCTCTAAAAATTTGGAGGCATCATTTGTATGTAGTAAATTGTGAAATATATACTGATCACAAAATTTTAAAGTATATATTCACTCAGAAATAGTTGAACATGAGATAGTGGAGAAGGTTAGAATTAATCAAGGATTATGATTGTACAATTCATTACCATCTGGGAAAAGAAAATAAAGTGGCTGATGCATTGAGTCAAAAAAGTAATGCTTCATTAACCATGCTAACTTTGGAATAAGATCCTTCGGTTTTTGATTGGATGAAATTTGGAATAGAAGGTGTTGGTGTAGGAAATTCTTCTATTTTGTTTCGGGTTTCCATGAGATCATCTCTATCAGACAGAATTAAGCAAGCGCAGAAGAAAGGCAGTGGGTTGCAGGAAAGGGTAGTGTTGGTTCAGAATGGTAAGTTGCCTGATTTTAACATTGATAATGATTGTGTTTTGTGGTTTGGGAAGATATTATGTGTGCCTTGTGATTCACAGCTGAAGAATGATTTGTTATGTGAGGCTCATAGTTCCCTGTTTTCAGTTCATCCTTACAATACTTAGATATACAAA
The DNA here is from genome assembly GCA_963277665.1 of Viscum album. Classification (NCBI taxonomy): domain Eukaryota; kingdom Viridiplantae; phylum Streptophyta; class Magnoliopsida; order Santalales; family Viscaceae; genus Viscum; species Viscum album. Next base: position 1,230,528,825 of record OY728130.1, read on the forward strand.
GATCTTTGGGAGTATTAATGGTGGGATTGAATAAAAAGAGATATTGTCGATTTTAATGTGAAGTGTTTGACTTTTCAACAGGTTAAAGAAGAGCAGCAGTTACCGAAAGGGATGCTTCAGCCTTTACCGGTGCCAGAGTGGAAATGAAAAAATATATCCATGGAATTTATTGGGGGATTACCGAAGACATCTCTAGGTAATAATGCAATCTGGGTTATTGTTGATCGATTGACTAAATCTGCTCATTTCCTTCCTATTTGAGATATATTTTATCAAGATCAACGTTCTTTATTGTATCTTAAAGAGATCATCAGGTTGCATGGAGTTACCCTCTGCATTGTATCTGATCGTGATCTCAATTTCATTTCAAACTTTTGGAAAGGCCTTCAGAAGTCGTTGGGTACTGAATTACATTTTAGTATATCTTTTCATCCGCAATCTGATGGGCAGTCAGAATGAACAATTCAAACCTTGGAGGATAAGCTACATTCTTGCTGGATGGATTATAAGGGATGTTGGGACCAACATCATTCTTTGGTTGAATTTTCAGATAATAACATTTTTCATTTCAGTATACATATGGCTCTGTTTGAAGCATTATATGGTAAACAGTGTCGAACTCCATCTTTTTGGGATGAAGTAGGGTAAAGGAACCTGATGGGACCATAATTGGTAGAAGAGTTGGCAGAAAAAGTTATGTTGATTCAGAAACACATTAAAACAGCTCAGAGTAGGAAGAAAAGTTATGCGGATAACTGGAGAAAGTATCTATCTTTCGAGGTAGGTGATAATGTTTTTCTCAAAGTTTCACCATGGAAAAGTGTGATGTTATTTAGTAAGAAAGGAATCTTGAGTCCAAGGTTCATTGGACCATATGAAATTCCGGAGAGAGTTGGATCAGTTTCTTACCGAGTGGCTTTACCTCCGAGTTTGTCTCAGGTACACAATGTTTTTCATGTTTCGATGTTGAGAAAGTATATTCCAGATCCACCTCATGTTTTGAGCCTAGTGGTAGTTAAGTTGGAGGAGAATCTCTCTTATAAAGAACAACCAGTCCAGATTCATGACCGAAGATAGCAAGTGTTGCGAAATAAGGTAATTTATCAGGTGAAGGTTTTATGGAAAAACCATATGGTTGAAGAGGCAACATGGGAATCTGAAAATTCTATGAGGGAAAAATACCCCCAGTTATTTTGAGAAGTGAATAAAATTGCAAGGACGTAATTCCCAAAAGGGGGGAAGGATGTAACATCCCAGGTAAATAAATAATAATTCATTTTTATATTTATTAATATTTTCGAATTAAATATTAATTTTACTTTAAAGGGCTTGCTATGTTTGATAGTGTACCTGATACGCAATAAAGAGTTTCTTTGAAATCTTGCGTTGCACAATGGTAATATAATAATATTATTTTAAATGGTAGTTAACACGCAGTCGTTGTATTGGTAGGAATTAATAGAAATAACTAAAATAGGATTATATATGTTTTTAAAATGTTTTTACATTTATCCAAATAAAAGATTAAGGCTTAAAATAAGAAAAGAATTCAATTTTAGCCATAGATACTCTAATATTCACTAAATGGTCGATTTATCGACTTTTGATGGAGAACCCTCTTTAAAAGTAGTTTTGCTCACTCTTATACATTCTATTGGACCAAATAAAATCTTTCTTTAGAATCGGGACATCAAAATTTACTTTGTGTATGTTTTTGTTATTTTTCCGATAATGTTCATTTTTAATGAATAAGTGGAAATTGTTGTATTTTAATTCAAAACCTCCTTTTAATCTAATGTATTTATATGATTATATTATCTTTTGAATTGATTTTAAAGTGAAATTGGAATATATTTTTCCCATTTAATCCAATAGTTGTCATTGGAATTAATTTCACTTTGAAATTGGACTTAAACTAGTGTCAATATTTTGATATATATTGTTTCATAAAAACATGATATTTGATTTGAAAACGGGAATTAATTATTAAATTAATTAATGAAACTTATATGTTTTGAGTTTTTTAAAATAGACATCATTTTTGAATCGGAATATCAAATATATCTTAGGGTGAATTTTTGATATTTTTCTGAAAAATTTCAATTTTTGATGAATAGTGAAACCACTAAGTGGTAGTTAAAAAACATTTTTTTTCGTTTAAATGAAATTTTACCACCTATGTGATTTGAATTTCAAAAATCTGACATACATGGTTTTCATTAGTTTGTAAAATGTGGTTCAATGGGATTAAAATGATTTTTTGGTGAATAGTAACTTTTATGTTTTATTAATCGCGATTAGAGGTAATTAGTGTAATTTAATGAAAAATAACGTTTTAATGATATTAAATTACCTTGACACATGTTCTAAGTTTATTGGATGAGTCATGAACAACCAAGACAACCCATGTGTCAACTTGGGGACCCCATGGAGCTACTTGGGTAAGAAAATGACATTAATAACTTTTTGTTGAAAGTTAAAATAAAAATGTCACAAATATGTATTGTTTTACTAAAACAATTTTTACATGTGGTTATAAAAGTCATATTTTTTACTATAAATATTCATTAGAAATCTAAAAGGATTTTCTAAATCATTATATTTTTTTAAAATTTTTAGACATTAAATAAATTAAATTATTTATGACACCATGATGATGCAGTGATTATCTCATTATTTAATGATTTAAATAAAATGAAAAGATAATGTAATATCTAAGACCTAAACTTGACAAAAACATATTGGATGGGTTTATTTAAAACTATTATCAAATTATACTCTAAATATATAATTTTGGGTCTTTAAATTCCGAAACTCATTATATAATAAAGTATCATTTTGTAACATTCCAAGAGTACCCCTCCTCCCTCTTATAAAAGGCCCTCACCTCTACCCCCTTACCAACACCTCTCAAGCCTTTGGCTCGGCCATGATCTTCTCATTTTATCTCTCCACATCCCTATCCTCATCCTAGAAGCCTTACCTTAGACAGAAAGCTCTTCAAGAATCCCTTTTGGAACAAACCAAAGGGAGTTACCCGATTTAAAGGTAATGTCTTCACTTGTGTTCTTTTGTTTTATTTTTCTTCTCCAACCCCCAAAACTCATTTTATTCATTTATTTTTTTAACAACACCAGTATAAACAATATTCTAGGACGTTGTTAGGAGAAGTATTCTAGCTACACTTACACACACCTCCATCTAATGGTTAAAGAACATACTCTTTCTGTGGTTAGTGAATTTCTGCCTCACGAAACGATGATTGTTCAATCTTCTTTTAACACCTTTCATGATGGCCATTAAGATGTCACTATATTTATATATGATATATATTATGTTTATGTTTTCCATATTCTTATTTATTTTTCATTTATGGAATACCTTTATGGTTTCCATTATGGGTAAACGCGATATCTTCAATTTAGGAAGTGCGGACTACCGCCCCCTCAAAGTGATTTGATTCGTTAATTCCATATGTGGGACGTATAAATGATTGAGTTAATTCTATTATATATGATATTATACTGGAATTATAACATAATATTAAATCATTATGATTTCACTCCATTAAATACAAAATAGAAATGAAAGTAGTGTTCATGCGTACTTACGGCTTACCGTCTCCATGAACGGTGCATTTCATTTCATACCTCTAAATGTTATGTACTATTATAAATACATGTATATTATGGATATATATTATATATATAATATCCAAATCATGAATATAATTATGGATATAATGCACATTTGACCACATGAACAACATGTAATTGTAAGAAGTCCATTTTTGACTTAAGTACCAAATATCGACAAAACGAACATTATTAACTTAAATGATTACATAATGTTTATAGCATGGAAATAAGTGATATAAAGGAATGATAATATTGAAAAAGGTTCTAAAGAAATTATAAATTAACACTAGTTTATTATTCAAGAGATTAAAGAGCAATCGAGTCACATCGGACACGAGGAGAGGGACTTCGTCTCAATCTCCTTTCATTGAGGCATACTTTATTTTATACAAAACCTAATTTTATACGGTGTATAAACCCATTTTACTTTTACGTTTATTAAAAAGGAATATTTTTATATGAAGAGTTTTACTAAACGACAAAAAGGAATGTTTTTTTGTCATACGTATGCGGCGACAACGACTTCTCCGCCGCCGTGACCATTATTTGAGTTTTGGCTTCCTCTACAAGCCATAATGTTTTTTTAAAATGATAAATAAATACCATGTTTTACCTTTATTTTATTTTGGTATTTAAAATGGTTTTATTATATTAATGTGTTGTAATGGATTTATTATGACAATATATTGAAGTGATATATTGTGATTGAAATGTTGAAATGTTTTCTTTCCATTATATTTGTTCTATGTCTTATGATTTTATAATGGTACTTGGACATTTGATGGGTGGTTATGTGATAATCCATATGATTGGTGGTTCCGTGAATAACAATATGGGTGGTTACATTATAACCTCCAATGCATTGGGTATGGAAGTCGGCCATATGGCTATTCCATTTAGTGATATGTGTGGAAGTCGACCGTATGGTCATTCCATTTAAGTATGTTTATGTCCCAATTTACCTTCATATGTTATGTGTTCTTTATATGGGTTTTATCATAACATCTTGGTTAAAAATGGGTATGTAATGATCTTTTATTTAGTGAAGAGTATTTACTACTTCTTAAAGGTGAAAAGTGTTGCTTTGATAAAGTATTCATGGTTTACTTGATGATTTGAAAAACTAACAATTTTCCTTCTTGTGTATCCCTTACTGAGATTTTTATGCTCTTCCCATGTTTTTTTGAAATTTTTTTCACTGGACATAATGTGGAATAGGGTCAAGGATGGGATCAAGGAAAAGTCATGCTATCTTAAACATGGAACTAGACATGACTCTTTTTTTCAAGAGTTCATGTTTTGTAAAAAAAAGGAATCTATGCAGAAGTGTCTACATTGTAATATTTTGAGATGTAACAGTTATGATGTAATTCTCTAAAACTATAAAACTGAAAAGATCCTCAATGTGAATTATTCATCTAATTCAATATTAAGTAAGGTTTAAGGTCGGGGCCTTATAATAATGATTCTGAAGAGTATTATTGAATTTATTATCTTATTATTTTCCTTCACATAACTTTGTGGTAATTACATCCAGATTCATTTTTTCAATGAGCTATTATTCCTTAAGATAGGTTTTTCTTAAGACACATGGACTACAATAAATGAAGTTACACGTTTGGTGAATTGGAGGAAGACAATGTTCAGCTGGCGTGTAGTTAGTGAGGAACCCAAATAAAATAGAATATTAAAATCTACAAGATGATATCAACAATAGACACATCTAAGACATTAGATTTTAGAGATATTTGGGGCCTTCTTAAAGACCTGGGGGTAGGAAGGGAGACGGAAAAGTAGTAGTAGGATATAGGACATAGAAATTTTTTCTTGAGGGAGATTACATCACTTTAGAATTTACGTTCAAATTTTTCATATAGTAATTGTTTCTTTTTTGAATTAAATATGGTCTTGGGTAAATTATTTTGTTTAGGGACATAAATAGTACATGGATTTAATCATATCTATTCTATTTTACTTCTTTTTCAATTTTTAAAAATTGATTGGTTAGATCAATTATAGAATAAATTAAATTGTTTTTATCCCCCTCGTTTTCAAATTTTTTACTTTTGAAAAATTGGTGAGATATCTTCTGATTACTTTTTCATCAAATGTTTTTTCTGATAAATGGATCTCTAAGTGGTGAAATTCAATAAACATCAATCTTTATCTACATTCTTCTAAAGAAAAAAATTATTCAATCCAGTTTTCAAGATCATAAAATCATTAAAAAATTTCATGCGATAAGATAGCCATTAAACCCATTAGTTTTCAAATTCCCCATGTATCTAATCTATTGTTAGATCTCTTTTTCAACCCTTTTTTGTCCACAATCTTTGATACAACCCTTTTTAATTCTTGTTTATAAATTATCCAATATATAAAAATAAATCATTTTTTCCTAATAATTTTATTTAATTTAAAAAAAATAAAAAAATTTAAAAATACTTTCACCCACTATTTGCAGTTGGATGTTTTTTTAAAACATTATCACAAACCTAGCCTTAAGTGTAATAAATTACTTTCTGTTATACATTAGTCTAATAATGTTTATAAATTTTAAAACATTGAAACGTTTTCAATGATGAACATGTCATGTTTTTGTTGTCATTATTTGGGATTGATTCGAGTGATCATATTTTTCAAAACATAAACAAATTAGTTTATAAAAAATAATATAATTACAAATAAAAAAATTGAAAACTACTACATTTTTTTGTTCTTTCAATAAATCATGTTTATTTTTTTGGGTTTTTCTATTTATTCCTACTTGTTAGTTTTTTTACTTACTTGAATTATCACTACTATTTGCGATGAATTTTAACTTATTTTTCTTACCTCATGAATATAAGAACTTATACTGATAGATTAGATCCATTAAACCAAGAATTAGAAAAAATATTAAACACTCTAAAAATAAAAATTAAATTGAAATAGAAAACATTGGTGTTAGATTTATTATTTTAAATAATCTACCAAAGTTTCAACATGAACATAACTTATGGGAAATAGATATTCCTAGTATGACATTGTTTCAAATCCATCAAGTTCCATGTAATCCATATTCAATTATATTATATCATATATCCAAAAACTAGGAGAATCAAAAATATCATCTATCATTTTTTTCCTACATTCAATGGCCTCTGTAATTAAGATTCACTAGCCTCCATTTGTAACATCTACAACACAGAAGAACAACTTCTATTTTTATAACTAAAATAAAATGAGAAAATAATGATATTAATTCACTTTTTCCTTAAATGGAATGATAGAAATTGGTTCTTGAGTTCATAATAGAATATATTTGAAATTTGGGTCATGTTTATGACACATTTGTAATGAAATTTTACCTTCAAATACTAAAAGGTTAATTGATAACTAAAATCCAAAGTTCTTACCATGAGGATGTTGAAGCCTTTAATGAGGCTTGAGATCATTTTAAATACCATCTTATGAATTTTTCTCATCATCGACTCTCATCCCATTTTCTCACGGACACCTTATATGAATTATTTTCTTATTCTAGTCATAATATCATTTATGAATATATAATTATAATGATAAAATGGATGAAGAGTTGTGACACATTTTTGAAAATATTTATTTAAATACTCAACAAAAAAATAAAGAAGGAAATATATAAAAGAAATATAAACAATGGTCTAAAATGGAAGCCAAATCTAAATATTCTGAAATAATAAAGCAAATCTACTCCTTAATGAACCAATATTCCAAAACAAACATATAAACCAAGTGGGTTTCCAAAACCAAAACCAATCAATTAGGGAGAAGTGTGCTTATTTTGGCATATTGGGGGGCACATTAATAACTTATTTCCAAATTCGTACATTTCATCCCAGTAATAAGAAAGTGATAACATGGAAAACTATGGTCATATGATTCTTAATAAAGATGGTCTTTTTTAAAAAAAATCTAACCAAGGCTACTATATCCATCTAAATCTATCATGGAATAAACAATGAATGGTTAGAAAAAATTCTTCCCATGCCAACCAAAATAATAAAATAAAATAATACCCAAATCAACAAATGGGAGAGCGATCCAATTCCCAAGGGAATTTTGAGGGAAAAATGCTGAATAGATTAAATTTAACTCATTAATGGTTTGACACAAAAAAATCATAATTTAATTCTCAAAAAGATCCAAATGTATCTGATTGAAAAATTCATAATATTTAATTTCAAATGTGCCAACTTTCTAAAGACATAAAATCTATGGATAGAGGTAAACATCCAATAACAATTGAAATCAACACTTGGGAAAATAGAATTGATGTTATCACAATAACTAAGAAAAAAACTCAATCAACAACTGACAAATACCTTAAAAATTCCCCAAATGAAAAAATGAATGTGTATGGAATAAAAATATGTTTCATTCATAATCAATAAATAGAGATAAAATTAATTAAAATCATGATAATCTCATTACTTCACCTTATATTTAATTTTGATTTTTTTAAATAAAAATAATACGAGTAATGAGAAACTTCTTCAATAATTGGGGGAGAGGACTTCTTTTCTTAGTAACTATTCCACACCCATCCCTTTCCTAGAAAAATTAAAACCTCAAAGTAACAAAAGGGTAGAACTTTTTCAGTTCATTATGCTTTTGACCGATCTCCAAATGAATATCCAATTCATCCAAGACTTGATTATAATTTCATTATATCTAAAATCTATTACAAAAAATTATTCCAAAAAACATGAATAATTTTATACTTACCGACTTAATAAAGAGTGTATTGATGTGATTCAAATAAAATTCCTCCAAAACTCAATTATCCTTGATGCTTTTTCATTCCTTGAACTTTAGAGAATATTGATCAACTAAACTATCTCTCTAACTTTGGTAATAGTGCAACCTTCTCCAATTCTCACTATTTCAACAGATGAAATTGGTTTATCGAAAACACACCACTATTATCCTTCTATTGGGTGACTTCTCATTCACACATACTATGGGAAAGATATAATACCTTATAGTTTAAGTTTTAATGTTTTTCTTCGAAATGAATTCTTAGTGATTGATGTGGAGTGTTAAAAATTGGTTCACATAATTCTGTGTAGGCCCTTCTTTTCCTCTAGTGGGGCAGTTACGATGTCTCTATGGGTCATCTGATCTTTAAAATTGGGTAACAATATGAACAAGTTGATTTCCCAAAAATATTAAGAGGAGACCATTTTTTTACAATTTTTCTAACATAGAGTCTTTAAAAACTAAAATTAACATTAATATTTATAATAATATAAAAAAATCAATAAAAAATAAATTTCTAATCTTAAATTAAAGTCTTAAAAACTATATAATATTCTCTTAGTGAAAATCTCGAAAATATTTCTGAATTAAAAAATAATCCAAATTCTTCTATTGATGGAGTTGTTTTCTCTATTCATGAACACAAAGGCACCTTAAGGGAACATTAGGGTGATTCTATTATTAAAAAAAATTATAAAATTTTTATTTGATTGAGGGAGAGATGATAAAACATATAGATTATTTTAACTTCTTTAATATCATAAATTCTAATATGGGTAATTTTGAGAGTGATTTTCCCACCTTGGCAAGCTGTAAAAAAAATCATAAATGTGTTTATTAAATTCAACATATTTACAAATCTAAAAATCCTTACAAGAAACATGTCAAAGATATTAGTCATATCGGGCCCAATAGTTTTCCTTTAAGTGAAAAGGAACCCACTTTGGATCAAAAACCAATCCTAGAACACCTGAAATATTCATTTCAATGTAAAAAAATTAACATTGTCTATCATTATTTCTGCTAAACTAAATGACAATGAAAAATAAAAATCATTGGGTATTCTTAATAAATCAAAATTTTCTTATTTTTTGGTCCATATATGATATTAAAGATATCAACCCTCTATTTTCATGAAAAAGATCCATATAGATCCAGATCAAAAACTTTGAGTATAGTTTAAAAGGAAACTGAACCCAACATTAAAAATGGTTTTGAGAGAGTAATTCAACAAACTACTCAACACAGGAATTATTTATCCTATATATGAAATTTCATGGGTCAGTTCAGTCCATGTAGTTCCAATGAAAGGAGGATTCACTACAATAACCAATGATAATAATGAATAAATTCCCGTTTTAAAAGAAACCCAATGGAGAGTTTATATTGATTATAGGAATCTCAACATAGCCTCTAGGAAGGATTATTTTCCAATTTCTTTATTAAATAAAATTCTTGAAAGGATTTCAAGAAAATAATTCATTTATTTTTTGGATGGCTATTCTGGTTACCCTAATATTTGTATAGCCTCACTGCATCAATAGAAAACTACATTCACATGCCCATTTAAGATATTTTCCTACCTAGAGATTCCTTGTGGATTATGTGGTTCTCTAATTACCATTTCAATATGTATGATGAATATAATATCTGATATGATTGACAATATCATTAAGGTCTTTATAGATTGATCCACTATAGTTGGTAGTACATTTGAAACCTATCAGAAAAACTTTGAATTTTTTTAGAAAAATATTTCATGGTGATCATAATTCTAAAGTGGTCTAAATGCTAATTCATGGTCAATGAAGGGGTAGTGCTAGTACATATGGTATAAAATTTTAATTGGAGTTAGACACTACCAAGTTTGAAGTTATTCAAAAACTATCCCACCTATAAATATTAATATTGATGGGAGTTTCTTAGGGCATGTCATTTTTTACAAATGGTTTATCAAAGACTTATCAAAAATAGCAAAGCCTTACTGTTCTTTATAGGTTAAAGTTTTACCCTTCCATTTTGATGAATACTTCATGAAGTAATTTAATTTACATAATGAAAAACACACTTCATCGCAAGTCATTAATGCATATGATTGGAAATTACCCTTTGAAATAATGTGTGATTCAAGTGACATGGTTATTGGAGTTTTCTTTGGAAAAAATGGGAGAAAATATGTTACATGTGTTCTGTTATTCTAGAAAACTTCTAGATGAGGAATAATGTAATTACACCATAATAGGGTTAGAGTTTTTAATTGTTGCCTTTTCTCTATTGATATTTAGGAGGTACATTTTAGGATCTAAAGTCATTATCTTCACAGATAAATTTTCATTATAATATTTTCTATCTATAAATGATGCCGAACCTAGACTTATTAGGTGTATTCACTTATTTTAATAGTTTTATATGAAAAATATACATGATAATAGAGTTGATAATTTAGTTTTGGACTATATTTCAAGGATTCCTAATACCCGATGTGAAAATCCAAGGGATATAAACGATTCCTTTCTGGATGAGAAGCTACACATTGTCTCCATTAGGTTGTATTCCTAGTTTGAAGACATTTATAACATTATGGAAGATATTTTTATTCATAAGGACTTGTCAAATAACGAAAGACAGAAATTCATTTTGGATATTAAATAATATCTTCAAGATGACCCCTTACTATTTAAGAGATATTTTGATGGGATCTTGAGAAGGTGTGTTTCAAAGAAGAGATGCTTCCAATACTAGATATTTTTTACTCCTCACCTTGGGGAGGACATAATGGTAGAGAGTGTATGGTCTAAAAGGTTCTTCATGTTATATTTTTTTGGCCTTGTCTTGACCCGTCCCCTGGAGCTCGTGTCGTGACTACTCCAAGCCATCCTTCCATAGGCCAAGGGCTGGCGACTCACACTAGAAAGACATATCCCTAAAAATGGGAAGGCATTGCCTCTAATCCTATAAACTCACCAAAACCAAGCACACAGAAAGATACAATCACAAGGTATACTATAAAGTAAATAGGGTGTGTAAAGAATGTAAAGGGGCCAGAATACAAGCCCAACATCAAACTAAAACTAAAACTGAAAAAGAACATATCTTATTAACACCTTCCATGGACCCTACCTACCGGGTAGGTACAGATCTCGAATGGTCGTACCAATGGCTCATATCGTATAATATCAACCTCCAATTAGCCTTCAGTTTGGTACCCTTGAACTCGAACAGTGTTGTATGTCTTCTGATCAAGACACCGCAAGGTGCGGGTGTAGCTCGTGTAAGGGTGAGTATAACGATACTCAGTATGTACCCTGAGACCCTCATAGGTATCCTAGAGTTACACAAATGAAAACCCACAAATCATGAAGCAATAGTCATAAAAAATACTTAGGTATATTCCTATACATATAACTAAGTTATCAAGATATACAAAGGTAACACCACGAAGGTAGAAGTACTGCACAGGTAACACCACGAAGGTAGAAAACTCTTCTCACACCAGGTTTAAGTGATTTATAGTAGTACAGATGATCAATCATGAATCAAGATCATCTTATCATGTCAAGAGGTACTGCTACTGATTATACAGAGTCTGAACCACACCGGATTGATAGGTACTAAGCCCTGCAATGACCCATATAGGATCTGACCCACACAGGATTGGTATGCGTTAACCCAGACAGGATCGATGACCGTTGACCCACATAGGACTTGACCCACATAGGATCAGTATGCGCTTACCCACATAGGATCGTTGAGCAATGACCCACATAGGATTTGTCTCCCACAAGGTCAGTGCTGACCCATACAGGATCGCTCAGTACTAACCTCCGTATAATCTATCTCCAACCTCTTCCTCACTGTCAGCCACTGGATTCCAACAAATTGCACGTTTGTGAGAAACTCTCCAAAAGACATCAGTCATACATCAACCTCCATGAAGTTCCACAAAAAATTATCCCAAAGGTCTGTCACATCATAAACGACCCAATGCAACAGACGGCGCGTCAATCAGACGCACGGTCTGTAAGTTATTAGTGTTTCCGCTCCAATGGCCGGTTGGATTAGGGTTCTATGCATCCCATTTGTACTCCAACATTATCCAAAACATGATTAGAGAATAATAATAGGACTATTTATATACAAGGATCCCAACACTACAGATGGTTCATCAAATGAATGCTCGGTTCTCAAGTTACGACCAAAAAGGCGAAACTGGGTCTTAGTGGGCCTGGGTCCAGTCCGACCCGGTCAGACTGACCCGTCATGGGGTAGCTCGAGTCTAGCTCATATGGCCTAGGCTACGGCAGACCAAGCCAGTTGGGACGTGGTCCGGCCCGACCCACGAAGGGGACAGCCCGACCCACGATGGGCGTGCCTGTAGGCGTGGCCCACTAGGGGTGGCCCCCGATGCTGCCCGTGATCAGGTGGCTTGATGTGGTGGGGTCCACCCTAGATGACACCTAGGGGTAGGTGCCTCCCCCCCCCCAGTTTACTCGAATGGTCCAGTATACCGTTCGGTCTCCATGTTGGCCCACGGGATCCCTTGGGGGTCCAGCTCGGTGGGTCGCAGCCGACCGGAACGACTGGCCGGTTCTCCTCTAAGTGGTGCTGACACGAGACAATACTCCATTGTGGGAGTTCGGAAGTCGGATGCCCTCCGACCTCTACCATGGACATGTGGTCGTAGTCTCCATCTCTGGTAGCATGGATGCACGCCGCTACACCTAATCATAGTCGACTGGCATGCTGGCCGATGTCTTCTCACTGCCATAGCCGACGGGTTGTGGTCTTCTTCGGTGGTGTGGTTGTGATGCCACTTTCATTACGACCCGCGAAAAACACATCGAAAAATAAGGAGTGTGGAGGGATCATGCCATGATATTTTGGAATGTACCCTCTACATTAACTGATATTAGGTGGTTCATGAGGATAGAAACAATGAGAAATCCATGAAGAAAATTTATAATCAAATATGTACCTCGTTTTTCTGTTGGAGGGGTTGTGAGGAATAGGATGAAGTCAGTGAAGGGGACGATGAAATTCGTCGCTCCCACAACACGTTTCCAATCTGGTCTCATGCTTCATCCTCATTCATGATCCGAAGAAAGTTCTTTATTGGACTATATTTCTCCAAAGGTTCTACCAATATCTCATTTCCTTTTCCAACAATTTCTTCCACAAAAAGTGTGGTGTCAATCTTAATAAATTAGGTTATTAATTCAATTAAAGTTGGTACAATAATTAATTTAAGGATGGCACATTACGTTAATAGGATTCCAATGGCTTCCTCACCTTAAATTGGGGTTCGGCTGGTCCACACCATCATAAATTCAAATGGAAGGTTTAAAATGAAAAATAAAATAAATGTTATTTTATTTAATTTTCATTCTTTTAACTCTCCCACTAAAATCCAGAAAAATAACCTTCACCCTCGACATACTGCGGTTGAGGCAAATGTCTCTTTAATTGAATATTAGCGATGTGAGTTCAACGGTGTCCTCATATTTCCATTCCGAGAACCAGTTCAAAAGTTACAAAAAACCTGCTCGCATGTTTACTAAACGTACCTAAAAAAGTTCATAAATTCATTCTGGGAACACTGGGCCTTATAATCACACGCCGTAAATTTTCATTGACTCTACATATATCCTGTTAATTAAAAATTAGAGTGAAAAATTTGGGGCTTTATATTCTCCCCACCTCAGGGCTTGGAAACCCTGAAATCCACAACCCTAACTAGTGAAATAAGTGGGTGTACTGAGTACGAATCTGAGCCTCCATATTCCATTAGATCTCTTGGAGGTTCCCGTTCTACCAGTGTATGCGCAACATAGGTATCGACCGCCCACGAAGGAACTACTCATGTCGATCCTCAATCTCCAATGGAACCTCCAAAAACATTGCCACATCATCGATTTCTAGCTCAACCCAGTCAGTGATGTTCAAAAAATCATGTATATATCTCATCAGCTGAAATACATGGAAAAATTCATGCACTCGGTGCAATAAATGTGGAAGAGCTAAGTGGTAAGGCACCTCACCAAATCAGCTGAGGACCTAAAAGGGTCTTTTGAACCTCGGAGATAACTTTCTCCCTCAGCCAAATCTCTACAAACCTCATCGAGTGAGACCCATATAAAGACATGGTCACCATCCTCGAACTCCAGATGACCCATCTCCTATTAGAAAATAATATTTGCCTGCTCTATGCAGTCTTCATCCACTCGTGGATGATCTACACCTTATCTGTGGAAGCCAATACCATCTCTAGTCCCACAAGTGCTGACAACCTTGGGTCATTCCATCACAGATTTGATCTGCATGGTCAACCGTACAATGCCTCAAATAGTTCCATACCGATAGTGGAATGGTAAATATTTTTGTATGTGAACTCCACTAATGGTAATTGATCCTCCCAGGTGTGGCTGAAATCAAGGACGCAAGAAGGTAGCATTTCCTCAAGGGTCTGAATGATATGCTCTATCTGACCATCCATCTGAGGATGGAAGGCGGTTCTCAACTGAATTTGTGTCCCAAAGGCCTCTTGCAACACCTTCCATATCCGGGATGTAAAATTTGCATCACAATCGGAGACAATCGTAGATGGAAATCCATAAAGTTGTACAATCACTTGCACGTAGAGGCATCTCAACCTCTCTAATGATAACTTCTCTCTGATAGGTAGGAAGTGGGCCAACATGGTTAGTCGATCAACGATCACCCAGATAGAATCATAACCCATAGATGTGCGTGGATGTCCTATCACGATGTCCATGGAAATTCCATCCCACTTCTACTCCAGCACCTCTAGTGGTAGAACTAAGCCTGCTAGAACCTGATGTTATGCCTTCACTTGCTGACAAGTGAGGCACTGGGAGACAAACTCTGCCACTGCATTCATCATTCCTGGACCCTAGTCCTGACACCAAAGGTCCTGATACATCTTCGACACTCCTAGATGTACCTCAAGAGGGGACATAAGGATACTCCTTAACACTTCCTCTCATAGAGCCATCATTACCACAGTACGCCCTCGGAAGAGGATGGCGTGCAATCCACCTTCAAAAAATCCATCAGGTGCCTATCTTATAGATATCTGAGTACGTCAAGCCTTGCAGTCAGTGTCCCAAAGCTGCACCACCCTGAATCACTGAAGGAGAGGGGGATTCACTATTAGATACTGATGATAAGCCGCTCCATCTTGATCCACATAGATATCTGCAAAGCGGTTAGCTTCTCTGTCGCCTCAATCAGCAATAGTATACCTGATCTTCTGATGAGTACATCTACTGCTAAATTCCCCTTCCTAGGAGTATGGACTATCTCGATGCTATAGTCCTGGAATAACCCAAGCCAACACCGCTGCCTCGGGTTCAGGTCCTATTGAGAGAAGATATTCCTAAGACTATTGTGATTAGAGTAAAATTTAAAATGTTCGCCCGTCATGTAATGTCTCCACATATTCATGGCGAAGACCACTGCTGCTAACTCTAGTACATGGGTATTGTAATTATTATCATATTTTCTCAACTGGTGAGAACCATACACGATCCCTGCTCGCTCCTACATCAAAAATCATCCAAACCTGGTCCCTAATGCATCGCAGTAGACTATATACCCAACACCTTCCTCTAGTATCCTCGAGATAGGGGCCCTCTTCAGTCTCTTCCTCAGCTCCTTTGAAACTCCAATGGAATCTTTCCGACCACACAAAGGGTTTCCCCATCATCTTCAACAATGATAATGGTGCTTCAACTCTGGAAAGGTTAGGAAAAAACCTCTGGTAGTAACTACCCAAACCCATAAAACTTCATGCCTCCATCACACTCCAAGGTGGCTCCCAAGGAAGAACAACCTCGATCTTCATTGGATCCACTGCAACTCTAGCTTCTGAGATGAAGTTTCCCCAAAAGTTGACCTCTTATATGTAGAAAATTCACTTTGATAGCTTACCATTAATCTAGTTCTCTCGTAGTGTGTCCAAAACTATATATAGATGATAGACATGCTCCTCCTATGCTGATGATTATATCCGGATGTCATTGATGAAGACAACCACAAAGAGATCATGGTATGGTTATAAGATCCTGGTCATGTCCCATGAACACTGCTGGGGTGTTGGTCATGATGAATGGGATAACCAATAACTCATAATGGCCATACCATCATCTTAAGGTAGTCTTCTTCACATCCTCATCTCATACCCTGAGCTGGGGATAGGCTGGTCTGAAGAATATCTTCTGAAACCACTGTGCCCCCTTTAGCTAATCAAAGTGATCATCTTTCCTCGAGAGTGGGTACTTGTTCTTCAGAGTCACTTGGTTCAGGCACCGATAGTCCATAGAGATTCTAAAACTCCCATATGTCTTCTTGGCAAACAAAATCAGGGCTGTCCAAGGAGAAACATTGGGCCTAATGAACCCCTTCCCCTGCAAATTCTCCAGCTTTACCTGCAGCTCTCGAAGCACTGCGGGAGCCATCGAATATGTTGGAGTAGATATCAGTGATTTCATGGGGTACAAGTCAATGTAGAAGTCCACGTCTCTGTGAGAATGTAGACCTGTAACTTCATCAGGGAAATCATCAGCGTACTAGTCTACCACTACATGATAGCTCAGACTCCCAACATCAACCGCTCTTAGGGTAAGGCTAGCCAATTGAAGTGTGATCGGCTGCACCCTCCTCCATGTAAGTCCATCATGTGTTTCAAATGTTCCCTTATCACTAGTGAATGAAAACCCTAGTCCAATATGGCTGGAAACCACACACATTGTGCCTAATACTGTAAATCTGGGCATGGACTGTGGATAACCAATCCATACCCATGATGATGTCGTAACACCTTAATGCCACTACTAGAAGATCCCAGCTGAAGCTCTCCCAACCTAGTGTAAGCTCACACTCATTCAATAGTGTGTAGTCGTTGAATCCACTCTCGTAGGTGTCTCTAGACATATGGATCGAGCCAACAGATCCACCAGAATCTCCGACCATCGAACAAGGGTCATGGTAATAAATGAGTGACTGGCTTCTGTGTCTATAAGTACTGCATCTAGGGTGGAGTAGACACAGATCATACCTCATATCATTTCTGGAGTGTTGTAGTTTTAGGCCTCATCTACCTAGATCTAAGCTTGTCCCTTTCAACCTACTCCCTGTGGTCGAGGTGGACCTACTGGTGGTTGTGGCGGAAGAACCTCGAATCGCCTCCCGCCTCCTACAACATGGCCTACTCCTCTGCCACATCTACCTCTTACCTTTCAACCTCCTTGATTGAATATTCGCCTCTTCCCAGGAAGTCCTTCGACCGTCTTTTGGTCATCCGTATGGCGGTTGGGGCAGTGGCAATCCCTATGATTGTGCCCACCGCATGAGCTACACTGCAGGTCCCTCGCCTTTCCTACTCTATCTTGACAGCCCCGCCCCTCAGACCATGTATCATACAATCTTCCACCTATAAGTATGGTCTTCTTGGATCTCTGCATCATCTTTCTACAGCCATATGACGATGATTATGCTACGTGTCGTCCGGTGTTGGGTCTCACTGCCGGTGACTACTCAGAAAAAAAATATCTCCATTAATAGTGATCTCTCTAACACCCATGACTGTTTCGGGATGCTAAGAGAAACCATAGAATCTCTAATCTTTCGTCTGAGCCACTGTACAAAGGTTTGGGCCCTGATGAAAGGGTCACACACCAAGTTAGTGGAGTAGTGCGAGAGTTTGGTGAACCTCTTTGAATACTAATCCATGGTCATGCTACCCTGCTTTAGGTGGGTAAGCTCTTATATACGCATTGAGCGTAAGGTCACTAGAACAAAATTTTCCCTAAAAAGGCTCTCAAAGTTTTCCCAGATGAGAGTCACCTTGTCGTGAAACTTAATCATCAAGCTCCACCATCTGCATGCTGCTGCATGCAAAAGATTATCGGCAAGGATCACCATGATATCGGATGGTGTCCCTACCGGTCGAAAAACAGAAACCACGACATCAGCCAATCCTCAACTGCCTGTGGATCTGTCTCGCCCCAGGACCTCAGTGGTCGCTAGCACCAGAACTCATTCAACGTGCTCAAGTGGCATGTACACTCTACTACTGGGGTTGGTGGCATCGATATTCCAATGCGTAGTGGTGTTGTTTGTACAACACCCGATGGTAGAATTGATGTATGGGGGCCCTGCACCAAAGCCTCGTCGCTCGGTGGCCTGTCATCGTGTACTATACTTGGAACCCTGGCTGGCTATCTATGTGGAGGCATCCTGAAGAGAAACACGTGTTCCATGGTTATTAATTTTATACCTATTGAGTTGACTCAAAGAGATCGCAGAAAAAAATTTCAAAAACACATACGCACTTAGTGTTTTCATTCACTGAGTCGGAAATTAGAGGTCATGGTCCTGGTGTATGGATACGTCATCTGCCACACCAACAATGGATTCCCCAAACTGAAAACCACACTCATCAAACTTAAAACTATTGCTACACAAAAAAGATTAGAGTCCTAGTTCTTCGATAGAACCAAACTATTCTGATACCAATTTTTCACGACCCATCCCTTGGGGCTTGTGCCGTGACTACCCCAAAACTGCCATCCATAGGCCAGGGGCTTCCGAGTATCACCGTAAAGGCATGTCCCTGAAACTAGGAAGGCATTGCCTCTAGAACTGTAAAGTCACCCAAAAAAATCACATAGGAAGATACAAGCACAAGGTAAACTATAAAGTAAATAGGGTGTGTATAGAAAGTAAAGGGGGCAGAATACAGGCCCAACTGAAAAGTACATTCCAAACTAAAAAAAGAACAGCTCATGTGAACACTCGCCATGGACCCTACCTAAAGGGTAGTTATAGCTCTTGAACGGTCATACCTATGGATTGTATCATATAATGTCCACCTCCGATCAGCCTCCAGTTTGGTACCCTCAACCTTGATCAGTGATGTCTATCTTCTGCACAAGACACATCAAGGTGTGGGAATAACCCATGCTGGGGTGAGTATAACGTTACTCAGTAGGGACCCTGAGACCCTCGAAGGACTCCTAGAGTTCCACAATGGAAAAACCAAAAATCATGGAGTAATATTCATTGACACTACTTAGGTACATGCCCATACATATACCTATGTTATCAAGATATACAAAGGTAACACCACAAAGGTAGAAGTACCACACAGGTAACACCATGAAGGTAGAAAACTCAACTCACACTAGATATAAGTGATATATAGAAGTAAATATGATTAGTCCTGAAGCTAGATCATCATATTATGTCAAAAGGTACTACTGAAGATTATAAAAAGTTTATCCCATAAATGATAGATAGGTAATAACCCTCGCAATGACCCACACATGATCTGAACCATACATGATTGGTATTCACTGACCCACACAAGATCGCTGATCGCGGAACCACACGGAATCTGACCCAGATAGGATCAGAATGCACTGACCCACACAGAATCTCTAAGCGCTGACCCACACAAGATCTGACCCACATAGGATCGGTTTTGGCCCACATAGGATCGTTTGGTACTAAACTTTGTATGATCTGTCTTCAATCTATGTCTCGCTGCTAGACACTGGATTCCTAATAATATAACATTTTGGAGAAATGATCCATAAGCCATCGTTCATACCTCAACTTACACTATGTTCCACGAAGAAGTATCCCAGAGGTTTCCCATGTCATAATGGACCCAACTCAATACACTGCGTGTCAATCGGACGCCCGATCTCTATGTTATTAGTGTTTCCACTCCGATGACTCGATTGGATTAAGGTTCGATCCAACCCAGATATACTCCAACATTATCCAAAACACATGTGAAGTATACCAAAAGTACCTTCTAGTTCTAAGGATCCCAACACCGCAGACATTTCATCCAACGGACACACGGTTCTCATGTTACAGCCAAAAAGATGAAACTGGGTCTGGATGGGCCTGGGTTCGGTCTGACCTGGTCGGACCGACCCAACCCAACCTTTCCTAGTCCGACTTGAGTCTGGCCTAGATGGCATGGGCTGAAGTATGCCTAGCCCACTTGGTCGTGTTCCAGCCCAGCCTGCAAAGGGGTTGGCCCGGCCTGGCCCGTTGGGAACGGCCTTCTGGCACGGCCAGCGGGGCAGCCAGCAGTCGGGTAGCCCATCGTGGCAGGGTCCACCCTAGCCAACACCCAGGGGGAGTCCCCCCAGTTTACCCTAATAGTTCATCGGACCGTTTGGTCTCCCTAGTGGCACACGGGACTGCATGGTGGTACGGCTTGGTGTGTCTCGGTCGGTCGATTCTCATCCCAGAGGCGCGGACGCACGCCCCTTCTCTATCATAGTCACCCAGATATCGGAAACCCTCTGACCTCTGCCACAGACATGCGGTTGCAGTCACCGTCTTTGATTGTTTGAATGCACGCCGCCACCTTGGCACGTGTTCGATCGAATGTGGGCCGCCACCCTGCTCCGCTGCGGCCGACAGGTCGCTGCCTCTTGCTCAACCAGTGGAATGGATGTCCACCGCCCCACCTCCTCGTAGTCGGCCGACATGTCAGATGCTATCTTCTCACTGATGCGGCAGATGGGTCAAGGTCTCCTTCGACGGTGTGGTTGTGAAGCCTTCGTCATCACTGACCACAAAAAACAAGTCGAACAAGAATTATTGCAGAGGGAACAGGCCGTGTTTGTTTGGCCCAAACCCTCATCCTTAACCGATAGCATATGTTTCATGAGGATGGAAACAACGTGAAATCCATGAAGAAAAATTAAAATCAAATCCCTAATTCATTCATCCATTGGAGGTGTCGTGAGGAAGAGGATGCATTCAGTGAAGGGGACATCGACGTTCGTCGCTCCCGCAACAAGTTTCCAATCAGGGCTCGTGCGTCATCCTCATTCATGATCCAGAGAATGTTCTTCATTGGAGGATATTTCTCCAAAGATTATCTCAAGCTATTCATTAATTTTCCATAAATTTATTCAACAAAACGTGTGGTTCCAAACCTAATACGTTATGTTATTAATTCAATTAATTATGGCACTTTTATTAAGTTAAGGTTGTAATATTATGTTGGTAGAATTCTAGAGATTTCCTAACATTAAATGGGGATTCAGGTGGCCCCCACCAACATGAATTCAAATGGAAGGTTTCAAAATAAAAATAAAATGAAATTTGTTATAGTTTATATTTATTCTTTTAACTCTTTTATGAAATTTCAGAAAACTAACCTTTACCCTTGACCTACTTCAGTCGAAGTGATGGTCTCATTAAACGAATATCACTGCTTCGAGTTCAACGGTGTCCTCGGATTTTAATTCCAAGCACCATTTCAAAAGTTACGAAACACCCCTCTCATTTTTACTGAGTGTACCTAAAAAAAGTTCATAAATTCATTCCAGGCACACCGAGACTCAGAATCATGCGTCGTAAATTTTCGCGGACTTGTAATATTTCCATTTAATTAAAAACAACTACATGGAAATATCTGGTTCATTACAGGCCTACTTTATTCAAGGATAATTTGATCTATGTAGTGGGTTGACATAGATTCCAAAGGCTTGGAATTTTCGGAAGGAAGTATGATATACATTAGGAATATTTTTTAGAAGTATAATTTCTTATGTTTAGGGAATAGACTTTATCAGATTATTCACATCACCCCTTGAGAGTGCGTATATCTTAATTTTTGTCGATAATGTATCTATGTGGGTGGATTTAGTAGAGTTTCCCAAAAATCAAGTGACAAGTGTCATAAAAGTTTTCAAAAATAATATCTTGTTTAGATATTTTGTGCCAATATATTTCATCACTGATAATAGAACCCATTTTATGAACTAAAAATGTGAAGCATTCATGGTAAAATATAGATATAACCATTAAACTGGAACTTCCTATGATCCATAATCTAGTGGATTAGAAAAAATCTCAAATAGGGAGAAGAAATGTATTCTAGAAAAAAATTCAAACTCTAGTAAGGACTAGTCTCTAAATTTAGATGAAGCTTTATGGGCCAATAGAACAGATTTCAAAACCCCAATTTGTATGTCTCCATATAGGCTATTTTTTTGGGAAGTGATTTAATTTTCCTATAAGACAAGTCATATTGGGTAGCTAAGGATTTACTATTATATTTTAAGAGTGATGGAGATAAAATTATTCTTGATTTGAGTGATCTGGTTGAGATTAAAAGATAGTCTTATTTTAACTCAATGATTCACAAAGAGAGGTCCAAAAAATTTCATGATTATTTCATTTAATATAGATAATTCAAAATTGGTCATATGATCCTTATCTAAAATTCTAGAAATAATATCTATCCTAGAAAACAGAAATCCTAATTTTATGGACCCTTTACTATAGTTACTTTGTTTAAGAATGGAGCAATAGAAATTATAGGAGAAGAAAAGAAGACAATTCACATGGATGGTCAATGAGTCAAACATTATTTTGTATGGAATCCAAAATTATTTGATTCCATTTAAATGAGTGAAAATCTATTCTCTGTATATTCTAACTAAGTTGCTAAAATTTGATGCTTCATGGGTGTCAACCCATTGCCTTTTTTAATTCTTCTTTGGTTTTGATAAGAATAAAATGATGGTGTCTCTATCTATTTTTCAACTTCCACTAGATTAAATTTATTATTCTTCTTGTTCATTGTACATTAAGAAGGTTGATGCTGGTATATATATAGGATATGAGTTTCCATTTTTCTAAAATCACAAGGATGCTACTTAGGTGATTAACATATAATCAGAGTTCACATTAACCTTAAAATCAAAATGTTCTTTTGGGTGGAGAATCATTGGATAAAATTTATTTAGGGAAGTTCCTCATTTTTCTCTCCATAAATTTTCTCTACTTATTATTTTAATGGATTTTATATACATCGGCTAGAAATTGTATTTCATTATTATCTTCTATTGTAAATTTTAGATTTATTTCTTTGAAATCTTCTCACCTTTTTAAATTTAGGGTAGGGGTAATACCCACATTGTTGGTTGTTTTCATTTATTTTTATATTCATTTCTTTGGAGAGAGTTTATAATACACTTGTTTTGGGATGATAAAAATTTTGATTGAATTTGTTTTGATAAATTACCTGCAATGTTTCCTTTGTACTCAATTTTCATATGTTACTATTTTTTGCCTAATTGAAAAATTCTTATCACTGCTTTTAATTTAAAAACTTCTTATTCTATAGTAAAATACTTGTTTGGAAAACATATACATTTTAACATCACTTTGATCCTTGAAAATAACACTTATCTACTAAATTTCGAATCTGTTTTCATCTTTAACAGTAAAATTTGTTTCTCTATCATTGAATTAATATTTGGGGACATAGATGGGATTTAAATGTGGGGAGTGGGTCTTTATATTTTGAGCTAATATTTTCTTTAACATAATCCTTTCAAATACATTTAAATTATTGATTTATAAATTGATCCCATATTTTCGAAATTCATTAACCATATGAGGACCTATATGATTTATTCATTACTTAATATCAGTCATTCTTAATGGATAATAACTCACTTGTTGATAGGGGTTTCATTGATTCTGAAATTTTTTAGGATGAATGATTTCTTAGTGAAGTTGCAAAAGGCAGTTATGAACAATATGTCTAAGAGAAAATAATGAGTGTTTTATAAGATAGATTTTTGTGGATTTATTATCATAACATTATGAATCTTTAATATTTTACATTATTCGAGGGTACACGCATTTATTTAATTAAAAAAGTAATCACTTAGGGAGACATCATAAATTGTAGTCATATAAGTCCTTCGAAACATCAGTAAAATGGGAAAATGGGAACCCATAGTGAACTTTTAAGAAACAAGGAACAATTTTTGAGTGTGTTTGTAATCCCTATGTATATTTCATGTAAGTGAATCTATATAGTTCTTTTCCCAAGTTACATGATTGGGAAAAAATTAAAAAAAAAATAAAGTGCCTTTTTGTCAATAATTAGTTCATTATAGTGAGGGGAATTTGGAATGCCATATGAAGAAGTGGAATATTAACCTGTATGAATATCATTTAAGATGTATGAATAAATTGATTGCAAAAAAAATTAATTTAAAACATTGATTTCAGGAACCTATGAGAAAGTAATGGTTGAAGGTGTATATTATTAAGGAATTATTTCTATATATATGTGACATGTTATCGCTCTCATAATTAGAATCTAAAATTGAATTGAAGTGAATAAATATTTGGATTCATATTAGAGGCATAACATCCTCAATAGTGAATGATTCTTTGTTCCTATGATCTCCTATAGGTATTTTTATTTAGAAACGATTTATTTTAAATATTCTATTTGAAAATCATGCATTCATTTTTTGTTCCTCTTTTTTAAAATACATTAACCATATTCATTTTATGTGTATGTTAAATAACATATTTTTATTTTAAAATATTAAAAAACAAAGAATTAATTGAAGGCAATTAATTATTAAGTGTGGGGGAATTTAATGTTTCCTTTAATTCACCTGATTTTCCACATCTTTTTATTTTGATTTTAATTAATTAATTAATTATTATTTTTTATTAATTTCACTGTAATAATTTAAATGTTTAATTTTTTTATCTATTTATATAATAAATTTTGTATTTTTAGATTTTCAAATTATTACTTTTTTCATTCATAATTTTCTAGTGCATTATTTTTTTTATTTACTTCTTTAAGAATTTATTCTGCTTAATTTTGATTTTGATTTTTATGATTGTTTATTTTTTTAAAAATCATTTCTTCTTTAGTTATTCAATTTATTAACGGTTCTTTAATTTATTTTTCATTCAGTAATTTCATCCTTTTATTATTATAAAATCTCACCATTCAAATTATGTAATTAATTAGTTTCCAAATTTATTTAATATATATAAATTTTAATTAATTATACTAAATTTTATTACTTTATAATTTAAATTAATCAAATATATCTTTAATTATAGTCTTTAATTTAATTTTTATTTTTTAAATTATTGTAATTTGTTTCAGATTTAATTAATTTTTCTTCGATTTTAGGTTTTTATTATTATATATTGAGTTTGAATTACTTTTACTATAAATTTTTAAATATTAATGTAATTAATATATCTAGGTTTTATTTTCAACGTCATTTATCTTTTGATTTGTCACATAATTGGGGAACTCTTGCACCAACTACTAGGCAGTTGACTCGCCATTGGGAACCCAATGGTGACTCCCTCTATCCTTTTCCAAAATACTAACCCACCGTTGGGAACCCAAAGGTGGATCAATTTCCTTTTCTAGAATTCATCATTGACCGTTGGGTTATGATCAATAGTGAGTCACTCATCTCACCATCGTCTCTCTTAATCAATGAAGAGTCCCATTACTCATCGCTACCAATTGAACTACCCATCCTACAATTTTCAATAATGACTTATTGTCAGATTTCCTTTTCCTACAAAAAATGAGCATAACCGTCACCTCTAATCCCACTAACCGTTCAATGGACTCACCACCAACTTCATCATTCTCCAAATTCTCATCACCGTGAGTCACCATTTCATAATGAACCCAGTGTCTGATTTCATCTTCTATTACACACCACCTTCTGTCGTAGCCCTACCTTTCCATGTTCCTCGACCTTCATCAGCATTAACCTCCCCATCAAAAATCACCCATGAGTGGTGAAGCCAAAAATACCTATATATGAACAAAAACCCCATCTCACCAAAGTCCATAACCATATGAGGATATCATTTTCCAAATCTATAAACCATTCCAGATTTTCATAGAAGTCCTTGATGTCGAGCCGGAAGCTTTCCGAACTAGATTAGAGCCTCGTCGGTGATTGCCTGCAATCAGCCACTAAAATCCAACCTTCGGCCACTAATAATTTCTTCCTCCCTCTACGTGATTTATCATCATGAGATGAACATGATCTAGAAGTTCCCTCCAATGTAGATATGGTCGACTATGATGTCGTCATCTAAAGGATGTCAACATCTAGGTTTCACCGATTGGGAGGAGTTGATGTCTAAGAGGAGAGTCGCGGCTTTTACTGGAACCCACATAATACCCCCCAATCCATATTGAGTATGAAAATATGAAAAAAACATAATAATGAATAAATAAAATTATCATTATTATTATTATTAGATATAATAATTTAATAGTGAAAATTATATTTAAATCATCGTAAATTAACAAACAAAATTATTTATTTTTTAAATCGAAAACTACTAATAATTGAGATGAATAAGATATTTGAATTCATAAATAATCATTTTTATAAATTAAATAAAAAATAAATCATAATAACATTTAAAAACTATAATAATAATATTAAAATTAATAATATAATTATAAAGATATAATAATATTATTAACCATCATAATGATAATTTTAAAAAAAATAATTAAAATATAATTAAAATATAAATTCTTTAATATCAAATTAAATAAATTATTTAATATTCAAATATAATAATAATTGATGATGACTATAATTCAATTTATTAACATATTCTTTTCTTTCGCTTAACCCGTTGGGAATTACATTCATATTCATTATTTCAAATGAGATGTTATTCTATTAGAGAGGTTTTTTTTTAAGAAACAGGGAATATAGTAAAGGAAGCCACGTGTTCAGTGACTTAGAGGAGGATAGATTTTAGTCAGCGTTCAGTCAGTGAGGAACTTGAATATAATAACTTATAAAAATATGAGATCCTAAAGCAGATGAGACACATCTTATTCGAATCTTAGACATCCAATTTGAGAGATCTTTAGGGCCTTCATAGAGACCCAAAACGTATGAGCAAGACGGGATATAAAGAAGGAGTAGCAATAAAAAACATGAATTTTCTATTTTTGAAGAGGTATATTGCTTCTCCTTTCAAATTTTTTCCATCATTTTCAAGTCGTAATTGTTACATTTGTAATTGAATATGATTTTTGGGTAAATTCCTTTGTTAGTTAATTTTAATATTACTTGGTTTTACTCATTTCTATTCTATTTTATGTAATTTTAAAAATTAAATAATTGATCACTGACATTATTTCTAAAATCATTAAAATTGTTTTTTCACCCCTCATTTTCAAATTATAAAACTAAAAAACAATCAGCGATATTTATTTTGATGAATTTTCCTTGTAATGATTTTACTAATAAATGGTTCTTAAAATTATGAAATTCAAGAACAATAAATCATAATTTATATTCAAATAGAAAGAAATATTATCCAATCACATTTTCAAGATCAAAAAATCAATTATCATTTACATGAGTAAAGACACCATTTTAACCAAGTCCTATTTAAATACCTTGTGCATCTCATCTATTGCTTAAAAAGTTTCTCAACATTTTTTGATGTTTTTCCAGAATATTATTTAATACATATTTCAATTCTTGTTTCTAAATAATCGTATTTCAAAAAAGATATCATTTTTCATAATAATATTTTTATTAGAAAAAATATATATTTAGATAGACATTCACAAAAATATTACATTGGGTGTTTTTTTTAAAAACATGGTCACAAAACTTCATTTGGGTTTCATACCCTACTTATTTCAATATATTAATCTAATATGGTTAAGAAATTTTTATACATTGGTATGTTTTCAACAACAAACAAGTTAGTAGTCCACATGTATGCACGAACAACTTTATCATATTTCAGTGAAGGGAAATTTGATTAAGTAAATGCTATATTATGTTTTAGGATGAAAAATATATCATTAATATAATGTATATATATATTAATTCCATCATTATAACCAATTGTGTGAGATGCCAATGGAAAATGAATTTCATTTGTTCTGGACCCGGTGGTCTGTCATACTCACAAACGATGGTATTTTTTCCAATTTTATTGAAGAGTAGATTGATATAGGTTGTTCCAATAAGTATACAGATGATTTTGGCGTAATTATATAGTCATGGTTCAAAATATTTTAATGAGGTAGAAGAACAAATAAAACAAAAATTCTTGGATAAGAATGAAATATCTTATTCAGAAAACCTCTCTTTCTTAAAACATTAATACAAATAATATTGGCATTATATCGTAAATAAGATCTATAGAATCTTGATAGGGATGTTAAGAAGTTATTTGGGATGATATTGGCAAAATATTATTTATTTTTTGTGTGGAGTAAGGGGTCCCACATTCAATTAAAAAAATTTCCAAGTAAAGGGAAGAATAGACTCCCTTTATAAGGGATGGGAGGGGAAATCATAGAATTTATCAAAATGTTAAATTAATATAAATTAATTTTCAATTATAAATGGATAAAAATAGATTTTTTTAAGCTAGGTTGATGATAAATAAAAATCCACTTATTAAATAAATATTATACAAGTTTTTATATTGCTTTTACCCTTATATTTTGGTTTTATCCCCTCATTAACCACTTTCAAACTTATCATGGCAACAAGTATTTTTACAATTTTAGAAACAAGGTAGTTACTATAAATGGAAAAAAATACTATATATGGATCCTAGTTTATATTATAAACCATGTACTTTTCACCTTTTGTAATCTATAATTTTTTTAAATTTATAAATCATTTAATAAAATATTATTTATATCAAATATCATTAATGCCACTTTCTATAACTATTTTTTGAATTGAATCTAATAACATCAATAAAACAAAATAAATTAAAAAGTAGTATTTTAGTACATCCCTAACATATAATACACTACTATTAAATTCACGGATCAAATAAATTATCCAAAATTACATTAGTTTTTATATTTTTAATAGTATTAATTTTATTTTTAAGTTAATTGAATTATTATTTCATCAGCATTGTGTAAGAATTTAAGTTAGTTATATATTCTTTAAAAAATAAAAAAAATTACCATGATGAATATAAATAATTTATATTTAAAAATATTATTTTTTTACCAATCATATCTTATGGTCATTCCATGTATAAAAATAGTAATGTTATTCAAACCAATAGTGTGGAATTTTTTAGTTTACATTACATAAAATATTATAATGGACATGATAACATCCAAATGTCAAAAAAGACAATATAACTAAAACATGTTCAATTACAGTTTAAATTTACTAATTTAATAGAATTATAGAATGTGTTTGGGTCATTTTCAAGTCCTTATCATTTAATTTTTAATTTTAATACATTATTTAACCATTACCACATTAAAAAAATTTACTTAGGTTACAATTAATATTGAAAGAAAGAAAGGGAACCATTTCTAAAATTTATAAATTATGATTCATAATATATAACACATTTCTTAAAATTCTAAAAACAATATTTTTAGAATTTTAACTAAAATTATAATATAAAAATTTGATGAAAATAGTATTTCAGAATAATGAAATTTTTAAATATAAAATGTTTTATACTAAATTTAATCATTAAAATCATTTCGAAAACCATAATGGTTTTACTTTCAATATAATTGAACTAATGAAGTTTTAAAATTAAACCAAAATAGAGTAGTACATTAAAAATACATCAAAATAAAACCAAGTTTTAAATAAATATTAGGAATTTTTACAATTCATTGAAAAATCAAATATTGCTAAAAAATATCCAAATTTTATAATTGGATAATTTTTATATGCTCATTTAAAAATAACATTTATTCAAAAAAATCTACATTTTATATAAATTAATTATATTATTCTTCCACAAAAGCAACCAAAAACAGTTTTCTATGAATACATAACTTTGAAGAATAAAATGGTTTCTATAAAACATAAGTTTTTATTTCCTAATAATTAATAAATATTATTGTGTTGATTACAATAATTATTTATATTTTAAAAGTATTTATTCTTATTTATACCTTCTAATTTGATGGCTTGGTTATAATTTTCATATTTAAATAATAATATTTCTCATTTGATTTAAGCTTGATATTGAGTGTTGTACAATTTATCATACAAAAGGTCATTATTTTATAGTAACTGGATATTAATAAGTCTACTGATATTGTGATTTGATTATGGGACCACATTGGAATACAATGTGCGTGAGATGTGGCTTCGTGGTTAGAGATAAGTTGAATATTTGGATTGTGGGATTCTCAATGTTGTTTAGTGGACGTTGAAAATCCACCCATTTTAGGTATAGATTCCTCTCAATCTATAATATAATGATTCATTATTCCATAGAATTCATTTGATAATAAAGTGACTAGATGTCCTAAACCAGGTCCGGATGCCATCCAACCAGACACCCGACCCGGTCTAAGACATGGCACAAAGGGCGTTCCCAGTCCCCATGGGGTGGAAACTAGTTTCGGGTATCAAATCATACTAGTGGAAAAGATTTAAGCCCAAATTAAATAGCCATGAATAGATAAATAATAAGACAAAAAAGAAAATGTTTCAAGAGCACAACTGAAGCTCAAATAAATTAACAACTCATTTAATTACAAGATACAACTAAGTAAACTGAATACCTGTACAAAACTAAAACTAATTAAAAAAAACTAAACAGGTGACAAGTGATCTCCATGTGACCCCTTCTCACCTCCAACCATAAGAGTAAACTTGATCCAACAATGAGAACCTAAGCTAGGAAACCTGAATAGATGATAAAAACATGAAAAACCTCTCGAGTCTACCAAGACTGAGTGGTACAAGTAGGGTTTCAGCTAAGAGTTCAGTAGACAATCACTAAACAATCCAAGTTTTTCCTTTTGAGAATAGTCCATTAAAACATGTTTGAAATAAATTAAAAAAATAAGTTTTTCACATTTTATTAATCAAGCATAGCTTTTCCCTTTTGAAATCCAACACACACCACCCTACATATCCAAAAAAATACCATTTTATAAATAAACATCAAACCAAAAGATATTTGGGATGTGCTAAAAATAAATATTAAAGTTATACAGAATACCAAGTAGAGAAGAATACTAAATATCATATAAATAGAGTAACAATGGGAGATCATAAACATCCCTCGAAGACCCCTGGATGTACTCGGTTCGGAACCACCTTTCGGCATATGGTGAATCCACATAGCCTATAACCAACTGATCACCCTCGAAAAAAACTAGCATCACATCCCATATGGCCTCAATATATACCAGTGGGTACCAACCCGTCTAATCGGGGTTAGTAAGATATTTGTCACTCAATCATTTAAAAGATTCTCAGGAAACCATGGTGGTTGTAATAATATTGTGTAAGAGGCCAATTCATGTGTGACTCAACTTACATATTTCCGCTGGACTTTCCAACCCCAAACACATACACCGATATATGATAACCTATATATGGAAATTCCTTTTATAATGGTTCCCTATATACATACATATACATTTCACATCACATAGGGTGCCAATTTATCTACCATTGCGTATAAAAATTCGAATCATTTTATAAAATACCTTAAGTTATTAAAAAGGAACATGAATTTTCCAAACCACATTCCTTTCTAAATATTAATACAAATATCAATTTTGAGTTATAAGTTTCAAATGTGCCCTTAAATTGACATAACTAAATGTAAATATCGAAAAAAAAACATCACACAAAAACCACTTCTATATTTATAATTCCAAATGACTCATTATCCTTTCCAAACTCAAACCAAATCATGTTTCAAGTCAAAAGAGGTCAAACCTTTAGGAACACATTTGAAACCATGTTTTACAAAACACTTCTAGGAACAACTTACCATTTGAGAGAAATATGAGACCGTTTAAGAAATATATATTGAAGAAAAAAGGAGAAACATTCATGGAAAAAATAATTTAGAGTGTTATATTTATTTGAATGCACAACCATGCGTGCACCTAGTGCAGTCAGGGATGTTCCAACATCCAATTTCAAACTCCAAAACATAATAGGACACTTAAAACCCATTTTTTACAAAATAACCACATTCTTTCAAACCAACCCCATAACATATATTCTTTAATGAACACATCAGTCCCTTTAAAAACATAAAACCCCATTCTATGGAATATTAATACAATTATAAAGCCACAATACTACTAAATTATGAAACCCAAAAGAAACTCAATTGAAATAAAATACCAACAAAAAATATTTAAGGAGAAAAATTCCACAAAACCCCCAATTTCACGTTACTAGAATAGTGGAATTTCAACAGCAACCCTAGGTTTCATAAACCTAGGAATATCATACAAATCCTTTTGAAAACCTATTTTTAGTAAAATATATCAAAAAAATAAACATTATATTCTAAACATGAGTATAATATTGGTGAGAAAAACAATTAAAAATTAATCGAAAGCGTGCAACTGTTCATGGATTGTTTTGGAAAAGAAAAAAGTTGTGAAAACTTACCTTTTCAGTGTGTGAATGAATTAAAACCTTCATCTAGAAGATATATAAGCCCCATGAACCAACCAAACATCCTTTAATCCAAAGAAACACATCCCATAAATCAACCCTAATATCTAGGGTACATTCAAACATGAACCTAGATAAGAGAGAGAAAATAATTGAGAGAGTGGTAAGAGGAGAAGAGGAATGAGGAAGATTTGATGAAGAACCATTGACCTTTGGTGAGAAATCGCCAATGAAGTGGTCCAAAAATAAGGATCACAAAGGGGGAGGTGCCAATAATTGAATTAAAATAGGTTTGGCTTCATTTGGGATGTGTAATCACCTAAAAAGGATCTCTTGGTCAAAAGTTACTAAGACAATAATGTGCTGCATGGTTTTTCTACATGGTTTTCTAAACTGTGCACGAACCATGAAACTATCACTGGAAAACATCTGAAACATTGAAATTTAATGTTACACGGTTTACAAAACCCATACTCAAACTATTTGACATGAAAAAATTTCCATAAACACTTAAATGACACCCCAAACACAAGAGAGGCCCACCCAAATATCCATGAATGATTTAAGCTCAATTTAGAGACACCATGGGTTTCACAAACTCGCCACCATGCATCTTTCTCCCAATATCATTCACTATAACCATAAAAATGTCTATAAGGAAAATAAAACCACAAACCCCAAGTATTTTCATTGGACACTCAACCCAAACATCAACCAAAAGACCCAATAAGAATAATTAAATAAAAACAAATGAAAACTATGGTCGGGGTGTGTCAATTATCCACACCACAAACATTTCCTTCCATATGAAATTCACCCAGCCCAATGAAAACTTATATTGATTTTTATGCCCAAAAAAAGTGATGAAATATGAGCTTTGGGGTGACTATTCGCACCACAAGTCACACCCGAGCGATCAAGAAAAACCACAGAATAAGGATAAGGTAAGAACACTAGGGGGTTCTCCCCACCCAAAAAACATGGCAAATATGAACATTATTTAAACCCTAAACAACACCCCACCATAACTAGAAAGTAGGTATTTTAATATTTAATGTTAATAGGTTGCTCGCACGGTTTTTCCACATGGTTTCCTAATCTGTTCGCGAATTGTGCATGAGCTACTCTACAAAAGGGGCACCTCAACATGATTCGGCCTCACAGTTTAAAAACTGTTCAAAAACTGTGAAAAAAACCTCTATCCAAAAATGGAACCAATTTTCACGATGACCTAGTAAAGGTGCATGGTTTACTTTAATCAAGAATAAATCGTGCACAAGATAAAAATTTACATGAAACAATCAAAATTTGAAAATTTTAACTGGGACTCAACATGGAATTCCATGTAAATGCCGGGAACTAGTACCACCAAAATCGGTAACCTCTATGGTGAACCAAATGCAAAATACATCAATTCTACAAAACTCAATCATCTCCAAATGAGCACATCTTAATTATAAAACATAGATTGGACTACACAAAGGTAAGACACACTAAAAGAAGAACAAGAAATTATGAAATACATATTTAGATAGGCTTAACCACTTAAGTTACAATAGAATAAGTCCATCATTAGGTATTGTGAAATGGTGAACTTACAACAATAGTAAAAACTAAATCATGGAAATTTGAAATATCTTTCTACCAACATGATAAATAAAAACTGGGATAATGATTTGTACACCCTTGGAAATGCCTGACTATGAGGGACATTTACTCCAAGGCTTATGGATAGATCCATGGGGATTGGTGCATCTCCTGCCACATTATTAAGAACTAGAATCACATTATCATAACATCATCTTCGGGAAATTATTCCTATAATGAACTAAATGACCACAATGCTTTCAGGAAATCAAAGGTTTGTGATAAGATGGCTTCAAATGCTCAGACTGACCACATTGATGGCACAACAGAATGTGATATGATGATCTAGAATCCAAGATCATGAAAGATTGATCCTTAGTTATAATTTACTACAGTATGTCATCCTCACCAGATGGGGAACCTTCACGAACAACTAGTGAAACTAGACTAACAACCACCACCAGCCACATTACAAACTCAAAAAACAATGAGATGACTAACCCCCACGGATCCAAAATTGGACCCTCAACAAAAATGAAACTGTATGAACATTAAGAACCTATGGTGTTCCCAATATCTTTATAGAATGTTCGAATTCCTGAAGCCACTCCACTTCCTCTAACATACCTCGATCACCACAAAAAATAGGCAACACTTGATAAGAATAAGAGACTATTCGTGACTCACTAAGAAATTTTGGGGACTTTTCTAGTTGTCATATTCTGATCAACATCAAAACCAATTCCCAAAAATCAATATCCAAGAACCATAAGACAATATCCTGTCAAACAACAGGCTCATGATCAAAAGACCACAAAAACAACACAAAAATTCACATTTCAAAAATCCCTATTTCATTTCATTTTCATAAATTCATTATTTCAAGGATTATTTAAAAAAACCCACCGTTCACAAAATATAAACCCACATTCTATAACAAAAACAAATTGCAGTAATCATTTTCCTATTTCAAAACAAAAAATATAAAAAAACACAAAGAATTTGATTTCAAATTCCCACTCGCCACATCCTATGAAATTTCACACATGTGTTCATCCATTTCCAAGAACACCTGCCATTTGACGCTTCCCATACATACCCTCTCTTGTGAAAACATTTATAAGAATCACTAAGGTTTTCACCCAATCCATTTTCATAGAAATTCAAAAATGCACCAAAATTTCAAACCACAATAATTTCATTTAAAATTCATTTTACCTATCCAAAAACATTTCAAATGAATATTTTATTTCTATTTAAAACCTATTTTAATTTCAAAAAAACCACTCACACTGACCAGAACTAGATCATAACTGAATATGCACCACACCACTATATATATGGACTAGCGTATATGCCTAACCTAGGGACGTGGTAGTGGGTTGGGCCTCATGTAATCCATAACACTATGTAAACTTTATCTATGTACTTGGACTCCACATGGGTTATTACTACACATGAGAATACAACATGACCCTGGTTCACCTTGATTTCCATCCTTCAATAAAAAACAAAGGCAAAAGTCTCAAATCCTAGAAAACCTATGGTAACTCAAGGTTCAACAAGGGTTCATGAATCCATTCCAATACCTACAACCTGAGTCCTGAGAGTCCTAATATACATCTAACAGGAACCCCAAGAAAAACAATAACATCCTCTAAAACCAATTTGTCTTGAACCAGGCTGGGACTCCATCTTACCTGACACCCAACCCAGTCCGAGTCGTGGCATGAAGGGCGTTCCCGATCCCCATGAGCTGGAAACATGTTTTGGGCATCAAAACATACAAGTGTGAATTATTTTAGCCCAAAATAAATAACGAGGACTAGATAAATAAATAGAAAAAACCAAAAACATATCAAGACTGACAGCTGAATCTCAAATAAATTAACAATTAATTAAATTACAAGATACAACTAGGAAGACTGATAACCAAGTACAAAACTGAAACTAAAACCCGAAACTAAACCAGCACCAAATGATCTCTGTGTGACCCCCGGGTAACCTACAACCACAATAATTATCATGATCCAACAATGAGCACCCAAACCAGGAAACCTGAATAGAATATAAAAACCAACAAAACATCTCGGTCTACCAACACAGAGTGGAACAAGTAGGTTGTTAGCTAAGAGCTCATTAGTCAATCACCATAGGATCATAGTGTTTTCTTTCCTTAATAGTCTATTTACACTTGATTTAAATATATATATATATAATCAAATTTTGTAAATCATGCATTAGTTTCTTATTTTGAAATCCAACACATTCCACCCTCCATTTACAAAACAAACTACCATCCTATAAATTAAACTCAAACCAAAAGATATTAGGGACGTGCTGAAAATAAATAGGAAGGGTAAACAGAATACCAAGTTTAAAATAATACTAATAAAAATATAAAGAAAGTAACCATGGGTGATTATAAACATCCTTAGAATTCCCCTTGACGTACTCGGTTTAGAACCCCATATCGGGGTATGGTGAAGCCCCATAGCCTATAACCAACTGATCGCCCTCACGAAAAAACAAGTGGCACTCCCCATATGGCCTCTATATTTACCAGTGGGTAACAACCCATCTAATCTGGCTTGATAAGATGCCATTACTCGATCATCTAAAGGATTCCTAGGAACCCATGGTTGTAAAATAACTATTTTTATGTTGGAGGTCAACTCACGTGTGACTCATCTTACCTTCCACCACTATATCAACCCAAACTTTTATTAATGAATATTTCTCTTGATCTAATTAAATGTATTATATTGTATAATGGTTGTATAAAACCTATGCACTTCCATGGAATTATTATTTCTATTTTAAAGAACCATTAATTATTTTTCCATTTCTAATATTATTGTTGAATAATGATCACGTGATTAGTATAAATATTGGGATTTATCGAATTGAATTTACATAGACCAAGGAAAGGATGGCCTCATACAGTATAATTTCTCTATACAAATCCAATTTTTTGGAGCATGAAAAAGAGGTGGTGACACTGGGATTTTCTCTTGAGCAAGACCAATCTGAACTTCAACACGTTAAGTTTGAATAGAATCGGCTACGGGAGAAGTGGATGTTAATAAGGATTACCACTCGAGCAATCTTATTCGAGTCGCCCCACAAGTGTGTCATCATACATGTTTTTTTGGATCTAAACCCAGGTTTGATTCTTGTTTTCTCGTATTATATGTTCTTTATTCTTCACTGACAATTTATTATTAGTGTTTGGTGATTCGAGATATTATGATCCTAGGGAATGTGGTTCTGTTTGATTTATCCAATTTAATTAACCCAAAACTTCTTAATTTGATTAAATGTTTCAATTAAATATCTATGATTTGATTCCAATAAAATTGGTTGATTGTTAAACCCAGTTCCATTGAATATGTGTTTTGGATTTGAAATTGGTATGAAATTTAGAAAACATCCAATTCTATTGAATTGGGAGTGAATATGAAATCAATGGAACTTTTTTAAATCAAAGTGTTGAATTTAAATTGTAAAAGTAAATAAGGAAATTGAATTGTGAAATGATTTCATGTTCTTAATTTATGAAAATGGATTAGAATCATTTTAGTTGAAACAATTGGGGTTTTTCTTCGAAAAATAAATATTTTTATTAAAAACACATTTTAGTTTTTAAAATGGAAATTAGAATGTTTCAAAAGGTGTGAATGGGGTGAATTTTAATTCAAAATGTTTTTAAAATACATTTACCAACATTGATTTGTAATAGAGGACATGAAATATTTGATAGTTAGTGAGTAATTTTTAATAAACACACTAGCATGGGAATGTAAATTTACCAGATTGATTCTTTACAACTCCCACATGAACATTAATTTTTCACATCCTATTCTTCAGTTAAACATAGATGATTCCAATCATTCCAGTTTCAGGGGACACACGTACACATTACGGTTAATATCACATGAGTGTGTGAGGATCCCATAACCAGGAACAATCATACCTAGATGATGAACATGTATCTCTCCTGTTGATATTTGAGTTTTAAATTTATGCCAATGATTATAAACTATTTTACATACCATATTAATTTATTTAGATAGTTTTATATAAAATGTTTACTTATCCCATTTACTTATGGTATTTCTAATTTTTGAAATGTGAATCATGATTTTTTTTAATATGCTTTTGAAATTACAAACCATTTTAATTTGATAATTGATATATTTTTTCTTTTTTAACTAAATGTCGGAGTCTTACTATAGAATCCTTTATGAGACCCTACTAGGATTTTAGCTCACGTCCAAATTGTTCCTTCATGTGTTTGTATATTATCTCCTTCCAAGTTCAAGCAAGGGTAAAGAACCACTCAAATGGTTTTTACTATTGATTTGTGGATTTAGTGAGTTTGTTTCCGTTGAGACTTGGGGAGTTTTCCATTTTCTAGTACTTTGTTTTAGTACTTTGGGTGTTTATATCTAATTTTTTTCAGGTAAAATTTACCATGTTGAGTTTTTCTTGTCTTCAATTTGTCTTTTTATCTTTCTACAACAATGTTTGTGGAAAATTTGTTCCATCTCTAATTTTTTATGATTCCAAGTTCTAATTGTTGACCTGTGGGGATCGAGAACGCCCTACAGGCTATGTCAGTACCAACTCAGTTATCAGGTTACCAGGGTACCATGGATATTTCATGACACATACTATAGTCGTATTCTGGTTTGTTTGAGTTTTCAAAATCCCTAATTTGATGATTTCTGGAATAATATTTTCCAAAAATATCAGAAACCTTAATCAATGGATAAATAACTAGGGTAGGTAATAAATCTCATATTTAAATTATGATTAACTATTAAAGTATAATATTAATATTTTAAATTTTCTTCCCCTTCAATTTATATCTCTCCATATTGAAACACTTGGAAAATTTATAATATTAATAATCAGATATATTGATAGTTTTCAAAAAAAATTAAATTTCCACATTCTCATTTTTAATCATTGGGAACTATACAAATCCATATATTCTTTATTAATTTAGACCCCTATTTTAATGTTATTTTTTATCGAAAAAATTCATAAAAATCAAATCCATCATTTTAATTTTCCTTTTATTTCCCATTTAGACACAAAATTTTTCATAGTATATTTCCAAACAATTTTTCTCAATGTGAATTCTATCTCAATTTTTCCTTATGATGTTATCATTCCAATAAGTCAATTCGATGATCATTATTTACATATTAAAATTATGAATATTATATCTATTTAAATAATGAATATACATAAATGAATCACCCAATAAATGATGAACATATCATACTGTGAAAATGATATCTTAGTCAA
The DNA here is from genome assembly GCA_963277665.1 of Viscum album. NCBI lineage: Eukaryota > Viridiplantae > Streptophyta > Magnoliopsida > Santalales > Viscaceae > Viscum > Viscum album. Next base: position 1,230,568,435 of record OY728130.1, read on the forward strand.
CTTGAAATAAAATTTGAACCCTGATTATGAATTGTAGTGATGGGACATACTCCGTATACAAAAAAGATGAGAGTATTTCTATTTTAATCATTTGATTTGGAGGAAGAAACCATCTATTATTATGACATTCCTACATTATGTAGTGGATATTCAATATTGATATCATACTTTTATTAAAAATGATTGAAAAAATATCCTTTTATACTCCATCCTAATATGTAAGCATGTAATTGGAGGTAATTAATATTCCATGACAATTCCAAAAAATCTATAAAATTTTATTTAACTCTTGATTCAAAATTCATCATACTACATATCAAAAACTCATCTATCTCAAAAATAATAGTTGCACAAAAATATGAATTTTATTTGGTCATCTTATTACATCAATTAGAGTTTAAAGTACAAAAACATGTCTCCTTATACATAAACATAGAGGAACATTGTATAGATCCAATTTCATTGAACATGTACTATGTGTTTCTCCAAATATAGATCTAAACATGTTAAAATTATATGACACTAAATACCATAATAATTGAAATTTATCATTGGAAAAATAAAAGTATCACCGACCAAACTCCTTCAATGTTAATGAATCTGTTAGGAGAGCTTTGTTATCAGCCTTTTTGTTTCGATTTTCATTCGAATTAATTATTTTATATATTTTAGATGGCATGCAGAATATCTTGAACTATGGTTTTAGTGTGATGTAATGAAACTAATTTATGGAAATCCACTTCCCATTATTCAAGACTCTCTAGAGAAGATTATCACAACCATGATTAAATTTTTTTTCATTGCACCAGGATTACATACAAATAGTGCAAGAACATAGCTGCTTATTCTATTTTCTAATCAATATATATTTTTTTGGGATACCTTCAATATTTTAATATATAAATCCATGGATGTTCACTATCTTAAAATTTTTGTAGTATGACTAATGTATATTCTCTCTAATTTGGCATACCTTAATGAAAAATTACTATAACATATTCAAGAAATGGTTTTTTCACTGATTCAAGGTCTTCAAGTTTAACAACTCTATTATAAATAGAAAATTAGAAAATATAGTGAATCTAGGATATTATTTAATATTTTTATGATAAATAATTTCTATGCTTCTCAATCTACACCAAGATGAGAATTACTCCATATAATGTAGTCCATCTCAACATTACTCACTTCAGGATCAAAAGGTTGTATATTTTTTTTTGAGGATTACATGAATCATATCGAATATTATCAAATAAAAGTTCATCTAAAAGAATTCAAATTAGCTACATGGAAGATAATTTCCCCCATTCCATGCCCATTTTTACAGTTTAATAAAAAATCTCTAGAAATATTTGTTACATCATAGTTTCTAGTTTGAAGACATATTCGTTTTCACTTTTTATGCTAGTAAAAAATATATAATTTTTTTGAAAAATAATTTGTTTAGCCAATAAATCACTAAATCACATTAAAATATTTATTAAAAAATATATTCAGTAAATGAATCCTACTCTTATTGATATTTATATCTATAGAAAGATAAAAAATATATAAATATAGAAATAGAACACATTTCTTGAGATTTTAGTCAAATGAATTAACAAAAGATTCAATATATATATTAGTTTAAAAATATATGGTATATATAAGAAGAATTAAGAAATTTAGAAGAGGGAGATGACAATGTATACATGATTATTTCATGTTTCTTTTAAAATATCTAATTCTATTTATTAAAAAATACATGATAAATTTTTTATTTTTTTGTTATAAAGATAATTATTTTATAGTATATATTTTACTAATATTTGATCAACTTATATATATATTACTAAAATATTTTTAATATTAAAAATATATATATACAAATTTTAAAAAATTCAAAAAAATATATTAAATAATAAAAATAAATACTTAATATTAATTTTAATAAAAACCCTTGTAAAATTATATATATTTTTAATGATTAAGTTTAACATATTTTTTAAAAATATATATTTTTTGTAATATATATTTACCAAATATAAATTTTACTATTATATTTTAAAATAAAATAATATATTTTTTAAATTTAATTTATTATATATATATATTCATGAAATATTAATTTAACAAAATTTTGAATTGTTATATTATAAACATTAAAAAATTAAAAAGTATTCAAATGGATAAATTATTTATTAATAAATGATCTACGCAAATTATTATAAATAAAAATTTATCCACTCAATAGTATAAACATTTTCCAAATTAATAATTTTAGACAGAGGTAATATCTTTATAATATATTTAATATTAAAAAAAGATACATTTAATAAGTTGTTTCTAATAAATATTAGTGATTAGTTAATTAAAATATATTATTAACACTCATCTGAAATGAAAATAAATTTATTACTAGTAGTTGGGGGTAAAATTAAAATGAAATGTACAAACACATACCACACACTCAATTGAGATAGACAGGCGGGTCATAGCCCCTAAGGGACGACCAACTCATCAAGATCCTCTTATCTATGATGATCCATAATATGTGACACATATGGTCCTTCATCACCATAGCCAAACCCATTAACACCATGGCCGGTAAACCCTTTTTTTTGAAGGAAGACACACCCCATGGATTACTATTTCTACACAAAATTGGATACGGTTGTAAGTATTTTAAAAAAGGGGTCTGGAGAAGCGTGAACCTCATTCAGGCTTCTCCCCTTTCCAAGATACGTGAATGGGGTTCACGTTTTTATGCAAATTTTCTGAAGGAAGAGTGAACCTCATTCACTCTTCCACGATAACATTATAAATATTAAATATTACTATATATATCAAACTGAAAAATAAAAAATTAATAATAAAAAATTATAAAAAATGATTAAAAATTAATAAATAATAATTTAATATAAATAAATATTAATTAAAAATTCATCAATACTTATAAAATATCAATACTGACTAATTAAATATTTATAAATTTTAAAAAATATTAATAAAAATTAAATAAGTATTCATAAATATTGATAATATGAAAATATTATTATATATTAATTAAATATTAAATAAATATTTCTATAGGTTAATTCAATATTAATATATATTAATATATATAAATGAATATAAAACAATTATAAATAAATATTAATAAATACAAATAAATAGTAATAAAATATTGATTAATTATTTTCATATGTTAATTAAATATTCATATATATATTCATAAATATTAAACTATTTTAACAAAAACTAGTAAATATTAACACATCTTAATAAATATTAAAAAAATATTTTTTAAATTTAATTATATGTTAATCAAATATTAATTAAATATTCATGAAAATAATAAAATTATATTAAAAATTAATAAATACCTATAAATACCTATAAATAAAATAAATATTAATTAAATAACCAAAAATATTTTTAAAATACTAAAAATTATTCATAAATAGAACCACAATATTTTTATACATTTATAAAAAATTGTCAATGTTAATTAATGATTAATAACCATTAAATAAATATATTTAAATATTCATGAATATTAATAAAAAAAATTAAATATTAATAAATATAAAATAAATATTCATAAATTTTAATATTTTTTTAATAAATTTAGTGTCAATCCCACTTTCATTAAAAAATATAGAAATATTAATTAAATATTAATGAATATAAATAGTTTTTAATTACATATTAATAAATCTTATATAAATATTAATAAATTTTATTATTTATTATCAAATATTAACAAATAATTGGTATATATTAAATTTTTATTCATAAATATTATTAAATATAATTAAATATTAATATTTATGAATATTTTTTAACATTTAATAATATTTAGAAATATTTATTGAGATATATGAATATTTATGAAATAATTAATATTTAATTAATAATTAGTCATTTTTATTTTTATTTATTTAGTATTTATTAATATTTATTAATATTTATTATTATTATTTTAATACTTATATATTATCTATTAATATTTATTTAAATTTATAGATATTTAATTAATATTTATTAATATTTAGATAATATATATTTATATAAATTCATATGCATTAATATTTAATTACAATTTATTAATATATATTTTTTAATATTTACTAATTTTTTATTCAAAATTAGAAACATTTATAAATATTGAAAATTATTTCATTATAATTTATTAATATTTTTTAGTATTTCATTTATATTTAAGAAATTAAAAATAAAACATATTAATAATAATTTATTTTTATTGAAATTAATTATAATTTATTTATGTTTGATTAATATTTATTAGTATTTTTGACTTTTAAAATATATTTTATTGCCTTTTTGAGAATATTTGATTAATATTTTATTTAAATTTTATGGATATTTATTTAATATTTATTAAGATTCGTTAATATTTATTTGTATTTTATAATATTTTTTATTTATTAATAATTATTAATATTTAATTAATATTATTCATCAATTTAATAATATTTATTACTATTTTATTACTATGTTATTACTATTTTATTACAATTTATGTATAATTATTAATATTTATTTACAATTGTTTATATTCATTAATATTTAATTAACATTTAATAATATTTATTTAATATTTAATCAATATTTATTAATATTTATTTATATTATCAATATTTATGAATATTCATTTAATGTTTATTAATATTTATTAATATTTATTAATATTTTATTAATTTATATTGATATTTTATAAATATAGACAAAAAGTTAATTAATATTTTTTTATTTAATTAGTATGTTTTTCTTTTTGTTTAATTTTTATTTCTTTTTATTAATATTTATATTAATTTTCAATAAGATATCTATATATATAGTAATATTTATAAATTAAAAAATTATGAAGGAAGAGTGAACATAGTTGAGTCTTCCTTTAGAAAATTCACACAAGAAGCATGAATGGGGTTCACACTTCTCTAAATCCCTTTTTGAAAATACCCATGACCTTATCACTTTTTCTATAAAAACTAAAACCCCATTTTAAAAAACTTTTGCATGCATGAGGTCCAGCCTACTATCAACATTGTTGCTAGTCATCACCACACATCATCCTTGCACACCATCATCAGGTTCATCACCCCTTTGTAGGAATCTATTTTCATCACGCAAGTTGGAGTCTCACCATCATCACACGCCACCATGGAATACCCTACAACAAGCAAGAGTCATGCCATCATCACTATCGTGACCATCTCTGCACCTATCGACGATATACCATCATCATGCACTGCCACTTCCATCACTTCACTTATGTAAGTCGGATCTACACTATCATCATGCACTGTCGGAGATGCACCATTACACACTCCACCGAAGTTGTGCCATTACCACGCACCATCATGACCAACTCTCAACCTTCATCTGGAATCATATGAATCTGTATCCTCAGTTGAGGTTCCTCCATCGTAACCAGCCACCTCTTCTAGAGTGTCCACCGGATAGTCACACCCATAGGGGGCCTTCCAACAAAAAACACACTACCAAGGCTCGCAAAGATAGAATACAATTATAGAACATCCTCACAAAGGGCCAATGAGGGAGCACAACATGAGGTATCACACCGACCACCATCGTTATCACCACTAGATCACCCTCACACACTGCAGCCGCTGGATCCACTGTTGGCTTCAACCTGCCACACACACTAGCTCTAGAACATTCTGATGATATTCATGATGTTATCCCAACTGAACACACCACCCACAAAGCATGTCACATAAAGCGCATTCTAGTATTTGAACCCTAATCATGCATTATGTGGTACCATAGTTGAGTAAAACTAAACTGCATCCTTGGCCACTGAAATTCAAATAAATAACTATTTTTTGTATAAAAATTATAATTATAAATTTTTACTATATAAAATATATAGATTATATGAAGTCATAATATCATAGGTCCAGTCAAAAGTAAAATTAATAACTCCCTAGATATTACTTAGTGACTGACCTCAGTGTCATCATAAGGATCCAATCTGTTAATCAATGTAAAACCTCCAAAACCATTTTAATTATTTTTTTATTTTTAAGATTATTTATATTTAATAAAAAATGATAGAAAATGGTTAACAATAACTTGAAATACCGAAATTTGAACAACAATAATGGGAATAATGTGTTTGATAGTGCTAAACCAGCCCCACATTTTTTTCACTTATTATTACCTTTCATATATTTATTAAAAAATTAGACCATCAATAGGCTCTCTCAACTAGTTCATTATTTAATCCTCAACTTAGTTAGCACACACAACTTAAAAGTATACACACATGCATTAAATTCTTTCTAATAGATGATTTCACTCCTCACATTGAAAATAAATACTCAATCAAACCACAGTTTTCAATGATATCCTCCATCTAGAAGTAATCTTGTTTGGATCATCAAATCACAGTACCTTGATTATAATGACCCTCCATTTATAAATATAAAATTACCCTCTGAATAAATTTTTTTTTCATTTAAGGTTATTTATATTATAAAAACAATCATACACTTATGATTAATTCGAAACATAATATTGATATAATATTACCTTTTGGAAAAAAAATTTAACTTCCAAGATAGTAATAATATAGATATATTTCATTATTTAAAATAATTTTTGAAGGAAAATTATTATGTTTAAGTATTATTATATAAAAGAAATTTTCAACACTTATATAAGTTTAACATCAAAAAATTATATTCATTTTTTGGATTCAAATTGTGAATCTTATCGTAGGATTAATTGTTCAGATTTTTCTAAAATAATTTATTTTTTCATATAAAGAAAAAATACATTTTTTTTCCAAAATTATGAATTTTAGTACTTTATAAGAATATGAGAAAACAATTATAGTTTTATAAAACAATTTAATTTATCGAATATTTATTTAATTAATAATTTCATTGATTTTAATGATATTTTTTAAAATTTATAAAAAATATGTTAAACCTCATAATATAATAGTAATATTTTAATTCTAATAAAAATAGTTTAGGCCTTTAAACTGAATTAAACTTTATTTTGGAAAACATAGTTTTCTAAATGATTTGAAAGAAAATAAAATATAATTTTTTTAAATTAAAAGAATTTATTTCATGAAAATAAAAAAAATTGGTAATCTTGTCCCATGAATAAATTGAAAGTGGAAAATGAACTTTTTAGGGAAATGTTGTTTATATGTTCTGGGTGATAATACTAAAATTAATTTATATAACACATTGGAATGTAATTTCATAAAATTATTTACAAATCTATAATAATTTATTTTGATATTATTAATTTATTTATGTTTAAGTATTGGCCATTGAATTTATATTTCTATGGTGCCATTTTCATAATCGTGGTAATGGTAAATTATGGTAAATCTTGTTTAACATAGTGAAAGTGGTTAAAATAAGTGTAAAAGATGCATGATATTGAATTTATCTCTGAGGATAGTACTTATATCTTTTCCCACATAGTTTTTTTCCATTTTTTTAGCCTTTTGACTCAAATAATGGAGTAATATTATTGAGAAATAATGAGCTTTTACCAAAGTTCCCTTTCCATCACTAATAGAAGAAGACAATCTCCTCCCAATTTATCAAAGTTAAAAAAGTATTAAATTAAAAAAATCACTATTCTCTCTTAAACACCCTACCCATGACATTAAATCATTCGTTTACCCAAAATACCATGTTATGGATTCTAAAAGAGTTTCCAGAGAGAGAAAATCCAACACAACGGTAATACTCACAATTAAAATTTTATAAATTATTTTCTTCTTCTACACCCATCAAGCCTCATATATACATGAAGTAATGATAACACCATAATTTATAATATTATTAAATTTTATTATATTAATATAATATAACTTGTATGCTTTCATCAAAAATCATAGAAAACTTGAAAACGACATCATTTGTGTGTTAGAACTTCCGCCTCTAGACTGATATGTTTTTTCCTTCCATGACCACCTAACATAAATGAATATAAAAAATTAATTAATATGTGAAAATTATAATTTTGAAAATATTAATATTTTTTAATGATAATATATAAAAATATATAGGTAATAAAAAATAGTAAACTGTTATACAAACTTTCACCACCTTAAATAGACTTATCAAGGCACCATTCTTAACTTTTAAATTTTGGTGATAACCTTTGAAACTATTTAAGTATTGATCTAACAAAATAATAACTGAAATAAAACTCAAAAATTAAATATATCATTAATTTATTTTAAAAAAAATTGACCATGGTCAACAGACAAAATTTGTTATGAAGAAATTAACTGAACAACACCGAGTAAGCAACGTGAGATAAAACGGTATTAAAATTAAATAAAAAAATATTATTAAATTACCATATAAAAATAAATATATATGAATAATTTTTAGGGTTTTTTATTTTAGGAACATAATATATTTATTAGTGAATTTAATACCATGATTAAAGATATTTTGGACATTACATAATGGATCCTTCGAATAACCCTCGGTTCCATTTTGTCGAAAGTTAAATTTATTTTTATCCCTTTTCAATTACATAATATGAAAATATATCATTATTTTTTTATATTCACCAAAAATATATACATAGTTTAATTTAAATTTCTATTGATTGGGAAAGTTTATTGTTATTTTCCCTTCTATTTTTTTATATGATCCCGATTTATGATAAATTCACTATAACAATTTTCATGTCATGTAAATCCTCATAAAATTTTATTTTCATATAATGTAAACATTTTAAAATCCCTAAATATTTTATGAAACTATTTTTCCTAAAATTAATGTTTCTTAAAATGAATGAAATATGTCTTTGATGATCCTTTCCTTATTTCAGAAAAGATCACCTAAGTGTTAAGTTTTCATTATTACAAATCTATTTTCCTCATTAATTTTTCCTTCAATGTAAATCCACATTCAAATAGTATGTATTTTCTTCAAATATGATTTTCTAGATTTATTTATTTTTTTATTTTCTTGAGAATATATATGTTAAAGCATTTAGTTATTCTTAAGACAATGTTTTGAATCCCACTTCATTATTTGGGGTTGTATTAGGTCTATGATTAATGTATGAATTATTTTTATATTATAGAAGACATATTCATCTATATATATTATTGTGATGTATGGTTCTATTATATCCCTCAAATGAATTAGGTAGTGGCAATGCCTCATGAGATACCATGTATGGTGTATGAGCGGCACCCTATGTACATGATGTTATGGTAGTAGTAAGCATGAGAATATAATAATCATGATGGTGATTATCCTATGTTATGTTGTCTTGGAGGTTAAACTTGACATATTTTTATGATTTCATGATTTATGATATTGCCACATACTTATGATTACTTGGTATTTTCATTCAATTCACTTATTATATGTTTCAATTCTTGTGATTATTCTTTATATGTTATCATTTTTTCCTCCTATCTTATTTATGCCTTCATTATATTCATTGATTATTCCCTTACTGAGATTTTTATCTACAAATTTTTTTTAATATTTTTCCTAATAATATACCATTCATTTTAGAGTTCATATGGTATTAGGAAAAGTATTTTTTTAAAATAATGAATTTCTGTTTTTGTTTTATATGTTGTATATATGTATTTAATCATAAAAAGACACTATATATTCATATCCAAATATTTTAATTATTATAAATATATCTAAAAAATGAAATAAATAGTGTTTAAGGTTTCTGTTGACATAATAATGAATAGTGAAAGGTCATGTTTTTTGAGATTATATTGATATAAATATAGGGAAACCCATTCGGAGAAGTTTAAGTTATAATTTAAAGTATAGGAGATAATCCAAATATTTCAGTAAATTATAGAATTTTTGGTTTTCCATGAAATTAAATCCTAGTCTTGATAATGGAAATTTGATGTAGGCTCTGGCATAGTTGTATCTATGCATAATAAACCCAAAGTATGTTAGTTAAATATTACCTAAACATTGACCAAAATCATGAAAAATAAGCCTAAGAAAACACTTATATAGATACACTTTGTAGATATTCCATGGAAAATTCACTTGTTCTTTGCAAACCATTATAAACTATATGAACATATTTTTATATAAATTGATATTGTTAACCTAATAATATGGATACCTTGGATAATGTATACTGAATATTCGGAATTCATAACATAGGGTGTGTATAGAAATTATTTTTTTTTCTTGGATTTTTGACAATTCATTTTACTTGATTTTTAATTTGAGGAGTTTCACTCTTAACAACCCATAATTCTTGAAAATGGTTAGAAATTTGAGAAATAGTTAAAACAACATATGTCATTATTAGGGTGATGTTAACACTAAATAAATTACTTTTATGATTGAATCTAGTTTAGATAAATTCATTGAAAATCTATCACAACTTACAAATGTTAGGTGTGATAACATGAATCATGTGAGACCCCCTACTCTTGGAAGAGAATAGGTTGCAGTTGAGTCCTTTATGTGTCAATTTCCTCCTAAATTTGGTATATATTTTGATTCTATAATCATAGAGTTGTGTATCAACTTCATTGAAAATATATTTATTGTCCTCCAATGCTCTGAGATGGATAAATTTGGATTGGAAACCAATCATATTTAGGGATAAGCTGATTAGTGATAGAAGCTAATCAAGAATACAATTACCATTGAAGATATTTAATCTACAGAATGGATTAAATTTATGTGGAAGATATTCTAAAAATATATTCCCCACATGGTTCACCAAAATATTTTAAGTTAATTCTTTGAACACCAAAAAATAAAGGGAGAATTTTTTGTGTCATAGGAGGAAAACTATACAATGCTTTCTCAGAACACCTCCAGATTTTTCATTAACACCACATATAACATTGATCTCTTAATTAAGGGTAAAAATATGAAACACTTTTAATCATGTGTGCTTATATAACTTTATAGTAGTGAGCATGATTTCAGCTATGATCCCAAATTTTATATGCATACTAATGATAATAAGGGAAATTGGAATTTAACTCGTATGGATAATCAGATAAATCTCATTATGAAAAGAAAATACAGTATACCACATTTCATTATTATGGAAAGATGAATTCCAGCAACAACCTCAACTGGACAAGAATGTGATTCAAGTGTTTAATGGAAGGACATCATGATAATAAATTTTAATTTCATAATAATATGTCCTTTAATTCAATATATGAAAATAATGTTTAAGTAAATCTTCAGTTTAGTGTTCAATGATTATATTGTAATCAATAAGTGCACTATGTAAACCACTTCACTAATCCAATGGTTTTCAAAGTTAACCAATAACATTAGTCTCCATGGATCTGAGAGAAGTATGTGCTTATGTTATCACTACCACTATAGTGAATCCAGAAAATAGTTTACTGACATGTAAGATAATTATTCAATCAATAATAAAACAGGTATTGTTGATTTTGGAACTAAACATTCTTTCGTATTATGTAATTCTAGTATAACTATTAATATCCTATAATAAAATATGTAAGTTATATAATCATTATAAGATGTTAATGGATAAATATTTATACCTCAATTACTCAAGTCATACCGGGTGAATATATTTGGGATAAACCTCATAAAAAACTAGTTAGATTTCTTATAGTGGAATTATATTTCATTCTAATAAAAGACTAGATATCTTTATATACATCCTATTTCAATGTTCAAAATAAGTATATCAATGTGTTAATTATATAAAAATCACAAAATCCAAAAATATATATCCACATATAAGGAGATGGACATGTGTTAATGAAGATCATTGTAGCTGATCAAATATAATGATTTATCAATCCCCCACTCTCCTGGGAATGAGAATAAAGAATAAAATGATCTATGTAGAATGGATTATGCAACTAGAATAATTATTTGATTTTTAAATGATCCAATATCCTTAGACATGTAAATTAGGTAAATCAACATAATAAATGAGGGATCGGCATCTTGCCTTTTTTAAAATGTTTTTCCAACCACTTATTTGAATAAAAATTAAGACTTCTAAAAAGAAGAATAAAGATATAAAGAAGAGGTTCAATGCAATGATAATTAATAAATCCCCAGAGTTTAGTTTGGAAGATGAAGGATTTGTGAGATTAGGGAAATGAAAATTTTTGTCACCTAATCCATATATAAATATGGATTATTGAATGATACACATTACCTAACATTCGCCTTCTACCCATGAAACTTGAATATATATTGAATATAGAAGAACATATTAAGACATAAAATATGAATAAGAGGATTGTGGAAAAACCCATAAATGTTATTTTTTTGTTAGGAGGTGAAAGATGAGAGGAAAAAATATAAATGGGTGATGAAATTGATTCCCATACTTACAATGTAATGGGAAAATATTACTATTGAATTTTCTAAGAGTCTTCCAAATACAATGAAAGGGAACAATGCTATATGAGTGATATTTGGCCATCATAAAAATAATTCTTACCACATTACTATTCAAAAATACTTCTCACTTGATCGCCATTCAATCATATACAATATATAAGTGGTAAGTATTTATGTAACACCACTATTAGTTATATTTAATAAATATATACGGTTAACCTCAAAGTTCTCTAAGAATGTTCAGCATGATAAAAATAAAGAGTTAAACATAAGTATAGATTTCTATGCCAATAATTATATCCAATAAGAAGGAACTATAAAGAAACTTGAGTATATATTAAAATATTTCCCTTTTCACTCCAAGGGAGGCCTGGAATAACACTTTCCAATATTTAAATTCTCATACAACAAGAATTTCTCCTCAAGCATTCAAATATACACATATAAAGCCCTCTATGGTGAGTGATGTGAAACACTAATGTGTTGGTATATAGTTAGTAAATTAATTTTTTGGGACCTAATATGGTTGAATAAATAGTAAAAAAATATTAGTAATATTCCACCACAAATCAGAATTGCTCAATTTTGATATAAATTTTTGATGTTAATCATCAATGAGACTTTATGTTTGAAGATTATTATATTTTTTTTCTTAGCATGTCTACATTAAAAATAGTTATGAGATTTTATAATAAGGGAAAGGTGTTTCCAAGGTACATTGGACCTATTCAAGTCCACATTTATATGAGGTTTTTTCTCTATCAACAAGAACATCCCCTGAACCTCTATCAAGTCCATGATGTGTTCCATGTATCACTCTTGAAAAAGTACATTCCAGGTATCTCATATTTACTAATTTGATTGGTGGTAAAATTGGACAATGAAATCCCATATGATGAGTAGTTAGTGGAAATATTGGATCACAAAGACAATGTTATATGCAACATGAAAACTCACTTTATCAAAGTACATCTATGAAATAATAAGATTGATGATAAAACATTATGACTTTAAGAGACAATGATACAAATGTAACATCTCCAATTTTAATCTTAAAATATTGAAGGAAATATTGATGGTTAAATTTCATAAGGGATAAAGACTTTAAAAACAATGAATTTATAAATAGACATTTTCCTTCCTAATATATATGTGTGTCATATATGGTAATATAGATGATTAGAACTAACATAATCTTATCGTTAATTCAAAATAATTTATGTGATTACTATTAACTTTGGGAGAAAAACTAACTTATTTTATAGTAATAATAATGATATATTTCAATCTTTAAAATAAATATTCAAAAAATTAAATTGTATTTATTTCAATTCAGGACTTATATCCAAACCTAATTATTATCAATTATAAATGTTGAATATAGTAAATGTACTTTAATTTTTAGGGTTATTCATATAGTATTGATTGTATCATTATTTTTTAGATCCTTGTAAAATAATTTATTTCTAGATGATTAAAAAATTTCATTTTTACTAAAATGGTAAAAATTATTAATTTAATGTAGTATAAACATGGTAAAGATTTTTATAAAACAATATGAGTAATAAAATATTAATTTATGGAATAAATTTATTCATGCTAAACATTTTAAAAAAACAATTTTATTCATTTTCAAATAAATGTAATATTTAGATTTAATAAAAACATGATTTCTATTTTAAGATAATTAAAAATTATTTCAGAAAAAAATTAATAGATTTTAGGTCCAGATAAAAATTATTTGTTCTATAATAAAATAATTTTTTTTCTTTAAAATTGAATGAAATTAATAATCATATCCCAGAATTAATTTTTATGCAAAAAATGATCTTTTCTAATAAATGGTTTTTTCATATTATGTGTACTACCACAAAAATCTATTTCTCTAACCCATATTTTTTTTAAAATTTATTTAAATTCAGAAATTTAGAATGTATAAAATATTAAATAATTTTAAATTTATTATTTTCCATTCAAATGACTTTCCAAAGGTGAAAATAAAGTTAATGTGGTAAGTTTAAACTAAGGTAATGGTTCTACAACCAGGGGAAAGTGGATAAATAATTTGCCAAATAGGTGTGATATTGGGTTTTGGAGGGATTATAAGAATTATAAAATTCCCCAAAACATTATTTTACATTTTTATATCTTTTGTCCTTGAATAATTGAGTCATATTATTGACAAATAATGAGTTTTCAAATAAGTTAATTTTTCTTCACATATAAAAGGAGACAACCTTTTTCCATTTATCTGCACATTCCAAAACCTTTAATCAATTAATAGAAAAATAAATTCTCTCAACAACACCCTCAACATTATTTTGATGAATTGTGATTCCCAAAAGACAAAACAATGGAATCTTATGAAGTTACATAGGGGAGAACTTCCAAGGGGAAGATAATACTATCAAACTAAATTTTCTAATATATTTTCTTCCTCTACAGACCATATGTCCCCTATAACCATGAAGTTATGATAACCCAACTATATTAAATATTATATAGTTGTATTATAATAATAGAATCTATATTTTATAATTTCCTCCAAAATCATTGATAAAATCGAAAATGTTTTCAAGCATTTTTGCAGACTACCGCCTCCATGAATTACATTTTTTACATGACCACAAAATAAGGATTAATTTGAAATTTTACTTATTTTATAAAAATCATATTTTTAAAATTATTAAAAATATTGAAACATAATATATTTCAATATATAAAAATAAATAATTATGAACTCTAATAGTATCTTTAACTAACATGATTGAATATATCAAGGAATCATTCTTAATTTGAATATTTTTTGGGATTACCATTGAAAATGTATGAGTATTTATCTAGTAGAATAATAAAGGACATAAACCACAAAAATTTTGGAGAATATAAAATTATTTTACAACACCATTCAGCATGGTCAACAAACTGAAAGTGTTATAATGAAATTAAGAAAACAATCCCAATTAACTAACATAAATTAAAACAATATTAAAAATATATATCCATCCAATGGCCCGAAGGCCTTCATTTTTTTTATTTTTGATAATCCACCTTTCAAGGGGTGAGGTGGAACCATTACGAGGCCTGTAGGCATAAGTATTACATGGATCAGAGGCCATAGAATAATTAATTTCATGTAGGCTTCAAACATTACATACAACCAATACTAACTACTCGGAACTACTCTTCCCCCACATCTTCATCGTGAAATCAGCTCTCCACCTTTGCATGGTTGTTCGGCTAAGTTATCTCGTGCATGCACAGGCTTGTCACGATAGCAGGTGCCATACCCTCTCATTATTGCAATCCATCTAGCTTTTGTTGTGGTTAAAACTCCTTTATCATCCTCTTTATAGAGCTTGTTCCTTGTAGGTTTTCTAGATTTCATCTTCAACTAATGTGGCTCGAAGACCTTGAGGTGGCCTGGAGGCATTACTGGCTCGAAGGCTTGGGTGTCCTGAAGGCCTTAAAGGACTCGGAGACCAAATCGAAGGCCCGAAGTCCAAAATGGAGAAAATTTCCCAGCTTCTACAGTGCCTACTACAGTTCACGATACATCCCATTCTATAGTACAGCACAGTTCCCCCTAGAGTACATGCTACAGTAACACGAAAATTGTGCCTCTTCCTGGATTTGATCCTGGGTCGCCTGGCTACGCTTAAGCATCCTCACCAACTGGGCTGAGTCTCATGTTCATAAAAATATAAATATATAAAAATATAATAAAGATAAATTATAAAATTAAATATAGTTTAATATGGTTATTTTTTATATACTCAATGACTATAATTTAATTTTTAAGTAATTTATGTGAAAGGGAAAAGCATTTTTTGCCTTTAGGTAAGGGATCCTCCAAACAAAAAATATTACTTTGGGTTACATATTTTCTTTATTTTTTCCCTTATCAATTATATTATTTTAAATTATATCATTTCTATTCTATATATATTTTATCATTAAATTAATACCTAGTTTAATTTGCATTTTGTTTTTCTAAATTACACTTTTATATTCCCTTAAAAAAATTCTCATTTAAGTGACCCTGATTTAAGGTATCTTCCCAATTCTTTATTTAATTCCATATATATCCTCATATTATATTTGTATATAATCATGTATACATTATAAAATCCCTCGTTAGGTTATGAAACCCCTTTTGGAGATGTTGTTTTTTTAAAAAATCATTATTTATTTAAGGATACATTTCTCATTTAAAAAAGATTCACCAAAGTGGAATGTTTTTATTCATAAAAAATTATTTTTATTTTGAATTTTTTCATCAGTAGAACTCCATGTTCGAATTATATTGTTTTTAAAAATGATCATCCAAACTAATATATTTCCTTTTCTTGTAAACAATATTTATAACATAACATTCAATTATGTATTAAGAACATATTATGATACCCACTTCCTTATTATGAGTTATATCATGATTACGATTTATGTATGAATTATTTTTCAGTTTAATAACATATATTAATGTATATATAATTTTTTGATTGGAGGGTCTATTATATCCCTCAAATACATTTGGTAATGGAAATGTATCATGAGTTACTATTACATATACTTATGAATTCATGTTTCA
Organism: Viscum album; assembly: GCA_963277665.1. NCBI lineage: Eukaryota > Viridiplantae > Streptophyta > Magnoliopsida > Santalales > Viscaceae > Viscum > Viscum album. Next base: position 1,230,585,403 of record OY728130.1, read on the forward strand.
TGATGTTTCTTTGTTCTTATGATTCTATTATATTATTATTTTTTACCCTTATTACATGTTTCCATGCTTATTATTATTGCCCTTATGATATTATGATATGTATACAATAATTGTTTTGCCTTTATTATTTAGTTTGATTATTTACTTACTAGGATCTTTATCTCATTTATTCCATAATGATTTTTTCACCTGGATTTACCATAAAATTTTATAGAGATTATGTAAGTAAAAATATTTTGTAGATTCAAATTAATAAATTGTGTTTATGTTTAATATGATGTATTTATGAATCTAATATTTAAATGACCTTATATCTCTAGATCCTTGGAATAAAATTATCGGAAATATACATGAAGATTTATGAAAACAAATGAGTGATTAAGGATTGGTTAATTATAATACTAACTATATCATTAGATTTCAAATATTAATTAAAAAATATTAAAGGTATTAATGTAAAGAAAAAATATTAAGATTTAACTTTTTTTCACATCTCTCCACTTATATGCCACGTTCAACTAAGAGAGAAGAAAGAGGTGATGATCATCTCAATATTCAAATCCTTCTAAAAGTTCCAAGTATCACATCAAGGAATGTGATTAATGGGTTAATACTATACTTTTTAAGGTTAAAGAATAGTATGAAGGAAGAAGAACATAATATTTAATTTATAGAATAATTCCATGGAATATTTCAATTGTAGAAACTGGGTCCTCGAGAACAAAATTTGTAATTTCCCCTAGAAATTTTCATCCTCTTATTTATAGATAAAATAAAAAACATTAATAAAACTATTTTATAGGATTTGATTTATGTGTAAAAATCCCTAGTTAATATTATTCGTTTTCTTTTGACTTCCATTATGATAGATGATTAATCCTATAATAGAGAATGCACCCAATTATTTCTTACAATAAAAGGTTTTATACTTGTGTTGAAGTTCACCATGTGGAACTCGTTAATAGTTATCTTATCTTTAATTTTAAACCATGTTTTTATTCCCCAATTAATATTGTAACATCAATGTGTGATAGTATTTGGATCCAAACCTTAAATATTGGGATGAAACTTTAGTTTAATTCAATCATTATTAGCTTCACTTTGGACAAGATTTTGAGGAACCATTAAAATTGGATCATGATCATCCTCCTCTTTGATTTTATGTCTGAAAACCAAGAGATTACTTTGATTTATTTAACATTAAAATCCCAATTATTTGATTGCATCCTATAATTACTCAATGTAAAGGATCCTTGCATGATATGTCCTAAATTCAAGATCCATGTCGTTTAGGTACCTTGAGGAATGTGGTTGATGACCTTGACATAACACCCTTGCACAGGTCCTTGAACTATGTTTCTATCTTTATGTGTGTATAATCTTACCCTTACATGGGTTTTTTTTTGTATGAAATTACCAACACATTTGTCTATAGAGACAATCATTATATAGGTGACAAATATGACCCTTATGTAGATATTCTCTTCATGTCTATGGACACATTAATTCATTTTTACAAAAATGGTAGAAATAAAACTTAAATGAGTACTTCAATCTAAAAATACCTTTACAAATGTGTCATATACATAGAAACTTAAACATATGTGGGACTTAACAATTAAAAATGAAAAAACTAAATTTTAAAAAAACGAAAAATAAACTATAAACTTTTAAATGTGAACACATAATGCATTCCAATAATTTCTATTCAATATAAATAAAATGGAACGTGAAATAACTTAATAAAATAATAAAAAATCGTCAAAATTACTTATAAATTTTATTTTAAATGAATATTCACCAAACAATAACAATTTTATTATTCTAAAAATATACAGAGAGTCAATTTAGTGAAAAATTAATTTTTTAGCACCAAAATAAAATATTTTCAAACAAAAAAAGAATATATTACATTTTATACACAAAAGGTTGAAATTAAAATTTTAAAAAAAATTAACAACTTTTTGGATAAAAAATAATCATTTTTATGATTTTATTTTGAAAAAATAGTATCAAAATGAAGTCACATAAAATTCCCCCACATGTAACGAATTATCTATCATCAAGAATTAAATTTTAGAAACTCAATGAAATAAAATTTTTCATAGAGATAAAAAAATTATAATTCCAACAAAAAACTAGTTTTAATAAGTTATTTCTCACATAGAATCTCCCAAGTAAAATTATTGATTATTATTCACAAAATATAATGGTTTGGATGAAAGTTGGATTCAGGTTTTATATTTGTTATTTTATTTTATAATTTTGTTTGAAATTAAAAATACTTCACTATGCATTAGATTTATCATTTTTACATTGTAAAAAAACACATATATTTTATCATAGAATTATTAGATAAAACTGAATGGAATGTTGTGTTTAATTGTTAACAAGGAATCATAAATAACCCATAAAATAGGTCAACCCTAAATAATAAAAACCAAATCCAAATATTATGAGTTCATTTTTGGACCACATATGCAAGGGTTATTATTTTTGATCCAACCAAGAAGTTTATATCTAACTAAATTTTAATGATTTTCCCTAAAATATTAGATTACAAAAAATTTATTAAAGAGTTAAAGGAAATAATATTCAAATATTAAATCATTATTTGAATATAAATTAGTAGCCATCAAAGTTAATTATGATAAAATTCATCCTTATGAATAGTTTTCACCTATTGAATATGTGAAATAATTCCTCAAAAAAATAATGATTGGAAACAATATGGTAATGTTAATGTTTACATCATAAAATAAAACATATCACATTTATAAACCTTTACCCCACACATAAAATTAAGAATTATCCCATATAATGAACATCATAGTTGGAGAAGCAATTAAAATAATTTCTGTAAAACTGATTTCCAATTATAATAGTTAAAGACAAGTTTGATGGCTTAAAAATAAGCTCAAAAATCATTTTCAAACACAACTAAATTTATAAAAAATTAGAACATGTAAATAATTTAAACTGGTTAATACAATAAAATTAATGTAAAGTTTATTGTTTTAAAAACAATATATGATAATAGTTGAATTTTCAAAAAATAGTGTTTCCAAAGAAGTATAAAATATTAATTTCATCCTTAGTTTTAGGAAAAAAATCCTTAAAATAGTTTCAATGGACTTCATGCATAAATTATTCATTTATTTATAAAAATTAACTCGTCAAATCAGCATCTCAACCATTTAATAGAAAAAATAGATGTGATAGATTTTATAAAGCATTTAAATCTATAAAAAAATGGAAAAAAAACTATTTCCCTCTTATTATATAAGATTTATAATTTGATTTTCATCTTCTAACAACTTATGATTTTTACTCTATTATTTCCTATATAAAACAAAAACTATGATTTATATCTTTTTTCATATGCCACTCCACACAAAAATATTCTAAATACATTAATATAAAATTTATATTTTCCATATTTTAAATATTTAAATTTAATTAGTGGGATAAAATAAAGGTATCATCATTATGAAATATACAAATTAATAAATTAAACTTTTCTTTAATACTAATTCATTGACAAAATTCAATTAATGTATCTAAATAACTAATAAAACCCCATCATGAAAACAAAATTGTTCTAAATTTTGATTTTTTTATGCACCTTATTTAAAGATAAAAAATATGTTATAATATATATTATTGATATGAATAAAAAATTAACATTATACCAATTTTTAATTAAAATCAAATAAAAATAACATTACATATAATTTTATAAAATTTATTTTCCTACGAAAAGGGTTTCCCTTATATTTTTAAGATTTTATTTAAAATATATTTCCCAAAGATTATAATTTTAATATTAAAAATTTAAGATCAAATTTTGAAAGATAATTTTAATATTATATTATGATATATTTTTTGGGTATTTTTCTAAAGTAATTGACTTTATGTTGAATAGTAAAAAATATATTTTTTGATAATATCATGATGTTTATAACTATATGATCAAGTATGTATCAACTAAATAACACAAAAACATTTGTTTAAAAAATATGTTCAAGGAGTGTAATTTTTCATTTAATAATATTTTGAGTTTAGAAAACCCATGTTTCACATTTTGAACGTCTTGTAATATTTTATTCTAATAATGAATTGGTATTCTTCTTTATATTTTAATTATGGTTTCAAAAGGTAGAATTATACTTTTTCTTGATTAGATAGCCATATAGCCAATATTTTTTAAAAATAAACTAATTAATTTTATATAAATAAATAAAATATAAAATTTTATCTTAATCATAATTTTAAAGAAAAAAATATACTCTTCATAAAAATGAGTTTTCACAATATTTATGGTATTAAAAATATTAAAATTTTCAACCATCAGAATTTTTTTAAAAAAATGGATTTCATATTTTTATACACTAATTATAAATTATTTAATAAGGCCCATTATAGTTTTAATAGTAAAACTTAAATTACTATATTAAAAAATAGGTAACACAATAAAAAAAATAAAATTAGAAAATAAAATCAGAAAATACATAGAAACATGTTATAAAATACATATAAAATGTTGAAGATATCATATCCCTCCATACACTCACTAATTTCTCATTACTGGATACACTTTTAACTTTAAATACATACATTACAATTTATATTATTTCAAAATAGCCACTCCTCTCCCTTATAAAATGATTCATTACCACCCACTTCTCATAAAAAAATTCCTCTAAGTTTAATACAAAATAATGCCTCCCCAAAACTCATTAAGTTTTAATAGAGGTTCTTAAATCTAAAAATAACAACCCTCAAATCCTTTATCAACTTATCTGAAGGACATTATTAAAGGAGTGATGAAAATTTATCAATTACTTCTCCTTCATTTTGTTTTTTCTTCTTCTACATACTCTATATATAATATAAACATTTTTAAATAATTAAATTGTTATATTATCTATATAAAAATGTCATTATGTTTATGGGATAACAGTTTTTTGAACATCTAACAAGCCATTCGAAAAACAAAAACATTGATTGTTTTACATCCATGTTACAGCCTCCATAAGCGATGTGATCTATTTTTCATACCCATATTCTAGGGTAGGTAAAAAATAGTTTTTATTGGATAAATATAATTATTATAACATTATTAATATTTTTCAATTCAATAACATTCTTCATTTTCACTTCATTCTATATCAATTAATGTGTCACCTATGCATACGTGTAAACTACCACCTCCAAAAAAAGTGAAGTATTGTTTTCATCTAGTATTTTATATATAATAAATATCTATTGAAATATTATTTAAAACATTAAAACTTATAGAAAATATAATTTCATTTCTATAATAATGATATTATTCTAAAATAATCTCTTTGAAAACCATACTCAGACATAGAATATAGTTTGTCCTAAGTTGGTCAAGTTTAAACACCTACTTGAAAATTGATATAAAAATCTATCATAGAGGAATACAAAGACTATATAAATAGGTGTTATTGGAAATTAATTATTAAATAATTTATTTAATGTATTTGACGTTTTATTTTATTTATTAAAATATTATCAATATATCAACATTTTTTGTTATAAATTACATAATGATGTTTGTAACTAACATCATCGCCATCAATGAAAACCAAATTACATTAGAAAATAAATTATAACATTAAAAATATTTATTAATAATTCATTTTAGAACAAATAATTTTCTCAAAATGATGAAATTTTAATATTTATACAAAAATAAAATCTTCTATTATGAAACTAGTATAAATAACTATAAAAATAAATAACATCTAATGATTAAATTAAAATATACATAACTAATATATTAGTAATAAATTGTTATAAATTAATATTATAAATGTTTATTGGTATGAATATGTTTCTTAAAAAAGTGATTAAGAGAGAAATTTTTGTTATATATGAGGTGTGGGGACCATCACATAATTGGTATTAAGGGAAAGTGGTTTCACATCTAAAAAATGATTGCTTGGAATATGTGATCTTTAATTTCTAATGACCAACATGGATTCCTCAAATGCAAGAACACACATGAATCCATAATCTTAGATCAAGAGATGATATTGGATATTGATATATTTTTTTGGATCCAATATCTTGATTAATATTGATATTGAAAAATATTATGTAACGATGGAGTGGATTATTATTTTAAATGTTCTTAGATATTCTCGTTTCCCTGAATGTGTTTTTAGCCTCATGTTAAGATGTTTTTTCTTCCACTTGAATCAATATATATTAAATGGGAATATGATTTTGATTTTTAAAATATTTCAGGGTCCTTCAAAAATCTGATACCTTCTCTATATGACTTTTTATTTTTTCAAATCTTGTTCTTATAAGAAACCTTGACATAAGAATCTCATACGGTCTTATCCACCCATTTTGAGGTTGGTTTGGTTTCAATGGAATTTTCCATTTATTCAATGTGTATTAAAATATTTTATTAATTAATTGAATAATAAATTCCATTTATGACATCAACATAATCTTCAATAGAGACGGTATAATGACTTTTCAACAAATCATCTTTCACAAGATTATGTCCACATCTATAAATATTATTCGAAAAGGCACTCCAAAAACATTGACTAAAGACATGAAATTCCTAAAAAGAATTTCACAATGGAATATATTGGATCCCCAAATTCTAGTGGAATAATTTACATTAGTTACTTCAATGTAATTTGAAATAAAATCATTAGAAGAATCATTAAGGAGAAAAATTAATTTCTATCCTCTGTATGGTGAATTACCATAGTAAATACGGTCTTTTCCTCTATTTAGATCCTTGTTTTCTCATTTTTCATAGCTCTACAGGCAGTAAAAAATAATATTGATAAAATTTTGAGCACTTTTACATGGTATAATCATCTTGATTGAAGACATTATTTTGCATGTAGGAATAGGATGACTAAGTAAACCCATGAATGGGGAATTAATCATTGAATAATAACCAAAAAACACTTTCATGTTGTCCAAACATTCATTGGAGTCTTTCTACATCCATTCTATTCAGTGTACTTTTATTAAATATAAAAATGGTATTTTTTCCTACCTATTATTTTGAGGGATCATTGGGCTCATATATCTGGTGTGGCCTCAATAAAAGCATTATAATTATTCTTGATAATTTTTTATGGATTATTTGTTAATGTGAAATATTTTTTTGGTATGAAAACTTGTCTAGTTTTTTCCTTAGTTTTCTATGTTATCTTATTATTTTACATAAAAATGTAAGATTTCTCATTTAACTATTTCATTGATACCATTTTTAATTATAATAATAAAATTTTATATAATATAATATAGTTGGTAAGCATCCTGAATTATCTTATCATCACTCCTTTCCCTTCGGGTGATTTCATCTATTCATCATTTCAAGTTCATGTTTATGATCAGGTACCTTTTGAAATAGCTAGAAATGATCTATGGTTTAAAAAATACCATCTAGATAAACATTATGATTGTATGCCTCTAAAAAATGATTTCCTACCAATGATTAATTCCAAAAGTGTGGATTTTTCTTTAAATCCAAGTGCTTTCACAGCAACATACCAATCATTAAATCGATCTTTTACCTATTTGTGAAAGGTGATTGGTCCCGATACTTCAGAAATATTATTGTATAAAACAAATGATTCTATTAGTAATTTTATATTTTTTCAATCTATTTTCCTATCATGAAGTTGATGGACCTAATTACATCAAGAAAATTATCATCTTCATGGATGGGTGCTCAATCACCTAGAATACTAAGAATTGTGCCTTCCATCCAGATATCACACCCAACTAAAGATACCTAAATTATATAATATTATATGATATCTAATGGAAATATATTCTCTAATAATTTATTATTCCAACTCTCTCTATTTTTTACAGTTTTCCCAGGCCATGGAAGAGGTTCGGATTGGTTCATAGAGTATAGGTTCATGGGTTTGATGGAAGGCACCTAGGGTTGTCCATAAACATTACATAGATAGATCCATTGTCCAATAGATCGGGAATAAATATAGATTTTTGAATGATGTATGTGGATCAATCATTATTTCCTTCTTAGCACACTATAATGAAGGAACATCACTTCATGTACATTCACATTCCATGCCTATGGGCCTATCCATTTGGATGCATCGTAACATCATTTTTTATTTTATAAAATATGATTCCTCTATTCTAGTAAATTCTCTCATGGGAACCATCATGATCCAAGGGAGTTTTATTTGTTCCATTAAGAATTTTCATAATTAGATGCATGTGGAAATTGAGAGTCCTCATACCTGGATAATGGGAAATAAGGTTGTGCATCTACTTACTTCGAAAGGAAATCATGAGGTTAATGTCAACACTTTTTTAACAATGTTTCAATTCTGGTGGAATGTAACAATATAATATATATGTTGGATACCATTGCTTTCGATCACTTCAAATCTCTATGATTTTTTTCACCCTTGGTCATGTTATTGACTCGTATTTTTTAGCATTATAACAATTCAATTTTTATTTATTCATATGATTGTGATTGGATCCTTGATTACATTTGATGAGTTTTTTCAATACTGTGTTTTTTTATCTAATTTCATTCCTATCTTTATATTCCCCATGTTTTGTTAAAGAGTATAACATATGATTATTTTATAAAGAATTCTATTAATGCTTAATTATGGAGAAATGATCACATGTATTATAAAATGAGTTTCTTATGTTTCTAGTCCCCAAAGACACTAAACCTTCCATTCATGGTATTATGAGATTATTATGAGATGTAATATGTAATATATGTAAATATTTTAAATATAAGTATATATTTCATAATCTATATCACATGGTATCAAATCCAATTTTAGAGTATTCAAATTCGGAACTAGATTCATGATTGTAGGTTTTGGTCACCTAGATTTATATCTGAGGTTGGATTACTCGTTTTTTAGAATTAGTTTTGATGTTCTTTAGTATTAGTATAGTTATTTTTAGAGATTATGATAAGATAAGTTTAGTGAAATCCATAGATGTAAGTCTAATTATAGTATAACATTCTAATGTTTTGGTAAAGTATATATTGTGTTGTTTGCAAAAAATAATATCCATATCTAGACACTAGAATGTGGATACAGATGTGGAACATATTAATCAAGGGGTAATCCTAAGAATGTTTTTGTTGAGTATACAATTGATCGATGTTCAAGGCATGATGATTGGGAACAAGACTATTCACCTATATGGACACTTCCAGGGGATATTCTTTTTTCAATAACATTATTTTTATGATCTATTCAAATTGTAACACCCTGGGAATAGTGAGACTTAAAAGGATAAATGTCACTACCCATTTCAATTAGGTACATATCCTTTTGGGGGAATATATGATTGTAAATAAATAGTTATGAAATATTGTCCTAGAGTACTATTAGGATTTTTGACCACCATGGAGGTTTCATGGGACGCATGTGTGTGATGTCGAAGCACATTGAAAGAACATGTTTTGGATTATGTGCATAATCCTTAGTCTCATGAACTATAATGGTATGTGGGTGGGACTAAGGGTGGGTAAAACACATTTTTATGGGGAGACTAGTGGAACCTAGTGGGACAGGACATGAAGTCCACATTTAACAGGTGAGTTTCTCATACTATAGGTAGGGATCAGTTTTTATAGTTGTATTGAATCCATGAACCAACTTGAAGTAAAATAAAGATTCTTGGGTTTGAGGTGTTTGTTTCACAATAACAGTGTTATTATTTAAAATTATTTATATTGTATAACCCATGGAAATTTAATACATAAAATGATAAATGTTACCACTCATGTCATTAAGGTACTCCATTATTTCCAAGATCCTTCCTAATTAGAACAGTAGATTTATTTTTTATTTCACTAAAATACTTCCCAGATGGGTGAATTTCAAGGAGGTTTCATGGGGTGTCTTTGAGTTATGGTAAAGCACCTTAGAAGAGAATGTGTTGTCATGTAGTGATAGTTATTAGTCTGATGACCCATTCGGACACATTGATTGGCCTCTAGAAGGGGGAAACATGTGTTCATGGGGAAACTAGTGTCACCTAAGGTCGAGGACCCAATGGCCATAATTACAAGCAAGGGTGCCTCTACTATCTGTGGGGCCCATTTTTTGCACAAATTATTTATTATGTTATGAATTAGTACATTCATTTAGAGGGATCCCCAACTAAATAATCATATATTAAACAAATAGTTATTTGGGTTTAACTAAAATATAATGTGATGCTTTAAATTAGTACACAATTTTAATGTTCAATTTATAATGAGATTAATTAAAATAATTCTCTTATGATGTCAATTATTTGTCACTCATGTTATCCAATTTTGGCTTTATAAATGGTCAATGTTTTATGGAACCATGTTAGAAAAGGATTTCATGGATAATGTATATATATTTCCACTAACCAAGATAATGTGATATGGTATGGAGTGAAAAATATTGTGGTTATACATAATAATTTATGAAGAACAATGACTAAAAACAAAAATCTAGTTGAGTATCAAAAATCACCAAAGAAAAGAAGGTTATAAAATCAAAGAATTTCATGTGATGAAGATGATGAAGGAAATAATATTCAATGTAGTTGGGGTTTGGCTTAGTCATAAGAACCTTGTAATTCTACATGAAAAAAGGTGGTTCAAAACCCATTGGGCGCATGGTACTATATCATACTGTAGAAACGGTGACATTGTAGAAACGACGGGCACTGTAGTGGTGGTAGGTCACTATAGTGGCTGTAGGGGTACTATAGTAGTGGAAAGTACTTTGTTTTGTCGTAGCAGGTGGTACTATAGTAGTACTTTTCACAGATTGGGCCTTGGGACAATAATTTGGGCCTATGGGTCATGTAATGAGCTAAATTCCCATTGGGCCTTTGGACTATGTAATATGTCTCCTTTAACCCACTTAAAAGAGGTCTTTGAATTTCATTAATAATAAAAATGAGGCTTCGACCACAATTATTAAAAAAGGAAAATTATATTCAATTTCATCTCTGTCAAAAATGTGGGAAGAGGCACCCAAGTTATTATTTCAAAGGTATAAGAAGAAGTTTTATTTTTGGAAATGGAGGGAATGGAGTAACAACATTCCAAGGAAAGATGAAGAATTTGGTTAACATGACGTAGGAAAAAATGGGATACATATTCATACATAATATATTATGGTTGAAACCTTATTTAAAAATATATCATAATTTTTGTTTATCTTTTTGATATCCTAAAATTATTTCCATTACTGAGTGATAATTAATATTGGAATGATGAAATTTACATAATGGTGCATGATTTAAATCCCTGATATTTTTGTATTATTTTTTCCTATAAAACATATACTATGACTAATAGTTTTCATCACATCAAATAATGAACTAAAATGAAATTATGCTACTTTAAATTTAAATTATTAATTTTTTTTGTTAAAATATAGACAGTAAATTTTCTAGTAAATGTAGAGTTAATTTCATTAAATAATTATATAAAAATAAAATAAATTTTATCTTTAATATCAATTTTTTGATAACATTCAATTAATCTTCCTAAATAACTAGTAACACGTTTTTATGCTAAAAAATTATTTTTTGTTCTAAAAATGGATTATTGTGTATGTTTTTTTATAAAAACTAAAATTATAAATTATATTACTTATAAAAATAAAATATTAACATAAATATAATTACTAATTAATATTAAATAAGAATAAAAAATATTAAAATTTTATAAATGTTATTTTTCTTTTAAAGAAACTTTTCATTATATATTTATTTTTTTATTTGAATGTTAATTTTTCAAACTTCAGAATTTTTATTAATCCAAATGAAATTCAAAATTACACATATAACAAAAATATTATCCTAGAATAAATTTTTCATATTTTCCTGGAAAAAAATTAGTAGTGGAAAATAATGTTTTTACTAATACTATAGCGTTTATGGCTACATCCTTAAGTAATCATGACATAAAAAAATATAAAAATTTCATTACGTTCAAAAACATATTTTAAGAGTATTTATATATATTTAATATTATGTTTAATTTGTAAAAAACATTCTATGATTTTAAACATAATGTATTATTTTATTCTAATAAAAACTATTTTTTTCATTTTACATTAATTTAGTTTTCACAATATATACTTTTGATTAATTTCATTTTTAATAAAAAAACCTTATATGGTTAATATTAAAATTGTTAATGTTATATAAATAAAAAATGGATAATTGTATCTTTATATTAATATTAAGTATAAATATTCCCTTATTCATTAAAGTGTTTTTACATGCTACATATGCTAATATTAAAATTAATGTTCTCTACCCATGGAAATTTAAGGTAAAAAGTTATCCAATATTTGGAACCTGTATTTCATTAATTTATTAAAAATTTAATTTTCTAATTTGTGTAATTTAAAGTTAATGACATACGTAAATATTACTTTCAACGGTATAAATCAAAAAGGGTAAAAGTAAAAAATTAGAGTAAAATACTTCAAACATGTCAAAAATCTGTGAAACTTCATAGTTGAGGATTCCTCAACTGTGCACCTTGCCCCACTCCATTATATTAGTTTGTTAGATATAGTTGACCTTTGTATAGTGAATTTACAATTTATATTATAAAAAAATCCATTCATCTCCCTTATAAATAGATTAATCACTCCCACCGCCCACTACTCTTTAAACCACGTTCCATTCAAGATCAACCAAACTATAATATAGTCATATTCTTTCCCTTATTACGTTGAAATGTTTCAAGAAGATTAATTGGAAAAAATTCAACCAAACACCTTTTGGAAGATAAAATATAAAACATAAAACATAAAATAATCACTCAAAAATAATATATATATATATATATATTAAAATTATATTTAAAATCAATATTCACCCTATTATAGAAAATATTTTATTCTTAAATAATATAAAAAATAAAACTAATCAAAACTTATTTGTTCCGAATAAAAATCATATATTTTCAAATAAAAATTGAAATAATATCATTTTTTTCTCATAATTTTCTTAATTAAATCATTTATAATTTAATTCGCCTTTTGGATAAAAAAATTATTCATATTATTATAAAAATAATTTGAAAAATAATAATTAAAATTAGGGCGCATCATTACGAAAAAAACTATATTAAATCTATGAAAGAAAATAGAATCTCTCAAAATCCGCTATTATACACACAACCCCATTTCCATGATTTCAATATAATAAATATATATATAAACATAGATATTAAAAATGATTTAAGGGTATTTTTTATAACATGGATTCTTCAAAAACATTCAATTAGATTCTTAGGAAAAACCAATGGTGAGAAAAACTATTTTAGAATAGATAATGATGAGGGGGAAGTGTTTTGCATCAATACTACATGGGAGGAGTTGTGGTAGGGAAGTGATCCAATGTAGGGTGGGGATAAAATAACTAGTAGTGACATAAAATTCAGTTGGGGTTTAAGGACCCATGTATTCATAGGCCTATCCATTTTTTTTATTTGGTGTTTTGGGAGTGTGAGTGATTTTTAGTTCAAGTATTATGGGTAAAAGAAGTAATTTATCATGTTTCAATGAAAATCACATTGTGATTGTAGTTTCACAATTTAATTTTTGATTTTGTGACAAAAATATGATTCATGTCTTGGACATGTAGTCCATGAGTTTTTTCTTACATCATTTTTAGGGATACAATACTATCCACATTGTTACATGATTTGTTTCTGTAGAGACACGTCTTAAGGAGGAATTTTGAAAAGGTGTAAAACATATATAATAAATAAGTTCTCTAATATATAAAATATTATCCTTATATTTATCTTTTCTATATATTTTTCATGATGTAAAATATTTTCACCACACTGAATATTTTTTACACTTCAAATACCCATGATTTTTTAATTTAGGGGTCATTTATCCATAGTTTAAATGTCATGTTGGGAATTTTTTCTACGGTTGGATAAGATAATGAAGGAAGGTCAAAAGTCACATTAGAAAATTTCGGGGTTTTAACATTGGGTTGTGACACCCTTCACTATGACAAGATTCACCTTATTTCCATTAATAAAATGATTTTTTTTCCACAAGGATAATTGAGTGATGCATGAGGAGATCATTTCCTGATATTTTGATAGAGGCCCATCATGGCATGAAAATTTCCATTCATGCTATGACACGTTGTTTTCTAGGTTTTCATATAAAGTTTTTGTTTTTGTGAAATTTTCCTTAATTATTCCTTCTTCATTTAAACACTAGGTGATCATGGGATATTTTTATATGAACCTCATACTTTTTAATCCGTCTGAATCTTCTCTATGAAAAATCTATACTTGATTCAAGGTATCCCTATCTTCCACTTCCATTATTCCTGGATATCCTAACATTCATTATTTCCATTCTATGAAATTTATGTTCCCCTAGTGTTTTTATATTATCGACGATTGATGGGGTAGTATTTATGGAATAATATATAAGAAATTGAGTTTATAATAATAATTTATATTGGTTTTCATTTGTCCCTTTTTTATTATCATTTAATAATAATTGAAGAATCATATTTTGATAGTGGAACTAAAAATAAACCTTTCTAATTAAGGTGAATGTGTATTTATCATTAAATTATTTTTTATGGCTAAATAATTGTAATTTTAAAAGAAAATATAATTATAATCTATAATCTAATGAATTAATGGGTTGTTTTTGAATTTTTTCTTGTCTTTATGATTATTTATCATGATTATGTTGCATGTAATTTTACAGATATTGTGAATGATTTATAATTTAGTAATCATGATTTCATGCATTATTTGACATGACTAACAAAATAATAGTACAAAAGATGTAATAAAATTATGAAAATGAATGACATTTTCATTGAATCTTTCATTCATACCTATTATTTCACTTCATGATAAATCATTATTTTGAAAAAAATTTAAGGAAATTATTATTCTTATGTAATTATTATTTAGTTTTCATATCATGTTAGAAAATTACTATAATAAAATGATTAATAAAGGTGGTAAACAAAGATTTTGTGTACTTTAGTTAATATTTATGACTAAATTTTTTCAGATAATGTGTGCTACATGCTTGCTTTCACTGATAGAAACTTTTATATATATAAACTAATATATGTTAAAATATATATCCCTTTATTTTTTTTAAATGAAAACCTTGTACTATAGGTTGTTATAATGATTTTTCGGCCATGTTGATAATTTTATGGTGTTGGCTTTATATGTTTGATGGTGGGATCGTATAAATGGTGAAAAACTATATTTCATGTGATTTTAAAATAGTATTATTGGGTTTGGATCCCTTCAATAACACTATATATATATATATATATATATATATATTACTTTATAAAATACTAATTATCATATTTTGCGTATAAACCTTCTCAGATTATGATAAGATGTGTCTTAGAGACTAGAATCAAGGATGGTATAAATTAATGAAATTGTGTATTGGGTGACGGTTTTTGATGTTTATAATGATGGTGAATATAACATGTTTAAACATTTAATCTTGATTAATGATGAATATAATATAATTTTTTAATATTAATTATTTTAAAATAGGTTTGGGTAAAACGCCCATTTTGTTAAGAAAAGAACACCTTTTTACTTGTTTGAGAGGACACCATCATATTCCCAAGTATAAAAGGATCATATATAGTCTAAATGACATTATGTTCGGTAGGCCTAGAAATTGGATTGTATGACCATCCACATCAAGAATGTTTCCCTTCCCATTATATATCCTACCAGCCAATCGATGATGCCGCCATCCATGATCTGCCTCAGGCTTATCCACATTTTTCCTCATTCCCACTAATAATTTCAACACCCATCATCTATCTTCATGTTGTCTGTGTACAACCCACCTACATCCACCCACCAATGATTCCCACATTCATTCAATGCCTCCAAAATTCCCTATGTCAGTTTTAGTTCCACTCATCGTCATGTCGACAACCCTCCACTCCCCCTCCACTCAACTTCTGACCCTCCATCTCGAGAAGCAACCTATGGAAAATCCCCCCCCCCCCCACCAACCTTATGTAATGGAGAAAATACATTGTGGGTGGGAGTCGAACACTAGACTCCACACCCACTGGATGTCACAAAGGGCTCTGGAAAAAAATTGATGCAGTATGTTTAATAAATTAAATATCTAAGATAAGAAAAATAGAAGTATAATTTTAAATTAGAGAAACATTTCATAATTATATTAATAAGAATTTTTATATAGATTTTATGTATATATTTCAATAATGGATTGTTAATTAATTCATGAGTAATAATTATTTCTAGAAAATGATCATTTAATCTTGTGTGTATAGAAGGTGTTATCTTCTTAGTTATTTTGAGTTAGTAGGATTAATATGTGATGTTTGTTGTGGATATAGTCTTTAATAGGGTACATTCTCTTTGAATAGTCATGTTCTATATATTATTTATATTTTATTCTTTATTATTCTCTACCACTCAATTCAGTTGGAGTAAATGACTCTCATGTTTATCCGTGGGTCCTATGTTTCCTTCAAATATATAGGTTTTAGTGGAGATTGATAGATCATTGATCTCTATGCCGTTATCTATTATAGATGTCAATTATAGACGAATCGTGATATTTTTTGATGTGGGAAAATTACAACCCACCCCCGATTCATCATGTATTGCCATCACACATTCCCTTCCTCTACTCTATCTCATCCCAAGGTGTGATATCCCTTGTTCTTGAATTTAATCGAGTGTCTACCAATGTTTTATAGATATCGGGGTATTTCTGCCACTCCTCTTACCAATATTTTCATTTTCTATTTCTGTTGGGTGGTTCTTTTCTTGGTTTTATCTATTGTTACCAGATTTAGTGAATTTTTTTGCTTTCTCTTTTTCTCTCAACTCAGGTAGAAATAAAGGCTGATATATAGTTTGTGTGATTATCTATAGATAGAGTAGGTTTCCCCATGACATAACACATAGTCATGATATATTTTTCAAGTAATGTGTTATGTGATCATGTCAACCACATTATTCATTGACCTAAATTATGTTTATTATTTTAAACTATGCCATTTCGATTTTATATAACAATGATTATGTGTTATGGATTTCTAAATGATATGTAGTTAGATTAATTGGATAACACAGTTTATATCCTGAGGAGATGAATTAATTTTTAAATCATTGATTGTTAAATACAATTTTATAGATCTTGATGATCTTGGTATGGAACATAAAGTTATTTTATATTTTGTTATATAATGAAAAATATTCATGTTTTGATAATTTTACGTTTCCATGGGAAATTAAATTATTTCTAAAGGGGTTGGAAATTCAGATTGATAAATCACCTAGGTAATTTGAATTTGGATCCTATGATTTATAAAATATAATTTTATTTATAGTTATAACCCATAATCTATAAAACAACATGGTTTTGAAAAATAGTAATTTATGTCTCGTAATTATTACGGTTGTTATAATTAAACTTGTTATTTAAGGATCACTATGTTTATGGTATAAATGATAACATAAATATTGATATATTGTTTAAATTTATTACTTTTAAATTGAAATTATAGTTTATATTATATAATGAAAATGAAATATTTATATTTTATTGTGTCATGATCAATAATTCCATGATGATATGCTTGGATTCCATATGATACTTAATACTTGTGAATTCCAAGATTATTTTCATGATTTCATATGAATTTTGATGATTGGGAATGTTAGGATAAGCACTTAGATTACATTTTTTATGAAGACATGGGAAGGATAGTAGGAGTTCCTAATCCTATGTGATTCTCGATGATTGTAAATGATGGAATGATCACTCATATTCCTCTAAAATGTTTGAACAGGATATCATATTCTATTGTAATACCGATATGAGTGATCATATTCCACATAATACAAATAGATAATATAAATTTCATGATGAACCCTAAATTCAGTGTGCTTATTTATGGTAATAATGGTCATTAATATGATCTCAGAGGAACCTCAGCACATCCTAACGAAAGTTGGGTAAATCATGGATTATGACCTAATGATTGAAAATGGTGTATCCATACTCAAGTGTCATCTTGAACATAATTTAATGTGGGAAATTTTAATTATTAATTTCATTAATTTATAATTATTAATCTATTTACCTAGATGAGGATCAAAACCTATGTGACACTTGGAGATAATTAAAATTTCAATCTGAACGCTAGATTTCATGTGGTATTTTATGGTTGGATTGGTCATCAAGAAATTCTCAATGAAACCCTGGATATATTAAAAAGAGATAGGTTCAATTATGGACCCATATATATATGGATCAATAATGGTACATATGACATTGGGTGTCACTATGCACGTGTTATAATACCCCAACACCAAAATCCTAGAGTCGGTGAATTAGATAATTACATTTAAATATATACTAGATTAAAATCCCAAGGGACTGAACAATATATTAGTTTTGGAAAAACATATTACATAAATGATACCCACATTACATTGGTTAATAGAAATTAAAATATATTACATAATAGTGACTAATAAACTAAATCCTTTAAATTAATTCAATTTATTCTTATTCACAACCAGGAAAAGGGAAACAAAAATAAGGGTGATATAAAATTCCCAGTAAGGGTTAGTACAGTGTAATAAATAATTAATAAATGAAAATACTTCAACAGGAATGGTAAATAACTAATAACATAATCCATACAGAGAAATGGATAAGTCATAATCAATATTTCAAGGTAAGAAATTGAAAAAATGACATTAAATAAATAAACTGATAGTGAAATGTATATATATTTTTTCATAGTAAAAATATAATGGAAAATAAATATAGAATCAAAATTAAAGAAATTTTTAATTATTGTACATAATGATGCAGACATAAGAAAGCCTCTACTATCAAGATATATTCTACAGGTAGTTTAAAATTATGGGTAGAAACCTATTTAATTTGGCCAAATGATTTATCTAATGAAAAATTGTCGCTGCATTGAGGTGCTATATAAAGTTAGGTCCCCACTAATCACTACATGTCCAAAGCATTCCTCATATTAAATAATCTATTTAATCAATAAATTATTTTCCTTACCAAATACTAGTATTGAATAATATATATGAATTTATCAATATTTACCCAATTAATCAAATAAATTTCAAGGTAAACACCATGTGTAAAAATGGTATATGATTTAGTAAATAATAATATACATCAACCAAGAATATTTATATTTAGATGATCATAAAAAAGTTATTGTTTCAAGAGAAATTTCACAATCACAAAAGAAAGTGAGATTACAAAGAATAATTTTACCACATGGTAATTTATGAGAAAAATCCATTATGTGACATAATTCAAAGACAAACATAAAATAATATGAGTTATGAGAGAATAGTGATGTTATAATAAAAAGGAAGAGTATATACACCCCGTTAATGTGAATTGGTTCTAAAAAAATGAGTCTCAATGGAATGTAAATTGACACAAAATCCATTACTACATTCATAATTTCGAATTATAATCCTCCTTAAAGAAATAATTTCAAATAAAACTCTAAATTAAATTAATCTGAATTTATACATTATATAAAATAAAATAAGGGTAGTATATACACCACAAAAAAGAAATAAGTGGTGAAAATGGTGTAAGCCTCATGGAAAAAAAGTGAGAGAAGAATCCCTTACCTTGCATTTATTTTTCGGTGAACATCCTTTAACATCATTTATAATGGTTCTAATCATGTTAATAACATATAAAATTACTTAATCAAATTTATGATATTATTTATTATCTTATTATAATATCTTATTACCCTTTTGTTAATAATATTTCATTATTTTCAATATTTCTACTATTAATTTCCTTGTTTTCGTGTATGTTTTGACATGATACTTCTTGTTCTTATTAATAATATCATAATTTAATCATATAAAGAATTTAAATCATGATATTAATATCATAAATATGTCCATTATATATTTATTTATAATAATCCATAATATATTTTGATAAGAAATGAAATTTATCGTTCAGGGAGATGGTAGGTCGTACGTACGCCTGAATGCTACTTCAATCTTCTTGTAATATTAAAATAATGGAATAAATGACATATATATGTATATTGTATTTATATTATAGTATTTATTTCATATATGTTACATAAATTTCATAAAATTATTCCCTAATACCATCTATGTATAGCGTTAATTATTCACATTGCATTGAGGATGCGATAGTCCACATGTCTATACACGATGTTATTGTATCCCCACAAATGCAATATATGATGGTTTTTGTTATATATGAAATAAATATTTATAAATATATTATTAATATCATATAGAAAAAATAAAAAATGTACTTACATCATGATTCCCACCATGATAGGTGGTAAAGGAAGAACGAAGAATCATTGTTTCGTGTGGTAGTAGTTCATCGTACACAAGATCGCTACGTTTATTACCCATTAGATGAAGTTTAGTTTGAGTGTATGTTGAAAAAAAGAATTTAAAATCACAGTAAATTTAGAAAACTTATTTTATTATATAATAATGTAATAAGATAACTTTAGGGTGTTAATATGAAAATAAAATGAATGTGATCATTGAAAAATGATACCTTGTTTTCGGGTAATAGGTTTTTGGCTTATACCAAAATAATTACTTGGATGAATTTCGTCCCAATCTGAGAATTATTGGTTTATTTAATGGATGTTTAGATATAATTTTAGTAGAGTTTGGGTGATACAAATGTCTTTATAATTGTGAATAAGTGTGATGGGTGAGTTCCTTTTTATATAGTGGAGTGGCATTCTTATGTATTTTTGAAAAGGGAATTCCAACCATGTTTTTACCATGTCATGTGGCACCAATAATGTTCCAAATCTGATAAAAGGGATTATAAAATATAAATATATTTATTCAATGGATTTTAAAAAAAATATTTTCATTTAGGGCATTATGTTTAAGGATTACACCTTTGTTAAGAAAATTTTTCTCTTAATCATAGTAATTATGTTTAATCACTTTCACTATAATTTTTTGGGAAAAAACTTTTTTGACAATATTATATATTATAAATTATTTATATTTAAAATATGGTATGATTTTTTTCATATTCAAATCACATATTTTTTAGAAATTATGTTAATATTAATATTGTTGATGGTAAAACAATGTGGGTTTTAAGTGTAAAAATGTTCTAAAGTTTGCTAGGTTTTCATATACTATTTCAAAGTGAAATTGATTCTATTGACCTACATTGGATTAATAAATGTAAAATTATTATAGTTAATATTTATGAAAATACAAAATTTTAATTTCTCCTTATAAATAAATTAGACAAAAAAGTTGTTTTGTATGAAAATTCAGAATTATTTACTATTAATTAAAATATGAAAATTCTTGATAAAAATAAATAAAATTCACCCTAAAATAATTTCAATATTTCTATTTACAAAATGAAATTTATTTTTTCATATTAAATTTATAAAAAGTGATAAAATTTATATTTGAATATGGTGGGCCATTAAAAGGTTGTAAAACTAAATTTATAAAACATATTTTGTAATTTTTAAAATTGGGTTTATTATTATCTTATGCCTATAAAATATATTTCACAAATGTAAATATATTTTATTGGATATATAACATATATACTTATAACATCAATTCTCTAAAAAATAGAATTTATTTGACTGAGCAAAAAATAACTAAATAGTGTTTTGTTTAAATTGGGTGTTGTGTGCACTACAAACTAACTCAGTATTGCATGTTTTGAATGATATTAACAAAAGTTTAAGTTATTATAAAATGATAATATGGTAATTTCATGGGGTTATAAATTTTTCCATCCTAAAAAAATATTGAAATTTAAGGCTAAATGACTTCAAAAATGATGTTGGTTACTCTCATTCATAGAATCCTCTAGTTCCCATGTTGCTTCTTCCATTTTGTGATTTCTTCAGAGTACCCTTACCATATGAGTTGTCTGATTCTTCAACACTTGATCTCTATTATAATGAATATTAATGGTTTATTCCCAATATTAAAGGTAAGGTTATAACTCTATTTCATCAATGATGAGACCATGTGTTTGGTCTGCCATGTACTTACATAGCGTTGATATATGGAACACATCGTGTGCCTTCGATAGATTTGGTGGCATTTCAAAATGATAGGAAAGAACTCAAACTCCTTAAAGAATATTAAAGGGTCCAATGTAATGAGGAATAAATTTATTTATCTTATCAAACCTTATAACATACTTCTATGGAGATAGTTTCAAAAAAACATGATCTCCCACTTCAAACTCTAAACCTTTCTTCTAATTATCAACTTAAACTTTTTTCCAACTTTTTACTTTTTTGATATGGTCCTAGATATCATATAACTTTTTCATCATCTATTCAACATGTTCTTATCTCATGAGTTTCATTTCACTAACTCCATCCCAACAAGTTGGAGTATGCCACCTCTTTCCATATAATGCTTCATACGGAGCCATTTAAAAACTTGAATGGAAACTATTATTATAGGAAAACTATATCAAAGGTATGTATTGATCCCAAATGCCATGAAAGTTGAGTGAGCTTGGCCTCAAAATGTCTTCCTTTTTTAGAGTTGTTCAATTATAATATCTAAATATTTGAAGACGGTAGATAGTGTGCCAATGAAACTCAGTTTCAAGAGACTTCTAAATACTTTTCCAAAATTTTAGTTTAATGCAAGGATCTAGATCAGAAACAATTTATAGAGGTTCACCCTAAAGTCATAAGAATTCATTAATATAAATCCTTACAAGGATATCAATATGTTTATCTTATCTTTTACCAAGGAAATGATAAAATTTGTTTAGGCGGTCAATGATAACTCATATTGCATCATTATTTCTAGGAGTATTTGGTAGTCCCATGAAATAGTTCATAGAAATTTCATTATATTATGATATAGGAATAGTAAAAGGTTGTATGAATTGTTTAGTATACTTCCTCAAAGATTTCACTTATTGAAAAACCTAACATCTGGACATTTAATCTACAATTTATTGTTTCATGTTATCCCACTAAAAAAGTTCCTTCAATCCCTTATACATATTTGGGCTACCATTATGTATAGAGAAATTTTATCTATGAGAATTTTCCAACAATTACCTTTTTATCTTGGGTATAAATGAGACATATATTCTCTTTACAAAATTATGAAAACCACCTCCCAAAAAAATTTCTGTTAATTTTCCATCATTCATAGCTTCAGTTTTCTTCTTAATGTTCTTATCATTAGATTAAGAATTTCTATCATCTATAATAAAGATAGTTTTTTATTTTTGAAAACTTATTGATGCCTACCCTTCCTTAGAAATCCACATATCCATATTTACTTGATCCATTAACATAGGATACTGATCAATCATCATTTTGTGTTAGAACACCATGATCCTTCCTACTAAATGCATATGATTCCTTAATTCATTTTCCTGGGTGGTAGTGTATTGAGAAATCATAATCCTTGAGTAGCTCAAGACATCACCTTTGTCTCTTATTGAGATCTTTTGGTGAGAATATATATTTCAAGATTTTACAATCCATGTATATATCACATCTTTAAACATAGAGATATTATCTCAATATCTTTAAAGAAAATATTATAGTTTCTAACTCGAGATTATGGGTGGGATAAATTTGTTGTTGATTCATCAATTTCCTTAGAACATATGATTCATTAGGACACAACCAATTCCATTATTATATGAATTTCAATATATGTCAAACCCATAACTTCTAGATAATAGATACTAAATCGTAAAATTGAGTAATATTATCTTTAGTTCATCAAGTTATTATTCACATTCCATCATCCTAAAAACTTAACCAATTTACAAGTAAAATTGGTTAATGGGTTATCCAATCAAGAAAAATTATGAATGAATCACTGATAGTAACATACCAATGTAATGAAACTACATACCTTTTTAATGTTTATTGTTGTAGGTCATTCGATAACTACCATTCTCTTTATAGGGTTGACTGATATTTTATCCATGGAGAAAATATTTCAAAAAACAAACTTCTTAGAGCCAAAAATAGTAATTACTGAATTTCCATTTAACCCATCTATTATAAGTGTCTCGATAATGGCCCACAAATTATTCCCATGATCCTAATAGATTTTTGAATACACCATAATATCATCTATGAATTTCACAAAAAATTAATGACGATATTCCATGAAGAATATATTCATTAGGTCCATAAAAATAAAGGGTGAATTAGTCAATCCAAATGGAATTAATGTAAGATCATAATTTATATACATCATTGAAAACAGTGCCTTCAGAATGTATTCTTTCTTTACTTGAAATTGGGGATACCTAAGATGAAGATAAATCTTTAAAAAATATTTGACTCTATGAATTTGATCAAACAGGTCATCAATGAAAGGTAAAAGATACTTCTTATTTATTGTAACAGACTTAATTTCCCTATAATCAATTAACATCATCACGGATCCATCATTATTCTTAATAAATAGATTATGGGATATCCATGGTGAAACACTATAGAGAATAAATCCCATATTACCCAAACCCTCTAGTTGTTTCTTAAAATAAACTAATTCCATAGTGTATATTCTATATGGATCATTTGATATTGTTCTTTCATAAGAGATTAAATCAATAAAAAATTTAACTTCATACACTGGGGGATGTCCATCTAATTCCTCCGAAAATGGATTAATGTATTCTTTCATGATAATTAATTCTCCAATTTAAATATTTCCTTTATCATCATTATATGTTATTTTCTTTTATTCCCCAAGAATTTCATATAGTATATATATGCGGGGTGGATCTATAATATTATTCACTGATGAATCTTCTTCTATAAAGATAAGTAATTATACATTTTATTAAAAATAAATATTTCTTTCCTATTATAATAAATGTTTTCATCATATTTTGATATCTATTACAAAAAATGGATTATATCAAATTCATCCATAGGTATGATAATAAGTTAATCAAATAAATCATGTTTATGTTTCATAATGGGGACTCATGACACATATTTTTAGTAATTATACTTAACTTAGGAGGTTTGAAGTAAAACTATCTTGTTAAATCTATAATAAAATATCTAATTTGAATATAAAAATGGGTAGATATAAAAGAGTGTGATGATCCAAAATTAGATAAGGCATTGTCAAAATTTGAAGATATGATTAATTTATCATCCACCATATCATTTGGTATTTCTACCTCGGTTGTAGTGATAGTATAATCTTGGTCATCTCCCCTTGGCCTCTTATGTGGTAGATTTACATGATTTATGGGGATTTAATGTGCACATTTCCACATCTCTGTGTAGTTGTAACACTAAATATCATCCCTTTACTTATTTTCTTTAAATTATTTTGCCTGGTTACCCTTTTCTCTAAACATATCACAAACTCTAAATCCTCTCATGAATTTACCAAAGTGATTCTTTCCATAGTTAGTGAATGTGGGAAAATTCTTCTTTCCCTTCTTCCATTTATCTATTATTTTCTCTTACGTTCTCTTCATCTCTTGCTTACCTTTAAATCCAAAAGTCTTAGAGAATTATTTCTCAATCTTGATAGCACATAATAATATTTCATCATATGAATAAAAACTATTTGAAAATAGCGCCATTTAGATATTTTTACTAAGACCCTAAATGAATTATCTATATTGTACTATGTGTTATGTATAAAATTCATATAATACTATTCTAACCTTCTAATGGTAGATTCATACTACAAAACACTTTATTCATACTTTCTTTAAAACTATATAAATTTATCATCATCTAATTTTGATTCTCTTGAGTCAAATATTTTTAAAATATTGTTTCATTAAAGGTTATTCATTCCGTGAGTTCTATTTATTCTTCATCCATAGTATTATTAATAAATATGCACAATTTATCTGTATATCCATTGAGACAGTACATTAAAATTATAACCTTTTCCTTTTCACCACATCCCAATTCCATAAATATCTTCTCTAAATACATAAGATATTTATAAACCTCAATTAGGTTAGTAATCCCACTAAATTATGGGCACCTTTGTCCCTTAAATAGATAAAACATTGGATAATATCATTTTAGAATAGTTTTCACCATCTGGGCAAGGTTATATATCATAACCTAATTAACATTACCTAATACATCCATAACATGAATAGTTCCAATACTATCTAAATCATATTTCTCGGTAGGGAAACCTCTATATTTACCAAGG
Source organism: Viscum album (assembly GCA_963277665.1). Lineage (NCBI taxonomy): Eukaryota > Viridiplantae > Streptophyta > Magnoliopsida > Santalales > Viscaceae > Viscum > Viscum album. The sequence goes on from OY728130.1 coordinate 1,230,611,723, forward strand.
TTACTGATACCATTCTTCCTTCCAGGCGCCATTTCTAAAAAATTATATATACTATATTAGACCATAAAAAATTGTAACAGAATTTATAATCCAAAATTTTGTGAAACAGTTATCATAAATTTTAAATATTTTCTATATATAATATCATAATAATATACATAGATTCTTTGGGTATATCATTAAATTAAAATACTTCATAACGGTAAATAAAGAAAACGATAATGTTCTTATGTGTATCCCTAGGGAGTGTCAACCCATGTGGGTAGTAAAGCCTATTGATGTGAACTAGGTTACACTCGAGTTAGGCCCAATGTAGCTTGTCATAGTTGGTACCACTAGGTGCATCTATACCAGAACCACTTAAACATATAGTATCTATATAAGCATGTATTTATAAGGACCCAGAATTTTCACACCTAGAAATTACATCATTTTATATTAATATTAGTTACATCACAAAAACACATTATTGCGTACCATAACAGTTTAGTTCCTTTCAAAACATGGAACTCAAAATTCTTGTCTGGTGGAAGATCTTCAAATTTTTTCAAAAAATATCTTCCAATTTAGTACCCCTACTTAAAACAGACCTTCATAACCTATGTAAAGGAAAAAAAGGGTTATATCATATGATAAACAAGGGTAAACCTAAAAGATATAAATTGAATATCCTAATAAAAAAATAAGCTAATAAATCTGTGTATTTTATCAGGAGTAAATTTATTACCCAACCTGTCACGGTTCATAAAAACGAATCATGTCATAAACGATTAACATTTCAGGGGTTAAGAATCATAAGAATGAATCCTAAATATAAATAAATCCTCAAATAGAATTTATTATCATAAATCTATGTTACATCATCATAAGTATTGAAAACTATTTCATATTTCTAGGTAATCTTCCAATACTCTTTGATTAGTCCCTTCAAATATTTCCTTTAATGGATCAGGCACATTGACTTGTTTCCCATTACAGATCAAGAACATAGAATTGTTTCCCATTACTATATGATGAAATATAAATCATTACCCAATGCATTTGAGGAAGATATAGGTCCCACTCATCAATTAATGAAAAATATACATATGTGCTCCACGTGACCATAAATCATTCATTACATCAAGATCCATGTAAAGAAATGAGGTTAATAAACATCATTCAATCATATATAACCAATGATAAAGAAGTGGGATTCATAAATATCATTCCATAATAAACGTAAACCATTCATAGATATATTAAGAAGTACGTCCTTTGTTCATATCCAGAGTAATGAATAAATATGATCTTGTAATTTAATATTAAATGGGAAAATAAATTTTTTAATATAACTTGAAATAATTCATGACTAAAATATCCTTTCCTTTATAAAATCATTTTGTAAAAGTGTCATGAAATTTTAAAGGAAATAATTTTTTTTAAATAAAATTATAAGATTGTAAGAGAAATGTAAAAAAAATAAAGTATTTATAATAGTATATAAACCCATTAATTTCATATAAGATAAAATAAAAAATTCATTGTTTTCTTTCTTTTTTCTGAAAAATGTCACAACGTACCTCATTTGGAAGATGAAAAAACAATATTTCATTAAAAAATTTAGTAAAAATTCAAACATGTGTTAAAGTAAATTTAAATATTCATAGGAAAATAGTGAAACCATTTTTAAAACCATTTTAGAAAACATGTATGTTGAAGATAAATATTACCTAACATAGATTTAAAACAAAACAATCTCGAATGTTGATGATATTTTAAAATAAACCCTTAAAAATTTATAATCAGTAGAATAATATTCCCTTTGAATGAAATAAAATTATATGGATATGAAAATACCATAATCTCTAGAATAAGACACATAAAAGTCATTCATTGGTAGAATACAAACCACTTAGAAGAAGAAGGTAGTATATAAGGTATTTCTGCCACAGAAATAAAAGTGAGACAAAATCCCATACTAATTGTGTAACTTATGAAAAATAATATACATGAAGAAATAACATCAATTAAACTATATAAAATATCTAAATTAGTTAAATTCATGATATAACATGTCATATTTCAGTATATTCACTGAATAAAATAAACAAGTACTAAATATGGCATGTATCTCAATGATATAAAAAGTGAGATGAAATTCCCTTACCATAAGTCTTGACATCCATAATATATGTAAAAACATGATATATAATAAATATAAGTTTATTATAAATCCACCATATAATCATATCAATATCTATAATACCATATATGATTTACTTGTAATTTTATATTTCTTTCTTATTAACAATTCCATGTTATAGTTATGTTTTGGGTAATAACCGCTTTGTTTTTCGAACATGTTATGACTTGTTATCCTTAGTCCTATTTCATAGATCATGATTTAATATATACATAATGATAAAACTGATATATATATATATATTCAATATATATGTTTTAAGGTTGATTTATAGAGTTTAGTGGTAGAAAATAAAATACACCGTTCTTGGAGATGGTAGGTCATATATACACATGAATATTGTTTTCGTTTTCTTTTCATATTAAAAGAAAGATAAAAACATGATATATTTTAATTTAAAAATAATTTTTACATTATAAATATGATATATATTTATAGAATTTTTCTTTATTACCATATATGTGAGATTTATATAAAAACTGAATTACATCTTGTCATGGATATGGAAAGTCATACTTACGCACAATCAACGTTATCATTTCCCAAAATATAAAATGGTAAAAAGGTAGATATTATATTATCATTAATGAAGTATAATTATTTCATAAAAGTATCTTATAAACTTTAAACCCATCATAATTTATCATTATTAATGATGTTGATGTAAAATTAATTGTATTGCTACGTGGAGACGGTAAGTCGTGCGTACGCACGAGCGATAGTTTCACTTCCTGTTCGATAAGAAATGGGTTGTATAATGGTATGTTCATAGTCGTAATAAATTTTAGAATAATTATAATGATTAATTTATTATTTTATGATATATATCATTGATTTATAGGAGGTATAGAAGAGTATAAAAATATAGTGATCAGTTAAGGCTATTACCACTTCTTCAGAACAGCTACATTTGATCTCCTCAAAAGAAGTCTAGAGTTTGTATTTTTAGAATACCAAAACCTCTAGAATGTATATATTTATGTGGGGAATCAAATATGGTATATTTTTGGTGATATAAAAAACTCAATGTGGGAAAATAATATTAGGGAGGATGTTTCCTTTTATAATTATGTTGAGGGGCACTTTTTAATATCCCAAAATAATAATTTATAATAAGTTCAATCTCAATAAAAATACCTCCAAAAGAAAATTTATTAGAAAATAATATGAAATATGGTTGCATTATTATCATCATATATTTTAAAAAAATTGTTATTGTTAACATTATCATATTGATTAACCCTTGGTTAACCAATTTTAATTCTAACAATGAGAAAAAAAGTTTCAATATTAAAGGTGTATATTTTTACATATAAGGTGTAAATTTAATATTAAATTTTAAATATATGATATGTTTGGACCATAATTTTTTTAATTTGACATTATTTATTTTTTTATTATTTTTAACTAATTTAATAATATATTATTTTTCTAAATTATCATTACTTTAAATTTTGACAATATTTTTAACAGTGACATTAAGAAAATCAATACAGCAAGATAACTTCCAAATTATTCATTTAATACATTCTAAATATTTCATATTAACCATGAGAATTATTGAACCACTTTAATAAATTCAAAATATATTTATTTTAATTTTCTTATCTCATTAAATTGTTTTTTCATCAATTGAATAATTACTACATAATCATTGTTTAATTATTTATGATAACTATATATTCACGAAAAATTAAAAAAAATGATATATTAAAACCTATATTATTTAATAATAATATAAATAGTCTATAATATCTTATATTTTCAACATATTAAAAATATTATACTTATTAAAACTAAGAGTGTGATATTTTGTTACTCGCTTTGTTTTAAATAATATCTAATTAATTCTCATGAAAGATTTTCCAATAAATTAATAAATTTCTATAATTATGGGTTTATGGTTGAAATAAATTAATCCAATTAAATTTGGAAAAGTTTTAGGGTATTTTTATGTTACATATAAAATTATTTTTATCTTCATTTTTGTTGATATACCCATAACAGTGGTAAATAAAAATTTATAATGTTTCCATTTTTAATGTCCAATAAAAAAAGGGTCTTAATTAATAAATTTATACCATATAATTAAAAATATTTAATTGATTATTTTAAATTCAAAACACATAATTTTTATAAATTAAATAAAAATTAATTTCATTGATGAATTGAGAAAATAGGTTTCCAAAAGAAACTTTTCCAAAAGATTGAAAAACTTTTTATATCTAAATTCAATTTGAAATTTAATACAATGAACATAATAGAATTAATTGATAAAATATTTATCTAATTATACTTTTAAACTATTCTATAATATAACATAAAAATTTAAATAAATCAAACCAAAAAAGAAATTTTCAATTAAAAAGCAGTATGTTTTTCGCTATTTATCGAATATAAATCTCATGAAAAATACCTAAAATTCAAAAAAAAATTGATATTAATATTTAAAATAATAAGTATATTATATCAAATATAATTTATAAAAGCTTTAAAAACTATATTTAATACATGTATGTCATCAAAAGGTGGCAAATATACATTTATTGAAAAATAATTCTTTTATATCTAAATTGGATTTTTTCTTATATATTTTCTAAAAAATATAATATAAATGTTAATAATTATATTGAATACTATAAATATATATATATATATATATATCATTTATATAATACAACACGAGTTATTTGTCTATTTACTTATATAAAATAAACTTGTTAATTATTTTTCAGAAAAACATTTCCTTTTATTTTAAAAAGGGTTTTATGTTATATAATGAATTGGTAAAAAAATTATATATACATGTGTAAACCATATTTTCAAAATACATTTAATCTTTTTTAAACCCTCTATTCAAATTTCAATGTTATAATTATATTTTTTAAAATAATTATAATAAAAAAATGATGTTTGATAGAAACTCAATGTTGCATATAATGCAAGCTAAGATGGTGTTGCGTGTAGTGAAAGAATAACATGTTGTAGTGTATAACAAAATACATATACAAAAATTAATTTATTCAATAAGGTTTCATAAATACATAAGGTGTTACATTATACCCCCTTTAAAATGAATTTCTCCCGATAAATTTGTCTGGGTCATCAAGAGTATAATACTTCAATGTTCCTTTCGTAGAATCTCACAGTATAAAAATGAATATTAAAACATAATTTTAAAATTTAATGTTGGAAACTTAATAGTAAACCAAAGTAACTCCTGAAAAGGTTTACATATAAGAGAACATAGTATGAAATTGATAATATGGGCAAGGAAGATAAATCTAACTATCAGGTCCTGATGGAGAGTGAACAAGAACATGGCCATGATAAATATAACCATCACAAAGCTATAAATCTACGATGATCTTAGAGACCATTTGATTCATCAGAAAATATTTTACTAGGATTATGTTTTTTATTTCATTATCTTTTCTCTATATTTGAAGAATGTCAAAAGAATAAAAACTTACTTGGTTTCATAAGCATAATCTCATCAATTCATTGTGCATACTTCGTATATTTTTTCATGAAATGAAGGTAAATTTTTCATTTCTAAAGTAATAGTAGATCTTGAGATCTATAAATAGAATGATAGGTCATTTCATCATTCCTTATCACAAATAAATAGTTATCACAAGTTATCCAATATTTATGAATCCTCATATGGTGAGATAATAATATTATCTCTAAAACCTCATTCGATTTTTAACATAAACCATTAAATAAATGGTTAAACATATAAATTATAAAAAATATAAAATTAAAAAATATTATATATATTGTCACTAAATTTCTCAAAATCAACTTAAGATTGATCTCCCATATATTATAAAGTATTTATTGTTTGTCACATACCAATCATGTGAATACCTTTATCGTGTACTCTCTTGAAACAATATAGTAACCTAAATTAAAAAAATTCATTACTGAAAACATGCATGATTCCTTATTTAGAAGATTATTTGATATATTATTTAGATCCAAATTTTTTTAAAGTTCATAAATGAAAGCATAAAATTCTTTTTAAACTAGTCTTTAATAAATTCTAAGGTAATCATTATCGTCCAACTTGCTTTATCAAAACATCATTATCTTAACATCAGAAACATATTAATTTTTATATTTACCTTAATCATTTGTTTCCCATGAAAGAAACTATTCCACTAGATACCTTCTCTCATCCATCAAAACCATTCAACATATTTGTGTGAATCCTTAGCAAAAACTATAAACTTAAAAATTCATATATATTACAGAATTCATAAATACATTTATTATTTAACATCATCCTTAAGAAATTAACAAGAAATCCTTACCCTATTACTCAATACCACTTTAATTTCACATTTCACATGAATTATCATCATCATCAGTGGTACAGCCATTACTTGTTCAACATTTCTGATTTTTCGGGTGAGCATTCCATCTAGGACATCAATTTACATATTTTCATTTCTTTCAACATTTAAAGAATTTATCGATTGATAATACCTTATGGGTTATAATATTTTCATCCATTTCATTAATTGGAATTTTCATTTCCCCTTTATAGTTACTTTATTTGTGTCCTTCTTTTCGAAAGACAAAACATATTCTTGTTCATCTAATACATCCATTTGGTTGTTTTTTCCTATATTATTGACATAAAAAACTAGATCATCGTTTTTGTGTGGTATCCATTACCAAAATTCTCAAAAAACACTTTCCTTCTCTTCCTAGCTGAGTTTTAAAGTTGGTTATGGTATATATTGTTAATCATGTTTTATGAAAACTAATTAGGTGTGATCATGTGGTTCTTCACTCCAATGATAGTCCTATTTAAATTATCATCAAAAAACTTTTCATCACATTCAATATTAATCTAGTTCTTTCTGGTTATTTCTATTGAATAAAACTGGAAATCATTGTGTGAGAAACACTTATCTTGGAGCAAAACCACATATCCATGAAAAATCAGCTGTAGGATGTCTAAATTATGAAACCTCTTTTAATATATGACATATTAGTCTTATCTTTAGAGACATCCCCTAACATATCCTTATAAATATCCCTTAGCATATAAATAAATTTTTCTCATCCACGTTTCAAAAGGTTTACTACACCATTCCTCTAATAGTTACTATAATAGACCAGGATTTTCCTATATGGATATTATATATTTTTTATATAATATTTTTTATATTAATAAAACATGCCTTAGGACTATAATTGTTTAGTTCCTTTGTAAACATGGAATAAAAACATCTAGTCTAGTGAAATTAATTATATGTGTTCCCCAATGATCTTACACTTTATTTCCCCTATATAAAACATTCATTCATAACCTAAGGTAATGAAACATAAAACAAAAGGGTGATCATAGATGATCAGTAAGGTTAAACATAAAAGATATCAATTAATTATCTTATTAAATCATAAGATAAGAAATATGGTTCTTTGATCATGAGTAATATTCAAACCCAAACTAGAATCCATCATAAACACAAATCATGGCATAAAACATTAACATTTCGAAAGACAAGATTCATAAGAATGAAAATTCATTATAAATCAATCATCATACATTTTTTCAAATCATAAATGTTTGTTTCATCATCATAAGTATAAAAACCCATTACATATGTCATGGTTATTTTACAAGACTCTCGAATCAGAACTTTTACCTATTTCCCTTAATGTATCAAGCACATAGACTTGTTTCCAATCATGGATCAAGTTCATAGACTTGTTTTCCCTAAATATCTCACTAGATATAATTCATTACCAAATTTATTAGAGAGAGATATTGGTCACAACAATAAGTTAATAAAATTCTTATATATGTGTTCCACATGATCATAAATCATTCATCACATCAGAACCCATGTAAATTAATGATATTTATAAACATTATTCAATCATACATAACCCATGAAAAATAAATGGGTTTCATATATATCATTCCATCAAAAACGTAAATAATTTTGTGAAAGATTAATAATGTTATCTTTGAGTCATATCCCTGGTAATAAATATGTAACATCACATAATATCATATTATATGAAAAAAGTAACTTCTAAAAGATATGTTGAAATAATTATTGAGAAAACTATCCTTTCCATTTTGAAATAATTTTGTTAAAGTGTCATGCAATTTTGTAGAAAATACTATTCTTTGAAAATATACTTATAAACGTATATGTTAATCCTCAAATAATTAAGTCATCATGATGGTGTAGAAATATGTTCATTTCGTATGAGAGAAAAGAAGAAACATTACTTTCTTACCTTTTGTCGAAAAAGTCACAAATTACCATGTTTGGAAAATGAAAAAATAAAGATTAATTTCCAATCATTTGGTAAAAATTAAAACTGGGGTAAAAATAATATTAAATATTCATAGTATAATATTAAAACTATTTTGAAAACATTTTAAAAAAATGGATGTGGATGGTAAATATTCCTCATTGGAGATTTAAAATGAAACAATATTGAAGGTTTATTAGATTTTGAGATAATCCTTTAAACCATTATAATCATTAGAAGCGTATTCCCCATGAAATAATGAAAATAAAATGTATTTAAAAATACCATAATTTTCATAAAAATAATAATATATATTCATTGGTATTATATACACCATATAGAATCAACAGGTAGCGTATAAGGCATGTGCCCCAAAGAAACAAAAGTGAGACAAGAATGCCATACAATTTTGGTATCTTTTGAATCATGAGATACATGAAAGGATAACATCAATTGAAACTTATAATATCATGAAATAAATTATATTCATGATAAAACATTTCATTGGTCAATATATACCCCTTTATAAAATAAATTAGTGGTGAATATGGCGTGTATCTCATATAAATAAAAAATGATATGAAATTCCCTTAACTTAAGTCTTGGAAATTTTAGTACACATTAAAACCAGATATATAGTATATATTAGTTTATTATACATCTACCATAGAACCATATTCATATATAATACCATATATGATTTAATTGTGATTTTATATTATTTACTTATTAATAATTCCATGTAAACATTATGTTTTGGGTAATAACAACTTTGTCTTTCATACGTGATTTGACTTGTTATCCTTGGTCCTATTTCATAGATAATGATTCTATCATCTCTTTAATGATAACTAATTTATATATATATATATATATATTCATTATATATGTATTCAGGGTGATTTATAAAAGTTAGTGGTAAAAAATAAAATAAACTATTCATGGTGACACTACGTCGTACATCTGCATGAACTCTAATTTCACTTTATTTTCATATTAAAAGAAAGAATATAATATGAAATATTATCATTCCAAAATAATATTTATATTTTAAATTTTTTATATATTCATAATATTCCTCCTTATTACCTTCCATGTCAAATATAGATGAAAAATGAATCACATCAAAACTTGCAGATGGTAATCTATATGTATGTATGAGCGACGTTATCATTCCCAAAATACTAGATAGTAAAAAAATTGATCTGATAGTATCAGTATAGAAGTATAATTATGAAATAAATATAACATATAAACATTAAACTGATCATAGTTCCCACAAATAAAATACGATGGTGGAAAATGAATTGTATCGTTATGTGGAAAATGGTAAGTCATACGTACGCATGAGTGATAATTGAACTTCTTCTTCAATTAGAAAGGTGATATATATTGGATTGTTCATAATAATAATAATATTTAATCATGTTTATTCTGATTAAGTTATTATTTTATGAGATATATCATAAACTTATAGGATTTATACAATAGTTTAAAAAGAGAGTGATCGGTTAAGGCGATTACCACTTCTTTGAAACGGCTCCTTCAATTGTCCTTTAATGTAATGCCCCGACCCGAAAATCTAGCAAACATTGCATTATTTTAATAAATTGGTATTATTACAAGGAATCAAGTATAGATGTACAGATCAGTTTAGAACTGTTGGAAAATAGATTACATACATCAAATTTACATTACAAATTTATAACATAAAATACAGCATATATAATCCTTTGAGAACACCATTATTCCCCAAGATTAAACCTGGATATCAATCATAATAAACATGTTAGGATCCTCAAAAAATAATACATAATAAAGGGGGGATCTCAAATGCTCGGTAAGGGTAAATAAATCAACAGAAGCTATAAACATTTACGGAATGATGTATAATAAAAACAGAAGCCTTTTAAACATAAAACTTTTATATGATATGGTAAAAATAATTCAAAATTACCATATAAACATACACATGGATATTATACAAGTTGAATAAACATTTAAAAAACTAATTTCATAAAGAGGGAATGCATAATGTCGTACATAATAACTATTACATCAAGGCCATGTGCCAAGACCATTTACAAATATTCTATCGAGGACTTGTCCCAAGACACTAGTTTGTCTCATTAGACCTACTAATTCATCGAGGGGCTATAATGGGCCACACGCATCACTTACTATGTCGAATGAATTGCTCATATGAATAGGGTGAAACATAACATAAACATTCATATTAATACTAGCATACGAAATGTCAATGCATTAACCATAAACCATGAATGGTATAAAAATAGCACATCCACAGTCAAACAAATAAAAAGTCATTAAATGTAATATGGAATATTTTATTATAACAAATCAACCTCAATCAATAATAATATCCACTAATGTATTTTTACATAGTTGAAAATGATTGGTAAAACGTTTTGAGGGAATTATACATTTTTCATGAAATAATTTAAAAGTTACACAATTTATAAAGGAAGTCCTTTAAAGTATATTTTTGAATCAAATTTTCCCATACCACTTTGAAAATTTTGAATGTACTTAAAATTTTAAAACAATCATGTCTATATAAATAAATCCTCAAAATCATTTTTAATGCATATACATTAATTAAATTGATTTAGAAAAATAAATCTTTAAAACATTTAAAATGATGATCTAGTTAATAATTCCCTTCCATAAAACATTAAAATATTCCTTTTGAAAAAAAATTATGAAACATGGGAATGTATGATGAATATATCCCAGTTAATACTTACACATAAACAATCTCGTATAATAATGATATTGAGAAATTAACCCTTATAATAGGTCTGATACTCATCATACGTGTATAAAACACCTATATAATGTTTTTAAACAAATTATTAACTTATATGAGAATCATAATAATGTTTATTATAAAATATATGATTTTTTATGCCTTTATGTTACCCATTTTATTAACAAATCCATGTTAATGCATCATTTCGTGTAATGTATTTTTGTTAATCAAGTGTGTTTTGACTTGTTATTCTTGATCATATTACATAGATCAGGATATTCTTACATCAAGAATGTATAATATGATTTATATAAAATATATACTCATAATATAAATATATAAAATAGATTCATATATAAAATGGAATACATTGTTCATGGAGATGGTAGGTTGTACATACACATGAATGGTTTGTTCGTTTTCTTATCCTATTGAATGGAAGTAAGTGAATGAAATATAGGTATATACGTATATTTTTTATAAAGGTTGGGTCTGAAGCCTCATTTTTATTATTAAAGCAAAGAAAAGACCACTTTAACTGGGTAGAGGGAGACCTATTACATATCCTGTAGGCCCAGTGGGCATTTAGCCCATTACATAGCCCGTATGCCCAAATTTTAGGCCCAAGACCCATTCTGTGAATAGTACTGCTACAGTACGCACGCAGCTATTGTACAACACATTACCCACTTCCGCTACAGTTCCCCTACCACCGCTATAGTTCCCCTACCGCCGCTATAGTGTCGCCATTGCAACAGTATCTCGGCTACTACAGTAGCGCTATAGTGCTGCTACAGTATCTTCTGCCCCATCAGTTTTAAACCCCCATTTTCATGTAGAATTATTGGGTGCTTAACACTAAGACAAACCCCAACTACACATATATAGATATAATTCCTATAGAATTATAATTTCATATATTTCATAATTATTAATAATATTTTTTTAGTCATTCTTCGATGGTAAAATTGGAGAATGAATCTCATCACGTTGTGGATACCGTATGTTGTACGTACGCATGAGCAATAATGTCATTTCCCTAATGATCAAATGGTATAGAATTGAATGGAATATGAATTTTACAAAAGCAATATCATGTTTTATGTTTTATTTACATCAATTATATTCATTGTTATGCCCATATAAATAAAGTGTACAAGAATAATGGTTACACCACTACGTGGAGACAGTAAGTCGTACGTACGCACGCATGGTGGTATTGTTTTTCATATGATAGGTAAAATGAAGAATATGGTTTTACCTTGATCCTAAAAACATCTCAACATATATTATATTCTGGATTTATTATTTTAGTATGGTAAAAACATAGTAATAGGATGCATAAGAAGAAATTAACTGTGAAGGAAGGGATAAAATGATTACCTCTTCTTCAGGTGTCTTCTTTTGATTTTCACAAAATAAATCCTTAAGTTGGATTTATGATCAATGTAATGACTATAGGTTGAATTTAGGGTAGTTGGGAGGATATTTGGACTGTGTTTAGCTGAGTTAAATGTCTTTGGAGGTGTGAATTAAAAGAAAAGGGAGGTGCCCTTTTTATAAGAGATGTGAGGGGCACTTTAGGAAAAGCTTTAAATATTATTTTATTATAAAATTGTTTTCAGTATATAATAGCTCAAAATTAATTCATTTCGATGATATGATTATTATGGGTCAAAATAATCTCATCTAATAGGTTTTAGACATGCTTATTTCATAAAGGTAACCTTATTTTTTGGGATTAACCTTTAGTTAACCACTTCTACTCTTACCTTGTCTTCATGTACTTTTATATTATAGAGTTAATTTAGTTACTATAAAATGTCAACATAACCTCAAGTGGATCATTAATGAAATTTATATCTTTATCTACGTAATTTTGATGAATTTTATATTTTTATAAGTTTATATCATTTAATAAAATAGTATATTTTAAACTCATTTATACCAATTTTGAAACTATTTGGTAATTGATTTTTCATAAAGTAGTAACATATTTATTTATTAGAATAAAAGGAATTAAATCATACCTAATATTTAAATTTCATCCATAAAATTCTTTTATGGCATAAAAACATTCAAATTATATTTATTTTAATATTTATAATATCATTTATTTAATTCATTCATAAATAAAGAAAATATTGCATCATTATTGTGTCATAAAGTAATTTAGATATTTAATTTATAAAAATTAAAAATTAAATACCATGATTTCGGAAATATTTTTATATTTCTAATTATATTTTTATTCAAAAATATCAGTCATATAACCCTATACTAAAATTATTTTAGTAAAAGTTACATGTGTATGTTATATTTATCTTTACATTAAATTAATTCTTATAACATGTCATTATCATACCCAAGTTGTCTCCAAATGACAAAAATTTGGCCTAATGATTATCATGGTCGAATATATCTCATCTAATAAGATGAGGACATGTGTTAGGGTAGTTTTATATTTTTATTATATTATTTTTTACCCTTATTTACCTGATTTACCATTTAACCATGGCAAATAAAAATAATTTCAGAAGTAACGAATCATAATGTCAAAAAATAAATTGTACCTATTTATAAAAATTGGACCTTATGATTCAAAATATTTTATCTGATTTTACAAATTCAATTCACAGTGTTGGAAGAAATTAATTTAAAATTAATTCCCATTGTCAAAACTAGAAAGTGGGTTTTTATGAAGTAAAAACTACCAAAATATTAACATGTGTTTATCTCAAATTTAAATGTGAAATTATATAAAATTACCTTAATTATATTAAATGAAAAAAATATAATCTAATTTTAATTTAAAACCACTCAAATTTATAATCTAACACTATAAATTATTTTTATTAAAAAAGTTGTTTTCAATTAAAATTTAGTATTTTTCACTATTCGTCAAAATATGAATGTTATCAAAGAAGTACCAAAAGTTTATCCAAACTAAATTTTTATGTCCCTCATATAAATAATAATTTAATTTCATCATGTTTAATTTATAAAAGTATCAGATATTGTATTTAAAAAGGGTTCTCCATTAAAAGGTATAAAAATATCATTTTTTAAAGATACTTATTTTATCGGATGAAATGAATTTGACTTTATATTATGTCTATCCTACACAAAAGATAGATCTTAAAATTATTTGTTATATAAAAAATTCACAATGTTGTTAATAGTATTCATAGCCTCTTTTTAAATGGCCAGTTCGATAGGTCGTGTTGTGCTTGAACTCAGTGTTGCATACATCACACGCAATTGAATTATTTGAAAGAAAGTGTATCGTGGATTATTGGGGTGTTACATCTAAAGGGATATAGATATATAATTTTTGGAAGACTAGAACCTCTATATTGTGGATATGTAAGTGGAGAATAAAATTTTTCAGAGTTCGGTTGAGCTAGAAGACTCAATGCGGTGAACTAATATAGGGGACGAGGTGTCCTTTTTTGACGAACGGGATGGGATCTTATGGAATCTCAAAAAATATTAATTTATTATACAATCAATATCATTAAAAATGTGACATCCTAGACCTGGATGCCAGTTAATGGGTGTCCCAAGCCTAGTGGGACCCATGGCCTCAATTCAATCTCCCAGAATACTAGAGGCTTCCAACTATAAGTGAGGGCCTAGGGTGTGCCTATGGGGAGACTATTACCTCATTAACAAAGTGTATCTCAGTGGATGAAAGTAAACATAAGTAAAATAGTAGAAGAAATATATGTAAACAGAAGGAACTGTGGAAAAATAGAGACAATAGTAACAATAACTAAAAAAATTAGAATAGCATTCAACAAGTGATTTTATGTCATGTCAATAGAAAACTAGAAAACATTGAGACAAGATAAAAAGAAATAACATGACCCCCATTATTATTAAAAAATCAATGAATATCCCAATCATCCCAAGATATGGCTCATTCATATTCTATAAAGTTCCATTTTAAATAGTAAGCAATCAAGTGTTTGAAGTCGTATGCTTCCCTTTGTCAACAGCTAGACAAATGATCTACTCTGGGTACCAAATGGTGCATGGAGAAGGTGTGAGAGAAATCTCAGTTGCCCACCACCAACAGTGTTTATAACATCTGAACCATGTAATGTAAATGTAATAGTGTGCAAGCATTCATATATAAAGAAATTTAGTACAATGTAACTAAATACCCAAGTACCTTCTTCATCCCTTAACTGGTCTCTAAACATGTAACCAATTCATTTAATTAAGTAATTAGAAATTTTAGATGGGTTGGTCTTGTGAGTCATATCCAACACTAACATCACCTCATGATAGTATATATAGTGATGCGTCTAATATATAACAAGGAAACTATGATTAATGAAATTAAATATTGATGTTCTAAGGTAATAACCAAGGAAACATAGGCCTCAAGGGTCCCCAAATCAGTAGTAATTGTAGCCTAGCTAAGGATAAGAGTGTAATCTAAGGTGAAAGTTACAAGGAATTCCACAATAAGGTGCCTACCAAATCCAAGGTGATCATCCAATGTAAAATGGGGCTAAGGAGAGACAGGGCCCTATAGGTTGTGACCATGGAACCAAATTGTGAATGCTGGTTCCAAAGAGTATATCCAATGCATCATGTGATAATATGAATTGATCCTATGGTGTCATACTGGGAATCCAAAAATAGACAAGGATTGGGATCTATATGGGTATCAACCTATTCGACTCGTATCCTTGAATCATAATGGGGTTCCAGAGTGATTATGGAGTTTTCCAATCAGTTTCCAAGGTGAGCTCGAGTAATGCCATTTTTTGTTTAATTATGAAATCATTTAATATTTTATTTAGGTAAAGAATTTAACATCATTAGTTTGATGAGGAAAAGTATCATGAAACATTTTAATCAAGTCTTTTGGTTCAAGTCTTTCAAATAATTATTGTTACAAGGACAAGTAGCATACAACCATTCATTTAATTCATTTAAATCATATGCCATATTCAAGGATTTTTCCATTATCTTACATTAATGTGGTAATGGGTGTTATGATTATACAACCTACTATTCATTTACAACTAAGGCCAAGTCATATACTTAGTATTCATTCCAATTCACATTTCTCATTTTATTGTCAAATTGAAGCACTAACCTTAGGTTGGTCAAGTGATGGGTATACATGGTACTAGCCATAATGAAATTCTCATTATAAACAAGCCATTTAATATATAAATGATCACCCATAGAAAGTTCAAACCATGGAAAACCCAAATGTTGTCTCAAACGTGTTAAAACACTAAAATGACAATTATGGCATAACATCCTGTATGGGATGAATGGAGTTATGGGTGAAACCACCAGTAACTAATCACATATTTGGAGTGATCATAACCATAGAGTTCTAATGATTATAAACATTGCAAATAAATTCCACAAATGGTACCTGATGAAATCGATAGACCCCGCATCACAAGTCTAAAATCAATGAACATTAGGGATGAGTTCTAGACCACCCACCATTGGGTTTTAGGATCCTTCCACTTCGATATTATCCCTTGATTTGGTTCGGATTATATAAGATCTAAGAAAAATAGAAAAATTATCACACCATGCTATCTAGGATGAGTACAAAAGGGAAGGAGAACGGCTTAGGAGGACTCGAGTACTTACTGTTGCGCATCGAAAGTGTCGAACGAAAGCTCGATGGGATCTCAGAATAAGTATATATTTGAATCCCTATATTTGGCCTTTAAAAATAAAGACAAAGATCTATGGAGGTAATTTTCACATAATCTTTGATTAAGGATGAACGAGGGAGATTAAAAAATCATTAAAGGTAATTTTGTAAAATTACATAGAAATATGGCATGTTCACAGTTTTTCTGCATGGGTTGACAAACTATGTGAAAACTGTATCAGTTTTTCTGGGTATAAGGGGAAGATTTCATGGTTAGTATGCACAGCCATGCACAAACCATGTAAAGTGGTTCTGTCTAGAAATTTCAATCTACATGGTTAGCCAAACCTTGATCCAACCATACGCTAACCATGAGTCCTATCTAGTTTCCCCAAAAAGATGGCTTCTAGGATCCAAAGATGAAACTAACACTGTTGAGACCTTTAATAACCAATTAAGAATCTATAATAGGTCTAAAGGAAAGATTTAGACCAAAATTTAAAGGATCCGTACCTGAGTGAAAAAACAGGTTCTTACAATCATTCCCCCTAAAAAGTACGCATCCCTGAGTTAACCTTCTAATGATGGAGAAACATTGTCTGAGAACAACTCTATTTATTGGGAATGTATGTTGGCTTCTATATCTCAAGTCTCATCATTTACTCATTTTTTCTGCCATAGCACCCATACTAGAGGGACAGACTTGCCTTAGAGAGCCTTCGTGATCTGGTTGACGATGCATAATGGATACTCCTCAAAGGTGGAATTATCATATAACTCATCTTCCTTGAGATCAAAAGTACGAGATATGTTGGCATGATATTGGTGAAGCTATGAATCATTATAAAAATCATGCATGTCATGGTACCTCTAAGGTAGTAGAAACCGATAGGCTACTGGCCCAAATCTCTCTAGAATTTTGAATGTCTATACAAAATGAGTTGACGACTTTCCATTCATTCATAACCATCTATTACCGAGCTTGGGTGATACCCTAAAGAAAAGACAATCCCAGACCTTTATTTAAGAGTTCATTAATGATGATTAGAATAAGATTTTTTTCTATACCAAACAATAGTCATATACATTATGTTCACTTGAACTTTCTCTAAAGTCTCTTGAACGAGATGAGTACCTAGTAGGGCTGCCTCAGATACCTCTAGCAAGAATAGGGGAGAACGGTATGACCTACCACATAAGACCTCAAAAAGATCCATCTGAATTGTCTCCCAAAAGCTATTATTGTAGGAGAACATGATGAGAGGGATATGATTCTCCCAAAAACATCTAAAACAAGGACACAAGCTCAAATAATATACCATAAAACTTGTATTGTCCATTTTTATTAAACATCTGTATGAGGGTAAAAATATGTTCGTAGAAGCACTTGATTCCCCCTAGACTTCTTCAATCCCGGGTATATCTATGACATGAAACTATAATACCTATCTAAAATGATAGTACATGGAACCCTGTGTGGTTGAATGATCTCTCGAACACACAGACTTACCATTTCATCAACAAATAAAGTCTCCAGAATAGGAATAATGTGGGATGATTTTGTTCGTTGGTCAATGACTACACATATAGTATCACTGCTACTCAGTGACTGAGGCAAGCTGGCTATGAAATCCATAGCAACATCTTCTCATTTCCATTCTGGGACTAGAAGTTGTGTTATCATGCTTATAGGTATCTGGTACTCCACCTTCACCTGCTGACAAGTGGAACACCTAGTGATAAAACTTTCTCTATAAAATTTTATCGCATGACACCAATAATGGAATTCCATGTCTTGATACATCTTTGAGATACCTGGATGAAATTCCCACTGAGAATTGTGGGAATATTTCACCAACTCATCTCTCATATCTACAGGAAAACATAGGTGTCCACGTAGATGCAGGACATCATCTCTATCCACAAACCAATCCAGAGGCTGGTTATTTCCTGATATACTCTCATGGATTACTAAGCCTTCAGGATCTGAAAATTTTCTACTATTCACATTCTTAAGGAGGGAATGTATGATACATAATAATGCTCTTGACTATCATGTAACTCTAGATACAGTTCAAAAAAAGGGTAATTAACTTTCATTCATTATTGGCTTCCTGTATGGCATGTTCTTGAGTTTTCTAACTCAGTTCACCTATAACCACATTTCCCTTCCCAAGCATATAGGAAGTCTAAAAATCAAAGGAATATAGTATTTCAACCCATGTCCACTGTCTAAGGTTCATGTCACATTTATAAAATATATATTATCAGCTCTTGTGATCTATGTACACCACAAAGAGCTCACCCAAAAAGATAGTGTCTCCAACAACGTAAATCATGTACAACTACTACTAAATCTATGTCATGCATCAGCTAATATCTCTCATGAGGTCTCAACTTCCGAGATCCATACACAATGACTTTTTCCTCCCACATTAGCACTACTCCTAGTATGATGTCTGATGCATCACCAAAGAAGTTATAACATATACCTAGATCCAAAAGAGTCAGAATAGGTGTCGATAAAATTCTCCCTTTATCTCAAGAAATGATTTAATACATGATTCTAACTATATGAATGTGACACAATTATTTTCCATACCGGTAAGTGGTGAAATAGGGAAATAAAAGTATTGGATGAAAAACCTGAAATATCCATCTAGTCCCAAGAAAAATAGTATATCAAACATATTCTTTGGATTCTCCAAGGAAACAACATCACCAACCTTTTATGGGTCAACAGATACTCTTAATTCTGATATTATATGACCTAAGAAGTAAAATTTATCAATCCGAAAGTGGCACATCGCATGCTTGGCATAAAATTGATGCTCTATCAGTGTACCCAGAATGATCTCTAGATTTTTGACATGTTCTCTATGAGTTTAATAATAAACCAAGATGTCATCCACAAAGGCTATGAACAAAGAGTCCAAATTGGGGTAAAACTCCCTATTCATCAGATCCATGAAAATGGTGGTCTCGTTCATAAGATCGAATGGTATGACAAGGTACTCTTATAGACCATACCTACTATTGAAAGTTGTGTGTGGCATGTTTAACAGCCTAACTTGAACCTAATGATTACCTGATCTTAGGATGATGTTAGAGATGATATTTTATCCTCATATTTGGTCGAAGAGAACATCTATTCAAGGAGGTAGATATCAGTTCATAACAGTAAGCTAGTTTAACTTTCTGTAATCCAAACATAGATGTAAAGTTCCATCTTTTTTATTGGAAAAAACATTGTTGAACCCCAAGGGGATTCGTTGTGGAGTATAAAAAAAATTAGAATCTAAATACTCTAACTGATGCTTGAGCTCTTGAAGCTATATCGGTTCCATCATGTACGGAGAAATGTACATTGGTGCTCCACCTATAATAAGCTAGATTATAAACTCTACCTCTTTCTAAATAGGTGAGCTAGAAAAATCGTTTGGAAATACGTACCTGAAATGACCAACTACTAGAGGGAAACCACCCTTATTTAAACCATTATCCTCTAAGAAGATATTTTCAATTTGGTTGATCACTCTACAAAGCCCATGATTCTCTGGTATTCCACTACCATCATTGACATACCACTCACCCTTATGTAGATAACTACTACCCTTTGGTGATGTAAGATACCTTAAGGTGATACTAGTCTAAAATAGCATGAGAGTGAACCAACCAATCCATTCCCAGAATTACATATGAAGCTTATCATCTCAATAACAATGAAGTACTATAAGAAAGGGTAACTACCTAACTCAAGGGGACGATCCTTAAATATTAATAATCCCACTACTCTTACCCCTAAAAGAATATCTAGGGTCATTATACCATTGTAAAACGGTATCTTCAGTCTGAGATTCTCTATTATAGATAAAGATATAAAATAGTTTGAAGAACCACTATCAAATAAAATAGATACTATAGTTGAGGATACTAAAATAGTAACTCGTAATATAAATGGTCTCCCATCTAGATTGTTGGATATTGGTTGTAGTGCATCCAACCGACCTGATCCACAACATTGTGAAAAATATGGACTACTACGATAAACATTTATCTCTTAACGATGATGGAGATCAGGTGTCTAGCTACCATGGCCATGACCTCTTCCATGGCTAGAACTACTAGTGTTTTTCCAACTCCCCACCTAATGTGTCATAAAAGAACTCGCTCATGAAGATGGAGCTAGTGTAGAGCCATTTCCACACGAGGATGGTGGAAAGGACAACAGAAACACTAGAGATTCCCAATATGGCCATAATCCCGACACTCTATTTGGTATATATCACATTGAGGTTCCGTGTCCACCCACTTTCCACACAAATGACACTCTATGGAGATATTGAAGCATACACTCTGGTTGTCACTCCACTGATGGGAAACCTCAAAGGGAACGCTTCCTTCCACAAGAATAATTACTTTCCTGGCATGGAATTTTTTACATATGCCTGGTACTATTGTTGTCCCTTAGGTTTTACTCAGTGATAAGAGATTGATTGACTATCTCAAAAAAATAGGCTGGAAAAAGACATTGATCTACGTACGAATGGTGTACTTCATCCCATCCTCAAATTGTCTAGAATGTGAATGCTCATATCCTATTATAATTGGTGAAAAGTGATGTAAATATGTGAAATGAACTGAATATTCCATAACTGACATAGATCCCTACTCGTGATTCATGCACTCTCTAACTCTGTCAGCTCTCAATGAGTAAGGAAAGAATTGATCATAGAATTCAATTTATAAATCATCCTATAACATACTCTGATGAGGACTGTCTCGAGTAATCACATCCCACAAAAACATGGTCGAATCCTGGAGCATGTATGTTTAAATCTTGAATCTCCACTCTAGACTCATTTTCAGATTCTCAAAGATATATAGGGTGGATTCAAGGCAAGACTTGGCAGCCTTTGGAGTGTGATCCCATAAAAAGGTAGAAGGGTGTTGTAGCTAGAACTCAGAAGTTAAATCATCCATTATAGGTTCAAGACATTGACCACCATGCATGGATTTCATTAGACATAGAAAACTATTGTGAACTTGGGAATCAGTTCCTATATCAGGTACAACAGGTGATGCCTCAAGTGGTACTCTAGGAGGTAAGACTGGCGGGTCAGGGCCCACCACGTCTAGAGCATGGTCGTCACCACCCTCGTGGCATACGACATGAGGACACCATGGAAGAATTGACTTATAATTTCCCAACACACCCATCCTAACAGTATTAATTAGAATGAAATCATCACTATATAAATCTTATCATAAGAAAACTCACTACCCAAGGTATACGACCCTATCTACCCACTAAGACAGCTTGGTATCATTAAATTCTCATGTATTACTTTAATTTTATTTTATATTTAATTACCAGGTTCACTCCTTTACCTTTATGAAACATGAAAAGTATGGATAAGTATGTGAAATAATTTCATTTTAGATTACATGATTCACTTTTTAATAGATAGTGATTTCGGTTGAATCAGTTCCCATAAACCTATCACTAGAAACGACCCCCATTTATTTATAACAGAATGAATCAACTGAGAAAATTACTAATCCCAATCAATGAGGTCCCATAGCTCATAGGTTCTAGGATCAAGACTTTTCTCTGATACCACTGTGTGATGTCCCATATGAGAATGCACACATAACAGGTTCCTTGAGCAGAGTGGGCTACATGGCCTCAAGCAAATCTCCCCAAATTCCAAAGTCTGATGACTAGAAGTGAGGGCTATGGGTGTGTCCATGGGGAGACTATTACTTCATTAACAATGTTTAGAGCATCATATGAAAGTAATAATAGTTAAATATTGGAAGCAATATAAGTAAACTGAAGGCACAGTGGAAAAATAGAGACAATAATAAACATAATTGAAACAGCTAGAATTGCATTCAACAACTGATGATATTTCAATTCCTTAGAACATTGAAACACATGGATAATAGACTGAAAGCATAACATGTTCCACAAAAGTTTGAAGGAAATAAAAAACTATACCAAGCATCCCGATCTCTAGCTCGGCCATCTTCTATCAAACTCGATCCAAAATAGTAATCAATAAAATTGTTTGAAGTTGTATGATTCCCTTTGTCAACACTTTTAACCATGTACTATACTTTGGGTACCAAATAGTTCCTAGAGAGGGTGTGAGATAAATATCAGTGGTCCACCACCAATGGTTTCTATAACATCTAGCTTGTGTAATGTAAACTTAATAGAGTGCATGCATGCATATATAAAGTAAATTAGTACAATGAAACTAAATACCCAAGTACCTGCTTCAGCCCTCAGATGGTGTTTTAACATGTAACCATTAATTTAGTTCAGCAATTAAACATTTTATATTTATAGGTCTCATGATTTATAGTCAACACTAACATCACATCATTGTAGTATAAATATTTATGTTTCCACAACGTAACCAAGAAACTGTGATTTATGATAATTAATATTTAAGATACAAGGTAATAACCAAAGAAACATATAACTCCAGGGTCTCTAACTCATTAGTAATTGTATCCTGGATAAGGATATGAGTTTCATCCTAGATTATTTTCCAATGCATTCCATAATACAGTTCCTACTGAATCCAAGGTGATCGCCCAATGTAAAACAAGGCTAAGCAGAGATAGGGCCATATGGGATGTAACCATGGCACCTACTTTTCAATTATAGATCTAAGGAGTGCACTTAAGACATCATGCGATAAAACAAAGGGATTCTACGATGTCATACCAGGGACCCAAAAATAGACATGGATTAGGATCTATTTGGTTATCAACCTATACAAGCCATATCCTTGAATCGTAATTGGATATCCGAGTTCTTATGGAATTCTCCAATTAAAATCTAATGAAATGTCCACTATGTACATTTCCTTTTAATTATGAATCCTTGTAATAATTAATTTGTTTCATTCCTTTCTTTTCATTAGTGTGATAAGATCAAGTATCATTATACCTTTTAATCAATTCATTTTCTTAAATCCTTTCTTTTCCTTAGTGTGACAAGGCTAAGTAGCATACAACCATTCATTTATTACATTTATAGCATATTCCACATTCTAGGGTCATTTTATTATCTTCCATTAATGGGGTAATGGGTGTTACACATATGAAACCTACTGTTCATTTACAGTTAAGTCCAAGTCATATACTTTTTATACTTTCTAATTCACATTTCACATTTTATTGTCAAATTGATGAACATACATTAGGCGGGTCAAGATGTGGGAACACATGGTATTAGATATTATGAAATTCTAATTTTAAACAATCCATTTAATATTTAATCACTTACCCTTAGGAAGGTCAGTCTTAGGAACACCCAAATGTTGGCTCAAATATATTAAAACACTAATATGACAATTATGGAATAACATCCTACATAGGATGAATGGAGTTGTGGGAAAAACCATAAACAATTAGTCACATTTTTGGAATGATAATAACCATACGGTTCTAATGATTATAAATATGGAATATAAATTACATAAACGACACCTGATAAAATCGGCGGGGGCCATAAAAAACCCAAAATCAATGGACTTTAGGGATGATTTATAGACCACCCAACTTATGGTTGTATGATCCTTCTCCTTAAATATTTTCCCTTTATTTGTATCAGATCAGAGATGATCTATGAAAATGAGAAAAATTCTCACACTATGATATCTAGGTCAAGAGAAAAAGAGAAGTAGAATGACTCAAGAAGACTCGAGTACTTACCGTTACGCATCCAATGTGATGAAAGGATGCTCGATCTGATCCCATAAGAATGATATCTTTCAATCCCTAATTTTGGACTTCATAAAGATACAAAATGAAATCCATAGAGGCACTCCCACATAATCAGGGATTATGGAAGGAGGGAGCTTAATAGATTATTAAAGATAATTTTGTAAATTTACCACAAAAAATGGAATGTGCACGGTTTTTCCACACTGTTTGAAAAACTGCATTCAAACCATGTGAGGTTTTCTATGTATAAGGGGAAAATTACATGGTTAGGCTACATGGCCATGTGTAAACCATGCGAAGTGGTTCTGTCGAGAAATGTCAATATGAATGGTTATCCAAACCATGTGCCAATCATGCCCTAACTGTGTGACTTATCTAGATTCCCTAAAAATATGGGTTCCACACTCCGAACATGACTCGGACACCCATGAGAGCTTTAATAACCCATTAAACATCAATATTAGGTCAAAAGTAAATATTTATACAAAAATTTAAAGGATCTATACGTTTGTGATGAACCAGGTTGTTACAGAAAATACCACCAATAGGAAATGTATTCAAAGATAAAATGAGATATGGTTGAAATATCCTCATCCAATATATTTTGGACAATTTTGGGTATAATTTTTAACCTTATCATATTGATTAACCCATAGTTTACCGATTTTAATTTTAGAAATGGTAATAATATTTTAAATTTTAAAAGTTTAATATTTTTACCTATCTGGTGTCCATTGAACATTGAATGGTTAATTTATGGAATTTTAGTCAATAAATTATCCCATTTGTCATTATTTATTGTTTTTAGGATTTCTAAATAATTCAATAAAATATTATTTTTATAAAATATCATTAGTTTCAATTTTAACACTATTCATACATTGATTTTAAGAAATTCAATAAAGTAAGATAAATTCGAACCAATCTATTTAATAAAATCATAATATGTCATATTAACTAATAAATTTTTGGAGAGTCTAAATTAAATCAAATTTTAATTATTTTCATATATTTAATATCATTTATTTGATTGTTTCATTAATTGAATAATTATTGCATCATAATTGTTACATTATTTAAAATAATTATTTATTCACTAAAATTCTAAATAAAATATAATTATTTATTTAAATATACTATATTTAAAAATAATATACACAATCTATTATATCTTTATTTAGTCACATATTAAAAATATTTACTTATTAAAATTAAAAGTATGACATTTTGTCGCTCTTGATGATTTTCAAAATATCTAAGTCACTCTCATGGACAGGTGTCCATTATATTATTAAATTTTGATACTTATAGGTTACGGGTATAATTAAATTCATACAATAGAATTTCAGAAAGTTTTATGGTATTTTTATAATATGTATACTATTATTTTTACCCTTAATTTACCTGATTTACCCTTGACCGTGGTAAATAAAAATTACTAAGGTTACTATTCATATTATCTAAAAATAAAAGGGACCAATGTAATAAATGTAGTTCTTATAATTCCAAATATGGAATCAATTTTTAAAAATTCAAAATTTTCAATCTTCATAATTTAATTAAAAATTAATCGAGTTGACGGATACCGAAAACAAGTTTTTAAAGTAAAACAAATTCCAAAAGATTGAAATATTTTGATATCCAAATTCATCGTGAAATTTATTCCAATGAGATTAATTATATTAAATTATAATATATATATATATATATATAAATTAAAACAAATCTAAAATATAATCTATAAATATAAATAAATTAGACAAAAAATAAGTTTTCAATTAAAATACAGTATTTTTTAACTATTTCTCAAAAAATGAATCTCATCAAAAAAATAATAATAAATCAACCAGATTAAATTTTGATATTATTATTCCAATTAAAAATTTTATTTTTTCAAATATATTTCTTAATATTTTTAAAAAATATATTTAAAATTAGTGTTCCATCAATTGGAAACAAATATGTCATTTTAGAAAAATACATCTTTTATGTGTAAAATTAGATTTGTTCTTATAAACTATCTAGAAAAAAACATAAGATGAATGTTAAAAATTAGAGCGAATATTATATATATATATTATTAATATAATCTAACATGATTGATTTGATTGATTTTTTGTATAAAACATAGTAATGTATATATGTTTAGAAAAACTTTTCCTTTTATTTTAAAAAGGGTTTTCCATTTTATAATTAATTTGTAAAAGAATTATATATACATTTGAAAACCAAATTTTTTTAATTTACTTAATCTTATTCAAACCCACTATTATAATTTCTATATTTTAATTATATTTTTAAAATGATTACAATAATTAAAATAATTATAACTACATGTAGTTCAAGCTTAACACGGTGTAGCGTATAACAAAAGACAACAAAAAAATTAAATTTATTTGAAAAATAGGTTCATAAAAATTAGAGGAGTTACATTATTTCTAGGAAGAACCACATAATCTCTATCATAGTAAAACTATTGGATATTCTTCTATACTTATCTTCAACATCTATCTTAGTGTTATGTTCACTATTTTATATTTTCTAAATCTATTTTATAAGGTTACTGATAAACATAGTTTGATACAAACTATAACACCCAGATACCATAATACTAAAGCTGGTGAATTAATAAATTACATTATCATAGATACAAATTTCAAATCCCAATGGAATGAATAGTTTAGCAGTTTCAAAAAAACAGATTACCTAAATGATATGCGTGTTACTTTGGGAAATTGAAAATAAAACATAATAAATAACAAAGACTAATAAATTTAATCCTTGAAAATCATTCAATTGATTCCTCATAATAACCTAGGTAAAGGAAGAAATAAGTATGATCTCAAATTCTCCGTAAGGGTAAGTATTATGTATGTAATAATGAATTAATGTTAATTATTCAACATGGTAAGTGAAATAATTGAGAACACATGGCATATAAATACCTGGATAAGGCATAATCAATATGGAATGGTAAAAAGCGAAAACAACATTCCATTAAATCAATAAACTAAGAATGAAATGAATTTATATATTTTTTCATAGTGAAAATATATTGGAAAAAAATACTAAATCAAAATGATGATAATGATTAATTATTGGATTTCATGTGTAAGGAACATGAAAACCTCTATTTTAAATACCTATCCTCCAGATACTTTAAAATTATAGAAAGAAACCTATTTATTTTTTCCAAAATATTTTTATCATGAAAACCTATTGATGCATTGAGAGGATATATAAATTTTGGGCCTCAACTGTCAATTCTTATTCAAATAATTCCTCATATCAAATAATCTATTTAATCGATAAATAATATGCCTTATCAAATATCTTTATTAAAAAAATGATACATTTTTATAAATAATTCCATATTTAATAAAATTATTATTAAATTAAACACCATATACAAAAATTTTATAAAATTTAATCAATAATATAAACCATTAACTAAGAATTTGTATGTTTAAAATGTCACAATAAATTGATTGTTTCAATAGAAATTTAGCAATCACAAAAGAAAGTGAGATTTGTAAATAATACTTTTACCACATAGTAATTTTCTATCTAAACCACTAGGTTGTGATAATTCAACTTGAAACATAAAATACCATGATTTATGTGATAATAATGATATTAAAAGAAAAAGGGGAAGTTTATACACGAAATTAATGTGAATTTGTGCAAGACAATGAAATATTCTCAATGGAATGTAAATTGAGACGAAATCTATTACTACTTGGTAAATTTTTAATTATAATCCCCATAAAAGGAATATTCTTTAATTAAAATATAAATAACATTAAAATAAATTTAATAATTATATAAAATAAAATAGGGTAATAATATACACCATTCAAAAGAAATTAGTAGTGAAAATGTTGTATGCCTAACAGGAAGAAAAGTGAGGCAATAATCTCTTACCTTGTGTTTCCATTTTGGTGAACATACATTAACTTCATGTATAATGGTTTTAATAATCATAAAAAATTATAACATAACCATAATTATATTTATAATATAATATTTTATATTCTTATAATATCTTATTTCCCATTTGTTAGAAATATTTCGTAATTTTTACTATTTCAGGCATTAAATGTCTAGTTTTTTAGATTGTTCTGACTTGTTATCTATTTTTCTTATTAATTAGATCATAAATTAATCTTATAAATAATTTAATCAATGATATAAATATCATATATACATCTAGTGTATATATTCATCATTTATGGAGATGGTAGGTCTTAGGTACATATGAAAACTACTTCCATCTCTTTGTCGTATCAAAATAATAAAAAGTAAACGATATATATATATAAGTACATAATAATTATAGCATCATTTTATTTTCATGAATGTCACATATGTTGATTTAAACCATCCTTTAATACATTCCATGTATTGCGTGAATGAATCATATCTCCCTGAGGATGGGGTAGTCTATGTGTCCACAAACAATGTTATCATATCACCACAAAATGGAATGCATGAAGATATGTTCTATATAAGAATTAAAAAAGTATTAATAAATTATAAATATCATATATAAAAATTTAAAATATTATTTACATCATATTTCCCACCACGATAAGTGGTAAATAAAAAATGAATAATTATCGTTTTGCGAGGCAGTAGTACACCATACACACAAAAGATAAGTTTGTTACCCATAAGATGGAGGTGTGTGTAAGTGTAAGAAAAACCCTTATCATTAAAACAACTCTGTATAATTAGGATAAATATTTTTTAATATAATAATATAATAATAATATTTTATAGGGTGGATAATTAAATAAAATGAATGTGATCGTTGGAGAATGTTGCATTGTTTTCAAGAAACTGCATTTGGTTTATACCAAAATACTTGTTTGGTTGGATTTCTGAAAAAATTAAGGATTATAGGATTAGGGGAGGGATTTTGAAAGATTAGTTTAGTATGTTAATTTTTAGATAAAGTTCTTAAGGGGTGTGAATAATTTGTAGGGTCACTAGTGCATAAAACGTTATTTACGTCACCATTTTTTACGCCGGTTATATATAACCGATGTGAGAATCTATGAAACGTGGTTTTATACGTCGGTTATTTAATAACAGACGTAACAAATGCATTGAGTAGCTTTTTAACGTCGGTTATTTTAATAACCGACGTTACAAATCGTGGGGGTTTTTTAGGTCGGTTATTTGATAACCGACGTAAAAAACGAGATATCTATGCGTTTTTTACGTCGGTTATTTTATAACCAACGTAAAAAACCAGATATCTATGAGTTTTTTACGTCGGTTATTTTATAACTGACGTAAAAACCCAATGCTCAAGGGCTTTGTTACGTCGGTTATAAAATAACCAATGTAAAAAAACCAAACAAAAGCGCGGGGGGTTTTTTACGTCGGTTTTCAAATAATCGACTTTATAAATTTAAAAAATAGTTTATAACATCGGTTATATAATAACTGATGTTATAAAACATTTAAAAAATTAAAGCCCCGTGGAGTGTCATTTATGATTTTTCGATCTACAGTCCACCGACTCGTCTCTCTCACGCGGTAAACCCTAATTGGATCGTCGATCGACCTGTGTTAAACTCATTTTGGCTTCATCGTTTATCATCTTTACTCTCCTCGGATCTATCATCTCAACTCGCAACACTCAAGTAAGCATTCCACGAATTTATTTCGTTCGTTTTTTTTCTGGATAGTCTATATTTATGTTTTGCGGTTTTTTTTGTTTAAACTAGGCTAGATTCTTCCATTTCAAACCCTATTACATATTTTTGAATAACGTTGGCACCAGACATTCATTTTTATCTTGAGTGTCTTGTTTTTGTATTTATTTATAAAACAAATTTTGGTATATTACCTTGCATTTAATGACTCAAAATCCTCCTATGTTGGAATCATATTTGGGGTTATTTATTGAAGGACTATGGCGTGATTATAGAAAGATTTGGAATATTTCCTGATTTCACCGGTTTGAATTTCATTATCAAAAATAAATTTGAGGTATGGTTGATTCATCCATTTCTTTTATCCTATATTTCATTTAACGATTAGGTTCATCTAACAATTTTCTAGTTAGATAACCAATAATGTTTATGTGATTAGATAATTAAAAGAAATTATCATAATATATAGTGAATCATCCTTGTTGAGTGTCTTATCATAGAATAGGAATCAATCATCTATATTGAAGATGTCATTTTTTTAGAAAACAAAAACCATTAATGTAAACCATTTATCATTCATTAATTGAACTAAAATAAATATTTACACATGAGTTATAATGGAACATAATAAAATAAATATTTATCATTCACCCTTATAGTGTCTAATAAATCTATGATAAACCATTTGTTTTCTTTAATGGAAACAAATTCACTTTTACCCACTTTGTATTTTTAGAAGACACTAAACTTCCTTATAATTTCACCCTTCTGGGAAGTATTAAACATCATTATATCGCTTTAAAAAATCTAAATGTCACAGAAATATCGTGCATCCATTTTGTCTTATAGGACTCTACTATAGATAAGTATACCATTTTTTATATTATTAGTTATGATAAACTCTATCATAACATCATTAATATATGTTTATAAAAATGGGAATATTACAATTCTCATGATTTTAGTTGAGAATAATGATAATGTTTTTTATTAATGATAATATAGACATGGGTAATTTTACAAATAGAATGTGAACACGAATAATGAATGTTACTTACATGTATTTCACAAGATTTTTTGATTTTATGTCACAAAACTAATTGATGATCAAATACAAAAAATAATTGCACCACCAACCAAAGTGAAACCAGTGTATTGTTCTATTTTATAAATTCAGGATTCAATCAATGAGATTGTGATTTATTTATTTTTTAGAGTTTCTGAATCGAGATACTAGATTCTATTTCAAATGGGTATTTGTTTGTTTTTTGATGTTTCACGATTTTATTTGATGTAGGTTTTTCTTTTTCATGGATTACTTTATAAAGTGGTCTCCATTCATTTGATTTTGTGTTTCCTTTGACACCATCCCCCCTCAATGACTATGATCTCTCATTGCCATTTTTTCTCTAATTGTTCTCTCAAACATCTTTTGGATTTGATGGTTGGTTACAAACATATTTATTCAAATATTTAAGCTGGATTATATGAATTTTTTAGGATTATATTGCTATTTTATGCCACTTTATTTATTATTCTATCCAATACTAAGACCCTTTCTAGTAAGAAAAATTTCATAAGAAATACGATTGGACTTTTCATCATATTTCATGAAACGTTTTTAATAATGTCATGTTTTAAAAAAAATATGTTATATCAAAGATGTGGAAATGAGTGGTGTCCGGGGGGGTGTCCAAGGGGGTGGGTGGGTGTGAGTGGCTGTCCACGGGGGTGGGGGCCTGACCAGAGGGTTTTAGGGGTTGTCCAGGGGGTGGGGGGCTGTCCAGAGGGTTGGGGGTGTCCAGGGGGTGTGCAAGGGGTAGGGGTGGGGGTGGTGTCCAGGAGGGGTGGGGGTGTTGTCTAGAGGGGTGGGGGTTGTCCGGAGGGTTGGGGGTGTCCAGGGGTGTTCCAAGGGGGTGGGTGGGTATGGGGGGTTGTCTAAGGGGGTGGGGGCCTGTCCAGAGGGTTTTGGGGGTTGTCCGGGGGGTGGGGGTGATTCTCAGGTTTACTCCATTTTCTCCAATTTTCTATCAACTATATAGGCGACATGGTTTTCATTGATTCAATGAAATTTAAAACTGTTATATCAAACTATATTTTGTTTTAAAAATAATATTCAAGCTTATTTTCTTAAATACCCATAGATTTGTTTTATATTTTAAATTGTTTTACATTCAAATTATGATTTTTTTTCATATAAACATATATTTGTATTATCTTAAAAATATATATTTTTTGTTGATATTTGTTATAGGTAATAATGAGTCGATGTTGGATTACGGAACATCGAATGAGCAATGAATTTGAGGAAGGTGTTGATGCTTTTTTGGAATTTGCAAAATGAAATGTTCCAAGTAGTGACATTTCTTTCTGTCCATGCCAGAAATGTTTGAATATGAAGAAGTTGAAAAGTATAGAGATAAAAGATCATATGATTTGTCATGGTTTTAATCCTAGTTACAGCCCTTGGATTGGGCATGGTGAAATTGGATGGAATTTCACTGATGATGATGATTCGCAAGATGGTAACTCTGATGGAATTGAAGAAATGATTCGCGATATTGTAGCAGAACAAATTGAGATAGAACCGACAGTTGCGTGTCTATATGGTGATTCTGAAAAACCATTATATCATGGTTGTACAGATTTTATGGTTGTTTCGGCGGTGTTAAGATTGATTAACCTGATGGTGAAACATGGATGGAGTGATATAAGTTTTACAGAGCTGCTACAATTGATTAAAGACATTCTTCCAAAAGATAACGATATTCCAGATTCACATTACAAAGCCAAGAAAATATTATGCCCAATGGGATTGGGATACAAGAAAATACATGACTAACCGAATGACTAAATTATATATATGAAGGAATATGAATTTCTGTCAGAGTGTCCTAAATGTGGGACATCACTGTAAAAGGTGAAAGAAAATCCCAGGCTGGTGTAGAGAATACAAAGCTCCCTTCAAAGGTATTTTGGTATCTTCCTATAATTAATCGTTTCAAACGTTTATTTGCTAATTCACATGATGAAAAAAGGTTAAGATGGCATGCTAAATAGTAGGTATGTGATGGAAAAATACGTCATCCAGCTGATTGTCCACAATGAAAGAAAATTGATGCATAGTATTCTACATTTGGAAATGAAATTAGAAATCTCAGACTAGGGTTGTGCACAGATGGAATGAATCCATACCGAACCCTCAGTAGCACACATAGTTCATGGCCTATTTTATTGGTAATTTACAACCTCTCTCCTGAAGTTTGTATGAAGAGCAAATATGTCATGTTGAGTATAACGATCTCTAGTCCAAAGTAACCTGGTAATGATATTGATGTTTACTTGTCACCGTTGATTGATGATTTGAAACTGTTATGGGATGATGGTATTAGGGTGTATGATTCTTATAAAATGGAATATTTTCAACTCCATGCAGTGCTTCTGTTCACTATAAATGACTTCCCAGCATATGGAAATTTGTCTGGATACAGTGTTAAAGGGCATAAAGCATGTCCAATTTGCAAACAACAGATGTCATATTGTCAATTGCATCATCGGAGGAAAACAGTGTACATGGGTCATCGAAAGTTTTTTCCTATGGAACATCCTTATAGAAGACTAAAAAAGGCATTCAATGGCTCACAAAAATTTGATACTGCTCCAAAACCTTTATCATCCTATCTGTATTTTGAGAGGGTGAAAAACCTTGATGTGACATTGGGAAAGACATAGAAATCTGGTAATGATAGACATATTTGGAAGAAAAGGTCAATTTGTTTTAGCTACCATATTGAAGGTATCATGAATTTAAACATAATATTGATGTTATGCACGTTGAGAAGAATATCTATGATTCTTTGATTGGAAAATTGTTAGATATTAAAGGAAATACTAAATATGGGTTGAATGTAAGATTAAACTTACTATCAATGGGAATACGTTTGGAGTTAGCTCCCACTCCTAAAGGAAGTCGAACATTTCTTCCCCCGGCTTGTCATACATTATCAAAGAGGGAAAAAATTAGCTTATGTTAGTGTCTTCATGATACCAAAGTGCCTCAAGGTTATTCTTATAATGTTAAAAATTTTCCTCATTGAAGGACTTGAAGTTGATAGGTATGAAATCACATGATTGTCACGTCATGATGCAACAAATTCTACCAGTTTCATTGCATGGAATATTTCTCATTCGTGTCAGAAAGACAATATTGAAGTTGTGTTATTTTTTCAATTCAATTTGTAACAAGGAAAATGATGTGAATGCTTTGAACATTTTGGAAAAGGATGCAATTTTTATACTTTTTCAATTTGAAATGTATTTTCCTCCAACTTTTTTTGATATAATGGTGCACTTAATGATTCATCTGGTTCGAGAAATAAATCTTTGTGGACCTGTATATCTTTATTGGATGTATCCTTTTGAAAGGTATATGAAAATATTAAAGGGGTATGTTAAAAATCTATGTCGACCTGAAGACTCCATTATTGAAAAGTATATTTTTGAGGAGGTAGCAGAGTTTTGTACGAGCTACTTGGCTGTGGCGCAACACATAGGTTTGCCTCCATCTCTCCATGAACGAGTTAATAATGAGGGAAAGGGGATTCACAGCTTGAAAGTCAAATAATTGTCACCTGAACAGATAAAGAAGTTAGAATCATACATCTTGAATAACATAGTTGATGCTCAATGGTATATCACATTGCATATTAATGAGTTGAAACAATGCCATCCAAAGAAGAAAGAAATGTGGATTTTGAATGAGCACAACAAAACTTTTTTTTCATGGATTAAAAAGACTTTTCTTGGTAGATTAGATGTATCAGAGACATTAAAATGGATAGTGGGTGGTCCATGTTTAAATGTGATAACATGATCCGGTTAGGACATTAATGGTTATACATTTCATACGAAAGCTCAAGACAACAGAAGTGCAGTTCAGAATAGTGGTGTATCAGTGTTTGCAGAAGCAATGCATTTTTCGAGTGCTAAGGACAAAACCCAATTTTAGCATCAAGTGCATATTATGGAGTGATAGAAGACATATGGGAGGTTGATTAATTTTAAATTAATGTTCCTGTTTTTAACTGTAAATGGTTTAACGGTAACAACAGTGTCAGACACGATGAATTTGGAATGAAACTTGTTAATCTGAATAGATTGGAAGACACAACTAATTATTTTATAATGGAAACACAAGCAAAACAAATTTTCTATGTAGTAGATCAATCAGATATACAGTGGGTTGTTGTTTTACAAGGGAAAAAACAATATGTTGGTGAGGATGAAGTTGATGAATATGCTGATTTATGTGAGATCCCTACTTCTATGGAAGTATTAACAGAACATAATGATGATCATGTTGAAGACATAGTTTGTGCCATAAGGAATGATCACGACGAAGGAATTTGGGAAAACAATCCATTTGGACATTCCTAAACATACAGGTAACATATGTTTATTTCTTGTTTACATTTATTTTTTCCATAAATGTTAGATATTGTATGATTTTTATTTATTAAAAAATGTTTTAAAACAAATTAAGTATATGTTTTTATTTGTTTTAAGTTTGTTTATTTTACTTTATCATGTTTATAACCATTACATGAATTATATATCTATTATTTTTTTTTCACTGAAAATTACTTTACCATGTTTACCATGTTTACCAGGTTTACCAATTTTACCATGTTTACCATCTTTACCATCTTTACCATCTTTACCATTGTTTAACATGCTTACCATATTACCAATGTTTACTATTATGTAACTTAGTACACTTTTCTATTTTCTGATTATAGTAGTATTAAAATATTTGAATTTGTATATTTGTGAACTGACGTTTGTTTTTTGATTTGAAGGATAATGATAGATCATTCAGATGATCAACCACATGATTCTGGAGAGGAGCATATTGTCGGTCATACCTCTGGGGATGAACATTCACACGCTCCTATTAAGACAAAGAGTTCAAAGGTTGGTAAACATGGGTGCACACGTTTACCAAAATTATCACTTTCCCATACATAGGATCAGAGGATAGTCATTGAGTTTGATGATGATAATATTCCTAGAGGTCTGAATGCAAAAGATTTTAAGAGTTTTGTAGCAACTCAGGCTAAGAGAAAAGTAAGCATTCTATATGATGATTGGAGAAGTGTGGATAAAGTGATTATCTCTTAGTTGTGGGAGACGATTTTGGTAAGATCTTTTGTCATTGTTTGACTATTATTTTAATGTTTCTAGTATATATAATATGTTTAACCTTTTCTTTATCAGATGACATTTGATATTTCTGACACTGGAGGGGTCAAGAATAAATGCTTATCATTGGCTGCCAGGAGATGGAGGGATTTCAAATCAACCCTCTCATGTGATTTCATTTATGGTCATAGGAGTCATGACAATCCATGTCGTATATATCCTTTTATAGATGAAGACACATGGAGACAGTTTTTTGAAAGTAGAAGAAAAGAGTCATTTCTGGTAACAGAAATGTAAAATTTTATAAACTTTCGTATATAAATGATTTTATTAATGTTTTATTAATGATTTCTAATTCTTAAATTACATAAAACAAGGAATACTCGTCTAGATATCCAATATAAAAATGTATACCCTCATTGTTTATCTCGGGGAGGGTATGCATTATTGGAAGAACAAATGATGGCAGAAAAATTTCAACAACTAAGAGCTGAGTCTTCATACTCTGGAGAGGTGGCCCCTCTATCCCCTCCATCTAGACATGAAAAATGGAAGAGATCTCAGAAGGGGAAAAAGGGCAATATCTTTTGGAAGAATTGAGAATCGTAGCTGAGAGGATTGTAAGATATCTATTTTATTTATTTAAGTTAACTATTTTCTTCATATAATTTCAATCATTACAGAAATGTTCAATTAATTAATACAGGACTCTATTGTGGAGCAGAGTTCAGAGGAGACATTTACAGCTACTGGGAGGGATGATATTTTATTTGCAGCATTGGGAAGGCATGAACATCTTGGTCATGTAAGAGGATATCCGGCAGGTGTATTGGTAAGAAAAGTGTTGCCACATTCTTCAAATTATAACATTGAGGGGGTTTATAAAAAATAGAATCCATGGAGGCTGAAGTTCATAATATTAATGCGACGATGGAGGACAAGATTAGAGAGTCGATGCAGTCTATGTTTGCAGAAATGCAAAGACGATTTTAGACTGCAGCTCCCACTCCTCCACCTCCCCCTGCAGACCCCATTATTTATCCTCCACCTCCGCCAGTAACTCCCACTCCCCCACCTCTGCCTGTGGACCCCATTCTTTATACTCCGCCGCAGCTTCTTACTTATTGCGAGTTGTATGTTGATGATTCTCAACATCATATAGTAGCATATGGGTTGGTATATTGTATAGGAGATACAGTTCATCAACAACAATTAGAGGTAGAGAATCAGAGGGTCACTGTATAAGATATTATAGACAGATCAGCTAGGGTACCAATACCTACAGATGAGGTGGCGAAAGTTGGACAGAGTATCAGCCATTTTTTAATTTGGCCATCCAGACTTCTTCAACTCATTACCATAGAGGTATGAATGTTATATCTTTTATTTTATTTTTTTATTAAAGTTGTTTTATCATATGAAAACTAATATGTTTTTAAATTTTTTTTACAGGAATACTTCAAAGGTAAAGAAATATTGTATAGACAACAACAAAGACAAATGGCTATGACATCAAATACAGATTCAAATGGTCTTGACAGATTTTCAAGATATTCACATTTTTTGTCGGGTTATTATGAGTTTCCAATGGAAGATCATGTTTGTGGATGTGAAATAAGAGTGGGGATTATAAAAACTGATATCATGGAGCTTGTTACTCGAGATAAGTTGGGCATCAACGTGGTGCAAATTTTTTCCATGTAAGTCTTAACACCTTTTGCCTGCATTATATTTATTAAAAATGTATACTTATGTATGTTTTGTATTAGGTATCTTTATAAAATTTGTGAGAGGAATGAGCTGACAAAAGTATATGGATTCATGGACCCGCATTTGATTTCCCCTGAAGCATGTGCATTGAATGAGGAAAAATGAATGGTTTATATTGCTGAAATATTTGAAAAGAATATAATCACACAATGTTGGATGATTCCTTTTGTGAGAGGTATGAAACACATTTCTCTCAAAGAGTTAATTTTCTTTTAACATAAAAAACCACTAACGTCAAATTTCCTTTTATCAGTGATCATTGAATGTTAGGGGTTTTTTCCCAAGGGAGAAAGCCCTTTATTGGATATGCTCTATCCATGGTGATGTGTGGGAAATTTGTAAGAATATGTTGGAAAAGTAAGTTTCAATTTCTCAATAGTTTTATATATTATAATGAATTTTAAATTTACCCCATTCGTATTATTTTCTAACAGTGCATGGGCCTACTTTTGAAAAAACACAAAGAAAAGAAGTTTAAAGATCAAATATGTAAATGTGAAGGTAAATATCCATTTATAATTTTTACTTTTTGATTTATTACATTAAAATAATATATTGAATTTACACTCATTCAAACTAAATTTTCATGAACAACAGGGCCTCATCGAATGTGGATATTATATGTTATGATTTATGTATGAAATAATAACAACTGGGATAGTTGTGAATTTTGACCTGGTACGATTTCCTCTTAAAGATTGCTATAATATTTCAATTTGATTTATTCATTATACACGTTAACTACTTTCTTTTTCATTTGTAGCTTTTTGATGACCCTAAACCCTATACTGCTGAAGACATCAAACACTTACAAGTGGATTGGTCAAATTATTTTACAGGTTTGATTGACTTTTAGTTGTTTGTAATGTAAAATGTAATTTTGAATATTGTCGTTGTAATTGTGTATTTGGTAATTTTTTAGGTTGGATTTAGTTTTTTTTGAAGTTGACAGTGTAAGTTTTGAATGTTATATAAGTGAATGTTTAATTTTGCTCTGCTTCTTTTTATAGTTTACTTATGATGGTTTTTCTGGTATGGATTTGGGTCTGTGGGGGAGGGGTTCCAAGGGTGTGGGGGTGTGTTCAGTGGGGTTGGGGGTGTCTAGGGGTCTGGGAGGGCTGTCCGGTGGGGTGGGGGGACATTCTAGGGGGGTGGCAGGGCTGTCCAGGGGTGTGGGAAGGCAGTCCAGGGATATGGGAGTGTTGTCCAGGGGTGGGGGGTATACATGAGGGTGGGGGTTGTCCAGGGGTGTGGTGGGGGCTCTCAAGTGGGGTGAGGGGGTGAGAGGGTGTTGTTCAGGTGGTTGGGGGTTGTCGAGGGGTGTTTGGGGTTGTTCTGGGGTAGGGGGCAGTCCAAGAGTGTGGTGGGGGCTCCAATGGGGTGGGGGAGGGCTGTCCAAGGGGTATACATGAGGGTGGGAGCTCTGATGGGGTGGGGGAGGGCTGTCCAGGGGGTATACATGAGGGTGAGGGCTCTAACGGTGTGGGGGAGGGCTGTCCATGGGGTATACATGAGGGTGGGGGCTGTCTAGGGTTACGTTTTATATGTTATCAATGTACATGCTAAATTTTGATCTACTTCTGTTTTTGTGGTATGATTTCTTGATTTGTTTTCTGGTTGATTCTGGTGGAGATCAGATGACTGCATTCAATTTAAAAAAAAATTGGGTTTATCACGTCAGTTATTTAATAACCGACGTGATAAAAGGCATGGGAAATGGTTTATCACGTCGGTTATTTAATAAACGACGTGATGAAAGGCCTGGGAAATGGTTTATCACATCGGTTATTTAATAACCGATGTGATAAAAGGCCTGGAAAATGGTTTATCACGTCGGTTATTTAATAACCGACGTGATAAAAGGCCTGGAAAATGGTTTATCATGTCGGTTATTTAATAACCGACGTGATAAACCCCCTCCCCCGGTTTTTCATGGTGGTTATATAATAACCGACGTGATAAACCCCCCTCAACCCGGTTTATCACAGAGGTTATATAATAACTGATGTGATAAACCCCCCCCCCCCCACCCTGGTTTATCACGGAGGTTATAGAATAACCGACGTGATAAACCCCCCTCCCCTCGGTTTGTCACGTCGGTTATTCAAAAACGACGTGATAACCCCCCCCCCCCCCGGTTTATCACGTCAGTTGTTTAATAACCGACGTGATAACCCCCCCCCCCCCCGGTTTATCATGGTGGTTCTATAATAACTGACGTGATAAACCCCCCGCCCCCCGGTTTATCACGTCGGTTCTTTAATAACTGACGTGATAGACCATTTCCCCATCCGTTTATCAAGTCATTTTTTTAATAACTGACGTGATAAACCATATTTCAGGCCTTTTATCACGTCGGTTGTTAAATAATCGACATGATAAACCCTTCCCATTTTATTTATCACATCGGTTCTAAAATAACTGACGTCATAAACATCGTGATTTTATGTTTTTGACGTCAGTTTTTAAATAACCGACGTCCAAAACATTATTTATAATGTTGCTCGTATTAACGTCGGCTAGAAACCGACGTAAAAAATGAAAAATAACTGACATAAAAAATGTTTTCTGTACTAGTGGGTTAAGTGCCTTTT
Source organism: Viscum album (assembly GCA_963277665.1). Lineage (NCBI taxonomy): Eukaryota > Viridiplantae > Streptophyta > Magnoliopsida > Santalales > Viscaceae > Viscum > Viscum album. Next base: position 1,230,652,587 of record OY728130.1, read on the forward strand.
ATAGTGGGGGAGGAGTGGCATTCATGTAAATCATTGAAAAGGGAATCCCACCCGCCTTTCTACCATGTCCTGTGGAAACAATAATGTTCCAAATCTCATTAAATGGAGTTTAGGGTATAAATATGGGCATAAAAGGGATTTTGGACAAGTTTATAGGTCATTTTGGGCCTTATGTTTAAATTTTAGTCCTTTGTTAAGATACTTTTTCTCTTTATCAATGTAATTAATTTAATTCGCATTCAATAATAATTGGGATCAAATAGTAATTTGACCGTATTATACATTATAAATTATTCTTATTCAAAATATGGAATCCATTTTTCTAATTTCCAATCACATATCCCGATGAAATTAAATTAAAATTTATTCCACTAATGGGATGGCCATGCATGTTTTTAATTAAAAAAAGGTTTAAACATATGCAAAGTTTTTAAATACAATTTGAAGGTGAAAAAAATTCCAATGAACATGATTTTTTTAATATATTTAAAATTTATATATTTTTATTTAAAACCAATCAAAATTTTAATTTATCCTTATTAATAAATGAGACAAAAATTATTTTCGATTTAAAATTAACAAATTTTCACTATTCATCAAAAATGAAACTTCCTAGAAATATTCCGAAAATTCACCCTAATATATATTTGATGTTTTTATATCAAAATAGATGTTTATTTTTTAATATTTAATTTATAAAAGTAAAAAAAATATTAGAAATAGGTTATCCATTAAAAGGTTGTAAAACAGCTTTTATAAAAAATAGGTTTTAATCTGTGAAATTGGATTTATTATTATATTATGCCAATAAAATATATTGGAAGAATCTAAAGATATTATATTGGATGTATGACTTATAAATTTACTACATTAATTATCTAAAAAGTGTTATAATTTAATTGACTTTTTAAAACATGACTAAATAGTATTTTTTTTTTAAATTTGGTGTTTTGTGCAATACAAACTAACTCATTATTGGGTTTTTTGAAAGATATTGGCAAAAAAAATAAATTTATTATAGATGGAAAATATTGTAAATTCAAGGGTGAAACACGTAGGGAATTAGTGGTTGTTTTACTTTTTTATTTAATTATATTATAATTGTTAAACCATTTATATTAAGAACTTTTTCATGCCCTTTGTAATCAGAGTAGTTATTTTAGGGATGTCATTACAAGTGTAACACTGATTTTTTCTCGAAAAATATTTTTCCCTCTATGTCACTTTTGTCCCAATATTAAATCACTATTTAGTTACATTTTATAGGTAAGAAAATTATTGATGTTGATGATAGTTGGAACGATATGTCGGTGTGTGTGTGTGTGTGTGGATAAAGGGACTTTGAAGAACTCAGTTCTAGGTTTGGAGGATTTCATGGATTCTATTAATTGTGGTTATTTAATTTATTATATAAGATCCTCCCATGGTGTATCCTTTCCACATAAATCATACCCATTGTTATGGAATTTTATACTGTAGTTATTTTCCCCACATGACTATCAATATCAGTGATGTTTATCATTCTTGATTGATGTATGTTTGGTGTTAATTGTACTTTAATAAACACTTTTACATGAGTTAATAATATCCCCAAGACAACCTCATCATCCATATCTACTAGTAAATTGCCTCTTTTGTATAGGGAGGAACACCGAAGGCCTTGCGACATACTATAAGGGGTATGGATTCAGTGGATCTGTTGGTGGGGTGTTACAGATACATATTAAATAATGTTTTTATTTTGTATTACTATTTGAAAATTGTAGACATGATATTAGGAATGTGTATGTTATTGGTAATTAGATCTTTCCTATGGGTTATTGACACATGCGCGATGAAAAAAACCTAAGTTTCCAGATATGGGACTATTTTTCTTGGATTCCCCTTTTAACATTTGTATTTGAATTGGACTATGAGTGCCACATTTGATTTGTGATGTTATAATTTATTTGATTTATATTATTATATAGGTATAAAAGGATGGTTGGGTTTTGGTCATGCATTATTTCAAGTAAATAGGAATTCATATTTCTTACATCGTACTAGGGGTATGGGTTTTAGATGTTGATTAGAAGATTCGTGTGATTTATATAAGTTTTATGTTTATTAAATTTATATATAACTTTTTTATGACTATATATTGAAAAAAATAGGGTTGGTATTTAAAAAATATATTTCCATATATGGGTTTATCCATTTAAAACTATGGTAATATCTTACTTGTCCAATTCCCATGATGATTTCACGATGCGCGTGAAGATATATATGGATTTATGATGGTCTTTATGAAATAGTGTTGCAATAAGAATCCTATTAGTTTTTTCCCTCATAACATTTTATTTAAGAATTATTTAATTAGGGCTTAGAAATATATAAACTTTTATAAACCCAAAAAATATGAAATTCCATCCTTTAAATGATACAAATTTAATTTTTTGGAATAAAATAAAATAATTTGAATCCTATTGAAATGTGAAAAAGATAATGTGTTAAATGATTAATAGTGTAACGTGAAAAGTGGATATGGTGAATTCGGGTCCTTATGTGTTTGGATTGGCCCTGGTGTGGGTAATTGGGGATAGATACAAATATTATTTTATGATAACCCTTATTGGAGTTTTTATAATTATTTTTTCCATTGGACTTTGTGATGAGAGTGAGTGTCATCCCATGAGTTATGACTGACTAAAAATTAACTTTTTATTCAGGATAACACATGAATGAATAAAGGAATAAAATGATTCTAGAGTTATAGTGGAAAAAAATAATGAAGAATGAGAGCATAAGTACAAACAATTAGCTTACAATCATTAGGTAAATAGATAAAACTTTTGTAATGAATATTTCTCTATCTTAGAATCCCTTTGTTGGATAACACATAGGCCACACAATTTTCTTCTCTTTACATATGACTAACATGAATTTAATGGTTGATGTGAATTCTATAATACTTACTAATATAAAACATCTACTAAGGCAAATCATCTTTATCTTGAAGAAACTCTACTAATACAACTGAACTAGATTCAACTGCATTAATTAGGATATTGAAATGCCTGCACGGAGTGTGCCTAGTTGCCAAGGGTTTTTCTTGCACTACAATATAATTTCCCACACCAAGAAATAAATTAATACTACTATCACCAAACCCATATTATCTTTCACCATAAATCCCCTTACCATCTCCCCATCAATACATGATCCATTCACATTCAATTTCTAACCAATAATGGGAGTTTTCCATCTGGCCCACCTTCCATAGTTTCCTCATCATATTTCTATTATCATATAGAATTGTGGAAGGAATATTATTAGTGTTATAGTGTGCACATCACCTTTAATCAAGCCCCTTATAACTTCCAATAACACCTTCACCCTCACCTCAAAAAAATAGAAGAGTGACTTTTACCTTTAGCTTCCATAATTCTAGCTTACCATAAAATATATCACAAAGTTGCAAACCCCCTTCCATTGACCTTCCCCTCCATCTCTTGCTATCATTTTCCCTAGAACCATTACTTGACATTTACCTACAATAATTCTACACCGGTACTAAAATTTAGTCTGTGTTACATGAAGTCCCAAACCCAATTCGCCTATTTGCCTAAAAAAATATATTCCATGTTTTCTCCTATTATGGTTGTATACAGCCCTAGAATCATGAATCCATGGCCACATATTTTTTATATACATTCCCATATATAGTAATCAATTGGATCCTCATTATATAAAATTAAAAAAAAACTTTTTAACTTGTATCACCTTGCACTACTGTTTCGAAGCCCAATCATCCAAGTCACATCGTATGTGAAGCATTTTCCTGAATTCCTGACCACAAAGCCTACCAGAGTTGGAGCTCATGAAATAAAAAATTATGGTTTGTAAACCATCCTAATGATCTCATAAATATGTATCTTTTATTTAGGTATACCTCCTTTTTGGGGCTAGGTTGTAATACCTAGTGACATTTTAGAGTGACTCGTGTTTAGTGAGTTGATAGCATGTGACCGTTGAGGGTAACCAATGATAGGGTTATCACATTATTGTGTTTTAATTAAAAGTTGTAACATGGGTTGATACCATGTATTATACCAACAATTCATGTTTGTAACTTCTAAAAAGATGTGGTAGTTATGGATGATAACATATAGTTATGGTTATTTAAGATTAGATTGGTTTCGAATAATAGGATAATTTGGATACATAGCCTTAATGGTTGTTGATCTGTTTTAGTGTGTGTGGAGGTAAAGGTATGTTCATTGGGTTTTTTTTTCAAATTTTACATAGTAATATGGGTGGTCTTTCATATAGTAAACACACATATAAGGTTACAATGGTGATCTAAAATGAAATTTGGGGTTTCTATGGTTAATTTAAGAGACAATATAGAATCATTGTCTATTTCTTGAATAGGCATGTGAGATTATAGTCATTCATTATCAAGTCATAGAATGTTGATTTGGGTTTTATCATTTGGATGATGTATTGAGTGAATCCTCTTGGTATTGATGATATTAAAGGGTGAAAGGGTGAGAATGCTTTTTATATAGGAAATTGAGGTGATGATGGAGCTTGGATCCATGCATGTGAGGTTTGATTAGGTGTATCGTAGTGGAATATTGATACCTTGGATGGTTTCGAAAATTAAACTACGTATGGTTTTGGTAATTTTTATCATGTTTATGGGCATAAAGAATGATCAATTAAGTGTCTGAACTTTTCAAGTTTGGGATATACCTCATGTAGCTTGATGAGAGCTATGGTAGAAGCCTATAGTTATAGATAGATTCTTGTTGGAAAGTTTCCATACATTGGGGTTAGGAAACAGTGAAGTTCCATTATGAAGTGGAGTTTTATGGGTACTTTCGGTTATGTATAGATGACATTTGTGTGAACACATCCGCAGTTTTAGGAATTTGAACCTAGTCTGTATGTGATGTGACTCAAAAAATATTTGTATGGCTCTATGATCGAGTGGAATGGGATTGTGCACTATTTTTTGGGGGCTTATGCAAGTTCATTATTGGAATAAGCGTTCATATCATATTTTGGGCAGGAAATTGGTCATGTGTGTACGAACCCATGTTTTCTTGGACTGCAGTTTTGAGCAGAAATTTGAATTTTTTCTGTTGGATGCTAGTGAGGGGTAAAATGGTCATTTTCCCATAAAAATGATCTTGGGTAATTTTTATGACAAGTCCGTTGGCCTCGGAATAGGGATTTTACCCTAAGTCAGGAGTTTGGTGGAAATCTGTGCTGTTCAAATTTTAGTGGAATATTTAATATTTAATATTATTAAATTAAATATTAAATTATTTGTGTAGGTTCATTTGGAAATAAATTTTAAACAGAATTTCAGATTGAAATTTTGTCTGCTCCGTTGAGTTTATAATGTATATTTTAGCTTGAGAAGGCATAAACTCATGTAGGGCACCGGGGCTGGCCCGGGGCCCTTTTTCTTCTTTTCCTTTTCTTTTGTTTTTCTTCCTTCTCTTATCTCTTCCTCCTCCTAGTGCACATCTTCTATGCCACCTCCTTGGCCATGAACTATAGGATAAATTGGATTTTGGGGAATAGAGATAGTTGGGAGGCAAGAGGGGTGCCGATTCGATGCTCTTGATGCGCTCAGTCGGTGTGCGGCCACCAGGAGCCGTGAAATCAACCAAAGCTTCGACGGTATCTGCCCGAATGTAGGGTTGTTTATTTTTTCAACATATATTCACTTAAAAATGTTTTTTATTTTTTTAAATCGTTATATTTCTTTCTTTTGAGCCCATGGGGCTCGATCTGTTGTTTCGGGGGCGAAAACGGGCGTTTCGGGCATTTTGAGTGATTTCCCGTTGGAAAACTCAGAATTCACGGTGTGTGTTCCAGCGGGTTGTGCCTTGCTTTCTTCTAGTTTGGGGAAGATGATGTTTTATTAAGTACACTCTGTGAACATTGAGTACACTCCGTGTAGTGGGTAGCCGTGTGACTGGCCGTGTGAAATAGAACACAGAATACTGGTTTTTAAGGAGTACACGTCGTGTACAGTAAAGTACACGTTGTGTAGTGGTACATGGGCATGTGTTCGGGTGAAAACGCACACGGTGTAACTTTTTGTGACCAGTAAACTTCATGTACAATAAATAACATGATGTGTACTTTTACACAAGAAGACCACATGGGTATGGCCATGTGTGTTGGCCATGTACTACTTCAACTTAGTAATGTGGGGATATCTTGGGCCCTGGAAGTCAGAATTGGGCATGTGAGTAGTCTATTGTGAGAGTTTTTGCACATAGATCACAATGGTGGAATCTTTTTGAAATTTAGAGATCATATAAATTGGTTTTTAGGGGTTTCCATCTAAATGGATTGGTTCTTCCTTTAGTTATCAAGTTCAGTTCACACCTGAGAGTGAGACTTGGCGTGGATGATATGTTGAGTGTTCTGACCAACATAGTTGAGACCTTTAATAGGATATGATCTATGAGTTGTCTCTCATAACCTATGATTTATACGACTTTCCCCTTGTGAGACATTCCCTTCTGTCCTATGAGTCTATGAGACCGGATACTTCTAAGGATCCCCGGAGGGATGCCTTTACTTGTGTACTAACCTTGGGAGTTCCTTGTAGGATCCCTCTCCTGTTTTTCCTTTGATAGGACCCATGTTATAGAATGCCTATATTTTGCTTCCTTTTAGGATCCCGTGTAGGATTCCTCCCTTTCTCTTCACTAGGGATCCCACATAGGATGTCTTCGCTTGTGTTTACCTAGAGAATCCCAAATATGATGCTTCCTCAGTGTTTGAATTGAGGGACCCATTGGGTGCTCGTTCTTTGATTGACCATGAGTTGTTACGGCAGTTTTGGTTAGAGATGGTGATCGGGTTTCACCTAGAACCCTTGCCAAACTGGTGATCCCTTTGGGATTTCGATGTATTTTTGGGTTGGGCATTCGGGCCACCCGCACTCATTTGTTTATATCTGACTTGGTTTCCGGATACTGTAGTGGTTACTATAGGTGCTTCCTAGTTGGTGGCTGTTAAGCTTGATTCAAGGTGTCTTTCTTTTTTTGGATGCCTACTATTCCTTGTTTTCCTGAGTATAGGTGTTTTTATTGTAAATGGGTTTATTTACCTTTTGTGGATGTGTTTTTCCATGTTACTTGATTTTGACTATTTGGTCTAGCTTGCCTATTAGGCTGCCTTCTTTCCATGACTAGTATTGTTAGGATAGAGTGGTTTTATCTGACATGTTGTGATATGTTGTTGACTATTAGACAAGTAGTTCATGAGGTTTACGTTGTCCATATTGTATTACTATGCTCTTTGACTTACACAGGGCCATGAGAACCTAGTGTAGTATACAATAAGGGGAATTGACTGTGTGAGCTTCCTCAGCGAGTCATTGAGAATTTTGGGCTATAAGGGGAATTGACCATGTGATCTTCCTCAAAGATTCTTTAATAACATTAGACTATAAGGGGAATTAACTGTGAGTTCTTTCTCAGAGATTCTGTACTTTAACCGCATTAGACTATATGGATAATTGACCATATGAGCCTCCTTAGAGAGTCTATAACTATTTAGACTATAAGGGGATTTGACTGTGTGAGCTTCCTCAGAGAGTATTTGATTACACATGACTATAAAGGGAATTAACTGATAGTGCTTCCTCAAAGATTATTTGTTATATATTCTATTGTATTTGAACGAGAGGGGTTATAATGTGAGTATTGCCTAACGGGTTGCCTGAGTTTGATTGGTTGAACTAGAGGGTTACTTCTTTTTGTTTAGCTTGTTCAGCGACATATCTCCAGCGTTGGCTGAAGCAGGTAAATGTCAATGGGATTATGGACCCAAAGATCAACTTATATGATACACGGCTTGAGTGCAAAGACGTACAACTCAATGCCTTTGCACAAAATGTCTAGGAGATTGGGATTATGGTCTCAAGGATCGACTGTTGATGTTGTTCTTGTTAATTGAATCACTTAATTATGAATATTCATATTTATGTGTATGTGTATAGGTATGGGACTATACATGTGTATGTATATAGATATGGGCATCAATGGTGTCACTTGCCCAGTTGACAGGGATTACATTCCCTGAGTTTGATTATGCTTTCATGTTTGGTTTACATCCTTTTTGTTGTGTTCTAGCTATACTGAGCTCATTTTTGTTGCATACACTTTTAGCAGAAAAATTATAGGTTGCTTGTCGGGGTGCCCTATTGAGGTTATTTCTCACCCCTGCACATGCACCTCAGTGTACATGTAGACTTTATGTCTGCTTTTCAGGTTGAAAACAAGTTGCACGGTGGATAGGGGTGAGGCCTAGTGTTGCATGATCGAGCGGAGCTGCTCAAGTGGTTCTACTGATCGGGCTGCTGCAGGTCGACTGTGTCTGGAGATCGGGTATGTGGATTGGCTCGGGGTTATTAGAAGAACCCAGTACTTTTACTTTCAGTTTTTATTGTACTTGTATTTTTATGGTCGGTTCGGTGGGTGACTAGTGTTGTATTGTATTTCATACTTGTTCGGGCTTTTACAACATTTTACTATTAGAGCTTGTTCTATTTATGTTGTTTATTGCATCCACACTCTGTTTAATTTCTGTTGTGTATGATACTTAGTTATTTCCACTATTTTCTTACTCTGGTATGAGTTCATAGTCTCCCCACAATCACACCTTAGGCCCTCATTGCTAGTCGACAGCATCTGGCATACGGGGATGCGCGCTAGAGGCATTGTGGAGAACCGGCTCGGAGCACCGGTTTAGTGGCATTTGGTTCGGAACGTTACAAAATGGTATCATAGGAGTTTTCTTTCTTGGTCATTACTATTTGGGATATGGTATACAAGTGTATTAGGAATTTGTCGGAACCTATGATGGATATTGGGATGGTGCGTCAAGAACACGGGTTCCGATAAGAAGTCTTGGTTTCCAGGGTTTGGGATTGCTGTTCTGATTTTTCAATGATACAGTTGTATATGATTTTATCCTTGAGTGACACACATGTTGTGTGGTGTTTTGATTTACTATGGATCTTTGGCTCTTAGTCATTGGTAAGATTCAAGGGGTGTATTTTGACTCTTGGCTGGCAAAGGCAAGAGGCGCCTCATGGATCAAACTAGGAACGTAGGATTCATAGCATATAGGCCTGCTAGTGTGTGTTTTTACTGACGACTGAGACCTTTGGGTCTTCTTACACATACTTTTTACACTAATGGTAGGTTATGTGGATCTATGTTGAGGCGTTGGTGTGAGGAATATGACTCAGTCCTTGTGAACAGGTGGTGTAGTGACCCCAGTTGGCTGATATGGCACGTGATGCCTTTCTGTTTAACCCTTATTTGGTGTTGTTTCTCAGGTCTGTGGTTTTCTAGTCGGATTTTTGAGAACGATGTCAATAGATACCAAGGATTTTTATGTGAACTAGACCTTGTTGTGGTATTGCTGTTTACAGATACCCGATGAGTGTTATTTCACCTTGTCTCTTCTTTTTTGGTTGTAACCTCCAAAGAGTCGTTCCTTCTGAGGATGATCGAAGAGGATCAGGGCCCTTGTAGGTTGTGTTTCGGTTTTGACTTTCATTGGTCATTCTGAACTTTACCGTCTTTTGAGAGGTTTTAGATATTTTGGGCTAGGTGGTTAGATCTTGTGACCTAGTTGTGAGTGTTGTTATTGTATGGCTAGGTGGAATACCTAGATACCATTGGTTTTGACTTGAACCCTTATAGGTCGATGTCTATTTTTTTCTATGGAAACCTATGTGTGAAAGGTTGGCCAGTGTTTTCCAATGACTTTTGGTGGTCTGTGTTTTTCGTGACTCGTTACGACAAGCAGTCATGTTCGGTTGCCTGGCCTGGTCGACCAGTGTTTCTAATGTTGCTGTTGGAGGTGGCATCATTTGAATCCACATTGGTGAGTGGCTGAGTGTGAGCCGAGGACCAATGTTTCATTACTTTCTGTGGACTCTGATCCCAGAAGTTGTGTTGAAATGTCCTTTTGTTGTAGAGGTGACCTTGTGAAATTTTAGGTTACCGTTAAATTGTAGACTCATGCTTGAATCATGTTTGGGTTATAGCAGGATGTTAGTGTGGCTCGGAGGGAGGTAGACACGCTTTCAGTGAATTCTAAGTCTACACATGTAAGTGACGATCATGCGATATCTTTATTCGTCTTGAGTATGCTGAGAGAGCTTCAACCCTACATAAAGCTCGTTTTCTCTTTCTTAATGTTCATCCCTCTTGAGGATAGAACCAGTTCTGGTTTTTCCCTCAAAGAAGTGAAAGAAAATCCATATGGTTAGAGTGCACCATTGGTCGTTTGAGGATGGTTTTCCTTGTTTAGGTTAAACTACATTGTTTTCCATTTGGATTTTGGGCTCATTGTTTCTATTAAGACAAATACAAGGGTATTCCTATGGTGGGGAGTACCAGTTTGGTCGTAGTTGAATATATTCTATGTAGAAGGTGGTGGTTAAGGCTATAAGGTTGGTCGTTGGATGCTCCAGATAGCTTGGCTGTGCAGATGATCAGGTTGGGAGCATGGTTTTTGGTCCTTTCACTGGGATTCTCGGGGATGAGAATGTTTATGGTGGGGATTTTGTAAGAACCCATGTTTTTCCGGACTACAGTTTTGAGCAGAAATTTGAATTTTTGCTGTTGGATGCTATTGAAGGGTAAAATGGTCATTTTCCCCTACCATCTGACCTTGGATAATTTTTCTAACAACTCTTTTGGTCTCGGAATAGGGATTTTACCCTAGGACAAATGTTTAGTGGAAATATGAGCTGTTCGAATTTTAACAGAATATTTAATATTTAATATCATTAAATTAAATATTCATTTATTTGTGTAGGTTCATTTGGAAATAACATTTAAATAGAATTTTGGATTGAAATTCTATCTGCTCCGTTGAGTTTAGAATGGGGAGTTTAGCCTATGGAAGACATAAAATCATGTCGGGCGTCGTGGCCGGCCTGGGGCCCTTTTTCTTCTTTTTCATTTCTTTTATTTTCTTCCTTCTCTTATTTCTTCTTCCTCCTTGGTCGTGACCTATATGAGAAATTCTATTTTGAGGAATAGAGAGAGTTGGGAGGCAAGAGGGGTACCGATTCGAAGCTCTCGACGCGCTCAGTCGGCATGCAACAACCGGGAGCTGTGAAATCAACTGAAGCTTCGGTGGTTTCTACCCGAAGGTAGGGTCATTTATGTTTTCTAAATATATCCCCTTAAAACACGTTTTTTTATTTTTTTTAAATCCTTATATTCCTTGCTTGTAATCCCATGGGGCTCGATCTGTTGTTTCGGCGGAAAAAACGGGCATTTCGGGCGTTTTGAGGAATTTCTTGTCGGAAAACCCAGAATACACGGTGTGTGTTCCAGTGGTACACGTTGTGTGTTCTTGTTAGGGGAAGATGATGTATTCTTAAGAAAACACTATGTAATTTGAGTACACGCCATTTAGTGGGTGGTCGTGTGACTGGCCGTGTGAAATAGAACACTGAATAGTGGTTTTTAAGGAGTACATGTCATGTACAGTAAAGTACACAACATGTAGTGGTACATGGGCATGTGTTCGGGTGAACACGCACACGATGTATCATTTTTTGAACAGTACATTATGTGCACAGTAATGTAAATGCAATGTACTATTACATGGGCTGACCCCATTGGTCTGGCCATGTTTTTTGTCCATGTACTACTTCAACTTAGTAATTTGGGGATATCTTGGGCACTGGAAGTCATAATTGATCATGTGAGTAGTCAATTATAAGAGTTTTTTTGCGTAGACCAAAATAGTTGAATACCTTTTACATTTAGAAATCATATAAATGTGGTTTTAAGGTTTACTATCTAAATGTACAAGTTCTTACTCCAGTTATCGAGTTCAGTTGACACCTGAGAGTAAGACTTGGCGTAGATGAGAGGTTGGGTGTTCGGACCAACTTAGTTGAGACATTTAATAGGAGATGAGCTATAATCTATCTCACGTAACCTCTACTTTAGAAGATGTTCCCCTTGGGAGACGTTCCCTTCGGCCCTGTGAGTTTGTGAGACCGGATACTTCTAAGGATCCCCGGAGGGATGCCTTTACTTGTGTACTAACCTTGGGAGTTCCATGTAGGATCCCAAACTTGTTTTTCCTTTGATAGGACCCATGTTATGGAATGCCTATGTTGTCCTTCCTTTGAGGGTCCCATGTAAGATTCCTCCCTTTCTCTTCACTAAGGATCCCATGTAGGATTCCTTCGCTTGTGTTTACCTGGAGAATCCCGAGTATGATGCTTCCTCAGTGTATAACTTGAGGGACCCAATGGGTGCTCGTTGTTTGACCAACCCTGAGTTGTTACATCAGGTTTGGGTAGAGATGGTGATTGGGTGTCACATGGAAATTCCTCCAAACTAGTGATCCCTTTGGGCTTTTGATATATTATTGGGTTGGGCGTTCGGACAACCCACACTCGTTTTTTTATATCTGACTTGGTTTGCTGATACTGTAGTGGTTACCAGTGGTGCTTCCTGGTTGGTGGCTGCTGAGCCTGACACAAGGTGTGTTTCTTGATTGTTTTGATGCCTACTATTCCTTGTGTTCCTAATTAGTGGTGTTTTGATTGTAAATGGAGTTTTTTTACCTTTTTAGGGATGTGTTTTCCCATGTTGCTTGATTTTGACCGTTTGGTCTAGCTTCCCTATTAGGCTGCCTTGTTTCCATGCCTAGTATTGTTATGATGGAGTGGTTTTATTGGAAATGTTTTGATATATTGTAGACTGTTATCTAAGTAGTTCTTGAGGTTTACATTGTCCATATTTCATTTCTATGCTTGTTGACTTACACGGGGCTGTGAGAACCTGGTGTAGTAAACTATAAAGGGAATTGACCATGTGAGCTACATCAAAGTGTCTTTGAGCAATTCGGACTATAAGGGGAATTGACTGTGTGATCTTCCTCAGAGAGTCCTTAATCACTTTAGAATATAAACGGAATTTACTGTGAATGCTTCCTCAGAGAGTTTGTACTTTAACCTCTTTAGACAATAAGGGGAATTGACTGTGTGAGCTTCCTCAGAGAGTCTTTAACTGCTTTAAACTATAAGAGGATTAGACCGTGTGAGATTCCTACAAGAGTCATTGATTACACATGAATATAAGGCAAATTGACTGAGAGTGCATCCTCAGAGAGTCTTTGTTATAACTTCTATTGTATTTTAACTAGAGGGGTTAGACTGTGGGTACTACCCAGAGGGTTTCTTGTGTATGATTGGTTGAACTAGAGGGTTACTAGTTTTTGTTTAGCCTTTTCAGAGGCATATCTCTAGCGTTGGCCGAAGCAGGTACATGTCGATGGGATTACGGACCCATAGATCGACTTAATTGATACATGGCTTTAGTGGCACGACGTATAGCTCAATTCCATTGCATAGGATGTCCAAGAGATTGGGATTATGGTCCAAAGGATCAACTGCTGATGTTGTTCTAGTTAATTGAATAACTTAATCATGAATATTCCTATTTATATATATATGTGTTTAGGTATGGGACTCTACATGTGTACGTATATAGATATGGACATCCATGGAAGCACTTGACCAGTTGACAAGGATTACATACCCTGAGTTTGACTATGGTTACATATTTTGTTTACTTCATTTTTTTGTGTTCCAGTTGTGCTAAGCACATTGTTGTTGCATACACTTTTAGCATCACAGTTATTGGTTGCATGTTAGGGTTCCCTACTGAGATTATTTCTCACCCCTGCATATGCACCTCGGTGTACATTTAGACCTTATGTTTTATTTTCGGGTTGAGCACGAGTTTCATGGTGGATAAGGTTGAGGCCTAATATTGCATGATCAAGCAGAGATGATCGAGTGATTCTACCGATCGGGCTGTTGCAGTTCGACAGTGTCTGGAGATCAGGTACGTGGATTGTCTTGGAGTTAGTAGTAGAGCCATGTACTTTAACATTCAATTTATTTTGTACTTGTATTTTTATGGTCACCCTAGTGGGTTACTAGTGTTCAATTGTATTGCATAAATGTTCGGGATTTTAATGCATTTTCCCATTACAGCTTGCTCTATTTCAGTTGTTTATTTCTTCCGCACTCTGTTTACTTTCTAATGTGTATGATACTTAGTTATTTCCACTGTTTGCTTACTCTGGTATAAGGTAATTCTCTCCCTAATATCACACCCTAGGACCTCACTGCTAGTCGGCAGCCTCAGGCGTACAGGGAGGCATTCTTGAGACCTTGTGGTGAATCGGCTCAAAGCACCGGTTTAGTGGCTTCCGAGTCGGGATGTTACAATGTGTAAGTAGAGTGCTAATGACTTTGAGGAGCAGTTATGGGGAGAACTACCTAAAGATTTATTAGAATGTTAAAATATCATTAGTTGACAGTGGATGTGTTGGATTGTATTGATGGGTTGTGACATTTTTTATCAAATTGAAAAAATCAATTCATGTTTTGACTAGAAGGTGGAAGTGTATTGGGGGTAGTAATAAATATGTGATAATAACCAGACATGTTGGGAGTAATACTCAAGGATCAATGTGAGGGAAGAAATATATAGGGGATCCACTATCATCCTTGGAGAGTATGAAGCTCAAATTAATGAACCTATACAAGGATTGAGGTTGGTGTTCAGTGTGCTTAAAGAATATATTTATTTATAGTGGGAATAACACTTAGGTATGATAGATTTTGGCCACATTTGGCCATTATGTTTAGTAACAGATGAGTTATATTCATGTGATTGGGGTTTTGACCAAGTGTAAAAATGAAATGGATACTCTTATGGTGGGGAGTCTCCTTCCAGTCATGGTAATTTCACCCCCTTCTGATGAATATTGTTAGAATGTGGGATCGGTTGTTTGACAGTTGTGATTATTGGTTCCATACATATTGATAGTGTGTGAGATGTCGTCCCCAACTTTTCTTTTTTCATGATCAATAATCAATTCAGGATTTACACAATGATAAAATTATTGATTAATTGAATTGAATCAAATAAAATAGTCAAGGGATGGAACACCAAAACAAAGTGTAGGATCATAAAATATTATTTATAATTAATTTAGGAAACTAAAATAATTACATTGATATAATTATTTCTTTGTGGATGTATCTGACAAGCTATATGCATTTTACAGTCATTGTGTTGAAGGAATCAAGAGTGTATTCCCTCTATTGGTGATCCACATGGGTTGCATAAATCTCCAAATGTCACTATAGGAATCTCTGAGTGCTTTCATAGTAGATCTTACCCCTTGCGTCATTTGGATTTGATCTCCATAAGAATCACTTCAAATGTGTCCTATATGATCTCTCTATAATTGAGAGCGGGATGTGTTAAGATATCACTCTCCATTCATAGGATAATTATTGGATAGGTATGACTATAGGTCTTGATAGAATTTTCTTTAGTTTTTGTGCACACAAAAAAATGAATTGGCTCTATTAGAAAATAATATAATTGGTTATAAATACTACTAGGGTTTAGGAATAAATATTTTCACAAGTTCTATTTAATATTTATTTAATCCCCTGTAGAACCACTATGTCTAAAATCAATACTACAAATACACCTTTTATCAGTGCTAAAAATGGCCTTTAACAGTGCTAGAAAAGCGTTGTTAAAGCCAGCGAAGATAAAGGGGGGTTCCCTTTATCAGCACTCCAAAAAGCGCTGATAAAGACCCCTTTTATCAGCACTAAAAAAATCACTGATAAAAGGGTCATATATCAGCACATTCTTTTTAGCGCTGATAAACGACCCCATTTATGATCGATTTTTTTAGCGTTGATAAAAGTAAAAAAGAATTAAAAATTTTAAAAAAATTAAAAAAAATTAAAAACACTACAAAAAATTGAAAACAATTTAAAAAATCCTCCCAATTAGGGGAGCTTTTATAGCGCTTGAGCCCCCCGTTTTAATAGCGCTTTCCAGCCCCTCCTACGCCCGCACACACCCCCTCCACCCTTTATCAGCACTATCCCCCCAAATCCACCCACATGTGTGCGCCCCTGCCTCCACCAAGTTTTGAACTTGAGACCTCCCCCCTGCGCTACTAATCCCTTACCACTCCTCTAATTTGATTTGTTTTCCATTTCACAATATATATATATATAGTTATATTTATTCGTATAGTAATATATATTTATATTAATATATATATTTATATTAATATTAATATATATATATGGTTATATTAATATATATATTTATAGTGATATTAATATATATATTTATAGTTATATGAATATATATATATATATAATTATATTAATATATATATATAGTTAGATTAATATTATGGTATATAAATTTCATATATTTGTATTTTAAATAAAATGGATATTAGATATTATTTAGATAAAGATAATATATTTTATATGTAAATATATTTTATTATTTATATTTATAATTAAATTTTTATGTGTGAATATATACAACAATATGTATATATTGTTATATATTTTATTATAAATAGTAGTTAATTATTAAAAATGATAAAATTTCAAAGATATAATTTCAATATGAATTTAATTCCTTGGAATAAATTCAGTCCCTACCAAAAAATCCAATAATACCCCCTTAAACGAGGCAAAAAAACCACAACATGGTAAACAAACCGGGGTATCCCGACTACAAACTCGGTTTTGGAGGCCTATGGGCCTTTCTTAGGCTCTAAAAATGTGAAACAAGCTTCTCTTAGGCCATAAGCGCATAGATCTCGTCGCAGGCTTCGATTTGATATGTGGTAGAGTTCAAACGGACACCCGGATCAAAAGTTATGGCCGTTTGAAGTTCGATTTGCGTTTTCAACATATTTTGGCTCTTTTTTAAATTTTTTTATTTTATTATTCTTCAAATTTCTATTAGATGGAAATTAATCCATAATAATTATAAAATTATTAATTAAAAATATTTTTTAAATATTTTTTATAATCCATTTTGACTAAATATCTTATATATTAAGTGTAACGGTATATTTATACTTATCTAAATTATATTTAATATTATATTTAAGAAATATGTATTATATTTATATCAATATATTTACATATATATATTTAAATATTAATATATATTTTTAATGACTTTTTTTTAAGTATACCATTTATCAGCACTACTAAAAAAAGCGTTGATAAAGGGGGGTACCATTATCTATGCTAAAAAAAGCGTTGATAAAGGGGGGGTAACATTATCAGTGCCAAAAAAAGTGCTGATAAAGGTGTACGTTTATTAGTGATTTTTTAGCACTGATAAAGGTACCCCCTTTATCATCACTTTTTCGTTAGCGCTGATAAAGGCTGGCATTGGCCTTGCCCAGTTTTTTGGTAGTGAATAATATTATTATTACTATTTCCATAGCATGTTCATAAATTTTGAATTAAATTAATTATTATTTTACTAAATAATATTTATTATTTATTATTTATCATCAAACCTAAAAAATTATTCCATCATTTTTCCATATTATTAATTGGGGCTTGAATAATGACTATTTATTTAATAAATAAATATAAATTCATTATTATCTAATATATAAATAAATATTGTTTTAAATTAATAGAAAATAAACATTATTCAATCAAATAACTGCTAATGGAATATATTTGATCAAGCATACATGAATAATTATTAAAACATATGTGCGAATAATATTTATTCATCTTATTAGATAATATATAATAATATATTATTTAACGTAGATTCTAGATACTCTTAGTCTGTGAACCTCTAGGCCTCTTTCTCTGTGGCATTCGGAAAACCAGCCTAAAGTGCTTGATTATCATCTTGCAACACATAAATGAAGCTGTGGAGAAAGAATATAATTATATAATAATATAATACCTCATATATACCCTTACTATGTATTATAATCTCTTTATCATGATATCTCTAATCAATAAGGTTGCACTTTGGTTCCATCAATCTCTGTGCTCGATTTCTCTATATATAACTTTTAAAAATAGAACTAGAATATTGAACACCATGGACATTGATTTAATTAGGCTTTATCATTTATGCAAAAGGGAATAAGATATAAAATTCCATTAAGTAACATAAGAGAAAATCATTTCTCACATTTTTCATTAATTCAATATTACTCACTATGCAACCATCATATCCTTCCTCCCTACGACCATATGTCATCATGGTTATCATCAATACATAAAATCACACATCTCATAATACTCATAAATAGTAATATTAATGTTTATGGATCAATACACATGTCCACAGATTGCAACATCCCATGAAACAATAAGATTTGGATTTCTAAGTGGTGGATCTTGTTCTCATAATATCTTACACTATGTATTTTCAAGGTCATACACCATGAGAAGGTGCCTCAAAGTCCTATGAGTATCCACACATGGTACCCTATATCATTCATGTCACTAAAATGATATTATCTAGCTATATGACATATATATTTAAGATTAGTTTCATAGCACATATGGGATCTCATCATAGTGGGGAACAGTTATGAACTTTTAGTGTGACAACTACTCTTTGGACATTATCAAATTCGTTGTTACAAATGATAAAAATCATGTTGTGAAAAGGTGATTATTAATATTAAAAAAATGTGTATAGGCTTTAAAAAGGTATATAGAATTTGGTTCTAGAGAACCCACTCCATCAAAATCCAACTTTCACTATATCCAACTGGTAACAACCTTGAGTCTTCTAGCTCTTACATGATACTCATGCTTCTACTAAGATAAGCCTTTAGTCAAAGGGTCTTATGCATTCTCTTCCATGGTTACTCTAATTATTACAACTCCACCCCTTTGATAAAAATCTATCATTAGGGGATACGTTCAGAGTAATTGATTTTTCTGTTTCTATAACCTTGGTTCTTTATCAAGAGTCACCATTATAGTATTACAAAAATACAATGTGTTAGGGTCTTTAATATAAGTTACCACATCAATCTCCATGACAAAGTTTCATGTCCAAAAAATCATTGGCTGCATTATATGATTCCATATACTCAGAATCCCCTATAGCATAAGCATCAATTGGCTACTTTGAACTCTTCTAGCTCATAGCTCTTTTGAGATAGCGAACATAGCCTTACTACAACTTCATATCATTTTGGTATGTTTTAAAACTAGCATCATTATAACTGATGATGACGATCTCCACATATCCTCCATACACTGGGGACATATCCGTAGTTCTTATTTGATTGGGTATAGATTTAATATTATACTATTGTTTTTCTCCTGGATCTGATTGATATCTTCTTACCATGATCAATGAATAGGTAACATCAAGTCTATTAAATAACATGAAATACATGATTTATCTGATCGCTGAAGTATATTTGATCTTAATCAATTTCTATTTCTCTGGTTCTGTCTAGGGATACATTTTATTGGAAAAATTAAAATCATATTGCACTATAACAAATACCCTCTTGAATTGTTCCATACTAAAACTCTTTATCACCTGGTAGATTTATATAATTTTACTAAGTCCAAGAATCCTCTTGGATAAATCATGAATTATCTTGATCCCAATAATATAGGATACATCACCTAATTCCTTCATGGAGAAACACATGTTTAACAAGTCATTAATAGACTATAAGACTGATATTTTATTTTAAATAAGTAATATTTCATCATAATATACTAATAGGATAACAAATTTATTCCCACTAAACCTCTTGTAAACTTATAGCTTACATTATTTCTTTATGAAACCAATTTCATTTATAGCTTCAATTAATCAAATTTTCCATGGAATGGATGATTGCTTCAATCCATAAATTGATCTCGACATCTTGAAAATCATTTTGGGTTCACCAAGAGTCAAAACCCCTTATTCTTGTGTCATATATACATCTTCCTAATGGTTACAATTAATCAAAGTAGTTTTGGAATCCAACTAGAAAATTTCATAGTCATGTAAAGCTTCTATATCAATAATAATTTTGATGGATTTACACATGTAAACTAGTAAAGGGGCTTCATCATAGTCAATTACTTGATTATTTTTACACCCTTTATCCACTAACATTGATTTATAGGTATTTACATTATCATTCATGTCTATTTTTAACTTGAATACCCATTTTTACAAAAACTGGATTTACATCAACTCGCACATCAACTAAAACCCAAACTTGGTTCTGATACATGGAATCAATTTCATAATTCATGGATTCTTACCATCATATAGATTCTAATATCTCTACTTCATCTTTATAAGAGATAGGTTCATCTTTGTCAACCAATAATGATTTACCATATTTTGTGACTAGAAAACAATATCTCTCTGGTTCTCTTACCTCTCTTGTGCTCCTATAAAATACCTTTATCTCAGGAACTACTTCTTCTTTAGGGACTGATGGAATCATTTCATGTACTAAATCTTTTTCATATTTATCATTACCTCTATATAATTCAATCTTGCTCCCACTATACTTTTTGAGGATGTTCTCCCTCTCAAAAAACATGGCTTGTATGGTATCATTCACTTTCTTATATGAGGGATTGTATAGGTAGTATCCCTTTGGTTCCTTGGGATACCCTATAATGGTACAATGTTTTCCATTAGGTGCTAGTTTTTTTACCTAAAAAGGACTTTACAAATTATTTTAAAAACCTTACATTTGTATACAAAAAAGGTTTCTTTCTACTCCATAAATAAAAGGGAATTAAATTTTATTATTTAGTTAGTACCTGGTTTAGTCTGTTGGTTGAAATTTGAAATGCATATCCTAAAAAGGATAAAGTAATATCTACACGACTCTTCACCATCATTACCATGTCTGACAAGGTACGTTTACTCAATTCAAAAATGCCATTAAATTATGGTGTATAAAGTGGGGTGAGTTGAGATAGAATTGAAAAAATCCCATAAAATGTTGATAAACTCTTGGTTAATATATTCACCACTATGATCCGATCAAACATTATTTATCTTCGTTCCATGTTGATTCATTATATAAATTTTTAATTCCTTGAATTTCTCAAAGGACTCAAACTTATACCTCATCAAGTATACATATACATATCTACTCAAGTAATCAGTAAAAGTTATGAAGTAAGAATACCCATATCTAGATTCAACTGGAAATTTTCCACACACATAAGTGTATACCAATCCAATAAGATATGTGTCTCTTTCACCCAATACCCTGAATGGTGGTTTAGATATTTTTTCTTATAAACAATAATTACATATTTCAAGTAGTTTTAGCTTAGAAGAGTCAAAATAATCATCCTGATAGAGCTTTGTCAAATTCTTCTCATTTACATGAACAAGATAGTGATTATATAGTTGAGTGTTATATGAGTTTTATGAACATGATTCACTATAAATTTAAAATAATTGGTTTTAATTATTTAATAAATAAATACAGTTATTTAAATGTCTCATACCATAGCATATGTTGTCTTTAAAAATGAATCAACTTTTTTCCAACATGAATATCAAACATATCTTCATCTAGACATGAAACAAAAATTTTGTTCATTGTAGTAATTAGTACATAATAAACATACATTAAATCCAAAATCATTCCCATTCTAATTCAATGTTGGTAGTCACTAGTGTCTAGAGAAGCCATCCTCACACCATTTAAAGCTCATACATCCACCTCTCCTCTAGCATTATTTTTAAATATACTAGGTTCTTGCATTTGTATATAGATGTTAACACTAAAAGATGTATAAAGTATCCAATTTATATATATTTAAATATTACACTAAATAGCTAATGAAACTTTATCTTCACCTTTCTTTTTGGTGTAGTTATTCTTCTAGGGTCTTTTCTTTCCACATGAAAAACATATTGCCTCCTTTTCTTTTTTCCTACCTCTTGATCTTTCTCTTCTTGGAAGGATAGTTCTTGGGTGCATTAGACTTATAAGGATCCATACACACCTTTTTTATTATTATTATTTTTCATATTCACCATTAGTAATGTGGGTTTATTACACATCATGTCTTTATCAACTTTGTGAATCAATGTTAGAAGTTACAAAAGACTCATATCATTATTGCTCATATTCAAATATACAATAAAACTAGGGGAGGAGGAATTCACAATCCCCTGTAATTTGGTTCTCTCATGTCTCCCTCGCCATATTATAGGGTTTCTCCTCATTTAGAGATGGTTTTTCTTAATGATCTTTGGTTTCATCATATCTTCCCCTCTTAGTGGAAATTTTTCTTATATTTTTCTCATGGAATTCCTACTCTTTGGGTTTTCCTGCACTCGAATCCCCCTTCACCCTCCTCCTCTTCTCTTTCAGGTTTCCCCATCATGTTTGGCCCCATTTGCATCATGAAAAATGGTTCCTAAGTTTACTTTGTATGTTGAAAACATAGTATGGATTTTTGGATTTCATTTCATTGGTTTTGGGGTTTCCAGGTTTATCTACTTTGTTCTTATATTCTATCCTCTCAAAGGTGAATGATGTATGACATTCCCTCATTCCCTGAGAGGTATTTTGGTTTTAATCTTCTACTATATATTCTCTGTATTAATATTCCATTTCTCCTATTCTAGTAGGTCTGGTGTGGGGGTTTACAAGAGGCTTTGGGATGTGATTTAAGAGTTTCCGTTTGGGTTTACATTGGCTCATCCAGCATGGATATGTCCCTTCAGGATTTCCCAAGTAATGTTTCTCTAGTTCTAGTTCCCTGGAGTGGCCTCGCCTCTCCCTCTTCTTCCAAGATCTTATGGCCTATCCCAACTCACAAGACTCGACTTTGGACTATGCATTTGTGCTTTAAAAAGGTTTGGGTCTATACGCGGTGGTTTTAGAAATGATGGGATGCTCCGGTTTTGGTGGGATGGTGGTGTAAATATTTTCTGGTGGTTTTTTCCGGGCATATGATAGGTTATGCTCTGATGATTTATTTTTCATTTACAAATCCATTAGTGATGGTGAAAATGGTGCATGGGGGTATGATGTAGTATCCAGTGGGGCTTCTTCACCTAAAGATTCTCAGTTCTTCTTATAGGATTGTGTGTTTTTTGGGGGTAAAAATGGATTCTGACAGATAGTTCTCTACATCGATGGTGAGGAAAACATATATAGTATATGTTATGTTGCATGGTGCTAGGTGGCTCTTTGAACAAGTCAGTATAAGAATGATTGTTTGAAATTTTAATTTTCAAACTTATTAGTCAAAAATTGTTCTCAGTAGACAATTTTGGATGTGGATGGTGATAACATAATGAAGTGATGGGTTGAGGGTGACGACAATGTGGTAAATTTTCACCTAGTTTTCCCCTAGTTTTTTTAATCTGTATTTTTTGTTTTAAATTAGGTGGAGTTTTTATATTTTAAGGATGGAATTTTGATGTATTTGAATTAGAATTGTGAAATTACCAATAAACTATAAAGTGTCTTTTATAAAAAATATTTTTATTTAAAAAAATAAATCTATGTATGGTATTGGGAAGTGAATAAATTTGTAGATCTGTATGAAAATCATCTATAAATTTAATACCATAGTTGTCTAAGAATTAAATGTACCTAATAAATGTCACTAAATGATGCCTGGCTAGCATGGACTCTCTTATATTAGTTGTAAACAAAGCGTTTGAGACTCATATCTATCTTTTCATTCCTTCTCTAGATTGGGATCCTGAAGTTGATACATCATTATATATGAATCCATGTACTCATGGGACTTAAAAAGATCATTGTTCATGGATGATAAGATGACACAATGAATATTTATAGAATCGTCCAAATGTTTCTCCAATATAGGAAACGCTTCCTCACTATACTAATTTCCAAATGCTTTAATAATAGGTTTTTATAACATATATAGTTTCATTTTATAGAGAATTATAATGCATAAGCTCCATTTCCACTTGTGGAAATTTATTTTAGTGATATATTTGAAGTTAATTTATTTTTTTTCATACAAATAAAATGCGAATAATTTTAGTACTTTATCTGATAAAATTTAGAAAATTAAATAAATATTATATTTATTAATCTCCCACCATTTTATCAAAACCCTATATCCCTCACCATTGTCTTCAAAATATCCTATTTTAGGGAAATTATAGTGTTATGGATCTATATTCCCTTTCTCATTAACCCAAATTTGGTTGGTCATGAAACTTGAATGTTTTTATGTAGCCATTCCAAATTCCAACTGCATTAACTCACAATTCCTGGATCTGTTGAGTTGACTTCCCAATCTTGAAATACTTAAATTGGATTTCCTTAACTTTTCCCTCTCAGTGAAACCGACTCCAGCTTTGGAAATCAAACCTCTCTATGAACAAAGTTAATTCAACACAAAACATAATGATAGAATTCCATAATAATTGAAATCACCCCAACATTTTTTAGTCAAGAACATTGAATTATGGTTTGGTTTCAACTGAAGTATTTGAAGGTGATACCACCTAAATATATAATTGAATAATTTTATCGTTTATGGATACATTTTCAATTATTATTTTTATCACATTATTGTTAATATTAAGTGGATTTACATAATTTATTAACCATGTATTGGATAATATTTTTACAAAATCCAATTTATTTTAGTTCTGTCTTTCATGATTCTTAATTCATTAATTCATGTGATCATGACAAAACATCCATAATGAAATAACCATGAAACACGATAGAAATAAAATAATAAAGAAGTATGATAATAAAATTTTACTAATGTTTAGTTTATCTAGTAGTTGATAAACTAACTTTTGATGTGTGATAAAACACCTTGAACTAATTAAGGTTAGCGTTACTTCATTCCACTTGTCCACCTATGTATCTCCCTTATATTTGTTTCTCTTAAAATCCAAACATGAACCACCTTCACAAGATTGGAATCTCCATCCATTACATATGCTTTAACTCACATGTAGGTGTGAAGAAATGGGTTTACATAAAAGAAACCATGGGAAAGAAGGCCCTTACATAATGAGATGATAGATCGCATATAGACAAAAAATATAATTTAGCAAATAAATTAAATGAAATAAAACACTTATAAAGGTATGTTATATGCTCTTGATCATCCACATGCAATGAATTGCGCATTTAATAAAACTATAATTCAATTATTAATCATTATTATTTATGATAAATTGTTCTCGAATAAATTAATTTTCTTCTTTAATTAATCAATTCTTTTATCTTAGATCTCCTCTTAATTTACTTGAGATTATCATCCATCATAATTTTAAAAAAATTAAATAAATTTATTTAAAATTAATTGTGTACATAAATTTACTTTCGAGGAAATATGGTGAATATACATCTTAATCTACCAATATGTATTATACTCATATAATATTTACTCTTGTGACATATAGCATACCCGACTTATCACATGCATTAAAGATGTGTAATATCAACATTATGATTTCATGAATTATATGATTGTTTTGCCATGTGTTATGCTTCAATTCATGTAGAGTAATAAGTGTAATACAACTCAATCATGATATGAAGATTTGAACATTAGGAAAAATTAATGAGAAATATATATATATATATATATATATATATTAAAACCCATCACATGGTGTGTCATATCAAATTAAGGACCACACACAAGGAAATTTCGATAAGGTTTACATGGTATAATATATTTGTTTTAATTATTCATAATTTTTAAAAAAATATGGTGTGTATAAGAATGATATAAGACATGTACATATCCTGACATCTATCTAAGGCACATGCCTAGGGACTCGGTGTGTAAATCGGGCCTCACAAAAATGGAAGTACATGGTGTGTACAAGGGATACATAGAGTTTGGTATCTAAGTAACATGGTCACCAGTTAAGAAGTCCATATTTGAAAATACATGAATTTTTTAGGACTTAATGGACTACATACTATGTATGTGGTCTACATAGTGGGTACTCTAGCTGATTGTGTGCTAGGATGGTCTGGTCAACATGCAGTGTATGAAGTTAAATGCACTATGTGTATTCGAAGCAAATGGTTTTAATTCATTCTGAATTAATTTTTAGTGCATTCAACACTATTAAACTGCATGTAACTCTGGTTACACAGTGTTTACTCTTTTCTTATGGAGCCAGAACCCTATGTATCTCCAGATGAATTATTTGATTTTATATTATTTATAAAATTAATAGATTTTATTAAATTTATGAGAAATGAATGTGGATGAAGTGGATCCCAAAATTAGTATTAAATAACAATTATAATTGTTTTGAAAACTAAATCACAAATGTGAAAAATATTCAACATTATTTAAAAAATGGTAATTAATTATGTGACAACTCGGATACAACTTTATGGTTCTAGGTATAGTAAAATCATGTGATGGGTTGTGCCCAATATTGATTTTTATCATGATTTATGATAAATCAACGATTTACACAATGATAAATTTTATGATCAATAGATTTTAATCTATGAAAAAAGAAAATAGAAATAATTCCAGAACTAAGAAAAATATTATGACATATTATTTATTATAAATTTAAGCAATTAAAAGAATTAACTTGTGAGAATTCTTTATTCATTGATGGATCTGACAATAGTTCAATGTTGTACCATCATTGCGTTGAAAAAATCAAGATAATATTACCTCTAATGGTGATCCAAACAAGTTTCACAAATATCAGAACATTACGGTTGGAATATAGGGGTGTTATAATATAACATCTTATCACTTGCTTCATTCTCCTTTAATCTTCATTAGAATGGATTCCAATGAATTATCCTTGATCACTCTAGACTCAAGAGTGGGAGGTGGAGGAAGATCATTCTCCATTCATATGATAATAATTGGAGGGGGTCTCTATAGGGATTGAGAGGATTTTCTCAGGCTATCGTTCTGCCCAATAAAAAATGAATTGGATCTATTGAAAAATAAAATAATTAGGTTTCAATACCGGTAAGGTTTAGAAATAAGTATTTTAATAGTATACCTTGGATGTTTATTCAATCCCTTATAGAACCCAACGTCAAAAATAATAATATTATTAATTTTTCTTTCAAACAAGCTTAACATGTGAGTTAATTTAAATATTATTTAATCATATATTATTCAATAGATATTATTTATCACTAGACCTAAAAACTCAATCTTTAATTCCTACATAATATTTATCGAGCCTTGAATATGGAATATTTATTTAACAAATAAATATCACTAAATTATTCTCTAATAAATAAATAAATATTACATTAACTAAATAGAAAATAAATATTTATTAAATATTCTGCTCATGTTATATTCTCTCAACTAATTGGGGAGAGAATATATGTGATGAAGTATACATGAGTAAATTTTAAACCACATTTTGGAATAATATTTATTCAAATTGTTAAATGATAAATAGTAATATTTTTTTAATTTATATTATGGATACACTTAGTGTGTGCCCCTCTATGACTCTTCCTCAGTGGCATTAGGTGAAATGGATGAAAGTCTATGGTTAGCATCTAGAAATATGTCAACAATCCCACAGAGAAATAAGTTAATGTCGTAAAGATATAATACCTCATAAAAACTCTTACTATGTGATATAATCCCTTTATCATGATATCTCTAGTCAAGCATGTTGCACATCTATGCCATCAACCAATGTCCTCGATGTCTCTTTATTTGACTTTTAGTAAATCGAACTTGCCAATTGAAAACCCCGGAAATGGATTTATTTAGGCTATATCATTTCCATAAATGGTTCTGAGATATCAAGTTATGTTAAATAACATAAGGGGAAAATCCTTTCACGCATTATTCAATGATGAAATATTACTTACGATGCACCCAATGTGTCCTACCTCACCGCGAACCATATTGTCATGGTTTTTATTAATACATGAAAGTATATGACTCATAATACTCATTAATAATAACCATAATGTATAAGGACCAATACACAAATACAAAGATTGAAACATCTAATTACACATAAAAATGAGGATTTCCTACTGGCGGGTCTCATTATAATAAAATCATACACTGGATATTACCAGGGGTGTACACCATAAGAAGGTTCCTCAAAGTCCAATTAGTCTCCACCCCTAATAGCTTGTATCATTTGTGTCCCCAAAATAATATCATATGGCTATATAATATGTATTTAATAATTGGGTCATTGAACTTATGGGTTCTCATCAGTGCGGAGAACTACTATGGATATTTTTTGAAAAAACTACATTTATGAAATTTTAACTTGATATGTTATGTAGGATAATAATCATGACATTAAAATTACTATATTAATACTCAAAAATATAAATATAGGTTTTCATATAGTAGAAAGAAGTTGTTTCTATGGAACCAAATCTAATAGTGATGAAAGCATAGGTCAATGCACGTGTACCATTTATGAAATCATGATTTACCATGAATAAAAGTGGTTAATTTAAATGTTGTTATGAATGAGTTATATGAAAAGAAAATAACTCATGATAATATAGTGAAATCTAATCATTGTTTAGCATGGTGGCATATCAGTGCTTGGGTAGGGTTGTGGTGAATCATGTGGGTAATCTGAATGAGGTCCAACTATATTGTTTCATGATATGATATGTCTTTATGGATATGATGACAATATAGGGGTTTGGATAATTATTTTTTGTGAAAAATACAATGTTTACATGCTATACGTTTATAGTGGAGACATGTTTGTTTTTGCTTCCAAGAGGGAAATGATAGATGGTACTAATGTTGACCAGTGATATCAGAAATTTTAATGTATGGTTCTTTGAAAACCATTCCATGAAAGCCGAAGGATGTTGTGAACCTAATTTGTTTGGAGAATTTTCACCACAGGAGGTGTCGGCGTTCGGAATGATCCATGTAAGCTAAGTCCAGTGGTGGGGAGCACCACAATCCTTGGAATTAAATTCAAGGATGATATGGGAGTTTCTTGATATAGTATTAAATATAGAGATTTTTCTTTATGTTTTGTGATAATATGAAAATTGTCTTAGGATCAGGTAACCATGTGTCTTATTTTTTAGAGTTACCATTAATGAGTGAGTAGAGAATTTCATAATGGAATGCAGCCAATTACATCAATTTGATGATCGGTTTAGGTTAAGTGATTTGGTTGGATGGATTCCTAGACTTATAATGGATGATAATTTATATGATGGGGATTTGTTATAGATTATATGTATATACAATCCTTGTAGTTCATGGAAAATTGGTTTTTTTTAGTTTGGTGGACAGTTTGAACATAAAATAGAGGGTTGTATTAAGAACCTGGGAGTTGTAAAGTATTAAATGGGTGTTTCATAGTGTGGTTTTAGGTTGAGATATTTCTTGAGTTCTTGTATATGACTTAGGACCTCTATGGAATAAATTTTATTTTTAGGTAAAACAAATTAGGGTGCACAATAAGAGAAAATCGTCCACCCCGACTATACAACATTTTTTTATAGAAGCATGGTTTGTTTAAACTATTCAATGAGATATGGGAGACAAAAAAACTAATAACACCCTAATATTTTTTGAAATGTTTTTTTTGAATAAATTTAATTTCTTCGATATCTTGTGTTGCACACATTACTATGTTTCAACGAGCCACAACAAATTTTTAATATAATTATTTAAACATGACCATTATTACCTAGTCGTTAAACTTATTGGAATTAATATGATTAAAAAAATATTAAATATTAATACCATTCTATAATTATTTTAATATAAATAAGGAATATTGATAAAAAAAGTTCTTAGTTTTTGTTAATGTCTTTATATTTTTTGAAAATATTATTTTCTCAAAAAAATATTTCTTTTTCTAAAAAAAATAAAATAATTATTTATTGAATATTTTAAAATAGTTATTTAGAAAAATAAAATAATTTTTGAAATATAAATTTCAAAATTATCTCAAGGTAAATTTTTTAAAATTTTCTAAAAATTTAAAATTTTCAATGAATTGTGAAAAATAATTCTTTTATTAGAAAACTACATTTTAATTAAGATCATTTGCAAGATAAATTTTTTTATTATTTGGTTTTAAAATTAATATTTGTTAAATTATATATATTAATATAATTAATTGTATTTTAATAAATTACATATTGAATTTTGATATATAAACTTTTTAAACTTTTGAATCTTTTCTGTTGGAGAACTTCTTCTCCCAACGTCTGCTGGATTAAATTTAAATTAAATTTTTATACACATGTGAATTTATTTAAAGATTATGGTATAATTTTGAGGTTTCATTTAAAATAAAATTATTTTAAATATTTTTTATTCATTAATAAGTCTTTTTCAAATTTTAAAGGCTATTTTCCTTACGAAATGTTCCATGTGATTTTCCAAAATCAGATTCCATTTATAATGAAATCCTCTGATATTAATTCTATTTTATGAGAGATATGATACCATGATATCATATTTAATCTTTATTTGGATGTTTTATTGTTATGATGAAAATATATTTATGAAACCTGTTTGTTTATATGGGTTATACTATAATAATTTTTTTATGAAACCAAACCCCTTTTCACGTGTTAGGATATGATAAATGTTTTATGATATTATAGAACACATATTTATGGATTATTTTGTGGTTGGGGCCTATACCTACCTCTAATGTATTGGATAAAAATTTTATAACAAATAAGTAAATATTTTATGTGTGGAGTAAATTACATGTTCACAATGTTATGCATGAACATGATGATATGTTCGAAATGTTTTTCATAAACCTGATTACATGTTCAAAATGTTATAAGGAGACTGGGATTTCATGTCCATAAGGTTATTCATGGACCTATTTTCATGTCCATAGGTTTATGAATGGTCTTGATTTCATATTCTCAAAATAATTAGTAAACTTGTTTCTATTTTTACATGTTTGCAATTTTATAATTTTATGTGTATTTGCCAAATCTATGTCTTAAAAAAATTTCTCTAGGCTCATGTCATTTGATTTTATAATGATTCATGTCTTATGAACTTCTAATATTTATTCCATTAAACAATATTTTTATCTTTGATGTGCATGGCATGAATTTCATATGTTATGCTTGTTTTCTCATAAAATTATGCTCATGTTATGTCTATTTATGTCCCATGATTACCATTTCTGAGCATCTAATCCCATCTATTCTTGTGGGTATTTTCATAGTTTATACAGAATTTTTTTATGTAGGATATTTTTATAAAGAGTACAAAAAATGGAATATATTTTTAGGGGATATTGTAGATCCTTCACTAAATATTAAGATTGTTTATGTAGTATCTAAAGTTACTAAACCATTAAAATCCTAGAGCATGTTTTTGTGTAATTTGATTAATATTAATTTTAGATATGTAATTTTTATGTTTGAGAAGTTTGAATCTCTAATTTACCTCTATAAAAATCCTAGGAATGTTACACGGTTCCCACATAGTTTATAAAACAATGTGTAATAGTTGTCCAAGGTTTTGTGTCCTACGTAGTGTGTCTACTTAGTTATCACAAGTTCTGGAGAACTTCACATCTTAACTATATTACTATTTAAAAGTGGTCAAGTTATAAAATTTACCCTCCACACTTTTATGTTTTGTAACCACTTTTTCCCCTCTTATTTATCTCATTACCCTTAATGCATTCCCTTTCTCTCATCCCACTCTTCTTGGGGTTGGATATCCTATGGTATTTTCCCAATTGAATACCATTAGATTTGTTAGGGACCTATTGTTATGAATTCTACTCCTCTTACAGATTTTTTTAATTTCACTATTTGGTGTTATTCCAATTATGTTTTTCTATTAAACCATATTTTCCACGTATTTTTCTATTTTCATGTTCACTATCATCTCTGGAAGAACTAGTGGTTGATACATGATGAGTGAGCTTCTCTAATAATGAGTTTTGTGGTACCTATATTTAACCCATAGTCATTAATATTTTCTAAAGTGGTGTGTGGTGAAATCATTCCAGCCATGTCATGCATTGGCCTAAATTAAAAAAAATATTCTAGCTTTTTTAGAGCCTTAGTTATCTACCACTGTTT
The DNA here is from genome assembly GCA_963277665.1 of Viscum album. Taxonomy (NCBI): domain Eukaryota; kingdom Viridiplantae; phylum Streptophyta; class Magnoliopsida; order Santalales; family Viscaceae; genus Viscum; species Viscum album. Next base: position 1,230,684,549 of record OY728130.1, read on the forward strand.
TGGTGATATAGATTCTTTACATTAGATTAGTTAGATTAATTGGTTATCTCCATTTTTATCCTCAATTGTGGAATTATATTTGAAATCAATGATTATGATGTATAATTTCATAATCATTGGTGATCTCAGTATGGAACTTTAATTTTTGGAATAGTTATCTCTAAAATGATACGGAGTTAGTTTTTGATAACATTAATTATCTTGTTATATTAAAATTTTAAAATATATATTGGAAATTTATATTTTTAAACCATATCAATAGTGTAATGTTATAGCCTATAATTTATAATGCCTAAATTAATTTATATTTGTAACCCATGATCCATAAAACAACTTGGGTTTTCAAAATGATTATTTATGTGTAATAATTTTTATGGGTATTAAGACAAGATATAGTGTTTATGAATAAGGATTTACATGGTAAAATTGATAAAATGAATAGAGATATATCATTTAAAGATATTCATTAAAATGTGAAATGATAATTTGTGTTAAATATTGAAAATGATAAACCATTTTTTGTTGTATGTTGATTAGGAATGTTGGGATGAGTACCATGGATTCCATTTAACATTTCCTACATGGGAATACTATGATGGGACCTAGAATCCATATGAGTCATGATGATTTTTAATACAAGGTTGAGTTCATAGATTCATTGAGTTTTATGTATACTTGGGAAGGTCGTGAGGAGTTCCTATACCAATATTAATCTTGATGATTAGGAATTTTAGGATGATCTATTGGATTCCACTAGAATTCTAGGATGATATCTTTGATTCCACATGATGATTGAGGACTGGGGAATGATGAGACGAGAGTCCAGATTCAATTAAAATTATGATAATAGGACTCAAATTTAACATGATATTTTAGGATACTAGAAATTGCAGGCTTAACCATGGATTATATGTGGTTATTTATGGTTAAAATGGTTAACAATATGTGCTCAGAGATACCCAGGAACATGAAAGAGTGGACAAGGATAATCCTTTAAGAGGGCCTAAAGATCAATAATTATATAGCTAACCATGGGAGTCATGATGAACCATGGTTATCCATGGGTTTTTACAATTAAATTATATTTTTTTACTAATTATTTAACTCCTTACATTGAGCACTTCTTCCTGAAATAATATATCAGAATGGTTATTTTCATGACATTATTGGTGGTGACCTACATAGTTTTACTCACACCTTTCTCGGGCCACCATGGCACTTGCATTCCAAGGAATAAATCACTATTTGTTCACAAGTTATAGGTATTGAAAAGTCCCAATGTTTATTATAGTTGTCTTGACATACCAATGAGTGTATTTATGATGGGATCTAGAAACACTCAAGAAATGGATCTGAGGATTTCTTGGATTCCTTTAATTTTGGTTATTTCATCTCCTATATAAGATCCACCTAAAATGGATCCTTAGCATGTATAGAATATCCATTGTAATATAACTATAGATATTTTTTTACACCTAACCAACATTATATATGATGTATATCTAACTTTATTTAAATATGTTTTGTGTTACTTCTACTTTTATATCCACTGTGAAATGATAGAACAATCTCCCAATGGCATCCTCACATGCCCTTTATGCTAATCAGTAGCCTCTAGTATAAAAGGTGGCGTGCTTGTGGCCTTATGGTGAACTATCATGGGGAATTTTTTAGTGTCTCTTAGGTTAAGGTGTTATATCATGATGGTTACTTGTAGCACCCATATATTATAAAAGAATAAAATTGTGTTTGATAATGTATTTAACACGCAACACTGAACTTAAATGACCCATGATATATATTACCATTATAGCCTAGTTGTTAAATTGGATGGTATAAATAATATTAAATACTTTATGATATATATTTATATATTTATAAATTTCTTAATCAATATAAATTATCTATTAATTTTAGTGAATGACAAATCCATTTTTAGTAATGTGATTTTATGTTTCAAAAATATATTTCTCTAAAAATAATTTGTATAGCTTATCATGAAAAAATATTATAATCATTTTTTAGAACATTTATAAAATGTATTTGATAAAATGAAAATCATTTTTACAATCAATATATAAAATTTTAATTTTTTTGAAATTTTTGTACTTTCAGTAAAATATTGATTTTTCCGTGAATAGTGAAAAATGCTCATTTTTGTACAAAGGCTTTTATTTTCAAAAAATTGTGTAATTTAAAAGCTCAGAATGTTCTGAATATGTTTTAATGTAACCTAAGTATTATTTAGTCATATATAATTCACTTTTTGGCTTTTTAATAAACTTTATATTTGTTTTCATAATATGTATGTTTTCGGTTTAAAAATTGGTTTTTTTGAAAACTATTTTAGAATTCGTAATGTTTCCCCTTTTAATCAATCAAAATAATACTTGATGTGAATTTTTTAATTAAAATAATATAATAGATAGTATTAAATAATAATTTTTCCAATACAATGAGTATTATTAGTCAAATAGTAAATATAGAATCATATTTTTTATAAAAATACATTTCGTAACAAACTCGTTACCTAGCCACGTATGCGGGATAAATATTATATTAAAATTTTCAAATAATATTAATTTAATTTAGAAAAATGGATTAAATATTTGGAATCAGAATAATTTATACTTTTTAATAATACCAACTTAATTTTTATCCAAAATTAATACTATATTTTGTAAAATTCTATTTCTATAGTTATGGTAAAAATGTGTTTATTACAGGGTAAAACTAGAATAAAAAGATTGTAAATGAACTAAAATGTTATATTAATTTTATTGAATGAATTTATTTTTACATTTTTCCTCAAAGTATCTTAAATATAGAAATTACTATCCACTTTACATTTAATATAGATAATATAATTAGTTAAGAAAATAAAAAGGCAAAAAAGATACTTTTCATCCTTTTAATATCTATAATGCTTTAAGATAGGGAAAAAGTTGTTTCAGTTATACCTATTATTTTTTAAAAAAAATATTTTTTTTAAAATAAAAAATTAATCTTTAATTATTAGAGATGAATTCATTTCTTAAAATACTTACTAAATTCCAATGTAGTAATTATTTAGTTTATCAAAATCTAAAATAACTTAAACTAAAAATAACAGAATTACAGAAAATTGAATGAATTATTATGTTCCCTTAATTTTTTAGATTAATATATCATGTTAAATATGTGTGGTTATAATATATTTATATTCCATATAGTCTTGATATTTTTTAAATTCCAATTAAATAATTAATATAAAAATTGACGTTAATGTAATTTTATAATAAATTATTTTTTATTAAATGGTTTAAAATTACTAAAAATAAAATATTATGCCAAGTGATTTTTAAATGTCAATAAATATAATTATTTCGCATTAATGGATCATTTTTTCTATTATAAGGAATATAATGACCCCTAATTAGTAAAAAACACTATTAGTGCGGTAATGGTTAAAAAAAATTTTTTTGCATGACCACTTGTGTTAACATAAATTATCAACACAAATATGATTTTTATTTGATAAATTTTATTTAATACTTATAATTATTGGGTATTAATTTTATAATAATCCTTACATTAATTTATTCTTAAAGGTTAAATTAACATGGTTATAAAACTAGTTATTGTAGTATAAACCCAAAATGGTAAAAATAAGAAAACAAATAAGTAAAGGAAGCAAATATTTAAAACATGTGTTTTAATTTATGATAGAGGTGTCTATTGACCATTTTATCCCAAATAAATATTTAAAATTCAATTGTGGATCCACTTTAGGAAATATTTACCTCCCAATAGTGAATATTTTTGTGTATTTACAAGAATTTCACTCCTCAATAATAAAAGGTCACTCACTCTCCTCACTTATCCACTACTCTAAATTTATTTGGATCATCCAAACCCTATCCAAATAACTTCCCAAATATCCTCCTATTTTCCTAGAATCCTTATTTTGGGCACAAATTTATCAAAGGAAGGCCTTTTGTGCAAACCAAAAGATGTTACCTCAAGAAGAAGTAATATTCCTCAATGAGAATTTTTATATTATTTTTTTCCCTAACCTGTATTATTATTTTTATAACATTATGATATAATATCATAAGTATCTTACATATGATGAGATTTTTTATGTTAATGTTACAACCTACAACCATACACACTTCTATAAAATAGGTTACGAAATCATTATTCGTGCGTATAGAGGTTTACCTCCTCACAAAACAATGTCATTTGTTTTCTATTGACAAATTTCACTATTGTGTATATATAAAGTTTATATATGATATTAATAATGTAAAACACGAACCATAGTTACCCAGAGTCAGTGCATTATTACATTATATTGGTTTGATACAAGGAATCATGTCCTGAATGACCGATCGGTTTAGTTGTCTTAGAAAATAGATTACATACAAAAATGTTACATTAAACATTAGAAAAAAAAACATAAATGATCCTTTGATAATTACATTAATCATATAGATTAACCATGTTTATCAATCATAATACACTACTTGGAATCCTGGGAAAATTAAAACATAGAAAGGGGTGAGCTCATATGCTCTGTAAGGATAACAATATAGTTACAAATTTCATAAATAAGCATAAACATTTAAGGAAATGTATAAGACTAAACCAAAATCCTATTAAACTTAAACTTCAGAATAATATGCAAAAAAAATAAAATAACATAATGTAATTTACTTATTCACATGGATATTCTACCAGATGAATAATCACATGCAATATCAATAGCAACTTTCATAATGATGAAATGCATAATGACATACTTCATAATCCCATAGTTATGGCCTTGTTCCAAGACTACAAATAATATTTTTTCAAGGCCTTGTGCCAAGACACTAGTTTGTTAAATGAGTACTACCGATGAATCGTAGAGCTATAGCGGGCTCCACCCAACACTTACTAAGTCTAATGAATTCCTCATATGAAAAGTTTTTAACATAACATAAAAATTCGTATTAAAACTAGCATACAAAATTTCAATAATTTATCCATAAACCATGAATGGTATAAAAATAACACATCCATAGCCTAACATATATCAAAACATTCAATACGATATGTAAGATTTATATAATAATAAATCAAATTCAAACAAGTTTAAAATCCATCTAAGGATGTTGAAATAGATGAAAATGATTTCTAAAACTGTTTAAGAGAAATATCCATTTTTCATGAAAACATTTAAAAGTCACACAATTTATAAAGGAAGACATTTAATGACATTTTTTAATCAAAGTTTCTCATACCAACATTAAACTTAGGAAACTAATTAACGTTTTAAAAACATTCTTGTCCATATAAATAAATCCTTAAAAACCATTTAGAAAACATTGACATTAATGAGAATGATTTAGAAGAATAAATATTTAAAACAAATAAAATGATGTTTTAGTAAAAAAAAGTCCATTAAAATAATCCCTTTGAAAACTCTTTCATGAAACATTGACATGGATAATAAATATGTCCCAGAGGATTCTTATGTAAAAACAACCTCAAATAATTAAGAGAATTTAGAATTAACCCTTACCTTGTACATCCTTTAGTCGAGGGTAAGTTTAACCTCCTATATAAATACAGTAGTATGTTATTAAATTATACCAGAACCATATTAATATTTATAATGTCATAAATGATTCATTTATGACTTTATACGACCCATTCAATAATAATTTCCATGTTAAATTAACATTTGGGTAATAATCGCTTTCTTTATCGTACATGTTTTAACTTGTTACTATTGATTGAATCACATAGATCATGATTTAAATACTTCCAGAATACAGAAAGTGATTTTAATATCATATATATTTATAATATAAATATGTATAATATATATATATATGAAATGTAAAACACCATTTATAGAGACGGTAGGTTGTACGTATGCATAAATATTTTTTCCGTTTTCATATCGTATTGAACAGAACTAAGTGAATTTGATATATGTAAGTACATAAATATATAAATATATATCCAGTAGAATTATTATTTCATATATAACATACTTATTAATGATATATATTTTTTCATAATCATCGTTGAATGGTGAACATGGAAATGAATCTCATCGCATCGTGGAGACGGTAATCTGTATGTACGCACCAGCGACAATATCATTATATTGATAGTGAAATCGTATGTAATTGGATGGTATACCATATATACAGAATAATTAAAATGTTATATTTATTATTTATATAAGTTAAACTCGTTATTATACCCATCCATATAATGAAGTGTTTAAATAACAATCTACACCACGACGTGGAGACGGTAATCCGTACGTACGCACGTATGGTGACTTTGTCATTTATAGGATGGATAGAATAATGAATATTGTTGTTCAATTTTTATAATAAAATCATAGTATATATAATATACTAGATTTATTATTTGAAAAGTAAAAAAACAATGAAAGAGGTAGTGGAGAGAGAAAAGAACTTGATATAGGTGATGAAATATTTACCTCTTTTTTGGGTTCTTCCTTTTTATTTGATCAAAAGAGCTCTGTAGGTTGGCTTTCTAAGCAAAGGAAGGCCCCTAGTATGAAAATAGGAATGTTGGGACGATATTGGGGTGGGTTTTGGCCGATCCAAAAGGCTTTGGATGTGTGAAATTAAGAGAAGGGGAAGTTCCCTTTTATAAGAGAGGTGAGGGTCACTTTTGGAAAAGCTTGAAATATTATTTTATAATAAAATAATTTTTGCATTATAATATCTCTAAAATGAATTATTAAAATTATAAGTTTGGTATGGGTCTAAAACCTCTCACCCAATAGGTTTTAGATAGGTTTAGGTTATCATATTAACCTTATCTTTTAGATTTAACTCTTAGTTAAATAGTTTGACATTTACCATGTCTCTTTGTATTTTTATATTATATGGTTAATAAACATACTATAAAATTCCAATATAACCCAAAGTGTTTTATTAATGTCACATATATTATTATATAAGTCTTTTGGCCGAACCTCATATTTTTAGGACTATTATATCAATTTAGAATATAATATTTGTTTAAAAAACTCAATTATGTCAATTTTGACACTATTTAGTATTTTATTTTTTTGAAGTCCATAAAAACGTTAACACTTAGAATAATATTTATTTAACCAACCCTAACATGTCATATTAACCTATAAAATTAGTGGATTTCATCATAAGTTTTAAGTTACAATTATTTGGATATTTATAATATCAATTGTTTTAATATTTCATTAATAACGTAATTACTACATCATCATTGTGTCATTAATAAATTATATTATTAAATGTCTAAAAATTATATATAAAATATCATTATGTTGGTAATATTTTTAGATTTCTAATTAATATTTATAGTTGAATTTATATTGTGTGTAACCATATATTAAAAATGGTTTATTTATTAAACATTGACTTCAACTCTTTTAACTCTTCTTTAAATAAAATAATAATAAATGTCCTAATCTAATCCTTGTGAACCAAAGGGGATCTTGTTTTATTCCTAAGTTTTTTTGGTCTAATTAAACTTATTCAATAGAATTATGACTTGTATTAGGGTATTTATAATTTCATTTATACCTTTAATTACCCTATTTACTTTTAACTATGGAAAATTAAATTAAGAATATACTATTCAAAAAAATTATTTTCATCTTATTAAACCACATTTGACTTAATAAGGTTAACCGTGTTTCTATGATTCTTAAAAATCAACACACAGAAGCTGTAAAATTATGTTTTATTCAAACTTTCAAATGCTTTTAGAAGGAGGGTAAAAGACCGTAAAAATTTAAATAACATTTTATATAACTAAACTTATTGTAAAATGACTCCAATAAATTAAAATGTACATATATATGTATTAAGTATCTATTTTGACCTAAAACAATTAAAATAAAATAACTAATTACTTAAATAAAGTCAGTGTTTAAATAATAACACAGTGTTTTTCACTATTTATCAAAAATTAAATGTTTTCAGAAAAATACCAAAACATAACCCAAAGATAATTTTGATATTATGAATTCAAAAATGAAGTCTATTTTACCAAATTCAAAACATAAAATTTTCATTTATTAATTTAAAATTAATTCTCGTTGTCAAGACCAAAAAGTAGGTTTTTAAAAAGTAAAGACTATCAAAAGATTGACAGGTGTTTATGTAAATTTAAATATAAAATTACTTATAATGACATACATTGTATTAAATGAAAAAAGAATATAATCTAATTATACTTCCAAACCATTAAAATGTATAATTGAACACTATAAATTATTTTGATTAAAAAATTTGTTTTCAGTTAAAATTTAGTAATTTTCATTATACACCTAAATATGAAAGTTATCAGAAAAACACTAAATATTTATCGAAACTAAATTTTTATATCCCTGTTCTAAAAAAGAATTTTATTTTTTGAAATTGAATATATAAAAGTGTAAAATATTGTATTTAAAAAAAATTCACCATTAAAAGGCGATAAAATTGCATTTTTGGAAAAATACATCTTTTATCTGAAAAGATGAATTTGTTCTTATATTATGTCTAAGAAACACATAATATGGATTATAAAATATTATAGATTATATAAAATTCAAAATTCAGTTAACATCATTCATAACCGCTTTTTGAACGGCTTGTTTGGTTAGTTGTGGGGCGCTCATACTCGGTGTTGCTTGTTGCACAAGTTATTGAATTACTTTGAATATATAACGTACTATGAAATCATGGGGTGTTACCTTATCCCCTCCTTCAATAAATTGCATCCACATAATTTGATTTTATTCTTCTAAAATAAAAGGTTAAAAAAATACATTTGTGGAAAACCCAAATCGGAAATTGGGTTAATAAAATTTAGTATTAATAAGAGGGAAAGTGAATGAAAAAGTCACCACCAAATTATGATCTTGATTAAGAGAACATCCGTGGAAATTATAGTCACATAATTGGAGGGAAAACATAAATATTTATACGCATTGATTGAGGACATCAATCACAAACCAGTGTAAAATTGAGGTCTTTAAAGCCATCAATCTATGGTGATTTAAAATTCCATCGGATCAATAAAACATAAGATATTAAGATAACTAATTTTGGGTTTTAAGATCCCTTCCCGAATTTTTAAGAAATAATTTATTCATAGAATATGAGGAAAAAATATACTTGACAAGTAGAGTTTCATCCTTCAACTAATTCTTACCATAAACTCATCTTTCACTCCAAAATATAATTGAATTCAAAAATATTGTATCTATCTTAATTGTACAGGGTTCCAAAAAATGAATATGTAATTCATTAATCATACTATTTTAAAAACTCGATTATACAAACCAGTACATCACATAGGACCATGGTAGGTGATGCACCCTTATCTCCCTTTGGTTTCATGTTCAAGTAATGCGGCCTTTCTGGACGCGACGAGTTGTCGCCTGACCTCCGGTTTGTCCTTTTATGACAATCCAAAAATAATCTCAATAAATGATTTAACCTTAACAATAGTATGCAATGTCAAAATTAATCGATTCCATCATTTATACTTATCCGAAATACTTCTGTCCAAACTCATAGTCCCAAATTTTTAAGGAAGGTAAACACAATGAAGATCTTTTTTTCCACGTAATAACACGTGAATACCTTAATCCTGTATTGTTTTATAACACGGTAACACCCTGAATTATCATATGGCCGTATTGATTACATTCATGCTCCCATATTCCTTATAGAATACTGGATATACTCTTTATATCCAAAAATTTTGTAAACTCTAACAATGATGGAATATACAAATCATTAATCAGTTTCAAGGTAGTCAGGAATATCCAATATAATTTGTCCAAATCAATCATATCTTATTCCAAAATCACTACCTCGGTATTAGAATCATATTAAGGTTTATATTTCTCTCAACCATATATTTTCCAAAAATTTAACATGCCATTGAGTCACTTTTCTTGGTTCCACACAATCACAAGTCCTTAATTAAATAGTACTACAGTACAATCCTTATATACTCTATAATTCTTATAACATGTAAATCAATAATACAATACTCAAATGACTCTATACTTTAATAACAACATAAAAACTATTAATCATTCATCTTCATCTTTAATAGTATCATAACTTGTTTATTATCAAATTGCAGCATTTGTGGTATAATCTGATGATTTGGACATAGATTCGCATAGTGTCCCAACTCCTTGTAGATGAAGCATTATAAATTTGAAACCTTTTTCTTACCCGTACAATCATGTACTTGGTTTCCTTTTTCTCCACACCTATAACAAACTCCCATTCCCTTCAAGAATTTACGATGGTTAATCTTTCCATAGTTAACACATATGGGGAAAAATTCCCTTATTCCCTTTATGCATCATTCTTTATACCATTCTTTTCATCTATGGCTTCCGTTGAAATCCATAGGACTCAAGAATTCTTTACTTATCTTTTTAACAAATGATACTATTTCTTCATATGATGATAATACATGGAATATTATTTCATTTCTAAATTTTGTCTTAATACCATGAAAGATATGATCTGTCTTACTCTATGGATCATACGTATTGTTGGAGTTCTCATTCCTTCTATTGGGAGACATTTCTAAACAATGGCATACACTAGATTAGTTTATGAATCACAATTCACAATTAAAAACATGTAGAATATCTAACATAAATTAAACAATTCATGGATATAATCCATAATCATAAAAATGTTTTCATTGACGAAGTATATACTCATAAATCCTTCATAATGGGTTGTAAAGTAAATGAGAATTATACATAGAATATCCCCCAGGAGTGTCGTAACCAAGAGTGCAGCAAGGCCTGTTGTTGTGAACTGGTTCTTGTTCGAGTCTATCTCAAAGCAGTTTTTTTTTTGGTTGTACCACTAGGAATATATGTGCCATAGTCGCATCTATCTTCTCATATCCAGACTGGTATTTATTGCTTGGAAAAATCACAAAATCTCTACATTACAAAAATTCTAGGAAGTTTTCGAAACTAATCCACAATGTCTATCTTAGGTTAATGTGCTCTAATCATATTTTATTTAAATCTAGTTTCCAAGGTTATTGCTAAACTTCCTCTGATACTAACTGTAACACCCTGACACCAATTACCCAGAGAAGGTGCATTATTACAAAATTTTGGCATGATACAAGGAATAATATCCCGAAATACTGATTAGTTTAGCAGTCTTGGAAAATAGATTACATACAAGAATGTTACATTACACAATAGAAAATAAAACACAACATAACTGATACTTTGAGAACTCCATTAATCCCATAGATCAACCCTTTTTATCAATCATAATACACTTCTTGGAATCCTTGGAAAATTAAAACATAGAAAGGGGTGAGCCAAGATTCTTAGTAGGGATAACAATATAGTGGAAACTATCATAAATAAGCATAAACATTTAAGGTAATGTATAAGACTAAAATAAAATCCATTTAAACTTAAAATTCATCATAATATTGAAAATATACAATAAAAAAATTCCATTTACGTATTCACATGGATATTCTATTAGTTTAATAATCACATGAAATATCAATAGCCACTTTTATAATGATGGAATGCATAATGCCAGACTTCATAACCACAGAGTCAAGGCCTTGTGCCCAGACTACAAATATAATTTTTTCAAGGCCTTGTTCCAAGACACTAGATTGTTTCATGATACCTACCAATACATCGAGGAGCTATATCGGGCTCCACCTATCACTTACTAAGTCCAATTCATTCCTCATATGAAAAGGTTTAAATATAACATAAAAATTCGTATTAAAACTGGCATACGAAGTGTAAATACTTTATCCCTAGACCATGAATGATATAAAAATAACACATCCACAGTCAAACTTATCCAAAAAACACTCAATAAAATATGGAATATTTTTATCTAAATAAATCAACTTCAAACAAGTTTAAAATCCATCAAAGGATGTTGACATAGATGAAAATGATTTGTAAAACTCTTTGAGAAAAATATCCTATTTTCATTAAAATATTTAAATTTCACACAATTTAGAAAGGAATACATTTAAAAAAATATGAATCAAAGTGTCCCATACCACCTTGATACTTTTTAATGGAATGAACATTTTAAAAACATTCATGTCCATATAAATAAGTCCTCAAAACCCATTTTGAAAACATGGACATTAATGAGAATGATTTAGAAGAATAAATATTTAAAACATTAAAATAATGTTTTAGTAAAAAGTTACCCTAAAATAATCCCTTAGAAAACTATTTCATGAAACATGGACATGGATTATAAATATGTCCCAGAATATTCTTATGTAAAAACAACCTCGGATAATGAAGAGATTATAGAATTAACCCTAAGCATGTACTTTCTTTAGTCGAGTGTACGTTTAACATCTTGTATAAAGACCATAGTATGTTGTTAAATTAAAAAGAAACTATATTAATATTTATGATATCATATATGATTCATCTATGACTTTATAATACCCATTTAATAATAATTTCTGTGTTAAATTAACATTTCGGGTAATAATCGCTTTCTTTATCGTGCGTGTTTTAACTTGTTCCTCTTGATTGTATCACTTAAATCATGATTTAAATACTTATAGAATAAAAAAATTATTTATATATCATATATATTCAGAATATAAATATGTATAATATACATATATATGAAATGGAAAACACCGTTTATGGGGACGATAGGTCGAATGATTCATAAATGATGTTTCCGTTTTCATGTCGTACTGAACAGAACTAAGTGAATAAGATATATATAAGTACATATATATATATATATCCAATAGAATTATTATTTAATATATTTTATAATTATTAGTTATATATATTTTCATAATCATTGTTGAATGGTGAACGAGGAAATGAATCTCATCGTTTCATGGAGACGGTAATCCTTACGTACGCACGAGCGACAATATGATTATATTGATGGTGAAATATTATGTAATTTGATATTATATTATATATACAGAATCCTTAACATTTTATATTTATTATTTACATCTGTTATACTCATTATTATACCCATCCTAATAATGAAGTGTTTGAATTTGAAACTACACCACGACTTGGAGACGGTAATCTGTACGTACGCAGGTATGGTGACATTGTCATTGTAAAATGGATAGAATAATGAATATTGTTGTACCATTTTTACAATAATATAACAGTATATAGAATATAATGATTTTATTATTTTAGAATAGAAATAACAAAGAAAGAGGAAGTGGAAGAAGAAAAGGACTTGAAAGGGGTGATGAAATATTTACCTCTTCTTCGGGTTCTTCCTTTTGATTTGATCAAAAGGGATTCTTAGGTTGGATTTCTGACCAAAGGAAGGCCTATAAAGTCGGAATGTTTCAAAAAAATCTCAATGAATAGTTTTTATACAGGTTTAGGTCATCATATTAACCTTGTCTTTTAGATTTAACAATTAGTTAAATAGCTTGACATTTACCATGTCTCATTGTATTTTTATATTATATGGTTAAAAAACATACTATAAAATTATAATTGAACCCAAAGTGGTTCATTGATGTAATATATATTATTATATAAGTATTTTGGTAGATCCTTATTTTTTAGGACTACTATATCAATTTATAATAAAATATTTGTTTTAAAAACTGAATTATGTCAATTTTGACACTTTAGTATTTGATTTTTTTTAAAGCCATAAAAACTTTATCACTTCAAATAAAATTTATTTAACCAACCCTACCATGTAATATTAACATATAAAGTTATTTTAATTCATCATAAGTCTCAATTAACATTTATTTGGATATTTATAATATCAATTATTTTAATATTTCATTAATAAGGTAATTTCTGCCTCAACATTGTGTCATTAATAAATTTCATTATTTAATGTCTAAAAATTAAAAATAAAATACCATTATATATTAAATATTTATATATTTATAATAAATATTTATAGTATAATTTATATTGGGGGTAACCATATATTAAAAATGATTTAGTTATTAAACTGTTAATTTTACTTTTTTAACTCTTCCTTAAATAAAATAATAATAAATGTCCTAATCTAAACCAAGTGGATAAAAAGAGAACATATTTTATACCTAAGGTTTTTTCATCTAATTTCACTTATCCAAAAGAATTAGGACATGTGTTAGGGTAATTATAATATCATTTTTACCCTTAATTGCGTTATTTACTTTTAACGTGGAAAATAAAAGTCAAAAGTTACTATTCACCAAAAAAATATTTTCATCTTATTGAATGAAATTTTACGGACTAAGGTTAACCATGTCGCTCATAGTTTTTAAATTTAACTCAAATAAGAGGTAAAATTACGTTTTATGCAAATTTTGAAATACTCCTAGAAGGTGGGTAAAAGATCGTAAAAAGTTCAATAAAATTGTACATATCTAAACTTATTATAAAATGACTCCAATGAATTAAAATGAACATATATAGGTATTATTTATCTATTTTTATCTAAAATAAATTAAAATAAAATAACTAATTACTTAAAAAAATCGGTTTTTAAATAATAACACATTGTTTTTCACTATTCATCAAAAATTGAATGTTTTAAGAAAAATACCAAAAATTTACCCTAAGATAATTTAAATATTCTGAATTCAAAAATTAATTCTATTTTACCAAATTCAAAACATAGAAGTTGAATTTATTAATTTAAAATCAATTCTCGTTGTCAAAACCAAAATGCGGATTTTTAAAAAGTAAAAACTATCAAAAGATTAACAAGGGTTTATGTCGAATTTAAATGTGAGATTAGTTATAATGAAATACATTGTATTGAATGATAAAAATAAAATCTAATTATAATTCCAAACCATTAAAATTTATAATTGAACACTATAAATTATTTTGATTAAAAAAGTTGTTTTCAGTTAAAATTTAGTAATTTTGACTATTCACCCAAATATGAAATTTTTCAAAAAAAACACCATAAATTTATTGTAAACAAAATTTTTATGTCCCAATTATAAAGAAGAAGTTTATTTTTTCAAATTTAATATATAAAAGTTTCAAATATTGTATTTAAAAAAAGGTTCTCCATTAAAAGGCGGTAAAATTGAATTTTTAGAAAAATACGACTTTTGTCTGAAAAAAATGAATTTGTTCTTATATTATGTTTAATAAACACATAATATGGATTCTAAAATTTTATAGAGTATAAAAAATTCAATATTCATTTAACACTATTAATAACCGCTTTTTGAACGGCTAATTTGGTATGTTTTGGTGCACTCAAACTTGGTGTTGTGTGTTGCGCAAGTTATTGAATAACATTGATGAGATAACATACTATGAAATATTGGGGTGTTACAAATAAAATAATTATACCTATGGAGACATTATATAATATATTAAATTTTACTTTTAATTCCATAAGGGATACAATATTGTCAATCGTGTGTACAGTAGACTATCACCTCACACGTGATCTGATTCATTTTTCATTAACACGTTACATAGAAGGTAATTAGGGTAAAGATAATAAATAAATGTCATATAAATGAAATATTTATTATATTAATTCATATTTATCTTTCATTAAATATAATATATCATTTTTCTTTTACCTTTTTACTCACAAAAAACAAATTATTGCGTCGTCCGTGGACATGTGGACTATTGCCTCCTCTAAGTGATGGGATTTCTTTTTTCATATCCCTGTCACAAGAATGATATATATAAGTAAACATATATAAATTATATGGTGTTATTGATATTATTAAAATTATTAAAATATAAATTTTACTTACCTTCTTTCAATAATGTTCATTTAAAAATGGAAACGTTTCTCATGCGTTTATACGACCTAAAGTCTCCATAGTCCTAGCATTGGTTAATTTTTCATAACCATCATTAAAAATTGGTTTTAAAATGAAAATTTACATATAAATATGTTAATTATTTCCATATCATTTTACTATATATGTTTTAATAATTTCATCTTTGACCATTTTCAATACACCAAAGTCATTTTTGACATATGAGCCGAATATGGTCAGAAATCCGACTAAAATGTAATTGATTAATTAATTGTATATAAATTTTAAGAAAACTAAATAAAAGTAATAATACACTTGAAAAATATTGTGAAGTAATTAAATAATTAAAATGCATTTATTATTTAGGGATAAAAAGACACATGTTAACAATAGGGCTCAAGGTCGGGGACTTCACCTCAATTTCCTTTCATTACGGCATATTTTGATTTTATGCACCATTATTCTTTTATAAGGATTATATACAGACCATTGTACTTTTTATATCTTGAATTTACCTATTATATAGATAATTAATGTTTTTTAAAATTTTATTCTTTCATGTGGCTTATGAATCTGGTGTTTCCCAAGTGATAAGATACTTTTCTTCTAAAAAACATTTTTAATGTTTTTCTTTACAACTATTTCACTTACATGTCAAAGAGTTATAATGACCAATGAAGGTTATTATATAAGAATATAAGATTTTTAAAATAAATTTTATGTCATTTTCACATTATTTCAAATTTTTCTAAAAGAATTATTTTTTCATGTTTTATACCGAATGTTTTGACATATGAAAAAAAGAGTGTTTTCTTCTAAACGTACATAGACACAATGATTTTTTTTGCACCTTGAGAAATATTTGATTTCTATGGTTTTTTGAAATATATATTGTTTAATTCATTGAAATTACCTTATCCTATGTTTAGGTATTTTTTATTGGAAGTAGTTTTTCAAAAGGAATGTGTATTTTGGTATTGAAATTTGATTTTTAAAAGAAAATAATATTTTTTTCAAAATTGTATTTCAAATGTGGTTAAAAAAATTTTCCAAAGGGTATAATGATGAAATATTTTTATTCATGATATGGTACTAGATAAATATATGAAATGATTCATCCTGATATAGCTTAAATTAAGGTTTGAACCCCATTACTGTTCATAAGATGTTGGTGAGACCGATATAGCCTATAAAAATGGTGATCCCAATTAAAAATCTCCAATTAATAGGGTAGTTATTATATTTGAAGTCTAAAATATGGTTATTCCAAATAAATATTTTTAGAAATGGTGTTATTAATATTATCCTCTAAGTCACTGAAAAAGAGTTTTAAATGTTTGTTTTGGGTTTTAAAGGTTTTCTTTGAGAAAAACACGTGTGTGTATTCTTATGAAAATAATTTATTAATTTTTCTCAAAGTACATTAATGAAAAGGTAAATATTTCATGGTATTTTCTGTTTTTAATGAACTAATACCTTCCTTTATTTTTACATCGCTTACTGAGATTTTTTTCATCTCAATAATTGAAAATGTTATTAATAGGGTTTAAGGATAGGAAAGGGAAAAAGCATTCAATTTAATATTTGTGTACATTTTTTAAGAAAAGAATTGATCCTTTATTATATATGTTTTATATTATAACTAAATTGATACTAATCAGAATTTTTCACTTTATATTTAATTGTTTTTTTATTATGAGTTATGTCCTAATTATCTAAATATATAAACCTGAAAATATCCATAATATAAGGGTACTAATTCTTGACATCAATCTCAATATTATGCAATGTTTAGGTTTGGTCCTTATATTTGGAATCAAAGTTCAGTTAAAATAAATTTTCAGATTATGATGTTATCATGTAAAGTTACATTAAGAGATAAGGATGCAATATTAGGTGTATAATATCAACGTTGATTATATCTTCAATGTCATAAACAACCATTTTATGGTTTTAAACAATAATATCACAAGGTGACAAATGACACATTAGGGGATGACTTATTGGTTTTGAGCATATCTAAATATTTGATTTAATGATTAGTATTCCTCTGCATTTTTTGGCTTATTTTTTAATATATTGATATCTTTAAGGGTCTATATGATCTTGGATATTTAGGTAATTATGGGAACATAAGTTTTATCATTTAGATAACCCTGATATTGAAATGATATTTGGTGACTTAGTGATTAGTTTTATTTCAAAAAAATAGATATTGTTATCTTTTCGGGTATGAAAGAAGAAAGGTATGAGAAAAAATTATATGTTAAAACACCATTTTTAGGTTATTAAAGAATGATTTAATTTAAACATTGGGAATTACTATTTAATTTTGAAGATTAATGTATCATATGATGTTTTACTCACATTGGGAATTATATTACCATGTTCTGACTATTTTGGTTTTTCATAATGTGAAAATATAGGTGGAAAAATTATTATCAATTTTATGGTAATAGAAACCTTTAAAAGTTTACTTTTAGTGCTTTCGGAATGAAAATTTGATCTAGAATACTCATCTCTTTTATAAAAGGATGAGATTATGGTGGAAATTTATTAAGGGATAAAATTATACCCATCAAGTAATTATATTTCATCATTCTCATAGTTACGATGGTAAGGGAATTACATGGATCATGGAAAAGTATCTTGAATCAAAAATGGTATCCTCGTACATTACTACTTATGTTCTTCTATTTGTAAACCTAGTTATGTGTTATTAAATACATCCATTGTAATTCATATTCTCTCTTATTAAGAGGACGTTTTATAAAACCCTTTTTACTATGTGGGTTTACAACAAAATTATTTTAAAAGTTACAAAATTTGATTTCAAAGATAAAGTTAAATGTTTGGGGATAAAATTTATTAAAGGGGGGAGGATGTACCACCCCAAGATTTTAAAAGAATAAAATTATGTTCTATAGAATATTCAACACATAATATGGAACTTAAATGACTTGTGATATATATTATCATTACAACAAAGTGATTGAATTGGTGGGTATGAATAGTATTAAATAATTTATGAAATATATAAAATTATTAATCAATATGAATTATTAATAAATGTTTAGTAAATAATCAATCAATATTTAGTAAGGTGATTTTTTTCTTCAAAAATATGTTTTCTTCTAAAAAATAATTTATTTTCATAAAGAAATATTATAATAAAATAAAATTAACTTCCTTAATATTTAATATATAAAATAATATTTATTTCTAGAATTATAATATAAAAATTCAGTTCGGGTAAGATTTTTATTGTTTTTGAAAAAAATTGATTTTTTAAATAATATTGAAAAATGCGGATTTCTGTAAAAACGCTTTTCTTTTAAATATAATATTTGATTTAAAATTACAAATATTTTTTAAATTTTATTCAAGTATCTTAATTATTATATATTCATATTTAATTCACTTAACTACATTTCAATCAGCCTTATATTGGGTTTTTTATATGTTTTGTTTTTTGGTTTAAAAGGGTGATTTTCTAATAACACTTTTAAAATGAATAATGTATCTTTTTTTTACTAATTAAAATAATACATAATGTGGAATTTTTATATGAAATTTATATGATATATATAATTAAATATTAATTCAGTTTCATAAAATTATTATTATAAGTCAAAGAGTTAATATATAGTCATCTTTTTCAAAAAAATACTTTCCTTAAAGAACATGTTGTCTCACCATGTATGTGGGATTTATATTAAATTATGTTTTGACGCTTTCATGAATTTAAATTTGAAAAATGTATTATATATTTGTAATTATCATTATTTATAATTTATAATAATTCAAACATATATTTTGACAAAAAGAAATAGTTAGTGCAGTAAAAATTAATTAGCATGTTTATGTAAAAATGGGTTAACTCTGGGGTTAAAATTGAATGATAAGAGTGAAAATGACCTAAAATATTGTCTTCTTTTAATCAAATTATTTTATTAAAAAAATTCATTTCCTCTAAAATATATTAATTACTTTCTACATTCATTTGAATATAACCCATATAATAACTTAAGTACAAAAAAGGCAAATAGATACTTTTTCATTTAAATATATATAATGATTTGGAATGGGGACCCAAACAACATTGTTTAGGATATGTATGTTATTTTTAAACATAAATGATTTTTTCTTATCAAAATAATTTATATTTAAATTTTATAGATGAATTAGTTACTTAAAATACTTATGAAATTCCAATGTAATAATTATTTAGTTAATAAAAAAAAATAACTGATACTAAGAATAATAAAAGTGAAGAAACTTTATTGAATAACTATGTTCCACTAATTTTTTGGATGAATATATGATTTTACACATGTTTTAACCTAAATATTAGAATTAAATAATTGTATTGATGATTTTAAAATTCAAATTAAATGAATAATGTCAAAATGAACTATAATGTTATTTTATAATAAATTATATTTTATTAAATGAAATTAAATTGAAAAAAACATAAATTATTAAAAATTATTTTTAAATGTTAATAAATATCAAATATGTATCATTAATGGTCTAATTGTTTACTTATATTTAATATATTGACCCCTAATTGTTAAAAAATTATGTTAGTTTGGTTAAGGTTAAAAATGTGTTTTTTTTCATTATGGTGAATTTTTGGTAAAGTAAATTTCTCACACACATTGGATTTTTATTTGATAAATTGGATTTTATATTTAGAATAAGTGTATGTAAATTGTATAATAATTCTAATTTTAATTTAGTCTTAAATGATAAATTACATATGTTAGAAAACTAGTTACCATTGTGAAATCCCAAAATGTTATAAATAAGTAATCTTATAAATTAAGGAACAACTTTTTTAAAAAATATGTTTTATATGGTTTTAGAAGTGGTTATTAAGAATTTAATATCTAAAATCCATTAATTATCAATTTTGGAGCCACATTATGTTATATTTAACTCCCAATAGTGAATAATTTTGTGAATTTACAAGTATGTCCCTCCTCCTCAACTACAAAAGGGAAATCACTCCCCTCACTTATCCACACCTATCAAGTCATTGTCTCATCAAAACCCTACCCAAATCTATTCCAAAATCCCATAAACACATACTATAATCCTTAAATCATGATGAAATCCAACCAAGGAAGGCATTTGGTGAAATCCCAAAGGAGTTACCTGAAGAAGAGGTATCGTTCATCAATGAGCATTTTTGTTTTATTTAATTATATGACCCCTTAATTTATTATTATAGCACTATTATATAATAAAATCAGTATATTTAATATAATAGGATGTTTCTATGTTAATATTATGAACAAAAACTCCACACTCTTCCATAAAATGGGTTACAAAGTCTTTATTTGTGAGCACGGTGGATTGTCGCCTCGTGAAACGATGTCATTATTTTTTCAATTTACACTTATCAGGGTTGGGTATGAAAATTAATATAAGTTTTATTTATGAAATATTTAAAATAATTATAAATATTTAGTCATTGTATCATATATACCCTTTTCTATTATTTCTGTAATGGATAAAACAATATCACTCATGTGTCTGGTGGACTACCGCGTCATCAAGCAGTGTGATTCTTGTTTCACTAACACATTACATATAAGGTAATAAGTGTTAAGATAATAAATATATATAATATAAATGAATTATTTATGAAATATTTAAAATTATTTAAATATAATATATGATTTTCCTTTTACTTTTTCACTCACTAAATAAAATGATAACATCATTCGTGGACGTGTGGACTATCGCCTCCTCGAAGTGATTTGATTCCCTTTTTCATCTCCATATCTCAATAATGATATTTATAAGTGAATATAATGAAATAATATTGTATTTATGATATTATTATAATTATTTAAAGATAAATTTTACTTACCATAGTTATCTAATTACCATTGAAAAATGGTAATTTTACTCATGCGCATAAATGGCCTATTGTCTCCATGATAGAAAAGTTAGTTCTTTTTTCTTAATCAAAATTAATTATTTGATTTAAATGTATAATTTATTTTTAAATCTAATAATAATTTCATTATTATAATTCAATATATTTTTAAATAATGACCTCTTTGACTATAGTCAACCTACGAAAGTCAATATGAATCATAAGAAAAAAAACGGTCAAAACATAAAACCAAAACATAATTTTTTATGTAATTTTATTTAACTTGTTAATAAGGGAAATAAGAGTAATAATAAAATTTAAAAAGGTTTTATAGAAGCTAAATAATTAACATAAGTTTATTATTCAAGAAGATAAAGACATATGTGATGAATTAGACTCAAGGTATGGAACTTTGTCTTAATTTTCATTTGTTGAGGCATATTTTGACGTTATGCACCTTTATTTCTTTATAAGATGTATATACAGCCTATTTGACATATTATATCAGGAGTTTATTTTTACTCATTCATGGTGATTATGATTCAAGTGGTTTCCAAGTGATAAGGGAATTTTCTTTTAAAAATCATCTTTTAAAATTTTTCTTTCAATTTCATTATCTTCACTGACCAAAATTTCCAATGATTATATAAAAGTTATTATATGGACACAAAATATTTAAAAATTATATTTTATAAATTTTTAAAATATTTTTAAAGTATTTGAAAAGGAATAATTTTATATGTTTTATATGAAACGTTTATAAAAATGATAAATGGAATGTTCTATTCTTAATATACATTGAAACAATGACTTTTTTGTCGTTGTAGATATTTTTATATTTCTAGCTTATTTATAAATATTTCAAGTTTTATTGAAAGGAAACCCCTTTTATGTTTGTAGGAATTTTTGTATTGGAAATGTTTTGTAAAATAAAAGTCCATTTTGGTATTGAAAATGATTTTTTAAAAGAAAATAGAATTTTTTTTCAAAAACTGTTTTTCAAATAAGTTTAAAAGTTGTTTTCAAATGGTTATATGATAGAAGTGTTTAGTTTATAATATATTACATTATAATTATATAAAATAAGTGACCTCTATACAACTTAGATGAATATTTGATCCCCATTAAAGCATCTAATGGTACCTGATAAAACATATATGAAGTATTGATCCCCATTATATCTCATGAGAAATTTGTGAGCCTGATATAGATTATATAAAGGGTGATCCCCATTATAGCTTTCCAATTCTTTGAGTAATGGTTATATTTGAATTATTCCTTATTTTTATTCCAATTACAATATTTTTTAAAGGGTATTATGAATATCATTATCTTGATCACTGAAAAGGAGTTTTAATTACTTTTTATAGGTTTAAAGTATCTTCTTTGACAAAAACATGTGTGATTTCTTTTGAAAATGTTTCATTTATTTACCTCAATTAACATTTATGTAAGGGTAAAAATTTCATGGGTCTTCATGTTTTTATTGAAATTATGGTTTCCTTTCTTTTTATATATCTCAGTGAGATTTTGTTCTCATCCTGAGTTTTTAAAATGTTTTTCACATGGTTTAAGGATGGGTAATGGAATTAAATAAGTAAAGATAAAATTTATAGATATTTTATAGGAAAATAAATCATGATTCATATTATGGGAAAAATTGATACTAATGAGAATTTTATGCTTTTTATTTCATGGTTTGATTATGTATTATTTATGGCCCAATTATCAAAAACTCTAAACTGGAACTGACCCGCAAATGATTGAGACTGATTTTATGACTTAAAACGCAATATTATATAATATTTAAGGCTATTTCCTTATAGTACTGGTGGGGGAAGGTCATAAAAAATTATAATCAAAGCATTTGGTTGAGATATAGGATGGATCTTGGGGATCGAAAATGGTATTGATTTCATGGGTTTTTATGGAAACAATGTCATAAGTACATAGTAAGTAATCTAAATTTGGAAGACCATCAAATACAAGATATTTTATCTCCATTTTGATCCAATGTAAGTACCTTAAGATTAATGAACATACTAGGTGATGTAATGATACTTGTGGTGTAGATACCCATATAATAATCGTAAATTATGATTGATTGTGAATGTGATTGATTTCGATAGATAACAGTTATTAGGATGAATAGTAATTAATAAAACTTAATTACATTATATTATAGGTTAAATAAATCCCTAAAATTTATTGTATAAGTATGACTCTAAGTTTTTGACACTATTAGGTTTGTGCATATGAAGTATTCTGGGGTGTATCAGCATATCACCACAGTGTTAATGACGATAAAAATAATGTTTGTAGGATGATTATTAATGAATTTTAATGTCTTTTTTAGTAAATTTATGAGGGTTATTTAACAAATAAAGCGAAAAAGGATTGGATGGAGGGATGGAGATTTGTTTTTTATTCATCGACGCTAGGATGAGCACTAGATTCGAGTAGCGATTATTATATTTCCTAGAGTTACTCGACAAAGGAAAATTTTATATCTAAGTGATAATGAGGAGTTAGATGTTCCATAGTGGGAGTTTTATATATACTTCAATGTCTAGTTTCTCTCTTTGGATATAAAGGAAGCCTATCAGTGGGAGGCATTTTATCTTTATAAAATGATTTCTAGAATTTAAGAGTTTGATATTCCATTCAAGGACCCATTTTTCTATTCTTTTTATATTTTCCAGACAATTATGATAAAATGAGGGACTTCAGGAAAGCATCATGTTTGGTGACCCAGTGTGAGGTTACTCTATTCATGTTTCCAACATTGCATAGAGAACTAGTGAATAATAAGTTATATAATGGATTCTTTATTATAAAAAACATTAAGATTATGAAAATAATTATAAATAACAATAAAGTAGATCTATGACAATTTCTTCCCAATTGTATAATAAGTTATTGTTTCAGATGGTATAGAGTCTACTTCAGTTACCATTATCCTATTATTTTGGATCTGAATGCTTCCAACCACCTTATAGGAGATAAAAAAATTCATTTATTATAAAGGTAATTTAATTTGGGTGATCATGTCTTCATATATCCTAAGTAATCTGTGTGGATCTAGATACCCACTTGAAATTAATTCATTGAAATAGATTCATCCATGTTATTATAAATAGTTGTATCAAGGTTCTCTATGTTTTGGTTATCAATGAGGATATGAAACTAGAATAGTGTATCACCATAGTATGTCATGTCCTTCGATACATAGTTTTGAGAATAACCAAGGAGGTGGTCACCATTAGGTCCATATAGGTATTGAAGCATGACAAAGATATTTGTATGCCCAATATTTTCCCACACCAGTATATATAGACATCATGTGAGGTACCATATATATTTATTATAAAGAAATTAAGAGGTGGTCACTCACTATATTCAAGGTATTAAGATTTATTTTATAGATTATTATGAAGCTTTTAGTATTGAAAATGCCTTTTGGAGATCTAGTTGGATTATATAATGTATAAATAAATTATGAGCTTCTTTTAGGGTATAATCACTCTTCAAAATATTTTATATGTTTATGTATATAGTCTTATTATGTCATCCTCATCATGAAATGGTTGTATTGGATATAGGATATTTTCACTTTCATTATGAGATATGTTGTATTCATTTATGCTGATAGAAATCATGTTGTTTAAAATTATAATCATGTCCATTACATGGGTTATATTGGTGTTGAGTAATTTTAAATATTTTCACATAGTTGGTGTCGATTTTAGTGGATGTTAATTGAGTGGTGGTTTCTATGGTTTTTTAAGAGTGCACAGATGTCTTCCATGACTAGGTTTTGATGTTACCGGCTTGATATGAAATCAATTTGGAGGTAGAGTTGTTGCCGAGTTACTCACTGGTATAATTGTCCCCATATTTTATGGATCATTCTATGTAATGAGATTTGAAAATAAAAATAGATTACATTCTTGAATTAGTTTCATCTAACCATTTGTATCACCTTGGGGTTCTTATTCATTTTTTCAATAAGGAAGATATAATTCTATAGATTTGTGTCAACTACCATCTCTTGAACCAAGTGATAGTGATGAATAGATTTCCCCATCAAATATTGATGACCTATTTTATCGGTTGAAGAGAAAAATCTAGTTATTGATTATTGATTAATAGATGGGGTATCATTGGATTTGTTTGAAGGATGAATATATACTGAAGATAGGATTTATGTGTCATTCAAGGAACTATGAATTCCTAGTATTGCCCTTGGATTTCATGAACATTCATATCATGCTCATGTGACTATTAAACTCTATATTTAATGAGTTACTAGACCATTTTCTTATTGATGTTACTTGAAAACTTCCTCATGTATTATGAATTAGAGGAAGATAATACAGAGCATCAATAATTTGTTTTGTGTGTTGTTTAATGTTATAATCTATAAGGAATTTTATACAAGTTTATTTTCTAGGTTTATGAGATGCATTTATTGGGAAACATTTAGTATCATCATGTACATTCTATGGATCCATCAATGGTCAAGGTAGTTGTCTCTTGGGTGTCCAATATGTAAGTTATACCATTTTGGTATTTAATACATCTGGAATGTTGTTAGAGAAGGCTTGCGCATTAATTTTCCCATCCTATGACTCCAATAACAATATTGACCTAGATAGACTAGGAATTTGTATAGGCTAATTGGTCTTGTGTATATTTTTAAAATTTTAGGGATAAGTATTTTATTTCTCAAATTATTCTTTTTCTAGGTCAAGCTGTGATTTTCGACATTAATCAAAATTCATTACAACTAGTATATGGTTATTTTACCATTTCTCATCAGGGATCATTTATGATCATCATGTACCATGATAGGCTAAAATATATCATATCTTCGAATAATGTGAACATTAAACACTGAAGTAGATATAATTATCACATGATTATGACTTCAAGAATTCCAATACACTGGGTAAATTGAATAATTTTTCAGAAACAAATAGTAGTAAATCATGTGGTGATACAGTTCATGAGTCTATTCATTCATTGAGTGATATATAGGATCTTATAGTGGTGCACCTTGATATAAAATATGTTGATGATAGTGGGTGTTTCTATTATATAATCATAAATTTAACCTTTTATATGTGGTGGAATAATATCAGTATGGAAATACAATGGTAGATATTTAGATAAATCATTTTGTTTTATGTAATACCCCTGAGGCATGGTCAGAAGATGAATAACATTGGGTGAATTTCATAGAATCATTATTATTCTCTTTCAAATGCATGATTTGGTTCTTCATGAGATTTAAATATCTTAATTAGAAATACAACATAGTTTAGATAAGATATATAATAGCTTTAAGAATGAGTTATACTCATGCAGAATGAGTTGAAGAGTTTTATCATAGTGTTTGGTCAGCTAGATAAAGATGGATAAAAATTATATTACTATTTTTTTTCTTGATTTTTTAGATGTCCCTTATTAAAAGAGTAAGTACATATTAAGGTATTTTGTGACCATATTACTTTGATTTTAGGGTGAATAATATTCAATATTAGTGATTCAAGAATATTTGAAGAAGTTATCTAATGTTTTGGTTAATATATGGTTATTCTCTATTGATTCATTTGTGTAATAGAATATGATGATGTATCAAGGATTCATGGGGTATTTAGGATGATCATTTATAATTAGGATCCATGTTTTATATCTTGAGTGTGGATATGACTCCAGTAAGATTTTGGCAATCATTTTTCCCTTGGTAAATATTTTCTTCCAAATATAGATGTCAAAACTAAGTGTAATTTCTATACCTTGGACGATACTTTTTATTAATGAATTTTAGATTATAGAGTTTTTTGGGTGAAGCAATAATTCATTATTGAGTTTTATTACAATAACAACTACCATTTTTCCATTATTTTTGTTCTATTTGAAATTTTGTGTACATGAACATACAGATCATTACTATGTTGTACAATTATTAGATAATAAGATA
The DNA here is from genome assembly GCA_963277665.1 of Viscum album. NCBI lineage: Eukaryota > Viridiplantae > Streptophyta > Magnoliopsida > Santalales > Viscaceae > Viscum > Viscum album. The sequence goes on from OY728130.1 coordinate 1,230,712,223, forward strand.
TTCTTTGTCTAGAATTGGTGATGATCATGATATATAAGGTTAAGGTGATTAATGAGTAGATGATGGTTCCTTAAGAACATTATAAGTCAAATTCTTATCATAAAAGGTGGGATATTGAGTTTCACTATAAATAACATATATTCTTAAAGGTGTCTCTTTTCATGGGAAGTGGGGGTTTAACCATGGGAGTATGATTTATCCCTAATTTTTAAGAACTTTTGAGGCTTTGGGGTCAGTTATTATAGTTGTATATCTATTATCTCTTCCTCTACATGTGGATCATATCTATAACATTTTCCATCTATCGCATATTTTTTGATATATTCATAATATTTATCCTATAATTTACTGGGTTGAGTTTGGTGTAAATTCTTATCTGATGTTCAAGAAATTATATGATGAGATTTAAAATAATTTTTATAATCTGTTTCATGGGAATTCTATTTCTGATGGTATAATGGTGGCTTGTAAGATATTTTTTATGAATGTGAGTTTCATATATGGGAAAAATATATCTTATTGTTTGAAAATTTATTATATTTAGATGATATGAATGAAATTTATTGATTAAATATATAAATATTATGTTGTATTATTTTGTGTATTTTAAATTTTTATCATTATCTAAGATGTTTTTATATCTAGATCCCTAAAATTTATCATGTGGGATGTTTATTTTTTTATTATTTTCCTTTTCCTTCCCAACTATAATTTTCATTCTTGAGGGTGATAATCATTTGAGTGATATCTGATATAAGGGTCTGTATATTTAAAAAATATTACTTTTTAGTTTCTTGAGTGTTAGGGGAGTCTATAGGATTTTTTTGTCATTTTTAGAGTGAGGCAAGATGTTTGGATAGTTTCTCTAGAAATAACATTATGATCGTAGTTTCACAGAATGATTTTTGATATCAGGGTGTAAATATGTGTCACAACTTACCATGTGAAATATTATTTCATGTTGGATGCCTAGTTAGGGAATAAATATCTTTTCTCATGGGGTAATGAATCTTATGTTGAAATCTATAAAATAGGACACCATATGTATCGAATAAATACTCTTACAAATGATATATTATACTTATTTATAAATTTTCTGTATTTTACAATGATATGGTCTATTTATATAACCCTATAAATATATAGAGTTAAAATATATTGGATTTATTTCATAATAGTTCATTAAAAATGGTGTTTAAGCCACAACATGATGCTTGTTTAGGGTTACTTAGGATAATTAATATGGGAGAGATGTTATGCCATGATCTTATTGGGTTTAATCATTTTGGTATGACAGAATTTATCACACTATAATACTTTTTTATTTCCATTAAGAAATTTTTTAAAACATGTCGAAAATGTGGATAAGTATAAGGAGATTGTGTTGTGATCTTTTAATCAAGTCCTAGAATGTAATGATGAATTTCTATCACATAGTGACACAATTTTTTCCATTTTTTATTATAAATTCAACATTCCTCTAAATGTTTACTTATTTCATCCTTTCTCTACTAAACCACATGTGATTTTTGTATGAAAAGGTTATTCGGTGATTTATCTCATCAATTTCAATTATGTGAAAATTTTCATTATTCCTTGGTATCCCTCCTTATATCTTCTTTTTTTCCTTGATCTCATCTTGATCATTTATTATCTGATATTTCAATTTAGTTTCAATAGTTTCATTGGATTCAAATCATTAATTAAGTATGTATTCTTTTAATTACCTCATCCCTTATAACCCAAGGTTAGGGGTCACTTTGTTATATTAAAATTAGATTTCAAGAATCACATCCCAAATGAACAAATCCTTTAGTTGTCTTTGAAAAGTAGATACATACTTGAACCTCGTATTAAAATTGAAAACATCAATTAAAACATAGTGTTTTCTTTAAGAAAACCATTATTCCATTTAAAATTTCTCTACATATCAATAGTAATATACTTCCAAACATCTTAGAGAAAAGAAACATAAGAAAAGGCTGACCTCAGTTTATTAGAAAGGGTATGAATACAGTTAAATATAACATGAATAAATATATAATAATCAATTTGGAAATGTAAATATCTGAAAACACATGTCATTTAATCAATAACTTGATCACAAAAAATAATATGGTATAAGAAAAATATTGTAAAATAATTCCATATAAATAATCGCATGAGATTGAAACTTATCCATGGGTATCAAAACTACTTAAATAATTACATGGAAATCAATAACTAATCTCATAATGAGGTAATTCATAATTTTGGACATTATAAACATACCAGCAAGGCCTTTTTCCAGGACTTCTTATATAAATGGGTAAGGCCTCATCCAAATATCCAAGATAGTTTGTCTGATTGGATATACTGATTCATCGAGAGGCTATAATAGTCCCCACCCATCACTTAATTTGTACAATTAATTCCTAATATAAAATTTTTGAAACATAATCAATGTAAAAATTATTATAATAATACAATGATATTAAATGTTAATACTTTCCCCAATCAATAAACTTAATCATAAACCATCAAATGTAATATGCTAAATGGTATCAAAATTTCACATCTCAAGTCCAACTAATTACAAAACATTTTAATAAAGAACAATGATGGTATCATTAGAACATATCTCCAATGAAGCATATGTAAAATTAGAGTTTTTTTATTTGATAAATATAAATACCATAAAAATTTCATTAAAAATATTATTGACAAAAATACACTTTTCACTTTAAAAATCAATATTAAAAGATGAAAATTTACAAAATATTAGGAATAGCATTGTATTTTAAACTAATCATGGTAAAATTTAATGGAAAAAAATTTAAATTAGTGGTCATGATGGAGAGTAAATTCATACATGTCCTATTAGTTGAAAATAATTCTTTTTACAGTATTATAAAAGGGTCTAAAAGTACATCATTTGGAAAAAAATCATTTCAAACCATTTCTTATCAATTCAATCATGGTTAAATATTATATTGGTAAATTAATTTGGGATTTTTTATAAGATTATAAGAATCGTTTTATAAAACATGGATATGGAAGAAAAGGTATTTTTGACTGAAGATAGTACTAAAGTCATGTTTTCTTAAAAACATTTTATCAATAATTTAAAGTAAAAAATATTATAAAATGGTAAAAATATATTAAAAGTTCATTAATATCCATAATAGAATGAAATAGACTGGGTTTATGAAATAAACATCAAGAAATTCTCTTAATGGAGACTTAAATATAAAAAATCCCAAATAATGATGATATTGTCAAATAAAACCTTACCCGAGGATTGACATCCTTCATATGTGTTTGAACCACATGTATATTAAATATATATTTATTATAAATATAATATTTAACCATAATTACCTATATTATAATGTGTATGATTTACTTATAATCTTTTATCACTTGTTTATCAACAATTGTTTATTAAAATCATTGTTCTGGATAATAAATTCTTAAATTTTCATGTATGATTTCCTTTGATAGTTTTGGTCCTTTTACATTTATCAATATTACATAATATATATATAATAATAAATATTATATACATATAATTTATATGTATTATATATGTATTTATTTTAAATCCATAAATAGATAGAAAATAAATTACATCGTTCATAGAGATGGTAGGTCGTACGTACGCATGAATGTTCTTTTCACTTCTTAATGAATAGAAAAAAAGGTATATAATAATACACATTTAAAAAAAATATTGTTACATAATATATATCATAAATATTCATTAAATTTCTCTTTATTATCATCTATATTAAATATAAATTAAAAACAAATTGAATCACATCATGGAGGTTTTATTCCACACATAAGCACGGGTGACGTTATCGCTTTCCAATGGGTTGGGAAGTAAGATGTTATATGTGATATTATAATTCCATAACTATAATTGTTTAATAATTATAATATATAAACATTAAATGCATTATAATAATTTTCCATGAAATATGGTGGGGAAAATGAATTATATTGCTATGTGGAGATGGAACGTTTTGTGTATGCCTGAGAGATACGTCCACTTATCATATCATTGGAAAAGGGATGGATAATGGTAGTTTGATAATAAAAATAAAATTTTAGTATATTAAGGATACTTAATTTTTTATTCTATTATAATTACCATAGATTCAGTGGTGGTAAAACAAGTAGTGAAAAGAAAGTGTTCGATTAAGGCGATTACCTCTTCTTTGAAATAACTTGTTTAGATCTCCTAGAATGGATCTCAGGATTTTTCATTTAGGGATACCAGAACCTATAAAATTCGTTAAAGGTATTTTATAAGGTATTTTTTCAAATTATGGTCTATATATATGGATAAAAAAGTATGTATAAGTGAGCGTAGGTGGTACCCATCTATAATTGAGGTGAGGGGCACTTTTGGAATTTCTTGAATGATTAAATTATAATAAAGTCATTATCTAGCTCAAATGAATCCAAAAGGATAGTTATTAAAATATTATATAGGATGGTTTTGAAATACCATCAACCATACAATTTTATTGGTTTATGTAGCTTTTTAGACCTTGTCTTTTTGTTTAACCCATTAGTTAACCTATTTAAACATTAATTGTGGTGACGTATTTTTCACTCTCAAAGGGTTATAAAGATACATATAAGGTAACTATTAGAATATAAAAATACAAGGTATGTAATGTTTTACAATATAATATCCCCTTATCCTCCATTAATATTTTATGTAATTTTATATAATTTAATAAAATATTATAGTGATAAATTATTATTAATGTCAATTTTGATAGTATTCAGTAAATGGGACTTAAATACAAAAATAAAAATTTTTAATTGAAATATATTCCTTTAAAACATTATTTATATTTCATATACATCTATAAAATTGGTGAAACAATATAACTTAGTCAAATTATATAAATTTTATTAATTTTAAAATTATTTATTTCATTTTTCTTTTAATTGAATAAATATTATATTAGTGTTGCTCAAAAATTTAATGTAATTATATAATTACTAAAAATTACAAATAAATTTCCATCATGAAAATAATTTCATTATTCAAAATATATATATACTTATATTAATTCATAACATTATTTTATCATTATTTGGACACATAATAGATATTTAAAAATAAAAGAGTAACATTTTTTATTTTTCATTGATTTAAATATTATATTGTTAATTTTCATAGAAATGTGTCCCTAAAATAATTAATATTAGAAACTAAGGTGATAATGGTAAAATTAACATCATACAATAGAAATTTTTTTGGTAAATATAGTCCTTTACACTAAGTTTTAACTTAGATTAGCCATATTTACACATTACTAAGGTTAAAAATATTACCATGGTTACTATTCATAATGCCTAAAAATAAAGTGTAATAGTTAATCAAATGTGAACTTTCCTAATTAAAAATTTGAAATAAATTTTATCATTTTCAATTCCTATAAATTGTAGAAATTAAATATAAAAATATGGTCGCAAAACATGATGAAAACTTCTTTTAGAAATATATCGTTTTAAGCATAAAATATGATTTATTATTATCCCATGCATATTAAAAATATTAGATGAATGTTAAAAGATTTTATTTAATATATATAATATTTAAATTTCTTTAAAATAATTTCCGCATTATTTGTAAAGATAAAACGCATTGCGCTTGTAAGAAATGTTTTCATAAAAATGCTTATTTTACTTTGTAATGTTTTTTTTATTTATAATCAATTGATAACCAATAATTTTATATTATATTTGTGTAAATTGTATATATTTAAAAAGTTAGTTAGTCATATTCACACCCACCAAGGATATAATGGTATAATATAATATGGTTCATTTATGCTTAGGGTTGACTGTACCACAAGCTATCAAAAAGATTAAATTTATTTAAAAAGAAATATATCATAAATATTGGGATGTTACATTCATCATTCCTTCAAAAAATATTATCCTTGAAATATTCAAAAAATTACGTCATGAAAATATGTGTGTACTTCTTCATCATAATTTCATCATGTTCCAACATCACCTCTTCTATATTATGATTTCTATGAAGTAACATTTCCACTATAGTGCTCCAATTCAAAAAAACTATCACTATAGTGTCTAGAATATGGATAGGATCCTTATATTAATATAAATAATGCTCAAATTTTATTTTAATATAGATTAAGACATGCATTGGGTCAGGCGTGTACTTCCTTAACAATGATATATGGAACAAATCATGTAATTTAGAGAGATGTGGTGGTATTAATAAATGGTAAGCCATAGGTATAATTAATTATAGTGTTTCAAAAGGTCTGATATACCTGGGAATTATTTTCCCTTACATACCAAATCATATAACACAATTCAATTGAGATACATTCAATAAAAATTAAACTTCCATTTGGAATTCCAAATATTTCCTTCAATTTTTAGCATGACATTTTTTCCTTCTTTGAGATGCTTCGATATAGGTTGGAATAGTATATAACATTGAAGTTGTCTCATAAAAATGTTTTGGGCCTAAAATCTTTGTTTCACAAACTTCATTACAGTAATTTTTAGCATGACATCTCATTCAATAAAATGTTTTGTACGGTTCCATTAGAATACTTGAATAGAAACTATTATTATACGAGAAAACTACCAAAGATAAATAATTATCCCACATACCATGATATTTATAAGACACATCCTCAATATGTTTTTTAATATTTTTATAGTCCATTGAGACCATCTATCAGTTTTCAGGTGATAAGTGGTGCTCAAATAAATCTCAGCATCCAGATCCATCTGATAAATTTTCTATTATATTGATGTAAATAATGGATCATGATAAGAAAAAAAAATATTTTCACTGTGCAGTCTCAAAACATCATTAATATAGATTTATACAAAAAATTGAATAGGTAAATCATCTCTTATAGTGTGAAAATGTGTATATTTGGGGAGATGATCAACAATAACCCATATTGCATTGTTCTTACAGAGAGTGTTTTTTCAATCCAATGAAAAAGACCATAATAATGTCATACCATTTCTATATAAGAATAGGTAGAGACTACATGACTCCTTTAGTATGTTTTCTCTCAACCTTCAACTATTGAAAAAACCAAACATCTTTACACATAATCATCAATTTCCACCTTCATATTATCCGACCAAAAAATATTCCTTCAAATTTGTATACATATTGTTTCTACCATAGTGTATAGAGAAATTTTATCTATGTTAATAGTCCAAAAATGTTCTCTTTAGATTATGTATAGATAGAACACATAGTCTCTTTCCAAATTTAAAAATTCCATCCTCACTACCAATGTATGGAAATTTCTCATCATTCGTGACTTCAATCTTCTATTGAAGATTCTCTTCATTAGGATAAGCACATTTTAACTTTTCCAATAAATATGATTTTTTAATCATTTTAAAAATGTGTGTTATCTACCCATATTTAATAATTAAAATATACATATTTACAAGATTTATGAAGATAGGATCCCTATCGATTCTCATTTTGGTCAGTACCACATGATCATTTTGGCTCAATGCTTTTATTAACTTAAGTACCTTCCCTTGAAGTATTGTATTGATAAATCAAAATCCTTCATAAACTTTAGCCATTTACTTTTCCTCATATTGATCTCTTCCTATGAAAATATGTATTTAAAAATCTTATTATTTTTGTATATCTCACACTTTTCAACATATATACTTAAAAACCATATCTTTAAAATAAAAATTATCAATCCAAACTATAAATCATTGGTTGGATAGTTATTTTAAAGAATCTTCATCTACCTTGATGTATAAGAAATTAATTTATCATTATTCATAATGAAACAACCAAGTCCCTTCTTTTATGCATCACTATATATCTCAAATACATCATTTCAAAATGGTACATCCAAAAGATGAGTATTCATTAAATACATTTGTAATTCTTCCAAACATTCTTCACATTCCATTGTCCTTACAAAATAAACCTCATTACGTGTAATCTTAGTTAATGTGTTATCCAATCAGGTAAATTTTAAACAAAACACCAATAATAAACTTCCAAGATAATAAAACTACATACCTTGGTTATGTTCATTGTTTGAGGAAATTCTTGGGAAACATATTTATTTATATGACCAGATGAGAGTCTATCATTGGGTAAAATATGGCTTGGAAAAGAAAAAAAATGAATCTATAATTCAAAGTTATAAATTTATCATATAAATATTTTTTCTAAGTGTCTCTAGAATTATATTAAACATATTATCATATTTCTTATTGATTTTAGATTTCACTAATAAGTCATTAATAAATACCTTAATAAAACTATCATGATTATCCTTGAATACTATGTTCATTATATCTATACAGATAAAGGGAGAATTAGTCAATCCAAAAGGTATTGTTGTGAACTCTTATTATCCATACCTCATATCAAATATTGTATTTAGTTTATCAACCATATTAACATATAAATATTGATACCCAGAATGAAGTTCAATATTTTTAAAATATTGAGGTCCATGAAGCTGATCTAATAAGTCATCAATGTGATGCAGATGATACTTATTCTTTATCTTAATAACAGTTATTTACCCTTAATTAATATTCGTATCCTAATAAATCCATAATTATTCTTCATAATAATTACAAGGGATGCCCAAGGTGTAACACTAGGGTGTGTAAATCCCTTATTACAAAAATCCTCAAATTTTTTCTTCGATTACACTATTTCCACCATAGTCATTCAATAGGGAGTCTTTGATATCAGTCTTGTATTGCGAATTAAATTAATGGAATAATCAATCTCATTATCTAGTCGATGTACCAGAAATTCCTCATGAAATACATCAATATATTCATATACAATAGATAAATTGTAAATTTAAATACTACCCTTTCCATCTATAGATTTTACCATCTCTTCTTCCCAAAAATAATCATTTAAGAGACTATTTTGGTAGTGGGTCCAGAAAAGAGTCAAATGATGAAGTCTCCCATTTAATGATAAAAACTTCCTCATCTACATAACAAATTTTAATTTCCATTTCTTTACAGTAATTTTTTAAATTGTATTTTAAAATCCATTCCATACTAAAGAATATATTAAAATAAATAATAGGTACAATAATGAAGTCATAAAATAAGGAACATTTATATTTCCTATTGGGAACATACTGACATATCCATATTGTGGTGAGATTTTCACTAGGATTTTCCACTAATAACTCCCTTTTAATGTTCTAGGTAAATAACAAATTTTCATAGAAAACATAAAATGTATAAAATAGTATGATGATCCATATTCAAATAAATAATTATCTATCTTTGAGGATATGAATAAAGTACTTACCCCCACATAATTAGGAACATTAACCACAGTTGTTGTGATTACATAATCTGGGAATCTTACCCTTGATATTTGTTGGGGAAAATTACCAAGATTCATGGGACCATAATTTTCAAAGTGCCACATTTATTAATATTTGAAGCATTGGATATTGGTGTCTTATTTATTTCATGTGGCCTTTCTCTACACACTTTTATTAAACTACCATTTTAGACAAGAATATTCCAAATTGTTTCTTTACATGTTTATTAAAATATGGAAACTCCACACTTCCCTTCTTCCCTTTTTCCATATTATGTTTTCTAGCATGTTCATTATCCCTATTCTTATCTTTATTTCAATTAAATCAATAATAATTACATAACAAATTCCTTATCTTGAGATAGCATGATGTTATATCCTCGTATGATGATAATTTTAAGGAGACTACTTTTTATCAAAGGATTGGATTAATCCCGTCAAATAAATTTTTAATATTTCCCTTTTTATAATGTACATAGTCCGAAACATGTATTTATAACCCTGTAAATTTAGCCTCACACTTAGTAATATCATCATATTCATTTCATCATAGTATTTGGAATTGTTTCTCAATATCCACTTTTTTCATGAATAAACTATTTTCCCCACAATAACAACTTCAAATCATTGAAATCCATGTTTATAATTTCTTATTCATACTTAGATTTTTTAATCAATAAAGAAATATTATTCTACATCTACTGAGAGATGAAAAACTACCATAAAAACCTTATCCATTTCATTTTTTCTCAATGAATTAAATATATTATCTAATTAATTTATCCATTTCTCGTCTACAAATGTAATTTTAGTCCCACTAAATGATTGAGGTTGTTAAAAAATGAAGTAATCTAACATTTTCAGATTGATTCACTATGTGGGCATGGTTATTATTTATATCATTATTCATCTTCTCTGATATTGTTATAATTTAGTCAGCTCCAACTCTAGCTTCATTATCTTTCCTAGGATGAAAATTCCAATATAGATTACTTTTATTGGTATGGTTCCCATTACTTTTTCTATACTCTATTTCTAAACTATGGAATTCATTATATTAAATCATAGAATCATGAAACATAATTTGTTATCCTAAAAAAGTAAAACACATAACAAAAAATGAAAGTTTTATTCATAGATAATATCATAATAAAAAACATAGTCTCTTTGGGAATGTTTTAAAATCATGAAAATATTTCCAAATCCTTCATAATATGTTGTAATGAAAATTTGAGTTATCCTTAGCTTATCCCTAAAAAATGTCAAACTATGTGTGTAGTAAGGCCTATTTTCATGAACCATGTAACAATCAAAGCAAATCACAATGAAACATTTTCAGATTTAGTACACCTATTAGCAACTATTGTAGATTCATTTCCACTTATACAATTAAAACATGTATATATTTTTGGGGAAACAACGTAATATATACCTTACCATAAAAGTTGGATGTAATCCCATACATATAATTATCCCCAAATTCATTTATAGGGATATATTCCATAATATATGTTTTCTTAAGTCTATGTCCCAAGGTTTCTACAAATTCTCTCTGATACCAACTATAATGACCCCATCCCTTTTTTCCCTCAGTAGGTGGTAACATTATTACAATGGAACTAAAAGTAATATCAATCAAAAGGACTGAGTAGTTTATTAGTCTTTTAATAGTAGATACATACTTGAATCTTGAATTATAATTTAAAACTTATAATAAAACATAATATTTTCTTTGATAACAACATTATTTCCTTCAGTATAACCCTATATATCAATCATAATATGTGTACTGGAATCCTTGGGAAAGGAAACATAATAAATTTATGAGATCATTTTCCCCAAATCGGTGTGTATACAATGAAATATAACATGAATAAATAAATCATAATCAATATATAAAGGTATGTATCTTAAAAACATGCCATTTAATCAATAACTTAAGCATGAAAAATTATATGGATCAAATAATATCATATAAATAATAATAATAGCTTGAAACTTGTCCATAGATATCATAAATAATAAAATAAGCACATGGAAATGAATAACATATCTTATAATGAGGTAATACATAATGTTATACATTATAACCAAACCATCAAGGCCACCTTCTAAGAAATATTACAAAAATGGTTAATGCCTCGTTCAAACACCTAATCTAGTTTGTCTCATGAGAGATACTAATGCATTAAGGGGATATAGAGGTCTATTCCCATCAATTATTATGTCCAAATAATTCCACATATTAAAGAGATTAATGATAATCAATATAAATATTCATTTTTAAAAACATTCATATGAAATGTTACTACTTTCCCCAATCAAGAAACCATCTAGATTAATATGCAGAATGGTTTCAAAATAGTACACCCCCAATCAAACTGATCTTAAACCATCCAAATAAATTATAAAGATGGTATCATTAAAACTTATCCCTAGTAGATAATATTTAAAATTTATTTTATTGTCATTGAATATTATAAATACTATAAATTGTCATTTAAACATTCTTGAGGTAAACACCCATTTCTTTAGGAAAATAAACTTTAAAAACTAATAATTTCCAAAATATTAGAATAAAAATGTCCATGTAAATAATAATAGATTTTTTTAATTTAATATTAAAATCAATGATCTTTGATGATGGTGGTTAATTCCATATATGTGGTAAAAGTAAAAAAACTTTCTTTTTACACTATTCTAAAAATGTCAAAAAGTACCTCATTCAAAAAATGAAATGAATATTACATTCAAAAGATTCATTTAAAATAAAAAAAAAATTGGAATTGTTTTATTTAAAATATTAGATGTATAATATTTAAAACATTCCTGAAATTATATTTATAATGCATGGATATATAAGAAAACAAATTAACTAAAGAGAAAAATAAATTCTTTTTTTCATAAAAAAATAATCAATCAATTTAAGTACCAAAGAGAGTAAAATGGTAATATTAATTTAAAAGTTCGTGAATAACAATAGTATAATATAATTTATTCATTCTAATATTGAACTATCATAAAATTTTATTTATTCATATATAAACATAAACAATATTGAATAATGATAAGATTGTAAAATAAATCATTACTTAAATTTTGAATTCCTTTATATATATCCAAAACTCATGAATATTAAATATATATTTACTATAAATATATTATAAAATAATACACATATGTATTATACCAGATATTATTTACTTATAATCTTTTATCACTCGTTGATTCACAATTCTTTGTTAAAACCATTGTTCGGGGTAATAACTCTTTATTTTTTCATGAATGTTTTCGTTTGGTATTTTTACTCATTTTACATTTATCAAGTTTCCATTATCTAAAAAAGTTATAAAATTATATAACAATAATATATATTATTTATATATATTCTTAGGTTAATCAATAAAATATAGAGTTAAAAATGAATTACGCAATTCATGGATATGGTAGGCCGTATGTATGCAGGAATGTTGTTTCCACATTTCGATGGATGAAAAAAAATGTTAAATAATAATTTTTATATCATATATATCTTATATATTAATTAAATATATCATTATTATCATCCAATATAAATAGAAATGAAAAACAAGTCATATCGCCTCGTGGAGGTGGTAGTCTACATGTGTGCACAAGTGGCGTTGTTGTTTTGCAACAGATTGGGTAGTCAGAAATTAGATGTTATATTATAATTTAAGAAGTATAGTAATTTAATAAGTATCATATATAATCCTTAACCCTTTCTTAATAACCATCCTTGAAATATTGTGGTGTGAAATCAATTTTACTACTACGTGGAGGCAGTAAGCCATATGTATGCACGAGTGAAACTTTTACTTCTCATTTCATTCGGAAAAGGGTGGATAATGGCGATTTCATAATCATAATGAAATTTTATTATATTCATGATAATTAATTTATCATTTTATGATAAATACCGAATATATTTTTGAGTTTATAGAAGGAATACATATGGAAAGTGGTCCATTAAGGCGATTACGTCTTCTTTGAAAGAAATCCTTCAGATCCCCTCATATGGTTCCAAGGGTTGGTATTATGGGAATTCCAAAACCACTATAATGTAAATAATAAAGAATAAAGGTATTTTGGTAGGGTATTTTTTATATATATTTCTCTAAAGTTGTAAATAAGTGAGCATAAGTGGTTTCCATTCATATTTAAGGTGAGGGACACATTTGGCATTTTATAAATGATTGGATTATAATAGTCATTTTATTGCTCAAATGCAAGAAAATTTATAGAAATTAATAGATACAAAAAAATGGTTTTGAAATAATATTAAACAATAAAAAATATTCATGTTTAGGTGTTTTTAAACCTCATAATTTGGTTTAACCTCATAGTTTACTTATTTTACAATTAATTGTAAAAATATATTTTTTACTCTAAAAGGGTTATATATTTAAATATAAGGTAATTATTGACTTATTAAGGGAAAATAGATGACATTTTAGGCTATATATTATACTCTTTTTCCTTTTTCCATCTTTGAATAATTTTTCAAATATTTAAAAAAATGTTATTTTTATAAATTATTACAAATTTAAATTTTTACTATTCATTTAATTTGACATAATATACATAGATATAAAATTTTCATTTGAATATAATCCTTTAATAAAAAAAAAATATTCAATATTAACCTATAAAATTCATTTAACATTATAACTCACTAAAATTATATCACTTTTTATATTTTTTAAATTATTTTTTTATTTTTTTATTAAGTGAATAATTATTGTATTATCATTGTGCAAGAATTTAAGGTAATTATTTAATTACTAAAAACTTGAAACAAATTTACAACAAAAAAGATTATTATTCACAAAATAGACATTTAGATCCATCCATAAAATTATTTTTTTCCCTGTGTGTGTACACAATAGATATTTAAAAGTAAAGGGTTGAAATATTGTATTTTTCTTTTTATTAAATTTTATGTAGGTAATTTTCATGTAAAAATAGCCCATAAACAGTTTCAATTCAAGTATATAGTGATAATAGTATAATTAAATTCATCAAATAGGAATGTTTATGGAAAACAGTGACCTTGAAGATTAGTTTTGACCATTATTTACCCAATTTACCCATTACCGAAGTGATATATTTTACCACATTTACTATTCATAATGGCTGAAGATAAATGGGTCCTATTAACCTAATATTACCATAAAAATTACAAATTAGAAAGAAATTTTATAAAATTTAATACCAAGATTTTGTACGAATTAATCTAAAAAATGTGCAAACTATGACGAAAACCTATTTTATAAAAATACTATTTTTAAGTATACAACTACATTTAATTTTATCCCATGAATAGTAAAAATATTAAATGAATGTTAAAACATTTTATGGAATAAATATATTACTTAAATCTCATTAAAATCATTCACCAAATTAATTTAATTTATTAAGATAAAGACAAATTTCTTGAATAAAAACATTTTTTAAGAAAAACATTTTCTTTTATTTTCAAATGGTTTTTACTTTTATTTATAATTAATTTATATACAATGAATTTATGTTATAAATTTTAAAACAATATAAATTCAAAAAACTATTTAGACCTATTAATACCTACCAATTTAGTGGCTATGTTATAAGGGTATACTATATTTTAATACATTTCTACTAGGGCTTGCATGTACCGTGAGCTATCAAAGAGATTATATTTATTTAAAAATAAATATATCATAAAGTATGTGGGTGTTAAAATTATTTATGGGATTATTAATTATGAATTGGTTTTTCCTCATGAGTTTTTTTACTAGTATTCATCATCCCTCTTTCATTTCTCATTCAATGAACAATGAAACAACATATTTTGGTAATAGATTAAAACTTCCTCAGTTTAATTATGTGTAAATATAGATTTATCATACTACGGTTTATAAGGGATAAGTAATTTTAATTTATATAAATAGTATAATAATTTTATGGAATTTAGTGATTTTATGGTTCAGTTGTAATGTTTCTTGTTTTATTATTATTAGTCCCCATGATTATGCCTCATTTTTTTAAATAGCATGAATGCTATTGCCGTGATTATTTGTTCTTCAATACCTTATTTGGTATGACTAGAATTTATTAATAACCTAATTATGGTAATATTAATATTATAATGAATGATATATCAATATAATTTATCATTGTTTGTTATAATTTGTTTTCATGATAAAACATTAATTTGAGAAGATTATTTGATTGATTATTTTTGGTTTTATACTTATTTTTTTGTTTTTTAATCTTCTAAAACATACACATGAAAAACTAATTAGTCAAGATGATAAAGAAAGATGATTTTTACTATAATTAATATATGTTGATAACATCTTTCAGTGTTTTTTCAATACACTTTCATGTACTAATTGAAGAATTGTTGTTTTCTAATGAATATTTATTATTTTTGGAATTAGGATCTGATTTCACTTATATAAGTAATAACATAGGGACCTCATTGTGTTTTATATAAAAACACAGTATAGTTCGATGTTTTCATCACATGACCCAAACAACCAATTAAACTAGGTCCCAAACCATAATATAGATACACTATAAGGATGTTCCTGATCTCCTTGGAATAGAAAATATCACCCAGGAATCCCAAAAAATACTAGAGGTATTAATTTTCCCATCCCAAAACAAGATACATTACATTCAAGTAGAATGAAATAATAAGGATGAAAATATGAAATTATTGACAATATTAATAGTGGTAGCAATATAACAAAGTAAACCATCCAAAACAAAGGTACACATCCAAAAACAAACCAAAAAGGACAACTGGAAAATACTAATATCCACTCTAAATGGCAAGAAGGTAAAAACCCAAAATCTCAATGCCAGTACCCATGCCCAGCTAATATGAACCACACATCCAGACTATGGCACATTTTATTTTCTTGTATTAGAAAATAAAAGGTCTACACACCATAATGTGAGTGTGTGGGCTGGGAGGAGAACAAGCCACGTAGGATACAACCCAATTATTTTATAACACGTCCCTATCATAAAACACTAATATACTTAATATATGAGAAACAAAATTGAATGATAAAATTGATTTTACATTTATATATAAATATATGGAAAATTATTCCCCTTTTATATCTCAAAAACAACTTCTAGATAATATAATTTCAAATCACATTTCAAATAAATCATTTTAACATTTATCAAATCATTGACCATATAACATATTAATGAAAAAAAAATTACAAATCCAATAGAAAATGTAGATGATACTATTGATAAAATAGGTCTGGGAAAGCTAGGTCACTCATAACTCATCAATCAATCATGAATAGTGTTCACTAAACAAGTCCCTAGAACCAAAGTTCCACGGGAATAGAGGAACACCCAATGATTGAACCCAATATGGTGTTAGAATCCAGTCCCTTAAACAGTATTTCCAAGAGAACAATTGAACACCCCATGAGTGAAACCCCCATAGAAAATAAGGACAAAAAAATTATACCCCCTCTTAGGTACCCAAGTCTTCCATGTGATGTATATAAAAAATCATTTAAAATGGATCATACCATTTATGAAGCAGTTTCAAAAAACCCTTTTCCAATAAAAATCATTCTTTGATGACAAATTTAATAAACCATTACATAATTAATTAAAAAACATCATTCCTTATCAAATATAAGGTAGAATACATATTTTATCAAAATCCATTTATGTAGATAAATCATCACATCAAGGATCCTTCCACAAATCATTTAGAAAATATGTTATAAACCTAGAGTATATATATGTCACCTAGCATAGGATAGAAACAAAATAGCCTACCTCAAACATGGCTCCCTTTCTAACCACATTTATCTCCAGACAATGTAAGTAAATATTAGACTATATGAATTTATAGGATCCCCTAAACATCAATTCTCATGTCTTGGAATTTATTTTCCATGAGAACAACGTCAATATAAAAGATAGAAGAAAACACACCTTAAAGGTCACACGCTCTACACCATGACCAACAAGATATCCATACATTGAGAAAAAACACAAAATGAATCTAGAAGGGATCAATAGGGATCATAAAATGTTTAATTAATTATATCAATGCATCCAATAATGACTAAAAATTCCAACATAAATAGAAGAATATATAAGGATTTGGTCAAAGATACTAAAGATGGAACAACCGATTAACTAAAGAATAACCCACTTCGCAATAGTGATGGAGAGAACCCAAGACAACTTTAGAGATCCGCATGATTTTTTCAAAGGTGAATTAGAGTTTAAGGGTTGATTATTTCAGATAAATAGGGGTTTTAGGAACTAAAAGATTAATTATCCCTTAATTTTAAAATCTCAAATGACATCACCAGCTAGTCAGTGACCCTCACCGAATAGTCAGTGGCCTTGGTAGAGGTTACTAAGACTATTCCATTTCTAATAGTTGTCTTATTGGGTCTAAAAAAATTTAAAACCCTATAAAAACTAGAAATGGATAGCCAATGGTCTCTTATAGCCACTGATCATTCTAGCTTTGTTTCCCCCTCCTCTAAACACACAAAACATAATATTTTATCTACCAAAGATTTTATGAAAACTAAGACGATTTAGAAAATGATAAAAAAAAGGCTCATACTTATGGGTAAGGTTGAATGTTACAATTGACTCCACCATTGGATTTTGTCTCACTAGAAATTAACATAGAATAAGGATTATCTGAAAAAAGGATAGGCCACTACTCTTCACTGAAGTTTGATGATCCCATGCCTCTTTAGAATAAATATGATTTTTCTATATCACATTAGAAAACATTAGATTCTTCACATGAATAACATTAATCTAAAATTAAATGATCTCTAATGGAAGCTCCACAACTGATATGTCTAGTTTTAACTACACATCCTCTAAATTTTGAACATGGGAAGGATTGGGTTGATACTCCACAAGATGAGATATGAAAAAAAAACATCATGAATACATGAAAACTAAACTAGTAATTCCAATTGATAATAAACCTTCCCAATATGTTCAATGATCTCAAATGATCCAACATATATTGGATCCAATGTCCCCTATTTACTAATCCAATGGTCACCCTACCAATCAGAAACATTCAAGAAGACCTGATTACCAATAAAAAACTCCAAAGGTTGGAATTTTCCATCCACATAATAATTCTTCAAACATTAATATAAAAACATGTGTCTATGTTTATTGTATATCTTCACCAGAATCCCCTAAAATTTATTGGTCGAATGAGATAGTCATATCCAAATTCCAACAATTAATAAGGTTACATATACATGTGAGCATAAAAAATCGATGAAAGGCTCTATTATAATAGACCATTGGTAACTATTATTAAAAATAATACTCATCCAATCATATATAGTGATACCAAGATCCTCCAAAATCCAAGACTCATACATAGATAATATCATATAGAATCTAAAATGAACACCCCATATTGTCATATTATTATTGGTGATATGCTATACTAAACCTAACATGAGTTCCCATAATTGATTAGATACTTTCCTAGAAGTTAGAGATAAACTATTTATCTATATCGAAGACAATGGAATATGGAACCCCATACAAACTCTCAATTTCATCCATGTATATCTTACTTTGACATTCAACCTTGGTGGTGTCCCTAATCAGAATGAAATGATTCAATTTCATTAACCGGTCAATCACTACCCTAGTTTCATTATTTTCTCTAGTAGTTCTTGCTAATCCAGTTATATATTCCATGGATACCACATCCTATTTCCATATCAATATTAGAATATGTTGAAGAAATGCATAAGGTTGTTGGTTCCAGGCATTGAAGAAGCATACAATGGTGGGGATATATTAAAATTTATTTTAATATTCATGTTTCCAACAACCCTGGGCAAGGATCTTTCATGTAAAATTAATAATTAATTTTATTAATATCTAAATAAACAAATACAAGGGATTAGTATGATTATTTTATGTAAATGTTGATAATCTAAAAATACCCTTTAATATTTATTTCATTGCGCTCTAAGAGTCCAAGTATAGGATCTCTCTAGCAGTGATTGACTCATTCTCCTTTGATATCCAAGAAATTCCAATCGATCTTTGGGGGCTAGTATGGAGAATTTATTGTCTTATGTTGTTTTTGTTAATAAAATTTTCTTCTATATTGAATGAATATCTCTTGCATGTCTCATTATTTAGAGGGATAGAGAAGGATGATTCAAGAGAGAATTAGTTATGCGCAAAAAATCATTATTTTGATTTCACTGGTCAAATTTTCACACCCTTCAAAATTGAAATAACCATATATTTATTAATATAGGTTTTAGGTTATTATACACATTTAACTATTTTACTACCTTAAATAATATAATAAAAATTAATAAACCTCATTCCACATAATAATATTATTATTATAATTTTTTCATGTGTTCTGATTTGTAAATTAACAAGTATTATTTTACCATCATGTTCTTTAATATTTATCACTAGACATAGTCTTGGTCCATTCAAATTCCTCGAGCATTTATTGAACACCTTAATATATATTTAAATTAAGTATATCATTCATTAATAAATATTTGAGATCAGTAAAACGTCAATAAAATTATCCCCCATTCATTAGAATAATATTTATTCAATTAATTATATTCAAATATAATTTAATTGAGATCATCGATAACACATAGTGTGTGACCCTCTAAGATTATTTCTCATAGAATTAGGAATGATTTCCTAAATTCCATGATTACAATATAGGAATGGTTCTAGAAACTATAATTGCAATATTCATGACATTAATTAATTATAATATTAATGTTTGCTGACCATTGCATATGCTCTCAGATATAAATATATAATAACACCAAAACATGAATAATTCCTACAGGCAATTTAGTTTTTATAATCTCTTATAATGGATATTACCATGTGAGAACATCAAAAAAAGAAACCTCATCTTCTTATGAGTACTTGAACATGATATTATATATAAAATATGTCACATCATCTCATTATCCAACCATAAAACATAATTTAATAATATCCTCAAAGAACATCACGGTTCTCATCATAGAGGGGAACCAGTATGACCTTATCAATGCAATGTATACTCTAGGAAATTATTATATTAGAGTCATGCAGAACAATGGAAAATATGTAATAATAAATTTTATTAATATTAAATACATTGAATATATATTTCATTAAAGTAAAAATAGTTTTTCCTAGGACACCAGCCACAATAAACTTCCACTTAGACTAGAGCAAACTTCCTAAGACTTTCAGTCTGCTAAACCTCACATGATAATCATATTTCTGATAATTCAAGGGTTTAGTCAATTATTCCACAACATTTTCTTCCTTTGAAATACTACTCACCTCTCTCATATAAATACCTTAAAAGATGAAACTTCCAAAGGATGTGATTCATCCACTGATGTGACATTGGCTCTTTTACTAGAAAAAACACTATAGTGTTATCACAATAGAGTGTGATGTGATATTTACTTAAATTTATCATGAAAATATCTTGGATGAAGTTCCACATCCATACTAATTATTTAGATGTCACATAAGACACAATATAATTATACTCTACTGTATAAATTCAACCACTACATTCTTTGAGCTCTTCCAACTCACTGAACCTCCATTAAAAGTGAAGATGTATCTTGTTTATGTTATGATATCATCTAGATAAGTTTCGAAACTAGAATATTCATATCCTCTCACAACTAGTTCCTCATCTCCTCCATAAAATAGAAACATATCCTTATTACACTTAATATAATTAATAATAGTCTTGGCTATCATCAAATGGATGTCACCTAGATTAGATGGATATATCCATAAAACACTTAATATATAGAAAATATCATACCTAGTACATAGCATAAAATACATAATTTAACCAACACTTTATACATTGGGAATCCTTTCCATTATATATCTTTCCTTGTGTGTCTAAGGATATAATTTCCTAGAAATATTAATTCCATGTGATGCTGGAAATAATCCCTACTTTGATTGTTCTATATTGAATCTCTTTTGTATCTTGTCAATGTATAAACTTTGAAATAGGTAGAGTATCCTCCTGGATATATCACCATAGATCTTCTTCCCACCTATATATACTTCCTCACACAATTCCTTCATAGAGAATAATTTATTAATCCATGTCTTAAAAATATGTAATCTTGATATTTCTTTTCTTTTGAGTAATATTTCATCATCATATACTATTAATAAAATGACTGAACTCCCACTAAACAATTTCTATAAATAAGTCTCACACTCATTTTTTATAAAACCAAATTATTTTATGGCATCATCAAAATTAATGTTACATGACTAGATACTTTCTTAATATGTAAATGGATATTTTTCAATTTTCAAAAGTTCTTAGCATCCTTTAGAGACACAAACCCTTCGGGTTGTGTCATATAGACAACTTTTGAAAACTTCTTATTAAGGGATTCTATTTTTACATCAATTTTATAAATATCATATTAATGGTAAGATGTAATGTAAATTAGATTTCTGATATATTTTTTCATTTCATCTAGTGATAAATATTAATTATATTCAATACCTTGACGTTGTTTAAACCCTTTTACAACCAGTTGTGCCTTATAGGTACTAAAATTTCATTTTTATCCGATTTACTTATAAATACACATTTACAACCAATGGTATTTACGTCCAATGGAGGATCTACCAAAATCTAGTCTGGGTTTTGGTACATGGAATCCATATCAAAATTCATTGCTTCTTTCCACTTGGGAACATTGATTCCAATTACTACTTCCTTATTTGTTATAGGATCATTATTATCAACTAATAGTGATTTCATATCCTCTATGTCTAGAAAAACATAGCATTCTAGTTCTATATCCTTTCTTGTTCTCTTACATACTACTAGTCTATCTAGAATAGTTTCTTCTTTGATGGGGCATTGTAGAATATTTTTATGTTCCTACTCTTATATACCTTGATCTCCAGCTTCATCGATGACTATCTCATTCTCACTGCATATTTTATATATTTTATCCCAATATTGGAAAATGGAATTAATTCCGACTATTAAATTTTTTCATGGGTCATATATGTAATATCCATTTGTTTCATTGGGGTATCCTAAAAATGTACACATTATGCCTCGGGGTGAAATTTTGTTACCTGAAAAGGACTTAAAAACCACTTCACAACCCTAAACATGTATGTATGAAAACATGGGTTCTTTACACTCCATAAATGTTATATTATAATTTATAACTCATTATTTAGAACTTTTTTTAGTATTTGTGTGGTTTTTTGTAATTTGTATCCCCAAAAGGATAATGGAAGACACGTGTAACTCATCATTGATCTGACCATGTACAATAATGTGTGGTTTATCCATTCAGTTATACCATTCCAATGATGTGTATAAAGATGAGTGAGTATAGATATAATTATAGAATCTTTCAAGTAATCGATGGATTCATTATAAGATAATCTTCAACATGGTCAAAGTTGAGTTTCTTAATCTTCTTACCAAGATGGTTCTCAAATTCATTCTTTTATTCCATAAATTTATCAAACAAATCTGAATTATACATCATTAAGTATAGATATCCATATCTACTAAACTAATTAGTCAAATTATTAATTATAAGTACACATACCTTTCCTTAATAGCAAATAGTCCACACATATCTATATAAACGAATAAAAAAATATCTTTGTCCTTTATGCCTCTTTCAGCAAATGTGGTTTAGTCATTTTACATTGTAAACATGTGTCACATAGGAAAAGTTGTTCAGTTAAAATTAATCTAGATATCGATCATGGTATAATTTGGTCAAGTGAATTTCATTTATATGAACTATTTTATGATGCCATAGTTGGGTGGGTATGAGTCTTACAAAGTAGTGTGGTTATGGATTTCCATTACATGGTTTGTGTAATAAAACACACAAAGGACATTATTTAAAATTTAAATACAATAAAAAATTATATATTTATAAAAGAACCAATATTAATTTACATATTTGAAAATGATTCCATTGGTATCATATAAATATACGGAAATTATTTTCTTGGTAATGGATGAAACATAATAATAACCTCTCAAAACCAAGATCATTTTGGTTGGCTATGTGAGGTGGTTGACCCTGATAGATATGGTAGCATGTTTAGCTCAATTTGTAGCTAAAATATATACCTAAAATCTATCAGTCTTTCTAAATATACATGGTTCTTATATTTTAATACATATGTGATCACCACAAGTTTTATATAATATCCAATTTATAGAAACAGATAAATTACACTCAATAACAAACTCACCTAAAACATCCCCTTGATTCTTTGTTTAGGTGATGTTTTTCTTCCAATGTTCATTCCTTCCATATATGAAAAATATTTTACCAGTTACTCTTTATTTATTATTAATCATAGTATTCTTAGAAGGGAATGAATAATATTTTGGATTGTTTTCCTTTCCAATTTTTCGCCAGAAGGACGGAATGATTTTATCACTTTGTATCCATAGATACTTAGATAAGAAGAGTGAGAAAATATGGAATAGGATTCTCAATGTTATTTATATTAAAATTTAAAACCAATGATGTATAAGATCTGAGGGAGTGATTCCAAAATGAGATCAGTGTCCTGTTCATTGGAGAGTTTAAACTCTAGAACCTCTAGGTGCTCAATGTTTCCAATGATCGTGACTGCATAAGGCCCAGTTGGGTCACCCTCTCTAAAATTATTTTGAAATATAACTTTGGAGATCTCAAATTGTCCCAATCTATCACTCTCCTAGTAAATTATAATGAATTTATCTATCATACTATACACATCCATGTTTCCATGAGGCTTCATGAGTTCACTAGACTTAGATGAAAGCATCAAAAATTTAATGTCAATCTTGTCACTCAAATGTCTTTCAAAGAAAATAAACTCTTTATCACTAACATATTTAGTAGAATGATTTGTAATTAATGATTCTATCACCAAATATTTTTTTCATGGTGTAGCACAACCCGAAGGTATCTAAACCACTCTTGGAAGTAACTATTAGTTAGGAGGTTGTTTCTCTATAATTTTGGTAATAAGGATATTGTGGATAATGATATTTCCATTTTATTATACAATTAAAATATAATATTATTACTTTTTATTAATTATATATTATGTTTGAAATAATTAATTAATTAATTTTTTTAAATCACATACTATTTTATTATGTCCCAATAGTCCTCAATATTGAAATCAGAATGTCTAGTTGCTTTAACATTCTAGTGGAAAGGATATATATTCCCCTTAACATAACCCCAATGAGGGTTGTTCAAGACACGTGAAGGTATTTTGGTAGCCATGTATTTTCCAAATATTTTATTTTATCTCCTTGATCCATTTAGTGGTCTCCACTATCCAAAATTATGACTTGGATTTCCTCAACACATGCCTCCAAGATACATCAAGATTAGAGAGGGATACTTCTCTTGATGTAAAATGGATAATTAAACACATATCCTTTATAATACATTCACGTTAAAATTTATTGTATCAATTAGGGTTGTTCAAAAACTTAGTTCTAAGTCTTTGATTCGTAATCAACTAATATAATGTGGAGTCTGCATTAATATTTAATTGAGGTATTTACTTTAGTATGTAATTTTTTTTCTTATTTTATCCTTTATATGTCTTCTTAATATTATTTGGATGTTACATACTAAATTAACCATGTTTGATAAAACATTTATGAATAATCCAATTATTTAAATTCAATTACCTATAATTCATTTATTTATGTCATTACAGCCTTGCATCAATAAAATAAATAATTGCATAGATTGAAATAAATAAATAATTATATGACCCATTCATGAGATTTATCTTATGGTTTATTTAATGAGTGGAAATTAAATCAACACTTATTTTATTAAAAATTAATCATTCTTATAATCTTATTAGGATTTATAGCATTCCATATATCCACCTTTTTTAACACTTGCGATGGCATCATTACAGTTCCATCTTGAACTATCTCTATACCTCTTTGGGGAAATCCATTAATTAAAAGTATTTATAATTCACATGTAGGTGAGGAGAAAAAGGAATGGTTAATGGGGAATTAGATAAATATCCTTGGACATGATGCTCCTATATAATAATGGATGGATGGATGACTCAAAGGGAATCAAATTTAATTTAACAATAAATAATCGCATACCCATGCAGTAAATTACATTAAATTAATTAAAAACATAAACTGGTATTGTTCAAGATAATTTATGGTCTTAATGAAGCATATATGAAATAATAAATAGATAACATTCATTTATTATTCTATATTTATTATTAAGGTAAATGTTCATGAATTAATTCAATTTCATCTTAATGGTCAAAAGAATTCACATGGAGGTTACAACCAATAATGAATTAATTTAAAATAATTAGTAGAACCAATTTTTTAGATTTTTTATGAAAAAGTAATTTAGCATTCAAAATTTTTGAAAACCCATATTAATGTTTTAGACACTTTAAGTGTCAATCGAATAAATATGTTTTGAATGTTAAAATTTAAATTTTAATCTGATTTAATTCTAATAGTAATTGGGAGACTACATGGTATCTACTACCCAACTAAATTTCATATACCACTATTTCTTTGTATGTGGGCCACAGTCCTAGGCATTCAGCATGTTGACTCAGTCAGAATGCATGGAATTAACAAGTCAATTAGAGGTCATGTATCCTCTTTTCATGTTCCTAAGATACTCTCCTAGATCTCTAGTGTGTATCACAACTGATTACACGGTGTGTATATACCATCAATATTCCATGTGACTTTAATTATATGTACATGTGAAACCCACCAAATGACTTAGAGTGTTTTTGGGTGAGGTTCTACATGATGTGTCAACTCCAGCAACACATCATGTATGACAACCATGCTTTTATTACAAACTTAAACCTGATTTATTACATAAAACATTTACTTGATACAACATGGAAGATCGAGATTTATAGTTTCTATTGGGATTAGGATCATTACATAACTACTTAAAATATGAAATAAAACCTCTTTATTGAAAAATTTCTTTACATGACCACTACATTCTCTCGTACTTAGCATTTCATGGGATAACCTGAGGACATGCATAAGAAAAGGTTGAGCTATAAAGCCCAGTAGAGGAATAATCATGGAATAACATGAGAAATACAATACTTGCAAGATAATAGGCATATAAATAGATCACAATAGAAGCATAAACATAAATTCATGATAAATCATGATAATCATAACATGGAAATGTGGTGATAACACTTAACACGGAATTAGCATGAGCCATAGCTCATTGCACATAGAGCATGAGTAAATCCTCATTGAACATGAAGCATGTATAAAACCATGATGCACATAAATTGGCATGATTCAACACCCATTTCACATGAATTATCATGTCACTATACTTTACCCAATGCATTGGAGCGCTATAAGGGCGCACCCTTCTTAAACATTATATTTCATGCATAAATGTGCCACATGGATCATATAACATGGATTAATAAAGCATAATCATTTATTCTACGATAAAGGAATGTGGAATTCATACATGAAACTTTATAATCAATATGTGAATGTGCATAAAGTTTAATACCCTTGATATAGAAATGGGCATGGTATTCACTACACAATGACATTGTCTTGGAAAATCGGTGCAATTTCAGCAGCATAACAACGTGACATAAGAATTCATAAAAATGGATGATGAGAGAGAAAGGGGTGTCTCATCATATTTACATTAAACACACATTAAGGGTTCATATAGATACATTTCCCAACAATTTTAATGGAATTTAGATTGATGATACAAAATAATTTCTTAAATGCAAATGAGGAGAGGGAAATTCCATTTGGAATTTCAGCATAGTAACAGGTGTACATGGGAGGAATTTAGTGAGATGGAAATGGGTCTCCAATCATTAAAACATAAAGAGTGAAGTATGGGGGAGTTTTCAAACAATACCCCAACATTTATAATTGAAATTAAAAGGCATAATAATTAAAATAAAATTGGATAAAATGAGAAAGGAAGAAAAAACCCTTACTTAGGAGTGTGCTTCCAAAGGCTTGAGAGAGACTTGAGAGAGGCTTATTGTGAGCTTGGGGCACCTTGGGAGTATTATAGGTAGAGTATTTCATAGGTTGTTCTAACTCCAAAAACATTGAGTGAGGAGAAAGTGGGAGATTGGGTGGGATTATAAAAGAAAGGTGAGGGAATTCTTTATTATTTAGGGTTGGGACACCACACATTAAACTAATTAAAACCACAAACTAGGACATGGTTTTTGCCCTTGGTTTTTTCCGAAGGGGAGTGTAAAAAAATTATAAGGCCAAATTCTGAACTTCTTAAAATAATGGGGTTGCGTATGTGGATGTGAGTCACACTCCCAAGGAAAACAATTTAAAATGACAAGATGTTTAATAAGCCTTGAAGGGTCCATTAATGCTTTGTAAAATAAGTCAAATAAATCCAAAATCACATTATTATAATGTTAAAACATATATTGTCCGATCATAAGGCTTATAGTATTTTATTACATCACTATTGGTTCATTATGATGTCATAAAACACATTATATATTTAAATGGTATTTAATTTTTACCCAAAAATTTTACTGTCACAGAAAATTATGAAAAATTCACTATTAGATAATTTAGACATCCTGATTCCAGAAGTAATATTCATTTTATCTAAATAATTATTTAAATATGTTAATTTTAACTTTTAAAATAAAAACCGACATTTATCGAAAATTCACGGGTTTAGACAAAAATGGATTTCAAACCTTAATAAAAATTACAATTACATTCATAAAATTATATGATCATTTATATTTAATATAAATTAATTTAATAATAATAATAATAATAATTTATAATATTATTTAATAAAAAAATTCATTAATTCCTCAAAATAGACTTGTTAGTTGAATATTAACTAAATACACTATTTGAGCTATAAAAACTATTTACAAGGTAACAGAAATAACATGAAAATATATTCATTATTTTTTACAAAAATAATGTACATAACCATAGTTATATTGTATTGTTACATAACCCCTTATAACTCCCGCATAAGACCAAAGTGTAAGGTGTTCAACGGTGACAGACTCTTGGGGTGGCTCGGATAACACTGCTCGGGTGGTAATCTCTATCAACTTATACTTCTCTCATAGGCGATCCCACTCGAGCTTAACCTGTTGAATATTGGCTTCGGCTTGGTCAAGAGAAAATCCCAATGATTCCACCTCTTTTCCGATCTCTAAAAAATGGGCTTCTTATGGGGCACGTCTACTGGATGAGGCCACCGTTTCCTTTGTCTGAGTAAATTGGATTCGTTAGAGCCCAAAATTTATACTAATCATGTGATCACTTTTCAATGGCTATATTAGCAACGGTCACAATTCTTAACATAAAACCAAAGAAGTTGACATATTATATAAAAATTTTATATAAAGAGACATTTAATTAGATCAATAATTATTTCCATTAATGAATGTTTGGGTCGTTACATCATGTATCTATAATTTGATTTTTTTAGATAACTCAACATATATCTCGAATGCATGAACCGATGAACTAAACACCATGTAAACCACAAACACGTCGTGTATATAATAAATTTTCTAGTTTTTCTGCCTCACAAGGTTTTACTATATATTATTACCACACTGATTGCATGGTTTACATGGTTAACTTATGTAGACTGTACAATATTTATTTCAATACATGGTATGTATTTTGATACATTCCATGTAATCTGATAATTATGTGCCTGGTTGGATTTTCATTACAGAATGTACACTATATGTAATAATTGTGTGTCTTCTTGTGTATCCCTTAGCATGTCCAGGTGTAGCGTATTAGGGTACACAATGTTTACCATTGAGTACATGTCGTTTATCCCTATATCACCTTCCCAAAATAGGCAGTTCCTGATGTAATCTATGGTCGTTCTTCATATTTTCTAAGACCATTAGGAAAATGAAACATTAAATGATCATCATTAATATGTCGATAAGATGTAAATTTAAATTATATTAAATAAATAATTAAATTAAATGAAAATTCAACAAAAATTACATATGGAACAATAATAAAATAAATAATTATCAATTTAAATGTAACCACTCTCTAATACCACTTGTTTGTTCTGTGCATAGCCGAAGCTAATGGTGGTGGGCGATATATTAAAATTTCTTTTTATATTAATTCTACCTAAAACCATGAGAGAGGTTATTGAACATAAAATTAATAATTAATTTATTTAATATATAAATAAATGAAAACCTAGTCTTAGGACCTTTCTTCCATGTGGTTGTTGATCATCCAAAAAGGCACTTTTGAATTTTCTTTATTATGTTATAAGGATACAAGGATAGAATCACTCTAATGGTGATCCACATGTGCTCATTTTATCTCCAAAAAATTCTAATTTATCTTCAGGTGCTAGCATGGAAAATCAATTGTCTTGTATTGTTTGTGTTGATCAGTCTTCCTTCAGCCTTGAAGTAATCTCTCTTGTGTTTCTCATTATTTAAAGGGAGAGGTAAGTAGGGGTCGAGTGAGAATTTTTTGTGCTCCAAAATTCTCTATTTCAATTTCATTGATATATTTTTAACAACCTACACTATAGACATAACCATATTTTTTAGAGATAGGTTTTATTTTAAAATAATTATATAATTACATTCCAACCCATAAATAATATGATAACCAATAATGAAACCCATTCCACATAATAATATTATACTTATTAGTATTTTTTGGCCAATGCCCACTTGTGCAATAACCAATATTTATTAACTATAATATTATTTAATATTTATCACCAGACATAGTCTTGGAACGTTCAAACTACTCTAGAGGTTATTAAAAACCGGAATAATGATTTAATTTAAATATTTCCTTGATTAATAAATATTTATTATAAATAAAATGTAAATAAAATTATCCTTATGTCTTGAGAAGAATATTTTTTAAATTAATTAAATTCAAATAAAATTTAATCGAGATCATTTGTAACACTAAGTGTGTGACCCTCAAGGAATCTTTGTCAAAGTAATTTGGTGGGATTTCATAAAGTCTTATATTACTATCCATTAATGGGTCAAATTACCCATGATAAAGAGTTTAATGTGATAATGAAGATAACCACATATGAATGATATTCTTGTAATATAACCCCTTTATCATAATATCTCATCATAAAGGATTCACATATGTTTCACTAAATTGTTTTCTTGATAAGTATTTATTTTATTATCAGAATGAAACATGTCATTACACCATGGACATGGAATTTAATACGATGATTCTATTACAATAAAAGGGAAGATATATCAACTTCCATAAAACTGGAATGGACAAATCCTTCCTTGACTTATCCATTATTGACATGTTAATCATGATACACCTAACGTACCATATCTCAATGTAAACATTTGTCTTCATGGGTTTCATAAGAAAATCTAAATGTATCGATTCATGAGATAAATTAATGATAATATAAAAGTCTAAAGACCATTACACATGATCATAGATGTAAATATCTGATGACACAAAAACATATGAAATTTCAACTAGTAGTTTTGTTCTCATAATATCCCACCGTGTACATTACCAAGTGCGAACATCATGAGATGAAGCCTCATTAGCTTATGGGAACTCGCACCTAACACTCTATGTATTATGTATCCCATCATAGAACGTTCTCCAAATATAGAACATTATTTAAGAATATCGTCATAGCCTTTAAAGGTTCTCATCATGGTTGGGAACATCTATAACCTAATAAATGTGATGTATACTCTATAACATTATTACATTAGAGTCAAGAATAAAAATAAAAAATAGGTAATTATAAATTTTATTAATATTCAATACATCAAATATACATGTTATCAAAGTAAAAACAATTGGTCCAAGGACACCAACTCCAACAGAGGCTTCAAATTACCTAACTTAATTTTATAAAAAGTATAACAATGAGACACATAGTACACAATATCTCGCATAATACGTAACCCCTGAAAAAACTATCAAATTTCATAATGCTCCTTTATAGTTCCAAGATTAAATACATATAATTTACTATAACAATAATGCATCATCAAATTACTAATTGGAAAGGGAATGACAAACCAACTCATAAAGTGATGAATTTCATCATAGGGGAAAGATCGGCCATGGATGGTCTCCCTACCTTATAAGGATTACCTAATACCTTTAAACTTTTTAAACAATTTTTCACCCTAAAGACTCAACTTAAGAAGAGATATAAATAACTAAACACTATCCATAAGCATTCAAGAAACATCCTCATGTCCATCTATATGGAAATAAACAAAAAACACCCATAAGATTTTACTCCTCCTCTTCTTCCTAGAGGTATTAAGAAGGAAATATCCTATTGAGAGTTTATATTACCACATTCCACTTCCTTAGAGTATAGATGATGTAAAAGTCAAAAATTTGGAGGTACTCTTCCCTTTACCATTGCATAAGGTCTAGGTCTTTCTTTGAAAGGATTTAAATGATGATGTTGTGAAATAATTGGACTTTGAACCTCTTCTAAAAATAATAGTGTACCCAATACTTGAATAGTGACAATATCTAAGTCATGAGTGGGGAAATTATTCTTATTTATTCGAACTAAATGAGAACCATACATCACAAAATGATCATTATGCATAATCATGTATCCCACCCCAACACCAGAAGAATCATAACAAACTGAATACACCTTATCATGTTGTAAAAAGATCAAAATATGAGCCTATGTGAGACATCATTTCAACTTGTCAAAATCTCCCTAAAACATATAATCCCATGTGAATTTCACATTTTACATGGTATGAGTATTCAATAATGAATATATATTAGATTAATATTTTATAAACCACCCATAAAATCCATCTTGGATTTGGAATATTTTTATCATAAATACATTTCATGGTTCCTCTCATGAATGAAAACCTTCACCATTTTATGATCAACTATAGGATCATGTTCTAAAATCACATGTCCCAATAGATACAACTCTCGAATCCAAAAATTGAGTTTTGATTGCTTTTCATAAATTCATTGACTACTTATGATTCTCAAAACTACAAATATTTGGTAATCATGAACTTATTTAGTTAATAAATAAACCAGTATATCATCCATGAATACCACAAAAAGGTATCAAGATTCTACTAGAATATGTGTTTCATCAATTCCATAAACACTACAGGATCTTTATTTAGGTCTAATAGTGTTACAAGATCTTCATTGTGTCCATACAAAATCATGAAAGTTGTATTTTGAATATCTGACACAATAACTCTATGATGATGATAACTTGACTGAATATCTATTTTCAAATACCACCCCCCTGAACAGGTCATTCACATGTGTAAAATGATACTTATTTTAAATCATTAAATAATTAATCTTTTGACGGTCTATGGAAATAAACATAGTACCATTATAATTCATTTAAAGGGTTATAGGGGATGCCCATGCAGAAACAATAAGACAAAAAAATACCTTATCTAACAAGTCATACAACTAGATCTTAAGAACTTTCAATTGAGAAGGTGTCGTTCGACATGCGGGTAACGAAATATTATGCATATTTGGAACAACATCAAATTTAAAATTTACCTCCCTTTTTATAGGATGACTGAAGAATTCATCCGAATTAAACTCACTAATATTTTCAACAACTAAAAGATGATAAAGAGGAGAAAAAAACTCCATCAGTTTCAACCACCACAATAGAAAATAGATTCATTTGATCTGTATGAGGAGGTATTGCATGACTAGAACTCGGATCCCACTCTCCATGAAACACTATAGAGAACCCATTAAAAATGACCAAACATGATTATGATAACAATAAATCTTATCTCATAAATAAACTAGTCAATCAATCCCAATTATAACATTAAAAATATCTATATTGAGAACTAAAAAGTCTCTAAATAACTCAGCATCAACTATTGAAACAGAACATGAAAGAGAATAGCCCCCCCCCCCCCACCCAACTCCTTTGTCTTTCTATGAGGTGTTTCCATCTCCATAACATATTCCATTATTTTCATTTGAAGTTTCAACACATCTATAAAACATAAATATGATATATATTATGACACACTAGTATAACATAAGTCAATTTTTATAGAAGAAATAATAAAAATGGTACCTCTAACTATATTTGGACATGTATATATATATTATGGTATCTCCTCTACTATGTAAAATTACTTCAATATAGTGGCCTTTATGTATATCCCTTTTTTTACTTTGAATCTTGTTATTGGGCTGTAATAACCTTTGGAGTGGGTGTTCCCTAACCATAAGGATATATGGACTAATCTTGGAAGAATCAATGAAAATATCCTCATCAACCATAATCACTATAAGTTTTTATAGTTTCATGTAAATATTATCTATTTTTTCCTATCTTCACACATAAGAATCAAGTCAACAGGAACAAAAATAGACATTGTTTATGGGGTAAAAAATGACCACTACTAAGAAATACCTCCACAACCCTTGTGATTATCTTTCCACTTCCTCTAATTATCATGTGTGTCACTGTAATTGCAATCATATATACCTATTGACTAATCCATCATAGGTTGTGAACTTTAGTGTATACCCCTATGATGGGATATCATGTCACAAACTATATAGGTATTTTAGAGCACTTATTTTATCATTCATCACCACCTCAGGTGAAAAATGAACCTAATGAAGAAATTTTTACATGTAATCAATTGTTAATCGATCTCCTTACTAAACAGAAAGGAACTATATTAACATCACTATCACTGAGAATTTTGTGAAGAACTACTAAAATGAAGTGGTTTTGAATTTTTTAAACTCAAATAACACATGTCAATTAGACTGAATCATTAAGTCCCATCATCTCTTACTAGGACCTTTGAACTTAGATTCCATTCACTTCACCATGATAGATTCAGTTTTCTCTAGGAACTGAAGTTGTGATAGATCATAGTTTTGAAATGTGTGGTTGTGATTGTGATTATATTTGTCAGCTATTGATGTGTTCTAATGGATTTATGGTATGATTTTTAGAGTTAATGTGTACACCATGATGTGTGAAGTTGGGTTTTAAGTTAGATGGTTTAGTGGCATATTGGTGGAATGGTGACCTTGTTTATATATATTATTTCAATGATTTTTTATATCTTTTGTGTTTTACTTTGTGAGAGATACATAGTGAGTAAGGGAAAGTGGTTATTTATTTAGGTGATGAGTTGATTTTTTTTTATGAAGGATTTATTATACTTCTTCCATATTTTCATTATAGGTTTTGGGGAGGATCTCATTATGTATATTCATATGATCACCCAATATAAAAGTATATATACATTTATTAATTAGGTTTGTTAGAGGTTTTTTGTAATTGATTTTGGTGTTACTAGCTCATAGAGGTTAATCTAGAGTTATTAAGGATAGTGGTTGTTGTCATGTATATTTTCTTCATTTTCATACTTTTGGTATTTTATTGTACGCCATTTCATATATTAGGGTTTGGTTTATATATTATAATATTGTTCATTTTTTTCCTTTTCTATTTTAATTATAATTTTTTTGGAAATGCTTATAATATTTTCCATACTGTATACCATATGTGAAAGTTTCCAACCAATAGCCTATTAGAGGTAGTATTCAGAGGTAACCCATGTCTTCACTGCCAACTTAGGATGTGAACTGATTGTGGTGGGTTGTGATAAGGGGAGTGTCTAATAGGCTATCAAGATCTCTGATTAAAAATTGATCATCGGGAAGTATGTAGTTACACATGGAATATAGAGAGAATAATCTAGGGATGTGGGAATTAGTAAGAAATGTGAATTTCATGGGGAAATCAATATGTCATTTTAGTGAAGGTTACAGCTATCATTATTTGGAAGTCACTATTAAATGTATTTGCAACAACCATTTGGTGGTCACCCATATACACCTATTATAATGACTTTTTTCTATTAATGATATTTCATATGTTATGTGTAAAGACTTCTAATTTCCATGAAATACTTTTTCATAAATACATGGGAATTTTACGAGTCCCCAAAATTTGACGGTGCGTGATTCCGTGTCCCGGTGTTCCCGAAATCAATTTTTGAAGTTTTGTTTGGGTACGTTCAGTAAATGTACGAGTGGGTTTTTTTTTTATAACTTTTGAACTGGTGCTTGGAATTGAAATCTGAGGGCACCATTGAACTCACAGTGCCGGTATTTGATTAAAAAGACTCTCACCTCGATGGCAGATCATCAGAAATAAAAGATATTTTTTGGGTCTTTAATGAAAGCATTAAATAAAAATAATGTAGTCCCTTTATTTTAATTTGGTTGGTTGAAGCCTCCATGTAGAAGTTAGAGGTGGCGACCACCACACCTTAACCTCCCATTAGAGGTTATGGTGGTGGAGACCACCTGAACCAAACCTTCCCTTCATGTATAATATAGTGGGGACCACCCGAGGATAAAACCTCTTGAACTGCCCATTAAGTGGGGAGAAACCTCTTGAGCTCCCCACTTAATGGTGACACCACCCCTCCACCTTAATGGAGCCAACGCACAAGCATTTATGGTGCCAAATCCTCCACATTAATTTTCTGCCAACCTCTTGAATTAATTAATTGGAGATAACCTAATTAATTAACCCATTTGAATTTTGTGCCAAAAATTAAATAATAGATAAAAAATCTATTATTTTGGTTGAAATTTTTCTTTTGGGTCGAATTTTGGGGTGAGGAGAGCTTGGGGAGAAATATAGTTCTCCAATGAAGATCCTCATCTCCCTACGAAGAACGATGAATGAATTCATCCAATGAAAAATACTGGCAATGATCTCTTTCGATCTTCTTCCCCTAACTCCTACCGATGTGGAATGTCTTCCACAACTGACGTGTGAGCTCGGGATTAGAAGTGTGTGGTGGACGCGATGAACGATGACATCTATGTCTTATTCTCGTGACTTCATTATCGAACAACAAACAAAAGGTAGGGGATAATTTTCATTTAAGTTCTATGTTCTTCCTTTCTATCAAAATGAAGAATGAGGATGCTTTCTTTTTTTTTGCGGGTGGATTGTTGTGGTTCGTTCTAAAGGATTGATTACAATCACCCTAAACACGGAGGGTGTGGGCCAAAATAACATGGCTCGACACCATATGTCGATCTATTTTTTAATATCCTTAGGCATGGCCATGAAACGACAAGGAAATGAAGGCGGTGAAGACAGAGGTCGCGCTACCCGCGGCCTCTGTGACCTGTGCCGCCCCCACGGTGTCTCGCACTACCACGGGCCGAACCATCCCCAGCCGAGCCCCCACCATCCATGCCGCTCACTGAGCTGAGTCGTTGCCCCGAGCCGGACCGTGCCCCATCAACCTACCCATCCACCTACTGGCCTACTCGGTCGCCTCCCATCCTAGCCAGCTGCCTCTCGTGCGCCCTGCAGAACCGCGCCAGCCCGCGCACCCCACGCCACCCCGGGCCTCCGCTGGACGAACTGGCCTCTGCCATCCAGGTCGAGTCGCCTGACCCGCGCCCCTCGCGGAGCAGGACGAACTGGCCTCGGCCATTCGGGCCGAGCTTCCCGAGACACGCCCCTCACGGCGCTGGCCGAATCACCCTCATCCATCTGGGATGAGACGCTAAGTAGCGACCCATAGGTGCCTGGCAGATCCGACCTCTCGTGCCCCCTACGGAACCTCCGGATCGAACCGCCCTTACACCGACTTACGGTCGGTCCATGCCCAGGTGACTGGTCTGCGCCCCCACGCTACTCACAGCCTTCCCGACGGGCTGGGCTGGGCCCAGACTAATTCGTGCTGGGTCGGACCGGACTCAGGCCCACTACAACCCTTTACTTTCTTTTGGACATATATTTGGCACCGGACGTCCGTTTGATGAACCGTCAGTGGTGCTGGTAATCTTGGAGGGTGACGGTCCCTTTGAGTATAACCTACTAGAGTTCGGAGTATAGTTGAGTTACGGTCATGTTGGATCGTGCATGAATCCAACCGGGCCCCCAGGACTAAAAGGATAATAATTCACAGATTGGGCATCTGATTGACGTGTTTGCTGTTACGTTGAGACCCCTATGACATGGAGAACCTTTTGGATACCTCTTTGTGGGACTTCGTGACAGTTGATGTATCAGCACTTGGATTGAGGAGCAGACCCTCCCAGAATCAAGCATGCTTTGTGCAGAAACCCTTTGGCTGGCTGCGCTCTGACTGTTGTTCCTTGATCCTGTGTGGGTTCGACAGCTCTGACAAATATTCTGGGATCCTATATGGGTTCGGCAGCTCTGACTACTATTCCTAGATCCTGTGTGGGTTTGACAACTCTTATGACTATTCTTGGATCCTGTGTGGGTTCAAAAGCTCTATTTACTATTCCTAGATCCTGTGTGGGTTCAACACCTCTGACATCTGTTCCTAGATCCTACGTGGGTTCGACAGAATAGATGATTTAGTTGCTACATCTAATCATCTCTAACTTTATACATAAGTTGTATACCTGTGTGATTTGAGTTAATAACTTTTTGTTTTCCTCATGGTGGAGATGGATTACTTGATAACTTAGGTATATGTATGGGAATATACCTAAGTGGGGTTATCTGTTGATTTCACACTTTTTTTTTATCCTTGTTGGATTTTGTGAGGCCTTGAGGGTCTCAGGGTCCCTACTGTGTATCGTTATAATCACCCCTACACGGGCTATGCCTGCACCTCGTTGTGCTAGATACAGACAACGGACAGCGCTGACCGTGGTTGAGAGTACCAGGACTGGATGGTACATGGAGGTCGACCTTAAGGTGTGTCGGTACATGGAGGATATGGACGGACGTGGAGTGATGAGGATGTAATCTATACCTACCCTTCAGGTAGGAACCTCATAGGACAACACAGTGGCTATTTTTTATATTTCTTCATTTGTACTTGTACTTTTAGTTTCTTGTACTTTCCAGTTGGGCTTGTATTCTGGCCCCTATTTACTTACTATGCTCACTTGTCGGTTATTCAGTTTACTCATGATCGTATCTTCAGTGTGTGTTTATAGGTTATAAAGGAAATGTCTTCCCAGTTTTAGGGAATTACGTCTTTGGTGCTAATCGCCAGCCCCTTTCCTATGGAAGGCGAGCTTGGGGTAGTCACGGAACGGGACCTGGGGGATGGGTCGTGAAAAATTGGTATCAGAGGAGTCAGTTCTACCACATAACATAGAACTATGATCTTTTATATGAAGCAATAGCATTAAAGTTATTGAGTGTGGTTTTCAGTTCAGGGAGTCTAGTGTTGGTGCGGCAGCCGACTTATACATACACCAGGACCCTGACTTCGGATTTAAGACTTAGTACATGAAAACATTGATTGCGGGTATGTTTCAAGAGTTTTCTTAGTGATCTCTTTGAGTCAGCACACCAGGAAGAACTTATTGACCATGGTGCACCTGTTTCTTTTCAGGATGGCCCCAAGCAGACAGCTAGCCAGGGTTCCAGGCTTTGTATGAGATGGCAGCCCACAGAGCGACGAGGGCTCAGTGCAGGGCCCTATCACTGCGGAGGTACCAACGATACCACTACCTGTTGGGCCACCATTTCCACCAGCCCCAGTAGCAGACGATGCATGCCTCTTGAGCGCATTGCATGATTTTTAGCGCCAGAGGCCACCCAGGTTCATGGGAGAGACGAACCCATAGGTGGCTGAGGATAGGCTGAAGGATGTGGTGAGAGTTTTTCGACTAGTAGGGGCACCATCCAACAATATGGTGATCCTTTCCATGAGTCTTCTTCATGAAATAGCAGGAATATATTGGATCCTGATGCTTCATGTGCATGAAGAGGAAACACTTCTCTGGGAAGACTTCGAGATCCTATTTCAGGTGGAGTTTGTTCCAGCCACCCTACGTGCAGTGTGGATACAGGAGCTACTTCATCTGCAACATGGTAGCATGACGGTAGAATAGTACTCAGCGAGGTTCACCGAACTCTTGCGCTACTCCACAGATATAGTGTGGTACCCATTCTTCAGGGTTCGGACCTTCGAGCAGGGGCTCAGGTAAGATATCAAGTCTTCGATGAACTCCCACTACATCCCGACGCAGTCGGGGGTGTTGGAGCGAGCCCTCTTAGTGGAGAGTTTTTTTGCTGACCAGTCACAAGTAGTGAGACCCGCCACCGGGCATCACATAACAGAGTTTTCTGTAGCTGTAAGTAGACATATTTCGTAGAGATCCAAGTGTACCAGACCATCAGGTGGACGACCTCAGGACTCGGGTTGTCTTGTGTGTGGCACATGAGACAGAGGCAGTCATACGAGGAACAGGCAGTGTTTCACATGCAGCGGGAAGGGTCACATGGCTCTTGACTATCTGACTCGTCATTCGGATAATCAGAAGACAGTTGAGGGACCTCCGAGGCAGAGGTAGAGGTTTCATCGAGGTGGTCCAAAGGACATAGGATGGCGTGGCAGAGGAGCTGGTCGATCAGCTAGTGTTGGGAAACTTTTCGAGGTATTACCGCCACCACCACCAAGAGGTCCACCCGAACCGCAGGGAGCAGGTGGATAGGCAAGAGCTCAGCTCCAGGAAGCTGAGACTTACGATCATGGCACTCCAAGGATGATTCGAGGTACGGTCTGTGTGTACTCCACCTTAGCTGCAGTTCTTATAGACATGGGTTCCAGTCACTCTTTCATTGCCACCGCCCTCTTTTGGATCTCGGAGATTCCAACGGAGCGATTGGCTCGATTGTTAGAGCTAGAGACTCTAACGGGAGAAGATTCGACAATTACGCACTCGTGATGGTAGTGTGAGATTACTCTAGGAGGTGAGAGCTTCGGCTAGGATCTTCTAGTAGCGGCGTCGAGGCCTTACGACATCATCTTGGGTATGGAGTGGTTATCTACAGTCAATGATCAAATCGACTATATTAGGCGCAAAGTGTGGTGTGTCCGCACGTATGGGACTAGGTTTACCTTAACCGACAAGAAGGGAGCCTTTGCAGAACAGGACGGACTTACTCGGAATACAGTGCAGCCGATCACTCATCAGTTGTCCTGCCTTACTCTCGGAGCAGTTGATGTGGAGAGTCTGAGATATCCTGTAGTGGTGGACCAGTACACGGATGTTTTCCCTGATGATGTCCCAGGTCTACCTCCTTGCATAGAGGTGAACATATACATTGACATGTACCCTGGGACGGCACTGATATCTACATCATCATATCATTTGTCTCTTGTAGGGCTTCTTAAGTTGTGAGTACAACTAGAGGACTTGCAGGGGTACATAGTTTACTACGACGAATCAGGGACCAGACTCGGATGTGTCCTGATGTAGGAGTGAGTAGTGATCACTTATGGTTCTCGGAAACTGAGACAACATGAGAAGAACTATTCTATGCATGACTTGGAGTAATTATTATTGTTCTTCGCCTTGATGATGTAGCGGCACTATCTGATGGCTAAACGTTTTACCATGTACTCTGGTCACATGAGTCTCAGGTATATATTCTCCTTTAAGGACCTGAACCTGAGATAGAAACATTGGCTTGAGTTCCACCAGGACTGTGACTTTGTATTAGTATATACTCCTAGGAAGGCGATTGTTTTTGTAGATGCACTCAGTAGAAGATCTGGTATACAGCTGCTAGGCGAGGCGACAGAGCACCTGGCTGCTTTACAAATATCCATTGTGGATAGAGATGGAGCAACCTTCCTTCAGTCTCTTACAGTCACTCCCCTACTTATTCAGCGAGTCAGGGAGGCACAGTGTGGGGACACTGACTACGAGACACGATGTGCTCAGATATCCATAGGGCAGGCACCTGATGGATTTTTTTAAGGTGGGGAGCACACCATCCTATTCAGAGGATGTACTATGGTGCCAGTGTCACTTCAAGAGGATGTATTGAGGGAGTTCAACACATCCCCTCTAGAGGTACATCCAGGAGTGGCGAAGATGTACCAGGATCTCTGGTGACAGCACTGGTGGCCAGGAATGAAGAAGGTAGTTGCAGAGTTTGTCTCTCGGTGCCTCATTTGTTAGCAAGTGAAGGTGAAGCACTAGGTACCAGCAGGAATGGTTCAGAATTTAGAGGTCCCAGAGTGGAAGTGGGATGGAATATTGACTTCATGACAGTACATCCATGTATATCTAGATGGCATGACTCTATATGGGTTATCGTTGACCGACTCACCAAGTCAACCCACTTCCTACCAATCTAAGAGCAGGGTATAGTAGAGAGCTTGGGACAGCTCTATGTGTAGAAGATTGTGTGTTTATTTGGTATACCCTCGATGATTTTCTCCAATTGTGATGCACGATTTACTTCCCAGCTATGGAAGGGGTTACAGGTGGAATTCAGGACACAGCTTCGTTTGAGCACCGACTTCCAACCTCAGACAGATGGTCAGACTAAGCAGACCATTAGGACCCTCGAGGACATGATCCATGCATGTGTTCTTGACTTTGGTCATAGCTGGGAGGACCACTTAACAATGGTGGAGTTTTCCTACAACAACATCTATCACTCCACCATAGGGATGGCTCCTTTTGAGGCATTTTACGGGTGACCTTGCATCACCTCTATGTCGGACTGACCTAGGGGAGTCAGCACTAGTGGGACCAGAGATGGTTTGGGATACCATGAAGAAGGTTATAATCATCCAAGAGCAGATGAAGACTGCATAGAGCAGGCAGAAGTCGTATGCTAAAGGGAGATGGAGACCTCTGGAGTTCAAGGATGGCAATCATGTCTTTATATGGGTCTCACCCCAACCAGGTCTACGGAGATTTGGCCGAGGTGGAAAGTTATCTCTGAGATTCATCAAAACATTACAGGTCCTCAGAAGAGATGGAGAGGTGTCTTACCGCTTAGCTCTTCCACCTCAGTTTCACCAGGTGCACGATGTCTTCCACATATCATAGCTAAGGAGATACGTGCATGACCCTTCTCACATCATTGAAATGGAGAGCTAGACGTCAACGATGGGGCGACCTTTACGGAGGTTCTAGTGGAGATTGAGGATTGATAAGAGCGAGTCCTACATGGATAGTCAATACCTCTGGTGAGCATTCGCTGACAGCACGGGAACCTCCAGGAGAGCACATGGATGAGGGAGGCTCAGATGCGTGCTCAGTAACCCCACTTGTTCCCTTAGATCGAATAGTGGATTACGGGGGAGTAAATCCCTGAGGTGGGGAGAATGTAGAGACTCATAATTTTCATGGAAAATGGTTTCTTAAATACATGGGACTTTTACGAGTTCGTGAAATTTGACGGTGCATGATTCCGAGGCCCGATGTGCCCGGAATCAATTTTTTAAGTTTTTTTGGGTACGTTCAGTAAATGTACAAGCGGGTTTTTTTAAAACGTTTGAACCAGTGCTGGGAATTGAAATTTAAGGGAACCGTTGAACTCGCAGAGCCAATATTCTCTTAAGAAGACTTTAACCTCGATGGGAGATGGTCAGAAATAAAATATTGTTTTTGGGTTTTTAAGGAAAGAATTAAATAAAAATAAATTTGTAGCTTTATTTGTATTTGGTTGGATAAAGCCTCCATGTGGAAGTTAGAGGTGGGTACCACCAGTCCTTAAACTCCCATGAGAGGTTATGGTGGTGGGTCCCACCCAAACCTATCCTCCTCTTCATGTTTATATAGTGGGGACC
The DNA here is from genome assembly GCA_963277665.1 of Viscum album. Classification (NCBI taxonomy): domain Eukaryota; kingdom Viridiplantae; phylum Streptophyta; class Magnoliopsida; order Santalales; family Viscaceae; genus Viscum; species Viscum album. The sequence continues at coordinate 1,230,755,349 of OY728130.1, forward strand.
ACCCGAGGTTAAAACCTCTTGAACTCCCCATTAAGTGAGGAGAAAACTCCTGAGCTCCACACTTAATGGTGCCACCACCCTCCACCTTAATAGAGACAACACACAAGCCTTTATGGTGCCAAATCCACCACATTAGTATTGTGCCATCCTCTTGAATTAATTAATTGGAGCTAACCTAATTAATTAACCCATTTGATTTTTTGTACCAATAATTAAATAATAGATAATCATAATATATTATTTTGGTTGGAATTTGTCTTTTGGGTGGAATTTTGGGGAGAGGAGAGCTTGGGTAGAAATATAGTTCTTCAATGAAGAACCTCATCTCCCAATGAAGAATGAAGAATGAATTCATCCATCGAAGAATGCCGGCAACGATCTCCTTCGATCTTCCTCCCTAAACTCTTATCGACGTGGGACATCTTCCATAACCGACGTGTGAGTTCGGGATTGGAAGTGTGCAACGGACATGATGAACGATGAAAACTATGTCTTCTTCCTAGAACATCATCATCAAAAATGAAAAAAAAGTTAGGTGTTAATTTCATTTAAGTTTCATGTTCTTCCTTTCTTTCAAAATGATGAACGAGGATGCTTTATTTTTTTTTTTTTGCGAGTGGATTGTTGTGGTTTGTTCTAAAGGGGTGATTTCTATCACCCTAAACGTGGAGGGTGCGGCCAAACTAACATGGCCTGACACCCTCCGTCGATCTATTTTGTGATATCCTTCGGCATGGCGGTGAAACGATGAGGTGACTAAAGCTGTGAAGACAAAGGCCGCGCTACCCCCGGCCTCTATGACTCGCACCGCCCCCATGGCATCCTGCACTGCCACTGGCCGAACCAGCCCCGTCCGAGCCCTTGTCGGCCGCACCACTCGCCGAGCTGCCTCCCGGCCACCCTCCGGCCTGCCCGGCCGACTCCCTTCCACCCGTCCAAACCACGCTGGCCCGTGCGCCCCACGACACCCTATGTCAACGGTGTCTGAACCGGCCTCAGCCATCTGGGCCGAGTTGCCCGAGCCGTGCCCCTAGCGGCGCTGGCCGAACCGGCCTCGGCCATTCGGGTCGATCTACCCGAGCTGTGCCCCTCGCAGTACTGGCTGAGCCAGCCTAGCCCATCCAGCATAAGCCGTCGAGCCCTTCCCCACGTGTTCCTGGCCGATCTGGCCTTTCGTGCCCCTCGCGACTCCTCTGGGCAAAACTTCCCTTACACCGACCAGCGGTCATTCCGCACCCTCGCGATCGGTCTATGCCCCCGCGCTACTCTTGGCCATCGCGGAATGATGGGCCGGGCCCAGTGGGCGGGGCTGAACCAAACAGGTCGGCACAGACTAAGTCGGGATGGGTCGGTCCAACAGGGTCGGATCGGACCCGGGCCCACTGTGACCCTTTTCTTTCATTTGGCCATATCTTTGGCATCGAAGGTCCGTTTGAAGAACCATCAGTGGAACTGGTAATCTTGGAGCATGATGGTCCCTTTGAGTATACCCCAATATAGTTCATGGTATAATTGAGTTACGATTAGGTTGGATCTTGCACGAATCCAACCGGGCCCCCGGGAATAAATGGCTAATAACTGACAGATCGGGTGTCTAATTGATGTGTCGTCTATTGCGTTGAGACCCCTATGACATGGCGGACCTTAGGGATACTTCCTCATGGGACTTTATGGAAGTTGATGTATCAACACTTGTCTTGATGAGCGGAACCTCCTGGAATCAAGCGTGCTTTTTTTGGAAACCACGTGGTTGGCTGCGCTCTGATTACTGCTCCTGGATCCTGTGAGGGTTTGATAGCTCTGAAGACTATTCCTAGATCCTGTGTGTGTTCGGCAGCTCTAACTACTATTCCTGGATCCTCTGTGGGTTCAACAGCTCTAACGACTGTTCCTGGATGTTGTGTGGGATCGACAGCTCTGTTTACTGTTCCTAGATCCTGTGTGGATTCGACGGCTCTTACTTCTGTTCCTTGATCCTACGTGGGTTCAACCGAATAGATGATTTTTTGGCTACATCTAATCATCTCTAACTCTATACATAAGTTGTATACCTATGTGAGCTGAGTAAGTAACTTTGTGTTTTCCTCATGATTGAGATGGATTACTTAATAACATCAGTATATGTATGGGAATATACCTAAGTGGGGTTATCTTCTAATTTCATACTTTGTGGTTTATCCTTGTTAGATTTTATGATACCTTGAGGGTCTCGGGGTCCCTACAGAGTATCGTTATACTCACCCCTATACGGTCTCGGCCCGCACCTCGTTGTGTTAGATGCAGACGATGGACAATGATAACCGAGGCTGAGAGTATAGGGACTAGATGGTACCCGAATGTGGACCTTACGGTGTGTCGGTACTCAGAGAAGATGCATATACGTGGAATGATGAGTAAGAGATCTGTACCTACCCTTCAGGTAAGAACCTCAGAGGACGATCACGTGGCTATTTTTCCTATTTCCTCATTTTTACTTGTACATTCAGTTTCATGTACTTTCCAGTTGGCTTGTATTCTGTCCCTATTTACATACTGTACTCACTTTTCGGTTATCCAGTTTACTTGTGATCGTATCTTCTGTGTGTGTTTAAAGGTTATAAAGTCAATTATTTCCCTATTTTGGGGAATTACATCTTTGGTTCTAGTCACCAGCCCCTAGCCTATGGAAGGCGGGCTTGGGGTAGTCACAGCACGGGCCCCGGGGGACGGGTAGTGGCATTATGATACACAAAAAACCAAAGGATTACATTCTTCCATGTGTTACCATATTCAGTATCTTAAAATGAAACCATTCCATGGCTTATTATATCATATATCATGAATCTAGGAATAGTTAAAAAAATTCATATCAATTCTCACGATATACAATATCGTAAATCATATCACAGTTAATTTTTTGTATCATGTTTAATAATTATATATATATATATATCATTATTTTCCACCTCATTTCATGAATCATTTAAATAAGGAATCACTTTGATACAACTAATTGGTAGATGAGGAATGAATTATTCATATAAAATAAGACAGAAAATAAACTATGTATCCCTTGATCACCATGCTATGAATTGAAAAAACATGTTTAATATTAATTGAAAGAAATGTGTACCATACATAGATTTGGTTGAATCTCATTTACATGAATCAATTTTTAATGAATAAAATTTAGAAGATATGAACTTGATCCTTCCACTGTAAGGTATCCATGGGTTAACTTGAATCACACAAAATTTGGGTGCCATTTTCTTTTAAACTATGATATGATAATATCTCAAGTTGTGAAGAAATAAAGGGAAATAGAACTTCTGTAAAGATTCAATAAAGGAGGCTTGGAATTTATTTTTCATATTCTTTAGACTATATATATAGGCCATAGGATAACTTCTGAGGATTTATTCAAATACCTTGACATCTCATAATTTTTATGTAATGCATGAAATTATAATTTTTGTAACCCTTGACAATGAATTTAACACTTAAAAGAATTATAAATTCTCTTATATTTTTTACCATATTATTTTTTTCTGATATCTTAAATGGATAATGATTTAAATTTAATGTTTAATATTCTTCACCCATGTAAATCATATGATATGATTGAAAATTAAGTTTTTCAATTGCAGTATATCCATCACACTAACGTAGAAGAATCAAGCAGTTAAAAAATAGTGAATCTCTATTTTATTAACACACACACAATAGATCTAAACATATATAAAATTAAGACAGTGTTGGTATAAATAATTATTTTTCCCTTATTTCTTCCTTTTTAATTGATCATGTTGTTCATCATGTTCTCCTCTCTCCAGGTGTTCAATATTATCAAATTCTAGTCAAATAACCATCTATAGGGTTAGATATAATATACAATGGACTAGAGATTATGTGTCACCAATATCATTACATTTATATATGTACATATTTCAAAGTATGAAATAGATAAAGATAGGGGTGAGATATCACAATATTATGTCAACAATATCCACCTCTAAATCATAAGATATTCCTTGGTTCAATTTATATCATACACTAAAGCATATATATTTATATATATCATCCCATGTGATATTGTCAAAAAATATCTTCTGTAAATAATTTTTTAGTGAATTTATCTCTAAAAAATAATCCCAGGACATGAAAATTAACATCATTTGATGTTGTTTAGTTTTCTTGTTCTATAAGTCATAGTTGTATCTTCATTAAATTATGGTCTGGAGGGGTAGAGATTTCAAAAATAACAATTCAAAAAGAAGAAAAAAATTGTTGATATGGATTATTAAGTCTTGATTGTGGATCATGTATACACTCACTAAATCTCTCTTAATGTGTAATAAACCTTGAACTTTCTAGTCATGTATGATAGAACTACATGGAATAAAAGCATTAGCAACTACCATAAGTTACAACTAATTATCTCACTTATAAATATTGGTATTTTAAGTGGGATAGAAACCACTATTATCACCCCTAATAAATTATGGATGATTTAAGAACCATTAAAATCCTATAGAATTTTTTATTGTTAAGAATTTTCTTATAATGTATCGCTTTGTCCATATTTTTTTAGCACTGCTAAATGGTTCCTTTTTCATTGATTTTTTTAGTACTGTTAATGGGGGAATTTATCTATATATTTTTAGTGATAATAAACTATGTGTTTATCATGTGTATAAAAAGTGTTGGTAATACTATAAAATTAATTTTTTTTCAAATTATATAGGTACTCCACTCAACCCCCCCACCCCCCCCCCCCACCCGCCACCCATTCAATTCTTGTTCCCCCTTTATCAGTACTCACCCACCCCCCTCCACCATCATGCTCACACATGACACTCACCCTGCCCCTCTTAGAAGTTACCCCTCCATTTTTTAGCATTACCCCCACTCCCTACTCAGTCTTGCAATCCTGGATTCGAACATTGGACCTTCGGGTGAAAAGTGAACGCCCTTACCACAAGTTTATCTTGTTTTATTATATATTTAATATTACATATGTTTATTTAAATATTTTTTCATAAATATATTCTAACAATATATTTATATATATTTATATAATTATTTTTACATACATTTATAAAATATATGGTTGTTGTGTGTGATTTTATTTGTGTGTGTTCATGCTTATATATATACATCTTTTTTGTGTGTATATAAATATAATATTTATTTATTTATTTATTTATTTATTTATTTATTTATTTAAATGTATTATGTATTAATATTCACTTATATGTAATAGAATATATATATATTTATATATACCTTTTATTAATACACACGTAAACATATATTTATATATATAACTTTAACATAAATTTGTGTATATATATTCATATGTTTTTATATGGTGTATAAAATGTATAAATTTTTTTTTATAATTTAATTACAAATAAATTTATATTTTCTTATGGATTATATGTTTTAAAATATATTTTTCATGTAAAAAATTAAAATAGTTATTTATAAAATATAATTGTTTTGTGTTAATATATAAAAATATGAATATATATATATATATGTGTGTGTGTGTGTGTGTGTGTGTCAATATATAAATAATACTTTAATACAAAAATATTACAATTTAAACACTATAATATCCATATAAATGTAATCCTAGTGAATAAATTTAATCTCCACTAAAAAAAGACAAGTAGATTCTGTTAAAAATAGTTGGAATTCCATATAATGTTTAAAAATTCAGGTATCCCAACTAAAAAATCACTTTCGGAGGCCTTCCAAGAATTTTTTTTATTGATGAAAAATTGGCAACAAGGTGGTTCATACTGCTTATATCTCTTCGGAAGATTTAATTTAACATATTTTTGAACTCCAATTGACACTCAAATGAAACACTACAATGTATTTTTCTTTATTAAGAACTACCCATTATCAATACAAAAAAATTATTGAAAAAAGAGGTACTTTTATAAATTCTAACTTAAAATGCTGATAACGATAGTCTTCATCAGTGCAAATAAATATGGGATTTTATTAGGGATTGTTTACTCTTTATCATCACATTTTTAGTTTTGGTCAAGACACCATTTATGAGAACTTTTCATAACATAGATAAAAGGACACCTTCAAAAAAATTATTAATAATAACATTTTAATATATAAATATATTTATATTGATATATATATATAATATATTTTCATAAATATGATTTATATTATACTAAATATGTATTTAGAATTGATTTATAAAGTTTTAAATGAAAAGTGATTTTAAAAATTATTTTATATTAATAGTAATTAATAATTTTCTGACTAGTATTAAGTATTAGACATTTAATAACAAATTAGTGATATGAAAAAAAATATTAATAACTTAAGATTTGTTGAAAATAGTACTTGAACTTAAAATAACCATAAAATTAGTTATGAGTGTCTGTTTGGAGTCCACTGGATATTAAAAATATTCTTAAAAAGAGATATAAACTATTTGAACTATTAAAACCCACATTGCTATTTTTTATGTCAAAAAAATATCATAAGGCCTCCAAAACTGTGTTTTTAGTCTGTATACCCTAACATTTTAATATTTTATGTGATTCCAACAACATTTAAATGGGCCACAATGTCTTTCATATATAGAAAATAAATTTATTTCTGGGTAATACGCTCATATGGATATTATAGTGTTGAAATTATACCTTTTTCATTTCATAGTGTCATTTTTAATTAAATATATGTATACATACATACATATATATATGTAATTTTATAGATAAATATTTAAACATATTTATATATAAAATATATTTTTAAATACATAAACCATTGGTAAATTAATATTTATTATCCATTTTATTCTAAATATCAATACAACCATTAGTTACTTTATAAAAACTTATGAATATATATATATATATAAATGTATATATAATGTGTATATATGTATCTGTTTACATTGAAAAAAATATTTACTAAAATATATATACATTCATTTGCATAGACACACGTATACTTATATAAATATATATATTTATATATATACACATATAGAAACAAATATATATATATATAGGGAGGGATGGAGGGATGGAGTCACTCACACACACACAAAAATATATATAAATATACACACGTATAAATGTATTTAAAATAAATATTCATTTTAAAAATACATCATACAAAATTTATATGTAACTATGAAATTATATGTAAATATATAAATATATATGTATGTAAATTTATAAATATATGTGTATATATATATATATTTATATGTAAATATGTACATATTTATATGTAGATATATAAATATTTTAAAAATATTTATATAATTATATATAATTATTTGAATATATAAATACATAATATATGTATGTAAATATATATATATATATAATTAGAAATACCATAAAATATCATAGAAAACCAAATAGAGTAGCGGTAGGGGCATTTACCATGTACAAGAATGTCCGGGGTCAAGTATTCATGACCACGAGTGGTAAAGCAAGTATAACATTGAAAATGGGGGGTTCGGGGTATTGGGGGAAAGCACTGAAAAATGGGGTGTGTATAAGAACTGATAACTGGGGGTCTAGGAGCTTGGGAGAATTGCTAATAAAAGGTTGGTGAGAAACTGGTAAATGGTTGTAGGATCACAAAAGGAATATAAAAAATTAAAAAATTATATTTGTTATTTGTCTACAACAAACCTTCTCTTTATTTTACATTAATACTTGATTCAGTACATAATATTATACTTAATACCACCCATACAATCAAGAAGTATAGTGTATTTGGAAACTAGGTACATGATGTAACAACTTAATGCATGAAATGAATCATCTTTATTGAAAACTTCCTTAACATTCTCACAATTAATACCACATATGATAACATGGGGAAATACATAAGATAGGGGTGAACTAAAAAGACCAGTAAGAGAATAATAATTGAATAAGGTCATAAATTTTAGACAATATCCATATCAATGGGGAGTCAAAAGAATATTTATAATAAGTTAGGATATATCATCATAATCATAACTTGGGAAATGTGGCAAAATCTTAAAACACAACATCATAAACATAGGTCAAGGATAACTGCCAAGACATAATAATGGAAAAATTATCACAAAAGAATCAGTTTCAATACCTATCCCAACATGATGTATCAGGATACTAAACATTACCCAACACAGTAGAGCTCTATATAATTCACGGTGCACCCATCACATTCATTTCATTCTCATTCTTAAGTTTTCCACATAGATCATACCACATGGATTAATTCATCATTATAATTTATTCTAAGATAAAGGAGTGTGGAATGACTACATGTAATTCCTAAATCAATGAATTATAAGTGTACAGATGTTAATTCCCTTAATAAGAAATGGGTATGGTATTCACTACACAATTGTTTTGGGATGGAAAAATCATAGTGAAAAATTCGACAGCATAATGGAATCACTTATAAATTCATAAAATGGGGTGATGAGAGATAAATGGGTCTATAATAATTTTTAAATAAAATTTTATGTAATATGGACAATTAAATACATGTCCCAACATTATTTTTTGGAAATATACGGAATAATATAATAAAGAAACTTTAATAAAGAGATAATGAGAGGATCTATTACTTGAGTGTGTGACTCTAAATACTTTGGAAGAGCTTCATGAGATAATGGGGGTACATTAGGACTAATATAGAGAGTTTATGGAAGATTAAGTATGTGATCCATGAATTATGAGTGAAGAGAAGTGAAAGAATGGGTGTGTTTATATATGAAAAAGTGGATAATTCTTTATCATTTCTCAAAAATAGGTTTTAGAATCTATATAAAAAAATAAACAAAACCTCAAAACATACCATGGATTTTTCAAACGGTTTCAACCGATTGGAAATTTTTTACATTTTTTATTAGTATAAGGTCCAAACTTAATAAAATAATCCTCTTTCTTATTTGGAGGTGAGTCATACTCTTAAAAAAAAATTTTTAAAACATTAAAATGTATTAATGGTTTCGGGGGATTCATAAAGGCTTTATAAAATTTATCAAAGAAACATAAAACTTCATTATTTTAAATTTAAAACATATATTTTTCATGTATACCCTTTATAATATTTATTACATCACTTTTGGGTCTTTATGATATCATAATACATAACTGATACTTAAACAATATTTATTTTTTATCCAAAAATTTGATTTTCCTAGAAAAGTGTGAAAAATTAACCATGGGATAATTTTGATGATATGATTCAAAAAATAATATTATAATTATCTAAATAATTATTTAAATATTTATATTTTCATTTTTTAATTAATAGTTGACATTTACTTATAGATGTGGTGTTTTTTGAAAGTAACAGGTTTTGAACCATTATAAAATTTACATTTGACTTCATAAAAATTATATGAACAATTATATTTAAAAAAAAATTATTTAATAATAAAATTTTATTAAAAAAATTAATAAAATATATTCATTCTTCAAAATAACTTCTTTAATTGAATTTTAATATTACCCAAAAATAAATTTGTGTTATATTGTATCAAAATCAGAATCATTTATAATGTAACAATAATAGGATGAAAATATATTCATTATTCTATAAAAAAAGAGGGTACATACTCATATTTCTAGAGTATTGATACATATCCCTTTAATACACAAAATAATTCCTTAATATTAAGGTGTGTGATGATGAGATTTTCATGGGGTGGTTCAAAGAACATGGTTTGCGTAGTGATCTCGATGAGCTTCACTTATCCTCCAAAAGGTTTCTCTCGTGCTTAAGTTGTTGGATCTCAAATTAGTATTGGTTAAGTGAAAATACCATATATGTTATCTCCCATGGAATATAAAATAAATGAGCTCCATAGGGTGTGATCTTACTGGTTGAGGAAATCACTTCCTCTGTCAATGTAAATTAGATTTGTTAAAACAATATATTTATACTAACCATGTGATCACTATTAAATGTATTATTATCAATGATAATGATGCTTAATTTTATTTTAAATTCAATAAGATATAATAAAACCAAATAAGTTCATGTGTTTTCTATAACTATATTACACAATAAAACATTTAATTAAATAAAAGGGGAAATTTTATTTATTATAGTTTGCATCATTACATTATCAGTACTAAAATTTAATGTTGAAAAAAGTGTTATTTATCATTGCTAAAAATAGGACTGATAAAATTAAGATTTATTATTACTAAAATTAACTGATAAAGGTCCATCTTGATCTTAAATGTTTTATTGTTAAATAATGTTACTTTTATCACATCTTTTTATAACTACTAAAATAAATTTTCTATTAACAGTGCATATAATTTTAATATGTTTTTAGCAATTATAAAAGATAATTCTAGCACTAATAATGGGGGGATGTAGTGGTGAAATGTTATGGCCTTTTGAAGTTACAACCAATTTTCCAAATTTTCATAAGATATTAAAATAATTAATCATGCACTAAAAAATATTTAACTTTCTTGAACGTGGAAATATCTATTAGTAATATTATATTTTTTTTCAATCATCTTACCAATACATACATCTTTGTTACTAAATTTTTGGTAAAACATATTTCACTAAATGTTAGTATGAAAGATAAAATTTCTTTGTTTCAATTATAATATAACTAATATATAATTTATTTGGTGGTAAAAAAAATAAATATACTCCTATAACTGATTTATTTCTTAATAATGTTATAATTAACATTTATAATAAATAACACCAATTAATATAAGTTTTTACATTACATTTTAAATAGAATATTACATATGGGAATTTTAATATTTTAATTTACTAATATAATTATATATAATGTTACTATTATATTTATTATATAATAATTATAAAAATAGCTTATATGAAACTCCAAAAAACTGATTATTTATTTGAAAAAAAAATATGTTCAAAAAAGATTTAAAAACATGTTCAAACTCTAATAAAATACACGAATCTCTATGAAACATATTAAAAACCTGATTAAACTAGTTCAAACTATAATATACTTTATCTAAAACTCCATCAAACTTTTTATGAAATCTGTTTCTATCATGAATCAGTTTTCTCTATCATGGTTCACGCTAGCAGCGGGGTCTGTGCAATAATTTCATCTACTACATAATGACATGGACATGGTGATAGAGATAATACCCACACATGTTTTCAGTTCCCCTTTGTTTCACTTATTCATCCTAAATCTCACACTGAAAATAATAAGAAGATTCATATGAGATAAAATAGTAGCATAGTAGATGATGATAAAATAAAATAGCCTATCAAAAGAGAAAAATAATATTCTTGTCAAACCTGTTAAGAATTTTATTTCTTTATTTACTTTCATAAATCGTAAAATATTTCAAAAAGACCTTTTTTAACAATTTTTTATGAAAAAATGTCATTTGTAATTATTTTTCACTAATTATCTTACTGTACTGAATAATATTTTCAATCTGAATATCATAAAATTAAATCATGACATTGTTGCAAGAATTAAATGATCATAATAAATTATCACACTTTATATCTCATCGATAATCTAAATTAGAAAATTTAATCCTTATGATATTTCTAGATATAGAAATGGATACCAAATAGATAAATATTTTTTAAAAACTAATAAAAAATCTATTTTGGGATTGAATAGAAAAACAAACTTTTCACCTTAATAATATAATAAAATTGTTAGTCCTAAATTTGTGTGACTAGTTTTTTTATCTATAAATAAATTTGATATAAAATAAAAAACTTTCACACTAAACCAACCAATTTGAAATTGGTTGAAAATGATGATTAGTCTGGTAATATATTAATAATAAACCAAGATTTTTTATCATAAAGTTAGGGACAAATAGTTTTTCATCTAAATTTAAAAAAAACACTTTATTTTTTATCTATCTCTAACAATAAGGATTAAAAAAATTAATAAAAACTTTATCCAAATATTATAAAAAAATATAACCAATTTTTCAACAAATTGATTTAAAAATTAAATTTTATTTAGTGATGGAACCCAAGAAATATCTCATAATATTTCCACTTGGTGTGATAGTGAATGGGGTTATTTATTCTTTCTTATATCATCAATAAGGGTGGATGATTTATAAAGAAATGAAGATTATGAAATCTAAGATGAAACCCAAAAAATGATATATTGTTTAGGTTAATGGAAAGCTATGGAAGAATGTACTGTTTGAAGTAGAATATATGACGGTTACTATCCAAGCTGCAAAAGCTTAATTAAAGTTTTCAAGGAAACCCAAAACATTATAATCCTATTAGTTCATCATATTCATCATCCCTTGTTAACCAAAACTTGAGTTCCACCTTTGTAAAGCCTAAAATATAGAAGGTTGATAGCATATCCCTTGAGATTCACCCCTTTTCCATTTTTTATAACATATATGAAATCCAATAGTACCTCCCTAGTATTCATTAACTCTGTAGAATTGGATTTGATCATCAAGAACTCATAAAAATTTGTTATTTTACTTTGTGAGGGGAGGTCAAATAATTTTATTTATATTTAGACTTGCATTAAAAAAAATCTTATTTCAAAAAATGAAAGTGAAGAGAAGATGATTGAGTAAACATACAATGAAAGGAGGATGAATGTATGAACATCAAGAGAACAAGTCTAACATTATACAAGTAATAGACACATAAATACACAATTTTATTCATATAAGGATGCAATAAACCCCCAATTAATACATTTTAATGGGATTTATAAAAAAAATTGAAAGAACCAACATTGTCTTTTAGATACAGAAAAATGGGAATCAATATGAAAAAATGTAATACTTTGTCTAATCCATCAGGGGAATTTTTGATTTCAAAATTACAAACATGAATATAATTATAAATGAATTTGGATACTTGATCATCGTTAAAACTATTTTTTTATGATTTCATTTGTGGTTGGAAGTCTTTCATTCCAACATAATTTTTAAAGAACCACATTAAACAAATTGTTTTTGGATATTTCTGAGTAATAGTACTATAATATTTATAGTTAAATGAGTGATTACAAATAAATTATAATAAAAAAACTAGTATATCTAGAAGTCATAATATAATTAAAAGTAATATATTGAAATGAGAGAAAAGAAAATAATAAGAATATCTTAGGAAAATGAAAGGTTGAACAATTTTTGAGTCCATCTCCATGTTCAAAATCAACCTCCACTAAAAATTTCATTTTCAAAATATTCTTGTGAAAAATAAATATTTAACATTTTAAAAATTTGAATTTTCTGTAAAATAACTCAAACATTATGTGGTGTTATATGTATAAATGGTATATAGTATTTTTAATCAATACAATCAATATAATTATAGATGATAAAATAATTATTTACTATTCTATAAAGGATCCAAAATATAGATTAGTTATAATGCAGATCAATGTGTCATGTGAAATAGAGTAATATAATTTGGTTGTGCAAGTGAACATATTCTAGAATATCCATTATAAATTGAAATTTTATTCAATCAAATATGAATCACAATGTATTAATATTCCAAAATATATATCTACAAATGACATAAAGATAAAAATCCTATGTTCATAAGTTTTAGACATGAAATGTTTGATACTATGTACAAATATGATAAAAATATATAATTAAATACTAGAATTAAAAACATGATATTCAATATAAGAATAGTGATGGTAGAATATTTAACTTCATTCTAGTAATTGGAATTTTGATAATTCTATTTTAATTTTTGGGAACTTTATATTCTTGATTATAGGCTTCATATTTAGAATTAAAATATTTCTATAAAAATTTGGAGATTAATAAACAATATTAGTTGAACTCGATATTCAAGATCCAAAATAAGATACTAAAAATCATTATATAAGAACTGAAAACATCATATTCAAATTCAAAAACATAAAATTTAAAAATAAAAACCTAAAATTAATAATATAATATTCAAAACTGAAAACTAGATAGATATAATACTAATGTCTAACTCACTCAGAACAGAATCAAATAAAGATGATTCATTTTTCTATATAAATCCAACAAAAAGTGATACAATATCATTAAAGATCACTATATGAAATTCATTTATTTTAACTTGAATTATGATGTTTAAGGAACACCATGTGCATTCAATAATAATAGGAAGTCGTTACAATCAAGAATTTAAAGAAAGGAATCTAAAAAATAGTCACCTAATGATTAAATATATGTAACATAATAGATTTTATTTATTTTGTTTTACCACAAAAAAATTTTTAATGGATAGCATAACCTAAATTATGTTCGAACACAATATGGTTACATGAAAATAAAATATTACTAAAAATATATTTCTCAAATTTAGGTTATAGTATTTCATTATTCTATTTTCAATGAAACCATTTCTACAGTAACTTTTTTCATGGAATCCTCGGTTACATACGTATATATCATTAGATGTCTTTGTTTAAGAACTAAACAACTAGAAAAAAAATAATATCAATAATAATGATAATTCTTATTAAAACAAATTCTATCTAGTAGGATTCTCTAAAATCATATTATGTGGCCCATTTTCAAAACACAAAAACAAATTAATAAACTGGTCAATTATATGATGAATAGGTCCAAAATGATCATGACTACTTAATAGAATAGTTATTGATTTATAAGAAGAATACTTATATAAAAAATTATAAAAATAATCAATGAATAAACATTCATCTAACATTCTTGTGTGTAAAAAATAATATCATATGAATCCTATATCATTGAATGATGCACCTTACGAGAGATCATGGAAGGTGGTGTATAGTCATAGGGAGTTTCATTGGGATGGATTTAGTATAGAAAACAGAGTCTCACTTGTGTAAATGGATAATAGGGATAACCTACCCTGAAACGAGTAGCTAAAAGTGGTCCCTTAAGTATAGGATGACTCCCTATAGATGAATGAGTATGGAAAATAGTGGATACGAGAGAAACTGAGATGGGGTGGTAGGTCTATGGGGAAGTGGGGACACTCTGGGAGAAATGGTGAGATAATTTGGGGCTTCTATGAGGTAGATATAGGATGAAGCGGATATAGTTGAGGTAGAATAGGAAGATCAATGATGATGGTAGCCTATGTGGTTGGGAGGCGGGAGTGGAGGTGGTACATACTAAAATAGAGTACATTTAGTGCTTCAAAACCAAATATAATTTTAAATTATTAATTTTTTTGTTTTTAAGATTTATATAGTGGACAATAATAAATGGTTTTTTGTATCATTATAAATATATTAGATAGTTATATATGTATAATTATTTCAAGTGGGATTTAAATTCATCTCAAATTCAATTTTCTAAAGTAAATTATTTTATAATATTACATAATATTTTTATAATTACTTTTTCCCTTTTTATGGATTTAAAATCCATTTTACATATTTTTCTAGGAAAAAATTATTAAAAAAATATAACATTTCAATATATTAAAAACTAATAGTTTTTTCTTATACTAACATCATTGATCTCCATTTGTTATTACCTTTACCTATAAACACTTTATCGGTTACAAATCATTGTAATTTATTATTCATTTTCATTAATTATATATATATATATATATATATTCATTTCATGAAATTTTATATATTCCTTGGGTATGTGTGTTTATTTTCATTTGTTTCTTTTCATTGTTTTCCACGGTGGCGGATGTAATTGACCTTTCATGTGATTTTATTGAAAATTGATATGTTTTTACTAAATAATTAATAAATATTGATGAAAAATTATTAGTCAAAGATTTATTTTTTTGAAATAGTTTATTATAAAATATTTTACTGATGAAAAAAATAATTCGGTGATAATAAATACTATTAATAGATTCTTATGTTGGTAAAAAAATTCCATGTTGATATAATAGAACAATAGATTTAACTATTAGCAAAAGATATGTTTTTTAATGGACAATCAATATCAACACATATATCTGTACGTAAAAACTATTGTAGGTTCCAAAACATAATACCAAAAAAAGAAAATATTTGATGTATTTAATTATTTCTAACAATATTAATATTTTTTTTCATCGAGTTTCTGTTGGTATAAATCATTTTATAGTGATGAATTTTTTTAATGTATATTATTCGACATTAATTATAAAATTATAATTTTTTATTATTTTTCACTTATTTTATAAACATTATTTACTAAATATATAATGTATTAATTGTAAATACTTATTTATTATTATATAAATCATTTTTATTAAAATATATTTTATATAATTATATATTAATATATATATATATTAAAAAATGCTTTTTGATAATATAAAATTTTTAAATTTTATCAACGCATAGAAATGTGGTGAAAAGGGACACCCTTTATCAATATTAATAAAATCACTCATAATGGGTGACATTTATCAGTGCTAGATAAGGTCATTGATAAATCATGTCTTCATTAGTCTGAAAAAAATCACTAATAAAGAGTTACATTTAGTAGTAATACAAATTTTATTAAAAAGGGGTTATTTTATTAGTGCCTGTATCTATTGTAGGAAATAGTTTAGTGATGAATAAACAAAATATTGTAACAGGGACTTTAATGATTCTGTAGTGACCACAAAATAACAGTTGCTTCTGGGTGGTCATAAAGCCTTTAGCACCAGCAATTTTGGATTCATTAAAGATCCACACCGAAAATGAATGGTTTTGGATACTAGATGTGGTTGGTTATGCAAGGTGATGAGGGAGTGAAGTGGGAGGGTATGGAATGCATACACACCCATCGACCATGGTGGTTGTGCGATAGATGGAGATTGGATGGTAAGGTGAGGGGTTGTAGGGGTGACCAAGTGGCCTCTAGAAGACTGTCAAGGGTAGTCGATGGTGTTTTGTGGTGTATCGAAGTTGACCGGTAGTGATATAGTTTTGGATTGAATAATGGGGTGGGAAGGTCATATTGTAGGGGAAGCCATAGGAAGACCATGGGGGTATTGGAAAAGTCTAAATTTATTTTTTGAGTTTTAGCAGCCTCTATTTAACATTTTCTAATGATTTCATTATTGACTGTCAAATTTTGTGTTCCTGCTTCCGCACATGTGAAAGCCCAAATTTATAACAGTGTAATTTTAGTTTTTTTGTCGAAACTCTCAAATGTTGAGATTTAAAAGAAAATATCTTCTTGATCTATTTGAATATGGTTCAACATATAAATAAAGATGTTTTCAATCATAGAAAATATTTGAGTTTTCTTTTTTAAATGGGTTTTAATTTATTTAAGGGATACGGTTTTAAGTATTAAAAAAGAGTCTAGAGAAGTGTAAATATATTTTATGCTTCTCTTTTTACCAATAAGCATAAACCCAATTAACCCTTCTTTGGTGTGGCAGAGGAAGTGTGAACCCTATTCATGCTTCCATCTATATTTTTAAGAAGGAGGTGTGAATGGGGGCCATGACTCCTACCACTAAAAATCTAAAAATAAAGTTACCCTACCCCATCCATTTTAAATTTTTCTTCCCGATAATTTATTGTTTAGCACTGTTGTATTTCATTCTCAACATATATTTCCCACTTTTAAGATAGTTGAATTTCTATTTAAAATTTTAATTATATAATTGTTTTTTTATTTATTTTTTGTATGATCTATTTTTTTAATATTTATGGGTCTATTTCTGTATTGATGTATTCATTTATAAATTATTTTCCTCTGTATGATTAAATTTTTCAATGATTTATTATTTTATATATGATTTAATTTAAATTATAATTATTCATAGAATTGAAATATGGTTATTATAAAATTAAAATTTTATGTATAGAATTTTATTTTATATTTAGGGAAACAATATTGTTTTAAAAAATGTATATATTTATAATTTAAATGGTGAGTAATTATATTTGAATAGATATATATATATTATTTTATTTAATGTAATGTAAATTTAAATTAAAATATTCTACTAATAAATATAATTAAATAAATATATTATAAAAATTATATTATTAAAAAATAACAAGTTATATTATGTATTATATTTAATTTTATTTAAATATATATTTATTATTGTTTTTAATGGTATATAAAATGCTATGAATAATTATGTAAAATTATATTAAGTAAAAATAATTATTATTAAAAGTAGTAATGTATAAAATATAATTATGTAAATTTGGAAAGTAAAAATATTAAAAAAATTATATATATACATATATATTTTGATAAAATTAAAAATAACATAAGTTTACAATATTTTAATGGTTCTACCACTTCATTAGAAATAGATTTACTATTGAATCTGAACTATGGTAAATGATCCAAGCTATGAAATAATAAACTCACTGAGGCTGGAGATCTATTTGGGTGGAATCTAACTCCAATGTTGTTTTTCATCTTTTAAAGAATTGATCTATAAAAACTCCATGGTGAATGCTTCCGGCTTCGATTGAGTGTCTCAATTTAATTCAGTGTATCCATCTTTATGGAACCCATGTCTACAGGGAGGAAAATCAAGTTACTGATGCCTTATCAAAGAAGTAATTTATATATGCAAGCTCAAGATGTTCCTTTGTTACCCTATACTATTATTCTAACATGGTTGATTTGGATATTTGTGGTGCTTTCTACTCTCGGTTATTTAACTCTCCTTGTAATGCTACCCTATTTTCCATTTAAATATTTTATTATTAATGATCTCTGCCCAGATCTTAAACCTATCTGATTTTAATATTTTAGTGGTCATTATGTAATTGTAAACTTATATTTTTTTTATTAATTAAATTAAATAAAAATTCTTATGAATAATATTTTCAATATTTAGTTATAAATTAATAATACTTATATTTATAAAAAAATAGTTTTTTATAAATGTTTATGTAATGGTATTTTAGAATATTAATAAATAAAGTTAAATATACCTAAATTTATATATATTTATGTAATATTATTTAACATATTTATATGTATATATTATTTTATATTATACCTAAAGATAATTAATTTAAATTTTAATATTTTAAACATATAGGTAAATAATGTGAA
The DNA here is from genome assembly GCA_963277665.1 of Viscum album. Taxonomy (NCBI): domain Eukaryota; kingdom Viridiplantae; phylum Streptophyta; class Magnoliopsida; order Santalales; family Viscaceae; genus Viscum; species Viscum album. The sequence continues at coordinate 1,230,774,344 of OY728130.1, forward strand.
TCTGCCTAAATATATATACACACACACACATTGAAATGTTTAATTTTTTTTAAAGTGGGTGTGGGTATTTATTATATAATATGTATAACATAATAACAATCCAAAAAAACATGTTAAGAGTATTGTGTGATGACTGATCTTGAGATGACCAATCACTATATAATTGATATTTCATGTCTATTTTTCTGTATGTGGTTATATAATTTGTAATAATTTCATTTTATTTTTCTTATTGACGATCATTGAGTCATCCCTCTATCAAATTATATAAGGACTTGTGTTTCTATCTAAAAAGGTTATATATCACAACCCCTAGACCCCATCACTTTCATCTGAGTAAATTTTAAAAAAAAAATCATTCAACGAGAGGATTTCGACAAGAGGTGTTGTCGTTTGACGTGAGAGTTATGGTTTCTGAAATCTATGTTAATAGAGACTCCTAGAGTTCACCCCAAGGTTCTTGTTGGTTTATAAAATAATAATATAACTTTTCCATAGATGAAATTCTCAAGATCAAGTCACATTTATTTATTCATAACTAATTAAAACATGTTAAATATTTGATGATGTGGTATAAATATATATAATGTTTTATGAAATTTTTTTTTGGTTTTATATCATTGTTAATATAATTCTAAATTGAGATTTTTTATATGGATTATTGTTATAATTCTATTTTTTCACCACTAAGAGTGAAAAATATTCTTGAAAGTCTAAATATAAATATATGTGTATATATATATATATTATTTATTAAATAAAGTTATATGTAATATAACAAGATGTAGAACAAAATAACTATCTCAAACAAACATGTAAGAAATATAGTATGATAATTTATCTTGGGATGACTGTATAATGTATGATTGAATTTCCATGTTTTATTTTTTTGTATACAATTATTTAATTTTTAATAATTGAATGATCTTGAGATGATCGACCAATGTATTATTTAAATTTAATTTCATGCTTTTTTGGTTATATAATTTGTAATAATTTTATATTCTTTTCTGTGTTGATGACATTTATTTCATCCCTCTCACTAAGTATGTAATGACATGCTTGTACACATAAAAAATTTATTTATCTCAAACCCCTAGACCCTCTCACTTGCATGTGAGTAACATTGTAATAAAAAGGTGTTCGATAAGAAGTGTTGTTATTTAAAGCTGGATTTTTACACCATGATTGAGAGGAGACTAATGGTTATAAAAATATGAGAAAATAGAGGATCTAGGAGTCCCACCAATATTTCAGTTGGTTTTTCAAATAATTAAAAAACAATCCATAGAAGATGTCTCAATATCATGTCATAATTATTTAATCATAACCAATTTGAAAATTTAAAAACTTTCATGATGTAGTATATAATATTTTATGAATTAATTTGTTTCTAGGTAACCATGTATATGCAAAAATATTGAAGTGGTGTGGTAATTAATACCAGGAAGTGTTTTAGCTACAGTTTTCCACCTACAAAGGTGGAAAATATTTATGATTGTGTGAAATTGGTTGATGTTCGAAAAAAGATTCATAATAAGTTAAAACTGAGGACTGGTAAATAAATTACATCAATTACATATTGATATCTTTATTATCCTGGATTTCTATATCATACTGAGTATCCTCTTGTCGATGATGATGATTGGACAGATCCATTATTATTGTTTATGAAACAGTGTAGTAATGGTTTAAGGGAATTATATGTGGTGTTTGTGATATTGATGACTTGCAACCTACTATTATAGAACCATGTAATGTGAGATATACAGAATTAAGTCATTCACAAAACACTCATTAATTTTCTTATAATATGACTATTGTAATTGAAAGAAAATATGAATAAGATGATCATGATTTGGAAGTAATTTTAGGAGAAATCCCTTTGTGTACTCATGATTTACTAAATTATTGTTTACTGATGATGAAGTATCTTGTAAGGCATGAGGAGATGACGTGTATGAGGATGATATGGGGATTGATCCTTCTAAGGTTATATTTATAGATAAAAATCCATCAATTAGTGGTAATCATCTTAAATTATTGACATCCATAGTCAGATGAATGTCGCATACATTACATTTTGATTTGGATTTCATTACACTAGCTACATAAGTCCCTGAAATTATAGGGAATAGATCTTCATCGACATATAATACCATCTATGTTGGGAAGGAGTTTGAATTTAAATATCCTTAAAATGCGATAAAGAAATACCACATAGAGCGCCATTTTTCATTTGTGGTTGATGAGTCAAACAAGGAAAAATATCTCATTCGATGAGAAAAATACGAGCCATAATATAAATTCCAAATGAAGTAAAATATATGATAAATTTTTTTAAAGTTGTAATATAATGAAATTATATGGTCCACACACTTATGTACAACCATGTTTGACGATGTATCACTCTTCACTTAACGCATGTTTTATATCAACTGCTATTGTAGGGATGATACGAATGTGTTAGGATTTACTTGTGTCCCTTATTCAGGAACTAATAAAACAGTTGTTTAAAAATAATATATCCTACAGAAAATATTGAAATGAAAAAAAAATTGTGAAATTTTATGGTGATTGGGATGAATCATATGAAATGTTTTCCATAACCTATGGGATTTTTATCTCTCAACAATAATATTATTTTCCATTTTGACACTATTGAGTAAGTATCCCCATATCACAATGTTTCTTCAACATATTTGATGTTTCATGGGATGTTTTGGGAATTCAAGGCATCTATCACTCCTTTTCCATATTGTAAAAAATTCAATCAAATCGATGTAACTTTTATTTATAGAAAGTATACATGTGTTTTGATTATTTATTCCACACATGTTGGTAATAAGTATCCTCTAACACTTTCATTTTCCATTGTTTAAAATGATATTTTTGAATCTTGGAGTCGGTTCATAGCATGTATATGAATAAATGTCACACAAAACCTGTGAGTATGTCTAATAACTGATCGTCATCGAGTGATTATAATTGTTATAAATAGTGATGTAGTTTCATGGAGAGATATCAATGCTTTTCATTGATATTGGCTAATACGTATTGGTATTAATGTGTATAATAATTTCAAATATGAATAAATATATAAGTTGATCATCGAGTTCGGTATGTTTTTTATAATTATTTTTTTGGAAATAGAAATTGATATCCTTTTAAATAAATTATTCACATATGGTTTCAGTATATTATCCCCAACAAGAACTATTTAATCAACATATTAAATAATTTTTAAGTAATAATTATTATTTTTATTATTATATGATCCATATTTCAAAGGAAAAATTAGTCATTAGAATATGATAGAGGTTGGAGATATAGTCATATGACCATTAATACAGTACAGTGAATAAATGGGGTCTTCAAGGGTGGGTACTAGCTGTTTATCACATTGTTTGAACACGATAAATTTTATAGATGTGTGAAGTAATTTTTTGAATGGTCCCAACATGCCCATTAGAGGATGCAAAATGGAAAGTGTTTTGGTCAGCAATTCAAAAGTGTCATTGATGGGATATTTCATGATGCATCATCATTGTGTGTTCTAATCTTTGATTGGGTATAGATCTTCATTCATGTGAGAGAGTTTTATTCCTTTCTAATAGGAAACATTGGCCATGTTCTAGTAGTCATGTGGGAAAATAGTTATGTGATTGTGATATCTTATGGGCATTGAGATATCATTGTGCCCATGTTGTTACAACTTGTGCATCGGGGAACATATAATGTGAGCCCAATGTTGACCTAGAGCAACACATTATCACAATTTTTAACTATTATAGTGCACCTTGGATGCCTTTTAGTGATGTTCATTCTATTACCTTGCTTATTGATTAGCCAGGTGTTGTGCCTGATATTTTCAGGTCTCCTATTACGACATTTTCTTTTATGAATTTTATAATTTTTTTATTGTTTTCATTAGTGTCTTATTACATTTATTGTTTGAATTGATATTTTTTATATTTCAAACTTTTATCTTCCCCACTCATAAATCGACTATGATTCTTGATATTGACTGGTTTCCAAATCGGGGACAACTAAATTCTACTCATATTAGAAATGAGGTATAATGGCCTCAACAATTGGGAGGGATACTACGATATTGAATTTTTCATGAAGAAGGGAATATTCTTTAGATATGTACTGAATTCTCTAGATAAATCTCAACTTCCCATCATCCTTGATTGATTCATTGTATTTTATCATGAATGCGTACATTTTTCTTATGAATACTTTTCATTAATGGTTCATTTTATTTCTAACATTCATTATTTCTATCCTATTTTACCTTTGTTTTGTTTCATTTCTGGATTCAATTAAAAAATAATATTATGATAATTCAACTATTAAAAATTTAAACTCACAATGGAAATGAGTAAAAAACATTTGGCCTGTAAATGAAATGTCATCAAATTTTTCCTTCCAATCACAAGGTCGATTGAATACATATTGTAGCCACATGTTATATACTGGATTTTTGTCATGAAATATATACATATACATATTTTTAAATAAATTAAACATTTTTTGAGGTCATTAGAATCATATTTTTTTAGTGTAAGACAACAACATTAGTCACATATATTTTTTTACCTCATTTTTCATCATAATTCTTAATTATGAATGCTAATTGTCTACCTCATTTTTCTTCTTAATGTTTTTTAACAATAGTTTAATAATTTTATTGAATTAATTATAAAAAAATAATGATGATATCAACTATAAGGATAGTGGGTCCTCCATTTCTCATATTCTAGGACAAGCATGTTTCACGTCTAGTTTTAGAGGGTCGTCCAAAACCTGATTTCACTGTATAGAGATATCATCATTTCCATCATGTTGTACTACCACCTTCAATTATCTATCATCTTCATAGTGTTAGGATCTACAGGGCAGTGATGTGCAACTTCACAATTTCACATCATCATCTCAATGTTACACTCAAGGTGGGATGGAGGCTAGAGACACACACATTCATTATTCTAGAGGGAGATGTGGATATTACAATTGTGGATGTGTCCAATATATTGGGCCTCCCAACTGATGGTGCGGATTTGACGAGACAATTGGTTGCTGATTTGTTTGATCTAGTTCATAGATTACTGAGCATTGAGGTCGACGATGATTGAAGGTCGGTCGTCGGTAGTAGATTACACATGTCATGGATAGATGAGAACATCTCTCATCTACATTATGATGCTGACAAGATTACCGAGTTTTTATTTGCATGTGAATTCATTTTGAAGCTCAACGGTGGCACGATCTGTGTTGATCATTAGACTACATTTATATATTTGATATATTTACCATTATTAGAGGACATAGACTAGACATGAAGATATAGTTTGAGGTCCACATGTCCTGTATATACATAGAAATCCCTATGCAGTGCATGTCACATCGATAAGATCCATATCATGGGATGTGTTATTCGGATAAAAATGTTGACACGGGAACACATCCTTCACTGAGATCCAAATGCATGTGAGTTTTTTCCTATTGATATTTTAGAAAGTTTTCTTCATAGATGATGTTATGTTATTTCCTCTAATATGAAAACAAAATGCATAACATTATAATATGAAATATAAGTATAAAAATGTTCTGCATAGGTTGAGTTAGGGACATTGACATTCAGATATATCCATACATGATTTCAATGCTTACACACATATGTTATCCAGTCTTTGACTGGATGGCGTACGTGGTTATTCATTATATTGTTAAATTATTATTGTATACATTACATGTATTAATTTATTAATTAATTATTCATTTTTTTCAGAATTCACTGATTCTATATAGTGTGTATATAATCCAGAGTATCCCACCAAACTATATGGTGTTTCTTGATATCATCGCATGCGTCCTTCCTATGATCCATTTTCATGTTGTTTAGTGGTGTTAAGTTGATAGAGTTATAAGGTATTTTGACTTATATTAACCCATTCCTGCACCACTCAGTCAGTTACCTTCACATTATTCTATAAAGATGTTAGGGAATTGTGACATGAATTGGAGGGGATACCATCCATGATATACTGGGATATAGGACAGATGACATGAGTATCGATTATGAGGGGTCAGCACAGTAGGTATGCAATTATCATATCATCTAGAATATGGGATCTCGTACCGCATGTCCCATGTGATATTTCTTATACAATAAGGATGTGCCTATCATTACATGGTAGTGATTCTTCCTTCCACATTTGAACATTTTCATATTAACATTAGTTAACTTGATAATTTGTTATCATGGGATGTTTGTATCACCCATCTCTTTTCTCATCTTTGTTATCATGGTGGGGGACACATTTGACGGGTATTATTTTCATAGAGGTATGACAGAGATATTTCTTCAATATATGATATTTATTATGAAATTTTATTTGATGTGTCAGGTGATGTTGAGGGTGTAGAGCCTGGTATGGCTATGCTAGGGGTGAATACGCTATTATGAATACTAATGTGACATAGGGGGAGGGTGTTCATCATTATCAGCCAGATTCTCATCCAGTTCCTATTAAATATGATCCACAACCACAACTAGAGTCATAGGTACCTATAGGGTCTGTTAGAATGCCTGATTTTGTTGTAGAGATAGAAAATGGTGGATCTATGTTGCATTCTTTATTATCCTTTGATCCACTGATATTCAATAAACAACATCCATCATCTTCACATGTTGGGGAGAATTATAGGCAACATCCACTATCCTTGAAGGTAGGAAAGGGTAATGGTTGCAAGAATGTAGATCAACTACTTGTCACACAGGTTGATGTGGAGGTAGGTGTCAAGAATGATACACAGGAGTTGCGTACATCACACCATATGCATAGATAGACACGGTGTGGGCACATTATATATATTACTGGTTGTGGAACAGAGGTGCATCTAGAACACCGAAGTAGATTTTATTGATACATATTATAGGTTTTTTAAATCATTACTTATATGCTATTAAAAAACATAATAATATATTTTATTCTATTTCATAAATCAACAAAATTTATATATATATAAATTTAAAAAAAATATATTTTAATAGTTAAGAAACATTAATTTTATTAAATAAAATGATAATAATAATAATTACTATTTTTATTTATTTTAATAATTGGTATTTTTGTCTATATTATGTATAATAAATAATCATATTAAATTTATTATTAAATATTAATAGTATTATTATTTTGTATTCTATAAATATTATTAATATTAATAATAAATGTAATCTTATTTCTTATATGAGTAATTAATTAATAATACAACATAGTATAATAATAATAATATAATCACAAACTTGTAAATATTTTTATACATACAAATATGTGATTTATATATATTATGTGCTTATGTTACACTTAAGTTAAACACACACACAGGGTGGAAATGTAAGAAATCCCCCCCAGGGATACCACGCACATTAAGCCTCATTTATTCAGTACATGGCCAGAAGGCCAAGTGGGCATGAAGCCCATTACATGGATCAAAGGCCCAAAAATTGAATTGAAGGCCCAATTCAGTGTCTTGCCTGTATCATGTCTATGTCACCATTTTCTTGTGTCTTGCTTCTGTGACTACCTGCCAGCAGAAATTTTCCCCCACCCGGATTTGAATCTTAGTCTGATACAGGATTATGGGGATCCTTTACCACTTATTAAAGACCCAAATTTTTTATTTTATTTATATTAATATACAATAAATATTATTTATACTATTATTCATTATATTAATAACATTATAATGTATTAGTAATTAATAATAAATAATAATATTGATAATTAATAAATATTTTACATATTAATAAATTACTAATAATTATATCATCAAAAATTTTAAGAAAGATTTATAATTAAATTCTTATAAATATTAGTTTTTATAAAATTAATTTATAATATAATATACAATTGATTATTAATAAATATATTATTTATTAATAAATTGTTTATATTTTTTATCAACAAAAAAATCATAGATATTTAAAAATAATATTCATAGAAATTAATATTAATAATAAATATTATATTTACATAAATAAATTAGTATTAATACATACATATATATATATATATATAAAGAGTCGTGAAAGGAGTATGCACCACTTTGGTCATAGCTGAGAAGCATGAACCTCATACACGCTTCTCAACCAAATGGAGAGGCGTGCTCCCATGAACCATATTTTAAAATACTGATATGCTTATCCCCACTACCACATATCAGTGCGAGGGTGGCACTGACCTTTATTAGTGCTACGAAAAAAGCACTGATAAAAGGAGGGCCTTTATTAATGATATTATTAGAACTGATAAAATTTTATAATAAAAATATTTTTATTTTATATAAAATTATTATATTTATATTCAAAAGCAATGTTTATTTATGAACATTAAATAAAAAACACATGTTTATAATTAATATTTTTTTTAATAATTCAAATAAATATATAATGTTTTTAAAATATTATATATAAGATTATAAATATATATTTAAATAATTATATGAATAAAATAAATTTTATTAAATAATAAATATAGTAATTATAAACATGCACTTTTTATTTAATGTGTATAAATAAACATTATTTTTTAATATAAATATAATAATTTTATATAAATTAATAATATTTTTTTATTAGAAACTTTTATCAGTGCTGATAATATTGTAGATAAATCTGGGTGGGCACGAATTTCCCCAGTCAGGCAGTGACGTAGTAATGACGTAGGCAGACAGTGATGCAAGCATGATGCATGGATGACACTAAACTGAGCCTCAAAGATAGTTTGTGGGACTTTGGGTCATGTAATTGGATTCATTCCCACTGGGCCTTCGGGCCATGTACTCAATAAATAAGGCATGATTGGTGGTCTATCCCTTGGTGGGCTATGGTCTGTCTTTCCAGTCTATGTGTGTGGTGTGTGTTTATTTACTATAATTGTACCCCCAAAACCCTAATATATATAAATACATATAAAATATATATAATGATAATGATAATTATAATTATAATTATAATTATAAATAAATGAATATTTATTTAAATATATTTTTGTTTCCAATGAATTTGGTCAATAAATATATTGATGAGTGTGTATAATTGATTTTCATATTTTATGTATTCTCCATGAATTAATGTTATATATAAATTAAACCCCTATTATTATTCGTTTTTTCAATATGTGATTACTTGTTTTTTATTTACTATATACTTTACTAGGAATAAGATTCATTCATTTATGATTCGAGAAGATGGGAGGAGAAAACCCTAATGCCACTGTTGCATTCTTCCACTTGGTCGAGTTTCTTCTTTAATACCACTAATCACATCTCTTCACTCTCCCACCTAGGGAATATGGATTCTTCCTCTACATTGTGCAATGATTCTTCTCTCACTGATCATTATATCATATGTCATCTATGAATGATTCAGGTGGTGCAACGTTACATGTGATGGGTGAGGTTTCATGGCCTTAGTTGGGTATCCTGGCATCCTCCGATTTTTAAGGAAATTTTTATTGAGTCAAACGTTTCCTTGTAAATTTTTATCATTCCTTTATGTTTTGTAAATCACAAAAACATTTTCCTATAATTTTTTTCTATCTATAATGAAATTTATATGCATTTTCTTTTTATAGATAATATAGCATTATATTCCTTAATTCAAAAGAATAATTCAGATCCATAATAAAACTCAGAATCCATTTCCTTCTCAATTATGATTCTCTCAGAATTATAATTCTGATTTTTGTTTCTCAGTTATGAATCGTACATAAAATTGAATCTGATTTCTGCTTCTGAATTCCAAATCGCGCAAAAAATCAAATCTTATTTCTATTTCTGAATTCCAAATCTCCTAGAATTTTGATTTTGATTCTCTCATATATATGAATCTGAATCACTTTCATAAATTCTAATTCACTAAAAAATGAGAATCCAATTTATGGTTTATCAATTCCGAAATGTCTAATTTTTTTAATCTGATTCTCATTTCTTTAAATCTAATTCTAAATTATTTCCAGATCTGATTTTATATCTTTCTTAAAGTCTTCACTTTTCTTTAAGAAGAAGGTTTTATAACTTTCCTAAAGTTACGATATTTCATTAATGTGAGATTTTATATCATTATTAAAGTTTCTATTTTCCTTAACATAATTTTTTATATAAATAGATTTATATGTACTTGATGTTTCTCATGATATTTTTTTATGATAAATAATGTCATCTAATAAGTTATCATATTACTGTTGTAAGTGATATATGAACAGGTACCTCTGAAATTTTAGGGAAAATATGACTGTTGGAGGATAATTAGAACATTGGATATTTTTTCAATAAATACCCAATTATTTGAACGTTTTTAGTGCTATAAACTTTTGGGATAATTGATACTTTGTGAAAGCTCTACCAAAATGTCTTCATGAAAAAGCCTGTAAGAGTTCAAGTTGTGAAAATCTTGTTCCACATACATAAATCTTTAACAAGATTGTATTTATTTGTATGATTGTGATTTTTGTTTTACATGATCCAAGGCTTACAAGATGATGGAAGACAGAGTTTATGATTACCTACTTAATAGAGGGAATACAAGTTGAAGGAATATATATGTGTTGATCACCTTACAGATTGAGGGCTTATGGGGATAGTAAAACAGATACAGATCATAGTATCAAGGGATTACCCTGGTGTGGTTAAGAGAGACTTTATTAAAATTATAAATCAAAGGGACCTTTATTCAAGGTGTTTTAGATACCGTACTCTTTGGGTTAAAATACTTTTAATCCTTTATATGTAATTTCAATTTCCTCTTTTATTTGTAACATTAAAAAATTATTTCTTATACTTTCTCATTTGTGGTAACTCTGATTTAAATTATATATCATCTAAGATAGAATCTTGCTTAAGTATACATATTTACATATTTCATTACACATATTTATTAAACCAAAGTTCCATAAACTTAAAAAATGTGATTTATGTGAATATAATTTTTTTATAATGGTTAAACAAAGTTTTCTTGGGTTAAAAACAAAACATTTTAAACTTATAATCCCCCCTTATAATTGAGTATCTACATAAATATTTCAATCCAAAAATTGGTATCAAATTAGTTATCTAATATACTAATACTTATAATTAATATCAATGGAATATTTTTACTACTCAGTTTTACATACACATTATTTACTTATACAAGTTTTTATTTTTATAAACATTTTGTTTATATATACATACTACTATAACATGTGTAATGGAAAAGTTTTTTTTTGGAAGATAGAAGGAAGGAATGTCGGATCCTAAGATTATTGGAACCCCACAATACCACCTATTTATAATGGGAATGATTATGAATATTGGAGAGACATAATGAATAGTTTTGTTATCAATACTAGGGTTGACAACATTTTTATACTTACTAAGTAAGAAAAATCAATAATATCATCTAAACTATTAGGCATGCAACACTTTCCTTTGTTATGTTAATAGGAATATATATATATCCAAATATCATCTTGTGAAGTAGGTAACAACATTTTGAAGAAACATGAAGTTATATATTTAGGAATATTGAAATTTATAGAACCCAAAAGATCAATGCATAGAGATGATTATCATGGTTTTGTTTTCCCTTATGGGGAAGCTATAGTTAAATATCAACATAAATTCATGACTATTATGAATAGTCTATAGTTAATGGCATAAAAAGGGCTATATGGTGAGATTCATGTAGATAATATTATAGACATCATGCCTAATGAATGGTAATCAAATAGAACAACTATTGATGAGTCTAGAAAAGTTAAAAATGTTACTCTTGATGAATTATTTGGAACCCTCTTGCAACATGAAAATAGATTGAATAGGAATGTTGAGAATATAAAGAAGAATAATGGGATTTTTTTTTACTAATACATTGAATCAGATGGAATCCAAGACTCCTGATAAATATTCTAAGAAAAATGTCTAAGAAAGTTGTCATTCAGTCAAACTCAAGTGAATCTGAACATTCAAAGAATGATCTATCCAATATTTATTAGAGGATGAACATGATTGTTGTAATGAAAGATTTCTAACATTGATATAAGAAAAATAATATGAAGTATATGAAAGATTATGAATTCGCGTGTTATGAATGCATGAAAGTAGGTTATGTCCGAACTAATTTTCCTAAGCTTAAAATAAATGAAGGAAAAGGGAGACATTTTGAAAGGAATCAAAAAAGATATTACAAGACAAAAGGAAAGAAAGTATGCAAGTAAAATTATTCTTGGAGTGAAATTGGTAGAGACTCGTTTGATGAATCTATAGATAATAAATCTTCTGGACAGAATAATATTAGTCTTATTATTAGGATGTCTATTAAAAACCAATGTTTCATTTCTAAGGTACACACTAATCAATCATTAACAAATATATATTTATGTGTTAAATATCCTGATGAATAAAATTATGGATCTTCACCTGAAGAATCTTTATCATCATAAGATAATTCATTATCTCATTTTTAATAAGTATCTAGGTTTTTCAATGTTTCATGAAAATGAAAATTGTAAGATCCATAAAAAACAAGATAAGGAAATTCTATAATTAATGTTTTGACAAATTAAGTTTGATATATTTCTAAATATCATGATGAAAAATCACTCGAGATTATTTCTATTTCAAAAAACCCAGAGGAAGTTAATTCTGAAAAGGATAATGTTTCTAAGGATTTTGAAAATGTTATTTCTAAGATAAATGTTTTAAAGACAAAATCGAAATCTAATCCTAATAATTTTAAGGATAGGAATTTATTCATCAGACTAAAATTTGAATTCATTTCTCTCATGAAACTTTTATCAAACATTACTTATGGTAAAAAGAATTTTGATAAGATGTATTCTGAAATTCCTCATTTTTGGAATAGTTTTGGTTTTCGTTATTATCACTCAAAACCTATTTTTAGTCCCAATAATTGTGTTCCTCAGAGTTCCCCTTTTTCCACTAAGTTCCAAAGTGGTATACATTAGGAGAAAATTTATTCTTTAATAAAATACAATCCTTAGGTTTTCATAAAGCTCACTTTTCTAATAAAATGTGGATTCTGAATATTTTATTTTATAACAGTTCTGGATCCAAGAAAGTTTACATTATAAAAATAAAATTGTGTTAATTTTAGGAAAAAAAGGAAGTAACAACAACAATACAAGGCACATGAATAGTTCATGTTCCAATCATATTACTGGTAAAAAACTTCTTTGAAAAGATTATTAAGATGAAAGGTGGAAGAGTCACATTCGGAGATAATGCTCGAGAAGAGATTGTTAGTATAGGTAACATCATTCATCTTGTAAAATCCTTAATTTCAAATGTTTTTTTTGTTAAAGGTATTAAGAAAAACCATATAATTATAATTTATTTATGTGATTAAGGTGACCTTGTATATTTAAGGAATGATAAATTTTTATTACACAATTCCAATGATGATTTCATTTTTTCTTCCCATTGGCATGAGAATGTGTATACACTTAACTTAGAATATCTTAAGATCCAAGACATACATTTCCTTAGTGAAATGGCATACCAATCTTTGTTATGACATATAATATTTGGACACTTTAACCATAGTAACTTATGTAAACTTTTTAAGAAAACTCTTTTTATGGATCTACCGGATCTTTGATTTGATTCTTCAAAAGTCTGTGTTCCTTGACAATATGTAATAGAAATATAAGTTATTCTTTCAGTATATTAGTGAATTCTCAACTTTTGATGCATTAAAACTAGTGCATGTTGAATTTTTATTCCTACACAAACTAGATGTATTGGAGTAAAATATTTTTTATTTTTTTAGGTTGATGATTAAACTAGATTTACATCGGTTTATTTTCTAGCAAGTAAATTCGAAGACTTTTCTTATTTAAAATCCATTTCATCCAAAGTTAAAAATGGGAAAAAAGATTCCTTTGATAACTATGTGTAGTGATCATAAAGGAGAATTTGAAAATTTAGATTTTCAAACTTTATAAAGTAAGAAAGGCATTAATCATAACTTCTCAGCTCCTAGAACCCCTCAACATAATGGTTTTGTTGAAAGAAGAAGTTGAATTCTTTAAGATATTACAAGATCCATGTTGAGTGAATACTCAATTTCTAAAAACATTTAGGCTGAAGCTGTGTGTATTACTTGTTGTACTCAAAATTCTGTTTTAATCTGGCAATTTCTTAATAAAACACCTCATGTGTTATAGAAAGGAAAAAAACCAAAAGATTCATAATTCAGAGTATTTTGATGAAAATTATTCATTCTGAATAGAAAAAGATAAGTTTCCCAAATTCTCACCCAAATATGATGAATGTATTTTCTTAGGCTACCACACAACCTTTATGGATTATAGAGTCTTTAAAAAAATTCATGTACTGTTGAGGAAAGAGTACATGTTAAATTTTATGAAACTGATCATTTTGTTTTTAAATAACCTCAACATACATATTTGGAAGTTTTTTCAAAAAGTGATTATCAACATTTGATGGTAGTTTCTTCAAATCAAAATAATGCTCAAAAAATATTTAAGTATTTACTCGATAATATTTTCTACCCTATGTTGATTAACAGTTTTCAAATAACCCAAGTCAATTTTTTCTAAGGAATCATCCCAATGATAGTATCATTGGTGATGTACGTGAATCTGTATGGACTTGAATTTATTTATGGAAAAAAGTAGAACATCTAGAATGTCTTTTAAAATTAGAACCTAAAAGTACCAATGAGTATTTAGGTAATGAAGATTAGATTAAATCTATGCAAGATAAACTAAATGAATTTTAAAGGAACCTATTATGAATGTTAGTTAAACGAACTCAATAAAATTATATAATATGAGTAAAGTTGGTCTTCAGAAATAATTGTGATGAAAATGGAATCATTGTAAGAAATAAAGAAAGATTAGTTTCTGAAGGCTATAATCATCAAGAAGGAATAGTTTGTGAAGAAACCTATGCTCTAGTATCTAGACTTGAATATATTCAAATACTCTTTTCCTTTGCAGCATTATTTAACTTTTCTCTTTTACTAATGGATGTGAAGTGTTCCTTCCTTAACAGATACGTTCAAGAAGAAGTTTATGTTGAAAAAACTCTTGGTTTTGAAGAAAAAAACATCTTGAACATGTTTTTAAACTTATCAAAGCTTTATATGGTCTTAAACAAGCTCCTAGATCTGGGTATGATAGACTTACATTATTTTTGTGGTAAAATAATTATGTTAAGGGAACTGTTTATCTAACCCATTTTATAATGAAAGAAAAAATTGTTTTAGTTGTTCAAATATATATTGATGACATTATATTCGGATAAACACAATAATCCTTAACTGATTCATGTGTAAATCTTATTAAATATGATTTTGAAATAAGTATGATGGGTGATTTAACATTTTCCCTTTGTTTTTAAATTTCTCAAAAACCATAAGTATATTATATATCTCAACATAATTATATTAAAGATATTATTAAAAAGTGTGGATATGACAACACTAAAAGTATAAGTACTCCAATTGATACCTCTAATACTCTTGATCTTGATGAAGTTGGGAAACTAGTAGATCAAACATATTTTAGAGGTATGATAGTAATTTTTCAGTACATAACATCTAGTCGTCTAGACATAATGTTTTCAATATTATTATGTATAAGATATCAATCTAATCCAAAATAATTCCATTTAAAAAAAGTTAAAATAATTTTCCACTATTTAAAGGAAACTATGGACTTAAGACTTTTATATTATTCTAAAAATGATTTTGTTTTAAAAATATTGTTGGATTCTAACTTTGGTAGTTGTACAATGGATAGTAAAATTAAATCTAGAAATTTACATTTTGTAATATATTCATTAGTTTCATAGTCATGTGAGAGACAACACTTTGTAGAACATACCACTACTGAAGATTAATATATGGTAGCTGGAAGTTTTATTTCTCATGTGTTTTAGATGCAACTCACACTCACTGATTATGGTATTAGTTTCACTAAAACCACGATACTATGTGATAACACTAGTTCCATAACCTTAAGAAAAAACCATTTTCATCACTCTTGTGAAAAGTAGATAGCTATTAGGCATCACTTCTTTAGGGATAACACATTTAAATGAGATATTATTTTATAATTCATCATAACACAAGAACAAATGGCGGATATTTTTACAAAATCATTACCTCCCAATATATTTTAATACATAAAACAAAATTTAGGAATGATAAATGTAAGTTAATCATCCATATCTACTTTTTGTTAAAATAATATCCTAATAGTAAGATAATCATTTTCATAGTGAGAGTACACTTGATTTCCTGAAAAAGTTTTTTAAATTCTAATAATGTTATTTGGAACTTAATACTGTTTTAGGAAACCTAATAATGTTTTTCATAACCTAATAGTGTTTTTTTAGAACCTAATAAAGTTTTTCAAAACCCAATAAAGTTTTTTGGAACCTAATAATGTTTTTTGAACCTAATAAAACTTTTCATAATATAATATATCAAGGAAGAATATTATAAAATACTGAAAAATATTTTGAGAACCATGAAAGGTACATTTTCATACATTTTATCTCTTACTTTCAATTCTATTTTATAGTATTTAAATCTTTTTTTATGAAAATATTGAACTGATTCATCTTTCCTTAAATCCATTTTATTTGCCTAAAATATCAAAAGATTGGAATCTATAAACATTCTTCATCACAATAACAACCATCAGATTAGATTATATCTATATCAATAGTTAGATCTTTCTTATAAGTTGAACCAGCATCTCAGTGCTTATATAAAAGATGGACCCCCCCCCCCCCATGTTCCACATCGAACTCTATATATTTTTTTCCCTAGTTGTTGCCGCCCTTCAAAGTTCTTTTTCCAGTTTTCAGATTTATTAAGTTTTGAATATATTTGTTAATATCCTCTCAAACATCAATGCATGAGAATAAAGAACATAAATATTGTTTTATCTTCAGATAAAGGTCAGTTTATCAGGATTTCTTCCTTACGTATGATTCTTTGATAATAAATATCATATTGTTTCAAATTTGGGAAAGTATTTTCATTGCTAAAGAAAAAGGTGAACATGATCATGTTTATATAGATTTGTTTATTGAATTCTATTAGTCAATTGAGTTTTTCAATGAAGGATGAAAGGATGAGTTTTAGTTCAATAATTATTAAAAAACTTATCCTTCATCTTATAAGAAAGCTGTAAATTTCCTCTAGATACCTTATGATAGTGAAGCTTACTATTTCTCTCATATGTTACCAGATTAAGAAGCATCCTTTAAAAGAATTAAGGCTATTGATAGCAAAGGTATTGAGGGGTTAATGAAGTCTAAGCTTTCCAATCATTTGGCTAAAAATATAATTGTGGCGTTATGGATGCAAGGTATTTTAATACCAAGAAAAAGAGATAAGGATACCCTGAAAATAAATGATATCTTTATGATTGATTTTTTAGTTAATTTAAGGAAGATTAAGTTGGTTAAGTATATCTTCCTTAATATCAGTAATATAATGGATGAGTCAATCAAATCTTAGATCTTTATGTATTTAGAAATATTTTCCAATTTTATCATAAGTTGTTTGAATTTATACAATGGTCCTTGTATTTCCAAGCCAAAGAAATTTAAGATTCTTTCTTTAAGTGGTGACACACTAAAAAGAATGAAATATTCTAATAGTGATAGTCAAATTAGATTTTTGATTTATCTATAAAGACAAAGGAAGTTGGAGAAATCTCAAGGAAATAGTTATATGATCAAATGAAAAGAAAGGCATAAGTCTTGAAACCACATAAATTAGATCAAGATTCAGAAGCACCAATGTTGACGAAATAAAAAAAGTTCCCCAATGAAGTTGTAGAAAATCGGATACAAGAAAAAGATTGATAAATAGAATTATATGTAGTGTTTGGAATATATCCTACATAAGATAAAGCCTTTAAAATCAAAGAATCTTAAAAACTTTTGAAACTAGAAAAATAGAATAAGCTTAAGAAGAATTTAACTAAAGCTGAGATTATTCAAGCTCTACTGAAAGATACATAAAGTGAATCAGAAAATATTCAAGATCTAGAATACTTTTTCTAAGAAACTGAACTCCCTCAATAATCACAACCAGTTCACATAGAGGCTATCCAATCAGTAAAAGGAAAGGAAGTTGTTCCGATTTCAGTTCCAATTGTTTAATAACCATCTCAAGAATAAGAAGAATAAGCAGATGAAACTATTCAATGAAAATAAAGTGATGATGAGCTTAATGAAATCAAATAATCTCATAGTCAGATCCATTCAGACAGGTTATCTTTAAGAACATCATAATACTCTTCATCAAAGCATGCCTCATAAGACAAATCAATTCATAAGTCTTCATCTCAAGAAAGAAACTTTTCTTGAAAGTGAGGCTTAAAAAATACATTCTGATGATGAAGTTGATGAAGATGTTAATGTTAATGTTGGTAATGATGAAAATCAAGAATATAGTGATGATTTTGATGATGATGATAAAAACATTCAAGTTTATGATGATAGGTAAGAAATCCAAAGATCAAGGAAAACAAAATCTATGAAATATAAAGGAATGAAATTAGATGTCGCCGCATCTAAAAAGATGAATCAGAGTCAGAAAGTTCTTCCTCTTCTATAGGAGAAGAATTTTTTGTTTAGTATTTAATGAAGTTACTGAACTCCATTCATTATATTCTGAACCTTAAGTCAATATGTCAACTTATTCATTCTTCCATAAATCAAAAATCAGAATCAACAAACCATTTCATGGAGAAGCTCATAAAACTTTAAGTTGGTTTCAAAATCAATATTCATAATTATGATTCTCATAGGATGTCTTCAAAATATATAATGAAGTGGTAAAATCATATAAATAATGATATTAAATATTTTGAGGATATGTTTCTGATAGTAAAGGGTGCCTTCAAAGAATCAATATCCAAGTTCAAGAATCTTTCAAACAACTTCTTAGAAAGTTTAAATGAAGAGCAAGATATTCAGTTGCCAGAAGACAATGGATTATATGGGAAATTGAATTATCTTTCTCAATATGTTAATAGAGTGAAATATTATAATTAAGAGGTGGATGAAAATCTTAAGTCTTAGGAATATATTATTATGTTCCACCTAGAAAAGATTTAGAACCATGAGAAGAAGATTTGGGATTAGGAACCACTCCTTGTGAAGTTCCAAGATGATCATAAGGAGCTCGAATAGTTGAAGGCTCTGATCAAGCCCTAAATACTAAAAAAATATTTATTTTTATGACATTTTTTATATTTCATTGTAAAAATTTTTGATTATCAAGGTATTATTATTCAATGTTGTGTATAGTTTAGTTTCTAAATTTTTAGGTACATTGTACCTTTCCACATTCCTTTTCTTGAAAATCAAAAATGGTGGAAGAATGTTATGAATAGAATATTATAATTAGAAGGAAACTATTTAATTAAGACATCCTTAAAGTAAGGGGGAGATACCTTCGTATGAAATGATGAATAATATAAAGTCAGAAAACATCCCTTAGGGGGATTTCTAATCCTAAGGAGGAGTTATTTGTATCCATCTAGAGTCATAAAATTAAGGGGAGATAAGTTTTCCTTTCAAGTATAAATAAGAAATATTTTGATGTAAATATTATATTCATAAATCATTTATTTATTATTTACAAAAAGGAGTGTATTTTTTAGTCAAAAATTTCTTTGTGACTTTTTCTAATTCCTTTATTCTTTGGAAATCACAAACACATTTTCGTATAATTATTTCTATCTATATAGAAATTTATATTCATGTTCATTTTATAGATAAGTCTAACATTACATTCCTTAAGACAAAAGAATATGTCGGATTGTTAATGAAACTCGGAATCTCAAGATTTCTCAATTCTGATTCTCTCTGAATTGTAATTTATATTTTGGTTTCTCAATTCTAAATCATACAGAAAATTGATTCTAATTTCTTTTTCTCAATTTTGAATCACATATAAATTCAAAGATTGTTTCTCTTTCTCAATTATAAATCACCCAAAATTATAATTCTGATTCTCAAAAATTTTTGAATTTGATTCACTTCTTTTAATTCTATTTCAATAAAATATATGAATCTGATTCACGGTATCTCAATTCCAGAATGTCTAATTTTCCGAATCCAATTCTCATTTAGTCAAATCAAATTCTCAATTATTTATAGATCTAATATTATGTCTTTATTAAAGTTTTATCTTAATTTAAGAAACAACTGTTATAACTTTCTCAAATTTATGATATTTCAATAATGTAGGATTTTATATCATTCTTAAATTTAATATTTTACATAACATAATATTAGCATATTCATATATACTTATTTCTTCTCATTATATTTTTTTACTAAAGTATTTCATCTAATAAATTATTATATTTCCATTGTAAGTTCCAACTATACTGGTCCCTATGAAATTTTAGGAAAAATATGACCGTTGGAGGAGAATTTTACCATTGGAGATCTCACCTATAAATACCCTATCAATTTAACATTTCCAGTGTTGTGGACTTTTGGGAGAATTTATACTCTGTGAGAGTTATACCCAAATTTCTTCGTAAAATATCATTTAAGAGTTTAAGTTATAAACATCTTTTTCCATATACTTAAATATTCAAAAAAATCATTGTTTGATTCCAATTTTTGTTGTATATGATTGGGGGATTCTAAGATAATGGAAGACAGAGGATTAAACTACCTTGTTAATCAAGGTCTTCCAAGTTGAAGGAATAAAGGGGTGTCGATCACCTTACAAACTTTCTTGAATGTATAAATCAAGGTACCTTTATCTAATGTGTTTTGGATGCCCTACTCTTTGGGTTAAAATATTTGTAATCTATTATATGCACTTTTAATTTTTGTTTCTATTTGTAAAATTAATAAACTATTTTTTCATTCTCATTTATTGTAAGTTTGATTAAAGATTCTATATTATTTAAGGTAGAATATTGTTTAAGTATACCTTTGTAATTATTTTATTACACATCTTTATTAGACGAAAGTTTTTTTCCATAAACTTGCAGAAGAGGGTTTCGGTGAATCTAATTTGTTTACCTCTGTTAAAAAAACATCCTTATGGT
Organism: Viscum album; assembly: GCA_963277665.1. Lineage (NCBI taxonomy): Eukaryota > Viridiplantae > Streptophyta > Magnoliopsida > Santalales > Viscaceae > Viscum > Viscum album. Next base: position 1,230,795,490 of record OY728130.1, read on the forward strand.
TAAAAATGAATGTTTTTAAATGTAAAATTCACCCCCCTTTAATTGAGTATCTACATCTATATTTCGTTCCAAAAAATTATTCTTGCATTGGTTCCCTGCTCAAACATAACGATAAAACTATAAAAGGAAGGATTAGATACTATTCTAGGATCTTGATTGATATTAACTTCCTGAATCCTAAACTGGATAGTTTTCTACTCATTGTTGATGGTAAAAATTTTATGTTGAAGTTGAGTATGAATTCTTACCCAATTTATATCATTTTTATAATCTTGTTGGACATGATATTTCCAACTGTAGGATGGTCCAGAAGCTTCAATCCACAAATGATAAAGGCATTGGGTGGGGATTAGTGTCCTCTTCTAAAGTTAATGCAAAGGATTCAGGTCCCTCAAATGATACGGGGATCTCATTTTCAAAGAACCTACTTCCCAAGATGATGTAGATCACCCATCAATATAGGATGGTCTAGATGTTATCAAAGCTACTGACTTGGATACTGCTGGTGCCTAGAGTTCGGTACAGGGTGGAAAACACCCTAGTAAATCTCATCATGGATCTCCTATTAGGAATTATCTTATAGGTAATGGTAGTAAATCCTTTCTATAGGCTCCTACACGTAGTGAAAGGAAGGTGTAGGAGAAACCCACCACTCTTGGTCAGCAGATTCCCCATGGAAAAAATAGTGAGTATGATTCTGATAAAGTGCATGTTGCTCAGGTTATAGTTAATTTACAATTAAGCGAGGAGGAATCCATAAAAACTTCTGGAAAAAGAAAGTGGAAAATTGTAGATGAATTTTGTATGCAAGCTAAACCAACTAAAGGTTCATTGAGTAAGGGGATTTCCCCTCTTGCCCTCTCTGTTTCTACTCACCCGGTTGAGGACAATAAGTAGGAGGCTCATAGTGTAGCAGCTACTGGTGCTCATGTTGTTCAAGAGACCTCTAATATCCAGAGTCCCAGTATCACCATGGTTTCAAAATACTTTTTCCATAACAACATAAGTTTCATTGACATTGTGAATAGGTCTAATAGAAAGGAAGTCTACTGGGAGTAATTTATAAAAGCTCAGGGAATTTTTGGCACTAATGTACAAGAAGCTGGAAAGTCAGGTTTGGTGGGTTCAACCTCATCAAATGAGGATAAAAACTGGAATCAACTCAAAACATGGAGGATAGGTCACCACCCGAGAGGTAGGGGTGGTGGTTGTTCTCATAGGTAACACTTTTTTTTGTTCTAAAGTGGATTGAAACTTTCTTCCGCCCCCCCTCCCCTCATGTACTTTATGGATTTTATTTTCAAAATATTTTGGAACCATATGCTTACCCATGGTTCACGCTGTTTGATATATGATCCATTCTTGTTATACTCAAGAATATATTTTCATAAATACTTATAAAATTCCAATAAATATTTTTAAATAATAAATTTATTTATTATATTTATAATTGTAAATTTTTAATTATATATAAATGCATTTTAAATATATTTATTTATAATTATAAATATAACTATATATATAATTAAATAATTATAAAATTATACTAGATACATCTATTATAATTATATATATATGAATATATATATATTATATACAAATATTTATAAATATATTTTCCTATAGTTATAATTATAAATATATATATATATATATGTTTGTGTGTGTAAATAATTATAATATTATAATAACCATATTTAATATAATTATAAAATTATAAAAATATATAATTAAATCTATATATTTATAAATATAAACAAATATTTACAAATAAATAAAAATATTTATAATTATAATTCTAAATAAATATAGATATATTTAAATAATTATAAAATTGTAATAATTATATATATTATATATATTTATAATGTTATAAATATAATAAATATATTTGTTATAATTTTATAATTGTATTAGTAAATTAATACATAAATATTTATAAATATAACTATAAATATATATATATATATATTATAATTTTTTTAATTTGATATATATATATTTGGTGTTTAAGGGTACAATTACATTAAACAGACACACACACCACACACACAGGCCGGAAAGGGAGGTCATAACCCCCCCCCCCCCCCAGGGCTAGCCCACCCATCAAGCCATACTTATTCAGCACATGACCTGATGGTCGAGTGAGCATGAAGCCTATAACATGGCCCAAATTCCCACAGTCTCGTTCAAAGGCCCAGTGCTGCGTCATGCATGCATCATGTCTGCATCGTCGTCTGTCTGCATCATGTTTGTGTCACCACCTCCCTCTTTCATGCCTGTGTTGCCATTTGCCAACAAGAATACGCTCCCACCTGAATTTGAACCTGGGTTTGATGAAAAATCACAGGACACCTCTACCACTGAGGTACACCCCAACTGCAAAATATATATATTTATTTATAGTTATAATTATAAATAAATATAAATTTATTTACATAATTATAAAATTTTAAAAAATATATTTATTATTCTTAAAATGTTATAAATAGATATAATTAAATAAATATATTTATAAATATATACATATATTTATAATTATAATTATAAATAAATACATATATATATTTAAATAATTATAAAATTATAACAAATGTATTAATTATATATATTAATGAAATTATAAATATAATAAATATAATAAATATATTCGTTATAATTTTATAATTATTTACACATATATATAATTATAACTTTAAATATTTATTTATTTATTTTAATTTTTTTTATTATAAATAAATATATTTATAAATATATACATATATTTATAAATAAATAAAATATTTATAATTATAATTCGAAATAAATATAGATATATTTAAATAATAATGAAATTTTAATAAATATATAAATTATATAAATTTTTAAAATAATAAGTATAATAAATACAATTCCTATAATTTTATAATTATTTAAATAAATATATGTATATTTTTTTATAATATTTTCTATCAGTAAATATATATTCATTATAAAATTTAAAATTATATATTTATATAAATATATATTTATTATATTTATTATATTTATAATCTTATAAATACATATAATTAATATAATAATTATATATGTTTATAACATTATAAATATAACAAACATAATTATTATAATTTTATAATAATTTAAATGAATATATATAACTTTGTAGTTATAAACATAAATAAATGTATATTTATAGTTATTTATAATAAAAATATTTATTATATATAAATATAAATATGATAAATATATTTATTATAAATTTATGATTATAAATAATTATATATTTATTTATAATATTTATAATTTTATAAATAAATTTTATTAAATAAATTTTATTAAATAAATTTTATTTATTATATATAAAAATATAAATGAATGAATATTTATTTATAGATATAATAATAAATATTTATTTATTTATTTATTATATATATTTTTAAAATATATAATAATATAAATAAATTATTAACATTATAGCTGTATCATCTCTTTTTTAGCGTAGATAAATTTTGTCTTTATAAGTGCTTTTTTAGCACTTATAAAGGCCTATTTTTGTCACTGCTCAAAAAGCACTCATAAATGCATGTTTTATTAGTAATTTCTATTTTAGTTCTAATAAAACATACATTTATCAGTGCTTTTTAACTAGCACTGATAAAATCATTACCTAGTTTTATAAATGAACCCTAACAGCCATCTTTATCTCTTGCACACCTCAAGCTCTCACAGAAGCCAGCCCCTACCCCCATTGACCCCTCCTCTACCGCTGCTGACCTCTCCTCTATCGCCATCGACCCCTCCTCTACTGTCAACCCCTCTTCTTCGCCAACCCATCCTCATCCACCAAGAATACCTCCTCCACCACCACAAATCCCTCCTCTACTACTACGAATACCTCCTCCGCCGCGAACCCCACCTCTATTGTGCATCAAATTGCACCTCCTCTAGGAACCCCTCCTCCACCGCAAAACCACCTCCACTAAAAACCCCACCTCCACCATCAAACCCAACCTCTGCCATTAACCCCTCCTACATCATGAACCCACCTCCACCCTAAACCCCCACCTTCACCTCAAACCCCTCTGCAGCCTTCGATACTGTTGTCGTCACCGCTGCCTACCCCAACTCCTCTACCATCAAACCCTAGTTCTGTCATCAGACCTCCAAATCTAAGGTATATTATTATTTGATTTTTAATTCTTAGATAGTTAAAGATTAATTATAGGGTTTTAGTGTTTCAAATATTTTTGATGTATGAATTATGTGTTCTATTTAATTCATTAGTGTGATACGATGGTTTTTTATTAGTAAAGGTGTTGGTTGTTTTTCTTTTAGGCAATATTATATGATAATTTTGATAATTTTGTATGTATATTTGGACAATAATTTGGTATAATAAAAATTATGGTATTTGGACTGATCTAAATGTTAAAACAATTTCTGATAAGGTGGTTTGACATATTAGAAACATTTTAGGGGAAAATTTTCAATATTTGTATTCTAATGGAGTGATTCAAGTGAGTAGTTTGGATAAAATATTATTTTTTTAATGGATAAATAAGATAAAACACTTATCATTTGGAACTTATAGTGAATTTATGATCTACATTTGGGTTATAATTAACATTTTGATGATTTATTTTAGACAAATCCATGTGTTTTCAATATATAGTTTTCTAATATATATTTGATATTTGGTCATGTTTAATTATGGATGTGGATGGGTATTTGGATGCTTTAATGGATGTTATACCATGTTGGAATGATATTTTATAATTGGTTTTCATCTATTATTATTGTTTGGATTTTAGAAAAAACATAATGGGAATATTTTGGTAGAGATGTGATAATCCTAGAGACATGATTTGTAATATTATGGTCACACATTTATTATACCCTTTTCTTTGGTCTCACACTAGATACTGGAATTGCCTTCTCAATGATGCCATTAATGGTTAGTTGATTGTGTTTTAGTTATATTGTAACAATATTCTAATGTGATGATTCCCTTAATGTTTCAACATAGATTTTCTTCTTAGGCCTTTGGTAGGTACCTCTTAATGGTTGATGCTGTATATTTGGTTATTATTTTATCTTATGGTTGTATCTTGGTAAATTATATTTTCTTTAAAATAAAAATATATTATTTGTTAGAATTATTTACTCAACCTTATGGAATAAAATTATTTTCATTATTTTCCTTAAAAATATAATTTTTTGATTTACCTTAAAAAATTAATTGTCTAAAATTTTTGATGATGTCCTACTTGTTCCTTTTCACACACTATATATATACACATTGGTCTGTATATAGACTTATTTTTATATGACAGAGTTAAAAGGAAAGGGTCAAATTTTTATAGTGGTTTTCTATAACAACTGGTTAAATATATAATGATAATGGGATGTAGAGGTCACCATAAGGCATAAAGAGACAATATTAATGTTGTGTTATTTTAATATATTTACTATAAAGTGCCTCTATTACAAATAAATTTATTTTTTCATTGCCTTTATATTTTGGATCATGTATAAACCTTTTCTAGATTTATGTTTTATAAAATAGTGGTTATTTGTTATTCATGTATCTTTTATAAAGTGTCTCTCTTGGGATTTATGTCTTTGTGAAAATGATTATTTGTCTCTTTTAAAATGATTCATGTGTTTTAAAATGTATCATAAAAAATTATATGTGTTAAACATACCCTTTTCTGTTTTAAAGAAATTTAAAATGATTTAGACACTTTTCATGGACTTAGGTAGCATTCCAAGTGTTTCTCAATTCACCAAATTGGATTTTCAAGGATCCAAACGAAGTAGAATCATAGCGGTTGGGAAGGCCCAACTTTGTTTTTTGTGTAATCGATGACCAATCCATGATCAATATGACAATTTACTCCATTATCCATGCATTGAAATCAAAGATTTAGAAAAATAGAATAACAGTGTAGGATCTAAGAAAGATGATCTTGCACATCATGTTTATAAATAATTTATTAATTTCTAAAGAAACTAAATACTTTTGTCTTTAGTATATTCTTTGTTGATGATTATTGATTTTCTGGAATGACCCTTCTAGATCCACTTCATTATTCTTGTGAGTATCCAAAGTAGAATCCCTCTAGAGGTGATCCACATGTCCCCTAATGGTCTCCGATCAACGCCACTCATTCTCCAAGTGCTAGCATGTTGGAATGAATTTCTTGTGTCGATCATTCTTGATCACTCGTTCTTCGTTCTTAAAGAACATATCTCATTTTTAAGATGGAGAGATAATAGGAGTAAAGAGAGAAAATGCTTGGCTCAAAATTTCTCAATTCACTGGGGTTAGGCACAATAGTCATCTCTACCTATTAATTGATATGGGCTTTCAGTTACAATATTTAATTGTGAAACAACAATTAACTGGAATTATAAATTTTAGAAAAAACCAATGCCACATAATAATAATAATAACTACACTATTATTTCTAGTCATCTAACTTGTGTAAAATATAACCATAAATAAAATATCATGCAACATAATTATAATAGTATTATTATTATTTCTTGTGCCAGTTAGATAAACATTATTTACCTACTTGTAAATAATTAATTTATCAACGAACATGGCCATGGTCCATTCGAACTCCTCTTTCATTTATTGAACACCCAAATAAAGAAAATTATTATCTTAAATAAATACTTTTATTTATAAACTAGTAAATAAATATTTATTAAATGTTCAATAAAATAAATTAATATATTTTATTAAAAATCCTATGAATAAATATTTATTTAATTTATGAAATCATTTTAACTTGAAAAAAAAATTATTCCCCGATCTTCAAAATAATATTTATTCCATTAATTATATTCAAATATAATTTAATTCAGACCACCATAAAAACTTATTGTGTGACCCTCTAGGATTATTTCTCATTGTCATTAGGCGATCTTACCTAAAGTCCAAGATTACTATCTAGCAACGGGTCGAGTCACCCAAGAGAAAGAACTTAATGTCTCAATGAAAACATCAACATATAAACGCTCACTATGTATTATAATTAGTTTGTCATAATATTTCATCAAACATGTTTCATGACAGTGTAATCAACCTATATTCTTGTAGTTTCACCCAAATTTTCCATAAATTTATATGCATTTGTTGTTGTACAGGTAGGAATAGAATTCATAGGGACCGAGGAAAAAACCTCAAGACACTCAGATTTGATTGATGGTTTGGGAAATGAAGTGGCCAAGTTGTGGGGAATTGATTTGGATTGAAGAACTAATTATTGAATATAAATAACCATAGAAAACCAAAATTTAATTGATCTAAAACAATTATTTAAAATGATTTTATCCAATATTTTCTCTAGGTAATTATTGGATATATTTTTTTTCATTGGATTTCCATTCATTGGTTCAAGATATATCCATTAAATGAAATAATTTCTTAATATCATTATCCAATTTAATACATACACAATTTCAATGCTAATCATCAATGTACTTTTATGATCACATTCAGGATCACTCTATGGAATTTTATAGTACTAGAATTCAAAATGTGTCATCTTTAAAGTCTGTGTTGAGAAAGAAAAAGATAAATAAAATAAAAGAACTCTTAAAATGATGAATATATTTATGAATTTAAGAACATTAAATAGCATTAAGTCGGCCCCATACAACTCGATAGGATCAACCCATATAATTTTATCCCCATATTGATTTTATTCTATCAATGGAAGCGGGTATTAGACTTAATGAAGAAAGATTGATGAAGAAAAATATTGAAAAATGAACACTCTGCCATTGTGTGATGAATTCACAAGTGCTGGAGTGAATAAAATCATACATTGATTCAATGGTATCAACATGTAAAGAAAAGGAAAAAGAATAAGTGAATAATAACATCAACTTTTATTAAGAAACTAAAATGACTGAAAAGCTTACATGGAAAAAATGAAGATGCGATTAAAAAATGAAACAGGGAAATTACAATTGAAAGAAAGACTTGCATTGAAAGAAAAAATTGGATTGAAAGAAAAACGTTCTATTGAATGAAAAACATGGATGAGAAAATATCATCACCACTAGATCCTTATATAGGAATATTAGGAGGATTAGTTAGACGCCACAACAATCAATTCCCTTCTCAATAATTAGGGGAGTCAAAAGGTGAGTGAGAATAAATGAAATTGGATGTTACAAACTTGAACACAAATATAGGACCAGATTCATTCCCCTTCTTGACGTGTGAATTTATATTTTAATATGGTTGAATACATAGGTGTTTTAGATGTAAAATATCTTTATATATGTTTCATTTAATAGTTGTAAATGTTCATGAAAATTGGACTTTCCGTTTGGATGTTATGGTCTGTCTAGTGGAAGGACATTATGGGTATTCAGATCTGGCCCAACATATAAATGAAAACATCGGTTCCAATTATATTAATTAAAACATCCAAATTATCTCTATCCACATTTGAATAAAATGATCCACATATTTTCCTCTTTCTACAATTACAATTTTAGATTCATTGGGCTTGTATTTTGGGCCCCATATTAGTTTGATGGGCCTTATCCTATTGTGCTTTGTCCAAATAATTCTCCATTCATGCCCAAAAATAACCATCTTCGCTTGGGATGCATCCATCATTCCTAAAAGATAAAATGATCCCAAAAAGTGATAAATCATATCCAAAAATATGATATTCAAAAACTTAAATAAATTAATTCCAAAAATATATGATTGATTGGGCCCAAATTTTCACTTTAAACATGAATTTCCCTTGTGATGGGAAATGAAATTTAATTTATTAAATGAACTAAAATTTATGTTTATGGAATTTGGAACACATGAATATTAAAATATAATCAATTAATACTACCCTATTTCAATGGCTAATCACACCCCCCAACTGGACTTTCTCTAGTCCCGAGCAAAAATAATCTCAAAAATATTAAATTTAATTCTATTTTTCAAAAATATATTAAAATATATTGCTCAAAAAAATACATTATTCTATACAACCCTAAAACCTTTCAAAGTAATTCTACACAAGTTATACTCATTATCATATCCCAATCCCAATCCCATTCCATTGTTAAAATTTATTTTCTCAATTCATCCAAATTTAATTAATCATGATTTTTTGTTGTGTATATTAAAAGATATGGGGCCTTTTTTCTTGTTCAAGGGGAAAAAATGGAAGCACTAGGTGGGAATCACATTAAACCTTAATATGAGTATCCAATTTTGTAAAAAATTGTTTATTTTTTTTAACTACAAAAGATATTAAAATAATATCTCTATGAAAGACAACTATTGAGTCACGATCCCCAAGTGTCAGATACCTCAGATATTGTTAGTTCCATTCTCTACAATTGAGATATAAATCCTAACTTTGGGAAAGAAAACTATGGAGTCACAATCCCCAAGTGTCTAATGCCACACATGTGGACAAAACATTGCTCTATGTGGTCAATATTTCAATTTTTTTGGTATACTCAAATTAAACTAAAAGTGACCCCAAATTCTATGATATGATTAAAGGGACCAAATAATTCAAATTTACACCCATGATCTAATAGACGTGAATTGTGGCATTTTGATTAAGATGATGAAAATAAAAACATTTAAAAAACACATCAGACAGCCACACTATCCAAAAACTATGCTCATGAACTTTAACATGCATTAAAATCATAATAAAATAATTCAAAATTATTTTAAATTCCGTTTTCAAGTTTCACAATTTACATTAGCACATAAAAGTATAATGAATTAGTTTTTTATTAAATTGATATTTTTTCATAGATGCCCTTTTCTTTAAATCTCACATTTTCACTCCCCCAATATTAGATTAAAACATACATCAATGTTTAAATAGAATAGAATAGAGAGTCTATAATTTTGAAGAAAGAGGGTGAGAAGTGATTTTAAATGAATTCATGAAACAAAATCACCTGGTTTAAAGTTGATGACACATCAATAAGCAATTGATCAATTTGGCTGCATGTTACGTATAGACCCCTTTGGGGAGATTAAAGGTTGGGTTTGAACTCTAGATGGAATGGGTTTTATTCTGAAATACTAAAATGCATCAAAACCTAAATCTCATATACAAGAGAAATTATATCACACTTGAAACCCAAAGGGGTTCCATTGAAATTAACAAAAATAACACAAAACGAAATTAAAAAAAACATAAGTCATGTTTCCTCCCATAAAGTGCGTAATTTAAAGTATTTATCTCGACTTGGACACCAAAAATTATCCAATACAATCATTTAACATTTTAAGGGCTTCATTTTTTTAAAATTCTAAATGATTGATAGTGATTATTTTTTTTCAATTGTTTTCATGTACAGTCCCATATTCAACAATGGGTGTGAAAGAACAAGGAATATCATAAAAGGTTGATCTAGATGCTTTTGTTGTATTGACTATGACATCAAGGATCATTCCAATGTTATTGTTTTCATAGGAAGAAAGAATTACTAACACATGGTCTTGGTTATTAGCTATGATGTGATACATTATTGGGGAAGTAGGGATCATAACTTTGATTTTAGTTTCAATGATTGTTTCTAAAGAAAAATTACAATTTGAATCAAAATAGATTTCTTCTCCAAAAATTTTAGAAAAAATTGGTTCCTTTTAAAAAATTTATTCTTCCAAAAAAATTATCCATTTGTATCTATATAGTGGGTATGGATTAAATGTTTGTGATTACTCCCAATTATTCAATGATCAGTAGTCCTAAAAAATCATCATTGGTGCTATATTCATAATTTTTGATCCATGAAGACAAATTTCCCACCTTTGAATCCAAAAAATACATCTCCTCCTCATTTAAATACCCTTCAACATTTCCTTGATCTTATTTATTTATCCCATATCCAAATGATAGTTATTTTTTAAATTCATGAGTGGTTTTTCAGATAAAAGATGTTTCTATCAGTGACGATGAAACGACATCCTAAGTAGGAATGAATTCCTCATAATACATAATTTTTTTTACTTCTAATCTTAATGATGAAACCTCAGAATTCAATTTATACATTTGTTCACATAGTTTTTGTAACACCCCATGATTTAACATCACATTATCTCTTTAAAGTAATTCAGCAGCTTGTGCTACATGCAACACCGAGTTCGAGCACACCGTAACTTACCAAACTAGACATTCAAAAAGTGGTTATGAATAGTATTAACTGAACTTTTTATTTTATATACTCTATATAATTTTAACATCCATATTTTTTATTTCTTAGACATAATATAAGAACAAATTCAATTTTTCAGATAAAGGAATTATTTTTCAAAAAATACAATTTTACAGCCTTTTAATAAAGAGCCCTTTTTAAATCCAATATCTCCCACTTCTATATATTTAATTTGACAAAATAAACTTCTTCTTTAGAATATGGGCATAAAAATATAGTTTTGATAAGTTTTGGTGTTTTTTTGATAACTTTCATATTTAATGAATAGTGAAAATACTAAATTTTAATTGAAAACACCTTTTTTATCAAAATAATTTATAGTGTTATATTATACATTTGAATGGTTTTTATGTATAATTAGATTATATTTTTATCTTTTAATCATATTTTTTCATTGGAAGTAATTTTACATTTAAATTGGACATAAGCATATATCAATCTTTTTATAATTTTTGCTTCTAAAAAACCCGCTTTTGAGTTTTGGCAACGAGAATTAATTTTAAATTATTTAACGCAACTTATATGTTTTTAATTTGGTAAAAAAGAAATCATTTTTTAATTTTGAATATCAAAATTATCCTAGGGTGAATTTTTGGTATTTTTCTAAAATCATTCAATTGTTGATAAATAGTAAAAAGCAATGCATTGTGGTTTAAAACTGCCTTTTTATTTAAATAATTATTTATTTTAATTAAATTTATTTTATATCAAAATAGACACATAATACCTATAAAAATTCAAAGTAATTACTTGTATTCTTTTCATTATAAAATTAGAAGAATAAAAGTTTATTGAACTTTTTAACGTCTTTTACCCACTTTCTAGGCACATTTATAAATTTGCATAAAACATAATTTTACCACTTCTACGAATTGAATTTCAAAAATTTGAGATAAACAGCATCAGGTTGTAATATTTGGTTTAATATGATGAAAATAATATTTGGTGAACAGTAATGTTTTAATTTTATTTACCATGATTAAAATTAAATAGTGTAATTAAAGGTAAAAATGATATTATAATTACCTAACACATGTCCTAATTCGATTGGATAAGTTTTTTTGACCCAAATAAACCTTAGTATAAAAATATTATACTATTTTATCCACATGTATTAGATTAAGACATTTATTATTATTTTATTTAAAGAAGTGTTAATGGTGTTAAATACAAATTTTCATAACTAAAAAATTTTTAATATAGGGTTATAAATAAAATAAATTTGAATAAAAATATTAATTAGAAAGATAAAGATATTTAATACATAATGGTATTTTATTTATATTTTTTAGACATTATATACCTAAATTTATTTATGACACAGTGATGATGCTGTAATTACTTTATTAATGAATGATTAAAATAATTGATATTATAAATATAAAAAGAAATGTAAATTTATGCTTATGATGCATTCCAAGAATTTTCTAGACTAATATTACATGTTAGGATTGATTTAATGTATTTTTTTTGAAGTAATCAATTTTTTTTACTTTCAAAAAATCCAAATACTAAATAGTGTCAAAATAGACATAAAAGAGTTTTAAAAAAATATATTATATTACTAATTGATATAATATTCCAAAAAATATAAGGATTGTAAAAATGGATTAGATAAGGATAAATATGTCAATAATTAACCACTTGGGGTCCACTTGTATTTTTATATTAATTTTATTAACCATTTATTATAATAATACATAAATATATGGTAAAAGTTAAAATATTTAACTGAGAGTAAAATATAAAAGATAAGGTTAATATGTTGATCAAAACCTATCTTAAACATATAGGTTGATAGGTTTTCAACTCATCCCTACCTTATCCTTGAAATAAATCTTTTTTGGATCCATTATAAACCGAATATTATTGTCTAATATATTAATACTTCAAGCTTTTCCTAAAGTGACCCTCATCTCTCTTATAAAAGGGACTTCCCCTTATCTCAAAATCACACCTCCAATGCCTTTTGGATCTAAAAACCCTACTCACATATCCTCCCAAAAACCCTCACTTCAAACCAGAGGCCTTAAATTGATCAGAAATCCAACCTATGTATCCCTTTTTATCAAATCAAAAGGAAACACTCGAAGAAGATATAATAATTCCACCACCTCTTTCAAAGTTCTTTTCTTCTTCCACTTTCTATTTCTTTTTTGTTTCCATACCAAATTAATAACTCCTGTACCTTATATATACTGTGATGTTATTTTATATATGGTATAACCTTATTCATTATTATATCCATCATATGAATGACGAGTCACCATAAGTGCATGCATACGGCTTATCGTCTCTACGTCGTGGTGTAGTTTGTTATTCAACACTTCATTATTTGGATGGGTATAATAATGAATATAACTAATGTAAATAATAAATATAACATATTAATGATTCATTATATATGATAAACCATCCAATTAAATATTATTTCACCATCAATAGAATGATATTTTAGCTCGTGCGTACGTACGGATTACCGTCTCCAAGAATGCGATGAGATACATTCCCCATCACAACCATTCAAAAATAATTTTCATTTTATGATTAAAAATAATGATTAAGAACTTAATATCATTATTTATATCAATAAAATACATACTATCTATAAAAAACATGGCTTACTAACAATGCATATAAATGAAAACGAATCATTTAACACCTGAAACAATGATACTTTTGAAATATTATTAACAAAGAAATAATAAATGATCATATATGATATCATATTTATGTATGTGGTTATAGTATAATTTAATTACAATGACTTAACTATTATATAGGAGTTTAACGAACCCTTTAATAGGGAAAAGTACAAGGTAATGGGTAATTTTACAATCTATTTATTATCTGAGGTAGTTTTTATGAAAGTATCTACTGGGACTTATTTATCATCCACATCTGTGTTTCTTAAAAATGTATTTCAAAACATTTTTACTACTTCTAATAATATGGTTTAAATTCATTTATTCCTTTTTTTTTGTTTTTATAAAAAAAATTGAAAGAAATATTTCCATCTTTTTACAAATAAGGTACTTTATGACCATTTTGACAAATTAAGGTAAGTATGTTTTTAACTTATACGGCGGGTGTGGCTATTTTTGATCGTTATAACAACTTTGAAGCTTCTCTTAAAAGATTTTAAAATTATTTCATAAATAAATTTTTTCTTTTATAATTATGTGACTTTTAAATGATTTCAAAATAAAAAAAAATATTTCTCTCAAATAGTTTTGATTTCATCTCTATAAACATCCTTTGATGGATTTTACACTTCTTTGATGTTGATTTATTATGATACAATCTTCCATATTGTATAGAAGGTTTTGTGGTATGTTTGACTGTGGATGTGTTATTTTTATACTATTCATGGTTTATGGATAAAGTATTAACATGTTTTATTCTAGTTTTAATAAGAATGTTTATGTTATGTTTCAACCTTTTCATATGAGTAATGCATTGGACTTAGTCAGTGATGGGTGGAGCCCCCTAAAGCACCTCAATGCATCAATAGGTCTCATGAGACAAACTACTGTTTTGGGATAAGGCCTCAACAAAATTTTATTTGTAGTCTTGGAACGAGACATTGACTATGTGGTTATGAGTTCTGTCATTATGCATTCCATCATTATAAATTTAGCTATTGATATTACATGTGATTGTTCGATTATTAGAATATCCATCTGAATAAATAAATTGCATTATTTGACTTATCTTTACCATATTATGCAAAATTTTAAGTTTAAATGTTTTTTGTTTTAGTCTAATACATTTCCTTAAATGTTTATCAATATTTATGATAGTTTTTTCTATATTGTTATCCTTAATGAGCATCTAATATCACCCCTTCCTTATGTTTTCTTTTTCCCAGGATGTGAAGAAGTATATTATGATTAACCTGTAGGAATAGGCTAAGGGATTTGAGTGTGTTCCAAGGGGACACAATGTTGTTGTTTTTTATTTCATAATGTAATGTAAAACTTAAGTATGTATCTATTACTTCCAAGGCTACTAAACTAATAAATCATTGGAGACTTGATCTCTTGTGATAATGCTAATGTTATGTAATAATGCACTGACTCTGGGTAACTAGGATCGGGGCATTACAGTTACTATCAGAGGAAGTATAGTACAAACCATGGAATCTAGATTTAAAAAACTCTAATTAAAGAACATTACTGTAAGATAGAATTTGAATATTCATCTATAATAACTTCCTATAATTTTGGTAATGTATATATTTTTTGTATTTTCCAAGAAATATATCCCTATATGGATACGAGTAGGTAGGGTTGGCTCTGGCATAGATGTACCTAGGATTGAAAACTCCGACATGGAGTTTCGGTCTTGTCCTGGGGTATCCAACAACATGACAATGGGAATCTCTGCACTCTTGGTTATGACACTCCTGGGGGATATGCTTATGATAATTCACATTTCCTTTATAAACCATTATGAAGGATTTATGAGTAAATATGTCAGTAAACAAACCAATGTAATAATTATGAGACTAGATGTGTGTAAATATTAAATTAATGCTTTTAATTTTAATATTTTTTTGGATTATACGTTATGATATGATCTAACCTTGTGTATGTCATCATTTAGAAATGTGCCCCGTAGAAGGAATGTGAACTCCAGCAATAGGCATGATCCAAAGAGTTAGAAGGATCATATCTTTCATGGTCTTAAGCCAACATTTAGATGGGTAATAGTCTCACACATATTCTCATAATATAATGAAATGGTATTATGTGTTAATAATATAAGTAATTAATTCTATGAGACATATGGATTTGAAAGGAGGCCAGATAAGAAGATGATGGTATAAGGAAAGATGGATAAAGGGAAGAGGGGAATAAGGATTTTCATATATGTAATAACTGTGGAAAGAATCACCCTTGGATGTGCTTGAAAGGAATGGGTGTTTTTTATATGTGTGGAGAAAGAGGACACCAAGCTTGTGATTTCAAGGGTAAGAAAAAGGTTTCAAATATAAAATGCTTCATCTGCATGGAATTGGGATACTACGCAAATCAATGTCACAATCATCAGAGTATACCCCAAATGATGCTATTGGATAATAATAAAGTTATGATACTACCGCATATGAAGGATAATGATTAGTTATCTTATTTCATTATTAAAGAATTCTATCATTTTTGTATTTTATTAATGATGTAAAATCTATAAGAATTATATTGTATATAAGGATTGCACTGAATTACTATTTCATTAAAGATTTGAGATTGTGTGGTACCAGGTAAAGTGACATAGTTTCAAGTTAAACATTTTTTAAAATATATGGTTGGGAGAAATAAAACCCTTAAAATGTTTCTAGAACTAATACAATGATTTCAGAATAACATATAATTGATTTGGATAAATTATATTTGATATTGTTGACTACCTTGAAACTAATTAACTGTTTATTTATTCCGTAATTGTTGGTGTTTGCAACATTTTTGGATATAAGAAGTATATCCAGTATTCAATAAGCAATAAAGGAGCATGAATGTAATCAATAATGAATTATGGTAATTCAGGTTGTTACCATGTTTTAAGAGAATACATGGTGAGGTATTCAAATGTTATTATGCAGAAAAAGAGATCTTCACTATGTTTACCTTCCTTATAAATTTTGGACTGTGAGTTTGGACAGAAGTATTTTGGATAAGTCTAAAGGTTGGAGTGAATTAAGATAAAAATTTGATACTGTTGTTTAAGGTTAAAACATTTCTTAAGATTATTTTTTGATTTTTATAAAAAGGACAACTTGGGGGTCGGGCGACAGCCCATCATGTCCCGCAAGGTCGCGAGACTTGAACCCACAACCGAAGGGAAACAATGGTGCATCGCCTACCAATGGCATACATGATGTACTTGTTTGTATAATGTAATTTTATTTTTATAATGGTATGGAAGATGAATTATAAATTCCTTATTTATGGAACCCCATACTATTAGGATAAATAGAATATTCTTGAATTATATTATCTTTTGGACTAAAAGATGAGTTTGTGGTAGACGTTAGTTAAAGGATAGAACTCTACTTGTCAAGTAATTTTTTTTATATTATTCTATGATGAAATTAATTATTAAACTTTATGGAAGGGATATCAATACCAAAAATGTGTTATCATAATACCTTATGTTTTGTTGAACCAATGATATTTAAATCATTATTCATTTATGGCTTTGAGGCCCTCAATATACCATTTATTGTTCATTTGTTCGTGATTTATGACTTCAATAACTCCCTATAAATATTTACATTTTCAATACAATAATTTACCTCTAATTTCCACCAATGTTTTTCTATTCAAGATCATAATTTTTTTGTGACTTTTTCATTTCAATTTCCCCCTTATTAAAACTCAATTTTGTTAACCGTATTTCCGATGTCGGTTTTCCACAATGGTATTATCTATTTTTAACCTTTTATTTTTGAAGAAATATTTCAAATTTTGAGGATAAAATTTATTGAAGGAGGGGAGAATATAACACCCTATGATTTCATAACACGTTATCTCTTTAAAGTAATTCAATAGCTTTCCATACACGCAATATCGAGTTCGAGCACACCACGACTTACCAAACTAGCCGTTCAAAAAGAGGTTATGAATAGTATTATCGGCATTTTAATTTTATATACTCCATATAATTTTCACATCCATGTTATTTGTTTCTTATAAATAATATAAGAACAGGTTCAATTTTTCAGATAAAGGAAGTATTTTTCAAAAAATACAATTTTACCGCCTTTTAATAAAGAACCCTTTTTAAATCTAGTATTTTTCAATTATATATATTAAATTTGACAAAATAAAATTCTTCATTAGAATGCGGACATAAAAATTTAGTGTTGATATGTTTTTGGTGTTTTTCTGATAATTTTCATATTTTGATGAATAGTGAAAAATACGAAATTTTTATTAAAAACAACTTTTTTAATAAAAATACATTATAATTTTAAATTATAAATTTGAATGTATTTTAAGTATAATTATATTATATTTTTCTTATTTAATCTAATTTTGGTCATTTTAAGTAATTTTACATTTAAATTTGACATAAACACATATCAATCTGTTGATGGTTTTTACTTTTAAAAAACCCTCTTTCTTGTTTTGACAATGAAAATTAATTTTAAATTAATTAGTTCAACTTTTATATTTTAAATTTGGTAAAATATAAATCATTTTTGAATTTGGAATATCAAAATTATCTTAGGATTAATTTTTGGTATTTTTCTGAAAACATTCAATTTATTATGAATAGTGAAAAACACTGGGTTATTCTTTAAAACCGACTTTTTATTTAAAAAATTTATATTTTTAATTTTAATTTATTTTAATTAAAACTAGATACATAATACCTATATAAGTTCCATGTAACTCATTGGAGTCATTTTATAATAAAATTAGATGTATAAAATTTTATTGAACTTTTTAACGTCTTTTACCCACCTTCTATGCCCATTTGTAAATTTACTGAAAATGTAATTTTTCTGTATCTATGAATTGAATTTAAAAAATACAAGAGACACAGTTTGCATCATTAATTAAAATGTGGATCAATAGGATGAAAATAATTTTCCATGAATAGTAACATTTGAATTTTATTTACCATGGTTAAAAGTAAATAGGGTAATCCAAAGTAAAAATGGTATTATAATTACCCTAACACATCTCATAATTTTATTGGATTAGTGTTTTTAGAACGAAATAAACCTTAGGAATAAAATATTTTCCTCTTTTATCCACTTGGATTATATTAGGACCATTATTATTATTTTATTTAATGAAGACTTAAAAGTATTAAATTCAAATTTTTAAAACTAAAACATTTTTAATATAGGGTTATAAATAAGATAAAATTGACTATAAATATTCCATACAAATATAAAAAGCTTTCATATATAATTTTATTTTATTTATAATTTATAGACATTAAATAATTAAATTTATTTCTAACACAATGATGATGGAGCAATTACCTTATTAATGAATGATTAAAATAATTGATATTATAAATATAACAATAAATGTAAATTGAAACTTATAATTCATTCCACAAATTTTCTAGGTTAATCTGATATGTTATTATTGATTTAATGTATTTTTATGGAAGTAATCAGTTTTTCTTGACTTTCGTAAAAATCAAATACTAAATACTATCAAAATTAACATAAATTAGTTTTTATAAAAATAATATATTACTAATTGATATAATATTCTTAAAAACCTAAGTCTAGGAAAAAGGTCTTAAATAAGGTTATAAAATTCATCAATAAACCACTTGGGATTTTCATTGCTTTTTTAGTAAGTTTATTAGCCATTTATTATAATAAAACAAGAATACATGATAAAAGTTGAACTATTTAACTATGAGTAAAATCTAAAAGATAAGTTTAATATAGTGAAATAAACATGTCTAACACCTATTGGTTGAGAATTTTTCAACACATTACTACCTTATTCTCGAAATAAATCCTTTTGGAGCCATTATAAACCGAATATGACTGTACAATATATTAATATTTCATTTTTTTTCTAAAGTGGCCCTCACCTCTCTTAAAAAAGGGTACTTCCCCTTATCTCAAAATCACACCTCCAAAGCCATTTAACTCACCCAAAACCTACTAAAATATCCTCCCAAATACCCTCACAATAACCTATAGGCCTTACTTGGATCATAAATCCAACCTAAGGATACCTTTTGATCAAATCAAAAGGCAACACCTGAAGAAGAGGTAATAATTTCACCACCTATTTCGAAGTTCCTTTCTTCTTCCACTTCCTCTTTCTTTGTTGTTTCCATACCAAAATAATAACTCCAATACCTTATACATACTGTAAAGTTATTTTAAATATGTTATAACCATATTCATTATTATATCCACCCAATTAATGACAAGTCACCATACGTGTGTATGTATGGCTTACCGTCTCCACGTCGTGGTGTTGTTTGTTATTCAACACTTCATTATTTGGATGGGTATAATAATGAATATAACTGATGTAAATAATAAATATAAAATATTAATGATTATTTATATATGATATACCATCCAATTGCATTCAATTTCACCATCAATATAATGATATTGTTGCTCGTGTGTACGTACGGATTGTCGTCTCCACGTACGTGATGAGATTCATTCCCCATCATAACCATTAAGGAATAATTTTCATTGTATGATTAAAAATATTTTTTAAGAACTTAATCTATTTCTAGATATGAATAAAATACATCATATCCATAACAAAAATGTCTTAATAATAAATAATATTATGGAAACAAATCATTTAACACCCAAAACAATGATACTTCATAAATATTAATAACAACGAAATATTAGATCATATATGATACCATATTTATGTATGTGATTCTTGAATAAATTAATAACAATGATTTAACTATTATATAGGAGGTTAATGTACCCTCTTCTAAAGAAAATTACTATTTATGTGTTAATTTTAAAATCTTTTTAATATCCGAAGTTGTTTTTACAAAAGTATCTACTAGGACTTCTTTATCATCCAAATATGTGTTTTTTTAAAATGTATTTCAAAACATCTTTAATATTTCCTAGAAAATGGGTTAAAGTAATTTATGCCCTTGTATTAATTTTTATAAAAATATTGAAACGAATGTTTCCATCATTTTCTAAAAAGGTACTTTATGACCTTTTAGACAAATTAAGGTAAGAATGTTTTTAACTTATTAATCGGTTGTAGCTATTTTCTGCCATTATAACACCTTCGAAGCTTCCCTTACAATATTATAAGAATATTTTCAAAATAAATGTTTTCTTTTATAATTATTTTAATTTTAAATTATTTCAAAATAGAAAGAGATGTTTATCTCAAATAGTTTTGATTTCATCTATTTCAACATCTTTTTGATGGATTTTACACTTGTTTGAAGTTCATTTATTATGATACAATATTCCATATTGTATTGAAGGTTTTGTGATATATTTGACTATGGATGTGTTATTTATATACCATTCATGGTTTATGGTAAAAGTATTAACATTTCTTATTCTGGTTTTAATACGAATGTTTATGTTATGTTTTAACCTTTTTATATGACGAATGAATTTGGATTAGTAAGTGATGGGTGGAGCCTGCTATAGATCCTCGATGCATCGGTAGGTCCCATGAGACAAACTAGTGTCTTGGAACAAGGGCTAGACAAAATCTTATTTTTAGTCTTGGAAAGCGGCCCTGACTATGTGGTCATGATGTCCAACATTATGCATTCTATCATTATGAAATTATCTATTGATATTACACATGATTATTCAACTAGTATAATATCTATGTGAATAAGTAAATGGAATTATTTGACTTATCTTTCCCATATTATGCTGAAGTTTATGTTTAAAATTCTTTTCTATGTCTTATAAATTTACTTTAATGTTTATTCTTATTTATGATAGTTTATGCTATATTTTTATCATTATTTAGAATCTGAGATCACCCATTGCTTATGTTTTATTTTTTCTTGGATGTGAAGAAGTATATTACGATTAACCTACAAGAATAGGCTAAGGGATATGAGTGTGTTAGAAAATGACACAATGTTGTTGTTTATTCATTTCATAATGTAATTTAAAACTTATGTATGTATCTATTACTTCCATTGATACTAAACTAATTGGTCTTTCGAGACTTCATCTCTTGTGATCATGTCAATGTTATGTAATAATGCACCAACTCTGGTAACTAGGGTCGGGGTGTTACAATTTTTCAATAATTTTATGGGGATTAGGTTTGATATAAGTTTTATCATCATGGACTTCCCCTATATTTATCTTTTCTATCATTCTTGAAAGGTCTAGAAATTGATATTTTAAACATTCATCATCACAAATATTGTACATGTTATTGGGTGTGGGGTATTCACTCAAAGGTTGATCAACGTATTTCAAAATGTTAGGTGATTCCCATGGAAGATTTACTATTTTATTCCATGATGATTTCCTAATGGTATATTGTTGATTATACTCCATTATATGTATTTTGAAATTTTTATTTAAGATTTATGTGACCCTGAAAAAACCATAATGGGAAAAGATAAGAGAAAATGGTTAATAAAAGAGAAATAGGGGAATAGAAAGACGTTATAAGGTGACTTACTTGGTCCCCGGAAGTGGTTCCAAAATTTGGTTGCACCCAAATTTACCCTACAGGTATATTCGGTTTTTGTAGTACATGTAGGGATCAAATTCACTGGGATCGAGGAAGAAACCTTGAGACACTCAGGTTTGATGGATGGTTTGGGCCATGAAGTGGCCAACGTGGGGGGTGATATGGATAAAAGAACTAATTATTAAATTTAAATAACAAAAACAAAACAAAAAAATAATCTATCTAAAATAATAAATATAGATGATTCGATCCAAATTTATCTCTAGGGCTTGATTGGATGTATTTCTTTTCTTTTTCTTTTTCGTTCATTGGTTCAAGAGGTATCCATTAAATGAAATTATTACTCAATACCATTCTCCAATTTAATACATACACAATTTCAATTCTAATCATCAATGCACATAGTGGATCATGTTCATGATCACTCTAGGGAATTGGATCAAACTTTCACTCATAATGTGTCGGCGTTAAAGTCATTGAAGACAAAGAAAAAAGATAAAGCAATGAATGGAACTCTTAAAATGAAGAACATATTTAACAATTTAAGAACATCAAATAACATTAAAATCACCCCATGAAACTCTCTAGGATCAACCCATAATTTTTTATCCCTCCTTTGAGGATATTATATCAATGGATGGATGTAGTCAACTAAAAGAAGCAGAATTGAAAAAGAAAAATATCGAAAAATGAACACTTCACTTTTGTGTGATGAATTCACAAGTGCTAGTGTGAATAAATTCACACCATGCTTCAATGGTATCAACATGTAAAGAAAAATAAAGACAATAAATTGAGAAGAATAATAAATTATAGTAAGAAAATAAAACGATATAAAAACATACATAGAAATTATAATTGAAAGAAAGACTTGCATTGAATGAAAACATGGATTGAAAGAAAAAACATTCGATTGAAATAAAAACCTGGACGTCGTAATACCATGACCATCATATCCTTATATAATCATATTAAGAGCCTTAGTTCTACCCCCCAACAGTCAATTCCATTCCCATTTCTTAAGATAGTCAAAACGTGAGTGAGAGTAAATGAAATTGGACATTACAGTCTTGACCACAAAAATATGACTAGACACACACCCCTTATTGAGGGGTGAATTTGTAACTGAATATGGAAGAATATATAGATTTAATAGAATTCAAATATCTTTATCCATGTTTCCTCTAATATCTTTAAACAATTAAGGTAAATTCGATTGGTCATTTTGAAGTTATGGTCGATCTAGTGGAAGGACTTTATGGGTGTTTAGATCTTGCCAACTATTTAAATGACTACTTGGGTTCCCATTATCTTCTTGAAAACATCATAATTATCTCTGTACATTGTTGAATTAAATGATACCCATATTTTTATCTTTCTAAATTTAAAATTTTAGCTTCATTGGACTTGTATTGTGGGACCCACATTTGATTGATGGGCCTTAGACCCATTATGCTTTCTCCTGAAAAAAGCTGCATTCATGCCCAAAAATCTTCATCTTCCCTCAGGATTCGTCCATTGATCCTACAAGATAAAATTTTCCAAACAAATTTATAAATCATATACTAAAATATTAAATTTGAAAAATTAAAAAAATTAACTCCAAAAATATATGAGTGATTGGGGCCAAATTTTCACCTTAAACATGAATTGCACTTATGGTGAGAAATGAAGTTCAATTTATAAAATTCACTAAAATTGATGTTTATGGACTTTGGAACACATGAATATTAAGATATAATCAATTAATATAGACCAATTTTATTGTATAATCATCTTTATAAGTCATTATTTTACTACCTGAAATAAACATATGTTTACACCATGGCCATTGAATTTAGGGTGACGGTTCTATTTCAATCAAAGGGATGAGATATCAACTTCCATAAATGGAAGGTACAAATCCTTCCTCAACTTATCCATTTATAACATTTCATTCATTATGCACCCAATGTACCCTACTTCCAACCAACATATATCATGGTGTGTTTCATCTGCAAATCTAAGTGCGCGAGTCTTGACATATATTAATGACATTCTTAATGTCTATAGACCATTACACATGCTCAGAGATAGGAATATCTGATGACACCAAAACATGCATAATTCCTACGAGATGATTTGTTCTCATAATCACTTATCTTGTAAATTACCATGTGTAAAATTCATGAGAAGAAGTCTCATCTTCTTACGAGTACTAGCACCGGATAGTCGGTATACTATGTGTCCCATTATAGTATTCCATCCAACCACATAAATATATTTAATACTATTTTCATAAAACATCAAGGTTCTCATCAAAGAGTGGAACTGCTATGACCTTATTAATGCGATAAATACTCTAGGATATTATTATATTATATTCTTGTATAATAATAAAAAAATATTTAATAAGTTTTTTAATATTTATGTACATTAAATATTCAAGTAATCAATTTACAAATAGTTGGTTCTTGGACATCACCTCCAATAAACCCGCACTTGGACTCGAGCCAACTTCCAATGACTTTTAGTCCGCTAGACCCCACATAATGATCATTTTTCTGCTAATTCAAGGCTTAATTCAAGGGGTCTGCTATATTTTCCTCACTAAAAATTCACCTCTCTATAAAAAATCCCTCAAAATATGGTACTTCTATAGTATGTGCTTCACCCACTGATATGACCTTGGATATTTTGTGAGGGCCACTGCTACAGTATTATAACCATAAATTTTGATGGGATCTTTGCTGATAGGTACCACATCCATCTCTTTTATGAAGATCCATGTTCAAAATGCATCTTTAGTGTCTTCATAAGTTGTGATATACTCAGAATCTTCTATAGAATATGCAAAAACACCTTTCTTTGAGCTCTTCCAGCTCACAGAACCTCCATTCCAAGTGAAGATGTATCCCATTTGTGACTTCATTTAATCTTGACCGGCCTGGAAAAATTAATCTACATATCCTCTAATTACTACTTCATCTTCTCCTCCATAAACCATAAACATTTCTTTAGTATGCCTTAAATAATTAAGGATATTCATGACTACCATCCAATGGCAGTCACCTAGATCAACTTGATATCTTCCTACCACTCTCAATGTGTATGTGAAATCTATCCTAGTACATAGAATGACATACATGACTAACCCAATCATTGATGCGTATGTAATCCTTGACATTCTCTTTCTTTCCTCATGCGTCTGAGGACACATTCTCTTAGAAAGATGAATGCTAAGTGATGGTGGAATCAATCCCCTCATGGATTGTTCCATACTGAATCTCTTTAATATCTTGTCAATGTGTGTACTTTGACTTAGGCCTAGAAATCTATTGGATCTATCCCAAAGGATCTTGATCCCAAGAATATATACTACCTCATCCCAAGTCCTTCATGGAGAATCATTTATTCATCCATGCCTTAACAAACTATAAGACTTTTATTTCATTTCTAATAAGTAATATGATACCAAAATATACTATTAGGAAAATTATTGCACTCCCACTAAAATTTTTGTATACACAAAGCTCACATTAATTCTTTATAAAACCAAATTCTGTTATGGCTTCATCAAAAACAATTTTCCATGACCTGGATTATTTCTTTAATTCATAAATTGATTTTTGTAGCTTTCATATCTTATCGGCATCCTTTGGAGTCACAAAATCTTCAGGTTGTGTCATATATAAATCATCCTAATGGTTCCCATTAAGGAAGAATATTTTGAAATCCATTTTCCAAGTCTCATAGTCAAGGTAAGTGACAATGGATAATAGAATTATGATAAATTTTAGTATTGCAACTGGTTAAAAGGTTTCATCATATTCATTTCCTTGATGATTCTTAAATCCTATTGCAACCAGTCCTTACTTATAGGTACGGAATTGTCCTTCCATGTCAAGTTTCTTCATGAATACCCAATTGAAACCAATATGATTTATATCTACTAGATGATCTACAAAAATCCAAACATGGTTTTGGTGCATGGAATCCATTTCAGAATTCATATATTCTTTCTGAATGGCAACGTCTGTTCCACTTACCTCTCCCATAGAGGATCATTATTATGAACTAATAATGAGTCACCATCCTTGGTTAATAGAAAATCATACCATTTTTGTTCTCTAATATTTCTTTTACTCTTATGTAGAACTTATATACCTAGAATATATCTTTCTTCCATGGGGATTTGTTAAATCTACTCTTGTAAAAACTCTTGTGTACCTTGCGCCTCAACTTCATCAAAGTCTGTCTCACTCCCACTATCTCTTTTGGAGATGTTCTCCCACTCAAAGAATATGGCGTGTCTTTCCACTATAAATTTTTTTTCTAAGGGGTCATACAGGTAATATCACCATGCATCATTGGGGTATCCTATAAAGGTACACATTGTACCTCATAGTGAGAGTTTGTTACCTAAAGAGGCCTTAATAAACGCTTTTCTTTCCCACACATGTAAATTCAATAATATGACTTTTCATCCACTCCAATGATTTTATGGAATACCATTTATTGATTTACTTGGTACTTGTTTTAGTATGTGTGTCATTGTTTGCAATGCATATCCCCAAAAGGATAATGGAAGACTTACATGACTTATCATTGATCTCATAATGTACAACAAGGTGTGGTTCCTCCTTTTTCTTACACCATTCCACTAGGGTGTGTAAGGATGAGTGAGTTGGGATAGGATTCCTAAATACTATAATTAATCAATGAATTCTTGAATAATATATTATCCACTTTAGTCTTAGAAGATTTTCTTAATCTTCTTACCAAGATGGTTCTCAATTTGATTCTTGTATTCCTTGAACTTATCAAAATAATCTCACTTATACCTCATTATGTAGATATATCTATATCTACTAAAATCATCTGTAAAAGTTATGAAGTATGACTGTCCACCCCTTGATTCAATTGGAAATGTTCCACACACATCGGTATAAACCAGCTCAAGAAGCTCTTTGGATCTTTCATGTTTCCCACTAAATAGGGAATTAGTCATTTTTTCTTATAAACATGTGTGACATACACCAAGTGGTTTTAGATTGAAAGATTCTAAATATCCATCTTGATGTAACTTTTTCTAGAATTTCTCATTTATATGACCTAGCCAGTGATGCCAATGTTGGGTGAGGTATGATTCATGGGAAGTAGTTTTTTTATTTATTTTCATTACTTAGTTTGTGTAATCCTACATGTAAAGACCGTTATATAAATGTGCCTTAATAAAAAATGATATCTTTAAAAAATAAGAAACATTCATTTTCAAACCTGAAAATAAATCTATCTGTTTCAAGTATGGATATAGAAATAATGTTTCTGGTTACAGAAAGAACATAATAAAAAACTTTTAATACCAATATCATTCTATTTAGCAACATGAGGTGGTAGTCCTCAATAGCTACAACATCTAGTATAGCTTCGTTTGTTGATTGTACATCTACCTACCCTCGGTCAATTTTCATTAATCTACTTAGTTTTGGTATTTAGAAATATATGTGATCACCACAAGCTATATCTATTACCCAATTTTTAGAAATAGTTAAATTGTACTCGATAAAAAATTCACCTGAAGCTTCCCCTTGCTTCTTTAGATGGGTAATGTTTTTATTCTAGTGGCCCTTCTTAACACATGTGAAACAAGTATCTTCATGTTCCCTTCTCTCCCCCTTGATATTCCTTTTCTTGGAAGGGCATGAAGAATCTTTGGTCTTAAATCTCTTTGTCTTACCTTTTCTCTTATTTAGGATAAGGACAAAAGGATTCTCAGGATTAATGTATTTGTCCACTTGGAAAAGGCGGATAAAAAGATCTCATAGAGACTTCTCAATGTTGTTCATATTGAATTTCACAACAAAACTGAACAAGCTCTGAGGGAGTGATGAGAGAATCAGATCGGTACCCAATTCTTTGGGGATTTTAAACCCTAGAACCTCCATGCGCACAATGTATCCAATGATCATGACTATGTGAGGCCCAGTTGGGGCACTATCTCCAAGCTTACTCTAAAAGAGTGCCTTGGAGATATCATACCATTCCAATCATTCTCTATCATGGTAAAGACCACTGAGGTTCTCAAGAAATCTACAGACATCCATGTTTTCATGAGAATTCCTGATTTCACTAAACATTGATGATAATATCAAATATTTTACATCGGATTCATCCTTTATATGTTTTATGTGGACTAGGAACTCTTCATCGCTAGCCTCTTGGGTAGGTGGATCGAGTAATAAGGACTCTGTCATGTAATATTTTCGTTCATGGCATAGAATGACTCGTATATGTCAAAACCATTCTTGGAAGTTACTACAATTGATGATTTTGTCTTTATCCAATATTTACGATACAAATAGATTGGTTGAAAAGTTTTTCATTTTTATTATAAAATTAAAATAGTATATAATTAATACTTTCTAGATTACATTATATGAGAAATAATAAATTAATTTTATTAAGTCTCCCACTATTTTATAAAGACCCAATGGCCCTCACCATTGAACTCATAATGTCTAGTTACTTGGACATTATAGTAGAAAGGATATTTATTATCCTTTGTATAACCCCAACTAGGTTTGGTCAAGATATTTTCAGGTGTTTAGGTAGGAAGGTCTTTTCCAGCTATGGGCTTGAAACTCCTTGATTCATTGAGTGGACTCCCCAATCCTCCACTACTGGAAATCTGACCTTTCCCAACGCTTCTATACCAATGGTTTGTAAAAATCATTGGTATAGGTTCCCTTTCCCAATGGTTTGACGAAACCGTTGGGAAATCCCACTTTGAGGCCACCTTTCCCAACGGTTTGGCCAAACCGTTGGGAAAGGGTATGGCTTTCCCAACGGTTTGTCCAAACCGTTGGGAAAGCCCACATTTTGGCCACCTTTCCCAATGGTTTTGGCAAACCTTTGGGATTGGTATACCCTTTCCCAACGGTTTGGCCAAACCGTTGGGAAAAGTCCACTTTGTGGACATCTTTCCCAACGGTTTGGCCAAACTGTTGGGAAAGGTCCAGTTTGTGGACATCTTTACCAACGGTTTGGCCAAAACCATTGGGAAAGGGTATACCTATCCCAACAGTTTTCCAAAACTGTTGGGAAAGGTCCGCCACAAATCAACCTTGCCCCGGAATCAAAATCCAGAATCAAAATCTATACCAACGGTTGTCAAAACCGTTGGTATAGATCCTTTGATTTTTTATCATTTTCTTACCCAGAACATTATATAAATCAAAATTTAAAATCATTATGAGAATACATATATATATTTATGTAATTATATTCACAAAAGTCATGTTAGGTTAGTGGTTAAGTCGTTGAATAATAAACTAGGGGTCCTGGGATCAAATCCCAGCGAATGTTTTTTTTTGAAATACATATACCAACGGTTCCATAAACGTTGGTATAGATTTTCATATTAATTATACCAACAGTTTCCAAAACCATTGGGATAGGTCTATACCAACGGTTTTGGGAAAACTGTTGGTATAGACCTATCCCAACGGCTTACTTGGCAACGGTTCTCCAAACCGTTGGTATAGGCTATACCAACGGTTTGGAGGCCTATACCAACAGTTCCAAACCGTTGGTATAGGTTAGTTTTCCAGTAGTGCTGAAATCATAACTTGGATTTCCCCAACACTTGCCTCCAATATTACACCAAGTCAAACAAGGGCTACTCCTCTTGATATAATATGGTTAAGTCAACCCAAAACTTTCATAAGGTCTTCCTGTATAAAAGTAAGTGTCCCAGCAAGGGATGGTTAAACACTTAGTTTTATTAATTCTTTTCCTTAGTCAAGTAATAGAAGGCTTATTTTGAGTTAATTTTTTTTTTGAGGGATTTTTATCTCTTATGAATAAATTTCTTATTTATCACATGATTTTTAATATTAAGTTGAACTTTTTTATGTGATTATCCGTGTCTAGATAATATTTTCGCATAATACTGGTTTATTTTAGTTCTATATTGCATTATTATTTAATTCATTAATTATTTAATCATGAAAGCACATCCATAATGATAAACCATGTAACTGAATGAAATAAAATAAAGTTAAGGGAATGATCATAATATTTTTTGAATAGTTAGTTTATCTAGAAGTTGATAAACTAACCCTGACCTAGGGTAGAAACACCATGAACCTTTTGGGTTATTTTTTGCAGCATTCCACTTGTCCATCTTTGTATCTCGGATTGGTTTCACCTCGACTCATTACTTGAACTGCCTCCATAATCTTAGGAGATACATCTATCACATATGTTTTTTAACTCACACACATGTGAGGGGAAAAAGAGGGGTTTACATAAAAGAAACCATGAGTGCATAAGACCTATGAATTAATGAGGAGAGATGGCACACAGACCAATAATTTTAATTTAAAATAAATTAAAAGGATGCCAATCTCATACAGAGGTCTGGTCTTGCTCATGTTCATCCACATACATGCAATGAATTACTCATTTAATAAAACTAGCATTAAATTCATTAATCGTTCTTATAAATATAAATCATTCTTGAATCGATTAATTATTATCTTTAATTAATCAATCCTTTTATCTTAATAATTTTCTAAATTTATCTGAGACTCTCAGCCATAACCATTGAGATAACATGGTGAACACTCATTGGAATCTACAAGATATGTAATTATGATCATTACACAAACATTAATGTTTTAATTATATGTAATTTGCTAAATTTCATGGCATGTAGTTTTCACTACACAGTGTGTATTGCCTTCACTGTCCTATCTGAAGTAAACGCCTAGGGACTCAGTGTGTGATGTGTACTTCAGAAATCTTGGAGTACACGGCGTATCTAGTGGTCCACATGTCGTGTTGTCTCGGGGTTAAATGGATACTGGTCATCTTAGCCACGTATGGGATACACGGTTTTCCCTTCACCAAAAGGGACTACACACCCTATCCAGTGGGCCACACGGCATGTAATACGGCTGATCGTGCGCCAGTCTATCGTGGTCAACATGTGGTGTATGAATTAACTACACTGCGTGTAGTTACTGGACACGGCTTGAGTAACTGATGAATTAATCCTGATGCATTAAAGACAACTACATGGTGTGTAATTAGGATTACACGGTGTGTGTGGAAGATTACATGGTGTGTAAATCTGAATACATGGTGTGTACTACCGTGTTACCTAGACAGAATCAGCAGAGCCTCCTTGTGAGATCCTTGATTTAATTTTAATTAAACAATTATTCATTTCTATTATATCTGTGAGAAACGAAAAGAGGAAGAACATGTCTTGAAATTTAGAATACCAGAATGATTAAACATCAACTGAAAAACATAATCATTAAATTGTAAATCATAAATGTATTTTTAAAATAATTATAAATGATGATTATCCCTCTTTAATACCACTTGAAATATTAGGATGTAGTGGAATCGTGGTGGTTGGGAAGGCCCAACATGGATTTTTCCTTAATCAATGACCAATCTGAGATCATTACGACGAGGAATGCCAGTATCCATAGATTAAAATCAAATATTTATACAAAGAGAACAATAGTTCTATATCTAAGAAAGATGATATTTCATATCTTTTTTATAATTTATTTAATACTTTTTTATGAAATTAAATACCCTGGTCTTCGGTACATTCTTCGTTAACGATCGTTGATCGTCCGGAATGACCCTTCAAGATTACCTTTATTGTGCTTGTGACGATCCAAAGTAGAATCCCATTTAGAGGTGATCCACATTTACTCTAATATATTCTGATCAACACCACTCATTCTCTAGGTGCTAGTGTGGTGGACCGAATGTCATGCAATGATCATTCATGATCTCTCTTTCATCAGTGTTGAAGAACTTTTATCATTCCTAAGAGGTTGAGATAAGAGGAGTTGAGAGAGAAAATGCTTGGTTTAGAAATTCTCAATTCACCAGGGTTTTGCACAATAGACATACCTACCTATTAATAGACATGGGGTTTCAGTTACAATATTTAATTTAGAAATAGTAATTAAATATAATTATAACTATTAGAGAAAACCCATGCCACAGAATAACAATAATAGCACCATTATTTGTGGTGTGCCAACTTCCACAAAACAGAACCATAAATGAAATCTCATTCCCCATAATGATAACAGTATTATTATTATTTCTTCTGCCAATAGGATAAACATTATTTACCGACATGTAAATAATTAATTTATCAACAGATGCAGTCTTGGTCCATTTTAACTCCACTTCTATTTATTGAACACCCAAATAAAATATTTTATTCTCTTAAATAAATATTTTTATTTACAAACTAGTAAATAAAGATTTATTAAATGTTTAATAAAGTAAATAAAAATATTTTATTCAAAATCCGGTGAATAAATATTAATTTAATTTATGTGATCATTTTAACTTGAATAAAATTATTCCTCAACCTTAAGAATAATATTTTTCAATTAATTAAATTCAAATTAAATTTAATCAATACCACTAGAAATAGTTAGTGTGTGACCCTCTAGGATTCTTTCTCGTTGGCATTAGGTGGGCTTTCCTAAATTCCAATATGACTATCTATAAATAGGTCGATGCACTTAAGGGAAAGAACTTAAAGTTGCAATGAAGACATCCACATACAAACACTCATTGTGTAATATAATTCATTATTTCACAATATCTCATTAAGAATGTTTCATGATAGTGTCATCAACCTATATGATTGATACATAATTATTTGACTACCTGAAATAAAATCGTTGTTACACCATAGCCGTGGAATTTAGGGGGATGGTTCTATTTCAATCAAAGGGATGTGATATCAACTTCTATAAATGTAAGGCACAAATCCTTCCCTGACTTTTCCATTAATAATATGTCATTTGTGATGCACCCAACGTACCCTACTTCCCTTCAACATATGGAGTGACGATATTTATCATCAAATCATAGTGCGTGAGTCATGACACATATTAATGATAATCTTAAATTCTAAGGACCATTACACCCGCTCATATGTATGAATATCCGATGACACCAAAACATGCAGAATTCCTATTGGATGGTATGTTCTCATAATATCCCATCTTCGAGATTACCAAGGGTGAACTTTATGAGAACAAGTCTCGTCTGCATACGAGTACTCACACCTAACGATCTATATAATATGTGTCCCATAATAGTATGTCGACAATACTCAGAACTATATTTAAGAATATTGTCATAGGACTCTAAGGTTCTAATCATAGCAGAGAATTGTTATGACCTTATTAATGTGACAAATACTCTAGGGCATTATTACATTATAGTCATTCAGAACTATGAACAATATGTAATAAGATATTTAGTATTTAAGTACATTAAATATTCATGTAATCAATGTAAAAATATTTGTTTCAAGGACACTAACTCCAACAGCTTTAATAAAGGGATGTGAATGTTTTTGAAAGAATATTTAATGATGGATTCATTTTAACAGGGGTTTTATGAAGTTTTAGATGAAATTTTTTAAAATATATAGGGTTTTCACTCAGTTTAAATGCATAATATTATTGAGTCATAAAGTTTCCTTGAATGATTTTAAAAATGAATTATGGTTTTTTCAAAGAGTTCTTGGAATTTATTGGTTTATTTTAAAAAGGGTGTGTTATTTTAAAGCGGAATTTGTGTAAATTGTTGGTTTTTTAATGGGATTTAAAGTGTGATTTTATAAATAGTTTTCAAAGGAAAACTAAAATATAGTTTTCGATAATATTTTATGCTTATATTTTTATAGAATTAGGAAAACCATTACATTTTATTGGTAATACATGTAGACTCATAATAACACCATGGTAAGGGAATGTCACTAACTCTATCCAACCCATAAGATATCCATCATGACCACACTCCTACAAAAGGTGAATTAATGTTCAGCACCATTCAAACTCCTAAACCTATATTTAATCTAACATTACATGAAAGGTTTAAATTAAGGGATTCTTCTACAATTACATCTTATTTCAGGTTTGGTGTTAGCTTCTAAGGGGATGAGTCTCCGAAAACAAAATGCAATAATAAATATCATTCAAATATTGAGTTACCATTATTTAAAAGTCCCTTTTGTGTATTTATATTTTTAAATATTAATATTAGAAACATTAAATAATATAGATATGAATAAAGAATGGATGTATGTCAATCATCTAACAAAATAGTATGAGGATGAAGTAAAATAGTTCATCGAGTTTGAAAAAGATCATGCATATGACCCTTCTCAAATCCTTTTCCCATGTTTACATTGTTTTTATTCAAGAATAATTAGTCTAAATGATTTTAAAGAAAGATTGATCTGTCATAGAATAGATTGAAGTTATAAATATTGGAATAAACATGGAGAAAATATAATGTAGCTAGTGGTTGGGACAACACTGCATTTGATGGATCATCTGATATGATTACAAGTGTGTAGAATGAAGAAAATCATATTAAGGGTGTGATTACAAATGTGAATGACATTGAAGATCATATTTAGGAAGTGAAAAAGATAGTTGAAGATAAAAATTGTGATTTCCCAAAATGTTTTTAGAAGTTAAAGAGTTGTGTAAAGATGCCATTGTATACTAGTTGAACTAAATATATAGCATTTTCATCCATAATGAAGTTGTATAATTTGATAGCATTAAATGAATGGAGGGATACCAATTTTATGGAACTATGTTCTCTCTTTAATGACATGCTCCTAGAAGATAGTTATCTCCTGATCTAAACATATGATTCCAAAAGAATGTTACACTCGATGGGTATGATATGAGAAAGAATACACACCTACCAGAATGATTTTATAATATTTCTCAAGGAATAAAAATTACTAACTGAAAGTGTGGTGCTTCTCAATAAAAGAAATATAAATCCAATCCTATGAAATTTTGATGTTACTTTCAAATCATTCCAAGGTTTAGGCGCCTACACGGGTTTATAAAGACTATAGGTCAATTAACATGTAATGCAGATACACTAATTAAATATGGGAAACTACACAACCCGAAAGACTCTCCTTAGTGTAAGAGAATTGATCATGAGTATCCTAAATTCAAAAATGTGCCTAGAAACCTTCGTCTTGTGTTATCTACAAATGGAGTGATCCCTTTTGGTTTTCAAAGAAGTACTCATAGTACATGGGTGGATATGTTGGTAAATTATAACTTACCACCATAGTTATACATGAAATGAAAATACATCATGTTATCTATTCTTATATCAGGACCAAAACAACCAAGTAATTATATTGATGTTTATTTGTCTCCATTGATCGAGGATTTGAAATTATTGTGGGATTTAGGTGTTACATTGTATGATGCTTACAAAAATGAATATTTCATGTTATGAGACAAATTATATGGGATGATAAATTAATTTTCTTCTTATAGAAATTTTTTAGGATATAGAGTTAAAGGAACTCAATGGTATCCCATTTTTTAAAAAGGTGAAAAGTTAATTAGGTTGAAGAATTCCTCAAAAATCATTTTTTTAGGACATCAAAAATTTCTACCCTAACGACATAAGTACCAATCATGGATAACATCATTCTATCAAAGTTTATAAAAATGTACATCATCATATTCACTAACCGGTGATAAACCATTTGAGAAAGTATAATATATGGACATTGTTTTTGGTAAACTGTTTTCGAAAAACCTTACAAAAACCAGTTGGGAAAAGATATCAGTTTTTTTTTAATTACCATACTGGAATTTTATGTACGTCAAAAATTTTCTCGATGTTATGCATGTTGAAAAAAATGTATGTGATGGTGTCATAGGAATATTTCCAAATGAACCTGTAAAAAACAAGGTATGGAATTAAGGATAGGTTGGACATGGTTGACATGGGAATATGGGAATAGTTGGCACTAGTGAATGGTGAAAAAAGAAATATTTTCATCCAGCTACTTACACTCTTTCCACGATGGAGAGATATCAGTTTTTCAACTTCTTGAATTATGTAAAGGTTACATAGGGCTATTAATCGAATATCAAGAACATCGTGTCAATGAACAATTTAAAGTTAAAGGGTCCGAAATTACATGACTTACATGTTCTCATACAATATCTAATTTTTATATCCTTACATTTCATTTTTTAAAATAATGTATGTCATATGTTAAACAAGATTTGTTTCTTCTTCAAAGATCTATGTAGAAAAGTTATAAACCCAATGAAATTGCTAACTATGGAAAGATAAATTGTGTTCATATTATTTGAATTGGAAAAAAAATTTCCCATCAATAGTCTTTGATATTATGTTTTATTTGATGGTTCACTTGGTGAGAGAGAGTTGACTATCTGGTAATGTACACTATAGGTGTTTGTACCCCATTGAATGGTATATCAATATTTGGAAACGGTATGTCAAAATTTTAATTTAGTAAGAGGGGTGTATTTTAGAGTAATATATTGTTGGGGAATCCATTGAATTATTTTCCAAATACCTATTAGGTGTGGAAAGAATTGTTCTACCAGAATCTCATCACGCTAAGTGGCTTGTAGGTGAAGGAATTTCTGGAAGAGATGTTGTCACAATCAATATTATTGATTGGGAGTCGGCCAACCTTTAAATTTTTCATAATAGTTTGGTGGTTTCCCTATATGTTGAAACTAACAAATAAATTATTAGGGATTAGAATCCATCAATGGTTAAAATATGGATATCAAATACACATAACCAAAAGTGTATAGGATGGTTTCAAGATCATATTTTTAAGGAGTCAGATGAAAATCCATATTCAATTTCAAAATGTCATCGATGGCTAGCCGGAGGACCAAGTGTGTATGTATTATCTTATTATGGTTATGTAATTAATGGTTACATGTTCTATACAAATGAACATGATAAAGGCAATACTGTGAAAATAGTGTTATTACACTTGTGGATGAAGCGATGCATGTTTCTGGTACTAAGAACATAAATCCAATTATCAAAAACATGTCATACATTGGAATCATCAAAAAAATATGGGATTTGGATTATACAACATTCCAAGTGCATATTTTTCAATGAAAGAATGTTAATATATGATTATCGTTAAAATAGATGAATTGGGATTCATGAAAGTTTCTTTTAATAAACAAGGGTTAAAAGATAAAATGTTTATAATGGAATCACATAAATAATAATTATTTTATGTTCTAGATCCCACAAACTGAAATTGGTCAATTGTTCTATTATTGACCAAAACCACTAAAGGGGTAGATAAAAATTAAACTGAGGATGATCCTTTTATTTGGAAATTGTAATCATTTATTAGTGGTCCCAATGTATATGATATTTTTTATGTTATAGGTGAACACCCCAAGCTTCTATGGTATGTTTCTCTTTGAATAATACAATAGCGTGTGTTGTACGCAACTCCGAGTTCTAACACACCACAAAAAAAGCAAACTAGCTGTTATGAATAGTAATACCCACATTATAAAATTTTATATTTCAAAATGGACTTCATTTTTTTATTCGGAATATCAAAATTAGCCCACGATGAATTTTTGGTTTTTTTCTGAAAACTTTCAATTTTTGATGAATAGTGAAAAACACTCAGTCAAAGTTTCAAACCGGATTTTAATTTAAAATTTATTTATTTTATTTAAATTTATTTTTGGTCAAAATAGATTCATAATACCTATATAAGTTCAATGTAGTTCATTGGAGTCAATTTATAATAATTTTAGATATATAAAAATTGTATTGAACTTTTTACCGTCTTTTACCCACCTCCTAGGAGTATTTGCAAATTTACATAAAAATTAATTTTACCTCTTCTATGAGTTGAATTTCAAAAATCCGAGAGACATGGTTGATATTAGTAAGTAAAATTTAGTTCAATAAGATGAAAATAATTTTTGGTGAATAGGAAATTTTTACATTTATTTACCACGGTTAAAAGGAAATAGGGTAATTAAGGGTAAAAATGATATTATTATTACCCTAACACATGTACTAATTCTATTGGATAATTATAATTCGACCCAAAACAACCTTAGGAAGAAAATATGAACCTCTTTGGTCCACATGGATTAGATTAGGACATTTATTATTATTTAATTCAAAGAAGAGTTCAAAGTGTTAAATTCAATGTTTAATAACTAAACCATTTTAAAAATAGGGTTACACATAAGAAAAATTAGACTATAAATATACATTATAAAACTAAATAGATTTCCTACATAATTTTTTTTTATTTATATTTTTTAGACATTAAATAATTTAATTTAATTATGACACAATGATGATGTAGTAATTCTCTAATTACTGAAATATTAAAATAATTGATCTTATAAATATCCAAATAAATGTAATTTGAGACTTTTTATGAATTAAACTAATTTTCTAGGTTAATATGACATATTAGTGTTGGTAATATGACTTATTTGCGAAGTAATAATGTTGTTATGAATTTAGAAAAAACAAAACACCAAATAGTGTCAAAATTTACGTAAAAGCGTTTTTAAAACAAATATTATTTTATTAATGGATATTCTATTCCTAAAAATCTAAGGTTCAGAAAAAATACTTATATAATGATATGGTTATAATTAATGAACCCCTTGGGGGTATTGTGAAGTATATAGTATGTTTATTGACCATATAATATAAAAATACAAAGAGAAATGGTAAATGTCAAACTATTTAACTAAGAGTTAAATCTAAAATATAAGGTTAATATAGAGACCAAACCCTGTCTAAAACCTATTGATTAAGTTTTTTTGACCCATCCCCACCTTACCATTTAAAAAATACTCCTTGGAGCTATTTGAAACCGAAAATTATTTTATTATAAAATAATATTTCTAGCTTTTCCTAAGGTGCCCCTCACTCCTCTTATAAAACGGCACTCCCCCTTCTCTCTAATTAACACATTCAAAGCCATTTGGCTCGGCCAAACCCTACCCAAATACCATCTCAACTTTCCTCTATTCATCTTAGAGGCATTTCTTTAGTCATAAATCCAACTTAAGGTGACCTTTTGATCATATCAAAAGGAATAACCCAAAGAAGAGGTGAATATTTCATCACCTCTTCCAAGTTCCTTTCTTCTTCCACTTCCTCTTTCTTTGTTGTTTCCATTAAAAAATAGTAACTCTAGTATCTTCTATATACTGTGATGTTATTATAAATATGGTACAACCATATTAATTATTCTATCCATCCCTTGAAGGACATGTCACCATACGTGCGTATGTACGGCTTACTATCTCCACGTCATGGTGTAATTGTTATTCAATACATTATTATTTTAATGGGTATAATAATGATGTGTAATTCATGAAAATAATAAATATAACATGATAATTATTATGTATATATGATATACCATCCAATTATATAATATCAAAAGAATGATATTGTTGCTCGTGCATACGTATGAATTACCGTCTCCACGAACGCGATGAGATTCATTCCCCAATGTATCCATTCATGATTAATTTGAATTAGATGATTAAAAATAATGTTTAAAGACTTAATACCATTCTTAATATGAATAAGTTAAATAATATCCAAAACAAACATTACTTACATAACAAATCATACAAAGGAAAACAAATCAGTTAACAACCGAAAAGACGATAATACTATGATATTATAAACAAAGCAATGTTAAAAGATCATATATGATATCATATGAATGTATATGATTATTGTATAATTTAATAAAAATTGTTTCACAATTATACAAGATTTTAACCTACCCTCGACCAAAGAAAAGTACAAGGTAAGGGTTAATTCTACAATCTCTTCATTATATGAGGTTATTTATACGTAATTATATATTGGGACCTCTTTTTCATCCATATCTATGTTTCTTAAAACTTTATTCCAAAACATTGTTACTATTTACTAGACTATGGGTTAAATTCATTTATACCACTTTTTTACTTTTTAATAAATGTTTTGAGAGGAACTTTTCCATTGTTTTCCAAACAAGGTACTTTATGACCTTTTCAACAAAATTAAGTTAAGAATGTCTTTTTTAACTTATATAGAGGGTGCACCTATTTTCCGCAGTTATAACATCGTCGAAGCTTCTCTTACAATCTTATAAGAATATTTTTAAAATAAATGTTTTTTTATAATTATGTGACTCTTAAATGATTTCAAAATAGAAAGAGATATTTCTCTAAAAATGTTTTGATTTCATCTATGTCAACATCCTTTGATGGATTGTAAGATTATTTGAAGTTGATTTATTGTGATACAAAACTTCAATATTGTATTGAATGTTTTGTGATATGTTTGACTATGGATGTGTTATTTCATACCATTCATGGTTTATGGATAATGTATCAACATTTTGTATCCTAGTTTTAATACGAATTGTTATGTTATATTTCAACCTCTTCTTATGAGGAATGTATTGGACTAGTATGTTTCGAGTTGGGGACCGATAAAAGCAATCCCTTCGGGTTAGGTTCCAGTTATAGAATACCCTCGGGGATGGAGTCTGGTTATAAAGGCTCTCCGGGATGGAGTCCGATTAAATAGGCTCTCTGGGATGGAGTCTGGTTATGTATGCTCTTTAGTTTTGGGTCCTGTTACAGTTAGCCCATTGGTCCTGGCACGAGGCCTTGACATAGAAATTAAAGTTTGACATTATGCATTCCATCATTATGAAAGTGGCTATTGATATTGCATGTTATTATTTGACTAATAGAATATCCATGTGAGTAAGTGAATAGAATTATTTTGATTTTATATTTTTCAAATTATGTTGAAGTTCATGTATAAAAGGATTTTGTTTTAGTTCTATACATTGCCTTAAATTGTTATGCTTATTTATGAAAGTTTTTTCTATATTGTTATCCTTACTAAGAATCTAAGAGCACCCATTTGTATGTTTTATTTTTTCCATGATTCGATGAATTATATTATGAATGACCTGTACGGATAGTCTATGGGATCTCAGTGTTTTCTATGGAAACAATGCTGTTGTAGTTTTCCATTTTATGATGTAATGTAAACCTTATGAATGTATGTAGTACATCAAAGGCTACTGAACTAATCGGTCTTTCGAGACTTGAACTTTTTGTGATCATGCCAATGATGAGTAATAATGCACTAACATTGGGTAAATAGGGTCAAGGGTGTTATAATATGAGACCAAAATTAAGGTATTTGGATAGTTGATAGAGGGTTCAAATCCCTTCAACCATTAAAAAAGAGATAATTAAATAATCATTTTATATTTTTTGTAATAGACATTGTGTTACCTCGTGTTATTATTAGTTAATTTCTGCATTTATGTAATCTAATTTAAATGTTAAACCACTTATTTAGATAATGACTTATATATATGCTGGTGCTCTAAATCCTGAGGGAAAACATGTCTTTGAACCAATTGTAGCTCTTAGTATATAGGAACAACAACCTTATACATGTGATGGTACTCCTAGTCCATAGTAATAACATGTTTCTCAATCTGTTTTTACTTCTAATGTAGAGGTACAATGACCATCTGCACATGTCAATGTTACTGCTCCGGAGAAACATATTGAAAAAGTTGAATCTGAGGAAATGGAGGATATGAGGTACCGGCGACGTAGAAAAAATAGGAGCACTAGAGTTTGATGGAGTTATAAAAAAATCATTAATGAAAAAATCAAAGGTATCAAATACAAGGTCATATAGAATTTTTAGTTCCTGCATGTTAAACCCAACAAGGCCATGTTCTCTAGTTACATTTTAATCTTCACTCAGCAACACGTGCCAATTAATGTAGATTTGTGTCACTATGTTACGGTCAGGCTTAATACACTTATGTGTGAAGAGATTATGGTAACATTATGTTATCATTTCATTATTTAACTAAAATATAAAATACTAAATCATTGAAATACTCTTAATCATCCCTTGAAGAGTTCATTTATATAAGATTAATCCCATAATAAATATATATTAATGATTACTGGAAGGATTAACATAGGCTTTCTCACAATTCTAACGAGACATTATCTTAAAGATGTTGAAGGGAAAATAAACCTACATCCACCGCTTATCTATACACACCTGATAAACCATGAAGTTTGGGATGCATTTACTATCTGTCGTGTGGACGTATCTTTTCAGAGAAATTGTGTCTAGCAATACATTGTTTGAAGATACATGGATTCAACAATTTGATTGAAAATTTTTTATTTATGAAACAACAATTGAATTATGAAAATAAGGAATGGGAAGTAAAACCAACGTACCCCTACCATAAAGCAAGGATAGGGTATGCTTCACTTGAAAAAATATAGTATATATTTTAAATCTATCATAATACTTTTATGTGAGATGAAAAAAAACATAATTATGTTCCACTATTTATATGAAGATTGATGAATCCAAATCCACAGTCACTTTCATCCCATGCCATGTGCTATGAAAGGAATAACATGTAAATAAATATGAGATACTAATAGATAAAAACACACAAAAAGTGTGGGAAACATGTGTATGTATGGTATAATAAAATTATGTTTTTCTTCAAATCATTATTACATAAAAATGATCACTTATTTTACTATACTTTTTATACAACATTGTCACAGGAATCATCAACACCTATACCGGATGAACACTTATTATCAGTGGTCTTGAAGTAGTGAGAATAGTATATTTGCGTTAGAGGTGAAGGTTTTTGGGTGAAACCCCAAACATATTTTGAAGAAGAAAAGATGGGGATCAAAGTAAAGAAATGAAACATATGATGTAAGAAATAGATACCCTTGAAGAAAAATTTCAACGGTAGATAGAGTTGCTAGAATCATTTATAAATGGTAAACAGAGTGTAAAAATAACTCAAGAACAACTATCGTGTAATGATACCACCACCCCCACCCACCCCACCCCACCCCCCACCCCCACTAGATTTGAGGTGATCCATTCCCCTCAAACTATTGTCTTAGCTAAGGTAGTCAATTTTCAAATAATTATTTCTATGAAATTTGAATCAAATAGACATTGATACCTTTTATTTACTGATATTTTATAGGGTGATATTAAATATTATTTATATCTATAAACACCCACCCATATCCTTGTAGAAAAGGCTATCATGTTCAATATCCAAAATGACATGTTGCACAATAGACCACTTTGAACAGGTCACGTGAGAGTGTTGATTAGCATATCCCATGAGCTGAGTACCAAGTTCATATTCCAATTGATGATGAAGATATTCATAAGGTGGAACAAGCAATTGGAACATTCATCTCTTGGTTGTCACGTATTTTAAAAAAACATATCAATAAGGAGGTATTCATTTACAATAAATTTTTCAAGCTAAAACTTTAACAATTAATGAAAAAGGTTGAATTCAACGAATGTTATTAAAAAGAAAAAATAAATAAATGGGTGGAATGAAATACCGTCTCAAAAACATCTAAAGGATCAACCAAATTATTAAAAGGATATACTGAAATCACCTTTACCCCGCCCATTTTATATTCGCATTTACTATCACTGAATATTCATATGCATACAAAGTTAAAAAAATCAGTCAAATATTGGATTTTGAATAAAATGTGTGCAGAGAAGAAGTTCAATACTTCATTGGAGTTGAGAATGTAATTGAAATCCCCGACTATGATTGGCTAAGTGGCTCAGTTGTAAATTTATACATGAAGTATGTTTTCATGATTTGATTTCCCAAAATTTTATATACTATTCTAATTATAAATAAATATATTTCCAATTTTTTGGGGAATATATATCAAAAACAATTGAAGGGATTTCCCCTAGAAAAAAAATTCGACTCATTATTCCTCACAACACCTCTACAGAATAACCAAAAATAGTTACCAAAAAAATGATGAAATAGTGGAAAGACCGGTCAAACCATTTGAAAGAAAAATTTTGAATGATAGACTCTTCTTAATACCAATGATGTAGGGGTAAAACTCTATAATTTAATCATGTAAAATATATTATCATTTCATTCATTACTTATTCGTTTATATGTTTTTAGGCAACATTGAATGCTCATTGCGGTCAATTTGAATACTCCAAAGACTTATTTCTTGGATTCAATTCATGGATATCCAACAAACTAGCCACACATGGTGGAGTTTTTCAATTTTTAATACAGTACATCAAAAAATTTAGAACTAAACATCAGGTTATATAATTTAGATTGTGTTTTAATGGGGATTCTATTATGATAGTGTGATGCATCAATATCATGAAAAACAAGGAATGGGGCCAGGGGCTAAGCATGAGGCCCATGAAAAGTAATAATACTAGAAAATTATCAGGGTATATATAATAATATTTCACTATCCAAACTTATTTTAAAAAAATTACTTATTCTGCTCAATATTTCTACAGTTTTTAGAATAAACAAATGGAAATGATTTTGGTTATTAGTTTTTAAATTTATGAGTGAGATCATATTCCATCAACAAAATAGAATCCCCATTGAGGTATTTTCAAAGATAATTATTATTTAATTTAAAATATGTAATAATCATTTGCGTATTTATATTTTTCCAGAACTACTATAACTGTCAAAAAGACTCATATTCAAAAGATGATATAGATTTCTTAGAAACAAATAGGATGCATACCAGATAGAAGAATGTACACACATAAC
The DNA here is from genome assembly GCA_963277665.1 of Viscum album. NCBI lineage: Eukaryota > Viridiplantae > Streptophyta > Magnoliopsida > Santalales > Viscaceae > Viscum > Viscum album. Next base: position 1,230,840,418 of record OY728130.1, read on the forward strand.
ATGAAGATGTTACATTAATAAAACTATTGGATTATTTCATATTTATGTTTCATTAAATTATTTTTAGTATTACTTACATAAGAATTGTTTTCCTATACAGGTGGATTCCTTTGTTTGAGTCGGGTTGGTTTGTTCGAAGATTCTCATGTTCATGAGAGATGGGACTTCGAGGATGAAACTCATAACTTAATGATAAGGTAATTTTTTTTAATATACTAATTTTTTTCCTCATAATATTTTCTATTCTCTACTACATTAACATATTCTATGTAATTCATTTTATTTAAAATTGACATTAATTTTAGTAAAAAAGACAAATGACATACTCAAAACTGAGAAATCAGATTCACATTGTTTTGATACTTTAGGAAAACAGTCCATAAGTAATTTTTGATGTTTTTAAATCAGCTTCTACTCAATATGATTCATGGTGTTGCCGTTATAACTCAAAGTGTCTGTTTCTATTTAAAATTGGCATTAGTTTTAGAAAAAATAAAAAGTGACATACTGAAAACTGAGAAAATGCATTTGGATTGTTTTGATACTTTAGGAAAAAAAACCATGAGTCATTTTTTGATGTGTAAGAGTCACCCTCACCTTAATATGATGCAAAGTGTGACCGATATGACTCTAAGTGTATCTTTGTATTTAAAATTGACATTAATTTTAGAAGAAGAAAAAACAAGTGACATAATTAGAAGTGAAAAAGCACTTTCGGATAGCTTTGATATTTTAGGACAATGATCCATGAGTCATTTTTTATGCATATGAATCAACCAAACCTCAATCCGATGAATGGTGCGACCGGTATAACTAAAACTGTCTGTTAATAGTTTAAAATTGATATTTTGGTTCAAGAAGTATCACACACTAAAAACCAAGAAAACATTTTCTTATTTAATTAATAATTTATTACAATGATTCATAAGTTATTTGTAACGTGTATGAAGCATTCTCACTTCAAATTGGCACACGATGAAACTAGTAAGACTCAAAATGTGTGTTTCTAGTTTTAAATGACATTTTAGTCAAACAAACACAATTGGCATAATAAAAACCAATAAAATGAATTTGGATTGTTTTGATACTTTTTTAAATTGATTAATGAGTCATTTTTGACATGTAGAATTCTACCACACCTCAATATGATGCACGGTGTGACCGGTATAACACCAAGTGTGTTTTTTATTTAAAACTCACATTAATTTAAGTAAAAAAAGGAAAAATTGACATACTAAAAATGGATCAAACACATTCTGGTTGTTTTGATACTTTAGTAAAATGATTCATGAGTCATTTTCGATGTGTAGGAATCAATCCCACCTCAATCATATGCACGGTATGACCGGTATGACTAAAAGTGTCTATTATCAGTTTAAAATTGAAATTTTAGTTCAAACATTTTCACTCAATAAAAACAAAGCAAGCATGCTCTGATTATCTTGATAATTTCGGAAAGTGAATCATAATTCATTTTTCATGTGTATGAAGTAGTCCTGCATCAAACTAACGCACGATGCCACTAGTATGACTCAAAATGCATGTTTCTAGTTTGAAATGACATTTTAGTAAAAAAACACAATTTGCATATTGAAATCCAATAAAATTCATTCAGATTATTTTGATACTTCATAAAAATTATCCATGAGACATTTTTGGATTTTATGAGTCAATAAAACATCAATACGATACACAGTTTGTCTGGTATGACTTCAGGTGTCCCTTTTTTTTTAAAATTGTCATTAATTTAAGTAAAAATAACAAGTACCAATCTGAAAACCAAGAAAACACATTTTTATTGTTTTTATACTTTATTAAAACAATCCATGAGTCATTTTTAATGTTTTCTAATCAACCCCACCTCAACCTGATGCATGTTGTGACTGGTATGACTAGATATGTCTGTTATCAGTTTAAAGTTGGCATTTTAGTTCAAAACGTGTTACACATTGAAAACCATTAAAATGTGCTCTGATTGTCTTGAAAATTTAGTAAAACGATTCATAAGTCATTTTTTATGTGTATGAAGCAGTCTCACATCAAACTAATGCACGATGAAATTGTTATGACTCGAAATGTGTGTTTCCAGTTTGAAATGGAATTTTGGTAAAAAAACACAACTGGCATATTGAAAAATGAGTAAATGGATTCAGATTGTATTTATACTTTAGGAAAACGAACCATGAGTAATTTTTTATATGTGGGATTCAACTTCACCTCATTATGATGTATGGTGAGACCGGTAAGTATCCAAGATTGACGTTTTATTTAAAATTGACATTAATTTTAGTAAAAAGAATAAGTGACATACTGAAAACCATGTGAACATATTCAGATTGTTTTGATGCCTTAGTAAAATTATCTAGGAATCATTTTTGTTGTGTAGGAATCAATCACACCTCAATATGACGCATGGTCTGACCAGTAAGACTAAAAGTGTCTGTTTTCATTTTAAAAATAGATATTTTTGTTCAAAACATGTCACTCACTGAAAAGAAAGAAAAAATGATACAATTGTCCTGATAATTTCGGAAAGTATTTCATAAGAAATTTGTGATGCGTGTGAAGCAAGTTCATGTCATACTGATCAATGATGCAAGCGATATGACTCAAATTGTGTGTTTCAAGTTTGAAATGACATTTTAGTAAAAAAAAAACTGACATACTGAAAACCAAGAAAACCCATTCATATTGTTTTGATAATTTAGTAAAATGATCCATGAGTTTTGTTTTATGTGCAGGAGTCAACTTCACTTCAATATGATGCTCGGTGTGACCGGTATGACTCTATGTGTGTGTTTTTAAATAAAATCAAAATTAATTTTAGTAAAAGAACAACTGACATAGTGAAAACTGAGAAAATGCTTTTGGATAGTTTTGGAACTTTTAAAAAATAATTCATGAGTCATTTGTAATGTGTAGGAATCAACCACACCTCAATATGATGCACGGTGTGATTGGTATGACTAAAAGTGCTCGTTATCAGTTTAAAATTGACATTTTAGTTCAAAATGTGCCACTCACTAAAAACCAATACAACGAGATCTATTTATATAGATAATTTAGGAAAGTGATTCATAAGTCATTTTTGACGTGTATGAAGCAGTCTCATGTCAAACTGATGCATGATGCGGCCAGAATGACTAAAAATGCATGTTTTCAGTTAGAAGTGTCATTTTAGTAAAAACACAACCTGCATACTAGAAACTAAGAAAACAAATTCTGATTGTTTTGATACATTAGTATAATGATCTATGAGTCATTTGTGATGTGTAGGAGTAAACCATGTATCAATAAGATGTGCAGTGTGACCGATATTACTCTAAGTGTGTCTTTTTATTTAAAATAGACATTAATTTTAGTAAAAAGAACAAGTGCATACTGAAAATAGAGAAAACACATTTGGATTTTTATGATACTTTAGGATAGTGATCCAGGAGTCATTTGTGATGTGTAGGAATCAATTCCAACTCAATCTGATGCACGGTGTCACCAGTATAACTTCATATGTGTCTTTTTTATTAAATATTAATATTTTATTAATGTATTCTTCCATATTAATGTTTAATACATTTCTTTATAGAATTACTAACATAATATTTATTTTCTTATATTGACGGAATCATTTTCTCAGGTTTAGATTATTTTTTCGGCAACTAATACCATGAGCGGACATTTTTGAGAGGGGATCACAGGCGTCAAAATATGAAACATTAATGTTTTTAAATGTTTGTTGGTTAATTATAAATTTAATTATATAAAATATTGTTTGAAATGTATATATCAGGGTTTTTTGTATTTACCGTGAGAGGACATATTTGTATTCATGGTGCCACATTAAATGTATATAGCATTGTTTGAAATTATAAGTTTTTTCTAGGTGTGTTATATTAACAGCACATTACTACTAGCTAGGCCTTCATCATCGTTTTTTTAGCACTGATAAAGGACCCCTTTATCATCACTGTGATTAACAGTGTTTTTTTAGGGCTCTTAAAATCCATTTTGTGGGATATTAAAGGGACTATGTTTAATAGTTGTTGGGGTTCATCCAGATTTATTGGATGTAATGGCGCATCCTCAAAATGAGGATACGTTTTGGAAAAAGAGAAACGTGGGTCAAGGACATGTGAATTTATTTCACATGGAGGCATGTTTTTAACATGGGAATGATGGCCTATAAAAAGGGAAGACAGCATCCATGCTTCATCATCCACAATACCAAGAGCATAGGGGGTGCACACGCAACAGTAGTAGAGGGAATAGGCTTGTGCGGAAAAACATGGACAACAGTTTCGAGTTTGAGAGGCAGCGGACAACAGTGAATTGGGTTGGGCAACGAGGTGCTACAACAATTCCATGTGTTCAGTTTTGGTCTTCGAAGGGTGAAAACTTATCACAAACTATTATCAGAGAAGCGTCGAAGGCGTATTGGGTGTGAATATCACACAGGTTTTTCTATGCTGTATTTGTAATTCATGTTTGAGCTATTTCTTGGATTCTTTTTATTCTCTAATTCATAATGAATATTCTCAGAGTTGTCCCATGGTTTTTCATTCCTCTATAAGGAAGGGTTTTCCACATTAAAATCGGTGTCCCCTTTATTATTCTGTTGTTTTGTTTGGCACTTCGTTTACATTGGTGATTCTCACAAATTGTTGTTGTCGCAACTGAGTTTATTTTGAAACCAATCAGCTTCTGACCCAACATATGGTATCAAAGGAGGTTATTCATGTTTCTTACTGAATAAATATGGGCAATGAGGTGCTACAACAATTGTTGTTGTCGCAACTGTGTCTTTTTTTTTATTCATGTTTCTTCCCACAGTGTCGTATCATATTACACCAAAGAGGGGACTATTTTCTTCATATGCTAAAGGTAACATTGGTAGATTGAAGATGGGAAACGGAGATTCTGTCAATGTCATTGGTGTTGGAGATATTTGTATCACTAAGAATGTAGCTTGTACACTAACATTGAGGGATGTGCGACATGTGCCAGGTATATGACACAATTTGTTATCTGCCTGTACCCTTGATACTGATGGATTTTGGAGTTCGTTTGGCGGTGGAAGATGTACTTTTTCCACAAAATCCATGGTTTATGGGCAAGGCCAAATGGATGACATTCTTTATAGGCTAGATGTAAAGGCGTGCAGTGTTGTGAAGAATCCAGCTGCGAAGAGGACTTCTTCATATTTATGGCATAGGCAATCGTCGTGCATGAGTCGAAGATCATCAACTAAGTTGAAGAAGGTTTGGAAGCAAAAGCATGTCAGGTTAGGTGTTTCAAATATTGTACTTAGTTCTTTTTCTTCAAATAGTGCTACTATTGAAGAAAGAATGAATGTTGAATACTGAGGTGATGTGCTGAGAGTTTTTGACTACTCGGATGATGTTGTTCATAGGAAGCAAGTAATTCTTGTAGGTGCTCCAGATTAGGTGGGGATCACAATTATGGGGGAGTCAGATATGATTGATTCTGGTATTAACGGGGCAGACACAGACACGATGAGTAATTTGGACTTTGGATTTCTTTTGTAGGGGGAGCTTATAGGTTTCCATCAGAGATGCAAAAGGGGATGTCATATTTTTTGCAGAGGTTAACGGTTGGAGCGACATCAACCAGTTTGCTTTCCAACTAAGTTTGTTGGATGTGATCTCCTACTTCAATGGGCTAAAGGGGGAGATTGTTGGGGTTCAGCCGATTTATTGGAAGTAATAGCACTTCCTTAAAATGAGGACGTGTTTTTGAAAAAGAGAAATGCAGGTAAAGGCCGTGTGAATTAAATTCACGCTGAGACATTTTTATGCTGGAATGGGGGCCTATAAAAAGGGGAGGCACCAACCATGCTTCATCATCCACAATACAAAGAGCAGATGGGGCGCACACGCAGCAGCAGCAGAGGGCGGAGGCTTGTGTGGAAAAACGTGGACAATAGTTTCGAGTGTGGCTGACAACAGACAACGGCGAATTGGGTTGTACAACGAGGTGCTACAACAATGCTGCATGTTCGGTTTTGATCTCCAAAGGGTGACGCCTTCTCACAAAAAATTATGAGAGAGGCTGCGAAGGCATATTAAGGTGCGAATTTCACATAGGTTTTTCTATGCTGTATTTTTAATTCATGTTTGGGTTATTGTTTGGATTCCTTGAATTCTCTCATTCTTAGTGAATATTTTTGGAGTTGTCCCGTGATTTTTTAATCCTCTGCAATGAGGGTTTTTTCATGTTAAAATTTGTGTCCCCTTTATTATTCTTCTGTTTGGTTTGGCACTTTGTTTACCTTGGTGATTCTTACAAACTGTTGTTGTCGCAACTATGTTTATTTTGAAATCAATCGGCTTCCGACCCAACATTAGTGTCCTCTCTTAGATTTTATAAAATCTTAAAACCATTTAGAAAAAAAACACAAAGAATTCCCTGTTGGATCCTTTTGCCAGCACTTAAAAAAACCTGTAAATGGGGACGAGGGCAAACCATATTCTCACACACCCTTTCGGTCCAGTGATTCGCTTGACGTATGTTAGGTTTGTTTGGCATTCGCCCATTTACTCAAGTGGGATGGTGCCACCCACCCACATGGTGTCAAGTCAGGTTGGCTTAATTTACGTTGTCATGGTTTTAAGGAGCCCTTATCTCATGTACTGTCTTCTTTCAAACATTATCCCATATATTCCCCTTCAATTCAAGGGATTATGGAGGTCTTACAAGTTCCTTGACATAAATTTCCTCCATGTATTTGGTTTCTTCCCTCATAATGTCTATGTAATCAAATTTTAGACTTAATGATCACAAAATGTATTCACATAACCACATTTTTTCAAGCATTTATTTGTTTCTTTTTAGTTAGATCACCACTACCATTACACCGATAGGATATTCAGTAATGGATTTAAAATATTTCATATAAAGGGATTCTAACCCACATCTTAGATATTATTGTCATATCTACTTCACTTTATCAACACCTTTGAATTAACTGTGAAGGATTTCCCATATTTCTTTTGATATTTTTAACGAAGTGATTCTCTCAAACACCGCTTCATCAATTCATTCATTGATGATAGATTTAGCCTTTAAGTATCAATTATATTCTACCCAAATAGTAGCCTTTTTAATATTTGGAATGATATCATCCTTTTTCTTGGATTTGGGCCATTTGTATCAATCCTCCACATTATGCATGACATGTTGAGTGTCAAGGCATTCTTGAATTTAGATGCACCAATTATAGTAATTACTCTTCTTTGATTTGGGAATCAAAGGTTGAGGAACCACATTCCTCATATAGGTTGAAAAAAACCACATTCAAATGATTTGATACCCCTGAAAGGATTATTTATACAAATAAAAACAATAAAATAAAGTAGATAAATTGTGGTGATTTTAGGAGTAAAAAGTACGCATCATAGTGAAACAATTTTATTGCATCTATTAGATAAATTTTTTAAAGGATAAAAGATGAAAAAACAAGGGGAAAACATCTTATTTTATAGAATAACAAATCAAAAATATGGAAGAGTTGATTACATTAATATGTTAACTGTCATTATTAGGTTTGTTCAAATTAATTGTTGAAAAAATTAATTACTCTATTTAACAACTGTAAAAAAACCCAAAATTTGAGAATGTCCCCACACTATCGCACCATTGAAATTTTTGATTTCAAATATTAAAATAAGTTTTTTTCAAGAGAGGGGTGGTAGTGTGCGATCAAGGGGCCACTAGGATGATGGTGGTAGGGGTGTTTTGGAGGTGGAAAGGGACGACATGGTTGTGGAAAGACTGGCATGAGAAGAGGCAAGGGAATTATGTAAGGGATGTTATGGGAAGATAATGGTGGAGATGGGGAAAGTCCTAGAGTTTTTACAATGGGTTTTTAATTTTTTTTCTCAAAAAGCAAGATGGGATTTTGATTCTTTAAAAAATGGGTACAAAAAGCATGAATCTCATTCACGATTCTTCATTTTGAGAGAGGTGAATAAATGGGGTTCACTCTTCTCCCTCTGTCGTTGAGGAAGCATGAACCACATTCATGCTTCTTCGGTGAGGTACAGGAAGCGTGAACCCTATTCACCTCCACTAGACGTTCTTGTTGTAGGTCATGATCAACAGATTCCCAAATAATCTCGTCATCATGAGACTGTCTGTCCACTGATGTTTCTAGAATTCCACCAGCTACATTACCAGCATAAGTTCCATTGTCACCAGGTATTCTGTTGTGACAGTAGTCTGGAACTAATGCCAAAGCATCCTCGACGGAAAATAAAAGTATATGTAATTATATTTTCAAATATTAGTAAATAAAGTTTAATATATTAAAATTTATATATGTTTATGTTATATTATTTAAATATATTTATTTACATATATTATTTTATAATACATCTAAAGTAAAAAAAATTAAATTATAATATTTGATACACATATGTAAATAAAGTGAACATACCTAAATACATAGATACATAGACAAATTTAAAATTTAAAATTTTAGAAAGCTGGTGTAGATATTTATTATATTTTAGGTCTAGTTATAGGTAAAATTATACAATTTGTTGAACATAATAAGTATTCAAAAAAGACAAGTTATGAGTATTGTGTGATGACTGATCATGAAATGACCGACCAATTCATAGATGAAATTGCATATCATTTATGTGTATGTGGTTATATAATTTTTTTTAATTGCATTTTCATTTCTTCATTGATGACCTGCTAGTCATCCCTCTCTAAGTATGTAAAGACCTATGTGTCCACTTAAAAAATGTTATTTATTTCAAACCCCCAGATCCCCTCACTTAATTGTGAGTAACTTTGTAATAAAAGGCATTCATGATTGACAAGAGCCATTGTTGTTTGAAGGAAAAATAATGGATGTTGAAATATGCGATAATAGAGACTCCAAGAGTTCACCCTTAGGTTTTGGTTAGTTTATGCACCATTGTACGGAATGTCCCGAGTGAGATTTCTTACGCGACACGAATGACGCTATCAAGGATTGATAATAATTCTTTCTTCCAATGTTGAACCATTTTTTATTAACATTACTGAACAACATAATTTGTTTTCATAGGATGCTCGTATCACTCATCTCCTTCACATATCTAATCCGTTAGAGGGATGTGCATTAATTTGATAAGAAATTTTTTTATAGAGTTGTGACAGAGTTGATTCTTCCCATGTATGAGATTTATCATGTAGTTTTCTTTGATCCTCCAGGCTGCTGAGCCTGATATAGATGTGTTAGGGGTGACAACCCTGTTATGGATGCAGATTTGGCACATGAGGAGGGTGTTCATCATAATTAGCAAGATGCTCCTCAAACTCCTATTGCATATGATCCACAACCACAACCAAGGGTACAGACACAGAAAAAGTCTGTAAGCATGTTAGGTTTTGTTGCAGAGATAGACGTTGAGTGGTCTATGATGCATTCTTTAGCATACTCTAATTAGCAGATATTTGCAGCACATCAGCCATCTTGTTCATATGTTGGCGAGAGTTCCAGTCATCATCCATTATATTTAGAGGTACAACAACGAGACTGTACATGAATTTCCTGCCACATAAGATGATGTAGAGGTGGGAGTCAGGGATGATATACAAGGGGAGGATACACATGTGCATCGACGTAGACCGACACATCATGGATGCATTATATACACACCTCCTTGTGGCACAGAGGAGCATCCAAACCACATACGTAGATTAGATTGATACATGTTATATGTTTTGGAAATCATTATTTACATATTATTTAATACATACTAATATAATATGTAATGTTGCATAAATCAATTAATTGATATAATTGGAAATTCAGAAAAATAATTTTGAAAAAATAAGAAAGAATAATATTAATAACTACATTGATAATAATAATAATTACTATTTATTATTTATATAAATACTTCTGACTATTGTTATCCATACTATGTATAATAAATAATATTCTTAAACTTATTATTAAATATTAATAATATTATTAGTTTGAATTAAATAAATATTATTAATATTTAACAACTAATTTAAGATGATTATTTATTATACAAAATATCGATTATAATAAAAAGTATTAATATAATAAATAATCATCTTAAATTAATTACTAAATATTAAAAATATTATTATTTTCAATTCTATAAATATTATTTATATTAATAATAAATATTATATTATTTATCATATAAGTAATTAATTAATAATACAAGATAATATATTAAGAATAATATAATTATTAATTAAAAATATTTTTTAAGTACAAATTATTTTATTTATATTATTATACAATAAATATTACCTATATTGCTATTAATTATATTAATACCATATTAATATATTAAACTTTAAAGGAAAACAATACAATTGATAATTAATTGAAAAACTACTTCAACAAAAATTACTAATAATTATATCAATTTTTTTTAACAAAGATATATAAATAAAATATTAAAACCATAATATAATTATTAACAAGTAAATATTTTTATAAATACAAATTAATTTATTTACATTATTATACAATAAATATCAGTTATAATGCTATAAATCTCATTAAAAATATAATAATCTATTATTATTTAATAACAAATAATACAATTGATAATTAATAAAAAAAATTAGATATGAATATATTACAAATAATTACATCAACAAAAATTTTAATGATGTTATATAATTAAAATATTATAAATTTTAGTTTTTATGCAATTAATTAATTAATAATATAATAATATAATATAAATTATTAATAAATAATACAATTCATTATTGATAAATATATTATTTATTAACAAATAGGTAATTTTAAATTATTCATTAGATAAATAAATTAATAATAATACACACACATATATAAAGATGTGTGAACCCCGTTCACACCACTTTGTCCGAGAGGGCGGTTCATGCTTTTGTGGACCCATTTTTCAAAATGATTGATACCCTGTTTGGTTTCTTAAAAAAATGAAACCCATTAAAAAAATTCAGAATGTCCGGAGTTTTCTATTTGAGTTTGAGCGACCAAATCAAAAGTGGAGAAATAAAAAAAAAAATTCTCCTTGATCCATATGGGGACGAGGGCAAACCCCATTCTCACACACCCTTTCGGTCCAGTGATTCGCTTGACGTATGTTAGGTTTGTTTGGCATTCGCCCATTTACTCAAGTGGGACGGTGCCACCCACCCACAAGCGTATAAAATTAGCTCAGGGTGACCTCCACTGCACTGGGTGGCTTAATTTACGCTTACATCGCATGATCCATGGTTTGGAAGAGCCATTATCTCATGTACTGTCTCCTATCAAACATTTTAGAGTGCATAATGCGACAAGCAGGTGGTGACCACCATACCAAACATACGTCTCTGGAAAAATAATGTGAAATAACTTTGATGAACATGATAATTAAAACCACAGCATTTATGCTGAACAAGTAAATAAAATAAAATTATTATTATCATCATCTGTAATTAATTGAAATAAAATTTCTAAAAGTGACAGTATTGTATAATGCCACTTATAGTTAGGATTTGAAGCAAAAGTTTTTTAAGGCAGTTTCATTGTTACTTTTATGAAAATGGATAGGCATCCGTTGATGTGTTACTGTCCATTTCTATGTTTCGCTTTAACCCAAACAAAAAGCAGAGGTTTCTTTTCATTTCAACTCAACTTTTGGATGTATGAAAAAAGGGCAGTAAAATCAGGAAGGGAGCCCCCTCCCATGGCGCCACTCGCGAAAGTATACCTGCAGAAGGAGAGGCGGTCCCATGTTTCCAAGCCAGGGAACAGCCACCCCACAGTGCTTCACATTACCTCTGGCTGTCTTTCGAATCTTGCAACGGACTCGTGGGATCCAACGTTGCGGTTAATGGTATAAAATACAATGGTGGGGGAAGCGGGGAGGCGGTGTTAGGCTTTGCAAGTAATTGTATAAAGTACAAAGGAAGGTGACGGAAGTGTTGGGAGTCCAAATAATGACAACATGCCTAACCCAAACCCAAACCCAAACCCAAACCCTAATGCAATGTGGTGCTAGGGTGTGATGCATCCACACCCAGAGTGGTTGTTGTCACTACAAATGACAGGCCACTGCCACTCCACGCGCATCATGGGAACCCCACATGCCACACTCCAAAAACCCTACACATTGATGCATGTAGTGCTTGCCGCGTCCATCGGATTCATGTGGTTAGTCCATCGGCACTTAGATCAACAACGTTTTTTTAGTGCTTGCTACAAGTTATCATGTCTAGGATCTAAATATCTTGAATTCATTGTACAAACATAAATTGAGACCAAACACTACCGTAGAAGATATTTTTGTTGAAAAAGTCATCAACATCACTAAAAAAGCATCGTTGATCTAAGTGCCATTAAAATGGATCTATTTTATCAGCGCTAGAAAAATACTAATAAATGTGGACTATTATCAATGCTAAAAAATTACTGATAAAGGTCATGATGTGACATTATGGTGTTAAAATTACATCACACACTAGTCCCAAATACGTCACTACTAGAACAATAGGGTTTTCTGGCTGGGGAAAAGGGTGACCTCTATCGGCAGTCACTATTGATAGTATTAGCGACCGCCAACGACGGTTGCTCATACCGAAATAAAATGAGTGTGATTCCCCCCCCCCCCTCCCCTGCCGTCTTCCACGATTATGTCGCTGTAACTCCCGTCGATGCCCCCCGTTGCCCCCGCCGCCTTGCCAAGTTACCCTCATCGCCACCCACACCCCCACCCCCTAGTCGTCTCTCGTTTCCCTTGGCACACCCATCGCTGAACCCATCGGCCCTCCATTGTTCAACCGCCTGCCCTAAACCCCTCAACGTCACGCCTACCCCTCCCTTCGGCTGCCGCAAATCAACAATGGTCGGCGGCCACAGCTTTAAGTCTGTCTCACCCCACCCCTTGTCCCCCCATGTCCCTGCTTGCACCCAGTGCACCGTCGACACCAAAAATCGGGTGTGGTTTTTAGTGGCCGCTAGTGGCGGTTGTTGTGGATCAACACCGACTAAGAAACTGCAACCGCTGAAAGTAGTCACATGGTGGTCTCTAAAGGCCTTTAATGACTTCTTTTGGTGGTCACTAAAGGTCATATTTCTAATAGTGCCAACAACAGTAACAAATACAGGATATGGCAATTTAATAATTAAATTCAAATAAAAATTACATCACAAATACAAAAAAAATGTTGTATTATATACATTTCAAACATTTTTTTATACAATTACATTAGCAAGTACAATTTATCAAAAGTGTTCAAAAACCTCAATGGTTTCATTTGCTTTGACACCTGATCCCCTCTCAAAAAGCTCGGTCATGGTATCTGTTACCGAACAAACCACCCCAACTCGAGCAAAAGAATCCACCCATATTAGAAAACAATTCTTATGTTGGTAATACTATATGAAAATAATGTAAAAATAAATATGAAATAATACATTAATAAAATGTCAATTTTAAACTAATAACGGACTCTTTGTGTCTTACTGGTCACACCGTGCATCAGATTGAGCTGAGACTGATTCCTACACATCACAAATGGATTTTAGATAGTTGTCCGAAGGTATTAAAACAATTCAAAAGTTTTTGCTCAGTTTTGAGTTTGACAATTGAATTTTTCACGAAAATATCATTTTAAACTGAAAACAAGCAATTTCAATCATACTGGTCACACCGTGCATCAGTTTGATGTGAAACTAATTCCTACATGTCATAAGTGACTTATGGATCAATTTTTTAAATTATCAAGATAATTTGAGTTTGTTAACTCTGTTTTCAGTGAATGATACATACTTTGAACTAAATTCTCAATTTTAAAATGATAACAGACACTTTGAGTTATACCAAACACATCGTGTATCGAATTGAGGTGTGATTGATTCCTACACATCACAAATGACTTATAGACCATTTTCCTAAAGTATCAAAACAATTGAATGTGTTTTATTTAATTTGAGTATGTTGCTTATCTGTTTCCCAAAAATGTTAATTTTAAATAAAAAGACACACTTGGAGTGATACTGGTCACCCCATGCATCAAATTGAGGTGTTTATAATTCCTACACATCAAAAATGACTTATAAATCATTTTCTAATGTATCGAAACAATCTGAACGTGTTTTCAAATTTTTGAGTATGTCACATGTGTTTTTTTACTAAAATATCATTTTAAAATGAAAACACGCACTTTGAGTCATACAGGTCACATCATGTGTCGATTTAATGTGAGACTGATTTATACACATCACAAATGACATATGAATCATTTTCCTAATTTATCAAGACAATATGAGCATGTATACTTGGTTTTCCTTCAGTGGCATAAGTTTTGATCTAAAATGTCAATGTTAAACTCATAAGATACGCTTTGAGTCCTAAAAGGCACACTGTGCATGGGATTGAGATATGGCTGATTCATACACATCACAAATGACTTATGGATCATTTTACTAAAGCACCAAAACAATCCTAATGTGTTTTCTTTGTTTGGAGTATGTCATATGTATTTTTTACTAAAATATCAATTTTAAATAAAAAGTCACACTTTGAGTCTTACCGATCACATCGTGCGTCAGATTGAGGTGCAGTTGATTCCTTCACATCACAAATGACATATGGATCATTTTATTAAAGTATCAAAACAATATGAATGTGTTTGCTTAGTTTTGAGTATGTTAGTTTTGTTTTTGACTAAAATGTAATTTTAAACTGAAAACACAAACTTTGAGTCATACAGGTCACATCGTCTGTTATTTTGGCGTGAGACTGATTCATACATATCATAAATGACTTAAGAATCATTTTTCTAATTTATTAAGACAATACGAGTGGATTTTATCAGTGTTCAATGAGAAACACATGTTTTGAACTAAATGGACAATTTTAAACTAATAAAAAATAATTTGAGTCATACCAAGAACACCGCACATCGAATTGAGGTAAGACTGAATCCTAAATATCAAAAATGATTTATGAATAATTTTCATAAAGTATCAAAAAAATCCAAATGTGGATTCTTATTTTATTATGTGATGTATGTTTTCAACTAAAATGTCAATTTTAAACAGAAAACATGCACTCTGAGTCATACCGAACACACCGTGCATTAGATTGAGGTGCATCTGATTCCTACATGTCGTAAATAACTTATGGATCATTTTCCAAAAGTATAAAACAATAAAAATTTGTTTAATTATTTTTCATTAGGTCACATGACTTTTATAATAAAATGTCAATGTAAAATAAAAAGACGCACTTGGAGTTACGTCTATCACGTCGTCCGTCGAATTGAGGTATGGATGATTCTTACACACCACAAATGAATTATGGATAATTATTCTAAATTATTAAAACAGTCTGAATGTGTTTGATCAGTTTTGAGTATGTAACATGCAGTTTTTTCTAAAATGTAATTTTAAACTGATAACACGCACTTGGAGTCATACCGGTCACACACTACCTCAAAAAACAGGTTTTTGCAGCGCTGCCCTTTAGCAACTCTAAAAAAAGCAATGATAAAGGGTGTACCTTTATCAGTGAAAAAAAACCATTGATAAAGGGGTAATTTTAACAGCGCTAAAAAAGAGATGTTAAAGTACCCCTTTATCAGTGCTTTGTTTAGCACTGTTAAAGTGGAGTAGTTTATCAGTGATTTTATTAGTAGCACTGATAAATGGTGGTCTTTATCAACGCTTTTTTTCTATCACTAATAAAGGATATATTTTAAATAAATATATGTATATATTTATTTATTTAAAATTAATATATAAAGATATAAAGATATAAATATATTTATATTGATATAAATATAATATATATTTTGTAAATATGTTATAGATAAGTATCAATAGACATTTACACTTAATATATAAGATATGTAGTTAAAATGGCTTATAAAATATTTAAAATAAAATTATTAATTATTAATTTTCTTATTATCATTGATTAAAAGTCATTTATTAATAATTTGAAGACCCTAAAAATCAAAAAATCCATAAAACATCTTAAATAAGATAGAAACATAACTCAAACTTGAAACTAACATAACATTTGATTCGGGTGTCCGCTTGATCTCTAAAGCATATCAAATTGAAGCCTGCGACGATCTCTATGCACTATGGACAGAAGGGAACCTTCTATCACATTTATTAAGGCCAAAAAAGGCCTAGAAGGCCTCCAACACAGAGTTATTAATCGGGATAGGTAA
The DNA here is from genome assembly GCA_963277665.1 of Viscum album. Taxonomy (NCBI): domain Eukaryota; kingdom Viridiplantae; phylum Streptophyta; class Magnoliopsida; order Santalales; family Viscaceae; genus Viscum; species Viscum album. Next base: position 1,230,856,636 of record OY728130.1, read on the forward strand.
GTTGTTTTAACATTTGATGGAATTTCAAACTCGTTTCAGGGGGTCTTTTTGCTCTTTTTTCAGTGGAGAATGAATTTATTTCGAGGGATAACATTCATATTGATATTATGGCTTTGAAATTTTATCATTTTTCATAATATAATGTTATTTATAATCAAATATATAACAATATATACATATTTTTATATATTCACACATTAAAAAATTAATTTTATAAATAAATAAATAAACTTATTTAAATATAAAATATATCTCTCAATATATAAGCCTTATCTAAATTAAAAACTAATATTCATTTTATTTAAAATACAAATATATGAATTTTTATATACCAATATAATGTGTGTTTGTGTGTGTGTGTGTGTCTGTATTTGTGTGTGTCTGTATTAACAAACTGATATATATTGATATGTGAATAAATATAAAGATAAAATTATATAATATATATATATAAATATATATTAATATACAAATAAATATATAAATATATAAATATAACTATACATTTATATATATATATATTAATATATTAATATATATATATATATATATATTAATGTACGAATATATATATATATATAACTAAATATATATTTTAATATAAATATATATATGTTAATATAAATATATATTAATATACAAATATATTTAACGATATATATATATATATATATCATTAAATGGATAGTAACGCAATATAGGGGAGTGGTAAAGGGTCCAGGTGCATAGTGAGAGTTCTTGAGTTCAAATCCTAGGGGAGGCAGGGGAACGCACGATGGTGAAGGGTTGTGCTAGCACTGTTAAAGGGGGTGCTAGCACTGTTAAAGGGTTGGGGATGGGTTTGGGGCGTGTAGGGGTGGTAGGGGCGCGCGGGCAGTCAATGTGCTTCATAGCGCTATTGAAGGAGGGGGGGGTCAAGCACTGTTTAAACCCCCTCTTATTTGAAGATTTTTTAATTTTTTTGAAATTTTTAAACGTTTATCATCGCTTTTAAAAAAGTGCTGATAAAATATCCTTTTATCAGTGCGTTTTTTAGTACAAATAAAAGACCCCTTTATCAGTGCTTTTTTTAGTGCTGATAGAAGGGGTATTTATAATTTTTTTTAACAGTGATAAAACGGACCCCCTTTTATCAGCACCTTGATTAAGAGAGATTTTTTAGCACTGTAAATGGATTTTTCTAGTGATTTTGAAGGCCATATCTTCAGTAGTGACCACGTGTGTCAGATTTACGTGTGACTGGTTCCTACGCATTACAAATAACATATGAATTGATTTTGAAAATTATAAATACAATTCGAGTGTTTTTTCCTTAGTTTTCAGTCAGTGACACACGTTTTGAACTAAATTGTCAATTTTGAACTGACAACAAACATGTTGAGTCATACAAGGTACACTATATATATCGAATTGAAGAGTGGTTGATTCTTACATGTCAAAAATTTCATGTGGATAGTTTTTTTAATGTATCAAAACAATACAAATTTATTTTCTTTGTTTCGAGTATGCCTCTTCTCTTTTTTACTAAGATGTAAATTTTAAATAAAAAGACACACTTAGATTCATACCGGTCATACCGTACATTGGATTGAGGTGAATCAGATTCATACACATGAAAAATGACATATAGATCATTGTCTTAAAGTAAAAAAATAGTTTGAATTTGTGTACGCAGTGTTGGGTATGTCACCTCTATTTTTTACTAAAATGTCATTTTGAACTGAAAACATGCACTTTGAGTCATACCAGACACATCATGTATCAGTTTGACTGAGACTTATTCCTACATTTAAAAAAATACATTTGAATAATTTTTCCAAAGTATCAAGATAATTCGATAATTTTTCTCAGTTTTTAGTGAGTGAAACATGATTTGTACTAAAATGTAAAGTTTAAACTAATAATGGAAACTTTGAGTCATATAGGGCACACCATGTATCAGATTGAGGTTCAGTTAATTCCTACAAGTCAAAAAATGACTTATAGATCATTTTTCTAATGTATCAAAACAATATTAATGTGTGTAATCTGTTTTGAGTATTTCACTAGTCTTTTCAACTAAAATTAATGTTTTAAATAAAAGTAACACTTTGAGTCATACCGGTCGCACCGTGCGTCGGATTGAGTTGTGTCTGATTCTTACACTTCAGAAATGACCTATGGATCATTTTTATAATGTATCAAAACAATACAAATTAATTTTCATGGTTTTGAGTATGTCACTTGTGGTTTTTACTAAAATGTCATTTTCAATAGAAAACACGCACTTGGCCTCATACCGATCACACCATGAATCAGATTGATGTTCAGAAATTTTTTACACTTAATAAATATCTTAAGAATCATTTTATTAAAGTATCAATATAATTTGAATGTGTATTCTCAGTTTTTAGTTGGTCACATGTCTTTTTTATGAAAATATGAATTTCAACTAAAAACACACACACTTTGAGTCATATCGGTCACATCGTGTGTCGGTTTGACATGAGACCGATTCCTATAGGTCAAAATGAATTATGAATCATTATCCTAAATTATCAACATAATCTGAGCATGTTTACTTGTTATTTGGTTATTGATGCACATTTTTATCTAAACTGTCATTTTAAACTAAATTCATAAACTTTGAGTCATATCGGTCACACCATACATCGGATTGAGGTGCGGCTAATTCCTAAAAATCATAAATGATATATGAATAATTTTTTTAAAGTATCAAAATTATCTAAATTCATTTTCTTGGTTTTGAGTATGTGATATATGTTTTTAACTAAAATTTTGATTTTAAACTGAAAATGTAACACCCCCGAGATTTTAAAAGAAGAAAATTATATTTTATAATGTAAAGGACACAAAAAAATTAGATTAGATGAAAATATAACTCAATGAAACTTTACAATATATATTTTTTAAAATAAATTTAAAAGATTTTGGTACATGAAGCCCCGATATTTTTAATTTTGATAGTGTATTCAACCCGCAACACCAAACTTAAAAGACCCCTGATATATATAATTATTTTTATTTATATGTTAAATCAATAAATATGAATAGTATTAAATAATTTATGATATATATATATATATATATTTATACTCAATATAAATTATAGATAAATTTTTATTAAATAGTCAATCAGTTTGTTGTAAAGTGATTTTATTCTTCAAAAACATGGTTTCTTCAAAAATGATTTTTATTGATTTTCATTAAAAAAATATTTTAATCTATCTTTTTTAACTTTTATAAAATTTATTTGATAAAATAAAATTCATTTTTGAAATTATAATTTTATAATTTACACTGGGATAAATTTTGGGACTTTTTGAAGAATATTGACTTTTTAGTGAATAATGAAAATTACCGATTGTTGTAAAAAGAATTTTCTTTTCAAAAAATTAAGTAATTTAAAAGTAATAATATGTTTTTAGTATGTTTTAAAGTAACTTAAGTATTATTTATTTATATTCAATCCAATTAATTACTTTTTAATCAACTTTATCTTGGTTTTTAGTATAAGTTAGTTTTTGGGGTTTAAAGACAGGTTTGTTCTAAAAATTGTTTTAAAATGTATAATTCTTCTCCAATTTAATTAATTAAAATAATTCCTAATCTGGAATGTTTTAAATGAAATATATAGATTATAAATAATTAAATAATATTATATTTTCATACAATGATCATTATAAGTCATAGAGATATTATAAAATCATTTTTTTCTCAAAAATACTCTGCTTAAAAACCAATTGTCTCGTCGCGTCTGTAGGATTAATTTTAAATTAAATTATACAACTTTTGTGAGTTGAATTTAGACCAAAATATTCCATATCTATAATCACAAAAATTTATATTATCTAATATGGTTAATTTAATTTTTGAACATAATTATTTGAGAAACCAATTAAAAGTAATTATCACGATTAAGGTTAATACAGGGTTTTGTGCATTACATGCGTTTGTATTAAAATTAATTTTACACACAATTTATAATTTTATTTAATAAACTAGATTTAATATATAGAATAATTAGGTTTAAATTATAAAATAAAACTAATTTTAATTCTATTCTTTATGGATAAGTTTCCTTGAAAAATAAAAAGATACAAGTTATCGTGGTAAAAACTAAAAGGGTGAAATTGAGTAAACTTAATGACCAAGGAATAACATGATAAAAATGTATTTATTTTTGTGTTGGATATTTTTATAGACCACATAAACTGTAAAATCTATTATTTATTTATTGTGGAGCCACAATAGGTAGGGGAGACCTCCTAGTAGTGAATACTTTTAGGTATTTACAAGAATGTCACTCCTCCTCCATTATAAAAGGGAATTCAGTCCCCTCACTTATCCACACATATCATGAAATTTGGATCAACAAAACATAATAAAAATCACTTAAAAATTCTCTTATATCAGATTATAATCCTTATTTTGGTTATAAATCCAACCTAGGAATTTTTTGGTGAAAATGTAAGTAGGATACCTAAAGAAGAGGTAACGTTCATCCATTAGTGTCTCTGTTTTATATCTTTTATCACCTCATTAAATTATTCTTATACAATGATGATATAATAACCTCTTTATATTATATATAATAATATTTTGTTCTGTTAAGGGTACAACCTACAACCAAACTCACTTCCATTAAATGGGATATGAAATCAATACTCATGTGTACAACAAACTACCGCATCGCAAAACGATGTCATTCGTTTTTTAATTACCACCTCTAAAGGTTGGGTATGATGATGAATATAATGATTATATGTGATATTTTTAATATAATTATACCTTTGGATTCATCATTTCAAAAATAATATTTTATTATCCATTCTATAATGGATGTAATAACGTCTCATATGTGTATGGCAGACTACCGCCTCACGAAGAGACGTGATTTTTTTACACTAAAGTGTTACATGGATGGTAATGAGGGTAAAGATAATAAATATATGTAATATAAATGAAAAATATATGATATTAATAAAATATATATCATTTTTTAAACAAAATATTTTTTTCATTTTACCATTTCTCACACTAAAAATATGATAACAACGATCATAGACATGTGGACTACCGCCTCCACGATGCGACGTGATTCCTAATTTAATCATTAAATAAGAGTAATGACATGTATAAGTATATATAATTAAATAATATGGTATTTATGATGTTATTATCATTCTGTAAAAATTAAATAGTACTTACCTTCTTTCCATAATGATCATTGACAAATGGAAACATTACTCATGCATGTGTATGTCCTCCTGTCACTAAGATCATAATGTTAGTTCATTTTTCTTAACCATATTTAAGGATGGGTTTAAAAAGTATAATTTATTTATAAATATGATAATTATTTTATTATTTTTATTCTTGATAAATCTAAATAATGAAATCTTTGACCATATTCAACCTACCTAAGTCATTTTTGACACATAAGTCGAATATGGTCAAAACATCTAACACATACTTAATTGATTAAATAATTATATATAACATGATAAAAAGTTAAATAAAACTAATAAAAAACTTGAACTAAATTCCCAAGAAACTAAAAATTTAACATAATTTTATTATTCATGAATATAAAGGCACACACGACAACTCATACTCAAGGTAATGGTTTTTTCTCATCTCACTTTTGTTTCGGTGAGATGTAGGCAATATTCACCACTTATTTTAGTTGTGTGGTGTATAAAATGATAATAAAGGTATCGTATTATTATTATACTTAAATTTATTGGGATTTAAATATCCAGTTTAGGATATATCTTTCATGGTGTTTATGATTTCAAAGTTACCAAAGTGGTAAATGATTTTTGTCTCAATTTACCCTCTTTGAGATGTGTGTTATGTTATACACATATATTCTTTTATGAGGTGTATATACTACCACTTTTACATCTTATATATTAAATATGATTATTTCAATGATGATATAAGTTTATTTTAATGTTATTATTTCATTGGGATTATGATTTAATGTAAAATAAGTGGTAAGAGTCTTTTGTTACAATCTCACCATTTATCAGGATTTTGTATGATTAAGTCTATGATGTTGAAATAAAATAATTTCCATTAATTATATTATCTTCTGGTTATTATTGATATTACCAAGTAATTATAACATTTTTATACTCATTGGTACTCAAAACTTTTGATATTTGTTTAAGAAAAATCGGCTTCATTTCTCTCTTCCTTTAAAAATCTATTTTCTTACAAAACCATGTTTTTTAAAAAATGTTTCCTAAAAAAGTTTTAAAAAAGTGATTTTCAACGATGAAATGATATTTTAACCAAGAAATGTTTTAAATTATTTATAAAATATCCCTTCATAATACTTCAAGGATATTTTTAAAGAAAATAACTATCAAAATGTTTTATGTTTTAATAGAGTGATTTTCAAAATGAAAAGGGTATTTTCACCAAAATATTTTTGATGATATTTTAATGGATTTTCTATCACAACAAATACCATACGGGACCACGCTATGACTACGCCAAACTCGACTCCAATAGGCTAGGGGCTAGTGACTAGCACCGAGTAGGCATATCCCACAAATGGGAGGCATTAGCCAAAAGTACCTATACACACAGACTCATATTTAATCCAAAAATGCTAAAATTTAAAAACACTAAATAAAAAATGCATTCAAGACACTATATCCCTTAAAAAGAGTAAAAAAGTGAAAGTACTGGATAGTAAATAGGGCCAAAACAATCCCACCAAAATAAAAGAGTCTACAACCATAAGTTCAACCTATAAAGTAAGAGGTAATGGGTCTATCATCTAAAAATCCATCGAGACACACCTCGGTCTGTCTGGACTCACAAGCCACCTCCTTGTCCTAGTCTTCCTAGAACTCTATCGAAAGGTCGATCGCCTGTACAAGACACGACATGTGTGGGAAAAGGTCATGCATGGGTGAGTAAAACAATACCCATTTGGACACCCCAAACCACAAATTAAAATACCATGAAGGAAATACCACGAAGGAAAATACCATAAAGGATATACTAGTCAGCTCTACATATGTATATATCAACAACACAAATAACCATAAGATCTAAATATACTCATGATAAACACCACACCATCTTGTGGTCTTAACCAACTTTCATCCACGAGATTCTGCTCAAAGAACACTCATTCCAGGATAAATCACTCCTCGAGCCATGATAACATTGTAGATTCTCATGAAGAGGTCTATATCATTTGGGCCTTTCCAAAATGATAAAGAGTTGTTCAAGGAATATTATGATACCACAGAGAGGGGATCATACCCAGTAACACTGAGGAAAACCATGAACCCAATATGGATCAATTCATAATGTAGGGGATCCTTCCCAACACCCTTGGGAATACCACTAACCCTAATGATTCAGTTTGTATCATAGGGGATCCTTCCTAGAGAATACTACTAACCCTAATGATGTGGATTGCTAGATGGAGGACCAATTCACTACTCTCTGAGGTTACGTTGATTCTAAAAAACACATCTAGGGGTGATAGAGGATTTCTATAGTCCCAAAGAAGGATACCCTAACTCTATCTGGGATGCGACCTCTAGAGGGGACTACAATCCCAAAGTGTGGATATAATTTCATTCTAAACCCTCAAGGAAAGGATTGAGGGAATGCTCTATACCTATATTGGTCCAACTAAAAACTCAAAACATTCAATTAAAATGGATTTCTCTTCTATAGGGTCCCAACGCCATAGACGGGTCATCGATTGGACACTCCATCTGGAAGTTATGGTATTTTGAAGTTTTAGAAGGGGGGTCGCTGGGTATGTGGACCGACTCACGGTTGGTCCACTGACTATGGTGGTCAACCGCCCCTCAGCTTCCACGGTCGACCATCACAGTCTAATTTGACCCCATCTATTATGACAAAATGGAATCTTGAGAAATCATGGCTCATAGTTCACCATCACGGTCAATTGTGGCCTGGTTCCGACCTAGGTCACCCCGAGTCCTACCTGAGTCTGACCCGTTCGGCATGACCAATCTTCCTTGGCATGGCCCAATCACGCTCATCCCACCTGGCCTGCTCCTCTTGGACTACGACACCTGACCCGCTTGCTCCGCTCTGCTGGCCCTCCATGTCTGTTGCGTCCCTAGAACCCAGCAGGCCTCGTGACCTACGAATCACATGACTACTAGCTGTGTTTCACACGGCTACTACTTTAGTCCACTTATGCCATCCCATCTAGCTCCCATGTGGCCACTGTTGCCTCCTTTAGTCCTGCTTCCACCTCCAATAAACACCGCCCAAATTTTCCAATGTCACTGCCTCGCCTGCTCGGATAGTTTCATTGGAACCATGCTAGAGGTCCCTTCCACGAATGACAGATCCACCTACGATGCACGATATTCCAAATTTTCACAGATCCTCACTAATCGGGCCTCGATTTACACATACCCGACATCTGTTGTCGGTTTTCCTCCAATCTGAGGTACAATCACGTTTGGAGCCACCTGAAAAGTCAAACTGCAGACATGGGGGTCCAATGACAATGAACATGAAGAACGAGTGAGATAAAATAACAAATAAATACCTTAGGAATGAACCTCAGACTTTGAACATGTCGGCCTTGATCCATTTCTATTAGAAAGATAAATGAAGAGGAATTAAAATCAATCTCTTGGTAATCCCACAAATAATATCCCATCTTGCAATAATGACCAATCCATGGGCCAATCTGTTTATTGATTTGTCTACATATTTTGTAGAATCTAATAACGGGGATGAATAACTCAAAAAAACACGTCAATCCTCGATTCGGATCAGTCACTGATAAAGGAATATCATCATTTCATCGTTCTTTGATTTGTTGAATCTGAGAGGGTGTCGTTCATTTGATCTGTTGTCGTTTTACAATGGTTTCTCCAAAGGCTATTTCTCCACTTATCAATGGAATTGCAGGGTTATGGTGGTAACCAGGAATTTATGACAAATTCTTATTAAAAGAAAATTGACTCTGGGTCATACAATAATTTATTTAAATTATTTATTGATGATTATTTCATTTTCAACTTTCTCCACAGAAGACCCACATCGACCAAAGTTAAGCCACGCCTAGGGTAAATCCATCATTATAAGCTCAACAGTGCCCCAAAATTTTAGATATAGGCACCCATTTATGAGTTTTTCCACTTTTTCGTGCATGCTCTTATAAGTTTAACATTTTCCAAACAATTGTTTCTGGATAAATAGACCTCGTAATCACACGCCATCTCATTTCTTGGTATCAAAATCAACCCATATAATTTCTAAAAATAATATATAGGAAAATTCAAGACCTTAAATTTCCATTCAACAACGTCAACAATTATTATTATTTACTTATGTTCTGATGGAAATATTTTATAGTGATACCAACCTCATTCTTTCTCTGGATGGATTAATATTGTTTCAAAGACATAGTTATGGAACCCATTTATATTTCCCAGGTTAATCATTTATCAAGAAAGTTGGCATGAAAGAAATTTATTTTCAATGGGTTCATATTTTTATAAAATAATAATGATTTTTTCTATAAGTATTATAATGAAATATCTTTTTTACTTTATTCATGTTGTGTTTCTTGGACATTACTTATACGATGGGTGGACTAGATACTGTTGGGTGAGACTGTTTTGTCTTATATAATGTGTGATTCCAGATAGTGCTTCAATTCATTGGGTAGTGAATGTATTTTCTGGAAAATTATATTCGATGTTGTCCATATGGTTATTCCAATTTTTAAGGGTTTTATACAGGTTCTGTAAGGGTTCTATGTGAAGATGTTTCATGATACAAATATGTTTTATCTATAATTGTTATGGGTTTATGATTTTTTATTTGATTAATATTGATATCACATATCTCATGATTACTTATTCAAATAACTATATTCTTTTTTGAAGGCTTATTCTATGTGTTAGGACCAAAAGGGGCCTAGATACACTGAGAGGGGGGGGGGGGGGGGGTGAATAAGGGTATGTATAATCTATTTCAAAATCCTTCCTGCCCCACTGGATCATGACCTCTATATTATACGTGTCACATTTTTTGATCTTATGTTGTTAATGTTTATCTTGTTCTTTTCTTATTTATCTGATATGGATGCTTCAGATGATATATAGGTAAGCAAGCAGGTAGACACATAGATTTTTACATGGTTCACCCTCACTGGGCTATGTCCAAGGAGCATACAACGTCGATGTTCCACTGTACCAAATCCACTAAATCTCACTACCAATTTACAATGGTCGGGCTAGATCACTCTTATTCCTAGGCTCACAGAATTTACAATGTTTTGGGTTAGCTCACTACTTCCCCAAGGGCCACTCCATGTTCCTATCTCTCTCTAGCTCACTGCCGTTAGAAGGGATTACCTTCTTCATCTTCCTCTGCTCACTACTCTGTAAGGATCTACACACAGTTTATGGACATGTAGGTCCATTCATTATCACTAATGAAATATGTATCTTTAACTGTTGATAGATGCTCTGTTGACGTCCAACTTTTCACCCGCAGATGAATCTCACATTACACCGGGTGCACCGGAAAACTCTAATTTTTATGCACAAACTTCCCTGGGACTTGTGCATAATTCCCTACTTTTTCATGAAATCCACTTTTCATGCAACACCTATTTGACGTGAAACCAATTCTTTTACGTGAAATAGTCTTCTTTTACACGCAACCTGTTCTTTATGCACAAACACTTCTTTTACTCGAAAAAGCCATATTTTATGTGCATCCTTTGCTTTTAAACTCAAACAACTCTTTTACATGAAGCCTAATATTTATTTGCAACCTCCTCTTTACACACATTTGAGCTTTCTGTGCAACAAACTTTTTATGTGAAAACTGGAATTTTACGTGAAAATACCTTCTGTATTCCAATTTCGCGCGGCATAGCTTGAATTCTATCTAAGTCTCTAGCTGCACCGAATGAGGGGGTTCACTTCATATTTATTGTAAAAATTGACCCCTATGTGAAAAACCCTCCTTTCACGCATAATTCTCTTCGAGCGTGAAAAACACATCTTCCGCGCAATACCATATTTAGAGCAATGCTCCAATTTTTCGCACACCTCATGCCTTTGCCAATTTTTGAGCTTATGATCTCGAAAGACCTCTTGCGCAAAAAACTCCATTTCTCTATTTCACACACCACGCCAATATTTCGTGCACCACTTTATTTTTCGTGCACCGCTTTAATTTTGCGTGCACCTCCATTTTCCAAAAAATCTTCTCTCCAATCTTCAATTTTCAGGCCCACAAATTTGGAAAACACTGGAAAATGGTGCCACCTTGTATCTTCTCTTTTTGTACCACCTCCAGATCATTTGTTCCATTGTTGAGGTTCTTTTTTCAAACATGGATAGACAAAAACATCTATTGAATCCTACAAATCACCATGTAAACAACCTTTGTCTACAAATTTGTATATCGTTGACTACTTTGTCAAAAAACACAACACATAGGCCCACTTTGTCAACAAACACAATCACCTTGAAAATTCTTCAATGATACCATGAGAGATTTTTTCCCAACAATCTCCCCCTTTGGGTTTGCTGAAAAATATTCTCATTAAAAATAAACTACACATTGATGCCTCATTGAAGCTTCTTCCAACAGCTACCACCATTAGCCCCTTGCAATTGTGATAGCATTCAAGGATTCTCTCAACACATACTCTAAGACCACATGAGCAATGCTCGCCATGAGAAACAAGTGTTATTGAAAAGATCATCAATGAATCACTTCATTCATGACACCAACTTTTGACACCAGAATGATAACAATTTCAAAACGGATAACAATTGTTGATACCACACTGATACCAATTGGTGATAGCTGGATACTTTTTGACACCATTCCAGCACCACTCTTATGATTTTATCACGATCCTCAGCTGTCGTGATATATACTCTTTTATCGATCACTTATAGCAGCGTCAGATTCCATTGTCCCTTCTATCACATTGCTCTCCCCCTATCTCGCATCTCCACCTGTCAGATTCTCCCCGTGTCTTTGCCCAAGACAATTTCTCCTTTCCTTAGCCACCGTTTATTCCCCTTAAAGATTCACTATTTCTCCCCCTTTTTCAATGAACCCAAATGTCACTCCATTGTGGTCTGAGAAATTGGAAAGGACATATATTATCACATTATCAAAAACACACCATACCTCAGGGAGGGGGTCCACAACCACACTTTTTCAAGTGCGGGGAGTCGACTGAACTCCCAAATCTAGTCAATGCCTCTCGAATGCTTCTTTTGGGTAAGGCCTTTGTTAGAATATCAGCAACCTATAGCTCTATAGTCACATACTCCAACTTTAGGATTCCCTTCTCAATCTCCCCCTTGATAAAATGATATTTTATCTCAATGTACTTTTTCCTTGAGTAACGAAATTGATTTTTGCTATGATTTATAGCACTTCAGTTATCACATCGGATTCTGATCGGAGGCTTAACTTCAACTCTCATACCATCAAGTTGTTGCTTCATCCACAATAACTGTGTGCATGCTTGAGTGGATACAATGTACTCAGCTTCTGCGGTGCTTAATGAAAATCAATATTGATTTTTTCTTAGCCAAGAAATACATATTCTACCAAGATAGAATTCACCTCATGACGTTGATTTCCTTCCATCCGCTGAACCGGCCCAATAGAATTATTCTTTTCACTGCAAGAATGAGAATTTCCTTGGGATTACTTTTATATCTATTTTCTTGGCATGTGGATAATACAATGTCAGGCCTTGTCGCGGTCAAGTATAGTAAACATCCAATGATTTGCATGTATTCTTCAATATTAACTACCTTTCCTTCATCATCCTTTAACTCTTTCATCGAGGTAGCAACCAAAGTCTTCGACTTTTGGAATCTTTGAAGATATAAATTTGACTTCCTCAAGCTCATTATCAGTATTTTTTTTAGAATCGACATTTTCCACTTATTCTCACCATGATTATCTTACCACTTCATTACTTTTAATAAGAATTTTTCCACTGTGTCATCTCATTTCTTTCAACTTCTTTTCTTTGGTACTTTTTGAACAGTTTTTGATATTCTCCCAGAGCTTCTTCATATCCTAAAAATAGTAAACTAATACCACATTTCTAGAACAAAATAGATAATCATGAAATGCATGATTGTTGTTCCTTCACCGCAATCCAACTTCTCTCGGCAGACAACTAACACATAACATTTGAACTGGGGCATGATACCAATGGATATATATTCAATGAAACTTAGAACCACTGGAACATTCATTTATATAATCTAGGGATCTTCAGTTTCAATGTAGACTCTTTATCATATCATCTTCTCTTTCTACAGAACATAACCATCTATGATAGATTTGAACGATAGAACCATTGTGTAATAGCACATGTTGAATCTGATATCATATACAAGATTTAACTATTATGATCATTCAATTCAAATGTAATATCATCAACCATCATACCCCTTTGAGAAATTTCATCTGATTGGGAGGTTAAATTCCACACCTAGGATGTTATTCTCTTATAGTTATAAGTTCTATTGTTTAGACCCATAAACATTCTTCTTCTCCTGTATCATTTCTTCACATGTGATTGCAGGTTTGAGAAACTTCTCCAGCTCAATAATATCAAGGAGATCATCATTGAGAGAATTAACCACTTAGAAATGAGATATCAACAAAATCTCTAAGCCTACTGAGTTGGAACTCGGTGCATGAAACAAGAGATAAAGTTAATAACACAATCACTATCTGTTGTTCCCAATTACTTCCACCTATCTCATGAATCCATATAACATTAACTCCGTTCATGGAATTCATCTTGATTCATCCATTAACTCTCGTAACTTATTTGAATCGGTTCAAATTCTTAAGCATATCACTTATCCACTTTTAATATTTAGATGCCACTTCCTCTTGGATCATATCTCCCTAAAACCTGAAATGCATCAATCATCAGTTAATAGAATTTATATACATAGGGAGAGGGGACTTTCTAGATACCTCATGATGAGGATGGTGGTTGATCCTGATGGTTCAACCCTTTGATTATTTCTTTCAAATCCTCGTAATCTTTCCTAGCCTTCTCCAACTTCCTACCCAACTCCAACTCTTCTGGACGTATGACTATGCATTCTTTACCCACATTCTAATTCTTCTTCTGATATTCAGATTCTACAGGCTTGGTATTTCTCACACTTTTGGGTTTAAAACCACTGGTATACATTTCCTTCGTTGATGTTCCACCAATATGCCACTTCCATTGATTATTTCTCTGGGTAGGAATCTCTCTTATTGTCATCTTCCATTTCTTCTCCCACCATTCTAGGGATCTTCCACTTTCCTCCACTTCTTTCTGTGGCACACGACATACAAATTTTTCAATTAATTATTTTTTCATCATTCTTTTATTAGATATATGTGTCACCACACTGTTTTTCACTGGTGGTGAGTCCTCTACTGAACATGAATTCTTCTTACTCATAACTGGAGTAGGTCTCCTCTAAATCATCCAAGTTTGTTCACATTCTCTCTGTGAGATCTATTGTGAGTATGAAAGAGGATGTGACTTATACACTTTTCTTCTATCTCCTTGATATTCCCCTAGCATAGAAAAACTATTTTTCAACCTATCAGTTTGTCTTCCAGTGTGGGATTTCTCATTATACACCACTAGAGTCAAAAATCTTCTTTTAAGATCCTTTTCCATTCCATCTTTCTTCTTGCTGCAATTTCTTGACAAATGCCCATAATTAGAACATATAAAACGTTTTCCAAAAAAGGCATATTTCATCTCATCATTTTTATGTTGATATTTTGATGCATCTTGAGTTCTTCCTCTGACATTGAGCTCCTGAGCTTCTTGACACATATTCATGGTGTGTCCCATTCTTCCACATCAATAGCATCTAATGAATGACTTCTTCTATGAAGCTCTTCTTTCCAATTTCTCATATTTAGTAATGTTTCTATTTTCACAACCAGAAACGTATTCCTGAGCCTCTGAATAGAAGCTTGATGTATGAACATGAATCCAACAAAAATATAACATGCTATCCTTGCTTCATATAAAATCCTTTTTAGGTATGTTTCCATCACCTACAGGATTTTTCTAATCTTTTTACAATTTCACTACTCTTTTCCTATCACGCATAAGAGTGGGATCATCATATCCAATTCCAGATTTTTCCAAAATGGATGGCCTTTGGGATGATACAATCCTTTCATGCTTCTCCTATGATATAGCATATTTTTCTTTCATTTCATCATCACCTGCAGAAGGATAATCAAATAGTAAGTGCAAGTCATCCTTCAACTTGGGCTTGTTTTTGGAATTTGATTTATCTATTTTATTCTTGACTGATTCTATTTCTTCTTCCAAATATTGAATCTTTATATCCCTTGATTCAAGTTGGGTATCAACTTCTCTCTTGAGAATGTTCCCTCTACTCGTCTCATCTTCCAATTCACGTGTCAACTTATCCACCATGTCACTTTGCTCATTTACCTAAATTTTTCCTGAGTAACAGAATCAGAACAACATTCATTCTCTTATTGCAAACATTGATTCTCCTGAACGAGTTTATATAGTTGTGTAACAAGATCATCATTTCTGGATTTCAGATTCTAAATTTTAACTGACTTATGATTCTCTCCCTGGTCATCATCTTTGTGTTTTACTCTTTTTGAATATTTCTTTTTTTTATTTAGATTGAGAATCATTCTTCTCCCTCAGATTAGTTTCCACGTAAATAAGCCTATGATTTAATCCTCTTAGATTATTAACCTCAATTTCCATTGCTTAGATCTATATTTCTTTAGATTTCATCTCTTCTCCAATTTCTGATCCAATTATTTTTCCTTGTGGACGACTTCCACTTTTCGACTTCTTAGAGTTTCTTTATCATCAGTGGTTCCAACATCACTTGGAATATTAGGCTCTTCACTCATTATTACAGCATCATTGAATGTGTAAGTATTTTCACTATATGATTCATCCAAACTATTATTTTGGTCACTACATAATTATTTTAACTAAATCACACTCTTTCTGTTGACACTTCCACACTGGGGAATTTCACAAGACTTCTGCTTATTCTTTATTGTTCCGCCATTTTCCATGGAACCCTAATATAAGAGAAGACAGAATATTTAACTACACAAATTGACTAACCCAATTCAGAGTAAACAAATCCGATAAAAGAAACCTTCACTCTGATAATAATTTTTAGGACCAAAAGGTACCTAGATACCCTGAAAGTGGGGGTGAATCAGGGTATGGATATTCTATTTCAAAATTCTTCCTGTCCCACTGGATCTTGACCACTATATTATAAGGGTCACTTTGTTTTCTCTTATGTTGTTAACATTTATCTTGTTCTTCTCTTATTTATCTAATAATGATGCTTTGGATGCAATACAAGGATGAAAGTAGGCAGATACAAAGATTTTTACTTGGTTAACCCTCAGTGGGATACATCCAAGGAGAATACAAGACGACGTGCCACTATACCAAATCCACTGAATCTCACTACCAATTTAAAATTTTCTGGCAATATCACTTCTATGCCCAGGCTCACTACCTTTACAACGTTTAGGGTTAGCTCACTACTTTCCCAAAGGACACTCCCTGTTCCTATCTCTCTCTAGATTACTATCATTAGAAAGGATTACCTTTTTCCTCTTCCTTTCCTCACTTCTCTGTAAAGGATCCCCACACAGTTTATAGACCTGTAGGTCCGTTCAATATCAATAATGAAATTTGGATCTTTAACTATTAATATATGCTCTATTGACGTCCAAATCTTCACCCACAGATGAATCTCACTTTGCACTGGGTGTACTAGGCAACTCCAATTTTTATGGATCGCCTTCACTGGGCCTTGAGCGTAATTCCCTAATTTTGTGCGAAATCCACTTTTCGCACAACACCTATTTGACGCACAACCAATTATTTTATGCATAATAGTCTTCTTTTATATGAAACCTATTCTTTATGAACAAACACTTATTTTACGTGAAATAGCCATCTTTTATGCGCATCCTTTGCTTTTATGCACAAACAACTCTTTTACGCGTGGCATAATCTTTATGCACATCCTCCTCTTTACTCGCAGCTTGAGCTTTACGCGCAACCAAATTTTTACGTGCAAACTTGACGTTTATGCACAATTACCTTTTGTATTCCAATTTAGCATGGCTGAGCTTTGATTCTCTCTAAGTATGTAGCTACACCAAATGAGGGAGGTCACTGCATATTTATAGGAAAAATTGACCCCTGCACAAAAAACCCTCCTGTGCGCAATCTTCTTTGAGCGTGAAAACACATCTTCCGTGCAACAAAATATTTCGTGCAATGGTCCAATTTTTCACGTACCTCATGCCTTTGCCTATTTTTGATCTTCTGATCTCGAAACACCTCTTGCAAAAAACCTCCATTCCTCTATTTCGTGCACCACACCAATATTTCAAGCACCAATTTATTTTTTGAACACCACTCTAATTTTTCATGTACCTCCATTTTCCAAAAACACATCTCTCTATTTTCTAATTTTCAAGCCCAAAATTTTTTCAAACACTAGAAAACGACACCACCTTGTATCTGCTCTTTTTGTACTACCTCCAGATCATCCAT
The DNA here is from genome assembly GCA_963277665.1 of Viscum album. NCBI lineage: Eukaryota > Viridiplantae > Streptophyta > Magnoliopsida > Santalales > Viscaceae > Viscum > Viscum album. The sequence continues at coordinate 1,230,874,289 of OY728130.1, forward strand.
TCCTTTATCGAGGTTCTTATGTCAAACATGGATAGCCAACAACATCTCTTGAACCCGAAAAATCAACATGTAAAACCCCTTTGCCAAAAAATTTGTACATCGCGGTCTTGTTTTTCAACAAACACAACACAGAGACCCACATTGTATATAAACACAATCACCTCAAAAATGATTCAATGATACCATGAGGGATTTTCACCCAGCAACATGTTTTTATGTTTGATGATCTAGGTATTAATGGGTATGAATATTATTATGTTATAATCCCACACATTAATTACATCATCATACCCTTATTCTATTCTTATGCTCACTAATGATATTCATTTTTTAATTCATACATTTTCCCTTACTGTTAATTTGAGTTCATCCTTCGTATGTTTTATTTTCACCATGTTATATTGAATGAGGTTAAATGAGTTATGGCTAGAAGGTATTTCATATGAATAAATGTGTATTGTTTGTGTTAGATTTTGTCTTAATACGTTAAAATTATAAACCTAAAAGTTCCATGAGATTTTACGTGGTCCAATTTTTCATTTTTATTTTTTAAGGTTTGGATGTAAAAAATTGGAAATAATTATCAGCATCAAATATATCAATATAAAGTTTACAATTTGATCACTGGATCTTAGAGTGCAGGTTCAGAGTTACTATATAAAACACACAATTCAAGCCATGCTAGACAAAATAGTATCAAATTGAGGTGTGGATGATTCCAACATGTCACAAATGACTTATGAATCATTATCCTAAAGTATCATATAAAAAAGATAAATAAATTAACTAAAAAAGTATTTAAAATGATGAGAAAGTCAACAAAATAAGTAGTAGGAAGTCACCTTTTCATGATGTCTGTATAAATTCTGACATTAGGTCTGCTTCTCATTCATTTATAAACAAATATATTTCCGCTTGTTAATATTAGAACTTCCAGAAGTCCAGGTAGTACTATAAAAACATAAATGAATTAAGGATTAATAAATATTTTAAATGAAATTGTAATTATCTTCGAAAATACCTTTTCATGGTTGTATGCTTGTTGATGACCTATGATATCTTTCATAAATTTGAAAACATAATTACAAAAATATTTCCAATTGGTTTGTTTTAAAAACTATATAAACATTGAAAAAATATGTAATTTGTTTTGATATATGTTTTGATAGTGAAATGTTATTATATATACCATAATACTTATCCACCTGTAAAAGTTGATAGGCACCTTGTATTCATGGACTATCCTCATGCCACAGTTTTGATGATATTTAAACACTTCTCTATAATAACATAATTTCCATTAAAACATAACATAAAAAATATAAATTGATTTTTAGTTGCAAAACATTGCAGGCAGTGTATTAAAAATTGATAAACGTCATCATGTGTGGCCAGTTTTTTGGGTTTCATTCATTGAATCAATAAAATAGATCATTGGATTATTCAAGTTTATTTTAATGAGTAACCAATGCTGCATAAAAAATGAATCACTAAGAATGGAATGAAAATATATTTTATATAACTAAATTGTAGAGTTTTACCCTTGCATCATGGGTATTAAGAAGAGTCTATCGTCAATAATAATTCTTTCAAACATTGTGGCCAATGTTTCCTCTATTATTTCAATTTGCTTTGGTTACAATTTGTATTGTTGTGTATAAGGGATGTAATGAGTAATTAGTCAAAATTTATTTTCATAGATTTTCCCCTTGAAATAGTATTCATATATATTCTTGTTAAAAATATGAAGAGTATTCAGTTATAATTAACATAATAGATCATCTATTGGGAAACAAATCATGAAAAAACACCTCATGTATACATTTAAAACTGAGACTCTTAGACATTCATAAATTATGATCTCATTTACATTATAATGATCAATATATTCTATAATAACCTATTTTTACATCAGTTCATTGTAATCAATTTTGGTCGTAGTTGTAACACCTCGACTCTAGTATCCTGAAGTCGGTGCATTACTTTATTACATTTTCATGATTAAAAGGAATCAAATCATGAAGTAAGGATCAGTTAATCAGTATTATAAAGACATAATACATACATGATATGCATAATACATTGGTAAATTGGAAATACAAACATGATACACAATAAAATGAAATAAACTGCATCCTTGAACACTTATTCAAAGATTTCTTCTTCATAACATAGGGAAAGGAAACATAATAAGGGTGATCTCTAATTCCATTAAGGGTATGTAAAGAAAAATAAATAATGAATAAATAAAAATAAATTCACATTTCAAGGTAAATAACTAATAAAACATTCCTTTTAAATAACTGCATAAGACAAAGTAAATATGGAACGGTAAGAAATTGAAACTCATATCATTTAATCAATGAACTAAAAATGAAATGCATCCATAGATATGTCATTGAAAAATCTCATGGATGAATAATAACTCTAAATTAATGAGGTAAATGTTTTATTAATGGAATTCATGTCTAATTCACATGAAAACATATACCGTTAATAACTTTCACAAGACGATTTAAAACTATGGATAGAAAACTGTTAAATTTGACCATCTTATTTGTACCATGAGAAACTACTGATACATCAAGGAGATATATAATGTCTAGGATACACCCTTAATTTCATTTAAAAATTATTACTCTTATTCAATAATAAATTTTACAAATATACAATGTGCCATATCAAATATCCATATTGAATAAAAGATACATATTTATCCATAATTTCCCAGTTAATCAAATAACTATCAAAGTAAAAACCGTATGTGAAATGATATATGGTTTAGTAAATAATAATATCCATAATATAAAAATATTTATATTAAAAGAAAATTACAATGAAAAATGACTATAAAACGATGTTAAATTGTAAATATTATCATTAAAGACATTCTTGAGGAGAATAATCTTTAAACATTCCAATGTGTCCCATGCCACTTTGAAATATTTGAATCATAATATCTAGAATGTATGAAATTAAATGAAACTTATAATATCAGGATAATAATAGTATTCTTCATATAACATGAAAAAGGTTGTATATACACCAAATAAAAGTGAATCGGTGCATAATAAGAAATAAGTCTCAATGGAATGTAAATTGAGACGAGATACCCTTACCTTAACCTGAAATTTTGTGTGTGGTATATATCCTCCTATATATTGGGTTAAAATATTTTAATAAATTATATATAATACCATATATAAATTCATTATTATATTTTATTTCCCCTTGGTTAACACTCTTTTGTTATTTTAACTATTTCGGGTGTTAATTGCCTAGTTTTCTAAAGTATGTTTTGACTTTTAATTTTACATTCATATTAATTAGATCATGATTTCATCATATCTAGATTTTAAAACATGAATTAATTATCATATATATTCATTAAATATAATTTTTAGAAATAAGAAATGAAATGCACCATTCATGGAGACAGTAGGCTGTACGTATGCATGAACGATACTTTCATTTATATTTTGTATTAAAAATTGAAAAAAAATGAAAAATATGTATATTATAATTAAAGTAGAATATTTATTTTATATATGTTAAATGGGTTTATTAAAACAATATTCTATACGTTCCATGTGTGTCATGAATGAGTCATATCACTTTTAGTGGGTAGTAGTCCACACTTCCTCAAACAAAATTATTGTATTTACACAATATGTAAACCTTAAAGATATGATTTAAATAAAAATTAATTAATATTAAATAAATTAAAAATATCATACATATAATATATAGATATATTTTCCATCATAATTATAACGACCCACACTTTACATACATTGTTAATACTTCAAAATTGAAGCATACTTATTACAACATATAACAAAACCACGAAAGGACCGTATAGGTATAGTGTCTTTAGAAACTGGGAAACATAAACAACTGGTTCATAAAGCATCAACTTTTCCTCCCACTTATTTCATCATATCTAGAGTCTCTTTTTGGAATATCCTACTTAATAACCTTCTTCCTGACCTGGGGAAAGAAAACATACAAAAGGGTGAGCTCAAATGCTCAGTAAGGGTAAACAAAAGAAATATCAATCACATCGTATACACAAGCACATAACTTTTGGAAATCTTAACCTGCAAAAGAGATCATAATTTCATAACATGGGATAAATCATGGCAGTGAAATGTAATCACAATAATCATAACTTAAAACATGAAACTTTGTGGCATACACACATAATCATAGAGAATCATTTCTTGTTATTCAAGACTCATTTCCAAGACTATCTTAGTGGACAATGTCCCTTTCTGAACCGAGTCACCCTCGTTTCAGTCCTGTTTCACTGAACCGGTATAACCTACCGTTCCAGCCATGTCTATCTCATGAGATACAAAATCTTTACCCAATGCATTGGAGGGAGATATAGGTCCCACCCATCTCATAATGATACCATTATTATGTGTGCCACAAAATCATAAATCAAACATCATTGCATAACCCATGTAATAAAAATGGGAATCTTAAACATCATGAAATCATAAAAAATTCATATAAGATAAAGGAATTCATAAAAATAATTCCATCACAACATAATCAAATCAATGTAATAATAGGGATAAAAACAGAACCCTTTATTATCTTAGATGGAAAATAATTTTGATAAAACACTTGAACTCCATTCTTGAGGAAAATATCCTTTCTTCTTCAAAAACATTTTTCCTTTCCTAACATGTCATACAACTTTAAACTAAAATAAGTTGATTAAAAATAAACTTGAAAAATTTTAAAGGAATCTTCTTGGAAATAATGTTTTAAAAATCCATTCATGCTGTATAAGTTAAAAAAAACATTCTTCGTACTTTTGTCGGAAAAGTCAAAAAGTACCTCGTACGAAAAATGACAAAAGATTCCTTTCATATCTTTTACTAAAAACTCACCTAAGGGTAAAATAGGGTTTAAAAAATTTTAGGTGAATGGAAATAATATTACATATTGAGGAAACATGGATGTGGATGATAAAATACACCCCAGTAAATACTAAAGTATAAACAATCTCGGATAAAAATGAGATTGTGATATTTCCCTTACCTTAGGTCCGACTTGCTTTGTAAGTGTCCGAACCTCCTATATAATGATTTAAATAATGTTATTGACTTATTACAGAATCATACTTATTTTTATGATATCATATATGGTCATATTCTTAGCTTCTTAGTAATAATAACTCATTGCTACTTGTTATTCGGGTGTTTATAACTTTTTGTTCTTATGCGTGTTTTGTCGAATAAATTATTATTCTTTTCTTTAGGTTATAGATTACTCATTTAGAGAATGGTATTAGTGTAATATATATCATATTCGTTCATTCAATTCATTTATATAATCATTATGAAATGAAGATCATGTAGAACGAGTCGCATCACATCGTGGAGACGGTATTCCGTACGTACGCACGAGTGATGATATCGTTCCTATGATTGTGGAATTGTATTGGAGTATATATATAATATTTAAGAATCAATATCAATTTATAATAGTCATATATAGTCATTATTTACACCATTATACCCATCCAAGTAAGGTGGTGGTGGAAAATAGATTACACCACGGCGTGGAGACGGTATTCCGTACGTACGCACGCGCGGTGATTTCTTTTTCTGTAGGATGGATATATGGTGAAATAGGGTTTTTTCATACTTATAATGACATATAAGTATATTAGTGATACTTATGTTATTACTTCATACTGAAACAACTAAAGAAGAAGAAGTGGAAGAAGAAATAAAGATGAAAGAATCGGTAACGAACATTACCTCTTCTTTGAAGTGCTTCTTTGAGACCTTCTTTTAGGGCACTGAAATTGGTCGTTGAAGAAGACCAGAACCTCTAGGATGTCTCTAGGGGAGTGGATAGGATAAAGTGGCAGAGTTTGGCCGAGCTTTAAGGCTCAAAGTGGTGTGAGGAAGAGGGGGAGGAGGTGCCCTTTTATAAGGGAGGAGAGGGGCACCTTTGGAATAACTAAAAATATTATTTTATTATAAAGTCACGTTCGGTTTTAAATAGCTCCAAATTGATATATTTCGAAGCTAAGGTGGGGATGGGTCGAAATACTCTCATAAAATAGAATTTAGACAAGTTTAAGTTCCTATTTTATCCTTATCATTTATATTTAACATTAAGTTAAATAATTTTACTTTTACCATGTCTTCTTGTGTTCTTATAATATAAGGTTAATAAACTTACTATAAGAAGCCAAAAGAACCACAAGTTGTTTATTTTTAATATATATAACCTTATCTAAGTAATTTGGCCGAACATTAGATTTTTAGGAATAAAATAACAATTACCAATATAATATTTGTTTTAAAAACTATTTTATGTCAATTTTGACACTATCTAGTAATTGATTTTTGTGAAACTCATAAAAGAATTATTAGATCAAAACAAGTTAATTAAATAAATACTAACATGTCATATTAACCTAGAAAATTAGTTTTATTCATAAAAAGTCTCAAATTACATTTATTTTGGTGTTTATAACATCAATTATGTCAATATTTCATTAATAAGATAATTACTGCATCATCATTATGTCATAAATAAATTACATTTTTTAATGTCTAAAAATTACAAATAAATTACCATTATTTAGGAAATATTTTTAGCTTTCTAATGAATATTTATAGTCTAATTTATCTTATGTATAACCCCATATTAAAAATTATTTACATATTAAACTTTGATTTTAACTATTTTAACCCTTCTTTAAATAAATTAATAATAAATGTCCTAATCTAATCCAAGTGGGACTAAATGGTAATATTTTATCCCTAAGTTTGCTTTTGGTCGAATTAAACTTATCCAATAGAATTAGGACATGTGTTAGGTTAATAATAATATCATCTTTACCCTTAATTACCCTATTTACTTTTTACCGTGGTAAAAAAAAGTAAAAAGTTTCTATTCACCAAAAAATTATTTTCATCTCATTGAACCACATTTTACTTACCGACATCAACCGTGTCTCTAGGATTTTTGAAATTCCACTCACAAAAGAGGTAAAATTATGTTTTATGAAAAATTCAGTTTTTTAACTACCACTTAGTGGTTTCACTATTCATCAAAAATTGAAAGTTTTCAGAAAAATACCAAAATTTCACACTAGGCTAATTTTGATATTCCGAATCCAAAAATGAAGTCCATTTTGAAAAATAAAATTTATAAAATTTCAAAAAGTGGTTATTACTATTCATAATGGCTAGTTTTAATAATATTTTAATAGCATATCGTTGTTTAGTGAAACTCAGTATTGCGTATGACGCAAGCTATCGAGGAAGGTCGCGATTTCATGTCAAGCAAGCCAAGAAAGTGTTGTGTAGAAAAAGATTCCTTTGATTATTTATATAACATAAAAGTCTCGGGTGTTACATTCTACCCCCCTTAAAATGAATTTCTCCCTTGAAATTCGTCACTTTGTAACAAACAGATGAGGATACCTCTCCCTCATCATATCTCCAAGTTCCCATGTAGCTTCTTCTAATTGGTGGTTCCTCCATAAAACTTCCACCAGTCGACTGGTCTTGTTTCGTAGGACTTTTTCGCTACGATCCAGAATCTCTATCAGTTGTTCTTCATAACAAAGATCTTGCTCCAGCGGTACAACTTCTGAGCTAAGTACATGTGAAGGATCAGGTATGTACTTTCTCAGGAGAGATACATGGAACACATCGTGAACTTGAGAGGGATTCGGTGGAAGCGCCAATCGGTAAGCTACCTTCCCAACACGATCCAGTATTTCGAAAGGACCGATATATCTAGGGCTTAACTTCCACTTCTTTCCAAATCTCATAACCCTCTTCCATGGAGATATTCGTAAGAATACTTTATCACCCACTTCAAACTCTAGGTCTTTTCTTCGGTTGTCGGAAAATCATTTCTGTCGACTCCGAGCTGCTCTTATGTGTTGTTGAATAGATCTGACCTTTTTTGCCATTTCATCAACGATATCAGGTCCTAATAGCTTTCTTTCCCCAACTTCATCCCAGCAAGTTGGAGTCCTGCATTTCTTTCCATAGAGAGCTTCATAAGGAGCCATCTGAATACTGGAGTGAAAGCTATTATTATAAGAAAATTCCACCAAAGGTAGGTGTTGATCTCAACCTCCTTTGAAATCCATAGATCAAGCTCTCAACATATATTCTAGGGTTTGAATTGTTCTCTCAGACTGACCGTCTGTCTGAGGATGATAAGCAGTGCTGAAACTCAACTCTGTATCCAGAGTATGATGAAGACTTCGCCAGAACTTTGAGGTAAATCTCGGATCCCAATCAGATATAATAGAAAGTGGTACTCCATGAAATCTTACCACTTCCTTTACATATATCCTGGCAAGCTGATCCACAGAGAAATCCTCTCTAATAGCAATGAAGTGTGCAGACTTTGTAAGACGATCAACTATGACCCAAATAGCATTATTGCCTTTGGATGTTTTAGGAAGTCCTGTGACAAAGTCTATAGTAATGTTTTCCCATTTCCATTCGGGTATGGGTAATGGTTGTAACATTCCCTTAGACTTCTGTCTCTCAGATTTAACTTGTTGACAAACCAAGCATCGAGAGACATATTCAGCAACATCTCTTTTCATGCCATCCCACCAGAAGTACTCTTTCAGGTCCCTATACATCTTCGTGCTTCCAGGCTGAATAGAGAATGAAGAACTATGAGCCTCATCCAGCAGCTCCTTCTTTAATTCGGGGATGGGAGGAACACAAACCCGATTCCTGAACTTTATTATCACATCACAATCAAGGTTGAACTCAGGAACATTTCTCACTTTCTTTTGTAACTCGACATCTTCTTTCTGTGCCTCTTTAATCTTCACATGTATAGATGGTTGAACATTCATTTGAGAAAGATAAGATTTTTCCCCTTCCATTATAATTCCAAGATCCATCCTTTGTAAATCCATAAATATTGGATCTTTTGTGATCCTCATCATGGATAAACTAGCATGTTTTTGTCGACTTAATTCATCTGCCACCTTGTTTGCTTTCCCAGGGTGGTAATGGATTGAGTAGTCGTAATCCTTAATCAGCTCCAACCATCTTCTTTGACGCATATTCAGCTCCTTTTGTGTGAAAATATACTTTAAACTTTTATGATCAGTATAAATATCACACCTTTCACCATAAAGGTAATGCCTCCAAATATTTAATGCAAAGATTACCGCAGCTAACTCCAAATCATGTGTTGGGTAATTTTGCTAATGGATTTTCAACTGTCGCGAGGCATAAGCTATCACCATATCATTTTGAATAAGAACACACCCTAATCCCTTCTTGGATGCATCACTATAGATCACAAACCTTTCTCCACTACAAGGCAATGTGAGCATAGGTGCACTAGATAACCTTCTTTTCAACTCCTTGAAATTCTCTTCACATTCTTCCGTCCAGACAAACTTAACTCCTTTCCGAGTCAATTTGGTGAGTGGATTAGATAATCGTGAAAAATCTTTCACAAAACGTCGATAATATCCAGCCAAACCAAGAAAACTTCGGATCTCAGTTACTGTTGTTGGTCTCGACCATCTTTCGATAACCTCTGTTTTTGCTGGATCCAAAAATATCCCCTCTTTTGAGATTATGTGACCCAAAAATGCAACTTTTTGAAGCCAAAATTCACACTTGGTAAATTTGGCATAAAGCTTCTCCTTTCTCAGGGTCTTCAATATAATTCTCAATTGATCTTAATGTTCTTCCTTGCTCTTTGAATAGACAAGAATATCGTCTATAAAGACTACCACAAATTGATCAAGATAGTCTCTAAAGACTCTATTCATCAGATCCGTGAAGATAGAAGGGGCATTAGTAAGACCAAACGGCATCACTATAAATGCATAGTGTCCATACCTTGTACGGAAAGCTGTCTTTGGTATATCCTCCCTTTTGACCCTTAATTGATGATACCCTAAACGAAGATCAATCTTGGAAAAGTATTGAGCTCCGCGTAGTTGGACAAATAGGTCATCAATGTGCGGGAGAGGATATTTGTTCTTGATAGTGATCTTGTTAAGTTCTAGATAATAAATGCAGAGTCTCATTGATACATCTTTCTTCTTAACAAATAGAACAGGTGCTCCCCAAGGTGACGCACTAGGGTGTATGAATCCCTTATCAAGATTCTATTGGAGTTGATTCTTCAATTCCTGCAACTCAATTGGGGCCATTCTATAAGGTGTCTTTGAAATAGGCAAAGCACCCGGTACGAGTTCTATTGAGAACTCAACTTCACGATTTGGTGGAAGTCCCGGTAATTCCTCCGGAAAGACATTATCAAACTCCTGTACCATGGGCATATTCTTAATTGTGAGTTTCTCAACAAACATTTCAGATAAATAACCTTAATTTAGTGGAATCAATACCCATAAAATGGAATAAATTTCCACTGGAAGGTTATGTTCATCCTTGCATTGATAGACGATCATAGATTGATCTGGAATATGAAATGTGACTTCCCTTCTTTGGAAATTGACATGATCTCCATATAAAGAAAGCCAATCCATGCCAAGAATCACATCAAATTACACTATAGGAAGGATCACAAGATTTGCAGGAAGCACTTTCCCACAAACTTCAACCGGAGAAGAATTATAAACTTTTGATGCGACTGTTGTGCCATTAGGTAGTGTCACAGCTAACTCAACATCTAATTGTTGAGGTAATACAGTGATACCCTTAGAAAATTCTTCAAAACTAAAAGAGTGGGTGGATCCAGAATCAAGTAAAACATTTTCTACTTTAGAGTGGATGGTAAGTGTACCTTTCACCACATCGTTATCATACTCCACATCGCTGATAGAAATTGCATGTGACTTTCCTTTGTCTTTAGCCTTAAGAGTTTGTTGACGTCGACCATCATCATCAACCCTTGGATTAGGGCATTTATTAGCATAATGCCCCATCTCCTTGCACTTGAAACATTGAAGTGTAGTAGGTTCATTATGTGTATCCCTTCCTTTATTTGCATCATTAGACATCTTCTTCCCATCATCGTGGCATTCAAATTCTCGATGACCTTCCTTTCCACATTTGAAACATTTACTTGTCCCTTTAAGACAACTCCCTCCATGTTTCTTTCCACACTTTGAGCATAAGGGAAAGCTCATCTTCTTTTCAGTGTGCTCTTTAGATTTTCCTTTGAATTCAATTTTCCTCTTCTTATCAAACCCATATGACTGATGGGTTACTCCAATCTCCATCTCGACTTTGAGAGCACATCGAACGATTTCCTCGTAGCTATTGAAGTCCCTTATGGATAACGCCCTTCGAAGACTTGGTTTTAAGCCACTAAAGAATCGATCGATATTACTCTCAGGTTGGATAATAATACCAGAAGCGTACCTTGCAAGTCTTGTAAAATTTGCTTCATAGGTACCAACAGATTCATCATCCATTTTCTTTAGTTCAAGAAACTCTTTCTCCATCTTTGTTCGGAGAATACGAGGGAAGTATTTATTGAAAATTAAGTTCTTGAACTCGTCCCATTCCATGGACTCATTTTCATCCCTCTGCCTCGTATTCTTAATAAGATTCCACCATTGATCAGAATCTCCTTCCAAACGATATACTGCTAGGATGACTTTATCTTGCTCAGAACATTGAAGAACTAAAAATATCTTTTCAGTAGTACTAATCCATTGTTCAGCAACTAATGGATCAGTAGACCCGCTGAAAGAAGGTGGACGCTGTCTCATGAAGGATTCAATAGAATGTTTCTCCTTCCTTTTCTCGTTTGGAAGTCCTACATGATTCATAGCTTGAGAAAGTTGTGTGAGCATGGCTACAAGATTTTGCATTCCATCTCCCATAACGTTTGGTTGCTCAGGGGGACAATCATTGCATTGCCCGTCGCATTCCGCATTAACACGATTCCTTCGGGTTCCAGCCATTGACTAAAACCAAGAAGAATAGTGTGAGCAACACTAATTATAATAGGAAAACCACAAAATCAAGAATAAAATTTCACACTTAAGGTCTTATCCTAGGTTATTCATGGCCATTTCTAAAACACTAAGATTGTGTTCTATGCTTAGACTTATCCTTAGGGTTCTTACTAAGGCTTTCACATCCTAGTTTCCAAAGTTTGACTATACCTTTCCTCTGATACCAACTATAACGACCCATACTTTACATACATTGTTAATACTTCAAAATTGAAGCATAATTATTACAACATATAACAAAACCACGAAAGGACCGTATAGGTATAGTGTCTTTAGAAACTGGGAAACATAAACAACTGGTTCATAAAGCATCAACTTTGCCTCCCACTTATTTCATCATATCTAGAGTCCCTTTTTGGCATATCCTACTTAATAACCTTCTTCCTGACCTGGGGAAAGAAAACATACAAAAGGCTGAGCTCAAATGCTCAGTAAGGGTAAACAAAAGAAATATCAATCACATCGTATACACAAGAACATAACTTTTGGAAATCTTAACCTGCAAAAGAGATCATAATTTCATAACATGGGATAAATCATGGCAGTGAAATGTAATCACAATAATAATAACATAAAACATGAAACTTTGTGGCATACATACATAATCATATAGAATCGTTTTTTGTTAGTAAAGACTCATTTCCAAGACTGTCTTAGTGGACAAAGTCCCTTTCTGAACCGAGTCACCCCCGTTTCAGTCCTGTTTCACTGAACCGGTATAACCTACCGTTCCAGACATGTCTATCTCATGAGATATAAAATCTTTACCCAATGCATTGGAGGGAGATATAGGTCCCACCCATCTCATAATGATACCATTATTATGTGTACCACAAAATCATACATCATACATCATTTCATAACCCATGTAATACAAATGGGAATCTTAAACATCATGACATCATAAAACAATTCATATAAGATAAAGGAATTCATAAAAATAATTCCATCACAACATAATCAAATCAATGTAATAATAGGGATAAAAACAGAACCCTTTATTATCTTAGATGGAAAATAATTTTGATAAAACACTTGAACTCCATTCTTGAGGAAAATATCCTTTCTTCTTCAAAAACATTTTTCCTTTCTTAACATGTCATACAACTTTAAACTAAAATAAGTTGATTAAAAATAAACTTGAAAACTTTTAAAGGAAGCTTCTTGGAAATAATGTTTTAAAAATCCATTCATGCCGTATAAGTTAAAAAAAACATTCTTCGTACTTTTGTCGGAAAAGTCAAAAAGTACCTCGTACGAAAAACGACAAAATATTCCTTTCATATCTTTTACTAAAAACTCACCAAAGGGTAAAATAGGATTTAAACAATTGTAGGTGAATGGAAATAATATTACATATTGAGGAAACATGGATGTGGATGATAAAATACACACCAGTAAATACTAAAGTATAAACAATCTCGGATAAAAATGAGATTGTGATATTTCCCTTACCTTAGGTCCGACTTGCTTTGTAAGTGTCCGAACCTCCTGTATAATGATTTAAATAATGTTATTTACTTATTCCAGAATCATACTTATTTTTATGATATCATATATGGTCATATTCTTAGCTTCTTAGTAATAATATTTCATTGCTACTTCTTATTCGGGTGTTTATAACTTTTTGTTCTTATGCGTGTTTTATCGAATAAATTCTTATTATTTTCTTTAGGTTATAGATTCCTCATTTCCATAATGGTATTAGTGTAATATATATCATATTTATTCATTCAATTCATTTATATAATCATTATGAAATGAAGATCATGTAGAACGAGTCGCATCACATCGTGGAGACGGTATTCCGTACGTACGCACGAGTGATGATATCATTCCTATGATCGTGGAATTGTATTGGAGTATATGTATACTATTTCAGAATCAATATCACTTTATAATAGTCATATATAGTCATTATTTACACCATTATACCCATCCAAGTAAGGTGGTGGTGGAAAATAGATTACACCACGGCGTGGAGACGGTATTCCGTACGTACGCACGCGCGGTGATTTCTTTTTCCATAGGATGGATAGATGGTGAAATAGGGTTGTTTCATACTTATAATAACATTTCGGTATATGAGTGATACTGATGTTATTACTTCATAATGAAACAACTAAGGAAGAAGAAGTGGAAGATGAAATAAAGATGAAAGAATCGGTAACGAACATTACCTCTTCGTTGAAGTGCTTCTTTGAGACCTTCTTTTAGGGCACTAAAATTGGTCTTTGAAGAAGACCCGAACCTCTAGGATGTCTCTAGGGCAGTGGAGAGGATAAAGTGGCAGGGGTTGGACGAGCTTTAAGGCTCAAAGTGGTGTGAGGAAGAGGGGGAGGAGGTGCCCTTTTATAAGGGAGGAGAGGGGCACCTTTGGAATAACTAAAAATATTATTTTATTATAAAGTCAAGTTCGGTTTTAAATATCTCCAAATTGATATATTTCGATGCTAAGGTGAGGATGGGTAGAAATACTCTCATCCAATATAATTTAGACAAGTTTAGGTTCCTATTTTAACCTTATCATTTAGATTTAATATTAAGTTAAATAATTTTACTTTTACCATGTCTTCTTGTGTTCTTATACTATAAGGATAATAAACTTACTATAAGCAGCCAAAAGAACCCCAAGTTGTTTATTTTTAATATATATAACCTTATCTAAGTCATTTGGCCGAACCTTAGATTTTTAGGAATAAAATAACAATTACCAATATAATATTTGTATTAAAAACTATTTTATGTCAATTTTGACACTATATAGTAATTGATTTTTGTGAAAATCATAACAGAATTATTAGTTCGAACCAAGTTAATTAAATCAATACTAACATGTCATATTAAACTAGAAAATTAGTTGGATTCATAAAAAGTCTCAAATTACATTTATTTTGGTGTTTATAACATCAATTATGTCAATATTTCATTAATAAGATAATTACTGCATCATCATTATGTCATAAATAAATTAAATTATTTAATGTTGAAAAATTACAAATAAATTACCATTATGTAGGAAATATTTTTAGATTTCTAATGAATATTTATAGTCGAATTTATCTTATGTATAACCACATATTAAAAATTATTTACTTATTAAACTTTGATTTTAACTATTTTAACCCTTCTTTAAATAAATTATTAATAAATGTCCTAATCTAATCCAAGTGGGCCTAAATGGTCATATTTTATTCCTAAGTTTGATTTTGGTCGAATTAAACTTATCCAATAGAATTAGTACATGTGTTAGGGTAATAATAATTTCATCTTTACCCTTAATTACCCTATTTACTTTTTACCGTGGTAAAAAAAAGTAAAAAGTTACTATTCACCAAAAAATTATTTTCATCTCATTGAACCACATTTTACTTACTGACATCAACCGTGTCTCTCGGATTTTTGAAATTCCACTCACAGAAGCGGTAAAATTAAGTTTTATGAAAAATTCAGTTTTTTAACTACCACTTAGTGGTTTCACTATTCATCAAAAATTGAAAGTTTTCAGAAAAATACCAAAATTTCACCCTAGGCTAATTTCGATATTCCGAATCAAAAAATGAAGTCCATTTTGAAAAATAAAATTTATAAAATTTCAAAAAGTGGTTATTACTATTCATAACGGCTAGTTTTAATAATATTTTAATAGCATATCGTTGTTTAGTGAAACTCAGTATTGCGTATGACGCAAGCTATCGAGGAAGGTTGTGATTTCGTGTAAAGCAAGCCAAGCAAGTGTTGTGTAGAAAAATATTCCTTTGATGATTTATATAACATAAAAGTCTCGGGTGTTACAATAATGACAACCATTATTGGTGTTAAAGGAAAACAATTGAACAATCATTGTTTAATGAGGTAGTAGTTCGTCGTACAATGAAATAGTATGTTTATTACCCATTAGATGGAGGTGTGTTCAAGTTTAGGTTTAACCAATAACATAAAAAAATCATTATATTTATGATACTGGTATTGTTACATTATCCTGGAATAAGGATATTTTAGGGGGTGGATAATGGAAATAAAATTAAAAGGCTTGAGAGAAGACGTTACCTCTTAATGGGGTAACTACTTTTCGTTTGTACCAAAAGATTACTTGGAAAAAAATTTACATAAAGGGAGGCTTCAAGGTCTATGGGAGGGATTTTTGGAAGCTATATTGGTAGATCCTAGCTAAACCTAAGTGTTTTGAGAGGTTTTAGGAATGGAGAGAGTTGGTGACCTTTTATAAGGGAGAAAATGGACTCGGTATTTTTGAAATGAAGTTAGGTGTACCAACGTTTTTACAAAAAAAGTCTTCAAAAACAGAAAAAAATCAATAATAGAAGGTTCATGGACAAATTATGGAATGAAAAAGGATTTTTTACAAGTTTCTAGGTCATTTGGTCACTTAAATTAATTCTTTTTTCCTATACTAAGCTTATGTTTACCTTAATAATTGTAATTAATTTTAATTTCTTTCACTAATATTTTTGGTAAAAAAAATCGTTCTCATTATAAATTATAAATTATTATAATTCAAAATTCTGAATCCATTTTTCCAAATTATGATCATATAAGTGTCATAAATTAATTTAAAATACATCCTGCAGGCGCCATGACAATGCAGGTTTTTAATGTAAAGACATCCAAACATATGGTATGTTTTTATAGTCAATTTCAAAGTGAAATTGATCTCAATGACATAAATTTTAGTAATTGATAAAAATATTATCTAATTATACTTTAAAACCAATGAAAACAATAATTTAACATTATAAATAAATTAGATGAAAAATAAGTTTTGAAATAAAATTTAGTATTTTTAACTATTCATTAAAAATCAAATGTTTCAGAAAAATATAAAAAATTCACCCTAACAAAATTATTATGTTTCTATTTAAAATATTATATTTTATTACATATTAAATCAATTAAATTGTCAAAATTCATAATTAAAATGTGTTCACCATTAAGATGCGGTAAAACTGCCTTTATAAAAATATTGGGTTTTAAGTGTAATATTTGGGCTGTACTTATCTTATGATTATCAAATGTATTGGATGAACATAAAAAATATTATATTTGAATATATTATACACATATATTACATTAATATCACCCCTAAATTGTCATTAATTAATTCTAATAGTGTAAAAAGGCTTTATGTAAATAATAATATTATCTTTTATATTCAATCGATTTTTATATTCATTTCTAATTAATTTATAACCAATGAAATCATTTTAAATTTGTGTAAAACATATATTTTCGTAAATTATTTACCCAATTTTTATAAATATGAATTTAATGTATAGGTTATATCTTATAATATTTAATAATAAATGGTTATTTGGTAAAAATCAATCTTACGTGTAAAGTAAGATTTCGAAGAAAGTCTCTCTTGCATGTAACACAATGTAACTCAGTGTCAACTGCATTACCAAATATATAATTTATAAGATATATTTATAAAAGTAAATATATGTTAAAGTATCATGGTACTATTTTCCCTTATACTCTTGGTGTCACATTTCATGCTCGCTATCGAATATATGCTTCTTACTTTACAATTTATGGGTCTTACATTCTACCAACCTTAAATAAATTTCATCCTCACAATTTAAAAATGGTCTAAAAATATAGGGATTTACAATAAACTATTGTTAAAATACCCACATCGTAAAAAGTGTTAATATCACATATTCTTAATAATGAGAATGGATTGTACAATGGTCATGTAAATAGCCCCCTTAGTAGGAGAACAGAGGTGGGAAATGGAGACATGGATATGGAAGAAAAAAATCCAACTATCACGTTCTGATGGTGAGCACTATAGAACATATTCATATGAAAGTTGTTGACCAAAAAACCATAAACCATAGATGTGAATAAAGGTCATTGATATCATTAAAAATGATGATAATAGGATAAATTCTTTATTTCAAAACCATTTTTTCTATATTTATGGGATTTGTTTACTCGATAAGAATATAAGTATATATACATTTCTATAAACATAACATTTTCCTTTTATTAAGCCTTGAACTATTTATAATTCTTCTCTTAGAACACGATGCATCATACAGTGAAGTAATGCATTAACCACTATAATCTCATCCAATGATTATCTTAAACCATTTTATAAACTATTAAAATTTTCAATATATTGTGACCCATTCACTTCTAAATGAGAGTCACTGAATTTCCAAAAATAAACTTATCATTATCCTTTAACCAACACAAAGCTGTTCAAAAGTTTCACATTGGAACATGTGAATAACTTAATCTTGTATCCTCTTGAAATATGGAAATAACTCTAATCACCATAAAACCTCATTGGAATCAATCATTGTTCAACATTCCATAACTAAGACACATTTTGTTGGATATATTTATTGAATCTATAAGTGTTGCAAACCCTATCAATGATAGCATTGAACACTTTTCCAAAATTCATTAATCAGTTCCAAGGTAGTTGGCACATTTCCAAATAAATAATTTCTTTGTTATTATCTCCACATTAGGAATATATTCAGGGTTCTATTTCCCTCAATGAAATGTTTTCTAAAAAGTTCATCTTTCAATTAAATAATTTTCCATGGTACCATTTAGCATATTTTCTCAAAGACTTAATGACAAAGTAATATTATATAATCCTTATATTTTTCATTAATCATATGATGGGAATACCATAAATAAAATTCTTTCACAACATATTTCATAGATCCAAAAAAAAAATTACATTAATCATTCCACTTTAGCATTATTAGTAACATAAGGTTGATCTTTATCCCTTAACTTCTTTTAAGGTATATTGTCTTGATGCTTGGTACATCCTTTTGAATAGTGCCCCATCTAATAGTAGTTTTAACATTGAATAATAGTATTTTTTTCCCTTCATTTTCATTATTTCTCCTAATGATCCTTTTGTTTTCACTTATAAAAAACTACCAATCCTTTCAAGAATTTACCAGGGTGGTTCTTTACACAGTTATCACAAGTTGTAAAATCCTTCTTTCCCTTCATATTCTTTGACACATTTCATTTTTCAGGTGTTTATAAGACCTCTTCTTCTCTTGGTTTCCCTCAAATACATAGTATCTTGAGAATTCGTTCCCTATTTTTATGGAAGATAAAACTATCTCTTCGTATGATGAGAAATTCAAAGAAACTACCGCCCTTCGAATATTTGGCTTAAAACATTCAAATAAGTGGTCAATATTTCACTCTATGTTTCTTATATAATCATTAGAATACATGGATTACCTTGTAAAGGTAGATTAATAATCTGTAAAACTCACTTCTTCCTTTTTATATAAGCTAAGGAACTTCTTATTCATCTCAATTTTTTGGTCATGAGAGAAGTATTTGTCAAATAATGTCTCCTTAAAAGTTATCCATTTTGTAAGTTCAATTTCTTATTCTTCCCATGTATTCTGGATTAGAGACCACCACTGATTAGCATCACCTTGGAGATAATAAAATTCAAGTTTAACCTTTTCCTTTTCACCTCATCCCAATTCCATTAATATCATCTCCAAATACTTAATCCATTGCTTGGCTTCCATTGGATCAGTAGTCCCACTAAATGAAGGGGGCCTCTATCACATAAAGAGATATAAAATCAGAGAATATTGTTGTGGGACATGTTTCTCTATATAATAAAGGTTATTTTTCATAACCTAACTCAGATTCCCTAATATATCTAGAAATTTCTCGGTTCTAATACGAGCTACATTAACTTCTTTATTAGATAAATATATACATTTCCATGAGTATTGATATCGTTCATCCTTAATTTCACCATTTCTAAATAATGGTGTGCACTGTATTAGCTCATATAATTCCAAATATGGTATATCCCATAACATATTTTTTTTATCATAAATCATAGAATCACAAGCATTGGTAACTTTGGGGGCATATTCCTTCATAATGGAAGTTAAATAAAAGGTGAATTATCCTATGCATATCCCCAGGTGTGTTAAAACAAGTGGTGGTAAGGATCATTTTTGTGTACTATGTTTCCCTAGGTTAGGCCTGGAACACCTTATAGTAGTTATTACTCTTAGGTACATCTGTGATAGAACCACGTCCACTAGTAGTATACAGACATGGTTGTTTTTCTAGGAATACCCACACAATCACTACCTTAAAAAAATTTAGGATGATCTTGTATAATTATCCTCAATTTATATCTTAGGGTTGTTATCCTTAATCTTTTTTTTGGGAACTCTTTTTCACGGTTGCTGCTAAACTTCCTTTGATACCAATTGTAACGCCACAACCCTAGAAGCCTGAAGCTGGTGCATTACTTTATTAAATTTTAATGATTACATTGAATCAAATTCCAATAGAATGATAGGTTTAGAAGTCTTTTAAATCCATATTACATACATGATACCCATAATAAATTGGAAAATAGGAAATACAAACATGATAAATAATAAAATGAAATAAACTACATACTTCAATGCTTATTAAAACAACTATTCATCATAATATTGGGAAAGAAAGCATAATAAGGTTGAGCTCAAGTGATCAGTAAGGGTAAGTAAAGTGGAAGAATTAATGAATCAATACGAATAAATTAACATCGAAAGGTAAATAACTAATTACCCATGCCATTCAAATAAATAGATATGGAAAAGTCATTATGGAAAGGTAAGAAACTAAAATAGATGCCATTTAATCAATGAACTGAAAAGGAAATGTATCTCTAGATATGTAGATGCAAAATATCATGGATGAATAATGAATTTAACTAAATGAGGTTAATTCATTCTTAATGGGCATCATGTTAGAGGATCATGAAAACCACTTCCTTCAAGTCCTTTCACAGGATGGTTTAAAACTACAGGTATATGCTGGTTTAATTTGGCCAAATTATTTGTTCCATGTGAACCAGTCGATGAAACGAAGAGATATAAATTTTTTTGGATCCACCTATTATTTCATGTCCAAAACATTACTCATATTGAATAATCAATTTCATCAATATAAAATATGCATTATCGAAAATATATATTGAATAAAAGATACAGATTTATTAATAATTCCCTAGTTAATCAAATAAATATCAAAGAAAACACCATATGTAAAATGATATATGATTTAGGAAATAATAATATCTATCAAATAAAAAATATATATATTAAAAAAATTACAATGAAAAATGATTACAAAAGTAATTTAGATTTCAAAGATTATCATTAAGGGCATTCTTGGGGAGAATAATCTTTAAACATTCAAAACTGTCCTATAACACTTTGAAACATTTGAATCATAATATCCAGAATATATGACATGAAATGAAACTTTTAATTCCATAAGAATAAGAGGGTTCATGATATAACATTACAAAATGTATTATATACACCAAATAAAAGTGAATTGGTGCATAATAACAAATAAGTCTCAATGAAATGTAAATTGAGAATAAATTTATTTACCTTAACCTTTATTTTGTTCTGTGGTCTTAGTCATACTGTATTATGGTTTGAAATATTTTACTAACTTATACCAGAACCATATTCATGTATATAATATCATATATTAATTCCTTATAATGTTTTATTACCCCTTTGTTAACACCCTTTCATTATTTTAACAATTTTTGGTGTTAATTGCCTAGTCTTCTCAAGTATGTTATGACTTTTAATTTTTTTACTATTAATTTGATCACAATTTTATCATATCCAGAATTTAAAACATGATTTAATTATCATATATATATTCAGTAAATATTTATTTATAATAATATATAAATCTTGGAGATAATAAATTAAATGCATCATTCATGGAGACGACAGGTCGTACGTACGCATGAATGCTACTTTCATTTCTTAAATTCAAATAATAAAAAATAACCAATAAATATGTATATGAGAATTATATTATAATATATAATCTATATATGTTACATATTTTTATTAAAACCATCCTTTATACATTCCATGTATGGAATGATTGAGTCACATCACTTTGAGAGGGTGGTCGTCCACACTTCTTCAAACGAAATTATCATATTTACAGAAGATAAAAATATTAACGGTATGTTTTCAATAAAAATTAAAAAAGTATAAAGACATTATAAATATCATAAATATAAAATATAAATATATTTTCCATCATAATGTCCAACATGATATGTGGAAAAGTAAAAAATTGAACAATTGTCATTTCGTGAGGTAGTAGTTCGTTGTACATAAAAATAGTATGTTTGTTACTCATTAGATGAAGGTTTATATAATTGAAGGTAAAACCATTAGAATAAAAAATATCAGTATATTTATTATACTATTTTGTTACATGATAATGTATTAATGATATTTTAAGTGGTGTATAATTGTAATAAAATAAAAAATCTTAAGAGAAGACGTTACCTCTTAATCGGGTAACTACTTTTGGTTTGAACCAAAAGGATTCCTTGGATGGATTTATGCCTAAAGGGAGGATTTAAGTTATATGGGAGATATTTTGGGAATTTATATGGGTATATATTGGACAAAAATAAGTGTTTTTAGAGGCGTGAGTAATGAGGAGAGGTGGTGGCCTTTTATAAGGGAGGAAAAGGACTCACTTGGTATTTTTTTTAAAGAAGTTAGGTGTACCAAACACATTACCTAAAAAGTCTTCTAAAACCAACCAAACTCAATAATGGAATGTCACATTCCAAATTATGGCCATCCAATGGGTGTTTTAAAATTTTATAGGTCATCTGGTCCCTTAAATTAAAGGTTTAGTCCTTTATTAAGCTTAATTTTTCATTAAAAATTGTAATTATTTTTAATTACACTCACTAATATTTTTGTTCAAAACAATGTTGGAATTTGTAGAAATTATAAATTATTATGATTCCAAATATGGAATCCATTTTTCAAAATTCAAATCATTGAAGTGGAATAATTTAATTTAAAATTTATCCCGACGGTAAGACGACAAAACAGTTTTTAAAGTAAAGGCGTCCAAATGTTTTCTATGTTTTTATAGTCAATTTCAAAATGAAATTGATTATAATGACATAAATTATATTAATTTATTAAACAATTATCTAATTATACTTTGAAACTAGTTGAAAATATAATTTATCCTTATAAATTAATTAGATGAAAAAGTAGTTTTGAACTAACATTCAGTATTTTTAACTATTCATTAAAAAACGAAATTCTTTAGAAAAATATAAAAAATTCACCCTAATGTAATTATTATTTTCAAATTTATAATATGAAGTTTATTTTGACATATTAAGTCAATAAAATTATTGAAAATTGGATTTAAAATGAGTTCTCCATTAAAAGCCTGTAAAATTGCCTTTATAAAAATATAGGTTTTTAAGTGTAATATTTCTTTTCTTCTAATCTTATGATTATAAAATATATTATATGAACTTAAAAAAATTTATATTGAATATATGATATATATATATATATTACATTAATATCACCCAATAATTATTATTAATTAATTCTATTAGGGTAAAACTACTTTGTGAATAAAATAATGTTTTCTTTTTATATTCAATCAGTTTCCGTATTCATTACTAATTAATTTATAATGAACGGATTAATTTTAAAAAAAATTAGACCATTTATTTTCATAAATTACTTACCCCTTTTTATAACCACTAATTTAAATGCTAGGTTATATCTTATTATATTTAATAATATATCCTTATTCTGTAAAACTCTGTCTTATGTGTAATGTAAGATTTCAAAGAAAGTTTCTCTTGTTTATAACAAAAGTTAAATCAGTGTCGAGCGCATTAACAAATATAGACTATATCAAATATATTTAAAATTTTAATTATATTTTAATGTATCATGGTATTATTTTCCCTTACATGCTTGGTGTCGTGTGTCATGCACGCTATTGAATATATGGTTCTTAGTTTAGACTTTCAGGGTGTTACAGTAGAACCATTTTCTATCATCATATATAAATGAACCTTTATTGTTAATAAATACCAAATTTTAATGATTGGGGTAAATTTACTTTGTGAAGATTTTTTTGGTTGGTTTCTTGATCCTTTAGATCATTTTGATTCCACCTTTTGTTTCACCTCTTCCATTTTTCCATCTGTAATAACATTCATCAGTTCATAACTTTTTCAATTATTTGATAATGATAATTCCTAAAAAATAAATTTTAAATTAATACCTCCTTGCTGACATGTTTTTTATTAGATATAACTTCCATGCTACGAATGTTCCAATAGCTTTCTCAACCATTTGAAAATTCGAATCATCAAGTGGAACTGGTAGCTTGACACTTGGATCTTGATCTACGTTAATCACTAATCTAACATGACCTATTTGATGTTTACCATTGTATGGAATATCTCCTTCAATATTGTACATGGTACCCCTTGAAACAAGGTGATTGGTGGTTGTTGACATATATAAATCATAATCATTTTCACCCTATAGGATTGCAGTACAGTAAAGGTATCAATGCTACCTGATTCAAATTTCATAGAAAATATTATGACAATATTGATTACCACTTCGAAGATAGATTTTTTATGGGAATGGGTTTCCTAAAAGATGGTGGGGGGGGGATCCACACATATTGGTTGTTCTTATGTTTTTTCTTCTCTTAGATTCCTCCACTTAAACCTTTTTAAATACTCTGACTTCCAATTTGATTTTTATTCTATAACAAGATAATTGTGCCTATAACTCTTCCATTTTTTTAAATTTAGCACCATGTTCGTTTATTTTCTCAAAATATGTTCGGGGTGAAATCCCAAAACATGCACCTCTAATGTGACCATACTGTTATGGCCACATCAAGGCCACTGATAGTAGCTGTTCATTGTGTACTTCTGAGGATGATTATTTTTCCATGTCAGATAAAAATATTGTAAAATAAGAAATAATTATTATATAATACCGATTTAAATCAAAACAAATTTGTATTATGTAATGCTTACACATGATTTATACACTTTTTATGTGTTTTCAACTATTAGTATCCCTTATTTACTTACACATTACTCATTCCATAAATCATGACGTGGGATGGAAGTTGATTTGGATTTTGATTCATCAATCTGCTTATAAATATAGTAATATATTTAAGTTGTTATTTAATGTAACATAAAATTATTAATTTATATTTAAAATAAGTACCAATTTTTTTCAATTGAATCATACCCCATAATTGATTTACAGTAGAGGTACATTGGTTTTAATTCCTATTGATTATTTTCAACACTCTGTTGTTGTTTCCTAAATTAACAACTCTTAATCAAAGTGATTAATACACATATTGATATGAAATGTATTACCAATCACAATGTACCTGAAAATATATCTCCTCATAATGATCAATAAATGCATCCCACACTTTTTGGTTTATCAAGTGTTCATACATATGTGGTGAGTACAGGATTATTTTCCCTTCAACATCTTTGAGATGAAACTTTTTTAAAATTGTGTTAATGAATCTGAAATCTTTTCTAGTGATAGTTAATTAAATTTTCATTTTGATGTAATCTACTATAAATTCACTTTTCAAAGGATAATTAAGAGTAAGTAAATTCTATTTTTTTTTTATTTTCAGAAAAACAACAACATTATTTCATAATGGTACTGTAATATCCTACCAAATAACTGTCTTAAGAATGGGCACAACATTATGCCAAAAATTTACATAAACCATCATGCACTTGTGTTTGTTGATCCCAATGTAACTAATAAACATGGACTTGTAGGGGTTAACTAAATGGACACATGCATTCCATCCAACCATGAATTTTATTCCTTTGTTTGTCACCTTAATAATTTTTTCCAACACCATCATGCTAAGCTTCTCCTATTTTTTATGGTACACCATATGTTCCCCATATACCATTTCCTTAGCGTCAACATCATCAATATGTTATTACTATAGATTGATAGAATTATCATGTGAAGAAGGTTGTTGTTCATCCACATTAGGAGAACCAACATTTTGATAAACCTATTATTCCTCAGGATTGGAAGCATCAACATGTGTAGAAGTAATTATCTATAAAAGTGATTGAAAATTTAATTTATATTATATAGATTAATTAGTGAACAAATAATAATATGAGGTAGCATAATGTATATAACAAAAAAATATAATTTGGTTATTGAACTCCCTCTTTTTTAAAAAGTTGATGGGATTTTACCCCTCTATAGAGTATCCAAATTCTTTTATTGTGGTCTCATATGACATACAAGACCATGACTATGTTGCGACCGTTGTGAAATGATTGTGAAATCCTAATAAAAGGGTCATCCTATGTAACGTCTTTCCCAATTTAGCCTCAATAAGGTAGCTGAATCGGTCGCCACATGACCTCAAGTGCGTCTCCCCATACGCCGGAGGTTGCTGACTAGTAGTGAGGATCTATGGATAGTCAGTGGGGATACTATTCCCTCATATTTAGAGTGTGCAGTGGAAATAGATAATAACTCAAACAATAGTGGAAGAAGATATAAAACAATAATCAACTGAATAATAAAAATGGCCAACTACAGTTTATACAATATAAGCATGTTATGGTGATACATATCAAAATATAGTAAACCAAAACATATCCTTCACATTCTAATATATAAATAAATAAAATACTCAAAGCCTCAAGGGTGATCTCTACGAGCATCATGAACTCTTGATCAGTCCTTTTCTCCTAAATCTGAAGTACAAGTAACAACCACAAGTGAAGGTCCACAGTCCTACAAACAAGTAGAGTCTACTTGAGTACCCTAGTGCAATGGTGGCCCTAGTAGGGTGTGAGATATAAATCTCATTAGTCTAGGTCCACTGGTTTCTAAATCAATCTTGACAATTCTATATAATTTAACAGTGTGCAGATATAATGAAGTAATAACATAATTGAATAAATAATATACAACCCATCCGGGTTCCTAAGGGACACCTAACCAAGATACCTACTTCACCTCGTAACCAGAAATAAATGTTTGAACATAAACTATATATATATAATGCATAAATAAACCATTGAACACATTATTTGATATTTTTTATATAAACACAAAAATCCTCGAGTTCCCATGGACACCAGTATCTCGATACCTATCTCGGCCATGCCGGAGTCTGAACCATTTATCATATTCAATTCACAAATCATTACATCACATCGGCTTTCATTAACCATTTAATTCAATTGATGTACAACAAATTGGACCCACAGTAAAATGTCAATTAATGGGTGTAGAACGTAATGTCTAGAACCCTCATGAGTATTTGGAGCATCAATCCTTGTTTCACAACCCATGGGTGTTTATAGTATCCTTCTCTATCCCATAAAAGAAAATTTGCATGCATTCTAGATGTAGAATGCCATGTCTAGCACCCCATGATTATTTGGAGCATCAGTCCTTGTCTCACAACCCATTTATCAATCATATATATATATATATATATATATATCATGGGTGTAGAATTTCATGTCTAGCCCCCCATGATCCCATCCATTAATTAATTAATTAATTAATCAAGTCTATTAATTAATTCAATAACTCATTAAAAACATCGCATTCACCACTAACTCAACAAAAATTTAAACACAATAATTAAATTACTTAACTAAAAAATTAACTAATAATTACTATAACATTAATTATTTCAACCATTAATTAATCTCATAAATTTTCCAAGTTAATTTAAAAATTATCTAATCAAAAGGCAACCATCTCAATATCACATAATTAATTCTACAATTAATTATTACATAACAACCATCTCAATATTACATAATTAACTCACAAAATAATTATCTCAAGGAAACCATCCCAATATCACATAATTAATTCAAAAATTATTTATATTTAAAGAAACTGTTTCAATATCACATAATTAATTCACAAATTAATTATCTCAACGAATCCATTTCAATATAACATAATTAATTCTCAAATTAATTATCTCAACTTAGCCTAAATCAATATCTCATAATTAACCTCCTTTTAATAATCAATATTATAATCTCATAACACATAATTAATTCACAATTTATTATATCAACTAAACAATTTTAATATATAATAATTATTCCCTTAATTAATTATTTTCTCAAAGCACATAATTGATTCATAATTAATTATCTCAACTTAACCAAATTAATTACTCATAATTAATCCTTTGATTAATTACCATCCCAAAGCACATAATTAATTCATAATTAATTATCTCTACTTATCCAAATTAATTACTCATAATTAATAGCACAATTAATTATCATCTCAAAGCACATAATTAATTCATAATTAATTATCTCAACATAACCAAATTAATTACTCATAATTAATTACTCGATTAATTATCATCTTAAAGTACATAATTAATTCATAATTAATTATTTTAACTCAACCAAATTAATATCTCATAATTAATTACTCAATTAATTATCATCGTAAGGAACATAATTAATTGATAATTAATTAACCACATTAATATCTGTTAATTAATCCTCGATTAATTATCATCTCAAAACACATAATTAATTCATAATTAATATCTCAATTTAAAAAAATTAATTACTAATAATTAGTCATTTTATTAATTATCATCTCAAAGAACAAAATAAATTCAAAATTAATTATCTCAACTTGACTAGTTTAATATCTCATAATTAATCCACTTATTAATTATCTATAAAAAATAACATAATTAATTAATAATTAATTATATGAAATTAACTAAATTAATTAATCATAATTAATCACCCAATTAATTATCCATTTTAAAACCTCAAGGAATATAATTAATTCACAAATTTGTTATCTAAACATAGAAAATTAATGTCTAATAATTAATTCCCCGATTATTTTTCTCCACTTACTCAGCCCAATATTCATAATTACCACTTAACCCAAGTGCGTCAACATGTAAGGGAAGTAATAAAAAACGCACAGAAGAAATCTAAACAAACATATCAGTGTAATCATGATGTTTTTAGCTTGAAGGAAACACACCTCGATTGAGGGGTTGTATTAAAAAAACATGTTTTTTAATCTAACAAATATTTTTATACCAATAATCAAATCATTCACCAATTGTAGTCAAATTCATCATCAATAGTAATTAAAAAACTACTATATTTTATTAATTGATAAAAGTTGAGGACCATGCCTCAAAGAATTGGTTAGGACAATGCTTTCTAATACAAACCAAAATGCGCACGTGCACATGCACTTCCACAATATTGGGCACACGTACGAGGAATTGGTCACATCAACCTAAAACGATAACTGACACCCAAAATTAGCGCGGTGAGGACCAACACACCTCCAATTAATTCACCACAACTCATATAAATAATAAGAATCTAATTTAAAGGGTGAGAAACAAATTATCGAGTTTATTGACTTAAATGAAAAAGACGGCGGTGAACAAAATCACGTTGAACCGTTATGCGTTCGGCGGTGGTTATTGAAATACAACCCAACGGGTCCTGAGACATCTTCTACACCACCTAGGATTAGAAGAAACATGAAATCCGGGTTAATCTCAAACATAGGGTTTCAGCCAAATGGAACTTGGGTGAAGAAGAGACGAGACAACCAATGTGAAGAACGAAACATGTGGAAAAGGACTTACCTTGATGAGACAAAAACAACCATGATGACTCCAGGAGGAGATTTCTGAGCGAAGAGGGGGGGGGGGGACGGTGGTTTGCCACCCATGGGTGCGTCGCACCCCCTCTAAGAGGATGGAGAGGTGAACCTCCCTTTTCTTTTCTCCCTTAAATAAATTAAAATTCTAATTTTAAAATATATGAGTTAATATAATCTTAATGATAATAATAACCAGCATCTAATTATTATTACCTGTTAATATCACACATCTTTAAAAAACCCCAACTACCCAATTACACATCATTTAATTAAATTATTCTCCAAAAAATTTAATTAAATAAAATATCCAACTCATCAATATTTAATTAAATTCTATCAACTTTAATTTAATTAAATAAAATCCATGTTTCCATTTATTTATTCAAATTATTTTCAACTAAATTTCATTCAATAAATTATTTAATTCATCATCATTTAATTAAACTCTCTCAAACTTAATTTAATTAAATAAATTTCTCCATTCAACTCCATTTAATTAAATTCTCTTCAACAAAATTTAATTAAAATAATTCTCCATTCTCTATCTCTCCCTTATTAAATTATATTCTTTCAAATTTAAATTAATTAAATAAAACCCCCATTTCACATTATTTAATTTAATTCGTTCAAATTTAATTTAATTAAATAAATTATCCAATTCATCATTATTTAATTAAATTCCCTTAGATTTAATATAATTAAATAAAACCACCATTTCAATTTACTTAATTATATTATTTTTAATAGAATTTTATTAAATAAATTCTCTAATTCATCATAATTTAATTAAATTCTCTCAAAATCAATTTAATTAAACAAATCCCTCATTTCCCATCATTTAATTAAATTCTTCTTAACCTTGAATTTAATTAAATAAAACCTCCATTTAACATTATTTAATTAAATTCCATTTAACTCAATTTAAGTTAATAAAACACTCCATCTCAACTCATTTAATAAAATATCTCAACCTCAAATTAATGAAATAAAAATGCCATATTAATTACCATTAATGATACTATCATTTAATAAAACACATATTTGATAAAACCCAAAAGTCCCCATTTAAACATCATTTAATTAAATTGTTTTAAACTCAATTTAATTAAATATTTTCTCCATTTAAATAGTCATTTAATTAAATTCTCTCAATATTATTTAATTAAAAAAACCTCAATACCTCATTAATCATCATTTAATTAAATTCATTCCAACTGAATTAAATTAAATAAATTCCACAATTCGTGTTATTTAATTAAATTTTCTAAACAAAATTTAATTAAATTTAAAACTACAACTCATCAACATTATTTAATTAAATTGTATCAACCTCAATTTAATTAAATAATAACACCCATTTCGAAACGACTAATTAAATTCTTCTTAATCGTGAATTTAATTAAATAAAACCTCTATTTTATATTAATTAATTAAA
Source organism: Viscum album (assembly GCA_963277665.1). Taxonomy (NCBI): domain Eukaryota; kingdom Viridiplantae; phylum Streptophyta; class Magnoliopsida; order Santalales; family Viscaceae; genus Viscum; species Viscum album. Next base: position 1,230,905,286 of record OY728130.1, read on the forward strand.
TTCATCTTAAGTTGTATTTAATTAAAAGAAACCTCAACTCCTTAATTACACATCATTTAATATTACCATTTAATATTTCCCTTCTTTGATAACCCCCAAATCCTCATTTACATGTCATTTAATTAAATTCCCCTCATCTCAATTTAATTAAATAAAGACTCCAACTCAACATCAATTAATTAAATTCTCTAAAATTTAATTTAATAAAAAGAAACCCCCAACAACTCATTTAATTAAATTCATTTAAACCATGAATTTAATTAAATTAATTTAACTTGAAACTCAAAACTGGTAGACCACATGGTTTGACTTTCATGGTCTGATAGACTGTGCACAGACCATGCGTCCACTACTGGACACCTGATTTATTATGAATGGTTGGCCCACATGGTTTGAATAACTGTATGTAGCCTATGCGAACGTCATTGCCTGGTCCAGTTCTCCTGAAACTCATTCTTCCATCCGAGAAACTCCTCAAGCCCTTAACCAAGCCCGTTATCAACATTTTAAAAGATCCCAACTCACAAAACTTTTTTTTTGAATCTTGGTTTTTTAAACTGAATCGTGTAATAAACAAGAAAGTTAAAAAACATTCTTATTTTAACCCAGTTTAAAAATATGAGACTTTACATTCTCAGTTGAATTGACATCTAAAACATTAGTGGTTTTTGTCGATAACAAAACAATTAACCAATTTTATTTTATGGGATCTAGAACATAAAATAATTGTATTTCCTATGATTCCATTATAAACAGGTTATCATTGTACCATTCCTTACTGAAATACACTTTCATTAATCTCAGTTCATCTATTTTAATATAACTCTTCTTATCAACCCATTCGCATTGAAAAATAAAAATTTGGAATATTTAATAATACAACTATGATATTTTTTTTATGATGCAAACGTATTACATATTAGAATAAATTGGATTTCTATTCTTGGTACTAGTTACATGCATCACTTCATCCATAAGTGTAACTCCACTTTTCTACATGGTACTATGTTAACCAAGTTTATTTGTATAGTACGTATAACCATTATAATATAATAAGTGCACACTTGGTCCTCTGGCTATCCATCAAGATTTTTCTGAAATGAAATCCATATAATCAACTGGATCCTTCAAAATATGGTCTCAAAACCCTCCTATAAATTGTTTGTTATGTTTATTTGATATCTACCTTTTATCCTTTAAGGGATTCAAATGCATAATAATATCATTGTGGGTTGAATAATATAGAGAAACCTTTAAACTGTTATGAAAACCTGATGTATGGGTCTAATCCTGATTTGTAATAGTAATTGTGACAACATCTATTCTAGAAATTCCCTCCCCCATAACACTCCTGATGTGATATGATTTTGATAAACCAATTATTTCAACACCATATAGGTAGTTAGTACAGAATTCAATGGATTCCTCAACAACATATCTCTTTGAAATACAACCTTTTGGATAACTGTATCTATGGCGGTACTATAGCACGTACTATAGCATCCTGGCTACTATAGCAATATTGTTCACCGAAGGGTCCTTTGTGCCAAAATATGGGCTTTCAAGCCTTGTATTCCAGACACTTGGCCTTGGGCCTTCTGGTTATGTAATGGGTCTCCCTCTACCCAGTCAAAAGAGGTCTTATATTTAATAATTAAATGAGGCTTAGGCCCCAACCATTAAAAAAGGGCATAAATCATGGTTAATTCATGATGCACATTCTTGTGAAAAATGTAACATAGAGCTATAGTTATGAGATCTTTCACCAAAACATGACAGTTATTTGATTTTAGACCCTTTAAATTTAAATCAGTCATTGGAATGATATTCTTCATATTCGAAAGATACCCCTCTCAAATCTTTACATCATTCAAGGGGTTAGAAAACTGATATATCTATTGTCTATAAATAGTGTAGTATTTAGAGGAAGAAAAGTTTATTTTTCACCATTCACTAGAGCCAACTCTTCACGTATTCTCATGTCAATCATGTACAAACTAGACTTAATTACATCCTTCATTTTTTCAGGTGAATTTATTAACGTTCCAATGAAACTATAACATATTTTTTTCCACATCCATGAAATTAATAAAATTCTTGACGTAAAAACAATTCCTGTATGGTAATTCAAAAAAACTGATCTCTTTTTCCAACCATTTTTATATTGTTTTTCAATAAAGTTTTTCCAAAACTAGTGCTCATATATTTTACTTTATCAAAAAGTTGATCACATATTATTGGAGATAGTGTTTTATGTTCTTTTGAACTCTCAGTGAATGATTTTTTCCAAGATTGGTACATTTATCGATGGGGTAGACATCTCTGATGTCTTAAAAACACAGTCTTCGATGAATGTTACAACCTAATTGATTGTGTACATTTTTAAAAAATGGTACACCCTTGAGTTCCATTAATTTGATATCTTGAAAATTTTATATAATAAGTTAAGTCATTCATTATCCCATACAACATGGCTCTCAAAGTGAAATATTTATTTCTATATGCATCATATAATGTAATACCTAAATCCCACAATAATTTCAAATCTTCGATCAATGGAACCAAATAAACATCAATATCATTACTCAGTTGTTTTTTCCTTATATGAGAAGAGATAACATCATATATTTCTGTTTCATGCATAACCATGATATAGAGTTATAATTTACCAATATAACCATCCATGTATTATGAGTGCTACTTTGAAAACCAATAGGATTTGATCCATCTGTATATAGCGTAAGATGAAGATTTCTCATCTTGTTTCTAAATTAAAAATACTCTTGATCAATTATTTTCCACTAAGGATGGTATTTTTGGTGATAAAGTTTCACATCTTTATTTCTTCTATATGTGTTCCACATCAATTTTCTTATAGTCTCCTCACTTCCATATGGGCACCTAAACCTGGGGATTATTGGTAAGTACGATACATATTCCATAGAACTAATTCATCATTATTATATCATTAAGAACCACACTTTGGGCATTTATAATGTGATATTTGATCATTTAAAAATAGTATATAGTCAGTTGGATATTCATGTATTCTTTTAGAAATCATACCCATTGATTGTAGCATTCATTTAACATCATATTTTCAGCAAGGAAGATCACTATATTCTTGGATTATATCATTAAAGAGTTAAAGTAGTCCAGTAAAACTGGTTTCACTCTATCCATTTATAGATTTTAAATTATACAACATCTGTATGGCTAATAATGATTTATATTTAGTACATCCAACATACAAAAAATATTTTTCACAACTCATTAACTTGTTAATTTTTTGGACAATCATGAAGCTCATCTTCAACTATAATTATCATTAACTCAATAAAGTATTCATTATCATTAACAGCTAAAATCACATCCATGATATATTCTTCATCATTGTCCACACTTTTAATCATATCAGATGATGAATAAAACACAGCCTTATCCGAGTCTCTAGCTACAATCAGTTTTTCACTGTGTTTAGTCCAATATTTATAACATTGATATATTCCATGAAAGATCATGTCTTTTTTCAAATCATGTAGACTAATTAGACTTGAATAACAATAATATAGAGACATAAAAAGGATTTGAAAAAGTTAATATGCATGATCTTTTGAAAACTTGATGAATTCCATCATCCCATTCTCATAATATTTTTTATATGATTTAGAATACATCCATTTTAGATTCATATAAATATTATTTGATTCAATAATATTAATATTTATAAAAACTAATAAAGCATAAAAACCATTTCATAGAAAAAATTTATCTTATGATTAAAATATTAGTGTATGGTAAGATTATTAATGGTTATGATTTTTAAAAAATAAATTATCTTATTGATGGTTATGATTTTAATAAAGCAGGTTACCATTAATATTTTCTATATTATATAAACCTAATATACCATCAATTTCACTAATTCGAGTCCCAAGAGATACCTATACCCTATCAAAATCCAATATAGATGTGATCAACATATAGACATTAATATAATGCTTCAAAACTAGCTATCTATATCAATTCATGATAACTGTTTTTATACAAAAATTATAATTGGCCAGTTTTAGAATTTTATCTCTTAGTGTTTTCCACAATATACTTTTCATATTTTAGTGTCCTAAAAAGAAAACAATATTGAAATTTTATACTCTGATGGTTACTAAAAATAAAATACAAAAGGTAATGACATGTTTTAAAATGACATTTTGGTTTTAATCCATGGGAGCTGGAAGGATACATGGAATAAAATAGGCAGAATTGTTTGATTTTAATCCATCAGAGCAGGAGGGATACTTGGAACTTGGAACCAATTACTAGTTGTACACCAAAAAAACTACCTACTAATCTCTTATAGGCACCACCTTACTGGATGAGTGGGAAGTGTTTTTGCGGTGCATAACTCAGAGATCCATACAATCAGATTGAAACATAATGATGAAATATTGAAAATGAACGTGAAGGAAAGAGAGATGTGAACCAACAATGGCTTGTGGTAAGATATTTGGGGTGGAACATAAAAATATGAGGGATACTTGTAAATTGTATCCAATTACCAGTTGGGAACTGCAAAAAACTCTACCTACTTTTAATTTGCAGTCACCACCTTACAAGATAAGTGGGAATAGTTCTTACAGTGCACAACTAGGAGTTCCATGAAATAAGAGTGAAAAATAAAGATGAATGGTCGAAAATGAACCTGAAGGTGAGGGATAGGGTGAACCAATAATGTCTCAAGGAAAGATAGATTGGGTGAATAATCAGCGAGGTAGTTTGAGGAAAAATAAGACTGCTTACACGTGCACTATTAAAACCATTTGGGAAAATTAAAAACAAACAAAGATATTTCAGGGGGAGAAAAGGATCAAAAGTGATCACATAGGTTGATTTTAATATATTATTATAATTTCAAGACAATAAAATTAGATAAAATTTTAACTAAGATAAATATATTAATATAAATGTTAAAATTTAAAAAAATGTTTAAAGAAAGAAATGATGGTAAACTGAGTTTCTCTTCAATTCGTTTCAAAGTGAAATTTAGTAAAATAAAATAAGTGATAGTAATTTCCCTCCATATTTTTTGTAACAATATTCAAAAGAAAAAATATTGCAAAAGATAACCCTTTTTTAAAATATAGTTTTAGAATACCCAATTATTCTAAAGAAAATTATAATTTTAAATGACATGTTTAATTTTTAAATAAATGTATATATTTTTTATAAATAAATAAAAATAAATATTTTTTATAAAAATATTTACATATTTATATATATCTTTATATAATTAGCTATATATATTTATAAATATATTTATTTATATATAATTTTATAAATATGAGTTCATAAATATATATATTTAGAAGTAAAATTATAATTATATATATTAATTTATTTTAATATGTTAAATATATATTTAAAATTTTTTATTTATATTATTTATAAATTATGTTGAAATAAATATTTACATACACATAATAAGAATTATATATATACACATGATTATTTATAATTAAATTTTTTTTACACACATAATCAGAATTATTTATATACACATAATCAAAATTATCAATTCATGGTAATCAAAATTATTTGAAAAAATATTTATATAATTTATTAATTCAAAATTCTTAATTCAAGATAAAAAAAATACTAATCCAAAATTATCATTTCAAAATAATTAAAAATTTAAAATGTTTAATTAAGAATTATTATTAATTCAAAATTATTAATTCAAAATTATTAATTCAAAATAATTATTATCAAAAAATTATTAATATAAATTATTCATTTAAATTATTAATTTAAGATAATAAAAATTATTTATAATTAAAATTTTCTATAATAAAATTATTTATAAATTATTGATAATTATTTGTATGCAAATAATCTATTGGTAGAGAATCTGAATCTCCCAAAAATAAAAATCTGAGAAGTCTCATACAGTTTTAACTCCACAAAATAGATATAATCATGGCATACCTCTCCATATCTAACAAATGGTTGAACTCAAGAAATAATTTTTAAACATTTAACATGAGCATTGAAGAAGAGACAAAACACTGGCTTCTTGAGAACCTCAACCATTAGTGAACCAAAAATAAGACCAAGATGGGATCGAAAATGTGAGATGGGGGAACTAAATGATGGATTTAGCAGGGAGCTGTATCAAAAAAACCCAAGGATAATTTAACTCTACCTCCATTATACCCCCAAACCACCTTGAAATCAGTCAAGAAGTTCCAAAACTAGAGTTAAACATGGTGGGTCAGACAGTAAATGCAACAAATAATCATGAATGAATCCCCAAAATCATGAAACTAAATATCTAAAAAAAGGTTGGTTCTCATCGTTCCTGACAATGACCTAAATAAAGGTAGAAAATTGAGTGGGTAAAGACCTAGATGGAAGAATTTCATTATAAAATAAGAGAAGAAATAATAACCTACCTTAGATATTGAGAGGATCAATTCGTCATGAATCTTGATGAAGAGCAACGACGAGGGTTTAGTTCCACAAAATCTTAAATGGAATGAGTGAAGAGGTTTCTAATAGGGTTCCATTTAAAAGATTGTGTAAGTTTTTTATCAGTGATTTCAAAAAAAATGTTGATAAAGAGTATATTTATTAGTGCTAAAATAGTAAGTGCTAATAACATTTATCTTTATCAATGTTTTATAGTGCTTTTAAAGATACATCTTTTTCATATCTAAAAACGTGATGATAATATCTATCTTTTTCAGCCCTAAAATTCTAGCACTGATAAAGACCAAATTTTTATAATATAATAAATACAATTAAACAATTTAAAATTTATATAAGTATAAATTAGTATTTAAAAATTTATAAATATTTATTTATAAATTTAATTATAAAAAAATTTATTTATTATTTAATATATTAATTATAACTTTATAATTATTTAAACAAGGGAAATATGAAGGTACAAGTTCAAGTGTGACATAAACACACCAAGACAACAGTATTGGGAAATCTTCCATAATGGGAACAATGTAATGTAGTAATAACCTCTTTTTGTGTTGTCTTCCCCGACTCTGAGAACCCCCCATTTAACTAGGTGTTCCCCTCACCTCCATTGTTTTCATGACTTGTCTTAGTAAGGATAATATTTTGACTCCCCAAGACCACCTCCAATAGGCCATGGGTTGGCGACTAGCACCGATAAGGTATATCACTGACATGGGATGCCTTAGCCTAATTACCTTTACACACACACACATCTCAATTCCTAGACAATGCTGAAATGTAAAAAAACACTGAACAACCATGCATGCATTCATCTAAATCCATAACTAGACTATGATATAAAGTAATGTAAATATGTCCAAATATAAGATCACCACAAAGAGTCTGAAAACACATGTCCAACCTGAAAGTAAGTAATGGGACTACTGTTAAAAATCCACAAGAACACACCTCGGTATTTCTGGTCTCACTAAGCATTGTATGGTCCTGGTTCACCTAGAAATATGCCAAAATGTTGATATTCTGGACAAGAGAAAATACATCCAGGAAAAACCCATGCAATGGTGAGTTTAACAATACTAAGAAGGACACCCAAAAACCACAAAACTGAGTATAAAATAACTTCAATATACTAGAAATGTTACGAACCATAAATTAACACCCATGTTCCCAGAAACTTGACTGATTTTAAATGAATATCAATATAATATTTAAATATTATTATCTAAACAAAACAGATTTAACATAGAAGTTAAATTTTAGAGTAGGAATATTATGATCCACTTAATTATATATATATATATATATATAATTACTCTATAAATTTATTAATAAATTCTTAATAAGAAATAACCTTTAAACAAAGATATTTTATTCAACAAAAAATATGTTTCCTTCAAAAATGTTTTTTATTTCTTTTTGTGAGTAAATATTTTTATCAATTTATGGAACATTGAGAAAAGTTATTTTATAAATTGAACATAATTATTGAAATATAAAAATTGAAAATATACTTATGTTTAAATTATTGGAATTTTTGATAAATATTGACTTTTCAATGAATAGTGAAAAATATCTATTTTTTTAACTGTCTTTCCTTTTATTAAATTATGTAATTTAAAAGTATAAATATTTTTTAATTTGATTTCAAAGTAACATATATATTCTACAATTATATATTTAATCAATTAATTATATTTTAATCATCTTTATACAAAATTTTATTATAAGTTTATTCTCTGCGTTAAAAAACACATTTTTCAGAAAACTATTTTAAAGTGCATAATGTTTCTCCATTTTAACTAATTAAAATATCCCTTAATGGGGAATTATTTAAAAGAAATTAATATATATATATATATATTAATTTAAATTAATTTAATTATGATTACATTTCATATTGTTATTATAAGGGTATTTTATGTTTGAAAAATACATTTCTTGAAAAAACATTTTTCCAACACGTCTGTGGGTTTAATTTTCAATTAAATTATACCACTTCTGAGAATTGAAATTGAAATAATGGAATTTGTATTTATAATTATCAAAATGAATAATATATAATATGTTTGATATAATTTTAAGTCCTATTGAACAGTAAAAAATAAAAATATCTTATCATGAATAATGTTAAAATCGATTTCCCAGGAGGGTTAAAGCAGAGAGGTAAATGACTAACATATTTAAAAAATAATTCCTTTGAATGTTAGATGTTTGGATCATAATTATTTTATTTTCAATATTTTTTTTTAATTTTAGAGTAACTTTTCTTGTGAGTGACTTCCCATTATTTAATAGTTTTGGATATTTACAACAATATCACTCCTCCCATATAAAAGGGTACCCCCTATTATCTCCTTTCCTCATTTCCAAAACCCATTGGTTTAGAAAACACCTACCCATATATTTATTCCGTCATTCCATACACATTTTCTATAATCCTTGTATTGATACGAAATCCAATCTATGGAGGCTTTAGGTATAATCCTAAAGAGGTGGTCCAAAGAAGAGGTTTCATTCTTAAACACACATCATTGTTTTATTTCTTCTTCCACTTCAATAAAATATTTATTATTCATTATGATATAATAAAATAATTATATCACTTATATTGAGATTTTATTATGTTAATGTAATAAAATAAATCCATCTCCACTTCCATTAAATGGGAAATGAATCCATCATTTGTGTGTATGATAGAAAATCCCCTCACGAACCAATGTAATTAGTATTCCATCATCATCTCAAATGTATATTTATATTCATGGATTTAATGTTTATATAATTTTTTTAAAATATTAATAATTCTATAAAAGTAATATATCATATACCTTCTCACCTTACCATCCATTGATGAATGTTAATGTCGTTCATGTGTAAGACGGACTACCGCCGTGCGAAGCGATGTGATTCATAGTTTTTATTACAACATCACATGAAGGATATATAATATATTTATGATATAATTATAATTATGGAAAATTAAAATAACACTTACCTTATTTATATTATTACCATTGAAAAATAGAAATGTTACTCCTGCGTACGTACAATTTACCATCTTCATGATTGTAACATTGTTCATTTTTATTAACCATACTTCATGAATGGGTTTAAAATTATAATTTATATATAAAAATTATATTTTTCATATGGTTATTATTTATGGTATGATTAATTAATAATCTATTTCACCTTCATCAACATTGCAAATTGATTTTGGATATATGAGACGAACATCATCAAGATGTCTGACATGAACCTTAATGATTAAGTAATTGGATATGAAATGATAATGAATAGAATAGAACGAATAATAAAAATGAATTTTTTTTATGAAAGTAAATAATTAAGATATGTTTGTTATTTAGGGATATAAATACTTCATGTGAAAAATTGGACCCAAGGTAAGGGATCTCTCTAAACCACCATTTTATTCGGGTTATGAGCAGTATTTCTCCAACTCAAATTCTATCTTTCTTAAATGTTATGTAATTATTATAAATTATGTATATATTTCTCCCACATATATAAAAATATTATTATCCCTTCCTTTTATAGGGTAATACATTCATTATGTTTATTTCTCAAATGCCTTCATTATGAAATTTCCCTTGATTGTAATACAGGGAAGGATTATGAAACCCACTATCTTTATAGGGTTAATTCTTATATTATGACTTATGATTGACTTAATCTATATAGAACACATAAATCATGAACATGTTGTGATGGTTTCACCTAGATAGCGATCCAATTAATTGTGTAATGTTTTTCTCTTGAGACTTCATGTATGGAATTAGGGAGTAAACCTAATCCATTATGGGACTTTTTCCACCATGTGATATGATCTAGGCGGTTATCCTTAATTCATGTTTATGTCATGTTATATGATTCTTCCACATTTCATATCTTACTATGATCTTATGAAACCATGTTCCTTATGTTATTATTCCATGTTATTACTCATGATCCTTCTCTTTTATGATATCATATTACGCCATTGACTCACAAGTTATGTTTCTTTACCATTTTTATTCCCTTACTGGGATTTTTAGCTCAACACATTATTTTATGTATCCCCCAGGTAATTTTATATAGTATTAGGATCTCATATTTATTTGGGATCTCATTATTAATATAGAAATAAGGATTTCATGTTTTATATTCATTTTGATGTAATATAAACCTAGTATTCAAAAGACACTATGACTTCTGATCTTTGGGATGTACTATTTGGATACTTATGTTCAGAAATCATGCACAAACATGAGTAAAAGTCTTAGGTTTCTATAGTTTTTATTAGAGAAAAGGATTAGTTATCCTTTTGAAACTAGGAAGAGTAAAATTTAGTGATAAAACTAGTTTTAAGTCTATGGATAAGTCTATATATAGTAAAATATTATAGAATTTTAGTAAAGATAGAGAGAGTGGTTTTTGAGAAATTTCACTCCTTTATGGATACTGCAAGTGGATGTAGCTATGGAACAGTTATACTGTAACATCCCGACCCGGAAGCCCCTAAACCGATGTTCCAAGCCAGTTCGCCACAAGGCCTCAAGCGCGCCTCCCCGTACGCCAGAGTATGCCGACTAGCAGCGAGGGACTAGGGTGTGATAGTGGGGAGACTATGTCCTCATACCATAGTAAGCAAACATCAGAAATAACAAATTATCATACACAGAAGAAAGTAAATAGAGTGTGGATGTAATAACCAACTGAAATACAACAAGTCGTTATAGTAAAATGTTGTAAAAGCTTGAACAACTATGCAATACAATACAACACTGGTCACCCATTGGGCCGACCATACATATACAAGTACAAAAGATAATGAAAGTAAAAGTGCAGGGCTCTACTACTAACTCCGACCCAATCCACGTACCCAATCTATAGATAATATCAAACTGCAGTAGCCCGATCAGTAGAACCACTCGAGCAGATCCGTTCGATCATGCAACACTGGGCCTTAGCCCTATCCACCATGCAACTCATGCTCAACCTGAAAAGAAGATATATGGTCTACACGTACACCAAGGTGCATGTGCAGGGGTGAGAAATAATCTCAGTAGGGCACCCCGACAAGAAACCTATAACTGTTCTGCTATATTTATGCAACAACAACATGCTCAGCCTTGCTAGAACACAACAAAAGAAGTAAACCAAACGTGCAACAACCGTCGAACCTAGGGTATGTAAACCCTATCAACTATGCAAGTGAAACCATGGATGTCCAAATCTATATACATACACATGTATAGTCCCATACCTATAAACATATACATAAAAATTAATATTCATGATTAAGTGATTCAAATAACAAGAACAACATTAGCAGTCGATTATTGGGACCATAATCCCGATCTTCTGGACATCCTATGCAAGGGCATTGAGCTGGACATCATTACACTCAAGCCATGTATCACTAATTCGATCTCTGGGTCCGTAATCCCATCAATATGTACCTGCTTCAGCCAACACCAGAAATATGTCTCTAAACAAGATAAAAAAAACAAGTAATGCTATGGTAAGTACTCATAGCCTGTCCCCTCTGGTTCAACCAAACGAACAAAAGAAAGTAGATAACACAACAGGTAACCCTCTGGGAAGTACTCACATCCTATCCCCTCTGGTCCTACCTAGCAACACAAGAAACCCTTTGGGCAGCACACACAGTCTTGCCCCTCTGGTTTAGCTAAATCATAGACTCTATGAGGAATCACTCACTGTCAATTCCCCCTATAGTCTCATAACATAAAAAGGCATAGACACTCTATGAAGCACTCACGTCGATTCCCCTATGGTCTTGCAACGATAGCTACGGACTCTCTATGGAAGCACTTACATCTAATTCCTCCTGTAGTCTCGATACGTGACTAAGGACACTATGAGGATGCACAAAGTCCAATTCTTGTATGTCCCACGTGCGAAACTAATTTATAACAGACTCTCTAGGAAATACCTTAATCGTTAATTCCCCCTTTAGTCTACCGCACCTGGTTCACACAGCCCTGAGCAGTATAGTCATGCATAATCGACTGTCAGTAGCCCTAAGTATGTTCAAAAACTACTTGGCTAAATGCTACAATGCATCAAAAGCATATAAACATCAGGAGATACATGCAATCAATTATATCAAGGCAAGAAATCAATGCAACAAGTTCTACCTCACAGGAAACCCAAGTCAAATGGCAATAAACATCCAAAACAAGGGAAACACCTATGGGGTGATCCTCAAACAAGCTAACAAGAATATACTATTATCAATTAACCTTAAGCTAACAAGAAATCTAAGGGAATTATACAATAGGGCCAAATCCCTATCCTGGAATACCCGAAACATGGGAATCTGAAATTTTTGCACAAAAACTCAAATACATTAAACGTAAGGCAACAAACCACCTACTCAGGGACAAAAAAAAAGTAGGCATCCAAACATACAAGAAAGACGCATCGCGTCAGGCTCAGCAGCCACCAACCAGGAATCACCTCTGGTAAACACTACAGCATCAGAAAACCAAGTCAGTTATAAACAAATAGTGCGGGTGGCCCGAACGCCCAACCCAACAATACATCAAAAGCCGAAAGGGATCACCAGTTTGGCACGGGTTCTAGGTGACACCCTATCACCATCTCTACCCAAATCCGAGATAACAACTCAGGTTCGTTCAATCAATGGGCACCCACTGGGCCCCTCAAGTCAAAAACAGAGGAGGCATAATACTCGGGATCTTCCAGGTAAACACAAGCGAAGGAATCCAACGTGGGATCCTTAGTGAAGAGCAAGGGAGGAATCCTACATGGGATCCTCAATGGAAGGACAAAATAGGAATTCCATAACATGGTTACTATCAAAGGAAGAACAAGAGAGAGATCCTATAAGGGACTCCCTAGGTCAACACACAAGCAAATGCATCCCTGAGGGGATCCTTAGATGTACCTGGTCTCAAAGCCTCAAAGGCTAGAAGGGAACGTCTCACAAGGGAAATGTCCTCTAAAGCATGGTTTATAGGGGATAGCTTATATCTCATCTTCTATTAAAGGTATCCACTAATTTGGTCCTAACACCCAAACTATCATACACCCCAAGCCACACTCTTCGGTGACAACTGAAATCGATAAGTGGAGGAAGAACCTCTCCATTTAGATGGAAACCCCGAAACCCCCATTAGATGACCTCTAAAAGTCAAAAGGATTACACCATTGCGATCTTTGAAAAACAACCTTTATAATCGACTACTCACACTCCCAATTTTGACTTCCAGAGCCCAAAATATCTCAAATTTACTAAATTGAAGTAGTACATGGTCACAGTACATGGCCAGAGCATAGTGGGCCTGCCTGTGTAATAGTACACGGCATGTAATTTACTGTACATGGTGTGTACTATTCACAAAAAGTTACGCCGTGTCCGTTTTCACTCGAACACATGCCCATGTACCACTACACAGTGTGTACTTGAAGTACATGGCGTGTACTCCTTAAAAACCACTATTCCGTGTTCTATTTCACCAGCCAGCCACACAACTACCCACTACACGGTGTGTACTCAATGTACACGGTGTGTACTTAAGAAAATTTCATCTTCCCTGAACCAGAAGAACACACGGTGTGTACCCCTGGAATACACGCCATGTATTCTGGGTTTTCCGATGGGAAATCCCTAAAAACGACCGATTCACCCGTTTTCACCCCCGAAACAACAGATTGAGCCCCATGGGCATACAAGCAAGAAATATAAGGATTTAAAAACATAAAACAACCTGTTTTAAGGGAATCTACGATGAAAACATAAATGACCCTACCTTTGGGTGGAAACCACCGAAGCTTCGATTGATTTCACGGCCCCCGGTTGCCGCACGCAGACTAAACGCATCGAGAGCTTCGTATCGGTACCCTTCTTGGCTTCCAACTCTCACTATTTCTCAAAATCCATATCTCCCATAGGTCACAGCCAAAGGGGAAGTGTAGGAGACGTGTGAAAGGAGGAGGAGGAAGGAAGAGAGATGAAAAGAAAAGGAAAGAAGAAGAGAAAAGGAAGAAAAAGGGGCCCGGGCCGGCCCCAGCGCCGGACATGAGTTTAGGCCTTACTTAGGATAAAATCCCCATTCTGGACTCAATGGTGTAGATGAAATCATAATCCAACACTCCGTTTAAAATTTATTGCCAAACGAACCTGCGTGAATAATTTAATATTTAATTTAATAATATTAAATATTTAATATTCCGCTAAAATTTGAACAGCTTAGATTTCCACCAAACTCTTGTCCTAGGGTAAACACCTTATTCGGGAAGAACAGAGTGGTTGGAAAAATTATCTGAGGTCATCTGGTAGGGGAAAATGACCATTTTACCACTCACAAGCATCCAACAACAAAATTTCAAATTTCTTCTCAAAACGACTGTTCGGAAAAACACGGGTTCTTACAAACTCCCCACCATAAACCTTCTAATCCCCAAGAAGCCTAGTATAAGAACCAGCAAACATTCTCATAACCCGAGCATCTACACAACCAAGCTATCTAGACTATCCAACGACCTGCCTTATAACATTAACCACCACCTTCTACACATAAGATATTCAACTACGACCAAACTGGTACTCCCCACCATAGGAACACCCATGACATCATCTTAAAAGAAAACTCCAAGCTCAAAAGCCCACTGGAAAACACTGAAGTTTAACCTAAACAAGGAAAACCACCCTCAAAAGGGCCAATGATGCACTCCCCACCATATGGATTTCCTAACACCGCTCTGAGAGCACAACCAAAATAGGTTTCATCCTCAATAGGGAAAAACATTAAGAAAGAAAAAGGAGCATGATGTAGGGTCAAAGATCTCTTAGCATACTCAAGATGAATCAAGATAGTGCATGATCGTCTCTTACATGAGCACACTAAGATTTCATCGATGGCATGTCTAGCTCCCTCCGAGCCACACGAACATCCTACCATAACCCGACCAGGATTCAAGAATGGGTCAACCATTTCACAGTAACCTGAAATTTCAAAAAGTCACCTCTACAACATAAGGACATTACCAACCAACTTCTGGGATCCGAGTCCACAAAATGTATTGAAACATCGGTCCTCAGCTCACACCAGGCCACTCACCGATTTAGATTCAAATGATGCCACCTGCAACAGCAACATCAGAAACACTGGTTGACTAGGCTAGGCTCCTGAACAGGCCTACTCATCAAAACCAGTCATGGAAAACAAACACCGCCAAAAAGGCATTGGGAAACGTTGGCCAACCTTTCACACACAGGTTTCCCTAGAAAAGACATCAACCTATAAGGGTTCGAGTCAAAACCAAGGGTATCTAGGTCTTCCACCTTTCCCTACAGAAAAATCCTCACAATTGGGTCACAAGGTCTAACCACCTAGCCCAAAAGATCCAAAACCACATAGAAGACGGTAAATATCACAACACCCAATGAAATTCAAAACTGAAACACAACCTACAAGGGCCCTGATCTTCTCCGATCATCCTCAGAAGGAACTACTACTTAAAGGTAACAACCAAAACATAAGAGACAAGATGAGCTAACACACATTGGGTATCTATATATAAAAATACCACAAGGAGGTCCAGTTCATGAGAACATCCTTGGTATCTATCGACATCATACTCATCGATACGACTAGATAACCATATAACTGAGAAACAACACCCAATAAAGGGGTTAAACAGAAAGGCACCACGTGCCACATCGACCAACTAGGGTCACTACACCACCTGTGAATGAGGATGTGGTCATCATCCTCACACACACTCCTCAACATAGATCCCCATAACCTGCCATCAGAGTAAAAAAGTACGTGTAAGCAGACCCAAAGGTCTCAGTCGTCAGTAAAAATACACACTAGCAGGCCTATATACTGTGAATCCTACGTGCCTAGTATGATGCATGAGACGCCTCTTAACTTTGCCGGTCAAGAGTCAAAATCCATCCCTGGCATCTTACCAATGGCCAAGAGCCAAAGATCCATAGTAAATTAAAAAAGAACACAACATGTGTATCGATCAAGGAAAAAATCATATCCAACTGTAACATCAACAAATCAGAACAACAATCCCTATCCCTGAAAACCATGACTTCTTACCAGAACAAGTGTTCACGACGCACCAGCCCGATATCCATCACAGGTTCCAACACATTCCTAATACTTCAGTCTACCATATCACAAATATTAATAACCAGAAAAGAAAACTCATCTGATACCACTTTGTAACGTCCCGACCTGGAAGCCATTAAACTGGTGTTCTGAGCCGGTTCACCACAAGGCCTCAAGCGCACCTCCCCGAATGCCAAAGGCTACCGACTAGAAGAGAGGGCCAAGGGTGTGATATTGGGGAGACAATTCCCTCATACCATAGTAAGAAAATAGAGGAAATAACTATGTATCATAAAAAGCGGAAAGTAAACAGAGTGTGGAAGTAATAACCAATTGAAATAGAACAAGATGTAATAGTCAATTACTGTAAAATCCTGAACAGCTATGCAATACAATACAACACTGGTCACCCAATGGGCTGACTGTATAGATACAACTACAAAAGAAACTGAAAGTAAAAGTATAGGGCTTTAATACTAACTCTAAGCCAATCCACGTACTTGATCTCCAAAAAATATCTAACTGCAGCGGCCCAATCAGTAGAACCACTTTAGCAGCTCCGCTCGATCATGCAACACTGGGCCTCAGACCTATCCATCATGCAACTCGTGTTAAACCTGAAAAGAAGACATAAGTTCTACACGTACACCGAGGTGCACGTGCCAGATTGAGAAATAATCTCAGTAGGGCACCCCGACAAGAAACCTATTACTGTGCTGCTATGTGCATGCAACAACAACATGCTCAGCCTAGCTGGAACACAACAAAGGAAGTAAACCAAACGTGAAACCACCATCGAACCTAGGGTATATAAACCCTGTCAACAGTGAAAGTGCCACCATGGATGTCCATATCTATATGCATACACATGAATATTCCCATACCTATAAACATATACATAAATATGAATATTCATGATTAAGTGATTAAAATAACAAGAACAACCTTAGCAGTCGATCCTTGGGACCATAAGCCCAATCTTCTGGACATCCTATGCAAGGGCATTGAGCTGGACGTCGTTCCACTCAAGCCATATATCACTAAGTCGATCTCTGGGTCTTTAATCCCATCAACATGTACCTTCTTTGTCCAATTCCGAAAATATGTCTCTGAACAAGATAAACAAAAATGAGTAACCCTATGGGAAGTACTCATAGCATGTCCCCTCTGGTTCAACCAAACAAGCACAAGTAAGCAGATGACACAACAGGTAACCCTCTGGGAAGTACTCACAGCCTATCCCCTATGGTCCTACCTAGAAACATAAGCAACCCTCTGGGTATCACTCACAGTCTCGCCCCTCTGGTTTAGCTAAGGAATACACTCTCTGAGGAAGCACTCACCTTCTATTCCCCCTATAGTCTCATAACATACAAAGGCACAAACACTCTGGGAAGCACTCACGTCAATTACCTTGTGGTCTTGCAATGATAGCGACAGACTCTCTAAGGAAGCACTTATGTCTAATTTCTCATGTAGTCTCGATACGTAACTAAGGACACTCTGAGGAAGCACAAAGTCCAATTCCTATAGGTCCTGCATAAGAAACTAATTTATAACAGACTCTCAAGGGAAGCCCTTAATTGTCAATTCCCTCTGTAGTCTACCGCACCAGGTTCACACAGCCCTGAGCAGTCTAGTCGTGCGTAATCGACTATTAGCATCCCTAATTAAGTTCAAAAACTACATGGAAAAAAGATACAATATATCAACAACATATAAACAGAAGGTGATACATGCAATCAATTATATCAAGGCAGGAAATTAATGCAACAAGGTCTGCCTCATAGGCAACCCAAGCCAAACAGCAATAAACAACCAAAACAAGGGAAACACCCATGGGGTGATCCTCAAACATGAAAAAAAAGCATATACTATTATCAATTAACCTTAAGCTAACAAGAAGTCTAAGGCAATTATACAATAGGGCCAAATCCATATCCCGGAATACCCGAAACATGGGAATCCGACATTTTTTCACAAAAACTCAAAGACATTAAATGTAAGGAAACAAACCACCTACTCAGGCACACAAGGAAAATTAGGTATCCAAATAAACAAGAAAGATGCATCACGTCAAGCTCAACAGCGACCAACCAAGAAACACCTCTGGTAAACTCTACATCATCAGCAAACCAAGTCAGAGATAAACAAACAGTACGGGTGGCACGAATTCCCAACCCAACAATACATCAATAGCCGAAAGGGATCACAAGTTTGGCATGGGTTCTAGGTGAAACCCAATCACCATCTCAACCCAAACCCTACATAACAACTCAGGGTCTTTCAAACAATGGGCACCCACTGGGTCCCTCAAGTCAAACACAGAGAAGGCATCATACTTGGGATCTTCTAGGTAAACACAAGCCAAGGAATCCAACACGGAATCCTTAGCGAAGAGAAAGGGAGGAATGATACACGATATCCTCAATGTAAGGAAAAAATAGGCATTCTATAACATGGTTCTTATCAAAGGAAGAACAAGATAAATATCATATAAGGGACTCCCTAGGTTAGTACACAATCAAAGGCATCCCTAAGGGGATCCTTAGAAGTACCTGGTCTCAAAGCCTCAAAGGCCAGAAGGGAACGTCTCACAAGGTAAATGTCCTATAAATCATGGTTTACGGGGGATAGATCATAGCTCATCTTTTATTAAAGTTCTCTACTAAGTTGGTTTTAACACCCAACCTATCATCCACCCAAAGTCTCACTCTCTGATGACAACTGAACTCGATAAGTGGAGGAAGAACCCCTCCATTTAGATGGAAACCCACAAAACCCCCTTTATATGACCTCTAAAAGTAAAAAGGATTTAACCATTGTGATCTATGTGCAAAAAATCTCATAATAAACTACTCACACGCCCAATTATGACATCCAAAGCCCAAAATATCTCAAAATTACTAAATTGAAGTAGTAAATGGCCAGAGTAAATGGCCAAAGCACAATGGGCCTGCCTGTGTAGTAGTACACAACGTTTGATTTACTGTACACGGCATTTACTGTTCACAAAAAGTTATGCCTTGTCCGTTTTTACCCGATCACATGCCCATGTACAACTACATGACGTGTACTTAAAGTACACGATGCGTACTCCTTAAAAACCACTATTTCGTGTTCTATTTCACACACCCAGCCACACAGATACCCACTACACGGAGTGTAATTAACAAAACCGTGTCTTCCACGAATGGGAAGAACACAAGATGTGTACCCCTAGAATACATGCTGTGTATTCTGGGTTTTTTTACGGGAAATCCCTGAAAACGCCCGATTCGCCCGTTTTCGCCCCCGAAACAACAGATCGAGCCCCATGGGCATAAAACCAAGAAATATAAGTCTTTAAAAACTTAAAAAAATAATTTTAAGGGGATAAATGAAAAAAACATAAATGTCCCTACCTTTGGGCAGAAACCGTTGAAGCTTCGGTTGATTTCACGGCTCCTGGTTGCCGCACGCAGACTCAGCTCGTCGAGAGCTTCGAATCAGTACCCTTCTTGGCTTCCAACTATCACTATTTCTCAAACTACATATATCCCATAGGTCATGGAAAAAGTGGAGGTGTAGTATACATGCGCAAGGAGGAGTAGGAAGGAAGAGAGAAGAAATGAAAAGGAAAGAAGAAAAGAAAAGGAAGAAAAAGGGGGTCAGGCCGGCCCCGGCGCCCGACATGAGTTTATGCCTTCTATAGGCTAAACTCCCCATTCCGGACTCAACAGTGTGGAAAAAATCACAATCTAATGATCCATTTAAAATTTATTTCCAAACGAACCTGTATGAATAATTTAATATTTAATTTAATAATATTAAATATTAAATATTCTGCTAAAATTCGAACAACTCATATTTCCACCAAACTCTTGTCCTAGGGTAAACACCCTATTCCGGGACCAACAGAGTTGTCGGAAAAATTATCTGTGGTCATATGGTAGGGGAAAATGTCCATTTTACTCCTCACGAGCATCCAACAACAAAATTTCAAATTTTTGCTCAAAACGACTGTCCGGAAAAACACGAGTTCTTACATGTACATAGGTATAATAACTCTGAAATTGGTTTATTGAGCTGGACTTGATCATCACATGATGCATGATAATTCTCTTTATTGTACACCTGGATTGACACTCCTAGAGGATATGTTTTGGAAATTCATAGGCTCTTTATGAACTATCATGAAGTATTTGAATAGATGATGACCATTAATGACCTTGGATAATCATAACGTGTTATAAATTGAAAAAAATGTTTCATGATTTAGACAACCTATAAATTATTTTTCATAACTATGTAGTTTCCCACTATGATTACTATTTCACATACCATGTTTTTTGGTTTTAGTAAATGGATATAACTATTAGTAGTCATGTTAACACCAAATGTGATAGATAATTCAGTGGTTATGGAAAACCAAACTGAAATTTGTATAGATATAAAAATATTTTGATTATGCCTTATAATCTATCATAATATATGATTAACAACATGAAATTAAGTGAGATTCATAACTCATAAAATTAGAGGAATGTAGACATTTATGAGAGTTCATGGGTTTAATAAACATAGATGAAAGAAGATTCATAATTGTACACATCATGATGATTTGAAGAAGCACCCATACTATTATCACAAGTGGAGTGGAAGATATTTTCTATATAGAAATTGAGGTCATAGAGAAATAAATATCTAATTAATATTAGGTCTTATATGTCGGGAACATAGGAATTATTAGAGACAATTCCCTAAACTAATTGTTAGACCCTAGAACAATGAAGGAACTTTGTTATAAAAAAGAATTAAATTAAAATGGTTTTAGTATTTATGTATTGGGATTCAAGAATTATGCCGCAGAATTATTTTTACCAATAGAATTTTGGTAATAAGAATCATGAATCTTCTAAGGATTTTGTTAGTTTTTTGAAGAATTTATGTCTTCATGAAAATCCAACTTAAGAGTCATGAATACCATCTAATGTTTATGATTTTAAGGATTATCATAATTTCAAATTCTTAGACACACATATTTATGTTCTATGTGATGGGACTGTAATGTGTTTGATGATATTTTAAGAAATATTTTATTTGGTTATGATATATATATATATATATAACCATTAGGTTTAGCATAAAGGATTATTTGGGTAGAATGCTATTTTATTTTTGGATATATAGTTTGAAGGTTATGAGAAAACCATTTAGGTTAAAATACAATGGAACTTTGTAAATTCTAGAAACAAAAACAATGCTTTCAATAGAAGTCATTGTTTTTCAATATTACCCGAAAAATACATCATTTCATAAAATTCTCAAAAATAAAATCTAAGATAATTTTTACATTATTATTTTAAAAATAAATTCCACTTTTTCAAATAAATTTTCAAAAAGTGGAAAATATTAATTAAATTGTTTTCTCATGAAAAGAAATAGAAATCATTTTTTAGGAAAAATGAATTTTTGAAGCATCTAAATACTTCACTAAAAACTACGTACTTACTTATCAATATATTTTATTTATCTAAAAAAAATTATTTTTTTTACAAAATGTTTGTATTACTAATCACTCTTCAAATTTAAGGTCAAGGTTATTACGGTATACTATATAGAGGTACATTTATACTCATGTTTTTATATATAATAAGAAATCAAAGAAACAAAAATATCATAAATATATAAGTGTTACATTATACCCCATTAAAATTAATTTTACCCTTTTAATACAATCACTCTAATACAAATAAGTGTTACATTATACCCCATATATACACGTACAACACACAAACACACACAACATAATTCATACGCATATATGCACATAGACATTGAGATAAATATATAAGTTCAAATATCACATATTAACAATACATCATTAATATTGATATATATTTTTTATTATTAAAATAAATATTCTTGTCGGTTCAACCATGGATTTGGAAACCTAAACCCATGGATCCAAAATTTATTAAACAAAAAGTATTACTACAAGGGAAAGATGAATGTACAAGTACAAGTGTGACAAAAACACACCAAGAAAAAAACATTGGGAAATCTTCCACAATGGGAACAAAGTAATGTTGTGATCACCTCTTTTTGTGTTGGCTTCCCTGACTCTAAGAACCCCCTATTAAACTAGGTGGTTCCCTATCCTCCATTGTTTTGAAGACCTTTCCTAGTGGGACCCATGTTGTGACTCCCCAAGACCACCTCCAATAGGCCATGGGCTGGTGACTAGCAATGATAAGGTACATCACTGACATGGGACGCCTTAGCATAAGTACATTTACACACGCACACATCTCAAATCACATACAATGATGAAATGTAAAAAAACACTGAACAACTATTCATGCATTCATCTAAATACAGAACAAAAGTATGACATGAAGTAAAGGAATGTCAACAGCTCCAAATACAATATCACCACAGAGTCTGAAAACACAAGTCCAAACTAGATATAAGTATTCGGACTACTGTAAAAAAGCCACAAGAACACACCTCAGTATTTCTAGTCTCACTAAGAATTGTCTTGTCCTGGTTCGCCTAGGAATCTACCAAATGATTGATCATCTGGACAAGAGAAAACACATGTGGGAAAATCTCGTGCAAGGGTGAGTATAGCAATACTCAAAATGACACCCCAAAACAACAAAGAATGAAATAAAGATATACAGTCATCTTTAAAAATGTATATGTATATAGCATATATAACAAGAATATCAAAATATACTAAACAGTGACACACAATCTAGAGGTAAGTCGTCACCATAGTATATCATCCTAGGATTCAAGCTCTAAGATTCCATGAAGCACTAATCCGAGAGAACACACTCTTGAGTCTGATAACACTGATGACTTCTGTCCAAGAGGTACTGATTATTGGGTCTCTCTATGAGGAATAACATGAAAATTATCTGAATAGAATACAATACGAAGATGAGGATCACTTATAAGGCCTTGGGGTGATACTAACAACTTAATCTGGATTAACCCGCTAAGTAGAGGATTAAATCCTATGTATTGTTCGTCATGAAGATTCCAAGAACTCCACGTAGGGTAAAAATACAAATAGATAATCTCACTCCAGGTCTCTCCAAGGGATTCTAATGAATTTATCTAGGAAGTCCTGTTGAAGGGATCATAGTCCCAAGAGTAGGAAACAATTCCATAATAAACTTTAGGGAAAGGATAAAGTGATCAAATCCTAATGAATTCCACCCAAGATATAGAGTCCAAATATCCAAGCCATGTATATTAAAGTACATGGCATGTAGTAGAGGTCACATTTTGTATCCCTTGACCCTGGGTCCTATCCTTATAAACGGCTCGTGTCATAAAGTCGTGTCCATGTAGTGGTGTACACGCTATGTTGGGAACCTGTGTACTTTCCAAAGTATATGTTGTGTCACCCGGGATAGACCACATACTATGTAGTCCTAGCCACATGTCGTGTGACACCTTACTTTCTCTTAAGACCCTAGAAAACAATTAGGGGGACCAACATGTTATGTAATCCCGAATTACAAGCCATGTTGATCGGGTTTTTCTAAAAACCCTAGTTCTTCCCCCTGTACACGTCCATGCCGCCACTACCTCAGAATATGCCGTCAATCTCACTGAGATTCGTGGATCTACCCTGGCCAAGCATCACCATTATCTTCCATTATATTTCAGCCATGCAATTAACCGAAAAATCACACTAATTTTCCAACCATGATCGTGCACCAAAGAACACCCTAATCGGGCACCAAAACTCTTCGATTTGCCACTATCTCTGTCACCAAACCTCCTTCATGTCGTGTCAAGTTCGAATCTCAAATCTCTAATCATTTCACCAAGAAATAATGGTACAACGTTTGATTCCCCAGATTTCGTTAAACCACAAACCAAAGGGTTTACTGTGATGAATGAGAAAAGAGTGAAAATCAAAAAGAGAACATTTTTGATAAATGGACCTCAACCGATGTTCGTGTTGACCTGAATTATTTTCCATTAGAATGATAAAAGAATAGGAATTGAACAAACACAAGATATCTATGGAATAAATTCCCATAAAATAAACTTGTCCTACATACTGATCAAACTATAGAACAATCTAATTGTTGATTGATTCAATTTCAATATATAAATAAATAATGGGGAATAATCAATTCAAAACACACTCCATACCTCTATTCAGATCGATTACTGATGAATAATGAAGCTTCATCGTGTTTGTTGGAAAGATCCTCTGAATCTGAGGTTTTTCAATCACTAATCCATTATCTCATCATCATTTATTTGAAATAATTATCCAATGGTCTCTCCAAGGTCTCTAGGGTTATATGGATAACCCTAAAATTTTAACATAAACATATATTTAAAGATACATCAATCGCTGCGTGAACACAAACTGAAATAAAATAATTTATTTAATTATTTTATTCATTTTCACACTGGTAATCACTTTTCTAAAAATGACCTACGCTGACTAATGTTAAGTTGAACATATGATAAAACTCTTGTTCTAAACTCAATGGTGCCATTTGATTTCTGATCCAGGCATATTTTTAGAAGTTATTCTAATTTTTTGGGAAACTTTTTGTGTTCATTATATTTAATATATTTAATATATTTCAATATTTTATTCCAGGCACACCAAGCTTAATAATTCCATCCAATCTCATCTCCTAGTCTTGAAAGTAATACATATAATGTCAAAAAACAATACACATAAAATCCAAGACATTACAATTGTAGAATCCTTTGCAGCGTGGGTTCTTCATCCTATGTGGTCTCCACTGTTATGTATGAGAGAAATTCCTACTATAATGTTTCATCATTTGATGGATCATAGTTGGAATTTTCAATTAGCTTATCCTCTTTAGAAGGTGAATCATACCTATGGTAATGATGAATCTTTATTAGTCCTAAAAAAGAAATGATAAAGGGTTCACTTTCATCAGTCATTTTAGCTAGAAATAATAAAGGTTACCCTTTATTAATTCATCTTGTTGGGAACTGATAAAACCTAGCACTCGATAATGCACAATCTATGGTTCTGAAAGCCCATTTATTTTTGATGACATATATATAGCCTTTTAAAAAAAATTATATATATGATAATTGGGTTGTTAATTTAAATAAAGAAAAATTTAAAGAGCTTCATATTTATGAATGTTAACATATTTATGCATCATATACATATATTCTACTAATGTAGTTTGTATAAAAAATATGATTTGTATTAGATGATTTTTGTGGGAGTATTTAAGAATGTATTTTAAATATACAGTATTTTAACAATTAAAAACCTAAATCGATATTGTTTTAAAAATACATCATTGTATCACAATGAAATTTTAAAATAACTCTATCTTTTATTATGTATTTATCACACAACACCAAGTTTAAATGAACCACAATATAATATTATTATATTATTATATAAACATAAATGATTTAACCTAGAAATTAAATTGGAAGGTATGAATAGTATTAACTACATTAAGGCATATATATAAAATTCCTATATAAATTTATTGATAAATTATTAATAAGAAATCAACTTCTAACAAAGATATTTTACTCTACAAAAAATGTGTTTCCTTCAAAAATGAATTTTATTGATTTTTATGAGAAAATATTATAATTAATTTATGTAACTTTTTAAAATTTCTCTTGAAAATTGAACACCATTTTTGAAATCATAATCTCATAAATTACTTATTGTAAAATATTATTATTTCTCGAAAAAATATCATTTTTCAGTGAATAGTGAAAAATACCGATATTTGCAAAATTTACTTTTCTTTTAACAAATTAAGTAATTTAAAAATATCATTATTTTTAATTTTATTTAAAAGTAACATGAGTTTTCATTAGTTATATTTAATCAAATTAATTAAATTTTAATAATATTTATATAAGATTTCAGTATAAGTTTATTCTTAGGATTAGAAAACATTTTTCTAAAAAATGTTTCCATTATGTTTCTACATTTTAGCTAATTAAAATAACCCCTACAGAGGAATGTTTTAATTGAAATGTATAGATTATATATTTATAAATAAAAAATGAAAATTATTTATTTATTATTAAATATTGATTCTAAATTTTGTATATATGTCACTTACATATATAACGAGCTTATTCTCCATTCCTTTGAAGGGGTAATACATGCACTATGATTATTTCTTAGATGCCTTAATTATGAAATTTTTATTTATTATAATATTAGGTATGATTATGTAACCCATTGTATTTCAATGGGTAATTATTATGTTATTCCATGTGATTCACTTCTTGTATGTGGCACACATAGATCGTGAACATGTTATGGTGGGTGCACCTAGATTGTCCTCCAATGCATTGGGTAATGTTTTCTCACACGATTTCATGCATGAGATTAAAGAGTAAACCTAATCCATTATGATAATTTTTCCACCACATGATATTGTATAGACAGTTATCCTTAACTCATATTTATGTCATGTTATATATTTATTCAAACATTCCTATGTTTCCATGATCTTATGATATTATGTTTCATATGTTATTCTTTAATGTGATTACTCACGATCATTATCTTTTATGATATAATGTTATAACTTTGACTCACAAGTTATATTTCCTTATCATGTGAATTACCTTACAAGAATATTTAGGTCACCCATTTCTTTTATGTATTATCCAGGTTATCCTATATTGTTTTAGGACCTCAAATATATTTTGGAGCTCATTATGGAGAACAAAATAAGGATTTTACATTTTAGTTTCATTTTATGTAATATTAACCTAGCATTCCAATGAAATTATGCCTCATGATCTTTTGGATATACTATTTGCATACTTATGTTTAAAAAATATGTCTTAATATGTGTAAAAGATTTTGTTTGTTATAGTTGGTATCAGAGAAATGTTTTAGTTTACCTTTGGAATCAAGGATGATAAAACTTTGGTGAGAACACTATAGATAAATTTAAGGATAATTATAAGTATAAGAAAATTTCCTAGAATTTTTTTGAAGGAATGATAGAGTGGTTTTTTAGAAATTACATCCCTATACAGATACTAGAAGTGGATGTGGCATTGGAACAATTATACTTATAATAACTCTAAAAAGGGTGCATTGAGCTGGTCTCAATCGTCACATGGTGTATGAAAAATAGGCTTTATGCAAACCTATTTTGACACTTCCAAGAGATATGTTTTATAAATTTAGAGGCTCTTTAAGAACCAGCTTGAAGGATTTGAATATATGATGACCATTAATTACCTAGGATAATCCTAAGGTTTTATAGATCAAAAAGAATGTGTCATGATTTATGAAACGAATAAATAACATTTCATAATTATTTAGTTTACCACTATGATTACTATAACTCATACTATGATTTGTAGTTTTATTCAATGGATACAACCAAGATAAATCATGTTCACATTGAATGTGATGAAAAATTTGGTGGTTATGAGCGGCCAAACTGGATGATGAATGGAGATATAAATAGAGTTATTATGCCTAATCATATACCATAATATATGATTAACAACGTGAAATTCAGTGAGATTCCTAGCATGTAATATGATTGGAAGATGGAAGTTTATGGATGTTTTGGGGGTAATGAACATAGATGAAATAAGATTTATCATCGAACATGTCAAGAAGTTTGGAAGAATCACCTATAAGATCATATCAAATGGAGGGGAATATGTTTTCTATGTGGAAATGGAGGTCATAGAGAAGATTATTGCCAAGGAATTTGATTTCTTATATGTGGGGAACTTTGGAATTATCTGAGACAATGATCTAAACTAAGGGTTATCCCTTATATCAAGGAAGGACCTATGCTATACCAAATCATTAAAGTAAAAGTGTTGAAGTATTTATGTATTGAGACTCAATAATTATGCAATATATGTATTTTTACCAATGATATTTTTTATAAGAATCATGAATCATCTGCGGATTATGTTAATTTTGGAAGCATATATGTATTCATGTAAGGATATCATAATATTTATGGATACCATCACTGGTTTATGCATTTAAGGTTTATCCTCCAAACTATTTTTTTTTCAAAATGAACTGCTTTACAATTGAGCAGGAACCAAATAGACCCCAATTCATACCCTAATTCATCATGATTAAAAATTCAAAAATCAAAACCAAATACACAGAATTCTCAAGAGCATGAAACTCAAAGAGACGTCAAACTTTTCGCTGCACTTGTTATTAAATGTCGTGTCCTCTACCGACTTCCTCACAAAACCATCTATTTTTGTTAAATCCAAAACTGTCATCTCCAGCCATATTATGAAATATGAAGTATTTTCACTGAACTACAACATCCCAAAAATAATGATGAAGAACAACAAGAAATCATAGAAGCACCATGGAAATGACCATCCATTGCACTATCATACTAGTTGATGAAGACAACACCAAACAAAAAGCAATTCCAACTATCATAAATAGAACCATAAAAATAAAAAATCCATTTTTTACGAGCTGAAACACCATCACCAATCAATGTTATCAACATCGAGGATGAAACCCCAAACATCCAAAATAAATACTGAATAACTGGGGACAATAATGATAAAACCAATAAAAGATCAACCATCAACATGACTAATAATACTCGAGGTCAAATTTCATTCAATCGAGAACCATACCACCACAATTGGAAGACCCCTAGAAAATAGAAAACTCCAATATCACAACTAAGAACAAAAAAACCTAAGGAACAAGAAAAACCAACATGGTTCATGAATCCAAGAACACCAGTGAATGACTAACCAACACATCCCAAAACCCCCATTAAAACCACCACATTAGACCAATATATATATTAAATAGATCTAGAAGTAAGATAAGAGGTTGAACTAGGCAAGGGACTTGACAAAGATCCATGATTGTGGAGAGAATTGAAGAAACTGACAAAGCACCTACCCCAAACCAAGAAATGATAACCAATTGAAACCACCAGCACATCCCAAACCAACATGAAGATCACCAAACAAGACCAAAAAATGGGGTTCAACATGGAAAATTTATTTGGTAGATCTGTCATGGTTTAGGGTCAAAGTCCCAAAATTAAGAGTCATAATCCTATAGAATGAAACATAAGAAATGGAAGACCCCATGAGGAGAGCAGAGGAATGAGGGAGAGGGAGGCCTGGACAAGAGTGCCTCACTGTGATGGGATTTTAATTTTATTCATGATATTTTGGAGAATATTAATTGGGTATATATATATATAACCATTAGGTTTAACATAAAAATTTATTTTGGAAGAATTATATTATGTTTTTGGATATGTATGTTAAAGGTTATTAGATAACCATTGAGGTTAAAACCCTCCATTCATGTTGAGGTCATTTAGGTTATTTGGGATATAGTACTATTTATTTGAGGAACGATCTATGATAAACATCATGTTTTATTATTCAATTTTAGAGATTAATATATATTAATATTAATTTGGAGTATATATTATCTCAATATAACCATTTATGGTTTTGTTTAATGTATAAAGACAATAGGAATATCTTGATTTCTTATTGTGGTGTTATGTAATCCATTAGAAGTTAATTTTAGTGATTCAGGTATAAAAAATTCATCTTTAATAATCATTATTTGGAGAAATATATGATATTGTGGTAGATATTTTTAAACGGTTAAATTGTACCGATCATGTAATTATATTTACTTATGTTCATAATCTATATGGTAAAAAAATCCATCTACTGTAGGAAAAATATCTTCAAATAAAAAATTATTAAATCTCGATAAATAGATGGTATATTCTCTCTTAAAAAATGGTAAAATATTTTATCCTAAATGAATCTTCTTTAAAAATACCGGATTTCATTTCCCACCAATTTCCTCAAATGTGGAAACCAAATTATGTGATGACCATCACATTTACCTTTCCCCCCTTTTAAGAGAATGTTCTATTAACCCCTTTTACGAAGTCAATTTTCCACAATGGAATTTTAGAATGCAAAGATTTTAATTACTAAGAAAGAGTTAATATTAAAATGACATAATTTATTTAAGGAGATAGAATGTAACACCATAATATTTTAAAATAACACTATTTTCGGTAGCATATTAAACGTGAAACACTCAGTTAAAATGAAATGTTCCATAACATTAAAATATTATTATATAAACGTGACCAATTTAACCTAGTAGTTAAATTTGTAAGAATTAACAGTATTTAATTATATATAAAATATGAATAAAATTACTCTTTAAATTTATTTATAAATTATTAATAAGAACAAAATTTTTGAAAAAGATATTTTATTGTACAAAAAAATATGTTTCCTTTAAAAATAATTTGTATTGCTTTTTATGAGAAAATATTATAATTATTTTTTGAAACGTTTAAAAATTATATTTTAAAAAATGAACATAATATTTTAAATCTTCATATCAAAATTTCATTTTGGTTAAATTTTCTATTTTTCAGAAAATATTGAATTTTTAGTGAATAATGGAAAATATAGTTTTTTAAAAAATTGTCATTTATTTTGATAAAGTATTCAATTTAAGAGTCTGATTATTATTTAAATTTTTATTTCAAAGTTAAATAAGTATTATTTAATAATTTTTATTTTAATAAATTACATTTGAATTATATTTATATCATATTTTAGTATAAGTTTATTCTTATTCTTAAAAACACATTTTTTCAAAAAAATATTTTAAAGTGCCTAATGTTTCTCGATTTTAACTAGTTAAAATAATTACTAATAGATATGGATTTAAATTGAATTTATATATTATATATATTAATTTAAATTCATTTAATTATGATTAAGTATCATATAGTTATTATAAGATCATCAAATTCTTGAAAAATGCATTTCATGAAATCCTGTTTATTCAACATGTCTACGGGTTTAATTTTAAATTAAATTCTGACAATTTTACGAATTTAATTTGATAATAAGGGTTTAATATTTTGAATCATCATAATTAATAATATATTATAATTTAAACTTAATTTTTTCCCACAAAAATTTTTAAAATATAAAAATATGTTACCGTTGTTAATGTTAAAATTGGTTTATTAGGGGGGTTAAACTAAATAATAAAACGTAATAACATGTGTAAAACATTCTATTTTGAATATTAGAGGTTTTTATTAGCCTTATATATTCTCAAATACTTTATTTTTCAATTTTTGATGCACATGGCTTGAGAGTGACTTACCATTATTGAATATGTTTGGGCATTTACAAGAATACCAATCATCCTCGCTTATAAAAGGGAACCCATATCCTCTCCTTTACACACTTCCAAAACCAATTCTCTCATCCATTAAATACAATAATATTTTCTTTAATTCCCTCCCCAAGTCCTACATGCCTTATATTGATCATAAATCTAATCTAGGGAGGCTTTAGGTATAATTCTAAAGAGGTTTTCTGAAGAAGAGGTATCATTCTTGACTGAGCATATTTATTTTAATTATTCTTCAACATCCACAAAACATTTTTAATAATTAATATATAATAAAATCAGTATCTACCATGAAATAATATTTTATTAAGTTAATTACATAACATAGATCCATCTCCACTTTTATCAAATGGGAAACAAAACCAATTTTCACGTGTACGGTAGACTATAGCCTCGCAAACCGATGCAATTCATTTTACATCATTAATTCACACAGTTATTTATGATAATAGATATAATTTTCTATATAATATATTCATGAAATATCAATAATTATGGAAAATTAATATATCATATACCTTCTTACACTACTATCCATTAAAGAATGATATTGTTGTTCGTGTGTATGGAGAACTACCACCTCTTGAAGGAATGTGATTTTTAAAATTTATTACCGAATCACATGGATGATATATTTAAGTGTATTTAAAGATATATTATGAAATTTATAATATAATTACCATTTTAGGAAAATAAAATAACAATTTCCTTTTTTTCAATGTGAGCTTTGAAAAATAGAAATGATACTCATGCGTACTTATAGGTTACCATCTCCAAGGTTGTAATGTTGTTCATTTTTCATAACAATCCATCATTATTGGTATTAAATTTATAATTTATGTATAAAAAATATTATTATTTCATTATTATTATTATGTAAATGATGAATTAATAATCTCTTTGCACTTTTTCAACATTACAAGGTGATTTTGGATATATGATCCCAACATCATCAAAACACCCAACACGAACCTTAATGATTAAGTAATTGAATACAACATGATAATATATGAAAAAATGTAATAGTAAAAATAAACAAGTTTATTAATAATTTAAATAATTAATATAAGTTTATTATTCTCTAAGATAAATAATTCACATGATAAATCGAGCTTGAGGTAAAAGATCTCTCTAAACTATTGTTTTCTCTGGGTTTTGAACAATCTCCCCTTGAGTCAATTTCATTATCTATTGAAAGTTATGGAATGATTATAAATTAGGTATATATTTCTCTCACATATATTCCTAGATTATCCTTCTTTCATTTAATAGTGTAATACATGCCTTCTGTTTATTTCGCAAATTCCTTCATTATGAAAATTCCTTTGATTATGATATGAGGAAGGATTGTATAACCCATTGTCCGTCATTGGGTAATTATTATGATATTCCTTATGATTGAATTAATTAATTTATACACATAGATCATAAAAATGTTATAATGGGTGCACCCAAATAGTTATCTAATACATTTGGTAATGTTTTAGTTTCCTGAGACATCATGTATGGTATTGGAAAGTAAACCCAATCCATTATGGGACATTGTACACTATGTGATATTGTCTAAGAAATTATTCTTAAATCATGTTCATGTGATGTTATATTTTTCTTCCACATTTCTTATGTTACCATGACCATATGATACAATGTTCCTTATGTTATGATTCCATGTGAAACCCCATTATCCTTCTCTTTTATGATATCATGTTATACCGTTGACTCACATGTTATGTTTCCTTATCATTTTTATTCCCTTAATCTTGCTCACCCCTTTCTTTTAAGTATGCCCCGGGTTATCCTATGTAGTTTTAGGATCTCATATGGATGTATGAGATCATTATGGTGAATTAAATAATGATATCTTCTTTTAGTTATTTTATGTAATATGAACCCAGTCTTCCAAATACATTAGGCCTCATGATATTTAGAATGAACTATTGGGATATTTTGGCCTAAAAATCATCCTTTTTCTTCATCTCAAAGAATTACTTCACCTTTTCATATAAATAGTTTGAGGAATTTAATTAAAAAAAATAAGATCCTAAACTAATCCCACTCTATGGAGTCAATTTATTCTCATTTCTTATTTTTCTTGTTAGGAGTCACTCATTCGTCTTCTTTTACATCCAAACGAAAAAGAACTAAAATAAAATTTTCTTGATCGGAACACTATAAACTGGAAAATACCTATTTATTTTTATTGATCCATTTATCAATAATTAGTGGATTAAAGGACCCAATAAAAGAAAGCCGTTATTGCATCCTGAAGGAATTAACATAACATTATTCTATCCTTTACTCATTGGGAAGTATCAACATGATTCATAGGTTGATAAATTTGTGTAAGAACGAAAATAAAATTTTTATTCTAGCTCTGATAAAATTTAGTTTCTCAGGAGGACAGTCATTACATTGTCTGTAACATTCAGTATTACCATGGTTCCTTCATGTTCTATCAATTGAATAAAGCCGAAAATCATTGTGTGAGCAATAATAATCATAGTGGGAAATTAAAAAAGCATGAAAAATATATTATAGGATGCCTATATCATGAAACCTTTTTTCAATCTATGAAGCCATGGGTTTAACCTTGTTCATTGATGATCATCATCTATTAAAATCCTTCATAATGTCTCCTAATGAAAATGATAATTAACTTGAGAATATCCCTAGGGAGTGACAAACCTAGTGAACAGTAAAGGAACACTCATTATATAGTAGAATTATTGTTAAGATATAATTAGACAACTATTTTTGGGGTTTTACCCCTAGATTCATCTATGTCAAAACCACATCAACTTATTGTATCCAAACAAAGGTTTTTCATTGGAATACCATACTCCATTATTTACCATAACAAAGGATTCTCTCATATAAATAATATTATCTTAAGGGTTCTTAATAAATTTTTCCCAACTTTTTTTCCAAAGGTAACTGAACCTTTCTCAAAAACCAACTATAACAACCCATAATTTTCATACATAAATATTACATCTTATTAGATTAATATTCAATACATAACATTGCAATCAACACTTAAACCATTTAGGTTTATTGTATTTGAAAACTTGGATACATAAGCATCTTTTTCATAATAGATCTATATCATCTTCTAATAAGTTCTTCATTATTATAACATTTCTTAGATATATCATACTTAAAATATTTCTTCATAACCCTTGGAAAGAAAACATAATAAAGGGTGATCTTAGATGCTTAGTAAGGGTAAAAAGGAAGATATCAATGATTGCATAAAAAATGAGCATAAGGGTATGGGAACATTTTTTTAAAATTTTAAAACCAAACCATGAATATCATAGATAACAAAAATGAGTCATGAAATAAATCTTGGCAGATCATAAGACATTTATCATAAAGGACTCAAAGAACATGATCCATGAAATAATAAAATTGAAAAAATATACATGTTTTTTGAATAAACCTAAGAATATATATTCATTTATTTAATCAAGTTTCAGTTCCAATAATTTATGATAATTATTATTTTATGTTATTTAGAGGAGGTAGAAGAAGAAATTAATTGAAATATGTCGGTTAGAAAGATTAATTATTCTTCGATAGTCCTCCTTTACATCCCTTCCTAATGACCCATGTAATGGTATTTAAAGAATACGAGTACCTCTAATTCATGGATATGAGAGATTATAAGACACTTTTTTAGGATTTTATTGATAAACATAGATCAAATTGGTATAAATAAAATAGAGAAGGGGTTTCCTTTTAAAAGGGAGGGAAATCACACACATGGAATTACTAAAAAGATATAAATATACTTAATTACTATCTTAAGTAAAAAACGTCGAAATAGAAATGAAATTTAATACAATGATACTATGGTGAAATAATTACTCTACAATGAAATTTTGACAAGTTTTGGTGTCATTTTAAACCTTATCTTTCGATTTAACATATATGTTAACTGATTTTAACCTTTACTGTGGTAATAATATTGTCAATATAAAAGGGTTATAATTTTACTTATGAGGTAAAAGTTAGATCATTAATGGATATATGATGCAATTTTTAACCTTCTCACCCAATTTTGCATCTTTCAATATTTATAGTATTTTTAAATAATTTATTAAAATATTTTTTAACATAAAATATCAGTATTTCCATTTTTGAGACTATTCTTTTAATTTGAGTTTAAAAAATGAATATAGGTATGGAATTAAAATATAATATTTTTGAACATAAATTATACATTACTATTAACAATAATATTCATGTTACATCATATGTAAACCAAAAAATATTACTTTTTTTCAAATCATCTCCTTTGAATTTTCCATTGCTTTTACATGCACTATGTCGATGTTGTGTAAGAATTTAAGGTAATTATTTCCTCACTAAAAATAAAAAATAAATTATCATGATAAAAAAATATTTCATCTTTCAAATAAAAATTTATAAATGAAATTATAATATTTTTGTCCTCTTGTAAAAATTTTAGAGATACTAATGTAAAGAGAGTAACATTTTGGAACTTTCGTTGCTTAAAATATTATAAATATTTCTAAGAGAAAATGGCATCAAATTTCCATATATTAAAATTTGGGATGCATATGGTCAAATTTTCCCTAAAAAAATTAATGCAAGTGTTGGGTTAATTATGAGACCTTATCTCTGTAAAAACCCAGAAATCCTGTGGAATTTGTTTTTTATATGTGGGATTTTTATGAGTCCGTGAAAATTGACGGCGCGTGATTTCGAGGCCCTGGGTGCCCGAAATCAATTTATGAGGTTTTTTTCGGGTACGTTCAGTAAACGTACGAGTGATATTTTATAACTTTTCAACCAGTGCTCGGAACTGAAATCCAAGGGCACCGTTGAACTCATAGAGCTGGTATTCGCTTAAGAAGACTTTCACCTCGACGACAGATGGTCAGGAATAAAAGTTAGTTTTTGGGTTTTCTTAAAAAAATAATAAAATAAAGTGAGCTACAATTTATTTTATTTCATCCATCATGTAAGTGTTTGGAGGTGGGACCCAATGGTAGTTCAAACCTCCTCTTGGAAGATGAAGGTGGGACCACCACACCTTAACCTCCCATGAGAGGTTATGGTGGATGGTCCCACCCGAACATAACCTCCTGTGAGAGGTTACGGCGTGGGGACCTCCCATTTGAATAATAGGGGTGGGGACCACCTGACCCCTATTAATGGGAGGAGGTTATAACCTCCCAACACTCATTAATTAAAGAGGGAGAGACTCTTGACCTTCCCTAATTAATTAATGCCAACACACGTGAATTAATTAGTTGAAGCCTCTTAATTGAATTCT
Source organism: Viscum album (assembly GCA_963277665.1). Lineage (NCBI taxonomy): Eukaryota > Viridiplantae > Streptophyta > Magnoliopsida > Santalales > Viscaceae > Viscum > Viscum album. Next base: position 1,230,942,436 of record OY728130.1, read on the forward strand.
CCTTTTACTTTGAATTTTTTCCAACATCTAAAATAATAAGACATCTAATATTATTTTGGCTTTGCATTTCACACTTGGAGGGGAATTGTAGAGGAGATCTTTGGAGAATTAGAATTATTCCAATGAATAATGCTCCAACAAATGAAGAATGAAGAACGCGTTCTTCCAACGAAGAACACTGGTGACGACCCTTCTTCGACTTCTTCCCCTGACACCTACTGACGTGAAATGTGTTCCACGAGCCGACGCAACTCGAGTTTGGAAGTGCTTGGTGGATGTGAAAAATGACGATCCTCTTCATCTTCTTCCTAAAACTGCGTCAATGAACGACGAATGACCAACAAAAGTTAGTGGATTCAAGCTTTGTTATATTGTTGTGGGTTCTACATTTCCTGTCATGGTTTAGAAAACGAATCCGCTTGATATCAACCTAACGCGGAGGGCGTGGGCCAAAAAAACACGGTATACCCCCCTATGACTTTGTTATGAATTATGACGCTTAACGGGGAATGAGTCCGGCTTGATCATTTCTCATCATCAACGAATGCGGATCGAAGGCGACGTCCAGAGGTGTACGCGGCTTCTTCCGGTACGAGAACCGGGCCACACAAATTCGTCTGGTGACCCGCTGAAAATTCACCGATGGATAAAGGAAAAAACGTCATCGCGGGGCGGAAGCGGCACAACCGCGCCGCTGGAGGAGTGTCCCGTGACCGATGGACCTTGGCGATGTAGCGGCGGTCAGTGCAAGGCCGACCACGAAGGAAGCCGGTGGCCCGAGCCGCCAGGACACCAGAGAAGGTGCGACGCAATCGGCGCCACGCGGTTGACCAGAGGAGGGCCGCAACCCCTTGTCATGGTGGTGCAGTAGTGACAGGCTCGAGCTCATACATGAAAAGGTCTGGAGGCCCAAGCTGTCGGGTTGCCGGAAGAGGCATGATGCAACCGGCGCTTCGCGAGGAGTTGGCTTCCCGCTCGGCCAGCCGGAAACAGCGGGACCCCGCTGGGTCCCACGTGACACACCGGTGCCAGCCTGGCGTCGGTTCCACCCACCCAAATTACTAATCCATTCGAGAACCAGGGGGTGTGGCCTCCCCTCCAGACGCAGCTAGGGCGGACTCCCATGGGCCGCCGAGCCGGACCCAACGCGGGTCGGGTTGCCAGCGTGGGTCGGACCGCCTTCGCGGGTCGGGCCGCCCCTATGGGCCGAGCCGCCCCATCAGGACGGGTCGGATCCGTGGGACAGTTTAGACCCATAGACCGGGTCGGACCCCAGTTCAGACCCCGGTCGGGCCGGGTCGGTCCGACTAGGCTGGACTGGACCCGGACTCGTTTGACCTGATTTCACCTTTTCTCCCATAACCTGGGCTATGGGTTTCCAATTGATGAACCGTCTATGGAGACGGAAAGCATGGAGTAAGGCGGTTCTTTTTCTATACCCAAATTGAGTTTTGGATACAGTTGGGGTACAGTCAGGTTGGATTGAACCTAAATCCAACCGGGCCCTCGGAACGGTAATGCCAATAACTCTCAGACCGAGCGTCCGATTGACGCACCGTCTGTCACGTTGAGTTTCTTATGGAAAGATGGATATTTTGGATACATGAACATGGGACTTAGTTGAATTTGATGTATCGACACTTGGATTAAGGAACGGACCTTCCCAGAATCAAGCGTGCTTTGTGGAAACCCTGTGGCTGGCTGTGCTCTGTTGACTGTTCTTGGATAATGTGTTGGTCCGACAGTTCTGATGACTGTTCCTAGATCATGTGTTGGTCCGACAGAATAGATAGTCTAGGATTTTGTGTTGGTCCAACAGCTCTGACTACTGTACCTAGATCCTGTGTGGTTATGATAGTTCTAACCGCTGGTCCTGGATCCTATGTGGGTCTGACAGCTTAGATGATTCAGTGGCTATATCTGATCATCTCTATCTGTACAAAAGTTGTATACCTTTGTGAGATGTGTCAGTTGCTTCTGTGTTTTCCTCATGATTGATATGGGTTACTTGATAACTTAGGTATATGTATGGGCATATACCTATGTAATGGATATCTGTTGATTTCATACTCTATGGTTTATCCTTGTAGGATTTGGTGAGACCACGAGGGTCTCGTGGTCCCTACTGAGTATCGTTATACTCTCCCCTTCATGGGCTATGCCCGCACCTTGTTTTGTTGGATGCAGATGACGGACAACGCTTACCGAGGCTGAGTGTACGAGGGTTGGACGGTACCTGATGGTGGACCACATGAAAAGTCAGTACCCGGAGGAGACTGACAGGTGAGGAGTGCTGAGAAGGCTATCTGTACCTACCCTTCAGGTAGGATCCGTGGTGGACGTTCCATGAGATGCTCTTAATCTTTCAACTGTTTAGTCCCCTTTCAATTGTACTTGTACTTTACAGTTGAGCTTATATTTCTAACCCCTTTACTTTTATGCACACTTTTGTATATAGGTTTTACTTTTTGTTTTCTTCTAGTTTGTACTCTGATTGTGTGTGTTTACAGTTTATAAAGGCAATTCCTTCCCAATTTAGGTATTTAACTCCATTGGTGCTAGTCACCAGCCCCTGGCCAATTGAAGGCGGGCTTGGGGTAGCCACGACACGGGCCCCGAGGGATGGGTCGTGACATATTGGGATCAGAGGGGTCAGTTCTACTGCAAAAATTATGACTCTGATATTTCTTTTCTGTGAAGCAATAGTGTTAAGAGTACTGAGTGTGGCTTTAAGTCCAGGGAGTCCAGTGTTGATGCGGCGACCGACATATCCATACACTAGGACCCTGACTTCTGATTTCCAACTCAGTGCATGAAAACACTAATTGCGTATATGTTTCAAGAGTTTTCTTTGTGATATCTTTGAGTTAGCTCACCAGGTATAAATTATTGACCATGGCGCACCTATTTCAATTTAGGATGCCTCCACACAGACAGCCATCCAAGGTTCCGATAGTTGGACGATATGACGGCCCACCGAGCGACGAGGCCTCGATGCAGGGCCCTATCATAGCAGAGGCACTAGCGGTACCACTAACCGTTGGGCCACCGATAACACCATACCTAGCAGTAGAGAGTGCACGCCGCTTGAGCGCATTGCACGAGTTCCAGTGCCAGAGGTCGCCCAGGTTTAGGGGTGATATGGACCCGCAGGTAGCTGTGAATTGGCTGGAGGCTGTATTGAGAGTCTTCAGACTGGTAGGGACACCAGCAGACTTCCTGGTGATTGTTGCTTCTAGTCTTCTACAGGAAAAAATAGGTAGATGGTGGAGCCCGATGCTCCAAGTTCATGACTAGGTGATACTTCTCTGGGCAGACCTCGAGAGCCAGTTTTGGGCGGAGTTTGTCCCAAACACCCTACATGCAGTGCAGATACAGGAGCTACTGCATCTACAGTAGGGTATCATGATGTTGGCACAGTACTCATCAAGGTTCACCGACCTCTCACGCTACTCCACAGATAAGGTTCGAGACCCATTCTTTCGGGACCAGACCTTCGATCACGGGCTTAGGTAAGAGATCTCAGCTTCGATGATCTCCCTCAGCATCCCGACGTAGGTGGGGGTATTGGAAAGAGCCCTCCTTGCAGAGAGTTTCTTTGCTGAGCAGTCACTAGCAGTGAGACCCATCACTAGTCAACATCCAGCGGAGTCTTCTGCAACTGGAAGTAGACAGATGTGGTATAGGTCTAAGCAGATGTGGCCATCTGGTGGATGACCTCAGGATATAGGTTTAGTTGTGTGGGGCACACGAGACAGATCCATTCATGCCAGGAGCGAGCAATGTTACTCTTATGGTGGGCAGGGTCTCATGGATCGTGACGGTCCAACCTGCCATGCTGATGATCAGAAGACAGTTGAGGGACCTCCCAGGCAGAGACAAAGGTTTAATCGAGGTAGACCACATGGAGAAGGCGGACGTGGCAGAAGAGCTTGTCATGCAGCTGGTGGTTGATGACGATTCAAGGTGTTACAGCCTCCACCACTAGGAGGTCCACCCCGACCACAGGGAGTAGGTGGACAAGGGAGAGCTCAGCTCCCGGCAGCTGAGTCATACTACCATGGTGCTCCGGAGATGATTCGAGGTAAGATGTGTGTCTACTCCACCTTAGATGCATTTCTTATAGACACTGGTTCCAATCACTCTTTTATTAACACTGCCCTCATTCAGAGCTCAGAGATTCCGACAGAGCTGTTGGATAGATACTTATGGCTAGAGACTCCTACGGGAGCAGACTCGACGATTACACACTAGTTCCGGCAGTGTGAGATTACTCTAGGAGGCGAGAGCTTCGGCTGGGATCTCCTTGTAGTGGCGTCGAGGCCCCAAGACGTCATCTTGGGTATGAACTGGTTAACTACAGTCCATGCTTAGATAGACTGTATTAGGTGCAAAGTGCGGTGTTTCTGCATGGATGGGATCAGGTTTACGATCACCGACGAGAAGGGAGCCTTTTCCGCACATGACAGACTTACTCGGAAGATGGTGCAGCCGATCACTCATCTGTTGGCATGCCTTACCCTCGGAGTAGTTGATGTGGAGAGTTTAAGCTATCCTGTAGTGGTGGACCAGTACACGGATGTTTCCCCTGATGATATCCCAGGTCTACCTCCTCATAGAGAGGTGGAATTTTACATTGACCTGTACCTCGGGACGATACTGATATCTACTATAGCATATCGGATGGCTCTCGTTGGGCTTCGTGAGCTGCGGGTATAGCTAGAGGACTTGCAAGGGAAGGGATTCATCCGGCCCAGTTTTTCACCCTGGGCAGCCCTGATTCTGTTCGCCAAGAAGGAGGATGGGATCTTGAGGCTTTGTGTCTAATACCGTCGCCTGAACCAGGTGACTGTGAAGAAAAAGTACCCACTCCCGAGGATTGATGACCTCTTTGATCAGTTAAAGGGAGCGCAGTGGTTCTCAAAGATAGACCTCATATCAGGCTATCACCAGCTCATAGTTTGAGAAGAGTATGTGTAGAAGACAGCCTTCAGGTGTTGGTATGACCACTATGAGTTCTTGGTTATGCCCTTCGGAGTAACCAACGCTCCAGCAGTGTTCATGGGACTCATGAACATTATCTTCTATCCATACCTCGATCTATTTTTCGTAGTCTTCATCGAAGACATTCTGATCTACTCGACTACTGAGGTGGAGCATGCCTTCCATTTGTGGGTAGTACTGGACACACTTCGAGAGCACCAGATTTAGGGTAAGATCTCGAAGTTCCATTTTTGGATTCGATAGGTTTACTTCTTGGGACATGTCATCTCGGAGGCTGGAGTTGCAGTGGATCCTGAAAAGATTGAAGTGGTACTTGCTTGGGATCCACCTAGGATTGTGACAGAGGTGCGAAGTTTCCTAAGTTTGGTTGAATACTACCGAAGGTTTTTACTAGACTTCTCCAGAGTTGTAGCACCACTATCAGCCTTGACAACGAAGGGTCAACACTTTATGTGGTCAGATAGATGCCACCAGAGCTTCCAGGAGTTAAGGAAGAGGCTTACTAGTGACCCCATCTTGATGCTTCCATAGGAAGGCATAGGATATATAGGTTACTACAACGCATTAGGGACCAGACTCGGGTGTGTCCTGATGCAAGAGTAAGAAGTGATCGTTTTTGGTTCTCGGAAGCTGAGATAGCATGAGAAGAACTACACTACCCATGACCTAGAGTTAGAAGTAGTGGTATTCGCCTTGAAGATGTGGCGACACTATCTGGTGGATGAACATTTTACCGTGTACTCCGATTACAAGAGTCTCAGGTATATCTTCTCTCAGAAAGACCTGAACCTGAGACAGTGACTTTGGATTGAGTTCTTCTAGGTCTATGACTTTGAGATAGTCTATACTCCTAGGAAGGGGAGCGTTGTTGTGGATGCGCTCAGTAGGAGATCTGGTATACAGCTGCTAGGAGAGGTGATAGAGTAGCTTGATGCCTTACAAATATCCTTTGTGGATAGAGATGGAGCAGCCTTTATACAGTCTCTTATAGTCACTCCCCCACTCCATAAGCGATTCATGGAAGCACAACATGGGGATGCTGACTGCGAGACACGACGTGCTCGGATATCCACAGGGCAGGTACCTGATGGATTTTCTGAAGGTGGGGAGCATGTCATCCTCTTTAGAGGACGTACTATGGTACCCATTTCAGTTCAGGAGGAAATGTTGAGGGAGTTCCACACATACCCTATAGTGGTACATCCATTAGTGGAGAAGATGTATCAAGACCTCAGACGATAGCACTGGTGTCTAAGTATGAAGAAGTTAGTAGTAGAGTTTGTCTCTCAATGCCTCACTTGTCAGCAAGTGAAGGTGGGGAACCAGGTACCAGCAGGCTTGGTTCAGCCATTAGAGGTCCCAAAGTAGAATTGGGATGGGATATACATGGACTTCGTGACGGGTCTTCCACGTACATTCATGGGTAATGACTCGATTTGGGTGATTGTTGACCAACTCACCAAGTCGTCCCACTTCCTAACTATCAGAGAGTAGGGTTCAATAGAGAGCTTGGAACGACTCTACATGTAGGAGATTGTGCGGATACATGGAGTACTTTCTTCTATTGTCTCCGATCGTGACACATGATTTACTTCCTGGCTATGGAAGGGGTTACAGGAGGCTTTTGGGATGCAACTTCATCTGATCAATGCCTTCCGTCCTCATACAGATGGTCAGACTGAGCGGACCATTCAGACCCTTGAGGACATTCTCTGTTCATGTGTCCTCGACTTCGGTCACTGCTGGAAGGATCACATTACTTTTGTGAAGTTTTCATACAACAATAGCTATCACTCCACCATAAGGATTGATCCTTTTGAGGCCTTGTATGTTCGACCTTGCAGATCACCACTGTGCTGGACAGAACCAGGAGATTTAGCACAAGTGGGACCAGAGATGGTACGGGCTACCAAAGAGAAGGTGCAGATCATCCAAGAGCATATGAAGTCTACATAGAGTAGGCATAATTCTTATGCTGACAGGAGACAGAGACCTCTAGAGTTCGAGAATAGAGACCATGTCTTTCTACGGGTCACACCCCAAGGAGGTATACTGAGATTTGACCGAGGTGAAATGTTATCTTGGAGATTCATCGGACCTTTTCATGTCCTCAATAGAGTTTGCGATGGGGCTTGCTGCTTAACTCTTCCACATCAGTTGCACCGGGTGCACGACGTCTTCCACGTATCTCAGCTGAAGAGATATGTGCATGACCCTTCTCATATCATCAACCTTGGAGAGCTGGACGTTGACGATGGGGAGACTTTTACGGAGGTACCAGTGGATATTGAGGATCGACAGGAGTGGGTCCTATGTGGATGGTCAATACATCTGGTGCACGTTCGCTGGCAGCACGAGAACCTCCGGGAGAGCACATGGGAGCGGGAGGCTCAGATGCGTGCTCAGTACCCTCATTTGTTCCCTTAGTTCGAGTTGTAGCTTACTGGGATGTAAAGCCCTGAGGTGGGGAGAATGTAAAGACTTGAAAATACCATGGATTTTTTTTTAATACATGGTATTTTTATGAGTCCGTGAAAATGGATGGCGCGTGATTCTGAGGCCCGGTGTGCCCGAAATCAATTTCTAAAGTTTTGTTTGAGTACGTTCAATAAACGTACGAGTGAGATTTTATAAATTTTGAACTAGTGCTTGGAACTAAAATCTGAGGGCACCGTCGAACTCCCAGCGCCGGTATTCTCTTAAGAAGACTTTCACAAGGATGGAAGATGGTCAGGAATAAAAGTTAGTTTTTGGGGTTTCTTAAAAAATATAATAAAATAAAGTAAGCTGCACTTTATTTTATTTCAGCCGCCATGTAAGTGTTTGGAGGTGAGACCCACTAGTAGTTAAAACCTCCTCTTGAAAGTGGAAAGTAGGACCACCACACCTTAACCTCCCATGATAAGTTATGGTGGTGGGGCCCACCAGAACATAACCTCACGCGAGAGGTTTCGGTGTGGGGACCACCTGAGACCTTGACCTCCCATTTGAACAATAAGGGTGGGGACCACCCAACCCCTATTTATTGTAGGAGGGTATAACCTCCCAACTCTCCCTCATTAATGAGGGAGAGACTCTTGAACTCCCCTAATTAATTCATGTCAACACACATGAATTAATTAGGTGGCGCCTCTTAATTGAATTCTCTTTTTTTACTTTGAATTTTTAGCCAACATCTAAAATAATAAGAAATCTAATATTATTATGGCTTGGCATTTCACACATGGAGGAGCTTTGAAGAGGAGATCTTGGGAGAATTATAATTCTCCCAATGAAGAACACTTCTCCCAATGAAGAATAAAGAATGCGTTCTTGCAACGAAGAACGCCGGCGACAATCCTTCTTCGACTTCTTCCCCATACACCTACCGACGTGGAACATCTTCCACGAGCCAACACAACTCGGGTTTGGAAGTTCTTGGCGGATGCAACGAACGACGATCCACTTCGTCTTCTTCCCACAACTGCATCAACAAATGACAAACGACCAACAAAAGGTAGGGGATTCGAGCTTTGTTATATTGTTGCAGGTTCTACGTTTCCTGTCATGGTTTAGAAAATGAAACCGCTTGATATCACCCTAACACGGAGGGCGCATGCCGAACAAACATAGCCCGACCCCCTCTACCTTTCATATGAATTATGAAGCTCAATGCGGCATTAGTTTGGTTTGACCGTTTCTCATCATCAATGAATGGGGATCGAAGGTGACGTCCTGAAGAGTGCACAACTTCTTCCGGAATGATAATCGGGCCACCGAAATTCGTCCAGTGACCCGCAGAAAACTCGTCGATGGATGGAGCAAAAAATTTCACTACGGGGCGGCGGCGGTGCAACCGCACCGCCGGAGGAGCGTCTTGCAAACGATGGACTATGGCGGTGCAGTGGCGGCCGGCGGCCCGAGCAGCCGAGACGCCAGAGAAGGCGCGATGAAACCGGCGCCGTGCAGTGGGCCGAAGGAGGGCCTCGGCCTCTGGATGCGGCGGTGCAACAACGGCCAGCTGGCGGACCGAGCCGCTGGGTCGTGAGAAGAGGCGCGGCAGAACCGGTGCAGCGCGAGGAGTTGGATGGCCGCTCGGCCAGCCGGAAACAGCGGGACCCCGCTGGGTCCTGCGTGACACACTGGTGCCAGCCTGGCACCGATTCCACCTGCTCGAATGGATAAGCCATTCGGGAACCAGGGGGCAAGACCTCCCCCATGGACACGGCTAGGGCGGACTCCCACGGGCCGCCGGGTCGGACCAAACGCGGGCTGGACCCAGCGCGGGCCAGACCCAGCGCGGGCCGGACCCAGCATGGGCCGGGCCACCCCCGCGGGTCAGGACGCCCCCTTGGGCTATGTTGGACCTGCATGCCTGGTCAGACCCATGGACCGTGTCAGACCCGCAGACCAGGTCGGGCCGGGTCGGTTCGACTGGGCCGGACCGGACTCGGACCCATTTGTCCCCATTTCACCTTTTCGCCCATAACTTGGGCTACGGGTGTCCGATTGACGAACCGTCTGTGGTGACGAAAATCATGGAGCAAGGATATTCTTTTAGTATACCCCATTTGAGATTTGGATGTAGTTGGGGTACATTTGGGTTGGATTGAACCTAAATCGAACCGGGCCCTCGAAACGGTAATGCCAATAACTCTCAGACCGGGCGTCTGATTGACGCACCGTCTGTTGCGTTGAGTTTCTTATGAGAAGACAGATATTTTAGATACATAATATTGGGACTTAGTGGAAGATGATGTATTGAAACTTGGCTTGAGGAGAAGACCTTCCGGGAATCAAGCGTGCTTTGTGGAAACCCTGTGGCTGGCTGTGCACTGTTGACTGTTCCTGGATCATGTGTTGGTCTAACAGTTCTGATGAATATTCTTGGATCATGTATTGGTCTGACAGTTTATACTTCTATTCCTAGATCATGTGTTGGTCTAACAGAATAGCTAGTCCTAGATCATGTGTTGGTCCGACAGTTCTGACTACTGTACCTAGATCTTGTGTGGGCCCGACAGTTCTAACCGCTGGTCCTGGATCCTGTGTGGGTCCGATAGCATAGATGATTCAGTGGCTACATCTGATCATCTCTATCTCTACAAAAGTTGTATACCCGTGTGAGTTGAGTTAGTGACTTCTGGGTTTTCCTCATTATTGAGATGAGTTATTTGATAACTTAGGTATATGTATGGGCATACACCTAAGTAATGGATATCCGCTGATTTCATACTCTTTGGTTTATCCTTGTTGGATTTGGTGAGACCATAAGGGTCTCAGGGTCCATACTGAGTATCGTTATACTCACCCCTGCACGGGCTATGCCCGCACCTGGTTGTGTTGGATGCAGACGACGGACAACGCTGACCGAGGCTGAGTGTACGATGGCTAGACAGTACCCGAGGGTGGACCACATGACGAGTCGGTACCCGGAGGAGACTGACAGACGAGGAGTGATGAAGAGGCTATGTGTACCTACCCTTCAGGTAGGATCCATGGTGGACGATCCAGGAGCTGCTCTTTATCTTTCAGCTGTTTAGTCCCTTTTCAGTTGTACTTGTACTTTAAAGTTGGGCTTGTATTTCCAGCCCCTTTACTTTTTAGTACTCTTTTTTATACAATTTTTACTTATTGTTTGCTTTATGTTTATACTATGATTATGTGTGTTTACAGTTTATAAAGTCAATTCCTTCCTAGTTTATGGATTTTATGCCTTTCGTACTAGTCGCCACCCCCTGTCCTATAGAAGGCGGGTTTGGGGTATTCACGGCATGGGCCCTGGGGGATGGGTTGTGACAATCTCATTGTTTTAACCATGTTTTACCTATTTTACCCGTACTAAGGTGGAAAATGTTTACCATGATTACTATTCTTAATGATCAAAAATATTATTAACAAAAATGAACATCCTCATTTAAAATATGGAATGCATTTTTCAAAATTAAATTCAATGAAGTTATATAATTTAATTCAGAAATAAGCACACCAAACACGATGAAAAGTAGTTTTTTAGGATAAAATGTGTTATAAAGTATAAAACATTTTTATAAAAAAATAAAATATAAAATTAATTCCAATGAAATTAATTAGATAATTCATAATATAAATTAACTAATTTTATTAAAACCATTTAAAAAAAATTGGTTCTTTGTAAATTTTTGAAATCAAAAGATAGTTTTCAATAATAATCGTTATTTTTTACTATTAATCGTAAAATCAATCTTTTCATAAAATCCTCAAAATTTCACTCTAAGAAAATTTTGACATGATTTTTTCAAAAAAAAATTATAATTTTTCAAATTATTTTTATTAAAGTGGAAAAAAGTAATTAAATCATTTTCTCAAAAAAAGTAATAAAAAAATTTTCATGGGAAAATGTATTTTTTTATGCATATAAAGACCTTGAGAAAATATGAGCACTTTTTTTAATATATTTATTTAATCTAAATCCTTTATAAATATTTTACAAAATGTGGTTACTCATATTCACTCAACCAATTTTATGGAAAGGTTATAATGATATATTAATAGTTCATTTAGAATCGGGTTTGCATGTATCTCAAGCTATTGAAGAAAGAAAAATATCATAAAATTGTAGGGTTTTATGGTGACATACACCAAGGGTTTGGAACTCCAACATTCATTTATATAATGCCCATATTTTAAAAAAAATTAGTATTGAACATTTATTTTGTCTTTTGGATGAAAATGGTTGAATCCTCCCCTCCTTCCTTATCCTTATCCTCATGAAGTAATATTTTGATATCCATAACCTCCTCAATTTGGGATTCTTCCACCTCATCCTCCAATTTTTGTACTATTTTATTTTCCATGAAATCTACTTCCTCACCCTCTTTGAAATGTCCCCTAATCTCCTTTTCATAGTTATTGAGAGACAACTTTGATTGTAGGGAATTATCCACTATATATGCATTATCCCATAGATTCCCCTTCAATTCAAGGGATTATGGAGGTCTTACAAGTTCCTTGACATAAATTGCCTCCATGTATTTGGTTTCTTCCCACGTAATGTCTATGTAATCAAATTTTAGACTTAATGATCACAAAATGTATTCACATAACCATATTTTTTCAAGCATTTATTTGTTTCTTTTTAGTTGGATCACCACTACCATTACACCGATAGGATAATCAGTAATGGATTTAAAATATTTCATATAAAGGGATTCTAACCCACATCTTAGATATTAATGTCATATCTACTTCACTTTATCAACACCTTTGAATTAACTGTGAAGGATTTCCCATATTTCTTTTGATATTTTTAACGAAGTGATTCTCTCAAACACCGCTTCTTCAATTCATTCATTGATGATAGATTTAGCCTTTCAGTATCAATTATATTCTACCCAAATAGTAGCCTTTTGAATATTTGGAATGATATCCTCATTTTTCTTGGATTTGGGCCATTTGTATCAATCCTCCACACTATGCATGACATGTTGAGTGTCAAGGCATTCTTGAATTTAGATGCACCAATTATAGTAATTACTCTTCTTTGATTTGGGAATCAAAGGTTGAGGAACCGCATTCCTCATATAGGTTGAAAAAAATCACATTCAAATGCTTTGATACCCCTTAAAGGATTATTTATAAAAATAAAAACAATAAAATAAAGTAGATCAATTGTGGTGATTTTAGGAGGAAAAAATACGCATCACAGTGAAACAATTTTATTGCATCTATTAGATAAATTTTTTAAAGGATAAAAGATGAAAAAACAAGGGGAAAACATCTTATTTTATAGAATAACAAATCAAAAATATGGAAGAGTTGATTACTTTAATATGTTCACTGTCATTATTAGGTGTGTTCAAATTAATTGTTGAAAAAATTAATTACTCTATTTAACAACTGTAAAAAAACCCAAAATTTGAGAATGTCCCCACACTATCGCACCATTGAAATTTTTGATTTCAAATATTAAAATAAGTTTTTTTTCAAGAGAGGGGTGGTAGTGTGCGATCAAGGGGCCACTAGGATGATGGTGGTAGGGGTGTTTTGGAGGTGGAAAGGGATGACATGGTTGTGGAAAGACTGGCATGAGAAGAGGCAAGAGAATTATGTAAGGGATGTTATGGGAATATAATGGTGGAGATGGGGAAAGTCCTAGAGTTTTTACAATGGGTTTTTAATTTTTTTCTCAAAAAACAAGATGGGATTTTGATTCTTTAAAAAATGGGTACAAAAAGCATGAATCTCATTCACGATTCTTCATTTTGAGAGAGATGAATAAATGGGGTTCACTCTTCTCCCTCTGTCGTTGAGGAAGCATGAAGCACATTCATGCTTCTTCGGTGAGGTACAGGAAGCGTGAACCCTATTCACCTCCACTAGACGTTCTTGTTGTAGGTCACGATCAGCAGATTCCCAAATAATCTCCTCATCATGAGACTGTCTGTCCACTGATGTTTCCAGAATTCCACCAGCTGCATTACCAGCATAAGTTCCATTGTCACCAGGTATTCTGTTGTGACAGTCATCTGGAACTAATGCCAAAGCATCCTCGATGGAAAATAAAAGTATATGTAATTATATTTTCAAATATTAGTAAATAAAGTTTAATATATTAAAATTTATATATATTTATGTTATATTATTTAAATATATTTATTTGCATATATTATTTTATAATACATCTAAAGTAAAAAAAATTAAATTATAATATTTGATACACATATGTAAATAAAGTGAACATACCAAAATACATAGATACATAGACAAATTTAAAATTTAAAATTTTAGAAAGATGGTGTAGATATTTATTATATTTTAGGTCTAGTTATAGGTAAAATTATACAATTTGTTGAACATAATAAGTATACAAAAAAGACAAGTTAAGAGTATTGTGTGATGACTGATCATGAAACAACCGACCAATTCATAGATGAAATTGCATATCATTTATGTGTATGTGGTTATATAATTTTTTTTAATTGCGTTTTCATTTCTTCATTGATGACCTGCTAGTCATCCCTCTCTAAGTATGTAAAGACCTATGTGTCCGCTTAAAAAAGGTTATTTATTTCAAACCCCCAGATCCCCTCACTTAATTGTGAGTAACTTTGTAATAAAAGGCATTCATGATTGACAAGAGGCATTGTTGTTTGAAAGAAAAATAATGGATGTTGAAATATGCGATAATAGAGACTCCAAGAGTTCACCCTTAGGTTTTGGTTAGTTTATGCACCATTGTACGGAATGTCCCGAGTGAGATTTCTTACGCGATACGAATGATGCTATCAAGGATTGATAATAATTCTTTCTTCCAATGTTGAACCATTTTTTATTAACATTACTGAACAACATAGTTTGTTTTCATAGGATGCTCGTATCACTCATCTCCTTCACATATCTAATCCGTTAGTGGGATGTGCATTAATTTGATAAAAAATATTTTTATAGAGTTGTGACAGAGTTGATTCTTCCCATGTATGAGATTTATCATGTAGTTTTCTTTGATCCTTCAGGCTGCTGAGCCTGATATAGATGTGTTAGGGGTGACAACCCTGTTATGGATGCAGATTTGGCACATGAGGAGGGTGTTCATCATAATTAGCAAGATGCTCCTCAAACTCCTATTGCATATGATCCACAACCACAACCAAGGGTACAGACACAGAAAAATTCTGTAAGCATGTTAGGTTTTGTTGCAGAGATAGACGTTGAATGGTCTATGATGCCTTCTTTAGCATACTCTAATTAGCAGATATTTGCAGCACATCAGCCATCTTGTTCATATGTTGGCGAGAGTTCCAGTCATCATCCATTATATTTAGAGGTACAACAACGAGACTGTACATGCATTTCCTGCCACATAAGATGATGTAGAGGTGGGAGTCAGGGATGATATACAAGGGGAGGATACACATGTGCATCGACGTAGACCGACACATCATGGATGCATTATTTACACACCCCCTTGTGGCACAGAGGAGCATCCAAACCACATACGTAGATTAGATTGATACATGTTATATGTTTTTGAAATCATTATTTACATATTATTTAATACATACTAATATAATATGTAATGTTTCATAAATCAATTAATTGATATAATTGGAAATTCAGAAAAATAATTTTGAACAAATAAGAAAGAATAATATTAATAACTACATTGATAATAATAATAATTACTATTTATTATTTAAATAAATACTTCTGAGTATTGTTATCCATACTATGTATAATAAATAATATTCTTAAACTTATTATTAAATATTAATAATATTATTAGTTTGAATTAAATAAATATTATTAATATTTAACAACTAATTTAAGATGATTATTTATTATACAAAATAACGATTATAATAAAAAGTATTAATATAATAAATAATCATCTTAAATTAATTACTAAATATTAAAAATATTATTATTTTCAATTCTATAAATATTATTTATATTAATAACAAATATTATATTATTTATCATACTAGTAATTAATTAATAATACAAGATAATATATTAAGAATAATATAATTATTAATTAAAAATATATTTTAAGTACAAATTATTTTATTTACATTATTATACAATAAATTTTACCTATATTGCTATTAATTATATTAATACCAAATTAATATATTAAACTTTAAAAGAAAACAATACAATTGATAATTAATTGAAAAATTACTTCAACAAAAATTACTAATAATTATATCAAATTTTTTTAACAAAGATATATAATTAAAATATTAAAACCATAATATAATTATTACCAAGTAAATATTTTTATAAATACAAATTAATTTATTTACATTATTATACAATAAATATCAGTTATAATGCTATAAATCTCATTAAATATATAATAATCTATTATTATTTAATAACAAATAATACAATTGATAATTAATAAAAAAATTAGATATGAATATATTACAAATAATTACATCAACAAAAAATTTAATGATGTTATATAATTAAAATATTATAAATTTTAGTTTTTATGCAATTAATTAATTAATAATATAATAATATAATATAAATTATTAATAAATAATACAATTCATTATTGATAAATATATTATTTATTAACAAATAGGTAATTTTAAATTATTCATTAGATAAATAAATTAATAATAATACACACACATATATAAAGATGTGTGAACCCCGTTCACACCACTTTGTCGGAGAGGGCGGTTCATGCTTTTGTGGACCCATTTTTCAAAATGATTGATACCCTGTTTGGTTTCTTAAAAAAATGAAACCCATTAAAAAAATTCAGAATGTCCGGAGTTTTCTATTTGAGTTTGAGCGACCAAATCAAAAGTGGAGAATTAATAATAAAAAAATCTCCTTGATCCATATGGGGACGAGGGCAAACCCCATTCTCACACACCCTTTCGGTCCAGTGATTCGCTTGACGTATGTTAGGTTTGTTTGGCATTCGCCCATTTACTCAAGTGGGACGGTGCCACCCACCCACATGGTGTCAAGTCAGGGGGGCTTAATTTACGTTGCCATGGTTTTAAGGAGCCCTTATCTCATGTACTGTCTCCTTTCAAACATTTTAGAGTGCATAATGCGACAAGCAGGTGCGACCACCATACCTAACAAATGCCTCTCGCAAAATAACGTGAAATAACATTGAACAAAATAATAATGAAAACCACAGATTGTATCCTGAACCAGTAATAAAATAATAATTAACAATAATAATAATAATCCTGTGGAATGAACAATAATATATGAAAAAAACCAGTTGTTTCATTTCATTTCAACTCAACTTTGCGATGAACAATAATGTTTGAAAAAAGGGCTGTGAAATCATGTTATTACAGTGTTGGACCTTGTGTTGTCTCGCTCCAGTACAACCATTACGTTTCAGAGAGGCCAAAAACAATGCCTGGTGCCTTTACTGGCTGTCAGTGGCCGGCCATCGAATAAAGCCAAGCGAATCTTTTTCAAAGGGGGAAATAAAACAGGTCGGCTGGGAGCTAAGAAGGGAAATGTAACGACAGCCCCCTCTCATGGCGCCACTCGCGAAAGTATACCTGCTGAAGGAGTGGCGGTCCCATGTTTCCAAGCCAGGGGACAGCCACCCCACAGTGCTTCTCAGATTTTACAAAAATGTAGCCTCCCACTTCCCCAGCTTAACAATGCCTCTCAATCTCCCTCCCCATATATATATATATGTATGTGGTATAAAGTACAAAAGAAGGTGGGTGTTGGAGACCAAATAATGAGTGCAAACCCTAATGCAATGTGGTGCGAGGGTGTGATACTCGACACCCCGAGAGGTGGCTATCACTACACATGACAGGCCACTGCCACTCCACGCGCATCATGGGCGCCCCACATGCCACCCTCCAAAAATCCCTACACATGGATATGCATGTAGTGGAGTTTTTTTTTTTTAAATGCGTTTTTAAATTTTTTTTTTGGAAAATCTGATTAGGTTAATTTTTTTTAAAAAAAACACGCTACAAAGTCGGCATCGGCGATGCCGCCTTTGCTCCCCCGCGCCGCCTTTGACCCGAATCGATGACACGACAAAGACGACCGGGGGAGACCGTCTTTCGCCTCTGGGTAAGGCGAAAGGCGGCTTCTACGATGCCGCCTTTGGCCTTACGCAGAGCCGAAATGCGGCCTCCACGATGCCGCATTGACCTGAACTCCCTATAAAAGGGCAGTCACCCCCCACTCCTCACTCGATTCTTGCTTTCATCTCTCATAAATTCTCTCTGCCTGTCTCTAAAAAATTCATTTGCTGTGCGAGTTTTTACGAAGCTTCATTTAGAGGTTTGTTTCTTTATTCAATATAATGTTTTTGTTTAATTAATTTAATTCTTTTTAGTTTTAAATATTTCATTTTTAAGTAGTTTATGTAGTTCTTAATATTTGGTTATTTAGTTTCTGTAATTAGTTATATATAGTTTGAAATAATTATTGTTAGGTAGTATAGATTAAGTATAAATTAACTTAGGATTAAGTATTTTGAAATTTTGGTAGCTTAAAGATTATGTGCTTATCTAAGCAATTAAATTCTTGTGTGGATACAAACAAGTGGATGTGGTTCTGACACAGATGTACATAGAGGTAAAAATCAAAAACACCGCTTTGAGCTAGACTCGAACGGAAACTGGTGCACGATAACGGGCCTTGCTGCATCCTGGTTTGATACTTCCGGGGAATATGCTTAAGATGGCTCATATTTTCTTTATAAACTACTATAATATCTAAGAGAAGAAAAATCAAATCAGTATACTTATCAATGATAAAATGATAACTATAATGTTATAAAATCAAATAAGGACATAAGCATTAACAAATTAAAGTTATTATTAGTTAATTATAATTAACTAATGAATATAATATGATTAAAGATTAAAGAATAAATAATTAAAGTATAACTTAATAATGATTAAATAGTGATTAAAGAAGGATTGATTAGTTAAAAATTGTATTAAGAAAATCAGTTTAAAATGACACTTATAATTATTTAAAATGAAATGGAGAAGAAACTGTTTTAAAATGTAAAGATTATATAGTTTAGAAATAATAGTTATTATTAGACATGATTAATTATAGAATAATTAATAAATAACATAGGATTAAAACATGGACCCATATAATGATTAGCTAACGATAGTGATGATCATATAATGTGAAATGAAGAAGAACAAACACATTAAATAAAAAGGCACCCTAAAATTACATTCTAATAAATATCATATGATCAAACATCAGTATCTTATTTTAGGGTATATAACGGTGCCCTAAAATTACATTCTAATAAACATCATACAGTCAAACATCATTGTTAATATTTGTTACACTATCATAATTTTGATGAAAGAAACATTTTTGACGTAGAGAGTCATGTTTTCATGTGTGTTCTGCTATGAGTAAATTATTCAAACTGAGCAAGGAGATTCTTACAGTACACAACCAATTACAGTGGTTAGTACAGCTGATTGTGTAACCACAAGTGACCTTCAAGAGAGAATTCATGGTTCCTTAAATCTGGGACTTAATCAAGAGATCATATCTATGAGCTATAGATATTTTCAATTTCCGACAACACTGTGGCATCTAACTTGTCCATTGGTTGCTGATGCGCAGTGGGTCCAAGCAATTAATTTATTTTCTCAACAATCAGATGATACCATGATAGAGTTATATGTTGAGGTTGCTACTATACAACAACAACGTCCACTTGTATGAAGACATAGAATTACAATAGTGGTTGAAGACAGTCCACCCCATGAAATTGAGCCTATTCCAAATGATGCAGCAGAAGAGGACAACCTAGATGATCTCCCGGATATACATGTCAATCTGACTTCTGATGAGGAGTTTCGTAATGATGAATCATATGGTGACAACAATACTGATGAGGAGGGACCAATGGAAGATAGAGAGGAGGTTTTGAGAAATGCATTATATGTACATCAACCTCGACCTACAATAAACCATCCACCACTCTTTTAATCATGGTCAAATGCAATGACAGGCGTGCCTGAATTCGACAATACTGTTTTCACACTGACAACTGAGTTCCCGAAGATTTTACCAAGTAAGTTTATTGAGGTGGACATAACCATATATATTGGAAGGAATTTTTCTAGTAAAGATTCCTTAAAATGCACGCTAAAGAGATTTCAAATTGAGAGACACTTCAACTATGTAGTTCACGAACCATTCCATAGTAAATATGTTATACGGTGTGAGAAGTATGGGGATGATTGTAGATTTCACTTGAGGGTGATTACAGACATTACATTTGGAGGTTGGAGAATCTCGAGGATTGAGGCAGCTCATACATGCGTTCAGCCAAGCCTCACACAAGATCCTACCTCATTGGATGTAGAATTTGTGTCATCTATTATTGGTGAGATGATTAGGACATGTTAAGATTTTTCAATAGCCCTTGTTCAAGAGAGGATTCAATAGAAATTTTCTTATAATATTTCATATAATAAGGCATGGATGAAAAAACAGAAGGCAATTATGAAGGTCTATGGTGATTGGGATGACTCATATCGGGTGTTGCCATAATTGCTAGCCATACTAAGGCATCATAACCAAGTTGTCTTCCATATGGATACAAACAAACATGTGTCTAATGATAACCGACTTGATCCATATCGTGTTCAATTTCATCTGTTTTTCTAGGTATTCCTTACATGTATCTCCACATTTCATTTCTACAAATAGTTTATTCATATTGATGGAACATTTCTGTATGGAAAATACAAGGGCGTATTGTTGATTGCAGCAAACCAATATGGAAACCATTCACCTCTTTATCTTGCCTTTTCCATTATAGATAAAAAAATATGAATCATGGAGTTGGTTTCTGGCATGTATCAGCAACCATTTCACCAACATTCGGGGTGTTTGTTTGATATATGATCGCCATCGAGCAATTAATGAGGCAATCAATGTTGATCCTGATACATGGAGATACCCAAATGCACATCATCGGTTCTTTTTTATACACATTTCAAGAAATGTGCATAAACAATTTCACAACGAAATGATGAATAAGGCAATCACGAGGCTTGGTATGCATTCTATTCGTTCTGTTTTACTATTTCAATATAAAGATAAAATCAATTTATGTGAAATATCATCTATGATTTGTAGCATATGAGTCAGATCAACAACGGTTTGAAGAACGTTTTTAATAAATTAGTCAGGATAATCAATTTATGTGAAATATCGTTTATGCTTTGTAAAGTAATTGTTATTTTCCCAGAAACATGTTTCTTGAACATTAATATTAATTTTTTTAACCCTACACCCTCAAACTGAAACCCTAACCTAAACCTGTAGAATATTTTAGTAAACTATTCTATAATGAAATTATAGTATCAAATGACTAACATAAGTTACTGAATACATACAATTAAATAAATTCTAAAAACATCATTACTAATTGACATGATTTATCTTAATCCAATCCATAAGTAGTTAATCATAAAGCTCCCCCAAAATATGTGTAACCAAATTCAAGACTCAATATTTTAGATAATAAAACTTATTTCATAATAATATTATTGCTTTCAAGAAATAAATTTAAATACGAGATAATAGAATTTATTTCATAAATCCGAAAGCGGAACACTTAACCCATATTGTAAAGTAAATGTTATTAACCCAGAAACATGTTTCCTAAACATTAATATTAAAAAATTTAACCCTAAACCCTCAAACCTAAACCCCAACCTAAACATGTAGGATATTTTAGTAAACTATTCTATAACAAAATTATAGTATCATAATGATTAGCATAAGTTATTGAATACATACAATTAGATAAATTCTAAAAACATCATTACTAATTGACATGGTTTATCTTAATCCAATCCATATGTAGTTAATCATAATGCTCCACCAAAATATGTGTAACCAAATTCAAGACTGAATATTTTAGATAATAGAACTTATTTCATTATAATATTCTAACTTTCAAGAAATAACTTTATTTATGAGATAATAGAATTTATTTCATAAATCTGAAAGCCGAACACTTAACCCATATTGTAAAGTAAATGTTATTAACCCAGAAACATGTTTCCTAAATGTTAATAATAAAATTTTTAACCCTAAAACCTCTAACCTAATCCCCAACCTAATCATGTAGGATATTTTAGTAAACTATTATATAACAAAATTATAGTATCATAATGATTAGCATAAGTTATTGAGTACACACAATTTGATAAATTAAAAAAACATCATTATTAATTGATATGGTTTATCTTAATCCAATCCATAATGATATATTTATATTTTACACTTATGACTCATTTCAGTTGTTTATATGCAAATGGATGATACCATACTACTCACTCAGTAGCCTAACCATATTTTACAGGCCGTGTAAGAGGGTCGTCCAGATCGATTGGTGATGGTGCATCGGGCGCACCATTTTCATCACATGGAGCCTCCACATGCCATTAGACCTTACTTGTGCCGTGATGGATTCTATGGCCTTGCTGTATCAGATTTCACATTTGTAGATCATTACCTACTTTCTATCCTTAGTGAGAGATGGAGACTAGAGACACACACATTCCACCTGCCTAAGGGAGAGATGACCATCACCTTCGAGGATGTCGTAGTTCTTCTCGGTCTTCCTATCCAGGGGAGACCCGTTATTGGACTCACTCGTGCAGCTTGGCCAGACCATGCTCAGCGCTTGTTAGGCATTGATATTTTGTCCGACCGTAAGAATACAGATGGACCGTCCATATCTATGCCCTGGTTGGAGTCACAAATTCCACATTTACAGGATGATAATGATGAGCAGACCATCATGCGTTATGCCCGTGCATAAATCTTATGGCTCATTAGCGGGACCATGTGTACTGATCACTTAGGGATGCACATGCATATGATGTATCTACCCATACTAGAGGACTTTTATCAGGCTATGATGTACAATTGGGGATCATCCTACATGGCATACATTTACAGATCATTATGCAGGCTATACCATAGGGACCATACAGGTCTCGGAGGATGCATCATCCTTATTCAGATGTGGGCATGGGAGTGCATCCCAGCATTCCACCCGGACCTTTTTGGTCCGCCGGTCGAGATGGAGGTGCTGCATGACGCTCTGCGTGGACACTGGTATGATATGTCATTTTTATTGTTTTCTGATTATACTATAAGTTATTGACTATAATTTCTCATTATTTGTCACTATCGTTGATTTATTTTACAGGTGGTGTCAGAGACACAATTTTGACGTGGTTCCGAGACAACATTTGGGCATATATCAGATACAGTTGGACTGTCTCTTACCTGATCAGGTATGTATATACAATCTATCATTGTCTAACATATTTAATAATAACATCAATTTTGGTTTTTAGTTTGGTGTTTTTTTGACAAAATAACTTATCATTTAAGATTTCATGGCTTCCATACTGGAGTATTATGGACCAGTTTCCAGCATATTGCATTTTTGGGCTTGAGAATGCTATGGATGTAGTTGCCCTCATTCACTTCCATATTATTGAGTGGCAGTAGCCTGACTGAGTCATGTGCCAGTTTTTTCATACTCAGTTGATTCCATTACCATTGAGACAGACAGACCGACTTCATGGAATGAAGTTAACAGGGAGGCAGAATGATGACTGGTCCCAAGTACATGACAATTTTATCGACTGATGGCACATGCATTCAGAGTTACATATTTAGGGTGTTTCTACGAATCAATTATCTCTTTCAGAGAAGGTTGACTATGAGCCATGGTATATAATGAAGTCTATACTGTATCTTACCCAAGCTGGCATAGAGATACAGAGTATGGTAAGTTAATAAATTTATATTAGTTTGTTTATTGAATTATTTTATAATTCCATTTGAATCTATTTATAGGGAAGTCACACAGAGCAGCTTGTTCGCATGAGTGATGAAGAGGAGGAGGGGGTATTTAGCCAGACATCCATCCATGCTACAACGCTGGAGGAAAGGGAATATTTTCATGCACTATCTAAGAGCATCTTTGTATGTCTGGCTGGGAGAGAGAAGGTTCCTGTCCTAGAGGCACATCCTGAAGCAGCTGCTGGTGCTGAGGATCCATGACCACATCGACGTAGACAACGTCGTGATGCAAGTGAGGCCTCACCTGTTCCACAGGCAGAGGTCAGCCCTCTAGTAGTCCAGGATCATCTGATTCAGCATGTGCCTCAGGTGGCATGGGATCCGTCTTTCCTGACAGGATATCCACAGTTCTCTCCATCTTGGGTTTCATATCCTTCACAGCCTTGGATTCCAGAGCCATCATCGTATTGAGGTATATCTCCATCGTAGGCTTGGTTCCCCACTGCGATGGAGGCAGGTCCTTCTACCAAACTGTGGGAGAAGGATCCGTATAGTAGTGCGAGATGCAATTGACAGCTCCTCCCACGGACACACAGATGGAGGATGTGCCAGTTGACATTCTAGTGCCTGAGGATCAGCCTTCTACAAGTCATCAGACTCAACTGCGTACTCGATGCTGACGTCCTATTCACAGACCACCATGTGGGATGAAATCTCCTCTCCACAGACATAGGAATTGATATTACATTTATTGTTTACATGTTTTATGTCTACTGAAATCAAAATACTATTATTACTTGTTGGTTGGAGTAGAATCTCAATAGGGGGGTGAATTGAGTTCCAATTTAAGAAATGTTTAAAATTTCATTCATATCGGTCTTATAGTTTATATTATATAGGCCAAAAAAGTCATGTACTTGAAAATTTTTTAAGTTTCAAGTAGGTGTATATGATAGTTTATAAATAAATTTTCACCAAGATTTATTATGAATTTTATTTTTGGACTAATAGTTATATGTTTAAGAAATGTTTAAAATTTCATTCATATCAGTCTTATAGTTTATATTATATAATCCAGAAAAGTCATGTACTTGAAACATTTTCATGTTTCAAGTAGGTGGATATGATAGGTTATAAATAAATTTTCACCATGATTTTTTAAGAAATTGTTTTTATTTTGGACTACTAGTTATATGTTTAAGTAATGTTTAAAATTTCATTCATATCGTTCATATAGTTTATATGATATAGGCTAGCAAAGTCACGTACTTGGAACATTTTTATGTTTGAGGTAGGTGGATATGATAGGTTATAAATAAATTTTCACCAAGATTTTTTAAGAAATAATTTTTATTTTGGACTATTAGTTATATGTTTAAGAAATATTTAAATGTTCATTCATATTGGTCCTATAGTTTATATTATATAGGCCAGCAAAGTCATATACTTGAAACATTTTTATATTTCAAGTTGGTGGATATGATAGGTTATACAAAAATTTTCACCAATATTTTTTAAGAAATTATTTTAAATTTTGGACTACTAGTTATATTTTTAAGAAATGATTACAATTTCATTCATATTGGTCTTATAGTTTATATTATATAGGCCAGAAAAATCACGTACTTGAAACATTTTTATGTTTCAAGTAGGTGGATATGATAGGTTATAAATAAATTTTCACCTAGTTTTTTTAAGAAATTATTTTTATTTTGGACTACTAGTTATATGTTTAAGAAATGTTTAAAATTTCATTCGTATCATTATTATAGTTTATATTATATAGGCCAACAAAGTCACATACTTGAAACATTTTTAAGTTTCATGTAGGTAGATTTTGAAAGGTTATAAATAGATTTTCACCAAGTTTTTTTAAGAAATTATTTTTATTTTGGACTTATAATTATATGTTTAAGAAATGTTTAAAATTTCATTCATATCGTTCTTATAGTTTATATTATATTGGCCAACAAATTCACGTACTTTAAACATTTTTAAGATTCAGGTAGGTGGATATTATAGGTTATAAATAAATTTTCACCAATATTTTTAAGAAGTTATTTTTAATTTGGAATACTAGTTATATGTTTAAAAAATGTTTAAAATTTCATTCACATCAGTCTTATAATTTATATTATATAGGCCAGAAAAGTCACGTACTTGAATAAATGATAAATTATGTTGATACATTAATTTTTATTTATATATATTTATATATCCATACAAAAATAATAATAAAAAATTAAAATTTTAAATATATAAATAATATAAATAAAACAATTACTGTTTTAGGTAAAAGGCGGCATCGCTGATGCCACCTTTGTGGTGTATTTTTTTTAAAAAATTAACCTATACCATTTTTCAGATTTTTTTTAAAGAATGCATTTTTAAAAAAAATCCCATGTAGTGCTTGCCACATCAATCGGGTTCTTATGCTTTAGGGGGTCACATCATTCCCACAAGTTATCATGCCTAGGATCTTAATATCTTGAATTTATTATACAAACATAAATTGAGACCAAAACCCATTTATATTTGACTGCATATAGGTGGTCTTCGAAAAATATCTTTATATTCATGATAATTGGGGTGTTACATTAATTATAGAAAAAGATAAAGCGATGACTATTTTCGAATGTTAAAATATTTATGCACTATTTCAAAATAGATCGAATTCCAATTAAAACTGCAAACAATTTCGAAACCAGAAATGAAAGACTGATCGTAGACGAAACACATCTATGACAAAGAGAGCATCGAATTTGTGTATGATAGTGACAATGACAAATAGAAATAGAAATATAATAGAAATACATGAATTAAAGAAAATAACACATTGTAGATCCAAAAGTTCTTTCCATTTAATTAACATATCACCGTATATATAGAGTACATGGAATTTGATCCAACAATTGAGATTAATCCCTACAATATTTAATCCAATGGTTAGAATTTCAACGGTCAGATAATATGGATGGTTGGCCATTATAAGGGAAATTCATTTGGAATTGACCAGTAATCATAATTATCAACATTATGAAAATCAGTTAACAATGTTTCATAACACCCCCCTTGGATGTCATAATTTCATGGAATATTATGTAATCTACACTTAAAAAAAGCCTTCAGGAAAAAGAAGTGAAGAAAAAGTAATTGAATTTAATGTCATTTGAATCACTAAAAACCTTTCAAAGCAAACATAGTGGGAAAACCCCCGATGAAGGAAAAAAGAGTGCAATGTTCCGAACTCCCCTGAATATATCATTTATTTTTGTCTTCATGGTTTCAATTAATATTTTTCTTTAATTATGTCTTCAAGACATGAGAGGAATACCGTAGGTAATAACGAATTGTCTCATTGAAAATTATGAATCATGGGGAAGGCCAACAATTTCCATTTAAAAAAATATCTATAATAACTTATATCTCTCTTCGATATCTGTTATGATGTACGATTACATCATTAGAAACCTTATAAAGGAAAAACCCTTCGGGGAAAAAACCCTTGATTAGGGTAAAAGAGTACAATAGTATCAATTCCCTAGAGTGTTGTATCGTTAAAAACTTTATCACGAAAACCTAATGAATAAAACCAGACTAAGGAAAAAGAGTACAACTGCTACATCTCCCTCTCATAATGATCATCATTTACCTCATAAAATTTCAACGATCAATTCATAACCATAACATTTAGTTTTCAATTTTGGAATAATAATAATTTATACCCTTTAGATTTAAATGAATTGGGAAGAACATTAACTTGAATTTTAATATTATTTATTGTTATTTACGAAGTTATTCACATGTACATGCATATCCTCCTGAGATAAATAAAATATTCATATATATTTAATCCTTCTAGGATAAGAATGTTCTTCATAATCCCCTCACGTATGAAATATATCACTTTTGGTAGCAAGGGATTTAGTTATTCATTAATGGTAAATCCATTTCAAAATTTAATATTTCATCTTTGGGATGATTAATTCAAAATACAAGTACATTCCATATAAGTCATTGATTTCAAGAAACTCTTCAAGAGTTTAGATGTTTTCCAAAACATCATAATTATATGATAAATAGAATGATTCATACAAACCATGTGATGATAAATTCAATTTATATTATTCCTTAACATAATATGAATACATGAAATACATCTTATTTAGTTCACCCCATAATTTATAAGACTCGGTAAAACTATCACAATTCGGAATATGATTTTGGAATTTCAAACCCTTATAGGATTCATATATAAATATCCAAATATATAAAGAAGAAAAAGATCATCAATATTCAACAGTCTTAGAAGTTTGGATAATCAATCCAAAACATTATATGTTGAACATATAATAAGTTCCTCTAACAATTTTGGCCAATTATTATGATGTCAAAATCTATCAAAATTCATTTCCATCGATGAGTTTTAAAATAATTCAAATAAAATATATCATCAATAATATTTTATAGGGATATCATAATTTTATAGTGCCAGAGTCACTTCAAGGAAACTATCTAAAAAGATATAAGGTCATTGAAAAATTCATTTTCCTCTTCAAGAGAAAATATATTTATTGCTTTCTACTCATGGTGAACAATGATTTTATATAATTAGTTCAACCACACTTCAGTTGTGTATAATTAGACTATTGATTTTTAACACTTTACATTATTGTAAGTGTTGTGAGAATCATGTCAATGGTTCTACAAGACAATTTTAATATAGTATTTGATGATCAATATTTAATTTAATCAACATTCATAACATGTAATGTATACTCACCAGCATAAAAAAACACACGTGATCATTTAGTGGATTCATCTTTCATGTAGATGGATAACATGGTCGGTGGGCGTGCCTATATATAAATCATAATTTGTTCTTCAAAAATATATAATAAATTTATTCCCAAAATAGATACTAATGATAGAAATAATTATACTCAAAAATGTCTACCATATGGTAAATTATTATATAGGGGGAATTCATAATAACATAATGAGAATGAATTAATTGATATTTTAGTATACATGCATCCATTAAATAAATTCATCATTATCCCCATGATGGATTTCTACTGTGTTATCAATAAATTGATGCTCATGTATAATTGAATCAATATCTTTCATTTAAGTTGATCCTGGATGGACTAAACCATCGTGATATATATTTAAACTTCCACGATCAATAAACTTCTTGTTTACCATTATTGACTCGATTGTACATAAAAAATCATTTATAACCACCATTTAT
Organism: Viscum album; assembly: GCA_963277665.1. Classification (NCBI taxonomy): domain Eukaryota; kingdom Viridiplantae; phylum Streptophyta; class Magnoliopsida; order Santalales; family Viscaceae; genus Viscum; species Viscum album. The sequence goes on from OY728130.1 coordinate 1,230,970,994, forward strand.
TAGTTTGTATTACATATTCAGGTACCTCTTTATTTAATGTCTTCATATGATATTAATTTTTAAAAATATCATTTATATATCTCATTGAGACAGTAAATATAGAAAAGAATTAAAAATTTTGTACTACCAAAAAGGAATATATTCTATCTTTTGGGATCGTTAATTAAATTTCTCTATCAGGAAATGTACATACATGATCATTTACTAAGTCATATATGGTTTATTTTTAATAATTTAATCAAAATAATATTTATAAAGATTTATCTTCATGGACAACATATATAAGATGTCCAAGATCTTTCATTATGCATACATATATTTTTCATTACAATTTATACTTACGGTGGTTGATGAATTCATAATATAACCATAATAGGTTAGGACAATAATGAATCATATTGTAGTTTATTTTAGAACTTATAACCCAAATATTTTGGAACTTCTATAACAAATATTATTTTACAATACATCTACATGGGACCCGATCCCTCATGACTTTTGAAGCTAGTGAATGTGGTAGCAAGAACCAATGTGGAAGAATATTTATGATTCAATACACACACATCATTGTAATTCAATATTATAGTTCATCGAATGCAAAAATTCACTTTACCAAGTGAAGGAGAAATAATTTGATAAAATTTATCAACTTTCAAATATTCATGATAAAATTTTAAGTATGAGTAGAATAAATCATATCGAAATTTTCTCAAATAATTTCATTCTCTTCAATATAATTAAAACTACATTCACATCATGGAATTAATTTGTTCATTGGATTTATGATTCATGAATTATAATTTAATATTTATCAATTACGATAATCTTCTATAAAATAATAATTTTATAGATTATGATGATCATTATATTGAACACTTCAAGTGGTAAAATCATTTTCATAATATATATCATATTATCAAAATTATATAATTAAGTCATTTCAATTATGAACTATATGAATAAAAACACCCACTTCATTGTATAAATGAATTGTATGAGATGATATTGATAATCCATAAGAACATAATAAATAATAATTATTCCCCTTAATTTTGTTGTTGTATGAAAAATAATTGATAGATGAAGTTATCTCTCAGTATAATGTCAAAGGATGATATTTTAATTTCATCCTTAGAGGATTCATTATTTTATAAATATTAATAAAATTCACAATGCTTTGAAAAAAGTTTCTATCATAAAACAACTTCTAGTGGTTATGTCATAATTATTTGTAACAAAAAAATACAACACCATGATCATTATCAAAACATATGATTCAATACGAACATGGTTTAAAATAAAATCATGTATATTCTCATTAAATTTAAGGAATGTAATAAATTATTTTCAATAAATATTATCGTTCAATCCAGGGAATGATTTTTTTTAGTTTTATAGTGTCTTCAAGAAAAAAGAATAAATATGTAATTAATCAATTTTATCCACTTTAAGGGATGTGTATTAATAAATACCATCTTTATTAGGATTATTTAAATATCAAAATCAAGTTTGAAACCTTCATGGTGTACAAAGAAATAATATATATGAAATTTCTTTGTTTATGGAATGATAAAAAAGCTTCAACTAGGTGTACAATAGGTACATAATGTTCATCACTAATGATCAAACTTTGGTTCTATGTACAAAAGGTACATAAAGTTCATCATTAGATCACTTCTGACAACACCGTTTTTTCAATTTATGAAAGACTTTTATCTCGATATCATCCACATCATTTAATAATCAAACACATCATTTAATAATCAAACACATTCTCTTCAAGGAATGGAGTGAAATTAGTAATTTTTAAGTCATTACATCTCTTCAGGATTTCATATATTTTCCCAAAAAAAGATTAAGAATATGTTTTTTATATTTTCTAATATTGTCAAGATGGGTGAAACAAATATGATATAAACAACAATAATCACTTTTTGATATAACTATTTGAATGAGTGGAGTTTATTTTCATGTGAAGAAGCATATAAAAAATAAGGATGTATAAATAAACAGGAGACATACATTTTTCATGTATGATTTAACTTATGTTGATGATAGTGTTGTCAGGATGTGAAATAAAAAAACACAATAGTGCTGATAACATGTTCTGAAATCGATCAAATTCCAATTGAAACCAAAAAAATTTTAAAACTAGAAATTGAAGACTGATCATAGGTGAAGAAAATCGTTGATGAAGTAATCGTCAAATTTTCTCATGATGATGACAATGAAAAATAGAAATAAAAATAATAATAGAATTACATGATTTAAATAAAAGAAAACTATTTAAATCCAAAATTTATTTCCATTTCATTAACAAATCACCATATATATAGAGTGCATGGATTTTGATGAAATAATTGATATTAATACATAGAATATATAATCTAATGGTTGGAGAATATTTAATGTTGTCCATTATTAAAGAAATTCATTGAGAATTGAAAATTCATCATTATTGTCATAATGATGAGATTTATTTAATAATGTTTCATAACATGCATCATATACATATATTTTAGTTGTGTTGTTTTCATAAAAAGATAATATATATATCTATTGTTTTTTGTGGGAGTGTATAGGAATGTATTTTCAATACACCTTCTTTTAATAATTAAAATCTTGAAAAAAGAAGGTTTTAAAAAAACATCACTGTAACTTCCTTAAATTTTAAAATAACACTACGTTTGATTACATATTCATCACACAACAATGATTTTAAAAGAACATGAATATACTAGAAATGGTATGAACCATTGATTAACACCCATGTTACCAGAAACATGACTGATTTTAAATGAACATCAATATAATATTAACATATTATTATATAAACGTAACTGATTAAACTTAGAAGTTAAGTTAGAGGGTATGAATAGTATGATATACTTAATTAAATATACATAAAATTAATATATAAATTTATTATTAAATTATTAATAAGAACTTACATTTAAACAAAGAGATTTTATTCATCAAAAAATACATTTCCTTCAAAAATGTTTTTTATTTCTTTTTCTGAGTAAATATTATTATCAATTTATGAAACATTGAGAAAATTTATTTTATAAATTGAAAATAAATATTTAATTAAAAAAAATAAAAATATACTTATGGTGAAATTTTTGGAATTTTTGATAAATATTGACTTTTCAATAAATAGTGAAAAATATCGATTTTTTTTGTGAAACTGTCTTTACTTTTAATAAATAATGAAATTTAAAAGTATAATTATTTTTTAATCTGGTTTAAAAGTAAAATATATATATTATCCAGTTATATATTTAATCAATTAATTATATTTTAATCATCTATATAACAAATTTTATTATAAGTTTATTCTTTGCATTAAAAGCACATTTTCACACAACTATTTTAAAGTGCATAATGTTTTTCCATTTTAACTAATTAAAATATCCATTAATGGGGAATTATTTAAATTAAATTAATATATTATATATATAGATTAATTTAAAATAATTTTATTATGATTACTTTTCATATAGTTATTATAAGAGTATCATATGATTGAAAAATATATTTCTTGTATAATCGTTTTTCCAACGCGTCTGCAGGTTTAATTTTAAATTAAATTATACCACTTATGAGAATTGAAATTTATAAAATGGATTACATATTTTTAATTATCATAATTGATAATATAGAATATTTTTTATATAATTTTTAGTCATATTGAATAGTAAAAACAATAAAAATATCTTATCGCGAATAATGTTAAAATCGGTTTACTAGTGGGGTTAAAGTAGAGAGGTAAATGAATAACATATTTAAAAAATATTTTCATTGAATGTTAGTTCTTAGGATCAAAATTATTTAATTTTCACTATTTTATTTTTTAATTTTAGAAGAACTTTTCTTAAGAGTGACTTCCCATTATTGAATAATTTTGGATATTTACAACAATGTCACTCCACCCATATAAAAGGGAACCCCCTATTATCTCATTTCTACACATACAAAACCCATTGGTTTAGAAAATATATACCTATATATTTATTCCTCGATTCCATACCCATTTCCTAGAATCCTTGGATTGATCTGAAATCTAATCTATGGAGGCTTTAGGTATAATCCTAAAGAGGTGGTCCAAAGAAGAGGTGTCATTCTTAAACACACATCATTGTTTTTATTTCTTATTCCACTTCAATAAAATATTTCTTATTCATTATGATATAATAAAATAATTATCTCACATATATTTAGATTTTATTATGTTAATTTAATAACATAAATCCATCTCCACTTCCATTAAATGGGAAAAGAATCCATCATTTGTGTGTACGATAGAAAATCCCCTCATGAACCAATGTAATTAGTTTTCCATAATCTTATCAGATTAATATTTATATTGATGGATTTAATTTTAATATAATATATTTGTGAAATATTAATAATTATATAAAATTAATATATCATATACCTTCCTACCTTACCATCCATTAATGAATGTTAATGTCGTTCGTGTGTAAGATGAACTACCACCTTGCGAAGCGATGCGATTCATAGTTTTTATTTCCAAATCACATGAAGAATATATATATGAAATTTATGATATAATTATAATTATGGAAAAATAAAATAACACTTACCTTATTTTAATTATGACTGTTTAAAAATAGAAATGTTACTCATGAGTACGTATAATTTACCATCTCCATGATTGTAATATTGTTCATTTTTCTTAACCATATATCATGAATAGTGTTAAAAGTATAATTTATATATAAAAATTATATTTATTTCATAGTAAATATTTATGATACGAGGAATTAATAATAAATTTGACCTTAGCCAATATTCCAAATTGGTTTTGGACATATGAGACGAACATCATCAAAATGTCTGACTTGAACCTTAATGATTAAGTAATTGGATATGAAATGATAATGAACAGAATAGAACGAATAATAAAAATGAAAAATTTTATTAAGTAAATAATTAATATAAGTTTATTATTTAGGGACATAAATATTTCATGTGACAAATTGGTCCCAACGTATGGGATCTCTCTAAACCACCATTTTATTCGGGTTATGACCAATCTTTCACTAACTCACATTATATCTCTCTTAAATGTTATGGAATTATTATAAATTATGTATATATTTCTCCCACATATATAAATATCTTATTATACCTTCTTTTTATAGGGTAATACATGCATTATGTTTATTTCTCAAATGCCTTCATTATGAAATTTCTTTTGATTGTAATATGAGGAAGGATTATGAAACCAACTATCTTTCTAGGGTTAAATATTATATTATGACTTATGATTGACTTACATTATGTGGAACACATAAATCATTAACATATTGTGATGGTTTCAACTTGATAGCTATCCAGTTCATTGTGTAATGTTTTTCTCTTGAGACGTCATGTATGGAATTAAGGAGTAAACCTAATCCATTATGGTACTTTTTACCCATGTGATATGATCTAGGAAGTTATGCTAAACTCGTGTTTATGCCATGTTATATGTTTATTCCACATTTCATATCTTACTATGTTCTTATGAAACCATGTTATTTATGTTATGATTTAATTTTATTACTCATAATCCTTCTCTTTTATGATATCATGTTACACCATTGACTCACAAGATATGTTTCCTTATCATGTTTATTCCCTTACTGGGATTTTTAGCTCACCAAATTCTTTTATGTATGCCCCAGTTAATTTTATATAGTTTTAGGATCTCATATGGATTTGGGATCTCATTATTGAGATGGAAATAAGGATTTCATGTTTTATATTCATTTTGATGTAATATAAACCAAGTATTCCAAAGACACTATGCCTTTTGATCTTTAGGATGTACAATTTGGATACTTATGTTTAGAAATCATGCACTAACATGTGTAAAAGGATTATGTTTCTATAGTTGTTATCAGAGAAAAGGTTTAGTTATCCTTTTTAAACTAGGAAGAGAAAATTTTTGTGATAACACTATGTTTAAGTCTATGGATAAGTATACGTATAAAAAAATTCCCTAGAATTATAGTAAAGGATAGAGAGAGTGGTTTTTGAGAAATTTCATCCCTATATGGATACTAAAGGTGGATGTCTCTATGGAATAGTTTTATATAGGGATAATAACTCTAAAATTGGTTCATTGAGATGGACTTGATCATCACATGATGCATGATAATTCTCTTTACGGTACACCTGGATTGACACTCCTAAGGGATATGTTTTGGAAATTCATTGTCTTTTTAAGAACCATCATGAAGGACTTGAATAGACGATGACCATTAAAGACCTTGGACAATCATAACGTGTTATAGATTGAAAAAAATGTTTCATGATTTAGACAACCTATAAACTATTTTTCATAACTATGTGGTTTCCCACTATGATTACTATTTCGCATACCATGATTTTTGGTTTTAGTCAATGGATATAACTAGAAGTAACCATGTTAACACCAAATTTGATGCATAATTCAGTGGTTATGGACAACCAAATTGGAATGTGTATAGATTTAAAAATATTTTGATTATTCCTAATATTCTATCACAATATATGATTAACAACATGAAATTAAGTGAGATTCATAACTCGTAAAATAAGAGGAAGATGAAAATTTATGATATTTCATGGGGTTAATGAACATAGATGAAAGAAGATTCAGAATTTTAAACTTCATAAAGTTTGGAAAAAGCACCCATAATATTATCAAAAATGGAGTGGAAGATATTTACTTTGTTGATACTGAGGTCATAGAGTAATGAATTTCCAAGAAATACGATGTATTATATGTCGGTAACATGGGAATTATTAGAGTCAATTCCCTAAACTAATGGTTAGACCCTAGAACAATGAAGGATCTATGTTATAAAAAATCATTAAAGTAAAATGGTTTAAGTATTTATGTATTGGGATTCAATAATTATGTCGTATAATTATTTTTACTAGTAGAATTTTGGTAATAATAATCATGAACCTTCTAAGGATTGTGTTAGTTTTTAAAGGATATATGTCTTCATAAAAATCCAACTTAAGAGTCATGAATACCATCAAATGTCTATGAGTTTAAGGTTTATCATATGTTCAAATTCTTAGACACACATTTTTCTGTTCTAAGTGATGGGATTGTAATGTGGTTGATGATATTTTAGGAAATATTTCATTTTATTATGATATATATATATATAACCATTAAGCTTAACGTAAAGGATTATTTGGGTAGAATGCTAGTTTGTTTTTGAATATGTAGGTGAAGGTTATGAGAAAACCATTGAGGTTAAAACAAAATGGAACTCTGTAAATTCTTGAAACAAAAACAATGTTTTCACTAGAAGTCATTTTTTTTCAATATTAACTAAAAAATATATCTTTTCAAAAAATCCTCCAAAATGAAATCTAAGAAAATTTTGACATTATTATTTTAATAAAAAAATCCCACTTTGTCAAATAAATTTTCTTAAATTGGAAAATATTAATTAATTTTTTTCTCATGAAAAGAAATGTAAATCATTTTTTAGGAAAAACGTATTTTTGAAGCATATAAATAATTCACTAAGAATTGGGCACTTACTAATCAATATATTTTATTTATCTATTTTTTTTAAAAAAATGTTTCTATTCCTATTCATACTTCAAATTTAATGTCAATGTTGTTACAATATAATATATTGAGGTACATTTAGACTCAAGTTTTTATATGTCATAATAAATCAATGAAATAAGAATATCATAAATATATAAGTGTTAAATTATAAACCATTAAAATGAATTTTACCCTTTTTAATACAATAACTCTCATACAAAAAATTGTTGATACCTCTGTTTCATCATATCCTCAGGGTCCCATGTAACTTCTTTAAATTTTCTAATTCCTATGGAGAATGTTAATGAAGTGAGTAGTCTTATTCTATAGAACTTTATATCTATGATCAAATATTTATATATTTTTATTGATATGAATGATCCTGTTCTTCTGGTGTGTCATATATGTCTAGTACAAATGAAGGATCAAGTATGTACCCCCTCATGGGAGATATGTGGAAGTAATAATGAATTTGAGAGAGGTTTGATGGAAGTGTCAGCGATAAGCTATAATCTATACTCGACAATGAATCCTGAAGGGGTAAATAAACCTAGGGATCATATATAACTTTATTATATATCTCATAACCTTATTCCACATATAAATTCATAGAAATACATTCTAAATAACTTTGAATTCCATATTTCATAGGCTATTGCTAGCCAAATGTTTCTATCAAATTTGAGATTCCTTAAAGCATTGTTGAATGGATTTGAATTTATCTTCTATTTCTTTAGCTAGATTAGGTCCCAATATTTTTATTTCTCTAAATTTATCTGATAAAGTTGGATTTATACTCTTCTTTACATAGTGATATTCATAAGGAACCATATAAATTATTGAGTGAAACATAGTGTTTTAATAAAACACAACTAGGGGAAGGATTTGATCCCAATAAACTTTGAAATATATAGAGTATGATCTCCCTAACCCTCTATGGTTTGAGTGGTTTTCTCAGGATAAACATCTTTCTATGGATGAAAAATAGACTTAAACACATCTATGGACCTGTATATTTCTAAATAATTCTCTTAAACATCAAGGAAAACCTCGAATCTCAATCATATATAAAAAGTGTGGTACTCCAGACTACCAAACTACTTCATTAATTTATATTCTCAAAAGATTATCAAGAGGGAAATATTATCTGATAGCAACGATGTGTACTAAATTTTTAATGTGATCTATTAAAAACTAAATATCATTATATCATTTACATTTTTTACATATTCTAATGAAAAAATATATGGTTTTTTCCCATTTATATTCTCATATGAGTAATGGTGTTAACATACCCTTAGAATTATATCTTATTGAATTAACTTGATAAAATACCAAGCAAAGATATACATACACTTCAATATATCTCTTCATGTTTTCCCACTCGAAATATTCATTCATATTTCAATACATCTTCTTAATTATAGAATGAATAGAGAATGATGAACTATTATCTTCTTACAACATCTCATTATTCAAATCTGGTATGGATGTGATATATACAAGGTTACTTAACCTTATAATTCTATCACAATCAATTTTGAACTTAGGAATATTTCACACCTTATTTTATAGTTATATATATTCCATTTGAGATTCTTTAATCTTAATATGGATAGATGGTTGAAAACTTATTTGGGAAAGATCACATTTTTACCATTCATTCAAGATATCCCAACCCATCCTTTTAAAATCATGATATATTTTATCTTTGGTGATCCTCATCATTGATAACAAAGTATAATCCTTTAGACTCAGAGCATCCGCCACCTCATTTTCCTTCCTAGGGTGGTAATGTAATGAGAAACCATAATCTTTAATAAAATTCAACCATCTTATCTGGAAAATATTTATCTCTTTTTTGGGTGAATATATACTTTAATATTATTTAATAAGTATTTATGTCACACATATCTCTATAAAGATAATAACTACTTAAATTTAATATAAAAATTACCATATTTATCTATAGATCAAAAGTTGGTAATTTTTATCAAGAACCATTAATTATCATGGGGGATAAGTTATCACGATATCATTCTGCATGCGGAAACATCTAAGTCGCTTCATTGATGAATCACTATAAATCACAAACCCTTCTTCACAATAGTGTAGTGTTAGAAAACATTCCCTAACAAAGCATCTATTTAGCCATTTTATTTTTCATCACATTAATCTATAAAAAGGAACCTTCTTCTTGTCCTAGTTATCTTGGTGAGTGGATTAAAAAACAGTGAGAAATTTACCCCAAAAAGTTGATAATATCTAGATAAAAGAAGAAAAATATGCATTTTAGTAATTGTGGTTGGGATGGGCTAATTTTTAATAAAATCCTTATTTGATGGATCCATATATATATCCTCACATGAGATTGTATGGCCAGAAAATGATACTTTTTGTATCCAAAATTCAAAATTTAGTATTTTTTTAATACAAATTATCCTTTCTTAGGGTTTTAAGTATAATATTCAAGTGATCCACTTTATATTCCTTTTTCTTTCAATATATAAGAATATTTTCTATAAATAATTTCAAAAACTTATAAAGCTATTCTCTAAATATTATATTAATTAAATCCATGAATATAGTGGGGGAATTAGTAAGTCAAAATAGAACCACTACAAATTCATTGTGTCCATACCTCATATAGAAGGATGTATTGGGTATTTATTAAATTTTAACCCTCAAATGATTATATCCATATAGAAAATGAATATTGGAAAAATAATATCCTCATAATTGATCAAAAAAATCATTAATACAGGGCATGTGATACTTATTCATGATTTTTATCTTGTTAAGTTCCTGATTATCAATGCAATGATGCATTGATCCATCTTTGTTCTTAACAAAAAGAATAGTTGCAACCCATTGTGACACACATGGATGAAAGAATCCATTATAAAAATATTCTTGATGCTACCTATTCAATTCCTGCAACTTAATTAGGGTTATTCTATATCGATATTTTGAAAAAGATATAGAACCAAGTATGAGTTCTATTTAAAACATCACAATATTATTTGCTGTTAGAAAAGGAATATATTTTGGAAAATCATCAACAAACTATCATACAATAGTTATACCTTCGATTTTTAGTTTCTCCGCATCTATATAAGATAAAATATCCTTTTTAATAGGAACCAAGAACCCTATAATAGATATAATTTACATTTGAAGTTAATATTTATTATTGCATCAATAGGTAGTCATATATTGGTTCGGAATGTCAAATTTAACTTCCCTTCCTCATAAATTGTTGTAGGATTTATATAAATATTGTGAATCCATGCCTAAGATAACATAAAATTCCACTAGAGGTAGAATAACATTATTTCTAGGAATCAAATTACCATAAACATCAATCAAAGAAGATTCATTTACTTTATAAGGGATTATTATACCATTTAGAGTTTTCACTACCAATTCAACATTTAATAATTGTATTGGTTTTGTTATGCACTTATAAAATTTTTAATATATAAAAGATTGGGTATATCTATAATAAAAAAATACATTATAATTCATAGAGTGAATGGTATGTGTACCTGTAACTACATCATTATCGTACCCCAAATTGGAAACTGTGATCACATGTGATTTCAATTTATCTCTTTTCTTAAGAGGTTGCTGATGTCGATTTTTATTATTAACCATTTTATTTTAGAACTAGTTGGAAAAATATCTATACTTTAAGAATTTGAAACATTGGATTGTGGGTGGTGATTTATTTGGTAATTTCTACCCATCATTAATTAACTTCTTCTTCCTAATCCATCAATATTTTATTTCATGATGAACTTCTATTTCACACATAAAACATTTAACATTCTCCTTAAGAAAATTTACACAATTTGTTTGTCTAAACATAGTTTATAAATGAAATATCATCTTCCTATCTCTATGGTTTTTATAATTTACTTAAAATTACATATTTCTTTTCTTATCAGAACCATGAAATTGATGGGTAACACCAACATCCATTTCCACCTTGAATGCACATTGAAGGATTTCCTCAAATCTAATTATTTCTCTTATGGATAACACCCTTGATAGAATTTGTTTCAATCCATTTAAGAATTTATAAACCTTACATTTAAGTTGGACTACAATACCAAAGGAAAGCCATGAAAGTCTTGTAAAATATACATCACTTGTACTAATGGATTCACCATCCTTCTTCTTTATATCAAAAAATTTCCTCTTTATTTTTGTTTATAGGGTTTGAGGAATATACATATTGAAAAATAATCTCCTAAACTTATCCCACTCAATTGAGTCAATTTCTTCCCATTTTATATTATTTTGATACAAGTCAATCATTGATACGTTTCTCCATCCAAATGATAAACAACTAAAATAAGATTTTATTAACCCAAACACTAGAGAATTGAAAATATCTTTTCAGTGGTATTGATCCATTTATTAGTAATTAGTGGATCAAAGGACCCACTAAAAGAAGGTGGATGTTTCATCATGAAGGACTTAATAGAATATTTTTATATCCTTCGATAATTTGGAACCTAAAACTGATTTGTAGGGTGAGAATGTTATGTAATAATAGAAATAATATTTTTATTATTGATCTGATAACATTTTCTTTCTCAGGAGGAAATTCATTGAATTTTCTATCACATTTAGTATTAACATGGTTTCTTTAAGTTCTATCCATTGAGTAAATCCTAAAAGTATAGCGTGAGCAATAATAATCATACTAGGAAGCCACATAATCATGAAAAATAATTTATAGGATGTCTAAATTTGGAAAAAGTATTTTCAATACATGACACCTTAGGTTTATGCAAGGTTATTCATGATCATCATCTATTAAAATACTTCATAATGGTTCATAATGAAAATGATAATTTACCCAAAAATATATCCAAGGAGTACTAAACCTGGGGGTAGTAAGGTCATAGTCACCCTGTAGTAGAATGACGGTAACGATATACTCACATAATATTTTTTTGTGGTTATTAACCCTAGATTCATATTTTCCAAAATAACTTCCACTTATAGTATCCAGAAACCAATTCTTTTCTTGAAAAACTACACTATTTTTTTACCAGAAAATAGAATTTTTTTATATCAAGAGGATTACATTAAGGATTATTATAATAGTTTTCTCATTATAGTTTCTAAAGGTATCTAAACCTTCTTATAATACAAACTATAACATCCCATACATTTAATACATAAATATTAAATCTTATTAGATTAATATTTAATACATAAAATTTCGATCCACACCAAAATTTTTTAGGTTTAGTGTCTTTGGAAATATGGATACAAAAACAAAATTTTCATAATTAATCTATATCATATCCCACTAAGTTCTTCATAAATATAACCCTTATTAGACACCTCATACTTAAAAAAATTCTTCATAACCTTGGGAATAAAAATAAGAAAGGGTGAGCTCAAATTTTCAATAACGGTAAAAACGAAATATATCAATGATCACTTAAAAAAATTAAAATAAAGGTATGGGAACATGTTCTTAAAATTTAAAAACCAATCCCTCCATATCATAGATCAAAATATTGAGTTATGGAATAAATTTAATATCTTGGATCTCCTTTAAGGTATGTCTCTATTTATATTTTAGTTGAAGTCCATTATTTTGGTTAAATAATTATTTCCCCGAGTTCATGTGATGATTTGAGGGGGTTTAAGACATAAATAGGAAGAGAAATAGGGTTCTTGGGAATACGGTATGATTTTCACATGGGTAGTGCAATCCATGGGGATAGACCTGGTAACTATGCCAAGGGGATGTTTTCGGATAGTAGAATCTTCATGGTTTGTGCATAGTTTTGAAAACCAGGTGGGTAAACTGTGTGTCCCAGCAACTTTGAGAAAATTTTAAAAAATTAAATAATGGGATTTTATGTTCCACTTTGGATTTTCCTCCTTTCTTATCCCTTGAAAATTAGTGACACCCGAAAAGATTTAAGAGCTTCCATGGATCAATATCCCTCATCTAAGGGCCGTTTGAAGTTCCATTGGTTGCAGATCGAAGATCTGGGTATGGATAGTCACACTCTTGCTTCTCTTTTTGGTATAGGGTTTGCGTCTCTTCTTTATCTCCATTTGAAGCTCCAGAACCTTTATTTTATGGTGAGTTTTAGGTTGAGGATTCAAAGGATGGTTGAATAATGATCTAAGGCCTCTATTAGGAGTTCATTCACCAATGGATTCAAGGAAGGTGGTCTAAAAGTTATATCCCATAGTTTATATTTATATTTGAGCATGTAGGGTTTTATTATTATTCTCATAAAGATGTGTTCTTGGTTCCATAGAAAAAATTTGTTATAGTGAGTTTCTAAATAAAAAATTAACCCTCATGATCCCTGTGGGATTCATGAAAGATGTTGTGGATATTTTTAGGGACACCCACGGGGTGTGCTGACCCTTTCAAATAGGCTAACAGAAATATAAGGTGTGAAATTGACTCATAATGTGGTAGTGACTTAGTGAGTAGGTTAATTGGTCTACCAAATGAGTTATAATGGATTGTTTCTAGTCATGTATAATGTGGTTAAAGGCTTAGGGATTTCTTGGTTTAAATTTAAATGGGTTAAATGGGTTAATGGTAACATGATAAAGAATTATTGTTACACTTTAATATGATTAGTGAGATAGGAATGGGAAATGGGAAATGGGGCTAAGGGGTTAAGTGATATAAATGATGAATGTGTTAGTGTATTGAGGCATAATGTTAATTTCCCATTTACTTATATTTTTGTGATGTTGAAAATGATATTGGATATGCTTGTTGAGATTTGGTTAATTATGGTAAATGATAAATAAGATTTTGCACATGGATTGGAAGAGTGGGGTATAGACAAGAGGTTATAAGCCCACATGTCAAGTTGGAATGAGGTTCTAGATGCACTCTTAAATTCATGAGTTAGGGAACGAGACATTGTTTTATCCCCTAACAGTTTCATTCCTCTCAGACTGAGGCTTCGAGGTGAGGATTATGAGGTTATTATAATGTGATGAGTAGTGAGATATGACTTAAATTTTATTCCCATAATATTGATAATGTTGAAGATTCCCAATCTATTGAACATATGAAAAAGGGTAGATTAAACCATGGGATGGCTAAGTATTATACCTAGATTCAATGGGATTAAAATTTAAAGCAACATTAGCTAGAATTCCCTATTGAACTTCTTACCTTTAATTTCCATTATTTATCACATGGATGTAATATATACTATTTCGGAATATTTTTTAGACACTGTTTGTTGAAATAATACTGATTTATACTCTCATTCTACTCAGGCCTCCATTGTGTACCTGAGTGTGTTTAATGGTTGCATGTTTGGAAAAGTGAAAGGGCCCCATGTTTGGGAAGTGATTCGGGTTTGTTATTTTTACAGATGAGGTACGAGACTTAGATCCATGACCATTTTGGGGATTATACTATTTTTCTTTCTTTTGGGGTTTGTTCACCTGGAATGGTCACATGGAATTACATATTTACTATTTGGATATGGTTTGTACCCAGTTTGGAGTTGGTTATTTGTGTATTTTATAGATGGTTTATTATTGTTTCCATTATTTAAATTTTGTTTTACTGTGTATTACTCTGGTAAAGAGGGTATAGTCTCCCCACATATCCTATTAGACCCTCACTCCTAGTCGGAAACCTCTGGTATATAGGGAGGTGTGCTTGAGGTCATGTGGTGACCCGAATCGGGGCACCTGTTTAGTGGATCCCAGGTTGGGGACATTAAAAATTGGTATCAAAGGATTCTTTTCTCTTTCTTAATATTTGGGTATGGTAGATATTATAATAGGAAACTATAAGTCCTTTTTAATGATCTCGTGATTGGGAATATCTAAACCATGTACGAGGGAAAACCCAAGTCACCATGGGAGGGGATTTTTGTTCTTATTGTGTGTTATTATATTTTATTATATTTCACCATAGGGTGATGCACTTATTGTGTGATTTGAACATTTTTGTGATATTTATCTCATAATATAAATTGTATAAGGTTGTACATTAATTAATCATTATATAAACCTATGTTGATAAGTGACATGCATCATGGTAGGAACACACACTATATATGTTTTCAGGATATAAAGGTTAGGATGCATTTGTTTTTATTAAAAGTATTGATATTATACCTAATGAGATGGTATGAATGTGTAAAAATAGAAGTGAAAATGTTAAGTAGTAATTAGAAAATGGTGCTTAATAAAGAAGTAAAGGTGGATTAACATATTGTAAGAGTAAATTGGGATATGGAAATTGTTTTGAATTGTTGAAAAAGATATGTATTGTAACCATGTGAATGAGATATTCATGTTATCCATGGACTTAGGATAGGCGAAAAGGGCATAGTTACAGTTGTGTGTGGGATCGTTTGGATAGTGTTTGTGAATTGGTTTTGTTATGACAAGTAATGAGCCTAACTATAACTTTTTCCTTTTTGTAAAAAGCCTTATAGTTGCGTTCTAAGCTCATGATTGGCATTGTAGAGAAATTCCACCTCAAAGATGCATTCCAGTTGGGAAACAAGAGGAAATTGCTGAGAATACTCCTCCAACAGTGGAGCAAGAGAATACGGTGATACAAGAATATAGGTAAGATCAGTTCTAGGAGAACTTCATTCATTTTATATAGATGATTGAATGAGACCCAGGGTGGGCAGTACCAAGTATGTTTGAGCTGACCAGGGAGTTTCAAATACAACACACTTTGAACTTTACCAGAGTGTGTGGAAGAGAAGTAGTGCAGATTTGGATTGAGTCCATCCAAACTATCCTCAACCATATAGAGATTCCCATCGAGAATCGATTCATGTTAGTGGCCTATATTCTTAGAGGTCAAGCAATGAGTTGGTGGGACATCATGGTAAATACGAAACAGGCCAATGGAATGATGTGGAAATATTTCCAAGTTAAGATTCTTGAACACGTTTACCTAAAAATATTGAGGTAGGAGAAGGTTTCAGATTTTATGTGGTTGACCCAGGGTGCAATTTTGGTAATGGACTATGCTAATCATTTCACCAATTTGTAAAGCTTCATTCTAACATTGAAAAGAGATGAGGTAGATGTGGTAAAATGCATATAGGATGGGTTGAGACATGAGATGAGGTCTTAGGTAAATATAATCCACCTGAAAAGGTTTGCTGAAGTGTTGGACCAAGACCTTATCTAATAGGGTAAAGTAAAGGGAGCTTTAGGTAGTGAACTTGTGGTTTCAGTTGGATTGGAAAGTGAGGTAGCTTCCAAGAGCCATAAGTGTCATTTTGGATATTTCCACTAGGGTGGTAGAACATTGAGTAGTCATATGAGAGGGTGAGATTCTTAGGGTAGAGATCTAGTATTCTATTATCTGTGTGGCATATCAGGGCACAAGCGTGAAGAGTGTCCCCACCCACTGGTCGAGTGCTGAGTGTGCGGAAGGTTAATCCATGTTCATAGGTTCTATAGAAACCAACAATAGTTATGGAATAATATAGGGAAGAGGAAAATGTTGACTGTATGAAGGGGGTAGATTACCCCATACCAAGCAGGCAGTTGGAGATCCATTGGTTGTATTGGTAGGAGTAGTGGATGCAGAACTCCAGGGTGAGATCATCCTTATCAACATGGCATTGTTGTGTAGGGGTACTCAGGACGAAGACCAGGGTAAAGGGGTAAGTCATCTCCATACAGTTTAGACTACACCTGAAGGTGGTGAGGTGGGGTCATCTACTATTGAAAGTACAATTCTTATAGCTTCCAAGCTCACTAGTGATTTATTTGATACAGGTCTATACATTCTTGTATTTCTGCTCAGTTCATAGTTGTTTGGGGATTAACTATGGATAATGAATGTAGAGTAATGTCACTTGATAATCTTCTAGGCATATAAGTTGAGGACATTAGGTAGTGTAAGGGTTGTGCTATGGAGGTTGGTAGATATAATTTTTTTGGATATATTTTTCCTAGAGATGTTCAGTTTTGAACTATTATTGGTGATAGATTGGTTGGTGTTATATCAATCCCATATAAACTTCTACAAACATCAGGTAAAATTTACATCTCTCGATGAAAGAACTTATGTCCTTCATGGGGAGTGTGATACCCGAGAAGGCTACGCAGGGCTGTTGCACCAACAATTGGGAGAACTCACAGACCAAGTAGCATGCCTTATGTTTGATACTGGGGAGAATGAGCAGCCAACCTTCCCTCTTATTGTGGACCTGTTTTAGGATGTGTTTCTTGAGGACTTCTTATGGTTAGTACCTAAGAGATATTTTGAGTTTATGATTGAATTTTTGCTGAGGTGGAGCTAGTTTCCATTCCACTATATAGAATGACACCCAAAGATCTCCAAGAGCTCAAGGTTTTTCTTGAGGAGTTGGAACATAAGGGTTTTATTTATCCTAGTAGATCACCTTGGGGATCTCTTATTCTAATTTCTAAGAAGGATGACATATCAGTGAGGTTATGTGTCGATTATAGGAAACTGAACCAGATGACGGGTAAGATCCGACACCCTTTACCTAGAATAGATGACATGTTTCACTAGCTCAAAGGTGCCTCAATGTTTTCTAAGATTGATTTAAGATCAAGATACCATAATTTGAGGTTGATACCTTATGACATAACCTAGATATATTTTCGAAGTAGGTACAGGTTGTATTAATTTTTGGTTATGCTGTTTGGATTCACCAATGCACTGGTTATGTTCATGGCCTTGATCAAACCAATATTCCATCCATACCTAGATTAGTTAATTGTTGTCTTCATTGATGACATCTTGGTGTACTCAAGAACTCATGAATTTCATGCCAAACATCTTTACATTGTCTTTAGTAAAGAAATAGGGAATATGAATTATGAAAATCTATAAAATTTATAGTTTTGGATTGGTGAGGTGCAATTTTTGGGACACATCATTTCTGAGTCAAGTGTGTCTATGGATCAAGAGAAGGTGAAGGCTGTGGTGTCTTGGAAACATCCCATGAAAATTTCTGTTGTTTAGAGTTTTCTGGGTTTTTTCGCTAATTAACGGAGGTTCATTATAGATTTATATCATTTGGAAGTGTCACTCTCAGGTTTGACCAAGAAGGGGGTTAAATTTGAATTTTCAGGGGCTAGTGAGGATTCATTTCAAGAGTAGAAGAAACTGTTGACTACAACACTAATTTTGATCTTACTCGAAATAGGTAAGAGGTACACCTTTTTCTGTGATGCTTCCAATGTTGGACGTGGGGAATTGTTGATTTATGATGACCTGGTTTTTGCATATGGGTCGGGAAAACTGAGGCCTCATAAAATGAATTACCCTACTCATGACCTTGAGCTAGCTTCTTTGGTTCATTCCATGAAGTGTTGGAGGTGTTACTTGTTGGAAGAACATTTCATAGTGTTTACCAACCATAAAAGTATCAATTACATTTTATCTCACCATGATTTGAATCTTTAACAGTATAGGTGGGTCGATTACCTGCAATCCTTTGATTTTGAGTTTTTATACACACACTAGGGAATCAGAATATTGTCACTGATGCTCTGAGTCAGAAGTCTTAGAATTAGGTGGTTCCAGAATCCAGTTTAGAGTACATATTTATGGACATGTTTTCTTAGATGCTTTTGGAGGTGCACGATGGGAATAAGAAGATGAAAATTATATATATAGAAGTTGAATCCTAACTATTGAACTGAGTTAAAGAGATCCAACTAGTAGATCTAGAGTGTTTTTCTAGGAAGGAAAGTCTTAATGGTCGAGAGTAACCTTCTGGTTATACTTTAGTGCTAATGGTGTTTACTATGTTTATGGTCTTATTGTGGTGCCGATAGATGTACAAGAGGAGTAGATGCATGATTTTCACATGTAAAAGTGGGCAGTGCATCTGAGATTGACTATGATGTACCATGATCTTCATATGCAATTTTGGTGTCTATGAATGAAGAAAGAAGTTGTGAGTTCTTGTAGAACGATACCTTACATGTTAGTAAGTGAAAGTTGAACATTAGAATCTAGGCGGGGTGTTGTAGTCATTTCCTATTCCAGAGTGGAATTGGAATGATGTAATAACAGACTTTGTAGTGGACCTTCTGAGGATGCCTCAGAAGAATGATACAATTTGGGTGGTGGTAGATTAGCTAACCAAAGTGGCTCATTTATTACCGATCCAGGAGACCTATACAGTCGACAATTTTGGAAAATTACATATTCAATAAATAGTTCAATTTCATTGTGTGTTAAGAACCATAGTCTTGGATCATGACCCATGTTTCACCTCCTTCTTCTGGAAGGGACTATAGAAGGCACATGAAACACAAATGTTTTTGAGTACGGCTTACCACCCGTAAATAGATGGGAAATCAAAATGAAAAATTCAGGGTTTGGAAGTCATGTTGAGAGATTGTATTCTAGATTTCGGTGGTTCGTGGGAAAGGAGCTTATTACTTACTGAGTTTTACAAAAATAATATTTTTTAGGCTATAATTCAGATGGATACATTTGAGGAACTCTATAAGAGACAGTGTAGATCTCTGTTATATTAGTTAGAGGATGAGGAATATGATCTGTTAGGATTGAGCCTCATGCAGGGGACATCGAAGAAAGTTTTATTATTTCAAAAGCATATGAAAATAGCTCAGAGTAGACAGAAGTCATATGATGATCGGTGTTGCAGACCTATTGAGTTTATAGTGGGTGATAGTGCCTTTCTTTGGGCGTCACCACAGTTTGGTCATCGCAATATATGGAGACAGGGAAAGTTAGTGCCTAGGTGTGTGGGGCCATTTGAGACATTAGAGAGGATTAGACCTATGTCATAATAATTTGCTCTTCCATAGTGCTATATTGGGATGCATGATGTTTTTCATGTTTCACAACTCCGATAATATCTCCCTAATCCATCTCATGTGATAAACACTGATGATGTTGATCTTGAGATGATGCATCTTTTGAGGAGCATCAGATCCTTATTGTGGATCATAGTAAGAATGCCATGTGGGGAAAAATTGTGTCTTTGGTTTGTTTTCTATGGAAGCATGAAAAAATTCATGAGGAAACATGGGAGAAAGAATCAAATATGTGGGTCGAGTGGCCCTAACTATTTTCTTTGGGAACTCAATGATGTTCAGAAAGAGTGGCTCGAGGATGAGCTATTATAAGGTGGAGAGGTTGTAAGATTCTAGATCTCCCTTAATGAATTTTTTTTATGTTTAATTTATTTTTTTTATTTTGGTTAAATAAGTATTTCCACGAGTTCATGTGGAGATCTAGGGGTGTTTTAGGTGTTCGGGACACGAAAGAAGAAGACATGGGGGGTTTCTGGGAATGAAGCATGGTTTGCATACGGTTAGTGAAAACCATGAGGCAGGTAACCATGAAAGGGGGCTATTTTCAGACAGTATAATCCATATAGTTATCCACGATTTTGAAAACTGTGCAGGTAAATTGTGTGGACCACTAATGAGAAAATTACAAAAAATTCCATTACGGGATTTTAGGTTCCACTCAAGATTATACACCTTTCTTCTCCCTTGAACCATATTCATGCCACAAAAGCTTCAAGGGCTTCCATGGATTAATCTCCCTCATCTTAGAGCCGTTGGGAGGGACATTTTTTATAGATAAGAGATCCGGGTAAGTCTAATCCCACTCTTGTTCTATTTTTGGTTTAGGGTTTGCGTCTCTTCCTTCTCTCCATATGAAGCTATAAAACCTTTCTTTTCTGGTGAGTTTTAGGTTGGGGATTCAAAGAGTGGTTGAATATGGATATAAGGGCTCAATTAAGAGTGAGTTCATCAATGTATTCTAGGTAGGTTCTCTACATGTTATATCCCAGAGTTTATATTTAGATTTGTGCATGTAGGGTTTTATTCTTGTTCTCATATTGATGCATTCTTGGTTCCATTAGAAAAATACGTTATAGTGAGTGCCTAAATAAACAAATGAACCATCATGATCCCCATGGGATACATGGAGGATGTCATGACTATTTTTAGGGCTACCCATGGGGTGCAACGAACCTTCTAGATAGGCTAACAAAAATATAAGGTGTGAAATTGAATCATAATGATATAGAGACTTAAAGAGTAGGTTAACTAGTCTATGTAATGTGTTATAATGGATTGTGGTTAGTTGTGTCTAATATGGTTAAAAGCTAAGGGATTTTTTTGTTGAAATTTAGATGGTTTAAATGGGATTAATAGGAATATGATAAGGAATTATGTTTACACTTGAATATTCTTAGCGAGATAGGCATGGGAAATGGGAAATGGGGCTAAAGGTTTAAGTGATATAAATGATGAATGTGTTAATGGATTGAGGCATAATGTTAATTTACTATTTATTGATATTGTCATGATGTTGAAAATGATATTGGATATGCTTGTTGTGATGTGGTTAATTGTGGAAAATGATAAATAAGTATGTGAACATGGATTTGTAGAGTGGGGTATAAACTTCATGTTTTATGACCACGGGTGGAGTTGGACCGAGGTTCTAGCTCCACCCCTAAATGCATGGGTTAGGGAAGGGGACAGAGTTATATTCCCCTTACAATTACATTCCACCCGGACTGAGGCTTCGAGGTAAGGATTACGAGGTTATTATAATGTGATTCCTAGTGATATTAGACTTGATTTTATTCTCATATGCTTGAGAATGTTGAACTTTCCTAATACATTGAACACATGAGAAGGGGTAGATTAAACCATAGGATGCCAAATTAGTTTACCTAAATTCAATGGTAGAATAATTTAAATGAACATAACCTAGAATAGCCTATTGAAATTTTTACCTTTACTTTCCATTATTTATCACTTTCATGAACTATCTACTTTTACTTGATATTTTGTAGACACCGTTGGTGGTGGCCTACTGAGTTATAATGATAACCTGTTTGGGATGCTATTGGGTACTCATGCTGATTTCATGGTTTCATGTTGGGAAAAGGGAAAGGGCCCCATTAATGGGAAATGATTCAAGTTTTTTTTTTGTGAATAGATGAGGTACAACACTTGGAGCCATGACCATTTTTGGTATTCCACTGTTTGAATTTCGTTTGGCTTTTGTTCACCTGACACAGTAGCATGGCATGTCATATATACTATTTTAATACGGTTTGTACCAAGTACAAGAGTTATTTATTAATAGATGTTATAGATTGTTTCCTATTGTTTCTGCTATTTAAATTGTGTTCTGTTGTGGTTTACTCTGGTAAAGAGGGTATAATCTCCCCACGTGTCCTATTAGACCCTCGCTTTTAGATAGCAACCTCTGGCATACGGAGAGGTATTCTTGAGGTCTTGTGGTAACCCAACTTGGGGGCACTGGTTTAGTGGCTCCTAGGTCGGGTATGTTACAATAATGACCGACAGTTCATAAGGATTGAATCATAAAGGAATAAAATAACATGAACCATGTGAACATAAAATTGGAATAATACATAAGTTTTTGGAATACACATAATCATAGATATTCAATTATTTAGTCAAGGATCACTTCCAATGCTATCATCATGGACTACGTTTTCTCATCATTACTTTATATATTTAGTCCAATTTCACTCTAAAGACTATCACCGTGGAAAAATTATCTTACTATACTAAGTTTAATCTATATTTTAGTGTTTATTATCTCATGAGATATCCATGTTTATGCAATACATTAGAGGATTATATAATTATAGTCCCACCCATCACATAATGAAAATCAAATATATGTGTTCCATAAGATCATAAAGAATTCATTATTTCATAAGCCAAAGAAATGAGACAGGTCATTTAAACATTTCATCATAACATCATAGAATAACCCGGGGAAAATAAATGTGTTTCATAAACGTATCATCATAAATTTATTAAACCATGAGAAAGAAATGGGTTTTAGAGAATAAAACATAAATCATCATAATAATTCATAAATTGAATGAAAGTAGATTTTTTCCATGGATCAGGTACCTTATAAATCATAAGTAACATCAAATGATGTTTTTATAGATGAAAACACTTTTAAAAGATCATTAGAACATTTTTGAGTAAAATAAAATATTCACTTTGAAATCACTTATTTAAAATCTAAAAACTTACCAAATATTATAAAAAACATTTTATTTGAAATAAACAATAGAAACATTAAAATTAAACTTCATATAATTGAATGGTCATGAAGATGGGAACTTGTGTTCTTATCATGCATGTTATAACAAAGAGTCATTTTACATTTTGAGTGAGAATTAAAAAATACATCATTTTGAAAATGAAAACAAAAATACTTTTATAATATTTTATAAAAATTAAATCAAGGGTAAAAGTTAATTTAAAAAATAATATTATAATATTAAAAAATTATTTATTTTTTTGAAAACTTAGACTTTGAATAAAAAGGATTTTCCAAAGAAGAGAGAGATAAACTCGGTTTACTTAAAAAATCTTTTAGATTCCTGAGATAATAAAGAGAAGAAAATTAAAGGATAATATGTATTATAAAAATATTACCATATGAGAAGAAAATTCATGAAATTATTGAAGAGTTATTCATAAAATTTCATTATCAGAGACTTGAACATAAATAATCTTGACAAAAAATGATATTTTAACATAAATACCTTACCTCAAGTTCAACATGATTTGAAAGTGATTTAAACTATTATAAAATAAATTTCAATGTATAATACATATATAATAGAGTCATTTTTATACTTAAAATATCATATATTATCCAATTATATAATTTTAACAATCATTTATTAAAAATGATTATTATAATTATTGTTTTTATGTGTTAACATTTTGTTTTTTAATGAGAATTTTTGTTAAGTATTTCCGGTCATTGAATAATGTTCATGGTTCCATAATATCTAAAATATTAATTATGATAAAAATCTCACCTATATTAATTATATATATTTAGAGTAAACCATAAAATATAGATATATAAAAAGAAATTTCACCATTCATGGTGACTATATGACATACAAACACATGATGTATTTTCTCACTTTACGATTGATTAAAGGAAAGAAAGTTAAATAATATTTAACATTTCTAGAATCATTATTATAAATAATAAACCAATATTTTATTTCAATTTATCATTATTACAATCCATATGATGAAGAAACAAAAAAAGAAACACATTTTTTTGTCGAAGTGGTAGTGCACATGTATGCACGAGCGATGTTACCATCTCCCAATATATGGGAAGTTAAGAAAAAAATGTGATATTAAAATTATATGAGAATAATTATATCATAGATATAATATATAAAAATTAAACCCATCATATGTACCATCTATGAAATATGGTGATGAAAAATGGACTGTATCTCTACACAAAGGTGGTAGTTCACACATATGCATGAGAAATACTTTCACTTACCATTTGATGGAAAAGAGGGTGTATAATGGTAGTTCCATAATAATAAAAACATTTTAGTATATTTACGATACCAAAGTTATTATTTTATGATGAATACCATACATTTACATGATTTATAAGAAGAAACAAATTGAAAGAGGTTGGGTAGGAAGATTACCTCTTCTTCAGTAGGCCTCCTTTACATCCCTTCTTAAAGACCCTTGGAATGGTCTTTATAGAAGAAATAAAACTATATATAATGGATAAGAATAATTATAATATAATTGTAATGGTTTTTATTAATCCATATGAATCAATGTGGTGTAAATAAAAGAGATAAGGGGTGTCCTTTTACAATGGAGGGAAATGACACACTAGGAATTACTAAAATGATATAAAGATTATTAATTATTACCTAAACTATAATGCTTAAAAATAACCATAAAATTTAATAAAAAAAATTATTTTTGAAATTTGAGCAGAAAATAAATTTTATAAAAGTTTTGGTGTCATTTTAAACTTTATCTTTTGATTTAAATCCATCGTTAACCGATTTTAACCTTTACTGCGGTAATGATGTTTTCAATATTAAAGGGTAATAATTTTACTTATAAGGTAAACATTAGATCATAAATGGAAATGGTAAAAAATCTAAAACCAATTATCATATTTATTTTCATCTTTCAATATTTTTATGATTTTTAAATGATTTAATAAAATATTATTAAGCATAAAATATCATTATTGTCATTTTTGACACTATTCATTTAATTTGACTTTAAAAACAAAAAGATAGTTATGGAATTAAAATAAAACTTTATTTAACACTAATTATACATTATTATTAACAATCAAATCTACGTTAAATCATTTGTAAACAATAAAATATTACTTTTTATGGTTTTTAAAATCATTTACTCTGATTTTTCCACTACTTACACAAGAACTGCGTTAGTGTTGTGTAATCATTTAAGGTAATTATTTCATCCCTAATAACTAAAAAAAAATTAAAATGAGAAAAACCATTAATTAATATTTAATATTAACTTTTAGAATTAAAATTATCCTCTTTATTAATTATGAAAAAATTTAGAGATACTAAAGTAAAGAGAGTGGCATTTTGGAATTTTTGTTACTTAAATTAATATAAATATTGTCAAGATAAAATAGAAAAAAAATTACATATATTCAAATTAGGAATGTATATGGTCAAATGAAACCGTTAAAAATAAATTAATCAAAGTTTTGGGTTCATTTTGAGACCATATCTCCTTATATTAACCATGTTTTACATATTTTACCCTTGTTGAGGTGACAAATATTTACCACAGTTAATGTTCATAATAACCAAAAATAAAATTGGTCTATTTACCAAATTTTAACATCATGTTTCCAAATATAGAATCCATTTTTCAAGATACAATTCACAAACGTGATATAATTTAATTCAAAAATAAGAACACCCAATACAAAGAATTTTTTTTAGAAACAATTTTGGTATAATCAATAAAACATTTTTATAATAAATTAAAACATAAAATTAATTCCAATGAGATTAATTGGATTATTCATAATATAAATGAACTAATTTTACTTTTAAATCTATTTCAAAATAAGTTGAAACTTTGTAAATTCATGAAATTAAAACAAATTTTTCAATAACAATAATTAATTTTCAATATTAATAATTAGATCAATATTTTTAGAAATTCTCAAAAATTCACACTAAGATAATCTTGACATGATTATTTCAAAAAACATATATTTTTTAAAATAAATTTTTTATTATTGAAAAAAATTAATTATATTATTTTCTCACAAGAAGCAAT
This sequence comes from Viscum album, assembly GCA_963277665.1. NCBI lineage: Eukaryota > Viridiplantae > Streptophyta > Magnoliopsida > Santalales > Viscaceae > Viscum > Viscum album. The sequence continues at coordinate 1,230,997,737 of OY728130.1, forward strand.
AAAAACCATTTTTAAGTGAAAATTTATTTTTGATGAAAATAAATACATTACTAAAAATTGATTACTTATTTATAAAGATATTTTCATTATCTAAAAATTTTATATATCTTTTACAATATCTGGTTATTTATATTAACTCCAAAAATTTTATTTCTATTTTATAATGATATATTAATAGTTTATTTAGGATTGGGTTTTCATGCATCACATGCTATAAAATAAATAAAAGTATCATAAAATATCAGGGTTTTAGACTGATATAATATAAAGGTTTATTACTCTAACATTCATTACTATTACATAAATATATATAAAAATCATTGAATTGACATTTATTTTGTATATTGGGTGAAAATAGTTGAATACTACCCTCATTCCTTATCCTCTTCTATTAGAGTAAATTTTTTATATCCATAACCTCCAAAATTATGGCTTTTCCACCTCATCCTCCACTTTTTGTATTATTTTCTTATTCATGAAATATACTACCTCACCCTCTTAGAAATTCCCCCATTTTTGTTTATAGTTATTGAGATACAACATTGATTATATAGAATTCTCCACTCTATATGCATTATTTTACAGATTCTTCTTCAATTCATGGTCTTGTAAAGATCCCATGGGTTCCTCGACAAAAATTTTCTCAATTTATTTGGTTTCTTGCAAGGTAATGATTATTAAATAAAAATTTGGATATAGTGATACCAACATTTTCTCACAAACCCACATTTCACCAAGATTTTCTCCATTTCATCTTATTCAGGATAACACTAACATAAAATAGGTATGATATTCAGTAGTGGTTCCCTAAGATTATATTTAAAGGGATTTAAAATCACCTCATATATATTAAATCCATATATACATCACATTTTCAATACCTTTGAATTCCTTATAATGATATTCCATATTTCCTTCACTATATATATTGGGATAAATATAATGCTAGGAAGTGCCTTTCACATAACTAAAGAACTATTGTTGTCCTAAGATCCATTAAAAGGGACCCCCTTTATTAGTGCAAAAAAGCACTCATAAAGGTGGTCCTTTATTAGAACTAGATTAACACTAATAAAGGGTCACATTTATCAGTGATATTTCTGGTACTGATAATGGGAACCATTTATCAGTGCTATTTCTAGTGATGAAAAAGGGGCATTTATCAGTTCTAGAAAAAAGCTAAAAAAGGCCATACTACTACAATGCGATGTTGATATTATAACACACTGTAGCATCAAATGGGAAAAACATACAAGTAGTAGTAATAGTAAATATAGAATAGGAAAAATTTATAATTTAATTAAAATAAAAATCACAACACAAATACAAAAAACTCTATTATAGAAATTTCAAACATTATTTGGGAAAATTATGTTATAATGTACAATTTATCACAATCATTCAGAAACCTCAATGACTTCATTATCTTTAGAACCCACCCCCTATGAAAAAGACCAATCATGGTATCTGTTTCTAAAAAAAACATCCCAACTCGATTAAAAGTATATACCTTTATAAGAAAATAATTATAATGTTAATAATACTATAAATAAATAAATTAAAAATATATATGAAAAAACTCACTAAAAAAATTTCAATTTTAAATGGATAACATACACTTCATGTCATACTAGCCACACCGTGTATCAAATTGAGGTGAGGCTTATTCATACATGATAAAAACGACTTATTGATTTTTTCCTAAAGTATCAAAAGAATAAAAATGTGTTTTCATAGGTTGGAGTTTTTCATTTATCTTTTTTTCTAAAATGTAGATTTTAAATAAAAAACACCCTTGGAGACATAAAAGTCACACCGTGCATCGGATTGAGGCTTGGATCAATCCTATATATCAAAAATTACATATTTATCTCTGTAATAAAGTATTAAAATAATATTAATGCATTTTATCATTTTTGAGTATGTCACATGTGTTTTTCTATAAAATATAATTTTAAACTAAAAATACATAGTTTGAGTCATATAAGTCACATATTTTATCTATTTGATATGGGAATGATTACTAGATGTAAAAATTACTAATGAATCATTTTACAAAACTATCAAGACAATCCGAGTGAAGTTTCTCTGTTTTGAGTGAGTGACACATGTTTTGAAGTAATATTTCAATTTTAAAATGATAACATACACTTTTATTAATATCAGGAACACCGTGTATTGAATTGAGTTGTGGATTATAACTAACCATAAAAAATTAAATATGTATAGTTTTCTTAAATTATCAGAACAATTTAATGTAGTTTTATGAGTTTTGATCATATCATTTTTCTATTTTAATAAAATGTCAATTTTAAATAATAAGACTTAATTGGAGTCATATAGGTCCCAGAATGCATTAGATTAAGTTAATGATGATTCATAAATTTCAAAAAATGACATATGGATCATTTTCATAGTGTATCAAAAATAACCCAAAAAAGTTTTCTTAGTTGTGAGTATGTCACTTGTGGTTTTACTAAAATTACATTTTAAACATAAAACAAAACACTTTAGGTCAGTCACAGTGTGTTAGATTTATGTGAGATTAATTCCTACATGAAAAATGACTTATGAATCATTTTCTTAAATTATCAAGACAATACAAGTGTTCTTGCTTACTTTTTAGTTTGTGACATAAGTTTGGAAAAAAATGTCAATTTTAAGCTGATAACGAACTCTTTGAGTCATACCAGGAACATCGTGTATCAGATTGAAGTGAGGATGACTCCTATATGTAAAAAAATGACATTTAAATCATTTTACTTAAGTATAATAATAATATGAATGATTTTTATGCATTTTGATTCTGTCACATTTCATTTTTACTAAAATTTCAATTATAAATAAAAAAGACACACTTGGAGTCACAAGGGTTACACTATGCATTATATTGAGGTGAGGATGATTCCACATGTCAAAGATAATTTATGTATTTTTTTAAAGTTTCAATATAGATTGGATTGGAGTTTGTCACTTGAAATGTCCCAGCGTGGCATCCATACCCTGGTGCCCTAAGCCAATTCACTACATGACCTTAGGCGCGCCTCTCTGTAAGCTAGAGGCTGTTAAATAGTAGCAGATTCTAATATTGATAATGGAGAGACTATACCTTATTTTTATTTATCAGAGTAATACACTATAAAAAATAAATGAACAATAACTAATATCATAACCATAACCAGAATAATATAAGTATCACATGCTGACCTAAAACTGGAATGAAAATACAAAAAATAAACAATAGATATGTCATGCTAAAGCATGTGCCAAGAATTAATATGAAAAACCCAAAAAAATAAATACATTAAAAATCCACTATGTGGGTCTGGAACCACATTAGATACCCTCATCAATGCTCCATTTAAAAATCAACTATCCAACACAGGGACTTTTCCCTTAACCTATCATGCAATCATGTAATCTATTCGAGTACCAATTATGCATCATAGGTAGGGTGTGAGTATAACTCAGTAGGCCACCACCAATGATGTTTAAAAAAATATCCATTAAAAATTAGTGTTTGTAGTTATATAAAGAATAAAATGCAATCAATAAAGAAAATTATTTACATTTATTCATTTACTCTTTATTTAACCACATATCACCCTAGTTCCTGAGGGCATCCAAACTCAAATAATATACATATATGTCATTTTTACCATTCATAATTCGTAATTCTTAATCAAATCACCATGTTACTATTTATAATACTTGGTCAAATGTCCATGTTACCATTAACCATTTAATAATACAAAATTGAATTAGTATATTACTATTCACAATACTTAGACAATTGTTTATGTTACCATTCACCATTTAATGTCACATAATAATTGGGAGAATGTCAATGTTACCATACACTATTTAATAATACATGATTGAATGATCATGTTGCTATTAATAACACTTTCCAGAATCTCTAGGTTACCATTCACCATTTAATGTCACAAAATACATGGCCAAATTTTGTTGTTACTATTCAACATTTAATAATACATAATTGAATGAGCATGTTACTATTCATAACACTTTGACAAATGTCTATGTTACCATTCAACATTTAATAATACAAAATTAATTCAATAATTAATTATCCACATAATTACCAATACTAGTTAAATAATTAGGTAAACACAACAATTCTATTAGTTAAATCAATAATTAACTAATCACATCAATTACATTAATTAATTCATCAATTAATTATTGACATCTACTTCTCTCGTTAATTCAACAATTAACTAATCACATCAAAGACACTAATTAATTAACCAATTAATTAATTACTTCAATTCTCTTAGTCAATTCAAAAATTAACTAATCACATCAATTACATTAATTAATTTGAAAATTAATTAACCACTTAAATTCTATTAGTCAATTAAAAAATTAATTAATCACACAATTACAATAATTAATTCAATAATTAATTCATCACTTGAATTATATTAGTCAATAAAACAATTAACTAATCATGAAAATTAACTTAATTAATTCAATAACTAATTAATCACTTCAATTCTATTAGTCAATTAAATAATTAACTAATCACATCAATCCACTTAATTAATTCCTCAATCAATTAAGTATTTCATTCCCATTAATTAATTTATCAATAAATTAATAAATATCCACATCTCAAAAATCCCATAATTAATTCAATAATTAATTATCACATTCACTATCTTAATATTTCATAATTAATTCCATAATTAATTATATCAATTATCAAAACCCAATATCCCATAATTAATTCATTAATTAATCATATCAATTCATTAACCTCAATATCTCATAATTAATTCAAAAATTCATTATCTAATTCACTCAATTGCATCTACACAACAATCCATACTAATTAAATCATAATTAATTTATGTAAATTATTCAATTTCATCAATTCAACAATCCCCATTACTTAATTCACCAATTAATTAATCACATTAAATCAATTAACTTATGCCACAATTAACCAATCACATTCAATCCCCCTAAATTAATTCACCTATTAATTTTTCATGTTAATTGAATTAATTAATTCATAATTTATTTAATCTCATTCAATTACTTTAATCAATTTAACAATTAATTATTTACGTCCACTCTATTGATTAACAACATAATTAATTAATCACATTAAATTCCTTCAATTAATTCACAAATTAATTGTTCACATCCACTTTAATAATTAATTCCATAATTAATTTATCACATTCAATTAGATCAATTAATTCACCAATTAATTATTCACACCAATTTAATTAATTATTTAACAATTAATTAATCTAATTAAATTTATTTAGTTAATTATTTAATTAATTATCCATGCCAATTTCAGTAATTAATAAAAAATTAATTTATTACATTACTCACATTAATTAATTCATAAATTAATTAATCCCACTGATCCCATTATTTAATTTAAAAATTAAATAATCACATTACTACATTAATTAATTCATAAATTAATTAATACCATCATTCACATTATTTTATTCAATAATTAAATAATCACATTACTCAATTAACTCATCAATTGATTATTTCAACTTAAACAATTAAATAACACCAATTAATTAATTCATTAATTATTCCTTCTCAAATAATTAAATATACCCAATAAATTGTTCTATCTCATTCAATTCAATATCCCCTAATTATTTCCCCAATTAATAAATATATCTCAATCAATTCAATATCCCTGAATTAATTCCTCAATAAATTTTTCCAACTTAATTAACTCAAGATCCCCATAATTAATTCAATAATTAATTATTCAAAACCTTGAATCCCAATGGTCCCAAGTCAAACATATCCGTTAATTAATTAATTAATTCAAGCAACTAATTTGATCTTGAACACAATTACTAAACATCGAATAGAAATTCTACAATTACATGCATGTAATTTCAATTAAGACTTTGGGATTTGAATTATAGACCACCTACTTGAAGAATGGTGATGAAGAACACTCGCCAATGGAAAACCCCAACTTCAGCAGAATAACAACATAGAATGAGATATTGATTCAATTCCTAGATCCAATATTTATATGAAGAATGATATAAAAAATCTAGATTTAAATCTAGATCCAACAATGGATATACATCCCTCTTTAATCTGGGAAGAGGAGAGGAAGAGTGAGATAGATCTAAATAGGAATAACCACTTACCAGTGGAGGTTTAGATCTTCAATACACCCATAGATTCACCAAAAAAAGAGGTCCGAAGGTCTTGTAATATATCTGAGAGCCTCAAAAAATGTGAAAGAATGTTTTTAGTCAATTTAGGGTCAGATGTGGCTTAAAATATGGGGGTTTAGAAATTAAAATCTAATTTTTAGGTAAATTAAAACCCAGCACATGGTTTACTTCTCAAGGAACACGGTTTCCCCTAACCATGCACCTTAACTGTGTGCCTCTTCTAGGGGTGGGGTGTATAGTTTATCCTTTTAGGTCACAAGGATTTCTAAACCATGTGCTAACCATGAGAATCCTCTATACCTAGGTTCACACAGTTAGCTGGGCTATGGAACACTATTTGGGAAAATCGTGCTCCATCCATGCACTTCCCTTCTTTCTTCCTAAATGTCTACCTTTCAACCAAATACTCTCCATGTTATAACCCAAACCAAATGTACCAAAACAAGTAAGAAAGAGTACCTGAAAATGAGCCCAATACATCTTTAAAAAAGGTCTAGATATTACAATCTACACACCTTATAACATCTTGTCTTTGAGTTATACTCCCATCCATCTCTAAGATTTTGATTGAAAATGATTGGGCCACTATGACCTCTTATCTGGTTCTATGTCCGAATTTTCCCCATGAACCCATCAATGTTTCCACAACACCTGAACTATTGGCATAGTCTTTACCCAGAATAATTTCTCACTATGGTCTAACACATGTGTCATATTCTACTCAATGGATGCTTCAGTCTTAAGCTCAACTTACACAACATAATCGACGATTTTCCTAACATAATGAGACCAAATACCACAAGAACCCCATCCAAAATTGTCTCATAGACATTCCTTCAAAAACCGCTTGAAAATGACGTGCATCTAGCACCTTCAATGCCCACTTATCCTTACTAAGATGGATTTTAAACATGGCCCTTATATATTTATCATTTAAAAACTATCTATGGTTTAACTCCCACAGTCCATATCCACATTTACTACTTCATAATTGCATCCTCTAAGGGGCCCCATATCCTACTGAAATTCATTCTAGTAGCTAGGTATAAATCCATAGATTTCTCAGTATACTCGAGAAGATGTCAATATAGGGAATATGATCATCACTGATTAATAGTATGTTGAGAAGTCATTGGTGAACACCTCCAAAAAACCTCCATCACTATTATTACCTCCCACTATAGAAACACCTTAATCTATTGAAAGTATCAGGCTTCGCTACCCACCCAAATCTCACCACAATGATATAAAACCAGATGGTCCCTAACACAATCTAGAGCATATTTATCAAACTAGGGCATTATCACTACCCAAACCAACCACATAAAGGTCCAAATAAACAACATAAAGGATTATCATTTCACTACATTAACACACTTATCAAGTGGGACTTATGAAAAACCACAACAAGTATTTCCCCCTTTTTTCCAGCACATGGTCAAAACTGAGGAACTATCACCACCCTTAATGACACTACATCTATGTTTTGGTTAACAACATTAAACATATTTTAATTATTCAAGTTTCTCATTTAGACACCAATTTATTATAATATTTCATAATATTAAAATCTTTCTCAATTTCATGTTATAAACCATTTTCATTTCAATTTCACAATTAAGGGAAAAAAGTTCAAGCAATATCTTACCTATAATTCATTTTCTCATACGTACCTAAAATAGTGCGTGTAATAATAACCCCAAGTGCCTATAATGATGCATGAAAACAAAAATCTCATGCCATACCAGACCTTGAGTCAAGTATCAGAAAATATAAACATCAATAATTATAGTACACAAATAGTGCATCACCCAAGGTGAAATAATATTCAACTGTAACAACAAACAACAATAAAAAAGATTCCCAAAATGAGTACTTGGTTTCTCCCATATACATGTGTTAGAAAAGCTCATGCACACACTCATAACCATGGACTAAATCTTCATAGTCTCCAACATACCTTTCCAAAAATAGTAATACAAAATAAGAAAGAAAAGAAAACCAACTCTGATACCACTTTGTAACGTCTTGTTCTTGGTTCGACACCTTGGTACCCTGAGATGGTTTACAACATGACATTAGGAGCTCCTCCCCCTATGCGAGAGGGTTCTGACTAGAAGCGAGGGACTAATATTGATCATGTGGAGAATATATATATTTTTATTTATCTAAGTAATACACCAATTGAAATAAATGAACAATAACCAATAACATAATCATAACCAGAATAATATCAGCATCACAAGATGACCCTAAACTGGAAAAAATATCAAAATTGTACAACCGATATGTAATGCTAATGTTTGTTCCAATAGTTAATATGAAAACCCAAAACAAAATAATGAAACTAAATAACACTCCATGTGGGTTCTAAACCATGTCTAGTTCCCTCACCCATTCTCCATCCCAAAATTAGGTATCCAACATGGGGAATTTTCCTTTCATATATCATGAAATCATGTAATCTATTTTGGGTACCGAGAAGGCAGCCTGATTAGGGTGAAAGTAAAACTCAGTAGGCCACAAGCAACTGCGTCTAAAACAATATCCAGTCAATAATATTGTATGTAGTTTCATAAAGAATAAAATACAAGAAATAAATTATATAGTTTTCATTTATTCACTTACAATTTATTTAACCACATAACACCCAGGTTCTCGAGGGAACCCAAACTCGAATCATATATCTAGATGTCATTATTACTATTTATAAGTCATAATTCTTAATTAAATGACCATGTTACCATTCACAAGAATTGGTCAACTTTCAATGTTACCATTCACTATTTATTAATACATAATTGAATGAGTATGTAACCATTCTTAATACTTTTCTGAATTTCCATCTTACGATTCACCATTTAATGTCATATAATACTTTTCCAAATTTCCAAGTTACCATTCACCATTTAATAATACATAATTGAATGAGAATGTTACCATTCAATACACTTGGCTGAATATCCATGTTTTCATTCACTATTTAATGTAACATAATACTCGTTTGAATTTCAATGTTAACATGAACCATTTAATAATACATAAATCAATGATCATGCTACCATTCATAGCACTTGGATGAATATATATATTACCATTCACCATTTAGTAGTACATAATTAATTATAAAATTAATTACCACACAATTTCCAATAATAGTTAGATTTGTTAGCACAAAAGTTCCATTAGTTAATTCAACAATTAACTAATCACAAAAATTAAATTAATTAATTAATATATTAATTAATCACATATATTTCTTTAGTTAATTCAATAATTAAATAATCACATCAAATAAACTAATAAATTCACCAATTAATTAATCTATTATATTCTATAAGTAAATTAAATAATTAAGTAATCACATCAATTACATTAATTCATTGAAAAATTCATTAATAACTTCATCTATATTAGTCAATTAAACAATTAACTAATCACACCAATTACATTAATTAGTTTAAAAGTTTGTTAATCACTTTAATTATATTAATCAATTAAAAAATTAACTAATCATGTCAATTACCTTAATTAATTCAATATTTTAATAATCAATTGAATTATGTTATCCAATTAAAAAATTAACTAATAACATCAATCCCCTTAATTAATTACCCAATAAATTAAGTACTTTAATATCATTCAATAATTCTTCAATTAATTAATCAATATCCAAAACTCAAAATCCCATAATTAATTCTACAATTAATTATCTCATTCAAAATCTCAACATTTCATAATTAATTACATAATTATTTATCTCAATTTCAATTATCAATATCTCAAAATTAATTCATCAATGAATTATCTTAATTAAATGACCTCAAAATCTCATAATTAGTTCAACAATTAATTATATAATTTACTCAATTGAATCTATAAAATTATACCATTTAATTAATTTACCAATTAATTAATACATCTCATTCAATTGCTTCAACACAACAATGCCAATTAATTAATTCACCAATTAATTCATCACGTTAAATACCATAATTTATGGAATAATTAATTAATCACATTAAATCCCTTTCAATAAATCCACAAATTAATTGTTTGCATGAATCTCATTCATTTATTCACAATTTCTTTAATCACATTATAATCCTTTAGTTAATTCAAAAATTAATTATTCCAATCCACTCTATTAATTAACTCCAAAATTAATTAATCACATTCAATTACTTTATTAATTAACCAATTAATTGTTCACACCCACTACTATAATTAATTACAAAATTAATTAATCACATTCAATTTGTTTAATTAATTCACCAATTAATTTTTCAGGCCTATTGTATTAATTAATTCTTAATTAATTATTCACATTCAATTTCTTAAATTAATTAACTAATTAATTTTTAATGTTAATGGCATTAATTAATTCAAAATTAATTAATCACATTACTCACAATAATTAATTCATAAATTAATTAATCCAATAAATCCCATTATTTAATTTAACAACTAAATAATAAAATTATTACATTAATTAATTCATTAATCAATTAATCCCATATATCATATTATTTAATCCAACAATTAAATAATCACATTACTCCATTAATTAATTCAACAATTAAATATTCCAACGTAAAAAATTTAATAACCTCAATTAATTCACCGTTTAATTATTCCATCTCAAACAATTAAATATCCCAAATTTATTCGTCAAATAATTATTCTATCTCAATCAATTCAATATCCCCCAATTAATTCACTAATTAATTATTCAAACTCACTTAACTCAATAACCCCATAATTAATTTATCAATTAATTATTCCATATTCAACAATTCAATATCCATAATTAGTTCCTCAATTAATTATTTATCTCAATCAATTCAACTTCCCCCAATTAATTCTTCAATTAATTATTCCATCTCACTTAACTTAATAACCGCATAATTAATTCAATAATTAATTATTCAAAATCAATAATCCCAATATCCCCAATTAGAACATTTCCCTTAATTACATAATTCATAAAATTAATTAATTTTATCAAGAACGCAATTGAAAAATATTGACTAGTAATTCTATACTTATATACACATAATTACAATTACGACATTAGGATTTGAATTATAAACCACCTACCTCAAGAATGGTGACAAAGAATTTTTTCCAATAGAAAACCCTAATTTCAGTAGAATAACAAAGTAGAACGATATATTTATTCAATTCCAAGAAACATTATTTAAATGAATCAATATTTAACAATCATAGATCTAAATTTATATCTAACAACATATAAAAACCTTTCTATTATTTACAAATAGGATGAGAAGAGAAGTATAAATATAAATAGGAATAACCACTTACCAAGGGTGGTGAATATATTCAATTATCCTTTAGATTCACCAATAAAGGAGGATTGGAGGTCTTGGAATACATTCTAGAAACTTAAAAAATGCGAAAGAATGTTGTGGGTAAATTTGGGGTTGAATGGGGGTTAAAATAGGGGGTTCAGAAAATTAAAATCTAATTTACAGGTTAATTTAAAGCATGCACACATTTTTCTTCTTGGGGGACACGATATCCCCTAACTATGTGACATAACCATGTGCCACTTCTTTAGGGGGGTGAGAAATTTATCCTTTTATAGAACACAGTTTTCCAAACACTCTGTCAGCTATGAAATTCCCCTTTACCTGGGTTCTAATGATTAGTTGTGTTGTGGAACATGGTTTGGGAAAACTGTGCACTACCCTTCATTCTTCCTAAATTTCAAATTTCCAACCAATTGAAAACCAAGTTATATACCAAACAAAATGTACCCAACCAAGGAAAAAAGAGTACCCTAAAACAAGCCCAAGTCATCTTCAGGAAAGGTTGAGATCATACATCACCTTTCCCCCCTAAAAAGTCATTTTAAACTAAAAACACACAATTTGAGTCATACCAGGCATATATTGAGTTAGTTTTACATGATAATTATTACTACCTAGATAAAAAATAACTATGAATCATTTTACTAAAGTATCAAGACAATCTGAGTGTGTTTTTATTGTTTTTAGTGAGTGACACATGATTTGAACTTAGATGTTAATTTTAAATTGATAACAGAAACTTTGAGTCAAAACGGGTACACAATGTATCATATTGATGTATGTATGATTCCAACTTGTCAAAAATGACTTATGTAATTTTTTTTCATAAAGTATCAAAACAATCCAAATGTGTTTGATTATTATTGATTTTGTCAATTGTCTTTGTCACTGAAATATGAATTTTTCAAAAACTAAAAAAACAGAGTTATACCGGCCACACTATGTGTCAGATTGAGTTGTGCATGATTCCATGCATTAAAAATAACTTATGGATCATTTTTTATGAAAAAAAATTTAATTTTTTTCTCAGTTTTTGAGAATTCCACTTTCAATTTTAACTAAAATTTCATTTTAAACTGGAAACATCAACATTGATTCAAATCATTCACAACATGTTTCATTTTGATGTGAGACTAATTTTTATATGCAAAAATGAATTATGAATTATTTTATGAATGTATTAGGAAAATAAAATCACATTTTCTATGTTTTTAGGGAGTGGTACTCATTTTGAACTAAAATGGAAGTTTTTGACTCATAATAAACAATTTAAGTCATACTAGGAACATTATATATCAGATTGAGGTGTGGCTAATTAGTACACATAAAAAATGACTTATGGATCATTTTTGTAAAGTATCAAAACAATCATAGTATGTTTTCTTAGTTTTTAGTATGTCAGTCTTCTTATTTATAAAAATGTGAATTATAAATAAAAAGAAACACTTTGAGTCATACCTGTCACACCGTGCATCAGATTGAGGTACGACACATTCCTACACATCAAAAATTACTTACAGATATTTTTTATAATGTATTAAAATAATTATAAATCATATTATTGGTTTTGAGTTTTTCAATTTTTTTTTACTAATATGTAATTTTAAACTGAAAACACACACTTTGAGTCATACCGGTCACATCATGTGATGATTCACTATGATTCATGTTCCTACACATCCTAAATTACTTATAAGTATTTTTTCCTTAAAGTATCAAGACAATAAAAGGGATTTATGTTTTTATTTTTTATTGAGTGACACACGTTTTGATCTAAAATGTCAATTTTAAACTAATAATAGAAAAGTTGAGTCATACATGGTGCACCATGTATCAGATTGAGGTACGTCTAATTCCTATATATCACAAATTTATTATTGATAATTTTCTTAATGTATCTAAAAAATATGAATTTTTTTATAGGTTTTATGTATGTGACTTGTGTTTTGAACCAAAATGTCAATTTTAAACTAAAAACATAAAACTTGAGTCATACTCGGCATAAAATGATGATAAAATAAACTAACTAAGTAGTACAAGGACACTAATTTATGATTTCTATATACATTCTGCCACCACGTATCTTTCCCCTTTTATTATAAACAAATATATTTCAGATTTTGAATATGAGGACTGTCGAAAGTCCTAGAATTACTAAAAACATATAAATAAAAAAGGATTAATAAATATTTAAAATGAAATTGTAATTATTTTCAAGAATACCTGTTAATATTTTTTAGATTTTTTATGGTATATGTTATATTACATAAATTTTTATATATAAGAACAATAATATTTTCTATTGGTTTATTTTAGAGACTGTAGAAACAATGAGAAAAAAATAAGTATTTTGTTTTGATGTTTTGATAGTGAAATATTAATATATATTCCCTAATACATATCCAAATATAAATATAGATAGGCTATTTTTATCATGGACTTTCCTCATGCCATGGTTTTGATGATATTCAAACATCACTCTATCATAACATAATTTTCAATAAAAAATAATATAAAATTTATAACTTGATGTATAGTTGTAAAACATTTTATTTAGTGTATTACAAATTTATAAAGGCCACCACGTGTGGTTTGTTTTTGGATATCCATGCATTTAATCAAAAAAATAAGTCTTTGAAGTATTAAAATTACATATAATGAGTAAAATTTTCTACCTAAAAAAACAAAAAGGAACAAGTAATGAAATAAATGAAAATATATTTGATATTATTAAATTGTATAGTTTTACCACTCCATCATGGGTATTAATAAGATTATGTCATTTGTAAAATTACTTTCAAACATTATGGCCAGTTTTTCCTTTATTCCTTCATATTGGTTTGGTTATAATTACAATTATTGTGTATAAGTGATGTGGGGATGAATACGTATAATTTTTTGTCCATATAAATTTCCCTTCATTTAGTAATGATATATTCATCTAAAAAAATTATGAATAATATTTTATCAAAATTAATATGGTGGATCATCTATTGGATATGAAATCAATTAAAAAACTCCTCATATATAAATTAAAACTAAGATTCTTAATAATTTATGAGTGAGTATTTCATTTACATTCTCAAGACCAATATTGTCAGAAACGGCCTCTCCATATATCAATTATCCAAAAATAAACTATGGTCACATCAGCATTTTCTAACATTGTTTCCACATTAACCTTTAATGTTAGTCAATCTATAAGTTTAATGGATGAGTTAAAGGTTCATTGTGAATATATTTCTGATTTGTTAGTTGATCATTTTGATCATTTTTATTCGACCTTCCATTTTACCCCCTTTCCTTTTTTATGTCAGTAATAATATTCAACATTCTAGACCTTTTTCAATTAATTTTTCATGGTTTTGCATGAAAAATAAATTTTAAATGGATACCTCCTTATCGACATGCTTTTTACAAGATCTAACAACCATTATATGAAAGTTCCAATATCTTTCTGAACCATATGAATTTCCACATCATCAAGTGGAAGAGTTTCTCAGTGTTTGGATCTTGAGCTATGTTAATCGCCACTATCAGATAATCTACTGGAAGTTAATTATTAGGAATAATATCTCCTTGGATATGGTACATTGTACCCCTTGCAATAGAGAGACGAGTGGGTGTTTATAGATATAAATCAAAACCATTTTAAATGATATATCTCATTGATACATCATATATATCGAAGAATTAATAATGCGTACTACAAGATAGGAATATATTCATTCTTTTGGAGTCGTTAATTAATTTTATCTACCATTAAATGTGCTTACATTATTATATAATAACACACATATGAGTTCTTTTGAATAATTTAATCAAAATAATATTTAAAAATATTTTTTCTTCAATATCAACATATATAAGATCTAAAATATATTTCATTGTGAATACTTATATTTTTCATTATAATATCCACTTATTGTGGTTTATAAATTTATAATATAATAATAACAGGTTAGGAAAACCACCAAAAGGATTATTTTATATTTTATAACTTCTTGCCCAAATATTTTGGAACTTCTAGACCAAATATTATTTTACAATACATCTACTTAGGATTAGATACCCTATTTCTTCTAAAGCTGGTGAATTTGGTAATGAGAACCAAAGTGAAAGAATCTTCTAGATTCACAACACAAACATCTTATCTATCCAAAATTATTATTCATTGAAAAAAACATTCACTTTACCAAATCAATGAGAAATTATTTGATCAAACTTCATTAAATTTCAAGTATTCATGATAAAATTATAAGAATATGTATCACAAATCATATCAATTTTTCATGAATAATTTAATTATTTTTAAGGAATAAAATAGAGTAATTAAAACTACATTCACATCGGTGAATGAATTCATTAATTGAATCAATGATTAATTAATGTTAATTTAATATTTATCAATAATGATCATCTTCTATAAAGTATTTATTTTATTGACTATGATGACAATTATTGTTAACACTTCATGTGGAAAACAATTTTCATAATATTTATCAGATTATCAAAATTATGTAATTCAATATTTTCATTTATGAACTATATGAATAATTACATCAACTTTAGGAGATAAATGAATTATATGAGATGATTTTGATAATCCCTAAGAAAATAATAAAAAACATTTCCCTTAATTTTTTGCTATATGATTAGTAATTGATAGATGATGATATCCTTCAATATAATGTCGATGTACATTATTTTAATGTCATCCTTCAAAGATGAATTATTCTATAAATTTTATTACAATTTATTATGATATGTAAATATTTACTGTCATCCAACCACTTCTGGTGGTTATATTATAATATTTTTTATAATTAAATACAAAAAATTATCATTAAAAAAAATCATATTCAAAAGGAAGATAATTTAAAATAAAATCATGTATATTTTAATTCACTTTAGGTAATGAAATAAATCATTTTCAATATATATTCTCATTAACTCCAAAGAACAAAACAAAATTATTTTTCCGAGTTTTGTAGTTTCTCCAAGACAATAACATAAATATATAATTCATTAATTTTTTCCACTTTAGGAAATGTGTATTAATAAATAACATATTTATCCTGATTATATAAACATCACAATCAAGCTTAACACCTTAAGGCTGTTCAAATAAATAATATATATTAAATTTCATGGTTCATAGCATGATTAGAAAACATTTGATTGATGTATGATAGGTATGCTATGTTCATCACTGATTAGAAAACATTTGGTTGATGTACAACATATACACAATGTTCCTCATTCGACAACATTTGATGGAATTGTTTTTTTATATTTGAAGAATGATAATTTTCATGATATAGTCTACATTAGTGATTAATCAAACACATTCTGTTCAAGAAATGAAGTGAAAATTTTCATTCAAGAGTTATTCAGCTCTTGAGAAGATCATTATATTTTCCAAAAATTACTAAGAAAACAATTTATATATTTTACAATGATATTAAGATGGGTAAAATTAATATGAAATTTAAAATAGTATTAACTTTTTGATATAACTCTTTGTTTTAGTGGAGTCGATGTGTAGGTGAAGAAGCATGTTAAAAGAAAGATGTCTGAAAAAACACAGGACATAAATTTTTCATGTATGAATTAACTTATACTGATGATAGAATATTCATGATTCATAATGTGAAGAAGACGATCATGCTGATAATGTGTTGTGAAATTGATTGAACTCCGATTGAAACCACGAAGAATTTCGAAACCAGAAATGTATGACTAATCAAAGGTGAATCACATCATTGACAATGATAGCCTAGAATTTGGGTATGATAATAACGAAGAAGAATATAAATAAAAATATAATTAAAATACACGAATTAAATAATAGAAAACAATTTTTATCCAAATGTTATTTCCATTTCATAAACAAATATCCATGAATATAAAGTACATAGAATTTGATACAATAGTAGAGATTAATCCCTAAAATATCTAATACAGTGGTTGGAATTCCAACTATCAGAGAATATGTAAGTATAAAAATTATGAGGTAAATTCATTGGGAAATAAAGAGTCATCATTATTACCATAATCATGACATTAATTTAAAAAAGTTTCATAACATGCATCATATACATATCTTTTATTAATGTTTTTTGTATAAAAAAATGTTATGTATTTGATTTTTATTATGGGAATATATAAGAATTTATTTTAAATACACCATATTTTAACAATTAAAAACCGAAATATTTTTAAAAAAATCATTTTAACACCTTGAAATATTAAAAGGACACCATGTTCAATTACGTATTCATCACAGAACACTGAGTTTAAAAGAACTGTAATATAATATTGAAATATTATTATATTAAATTAAAAGATTTAACCAAGAATTTATATTTTTGGTTATGAATAGTATTAACTACATCATGAAATATAAAAAAACTGTATAAATTTATTAATAAATTCTTAATAGAAAATTTCCTTTAAATAAAGATATTTTATTCCACAAAAAATATGTTTCCTTCAGAAATTTTTGTTTATTTATTTTGATATAAAATATTATAAAGATTTTATTGAACTATGAAAATTTTAATTTTATAAAATTAACTTAATTTTTGAAATAAAAAAGTAAAAATTTACTTATGGTGATTTTTTTATTTTTCGAAAACTATTGACTTTTCAATGAGTAGTGAAAAATATAGATTTTTATAAAACTGTCTTTTCTTTTAATAAATTATGTAATTTAAAATTATAATTTTTTAGTTTGATTTAAAAGTTATATATGTATTATTTTTTTATACATCTAATCCAATTAAGTGAACTTGAATCATCTTTATACCATGTATTAGTACAATTTTACTCATGTGATTAAAACCACATTTTTCTGATACCTGTTTTAAAGTGCATAATGTTTCTCCATTTTAGATAAATAAAATAATCCCTAAGTAGGAATAACTGAATGGAAATAATAGATTATATGTCTATAAATATTAGTTATATTCGATTAATTATGATTATTTGTTATATAGACATTATAAAAGAATATTTTGAGTGAAAAATAAATTTCATGAAAAATCATTCTTTTGACGCATCTGAAAGATTAATTTTAAATTAAATTCTACAACTTATATGAATTAAAACTGATAAAATGGTTAATAATAATAATTAATAATATATAATAAGTTCAACATAATTTTAAGTCATAATGAACAGTAAAAAATAGTAAAAATATCTTTCTACAGTTAATGTTAAAACCAGTTTACTGGGGGGGGGGTAAACTAAAGAGATAAATGGAATAACATATGTTAAACATGATTATTTTTAATGGTAGAAGTGTGTATCAGATTTATATCCTTTACACCCCTTAATTTTTTAATTTTATAGGTACTTGGTTGGAGAGTGACTTCCCATTATTGAATTGTTTTGGGTATTTACAAGAATTCCACTCCTCTTATATAAAGGGGAACCCTATCTCTTATAATTTTTATAATTAAACCATAAATTGGTTCTCTGAGAACTGAAAAAATATATTCCTTTCTTCCATATCCATATCCTAGAATCATTTTATTGATTAGAAAGACAATATGTAGATGCTTTATATATAATCTTAAATAGGTGGTATGAAGAAGAGGTGTTATTCTTAACAAAACATCTTTGTTTTATTTATTATTACACCTAAATAAAATATTTCATGACCATGATTATATAATAAAATCAGTATCTACCATATAATAAGATTTTATTATATTAATTTCATAACATAAATCCACCTCCACTTCTATTAAATGGGAAATGAAACCATCGTTCGGGTGTACGACATACTACCACCACACAAACTGATATAATTCATTTTCCATCATCATATAATAGGAATATTTATATTTATGGATTTACTATTTAAATATAAATTTACTAAAATATCAATAATTAAAAAAATTAATATACAATATACCTTCTATCCTTACCATGCATTGATGAATGATAATGTCGTTTGTGTGCACGGTGGACTACTGCCTCAGAAAGCGATGCGATTATCTATTTTTATTATCACATAAAATGGATGATATATGTATGTGTATATAAAGAGTAATGATGTACATGGATTTTTGCATGTATTTTAATAATTTTCTAACTTAATTTTAATTAATTAGTTTAACCATTTGTTATATTTTTAGTTTATTTTTGTAGCTTTGTAGTAGTTTAAATATTTTAATAATTTTTAGTTAATTTATATACTAATATTAGTTATTTAGTATTTCTATTAGTTATATTAATTTTATATATTATATTTAACAATATATTATTATTATTATTAGTTTCTCTAATTTTAGTTTAGTTTATTTTATTAATATTTATTAGTATGTATATTTTAATTTGTATTTTATTTTATTTCATTATTTGGTTGCATTAATAAATTAGTATTTGTTATTAGTTCATTATTATATTTAATAGTAATATTATATTTAATTACATTGCATTAATATATTACTATTTATTATTTTTTAACTTAGTTAGATAATTAGTTTTATTTAATTTAAACTTAAAATTTTTTTTTTGTTTTTTTTTCTCCCCCTAACTACCCCACCTTCCTTGACATTTTCTCCCTTTGTTTTCTCAACCTACCCCTATCCACGTTACTCACCCATACCCTCTCTCCAATCTATTTTCAACTCTCACCCCCTCCCCATCCTCACGCCACTCCCCACAACGCCCCATATATCCCTTCTAAGCCGCTGCCTCCCCTCCTAAATCCTCTCCCCCTCTAACACCCCAAAAAACCTGACCCCCCTTTTATCCCCAAGACACCACCTACCCTTCCTCTCTATCTAAGCCACTACCCCTCCTTATCCACATAGTAGTGCCTCCCATGCTTCACTCCCCTCAACCTGGCTGCCCCCTACTCCCATCTCCCCACGACCGTCTCCCCATTACTCTACCCGATCTCGCCGCCCTCAGCCCAGCGCACCGACCCCCTTATCTCCAGGACCTCGGATCCTCAAAATCCCTACCGCCCCGCCACCCTAATCACCCAGCACCCTTTCTTTTCAACGCTATCACCTCTATTCTTAGGTTCTCGCCAGAAAACTTCAAGGCGAACCATGACGGCAGATCTCCCCTTCACTGACCAGAAAAACATCAGACGACCGACCTCTTGCATTCCGTGTGAGCAGTGGTGGTTCGAGTGCTCCATCGACGTTCGATTCACTTCCGATGATCGGCAGTGTGCGCCAAGAACAAATACAAATCCAATCATTTTTGTAGGTACATGTCGCGGTGGTTTGATTTGACGTTGCGGCGATCAGCGGGACAATGGTTATTTTTCTCCGACCGTCAAAGGTGGCTTGCAGTGACAACTACGACAACACAAGCACGGTGATATTCATTTATTTTTTTATGCGTCGTGTTGTCCTCGTGATGGCAGGCTAATTCATTGGTGTCAAAGTTGTTACAAATGTGACGGTGAATGCATGGCTTTAATTTATTCCCATGTATGATTTCCTTTTGAATTAATTTTAATTGGATGTTTATTTAAATAATTGTATCTACGTTTAAATTAATTTTCATTTGGGATCTTCACACATGCTTTTGTGCCTGTTCGTGTGATACCTAATAAGTAATCACGAACGAGGGTTCATCAGAGAATTTATTTATTCAGAATTCGATCAAGCGCACGATCGAATTCTGAATAAATAAATATATTAATTGGAAAATTAATATTTTGTGTGTTCACTTATTCAAAATTATGTGAGTGACACTAAATAAGTGATCTCATGTGAGCGAACCCGATGCAGGTAGATACTTTGACTTTATGAGAAATGTGTTGTCGTATTTCACCAAGTGATTTAGTGCTATAATGGCATGCAAATTATTCATCAGGATAGAGAACAAAATGATGAATAATTTGTGTAAACATTAAAATACTGTCTAATATCAGAGAACGAGACCAGATAGTATTTTGATTAAATTTGGAATCGGTGATAATTGAATAAATAAATATTCAAATGTGGGAATTTAATAATTGACATTGCATGCACTTGAACGGACGTCATGACTCTGACACTTCCATCTCTTCCAGTATCTTTCATAGCTTAGTTCACTTAGATAGTTTTTGTTAATTTAAATAGTTATTTTTAAAATAGTCATTTATTTTTTAGAACTTAGATGTTAATCACACAATTAAATCCCATCTGCCTGAACATTCCTCCAAAAGGACATTTCTAGTGTCTACTCACATTCTATCTATGGTTTAACCCTGCTCACCACTTTTACAGTAGTTAGTATGTAAATAAATATTTCAAATTTTCACGGGTTGTGACGCGCGTGCCAAATTTATGGTGCCACTGCTAGGGAAAATATTAGCATTAGAAATTTCTTTAAAAGAGTGATTTAGGTAAAAAAAAATTAAAAATTAAAAAAAAATATAAAAAAAACATTTTACTACTCTGGGAATTTTTCATTACAGGGGTTTTCAAGACACCCATAAGTTCAAAATGACATGGGCTGCACCAGAAAATTACAACCAGTATCCGCCCTATGCAGCCCCGACTCAAGGTATGATGTATAATGATTCACTGCACATGAGATATCCAGGTAATCCCATTTATTTCAATGACCTTTATTCAAGTTCATTCTATGATCTATATGAGAATATTTCACCATGCTATGAAACAAGTCCTCATACATCTATTGATCATTTTCAAAGTCAATGCATTCTTGAAAATTTAGAACTTGATAATTCATTACAAACAAATGATTCAATAATTGAGAACATGTTGCATTTTGATATCACTGAGAAAAATCAGAGGTTTGAACTTCAAGATGAACGCAATGCAAAGTTGCTTTCCTCAACAAAATATCTAGAAAATCAATTGAAGAATTCAATAAATCAAATGAATCATATTTCCAAACTATATGAGTCATTACCACTTGATGATCTAATTCAAAACAATTCTTTTGAGGAGAGTGCAATAGAGGGTCCATTTGAACAACATCTATGTCTTGAGTCTGATAATGAGATTGATCCACCTTCTTTTCATCCATGCGATGAATCATATCCCTAAAAATTTAATTCTTCCAATCTAATCACATTTGAAGAATATGAGTGTTTGATCTTCTGCCCTGTTGAACATAATGGTCCCTCAAAAAATGTGATTTCATGTCCTTCTGTGAGTTCACAACCCAGTCATCCCCAAGTGAAAACGGGCACATTCAATGTCTATCAAATTGCACCTTTTGAAGATGAAAAGGAAATTTAACTAGGACCATTCTATACCATGATAAATTCAGGATTAAACCAAGAAAAAATTAATTGCCACACTCAAGACGACATCTCTTCAAATGACATCGAATCACCTCTTTCTGAAAATCATTGTGAGTCCAATTTTTTTTCGAAAATGGAGATTTCTGAAACATTTCTGGAGTCAAAGACTCAATAAGCATTGGTGGTATAGAACACTCAAAATTTTATAGAAACAATGGAAGAATGGGATTGCTTGGAGGTTCCTGAGTTTTTGGTGAAACATGTACCAATAGAGAAATATGATGCGGGCGGTATAGAAGAAAATTTCGAAAAGATGTCATTTTTGACACGATGGAGTCATCTGCTCCAATTGATTCCATGCCACTTGCTCTATGCGTCGAGGTTAAAAACACTTCACTTGAAATACCCACATATGCTAACAATATTTTTGACCTTGGCACGATCAATGAAACCATCAAGGATGAATTGACTTGGAAACTAGTTGATTTCTCTATGCTAGTGGTTGGGTGCGAAAATGAATTTGGATACATCATCAACCCAGATACTGCATTCAAGGATGTGATGGATATAATCCGACCACTGAATGATCCTGGTAAAGGTATTTTTTCACCTATGCACATTCAAATAAGTAATCTTCTTGATCTTTCTGCTGACATACTTTTCCCAAAATTCAATAATTCGATGATTCTTTCTTTAGGCGAGGTATATTCATTCCCTTGTATGTTTGCATATTTTCATTTCATTATGCACATCCATTTTTCTAACAAGCTTTTATGGAGATATTTTGCAGCTTGCAAGATAAACTCATCTTCAATGAATGGATTCTACACTCCTACTGAAAAAGAAGCAGATGCATGGTTGACATTTCCGTTCGATCCTGGTGGAGTTTGAACAACGTCTGGCTGAATACGAAGTAAACTTAGTGCTCAATGGGAGGCACCCATAATTTTTTTGTTTTCTTTTCACTACATTTAATTTCATTTCATTTAGTTTTCATTAAAAATAAAATAAAATAAAAAGGCATGCATTTACCACAATCTATTTTCTCCTAAAACTGCAGTGGATTTAAATTCATCGTAAAATTTTTTATCATACACATTATTTTGATTATGGTGTTACTTCTTTGATATGATGTGATTATGTGCTGTCAATGTGTAGGTTTTATAGGTATACCTTTTATGGAGATTCATTGGATACAAACAACCTCTCTACGTCAATCTGTACTTACACAGGGAAGTGTTTTATTTTTTCCATATTTTATGCTTCCACAAACACCATGTAAACTAATAAAAAAACAAAAAAAAAAGAAAATAAAAGAAACTAACACTCCTGTAGTTAATGAACCCACATAAAAGCTGCTGTATTTTTGTTGCAACACAGTCAGAAACATACCACTTGTGTCCCTAGGTAGTTTGAGCACCTGATTCTTGTTTGGAATTCTTTAATCCTTGATTTCATGACTTATATGATTATTGACATTATTTCATTCTTCGAAAATGTTTTTCAAATACTTGTATTTTGTTTGAGACACTTATTTGCACTCATGCTCATCTGTGTTGTCCAGCATTATATTTTTATACCCGTGAGGACTCTAATCCATTTTACATTCATATCATATTTCATTTTTTATTAAGGGAATCTCAACCATGTTTTGTCTTCTATAACTTTCCATGTTTTTTCCATCAAAGCGATCAGAATTTTTGAAATTTGCACTAAAATAATCGAGCCATCTGTTTGATATTTTAGCCCCGTTGACCCACTGATCCACCCATATATTTTCTCTATCGTATAGACCATAGAATCCACGAAGAAGCCTTTTTAGGATGATCCCAAGCTAATACCCTTCCTCACCAATTTCTTGAATTTTTACACGATAATTTTCAATCTAAGTGTGGGGGAGATATTTAATCATGGAGAGGGTTCTTTGAGGGGCAGGGAGTCATTTGACGTACATGGATTGACATTATCCCATCCGGATCATATGAGTTATTTTTCACAATAGCCACATTCATTATATATATTTTGATATAGGAATATAGAATCCTTTTGGTTCCAACAATGAGTACATTGGTGGTCATTATGTGTAACCCTCCCTTTTGGGGATACCTATAAAAGTGATGATCCATTATTCCAGGAACTAGAGAGTTTTTTATATGACCTACCTTCATTGAGATGTTACAGCGTATACACTACTTGTGTACCATTCTTTAAGATTATTGTCTGAAATTTATTTCATGGGGTTTTTGAGTTGATACTCACCAGTTTTTCCTGACCATATTATTTGAGTGAGTTGTGTCTTAAAAAAAAGGGAAAAAATAGAAAAACTCTGGATTATCATATGCTTGGCGACAAGCATTGTTTTATGTGTGGGGGAGTGATATTTTGAGAGAGACATTTGAGGGAAACATTTGGATTAAAATATATCACAAATTTATTTCAAGATTCAACCCTCCTTTTTACCAAAAAGATGTCAATTTGTTTTAACCCACCATCCCACAGCTTCAGAAACATTTGAACCTCATATAAAGTCCTTGATATTGGTGCATTATTTTGATTTCCACTAGTGGAGATGTGAAATTAATGGCAAGCCTATGGTAAGCATGCATGTGTACGAGAATTGAGCATGACTTTGATCAAATTTTTTCTGAGAGATAAGAGTGATGGCAAGGTAGGTCACATGATACATGAGTGCATGTACGTGTTTTGAAAAGAATGCAAGTGAAAGAAAATTTGGTTTTGAAAATTGAAGTTTTAAATGAAGCAAGATATTTTATGCGGAAAGAGAATGGAAAATTTTTAACTTTTAATTTTTATGTATGGATTTGCCTATGGGACCACTTGTGTTCTATTTCAGATTGTTTATCCCAAGAGTGAAAAAGTTTAAGTATGAGGGATTTGATGTACATGGATTTTTCCATTTATTTTAATAATTTTCTAACTTAGTTTTAATTTAGTAGTTTAACCATTTTTTATATTTTTAGTTTATTTTTGTAGCTTTTTAGTAGTTTAATTATTTTAATAAATTTTAGTTAATTTATATACTAATATTAGTAATTTAGTATTTATATTAGTTATATTAATTTTATATATAATATCTGACACTATATTATTATTATTAGTTTCTCTAATTTTTGTTTTTTTATTTTATTAATTTTTATTAGTGTGTATATTTTAATTTTATTTTTATTTTATTTCATTATTTGGTTTCATCAATAAAATAGAATTTTTTTAGTTCATTATTATATTTAATAGTAATATTATATTTAATTACATTGCATTAATATATTATTATTTATCATTTTTTAACTTAGTTAGATACATATTTTTATTTAATTTAAACTTAACATTTCTTTTTTTTGTTTTTATTTATTTTCTTCTCCCCCCTAACTACCCCACCTCACTTGACCTTTTCTCCCTTTTTTCTCAACCTACCCCTATCCATGTCACTCACCCACACCCTCTCTCCAATCTATTTTCAACTCTCACCCCTCCCCATTCTCACGCCACTCCCAATAACACCCCATATATCCCTTCTAAGCCGCTACCTCCTCTATTGAATCCTCTCCCCCACTAAATCCCCAAAGAACCCGACCCCCCTTTTATCCCCTGGAAACCCCCTACCGTTCCTATCTATCTAAGCCACCTCCCCTCCTTATCCACCTGGCAGCGCCTCCCAGGCCTCACTCCCCTCAACTCGGCCGCCCCCTCCTCTCATCTCCCCACAACCGTCTCCCCATTAATCTACCTGATCCTGCTGCCCTCATCCCAGTGCGCCTACCCCCTTATCTCCAGGACCTCGGCTCTTAAAAATCCCAGCCACCCCACCACCCTAATCACCCTGCTCCCTTTCTTGTCACCCCCTATCACCTCTCTTCTAAGGTTCTCGCCAGAAAACTTCAAGGTGAACCATGACGGCCGGTCTCCCCTCCACTAACCAGAACAAAATCTGATGATCGACCTCCTTCATTCTATGTGAGCAGTGGTGGTTCGATTGCTTCATCGACATTTGGTTCACTTCTTCAGATTGGCGGTGTCTGCCAAGAACAAAAACAAATCCAATCATTTTTGTAGGTGCACATCGCAGTGGTTTGATTTGACATTGCGGCGATCAGCGGGACAATGGTTATTATTCTACGACCATCAAAGGTGGATTGCGGTGACAACTATGACAACATGAGCACGGTGATATTCGTTTATTATTTTATGTGACGTGTTTTCTTCGTGATGGCGGGCTAATTCCTTGGTTCTGGAGTTTTGACTAATGTGACGGTGAATGCATGTCTTTAATTTATTCCCATGATTGATTTCCTTTTGAATTAATTTTAATTGGATGTTTAGTTAATTAATTATATCTACGTTTAAATTAATTTTCATTTGGGCTCTTCACACATGCTTTGGTGCCCGTTCGTGTGATACCTAATAAGTAACCACGAATGGGGGTTCATCTGAGAATTTATTTATCCGTAATTCGATCAAGCGCGCGAGCGAATTCTGAATAAATAAGTATATTAATTGTAAAATTAATATTTTTTGTGTGAAATTATTCAAAATTGTGTGAGTGATACTGAATAAGTGATCTAATGTGAGTGAACCCGACATAGGTAGTTACTTCAACCTTGTGAGAAACTGTTCGTCATATTTCAACAAGTGATTTAGTGCTATAATGACGTGAAAATTATTCATCAGGACATAGAACAAAATGAAGGATAATTTGTGTAAACATTCAAATACTGTCTAACATTAGAGAATGAGACCAGACAGTATTTTGATTAAATTTGGAATCGGTGATAATTGAATAAATAAACATTCAAATGTGGGAATTAAGTAATTGACATTGCATTCACTTGAACGGACGTCATGACTCTGACACTTCCATATCATCCAGTTTATTTCATAGCTTAGTTCACTTAGATAGTTTTTGGTAATTTAAATAGTTAAATTTTAAATAGTCATTTATTTTTTAGAACATAGATGTTAATCACACAATTAAAGCCCATCTGCCTGAACATTCCTCCAAAAGGAAATTTCTAGTGTCTACTCACATTTTCTCTGTAGTTCGACCCTGCTCTCCACTTCTACAGTAGTTAGTAGGTAAATAAATATTACAAATTTGCATGCATTGCAACATTCATACCAACTAAATAATATACTTATCATATAATTATAATTATGGAAAAATAAAAAAACATACCTTCTTTATGTTATGATCATTGAAAAATAGAAACGTTACTCATGTGTACGTACAATTTACCGTTTCCATGACCATAACATTGTTCATTTCTCCTAACCACCATTGATAAATGGTTTAAATTATAATTGATATATAAAAATTATATTTATGTCATGATTATTATTCTTGATATGATTAATTTATAATCTCTTTGACATTAGTCAACATTCCAAAGTTATTTTAGACATATGAGTCTAACATTATCAAAACCTAAGACTTCAAACTCAATGATTATGTAATTTAATATAATGTTATAATGATTAAAATAAAAGTAATAATAAAATTTAAAATTTTTCATAATCATCTAAATAATTAAAATAATTTTATTATTTATGAAGATAAATAATGCATGTGAAAAATCAAGATCAAGGAAAGGGATCTCTCTAAAACAACATTTTCTTTGGGTTATGACCAATATTTATCTAAATCACTTTCAATATCTATTTAATATTATTGAATTAATGAATTATATGTAAATTTATATCAAATATATAAATATCTTATGGTTCATTTCTTTTATAGAGTAATACATGTGTTATGTTTATTTCTCAAATTATTTCATTACAAAATTTTCCTTGATTATAATATGATCCAGGATTATGAATACCACTATATTTCCATTAGTAATTATTATTACATGACTTATGATTGACTTCATTTATTTGGAACATATATATCATGAAAATTTTGTGATGGGTGCACCTATATAGTGCTTCAATTCATTGGGTAATGTTATCATCATGAGTCATTATGCATGGAATTAGGGAATAAACCTAATCCATTATAAGAATTCCACCATGTGATATTTTCTAGGAGATTACCCTTGACACATGTTTATGTCATGTTATATGTTTTTTGACACTTCCTATGATACCATGATCTTATGATACCATTTTCCATATGTTATGATTACTTGTGATTACTCATGAGCCTTCTCTTTTATGATATCGTGTTATACCTTTGAATCATAAGTTCTATTTCCTTATCATGTTTATTCCCTTAAAATGAATTTTAGCTAACCCATTTAGTTTATACATTCCTTAGGTTATATTATACATTTTTAGTAATCCATATGGATTTAAGAGCTCATTATTGAGAATGAAATTAAGATATCATATTTTAGTTTCATTTTAATGTAATATAATCCTAGTATTCTAAATACACTATATCTTATGATCATTGGGATGTACTGTTTGGATACTTATATTTCAAAATAATTTCCAAACATGTGTGAAAGGTCTAGGTTTCTATAGTTGGTATCAGAGAAAAGGATTAGTTAACCTTTAAAAAAATGACAATAAAAATTTAGTGATAACACTAGGTATAAGTCTAAGGATAAGTCTATGTATAGGAAAATACCCTAGAATTGTGGTAAAGGATAGACATAATAGTTTATAATAAATTAAATATCTTTCCTGATACTACAATAGATGTGGATCTAGAATAGTTGTACATAGGTATAATAACTCATAATTGGGTTCATTGAAATGGAATCTATTTTCACCTAATTCTTGAAGATGGTTCTTACTGGAGACTTGGTCTAACACTCTCAGGGGATTTTTTTAGAAATTAAATAGATATTTATAAACCATGATAAAGGATTTGAATATACGATTACTATTAATGAACTTAGACAATCCTAAGGTGTCATAGATTCGAAATAATGTGTCATGATTTAGAAAACCAATAAATTGTTTTTCACAATTATGTGATTTTTCACTATGATTATTATTTCTCATACCATGTTTTTTGGTTTTAGTCAATGGATAGAATTAGGAGGAGTCTAGTAAACATTTAATGGTGGATAATTATGTGGTTATGAGTGGATAAATTGTATGATTACTGGAGATAAAAATATCATGTTTATTCCTAATCATCTATCATTATATATGATTAACAACGTAAAATTTAGTGAGATTCCTAACTCATCAAATAAGAGGAAGAATGACATTTAGGAAAGTTCGCGGGGTTAATTAACATAGATTAAAGAAGATTCAACATCATACATGTCATGAAGTTTTGAAGAAGAATCTATAATATTATCTCAAATGGAGGCAAATAACTTTTCAATATTGGAATGTAGGTCATAGTGAAATGAATTGTGAATAAATTCAATGTCTTATATGTAGGAAACTTGATAATTATCAGAGTAAATGTCCTAGACTAAGGGTTAGACACTATACTAAGGAAGCAAATTTTTTATAAAAAATAATTGAATAAAAGAGTTTAAGTATTTAGGTATTGGGATTCAATAATTTTGTGGTAGAATTATTTTTACCAATAATATTTTGGCTATAAAAATAAACAATTATCTAAGTATTTTGTGAATTTTGGAAGCATATATGTATTCATGTAATTGTAACATAAGGTTCCTAGATACCATCATGGGTTTATGAGTTTAATGTGGGTCTTATGTTCTAAGTCTTAGACCACCTTTTGAGTTCTAACTGATGGGATTGTAATGTGATTAATGATATTTTGGAGAATATTTTATTGAGTTATGATATATATATATAATGATTTAGTTTAATGTAAATTAATATTTGGGTATAATTATATTATGTTTTTGGAGATGTTAGTAGAAAGGTTTGATATAACCATTAATGTTAAAAAATTGTATCTTTGTAAATTCTTGAAAATACAAGATAGTTTCCAATAAAAGTCATTATTTTTCATTATTAATAAAAAAATCATTATTTTCAAAAAATTATCAAAAATTAAATCAATGATAATTTCAAAATTAATATTTAAAAAATAAATTTTATTTTATTAGTTAAATTTTCTTAAAGTAGAAAATATTAATTATATTATTATTTCATGAAAATAAAAAAACCCATTTTTTTGAAAAAAATGTATTTTTGAAGCATATAAATACTTCACTAAAAATTGGGTACTTGTCAATATATTTTATTTATCTAAAACCATTAAACATATTTTAGAAAATGTGGTTATTCTTATTCACTCTTCCAATTTAAGGTTATTGTTATGACAATGTAATATATGTAGGTACATTTAGACATGGATCTGCATGTATCGCAATAAATTAGAGAAATTAAAATATCATAAAATATTGAAGTGTTACATTATTACCCATTAATATAAATTTTACCCTCATAATTTTCTCACACTGATACAAAAATATTCAGAATTTTTTATTTCATAATATCTTTAGGTTCCCATTTAACTTATTTTAATTGTCTGATTCCTCAAAGAGAACGTTAACCAAGTGCGTAGATTTGTTCTATATCAATTTGTTTCTATGATCCAAGATTTATATCTATTTTTCATGATAGGAAATATCATGCTATTATGGTATGACCTATGTTTAGTACAAATTATGGACTAGTTATGTACCTCCTCATGAGATAAATGTGAAGGACATCATGAACATGAGAGAGGTACTGTAGAAATGTAAATAAATAAGCTTACATCCCCACTCGATAAAGAATATTGAGGGGGTAAATATATATAAGGATCAACTCTACCTTCATTATAGATCTCATAAAATTATTCCATATATAAATTCATAAAAATATATTATCACAAAATTTGAATTCCATATTTCATAGGCAATTTTTACCATAATGTTTTTGATGAATTTGTGATGCCTTGATGTGTTGCTGAATGGATTTGACTTTATCTACTATTTCCTTCACTATATCAGGTCCCAAAAATTTTATTTCTATAAATTTATCTCATAATGTTGTATTTATATACCTATTTCCATAGAGGGATTTATAAGGAGCCATCTGAATGATTGAGTGACAAATATTGTTGTAATAAAACTCGATTAGGGAAAGGATCTCATTCCAACAACCTTTTAAATCCATAGAGATAGATCTCATAAATCCTATAAGTTTTGAATGGATCTACTAGATTTAACATATTTATAGGAATGGAAAATATTTCTAAAATGAATCTTTGAATCAATATATTTCTAAATAATTCTCTTGAACATAAACATAAACCTCAAATCTCATTCATATATAAAAAAAATCCGGTACTTCATATTAACAAACTAATTAATTAATATAAATATATTACGGAAACATTATTAATAGTGAAATATTATCTTATAGTAATGATCTATGCTAACTTCCTATTGCGATCAACTACAACCCAAATAGAATTATGGTCTTTTTATGTTTTATAATATGACGAAAAAGTCTATGGGTTTTCCCCATTTCCATTCTAATATGGGTAATGGTGTTAAAATCCCCTTACAATTCTATCACATTTCCTTAACATGAAAAAATATGAATCTCCAAGATATATAATTTGTGATATCTCTGTACATGTTTCCCCACTATAAATATTCTTTCATATTTCAGTACATATTCTTACTTCTAGGATGGATAGAGAATGATGAACTATGAGCTTCATCCAAAATATCATTCATAAAATCTTATATGGATGTGATACATACAAGGTTAATGAAAATTAATATTCAATCACAATCAAGTTTGAACTTAGGAACATTTTAAACCTTCTTTTATAGTTCTATATATTCATTTTAACCCTTTTAATCTTAACACATATAGATGGTTTAACACACATTTGAGTAGGATAAGATTTTTACAGTTCATTCAAGATATCTAGACCCATCCTTTAAAAATAATGATATATTTTATCTTTTTTGATTATATTCATTGACAAAAAAGTTACTTTCATATTAGATCATCTTCCACATAATCTTCCTTCATAGGGTGGTAATGTATTGAGAATCACTAATATTTAATAAAACTCAACTATATTCTCTGGACCATATCCATCGTTTTCGAGTTAATATATACTTTAATATTTATGATCATTATATGTGTCACAAAATTTTTTATAAATATTATACCTACTTATCCTTAATTAAAAAATTACCATAGCTAACTGCAGATAAAGAGTTGGGTAGTTTTTTTCAAGAACCTTTAATTTCCAAGAGGCATAAGTTATCACTATATCATTCTGTATGTGTACATATCTATTTCCCTTCTTTGGTGCATCACTACAGATCACAAAAAGTTCTCCACTGTAGGGTAGTGTAATAAAAAAAATCAATGACTAAACTTCTCTTCAGTTCTTTGATTTTTCCTCACATGCATCGGTCAAAATAAAATTTCCTCCCATCCTAGTTAACTTGGAGAGTGGATTAGAAAACCATGAGAAATTATCCACAAAGTGTCAATAATACCTAGATAAAACATGAAAAATACTTATCTTAGTCACAGTGGTTGGGATTTGAAATTTATAATAACATCTATCTTTGATGGATATATAAATATATCTCACTTGATATTATGTGACCAAAAAATAAAACTTTTTGTATCCAAAATCCACAGTTGGTAAATTTTTCATACAAATTCTCTTTTCTTATGGTCTTATGTATAATAAATAAGTGACATGATTTATCTTCATAATAATTTTAATATATAATAATATTTTCTATAAATACTACCAAAAACTGATCAATGTAATATTTGAATATTATATTCATTAAATCCATGAAGATAATGGAGTAATTAGTAAGACCAAATTGCACCACTACAAATTCATTATGTCCATACATCATTTGGAAGGCTGTATTGTATGTGTCTTAACTTTTGAACATCGACTAATTATATCCAAATCAAAAATAAATATTTTAAAATTTTTATCTCTTCAAAATTGATTAAACAAATAATTAATATGGGGAAGATGATACTTAATCATGTTTTTGATCTCGTTATGTTCCTGAAAATCAAAGTAATGTTGTATTGATCCATCATTATTATCAACAAAAAGAATAGTTACAACCCCTGGTGACACACTTTTTTGAATGAACCACTTGTAAATATTATCTTGATATTAATTATTGAATTCCTACAACTTAATTAGGGATATTCTATATAGTTATTTTGAAATAGGTGTAGCACCAGTTATGTGTTAGATTGGAAACTCAAAATCACTATTTGGTGTAAGACATGAAATGACTTTTTTAAATCATCAATAAAATATCAAAAATGGTTATAACTTTTATGTTGATATTCCCCCCAACCATATGAGATAAACACTCATTTTTAATTGGAACCAAGACCCCTATAATAGATATAATTTACATGGAAAGTTTATATTTATTTTCGCATTGATAGTCGATCATAGTTTGGTTTGGAATATCAAACGCTACTTCTCTTCCAAATAATTTGATGTGGGATTTATATAAATAAAGTTAATCCATGCCTAAGATGACATAAAATTCAATTAGAGGTAAAATAACATGTTTTTTAGGAATCACATTCTCACAAACATCAATTGAATATGAATCGTAAATATGAGAAGTGATCATTATACCATTAGAAGTTTTCACTAATAATTAAAAATCTAATCATTGGGGAGGTATTATGATACCCTTAGAAAATTTTTAAAATATAAAATAGTGGGTAGATCCATAATTAGATAAGACATTAGATTTACAAGAGTGAATGGTAAGTTTACCTTTCACCACATCATTATTAAACCCCACATTGGAAATAATGATCACATGATATTTAAAATTTTCTATTTTATTAAGATATTTCTGATGCCCATCATTATTATTGACAATCATATTTGAGAATTGGTTGGTATAATTCCCATACATTATAAATTTAAAACAATGGAGTGTGGGCGGTGATTTATTTGGTACTTTCTCTCTATCATTAGTTAACTTTTTCTTCTCATCACATCATTATTCAATTTATTTATGACCTTACATTTTACACATATGACATTTACCATTACCCTAAAGGTAATTTATTCCATGTTTTATTCTAAACATAGAGTTTAAACGAAATATAATCTTATTTGATCCATGGGTTTTTGATTTTCCTTTGAATTTAATTTTTATTTTCTTATCCGAACTATGAATTTTATAGGTAACCCCAATATCTATTTCAACCTTGAAAACACTTCAAGTGATATCCTCAAAGATACTAAAGTCCCTTATGAATTATGTCCTTTAGATACTTGGTTACAATCCATTAAATTATTTAAAAAACTTACATTTAAATTGGATGACAACACCGGAAGCATACCTTGGAAGTCCTATAAAAGTCTCTTCATAGTTACCTAATGATTCATTATCCTTCTTCTTTAGCATAAAAAATAACTTCTATATTTTCATATAAAGAGTTAATGGAATGTACATATTAAAAAATAATCTCCTAAAATTTTCCCACACTATGGATTTAATCTATTTATCTTCCTTCTGTTCTTGATATGAGTTAATCATTAATCTTTTTATTATTCTAAATGATACAAAACTAAAATAAAATTTTATTAATCCCAAAAATAGATAATGGAAAATATCATTTCAGTGGTATTGATCAATTTATTTTTAATTATTGGATCAAAGGATTCACTTAAAGAAAGTTGATGTTGCATTATGATGGATATAACAAAACATTTTTATATCATTTTCTCAATTGGAAGCTCATCAGGATTCTTAAGTTGATAATGTTTTATAAGTATAGAAAAAATATGTATTATTTCATATATGATAACATTTGGTGGATTAGGAGGAAAGTCATTTAATTTTCTTTCACATTCTGTATTAACCTGAATTTTTTTATTTTCAGCTAATGAATATAACCTAAAAGTAGATTCTAAGAAATAATTATCATTGTAGAAATACACATAATCATAAATAATTATTTATAGGATGTCTAAATCATGAAACCTTATTTTTAATATATAAAACCTTAGGTTTAACCTAGGTCATTCGTGATCATCATATGCCTAATTCCTTTATAATGGTTCATAATGATATTATAAATTAACCCAATAATATCCCCAGGGAGTTCCAAACCTAGTGTGCAGTAAGGGTACCCTCACTGTGTAGTGTAATGATGGACACGATATACCCATACAACTATTTATATTGTTATTAACCCAAGATTCATCTTTTATAAAACTAATTCCACTTATAGTATCAATGAATGGATTTTTTTCTTGGAAAATCACACTCTTTTAGTTACCATAAATTATAATTTACTCACATACATATGACTATATTAAGGGATCATACTATAGTTATCTCATCATAGCTTCTAAAGTTAAATAAACCTTTATCTAATACCAACTATATCAACCCATACTTTTCATACATAAATATGTCATCATATTATATTAATATTCAATAAATAATATTATGATCCCCACCAGAATCATTTAGTTTTAGTGTGTTTGGAAACATGTATAGATAAAAATCTTATTCATAATTGATTTATACCATCTCCCAATAAGTTCTTTATAATTAGAACCCTTCATAGAAATATAATACTTAAAAGATTTATTAATAACCTGGTGAAAGAGAATATAATAAAGGGTGAACTTAGATTCTCAATAAGGGTAAACAATAAATTTATCAATGATAACATAAAAGAACACGAGCATAAGGGTATGGGAATATGTTCATAAAATTTTAAAACCAATCCCTCTATAACATAGATAAAAATATTGATTCGTTTAATAGATATTGGCAACTAAAAATACATGAATCATAAATAAATTAAATAACATGATCCCTAAGAGTATAAAATTTAAATAATACATATGCTTTTGGCATATAAGTAACAATATAT
This sequence comes from Viscum album, assembly GCA_963277665.1. NCBI lineage: Eukaryota > Viridiplantae > Streptophyta > Magnoliopsida > Santalales > Viscaceae > Viscum > Viscum album. The sequence goes on from OY728130.1 coordinate 1,231,034,324, forward strand.
ATTCACTTCTCTAGTCAAGGATCACTTCCAACACTGTCATAGTGGACTAGGTTCAATCCTCATTTCATTATATCTTTAGTTAAGGTTCACTCTCAAGACTATCATAGTGGAAAAATACTATTACTATACTTGGTTAAATACCCATTCCAAAGTCTATTATATTATGAGATATCCATATTTACTTAATGAATTAAAGACCATATAATTCTAGGCCCACACATCACATAATGAATACCATACATATGTGTGCATTAAGATTATAAAAAATTCATCATTTCATGGACCAAATAAATGAGATTGGTTAAAAAACATTTCCTCATAGAACCATAATATAACCCATGGAAAATAAATGGGTTTCATAAAAGTATAATCATAACTTAACTAAACCATGAGAAAGAAATGGGTTTCATAGAATTATACTTAAATAATCATCATAATCCACAAATTGAATAATTTTTTTTTATCCTTTGGTTATATCACTAGTAAATAATAGATAACATCAAAAGATGTTATTATTTAATGAAAATATATTTAAAATATCATTGTATCATTTCTTGAGGAAAACAATCTTTCCACTTTGAAATATCTTATTTAAATTCTTAAAATTTACCAAATGTTAATAGTTTTTTTATTTGAAATGAACCTTGGAAACTTGTAATGTAACCTTCAAATAATTTAATGATAATGATAATGGTAAGTTTTATTATTTTCATGCATGTTATAAAGAAGATTCCTTTCACATTTTTTGTAAAAATTAAAAAATACACCATTTGAAGAATGATAGGAAGATTCATTTTACACCATTTTGTAAAAATTAAATCAAGTGTAAGAATTAATTTAAAAAATAATAAGATAATATTGAAAATATTCTTGAAAACAATTTTTGAAAAAATAGAAGTGGAAGAAAAAGTATTTTCAACTAAAGAGAGAAACAAAAGTATGTCTCCCTTAAAAATAGTATCTTACTCTCTTGATATAAATAGAAAAAAAGAAAGGAAAACCTGTAATCTCAATATATTACCATATAAGAAGAAAATTCATGGATTTATTGATTGATTATCCATAAAATTTCATTATCATAAATTTTATCAAAATAAATATTGACAAATAGTAAGATTGTAGTATAAATACATTACCAAGAGTTTAATATGATTCAAAAAATGCTTTAATATAACACTCCAAACCCAGACTTCCAGATTTAGTACATAATAATTATGTGTAATTTTTTCATTTAAAAGAAATTAAAAATACACAACACTTAATATAATTGAAGTTGTTTTCCAATCTATGTTCTAAAGAATTATATGACATCATACAATTCATCCGAGTCTCAAAAAAATAAAACAATTTACTTAGTGTGTGTTAACTCCATAGTGAAAATTTTCGTATTAGAAATTTAATGATACCTATGGAAATATTTTTAAAATAATGATATGAGAATTAAATTTCCCAGTAAGTGGTTTTAAAATCAATGAAATACCTTTTATGAAATCAAAATATTTTGAGAATTACTTTTTAACATTCTTTTGATAATACCTTCGAATTGTTTTTGAAATACCTTTTGAAAATTTTATTAAAAGTGTTTATTATTTTAAAATTATACAATAATAGAAATTATATATGATAAAAACTTCTTTAAAATTAATCGAATGATTTTTTAGGAAACTTTATGCAAGAATTTGAAAAAACATGAGGCCCACTTGAAACATTGTAGGCTATATGGGCCTACCCAATTTCCTTAGTTATGGGTTCACTCCCTAATTCCCTATAATGTTTACAATGTTCAAGTGCCTAATTTTATAAAAAAAATTATGCTTTCCTTACACACACACACACACATATATATATACATTTTTTACTGAAGTTTTTTTGTTTAAAATCATAATCATGCATTAAATAAAAATACAGAATTTTATTAATATAAAAATATATAAATATTTAATTTTATTAGAAATCATTTGTGTGATTTGGTAAAACCTAAACTCATTAAAAAATACATTGAGTGGAATAAACGAATCATTAATATCCACATATTAAATATTTCCCATGAATTACTTTTCATTACAATGTTAATCTTTATATTTTAAAACTCATCCTTAAATAAAGATATTAAATACCCATTTACCTGATTTAGAATATGAAATTTTAAAATATCATTTTATACATAAAATAATACTGTAAAATAAATAAACATTCACATAAAATAATAACAATTTTAAATTTATGTTCATATAAAATAATGGATAAATAATCATAAGAATAAACAATTATATGACACATAAAATTTTAATTCGTAACTTTTTGAATACAAATTTAATCCTTGATCAACATGGAAATATCAAATTGAGTAACACCATGATTTGATATGAATTTCCCATTCATTAAAACCATGAAATAATGGCCCAATTGTATATATATGTATATTTTTTTATACACATACTTTATAATTATTAAAATCCTCACATAAGTATAAATTGGAAGGGTTTCCATAATTATAAGAACATACATATATTATTTGATGAACCTAAACATGAAGATGTTTATACATACACATATGTATATAATTATAAACCTAAAAATAGAAGTATTATTCTTTAATGATATTAAACATTTAATAAATCATATTTTTAAAACATATTAATATATATAATATGCCCATAAAAATACTAACATGATTTTGAAGTAAATATTAAGAGTTTGAAAAATAATACATAAATATATATATATATGTCAAGCATAAACATAAATATTATATACATATGTATATAAATTATTAATTAAAAAATATAAACTTGGGAGTTATAAAACATGGACTTTGAAATACTTATATACAATATATTTCAAAACTAAATTCCCCTTAAAAATGAAAATCATATATAAATAAATAACCCCTTATAACTTTTTTATAAAAGTTTAGACCATAGAATGATAATAATAATAAACTCTCTTACTTATATATAATATATACAATATAATATTTAAAACCAAAAAGTTGTTTTATTTTTGATAATGAATTCATTTAAAATAGAAATTAGAAAATAACCCTTACCTTAAAATTAAACTATAGTTGTATACTGTCAGAGCTAAAAGATTATTTGTTTCTCTCTATATTTTATCATAAAGAGCATGCATTTGTAACACCCTAGGCTTTCACGATACACTTCTCTTTCAATAATGCAATAGCTTGCATTGTACGCTGGTTCAAGTTCTAACACACCGCGACTAATCAAAGTAGCCGTTATGAATATTAATAGACACTTTTTAAAATTATAGAAATTTTATATTTCAAAATGGACTTCATTTCTGTATTCGTAATATCGAAATTATCCTAATTTGATTTTTTTGTAATTTTCTGAGAACTTCCATTTTTTTATGAATAGTGAAGAATACTAAAAAACAACCTTTTTAATCAAAATAATTTATAGTGATAAATTATACTATTGAGTGGTTTTAATGTATAATTATAATATATTTTTACCATTTTATCCAATGGTGTTCATTATAATTAATTTCACTTTGAAAGTAGACATAAACAATTGTCAATCTTTTTTTATATATTGTTTCTTAAAAACACGCTATTTGTTGTGAAAGTGAGAATTAATTATAAAATTAATTAAAGCAACTAATATGTTTGGAATTTTCTAAAATAGACATCATTTTTGAATTTGGAATATCAATTATAGCTTAGGGTAAAATTTTGTCATTGTTCTGAAAACATCAATTTTTGATGAATAGTGAAACCACTAAGTGGTAGTTAAATAACTGATTTTTCATTTAAATGAAATATTACCACTTATGTGATTTTATTTTCAACAATCTTACATACATGGTTGTCATTAGGATGTAAAATTTGGTTCAATGGGATTAAAATAATTTTTGGTGAATAGTAACTTTTAAGTTTAATTAATCGCGATTAAAGGTATTAAGTGAAATTTAAGGTAAAAATGATATTATATAAATATGAATATACCTTTACACTTGTCCTAACCCTATTGTATGTGTCATGGACGACCAAGAAAATACATGGGTCAACTTGGGGACCCCATGGAGCCACTTTGGTAGGAAAATGACATAAATAACTTTTTATTTAAAGTTAAAATAAAAATGTCACAAACATAAGTTTTCTTACTGAAACAATTTTTAAATGGGTTTATACAAGTAATATTTTTTACTATAAATATTCATTTGAAATATAAAATTATTTAATACATCATGGTATTTTTTTATAATTTTTAGACATTAAATAGACTAAATTATCTATGATACCCTGATGATGCAGCGATTACCTCATTAATTAACGATTTTAATAAAATAGAAGGATAATGTAAAATATAAGCATTAAAATTGTCAAAAGACTATTTGATGAGAATATTACGAACCCTTATCACCTTATCCTTGAATTATATAAGTGTGGGACCTTTATAATCTGAAAATCATTGTATAATAAAGTAACATTTCATTACTTTCCAAGAGTGCCCCTCCTCTCCACTTATAAAAGGCCCCCACCACTACCACCTTACTCACACCTTCAAAGCCTTTTGGCTGGGCCAACCTCTGCCCAAATACTCTCACCACTTCCCTAAATTACTCCTAGAAGCCTCACTTTGGGAATAATTCTTCCCAAGGAAGCCTTTGGCTCAAATCAAAAGAGTTACCCGATTTTAAGGTAATGTCTTCTCTTATGTTATTTTGTTTTATTTTGCTTATCCAACACCCTAAACTCTTTTTATTCATTTCTTTTGCAACAAATCCAGTATCCTAAATATACTAGGATGGTTTTATAAGAAGTATTAGAGCTAAACTTACACACACCTACATCTAATGGTTAAAGAATATACTGTTTTTGTGGATGGAGAATTTCTGCCTCATGAAACGATGATTGTTCAACACTCATATAACACCTTAAAAGGTGGCCATTAAGATGTAAATCTATTTATAAATGATATATAATATGTTTATGTCTTACTTAAGGTTATTTATTTTTCATTTATGTCATACCTTTACTATTTCCATTATGGGTAAACGCGATATTTTCATTTTAGGAAGTGCGGACTACCGCCCCCTCAAAGTGATTTGAATCGTTAATGCCATATGTGGGATGTATAAATGATGGAGTAAATGATATTATATATGATATTATACTGGAATTATAATATACCTTTATATCATTATGATTTCATTAAACACAAAATAGAAATGAAAGTAGCGTTCATGCGTACGTACAGCTTACCGTCTCCATGAACGGTGCATTTCATTTCTTACCTCTAAACATTATGGAATATTATAAATGCATGAATATACTGGATATATATGAGATATATGATATCTATATCATGAATATAATTCTTGTATATAATGGATATTTCACCACATGAACAAATTGTAATTTTAAGAAGTTTATTTTTGACTCAAGTACCAAAGATCGACAAAACGACCGTTATTAACTTAAATAATTACATAATGTTAATAACATGGTAATAATTGATGTAAAAGGAATAAAAAACTTGTAAAGGTTATTAAGAAATTATAAATTAACTCTAGTTTATTATTCAAGAGGTTAAAGAACGGTCGAGTCAAGACAGGACGCAAGGTAAGGGAACTTCTTAACCCAATGTCCATTATTTGGGTTAATCTCCTACTTTCAAATTATGTCAAGATATTATTATGTACTATCTTGTATTTTTAATTTCTTATGTGTACTTATAGTGAATACACATAATAGATCTATTTAAAAAAAATTGACCTTTTTAAGGGACTTCGTCTCAATCACCATTCATTGAGGAATATTTGGTTTTATACACAACTTTCCTTTATACGATGTATAAACCCCTTTGACTTTTACATTTATTAAAAAGGAATATTTTTATACAAAGTGTTTTACTAAATGAAAAAAAGGAATATTTTTCTTGTCGTACGTATGCGGTGACAACAACTTCTCCGCCACCATGGCCATTATTTGGGTTTCGACTTCCTCTACAAGCCATAACATTTTTTTAATGAAAAATAAATACAATGTTTTAACTCTCTTTTATTTTGGTATTGAAAATGGTTTTGAAAGTGTTTTTATTATATCAATGTTTTGTATTGATATCTTGTGATTGAAATTTGGAAATGTTATGTTTCCTTTATGTTTGTTTTATGTGATACGATTATGTTATGGTTTATGATATGTTTAAACCTATTCACATGAGGAATGCATTGGACTTAATAAGTGACGGGTGGAGCCCGCTACAGCTCCTCGATGAATTGGTAGGTCTCATGAGACCAACTAGTGTCTTGGAACGAGACCTTGACAAAATATTATTTGTGGTCTTGGCACGAGGCCTTGGCTACGTGGTTATGATAGTCTGGCATTATGCATTCCATCATTATGAAAGTGGTTATTGATATTTCATGTGATTATTCAACTAGTAGAATATCCATGTGAGTAAGTAAATAGAATTATTTCATTTTAATTTTCCATATTATACTAAAGCTCAAGTTTAAAAGGCTTTTGTTTTAGTTATACATTTCCTGAAATGTAAATGTTTATTTATGAAAGATTCCGCTATATTGTTATCCATAATGAGCATCTGAGATCACCCCTTTCAATGTTTTAATATTTTCTAGGATGTGAAGAAGTATTTTATGAATGACCTGCAGGGATAGTCAGAAGAGGATATGAGTGTGGACTAAGGAGACTTTGTTATTGTAGTTTTTCAGTTTATGATGTAATGTAACATTTATGAATGTATCTAGTGTTTCCAAGGCTACTAAACTAATCGGTCTTTCGAGACTTGATCTTTTGTGATCATGCCAATGTTACGAAGTAATGCACTGACTCTGGGTAACTTGGGTCGGGGCATTACAGTTGGTATCATAGGCAGTTTAGTACTAACCTTGGAATCTAGATTTAGATGAACTCTGATTAGAGCACATAGCCCTAAGATAGACTTTGAGGATTAGTATAGAATAACATTCTAGAATTTTGTTGTTGTAGAGATTTTGTGAGCTTTACAAGCAATACATCCCTGTCTAGATACGAGCAGGTAGAGGCGGATCTGGCATAGATGTACCTAGGGGTAAAACCCGAAAACACCGCTTTGAGCTAGACTCGAACGAGAACTAGTGCATGACAATGGGCCTTGCTGCACTCTTGGTTACGAAACTCCCGGGGGATATGCTTAGGATAATTCTCATTTTCTTTACAAACCACTATAAAGGGTTATGAATATATACTTTCTCAAAGAAATCTTTTTTTATGATTATGGATTATATCCATAAATAGTTCAATTAGTGTTAAGTGTTTTGCAAGTATTTAATTATGTATTTTGATTCATAAACTAATCTAGTTTATGCCATTGTTTAGAAATGGCGCCTAGTGGAAGGAATGGAAACCGTATCAATGCACGCAATCCGTGTAGGGATTTCCCTCCTGCTCAAGATAATTATTGTGGAGCTGGAGATACAACTGGTGCTGATCAACTTATTACCATACTGGGAAAACTCACTCAGGTTATGAATAATAACCTTACTCGTATGGATCACCATTGTAGAGACCCGAAGCTTGACGTACATGAACATTACATTACTTTTGCGGAATACTTAATAAATAGGAAAAACAGACACACAAGGAACGCAATAGTTTAGTGTCTTTGGAAACTCGGAATAAAATCTTCTAATCGTGGTGAAAGATCTTCAACATCTCCCAATAAAGATCTTCCCTTTTATTTTCTTACCTAAAACCTTTCTTTATATCCTGGGGAAAAGAAATCATCAAAGGGGTGATCACAAATGCCTAGTAAGGGTAAACATAGAGAACATAAAACAATCCATAAACATTTGAATGCAAAAACTTGAACATAAAATCTAAACATCAAAATCTCGAGTAAAGACATGAATCTTGGAAGTACGTAAGGCATATATCATAAGGGAACATCAATCATGATAAAATAGAATGGGAATAAAACATGTAATTGTGGCATCCATTAAGAACATGTAATGATTTCCATAGTAGGCATGACATTGCTGCCAAGACCATCTTAGTGGACAAAGTCCCATTCTGAATCGAGTTCACTCCTCGTTTCAGTCCTGTTTTACTGAACTAGTTTAACCTGCCATTCCAGGAATGTCTATCTGATGAAATATAAAATCTTTGCCCAATTAATTAGAGGGAGATATAGGTCCCACACATCTCATAATGAAATCATTCTTACTTGTGCCACAAAATAAACTTAAAACATTCACCATATCCCAAAGAATAAAATGGGTTTCATAAACATCATCCCATCATCTCATAATCCATATAAAATAAATGGACATTTCATCATAAGAAATGTGAAACCATTTAAATCATAGAGACATTAAACTTAAAACATACACATATTATATAATGTCATCTTAGATGGAAAATGGTTTTGATAAAACATTTGAAATAAATTCTTGAGGAAAATATCCTTTATTCTTCAAAATCAATTACTTTTCACAAAACATCATGTAATATTAAAATAAGGATATTTTGTTTAAAATAGTCATGAAATATTTTGGAGGAATCATCATCAAAACAAGGCTTTATAAAACTGTAAAAATCCGTTCGTTCCGTATAAGTTAAAAAAACATTATTTTCATACTTTAGCCGAAAAAGTCAAAAAAGTACCTCGTAACGTAAACAAAAGAAAGATTCCTTACATACCATGTAGTAAAAGTCCAAAAATTGGTAAAAAGGACTTTAAACAGACATGAAAACACTTTTATAAAACATGGACATGGGTGATAGAAATAACCCCAGTAAATACTTACGAATATGCACTCTCGGATAAAAATGAGATTTGCAAAATTATCCCTTACCTTATGTCCGATATGCTTTGTACGTATCCGAAACTCCTATGTAGTGATTTAAATAATGTTTTTGACTTATTAAAGAATCATATTAATTGTTATGATATCATATAGGGTTCACTTATGACTTTATATTACCCGTTCTTTTGTAAATTCAATGTTAAAGAGCGTTTTGGGTAAAATCGTTTCATTCGTCATCCGTGTTTTGAATTGTAATTATTCATATGATTACTTAGATCATGATTACATAATTACAGAATATAAAACATTATTTATATATAATATATATTCAGAATATACACATATATAATAGATCAATAAATGGACAAAAATATATCGTTCATGGAGACGGTAGGTCGTACGTACGCATGAACGCTGTTTTCATTTCCTAATTGAGTTGAATGGAATTAAGTAGATGAAATACATATATAAATAAATCCAGTAGCTTTATAATGTCATATATTTCATTATTATTGCTTATATATACTTTATAATCATTCTTAAATGGTTAACATGGAGAATTAATCTCATCGCGTCGTGGAGACGGTAGTCCGTACGTACGCACGAGCGATGATATCATTCTCATGATCGTGGGACTATATTGGAGTGTATGTATACTATTTCAGAATAAATATCAATTTAAAATAATCATATATTATTATTCTTTACACCATTATAACCATCCAAGTAAGGTGGTGGTGGAAAATATATTTCACCACGGCGTGGAGACGGTATTCCGTACGTACGCACGCGCGGTGATTTCATTTTCCGTAGGATGGATAGATGGTGAAATAGGATTGTTTCATACTTATAATAACATATCAGTATATGAGTGATACTGATGTTATTACTTCATAATGAAACAACCAATGAATAATAAGTGGAAGAAGAAATAAAGTTGAAAGAATCGGTAACAGACATTACCTCTTCTTTGAAGTGCTTCTTTGAGACCTCTTTTAGGGTACTAAAATAGGTCTTTGAAGAAGAAAAGAACATTTAGGATGTTTTTAGGGAAGTGGAGAGGAAAAATTTTCAGGGGTTGGACGAGTTTTAAAGCTCAAAGTGGTGTGAGGAAGAGGAAGGAGGAGGTGCCATTTTATAAGGGAGGAGAGGGGTACCTTTGGAATAACCAAAACTATTATTTTATTATAAAGTAAAATTCGGTTTTAAATAGCTCCAAATTGATTTATTTAGAAGCTAAGGTGGGGATGGGTCTAAATTCTCTCATCCAATAGTATTTAGGCAAGTTTAGGTTCCTATTTTAACCTTATCATTTAGATTTAACATTAAGTTAAATAATGTTACTTTTACCTTGTCTTCTTGTGTTCTTATACTATAAGGTTAATAAACTTACTATAAGAAGCCGAAAGAACCCCAAGTTGTTTATTATTAATATATATATCTTTATCTATGTCATTTGGCTGAACCATAGATTTTTAGGAATAAAATAACAATTAATAATATAATATTTGTTTTGAAAACTATTTTATGTCAATTTTGACACTATTTAGTAATTGATTTTTGTGAAAATCATAAAAGAATAATTAGTTCAAAAAAAGTAAATTAAATCAATACTAACATGTCATAGTAAACTATAAAATTATTTTAATTCATAAAAAGTCTTAAATTACATTTATTTGGGTATTTATAACATCAATTATGTCAATATTTCATTAATAAGACAATTACTGCATCATCTTTGTGTCATAATAAATGATAATTATTTAATCCATAAAAATTCTAAATAAATTCTTATGATGTAGATAATTGTATTAGATTTCTGGAGACTATTCATGTTCTAAGTTTCATGAAGTGTATCACTAAATTAAAATTATTATACTTATAGTATTTAAGAGAGTGACATGTTGTCACTTTCTTTGGTTTTAATAATAATTAAATTAGTTTCATGAAAAAAGTCCATTAAATGAATCTAATCTGAACCTTAGGTGATATGGGTAGACTTTTAGTCATCCAATAGGGTTTTTACAAGTGTTAGGGTAATTTTATAATCTTATATTTACCCTTAATTACCCGATTTACCTTTAACTATAGTAAATATAATTTACCATAGTTACTATTCACAATGCCCAAAAAGAAAAAGTAACTTATTAACATAACTTTGACGCACTGATTCCAAATATGAAATCCATTTTTTCAAATTCAATACACAAAAGTTGCAGAAATTAAATTAAAATTAATCTCGTTGTCAAAAGAAAACGGGTTTTTTCTTTAAAACATTGCAAAAGATTGAGTTGATTTAACCTACGAATTCAAGGTAAAATCAATGCTAATGAAATAAATTATATTAAATGGTAAAAATATATTCTATTTATACTTTAAAACCATTCAATATTATAATTTAACCATATAAATTATTGCGATGAAAAAAAGTTGTTTTTAATTAAAATATAGCGTGTTTTTACTATTCATCAAAATATGAAAGTTACCAGAATAATATGAAAAATTTATCCAAGGTAAATTTTTATTTTATGATTCCAAATAAGAATTTTATTTTCTCAAATTGAACTTATAAACATGTCAAAAACTATATTTAATGTGGGTGCGCCATCAAAAGGCGGCAAAACTGCATTTTTTGAAAAATACTTATTTCACCCGAAAAATTTATTTTGTTCTTATACCATGTTTTAGAAAATGTGTAAGATGAATAATAATGTTATAAGATTCAAAATTTAGTTAATACTATTCATAACGGCTAGTTCATAATAATATTATAATAATATATCATTGTTTAGTAAAACATGGTATTGCGTACAACACACGCTATCGAGGAAGGTCGCGATTGCGTGTAATGCAAGCCAAGTCAGGGTTGTGTGATGTGAAAGAATCCTTAATTGTTTTGTATAACATAATCCAAACATATTTAATTTATAAATTGAATATATATATATATACTCAATGTTGCGTAGAATAACTATTATCAAAATTGTGTGTAACACGATCCAAGAATAGTGTTGCGTATACTGCAAGCTAATACGGTGTTGGGTATAGCGAAATGTAATATTGGTGTAGCATAAAACACAAGACATTAATGAAATTAAAATAATATTTTTCATAAAATCTCGGGGTGTTACATTCTACCCCCCTTAAAATGAATTTCGCCCTCGAAATTCGTCAGGTTTATAAATGGTTTACTATTCGAAAGTTTCATTAATAGAAACCCACATCGTAAAAAGGAACACCAAAACCAATCATTAAAAAAAAGTATGAAACATAAAAGTTACCCAAATAAACTAATCACTGGGTTTCCACATAGGTGAAAATATGGATATGGAAGAGAAATCTAACCATCATGTTCTAATGGAGAGTGGTAGAGAACATGGCTATGAAAAAGCCAACAATCACAATGCTATTGATTTGTGATGATCTAAGGTACCGTCTGATTAATAGGATATAAGGGAACTAGGACAACATTTTTGGTTTTCAAGATCATTTCCCTAAAGTTGATGAATTAAAAGAAATACTTGCATGATTTTGGTACAATCTCACTGTTGTTCGTGAATTGAACAATTTCCACTTCATCCCTTAAAGAAATGAAGTTGAATTTGTTATTCGTGGTGTGTTAGCAGATCATGTGATAGAATGATGGGTCATTACATCTCTTTCAAATAAAAGGTTAGAAAAAGTTATAAGTCCATCTTATGGTTAGATTAATCATATATGGTTCCAAAAATGAACTAATACTTCATATATCATACTGCTTAATAAAATAAAACTAGTTTCTACTAACCAGGGAATTCCTATAGGCCAGTGGTAGGCGCTAAAGGCCATTCGCACTTCAGTTGTGGGTTCGATTCCCACAGCCTTGTCCGACGCGATGGGCTATCACTCGTCCTGCAGGTTGTCCTTTTTCAAAAGCTATATTACTATAACATCCCATCAACAATATCAAAAAAAAGTTTTATCCTTAAACAATACTAACTTATGTCCAACATAATCCATTCCAATCTTTAGGATTATCCATAATACTGTAGTCCACTCTTATAATATAGTGAAAACGATTACCAGGGATTTAATACCATCGTTGATCCCCATATATCAGAAGATATGTCTTGTTGGTCACATTCCAAACATTCGAAGGCCTTAATCATGTATTCTATTGAAAAATGAATACCCATAGTGAAAACATGAATGCAGTTAAAAGTTAACACTTTCCACATACCAAAATCCTCAAAATTCTATATACTCAAACCATGATATCAGTTAGTCCTTATATCAATCATGAGCTCATGAATACTTTCAAACATTTCATTTTTTCGTTTTCCCTTTATTATTCGCATATCATCTTTTTTTCCAAAAATATCTCAATCACTTTCCATGGTTACCGGTACCATTGAAAACCAAAATAGACCAATACACAATCTTCCAATATTCCACGATACTATATACAACATTATTTTGGAATCCCATTACATAAACACTTAATCATTCCACCACATCGTTGTCATATTCAAAATCACCAATAGTGATCGCATGTGACTTCCCTTTATCCTTTGACTTAAGTGGTTGCTCATGTCGATCATCACTAACCCTTGGATTAGGGAATTTATTAGCATAATGTCCCATTTCCTTTCACTTGAAGCATTGAAGTGTAGTAGGTTCATTCTGTGTATACCTTCCTTTGTTTGCGTCATTAGGCATCTTCTTCCCATCATTGCGGAATTCAAATGCCCGATGACCTTACTTTCAACATTTGAAACATTTACTAGTCCCTTTAAGACAATATCCACCATGCTTCTTTCCACACTTTGAGCATATGGAAACATTCATCTTCTTTTCACCATTATTATGAGATTTCTCCTCGAACTCCATCTTCTGTTTCTTGTCAAAACTATGAGATGGATAAGTAACACCAACTTTCATCTCTACCTTGATATCACAATACACAATTTCTTCATAGCTACTGAAGTCTCTTATAGCTAATGACCTTCGAAGATTTGGTTTTAAGCCACTGAAGAATTGATCAACTTTACTTTAGGGTTGGATGATAAATCCAGATGCATACCTTGCCAGCCTTGTAAAATTCGCTTCATATATACCAACAGATTCATCATCCTTTTTATTTAGTTCAAGAAACTCCTTCTCCATCTTTGTTCGAAGAATACGAGGGAAGTACTTTTTGAAAAATAAGTTCTCGAACTCATCCCATTCCATGGACTCAATTTCATCTCTTGGCCTCGTATTCTTGATAATATTCCACCATTGATCAGAATCACCTTCCAAACGATACACTACTAAGATGACTTTATCATGTTCAGAAAATTGAAGAACTGAAAATATCTTTTCAGTATTACTGATCCATTGTTCAGCAACAAGTGGATCAGAAGAACCACTGAAAGAAGGTGGACGTTGCCTCATGAAGGACTCAATAGAATATTGTTCCATTCTCTGCTCATTTGGAAGTCCAGAATGATTCATAACTTGTGTAAGTATAGCAATAAGATTTTTCACTCCATCTCCCATAACATTTGTTTGTTCAGGAGGAAAATCATTGCATTGTCCATTACATTGATCAATACGGTTCCTTCGGGTTCCAACCATTGTCTAAAACCCAAAAAGAATAGTGTGAGAGGTAAAAATCATGATATGGAAAACAACATAATAAAGGGGGAGTACCTTCAATATCTAACATCTTAGGTTTAGTTCTATGATCGTTAGCTTAATTCTAGTACTATAACCTATACGTATACTTAACCTTAGGGACATCCCTATACATACCTTAGAAATATCTCTAGGGATCTCACTAAAGTTCTCGCATCCTAGTTTCCAAAGGTTAACTAAACCTTTCCTCTAATACCAAATGTAGAGACCCGAAGCTTGACGTACATGAACATTACATTACTTTTGCAGAATACTTAATACATAGGAAAAACAGACACACAAGGACCGTAATAGTTTAGTGTCTTTCGAAACTCGAAATAAAATCTTCTAATCGTGGTGAAAGATCTTCAATATCTCCCAATAAAGATCTTCATTTTTTTTTCTTACCTAAAACCTTTCTTTATATTCTGGGGAAAAGAAAACATCAAAGGGGTGAGCCCAAATTCCCAGTAAGGGTAAACATAGAGAACATAAAACAATCCATAAACATTTGAATGAAAAAACATGAACATAAAATCTAAACATCAAAATCTTGAGTAAAGACATGAATATTGGAAGTACGTAAGGCATATATCATAAGGGAACATCAATCATGATAAAATATCATGGGAATAAAACAAGTAATTGTGGAATCCATTAAGCACATGTAATGATTTCCATAGTAGCCAAGGCATTGCTGCCAAGACCATCTTAGTGGACAAAGTCCCTTTCTGAATCGAGTTCACTCCTCGTTTCAGTCCTGTTTTACTGAACCGGTTTAACCTGCCGTTCCAGCAATGTCTATCTAATGAGATATAAAATCTTTACCCAATGCATTGTATGGAGATATAGATCCAACCCAAATCATAATGAAATCATTCTTACTTGTGCCACAAAATAAACTTAAAATATTCACCATAACCCAAAGAATAAAATGGGTTTCATAAACATCATCCCATCAACTCATAATACATATAAAAAAATGGACATTTCATCATAATAAAAGTGAAACCATTTAAATCATAGATACATTAAAATTAAAACATACACATATTATATAATGTCATCATAGATAGAAAATGGTTTTGATAAAACATTTGAAATAAATTCTTGAGGAAAATATCCTTTGTTCTTCAAAATCAATTTCTTTTCACAAAATGTCATGCAATTTTAAAAGAAGGATATTTTGTTAAAAATAGTCATGAAATATTTTGGAGGAAGCATCATGAAAAGAAGGCTTTATAAAACAGTAAAAATCCGTTCGTGCCATATAAGTTAAAAAAACATTCTTTTTTGTACTTTTGCCAGAAAAGTCAAAAAAGTACCTCGTAACGTAAACTAAAGAAAGATTCCTTACATACCATGTAGTAAAAGTCAAGAATGGGTAAAAAGGACTTTAAACAGACATGAAAAAACTTTTATAAAACATGGACATGGATGATAGAATTAATCCCAGTAAATACTTATGAATATGCAATCTCGGATAAAAATGAGATTTGCAAAATTATCCCTTACCTTATGTCTGATATGCTTCGTACGTATCCGAACCTCCTGTATAATGATTTAAATAGTGTTATTGACTTATTAAATAATCATATTAATTGTTATGATATCATATATAGTTCAATTATGACTTTATATTACCCGTTCTTTTGTAAATTCCATTTTAAAGAGCGTTTTGGGTAAAATCGTTTCATTCGTCGTCCGTGTTTTGACTTGTAATTATTCATATGATTACTTAGATCAAGATTACATAATTCCAGAATATAAAACATTATTTACATATAATTTATATTTATAATATACACATATATAATAAATCGATAAATGGAAAGAAATACACCGTTCATGGAGATGGTAGGCCGTATGTACGCATGAACGCTGTTTTCGTTTCCTTATTGAGTTGAATGGAATTAAGTAGATGCAATACATATATACATAAATCCAGTCACTTTATAATTTCATATATTTCATTTTTTTTGTTTATATATACTTTATAATCATTCTTAAATGGTTAACATGGAGAATAAATCTCATCGCGTCGTGGAGACGGTAGTCCGTACGTACGCACGAGCGATGATATCATTCTCATGATCATGGGACTGTATTCGAGTGTATGTATACTATTTAAAAATAAATATCACTTTAAAATAATCATATATAGTTATTATTTACACCATTATACCCATCCAAGTAAGGTGGTGGTGGAAAATAGATTTCACCACGGCGTGGAGACGGTATTTCGTACGTACGCACGCGCAGTGATTTCATTTTCCGTAGGATGGATAGATGGAGAAATAGGGTTATTTCATACTTATAAAAACATATCAGTATATGAGTGATACTGATGTTATTAATTCATAATGAAACAACCTAATAAGAAGAAGTGGAAGATGAAATAAAGTTGAAAGAATCGGTAATGGACATTACCTCTTCTTTGAAGTGCTTCTTTGAGACCTCCTTTTAGGGTACTAAAATAGGTCTTTGAAGAATACCAGAACCTATAGGATGTTTCTAGGGATGTGGAGAGGAAAAATTGGCAAGGGTTGGATGATAATGAAGGCTTAAAGTGGTGTGAGGAAGAGGGAGGAGGAGGTGCCCTTTTATAAGGGAGGAGAGGGGTACCTTTGGAATAACCAAAACTATTATTTTATTATAATGTAAAATTCGGTTTTAAATAACTCCGAATTGATTTATTTCGAAGCTAAGGTGGGGATGGGTCTAAATTCTCTCATCCAATATAATTTAGACAAGTTTAGGTTCCTATTTTATCCTTATCATTTAGATTTAACATTAATTTAAATAATTTTACTTTTACCATGTCTTCTTGTGTTCTTATACTATAAGGTTAATAAACATACTATAAGAAGCCAAAAGAACCCCAA
This sequence comes from Viscum album, assembly GCA_963277665.1. Taxonomy (NCBI): domain Eukaryota; kingdom Viridiplantae; phylum Streptophyta; class Magnoliopsida; order Santalales; family Viscaceae; genus Viscum; species Viscum album. The sequence continues at coordinate 1,231,051,624 of OY728130.1, forward strand.
GTTGTTTATTATTAATATATATATCCTTATATAAGTCATTTGGAAAAACCTTAGATTTTTAGGAATAAAATAACAATTAATAATATAATATTTGTTTTAAAGACTATTTTATGTCAATTTTGACACTATTTGGTAATTGATTTTTGTGAAAATCATAACAGAATGATTTGTTCGAAAAAAGTTAATTAAATAATTACTAACATGTCATAGTAACCTATAGAATTAGTTTAATTTATAAAAAGTCTTAAATTACATTTATTTGTGTATTTATAACATCAATTATGTCAATATTTCATTAATAAGACAATTACTGCATCATCTTTGTGTCATAATAAATGATAATTATTTAATCCCTAAAAATTCTAAATAAATTACTATGATGTAGATAATTGTATTATCTTTATGGATTATATTCAGGTTCTAAGTTTCATGAAGTGTATCACTAAATAAAAATTATTATACTTATAGTATTTAAGAGAGTGACATGTTGTCACTTTCTTTGGTTTTAATAATAATTAAATTATTTTCACGGAAAAAAGTCCATTAAATGAATATAATCTGACCCTTAGGTGATATGGGTCGACGTTTAGTCATAAAATAGGATTTTTCCAAGTGTTAGGGTAATTTTATAATCTTATATTAATCGTTAATTACCCGATTTACCTTTAACTACAGTAAATAAAATTTACCGTAGTTACTATTCACAATGCCAAAAAAAAGTAGCTAATTAACATAATTTGGACCCACTGATTCCAAATATGGAATACATTTTTTCAAATTCAATACACAAAAGTTGAATAAATTAAATTAAAATTAATCCTGTTGTCGAAAGAAAACGGGTTTTTCTTTAAAACATTGCAAAAGACTGAATTGATTTAACCTACGAATTCAAGGTAAAATCAATGCTAATGACATAAATTATATTAAATGTTAAAAATATATTCTATTTATACTTTAAAACCATTAAATATTATAATTTAATCATATAAATTATTGCGATGAAAAAAAGTTGTTTTTAATTAAAATATAGCGTGTTTTTATTATTCATCAAAATATGAAAGTTACCAGAATAATATGAAACATTTATCCAAAGTAATTTTTTTATGATTCCAAAGAAGAATTTTATTTTGTCAAATTGAACTTATAAACATGTCAAAAACTAGATTTAAAGTTGGTTGGCCATCAAAAGGCGACAAAATTGCATTTTTTGAAAAATACTTATTTTTTCCAAAAAATTTATTTTTTTCTTATACCATGTTTTAGAAAATGTGTAAGATGAATAATAATGTTATAAGATTACAAATTTATTTAATACAATTCAAAACAGCTAGTTCATAATAGTATTATAATAATATATCGTTTTTTAGTAAAACCCGGTATTGCGTACAACACACGCTATCGAGGAAGGTCGCGATTGCGTGTAATGCAAGCCAAGTCAGGGTTGCGTGCTGTGCAAAATCCTTCGTTGTTTCGTATAACATAATCCAACCATATTTCATTTATACATTTAATATATATATATATATATACTCAATGTTGCGTAGAATAACTATTATCACAATTGTGTGAAACACGATCCAAGAATAGTGTTGCGTATACTGCAAGCTAATACAGTGTTGCATATAGCGCAAGGTAATCTTGGTGTAGCATACAACACAAGACATTAATGAAATTAAAAGAATATTTTTCATAAAATCTCAGGGTGTTACATTCTACCCCCCTTAAAATGAATTTCGCCCTCGAAATTCGGCGGGGTTATAAATGGTTTACTATTCAAAAGTTTCTTTAATAGAAACCCACATCGTAAAAAGGAATACCAAAACCAATATTTAAAAACAAAAGTATGAAACATAATGGTTACCCAAATAAACTAATCACTGGGTTTCCACATAGGTGAAAATATGGATATGGAAGAGAAATCTAACCGTCATGTTCTGATGGAGAGTGGTAGAGAACATGGCTTTGAAAAAGCAAACAATCACAAAGCTATTGATTTGTGATGATCTAAGGTACCATATGATTAATCGGATATAAGGGAACTAGGACAACATTTTTGGTTTTCAAGATAATTTCCCTAAAGTTGATGAATTAAAAGAAATACATGCATGATTTTGGTAAAATCTCACTGTTGTTCGTGAATTGAACAATTTCCACTTCATCCCTTAAAGAAATGAAGTTGAATTTGTTATTCATGATGTGTTAGCAGATCATTCGATAGAATGATGGGTCATTCCATCCCTTTCAAACAAAAGGTTACCAAAAGTTATAAGTCCATCTTATGGTTAGATTAATCGTATATGGTTCCAAAAATGAACTTATACTTCATATATCATACCGCTTAATAAAAAAAACTAGTTTCTACTAACCAGGGACTTCCTGTAGTCCAGTGGTAGGCGATAAAGGCCAGTCGCACTTTGGTTGTGGGTTCGATTCCCATAGCCTTGTCCAACGCGATGGGCTGTCGCCCGTCCTGCATGTTGTCATTTTTCTAAAGCAATATTAATATAACATCCCATCAAAAATATCAAAAAAAAGTTTTATGCTTAAACAATACTAACTTATGTCCAACATAATCCATTCCAATCTTTTGGCCTATCCATAATACTGCAGTCCACTCTTATAATATAGTGAAATCAATTTCCAGAGATTTAATACCATCGTTGATCCCCATATATCATAAGATATGTCTTGTTGGTCAAATTCCAAACATTCAAAGGCCTTAATCATGTATTCTCTTGAAAAATGGATACCCATAGTGAAAACATGAATGCAGTTAAAAGTTAACACTTTCCACATACCAAAATCCTCAAAATTATATATACTCAAACCATGATACCACTTAGTCCTTATATCAATCATGAGCTCATTAATACTGTCAAACATTTCATTTTCTCGTTTTCCCTTTATTATGTGCATATCATCTTTTTTTCCAAAAATATCTCAATCACTTTCCATTGTTACCGGTACCATTGAAAACCACAATAGACCAATACATAAATATTCCAATATTCCACGATACTATATACAACATTATTTTGGAATCCCATTACATAAACACTTAATCATTCCACCACATCGTTTTCATATTCAACATCACCAATAGTGATCGCATGTGAGTTCCCTTTTTCCTTTTCCTTAAGTGGTTGCTCATATCGATCATCACTAACCCTTAGATTAGGGCATTTATTAGCATAATGCCCCATTTCCTTGCACTTGAAGCATTGAAGTGTAGTAGGTTCATTATGTGTATCCCTTTTCTTTATTTGCATCTTTAGGCATCTTCTTCCCATCATTGCGGCATTCAAATGCCCGATGACCTTCCTTTCCACATTTGAAACATTTACTTGTCCCTTTAAGACAATCTCCACCATGCTTCTTTCCACTCTTTGAGAATACGGAAACATTCATCTTCTTTTCACCATTATTCTGAGATTTCTCCTTGAACTCCATCTTTCATTTCTTGTCAAAACTATGAGATGGATAAGTAACACCAACTTCAATTTCTACCTTGATAGCACAACACACAATTTCATCATAGCTACTGAAGTCTCTTATAGCTAATTCCCTTCGAAGATTTGGTTTTAAGCCACTGAAGAATCGATCAACTTTACTTTCAGGTTGGATGATAAATCAAAATGCATACCTTGCAAGCCTTGTAAAATTCGCTTCATATATACCAACAGATTCATCATCCTTTTGCTTTAGTTCAAGAATCTCCTTCTCCATCTTTGTTCGAATAATACGAGGGATGTACTTATTGGAAAATAAGTTCTTGAACTCGTCCCATTCTATGGACTCAATTTCATCTTTTGGCCTCGTATTCTTGATAAGATTCCACCATTGATCAGCATTACCATCCAAACGATACACTACTAAGATGACTTTATCATGTTCAGAACATTGCAGAACTGAAAATATTTTTTCAGTAGTACTGATACATTGTTCAGCAACAAGTGGATCAGAAGACCCACTGAAATAAGGTGGGCGTTGCCTCATGAAGGACTCAATAGAATATTGTTCCCTTCTCTGCTCATTTGGAAGTCCAGAAAATTCATTGCTTGTGTAAGTATAGCAATAAGATTTTACACTCCATCTCCCATAACATTTGTTTGTTCAGGAGTACAATCATTGCATTTTCCATTACATTGATCAACACGGTTCCTTCGGGTTCCAGCCATCGTCTAAATCCCAAAAAGAATAGTGTGAGAGGAAAAAATCATGCTAGGGAAAACAACATAATAAAGGGGGAGTACCTTCAATATCTAACATCTGAGGTTTAATTCTATGATCTTTAGCATAATTCTAGTACTATAACCTATACGTATACTTAACCTTAGGGACATCCCTAGACATACCTTATAAATATCTCTAGGAATCTCACTAAAGTTATCGCATCCTAGTTTCCAAAGGTTAACTAAACCTTTCCTCTGATACCAACTGTAGATACCCAAAGCTTGACATACATGAACATTACATTACTTTTGTGGAATACTTAATACATAGGAAAAACAGACACACAAGGACCGTAATAGTTTAGTGTCTTTGGAAACTCGGAATAAAATATTCTAATCGTGGTGAAAGATCTTCAACATCTCCCAAAAAAGATCTTCCCTTTTTTTTCTTACCTAAAACCTTTCTTTATATCACGGGGAAAAGAAAAAATCAAAGGGGTGAGCACAAATTCCCAGTAAGGGTAAACATAGAGAACATAAAACAATCCATATACATTTGAATGCAAAAACTTGAACATAAAATCTAAACATCAAAATCTTGAGTAAAGACATGAATCTTGGAAGTACGTAAGGCATATATCATAAGGGAACATCAATCATGATAAAATAGAATGGGAATAAAACATGTAATTGTGGCATCCATTAAGCACATGTAATGATTTTCATAGTATCCAAGGCATTGCTGCCAAGACCATCTTAGTGGACAAAGTCCCTTTCTGAATCGAGTTCACTCCTCGTTTCAGTCTTGTTTTACTGAACCGGTTTAACCTGTCGTTCCAGCCATGTCTATCTCATGAGATATAAAATCCTTACCGAATACATTTGAGGGAGATATAGGTCCCACCCATCTCATAATGAAATCATTCTTACATGTGCCACAAAATAAACTTAAAACATTCACCATAACCGAAAGAATAAAATGGGTTTCATAAACATCATCCCATCATCTCATAATCCATATAAAACAAATGGACATTTCATCATAAGAAAAGTGAAACCATTTAAATCATATAGACATTAAACTTAAAACATACACATATTATATAATTTCATCTTATATGGAAAATGGTTTTGATAAAACATTTGAAATTAATTCTTGAGGAAAATATCTTTTCTTCTTCCAAATCAATTTCTTTTCACAAAACGTCATGCAATTTTACAAGAAGGATATTTTGTTGAAAATAGTCATGAAATATTTTGGAGGAAGCATCATGAAAACAATGCTTTATAAAACCGTAAAAATCCGTTCGTGCCGTATATGTTAAAAAAACAATCTTTTCGTACTTTTGCCCTAAAAGTCAAAAAAGTACCTCGTAACGTAAACAAAACAAAGATTCATTACATACCATGTAGTAAAAGTCAAAAATGGGTAAAAAGGACTTTAAACAGACATTAAAACACTTTTATAAAACATGGACATGGATGATAGAAATAACCCCAGTAAGTACTTATGAATATGCAATCTCGGATAAAAATGAGATTTGCAAAATTATCCCTTACCTTATGTCCGATATGATTCGTACGTATCCGAACCTCCGATATAATGATTTAAATAATGTTATTGACTTATTAAAGAATCATATTAATTGTTATGATATCATATAAGGTTCACTTATGACTTTATATTACCCGTTCTTTTGTAAATTCCATGTTAAAGAGCGTTTTGGGTAAAATCATTTCATTCGTCGTCCGTGTTTTGACTTGTAATTATTCATATGATTACATAGATCATGATTACATAATTCCAGAATATAAATTATATATATATATAATATATATTCAGAATATACACATATATAATAGATCAATAAATGGAAAGAAATACACCATTCATGGAGACGGTAGGCCGTACGTACGCATGAACGCTGTTTTGATTTCCTTATTGAGTTGAATGAAATTAAGTAGATTAAATACATATATACATAAATCCAGTAGCTTTATAATATCATATATTTCATTATTATTGCTTATATATACTTTATAATCATTCTTAAATGTTTAACATGGAGAATGAATCTCATCACGTCGTGGAGACGGTAGTCCGTACGTATGCACGAGCGATGATATCGTTCTCATGATCGTGGGATAGTATTGGAGTGTATGTATAATATTTCAGAATAAATATCACTTTAAAATAATCATATATAGTTATTATTTACACCATTATACCCATCCAAGTAAGGTGGTGGGGGAAAATAGATTTCACCACGGCGTGGAGACGGTATTCCGTACGTACGCACGCGTGGTGATTTCGTTTTCTGTAGGATGGATAGATGGTGAAATAGGGTTTTTTCATACTTATAATAACATGTCAGTATATTAGTGATACTGATGTTATTACTTCATAATGAAACAACCTAATAAGAATAAGTGGAATAAGAAATAAAGTTGAAAGAATCGGTAACAGACATTACCTCTTCTTTGAAGTGCATCTTTGAGACCTCCTTTTAGGGTACTAACATAGGTCTTTTAAGAAGACCAGAACCTCTAGGATGTTTCTAGGGAAGTGGAGAGGAGAAATTGGCAGGGTTTTGACGAGATTGAAGGCTCAAAGTGGTGTGAGGAAGAGGGAGGAGGAGGTGCCCTTTTATAAGGGAGGAGAGGGGTACCTTTGGAATAACTAAAACTATTATTTTATTATAAAGTCAAATTCGGTTTTAAATAGATTCAAATTGATTTATTTAGAATATAAGGTGGGGATGAGTCTAAATTATCTCATCAAATAGAATTTAGACAAGTTTAGGTTCCTATTTTAAACTTGTGATTTAGATTTAACATTAAGTTAAATAATTTTACTTTTACCGTGTCCTCTTGTGTTTTTATACTATAAGGTTAATAAACTTACTATAAGAAGACAAAAGAACCCCAAGTTGTTTATTATTAATATATATAACATTATATAAGTCATTTGGCTGAACCGTAGATTTTTAGGAATAAAATAACAATTAATAATATAATATTTGTTTTAAAAACTATTTTATGTCAATTTTTACACTATTTAGTAATTGATTTTTTGTGAAACTCATAACAGAATTATTAGTTCCAAAAAAGTTAATTACATTAATACTAACATGTTATATTAAGCTATAAAATTAGTTTAATTCTAAAAAAGTCTTAAATTACATTTATTTGGGTATTTATAACATCAATTATGTCAATATTTCATTAATAAGACAATTACTGCATCATCTTTGTGTCATAATAAATGATAATTATTTAATCCATTAAAATTCTAAATAAATTCCTATGATTTAGATAATTGTATTATCTTTCTGGAGTCCATTCATGTTCGAAGTTTAATGAAGTGTATCACTAAATTAAAATTATTATACTTATAGTATTTAAGAGAGTGACACGTTGTCACTTTCTTTGGCTTTAATAATAATTAAATTATTTTCATGGAAAAAAGTCCATTAAATGAATCTAATCCGACCCTTAGGTGATATGGGTCTACTTTTAGTCATCAAATAGTATTTTTCCAAGTGTTAGGGTAATTTTATAATCTTATATTTACCCTTAATTACCCGATTTACCTTTAACTATAATAAATAAAATTTACCATAGTTACTATTCACAATACCAAAAAATATAAAGTAGCTTATTAACATAATTTGGACCCACTGATTACAAATATGGAATCCATTTTTTAAAATTAAATACACAAAAGTTGCAGAAATTAAATTAAAATTAATCCCGTTGTCGAAAGAAAACATGTTTTTCTTTAAAACATTGCAAAAGATTGAATTGATTTAACCTATGAATTCAAGGTAAAATCAATGATAATGACATAAATTATATTAAATGGTAAAAATATATTCTATTTATACTTGAAAACCATTCAATATTATAATTTAACCATATAAATTATTGCGATGAAAAAAAGTTGTTTTTAATTAAAATATAGCGTGTTTTTACTATTCATCAAAATATGAAAGTTACCAGAATAATATGAAAAATTTATCCAAAGTAAATTTTTATTTTATGATTCCAAAAAAGAATTTTATTTTGTCAAATTGAACTTATAAACATGTCAAACACTATATTTAAAGTGGGTGCGCCATCAAAAGGTGGCAAAAATGCATTTTTTGAAAAATACTTATTTTACCCGAAAAATTTACTTTGTTCTTATACCATGTTTTAGAAAATGTGTAAGACAAATAATAATGTTATAAGATTCAAAATTTAGTTAATACTATTCATAACGGCTAGTTCATAATAATATTATAATAATATATCATTGTTTAGTAAAACCCGGTATTGCGTACAAGACACGCTATCGAGGAAGGTCGCGATTGCATGTAATGCAAGCCAAGTCAGGGTTGCATGCTGTGCAAGAATCCTTCTTTGTTTCGTATAACAAAATCCAACCATATTTCATTTATACATTGAATATATATATATATATATATATACTCAATGTTGCTTAGAATAAATATTATCAAAATTGTGTGTAACACGATCCATGAATAGTGTTTTGTATACTGCAAGCTAATACGATGTTGCATATAGGGCAAGGTAATATTGGTGTAGCATACAACACAAAAAATTAATGAAATTAAAAGAATATTTTTCATAAAATCTCGGGGTGTTATAAACTTGATCCGCAACGTGGAGGATCAATGTTAGACCGCTTCATGAGGAAACAACCGCCAACATTTAATGGGGGTACAAATCCATTAGTAGCTGAGCAATGGATAAACTTCTTAGAGAAAATATTCCACACCTTGGGGAGTAGCGAAAGGGAGAAGGTTATCATGGCAGTTTACCGCCTCACTGGAGATGCTGATCAATGGTGGTCATTTATTCAAAATACAAAGGAAGATGAAGAAGTATCAAGTATGTAATAGAGAGAGTTCAAAGATCTTTTCATAGAAAAATACTTTCCACATGACCATCGAGCAGATATGGAAAGGCAATTTCTGAGTCTGAGACAAAAAGAGGATGAGAATGTCGCAAAGTATGAGGCTAACTTTACAAGGTTAGCGAGGCATGCAACAGATTATATACGTAACCCAAGAAGTAATATTGATCGTTTCTTTGATGGGTTAAAACCATTTCTCCGTCTAGCTTTAGTATCAAAATCATTCTCAACATACGAGGATATAGTCTCTTGTGCTATCAAGACATAAAAAGAATTCACTAAGTCTTATGACAACAAAGTAAAGCAAGAGAAGAAGGGAATGGCGGAATAAGAGACAGATAAAGGGAAAAAGGGAAGGAAGGATTTTCCATTATGTGATAATTGTGGGAAGAATCACCCTGGTACTTACCTAAAAGGAATGGGAGTTTGTTACAAATGTGGAGAAAAAGGTCACCAGGCTCATGATTGTAAGGGAAAGAAAGATGATATCAATGTTGAATGCTACAATTGTAGGGAAATGGGCCATTAAGCAAATGAATGTCCTAAGCGTCAGGGAAACTTACCTCAGAAAAGGCCAAGGGATCAAGAACAATCTTATGTTGTTACTACAGTTGAAGCAGAATAATTAATGTATTGGTGCTTTTGGACTCAAGGATTATATTCTGGTTATTAGAATAATGTGATATATATATATATAAGGATTGTACTGCAGTACTTTTTGATTTCATTAAGGTTTTAATATGATGAAGGTAATCATATTTTTGTATGTGACAATAAGAGAAACTTTACCTTGTTTGAGGAATCTGATGATACAATTGATTTTGGAATTTAGAGACCTTTTAGAGAAAGTCTGGACGGAGGTATTTTGGATAACTATAAAGGTTGGAATGGATTAAGTTGAACTTTGGATAGTATTGTTTAAGGTTAAAACATTTATGAAGATTATTTTTGGAATATTATAATACTATAGTTTTAGGAAAAGGACGACCTGCAGGGTGGGGCATAACCCGTCGCGTCAGACAAAGCTGCAGGAATCAAAGCCACAACCATAGTGTGACAGGCCTTTATTACCTACCACTAGCCTACATGAAGTCTCTGGTTATTACAAAATAGTTTCCTAATCTAAATGGTATGTTTTAATATTTGGAACCTTATACAATTAGGATAAATAGAATATTTTTGAGTTCTATTACCTTTTTGAGTGAAAGATGGGTTTGTGGTAAAAATTTATTAAAGAATGAGAGTCTACATGACAAGTATGTATATTCCCTTATGTTCTTAGTAAATCTTCTAAATAAATTCCTCAATATTATAAAAGGTAACATAAAACAAAAACGTTGCCGGTTAACTTTTCCAACTGGGGATTCAATGACCGTTTAACCAATCACAATTTTGTGATTTTCTTATGGTTAACTTTCTCGTAATCCTGTTTTCTACAACTCTCCATCAAACCTTGATGGTTTGTTTTTCTTCCATATCCATATTTTCATAGAATCCTAGTATGGGCTATCTCGGGTGACCATTGTACTTATCTTTCTATCTTTTAAAGTTATATTTTTATTAACCTTATTTCCGATGTGGGTTTTCCACAAAGGTATTTTTTATTGTCAACCTTTTATTTTCAAAGAAAAATTTCAAATTGTGAGGACGCAATTTATTGAAGGAGGGGAGAATGTAACACCCCAAGCATTCACTATACACTTCTCTTTCAATAATTCAATAGCTTGCATTGTACGCAAGTTCGAGTTCTAACACACCGTGACTAATCAAAGTAGCCGTTATGAATAGTAATACCCACGTTTTAAAATTATATAAATTTTATATTTTAAAATGGACTTCATTTTTGTATTCGTAATATCGAAATTATCCTAAGTTGAATTTTTTGTAATTTTCTGAGAACTTCCATTTTTTATGAATAGTGAAGATTACATAAAAACATCCTTTTTAATCAAAAACATTTATAGTGATAAATTACACTATTTAGTGGTTTTAAAGTATAATTAGAATATGTTTTTACCATTTTATCCAATGGTGTTCATTATAATTAATTTCACTTTGAAATTAGACATAAACCATTGTCAATCTTTTGATATATATTGTTTCTTAAAAACACGCTATTTGTTGTGAAAGCGGGAATTAATTATAAAATTAATTAATACATCTTATATGTTTGGAATTTTGTAAAATAGACATCATTTTTGAATTTGGAATATCAATTATAGCTTAGGGTGAAATTTTGGCATTGTTCTGAAAAACTTCAATTTTTGATGAATAGTGGAACCACTAAGTGGTAGTTAAATAACTGATTTTTCATTTAAATGAAATATTACCACTTCTGTGATTTGATTTTAAAAAATCCGACATACATGGTTGTCATTAAGACATAAAATGTGGTTCAATGGGATTAAAATAATTTTTTGTGAATAGTAACCTTTAAGTTTAATTAATCACGATTAAAGGTAATTAGTGAAATTTAAGGTAAAAATGATATTATAAAAATATGAAAATACCTTTACACAAGTCCTAACCCTATTATATGTGTCATGTATGACCAAGAAAATCCATGGGTAAACTTGGGGACCCCATGGAGCCTCTTTGGTAGGAAAATGACATAAATAACTTTTTATTTAAAGTTAAAATAAAAATGTCACAAACATAAGTTGTTTTACTAAAACAATTTTTAAATGGGGTTATACAAGTCATATTTTTGACTACAAATATTAATTATAAATATGAAAATATTTAATACATAATGATAGTTTTTTTATATTTTTTGGACATTAAATAGATTAAATTATTTATGACACCCTGATGATGCAGCGATTACCTCATTAATTAACGATTTTAATAAAATGGAAGGATAATGTAAAATCTAAGCATTACATTTGTCCAAAGAATATTAGATGATAATATTTAGAACCCTTATCACCTTATCCTTGAATTATATAAGTGTGGGACCTTTAGAATCCGAAAAGCATTGTATAATAAAGTAACATTTCATTACTTTCCAAGAGTGCCCCTCCTCTCCACTTATAAAAGGCCCCCACCACTGCCACCTTACTCACACATTCAAAGCCTTTTGGATAGGCCAAACTCTTCCCAAATACTCTCCCAACTTCCCTCCCTTACTCCTAGAAGCCTCACTTTGGGAAGAATTTTTCCCAAGGAAGCCTTCGGCTCAAATCAAAAGAGTTACCCTATTTTAAGGTAATGTCTTCCCTTATGTTATTTTGTTTTATTTTGCTTATCCAACCCCCTAAAATCTTTTTATTCATTTTTTTTGTAACAACTAATGTATCCTCAATATACTAGTATGTTTTTATAATAATTATTCGATCTACACTTACACACACCTACATCTAATGGTTAAAGAACATACTGTTTCTGTGGATGGCAAATTTCTGCCTCACGAAACGATGATTGTTCAACACTCATATAACACCTTCAAAGGTGTCCATTAAGATGTCACTCTATTTATACATGATATATAATATGTTTATGTTTTACTTAAGGTTATGTATTTTTCATTTATGGCATACCTTTATTGTTTCCATTATGGGTAAACGCGATATTTTTATTTTAGGAAGTGCGGACTACCGCCCCCTCAAAGTGATTTGAATCGTTAATGCCATATGTGGGATGTATAAAGGATGGAGTAAATGATATTATATATGGTATTATACTGGAATTATAATATACCTTTATATCATTATGATTTCATTAAACACGAAATAGAAATGAAAGTAGCGTTCATGGGTACGTACAACTTACCGTCTCCATGAACGGTGCATTTCATTTCTTATCTCTAAATGTTATGGAATATTATAAATGCAAGTATATACTGGATATATATGAGATATATGATATATATATCATGAATATAATTCTGGATATAATGGATATTTTACCACATGAACAACTTGTAATTTTAAGAAGTTTATTTTTGACTCAAGAACCAAAGATCGACAAAACGACCGTTATTAACATAAATAATTACATAATGTTCATAACATGGTAATAAGTGATATAAAAGGAATTAAAAACTTGAAAAAGGTTATTAAGAAATTATAAATTAACTCTATTTTATTATTCAGGAGGTTAAAGAATGGTCGAGTCAAGACAGGACGCAAGGTAAGGGAACTTCTTAACCCAATTTCCATTCTTTGGGTTAATCTCCTACTTTCAAATTATGTCAAGATATTATTATGTCCTATCTTGTATTTTTACTTTCTTATGTGTACTTATAGTGAATACACATAATAGATCTATTTTATAAAAAAAATTGATCTCTTTAAGGGACTTCGTCTCAATCACCATTAATTGAGGTATATTTGGTTTTATTCACAACTTTCCTTTATATGGTGTATAAAACCCTTTGACTTTTACGTTTATTCAAAAGGAATATTTTTATACGAAGTGTTTTAATAAACGACAAAAAGGAATGTTTTTCTTGTCATACGTATGTGGCGACAATGAATTCTCCGCCACCATGGCCATTATTTGGGTTTCGGCTTCCTCTACAAGCCATAACATTTTTTTAATGAAAAATAAATACAAAGTTTTAACTCTCTTTTATTTTGGTATTGAAAATGGTTTTGAAAGTGTTTTTATTATATCAATGTTTGGTATTGATATATTGTGATTGAAATGTGGAAATGTTATGTTTCCTTTATGCATGTTTTATGTGATACTATTATGTTATGGTTTATGATATGTTTAAACCTATTCATATGAGGAATGCATTGGACTTAATAAGTGACGGGTGGAGCCCGCTATAGCTCCTCGATGCATTGGTAGGTCTCATGAGGAAAACTAGTGTCTTGGCACGAGGCCTTGACAAAATCTTATTTGTGGTCTTGGCACGAGGCCTTGGATACGTGGTTATGATAGTCTGGCATTATGCATTCCATCATTATAAAAGTGGTTATTGATATTTCATGTGATTATTGGACTAGTTGAATATCCATGTGAGTAAGTAAATTTCATTATTTCATTTTACTTTTGCCATATTATGCTAAAGCTCAAGTTTAAAAGGATTTTGTTTTAGTTATACATTGCCTAAAATGATAATATTTATTTGTGAAAGCTTCAGCTATATTGTTATCCTTACTGAGAATCTGAGCTCACCCCTTTCAATGTTTTAATATTTTCCAGGATGTGAAGAAGTATTTTATGAATGACCTGCAGGGATAGTCATAAGAGGATATGAGTGTGGACTAAGGAGACATTGTTATTGAATTTTTTCACTTTATGATATAATGTAACATTTATGAATGTATCTAGTGTTTCCAAGGCAACTAAAATAATCGGTCTTTTGAGACTTGATCTTTTGTGATCATGCCAACGTTACGAAGTAATGCACCGACTCTGGGTAACTAGGGTCGGGGCGTTACAACAGTACCTAAGCAAGATTTATAAGACATGAAGCAATCAGATAGGTAGTGTATCATTTCTGAAATAGGAAAGACAATGTTGAATTAAAACTCTCTATTTATAGCCAATTTCTTAATTCTACTATTATAACTATATACACACATATATAGACACACACACACATATAATCATTCATGGACAAAGGTGTTAGTGTTTTGGGCCATGTCTAATAGAAGAAGAATTGAGAGTGATCTTTGATGACTCGGAATATATGGTTTATGTATAATGCTTGCTGATCAATCTATTCTGCAAATTCCATTCAACAGAGTGATTTAATATCCAAATTTAAATCAGAAGTGAAATATCTTAGTGGAATAAATCATGATAAAATAAATATCTTCATCATATTTTCATAACTAGGAAAATAATGTCCAGAACAGAAAAATTCACTTAAATTGGATGTTTCAGTTTTATTAAATTAACCAAGATTCTTCATGAAGTTTTAATGAAACAAACATTGATCACTAGAATCATTGAAAACATTGGAATATACATTGAAAATCCATAAAAAAACTGGAAAATGATTGAGAATGGATTGATTATGATGATCAAGGAAGAAGAATTTCCAAAAAGACATAGAATAAAGAATCAATGACGTCTAATGAAAAAAAGGGAAAATAATGAACATAAATTTACTAACTTGATAACTATTTAGAAAAATACCAACAAATCTATAAAAATAAGAAAATATTATAAATATTCGACTAGATCTCTACTCTCAACACCCCCATTTATCAAATAAAACCTAATATCTACGCTCAATCCCTCAGTCAAGGTTTATTAAGTCCTACGATACTCAAATCCTCACCTGATCATGTTCGACTGTGCTAGGCCCTTGGTCAGTATTTGGCTTCGACCACTGCTCGGCCTTGGCTCAACTCTCCCTCAATGCCTCACTACTCAAAATCCTCAAAATGAAACCCTCACTCGACTTCTCTATTTTCTCCTTTTTATTCATTTTCATTTTGTTATTAAATAATATGATATGTCATATTTTATATAAATAGATAAAAAGTAAAAATTTTATTATTATTAAATTAAATTTATAATTATTTATAAATAATATAAATTTAATTAAAAGTTTTAAAATATTTTTATTTCAAATTATATCATAATTTATATAATTTCTTTAATAAAATTATATTCCAAATTTTTTTTAAACATAATTCATATATGT
The DNA here is from genome assembly GCA_963277665.1 of Viscum album. Classification (NCBI taxonomy): domain Eukaryota; kingdom Viridiplantae; phylum Streptophyta; class Magnoliopsida; order Santalales; family Viscaceae; genus Viscum; species Viscum album. Next base: position 1,231,067,327 of record OY728130.1, read on the forward strand.
TAATATTTTCATACATGTTATTTTGAAATAAATTACCATTAATTTTAATTTAATTATTTTCATTAAAATGGATTTTATGTTAAAAAATAATTCAACAAAATATCATTTAATAATATTTATATGTCAATTTATAAACAACACATAGTATTGATTAATAAAAATCATTTGAATAATGATTTTATTAAAACATATTTTTATTTCATTTGATATAACATGTATTACAATATATTTATTTATAATAACTTCACAATTCTAAATAAATCCCCATTTATAAAAAATGGAATTTCATTATAATTTTTAATATAAAATTAAAATCAAATATTATTTATTGAAATTAATAATTTATTTAAAAATATAATATCATATGATATAAAAACTATATTTTTCATTAAATAATAATTAAATAATTGAACGTTTCATCATGAATAATAAAGGTGATATTTTTAAAAAATAATTCAATTAAAAATAAAAAAATTATTTTGATTAAATAAAATAACATAGTTTTATAAGGGATATTTAATAACTTAATTTATTTAAATTATAATTCATTTATTAATCTCTTTAAAATATTTGGGATGTTACAATTAACCTTGTACAAATTAAATTTAAATTTATTATTCATATATTATAGATTAATTTTCATACAAATATCATCATATGTGATCCAATTATATCATTTTAACACTCATTTATTAATAAATTCTTATTATAATCATCATTTTTGTGTGTTAATAGTTTTTTTTCCTAATAATTTTAGTTTAGTTTTTATGGTCCTTGTACAATGATCATGGTTCTATCATATCTAAAATATTAATTATGATTTAAATAACACATGTATTGATTATATATAATTAGATTCCATCATAAAACATTGAGATAGAAAAATGAATTACACTATTCATAGAGACTATTGGATATAAATACGCATGATAACTTTTTTTTCACATTTTAACTAATAGAACGATTGAAAGGTAAATAATAATTTACATTTCCAGATTCATTATTATATCCTATATATAATTATTTTCATTAAATATATCATTATTATAATCAATGTAACATGAAAACAAAAAACCAATCACATCGCTTCGTGGAGGTGGTAGTCTATACGTACCCACGAGCGATTCTGTCATCACACAACGAATGGGAAGGAAAGATGAAAATTGTGGTATTATAATTCCATAAGTATTATTATATAATAGATATAATATATAAAAATGAAACCCATAATAAGTACTATCCATGAATTATGGTGATGGAAAATGGGTTGTATCTCTACACAGAGGTGGTTGTTTGTACATAAGGATGAGAAATACATTCACTTCCCATTTGATGGAGAAGAGGGTGGATAATGGTTTTTATTTAATAATAAAAAAATTAAGTATATTTAGGATACTAATGTTATTATTTACTGATAAATACAATATATTTATAAAAGTTATAAGGAAAAAATAAAATTAAAGAGGTCAGGTAGGAAGATTTCATATTCTTCATTATGCCTATTTTACATCCCTTCTTAAAGACCTTTGCAATGGTCTTTCAAAAATAACAAACCATATAAATCAATTAATAATAATGCTTTTACTATAATTTTGTAGGTTTTTATAGAAACATATAGATAAATATGGTGTAATTAAAAGAGATAAGGAGTTTTCTTTTATAAAGGAGGGAAATGAAACACTTGGAATTACTAAAATGATATAAATATAATTAATAACTATCTCAAGAATAATGGTTCAAAACAACCATGAAATTTATGGAAATTATATTATGTTCTAAATTTCACTATCCAATGAATTTTAGAAATGTTTTATTTTCATTTTAAACTTATCTATTGATTTAACGCCATCATCAATTGATTTTAACAATTACTATGGTAATAATTTTACTTATAAGGTAGCAATTAGGTCATAAATGAATATGGTATAACATTTAATACCATGTATCCTCCCAATTTTCATATTTATTTATTTTTTATGATTTTTAAATAATTTAATAAAATATTATTTAGTATAAAATATCATTAATGTCATTTTTGGAACTATTCATTTAATTTGATTTTACAAAATATAATAAAGTTATATAATTCAAATATAACTTCATTTACTAACAATAATACATTTCTATTGACAATAAATATCCTATTACATCACAATTAATCCATAAAATGTAACTTTCAATGTTTTTAAAATTCATTTACTTTGATTTTTCCACTTCTTGCACAAGCACTATGTCCGTGTTGTGTATGAATTTAAAGAAATTATTTAATCCATAAAAATTATAAATAAATTAGCATAATAAAACAATGAATTCATATTTAATATAAACATTTATAATGGAAATCATCATCTTTTATCGTTCTATAAAAAAGTTAGTGATACTAAATTAAAGAGAGTGAAATTTTTGAATTTTTGTTACTTAAAATAATATAAATATTGTTAAGAGAAAATGGAACCAAAATTTCATATATCAAAATTCGGTATGGAAATAAAAAAAATTATCTAATAAAATTAAATTAATGCATGTTTTGGGTTTATTTTTAGACCTTATACCATTGTTTTAACAATGTTTTACCTATTTTACCCTTACTGAGGCGACAAATATTTACCACACTTACTATTCATAATGACCAAAAATAAAAGTGGCTTATTTAAAAAAATTTAACATTATATTTCCAAATATGGAATCCATTTTTCAAAATTCAATTCATAGAAGTGAAATAATTTAATTCAAAAATAATCACACCAAAAATGATAAAAATATTTTTTCTTGAAAAAATATGTTATAAAGTATAAAAAATTTATAATAAAATGAAAAATAAAATTAATTCCATAGACCTTAATTGTATTATTAATAATATAAAAATAATAATGATTCTTTTAAAACTATTTCAAAATAAATTGGATCATTGTAAATTATTGAAATAAAAACATAGTTTTAAATAACTATAAATATATTTAATTATTAATCATAAGATCAATGTTTTAAGATACTATAAATAATTCACGCTATGATAATTGTGACATGATTATTTGAAAAATAATGCTCAATTTTTTAAATAAATTTTCTAAAAGTGAAAAAAAGAAGATATATTATTTATTCACAAAAATAAATAAAACTCATTTTTAAGGGAAAATGCATTTTGGAAGCATATTAAGTAATTAATAAAAATTGTGTTCTTATTTATCAATATATTTTATTTATCTAAAACCCATATATATTTTTTACAATATGTGGTTATTCATATTCACTAAAAAAATTATTTGGATATGTTATAAAAGTATACCAATAGTTCATTTAGACTCATGTTTGCATGTTTCGTAAGATATCAAAGAAATAAAAATATCATAAAATATCGGGGTTTTACTATGATATCCCCTACATGTTTCTCACTACACAATTCATTACTATAATATCCATATTTTTGAAAATTATAGAATTTAACATTTAATTTTTCTATTGGATAACAATAGTTGAATCCTACCCTCCTTCTTTATCCCCATCCTCGTGGAGTAAAATTTTTATATCCATAATCTCCTCAATTTAGGATTATTTTACCTCAAACTTTACTTTTTGTATTATTTTCATTTCCATGAAATCTACTACCTCAACCCCTTTAAAATTTCCTCCATTTATAATTTTTAGAGTTATTGAGAGACAACATTGATTTTAGATAATTCTCCACTCCATATGAATTATTTCCCCAATTCATATTAAATTCTTGGGATTATAGAGGTCCTATAAGTTCCTAGACATAATTTGTCTCAAATTATTTGGTTTAATCTATGGTACTGACTATGTAATAAAAATTTGGATCTAAAAATTACAATATTTTCTCACATACCCACATGTTAAAAATTTTTCTCAACTTTTTCTTAGTTGGTTCAACACTAGAATTACACTCATATGATATTTATAAATGGTTTTTGAAGATTCAATATTAAGGTATTTGAACTCACCTCATTGATATTGAAGTCATATCTACTTCACCTTTTTAACACATTTATATTCTTTGTGAAGGATTTACCACATTTCCTTCACTACTAAATATTGGGATAAATATAGTGCTATAAAAATACTTTAACAACACTAAAAAACATTATTGTCCTAATAAAATTTAAAATGGATCCCCTTTATCAGAGCTAAAAAATAGTAGATAAAGGTTGGAATTTACTATCACTATTATTTGGGATGATGAAGGAGGCATTTATCAGTTCTAGAAACAATGATGATAAAGGACATACTATTACAGTGTGATGCTGATATCATAACAGATTTCAAATAAAAATATACAACAAATACAAGAAGTAACAATATTAAATATATAATATAAGGAATTTATAGTTTAATTGAAAAAAAAAATTATATCAAAAATAAAAATACAATATTATATATATTTAATTTTTTGGGTAATTAAATTATAAAGTACAATTTATCAGAAAAATTCAAAAACATCAATGATTTTATTGACTTTGGCACCTGAACCCCTCTAAAAAATCCCAATTATGGTATCTGTTGCTAAGAAACCCACCCCAACTCGAGAAAATGTATCCACATATGGAAAAAATAATTATTATGTTTGTTACAATATAAATAAATAATTTTAACATATAATGAAATAATACATTAATAAAATGTCAATTTTAAAATGATAACGAACACTTCGTGTCATACCAAGCACACTGTGTATCATATTGAGGTACAAATTATTCTTACTTGTCACAACTGAATTATGGATTATTTTTTTCAAGTATCAAAACAATTTGAATGTGTTTTTTTGGTTTTGAGTATATAAATTTTCTTTTTTTACCTAAGTGTAAATTTTAAATAAATATACACACTTGGAATCATAACAATCACACCATGATTTAGATTAAGGTTCAAATGATTTATAAATATGATAAATGACTTATGTATCATTTTACTAAAGTAAAAATATAATATTAATGTGTTTAATTAGTTTTGAGTATGTCACTTGTTTTTTATTAAAATGTAATTTTAAAATAAAAAACACACTTTGAGTCAAACTTGTCACAACATGTATCAGTTTTATGTGATACCGATTTATATATGCAGAAAATGAATTATGAATCATTTTCCATATTTATCAAAAAAAGATGAGTGAATTTTCTTTATTTTTAGAGAGTGAAACATTTTTTGAAATAAATTGTCAATTTTAAACTGATAACACACACATTGAATCCTACCAGGAACATTGTGTATCGTATTAATCTGTGGATGGTTCATACATGTCAAAAATTACTTATTAATAATTATTCTAAAGTATCAAAACAATCAGAATGATTTTTATTATTTTTGAGTATGTCTCTAATCACTTTTACTAAAATGTGAATTTAAAATAAAAAGACACCCTTAGAGTCATACTGGTCTCAAAATACTTCTGATTGAGGTGATGATGATTCCTATATGTCAAAAAATGACCTATGTAATGTTTTAAAAATGTTTCAAAATAACATATACGTATTTTCTCATTTTTGAGTATGCCACTTGTGTTTTTATAAAAAAAATCATTTTAAAAATAAAACAAAAACTTTAAGTCATACCAGTCACACAATGTATCATTTTTATGTGAGACAAAATCATATTTGTTAAAAGTAATATATAAATCATTTTATTAAATTATAAATATAATAATAGTGTGTATTTTGAGTTTTCAGTGAGTGACCCACATTTTGAAGTAAAATGTCAATTATAAACTGATAATGGAAACGTTGAGTTATACGAGGAACACTGTGTATCAGGTTGAGTTGAGGATGATTCATAGATGTCAAAAATGACCTTATGGATAATTTTAATAATGTTTCAAAATACTTTTATTGAATTTTATATGTTTTTATTATTTCACTTGTATATTTTTCTAAAATGTTAATTTAAAATTAAAAGACACACTTGGAGTCATACCAGTCACACTATTCATCAGATTGAGGTGTGGATGATTCTTAGATTTCAAAAATGACTTATCGATTATTTTACCAAATTATCAAAACAATTTGAATGCATCTGATTAGTATTGAGTATGTCACTAATGATTTTTAATAAAATTTCATTTTAAATTGAAAACATACACATTGAGTGAAATTGGTCACATCGTGTGCTGATTTCACATGAGACTGATTACAACACATCAGAACATTAATTACGATTTTTTTTAAATTATCAACATAATTCTAGTGTGTATTCTTGGTTATAGTGAGTGACACAAAATTTAAACTAAAATTCCAATTTTAAACTGATAACAAACACTTTGAGTTATACTAGGAACACCAGGTATCTGATTTAGGTGTGGATGATTTCTACATATCAAAATTTACATATGGATTTTTTTAATAAAGTATCCAAATAATCCAAAATATTTTCTTACTTTTGAGTTTGTAATTTTTTTTTGGAAATGCCAGTTTTAAATAAAAAGACACACTTAGAGTTATACTGGTCAGACAAAGCATTATATTGTGGTGAGAATGATTCCACACATTAAGAACAAATTATGGAACATTTTCTTAAGGTTTTAAAATAATTTGAATTGGTTTTATAAATTTTTAGCATGTCTCTTCACTTTTTTACTAAAATGTCATTTTAAACTAGAACACACACTTTGAGTCATATTGGTCACATCGTGTGTGGGTTTGATGTGAGAGTTATTTCTACATAAAAATGACGACTCATGAATCCTTTTCATCTAGTATCAAGACAATACAAGAACATTTTATTAGTTTTTAGTCAATGACAATCATTTGGAACTAAAATTTTATTTTTGGACTCATAAAAAACACTTTGATTTATACTGGTCACATCATGTGTTAGATTGCGGTGTGGTAAATTACAACATGTAAAAAATGACTTACTAATCATTTTCCTAAAGTATAAAAATAAATCTATTGTGTTTTATATATTTTGAGTATGTTAGTTATATTTTTTATTAAAATGTCAAATAAAAATAAAAATACACACATGAATTCATACCGATCACATTGTGCATCAGATTTACATGTGAATGATTCATACACACCACAAATTAATTATGAATATTCTTCCTAATGTATCAAAACAATTATAATGTGTATTATTGGGATTGTGTTTTTCACTTCTGTTTATTACTAAAATGTAATTTTAAATAGAAAACTTTCACATTGAGTTATAATAGTCCCATTGTGTGTCTGTTTGACGTGATTCTGGTTCTTACACATCAAAAATTACTTATGTGTCGTTTTCCTAAAATGTCAAGATAATAAGAGTATATTTTTTTTGTTTTTCAGTGAGTGACAAATGTTTACAAAAAATGTCAATTTTAAATTGATAACAGGCACTTTGACTCATACAAGGGGCACCATATATCTTATTTATGTGTGTCTAATTTTTACACATCTCAAATGACTTATTGATCATTTTCTTAAGGTATAAAAACTATCATAATTTTTTTCAAGGTTTTGATTATTTGATGTGTATTTTTAAATAAAATTTCAATTTTAAACTAAAAACATAAACTTTGAGTCATATAGGGAATAAAATGATGGTAAAATGAACTAAATATTTAATATAAAGTCACCAATTCATGATTTCTATATTCAATCTTCCACCTGGTATGTTTCTTATTCAAATCTAGGAAAATATATTTCTAATTTATAATATGTGGATAGTTGAAAGTCCTGGTTATATTGAAAAAATATAAGTGAACAAAGGATTAATAAATATTTTAAATAAAATTGTAATTTTCTTCAAAACTACCCTTTTAGATATACTATTTTTTTGTTGATATATGATATGATACACAAATTTACATAAATAATAACCACAATATCTTCCATTGGTTTGTGTCGAATGTTGAAGAAACATTGATAAAAATAATATATTCATTTTTATATATGTTTTGATAGTGAAATTGTTTTATAGATACCCAAATACATATACACTTGAAGAAGTTGGTAGGCTTCTTATTATCATGGATGTCCTCATTCTAGGATTTTGAAAATATTTAAACATCACCTTATTATAGCATAATTTTAATTAAAACATAATATAATAGAGAGAAAATTAAGTTTAATTGAAAAACACTACATATAGTGTATTAAAAATTGACAAATATCATCATGTATGTTTGGTTATTAGTGTATCCATGCATTGAATCCAAAAAATAAATCTTTGGAGTATCCAACTTGAGTGTAACGAGTAATCATTTCTACTTAAGAAAGTAATTAGTGAATAAATGAATTAAAATATACTATATATGATTAAATTGTAGATTTTTAATGGTAAATTATGGTATTAGGAAGATTCGATAATCTATAAGTGTTCTTTCAAATATTGTGGCCACTTTCCCACTATTATTGAATAATGGTTTGGTTAAAATGATATTTTTTGTGTATAAGTGATGGGAGGAATAATGAGTATTAATTTCTATTCATAGTATTTTTCCTTCAAATATTATGGATAGATACACCTTAAAGAACATGACTAGAATTCAGTCATAAATAACATAGTAGGTCATCTATTTGAAAAAAACCATGAAAACACACCTCATGTATACATTTAAAACTGAGTCTCCTATCCATTCATTTGTGTGGATTTCATTTACATTCTAAAAAAATATTCTACAATGAAATATCTATACATCAGTTCTTCAAAATTGACTACTATTGTAGCACTATTTCCTAATGTTTTATCATTATAACCTTTAATGTTAGTAAATTTAGAAGTTTAATAGGTGGGGTAAAGGTACATTGTGAATAACTTTTCTATTAGTAGGTTGATCCTTTAGATCATTTTGATTATACCTTTCATTTTAAACCCTTCCCTTTGTCCCTCAATAATAAAATTCATCATTTTATAACATTTTCACTAATTTTTAAATGTTTTTCATGAAAAATAATTTTTAAATGGATATCTTGTTGTCTACATGTTTTTTACAAGATCTGACAGCCAGGCTACAAAATTTTTAATAGGTTTCTCGACTATATGAATATCTTCATCATAAAGCGTATCGAGCCACTCAATGATTTTATCTTGAGGTATTTTAATAACCACTCTCATATAACCAATTATATGTTGTTTATTGTGAATAATATCACCTTGTATATTGTATATATTTCTCCTCCCAATAAGGTTTTGGGAGGGTGTTGATGGATATAAATCCCAATCATTTTAACCCTATAAAATATTAGTATAGGAAAGGAATCAATGAATTCTTAGTTTTCATTTCATATAAAAAATTATGACAACATGTATTACCTCTTCTAATATTTCTCTTGAGAGGAATGAATAACCTCAAAGCTAGTGGGGGTGGAGGATCATCATGTTGTCATTCTTATTGTGTTGTTTCTTATCATTGATTCTTTTCCCTATCATTTTATAACAACTCTGACAACCAATTATTTGTTTTTCTTATATTGTAGCTAATTGTGTTTTTAAATCTTCAATGTTAATACCTTTATACCCTATGCATCTCTTTTCTCAAAGTATGTATAGGGTGACACCATTAAACTTTCACCTCTGACATGATGATACTCTTTTGGATGCCTCAAGGCCACTGATAATAGTTGTTCATCAGGTATAGTTCATGATCGTTCTTGTGTCTATGTCAGATAAAAAATATATAAAAATACGTAATTAGTATTATATAATTATAATTTTAATATTTTTTTATTATTTCATACTTAAACAAGATTTCTACACTTTTTTTGTATTTTCATATATTAGTATCCGTTCTTTATTTACACACGCCTCCTTCCATAACACATGATGCGGTATTGATGTTGTGTTAGATTTTGATTAATAAATATGCATATAAATAGAGTAACATAATTATGTTGTTGTTTTGTGTCACATAAAATTATTATGGTATATTTAAAAAACATATCATTTTTTAAAGGGAAGCACACCCCATCATTGATTTATGGTTTTCGTATGCTAGTTTTGGTGCTCATTGCTTAATTTTAGTACTTAGTTATTGATTAAAAAATTAAAAATTCTTAATCAAAGTGATTAAGAAATTTATTATAAAAAAATTTATTACCATCCAAAATGTAACTAAAAATATATTTCCTCATTATTATGATTATACGCATCTCATTCTTGTTGGTTTATTAGGTGTGCATACATATGTAGTGAGTGTGGGTTTATTTTATGTTCTGTATCATTGAGTTGAAACTTTTTAAGAATTTTGTGAAATAATTTGTGGACCTTTTTAGTGAGAATTAATACAAATTTGATTTGGGATTTATCTAAAATAAATGAACTCTGTAAGGAATAATGAATATAAATTCAATGATACATTATTTTTTGTAGTAAAATGAAGAAATTATACCATAATATTTCTACAAAATCTTCCCAAATTAGTGTCTTAAGTGTAGGAAAAATCAATCAGCATGTACAAGTGAGTTTTGAGCCCAATGTAACTATTGAGTATGAACTTTTTGGGGTTAATAGGATGGCCACATTCATTCCATCCAACCTCGAAACTGATTCCATTTGTTTATATTATTAATATTTATTTGTTAAAACCCTCACACTATGACAATCCTATTTTTTTTGGGATATAAATTTTTCAACTTCTACCATTTAATCATCTTTAACATCATCAATATATTGTTCATCTGGATTGGTAGCATCTACATGGGTAGAAGGTTATTCTTTCTTTTCATTCGGATCACCGACATGTTGAGAAACCTACTGTTCTTCATGTTTGAGTGCATCAAAATTTGAAAAAGTCATTATCTATAGAAGTGGTTCATCATTTAATTTAGATTATGTAAATGAAGTAGTGAATAGATAATAATACAAAGTAATAAAATATATATTACAAAAAAATATAACTTTGTTATTAAACATTTTTTTCAAATATTGAATGGATTTTAACCCTCTATCAAGTATCCAAATCACTTCATTGTGGTATCCTATGACATATACGACCCCATCTACATTCGGAATACTACGAATTTATTTAGATGTCCCAATAAAAGGATCATCGTCAATTGAATTAACATATGATACTTTAGTTGTTTTCGTCAAAAGTATAAAAATTTACATCTTTCAGTTTATCGGACCTAGAAAATAAAATACATTTACTGCATATGATTCCATTATAAAGGGTTCATCTTTGTACCCTTCCATACTGAAATCCACATTAATGGATACCAATTCATTTATGTTGATATCAATCCTATTATCAACCCACATGCATTGAAAATTGGGACATGTAATGTAAAATAATATAACACAAATATTTGTTTGATGATGACAAATAATGAAATATTTGAATATATTAGATTTATTTCCTTGGTAGAAGACACATGCATCTATCAAGCCACCAGTGTAACTATACTATCTTTCATGCCATTGAGTTCATCATTTTCATTTTAATATAACATATAACCATCAATTACATAACCATTATAAGATAATACATACACACTTAGTCTTCTAGCTACCCATATAATTCATTATGAAATAAAAAATATATTTTTAGATGAATTCTTAAGAATATGGTCTCAAAACCATTATATAAAATTTTGATTGTGTATATTTGATTTCCAGGTTTCACCCCTTAATAGATTCAATTTCCAAGGAATTTATTTCAGGTTTCAACTTAAGGGAAAACCACTAAAATGTTATGAAATATGTAATTGTAGGTCTTCTCTAGATCTATAATAGTAATTATAATAATATTTATTCCATAAATCTCATTACCCACAGTCCACCCGAAGTGATGATATTTCATTTCACAAATGATTTTCATATCAGACAGGTATTCAGTATAGAATTCAATAAATTCCTCAACAAAATATCATTACACAATAAAACCATATCTAAAACCTCTACTTTTGACATAATCTTTCCAAATATTCATATACCGTTCAATAGGCTACATCCATCTATAATTTACATGACCACATATTCAAATATCCCTTACCAAGTGAACCATCAAGTGAACCATTATATCAATGTTTCTTAGTAGGAAGAACATCTCATATTCACTTAATATGATAGAAATTTCTTTTCCATAGTTGAAAACTTTACCAGGTCTATTACTTTTCTTATGATAACATTGAAAAAGAAACATATCTCGGTATTTTATGATAGAAAATCATAGAAAAATGAAATTTAAAGATAGAGGCATTAGATCAAGAATAAAAACATTAAAATCATGTGATTTCAAACCCTTTAACTCTAAATCAGTCATTGAACCGATAATATTGATATTTGATTAATACCACTATAGAACTTCACGAAGTTGAAAAATTGATATCACTCTTTCCTAGAAAGATTGTAAGTAGCTAGAGGAAGACATGTTTATTTTTATCTCTTCACTAGTGCCAAGTTTTCCTATATTCCCATGTCAATCGTGTCCAACCTTGACTTAATTCCAACTATTGTTTTTCTAGGTTCATTTAGTAATTTTCCAATTACAATATCACATGATTTTTTTTGAATATTTATAACATAAAAAATTTATGATGTAAAAACAATACTAATATGGTAATTCAATCAAAACTGGCATATTTTTCCAACTAGTTTTTGAATGATTTTTGAACAATATTTAGAAAATGAAGTGACCATATATTTTACTTTCTAAAATATTTTATTAGCTATTAGTATAGGCATAGATGTAAGTTTTTTTTAACTTCCATTGATTGATGTCTTCCAAGATTGGTACTTATGTCACCAGGTAGAAATATACTATTTACTATAATCACAGTCTTTGATGAATGTTTCAAATTGATTGACTATGTATGTTTTCCACAAATGGTAACCCCTTTTGTTCCTTTAATGTTATATATTGAAAATTTTATATAACAGAGAAAGTCATTTATCATCCCATACAATATGGATCTAAATATGAAATCTTAATTTTTGAAAGCATTATACAACATTACACATGAATCCCACAATAACTCGAAATCATCTATTAATGAAGCCAAATAAAAATAAATATCATTACCCATTTGTTTTGTTCTAGATATAAGCAAGGATAACATAATGTATTTTTGTTTCATGCATAACCATACTATAAATTTATAATTTACTGACATCAATGACCATTTACAATGACTGATGCTTTAATAACAAAAAAGATTCAATCCATATGTAGATAGTACATGAAAAATCCCTCATGGATCATTTCCAAATTTAGGATAGTCATGATCAATTTACTTTTAATAATATGATTTTGTAGGGTGACAATGTTTACCATCTTTATTTCTTCTATTTTCATTCCACATTAATTATCTTGCAGTCTTGTCACTTCTATATAGGCGCATAAAACTAGAAATTATTAGAAGGAACCTTAAAAATTTTGTAGAACCCAATTAATATTTCTTATATCAAGAATAACCACACTTTGCGAATTATTAATGTGATTTTTGGTCCTTGTGAAATAGTATACCATCATTTGAAAAGGCTTGTATTTTTTAGAGATCATACCCATTGAATGTATAATTCGTTTAGAATCATATGTTTTGAAATGATGATCATTATATTATAGGATCATAGAATTCAAGAGATAATGTATTTTAATATATCAGACAGTACTTCATCAATTTCTATATGTTTAATTATAAACCTTCAGTATTAATGACGATGCTATATATTTAGTATAAACAACATAAAATGGAATCTTTGCACAACTATTTAACCTCTAATTTTTTTTTGGATAAACATGAAGATCATATTCAAATATCATTATTATTTCTTCAAAAAAATCTTCATCATTGTTCACACCTGTAATCACATCCTCGATACGATTTTCATTGTTGTACATACATGTAATCATATTAGATGATCCATAAAATTCAGTTATATCCTTGTCACTAGCTGCATATAGTTTTTCCTCATTCTTAGTCCAACATTTATAACATAGATCTATTCTCTGATAGATCAAGTGTTATTACAACTTCTATCGACTAATTAGTATGGAATAATAATAGTATAACCATTAAAAAAGGATTTGAGATGGGTCATATGTTTGATCCTTTGAAAATTTTATGAACTCCTTCACCCCATCCTCATACTCTTTTGTCATATGATTTTCATTTATCCATTTTTGATTCATATACATCCTATTTGATTCTATCAAATTAATATTTAACAAAATAAATAAGGCATGAAAAACCATTTCATAGAAAAATTTCATATTTTGATTAAAATATTTCTATAATGTATGATTATTAATTATTATGATTTGAAAGACAAAAATTGGTTTATTAATGGTAATGATTTTATAAATTTGGGTTATCATTAACCCTTTCTATATTACAGGAACCTAATATACCATCTCTTTCACTAGCTTGGTTCCCAAAAGAGGCTTTTCCCCTATCAAAGCCAATCATAGAGGTTGTCAACATATGACCTTTAATATAAATCTTCAAAACTAGATATCTATATCAAATCATGATAACTTTTTTTTATAAAAATATTATAATTTTTTAGATTTAAAATTTTCTCTATAATTTTTTTTCACAATATACTTTCCATATTTTGGTTTCCTGTAAATAAAAAAATATTGAATGTTGATACTCTAACGTTCTCTACAAATAAAATACATGAGGTAATGAGATGTGTTAAAAATAAATTACGGGATTAATCTGTAACAACTGAGAATCATATCAATGGAAATTACCTTCTAATAATTATGACATATAGTATAAATAACATAGAGTCACATAAAGAACATAATACATACCTTATAATTGTATAATATATGTAATAATAGGTATTTATAGAAGTTAAAGCACCTATACTAATAGAATATTAACTTGACCTTTGGAATAATAATATGACACGTACGAATAGTAAACTAATCAATAGAATAGTAAAATTACCTATGAAATTATAAATAAAATCTATCCATCTTATAAATGGTAATACAATATAATTATACCATAGTATAAGTAAATAAATGTATTGGAAATTATTATTTAAGTGTTGACATTTTTATAAAACATAAATGTTTATTTTAAATTTTATAATTAATATAACGATTTAAAAAAAATATTTTGATAAAATTTATTCATAAATTAATATTTTTGTTGTATTATGATTATAATATAACTTTATGAGACCGTAATTAATTATTTAAAGTATTATATAATCAGTTATAATTTTAAAATCAGTATTTTCAAGTAAATGATGATTTTATTTAAAATTAAATTGATCATAGTAATAAACATATTTTCATAAAATGGAGTTCATTTTTGAATTTTAAATGTTTAAACATGGTTAGGGTTATATTTGGGTTATTTCTAAAATATTTGATTTTTTTGATGAATAGTAAAGTATGATAATTTACGATAAAAGATAAATACATGAATTATTGAGTCATATATGATGTATGGATGATATAAGCCCATAATATCAAAATATAATTCACGATTTTAATATATTTAGTTATAGTTCTCAAATTATTCATATTCATGAGCCAAAATAAGAAACAAAATGAATAGAATATTAAAAAACACTCCTCTTCTCCCACTATAAATACAACCCTTCACAACCTTTTCTCCTAACACCTTTAAAGCTTTGAGACTTGTCTAAATTCTACTCCATACTCTCCCTAGCATCCCCCCATGTTAGGTAGCCTTTGGTATTAATAAAAGAGAAAACCAATTCCCTTAAGGAGGTTCTGAAATAAGAGAATTCAAGAGGTAAAAACCCATTTCTTTGTCTTTTAATTTTTTTTCAATAGCTTTTATTTTATTATTCTCTCTTCAACTACCATTATCCAAGTGACATTATAACTCTATTATCTTTTTTATACAATAATTTTGTTGTGTTATTGTAATAAGCTATCATAATTTCTATTCACATTTCATTTTATTTCAAAAATTAAAACATCGTCCGTGTGGTGCTGATTTACCACCTATATGGATGTCGTGTTTTCATTTTTCAATTTCACCTTCAAGACTAGTCGTAAAAACATTTTTTTATGGTTAAAATAGATTATAATATATATATTACACCTTATTTAATATTTTTTTAATGTTTATTAAACATATATAATTTCAATTTTGGACAATTATTCTCATTTTATATGATATTCGATACATGTATACAAGTAAAAAGATCCTGAAAACAAAGGAAATGAATTCCACCGAATGATAAGATTTTACATTATAACTCATAAAAAATTACATAAATAATCATAATAAAATTATAATAAATAAATATAATATAAAAATTATTCTTAATTAATTAATTAATATATTTAATTTGATTATTTGGGACATTAAGATCAAGTACAGGACACTTTCGGACATAAGGTAAGGGATTCTTTATGAACTTCCACATTTACTTCCGGTTATTCTTTATATCTCTTTACCCCAATTTAAAACTTCTTTAATTTCATATAAATATTATAAATTATGTTTATATGATCCAAAATCATGTATCCATAACAGTACATTATTCTTTTGATGGGAAATACATGATTCTATAATGTTCCCTTCTTAATTCCTCCGGACAAGCAATCATGATTAAAGATAACTTCTCGATTTCTTACCCATTTTCAAGGGCACTCCATAATCTATTTTAAACCACTATTATTTTTCTAAAATAAATAATTTTAACAAGAAAAAAAATATGTTGGTTAATTTCTGTTTTTATATGAATAATCATTCCTTTTTTATTTTTAAAGAATTTTTATTTTTTTCCTTAAAAAACACTAAAATTATTTATTTCTAATGTTTTATAAACACTATTATTTCATGTTTTCAATTTATTTTTACATCAGTTATAATTATCTATTCCTATTTTTCCTTATTAATGTCATGTATGATTTAAATCTATTATTTCATGGATACAATTATGATATTCCCTTTTATATTCCTTTTGACATGATTATGATACCCAAGTCATTCCATGGGTAACCCTTATATTAATGTTAGATTACTTATATATGATTTGATATGTGGAACACATATTTGTTAACATGTTATCAAGTTTGTGTCCAAATAGTTCTCTAATTCATTGGGTAATGTTTAATCTTATAGGACTTTATGTGCAACAGTTTTGGTGGTTAACCTTGACTTGTGCTCCATGTACAATGGTCTTGGTGGTTATCCTTAACTCCTGATCATCTATGGGTAGTGAGACTTGAATCATGCTTATATCATGTTTTATGTTGCTTCCACATTACTATGATTACATGATTTAATTATCCCATTTTTGATATGTTATTCTTACATATGGTTATTAACATGCTATTCCATTATATGTCATCTTGTTATTCCTTAAAACCCATGTGCTATGCAATTTTCCCATTCTGATATTTTTAGCTCATCCCTTTTGTTCATATATTCCTGATGTTATCCAATGATGATGTGTGGGATCAAAGGGTGTTATGAGATCATTATGAAAATTAAATAAAAGATGTTTTTATTTTAGTTTCATGATTTCTAATTATTTATTTAATATTATAAAGACACTAGATGTTATGATCCTTTGTTTTTATTTAAACTCCAATTATACATAAGATCATGTAATTATATGTGAAAAAGGATTGGGTTTTTATATTTTTTATCAGATCATGGTCTAGTTATTTTTGAAGATTAGGTATATATCACTTTAGTAAGAACCCTAGGGATAATTCTATCACCATGGATAACCTAGATTTAAATGTATAGAATCACATGTTAAGATATACTTTTTATTTACATGTTTATTGTTTTATGTTCAAAGTTTTATTATTATTCTTATTAAAAAAGTATTCAATCCCCCAAATCATACTTTATTTTTTATTTAATGAATGGAAATAGGATAACCCATTCCAAAAATCAATGTGATATGAAGCATGAATATTTCTCTCATGATATGCCAAATATTATGGGAATGAATGATCAAAACATTATGAAAATACTTTCTCTAATTTACCATGTTTCAAATAATAACTTGAATTGCGTGGAACACCCTCCATCTCCTATGAAAGATAATTTTTGGTCAAATCCTTCATGCAAAAAAGGCCACCCATGTTTAATAGATATTCTAATCCCCTCCTCACATAACAATGGATTAACTCTATTGAAAAGATATTATTTATCTTCCAGTTCTTATAAGAATAGAATGTTTTATTGGTAGTATATCATTTTTATGGGGAAGATGATAGCGGGGGACACTAATAAATATTAGAAATTCCAAAAAGTAAACTGATTCCATGGAATGTGAAGATTTCAATAAAATATTTTTTCAATAAATATTTTCCCTGAACACTCCATCTTATTATGAAAATGGAGTTCCTCAGATTAGAGTAGAAGGAATACAAGTATATTGGGTCATATGAGGAAAACATTAAAAGGATTGAAAGATAAACCTCCAGTTTTATCGTGAACACTGAAAGCATGGTGGATAACTTATTTAGCATTATAAAGCCGAGTCTATGAATAGAATTGGCGATTCGAGACATTAAAAACTATGAAATGATTTTACATTGTTCCCTCAAGGTTGAAATAAAGATCTAAGAATCTCAGTGGTCTTATGGACCAAGAGATAAAAAGTGTAAAATGGAGTTTAATATTGGTGGATGAATGGATAAATACCATGATGGAATGAAAACCCAATATCCAACGTGTCAAAATCATGGGAAGAAGACTTCTGGGAATTGTGTAAAAGGAGTTAGTAAATTATTTAAATGTGTAAGAATGAGGAATCTAGATAATAACTTCCAGAGGGATATAAATAATAAAAATAATGTGGAAGAAAGGGATGGTTCAAGTCAACACTTAGCCTATAGTGAAATGTTTCATCTTTTAATATCATGATAATTATGCTATTAGATTCCTTATTCCAAGCGTTTTTAGAGGAAATAAACAACAACAACCTCCAAGGTGGGAAGAAAAGAAATATGATATCACTAATGTTGCAGGGGATCCCTAAAACTAAGTAGTGATAGGTTCATTAGTTATTCATTCAAGAATATAAAACATATTATTTGATTATATTTCTATACATTCTTTTATGTCTTTAAAATTTAGTATAACTATTCAAAAAACACCATAAAATACAGAGGTTGAGTTAGCTATGAGAACATAAAATGGAGAAATTATTGCATCCAAAATATAAAACTCCTACCCAGTTAATGTTTGTGGACTAAACCTCCCAAAAAATATTTTCTTACTTCTTTTTACAGAGTTTTATGCTATATTTTTTATGGATTGACTATCTTTATACAAATCCAACATCAATTATTTGGAAAGGGATATCACTCTTCACATCATGAGGCATCATTAAATTTTGTAAAAGTGTAAAGAGGAAGATTAATCGCCCTTATAATCATCGTCTAAATTGTATATATTATTACCATATGATAAATTGTATCTGTCTCAAATGATTTATACAATGTAGAGAATCATACTTGAATACATTCCCATTGTGAGGGAATACACTGATGTATTCCCTGAAACTTTGTCTGGTATTCCTCTTTGATGAGAGGTTTAGTTCAAAATTTTACTTATTTCTGGATCTCTTCCTATATCAAATACACCTTATATAATATCCACCATTGAGCTGGAAGAACTAAAGAAGTATTTATAAGAAAATCTGGACAAGGGTTTTATATGCTTGAGTGCTTCACCATGGGGCGTACATATCAATTTCATCCAAAAGAAGGATGGATCAATGAATATATGTATTGATTTTCATAATATCAATAAAACCATGATAAATATCAAGTATACCTTACCACATATATATGAATTGGTCGATAAAATATTTGTGGCAAAGTATTTTTCTAATGTGGACCTTCGGTCAGGATATCACCAACTAATGGTGAAGAAGGAAAATATTCATAATATTTCATTTAGATCAATGTATGGACACCAGTAGTTCATAGTGATTTCTTTTAGAGTCACTAATGATCCAACAATTTTCATGAATTAAATGAATATAGTCTTCATAGATTACTTAGAAATATTTGATGTAGTATTTATTAACAATATTCTAACATACTACATGAGAAAATAAGAACATGATGAGCATTTTAATACTATGCTAAATTCATTGATAAGGGATAAAATATATGAAAAATATAGTAAATTTTAGTTTTAGACGGAGGAAGTGTCATTATTGGGGATTGATATCACCAGAAATGAAATATCTATGGACACTTCCAAGATAAAGGCAATTAAAGAGTTGCCTAGGAAAATATATATAATGGAGATTTTTAGTTTCCTTGGTCAAATTAGGAATTAAAAATTATTTCTAAATAAATTCTCATGATTTTAAAACCCAATAACCAAGATTACTCGAAGAGAGTGAATTTTTTCAGGACAAGTGAATGTGAAGACCACTTCAAAGCGTTTATGAAAAGCCTTTTCACTACACTAGTACTCACACAATCGAAAAGTTGGGATCTATTTGTGGTATACAAAGATGTTTCAAATAATGGATCAGGCTATGTATTAATGATAAATGATAAATTTATAGCCTATGAATCAAGGAAGTTGAAAATTAATGAGAGAAATTGTCATACACGTGATCTAGAGTTGGAATCTGTGATATTTGGGTTAAAAATCTAGCAAAATTATCTTTATAGGGACAAGTGTGAGATATATACTGATCACAAGAGCCTAAAATATATATTCACAAAGAAGGATCTTAATATTTACCAGAGAATATGGTTAGAGATCATCAAATATTATGACTTCTCAATCCACTATAATCTTGGTATGGGAAATATAAAGTGGCTGATGATCTATGTAGAAAGGATCTGACAACATTATTAATGATGAGAATTTAGAAGGATCCAATATTCTAATATAATAAAATATTGGAAATGGGAATCATTAAGGAAGGAATATCATCAATCCTTTATCTAATTATTTATCAACCATCTTTCATGTATAAAATAAAGTATTCTTAAAGAAATGATTTCGAAAATCAAAAAAGGAGCACAAAGATATATCGAGATCATCGAGAGAACTATTAGTGAAAAAATATAATGAATGAGATCGCTAAATATGAATCGAAATGATTGGTATGTCATCAAGTGAAAAGATGAAAAGAAAAATAATAAGGGTATGATATCACCATTATCCATACCGACATGGAAGTGGGAAAACATCAACATCGACTTTGTCACCAGACGTTTGAATACATACAGAGGTAACAATTCTATATGGGTTTTTGTGGATTTTATCCCAATGAAAAATAACTTTATCACAATTCAAGTGGAATTCTCATGTGATCAACTTTCATGGATATATGTCAAATAATTTATAAGTATTCATGAAGTACTAGTGTCGATTTTTTTCAATATAGACCTTTGATTCACCTTGATGTTCTAGAGAAGCCTCCAATAAGATCTAAATACTGAGATGAACTTCAGTATAGCTTATCATCGTCAAACTGATGGACAATATGAATAAACTACTTATAAACTATAAGAAATGATGAGAGCATGTTCTATGGACTTTAAAAGATGATGGTACTAACATCATTCTCTGGAAGAATTATCTTACAATAATAGTTTGAAATAAATCATTCGAACGGATCCATATAAAGCCCTTTATGGGAAAAGATTTAGAACACCGACTTGCTGGGATGAATTTAGTTAATTAAGATTCTAGAACCTAATATTATATTGGAAATGGTAGAAAATATGAAAACCATTCAAAAAGATATCTGGGAAGCCCAAAGTACACATAATAGTTATGCATACAATCATCAATGAGACATGGAGATAAAGGTTGGAGATATGGTATTCCTACACATATCTCTATGGAAGAGGATCATGGGATTTGAGAATAAGGGAAATATATTCCCTAGGTACACTGAACCCTTCTATATTCTTGATCATGTTGGAGCTGTGGCCTATCAAATGGCAGTTTCTCTAACCATATCCCAAGTACACGATGTATTCCATGTATCCCTCTTGAGGAAGTACATAACGGATCCATCATACGTACTAAATCTAGAGGTTCTATAGTTATAAAATGGGATCTCTTATTAGGAGTATCCAGTTAAGATCTTTGACCTTAGAAATAAAATTATAAACAACAATAATACTCACCTTGTCAAAGTATTATAAAAGAACCATAAATACGAAGAGGAAACATGAAAACCATAAGAAGCGATGAAGGAGAAATACCCTCACTTGTTTTCTCCATAGTATGTAAAATGATATTTCGAGTTAGAAATTTCATACAGTGGAAGAATATAACAACCCAAAATCCTACTAATGAAAATTCCATTATTATAATTATTGCATATAGTATAAATAACATAAAGTCACAGAGAGAATACAATACAAAATTTATAAATTAATAATGAATAGAATAAGATGTATTTTTAGAAGTTAAGAAACCTATACCAATGAAATAGTAACTTGACCTTTGGAAAAGTAATATGACCCATAAGAATAGTAAACTGACCAATTGAATAGAAAATTCACCCATGAATGTAAAAAACAAAATTTATGCATCATATAACTGGTAATATGATATAATTATATCATAGTATAAGTAAATAAATATTTTGAAAATTGTTAATTAAGTGTTCATATTTTTATAAAACATATTTTATTATTTTCAATTTTATAATTAATATAAATATTTAATAGAAAATATATATTAATAAAATGTATTCAGAAATTAATATTTTTTTTCTTATTATTATAATATAATTTTATTAGATCTTAATTAATTTTACAAAGTGTCATAAAACTGTATATCATTTTTAAATCAGTATTTTCTACGTAAATATTGTTTTTTTTTAAATTTAATTTCTCATATTTAGAAAACTATTTTCATAAAATATATTTCATTTTTAAACATTAAAAAATTATTAGGGCTAGTTTTTTTGATATTTCATTTTTTTTGAATTTTTGGTGAATAGTAAAGTACGATAATTTTGATAAAAGCTAAAAACATGAATTATTAAGACATAAATGATTTATAGATAATGTAAGCCCATAATATTGAAATCTACTTAATTATTTTAATATATTTAGTTATAAATCTAAAACTATGCCTTTTTTGGAGACAAAATATAAAACAAATGAATTAAATAATTAAAAATACTCCTCTCCTCCCACAATAAATACCACCACTAACCACCTATTATCTTCACACCTTTCAAGATTTTATCCTTGTCCAAATTCTAACCAATAGTCTACCATGACTCACATCATGTCTAAGATCCATTTTTCTCAATATTATACCAAAACCAGTTCCCCTAATGAGGTTCTCAACGACTATAATTCAAGAGGTAAAAACATATTTCTTTATTTTTTAATTTCTTTTCTTATTCTCTTCTAACCACCCCTTATCAAAGTAACCTGATAAATCTATTATATTTTATATACTGGAATGTTTTGTAATGGAATAAACTATCATTATTTTTATTACCCTTAACTTTTATTATAAAAATGAAAACATAATCTGTGTGGTGCTGATTTACCACCTTTATGGACAACCTGTTTTCATTTTTGAATTTCTTCTTCAAGGATGGAAAGAAAAAAAATTTTATGGATAGAAAATATTATCATATATTTATTAAATATTTTTTTAAGTTTATTAAAAACATATAATTTCAATTATGGGAAACTATTCTCATTTTACATGATATTTTATACATGTATACAAGTTAACGGATCATGAAAACCAAGGTAACAAATGATCTCGAACAATAAAATTGTATCTTATATATCATAAAAGAGGCCATAAATGAAATAAATTAAATTATAATAAATTAAATAAATATATAAAATTATCTGAATAACTTAATTAATGGATTTAATTTGATTATCCAGGAAATTAGAATAAAGTGTAGAACACTTTTGGACATAAGGTAAGAGATTAATTTTTATGAACCTCCATTTTTTCTTTCAGGTTATTATTTTTCACTCTTTAACCCAATTTATTACTTATTTATATAAATATAATTGTTCTACATTCTTTTTTTATGTTCCAAACTCATGTATCAAGATCAATACATTCTTATTTGATGAGAAATGAAAGATTTTATAAGGTTCCCTTCTCAATTTTTCTGGATAAGCAATCCCGATTAAAGGGAACTTCCAAATTTCTTACCCTTTTTAAAGAGATATACACAATATGTTTTAATCCACCATTTTTTTTATAAAATCAATAATTTTAACAAGAAAAAATATCTTGGTTAATTTTATGGTTTTATACAAACAATTATTCTTTTTCCGTTTTAAAGAATCTTGAAACATTTCACTTAAACGACACTAAAATTTTTTATTTATAAAATTTATTAAACACTCTTATAACATGTTTCCAATTAATTTTGACATCACATATCATGATATATGACTATTTTTCCTTTTTAATTTCCATGTATTATTTAAATCCATTCTTTCATGGACACTATTATGATATTCCCTTTTGATATACCTTTTAACATTATTATGGTACTCAATGCATTCCATGGGTAACCCTTATGTTTATGTATGATTCATTTTGTATGATTTGTTATGTGGAACACATATTCATGAACATGTTATGATTGGTGTGCCTAGATAGTGCTATAATTTATTGGGTAATGGTTAGTCTCATGAGATGTCATGTGCAACGATCATGGTGGTTAGGCTTGACTCATGCTTCTTGTGCAATGATCTTGGTGGTTAGCCTTGAATCCTGCTCCTCCATGTGAAATGATCCATAAATCATGCTTATTTCATGTTTTATATTTCCTCCAAATTATTATGATTCCATGATTCCATGATTCCATATTCTATATCTTATGCTTCCTTATGGTTATTGTTGTTCTATGCCTTTATATGTCACTTTTATGGCTTCTAACCCATGTTCTATGATTTATTCTATTGTTTATTAGCTTACTAGGTTTTTTATATCCTATAATTTTTTCATGTATTCCACAAGTTAACTTATACATATGTAAAGGATCAAATGGTGTTAAGAGATCATTATGAAGATTAAATAAAATTTGTTTTTATTTTGGTTTTATGCTTTTAAATTATATTTCTAATCTTCCAAGGATTACGATATTTAGATTGTATTTGAAAACAAATTATGAATAAAATCATGTAATCATATGTGTAAATGGATATGGTCATATATAATCATCGGTATAATTCTTTTTAGGGTATGTGACTTGAGGCGGGATGTGGCCCAAGGTGGTGATGATATTGTAGATTCAACTTTGAAGTTGGATGTTTTTTTTCATTTCATATTTGGTTTTTGTGGTGAATTCAAGGTAGTGTGAATGTATATATAGGTTCCCAATTAACCAAAAAGTAGTTTATCAAAATAATAAAAAATAGATTAGAGGTCAATTTATTATAGTAAGATGGATACTTGGAATTTGGGATGATTACCAACTCTGCACCGTAAGAACACCACTGACTTTTCATTTGCAATCACCACCTTACACAATAAGTGGGAAGTATTTTTTCCAATGAAAAAAATAGGATATCCACACAATTAGTGTGTGAAATTTATATTAATGAGTTAAACTTAATTTTAAAGTTAGGGAGAGGGTGAACCAGAAATCGATTGAGGAAAGAAATAATGGGAGGGACATGGGAACAAGAGGGATAATTTGAACTTGGATCAGATTACCTACTATGAAATCTATAAAACATTCTTACTTATACTTTATAGTCATCTCCATTCATGATAAGTGGTAAGGGTTTTTTTGGAACACATTTATAAGCATCATGATATCAGAGTGAGAAATAATGATGAATGAGTGAAAATGAATGTAGATGTATGGGAGAGAGTAAGATATCATCTTTTTCTCGGTAAGAACCTCTTTGGTTTTTTCATTGAACTTTTATGGATGAGTCTTTTTAGGAGATGGGTATCCTTTTTTGGGAAAATGACCTACATATCAGGGATGTATTTTTGTTTTAATTAATGGAGTTTGGGTATAAAAATGCTAAATGGGTTTACAGGGGTTTTCCATACTTTATAAGGTTTTGGAGGTGGTTGGGGTCATTATGAAGAAATTGTGATGAAATATATCTATAGATAATTTAAATAGCATTTTCATGTCAGATTACATGTAACTACCTCTAAACACATGTCATGAACTAGTTATGGGAGTGAAATAGTTTTACGGCATGTAAACTACTCACATCATGTAAAAGTAATGTATAGTTAAATATTAACTTGAATTGATGTGTTTTTTGGCATATACCTTTAAAAATAAATACAATAAATGTAAATAGATTAAACATCCTATGAGTATCAAGATAAAAAGATTTAGGTAGTGTTATTCACATATTTATCATTCCAATATTTTTTAAGACCCCTCATCTCAAGTCCTAGGAAACTCATAGAGATTCGGAGGAGATTTCACCACATTTGGACATCATGGTTTGGTGTTTCATCCCAAGAAATTATCCTTGATTTCCTATAATCCCCATTTTCATGTCCTCTCATTTTAGTGGTGTTTTATTTTGATCGCCAATGTGGAATTGTGTTGATGGTTTTTCTATTTGATCAATGATTCTTTCACTGAACACCATCACTTCTGTTTCTGTTTTGGTTACTCATTTTTGGTGTTTCTTAATCACCCAGTTGAATTTAGGAATTTTGAGCCTAACCCTATGGTATATTTAATTGTGATGTTTATGAAATATTGTGATTTCACCAACATACCATGTGCTGTAATTAAATTATTCATAGAGTAATGGTAAATCATAGATTGGAATATGGGTTGGATCCCGTTGGTTTCAATTGATGATAAGACCTGAATTATGGCAACTCGTTGGGTAAGTAAAACCTTTGATTATTAAAAAATAGGGTAATGTATTAATGTGTGATTTATATGAAATTATTTTTGGGTGATTAGATGATATAGATTCACTATTGAAATGGATTTTTTTCGAAATGGATGGCATGTTAATGGTTTTCAGCCAAGCTGATAAATGAAATGTGTACTTAAAGATAAGTTTTAATTTATATAATTAAACTTTGAGCCATATGATGTGATATTGTGATATCATTTCTGTTATGAATTTCTTTGGTAAATTCTGTAATGATTATATAGAGTGGGATTTTCATAGTCCCATACTGTAATGCTTATACTGAGCATGATCTTATTAGCCCCATTATATAATGATTATATTCAGTGGGATCTACCTATTACTATGATGAAATGATAAATTTAAGGATCAGATATTATTTTTTTAATTGTTCCTGGTATATATGGTTCCTGGTTGAGATGGAATGATACATTCTGAGATATATTCTGGCTTGTAACTGATGTAGCTTTCTTGTTATATGATATTAATTGATTTATTAATACACTAATTTATTTCTATACTACATAAACTTATAATTAGACTTGTTATATTTAGACATGATGATGCTAACCTACTGAGTTTTACTCACACCCTATTTGGTCCTCCATTTTGTAACCGAGTAGATTTCATGGATGCCGAGTTAGACAAGGGAAAGGGACCTTATTTATAATTTATTACTTGCAAGTTGGTCTAGAGTTTAGGGATATGATGAATATGGGGTTTGAGAAAAGGGTATTTTGGGATTGTATTACATCATTTGATTATTTTATTGTATTTTATTCAGTTTGAAATTAAATATATGTCCTCATGTCATTATATAATTCATTATTATTTGGTTTATTGGTTACTGATTTTACTTCCCAGTTGCATATTGTACTTTTTATTCAATTTCTATTACTATGATTATATTTATTTATATTGTTTATTTCTGTTTCTATATAACTTCATACTATGGGGTATAGTCTACCCACTATATAATCACACCCCACTGCTAGTCTGTAGCCTCTATAATATGGGGAGTTGTGCTTAACATCTCATAAACAACATGATGTGGCCATGTGATAGGGTTTTGGATCAGGGGATGTTAATATGTGGCATTATAGGATAAAGGTTTTATTTTTTATTTTATTACTACATGAAAAAGATAGAATGGATACTAGGATTTGTTGGGACTTGGTAACAATCTTTTTCATTGGAGTATCTAACTCATGTATGTGGGAAAATCTGAGTACCTAGGGATAGTATTACTGTTTATTTTGTTCTCTTATTACAGTTGATGTTATTTCACCCAAGGTGATACACGTATTTCATGATGCTATTTTTTTATTGTGATTTACCCTCATGGATCAATATGAAATGAGATTAGTATGCATGAATTATTATAGGCACATACAGATATATATTTACATTCCATGTTCATGATATGGACATATTTAATGCATGTGATATATACCTCCCTATATGATCTATGAATTTAAATACTATTATATCTAAAAAATGGAATTAATGAACTAATATTTCTTGCTAAAACACCTATAAGACATGTTTTGAGAGACCTGAAGTAGTGGTTCTCTATTTTGTTCACCTTTTGAGGTTGGCATTGTTATGGTAGATAATGTTATAAGGAATATGTTTATCTTATAAATAAAATTTATCCTCGTCTTCATTAAGTTATACATCAGGAGACTGTAAATTAGCATGCTCTTAATAAATCTATACTAGATATTATTGTAGCTCCTAAGGATCATATGAATATTTATATTCATTATAGATTCCTAAGGGTTATGAGATCTGTGGAAAGTGAGATTGTTTTGCACCTTGCCTTTTATTTCTGTGTTAAAGAGAGATTTAATACTATAGAATCTTCTTAGGTTAATAGGGGAGTGAGTCCTCCAGGCATCTAATTTCAAGATTGAGCATGGTCTAGATGATCTTTATGTTTCTTGATACACCAATATATAGGAGGGTCATGTTTGTTTTGCGTATTTTCTCTTTAGACCAACAAATAATTGGTGGGTAATTCACGAGTAGGAAAGGAATGAGGATGAGTTTTCATTGAAGTAGTTATAGGATAAGTGTTTGAGACACTCATATCCTAAGATGTCGAGTTAATAGAAGGCTCATGAGGTCATGCATCTGGCATAGGTGGGAATGTTAATGATGGAGTACAATAAATGTTTCTCCGAAATACAATGATTTCTGCCATCATTGGATGATGATAAGATCCCCATGGTGAGGCATTTTTAAGAAGGGATTCACTATGAGATAAATTCATAGGTGAATGCTTTTTTGAATGAGTATATTTTTAGATGAGATAAATCAAGGCCTCATCATAAAAGGGAATCTGTGAGAGGTCCCAAGTGGTAGCCATACTATTTCAATAGGTTTAGTTGTGTAATCTTCTTCTAGTGGAAAGAAGCACCTCAATGACTATTATCACTAAGGAAACTCTTGGCAGCATAGTTAGGGAAATGGGAATACATCTTAGGACCATGTGTCATTTTAGTTATTTTAGTGTGGAATGTTTTCCCACACACAACCTCAATGTATGTTTACCTATTTTGATTGAATTTGATGAGACATGATGGGAAACCTATAGAGTTTTTGTTGGGGAATACAACCATAGGGTGATGGAAGGGGGTTATGAATGATATCAGAGTCTTATAAAGACTTAAATACTCCTCAGAAGACATATTTCTAGAGTTCACTAGATGTTCAAGTCTAGATAGGGGATGTGGTACCCTAGTGAAGGAGTAGGAATTTTAGTTATAGAGGAGTCAGACTAGAGCCCAATGTAGATGTAATAGTCAATTTCATGTTGGCAGACAACTATGGATATTGTGGTTGTAAGACCCACTACCATCAGAGGTATGATTTCTATATCATCTACCAATTCTTGCATTTTGTTTAATACATGATCACCACATTTCTTTTTATCTTATATTTTTTAAAATGGTTTGAGTTTGGATGTGTAAATATTGGATGGTGTTTTGAATATCGATAAACCATTGAGAGTGTAGTAAGAGGGTATCAAATGTTTCAAAGCGTGTTCTCCAGATATATGTTCTTACTATTTATTTTGGGAATCATTTGTGCTGGAAATGAAAGGTTTAAATTTTATTATTTCTATGGATTGGTTAGTTGTTTAACATGATCATATTGACTATTACTAAAGGATATTATCCATAATTACTTCTAAAGGAGGTAGCTATTCTCAGTAGGGTGATTGGAATGATCATGCTGGTCATACGGTCCCAATTTAGTTAATATTGGATTGTATCAGGACACATATTGATGGTATTTCTCTAAATGATGGTGGGATATAGTTGGATTCTTTCCCTCCACTGGTAGACTATTTTCCTGATGTCTTAACTAGAGTGTGCTATGCCTTATCGCCTGAGTGGAAGATCAAGTTGGCATTAGGATCAGATTTTATCTCTATTCTGCCTTACAAAATGGCACCAACGCTTTAGAAGATGAAATTTTATTTGGAAGATATGGATGGTAAATTGTCCATATATCCTAGTACATCTTCATGGGGTTCTCCAGTTATTCTCACCAAGAAGAATGATGGTTCTTTGTAATTGTGTGTGGATTATCAGAGATTTAACCAAAGGATAGTCAAGAACATATATACTCGTCTTCATTTTAATGATATATTCATTTAGTTTAGAGGGGATAAGATATTATCTAAGATATATTTGAGGTTAGGTTATCAGGATTTTAGGGTGAGACCTTTGGAAATACCTTGTAATACTTTTAGGAGAATGTATGGATTTTATGAGTTTGTAGTGATGTCATTTGTTTTTAAAATGAACCAGAAGTATTCATGGCCTTGATGAATCACATATTTCATCATTTTATGGACCATTTTGTCATGATTTTTCGATGAAATGTTAGCTCACCACCATTAGGTAGACAATCATGCCAAAAATCATGACAACATCATGAGTATTTTGAGTGAGAAATGTCTTCACACCATGCTGACCAAATGCAATATCTGGATTGATAAAGTTCACCTATTTGTTCATTTCATCTCAAAGGTCGGTATGTTAGTGGACCTAGGTATTTTTTTAGTCATGATATATTTGGATAAACCCAATAAATCATTGATATTTGGAGATTTATGGATTTATCAGGTTATTATCGGTATTTTAACTATGTCTTCCCCCATATGGAAGCATTGATGTCTATGGTGATCAAGAAATGAGTGAAATTTCTTTGGTAGTATTCTTACAAGAGAGGTTTTTAGGAGATCAAAGGTAAGATGACCTCAACACTTATCCTCACTTTACCTATGTTGGGTAAATCCTATACAATGTAATGTGATACATCAAAAGTTGTACTTGTAGTAGTTTTGATGAAGGAGGATCAAGTGGTTTCTTATGGCTCTAGATAGATGATAATGAACAAGAAATTATCATACTCATGATATAGAGTTGGATGCAGTGGTACATTCAATGAGATGTTGGAGAAATTATCTTATGGGTGAGATTTTTTTGGTATATATGAAACACAAGATACTTAGGTACATATTTTCTTAACAGGACTTGAACCATAGATAGAGTTGGTGGGTCAAGTATCTGTAGTCTTTTGAATTCGAGTTGGATTATACACCTTGAAAGGAAAGCATCATTACTAACACCTTGAGTTAGATGATGTAGACAATGTAAGTGCATGAGTCATGTGATGATTGGAGGATGATGAAACTCATTGTGGGGATTCATATAGATGTTTAGGAGTATTACAGTCAGGTAGCTCTAACTTGAACATCTATTATACCCATACTTTTGGACTGGATCAAGATTGGGATGTTATCTGATCTCGAGGGACTACTTATGAGAGAAAAATTATATGGTGGGGATACACCATCAGGGTGGTATCTTATGAGAATACATTATATTCTTCTCCATGGCCTTGTAAAGGTTCATATGGGTTTTCTTAAGGAGATGATGAGATTGATTTATGCTTATATATGGTTGGTACATCACTATTTAAAATATATATATGATGATATCTATAGAAATTGTTGGTGGTTAGAAATTAAGAAAGATAAATTAGGCTTTTTAGTGATATGTTTCACCTATCAATAGGTGAAAGCTGTGCATCATAGGAGAACTAGGTTGTTACCGCCTCTACCCATTCCGGAGGGGAAATGGAATGATTTCACTATAGATTTTTTGATAGGATTACCTAGTATAACTGATAAAATTGATGTAGTATGGGTGATCATGGATTGACCGATGAAGGTATGCCGCTTCTCACATGTTAAGATGAGCTTAATAGTTGATGATCTGAGTATTCTCTATGTGCATGAGATAGTTCAAATACAATGTTTTGTGGAGTATAATTTTTGACAAAGATCCTCATTTCATGTCATGGTTCTAGAAAGTTATTCAAAAGGATCTGGGATCACATTGTTTTTTTGAGCACAGACTATCATCCTTAGACTGATGGTCAATCTAAGCAGTTTATTCTTGTTCGACAGGATGTTTTATGAGTTGGTGTTTTCGAATTTGGTGGTTTTTAGAGCAGAATATGGAACTCATGGAGTTTTTATATAATAACATCTTCTATGCATTGATACAGATGAAACCTTTTATGGATTAGTATTGCAGGTCATTCCATTATCCTCTTTATTGGATATAGGTGAGAGAGTTATTACTTATTATAAATATCATCATGCAGAAGATGTATGAGTAGGTTCATTTGATCAGGATGCGGTTGGTGATCATGTAGAATAAACCAAAATCTCATGTTCACTATCAGAGATTACCTATAGAGTTTGATTTTTATCATCATATTTTCCTTATGGTGTCTCAAAGGCTTGGGAAACACTATATTAGGAAATAGGGTAAGCTAGCACAAATGTTTGTTTTATTCATTTGAGATAGTGGATGGGGTCTATCTAGTGGTTTATAGATTATCCCTTCCATAGTGCTATAGTTTCATGCTTAAAATTTTTCACGGGTCACAGCTTCATATATATTATCTTGAATCATATCATGTGGTACACATTGAGTATGTCAATATTAGTGATAATGAGTCCTTTGAGAGCATCTGATACAGATTTTGGATCATAGTGAGAAGTATCTTAGGGGTAGTAATTTTCCTCTAGTTAAAGTGTAGTGAAAGAATGATTATATTCAGAAGGATACATTGGATATAGAGTCTGATATGTGAGCACATTGTCCATAATTGTTCACAGAGACCCCACCATGATTCTTAGAGCACCTCCTAGATGAGCTATTATATTATAGGGAGGTTTTAAGATCTCATATTCTTCTAGGTACAACCCAATTTTAGTTTTTCATTGACCCTTGGTGGGTGATTATTTTTTAGAGGTGGGGGAGAATTTGATTACGAAAATTAATTAAATTTTAGGGATGTATGTTTTTTTGAATTAATTGATTTTAGGTATAAACATTTTAAATTCATTTATGAGGGGTTTCAAGACTTGGAAGGCTTTGGATGTGGTTGGGATCCTTATGTAGAAATTGGGATGAAAAATGTATATAGACCATTTACATGTCATTTACATGTTACATCACATGTAACTATCACCCGACACATGTCATGAACCAGTGATGGAAGTGAAACAGTAACACATAGTGTAAACTATTCACTTCATGTAAAAGTCATGTAAGGTTAAATATTAACCCAAGGTGATGAGTCTTTTTGCGTACCCTTAAAAAAATACACGATGTGTAAATGAATTACACACTGTGTATGTATTGCGAGAAGCAGTTTTAGGAAGCATAGAATGAATATTTATCATTACACCAGTTCATGAATCCCCTCCTCTCAAGCCCTAAGAAACTTTTGGATATTCTGAGGCAACTTCATCACCTCCAGATTTTGTGGTTTGGTTTTTCAATACTGGTAGGTCTCCTTGATTTGGTCTTCGCCCCTTTTCCAAGTTCTTCTATTAAAGCCATTTATTCTTTTTTTATCTTCATTGTGATATTATGTTGATCTTTTTTATATTTGATCCAGGGTTCCTTTTTTGAAATTCCTAACCTCTGTTTCCATTGTAATTACCCATTATTGGTGTTTCTTAATTTCTTAGTAAACATTATGGTGTCTGGAACTAACCCTATCGTTTGTTTAATTACGATGTATATGAAATATTATGATTGTTAAAACACTACATGTACTCTAATTAATGTATTCATTGATTAATAGTAAATCATGGATTAAAATATGGGTTGGATCCCTTTGGATGGAATTGATGATGTTACCATTCTTATAACCACCTATTGGATGAGATAACCCATTGATTAATAAGAAATTGACTCATGGATTAATGTGTGTTTAACATGACATAGTTTCATGTGATTTATTGATATAGATTCACAATGGAAATGTATTTTTTATTGAAATAGATTTCATGTTAATAGTTTAAGACCAACATGATAAATTAAATATGTACATTATGATAAAATGTAATTTTCAAAATTAACCACTAAGCCAAATGATATGATATTATGATACTCTTGTTGTCATAACTTGTTGTGTTAAATTATTTAATTCTTATATTGAGTGGGATATGCCTAGTCCAATGATGTAATGCTTATATTGAGTATGATATTCCCATTCCCATGCTGTAGTGATTATATTGAGTGGGCTCTACCCAATACCTCACTATAATGCTTATGTTGAGTGGGTTCTTCCTAGTCTCTTGTTGAAATGCTCTTATTTAGAAGGATGTACCTAATCCCGTGATGTAATGAATATATTGAGTGAGATATATCCAATACCATGTTGTAAAACTTATATATAGTGGGATCTACCCTATCCCATGCCGAAATGATTATATAACAGGATCATCCTAGATTTGTGTAATTTTTTCCCATGTATATATGTTTGTTGGTTGGAATGGTTGTGCTACATGCTCAATGATATTTCTGTATGGTTACAAAGAAGTTTTATTATCATATGGTACTAATTAATTAATTAATTAACTTGTTTATCTGTGTAATATATGAACTTATTATTTGATAGGTTCTGTTTAGTCATGGTCATGTTGACCTATAAATTTTTACTCAGTCCCCATTCAGGTCACTGTTTACTACCTAATAAGATTTCATGGATGTAGGTTTGGACAAGGGCAAGGGACCCTATCACTGATTTAGTGCTTTCTAGCTAGGATCAAGTTTGAATATGGGATTGACATGGGGTTCTAGAATAGGGCCTTTTGGGATTATATTATGTTGGGTGATTATTTCAGTATATTTTTTCAGTTTTACATTATATAAATTTCCATCTATCATTATATGATTCATTATTATATTTTTTATCGGTTAATCAGTATATTTACCAGTTTTATATTGAAATGATTCCAATATGCCTATTACTCTGATTATGTTTATTTAAATTAATTATTTCCAAAATTTTTTAACATTATACTAGGGGGTATAGTCTACCTAATTTATCATCAAAAGTAACTTCTCGAACCAGTGTCCACTTAACTGGGCCCCCAATCCGATGGGTCACATTGCCTCTAGCATGCCACCTTGCACACCAAAGGATGAAAACTAGAAATGAGATTGTAAATATGATACAGTGGGGAGACTACACCCTCATATTAGAGTGGCACATAGGATAATATAAATAAGGAAAAAATAGAAGAAGAATGATATAAAAAGACACCAAATGACTGGAAAACTAACCCTCCATAGAAGAAAGCATAATATAAAAAATACAATAACAAGTGTGGTAGTATAAATAACTAAGAAACTAAGTAACAATATCAAAATCCACTAGCATATTTCATATATCTGGATGAATGGAATTATAATGTATAAAAGGGGAACATGGAATAGACATATACAATCATACTATACAAAAACAATAAAAATACAAGAGGGTGATCCACTAGAATCTCGATCATATGCTCAGTACTTTTCTCATATACTCTATATATAAGTAAATCACGTCAAACATCTAGAGAAGGCTGTTTTCCATTATCCATACCTTTATAAAAGTAATCTACTCAGGTGCCAAAGATACCCCAAGTAGGGTGTGAGATAAAATTATAAAAGGCCACTACCAACATTGTATATAATTAATCCAAGTGGTATATACAGGAACAAAAGCGTGCAGGAATAAATGAAATAACAGAAAAACCTGAATAAATAAACACTATCTTGCTCTGGTTTCCAAAGGACACCTAGTGCTTCTAACGGCTTCACCTCATGGTCATAATTTTTTTCCTAATCAGTAACTATATAAATAATATTTTCATATATATATATATATAGTATATTTATACATTTAATAAACCTATATATATTTTCTACACATGGATGTATGTATCCATATACAAATAATAAATGTTGTTGGCTGACCAGGGCTTAACTCAGTCATCCATTTCAAGTCTGAACAAGCCTATAAGATCAAGAAAAGGGTACATTTCCTAAATATCACAATGAATGAGATATTCCATTTTTTCACTCAATATGGTGGGTGAGTCATCACATCACCCCCCGAAACAAGGGATTTGGTACATCATGCCCACCATCCAAATAGTGACAATAATGTGAGATGTCCTACTCAATACCCAATTTAAGGAAGAGTGAATTGTTATGATCAAGAATTCCCTTAAACATTGTTCCACATTCATATAAAAGGCTAAATAATATTTATAATAATAATCATGAGGCATCGGATCTCATGAATTATATTCATAAATCCCAATTATAAGAGAGGCATCACAATCCATATAATCAAGTTTGTTATTATTAATGATGAGGTGTGGACTTTACACCCTATTCAATTAAATTCATTTTTGGTATGATAAACATAATTAAGTAAACCCTTTGATTTAACATAATACATTTAAGTAATCAAAACATGGAAACTCAATTTCAATGTTCAACTAATCCCTTAGAATGTGCTAATACCATTTGGTCAATTACCTAGAGGGGGTAAATTGTATTTAAAAGTTAGGACAAGAACATAGAAGGTGATTTGGTTCTATAAACATTCATATAAAAGAGGCAATTCAATTTATAATCAAATATGAATTATTGGGAGGTGTTACGATAATTTAATCAATTAATTATAAAGGGAATTTCAAGCTATAACCCCAAAGGTGTGTGAAAAAATGAAGTTTATATCCTCTAATTTACTAAAAAATGATCCGTTTAGGTTTAATAAGGTGAGAATATCAATTTATAATTAAGAAATAAATTTTAAGGAAACACACAGAAAAGACTATTGTGCGGCATAATGGTGTAGCTATGAAAACACCACAAATTTTGGGTAAAATGACGAGACCACCTACATTAGGGTCGTTGATGACACCTCGTATTATAGAAACCTTTGATTTGAAGTTTATTGGGAGA
Source organism: Viscum album (assembly GCA_963277665.1). Lineage (NCBI taxonomy): Eukaryota > Viridiplantae > Streptophyta > Magnoliopsida > Santalales > Viscaceae > Viscum > Viscum album. The sequence goes on from OY728130.1 coordinate 1,231,104,410, forward strand.
AATATAATAAAATATACAAGACACTAGAAATAAGGAAAAAGATCATGCACCTAAATATCACAAAGGATTTATAGATATACTGGGATAGGAGGCAAGACAAAATTAGATCTTACCCAGACATATCAAATGCTTCTGATGGTTCTTGATTTAAGCTTCACATCTAGAAGATATTTAAGAACATAGGTGGGAGGATAAAATGGATTATGAGAGGATGAGGATGAGTTCATCCATTGGAATGAGGATAAGGAATAAATAAATTATGTTATAAGATTTATTGAGGGAGAAAATAAAATTTCACCCTCATAATAGTGGTCACACGGTTTGGCCACATAGTTTTGCCAAAACATGCGCAAACTGTGCAAGCCTCACTGATTAAAGAAAATCCCCACCTAGTTAAAGAACATAGTTTCCCAAACCAAGTGAATATAGTGTGAAATTACATTATCCAACCTCTATATTTTTTAAAATGTATTTTCACATAGGGTTTCATGATTGTAGAAAATTTTTGTGGTCCCCTACTATTAAAAGAGACCATTATTGATTACCCAACATGGTTTCTACTAACCATGTGAAAACCATGCGACCTACCCTGTTTTCCCATTATTTGGAACATTGAATTCCAAACAAACCACGAACTATCCTGGGAATTTCCTTAGGCCACAGTGCATGTTTACCAAGATAAAGAAAGGATTTTGAATTAGAGAATAACAATTCATACCATCTGGAAAATATAGGTCATTACAACCTCCCCTCATTTAAGTAACTATTAACTGAGTTAGCCTTATAAGGGTAGATAATTATCATTAGAAAAGAGTTATATCTCTTGAACTTTTATATCTTCTTTTTACCACCTAATATCATCTTGAACTCAATTGTGCTTCCATAACACCTGTACCGAAGGAACTGACCTTCCTCATAATATATTTATGATCAATTACAAAATATGAATAGGGTAATACTAAAAGGAAACATCCATATCCAACTAAAACTCATCAGGATTAAAGACATGTGATGGGTCTAGATGATATCAGTGAAGTAGATATACATGAAAGACATCATATATAAACTAGTATCTCTGAGGAAGTTATATCTTGTAAGACACTTTTCAGATCTACTTCCAAACCCCAAAGGGTCCTACGAACCTAGGTAAAATCTTACACTACCTCTAAATATATCTATGTACTATCATGGGTGAGACTCATAAGAAAACTTGGTCTCCAACATTGAACTCTATAGGTCACCGAAATCAATTGGAATATGACTACTGTCTGGACTTCGGTGGCATCATACTTTTTTATGATCAGTTGGACTTGCTCTGTAGTCTCCAGAATGAGATTAAACATAATAATTGTTTCCTCCCCTACATCTATCCAGTATAGAGGTGAAAATAATTCCTACCATAAAACACTTAATAAGGATCCATCTCTACAGAAGATTGATGTCTGTTATTATAATAAAACACAATAAGGGGAATGTGTTTCTCTTAATAACCCCTGAAGTCAAGGACACATGCACATAGCATGTCCTATAACACCTGAATCCTACGATCTATCTATAAATCAGTCTGAGGGTTATATAACATGCTTAAAAGAACCTATATATCCATGAAATTCTATAACCCCTTATAAAACCATGATGTAAAGAGAGAGTCCCTGTCAGAAATGATAGAACAATGAGATCCATAAAGATGTACAACCTACCTGACATATAGACTCCTTAGATCATCTATTGTGAAGTTCTCTCGCATATGTTGTAAATGTTTTACCTTCATAAAATTATCCATGAAAACTCATACTGTATAATTTCTATGAGGTGATATAGGAAAACCAGCCACAAAATCCATCAAAGCATCATACCATTTCAACATGGGAATGGAAAATAGTTGTAAAAGACATAGTGGTCACTGATGTTATACCTTCACTTGATGACATGTGGAACACTGAGTAATGAATCCAATAATCTCCTATATCATACCGGGACACCAATACTAGTGCCATAGATCTTCATACATTTTGGTGACACAAGGATAAACTTCCCTTGCCGAGGCATGAAAATATGTCCACATCTCCTCTATAATGTGTACTGGAACTTGTATATTCCCATGGAAGAGTAAGGTATCACCACCCATCCATGGGACAACTAGAATATCTATCATCATATGAGATGATTTTCCTTTGGATAAGGCCCTTAAGGTCAAATATTTTCCTCATTCTTACATTTTCTAGATGAGTAGAAGTCAATGATAAGGTTTTGAGGATAATCCATATATGATCTTATTAAACCTTAATGTGAATCTCTATGAATAATTACATGAGTTACCATTCTCCAATGGCCTTATGAACTACCATTATTTGAGTCATCTAGCTCAGAGAATCAACCACTACATTTCCTTAACTAGTCATGTTAGCAAGCTCAAAATAAAATGACTGTAGGTACTCAACCCACCTACACTACACGAGATTAATATCCCACTGTGTAAAAATGTACTTGAGGGTTTTTTTGATTAGTGAACACCAAAAAAATTTCTCGAAGTAGATAGTGTATCCAAAACATAGATTTTGAAGTAAATTATCTAGATTAAGGTCGTGTGTTGGGTAATTCCTCTCAGGAGGCATCAACTGAAGAGACTCATATGCAACGACTCACTCCTCCTACATCAAAATAGATCTCAACCAGATACCTGATGAATAAAAATAAAAATAATAACTCCTATATGGATCTGGTAGAATCAGTATTGACACTTAATTCAATCATAACTTAACCATTGAAAGGATTATTTAGAATATTATGACTATATTAATTTCACATGCTTTTCGTCAAGAGTGTAAACGATGCAGCAAGGTGTGAGATATCCAAGATGAATCATCTATAATACCCAAATATCCCCAAGAAATAGTATATAACCAATATATTCTTGGGATTCTCCAAGGAAACTATAGATCTATATTTCTAATGGTTTACTGTGACTCCTGACTCTGAGATAACATGACCCAAGAAGTGGATTTTGTCAATCCAAAAAAGCGACATTAATGATATTAGCATAGAGATGATTCTATCTCAGTGTATTAATCACAATAAAAATATTATTGGAATGGTAATTTTTAGGGTTTTAATACACTAAGATTTCATTAAAAAACTACAGCAAATGAATATTGATACGGGTGGGAAACCCAATTCATGAGAGCCATGAAAACTAAAGGTTCATTCGTGAGACTGAACGTCGGGACCAGGAACTCTTGAAGACCATACCTACTCTTGAAAGCTTTTCATGGAATGTCTGATGACCTGAGACACACATGATGATAGCCCGAACTCAAAATTATCATTGAGAACACTATATATCCTTAGAGCTAATTAAATAGGTCATCTATTCTAGGAAATGGAAACTAGTTTTTTATTGTAAGATAGTTCAACCAAGGTCAATCCATGCAATGTCAGAGGGTACCATATACCTTATTAGATAAAAGGAATTGATAAACCCATGGAGAAGTGTCGAGGAATATAAATCCTTTAACCACAAGATCCTCTAACCATTTATTGAGTTTCATAAGATCTATATGTGCCATCTGATAAGGAGGAATGGTCACTAGTGTCACTCCTAACACAAAATATATGGTGAATTACACCTCTCATACTAGAGGAAAATTAGAATATTCATTAGAGATTATTACCCTGAAATTATCCACTCTATTAGGGAAAACAGTGGATCTTAACCCTTGATCATCCTGAAAAAGACTGGTGATCTAACCTATCACCTCACACAACCTTTGCTGCTCGAGTACATCTCGATTTTCATGAACATCACATTCCCTATTATGTGCATATCTACCACCCTCTATTGATATAAAATTCACCCTATAATGATTACTGTCAGTGTGGGATCAATAGGAAACTAAACAGTCCATCCCGATGATTACATCAAAGCCTGTCATGCCGAGGATGAAAAGATTTCATACAACATGGTATCCTCCCAGCTCAAGGGTACAATGCTTACAATGTTTAACTCATTAAAAAATTATTCCTAATGGGTATCATTCAATATAACACCATATAAGTGTTTGATCTCAAGGCCCATAATTTCTATATTTCCCCCAAATATAAATGATTTAGATGTGCTGGTGTAAAATAAAGTATACACTAAAGTGTAGGCTACAAGAATTGTATATCAAAATATAGAATTTATAACACTCTCCTCCTACAGCATTGATTGGACTATATGTAACTAGGTAATACCGTGTCACTATGTCATTGCCTGATTTCCATAGGAAAGCCTGTTTTACTAGTGCTGAGAATTATCAGTCTGACTACCTCAACCTTAACCACCTCTTCAGCCTGACCAACTAGTGGAATTCCATTTTCCTACCCGGTGAGATCCTACTAGCCCTGCTCCAAAACATGGGGTGGGAGTACATCACTACTTGCAAGGTAATAATGGAAAAGTCTTTTAGAAGCACTGGATATTCCCTATCCTACCGAAGCCTCGGCAATCCCTTAGATCCCATAAACATTGTGGTTTCATATGTCCTAGATTATCACAATGGTGACATATTTGGGAGCTTTCTGCACACAGAGCCTGATTACTTCTACCCTCATGGGAATTATCAAAGTGAAGCTTGACTCTTATAGAAGAACCACTGAAGGTTTTATATGCCGAGCATCCCTAAATCTCACCATAAACATCTATCAGATTCCAATCTATAATAAGGTATTTGTTAATGATTTAAAAATAGTATTCAACCTTAATACATTGATTTTTGATCTGATGGTGTATACTATCCCTTTATCAAATCACATAGAGGTCATAAGATCATCATATTCTATAGTAGAAGAGAAATGATACAAATTAGTAAATTTAGAAGAGTATTCCATAATAGACATACCTCCCTGCTATAGGTTCATGAGTTATCTATCTCCGACATCCTTCAGAGTATAGGGAAAGAAATATTCATAGAAGATATTATGGAAACCTACACAAACCATATCTCTATGGGAATATTCCAGGGTAATAAAATCCCACCATCGATTGGAAGAATCACATATCATAAAAGTTAAATTTTTGACCCCCCACATTAGAGAAATCCATAAATGGTCGTATATAAAAAATAGCTTTGATCCATGACTCAACAACATGTGTTCCTCCATCCTCTAAAAAAATGGGATGCCACTGCTACTGAAACTCCCGACTAAGTTCTTATATACTCAAGAAAGGTTGAAAAACACCTTTCATATTCTATAATATAAATATAAATCCTTCTTAGAACTAATCATCAGTTCCCATATTAAGAATTGGACCTGAAAATTCATTTTTATTTGATTTTAGAAACAACCGCTTTATGGATAAGCAGTAACTGGTGGGATACAACACGAAAGATGTCCGGATTGAAAATTTGAAAATCAAAAACCTAGATAATTCAAAAAACCTAAGACGATCACACTCCAGGTCTGTCAGCCGAAGACCCATCGCCTCATACCATCATCATTAACCCACTGTCGTCGTCACCATCATCACCACCATTGGGGTCACCGTCCACCACACCAATCGTCGGAGCCTAGAGGAGTCCATCGAAGTCACCAACTAACATCATTATATAACACACGTTCATCGTCACCATCCAAAAACCACCATCATCGTCACTTTTAGAACACTCACCAGAACATCGAACACCATCAGAGACCTTAGAGCCTCCTTGAAACAACAACACCATATCGTCGAAAAAAACCGAACATAAAACCACAACTACACCGAAGAAAAGGGTAGAAAACCAAAAAAACCAAAACAATCCCATGAAGAAATCCAATGGAACCTCATAGAGAGGAAGAGAAACCAAAACATCAACAAAAAGACAAAATGAACCAGACAGCATTGAGAGTACCAGTGGCTACAAAATCCCACATACCAAAACCTCTAAGGAACAACCACTCCCGATCCGACTCAGAGTGAAGTGGAGGGGCTTGAGGTCAGGGTAGAGATTTTAAGGACCTAGGGATTTGAACATTGACATAGTAGTGAGGCTAAAACTAGTTGACGAAAACTTGGAGTTCCTGAAAAACCCACGACTGCCGAAATGGTTAACACAAAACCATAGTGTATCCATCGCTCCAGATCTGACCTAGAGAGGCACAGTGGAATACACAGTCAGAGTAGGGTAGAAACGGCTAGGGCCTTCAAAAGTGACCATCTTCATTGGGACCAATATATCCTTCATGTGAGACAAACACCAAGAAAAACACACCGTCATGATGGAAGGGGGACGGAGGAGGTAAAAAGATGGGGAGAAAGGAAGTAAAGGAGGAATAAACGACACTCAGATGCGCCGCCAACCCCGAATCAGATGGTTTCTGAATGAAAGCCTAAGAAGCCTAGAGAAGAATGGGGAGAACCCAGGAGATAAGGCTGCCATATTTGGAATTGGAAGAAGTTCTATAGGTGGTACTGCAGGAGGGATCAACGGTGGCTTAGGCCCCCCCACCATCATTGCATGGTTTTCACAGCCATTAGGGTTTATAATTGGAGGAAGTTGTGGTAGAATGATACAACAATTAAAAATGCATATACCAAAAGATATATTATAAATTGAAAATATTTTATATATAATACTAGGAAAGGTGAATATCCTTCCTTTAGACAGATCATACCCCTATTACTTCTCCTAAATTTAGAATTGGGTGATAGAAAAAGACCATAGTATACCATAAAGAAGTAAGAGGCACACAAAATACCCACTATTAAGGTTGATTTTGGGTCAAGGTATATATTTCACATGTATTAAATGGATATTATCACTTTAAAATTCATATTCATTTTAAATCTATGCTTGTTCAAGTATTTAAATATGATTAAATAGTGGAATTAAATAGAACACCATTTAGAATCCATATGGTCCCATACTCCTATTGAACCAAAATATTGAATCCACTTAACCCATACCATAAAATGTTCCAGCCCATGCGAGAATTGGAACATGGATCAATGTTTTATAAATAACACCTTAATGTGTCTGCTTTAAAAAATTCCAGAAAAACTTTTAGAATAAGGTAATAATTTTAAGTTTCACTTATTTATTATTAGTTTTACAATGAATGTTAGCACATTTCCATATAATAATCAAGGCACCAATAATATGAAACATGAAAATTCATGCTGAAAGTATATGTGACATGATAAAATACATGATATATTAGTCTTATTGTGCCTATAATGATGCATGAACAAATGAAACTCCCTCATTTCTTCTGGATTATGTGAAAGATATCTCATTTCCATCATATCAATAATAATAACATGAAAATACATGTGTGTCACCCTAAGATGAATTTGTATCAACTATAAATGGAATAATCAAAAACTATAATTACCCATCCCATGTAATTTGGGTTTCCCCTATCCCTGTACATGGGTTAGCGACATCCAAGAAAAAGGTAAATTCCAAATCCCATTAACTGTCAGTCTCCTATATAATAACAAAATAGTAATACAAAAGAAAAATAACCCCATGATATAATTTTTTAATGTTTTGACCTAATGTTCATATGAGTAGGGCCCTAAGCTGATGGGTCACATGGTTTCAAGCACACTACCCCATATGCTAGAGGCTTCCAACTAGTAGTGAGGGTGTAATGGTGGTACGTTGGGTGAACAATAATCTCATATCAGAGTGTCACAATAGATAAAAATAATAAGTGGAGAATAGAATAAGCATCATATGAAAATAAACTAAATGACGGGACCAATAACCCACCATAGTATAATGAATAATATAACAGATATAGTAACCAGTGCAAAAGAATAAATAATTAGGAAACTGAGTAATAATATGAAAATCTAATAGGTAGTGTCATATACATGGATTCATGGAATGTTGATATACAAAAGGGGAACATTATACTTTTCCAGTATCCCATTTCTATAATTAAAGCATATAAAACATTTGTAACGTGGAACTTTCCCTTATCCATACATACAGACATGTAATATTCATGGGTGCCAATGGAGGCTACAGTAGGGTGTGAGATAAAATCCCAGCAGTACACTATGAACAATACCTAAAAGTAATCCAAACTGTATACATAGAAGTAAATGTGTGTAGACATAAATGAAATAAAAGAAAAAGATGAATAAATAAACACCAACCTACTTAGGTTCCTAAATGACACTTGATAACTCAACCTGATTCACCCCATAGAATAAATATGTGTGTGATTAGTGACTATATATATAGTAATAGTATATATATAGTATAGTAATATATTTCATACACCTATACAGACTATGTACGTGTCAATGTAAGTAGCCATATACCTAGAAAACTAGGTGCTGGCTGGATTGAGGCATAACTCAGTCATCCATAACCTGCCAGAATGAGCCTATAAGCTCAATAAAAAGGGTACACTACCTATATATCTTGATCAATGATATACTTCATGCTCATCACTTGAGATGGTGGGTGAGTTTTCTTGTCATCACCAGAAATATGGGATGTGGTGCATCATTCTCATCTTGAAAATTATGTCAATGATGTGAGATGTCATTATCAACACCCGATGTAAGGGAGAGTGAATCGTTATGATCAACAATTCACTTAACCATTGTTCCACATCCATATCAAAGGATTAATCATATTTATAATAATATTCAAGAGGCATCACCTCTCATGCATTATATTCCTAAATCCCAAATATAAGTAGGCCATCACTATCCATATAATCAAGTTTATTATTATTAAAGATGAGGATTTTCCTTTCCACCCTATTTGATTTAATTCATTTAAGGATGTATAAACATCATGATGAAAACTATTCAATTTAATACAAGACTATTGATCAATCAAAACATGGAAACTCAATTTCAAGGTTCAAATAATATCCGAGAAGGTGGAAATATAATTTGGGTAATTACTTATAAGGGGAAATACCATTTATAAGTTAGGATAAGAACCTAGGAGGTTTTTTAGTTCAATAAAAAATCATAGAAATGGGGAAATTCAACTTCTAATCCAAGTAGAATGCTTAATAGGTTCCAGGAATTTAATCAATTAATTATAAAGGGAATTTCAAGATGGAACACACAAGGGGTGTCCATAATTGAGATCAACATCCTCTTATTTTCTAAAAAATGATCATTGGGGGTTCAACATGGTTCATAAATCAATTTAGAATGGAAAAATAAATTTTAAAGAAATAAGTCATAAAGGAAGACATGAAAAATAAAGAAGCAGCTATGAAAAAATCATAACTTTTGGGGAAAATTAAAAGACACACTAAATTAGGACAATTTAAAACTCCTCATTTGACAGAGGTCTTAAATTCAAAGAAGATTGGTAGAAATCAATGAAAAGGCCCAATGACAAAAAATAGGGAAAAATAGATTACTCATAAATACCATAACAAATATTATGATAAAATGAGATAGGAGGGGGGAAGAATATATATTTTACTAAGATAGATCTAATGGTTATGATGACAGTTGATTTGGAATTCAGATCGAGAATACATTAAAGAACCTAGGTGGGAGGAGAAAATGTCTTACATAAGGAGGATGATTAGTTAATTTACTAGAATTAGGAGAATGAAAAAAAATAAATTAGGTTATAAGATACATTACAGAAAAAATTGACATTTCACCCTGAAAATATGGTTCAATAGTTTGGCCGCACGGTTTGGACAAACCATGTACAAACCGTGCTAGCCTTGCTACATAAGGAAAATCCTCACATAGTTAAGTTGAGCAGTTTTGTTAACAATGCAAAAACTCTGTGAAATGAATCCATCCAACCTCTATTGTTTTTTTACATGGGCGTGCACCCAGGGTTGCATGGTTGCAATCAAAATGTATTGCCCCTACTACTCAAAGGGACCCCGTATGGTTTCAACTAACCATTCAGTAACAGTGCGGCCTATAAGTTTTCCCATTTTCTAGAACAAAAGGATCCTAAATATTTCTAAAAATTCCTAGGACCTTAAATAGTTTATATTACATGTTTCACATGATATAAAATGTATTTTTAATTAAAAAACAATGAGTGGTACCTTCGTGAAAAGACAAGATGTTATATAACACCCATGCTGCTAGTCAACATCCTTCGGTATATGGGGAGGGGTTCTTGACATCCCATAACCATCCAAATATAGACACATGAGAGGGTTCGAGATTGGGGGAAGTTATAGAGAGGGTGAAAAATAGTGGCTCAAGGTATGAGTGTTTTGGTGGAGAATTAGTAAGGTACATCAAGTATAAATAAGATCGCTTACACACATGTTGTTCAAACCATTTGTGAAAATTAGTAGAAAACAGATATGTTTGAGGGGTAGAAATCGATCACAGGTGATAACATACCTTGACTTTAGTATATAATTATAATTTCAAGACAATAAAATTTTATAAACATTATACTAAGGAAAATATATTATTACAATTTTTTAAATTATTAAAAAAATATTTAAAAAATAAATGATTGTATTTTCTCTATATCCCATTTTGTGTTTAAAAAAAAAATAAAATATTTTGTTGGAAATATGAAAAAAATAACCATTATTAAAAATATAGTATTCAAGTACTAAATTATTCAAAATAAAGAAATATTATAATTTTAAATTGTATCTTTGATTTTAAAATAAATACAAATATTAATTATATATATGTATATACTTTAAAAAATCAATTTATATAATTATAAATATATAATTATAAATATATTTATATAATAAAAATAAAAATATATATTTATAAATATATATATTTATATATAATTATATAAATATGCGTTTATAAATATATATATTCATAAAATAAATTTATAATTATATAAGTAAATAAATCAACATATTTTTTAATTTATTAAATATGTATTTTAAAATATAATTATAATTGATGTTTATTATTATTTATATATTTTTTTGAACAAAATATTTATATACCCATAATTATTTATAAACAAAATTAATTATACACACATAATCAAAATTATTTGTTTACAAATAATAAAAAATATCAATTCGAGGTAATAAAAATTATTTATAAACTCATTATATAATTTATTAATTTTAAATTATTAATTCAAGATAATCAAACAAATTAATTCAAGATTTTTAATTAAAAATAATTTTTATTTCAAAAAAAATAATGAAGAATTATTATTAATTCAAAATTATTACTGAAAATTAATATAAATCAAATTTTTTGAATCAAAATAATTATTAATCCACCAGTTCTAAATAATTTTAAATTCCCCTTTTTATTCCATTTGAATTAATTCACTATATTTTCAAATCCCAACACTCCATTTTATCCTCTATTAAGATTATAACTGAAATAAAAAAACATCCTCATTCTGAAACATCAAAGAAATCCAATTTATTATCTTCAAAACCAATTATTTACCATTAAATTCACATTTAAATTATAAAAAACTAATGAATCTGGTCCTAATAAAACATTGGGACACATTTAATTACATATAAAAAATGATTTTCACCACTAAAAATCATGTAACCCATTATTTATATTAGCTTTTTAACAAAATTTTAACCCCTTAAAAAATTGTTGGAAAATCAAACACCAAATTCATTTTCAAATTTCCTTAGAATACACGATTACAATTTAAAAACCCAATCCCTTCCCATTTTGTACCAAGCTTTCAAACATTTAAAATCACGCATCACTTAATTAGTAATAGAATTATATAATAAAAACAGTTTGGAAAAAATAAAAATATGACACAATATTAAAGGATAATTAGTGTCTACAATCAGCTATGAAACATGGTTGGAAATCCATGTTTCAATCACATTGCTATTTTGGGGACCCACTCAGAACTTTGTACAAGAGCTCTAGAAGGATTACCAAACTCTATAATCTTACCATGTTTTACTAGTTCAACTCCCACATCACCTCTAAACAAGAAATTATTTATAAACATCCCAAATAATATTTAAACAAAGAAAAATAACCATCAATATAAATTCAATTACACCAAACTAAGATAAAGAAAACCAAAAACTCAAGAATCAAAATAACTTGTCTTGGATACTCAAGGTTTAGAATGAGTAAGAACTCACAACACCAAAGTTAGCTAGATTAGAATGGGATGGGTGTGTCTTGAACATTAACTATGGATTATTGAGGAAACATTGGTGTGACAGTGTTGCAATGGGATTAGGATGGTGTCAAGAAGCGAGTAGTGGATCTTCAGGTGCTAACAAAATAAATCAGCACAAACTTTAGTGTTTGAGAGGAACAATTTGTCTAGAAGAGTGATGAAGAATGAGAGTGGTGAAAAAAATTCGAATCTGTGAGAGATTGAACAGTCAGAGAGAGGACTCTATTAGAGTTGTATTTAAAGACTGGTTAGGCTTTTACCAACACATTCATAAAAAAATTGATAAAGATCACTTTTATTTGCACAAAAATATTAATCGCTGGTAAATTGGATCTTTAACAGCACTAACCAAGTACTAATGGAGGCTTAATTTTAATAATATAATAAATATAATTACAAAATCTAAATGTTTATAAGTATAAATAAATATTTAAAGAATTAAAAATATGTATTTATATATATAATTATAAAAAAATTATTTATTATTAAAATATATTTATTTTAATTTTATAATTATATATATATATATTTATAATTATAATTATAACAAAATATTTTTAATTTTTTTATTATTATAAATTTTTTTATATATTTATATATGTTTATAAAAGTATATAAAAGTATATTAATATATAATTATATATATAATAAATATATTTATTATCTAAATATATTTATCATATATATATATTAGGTGCTTGGGGGTATAGTTACAACTAAACACATAAACACATAGACCACACATGCACATGCTGTAAAGGCTAATCATAGCCCCCCCAAGTGATAGCCTACTAATTAAACCCTTTTTATTACATACATGTATAGGTCCGAAAACCCCTTATTTTCTTTATGAACCATAGGCCCACAATTGGATGGCCCGAAGGCCCCTTAGAATAAAGGCCTAAATGCCCTTCTTCTTCATCAACGCCTACCCATGTAATGCCTGCGTCACTACCCCCTTGATGGCCCGAAGGACCAGTGGCCCGAAGGCCATATTTTTGTGGCCCATAATCCCATTTAGATGAATAGTACAACTACTACATTACTAGTTCAACATCATGCCTCTATCATCATGCATGCATCAGTAGGTCTGCGTCATGGCTGTGTCACAGCCTGCCCGCATCATGTTTGTGTCACCACCTTGCAGCGTCATGCTTATGTCACCACCTACTCCCAACATGCCTATGTCACCACCTGCATCAAAAATACCCTAAGGGTCTTGTCAGGATTCAAACTCTAGTCTTTTTAATGCAAGATTATGGGGTTTACCACTCAGGTGCCACTGGAGTTGCATTTATAATTATAATTAGAAATAAATATTCTAAAAAACATTTATATATAATTATAATTATATTTTTATAATTATATAATTATATATTTATTATTATATAAATATAAATAAATATGAATATAATTAATATATGTATTATTTAAATATATTTATTATAATTTTATAATTATTTATTTATCTAATTATTTAATTATAATTATAATAAGAAATAAATAAATTTATTAATACTTGTATATAATTAGAAATATTTGTACATAATTATAACAATATTTATATTATTGTATATATTTTTATAATTATATATATTTATTAATATATAATAATATATAATTATAAATACAATAAATATATTTATTATTTAGTAAATTTTATTATACATTTATAATTATTTAATTAAATACATTTAAATATATTTCTATATAATTATAAATATTTTTATATAATTATATATATTTATATAATTATATGTTTTTTTGTAATTATATATATATATATATAATTCTATATATTTAATTATTTTTATATATATTTATTAATATATGAAATATATATAATTAGTATTTGGGGTTTTCTTTATTAGTAGAGGTGCCCCATGATTGTGCATCAGGCTAGGGTTCAAATTTGAGTGGGAGGGAATTTTCGTAGGCAGGTGGTGACACATGCATGATGTCAGTAGACGGTGATGCCTTCATGATGCAGGTAGGATTCTACATTGGGCCTTTGGTCATGATTTTGGATGTTTGGGCTATATATATGATTCATGTCCATTGGGCCTTTGGGTCATGTAATGAATAAATAATTTTTGACGGGTGGGCTATCCCTGGGGGGATATGGTCTTCCTTTCTAGCCTACGTGTGTGGTATATATTTGTGTTTAATATAATTGTATCCTTAAGAACCTAATATATATAAATATATATAATTATAAATATAATAATTATATTTATTATTTAAATATATTTTGTATAATTTTATAATTATTGATATATGTATATATATATTTATAAATATAATTGAAAATATATATTTAATTTTTTTATATTGTTATGAATATATTTATATAATTATATATATTTTTATAATAATATATATTTATATAATAATATATATTTATTTAACTAAAGAAATATTTATTTCTATTCGATGATGATGGAAGACGATGTTGAATCTTGTCGGGATAGCCCTCATCTCTATCTCTCTAGAGCATATTGGGACTTGACGAGGGTTAACCCGATTTCTCACTCTTCAAAACACATGTATTTTGAAAATCATGGGGTTTCAATGGCTTCAAAGTCATCACATGTTGGTATTTTTTCCGATGATTGATTCATTCCCATTATTCAGAATGGCTATTCTATCACTCAAAGTCACAACTCGCAGAACGGTGCCCTATCCCTTGTTGAATAAAATCCTTGGTTTTTTGAGGAGAGGATTGAGTCTTGCTAGTTATCCATTATTGCTTAGCTTACCCTGTAATATATGAGTTATGGTAGGAAACATGATGACTTGAAAAGTGACTACCCAAAGTATGGGGATTTGATGACTAGCATATTGAGTTGATTGGAGAAGCCTATTCTCATATTAATTTTTCCTCTCAATATATTTGAAATTTAAGGCTTTAAGATGTGTATTTGTCAATTTGAGACCTGGGGTGCTAAGATTTCAGGATTGGGACCCGCAATTTGATTCATTTTATGCAAGAAATTTTATCACTCAATATTGTATTCAGATTAAAGGCATGAATTGGTTTTTTTGGAACCCCATTATTCTTTCGTATATTTATTTGGATATTTAAATCCCTATTAAGTTTTAAAATGAGACTGAGATTTCCAGGTATGTGTATTATGACTGAATTTTAGTTGAATTTGATCTTAGTTCAACTAGTTTTTGAAATGGTTTATGTGGTTTCTTGTGATTTTATGTTTGTGATTGAAATTTTGATTGATTATATTTATGGAATTGGTTTCAATTTATTGAGTATTGATCTTGTAAGGGATACATATTTTAGGGGTCTATGATGTTCTAATTGGATGAAACATGGACACTATGTTGATAGTTGTAATTTCAAGGGGCCCATTGATAATAGGAAGAAATTATCAGTTGGTAGGCATGTTGAACCCATTTCTAGAAATTTTTATGCCTAATATGTTTTCTAGGGAAATGAGAATGTTGTTTTTATGATGTTTTAAAATGTCACCAGGTCTTATATACTTGTGATTGAGAGCAAGGATTTTCTAGTGCAAGCCTCAGTAACCTTTTCTAAAGTAGTTTCTGATTGTAATAATGTAATTTTAGTTTATTATAATGCTAATTATTTCTCTAAAGTTGGTGACATCAATGGAAAGGAGAAGGGTTCTCATTTGGATTTGAGTGGCTCTACTGGAAGGTCGAAGGCTGATTCTACTAACACGCCAATTTCAAGAGATTCTGATTTGTGTACTGGTGGACAGATTCCTATGGCCTCCCTCCAAGTCAGTGTATCAAGTGACTCTGTGGATGGGATGAAATTTTTAGATGTTATTGGAGATGACTTCTTGAATGCTACAAATAGAAATTGAATAATGACTTATGTATTTAAACATAAAGGAGACAGAATCTTAAAGGCCCTCATCATATAGATAACTCTACTATTGAAGGTTCTATTAGGGTGTTTATCTTACCTTCACCTCTTATAGATCCTTTTAACAGTGAATAGGTTAGTGACACTACTTTATAGGGGATGAAAAATTCTAGTGTTTCCTGGTTAGAATATCGAATTAGTGTTGCCACTGATGTAGTTGTGCTGTCTGTTAAGAAAGTTAGACCAGGCTAGAGCATATCGACCTCTTTGGTTATTGATCGATGGATGTGACATGTGGATAATAAAATAGAAAAAGTTTTCATAACTAATCCCAAAAAATTAGTGGAACCTCTACCCACTGGTGGAACCCATGTTTGGAAAAGGTAATTTCTATTATATGATTGAGTCGATTAATAATGCTGAATTTGACTAGTTGTACCATGATGTCTGGGAGAGTTCCAAAGTGAAAAATAAAAGCTTATCTATATGAATTTTAATTAATGCCAAAACCCTTGACTATATATAGGGGAACATGCTACTGGGCTTGTATTACATTTTGAATAGGGGATTATCAATTATTTTGTTGACAGCTATGGATGAGGCACCGGGTAGGTGCATGTAGATGGGGCTAGCCTTTTTGCTATTCAAGGAGAAAGTGGCACTACACCTAATGCAGAGTGTGACCAAAAAGCACCTTCAAGTATGTTTACATAGCCCTGTGACCCTAAAAAGTGTATGGATCAAGAGGAAAGTGGGTCTACATAATGGGTCATCAAAATCATGAATGATTATGATGGAACTTGGGAAACTCCCAAATGGAAGACATGATTCCATCCTCATGGTCATGGAAATGCATGAAATGGTGGTAATTGATGTTATGATATCTTTTAATTATCGAATACATTGGGATGACATTTTCCTTATTTTTGACAGTGTGCTTGATTGCGGTCATTTTTATACCCCATTTTTTGGTAATTTATATTTTATTAATAACGTTTTTGGGGAAATGAGTTATCAACCCATGGTTCACACCGTCTTGGTAAATATATTTAAAAAGTATTTATATATAATTATAACTATATTTATATAATTATATATATTTATATATTTATACATATATACATATATAATTATATATATATATATATATATTATATAAATATATATATATAACTATGAATATATAAATAAAATTTATTATAAATATAAAAAATATATTTATAATTTATATATTGGGATAGTAGTGAGTTCCTTTGGTGTTCCACGACTGATGCTGAGGATGATGAAGTACATTGGCAGATGAAGTATTTTGAGAGTAGGTGTAGTGGGAAATGGCATTTGGGACATCTTCAGTGTGGGTTGATGATGTGTGGCTGATGACATTGGGATAAAGCAATGTCCTCAGGTGGTGTAAATCACTTGAATAATAAAATATTTGTGAACCAGTGAAAAATATAGTTGAGTGCGGTGAGGCACAGTCCAAATGTGACTCGTGGTGGTAGTTACATTGTAGTCGATTAGAGGTGATGAACTGTTACCCAAGGAAAAAGAAAGAGGCTTGTAATGAAGGTGACTAGTAGTAATGTGGGTTAGGTATTCTCATGGAGGAGACAACAAAGGCTCATTACTAGGGTGTGGTGGTTCTGGGATCCTGATATCATGGAATCTTGTGGGGAAATCCATGGAAGAAGATCTCAATGATGGGGAATATTTTGTGGGATCCTAGTGGGGAAGGTGATGTTTGGGGATAGAGTTCAGTGTGTTGTCTATTACAAGTTCACATGGTGTCCCATTAGTGATTAACTGGTGAACATATGGTGATGAGTTTTCATCGAGATGAAAGATTATTGCTCCACCCCAATCCAAGTTTATGATGGGACATGTAACTATTTGTGATGGATATTGTTTCTTGGGTTGGAAATGACCAGGGTTCGAGATGTGGGAGATATGGTGGTCTTGGCCTGGGATCCATCTTTTTATGGTCCTTTTTTATTTTAACCACCTTTTAGGGCCTTTTGTCCATTTTTATATGGGGTTTTAAGTCTACCAAATATGTAGGTATATGGACCACAATGTGTGGATATTTAGACCATTATATTTTTTTGGATGGAATTTTTTTTTCCACATTCCTAGATTTGTGGTGCTTTATGTGCCACACGCTCATTGGTTACTATTTGAATTTTATTTTCATTAATGATTTTTTAAGTATGGTCATTCTTAGTACCTTAACATTCAATATTATAATTATAACTAAAATTTTAACTAATTATATTTATTTTAGCATTCTACACATTTTTCAATTAATTTATATAAATAATATTTTATATATTTTTACTAATGTAATTTTGATTATTTTATATATATAAAACTATGAAAATAATATTAATTTGTTATTAAAAGTTATATAAGTGCAATTGGGGTACCACATGATTGGTATACCCCATAATCCTCTAGCCAAGAAGTATGGGGTTTGAATAAAAAAAATCCACTAGGGGGATTTATGAATCAGGTGATGATGCATGCATTGAAATAAGGGGCGGTGATGCATGCATGACATGGGGAAGCAGTATCATAGACATGATTATTGGAAGGGGCGCAGACCCATGTATGTGATGATGCAAGAAAGGCCTTTGGTCCATCAAATTAAGGGGCCTTAGAGTTGCCCGATTTCAATTCTATGGACCATGTAATAAAGCAAAAAGAGCTTGGTGGGTAGTCTATCCCTTAGGGGGGCTAGGACCTATCTTTTTGGAAAGTGCATGTGTTATGTGTGTGTATTTAGTTGTCATTGTATCCCAAGAAACTATTATATACAATAAAGTGATAGGAAATATAATATTAAAAAAAATCATTTTTATATAATATATTTACATATATATAATTTTATAATATAAATATTATTCAAAAATATGTATATATATATATATAAATTAAATTACTCACTAAAGCCTTTTATCAGTACTAAAAAAAGAATTAATAACGGTGTTATGATTATCAACCCTATAAAAAGTGCTGATAAAAGGTTGAATGTTATCAAAACTATTTTTATCACTGATAAAAGGTAACTCTATCTGTGTTTTTTAAGAGTACTGCAAAATGTTACCCCTTTATTAGTTCTTTTTGTCTAGCGTAGTAAAAGGTCAGCACTGGTTAATCCAAAATTTGTAGTTTTACTTTGATTTTTTGATGAAATGATAATATCGAAGGTGACTTCATCAATGCCTTCATTGATGATGGATTTATCCTTATAGTCTCTCTTCCATTCCTCCTGAAGAGTTTCCTATTGAACATCTAGAATACCACGATTCAATGTCTTGGATTCAAGTTCGGTGTATTAATCCTCATGTTTGTGCATGAAAAGTTGATTGTCAAAGAGTGCCTAAATTTAGATGAACCAATAATTTTAATTACACTTAATCAATTTGGGAATCAATTTTTGAACACCTCCCTTCAACATGAAGGCTGCAAAAACCAAATTCAAATGATTTGAAACCACTAAATAGATGATTTGTAGAAAAATAATAATAAAATAATATTGATAGCTTGTGTTGATTATATGAGGGAAAAAATATACAATAGTGTCAAAAAATTTTTTTTCATCCATTGGATAAATTTTATAAATGATAAAAGATAAAAAAAATGGGATAAAATCTTATTTTATAGAATAAAAAATGATAGTTGGGGAAGGGTTGGTTCCTTGAATTTGTCCATCATCATTATCAGCTACATTCAAATTCATTGTTAAAAAAATTAATTTCTCCAATCAACAAATTTATTCCTTTTTTAATAAACTCCCAATGTATGAGAATTTTCCCACCCCATTACACTAGGGAAATTGTTTTTTTAGTATTCAAAAAAGTAAAATATTTTTCAATAGAGTGGTGGTATGGTGTGATCGAGGTGAAACCAAGCTAATGGTGGTTTGGGTGTGTTGATGGTTGAATGGGGAGACATGGTGGCAGCAATTACGACAAGTGGCAGTAAGGGAATAATGCATGGGATGCAAGGGGAAGACGATGAAAGATATTATAATAGTCATGCCTTTTGATTTTTAGTTTGAACAACCGTCATTTAACGATCCCTGTTGAGGTTTTTTCATATGGGTATTAATGTTATTGTCAAAAGGGATAGGGTATGTTTTAATTTAAAAGATGGGTCCTAATACGTATGAACCCATTCACCATTCTTCCTCTAGGACATAGAACTGTGAACCCCATTCATGCTTCTTTGTATATATATATATTATAATTTTGAAATAACATTTATTATTAAAAATTATTTCTATTAATATTACTTGTAAATATTTTTGTGTATTTTTGTTGATAGAAAGTATTACTAGTTTGGAAATAAATAAGATATTTATCCATAATGAATTGTATTATATATTATTAATTAATATTATATGTTTATGTTATTAATTATGTAATAGTGAAAAATGAATATTTATAAGATTTTAATTATAAATATTTATTTACTTATTATTAATATATTAAAATGTAATTGTTTCATTACCAATGGTATAATTTTTTATGAATTAATAATAGATTGTTATGTTATTAATATAATTAATATCATTATAGATAATATGGTTTAATATAATAAAGTAAATTATATTTAAAAAAATATTTACTAATTAATAAGTAAATTATTCTTTATATCTTATGTTTTTTTATTAATTAATTACTTATATAAGTGATAATATAATATTTATTAATAATATAAATCATACTTATTGAATTGAAAATAATAATAATAATAATAATATTTAATAATTAATTTACGATGATTATTTATTCTATATATTAGGTGTTTGGTGGTGCAATTACATGTAAACACACACACGCACAAACACACACACACCTCACACACAGGCCGGAAAGGCAGACCATATCCCCCCAAGGGATAACCCACCCATCAAGAATTATTTATTTAGCACATGGCATATATGCCAAATATGCATGAATTCCATTACCTGGAACATTGGCCTAGTGGATATGAAGGATCATTACATTGTCTTGAAGGCCCAGTATTTTGACCCAAAGACGCTTTGGTGAATTTTGATACTACAGTAACCGGGTTGCTATAGTACTTTCTATAGTGCTACTACTACTACAGTTCCTTCTACATTTCCCACCACTACTACAGTCCCATCGTTCCTATAATCCCACCACCACTATAGTTATTCTACTGTAACCTACGCCCAATGGGTTTTAAACAACTAACCTCAATTTAGTATTACATGATTCTTACCACTAATCCAAACCCCAACTATAATTTATTATATTAATAATTAGTATTATAACCCATATTATATATAAATTATAATCATCTTAAATTATTTATAAAATATTAATAATATTTATTGAAATCAAAATAATAATATTATTAGTATTTAATAATAAATTTAATAATATTATTTATTATAAATAATATGTATAATAATACCAAGTATTAATATAAATAAATAGTACTAATTATCAGAATTACCATAGTTGTTTTTAATATTAATGGTTGTTATTTGTTAAAAATTATTTATAAGAATTTACAATTATATCAATTAATTGATATATGAAACAGTATGTAATATATTAGTATTTTATTAAATAATGTATAAATTATGATTTCAAAAACATATAATTTTTCCCATTAATCTAATATATATATCTTTCCTGGATGCTCCTCCATGCCACAACCTTGTTTATATATGATTTATCCATGTCATGTATGTATACATCTCTTCTATGGAATACATTGCTCCAATATAACATCGCTGACACCCACCTCCACATCATCTTATGTGGTAGATGGTGGATGTACAATATCACTACCTATACCCCATCCTGCATTTAAGGATAATGGTTGCGAGATGGAACTCTGACAAACATATGAACAATATGGATGTTGTGTTGCATATATCTATGAATCAGTGGCTAATAAAGTATGTAATATTGACCAGTTAACATCTATATGCACAAAGAAATCTAGAATTCTAATATCCCCTATCATTGGTTTTCCCGTAGGATGTGGATGTGGCTCATATATAGTAGGATCTGGAGCATCATCTGGTTGATCTTGATGAAAAAACTCATCATGTACCACATCTATATCCATAATAGGTTCTTCACTCCTGACACATCTATATCAGGCTCAAGAGACTCAATATTGTGTGACATATCAAAGAAAATACCATGATAAATCTCATCCATGGGAGGAACCCACACTATCATAGCTCTATCAAAATATTGTTTGCCAAATGTCCATCCTTCTAATAGATCAGATATGTGAAGGAGATAGGCGATACAACAATCCTAGGACAAAACATTCTGCTGTTAAGTAATGTTAATAAAAAATATGTTCAATAGTGGAAGGGAAAACTATTACAAAGTCTTTAGAGCCCTGTCCGTGTCACGTAATAAATATGACTAGGTTCATGTGGTAACAGAGAACATAATCCAACTGATTGAATAAACACATTCATAATATGCACTCCCCTCATAATCGGGACTTACATCGTCTGTCCCAAAGATAAATATATCCCACATGATATCAACTCCAATAAATGTCTATCTTCCCTGAAATCTTCAGGGAATGAAGTAAAGGTAACTAACTGGGTGGTGTAGGAATGGGATGATAGAATCTTAACTACCTAATATCCCTATACGTTTGATTCCACTAAACAATATAAAAATGAATCAAAGGAACGATGTAGGAGTTCATAGTAAGAATCACCATACAATACTGTGGGAGAATTTGGATGAAATACATAGTATATAGCATCAATGACATCTGAAAAAATGAATAATCAATTAATAAATTTAGACATATACAATACAAAAAAAAATTAACTATATAAATAATAACCACATACATCATTTGGATAATTGCTTTGCAACATATGTATGTGATTATAGACATCGTGTATAGCTGTATATGAATGTCAATGTGCTTGAATCGAAATGTTGATAACATGGTTATAGTTATATTTCTTAATAAAATATTATAAATTTTATTTAGACATTGTAGTAAATAAATAATATACTATTTTTCACATGGAGGCTTTGCAAAAATATCAATAGGAGATAACATGAGAACATGTGGAGCTAAGCAGGGGATGTTCTACCATATCCACATTTGTATTAGAATAACGTATCCTTTGATCTATATATTATCAATATGACATAAAGTTTATAGTTCCCTATATGTATATGTGAGACATGATGACCCCCATCTATAATAGAATGCCTGGTCTAAGTCCTACAAAAAATGCAAATACATCAAATGTGTAAATGTAGTAGAATGATCAATTAATATCATGCCACCAATAATCCTCAAAATGTATGCATGTAAAAATATCAACACAATGATCTCATTAGCATTATCTTCTAGATGAAGAAGTACTAATATATCCATGAAATTCATAATCTACTATTGATGATGGACCATACATCATCGTTGATGTAAATTCTTAGTAATCTATGTACCAACCCAAACAAATCTACTTTGAATCGTCTTGTCACATCTGCACCGTTGATGGAGAGGCCCAACATAATGGACACATCCTGGAGTGTAATATTCATCTCCATCTCCGTGAAATGTAATGTATCTATATCTATACTCATATATCTATGAGTAAAACAATGAGCCGATGATTGATAAATGTGAAGCCTCACATAGCTATACCATATAACCCAACATGACAATGATGGGGGATTATAGTGGGAGATGGTGCAACATGATTGTAATTTTTATATCTATGTACACTCAAAGAAGGAACTAAAAGTCCCTCTAAGATTATTCATGAAACATTTATATAATTGAATTTTACAAAGGGAGGACCTTCCATCTGAACATTTTATATCATCATTAATCTTTTAAAGTTAATTCAATAAAATTTGTAAAATATTTTTTAAAAAACCACAACAAGAAAAATGATGACTATATTTAGTATGAATAATTCAGAATTATGATGAAAAAAGAGGTAAAAATATGTGGGACTAATGTTGTTGGATTAGTATAAAAATTTATTATTTTATTAATCTCAAATAATTTTTAATTTATTCAAAATATTTTTATATAAATCATACACGATGAAAAATACACATATTATACATGGCTGCATGATATATTTAATTGACCAAGTGAATTGAAGGACAAAAATGAAAGAAATCAGAGTTGAAATAGGTCATAAATGGGGAAAGTCAGAAAAATAAAGAATCATTAATGTATCATCTGAATATAGAAAAAATATACATGTTAATGAAAAAATACATAGACTCAATCATGGATGATGGGAAGTGGATCTATGTTCTACCACTTAGGGAAATCTCTTTCATGTACGCCCTTTTGTGCGAAAAATGCTACAATATAGTAATTATCCAAATCTCCAAGGCTAGAACATCTCATTTCTGATTTATGTATACTTTTGTCTTCCGTAGGGGTGAAACTAGGTAATTTCAAGCCAATAATTGAAAAACAAAGGAAATGAATAAAAATCATAAGTGACAAAAAATTACAAAACCAAGAAATATCAGGGATGATAGTTGGATGATCAGAATAAAATGTGATAAGATTAAATTCACAAACATGCATCCAAGGTTCACTATAATAGTTAAATAGAGTGCTCATGTGATACAATGGGCCAACATATGGCTCCAATGATATGTTCATCGATGTGATATGTGCACATGGATATCTAAATTCCTAGAATTTACTGCAATCAATGCAACTATTATCCAACATGAGCATCTTCACTCAACCATTATTTTATGTAACCCAGTTATATCAATCTCTTACCTGAAAGTGACTCTATACCCATTAAAAGGGTAGAACACACAATCCTGATGTGTAATGTTGTATCTGATTAATGGAAATTTGAAAATGGTGAGTAAAATGCATTCCATTTTACAACCTCTAACAGACCAATTAGGACCATCCAATAAAGTAATTCACACATCTATAAAATATCTTTTGCACTAAACCTAAGATCAAATGTTTGAACACACACTTGATGACCCCATTTATTCACTCCACAATATTATTGTTCATATTTCCATATCTCCTTCAACCTTCATATGATAATAACCATTTATCCTTTGAAATCTTCATCATATAATCATACACATGTTCATTAGCCCTATGAATTTGTTCAATAATTGATCTAATATTTATTGTTTGGGATTGTATGCGGAAACAATAATATAATAATGTATTTAAAAAGTTATTAAAATTTCATTTAAAAATGTATTTTATAAAAATATATAAAACATGATGATCTCATTCTTTATTGAGTCATATCTAAAATTCATATACACATTACTTTCAATATGTATAATCCAATAATGATGATAAGAATTCAGTTCTCTCAATGAAACCCCATTACTATTGACGACCTCTATAATCACTTGATGTAGATTAGATATATGACACACACCGTAGTTTTGTATGACATGATCACGTAATCATGGAAACAATCAGCTCCAGGATTCAAAATTTTTCTTTTAAACAATAGTGAATGTGAGTGGTAGGGAAGCATGATTACCATAATTTGTGGATGGAATATGTAGAACACCCATACACTTTTCATAAAGTAAAGTGACATAAACCTGAATGAATTGTCTATAATAGGGAAAAATGATACATGTCCTGAATGCCCAAAAAATCCTATTGAACTCCACCTTTGACTAATCAACTCAGTGATTATGGAGACATACTCAACAGTGTCCAAATGAAAAATAATATTATTTTTTGGGACAAATAATCCATATGCTATAGAAACATTTCATGTGATTTATCACAATCACCATACAGTTTTACAATTTCCCTTCTATTTTCATTCCATGATTTTCTGTAGGATATCATATAGTTAATTAACATTTGTATTCATTTCTGAACAAGGGACAGAGGAATGTCTTGACATTTTCATATAATCTCTATAATAACCGTTGATATAAACTTTACATCAAGTGAAGAGTGATCCCATGGTAATATTGGATGTACACAAGTTTATGGGCCTTCTAATTTTGTTATCTTCCAATACGAAAAAATATATCATATATTTCCCTCAATCACAATTTACATTCTGGCCCATATTTTTCAGAAAAAATAAGATATTTTTACTTATTCTTCTCATAAACCTCAAATGATAAATGCTGCTCTATGTGGTATTCTTTTATCACATTTAAAAAAAAAACTTTACTTTGAATCTCTTACCTGACATAGATGGTGTTATCAGTTGAAGTAGAACTATTCCCTACAATGCCATCGAATTCAGTAGTCAGTGTAATGAAATCCCAATCAAAGTGTTACGTATAAGATATTACTTCAATTAAGGAAGTGAATTGTATATGATGGTTAATAATATTGGTGTATTCTTATCTATCAAAGGACCCTGAAAAGGTTCATTCCCCATATCACTCTCTTTGAAATATTCTCTTGATGCCCCAATAGATACTTCCTCAAAAGAAAAAATTTCATTCAGTATATCAGGAGTAAACACATGGATGTACTATATATCTCTTTCCAAATGATGATAATCTTGTTCATAATTTGTTTTTATCACTTGACTCATATAATTTGGTAATAAATGAGAGTGTGGTGAATGATCGACTTCTACAGAGTTCTCAAAACAAGGTTCTGTATTAGTAGATTATGCCACATCAATATTTGAAATCACCACATACAATTCCATTAGACCATTACTACACTATTTCCTGAATAACAATGATAAATCCATACAATCCTCATCATCGACCGGATTATAATCAGTGTTCTATAAACATTTATGATATTGAAGATGTTGATTTGTAATTGAAGTAATTGATTGATCATCCGTCAGTTTTAACCAACTTGGAATCATCATACAACCTTTACCCAATGTCACACAATCACGATGATGTTCCACTCTTATAGGTGAAAAATATTTCTAAAACCCTATTCAGTATAAATTATCTCACCTTTTCAATATATTGGTTCAGAAATCATTACCTAGAAAAACATATCTAATAAAACATTATATGCTACATCAGGAATTTTTTAATTTCTTTTCTAAAAATTGGTAATGATTAAATAATTAAACTAATCTTGATAAAATTTATATGGATTTTTTATCATTATTTGACAAACCAACCAAAACCTAAGGAGGATACTAGTGCTTCTATAAGCTCAGATTTCAGCTATCATCTGTCTATTCTCATGAATGGTGTAAAAACTTTTCTTCAAATGACAACACTTATTGTAGAACACCCTTTTATTACAATGATACCGACATAAAAGTGCATGGGACTAAGGGGTTCAAATATGTAACATTTATTTAGTGGAAACTCTTATACTTACATAATTAGAGAGTGGGATGCCACATAGTTTATTAATGAAGAAAAGATTATGAAATTATTACAAATTATACTAATAAAAAAACATGACATGTAATCTCAATCAAACATTGGTCAGTTATCTCAAGATCATCTAATTATTATAAATTAAATAATGGGATATAATAAAAATACAACATGAATTTTCAATCATACATTAGATGATCATGTGAAGATTAGTAAACATTCTATATTGCTAACATGTTTGTTTGAGATATTTATTATATTCTAAATCATATAACATTACTTATATATACATTTACTTATTAATAAATAACTATGACTTGATCTTGAGACATATTTGATGGGTTATTTTCCGATTATTTGATAAACTAACAAAAAAATAATGGTGAACTCCTAGAGACTCTATTATCACATATTTCAGAAACAATAAGTATCCTTTCAAATAGGAACAGATCTTGTCGAACACCTTCTGCCAAACACCTTTTTTTACAAAGTTACTCACATGCATGTGACGGGGTCTAGGGGTATGGAATTCACAAATTGTTTTAGGTCAACACACAGGTCCTTACATAATTAGAGAGGGATAACTCAAATGTCATCAATGAGGAAAATAAAATAAAATTATTACAAATTATATATCCACATACACAAAAAAGACATGAAATATCAATTAAGCATTGGTCGGTTATCTCAAGACCAGTCATCAAAAAATACCAATAACAATATTTTTTGGTTTAATTATTATTTTTATATATTATATAACTGTACCTATAACTTGATGAAACTTATAATAAATATCCACACTTTCTATACAAAATTTTACCATTTTAATGTTTGTATGTGTGTATATATATATATAATATTAAATTTTATTAAATTAAATTAATAAAAGTAATATATTATACACTTAATAAAAAATAAAATAATGTACACTTAGGTTATTTTTAATTTTATGAAATTACATATGTATATATAATATTTTTTAAATTATTCTACATTACAAAATATAAGTAATTATATTTTATACTTTATTTTTTGGAAGAATAATTATTTATACATAATATAATTTAAATTAATTATTTATAGTAAATAAAAGTAATAATTTTTACACAGTCATAATGACTGTTAAAATATTGTGAACTATTTTAATTTTTAATTTTTATAAAATTAGATACTTATATAATTTTAGTTATCATACCTATACTTTCCAAAATTTAGGTAATTATATTTTGTAATTTATTACTTGGAATAATAATTATTTATTCTTAATGTAATTTAAAATTATTATCTGTAGTAAATAAAATTAATATTTTTTACAATTACATAATCACCATTAAAATACTCTTCATATATGTAATTTTTAGTTTTTTTAAATTACATATCTATATATAATTTTTTTGTCATTATTCTACATTCCAAAAGTTATGTAAATACATTTTATACATTATTTCTTAGAATAATTATTAGTTATACTTAATATAATTTTCACTTATATAATAACCATTATAATACTGTAAAAGTTTGTTATTTTCAATTTTATAAAATTATATATATATATATATATAATTTTTTTCAAACTTATACTTTCCAAAATTTATGTAACTATATTTTATAGTTTGTTACATAGAATAAAAACTATTCATACTTAATATAATTTACACTAACATAATAACCAATAAAATACTATAAAGATAAGTTATTTTTAATTTTATAAAATTACATATGTATATATAATTTTATTTCTTCATATTTTTACTTTCCACAATTTAAATAATTATATTTTATACTTAATATAATTTAAAATTATTATTTATAGTAAACTTTTTTACCATTGAAAATAATAATATTATATATATATTTTAATAAATTTATATATGTTACAGAATATTGGTAATATATTTTTAATAATATATTTATGATGAAATATTTTACTGATTACCTATCTCTAGAGAATATTATGATTTTAATATATGTTAATTTAAATATAATATATTTTATATACATATGAATCTGTTCAAATCTAATTACACAACATTTAAATTACAAATATATACATTTTTAAGACAATATTATTTTACTAAATGTAAATTACATTTTATACATAACACTTCAATTATATAAACACCATATTTTAATTTCCTATACATTCATTATAAATTATATCATACAAAAAAGTAACTATTGTGGAAATTAAATTAAAAAATAGGAAATAATATATACAACCATACATTCATACATTCATACATATCGAATAAATAAATTATACAAATAAATAAAAACAATTATCCAGTTAAAAATTTTAATAGAAATATTACAATCTTAAAAGTTGCAAATATATGTTGAGAAAGAATTATAGCCAGGCTTCCCACCAAAATCCAGAGGTGAAGAATGAAAATTCGAGGGTGGAGTCACATCCTTTTATAGAAAATGGGTGGCTAGGAGGTGTGAATCCTGTTCATGTCTCCTTTGTAAATTATGTGAAGGAATCATGAATGAGGTTCATGGATCTTTGGCTGCAGTGATTTGCTTGACATGTTCTTGATTTTTTGTTGGACATTATCCTATTTACTCATTTGGTATGCTTCCACCTACTCAAATTTGTATAAACTTTTATTCCCTAAATAGAGTGGGGGTAGGGTGACCCCCATTGCATGGTTTCTACTCTAGGTGGAATAATTTACATATATATTGCATAATCCATGGTTTTGAGGATCCCACATCCCATGAACTATCTCCTATCAAACGTTTTAGAGTGTATAACGTGACAAGAAGGTGTGAACACAATGACTAACATATATATCATGAAAAATAATGTGAAATAACTTTAAAAAACATTATAATGAAAACCATAACTTTTATCCTAAACTAGTAAATAATAATAATAATAATAATTCTGTAGAATGAATAATAATGTATGGAAAACATATTGTTTCTTTTAATTTCAACTCAGATTTAGCATGAACAAATAATTTTCTAAAAAATTAAATGTTATTACTATGTTGGAACTTCTATTTTCTCACTCGAATACAACCATGTTGTTTTAGAGAGGAAAAAAACAATGCATCTTTACTTGAAGTCAGTGGTTAACCATTGAATAAATCTAACAAAATATTTAACACATACAAAAATAAAGCTAGATTAATGGGAGTTTAGATGGTAAATGTAGTGAACGCCCTATCCCATGTACCCACTCATGAATGTAAAGCTACATAAGGAGAGGCGGTTCCATGGTTCCATGCTAGGGAAGAACCACCACAGTCCTCTTCACAGATTTTACAAAAATACAGCCTCCCACTTCCCCAGCTTTATAATACCTATTCATATCTCTCCCCATATATATAAATATATAATAGTATAAAATAAAATGGTGGGGGATTTGGGGATGTGGTGTTAGTATTTGGATGAAATTGTATAAACTACAAAGTAAGGTTATAGAAGTGTTGGAGTCTAAATAATGACAACATGCCAAAACCAAGTCCCAGTACAATGTGCTTCTAGGGTGTTAATTCAATTAAAAAAAATTAAAGAGATTTAAATTTACAAATGATAAAAATATACCATATTTTAACAATTAAAAACATTAAATAATAAGGTTTAAATAAAAAATTATTGTAACACCCCAAAATAAAAAAACAGTATGTTCGATTACATATTAATCACAAAACACTGAGTTTAAAAAAAGAAAAATATTAATTAAAAATATTATTATATAAACATAACCTATTTATCACAGAATATTAAATTTTGGGGTATTAATAAGATTTAATTTTTTATAAAATATATAAAAAAGTATTATATAATTTTATTGATAACTTCTCAATAAGAAATCAACTTGGAAGAATTATATTTTATTCAAAAAAAATTCATTTTCATCAATGTTGTTATTATTTCCTTTTTCAAGAAAATATAATAATTAATATATGAGACTTTGAGAAATATTGTTTTATAAAATGATAGTTATTTTAAATCAGAACATCAGAATTTACTTATGCTGAAATTTTGGGATTTTTTAAAAAGTATTGATTTTTTCAGTGAATTGTGTAAAATATTGATTTTTATAAAATAATAATTTATTTTAACAAATTATGTTTAATTAAAGTATCATTGTATTGGTTTAATTTGATTTCAAATTATCATAAGTATTATTTAGTTATATTTAATCAAAATAATTACATTTTACTAGTATTTATTTAGGATTTTAGTATAAGTTATTTTTATGCTTAAAAGCTCATTTTTTTGAAAATTGTTTTAAAGTTCATAACATTTATAGAATTCAGATAATTAAAATAAAACACAATGAGGATAGATATAAATTATTTTTATATATTAGATATCTATAAATATAAATTTAATTTAATTTAATTATTATTACATGTCATATAGTGATTATAAGATCATCATTAGATTGACAATTTCATTTCTTAAAAAAATAATTTTTCGATACGTCTACCGGTTTAATTTTAAATTAAATTATGCCACTTATGTGAATTGATATTTATAAAATGGATCCCATATTTATAATTATCATAATAAATAATAAATAATATTCTTAACTTAATTTTTTTCCACAATTAATTGTAATAATAATAATAATAATATGTTATCGCAGTTAATATTAAAATCGATTTACCAACAGGGGTGGGGGGGGGGGGTAAACTAAAAAAGTAAATGGAATGTCATATTTAGTTTTAATGGTATAACTGTTCCTCAAACTTATATATTCTTTAAATATTTAATTTTAAATTTTAAAGGCACATTTCTTGAGAGTGATTTCCCATTATTGAATAGTTTTGGGTCTTTACAAGAATGCCACTCCTCCTCCTATAAAAAATGGCACCCCTCACATCTCCTTTACTCATTTACAAAACCAAATGGTTTAATGAATACCATACCAAATATTTTTATTTTTTCCCTCCCCATATTCTAGAGGATGTGTATTGATCAGCATGCCAATCTAGCGAGGCTATAGGTATAATCCTATGGAAGTGGTCTGAAGAAGAGGTATCACTCTTTATCAAGAACCTATATTTTATATCTTCTTACACCATATTCAAATATTTATTAATCATAATAATATGAAATAATATATATCTATCATATAACAAGATTTTATTATGTTAATTAAATAGATTGAATCAATATCCACTTCCACCAAATAGAAAATGAAACTGTCATTTTTGTGTTGGATATACAACTGCCTCGCAGACCGATGTATTTTTTTTCTATCATCGCATAACATAGCTTTTAATGTTGATTAATTTAATGTTTATATAGTATATTAAATAAATATTAATCACTAAAATTTTTTAATATACCATATGGAATTTTAACTTATCATCCATTGATGAATGATAACTTTTTTGAGTGTGTGACAGACTGCCGCCTCACGAAGCACTATTATTCATTGTTTTTATTTCCACATCATATAGCTGATATATTTAAGTGTATTTAAAGATATAATATAATATAAATATAATTCTATAAAAATTAAATATAACTTACCATATTTCTATTGTGAGCATTGAAAATTGTAAATGTTACACATGCGTAAGTTTGAATTACCTTCTCCTTGACTGTAACATTATTCTTTTTTTATAACCATCCATAATGATTGATATTAAAATTATACTTCATATATAAAAATTATTATTATATCATGATTATTAGTCTCGATATGATGAATTAATAATCACTTTTACCATACTCAACATTCCGATGTGATTTTAGATATATGAGATAAACATAATCAAAACATCTGACCTGAACCTTAATGCTTAAGTAATTAAATATAACATGATAAGAAATAAAATAAAATGAATAATAATAATAACAAAGTTTATTAAGAAGTTAAATTATTAATATAAGTTTTTTTATTAATTATGATAAATAATTCATGTAACAAATCAGACGCAAGGTAAGAGATCTCTCTCAACCATCATTTTCTTCAGGTTATGACCAATCTCTCTCAAACTCACTTTCTATCTCTCTTTAATGTTTTTTATTTATTCTAAATTAAGTACAAATTTCTCTGGCATATATAATTATCTTACTATACGTTACTTTTATGGTATAATACAAGTTTTATGTTTATTTCTCAGATACATTCATTATGAAATTAAACTTAATTATAATATGAGGGAACATTATGAAACTCATTGTATTTCCCTAAGAATTTATTATGTTATGCCTTATGATTGACCTAATTTATGTGTAACACAAAGATAAAGAAAATTTAATGACGGGTTCACCTAGATAGTTCTCCAATTCATTAGGTAATGTTTTTCTGATCACATATCATGCATGATATTAGGGAGTAAACATAATCCATTATGGGACATTATCCACGATGTGATATTGTATATGAAGTTATCCTTGACTCCTTATTATATCATGTTATAAGTTTATTCAACATTTCTTATGTTTCCATGAACTTATGATATAATGTTAATTATGTAATCATTCTACATAATAACTCACGTGCCTAATCTTTTATGTTATCATGTTATACCTTTGACTCACAAGTTATGTTTCCTTTCCATGATTATTCCCTTATCGATATTTTTTTTATCCTATTACTTTCTTTTATAAATTCCCCAGGTTATGCTATAAATTTTTAGGATATTAGAAGGATTTAGGATCTCATTATAGATAATAAATTAATTATTTCCTTTTTTGTTTTCCTTTTGATCAATTATAAACCTACTCTCTAAAATTCCCTATGCCTGAGGATCTTTAGGACGTAATATTTGGATACATATGTTTAAAAGTCATGTACTAATATGTTTAAAGGTATTGGGCTGCTATAATTGGATTTATAGTAATGGTGTAGTTAATCTTTGGAAACATGTATGAGGAAACATTTATGAGAACACTAGGGATAAGTCAAAGGATAATTCTACTTATATGAAAATATCATGGAATTTTGGTGAAGGATAGAGAAAGTGGGTTTCAAGAAATTAAATCCATATATAGATACTAAAATAGGATGTGTGTTCGGCATATTATTACCTATGTATAATAACTCTGAAAAGGGTTCATTGAGTAGGACTCGATTGTTACATGGTGAATGATAATAAACCTTTCTATACACCTAGTTTGACACTTCTAGGGGATATGTTTTCAAAATTAAAAGGTTATTTATGAACCATTATAAAGGATTTTAATTTAAGATGACCATGAATGATCTAGGATAATCCTAATTTATCATAGATAAAAATAATGTGTCATGATTTATACAAACTAAAAATTATTTTTCTTTATTATATGGTTTCCCACTAGGATTAATATTAATTTTATTATAATTTTTGTATTTATAAAATTTTTAAAAATAAGAGGAATCATGTTAACATTGAATGTGATGGAAAATTTAGTGGTTATGAGTGTCCAAAATTGGATAATGATTGAAGATAAAAATATTATGATTATGCATAATATTCTATCTTGATATATGGTAAACAATGTAAAATTTAGTGAGATCCATAATGCATCAAATAATAGTATCATGAACATTTATAAATGTTCATTTGGAAATTTATATTTAGGAAAGAATATTCAATATTGTGCATGTAAATAAGTTTGGAATAAGTACCAGAATATTATCTCAAATGGTGGGGAAATTTTTTTTTTCTGTAAATAGAGGTCATAAAGGAATATATTTCTATGGAATTTGATGTATTCTATGAAGGTAACCTGGGGAATTATCAGATTCAATTACCTAAACTAAGGGTTAACCCCTATAATAGAAAAATAGATATGTTTAACCAAGTCACCGATGAAAAAATGGTTAAATTATTTATATATTTGGATTCACGAATTATGTTGTGGACGTATTTTTACTAATGATCTTTTAGTTATAAGAATCCTGAATCTTATAAGTATCTTGTTTATTTTGGAAGAATATATATCTTTAAGAAAGGCTATATTAAGGGTTATAGATACCATAATGGGTTTATTTATTTAAGGTTTATCATAAGTTCAATGTCTTAGAAACTTCTTTTTTAGGTTCTAAGTGAAGTGATTGTATTGTCATTAATGATATTTTTGGGAAATATTTTTTTGGGTTAAGATATATAAAAAAATTTAGGTTTAAAATGAAGGATTGATTGAGAATAATTCTATCATGTTTTTGGGAAGGTGTGTTTTAGGGTATGAGATAACCGATGAGGTTAAACATTATTTCATGTTGAGGATATTTGGGATATAGTGATTTTCTTTTGAGGAATGATCTATGTTAAACAAGTGTTATTATTTATTATTTATTAGAGATTAATATATATTAAAAATAATTTTGGTTATTATATAACCTTGTAAAAACAATTTAGGCCTTTGGTTAATGTCTAAATAAAATATTAATATCTTGATTTCTTTTTGTGGATTCGTGTGATCTATTAGATCTTAATTTTAGTTATTGAGGTGTAAAACATTTTTCTTGAATACGCATCATTTGGAGAAAATAATTATATTTTGGTTAAAAATGATTAAATGGTAAAATTATACTCATCAAGTATTTATATTTCTTTATATTCATAATCTATATAGAAAACATATCCCTCAAATTTAGGAAATGTATCTTGAAGAAAATTCCATTCATTCTCAAAAAAATATATTGTATCTTCTTTCTTAAAAAATTGTATAATGTTATCTACTAAATGGAACTAATTTCCAAATAAATGTTTTAATTTCAAACTAATGTTATCCAAAGTGTAAACCTAGTTATGTGAAAACCATTTTATTTTTCTTTCTGAATTTTTATAATTAAGTTTTGTTTACATTTTTTATGTGGGTTTTCCAAAAATAAATTTTAAAATGTCAAACCCTTGATTACTGAAAAAAATTCATATTAAAATAATTATATTTATTTAAAAGTTTTTAATTCAACACCATGAGATTTTTAAATAACACTATGTTCGAGATCATTTTTGACATGAATCATTTAGTTTAAACCAACAACAATATAATATTAAAATCTTATTATATGAATTCCAATGATTTAAACTAGATGTTAAATTTATGGCTATGAATAATATGAAATGTCTTATGAAATAAAAAAAATTACAATATTATTTTATTTGTAAATGAATAATAAGACCTCAAATTTTAACAAAGATATTTTATTCTACAAAAAACAAGTTTCTTTCAAAAATGTGTTTTAAATTTCTACAGGAAAATATTATAATTATTTTATAGAAATTTTGGAAATGTTATTTTATAAAATTAAAATCATATATGAAATCAGATAATTAATATTTACTTAGGTTTTAATTGTTGTATATTTCTAAAAAATTTATTTTTTAGTGAATAATGAAAACACCGATTTTTTATAAATATGATTTTTTAATAAATCATACTATTTAAAACTACCATTATTATTTTAGTTTTATTTCAAGTAAAACAATTTTATTAATTTTTTAAAAAATAAATTAAATTTGAATCATCATTATATCAAATTTTATTATAAGTTTATTCGTAGGCTTAAAAACAGATTTTTTTTTCTATAAATGATTTTAATGGGTATAATCTTTCCCATTTTTAACTAATTAAATTAACCCATTGTGAGGAATTATTAAAATTACATTTATAGATTTTATTTATATAAATATTAATTTAAATTAATTTAATTTGGATTAATTTTTATATTGTTATTTTAAGATCATCTTATACTTGAAAAATGTATTTCTTGAAAACCCATTTTTCAACATGTATGCAGGATCAATTTTAAATTAAATTCTTCACATTTGTGTATTGAATTTGATAAAATATATACAATATTTGGAATCATAATAATTAATAATTAATAATTAGTTAAATTTAACTTTTTTTTCATAGTGAATTGTAAAAATAATAAAAATCTTTTATTGTTGTTAATGTTAAAATCGGTTTACCGGGGGGGGGGGGGTAAAACTAAATAGATAAATGGAATAAATTTTAAAAAAATATTTATTATTACTATTAGTGTTGTGGTTGAGCCTTATATATCCACTAATTCTTTATTTTTTAATTTTAGAGGCACTTGTCTTGAGAGTGACTTCCCATTATATAATTGTTTTGGGTATATGCAAGAATGCCACTCATAACCTCTTATAATAGGGTACCCCTCCCCTCTAATTTACAAATATCCAAAAAAATTGTTTCATCCAGTACCAACCAAAACCTCTTCCATAATTACCTTTCCACTTACTAGAGGCCATGTATTGACCATAAATACTATCTTGGGAGGCTTTAGGTATAATCCAAAAGAGATGGTATGAAGAATAGGTATCATTTTTATCTGTGGATATTTATTTCATTTATTCTTCCACCTCATTAAAATAGTTATTAATCTTAATGATAAGAAAATAATATCTACCATATGATAATATTTTATTATTTTAATTTATTTACTTAAATCCATCTACACTTCTATCAAATGGTAAACAAAACCATTGTTCGTGTGTATGAAAGACTATCACCTCGAAAAATGATGTAATATGTTTTCCATTGTCACCACACACTTATATTTATTATGTAAAATTTATAATTTATATAATATATTCATTAAATATAAATCATTCTAGAAATTTAATATATCACATAGCTTCTTCCCTTACCATTTATTGAATAATGATACTGTCGTTCATGTGTACGATAGACTACCACCTTGCGAAGAAATTTTATTTTTTATTATTATTAACACATCTCATGGATAGTATATGTATGTGCATTTAAATAATAAATAATATTGTTATCATATAATGAAAATTTTTGAAAAATTAAATAACTCTTACCTTTTTTCCATTATAATTGTTATGAAATGGAAACATTACTCATGTGTATATACAATTTATCATCTACTTGATTGTAACATTGTTCATTTTTTATTAACTTCTATAATGATTGGATTTAAAATAATAATTTAGGTATAAAAAATATAAATATTTCATTATTATTATTCTATAGATGATGAATTAATAATCTCTTTAACCTTAGTCAACTTTTGAAGGTTATTTTGGACATATGAGATGAACATCGTCAAAATGTCTAACTTGAACTTTAATGACTATGTAATTGAAAATAAAATTATAATAAATAAAAAATAATAATAATAAAAATTCAAAAAATTTATTAAGAAAAATATTATTAATATATTTTTATTGTTTAAGTAGATTAATAATGCACTTAAAAATTTTGCTTGAGGTAAGAGATCTCATAAAACCACTATTTTCATCAGGTTAATAACAATAAATATCTATGTAACTTTCTCCCTATATTTAAATTTATGTAATCTATCTAAATTTTTTATATTTTTATGTCAATTATATATCTAGATTACTCTACTTTCCTTTTATGGGGTAATACAAAACATATATTTATTTACAAAATGACTTTATTAGAAAATTTACATTGATTATGATATGAGGTAGGATTATGTAACAAATTGTCTCTCCATTGGTAATTATTATATTATTATATATGATTTAAGTCCATTATTTGCAAAAATATATCATGAACATGTTATGATGGGTGCTCCAAGATAATTCTCTAATCCAATGGGTAATGTTTTTGTCTTATGAGATGTCATTCATGGGATTATAGAGAAAACTTAATCTATTATTTGAAATTGTACATCATGTGATATTGTCTTTCTAGTTATCATTGACTCATATTTATCTGATGTTATATGTTTCTACCACATTTCCTATGTCACCATGATCTTACTATACCATGTACCTTATGATAGGCTTCCATTTGATTACCCAAGATCCATATCTTTTATGATATCATGTAAAACCTTTGACTCACATGTTATGTTTCATTACCATGGTTATTCCCTTTCTAGTATTTTTATCTAAAACTTATCTTATTTTTATTCCCAAGGATATGCTATAAAGTTTTAGGAGATCACATGTATTTATGAGATAATTATGGTGAATGAAATAAGGATATCATGTTTTATTTTCTTTTTGAGGAAACATGAACCTAAGCTTCAAAAGACACCAGGACTCGTGATCTTTATGATATAATATTTAGATACTTATGTATAAAAATTAGGAACTAATAAGTGTAAACTTATTGGGTCTCTATAATCATATAATGTATTAGAAAAATATTGATTTGACTCCACCGTGATAGGCACATAAAAACATAAAACTAATGGTCCCATAAAATGGATAATACCTTGAGCATGGGGGGGGGGGGTATGTGTATGCCAATTTTAACTAACACTTTACAATTATTTGTTTTCTATTATTATCAAGAATACACTTCTTCATTTAACATTGATGTTAAGAACTGTAGAAATAAATGAAATAGAAATGTCTGGTAAAATTTGTTTATCCAAACTGGGCTAATACATATAGTAAGAAACAAATATATAATGATGAAACTTATACACTGAGAATACTTATTTTTTATTTACAATATGGATCATCCAAAACAGATCAATAAGAAACCATAATTTCTTACAGACCCCAAAAAATGTTTTATTAAATCCTCATTGTTTTTTAGAATCCATCAAAATATTTATATGATCAAAAAAATAGTATGAAATAATGTATTCTATAATTTACTATGTCTCATGAAAAACTATTATTATAGAAAAAATAATCTTCATAAAGTGAAATAGAAATCATTATGTGGTTCAATGAAAAGTCCTACATAGTCCAAATAAATGTATTACAATGTTCAAATAACATGTTATGCACAAAAAAACTTCTTTCCTTCAACAAAATTCTAGTCGACCAAAAGAATTAAGTAATCAGAAATTCATAAAATTTTAAAAAGACATATAGGAATTTTTAATTTTCAGTTATCTTCTAAAATAAATAATATAAAATATTCTTATGGAATACTTCTAACACACCTCTACCATTAATGTAATGTGATACCCATGACACATTGAGATATATTATTAGTTAATTTTAATAACTTTTCAATAAACTCAAAATATAAATAATTCATCAAGGATTTATAAAAAACAACACAATTAATATACATCAAAATAATGGATTACACCATTGGGGGTTGGTTGACCCTCGAAAGAAGATAAACACCATTGGAATTATATCCAAGAATTATTTGACTCTTTGAAATTAGAAAGGATTTTTAGCATGTAGAATTTTAGGAGTGTTTGGATTTGGATGGTATTGAAGATTTTGGAAGAGTTTTAAAGATTCAGTTAAGGGAGTAAGAGGGGGTAGGGATTTTTCTCAAGGTAGTAGAAAACAAAGAGTACAGATGATGGTATTTCAGGTATGTGGTGTATCCTAGTTGTGTATGGAAATTATATTAGTCACCCTTTTTTAATAGTGAAAATATGAAAGGTACCCAGTTGGGTGTCTAAAATGGGGGATCTATAGGAGAGGGAAAAAAATACCTTGTCTGAGGCCAACTGACACACAATATTTCCTATTTAGAGATTTTTTCTCTGCATAAAAAATATAAATTTTCATTTTTAAAATAACCTTAAGCTAAGGTATTGTTTTTCAAATGTAGGGGGATATAGGAGGCTAACTAATTCCCCCTAAATACCACAACCTTATCTTATATGATCTGAGTCATTGGGTATTTTTGTTCACCCCAATTCATAGTAAAATCTTCCACTCCATCCATCCCTTCACTTTGTTTCAATTTTCA
This sequence comes from Viscum album, assembly GCA_963277665.1. NCBI lineage: Eukaryota > Viridiplantae > Streptophyta > Magnoliopsida > Santalales > Viscaceae > Viscum > Viscum album. The sequence continues at coordinate 1,231,145,296 of OY728130.1, forward strand.
AATTTTATTGTGACATGGATTTTGGGATTTGGAGAAGTTTCAACTAAATAATGCAAAAAATAGTTTATAATGATACATATTTATTAGGCATGTGTTAGAGGTTTGAAATAAGTGAGGTTACCACCTGTTTTTCTCGTTGAAAGTTACTGCCTTGATTAGTGTATGTTTTTTTAAATTATAGATGTGATTTCATGATAAATAAAAGAGGATAGTTGAGATTTTGATTATATAGGGTCTATATTCATGTCGGATAAGGTATGCACCTGATTTATTGGTGATTTTTTGAGGATACGCTTGTCAATAAGTTATAGTGATTCATGAAAATTTCTATTAATTATAAATTTTTATGAATAATTTAATTGTGTACTTGATCTAGATAGGATTGGTTCCATAAAAAAATGGATAACCATCACATGAGGTGGTAACTATATTTGTTGGAAGGAGGTACCTAATTTTAAAGCATTATAGTTAAATGCATATATTGAATGATATGAAAGAAGGGGAAACATAGTGTATTTGACTGAAGTTAAATTCATGGGAGATATTATTATTAGGGAATGTTTTGGATTAACTATCAGGGTTATGGAGGTGATTATTCACTTATCATCTAACACCTTAAGATTTTATAATATATTTATCTTCATATAAATATGGAATTTTCAATAACATGAAATAAATGAAAAAAATAAATATAATGATTTTATATTTTATTGGGATTAAATGTTACAATTAATGATCAATATTTTTATATTATACAAATGAAATATGAGAAAACCTGATGAAAACTACTAGTGGAATGAAAAATAAATTTAATAAAAAGACTCTAAAAATGAAATCATTTTCCTCATTGTTTGAATTGAAGATAATTCATCCAATTATAATTATGGAATGGGAGAAAATAATTTGAAATAAAATTCAAATCATGGGAATAATATAAACAGATAAGAATATTTAATTTCAATGAAACATGTTAGATCATATATCGGAATGTAATATACCTCTTATATATATGTTCATTGGATATATGGTCAATAGAGATATTGTCATTTGTTAAATAAATCCATTATATATAAGTCATTTGTATATATCTGTATTTAATAGGTAAATTTTAGTTGTGTAATTATAGGAAACAAATTGAAAAAAATAGAATTCATATATATTAAATTGTCCCAGAATAAAATTAAATGATAATATTTTTTTATTATAATAAAAATAATTTTTACTCATTATAATTTTTTTTAAATTATTTGAAGCGTTCAATGAAACATTATAATAATAATTAAGTGATAAAATTGAATTTTTAGAAGATAGATAATTGGATTTTATTAAATATATTCAATGTTTAAATGGATTATTTTTAATGAAATGTTTTTTTCAATATTTTGGTCATTTCTATATTTCTAATTAAATAAATAATTATTTAATAATTATTTTAATAAAATTTATTTTTATATTTTCAATAGAACAAATAATCTTTCATCAATTGATTATTATTTAGAAAAAAAAATAGAACAAAATTTTTTTGGTGTTAAAAATTATTTTTTTCTCAAATTTTTAAAGGATATACATTTTTTATATTAAAATTAATTTCAATATTGTTTATAAATACAATCTATCAAATAGGGTTTAATATGTGGAATCATAATTTTTTTTAAATTTGTTAAATTTTGTTTTTAGGCATAATTGTTTTCACAAATTAAAATGTAAGTCACCACGATAAAGATTAATATAAGCTAAAAGAGTATAAATAAACGAAAAATAATACTAAAATATCACAAGAAATTATAATTAAATGGATGGATGATGGAATTCCCCTATAAAATTTCTACTATTTTTTCATATTTATAATTTTTAATTTTCTAAATTGACAACCTTATAAATTATGTGAAGTGTATTTAAAAACCATCACTAAAGCTCACCAATTACAAGACCCAACCTATAACAACATAAACCCAAAATATTAATTATAATATCTTATGTATACCTACCAAAATTATATCCTTCATGATCTTATCTCATATACGGTAACATATAATCACCAATCCCCTAGTTTCCCAGAGGCTCTCTAAGTAGAAATTCAAATCTTCAACAAAAGTGACATCTTCTACTTAATCAGTATTATATATATTAATCATGTAACACATCATGACACACATTTATAAATTTAATAATTTTTTTTAAATTAAATAATATTCTATAATAGTGATGTCATTAATTTAAAATTACACGTTCTTACACAACAAATCCTTATTACATATTTTTATTTTGGTTGGTTTTACCACCTACATGAATGATATTATAATTTTTACATCATTTATTATTAATGAAAATTAAATAATAACATTTAGATATAATAATGATGAATTTTATATATTTTTAAAAATTATTGGTAGGTAATATATATTTATATACCTTAATTAAATAAATTATGTTTGCTGAATAATAATTTACAAAAAGGATAATTTGAATTATTTCATGTGAACCATCAACCTAAGTTTTATGAAATGTCCATGGGGAATTATAAATATTTAAAAAACATACTATATATATTAATTAACATTATATACATCATCAAACTAATCTCATGGAGAATAATAATAATAATAATAAACTAAATTAAGTGTGGAAAATGAAATAATTTACACTTGAATATTAATTTTAACTATAAAAAATTTTAATTTGTGATACAAGGAATAAAAAAATGTAATGAACCTATATTTATTATACCTAGATTAAGAAAGTGTCTGACCAAGAAAAATTCAAAATTAATAGTTTATTTATTTTATCACTTAGAGTTAGAGGTTTTTATTTTAAATTTCCATTATATAAATTTATTTTAAATTTATATGTAATACCAAATACAATTCCTTATCCCATTTATATTTTTCTAAGATTAAATTTCATATTATAATTTCTCTTCTCTTTGGTTCCAAAGTCATCTAAAAGGATTCTTATTAGGGGAAAAACATTACATATTCTATTTAGTTAGGAATATTTTTTCTCCATATATATGTTATATATAATAGTTTATGAATGTAATTATATATATGCAAATTATTTGGCCATTTTTATGTTTTCTTAAATGTTAATAAAAAAACTATGAATGAAATATCATTTAATAATTTTTTTGAATGAGTTATTTTCCACTTACATTCTTTACAAAAGTGAGATAATAATTTTTGTAACATTTTATGCATGAATAAATTTTTATTCTGTATTTATTTCACTAGGAATGAACCTCTTCAAGGTTTCATGGTTTTACAATGTAATTTCTATTCCCATTGTTTTATAAATTATTTTACCTAAAAAAATGTTATCAAAATTAAAGTATAATTATTCTGATTTTTCAATTAAATATTCTTATGATCATATAAAAGTTTTTTAGAAATGTTAGCATCCTTTAATGACTCTTATTTTTCATATAGGATATTATTTTATCTTACAATGCAAATTATTACTCATGATTTATTATGATCATTCCTTGTTGAATTTTTCTACATACATGTTTTACTCCAATGTGCAAATGAAGATATGATAGAGTTTTGAATGTTTTCATTTTCATGGGGCACCCATATTTATGTGTTTCATTATGTTTTGGTTATTACCCGAATTTTATAATCATACAATTCACTCTTATAAATCTCAAAATCTTATGAGTTGAAATACAAGGGATGTGGGAGTGAACCCAATCCAATATGAGATTTTTCCACTATGTTTAGGGGAATGGGGAGTGAACCCAATCCACTATGAGATTCTTTACACTATGTGATGATGGTCTCAGTTGTGAGTCTTAATATAATAAATGGTTTTCATTTATTATTTACGTGTCACATTCTTATTCTTATGTTATGGTCTCATATCTCAATAATATTGAGTCATGATTCAATATTCCTACGATTCATGTTATATGTTATTCCAGAAGACTTATTCCTTGACTAATGGTTTATTATAAATGTTTTATGGGGTATGAACTTTTTATTTTCTATCAATGAACCTTGATTATTTTCTCATCCCCATTTTCTTACCTTATACTCAATTATAATTCTCAATTTTTATCCTATGTTTAATTTTTCTAAGCATTTGAGGTCACGTTTTTGTATGATTTCATTCCCCACATTTTGAAAGAGATTAGTATTTATGATATTTCTAGAATTCTATAATATGAAAATAATATTTGTGAAAGATATTAGAGAATTATTGCAAACTAAGATAGTTATATATATAGTCCCCAAAGGCAATAAACCTATGGGTTATGGGGTGTGCTTTTTTATGATATGTAATGAATATTCAAGTAATATGGTGGCATATTTATGGTTTCTGTGTTTGGTTTATATGAATTAGTATCAGAGAATAATTTAGTTATTTTTCTGGTATTAGGTCATAATGAGAAGGAAGATGAAACCTAAAAAATGTTTCTTGAACCATTAATGGTGTAGGATGAAACTAAAGTTTAATATTTTACAATAAATGTTTCATAATTTAGAACAAATTTAGTTTTTTTGTTATATTTTTTGTTAAATTAATAATGTTTCTTAATACTCATTATTCAATTTAGGATTTAGTAAGGCATTGATGAATGAATCATGATATTAGGATGGGACATGTATGATTAATATTAAATCCTCTCTGAAACCATATATATAAAATTTTAAATATCTTTTAGAGTCTCCAGGATTTTGAAATCAAATTCCAACTATTGGTTATGAATTATCAGATAAAACTCGTGGTGGTTCAGTGACTGTATCCTAAGTGTAAGAAACTTAATTTATTGATTTTTTTGGGAATTTGTTCTTGAAAATTTTATTATTATTACTTTAGGAAAATTTGATATGGTTTTTTATTGATTAAGCCCCTATACATATAATCCTTAGCTATTTATAGGACATATAAATTATGTTTCATATTCTAAATCATCCTACAAATTTATATCAATAAAATTCTAACTAAGCACTCCTTATCAAAGTTATATCCCTTGTATGAGTCTTTTTAACCACAAATTATTAATATATAGCTCAAATGGGTGGGTAAACCCCAAAATTTTAAATTGTAACTATTTTTATAGAATATGTTCATATATTTTCATAAAATTTTCCTAGAATTTATCTATTTAGGTAGGTTGAGTTTTATATTGAATAATACTTGGAGCTATGTATATATGAAAAAATATTACAGAATAAACCTAATTTAGTTTCATGAATTGAATAATAAACTCTATGAAAATTTATATAAGGTCTATATACACAAAAATTATTCACCATAAGATGATATTTCCTCATTGGTTATGAAAAATGATGGATCAAAGCATCTCTGTATTGGTTATTGTGAGATCACTTTAGAGAACATGTATTCTCTTCATCATATTTATTAACTATTCAATAAATTTTGAGGGGGTTCAAAAATATCAAAAGAAAAGAGTTGATCTACTTATCATTAATTGAGGGTTAAAGGAGAGGATGTATCCAAGACAACATTTTTTTACAAGATATAGAAACTATGAATTAATAGTTATTCCATTAAAATAAACATATTCCACAAAAATCAACATGAAAGTGATGAATAAAGACTTTATATATTATATCAATAAATTTATGGTAGACTATAGATCATATTCTCATATATTCAAGGGTTATAGAAATTAATGATGATAATTTTAGTGTTGTGAAAAAAACCACAAAAAATAAGGAACTATAAGTGAATGTGTGAATGTGTGATTTGTTTTTCTTCTGAATGTATCATTCATGGGTCCTATAATGAAATGAGTGGTTATGTATATGAAAATATCATTGAAATAGGTAATTAATGAATTAACCAAACCAAGCACTGTAACTGAGGTATTACTTTTTATTGGATTTAGTAGATACTACGAACCTTTTATAAGAAATTTTAAATGATTTTATAATAAACTTTTAATGTTAATTGAAAAGGGACTAAAGTTACTTTGGATAGATTTATGTGAATTATATATCATATAGAATATTAGATGGTTGGTAAATATACCTGTAATCACACTACCATATAATAGATTATGGCTGTAGATAAACTATAAAGCATCAAATAAGGGATTATGATGTGTCTTCATGAAATAAGAAATGTTGAAAAAATACCCCTCTTGTAAAATAATGACCCATGAAAAAAACTACATGATTCATTATCAAATAATAAAAACAGTGGTTTAAAACCTATAAACGTACATAAATTAAGTTGATATATAGGTTACACACATATTTAAATCTTGAATATGTAATTTCATTGTTTTTTCCTTGTAATACTTTTCAATATTTCTAGGAATAGTTCCAAACAAGGTGTTGAGACGATGTGGGATTATGAGGCGTGGTGGGCCTAGAATTAATTTTTTAAAATATATAAAATTTATTAATATCATTAATGATTATTTTTCCTAGAAAATATATGAAATACCAAATGGTTTCTTGGATAAGAAATTTAGACCCTCCGTTGAGTTTAGAGAATGCATTTTACCCTTCACATGGCATAAACATTGAACAAATCAAACTCTTGGATTGATCGTAGTCACATACTAATAAATTAAAAAGTAAAATAATTTAATTATTTTTTCAATTATTCACTATGAACTTGAAATGATTACTAATAAACTAAAATAAAAAATACAAGGATTATCAAAATAACCCTATATATTCTAGGATAGAGCTTTGGAGGATCATTCTCGAAGGAATGCCAAACGATGCTTATCATAGCCTATGGATATCGTATGCAACAGTGAAGTGAAATCGTTATTCTTGATAGATTCATCAAAATCTAGGTAGAATGTTTTTTGTGTAATTATTCTCATTTCTTATCCCATGATGAATGTAAATCAATCAAATAATAAATTGATTCCCGAATCAATCATTTTTAGGTTATGGTATTAATAACAGTATTTGGGGAAAATTATTATTATTTATTTCATTGATGTTTATACCACATTGTTTGTCTTTTCCATTAAAAAAAATTAGGTTTTAAAATGAAAAAATTATGAGGTTCATTACTCATATTTATAATTTATGGTTTTCTTTCCCTGTTCTACATATATTCATCATTGAATTTTATTTTATAATATGATTAGACTATTTATTGGTGGTCGATCAATATAGGTTCATTATATGGTGCAACAGATCACTAATACTAGTTTGGGATGAATATTCAATGTCATAATCTTAATTTACAAAGAAAAAGTAGATCCAAAAACTGATCAAGTGTGGGTTAGAGATCCTCATGTGTGGATTTCTATATTTTGATGAGGAGGGAAAATGATTGTTGTGATTTTAAGGATTATATTTCCAGAATATGGTGAGTAGGAAATAATGGGACACAGTTGGACTAGATCTAAGTTCCTTGAAGCAGTTAGTGATATAGGTCATTAAATCAGAATACATGTGAGTTTTTCACTGGTTCTTTGAAACACTGGACTACATGGTTTGTATTCTAATGAATACACACTATGTAGTTCATTTTACATAGCACTAGGGTTTCCATAGAGAGATATGTATGGAAATATGTGTGACCCTTAGTCGACTAGTTCAGAGTGTACTGGGAGTACACATCTAAAAGGCTAGATAACATTACATTCCATGTGGGACATGCCACACACTGTGTATAACATGGCTGACGGCTCGACGTGTAAATTTATTACTCACCCTAGAGATTGTGTGTCCCCACACACCATGTGTGGAGGGATACATGAAATATACTTAAAAAAGTACATTGACATGGGAATAAAAACACATCGAGTGATAGGGTAATATCTACACGCTATGTTTCTTTTTGGAAAATTAAATGTCACGTGAGAACGAGACACGGGCAGTGCTTGGATTAGTCTGACTTGATGTGTACCCCAAGGGATACAAAGTGTACTCTTATGAGGATAGGTTGGATCCCAATTTCATCTTAACTCACCATTTTTGTGATCTTGTGTGTGCTACCCTAGACTAGTATCAGTTGAGTGTGTTCACTTGGTCCATTTCTATGAGGGTTTGACACAACATCACATTCCCATCATAGTGGGTGTCCCCACTATAGCTTCATGATGATCATCATAGTGTGGGAAATATACCTTATTCTGGATTTATTTTTCATAGTATTTTTGCTATATTTCTTAGTAGTATGAAGAATGTATCCCCCTAGAGGCCTAGATTTATCCTCATGTCCTTCATATTTCCTTAGATTGGGTTATTTTGAATTATCTTGACCCTTATTTACACTAGCATCGATCCCTTATCCAGAAATATGTTTCTTGTATATTCTAGTGTCCCCCTAGTCAGCTCTTGTAATTTCTACCCTCTTTCTATAAAGAGATATGATACTTTCAATGAGGTGTAGTTTGAAATAGTGTGTATCTTAGACGAACCCTCTTGGTTTATTATGTGATTATTCTTGGATATACCTAACAAGTGTGACCTTTGGGATGATTTTGATCAGTGTGTGTACAACATGGGGAGTAGTTCTTCTAAGAATATCATTACCAAGAAACCTCACAGTGATTCTATGGATGCAATTGGTTATGACCACGTGGTATGTGACACCGTTTTTATTATATCTAGATGTCCTATTATATATATATCACTCTATTATTGACATATAATTTTTTGAGCTAACTACACTTGATTATTTTTTTTTGGTGATTTTGGGGTGTCCTACTAGGTATTTTTATACTCACCCCTACATGGGATCTTCCTAGACATGTTGTTTCATATGCAGTTGAAAGACCTTTTTATAGAGTCCTTGGTGGACTAGGACAAGGTGGAGCTAGTTTTGGCTTGAGAGACCGAGGTGTATACCAGAGGTACATTTGAAAATAGTACCCTCATTCAGAGTAGGTCAGAAAATATTTCCTTTTTTGGATGGGATTATATTTCGCCGCTTTTTATGATTTCCATTACTTTATGTCACACTCGGATCATGAAACTAATGATTTATACATTCATTTTAATCATTTTTTACATTTTTTCATTTTATGGGCTTGGATATTTTTTTGTGCCTACATGTAATATAGGCTAATACATCCTATGTGTGTGATATGGTTTCTTGGAACTAGTCTCCACCCCCTGTCCTATTAGAGGAGTGTTGTGGTAGTTGCATCTTGATCCCTATTGGGCTAGGTTGTGTCACAATGATATTAGAGCCGGTACCCAACCTAAAGTGTTATGAAACTTCCTGGGTTTAAAACTAATGTTTTAATTTTATTTTTTATAGCAACAATAACAAGTTTTGGAACTAAGGAAACAATGTATCTTTTTTATTATCGATCCTATGCCAGGGTGTCGAGTGTTGGTGTGGTGGCCAAAATTTCCATTTACCAGGATCCTAAAAACATTCTTGTTGAATTAGTACATTTAGAAACCGATTGAAATAAAACAACGGTATGTGAATCATATAAGAATGTATTTTGGTTTCCATTTCATTCTCAAGTCACCTATATATATACTAAATGACCATGGTGTAAGAACCAGGATCATCATTTCAGGTATGTTTTTCCTTTTTCTAGAGTTTTTAATAAAAATAAACTTTCTGGAAATTTTGGACGTACACGCCATGTACTCTTCTCTGGCTCGAAGCCATATGTTGGCCGTGCCCGAGCCACACACACAGTGTGTATGGGGTGACATGGAGGTCTATTTTGGTGGAGTACGGAAAAACCCACTACACGCAGTGTACTTTAAAAAATACACGTCGTGTACTTTTTTTTCACTAAACAGACAGGGGTCACGCCTTATCATGATAATTGTCTTCTTCTAGGTCTGGTTCGTCTTAGAGCGACCTGTACGGCCGGATCATCAACGATCTCCCGTCTCCTCGTCCGTTCTTCAATTCGAGCATGGTCAATTGCGTTGGAGGCACAACGGTGAGTTCTCCGTTCTTCTTTAGCCTTGTTTCTTGATTCTTCCTCGTTTCCAAGTTATCGTGGGTTGAACGTTTTGTGCATTTTCTCAGATATTCATCACTATAAGGGGAATCCATTATCAAGGTTCACGTATATCGATCTCTTAGGATCGAGGTAAGTGGTTTGTGCCTTTCTATTGAATTCGATGAGTATTTTGTGCAAATTACACTAATTCCCTTGGGTGGGGAATTGTGGGATTCCTGTTTTTCCCCTTCTGTTTTCCTGATTTTCTTGATTGCTGTAGTAGAGGTTTATTCTTGTGAGTAGAGTAATTTATTTTCTGCTCAGGTTGCTTTGCCATGCTTGTTCTGCCTGTTTGGCTTTTTACCAGTTGGCCTGCCTAGTCGTAGGATAGTGGAGCTTCTACTTTTTATGCTGTTGAGCCTTAGAATGATAGCCAAGTAGTTCTTGTGGTTTACATGGGTGATGTACGTGGGCTGAGCATGCTTTACCTTTCACTCAGAACTGTGAGAACCTAGAGTAGTAGACCAAAGGGAGAATTGAGAGAAGGGCTTCTCCAGAGTGTCTTTTAATTACGATGTGAGACCAAAGGGGGAATTGATGTTGAGTGCTTACTCAGAGAGTCTGTAGTTCCTCAACGCAGGCCACATGGGGAATAGATGTTGAGTTCTTCCCTAGAGATCATTTAGCACGATACGAGACTATAGGGGGAATTGACAGCGAGTACTTCCCTAGAGAGTCTATTAATTAAATAGCTGAACCAGAGGGGTGAGACTGTGTGTTACCCCTAGAGGGTTTCTAGTACTTATAAGTTGAACCATAGGGGTTAGGCTATGAGAGCTACCCAGAGGGTTACCTTTTTCCTTATTGTTGCTGGCTATTTACTTGTGTACTTTGTTTGTCAGAATTGTGGATTGTAGCTTCTTGTGATTTTCTATTTACTGCTTCTTGTTTTATTAATTCAATGTATTCATTGACTATTAGGAACAAATCTTTGGGTGATTTCCTACTAGGATTGTATCTCACACCATGTTTGGGCCATGCTTTTGGGCCCAAGTAGTCTATTTTGTTGCAGGTATAAATAATGGCAAGCACCCTTCTAATTCAAGTTCTTGATTGAACTGGAGCTGGAGATCATGGGACCGAGCTGTGGCTCATGATGCTCAGGAGTTTATTTTGTTTTCCTTGCACTTTGTTTTTCATTTTTACTTCAGCACGTTGGCTTATTTTTTGCTTTCCATAGACATATTTACCATATTTCATTATTATTAGTTATCCATTATTTCTTCTATTCAGTTCAGTTGTTGTATGTTGTTTATTTATTATGCTACTGTGTTTGGTTGTTTTCCACTGTATACTTTACCGAATGAGGTAATAGTTTCCCCATCGACTCACTAAGGCCCTCACTGCTATTCGCCAACCTCTGGAGTTTGGGGAAACACGTTTGAAGTCATGTGGCGAACTAGGTATGGGGAACCAGTGGAGGGGCTCCGGATTCGGGTCATTAAAAAGTGGTATCAAAGTAGGTTCTTTTCTCTTGCATTACTTTTTGGAGACTTTATCCAGGGATAGGACGGATTTGGTACTTGGAATTAAGCTGTGCTCGGGAGCATCTAACCCGTGTATAGGGAAAAGCCATACTACCTCGTTAATTTTAGTTTTCTGGTTTTGATATTTTATGGTTGATCCGATTTCACCTAGAGTGATTCACTTGACTTGTGCTATTATTGTTTTGATACTTCGGTTCTATTTCTTTCGCAACCCGATGAGATGATGGTATGCCATCTCATGCATCATATAGGTACTTGTAGAAATCACATGCCATGCATTTTTCCATTCCATCTATGGTGCATTAGAGGTTTCATGATTTTGTGATAGACTCTATGTAGATTATGCATGATGTTGTGATAGATTCTTGATAGATTCTTTGCAGTTATGTTAGAAAACTGTTTGTTTTGTTCATTGCTTAAAAATGAATGCCAAATTTTGGTTCGTGTGGTGTTATGGCCCCTCATTAATCGAAACTTGGTGGATCAGGATCTTGATTTCTCTTGTATATGACTGTGGGAGATGCCAAGCATTGATTCGTGGGGAGTGCGCGCCCTCACAGATCGGAATTTGGCACCTCTTTTCCTTGTTTTTAGTGTTTCTGGGATTCTGTGCAGTTTCTGAGCTACTGCCCATAAAAACCCAGAATACACGGTGTGTACTTCTTGGATACACACCATGTAGTTTTCAGGCCATGTCACTAACCGTGTGGGCAGAACAAGGTGTCGTGAAAGTAACTTTAGGAACACACTGTGTACAGTAGGTACACGCCATGTAAGTGCGGATCCATGTACCCGACCGTTTCACTAACAACACGGGTCAGGGAAGCATGGGTAGAACACGCCCTGTCTAGAGGGAACACGCCGTGTAGTCCTGTCCAGGTACCCGGCCGTTTCACGAACAACACGGGCCAACTTTACCTTCTTTTCCACACGTCGTGTTTGTTCGGAACACGCAGTGTAGTCTTGTCCAGGTACCCGGCCGTGTCACGAACAACACGGGATGGTGTCACCTTCGCCGATACACACCATGTTTGTTCGGAGCACGCCGGGTAATCTTCAATTGTGTAGACGACCATGTTCTTAACAAACATGGGCCATCGAAGCCTTGTCCATTACACTCTGTGTTTGTTTCGAATATGCCATGTAGTATTAGGTTGAGTCGGACCGTGTGGGTTAGCCGTTTAAAGAGACTCGGGTAGAGGAATAGTATTCAAGCACACGATATGTGTTGAGGTCCACATGCCGTGTTGTTTGAGGAGTACACGACTTGTAGTGTAGAAGTACATGCCCATGTTAGTGGTTTAAGAAGACACACCGTGTAGTTTTTATACACGCAGTGTAGTAGTGTTTTGTAATTTTTTTTGTTTTCTTCCCCTGTTACCGTTTCGTACTCTCGTGTTCTCTGTCCTTGTTTTTCTGATCCAAGGTGTACTTTTGATCTTTCAGAGCTATGCCTCTGAGACGTCCTCCAGTCGTACATCTGTCGTCAGGCAGTGTTCAGATGCCAGATGTGGATGATCAGGGTCTTCCTGCCGATCCTCCAGTCGGGCCAGGCTTGGCACCAGCTGTCATACCAATTGCAGGCGCGAATGTGCAGTTCAGGGAAGTTCATGAGGATGATGCAGGCCTTCCAGAGAGCACCACCTCCTGCCACGTCTATGGTAGACTTGACGCGGGTTTTCCAGCAGCAGCATCCTCCCACATTCTCAGGGGAAGGAGGACCTCAGGCTACAAATTCATGGCTAGAAGCAATGCTGACTATTTTCGAGCATCTAGAGATGCCTCCAGAGTGGTGGGTCAAGCTCGCCACCTACATGCTCTGAGACTCCACCAAGAGGAGGTGGGACGTGATCTCACAGGCGGGTTAGCAACAGGCTATGGCTTGGGAGGAGTTCCATCACGTGTTCTATGACTATTTCTAGCCGGAGACCCTGAGGGCCGACCGAGCCCGGGAGTTCATGACCATATAGCAGATTACTCTTTTTGTCATGGAGTATTTCGCTCGTTTCAACGAGCTGTAGTGCTTCACACCCCTCCGGGATGGAAGTGGGTGTTCTTGGCGATGCACTTTGAGGATGGACTCAGGCGGGAGATCCGCTCGCAGGTGAACATCTTCCATTTGACTTCCATCACTTCCATTGTCAACCAGGCACTGATTGCGGAGTGCAATCTGAGAGACTTCGAAGCTTCAAGCCTGGGCGGTCCTACATCCAGAGCTAGTTTGCCTCCAAATGACTGCAAGAAGCACCATGGAGAGCCTATAAGTGGTGATCTGAGGAAGCGAGATACATCATCAGGCATCCAGGTAACATGCTACCAGTGTGTTCGGTCATGGAACATGAGGCCGTAGTGCCATAGGGACCCCATGGAGTGCCGATCTTGCGGAAATATGGGTCACCTTCAGCACTTCTGTCAGGTTTTCTCACTATCAGCTATTGACCAGGGTTCCACCATGACTCCTCATGTAGGAGCAGCTCCACCAGTTTCTCACCAGTCGGGGAACTGGAGTCCTTCCGGCCGTTCGGGCCGAGGTGGAGGTTGAGTCCATGGCGGTCATCCACTAGTCCCTCAGCACCAGCAAGGTGGATCAGCTCAGAGTGGTCAGCCAGCGGCGCAGGGCCGCGGTGCATGCCAGTCGTTTTCCGTGGAGAAGACTAATCAGGGGCAGGATCCCGACCCTTCTACTGTTCGAGGTACGATTTTAGTAGCCTCGGTTTTATCTTCATCCCTTTTCGATACTGGTGCTACGCATAGCTTTATCTCCATTGATGTCATGGAGAGCCTTGGACTCTGCATATTTTCTTCTACCGACTCGTTGACACTAGACACACTTTTGGGAATGAGGACATCTAGTGTACGCCAGTGTAGAGAGTGCCCCTAGAGGTTGCAGGGTATCGTTTCTTATGGGATATCTATGCCCTAGAGATGACAGGATATGATGTCATCCTCGGGATAGACTGGGTGGTTCCCTTCCAGGAAGTCATCGATTATTATCGCCACAGGGTGAGTTTTATCTCACAAAAGGGTGAATATTTTCTTCATAGAGGCGAATGGGATGTTCGGGCAAGTAGATCAAGACTTGAGCATCATGGGCCAAAAAGAGTGACAACCCAGATTGCTAGTCTTTATCTAGATGATCATGGGACTTTCTAGCTAGACTTTCCTCCAGTGGTGGAAAGTTTCAGGGACGTCTTTCCAGAGGACTTTTTGGGTTTTCCTCCGGAGTCTGAGGTAGACTTTTCAATTGAGCTCGTGCCAGGAGTAGCACCGGTGTCCATTCCTCCTTATAGGATGACTACACCTGAGTTGTAGGAGCTCAAGAAGCAGTTGGAGGAGATACAAGCTAAGGGTTTCATTCGACCCAGTACTTCTCCATGGGGTTCGCCTATCCTATTTTCAATGAAGGCAGACGATACCCTTTGGCTTTGCATGGATTATCGGATGCTGAACCAGTTGACGGTCAAGAACCAATATCCTTTGCCGAGGATTGATGACCTTTTTGATCAGCTTTGAGGAGCCCGAGTGTTATTGAAGATCGAATTGAAGTTTGGATATCATCATTTGCGCGTTATACCAACAGATATAACTCTGAAATCCTTCAGGAGCATGTATGGTTTTTAACTTTATACAGTCATGTCGTTCGGTCTCACGAACACACCTGCAGTTTTCATGGCATTGATGAACCGAGTGTTCCATCCTTACTTGGACTCCATTGTCGCGGTCTTCGGGGATGATATCTTGGTGTAATCTCACAATCAACATGAACATGCCACACATATTGAGATCGTTATGAGTACACTGAGAGAACATTGGATTTATGATAAACTCTCGAAGTGCCACTTCTGGATGGATCAGATTCACTTCTTAGGTCACATCATCTCAGAGGCAGAAGTATCTGTGGACCCATAGAAAGTGAGAGTTGTAGTTTCCTGGGAGAATCTGAAGAACGTATTTGAGGTACGGAGATTCCTAGGGCGGGATGGATACTATTGACGATTAATTAAAGACTTTTCTCTACTATCAGAACCTTTGACAGGTCCGACCAAAAAGGGGGAAAAGTTCTTATGGTCAAATTCTTGTGAGTCATCCTTTCAGAAGCTGAAAGGGAGGTTGATGTTAGCACTGATACTAGTCTTTCCAGATCCAGGCAAGAGGTACACTATTTACTGTGATGCGTCAGGTATCGTGCTGGGGGCTGTGCTTATGCAGGGGGATAGAGTAGTTGCGTACGGGTCTCGGCAGTTGAGGCCACATGAGAGGAACTACCCTATGCACGATATGGAGTTAGCAGCTGTTGTTCATGCCTTACGCTGTTGGAGACACTATCTTCTGGGAGAGCACTTTTTGGTCTTCACTGACCACAAGAGTCTCAGGTATATCTTCACTCAGGATGATCTGAACATGAGGCAGTGCAGGTGGGTTGAGTATCTATAGTCTTTTTACTTCAAGCTCGCCTATACACCGGGTAAGGGCAACGCAGTGGTAGATGCGTTGAGTAGGAGAACTCAGTTTTAGGTAGTTCATGAGGCTAGCAGTGAGTGGAATCTCATGGATCTATTCTCTGAGATGCATCTAGAGGTGCACGATAGACAGGGACATAATTTACTTTCTTCGGTAGCTGTTACCTCTACACTACTTGATCGAGTACGGATGAGGCAACTATCAGACTAAGAAGGCTTAGTCCTGCAGGAGAGTGTGTCAGGAGGGGACCCTCTTCCTGGATGGACAATGGGTGAGGATGAGATCTTACATTTTCAGGGATGTGTATGGTTTCCAGCAGACATACGCGAGGAGCTGATGCGGGATTTTCATTCCCTTTTTTGGGCAGTTCATCTTGGCGTCACCAAAATGTATCGGGACCTTCATCGCCAATATTGGTGGCCAGGTATGAAGAAGGATGTTTCTAGTTTTGTCATGAGATGTTCTACCTTTCAGGAGGTGAAAGCAGATCATCAGTGACCAGCAGGCCTTTTACAGCAGTTACCCATTCCCGAGTGGAAATGGAATGATTTCGTGATGTACTTCGTGACCGTATTGCCGAAGACGCCTCGGGGAAACGATGCTGTTTGGGTTGTCGTCGACATGCTCATTATGGTTTCTCACTTCTTACCGATCAAGGAGACCTTCAGTGTCGATGATCTGGGATGACATTACATATAACGACCCATACTTTGCATACATTGTTAGTACTTCAAAATTGAATTACACCTATTACAACATATAACAAAACCATGAAAGGACTGTATAGGTATAGTGTCTTTGGAAACTGCGAAACATAAACAATTGGTTCATAAAGAATCTACATTGTCTCCCATTTATTTAATCATATCTAGAGTCCCTTTTGGCATATCCTACTTAATAAAATTCTTCCTGACCTGGGGAAAGAAAATATACAAAAGGGTGAGCTCAAATGCCCAGTAAGGGTAAACAAAAGAAATATCAATCACATCATATTCATAAGAACATAACATTTTGGAAAACTTAACCTGTAAAAGAGATCATAATTTCATAATCAAGGGATAAATCATTGTAGTGAAATGTAATCCCAATAATCATAACATAAAACATGAAACATTGTGGCATACACACATAATCATAGAGAATCATTTCTTAGTAGTCATGACTCATTTCCAAGACAATCTTAGCGGACAAAGTCCATTTCTGAACTGAGTTCACTCCTCGTTTCAGTCCTATTTCACAGAACCAGTTTAACCTTCCATTCCAGCCATGTCTATCTCACGAGATATAAATCATTACCCAATAAATTGGAGGGAGATATAGGTCCCACCCATCTTATAATGATACCATTCTTATGTGTTCCACAAAATCAAAAAAAAATCATACATCATTGCATAAACCATGTAATAAAAATGGGATTCTTAAACATCGTGACATCATAAAACAATTCATATAAGATAAAGAAATTCATAAAAATTATTCCATCACAATATAATAAAATCAATGTAATAATAGGGATAGAAACAGAACCCAATATTATCTTAGATGGAAAATAATTTTGATAAAACACTTGAACTCCATTCTTGAGGAAAATATCCTTTCTACTTCAAATTTTTTTTTCTTTCTTAACATGTCATACAATTTTAAACTAAAAGAAGTTGATTAAAAATAAACATGAAAACTTTTGAAGGAATCTTCTTGGAAATAATGTTTTAAAAATCCATTCATGCCGTATAAGTTAAAAAAACATTCTTCTCGTACTTACGTCGGAAAAGTAAAAAAGTACCTCGTACGAAAAATGACAAAAGATTCCTTTCATATCTTTTACTAAAAACTCACCAATGGGTAAAATTGGATTTAAACAATTGTAGTTGTATATAAATAGTATTAAATATTGAGGAAGCATGGATGTGGATGATAAATATTCCCCAGTAAATTCTGATGTATAAACAATCTCAGATAAAAATGAGATTGTGAGATTTTCCCTTACATTAGGTCCGATTTGTTTCGTAAGTGTCCGAACCTCCTGTATAATGATTTAAATAATGTCATTGACTTTTTACAAAATCATACTTATTTTTATGATATAATATATGGTCATATTTTTAGCTTATTATTAGTAATATTTCATTTTTACTTGTTATTTGGGTGTTTATTGCTTTTTGTTCTTATGCGTGTTTTGTCAAATAAATTCTTATTCTTGTTTTTAGGTTATGGATACCTCATTTATATAATTTTATTAGTTTAATAAATATCATATTTATTCACACAATTCATTTATGTAATCATTATGCAATGAAAATCATGTAGACCGAGTCGCATCACATCGTGGAGACGGTATTCTGTACGTACGCACGAATGATGATATCGTTCCCATGATGGTGGAATTGTATTGGAGTGTATGTATACTATTTAAGAATCAATATCACTTTAAAATAATCATATATAGTTATTATTTACACCATTATACCCATCCAAGTAAGGTGGTGGTGGAAAATAGATTACACCACAGCGTGGAGATGATATTCTGTACGTACGCACGCACGGTGATTTCATTTTCCATAGGATGGATAGATGGTGAAATAGGATTGTTTCATACTTATAATAAAATATCCGCATATGAGTGATAATGATGTTATTACTTCATAATGAAACAACTAAAGAAGAATAAGTGGAAGAAGAAGTAAAGTTGAAAGAATCGGTAACGGACATTACCTCTTCTTTGAAGAGCCTCTTTGAGACCTCCTCTTAGGGCACTAAAATTGGTATTTCAAAAAGACAGGACCTCTAGGATGTTCCTAGGGAAGTGGAGAAGAGAATTTGGCAGGGGTTGGCCGAGCTTGAATGCTCAATGTGGTGTGATGAATAGAGGGAGGAGGCGCCCTTTTATAAGGGAGGAGAGGGGCACCTTTGAAAATATCTAAAAATATTATTTTATTATAAAGTCATATTCGGTTTTTAATAGCTCCAAATTGATTTATTTCGAATCTAAGATGGGGATGGGTCGAAATAATCTCATCCAATAGAATTTAGAAAAGATTATGTTTCTATTTTAACCTTATAATTTATATTTAACTTTAAGTTAGATAATTTTACTTTTACCGTGTCTTCTTGTTTTCTTACACTATAAGGTTATTAAATATACTATAACAAGCCAAAAAAACCCAAGTTGTTTATTATTAATATATATAACCGCATCTAAGTCATTTGGTCGAACCTTATATTTTTATGAATAAAGTAACAATTAATAATATAATATTTGTTTTAAAAACTACTTAATGTCAATTTGAAACTATTTGGTAATTGATTTTTTTGAAAATTAAAACAGAATGATTAGTTCAAAAAAAGTTAATTAAATAAATACTAACATGTCATATTAACATAGAAAATTATTGTAATTCATAAAAAGTCTCAAATTACATTTATTTGGGTATTTATAACATCAATTATGCCAATATTTTATTAATAAGATAATTATTGCATCATCATTATGTCATAAATAAATTAAATTATTTAATGTCTAAAAATTACAAATAAAATACCATTATGTAGTAAATATCATTATCTTTATAATGAATATTTAGAGTCGAATTTATCTTATGTATAACCCTATATTAAAAATTATTTATTTATTAAACATTGATTTTAACTATTTTAACCCTTCTTTAAATAAATTAATAATAAATGTCCTAATCTAATCCAAGTGGGCCTAAATGGTCATTTTTTATTCCTAAGGTTGTTTTTGGTCGAATTAAACTTATCCAATAGAATTAGGACATGTTTTTCGGTAATAATAAGAACATTTTTACCCTTAATTACAGTATTTACTTTTATCCGTGGTAAAAAAAGTAAAAAGTTATTATTCACCAAAAATTATTTTCATCTCATTGAACCAAATTTTAGTACTTGATATTAACCGTGTCTCTCAAATTTTCGAAATTCCACTCATAGAAGTGGTAAAATTATGTTTTATGTGAATTTTGAAATTCTCCTAGGAGGTGGGTAAAAGACGGTGAAAAGTTCAATAAAATTTTTATATATCTAAAATTATTATAAAATGACTCCAATGAATTACTTTGAACATATATAGGTATTATGTATCAATTTTGACCTAAAATAAATTTAAAAAAAATAAATTATTATTTAAATAAAAAGTCGATTTTTTAATAGTAACCCAATGTTTTCACTATTCATCAAAAATTGAATGTTTTCAAAAAAATACCAAAATTTCACCCTAGGATAATTTCGATATTCTGAATCCAAAAATGAAGTCTGTTTTGAAAAATAAAAATTAAAAAATTTCAAAGAGTGGGTATTACTATTCATAATGGCTAGTTTTAATAATATTTTAATAGCATATCGTTGTTTAGTGAAACTCGGTATTGCGTACAATGCAAGCTATCGAGGAAGGCCGAGGTTGCGTGTAAAGAAAGCCAAGCTAGTGTTGTGTGTATTGAAAGATTCCTTTGATGATGTATATAACATAAAAACAAAATATTTCTCATAAAAGTCTCGGGTGTTACATTCTACCCCCCTTAAAATGAATTTCTCCCTCGAAATTCATCACTTTGTAACAAACAGATGAGGATACATCTCCCTCATCATATCCTCAAGCTCCCATGTAGCTTCCTATAATTGGTGGTTCCTCCATAAAACTTTCACCAAGCAAGTGGTCTTGTTATGTAGGACTTTTTCACTACGATCTAGAATCTCTATCGGTTGTTCTTTATAAGAAAGATCTTACTCCAGCGGTACAACATCTGAGCTGAGTACATGTGAAGGACCATGTATGTACTTTCTCAGGAGAGATACATGGAACACATCGTGAAATTGAGAAAGATTCGGTGGAAGCGCCAATCGGTAAGCTACCTTCCCAACACGATCTAGTATTTCCGAAGGACCGATATATCTAGGGCTCATCTTTCCCTTATTTCCAAATCTCATTACTCTCTTCCAAGGAGATATTCGTAAGAATGATTTATTACACACTATAAACTCTAGGTCTTTTCTTTGGTGGTCAACATAACATTTTTGTCAACTCTGAGCTGCTCTTATGTATTGTTGAATAGATCTGACCTTTTCTGCCATCTCATCAACAAGATCAGACCCTAATAGCATTCTTTCCCCAAATTCATCCCAGCAAGTTGGAGTCCTACATTTCATTCAATAGAGAGATTCATAAGGAGCCATCTGAATACTGGATTGAAAGCTATTATTATAAGATAATTCCACCAAAGGTAGGTGTTGATCCCAACCACCTTTGAAATCCATAGAACAAGCTCTCAACATATCTTCTTGAGTTTGAATTGTCCTCTCAGACTGACCGTCTGTCTGAGGATGATAAGCAGTGCTAAAACTCAACTCTCTATCCAGAGTATGCTGAAGAATTCTCCAGAACTTTGAGGTAAATCTCGGATCCCGATCAGATATAATGGAAAGTTGTACCCCATGCAATCTTACCACTTCCTTCACATATATCCTGGAAAGCTGATCTAGAGAGAAATCCTCTCTAATAGCAATGAAGTGTGAAAACTTTGTAAGATGATCAACTATGACCAAGATACCATTATTGCCTTTGGATGTTTTAGGAAGTCCGGTGACAAAATCTATAGTGATGTTTTCCCATTTCAATTCGGGTATGGGTAATGGTTGTAACATCCCCTTAGACTTCTGTCTCTCAGCTTTAACTTGCTGACAAACCAAGCATCAAGAGACAAATTCAGCAACATCTCTTTTCATGCCATCCCACTAGAAGTACTATTTCATGTCCCTATACATATTTGTGCTTCCAGGATGAATAGATAATGAAGAACTATGAGCCTCATCCAGCAACTCCTTTAATTCTGGGATGGGAGGAACACAAACCCTATTATTGAACTTTATTATCCCATCGCAATCAAGGTTGAATTCAGGAACATTTCTCACCTTCTTTTGTAACTCTACATCTTCTTTTTGTGCCTCTTTAATCTTCACATGTATAGATGGTTGAACATTCATTTGGGAAATATAATATTTTTCTCCTTCCATTATAATTCCAAGATCCATCCCTTGTAAATCGATAAATATTGGATATTTTGTGATCCTCATCATGGATAAGCTAACATGGTCTTATCGACTTAATGCATCTGCCAACTTGTTTTCTTTCCCAGAGTGGTAATGAATTGAGCAGTCGTAATCCTTAATTAGCTCCAACCATCTTCTTTGGCGCATATTCAGCTCCTTTTGGGTGAAAATATACTTTAAACTTTTATGATTTGTATAAATATCACACCATTCTCCATAATGATAATGCCTCCGAATCTTTAATGCAAAGATTACCGCAGCTAATTCTAAATCATGAGTTGGGTAATTTTTCTCATGGATTTTTAACTGCCATGAGGCATAAGCTATCACCATATCATTTTGCATAAGAACACACCCCAACCACTTCTTGGATGCATCACTGACCATTATCCACTACAAGGCAATGTGAGCATAGGTGCACTGGATAACCTTCTTTTCAATTCCTTGAAATTCTCTTCACATTCCTCCGTACACACGAACTTAACTCCTTTTCAAGTCAACCTGGTGAGTGGATTAGATAATCGTGAAAAATCATTCACAAAACGTCGATAATATCCATCCGAACCAAGAAAACTTCGGATCTCGGTTACTATTGTTGGTCTCGACCATCTTTCGATAACCTCTGATTTTGCTGGATCCACAGATATCCCCTCTTTTGAGATTATGTGACCAAAAAATGAAACTTTTTGAAGCCAAAATTCACACGTGGTAAATTTGGCATAAAGCTTCTCCTTTCTCAGGGTCTTCAATATAATTCTCAATTGATCTTCATGTTCTTCCTTGCTCTTTGAATAGACAAGAATATCATCTATAAAGACTACCATAAACTGATCAAGATAGTCTCTAAAGACTCTATTCATTAGATCCATGAAGATAGAAGGGGCATTAGTAAGACCAAATGGCATCACTATAAATTCATAGTGTCCATACCTTGTACGGAAAGCCGTCTTTGGTATATCCTCTCTTTTGACCCTTAATTGATGATACCCTGAACGGAGATCAATCTTGGAAAAGTATTGAGCTACGCGTAGTTGGTCAAATAAGTCATCAATGCGTGGGAGAGGATATTTGTTCTTGATAGTGATCTTGTTAAGTTCTTGATAATCAATGCAGAGTCTCATTGATCCATCTTTCTTCTTAACAAAGAGAATTGGTGCTCCCCAAGGTGACACACTAGGCTGTATGAATCCTTTATCAATATTCTCTTGGAGTTGCTTTTTCAATTCCTGAAACTCAATTGGGGCCATTCTATAAGGTGTCTTTGAAATAGGCAAAGCACCCGGTACGAGTTCTATTGAAAACTCAACTTCACAATTTGGTGGAAGACATGGAAATTCCTCTGGAAAGACATCATCAAACTCCCGTACAATGGGAATATTCTAAATCATGAGTTTCTCTCCAACCATTTTAGATAAATAACCTTCATTTAGTGGAATCAAGACCCATAAGATGGAATAAATTTCCACTGGAAGGTTATGTTCATCCTTGCATCGATAGACGATCATAGATTGATCACAAATATGAAATTTTACTTCCCTTATTTGGAAGTTGATATGACCTCCATATAGAGAAAGCCAATCCATGCCAAGAATCACATCAAATTCCACTATAGGAAGGATCACAAGATTTGCAGGAAGAACTTTCCCACAAACTTCAATCAGGGAAGAATTATAAACTTTTTCTGCGACTATTGTGCCATTAGGGGTTGTCACATTTAATTAAACATCTAATTGTTGAGGTAATATGGTGATACCCTTAGAAAATTCTTTAGAAATAAAAGAGTGGGTTGATCCAGAATCAAATAAAATATTTTCTACTTTAGAGTGGATGGTAAGTGTACCTTTCACCACTTCGTTATCGTACTCCACATCATTGATAGAAATTTCATGTTACATTCCTTTTTCTTTAGACTTAAGAGTTTATTGATGTCTATCATCATCAACAACCCTTGGATTAGGGCATTGATTGGAATAATTACCCATTTCCATGCACTTGTAACATTGAAGTGTAGTAGGTGCACTCTGTGTATCCTTTTCATTGTTCGCATCACTAGAAATCTTCTTCCCATCATTGCTGCATTCAAATGACCAATGACCTTCCTTTCCACATTTGAAACATTTACTTGTACCTTTAAGACAACTCCATCTATGTTTCTTTCCACACATTTAGCATAATGGAAAGATCATCTTCTTTTTAGTGTGCTCTTTATATTTTCCTTTGAATTCCATTTTCCTCTACTTATCAAACCCATATGACTGATGGGTTACTCCAATATCTATCTCAACCTTGAGAGAACATTAAACAATTTGTTCGTAGCTATTGAAGTCCCTTATGGCTAACGCCCTTCGAAGACTTGGTTTTAAACCACTAAAGAATCGATCGATCTTACTCTCGGGTTGGATAATAATCCCAGAAGCGTACCTTGCATGTCTTGTAAAATTTTCTTCATAGGTACCAACAGATTCATCATCCTTTTGCTTTAGTTCAAGAAACTCCTTTTCCATCTTTGTTCGGAGAATACGAGGGATGTACTTATTGAAAAATAATTTCATGAACTCATCCCATTCCATGGATTCAATTTCATCCCTTTGCCTCGTATTTTTTATAAGATTCCACCATTGATCAGCTTCACCTTCCAAGAGGTACACTGCTAAGATAAATTTATCATGTTCAGAACATTGAAGAACTGAAAATATATTTTCAGTGGTACTGATCCATTGTTCAGCCGCTAATGGATCAGAAGACCCACTGAATGAAGGTGGATGCTGCCTCATGAAGGATTCAACAGAATTTTTCTTCCTTCTTTGCTCGTTTGGAAGTCCTGCATGATTCATAGCTTTAGAAAGTTGTGTGAGCATGGCTACACGATTTTTTATTCTAGGTCCCATAACGTTTGGTTGCTCAGGGGGACAATCATTTCATTTATTGTCGCATTCCTCATTAACACGGTTCCTTCGGGTTCCATCCATTGACTAAAACCAAGAAGAATAGTGTGGGCAACAGTAATTATAATTGGAAAACCATATAATCATGAATAAAATTTCACACTTAAGGTCTTATCATAGGTTGTTCATGTCCATTTCTAAAACACTAAGATTGTGTTCTACGCTTAGACATATCCTTAGGTTTCTTACTAAGGATTTCATATCCTAGTTTCCAAAGGTTGAATATACCTTTCCTCTGATACCAACTATAACGACCCATACTTTACATACATTGTTAGTACTTCAAAATTGAAGTACACTTATTACAACATATAACCAAACCATGAAAGGAACGTATATGTATAGTGTCTTTGGAAAATGGGAAACATAAACAACTGGTTCATAAAACATCTATATTGTCTCACATTTATTTCATCATATCTAGAGTCCCTTTTTCCATATCATACTTAATAACCTTCTTCCGGACCTGGGGAAAGAAAACATACAAAATGGTGAGCTAAAATGCTTATTAAGGGTAAACAAAAGAAATATCAATCACATCATATTTATAAGAACATAAAATTTTGGAAATATTAACCTGAAAAAGAGATCATAATTTCATAATCATGGGATAAATCATAGTAGTGAAATGTAATCCCAATAATAATAACATAATACATGAACCTTTGTGTCATACACACATAATCATAGAGAATCATTTCTTAGTAGTCAAGACTCATTTCCAAGTTTATCTTACCAGACAAAGTCCATTTCGGAACCGAGTTCACTCCTCGTTTCAGTCCTGTTTCACTGAAATGGTTTAACATGTCGTTCCATCCATGTCTATCTCATGAGATATAAATATTTACCAAATGAATTGGAGGGATATATAGGTCCCCCCCATCTTATAATGATACCATTCTTATGTGTGCCACAAAATAAAAAAAAATCATACATCATTGCACAACCCATGTAATAAAAATGGGATTCATAAACATCGTGACATCATAAAACAATTCATATAAGATAAAGGAATTCATAAAAATAATTCCATCACAACATAATAAAATCAATGTAATAATAGGGATAGAAATAGAACTCTATATTATCTTATATGGAATATAATTTTGATAAAACACTTGAACTCCATTCTTGAGGAAAATATCCTTTCTATTTCAAAAACATTTTTCTTTCATAACATGTCATACAATTTTAAACTAAAATAATTTGATTAAAAATAAACCTTAAAACATGTAAATGAAGCTTCTTAGAAATAATTTTTTTAAAATACATTCATGCCATATAAGTAAAATAAATCATTATTCTCGTACTTATGTCGGAAAAGTCAAAAAGTACCTCGTATGAAAAACGACAAAAGATTACTTTCATATCAATTACTAAAAACTCACAGAAGGGTAAAATTGGATTTAAAAATTTTTAGGTGGATAGAAATAATATTAAATATTGAGGAAGCATGGATGTGGATGATAAATATTGCCCAGTAAATTCTGAAGTATAAACAATCTCAGATAAAAATGAGATTGTGAGATTTTCCCTTACGTTAGGTCTGATTTGCTTCGTAAGTGTTCGAAGCTCTAGTATAATGTTTTAAATAATGTCATTTACTTATTCCAGAATCATACATATTTTTATGATATCATATATGGTCATATTCTTAGCTTCTTATTAGTAATATTTCATTGTTACTTGTTATTCGGGTGTTTATTGCTTTTTGTTCTTATGCGTGTTTTGTTGAATAAATTCATATTCTTCATTTTAGGTTATAGATAACTTATTTACAGAATGGTAATATTTTAATACATATCATATTTATTCACTCAATTCATTTATGTAATCATTATGCAATGAAAATCATGTAGAATGAGTCGCATCACATTGTGGAGACGGTATTCCGTACGTACGCACGAGCGATGATATCGTTCCCATGATCATGGAATTGTATTGGAGTGTATGTATGCTATTTTAGAATC
This sequence comes from Viscum album, assembly GCA_963277665.1. Lineage (NCBI taxonomy): Eukaryota > Viridiplantae > Streptophyta > Magnoliopsida > Santalales > Viscaceae > Viscum > Viscum album. Next base: position 1,231,172,138 of record OY728130.1, read on the forward strand.
AATATCACTTTAAAATAATCATATATAGTTATTATTTACACCATTATACCCATCCAAGTAAGGTGGTGGTGGAAAATGGATTACACCACGACGTGGAGACGGTATTCTGTACGTACGCATGCGCAGTGATTTCGTTTTCCGTAGGATGGATAGATGGTGAAATATGGATGTTTCTTTCTTATAATAATATATCAGTATATTATTGATACTGATGTTATTACTTCATAATGAAACAACTAAAGAAGAAGAAGTGGAAGAAGAAATGAATTTGAACGAATCGGTAATGGACATTACCTCTTCTTTGAAGCGCCTCTTTGAGACCTCCTCTTAGGGCACTAAAATTGGTCTTTGATGAAGACCAGGACATTTAGGATGTTTCTATGGAAGTGGAGGATATAATTTTTTGGGTTTTTCCGAGCTTGAAGGCTCAATGTGGTGTGAGGAAGAGAGGGAGTAGGTGCCCTTTTATAATGGAGGAGAGGGGCACCTTTGAAAAAACTAAAAATATTATTTTATTATAAAGTCATATTCGATTTCTAATAGCTCCAAATTTATTTATTTATAAGCTAAGGTGGGTATGGGTTGAAATACTCTCATCTAATAGAATTTAGACAAGTTTAGGTTTCTATTTTAACCTTATCATTTAGATGTAACATTAAGTTAGATAATTTAACTTTTACCGTGTCTTCTTGTTTTATTACGCTATAAGGTTTATAAACATACTATAACAAGCCAAAAAACCCCAAGTTGCTTATTATTAATATATGTAACCTTATCTAAGTCATTTTTCCTAACCTTAGATTTTTAGGAGTAAAATAAAAATTAATAATATAATATTTGTTTTAAAAACTATTTTATGTCAATTTTGACAATATTTGGTAATTGATTTTTTTGAAAATCAAAAAATAAATATTAGTTCTAAAAAAGTTAATTAAATCAATACTAAAATGTCATATTAACAAATAAAATTATTTGAATTCATAAAAAGTCTCAAATTACCTTTATTTGTGTATTTATAACATCAATTATGTCAATATTTCATTAATAAGATAATTACTGCATCATCATTGTGTCATAAATAAATTAAATTATTTAATTTCTAAAAATTACAAATAAAATACCATTATGTAGTAAATATTTTTAGCTATCTAAAGAATAATTATAGTCGAATTTATCTTATGTATACCCCTATATTAAAAATTATTTTGTTATTAAACATTGATTTTAACTATTTTAACCCTTCTTTAAATAAATTAATAATAAATGTCCTAATCTAATCCAAGTGGGACTAAATGGTCATATTTTATTCCTAAGGTTGTTTTTGGTCGAATTAAATTTATCCAATAGAATTAGGAATTGTGTTAGGGTAATGATAATAACATTTTTACCCTTAATTACCCTATTTACTTTTAACCGTGGTAAAAAAGTAAAAATTTACTATTCATCAAAAATTATTTTCATCTCATTGAACCACATTTTAGTCCTTGATATTAACTGTGTCTCTCGGATTTTTGAAATTCCACTCACAGAAGAGGTAAAATTATGTTTTATGTGAATTTGGAAATTCTCATAGGAGGTGGGTAAAAGACGGTGAAAAGTTCAATAAAATTTTTATATATCTAAAATTATTATAAAATGACTCCAATGAATTACTTTGAACTTATAAAGGTATTATGTATCAATTTTGACTTAAAATAAATTTAAATAAAATAAATAATTATTTAAATAAAAAGTCAGTTTTTAAATAGTATCCCAGTGTTTTCACTATTCATAAAAAATTTAATGTTTTCAGAAAAATACCAATATTTCACCCTAGGATAATTTCGATTTTCCGAATCCAAAAATGAAGTCCATTTTGAAAAATAAAAATTAAAAAATTTCAAAAAGTGGGTATTACTATTCATAATGGCTAGTTTTAATAATATTTTAATAGCATATCGTTGTTTAGTGAATCTCAGTATTGCGTACAATGAAAGATATCGAGGAAGGCCACAGTTACGTGTAAAGAAAGCCAAGATAGTGTTGTGTGCAGTGAAATATTCTTTTGATGATGTATATAACATAAAAACAAAATATTTCTCATAAAATTCTCGGGTGTTACATTCCATCCGAGAGATCGTTCGTCTGCATGGAGTTCCACACTCTATTGTTTCAGACAGAGATGCATGCTTTATCTCTTGTTTTTGGCAGGGACTTCAGATGGCCTTGGGTACACATATAATTTTGAGTACATCATACAATCCTTATACTGATGGCCAGTCCGACCGCACGATCCAGGTGCTTGAGGATATGCTCCGAGCCTGCATTCAAGAATTTTTCAGTTCTTGGGAGAAGCATATTCCTCTGTTGGAATTCTCCTACAAAAACAGTTTCTAGGTGACCATTCAGATGGCAACATATGAGGCTTTGTACGGTAGGCCATGCCGATCACCCTTGTGCTGGCTGGAGGCAGGAGAGTCAGCTTTGCTGGGACCTCGTCTTGTTCAGGAGACCTCAGAGTAGATAGAGCTGATTCGGAAGAGGATGGCTACAACGCAGTCTCGACAAAAGTCCTATGCTGATCAGCGGAGACGACCTATGGAGTTTGAGGTCGGGGATCACGTTTTCTTGCATTTCGCACCGAGGTTGGGACACAAGAGGATTCTGAGACAGGGTAAGCTTTAACCACAGTACGTCGTGCCATTTAAGGTCTTGGAGAGAATGGGGTCGGTCGCCTATTGGTTGCAGCTACCTCAGAGGTATCGGTCCATGCACGACGTCTTCCACGTCTATCAGCTCCGACGCTACTTTTCAGACCCACCTCATGTCTTTCAACCTTAGGAGGTTGAGCTTGAAGTGGATGCATCGTTTGAAGAGCATCTTATCCAGATTGTCAATCGCAGTACAAAGATTCTCCACGGGCGGTCTATTCCTATGGTACGGGTGCTATGGCAGCACATGCGAGTATAGGACGAGACCTGGGAGAGGGAGGCCGATGTACGATCGAAGTGGCCAGAGCTGTTTAGGGTTTCTTCTTCTACGCCACGTGAGATAAATTCGAGGACAAGTTTCTTTAAGGGGGGAATTTTGTAAGAACCTGAATATTCATTTCAAGTTTGTTTTTCCATTTTCTAGAGTTTTTAAGAAAAATGAAGTTTCTGGAAATTTTGGAAGTACACGCCGTGTACTTTCTGAGTACACGTGATGTAATCTTCTCTGGCTCGAAGCCACGTGCTGGCCATGCCCGGGCCACACACATGGTATGTAGGGGGTGACATGGAGGCCGATTTTAGGGGAGTATGGAAAAACCCACTACACACCGTGTAATTTAAAAAATACAAACTGTGTACTTTTCTTTTTTTTTACTAAACGGACTGGGGTTGTGCCTTATCGTGATAATTGTCTTCTTCTAGGTCTGGTTCATCCGAGAGTGACCTGTACGGCCGGATCTTCGACGATCTCCCATCTCCTTGTCCGTTATCCGATTTGAGCACGATTGATTGCGTTAGAAGCAAAACAGTGAGTTCTTTGTTCTGCTTTAGCCTTGTTTCTTGATTCCTCCTCGTTTCCAGGTTATCGTGGGTTGAACGTTTTGTGTGTTTTCTCAGATATTTATTGTTCTAAGGGGAATCCATCGTCAAGGTTCACGTATATCAATCTCCTAGGATTGATGTAGGTGGTTTGTGCCATTCTGTTGAAAGTTGATGAGTATTTTGTGCAAATTCCACTAATTCCCTTGGGAGGGGAATTGTGGGTTTCCTGTTTTACCCCTGCTATTTTCTTGCTTTTCTTGATTTCTGTAGTAGAGGTTTATGCCTGTGAGTAGAGTAATTTATTTTGTGCTCAGGTTGCTTTTCCATGCTTGTTCTGCCTGTTTGGCGTTTTTCCAGTTGCCCTGCCTAGTTGTAGGATAGTGGAACTACTACTTTTTATGTTGTTGAGCCTTAGAAAGATTTACAAGTTGTTCATGAGGTTTTCTTGGGCGATATACGCGCGCTGAGCATGCTTTACCTTTCACTCAGTACGGTGAGAACCTAGAGTAGTAGGCCAAAGGGAGAATTTACGGAAGGCCTTCTCTAGAGTTTCTTTTAATTACGATGCGAGACCACAGGAGGAATTGATGTGGAGTGATTCCTCAGAGAGTCTATAGTTCCTCGATGTGGACCACATGGGGAATAGACGTTGATTGCTTCCCCAAAGACCCTTTAGCACGATATGAGACTATAAGGGGAATTAATGGTGAGTGCTTCCCCAGAGAGTCTATTAATTACATACCTGAACCAGAGGGGTGAGACTGTGTGTGCCTCCTAGTGGGTTGCTAGTACTTTTAGGTTGAACCATAGGGGTTAGTATGTGAGAGCTACCTAGAGGGTTACCTTTTTCCTTATTGTTGCTGGCTGTTTACTTGTGTTCTTTGTTTGTTAGAACATTGGATTATAGCTGCTTGTGCTTTTCTATTTACTGCTTCCTGTTTTATTACATCCATGTATTCATTGACTATTAGGAACAAATCTTTGGGTCATTGTGTAATGGGATTTTATCTCACACCCTGTTTGGGCCATTCTTTTGGGCCCAAGCAGACAATGTTGTTGCAGGTATAGATAAGGGCAAGCACCCTTCTACTTCAGGTTCTTGATTGAACTGGAGCTGGAAATCATGGGACCGAGCCAGGGCTCGTGATGCTGAGGATTTTTTTTTGTTTTCCTTGAACTTTGTTTTTCAGTTGTACATTAGCACATTGGCTTGTTTGCTCCTTTCCAAAGACATATGTACCATATTACATTATTATTAGTTATCCATTGTTTCTGTTGTTCAGTTCAGTTGTTGTATGCTGTTTATTGATTCTGCTATTGTGTTTGGTTGTTTTCCGTTGTATACTTTACCAAATGAGGGCATAGTTTCCCCACTGACTCACCAAGGCCCTCACTGCTAGTCAGAAGCCTCTGGCGTTTGGGTAAATGTGCTTGAGGTCATGTGGCAAACCGGGTATGAGGCACCAGTGGAGGGGCTCCAGATTCGGGTCGTTACACATGGCGTGTCTTTATGAACTTCAAGAGGTTTATGCGATGAAAACCATTTAGGATTCCAAGACAACATCATAATAATGACAAGATGAGTGATGATGTTTCAGTTTTTGGACCCACTCATGAGGTGCTTACTCTAGCAAGGAACCATGTAGTGCTATAATCAATTGAGCATCATATGGATCCTTCGGTGGATTTTTATGACGGTAATATGAATATTGAGAAGTTGATAGCTCAAACAATATAAGAAGATTCTATGAGTATGATTAGAGTATTACACGAGTTTCATAAAGGTATATCAATAGGGTTCTTTGATGAGATAAACCCTCAGGCTATATAAGATTGACTCGAGGAGGTGGTATAGGTTTTCTAGCTTCGTCAAACCTTTGACCAATCAGTTGGTTGTGTTTGTGACCCATTTTCGTCATGGATTAGCAGTTGGATCTAGTGGTGTTGGTAGATTAGACACATATATTGAGTATTTGTCATGATATCTAGATTTTGATATCACTTACGTTACATGGTGGTCTATACCCCCTTTTTTGTGGTTTTATACTGGTATGAGGCTATGGTGTGAATATACAACATCAATGGGACCCATCCCAAATGGCGGACCAGGTGGAGAGACTTCTCCAAGGTGATGCAGGGTGTCAGTAGAGCCCTTTTTTGGTTATTAGTTTCTCTAACACATTTGGTTAAAGTTGTTGATGTACTAAGGTGACATAGTAATCCCTTATTTTGGTTAATAGGTGGGAAAGCGAAAGGATGAGTTCCATGTAGTTGGAGCTTGTTCAGCCTTCAAGTTCAGTTTGAGTTATGATGTGGGAATTCACAACCCAAGTTGAAATTTTCACACATAGTTATGATGCAATTTTCCCTAGGTGTATCCCATATTTGAGACCTAGTAATACCATTGAATCCCTTTTTAATTGAACCTTATATTAGAGGCTCTTGTAGATAAGATATGTTATTACACGCTTCTATCGACAGTGTGACCTAACTCTTGGAAGAGAAAGAGAGACTCACATGGAATCTCTTCATAGTGGTAGTGAGATCTTAGGATTATTTCCTTAGTATGTAATGGTTCCCCACCATCCATGCTTAATTGTTTTCCAGTAGTGAGTCTGAACAAGATTTCAACATGTTGGGGAAGATTTTTCCTCCTTTGATAAGGAGTGATCATAGGAAGAGTAGGATGTGATCATGTAGAGGAGGTTACAACCGAATTCTCATCAGTTGGATAGTGATACCTTTGGAGTAGTTGGGTATATGATATTTTTCCTACATTAGTGGTAGATTGGTAGAAATTAATCCAAAGGGATGTTATCAGTTTAACTCTACAATGCGAGTTAAGTTATTTTAACGCCCCAACCCCAGTTACCCAGAGTCAATGCTTTATTACAAAATATTGGAATGATACAAGGAATCATGTCCTGAAAGACTGATCAGTTTAGTATTATTGGAAACAAGATACATACATAAGTTCAACATTACAACATGAAAAGAAATAAAACACCAATTTATTCCATTAAAAACATCAAAGCCCCCTAGATTATGCCTGAAAGTCACTCATAACTAACTTCTTCATATCATGGGAAAATGAAACATAATAAAGGGGTGAGATAAAATGCTCAGTAAGGGTAAGCAATACAACGGAAGATAACATAAACATTAGGCATGATGAATAATTCAAAACACATTCCTTTACAAATAATAAACATGAACACTTTATGGCAGAAATATGAGTTATGAAAATAATGCCATAATGAAACCTAGTCATGGGTATTCTACTAGTTGAATAACTACATGAACCATTATTAATATTTTCATAATGAGGGAATGTATAATGTTGGACATTCTGAAACATTTTGTCAAGGACTTATCCAAGATGTCTAAAAATGATTAAGTCCTTGACCAAAACCATATATCAAATTGTAAAAGGCCTCAGCCAATTCCACGTCTAATTGTCTCATGAGACCTACCGTTGCACCGAGTAGCTATATTAGGCTCCACCTATAACATACTAAGTCCAATACATTCCTCATATGAAAATGTTGAAACATGACATAAAAATTCGTATTAAAACTAGAATACGAAATGTCAACAATTTAACCATAAACCATGAATGGTATAAAAATAACACATCCACAGTCAAACATATCACAAAACATTCAATACAATATGAAATATTTATATCATAATAAATCAACTTAAACACGTTTAAAATCCATCAATGGATGTTGAAATAGATGAAATGAAAACTATTTGAAATAAATAACTCTTTCTATTTTGAATCCATTTAAGACTCACATATTTAAAAAAGAAAAAATTTATTTTAAAAATATTCGTATAAGATTGTATGGGAAGCTTTGATGATGTTATAACGGCGGAAAATACCCGCACCCGCAGTATAAGTTAAAAAAACATTCTTACCTTAATTTTGTCAAAAAATGTCATAATGTACCTGGTTTAGAAAATGAAGGAAAGATCCCTTTCAAAACATATAAGGTCAAATAATGGTGTAAATGACTTTAAACCATAGATTAGTAAATAGTAAAAATGTTTTGAAATAAATTTTTAAGAAAACATGGATGTGGATGATAAAGAGGTCCCCATAGATACTTATGTAAAAAAAATCTTGGATAATAAAGCGATTGTAAAATTAACCCTTACCTTGTAATTTCCCTTAGTTGATGGTATGTTAACCTCTTGTATAATAGTTAAAAAATTTCTATTAAATTATACAAGAAATATATACATAAATATGAAATCATATATGATCTTCTAATATTGATTTGTTAATAATATTTCCGTAGTATCATCATTTCGGGTGTTAACTGATTCATTTTCCTTTATATACTTGGTTACGTAAGCCATGTTTTATATGGATATGATTTATTTGATTCATATAAATTATGATATTATGTTTATAAACATTATTTTTAATCATAAAATGAAAATTATTCTTTAATTATTATGATGGGGAAATGAATCTAATCGCATTCATGGATACGGTAATCTGTACGTACGCACGAGCGACAATATCATTATATTGACAGTGAAATCATATGTAATTGGACGGTATATTATATATACAGAATTAATAACATGTTATATTTATTATTTACATTCTTAATACTCATTATTATACCCATCCAAACAATTAAGTGTTTGAATAACAAACTACACCACGAAGTGGAGACGGTAAGACGTACATACACAAGTACGATGACTTTTTCATTCATATGATGGATATAATAATGAATATGGTTGTAAATTTTTTATAATAACATCAAAGTATATATAATATACTTATGTTATTATTTTATAATGGAAACAAAAAACAAAGAGGAAGTGGAAGAAGAAAAGAACTTGAAAGAGGTGATGAAATATTTACCTCTTCTTCTGGTTCTTTCATTTGATTTGATCAAAAAGGATCTTTATGTTGACTTTATGACAAAATAAATACCTCTAGGATGAAGGGAGGAAAGATGGGAGGATACTTTGGTAGTGTTTGGGCAATCCAAATGGATTTGGAGGTGTGAAATTAAGAGAAGGGGAAGTGCCCTTTTATAAGAGAGGTGAGGGTCACTTTAGGAAAATCTTAAAATATTATTTTATAATAAAACTCATTTTCGGTTTCTAATGGCTCAAAAATGATTTATTTTGAGTATAAGGTAATTATGGGTCTAAAATCTCTCAACCAATAGGTTTTATATAGGTTTAGGTCACTATATTAAACTTATCATTTAGATTTAACTCTTAGTTAAATAGTTTGATATTTTCCATGTATCTTTGTATTTTTATATTATATGGTTAATAAACTTACTGTAAACTTAAAATAGAACCCCAAGTGGTTTATTATTAATATATGTAAATTTATCTAAGTCTTTTGGCCAAACATTATATTTTTATGAATATTATATCAATTAATAACATAGTATTTGTTTTAGAAACTCAATTATGTCAATTTTTACACTATTTAGTATATGGTTTTTTGAAAATCATAACAACATGATTACTTCAAAAAAAATTTAATAATACCTAACATGTCATATTAACATTTAATATTAGTGGAATTTATCAAAAATCTCAAATTAAATTTATTTGGATTTTTATAATATCAATTATTTTAATCATTCATTAATAATATAATTACCGCATCATCATTATGTTATAAATAAATTAAATTATTTAATGTCTAAAATTTATAAATAACATACCATTATGTAGGAAATATTTTTAAATTTATAATTAATATTTATAGTCGAATTTATCTTATGTATAAACCTATATTAAAAATGGTTTAGTTATTAAACATTGAATTTAACTATTTTAACTATTCTTTAAATAAAAATAATAATAAATGTCCTAATCTAGTCCATTTGGACTAAAGGGGATCATATTTTATTCCTAACATTGTTTTCAGTCAAATTAGACTTATCCAATAGAATTATAACATGTGTTAGGGTAGTTATGATATCATTTTTACCCTTAATTACCCTATTTACTTTTAACCGTGGGAAATAAAAGTCAAATGTTACTATTCACCGAAAATTATTTTCATCTTATTGAACCACATTTTACTTAATTATATTAACCGTGTATCTCTTATTTTTGAAATTCAACTCACAGAAGCAGTAAAATGATGTTTTATGCAAATTTTTAAATGCTTCTAGGAGGTGTGTAAAAGACGGTAAAAGTTCAATAAAATTTTTATATATTTAAACTTATTATAAAATGAATCCAATGAATTACATTGAACTTATATAGGTATTATGTATCAATTTTGACCTAAAATAAATTTAAATAAAATAAATAATTATTTAAATAAATAGTCGGTTTTAACCAATAACTTATTGTTTTTCACTATTCATCAAAAATTGAAAGTTTTCAAAAAATTCCAAAAATTCACCCTAAGATAATTTTAATATTCCTAAATCAAAAATTAAGTCCATTTTGAAAAATAAAATTTATAAAATTTCAAAATTAGAGTATTACTTTTCACAATGGCTAGTTTGATTGGTCACAGTGTGTTAGAATCTTGAAGGTGTGTACAATGCAAGCTATTGTATTATTCAAAGGGAAACAAATCGTGGAAGATTGGGGTGCTACATTCTTCCCTCCTTAAAATAATTTTGTCCTAAAAATTTATAGAATACTACCACACAAAAATATTCAGGTGGTTCTTCATCATAAGTTCTCTGGTTCCCACTTTGCGTCTTCCATATTATGATTTCTCCATAGAACTTTTACCAGACGAGTCATCCAGTTTCTCAACACCTATTCTCTGGTATCAAGAATTTTGAAAGGCTCTTCAAAATAAGACAAATTATTTTCCAGATAGATTTCCTTAAAGGAGAGTACAAGAATTGGGTCAGGCATGTATTTTATCAACAATGATACATGGAAGACATTGTGAACTTTTGAGAGACTTGGTGACATTTACAAATGGTATGCTATAACCCCAATTTGTTCTAGAATTTAGAATGGTCTGATATACCTGTTTCTAATGCTTTCTTTGGGGAGTTCACATTCTTCTGTGGAGGATGCACAACTATTACCCCACATTCTCACTTTCCAAAGGCAGGTGACATATGTTCCTTGTTCAGGGACTTTTGCTCCTTAATCAAAACAGGATGATGGGATGTCGGTTCATCCTTATGTAGATTCCTCCTCATAACTAGTCACCTAGTCCGGGTCTCCCTTATAGATTTAAAAAGTTTTTTGGAACCTCTTCCTAGTTCTATATCTTCACGGACTCCTGTTAATTACACTGCTTCTGTTAGGAAATTCCATGGTGTCCATTTATGGAAACAACATTTGGTCGGGGGAGTAATCACGTTGGGAATCAATGGTATGTCTGGACACCGGGAAACTGGCGCGTCTTGGTTTCTTTCTCTTATTATTAGGCTTATCGATAGCACGGGAACCCGAGTCATCCCACGTTGAATATGTGGAATCTTATGCCTTAGGCATGTCTCTGAAGATTTCCTTAGCTTCACATGTTTAACACAGAGTATGCTGAAATTTTAACATCCATCAGAGATGGATTCGACTGATCAAAAAACTAACTAGAGTGGATCAGATGAGTGTAACCCCTGGAGGGTACACTGACATAGGGGGTGAGCTGTCATGACCTCCCTGGGATGTAGCGGCCCGGGTAAGAATCAAGATGGGTGATGGAGTTTTGAATTATGTGGATGGTGAATTGGATGAAATTTTCATGGGGACGACGGTAATGTTGGGCTTGAATCTCAAGGATACTTCCCACATACCCCCATGGTAGGGATCCAAGGTACGCGTAGTTCAGTATGGGGGGGGGGAGTCAGTGACCCGACATGAATGAGGACCTAGGGTGCAGATTGATGGTGGGATTGATCCTCATGGAGGCATCCTACATACCTTGCCTTAGCAAGGATCAAAGAGCTCATAGTTCAGGTGGGGTTGGCGAACCGATGTGACGGGAGTCATAGCGACTAATGGGTGTTGGTCTTGAACCGCTGAGAGGATTCCTACATAGCTCACCTTGGTAAGGATCAAAGTCCACATAGTTCGGGATGGTTCTTGGTGAACCGACATGAAGGGGGTTAGAGCGACCATTTGGTGTTGGGCTTTAACATTAGGGAGGCTTCCTACATTCCACACCTTGGCAAGGTTCAATGTTCATGAAGTTTGGGATGGTTCTTGGTGAACTGACATGGAGGGGGTTAGAGCGACCAATGGGTGTTGGGATTGAACTTCATGGAGGCTTTCTACGTACCTTGCCTTGGGAAGGATCAAATTCCATTTATTTTCGGGATGGTTCTTGGTAAACTGACATGAAGGGGGTCAGAGCGACCAATGGGTGTTGGGCTTGAACCTTAGGAAGGATTCCTACATACCTCTCCATGGCAAGGACCAAAGTCCACATAGTTCGGTATGGTGCTTAGGGCATACACTCTAGGCTTAGCGGAGATGATTCTATGGTCGATGCTTACTATAATCCCATGTGAGTCATGATCGGTGTGAGAAACAAGAGGCATCAAAGACCAAACAATCATGTCGTGAAAGGTGCGTCCATGGGATGTGGACTGGGGATACATGTAGTTGGAAGCCCAAAACGGAAATAGGGGCTTTTTCAAGGTTAACATCCCAAAGAGGAAACATGGGATTACTCCAGAATAGAGGCTTGAGTGGTGACAAAGCCCACCAGGAGAGGGATTTGTCACCCAGAGAGAGAGGAGGAGAAGGGGTGCTACCTCTTGCAAAAAGGCTAGGGACTTACACCAGGGTGGTTTCCCTTTCCCTGCGGACAGACGCTACTCCAATAAAGGGTATTTCATTCCATGTGAAGAATGATCTCACTCCCATGGAGACTAGTGGGCATAGAGAATGTCCGAGACGGGGAACACCGCATGCACGACACAGGGTGAGGCCACAGTTTAACGTTATGTTTTGAGGATGATGGTGCTTGGTAGTTTAACATCTTGCAGCTCGGAAGGGGAGGGTTCACTCCTCACCCCTAGGACTTACATAACCGATACCTACCCTTCCTTGGGGGAAGGAACACATCGAAAATGTCATAACTTGGGGGGGGGTGTCGAGAGGTGATCCCATTGGGGGTCCACATTAGCATGGCTATGCGAAGAAGCAATAGCCATTAGCATACCTATGCGATGAAGAATGAGGTGAAGCAACACAATGGAAAGTAACGTCCAAGGGACTTTGAAATCACTTCATGAAAACCTAGAGGGACGCATGAAAAAAATAGTTCCAGAGCAAAGGAGTTCATAGGTAGAATCCTTGTGAGGATCTGGTGCTCCATACAGTGGAGGGGCATTGTGAAGGGGTATGCTTCGCAAAGTGAAGTTTCCCAGCCTAAGCATAGGGAATATGTGCATATAGAAGGTTCTTTGTGAAGTGGAAAAGAATTAGTGGGGCAATTCCTCATGAAGAAAGGGTGTCTCGCGAAGCGTAGGATTGTGAAGTAATGTGCTTCATGAGGTACAATGGCCCTACCTTATCATATGCGTCACATGTGCATGAGGGGTGTTTCATGAAGCCTAAATGCTCTACGATGAACTGAGTCCCCTTGGGGATCCCCTTCCTTTGTGGAGGCCCATGGGATCCATGAAAGGCATCCCTCTCTAAATAGGGGATGAACTATATCAAGGGGGAGGCAATTCGCGATGAAAAAGTACCTTGTGTAGCTCATGGTTCATAGAGTAGAGAGTGCTTTGTGATTTGGGAGATATGAAGTTGAAAGGTCTGATGATACCTCATTTGGGCTCGAGGGGATCATTGTGTTTTTAGGCAAGAGGTGTAGCAAAGTAGAGCTCACTCAGTATGAATACGACGCTTGCTCCGCGGTGGGTCGCAAATGTCAAATCGGCTCACAAAGCCT